>OY770129.1:10002500-19144001 GCA_963669345.1 Gortyna flavago
CCATTAAAGCTCTTTAAAAACGTACGAGAAAAACGATGCTAAAAACTGTGGACAAGAACTTAATAAGGTTTAATTTATATTTAACTTTAATCAACACAAATAGGCGTTTTTTGCATGAGAATGTAAATGAATTATCGGAATATTTATATATGTAGAGTATGGTAACGCGCAATGAGTCTGTCACAACATGAGCGCGAGGAGCTGTTCCCAGCCGTGTTTAATGTAGTGGCATGCTTGCAGTTCTACCATATATTACAGCCTACAATATCGTTACTCAAATACGGTTACCTAAATTAAATTTTAATTAATAGCATGGAAGTAATTACCGTACTACAGCGTAGTTTAACAGACCTGTAGAGAAATTTAAACTATGCATGTTGGTAAGCCTCGATAAAATCAATTTTGTACTTTACTGTCGGATGTCATAATAAATACTGCTATATAGCTTTTCATTTCCAGAATTATTTCGATCTAACTACCGTTCCACCGGTTAACCGAAAACAAGTCTTACCAACTTTTATTTTAGACCAAAATTAAGTTAGCAAATGTTTTAATATGACGATATTACCTTTCTCATGTTTCGTGGACAGTATTTATTTTTGTATGAGTCCAAATTCTTGTTAGAATCGAGTGGCGAGAAGAAACTGGTTTTGAATTGTATCTGGTATAAATATGTAGATAGTAACGCCCCCGAGGTGATCACTAGTTGTTATGAAGCATTTTAAATATTGCCTCGCATTTCAAATAATATGATATTTTGTATCTCTATCAGGGTTGGAAATGTTTATTTTGATTTGCTCTTTTAATTTATTGCGTATCAAGTTAACGAAATGATCGGACGACTCGTGGATTACTCAAACGAACACTCGAACAAGATGGTGGGCCGATAACGTATCAAGTTATAAGTACTAGTTACAAATAGGCCCGGCCATGTATAGTATAGGTACGTAGTTAGGTACATTCTAATAATATTTTTTTAGACCATTTTATCGAATGTAGGAACGTAAGTGGTAAGAACATAAAACGAGACAAGAATATTAGAATCCGACCAACCCTCTCTAAGCGGAGATCAATATTGTTACAATTAACATAAGTTATGATCCTTAGACAACATCAATAAAGACATTACATGGCGGTTCAACCCAACATCGTACATATGCAGTCAGTTTTACTAACCTACAGATAATTATGCCAAGTTTGTGCGTAATAACATCAATTTAATTTCTTATAAGCTCAATTAATACGATCAAAACAAGGACACGTCTTTTTTCCATTGAAAAGCGACTGTCTGGGAGATTATTGCAGATATAAATACGTGCTGTATATGTCACTGTTCAATCAGTATTCAGAGCTCATGAGGCAGTGAGAAGGAATTAAGAGCGACATCATGTGATCCGACAGAGAACAATAGAGACAGTGCGGAACAAAAAGCAGCAAGCGAGCACAAACAGAGCGGAGCGTACCTGCGCCCGCGCACCGACCGCGGGGTATTAATTAGTAGCCATAGGGTGACAACGCCAACCAAAAAATCGGGAAGCGAACGCTTTACGAGCACTGTGCAAGAATTTCTCATTCGAAAAATACTTTTTGGCGGAGACCAAGTATCCTTTTTATGAAGATTTCACAACTTACGTTTTGGATAGGTATTGTTTTAATTGAATACCACTTTTTGCCGCCGAGGTCGTTGTCCGGAAAATTAGTCGTAATCATGGTTCTCCTAATTAACGAAAAAGTGTCGCCATATCGAGGCGCCAGAAAAGGATGCCCGAATTACTCGTGCATTGGCCGTCGCGAAACTCAAAAAACCGTTTAAAAATCACTCGCTCCGCCCATCGTCCGCCCAGCGACTCCTGCGCACTTATGATTTATCGTTACGAGGACAACCCGCCCTCGCACTAACTACCCGGCTTCCGCACCGCTAATTATACGTACACATAGCCCTTTCAAAATCTTAAATCGCATTCTCGATTCTGTCATCGGGAGCCAGAATCGAGCGCGCCTCGCCATAATCGAATTCGATACGGCTTATTCGTCTTAATCGTTTAACTTCGATTCATGTGCTATATCCGTTTGTTCCTTCGATGCTACTACTGTTATTTATATTTTTTCCTCAAAACTTTTTAGATAAAACATAATTTGAATGGAATTGATAGATTGGATTAAAGTTTCTTTATGTAAGCTAAGTAGCAGAGGTCAATGAACTGGTAATTGATTGAGCTTCAAACGCTCCTCACTGACTGACACAAAAGGCTCAGTAGGTTTAGTAGACGCTATATTGAAAAGTCGTATTAGGTAAACGGGTTGTTTTAAAACCTATTATTTAAGTAAAAGAAAAACCGCGATGAACTTAACAATAGTGCGATGCACTATCATCGTCCAGGTATGATCGCGATACGACATTTTAATAGATAAAAGGTAGTCTGCGTGTATATACGTGCAAAGTAAAATAATACACACGTTGTGCTGTATTGTTCGCTCCTCGCTGATTTAGTAACCGGTCACGCATCAAGGACGTGGATCGAACGTATTCAGAATAATTTGGAAGTGGATACGGGCAGTTCTCACGCTATTGGCATTCTTACGCGGTAGATAAGCTATTCATATGCCTGCGCCCGCGCATAATGTCACCATATATTTCTCTTTAATTCCTTTCATCGAGTCGAGATTGAGATACCTACACCTTACCTAAAACTTCACTGCCAGTTCAAGTTGGTCAAATGATGTTATTAAACTAAGTCCAACTGGAATTAGTTTAATAACATCATCCGAATAGAGAATCGTTTCAATTATAATTAAATTTTTATCTGCTTTTAGGCGATCCGATTACTTGAACCTGCTGAATCATTTGCACATTAATAATTTCACTCTCGAGGGCCCAGTGCATGTCTGCACTGGGCCCTCGAGGTGGATTATGGCCCACTCCCTCACACAGAGAAGTGGCCTAGTAGTAGGAACATTATAGGCTGATTATGCTAGTTTAATTCTCTAATCAAGTAGTTATTCCTTATATTACAGAAGTTGAGTTAATAGAGGTCATGTTCCAGCTTATTTCACGTGGAATATGAGTGCGCCTCCAACTTACAGGTGCAGGCTTTGATAAATCGATCATTCATGAAAGCAATTACGTCTAAATATCAAAATGATTAAGTATTGCGTGTTAAGTTAAGTGTTCGTCCAATATAAGTAAATGTAACAATTATTCAAGAACACACAAACGCAGCGGGTAGGTACCCACGGTGTGTTAAACTAACACACAGAATTTGTCCATGACAAATTGGACGCTTAACCGACGGACGATGTTCTGAATAAATTATTTACAAGCTTGGAAAAATAGTCCTGTTTGCTGTGACTACAATGCTCTAACGAGTATCTTGTGTTCTTGCCTCGATTCATAAAATTAATATTTATTCACATAATAATCTAATAAATTAGCCGGCTTCATTACACCTAAAAAAGAAAGTTTTGAAAAATTGTATATGTTTGCAAATCCGGTCTAATATTGATATTTTAAAATTGTATCCTAACGATAGGTATTAATTAATAAGGCAACAATAGCTTAATGGCGGGCCTTGATTAGCGGCCGCGTGGTCGTGAGGTCAAACGGTCAAACTTTAGCCCGATGAAATTGTTAATTGAGGGGCAATTCTCCGGGCCTGCGGACGGCGAGTAATGGGTAGCGCGCCGTCCGATCAGGACCAGGCCCGTGCTGGACGGCGCGTATGTGTTCCACGCGCGCCTCAAAGAGATGTCAGCATCAATGGAGGGGCCCGTCAGGGCCGAAGCCTGCCGGGGCAGCGGGATTGTCCGAAAGGGTTACCGCTGCCCTGGAACATAAAGGGCTAAGGAAGGAACACACTGACACTCCCTTCCGCTCCACCCAGAGCGGGAGGGGTCATTTGATGATTTCTCATCCTTAAAAAAAAAAAGGGGCAATTCTCGTAATTATAAGAACGTTCACAATCTGATCTGTCTTAATCTGTCAAAAATACCTCTAATTTGCCGACATTTTTTTGTCACTGTGATGACCCTTGGACAAAATTTTGAACGTTTTAAATAACGAGAATTGGCCTTCAGGACACAATCACACACGATTTTTTTTAATTACTAATAATTGAGTAAACGTAACGTTCAGTACCAACTGTCAAAAATGTAATCTTGACAATCTCCACAATGAACAAAACTATTGAATAAAGGGACTAAATTAAAAAAAGTAAATCCCTTAAAAGACGAAACTGATTTCTAATGAAACACTAAAAGAAACAAAAAAAATATGGGTCAATACTAACAATAAGCCCATACCTAATTATAGTTAAACACCATTTAATTTGGTCATAGTCTAGACTAGTATTATTAAACAAAAAATATTCTCACAATACTAGCAGAGAAGACAAATGACATACAACTTTGGTTTTTAATCTATTCAAACATAATCTCTGACTTTAACTAATAGACTTTATCAGTCGAGATTAATTAACTTCCTAAAATTCTTAACTCGTTTTAAAGAATTCTTCAGAAACTTAGAAAAATGGTCCACGTTTACGATACGTACTCGTTTTGATCATCTATCTTTCTGAATGTCACGAACTTTTTCTCAGTTAACGTAAGCAGGTGTTTCTTACAGTTATAATAAAATAGTTTTAATTCTGTTGAATGGTAATAGTAACTTACTAGTCCAGTCAATGAAGGAGTTGTAGAGTGCGTGAGCAGGGACCTAGCGATTCCTTCAGAAACTTGTTCAGGGTGCTTAGGGAGTGAACATACTAAACGTCCTGCCGGTCGATTCTGTTAGAATCTCACCGTGAGAAGTTACGTGAAGTGAGCTGTCATTCCATCTGATGCTATAGGGATTTACACGAATGACAGCTCACTCCACGCTCACTTCACCTAAGTTTTCACGGTGAGATGGTTACAGAATCGCACTGCAGATGGCTAGGAGGTGAGTCGGAGTGGGGGAATACAAAGTTCCCGATAATCAGCCTATAATGTTCCCACTGCTGGGACACAGGCTTCTCTCCTCGAGAGGGATCAAACACAAAAACAAAGTTCCCACTTTTGGGTTTTTCGCATATATATCAAAAACGGTGCCCCGTAGGGAAAATTTTACTGATTCCAAATGAAAGCTCATAAAATTCTCCACTCTACTCCACCATACACTTTTGCCGAATTTTCAACCGTTTTCAAACTATACGCGGAAAAATAAAAACTATTCAGCGTTGAACAGTATTCCCGGCGCACCTACCACGAAGTGAAACTGGCTCGGGAATGAGCTGCCCCTTCAAGAATGATGGTGGAACTCCCAGACGTCAGGACTTTCAATATGTTCACTCCCTAAGCACCCTGAACAAGTTTTTGAATGAAATGCTTAGGTTTTTGCTCACAAACGCTCTCCTTCCCCTTTTGGGTTATTCGTTGATTAAACTAGGTATACGGGTCAACGTTAAATGGGTAAAAAAAGCTCTATTGGAAACTTTCGTTGGAAAACTTAAAATATGTTCGATTCACAGTTGACTTGTATATTTCAGCACGCATTCACAGACAAATCAACCCAAGTTCCTTCTACACGCCAGATAATTAACCAAATACCTATATAATTTAATATATCAGTCCAACTTTTAGAGGCAATATATAAAGCCATGAGCTATCTAGACAGATAGGGATTGGTATAGGAATCAATATAAATAAATTGCCCAATAGAATTGCCGGAGGAACACGCCTGGCTTCAGATCAGATACTATAAGTCAGCACGCAACATATCAATTAAAGGGTGTATTAAACATCCTCATCTCCATACACAGAGTGTGATTTAAATGCGAATATTGCATACTATTATATTTATTGACTTGTTGCGAGTACTTGCTGCGACGGTGCAATTGTGTCAAGTGTGAGTTAGTGTTGGCTGTTACTTCAAACACTGTAATATCAGTGTTTAATTATAGACATTAAAGCGGTGTGAACATTGTTATTGTTGTCATAAACACCCTGTTATTCCTAATAAGTAAGTGCATTTAAAACTTAAATATGGTTTCTATATCTATTAGTATCTTACATTTCACATTAATATGAAAATAATTACATGTACAATTACGTCTGTATATAAGTGAATAGGCAACATTATTATGCGTTTATTTACTTGAAAGCTGACATTTCCATCAGACAGAGGAGCAAAGGCTATCTGCATGTATACGTAGTACCTTACACGAGCCACTAACGCCGCGAGATATCTCTGTTTTGTCATAAATCGCAACTTTATTTACGATCAATATCTCCTCGTGATTTATAACGACAATGCTATTACGTCCTCTTGATACTTATGCATGACCATCCTTTTGTCTTATTATGAGATACGATACTTAAAATATCGTATGGCAACTGTTGGTAAGCTTTGCGAAGCTTCTACGAAATATTTTAGGAGTTAAGTAGGAATCTTTTTGCGAACACCCTGTTGATACTTATTTCTTGATAGTGGTTAGATAGTGTTTCTTCTTCTTATTAGTATTACGAGCATAATGAGTATAGGACAAATTAATATGCATGCTTATATGTAACTAGCTTCCGCCCTTGCTCGCGTGTTAAATTGTTCCACCGAACCGCACGTTACAAAAGTTTGTTTCAGTGCGGTTAGTGGAAGTGCTTAGGTGCGGTTCTTCCAAGTGCGGTTCAAATCAATTCTCTGAGTGGAATAGCTCGATAAAAGCCTATGTTCTTCCTCAGTGTTAGAAGTATCATACCAAATTTCATCAAAGTCCAGCCGTTTCGGAGATTAGCAGGAATAAACAGACAGACAATATTTTTTAAATTGTTATTTTGTTAAAAATGCCGTATAAACTTTCACATATCAATTTAGTAAAAAGCTGTTATTTTGACATTATTAACAGACACTTCAATTTTATTTATTTTTATAAATGTATTTATGTAGGTACATATATTCTCCTATCATTAAATGATCATAAAATTGAAAATATAAAAGGAAAATGAAGGAAAATATTTTTGCAAGAGAAATGTGTTAAAGTGATGTTGTTCAGATAAGTTTCCTGTAGCCGTTTTTATAGGTATATAGATTCTAAAACGGTTATAGCCGTAGTGCCATTATGAGCGAAGCCGTGGGAAGTCCGTAGTATTTAAGATAGAAGTCGGTAAATGATGTGTGTGTATTTTCTCTTCGAAATAAGCTTATAGATAAGACCAAATACCAACAGCTATGATCTTCTGGTCATAAATATTGATTGTCTTCATCAATTTCCACATTCAGTATATATCAATATGTACCCACCGCATGACTGTCTAGTAATAACTCCACAATGGCTTGTAAACGCACCAGTTGATGGATCCGTCAAGAATTAATTTATTGTATCGTTTTAATACTACCCCGTGATCAGTGCGTGTGCAGCCGCTAATTAAAAATGGCTGGTGTGTTCTGGAAACCGATCGTACAAGTGTTTCTAGTCAAGTTTTTTTTAATTCCTTGACGGGCAAAGGTACCGTTGACCCCTGTGGACATAAACTATCCGTGGAAATGGAGGAATCTACCTGAATCAGCACCAGATCGTACTTAATTAAAGCATTCTGAACTTTTTCTAAGTTCAACTTTTTTTTCTGGTGTGATATAACGGCTCAATGTCCATAAAATGAGAATTTATTTCGTGTATTTGGAAGTCGTTATCGCGTGCAATCACAAAATTCACACTAACTTTTTATTTCCAAAAATGGGTGTCTATTTACATTTTAGGCAAAATAGCGTTACAAACTGAATATAAATTGCTCAATCAAAATAAAAAAACTGTATTTATGTTGTAGGAATATGGTATAATACGAACTTTCATAATAATCCCAGCGCACGAGTGACTGCGCGAATCGAATATACAAATAATTGTTTATGTAGGCACAAATAACAGTGGTAGCTTTAAGCGAATTTAGTCTTTATTGCGAACGCCTGGTCACGGTAATGTTCTGGTGCCTTTAGTCTATATTCTTATTTTATCTTATGATGCCTAAACATAAAGTGGGTCGTTATTTTATGCAATTTACTCCAATATAAATAATTCATACACTCCACTTTGCATTTCATCATAGTAGGCAGGCAGACATGTACTGCAAAAGCTTTACAAAAAAGACGAGACGAAATCAAATCCTATCTTTTCACTTTCCTTGAAAAACCAACCTTTGTGGAATGATAAGATATTTAGAATGAGGGTCCCGAAACAATCAATTGCGAATATTGCGATCAATTGTGTTTATTATACGAACATCATCACCATCTGCCTACCCTTTTCCTAACTACGTTAGGGTCAGCTTCCAGTCTAACCGGGTGCAGCTGATAGGTACCTACCAGAATCAATCACGTAAATATTGACAATTGCAATTGAAAGTTTCAGGAACCTTTTACAGTGAATCCTCTATTCCCCATTAGAATCACTTCACTTCGCTTCACTTTTGGTGAAGCAACCAAATTCCGAACTGAACCGTTTACCCGCGACATTTTGTCTCTAAACTAATTACCCAGCGGTCCATCATTGTCGAAGCGTTGTGTTTAGAGCGAGTTAGATAACTAAGATAGCATAATTATTCAATAATACTGTTACAGCCGTCTCGAAGATACCTGTGCCCATATAATAAGGCTTACAATTTCATTACAAGTTGTTGAGTCGGGTTGTAAGGTTATCGTTCAGTTGCGCCTGCGATCGTTGTCACCGTCCTCATAAGTACTTCTTGTCTAAAACGGTCAGCATTAGATCGTTCTTGCTGTTTCGAAGTAATTTGAGCAATGTTTATGAACTCACTGCGGAAATTGTCGTAACTTATCTGCATAAGACTGTAGGTGAAATCAGCTCCTTGTTTTAGCGTTTATATGTTTTTAATAAATTAATAAGTCATCATCTGCCTAGCCTTTTCCCAACTATGTTGGGGTCGGCTTCCAGTCTAACAGGATGCAGCTGAATATCAATATTTTACATGGAGCGATTGCCTATCTGACCTCAACAATGACCACAACCCAGTTACTGGGTAATACGATACCCCTTGGTAAGACTGGTTGTCAGACTATCGGGTTTCTGACTAACCGTAACGACTGTCAAAGATCCACGAATGACAGCCGGGACCGAAGTATGGAGGGGTCTCGGTATGTAAAGATGGTCACCCATCTGCAGACCAACCGTGGCAAGCGTAGCTTAACCTGATCGATTGACCTGTGCAGCTGTTATTACTTAGCCGCGGGCCCCTATAATAAATTAATAAATAACGAATAAATTAATAAGTAACACAATATAATCTAACATCACGCCTTTTTGTCCTGAAGGGTTAGGCAGAGTTGCACCTGTTGAACAACATTCAACGGGCGGTGTTTCAAAACTATGAATGATATAGGTTAATAATACACTTTTTAATTACAGCGACCTGTTGTTTGTTCTTGAAATTTGAGGAAAAGTAATTACTGTGTTTTGATGGTGAATGGTGACGCGTAATTCCCGAAAGGTTAAGCATAGGTGCATCTAAAACACCCAAAATTCGCCAGTTATGTTTGAGTCCCATGTAAAAGGGGTGGACCGTATTGCCATCAACCGGGCACAAATCCAGACTCCGGGCTGCCACTGAGAAATTCCAGATGGAAAAACCAAATAACACTTTGCCCTAATCGGAAGTCAAGCGCAAGACTTCACGCTCAGCAGTAGCGCTTGCCACCTTTAGACCAATGATGCATGCAGCAAATTAATAAACAATTATCTATATCTTGTTCTTCAAACTATCCAATGTATTATTACTTTTGGTTTACCTTCCTACACTGCTCTTAAATGCTCGCGTTTCGACAAACAATATGACATAACTTATTGTATTGTGTGTTATAAATATGGCATTGGAAAAAAGCTGGAGCAGTAGTGGCCCAGTGGTAACGACCCCGACTTACGAGTTGTAGGTCGTGGTTCGAACCCAGACAGGCGCTTTACTTTGTGTAAATAATTTCATCACCACTGCCCTCAAAACGGTCGAGGAAAACATCTTGAAGAAACCGGCATATCCTAGAACCAAAAATTCGAAGACATGTGACATCTACCACCCCGCACTGGGCCCGCTTGGTAGATTACAGGCCACTCCCTCTCGAAGAGAGCAATCTATTGGGAAAAAATTAACACAAAAGTTTTATTTCTAACCCTTGTCCAACAAACTGCATCATGTTACTACCCAAGAACTGTGATTGTGACAAGCTAAACAAATCATTATTGAATGTATTTCATACATGACTAAAACACAAAGAGAGTGACCACTAGCCATGCAGCTAAATGTGCTCACATGAATTTATTCATCTCCATATTAGAAACCCAAGTCAGGTAACAATATAACGCTACAGACTATTCTTAGGCATCAGCACACAACATACAGCCTCCAACTACCTAAATATTGCGTGTCCAGGAAAATCATTGGCTGATCAAAGACTATGTTAGTCTATCAACATCTTAATGTTCCCAGATAGACTCAATTAGCCGACTGCTGAGTTATTTACTGTGAAATTCATTGGAAAATTCAACTTTTATTGTACGTGATTAAGTTTCAGATAACTGATTAATTCAATACATAAAATTAATTTAGAATTAGCTTTTTCTAACCGCGTGACGTTCCGTAATCACGCGCATTTATGAAATTTGTTTATAACTTTAATATCTCTATCAGGTTTAATATATGCGTTTAGGATTTGTAAAGGGAAGTTCTTTTATTTGTACTCTGGAGCGTCGTATTTTCCAATTTATTTTATTTTAGTGGTCATTAAACATAATTTATTACCAAGAGGCTGCTATTAAAAGGCTTAGTGGAAGTTATCTGTAGTTTCGCTTCTACTTGTCATTTTTATTGATCTAAACACACTTACGAGCTGGCCTGAATGGTAATAAAAATGGGTTTTCACATGCACTGGAATACCAGTATTTTATGAAACAATAACATACATGCTCAAGGAATGAGCTCGGCTATGTACTGAGGTAATTACACAGAGTGGGAACAAAGCTCAGTTATTTGTATTGCAATGTTTACCTGAAATGAAGAAAGGAAGTGTTACTTATTTCCAAAGGTATAATCATGATCATAAATTTAAATCCGTTGCTTGAAATAATGACACGCACGTATTCCTCTTAAACATTTGGGCATCGACAATAGCTTGAAGAACAAAGACTGGGAAGAGGACATCACTGAAATTTAGAATTCCATTTGAATTTAACAAAGGAAATGTAATGTAACAGCTATTGATGTTTAGAGATTTTACGCTTCAACTCAGGCATATTTGGAATTTCGAATATGTCCGAAAAGTTTCAGGCTTGACCGGAAACTTTGTGAATAAGCTTAATTTTTGTTCGTATCCGAACATAGATTTTAAGTTTATTTAGTTTAAGCTACATTTTAAGTTTTTTGGTATTACTTTCTCTTGGTCAAATCTTGGTAAAATGGTCGAATGTGATGGACCAACATAACATAAAAGTGCATTTAAATAATTGTATTCCATATCGATTAAAGTGATTTCCTTTATATTTCACTATTTAATTTGATTTATGTTTTCGCCACGAACAATTATTATTAATGTTGTAAGCTGTCCGAGCATTTAATTACTAAACCTGGTGTTCTGATAGTGGTACACAAACACATAGGTAGGTACCTATCTACACAGGAACAAGATCAAACTTGAAAATCAGCTGTTGTTTTCTGAAGATCAGACCAAAAACTATGACCATGACAAAAAGGTGGTCGACGTTTAAGCACTCTCTTTATACCGATCATAAAACTGATGAACAACCGGTAATGAGCTAGCTAATTAGTGCAACATTAGTGCCTAGCCTGTTTACTGCTAACAAATTCCGCCAACGTATCCTATTTACTCAGCTCAAATCGAACAAGGTTCTGCTTAATACAGAGAGCTTATTGTTAACCACTTTTTCTTTTCCTGTTACCAATTTACGGTAGGTCGAGAAAACATAAGAATTAGTACGATATCGGCCTTAACATTAATGACGTCGTATTCTAAACTGAGTGCTTAAATGTATTAAAACTTATCTATTTCCAGAGTAAGTAATTCAAGAAAGTTCTGCTAGAAACCTAGTGGTTTGAGTTCAAGTTCGCGTTCAACCGGTTCTTCTATTAAAATCGTTTCATACAGCTTCCATCATCAGAATCCTACCATGCACAAATCGAACGGAGCGTGCACAATTACTAATTGTTGTAAATGTCAATACCAAGACAATCAATATTTTGTTCTTTTAGTTGAGTGTTACTGATTGATTTGACTGAATGGAGAATTTAACTTGCTATATGTATACATATAGAATATGTAAACAGTTAACTTTTTACTGTTGGGTTTTTGTACTTTGTATTGTAAAAAACATATGAAGGTTCTAACTAAGCTTAAGTAGATTTACATCTTGGAGCAAAATTAGACTTTTACAATATAGTGCAAACCATAAACATGCATCTATACATATTAACATACATGATTATCGTGACTGGCCCTATATCGCGTGGTCATTTAGATCATTAAACAATAGAACAGTTGCAACCGAGAGAATGCATTGCGCAGTTATGCAAATAGTAGGGGTCGCGACCGTAAGCATGAATATTGATACAGCATTGTCGAGATTGCAGATTTCCTCCGCGATAGCCCGGGCCCTTACTCTCTGCCAGCACGATTCGTAAACGAATTAACCTGAACTGATTATCTGACAATGGTATTAGATCTGTAAATAATATCCGTAAATCTCGAAGAAATTTGAGCTAAAAATACATTCCCTAGCAATAGCATATAAGACTTTAGAATAATAAGAATGGCACTAAGACGCTGCGGAGTGGTCACGCAGCCACAATGGTCGGCCCGACTAAGAAATGGCTTCAAAAACATATATAACTTCGTCAAATGGTCATAAAATGAGACCCTTTTTTATTTTTATTTTTAAAAAAATGGCATCTCGCAGTTCATCCTTTATGAGGATGGCTACTGCTTAACCGGACTTTCCTGTGGATGCCTCGAATTAAGGCCTCCAGCCAGGGCAAACAATAACTTAAAAACTAAGCGACAGCGCTAAGGGTAACCCCCTGCGGGGTTCGGACCTCGGCTCAGGGCGTCGCTGGAAGAGGACAGCAAGGGACAGGCTGGATCGGTATTATTATTGGTGTTTAGGGGCGAATTTAAAACTACAGGCTCAGCTGCGCGGGCTGGCTCGAGCAAGGGTCGGGGCGGGCACGGTGATGGTGCGGGACGTCGCGACGGGCCTCGGCGGCGAGGACGGAAGGACGGATGTCTGAGCTTGTTTTTGTGTTGTCGACTGAGAGTACTCGTGGCCTTACTGCTCTCCTGGAGGAGGGTAGTGGCATCGTCGGGGATGGTGAGGGTATGCCTTGGTCGGCGAATCCTACTTATGCGGGAGGGAGTGTATCGGGAGGCCGCCGCAATCAGGGGATTGGGGTGCTTTATGGCAGAGTCGAAGAAGCGCTTGGAAAGGCGTTTCATGAACTGCTGGATGGTGGGGAGTCTGAGATCTAGATGCAGATTCAAATTTCGGACATAGAAGGGGGCTCCCGTGACCTTTCGGAGGAAACGGTTCTGGAGGGTTTGCATTTTATGCAGAAATCGCGGCTTGGCGTGTGCGAAGACTACGCAAGCATAGGTCATGATGGGACGGATGACCGCGGTGTAGAGGCGCAATTTGCACTTGAGTGACAATTTGCTGCGGGCAGTTATCATGGAGTGGAGCCTACCGAGAGCGAAAGAGGCGCGCGAACGCGCCGTCTTTATGTGCTCGTTGAAGGTGAGGTTGTGGTCTAGGATGACACCTAAGTATTTGGCTCGCTTTCCCCAGGGGATCGGCTTGCCATACATAGAGATCGGGCGCGGGAGGGGGGGGGGTAGTTTGCGCGGTTTCGAGAAGATGACCGCCTGACTCTTATCGGGGTTGACCTCGATTCTCCATTTCCGGAACCAATCGCTCAAGGCGCTTGCGGAGGTTTGGAGGTTTCGAGCTATGGATGACTGGTTGACACCCGAACAGTATATGGCAGTGTCGTCGGCGAAGAGCGCCAACTGTGCCTTTTTACTGTTCGGGATGTCACTAGTGAACAGGGTGAAAATGAGGGGAGACAGAACGGAACCCTGGGGGACTCCGGCGCGGATGGGGTGAGGGGGAGAGAGAGCGCCCTCGATACGGTAGCGGAAAGTGCGGTCCGACAGAAAATCTCGTAAGATGAGCACGAGACGGTCTGGCACACCTAGCAGGTACAGCTTATATAATAAGCCATTGTGCCAGACCTTGTCGAACGCCTTCGCTATATCGAAGAACAGGACGCCTGTCGAAGCACCTCGCTGAAAAGCAGCGCTAATGTGCTCGACTATGCGGTGGAGCTGGTGGATGCACGAATGCTTCGTGCGAAAACCGAACTGTTCGGGGGGGATGAGGCTCTTTGCTTCGGCATAGTCTTTGAGGCGCTTATAAATAAGCCTCTCGTAGACTTTACCGAAAACATTGAGCAGACTGATGGGGCGGTAGCTGGAGGGCTCAGACTTGGGCTTGCCTGGCTTTGGGATGCCTATGACTGT
Organism: Gortyna flavago; assembly: GCA_963669345.1. Taxonomy (NCBI): domain Eukaryota; kingdom Metazoa; phylum Arthropoda; class Insecta; order Lepidoptera; family Noctuidae; genus Gortyna; species Gortyna flavago. The sequence continues at coordinate 10,017,058 of OY770129.1, forward strand.
GGCTTCTTTCCACATTTGGGGGAAGATGTTGTTGCTCAGGGCGCCATTGAAGATGGCGGTCATGAGCAGTATGAGGGGGGCGGGGAGGAGTTTGTACACCCTATTGGTGATACCGTCCGAACCGGGGGCTTTGCGGGTTGCGAGCCCTTTTATGATGTCTTGCACTTCGTCGGGAGTGACGGGAGGCAGAGGATCATCAGGGTCTTCGACTGGCGGGAGGGAGGCTCTCCGTTCGACTTCAGCGTTCACCTCGTCGAGGTGCGCTCTGTCTACTGGTTGAGAGCTGGGAGTGCATTGAGCCTCTAGGCTGTCGGCTAGGCAATCGGCCTTTTCGAGATTTTCGAAAGCGACCGTTTTGTCGGGGCGTGTGAGGGGAGGAACTGTGGCCTCTTCAGAGGAGCGGAGCTTCCTCTGGAGCTGCCAGAAGGCGTGGTGGGTGGGCTCGAGTTCGCCGATCATCTTATCCCATCCCTCGGAGCGCCATTCCCCTATGCGTTTCTTTACAGCACGCTGTAAATGGCGCATGTGGGATTTGTTCGCGTCGCAGGGAAAAGAGTCATAGGCACGAATGGCAGCGTTCTTCTCGGTCACCAGTTCACGTACGTCATCGGGCAGTTTCCAGCGATGGTCTTCCATCACTGGAACTTCCCGTGAGCAATCCGTCAGTACGGATTGAACGTGCTCTGTGAACGAGTCGATCGCCCCAGTCGTGTCTGCGACTGAGATAATTTGCTCGGGGATGGAGTCTAAGTGGGGAGACGTGGTGGATTTCAGTCTTTCGCTTACTTTCCTCCAGTCGGTGACTATTTTGGTCTGGGGGGGCTGGTTGGGGTCGTGCGGGAGGCCCGAATAGGGGGCCAGGTGCAAGATGACCGGGCGATGGTCAGAGTCGAGCTCTTGTACCGTCTCGATAGACTGCAAACGGAGGTTTACATTCTTGAGAAGCGCTACATCGAGAACGTCAGGACGTTGGGCGGGGTCGCCCGGGAAATGAGTGGGATACATCGGAGCGATGATATCGAAATTGAGGGAGTCGCCTAGTTTGAACACGATCCTACCTCTGGTAGAGGTCGTGCTGCTATTCCAAGCGGGATGTTTGGCATTGAGATCCCCCGCCATGATGACGGAGTCACTCATACCGAAGAGGGTAGTGAAATCGGTAGAGAGAGAGATGGGATCCTCCGCACCATTGGTGGGCGGGATGTAAGCGGAGATGATGGTGATTGAGGGGTGACCGGTCATGCCGAGCCGACAGATAGAGATCTCTAGCTGAGAGAGGAGGGCAGGCGGGTCTATCGGGATGCAATGGAGGGACTTCCTATAGTAGATGAGGGTACCGCCCTTGTGGCAGCGAGACCTGTCATTGCGAACTATCTTGTAGTTGGCAATGCTCGGGTTCCGCAGATGGGGCTTCAGGAAGGTTTCCTGGACTAAGAGGACATCGAGCTGGTGATCGCGGAGGAACGCGGCGATCTCTTCGCGTTGTTTTTTAATGCCGTTTGCATTGAAAAACCCTAGTCTAAGGGATCGGGGTTTGGTAACGCTCATTCTTTGTAAAGCCATTGGAGCTTTTAGAAGTTGAGGGTTTGCATGACTTGCGTAATCTGAGGATACGCATTGAAAATCTCGGCGATGCGCCGAGGATTGCCGTTACAGGCTTGGATTTCCGCTGCCATGGCATTTGCGGGGGCAATAAAAGCTGCGTAAGCACCGATTATTACCTCCATGCTGCTAGGCTGGGGGCGGGAGGCGGGGGTCGGGGGGGACCTACTGGGACCAGCGGGAGCCCTGGGCGCGGCGGCGGGAAGGGCTACCGGTGGGGCTACTGGGACCGAGGGGCCTACTGATGGCGCGGGGATGACAGTTGCCATCAGCGCTGGGATAGTCGGGGGTGGGGGGGGCACCGAAGCTGCGGGAGCTTTGAGGTGGTTGAGGTTCGCCCATGGGGAGGGCCTTTGGGGACTGAGCCTATCGGGCATCTGGGAGGAAGGGATCGGGATCCTCACAGAGGGGCTTTCCCTTTGCTGACGGTCGCTCGCGCGCTTCGTCAGTTTGGGAGAAGAAGACTTGGGAGCCTTGGGGCAGCCACGGTAGTTAGCCGGGTGCCCGGATTGGCCGCAAAGAACGCAGCTCGGTGGCTCTGTGCACTGAGAGCGGTCTTTAGGGCGGGGACAGTCTGACGTGCCGTGGGCACCTAGACACTTGACGCATCTAGGTGTCGCGTAGCAGTGGGATTGGGAATGGCCATACAGTTGACACCTGTGGCATTGTCCGATGAGGTTGGACTTCCTGGGTTTCTCGATAGAGATACCCGAGAGGGAGCAGACTGACTTCACCTTGAAGATGGGGTGATGTCCTTCAGTAGGGTCGCAGATGACCAGGACCATGTCGTAGACTAGGCCCTTCCATGCTTTGTGCAAGCGATGGACTGCTGAGACGGGGATGCCTTGTGAAGCAAGGTCTTCTTTGATCTCCTCGGTGGGGATTTCTTTGGGGACGCGCCTGATGATTACGCGGGTGGGGACTTCCTCCGGAAGGGAGTACGTATGGAAGGAGTAAGCCCTTGTCTGGAGGAGACGGGTAAGGTCCCTGTAGTCCGAGGACGAGGCGACCGTTACCTTAATACCCTGTTGGGTTGAGCGGGCGTTCGTGTAGTTGATCTTTTGATCAACACACGCTTTGGAGATTTCTGTCCATTTGGACTTATCCTGGACATAGATGGGGGGCGGGGGTCGTGGCTTCTTTGCGTTCGAAGCGGGAGGGGTAGCCGAGAGGCTAGACGCGGGATTGGCCTGCGGTGCGGCGGGGGTTGGGGTGGGGGGGCGGGGGTTAGAAGGGATTACCGCGACCGACTTTTTGGCCTTGTTGGCGTGAGAGGAGGCGTTCTTCTTTCTCTTGCCACCCTTTCCGACGACTATATAGTCGTCTTCCGAGGAGGACGAAGAGTCAGAGAGGGCTTCCTCTGAGTCGGATTGAGATTGGGGTACGGACGTGTCCATACTCTCTGGAGTATCTGCTGCGGTAGCGGCTGGCACGGAAGGTGCGGGATCGGGGACTGGCACGGACGGTGCGGGTTTCGGGGCGGACACGGAGGGAGCGGGTGATGGGGCTGGCACAGAGGGTGCGGGTTTTGGGGCGGGCACAGAGGGTGCGGGTTTAGGGGCTGGCACGGATGGTGCGGGTTTTGGGGCTGGCACGGAGGGTGCGGGTTTTGGGGCTGACGCGGGGGGTGCGGGTTTGGGGGCTGGCACGGAGGGTGCGGGTTTGGGGGCTGGCACGGAAGGTGCTGGTTTGGGGGCGGCGGCTGGCACAGAAGGTGCAGGCGAGGGGGCTTGCACGGAGGGTGCGGGAGGGGAGGCGGCGGCGGCCTCGGGGATTTCGCCTGAGTTTGGCGGAAAGAGGGGGCTGACTAGCGCGTCGCTAAAGTCAATGACCGAACCGGGAGGGCGTCTAAAATTTATAAGACGTTGGGCATACTGGTTAACGAAAGAGGGGTCCTTGAAGAGGACCTCTTTAACGAACGCCAATATGACCGCGTCTGCCATGATCGGGATGGGGGCGGGGAGAGGGAAGAACCATAGGGGGCGTGAATCCCTAACAACCTAGCACCCCGGGTGGATGGGCCCGGGGGTGTGAGATCCTACCCTCCCTGTCGGGTGTGAGACAGGGAGGTGAGTACCTGAAGTGAGCCCTAAGCTTGTGACCCGTCGCCGATCTTATTGTGCGAACGGGGCCCTAACCAGTCTGTGCGATGGGTGTAGAGACACCCTAGACCGGCTTCTAGTACGAAGGGGTTGACACACCCAACCGTACTAGACGCGAGCTGTGGACAAGGGATTAGTTACGAAGCTAGAGCTGACTAGGAGCCACCCCCAAGGCCAAGCTTCTAGCTCCCGATTCCAATTGACTGCCTCGCCCTGATGGGGCTCGGCGGGTGAGATTGGGGCACCACCCCCTTGGCTTCGTTGGCACCGTGAGGTATCCACCAAGGACCACGAAACTGTGGTTTTTACCCGGAAGGGGCCAAAAACCTCGACGACACGTGTGATGACGATTCTCTCTTAAAGAAACAACTTCTATCAACCACGCCTTGAAAAAGGCGGCTATTGACAGGGTGCGGGCGTAGTCCGGAGACTACTGAGCTCGTTACGGCTAGCGTAGCGAGAGCGGGCGGTGGCGGGGCGGCGAGGCGGTGGGGGCGTGCAGCGAGCGAGAGCGGGCAGCACGACCGTCCACGGCGAGCGTCGAACGGAGTAAAATGAGACCCGTTTTATGGTGCACCTTTATAGCCGCGAGCTACGTAAGGATGAGCGGCGGATGCCACGCCGAGTTGGGCCCACTGTTGGACCAAACTTTGTTCACCTCTACAAACTATAAGTACCTGCATTTCTCACAACTGAGTAAGACGCACACATAATAGAATTCTACTGTATACGATTTGTTCAATAATTTTGACACGGCGCAATTCTTCAATGAATGGAGGAGGTATTCAGCTTCCAACAAAGCATGTCGTCAAATACTCGAAAACTTTCATATTCACTTGCAGGTACTAGAAATAAACCGAGTCTACGTATTATTGTTTCTTGAATATTTCTTCATAATTATCTTCCTCTTTGAAGAATATTTATTCGACACATTAAAATGTGTTGAAAACGCAATCTTATAACTGTAATTACAAACACAATCCCAGGCAATTCCTAATATTATTGTTTAATAGCGATGTAATTTAGTGACATTCTAATACATAAATTGTTTTGATTTAACGTCCGCTGAGGCACTTGAACTCGTAATTATTTATAGTTTAAATGAAGCTATATCGTAAACGTCCTCAGTGATTTATTTCAGACCTAAACTCATTATAGCAGGCTCAAATCGTACAATCTACTTTTCTCGTATATGTAGACAGATTATAATGATTTTTTTTGCTGAATATTTATATATTTACGAGCGTTTTAAGATTGATATCCTCGCGGCCGAAGTATCAAACCTGTTTGCTTAGTTTATGTACAAACATCATTGATATTTATTAGATTCAGGGCTTGTTTCACTGCCACTGTAAGATAAAGATAACAGATATCTCCGAGATAAGAGAATAATATAACAGATTTTTATGCTTTTGTGATCATTATCTAAGAACGTATGTTATGAAATAAGTAAAAGTGAGAACTTTTTTAATTGTTAGTATTTAACGTCTTATAAAGTTTTGCCTGGTACTTTAATTGGCATTTTTTTATATTCTCTAAGTGTGGTGCTAATGCAGAGAACCTGCCAATATAGCATTCAAAAACATGCGGGCAATGTTTCCATGAAACTACCTGACTCACGTAACGGCGTACAAAAGAAAGGAACTCAACAGCAAAAAAAAATGCTTTCAACATTTGAAATGTCCAAAATTTCTGACACTTCTTACAGGTATATTTATCTTATCGTCTTAGTTTTTTCTAGCAACCTATTCTCTAATTAAAAATGAGAATTCTTGTGCGTTAGTCATGAAACTTCACAACACAGAGAATCACTTAGTACAAAAATCGTACAAAACCAACGGTAAATGTACAATTCTTAGAGAATGATTTCATAGTGACAATGATCACAATCTAGCACAATTATTGCACAAAAGATTTGTCTATAAACGGGCGGTGTCATCGACCTCTACCGCTCCACAAGGTCATTCTTTAATAATTAAGTTCTTTTCATCTTCACCAGAATTAAAGCACTCAAATTGAACAAAAACTCAAACCCCTTTGCTTGACTGAATTATTTTTTGAATAGGCTTATTACTAAAGGAAAGAGGAGGGTTTATGTTTTATAGCGTAGAATAATTCAAGTTCTCACACTTGTTCTAGAACCTGCAAACAGGTTTCAGAATTTCTAATTGGTTTTAGTAAGCCATCAATACTAATGAAATACGGAGTATCTACAAGTGAAACTTTTTTCAAGAACGAACCTATCAGATATATTTTGTATCAATTAGAATCGATTCAATCGATTTATGATAAAACGATAAAAAACCTTGCAGCTATGATTGAGTTAGTATTAGTTTCAAATAAAATCTTGAAATGCTTTATGTCTATTTCCTCGTGCCACAAAGTATAAATATGACGCACGGATGTAAAAACACTTCAGTTCAGGATTACAGGTCGCCGGTAATTAATTTAAATGACCAAGTGGCCGTAATTCACAAACAAACCAACAAACAGCCGAGTACATTTCTGTAAACATTTCCAAACCACTTGAGCAGTGGATTTACTCACAGGCTGTGGATCGTGAATAACTATGTAACAGGTAATTACGGGTTACGCGCCAACCAAATTAAATATTTTTAACGGCCCGTTTCCTCAGAATAGTGATGTGTCAGTGCAAAACGGTATTTTTTTATTGTTATCTATAGGATGTCATTAATCTATTTTTTTGTCACTGCAGTTTTAATATATTTTTCTTTCTTAGATTATTTATTTCACAGTCATTACGTTATTTGAGTTTGTACCGGCTAATAGGTATTTATGTATTTAACAATTAGCTGTCATGTCTGAATATTAGATACCAGATGCCAATATTTGTCGCATGATTTTAGGTTAGGAATTTATGTAGGCATTCATAAATAACTCGGGTCTGACAAAAGACATACCTACTTGTCTAGATTGCATAAATTATCCGTGGTACAACAGATAAATCTACCTCATTTGACAATTAAGAGATAAATGTAATCGTTTAGATTTTCGTGTGTGCCTTATTAGTAAAAGGAATGTTGATAATATATATTTAATAGGTCTTAAACTATCAATAACGTATCGATATAATAAATAACAGTGAACATTATCGGTGAATCGCATCCCTAATAACAAAATGGCGTTTAGCTGCCGTTCGGGGCGCTTGCGCATCGACGATCGACTCACGCGCCCTCTACAATTATCGGATGAAATGTAGTCACTGCTATAGTCTATTGTCTTGCCCTTCTAGATATATGGACTCTACACTCGGCTCTCCCATCACATTCAAATTGCTACGTAGATTTATTATTTAGATATATTTTTATAGATTCAAGATATAATTTATTTTGTGGAATGTAGTTGAATGTTTTGATGTAAGAACATTTGTGGATATCTACTGAACTTCAAAATTCGACGTAAAGTTCTAACAGTAAAAAAAATACTTTCTTGAGAATTACAGGCAAAACTAAAAGTTTCTGAGGCTCTGATAATAATAAATGAACAAAAATTTTGTATTACATTTGTTACTAATATAGCATATAAGTAGTATGTATTACTAACATCATATGGATCAAGGTCTGAATTAAAGTATTTTTTATTTAAATGATGAATCAGAAGAATTACCTAATTCAACTAACTTAAATTGATGAAATTTTCTGAATAAAAAGGCAAATAAACATTTTACACAGTACCACGATCTTTTAAAGAGCATAAGCATTCTTAACAAGCACAACAATTACTAGGTAACAGTTTTTTTTTCTCATAGTAATTTCCAGAATTTGATTAACACATACTAGTTATATCCTCACGCTACCAAGGGGTCCAGTAATGCACTAAAATGTCACCAGGTGAGCGATAAGGATGCTTTTAAAGCTGTTAGGCGAACGTCGTTAAAAGCCGGAATGTCGTTAGAAGCCAAGCCGTCGAGTCTCAAGAGATTGATATATATGGACAAGAGTAATTATAAATAATAGTAAATCCTGTTAAATATTATGGTTCAGGCAGGTCGATATATTGCAATTTCCAACTCCTAGTCTGGAACAAAAGACAAGATATTGCGTTTCTTAGAAACTTCGTTATTTTTCGTTTAGAAATAGAAGTAGTTGAACCCTGCATTTTGTTGTTAACTTGTATGTCAACAGAGACAGACTATAAATAGCTGATATTTAAACAAAATGCAACATCTTAGATAACATTTACCGTCGAACTAAACGGTTTGTCCGATAAATTGATACGATACCACAAGAAGTGTGAAATATATGTAAAATCTACATAAAAAGTACCATTATGTATATTTATTGGTGAATACGAAAAGTTTACGTAATGTGTGAAAATATATATGTATGTGAATAAAGTAACGGTGCTAAAGGCGTGGGCGTAAGATTCTTAACATTTCACTAGCCCCATTTGCATTTTACAACTTTTATCGATGTACTAAACGAGATTCTGCCGCGGATGGCTAGAATCAGTGCGGCTTCCATAATGCTTACATTTTATCTTATGTCCCAAGGCTTTTAAAAGGATTAGTGTCTATATTCATACCCGACGTTTTAATTAGACGATTTATTTACGTTTCTCAATCGCGGTGCTTTTTTATCTAGAAGCTAATTTTAATCTCAATGTTACCTATAAAATATTTTACTGTAAATCTAAATAACAACCAGTAAAATGTACGATAGCATTCAAAAGATATCGCATACAAAGTTCGTTGCTAACAATAAAGCGACAAAATCAATAAAGACTTATAATCAGCTCTCCTTATAAAACAACATAAGCATAAAACATGCCAAAACACGTTCACCAAAGCAAAATAATAAGCACAGAGCACGCTTAAATATAACGCGATATGTCAAAAGTGCGATCCTAATTGTAATTTAGTAGGTAATACATGCGGGAGATATCGAGATCAGCCAGCTACGCTCATTGTAACCTTTCCAAAATGTATTTGACTTATGCGATGCGAAGGTTGAGCATGGCACCCACAATAACGCACTAAATCATATCAAATCGTAATGCGACGGAGGTGTGGCGAGAACGGAATTAAAACGCAGTAATATCCCGGCCTTGCTGTAATTCTGGTCTGTCTCAGATCTCCGAAGATTATCGTAAAGTATTTATTTATCCAATGTTCCCTCGGGAGGTTAGATACCATCAGGAAATCAATTTTGCAATGAAACGTCGTGGAGGCGTAAGGTTTGTGGCCTTTTAGTTACAGGTGGCGGCATTATGTCGATTTAAAAGCGATTGAGCTTCCAAATTGTATGAAGTTTGAACGAAACCTTTGCTGGCGAACACTCGACATGATTGGCGCAACAATTTCTGTAGAAAAGCGAAATAAATTGTTGTTAAAGTGTTGTTGAAAATCATATAATTTCTCTTTCCATGTCTCTTATAAAAGCTGGAGCTTAATACTTAACTGCTGGGTTGTTGTAAACGTTTTATAGACACTATAAGACTGGTCTCATGATCGAAAAATTCAGTTGCGTAGACACAATACACCTGCAGGCAGGAAGGCAACTATAATTCTACAATAAATCTTTCGAATCTTAAATCTCGTTATACATTACATCGACACGCGTGTGCAATGCGCCACGTTCGTACGTACAAACACACTATAATTTTTTTTGAACATTCAGATTAAAATTCCATGCATTCAGTTTAGCCAATTTGAATAATCAATACACAAATTATTCTGTAAGGGTTGTTTTAGTAGTTTTATTTCTTTGGACAGCTTTACATTCTAAAGTTTGTTTAACGATATCTCAGAGTAAGTTATTTGACAAGTTTGATAAAACATTTTCATATAATTACGAGATGCTAGATAAATATGACTTGTCTTCCGCAGAAACGAGCAGATGTGTTCCGGGATGGGAAAGCTACAACGTCGCTGTATAATATTGCATTGGCGTACATCTCTTGCGAAGAAGATATGAACATAATAAAGACGACAGCGACAAGCTTGCTTCAGCTAAACTCCCATCACGCCTCCGCCAATGATACACAAATTATAATAAACTTCACACAACTTCAAACTTGTGAACTACATACACACAGCGGTCTCATAAGTATCCATGTAGAAACACCGATGTATGACGTAGAAAGCAACAGAACCACTAGGAACCGGTCCAACTTCACATGAATGCACACACATAAACTGTCCAATTAAGCATGGCCTATGACAGAGCGATCAGTGTCCCCGCGCAGGTCTGCCGCAGGAATGTAGGGGCGGGCAGGACAGGTCATGCTTCAGTGGTCGTTATATCAACAACGATAAGAAAGCGGACTCGGCCGAGGGACTGTCAAGAAACAATCTATATTGTGATTACAGACAGATATTGAAAAATTGTTGCGAAAATAGATGCCAATAGAGATAGTCCAGTCCATACAGTCCAATAATACAAATTCCATTAATGTACAGGATAGTTAGTAGCTGATGTGGAAGTTTATTTTAAACTTCGCCTCTACGATTCCACAGGAATGAAACACAGAAAAGCTGGCCACCTGAGCTGTGCGAGGAAATTTATAAAGTGAAATTACTATATTTTGAATATAAAGCAATTTCCTCGGTAACCAACCTGCGTCGCTCAGGTCTCGCAAATCGTTTTACTGGTGGAAAGTTTCCACATTATGCAGTTTTTTCCGAGGTCACAACCAAAGCCATCACCTAAAATCGAACATTAATCAACTGAATAAAGTATCCACATTATTTGGTATGCGAAAAAATTACGATTTTGTCGTCAATCTCGAACTCATTAGAGATTCATTTCAAAACGAGTATCAGACCATAAAGTTTGACAAATTAAACACCTAAATAAGAAATGTGATATTTAATTATTTCACGTTGCTAGCTATTTATCAATGTTAAGTGTCAAAAATGAACCAACAGCGATTTTTTTGTTAAATAAAAATAATTCCCAACATGACCAGTTGGTCATTTGGTCAGTGGTCCGGCATCAACATAATTAATCGGAGTTCTAATTCAATAAATAAATACGAAAGGAAATTAAATGATCAACCCAATATCTAATACAAACAAATCATAAGTTTATAACATTTTACTATTACTGTAATTAAAGTCTATTGATTATACGATCGTTCCGAGTTATTACACAAACCGTAATTTACTTATACCTCTCCTTTTATGGAAATGGTTTTTTTTGATAAATACACTAGTTATCTAGGTCTCAAAGTCTCCGATGGTTATACTAGTTAGTTCTTGCTAGGTGAGCATAAAGAGGTAGTTCGATCTCTCTTCCCGCGATGTCTGCGCCAGCGTTGGTGACACAAACCGATTTTCTATTTCTATCGTCATGAAAAACTTACCTAACATGTGAACCACACCTGATAGCTCTATAATTTACTGCGCTGTGTTATCAACGTTTTGACTTTTAGAACTGAGAAATGACTGATGATTTAAATTCTTTGTGAAAACTTGAACATGGTATCATATTGTCAAGTTTCTATTATATACATACGATATATTACCTGCTTAGCGCTAGCTTAATGCTAGTTTATCTTATTGAAATATTTATGATAAATCAATAATTTGATACAACAGAAAAGCTTAAAAAACCATACATTAATTTCGTTGAAACGCATTTATCCTTGACAGTATCTATGACTGTATTTTATGTGGTAAACAATAAATCAGTGGTCTAAGAATGTCTAGACGCAAATTCGGGCTTAGAGTTTTCCGCAATTTAAAATATTTTCAGTCACTAATATAAATAACCAAGCAATCAATACTAACTAAAAGGCTTGTAACAAACATAAAATGATGATTCAATTTGTCAGTTTACAACGTTTTATCTCATATCTTCTTAATATATATAAATTACGTATCACGATGTTTGTCCGCGATGGACTCCTAAACTACTTAACCGATTTTAATCAAATTTGTACACCGTGTGCAGTTTGATCCAACTTGAAAGAAAGGATAGAAAAAAAAAATGACTAAAACGTTAGCCACAGCAACGCGTGGCCGGGTCAGCTAGTTGATATATATATTTAACATGTCTTCTCTTTAGTGGTTATTTTAATGTCAGATTTATGAAAGAGGGATTCTGTTTCTTTCGATCAAGTCAGCTTATCGCAGTCCAATGATGGACATAGGCCTCTTCCAGGTTGCGCCACAACACCTTGTCCTCCGCGTTCCGCATCAATCCGTCCTAGCCACCTTCTTAAGGCCGTCGGTCCATCTAACGTCCCACACTACGCTTGCCAACACGCGGTCTCCACTCTAGAACTCGTCTGCTCCACCGGCCATCGGTCCTTCGACAAACATGTCGAAGACTGTTTCTTTACATAAACTAAAATATGAGTTTTCAATTACTATAAAATAAACAAAAAATTTGCAAAGACGAGGTGTCAGTGTTAACAGGAAACCGTTACGATAAAATAATCATTTGTGTCAGCGCACGTCTATAACTCGTGTATTTTATTGTTTGATAAAACCTGTCGAACCTCCTAATCGTTACTAAGTTTGATGATAAAATACTGCTTTTCGAGATTGACTAAATGTTTAATTTTATTTTCTTATTGATGGGCTGATGTCGAAAATGTTAAGAATAAACATGAACAAGAACACAGACACCGGAGCTTTCAATTTTCCAACACAAACTTAGAGGAGTGTTATTCTGCTATTATTGTACACTAATTGCATCTGTTTTAATTTACGAAGATTCGAATAAAATTGAAGCCTCAAAATAATGCAAAACATATTGATACACGTTTCCTAATAACTGTTTTTTTTCAACATCACCCTCAAAATCACGTACATCTAAATATCCTTTTGCGTTAAGATTGCAGAATTAAGCAACTAGGGCTGTATAAGTAATTTGATACTGAACTAAACTTAAGCCTCGCACGATTTCGCTGATTTACGCAACTTACTCAAATGGTACAGCGTAGGATTTCACTTAGGATACTGCGATTCCAGTCACGACTGACATCTTTCGGCAACTTGTCAGTCACCGGTTATCTATCCGATTATACCAATATAATGGCAAATGCAGTCGTGTGACACGAGCTTTATAATTGGTTGATTATTGTCACTGTTAACTCATTAGTGACTGTAAACCTGGGGGCGTGGTTAGTTAAAAGATCATACAAGCAAGTATAAATTGAATAAATAATGCAATACATGTTCACGATATTTGTACCAATTTAAGTCATTGACTAGTCTATTTATGTATATTAACATAATTTAAAAAACTAACAGTCTTAAAATAATAACAATAATATATTCAACTTTCGGATTCCATACACCTTAGATCCCTCTCCTCATCCGAAAGCTAGAAGTATTTAAGTATGTCGGAAGCGTTAGGCATCAACGTTGCTAATATGAAGCAATCGTTGAAGGAACGCTTCTTTGGTCCCCTGAAGAAGGTATTAATTAGTCTTCTATCAGGCGGAAACAAGGCGCGTGCCTTTAACGTTTGAGTCATGCCGGTATTGATGTACTCTTTCGGCATATTCAAATATGGACTCAGACCGAACTCGACGCCCTGGATAGGAAGGTCGAAGGTGAGACTGTGCATCCTGCGGAAGTGCGGGGGTCAAGGCTTTTTAAATGCGAATACCTTCCACAACTGCGAGGTGTGCAGTCTCAGGGAATATTTTTTAAAAGCCGAAGTGGGTATGCACCGTGATGTGGTCGCAGTGGACAAGGCGCTCACCCTGCTCTCCATGGCTAAAGAGAACTGGCGCTAACCGTACTTACTACCGATGACCGCAATGAGGTATGGCAAAGCAAGGAGCTTCACTTTTATCGGGCTCTTCACGAGCCCGGTGTAGATTTCTTAGCGTCCGTATCCTGGTAACGTTTTGATGACCTTTTCGAGGAAACTGAAGGTATCATTTGTGCAATTATGGACGAAGTTATTTTGACAGATAACTACCGGAGACATATAAATAAAACTTATTATGAAGGGTGGGATGGTTGACGTGTGTCGGGCATGTCACCGCCCGGGTGAATCCATCAGATATATTATCATAACCAAGTAGCCAGAATTATTCACCGGCAACTTGATTTGAAATATAAACTTGTAAATTCTGAGGTACCGTATTACAAGTACCTATGTGCCCGACCCAGTTCTTGAAAATGATCAAGGCACGTTGCACTGGGATCGGTCTATCTTTTTACTGACAGGACTATTGCCACCAATAGGCCTGATATAGTGCTGCTAGATCGATTAGCGTGCCGCACAATGCTTGCGGATGTTACCATTCCACATGACGAGAACCTCGTGAAAGCTGAGTAAGAGAAACAAATTAAATATCTTGATTTAGCATACGAGGTTGTTGACATGTGGAATGTGAGCTCGGCTGTCATTGTGCCGATTGTCGTACCGGCCAATAGCCTGATCGCCAAAAGCCTCGATCAATATCCTAGAGGCTCTCGTTAGGCGGTTGGATCAAGGGCCTGATTCAGAAGGCAGAGCTCTAACCACCGCACCGGTAGCTTGGACCCTGCTCCCGATACCGGCGGACTACTATTTTTATATTTTTAAATGTATTTCTCACTTTTTTATAAAAATATTTAAAAATGTATTTAATAAGAGGGTAAAAAAATAAACAAGAACAATAATATGTAAAAGTATATAAAAAGACGGGAAATAATGAACGGGCATCAAGTAATTCATCAAAGGAACAGTGCCCAAAAGACTGACTGAAGAGTCGACCAATTACTTAGCTATTTCTCGAAAAACTAAGTGGGCACTCGGAACCCATGGCCCTAGTGTTTCAACCTCAAACGACTCGAACATAATTATAGGTCCCAAAAAGATTTTAGTATTTGCCATTTGACGTTTTCCACACCGTCGCCCCAGCACTGACTTAGAAGAGGTTGCCTTTTGTAATCAACTTGCTACTGGTCATCTCGAAAAGCGGAATCATCAGTCTTGTTGGTGTCAATCAAAACCAAAGAACGGAATACACTTAATACTTTTTAAAAATATAACAAAAAGTCTTGTTTATTTACCTTTGAAAAAGCAGGGTGAGTGATTTTTTTCGAATGATAACGCTTTTAGAGGACGTGCCACCCAAACTCGTTATCAATTGCGCCTCGGAACGCATTTAGGCGGGGTACCAGGTTAAAATAAACGTTGATTTAACATTTAAAGTTTTCTCCCAATCGGCACGTTTGGCTGGCCACCAATAAATTCATTGATAAAAACCGAAACGCTAATATGTTAAAAACGGCCGGACGGTAAATCGGCAATTCCGAGCGATGGGCTTGTCGATCGAACTCATCGATTTTTGTATCTTTTCCGAAGAATTTCATTTCCGCTCTGATGTGGGAATTAGCGAAAAACCTAGTGACGTCACACGCGTTGAGCGTGCGCTGCTTTCTGTTGGATGAGGTAAACGATTTCCTACAGATTTCGTAGAACGTAGACGATTGACGTATGTACATCAGTGTACACGAAAGTTACAAGTCATCAGCTTTTCCTTGTAAGTCTCATTACACCAATTTTTGATTTTTTTTTTTTTATTATTGTCCGTTAACACAAATTTACTGCGCCAATGTTTAACTTTCCTATCTGTTTCGCATTTTGCATTCATATCTCCAGTATTTATTAACTTCAGCCGGTTAAAAGAAGAATAAAGAAACCATTACGAGAATGGGGGTTAAGCGCACCGCACAGACACAGGACTATTAGTATTGGCGTGAAATAATGAAAGCCATTTCACAGTATAACGTAACGTTGTACGTTCATTAAAGGCGGGTGTCGATGGCCGAGCCGCCCGGGTGCAAGTTGCATAAATCAGTCCCGGGAATGCAGCCCGGCGCCCTAATGCGCTTTCGGTGTTGGTTGATAGTCACCCCCTCCCCTTCTTACCTGAAATCGCTCCTTTTCACACAGTCATACCCCCCAATGATTTTATGGCCTCCACGATTAAAAATGCAATGATAATTGAGACTGACTTAACTGCGCACGGACAGTTACAAAAAACCGTGCATTCTGCGAATTTTAAGGCTACGCAAAATGTGGCGTATGAAATGTTTTATATTCTAGGTAAGTTGATGCACGGAGCAGATAACAACGCAACGGATACCAAAATGATGATTCACATCAATAGCTTGAACATTTAGTGCTGTATATGCGGCACGTTTTAGGCTCGACTTGGGGGCTATCATTTGAGATCGGAAACGCATGAGTAATCCATCTGATGGTATCTTATCCTACAAAACACTAGTCTACGAAACTTGTCTAAAACAAAAGGTTCTATTTGCCAGTAATCGTTAGTTCACATCATTACTTGATATAGCTTAATTAATTCAAATTTGTTGTCAACTGACCCGTAACGGTTGTGAAGACATGGTCGCGAGTGAGTCCGACCGCTTTTGACCGCACCTGACCACTTTTCAGATTACGATCATAAAAATAATTATTGTCGTTTTCTTAAACTTGACACTTCTAACTTGAAGCTCGTGCATTGACGTAGACGACAAGCTTTAAGATTACTCGTGTAAGTAAGATTACGTTTTTGCAGACTTCAAGAAAATGGAGATTTTGAGACGGATTTCTGGACTGAATTACATCAGTGACATTAAAAAGGTAAAGGTTTAGTGGCGTTCAATTGGTTCATTTTTTGCATTATGAACAAAATAACTAGGAAGCAATTTAAATACCTATTAAAATAATTTAAACACTGTCCATTGCTTTACTAACGTCAGGTAAATAATTATTTATTAAAGTTACGTTAGTATGCCAGAATCTTATACCAGAATCTTATTTTATATATCTTAAGATTTTAGCAACTGAGTCGATAATGACACAGCAACCAGTAATCTACAGAAGGTTCCAGCGTACCCACTGTGTATTAAATGCCCCAGAATATCAGATTTCAATAATTTTCCACGCGACGGTCTTTTATCCATATATAAAACGATATATTGCCTAATAAAGGTACCGACTCCTAATTGTATGTAAATCAGCAAGCTGAAATAACGAGATTCCGCATTATAAAATAAAATGTTGTTTAAAAGTACTGTTTTATGACAATATATTGAGTAGTAAATGTGACACTTCTCACTCGACGACCAATCGCTTGCCGTCGATTAAGTAAGATATTCGATTCGTATATTCAAATAAGCAAGACTCGAGTTTTAATACGCTTTTATTATTTCTCCGATTCTTAAGGTTTTTACTTTACCTAAGTACGGGAACGTTTCGGACACCCGTTAAAGATAACGGCTCTGCCGACGTAAAATAACTCTGCCAATTTTATGTGTTGCCTGATGACAAAAATTACGTGATTATTTAAAAAACTTCCTAAATAGAATTCGCATGCTGTGACATTTACGACGCCATGACAGGATTTTAATCTGTCTACGATTTTAACATTGAATCACCCTGAAGTCACTGTTTTATTGATGTCGTAAGAAACAACTTTATGACAAAGCCATTACGTTCGCCGCCTGATAATATCTACTGAACTATATTCTAACCATGTTATTCAGCGTTCAATCTAGTCACACTTTATTTTTTTATAAGCAGCTTTTGTACTAAAAACGACACTTGTGTATTTTATATAACAGACTGAATTTATTTTAATCACAACTTTTATCTGTAACGAAGCTTTTATGTTTTATTTTATGATCTTGGCAATTAACAAGCTCTCTTTACTCTTTATAGTAAAAATAATCATTTTATAAGGTTCTCAGTTTATAGTCTAATTGCGTATTAGTAAGTGCTTGACTTCTACACTCAGTTTCTTTTCGAAGGAAAGTGTTTTAAATAAAACGGGTGAATTGTAAAGGGCCGCTGTAAAATGGCCACACGGCCACACCCGCATGTCACAGGATCAACATTTTATTCGTCAAAGGTGAGGTACAATATCGTAATCGTATAATGTGACGAGGTCTTTACGAGCGAACGACCAGTTTTAGGTACTTTTTATTTCTCTCGCAAATAACAAAATTGCGCTTAAAACGTGTGAGTCAAAATGGCCTTTTCGGATCGAAAGTTAAATTATTATTGAGGCAGATTTTGTTCAATGAACAGTTAAATATTTGGACCCATGTATTCAAGCAAATTATGTAGGTACAAACTTTTATGTGTAAAAATAAAAATATGTTTGTGTATGTATTATATCAATACAATAGATATACCATTGCGGATAATAATAATGAAATGAAATTTGTAACAAACAAAACTCATGTTTCACGTACAGTTAATCTTTGGAAGGTTTCAGAACTAGTGTTCTGATATCGTTTGCGAGACGCGACTTATCGTAATTTAGAGCCCCCGATTAGACTGCGCCGGCCGACATACGCTAACGAGCATATTTCTTTTATTTATTTTTGTTTTAACAACAGTACGGTGCCGATGTTTTGTCTCTACCGGCGATTGTGCCAAGTTAATTGGATTGTTCGCTTTGAATTGTTAACTGTACAACAACGCTAAAAATCACTCGATACGACCATACAATCTGTCCAATTAATTTTATTATTTTATTTTCATCTTACCTTAGTCGTTGTCGTTTGAAGCGGCGATCCTGATGAAACTGCGCAGATCTCCACTTCATACCGGTCCACACCAGCTTCTCGGTCCAGAGAAACAGCCGTTGAAAGTATTCCCAACGACGAATCTATGTCGAACAACCTGTCCACTTGTCTACCATCACCAGTCACATTCACTATGTAAAATTCTAAACCCGATTTATAGTTATTAGTCAAGTTTAACACTGCCGTACCGGCAGGTTCGTTCTCAGCCACGGATACCGACCCTACGTTAGTCCAAGTGACACCCTGTAACTCTGCTCCCCCCATGATGACCGTGAGGTAAGCTTCAGTACTTTTCTGTTCACTCAACACTGCCTCATCCGTAGCTTTTATGACTAGATTCCAGCGCGCCTCCGGTGTCGCCGGAGGATAACGTAAAGTCAATGCACCGTTACTTCTGTGCAGATCGAATAGATCGTTACCACCGTGAATAAGCTTGTAAGTGACCAATCCATTTGTTCCTGAATCTAAGTCACGGGCCAATACGTTCATAATAAATATTCCACGGCCTGCACTTCTTCCTAGTCGCTCCGTGTTGATCACGGCTGCGTTCATAGATACGAAAACTGGAGCGTTGTCGTTAATATCTTCGACAATTACAGTAACTAATTTCTCAGCAGATAGTCGCGCCGATGGTGGCTCGGCTCTATCATAAGCGACAACAGTTATTCTGAACGTGTCAATACTTTCTCTATCAATAGGTAATAAAGTATGTATGACCCCGGTGATGTTATTTATGGCAAAGTGCCGCTTGCTGTCATTAGGGTCTTGGTGCGTGATCGAATAATAAACTTTGCCGTTTAATCCAGAATCTGGGTCCTCTGCGGTAACTGTCACTATAGGCGTGTGCTTCGGAATACCTTCTCTTATTTGACGCACAATAGCTGTGTTCGTAAAGATGGGTGCGTTGTCATTTGCGTCGATTACATTTACAGTAAATAATATGCTTGAAGATAAGCTCGGGTTGCCATTATCCGTAGCAGTGATGTTTAATACGTACGAAGTTAAATCCTCATAATCTAATTGTTTATGCAAAAACAATTCGCCCAAATAGCTGTCAATAAAAAATGCTTCTTTTCTATTACCAGACGTAATTGAGAATTGCAGCTCCCGATTGATACCCAAGTCAGCATCGGTTGCGTGGAATTGAATAATCTTTGTGTTTATTGGTTCAGTTTCTAGCACCGACACTTTCATTTGTGTCTGAGTAAATACTGGTGCATTATCATTCTCATCAAGCACGTCAACTGTGATAGTTGTTGTGGCGGAGAGACGAATTATCTGACCGGAATCATGAGCCAGTATGATAAGCTTGTAATGATCCGTTGTTTCACGATCTAAGGGTTTGTTAATGAGTAGTTGTCCGGTAGCTTCATCTAAAGCGAATTTTCCAAAATCATCACCTCCAATCAGTTTGTAGTAGATGTCACCATTCAGACCTTCGTCAGCATCTGTCGAGTATACTCGCATAATAGAAGCTCCCACAGCGGCACCTTCGGATACCTCAACCTTATAGGGAGTCCGCGTAAAGACGGGCGGGTTGTCATTGACATCTGTTATGTAAATCGTAACTCTCACGGAATCAGACAATTTAACTTTACCGTTATCACTAACAGTCACAGTTAACGTAATGTAATTTTGACCTGAATGTTGTGCCAAGCTTTCCCTGTCAAAGGACTTCAGTGTTTTTATAAAGCCGTTTCTGGAATCTATTCGGAAATCATTTTGCGCTATCGGCAATGAAAATGTTAATTCAGCATTACGTCCAATATCTCGGTCTGTAGCTGTTAATTTTCCAACAAAAGTATCAGGTGGCTCATTTTCCTTGATTTTGAATATGAACGTGGTGTTAGTAAATTGTGGGCTATTATCATTTTCATCCAGAACGTGAATAACGACAGGCACTTGAGATGATCTCGCTGGTTTACCGTGGTCTGTTGCGATTATCGTTAATGAGTAGTAATCACGTTCTTCCCTGTCTAGTAGACTTTTCACATACAGATAGCCATCTGGAAATACTCCAAACTTGCCATCAGTGTTTCCTTCTGCGATATTGTAGGAAACTCTGCCACTGGGTCCTAGATCAGCGTCTGATGCAGAGATTGCAAAAAATCTTGTGTTTACCAATGTAGATTCAAGCAGAGATGTTTCGTATGACGTATGATCGAAGACTGGAGTATGATCGTTTACGTCATCAACAATAACTGATATCGAGTGCTTTGCCGCTAGCGCAGGACTTCCATTATCAGTGGCTGTTACTTCGATAAACATAACAGAGCCTGGTTCACTGGATATCGGCTTATTTAAATAAATAACTCCTGTCGTTTCCGATATTCTAAAGTTACTTTCAGGGTTGTAACTTAGTGTATAAAAGATTGTTCTGTTAGAGCCTGAATCACGGTCAGCGGCTCTGGCAAAATAAACTTCTTGTCCTACTGCCATATTTTCAGGAATATGAATTTCATCCTTGTCTTCAATAAATATGGGGTAGTTATCATTGACATCCAAAACTGAAATATTGACAGTGGTGAAGCCGAATGCGACCCCGGTTTTTGCCATAACTTTCAGGTGATAGGTCATCTTATCTTCACGGTCTACATTAGAATCTGTTGTTATTACACCTGTTTTTTCATCCATTTTGAAGATATGTTTTGGGTCACCTTCTAAGATGTAGAAAGAAATTGTGTCACTAGATATTCTGGCATGCACTTTTCCTACAAAGCGTCCAATGTCTGCCTTTGATGTGCCTTCGTCTTCCAGAATTTTGAAAGTGTACCCATTATAACCGTCAAATTGAAGATTTTTGCGTTGAGATGTCTTTACTATTTCAACTATAGCATCCTCAAAAGCTCGTCTATTGCCTTTGTCTTTACAGGATATTTTAAGTGAGTATACTGTCTCCGGAGCTTTTCTAAAATCTTTCTGTAGCACTATATTTCCGGTCCATGGCTCTATATCAAAATACCCGTCTCCACCACTCTCAAGTCGGTACATGATTCTAGCATTTTCGCCTTCATCCAAATCCAATGCTCGAACTTGTAATACAGTACTTCCAATTAGCAACTCTTCGTTGATACTTTCAATGTATCTTTGGGGATAAAACATTGGATCATTATCGTTTACATCAAGAACTTTCAGTAATATTGTAGCAGTGGAAGATTGTGGAGGAAACCCTTGATCCTTTGCAAGGACTTGTATTTCGTATAAAGGTATTCGTTCCCTGTCTAATTCGATTACTGTACTAAGCTGTCCTGTAATGGGATCTAATATGAAAGTATTTGGGTATTTTCTCTCTATACTTGAAGGTAAGTAATATGATATTGAACCATTTGTACCCTGATCGTAATCGGATGCAGTAAGAATTAGTATTTCCTTGTTAGGTTTTATGTTCTCGTGCAAAGTTGCATTGATTTGAGGCTGTGAAAAGCAGGGTGCTTCATCGTTCTCATCTAAAATGGTTACTTTTAGTCTAGTGTATGCCCATTTAGGATTAGGACCTCCGTCTCTAGCTGAAACGTTCAATTCAACAGTTCCTTGAATCTCTCGGTCTAACATTGATTTTGATGTGACCAAACCTGTCAAATGGTCGATAGTAAACCATTGCTGTTGATTTCCATCATAGAAATCATAAAATATTTCGGCATTAACACCAGTATCTTCATCAGTAGCAGTTATGCTAGCCACATAAGATCCGGAAGGGGCGAGTTCTGTCAGAACAGTTGAATACTCCGATTTTTCAAACACGGGTTCATGGTCATTTACATCATTAACATGAATTACTAAAAATGAGGTAGCAGTACGTGGAGGAGATCCTCTGTCAGTAGCAACAACAGTCAAATTATACTTGCTAATTTCTTCCCTATCTAATACACCATTTACATGCACAATATACACACTGGATGAATTTTCCAACCGAAAATGGTTGAGCTCATTACCTGCAACTATACTAATGCTAGTAATGCCATTTAAACCTGCATCTAAATCAGTCACTGTAATAGCAGCTACAAGAGAACCATTTTTTGCATTCTCGTCTACAGTGGCGAAGTTGGCTGTCGGAGGAACATACGTAAACGTGATTACAGGATCATGATCATTGGCGTCTATGAGATTGACAGTGACATAGGTCCGTGCATCTTGCCGCGGTACACCATGATCTTTCGCGATAACAGTAAGAACGCAAGTCATATTGCAAGTAGTGTTGCTACAATACTTAGGGCAATTCAGCTTCTTCGTGGTTGTAATCACTCCAGACTCGGGATCCACTGCAAATTGTCTCTCTGTATCGGTCACTTCATAAGTTATTTTACTATTATCACCCAAATCACTATCCGTGGCTGTTACCTTTAGAACTGTAGTTCCTGGAGGTACACTCTCATTTAGAGACACTGAAAAGTCACTTTGATCGAATATTGGTGGATTATCGTTAACGTCTAAAATAGAAACATTCACTTGTAAATACCCGTATTTAGGAGGATTACCACCATCACGTGCTGAAATGTTCAGGATGTAAAAGTCGGTGGTTTCTCGATCCAACTTGCCCGTTGTCTCTAGGTGTAAATAAGACGTTTGACCGCTTGGATTTACGGTGACGTTTAACCTAAACTTCCCCTCAGTATCACCATCCACTATTCTGTAATCATTCGTGATACCGTTTTCTCCTAAATCCATATCGGTGGCAGCATCGAGCAATAACTTTGTACCGGCTGCGGCACTCTCGGAAAACGCAACCACTATACTCGGTTCGGGGAATTCTGGATAATTGTCATTCACATCCGTCACCCGTAATCGCACTTCTATCGGATAAGTGGGTTGACTGGATAACACAACGAACGCGTAACGGTCTACGGCTTCCCTATCCAGGACCAAGTTGGTCTTGATCTCACCGGACACCGGGTCGAGGACGAATTCCTTGGGAGGTTCATTGAAACGGTAAGTGAAACCAGGTTTTGTGGGAATCCTGCCAACGATGGTGCCCACGGGCTGGTCTTCGGGCACACGGAGGTCGACGCCAGTGTCGACGGCGCGGGACTGCATCTGCTCTGCGGCGGCGCTGACGCCCGCGCCTAGGAGCGCCGCCAGCGCAACCAGCGCCACGTGCCATCGCCCCATCCTCGTCATGACACCGACAAAAACATCTCAGGGTTGTTCTTCGTCAGGGAAAGTTGACGCGCGCCGGGAGCGCTCGCTGTGTCCCGTTCGCGCAGACTCGCGCGCTCGCTCTCGTCAGGTATGCAGCATGGCCGCGACGACCTGCGCGCACACGAATATCTCACGGAGAGTGCGACCCGCCGCGGCTGCGCCTACGCCGTCACATTCATTCGTAAACACGTGACAAAACACTATGTACGGCCGTCTCACACGTATGTCCCGATGTGCACTGAACAAGACTCTTATTACGATAGTCACCCGATAACACGCAACACAATTTGAAAGCACTTTTCAGTTATGTTTTTGTTATGTTTGACCAGTGAAGAACGCGTTGTATGCGGCATGCGGGCGGCGTCGCAGTTGGCGCGGCACTGGCAGGCGGAGGCCTCCATGCCGGCCCGCGCCCCTCCCCCGTCGCATCGAACCTCCCCCGCAGCTTTGAAAGCTCTCGACTGTAGCTGCGTGATGATGATGCCGAGATAATGGACGTCGAAGGATTCTACTATTTATTGTTCGATACGAGTCACTTTACCATTCCAAGAAAGCTTACGGGTGCTTTGGTAGGCAGCGAATATAGTTATTTAGAATGAAAACTTGTTTTTAATCTTCTAAAACCAACTTATTTATTTATGCAACTGCATTAGGTCCATGTCTGTTGCAAACAAACTTTAAAATTATCTTAATGTATCAGACGAAAACCTACATACATTAAAATACCTAAGAATTTATGCGAATAACACAAAGTCAGCTAATGGTTATTTAAGTCCTCCATCGATTTTTCTTATCAAATATTTTATTTTTGGTCAAAATAAATCTTGATACGAAAACAAACAATAATTTGAGTAATTAAAGTTTTTTCCACGGAGGGCACATCGCTTAGCGTGCGTTGATGTCTATTATATGCGGCTACGAGGCGCGTGCTCTTGCGCATCCAACAGCTGTGCTTGTAACAGTTAGTTCCGTGTCAAGTTGACACAATGCTTGCTTAATTGCCACACTGTTTATTTAATTGCCGTGTTTACTATTCGTAACACTCTTTCAAACTACGGAGTATCTTAAACGTTTGTTTTATAATTATATAGAATCAATGTAAAATGTGAAGACGTTCATGCTTTTAGTACATTATTTACTTAGTTCTTGTGAATATTTAAGTATTTCAATTGTGTGCCTACATAGACTCTAAGAAAGCCGTAATGAATGCTACTCATGTAGCATGTTTACGGGTAACTTAGAAGCCTACAAAGTTCTTTTATTAATTAATACTAAATTTTATAGAATCAGTCAATCAAATCATGGAAGAGAATGGATGCTACAACGCCGCCGATACCAATGTGGGACGCAAACCTGTAGCAATTTCTAAACATTAACATTTTACGTTAACTTTCAACAGATTCTTATCATTATACTAATGTCTAAAATATTCCATAATGTCATCATTTCTGTTGAACAGTAAAAACTTCTGCATTTAAAGACATGATACGACATAAATAATCAAGTGCTCATAAAAAAAAAATCGTGTCAACATAATTTTATTTAACATCTACACCTCAAAATAATTATCAAAGACAAATCCAAAAAACATGCTTCATTGAATATTACAATAGTAAAGCTCGCAAAAAGCTCCAGAACTTTCATAGAAACCCATCTACCGGTCGTTACGAAAAGCTGCCAATAACCGCTTTGGCCGACAACTAGATACTTTGCAGAGTGCGAGCTTTTAAAGTAAGCTCATATAGCTTACGCAATTCTACTATAGATGGCGCTATACCGATCATTGTAGGAACTTGTTGTTGAATAGTCAATTATTAGATTATAACGTATTAATTTTACACAAAGACGATTAGGATATTTTTAAGACAAGTAAAGTTAGCTTTGAAATGATTTACAATAGGTAATGCCACGAAAGCTTAGAGCTGTCACACAGTAGGCAACTAAGCAAGCGGTTGCAAGTTTTTTTATTTAATGTAGATGGCAAGACTAAACCTGTTTCAAAATTAACCTAATACAAACAAAGGATTTATTCCGGTAGGCACTCGTAGCTCTTGTTTTGCAAAACATAAAAGTACCAATTGGTACAATAGTGTTCATGTTAATAGTATTCATTTTAGTTTAACAAAAAAATATTAAGAAAGAAAGCTACGCTACGAAATGCTTTCCACACTAAGCCACGTCGGCTACAATTCGTCAAAGGCACGAGTTCTTCGAGTTTCTAACTATTGATCTACTTCACATAGATGGCAACACTACGACAAATTCATGCACGTAATATTTTCTCTATATTTCTCATTTAATTCAATAAATTATACCCAGATTATGTAAATACTTAAATGGCCAAATTATTTCGACAACAAGACACTGCATGTAGGCGAGTGTACTATTTGTTTGGTTTTTTTTTGCTCGTTACCTCTTTAAGAGGAAGTTCTTCAGGCCAGTTCGATACGGCGAGGGGTGGCAACAAGGTGAGAAGGAGGTTTCATGTCTCCTCGGAATGACAATGATTACGTCTACGTGTAACGATCGACTGGGTTCTATTTTTAAATTGTATTTTATGGGAGGTACCTTTATTTTAGATTCTCTTTACGATTGAAATAGTTCAAAAGTTATTTGATGTTATTTCGGGGTAATTTTAGGCTCGAACGGATATTTATAACTAGATGTCTGTATTTTGTTTTGGGCCAGTAATAAATCTAGCCTCTCTTAAATTAGACTTAGGTCAGCCTTATGTTTGTCCCGTTAAATGTGAGAATTAGATATTATTTCAGTACTTACTTGAGTTAAGTATGCTTATACTTAGTTATTTTCCAGTTAGTCTCTAATTGAGTCGTAGACGTCAAGCATAGCACTTACCTACGTGTTAAAAGCTTTGAATAAGAAAATGCTTGAGGATTTTTTTTATTTAATGGTCATCATAGATGCAGAGTGACCTTGTAATCAATTTAGAGTGACCTTGTAATTTTTTCTTAGTCATATCAGTTTTCTTGTTAAAGTGGTTAGGTACCTACTAGAAGAATTAACAATCCTATTGATTTTGGTATCGTCTGTCTAACAGCTTCTCCGAGCTATTTGGCACAGCTTCCAGACTGGCCAGATAAGAATGACGGAATGTTAGTATTCATCCGTCTGACCTCCGCAACCAAATTACTGAGGGATAGCGATATTTACATCTACATCAACTGCTATTCTGAAACATATTCCCAATAGAGACTAGTTACAATTCATTGAAAGATCAAAAGGCACATGTAACTATATCATTCAACATCAAAACACTATGTAATCTGCCTACAGCACAAAGGTAGAGCCTTTTTCGGCATTCTAAAAATAAACTGTGTCCTATACCCCGGTACTTTTCTATCAGCACTTGTTGCATGGAGGTTTGACGTCACAACCCCCTCCCTTTTGTGCGCTAGTGCCGAAGGGGGACCGCGCCTCCTAGGGGGGAGCTGCTGACGTAAGCACTTACATTCATGAATGGATTGAACCCCAAGCCCGCTATGGCTTGATTAGTACCTACCCATACGTGAGTTGTATTGATTATAGTATAAGTTCATAACAAAGTGAGCTTTTGAGTGGTTTATTTGTGACGAGGATGGTGATAATGTATATTTTTATGTAGGTCATAAATTGGTTCATGTATAATTCAGATAGTTGATTCTCATTAAGTTAATCCACGTCTATGATAAATATTTTTAAACAGCACAATCTATGTAACATTAGATACAAATATACCTACTGTCTGACTCAGCACACTGAAGCACATTTACAATCCACGAATGAGCATTTTCCTAAGGCACCCCACTGTTACTAAGTCCAAACCAAAACTAATTAGAAATTATACCCACGTTCCGCCTACTGCGGTAAGATCAAACAGAACTTATAAGAAATCTTATAAGCCAGGATACTAACATAAAGCCATCTTCCAATTTCTTTTGAACATAGACATTTATGAATAACCTACTGTGAACTTTGAAAGAGTACCGTAACTACCTACCTCACATATAGGATTAATCGATCTCTAGCAGACAGTATAATTTATTCTACAGTATTCTCTATGCAAATACTAATAAAGCTATCCATGTTAATCTAAGACATAGGCAAAAACACAGCCTATACGTAGTTGCTGCCATCCCGTGCTAGTTTGAAAGTGGATCAAGGAAACGGCCCGGCTGCACTGTGGAAGTTTAGTTAAGCATAGGCCGAACTATATCTACCTATCAGTGTATAGTGAAGTGCAGCTTTATCGATTTATGACCCACTTCGGCAAGCTGCTCTGGTTACCTCACAAATATAGTCTGGTTAACATAGCCACGGTACTGTTCGAATTCAAGGATGAGTAGGTTGTTGATGCCTTTCGATATTTTTCATCTGATCGAAAAATAGAACTCAATAACGTCGAGAATCAGGCTTTTACCATCCTCATAAGTCTCGTGTTTTCTTTTTTTTACCATCCTCATAAGTCTCGTGTTTTGTGCGTAAAATGATCTGGTACGCTTTTTTTTTAAGTAAATAATATTAGAATAAAGGCCAGCAACCTGAGAACAATTGCTTGGCTCAATATCCTGGCAGATATTATTTTAAGGAGAGCGTCTCTAATGCTAGAGTAACTAAAATCTCATTGTTACCTACTAATATTTCTACATATACTTACTTTTTTTGTATTTGCTTATCTTGCGATCAGCTTTTAAAAACCACGTCTAGATGAGTTGAGGAAGATCTGGCAGGGAGGAATTATTCCTCATCAGGAGCAACTCTCTTATTAGTAATGCACCTCTCTACAAGTTATCTAGCTGTAGGGTGTTGCGTCTTTTGAGTCGGCTGACACAAGCTAGTATGTGCGTTGAGCAGAATATACTTAAAGAATACATAAAAATCTTCTACGAAATCAAATTCACACTGTCGGATGCTATTAAGCCCTGGGAAATGCCTATAAATAGGTAGACAGTATGACCTTTTATTGTTGACACGGCCCGGCGTGGGCGTCAGGCTCCGCAACGACAGCGCGTGGGCAGTAGCACCCCCCTTTCAAATGCAATTACTAAAGGGTACCGGTACTACGAAGAATTGTGACGCTGCGCATCAATGCTCATTCAGTAGGATTAACACCTGAAAGCGTGCAGTTTGCAATGGAATAAAGAAAAGTTGTATTTATATGTGTGATGATTAGGGTACACTTTTGGATCAGAGAGCCGATTGGATGAAGCTAGAGGGAACTATCTTTGCTGTTATGATTTGTGTGAGCGAGGACGTCATTTGCATTAATTTGTAGTTTTTTACCTTATTTATTCATTCCGAAAGTTGGGAAAGGAGAAATATGTACAAGAATATCTACATATTTTATCTTCATCAGGAGAAACATTAACAACACAGACAATAATAATTCAGTATTGATACTATTTATTGTATCATATAGTTTTCGGGCAGAAAGCCAAGAGTTCCCTCCAGTCATTTTCTTTGTGGGCCATGCGCCATCACTATTATGCTTGTACACGTTAACCATTCATATAATAAACTAAATTCTACCTCTATTGGAAATACGTACAAAAATAATACACAACCATCGGTTTAAACTTGCTTTAACCAATAAAAAGCTGATATTTTACCTTAAGTTAGGTAGGACGCCCTCAGGCTAGGTGGAGCGACGATCTTCGCAGGGTGACTGGCTAGCCTAACAAGGATGTGAGTTGCCGAGAATCGAGCTGAATGGCGTACAATTGCAGAGGCCTATCTCCAGCAGTGGACAGCTTTAGGCTGATGATGATGAAGATGGTTTTAATCGCTGTAAAACTCTTAAAAAGCAAAGGATTTGTGGTTACCTTTGGTATTTTAAGACGTTTCGTTGCGTTGCGAAGATCGTGTGCCTTGAACTTACGACAGTTTAATTTGGTTGTAAAATTAAGCATATTTGCATAGAGATCGTTCTTTGTTGGACTTATTCTCAGAAGTAACTTCAATACTATATCTAATGTTAACTTAATCCCTAGTAGAGGGTGTAAGTCCAATAGAAGAGAAGAAAATACCAAGGGTGGTCTTTATCTCACTTTTATTGGGTTTAAAATTGCAGTTATACGTGTAACATCCTAGCTTTACTTCGAATTAGTTAGAAAAAGGCTCGTCTAATGAATGAAAGCATATGATTGTAACAAACATTTCAGTGAATCAAGTGACTATTCCTTTACTTACGTAATGGGATTATAAATTAATTGCTTTTCGTCTAACTGTCAAACAAAAATATCGACGAACGGTCGACGAACCTTTACTGAGTTAAAGGTATTTTTAGTGTGTACTTTTTCCACCAATTTCTATTAAATACCTCACTGAGCTTGAATAATGAGTAAAGTTGAAGTCCAATAATATTTTAGTGATAAGTACCTACCAGCCAGTTCTAAAAATAGCATTAACTACCCCCCCACTGGAGAAAGAGACGAAGTTACTCATGAAGCTTCTGTGGAAAAGAGATAGATATTATCACCTACCTGCGCAACTTTATTTCAGGTATTTCGTGGGTTTTATTTTTCCCAGGAATTACTTCCGATATGACAGTCACGTAAATAATATCCTTGAATACTGAAATACAGTTATTATCACAATTTAAAATGCGTTATAGTATTAAATAATAACGTAGTTATTTATTTATATTACTTTTCCACGTAATTTTTTCCTGCCCTCATGACAAAAAGGCGTGAGTTAATTTTTGAAATTTTTATTTAGAACATAACCCTTCACACTTGGTGTATAAGATATCTCTCACCTGTGCACCTGTGGCTGCGCACACACTAGGCTAGTCTCTGCTGTGAGATTGGCCAACATGACCAAAATTCGGTCTGAAGGACTATTTTAAGGAGGTAAAATTTGTGAGTTTGTAAGTAATCTTCAGACCTACTGATCCGATTTCGAAATTTCTTTCACTACTGGGAAACGTAATTATCCCTGAGTGTCATAGGATTTATGTTAAAACAAGAAACAGAAGTTAGTTTTTTATAACTAATTAGAATACGCACTTACATAAAAATACTATAGGTAGTTCTAAGAATGTGAGATGACTCCAAGTACCTTTTATTGAAATGAGTATTACACGTGTGACCTTTCGCATTTCGCATTTCCTTCCTCTCAACGTCCTTCACTGTTTCACATTTTAATATTAGTACCAAGAATTTAGAACACTCTGTAGAAGAACGTTTGCAGAAGTACTACCTTCTCCTATCTTTTCATCCGTCTGGTATGCTGCTGGTAGCTATGCTGGCTGTGTTCCTTTAGATACCTATAAAACTACTGGTCAATCTATCTGCCTAGCCTTTTTCCCAACTATATTGGAGTCGGCTTCCAGTCTAACCGGATGAAGCTGAATGCCAATATTTTACATCGAGCGACTGCCTATCTAACCTCCACAACCCAGTCATACCAAGGAGTAACGTGTAATCTAGTATGGGCAACACGATACTCAGCTAGGTCAAGAGGTCTCCTAAGAAAAAAATCTGTCTTCGGTTTTTTTGGCTTCTGACTACCCGTAACGACTATCAAAGGTCCTTGAATGACAGCCGGGACCAAGGGCTTAACGTGTTTTCCGAGGCACGGATGGGGCTCGGTATGTAAAGATGGTCACCCTTCCACGGACCAACCGGGGCAAGCATAGCTTAGCCTGATCGATCGACCTGTGCGGCTGTTATTATTTTGCCACGAGCCCCTGAATACAGGAATATAAGAATTTTCAATGGAAGAAGGTTATGAGCCATTTGCCCTGTTTCTCTACTAAAGTTCAGGGCATATTAAATGGTCAGGATACACGTGCTGTTCATAAAAGCTTAATTCACCCATATTTGAGTATTATAGAAAGGTTTTATCAAATCTAATGAATTACTTGGAACATTCAATACAAAATTAATTTTCATGAGTAAACAGTTTTTCCACAAACAAATTGTTGTTGGAACCTTTGAGGCCGAGGTTATGAAAATATATACAAAACATTATTACAATTTGAAATGTCATAGTTTAAGTTTATGGTTCAATGATTTACATTTGAACATAAATGAAGCCCACTTGTTTACACAGAAACACAATTTGAGCGTAAAATTAAGCACATAGTTATGTACTCGTATTTTAGTGGAATCAGTTTATTCAGCCTAAAAGTTCCCACTGTTGAGACACAGGAGGCCTGTGCCTCTCTGTGAGAGGGAGTGGGCCGTAATCCACCAGGCGAGCCCAGTGCGGGTTGGTAGATGTCACATGTCTTCCAATTTTTGGTTCTAGGACATGCCGGTTTCCCCACTATGTTTTCCTTTACCGTTTTGAAAGCAGTGGCGATAAAATTAAAAATATTTATAATAAAATGACGAAATTAAAATTAATAGTCTTACTGTAAAAAAATATAAATTGCTATATAATAGATGTGTAGGGTACCTAACTTCCCTGAAGCTCATTACTTTTAGCACTGCTCGCTCATGGGCTTTCAAATCTCGACTTACTCGTATCAGTGTGGTTTTTGATGTGCCTCCCCAAACACTGATACAATACAGACTACGAGAACTATACAGGAAAAGGAGAATGGGTAAACCAATCAACCAACCAACCAAAGGAGAATGGTAATGGGTGGGTAAACGAAGTACGGGTTCCTGCCCTAAAGCCCAATAGCCATAAGATATATCCCAAAAGGAAAAAAAGAGCTTTTTAAAGGGAACTTTTCCTACAAACACGACTTGCCAATTGTTAGTTTAAACATTAACTCATCATGAACCCCGTTCATGATTGATCTTTGAATTGATGAGATCTTTCCATTGGCATAATATATATCATCGCTATTGGGGGGTGCGGCAGGGTTAACGTTCTGTCTGGCCGACCGAAAACATTGTTCCTAACGTGTATTCCCGTTCGTCCCATCGACTTCGTCCCCGTCGTGGGTTCGTCCCACGACGGGGACGAAGTCGATGGGAATAAGAAAAATGTTGCGGTCTTGTGAGTGTATAAGCAACACGTGTGAATTAAAAAGAAATACCTTAAGGTGAATGCGCCGTTGTAGCCCGCGAAATTCAATTTTTCTTACGTTTTTTGTAATTTTCAAGACAGTCTCAGGTTGTATTTTGATCAAAATATGATTCGCGACTACGTATTTACAGAATTATAATCATTATTACATCTTTCTAAGTTAGATTTGTTCCATAAGAACAAATCTCTTTTGGAAAAGTGCTTATAGAACAAATCTAACTCATAGAGATAAATATTAATTCTAATGACTATAATTCTGTTAACAACCATTTAAGTTCTAAGAACCTACCTATTGTTAACATCTTCAAAAATAAAGAATATGAATTTACCACTGATTGGCCCGCGGCGGTGACGCGGTGTGTTCCATGTTTAAAATTTAAATAAAAAATACCATTTTTCACAAATTATTGTTCTAACTTCTCAATTCATTTTTTAAAATAGGTACACACTATACCTACCTACTATTCATGTTATTATTATCAATAATTAGTTTAGAAAAACTACTATTTTTTACTTTCCTTTTATTCGAAATGAAAATTAGAGTGTTTAAGTCGGGTGAAAGTCAGACCCGTGTATAACAATCTACTATTGTATAATCTTCTTCAGTAGAAGTTCTACGCATTACAATTTGGTGAATCTAAGAAAACACAAATATTTTAATCACCTCTGATTTACAAATTACCACAGCTCAGCAAAGTGTAGGGAACAAGGGTATTCATAATAATTATTTTAATTATAAAAATTTTGTAACATATTTTTTATCAAAAGAAACTTAATTTAATACAGATTTTAACTGTTTAATGAAATAAAAGGTTGTAAGTGAATAATAAAAAAATATTATGAAAATCTAAAATGGTACCTACCTACCAAAAACTAAAAAAAATCTTTTTAAAGGTTTAAAAATGAACTAGATAATTTATTAGAAACTTTTTATTACCTAATCTGTTAGACCTCCCAACCCATTAGCGACGGCTCTGCATCGGCGTGGCGCATGGCGTTCTGAGTATCAGATTTTCTATTGTCACCTGAGGAATATCGCTCCATACTCTGGAAAGATGACAATAAGCTCTTCTTCCGAGTTCAAATTTGGGTATAAAGGTCACTGAACACTCTTTTCCTGAACAAATCCCACGCATGTTCTACGGGATTGAAATCAGCAGACTGAGCAGGCCACTGAAATAGCGTGATATCATTCTCCCAGAGCACTTTTAGCACATTTTATTTGTTAGCCCATAATTATCGACGCCCTCAATTTCCTCGTCGAAGAGCTGGAACTCTAAACAGTCTACGAGCGTGAAGATTAAACTTCATGCAATCTTCTCCTGGCAGTTTGGTAACTAATGACCACTCGGTGGTGAGTCAAGAGTCTTCCTACCAGCTGGCGAGACGTTATTTAAGGGTTTTCTTAAATAAGTCGATATAGTTGGTTTGTTCCCTAGACTTAGTTAGTGTATTACTATCTTAATAACATAGAACATTTAGCGATTAGAAAATACTTTCAGAAACCACTTCAAAGTTTTGAAACATGTTGAGATTTTCTTTAGATCCTTCGCCGAATCGAAGCAAAGCATACCTATTCTTCTAAAGTGCTCAATTTAAGATTCAACCTTAAACCACAGCTTAAACTATGAGTACCAAATCGATAAACATAAGATCAAACTGGTTGCTAATTTAACTGTAAATATATTCTCTTTTTTTTTGAGATTGTTTTACATTCTGTAGTTGCTCTGACTCACACCCTGATTTATTACTAGTTAAATTTTTTTTCTACCTATTTTTTTAATGAAAATCGTTTAACTTCACCATGTTTGTAAATATGTGAGCACCATGTATCTATCAGATAATTAATTTATATGTCATGGTTTCATTTTTAATTATATTTCATAATAATTTTTGACGTTCAAAAGTGCCTTTTATGTGCATACTTGAAATAAATGCTTTGACTTTGACTTTGATAAAACCACCACTAAGTATGCAATAAAGTAATATTTCCAAGTAAATGGTCTGCAAAGTCGAGGGCGTTGCTGTAAAGCCTCCCACGTTCAATTAATCATATCTCCTTGTGTTTGGGTTTTCTACGATTACGGCCAAGCCAAGTTTACTGCACGGGTATATTAGAATCACTGTATCCAGCAGATTCCACGAAAAGATACGCGTAGGTGAACAATATATTGGAAGTTTCTACTTGAAAACCCGCCATACGTTGCCTATATTATCTGACTTTTTTATAAACAATTTTAAAGATAACTGGCACTGATCTCTTCTGACTTACATAAAAGAGAAACAAATTGAGAAATCCCAAGAGCTTATATTCTGAAAGACCGGCCCACATGGTAGTGTTCAGTTCGTTGTGATCAATACTCGTGGCTTCTTTCAATGTTAAAGCTATTCCCTTAATGTAAAAATTTTCAAGGACATCAGAAAATGTATTACTTAATATGCGATTACATAATAATATCCTCATAATTTGTAAAATACTTCTTGTCAAGAAAATAATTTTTCCAAATATTTACTCGTACAATCATAATAATCATTTATTTATCATCATATAATCCAATTTGTTAGTAATTACATACACATGTGTTATAGTACAATAATGCGAGCCATTTGATTGTGATTATCACAATAAAATTAAGAGTCCGTCTTTGTACCTTTATTGTGCACAAAGGACATCACCCATTCTGGGTTAATACAATAGTAATCTTATATATAAAAACTAGCTTCCGCCCGCGGCTTTGCCCGCGAGGTATGTCGATAAAAACTATCCTATGTCCTTCCCAGGGATGCAATCTATCTCTCTGCCAAATTTTATCAAAATCCGTTCAGTGGCTTAGGCGTGAAAAGGTAACATACAGACAGACATACAGACAGAGTTACTTTCGAATTTATAATATTAGTATGGATATGGATGAATCGCTAAATGTGTTGCTAAGCGCAAATCTCGAGAACGGCTCGACCGATTACCCTAATTCTTTTTTTATAATATTTCTTGAAGGACGAGGGTTCTTCAGGAGAGAAAAAATAATTGTTAGAAAAAAAATATTGCACCCGTGCGAAGCTGGGGCGGGCCGCTAGTTACATATGTATAAAGTATACATAGAAAACATTATTTTTACTTTATTATTGTTATTGTTTATCTTTGTTCTCAAATTCATTACAGCGTTCTCGCGATACAAATAAATGTTTCTACTACTGCCATCATTCAATTAAAATGTAATTCATTCCTGGCCGCCGACTATTTATTTTTTATCCCAAGTCGCCGAACAAAATAGATGATCCTTTAATAAATAAATTGTGAACCAAATTCCTCTAGTTAACTCTACTAAATCTCTCTTCTATTAAATACCTTTCAACAACAAAAGCCTACATTTTCAGATAGCACATCTAATGCATACTAACCATCCGACGGTCGAGCTCAGCTGGACCTGTGGGGCTGTGACCCAGTTTACCGACCTGACACAGTTTGCTGACCCATAGGACACCTGGAACCCTACCCAGGCACTTCCAGGTCAGTACCCACTTACCACTCGAGCTAAGTAAACACGTTAGATAGGGAAGATTACTTTTTTATTGCATTATTTATTTAAGTACAGGCGAACCAACGCAGTAATTGAATCGGATTCTTAATATTCCATGAGTGAAGTAAATTCGGACTATCAAATCCTACTCTCCTACTAATATTATAAACGTGAAAGTTTGTGAGGATGGATGGATGGATGGATGGATGGATGGATGCATGTTTGTTACTTCTTCTACGCAAAAACTACTGAACGGATTTTCATATATCAAATGGTCATCTAAAGGTCTAAACCAATATTATTAAAAAAAAAACGTTTTTTGTATGTTTGTTTGTTACGCTTTCACGCTAGAACAGATTTAAATGAAAATTGGCACATGGGTAAATCATGACCTGGAAAAAGACAAAAGTCTAGTGTAAAATAATGAGATAATTATATAGAAGCACATAGACTTATAAAAAAAGATGGACTCCGCGCCACGCATATCGAAAGTGAAGTAGAGTAAGTATGCCGGGACCGTTTGTACAAACACGCCTCACGCTCACATTTACATCATAGTATGCCGACCGGCCGCCATTACGTGACACGACAGCGTCAATCGTTAATCACGCACACATAGATCGTTAGGTACGGTGCTTCACTTTCGATATGCGTGGCGCGGAGTCCATCTTTTTTTATAAGTCTATGTATAGGCAGTCGAAATAGTCGAATACGCCTACATATTCATAAAAATCCACTGTTTGACTTCATTGACATTAGATACGATGTATGCAAGAAGACATGCCTTGTCTCACCCCAAATAAATTGGGATAAGGGTAGGTGGATGATGATCAACATAAGATAAATTCCCTGCAGCTAATTGTGTAACAAACTATCATTTTGAAGGACATTGGTAATCCATTGCTTTATATTATGTTCGAATAATTTGTCTGCTCAACAACGTAGGTATATAAATACAACAATGAAAGCCATTACTAGGTACTAATATTATGCTATGCAATTACCACTCATAGATTTTATGGATAGGTACTAGCTACAGGTTACCAAAAAATTGTTATAGTTATCACTGTAAAAATAGCTACTGGACTGGCTGGCGGCGTGTGACAACATTTCGGTTATTTAGTTACCAACACTGTGTATTTGATGTCACTAGCGAGTAGCGATACACAAACAAGTTTTCTACCCCGCGATGCCACTAGTGGTTGTTTTTCCGCTGGACTTTTCCACTGGCCTCGAATGATTCATTGGTTCAGGGAGCTTCCATGAATACCTGTGTTCAACTAACTTCTATGTAGTACTGACTCACTCGCTTACTCTTCTTGGAATCGTATGCGTTGTCACTACTTTATATGCTTTTATAAACAAAAACATTACTAGAATAAAGAAATTAATAAGAAATGGATAAAGAATGAATGTCTAATTTCATAAATGGATTATAATTACACGTCATCCTACATCAATTTGCCGGATTACCTATACTTAGCCGTTTCATACAGCTGTCAAAGAATGACAGTTATGATTTGAATATACAGACAAATTAAGTTAATAGTCAGTTGGCTTAACAATTCATTTCGAAGACATTACTTATCGGGTAATTCTTTCGCTCGGTTTGGTTCAATGTTCATGTGTTCTAGTTTGGATGACCTAATTATATTCTCCCGGGTGTTAGTAATAATATTACATAATTATTATAGTCTTGCAAAAGGTCTATATACAGGAATATTATAAAGTGGTACCAAAAGTATCTTGCCCGTTCTTCTCCCCACTTCCACAGGTACCTACTACGCTTTGGAATGGGCTAGCTTCACCTTTCTGACTGACCGACCCCTTAACAATTCAAAAGTGTCTGTAATTGGTTTATTTCAAATAAATACTTTGATTTTAAGTTTTGTGTTTGGATGTAGGAGGTACGGAAGGGAAGAACTAATCCTATTTCAAAAAATATTTTCCTGGCAAAAAGCTATACTATTTCCGAGTGCCTTATAGTATGTTTTATAGTATAGTTGACTATCAAGCGGGCGAAGTCGCGGGCAGAAGCTAGTTTTTAATATAGTGGATGGCTTGGTTTAACGTTTTGTACTTTTCGTATTGTTTTTTGCACCGTTTAAATCCTCGGGCCTCGCAGTGAAGCCGAATGCGTAGAGTTTATGGGTTATTGTGCTGATAATGTTTATAGCCAATAAAAACCTTTCAAGTTGAGCTTACTTTGGAAAAGCAGTCATCTAAGATTTGCTCAACACACTTCATCCGCCGTTTTTCACATTTATTCCCGGCTCCAGTCGTAGCGTGATGTTAAAAAGCCTATAAACTTCCTCAAGAATTGGGCTACGAAATGCAATAAGATTGTTTTTTCATCCGACTGGCAGTTCTACATTCTAAATTAGCGCGATCAAACAAACAAACTCTTCAGCTTTATTATTAGTATACAAAGAAAATAAAATGAACTAGGTACTTAATTATCTATGTGGTGTACTGAAAACTTGTCCTTTTCATGAAGTAATTTTTCAACAAGCACTTATAGGTTCTCACATGATTTTATGATTTAACAGGCCAGGTTTTAGTAAAAACGAATAATGGCTCAAACATATTATAATATTCCAATCACAAAATGTAGGCAGCCTTTTCGTGATAGTAAGTACTCTCGACAAATCTTTAAGCCGGGTATAGATAAAAGAGAATATTAATATTTGAATGACGCAAATACTTGCAATTATGTGATGTAAAGCGATACTGCGGGAGATAAGATATCTGAAAAATAAAGTAAGTATTAAAATATAGAAAAATGCATACAGCGTGACATGGACATCGACACGCATACTGTTACCATGCATTCAATACATGATTCACAACAAACCGAGTGGAAATTTTTGAAAAAAAAAATGCTGTTCAATATTTGTTGAAAAAAAAAATGCTGTTACATACATTTTGACCGCGTAGGTTTTGCACTGTTCTATGAAACAGCAATTTTTTTTAATAACCAACGATAACTTCCAACTCAGGGGGGATCTGCACTGAAAGAAATAAGCAATAAATAAAAATGAAAAAACATTGATCTGAACTGCTTTAAACAGTTCCAAATGAGCCTAACGTCCAAAACAGTATTTTTTATTGAGCCGAAAATGTTAACGTCATGACAGTAAACTTTAACGTTTTAAGTAGCTAAAAGGTCACAGAATTAACTGTTTTATTCATTTGGTGATATCGTGCAAACCATTGAAATTTACTTACATTATAGTAATGGTGGTTTTCCTTTTATTTGAAGTTTTACAAACATTTCTTCTTACCCCATTACTAATAAACGTTGTATTTTTTGTTGCTTGTCTTCTTCTTTCGAAAGGCAAATTACTGACGGCTGAAAGAGAAATCGGTGTGTACCTATTCATCTGATATAATACGTTTATTAGTAAGGGGGTTACTGTATAAAGTTAGTAAGTCTGTGTAGTAAGAAATTACTTTTTCAGCGTGATTTCTGTACTGAACCCATGGTCGCAGTTTGCGCGTCGATGTCCCTGTGCATCCTGTAATAAGTCTTTATAAGTGTCTTAGTTTGTGAAATAAATTTTGTGCTAAGTTGTATGTAAATATATCCATAGGATTCTGTGCAGTATTTTTTTGTTTTCTTAAAACCTTTCTACCATCATCATCATCATCTGCCTAGCCTTTTCCCAACTATGTTGGGGTCGTCTTCCAGTCTAACCGGAAAAAAATTAAGTTCAAAATCAGTTTGATATTTTTTTGTACTCAGATGTTCATAATCAAAAATCCATTTGTCTTCCTTAAAATTGATCTCATGTCTAATTCATTTAAATTAAGCTGGGAATCATAGTCCCCCAAAACGCCTGCCCTTCCTCACTTCCTACTTTTTCTTTATGCGTTTCAGCAAAACAAACCATCAACAACGTTTAGCGTCGTTAATAAAAATAAAAAACGTGACCGAAATCACCGCATAAACAAATTAAAAACACGACTACGTGATCGTTTTCAAACGAAGCCAGAAAAATGTTTTATGTAAAGTTTGAAAGTTTCACAGACTTTTCGCAACGACGTAGTTATATCGAAGGGGACATTTTTGACAGGTTTCCAACAAGAACAAGTACAGTGGAGGTAAATTTTCGCAACATATCGACTAGTACCTCGACTGCAAGGCGCCAGGCGGCCATCGACCCCTTGTTTGTGACGACTTCCGCTCCCAAACCTGACGATGCACTTCGAATGCACAGAATTTCACCCGATACGACCCCCTCTCCCGACCTACCCCATGGAGCCGAGGAGCGCCGCGCCCGTGGGAACTTTCAGCGATCCATAATGGTTACGAAACCAGTAGATGTGAATCCATATAACTGATTGGTGCATAGTTACCGATATAGAATCAGAAGAAAAGCGCCGTCCCTTCAACTTTCGATATGAGACTTAAAATACCCCGGACAAGCTATATTTAGAGTGTGCGTGGGAAAAGCCCCAAGTTTTATGAACCTCGCACTATTCTAAATAAAAGCCGGAATAATAATAGTACACTGACAGATCTAAAAATACGGGGAAAGTTCGTTACAATGGAGCTACGTTGTATCTCGCTTCCATTTCATAAATCTATTTTTACTCTTGCAAATTTACTTATAATATGCGTCTAGCATTTAGACAAAACATTTTAAGCAGACAGGTGTCTGCTAAAATAGAGGTTTCCTGGAAACG
This sequence comes from Gortyna flavago, assembly GCA_963669345.1. NCBI lineage: Eukaryota > Metazoa > Arthropoda > Insecta > Lepidoptera > Noctuidae > Gortyna > Gortyna flavago. The sequence continues at coordinate 10,057,605 of OY770129.1, forward strand.
TTTGTCGAAATTCATGAAAGTTTCATACTAGTGTTTTTATACCTGAGATCATTGGTTCGACCAGGGTCTAGTGTTATTTTTGGGTATTTAACCGTCTTCAAAAAGGAGGAGGTTGTCTACAGAACTTGTTTTGTTTTATTTCTTGCCAGTTGCCACCAACTTGTGAAACTAAAATAATTATTTTGCGCTTTGTAGTGCTTTATTTTTGGAGTTGGTTGTATTTTTTTTATTTTTAGTTATTGTTTCACAAATTCTTACCTCAAAGTACCTACATGCTCAGCAACTTTATTAACCTTATTAATTTTACGTAGAATTACCCAGTACCCATTCACAATATGAGTACAGCCGAGCGATTCTGTAAAAATCTCACCGAAAGTGAGCTGTCAAAAGTCTCAATCCCTCTATCATCGTGAAATGACAGCTCACTTCACCTACGTTTTCACGGTGAAATTTTTATAGAATTGATCGGTTGTTCCTCGATAGTGTCGTTCCATTGAGTATCTTCGAAGTACATAATCAATTAACCACCGATACGTAACTCACCAGCATTTTTTTTTTCACTACAATAATCATATGACAATCGAGAGAGGAGGAGGATAGACAGGAAGTAGCTCCATGTAAAATACTGTTAAGTTAGACTAGAAGCTGTCCCCAACATAGTTGGGAAAAGGCTAGGCAGATGATGGTGAAACAAATGACAATTAATTTTTTATTAAGGAGTTCCATTATCTATCTCCGAAGGTCTTCATTAGGTCTTCACCTTTAAATGGAACTACATCTAGAGATTACTCTACCAAACACAAAAAAAAAAAACATCCAAATCAGTTAGGTATCCAATTGGCGAAGAGATTGTATACATAAGCGAAAATAAGAATTTCTCCAGTTGTATCCAGAAGTCTGATTTGTGTCCGATCTACAACAATAGAGTCACCCTCTATTCTAATTTAGCGCATAATCAGCCTCTAAAGTTCCGACTGCTGAGACACAGACCTCCTCTCTGTAGGAGGGAGTGGGCCATAATCCACCACGCGGGCCCAGTGATTCTATGTTATATTATTTCGTTCTATAGAACTTAATGTATCTCTCCCACAACAGTTATATAGTACTTGAATAAAGTACACCTACGAATGTTATTAAAGAGTTTTGTATCCACGTGTACGAATTAAATCGACTAAAAAGCATCGATTTTGTCGTAAATCATTTTACTACATGTTTGATGGGCTATTACCAGTTTCCATACTTGTGCTTTTACACTTTTATCAATTACTATTTCTTAATGACGGAAATGTGAGAAAATACTTTAATAGCTTTTACTAGGAAGTACCTATTATGACGCTATTTTAGGGTCTATACTCACAACGTTTTTTTACACGCCGTCGACGAAAGTATAACATAAGCATAATCGGGCTATAATATTCCCACTGCTTGGACACAGACCTAGTTTCTTTGAGAGGGAGTGCCTGTAATCTACCACGCGGCCCCCGTGCGGGGTTGGTTTGGTTCTAGGACATGACGGTTTCCTACACCGTTTTGAGAGTAGTGGTGATGAAATTATTTACACAAAGTAAAGCGCCTGCCTGGATTCGAACCCACAACTTACGACTCGTAAGTCGGCGCCATTACCACTGGGCCACCACTGCGACGACCACGAGTGTATACGCGCTACAAACACTACTAGATTTGCTTTTTCAAGGCAGAAAACGTGCCATCGACGAAAAACGCCTTGCAATAAAAGTCGTAATTTCAAATATAGTAGTTGCCACAAATAAAAATCCGTTGCGACTTCTTGTGAGAGAGCGCTAACACTCATAAATATTATATTGTGATAATAAATTAAATCCTTTGTTATTCTTAAGTCTTACTAGAATTGGTAGACCGCAAGTAGCTGTTCGATATTAACTGAGGAAACGACAAGTTTTTCGATAGTTAATAATCTGAACTAGCTTCTGCCCGCGACTTCGCCCGCATGGATGCCGGAAATTATACCACGAGAACGTACTACTGGGACAAAAAATATCGCGCCATCTATCTCCTTGCCAAATTGTATCGAAATCCGCTCCGTGGTTTAGGCATGACACAGTTTAAATATTGGTTTCCAGGGGATTTTTTTTTTGCGCGGAATACTAATTTTTTTTAAATAAACACCTAAGTTACTCATTATAACATCAGCTATCTCCAGTGAAAGTCCCGTCAAAATCGGTTCACCTGATTCGGAGATTAGCCGGAATAAACAGACAGACATTTTTTTGTTGTATGCATTTGCATATGAAAGTATATAAGATACCTAAATAGTAAATAAAACAAAAAACTTTTTACTAAATAGTAAAAAGCTGTTATTTTCACATTACCAACAGACACTTTAATTTAATTTATTTTTATGTGGGTGTAACAGATTAAACGCAAGTTCTGAAAGTAGTTTGTTCATAATTGACTACTGAATCGATTTCAGTAACTTTGAATAAACGTATTTTTTTTTAAACTATGTATTTTGCCATACTGGCCGCCGATTGAGTCAAAAGAAATTAAATCTTATTTCAAGGCAATAAGACTAAATTTTAAATGCAGAAAGTAATGCAAGGGTCAACACGATTTTCTTAATAATATCTAATAGTTAGCTTTAAAGAATTAAAGTTTTAGTCATTGTATTATACTTTTAAGTCAATACTCTAATAAAATTGGGGTGTCTTGCGTTAATTATGTTACTCTTTGTAGATAGATGGCACTAAATGGAAATAATGTACTTGGTATTCAATTTGAGACAACGTCCCCTCAACTTTGTATGAGAAATATCTTCCATGACGTAGGTTGAAGACTGTTAACTACCTTCCGGCCCTCTTTAAAATTAAGTTTTCTCTCGAATTTTCACGAAAGCAGCTCGGCGGAAAAATCCTAAAAGGTGATTGTCCGATTTTCAACAACGTTTTTGTAAAAGTGATTCGTTAACCTTTGTAACTTTACTACCGGGAACATTCATTTATGTTGCTTCCACAAAAACCAGCATTTAATGTAACTGCCACTTGGATTTTTTCTGCCACTCTTGACATCATAGCCTTTCATACTGTTAGGTTAGGCCCTTTGTACCCACACATTTCTCTTGCCGTGTAAAACTACGGTTGATACCCCGTGTGTGACGACGGTCGTCAGTGTTTAACTGATTACTATCGAAGCTTGTTGACGGACACGTTTTATGACGCGGTTTATATGCCGTGTGTAGGCAGGGTCGTCAATGTTCTGTGGATCACTATGGAAGCTTGTTGACGGACACGTTTTTTCTAAGGCGTGGTTTATATGCCGTATGTAGGCAGGGTCGTCAATGTTCTGTGGATCACTAACGGAAGCTTGTTGACGGATACGTTTTTCCGTAAAATAACGGTGCCGTGTACAAAGGGAAAGGGCCTTATAAACACGTTTTAGGTATCTACCTAGGTTTTAGGTGTCGGATTGCCGTCCCATCTGACTATGAGAGTGAGGGAAGAGGGAGTGCACCTGTGTCTGCGCACACACTTGTGCACTACAATATCTCCCGCGCCGAAGGCTAGTTTCCGTTGAGATTGACCGCCGTGGCCGAAATACGGTCTAGAGGATTTTAATTTATTTAGTACCTAATATTTCTTGTTTTTATTTTTAGAACACGTCATATTTTCTTAGACCTTTATAGCCACGTCAAATTGATGAAGACTCAATAGTCCAGCATAAAAGAAAAAGCAGTTTATTAAAATTAGACATTATTTTCTCCTTGAATATTCATATTCCTAAAAGACTTTCTTAAATGAACGCTGCTAAGACTCAAAGTTGCTGCCAACTAAACTATTCTTCTATTTCTACTATTTAATTCTAAAGCAGCTGAATGAATTTAAATGTAACTGAATTCAGGTATAAAATAATGCAAGTACTTTCGATTTCATGTTTTATTTATACAGATAGCTTAACCGCAGAGGCATTAAAAATACTTTTTCCTTCTGCTCTAAACAGATGTTTAATTTGCATAAGCTTAATGTGAACGTCTCAAAACAATAAATATTAATTGGAACTGAAAGAGAGACTGTAATTATCTTCGAAAAGTTGATTCAAATATGTATAGCTGTAGTTGAATGGAAATGTCACAGAAAAGTAAACATTACCATAGAATAATAAGTTATACCTACAACTTATTATTATTTAAAAAAAAAAAGCTAGATGAGGTCCGCGTTTCCTATTCAACTACTCTGATAAGAAAGGCCGGAACAAACTCAGAGGTCACTGTCTCTTTTAAAGTCCATACACAATCTTGGTCGGATCATATGAAGACCCATGTAGATTGTTGTCTGAAATTGTCTTTTGGGTCTTAAATGGTCTTTTGAACTAAGAGAGAGAGGGAGAATACGCAAAAAATCAGAATTTAAGAAGCTGTTACAAAACCAATATTAAGTAGGTACGGCTTTTTTCTGTTTTCCATTGAAATAGGTGAAAATAAAACTGGCACGAATGTGTCTAAAATTGGACTAAATACTAGGCTATAAATATGTATATTTCACTTCGTAATATTCAGCTATCACAGGCTCATTATGCTAGAGTTGTCCCAATCTATTATTAAGAAATCTTTACCAATAGTCTGCTCTTTTGTTTCTTATCTTGTCTTCTGCCTTCTACATGTGTGTGATCCTGCTCTTTTATCTGTTCTGTGATCCTGACCATGAATATCAATATTTAGACACTTTTCGTGGCTGACTGTTATAGAACGCTTAGTCTAAGTCACTGAAATTAAATGGCTGGAAATGTTTCTCATGCTGACGTGCACTAAGAAAGGATTTTTCGAAAAGCAATTGAGTATTCCATTTTGTGCGGGAAAAACCAAGTGATAAGTTCATCCGACGTTAACGCAGATCAAGACGCGGGCAAAAATAGTAATATCATTAAAATGTATTGTAGGAACCAACTCCGTCTCGACAAAGTTGAAACAACCTTCTACGTACACGTGAAGCATCTTCCCCATGACGCAGAACAGTCATTACGTCCTACACGAGTTTTATACTGAACCACACTTATGTCGGACTCGTACCGGGAGTACGGCTATTACTGAAGGCTCTTGGGGTTAATTGCCCTGCCTGCGTCATACATATGAATTCTGGGAAGCACCGAAGAAATGAATGAAGATTTCTGTATGAACGAAAATTAATTGTAATAATAAAATGAAATTATTTACTTCCAAGATTTCGTGAAGCGAGCTCACTACTTTTTCATTTTAACACCGTACACTTCTATGGTGCTGATGGTGCACCCATATTTTACAAAATAAATAAATATTTAGCTTGTTTTTCGATACTGACTGCCTTTGTACGAAACGTTCGCCTCTTGAATTATTAAGTTTCAAATGATGTCAAAACTGAAAACTCTATTTTATGCAGAGCCCAAACTTTCAAGATTCTACTTCGGTAACATTCCTAGAAACCAGCTAAGAATTCAGTTGCAAAGCACTACATTGTAAATCTAAGAGAATACCAAGAGGGTCTGAAGTATTTAAAAATCTATCTTAAACATTCTGAACTCGTCCTTATGGGTCCTATTCTAAATTTAACCCGTAGCCATATTATACTATGTCTGCATCTACGAGCGTCCGGCATCATCTACGTATATAAATGAACGTTGGTCCCACGTTGCGGTAAACAAATTTCACCTTCTGGGATACTTAACCCCGTGACATAAGCATCGATATTTCTGAACTGTAATTAAAAGTTATGAAGTAACTGCTCGTAGTTGTTGTCAATAGTTTTTTATGAGTAAAAATAGTGTTTTAGCAAGATGAATAATCTGTGGGCGCAATCGATAGCAGAATGTCGCGGGTTGAGGGTAGATGGAGGGGGCGGGGTCGCGGGGCTGGCGTGAGGTCGGGGCTGAGCTGGGGGCGCCCAGGGGTGCACGGGGGGGGCTGTTTCATTGAGAACGTGTGGGCGACGCGCGTGGGCGACCCGCATATAAAGCTCACTGGCCCTCCCCTCCTGCTTGTAGTCGTGTTCTGATCGCGCCTAGACTAACATCTATCAGTGAATTATGTGCAACATGCGGCTTTCGAGCTTGAGGTGAGCTTTCTTTATAATATTCATTCATAACTTGTGAATAAATTCAGAAGTAACTTAAAAAATGTTTTGGAATTTGGTGATTTTTGATCTTATTTTTTTTTTATTCTGTTAAATCGAAAAGAAATATAGGTGACCATTCGGTTTTGTTCCAAAGAAAAATTTAGATTTTTTTAAGTGCATAGTTAACGGTGTTCTATTTTGTTTTAGGATATTATCAGTCTTACTTGGCTACTTAGTAGCTCAAGCAAAGGCTTACCCTATGCAGGGATGGCCTATGTACCCGCAAACCTCCAGGGAGTACCCAGATGATGAATATTACTATGCCCCGAAAGTACAATACTTTTATGACGCTCCAGCGATCAGTGTGCCCGAAATGCACGCTCAAGTGCCATACCCTTATTTCTACGACCCATATGGCCACTTCATTGCAAATGAAGCACCGAAGAGGCAAGAAGAGAGACTAGCCGCGCTGCCAATCGGACAAGAAACTTGGTTCGAGAGCGACACCACGCCCCGCTGGCAGTCCAACGATGTCGATGACGTCAGTGCAGCCTTCCTCGACAATTTGATCCTTACGCAAATGGCACAAGACGCACAGAGGCGGCGCGAGAATGCCCGCGCAGCCTTCCCGCCTGTTGATTACGAGGAGCATGACGCTGAGGACGAAGATGTGAGAGAATTGAAGGCGTTAGCCGGCCAGCCACTGTACCATGCGCCCAAGACCGTGCCCAAGATAGACGAAGATGACTACGCATCAGACGATGGATTCATCAACTGGAACGGAAACAAGAGAAGCGTTACTACTGCTGCCCCAGAAATGTCTACTGAAGCTTCTAAAGCTGGCGATAAGGAAGTTGTGATGCCACGACCTGCAAACAATCTATTCCACAGACACCAGACCACGCAGAACAAAAGGAGCAATGCCTTCTACGATACTATCGTGCAATACTTCGCAGACAAGAAGACGAACAATAACTTACAAGTAAGTAATCTTAATCAACTAAACACTTGTTCTCTTTTTCTCAAATATTTACGTTCCGAAGATTCAGCATAAACAATTATTACCCTTGACTTCATTAAAAATGTACTCGAAGTCAATAAATATAAACGTTTCATTGTTTGGGAACGCACTAAGACTGTGAAAGCTCCGAAGTCTAAAAATAGCATGGCCGGGCCGAGGAGGCAGAGTGGCGGAGTGGCGGCCCGGCGGCGGGTGACACAGTGGGCCCGAGGCCGGGTCAATCGGCGCCGGGGGGTACCAGCACAAGTACTAACTCCACCTCGCTATAAGCGACTCAGCTAAAATTGTTTCGAATTATTAATGAACATACATTTCTAAATTAACATGTAACCTTGTCAACAGGATCCATCAAAAGGACGAAGAATCGAAAAACGTTTTATCGCAGCCGACTCTGATCTTGTTGGGGAACTTCGAGGCCTAAAACACCGCATTGCCACTTAAACAAACACTTCTGAATTATCGCCAACAAATATGAGACTGAGTAATAAGTAGACTAAATAGTTACGCCGCGACAACATGGAACGTTCGCGTTATGGGCAAACAAAATAACAAAAAAATATAAACATTTGTCACGCGTATAATGTATCCATTTCATCAAATTTTGTCGTCCACTTCGAAAAATAAGTAATCTTGTGTCAATGATTATAAAACTAAAAAAAAAGTTTCGAAGATCCTTTTATCTCTATAAACACTTCTTCCGGTACATAACTAATGGTAGTTATGATAAGCGTGAGGACGGCTGTAAGTGATGTACAAAATGTGACTATATTATATTATTCTCCATTTAGAACAAATGAGTCGTTGACTGAAAAATGCATGATAGTATAATAATATAAGTTGTTCCTTCAAATGGCAGCTACTATGTCGCACGATGAGTGCAATTTGTAAATATGGGTAGGTACTGATCGTCTAAGACTTATAATTGTTTAGATAGAAGTCAATACATCTAAAATCTTAATAATAAGAAACATTTTTTTTTTTTAATATTCAGTTTTGTATAAAACAGCTGCAGGCATCTTACTGCTTCTTCGATTGCAAGCTATGACAAAAACACGACGAAGGAATTTTTGGAAACGAATTCTTCATATGATGACTAAGTATTTATTGTTTTTTTTTTATTAGTAAAAATTAGGTACTTACTAAATTAATTTATTGTTTATATTTGTTAGTTTTGTTCATAACATGCGTTATTGGCCTATTTGGTAAACATTGTATTTTGTCTCGGGTGCTAACTCATTATTTTAAGTTAAACTTGCTAACGGTCTATGCAGACAATACCAGAAAACTAACTTTTTGCAAAGCAAAAACGTACACATACTTAGTATATGAATATATCTATTTATCTGTAAGGGTTAAGATTCTCTCGGGAAGCAGAGGATTACGTGATATTTTAGCTTTACTGCTTCTTATCTAAAGTTATATGCATCTGGTCTATGAGACCGATTAAAATACAAAAAAAAAAGGTATTCTTTGTTAACCCCTTTTTCTATTTGCTATTTTAACATGAATATTTGCCTACGTTCATAAAAAAAAAACATTTTTGTACCCACATTTTCTAGATAACATTCCAATTTTGTCCTAATTAAGAAATCACCATTAATAAGATTTTATAAGTAATTGTAACTTTCAAAAGTACATATCTGTTTAAAGTAACGTCAAATTACTTTCCTGTGTTGAACTACACTATCCTTGAAATTAGTTGTAATGATATGTAATATGACCTGTAAAGTATTACTAGTTGATGTTAAACATTAAAATTAAAATAAATTGTAAAATACAGTTAGGGTTCTGTACACACATTTCTGTATAATCTCTCTATAACTTCTACAGTCTGCAAACTCCTGAAATAGTCGAAACCTAAGAGTTAATGATGTGTGTAGATAAAATTAATTTTGTATAGTAACTTGTCCAAGCAGGTGTTTAGATGCCGTTTCGCAAAGTATTGCTCAGAATATTGTCTATCTGTAGATACATAAATTGCTATCTGTGTATTTGTATTTTGTATAGGCATTACTGTATTTTAATAGATAGGTATTTTTTTTAATTATGGCCTACTTGTAACTGAGAAGAACCTATGGATACAAATCCGGACTTTAGCGAGCTATGAAATTGTATCAATATAAACAAGAAAAAAATAATTAAAATCATTACGTAAATTGTACGAGCATCTTTTATTGCATTTTATTTTATTGATACTTACCCCCTCCCTTACTTACTCCCTGCTTTCTTCGGCATTCCTGCCTCGCTCTAGTTTCCTCTCTTTCTTCTCTTAGGGCTCATTTTTCAATCGACAGATAATTCATATTCGTGGAATAAAATTGACGTCTGACAGATTCTGCATGGAAGAACCATCAAAAATTCAAAATTATCTGGCGTTATAAAAATCAGCCCTTACTATATATACTAGTAAGACAAAACCATCATCCACAAAAGAAAACATTTCACAATAGATAATCGCTATCTCCAGAACTATCAGTCCCATTTCAAATTAACATCTTTGAAGTCTACACTAAACCAATTAGCACCTTGAGAGAGCACTCGTCTTGGAGATTAATGGTGAAGCCAGATGAGCGTAATTTTTTGAGTTGTGATTCGCGTAATTTCTGCTACATTCGGTTTCATACAAAAATTCTGTTTCGTTCACACGGCGACGCAAAATGAGTTGTTGTTGTGTGTGTTGTTGAAATTACGCGACTCACAACTCAAAAAATTACGCTCGTCTGGCTTCACCCTAATTAATCTAGTCTATAGAAAATATACCTACGAACCGGTGATCCACTGCTCGAACTAAAGTGATCTCAAGCTATATATTATATAGGTAAACGAAATACCGCTATATAAACATTTGTAGTAAGAGAGCTTCTCTTTGAAAAATAATTCTCTCATATTTTACGAGAAGCTTTAGGGAAATGACTGATGAACTTTTACTTGCAGCAGGTTTGTTTATCGTAGCGAAGAGGAGGATGACATGATTTTTGGATGCCATTTACGAAATTAAAACCACCACCAAAGAGCCTAAACATTGAAAATCAGATGGTAACTTATAACCATGCACAAAAGAGGATGTTGCACCATTCCACTAACCTATTAAAAAAAAACTGACTATTTAGGAAATGCAGAATCTGCCAGTATAACGTTGAAGTCTGACAAAGGTCCAATTTAAGGATATTCTCATCTCCCAAACATGATGCAACATGATGGCTGAGGTCAGATTTTTATAGTTCAGTTATACATCAATCTTTCGGTGAAAAGTCGCTTGACTCTGACTTAAATACTCGCATAAAATCTTGCTTTTAAATGCAAAATTGCTCTCGAAACATCTCGAAGCCCAGGTAAGATACATACAGTAAGTAAATCATTCTTTAGAAAATCCTCGATAAAATAAGAAAAGTCCGCAACACTGTTGAACTAACAAAGGTGAAATCGGATACACCACCAAAGCAACCGCGGCCAAGATAAGTTCTAGTAACTTTTTCTATGAGTACTTTCAGCATGTACAAGTATCGATTCGAGTACCCACCTGTATGTTAAAATTAAGTAAGAACATTATACCTAAGGAATTATGAGATTTTCAAATAGTAACAGCATAACAAAACGCCTAATAAAATAAGCCCATTTTATTAACAAAATCATACTATTTTTCTTAGCTAAGGTAAATACAGAAAATGGGATAAAATAAGCTAATACAGCAAACCTAACGCGTTCTACCTTTGACCTTTTCCCAGTACGCCCACGAGCGTCCTTTATTTTCATACTGCGGAATTTCTCGGCGAAATTGAATAATCTACGAACGTGAGTCAGACCAAATACTTGCTCTCTTGTTCCAGGAAAGAGTTGTAAGGATTTTTAAAACATTTAGGAGTGAGACAAGCTTTTTATTTGTTAAAATTTTCACAAAAAGCTCGAAGTTCAATACGAGGGCGTGTGCACCTCATAAAAACTATAGCGTATGCTATAGTTGTATACACTGTTTCAAAAAATGATTCTCATGAAGTGGTTAACAATAATATCAGTCAGTTATTGTCAGGCTGCAAGACAAACGCCTCTTCTCTTACAGTGAAGGTACATTGATCAATAAGCTTGCTCAAGACGATGAAGTGATGATGAATGACTTACAAAAATCATTTATTCTATTGAGCCTCAAAAAGCTACATAACTAAAAAAGCTGATTCTAAATTCTTTGCCAATTTTTCAAATATGTTTATTCGGTAACAAATTCTCGTTTCTATAATCTATTATGTTTGAATATTTTATGAAAGAGCCACGAGATGCTCAAGGATAGGATCGTTGTAATTAAAACAACAATCCTTCAAAGACAAAATTAAACAGGAAAAGACAAAATGCGCACGTGGAAACTTAACAAAGGATTAACACCCATACCCTGTTTTCAAGTGAAGGTTGTTGGTAAGAGGTAACTAAGAAAAATTATAAGGAGAAATGCACTACCTAAATGTTATCGCCAACCGTTGATTTAGATTATTATTTACCACGCCCGCTTTGAAATTAGTAAGAAGGTAATTTTAGAGATCGTTCGGAACTTGAACAGTCTGTTTATATAACTAGAGGGACTACTATTGCACACTTATCATTAGAACAATTCTTCAAAAACAAAAAATTGTTTCTGGGCAAGTGCTTAATCCTCTACTATCTGCTGCAAAAGCGTAGCACAGTACGTAGCCGTCACTTGAAAGGTCTGCTACGTCGTAGCACTCGTAGCAAAACCGTAGAGAGTAGTCATTAAAATAATGTCGTTTTTAGCGATTACTTAACAAGACAGTTCCATGTTTACCTGAGTATCCTCCATCCTATCATAAAACATAAATCCATGTGAGACATTACAATAGTATCTGATGCAGTTTACAAGTGGCGGCGTGGCAACTTTACTAATTCAATCTCAGATTTTCGTGATTAATTTTGAATATAGTCTGGATTGTAACCATCACGCGACCTAGTTGTGTCATTAGACATGTATCAAAACCCATCCAACAGTTAAGATGTTTCGAGGTGCCCACATACAAAGATACCTTTAATAGATACGCGTGATAAACATAACCCTGTCTTAACTGTCGCGCAGTCGGGTAAACATTTAAGAACATTTGACAAGCGGTGATGGAATTGATAGAACCAATCAAATAATATAATCATGCTATAACATTTAATTCTAGGAATAAGCCTGTTTCTTGGTAGTTCTGCTTACCTAGTAATCCTACTATACAATTACATTTTCGGCAATAAGAATTATTCAAAGTTTTTGTGTCCTCCTCCACGGATTATCATGTTATCCCTTTTCAACACAGCAATATCACTACCTATCTAAAATATTTATGAATTTCAGGATTATTTTATGTACCTATCTACCTAATACATATATTTTCGAGCGTGCTAAATTCGGCGCTCAATGGCGCTCAGACTTTGGTCCTCGGCGAATGAATTAATCAATCCTCAATTCTTTCCCTTACCTACGTTTGCATTTTAGGTGTCACAGACTTACAGTGAACTGATAAGACTATCTCTTGTGCCTTTATGATGACTAGTATACCTACCTATAGTTATTGTGGTCACCTTTGTTTGCGAAGAATGAATAAAACTTAATCCTTTAGCATTACCTAATTGTAACAAAGAAGAGTTTCTTACAAACACACTTTAACTTACAAACAGACGGAACTGATAAGAAATCATGTAAGTACAAATAGCACAGATACCTACATTATGTAGGTAGGTACCTGCGGAAGTGTCATACCTATTTTTCAAAGTAAGATATAAGTGACTAATTGTCATCATCATCGTCCTAATCTTAATATATTTGGGGTTAGTGCAATATTTGTTGTTTTTCAATACATCCACTGCAGGTACTATCTATTATACCCATACCTATCATCTTTCATAAAATCCTTGTAAGAGTGAAGCCATTCGATGCGTCGCCTAAACGGTGACGCTGCGTTATCCTAAACCATACATACAAATCACAGTGATATGTTACACAGTCCGTTGCAACGACGCAAAAGACGCTCAACGGACAAGAAGAGAGAGCAACAGAGAAACGTAGCGGTGAAGGATATTGCGGTCGATACCGATGTGTCTTGTTGCTTGTACAAATTTAGTAGGTCTATACTAAAGAGAACTGACACACACCACACCGATACACCGCATTTTCCGTGTGGCACTCGGTACGTTGAAATCATAGCAGTGCGAAGACGCAACGCACCGGCATCGCCTGTGTGGCGTTACTCTAAGAGTAAAGGTAAACCAAAGAAACGATTTATTTAATCTTCTTTAATTTACTCTTACCTTTATTCATCCTCACCAAATGTTCCTCATTCCTACTCCTCTCAATAATATGAATATTCCAATTAATCGGGAAGAGTTTACTAAATTAATTAGAATAATTTTCAAGTGCTAATAACAAAATCATCTTCATGAATGACTTAAACTGACCATAATTTGGTTATTAAGCGCAAATTTTATAAAAACATAATTACGTAGTAGCAATAGTTATAACAACATAAAATTCGCCTAAAAGCACAATGCACAATAATTGTAAGTAGTTCTGAGCAAAACACCTAAGTTTCAAAGCTGGAAATAGCTGTAAATATCGTTAATCGCAACACTAAAAATAAATGTCAATACACTGACGTCATTCAATGTCAATGTCATTGTTAGAACCCCCTCTGAATCACTGATGAAATAAATCAAAACAAAATCGACTGCTTAGTTTTGTTTACTTTTTATTATTTTGGAGTCTGAATGTATGTGAAAGTAATTATTTTCTGCATTTGTTGCAACTTTCCAGTGTGTCTGGAGTATTTTTGTGCGGCAGAATCTTAACAGTTAAGTGTTTGAATGTAAAAACCGCTAATATTCCCGTTACACGGCGTTCGCAAGTTCATATCCACGTCAGAAGTGTATTTTTGTTTTTAGAGGCTGCCGAGATGGGTCGGTCTAAGGGGTACCAGGACTTAGATGACAGCCACATCAGGCCCCGGTCTCCGGGGCCGCCGATGCCTCCACCCCAAGAGATAGAAATGGCATCGGTCTCGGTAGTTCCTGACGGTACGTTAACTTTCATTTTCGTAAACACTTCCTTTAGAGATTTTTATAGCCTCTTTACATATTCGTATGCATAATACGTTTTTATTGACTGTACAATACTGCTCTGAAATAGATTTCTAACAATTGTACACAGGCATTCATGTTTACTGTTTAGAAATCTGCCATGTATCAATCATGTGTCACGAAAAAAATGTTCAACAGATCTTATGATGTATGTTAAGCAGTAATTAACTCTGAGATTGAAACTGCTCTTAAACATATGAATATTACAGATACTTTCACTGTCACTCAAGCGGTTAATGCTCTTGGTTTTGGCTGGTTTCAAGTCAAACTGTCACTCTTCACTGGCCTGTGCTGGATGGCAGATTCTATGGAGATGACTATTTTGAGTATTTTGTCTCCAGCATTGCATTGTGAATGGAATATCAGCAAGTAAGTATATTTGGATTAATGTCACAGTTAGACTGTAAATATAAAATTGTATTTTGAATTTTCTTGCACTCAAAACTCAAAGCATTTATTTCAAATAAACCATTTACAGCCACTTTTAAATTTTGAAAGAGTCGGTCAGTTATTCAGAAAGTTGAAGCTAGTTGCCTATTTCAAAACATAGATCTCTATGGAGAAGAACGGGCAACAAACTCAGAGATGACTTGTGATTATAGCATTATTAGTATCATGACTCCAGTTTCTGAAGGCCTAATCAAGTCTCTGATTACAAAATCTATGAAAAACAGTTATGTTAGCTATTCTGTTTAGTTGAATAAATGGGCTACTAAGGTAGGTACTGGGTATAGAAAATGATGGTCGCTCACTAACAGGTTTAATGGATAATATGGGCTGGTGTTCGCAACGTTATGTCAATGTGCGTATTTTGCATAAACAGGCTTAACTCGTACAATGATTCATTGAAAACATAGAATTGAACAAGAAAGCAAGACCTCAAAACTGTGGGCAAATCTTATTTGACCAACTCTTTTCAATTACAGATACCAGCAAGCATTGACCACCACAATAGTTTTCATGGGAATGATGTTGAGTTCCACATTTTGGGGTAATATCAGTGACCGTTATGGAAGGAAAACAGTAAGTATTTCATTCGAAAGACATATAAGTATCAAAAAAAAAGATTATGCAGTCCTACTTGACATCTATCTGGAGTTGTATTTATCAAGTATTTTACCTTTTGACGCAAGCACATCATCCCATTCGAATCGGTTCTGTATGAACTGAAAAAAAAAATTGTAAATAGTCTTACTTACAAATATTATTTTTAGTATTAGAAGATAAGGAACAAGTGTGATAGGAAAATAAAGCTATTATATATGTATTATCTAATTAAACCTATTCCAAACACTTCATTAGTTGGCCCACATTTATAATATTTAGAATAAAGCCTCATTCCATATTATTCCCTGATTTTTGATAATCTATTTAGGTCTTTATGAGCAATCAAGATAATACTCCAGACTCAAGGTGATACTTACAGAGAGTATTCCTGTGTCCCAGCAGTGGGAACATTATGGGCTGATTATGCTGCTATGCTAAGATCTACTGCTCACTACTTTTTTTTAACCGACTTCCAAAAAAGGAGGAGGTTCTCAATTCGTCGGAATCTTTTTTTATTCATTTACTTTTTCTGTAAAAAATTATAGTACACTTACACTCAAGTGAGTACCTAATGTGCAAGCAAGAACCGTGGATGTACAAATACGTATGTTGCAATGAGATATGTGCCAGATTTCTTACATTCCTCTTTAATTTGTTACAGGCTCTAAGTATGTGTGGAGTATTACTGTTTTACTATGGTCTGCTGAGTTCAATAGCACCAAACTTCCTCTGGTTATTATTCCTAAGAGGTCTTGTTGGGTTTGCTATAGGATGCGTACCACAATCGTAAGTTATTTCTATTAAAGTCTATACATAAACTCACGTGTTCTTCCCATGGGGTAGACAGAAACTACAGAACGCCTCCTGCTATGATCCTTACATACCCCTTTTGCTTCGTTTACGTTCATAAATTTGGTTAAACACGCACGCCGGTTGCGATTACAAGGCACTTTTTTTTTGTTCTGAGTTGAAAAATCTTCATGGATATCCTCCGCCCTGGGGCGGGGCGAAAGTGTCTGTCAGAATCTTACTGAATAAAAACCACCCCGGTGTTCCCTTCTCACACTTGGACCGGGAATCATGAGAACTTTTGCGCCTTCCATGATCCGCGGCCGGTGCCGGCCCGCCTTTGTGGGCCACCTCAAGTCCGCGGGGGAGGGACTCCCCGCGATATCCTATAGGGGCATGCGTGAAACACCACGCGCCGCCGCCTCGTGTTCACTGTTTAATTTAGGAATCATATGGCAGTTTCATACTGCATTTGTTTTTAACTGTATGAACATTGGGATGTTGACGTGTGATCCCAACTTTTACCGAAAAAAACCGTACTGATCATCTCCGTGTTAACGCGGTCTAAGAGGGCATTGTCCGCCCTCCGCCGACGCCCGATACGTCTGCTGCGGGTCGGAAGAGTAAAATGCACCTGACCGGACCTTAAGATATTTAAAAGTAACACAACAATATTGTCCTTATTTAATTTCAGTGTCACATTGTATGCAGAGTTTTTGCCGACAAAACAGAGAGCAAAATGTGTTGTGCTTCTTGATGTAAGTATTTGAAATTATTTCATCAGCAAGTTGCATGTTCAATTACCTAAATATATTCAGTTAAGTACATTACAAATGGGCACTACTGGGCAGAGATGTCTGCCCATTAGAACCAAAAAGTCAATAAATTCTTGAAGCCTCACCTTTTAGAGCTTATATGCTTGTTGCTAAGCAATCTCTCGTCAATATATCCAAATAAATACTACTTACGAAATTTATTTACTGAACAGATTCTTGCGTCTTGTTAGCTGCCAAAAAAATTTACAGCAAATTGAATTGATTTAGATTTTTGGCGATTAGATGCTGCTGTAACTTGACCTGACCTGAGAAATATACATACAGTTAAACTAAAAAAGGTATGTGCTCCGGTAAGCTTTGTGTTTCCGAATTAGCAAGAATGTCGCGCTACAGTGGCAAAGCTTCTAAGTTTTGTAGTGCCGCGCTTTGTAGTAGTGTACCATTAAAAAAAAAAAGAAAAAATAAAAAAAAAGAGTAAATTTGTGTTTGTGTTTTTTTTTTTTTTTTTTTGTTAGTAAATTTTCTCTCTGCATGCAGTCGGATTACTTACTCTGGTCCCAGATCGTAATTTGTTTGTTAATTAATCTACTTATATAATTTTGTAATCTTGCATGGTACCATAATAAAAAACCGGCAAGTACTTATATGGGAACTAGCAGCGCTCCGCGGTTTCACCCGCATAAGTTTCGATCCCGTGGGAATAACGGGATAAAAACTAAATTTCATTTAAATCGGTTCAGCGGTTTAAGCGTGAAGAGGTAACAGACAGACAGACAGACACTTTAGCATTTATAATTTTAGTATGAATAGTATGGCTAACAGCTCTATATTAGATCTAATCACCGCGCGTTAGTATTTCCGAAGATAGACGACGATTCCCGAAGAGCATACCTTTATTGGGATATCTGTATGCTATTGTGTATATCATGAAAATGTTTCATTTTATATATTTTCCAGTGTTTTTGGGCGCTGGGCGCATGTTTGGAAGTTGCTCTGGCGCTGGTGGTGATGCCAACGTTAGGCGTTCACTGGCTCCTAGCATTATCGACTATACCACTACTGCTGTTCGCTCTTATATGCCCTGTAAGTAGGTACAGCATACAAAAAAATTGCTAAGGGATATTATTCGCCGAACTGTAGTTTGTAGATTGTTTTCTTCCTCCATCTTCCTTACAAAACAATAATAGTAGAATCAACAATGCATACTACTACAATCTTTTCCATGTTTTAGTATCAATCTCAGAAAATTTAAAGGACTTGCAGTTTACCTAGAAATTAAACTATAATCTGTGTTAACTTCAACATAAACAATAATTTATTTCAGTGGCTTCCTGAATCCGCAAGATACCATGTTGCGAGTGGTGAACCTGACAAAGCCTTGGCTACTTTAGAACAGGTACGAAGCTGTGTGTTCTCTTTTCTTCGAATTGCTTGACACCAAGACAGAACAAAAACGTATGATCTAACTTGTCAAAATAAATGATAGAGTGAATAGTGATTCTAATTACTAATGCCATGAGCTGCATACTACAAAGTTTCAAAACCATTCACTCACATCACCCGTTCCGATTTAAAAGAGATGGTGTTAGCCCTGTATAATCAGCCATCTCTCTCACACAGAAGAAAGACCGTTTTGAAAGGTGGGGTTCTGTTTAAAAAAATCCTGTAGTGGGGTGATTACTTAATAAAAATCTTAAATTTATTCACTGACAGACAACGAACAGCCTTAACCGGTGGGTCTAGAAGCATGAAGTTTAGCTTAAGAGTACATAACAAAGGTTCAAAAATTCATCCCTTAAAGGGGTTAAATCGGGGCAAAAAATTTGTGTGAACTCTTCGTAATTTTTGCCGATGGTAAATCTCATTTGACACAGCTTTGAATGAAGTAAAAAAGTAGATTACTGAAGTGATGTGTTCCTACATTTCAGATAGCAAAAGATAACGGCAGACCGATGCTGCTTGGTCGCTTAGTGTGCGACGACTCCGTGGGTATCGGCCAGCGAGGAAGGCTGAAACACCTCCTCATTCCACATCTGAGGAACACCAGCTTATTGCTGTGGTTTATATGGTCAGTATGTTATAATACTAATGTACTTGATAGTGGAACGGCTAAATAATAGTGTATCATTCTTTAGACCGTTCTGCAGCAACGTTCCCTGTTGTAAGCCTACGATATCGCTAGCAGTATGTGAGTATTAATAACGGTCGATTTTAGCCATACGGCTGATCGCTTACCAAATCACCTCACGAGCGAATCACCACCCTATTTACACAGGTCGATAAAAATAGCAGGGGAGTACGAGTAGTTCATTTTGCATCAAAATGTCGACCTTTATGTGGCAAACGTACTTAAAACATAGCTCTGATTCTATCAATCGCTTCAAAACGACAATGACAGAATGATGTTTTAAATACAGAATGGCAATTAGGTTACAGCGGTTATTTAAAGTTGTTATTAGTCTGTAAAAACAGAAAACTGAATTTTTTGAACAAAATAAATAGCGTAAACATTGGCATGAAATAAACCACCCTTGATAATAAGGCTCTATACACGCGCGGGAGCTATGGTATAAACAATTCATAACAAACTTTATGGTATTGTTACCAAATAATCACAAATTAAAGTAATTTTGTTAAATTCTAAAACGAAAAAAAAGTTCTTACTTAACTTAAAAAAGGGTACTCATTCAAATAACGGAACCACTTGTCGAAATACCCACAAGTATTTAAAAAAGGGCACCTTTTTTTTGTGTTCCTCTAATTTTGCCGGTGTGATTATAAATGCGAAAGTAACTCTGTCTATCTATCTGCTGGTTACCTTTTAACTGCTGAACGAATTTCGACCAAATTTTGGACACGGGTATACCATAACCTGGGTGGTCATAGTACGATTCATATCACGGTAGTACATTTCCGCGGGATAGTAAAATTCTATACATATACTATGTCAGTCTAAATAGTTGTACAGTCTTCAGGTGAATGACATTACATTTTCAGGATGTCATGCGCATTCTGTTACTACGGCCTGGTGTTGATGACGACGGAACTCTTCGAGACGGACCCCAGCGGACTGGAGGAGCCGTGCGCCGCTGATTGTAGGCCTCTTCAGACTACTGACTACATGGATCTACTGTGGACTACACTCGCTGAGTTCCCTGGTAAGGTATACGTTATCTATGCGCATGTACTCGTACGTAGGGTCTATCCACAGACCGACCCCAGCGGGCTAGAGGAGCCGTGCGTCGCTGATTGTAGACCTCTTCAGACTACTGACTTCTTGAATTTACATGTCTTCAAATTTTCAGTTCTAGGACATGTTTTCCTACATCGTTTTGAGAGCAGTGGTGATGAAATTGTTTACACAATGTAAAGCGTCTGCCTGGGTTCGAACCCACGACCTACAATTTGTAAGTCGGGGGCGTTTCCACTGGGCCATCACTGCTCTTGCCAAATATTGAATGCAATTAATACCCCTCCCAAATCCGAACTTGAAGATGCATTTTTCTTCTAAGGAAGGAACACGGATGGGTTTTAGTCAGTAAGAGTCTGACACTCCCTTCCGCTCCACCCAGAGCGGGAGGGGTCATTGGATGATTTCCCATCCTTAAAAAAAAAAAAAAAAAAAAAAAAAAGATGCATTTTTCTTGAAGTACGAAGTTTTATCCGAATAAATACTTTTTCTTCCTCTCTTCTTTATTTTTTTTTCCCCACTGATGGGCAAAGGTCTCCCCAAGTCCTTCCAGGAACTCTTTTCCCGCGCTACCTCGAACCAGCCCTTCGTTCATTTAGGTGATAAATATTAAAATTGTAGATAAAATGTTGATGTTTTCTGTGCAGGTATATTCGCCACAATTTTCATCATTGAGAAGTATGGTCGCAAGAAGACAATGGCTACACAGTTTATTATATTTGCGATGTGCGTCTGCGTGTTAATATACAATGGAAAGTAAGTTCTATCGTAAATGCGAACATTCTTCTACAAGTTCAAAATTAATTAGCTAGCGGAACTGCAGACATAATGGGTATCGATACCTAAACATAATTAAATTAAATAGAAAAAAATTTAATGTTTTTTGGTCAACGACCGCTGTAAGTGTTGTTACTTGAAGTATGCATGTACCATGTTCAGCTAGCAATACCCAACACGCTTGCGGAGTTTCACTAGCTAATTTAATTAGACCCTGTTTTAAGTAAGTAATTTTTTTTTTATTTCTTTTTAGCCGTACATTCCTGACGTGTGTTCTGTTCCTTGCAAGAGGCATCATAGCTGGTCTCTTTCAAGCTGCCTACGTTTATACACCGGAGGTATTCCTTAATCCATACTAATATTATAAATGCGAAAGTGTGTCTGTCTGTCTGTTACCTCTTCACGCTTAAACCGCTGAACCGATTTACCTAGATGAAATTTGTTATAGAGATAGTTTGAGTCCCGGGAAATGACATAGGATAGCTTTTATCCCGAGATTCCCACGGGAAACTTATTTGGATGAAACCGCGGGGCGCTGCTAGTTTATTATACACATACATAAACTCATGCCTTCTTTGCATGGGGATAGGCAGAAACTACAGAACATCATCTGCTACGATCTTTACATACTTACTCCTTTTGCTAATTTATTTGTTTAACCTAAAAATACACCTTCTCAAGCATTCTTAATTTTTCTTAAGGAGAGTGAGGCCTTTGTCCAGCACTGGGACAACACGGGCGTGTAAAAAAAGCTCTCATAAATAGGCTTAAGAGCGTTTACGCCGTACGGCATTTCATACAAAATTTCAAGCCGTTGTTTTTCGAAATGAATGAACCGATTTTAATGAAACTTCATACGCATAAGCAGGATACAAAGGTCTAAAAAGTTATCTGAGAACATTTTCGAAAAAATGTGTTACAGCCAAATTAGACCGATTTTAAAGTTTCCATAGAAACAGAGATTTCCAGTTATCTTTTTTTAAATAAGACATTTCGAAAATGTTCTCTGCTAACTTTTAAAACATATGTATGTATGTTATGATTAAACATTACATAACACTAGCGGCCCGCCCCAGCTTCGCACGGGTGCAATTATTTTTTTTCCGATACTTTTTTTCATACAGACCTTGTCCTGGAAATGCCGAACACAACAAAAAAAGAATTATCCAATTTGGTACTGCACCAAATTGGATAATTCTTTTTTTGTTGTGTTCATTCGGAAGTTATGCGCGTACAAACATTTTGGCGACTTTGTTTTATATTATTATTATTATTTGGTTAGACACACTAGCAGCTAATTAGCTAATGCGTGTGTATCGTATAGCTTGGAGACATTTAGTCTGTCCAGACGATTCTTGAAGCAATTCAGTGTCGGAGCCGTCACAACATTTTCCGGGAGCCTATTCCATGCTGTTACAACTCGGTTAGAAAAGAATGAATTTTCCCATAGCTTTAGGGAATGCCAACGCAAATGTGTGTTCGCATTCGTGTGTGTAAAGATCTTGAAGGCTTGGGCACTTCGTAGTGTTCTGTAAGTATCTTGTACGTCTCAATGAGCCTTTGTCTGCGCTGTTCCAGTGTGATAAGGCCACTACTACTATGCTACTATGTAAGGATAACACCACACTTGTAATCCCCGAAGAATTACGTAGAGTTGTAACACCCACATTTCGCTAGTCATGTTTTCGATCGACAGATAATTTTTATGCACGGATTAAAATTGACATCAGTCTAACAAAATATGAAGCAATGGATAAGAAATATCCTCCAAAATTATTCAAATTGTAATAGATAATGTGTTAAGCATTAGGGGTACTGATTATGATGCGCTGTGACTTCCAGGTGTACCCAACAGCTCTAAGAGCAACTGCGGTGGGTGCGTGCAGCGCTGTGGCGAGGCTGGGTGCCATGGTCACACCATATGTAGCACAGGTGATCGTGTTTCTTCTTGTTTTTTTTAAAGTTATCCCCAAGTACATGAATGGTATGACCAGGCCCGTGCCGGACGGCGCGTATGTGTTCCACGCGCGCCTCGAAGAGATGTCAGCATCGAAGGAGGGGCCCGTCAGGGCCGAAGCCTGCCGGGGCAGCGGGATTGTCCGAAAGGGTTACCGCTGCCCCGGAACATAAAGGGCTAAGGAAGGAACACGGATGGGTTTTAGTCAGTAAGAGTCTGACACTCCCTTCCGCTCCACCCAGAGCTGGAGGGGTCATTTGATGATTTCCCAACCTAAAAAAAAAAAGAACATGAATGGTTTTATCACACTCAGGTATATTAAACCCATGGCTAACAACCGTGTAGTTTTTGATAAAAATTAGACCATATTCTGGTCTTACTGTGGTGTTATGAGCAGTGGTGGCCCAGAGGTAACGGCCCCGACTTACGAGTTGTAGATCGTGAGTTCGAACCCAGGCAGGCGCTTTACTTTGTGTAAATAACTTCATTACCGCTGCTCTCAAATCGGTGAAGGAAAACATCGTGAGGAAGCCAGCATGTCCTAGAACCAAAAATTCGAAAACATGTGACATCTAATGACCCGTACTAAGCCCGCGTGGTAGATTACAGCCTACTCTATCTCACAGAGAGGGTGCCTGTCCCAGCAGTGGGAACATAATAGACTGATTGTGCATGGCGTTCTAAAATGGAACAAATCAGATAATAAACAAGACGAACTGCACCATCTTTCCATGCGCCATAACTACAATCTATTCTCAGTTATTTTATCGCTGTCAGTGAGAAAAAGATCTCTGGGATGCAAAATCAGAGGTAAAATAACTGAAAGGACTTTATGTAACTTTTGCGCAAGAAAAGATGGCTGCCCTGTCACACTTCGATCAACAATAGTACTAGATTTCCGATGAGCGCATCAAAAACGGCTGGAAAATTAAGACCACAAATAATGTTGTGGTCTTTTGGCAACATAGTTTTTTCAACTTTACTGTATTGTTTTAGTGTATTATTAACATGGTTTGTAAGTACATTGTTACTAACACTGACACCCAGTTTCTGAATTGAGAATTTGAAGTTGAGAACATCTCAATCTGTACTTAAGTATGAAGTATGACTGTATTTGAGAATAATTAATTGAGATTTGCTACTTTATTCAAATCAGAAACCGGGTGCTAGTCTTGATGCTCGAAATAACATTATTATTATTCTTGTTTAGAAATTATGTTTATATTTCCATAAATATTTTTGTTCTTATTTAAAAAATACGTTTACTTTTCAATCAAAGTAGTAAATATATTGCAAACGATAATCAACTTTATGTTTGAAACTGAGGGTTTATAATCAAGTTATATACAATCGCGGCCACTTGAGCGATTTTTTTGTTCCTAATCCTTAATCTAGTGCTATGGTTGAACGAAGGTGACACAGCAATAACGCATAATTATTATCTTTCTGTCTTTCTTTTGTTCTGTCAATGTTAGATAATTACGTAGGTATAATGTTATTAATCAACCTATATCTAATTCCAGGTGCTGTTGAAGAACTCTATAGTCATAGCAACAAGCGTTTACTCCCTAGTGGCCGTGTTAGCAGCGGGAGCGTGTCTTGCACTGCCCATAGAAACCAAAGGACGGGAGATGAGGGATACCGTCACGGTTACGAATTAAACTAAACCGTGATCTTCCGTGAGGTCGTTCAAATGTACTATACATTGTTATTTTTATTTATATTAAGGCCCGCTTGCACTTATTGCGTTTGGCGCAAAACATCATGCTGTCTCTGTTCAAACAATTGACTATAACGGAACAATGTTTTAACCCTAGAAGCCTAGTCCATCTTAGAGGTACATAAAGCCTTAATATACGTCTCAGAGGCGTACTTACATAAATGACATCCTGTAGGCTAAAATATACCTACTTACGTCCTATTGCTCGATGGATATTTAAGGTTGGGATCTAAACTAGTAATAAAACACAGTTTAATCAATGAAAACTACGATCACAGTTTTTTATTACAACAAAAGAAAAACCTATGCATATATTCAAACTATAAAATCTACTGGAACATTATATATTTTAAAATCAATCTAATATTTTTCAACGTTAATTACTTATTCTTAGGGAAAACATTAAAAGTAATCAGACTTTTCTTGACAAGCTATAATTTTAGAGCAATCTATGCAGATATCAACTTTGTGCTAGCAAAATACTGACTTTTTATACTTATAGCACACTAATTACGACATTCCCTTTTTTTTTGCTTGTACGCCTCGCAAGCGTAGATGAGGCTTTCAGGGTTAAAAAAGTTTTTAAAAGGAAATTTTTGGCAATATTGTAAAAAAAAACACTAGATTGCGCCTTCATTTCCTAGCTCACTGATCTCTGAGAAGAATGACCAACCAAACTCCCGAGTTTATGCTAAACGTATTTGATTGATTTATGATGCAAGCGGGCCTTAGTCACAGACACTATAGACTATATTTTGTGATTGTAATTGGTAATCTCATTGACGTCATCAAACTTAAAATCTGACTTGTGAAAGTTGGTCTTTTGCTGCATAGCAGCAATACTGAGTATGACGACCAGTTAAATATTATAGGCATGTTGGACATGAAATGTGTCCAATTATCTTCGGTGTAAGTTGCATCTTGCAGCGTAATTTTATATTCGGAGGGAGTTTAATCTCAGCCTTTGGCTACATCCCGTCGAATAGAAACAGTCATTAAAAACACTTGTGAGAAAAAAAAATGTATAATATAGAACATCTATATCATTTATTATTTGAATAAAATGCCTCTGGCAACTAACTTTTGACGAAACATTTGAGGGAACAATTTATTGTTATAATGTTGATTTATTTTATTTAAATATTTAAGTCAAACTATAGACTACAGATTTATGCTCTTTACTAATAAGGATAGACTATGTATAATTATTTTCTGTTTTTTTTTTTTTTTTTTCATTTTACTCTATGGATCATACTGAGTGAACTGAAGTGATTGTTTAAAGTATTTTCAGTTATTTTACCTCAGACAGCAGCAACCCAATAGCAACCTTATTGTAATGATGTTAAAGATCTCTATGAATTTGACAAACTTGTCAAAGGCAGCAACCGAACAGCAACTTTATTGCAGCGGCAATAAAGACTACTGTGATTTTGACAGAGATGCAAACTCAGAGGTAAAATAACTGTGAACGGACTGTAAATGTTTGTGTACTGAACAGCTCTTTAGCTAAAATACTGCAATTATGGAAACTGGCAACACTATCGCGAATAATTAATTGTGTCGCCATTTATAATCCCATTTGCAAGTAAAGGAGTCGTGTTCTTAGATCTTAAGTCAAAACTTCTAAAAGACTGCTTTTGAGTAGCTACGTATCTAATTTAAATATTTTTTAATGCAACTTAATAATCAAAATGCAAAATTTACTTAAATACTCAATAGTAATAAATACTCAGAAATGTATTCGTCCTATTTGCGATCGTTGTCTTCCACTGAAACTTCAGTATTCATATTATGTAACGTTATATAGTATTATTTAGAACTCAGACATACGATAGATTTTAAGACAATTACCTATAGAGTTACTAGCTTTTGCCCGCGGCTTCGCCCGCGTGGATGTTGAAAATTATTATCCTACTGGAACGTAATAAAAAGAGATACAAGGGATTGGATGAAAATCTCTTGAAAATAGGTACACAAAAATGTCAATATTACATGTGAATTTTAAAATCATCCCCTATTTTACCCTCCTGAGGGATCATTTTAAAAAACTATGAAATACGTGACTCATTATTTGTTTCCAAAAGCATAAATTGGAATTTTCATATCCCTAACTTAAGAAATAACAAGTTTCCCATACAAACTTACATCCCCCCCCCCCCCCCCCCCTTTACGGATATTTTTGAGACAAAAAGTAGCCTATGATAGGACATAGCCTACTTTTTGTCTCAAAAATATCCAAAAATCAAAAATATTAAAAATTTGACAGAGAGATAGATTGCATCCCGTAAATTTTATCGAAATCCGTTCAGTAGTTTAGGCGCGAAAACGTAACATACAGACAGACAGACAGAGTTACTTTCGAATTTATAATATTAGTATAAGTATATTAGTATGGATGCCAATTTAGCAGTGGTGGCCAGTGACCCTGACCACGAGTTGTATGTCGTGGGTTCGAACCCAGTCAAGCGCTACTTTATGTAAATAAATTAATCACCACTGCTCTCAAAACGTTGTGAAGAAACCGGCATGTCCCAGAACCAAAAATACGAAGACATGTGACATCTAACAACCCGCACTGGGCCCGCGTTGTAGAATACAGCCCACTCCCTCTCGGAGAGGAAGCCTGGCCCCGCATTGGGAACGTTTTATGCTGATTATGCTAATTTTCAATCAATATCATTGCCAGGCTAGGAGTCGAATCAAAGATCCCACGCCAGACAAACACGATGGCATTCGATACTAATTTTATCTTCATATCTATCGATAATAATTACGTTGTTATCAATATGCGGGGTAATTGCGTAACACACTAGTAAGAATGGCTTTCATTTTGACAGTTCAAAAACATTCATTGCGTAATTTACGTTGTTGAGCAGACAAATTTTTCGAACATATGAAGCAATGGATTAACAATATCCTTCAAAATTATTCAGATTGTGATTGACAGTGTGTTACGCAATATGGTATGTCCGGTAAGTGTTTTAATCACATTAAGCGCTCCCACATGTCCACAACATCTACAATTATCATTAAGCGTTTTACCTATTTTAAGTACCTCCTATTTTCACAATCTCTTCGTCGTTGAAATCAACTGACTAGCTGGCATTTTGTTGAGGATACACTTTTCTACCTATTTGTATATATTTATTAGAAACCTGAAAATCGAAAGCTTTATCATCTTTATTCTGAAAATCAGTCAATGAAATCAATCGTATGCATGAGAACTCTCGTTACATTTTGTAACTAATTAACTTAAGGTTGTGATATAATACAGTACTTAAGGAATGTTTATTATGTGAGATAGGACTTACCTATAACATTTATGAATCTCAGTTTCCCAAACTTAGGTATTACTAGCAGCGCTCCGCGGTTACACCCGCATAAGTCTCGATCCCGTGGGTATATCGAGAAAAAATGTATTGTACTTATGTGTAAATCCTGGTTATAAACTATAATATGTGTGCCAAATTTCATCCAAATCAGTTCAGTAGTTTTTGCGTGAAAGAGTAACAAACATCCATCCTCAGAAACTTTCGCGTTTATAATATTAGTAGGAAGGATTATATTACCTACCTAGATAAAGAAGACTAGGTAATTATAAATTTTCTTAGCATGTATCAGAAAGGTGGGGTCATTTTAAAGGGTGTAGGGATACGGACATCAACAACTTTCGCCATGGAACCAACATCATAATTCGAAATAATACTCAGATTTTCAAAAATAAAAATAACGACAAACATCTGTAAAGATAATAAAAATGGCAGTTACCCATTGACATATAAATTACTAGCGTAGTTACCTCATAAATTTTACATAAGTTGAAATCATGATCTGTTCTACAGTTATGTTTCAATAATAGTAGCGTTTTACCTTCAAACAAAACGCTTGTTGTGTCCGGAGACTCATTCGGGGTCATATAAACATTATTTGAGTCTAGCATCTTCCGTTTTCGTGTCACATCTATATAGGTATATGCAACTATCTCCTTCTTGACAACACTATGATGACGTATTTCCGCTCGCGTTCACCAGGTGGCTGCAGCGCGCCAAGTCGTTCATTGTGGCCTCAAAAACCTAAAACTTGAGAAACCCAATAAAAACCAGGCAGTCTTTAAAATTATGACCCCGAATGAGTCTCCGGACACAACAAGCGTTTTGTTTGAAGGTAAAACGCTACTATTGTGTCCTTCGGCCTCATTCGGGGTCATATAAACATTATTTGAGGCTTTGTTTGTTATCGCCTGGTGAACGGGACGCCAATGTGTTGTAAAAGACTAGTTAAATCAAGAAATTATTTTAATTGAAACAAAATAAACACCAATGTAATTACGATTGCATTGCTACAAATTAATAATTGTTAATGTTATAATAAAAATTACAAAATAGTCGAATATTTCATAACAGAGTAAACAGAACATGTATACGTACCTCGAATCCATAATCATGTACTTTATTTGTTTAAACTTACCATAATAATGTAAAACTTATTATTATTCATTGATAAATTATTCTCATAACTCAAACGTCTTGAAGGATCATCAATTTCACAAAATAATTTATTCCATTTAATCAGAGGTATATTATTTAATTTATTGGCTGAAAAAGATGAATCAAGGAGCTTCCCTGCGCTGGAATCACTTCCTTCCTGTAATGTTTTTTGAAAGTATTGCCAGATCTCCAATTAGCTCGTGCCATTATTTCATCTAGGGGTTCATTATCCAACCAACTTCGTGAAGCAACTGCAGAACGAAAACTACCAGGAGTAGCCTCAATTCCGGCTTCCTTCAAAATCGACTTAACCCAACCTGCCAAAATAGTTCTAGTCGCTGGCTTAGCTTTTCCACATATTGTGATAAATAATCTATCGCTAGAACAAAGCAAACGACGCGGTTTTCCAATTTCTATAAGTTTTTTAAGCCAAAGTACCGGGTCAAGCGCCTCATTTTCCAGATTCCCTAACAATTTCCAACCTGACTGTACGTGTGTTTCGGAATCAGTTTTCGAACCAAAATGCGGCCAAAACATTATGCTATTCTCACCTACTATACACCTGTCTGGCGAGACACTTAATAATGTTAAATCATGTATCCTACGCCCTGAACATAATAACAGTAAAACTGCACAAACTCTTGAAATTTCAAATAGACTTTGATTTTGAAGAGGCCTACTGCCCAACCAACCTTCTAGAGACTGAGGATCCCAAACAGGGGGTGGACACTTCTTAGGCTGTTGCAACGCTATAGCTTTAATCATTTGTTTAACCAAAATGTTTGAACTTAATCGGGCCTCACTCTTTGTATTACATAAAGTGGACACAACCGATTTATGAAGTAAAATAGTACGATAGGATAATTTTTCTTTTAGGTGCAAATCGGCTAAATATCGAGCCAATTCACTGCCTGAAGGGTCTGAGAAATTTATACCAAACATGGAACACCAATTCAGCCATCTCTGCCATGCTGGCCTATACGTATTTAAAGTAGACGACCTCCAACCTTCTTTCAGCAGACGCTTTTGCTCTTCAGACCAGTCACCTAAGGATTCAGACCACCCCCACATCTCCATACTTCTAACACCAACTCCTTCACTCGAGGTGGGGGCTGCCCGGTCCTCGTGTCTACGAGCACTTTCGATAACCTGTGAATTGTGAACGGAGGCGCGGTCGATCTGGTCTTCAAGTCTGCTCTCCAGAATGCTCGGGGCCACCTCGGTGCAACTATCAGGAATATACCTCGTGCCTGATTTAGATGCATTAGGACCCGGGGTATCAAACTCGGAGGAGGAAAGACCCAAGCCAGACGGAAATCCCATTTGAAGGCGAACGCGTTGTGTCTCCATGCTCGTCGATCTCGTTGATCTAAAGTTACATAACAAGGCACTACGTGGGCTGTTCTGGAGGCAAAAAGATCTGTCTGGGGCACACCCCACTTTGCAAAGACAATACTGGTGAATTCGGGGAGTAGATGCCATTCTTGTAACTTCGAGTGACGCGACAGACGGTCTGCGACGTTGTTGTACCTGCCTGGTATGTGATGGGGAATTACATGGATGTCGTACTTTTGAAGAATGTAATAAATTTGATATATTAAATCCATCAAGATCCGCGACTTGTTTCCCCCCTCCTTCCGCAAGTACGCTACAACCGCCTTGTTGTCGCACTGCAGAAGCAGAGACGTGTGGCTCAGAGACGGAGCGAATTCTAACAAACATTTTAGAATAGTTAACATCTCTTTGTGGTTCGAATGAAGCAGCTCTTCTTCTTTTGTCCACTTGCCCGATAGGTGAAGACCATTTAACTCCGCTCCCCAACCTGTATCTGCTGCGTCTGTTGTCAAAAAGTTTTTTACTTGAGGTGGATGAAGCCTGGATTTCTCCACACAGTGAACCTTCCACCAACTTAATTCTGCCAGCACCTCCGCAGGCAAGGGGTAAGTTGACTGAAATGGCATCTTTAGGACCAGGTTGCAATAAGTCAGTAGGTGCCGAAAATTCAAACGACCCATTGGAACTACCAGACGAGCAAAATTTAGAACGCCTATGACACTCTGTATTTCTCGAAGAGACGCCTTCCGCCGCTGGAGCAACTTTGATAAAACTATTTGCATGTTCTGAATTTTGTTTTGTGGTAAAAATTTTAGATTTTGCCACGGATTCCACATCAAACCCAAATACTCTATTATTTTCTGAGGGATAAGAATCGATTTCTCTCTGTTCACCTGCCAACCCAGCAGGCTGAGAGTTTGAAGAACAACGTCGACGTGCTTTAAAAGTGTCAGTCTGTCCTGTGCTACTAGGAGATAATCGTCGAGAAAAACCACTACCCGAATGCCTAGATTCCTGAAAATCTCGGCGGTCCAGTTGGTCAACGATGCAAATACTTTGGGCGCTGTCGCCAGGCCAAACGGCAAACAAGTCATTTGCAGTAACTGATTTCGATACAATAGACGGAGAAAACAACGGTGAGCGGGTGCTACATTTACGTGGTTGTAAGCTTGCCTGAGGTCTATTTTGACCATCCAATCCCTCTCCTGAATGAAATCGGGAATTCGATTTACCGAAATCAAACGAAATTTGCTTATCTTCAGGTAATTGTTTAAACTTTTTAAATTGAAAATGGGACGGTAGGTTCCGTCGCTTTTGAGAATCAGAAAGAAATTTGATATGAAACTCGGTGTCAGGGGGGCATATTCCAAAATTCTTTGTTTTAACAAATTTTGAATGACTGTGTCCATCTCTGGCGATGGTAGAGTAAGATTGCAACGTTTCACCTGTCTTGGCGGGATAAGAGGCGGTTTCTTTAGAAATGGAATACGATAACCCTTCACTATTTTTATTAATGGCTCTGGTGCCCCCAGTCTCTTCCACACCGTTACATGATCTTGCAAGCACCCCCCCCAAAAATCCTGATCTGAGTCAGAACTTTTTATTGAATTTAGCTGAGCCCTTGCCCCGTTGAGCATTGTTTTGCGATTCATTTTTTCTAAAACTATAGGGCTGGTAAAAGCGTTGTCCCGCCAGTTGTCCTCTCGGTTGAGGACGAAAAAATTTTGGATTATTAATAAACGGGTTCATTGCGTGATAATTATTATAAAAGGCTCCTGCACTCTGAGGAGGAGGAAATCTATAGTTCATCGTCAGTGCCGAAGCGCGACTGGACGATTGATATCCACTAGGTCCAGGGTACGCCGCCTGGGGTCTAGGGGTTTTCTTTTCTTGCCCAGAAAAGTTACATTTATTTGCATAAAAAATTTTGTTAACTCCGCCATTATTCTTAATAAATTCACTAAAAGGTACTTTATCAAACAAAAATTCACTAGACGGCGGTATTTTCTTCAAACACGGCTTAAATGATTTATCTCTTAATTGCTTAACAAACACTTCGCGTCTTTGTTCAATTATATCGGCCCTTCGGCCACAAACTAGTTGCAAACAATCACGTGAAATCTTTTGATAATCACTGGAAAAAACCTCTTTTAATTTTATTGCCAATTGTTCTGGGTCCATGCTACCTGTATCCTTAACCCAGTCCACTATCTGTCGAAAACCCTGTTGCATTGCGTCGCTTTGCATTACCAGTGCGCGGGTTACAGCGCCAAGAAATTTATCCGCAGAGGGTAGATGGGTAACTTTTTCTAAAGATTTGATTTCATCGTTTACTTCAAGGTCGACATATCCAGGACGAGCGTTATAGACCTTTTGTGATTCCACATATCGAACATTATTCCAATTATCATTATTAAAATATTGAATAGAATTGAGCAACTCTAACTGATTAGGTGGAGTTGCCGTGACAGCAGGCTCCTTTAATTGCGTTGCCAAATCAAAATCAAATGATTGAACTGGTACAGGATCTGAGACGGGTTCTGAAAACCTTTCTGCAACCGGTTGATCGTGTGCCATTTCGGAATTTTCGTCATTATAAATCGGATTATCACAATCATAATTTTCATAATACATATTATGAGGGTAGAAGTATAAATTTTTCAAATCACTGACCTGTTTTGCAAGCTTTTTGATTACCTTGCTTTGTCCTCGATGACGCTTACTCTTCTTCTTCTTACTCACCTTCTTCCTCTTACGGGATTTATCTACCTGATCAACCTCTAAATCCGACGGGGATGATTCAGAGGAACTTGAGGAACTTGATGAATCCGATGACGAATCAGATTCTTTACGATTACGCGGCTGTATTCTGTCCGCCATCGTAACTAAACTAACTAAACTATCTTGTTTTTAAGAAGCTATCACTTTTCAATTAATTCACTATTAAAAACCAATAATCTTTAATATTTATATTTCTAAGCATATACCGAACGCTAACAGCGTTAACAAAAATAAAGTAATAACAACTATAGTTCTATAAGAATTGAATTAAAATTCATTATTCTTTTCCAAGAATACGCCAATAACGTTAACTTTTTAAATTTAGATGCGAACCGTCCGAAAAACAGGACGCCAATGAACGACTTGGCGCGCTGCAGCCACCTGGTGAACGCGAGCGGAAATACGTCATCATAGTGTTGTCAAGAAGGAGATAGTTGCATATACCTATATAGATGTGACACGAAAACGGAAGATGCTAGACTCAAATAATGTTTATATGACCCCGAATGAGGCCGAAGGACACAATATCCTAATTTCTGGCAACACAACAATGAGGCGAAGGGATCACTCATCACTATCCCGTTATAATCAAGGCTTAGTACAAATACAGAATGTAACATTTATCGTTATTATTGCAAGTATTATTGCAACTTATAAATTCCTTGACATTGTTATACAATGTGGAGACAACAATACGACAATAAATGAAAACACTGGCAATACTAATGTATTGGTATTATAAAATAAATCCTAGCATGGAAATTACAAAAGTTATTTTTTCAATCGAAATAGATAATCTATTGGTTTGCCAATCTTTGACAGCTATAGTGACTAAACAGTTGGATATATTTGATTGAATTATCATATTATGCAGACTGAGAACGGCTTAAACGCAGTTTAATTTATTGTCGTTTCCACCTTGTATTCATAATACTAGTAGGTATGTCCATTTAACGATTTTTCGTGGGCATAAATAATAAGATATTAAGGATAATTAACTTTTGCAGATTTTTACGGTGATGTAATCACGGCTATAACACCAAATATATTTATGCTTATTTATTTATGTAATGTTAAGTTTTACACGAATTTTAATAAATAATACTTATGCACAAGTCGTTTTTTATTTGAAGACGGGACATTTAAAGGGGTTTTTTTATATAAACGACTTTTGATAAACGGTGTTAAAGTTATCATTAAAACGTCAAATATGTACCTATGGTTAAACAGCCGCTAATCATTACTTTAAGCAACTTTATAAATAAAGGTTTCATCATCTGCCTAGCCTTTTCCTATATTGAGGTCGGCTTCCAGTCTAACCGGATGCAGCTTACCAGTATTTTCCAGAGCAACTGTAACTGACCTCCACAACCCAGTAACTGGGTAATACGATACCCCTTGGTAAGACTGAGACTCGGGCTTCTGACTACCTGTAACGACTGTCAAAGATCCACGAATGACAGCCGGGACCAATGGCTTAAGGCGATTACGTTACGATTCCGATTAGTGTGTGTTGCAGTAGGGAGTTTTAAGAGTAAACTAGTCGCGAGCTCGAACTTACTGGTGATCATGGCTAAAAAGCACGCTGTCTCACCTCGCTTCGTGTCTGACAGAGCTAGCATCAGTGATAAGCAGTTAGACGCTAGTCTACATGCACAACGTCTAGTTCTCACGCACAGAAACACCGTTCTGAACTGAAAGGCGCGTAAAAAAATTCGCAGTGCTTTGGAAAATCGAGTTTTATGATAAAACCACTGCACAAATTATTTATAAATAAAGTCTATTGAACTCTTCGATAACTGAGTTATCGGTATGGTTTTGTTTTTGAGGATTTTACAGATCATTTATTACTTATTTACACCCAAAGTTACGTTAAAAATAGCAAGAAAAACGTATCTTTGTTGGTTTTATCGCTTTTTATTTTACTATTCTGTTTCCGTACAGACACAACTAATAATACCTAAGTCAAGACAATATCATGTTTATAACTTTGGATGCATAATGTCAAACAGTGGAGTAAAACTCTACCGAAATTTGTATGGAAAAAATATCGACTAGTGGCGCCTTAATACAAAGAATAATGAATTACGGTGACGATCCCTTTCCGGGTTGATGTGTGCTATGACCTTCAAAGTGTCCGAGGCATGGAGGGGTCTCGGTATGTAAAGATGGTCACCCATCTACAGACCAACCGCAGCAAGCGTAGCTTAACTTGATCGATCGACCTGTGCGGTTGTTATTAGGGGTAAAAGGTTAAATAAAGAACCACATACTTAATAATATAAGAATTTAATTAATTTTAACTATCGAAATTAATACTCACACTCTTAATTATTTTTCCCATGTCAGAAGCAAATAAAATTTTGGAATCACAGTATATAAATCACACAACTCAAAAATAATTTACTAGTCACATTTCACTGTTCACTAATATTATAACATAAAGAACTAAATACCTACGAATACAAGCAATCAGTCAAAAAAATGGCGTACATATTTATTGCGTTAGCCTATAAATGACATTAAAATCATGGGAACATTACTAATGATTAGTTACAGGGGTTGTATTAGGATGTTGTCTATTAATGTCAATTCAGTTAAACTTTTCATAAATAATCAGCCTGTGGATCTTATTCACAAATAATAATAATAGTGAACTTTAAGTACAACAAAAATAAACCCCAGCTCCAGCTAATTAACATAAAATTCCAAACACTAAACACAGAGCTGTTGCATAACCCACAACCTGTTTTGGTTTTCTTCACTAAGAGCATAGGGTCAGTTGTCATACTATAATTCATGGTGAATTAATTAGCTTTATGTAAATATCAATTCGGCTATTTTCTTTTCAGAAATAAACACACAATATAATTATACTCATTTCATAGCCTGTTATACAATTTAACATTACCTATATTCTAATAATCGCATTTACTCTCAAATAGTTTCCACAATTATCTTCTAATCTAGATTTAATCAATAGCTGATTAAGTAAATACACCTACTACTGATGCGGTCAACCAATCTTCATGCATACTCAAACACTATTATTACCAGAGGGTTTAATCGAATAGCCCTCACTTTAACAATTAATATAATCAATATCCATGGAAGCGACATAATATCAGTGACAATACACAAAGTATGCAGGATACATAAGAAACAAATATAAATTTGGTAGGTAAGTACTCTTTAAGACAAGAGGTACCTTCTCAACTGATGCACATAGTGCATACCTAATCACTGCTATTTTTTATATTTAATATCTATTTTATACGCCTTTGATTTACCTAATAAACACACAAACCTGTATATAAATTACATAGGTACCCTATTCAATGTTTCAAATGTGTGTGACGCTAACGTAACGTTTTTCAGTACAGTACTTTCAACATCATAAATATATAATCATTTAAATCTTATTGCAAGTACATAAGGCTAAATTGTGATTACATATTTATAATGCTGATTGTTTGAGATCAACACAGCTAAGTATACCAACTTAGCTGGGGACTTGCAATTTTTTCATTTAAATTATGAATTCACACATTAAACCTACTTTTCATTTACTCAGTTGAGATATTAACAAGAACTTTAAGGTAGGTGCTTATCTATTAATTTTTTTATAGATCTGAATTATGTTTCAGTTAAAATTACAACTATGCCTAGGTATACTCAGAATATTTATCTCCTACTGAAATTGAAGGTTCTAAGATATTTTGTTACATTAGGTAGGTACACTGTATACATTCGCATGTGCATTTACATGCATTTTAATTACTTAGAAGAAACATTTAAGTGCAAAAATACTTGAACAAAATTATTATACTGAGCTAGCTCCCAAATGTTTGGCTCACAAACTATAAATGAATGTATTGTTAATCTTACATATTGATAAGAATAAAATAATAACAATTAGTTGAAAACTAAAAAATCTTATCATTATGATACGGTGGGAAATCACTACAATAATACCAACATACCTACTTCAACATGACAAGAAATGGAAAAACTGTAATATTTACATACTTCCTTAAAATAGTAAAAGACCCTAATAACATCTCAAATATACATTATATTCAGTATTTTTATTTTATAAGAATGTTCATAAATAATAAGTATTTATTTTCAAAGCTATGAAAAACCTTATTTTTCATCATTCAAAATTGAAAATATAGGTAGGTAAGTACCTGCTTCTGTTTAAGTTACAGATAAAAAACAACATCTGGATAAGTATTTGAATAAAAATAATCTAGCTAGAGCATACCATACTTAAAGCTGCCTTATATTGTGATGAGAACATATATGTGATAAGAATGTAGGTATGTTACTTAGTCAATACATATTTAATTCCAAGTAACAAGTAGGTAGTTACATAATATACATAATAAAAGGGATCTTGTTTGTACTAAACCAGTCTGATCCTAACTCAATCATCATCTAACTCTATAACTATTGGTTCAACATTTTCTGTTGCTTTTGTATACTCCTCCTTCAATTGTGCCAAAAATGCACACTTTGGTATTTTCAGTTCCTCTGCTTCGTCTATCAAAACTTTTAACTTTTGAAGTCTTCCAATGTCAGGAGCAGTGGGAAGTAGTATGTTCTTAGTTTCAGACATCCACTTGTCAAAACTATTGACTCTAAAATCTATAGTCTGTAGCATAATGTGCAGCTCATCCATATCATAACGGTAGTTCAATGTCTTTTTCTCCAGTGGGCATTGACATAAGTTACTGGTATGCTGCAAACAAACCATGTATTTACAATCACTACATGACACTGAAGATAGGAAACATGTCGTTTTACATACTTCACATAACCTTTCGTCATCACCAAGCAACTCAAATGCAGTCCTACGCACACTCTTAAGGCCTTTTTTAGCTATTAAAGCTCTCAAAGATCCTTCTTCTGCTGTGGCTTTAACTAATTCTTTTTGTGTTTCTAGTGCAGTCTCCAAATCTAACCGATCCCCTTCCAATGCCATTTTACAAATCAATTCATCATGAGAGAAGACACAGAACCTCTTGAGATTTTTGTAATGGGTTATACACTCGCGTCCAATTTTTAGCCAGTCAGGTGGGGCAAAATTAACAGCTTCGGCAAAGTTATACCCTTGGTTAAAACCAGCATGGTACGCTCTGGGAAATGTAACCACAAACTCTCCAGCATGCTGATCAGTCCTATAAATTGGTACTCCAGCTGCCATCAAAATATTTGGATTCATTATCGTTACAAGTTGGTGTAACAAATCTGGTTGAGATTTAAATAGATCAGGTGCTGCTGCCTTCATAGCTGTTTCCAGTAATTCTGCACCACTGCCTGGCACTCCATACCAAGTTTTGGCCTCACCCCAATGTAAATAATTAATTGAATAACTCCAATGGTCCTCATTATGCCAACAAAATGCCGAAAAGCACATACCAACATACATCCAAGGCACGGTCATGCCAGATATGTCAGCATTTATAAATCTTAAGACAGACCCATCCAGAACAGGTAGGTTATTTAAATTCCATCCTGAATCTACATACTCTTGATCACCAGGATAAAGATTTAGTGAAGATTTAGTTGGAAAACCTGATCCATGATCCATTGAGTGAAGATCAGCACCATACTCTACAGTTACATCTTCCTCCACTGAAGAAATAATTCTCCAAAACTCTTTTTCAGCCACTGTCGTCGGAACTAAATGCCCAGACATGGCAAAATAGTCCGATTTGAATTTATCTGCCATTTCTCCAAATTGTTGCAATGTGTATTCTCTTTCAGCCTGAGCAAATCCAAATGCCTCAGC
Source organism: Gortyna flavago (assembly GCA_963669345.1). Classification (NCBI taxonomy): domain Eukaryota; kingdom Metazoa; phylum Arthropoda; class Insecta; order Lepidoptera; family Noctuidae; genus Gortyna; species Gortyna flavago. The sequence continues at coordinate 10,096,451 of OY770129.1, forward strand.
AGGTTTATGAACCTCCTCAGAAATACAACACGGGCAACGCCAATCTCCATCTGGCACCAACGACAGCGGAGGTCTTAAACAAAATGTATGATAGGTTTCAGAACAACCACTGCAAATTAACAGCATATCATCCCTATGGTCTTGTTGGCAAATAGCACACTGATAAACTGCTAATGGATCAAGATCATAGCGGGGCCTCTTCCTTGATTTTGTAATATCAAATTCTTCATCATTGAGTCCAGGCATTTTTGGTCCAGGTCCATAGCAAGCTAACCTTCTTAGTTCTCTGCTGCGTTTTATCTCTTCACTCTCAACTTTGATCTTAGAGATATCCATATCTGGTTTGATATCAGATCCTGTCTTTGTTTTCTTAATACTTGTGTGAGGTTTCTCCTCTCTATAATCTACTTTGATCTTTGTTATCCTTTCTATAGGTACTTCTGTAATCTGAGGCTTTCCAACTTCATCTTCTTTTATTTCAATTTTGGGTTCAGTCTTCTTAACAGTTTTTAATATATCTGCTTTACTTTTTTCAAATATTTCATAGGGAAGCAAAATTTTTTCATAATTACTTCTTAGAAAATTCATAGTACTCATGTGCTGACTGTAACCCATCGCGCTTGCAATCTTGCGCCATTTTTTAGGAGTGTTACAGCCTTCGAAGCCGCCCTCTTCATCTACCCAAAATTTGAGACAGTACAAATCCAATGTTTTGTTTTCAATCATTGGAATTTTTAATGGCGATCCTTGGAGTTCCCAAAATTTTAAAATTTTCTCGAGAAACAAAAGTTTTAGACGCGTGATGGCTTCCAACTCGTTCACTTTCTGTATCCTAGGGACAAATTTTAATTTGTCCACGTCTAATGAAAAAGGTGGCTGCCAACGAGACGGAGGCTTTATTTTGCAGATGCCCGTTTTCTCTGCAACTGGGCGGATTTTAGCTATATATCCAAGGGGATCCAAGAATTCTTCGGGCGTAGGTTCAAACACGGGAGCTTCGGGTGGTGGCGTGAAAGTGAATTCTGCACTTTTATGCATGGCATTTTTCTGAATGTTCTTGCTATCCATTTCCGCTAACAAAATAAAGCCACACTAATTATCAAAATATTTTATCTCACAATATCTCACGTACGTGAAACATTTCACTCTCAGTAAAAGTCTACGTGACTTCTCGCCATGTGTAAATGGCTCCTTAAAATGTAGAGATAGTAAAATACACTATAACACTGCCATTACTATATTCCGCATTATGACCATATGATACGATTTGAAATGCAATATAATAACAACACTGATTGCCTTGAACACAAGCAGTAAGTAATATTATCAATAATGAAACAAAATTATTATTGATTAGACGATTTCGTTTACAAAAGCTGGCTAGTCACAATCTTACAACCAGCCAGTTACTTGATAACTCAACTCACTCGACCACGATTCGTTCATTGATGCCTCGTTCAAACGCAGCTCGCTCGTCAAAAATATTACGCACACATGCACATTAAAATAATATCGCAGACTTGCTCTTTGGCTCTTCCTCAATCCCATTGGTCATTCATTATGTCGGGATGCTTGCTTCGATCGCATGGCGGGCGAGGGAGGCGTTATTATCTGAGTTATACTGTAAATATTTTTTGAGTTGAAGTTGGGGTCCTTTTTTTTTAATTTGTTTAGACCAAGAAAGAAAATGGCATTCATAGCCCTGCACACAAACATCATGATGTTTTCGTAGATGCTTTATTTTATTAAAGTTCTAGGGGATCGAGCTACTTTCGATGTAACTAAAATACTTTGGGTATATAAGTAGAGAAAGGTAGGTAGAAACAAGAAAATAATCCATGATTAATTTATTTCGTGCTATAAAAATAGGGTAGGAGCAGAAAATGAAATCAGCAGAATAGTCAGTGGTAGGTTTAGCTAAGTGTATATGTAGCGGGCCGGGTGGCTCGTGTCGTGATACTTGATACCTAGTACGTTGCGAATACATCGAAAGAATAATCCCGTCCATTCCATAAGTACCTACTAAAAAAAGATGGCGGATGGAATGGACTGTTGTGATTGTGACGCAATAAACGAGTTGGGCTATGTGCTTTAATGTATTAAGTAGAGGAGGATTAAGTCACACACATTCTATAGGAAGCCAAAGCCTTCTTAAATACCTATAAGTATCTATTATTTATAAAAACTATGATGACACTGGTCGCTGACCTTTGATGACCCTTGACCTACCTAACAGTTCGATTTTTACATTGCATAATACAACATTAATGATTTGATCAGACTCACTCTATATATTTGTCTTCTAGAGAAACGGAAAAATCATGAATGCATGTATTTCTAACGAAATAAGCATTGAGTACACACGGCTACACATCAAGCACACGGCTACATATCAAGCATTTTCGTTTTAACTGACCTCGCATTGTATAGGTTTTTCATACAATCAGAAGTCAGCTTATACTGGGTATGTATAGCTTGATGTGTAGCCATGTGTACCTACATAAACTGATATATAAACAGGAAGGACCTTTTAGCTGTCTAGATTTCTTCGCCATTCCTTTCGTGCCCAATACTCAATACCTACGTAATTCATAAGCCTCATAAACAAACAAATGTAATTTTGCGAAACTAAAATAAAATTGTATTTTGCTAAGAGAATGAACGACGACATAAAAGCATTGTGTAACAATTTAATTGTAAGCCGATATATTACTTTACTCTATGATTGTAAGTCTGCTATCTTTCTAACTGGCTCATAAACGAAATAGGTAGGTAGGTACAGAGGCCAGCACATCAACCTACCCCAATCTGTAAAATTTTCCCAATTGAATATGAACCTTATTACTTTGCAATAAAGTTGAAAATCTATCAAAGAAATTTGACAGATTGGGGTAGCTTGATGTGCTGGCCTCTGTACATAAGTGTAAGGTATTGATTATTTTGTGTACAGAGGCCAGCACATCAAGCTACCCCAATCTGTCAAATTTTCCCAATTGAATATGAACCTTATTACTTTGCAATAAAGTTGAAAATCTATCAAAGAAATTTGACAGATTGGGGTAGCTTGATGTGCTGGCCTCTGTACATACATCTTAAATCGACGGTGTTGCTATCTATAAGCTAGATTCATTATCTCTTTGATTTGTAAAAAAAAATTGGTATCATACCAATACAACGTATATATAAGTGTAAGTACATACATACTTACATTAATTTGTTTGCTTTGCAATCAGCCTATAAAGATCCCACTGCAGGCATACATGCCTCCTCTCTTTATAAGGAAGCGGGCTCAGTGCGGTTTGATACATGTCACGTGTCTTCGATTTTTTCCTTCACCGTTTTGAGAGCAGTGGTGATTATAAAAATTACATAAAGTGCCTGCCTGGGGTCGAACCCACAACCTACAACTCGTAAGTCAGGGCCGTTAGCACTGGGCCACCACTGAAGTCGGCCGTTGCCAGCATCCATAAAATAAAACATACTGAATATTAGACGATTGTACTCAAAAGTTATAATTATGTTTTTAAACACTATTCGCTACTTGCTATTTCAAATTTTAATAAATAAAGATACATTACGTTACATCTACATAAAATAATTTGACTGAGTTTCTAGTTTTCTCAGCGTTAACTACGGAACCCTATTTCATGCGTGGTCTTTTCTATTCACACTTGCTTCAATAGAACTTTTTGGTAGTCAGCTGTTTACTGTTTATATATTGAACATGATAACACTGAATTAAAACTGTCTCAATCATCATCTGTCTCTGATGACTAGGAAGCATGGTCCCTGACCCTAGCGTGTTCCACAAGGATCAAAAAAAAAAAAAACATCATCTGTCATCTGTCATTCAGTCATTGTCAAAATTAAAACATAACCTCAATCGATGTTTGTCAGTTGTCTTTGTGGTTGGGTTGTAATTTAATTATAACTTACAATTTGTAAATTATAATTAATTATGTTAAATACATTTCGTGGAGTCTGGACAGCCAATGTTCAGTTACAGCAGATAAGATACGCACATAGGATAAGAGGCAAAGCTCCTATTTTCTGTCGCACGATAAAGGAACGTTTGGATGAAATAAATTATAAAGATGAATTGTATACAACCAGAATTGATATCGGTCTGGCCCGAGCCAAGTGAGTATCCATACTAATGTTATAAAAGCGAAAGTGTGTCTGTCTGTTACCTCTTCACGCTTAAACCGCTGAACCGATTTAATAGAGATAGTTTGAGTCCCGGGAAAGGACATTTTTATCCCGATATTCCCACGGGATCGAGACTTGAAACCGCGGGGCGCAGCTAGTATCTAATAACTGAAAGTTGTTTATTCATCATTTAATTATGTCTCATTTCTTGGAACTTTGCAGATTCATTGTTTAGGCCTCACTTTTCTTGTCCCAATCCACACAGGATGTGGGGTCAGCTTCATCCAGGTTACTTGATGATAATAGTAAAAAACTTAATCTATTTCAGAAAATCATCAGATGGCAGCCGTATCTCAAGACTGGAACATCTGAAAAGCATAAAAGCAGATAAGAATATAGAACAGCTTGCACGCAATCATAAGTTAGAAATTGACTTGAAAGAAGTAAAAAAGGAATGGCTTCAAACTTTAGGTCCCCAGCACAAAAAAGAAATTGCTGATCACTATGGCATCTTTGAACACTTGTATGGAGAAGGGTACTTTGTACCATATTTGAATTTAGAAGTGTTGTATGATTTGAAAAATGGTTCCTACCTCCCAATTTATACTGGAAACGACATAAAGCCAGCAGAAGCACTTGAATATCCTATTGTTAATTATGAATCTGATGCAGACACACTATGGACACTAGCTCTTACAAGCTTGGATGGCCACTTAACAGAAAGTGATAAGGAGTATGTACACTGGCTTGTGGCCAATATTCCTGGAAACTCCATTGAAAAAGGAGATATCATTGTGGAATATTTGCAACCTATCCCATTAAAGGGTACTGGATATCACAGATATGCTTTTGTTCTTTATAAGCAAGATGGAAAAGTATCATATGATGTGACTAAAGGTAGTGTTTTGTAACAGAAAACTATAATTAGTACAATTATTTATGTTATTTCTAATGAATGTAAATTATTTCCAGTAACTTCATCATCACCTCTGGAAGATAGAACATTTGTGACAAGAGAATGGTACCAAAAGTACCAAGACAACATCACTCCTGCAGGACTAGCATTTTACCAAACCAACTGGGACCATACAGTTAGAGATTTCTTCCATCAAGTGCTGCAAAGCAAGGAGCCAGGTAACTAACAGCACAATATAGTTCTTGTCCAATGCTATCTGGTATAAAAGATCTGTTGTAAATTGATGAATTACCTTTTCTTTTGCAGTTTATGAGTATGACTTCCCTAAGCCCTACTTGAGGCCTCAAGAATGGTTCCCCCGGACAAAACCATTTAACCTATACATGGATAAGTACAGAGATCCAAAGCAGATCAACAAAGAGTATTTATTGCGCAAGTTGAAGAACGAGGATCCCTTCAAGGCGCCTCTACCACCACTTAAGTTCCCCAACGCACAACCGTTCCCTAAGAACATGCCATCATGGTTGAAACTACATGAGCAGAAGATTAGGATGGGTTGGGGCAGAATAAATGATGTTTAGAATTAATAACAGTTTGAAGTAGTTAACGTATTGTGGTATTTATTTATTAAGAAATATGAATCCTGTCCTCCATAATCCATCCATATCCTAATTCGCCAGTTGTAGGTAATTATCCAAGCACGAATCTAAGACTGTTCTAAAAAGAAAGTAATGCGATGTTTTTTGATTTTTTCGTCCGCTGTACTCTAGCCCCTCCACAGATCGGGAGTCTTATTTATAATGTAACAGTTTATGGACCTACAAAATAAGACAAGAATGAACAAAAGTAGGGTACCAAAGTACCTACCTACAGCTTTTATTTTGACCCGAGATCATTGTTGAGCGCCCCCATGCACGTGCACCACTGAGGCTCTGTGAAGTTGGCGAGAAATACGACTCGCGTATTATGATTTGATCTCTACTGTCTGAAAAGAATGAAGGGCTGAGTATACAGGTGTAAAAACACCCACCCATCACCAAGCCGTCATCTGTCCACGCATTCTGTATCTACATCAAACTGTTTACATTCTAAAATAATTGTTGGGAAACTACGTTTATTTTTCGCGTGACTTAAAAAACAAAAACGCACGCGAAACGGTGATTATGGGTGCAACGCAACGGTATAACCGTTGCATGCACCAATCACGTATCATGAAAGTATTTAAAGTACCTAGTTAGAAAAGGACGATGCGATGCCACTTAGCGTCCCCAAAATTCAAACTAGTCAACAGACTTGAGACCCTTGAGACGTACTATCTCCTGATTTTTCTGTTCCGTGCGTATCTCATTTAAAACTTTTTTGGTTTATTAATCTTTCCTGTTTTTTACATTTCTATGAATCTTTCTTTACTATGGCGAGGAGTCGACGACCGTCAAAAGTGTGTGTGGGGTCTTTAGAGGAAAGAAGGAAATGTATTAATGGCAGGGGAACACAGGGTATTGAGAGCGGTCGGTTAATGGGAGCCATGGTGAATGGTATGGTGATTGAACGGAAAGTAGGCCTTTGTTTTTACTCCGTGAAGTAGGCACATTTGCGAGATCGCAAACACTCGGCCGTTTTCTCCAACCATCGAGAAACTTCGCCTGACGAAAACGAGCCGTAAAAAAAAATCTATCTTCTTATACACCGTTACATTTTGATCGTTTTAATCCTTAAAAGGGGTCATTGTACTCATCATTATGAACAACTTTTACTATGGGACCAACACTGAAATCGTGAAAAAAAAAATCTGCAGTTCCCTACATTTTGGCGAGTTATACGAACATAAATGTAGGGAACAGCTGATTTTTTTTTGTTGTTCATAATGATGAGTACAATGACCCCTTTTAAGGATTAAAACGATCAAAATGTAACGGGATATATAAAAATGAATCGCTAAATGTGTTGCTAACTTAGAGCAACGCGGCCTACCATACGGTAAGTACCGGTAGGCCGCGTTGCTCTAAGGTTGCTAAGCGCAAATCTCGAAAACGGCTGGACCGATTTCCCTAATTCTTTTTTATAATATTCCTTGAATTACGATGGTTTTTACGGAGAAAAAAAAATTGTTGTGTTTGAGTTTGTGAGTGTGTGTGTGTGTTGTTTGTTTGAGTGAGTTGGTTCCATGGTCAAAGTTGTTCATAGTCATGGGTGAAAAATTTAAATAAAATTCCTAAAAATTCCACCCTGTAAAATTCCGAGACGGTAAAAAGAATCACCAGTATAAGGACAACAGTTTGGTACTTTGTAGCCGTAACGAAAAATATGATACAAAAATGAAGAAAGCTAGATAAAAAAAATTGTGGACGGGGCAAGTAATATGTATGTCAATAGGACGGGGTCATAGTACTTTGTCTATCACCTTTTCAAACTTGTTTTCGTAAAAATTTAAAGTATCTCTGTAAGCAGAAGGTTCTCAGGTACGGTTCAGTACAAATAAAAGATCATAACGGGAAGAAAAAGTGATGCCCGGCTTCACTACACTAGATAAAATCACAAATATTTTCGAATAAGTTCGAGTCAGTGCGTACCTACTCTATTAGGAAAAAAATATTGAGATAAAACACAGGTTCCATTACGTACTTTTATTAAACATTAAAAAATAAAATTAACTTTCTTAAATCAGACAATTTTATATGCATAGTGCAACGAATTTGGTTTCCTCTGAACTTTTTATCGAAATTCTATATCTAAAAACCCTATGCAGTCTATATAATTATGCTTAACAATTTTGAGAGTGAAATTGAGCAGAAACCTTTACCTCAAATATAGAAAAAGTAGCTTCATAAAAATAATAACATTTATTCTATAATCGTACTTAGAATAAATAAAAAAAATAAAACACATGCATGTCTTGCAATTCTTTGCCCTTTAAGCTTAACAAAATAATTATAATCATTATACAATTTTGGCTCCGAAATACACAATTAATATGGCAAAACGAAAACTAAATCATTTAGTAAATTATCAGAATACCTAGTTACAATAAATGCAGTAAAAGTAAAAAGTTAACAATGGATTTCTAACCATTCATAATTGGATGATTCTCAAAAACGCAATGTGTTTGTATTATTGCTAATGAAATAGTTCGTTTGGGGAGTTTTCCCACATGAGTGGCATCAGAATATAATATTTAGCATGAACCTTATAATGGCAAGTAGCAACTGCTTTGCACTGCTAAAGTGTAATAATGTTTTACAAAAAAAAAAAACGAATAACATTGCAAAAGTGGACATTTTTATGAAGTACAATTTTATTATCTTAATGCTTGAAATATACACATATGGGTTCGTGTTTTAACGTAGATAATTATAATACCCACTCCATATTATACATGTGCTATATTGTATTTTATATACCTAGTGAATTTGCAATTTTAATTTGATACCAAATATTGCATAAGAAATGGTGCGATCTAGTCAAGACCAACGTCGTCATCCGTGGGAGCTTTAGGTCCTCCTGCTCCGGGTGCAGCGCCGCCGAAACCTGGAAACATTATTATTTTTAAAAAACTTTAAAAAATTACGCCTCATTTGAAGGGAAGACGAACAAAAGACTGCCTCGTTGACGTCTTGGGTTCCCGGTGGATGGCAACAAGCTCGCACCTTGTTACATGAGACTTAAACATAACTGGCGAAATGTGGGTGTACAATACGGACACGAAGATCCATCGGGGATTACAGGTACGTTTGTGTACAATAAAAATTAAAAACTTTTTACAAACAAAAAACTACCTAAAAAGCGATTACAAAATAAAACAAGTGCGAGTTTGACTCGCACCCGAAGGGTTCCGTACCACCATACAATATAACACTACATATAAAATAACGGCAAAAAAAAACATGTTTGTTGTATGGGCGGCCCCCTTAAATATTTATTTTATTCTGTTTTTTGTAGTTTTTGTTATACCGGCAACAAAAATACACATTCTGTGAAAATTTCAACTCTCTAGTTATCACGGTTCATGAGATACAGTCTGGTGACAGACAGAAGGACAGTGGAGTCTTAATAATAGGGTCCCGTTTTTACCCTTTCGGTACGGAACCCTCAAAAATTGTTTCGAAGATCGGTGGCAATTTGACAATACACAAAAAACTAAAAAAATCAAAGCCAGCAGAAGTTGTTTTGTACTACAGCTGTTATTGAAGTCTTGACTTGAGTCGCGACTCAAGACTTCTTCGTGTAGTACGCGTACTACACTTAAAGGGAGAGGAGATCCTACTGAGATTGAGATAAGCTGTGTAGTTTTAAAGAGGATAATAAATCGAACTAAAAATTAAATAACAAAAGGCAGTCCTCCGTTTACACTTTACGTCTTGTACCTACTTTAGCCGATCTTTTTAATCCTAATACTCCAAATAAGTACCTGGAAAACCGCCAGATCCGCCCTTTCCGAGTTTGGCTTGCAGTTTTTCTATAACCGCCGCAATTTTGGGGTTATTCTGATACTTCACGAAGTTTGCTGGGTTAGACGACACATCCTGGAATGCCGCAGCGACCTCTGGGTCCTAAAGTTTGAAATCCATGTTAGTGACAATTTTGGTCCCACAACTAAGGACTACTTGACAATCAGATGGAGACTTCTGTTTCTATAACACTTTATAAAACTGGAAAGGCACCATAGGTGTCCATGACATAGGGCCTGTAATTTTATATTTACTGGTGAAAGTGCAGAAGGCCAATTCTCGTAATTTGAAACGTTCAAAATCTAGTCTCATCTCAGTGACAAATGTCAAAAAGTTGTCAAAATATAGGGAAATTAGAGGTATTTTTTGACAGATTGAGACTAAGATCAGACTGTGAACATTCTTAAAATTACGAGAATTGCCCCAGACTGAAAATTCTTAAAATTACGAGAATTGCCTCTCTGATGTCATGAATGACTAATAGAAAGATTTAAAAAAAAAAAAACAATTTTAAGTTAAACACCACGCGGTTAAAACCCGCGTGTCGCGCTTTACTTGAAGTTATGATTTAAAAATAGTACATTAAGATATGTGTGCCTTGAGTAGTCCATGCATTAATAGACTACTTAAGTCTCACGTATAGTATACTATTTCATAGCTCGTGTGACCTACCCGCACTTAAGTCACGCTTTTCTGTGAAAAAAATTACTACTTAAGTCACAGAAAAGCGTGACTTAAGTACAAGTTTAGGTCACACAGTGCTATAAAAGAATATAATCCTTCTACTATTATTTAACGCGAAAGTTTGTGAGGATGAATGGATGTATAGATGTTTGTTACTCTTTCACGCAAAACTAGAATGGATGGTGCTAAAATTTTTTTTTTTTTGTTTACTTTACTTATATCAGCTATAATTTTCTAAGATATGGGATCATTTCCGGCCTCCACGCGAGCGAAGCTAGTAATAAAATATTTAATTACCTGGAATGCCGACATGATTTCCTGGTCAAACAGCAAGTTACTGAAGTCCTGCGGGTTGAGTCCGGCTGGGAAGCCACCGCCGCCGGCTCCAGGGAAGCCACCGGCTCCGGGGAAGCCACCAGCTCCGGCTTGGAAGCCGGGCGGCACTGTGGGTGGCGCGCGGGCGTTCGCCTCGGCCTGTTCACGTGCCGCGCGAGCCCTCGCCTCCTGAGCCTTGCGAGCTCTGCGCAACTTGTCGCGATGCTGAAATATTTTAATTTTGAGAATATTCAATGTAAAGTTTACATAATTTTTTATGTTAGGCTCATTGGATTGTATTACTTACACAGTACATATCTTAAAGCAGTAGTAGTTGCTAGTCACAGTTGAAAGCTAAGCCTGCCCAGTGCCCACTTGGTACCCTTGGGTGTAAGTCAAAATTGACTCATTAAAAGCATTATTTATTTATTATATTATAGTACCTCTCTTTCTTCCTTCTTGCGTTGAGAACTGAGCTTGTGTTGACGCAGTTTCTCAGCATTGGGTTTGACCTCGCTCAGCCATTCGTTGGTTTGATCATCATAGTCAATTTTAAGAGATTCACAGAGATCATGAGATGCCTCTTCAAATTTACCCAGTAACCTGTTGAACAGTTTAAAAAATAAGACAATGATAACGAAATTGCATAATGGTTCACACAATATAATTATGCAAGGAACACTGACAGACTTTATAAGACAGATCTAGAATGAGACATAACAGGTATTGTTGTGACCACAACAAAGATTAATAGGATGATATGGACGACAGAGTAATCCTTGACTTTGCAATCCTTAGGTTAAAATTGTAAAGACTAACACAAACTAACATAATTAATAGTATGTTTATTAGAAAACTAGAAAAACTACCCAATTTATTTTAGTTATTATTTATGAGTACGATTTTCCGCAAACAGTTCCCAGCAGTTACCTATAATATTTCGGCAATATAGCCAGACACTACACAAACATTTGGTCTGATGAAAAAACTTTTAGCATTGTCATGTGCTAGTTTTCACACAAAAGGTATGAGTAACTTACTAAAGTAACATCTTTTGCTACTGGCAACAAAACAAAAACAAATCACTGTGTAATCAGGAAGGCAAAAAAGCAGAAGATGTGTGTAGTACTAAAACTGAGAAGATTAAAATGGAGATGCGCCGGCCACACTGTCACGGGGCAAGAGAAATGGTACAAAACAGTGACCTTATGGTACCCTAGGGAAGGGAAGAGAAAGAAAGGAAAACCCTTGAACTGATGGCAGGATAACTTGTTGACGACGCGAAACGGTTGGAAAGACATGGACTAGACAGAATTGGAAGTGATAGGAGGAGGCCTTTCTTTGCCAAAGGGCACAAAGAGACTCAGAGCTGATATTGAATGTTTTTGTACTACAACTATCACTTTGATAAAGGCTATAAATAAATTTGGCAACAGAAAAATTAGTTGCTTTCGTACTAGAACAGTTTGCCCACTCATTTGTTATTCTTTGATAACATTTAAATAAATAAAAGTGTCTGTTTGAAATGTCAAAATATTTTTTATTTTTTTGTATATACGGTATTTATAACAAAAAACACAATTTTAAAGTTTTGTCTTTCTGTTCCAGCTAATCTCCCAATAGGCTGGATCGATTTTGACGGGACCTTCACTGGCAGTTAGCTGATGTTATAAGGAGGAACTTAGGCTACTTACTTTTATTTTAGAAAAATAATAAGGATTCCGCGAAAAAAAATAAAATCCTTGAATTTGTTTTCCGACGTGCATAGCTAGTTTCATATAAGTAATTGTTTATTTTGAGACAAAACCCACCTGTAAGCTCTTCCACGAAATTTATACGCAGCGGCACTGTCGCAGTTGAGTTCTAAAGCGCGCGTGCAATCCTTGATGCAAGCATTTGGTTTGTTCTGCTTCAAGTAGATCTGTGAAAAACATAAATGCATAATATAATACAGAACTGAACATGGAAAAGGCTGAGGTTTTCGCAATGCATCTGAATTCTGTATTCAAACAAAACAAGTGTTGCTGATGTGCATAAAATTCACACATTATTGGAATAAGATTTGCATGTGTATGCCCATTATACCTACAACACCTAAAGAAATAGCAAATAAAATCAGACTGCTAACTCGAGATAAGCCCCGGGATTCGCCCTGATCACGTCTTCCACTACTTAAAAATATTTCTAGAAAATGCGTTTCTTTCCTAGCTAGTTGTTCAACGCAATCTTTCGAACATCTCACTTTTTTGACCTGTGGAAAATCTCTAAAGTTGTCATGATCCATAAATTAGGTAAATCTGAACACTAAGCCTCGTCTTATCGGCCGATAAACTTAACGCCTGTCCTCTCCAAACTATGGGAGATGTGCATGGACGCATATGATGTTGTTCCGTCTCACCAGTTTGACTTTCAGAAATCTCACTTAACAATAGAACAGTTTCACGGAGTTTACCAAAGAGGCAGACAGGTTTTTGGATGTAAGAAGTATTGCTCAGCGGCATTACTAGATGTACAGACGCCAGCCAGCACATCAAGCTACTACAATCTGTCAAATTCCTTTAATAGATTTTCATAACCGTATCGCTAGAGCCTTAGGTTCGAAGTTGATTGGAAAAATTTGAAAGTTTCGAGTAGCTTGATGTGCTTTTTTTTTTTTTTAAGGATGGGAATTCATCAAATTACCCCTCCCGCTCTGGGTGGAGCGGAAGGGAGTTTCAGACTCTTACTGACTAAAACCCATCCGTGTTCCTTCCTTAGCCCTTTATGTTCCGGGGCAGCGGTAACCCTTTCGGACAGTTCCGCTGAGAAAACCTTGACAAATCACAAAAGATCATCACACGATGACACGCGGGGTTGCGATAGTCGTGGAGAGGATCCGGCAGTTGGGTCTCGAGGTGGCTCTGCACAAATCCGAAGCCATGTCTTTTCATGGGCTTCGGAACGGGCCACCATCGGGATCCCAACTAACGGTGGGAGGGGTTCACATCGGCGTCGAGACGACGATGAAATACCTGGGTCTCGTCCTCGACAGCCGGTGGAACTTCGTGGAGCATTTCCGACGTTTGGCCCCCAAACTGGAACGGGCTGGGGCCGCTTTCAAGCGGCTCCTGCCCAACCTGAGGGGGCCAAACGCCTCCTGCCGGAGGCTTTACGCGGGGTTCGTGCGGTCCATGGCCGTATATGGCGCCCCGGTGTGGGCGCGTTCACTGCGGCTTCGAGCCGCCCACTACCTGAACGCGCCCCAACAGGTGGTAGCCATACGGCTGATACGGGGGTACCGCACGATCTAGCTTGATGTGCTGGCGTCTGTACAACAAGCTTTATACCGTGTCTGGATTGTCGGCTAAAGTAAATGAAAAACTTCTGCTCTCAATGTTCCTGCTCATCTAGTCGTATTTATACGACCGCTGCTTCCGTGAAGTGAAACAGGGCGAAGCAAGATCAAGATTGTTTGAAGTGAAAGCTGGTGTACCACAGGGATCTGGCCCAGTTTTGTAACACCTATTTACATCAGATCTACTTTGGATGGTATAACAATAGAAAATATGCCGACGACATAGCCTACTTATTAGGTGATGACAACCCAGAAATGGCCAACAATAGACTCCAAAAACAGCTACACTAAACTCATAAATGGTCCTGTAAGTGGCAGATACATGCCACTGTATCCAACTCAAAACATATATAACCTTCGCACTAGGGGACAGAGACATCTGATGACCTGATCACCTTCTGTTAGCCTTGTTCCTGATACTAGGGTATCAGGAACAAGGCTAAGACACACACATAGATTGTGTGAAGTTCTTCACTTGGTATCCTACAACCAAAAACAAATGCACCTTGGTTTGCTACTCCGAAATCGAGCAGTACAAAAGAAGACAGTACAAAGCACACCCATCCTTGCATCCAAACCCACTATTTCCTGAACTGTTAAACAACAGCGGTGGTGAAAAGGCTGAAGAGGAACCACCTACTATAGGTGAGAGGCGCGGCAGTGGCTGCTCCGCCACAACGCTTGTCATGGAACATATTTGCTTATGGTCCCACAACTGATTAAAAAACTTAGTATAATGAGACATTAGATGACAGAAATTAAATTGAAATTAGCACATTGATAAAATAAAGCATAAAAGCTGAAAAGACACATTAGGAAACTTTAAGTGAACTTATAGACTAATTATGAGATGACATCCTACATTCATTGAGATACAAGATGTTTCAAGAGAAATATTAAAAAAAGGAGTATATTTACACATACCTGTCCCCGTTTAGCAAAAAGTAAGGCACTCTGAGGATTGAGTTGTATAGCTTCATTGTACAGTTTGATGGCTTCATCATACTGTTGCTCGGAGAAAGCCTTCATAGCCTCAGACCTCTTCTCATCAGACTGGTCTCGTTCCTCATCTGTCACTTCTTTTGACTCATCACCCATGATTTGAGAATCATCCACTTTGTCTGCATCTATGACACCTGTATGCAAAATGAAAATAGGTTTTATTCTGGACTAAAAACAGGAGATGGGATGAAGGCACTTTTTTCACTATTATTGAGGAGTCAAAATAGGAGTAAGGGGTATAATACCTAGCTAAGGTTCATAGTTATATGTAGTAGTTGTCTATCATATAATATTAAACATTTTGGAACATTGTAAATTCTACATCCATGGCAGTTTTTAATTGAAACAGTTATTGCACAATGTGGCTTTCAACAGTTTTAATGAAATTTCTTCTTTGTGAAAAAACCTTTATTGACTTCTCAATGTCTGTTGATAGCTTCAAAGCATTTATTATCCATATTTTAGAATTTTTCCATAAACAACTTATCAAATATCCTGCTCAAATATAAATCATTTGCAGTATGTGCTATGATGATCTTCATAATAATTGTTGTTGTTCTCTGTTTTTATAAATAACTCATTTATCTTGTCCCACATACATATTTAACATAGCATTCTGATAATGTTTTGTTACAACTTCTTATACCTATGCATTAAAATTAAGAGGATGCATTTATTATGCATTTAAAGTAGTGATAAAATGATAACAATATTTAGTAATAATTTTCACGATCTTGCAGTTCCAGTGATCTGAAATACTCTGAAAAAAATATTGAAATTGTATATGTATGGTATGGATTTTTTCAAATATGCTACCTCCTTCTATTTACCCACTATTTTGTTTTTCCAAACTTAACAACTTTGCTGAACACGACCAGTGTTCAACAAAGTTGTTAAGTCAAAGTTGTTATCTACAGGAAATATGACATACAAGCTTAATTTTGAGATCAGTGCCTACTTTATATTTCAAGCGGTATTTTTATGACAGGCTGATGTCCCTAACCCCACATTTATGAGAGCCCATTTTATGGGCTCACTTAATCTACACTGACTAATATACAGGTTGGCAGGGACATTGACGCCCACCCTGTTACCATAGATTCAGTACATACTTACATGATTCTAGGCCCCCTGCATTGAAATTTATTGTTGGTTAAAATACAAAAAATAACTTTGATATACATATTTTAACCATATAGGTTTTGCACTATTCTATGAAACAGCAGATATTTTTCTACTTCATGCTACATTAATAGTTACACTTTACAGTTTGTGTGTCGATGTCCCTACCACCCTGTATATGGTAGGAAGGGATGAATAGAATGGGTTGGAAACTCTTTCAAAAACTTAAGTTGTAAGTGTCACAAAAATTACCATCCATATTCAGCTCTACATCTGAATCTTCAGTAGTTTCCTCCCCTGATGAAGTTGGAGTAGTATCGTCAGCATTACTTTTTGATGTATTGCTGAAACTTCAGTTATTTATTAGAATAGCTATGTACTTGTATGACATACAACGTCAGTTACTATTACAACAAAGGCAAAGCAACAGAGGGACTTTGGAAAAAGGGTAAGCAGCATCATACATTGTGAGGGATCTGTAAACAACTGCATTTAGCGATAAGACTTTTAACAATTAGGTACAATGTGTAATGATATAGTGTATTCTATGTATAATTAATCACCAATCTTTTTTGTTAAGGCATGGTGATTTTGATAATATTGCATACCCCAGTGAAGATAAATAGTCATAAAGCTTTTTTTTGGCAGTTTGTAAATGTGTAATAGAAGTGGAGTACTTATACAGATTAGATTACTTACGTATCGCCCGACGGTGTAAAGGTTTTAGCACTCGGTATTGACCCTGGAATGGGGGTTACCCCCAGAGCAGACAGGTATTCTTTGAAGAAAGCTAATTTTGGGTGATGTATTATCTGTGGCTCTGCTTTGCAAAAGTCGACGAATGCTTTCAACTGATTCAGTTGCTCCTCGTTGAATGGGCAATTCATTTTTCTTGATTATCACTGCTAAAGCTGCCGGCAAAATGAATAATTAACGCAACTGAAACGTAACGTCACGATAGTCAAATATCGATTATAATTTGAACTGCGTAGAAAACAACCTTGTAACTTGTAAAATAACAATTATTTCCTCACTTTCTAATAAAATGAAGAATACCGCACTGTTACTGCTAACACCACATAAAACAAATAAATTGACACTTGGTCTTAGGCCGGGGTCGTATATGGAATTTTCTCGCTTCTACAACCACAGATAATATTATGCACACGTCACACAATAAAATAATTCACTTCATTAAAAGCCATGTAATGTATAGGTAGTATATCTGCCGATTCATTGTATTTTAGTATCTAATTTTCTAAGGATTCCCTATATACAGGCACGGCCTAACTTGTGAATCCAGTAACTCAATATAATTTTTTTGCTACGTTCGTTTGAAATAATGTTTCTAGTGAGATGTTGGAGCGGCCCGTGTCCGTAACACAGGTTAATTCCTAGCACGGAACTGGGACCTGGGTTTGCCCCACTATCCACAAAAATATTCCTACCCGTCGCTCATGATGTAGTGTTTAAGTTAACCTGTACTCAGTTGTTTTTTGAAAATCAAGATTATTATTATTATTATTGTAAATGATTTATTTTAGTCTTATTAAAGTCAGCTAAAGTCATCATCTGCCTAGCCTTTTCCCAACTATGTTGGGGTCGGCTTCCAGTCTAACCGGATGCAGCTGAATACCAGTATTTTACATGGAGCGACTGCCTATCTGACCTCCACAACCCAGTTACTGGGTAATACGATACCCCTTGGTAAGACTGGTTGTCAGACTTTCGGGCTTCTGACTACCCGTAACGACTGTCAAAGATCCACGAATGACAGCCGGGACCAACGGCTTAACGTGCTTTCCGAGGCACGGAGGGGTCTCGATATGTAAAGATGGTCACCCATCCACAGACCAACCGCGGCAAGCGTAGCTTAACCTGATCAATCGACCTGTGCGGCTGTTATTATTTAGCCACGGGCCAAAGTCAGCTAAAGTATTTTTTTAAATATCTTTGCCCACGGAATGTATGTATGTTTTTTGATGTAGTTATTATGTGTACTACCCAACTAGCACTTAAGAGCGTTTACGCCGTACGGCTTATCATACAAAATTTCAAGCCGTTGTTTTTCGAAATGAATGAAGCGATTTTAATGAAACTTCATACGCATAAGCAAGATACAAAGGTCTAAAAAGTTAGTAGAGAACATTTTCGAATAGTCTTATTCAAAAAAAGATAACTGGAAATCTCTGTTTCTATGGAAACTTTAAAATCGGTCTAATTTGGCTGTAACACAATTTTTCGAAAATGTTCTCAGCTAACTTTTTAGACCTTTGTATCCTGCTTATGCGTATAAAGTTTCATTAAAATCCGTTCATTCATTTCGAAAAACAAGGGCTTGAAAGTTTGTATGAAATGCCGTATGGCGTAAACGCTCTTAAGGTGAACGCAGACTTGGCCGCACCGCAGTCTCCACAGTCCCGTTCAGGGACTGCGGCGACAGCGACGCGTGGGTGTGCGAGGTTGCATAGAACTTCTTAAAAAGAATTCGAAATGCGAAGACTGCGGCGCGTGCGGTGCGGCCAAGTCTGCGTTCACCTTTAAGCTGCATAAACAGGCATTATACAGCCTAGTAGTTGTATAAGAGTCATTGAGATAGGAGAAGCATGGAGACGCCCTATTCGACTATAGAAAAAATAGTTATACAAATATCTCTCATATCGACACACACATGTCAAAAAGCGTTCCGTTTCTTTTTAACTAATCAAGAGCTGCTTATGAAAAGAGAGACATCTAAATGTTTGTCAAGTCCTAAATGTGGCAACACTTTTATGTGACGTCAAAATCATGTCTATGCGTGAAGGGCCATGTTGAGTGCCGCCATGTTGAGTGCCGAGTTTTATGAATGGTTTTGTGGTAGATGTGCTGTCAAACGGTTGATTGCTAAAAATATTTTTGTTGTTTTCGAGAGAAATACGTCTAGAAACTAGGTGCTTTGGTGTCCATTAATAGGAAAATATGGCCTAGTGTTGTATAAAACAGTGTGGTGCGAGAAAAAATAAAAAGAACCATACGAAAGGCGGACATCTTTACTGCCCGATTTGTGTAGATATACACGCAAATTTTGTAGGTGTGCCCAGTCCTTGGGTTTATTTATTCATTGTATAGGAGTTGTTCAAGTGCTTTACAATTTTCCTTAAGATGTACAGTAGTATATTTAAAAACATTTGAACAGCTAGGTATAGGTACAGTTGCCGTTTAGTAGCAAAAAAAAAATTCATAAAGTGATAAAAAAGCATGCAATAGCGTCGATAGAGAGCCATAAGAAGTATAATTGAGTTAATGGAGTCTTTTATACCACCGTGAGATGTTAAAGAGTACTTTAATAGATAAAGGGGTTTAAAAAGAGTTACAAGTAGCTTTTAAAGCGCTCAAGAGTGTAGGGGGAATTTTCTAAAGGCTTAGGTTCCTTAACGGATTTTGTTACGGCTGTTGTATTACTAATCTATAAAAAAGCTGTGTAGCTCTAGAATAGCGCTTGAGTGCTATATAAGAGAATGATATGGCCACTGTACGGCAAATAGTTGTATGAGGAATCATACGAAACATTTTTATAG
This sequence comes from Gortyna flavago, assembly GCA_963669345.1. NCBI lineage: Eukaryota > Metazoa > Arthropoda > Insecta > Lepidoptera > Noctuidae > Gortyna > Gortyna flavago. The sequence goes on from OY770129.1 coordinate 10,115,975, forward strand.
CACTTTGAGTATTTTTAAACCATTTACTAGCGCTCTTATGACTATACCTCTATTTACAGAGGAACATAACTTTATACTACAGCTCAAAGCGCTATAATTATTAGAGATTTATACAACGGAAATGTGATGTAAAGCTATACAATGAAAAGTACATGTTTGCGTTATTCAGCACATACTGGATTAATAAATAATTTAGAGAAGGCTCAGCCTGAAGTGAATTGACTTTCAAACGTTTTCAGTATCCAACGACTGACCCCTAAAATAGTTATATAAAAGGATATCTCAAAGACCTTTATACAACTATGAGTTCTCAATAGTACGCGCAAAAAGCTGATGTGCGAATAAAACCGTTGAATAGCACCCCTATGTCACGACTGTAAAACCTAGAAGTCTAAAACAGCAAACACTAGAGCCTCTGTACGACTCAAGCATCTAGAACAGATGTAACCAACTTTGAGAGCTGCTTGATCTACGTTTTCTATAAACGTGTTTTTGTGAGGTTATTACGACATTTTGAAGATCGTATTAATCTATTCTATACATATAATAAATCTGTAGACGAGACGTTTCTGTACATTGAAAATATTTCCAAAAAAAAATAGTTGGGGTGTTAAAGGATAACCAACAGATGCCATTTCATCAATTTTTGGAATTTTTGTCTGTTTGTCAGTTTGTCTGTTTGGATGTGACAGATTATTGATTTGAACAGGGTCAACGTAAAAAGTACCAAACCAATACGGTTACTTTTTATACTAAAATATGGTGTAGAACTCGGAGCAGTGATTAGTTTTTATTTCATCGCAATCGGTTTACTCTATCAAAAGATATAATCAATTTAAAGTGTTCTGGAACAACTTTTTACGTTTTTTAGTAACACGTAACGACATCTATTGGCGCGATATAGTACCTACTAACGAAAACATATTGTTGTTGTGATGTGAATAATGACGTCCTATTATTTTATGCTTACTTAAATGACGAAATAACACAGATACCTACTTATGTCTATGTTATTTTAATAAGTAATGATAATGATTATAATATTAAACAAAATCGCTTTCCATTGATGGTTTATTTAGTGGTGCCTGTGGCGCTAAAATAATTTTAAACAAAAAGTGAGGATAATGTAAGATAATAATAATTAATGTGGTGTTCTGAGCGATAGAGAAGTTAAATAATTATTGATATAGAAAGTTGAGTAACGCAGAGCGTTTTTTAACGAAGTTCTTATATGGAGCTTGCGGTAGGAGTTCTAAGGGAGAAATCGTCAAATAACGAAAAAGCGTTATGCCTCATTTTTCAAAGTAATAGGTAGATAGAGACACACACAGAGAGAGAGAGAGAGCTATTTTTCATGGTTTCCGAGGATCCTGACCCCGGTAAGTGAGGTCAAAAAGAAAATCAAAGATGGCGGTTGCCTAAATTTTTAACTTTTTCGTCATGGGTGTCGTTTTCATGGTTTTCGAGGGTGCTGAAGTCGAGAGTCAGGTCAAAATGAAAATCCAAGATGGTGGCTGCAATTTTTTTTTATCATGTTTGTCGTTTTCTTGGTTTTTGAGGGTGCTGAAGTCGATAGTCAGGTCAAAATGAAAACCCAAGATGGCGGCTCCATTTTTTTAAAATGTTTTGTCATGGGTGTCGTTTTGATAGTTTTCGAGGGTGCTGAAGCCGATAGTCAGATCAAAATGAAAATCCAAGATGGTGGCTGCAATTTTGTTTTGATTTTTTGTCATGGATGTCGTTTTCATAGATTTCAAAGGTGCTAAAGCCGATAGGCAGGTCAAAACGAAAATCCAAGACGGAGGTTGCAATTTTTTTTATGGGTTTCGTATTATTGGTTTTTGAGAGTGCTGAAACCAATAGTGAGGTTAAAATGAAACTGTAACGGCTTACCCACTGTCAATTGGCCCATGAACCGTTGGTGAACATTATCTTTAAACCATTAACTGTTTTCCAAAGAACTTTTCACCCACGAACGTTTTGCCAACATAACTCTACGTCAGTGAATGCTTTACCCACAGAATGTTTTGACCAATAACTTTTCACCCAAAGAACAAGGCCAACAGACGCCGGGAAAGATGAAAGTAAAATAATAATAAGACGTAGTCCTTTATTTCTGTGAAAAGGTTATAAAGTAACCTAACCAAGCCTAACCTCGGGGTGCCCTTCGCTCACTTTGCTCGCTCACTTGAGCCGCCATCATCCCTTCGAACCCTACCTGTCCGAGTCGGGGTGCCCCAAGTCCCGAGCTCGCTTCGCTCGCCCTTGCATCCTTAGTTCTATTTGACATGGGTCAAATGTTCTTTGGGTGAAAAGTTATTGGTCAAAACATTCTGTTGGTTAAGCATTCACTGACGTAGAGTTCTGTTGGGGAAACGTTCGTGGGTCACAAGTCCTTTGGATGAAAAGTTAATGGTGTTGACCATGGTTGTTTATGGCAACAGTCGATTGGTTCATGGACCAATCGACTGTTGGTAAACCGTTTCAGTACTGGTTAAAATGAAAGTCCAAGATGGCGGCTGCTAATCGAAAAATTCGTAGTGTGTATCGTTTCCATGGTTTTCGAGAGTGCTGAAGCCGATTGTGACGTCAAAATGAAAATCGAAGATGGCGGCTGCAATTTTCTTTTTCTTTTTTTATCATGTGTGTCGTTTTCATGGTTTTCAATATAAACTTACACGACTTTGTGTGAAATAAAATAAAATACAACCGACTTAAAAACACACTTCAAAGTGCAATAGACCTTTGGTTTCAGAAGTCTGTAATTTCTTGCCAACGCGCAACGTCTTCCCAAACTAAGGTTATTTTGCACTTTGTAGGGTTTTTTATGGAAGTCGGTTATATTTTTTTGTAATTATCTTTACAATTTTTTTCTGGTTTTCGGCAGTATAAGGTCTAAATCAAAATCATGTTAAAAGTTTTCATGGGTTTCATCTTCGTAGTTTAAATGGCGGCCGGTGTCAAATATAACCAAAGTTTAATGGGTTGCTTTTTATACGGGCAACTTTATGTAGAAGCTCTTACCATTAATGTATTCTTCCTTTTATCATCTAGATATCTCGATGCTTTATAAGGCATAATATTGGTACTTATATATGATATCTTCAATACCAAGTTAAGAAATTCAAAATTTACCACAGAGAAGAAACCAAGACTTAGAAAAACTAACTTCAAACTTCACCTACTAATCTCAGATATACTTTAGATAAAATGGTGATATGATTTTACAAGTTGGTATTCTAAGACAGACGCAAAATAAAATGGACATAATTATGGCTGTTTGGTTAGATAATCAGCCTCGAGCAGGCGCTTTTATTTTAATTTATTCTCAAAAATCAAAGTGACACTTCGTCGCATTGTCATTATATGAACCATGAAGACGCAGTGGTTGCAGTCGAAAGGGCCGTGGTAGCGAACCCTAGGTAAGGAAAGCGTTACCAGGCAAGATCTGATGATTCTTCCTTTTCAATGAAGTAGTGGCAATTACACCTTTCCTAAGCGACACATTACCTATTGTTTTCCGACATCCACGCGAACGAAGTCGCGGGCACAGCTAGTACAACATAAAAATATATATTTGCATTAAAAACTAAATATTTTAAGGGTGCGCGAAAATTTTAACGATAAACTATATTGATAGCAAACTCGTACTCGCACTGATATTTCACGCACACAAAGATATAAAACAATGTTAGACTTAACAAATAACTACTATTTTAATAATCTATTAAGTATTAATGTTTCCTCAGTTGTCACTAGTGTACAGACGCTATCACATCAACCTACTACAATCTGTGAAATTTCTTAGATAGATTTTCTACTTTATCGCTAAAGTATAAGGTTCAAAGTTGATTGGGAAATTTTGACAGTTTCGGGTAGGTTGATGTGCTGGCGTCTGTACGTATGATTCATTTTATTAAAATATATTTAGTTTAAACCACATTAAACCTACCATATTACTAATTTAAAGCGTTGACATTTAATATAACGATACAAGAGCGCCGAAATAAGGTGAAGATGGTATAATGGTGCTACAAGAGCTTTTTCGAAATCTCATGGCCCTAACCATCCCCTTTAAACCACCTCTGTAGAGCCATTATAACTTACATTTACAATTACGACCACTGTAGACCCATTGTAGAGCTAGTAAGCAGGATATGGGCCTATTTGGCGCTACAAGAGATCTGTAGCCGCTTATAGAACCACTATATTTCTTAATAATGGAGCCGAACCGAGGCCGTTATGAAGATCTTTTATCCGGCTACTGTGCAGTTTCTTATAGCATTTGTGTGCTAGTTGGGTAGGTACGTTGGGCGGAGCGTTAGACAAAGCGGTTTGGACAAGTTCATATTATTTTGTCCATAAGATTATTTGTTCACTCATTGGTTCAATTATTGACTTTTTGAAAATTAATAAGAAGTCTATGATCTTGAAACAACATGGTAAATCTCTCAATATTGTGCGTACAAACTTACATTTTCAGTTGGAATGTATGGGAGAACATGTTTTTCAACTACAATGTTAAGTTTCTTGGGATAAATTCATTCCAACTACGGAACCCATCATTGTGCGTGGTCCGACACGTACTTGGCTGTTTTTTTTTTTACTTATATATCTATCTTATCATTGAGTTTAGGCGTCAGATTAGGCTGACAAGTAGAAGAATTAAGACGTAAAATACGAGTAGGTATATTGTAAAGGAATAATTTGATATTGAACATTCGAAATAAATCGTACCTAGTCTGATTTTATTCCATCCGGTACCGCGAAGCTAGTAGAGAGCTTCTCCCACAAGGTGGACCAATGAACTGGTGAAGACCGCAGGAATTTGCTGGAGGCGAGAAGCACAGAATCGGTCGAAATGGCGGTGCTTGGGGGAGGCCTATGTCCAGTAGTGGACGTTTATCGGCTGAAGTGTTGATGATGATGAATCAAAGATGAAACTTCTTCTCCCGTATCGGCACATAAGTTCGTGCCGATACGGGACAAGTTCTAGACATACATGCGAATAGTTCCTCCCGTGGTGAACCATATTTACTAGTCAGCAAAGTGGTTGCGGTTCTGACTGCACAGAGTACGCCCATAGATATCCGAGGCCAGACTAATGCATCTCCAAACCATAAAAAAAACACGTGTGGGGGGTCGGGGGACTCCCCCGACCCCCCACACGTGATTTTTTTTCGGGAACGAAGTTGAAAATAAAAATCAAAGATGGCGTGAAGTAAATTTTTAAATTTTTACAGCTGCCATCTTGGATTTTAATTTTTACCTCACTATCGCTTTTGCAGGCTCGAAAACCATGAAAACAATGACGAAAAAAAAAATCTGTATCTTGGATTTTCATTTTGACCTCACTATTGGCTTCAGCACCCTCGAGAACCATGAAAACTATCTCTCTCTGACTCTTTCCGTTATAAAAAGTCGCATAGAAGCATAACGCTTTTTCGTTACGTGATGATTTCTAAAAGTTTACTCTTACCGCAAGCTCCGTTATTATTTCAACAACTTCGTTCAAAAAACACCAAGTAGGAATACCTGTCTAGGTATATCTTAAGCTATTACCCACTACGCTACGGATAGCAGCCTCTTGAGCCAGCGATAGATGATACCAATACCACATTCACCTGATGAGCTTAGTAAAATGTTTGCCTTGACAAACTTCCCAGTATCTTATTGGTAGGTAATTATATTTTGGAGCCGTTTGGGGTTGAAACTCTCGCTCGTCCATGGCCCGTGGGGTCCAAGTGCTCATAACCTCTTTAAGGAAATCTCGTAACGACTGGTTGACACTTCCAGTGACCCAAGGGCTGGCTTTTACCAAGGCCGGAGGCTAAGAATTCCAATACAATATGGCAATGCCGTCAGTCTCTTGGGTTTGATGAATGATCAGATGATTTTTTATTACCTGCGACTAAAGTGGTGGTAATTACCCCTTTCTTAATGTGTGGTACTTATTTCATAATACCACAAATTAAGGTTAAAAACAACAGTGCCAGTTATAAAACAACAATTAACGGCTGATAACGATTGTTCCGAGTGAGTGATAAGTTAGTTTGGTGTCACTCATTACAATGAACACAGTGTAAACTAGTTACCTACAAGTTGTTCCCGTGAATAATTGAATTAGTGCCGAGTTTATTTATTTTAATAAGACGTTTTATAAAATAAATAATTTATAAAATGATTGATAAAATAACGAATTTACAATGTTACTTAGTTCTAAGTAAGTCCCTACTTTAGGTACCAATAACTAAAGTGTTATTTCATTGGTGATGTCTGTGTAGAAATAATTTACAGTGTGGCAGGGACGCGCAGCTTGTTACCATGGATTCAATACATGATTCTGGACAACCGACGAACAATTTCAATGCTAGGGACCGTTGAAATTTTTCGTCAGATATACAAAAAATAAGCTGTTGTCTTGAACGCGTAGGAGGCACACTTTTCTACAAAACAGCCGATTTTATTCTAGCAGGGCTGTCAACAAATTTTTTTTTACCTAGATAGCCCTGATACCTAGTTATATAAATGATTTTTTTCTTTGAGCACTATGCGAAGTGATTAAAAAAACAAAAATTGGTCGTAACTCTTGAACCGTAAAAGAAATCACCGACATTTTCAGGGTTAAAAGGTTTGGAAATGACCTTGCCCACGCCCCTATTCGATTTGATCCATACTTCCAAGGACACCCTGTATATTATTTATATACTTAATAAGGAAAGTAATATTGACATTATTTCTTTTAGTTTTCATAAAATTACTTGGAGCACAACAAGTTCCTAACACAAGTAGTAATCAAGGCAGTTCCACAACTTCGCTACAGCCGGGATTTTCCGATCGCGGCGCCATGGGATATCCAAACTTTGACTCGGGAAGATTCGGAAATCCGACAAGTAATTATCTAACGAATTCCCCTTTCCCTTACGGAAATCAGGTAAAGTTTATTTATTAAAGTATTTAATTAATTACCTTAGCTCTAGTTTTTTTTAACGTGGCGGCATAATATGATGTTACAATTAGTTATATTTTGAAGTCTTAGGTATGGATCTATTTATGACGATGTTGTGTTAAATGTTGTCGTTTGATTATAAACTAGTAGGTTCCCAATTTAAATTAATAACCTATGCTGTATTAATAATACCACAGTCGGACCTCTGTACCTTCTTTTCAGAATAACAACATGCAATGGCCTCAACAGGACTCTGGGAGTTATCCGAATCAAGGCAATTTTCAAAATAGACCTCAAGGTTACCCTAACCAGCAAGGTTATCCAAATTCACAAGGCTATCCATATCAAAGCGACATCATGAGTCCAAGCCCGAACTATCAAAGGCCGCAATATCCTAATCAAAACATCCAGAATAGGCCGGTTCAGGGGGGATACCCAAACCAAGACGCTTATGATCAAGGAGACAGAAATACCCGATACCCGAATTATCAACGACCATCATATCCCAATAGCCCAGACGATGGCTCAACAATGTATCCAGACGACTTAAGCAGACCATTTCAAAATGGAGGAATGCCAACCAATCAGGGTGGTCCTGGACAATCATTCCAGTACCCTGTACAAGACAACCAATATCCATCTCAGGGAAATTTTCAAGGCAACGGCAACCCAAATGTTATGAACTCCAACTTTCGTCCTGATGATTTAAGCAATTTGCCTAATACCAATATACATTTTCCTGATGGACGAAATCAGTATCGGCCTAGCCAATATTACCCACAAACCAATTCTCAAAATCAAAATTATAGACCAGTTCAAGGACAACCTGGCAATTTTCCAAATTATCCATCAAATTACAATCCTGATACCAACATACAGTTTCCAACGAATTACCCGGGTGGTACAAATGTAGATCCATCAGCAATTCAGTATCCCAATCAAGGTATACCGAATCCTGGACGATCAGGAAATGTTCTTCCACCTGCATCAGTTAATCCTGGTTTTAATAATGCATTTCAAAATCAGCGTCAATTACCCAACAACCAAGGAAACATTCCAAACTAATAGGTCGGGGAAAAAGATTTTTCGTATTTTTTAAACAAATTCTAGCCTTTTTTTTATAGTTTATTTAAGTACTTTTGAATATAATCGATAAATAAATTAATTTGAATATATTCGTCTTTAAAGCTTTATGTCAGTCGCTAATACAGTATTGCATTGTAATCTGGGGAGGAGCGTCAAAATCTCATCTAATAATCCTCGGAAGAGCGCAACGCGCAGTCCTCAAAACTCTATTACATAAACCATACCCTTTTCCTACAGAAATCCTGGTCGCAGAAGCTTCCCTGCTGAGCGTAAGAAAATTGTATATACCTACTGAACGTAACAACGAATACCCACATCAAAATTGATAATATCGCATACTCCGGTTTAGGAAGATAAATAGTCGTAAAGCTTTTTTTCGGCAGTTTGTAAATGTGTAGTAGAAGTGTTATTGAACCTGGTAACCTGGAACTGGTATTCTTTGAAGAAAGCTTATTTTGGGTGATGTATTATCTGCGGTTCTGCTTTGCAAAAGTCGACGAAAGCTTTCAACTGATTCAGTGGCTCCTCGTTGAATGGGCAATTCATTTTTCTTGATTATCACTGCTAGAGCTGCCGTAAAAATGAATAGGTAATTAACGCAACTGAAACGTAACGTCACGATTAGTCAAATATTGATTATAATTTGAACTGCGTAGAATAGAAGTAGAAAATAACGATGCAACTTGTAAAATAATAATTATTTCCTCATTTTCTAATAAAATACAAAATACCGCACTGCTAGTGCTAAGACGTAAATATGTTCCTTGGCTAAGACCGCATAAAACAAATAATTGAGACCTTGGTCGTTGGCCGAGGTCGTATCTATATTACATTGTAGTCTGTGTCGCATACATATGGTGTTTTCTCGATTCTCCAACTACAGATAATTAAAATACGAGACAATCATTAACATAATTTAAGATTAGAAGAGATTAGGCGTCAGATTAGGCTTACATTAAGATGTAAAATACGTACCCATAGTATATTTTAAAGGAATAATTATTGAATATACGAGATAAACCGTATTTTGATTTTATTCCACCCGGTACCGTGAAACTTGTAGAGAGCTTCATAGTAAGGTACGTACTGTCGCAGGTAATTTATTACTATCGTAATAAAAGCACAGACGTATAGTACATACCGGAAAAAAAGAATAAGAGAAATAAGAAAGAAATGTTAGCTGATTTTTGGCTGTAATTACTGGAAAATGATCCTAGTGAGGATCTACTCTTTCATTTTGTTTACAAGAGTCTGTAAAGTGGAACTAAGTAGTACCTACGTCCACTGCATTTCTCGGACTTAATGCCATAGGCATTTTACCAGTCAACCTTTGGGAGATGCAGAGTCAAACAGTGGTATGTGCAACAGCGAGAATTACATTAGCTACTACCTACTCATCGGCTCCGTACACGGCACAGAGGCAAAAATACTGGATCCTCCACCTTTCGTATCCTGTCTGCTATTGCTGCTCCTTCTTTGGGTTGTTGCTTTGTTTGGTCCACTAACAGATAATAAGCTGCTACTGTGTCTTTACCAAATAATAACAAAAATCCAGTCCGGTAAAATAATGAGCAACCATTAATTTCCCCTATTTAAATTTCTACACAATCCCCTTTGAGATTTTTGTCATAAAATTAATAATTTAACATCGTAAAAAGTGTCGAGCACCTCGCTTTTACTATGGTAGAGTGAAAACAGAAAAACATCATAAAAGAACGTTAGAATGGTAATTGCCTCCTGTGTTAGTCCGACCTCTTTTTTTTTTCGACACGTTCGGTGGTCTAGTCGGGGAGCACTCGTCCTTTATGTCACATAGCTTTTTAATGAATGGTATTATTAGGGAAGGTACATTTACCGGTTGTTGGGCACTGCTATAATTAACATCGCCAGATTTATTTGTTGGTACTTTGTATTGGATTGTATACAGTTCTGGTAAATATTTGCTAACAGATTTCTTGTCTTTATAAATAGGTATGTACCTCGGGGTATCAAAAGGTAAAGGCCGAATGGTTCTGAAGTGGCGACCGTGTACCGGAAGACCTCGCGTTGGAAGGCCTCTCCCACAAGGTTGACCAATGACCTGGTGAAGGCCGCAGGAATCCGCTGGATGCGAGAACCACAGAATCAGTTGATATGACGGTGATTGGGGGAGGCCTATGTCCAGCAGTGGATGTTTGTCGGCTGAAATGTTGATGATGATGATACAAAGGTAAATCTTCTTCTCCCGTATCGGCACAAACTAAGATAAGTTCTAGACCTATATGCGAGTAGTTCATCCCGTAATAAACAATATTTACTAGTTAGAAAAGTAATTGCGGTTCTGACCGATCAGGGTCCGCCAGACTAAAACACCTCAAAAAACACCGAGTAGGAATACCTATCTAAGGTATATCTTAAGGTAATTATTAAAACCTATCCTACTAACCTATCTACCGAAATTAAAACCTATTGATAGCAGCCCCTTGAGCCAGTGATAGATGGTACGACATTCACCTGATGAGCTTAGTAAAATGTTTGCCTTTAGATACTAATTCCCCAGTAACTTATTGGTAATTATATTTTCGAACCGTTGGGGGTTAAACGTCCCTCACTCGTCCGTGGCCCGTGGGGTCCGAGTGACCTGACCTGTCATGACCTGTTTAAGGAAATCTCGAAACGACTGGTTGACACTTCCAGTGACCCAAGGGCTGGCTTTTACCAAGGCCGGGGGCTAAGAATTGCCATAAAACGAAGCCGCCAGTCTCTGTGGTACATTACCAGTCGACAGCGATGCGGATAAATTTTTCGAGGCAATTTTTTTTTGTTTGTAAATTGTTTTAGTTAAGTTAGGATATCATTTTGTTATTTCTATTATTGAATTAGTAGCAAAATATATGTAGTTTCTGATATAGGTAAAATTGCGACTAAAATGGTGGTAATAACCCTCGGGAAATATTTTCTTAACGTGTGGTATTTCCGTCGGTCGGTAATTAAATTATAGGTAAGGAGATACCGACATTAATAAATTACCAATATTTAAGCAAGGATTCTGTGCCTGCTATAAAACAACAGTTAACGGCTGATATAGATTGTTTCGAGTGAGTGATAAGTTAGTTTGGTGTCAGTCATCACAGTGTAAACTAGTTACCTACCTACAAGTTTTTCCCGCGAATAATTGAATCAGTGCCGAGTTTATTTATTTATTAAGACGTTTTATAAAATAAATAATTTAAAATGATTGATAAAAGAACGAATTTACAATGTTACATAGTTCTAAGTAAGTCCCTACTTTAGGTACCAATAACTAAAGTTTAGTTATTTCATTGGTGATGTCTGTGTAGAAATAAAATTTACAGTGTGGCAGGGACGCGCAGCTTGTTACCATGGATTCAATACATGATTCTGGATCCCCAGCGTCGAAATTTTTCGTCGGTTACAAAAAAAAAAAAATGCTGTTCCATGCCTACACTTTTCTTGTCTTGAACGAGTAGGAGGAACACTGTTCTACGAAACAGGAATTTTTTTTTTGATAACCGACGAATATTTTCTACGCTAGGGAATCTAAAATCATGTGCTGAATTCATGGCTGTTTGCGCGTCGATCTTCCTGCCACCTTGTATAATTGGTGATGTCTGTGTTATAGGAATAATTTATTATTTACTAGCTTCTGCCCGCGACTTCGTCCGCGTGAAATTTCACCCTCCCCCCATTCACCCTCTTAGGAGTGGAATTTCGAAAAACTCTTTCTTAGTAGATACCTATTCTTCACAAAGAACACACCCTCCAAATTTCATGTCTCTAGGACCAGTGGTTACCTACAACAAACCTACGACAAACTTATTATTTTCGGTTGGTACAGTGGTCGGGTCTAGGGATCGAACCGCAAAATTAAGTTTGTTTTTTATTGTATATACCTTTCCGGGATTGTTTTCCCGGAAAAGTATATACAATAAAAAACAAAGTACCCAGTGTGGTGCCCAGGATATTAAAGAATAATTATACCAAGTTTAATCGTAATGGAACCGGTAGTTTTTGCGTGATGCCTGAACAAACAGACAGACAGACAGACAAAAAAAAATTTTTATCACATTTTTGGGTTCGGTGTCGGTCTAGTAACACCCCCTGCCATTTATTTTTTTGATATTTTCAATTTACAGAATTTTCACTTCTACAGATTTATTATAAGTATAGATATAAAAAAAAGAAAGTAATATTGACATTATTTCTTTTAGTTTTTATCAAATTACTTGGAGCACAACAAGTTCCTAACACAAGTAGTAATCAAGGCAGTTCCACAACTTCGCTACAGCCGGGATTTTCCGATCGCGGCGCCATGGGATTCCCAAACTTTGACTCAGGAAGATTCGGAAATCCGACAAGTAATTATCCAACGAATTCCTTCTTCCCTTACGGAAATCAGGTAAAGTTTATTTATTAAAGTATTTAATTAATTACCTTAGCTCTAGTTTTTTAAGAGGGGGGGGGGGGGCATGTTGAAAAAAATGTGGTTTTTCTATTTTGTGTAACTTATTAAGTATGTGGAATTTGGATTTAACATTTTGGTATATGTTTTTTGACTCTTTGATCTAGTGTCGTGTAAAAGGAATAGGTACGATTCAATGATTTTTTCTCGATAAAAAAAAATTGCAAAGATACATCTATTTTTTTACTTCTTTCGACATCACGGCGTAATGCTTAAGAGTTCAATGGAATTTACTTTAAAACATAGAGAATTATCACATCAAAGTTTACTCAAAGTAGTTTTAATTTGAATTCATTTGTTTTGTTAAAAAGGAGTAAATTCGTTTTAGCACATACGAGTACGTCGTTTTAGTCCGAGCGCACGCACATTATAGCCATCTCTCTTCTTTTGCGTTTCAAAAGCAATTGCATCACTTTTGCTCGCTTAGTAGGTTTTCGAAATTTTAGATTTTCGAGGTAGCGCCATATGTTACAATAAGTTATATTTTGAAGATAAATAGTGTGTTTATTTTTGATGGTGTTGTGTTAAATTGCACGACTCTTAATGCGAAGTGATTGCTTTCGATCGATATTTTTTCGTTTCCTTTCTGCAACTGTTTCTATTGTGACACTCCTGCTAGTACACAGAACCTGTTTAATTTATATACCATTGTATAGATTATTTAATGGAGATTAATTCTGTACTTTTCAAAAATTAATTGAATGCAGTAGAAACGAAAAAAAATTTTTTTTTTCAAAATATTTTCCCGTCTATCAAGTGTGAAACCTGAAAACATTGTAGCTAGCGAAAAAATCAACTAATTGAGTCAATTTTCTTTAATGTTCGTTTCACCAATAGGAGGAACCCTATTGAAAATGACCCTTGTATTCAAAGTAGTTTAATTATAATAAATAAAAAAACTAACTAATATAATATCTATATCTATGTTTTTTTTATTCGATCAAATGGGCATTATGAGTCGTGGAGTTTTGGTTTTCCATTTTTTTTAATCTTGTATATTTCTAAACTTACCTACTAATTGTATTTATTTATCCATTTATTTCAGGCACCAAGGCCCATATAAACACATACAATACAATATTAATATAAGTAACTTAAAAAATACTATAAATACATACAACATTATACAAAAAAAACTAACACTAACATACACGAAGTGTCTGCGTCGTGTTCTTCTAATGCATGCCATAACTATAACGAATCTCATTGTCGTGCTTGTATATCATATTCTCTGTAAATTGAGAGGTCTGGCTCTTGTGATACAGGAACTCCTAGTACAAGAGCCAGGGTTACACTGATGTTTGTGTCTTGAAGTGAAAATAAATAAATAATAATTATTAAAAGTTGTGGTTAGATTATAAAAAAAATATCTATTGGATTCCCAATTTAAATTAATAACCTATGCTGTATTAATAATATCACAACAGTGGGACCTGTACTGTACCTTCTTTTCAGAATAACAACATGCAACGGCCTCAACAGGGCTCTGGTTTGAGTTATCCGAATCAAGGCAATTTTCAAAATAGACCTCAAGGTTACCCTAACCAGCAAAATTATCCAAATTCACAAGGCTATCCATATCAAGGCGAAATCATGAGTCCAAGGCCTCAATATCCTAATCAAAACATCCAGAACAGGCCGGTTCAGAGGGGATACCCAAACCAAGACGCTTACCCTTATCAAGGAGACAGCAATACCCGATACCCGAATTATCAACGACCATCATATCCCAATAGCCCAGACGGTGGCTCAATAAAGTATCCAGACGACATAGGCAGACCATATCAAAATGGAGGAATACCAACCAATCAGGGCGGTCCTGGACAATCATTCCAGTACCCTGTACAAGACAACCAATATCCTTCTCAGGGAAATTTTCAAGGCAACGGCAACCCCAACTTTGCTCCTGATTTAGGCAATTTGCCTAATACCAATATACATTTTCCTGATGGACACAATCAATATCAGCCCAACCAATATTACCCGCAAACCAATTATAGACCAGTTCAAGGACAACCTGGCAATTTTCCAAATTATCCATCAAATTACAATCCTGATACCAACATACAGTTTCCAACAAATTACCCGAGTGGTACAAATGTAGATCCATCAGCAATTCAGTATCCCAATCAAGATATACCGAATCCTGGAGGATCAGGAAATGTTCTTCCAGGTTCATCAGTCAATCCAGGTTTTAATAATGCATTTCAAAATCAGCGTCAATTACCCAACAACCAAGGAAACATTCCAAACCATAATAATAATGACACAGCAGCCATTTTGGGAAAACCGGTGATTGTGCCACCGACAACCACATTTCCCGTCCAAGCTGTGCTTGATAACAGGTAAATTGATATTATCATTAATTTGTAATTAATAATTGCATTAACTTGCATATCAATATTAATAGGTTACAAATTACGTTAGTTATTATTATTATTGAATTAACAATAAAGTAACTAACAAGATTAAACATTTGTGTACGATATCTACTAACACTTGTTTGGTTTGCTAACGAGTAATGGAGCGCAGCACCTATTCTAGGCGTCAAATTGACAGACCATATTTGCAACACTACACTGCGCTCCCAAAACACAGATTACTGGCGATGCTCAAAAAGCCGCTAAGCTGAAGTGGGACTGGGCTGACCACGTATGCCCGATGGGTTGTGGGCCAAAATAACAACGAGGTACGTGGAGCCCTCACATAGCTAGAACGTGTCGCGGTGGACCCCGTAGAACGGGACGAGCTAGATAAAACAAACGACAGTGGTCCACTTTAGCCCTGGATTGAAGAGAGCTGGAAGTTATGGGGAGAGGCCTTTATCCAGCAGTCGGATGAAGCAGGCTTACAGTATCAGTATTTAACACAATGTTTTTTTTTTTCAGTACTGCGGATACAGCCACTCAAAAGAAATGTGTCCAAGACTGCACAACCACATCAGAATATGATCCGGTTTGTGGTACAGATAACGTGACATACATAAATGCAGGCAAATTTAATTGTGCCCAAGAATGTGGCATAGGTAAGGGAGCTTACAAAAACTATGATACCTTTTAAATTATGTTAGTTATAATATTCAATAATGGTATACACCTTCGTGAATGTTATTTATAGTGCAGGTAGGGCCCATCTAAATAGAAGTCGATAATTTTTTTGCAATGATAAATGATTTTTTAGACATGGTCTTTTGTGTAAGGTGCCTACAGATTTACTCGATTTTTGACGATCAACATGTGCGATCAAATAAAATCGAGTTAATATGTTAGAATCAGACGATCAAAATCATATTTTTTATCGATCGCGACTGTGGAACATTATTGTCGATCGAGAATTTAACAAGTGATGCTTGATTTTGATCTTGATATTTATCGATCGTTAAAAGGCGACAATAACGATAACATCGACCAAATCTGTAGCTGACAGATACTTAGCCCAGCTTCGCATGGGCGCTTTTTTCCCGCGACGATTTTTTTTCGCGCACTGGACTTTTAACGCACTGCTTAGCGCCGAAAGTTAAAAATGCCAACAGTGTTATTTTGTCGCGCTGGGATGCACTCTGTTCGATTCTCAATGGTCCGCTCAACACCGAGATTTCAAAATTCAGTGCGCGATAAAATCCCGCCGTGATATTTTTACGTCCGTGAGACCTTGGGCATATTGTTTGTCAAAACTAAGTATTGAGCATCACTTACGATCGACAAAAATCAAACAAATCTGTAGCCACTTTTTACTAATGTATTCAATTTACTTGTTTTCCAGCGGTACACCTCCAATGGAGAGGCAGATGTCCTGGAGATATTGTGCGCAATACTTTGACACAGTCATAAAATAAGAAGGATGAACATCAGGGTAATTGAACACACTAACAGTAGCAATGGTTTTAATTTTGACAGTTCAACAACATTCATTGCGTTATTTTCGTTGAGCAGACAAAATTTTCGAACATATGAAGCAATGGATTAGCAACATCCTTCAAAATCATTCAAATTGTGATTGATCATGGTGTTACGCAATTCGGATGCAGAAAATAATAATTGCACATCTTAAAAATAATGATAATATATGCAACGGCAGAGATAAAAAAAATGGTTCATGAAAGTTTTTTAGAGCTGTATTCAGATCTCGGTCACGTAATAAATAGTTTTTCCACTTGTTCCATTTTTACTTTAGCGAGGTTTTCCTGTAAAGAGCGTTACTAACATTATATTATGTAATACTTAATGTGAATTCTGGGACAAACATGACGTGGGAGACAGCATTTTCTCGTTGACGTAGCTAATATAGATTTAGGTATTACTTGTTAGTGAATTCTTTTTCCATAATAGATAGACATAAGTACTTACCTACTATTTTCGGTTCTGAATTATAGTTAAGTAATGTCTTTATTTAATGAAGAGGAACTCATGGCTAAGTAATAACAACCGCACGGATCGATCGATCAGGTTACATACCGAGACACCTCCGTGTCTCGGAAAGCACGTTAAGCCGTTGGTCTCGGCTGTCATTCTTTGATCTTTGACAGTCATTACGGGTCGTCAGAAGCCTGAATGTCCGACAACCAGTCTTACCAAGGGGTATCGTGTTACCCAGTAAATAGGCAGTAGAGGTCAGATAGGCAGTCGCTCCATGTAAAATATTGGTATTCAGCTGCATCTGGTTAGACTGGAAGCAGACTCCAACATAGTTGGGAAAAGGCTATGCAGAGTGCTGTAAAGCCTTTAGGTATAAAATTAAGAACGTTTACGACGTACGGCATTTCATACTAGAACTTGTTTTTCGAAAAGAATAGAATGAACTGATTTTAATTAAATTCATACGCATAAGCAGGATACAAAGGTCTAAAAAGTTAGTAAAGTATATTTTCGAAAAATAATGTTACAGCCAAATTAGACAGATTTTTTTCCGTAGAAACAAAGATTTCCAGTTATCTTTTTTTTAAATAAGACAATTCGAAAATGTTCTTTACTAACGTTTTAGACCTTTGCATCCTACTTATGCGTACGAAGTTTCATTAAAATCGGTTCATTCATATTGAAAAACAAGAGCTTGAAAGTTTGTATGAAATGCCGTACGTCGTAAACGCTCTTAAGGTGAAAGGTATAGGTAGGCAATTTATTATTCGCTTTATGATTCGGTTTTACACACTACAATAGATAGAGAATAAATTTATTATGTATTAGTTGTGAAATACTAGCAGCATAAGCGGGTCTTTTATTTTATTATATTTCACCACAATGCCCACAATTCGCCTCTCGAGTCCATTTATAATAGAGATTTGGTCTAAGGACACTGAAAGAGACGCACTGAGGTAGATTTTGAGTTATTGCATCGTTTTTTTTTGTAATAGTGCAAAGGAGTTCAACCAAGCATCATCTAATAGGCGACGAATGGTTTCCCAGATGTTGGAATTAAATAAACACAATGTCAGTGTGCATTATGGAGGTTTGAGTTTAGCGAGTAAGTACGGTACTGTTTGTAGATACTTGGTTTACGGATGGAATTTGCATTGGCAACAATAGTGTACTTCGCACGGTGCTTTACGTCTTTCGAAACTTGTACACGTAGCTAAAACATTCTTGTTCCTCATACATTTTTGATTTTAGAATGACCGGCTCAGACTTTGTGTTGATCATTGGGCTGATCCCAAACCCCACAACCTTCTAGGTCCTTTCGCAGAGAGGAGGCCTGTATCCCAGCAGTGGGAGCATTATAGGTTGATTATACAGGGTGTACTTGTAAGTCAAAGATCAAATCGAATAGTGGGCAAGGTCATTTCCAAACTTTTTACTCTGAGAATGTCGGTGAATTTTTTTACGGTTCTAAAGTTATGAGCAATTTTTGTTTTTTTCAATCACTTCGCATAGAAAAAAAAACTATCAAGGCTATCAATTAAAATTTTTTAGATAGCCCTGATAGTTTTTTTTTTAAGATTATTGGGTATGACCTTGCCCACATTCCTATTCGATTTGATCCATACTTCGAGGGACACCCTGTATTGTCTTCAAGTACCAAATCAAATAAGACTATTACAGTCCATTAGACATGAGCCTAATTATGTCGTCTTAAAAATATGCCTTTTTCAAGAAAAAATAATTTATAATGGCAATATTTTTACGAAAGCTTCTTTTAGCCTCTAAAACCGCGCCGTTTATAACTATTTACCTACTGCTAATTGGGCTGATACTGTGCCAGAATTCTGCTAGAAGCAGCTATATCAACAGATACAAACACTGTTTCAGACGTCTGTAGATACCGAGACAGCGCAGAATCACAAGCATTACCAAAAAGTAAGTTAAAAAAAATGTAGTAAGAATAATTGTACCCAATAGCTTTGCAGGTAAGACTTTAAGGCTAATTCGTTTTCATCGGCTTAGGGGCAACCCTTGACACTACATCGACAAACGTCTAAACGATTTTATTAGACATCTTACAAAAGGCTTTCATTATTTCTATTGAAACAGTAGGTACCCTTGTGAAATAGATTGGGCTGAGTATGGTTTATACAGACGTCGTTCATATCACGAATCTATGATTGCAAAGCGGAGTTATCGGTTTTACCGTAATGAAATCCGTCTGCTTCTCTGAGTTCCGACGGCCATTTTCGGTGAGAGTTGATATGCCTTGGCAACGTGACATTCTCAATGTTTCTATTATTTTAAAGTAACTAAAAGGATTTTTCCATTTTATTCTATAAACATATAATATATTGTACAGTTTCTTTCTATTTCTTGAAGAGCGTGAAAATATCTTGGCTGGGTTCATAACAATTGTGTCTATTGACGTATTTAATTTACTTATAACGTTTCAATAAAAAACAATTTAGTTTTTTTAGTGTAGGTAATTGTAGATCTTTCATTGACTTGAATGTTCCCTGGCGGCTGATAGTATGTCATGCACACTAAAATGGCTAAAGTAGCGTGTGTGTTGGATCATTTAGCTCCCTTCAAAATGGTTGAGCTGAATGAAGCTGATCAATGCGTCATCTGATCATTGCTGTACTCTGGACTCTTTTAACACGTACGTCTTTTTTTTTGTAGATCGTTATTTTTTTTTTTTTTTTGGTATGACCACTCCCAGTTGCAACTCGCTAAGGTTGCCTTACTGCTTAACTATCCTGTGGTGGCCAAAAATGACTTTAAGGCCCCCAGCCAGGGCTTACAAACTAAGGATATTGAATTAAATGAGCTACACTAAGGGCACCCGCTGTGGGGTTCGGGCCTCGGCTTAGTGAGTCATTGAGGGGAGGGCAGCAATGGTCAGGCTTGGTCTGGTTATTATTATTTGGGGAATTTAAAGCTATTTGCTCAGCGTCGCGGGCTGGCTTGTCGAGCAAGGGTCGGGCGGTGATGTTAAAGGGGCGTCGCGGAGGGCCTCGTCGGCGGGGCCGGGTGCGCGGTTTGTATTTGTTTTTACGTACTGTGCTAGTTTCCCTACAGCTTTCTTGGAGAAGGGTGATGGGGTCGTCGGGTATAAGGAGGGTATGCCTAGGACGGCGAGTCATGGAGATCTTGGAAGGGACGTATTGGGCGGCTGAAGAAATCAGGGGGTTGGGGTGTTTTTCAGCTCTATCGAAGAAGCTCTTGGTGAGGCGCTTTATTACCTGTTGGATTGTTGGGATCTTGAGATCAACATGAAGTTGGTTATTCCTAAGGTACCACGGGGCGCCCGTGGCCTTTCGGAGAAATCGGGTTTGGAGGGTCTGCATTTTATGGAGACGGTAGGGTTTAACGTGCGCGAACACAGGGCACGCGTAGGTCAGGATTGGCTTAGATCGTTTTCACATATAATCTTCTTATATGTTATACGTAAAATGAATCGCTAAATCTGTTGCTAAGCGCAAATCTCGAGAACGGCTGGACTGATTTCCATAATTCTTTTTTTATAATATTCCTTGAAGTACGAGGATGGTTCTTACGGAGAGAAATAAAAATTGTTCGAAAAAGAAGTTGCTCCCGTGCGAATCTGGGGCGGGCCGCTAGTTAATTATAAATTCAACATTAATGATGTACCTAACTAATATTTCTGTAAAAATATAATTTAAAAGAGTTTCAATGGAGTTTCTTGCCCGTTCATCTTCGTTCGCTTTGGAATGGGCAACTGGCTTCATATTTTCTGACTGACCGACTTCTTGACAATTCAAAAGTGCCTGTAAATGGTTTAATTGAAATAAATGCTTTGAGTTTGAGTAAATAAAAGTAAAGAATTATGAAAATGAATCAAAATACAAAGATGCCAACATAAAACAGTTCCCATTTTGAAGTGACTCAAAGGCAACCGAGCACACCAAGTATTGATATTGTTTATCGTTCAATTCGGTGAAATTTTCGGTGTTTTCGTGTTTGTGTGCCTTTGGGAAAGTAAAACAAGCCAGCTCCGAAACCACAAAGCTTCAATACCTAGCCGTCAGTCGGGGGCACGTTCCCAAACCATTGTCGGATATCCGCTCACTTGTAGTAAATCGGAACTGTCGTTAAGCTTATCGGTTACATGTGACTCGTTTACTTCAATGACGTCACGAGCTTGTAACGACCCAACTTCCCCGATAACAGATAATAATATATGTTGACTATTTCATTCAAATTATGTTACGGAGGTAGGTACCCTCATTTTGTTTTCATATGAAAACGGAACTATTTCCGTCTATACCGTCAATTTTCGTCACGCGATGATTATCTACATTCTCCAAGCGTTTCGTGGCTTTATTTATGTATGGATCAGAATTGAATATTATGAGGCACAAAGCTTCCCGGTCTGCTATAGGGCATAATTGATAATCCTAACTAATAATTATTATAAATGCGAAAGTAAGTTTGTTTGTTCGTTTGTTACCTTTTCACGCCTAAACCACTGAACCGATCATCCTAAAAATTTGCATGTTACATATACGTTGTCAGGTGTATAGAAACGGATATAGGGTATCTTTCATCCCGAAAATGTTCCCGAGGAAAACAACAGTGACGTTATTATGATAATAGATGGCGCCACGTGTCTTTCGAATCATTATTATATTAAATTAGAAACTTTAGTTGTTTTTTTTTTAATTTAAGGTAATATTTTTCGTGAGTCTAGAGTGTCGACAGACCGGTTTTTATTTTCAGAGTACAACCCGAATTGATTGTCAAATTCTAAATTAACGCGAGCGAAGCCGCAGGCAAAAGCTAGTTGTTAATAAACAAAAGAATTACCATCGTCTATTGGTAAACATACGAAGCGGATGATTACGTACTAACAAAGACATCCTATTATGTGTATAGCTTTAGGTAGGTACCTAACCTCGATTGATATAATTTTTTATTTATTTACTCAAAACAAAGGATGTTTTAGAGTACTTAATGAAACGATACAGATACAGAATATATTTTTACAATTTTGAGTATAGTTCCTAGTAATATATTAAACCTAGCAGAATAAAAAACCTTCAAAATGTTACTGTGTCACCTTCTTGAGACATCTAATAACGTTACAATAAAATCCTAATATAACGCATGTAAAGACAAGTTCAATAAATGGAAACACTTGTTTCCCTTTGATTATAAAAAAGGTGAAGAGAGGTGCTATGGCTAAAGGGCAAAAAGGTGGAGTGTCGAGCGAAAAGGGTATGCCAAGGAAATTGTGTAAAGGCACCCTTCAGTGAATCTCGTCGTCAGAGTGCGTTTATATTGTTATGCGGCGAATATGGGCACCGGTCGTTTATTAGATTGCCGAGATATATGGTGCACTCCGACTGCTGCAAGAGATTCGTGCCTAGAATATGATGTTTCCAGTCTATATGAAGATTGAAGTGGCACTACTGCAGGCTTCTACTACGGCGTCACCGCTTCAAGCAGGATTTAAAGGGTACGGTTTACTTCGGTGTCTTTGAATTATTAATCGTGGCATCTTTGCCTTGATGTTACACTTAAGTTGCTATACGATTAGGTCCATGTAGTACCTCTCATACACACTTGTGTTTTGAAGACGACAATAGTAAACACTGTTTGATGTTTTCGTCTTCATGATAAGAGTTGGTACATACTGTAAAATAAGATTGAACGAGTTAAGAAGTTAATAAATATTTTTATTTTTCTTTATAAATAAAAATGATTGAGTATAAATAATGCTTTTTAGGGTTCCGTGCCTCATAAGGAAGAAATGGAACCATCAGTTCGTTGTCCGTCTGTTTGTTTGTCAATCTGTCAAGACCCTTTTTCTCAGGAACGCGTGGAGGTGCCAAGTTGAAATTAATGTTAGATACGTGGGTCCACGGGCCCTTGGAGCTCCAAAAATCAAGCTTCTAAGTCAACGCAATAAAAAAATACGGCCATTTATGCGACTTTGATACTTGCAAATAAATTAAAACTTATAGGGTACTTACTTACCGTTGACCTATAATCATGAAATTTGGCAAGAAGCAAGGTCTCAATGTACAAGTAAAGGAAAAAGATCGAAAATAGTTAATTTCTAGTTCTATCACATTTTTTTTTGCGATTGCAAACTTACATTTGTAGTTGGAGAATTGACCGTGACGTATATCGATGCATGGGAGAATCTGTTTTTCAACTACAATGTTATGTTTGTTTTTGAGATAAATTCATTCCAATTACGGAACCCTTCATTATGTGTAATTCGATACGCACTTGGCCGGTTTTATTTATAAATAAAATGTATAAAACGTAGGTATAAATAATACACTTTTATTTAAGCCATAATTTGCGTTCATACCTAATGTCAAAGAAATCATGAAATATAAATCCTGAATGCACTTATATTACGTTACAAAAAAAAAAAAACAAAATGCAACCGAATTGAGCAACTCCTCCTTTTTTTGAAGTCAGCTAAAAAGGAAAGGTACTGTTCATTTAACAAAAAATCGAGTAACTTAAGACAGGACAGTATATATCTCCATGGTAATTTAAGTTAATATAGCATATGTTATATATGCAAATAGTTCTTAGTTTGTCATGGGTATAAATATCTTTTGCAGAGTCCCGAGGATGTTGCTAATCTGTAACGTTCCAGTGCTCCCTTGGGCCATCGTTTTGCATGTGCCTGAGTCGAAGATCAGTCGGATGATCGCCATTAAAGAAGGCTAATGGCGGCATGGAGGTATCACTGGAATATGTGGACCAAATTAAACTGTATTTCTCGGAAGCACAAACAAATAAATAAAATAAAGTGTCTGTTTGTAAATATCCCTTCGTACGCCGGGAACGTGGATCCACGCGAGACACAATGGCTTTTTAATTGTTTCTGTAATAATAGCATTCTGCCAGATATACGGAACAATAACAAAAAAAAAAAACCAATTAATATTATTTTTGTCTGTCTGTCTGTTTGTTCAGGCCAAACCGTTGGACCGATTTTCATGAAATTTGGTATGGAGATATTTTGAACCCTGATGATGGACATAGGCTATATACTTTTATCGATATATCACGCGGGCGAAGTTGCAGGCGGAAGCTTGTTTAATAGTAAAGACACAATTTAATTGTATCATCATCGTTTCAGAATTTGTAACAGCACAATGTCAGCAAACGTGAAAAATATACGGAAGAGGTAACTAGAGTAAACTAGGTAGTTTGACATTACAAACAGACACTTCAATTTTATTTATTTGTGTATAGATTTTTAATACAATCGAAAAACAAGTTAACCCCCTTACTAATAAACGTATTATATCAGATGAATAGTTAAACACCAATTTCTCTCTTTCAGTCGTCAATAATTTGACTTTCGAAAGAAGAAGACAAAGCGTTGTGTAACTATACAGACGCTATACAACGTTTATTAGTAAGGGGGTTAGTAATTAAATCTTAGTCCTAAGTGGTCAATACCATACACAATACCACAAAGACAAAGACATTTATACTTTTGTAGCGCATCAGGTATGTTTGCAGACGCTCAAGTGGATGGCTTTCAAGCGATACATCGCAAAAGAGTTGCGTCTCTGATGCGCCGCATACGGGGCAGCCCCAACAGCCTCCTGCAGCTTATTGCAGGAAGAATGGATATGGACTGCTCGTTCATGGAGCATTGGACAAAGCTACATGTGCGAGTGGAGCGGTCCTGATCCGATATTTTTTAATGTTAATTTCTTGTTTTAGTTACTAAGTACTAACAGATAAATAATATTGTTACTAACACAGTGGACCTAATTTGTTGTCTGAGTAATAAATAAATAAGAAATGTGTTGATGTTATATTTATATTGTATTTATTCGTTTGCATTTATTGATATTATTATGTGCTTTTGTATTTTATATTGAATATTTGAATTTAAAGATGTTTTCTGATATGGGTTTTGTGGTACCTGAAATAAATGAATTATTATTATTATTATTATTTATTCGTCGGATATGGTAGGTACAAAGTTGGTTGGTGTAAATGGAAAGTTCAATACATCCGCCGCCAATTAGCG
Organism: Gortyna flavago; assembly: GCA_963669345.1. NCBI lineage: Eukaryota > Metazoa > Arthropoda > Insecta > Lepidoptera > Noctuidae > Gortyna > Gortyna flavago. The sequence continues at coordinate 10,140,871 of OY770129.1, forward strand.
GCATTTCTACCGAAAAAATGCCACACCCAAAGCAGCTAATAACCATCTTCTAATACGTACATTGTCAATTTGTTAGCGCGAAGCTATAAAAGACTTCCTTCCCCTATATCGCTGAATTAAGTAGCTCAATGTTTGCTAACTAAGTCTCGGTAAACACAATTAAATCGGCATCTCGCGTGTGGACGGATTCCGACAGACTTAGATATAATTTTCCGAAGTAAATCCGGGCTTTAAGGGAGCCCTTTCAAAATCCCCCGTCCGCCGTAAAGGGAATTTTAACGATAGCAAATCGTCTTTTTCGACTTGTCTTCTTTGCTACTAAAATTGTAGTCGTACGGTGTATTTTCAACTGATCGCTTGTGTTGCAGCCGCCTTGTCGATTTCCTAAGGGGAAAGTGCCTTCATTTAAGACATTATGCAGCAGCTTTTCTTTTTTTGTTTTCTTTTTAATTTGTATTGTATTTTTGTTACGTAGCTGACGTGTTTTTTAAAGTCTTTGTTGTGATGTCCACACTACGGATGTAGGAAAATTAATCTGAGAATACGATGCATTTTTTATGACAGCAGGTTCTTCAGTTATTCATATGCATAATACAGCGGGTCATGATCACGGGCGTACTGTTTGTTAGATGATGATAACCGTAGCGTTGATAAGATGATACATCACATAAGTATCTATAATATTGTGCTAGTGCAAGTATTTTCAACGGTTTCGTCATTCAAGAAAATGTATTATCATCAGTGATTATCATACACATATAAATAAATATAAAACATAATTTTCACGCGAATGGTCGTGAAATGTTAATCAATGTGTTGTAACATAAATACTGCTATGTTAAAAAGTTTTTTTTTGTTACACCTACGGCGGCATTGTTATATTATTTGGAAATTGTGTTTTTAATAAGTAATTTATACCTATTTAGGATATAGTACCTACATAACGTGGTTTTATAATTTAATGTTAAAATACACTAGTTGAGCACCTCGTTTTCTCCAAAAGATCGACAGTTACGAACGGCTACATGCTACGGCGTAGCAACTCTACGCTACGTGAGCTACGAACGTCTACGCTTACGATAGTGTACCCAATTACACGATTTGTATTTTCCGATTTGCATCTGAATTCACATTTCATGTTTGGATAAAGTATTTTATTTGGATATAAAGTTTAACTGCTAATATTTACTGCACACTGTTCAGTGCTGAGGGTCTGCACTCGGCATTCATCAAACAGAGACATGAAAAATAAAATTAATATTGAAAACCAAATGATTTTACACTGAAAACTATGGATGGGATTGGAGTTAATTAAATTTGATTGTATTCGACCACGAACAGGCGAAATTCCGGCAGTCGGTATATTCCGAATCGTAATGTCCCAATTAGCAAGTTTATTTTTTGTTGTATCGGAGGGAGAATGGGGTTAGACATTCGGTTGGCTGGTACTGACTAAATCAGAGTAGGGCGACAGAATCGGGCTAACGAACCGGACCAACCCATTACTTCAGCAGACGGGCGCTGTCATGGCTACAGTAACGTAATAGGTAGCTATACAGCCACCTACTTGCGAGAAAAATGATTTAGAGCCTCCCTACCCTCAGACACGCAAAAGGAAAATGTATTTTTATAAAGGTAAGAATAAATTAGAAAGTAACGGAAGAAGTGCCCATTAATTAATATTTAATTTCGAATATTAAATCGTGTTTGTTGTTCACAATGAGTGAGTTAGACAGAGTTTCAAATATGATTGTGACTCCTAGAAATAGGTTTTGGTATTAGGCTTAAAGGCCACGCCAGGTTGTTAACCTATTCGTTCTGCAAAAATTTAAGCTGAAAATAGATGATTCACTCGGCCCCTTTGACAATTCAAAGGTGCCTGTAATTGGGTGAGTTTGAGTTTTTTTGAGACATATTGTAGGTTTATCCAAAGAATTTGCACTGTTTTTTTGTAGTAGGTATACAGGGTGGCAGGGAATTCCACGCGCAAACTGTAACCATGAATTCAGCACATGATTCTAGATTCCCAAGAGTAGACATTTTACTCCCCCTGTTATGTACCTTATATCCCTACTGATATATCTGCACTGCTAGGGATACTTGGAGGTTTATTCCAATTAGAGCTACCGGTAGGGATATATGCAACCTTGTGCTCCATATATCCCTACTGATCCGCACTGGTTGGGTTTCGTCGGTTATGAAAAAAAAAACTGCTGTTTCACAGAAAAGTGGAATACCTACACGTTCAAAATATATGGAACGGGTAATTTTTTCAACTAAATACTTGGTAACAGGTTGCGCATCGGCGTACCGTCACCCTGTATACACCATACTGATATTACTTATCACACTTACATAGCATTAATTTGATTATGGCAATGGAGCTCCCCCCATGATTAGCAGTGGCTGTGCCGGAACCAAGCGCCAACACATTTTTATTCCAATACGAGCTGACCCGGCGAAATTCGTGCCGCCATCGAAATCACTCAATCCGTTCTCGAGATTATCATCAAAAAAGCCATTACAAACAAAATTTATGAGAAAGTGAATTATCTTTTATTTTTTTCGTGAAGTTTCCCATTTTTTAATAGTTCTGTTATCCTGATATTCGGGGCGGAGACAAAACCAACAAATCAAAGATCATAAAAATCGATCCAGCCGTTCTTGCGTCATAAATGGTGTAATAAAACAAAGTCGGGTTATATGTTTTATTTATATAGATTTATGCAGTATGTTCACTTGTCCAGATAGTAGAATTGTAGCAGTATTTTATCATGACGAACATGATAATAGGCGTATCTTTGTACCTAATTAAGGACTGACTTTTCATTCGACAGATAATTTAAATTCGTGGAATAAAATTGAGGTCTGACAGATTTTGTATAGAAGAACTGTCAAAAATTCAAAATGATTCCTCGGATAAAAATATCTGGCGCTGGAAAAATCAGCTATAAGAATAATAAACAAAGAAAGGAGAATTGAATAGAATAGAATATTCTCAAAGGAGCAAATAAATATAAATCATTCAACAGTTTTAAATCTACATGCAAATTCGTCACTCGAAAACAGTCGTCTGCAACAGAATCTGAACCAGCCACACGTGCTATTTTCATCCGGATTTTAAAGCATAAAAAGCCAAACATTGTTCGACTTAATCCGTACATCTAGCAACCTCAAAAACCACAGACCTCTTAACATTTCTATAGTGTGTCCTTCCTTTACTACCATATTTTTTTTCACGAAATTTTGCGCGCGGCTTCGCTCGTGTGGCTGTGGGTGTCGTGGGTGTTGGTAATACGGCGATAAAAAGTGCCCTATAATCCAGGTTAACTATTTGTGTGCCACATCCAAATCCGTTCACTCGTTTTTGCGCCAATTCAGACGCACATGGACATCTAGACGAACAGGGAAACGGACAAAAATTCAAAAAACTATATTTTCGGCTTTAGACTCGTTCCCACACCTCGAAGCAAAGACATAAAGAAAATATTCAGTATACAGTTTGACTTCGTTACTATTTTATTATATGTAGGTATCTAAATAGAAGACAAGTATGATACAAAAATATAGTACGTGGCCGTTAATATGGCTCATCGGGTTTACTTCAAACTTTGGCTTTGTAGTGCGTCGTCTCTGTCGTTCATACTCACGTGGCAGTCTCATTCTAAAACACGACGTGCCAGATTGATGGACGCGTCCTGTACGAATTTTCGCATTAGAATTTTTTTATTAATTTCTCCAAAAATGCTTATAATCAACCATTAACCGGTTGTTGCCGTAATTACAGAAACAATTAAAAAGCCATTGTTTCTCTCGTGGATCCATGTTCCAGTCATACTAAGGGTTAAAGAACAGCAAATTTTATAAGAATTCAAATCTCAGGAAGCCATGTATGTAGGTATTTGTTTACTAAATACGACGAGTAAAGAAAATCACACTTTAAATAGTAATGCAGCGGAAATGTGTAGAATAATCCACCCCGGCATGCAGCGGAAATGTGTAGAATAGTCTCGAATATAAATTGATACTCAGTCAGCACCACTCGTTTCTTGAAAATGGAGTTTCTTGTGAGAAATTCAAGGAAATCGAAAATTTACGTTCGCTCAAACACAAACCGCTTACGATGTAGTCAGCCTGATTGTGGAGTTCCTAACGATTTTTTTAATCATTCACAGTTGTTGTGTTGTTGTTATTGAGCTGCTATAGACAGTAATTGTTTTTCAATCCGTTAAAATTCTGGGTAAGATTGTTCTTATAAAGGAACTGGAGTTTCTTGCCCGTTTTTTTGCATAGAGAAATCTCTATGGAGAAGAATGGGCAATGGCTTGGAATGGGCATCTAGCTTCAACTTTTTGACTAATTGACTGACTTCTTGACAATTCAAATGTGCCTGTAAATGGTTTAGTTGTAATAAATGCTTTCCGTCTTATTACAAAACGAGTTCGAACTTTAGACCTAGCCTAAATCTTGAAGCCAGTTACTGTATTTTGAACTTTATTCCGACAAATGTAAAGTTCTTAATCCAAAATTGACTACTTAGACTCGGGTTTAACGTCAGTTTTTGTAATATAATATTTATCTTTGTCGGATTATAGTTCTTAATTTAAAAATGGCTCAATATTTTAAACCTGGGTCTAAAGATAAACCTTGTTTTGTAATAGGGTCGTATGAGTTTGAGTTTGAATTACACGGCTGCATAAAAATCAATGTTTTATTTTTCGTAGTATTGTGTGAAAATTGTTTTTCATTGTTTATTTTTTTTATACGCGTCGACTTGAGAAACTCCTCCCTTTTATAGTCGGTTAAAAATAAAAGACGTTTAGACATTATGCAGGAAATAACTCTCCCATGGCAAACTAGAATATTAAACCTTTAAATTTTTATTTTTATTTTTTTTTCGTTGTAGTTAAAAATTGTAGGTATGTACACTAGTGCTCACAATGTACCAATTTTAATGATCAGTTAAAGTTTGAGTTACTTTATGAAACATGTAACACCAATCTGGTAACATTTTTTGTTACCTTATAAGTTGGATAACTGTAACAACGCGTTTGTATTTAAATAGGTATAAACATAACATATTCTACATGTTTTGTTTATAGTTTACACCTAAAATAAATAATCTACAAACCTTGTAGTTCAAAATGCTGAACAGAATATGTAATAATACAAATATCTGAAACAACGACAAGTCTGTATTTGATTTATAACCCTTAAAATCCCTACATCCATAGCCAACTTCTTTAATATTTAAGTACTAAGCCTTAGGACATACAAAAGACATTTACAAAAGATTGTTCCACTTTAGGTACCACCTATTTAGTTTTGTTTGAAAAGTATTGGCCTTGCATCAGCTCCGTGACTTATGTAGGTCCCCACAAAGTATTGTGGTTTTTAATGAGATACGAAAGTATAGCTCTATTTTATATTCTCCGTTTTATCGATAATTCGTCACTCCAACGGCGTTAGCAGTGGCCCTGTTTATGTCTATTGTGTGGTGAGGAACACGAGCAAGCAACCCGAAATCTATTTAAATAAAACAAAGTTGCGTTACTTACACCATTTAATGCTCAAGAACGCCTATACCGATTTTTATGTTCTTTGATTTTTTGGATTTGTCACCGCCCCGAATAGCAGAATAACTATTAAGACATTGGAAAAGTTCAGAAAAAAAAAGTCTGAGGCGGTACGAAGTTCGCCGGGTCAGCTATTAGTAATGAGATATATTAGGTATAATTTTTTAAACCTATATTCTCCCACTGCTGGGCAAACGTCTGCCCATACCTACATTCCCATTATTTTTTTGCCTACTGGATTTTCCGACCAATCAGTCAAGAACGAGCCTAGTTCATCGAGATATGGTAATGAAAACTGAAAATTATAATCTTTAAAGGGTCTGAAATATTTTAATAACAATAATAATATAAATCATTGACAATTTATTATTGTTCCCTTAATTTCGTATTGTAATGAATAATACTTAGCTAAAATTTCAATGCGGTTTCACCGTCGTCGGCGGCTCGTGGAATATCTGATATTTAACTAACTTTGAATCCCCGCAAAAGATTTAAGCCCGGGTTTTAAACTTTCTGCAAAGAGATTTGAGGTCTATCGTATCAAAAGGGCGAATCACGTATTATCAAATTTACCAAATTACTCGAAACTAACTAAACCCCAGCTAGACTCAGTAACAGAACTCATTATTTGTTTGCTCGACAAACTTTTCATACTTTTATTTGATTCATTTAGGTACAATTACCAACATGGCAGGACGAAGAGAAGTTTGGAAGGCAGTGGGACACAATATAGGTAAAAAAAGTACAATTCACTTCACGTTTTTCACACGGATTCACTTATTAAAGGTAATAATAGATTTAGCAATAGGGCTCGCCTGATCGATGATTGACCAACAAAGTATAAAAAGTTATTTATCTATAAGACGTTGATTGAACGACCGCAGAAGTTCGCAAGAAATTGTCTGAAAAGAAATTTGAACTTTAGGTGGGATGATAATTTGCGGTAAAAAACCTGACACCGAAAAATTACAGGGAAATGCGTGCTTACCCCTTTTTTTCACCCCTGACGGAAACAGAGGGGTGTTATAAGTTTAACGTGTGTTTATACCATAAGAATAAATGTAAAAGAGGGTTTGTTTGACTGTTTTACGTCTTAAAGGCTGAACCGATTTTTGTGGTTTTTGATGCAAGACGACTTGGTCTCAATAAAGGCCTCAGCCCAAACTTCATGCGAGAGCACTGTTTGAATACTTTTATGGGCATTCTCGATATCCATTGTGGCGTTTCGTAGTGATTCTTATGAGGCTGAGCAACCTCTTACTAAGACCAGAGACAATCATTCAAGGTACAGTTTCCGTTTTCCTTTGACTTCTGAGTCAGAATATAAATATAAAATATTAATTTTCAGTCTGTTCTCTGATTAAAATGAAAGTAGCAATTAATTTTCTCAGAAAATTTAAAGTACACTTATTTAACTATTATAACATGGTAAATATTTACGAAAGAAAACATAATGAAGATGATTCTGAAGCGGTACGGAGTTCGCCGGTTCAGCTAGTATGTACATATATAAAAAAACAAGAAGGAAAACAATAATAGGGCATCAAAAAATTCGCCCACATCGCTGTCAACAGAAAAAGTGCCCAGAAGGCTGGCAGCATTGCCACGTTGTATCACTTTAATTACCTAGGTAATAATAATAATACCACACCATTATTACATTGTGTTCCGAAATAAATAAATGGCGCTCTGATAGGCGATAGGAAACGAATATTTAAATGGCTTAAAGATAGATAGGTATACAAAGCAGAGACTGCGTAAGTATTTCTCATGCCGTCCCCAGTCTGGATACGAAAATTCAATCAAATATAGGTATCCAACAGAGAGCAGTGGTGGCCCAGTGGTATCGGCCGTGACTTACGAGTTGTAGGTTGTTAGTTCGAACCCAGACAGGCGCTTTACTTTGTGTAAATTATTTCAACCACTGCTTTCAAAACGGTGAAGGAAAACATCGTGAGGAAACCGGCATGTCCTAGAACTAAAAATTCGAAGACATGTGACATCTACCAACCCGCACTGGGCCCGCGTGGTGGATTACGGCCCACTCCCTCTCACTGAGAGGAGGCCTATGTCCCAGCAGTGGGAACATTATAGGCTGATTATGTATATCCAACAGTCACTATACCTACCTAGTCAAAGATTGGCAAAACCCATAGTCAGCTTGTCACTGCTATATAGTTTATTTGAAAAAAGTACTTTTTTAATTTCGATGCTTGGATTTATTTGATAGCCCTAAAATACTCTTATGCACTAGTATTGCTAGTGTTTTCATTTATTTTCGTATTGTTGTCTCATTCTCCACATTGTATAATAAAAGACATAAACTGCGAGACGTGCTGAACATACTCTGATTTTCAGTCTGGTTAATTCAAAGACAGAATGAACATCCCATAGAAATAGACATTTTGCAATTCCCTAAAGAATATTCCTGAGCAGACAAAATAACTGAATGCTTACTCTATTTAGTAGCAGTATGCGAGCTCCAGCTCCGTAAAAAACGTGGGCCATTTTAATGCCATTGTTACACCGTGCAGGAGGAGTCATAACAGTTGATCCCGATTTTATTGCACTTCTCGATGCAATATTCTACCTTTAGCTCACAGGTAGCTGTAAATCTGGCGGATATTAGATGCTTACTGAATACCCAGCCTCTGTAAACCCGGTTCTTCACAGAGTTCAGCGGTTAATTAGTTTTTAAATATGTTTGAGTTGGGTGTTTGGTTATTTAGTTTAGAGAAAAGGCTTCACGGTTGGTATTTTGTAGATTTTTTTTGTGAAGTCTATGCCTTGATACTCTGCAAAAGATAGTTTGGCTAATCTAATCTAAATTAGAATAACTAATTGTAGAAGCAAAATTAATAGGACTATTTAATTATCACGGCAAATAATGTAAGAAAGAAAGACAAGCATTGTTTCTAAATAAACAAAACAATAATAATTAATAAGTACATTTTTGTGGTATTAAGTTTGGTATACTGAGGAAGCTTTTACTCTGATTATTGAGATTATATTAATATGTAATAACAAAAGAATAGAATAGAAAGCGAATACAGGAAGATAATCAGAAACAGGTGTCAACCCATCCTTTTATATTGGTCCCGACCGCGCTCGCCAACGGGTAGTCGTAAAAACTTACCACTTCATCGAGTGGGTTTCATGAATCGGGTTCGAGTCGGGAAGACTCGGCGCACTTCGCGCTGCCTCGGCCCTTTTGGGCGGGCGGAAATTCAGTCTTCGAACACAGCGGCCGAAGATTGTTGTGTGTCTGTCGCTCAGCAATTTTAGTTAACATCGTTAAATGAACAATTATTGTTGTTAATAAAAAATCATAAAAGCGTGATAAAAATAGTTTGAAAAGTTTAAATAATTGTACAACAGTTTAAGTACCGTGTGGATAGTGTTGAAAGTTTTTTTTACAAGTGCATTGGATTGCGAACAAAATTGACTTAAGTACGTTGGGAATAATGCTAAGGCAGCCTACTAAAAGTATGGCATTTAATAAGGTGAGAATACGGATTGTAGTAATGTTGTGATCCTTTTTAATTTAACTTAAAAAATTTAGAACGTATATAAGGAGTTTGGTCAGTCGTACGAAAATGTTTTTGAAAGCAAATAAAACTAATGAAAACTCTGAAAGTATATAAATAAATTGACTTGTTATATATCTATATTGAAAGAGAAGCTTTAATGATTATTTCAAATGACAATTTATGGTTTTGTATAGACCGTACTAAAAGTTAATTAGATTTAAACACAGTTCTAGCCGATTCATTGTAAAATAACACAATCAAATTGAGTTAATGAATGCCAAGTTTTTCTCATGATATGAAGGAAGTGATATTTTCGGATTTGAGAAGGTGTGAAACGGTTTAATTTCTTTAGGTACATTTATTTTTACGTAGGTCCCGTTTGGATATAAAATACGACGTTTTTGTCCTAATCTTCTACTTCTGCCGTAATTTGAAATGCTTTTAGTTTTACTCCGTATTCTTAAAATCGAGATTTGTTGATTAGATACGAATATTTTCTTTAGTCTAGATCACATAGCGTTTTAGTAGATTGTTGAACATGGTTACATATTTTTTTGTGAATTGATTCAACGAATGATTCCCAAATATGATTGTAATGTGGTTATCGCCACAATTGGTAGTTAGATGATGGTGATTATAGCTTCAGGTTTACTTAAAGGATTGAAAATCTAGATTTGCTGATTACCAATATTTTCTTTAGTACTTACTAGATTACGAAGCATTTAAGTAGATTGCTGAACATGGGTACATGTTTTTGTGAATTGATTCAACGAATGATTTCGTAATATTATTGTAATCACTTGGTAATAATTAGATTAATGTTGACAGCATATGTCAACAGTCTACAGTATTCTTTAACTTATATATAAATGTACAATCCCTATACAGTGCCTTCAGACCCTCAGGAAATCAAGTTTGCTTTACCTCCGAGGACGAAAAGAGAAGGGTAGCCTATTTTTGTCCGGGAAGGTTACTAAATTATACTTGCAGGTGTTCTATTTACCATTTTTACCTCGTATATATGCATTATATACTTGAATGAATAGTGTAATGGGATGTTTAATTAGCTGCTCGTCTGGTATGAAGGGCACGTTTAATTTTGTAAAATATGAAACGTTTATTTTGTCTTGACTGTACCTGTCATAAAGAGAAACGTAGATAAAATTGGATAATAAGAAAGATTTCAAAACAGAAGAACTAGCAGGGGATCGAGGAGGGGGTTGGAGGGGGGGGGGGGGGACTCAGGGGATCAGACCGGAATAAATCGTTTTATTAGGTCCGATGACCTTAATTTGCCTAGGCATATTGTTCTTTAATGGTCGCCATTTTGTTAAAAAAGGAATTTCACTGTAGCAACTCAGAGCCTGAGTTAGTGCCCGTTTAATTGCAATAGGCTTGCCTACTATCACATAGGACTTAATCATAGGCTAGATGTGGGTGATTTTTCCTCATAGAGGTGTTTTATTCTGATGGAAAATAACTTTATTGTTCAGGTAATTCAGTAAGCAGGTTCACAGATTAATAGCAAGTTGAGACGACATAAGTACCTAGCTTAAAATACTATATACAGTTAGGTTACAATATATTATTTGTCAGTGAGCCCGAAACTAGACAGTCTGTATCTTGGGGTTCGGATGATGATGTTGATCCTGATGTGTTGATGATGATGTGGGTGTACTGCATATGCCTTTTGGAAATACAAGCTTGATGCTTATTGGGTTTAGGAACTGAAATATTCAACAAAATGCTTTGACTAAATAAGTTAAGCTGCCGGAAAATAGTTGTATGGCTTCTGAAAGGCACAGCTCACCTGCTATAGGTATATTAAAACCCATCTAGGTACTTGTATTCTTGAACAAATAACCTGTGAGCTTAGTGTTGATTATGGCAGTATTTGAGCGATCATTGCAGATGATTAGGTCCTGCCTTATTAGCAGTGGCTTTGACTAGCCTGTAAAGATGTTTGTGATGAAATAATTAATGATGTGATTTTGATGATATAATGTGCCCCGTTTAGAATACCAAAGATCCAAGGGAAACTGTTATCCAATTGTCCTTAGAAATTGTTTGTCTTGATAGAAATAATTACTACATTATTTATTAACTACCTAGTAATTTGTGTGGCCGCTTACCATATGTCATTTTTAGTTCGATTCTCAGGTAGGTTTTTATTTTTTTTAAATCCTAAGTCGTTATTAATTATGGTTTCGTATAAAGATTTAAAACATCAAAACGGTGAAGGATAACATCGTGAGAAAACCGGCACGTCATAAAGCCAAAAATTCGACGACATGTGAACTCTACCAGGTCGCACTGGGCCCGCGTGGTAAATTACAGCCCACTTCCTTTCGAAGAGAGGAGGATGTGTTCCATCAGGGGGGAATATTATAGGCTGATTATGAAAAATTGAAGACCTTTAAAAATCAATAGGCTGTCCTTACCTAATATGGGACTGAATATCGTGCTCATCAAAATGCGGGGGTAGGTTCATCACAATTTACCCTGGCGTGGTGGCGTCTTAATATTCTGGTCTTCATTTATAGGTAATGGACAGTCATGAAATAATTCCGAATTTCGATCTTCTGCGGCAATTAGTGTCAGTAGCTAAATTACCGTTATAACATTTCGGCCATTTCCTTCGGTTTAAATTTAATCAGACTGAGTTGGGTTAATTAATAACAATATTATGAAACGGTTCAGAGTTTGTCTTTTGGACTACAAAGTATTATTTCATTTCATTAATTAGAATATTGAGATTTGTGGGTTGGTCTCGCGGCTAAGTTATAACAGCAACACGGGTTGAGTAAACAGGTTAAGCTACGCTTGCGGGATTGGTCCGTGGATGGGTGACCATCTTTACATACCGTACCATACCGAACGTTGGTCCCTCATTATGCAATGCATAGTCACGCACTACAGTTTCGTGTTTATACTCAATTTGACGAGTCCAAAATACAGCGTATGAATAATAAATAGCCGAGTCCGAATGGATACTATTGTTGACATTAACATCGTATCTAAAAATGAACAATAGCGTCAACATCCGTAATAACTGCCAAAATGAGGATATAAAATATTAAATGTAGTTAATACGTGGCATTCATAGGTATAGTACCTAATTGCTTTGTGGTTCAAATAAATACTGTTAGAAAAGCCAGTAAAACTAAAGTTACAAAGCTTGATGTACCATTTCAAATGTCACTAACGAGCCTCGTCCCATGTTTTAGAGACAGCCGTGAATAATATACAAAGTGCTTTTTGAAACGACTTCAATTACAAGCAAGCGTCTTATACTCAATACGTTTGAATGCTTGGGTTCGCTGGTGTCATAAAACTGGGCATTTTATGACTCTGGGAAACTGTTGTGGCTCTGCATACTATGCATTTTTACTGGCATTCAAGTTATATAAGCTCCCACGGTTTTATGACTGACCTTAAATTAAATAAAACATGATATAGTGCGTTTGCGTTATCAGCAGATATAATTTCGTTCAATCAATATAAGTAGAAATTTAATTCGATTGTTACATTATAGCACGCGTACGTACATACGAGATATGTGTACGCAGTTATGGCTCGTTTTAGTAAATTTCTGAACAAATTTATGAGTACATTGTTAGCGTTAAATTAAAACAATAGTATAATTTTAAATTAGGATTATTGCGCTTTTACCTAATGTTACTTGTGTTTCAAGCAGAGGTGGAGAGAGAGAGGACGCTGTACATTTAATTTTATGGACAGCGCTTAGGTAAACTAAGGGCTTATATTAAGTGGCTAGCCAGGGACCAACCCTGTGCGGCTATTAATTTGATTTCAACTCTGTATAAGTTTAACGACAAACGTAAATTTTTATTATTTCCATTTCGGTTGCAGGTTTTATCACTTTTTATTAAAAATAGTGTCCTACTATTTTAAATAAAAAGTGGTATGCAAATAGGATCAAGCCCGAAGGCTGAAAAATCCTGTAGCAAGGTCATTGACCGTCTGCCATAAAATTTTTACTGAAAACATAAAACTCGTAACAGTTAACAGAGAAATAAAACCCGATTAATACATCTTCCGTGGGACAATAACACAATGGTAGGTATCACAACGAATTCGTCATTCGTGAATTATTGCCGTCAGAGACACAATAGTCGACCCTTACTTACGTACGGTGTGTCGTGTCCCTACAATTATATCGGCCGGTATTTATCGGCACGATTTATTTATTGGATTACGAAGCGACTATTATTTAATTAACGCGGGACAAATTTAGCAAATTGCGTGAATTAATATTTACAAACTGGAATCGGGACGAGATAAAGTTCGGTAACTAGCTGCTCCTCGCTGGAGTGTTTGACTATGTGAAACTCTGGCCTTATTGCTGGATGTTCAACATTCTTTGAGTTTTCGTAATTTTAAGGGGTTTGTTTGATTTTTACGATAATTTGGAGAATATTTTGTATGTATCGTTATTTTTTCCTAGCCTCTATTGTTGCTAAGGCATGGTTTCGTTGATTGCTATTCAGATTTATCTTTCAAATTTTTTCAAGTTTCGATGCCAATGAATGCGTCATCCATTTATCACACTCCCGATGCATACGAATTAATCATTTTTGGCTATTCCAGTCACTGCATAGGTCTCTCCTGTAGTCGTCAGTCCATCTGGCTACTACGTTAGCCAATTTGCTCGAGTTTCATGTTAGGTTTCGTATGTGTATGCAGCAACCCTTCCAGTATCAGTGTTGATCTTGAGCCCGTTCAATTCACACTAGAAAACCGATATGGCCACGTTTTGGATAGTTTTCGGTTCAACACCGGAGTCTCTTGGGATCACAAACCAAAGTAAGCTCTGAAAGTATTTTTGCTCAACTTGTAGAGTCGTGTGAGTGATACAGTAGAAACTTTAGGTCACAGTGAAGCCAAGTGAAATTTAGGCTTTTGTGAACTGCTGAAAAATTATGATAAAATAAATAATATTCCACGAAATATCGGCAGACTTTTTTACTATCTGGACAAAAACAGGGTATAAAAAATGTGCACGGAGTAGAAGTCTATGGCAAAGAAATCACTTAAAAAAAAACTAATAAATTGACAAGTAATATTAAAAAAAAATCGCACCCCTTCTTTACTCGCAGAAATTATCAATAAATTCAATTCAATTCAAGCCAGCCGATGGCTTCAATCAAAGGATTTAATGTAAAAAAAAAACAACTTTTTTTTTTTGTGAAATAACAAGAAATTTGTGTGTCATAGGCTTCTACTCCGCTCACTATTATACCCTGTTTTTGTCCAGACGGTAAAAAAAGTTAGCCGGTATAATAATTCTGTTCTTGGCTGTGTGCAATATACTTAAAAGTCGCCAGTGTCTTGTCTCGATGAAAACTATTACAGTCGTTAAAAATGTCTCATATTTTTATAGAATCGTAAAATATTTCTTTCACTTTTTCGTCGCAAACTCTTTACGCGATATAAATGCACCTCTTCAAGTGCAAAACCGTTTGGAATTTTATTTTTACGCTTTTCATACTTTTCAGTTTTAAACTACATCTTTAAATCTTAAAGGTTTTTTAAGAATTTCGTCTTGTTTCCAGGAAGTACAGTCGTGCAACGTTGGTGGAAATCAACGCAGTTTGAGTTAAAAATGGTTCTATATCAAAATCAAAACATTTTATTTCACACAAATGTACACGGCACTTATGATACGTCAGAAGCTAGGTAAGTTCCAGTTGGTCGTTTCCTATAGATAACAGCCGGAAAGAAACTCCACGGTTACTCTTTTAAAAATAATAATGATCGACTTCTATAGAATACAAAGGGAAATTTCTATGTAACCAGTTCGAAGATAGCCTAAAGTGGAACAGCTAGTTATATGTCCGGCGCTGGGCCAGTTCGTTACCCACTAAGGGGATTATCGGCGCCGCGTACTCCGGGCGCACACGCGTGGCAAGTTAGCACATACATTTATGTAGACGAGCTCTCGCTACAACTATTGTGGCAAAAACAATTCGAATAGTGGTAGTGAGCGCTTAATATTTAACATACATTTAGATGGTTATGTGAGCGGCAATTTTAAAATTGGATTGCTGTTTGTTTTATGTAGGTACGTAGGTCTATTTACGGAACTTTGACAACTTTTTAGTGGAGTATATTGGTTCCTCGGTTTTTTTTTTTTTTTTTTTTTACTTTTTGGATAAAATTGCGCTTTTATTGTGTCTGGCTGATAGTGGTAGTGATTATGTTGCTCAGGTCAGCGTGCTTCTATGACAATAACTGTATCGGAAAATTGATATTTCACATGTTATGTGCGAGGAGGTGAGCATTTTGGTCCTCTACTGTGGGTTTTAAAAGATTCAATTAAGTACAGGGTTTCACTTTTACTTAAAAGGAAATCACATCGCTTAGTACCTATTCATTACTAATGGTGCTTTCGGCTAGCGGCTACCTCATACAATGTCTATCAAGCAAGTTTACTAATTATCAGTTATAGTAAGTAACGCGCAGCAAGCCGACTTGCTGTGAGAAGACTGCTTGGTTGTGTTGATTTGATTCGCAAATTGACAGGCAAACAACGACCCAGAGGTCTAAACAACGACCGATCTCATAAAGACATTGACACTACTATTAAACTGGCACATCGAGCGATGAAAAAAGAACAATCGGCTTTGTAGAGCGTTGTCTCCGTCACTCATACCTATATGTCTCTTTCTAAAGGTCGAAGTGTCATATTTACGCCTGTTTTCTGAACAAGGACTAGTTCCTTGTTCACGTGGAGATAGTTCAAGTATCAAGTAGGTTGCCACCATTTCAACCACACCCACGCACCGGTAGCGTGGGTGCTGAAAAAAGTGACTGAATGACTAGAGATTCATGAGACGTATATTTCCAGTTGGAATAGGTATGAAACTGAGCGAGAACTTACGTCAAAAGACGTATTCTATTGGGAAATTGAAAAACAAATCCAATCAATTCTAATAAAAAGTCTCTGGTCTATCAATTGAGTTAATTTAATTTAAATACGCTAAACTGTTGTCTGTGTGGTCTGTACGTCGTTCTTGAGAACCGGATGAACTTATCTCTGAAGTCATGATATTATATCCTCTTCCAAATAAGAGAAGAATAAAAGAAGATGATTAGAATAGTTTTCATACATTTGCGCGGTTGGTTAGTGCTCTGAGTGGAATACTTCATATATTTATTTGGGATCTCCAACAAAGGACACATATGCAATATTATAGTAATAAAACAGTTTATTTTACGTTTATATATTCCTTCGTTCATAGTGTTAGGTTGAACATGGAATAAACTTTCAGGTACTGTAGTGCTCAAGAGAAGAACAACTTTTACTACAATTACAACTCTAAAATATGAAAAATTCTGTCGAGTTATGCGAACAGCATAACAGCAGCTGATTATTTTTTCAGATTTCACAGTTGGTCCCCTTTTCATGAATATTACACTCACTTAAAGTATGTCTCTCGTTTAACGTAACATCCTGTATACTTCTTATATGAAGTTCGATTAAGTGATATCCTCTATTTACGACACATCTTGTAAACAGACGATCAAAGATGTATAATAGACCTGTAAAGGTTAACAACGTCGTTACATTGCACGCTAGTTTACGATAACAATGTTTTCTAAAGAAACAATTACATTTTGTTTCAGAATAACAAAACTAAATTCCTTGTAATATCCTAGTCACTCTTTTTTAGTGTGTCGTACCCAAAGGGAGCCAAAGGAACTCTGTTACTAAGGCTTCGCTGTCCTTCCGTCCGTCTGTCACAGGGCTGCATCTTCAGAATCGTAATAGGTACACACTTGCAATTTTAAATCATTTGAAATCACAGATTGTACTTATATAATACTACTATGGTCACTAAACAACAAATAAAATATTAAAGTAAAAAAATAAAGGGGTCTCCTTTAATTTTTATTTTAACTTTATTTTATCCATACTTATTAAAACTAAAGTATTATTCAAATATTTAAAAAAATGTGTAGTGTTAGATATTGTACGGTGGTAGGGAAACCCTTCGTGTGCGAGTCCGACTCTCACTTGACTGTTTTTTTTTCTAATAGACTTACTCAATAATTGAGGTAGAAGCATTTATCAAAAGTTTTAAAAATAAAAACATAATTACGTATCCATAAAGTATGCGACTGGCAAACGAGATGTACTGAACTATGCGCAAGAGCAGCTTAGATGAAGTAGTTAACAGAAATACTTGTCACCTTACTAGTAGTCGGCCAAATATCGTTGAAAAACATCGGTGGGTGTACCTATACACTCAATGAAACAGAGAGAAGAAAATAAATCCCTATGCTAAGGACTTAAGGTTTATATTGAAGTGTCCTTCTCGCCCAAACGTTTCTCCCAAAAGAAACTATTGGCTATTGAAAGTGTAGTTATTTAAGGCTTGCTCCACAATTGTAGGGTAGACCGTTCGATCACATGGTAAGCTTCGGCCACTCGGTTTGAATAGCTGGCCTTCCTACACAAGAATAGATGACCGATTACAATCGAGCCCTTTTCTTTGCTTTTAGATCTCTTCTGTGAGTTATGACCGTTTCTAACGCATGGGTTGTTGTAAAACCGAAATAATTTTGTAGTAAATTTATGTTCATTCCACTTTGTGTAAATAATTTCATCACCACTGCTCTCAAAATGGTGAACGAAAACATCGTGAGGAAACCGGCATGTCCTAGAGCCAAAAATTCGATGATTGTGACATCTACCAACCTACACTGGGCCCGCGTGGTGGATTACAGTCCCTGTCGAAGAGAGGCCTGTCTCCCAGCAGTGGGAACATTATAGACCGATTGTGAAAAAAAATTTCATGAGAGAAAAGTGGAGTTATGTTATTTTTTGCTATATCGTTCATCAGAGGTTTATACCTGCAACATGATCACAAATAAATACACTGTAAATGATCTTACCTATATTTATTGTTGGGTATGACAAGAGAAAAGATTATAATCTTATGTTCCTCAGTATTCAATAATTTCTTAATGTGACTATGACTATCTAAATGAAATCAAAAACGAAAGTCATTTATTCAAACTAGGCTGAGAATCAGCATTTTATGAACGCTGAAATTTAGAAGAAGTGCCGCAACAAAGTCCCTCGCTGTCTGTTTAGTTAGAGTAACTCTATTCTATACAATAGTAAGTAATTAACATTACGAAAAACAAAACATTATATTAAATAATTTGCTATATTATTTATTTAAGTAAGTAAAGTATTATGTCAGCTAGCAGCTAGCACACGCCAATATACCAACAAATACATTGAAAACTCTACTCACGCTAAATAAATGTTAAAATCGTAAATAGAACTTAATACCTTTTTTTTTTTTTTTTTTTTTTTAAGGATGGGAAATCATCCAATGACCCCTCCCGCTCTGGGTGGAGCGGAAGGGAGTGTCAGACTCTTACTGACTAAAACCCATCCGTGTTCCTTCCTTAGCCCTTTATGTTCCGGGGCAGCGGTAACCCTTTCGGACAATCCCGCTGCCCCGGCAGGCTTCGGCCCTAACGGGCCCCTCCATGTCTGCTGACATCTCTTTGAGGCGCGCGTGGAACACATACGCGCCGTCCGGCACGGGCCTGGTCCTGATCGGACGGCGAGCTACCCATTACTCGCCGTCCGCAGGCCCGCGCCTACGGTGGCCGGGAGTCGTCACGCGGCTCCCGACGCCCGGAGCGTCTACCGCGGCGGCTGGGACGGGCGGCCCTCTCGGCTCTCTCCCTCTCCCATCCCGCCACCTCCTTCGCTAGCATGACTGCTTCGCAGAAGGAGGTGACTGCCTCCCACTCCCTCTCGCCCCGGACCATGGCTTGGACCAGGGCCGGGCGCGAGAGGTCGCCGCCGCTGCCGATCGCCTCTACGAGGACACGGCGGTGCTCTGCCCAAGCGGGACAGACCTCCACCGTGTGCATCACCGTGTCCTCTGGGCGATCCTCGCAGTGGTGACACCCGGGCGTTTCCTCCCGCCTGATTATGTGCAGGAACCTCCCGAAACATCCGTGTCCGGTGAGGACCTGCGTCAGGCGGTAGGTGAGGGCGCCGTGACGCCTCTCTAGCCACTCCTCAAAGAGGGGCCTTACCGCCGCTATCGCGGCGTGCCCTGCGCTGGGTTGCGACAGTCGCGCTTTCCATGCCGCCATGAGATCGCGCCGGAGGTCCGTCCGCTCCGCAGCAATTTGCCGCGGAAGCGGGTTTTCCCCCCGGCGTAGTGCCTCCGCGCGCCACTCAAAGAGGCGCGCGAGGACTATCGCCTCCAGATCCCATGGCGGCAGTCCGGCAAGGAGGCTTGCCGCCTCGCGCGAGATCGTGCGGTACCCCCGTATCAGCCGTATGGCTACCACCTTTTGGGGCGCGTTCAAGTAGTGGGCGGCTCGAAGCCGCAGTGAACGCGCCCACACCGGGGCGCCATACACGGCCATGGACCGCACGACCCCCGCGTAAAGCCTCCGGCAGGAGGCGTTTGGCCCCCTCAGGTTGGGCAGGAGCCGCTTGAAAGCGGCCCCAGCCCGTTCCAGTTTGGGGGCCAAACGTCGGAAGTGCTCCACGAAGTTCCACCGGCTGTCGAGGACGAGACCCAGGTATTTCATCGTCGTCTCGACGCCGATGTGAACCCCTCCTACCGTAAGTTGGGATCCCGATGGTGGCCCGTTCCGAAGCCCATGAAATGTCATGGCTTCGGACTTGTGCAGAGCCACCTCGAGACCCAACTGCCGGATCCTCTCCACGACTATCGCAACCCCGCGTGTCATTACGTCGGCCGCCACCTGATGCGACCTCCCCTGCGCCAGGACCAGCGTGTCGTCAGCGTAGCAAACTACGCTGACGCCATCAGGGAGGTCTGCCCGCAGCACCCAGTCGTAACCAATGTCCCACAGGAGCGGCCCCAAGACCGATCCCTGTGGGACACCGCACGACATCTCTCGCCGGTTCCATTCCCCATCGCGACCGGGGTAGATGACGGCTCTGTCCGTCAAATACGCCCCGACTACTCGACGGAGGTAGGTCGGCACTCGGTGATACCGGAGTGCCTCCCTAATGCAGCTCCAGGGCAGGGTGTTAAACGCGTTAGCGATGTCTAATGACACCGCCACGACCACCCCACCCCGAGACACCGCGTCCCCCGTCGTGAGGGCTCTCACGCGCATGATGGCGTCCACCGTAGAGCGCCCCTTGCGGAAGCCAAACTGGCTATCCGCAAGATCCGGCCCCGTCCTCACCAGGTGCCCGACGAGGCGGCCCGCAATCACTCTTTCAAAGAGCTTGCCCACCTCGTCGAGCAGCACGATGGGCCGGAATGCGGACGGAGAGTCCGCAGGGCGCCCCGGCTTCCGAATGAGGACCAGCTTCCCCGTCTTCCAACGGAGTGGAAACTGGCCCCTCTCCATACATGCGCTTAAGAGCGCCTCCAGTCGGGGTCCGAGAGCCGTCGAGGCCAGGGCCCAGGCTTTACCCGGCAAGCCGTCGGGCCCTGGGGCGGTATTTTTGGCCTTCAGCCTACCTACCGCCACTCTCAGATCTACCCCGGTCACTTCAGGGATGTCGTCGTCGTCCGCGTGGTCCGCTTCGGACACCGCAATTGGCGGAGCCATGGGCGGGGGAGTATGCTCCGCCCGTGAAGGGAACAGAGCGCTCACCACCTCCTCCACCAGCTGGGGGCGGAGACTCTGCGTCAGCGGGGGGGCCCAGGTGCGGAGTTTATTCCGCACCATTTTGTAAGGGCGCCCCCACGGATCTCTGTTCAGAGTCTCCACCATCTCCTCGCGGGCCAAATTCTTGGCCCGCTGAACAGCTTCTTGGAGGGCGGTCTTCGCCGCTCTGTACCCCTCGTACAGCTCCGCCTCCGTGGCTTCCGCATCCGGAGGGCGAATGCGGAGCCTGCGGTGCCTGGTGTACCGGTGTCGCGTGTCAACGCACGCCTTGCGTAGCGCCTCTACCTCCTGCGACCACCAGTACACCTGACGTCGGGCGCATCCTGGCCGGACTCGGGGCATTGCCACGTCACAAATCTCGGACATGGCCTCCCGGAACCACTCAGCCTCGTTGTCAATATCGGCAGGCCTGTCTGGTGATGACACCCAGGCCTGCACGATTGAGGCTTCCAGGAGAAGCTCCCGGTCCAGCTGCTTCAGCGCCCACCGCGGACCACTCGGGGCCTGTTGGACCGGCGCGCTGGAGGTCTGGGCGGAGACGTCGATCCGGATATACCGGTGGTCGGAATAGGTCTCCACCTCCTCCATGACGCGCCAGTCAATGACCTGCTGTGACAGAGCGGGGCTGGCGAACGAAATGTCCACCACGGACTCCCCCCGCATCCGCACACAGGTAGGAACAGAACCCCGATTTAGGACGACCAGGCCTGTTTCCAGAGCCCAGTCCTCCACCATCCTTCCCCGCATGTCCGTGTAACGGGAACCCCAGGCCAAATTTTTGGCGTTGAAGTCCCCGAGCACTAACACGGGGAAGGACTGGTTTCGGACGACGACAGTCAACTCTGTTAGAGAGTTGTGGAACTCGGCGAGAGTTCGGCTCGGAGAGAAGTACACTCCCACTACTACTATCTCTCCGAACCGTGCTGCTACGCACCCCTGTCCCTTCGTGACACCTTCGAGGGACGGGGTACCGGCGGCGGCCGACGAAATTATGGCCACTGAGCCGCTCAGGTCCTCCACCCAGTCATCCCTGGGCGGGACAAAGTACGGCTCAGCGACCACGGCGATGTTAATCGACCACTGCGCCACGCTCTGGAGCAACAGGTCCTGAGCGCAGGCGCAGTGGTTGATATTCGCCTGGAGGAGACGTAATGGAGCTATTATTCCTCCATTACAGTCCCCTCTCGGGCCTCTTGTGAGGCAGCGGCGGCGGTGGCGGCGGCGACGGTGGCGGCGGCGACGGCGGAGGTGGCGGCGGCGACGGTGGCGGCGGCGACGGCGGAGGTGGAGGTGGCGGCGGAGGGCCTGCCCTTTCCTCTGGATCCGGCGGGTGGAGCGCAGGACTTGCTCCCAGCCCGGTGATCGGCCGGCTTGCCAGCAGCCGCACACGCGACGCAGTGCGGCGCGGCGCTGCACGAGCCGGCCTTATGACCGGGCTGACCGCAACGGAAGCACAGCGAGGTGCGGTCCTCTGAGGTGCACTGGATGCCAACGTGGTGCCCCACATGGCATCGGAAGCACCTCAGAGGTCTGGGCTCCAGCAGTTTCACCTGCGCTGACACCCAGCCCACCAGAAGCCTTCGGCCCTCCACAATGGTTTTGGCCGCCGTCACGGGGCAGCTTACCGTTACGGTTCGCATACCCGAAACGTCAGGACGTAAGGTGCCCGCCTTAACCTGGTCGGCCAGACACCCTCCCGTCCTGACGACGGCGGCTACCACCTCCCCTTCCGTGACGGAGTCATCCAGGCCCATAATGCGCATATCTGCACACTTCATGGGCCTGGAGACACGCACCTCCTCCGCATTAAGGGACGCCCTTAGCTTTTCAGCTAGAGCGTCTGCGGAGGGGCCACTCGTCGAGCCGGGGATCTCCAGCATGCGGGCGCCAGTGGCGGTCACCCTATGCCGGAGGCCCCCGGTGATCCCCAGCGCTTGGAGGTCGACCGTCCCTCTCGCTTTTGTGAGCACGTCGCAGTACGTCACACCCCTCTTGACCGCGTCCGGCTGCAGTGTGATTACTACAGCCGCGGTCTTTGGGGCGCGCAGTCTGGCTGCGACGGCTCGCTCTCTGCGACGCCTCCGTTGCGCTTTTTTCCTTGCCGCCTTGGCCGCCTTCTTCTTTTCCCCGACCACCTGCCACTCGGCGTCGGTCGTGGGAGAAGAAGTGGGAGATTTTTGAGGGCGGGGCGAAGGAACTGGGGCCCCCACCTCCCTTGCCGTTCGGCCCTTCTTCTTTTTGCCGGCGGGCGCCGGTCCGGTCGTCACCGGAGCTACCCCAGCCGGAGTCGGTTTTGCCAGCTTCGCCGGGGCTCCACCAGCCGACGCCGGTTTTGCCGCCGCCGGGGCTCCGCCAACCGACGCCATTTTGGCCGGCGCCTGGGCCCGGCCAGACGGCCCGGGTTGAGGGGCAGCAGCTGCCGCCGCAACTGCCGCGTACGAGGCCGCCCTTGTTGCCGGGGCCGACCTGCCCGCCAGGGGGGGGCGCAACACTATGCCCTCCAGGACGGAAAACCGCGCCTGGAAGGCCGCCAACTCCTGCCGAACCAGGTCCAGGACCTGGTTCTCCACCGGGGCGGGCCGGCATGGCTCCCTTGCCTGCGCGCTGCCGGCACCCCTCAGGCCGGCCAGGTCCGCCCGGAGCCTCTCATTCTCCTTCCGGAGAAGCTCCATGGCGGCCGTCAGGCGGGCGACCTCCGCCCTCACCTCGGCCACTTCGCCGGCCGGAGGACCGACGCAGCCAGCCGCCTCAGCTGCCGCCAAAATGGAGGCCGTGGCAGCGGATATGGCCTTGTCTTTAGAGGTCTGAAGCCTCTTCAAGGCCACACTCTTAATTGCGGCTGCCACGACCTCCGCAAACCTCGTTCGCTCTTGTTCAGAGCCGCCAGCGGTGTCCGACTCACCGCCTGACGACTCCGAGAGGGCCACTCTGCGGCCGGTCTCTCCAGAGCGATGCCTCTCTGCGTCGCTCTCCCCACCGGGTCCCGGAGTGCTGGGCCGCTTAAAGCGAGCCACACACTCGTGTTGCACCGCACGACCTCGGCCCCTCCTCGCCGTCGGCACTTTCGCAGCCGACTCCTTCTCCTCGTTCGCGGTTGGACCTGTTGACCCCGCTTCGTCCGAGTCTTCCTCGCGCGGACGTTTTCTCCAGAATTTGGAGCGTCCGCGCGAGTCCTGGTCGGACATACTTTGGTCCTCTGAAGGACAGGAGCCTCCTCGGCTCTTGTTGCCATTGGCAAGCGGAACACATTCGTTGCCCCCCCCAGAATACGAATGGGGGCTTGACGTTCCCGATGGGAACGTGCCGGATTCTCCAGCTGCTGAGCAGCTGGTACCGACCTGGGGTAGTTTTTTCCCGTCTGTGTTGTCCATATTTTTGTTTCTTTTTTGAAGGGTGAGGTCCCTTTTGTTGCGCTAACGGCCGGATTCCCTCCGGCCATTCATCCCCTCGGCACGCTAGACCTTGGGATTGGGGTAATTTTTTATAGAGGTTGTCTACCTCGCGGCCCGAGCCTCAGTGGCCCGGACCCCCGGTCTTGAATTCAAGATTACGGGGTGGCCGACGGCTGGGCAAAACCAACCGCCGCCCCGGCGTCCCCACGCTGCCGCCGGATGCCGGACAGACGCAGCGCGGGCATGGGACACCCTCCACCACCCACTCTGTAGTGGGTCTAGCGGCGTGAACCGCCTCGTGACGGTCTACGCCCACTCACCTTCCTCTGTAAGCAGAGGAGGAGTGGACGCATGACCGTCCGTCCGTAGCCCGGTTCCCTTCACCGACCATCAAGGATGATCGATGATTGGAACCGTGACCTTTCCCCGCCTGTTGAAGATTAGCCGCCCGCCCCACTTGTCCACCCAAACCTGGTGGGCAATTGGGGCCGACGTTGCCCAGGATGCGCCACGAGGAGGCTCTTCAACGTGCACCCCGAACTTAATACCTTAATAAAAGATAACAGGGGCCGCTTATATATACAATGCTGCATTATGTCCATATAACTGTAAGTTACAGTCACAAATGATAAATTAGGTTTAGTAAGTTTATAATGTTAACAGTTATTTACTAATAACAACAACAAAACCATGGTCAGCAAGACGACCTGTCACCACGAGCAGCACCCGTTCAAGAGCATAACGCAAAGATTAGCCATAAACGACCGGCAGCGGTTAAAAGTAATAGGTACTCTCTAGATTAGCAATAATGGGTAATTGAAATCCAAGGATTATACAGGCGTTTGATTTCAGGTAGCATGAACTCAAAATACAGCTATAGTTTCTATTTTTAAACACGATTAATGTAAGCCCCTTATCACTGTGAACCTATTGAGCAATTCCACGTTCACCCAGTTTCAGTTCTCAGCATTATCGATCCATTAGATAATTGATTTCTCTGCTTAATTAAGTAGTGACTCCACTCACGACCGCCCCTGTGATTTAATTACCACTTCCTGTAATTTTAATTTTGTCATCATCTTGAAGATAATGGATCTAAAGGAAATTAATGTTTTGAGACGACGTCACTATGGCTTTTCAATTCTTATAATTTTATTATTACGAAATGAGAAACTCGAGCATTAGGTACCTGAAGGCCAATTCTCGTAATTTAAAACGTTCAAAATCTAGTAGCAGTCTCATCTTGGCGACAAAAAAATGTCAAAAAGTTTTCCGGAGTTTTTTGTTGGGTTAGTCGGAGTATAGACTCCGACTTTTAATTAGCTGCAGTAAAATGACACTTCTTATTAACTAATTTCGGACTGCGTTTAGAGATATGTATGTAAAATAAGTTTAGTTTTTTACACTATTCTGTACTAGAAAAACAAGATTTGGTTGACGCCAAACAAAAAGAAGCCAAGTAACACATAAGTGTCAATTTACTGCAGATTCCTGCCCTTGTCTCACATTACTTGTGGTCGGCGCAGCACGTTTTTTTTTTCCATTCTCCCTTGTCAACCGTCACGATGTCATTCACTCCCTTCTCTTTCATACCATTCCCCAGACAATCTAGCCATCTTTTCTTTGGCCTTTCTCTCGCTCTCCAATTCTCTATCCAATAACATTTATATTCATCACTTTTTTAGTCACATGACTCACATGCGTTTCCATCCTCCTCATTACATGTATGGGCATGTAATGAGGAGGATGGAAACGCATGTGAGTTTGCCTTTTAAATTTTTTATCACGTGCTTCAGTTTTTTAAACATCCCCATATACTCGTTTCCTACTTTATCCATTTTCGTCACTTTCGTCACATCCATCTCAACATTCTCATCTCCGCTGCATACGATCTTTTTTTTTTTTTTTTTTCACACGTCTTCTTCACGGCCCAGCATTCCGATTCATACAGTATGACAGGCCATGTCACGGACTTGTATATTTTCCCCTTTAACTTGAAGGGCATCAGTGGGTCGTAAGTTGTTCCGGTGACCTGTCGCCATTTCATCCATCCTGAGTTGATCCGGCGCCACCCATGTCACTGAAATAAAAAACCTGGGATAGGGCAAGGTATCATCATCATTTCAGCCAAAAGAAGTCGCCTCCCCCAAGCACCTCCACTTCGACCGGTTCTGTGGTGGCATCAAAAGGCAAGGTATAAAAAGACTCAAACCGATGATTACTCAGTAAAAACCTACTCTAATTAAGATAAGACTACTCCGCCCTTTTTACAAGTCACAGTAATAACTAGGAGCCATTTCCCTGAAGAGCAAGTTACTTCAATGTGAATACCTAGATGGGCACTGAGTTGGAAACCTTTCAGTAAATTATTAAGAGCAATCTTCAAGTGCCTCACTATAGGATATTTAATAAACTGTGTTCAAGTGGAATATTTTGCGAAATTGGATTCGGGCTCAGTAAAAAAAATCATTAGCGGCAATAGCATAAAGGTTATGGCGTAGAATGACGATCGAGAGATCGCAAGTTCGGACCCAACGCGTTAGAACTTTAGAATTGATCACATGTAGAGTACAAGCATGTGTATAGATATAAGATTAGGCTTCGTATCTACATAGCACTGTAACCAGTGTACTAACCTGCTTACAACCGGGTGGCGCAGTAGCTAATCGATTGGCAGCTATACTCCATATTTCACGTTCGATTCCCACACGGAATAAAGATTTTTGTTTTCTCACCATGATAGTTGGTCCCGCTCTGGATATTTGTGTTTGTAAACGCACCCACGATCCTAATTATTAAAAAAGTTACTTATGTATAAGCCACTTTGTTCCCTGAAGTTATGGAAAAATTCATCAAAGAAAAAGCTTTTGAAGTAATTCTTGTCTAACCGAGTTAGGATAGGCTCCCGGAAAATGTTGTGACGGCTCCCACACTGAACTGCTTCAAGAATCGACTGGACAGATTAAATATCTCTAAGTTATTTAAAACATACGCATCAGCTTTTTTAATTATGGTCTGGTAGTTTAAGTAATGTGGCCTACCAAAAAGGTCCTTTCTTTTTTATTGTTCGTCGAATCGTTGACAAATGCGTGCACTGACTGGACAGATCCACTCAATGTGTGGTTCTTTCCTCAAAAGACCCTTTTAGACACCAATCTTCATGGTCTTCACATGATCTGACGAAGATTGTGTCTGGACTTTAAAAGTGACTGTGCACTTTGAGTTTGTTTCGGCCTTTCTTTTAATAGTAGTCAGATAGGAAACGCCGACCTCGTTTAGTTTAAAAAATATGATTGAAGTGTAAAAGTGTTTGTACAAATCTACTTACAGAAATAAAATCATTTAGATAATTTGTTTGTAGTGTATATATCCTAATAATGATTGATATTAATCTAAAACAGAGGACACCGGAGGCTAAGCATTGCCATACAACGTGGTAATGCCGCCAGTCTCTTGGGTACATTACCAGTCGACAATGATGAGGATGAACTTTTTCGACGCTATATTTTATTTTAGTTTGTATATAGTTTTTGTTAAGTTAGGATTAAATTTTGTTATTGTTATTAATTAATTAGGTATTAGTTATTATTTGCTTACAATTTTTTTTTAATTACAACATTAAATTATTAAGTAAATCTAAGTAAAACATAAAACAAATTGATACGTAATACTTAATATCTTGCTGACCGTCTGTTACGAAGCAGGAAAGTGAACTTCTAGTGATTCAATATCGTAGTCAGGTGCCGTAAGAAGTCCGTTAAGTAGGCGCGGTAATATTATGTTACCTACAATTGATTTTTTTCACCTTATTTAATTAAACTTCTGGTTAGACAATTTTTATTACTTATTAAACTATAGCGTTTGTCCGACACTTTGCCCGCGTGGAGATTAGAAATTATCCCACGGTAACGTACTACCGGGACAAAAATTATATTACGTAATACCTATTAAATCAGGCTTGATTTATACTAGGTACTAAATTAAAGATCTAACTAAGTTTACAATTAAATACAAAAAAATAATTATGGATTATAATTATTAAGTATGTTTAATAAAATATTATCTCTTGACGACTTGTAATTTTGTTTGATATTTGAATTTATTATAAGTTTATTTGATTATAGTCATGGAAGAAATGTGTACGTTTCTAGAAAAGGAAAACCATTTTGTGTTCCGGGTAAGTTGACACTGGTCAACTGGGTTCAAGGCCAAACATCACTGACAGCGAGGTATTTGCTCCACATTAGTAATGTCTCGTGTTACGAGTCACTGAAATGTCGAGTCACTATTACAATCGAGTATTTTTCCTTTTGTGTCTTATCTGGTAAACGAATACTGTAAAAATTTCGCTCCAACCACATAATTAATTTAACATTTGAAAAATTATGTAAGAATGAACGTTTTATTTTGTTTAAGATATACACAGACATACTTATTAAGTCGCCAGCACATCAAGCTACCCGAAACTGTTCCCAATCAACCTTGAACCAGCGATAAAGTTGAAAATCTATTAAAGCAATTTGACAGATTGTAGTAGCTTGATGTGAAGCTGGCGTCTGTACATTAAAATGCTTCGAATTAATCAAATTCACATTAAATTTCTCATAAGTAATCGAAATTGCAGTATCTACATATTAATTGTTTACCAAATAGCACAAATAAATAAAAATATACTTTATTTGAGTCTTAGCAGTGTTGCAGCAGTGTCGTAGCAGTTGCGTTGCGGTGTCGTAGCAGTGTCATAGCAGTGTCATAGCAGTGTCATAGCAGTGTCATAGCAGTGTCGTAGTAATGTCGTAGCAGTGTCGTAGCTGTGGCGTAGCAGTTGCGTGGCTTGGAATGTAGGCGTTTGATCTCGAATACAAAAGCAGTTTTGCAAGAAGAGCAGTGTCTCGAAGAATCATTTATTCAGCATAAAAATCGACTTAAGGATGTGAAACAAGCTCCTCTTGGAAAATTCTTTCGTTTCATAAAATAAAAACTTATATAAACTGCACATAATTGTATACTTTATTCCCTTCAGTTTAAGTATAAAATTGTATCACACATTTTATTAAAAACAGTTTCAAAGTAAAAAAGTAACACTAAAATTATTTATAATATTTCTCAAGAGAAATTCATGTAGTCATTCGGTAAATAGAAATGTTGTTCGATTTTATGATGCGGCCTATCGCGATCTATGAATAAGTAGTCGAATATATTTTGTCTCATTCGATCCTAATCCGGCATTTTATGAATACTTACTTACATTTTTATTTACAAAAATATCTTTTGAATAGAGTTCGACGTTCTAGAACCGTGACCTGTCACGGTTCATTCAACATGATGTTTTTGACCAAAAGGGCGCAAATTTTTCTTGTATGGGTGATAGCGCTTTTAATAATATGAGTATGACATTTGTACATATCGATGATGAAGTGACAAGAACTCCTATCTGTTTCAACCATTTTTCGCGAATTCACTTTTCATGATTTCGAATTTTAAGGTCAAATTCGCATGTTCTAAAACTCCTAACTACATTTTAAGTATTGCAACAGCATACCGATTCTTTGGCTTTCCTCCTTCCTAAATTCCATAGGACACGTGTTGATTCGACAGTTAGAAGTTATAGGCACTCCGATCAATCAATTTAACTTGATAAATAAAAGTTCACTTTGTGGAAGTGGCTAACGTTAGAATTTCTTGTCACTTCACCGTCGATATCATCATCTATAGGCATCATCTGACTAGGCTTTTCACACCATCCATCCACCACCAACCTTCCAGTCTAACCCGGTTAGGTTAGCAGCTAAGTACCAGTATTTTACATGGCGCGACTGCCTCCACAACTCAGTTACTGGGAAATACGATACCCCTTGGTAAGACTGGTAGTCAGACTTTCGGGCTTTTGACGACCAGTAACGACTGTCATAGATCCACGAATGACAGCCGGGACCAACGGTTAACGTGCTTGCAGAGACACGGAGTTGTCTTCGTATGTAAAGATGGTCACCCACGACTCATAATTAGAGATAATATTGCTAAAGAGATAGATTGCACTCGTAGTAGGTACCCGAAACCGGCTTGCGTGTTCGAGCGTAAACGAAGCAAAAGGAGTATGTAAGGATCGTAGCAGGTGGCAGGATGGTGCAGTTGTTGTAGTCTATAGTTTCTGCCTACCCCCATGGAAGAAAGCGTGAGTTTATGTATGTGAAGTTTATTCAAACTTATTCAATTTAATATTGTTTCAAGTTAAACAAATATCAACTTTACTTTTATGGTAATTAAGTTGATTTCAGAGTGACTAGCACTATTGAAAAACCTATTAAAATGTTTGAAGTTGTAGCGTAAACTGAACTTTATTGTGTAGTATTTAAAGTTATTTTTCCATAAACTCATATTTGTTTACATTTTTGGCAAATAAATCGCGATTGCAGATTAGGTACGTGAGATAGAAAGCATAAACTCTTAGTCACAAACCCAATCAGTTCTCTGAAATAATCCATGCCAATCTGTATCTTTATTAATAATACAT
The DNA here is from genome assembly GCA_963669345.1 of Gortyna flavago. NCBI lineage: Eukaryota > Metazoa > Arthropoda > Insecta > Lepidoptera > Noctuidae > Gortyna > Gortyna flavago. Next base: position 10,171,544 of record OY770129.1, read on the forward strand.
TATTTATTCAAGCCAGTCCTTTCAACTTTTCCCCATCTGGTGCTACAAAGTAAAAATTACGCAGGACATCATACCCTAGTACTTTAACAACTAAGAACAATACCGATCAAGAACTTTGTTAACTTAGGCTTTGTATAAAAAGTAAAATTATATCAACGGATCGTTCTTGAGAAACATTACCCTAATTGCTTTATAAAACGGGTTCGGTATAACATTTTTTATGGAATATTGTGAGGGTAATCGTCACTCTTATGTGTTAGTCGAAAAGGGTGGGCAGAAAGGTCTTAGTAAAAGTCAGTTTTTTTCATCATTTGGGTGTAGATACCCAGTGTTTAATTTAGAGATGATTTTTGTAGGTGTGGAACGCTGAAGAAGTGAAGTTGCCAGCCCAAATATAAATATTTAATAGTCTTTTCGTACGTTTGAGTGTATGAAGCAAAAACAAAAGAAATATGTCATGTAGTTACGTATTTGTGTTATTACAAGACCGATGGCAATTCTCGTCGCCAAAACTTCCATACTAAACCAACTTCCTACTTAACCTATTTTGGGGGGGATAAGCATAATCAGCATTTAATGTTCCCTCTGCTGGTACACAGGCCTCCTCTCGGTGAGAGAGGTGCATCTTTAGAGAATGAACTTTCGAAATCCTTTCTTCCTGCTCACTTTTGTTATAAAAGGAGCTCTTATGCAACATTTCAAACTTACTTTTAGACCCAGCGGTTTACAGTTAAAAAACTTGTAACCACCGCGAAAACTCAATGGTGATCATTATTTTAACGTACTTTCAACCTTAGTTCCGTATATATTTTCGATTTGATAAATTAATGATCGTTTTGTAGGTTTTGTCGAGCACGCAGTACTTAATCGAGTGTCTATCATCGACATGAATGCTTGTCATTGGTGTATCCGTGACGCGCCGTAATTCAGACCGAACGTGACAAGCAAAACCTATTGTTTAGGCCTTATTAAAAGCTCGTGGAGTTTCACACAGTTTTCATGCCGTTAAATTGATGATTTTATAAGCGATCCAATGCGTACAAGTGCAAAGTACATAAATAAAACCTATTTTATACGTAGGTAGCTACTCTGACACGTGTACGCATATTGGAACAAGCGAGGAGTACAATAGATTTTATTGATTTTATATTGCTGAAGTAGTCTCTAAAAAATACCAATAAAATAATACTCACGGGGACAAGTGTAATTTTTTTCTAATTTAGTTTTTTTTTTTTTGTATTAACAACCCACTTTATAATCTTTCACAAACAAACCTTACAGCAACAGTTTGAAAGAATTCTTACGTCGTTCTTGTACGAGGCGTAGATATTATTATGAACAAGCGTCCCCCGGCTGCCTATGACAGAAACAACTGTTTAGATAGGACAAAAGCTCTAACTGGGCCACTTACGACGCGTCGTTCTACTTACCGTATCGTCCGTATCTCAGACTTGTCAGATTCGCCCTGTTCACTTAAAGAGCGCACTTCAACCGCGCTCGGGTGAAAAATCAAAGAAGCATTGTATAGAACATGTTTGGACATGGTTGATAGTTTAAAAGATTCGGAGATACGTGTTATTGTGACAGAGAACTTCAGTAGTTATTACGAAATCTTTCTAAGTAGTTCATTATTGCGATACAGAGGAACTCATTTGTTCTAAGAATTAGATAACGACTGAATTACCAAAGTTTTAATTTCATTGATAGATATTTTCTAACTACAGGTAGGTACCACAGAGTTAAACTGGTCCATTGAGGTTTGTGTTCAACTCCACAGCAACAAACACACATACTCCTCACAATCAACTTTTAAGCACATTCAAGTTTGTATGTTAACATCAGAGTTAATACGCAATTATAAATATTTTGTAAAATGTGTCAATCCCACTAACACTGTCCACACAACGCTCTGTCCTTCACGATACAGGATTTTCCTAGTTTAAAAGACAGGGTCTTAATCATCTGTCATAGCCATACCCATCCCTTATTGAAACAACACAGATGTTAACTAGGCTAAGTCTTTTGGTAAATAAATGATTATTTACTGGCTTATTTTGTTAGAAACGACGAGGAAAGGATTCGGTATGTACCAACCTATATTTGGTTGCCTAGTTATCAAATAGACATGCGTAAATATATTTCATATGTACCTTATCGTTTAGTTAAGTTGTCTATAGGGGTTCTCTTTCAGGAATTGTCTAAAATAACACGAATTATATATATATATATATAATATAAAATAATACGATTTTAGTAGATTTTGAAAAACTTTTGCTAAGGCACCATTTCTGACAAACTAAGGGCCGGTTGCTTCAAACGGTTGATCAACGTAACGTACGAGTACATACGTCAAATAATAACGAGTACCTAATTATAATTATTTGACGTAAAGTCAAGGCCATAATTTTGTAATTGTAATTTGAAACAACGCTTTTTTTGGTTTGACGATAGTTAGCGCCATTTTTGAGGTATATGCGTGCGAAAAGTTGACGTGACACAACTCGCCCTAACATGTGTGGTTTAGGAGATAATTATTTTGATTTCTTTAAGCACTTTGCAAGTCAGTGTAGATATCGATACGTCTCTTTTAATACTTGTGCTTTTACAAAAATAAAACAGAAGAAGCATAAACACACACACATACACACACACACACACGAATAAATACGATCCAAATTCAGTTCCTTTCCCTAAAATATTGTTACTTTTAACATAGTTGACGTTGGCGAGACCTTCGAAGAAGATGGGAAACTTCACCTGCAAGCATATGGGTGGATCGTAAAACTTAATGTTATTTACTGATACGCGGCTGTTCCGATGTTATGGAACAGGTATCGTGGAACAGGTATTGAAGATGCAGAACATAATATTACGTCAACCGTTGCCTTTTATGCTTTTTGTTTTCTTGAAATAAGGATGTTATGCGGGTCGCTTACATATGTCTGGACTGTTATGAGAAGCAATGAGGCATACGTTCTTATGTTCCAGCGGCTTCAGACTTATCATTTAAAGTAGGTATCTATGTTGAAATAATGTCTGTTGTTGTAATAAGTAGTATTTTATTATTACAGTCCCGCCGTCGAGTGAATGCGTTCCTGACACCTGTCAGTGCGACAATTCTAGTATCTCATAAAGATTAAAACACGTAATCATTTGTACGAAACTGACAGGTGTTAAGAACGATTCTTTCGTCGACCGAACTGTTGTCCTTTTTTAACATAATGTACGTATGTATGTATGCACTTACATTTTGACAATTGTCCTTTCTCCTAAATTAGAAATATTTGATAACTGATAAGGGATTGCTAGCAGCACCCTTTCGCCGTATTCAGTAATCGACGAAAAAACGGAGTAGGTTCTCAATTCGACGCGTATATATATTTTTTTTTATGTATAACCACGCATATCTTTTTACAGAGTAGTCTGATTTTGATCATTCTTTTCTTTTGTATCGATTTTGTTTACAATGCTGATGATAGTATGTCATGCTCACACAAATGTCTCGCTGACGGTGGCGTGTGTGTTGGATCATTTAGCTCCCTTCAAAATGGTTGAAGCTGAATGGTTCTGATCTATGCGTCATTTCGTGAACGGGCGCCGTCAGTTGGGGCTGGTCATCACTTAGCTGCCTCGGCCTATTTTTAATAATTTTTTTTGGATTATTGTTTTGTTAAGTACTATTTGCTGTACTCTGGACACTTTTAACGCGTACGTATTTTTTTTACATCGTTCTCACATATAATTATAAATGTAACATTAATGACGTAACTAGCATGACGTAGCGACTTATCGACCTCGATACTATCTGCTTTTTCCAAACTGTTCGAAAGACTGGTACATAATAAATTATATCCTGCTATTCGCAGTGTTTTAATAAAAGAACAGCATGGCTTTGTTAAAGACAGATCTTGCATTAGCAATCTCCTCATTTTCACGTCCCAACTGTTTGATAGTCTCGATAATAGACAGCAGATTTATGCGATTTACACGGATTTTCAGAAGGCTTTCGATAAACTTGATCACACACTACTACTTAATAAAATTGCATACAATGGAATCAGAGGGGACCTTTTACGGTGGTTTATATCTTACATAACTAACAGAACACAAAAGGTGGTTGTTAATGGCTTTGAATCTGACTCTTTTGGGGTCACCTCCGGTGTACCCCAAGGTTCCATTTTAGGCCCTTTATTATTTATCTTATACATTAATGACATAAAAGACTGTTTTCAAAATTCTAAATTACTTCTCTACGCGGACGATTTAAAAGTCTATAAAATTATTTCTGATAAAGTCGATTGTTTTAACTTCCCGCAGGATTTACACCATTTCTCTAGCTACTGTTCTTCCAATAAGCTTTACCTCAGTCTTCCAAAGTGTCATGTAAAACATTACATTTACTAAAAAGAAAAATATTACTGAGTTCGACTATCGTCTTGCCAATACGCCAATTAGTAAAGTAAGTTTTCTCCGTGATCTTGGTGTTCTGCTTGACTCGAGGCTCCATTTAGATGCTCATATAGATAAAATTGTTAACAAAGCACAAAAAATGTTTGGTTTTGTCATGAGATTTTCCAGGGATTTTCGTCGACCTTCTACCTTTTTGCATTTATATAAATCAATAATTAGGCCACAACTGGAGTTTGCAGTACCTATTTGGAACCCTTTTTACGTAAAATATTGTGAAAGATTGGAACTAGTACAACGTAAATACCTTCGTGCTATGAATTTTAGATGTTATCGGAATAAAATGTCACACTTCTTAACAAGTATGATCTTCTAACCTTAAAGTCAAGACGGAAACTTCTGGAAGTTATGACTCTGTTCAATGTGTGCCGCAATCATTTTGATTGTCCGGACTTAGGAGTCTGTGTTACCTGGTTCCTCGAACAGTTCATGTACGTGAGGTACGCACTCGACGTCTATTTGCTATTAGCCTGTGTAAATCCAACGCTGGCTCGCGTTCACCACTTCATCGTTTGGTCGAGACATATAACAATGAGTTCAATTCAATCGATATTCTTTTTCTAAGTAAAAATTCATTTAGAAAGCAAATCCAAGCAACCCTAAAGAATCAGCAAAGCATTATACAAGGTGTAAAAGAGTAAGCGTGATTTTCAGCAACTTTGTTACACATTGTATAATAATAACAATAGTAACAACTTAATGTGTAACAATGTACGTGGACAAATTTACTTTTACTTTTTCTTTTATAAATTTACAAAAATTCTAGGACAACGTCTGTTTATAGGTATTCTGCGTTACTAGCTAGTTTAAAATACTGTAAATTGTAATCTGTGGAGAACGTAGTGGGTAGCATAATTGTCTTAATATTTACGATATTATTGTTATTATGTCTATATCTTATTGTGCTTCTGTTTGTTTTTCCTTAAATAAATAAAATAAAAATAAAATAAAACTAATATAAATATAATTTAAAAGAGTGTCCATGGAGTTTCTTGCCCGTTCTTCTCCATAGGTACCTACGCTTTGGAATGGGCAACTATTTTCTGACTGACCGACCTATTGACAATTCAAAAGTGCTTGTAAATGGTTTAATTGTAATAAATGCTTTGAGTTTGAGTTAGATGTTTTAAGAACTTTTTATCGAGTGCACCGAATCTTTGCGAACTCAGTCGACTGCGCTCACACGGACCAAGTAATGTACTGGTCGGTAACTTAGACAAACTTGCAGTTTTCCAGACTGTTGGTGTTCGTTTATCCGAGTTAATTACTGATCGCTTGTTACTTAGTTAATTAACGGACGCTTCCTGAAGGATAGTTGTAGGGTGCAACATGCAATATCACTAATCAGTACTGCTAGCACAAACATTTTATTTGGAATGTAAAGTTAACGTAGGTAACGTGTTTATTTCTCGTAATATTAATTACTTTGCATACCTACTATTGTAAAGAAATAAGTTTTTCTAACTGAACAGACAGCTGATGTGCTGCTGAGGAGTTTGTTGCGCCATTTCTTCTTCCCAGCTAAAGCACTAGGAAGTGGTAAAGGGCGAACGATTTGGGGGACTGTCTTGTGTATTTTTGACGTTCGAAAAGTGCTGATTCTCAGCCTAATTTGAATAAATGACTTTTGATTTTGATTGATGTGGTCCAAACTTACTTTATCGGAATAAACTTGAATGCACTAACTTGATATCGCTACGAAAGAGAACGCTGTTTAGCTTATTCGCCTGCTACTATGTAACCAACATTAATTATTGCACAGTCAGGAAAATTAATTGTGTATCAAATTGACACACTACCTACGTCAATTTGTCGTACCTAATAGATATAGCCATTTCATACAACAGTCGGGCATTTTAAGTTGGTAGTCAATTTGATGAACAATTAATTTACCTGAAATTACTTCCTTTAAAAACTTATTTCATCAAACTGTAGACTTATCCATGTATGTATAAAACAGCATAAACCAATTTTATTTTTTGGGCAATTTCCGTCCCGAAGAGGAAAACCAATTTATTAACTACTAAGTCTATTTTCAATTCGGCATTGAGCTCATTTTATGTACACGTGTAATAAAGATATTAGTAGAAACGCGAGTTAATTCCCAGTAAAAACGAATGCTGTGGTTATTCCAGTTGGAATTAGGTTGTGAAGCGTGCGTGACTGTGGCGACAGGAATCTAAGCATCCATTGGTCACTGGTCACGCGAAGCAAAGTAATAATTACAAATGCACATGAGTGGCTGTTTATTGTGAAAAATGTTGCTGATTACTTTTTAACACCACCGTACTAGTTTTAATTCCTGTTCTATTTATTATTCAATCTTATTTCTATTCAGTAGAAAAATGGGGACAGGATACGGTTCTGACTTTCTGGGAAAATTTCATAGGATTCGTCTCGGCTTTGTTCGGATTTATTTGCAATACAAAGTATCCTATGTCAATCTGAATTAATTTTACTTTCGCAACGGTACCTGCTTGTAGAAGAACTTTAAAATCATTCCCCAGCTTTTTTCTCTTAATAGGATTATTCAGTTCTTCTTAGCGTGTCGATGGCAATCTATATACAGTCAGCCCAGAATTTGGCTACGAGTTATGCACCTTCAGTAGCGTCCATCAACTTCTGTAACGTGCAGACAACAGGATACGCTGGAAAAGATATTAAGTGCTTCGTTGTTTGTGGGATAGCACCACATTTACACTCCAGGGCGGAGTCATCTATGAATCCCGAGCAAGTTTTATTTCCTCGGCCTACCTGAGTCCAAATTCGGTTCGGATTATTCTGAATCACAGATATAATATATTCTTTAATAATATAGGTACTGTGAATATGCGCAATATGTAAGTTACCAAAAAAACGAGGAATACGAAAAGCATTGGGACGTTATACTAGTTAGGAAAAACGTTCGAATTCTACCTAAGTTCGAGAAGCACATTTAAGATGTAGCAAAAAAGTGTGTGTACTTCAACTAGGAAAAAAGCCTGAATTTTACATCTGTGTATTATATATATATATTATATATATAGCACGAAGAATTACCAAAATTAAGTGGCGGTGGGCAGGCCACCGAACCGATGGCCTGGTGAAGGCTGTAAGAATCCGCTGGATGCGAGAAGCACAGAACCGGTTACAGTGGCAGTGCTTGGGGAGGTATGTTCAGAAGTGTAAGTATTTCGGCTGAAATGATTATATGATAAAAGAGAGTAAGATTAAGGAGAACGGAGGGGGAGGGAGAAAGAGTAATCTATTTTACAATAATGATAATAAAACAGCATACACACATACAGCGGTAGGGGCCCTTGGCTAAATAATAGCAGCCGCACAGGTCAATCGATCAGGTTAAGCTACGCTTGCCGCGGTTGGTCTGTGGATGGGTGACCATCTTTACATATCGAGACCCCTCCGTGCCTCGGAAAGCACGTTAAGCCGTTGGTCCCGGCTGTCATTCGTGGATCTTTGACAGTCGTTACGGGTCGTCAGAAGCCCGAAAGTCTGACAACCAGTCTTACCAAGGGGTATCGTATTACCCAGTAACTGGGTTGTGGAGGTCAGATAGGCAGTCGCTCCATGTAAAATACTGGTATTCAGCTGCATCCGGTTAGACTGGAAGCCGACCCCGACATAGTTGGGAAAAGGCTAGGCAGATGATGATGATAATAAAACAGCAATAGCAACAATTTTTCCTCACTCTTGTGCTGAATGATTGTTCAAGAAAGATCAATAATTTCATTAAAACTATAGAAAGTCGGTGAGTTTCCAAAGTTTATGATTTTGTTTGAGCACTTTATTTAATGCTGTTTTAATAGCTACTCTGAAAGCGAGCGATATTGCTTTCTATGGACATCATGTTAGGCTAAAAGTCTATTCCATAAAATATTTCTCTTGTATTATTATATTTATCATTTGTATATTTATCTCTAAACGCGAATGTATCAAATATGGATGAAGGGAACAAAAGGTAGCATCGATAAGAACTGTGTCGAAGTTAATTAGACAACTAGCTTTTGCCCGCTAACTCGCCCGCGTATATGTCGGACAATATCACATGGGAACGTACTACCGGGATTAAAAGTACCCTAACTATCTGTGTGCCAAATTTCATCTATATCCGTTCTGACGTTTTTGCGCCAATCCGGAACGTACATCCAGATAAACGGACAAAACTTCTTCGTTAGTATTTTATTCTATGGCGATAGATGGCGCAACAGAAATAATTTTATTATTATTACAAACAACTTATTGTGTATATAATTATTTTTATAAATTGATGGGGTTTGGAATGCGCGTCAAGATAAAGAAGGCCACACCCAAGATTAACCCTGGGCAATAGAGTGGGAAAACCGGCATGTCCTAGAACCAAAAATTCGAAGACATGTGACATCTACCAACCCGCACTGGGCCCGCCTGGTAGATTACGGCCCACTCCCTCTCATCGAGAGGAGGCCTATGTGCCAGCAGTGGAAATATTATATCCTGATTATGAACAGAGTGCAGCAGATTGGGCGGTAAAATAACATAACAATAAAGGATAAGAAACACCACCACATGGTGCAATACATAAACAGAGACTGATGTATACAAAAACAGCCAAGCTGAAGATGACTGGATACCTCGGGCGAATGCACCCGGGACATAGGACAAAGATTGACTCTAATTGGATGCCCGAGGAAAGATATCGCAATCGAGGTCGATCACATCGGTGTTGACGTGACGATACGGAATAGAAGTCTGCAAGATACGGCCCTGCATAAAGTCCCCTGTTACAAAGTGACACAAACTAGGCTACGAAAATAATAGGCAAAATAATCCACCTTGTATCTAAGGTTTAAATCGTAAGATTCGCTCTACTGCGTCAAAAGATGGCCGCGTTTCTGTTTCGTTTTGATACCTTTGACACATAGGTACAATTTACTGAACTGGATGGAAACACCATAGACCACTTTACGCGTAACATAAGTTTGGTGAAAGCCAATCTAACGATTTAAATCTATGCCTTGTGTATCGTAAACCGACCAAAAGAAACGTACCCAGAACAGCTATAAAAGTACGTTACATAGTTCGTGGTCACCAACAATTAAACTTGAACAACAACTTGAAGGCAACAATAAAATAGCAAACACAACGGTACCACAATACATTTATATTTACGACAGTTAAAATAGTTGAACGGATATGCCATAGTTTTGATTTGTAACTTACAAATCAAAACTATGGCATATCCGTTCAAGGGCCCCCGCTTTGTTTCAAATATTGGAAAACGAATCACGTCCTTACTTCGGCGTGTGTCGAATGGTAATCTAGCGTTTTCAATATTTTTGTTACAAAACGAATACATATGTATATGTTACGTACTTATTGTTGTATTGATTCGGCTATCGTTTTTATACGATAGCCGTTGTTGTGTCTGATAGTTTGAGTGTATTTGTGTAAAACGGTAGTAATTACTCTAAAAACCTGAAAGAAATATAACAAAATATGGAATATTTAAAATCAAATATAGATATGAAAATATGATTATATAAATAATAACATATTTTAATAATAAAAAAATACTTTTAAGAATTTCATAATATTTACCTACATTATTCTTACGCAATACATAAAAATAACTAATGTACCTAATTACCTTTATACACAAACCTAATATATATAATTATATTTATTTATAATTATACACCCAATTAAACACATCTAATAATCTTATCTTCTTAATCTTCTTAATATATATAAATTACGAGTCACGATGTTTGTCCGCGATGGACTCCTAAACTACTTAACCGATTTTAATAAAATTTGTAGACCGTGTGCAGTTTGATCCAACTTGAAAGATAGGATAGCTCACATGATGGTTCAAACGGAGAGAAAAAAAAAATTGTTCGAAAAAAAAAATTGCACCCGTGCGAAGCTGGGGCGAGCCGCTATTTATTATAAACTATAATAATATTGAATTGCTTGAGTTGCTACTGGTTAAATTAGCCGTTTAGTTAACCGCCTGGCCTTTAGAAGTAGTGCTCGCCTCGCTTCGCTGTCTCAGCTCGCACGCGGTTGATCACAGTTCTAACCTTTTTTTTTTTTTTTTTTTTTTTTTTTTTTTTTTTTTTTTTTTTTTTTTTTTTTTTATTTTTTTTTGTTTTTTTTTTTTTTTGTCGCTGAGAAATGACATTACGCATCTCCGCTCGTCGGGGGACGAGACGGAGTATGTGGGACTCCCTGCCAGAGTGGCAGTATACCCACTAAAACTCAGCGGCGTTCCCTCGGCGCCGTGATGGGAGGGTCATGGGAAACCGGCTCAGCCTTTACTTCCACGACCCTCCCGGCGCATGCCCGCCTAGCTGGCGGGCCCCGCGTGCCCCCCGAGCGGGAGCTGGGGGGCGACGGGAATGGCCGAGAACACCTGGCCATTCCCGTCCAACACTGGTGGAGGCGCGTGCGATGCAAGCGAGGGTGCCCCCGCACCCGTCGCCTGCTGGCCTCCACCTGGGAGGAGTCGGAGATGACCGTCATACTGACGTCTTCTCCGACCCCTCCTCCGCCTTCGGAGCGGCGCCGCGAGAGGGTCTTCCTCCCGCGCGCGCTCAGCCGCCTCCTTCTGGGACATGACATGTTCGCAGAAGGAGGCGACTGCCGCCCAGGACCCCTCGTCCCTCAGCATGGCGTTGACCACGCCGGGGAGCGAGAGGTCCGTTCCGATCGCCGCCGTGAGACTGCGGCGCGGCTCGGACCACGACGAGCACACTGCGAGAGTGTGCTGCGCCGTGTCCTCCGCCGCGCCACAGCTGTGACACGACGGCGTCTCCTCCCGTCCGATCCGGTGCAGGTACGATCCGAAACAGCCGTGCCCGGACAGCACCTGCACCAGACGGAACGAGAGGAACCCGTGCCGGCGCTCGAACCAGTCCCGCAGGACCGGCCCGAGCGCGTCGAGGGTTCGGCGGCCGAAGGCTGCGGTGGCGAGGTCCGCCGTCCAATGGACGACGATGGCATCCCTCGCCTCCCGCCGGACGGCCTCCCGCTCTTCCGGGGCGGGGCGTTCTCCTCTCGCCCTCCGCCCCGCCGTCCATTCGTGCACTCTGGCGAGCACCCACGCCTCGAGCTCCCAAGGCGGGGTGCCGGCCAGAGCGCACGCCGCTGCACAGCCGACCGTACGGTAGGCCCGCGCAACCCGCTGAGCAATGGCCCTCTGGGGCGCCCGCAACGCGGCGGCGTTCTCCCTCCTTCGGAGGGAGTCCTCCCAGATGGGGGCCCCGTACAGGGCCATGCTCTTCAGGATGCCGGCGTAGAGTTGCCGGCATCGTGCGCTGGGCCCCCTCAAATTGGGGAGAAGCCACGACAGCGCCCCCGCTGTCTTCAGCAGGCGCGCCGACAGCCCGCTAAAATGCGGGCCGAAGCGCCACCTGCTGTCGATCACGAGGCCCAGATATTTCATCTGGGCCTTGATCTCGATCCTGACGCCCTCCACGAAGATGTGGGCGTCAGGCGGGGGGCGCTGCCGAGGCCCGTGGAACCACACGGCCTCGGTCTTGTGCAGCGCCACCTTCAGACCTAGGCGGCGGATCCTCGCTGCGACCAAGGATCCGCCCGCCGAGGCCAGGTTGGCCGCCTCCCTGAAACTCTCCCCCCGGGCGGTGAGGAGAGTGTCGTCCGCGTAGCAGATGACACTCGTGCCTCGGAGGAGAGTTCCCCGCAAGAGCCAATCGAAGCCGACGTTCCAGAGGAGAGGTCCTAAGACTGACCCCTGCGGAACGCCGGCCTCGGCGGGATATCGCCGGACCTGGCCAGTTCTGTCCACCAGGAGGATCGCCCGGTCCTCCAGGTAGCTGGCCAGCAGACTGCGCAGGTATCGAGGCACTCCGTGGAACCGGAGCGCCTCTAGGATGGTGGAGTGGGGAACAGAGTTGAAGGCGTTGGCAATGTCGAATGACACCGCCAACACTCCGTCCCCCGCCTCCATCGCCCCCTGCACCTGGCCCTTGAGGCAGGCCAGCGCGTCCACCGTCGAACGCTCAGCCCGAAAGCCGAACTGAGCGTCCGACAAGTCCGGCCCGACATCCCGCAGATGGCTCTTGACTCGAGCAGCTATTATCCCCTCGAACATTTTCCCGACCTCATCGAGGAGAACGATGGGCCGGTATGCCGAGGGGGAGTCTGCTGGGCGGCCCTCCTTGCGGAGGAGGCACAGCTGCCCCTCCTTCCACGGTTTCGGGAACCTCCCAGACGCAAGGCATGCGCTGAACAGGTCCCGAAACCGCTCCTCCATCAGAGTGGCGGCGATCGCCACCACCCTGGCGGGGACGCCGTCGGGCCCCGGAGCCGTCTTCTTGGAGCGGAGGTGGAAAACCGCCGCGCCAAGCTCCGACTCCGTGACCGGAGGGGCCTCCTCTGCCTCCTCGTCCTCCAGCGGGGCTCCGCGCATCTCTGGCGGGGTGAAGCTGTCCCTGCGCGGGAACAGGGACCGAACCACCCCGTCCAGAAACGAGGGCTCCAGGGTCTCGGCAACCGGGGGGCCAAAGGGGCGCAGCTTGTTGCGCGCCGCCTTATATGGCCTCCCGTAGGGGTCGTTGTCGAGACCCTCCAGCAGCTCGGCTCTCGCCGAGTCTCTGGCGGCGGCGATGGCCCGATCGAGGACCAGCCTCGCCTCCGAGTACACCTCGTAGAGGTGGTCCTCGTCGGCCAGGTCCCGTCGACGCCGCCGTCGACTCCGCGTGTAGGCCCTCCTTGCCTCCACGCAAGCTGCTCGGAGCCCCGCCAGCTCCGCCGACCACCAGTACACGGCGCGTCCGTCTGGCGGCCGGCCAGACCGAGGCATGCTGGAGTTGCATACCTCGGTCAGAGACTGGCGCAGCTGCCCCGCTGCGGCGTCCACATCCAGGCCGGCTGTAGGCGGCGACAGCCAGTCCTGGATGAACGCCGCCTCCCCCGCTGCCTCCCTGTCCAGGCGGGTCAGGGCCCACCGCGGAAACGGCGATCGCCCCGAGAGGGGCCGCCTCCCGCCGGGGCCACCGGCGGAGATGTCGAACCGCACGTAGCGGTGGTCCGACATGGTCTCCACCGGGTCCACCCGCCAGTTCAGCACGCGCGCGGCCAACGCAGGGGTGGCGAAAGTGACGTCCACTATCGAGCCACCCTGCCGCCGCACGCATGTCTGGACGCTCCCCCTGTTCAAGAGGGAGAGTCCAGAGGAGGCTGCCCACATCTCGACCGCCCGCCCGCGGGCGTCGGTGGCCGGGTTGCCCCAGGTCACCGACTTGGCATTCAGGTCTCCCAGCACGGAGACCTGACGCGGAACCGCCCTGCCGACCACTGCGGCCAGGACTCCGAGAAAATTCTCAAAGTCCTGGAGAGGACGGTTTGGGGAGAAGTAGACGCCCACGAGCGCCACCTCTCCCCACGCGGCGGCCACGTATCCCGGTCCCCTCTCTAATAGCGAGAGGGGAGGGGAGTCCGTGGAAGACCGCGCCGCTAGTGCCACCGAGCCGTCCTCGTCACCCAGCCAGGTGCTGGGGATCGAGTACGGCTCGGCGACCACCGCTACGTTCACCAACCACTCGGCCATGACCTGCACTGCCAGGTCCTGGGCCGCTCTGCAGTGGTTGGTGTTCGCCTGGAGGATGTGGTAGTCGGAGCCCATTACTCCGACATCGCACGATCCTCCTCGGCTGCCGCCGCTGGAGCTGCAGCGGCGGCGACGACGGCAGCGGTGGTGGCGACAGGGCGAACCTGCGCCGGCACTATGCCCTTTTTGACGGGGGGCTTGCAGCCCCTGCCCGCCATCCTATGGTCCGCGGGGCGGCCACTTGCGGCGCACGCCTTGCAGTGAGGCGTGGTGGCGCTGCAAGCGGCACTCTTGTGCCCCTCCTGTCCGCATCGGTAGCACGAGGCTCCCCAATCGGACTTGGAGGGACACGTAGCTCGGGTGTGGCCGAAGGCGCAGCACTTGAAGCAGCGCATAGGCTGGTCTTCAAGCGCTCGGACCACAGCCGAGCTGAGCCCCACGAGCAGCCGTCCCTTGGTCGCAGCAAGGACGGCCGCAGCCGCGGCAACAGGGCACTCGACGCGGACGATGCCCATGCCGCGGCGACCAACCCCGATGGCTCCGGCCCTCACTGCGGCAGCGACGCAGCCTCCAGCCGTGGCGACAGCCGCCACCACATCCTCCTTGGTGACCGAGTCGTCCAGCTCGGTCACCTCCAGGGATGCGGTCTTGACGGGCTTGACGACCGTCGCCACATCCGCGATGACCTCTTGCAACTTTGTTGCGAAGAGGTCCGCGTTAGCGCCGCGCTTCTCCCCCGAGAACTCGAAAATTCGAGCTCCGGCCTGGGTTCGGCGGCACGTAATGCCGCCGATCCCCAGCCGGGAGGGATCAGCATTCGTACGAGCCCGTCTTAGGACGGACTCGTACGTCTCGCCGCGCTCCGCGGCCTCCGGGGTGATGGTCACCACGACGGCCGCGGTTTTGGGAGGAATTAACTTCCTCCCGCCGGCTTTGGCTGGAGCCGCTTTCGCTGCCGCTGCAGGCGCAGTCGCAGCAGGCTTGGGGGCCGCCTTTCCCCCTGCCTTCTTCCTTCCCCTCCTGACCACTTCCGACCACGACATGTTGGCCGGGGTGGTGGAGGGAAGGAGGACGTCCTCCGCCTGCGAGGTCTGGGGGGCTGCTGCTGGAGGAGCAGCCGACGCAGCCGCCCCAGACGCACCCTCCGTGCCCATGGTGGGGGGGGTTTTAAGGAGCCGCCTTGCTCCTCTTGCCCTTCCCCTTGCCCTTGGAGGGCTTCTGGGCCTGGGGCTGCGCCCCCGATGCCGGGCCTGCCACAGGCGCAGGTTCCGGCTCCCGCGGTGGCGGCTTATCCGCCGCTAGCGGCGGGCGAAGCCGCCTTTCCGGCAAGAGCCGGTCCTCAATGCCTGCGAAACAGGCTCTGGTGAAGGCCCTCTCCTCCATTACGACCTTTCGGAATAATTCCTCAAGGTCGGAACGGGAAGAGGAGCCTCCTACCACCGGCACCGGGGCAGGCTGGGCAGGCTGAGCAGGCTGGGCAGACTGGGCAGGCCGAGCCGTGGCCTCAGCCAGCTTCTGGTGAAGCTGGCTGACCTCCGCCTGCAGGCGATCCACCCTCGCCTGCAGCTGCCGCGTCTCGTCGCTGGCCGTCCGCCGCACCAGCTCCAGGACAATGCCGTGCATGCTGGCTGCACGGCATTTGAGGGCCTTCTGGAAGGTCCCCTTCAAATTGGAGGACTTTGAGGCGACCTCCAGAACTTCCTCCTTGTCCTGGAGCGCCATGCGCTCCAGCTCCGCCAGGGAGTGGTCGGCGTACAGCACGGTGGACGTGCCGTAGCCAGCCCTCGACCTGGCGGCCCGCGCCTGCTGCTCCTTCGCAGCGACCCGCTCCTCCAGGTCCTGCTGGAGCTGCTCCCTCCTCGCCAGGCCCATCTGACGCTCGGCGTCCACCAGGCCCACATCGTGAGTGGGAGCCGGAGCAGAAGTCGAGGCCCTTTTAGACTTCGGCTTCTTCCCCGACTTGCCCACCGATCCGGAGGAGCCCCCGGACCCGAGCCTCAGGTAGGCCCGCTTTCGATTGAGCCGGTCTGTCTCGGCCGCCGACGTGTCGACGACGGAGCTGTCGGTGTCCGACAGCAAGTCCGGCGTGCCGAACAGGCTGGCCGCAGAGGGTGCGCGGTCAGCCTCCAACGCCGAAACGTCGCCGGCGAGGCCCTGAGAAGGGCCTTTGGATTGGCCCTGAGAAGGGCCGTTTGAATCGCCCTGGGAGGGGCGATGGGTTAAAAATCGCCCGGAGGCGTCGCGAGATTGCTTTTTAGGCATGTTACTCGTAAACGCAGCGCGCATCGATTGCTGCGAGTCACAGCGCACTTTAGCCGCCGGTCTGCCACTCCGTTACGGTGGTCAGACACGGCGTTGCCCAGGGGTCACGACGGGGACGTATGCGCTGTGGGGGGACCCCCTCACAGTTCTAACCTAACCTAACCCATTTGATCGGGGTGCCCTGGCTTAGTTACTGCGACCAATTCGGCTCGCGCGTGATTGGTTACAAACTTCCAACCTGAACTGTAATTGAATATCATTCAGGCCGTTAGTTGAACGGCCGCCGTTTAGTTAAAAAGCTAGGCGGTTAACTGAACGGCTAATTTAACCAGTTGGCTGCGACATATACATAAAGTACTTCTAATGTCTGCCTAGTGGACAGTATCTTTTAGGTAAATGTTTTTTTCTAATTCATTACCTAAGGTCTATTTGGCCTCGTTATGTACTCTAAATGACTCGTCTTGTAGCTCAAATACCACAGATTTATTCCAGACGTTTGCCATATACATGTTTAGTGTCTTTTTACAATTACAACCTTTTAGTAAAAAAAAATTCTAACCTCTTTTCAAACATTTTTTCTAACCTTTATACCTATACAAAGCAAAAAACTTCTTGTTTTCGAACATCCAAAATTTCAAGCAAAATTAACAATACATTTTTTTTGTTATTTTATAAACAGTTTAGATTAAATATTTCCAAAGAATCCGGGTGAAGAGTTCTAAACAATTTTCTCGTTAAAATTGCTTCATGTTTTTTTAAAAAGATTGTTATGTAAATACTTTGTACTCCGCACTGTTGTTGCGAGAGATATCCTTTGGTGATTTGAATATTTTTGATGTCTTGTCGCACCTTCCCTTCGTTTCTATGATTCCACTAAATTCGTAAAAAGTAACTTTTGAGGGACCTTTTTCGTCCAAATACTCATTGAATTAAATACAAGAGTGTGAAGGTTTTCGCTTTAAACAGCCTTATTAATTTTGAATAAAACAGGCTGCTGTTCGTGATAAAATTATTAAGGAGTCTGAGAATAAATTAATCATGTACATACTCGAGCGGGTCTCGTTCCTAGCACCTACAAAATAATAATGTTTTCAGATCTAATTTATTTAAATTGAACGGTGTTATGGTTTGGTCTAATGTTACTAAACATTTGTTTATTTAAAATAGAAATGAGAGCTTAATTAAATATTTAGATCAATGAATTATTTTAAATAATTCCATTTATTTTGAAAAACGTACGAATTTGTGCCAGGTTGATAGTAATAGGTAATAAGTTCGCTCCCTATTATATGGGACTTAAACATAACGGGCAAAATGTGGATGTTCCAATGGGTAGGTACACTTCTGCCATATGTTATGTAAAACTTACGAATCACTTACGCAAAGAATTTGTATATCTTCTAAATTCCATCACGACACTCTGATTTGCTCTTCATATATTTTCATCTTATGCTAAGCTGAAAATTCCGTGAAAATGGAAAAATTTGGTCGCGGTCACAGTATATGAAATACAACTTATGAAAATATTGTAGAGTAGAACACAGTATGAAAACGACTGGGTGTTGTTACTGAATTGTACAAAGTGTATAATACCAAGCGCGTGACACCAATTTTAAAAGAATTTCAGCGAAAGATTGCGTGGAAATTGGATTAAGTAACAAGCAACCTTTTGGGGTTTCAGCAAATCTCTTTGTAGTTTGTTAGTTGCCGGGCGCACCAAACACTTTTTAGTCTTATTACGCTTGCTTACTGAGTCTTCAAATATGCACCGTTCTATTTGTTAAGATTTTAATATTTATTATTAATATAATATTTAATATTATAATATTTATAATTCACGTTTCCTCGAGTAATTAATTACAAAGAAACTTTGAAATTTTTTCATTATGGTTGACGAAGTAGGTAACTCTCGCGCTTTCTGAACCCTCCATAGACAATGCAAATGGCTTCCACGTGGCTACACTTTTATGGATATGTTCCATACGAAGCGAAGGACGTTGGAGTATGTCTGACATCGGCTTTCGTAAACAACAGTGGCCATTGACGCGCTGACCATAAACTACATGTGTATCGCGATAGATTGAGAACTGTCCAACATTATGATTGGCACTCGATTATGTTGTGTCTCTGTTTTTAGAACCAGATGTGTTCGTGTGTATTGTGTATGTCGCCAAGTTAAAGAAAACAAGATAATAAAAATGATCTTTAACTAATGAACATTAGACAGTTATATATTTACAATACCTACATTTAATACATTTTTGTTGAGTGTAGGCACTGAACAAACTTTTCCATTAGCTGCATATTTAATCACAAATTAATAGCTATCGTGACGAACTTTATATTTATTTATTTATTTTGATTATTGTCCTCATGTAAGTGAATTTGTGTCTTTTTTTAAATAAATTTATTATTAAACCGATATGGAACAAAGCCAGGCAATTGCCAGGATTTACAGTGCTAGGATGATGCATAAAAATAGAATGAAAGAATGTTTCAGTCATAAAAAAAACAAACTTATGTGAATACTTGGCTGAGATTACGATGCAGGATTCATAAATAATAAGCACTGCATACGAATACATACCGAGCTCCGCAAATGCCGATGCAAATTCTCTGTTATCGCCGTCACCTCACATTGCGTCCTTAAAAAAATCACAGTTCACTGAATAATTTAAAACAAACATTTAAAACATATTGAATTATTTATTTCGACTTTTTCGTATTCTTCAGTGTGAAAACCGTTTGAGATGTTATTAACTATGCTAATGAAGATTGTTAGAACGATAATTTTATTCTGCAAGGGGTGATTATGCTCGGGTCCTTTAATAACCACGAATTGTTAACGATGCTATTGTTTAAGTCACGAAGTGTGCAAGTGCCAATTACTTTCTCTTACTGTTTTTTTCCTCCTGTTTATTTAAGGTATTATAACTATTATTTTGTCGTTATTGTGTGTTTGTTATTGTGTATTTAAGATTGTTGAGCTATTATTTTATTGATATATATATGACGTTATTATGGTTTTATTGTTACAAAAAAAAAAACAACCGACTTCCAACAAAACACTACAAAGTGAAAAATAACTTTAATTTCAGAAGTCGGTGTCGTTGGGTCTGCATTTTCGTTTTTTGACACCGACTTCTGAAATTAAAGTTATTTTTCACTTTGTAGTGTTTTGTTGGAAGTCGGTTGTTTTTTTTTTTGTTTTTATTTTTCACTTTTTAGGGTTCCTTACCTCAAAAGGATAAATCGGAACTGTTATAGGATCACTCAAGTATCTGTCTGTCTGTCCGTCTGTCATATCCAATTTTTTCCGAATTTAATAGACCGGTAGGTGCTGTCTGAGAGTCATCACTTCATGTTGCTGAGCTGATGATAAGTGAAAGTCAAATACTTTTATTCAATTAGGCCTATTACAAGCTTTTTCGACAACTACAAGCCCTTACCATCATCAGATGCGGGACCTGTTCGTCCCGTTACATCATTACGAGAAATGGAATGATGAAGACGATTGTTTTCAAGTCCACGTTTATCCAAGAACTGCTAAGTAGTTTCTGTCGACATATTGCCATATCTCCTAACTCCTAACAGTTAAGGACTGCTTGTGGCTACCATCGACGGCTCGGTAGCATTATAGTCAGACTTTTAATTAGCTGCAGTAAAACGACAGCTTATGTGTAACTTAAATGACTAAAATTGGCGTCTTTTTGTTTTTTCGCGGCCATCAACCAAACCATGTTTATCTAGTACAGAATAGTGTAACAAACGAAACTTATTTGACATGCATATCTCTAAATGCAGTCCGAAATGAGTTATAATTAAGAAGTGTCATTTTACTGCAG
Source organism: Gortyna flavago (assembly GCA_963669345.1). Classification (NCBI taxonomy): domain Eukaryota; kingdom Metazoa; phylum Arthropoda; class Insecta; order Lepidoptera; family Noctuidae; genus Gortyna; species Gortyna flavago. The sequence goes on from OY770129.1 coordinate 10,191,671, forward strand.
CTAATTAAAAGTCGGAGTATGAGTATAGGTAAGTGGTGACTCTCAGACTCAAACACTTGAATCATCTATAGGTTTATTTTGATTTGAGAGAGTTCAACTAACACACTGTACATGCCTACTAAAGAGGATTTTCCTCGACTTTCATGGGATCCCTTCATCAGACTATGACTTGGTGACAATGGGACCACCTCGAGAGCATACCGTTTCAAACCCTAATGTCAACTGCTCATCACCTGTTACAAAATATTGCTTTTCCCGATGCTGGGACGTTAATTGTTGAGGAGTTCTCCTGATAAGAACCAGGAGAACTGGAGCTGATGGTGAAGTCATCATCAGCTCCCCTTCACCATACGCATTGTGACGAACATAAATTGCTTAGCAACCATATTAAAGCAAGCGAATCGCTACCCGTGAAATATTTGTCATTTAGTAGTTCCTATGGCCATCTGTGGTCTTCATCATCAATTCCACTTCACCAAATTATACTTTCTGAATGCAAATGCTTGAGTTGTTAATGAAAATACCAAAATTGCTATATGTATGCCTACAATATTTGAGGAGTTCCCTCAATTCCTCATGGATCCCATCATCAGAACTGGATTTTGACAAAAATGGGACCAATCTGGAAGTAAGTCCTTTCAAATAAAAAAAGAATTTTCCAAATCGGTTCATAAATGACTAAAAAAAAAACATACAACCGAATTGAGAACCTCCTCCTTTTTTTGAAGTCGGTTAAAAATACGTTGTTAATTGAAAATATTTATTCCTCAATTTTAATGATTGCACCTACCACTGTTTGTCTCTGCATCAGCCAAAGGTGGGAAATGTCTATGGCATTAAGTCAGCCTCTGTACATTTATGTGCTGAAAGTATTAAATAAGTGAATTCAAAAGTCTTACTACTGCAGCTACTTTTCTAAAGAAACATCTAATCAATAAAATCAGTAGGTACTTACCTATTTCAATTTGAACATGTTAAAAACTACTCTTAGGTATTACCTTAAAATATATTAATAATGAAGTATAGAAAGTTCACGAGGAAATTGCGTTTGGAATGTCAGGCCTCGTACCTGCCTATTAGTAGATAATTACTTAGTTTTGACATGTTCGCAAACTGTGCTTTAATTAATCCTTACATCGTGGTAACTATTAGTAATGGGATCAAATATTTATTTTATTTGGGAAATTATAGTTTTTTCTTTATTTATCTTTTTTAAAATCGTTTTATGGTCTTTATTTGTATGGTGTACGTTATAAAATATATTATGTTATATTTGACTTGCAAAGATAACTATTATTAACTAACGCACGTTATAATATTTGGTAGCGTAATCACGTCTATCAGAGCACATTACAGAAACAAAGCAAAAACAATAGACATTCCGAATAGTTTAAAGAGTAGGTACCTAACAAATTTTACAAAATAGGCCATTTAAAAGTGGTGCAAAAATGTTGTGTTGTCTGCTATTTAATCCGCATTTTTCGACAAAACAAATGTAAATCGAATTTTCAATATTTTTAATTGCGTTGTATTTTTTGGTTGTTTTTTATACAATCTGACTCTCCTCTATACAATGTGATTAAAAAATGAAAGCTCGCTTCAATTTACATAGAAACATTTCCGTAGAATTTTAATATTGGTTAACTGCCTTCAATAATCCGTTTTATAATGGTGAGGATTAACTCGCTTTATTGTAAAACTACGTGGAATTGTAATAAAATGTTAAGTAGTTTTTTTTTAGTTTTGGTCTGTTGTGAAGCTCAGCAGTGAATGTTTCTAAATATTTTTATTCATTAACCGTCTAAAGTTTAGGAAATTAAAAAATAAACCACTCAAGTGCTAGTCGGAATTCGGACTCGCTCACGAAGGCAAGAATCGCCGAAAAAAACACGTTTCTTGTATGGAGACCCAATCTCATTTTTATTAGCTTTATTATGTTTTATTATTTCCTGTTACAGTGGCAATAGAAATACATACTCTGTAAAAATTTCAACTGTCTACCTATTACGGTTCATGAGATACCGCCTGCTGACAGACAGACGGACGGCCGGACAGCAGAGGCTTAGTACAATTCCGTGGTCACCTTTTGGGTACAGAACCCTAAAAAGCTAGGTATATACGTATTTCTAATCCCGTATATGGACCGTGTAAGTCCACTGGGACTAAGGAAAGGGAAATAGTTACTATCGTTACCTCCTAAACGCTCTACGTACCAATGAAATGAAACTAAACGAATTATGTAACGGTTATCGCTGTAGTACAGTTTTCCCTACGCTTACGTCCGTTTATAGCGCTGGTGGCAACCGAAATGGTCAAATGTCTCATATGGCCAGACAAACCGTAACCACGAATGCTGTTAATGGCTGAAAAGCGCCAAAAATGTATACTGTAAAGGTTAAATGATACGTAAGTTTCGTTTTATTACGGATTTTCCGAGTCATATGGCCCGATGGCTTTATTTGTTACAGATTGCCACGTTGACGGAACAACTATTTAATTTTATTGTGCACTTGTTTGTGCAACATAAAAAAAATACCAACGATTTCGTATGGGATAGCAAATTAACGATTTATTTGTCTTACGTACAGATTTTTAGGATGCTTCATTGATGTTTGTTAAGGTTTACATGATCTCGCGCCGTGATTATTGTTGTTGTATTATCTAAGTGTTGGAATGTAGCCTGGAATCAATTAAATTATTTACTAACTAGCTTCTGCCCGCGACTTCGTCTGCGTGTTTTTTTTGTTCCCCCGTTCGCGTTATACCTCATTACTTCGTTTTTATTTAGCGTTTTTTCTGTTTTTTTTTGTTTTTTCCCTGCTCCCAAGGGCCCTAGCGTGATGTTAAATAGCGTATAGCCTTCCTCTGGAATTGGGCTATCAAATGTATTTATATATATTATTTTTATACATATTTATCAAGTGTATTTTCAGAGATTACAGCGAAAGCACTAGGAAGTGATGAAGGGCGGGCGTTTTTGGGGGTCTGTCTTATGTAATTATGACGTTCGAAAAGTGTTTTTACAGGGTGTTCTACATATGAATATGAATAACTTTCATTATGAGACCAACTCTGAAATCACGAAAAAAAAATCTGCTGTTTCATACATTTTGGTGTAGGTATTGAACTTTTGTATGAAACAGCTGATTTTTTTTCGTGATTTCAGAGTTGGTCCCATAGTGAAAGTTGTTCATATTCATGGGTAGAATACCCTGTAAACATTTTGAGACGGTAAAAAAATCATTCGGTATATTATCCACGAGTTACCTACATAAATGAATCGAGATACCGATATTCATCTCAAGCATCGAGCTGTTCAATTATGCGCTAAAACGGAAAATGAGCTGGGAAATCTTAATGGTATTTTATGTTAAAACCTTTCCGTTGACACTGCAAAATAAATGCTGCTTCGTTGACCGAGCATCCTGGCTTATAAGTATCAATTTCAATCTCAACTCGAGGGTGAAACTGAGGAAGCTTTAAAATTCCCTCTCTTTTCAGCTGTATTCCTGTTAAAATTTTATTTTAAATTATATTTATGTTTTTACTAGTGACTCGCCCCTGTTTCGCACGGTTTTTATGACTTGACCAAACATCGGGATTTCTTTGTTATATGTAAATTGAATAGATTATTTGTGAATGATGATTTGGTTAGAATGGGGGTGACCACCGAGATGACGTCTAATAGAAAAGTATGGAAGATAAAGACATGTTGTGCTGACCACAAATAAATTGGGATAAAGGCAGGAGAATGATAATGACGATGTAAGTTGAAGAGAGCAGTGGTGGCCCAGTGGTAATGGCCGCGACTTACGAGTTGTAGGTCGTAGGTTCGAACCCGGACAGGCGCTTTACTCTGTGTAAATTATTTTATCACCACTGCTCTCAAAACGGTGAAGGAAAACATCGAGAGGAAACCGGCATGTCCTAGAACCAAAAATTCGAAGACATATGATATCTACCAACCCGCAATGGGCCCGCGTGGTAGATTATAGCCCACTCCCTCTCGATGAGAGGAGGCCTGTGACCCAGCAGTGGGAATACTATAGGCTGATTATGAAGTAGAATATAAATGTATTAAACCTACACATAAACCTTAAGGAATAAATTCTCTACATGATACTGAAAAGGCCAATTCTCGTCATTTAAAACGTTCAAAATAATAATACAATAATATCCTTGGACATTTCACACAACGCCATTTAGTCCCAAGCTAAGCAACCTAATGCTTGTGTTATGGTAACGAGGTGGCTGATAAACTACTTTTTTTTTTTTTGTAAATACATACATATTATAGATAAAACACCCAGACACGGAACACATACATGTAGGTCGTACAAATATTTGTTCCGTGCGGGAATCGAACCCGCGACATGCTGCGCAGCAGTCAATCGCTCAACCACTGCGCTAACCGTGTCGTCTCTATCTAGTCGCAGTCTCTTATCAGCGACTAACAAATGTCAAAAACTTGTCAAAATGTAGGGAAATTAGAGGTATTTTTGACAGATTGAGACTGAGATCAGACTGTGAACGTTCTTAAAATTATAAGAATTGCCCCTCAGAACCACGCGGTCACATAGACACGAAAAGCGACTCTCGTATAGATTCAGTTGTTTATTGGAAAAGCAGAGATAGGTACGTAAAATATTAATTTATTTGCAAAAAGGTCCTGGCGCGTAGTACTCGCATTCGGCGTGCGTTTATAACCAGAGGGACAATTCTCGTAATTTTAAGAACGTTCACAGTCTGATCTCAGTCTCAATCTGTCAAAAATACCTCTAATTCCCCTAAATTTTTGACAAGTTTTTGAAATTTGTTTGTCGCCGATATGAGACTGCGACTAGGATTTGAACGGATTTAAATTACGAGAATTTTCCTTCAGATGTATTCATGAACGTAAGTGAGGCAAAAGGCGCTCTGTAGTTTCTGCCGACCCCTGAAGAAGGTGTGAGTTTATGTAGGTATGTATGTTTATTTGCAGAAATCACCGAAATTTCTCACGATCCGTTTTTACTTCTTTATACATGCAATTCAGTAAAATATGAATGACTTTCCCTTGTAATTTTAATTCCTTATAATTTGGGGGAGTCAAATAACGAAAACGAAAGCATTCCGAAAGTTGTGTCAACCTCCCAGAACTGTTGTTATGTTTTGTTTTATTTTTCTGTTCTTCGGCTCTTTCCACACGAGCGAGCGTTGTTCGTGCGTGTTTTCCGATTAACAATGGCTGTGTATGATAGGGACCTTATTCCACTAATTTCACTTTTCACAAAGCAGTAATGGAGAGCGCTGCAAACACGCGACTGATTGCTTTGCGTGAGTATTGTATTTGCTTCTTCTTTATGACTATATTTACATAGCGTTGTATAGGGGCTCGTGGCTAAGTAAAAACAGCCGCACGGGTCGATCGATCAGGTTAAGCTACGATTGCCGTGGTCGTTCTGTGGATGGGTGACCATGTTTATATACAGCGACCTCCCATGCCTCGGAAAGCACGCTAAGCCATTGGTCCTGGCTGTCATTCTTGGCTGGGCAGATGATTTACACAGCGTTTTATCTATGTCAGGATGGCCCAATCCTACTTTCTATTATACTAATCACACTAATATTATAAAGGCGAAAGATTGTGAGTGTGTGTTTATATGTTTGTTACTTGGTCACGCTCAAACGGCTGGACCAATTTTGATAAAATTTTGCATGGAGGTAGCTGAAACATATAGCCTACTTTTTATTCCGATATTCCCACGGGATCGAAACTTATGCGGGTAAAATCGCGGGACGCAGCTAGTATAATATTATAAATGTGAAAATTTGTGAAGATATTTGGATGTTTGTTACTCAATTTATTACTCAAAACTTCTAAACGGAAAAAAGAAAGTCGTTTATCTTATAAGTGAAGGCTAAGTGAAGGCACGTCCAAATATCCGTTAGAAGTTGGCCGTAACATCACAGCGCTGATTTGCTGAATTCGTTTTCTCCTCTACCGATCATTATTTCTCGTGACAATTCATTGTGTTTGTTTATATGTATCTATGTATTAGTATTTATTCTTGTATTTTATAATCAATTCCGAGCTTATTATCCCTTAAGTTGTATGGTAGAAAGTGCCCAAGGTATTAAGTTCGCCTTTGCACAGTATTTTTTTTACTTGTGCATAAAGTTTTAATAAATAAATAGTTCAGTCAATAAAGAAGTCGTAGATTGCTTGAGCAGAGACCTAAGCGATTTCATCAGAAACTTGTTCAGGGTGCTTGGAGGTGAACACACTAAAAGTCCTGACGTCATAAGAGGTTAGGCGGAACGTGTAGGTCGAAGACGGTTGGGAATTCGGAAAAAGTGTATTCATAAAAGTTGTATCAAACGTTATGAGCTTTCATTTGGCGTACTTACGCAAACATGCTTACCCATTCTTGCCGTAAAACCACAAGGTTCATGAATAGGTAAATAGACTACCCTGTAAAATGATACCTCAGGTACACAATTACTCTAACTGACCGCAGTAAGCCCCTTTACCACACTACACTAGGAATTAACACTACGTTGAAGTCTTCATAGTACCTATGAATGTAGAGATGATATTTTAGATTAATTACAAACAATGTCACAGGACGGTAATGTTGTCGCCGGATTACCAGACTGACGAGGGTCACTCCATTTGTTACAACTTTATGCTACAATTACCTACATATTTAAACAAGCTGACGATTAAATTCAAAGTATACGTACAATCAAAATAAAGGATACGTACAATCAAGGCAAGTCTGTGTAATAAGGACTTCCCGTTGGCGTCGTGGTCGCGAGCGCGGAGCTGCGTCTTGTGCTCGATCCCCAGGTCGGGTAAAGTGTTATTGAGTTTTCCATTAGGATTTTTTTAGTAATAGCCTGGAGTTTCGAAGTTGCCCGTTTACTCCCGTGCTTCGGAAAGCACGTTAGGCCGTTGGTCCTGCGCCTTAACTCTCTCCGGTCGTATCGGATTGCCGTCCCCTGGCAAAAATACGGTCTAGAGGTCTATATAAAAAGGAAGTATAATTCCACACACTCAAATAATTACGCGTGACTCCGGTTATTCGAAAACTAATGTTATTTTGTTACGTCTAGTCTAAACCTTTTTAACCAACTTGCAAAAAGGAGGAGGTTATGTGTTCGACTTTATGTTTATGTTTTTTATGTATGTTTACCGATTTCTCCGTCAATTATGGATCGTTTTAAATTTTTTTTTTTAGTTGGCGGCTTTGTCATTGTTGGGTCTTAGTTTTTAACTTTCTTTATTGTGTGAATTATTTTGTGGTAAGGGATCATTGAGATCATAGGGAATTCGATAAATATAATTTGGTAAGCAGCCTATATTATATTTAGAAGGGTAGGTATATAGTGTTATTGAAAACAGTCAAGAGTGAACAATAACTGTTTTGTTCTCATTTGGGGTTTATGTACGAATAATTATAGATAAACAATAGAGGGGCTTGTGGTGTGCTTTGTGGGGCTTGTAATAACAGCCGCACGGCTGATGACGCTACGCTTGCCGGTTGTTTGGCCCGTAGATGGATGACCATCTTCACATACCAAGACCCCTCCGTGGCACGGAAAGCATGTTAAGCCGTTGGACCCGGTTGTCATTCGTGGATCTTTGACAGTCGTTACGGATCGTCAGTAGTCCGAAAGTCTGACAACCAATCTTGCTAAGGGGATCGTATTACCCAGTAACTGGGTTGTGGAGGTCAGATAGGCAGTCGCTCCATGTAATACTGGCATTCAGCTGCATCTGGTTAGACTGGAAACCGACCTAAACATAGTTGGGAAAAGGCTAGGCAATTATAGATAAACAATATATTATTTTCACCAAGTACTCTGTAAGACCTTTCATTAGATACCAAACATGAAATAATAAAATTATTTATCTTATATAGGGTTCCGTACCTCAAAAGGAAAAACGGAACCCTCATAAGACCATTTGTTGTCCGTCTGTCAAGACCCTTTTTCTCAGGAACGCGTGGATTTATCAAGTTGAAATTAATTTTAAATACTCAGGGCTGCAATCCCTTGAAGCAGTGAAAAATCAAACTTCTAAAGTCAAAGTAAACAAAAGATACGGGCGTAACTATTATGTTCCGAAATCAAAACCAAAATCTATAGGCACATCTATAATACAATACTCTAGCAATAGGGTACTTCCCGTTGACCTAGAATCATGGAATTTGTCAAGAAGCAGTGTTATGTAGCACAAGTAAAGGAAAAGATCCGAAAACCGTGTAGTTACATACCTACAAATTTGTACGGAACCCTCGGTGCGCAATTCCGACTCGCACTTGACCGGTTTTTTTTTCTGCTGAACACTTTGAGCTATAAGCCGCCATGTTGGGTTTGATGTGACGTCATAACCTGCGGAACAACATAACGTTCTCAATGATATCACATTCGTCAAAATACGACGAGTACTTTAGGAGTTATGAGCGAACAGATGAGTATAGGTACATACATAGCCCGTTAAAATCATAACCCTCCTTTGGCTTTGCCGTAGTCGAGTGAATAGTAATAACTTCAGTCCCAATTTAGATTTTTAAAGAAAAAATTCTACCTAATTAAAGATGGTATACCTACCTACTTTTGCAATTATGGCACGTAAACAATTTCTTTTCAACGTTGAGACTGGAGTCAAGTAAATCGTTTAATTTGCTAAAACAGTGTCGTTTCATTTATCCCCATTTCATTCTAAGTAAATTATAAATCAAAGAAAAACAATATTTTAACGTAACTTAGACGTTTTATTAAGAATGGAACGTTTACGTTTCGAATTACGAAATAAAAAGAGCAATTTATTCTAAGGATGTGATCAGAATAATGATTTCAGAATTTCTTTCTTTACCGCGAGTGCAACCTCGAGTTTAAAAAGACATTGTGTAAAGAATTGACGGGAAAACGGGTCAAATTGTGTAAAAGAACTCGTGCTAAAAGTCAATAGCCTGACAAATGGATGTTTCCCATGCAGCCAGCATGTTACAAAAGAAACAACCAAATGTCTCATAATATCGCGAGCTGCATTACAATGACTACAAAAAGGTTTTTTATGCGTGTTTATTAATGTCTGTGGTTGGCGTAGGTATCATGATGTTTCTGTTATAATAACTACTTTTGGAAACGCAAGAAAATGTTTGTCGGCGAAACTATTCAACGTTAGAGTAAGTACTCATAACAATTAACGCACTAGGTAGTAAGGTGCATAGTCAAAGTCAAATCATTTATTTCAAATAGGCATTTTTGAACGTCATTTGCAAAAAAATTGAATTGATTCCAGTCGCCTCTGCCAAAAGATAGTTTCATATTGAGAAGAATGGACAAGAATCTTCACCGTTACTCTTTTAAAAATCTTTTGCAATATTTTTATATATTAATTTTACATAAATTAGGTATATTTTTGAAGAAGATTAACCTTGAACAAAAATACTTTACCACAATAGGTAAAAAGAATTAAAAATTACAGGTAAATTAATCATGATAGATACTACATTGTGCTCACATATTTACACATATAGTAAAAGTTGATGATTTTCGTAAAAATTTAACAAGTAATAAATTAGTGCGTCAGTTAAAGTAATCACAGAATACAATGTACAGTGGGCTGCATCAATTGGGTACTCCCCTTGAAAGCATTTAGCAACTGGGGTAGGTACCCAATTGATGCAGCCCACCGTACAATTAATGTCATAAAAATTATAAATTATACAATTAAATTAGTAACTAGTTTGATTTTTCGCCGTGTACTTAGTTATTTATTTTATTTATTTATTTTGCCATCATATATCCTCAACAGACAGGAAAAAAAACAGTATAGAAAAATAGGTACAAAGGTGATGCTTATTTCATAAGAAATCTCTTCCAGCATACCTGCGACAGGACAATAGATAGAGAAATGTAGACTTTTATTGTAAACTATCGACTCCAAAGCTACTAAGAATAATTATTATAAATAAATCACAGTTAGGAGCTCGTACATAAGTGTCGTTTGTGCGAACGCATGATGATAATTTGATGGTCTTTAGGTACTTTATGGCGGTTTATTAATGGTGAACTCACGAATAAACACTTACAGGCAGTTTCTGGTGTCATTTAACAATGTCCTTTGTCGTTCTTTGCCGAATATCGAAGCATTATGGCTATATTCATAAAATAATAGCCCTCCAGACCGTATTTCAGCCAATCTTAAATCCTAACCTTCGGCGCGGGACACATTATATTGCGTAAGTGTGTGCGCAGCCATAGGTGCACTCTCTCTTTCCTTACTCTCCGATTGTTTTATGAATAAAAAATGAATGAATGAATGAATGAATGAACGGCACGTAATCTACCACGCCCGGAGACAGATCAGGCGCAGAACCAACAGCTTAACAAAAATAAAGGAAGGAAGTACTGAAACTATTCACCATAAATCATACATTCGTTGTAACACGTTATGGTAAAGACTAGAGTTTACCATAGATAAAATAAATAGGTAATATGGACGTAGCATAAGTAGGTATGTATATTATCTCCTAATGCCATTTTGATTGCAACAATGGTATAAATGCTGCAAACATAATGTTGTGAGCTTCAATAATTCCTCCATTGTGCAGACCTTTGTGGCAAAACTTTGGGTGCTTTTAGCAACATTTGGCATATTTTTTGTCATACTTGTGCCACTTCGAACTTTTACAAAAAAAATAAAAAGGTTCGTAGTGCCGACGCGGCGGTTGCGTGTGAATTCCAGTAATATCGTAAAATAAGTGCAAATTCCGTCTGGGAAATGTGTTACTTTCATTTTGCTTGCATGTAACATGCAAATTTCAACTTTTTTGTTTGAAACTGTAGCCTCTAACGACCCAACATTAAAAAACAGGAAAATCTGAACGATTTAAATATTGTAAGGTAAACGCTATTTATTAAACGATTTCTCTTAAAGAAAGTTTCAACAAGGGCCCTTACTGGTCGCAAGCTAAAGTAAGTAGAAGGCGAAAATAATTCTGTTTTTTCTTAAATTAAAAAGTTTGCAATAAGGATTTGGTAAGTTGGGAGTTTTTGTGCTTTTGCGAAACCCCTCCACTGGTTGCGAATAGCCTAGAAACGTTTCGCGGAGTCAATGACCATTCAATAGTAATCGAATCATTTTTGGATTGCTGAAACTGGAAAACTTTGTTGAAAGGGGATTTTGAATTCCATTTTTCTCGTTTCCTTATTTAGTAATCGTTGATTGAGTTTGGTTTGCTTGTCAACATTAAATTAAATTGGGGGTACAGCTCTTTTCGATGGTTTGACCTGGATTGGTTCAATCGAATTCGGAATAGGTGAAATAGGTTCAGGTGGGCGCTTGTACGGGCTCGAGGTCATTCTGTGAATGCATCTAAAGTGGGTTGCGCTTGCTGAATAAGTGGCTCAGACAAATAGAATCTTCGTCAATTCGGATGTTCTAATCTGGTAGATAGAGGAAACTAAACCAGTGTATAATTTCGTAAATCTTGGCATATCAATATATTGGTAATATACACTAATTGGTAATATACCACTTTAGTTTGCAAGTGCTATTATAGTTTTACAAACCAATGCAGAAACTAAACGAATAACTGTTAAACTGAAAACTAAAACACAAAGGGGAACGCGAACAAATCTGTCCAAAGAAAAATAGCTTTTTATTGTCTGTAGAAGTTGTGCTGCAGGAGTTATGAAAACTTGACCTGGTCGTGTCGGCGAGGCGGCGGGTGATGCCGCCCACAGGCAAGTTGCCACGGCAGGCACGCGATCGCGTGATACCCAAAGGGCACACTACAATTACAGCAAAATGACCCATGCTCATTCGGCACGCGAATGTCGCTATTAAAAAGAAGAACCCGAAATTGGCATGTAAAAATAAAAACCGGCAAGGTCTCGCGGGTGTTTTGCTGAAAGATTCATTTTCTTATCACGCTATGTGTTAAGTTGTTTTTGTTTTAAATTAAGCACGCACTGTTTTGATTATTTTAAACATCTAACAAGATGGCTACGGTCACACAATAACGAATTTACAAATACAGAGCGTTTTTTTACACCTTGTAATATGGCGGAATCGCTATTCTGGAAACGATAGCTTTAGACAAAGTGACATTCGGACAGCGATAATGGTGATGAGAAAGTTAAACATGTACAGGATAACGAAAAGCGTATGTCAATCCTGTTGCAAATCATTGTAGAAATACGATACGTATTAAATGCAATTGTCACTTGTCAAGGCTCTCCGGTTTCTATAATGAAGGGAAGAATAATAATATTACTCTTGTTGGTTCGTTTAAAATAGTTAAGTGTAATATTGTTCTGCGCTACTATACATAGGGGTAATTGGTTTGACCTAGTTATGGTAATAGCATTTCCTTAAATATAATTATTATAATTAGGTTCATAGAAAAACAATACATACGTGTACTTAATAGGGTTGGTATAAATTAATATGCTTCCATTTGGTAATTTATATAGAGTAGGTGCTAAATATTACATTTTGTTTTTAATCCTTGAATATAAGGTTAAAGTAGAAGTATTAATAAACTACTTGTTTAAATATTTTGCCAAACATTATTTTCAATAATGGACGCTTTACTTTGAGTTAATAATTTCATCACTGCTGCTCTCAAAACGGTGAAGGATAGCATCGGATGGAAACCGGCATGTTATAGAACCAAAAAGCCGAAGATAATATGATGATAATAGATGTGACATCTACTAACCCGCACTGGGTTCGCGTGGTTCCCACTTCCTCTTACAGAGAGGAGGCCTGTGGTCCACCAGTGGGAACATTATAGGCTGATTATGCTAAGGTGTTTTGTGGATACCTCTTAAATTCGCTCCAATATTGAGCTGTAGAACATAAAAAAAATTAAAATGATTTATGCATTGAAACAAAAAAAAAAACAATCATTTTTCTGTTAGATAAAAATAACAGGTAGGTAAGCAAATTGGGCACCACAGGGAAACATTTCATCCTCTTCTTCGGATATAGAAAAGGTTTAGGTAGTATGATTAAGTCCTATTAGATATTTATTTTATTCATGTTAAAAATAATATATATGAGACATTAAATAACGTTCCTGGGGTAATCGATACTGATACTGGACGTTAAATACTACGTACGTCCAGTATCAGTGGTGGTGTGGGTTGTTTCACGTACAGTAGATGCACGCGTATACGTCAAAAATGGCACTAACTATCGTCAAACCAAAATAGCGTTGTTTCAAATTACGATTACAAAATTATGGCCTTGACCTGTTTGAAACAACCGGCCCTAACAAAACGTAGTAACTAAGTAGTCTATACAAATTATAAAATAAAGACGCTTGTCTGTCGCAGTGTCTGTTCTTCTAAACTTCGTCGGATTTTGATAAGTATACTATTTTCAACACAATTTAGACAATTTATTCCAGAAGGTTTGTGTTTTAAAATGTAACATTTATATTAAACTTAAATACAATAAAGAAATCTAGATGTTTTGTCAAGTCGTAAAAACCTTGAGAAGCAGGGGTAGGGGGGGGGGGGGATTAATATCTTAATTAATTTCTTAAAATATATTTCTTGTATTTTCTTTGTAGCCGTAATAAGAGATAAAAGGGTAAAGTAAGATGAGATTCAAGTCCAAGACTCCGCCCCAAAATAAATAACGCGGGCTGTTCGAGGAATGGGTAAGCAAAGACTGGAGATTCCTAAACGGCTTTGCTCGTAAATCGGGGATATAAAATAAAGGAAATAACATAGATATATATTCGAAATAATATGTTTTATTAATAGCAGCATTTTCAAACAGAACATCGTCTGGGATTTTGCCAGTTAAGTTTAATTCCCATTTAATAGGCGGCGATTCTGTTGCCATTAATTGGACACAATTCCAGAATCTAGACTAAAAGAAAACTTAAAAAAGATCTGATGGAAAAACCCAATAACACATTGGTCCTTGTCCCACCAGGAATCAAACGCCATATTCAATATAATTGTATTATTAGCAACATTTTCAAACAAAACATTGGTGTTGATTTGATATACTAATATTTTGTGAATAGCAACAATAGTTGGGTTCTAGGAAATACGTATCATTGTGAGCTACCGCAATGATTCTGATTGGAAATAAATGTAAGAATCGTATTACTATTACAACAATGTGGCCACACGTCATAGTAATAATAATGCCTATCATTAGAATTTCCGCGAAAGCTTGGTAATTGTGACCCCAATATTATTCAATCACTCTGAAAGGGGTGAAACGAACAGGGAATATGAGATATTCGTTGTTAATAGAATTAAAACAGTATTTACGAGAGGCATATAATGTAGGTAAGTCTGAGGTGCACTGACCAGCTAGTCACTCTAGTCAGCCAGGCTACCGACAGGCTGGCTAGCTTCTACAAAAATAAATGAAAATATTTTATTTCATATAAATCTTCAAGGGCACTTCTCACAATGATAATATTTATTTTGCCAAAAAAATAACAACCTTACAACAAATACGCTAGTACTTATGAAATTCCAATTGGTCCTTTGGAGAAGAGTCGGGATTCCTAAAAAAATAAATACTTTTTTCATGGAAAGACGTTATAGTATGAAAAAATAACGGAAAATAACACAGATATAAAAATAACTGCGTAGCGTGACGAGATTGATGAGTTACCCTCGAGCGATTAGTAAGTAATTAGTGTGCCATAGAAAAACCATTTACAGAAAATCAAGAAGAATATATTTTTTTCTTACGTATTTCCTTATGTTATTATTAATGAATTCCCATTGATATAATTATTTTTGCGTTTTCATAAAAATACATGAAAATGATTGATTTGATAATTAATTTCTAACAGAAGGCCTCTGGTTCAACAGATTTCTCAGTTAAGCTACGTTCATAATCTACTAAGAATATAATCTTAGGAGAAAGTCACTACTATACCTGAACACTACTCAATAAGTTTCTCTGACAAAAAACAGCTAAGTACGCCACACAACACGGTGCTACGCGGCGTAGTAGCGCGACATTGCTACGCTGGCCAAACCTTCTACGCCCGCGCCGCCGCACGCTTGATATTGCCACGCCACAAAATGCCCTACGGCACAGTAGCTCCCACTTCTAACAAATTACGTGATTAAAAAAAGAGATTAGCTTTTTGGTGCCTATTTTCCTAGTTATTTTAATTGCTTATAGGCCCCTAAGGCTTGCTCGGTTTTTTTTTCTTTTATGAAAGTGCTATATAGGTGCTCAAACGGGAATACTCCAAACATTCAAGCCCTTGTTTTTCGAAACGAATGAACCGATACTAATGAAACTTCTAAAAAATTAGTAAAGAACATTTTCGAAATGTCTTATTTAAAAAAAGATAACTGGAAATCTCTGTTTCTATGGAAACATTAAAATCGGTCTAATTTGGCTGTAACACTATTTTTTTCGAAAATGTTTTTAAGTAACTTTTTAGACCTTTGTATCTTGCTTATGCCAACGAAGTTTCATTATAATCGGTTAATTAACTTCGAAAAACAAGGACTTGACTTGAAAGTTTGTATGAAATGCCGTACGTCGTAAACGCTCTTAACCACGTTTATTTTGATTTTTCTCATTTATCTTGGGCGTTTTCCGATATTAATGAGCAGGACGTCAATACGTCTTGTATGGGTAGGTATATCAGAGGTCAGCCATTCAACCTTTCGACTGCCGTAAATATTCGAATACTGCTCATAAGGGACCTTTTATGAATCGACTGTATTTAGAAAAGACAGCGGATTTTTAAAAGACTGATCTTTGTTGTTAACAGCGATTTATGAATTTCCCATGTTTCTGAGTATTCGCCTACTAATTAATATGTAGAAGTTCACTTGTATTAGCTATCAAGATTGATTAAATTACATACACCAACAAGTTCTCTTGTTACGACTGATCAATGAATACTAAGAACTATTACAGTTTATGTTATTATCATTTCCTCATTACGACCATAATTTCCGAAGTGGAGGCATTGCACTAATCAATATGAGTGACAGCCTACCCCTCTGTTCCGTTTAATTTGCACTTAAGCCGTCTATTTCAGATGTCGTTCGATAACATTAAGCCTTCGAATTCTGTGACGTCATTAGTTAACATTTTACAAAAACCTAACGTTTTTTTTCGGAGCAGGGATTTACCTTCCGCTCGTTAGATTTGCCACAAAAGTTTAAGGTAAGTTAAGCTTGAAGGTCGTACGTGGGAAGGAATTAATCTAAAAGTTATGCCTGTAGTGTTGTGATATTGAAATTCTAATAGGTCTGTGGTTATTCTACTTGTGCTTAGTTGTGGCATTTGTACTTGTTGATTGAGATTGTTGGTGTTCTTAGTTCTCAATTACTGGTGTTAGACATTACTAATAGAAAAGGATAATGATACTGATGCTATTAGGAATTTTTACCGGCATAAAAGACCCTGGGCACAGAGTACCATCAGTTTTGATTTCACCACATTTCAAGGGCAAACGGAGTATTTAGGGATCGTAGCAGATAGCGTTCTGTTGTTTCTGCCTATCTCCTTTTAAAACAGGCGTGTGTTTATGTTTGTGTGTATGTATGATGACGAGACCCACGAAACACGAGGTACTGTTACATGAAACTGTTACGTGAGACAAACAACAAACGACAAAGTTTGTCTCCGAACAGAGTCTGTTCGTATCATGTCTCTCTATTATCCTGAAGTCACATTACATGACATGAGGGAAGCAAGCATCTTATCCTGTCCTGTGTCGGCTTCTGTCTTATCACTAGACTCCCGTAATTAAAAACAACAATCAATGTCAAAGACTTGTCAAAAATGTAGGGATTTTAGGGGTATTTTTGACAGATTGAGACTGATCAGACTGTACCCCTCAGCTATTAACCCAGTGATTTGCAAGGAAACTATGCAAGGATGCTAAAGAAAATTCATTGGGGCCTTTGAATTTTGGTGATCTCGTGTTGATATCCTCATGAATACCCGTATGAAAAGAATATAAGTCTTACCGACTAAAGCCCCAGGGTGTTACTTTTGCGACCACGAGTTGAGAGCGCGGCATTCACTCGCACATGCTTCGCTCCTATGCTAAACCAGGCGAGGCTTGAAAATAAGCAATCCTATTTGCTTCATTGCGTGAAAAAGGATAGTAATTAAGGAAATATGTACCTATATTTCTATGTAATAAGTAAGAAAACTGTTTGGTTTCAGATGACGCGATCTTTCCTCGAGCGAAGTATAGTGAGTATTTGAGATGAGTCGGTAAATTAGCGTAATCGATCATCCGCCTCATTCCGCGGCGACGCCGCCGCAATGCTTGCGGCTCCTACCAACTTAATCGACATTTAATGTCATATTTTTTCCATAAACCCTATAGACAAGGTTTTCATCAGCAGCATATAGCAGTCCACTGCTGGACATAGGCCTCTCCCATTGCACGCCATTCAACTCGACAAGGTTTTAGTGAATGAAAAATATTACTTACTCAGAAATATGAGGTAGTTCTTACTTTATATAGAGAAAGATGAGTATGTTCGTAGAATTCAATTTATGTTGATGTTGTGTTTGCGTGCAGTTTCCAGTATATAGGGAAATAGTGCTTCTTGTTTTTGTTGTTGTTCAATCGTTCAATCGTTCAGAATTGTTCAGTCGTTACGGGTAGTCAGAAGCCCGAAAGTCTGACAACCAGTCTTACCAAGGGGTATCGTATAACCCAGTAACTGGGTTGTGGAGGTCAGATAGGCAGTCGCTTCATGTAAAATACTGGTATTCAGCTGCATCCGGTTAGACTGGAAGCCGACCCCAACATAGTTGGGAAAAGGCTAGGCAGATGATGAGGGAAATTGTGCTTCTGTTTTGAGTACGTTTCTTAGAAGATATCGTCCATTTTATTATCCACATGTAAAGCAGCGTCTAAAAATGTTTATGGTTTATACAGCTGTTGACATTTTATCAGCTGAGGTGGCGATGGTTTCAATTCATAATCATGAGGAATACCAACATGCTCTACTTTATTCCTTTTTAGCAGACGTCATCATATCAAACGATTTTCAAAAAACATTCAGACTTTTGTAGAAGTGAATTCAAACCATTCACATTTTTCAATTTCAAAACTGTTTTATATTATGAAACATATATATATATATATTTTGCTTTTGTATCGGAGTTTAATTAGGTTGTACGTGGTTGTCTTTCAGGATTATGTCAGCACAAATCACGTGGCGGTTTCGCTGTGTACAGCGGCTACCGATAGTTAATCGAGTTTATCAAAATATGTACTTCTTCACTCTGTTTCCATTACCTAGCAAAGTAGTTTCCGTGAGTTGTACCATGTTATGTCCTTTAAAGATAATATATTTGTTGGTACACAATATTTAAGCTTGATTGTAGAGATTCATTCTAGGGATACCATGCAGTACAATGCAAAAATACCAAATAATAGGAATTCAATAACTTTTCGTTAGGACTTTCTAATCACAAAGACAATTGACATTATTCTAATCACCAATGAATTCTCCATTCCTGTATATTAAAGGTTAACATTGTATCTTATAGGCACTTAGTGAATTTTACTAATTGACTCCTGTATGTTACTGCTACATTGTCGCTCTCTCTCGCACACCGCTCGACGTCTCACTGTAGGTACAACGGAGAGCGCGCGAAGTGTAGTTCGCATTATCCCAACAATGTAGCCGTAGCATAATCTGGTAATAATTGGTAGACTAGAAATTGACTCTGACAATAAAGCAGAAGTTTCTTATTATTCAATAAAAGTTTTTCCACTCGTAGAATTGTTTTTGACTGGGTAAAAGTATTTGTGGTATTTTTTTTTAATAATTGTGGTTGGTAAGATTAGTGTCGTGACCTGTAATGCAAGTTTTACGAGTATATAAACCTACTTCAGGCACCAGTGTGTCACAAAATTAGATCCTTGTCCGTGCACTGAGTGCTGTCAAAGATTAGGTTAGCAGAGGTGGCTTTGACTTACGAGTTGTTTACTTACTTTTTGTATTTAATTTCATCATCAGTGTTCTAGTGTTGTAGTAAAAGATCGTGAGGAGATCGGCTAGTGCTAGAAAAAAAAAAAATTCGAAGACATATGGCATCCACCAACCCGCATGGGGCCCGCGTGGTGGATTATGGCTCACTCGCTCTCAGAGAGAGGAGGCCTGTGTCCCAGCAGTGAAGTATATTATAGGCTGATTATGACATTTAACTTGTGTCGAGAAAATAAACGTTTATAGGTATTATTATTTTAATCGTAAGAACAAATAAAATCGAATAAGGTAGGTACATAAACTGTTAAATAGTTTGCTCATAAAACATGGGATTTTGACCTTTATCAGTTTGAAATTCTAACCGGAATAATCTAGTAGGTATGCGAGATTACCCTACAAATGGTTGTTAATAATTTCACACGAATTTTCAATGTTCATTGAAAATGGGCTCACATCAATCCGAAACTATTTTGGTTATTATAAGTTCGAAGAATCCTACCGTTTGTCATACGTTTCAATCTATGTATTCAGTGGAATAAAATTTTATTTATAGCTTATATAGCTACAAAGTAATCTTTACCCAATAACGGTAACCGTTTTTTTTTAATGTATTTTAGTACAATAACATACTTTTAAGTTTTACAACAATCTTTTTTTGGTTTGGTTTTGCTTTATTTTTCAATGTCTAGCCTTTTGTTTAGAGGTTTTAAACTAATTTACTGCACAGCAGTTATTAAAATAACCTAGTCTGTTATATGATGTATCATGTATAACCGTATTTCATTTTGGGGCTTCGTGCACATGTAAGTTGTAGACCTCTAAATCTTAAGCTCCGCTGCAAGTTTCGAGTTGAAGTAGAGAAGTGTAACTAATCATATAAAGTGTTACATTTAGCGGAGTAATGGGCTGCTTTCTCAAGAAGTCTTTCGTTAAATTTCCTGTTGTTCAATAATTCTTGTTTGACATGTACTTACACCTTGTTTAAGTACTTGTTCGAGACACTTTGTACTCTTTGGCATTTCTTCCGCGTCGTTGATATCGTAATTGCTCTTTGAGACGCTAAATGTTCTAGTTAGCGGGAATTCGATTGTGATTTTTACAAGCGCCGCGTTTGCCATGTACATTTTCGAGACATTGACGACATCTACTACTGTCTGTTACAAGAAAGAAAGAAAATAAGATTGTTTGCGGCAAACATGACAGAGAAAAATCACAAAAAGAACAAGTTGGGGGAAAATATGTGTCATATCCACGCAAAACGGCCATCTCTCAGCATAATGCTACGACTCTATGCGAGACAGAGCTTAAGACATTTTTCTGTATAAACTATTCAGTTAGAACGCGTTTTCGACATTCTGAAACAGATAAATGTCTTATTTGTAATACTATGGAATATGCCCTAGTTAACATGACTGTGAGTTACCTTACCACCAATACCCGCAGAAATTTTGCATACAGTACCAGCTGATGGCCAGTGACCAGTCTTACCAAGGGGTATCGTATTACCCAGTAACTGGGTTGTGGAGGTCAGATAAGCAGTCGCTCCATGTAAAATACTGGTATTCAGCTGCATCCGGTTAGACTGGAAGCCGACCCCAACATAGTTGGGAAAAGGCTAGGCAGATGATGATGAGTACCAGCTGATGGCCAGGATTAACATAATCCAGGGGACATTTCAATCGGATCTAGTGACACATGGCCTTTTTTATGAGTGTATCTGATCTGCCGCGTGTTGGCTTAGCTCATACATTCATAAGAATAGCCACCGAAATCAAGCTGAACCGATTGTTCAAATCGTAATTTACGTTTTTGCTTAGTCCCAACCAGTCCTAACCCAAGTCATTATTCTTAAGTTTCATTATAATGAGAGGTGTGAAGCTGACAAAGGCAGCCCCTGATGTGCCGTTTGAACTGTCTTCTAAACGTGGTGTACTCAAGCAAAACTAGGAATGTCTGAAAAAAGACAGGGTTTGCGAAGACGCAACGCGGCCGAGTGAAATATAAAATACATCAGTTCCACATGGTTTTATGGTTCGAATGTAAGGGCCGTCACAGCATGATAGTATCCTATAAAACAAATGTTGCCATTTGCGGATAAAACTCGACACGCACGCTCAACAAAAGCCACGGGAATGTGGTGCTGACCGCTGGGTCCCCTATTGAAGATTACCCGCTCCGAATATCGGATTCGATAAATTCTATGTTGTACCGCTCAAAGTGAAGATTAGGTAGATCCAATATGTGATCTGGGAAATTTCCCATTCGGTGCTGAAAGCGTAGGAAAACAACGCTCAGAGCCGCGCAATACCATAAGAGTTAACGGCGGGAGATGCGTTTCTTTGGTTTTTACTCGTTGTGTTTTAGTGGTCGTACTAACAGCGTGTGCTAAGTAAGACGTTGCTTTTACTGTTATGTCGTCGTATTCAAGTATTTTTACTATTTCTATCGTTGAAACGCTCTTTTAAAGGCGCACTATTCCATACGGTTACAGTTAATTCAATCAAAATAAACATTAACTTTTGCTTAACATCACTTAGGTATGACTCAACCATTACAATAAAATAGCAAGGCTTTTTTATAAAACTACGCCCAATAAACTGCCACCGCTATTTATTTTTGGTACGATCCTTACCTACATTAGTTAAACTGTTCGAACCCGCAACGAAATTAACTTGAAGAAAAAATGGAAGGAAAAAGTGAGAAAAAACCCATAGTTAATGTACCATACCGAGTTTGTAGTGTCGATGGGGTCTGCACATTACTTTAGGAACATGTTTACATTATATATACATAGAAATGCGAACGTGTTGAGGGTCGTAATCGCACGATCAACGCCCAAACTGAGCTATTACCCTCTGAGGTAACTATAATAAATAATTACAATGATAAATTACTACGATTTCGTGAATTTCATAAGTTATTTTCCGCACGAAAGCCTGCATATATTTCTGACACAAACAGGACTGGACTGGACTAAAGTTGTGGCTATGTTTAAGTAAATCGCTCACCTAGTAATATATTGGCACATCTACGTTTTTCACATTTTACAGAAACGAGGATCAAAGATTTTATATAAAATGTTAAAAATTGATTTATGGGTTATATTACGTTTTTTTACTGATTTTATGGGTTTGATTACTAGTATGGCGTTGTGCCGTTTTACCACTGTTTTAAATTATGCACTTTTGAACACTTATACGGTAAAAACTCAATTTCAAATTTTTTGTAGATGTGCCGATACATTAATAATAATATCCGTGGACATTTCACACAACGCCATTTAGTCCCAAGCTAAGCAACCTAATGCTTGTGTTATGGTAACCAGATGGCTGATAAACTACTTATATACATTTTTTTTGTAAATACATACATATTATAGATAAAATACATTACTAGGTGAGCGAAATGTGTACATCTCTTCGTGCCTATATACGTTTGAGCAATAAGTGTCAACATACTAAAGGTGGATAGCTTCCTCACTAGATCGCTCCTCTCGTTTTGTGCTTGAGTGGAGTGTCGTCGAGGCATTAATGACTTTGTAATTATGAAAATAACGATTTGGCTTGTCACGCAAGATTGTAAACTATGTACATATTTGTTCCACTACGAACACTAATTGAAAATTACAAGGATGAAAATTACAATGTTACGCGCGAACAAAGACAAGTTGGGAGCTGCCTTTAACATATTTGCGGAACATGAGAGTATAGAAATAATAACGAGGGGCCCGTGGCTGAATAATAACAGCCGCACAGGTCGATCGATCAGGTTAAGCTACGCATGCCGCGGTTGATATGTGGGTGGGTGACCATCTATACATACCGAGACCCCTCCGTGTCTTGGAAAGCACGTTAAGCCGTTGATCCCTTCTGTCATTCGTGGATCTATGACAGTCGTTACGGGTAGCCAGAAGCCCGAAAGTCTGACAACCAGTCTTACCAAGGGGTATCGTATTACCCAGTAACTGGGTTGCGGAGGTCAGAGAGGGTCAGAGAGGCAGTCGCTCCATGAATAATACTGGTATTCAGCTACATCCAGTTCGACTGGAAGCCGACCCGAACATAGTTGGGAAAAGGCTAGGCAGGTGATGATGATGGGAGGTAAATATTGTTCTTGTATTCGTTGTTTAAAAAAAGGCTTTTGGTAGATTATTGTAGGCAGAATTGATTGATTGGATTGTAATGTGTTGGTACCTACATGATCAGCCCATAATTTTCCCACTTCTGTTATACTGGCCTCCTCTCGGTGAGATGCAGTGGGCCGTAATCCACCATGCGGGCCCAGTGCGGGTTGGTATATGTCACGTCATGTCTGCGAAATGTTGGTTCTATTCTAGGACATGCAGGTTTTCTTACGATATTTTCCTGTATCGTTATGAGAGCAATGGTGATGAAATTATTTACAAAAAATTTAGCGTCTGTCTGGGTACGAACCAACGACCTACAACTCGTAAATCCGCTATCACTGGGCCACAAATGTGTTCGTATGTCGACTAAACTCTCTGTGAGAATTCATCTACGACTGCTCCGCGACATTTTTATTTTCCGTAATAGTTGGAACTATCATAGACAGCGTTTCGTGTATTTTAAAATAAAAGCTTTGCACATATTTCACACCTTTCGTTCTACAGTATTAATGGAGAAACTTTATAATGAAAATATATTTGCATAAGTAAATGATAATGGAAATATTGGGTCTCGTTAGCAACGTCCTAGTTTCATTGTTTCGCTGTTGTTTTAACGTTATTAGTTTTCTATGAAAAGATCTTCAATCTCAGTTTAATCTGTCAAAAATTGTATAGCGTTTACCGACATTTTTGACATTTGATTGTCGCGGAGATGAGATAGCGACTAGATTTTGTACGTTTTTAACCGACGACAAAACGGAGGACGCATATTTTTTTTGCAGAATAGTCCGATTTTGATAATTCTTTTTTTATTGGAAAGGGTATACCTCGAAGTTGGTCCCACATACATTTTGGAAATAAAAAATCCTACCCTAAGGGTGGGAAAATAGGGGGGATTTATTGTTCACTCACAGATTTTAATGCTGAGTTGTGTAGGTATTACAATTAAATTCAAAAAAAAACTCACGAAGTGAGCTAATTAGTAAGCTGTAGCTACAAAAAAATTATAAAATAAAAACTATTTAACAAAAAAATTAAACCGCCGAAAAAACTGAAAAGCAAAAAATAATAAACTTTTTTTATTTAACCTTATTAACTAAGTTGTTAAACTAATGTAATGTACCTAAGTTATTTTGAGTCGGCGCCAAACAATCAATGAACAATAATTTAGTGATTTTTGTTCATTGATTGTTTGGCGCCGACTCAAAATTACTATTATTTTTTGCTTTTTTAATGACGGGTAAAACCTGCTCGTAAAACTTGCAACGAGAGAGATTGTGTGATAATACTCGATATACGAGTATATACAGACTAACTGTCTAGTTTGGGGCTCACTGGCAAAAATAATATCTTGTAACCCAGCTGCTGTAGGTAGTATGTTAAGCTTCTCATGTCGTCTCAACTTGCTATTAATCTGAGATTGCCTGTGAACCTGCTTAATTACCTGGAAATTTAAATATTTTCAATTTCTATTATAAACACCAACCAAACCAAACCAAAAGTGTTCTTTGTGATATTGTATCACACAAAAAAAAAACTGAAGTTTTCTACTACCTATGTATAACGCTGCTATTTTTGCTTTATTTTCTATGGTAGATATTTTTTCACATGTTTTTGTCGACTTTTTATCTCATGGTTCGAAAAGGTATAAGTAGCTTACACAGTTCGAGTCTGTTGCTAAAAAACGCGTTTTCTAAAACAATATTTCTCTCTTGCAGTTTCCGAAGAACATTGTTAGAATTTCAGTATAGTGTGTAGGTACTGAAATCTATTTGCACAGTGGACTGCTCAAATCTAATATGTGTTCCAGTTCTCACAGTCCACTCGATCAGTTTTGAAAGTGGGGAAGCCCAAGTATTAGTATTCTTTCTTCGTACCCTAACAGATAAATTTGTCCGTCGTCATCCGCCTGTCGGTTTGTATCAGTAATGGCCTACAAAGAGTTTTCTCCTAAAATGTTCATACGCACATATATTGCACAAAATAAGGTCACGAACTTGTATAAAACGACTTTCTCTTACGTTATGCCTTGCCAGCGCTGATCGGGGATCGAAGCGAACCGTGCCAGCTAAATACATTTATATAAATAAAAATACATGTGAAAATCTTAGATACACCTATAAGGATATTAGGTCTATTACGCAGGATCGCTACATGGTTACCGAGAATAAATAAAATTGCCCCAATATTATTTCGTTCGGACTATTTATTATAGCTTACAAAGATTTATTGTTTCAATTTGGAAAGACCTTATCCTATAAAATAACAAACATTTATTACAACAAGTCGTAAAGATAAGTCCCTCTTTACTACTTTTAATGGCGTTCGGCCTTGTGATTTTTTTATATAATATATTTTTGAATAATTCGTGTAGATAAAGTAACTTGAATATATCAATGAATATTTTCAAAGAGAGTTCATATAGAACTAAATAATAACGAAACTATCTAACATTTTAATAAGTGAAGTAACCTGGGGGCTCCCACAGGCGAATTCATTTAGTAGTTGCCTACACAAACGCAAATTAATTTTAACGTTTCACTAAAAGAGGCACAATAAAAGGCGTTTACGTTTTCCTCCGAGGCCTAAAGGGCCGACACGAATAGTCGTAAATAATTGCGACATTTTACCTCAAGCTACGCTCATCGAGAAGTTACCTCATGAATTGAAAGTGTCCGATGTTATTACGTGTGAAATTATTGAATTACTTACCGAGGTTCCTTTTTGCTCAAGTCCGTGTAGTACAAAATTTTTCACGAGAAAGTTCCGGGATATTGGAGCAATCCAATTGATTGTAAATTATTCACACAGTTTTGTGGACTTAGGGATGAACTGGTAAGAGGTGATGTGTATTAAAAGCACCCTTTTATCTCAAAGGTCGAACTTTTTGATTGAGAATACTCAAATGATTCAACATTTACGTTTATTAATCTACATCAGCACGCTACACTAGGATTATCGGACTATAGATTTCCATTTAGCGCATTTTAACCATAAATCTAGTACTGCGTCAGAGGGCAGATTCAGTTCAGCGTAAACGACTATCAAAGGATTAAAATGTGGACTAGCTTTGGCCTGCCATTTCATTATTGGACATAAATCGTCAGACCGTTTATCCGAGTACTCTATAGTTTTATAGGAAACTAACGGGCGCCAGAATATTTATTTTATGTACCTAGCTTAGTTATTAACATGATACACATGCCAAAACAAACATTTTTTTTGTGGGTGTCAGGTTATTAATAGTCCCTAGATAGCTATTTAAATAAGTACAATGTTCAGACTGAACCCTTTTGCTGCATATGTGTGTGTGTACGAGTGCGATCCGACCTCGTGTCCTACATTACCGGCATGCAGGGCTTATAACACGTGGAATCGAATAATCATACATTGCATATGAGGTACGTGAGTAAAACGAAACACGCGAGTGTTGCGTGATCGAAGCGGCAGCCTATTAGGTCTACACGTCGGTGCCATAGAGTTGTGGGGGTACAGTGCGCCACAGATTTGTTGCGGTGCAATTAGGCGTGCCGTACAGTCGGCAGTGGCACGGGTTCAAGTAAGGGATATGCAAATGGGGAGTGATTTGCGAAGGACAGTTGATTTTATGCATTGTCTAAACTGCAATATGTGTAGGTACTGTGACGTTGTATTTAGTAGAGGCAGTGAGTTGTCGCGTCCTTTTTTGTTTGGATGATTTGAATTTCAAGCGTGAATATTGCCTTGATTTCCTTTAGTTGCAGAAAACTACCAACTACTTTAGAGATAGATTCATAGGTACCTACTAATAACGACATTTGTTCGTACCGATACTTGTTCGTTTTACTCGTACATTTTTTTCATTCGATGTCCAAGAAAAGTTGAAGGACATTTGCGATCGAAATAATGGTGAACCTTCCGCTAATGGTCGGGTCCGTTTTTTGAGCACTCATAAAGCACTCTTGAGTTAATGATTGGTAGAGAGTTTATACTTTTATTTAAAATTAAGGAAAGATACGATGGTTTATTTAAAGCTAGGGAAACGTTCGAGTAAATTCTTATAATTAGGTATAAATAATAATGATTTCGTAAAAACTCAAAGCATTTATTACCTACTTTTGGATCAAGGAGTTAGGTACAGTTAGGCCAACGAGAGAACGCGTTCTTAACACCTGTCATCCATACTAATATTATAAATTCGAAAGTAACTCTGTCTGTCTGTCTGTCTGTATGTTACCTTTTCACGACTAAACCACTGAACAGATTTCGATAAAATTTGGCAGAGAGAGATTGTATCCTGGAAAAGGACATAGGATAGTTTTCATCGACATACCTTTCGGGCGAAGCCGCGGGCGGAAGCTAGTTTTCATATAAACGAATACGTGTTTTGCGAATTTGATCTTTATTAGCTACTAGAAATTGTCGCACTGTTAGGTGCCGGGATTCTCTCGACGGCCGGATTGTATTCAGTTAGTTAGGAAGTTGAAGCTAGTTGCCCATTACAAAATGTAGATCTCTATGAAAAATATTGGGCAAAAAACTACATGTACACTCTTTTAAATTAAGATAAAGATCTACTGTTGTAATCGAAACTCCTGTACGACCGTCGTTTGCTAATACAGTCATCGTCTTGACATTTTGGTAAAGAGTTCTGCGATTTTCGCATTTACTACATTTTAAAATTTTCTTTTTGCGCCACCGACTGTAAAGATTGTATTCCTTGCCGAAAACTTCTGAGCAAACATATCCGTATGAACATACATAGATAAAATATTTGTCAGCAGGCAGTTCATCCATCTTATTTGGTAATAGTTAGGATAAGATAGAACGTAATACTCTTTATTATTGTACACAATATAGGCGGTCTTATCGCTAAAAGCGATGTTTTTTGTAATATCAGCTTCTATGAGTAGGTCCTGTGCCTACTTTATTAATTAAAAACGCACTATTTTGAGATATAAGAGACGTTCATGTGAACGCCGCTAGTTATAGTTGAATAATAATAATAATATAGGTTATGGTAACGAGGTGGCTGATAAACTACTTATATACATTTTTTTTTGTAAATACATACATATTATAGATAAAACACCCAGACCCGGAACAAATACTTGTAGGTCGTACAAATATTTGTTCCGTGCGGGAATCGAAACCGGGACATGCTGCGCAGCAGTCAATCGCTCAACCACTGCGCTAACCGTGTCAATGCGAGAAAGCAATTTCGGTCTGTCACTCTCCGCATATTTAACAAGGGTTTTCATAACCATTATATACACGAAATCTTAAATTATAATTTGAATGTAGTAAAATAGGCCGTACTGGCTTCATAAATTCACCAACATTTACACTAATATTATAAAGAGAAAAGATTTGATTTTTTGTATGTTGGTAATGTATTTATGTATGTTATGCTCTCACGCTAAAATGGCTGAACGGATTTGGGTGAAATGGCATTGGCATACGGGTAGACTATGAGCTGGAAAAGGACAGAGGCTACATTCCATCCTGGACAGTAATATTCTATAAAAAGCAAATTTTTGGCAAAAAACAATCATGTTCCCAAGAATAAAACGATAAGTCCGGAATATAATATTGAATGTGATATAATTCTTACGTGAAAACATTTGTTTGGGAACATCGTTCGCTAAGTTGGTTGTATTTAACCATAACAACGCGGTAGAACAACAATGTCGGTATTTAGGTGCCCGAACTGATATCGGTATTTGCATAACAACCGCAAAGCTGTAAAGTAATATTTGGCACAGGAGCTCAGCTCTACAAAGTTGTGGTGAGCTCCATTCGATTTGATTCCTTCTCTATAGCTACCATATCGTATCTATAACATCACACCTGGGTTTCATTTTCATTTACAACCTCTATACTCCACCGTTAATGGCACTGTGAAGCACTCTTAGAACCCACTATGTAGTTTATAACAAATAGAATGTCGAAGAGGAAACTATAGTCCTTACTTTATATTGCAATTCTACAGTAACCTCTATAAAACACAGGGCAGCGAACCCATTTTTTCCTTTTTCGGTCAAGCTGTAACGACATAAAGTTTATAGCCGACCGCAAAATGTACCTAAGTATGTATCTAATAAAAATATTTTTGTTGACGGTTACGATATTACATAATAAATTAAATACTATTACAGGCACAACCTTCTGAGTTACATTGGCTAGGCGTAAATACGGAAACAAATAATTGAATTAGATAGTTACCTACTGGAGTATTCATCTTTAGATAAAAGGTCAAGATCGAGCCAGTTTGACCCAGATCGTCACGTGCGAATACTGTACACGTGGACGAAATCAAGACGTCTCGCCACAACTTGTACAATCAACACAATTATATTATTGTATTTTTATTTTATTGTGTACATGTTTTAACAGAATAGTGGCTTCTTTTACTCATGAATCCCCGAGCTTTAACGGTAAACAAATAAAAACAAATGTTTGTCGACAGGGTGCACTTGGTTCGGGGGATGACGCTGGGCGGTGAAGACGAACGGCGCGGCGCTGGGTGAGCAGGCGCCGGGGATGTGGGTGCTGCTGGTGCTGGCACTGGCGGCGGCCGCCTCTGCCGACTGCCCGCGCCACTGCGAGTGCAAGTGGCGCAGCGGCAAGGAGTCCGCTCTCTGCGCCCGCGCCGGCCTCACCTCCGTGCCGCCTCGCCTTGACCCCACCACGCAGCTGCTCGACCTCGCCGAGAACCGCCTGCCCACCGTCCGTGACGACGCCTTCGCAGCCGCCGGCCTACTTAACCTCCAGCGCCTGTATCTCCCCTCCTGCAACGTACGAACCATCAGACAATACGCTTTCCGAGCACTTGTAAACCTCGTCGAATTGGATCTCTCGCGCAACCGTTTGGAAACAATACCTTCACATTCGTTTGATTCAATCCCCGAGCTTAGAGAACTGCGACTCGGTGGTAATCCCATTACGAAAGTTGGAGACGAATCCTTTATAGCACTCCCCCATCTAGTGCGACTTACACTCAGTTCTTGCAAAATAGCCGAAATAGAGCCACGCGGATTTGCAGGGCTCGAGTCTTCCCTGGAATATTTGGAGCTTAGTAAAAATAGACTGCATGTACTTCACGTGGCGGTCTTAGCACCGCTACGATCTCTAAAAGGTTTAGAGCTGGCGAGTAATCCCTGGGAATGTACTTGCGCGTTGAGACCGATGAGAGATTGGATGATAAGGAAAAACGTTCCAGCAACAGTTGTTCCAGACTGCGCACTGCCACCGCGATTAATGTCCCAATCATGGGATAGGCTAGATCTAGAAGACTTTGCATGTCACCCAGAAGTAAGCGCAGCTAGTCAATTCAAAGGGTTGGAGGGAGATGAAGTGACACTAGTATGCCGAGTGAGTGGAGTGCCTGCGCCGAGAGTGCGGTGGGTGCGAGCGGGTCGCCTGCTCGCCAACACGACTTCAAATAATGTCAATCCCGGTAGAGCTTTTATGTTACGTAGTGAAGGACAAACCAGTAATTTAACCATTAAATCTGCAGACTTGCAAGACGCTGGGTCTTACACGTGTAATGCTGAAAATCGAGCTGGTAAAGCAGAGGCGGTTTTAAGTTTAGCTATAGAAAAGAAACCAGAAAACAAAAGTTTTGGTGGGCGTGCACTGATGGCGGGGATGGCGGTGTCAGCAGTGATAGTGTTAAGTTCGTGTTTAATAGGACTGTGCGTATACGAGACTCGTAAGAAAAGACAATTAGATAGATGGAACGAACAGATAGTAACGACAAATCATCGTGATGATAGTTATGATAAATTAGAAGCGAATTTTAAGACTAATGCCGAAGTACCAAGAGTGATAGCTTCTGATAGTGCTCGTAAAAGAGGTGACTATAGGAATGTGCCATCACATGATCCAGAGGACGAGTTCGAGGGGTATTTAAGGGGCGAGGTGAGAGAGGAGAGGGAGTGCTCTGTGACGCCGCCCATGGAGGCAGGCTGGCGCAGGGCTGACTTCGAGCCGCCGAACTCAAGGGGCAACATACCTGAACGAGATCTACACATACCTAGGTTCAGCGACTACAATTTACGGTAATTCAATAAATTCTTATTAAGCAACTTCTCATGATAATTAATTAGAAATTCTATTTGGCCCATAATTACTGTGTGATCTCAGTGCGCTCCAGAAATTTTATCATTTCCGAGGACAGCAATTATATTATAATTACACAGAGTGACTTGTAATTTGACGTATTCCTTCCAGGACGTGATAGTTGATCCATTTCATAAAGCTTAGGCGAGAATTCGAGAAAACCCAATATTTAGAAAATTAAATTAAATTAAATTAAATTTAGAAAATTTTCCAGAGTTCGTCACTAAATATTACTTACTTTGCTCTAAACTCTCAAATTGAATGGCTTTCCCTGCTATTCTATTCAATTTCAAAAATAATCATCTACGTACATGAACTTCGATAACAGTTATTTTACAATTTTACTACTGCATTAAGTGTAAAAACTATGGAGAATACATCATCTTCATTTAATCAGTTATCTAATTAGGTATTGCGTATGGGTCACACTATCACGTCCTGGAAGGCAAATTACAAGTCATGCTGTATAATAAAATGTTAAGTTTAATTACATAATAAAGAAACGAAGTGAATGATGTTTAAAACAATTATTGTCTAATGAAACTGTATTGTATAAGGTCTCTGATGAGCTGAACAATAAAAATAATAAGGAATGCATTCATGTTTCATTATTCAAATATAAACCACATTATGGGTATTGCAAAGTTATTATCAGTTTTATACTTACAAAGATTGATTCATTGTTCTCTGTAGTTAAAAGGTTTTGTGAAGGTAACTTACGAACTTCCACATAATACGTGTTTATTTATGTCGCTGTCAGGGTCACAGGAACCAATAACAGATGTGAAACAATATGACATCATCGGAAAGAGACGAAGTTTGACTGCAAATGTGCTTATTCTCAGTATCTGAAGGTTTATATTGTTTTCGATATAATAGTGGACGATACAGGTAAAATACGTTTTAGTCGGTTGTAATTGGATTAGGATTTGAAGTGTAAACTGTATGAGAAATAAAATAAAAATTCACAAGTCTACACAACGTTACTTAAATGTTTTTGATGATCCCATTTGGTCAATAAACGTTTATATGTTGGGTTTTTATGTCTGTAAGGGCTTATTCTAAGCCAAGTGCCTAAATCGCAACCGATTGCGAACCTACTACAAATTAACGTGGGTCGTGGGGCGAGCTTGCGATGAAAATCTCCCCAAACCTAGAGAGCACGAGAGAAAATTAGTTCAGTAATTATTGTCTAATCCCCTTGGTTTAGTAGCTTAATGTCTGAGACGAAGAGGTCGTGGCTTCAATCGTTGGAAGGAATAAAGTTTATTTTGTAAATTGTGAACGGTCCAACTGTCTATGTTCATGTCTCCGGCGAGATGGGTACTGTGATTGTGCCAATCATCTTTCCATGCGTGGATAGTTTCGATTAGTGAGGCAGCCGACTGATTGCTGATTGTTACAAGCCCTCTGGCCGCTTGCAAGATATTGATTCACGCAGCACAGTGCAATAGAACAGACAGATAGTCACATAATCATCATTTCCCATTGTTCTCTTCTATTACATTTCCATATTTTAATTAAATCCGTTCGTTGTTTCAGATCTGATGCCACGTCAGAGTCAGTGCAAAGCTCCAATTCTACGGGAATGATGAGTGCCCACGTAGAGATATTATCTGAAAATAGTCGGTTTAACAACAATGGGCGCACATGTCCACGTACGCGACCTCGCGAGCGTCTTGACAACGACCTGTCTGGAAGTGACAGCGAGAAGAATTACCCCGACCTCATTGAAATGAGTGCCCTAGGAACCTCCTCGTACTTACGAAGTGAAATGAAACATGATCCATACTACTTTTACACAATACCACGGAAAAAGGATGGCGATAGTCGTAGTCCTCTTCTTAATAGCAGAAGAAACAGTTCGGGTGCAGACTCTGCCAGTTTCTTGGACAGAACGTATGAAAAAAGCCGGCAGAGGTCAGGCCGGAGGTCGAATAGTTTTTTAGATCTTTCTACAGGTGGAAATAGAATACGCCGGAATCCAAGTCTCCCGGCGTCGCCTTCGAGGGAGCAACCCACTGTACCCTCCGCCACACCACTTCTTGATCTTTCCGGATTGCGAGACTATTCGCGTACCGGTCAACCTATTGAGGACTTTGATTTCCGAGCGTCGCAACTAGAAAAATTCCTCGAGGAATATAGAAGTTTGAGAGAACAACTTTCAAGGATGAAAGAGACCCGGGAGAATCTACAACGAAATCGGGCTTCAGACAACGATGAGTTGCGTTCTATACTGAAACCGAAACCGAGCATAGCTGTAACAGAGACATCGTCCTCGGTGGCTTTAGCAGATGCTGCGTCTCCGCTGGCTCTAAGCCCTTCGGAGTACAAGCCTTCACAACCGAGACCGGAATGGTTGACGTCATTACTATATCGTAATTAAGTAGATGTTTTGTAAATATTAGTAGGTACGTCTGATTTAATAGACGAATATGTGATTGGACATTTATAATACTCTAATAGCGATGGGTAGACTTGTGATTAAAGTAACCCAACACTGAATTGTTAGAAAGTTAAGAACTTGTAAATAAATGCGTTCATATTTGAACTGATGTTGATAAGTAATTTAAAATAATTGTTTGTAAGAAAGTGAAAACATGAAAGCATAATTTAAAGTTGAAATAAATCGTTTTCAATTGTCGTAATTGTTTTAGTTACCCAGTACTAAGAGAGCGAGTATTCTGTCGACATTTTTGAAACAGGAATACTTAATTTATAAAGTAAACAACATCAACAAACACGAAGGCGCGGACAGGACCAGCGAACGTTATAAAATTGAGTTTTCCAACTTATGTGGGTGCGCAAAGCGGATAATACATTCACAGTTTCACCCATTCCAACATCAACATAAAAACGTTTTAGAAGAAAATTTACAACTCCTTCCAAGTCGTTTATATTGAGTTTGATTATTTAATAAAAGATCATGGTGTGTCGTAAGATTTTATCAATGTTAATAAAAAAGTAACAGGCCACTATTACTCGGCATTCACGTGCCTGAAATCAGGGAAACAAGTTTAGAAAGCTACCAAAGTTGATATAAAAGTTGTGACCACAGGGCTCGTTAGTTTACGTTTGGTCGGCATATGTTGGATGTATGTGACATGCTCCGAATCATTGTGGCAAGGCCGTATTTGACTACAGAACCCGGAAGAGTAATATTGGGAAACTTTTTGAATAATCAGGGCTTATATTGATGTATCTGGTTACACAGAGGCTTATTTATAAACGATGCTTAAAAAAGATTGTCTTTAAAAGATCGCTCTTAGCGATAAGACCGCCCATTGTTTCACCTTAGTCAAATTTTTATAATTTATATGGTGTAGGTACATAATAAATAGTATTTTATCTTTTTTTCATCTTTATCTTAAAGTTAAGTAATGGTTAGTGACTGTTTAATAATACATTTTAGGCGTTTAAACATCTCTTAACTTTAAGCAACGTTTATAAATAAAGGGGATTATGTTTAAAGATAGGTAGGTATCTAATAATAATAATAATATAATAATATAATACATAGATAATAATATGTGGGGGTAATTGCGTAATACACGAACAGTTGCAATGGCTTCCATTTTGACAGTTTCAACAACATTAATTGCGATATTTACCTACGTTGTACAGACGAGTTTTTCGAACATTTATGAAGCAATGGATCAACAAAATCTTTCAAAATGATTCAGATTGAGATTGATAAATCTCAATCTAAATCATTTTAACACACTATCTTGTGTTAAATAGTAAGGGTGCTGGTCAAATGTTTAGATAGGTAGGTAAGTATCAGATAATAATCTGGATAAAACTGTTTGGGTTCATTAGAAACATTTCACAATTTTTTAGGCATATTAGGCATAATTTTAAAAACAATTTAAATGGTATTGAACTTTATCCGTAATATTGTTTCCTTGGAACACCTTGCATGAGCATACGTCAAACAATCCAACCTGTAGATATGGTTTTGGAACATCCAATCAAATCAACGTCAGTGGTCGATCCTATAATACTGAACACGTGTATGTGCAATATGCGTCGTTTCGCGCATGTGTTGGTTCCCGCATGCACACAGTTTCGATTAAGTCATCGAATAATGTACAAACATACAACAAGAGATTCAGTACAAATTGTGTAGTGTATAGTCAAAAGGGCTGTTACCATATTATCCATATCTATTTATATGTATGCATACGAATAATAAAGCTGAATAGTTTGTTTGAACTCGCTAATCTCTGGAACTACCTACCAGTCGGATTAGAAAAAATATTTTTGAATGAAAAAGAAAGAAAGAAAGAAAACATTTTTGGTTTTTTAGGGTTCCGTACCTCGAAAGGAAAAAACGGAATCCTTATAGGATCACTTTGTTGTCCGTTCGTCCGTCTGTCTGTCAATACCCTTTTTGGAGCTGTGAAAAAAAAACAAACTTCTAAACCAACGCAATCAAAAGATACAGCCATTTATGCCACAAATTTTCGACACTCGCAAGGGAATCAAAACCTACAGGGTACTTCCCGTGAACTCAGAATCTTGAAATTTGGTACGAAGCAACGTCTTAAAGCACAGATAAAGGAAAAATTGCGAAAACCGTACATTTTTAGTTACATCATAAAATAAAAATATTTTTAATTATATACCTACAGGTTTGTACGGAACCCTTGGTGCGCGAGTCCGACTCGCACTTGGCCGGTTTTTTTGCATTTGATAGCCCAATTTTTGAGGTACGGTATAGGATACTTAACATCACGCTACGACCCTCAGTAGCCAAGCAAAAAGAAAAAAAAGGCAGAAAGAACGCTAAACGAAAAAGAACGCTAAACGAAAAAGAACGCTAAACGAAAAAGAACGCTAAACGAAAAAGAACGCTAAACGAAAAAGAACGCTAAGCGTAATAGCGTGCAGTGGGTCGGAGGTCAAATTTTCACGCGGACGCAGTCGCGGGTAGAAGCTAGTTAACCAAATATTACCCGTACTTCCTTATTTTATCAAACGCAGGTATCAAAATATCACAAAACTGACTATGACTATGTATTATGTAGTTATACCGGGTCAAATTGAATTAGCTAGCGAAACTCTGCGGACGTGATGGGTACTGATATCTAAACACGATAAAACAAAAACAAATGAATTTGACGAATTTTTGTGGGGTCACCGACCGAAACTAATGTCAATAAACAACTTGAAATATCAGTTTAAAATCAGCGTTTAATTGCGTAAACTTCGCACCGGTATCGCAACACGACAAAACTAAAGAAAACAGATTTTCTCAACTCATATTTCAAGTACCTACCTAACAAATTATCTAGCGGTCGTTGTCCCCAAAAAAATCACATTATTTTTTAATTAAGTAGGTATTTTCACCCGTACGCACAATACGGGCATTGACGTGGAGTTGCGGACACCAGCCCGTATTACCTATAGTAGGTATTTAGATAGTTACTCATCACGTCTGCAGAGTTTTGCTAGCTAATAATTTAACCAGTACGCCTTTGATGAACAGTCTACCCATAAAAACATCAATCTCCAGCCCTTATCCCAATTTATTTGAGGTCAGCGCAACATGTCTTTTTCTTCCATACTTCTCTATTAGTCGTCATCTCGGTAGTCAACCCTTTCTAACCGTATCAGCATTCACAGAGTCCATCCATCGTTTCATTGGTCTTCCCCTACTTTTATAGCCATCGACATTCATACTCAAAACTTTCCTCACGACATTTTCCTCATTCCTCCGTATCTCATGCCCATCAAATATTAGTAACTATTCCACCTAGTTACGTTACTCCGGTCTAATGAAACTCTCTATAGAATACTGAAATCTCTTCTGTCCTGCTTAGACTGAAACCGACTCCAGCAAACTCGGAACAAACCCAGGGGAAGGAATACTAACACGATTTGAATTGTATCCCAATCGTCATTAATATCGAAATATACCAATGTAAATATTCCATTACACAATAAACTCAGTGCTTTAACAGAAGCAACGAGTAGCTTTGACATGGAATGAATGCTACTCAATATTCTCTTTTGTTTGGAAATGCAAACGTCTTGTTGCAATCTATATTCAATGGCTTTTGAAAGCACTTCAATTAGGAACGGCACTCCTTTGGACCAGGAATATTTCCGTCCAATTCCGACTCAATTCCATCCATAAACCTAGGAGCTTTTATTATTCTGAGCTAAATGTGGACTTTAATAACTTATGATTCGTCAAAGTGAGTAATGCTTAGGAGCTTGTTGACTATTCAGACTTTTGTTTTCTTGTGCATAGATAACTGTGGTAATCGGGATCTAAGTTCGGTTAGAGTGGACCTATACTCGCAAAACGCATTCTCCAGTGCGCTAATAGTCGGCTGTTACACTGGCTACTTACGTGGCAACCCCATCATCTTCTTCTACATGATTGGACCGCGGCGGGATGGCCTCAATAGTTGACGCTTGTGCCGCGGTTTGTGCCGGAGTCGAGACGATATGGTATGGCCCTCAACTGCGTATGTGTGGAAGTCAACTATACAATAATACAATATCAATCCTCTAATATCTATCGGTGAAAGAATAGAAGTAACCTTTAGATATTACCCCTTACAAGCAAACAATTTTACCTGTTTATAATATTTGTAATGTCATAATTTTACTAAGTAAATGTATATGAAAGTATATACGGTGGCCTACTTATAACAAAAACGAAACATTCTTAAATTGTTAGCCTGTCTGTCTGTTTGTTTCGGCTAATCTCCGAAACAGCTTGACCGATTTTGACGGGACTGTCACTTACAGATAGCTAACTCAGTAACTTATATTTTAGAAAAAGAAAGGAATTCAAAAGGTATTAATGCCACGCGAAAGAATATAATACTTAATTTCCAGAAAAAACCAGTAGTGTTATCAAAAATAGTCTCCTAAAATAACGCTGAATGCTGTCATAAGTAGCAGCACGTTGACAATTTTATGCGTTTTATTGAAACACTCTGTAGTTTCGCACATTGTGAATTCACAAAGCACTAGCTTCTGAATTAAACCAACATTTTTAGAGGAAGAGATAAATTCAAAATCAAATTGCGGGGATCGCTGCGCCGCGTCGCCCTCGGAAGCGAGCAGTCGAAATCGCTATAAATTAATAGGTACGGTAAGTAAGCAAACTTGGGCAGAAACAATGCAAAACTAGCTTATAAATTGTACAAAGTTCATGAACAAGGAAACAATGTAGCTGTTTGTCATTTCACTTCATTTGTCAGTTAAGAAAATGGATTGGTGTTGCACTTGCTGGGGTCGGCTTCCAGTCTAACCGGATGCAGCTGAATACCAGTATTTTACATGGAGCGACTGCCTATCTGACCTCCACAACCCAGTTACTGGGTAATACGATACCCCTTGGTAAGACTGGTTGTCAGACTTTCGGGCTACTGACGACCCGTTACGACTATATCAAAGATCCACGAATGACAGCCGGGACCAACGGCTTAACGTGCTTTCCAAGGCACGGAGGGGTCTTGGTATATGAAGATGGTCACCCATTAACGGACCGACAGCGGCAAGCGTAGCTTAACCTGATCGATCGACCTGTGCGGCTGTTATTACTTAGCCACAAGCCCCTCTAAGTGTTGCACTTGCTGACGTAATAATTGATTGAATATGTATTTTTTTTAGGTAATGTTTGTCTTGCTTTCTTCATGTAAATGAAGTTGGTTAGCAGCATTATAGTAGTTATAAAGAAACATGTAAAAAAGCGTAGGTGTAGTTAGT
Organism: Gortyna flavago; assembly: GCA_963669345.1. NCBI lineage: Eukaryota > Metazoa > Arthropoda > Insecta > Lepidoptera > Noctuidae > Gortyna > Gortyna flavago. The sequence goes on from OY770129.1 coordinate 10,230,606, forward strand.
ACTTATTAAAATTTCAACAGACAATCCTCGAAATCTTATTGCTCATGAACAACTTGTTATTGTTTCAAAATATGAGATTCATTAGATACGAAATTTATAATTGGAGTTCATTATAAAATCCATAGTGAGAATAATTTATCACACAAATAGCGTGTAATCGAATAATTGTTGATTCTTACTAGGTATTTATAAATTTATGTTAGTCATTTGGACAAAGAGTATTTATTATCCTAACTTCCTAATTAATAAATGCGAAAATAAGTTTGTTTGTTTGTTATACGCTTTCTATTATACGCTTTTTCATATAGTTATATAGTTATACGCTTTTTTCTTTCGTTTGTTTGTTCTTTATACGGATTTGGATTAAATCTGTCACACAGATAGACTATGATGTGGGTAAGGACATCTGCTACTTTAAATCCTGAATCGCAGACGAAGTCGCGGACAACAGCTAGTTGATTATAATTTACTGACCTTTAATTTATCGTTACCGTAAGTTGTTGGTTTTGCCATCACTACGAAAGCGCCCACGATCACCAGTGCCAAGTTGATTGTAACTCGCACCATTTTAAATTTGTGTTGTCTGAAAACAAATAAAATTGATTAATAACTATATATTAATAAAATAGGACTGACAAAGAGAATCAACACCATAAGTCAACATGTTAACGTTAGAAAAGAGGAGAATTTCCGCGTCGGTGCTATTTGTCAGTGGTCTGTGTAGGGGATGCATTGATTGTCGCTGCTGCAGCTGGTATGTATGTCTTTCGTCGAAAGTGATTCTGCTTATATTCACTGGTATTCAAATTATCGTATAACAAAACCAATGCATAATTGTGCATACACACGACCGACACGCCTCTACGGCAGAGGCAACTATAGCATTTATTTTCAATCACGTTGACTGCCAGACAGCAGACACAATAGAAAATCCATTGTTCGCGGTCACCGTTAACCGCGGTGGCAGTCAATGCCTTATGGAAAAAGTATAACTTTTTATCCACTAAGCAGAGCAGAAATACATACCTAATTGTATAAAAATATCTATTTAAAGTTCTATTAAATTATTATTATTACCGCCCAAATAATTAGATAAAATTATGTATAATTTTATATTACAAATGACATACGAGTTTGAGTAATGCGTTAATTGTGATCAGATAATTAATAAAATTATTTATTTCTTACTCTTATAGCTTTTTGATTATTAAAGTGAAATCACGAACAAATAATAATATAAGCATTCATCGTCATAATACGCTGAAACTGCCATTTATATTAAAAATATCTGACCATGCATATGAAAAACAATTCAATTTATATGTATAAATCGAGTTGCGCTGATATTAACTCTCCGAAATTAAAAATGAATGAATTACATTTACTAATAAATATGTTTACACTAAAAGAGGCAAAATAAAAGGCGTTTAATACTATACATTGAACTCACTGTAGGTACAAATCTAACTTTGAAATAAACTCGACGTAGATATATCCGTAGATGCATACAATGTATGAAGACAAGTAAGCCTTTCAAACAAGTACACATTTGTCTTATTCACTCGAGGAAAATGTTGTTCAAGGAAACGGTTTTAAAAATATTTCTATTAAAAGTTACAATAAAGAAGGAGTAGTATCTCAAGCTTTTCAAAACATGCCTTGTTATCTAAGGTACCTCCTAAGGTAAAGTATATATTGAGGTAGTTTAAGGTTGTGCACAGACCTGAGTCTACCGTTTCACGAAAACCTTTGTTTTTATTTTGACATTATAACACGCAACAAAACCATATCTAACACCCGATTCTTAATTGATATGTTCAAAATGAGACCTTAAACTCAAGTTTGGCATTCATAGCAATATCAAATTCTCAATGCAGTAAACGGGTTGAATTTCCTGTCGTGAAACTCAATAAGACATGACCCTATGATAAATAGACAATAATTTGTATAGCATATTATAATATGATAACATTTTTCGTCTATTCTGCATCAACCTGCTTTTTCGTGATAACGGTCCACTGAACATATACCTACCATTCTATGTTCAGAAGTGGTCTGCAATCGCTTTTGACGATGATAACTTTTTTCAACAATTTTTTTTTTGGCAACGCTTGGTGGTCCTAATCGACGTGGGTTTTCGAATCCTCTAAGGCCAATCGTCAGTCACATCATTTATTTCAAATAGGAACACATAATGCACTTTCAAACGTCAAAATTAACAAGAAAATATAATTGATTCTTGTTGCCCCTTCCAAAAGGAGATTAAGAAAAATGGGCAAGAAATTCCAACTATATTTTGTATACATTAATTATTATATTATATACATTATAATTATATCATCTTATGTGAAAATGATGCACCTAGAATAAAATTAATGAACCACAATAGGAACAAAAAAAAGATAAATTCTGTTTTTGTTTGTTGGTTTGTATGAAAGTAAAAAAATGAAGTTTGAAAAAAAAAATGCACCCGTCGAAGCAGGGGCGGGCCGCTAGTTAATAATAAGTATATATACTTTCTCAATAGTCTTTACTTTGTATGTTGATCATAATCAGCCTATAATGTTCCCACTGCTGGGACACAGACCTCCTCTCTGTGAGAGGCAGTGGACCGTAATCCACCACACGGGCCCAGTCCGGGTTGGTAGATGTCACATGTTTTCAAATTTTTGGTTATAGTACATGCCAGTTTCCTCACGATGTTTTCCTTTTTTCCAAATACTTAGCTACTAGCTATCCACTATTTTCGAATCTATTTATATAAAAAGCAATTGCCGAGAGTTAGTCTCGCAAAAACTGGAATCGGCTCGACCGATTGTAATGAAACTTTGGTAAGTAAGTGTTAGTGTTCGCGCCGTAGAAGGATCCTAAAAAAAAAAAATAGGCATGTCGGGCATTAGCTAGTTTGGAATAAAAACTTATTTATATCTCAAATTCTACTATAATTAGCACGATGAAAATATACTTTGAGTTAGCCCCTTTGTACATACACGTTTTTTCTTGCCGTGAAAAACTACGGTTTATTCGCTTGTGTAGGCACGATCGTCAGTGTTGTATGGAACACTATAGACGACACGTTTTTTGTACGGTGCGGTTTTTACGCCGTACCGTAATGAAACCATGCCGTGTACAAAGGGCATTACGGTATTTCCCGATTAAAACTGAAAACCTCTTTGAACCCAAAATAACGGCTATCATATTCTGAAGTAGATACAAAATATTAATACGCTATGGAATTACTGTATCTATTTATTTTTACTTATTTTCATTATAGAAAACAGGTTTCAAGAAACTACTAAATTAAACAGTCAATGGTGCCGATTCTGTTGTTCACAAACTAAACTAAATTTAAGTTCAGTGCATCTTTTTCTTTCTATTCAGAAGATACATTTTAGTTTAGTCCTGTCAAATTAATCAGCGCCTGACGTAAATTGACGTACTTAATTTTATTAGGAAAGTTTTTAATTACGTCTAAACTTGTATGGAGTAGTGTCAGATGACAGAGACAGTGGAATCATCATCATTATCTCCTAAAAATATTTTCAATTTACAGTCTTTTGCCTTTCACAGTTTTACTACAGTATTAAAAACTCAGGTGCTTTTAGCGAAGCTCAATAATTTTGTTCAACTAACGAACCAAAAATATTCAGGATAATACTGGCTTAGTGCCAGCGGCCGGCGGAGTTTCACACGCGCTCACGACGACACTTTGTAACGATTGATGAACTTGTAACTTGATCAATTAGGCTGTATTGACGGCTATGTACTTAGTAACAAGCGGTCATTACTGAGACTTTGTTGTCAAGCTCGTGATACATGTGAACGTTACGTGCGTGTGTAACGACCTTAATGGATTTTATTACCATCGACCATTTCATTGCAAAAAGCTCGAAAATAATAAAAATCCCATATCCTATTACCAATTTTTTTTGCCGTTAAAAGTCCAATTAATTGCTAAATTTATAGTTGTACAGCCTGTTATTTATAGGGCCGGTCAGTTAGTGCACAAAAAAAAAACAAAAAAAAAGTATCGGCTCAGTGCACGAACATGATGCTAAAACTGTGGGATCTAAATTACAGAACCAATAGACAGTGCGAGAGTTCGCAATTACAGCTGTCCGAACGAATTGTGTGTTCGCCAATAAAAGCGATACTTTTATTGTTGCTGTAAATTGCCTTTCCGTTGTCGGGACGATGTCGTCGCGTTCCCGTTGCGTATTCTAGCAATAAGTTCATGTTGATTTAATGTTATTGTCCAGTGAATCCGAGTACTGACGGCAGACACGGCCCGGACAACTCTAATAGCATGCACTTTTATTAATTATTCAGATTACGACCTAGGTGGGTGACGTAGTAGCAAGTCTCCTTTGTTCCTTGATAGACTAAACTTGGAGATTATGAATTTTGATAGACCTTACATATCTTCAAAGACAGAGAATTTCCAGTCAGAGAAACGTGGTTTAACTTTGATTTAATACGTTCTATGAACTCTAAAGATTTAAATTCTCATGTTCACACGTAAAACATGAAGGAATTATTTGATTGTGTGGATGGAATCAGTAAAAGCTATTCACAATTTAATTGAACACCTGAGTCATTGTAGCTGAAATACTATATGATAATAATTGTTAATGGCTTCCTTAAATAACTGCCTTAGAAGCCTTTCAAAGTTTTAATTGAGGTTGTGGATTATACACGATGTAAGTTAATCATTATAAGTCATTTAAATTATTTACGAATTTTGGAATTATACCTACATGTGAGAACGATGTAGAAAAATGTGCACGTTAAAAGCGTCCGCTATAAAAAAGATAAAAACAAATTCAAAAATTAAAATAAGCCAAGAGATGACTCCCTACTGACGGCGCCCATAATTCATAATATTATCAATTAAGAAAATCGGTCTTGTAATAGCCACAACAGCAACTATTGAAGCTAGTGCACAATGCGGGAAATAAATCACCGCTCTTAGTAGATGGAGTGTGTTATTGCGATCGCAGTATGTTATTAGCAGCCAGAAGATGGCTACTACCCATCTTCTTAATAGCTGTAATCCCTTATTTGCCTTTTACGACACCCTTTTGAGAGTGAAGCGTTTCAATCTTGGTCCGCAATCTAACATGGGATAAATGTCGTATTAATCGATATGATAATTACTGTGGCCGCTTAAAATCTAAAACCCGACAAAGTCGGTTATGGGACCGCCAGAGCAGGTTTCAATATTGGGATACGTCCCAAATTCGGGCTGTAACCAAACCTTGTTAAAAAAATCGACGACTCATTTCAGATTGGTCAGGTGTCACGGGTCAAATGCGGCCGCTCCGTATTTGACGTATGTATATCCAACGTCAGAATCGAGGGCTTAGTGGGTATATTCATCAATTCTAATGATCTATTATATTAATGATATATTTTGAAAAGGTAATATTTGCTGAGTTATCCTTATATTCCAATCTAAGAGTTCGCTATAATGGAGTGTTGTAATCTACGCAATACCTATATCTACTGTATCTATAATATTATCCAGCTATTCAATAATTTTGTCTCGATTCAGAGCACTGTCGGGAATGCTTTGTGTTACTAATTAGTGATTAGTTAGGTATTATTGCTTATGGTCGGATTCAGCTCCGCAAATATAGGTAGTTCGCAATATTCGATGAAATTAGCGTCATTTATAACTGTGCACCTCTATTCACCGCGGCCGTCGATTGTTTGCTCTGGAATTGTCTCATTATGGCCGGAACGAACACCCCTACACCTTTGAAAACAAAATGTGTTAAATTCCCAGAGAGTCGTGTCGTTGTACCATATTTACATGTTAACTGTGTCCGCTATTTCGCTTCATTTTAATTTTAGTGCAAAGTATGTCAGCGTAGGAAGGATAATTGCGTATTTGGAATGGTCGCATTGTTTTGCTAAAATAAGGTTTTGGTACGAGATTGTAATACGAGTCTAATAGGCATAGATAATTGTGTCGGCACTCAGTATTGTGTTTATTGGCGGTACACAAATTAATTGGCAGTGTCGAGTATGTAACATGTACCTTTTACACAAAGAAACCACAAGGAGTTTATATAGTGTAGACAATTTAGGGTTTGTACTATACGTATGTGTGTATATGAGCAGGCTATAGACGCAACCCATCTCGGATCCCATTTCTAAGAATGGCGGTTTTCTTTTTATCTACAGTCAGAATACTTGCTGCCGATTGATGGAATCTAGTAGATTTTTTGGAATGGTTTCCATTTTGCTTTATCGATTGTTATGTTTTTATTTGTGTTACCAAACCGCATTAGTATCATTGTGTGAGATACCATAGAAAGTGAATCAAACTAGACTATGAATAGATAACTCGAATATCAAACGAGATAATAAGTTTAAGTATTTTACATTATTTGAATTCCAACTGCAATTCTATGTTGGAGCCATATGCGATTGACTGGTATGAGAATAGAATCTAAACACGGGAACATTATTATATTGTAGAGTTCCGTTATTCTATTGGATTTTATGTCATTCACTATATAGTCAATAGAATAACTTACTAGGAACACACAGAGAATAACTTAATTCAATGACTTTCCAGGAATATTAAAAATAAAACCTACATTTATTTATTTATTTATTTATATTATATTGCATTCATGTCGTTTACAAGGTTGTTAAAAAAATAAGATAAGACCCTGCTAGGGCACCGCAACATTATGTTTCTTAACTATAAATTAAATTATATTTGCATGCATTATTATATAAAGTTATTTAGAACTATATTATTACATTTTTAATGTCATCATTTCATTATTAATTAATTTATTATTGGATGTCTTTATTCAATTTCTACATTATTACATTGCGTCAATATTCAAATAATCTAAAATATTGATTTTACAGAATGTCAATTTGTTAAAAACTCATTTAGGCTATAGGTAATAACACTTTTGTATTAGGTGCATTTTAAGTGTGTTTATAAACAATATTACTTTATTTTTACTTAAGCTCATTGTTAAGTGAACTGTATTGTTCTTTATGAGTAAATAAATTCGTTAACCTTATATTTATAAAAGCAAATGATATTATTTCAAAGTTAGGTACACTGTTGGTAAAAATTCAATGAATGATTGTTTCCCAAGAAAACAGTCGGGCGTCCTTGATTTGCAAGTCAGTCTGCCCCTAGGCGCGCTCCGGACAACGAGTACTTGAAACTATCGTAAATAGAATTGACAGTGGTATCATTTTTTCAAGACAGAAGTGGAACTCCCGGCAAGGGTCACCGGCGTCGTTTTTTCGCCGCAACCCGACCACGCCGCACTCCGGCCGGTCGTTTAGCAAAATGACGGACGGACCTTTTTTATCTCGCCCAACCGCAATTTGTTGCCGGCGATCTCTGCTTGCGATACACGGCCCCGCTACGTACCCGAATACATTTAAAATTCCTATCCTATAAATATTTAGGTATTTCAGTGTTGATGTCGATGCTTTTCCATTTCAAGTTCGACAAAGCGCCGCACGCCGTCGTCCTGCTAACGACGAGATCCGACCGCCCGGCGCTCGTGGCCACCGTCTTCATTTACTTAACAGCATTGCAGTAATAGCGTTGAACAGAAAAACGTCAAAGGCAGGAATATTATTAACATTGTGTAGGTATAACACATTAAAAAACATAAAAAGTAGACTTATCTCCGTTGCTTGATGCAAGCACACTCTAAAATTCAACAAAAGAGATAAAACGTAAAAGTCCGAAGAGCTCTATGCACGCTTCCATGTGTTGTGGGTGCAAAATTCATCACGTGTTAATGCCAAAGCTTTCTCTACAGACTACACAAACGTATCAGAATTGATGGATGAAAGATACAACACTTACATAAAATTTCTGAGAAAATAGAAAGCAGAAAGTGATTCGTTTAAAATTACGCTTTTACGAGCTAATACTTAAATTAGTCAATAAAAAGAAAAACAAACACGTCTTGTAATTACAAGAGACGAGTGGGTAGTTTTGTGAAAAGGGTATTGGACATTTTCCTTTTTAAAAAAAAGTAACCGTCGTTTTCAACAACAGGACTCGGCTGTGTTGTCACGAGTTTCTCCTCGGTGAACTTTTTCAATTCATGTCATGTTTCATATTATTTTGTTGCAAAAGAAAGCCGATCTTTTGACTTAACAAAGAAATTGCTGAACGCGTAAACTTACCCGTCACGGTATCGAGTGAGCGCGCCGCTTCAATAAAATAAAAGTTTACGCACTGTATACCTACTTATTTTTTGCAAGTCATAAGCTTTATAACTTATGAAATTACCCATATTGTAACTTTGTTCTGTTGTTTCTACGTTATTTAGTATCGTGTTCAGTGAGAACAAAACTGATTTCTTTGCTTTTTGTTAGGGGATTTATTAGATGTTTGGAAAGCAATGAGTTTGCGTTTACTTTTTATTAATTTCCTGGTTACCTACAAGAACTTTGATATTTATATTTTTTGTTGCTCTATAAACGTTGACTGGGCTGATGTTCTTGTTGTTATTTTCAGCGATAGAATTGGTAGGTACATAGTTGTATTCAGTCCAAGCGAATCAAAACTAGTTTTTATCAAACTAATCTTCACCTATTGAAAATTGTTCGTTATAAGTTGTGTTATAAGTTACATTGTGTTTGTGTATTCCTAATGTCTGGTTAGAAAGGGGGAGATAATAGTCTATTCCGAAATGTCAAGTTTTTGGGTTAATAGCATGCACTTGTATAAATCGTTCTTATATTGTGCGCCCACTATAATAGGAAATGTTATCTGAAAAGTTAGAAAATGCCTAATAGGCCTGAACTTTGCATTGTTCCCATGCCACACGGCGAAGAATTCGATCCCCTCTTACCCTGAAATTGGCAAATACTTGTTTAATTGAGAGGTACTGTAGTGAATAGCGAAGTAAAAAAAAACTACTCTGAGAACTTTTAAGGAAGCAAACGAAGGAGCAAACAATACGGGAAGGTTTATACAAAACAAGACTTCGCCCAAAAATGCTTTTTAAGATAAAACTTCTGGTGGCTTTATTTCAGTTTGATTGTACAAGACACAGACAGACCGGAATGCAAACGACTTTTACTGAATGTTACCAAGTGCAGCTTGAGACAGGAGTTTGCATTTTGGAAACTACACAGCGACGTAAGTGTTAAAGCAATGTAAACTGTTATCACGCCATTTCTTCGTGAGAAGGAGGTATTTAATACAATGTTAGCCGCGTTGTTTGGTCGATGTTCGCGCGTTACTAAAGAAGTTAAAACCGAGGGAAGACTAGCTTTCAAATTACTGGCTTTCGGAGCTTTCATTGTGTTGGATAATTGGGTCCTTTTTGTTTCCAAGTGATAATCCTGAAATAGTATTTATTTTGTAAAGCTCTCTTTAATATTTAGTGAAGTAATTAATTAATTTCCTGCTGATTCTTCTCCACAGAATCAAAACCAATTAACTTCATTTATTTTTCAGATTTTTTATTTAGGTAGATCAGGAACTTAGATTTGTGTACCTAAGTGTCCGTGTGAACAGCTTGTTGTTAAATGAAAATGTTTTATTACTTTAACTTCATAATGACGTGCCGGTGAATTTGTGAGTCGTTTAAAGCATTTCTTTATTAGTCTGTGCCCATTTTTATGATCGCCAATAAAATTGTTAATTCTAAGTCCGTCTGGCTATTGTATTTTTATTTTGTTTTCGTTAGAGAAAGTAAGAAAGAAGAAAGAATTGCATGAGTTTTTATTATTTTGAACGGAACCTTAATTATTTTTCTAAAATTAAAGTTAGTTATTCCTTTCAACATCAGCTATCTGCCAGTGAAAGTCCCGTCAAAATGACCCCAGCCATCTCGGAGATTAGCCGGAATAAACAGACAGACAGACGGACAGAAAGACAAACAAAATAAAAATATTAAATGTAGCGTATATACTTTAAAATGCATTTAGTAATAAGCTGTTATTTTGACATCACAAACAGACACTTCAATTTTATTTATTTGTGTAGATGTATAGATTTTGCCCTCTGTGTTAGGGAAAATGCCAAAAAATACAACAAAGTAAACTCCACCAGATTTGTCTTCATTAAAAAACGCCCTTAAACGTAGCCTTCAATGGGATTCAAAGTTCCCCTTTCAAGCCCAATGATATGCCCTGGGACTGGGATCTTGTTAAATAAAATTGAGCAAGGTATAACGCGTGCGTAGGCAGATACGTTGATATGGTTGTATGGGTAAATAATAATATATATGTAAATAAATTCCATCGACCCGGGTTAAAGAATCAATTTGTAAAGCAGCAAAACAGAGTCAGGTATGTGAGTAGGAGGCATTCAACCTCCGTTGGTGGTCACGTCGAATGTTTTTGATTTTTTCAAAACTTTTTCCATTTGCGGTCGGAAAATGTTTGTGCTTCAGTAATTTGGAACGGATTTAAAAGTCTATTAACCCTTCGTATGAACGTGTATCTTTGCGAGACACAATGGGTTTTTAATTGTTTCTATAATTACGTCATTCAACCGGTTAATCTATGTTTCGTGTACTGATTAGCCTTGGTAATGTTTGGACCGTTTTATGAGTTTTGTGTTTAAATATAAGCTATCTTTTACGCGTTTTACCTCTATATCAAAGACATTAATCATCATTCATCATCATCATTTCAGCCGAAAGACGTCCGCTGCTGGACATAGGCCTCCCCCAAGCACCTTCACTTTGACCGGTTCTGTGCTCCTCGCACCCAACGGGTTCCTGCGGTCTTCACAAGGTCGTAGGTCCACCCTGTGGGAGGCTATCCAACGCTACGTCTTCCGGTACCCGGCGCCATTCCAGAATCTTCGGCCCCATCGGCCATCTGTTCGGCGAGCAACGTGCCCTGCCCACTGCCACTTAAATTTGGCATTTCTTTGGGCTAAGACTTAATATAAACCATCTGTTACTTATCTATTCTTATTGAATATTAGTGCTTATTACTAAGTAAGTTAGCTGGAAACCAGCGCTGGGACTCTGTCTCGCATAGGGTGGTAGCATTATGCTGAGTGATGGCCGTTTTGCGTAGACGTGACGCATATTTTCCCCCAACTTGTTCTTTTTTGTGTTTTCTCTCGGCGTCATGTTTTAGTATTCAGCTGCATCCGGTTAGACTGGAAGCCGACCCCAACATAGTTGGGAAAAGGCTAGGCAGATGATGATTCAGTGCGAACGATTGTTGGTAAACCTAATAAAAATAAATTGCGCGTTATACCTCTATATGACCATTTCAGACACTAATCTGCATGCGCCTCACATTATCTGACCAAGATTATGTTTGCACTTTATAAGAGACTTTAAGGCCTCAGTTTTTCTCAAGGGTAGTCAATAGGAAATGCGGACCACATCTAGCTTATTTTTTTATGTGACGTGTAACTGTGATTCCGATATCCTATTTATAGAATAAACATTTTTATTTCATAATCCACCTACAATCTGACTAACCATTCAGATAAAATATAAATAACAAAGAAACAAAGTTATGAACATTGTACTTGAATACCTTCAGAGTGAAACCGTAACTTAATTGTAAACTAAAAGCAAACGTATTAAATATCCAAGTTCCTCAGGACAAATACATTTGTAATGATATACGAACGTAGATTTTGTATTTCGCTCGTTTGTAATGTAAATTTACCTTTCCTTAGTTAGTCGGTAGCGTACGGACGGGCAAAGTGAAGTAAATGGCCGACCGTTGGTGACGTCACCGTGTACTTACTGCGTAGTCTTGTTAGAGATTTTGTAAGTTGGTTAAAATGCGATTTAGTGGAACACAACAAAATTTATCGTAACAACGATGCAGATTGCATAAAACGCTGTTCTATGAAAAAGTTAAATAATGATAAAATCTGTTTCATCTAGCTATCCGATCAACTCAGCCTATCGCAGTCTACTGCCGGACATAGGCTGCGCCACAAGACCCTGTCCTCCGCCTTTCGCATCCAATCCGTCCTAGCCACCTTCTTTAAGTCATCGGTTGATCTAGCTGGCGGGCGTCCCACACTAAGCTTGCTGATACGTGGCCTTCACTCTAGGTATTTCAATGTCTTATAATATGTATATTAAGGGAATAGGAAAAAAAACATAGCAGAAAAGTTCGTCTAGCGCCAAAAGAAACAACTGTAAACGGATACAAACTACTTATATAAATTTCTCTAGAATCTAAACCGTTTTATCGTAAAAATTCAAGCGCCAATTAAATAGAGCTAGTACAAGCACAACGTCCCTCGAAGGAACGTACACCGCAAAGAGTCAATTTTCAAAAATGACATCGTTAAAAATAGTGGTGGAGCTAGTTACAGTTTTCAAGGGAACTCATTACCAAACTCCTTGAGGTACTATTTCGGGTGAAAGGACGACGGCGCGGCGGCGCGGCGAGATAGCGCGCGCTTATGAACGATATCGCGACAAACGAAGTGCGCTCGGGAGCTCGGGATCCGTCGGCCGGGCCGACTCAAGTGAACTCACTACCCGACGAGCCTCAGAGCGCTTGTTAACTACAAGATTTATCGGCCGCAGACGGATTTCTTGAATGTATTCGGAAGTGTTCGGTTACTCTATTGAATTGGTATGTGTGGAAGATTTCAAGTAGTTTTTGACTTTTCAAACCGCCATATCCTACTTCTACTTACGCAAAACTAAAAAATACCTACCACCCTAAGCCACCTACCCTTCATATTGAGTATACAAAAAATAACTCAGATTACGAAAAACATGGTGGCAACCTGAAAGTGTTAGTCTAAAATCACCAACAAGTAGCTGGCTAAGAAAAGGCTGTGTACAGTAGAAATAATTTAGACTTTACTCATTCCTTTTCTCCCCGTTTCTTGCTAGAAATCATCAATCAGAATCGTAGCACCTGCTACGAGTTACAGTGCGTAGCGCTTGCTACGACCGTCTACGAGCCGCTACGTCCTTCTACGATCTTGTCTACGATTGGTTTGACATAAAGCGCTGCATATTTCCATATATGAAGATTATCATACGAAAGCCATGTGTTGTTCTTACAAGCTTACAAACTTTGTATTAACATAATTGTTTACCGGGATTAATTACCACAATACCGCAGTATTGTGGTAATTAATCCCGTGTTATTACTATGTGTACTAGGAATACCTACACGTGTATGTGGTAGATCGGGTACAACACGTGTAACAAGACATTTATGTTGATGTTACGGTATATTGATGGTAGCTAAAAACTGTTCAGGTTCGAATCTAGTTACCTTTTTACTGGGTGTTATTCCTCCACTCCGGTGACCCTAAATTAGATGATTAGATCATGATTAAAGTAAAGTTAAAGGTCAAAAGGATACAAAGAAATAAAAGGTGCTCTTTTCAAAAGCATGATATGTAAGGTATAGGTCGCAGTGTGCATAAACAAGCGAAGAAACAGTGAAAGCAGACCGACAAGCGGTCCTGCTCGATTTTTACAAATGTTCTTGTTGCAAAAAAAAATCTTTCTTATTTGCAAAATAGTTGGGTAAACGTCATCTAAAACTATTTAAGTAAATTTCAAGTTGATAGCATTAGTCGTTCTTGTTCTGTCTGTCTGTCCGTCTGTCACAGGTGGATAGAAATCCAGCTGTGACAGACTGACAGACAGACTGAGTCGCGCCATAAGGGTTCTTTTTTACCATTTTTGTACGGAACCTTAAAAAGGTAAATGATGTCATAAGTGTGGCGTTCATCGGAGAAAGAAGAAAAATATTTTCATATTATGCTGTGTTTGCTAACCTAGCGGAAACAGCCAAAAGTAACAAATTGTAATGAAACAATTCTCAAGTTCTAAATGATGAGCTTCCCCACCAAAGTAACATACACAGTTTCATTTTAAAGAAAAGGGATATTCAAAATAGCAACCGTCGGTTTGCGGTCTCGAGAAAATAGAGCCAGAAACAAATTGCAGCTCGACTAAGATAAAAAGGGCCCGTCATTTTGCTAAACGACGCGCAGCCCGAGCCAGTGCAAATAACACTGAATTTACTTCGATATACACCTACAGTAGTTTACACAAATAATTAATTAGACTGCTATAAGTGTCTATGTTTTAGTGTTGTAATAAGTACCTACTTGTTTTAGATTTCTGTCTAAATATCATGCGGACCAACTTTTTGTAGTAATTAACAGTTCAGTTTTTTAGATGTTAATTACTAAGAAGAATATTACGTACGTTGTTTCGTTAAAAAAAACTGACGTGTAAAGGTGTTTCCTATATGACGATGAATTATATTGCACGTGGGGTCAAAAACTGAATGCTCGTCATAGGTGACAGCACTGCTCAAAGTCTACAAGCCGCCATTGTTTGGTTTCTGTCATTGCACCGTGTAGGATGAGTACTGCGCGATATTCTTAAGCCTGGCTGAAAGTCCGACATCGTGACGATACACTAGGCAAGTCTTGCTCACGCAAAGACAATGACGCTTATAAGTCGTCAATGTTATTGCATCTGTTACCGTTAGAATACGGAATACGTTAATATGCGCATTAACTAGGTAATCTGCAAATTACCGGGTACAATCCGTTAAAGTGTGAAATATGTTACCGGCCAAACCCGATTTTAGGATGAACTAGTTTCGCCTAGGCCACAGTTCTCATTCGCTCGCTCTTTCGGGGCTCTATTTCTGTGTAAAGGGTTTAAAGTACCTACCTAACCTAACCAAACCTAACCTTTGGGTGCCCTTTGCTCGCTCTTGCATCCTACGTCGCCTATCGACCGACCGCAACCATGCAACCCCGTGTAGGGAGAACTGATTTGGCCTATGCGAAACTAGTTCATCCTAAAACCGGCCCCGTGTTTGGTCAGTAACTAAAATTTTTTTCCACTATAACGGACTCAACCAGATAATCTGCAGATTAACTAGTTAATCTACACGCTAACTGATTTACGCACATTAGGTGTAACACATCAATATTACTTGATCGTTTGAGTGCAAAGGGTGATTCAATATACTTTAGAAGTATTGCAAAATGTCAATATAGGTGTTTGGCCGGCCTTACAACGAACTTACGGAAATTAATCTTAAGGCCAGTTCCCGTAATTAAAAACGTTCACATTCACATCATTTAACATCTCATCGACAATGAATTTTAAAAGCTTGTAACAAATTTAGGGAATTTAGAGGTATTTTTGAAAGATTAAGACTGAGATCAGACCGTAAACGTTCTTAAAAGTAGGAGAATTGTCCCTCAGATCTATCACGTCATGTCCTACTTTTATCTCCGTATAACCTAATCTACTAACTAAATACATTAAAAAACCGATCGATAAAAAATTACACGAGACAAAATTATTAGTTTCATCATGCCATAACTAACAAAATTTTTAGTTTTTTAGGCCAGTAAACTTTTACAATTTATTTCGATGATGATGTTTTTTTTGTTATCATGAGCTATACGAGGTCGAGAGTAGTTACCGCATGCCATAATAAAACTACATAGGTACCTACCTAAGGTTTATAGTTTTTTTTTATTTAGCCTACACTGCCCCATGTTTGAGAAAAGGCCTCCCCCAAACCCTTCCAGCCATCCTTTTCTAGAGCAACCTCGATCCAACCCTTGCGGTACACATTTTCAACCTGAACTGGGATTGGCGGGGCACGTCAGCCGCACAGTGAAATGGGCAACAGTCTCCGTACGGTGGGTGCCTGAAGAGGTGGCCTCAAGACGACCTAACCCTTCCGAAAAGTGACCTTTGGTCTGCAGTGGTATGATGATAACAAGGCTGTTAGATGTAAGGTTGATAGCGTGCAGTAGATCTACTTAGAATCGTATATAAGCTCCTCGTCTTAACAAGCAAATCCCAGAGTATGGACACGTCCGTACCCCAATCTCAATCCGACTCAGAGGAAGCCCTCTCTGACTCTTCGTCCTCCTCGGAAGACGACTATATAGTCGTCGGAAAGGGGGGCAAGAGAAAGAAGAACGCCTCCTCTCACGCCAACAAGGCCAAAAAGTCGGTCGCGGTAATCCCCTCTAACCCCCGCCCCCCCACCCCAACCCCCGCCGCACCGCAGGCCAATCCCGCGTCTAGCCTCTCGGCTACCCCTCCCGCTTCGAACGCAAAGAAGCCACGACCCCCGCCCCCCATCTATGTCCAGGATAAGTCCAAATGGACAGAAATCTCCAAAGCGTGTGTTGATCAAAAGATCAACTACACGAACGCCCGCTCAACCCAACAGGGTATTAAGGTAACGGTCGCCTCGTCCTCGGACTACAGGGACCTTACCCGTCTCCTCCAGACAAGGGCTTACTCTTTCCATACGTACTCCCTTCCGGAGGAAGTCCCCACCCGCGTAATCATCAGGCGCGTCCCCAAAGAAATCCCCACCGAGGAGATCAAAGAAGACCTTGCTTCACAAGGCATCCCCGTCTCAGCAGTCCATCGCTTGCACAAAGCATGGAAGGGCCTAGTCTACGACATGGTCCTGGTCATCTGCGACCCTACTGAAGGACATCACCCCATCTTCAAGGTGAAGTCAGTCTGCTCCCTCTCGGGTATCTCTATCGAGAAACCCAGGAAGTCCAACCTCATCGGACAATGCCACAGGTGTCAACTGTATGGCCATTCCCAATCCCACTGCTACGCGACACCTAGATGCGTCAAGTGTCTAGGTGCCCACGGCACGTCAGACTGTCCCCGCCCTAAAGACCGCTCTCAGTGCACAGAGCCACCGAGCTGCGTTCTTTGCGGCCAATCCGGGCACCCGGCTAACTACCGTGGCTGCCCCAAGGCTCCCAAGTCTTCTTCTCCCAAACTGACGAAGCGCGCGAGCGACCGTCAGCAAAGGGAAAGCCCCTCTGTGAGGATCCCGATCCCTTCCTCCCAGATGCCCGATAGGCTCAGTCCCCAAAGGCCCTCCCCATGGGCGAACCTCAACCACCTCAAAGCTCCCGCAGCTTCGGTGCCCCCCCCACCCCCGACTATCCCAGCGCTGATGGCAACTGTCATCCCCGCGCCATCAGTAGGCCCCTCGGTCCCAGTAGCCCCACCGGTAGCCCTTCCCGCCGCCGCGCCCAGGGCTCCCGCTGGTCCCAGTAGGTCCCCCCCGACCCCCGCCTCCCGCCCCCAGCCTAGCAGCATGGAGGTAATAATCGGTGCTTACGCAGCTTTTATTGCCCCCGCAAATGCCATGGCAGCGGAAATCCAAGCCTGTAACGGCAATCCTCGGCGCATCGCCGAGATTTTCAATGCGTATCCTCAGATTACGCAAGTCATGCAAACCCTCAACTTCTAAAAAGTTCCAATGGCTTTACAAAGAATGAGCGTTACCAAACCCCGATCCCTTAGACTAGGGTTTTTTAATGCAAACGGCATTAAAAATCAACGCGATGAGATCGCCGCGTTCCTCCGCGATCACCAGCTCGATGTCCTCTTAGTCCAGGAAACCTTCCTGAAGCCCCATCTGCGGAACCCGAACATTGCCAACTACAAGATAGTTCGCAATGACAGGGCTCGCTGCCACAAGGGCGGTACCCTCATCTACTATAGGAAGTCCCTACATTGCATCCCGATAGACCCGCCCGCCCTTATCTCTCAGCTAGAGATCTCTATCTGTCGGCTCGGCATGACCGGTCACCCCGCAATCACCATCATCTCCGCCTATATCCCGCCCACCAATGGTGCGGAGGATCCCATCTCTCTCACTACCGATTTCACTACCCTCTTCGGTATGAGTGACTCCGTCATCATGGCGGGGGATCTCAATGCCAAACATCCCGCTTGGAATAGCAGCACGACCTCTACCAGAGGTAGGATCATGTTCAAACTAGGCGACTCCCTCAATTTCGATATCATCGCTCCGATGTATCCCACTCATTTCCCGGGCGACCCCGCCCAACTTCCTGACGTTCTCGATGTAGCGCTTCTCAAGAATGTAAACCTCCATTTGCAGTCTATCGAGACGGTACAAGAGCTTAACTCTGACCACCGCCCGGTCATCTTGCACCTGGCCCCCTATTCGGGCCCCCCGCACGACCCCAACCAGCCCCCCCCGACCAAAACAGTCACCGACTGGAGGAAAGTAAGCGAAAGACTGAAATCCACCACGTCTCCCCACCTAGACTCCATCCCCGAGCAAATTATCTCAGTCGCAGACACGACTGGGGCGATCGACTCGTTCACAGAGCACGTTCAATCCGTACTGACGGATTGCTCACGGGAAGTTCCAGTGATGGAAGACCATCGCTGGAAACTGCCCGATGACGTACGTGAACTGGTGACCGAGAAGAACGCTGCCATTCGTGCCTACGACTCTTTTCCCTGCGACGCGAACAAATCCCACATGCGCCATTTACAGCGTGCTGTAAAGAAACGCATAGGGGAGTGGCGCTCCGAGGGATGGGATAAGTTGATCGGCGAACTCGAGCCCACCCACCACGCCTTCTGGCAACTCCAGAGGAAGCTCCGCTCCTCTGAAGAGGCCACAGTTCCTCCCCTCACACGCCCCGACAAAACGGTCGCTTTCGAAAACCTCGAAAAGGCCGAATGCCTAGCCGACAGCCTAGAGGCTCAATGCACTCCCAGCTCTCAACCAGTAGACAGAGCGCACCTCGACGAGGTGAACGCTGAAGTCGAACGGAGAGCCTCCCTCCCGCCAGTCGAAGACCCTGATGATCCTCTGCCTCCCGTCACTCCCGACGAAGTGCAAGACATCATAAAAGGGCTCGCAACCCGCAAAGCCCCCGGTTCGGACGGTATCACCAATAGGGTGTACAAACTCCTCCCCGCCCCCCTCATACTGCTCATGACCGCCATCTTCAATGGCGCCCTGAGCAACAACATCTTCCCCCAAATGTGGAAAGAAGCCACAGTCATAGGCATCCCTAAGCCAGGCAAGCCCAAGTCTGAGCCCTCCAGCTACCGCCCCATCAGTCTGCTCAATGTTTTCGGCAAAGTCTACGAGAGGCTTATTTATAAGCGCCTCAAAGACTATGCCGAAGCAAAGAGCCTCATCCCCCCCGAACAGTTCGGTTTTCGCACGAAACATTCGTGCATCCACCAGCTCCACCGCATAGTCGAGCACATTAGCGCTGCCTTTCAGCGAGGTGCTTCGACAGGCGTCCTGTTCTTCGATATAGCGAAGGCGTTCGACAAGGTCTGGCACAATGGCTTATTATATAAGCTGTACCTGCTAGGTGTGCCAGACCGTCTCGTGCTCATCTTACGAGATTTTCTGTCGGACCGCACTTTCCGATACCGTATCGAGGGCGCTCTCTCTCCCCCTCACCCCATCCGCGCCGGAGTCCCCCAGGGTTCCGTTCTGTCTCCCCTCATTTTCACCCTTTTCACTAGTGACATCCCGAACAGTAAAAAGGCACAGTTGGCGCTCTTCGCCGACGACACTGCCATATACTGTTCGGGTGTCAACCAGTCATCCATAGCTCGAAACCTCCAAACCTCCGCAAGCGCCTTGAGCGATTGGTTCCGGAAATGGAGAATCGAGGTCAACCCCGATAAGAGTCAGGCGGTCATCTTCTCGAAACCGCGTAAACTACCCCCCCCCCTCCCGCGCCCGATCTCTATGTATGGCAAGCCGATCCCCTGGGGAAAGCGAGCCAAATACTTAGGTGTCATCCTAGACCACAACCTCACCTTCAACGAGCACATAAAGACGGCGCGTTCGCGCGCCTCTTTCGCTCTCGGTAGGCTCCACTCCATGATAACTGCCCGCAGCAAATTGTCACTCAAGTGCAAATTGCGCCTCTACACCGCGGTCATCCGTCCCATCATGACCTATGCTTGCGTAGTCTTCGCACACGCCAAGCCGCGATTTCTGCATAAAATGCAAACCCTTCAGAACCGTTTCCTCCGAAAGGTCACGGGAGCCCCCTTCTATGTCCGAAATGTGAATCTGCATCTAGATCTCAGACTCCCCACCATCCAGCAGTTCATGAAACGCCTCTCCAAGCGCTTCTTTGACTCTGCCATAAAGCACCCCAATCCCCTGATTGCGGCGGCCTCCCGATACACTCCCTCCCGCATAAGTAGGATTCGCCGACCAAGGCATACCCTCACTATCCCCGACGACGCCACTACCCTCCTCCAGGAGAGCAGTAAGGCCACTAGTACTCTCAGACGTCAACACAAACACAAGCTCAGACATCCGTCCTTCCGTCCTCGCCGCCGAGGCCCGTCGCGACGCCCCGCACCATCACCGTGCCCCCCCCGACCCTTGCTCGAGCCAGCCCGCGCAGCTGAGCCTGTAGTTTTAAATTCGCCCCTAAACACCAATAATAATACCGATCCAGCCTGTCCCTTGCTGTCCTCTTCCAGCGACGCCCTGAGCCGAGGTCCGAACCCCGCAGGGGGTTACCCTTAGCGCTGTCGCTTAGTTTTTAAGTTATTGTTTGCCCTGGCTGGAGGCCTTAATTCGAGGCATCCACAGGAAAGTCCGGTTAAGCAGTAGCCATCCTCATAAAGGATGAACTGCGAGATGCCATAGTTAAAAAAAAAAAAAAAACAAGCAAATCCCATGCATTTCGGTCGAAATTGAGTCGGACTCGCACACGTAGGGTTCCGTAACACAGTACCTACAATTTTGAACACGACATATTTAAAAAAATAACACATTTCTTGTATGGTTTAAATATATTTAAATATTTTCTTTTAAATAAAGAAAATTAACTCGAATAATAAAGAAAAATAATGACTGTGATAAGAAGGGTTCCTCTCAGCAGTAGTAGGAACACACTCTGTGAAAATTTCAAGAGTATACCTATTACCGTTCAAAAGATACAGCCCTGTGACAGACAGACGGGCGGACGGACGGACGAACAGCGGAGTCTTAGTTACCAGGGTAACAGTGGGGGGGATGACATATTTAAAAATAAGTTTTTTTTAGATTACGATAGTAATTAGCGCAGACGAGGCGGCTGCTAGCCACCATTTTAACATCAACTTAACTGATTAGGAATACGATTAAAGTCACTTAATTACGGTACCTAATTTATTTAAAAATGTATGTAAAAATCCCGCAAATCGCAAAGTTACACCAATGGTCAGTGGTAGAGTAAACCGGTAAGCTTCTCTTAAATTTCACAGCGTTTTTCGGCGCCTGCGTCAATATTAAGCGAATGTGTCATTCACTCCATGTTAGTAAAGTGAAACTTTCTTTTTTAACTCGCTTCTCGTTTCCACACTGTGTTATTTTAAATGCTTTTGCACTGCACCGAAACCTTGTGTTACACAGGCTTTATTTCTCCGTATTATACTCCGGTTTACATTGTACCTATCTCAAAAGTGTCAGTAGTAAATTAGCCAAAGATGTACTACGTTTAAAGATAATAATTATAATGGGGTACAGGTAGACTCCCTTATCGGCTCCGAGAGTTATAGTAATCGTTTCCCCGGTAGACAATTACGCAGATGATAAACAGCTGATAAACACAACAGTTAATTATTCACTGTTCGCTTAAAACTTAGATACTAGGAATAGGTTTATGCTAATTTCCTGAATCAGTCGGCCGTGTGCCGAGCACGGCAGCAACGTGAAAAAACGGGAAAATAAAAACGCAATGGTATAAAGCTACCCAAATTGGATCACGTTGACGTTAATCTCAAACGTATTGGAGCGACTCTAATGAACTCTTTGACCGTAAATCTAAAAAAGCCTGAAGACTTACTCGCCCTCATTTTTAGCCGACTTCCAAAAAGGAGGAGGTTATATGTTCGACTTTATGTAGGTATGTTTTTCTTTTTTTTGTATGTTCACCGATTTTTCCGCCAACTGTGGACCGATTTGATTTTTTTTTTGAAAGGGTATACTCTCGAAATTGTCCCATTGTTATTAAGTTGGAATCTGATGAGAGGATCCCATGGAAATCGAGGGAAATCCTCAAATTTTATAGGCAAACCTTATATAGGGATTTGGGCATTTTTTAAAGTAACTTGAGCATTTGCTCTCGGAAATCATCATTTGGTAAAGTGGAGCTGATGATGAAGACCACAGACGGCCTTCGGAACTACTCAATGATAAATATTTCACGGGTTGCGATTCGATTACTTTAATATGGTTGTTCTTTAGTATGACTGTGTGAACTTGGCACCCGACTTCGGAAAAATAGTTTGTTGAAGGGTTTTTCGGAAGATTTCGATTAGTAGTGGATAGTAGTGAACCTATTTTCGTTAGTAGTAAAACAAAAAAAAAAAAAAAAATTCATCCCCCTAAATTCGAAAAATCCGTTTTTTTCGACTGATTCTCATGTAAGGCAAACGTTAGTAGTGGATTGTAGTGCAATTTTTTTCGTTTGTAATATAACTGAAAAAAAAATATTTTAGAGTATTTTTTCAAAACGATTTTATGACTTATATTCTGTTCTGAAAGCTTATACGATTACTATAAACGCTAGAATTGACTGAGGAAGGTTCGTAGAGGTTCGTAGTGAAAAAAAATTTGATAGTAGTTGAAAAAAAAGTTGATTAAAAGAGATAAACTGAAGAAAAACTCGTCTAAGCGTCATTTTTATTGAATTTAATGCTCGACATAATGCGTATGGTGAGTGATGGCAATTAACGTCCCAGCATCGGGAAAAGCAATATTTTGTAAAAGGTGATGAGCAGTTGACATTAGGGTATTGTAACTTAGATAAATTACAAACTCTCCCACTGAAAAGTAAAAATAAAACACCTTTTTACAAAAAAAAAAACAACGGACTTCCAAAAAAAAAACGCTACAGAGTGAAAAATTACTTATTTCGGAAGTCGGTTTCAATAAACGAAAACGCAGAACCAACTACACCGACTTCTGAAATTAAAGTTATTTTTCACTTTGTAGCGTTTTTTTGGAAGTCGGTTGTTTAATGATGTATACCATCAGTAATACTCTTCATTTATTGCAGCATCTTTTTTTCTTAATCGGTGCCATAAAACTACTCCCAAAACTAAAAATATACAATGCATTTGCATATTTCTCAGGGGGTCAGCCGCGGCATGCGGCTTGACGTCCGATAAGTGATAAATCGGCAGCTATCACTTTATCAAAGAATTAAAAGTTGTGCAAAACGTTGCGCTGTTAACTGTACAATAATATTTATTACTCACAATAAGTTCACGTAATAACAATTTATTTACTTCAAAGGGCTCGTTAACTGTTATCAAAACGTGCACAGCAGTCGCGCAACTCCGCCTGGAAGCTAGGATGAATGAAAAGCTCTTTCATCGTGCACACTCTTTGTCTATCCCCGAATTCATGTGTAAGCTGTCACGAGGGAGGCTCTGATGACGCCACAATAAAGTGCCGTACACTTGCTTGTAACATAAGGAAAAACAAGGAAGATTTTCCATAGCCCCTTATATTTGTACTCAGCATGTGTAATGTTGCTAGCTCAATGCAGGTTTGACAATAATTCAACGTGAGCAGCGGACGCCGCATGGGTGTGAAATATATTTTTAGTCACCTAAACAATGATTTTAGTCGGTAAACATTTCGTTATTAAATAATGTTTTTTAGCTTCGTGATACATAATAATGTAAAATTGCGCCTGACTACAAGTGCCTGCCATATTTTACATTATTCATAAACTTTTAAATTCGTTTGAGTCAAAGTGTGTCAATATGCCATTGCATAGCCGCGTTTTTAAATTTTCGTTTTTTATGTTGCTTTACTTACATTTAAATGTATTCTTCACGAGTATTTTAACAAACAAGATTGTGATTATAGATTTAATATTTAATAATATTTCCAGAAACTTCTTAGATTAGGTACCAAACAAACATAGTTTGGTTAAATATTCCGAAACAATAATGTAGTTTAATAATCTTATAAATTAGAACATAGAATATAAAAAGAAAATGTTCAACTATTTTCTGCACCACACTGTAATGAAGTACGCTGTGTACTTTCAAAGGGTGGAAAATTCCCCGTATGCGTATTTAAAGCATAATAGCAGCGTCTAGCGCAGTGAATAGGAAAAGTAAGTATCGGTGAGAACGCCAGACATGTGATGAGATATACGAGTTAATGAGAGAACAAGAGGTACAGATCATCATAATCATAATCAGCCTATAATGTTCCCACTGCTGCGATACAGGCCTCCTCTCACTTAGAGGGAGTGGGCCGTAATCCACCACGCGGGCCCAGTGCGTGTTGGTAAATGTCACATTTCGTCGAATTTTTGATTCTAGGACATGCCGGTTTCCTCACTATGTTTTTCTTTAGCATTTTGAGAGCAGTGATGATGAAATAATTTACACAAAGTAAAATCCCTGTCAGGGTTCGAACCTACGAGCTACAACCCGTAAGTCGCGGTCGTTATCACTGGGCCGCCACTACACTCCACAGTCTGAGGTACAGATAATAGCCAAATATTTCAGAGACCATACAACAAAAAACTGAGTTACACAAATCTTGGTGACACAACGTTAAATTCTACCGAAGATTATGAAACATTGCCAATTAGGTGATTCGCACACTGCACCGCATCACGCAGCGGGACGCAGATAATGTGCCTCCGCGCGTGATTTTTTACATAATTTTTTTATAAAAACGCGCTTCCGTTTGTCTCCGTTTCACGCACCCCGCTGCGAAATGCGGTGCAGTGTGCCAATCGCCTTAGATACCAAAAACTCTTTCAAAGATAAACAACTCAGTAGTCCAGCTAATTTATCTAGTTCAAGTTACTTTGAACAAGTGTAAGAAAGAGTGGGTAGGTACTGTTGGATAAATGAAATTGTTCAGCTGCTGCCGAGAAAATGCTCAGAACTAAGTGAAGGAAGAGTAGCCAACATGATTAATTACAAAGTAAAATAAAAAGAATAATTTCTTTAGAGGTAATATGAAAGTGACTTCTACTGCGCGCTTTAGACAAAAAGCACTAGGTAAGTAAGTACGTATAAAGTTTTCTTTCGTGTAGGCTGCAGTGTATCTCATCTTGACTCTCTAAGGATGAATGCATCCTTAAGTAGAAGATTTTTTTTCGTCGACGTCGTTGTTGTTTGTCTAGATGTCATGTCCAGGGTAACCTACTCTCTAAGACACGAGGCCGTCGGAAAGTAATAGATCCGTCAAAGCAAGTGTCAAATTACTTTTTTCGGTCGGGAAAATTCGTATCTGTAGTAGCGGACTACTGTCAAATCGTATTGTCATTATTTTTTAGTTCGGGACCCGATTCATATGTTCGTAATTGATACGGAGTAGGAAGCGCCCGTGACTTAGGCCAAAATTACGGACCTTGTGTTTAAGGTAGACCCCCAGATTTTGTAAATGATAAATGATCTATTTCTGTAAGTAGGTTCGTACAGACACTTTTACACGTCAATCAAATTTAAAAAATAAATACTAGATGAGGCCGGCGTTTCTCTGAGAAAAAAGATAGAAATAAACTCAGAGGTCACACAGTCTCTTTCATTGATTTCATTTGAGATCGTATGTCGCGTATGAAGTAGTTGTATATTGATGATATACGCTATAACAGCGTAGTTAGTCGCCTTGTTTAAGTTTCGTCTTTAGTATTGGTTTGACACATTTGTGTTAATGGCCAGACCCCCTATATCCAAGTTCTGTGGAGAAACGTACGACTTCGCCTTAACAATTAAAGGCGCGTGGCATAACGAATAGCCCCTTTAATTTATGTGTTTCGTTCTTATGAGTGCGACATTATAAAATCCTCATGGGAAAGTGTTCCTTGATATAATTTAATTAACAAATACGTAAATTGGTGAGCCCCTAATTCGGTCCGCAAAATGTACCAGATTTACATATTGTCTGTTTAGCTGTTATTTATGGCTGTCTGTTTGTTTGTTTGTTAATGTTTCAAAACAATTTAAATGTTTATTTCATGACTTTTAAAATAAGTTATTTTAGCTCAAGCTTATTGTGAATAGTATTTATGGATCAAGCAGTTTATCAAGGAAAATGTATCTACTCTGAGGCTAGTTCTGCAATATCTCTCAATGCGGTATGGTAGGTGTATTATTTATAGCATTGTTCAACGCTAAGATTATCTAGTATAACAGGCTGCAGATGGCACTAAAACACTCTGTAATAGTACTGCATAGACGAGATAATATACTCCATAGATAAGGAGACAAAAGGGTACTTACCTACTATACATATGTATAGGTATAAGAATATAGGATATTCGGTCGTCATTAATCTAGAAACAATGCGTCCCAAAGGTTTTCTTGCCAGACCTTAATTCAAAATGATGTATTATCTACGAAGATAGCTGTTGTAAAACAAAATTAACTTGTCATAAATAACTCTTTAAGCGTATGGCGTTTTGAAATTAAATCGGAATTTCAACTACTTTTTTATTTATGTTCCAAAGTAATGAACGTGAATTCATTAAATCCATTTTTTGGGTAGAACTTTTGTTCCGTGATTAGCATATTACGCGGCGTTAGTCATTAAAATGCTTTAAAATAAACTGCAAGTCATAAAAAGAGGGAAACGGGTTAATATTTTTTAGCAAGGGTAATAGCTTGCGAGGGTCCATCAATAACGCTGTATAACGTAGGAACGTGTACGCACCCACCTACAGCTTAGCTCGTAAAAGAAAATCTTTGATGGATAGCATCATCCGACACAATTTGTTCCCAGAATATTGTCTGATAAATTATTCAATTTATTGAAGCTTATTCAACCTTATTTTAGTACATCGCTGTTGTTAATTCCAAGACGTGAACGAATAATTAAAAATTAGCAGTTTAATCAGATAAGCGGTCAGCGCGCTTCACTTTGAGATCAGTAAGTAGTAATTATTAACTTTCATAATTGCATACTTGTAATTTGCTGAGTCGAAACCCGAGCAAACTAGTAGCTATCCGAGCGTGTTTAATTTGAAAATTCAATTACGATAAATAATTTTATTTTCTGTAATAAAATTATACAGGTAAGGAGAGCAAGTTTTACTTAACCGCGTGGAAAGATACGCCAGATGTAAGTGGAGCTGCTGCAATACGAAAAGAGAGAAAAAATAAAAGGAGCGAAATAAAAGAGTGTCTCAGCCTATTTCAAATGTAAATCTCTGTCGTTGTAACGGGTCGGCTCTCCTGAAAAATAAGACGTAGGTCGGCGAGATTGTCGCTTCTTGCTTTCGTTGACTTGGAAAATTTCTGAGACGACGTTTTCAAACCCTCTGTAGGATTTGCGACGAGTTTATGTGTCGTCCTGAGAGAGAAAAGTTAAACAATACACGGTAGATGTTTATGTGTAGGGGACGGAATTGGCAGAGTTACTTATAGAGTGTCGTTTGGAGAGATGTCGCCCCGACTACCGAAGCAGGTTTGCTTGCCGTGTATGTGAACGCTATGATTCAATTGCCAAAGTTTTTTTTTTAATGAATGCGTAGCTTTTGGAAGGCCTCCCACAAGGTGGACCACGACCTTGTGAAGGCCGCAGGAACCCGTTGGATGCGAGAAGCACAGAACCGGTCAAAGTGGAGGTGCTTGGGGGAGGCCTATGTCCAGCAGTGGACGTATTTCGGCTGAAATGATGATAATGATTTTCTCTATATTTTACAGAAAATTTATATTGCAGTTGTAACAATGCACTGTTATTTTGAATACAGTTAGATATGTTTATAAAATTGACATTCTATTGCTGTTTGTATAATTTGTCCATAAACAACCACGTAAGTTCTTTTTAAGTATAAGAGGTACTTAAAACGCCATCATCATAATACATAAACGACTAAACGTATTCCCAAGTTCAACAGTATATGAGCAGGTCAATCCATCATCATTCTCACGCAACACTTCATAATAAGGCCGTGGAGCACTCGCTATCGACAAGTAAAGTGCGCTTAGATACAATTTCTACTAGTGTTTACTAGGACGTAATACCCGGATTGCTCGATAGATAAGTCTCGTAGAGTAGTTATCGGACCACAAGGGCAGTAAAAGCTAATTGGTGGGGCGGCCGTAACTGGCACAGCGTTAGCGGCGTCGGGATTGGGAAAATTAACTTCTTCCGAACGACCCAATTGGTGGACTATGATTAGTTTGTAATTTGTGACGGGCCTCTGCGAATTGTGGTCGATGTTCACGTTTTTGGTCTGTTAACTATTACGCTATAGTGATTTATGCAGACATGGTGGCTTGTTAAATTATACCGCAATTTTCATCTCGTGATTTTCGTTTAAATCACGTTGCGTTTGTTGTTCGTATTTATGCCTATACGTTTATTACAAAATTGTAGCGAAGTAAATACTGTATAGGAGAATATCTAAAAAAAAAGTTACTAGGTACGAGGTGGGAATGAGTCTGATGCAGAAAAAATAGTTTTTAGAATTTTTATCGGTTCATTGGTTTGTCAAGATATATGTTTCGGATTGGCGCAAAAACGGCTGAACGGATTTACAGACAGAGATAGTTTATAACATGCATTAACACATAGGGTACCTACTTTTAATCCCAGTAGTACGTTCCCTTGGGATATTTTTCAACATATACGTGGGTGAGGTCGCGGGTAAATGCTAGTATTATGCAATGTTCTTATTGATTTTAACTTGACATTTTGAAGCCAAAATGGACTTTATCGCCATTTTAGGATACATATACAAGTACCTAACTAATCTATTTATATATATAAAATTCAAAGTCCTTACTGACTGATATATCAACGCACAGCCTAAACCGCTGGTCCTAGAGACATGCAATGTGGAGGGTGTATTTTTTGTGAAGAGTAGGTATCCACTAAGAAAGGGTTTTTCGAAACTCCACATCTAAGAGGTTGAATGGGGGGAGGGCGAAATTTCACAGAAGGCAGAAGTTAGTCCTAATTGAATAAAATCCACCATTTCCACAAGTTCTGACTATTACCAAATATTAAAAGCAAAATGAGTGACTGGTATAACAGACACGTGAAGTTTTCAGAGAATACATTATTATTTCATATGCGAGTATTGTGCATAATTTAGAGGAAGATGTTGGTAGCTTTTCTTGAAAGGTTCCGCAAACTGGCGAGGGCGTTACGAAAATGTTAAGTAGGGAAGTATTTTATGATCCTATATAATTTATTTCAAATTAATAATTCTATCTAAAAACAGAAGTTAATTTACCTCAATATTATTTTTAGTTTATATAAATCGATCGTGTAGGTACCTACTATTTATTTCCTAATTTATGTTACAGGTATTTTGCACCGACCTTTGTTTTTTCTCGTTTTCATTTTTAGTGTTTGTCAGTGGAAACTTGTAAATAGTCTCGTAACAATTGTAACAATTGTAATAATTGCTGCTGTAAGTTTCCCGAAAATAATAAATCTGGAAATCTGTACTTATAATAATAATTATTATTTATTTATTTCTTCAAAATATGTAATTGTTACTTACAAAAATTATCTTACAAACTATGTTGGTACAGACATATTACATCACAACTTATAATTAGTGCGTAAAACTAAGGTTTCCGAAGAGCGGTGGCCGCAAAATAACGGCCGCACGACGGACGTGACGACCGTCATGAAAATTATGGCAGCATGGTTTAACTTTACGGTGTCAGAAAACGCTCTATATGAAAAGGCATCACTTTAATAAATAAAGTTTCAGTGACGTTATTTGCCGGCAAATGGCAGACGATTTGCCTCGATATTTTTATGTTGCACCTGCCATGTTTTGTCTGGGCTTCATCCTAAGGTTGACGGGTAGAAAATGCCTTAGGCATTCAGTCAGTCTTTGTACAGTATTTTCTTACTTTTAAATAAATAAAATAATAAGAAAAAAAGTTTACTTAAAAGTTTACGTTACTAAAATACTAGCTTATGCCCGCAGCTCCGCCCGCGTGGAGGTCACGAATTATCCCACGGAAACGTACTAACGGAGTGCATAAAGCTTTAATCTTTTACACTAATATAATGGAGTTTAAGAGTTTGTTTGTTTGAACGCGCTAATCTCTGGAACTATGGGATTTGAAAATCTTTTCGCATTTCAGAGCTCAATTCTTAAGAAAGGTTATAGGCTATTTAACATCATGCTAGGACCCTAAGGAGCCATGCAGACAGAAAAAAGTCAGAAAAACGCAAAGCGGAAACGAAGTAAAAGCGCGGCAACGCGATGCGATGCGATAGAGTGGATCGGGGCACAACAAATTTCTTCTAAATGTAATATAATTTCGTGGAAATTAAATAAGTGTTTTGTTTTAGTAAAATAAAACCCGCCTGGTCTCATGCAGTGCCAACATACGACGGGTGAATACCTAATTAGCGTAGGATTATGATTTCACTCGCTCAACTGAACAAAATAAAGTAATTTAATGTAGTGTGTGGGATACACGAGCATACGTGTTTTACACAAAATGTGTTGTGGACAGGAAGAAATAAATAACTATGTGTTCTACATATGCTTTTAGCAGTGGTGACTCAGTGGTAACTGCCGCGACTTACGAGTTGTAGGTCGTAGGTTCTAACCCAGACAAGCGCTTTACTTTGTGTAAATTATTTCATCACCACTGCTCTCAAAACGGTGAAGGGACGCCAAGGTTTGTGTTGCTCGATTTTTGTTGTATGGTCTCTATAATATTTGTGGAGGTCAGATTGGCAGTCGCTCCATGTAAAGTACTGGTACTCAGCTGCATCCGGTTAGACTGGATGCCGACCCCAACATAGTTGGGAAAAGGCTATGCAGATGATGATGGTCACCATAAGATTTGTCTATTATAGTGTTTGTGTATGTCTAGTATCTCAGTCTGTGTTGAGCAGTAGTGGCACAGTGATAACGACCGCGACTTACGAGGTCGTAGGTTCCAAACCTGAAAGGCGTTTTATTGATTCATTCCGGTCTGATCCCCTACTATTTAGATATAGCCATGTCAACACATCGGTAGATTGCGCCACCCATGTTAAGCAGGGATGGGTTGCTAGTAAGTTATCAAAGTTAAAAAAAAAAAAATCTGTTACCTGGTAAAGATCGTTGAGATCCGGTGAGAGACCTATAATCAGCATTCAACTTTCGGCTGAAGCTTTCCACAGTATCTATTTGAAAAAGCAAATACAAAACTCCAATAATAAATAATATAGTTAATACATTTAATATAATACATTACCTATTGCTGGTAATCCTTCCAACTCAGTAACACGCTTGTGAGTTTCCCTATGTAGTGGAATTGCGGTGTCTTCCAAACGCATGACTTCTCGTTCGCCAGTCAGACGTTCTAGCCTATTCAGGCAATTACAGCTTTTCTAGTTTTCTCTATACTGTTGACCTTAAAACTCTCATGAGTTAACTAAGAAGACTCTCCAAGTCAAGTCCAATTGGAGCGACATGAGTCTCTCCATTTATATTTGTTCATATCTATATTCTAGATTCGCTCCAGGGGTTAAAACAGACATTACTATGCCTGTGACCATATTAACGAGGAATATCTCAGACTATTAGATCTTATGTCTAGTATTCAGATTACAATATATCTCGTCTATTGCTGTGGAAGAGTCCTTCATTACATATTATTATACAAGTATTATACAGTATTATACAAGTATATTTAAGTTCTCTTCACAAATGTACGTAGTAGTCGTGCTTAAAAACTCAACAGTAGCGCTTGCGTCTACTAGATCAACGAATCCGTCTTTTCTCAGATCTATTCGATTAAACGGTCTCTTGTCTGCAACAACAGTTAAACACAGTATCATAATACTACAAAGACCAGTAAACGCTTAATAAAATATTCTTTAATGGCAGTTTCGAGTCCAAGTAGAAGTTTATCGTCGATTGAATCGCGGCGCTGCAAAGATAATAATCCCGAGGAGAGCAGGGGCTTAACTCGGCATCGGCTGTACTTAAGCATTTTTATGCTCTATAAATTAAATCGCCACACCTTTGCATACATAGGCAGGTTCATTTTTTCGGGTAGTTTCGAAATTGTATAAAACAAATACCATGAACGGACAAACAGATTTTGTAAATAACTATGTAGCGGTATCTACAAAGCCACATGAACGTTACGAAAATCCTGCATCTCGCAAGCAGAGTTTACCACGCAACTAGCACTGGTCGGAGGATCCTCTATTTTCTATGGAGTATGAGTGAAGTTGCTGTTCTGTTCCTCATACCTCTATAACTACAAAACGGTAAAACGTTCAGACTCTTAGACCTTTTATAATTTTTTTTTCCACGATACTGTTACATTTGTTACATTTCATGTGTGTACGTGTGTTACGGGTCGTCAGAAGCCCGAAAGTCTGACAACCAGTCTTACCAAGGGGTATCGTATTACCCAGTAACTGGGTTGTGGAGGTCAGATAGGCAGTCGCTCCATGTAAAATCCTGGTATTCAGCTGCATCCGGTTAGACTGGAAGCCGACCCCAACATAGTTGGGAAAAGGCTAGGTAGATGATGATGTGTGTACGTGTGTTACATTTCATGTTATCAGCGTTCTATTATCATAATAACGTTATTGTTGTTTTTCTCGGGAATAACATTTTTTTTCGGGAATAAAATTTTTTTTCGGGATGAAAGCTACCCTATATGTCCGTTTCTGAAACGTTATTGTCGTTTTCCTCGGAAACACTCGGGGTCCGTTTCTGTACACCTGACAACGTATATGCAAAATTTCAGGATGATCGGTTCAGCGGTTTAGGCGTGAAAGGTAACTGTTGAATGTTGACTGACCTTCTTTGTGCAGTCTCTGTTTGATTAGTTTCTATTTAATTCTGTACTACTGTCGTAGGTATTCTGAATTTAAAGAATGACTTTTGTATTCGCCAATGTGACCGCTTGATGGCTGCACTCATGTATTTTTTTTCACGAAAATTCCCTACAACAAGTCAACAGGGTTATGGGCCCAGACTACGCAAAGAAGTGGAATTTTACGTAAGTACTAAGATATGATGAGCGGACAAGACCTGGCAACTATGTCTGCAGGAGGCGGAAGCGTAAGTGGGCTTTGTATTGAGAGACTGAAAGGGCGAGACAATTACCTCCTCTGGAAGTTCAATATGAGAAACCTGCTTATCCATGACGACCTTTGGTGTTCTATCGACGGGTATCTGGAGGGCGATAAGACCAGTCTGGAGCTGAAACGGCGTAAGGATGAAAGGGCGTTGGCTAAGATCTGCCTGTCAGTGGACGCTTCATGCGTGTCCCACGTGATGACTGCGAAGACAAGTAAGGATGCCTGGCTGAGCCTGGAGAAGGCGTATGACGATAAGGGCATAGGCAGGAGATTAAAACTGTTGCGGATGCTGTGCTCGGTAAAGTTAGACGATTTTGGCGGTGATATGGATAAATATGTTGGCGAATGTTTGTCGTTGTCACAACAGTTGGCGGCTGTAAATAAACCGATTGACGATGAGTTCCTGGCGGCGATTATTCTTCAGGGATTACCTCCTAAGTTTGATCCAATGATCATGGCCTTGGAGAGTAGAGTGAGCGACCTAACCAGTGACTTCGTGAAGGCTAAACTGCTACAGAATGCGAAGTGGTCTGATAACTGCAAAGGTGGAGATTGCCTGATTGCTGATAAGTTAGAGAAAAGGTCTGGTAAGAGGCGCCAAGAGAAGAAGCCGAGGTGTTGGAACTGCGGAAAGTCTGGTCACGTTAAGAAGGAGTGTACCCAGAAAGGGGCTGCGATGGTCGCGACTCGGTTCTTGGCTGACACGTGGTACGTAGACTCGGGTGCGTCGAGTCACATGACAGGACGGCGAGACTGGATATACGACTTTTCTACAAGGAGTGTAGAGGTGAACGTGGCGAGCGGACAGACTTTGAAATGCGTCGGTATCGGTAATGTGTGTTTGAAACTCGGAGATTATGATTTGACTCTTAAAGAAGTGATGTACGTTCCGGGATTAAGTGTTAATTTACTGTCTGTAAGTAGTTTAGCAGTTAAAGGGCTTAGAGTGGAGTTTATTGAGTCTACTTGTAAGATTTTTAGATATAAATCTTGTATAGCTAGTGTTAGGTCTGTTGGCGGGGTATACAAACTGCATACTAACGCGGTAGCTTTAAGTAGTATAAACAATGAGGTTTCAAAGGAGTCTTGGCACCATAGATTGGGTCATTTGAGTTATGACAGCTTAAAGTCACTGTCACACGTTATTAATTTTCAGAATGCAGAAATTACAAATAATTGCGATGTTTGCATTCTTGGAAAACAAATAAGATTTCCGTTCAAGAAATCTGGTCGTGACGTAGCGACTAAGCGGTTAGATCTGGTGCATACAGACTTGTGTTCGATTCCTGTTGCGTCCCACTCAGGTAAGCGGTACATTTTAACTTTTCTAGACGATCACTCGCGGAAAGTATTCTTGTACTTCTTGAAAAATAAGAGCGAAGTAGCTAGTGTCACCATGGACTTTGTTAGGCTCGTGGAAAACCAATGTGAATCCAAGGTAAAGGCAATACGCAGTGATAACGGTACGGAGTACGTAAATAAAGAGCTGAGCGCATTCTTCAGACTGAAGGGTATTGTGCATCAGGTCACTGTTCCGTATTCACCCCAAATGAATGGTGCGGCGGAGAGGTTGAACAGAACTCTTTTAGAACGGGTACGTTGTATATTGTATCACGCGGGTTTGGATCACAAGATGTGGGCTGAGGCGGCTAACACTGCCGGGTACCTTATTAATCGGTCTCCGTCTAGTAGATTAGGTGGGAAGACGCCCGAAGAGGTTTGGTCGGGTAATAGGGTAAATTATGATCACTTACGGATTTTCGGTTGCGAGGCCTATGTACATACCCATGACGTTAAGCGAAATAAGTTACAACCTAAGAGTAAGAAATACATTTTTGTCGGTTATGAAGACAATGGGAGATCTTACAGGTTGTATGACTCTGAGACACATAATATTATAAGAAGCCGTGATGTCAAATTTAATGAAAGTGTGTTCCCAGCCAAAGAGCTAGGAACTGGACACGGATCAGCCACTATAGAAATATTTCTTTCAGGGGAAGAAGTTGATGATTCCAACAGTGAGTGGAAGTCAAGAGTGCCTGAGAGTGAGGTGGTTGGTGATGCAGCTCGGGAATCTGTCACTGAAGAGCCGGTAACGAGGAATGTTGAGCCGGTTGTGTCAGCGAGCGGTGATGATGGCGGCGACAACACTTTGGTTTTTGAAGATAGCGTTGAGGAGGTGTTAGAGCCTCCGGAACCGAGGTACAATCTTAGATCTAGACAACCTAAGGGTTTGTACGCACATGATGCGATCCCAGCTGAACCGCGCACTGTTAAGGAAGCTCTAGGTTCAGGGCAGAGCGACTTGTGGCAGCAAGCTATGCAGGTGGAGATTGATTCGTTCAATCAGCATGATGCTTGGGAGTTGGTGGATCGACCTATGGGCAAAAACGTGATTCGGAATAAATGGATCTTCAAAATTAAGTGTGACGCCGAGGGGAAGATAGCCCGATATAAGGCTAGGTTAGTAGCCAAGGGTTTCACCCAAAAGTATGGTGAAGATTATTTTGAGACGTTTTCACCGGTAGTACGGTACAGTTCGTTACGACTGTTGTTGGCGATAGCCGTAGGGATGGATCTTGATATAGACCATCTGGACGTACAGACGGCGTTCCTAAATGGTAATTTAGATGAGGAAATTTTTATGTTTCAACCGGAGGGGTTCATTTCACCTGGAGAAGAAAATAAAGTCTACCGATTGAAGAAGGCAGTCTATGGACTGAAACAAGCTTCACGAGCTTGGTATCAGAGGGTGAAGGACGTGCTTCTGCTGACAGGTTTTGCTCAATGCCAACTTGAACAATGTATCTTCTACAAACGAAATGGTAAGTCAGTTGTTTACATTGCCTTGTACGTTGACGATTTCATTGTGTGTTACAATGATGCGCGCATGGCTGAAGAGCTGAAAGAGAGTTTGCGT
Organism: Gortyna flavago; assembly: GCA_963669345.1. Taxonomy (NCBI): domain Eukaryota; kingdom Metazoa; phylum Arthropoda; class Insecta; order Lepidoptera; family Noctuidae; genus Gortyna; species Gortyna flavago. The sequence goes on from OY770129.1 coordinate 10,266,373, forward strand.
AAACCATTTAAAATTAAAGACTTAGGTGCGGTGCGGCATGTTCTCGGGGTCACGTTAGAGCGTGACAGGACGAACAAAACTCTTAAGCTTTGTCAGGCGCGGTATGTTGAGCACTTGCTCGACAGTTTCGGTATGTCGGAATGCAAACCAGTCCAGACTCCTTTGGACCCAAACATTAAGTTTACTGATACGAGTGTATTAGGCGAGAATAATGTTCCATATAGGGAATTAATAGGTTCTCTTATGTATCTGAGTGTTTTTACACGGCCGGACATTACGTATGCAGTTTCGTACTTAAGCCAATTTAATACGTGTCATACTATGGAACAATGGAGGGCTGCGAAACGTGTATTGAGATATCTTAAAGGAACTCAAAACGTTAGTCTTGTGTTTAGTAGATCGGGTCATGTTAAAGTTGAGGGATTTGTAGATGCGGACTGGGGCGGTGACGTACGAGACCGAAAATCATTTTCGGGGTTTGTTTTTAAGTATGGGGAAAACACCATCTCCTGGGAATGCAGAAAACAAACGTGTGTTAGTTTATCAAGTACTGAGGCTGAGTACGTTGCTCTTAGTGAGGCAGCTAAGGAGGCACGTTGTCTTAGGGACTTGGTTACTGAATTGACTGGTAGTTCTGGGTTAGTCGTCGATTTGTTTAATGACAATCAGTCTGCTCAGAAACTTAGTGTCAATCCAGTGTTTCATAGGAGAACTAAGCACATAGATATCAGGTACCACTATGTTAGGGAGGCTGTGAATAATCATGTTATCAAGTTGAATTATTTGTCTACTCAGGAAATGGTGGCTGATGTACTAACTAAATCTTTGTGTGCTTCTAAACATAAGTTCTGTGTTGTGAACTTAGGCTTAGGTTTTTCTTAAGCCAGTTGAGCCAGCGGTGGTGTCTGAGTTCAAACAGTGATTGAGGGGAAGTGTTGAATGTTGACTGACCTTCTTTGTGCAGTCTCTGTTTGATTAGTTTCTTTTTAATTCTGTACTACTGTCGTAGGTATTCTGAATTTAAAGAATGACTTTTGTATTCGCCAATGTGACCGCTTGATGGCTGCACTCATGTATTTTTTTTCACGAAAATTCCCTACAACAAGTTAACAGTAACAAACAAACAAACGAACTTACTTTCGCATTTATAATATTATTATATAAGTTAGGATAGGAGGAATTTTTCGTTACTTATTGCAGTTTAAGTTTAAAACTCGAAGCAAATGATAAACATGGCAGAGACTGAAACTGCTTTTGATCCCGCACAAGTTTTAAAAGTTGACAAAGGGTTACTGTAATATGATACTGCGATACTCTGTTAACTTTTCACTCCTATACATACAACAGTTGACAGATTATCTTCTATCTTTATTCATCTTCTATAGCTATTAATCTTTTAACTGATTCTTTTACACTTAAAAGTTCAGTAATTGTCTGACATCAGTCCGACAATTACTGAACTTCAATATAATAACAAAGACAACGCACAGCCTAAACAAGTGAAGACAAAAACATGAATTGTAAATAAAATATGGGTAAGTACCGATTGGTACATCACATGAGCCGTCCAAATGAATGCAATGCAATGAAATGCAACCAACAACTAGGCGAATTTCTTTTAACGTGTGTTACATTTCATGTTATAGTATTTTTATTTCACAAAGCGACACGCGCTTTACTTGTGGTGTGTCAGTGCTGGAGCTCTCGGTACTGACCGAGACAATGGCGAAGTCGGAAGTGTGTGTGTGTTATGTGCTGACGCTACTCGTTTTCACGCACACATTCACAGCGTGTTTTTACACTTGGTAACCACAAGTAAAATGCGAGTCGCTTCGTGAAATAAAATAGTGTACGTTTCACCAATCTGTTTTTTTATTCTATTCTGTACCCAGCATTACAGGAACGTCGAAAAAAATATTTTTTTTTTAAAAAGGTATGAAATGTGGTACAAACAAAAATATAATTTGAATGATCCAAATATCTCCTTCATGCTGTAATTTGAAAAATAGTTGAAAGAACAGTGTAAGTTGTTTGAACTGCTTTTACAAGTCCCGGTTTTCCATGATTTCTGGCATCGGCATTTCTATCTGAATGCGAAGAAATGCTGTAATAAACTCAGAGTTCAAGGGCTCTCGTAAAGTCTAGACAATTATCGGGTATTTCCTGCAATGCAGGGCAACGCTGCAACTGACTTTCTTAAGTTCCTACATGCTGAAAATCATATATATTAGCTATTTTTATTGTAAAGTTAAAGCTATATTATGTAAGCTGGGACAACGGATCGCAGATATCTTCCCCAAGTTAGTTATCTATAGGAAAAATATTCAAAATCTAGTATTCTTATTACCGTCTCAACAGCATCTCTACAATACGGATTTATCTTTTAAATTCAATTAGTTATGCTCCCGTAGATGTATCTAATATAGTGAAGCAAGCGTCGTAAGTGAGCTGACTGTACCACGCAGATAACAAAGAAGCGACTACAAAGTACATTTCCGTCTTGTTAGGTACCTACAAAGCGGAATTATTCAAGAAGTCCTAAAGGAGTCGAAGGGACTCACTAGGATGACTCAATTGTGGAACAGAGTGAGATCCAACGAGGGTCCGGGGGCTTTTTACGGCCTATATTATTGTGCTATAAACCATAAAAGCTCTTCGCTTTATAAACGCTAAAACAAAACACGGGCGACCGCATATTTCTTGTTTATTCACTCCGACTTACATTATGTCCCGAAATGAACTGGAGTGAGATTTTACGAAGCACTTTTAATTTTCATGGAGGAGGAAAAATGGCGTGTCCATCGCTGAAATGTAAGTATTTAAACTAGCCGAACGGGCTGCGTTGCTGGCGCAAACGAAAGTAAAATAACAAAAAATTTATAGTTGGGGTTTCTGGTGACGACTTTAAACTTCTACCGAAGTTTAAAAAATATTCCTCAATACTCTCCTTCCTTATGTACTTTCAAACCGTATACAGAGATTGTAAACCCGAGTGTATAATTACTGTGCGCAACTTTTCCGTTTTCCTCGAAATTTATGCTGTGCGTTGATGAGTTAGACAAGACAAACGGTTTTATGTGTTAGATAAACTGCAACTTCCTGTACACCATGTGTCATGTTTGCGAGCTCTATTAATCTTTATATGAACGGTGCCCGAGTATGGTGAGCGCCATTCTCACATACAACCAACAAATCTGTTAGCCCATAATCCGGATGATGGAATTAGAATTTATCTTCCAAGCCAAAAGACTATTTACATAACTGCTAGGTTTGTAATCCCTGAAGGGTAAGTAAAGTACTTTCGTACCCAAATTGAGCCAATGGCAAGTCTTGACGCGATATGGTATAGACCTATGTATAGTAATGGCCACGACTATCGGCCAAGAAATTCCACAAGATTAGGACCTTAAAACGCAAAAGTAATTGATGAATCTTCTGTATCTTACTTTAGGATTAGTTTTTAATGGGTAAGACTTGGTATCGCTTCTTTTACAAGGAATGCTTCTATAGATGTTTTCGAAATATGACATTACTGTGATTAGCCAATGTCATGGCTTATTATTTTCTAACGTACCTAATGGAAAATACATTAAATAGTAATAAGCTGTGTCAATTTAGTTTTCGTGCGAGATAAATGGCATTTTTTTTGTTAAACGAGAGAGATTAAGCAAACATAAGTCGCCCCAGGAAGAATATAAAATGTATTTCAATAACAACTTCACAGTAACAGTCGATTTAAATGAATATTAAATCCTTTCATACTGTGCTTGATGCGCTGAAATCGCTTTAAAGCTTTATGCTTCAGATTAAACGTGAAACATTGGCAACAGACGAGTATATAATTTTCTGAAAGATTTAATATAAAGTACTTTGAAAATCAGAAAAACGTGAAGCAACACTTTTTTTCAACAAACTGACGAAGATTTTATAAAAATCAATTGGCAGGAAAAGTAAATATAATAACGGGGAGTGTTAAATTATTACAAACCTATTTTTCAACCACGGCTGTGCCGCAGCCGAAAAAAGGGGTAGCATCCAATTTTTGTATAAGTAGGTAGTTGGGTATTCATGTCATATCGTTTCATTACGGTCTCTTACCTTTCATCATATGTACCTACCGTGGATTTCCCCACTCCTGTAGCCTAGAACAACATAGTTACTGTAGGTAATCACAATATCAGAAATATTGAAAAATAGGTTTGGTTTTTATCACTAATCACCAAGCTTGGTAATCGCCAATTCTGGTAATAATGGAGTATTCATCGATTGTTGATTGAAACGTTATTTAAAGAACCAAGTTGGTGTTTACAATCTTGCAGTAAGTAAGTAATAAAAATAAGTAATTATATCCATACAGACGCTGAATGTTTCATGTCCTTTTTGTTTCAAAAACTTTTCTCGAAAAATTTATACATGATACATTGTATTTCACACAACTTTGAAATTTTGATTCCTTAGAAGATCTTCGAATAAATCCAAACTGGATGTTTCTGTTGTCTGCCTTTGTCTGACTAAGGGGGTTTGCAGACGACAGATTTTTTGCACGTACGATTATTGTTCACTGATTCTGTTAATGATCATATTTTTCTTTCGTTCGGTTGTTAGTAAAAACTTGTTGACTGCTTTTCCACCAATTTTTAACCCCCTGCGGAGACTGAGGGATGTTATAAGTTTAACATGACTTTCTATGTTTTGTTTTATAATATTTTTACATTGCCCTGTGCGTTACCTACTAATATTAAATTAATAGCTTCACCGATTAAAGTGAAAACTAAACCAATGTCTACCGTCTGAGTTCCACCTTATAAATGTCAATTTAAAGAAATAGGTCAGTCTGGCTCTCAGCTAGGATCCAGCCATTATTTGTTGTTGCAATGTATTAAATATAAAAAGATGCGCTAGCTTTCCTTCCAGCTCTTAATAGATACTATTGATCCCCTTAACTTTTGTTCAGCAGCAAATAACGAAGCTGAACCAACAGTTACTAAAATACTATATCTACGAGTAGCTCTATAACTATATGTATACCAGGATGTTGTGATAAATTACATATTAAAAATATTATTATTTCATTAACACTGTTCTCAAAACAGTTAAGGAAAATATCGTGAGGAAACCTGCACCAAAAAAATTAAGACATGTCACTTCTTCCAACATGCACTCGACGGACTCGACTGCACGCGTGGTGGATTACGGCCTACTCCCTCTCACTGAGAGGAGGCCTGTGTCCCAGCAGTGGGGACATTATAGGCTGATTATGCATGACGGATAGACAGACAAACAGACACACGAGTAATCCTATGAGTGTTCCGTTTTTTCATTGGACGAACGAAACCCTATAAAAATTATCTTATCTTTTACTGCTGGGGAGAACAAGTTTTTGATACGCATACCTAAGAATTACACATAATAACATTCGAAATCCTTTTGTACGGAACCCTGGAAAAAGTAGCATGCTATGTGTTTTAAAAAACAAACAGTATCGCGCCATTTGGTAAAATGTGTGACGGAACAAATACCTAAATTGATCATTAGGTATTTGTTCCGTCACACATTTTACCAAATGGCGCGAAGTATAAAATATGTTTTTAGAAGCAGTTGGCTTCAACAGTTGATTGTGAAGTGTTTTTATTTATTTAATTAACCATATATGTACACACATATAAACAGACAAGAAGAAAAAACTTGCGTAGGTACATCTTGTTGCTTATATGTTTGAAATAATCACTCAGAAAGTTTGAAGTCAAACATCTATGCCACAAGATGTAAACAAACGAAGTAAACAAATAAAAAATATATGGATGTCACGTGATCACGTCACATCCGTATTTTTTAAATTTAATACAGCTTTGAACGTTAATATCTCGGAAATGTGACACCTTTACGGGATTTGGTCTTAGTATGTTTTCTGTTTGCATTGATTTAGCTATCGGTCTAAATAGGTTTAACGCGTGGCCGCCATTAAAAAAAAAAACTAAATGGCGGACACGTACCTACCTACCTAGGTACTATGCCACAGACCTATAAAACCCTTTGATTATTATTATTTTTGTTGTTCGCACAGCAATTATGAACAAACTATTAATTGAATTGTATAACTTATTAACGTCTTCGGAGAATTAACACAGTTATATATCCTAGTCCTAGACAGGAAGACACCATTAATAACCGCTTCCTCACCTTTAATACCAGGGCATTAGTGCTCATTCAGTATTCGAGCCGAGTCGACAGTACAGTTACAATTCTTTAGTATGATTAAAAATTCTTTGATGTTATCCGAGTGCAGGTTCACTCTAATTTGGTTGGCGCTAACGATGCCAATTTTATTTGTCCCGTTTGTGACCGTCGGCATTACGGTACCTATAGTATCGAGTTTTTGCCACTCTCGAGTACAGTCAGCCTCATTATTTCAGAGCGCACGAAATTTACATTGCAAAAGTAAATAAGTCAATTACGTTTATTAACATGGTACCTGCGAATGAATACTATAAAGTGTGGAATTAACTATTGAAACATTGTAACTATACATTTATTTTCAACATCAATTTTAACAAAATTGGACGAGTGTATGATGGGTAGGTACTCATAACTGGTTTCACAATTTGTATCACATGAAAGTGTTTTCATGATTTCAGATGAAAATATCAGAGCTTTTCGTTTTATGTTTATTGAAAATGCTACTTAATTGTAAGTTATTTTTATTACAGTAGCAGTATTTTTCCCAGAATTGAATGTTACAAGAGTTTTAAAACTTCAATGCTTGCTGAATAAGACAATAGGTAAGCGGGTAGCGATGAGGTTATCATCATTAAATGAAACAACGAATCCAACATGACTTCTTTAAACCTATCGACTAAATAAAACGGTTCCCCGAATACGGTGCCCACTGGCATGCTTTACAGAAATCTCCAGCACATGCGGGCCATTGTTATGCGGGTATTCGGGGAACCGTTTGCATTAGTCGATAGGAGACGATTGCGGTATACGGAGAACCTGCACAGCACGTTTGGGAAATGCTTTGAAGGCTCATTTTTATTGGGTATCCTGGTCCCTATGATACAGTTAACACTAATTTAGGAACCAGGGGATTCATATATTTTTGATGTAACCTTTTTATGCGCTCAAGCGAAACCGCGATATGGTCTAATGGTGAATGCGCAGTGGTAGACGGCGAAATTCAAATTATCTTACTTTTTTTGCAATTTGCAAATCAATGTCAGGTTGTATCTTGATCAAAATATAATTGGCGACTCCCCGCAGGCGAGGTTATCTCGTATCTCGGTTAACTCTTAGTTAGTCGATATGCAATTGACCGAGTTATCGACTAATGAAAATGAGCCATTTATGAAATAAAAACAATACATTGCATTATTGATCATTTTACAAAACTAGCAAAACTATTGCTTTTAGCATATTAAGTATTCCACGTCTATCTTTATACAAACTAAAAGCATTCACATTTAAAAATGTAAAATCAATAGAAGATAAATTGTTATAGTAGCCTGTGATATATTGAATGCGTACGTGAACTAGAGAAACTGCACAAAGCATAAAATAAATTCAGTGAGTACAATATTCCTCATAAAGGATTTCTGCAGGAGACATCTCTTGCTTGACAAGTAAAATTGCAATAAGTGTGAAAGGACTTTTTAAAACAAGTCGTATGCAAGTATGAGCGTACGTGGGAATAAGTGGTGAGACACGTTGGTGTTCAAGATTTTCCTTAGTAGGCACTTATTACATGATGGGGATGACTTGTAATTTGACGTCTTCATTCCAAGACGTGATAGTGTGACCTATTTGTAACAATTAAGCACCCCATATAGCCTAGGCGAAAATTCACGGAATTAGAAAACATAGATGTATTTTTGAAAAATTTCCTGAATTAATTTTTTTTTTTTTGCCATAATATTACCTATACGATACAAAGATATTGTAACCTTGACTTCTGAGCTAGGTAAAAACCTGTGTTACAGGAATCAGTGTCTTCTACCGTTTAAATAGAGTGCTGTGGTTTAAATATTTGAAGAACTAAACCCAAAATTCTAATTTTAGTTAATTTTCTAACCGTCTATATTTGCATTTACAATAATTTAATAATTCAATAATTGTTGGAAAAAGCGGTGAAATATAAAGTTGAAACCTTTTAAATCCCTTTTTTTTTTTTTTTTTTTTAAGGATGGGAAATCATCCAATGACCCCTCCCGCTCTGGGTGGAGCGGAAGGGAGTGTCAGACTCTTACTGACTAAAACCCATCCGTGTTCCTTCCTTAGCCCTTTATGTTCCGGGGCAGCGGTAACCCTTTCGGACAATCCCGCTGCCCCGGCAGGCTTCGCCCTAACGGGCCCCTCCATGTCTGCTGACATCTCTTTGAGGCGCGCGTGGAACACATACGCGCCGTCCGGCACGGGCCTGGTCCTGATCGGACGGCGAGCTACCCATTACTCGCCGTCCGCAGGCCCGCGCCTACGGTGGCCGGGAGTCGTCACGCGGCTCCCGACGCCCGGAGCGTCTACCGCGGCGGCTGGGACGGGCGGCCCTCTCGGCTCTCTCCCTCTCCCATCCCGCCACCTCCTTCGCTAGCATGACTGCTTCGCAGAAGGAGGTGACTGCCTCCCACTCCCTCTCGCCCCGGACCATGGCTTGGACCAGGGCCGGGCGCGAGAGGTCGCCGCCGCTGCCGATCGCCTCTACGAGGACACGGCGGTGCTCTGCTCAAGCGGGACAGACCTCCACCGTGTGCACCACCGTGTCCTCTGGGCGATCCTCGCAGTGGTGACACCCGGGCGTTTCCTCCCGCCTGATTATGTGCAGGAACCTCCCGAAACATCCGTGTCCGGTGAGGACCTGCGTCAGGCGGTAGGTGAGGGCGCCGTGACGCCTCTCTAGCCACTCCTCAAAGAGGGGCCTTACCGCCGCTATCGCGGCGTGCCCTAACCTTTTAAATCCCTTCCCTTCCCTTTTTTTTTTTTTTTTTTTTAAGGATGGGAAATCATCCAATGACCCCTCCCGCTCTGGGTGGAGCGGAAGGGAGTGTCAGACTCTTACTGACTAAAACCCATCCGTGTTCCTTCCTTAGCCCTTTATGTTCCGGGGCAGCGGTAACCCTTTCGGACAATCCCGCTGCCCCGGCAGGCTTCGGCCCTGACGGGCCCCTCCTTCGATGCTGACATCTCTTTGAGGCGCGCGTGGAACACTTACGCGCCGTCCGGCACGGGCCTGGTCCTGATCGGACGGCGAGCTACCCATTACTCGCCGTCCGCAGGCCCGCGCCTACGGTGGCCGGGAGTCGTCACGCGGCTCCCGACGCCCGGGGCGTCTACCGCGGCGGCTGGGACGGGCGGCCCTCTCGGCTCTCTCCCTCGCCCATCCCGCCACCTCCTTCGCTAGCATGACTGCTTCGCAGAAGGAGGTGACTGCCTCCCACTCCCTCTCGCCCCGGACCATGGCTTGGACCAGGGCCGGGCGCGAGAGGTCGCCGCCGCTGCCGATCGCCTCTACGAGGACACGGCGGTGCTCTGCCCAAGCGGGACAGACCTCCACCGTGTGCTCCACCGTGTCCTCTGGGCGATCCTCGCAGTGGTGACACCCGGGCGTTTCCTCCCGCCTGATGATGTGCAGGAACCTCCCGAAACATCCGTGTCCGGTGAGGACCTGCGTCAGGCGGTAGGTGAGGGCGCCGTGACGCCTCTCTAGCCACTCCTCAAAGAGGGGCCTTACCGCCGCTATCGCGGCGTGCCCTGCGCTGGGTTGCGACAGTCGCGCTTTCCATGCCGCCATGAGATCGCGCCGGAGGTCTGTCCGCTCCGCAGCAATTTGCCGCGGAAGCGGGTTTTCCCCCCGGTGTAGTGCCTCCGCGCGCCACTCATGCAGGCGCGCGAGGACTATCGCCTCCAGATCCCATGGCGGCAGTCCGGCCAGGAGGCTTGCCGCCTCGCGCGAGATCGTGCGGTACCCCCGTATCAGCCGTATGGCGACCACCTTTTGGGGCGCGTTCAGGTAGTGGGCGGCTCGAAGCCGCAGTGAACGCGCCCACACCGGGGCGCCATATACGGCCATGGACCGCACGACCCCCGCGTAAAGCCTCCGGCAGGAGGCGTTTGGCCCCCTCAGGTTGGGCAGAAGCCGCTTGAAAGCGGCCCCAGCCCGTTCCAGTTTGGGGGCCAAACGTCGGAAATGCTCGACGAAGTTCCACCGGCTGTCGAGGACGAGACCCAGGTATTTCATCGTCGTCTCGACGCCGATGCGAACCCCTCCTACCGTCAGTTGGGATCCCGATGGTGGCCCGTTCCGAAGCCCATGAAAAGACATGGCCTCGGATTTGTGCAGAGCCACCTCGAGACCCAACTGCCGGATCCTCTCCACGACTATCGCAACCCCGCGTGTCATTGCGTCGGCCGCCGCCTGCGCCAGGACCAGCGTGTCGTCAGCGTAGCAAACTACACTGACGCCATCAGGGAGGTCTGCCCGCAGCACCCAGTCGTAACCGATGTCCCACAGGAGCGGTCCCAAGACCGATCCCTGTGGGACACCGCACGACATCTCTCGCCGGTTCCATTCCCCATCGCGACCGGGGTAGATGACGGCTCTGTCCGTCAAATACGCCCCGACTATTCGACGGAGGTAGGTCGGCACCCGGTGATACCGGAGTGCCTCCCCAATGCAGCTCCAGGGCAGGGTGTTAAACGCGTTGGCGATGTCGAGTGACACCGCCACGACCACCCCACCCCGGGACACCGCGTCCCCCGTCGTGAGGGCTCTCACGCGCATGATGGCGTCCACCGTCGAGCGCCCCTTGCGGAAGCCAAACTGGCTATCCGCAAGATCCGGCCCCGTCCTCACCAGGTGCCCGACGAGGCGGCCCGCAATCACTCTTTCAAAGAGCTTGCCGACCTCGTCGAGCAGCACGATGGGCCGGAATGCGGACGGAGAGTCCGCAGGGCGCCCTGGCTTCCGAATGAGGACCAGCTTCCCCGTCTTCCAACGGAGTGGAAACTGGCCCCTCTCCATACATGCGCTTAAGAGCGCCTCCAGTCGGGGTCCGAGAGCCGTCGAGGCCAGGGCCCAGGCTTTACCCGGCAAGCCGTCGGGCCCTGGGGCGGTATTTTTGGTCTTCAGCCTACCTACCGCCACTCTCAGATCTACCCCGGTCACTTCAGGGATGTCGTCGTCGTCGTCCGCGTGGTCCGTTTCGGGCACCGCAATTGGCGGAGCCATAGGCGGGGGAGTATGCTGCCCCCGTGAAGGGAACAGAGCGCTCACCACCTCCTCCACCAGCTGGGGGCGGAGACTCTGCGTCAGCGGGGGGGCCCAGGTGCGGAGTTTATTCCGCACCATTTTATAAGGGCGCCCCCACGGATCTCTGTTCAGAGTCTCCACCATCTCCTCGCGGGCCAAATTCTTGGCCCGCTGAACAGCCTCTTGGAGGGCGGTCTTCGCCGCTCTGTACCCCTCGTACAGCTCCGCCTCCGTGGCTTCCGCATCCGGAGGGCGAATGCGGAGCCTGCGGTGCCTGGTGTACCGGTGTCGCGTGTCAACGCACGCCTTGCGTAGCGCCTCTACCTCCTGCGACCACCAGTACACCTGACGTCGGGCGCATCCTGGCCGAACTCGGGGCATTGCCACGTCACAAATCTCGGACATGGCCTCCCGGAACCACTCCGCCTCGTCGTTAATGTCGGCAGGCCTGTCTGGTGATGACACCCAGGCCTGCACGATTGAGGCTTCCAGGAGGAGCTCCCGGTCCAGCTGCTTCAGCGCCCACCGCGGACCACTCGGGGTCTGTTGGACCGGCGCGCTAGAGGTCTGGGCGGAGACGTCGATCCGGATATACCGATGATCGGAATAGGTCTCCACCTCCTCCATGACGCGCCAGTCAATTACTCGCTGTGACAGAGCGGGGCTAGCGAACGAAATGTCCACCACCGACTCGCCCCGCATCCGCACACACGTGGGAACAGAACCCCGATTTAGGACGACCAGGCCTGTTTCCAGAGCCCAGTCCTCCACCATCCTTCCCCGCATGTCCGTGCAACGGGAACCCCAGGCCAAATTTTTGGCGTTGAAGTCCCCGAGCACTAACACGGGGAAGGACTGGTTTCCGACGACGGCAGTCAACTCTGTTAAAGAGTTGTGGAACTCGGCGAGAGTTCGGCTCGGAGAGAAGTAAACTCCCACTACCACTATCTCTCCGAACCGTGCTGCTACGCACCCCTGTCCCTTCGTGACGCCTTCAAGGGACGGGGTACCGGCGGCAGCCGACGATAATATGGCCACTGAGCCGCTCAGGTCCTCCACCCAGTCATCCCTGGGCGGGACAAAGTACGGCTCAGCGACCACGGCGATGTTAATCGACCACTGCGCCATGCTCTGGAGCAACAAGTCCTGAGCACAGGCGCAGTGGTTGATATTCGCCTGTAGGAGGCGCAATGGAGTCGTCACTCCTCCATTTCAGCCCCCTCCCGGGCCCCTTGTGCGGGCCTCTCTACGGCGCTGACGGCAGCGGCACCGGAAGCGGCGGCGGCAGCAGAAGCGCCGGCGGCGGCAGAAGCGGCGGCGGCGGCAGAAGCGGCAGCGACGGTGACGGTGGCGGTGGCGGAGGGCCTGCCTTTCCTCCTGGTTCCGGCGGGCGGAGCGCAGGACTTGCTCCCCGCCCGGTGATCGGCCGGCTTGCCAGCAGCCGCACATGCAACGCAGTGCGGCGCGGCAGTGCACGAGCCGGCCTTGTGTCCGGGCTGGCCGCAGCGGAAGCACAGAGCGCTGCGGTCCTCCGAGGTGCACTGGATGCCAACGTGGTGCCCCACGAGGCATCGGAAGCACCTCAGAGGCCTGGGTTCCAGCAGTTTGACCTGCGCTGAAACCCAGCCCACCAGGAGTCTTCGGCCCTCCACGATCTTTTTGGCCGCCGTCACGGGGCAGCTTACCGTAACGGTTCGCATGCCCGAATGATCAGGACGTACGGTGCCCGCCTTCACCTGATCGGCGAGACACCCGCCCGTCCTGACGACAGCGGCCACTACCTCCTTCTCCGTTACGGAGTCGTCCAGGCCCAAAATGCGCATGTCTGCGCACTTAACGGGCCTGGAGACTCGAGCCTCTTCCGCGTTAATGGACGCCCTTAGCTTCTCAGCTAGGGCGTCAGCGGTGGGGCCACTCGTCGCACCAGGGATCTCCAGCATGCGGGCGCCAGTAGCGGTCACCCTATGCCGGAGGCCCCCGGTGATCCCCAGCTCCTGGAGGTCCACCGTCTCCCGCGCTTTGGTGAGCACGTCGCGGTACGTCACTCCCCTCTTAACCGCGTCCGGCTGTAGCGTAATCACTACAGCCGCGGTTTTTGGGGAGCGAAGCCTAGCCGCGACGGCTCGCTCCTTGCGACGCCTCCTCTGCCGCTTCTTCCTCGCCGCCTTGGCCGCCTTTTTCTTCTCCCCGACCACCTGCCACTCGGCGGCGGTCGTGGGAGAAGTGGGAGACTCCTGGGAGGGGCGGGGCGTAGGTGCCGCGGCCTCCACCCCCCTTGCCGGACGGCCCTTCTGTTTCCTGGCAGGCGCCGGTATTGCCGGCGCCGGGGCTCCACCAGTCGGCGGCGCCGGTTTCGCCGTCACCGAGGCTCCCCCTGCCGGCACCGGTTTGGTCGGCGCCTGGGCCCGGCCGGACGGTCCGGGCTTAGGGGCGGCAGCAGCCGCGTACGAGGCCGCCTTCGTCGGCCCCGGGGCCGTCCTGCCCGCCAGTGGGGGGCGGAGGACAATACCCTCCAAGACGGAGAACCGCGCCTGGAAGGTCGCCAGCTCCTGCCGAACCAGGTTCAGGACCTGGTTCTCCACCGGGACGGGCTGGCTCGCCTGGACGCCACCGGTGACCCTTAGGGCGGCCAGGTCTGCCCGGAGCCTCCCGTTCTCCTCCTGGAGGCCCCTCATGGCGGCCGTCAGGCGGGCGAGCTCCGCCCGCAATTCGGCGACTTCGCCGGCCGAAGGACCGGCGCAGCCGGCCGCCTCCGCTGCCGCCATGATGGAGGCCGTCGCCGAGACTACGGCCCTGTTCTTGGAAGCTTTAAGCTTCTTCAGGGCCACGTCCCGGATCGCGGCCTCCACGACTGCCGCGAACTTAAGTTTGCGGTCCGCCTCGGGGCCACCAACCGTACCGGTCTCATCGTCTGAGGACCCCGAGGCGACCGCGCGACCAGTCGGGGGAGACTCTTTTGCGGGCTCCTCCGCTCGCTCTGCCGCCTCCCGGGCAGTGAGCCCCCTCCCCTTGCCTCGCTCTCGGACTCCTCCCCGCCTACTGGTGGGGATTTTCCGAGCCGAGGCCAGCTCTCCGTCTGAGGACAACCTCTGGCTGTCCTCAGACCTTGGCCGCTTGCTGTAGCTCTTCTTTGCAGCAGCGGCCACCTCCTCCACACGGCTAGGGCTCCCAGAGCCTTCCGTGCTCGCTCCTTCAGATGCGGCGTCGGACTCCGACTCCGCATCACTCCTCATCTCTTCCGTTTGGTTTTTGATTTTTTTAAACATTTCCATTTTTGTTCCCACGAGTATATACCTTGTTTTATTGACTCAAAATTTAGTGGTTCGCACTAGCGACTAAATCAAGCTACCCATTAGCCAAGCTTACTACCTTCCTCACGGTGCGCCGCCGCTTGAAGGTTTGGGGAATTTTTTATAGAGGTTAATCTTCCTCGTGGTCCGGGCGGTTAAGCCAAGACCCTCGACCCCCGTCAACAGCCAGAGACATGACCTTAACTGTCTCCGGGGCTACGATATTAGCGGTGGCAGGAGGGGGTTACCCCTCCTGCCTGCCCGGCGGCAGGGTAAGTGCACACCGGGCCCGCTCCGACCCCACCACACTTGCCGCTCTGCTACTCAGAGCGATCTGTGTGGTGTGATCCTCCTGGCAGAATATTAGCGTGCGGACAGCGAGATCCCACTGGGAAATAATCCCAATGGGAAGTCGCTGTCCGCACCCCAGGATGCACCGGCCCGAACACTGATCTTCCCCCCGGACGTATCCAGAAGGGAACTCCAGTCCCCGGGCACACGTGGAGGTTCTCTGCCCAAGCACCCCCCCTTCCCTTCCCTTGGGTGAGTGATTGCATACGAATTAAACCTAAACTGAGAAGTAAAGGTATCTATATTTTTACAGCAGAACAGACTATAGTTAAGTATACTTTTGACATAGTTTTTGGAAACATTTGATCCGTTTGTAAGTTATTCCAAATATTGCGAATCACCATCACTACTATTAGGTAATTAGTTAACAAGGTTCAGTTGGTGAGTTTATTGCTATATCGATCAATTCGGCAAAAGTTCCACTCGAGCCGCAACTGAGAATTTCCTAATAACTCCCGGACGTCGAGCGAGTCCTGACTTCGATGACTTCACAATTTATTGCGGTATGAAGCAGCACCCTAATTGCGTAAAACGCTTTCATACACAATCCTAAAGATTTTAAAGAAAATTGCTAATCCATTACTTCGTATGTTTAAGAAATTCGTCTGCTTAACAAGGTAAATAACGCAATGAATATTTTTGTACTTGGCATTGCCATTATAAATCTGTTACGTAATTACTCCTACATTATGTCGGCCAATGAGGCGAGTCACCACAATCTGAACAAAAGATTTGTAATATGATGTCATTGTCAATACGAAACGACGACTCGCTTCAGAGCTTTCCTAAATGGAGCAAATTAATTGCAAATCATTGCCCTGGGAATAATTTGTAATCCGTGCGTGTATGGAATCAATTTCGATTTAAATTATGATGAATTGACATTTGATATAAATTTCATATATCTATATTCCTATTACAATTTTAGGTCTCTAGGCGAATCTAATGATAAATGAGGGTTGAAAATAGAAAAAGAAAAGAAAATATTTTGTTGTCCAGGTAATACACTGGGCAGGCAGCAAGATGAGATGACATGAGTAGCTTAAAATATTACCTAGAGATAAGTTATAAAGTATTATTTACCAGTGAGCCCCAAACTAGATAGTTAGGGCGTTTGTACACGGCACGGTTTCTTTTCGGCGCGGTGTATGTACAAACCGCGACATAGGAAAAAACTTTACTGTCAACAAGCTTCCATAGTGATCCATACAATACTGACGGTCGTGCCTACACACGGCGAAGTTTTTCACGGCAAGAAAAACGTGTGTATACAAAGGGCCTCAGTCTGTATCTTGGGTCTCGGGATACGAATTCCAGCGTGGAGACTAGAGGTGTACACACACACACATACACTTATGTGTGTATGTGTAATGATTGTCTAAAATAAATAGGTATATACTATTTTTTGTTTACTTATTTGGCCCTATATTTTTTTATCAGTAATTAGTGTGACCACTGTTACAGAGAATTTTATGATGGTAATATAGTAAAAAGAGCGCCAAATTACCAAAAATAGATGTTTATCAAAGCACTGGATAAAATAAAGATAAACTATCTGGATAGGTAGGTGAGTAATCTGTGGTTCGGCGATTAATTTGTTAACCGAGATTAATTTCGAAGCCCGTGCCATTGATTGGAACGAATTCATGATAAAACTATTATAAAAGTAGTAGCTATGTACAATACGTTTGTAAATAAGAGTAGTATGGTTAAACTGTTTCTTAAATTAATAGAAAAACAAGGTGGGAATATAAAAAATTAAAACATACCTAATTAAAGAAATAAAGTGGCACGATAACATTCTTTAAATAAAAAAAAAACGAATATAGAAAGTAAGAGTGACACCTCTTTAGTAGGTGTATTCGCCGTAAAAAAAAACGTGCAAATCTAGTCGCAATCTCTTCTCAGCGACAATAATGTCAAAAACTTGTCAAAAATGTAGCTAAAGTAGAGGTATTTCTGGCAATTTGAGACTGAGATCAGACTGTGAACGTTCTTCAAGTTACAAGAGTTGCCCCTCTGGTAACGTGGTTGGTTGTTTGTGAACTTTAATTCCCCTTTTTTACTCTTTAGTAACAATGAGAATTAAAGTTCCATCAGAATATCCTATTAGAGTTCTATTCGAAATCCACTCGTTTAGTTTCGCGGGCGTTAATTAGAACTGCCAATCAATTAACACTCACAATGAGAATTTGAAACGATGTTCAGTGAAGCACTAAATAAAATTAACGGATAAATTAACAGTTAGATGCTTGTCGATCAATTTGTTTGTGCAGTTTGTAATACTGCTGCAATCGCCGATTTAGTGTGCGAGTAGCCAAGAAACAAATTCTGTATAGGTACCTGTTTAGTAGGTACCTATACATACAGGCTGTTAATATATAACACAAATGATTATTTGTACCTGTTTAACCGGAGTTACCGAAATTGTTTGCAGAGTAAGCAAGCTGAAGTGGCAGTGGGCTGGCCATGTTTATCGAAGGACCGATGGCCGGTGGAGCAGACGAGTTCTGGCGTAGAGACCGCGTATAGGCAAGCGTAGTGTGGGACGCTCCCTAGCTAGATGAACCGACGACCTCAAGAAGGTGGCTGGGACAGACTGGATGCGGAAGGCAGGGTGCTGTGCCGCAGCATGGGAGAGACCTATGTCCAGCAGTGGACTAATTTTACTCACGATACTGACCAATTTTCCCCAAGGAACATGAGATTCCCAAAAAAGATATCGACTTTCCGTACAAAAGTAACGAACTGATCGGATGACGCAAAGGTGTTTTTCCCCCAAATCTAAACCATGATTGTAGTATAGAAAGTAGTTAGCCCGTATAAAATAAACCTTAAATAAATAGTTGACAAAACAACAGCCCGTACACAACAGTTTATTAAACCTGCCAATCAATCAATAAAATTGCGAGAATATAAAAGCGATGTTTCCATCGCTGTGAATAAAAACTCGCAGATTATTTGACCGTTAGAAGAGTTCGCCGATCAATTTGTTGGTGTAATTTACAAGCTGGTGCAACTGCAGCTTACCGTTAGGCTGTGGCTACATTAGGCAGCGATTCGAGACGAGGCTGAAAAATAGCTTTCATTTCGCCGATGTGTTGATGAAGTCGATTTCGTGTAATAACTTTAAGGTTGTCCCGATCGCATGAAAAAACTAAGATTGCTAGTAATATTGAGCTTTCGTATATGTATGGTAGCTGTTAAGCCGTTGATCTCGGCTGTAGTTCTTGGATCTTTGACAGTCGTTACGGGTCATCAGAAGCCCAAAAGTCTGGCAACGAGTCTTACCAAGTAGTATCGTATTACCCAGTTACTAGGTTATGGAGGTCAGATAGGCAATCGCTCCATGTAAAATACCGGTATTTAGCTGCATCCGGTTAGACTGGAAGCCGACCCCAACATAGTTGGGAAAAGGATAGGCAGATGATGATGACACGTGAATATTAATTTGTAATTGCTAATACAGGCCTGCCATGAAAGGTTTCGCCAATAAATAAAAAACTGTAAATTACGACACTAAATATAGTATACTAGCTGACCCGGCCACGCGTTGCTGTGGCTAACGTTTTTGTCATATTTTTTTTTTCTATCCTATCTTTCAAGTTGGATCAAACTGCACACGGTGTACAAATTTGATTAAAATCGGTTAAGTAGTTTAGGAGTCCATCGCGGACAAACATCGTGACACGTAATTTATATATATTAAGAAGATGTCGCGCCGCATTCTAATGTAGCCTTAGCCTTCGAGTGACTAACCATGTCCAGAGACCGGAACAAACTTTGTTTAAATTTTAGACTCCGTCCGTAACTTGACTCCGGACCGCTCCAACTGTGGCCATTGAGTATTTTCAATAACTTGCTTTTACATTGAAAACATTTTTGGTTTTATTTTTATTACGTTCCAATTCGGTTCTAACGGTTCTGTTTTGGAGGTAAATATTTCAGGAAACAGTTTTCGATGCTTTTATTAACTGAGATTTTGTTCTGAAAATGTATATTCAATTGTGCGTTCATAAGTGCTCATACACACGAGGACAGAGACAATCGCACCCGTCGACAATGATCGACTGCAGCTGTCAAAAAACGTTGACGCGTGCTGTCGACACGTCGCGCGACAACGTGTCGCTCATGGATTTGAGTACGATGCTCAATTACACAAGCGGCATGTTACCGACGCGTCGACGGCATGTTGCCGACGCGTCGACGGTTGCCGCCGACACTCGTCGACTGCTGCAGTTACCTCCGTCGTTGACGCGGGTCGCTCATGTGTGCACACTAATCCTTGTTAATTTACACGTCTATCAAGATCTCTGGACGCTATTGTTGACCGCTAGAATACAATGCACAATGTGGGCTACAATGAACCAACTAAGCGTAATAATGTCATAATCACCACACCTGCAGGAGGGTCGGAGGTATGAATGTATTGTTGTCTGGATACAAATGGAAGCTGACAAACATTCACATAATTAAGTAACAAAATATACCTAGTATCTACACACAAACAGATATAATCAAGGTGCTATGTTTTCGTCTCTTCTTAAATCTATCTTAACACAGGTCTAACAGCAGTTTGTAAATATGTAATCAACATCTTGGTAACTACTACATATTTTCCTCCATTGTTTTATTTTTATTTGTTATGTATACGTAGTTACTAAAGTCGCAGCCACGTCACTTGGGTTTGGCGTAGCGGGAGTAAGTTCGCTCATGAACATTTGGTGCAAAAAATAAAACACTTTTTTGCTTGTCATTATTCTATGGTTATATTTAAAGAAAGGAAAAACGGATCTAACGACTCTTGCCAAGTTACGTGTCGACTGTAAATGATAACACAAATAGGTATGTTGGTAAACTGCACCCTAAGTAATTGCCTAACACTAATCTGAATCATTTTGATGGATATTGCTAATTGCATCTTAAGTTTGAAAAAAATGTCGGTTCAACAAGGTAAATAACAACCAAAGCACCTGCCATCTAATCTCTTCACCACCCTTGGTTGACTGGTAGAGAATGCCTAAGGCATAAAGTCCGCCTTTGTACCTTTTTTGTGCGAAAAGTTTAAATAAATAAATAACGCAATAAATGTTGTTGAACTGTCAAAATTAAAGCCATTGCTACTGTTAATATGTTACGCAATTACCCCACTTGCACTGGTCGTATTCCGCATAAGATTTATTATTCTTATTATAATTTTGCTAAGAAAACTGTCTCTGGTCAAAGCTAGCAAGCTGTTTGATGCCAAGCAACATAATCAAGCATGTACATTATTGAACGTGACCACATAATAGTTCACGTCGATCGCACTGTGGAATAAGCTCAATAGTAATTACATATAAAGGAATATATGCAACGTTTCTGTTCCTGATACCCCAAGACCTTTGACGTCAAAGTGACACTCAGTTCATTGCAGACCAAGTTACGTAAGCGAGCGTGGCACTATCTTACTTAGCTTAGTGTCGGGCCACGGGTGGCTAGCTTTTACAAAACAAATCAGTGAACCTTTCAATGGGGCATTACTCTGGTTGCGGGCCACAGATGGCGCTACAGTCTGCCAACAGTTTCGTGTAGCCGAGCGACAATTTAAACATCCTCCGCAAACTTCCACACTTCTTCCCTCCTCACAGGAATAATGTGGAAACTTTAACTTCTTTTTTACCACTAGCCAACTCGCTTTAAGCTCCTTGTTTATTTATATTGCGGTAAACACTTTATGAAATAACGGTGACGTTAATAGCCTCTGATGGATCGTTGCTCTTTGTTTTGATTTGTAACGCAACGTTTTTCATTTTTCATTTATTCGTAAAGGTTCGTGACCACACAGTCAATTCTCTAAAATGCCGCATAATATACTACACAGATGCAAATGTGTGCCACATGCAATAAATTGATAATGTTTGTATTGGTCATGTTGGTGAAACAATTGTAAATAATAAATAAATATTTTATTCAGTATTAAAATTGGTAAAATATTAACTTAAAGTCTTAGAAATAATTTACAAAGCTTTATAATAAAAAATGCCTGTACTTGGTTAAACCTGTATCTCAGGTGGCCTTAATTGTACCTATGGACCTTAAAATTTGTTGGAGTACAATCTACGAATGCTATTCTTCTATGACCTTCAACTCGGTAAGTATGTGTTTACAAAAAGAAAAAACATACATGCCAACTTAAGTCATAATTTAAAAGCAGTCTTAGAAATTCATAAGTGATGTTTACGCCAATTACGTACTGTTCCTAATTGCTATATCATGGAGTTCTGTTCAACGTTACACCTGTGCGAGATCTTGTCTGTTTTCCTGCGCTTTTCTATACACCTCCTTGGCAAGTCTTACTAAGGAACTTAAAAGCGAACGAAAAAATGTTTCATCAAGAATATCTTAGATAGATAGAATACTCTTTCATATGCACACCACATAAATTACACACATAAATAATATATAGAAACTTAGTGATCTTAGTTATCAGGTAATCAGCTATTTTCATTATTTTATTGGTTCAGATTTATGTTGACTATCATTAATAGATAAGGTAATTATCAGACCAACCTGTAGTATCAAAATAGGTGGCCAAAGACACTATGCCTTATCAAATATTATCTAAAGAGAAAACGACGTTTTTTGGGTGACTTCAGATTTCATATAAATAATAATGTTGCTTAGACAATAATAATGTTGTTAGATAAATAATAATGTTGTTAACAGCTTAGCGTTTTTATTAAACGACGCCATTCAACTAGCGGCCTGCATAATATTCAGCCATTCAATCAAACAGCTAAGCTAATGAGTTGGATCGGTAACTTTTATCTACTTGCCTAGCCCAGATATTTAAATTGGCACTTTGATTTAAAGTAGCAGTTGTTTATTGTAGTTTTAGTAAATTAAAAATTACAAAATGCATGTTTATTAACAAGTTTGCCAGTATAAACAGAGCAGTAAATGAATTAAAAATTAATCTTAACAAACATTTAAATGGGTAACTAAAAAAATATTTTGTAGTCGGTGAGAAATCTAACTCGGAAGAAGCGTTTGACAGCTGCTGCCGTAGAACCGCTCGCTTCGCTCGCTCGGCTCGCGCGCGTTTGATCGCTGGTCTAACCTAACCTAACCCAGTTATTCGGCAATTCGGTTCGCGCGTGGTAGGTCAGAGTTCCAACCTAACCTATGAACTGCCGAACTATTTACCTAACTGCCCATTTCAACATTTTTACTAGCCATTAATAGCACGCAAAATACGCGCATTGACGTGGAGTTGCGGACAACAGCCCGTATTACCTATTACCTAGCCATTAGTATAATACACTACTTGAGTATTTTTGTAATTTGTAAGTACTAACATTGTACTGGTGAAAAACCGACCAGTTTTACTTTTATTACTCTTCATTGTTTTAATGTCACACTAATTTACCACCCGCCGAAAAATATTTCTTTTTATAATTTTTGCACGGTATTTGTTTAAACTGATCATACCAACCTCCTTAATGTTTAAATTCAGTTCCATGCCTTTTAGTCTTTCCTGAATAATTGTATTTTCTTACTTTCTAAAAACATCTAAATAAATAGTTACAAATGTAAAGTAGTAAGCACTGATAAACGTAGCTATGTTACCGAGCCACACTCTGTCAGTGCTAGGCGCAGGCAGATTGTTAAATTGGAATCTAACCATTGGTAATTGCTATCCCAGATCTGAATTATATAGGATCAATCAGCTGCTACTAATGCTGTCTTCATTAAGTGTATTTCCTGGTATTGGAATGGTAAATTCCGAATTAATGGAGAATAGCGTTCATTTGCTGAGATTTCCTAGTACTTTAAATGATATTATTTCTGTAAATTTGTAAAAAAAACAATTTTACACGTCAAAATTAAATTATGATTTTAAAACTAGATGAGTTTGGTGTTTACTCTGGGAAGAAAGACCTTAACAAACTCAGAGGTCACAGTCACTTTTAAGGACCTGACATAACCTTGGTCAGGCCATATGAGGACTATGCAGGTTAATGTATGAGACGGTCTTTTGAGGAAAGAACCACACAGATTTGAATGGACCTGTCCAGTCAGTGCACGCATTTGTCAGTAATCGTGTAGCTCAACTCTGAACTTAAGGAGCTCAACAAATCGAACGAACTTCGCCCTTTTGTTATAGAATAAGGTACGGCAATTTTTTTACGTGTTTTGTTTGAAAAGTAATATTTTAGAGCTGTAGGTAATAGGTACGGCCCTAAAAAATGGCTGACTACCGGTTTCCGAAATGAGACTTTTAAGTTGATCGCTGTTATCAAACTCTACCTAAATATTTTTGCTTCTGATTTAAGTTTCTATCAACATTTGTTTGGGTATTTCAGATTAAATTGACAGAAAACGTTCATATCCCGTGCCGTACAATCGTTTTATGCGTTTCACAACTAAGAAAAACGCATTCGACAATGCATATAGCGTTATTAAAGTAGTCGAACGAAAGTTGAGACAAACTGCTTATACTCTAATGTGTTTTTGAAGCAGTATATAGAAACATGCTTGTATTACTAGATATAAGAACGTAGACGAAGGGAAAGGCAGGTGGCGATCTGTAGTTTCTGCTTACAATCATGGGAAGAAGGCGTGAGTTATGAAAAACCGGCTGTGAGACTTGTCATATTACTTTAGTATGACACTACTTTTCCTAACTTCTCAAAAGCTAGAAAAAAACCGGTCAAATGCGAGTCCGTACACAATAGTTATGTAAATAGGAAGAACATATTTTTATTGTAATGTAACTACTTTACGGTTTTCGGATTTTTTCCTTTACTTGTGCTATATGACATTGCTTCTTGTCAAATTTTATGATTCTACGTCAACGGGAAGAACCCTATAGGTTTTGATTCCGGAACATAAACGCACGTATCTTTTGATTGCGTCGACTTCGAAATTTGATTTTTTTACTGCTTCAAGGGACTGCAGCCCTGAGTATTTGATATTAATTTCAACTTGATAATTCCTCGCGTACCCGAGAAAAAGAGTCTTGCTCGACGGACAGACGGACAGCGAAGTGATCTTGTAATGGTTCCGTTTTTCCTGTTGTGGTACGGAATCTTAAAAATAGTGTTGAATGAACAAATGTCAAAATAAAAAGTAATTACGCCCGCCTCGAGACAAGCTTGTTCACTCAGTCATCTTTGTTTAAAAGAAACCTAGAAAGTTCCAAGTTGTAGAAGAAGGCTTTATAATTCATCTAGCTTTTGCCCGCGACTTCGTCCGCGTGAAATTTCAGCCTCCCCCCAGTCACCCTCTTAGGGGTGGAATTTCGAAAAACCCTTTCTTAGTGGATACCTACTCATCACAAAGAACACACCCTCCAAATTTCATGTCTCTAGGACCAGCGGTTTAGGCTGTGCGTTGATATATCAGTCAGTCAGTCAGGACTTTGAATATTATTATTATAATTCAATAAAAAATTCGATCCATGTCGCAGCTCTTTTCACAGCTAAGTATAATTTAAAACGAATTTGCATGGACTAATCCCAAGCATGGCAGTATTTAAAAAACCAGATTAAACATAACGCTATACGCTATATTATTTGTTAGGCACGACCAATTAATAAAATTGCCAAACACATAATAATATAATCAATATCACATATCTTTATCATTACAAACTTAAACAGGTATAATAGCCGACCTCATAATTGCATTACCACCTTTGACAATCAATTTCCAGTTAATTGAATCTTAAGGTTAAAAACCTGTCACATAGGCAAATAGTAAGACCAGACAAGGATAATTGCGTAACTCACAAAAAAATACAATGCCTTTGATTTTGACAATCGACAATATTCGTTGCGTTACTTACGATGTCGAGCGGACGAATTTTTTAAACATATTATGAAGTAATGGATTCCTTTCAAAATTCTACAGATTGTGGAAAAAAGTATGTCACGCAATTATTGGGGTCTGGTCATTTTATGATGTACAGGTTGAATGCATCCTTAGAGTGATAAAGCAATTACGAGGCCAGCTATACATTTGTCTTGATTCGCAAGGAATTTACTCAATGTAATTGAAATCTTAATTAAACGTCGATAAATTCACCAATAAATAAGAAGTACTCACTGACGAGTAAGTCAACATATTATGATGCTAGGTTAATTTACATACATGAAAGTGGACGGTGAAACATGAGAAATGTTGACAGCAACGGATTTAGGTCACTTCCTAATGGGACGCTCGTAAATAGGGTTGCCTTAAGTCCCCAATTTCGGGAGAACGTCCTGTTTACCTATACGAGTGCCTCGCATCCGATGGTATTTAAACTAAGTATTATGTTATAAATGTCCTAAAACGTCTATAGGCAAAAAAAAACTTTTTTTACAGATAAATTCTTGTTTTAATTGACGTTCCATTGAAACTAAATCATGCCCGACGGTCATCGGCTTTCATATCCTATTTCATTATACAAACGTTTTCAGGCCTATATGTAGGTATGTACAATTGTACAAATAATATTACTTTTAACTTTCAGCTTTATTAATATTATATATATATAATGTACGTTGTACATTGAAATGGAAAACATTTACCTACCTATAGCCATAAATTTGTTTGCTGACCTAAAAGAATCCTTTTTGTCGGTCGTAATATCGTAAAAATGTTGGAAATTATTATATTCATATTTTGTTCAAAACATCTTGGGCTTGTGTAAATAGAACGATAGATAGAGGAAAACTTTATTTCGTAGGAATAAAATAGTAAATCGATCAGATTAGATTGATAGGTAATATCAGTTTACATATTTCAATAGCATTTAGGTAATGACACGTACTTAATTATGTATTAAAAAAAGCTGCTTTAAAGGTTTCAATACACCACACCGGCAGGCCTTAGGGGCTTATAAAAAAGTATATTTTAGGTAATGTACCTTCTGTTTTATTTCGTAAAAAGCTAATTACCTAGTCCGTTTTTCTTAGAAAAGGGATACACCCTTGTGGTTGAACAGACTGGAATTTAAACATTCACCTTTTCAATTTTCACTTATCACCTTAGTCATTGTACAGACGCCAGCACATCAAACTACTACAATCTGTCAAATTGCTTTGATAGATTTTCAACTTTATCGCTAAAGCACAAGGTTCAAAGTTGATTTTGAAAATCTGACAGATTCGGGTAGGTTGATGTGCTGGCTTCTGTACCTACTTATTTCGCTTCGTTAGTTTACGTAATTAATCTGGGATCGTGTCATTGGACTTTATTCGGAAACTTCTCCTGCGACATTTAAACAACATTCATTGCGTTATTTACGTTGCTGAGCAGACACATTTTTAGAACATATGAAGCAATGGATTATACCTATCCTTCAAAATGATTCAGATGGAAAGTGTATTACGCAATTAGAGCGCTGGTGTCCCAAAGTAGGCTATCGGTTGCCAATTACGCCGTACGACATTTCATACAAACTTTCAAGCCCTTGTTTTTCGAAATGAATGAACGGATTTTAATGAAACTTTATACGCATAAGCAGGATACAAAGGTCTAAAAAGTTAGTACTACAGTAGCAGAACATTTTCGAAAAATTATATTTCAGCCAAATTAGACCGATTTTAAAGTTTCCGTAGAAACAGAGATTTCCAGTTGTCTTTTTTAAAATAAGACATTTCGAAAATGTTCTCTGCTAACTAGTGATAGTGATAGTATTCTACTTAACCACAATGCATGGAGCGATTCTGGTGTACCTATTCGATTCGATTATATTTTCGTTAAGGGATCACGTTATGGCCTCACTTAAGCTTTGCAAAGATTAGTAAAGATTTCATACTACCCACATTACGCCACAAACATGTCGGCTTTTTAAATAAAACTAACATATGAAATGATAGTTGAAGTTATCTTGTTTTTGTAATATAAAACATTTGCAGGTCAATGAGCGTTGTGACACTTCCCTCGCGAGGATTTTTCTAGGTTTCAACTGGGGCCGATAATGAGGGACGGGGGTTATTAACGTTATTATGCACACATTTCTACGTCATACAAACAGTTGTGTGATGTAGGAATGTATGCTCATGTAGGTACAGACCTATTATAAGCATGTTTTTCATGTAAATAGACAGACCTATGAGCATTGTTTTTCATGTAAATAGTGAACCGAAAATAAATGTTGTATTCTGCGATTAATCATAACAGGTGGTAGTCAAACAAAGTCATAATTAATCTTATATAGTTCTCTAAAGATATGGTCATACATACATACATAACCAGTCTATAATATTTCCACTGCTGGGACGCAGGCCTCCTGCCTGTGTGTGAGAGGGAGTAGGCCATAATCCACCACGCGGACCCAATGCAGGTTGGTATAGATAGGTGGTCACATGTCTTCGAATTTTTGGTTCTAGGACATGCCGGTGTCCTCACAAGGTTTTTCGTCACCATTTTGAGAGCAGATGACACAAATAATTTATACGATGACCTTTTTTCCGATACGGTCATAAACGCCATATTTACAACATGGGTTGACGAGACTATTGTGTTGTTAGTTGGTCAACAGTAAGGTCCTTTTCCTTTTCGGACTTGCACACGAAGGGTTAAATATGGTTAAATATTGTACCACCGTGCAATATTTAACACTACATATTTTTTTAGCACGTTTCTTATATGGATATAGTTTTAAACTTTACTAGTGGCGCCCCGCGGTTTCACCTGCATAAGTTTCGATCCCGTGGGAATATCGGAATAAAATGTATCCTATGTGTTAATTCTGGTTATAAACTATCTGTGTGCCAAATTTCATCCAAATCCGTTCCCTTATGTAGTTTTTGCGTGAAGAAGTAACAAACATACAAACACACTCACAAATTTTCGCCTGTATAATATTAGTGAGATCTTATTTTTTGTTGATAGAAGTACAGTGGCAGAAAGCAGTGGTGACCCATTAGTAACGGCCCTTACTCACGAGTTGTACATCGTGGGTTCAAACCCAGTCAGATGTGTTACTTTGTTTATTTCATCACCACTGCTCTCAAAACGGTGAAGGAAAACATCAGTATGTCCTAGAACCAAAAATTCGAAGACATATGACATCTATTAACCCGCACTGGGCCCACGTGATGGATAATGGCCCCCTCTCTCCAAAAAGAGAGGAGGCCAGTGTCTCAGCAGTGGGAACATTATAGGCTGAGTAAGTATAGTAGTACAGTGCCATAGTAGTACACACTCTGTGAAAATTTCAACTGTCTGCCTGTTACGGTTCAAAATATACAGCCCTGTGAGTCTGTGACTGACCGACCGCGACGGATGGGCCATGGAGCCTTAGTAATAGGTACCGTTGGCACCCTTTGTGTGCCATCCACCCCATACTTATCGATGTCATAATCGATATCCAAGTATCGCTTTGTAGTTATAACTTTAAACCCAACTACAACTTTCTGCTAATGTTATTATGGCTCATATACATAATTAATGTTGTCGGCAACACTTCAGCGTCTATTCGCTTTAGTTTACTAACTATTTTGATGGGGCTTATTATATTAGACGTGATGTGAGCCTTCAATGCATTGTGTCAGTACCTTTTGTGTTTAACTTGGTCGTGTTTTGTAATAAGGTTTAATATCCTGTAATTGTGCTTCTACTGGGTAAAGGTTTTCTACTTACAATAGAGTATTGATTACTATGTTCTGACGAATTTACATGTATGATTTTAAGAACATTCACAGTTTGATCTCAGTCTCAATCTGTTAAAAATACCTCTTAATATACCTACTATTTTTGACAGTGATTGTCGCTGAGATGAGAGAACGCTTTTAATTACGAGAATTGGCCTTCAGGTTTCCGAAAGGCTGAAATGCAGGTTTGACATGAGTTTGAAAGTATTTTAGGTAATTTAATTAATTTGTTGGCTTTTCAGAAACTGGGTCTTAGGCCGTGTCCTAGAATAGAAGGGAACGTAATGTTCGTTTGTTTGCCGGGAGGCGCCCTCTGTCGGTGTGACGACACATTCGGATCGACAGATTAAAATTAAGACGACGATCGCCTATATTATGATTAAACTTTTGACATCTATGTATATACAAATAATAAAGCTGAAGATTTTGTTTGGACGCTTATCTCTGCCTATAACTACCACCAGTTGGATTTGAAAAAACTGATTTGCAGTTTAAAGCCCTATTCTTGAGGAAGGCTATATAACATCACGCCGGTGCAAAAGGTGCCAGGTAAAAAAAAATCTAAAATAACGTTAAGCGAAAACTAAGTAACGATGACGATGCAATACGACGGGGTGGGTCGGGGGAACAAGAAATGTCATGCAGACGAAGTTGCAGTCAGAAGCTAGTTAAAAACATACATTAATAACATTGAAGGTATCGCACTGGTAGGTATATCTAGGTGTAGGTAAGTACATTGTCAGTTTCTGGCCAGTATACCAAGCAGTACGTACTAAGAGCCAGTGTGCCAAGATAATGGTGCATAAACGGTAATCGATGTTCGTGAGTGTTTTATAGTAACAGCATCTATTAGTTATATGACAGATAGGTACTAATTTTCTTCAAGTACATCATGAATGTACATCAGAATTTGGAATGAAGGTGTTAAATGAACTCTAGATTGAAAATGTTAAAACGTCTTGTATAATAGGTTCTAATCCTGGCAGATGGGATGATAACACTTTATATCACAAAATATTCAAGATGAACACGATCTTGCGTGTACTTATGTACTTGGAAGTGGATGTTTCTTCATCAAGTCCTCCATAATTTGGTATAATTAGAACGTTAATTTCGGGAGTGTTAACACGAGATTGTATCGATCGTATTCTGTTATTGTTTCTAGATTAATATTATATGGCAGAGGTAGATCAAGCCGATCCTTGGTTTTAGTCGACAAATAATTACTCTGCCATCCTTTGTTGCCCGGCTTTTCAATTAAACGGTAATTTACTAAGCGTGCCGCGTCACTAATAAAAATGAGTAGGTCCCCAAAAATTATACACAGTGAGCTACAGATTGTTCATAATTTGTGGTTGTTAGGTGAGTTATCTTTAGGAGAATCTGTGATGGGTTTCCTATTTCAGTGAAAGTACATTTAATAATTATTAGCAGTAAATATTTCTCTTTATTTTTGTTCTAATTAAAAAAAACTAATGAATTTGAAAAAAAGCGAGATCAAGCTTCTAATAACTATCTCGCAAATATTGTACTTAGCATGTCGTTGTCAAAACTTTGTCGAGAATGCTGATTCAAAAAAAAAACCAGGTTGTGCCAGAAGTCAACTTCAAGCCGGAATCAGGTATTAGGCCAAGTCATAATAGTTATCAGAAATAAAAAACTCAAAATACTTAGGTAATTGCGAAACTCGCATAGTAATTTTTTTTTTTCATTACAGTCAGTTAAAGTTACTTTTTGAATATTTGGTTGGGCAAAAAGTGATTCTTTTTTCCAAGCTAGGGCAGTTGGCTTTACATTTTAGACAAGAGTTTAGAGAAACATTATTCAGGACCCCATATTTTTATTTTGTAGCAACAGGAGTGAAAAGACTGTCACAGGGAGCAGATTTTCTCTTTTTTTTTATACGGTTTTCAGAGAATAGCGTTGCAACAGCATTGCAGTAGCTTTAATGAGAAAGACCTGCACCCTAATTGCGTAACACTTTATCAACCTCGATTTGAATAATTTTGAAGGATATATCTAATCCATTGCTTCTTAAGTTCGAAAAATGTGTATGCTCAACAACGTAAACAACGCAATGAACGTTGTTGAACTGTCAAAATGACACCCATTGCTACTGATAATATATTACGCATTTACCCCACGGGTCAACCTATCAAACTATCATAAGTAACATAAAATACTAAACACAAAAGTTGCCGACAGCTATTATAAGTACATACTCGTATCTTATGGTAGATACATTAGGTAAATGAAGTCATATTTTTAGCTTGTTTTCAGAAAAAGAAAAGTGATTGGAATCATCTATATCGATGATAGTAGTGGTGTAGCGGCCCCGACTTACGAGGTGTAGGTAATATAATATAATATATTATAATGGGTTTTGTTTAAGTAAATAATTTAATCACCACTGCTCTCAAAACGGTGAAGGAAAACATAAATGATAAATGATAAATGATTTTATTTTGTAAGTAGGTTTGTACAAACACTTTTACACGTCAATCATATTTTTTATAAAACTAGATGAGGTCGGCGTTTCCTATCTGACTACTCTGAGAAGAAAGGCCGAAACAAACTCAGAGGTCACAGTCTCTTTTAAAGTCCAGACATCATAATCTTGGTCAGGTTATATGAAGATCATGTAGATCGATGTCTGAGATGGTCTTTTGAGGAAAGAACCACACAGATTGAGAGGACCTGTCCAGTCAGTGCACGCATTTGTCAGAAATCGTGTAGCTCAACTCAAAACTTAAGGAGCTCAACGATTCGACGAACAATACCAAAGAAAAGACATTTGGGTAGGCCACATAAATTACTCAAACTGCCAGACCTAGACAAAAACTAACACAACAGAGAGAATAATAAAAATTAAAAAAAAAAGTGACCCACATTGTGCATTGTGCACCCACATGGTGAGACATGCCGGTTTCCAATCAACAACTAGATAGATAGTTAGACTGATGTCAATCTACCAACCCGTACTGGACTTCCTCTCGAAAAGAAGAGGTCTGTGTCCCAGCAGTGGAAACATTAGAGGCTGATTATGCCACTGAGCACAAAATGTACCAGCTAAAAGGCTTGAAAATATAATTTTACTTCACGAAACTTTTAATCACATCCGCGCTGGATGTGATTAAGAGTATCTAGAAAGCGCTTCATATCGAGATAACCACGCTTGTAATTTTCTCATATTTACCTGAAACTTGTTTGTTAGTACACAAAAGGCAAGTTTTGCGTGTATGGTGAAGACAAAATTGCATCTCAAAAGTTTAAGGAGAGCTCAAGACAGTTACAGTCACCCAACACGGAACATTGTAGGATATAAAGTTATTACCGCACCGCTGAGAAACGTTGAAGAGAATGAGGTACTCTAACACGTAATTGTAAATCACAGTTTTCTATTTAACAACTTTCTGTTCGTAAATTGGAAAATAGTGCTTTATTTTACTATTTATTTGATTAATTGATACAAAATTATATATCTACTTATACCCTTACTAATAAACGTTGCATAGATTCTGTATAATTAAGGGCTTGTACACAAAACTGCGATGCGACGTCGCATCGCAAAAACCTGCGAGCTTTCGCAGCAATTCGTATTACAATTTTCTGCGTTGCGAATTCGCATCGCAGTTTTGTGTACAAGCCCTTACACAACGCTTTGTCTTCTTCTTTCGAAAGTCAAATTACGAGTAGGTACTAACGACTGAAAGACAGAAATCGGTGTGTAACTACCTATTCATTTGATATAATATTTATTAGGGGTTAGGTAGTATTTGAACAATAAGTACCGTAAACCGGGGTTACTTTGATCAATATTGAACTTTCAAGATCCATATCTTTTGAATCTCTGGTTGTAAAAAAAATATAAAATCAGTCTAGTTGTCGATTCTTTTTAAACTCGCGACTTCTGTAATAATATGTGAAAAAATATGGCTTGATTCTGAGAAAAAAAAATAAAAACTGTCTAATCAAAGTTATAATAAGAATGGGGTTACATTGATAGCTTTTTTTTTTAATCTTTGATATTTTTGATAAAATACGATTGACCTTCTGTGCCCTTCAAATTACGTCACCTGCGACCGTACAGTTTAGTATCGTTACCTCAAAACTAAAATAAAAAGTAAGTGGCAAGTATTGTCTACAATCCGTCAGTGTCAAGAGTAAAATTAACATATGTCAAAAATATATTAAATTTAAACATTCCGACTTGCCTCTTATTCATCTCGTTTATAAATCTGATTACATTGTTTCAACAATCGACAATATTTAATATATCGGAAGAGCTATGGAATACAAAGCTCATCTTACGAGATTTTCTGTCGGACCGCACTTTCCGCTACCGTATCGAGGGCGCTCTCTCTCCCCCTCACCCCATCCGCGCCGGAGTCCCCCAGGGTTCCGTTCTGTCTCCCCTCATTTTCACCCTGTTCACTAGTGACATCCCGAACAGTAAAAAGGCACAGTTGGCGCTCTTCGCCGACGACACTGCCATTTACTGTTCGGGTGCCAACCAGTCATCCATAGCTCGAAACCTCCAAACCTCCGCAAGCGCCTTGAGCGATTGGTTCCGGAAATGGAGAATCGAGGTCAACCCCGATAAGAGTCAGGCGGTCATCTTCTCGAGACCGCGCAAACGACCCCCCCCCCCTCCCGCGCCCGATCTCTATGTACGGCAAGCCGATCCCCTGGGGAAAGCGAGCCAAATACTTAGGTGTCATCCTAGACCACAACCTCACCTTCAACGAGCACATAAAGACGGCGCGTTCGCGCGCCTCTTTCGCTCTCGGTAGGCTCCACTCTATGATAACTGCCCGCAGCAAATTGTCACTCAAGTGCAAATTGCGCCTCTACACCGCGGTCATCCGCCCCATCATGACCTATGCTTGCGTAGTCTTCGCACACGCCAAGCCGCGATTTTTGCATAAAATGCAAACCCTCCAGAACCGTTTCCTCCGAAAGGTCACGGGAGCCCCCTTCTATGTCCGAAATGTGAATCTGCATCTAGATCTCAGACTCCCCACCATCCAGCAGTTCATGAAACGCCTTTCCAAGCGCTTCTTTGACTCTGCCATAAAGCACCCCAATCCCCTGATTGCGGCGGCCTCCCGATACACTCCCTCCCGCATAAGTAGGATTCGCCGACCAAGGCATACCCTCACTGTCCCCGACGACGCCACTACCCTCCTCCAGGAGAGCAGTAAGGCCACTAGTACTCTCAGACGACAACACAATCACAAGCTCAGACATCCGTCCTTCCGTCCTCGCCGCCGTCGCGACGTCCCGCACCATCACCGTGCCCGCCGCGACCCTTGCTCGAGCCAGCCCGCGCAGCTGAGCCTGTAGTTTTAAATTCGCCCCTAAACACCAATAATAATACCGATCCAGCCTGTCCCTTGCTGTCCTCTTCCAGCGACGCCCTGAGCCGAGGTCCGAACCCCGCAGGGGGTTACCCTTAGCGCTGTCGCTTAGTTTTTAAGTTATTGTTTGCCCTGGCTGGAGGCCTTAATTCGAGGCATCCACAGGAAAGTCCGGTTAAGCAGTAGCCATCCTCATAAAGGATGAACTGCGAGATGCCATTGTATAAAAATAAAAATAAAATATGGAATACAAAAAAAAAAGGAATGAAATGCTATGGATGACGTTGTGTTGACAGATTGATTTTTTTTATTTCTGTACTAGTGAGGCAACAGCACTTAATGTTTAGTGCCACTGATGACGTAACCTACCTTAAAAAAATTGAATTTTTATAAAAAAATTACTATTGAGCCGACCATTATAATATTCAAATTAGTTTCACAAAATGCTCTAAATTTTCAAAAAATAAAATAAAATCTTATGGTTAGAAATTTTGGACAATCCCCATTTGGTATTTTTTAAAGTAACTTGTGCATTTATATCACGATTTATATAATATAATATTTATAATATTTCACGGGTTGCGATTCGATTACTTTAATCTGGTTGCTAAGCAATTTATGCTCGTCACAATGCTTAAGGTAAGTGGTCAATAGACGGAAATGCGGAACCAACGACACCGACTTCCGAAATTAAAGTTATTTTTTACTTTGTAGTGTTTTTTTTTTTTGGAAGTGGGTTGTTTTTTTTGTAAAAAAGCTTTTTTGATAAAAGTATTGATTTTTTAAATTAAAACGAACATTTAGATCATTTGGCGAAGTCTTAGATGAGTCCTATAAAAGGTAAATAACTATTTTATAACCTAGAAAATTCTATATCTTGTAAAGATATCGGCCCCGACTGGTCTGGTCTGAGTGGACTAGAGTGGTCGTGAGTTCGAACCCAGGCAGGCACTTTACTTCGTGTATTTAATTAAATCACCACTGCTCCCAAAACAGTGAAGGAAAATATCGTGAATAAACTGGCATGTTCTAGAACTAAAAATTCTGGCCTTCGTGTTGGATTATGGCCCACTTACTCTCATAGAGATGAGGCCCCTGCAGGTCCCAGTAGTGGGAACATAAGCTGATTAGATCCTAAAAAATAATCTTAATTCCATAGTTGAAAATTATCCTTACGACAAAATTCAGTTAGTACTTCCACAGGCTCAGTCATGCACGTGCCGTGAGCAGCGAAAAGCGAAAATTAAAGTGCAGTTGGAAACCAGCATTTTACTAAGCAAATTTTAAACTGTTTCATCACTTTAATGTTTTCGCACACCGCTGAAAATAGCATGGGATTAGGCAAATCAGGGAGCGTGCATTTTCTCACTTGCATATTTCCGTTTATTTTGAGCTCTCTGCGAATTTTTGATTTGTTGATGCATATCATCTCGACGTAGGTACTTAGGCGACAAGCTGGTTGGTTACTAAGCCCTCCGTAATTAGCCGCTTAAACGTTGGACGTTTGAGTATGCGGCACTAAATCAAATAGATTGAGTTCCCGGGAACTATCCAACTAAACTATTGTAAACAGGTCGGTAGCCGCTAAGTGCATACGGTGAATTGGTTTCAGAGGTATGTAGCACACAAATTCGAAACTGGCATAACTGCGCTAGTTTTGGTAGAAGTTTACTTTATCCGAGAATATCATAAAGGTCTCTTTTTTCCCGCCTAAAGTTCAGCCTCGGGCAATATATCCATTTGTTTATTTTTTCATGTAGCGTTCACTCAAACTGTCCGAATCAATGGGGCCTGCCCTTTCTCATTTTTTATGCTGATTCACGTCCAAAGTAATATTAATTTTAACGTACCTATAAAAATGTAAAATAAAATTTATGATTTTTTTTTGTTTTTCTTAAACAATTTCCAAGGCGGTTTTGTACAGACAAGTCAACATATAAGTAAGCAATACAATAACATTACAGTGTTACATAGTAAATACCTAAACCAAATGTTTGTTTACTAAGTAAAAGTAGAACACAGCCGAAGTCTTGTTGCACTGCAGCTCTATTGTAATGATAAACTCTAGTTCTCAACACTTCTCTAGAGAATTCAAAATACGAATTCTTTATTCAGGTGGTGGTACCACGGGTTTGTTATTCCCAAACTCGCAGCAGCTAAAAAAGTTAAGATAAATAGGGAAAATTTTAAGTGAAGCTGGAATGACTTTTATGATCATAGTACCCTCCTCGTTGTTACAAAGATGAACAGCTGTTACCGTGGAAGAATCCGAATAAAGTGCGGCGCCACTTACACTTGGGAGTGTGAAGAAATTGGTTCCGTGAAAGACCGACAACGACATATTGATACATTATAGTACAACATACGGTGGTGGGAATAGTTATTGATTTTCGATGCATTACCCACTATTTATTGAAGGATGTGGGAAGAAAAACTGTAAAGACTTATGGTCGCGTCGTGATTACTTTTCTGTGTAATACGTGCTTATTCTTCCGTGAGGTCGCTTCCGTGAGGTCGGGCTAAATTAGCGCTTTGTGTGAATAGGGAAAGTTTACCGTGAAATGAAAGTGAAAGACAGTAGGTACTGTGGTGAGTTGTATTGCCAAAATACTGCAACGTGAGATGCTAGCAACTTTGTCTAAAAGTGGGACTTTGAGATACTACCACTTTACATCCTGTTAAAATAAAATTCATGCAAAGCAAAATCGGCGATCTAAGGAAGACTTTGTTAGGTTATGGCATAGGAAAACATTGTTGCAGATAACACTTTCATACTGCAGGATTCATGGCAATAGAGGAAGTGGTATAATCTCATCAAGCAAATACAAGAATTTCAACACTACCAATTCATTGTTTTACACTAACCATAATCACTACACACTCTCCTACACAATGCAATGTGTGTTCAGATTTTAGTTAGCGTAGTGTACCTAAGTCAAGTTTATTAAACATACTACTTCTAAGACTGACTAGCAACCGTTTTAGTCTAGGGAAAGCAATCTAATCTGGACTGCATTTGAGATATTGTAATACGGAGCTGTTCAGCCAAAACTTAAATGTGAGAATAGACACGACTTGGCAGCCATCCAGCGAAATCATCGTTGAGTAATAGGTAAATGTTCGTATTTGCAGAGCATTTGTATTATTACCAAGCAAATTTGCGCGTATTTATATTCCGTGATTAACATTCTAAGTGCTTGTTGTTAAAATAAAGGCTTATTTTAATATTGATGAGATGTTTCGGTGTTTTGTTGCCTTATTTTGTTTACTGGTCGCACCTCTGTGTTGTTCTGATTGCTTAGTATTTACGAGTATTAAGTTTGGAAATAGGTACAGATAAAAAAGGTAGGTAGGTAACGTTAGTATTACGATAGGTATCGTAATACAAACTTTTTATGTTACTTGTAAGTACTTCTGTTTTTGTATTTATGTGTAGTTAGTTAGTCATTTAATTTAGTACCTAGTGTAAATATTTAGTCGTGTAAAATATTTGAAAAGCTATGTAAGTATACCATTAAAATATTAATATAGCTTGACAGATAAATAAATTAATATTATCTGAAAAGTGGCAATACAAAGTTGGCGTTTCCATCCGAATGCAAGTGTCCTAGAAAAATAACTTGACTCCACGCAGTGTTATTCAAAGAATAATAACAAGGTAGGTCTATAGGTCAAAGACCGTATTTCGGGCATGGTGGGCAAAATCAAAGGAGGATATCTCGCCTTTAGCGCGGGAGATATTATATAGTGCACAAGCGTGTGCGCAGAGATCTGTGCAATCTCTCTTTCCTCACTGTGAGGGTGTGCGAGAAACGGAGCCAAATTCCACGCGCGCGCGAGTGCGTTTTTATTGAATTTGACCGTAAAAAAATCACGAGCAGGGCGGGGGGGTGCGTTATCTGCGCCCCGCTACGTGATGCGGTGCAATGTGCGAATCGCCTTATCGTCCGATGAGACGGCACAAGCGGATAGGGATCAGGCGCAGGATATAGTACTTAATCAAAAATCTCCTTGACTCAAGGACTTTAAAGATGGCAAAAAGTCGTTGAACGTCGCTGACGTACTATGAGTCGAGTAGGAAACGACGAAATTCTTTCAGTACAACTTACTCTAAATCTCTATTCGAATTAATTAAGCACAGTTATTGCTATTTTATAGGATCACTTGCAAATGAGGAATAATGTTGACGATTAATTGTCAAAATGATTTCCTTTGTTAAAAATTATAACTGACAATTAAATAATCGACCAATATTTGTAAATTCTCTGTGCATTTATTAATATTATTAAACTTGTTAGCTCACCGTTTGTTTGACGTGGGTTGACGTTTCGGTCCAGTTTCTCCTTTCCCTGCAACACTTATATAACTTAAATAAGTAATTTATTTTCTGACTGATCGGGAAAAGAACAACCTGTGTAGCAGCTGTTTGTCTTTCCCTGTAATTTGTAAAAGTCAACTCAGCGAAATTGGTTCCCATAAATAGCCCATCGCCTATTTAGCAACTGCCGTTTAGAGGGGTCGCTCAATGTGTTGTGTAGATGTCGGTGTACCGTGTGCTGTATAGGGTGAACAACATACTGCAGGTATACATTGTGATATCATTGTTTTTCAATATAGAATAGAATAGCATAGAAAACTTTTCTTTCAAACAGGATTTTATAGGCTCAGTAGGTTACAGACACTATATACAATTAAAGTTCAGCGTGGAACTGTATCCAACTCTGCAACATCGGGGAATCCCATCGATCTGCGAACACACTGAGAATACTGTTGGTGCTGCCGCTAATAATAGCGGCAAAACCATTAATATTATTATCCACAAACATCCCTGATACACTACATCGCCACGGCAGCCGCAGCAGTACTCTCAGTGTATTATTATACTGAACGCGTAGGTCGCTGTATGCTGGCTGCATATACCTAGAATACAATATTTTTTTACAAATAGTCCTTTTGTTTGTGAAAAAAAAAACATTGACCTGTCTTGTATCGTTATGGGTACATTTTCAAACATCACGCACTCAGGTTATCTAAATACCGTTTTTTATGCGGGTTTTGCATCCGGCTGAAAACATTGAACCACCTAAATGCATGTTAATGTAAAAACTTCTTTTTTAAAAAAAAAGCCAACCAATTTCCAAAAGTTCTGTTTTTGCCACCGAGTTCCAAAACTAAAGTTATTTTGCACTTTGTAGAGTTTTTTTTTTGAAAACGGTTGTTTAATAGTGATCGTTGAACGTATTGAACATCTACATAGGTATTCAAATAAATAAAATTGAAGTGTCTGTTTATAATGTCAAAATAACAGCTTCTTACTAAATGCTGAAAGTATATACGGTACTTTTAACAAAAAGACATTTTTTTTTTTCTGTTTTTCTTTTTGTTAGCTCCGAAACCGCTGGACCGATTTGCTAAGGGCATACTTTGAACCCTGGGGAAGGATATAGGTTAACGTCAATTTGTGTAATTAGGATGAAAATTGTTTAATCAATCAGTCTTTTTCTTACAAACCGAGCGGGCGAAGCACTTGGCTTGTTTTTAGACGTAACTTCGTGTTATCCTATGAGTAATGATTATTCAAAACAGCCTGATAAGTAAGTAGGTAAGAAAGGCATCTCAGACGATACCATAACTGAAGCTCGTATTATATATAGACAAATAAAATCTCAGAAACGACAAAATATATCAAACTGGAAGCAATGTGCACTAAATTATATTTACTTAGGTACTCGACGATAAAACACAGGCCAACTCTCGACCGATCAGGAAGTTCAACAAAAAGGAAATAAAGTATGTAAAGTTATCAGAGATCCCTTTGTCTCAAAATTAGTTAGGGGACCGGTATCGGGGACAATTGTATTTTATTATTACAAATGTTTATGACCACTTGCCCTCTTTCCAGTCTTGCATTAAACATGGAAACTGTTTCCGATTTTTTTGTTACGTTCGTGTGTAAGAATAAATATTCCCTAAGGGCTGATTTTTCAATCATCTGATAACTTTATTCGAGGAATAATATTGAAATTTTGACATTTATTTCATACAAAAACTGTCAAACGTCAATTTTATTCCATGAATAAAAGTTATCTGCCGATGATGGAAAAATCAGCCCTTACATAATATGTTATACAAGGTGTTTTTTTTATATCCCTTAACTCTAGTAGGGTATGAATGAGACCATATCAAAGAAACTGGCATAAGAATTTTTTGTTTTCACTTTTCATACAAAATAATTCGACAAAGTCACGATAGTTAATTTAAAACTTAGCTTTAAATATGAATGAAATCGGTTTGAATGAAAATGATTGATGATGAAAATGATCACTCGTATTTATCAATGTAACAATATTATGATATCTTCGAAACATTTTTGCATACATTTTTGGACCATAAATTCTGGGACTTTTTTGTATTATTTTTACTTATAGAATATAACCCCTACAGATAAGGGATACAAAAAAAAAAACACGTTGTATATTGAATTTTGAGATTTTCAGGACAAAAGGTAGTGTTAAGTTGTTTTGGTAAAATAATAATATCATCACGCCTATATTCCCCGAAGGTTTGGACAGAGGTGTACTTTTAGCACTCCCCTATTTCACCAGTTACGTTTAAGTCCCATACAATAGGGGGCGAGCCTGTTGCCATCAACTGGGTACAAATCCAGACTCCAGGCAGCTACTGAGAAATTCCAGTCGGAAAATCGCAATAACACTTTGCCCGATCAGGGAATCGAACATAGAAACTCGTCGACTACTCTACCAATAGAGCAACTTACCACTAGACATCTGCCACCACTTTGTTTAATTGCGATTGAAATAATTAGAACGGTATTTAATGCACATATACTCGTATCAAGATAATAAACAATAGGGATATGATGACAATCAGAGATTGATGTCTAATTATACGAGTATGAACAGCGGGAATGTTCCGTAATGGTTAATGGAATTCATTTATATGATTATCTCATTAACTACATCAGGCAATCCAATGAGTAAGTAGATGGATGGTGTGGGTAGTGATGGCCTAGCAGTAACAGCCCCGACTTGCTTATTGTAGGTCGTGGGTTCGAACCCAATCAGGCACTTTACTTTGTGTAAATAATTTCATCACCACTGCTCTCAAAACGGTGAAGGAAGACATCGCGAGGAAACCGGCATGTCCTAGAACCTAAAATTCGAAGAGGTGATATCTACCAACTCGTACTGGGCCCGTGTGGTAGATTATAGCCACTCCCTCTTGAAGAGAAGTGGCCTGTGTCCCAGCAGTGGGATCATTATGTTATGCAACTCAATGACTTTAGAATAACACACGTCGTCACATAAGTAATACTTTTCTATTAAGGGAATATGTTGAATAAAATGTGTCTTTTATATTTCGTGTAACTTGTTAAGTATGTTAAATATGGATTTTGCATTTTGGTATATGTTTTTTGACTCTTTGGTCTAGTATCGTGTAAAAGGAAAACACGATTCATTATTTTTTTCTCGAAAAAAAAAATTTAAATTGCATAGTTACTTATATCTATTTTTTACTTTTTTCGACATCACGGCGTAACGCTTAAGAGTTATTCAATGGAATTTACTTTAAAACAGAGAATTATCATATTAAAGTTTACTCAAAGTAGTTTTAAATTTAATTCATTTATTTTGTTAAAAAG
The DNA here is from genome assembly GCA_963669345.1 of Gortyna flavago. Lineage (NCBI taxonomy): Eukaryota > Metazoa > Arthropoda > Insecta > Lepidoptera > Noctuidae > Gortyna > Gortyna flavago. Next base: position 10,307,907 of record OY770129.1, read on the forward strand.
GAGTAAATTCTTTGTGGCACATAGGTACGTTGTTTTATTCCGAGCGTACGTAAATTATAGCCTCTCTCTCTCTCTTCTTTTGCGTTTCAAAAGTAATTGCATCACTTTCGCTCGCTTAGTAGGTTTTCGAGGATTTTAGATTTTCGAGGTAGCCCTTTGAAGTCATCATCATCTGTCTAGCCATTTCCCTACTAAATTACGGCTTCCAGTCTAACCGGATGCAGCTGAATACACAGACCACATCAGACCTGCACAACCCAGTTACTGGGTAAAGCGATACCCCAAAAGTCTGACAACCAGTCTTGTTATCAAACTTTCGGGCTTCTGGCTACCCGTAACGACTGTCAAAGATCTATGAATGACGGCCGGGACCAACGGCTTAACGTGCTTTGAGAGGCACGGACGAGTCTCGGTTGCTGTAATCATAATCAATAAATTTTCGATTAAAAGGCCGATTAGCCACCGCTACCGTCAACGGGACGCCAAGGGGGAACGAGATTATTCGAACTGAACTTGAAGTCTGTGGTGTGCGAAGGATAGTAAGGGTATATATCGCTTCTTCAGCGCCGTCATCTCGTTCTCGTTGACGTCCCGTTGACGGTGGCGGTGGCTAATCGGCCTTTTAATCGAAAATTTATTGATTATGATTAGTAAATACTTATCTTGTAAGTAGGTATATAGAGATGGTACATATAGATGAATCGTATAAATATTTATTTTGTAAGTAGGTACCTATAGTCGACTTCTGGCTTTATCAGGTCTATTTGTCTATGTGACAGTTTGATATTTTAAACCATAGTGAAGTTTTAATTTATTGGGAATTGTAGTCAAAAGTAATTTTATTATACTTACCTTGATGTTTATAATTATTACCTAAATAGAACTTAATAAATTTGACTTGTAATTTTATTGGTTTTCTGTCGACTATCGTTTCCTTTTTTTGTTGTTTTTGTTAGCTATAAGTCTTCCATCCTGTAATAAATAAATAAATTATTTCAATATATTTTCCTCCTCGACTTATAAAGGCTCACCTTAAGGTCTTTTTTTACACACACGTTTTTCTTGCCATAAAATACTAGGTACGGTTTATTCGCCGTGTGTAGGCACGCTCGTCAGTGTTGTATGGATCACTATGGAGGCTTGTTGACGGACATATTTTTTCTACGGCGCGGTTTATTCGCCGTACCGTAAAGAAACCGTGCCGTGTACAAAGGTCTTATGGTGTCAGTCTTATATTTCCCTTTAATTTAAGTACAAACGGAATACTAAATTAAGTATAATACAAAACTGCTTTGATAGCTCTACGAAGATGAGGCAATTAAATTATCATAAGCAATGCCATAATTGCCCAAATGAAATTGCCTCCGCCATAAAGCTAGTAAAGTACAAATTGTTTTGTACTTCCTTCCTTGCCTTAATACCTGACGAAATCCCATTTGAAATATTTATTAAAGCTGTGTTTGCAAACTCTGTTCTCAACGTCTCATTGTTTCTGTTGAAGTGACACGTCGTTTCGGTAAAATAAATCTAACAGAATGTCGTACACGTATTTCGCTGCTTCGAAGATGCTTCGCTTCGAAGTAATTTTTTTGTTTTTTATTGTACAAAACTTTGTATGAGTTTCGAGTAATGAGGTCATGGACAGATCGTAAAGTAGGTACATTTAACTAAATAGTAACGAAGTCGAAACTATACATTGGTATTTTTGAAAAAAAAAAGTAAGTAGCTAATAGCATCGAGGTGCGGGAACGAGTCTGATGCAGAAAATATAGTTTTTGGAAGTTTGCCCGTTTGTCAGGATGTATGTTCCGGATTGGCACAAAAACGGCTGAACGGATTTGGATGACAGGCACATAGATAGTTTATAATCTGGATTAAAACATAGGTTACTATTAACGTGGAATATTTTGCGACTTTTAGATAAAAAAATGGTTCGTTTTCTGAATGTCCTAAACTTTGGCATACCTTGGTTCTATACCTTTTGCGCAGGCCCTAAAAGTGTGGTAACATGCATAAATAAATACTGTTTATGGGTCCTGAGCCCATGAGGCTTTCAGCACCAGATTTGGATGGTTCTGAGTGCTACTCTAACTGACAATCGTAAAACATACATAAACTCACGTATATTTCGCATGAATATAGGCAGAAACTACAGAGCTCAACTTGTGTCGCTTACGTTCATACCTGTCACGTATGTACGCCGGTTGCGAGTACGACGCAGCTGAACTTTCAGACGAACATCACTAATAAGGTCAATAGGTATAATATGTCCTTCTAGGGCGTCCACTTCCGGCGTTTCGACTCCCACGTCCCTTGTAAATACTTTTTATTAATCGCCAAATAACAACATAATCAGCTTACGAGTTCTCACTGCTGGGACACGGACCTCCTCTCTGTGTGAGAAAGTGGGCCGAAATACACCACGCAGGCCCAGCGCGGGTTGTTGAATGTCACATGTCTTCGAATTTTTGGTTCTAGGACATGCCGGTTTCCTCACGATGTGTTCCGTCACCATTTTGAGAGCAGTGGTGATGAAATTAAATACACAAAGTAAAGTGCCTGCCTGGATTCAAACTCACGACCTACAACTCCTACGTCAGGGCCGATACCACTAGCCCACCACTGCTCTCACAACAATCATAACAATAAACATTAAATATACTAACTCAGAAGCAATAACATCTACTAAGAGAGGGCGCCCACGAGCAACTTTTGTCTCTCACTGATGTGAGAGACAAATCGGTTGCGGTAGACTTGATAATCTACGGGTTTTAGAGTGCGCGCATGTAGCGACAGCTGGGAGACATTTTTGTCCGCGGGTTTGGACGCAACTGTCGTCCATCTATTGATTGCAATGCAAGTGCGCGCACGGCGACAAAAACGTTGCCGGCTAACCAGTTGCCGCCTAACCAGTTGCCGCTAAATGAGTTGCTGTCGCTCCTGTGTGCGCATCGTCCAAATCTCAGTGAGAAGACTGCGACAGAGACAAAACAGTTGCTGGGCAACTAATTTGCTCGTGGGCGCCCTCCCTAAATCTCCACCTTTTTGATACTTTAAACTCCGATCGCTTTTTATCGTATTGTTCATCTAATTTTTACACCCTTTGTAAGTGCGATACCTACTAATAAAGTCACAAACATTCTGCTTTTCGTGTTCATAACCCCACAGAAGAAGTAATGAGGTGTCGCGAAGTCCTCGGTGATTAAAATTATTCGTTACTCATATAGATTTTTTTAAGAAATTGGGTCGTTATTCCATCCATTAAAGAACTTCAGGATTAAATTACTTAACGTATTACGTTCGTCATGGTCTAATAGACTGTGGAAAACGAATTTAGCGCATTTTAATTAAAAAATAATATCACACCACTGCAAAATTTTGCGCTAAATCAGAATAATGGCAAAAAAAGGTTGTATTCATTCGAGCTGGCCACCCTGTAGTACAAAGACCTTGTGAAAATTAGGGCTATCCTAACTAATATTATAAACGCTAAAGTGAATTTGTTTGTTTGTTTGCTTGCTTCTTAAAATGGCTGAACGAATTTGGATGAAATTTGGCACACAGATAGACCATGGCCTGGGTAAGGAAAGAGGCTACTTTTCATCCTGGATCATAAACTAAAATGAGGGCAAGAGCTCGTAATGTATAAAATAAATTCTTAAACAAAAACATTTAAAATTGCGTATGTAAAGTTTACGTCAGTTTCTAAGAAACAACAAAATAATTTACACTTGACGTTATGCTTCAATAACACAAGCAGCAATTATGCCGTTTGTAAAATAAATAAGGAGTTGCACTTTTGTCCATCTTCATTATTTACTGATGTAGATTAATTACCTACTTTGTTTTGAATCGTCTGAACACTAATGAGTCTGGCGTCGAAAAGCAACTGCTCTTGCATTTTGTCTGTTTGTTTTCTGCTGCGAATTTTTAATAAAAAAAAAACCGTGTTCAAAATATTTATATGTAGATTTAGACCACTGGCTACCCCTTTGGGGAATATATGTAGGTATGTGTAGATAAGATACTGTTATGTTATTTTATTTGTGTGTTTAATTCGTAGGCTAATGGCCTATTCCTATAATTTACGAAACATTATTGGTTGAAATTAAGACTCTTGTATATTAATAATGGAGCAAAGACTTCATAGCTTTGCATAGTAGACCCTCCCGTATTCAAGTAGCTGACACAGGTGAAATTAGCTTACGAATCTATTTATATGCCCAGTTTGGCAATAAAAAATGATACCAAATTGGTAAGTAAAACGATTAGTTTTTGTTTAAAGGAACCGAACATTAACTAATTGGATATTCGTCAAAAAGAATCTGACTTTCATGTGCGTCCGAACGAATGAGTGAGAAAATAGTGTCGTAAACACTACATAGGAACACTTCTTCGATTGCGGATTGAAGATTTCAGTATCTACGAGTATGTTATTATAAGGAGAATGGTGATGCTGTATCCTCTTTTCATCCTCAACCGTTGACATTAAAATAAAGGTTTTAAATCTTACATTAATCACCGCAAGATAGGATGGCGGGCTCATGGCTAAGTAATAATAATAGCCACACGAGTCGATCGATCAGGTTAGGCTGCGCTTGCCGCAGTTGGTCCGTAGGTGGGTGACCATCTTTGCATACCGAAACCCCTCCGTGCCTCGGAAAACACGTTAACCATTTGGTCCCGGCTATCATTCGTGCGGGTACTCAGAAGCCCGAAAGTCTGACAACCAGTCTTACCAAGGGGCATCGTATTACCCCGTAACTGGGTTGTGGAGGTCAGATAGACAGTCGCTCCATGTAAAATACAGGTGTTCAGCTGCATCCGGTTAGACTGCAAGCCGACCCCAATAGATTTGGGAAAAGGCTGGGCAGATTGATTGGATGATCCTAAAAAACAACGTGGTCTTTAATGGTTAACTAAAATCAGATTCCGGAAATCAAGTGTACATTGTCCAATGTAATGAAGTTTTAACGCCGCACGATTTCATGCGTCTATCCTTGATTGGCGATCATTACGGTGGCGAATAATTTAGGATATAAAACACTGCCGTGCGCGGTCACCCGGCTTTGCGTACCCAAAATAATATATCTTTGTAATTACGACCTCCATTGAATGAAACGAAACTGACCAGCCCAGTTATTGAGTAAGTACTATTCCGTGTTAATGTCAGTTCATTTTCCCTTTCCTAAAGTAAGCGAGGGTCAGAAAAACAGGGGTGTATGTATGAGTTTATCCTTTCGCATTAATTATGAGCTGATTGTACCAGAATTATGATGTAGTTATAAGTGGCATGACATGTTCATTATTCCCATGTTTTAAGTTCGAACAATACATGGGTTACATTATAGACAAATGTAATTATAAAGTATTGTCCAGGAGTGCATGGATGGGCAGTAATATGCAATCAAATAGGTATCGTGAAATATTGTAATCGTTATTAAGTCTAGACTGCGCTGGAAGGTTGTTGCTACTGAGAGACGATATACTGCAGGGGAGATGATTGAAACTTAGATAAAATAACACCACTCCTGTATTTTCCGATACAAATTGATACCTACAGTGCAAAATAACCAACATTTTACACATTACACTTTTACTACCTACATAAGGTTTAATACTTTATTATCAAAAAGTCAAAAGAGCCACTTACATGAGAACATAAGCTAAAATAATTGTAATAACTTATTCTAAAGTTATGACATTTTTCTATCAATTATCACCTGCCTGCCTAGCCTTTCTCAACTATGTTGGGGTCGGCTACCAGTCTAACCGGATGCAATTGGATACCAGAATTTAACATGGAGCGACTGCGTACCTGTCCTCCACAGCCCAGTTACTGGGTAATACGATACACCATATATACTTAGTCGCCTCCAAAAGTTAGTTGTAATTTTTCCACTTTAGCTGTGATGCCACATTATGACTTTTTTTTTTTGATAATAAGTTGGATTAGTCAATGAAACGAACAATCACTAGAATTTTAAGCCATCATGTGGTGTGTCACAGCTGAATTGAAAGAATGTCAACTAACTTTTGGAGGCCTCTCCAACTTTCAATCAATCACGACTACAAAATCACACAAAAATATATCAACTGGTTTAAGAAATATGATACTGTATTTGTATCACCCTCATGATATTTTTCTTCATCGCTAAGCCGGTAATAAATTTTAATTATGCACATAAGTCTGACAGCACATTTGTACCGCAGCCCAAATTAATGACCATTGGCGTTCAGTTTCCCGCGACTCCCAAGTGTGTTACTTCTCGATAACAAATAATTTGAGATGCTTTTCGTATTAAATTATTAGAGGTAAAAAACTAAAAATGATCTGTTCTCAGCAGCCCAAAAGTCTGACAACCAGTAGGTATCGTAATACCCAGTAACTGGGTTGTAGAGGTCAGATAGGCAGTCGCCCATTGTGTCACCCTTTGTACAGTTTCTATATTTATGTCTGTAATTTATATGGTGTGCATAATAAAGAGTATTCTATCTATCTATCTAAATAAACTTAATATTACAAAGAGAAAAGATTTGATTTTTTGTATTTTTGTACGTTACGCTTTCACGCTAAAACGGCTGAATGGATTTGGATTAAATTTGGCACATGGGTAGAGTCCTAGATTAGGAAATATGAATTTTTGTCCCGATATTCACACGGGATTGAGGCTTTTGCGAGTGAAACCGTGGGGAGCTAGTGGTATTATAATTAATTTACTTTTACTCAAAACACAAACATCGGAGTCGTGGCACTTGTACTAGGAGTTCATGTAACACAAGAGGCCGCAAATAAAAAAATTACCTACAAAAAAAAATACCCAAAATAGCTGCTATTCTTTAGGTAGGTATGTGAATTTCTGAGTTATTCCCACCTTATACAATTATTTCATAACTTACCTACCTGTGTAAATATCCATTTACACATGACGTGCTAGACATTAGTTCTGTTTTAAAGTCATCTCCATTATTGAAGTATCGTATGTGTTTACGCCGACTTATTCATTCGTGTTGACTAAATCAAAGACATTTTGGAGATTTTTCGATTTGCCGCTACACAGGCGGGTGGCGCGATTGATTGACTCTGCTATTCGGCGACGTAACGTTCTCCATTTATAAGAAGAACTCACTAAGTTTCTTCGAGAAATACGCGAGGGAATATAAGACTCGAGTACGGTATCGCGTTGTATCTTTACGATCGCGACGATATTAAGAATTATTACATTTTCTATCTGAAAACGTGTAAATATTTTCGTTTTGCTGTTACTGTATAATAGAATACTCTTTATTATGTACACCATAAATATTACAGATATAAATGTAGAAATTTTACAAGGGGTGACACGATGGGCGGTCTTATCGCTAAAAGCGATCTTTAATGAAGACCTTTGGATGGATTTAGGGAGAAAGGTGAGACTATAGTGCAGGTAGTTTCTGGTGTACCATTTTCATATATACGAGTGTAACATATACTTATCTATATAAACAAATATATACAATAATAATCATAAAATCAGTGCATAATAAATGACGTTTAAGAAGAGCTATACGGTTTTTTTTTTACCATAATACATAAAAATATATAATACACAAATGCCTAAATAAATAAAAAGTATAAGCGGATTAGCTTGAAATGCAACAGAATTGTGAAGCTTACTTTACATATTCATGTAACGTCTAATCGGCCTTACCGTGTGGGAGAAGTTTTATCAGAAAACATACATTCGTGTTCATTTAAAATGCGGCTGCAGTCCGCCAATTATAGTGAAATAATTGTACGCGCGTAAGTTCGGTCTGAATGTTGGTAGCGAATGCATAACGTAGGGGTTAGTTATGGAAGACGTAATTACATCGCAGCTTCCTAATTAACAAATAGTTTCAGCATAAAAAATGAGGTTATATTTCTGGTGGGATAAACAGTAATAGTTAACAGGGTTTCATGTTTCCTGTGGATGTTTGATATAAAATATTATCTCCTACAGTTTATAGGCATTTACCAGGCAACTATCTTTGTTTTGGAGCGCAGTAGTGTTTCGAACACTATTCGTTAATTTAACGCCTAGTATACTGCGCTCCATAATATTGCTCGTTGGCAGACCATGAGTTTGGACTTTAGTCAATGGATGTTAGTCAAAAACCAAGCTTGTGCACCACATTATTATCTCAATACATTTTGTATAGTAGCTTTACATAAAACTAATTTTAAACTTTTTGTTTTGAAAGAATTTCGGTAGCCGTCAACTCAGTAAAGTATGATACAAATGACCTTGAAATCAGAAAACAGATAAAAAGTTCCGTTTAGCATCGAGCCCGACCTTTTTCGTACATAATGGGATGAGGATGGGTATCCAGGGTTTCTTCACCTACCTACCGTAATTTGCCAATAGCTTGAGCTTCTTATAAAAGTTGTCGACAGCTGTTATATCTTATGGTAGATACATTAGGTCAAAGTAGTCACATTTGTACCTTGTTTCCAGAAAAAGAAAAGTGATTTGAATCATCTATGTCGATGATAGTAGTGATGGCCCAGTGGTAACGGCCTCGACTTACGACGTGTATGTCATGGGTTCAAACTCAGGCAGGCGTTTTACTTTGTGTACATAATTTCATCACAACTGTTCTCAAAACGGTGAAGGAAAACATCGTATGAAAACCGGCAAGTCCTAACTAACCTAGAACTAAAAATTCAAAGACGTGACGTTTACCAACTCACACTGGGCCTGGGTGGTAGATTACAGCCCACTCCCTTTCGAAGAGAGGACGCCTGTGTCCCAGCAATGAGAACATTATAGGTTGTATGCTATATCGATGATAGTAACCACATTTCTGTTTATCAAAATATTGGATACTGCGATTTGCAATTAGTCTCCCAAGCGTGGTATTTATTTTGAATATCCTCCTGGCCATTTATTGTACCTGGCTGTTATTGTTTATGATAAAATGATGATAAAAAATCCGCATTTCATAGTGCAACGTAAATTATATTTTTAGGCCTATCGAGCGTTAATGAAAAGTTTCCCACCACGTATTCAATATGACAGGTCATATTGACAGGTCATAGGTTCATCGCAAATTTCACGTTCGTGAATAAACAGTAATTTGGCAGCCTGAAAAATAATATTAAAAAAACAAGACATGAATTCAGTTAACATAAACGTTTTTTTAAGCGAGATCTTTTACATCTCAAAATACAGTTCATTGTAAAAAGGTACGTAATATAGAAAAAGGTTAGGAAATTGAAAATTGTGCCGCGGAATATAACCCCATTACTAAGGAAATGAGGTACGTGAGTATGTTTTAGAATTCTCCTTCCTCGTCGGCTCGGCAGTGAGTTAATACGGAGTTACTCTACCTGAGACGTACTCTCTGCTTTTAAGCAATAAGGAAGATTGTCCTGAAAACATTTGCCGATCGGGATCGTCAATTGCTTTATCGATATATTGAGTAATGGATGAACGTTGGGTTTTATTTATGCTAATGCGTTATGTTGAGTTTAGTTTTACGTAAATGGTGCGATGAGTTGATTAGCTCGTCTGGGTTTATTATAATTATGAATTTTAAAAACCTGGCTGCCTTAGCGGGTCGGCGATTCGAGACACAGGGTGGGTCGAAGGAACATGGAATTTCAAGCGGTTGGCAGACGCTTGTTATATTATAAAAGCGAAAGTAATTCTATCTGTATGTCTGTTACCTATTCACGCCTTAACGGCTGAACAGATTTGGATGAAATTTGGCACACGTATACATCACGACCTAGTTTAGGACATCCATAGAATACTTTTAATCCGGTTAGTATGTTCCCGTGGGATAAGCAAAAGCTAGTTTTCCATAAGTTTCAAGAAAATGTAGATAAATTAATTTTATTTACGTATTCAAATCGACCATGTTATAACAAGAATTACGAACGATCTTTTTATTAACTTCATATCTCTACATACCAACTAGATACAAGCCAACTTTCATAAAAGAAAATCGCTGAAAAATATGAAATTTTTGCTCTCTTAAAAAATCTCCACAATCACGGACAACTTCTTTTAAAATATGCTTGATGAGATGAGACATATTTAATAGCAGCTGATGTTGCATAAATAAGCATTAAATGAAAAACTTGTTTGGCATGCTTTATTTACTGTAATAATTACCGAGGGAAGATTTCTTAAGAGCGTCAGATGTCGGCGCATAGATTGTTATGAATAAATTTTCGTTACGGGTTGAGTATCTACGAGTATTACCGCGCGAACTTGCAATTATGTGCGTCACGACGTAATATAGTTAAACTGTTAATTTTGCGTAATATCAATACATGTATATCCCTCGGAAAAGCACGTTAACACGTTGGTCCCGGCTGTCATTCGTGGATCTTTGACAGTCGTTACGGGTCGCCAGAAGCCCGAAAGTCTGACAACCAGTCTTACCAACGGGTATCAGATTACCCAGTAACTGGGTTGTGGAGGTCAGATAGGCAGTCGCTCCATGTAAAATACTGGTATTCAGTTGCATCCGGTTAGACTGGAAGCTGACCCCAACATAGTTGGGAAGAGGCTAGGCAGATGATGAGATGATGATCAATACATGCACTTTTGTATATTATATCTGTACCTATAGATATTTATAATATGTAACAAATTTAACGCAAGACCTCATGATACACCCAATACAATGACAAACACTTTTTTTTTAAGAAAATCGTGTTGACCCTAGTGTTGGGTGGGTTCATCAAACATTTTAAAGTCTGTCAATGCAAATGCAAAATGTAAGCATGCAGAAAAATGTCAAGAAAATGCAAGGAAAGTCAACAAATAAAAATGCAAGCTGTCCAGCTTACACCACGTCTATTCGAATTATGTACAAAAATGCATCATCTAAGCTCCGCCGTATGTCAATGCACTTCCAAATGTAGGTCGTGATCAAAGTGCGAGCCTACTAACCAACTTATTACATGAAAAATAAATATTTCAAAACCATGTACGTACACCGTACACCTAGCATTCCTTTATGCATTTAAAATTGAGTCTTGTTGCCTTGAAATAATATTAAATTTTCTTTGGCTCAATCGGCGCCGGCGGTCAGTACATAATTATTGAAAAAAATACCTATATAATATAGGTATATTAAAAGTTACTGAAATCGATTCAGTAGTAAATTATGAACAAAGACTTGCGTTTAGTCTGTTACACCTTGTCGATGTATTAATGTATACTTGTGTTTAGATATGGTAATGTGTTCAGCTTAAGTTAATGAGGTTGCGGAAACTGTTTTCGGTTGTGATAGGTTTTTGATTAAATCCATTACGAGGAGCTGAGTGTTTTCCCGGATTAGAATAAGCTTTAGCTATCGTCTTCTGAACGTCGTGCGAGGTGACCTAGTTACAGTTAGTATATTTTTAATGTTCTTTTCTTGTAGTTTTTATTTACCTGAAGACTGAAAACAGTTTTTTTTTTTAACTTTTCATCTATATAACTAATCTATCTATCTACCTATATCTATACTTATAATAAAGCTGAAAAGTTTGTTTGTTTGATCGGGGTTATCTATTTTTGCGTTTGGTAGCCTTTCTTATGGTTTTTTAACATTATGTTAAGACCCTTACGAACCGAGCAAGATGAAAAAAAGTCTTAAAGAACACTAAGCGAAAATGAAGATATAGCGCGGGCAGGCGATGCGATGCGACGCAGTGGGTCGGGGGAACAAGACATTGCAAGGTGACGAAGTCGTGGGCAGAAGCTAGTATTTTTATAAACATGTCTATGTGTATTATTGTTACCAGAAGAACAAGACTAAGTACGTATGTAGGTAGGTACTGTATTTGTGAAATTTTTTTTTGAGAATGATGAAACTTAGGAGAAATATTGATGGACCATGTCAAAAGCTTTTTACTAAGAGCATCTTTGAAAAGAAAACCATAAAAAGCCTGTTCCAATGCCTATACTCAGGAACTAAACCGAAAATTACCAAAATAATACGTGTATTAAAATCCTTTGTTTTTGAGTAAATAAATAAAAAAATAGGCTATTAAGTTAATAATAATGTAAAATATACGACAACTTAAATCTTCAGGCTGAACACTGGCCTTCTTATTGCGACAAAGTAAGAAAATAAACACTAAGGAACCTACGATTTTCACTTTACTTTAAACGAAAGTAACAAAATGTCCTTTGTTGTTTTTCCGCTTCCATCTTGACTGAGAAAAATGGATCGCCCAGGTGCTTCCGATGGCATTACACTTCTTAACAAAACCTAATTGGATCACATAGGTAAGTTTGTAAGCAATAAGTTATAATAATTTCAACATTTAAGCCGATGATCCGCTCAACATTAAAATATGTAAATATAAATTACACTTTGATTCACATAAAACAATCCAATTTAACTACGAAATCCGTTTATTGTTACAGTTTAATCATAACATTTAATTATTTTCCGATTAATGTTAAAGAGTCAATCGTAACAACATAATTCAAAGCCGGCGTTTCATAAAATTACTTATTGTTCATAACGGTACCCTGTAATATCGTAAGCGTTTCGATGGTACGCCGCAACAGATCGCCCTAATGAGAAAAGTTGGATAGCCTTCGTGAGCCTCAGAAACAATGCCGACACCCAACAATTTCCTGACACTGGACAATCAATTCAAAAGCTTTTTACAGCACAGAAGTGGGGGGAGGCCGCCTCCCCCCCCTCTCCTTCTGAGTTTCAACTTGCTTGTTTTCGACATTTACGCTTCTAAAAAACCCAAAAATAAATTATCACGCTTTGATTGTTCCGTCGAAAGTAATAAAGGGAAGGCGGTGACGACGACGTTTTTTTTATTCGATTAGATGAGAAGTGAGCAGTTGTGTTTGTAGTGAGAAACCCGTTTTGTTGCGTAATTCCTAGAAACAAGTTAAATATTTAAAGAGCAGTGGTGGCCCAGTGGTAGGTGATGGCCGCGTAGGCCGTGGATTTGATCCCAAGCAGGCATTTTACTTTGTGTAAATTATTTCATTGTCAATTCGCCACTGCTCTCGAAGCGGTGATGGAAAGCATCGTGAGGAAACCGGAATGTCCTAGAACATGTGACATCTACCAACCCGCACTGGGCCCGCGTGGTAGATTACGGCACACTCCCTCTCACAGAGAGTAGGCCTGTGTCCCAGCAGTGGGAACAATATAGGCTGATTATGTAAGTTAAACATTTATTTTCTACAATTTTGGGATAAAATTCCTCGATAAAAGCTCTCGCTTCAATAAAACATCAAAGGCGTGAAAAGTAACGGACAATCACATTCACTCCTGAAGGTAGGTATAACGTATCAGGTTTCAGAATTTGTAGATCAGTATCGTTTTCACAGTTATTTATCGCTATGCAGCTATCACTGGACCTCATCGTTAATTAACTATTTAGGTCAAACGAAGCCTTTGAATGCTTTTACGAATGCGTAAAACGGTTCGCATAGTACATTTCACTAATACCATGTTACAGGTATAGAGTTATTTTATATTTTAAATAATGTATTTCGTCGGTCTAGATGTGACACCTCGTAACTGCAAAATTGGACATTTTGATGCGAAATTGTCCATCACGCAATTATTCATCTTTCTAGTGATATCTTGTGTGTACAGAAGGTTTACTTCACTTATAAACTGACTTATAAAATAACTAAAAGCATGCATTATACATAATTAACAAAACAGATTTTTGTCTCTCCTGAAAAAGTGACTTTTCGTACTTACGAGATGTCACATCTAGACCGACGATTTGTGTAATAGTTATGCGCGAGCATAGTGTAATAATAGATATAGTATAATATGGTCAGCATATTTGTTCTTTATACCTATCATTAATTCTTTAACAACACTAGGGCGCCTTCAGGTTCTACTCTATCTGCTACTTAAATTTTAGAAATATAGCCATATTTGTCAAGAAAAACTTTCTCCACAATAACTAAAACAAAAGATTTGCAAAAAGGGATCCAGAAAGTAAAAAAATAATATTTTTTTACAATAAGGTAGATTTATTTAGTTGTATAATAGAAATGTTGTTATTGTTGTTTTTATTTTATATTGTTTATTAAAGTATAAGTAGTATATAAGTTAGGTTTTATACCCACGTGTACATAATATTGTGAATATTCGTATGGCCGCTATTAGCGGCGGATGTTTCCTGAACTTATCCATATACTACTTATATAGGTACCAACTTTGTACCTACCATATCCAACGAATAAATGTCCTTAATTTAAAAAAAAAAATTGGAAAAGACAGTAGGTATTTATTTATTATGAATTGCATATTAAAAAAATGTAATACCACACGCAATAACCATCATTTCTTAGATGTCTAAGAAGTTGCTTTTTAAATTTATATATCTCATTTTCCTTTCTCCTTTCCCTCCCCAACCGAATATTATAGGGGAGTTTGTTTTCTTGTTTACAAAAGAACATACGGAGTGCCGTGTTTGCCTTTGTTCGCGTAATTACATTGTTACTTTCCTACCGCACCTGTCGCCGTCAAATGCTGCTGACGAATTTTCACATTATAAGCTTTGAAACTTATTAAAAGAACAATTAAGAACTTGAACTACTGGCTGTAGTGTTCTCGGTAATAGAATTTTACATGTAGAAATTAATCTAAAAAACTTGCTTTTTTTCTGCAGTTGTAAAGTGGTCAACTGGACCCTAGGGTCCAGAAGCGACCGGGTCCAGCTGACCGAAGACTCTCTATTTATTCCTTCAGAAATTATATTTACATAATTTAAAAAGCTATGGCATGGCGCAAGGTGGGTGTCGACACACGTTACATCCCACATCAAAGACCTAACTTACCTTCCAAGGCCATATGGTCATTCCGTCTGGTCTCTTCCCATCGTCGCGTGCCAAACTATTGGGTTCTAAAACAGCTGGCACCTCAGCTTTGATGCTGGCGTGCAATTTTTGAGGAAGGCTATTTAACATCACGCTATGACCCTTAAGAGCCGAGCAAAACGAAAAATAAAGAACGCTAAGCAAAAACGAAGTGTTAGCGCTGGCTGGCGTAGCGATGCGACGGGGTGGGAACGAGAAATTTCACGCGAACGAAGTCGCGGGCAGAAGCTAGTATTTAATAAGCCCGATGAAGTAAGCGTCGCAATTAAAATTGAATATTGGCGATGCGATTTTATTCCGTACCTGCGTCAAACTAATTACGAACCGTTATCTGCATCAACAAACGATTTTGCAACATATTCTCTGATTATCAGTCATAATATTGAAATACGAGAAACGTGAATTTATATGTAAATCAGTGCTGGATACTGTTTCATTTGGAGAGTAATTACTAGATGACGTGGTGGGGTGGGCAAATAAGCCACTTGCTATTTTAATAAAATCGAAAGCTTTATTGTATTATGTTGTACGCCTTGTGGCATTAAGTCTACATTATGTACCCCGTTTTGTACAATAAGTTTTGTAAATAAATAAATAATTTTCCGCACAGAGATGATTTGCTGGCTGATTTTAAAACCGAATTTCTGAATCTATGCATTTCTACAAACAGAAGTATTTTCTTTATGACACAAGAGCCTTCTTTGAAACTGACTTCATCAAATCTAAAATTCTGTGGTGTCCAAAACAACAAAGCTTACAATTTGTTCGTTGGAATTCAAAGGATATTTTTCATGCCGCAGATTAGTATAGATGCCATATACATATATACGCAATATTGGAGTTGTCAGTTCTTGCCGAAGCTGTCCTTCGTCACACGACGCTGGCCTGTCGCAGCCGTATATTTTTTCTGGCCCACTGGATTACACTATGCGGATACATAAACATGATTTGACGTGTTCGTCTTTTATGACGAGCGAGGAGTAAAAGGCCTACGTAATGTGTGTCACATACATAACATACTTATTTTTTCCTTTTAGAGTTTTTAGGCAGTAGAGTGGGACTAAGATGATTGATCTGTCATTTTTTCGATACGATGTTTGGTTCTTATTTTTATCTGCATCTAGGTAACGATTGGTCTCATTTCAAGTTATGCGATTCTGTGTATTCCTTCTCTAAATAATTTTATAGCGGTTAGTTTTATGGTTATTTTTTATTATCTCGTAGGTACGTATTTAATTATCATAACTTCTAATTTATAATAACTGATTTAAATAGTCTCTGATATTAATTGTTACTATGTTTAATTAAATCAAATTCGAGGAAAGCAGACAAGTCTCTTCATTAAAATAATTTGAGAGTGAGGGACACTCGCTTCAACATTTTTTATTCCCGACTTACGACATTTTTTGCATAAAATCGGGGCGTTTTAAATGGTCTCATTTTATAGTGGAGATGACGTATATTTATGTTGTACGCATGTGGTTGTATGTAAGGATAATATAATTATTATGTACTGCTTACATGTTCTTTATTAAATAGATAACTAATTATTTACACTATCACTAACTAACTACACAAATAAATACAACACACTTACTTTGGCGCCCGCAACGATGTCATCCGGAAACGTGCATTGTACGTGTACATAACACAAGTTAAATCTTATTAGGGGTTAAGTTTTTTCTTTTAAAAACCAGTCAAGTGCGAGTCGGACTCGCGCACCGAGGGTTCCGTATAAATTTATAGGTATATAAATAATTTATCACGGGTTTTTTTTTGTAATGTTACCTACTACAAATTTACGGTTTTCGGATTTTTTTCCTTTACTTGTGCTACATTACATAGCTTCTTGCAAAATTTCATGATTCTAGGTCAACGGGAAGTACCTACCATGTTTTGATTCTGGAACATAAACGCCCGTATCTTTTGATTGCGTTGACTTAGAAGTTTGAATTTTTTCTGCTTCAAGGGATTGCAGCCTTGAGTATTTGATATTAATTTCAACGTGATAACTCCACGCGTTCCTGAGAAAAAGGGTCTTGACCGACGGACAGACGGACAACGAAGTGATCTTATAAGGGTTCCGTTTTTCTTTTGAGGTACATAACCCTAAAAACAAAGTTTTATTTATTTTACTAAATGTGGAACCTTAAACTACTTTAAAAGATTGTTCAATACTTGGTTACAGTAAAAGTTTCAGGATTTTTAAACGTAAAGCTAAAGTTGAAGTTAGCAGCCTCTTAAATTCTGTGCTCGATTCAACGAACTGCTTAGATTGTGGATGGTTTCTTGGTAAACTTATTATGATCACAAAAGTTGAAAATATGAAAGAAATATAAAAACGAAAATATATCGTAAATATTGAGAAAGATAATTACACACAAGAGCTTTCAAGATATTTGTAATGGTGATTTGACCTATTAAATATAAAGACAATGACGTAAGTAATTTGACCACATTCTGTTTCTACCTTGTTTATAAAAAAATAAACGATAAGATCCATGATAACATTCCTTCGAAAAAATACTTATGAAATAGAAGTATTTTGAGCCATCGTTAAATATTATAAAGTTAAAGGAAAGACCGAGTTTCAAGGCAAAGGGACGTTTCCTTCATCGATAAGGGACCCAGGGGCCACAAAACTCTAGAGATACGGTAATTTTACCTAACGCACCAACGTCAGATTAAATTAAATTAAAAATTATCTACCCCGTCGTACTAGATACCTACATAATTAATGTTATTTAAAAAACATTGTTTTAATATATCTTACGCTTAGTTTACAATGTTGTGGTGTGGTGCGTGTGGTGCGTCATCTGTTGTATATCAAATCTATGCCACACTATTTTCGAGGGTTGTGATGTGAGCGTCACGTGAAATGTATGGATTTAACGCCACACAGACACATTATTGTGGTGTGGACACACCGCACCACAACAATGTGTCCGCTTTCGCAAAATAATTTAAATAAAGTTACTAATTCCGTTAAAAACAAAAAATTAAACTAAGCACTACTGTGCTTAGTTTAATTTTTTGCGCGATTGATGCGAGTAGGTTCGATATTTACTAATATCGAACCTACTCGCATCACAACTCTGTGTAGTGTCCAGTTAATTACTTATCCATTTAAACGAAACATCATGCAAATGACATTTTTCAAGTAGAATTTCATTAGCATAGATAGGAAATTTCACGTTAATTAATAGTCGCCGTTGCTTTGAGAAATGAGGGTTACGTCTGACCGCTTCATTCTCGTTTGATAAGATTAATGGCATAATGCCACGCAACCACTACCTCACAATAGTCACAATCATTATTGAACCTGTTTTGAATATTATTTCAATCATTTGCTAATTGATTTTTGCTTATATCATGTCACAATTAAACCACGAAGCAGCATAGGTAATATTGTTGTATTACATAATCATCCTATAAAGTTCCCACTGCTGGGAAAGAGGCTTCCTCTCTTCGAGAGGGATTGGGCTGTAATCCACCACTCGGGCCCAGTGCGGGTTCGTAGATGTCACATGTCTTCGAATTTGTTGTTGTAAAACATGCTTACATCTTCTAAATAACGGCCCTTATCACTGGGCCACCACTGCTCTCTCAAAATTGTAGTGATAAAACATAAAAACCGAGCAAAATCACATGTTTTTAAATTTTCATCGGCGAGGCCTATATTCATCAGATAATTTTAACACTGCACGCTGCTGTTTATAATATTGTAGTTTTAGGTCATCGCCATCTTTTGACCGATAGTGGAAATAAGTTTTGTTGATGATTTCTGAAAACGAGTGCTATTTAGAGACATCGTTTTATTTTTCCTGTAATCTTTACATAAACTTCTATCACATAGAATAATTTCAGATTTTTCTCTATGCAAACTTCGGAGATAAAGGGGGGAGTGGGGACGGTATTTTTTTTTTCATCAAAAGTCGAAAACTAAACGGCCTAAAAAAAAGAAAATGTGTTTGAGAATGTGCAAACTGCGCTCTTTAATATGATACCTCTCATGCCCTAGTGGCCCCACTTTCAGACCCTGTTGCAAAAAAAAATGTCTTTCTTATTTGCAAAATAGTTGGGCAAACGTCATCTAAAACTGTTCTAAAAATCAAGTTGATAGCATTAGTAATTCTTGAGATATCCAGCTGTGGCAGACGCGTCTGCGGACAGACTGAGTCGGGTTCCTTTTTATAATTTTGGTACAGAACCCTAAAAATTAACGAAATTCACGAGTCAGCTGTTAACCACAAGAATCCGAGTTCTTAAAATAATGTAGGCAGTAACATCAAGTACTGTTAACGTAGTGAAAAGCCTTTGTTTTGTTAATTACTGAGCTCGCGGCAGTTCGCACCTGCTTTCACCACACCAGAATAAACTGTGCGGCTAAATTTCCTCTGTTTAAATTAAAAGATACTCCTGACCAATAGTTACTTCCGCCCGCACAGAATGGAATTTCAAATTAACTCGAATTTCGGGTATATTAAGCAAAAAAAAAAACGCTGGAGGTAGCCATCTGTGTAGACTGCAGGCTATAGAGCCTCTGTAAGTGATGACGTTAATAATTCCATTATAGGGGCGGCTATAAATTCTTTGGGAACACTTTCCTCTGGAATAGACAGTAGTTAGAACGAGTAATGGAACAGAAGAGGTACTAGGGAGCAATAATTGAAGTTACGATCGATGGCGGCACTCATGGTATAAGTCGTTGTTAATTATATTTTAGTTCATAGAACTAAGACTTTGTAAACACTAAAAGCTATATAACATAAATTGTCAATGTCTATAGGCAACGTAATTATATTTTGAAGGATCAGATCCAATAAACTATACGTACTCCACGATAATTTATTATCCGTGTCTTCTAATAACAAGCAATTAATTTGCCGAAGAATTTCTGAACAAGTGTGCTGTAAGTTTCCCTTATGAAATTCCGAAGTTGTACACAGATTAAGATTAGTGACAGATTGGCTTGATATAAGTTATTACAACAAAGATCTACACTTTCTTGTCTCTGCTAGCAGAGACAACCTTGAGGACGTAAGCGTACGATTAAATATTATTGACTTTGTAATTTAGAGCGATGTATATTCAATATGAACGTTTTATATTTAGCCAGTATTATGTATTTTTTGTTAATAAAGATCTTTTTATAAACATAGATAAAAAACTTTCAAATACCGGTTCTATATTATCTACATTTTGACTTCTACTACAAAGAACTATACTTTTTTCGTCTACGAGAAGGCTATGAGCTACGCTCTTTGTGATAAACTACGCGCCTCTTTGTGCTTCACGTAAGCGCTGGCACTATGAACTACGGCAATGTCAACTACGACAATAATGAAGCTATATTCTCGAGGAGCATAAATACCATAGTTCTATTAGGTATACAAACCTCAGTTCATATATGAAGATACCTAAGTCTAATGATGGCACAGGCTAAGTCTAGACTAGAACGTCTAACAATACAAAAACACGCACTCGACAACTTTTGAAGTGCGTGTCATTGTAACAATCGTAGGACGTAATCACATTAGTACTTCAGGTGAGACGGCGACGACGCGTGCGCTATCACTGCCGGGGGCGAAGCTCCTGAGAGAGCTTGGAGCACCCTTCACGCCCCCCACTGACACAAGCCTGCCCTTAATCAAACTACGCAGTTAGTCCTGCCTCTTCAACCACCTTAAAAGGACCCGTTGTATCGAAACGAGGAATTTTTTTAAGAACAATTTTATATCAAAATTTTGTCCATCTTTGAAGATAATGTAGGTACCTATGTGTATAGGAATATACTTTAGCTAAGGGTTTGAGGTAAAGTCGTTGTTAAAGTTCATATATTATTACGCTTTATACCCGTATGTAGGTAGAGTTTAAAGTTTATAGTTCGTGTTAGATCGGAAGTCATAAAGGCAATTGAAATGCTGAATATCCAGAGTACTAATATTAAATGGCTTTCACCTAAAGCTAAAAACTAGCTTTTGGTAATATGACACGAATAAATTCTACGTACAATTTTGTACCCGTACCGGTATACCCGATATTTTTTATACTTTTGCAGGAACTAGACGCCATTGAACCGAAACGATACCGGAAAATAGTTCCAAAATCATAAAAGCCTTGTTTTTTAATATTTAAAAACATATACACAGACACTGTTTTGTACTTTTATTCCAGATCATCAAACGGTACCTACGGCGCTTTACTTTGTTTAAATTATCGGTGAAGGAAAACATCGTGAGGAAACCGGCATGTCCTAGAACCAAAAATTCGAAGACATGTGATATCTACCAACCCGCACTGGGCCTACGTGGTGGATTACGGCCCACTCCCTCTCATAGAGAGGAGACCTGTGTCCCAGCAGTGGGAACATTAGGTATAGGCTGATTATGTTATATTGTATGTAAACGGTAACACGGGTAAAACAGTAAATAAGTGCTTATAAAATTAAATAAAAAAAACGATAGCAGTCATGTCTATATTTCATTGTTGTTTATTGCAATAAGGTTGTATTTGGTTTAATAGGACGTTTAGAAAAAATAGACGTGTTTGTCGCGCAGATTTATTTTCAATTAACTTGACAAATCATTTCAGTGGACTGTATATTATATATGATCATATCGATAGCTAGCTATAGATACTAACGTAACATTAATTAGTTTGTAAGTACGTGCTTAAGCATTGTAAATATTTGTTCATTTATTTAGTCTTTCAGCAATAAAATTACCTTTAAATACCAACTACTTTCAAGTTTCAGGCCATTTAAATTTAGTTCCCAGTCACATACGAGTATAACGCAACAATTTAGATTGCTATGCGTACACCACGTTTACTATTACATTTGTCTGCGAATACCACAAATATGTAGGTACGAACCTAGCCACGTCGACACGCGGTCTTGTATGTACCGCAGCTTCCCTCGCTGCTCCCACAGAGTCCCACGCAATTATAATGGAGAGCAGAGGATTAGCTACAAAGTTCATTTAAATAATACTACTAAAATACAATTGTATTGTATTTATATGGACTAAGCAATTGTCATCTCACTTGCAACGTAATCGTATATATAGCCATATTCAGTCATATTAATAAGGATACGTACGCACTGTGACAAGTGAATTGCTTAACGTCTAGAGCCGAGCGAATAACCTTGTGAGTAGCGAAGTAAAACGAATGCTCTAGAATTTTCGCAACCGACCGCACTGCGCGCTTGGCGCCTTTGCTTGTCGCCTAGCGTGTATCGAAGGATGTTAAGTCACTAGGCTCTAGGTGCTAAGCAAATCACCTGCCAGTGCGGACGTAGCCTTAGGGATTCTTACAAGTCAGCACAATAAAAGTCACATTATTGTAAATATTACAAAAAAAAGAAAACGTAATGTCAAATAACCAGACAATAATCATCATCATCATTATTTCAGCCGAAAGCTGTCCACCGCTGGACATTGGCCTCCCTCAAACACGCTACTTGACTGGTACTGAGGGGACTCCTATAGTTCCTCTCTAGTAGTTCTCCTCCAGGTCATCAACCTTGTGAGAAGCCTTCCATGCTACGTCTTCCGTCTTCTTCTTTCTTCGTCAAACAATAATACAAAAATACAGTAATATAATTATTTTAAAGGCATGCGTTTGAGCACTCACTTGAATGCATGCCTAGAAGTAACCTGCCTCTTCACTCGACCAAGGAGATTCCCTCTTAGGCGTGATACACATAAATAATGTTTTTCAAAAATGCTATATACCCATAGCTAAAATATCCACCAAATAAATGTTGCTGCGTGTTTTCGATTTTCTAAGAGACCTTTAAATTTAGGTTTCCTTACGATGTTTCCCTTTGAACCGATTTGAATTTGCTTAGTCTTGAAACTGCTTGAATTTCACATCTTATACGGATAAGTAGGTATCTTTAAGCTCTATTAAAATCTCAAGATACGAAACCTTACTGGCTTTTTGCTTATTTACTTAAGCTGTACCTATGTAAATTCAGTCGGTAAGAACATTATTCTAAATATCGTATGTTTAACCGGCACTCAAGATACATACGCTTTTATTTTTTTCTTTGTGTGAAGGAAAACTGCTTCGTTAGGTATTTCTCAAGGTTTCATAAGCTATGTTTGAGACTACTTTCTCTAGCTTACTGTGATGGAGTGCCTCTTGTCTTGACTACGTAGGTGAAGTCAGAGAAATTAATTTTCAAGGAAACTTACTACCAACTTAAATTTTCCATATATTCAAGTTACAACTGTCATTCTTTAACAGTTGTATGAAATGGCTATAACACGGCAAATTAACGTAGGGCCTAACAATTAATTGTCCTGGTTATAAAGTACATAGTACAGAAACTACATAAAGGAAAAAAAAAGAAAAATATTAAGAAAGTTAGTCATAAAATATGATAGACGATAAAACTCTACATGGACTTATATGAGCCAAAATTGCATCGCTTGGTGATTGGTGTAACTCTTTCTTGTCTCGGGGTCAGGAAGCCGGTCTTCTGTAACAATTTTATTTCACCTTGGCAACTTTTGTAGATTCAGAGCTGATTTTTCTTTTTCTATCACCAGACTTCGAGGAATAAAATTGACGTTTGATAGTTTTGTATGAAATAACTGTCAAATTTTCAAATATATTCCTCGGATTAAGTTAACAGATGATTGAAAAATCAGCCCTTAGGAGGATAAAAATAAACACAGGATAAAGCTCTAATATTTAGGGCTGATTTATCAATCTACAGATAATTTTTGTTCGTGGTAAAAAATTTATATCTGACAGTTATTGTATGGATTTTTTTTTTAATTCAAAATTATTCCTTCGATAAAATATCTGGCATTGAAAAAATCAGCCCTGAAAACAGTATTAAAATAAAAAAATATAATATCCTAACCTAACTATAACTATTATCATACTAAAACATGGCGTCGAAAGATCCCTCGCATCGCTGTAGACTGGTAATGTAGGTACCCAAGAGACTGGCGGGATTGCCACGTTGTACTTATGGCAATGCTGAATCTCTGGCCAAAGTAAAAGCCAGCCCTTGGGTCGCTGAAAGTGCCAACCAACCGTTTGGAGATTTCATTGAACTAGCAAAGTTTGGTGAAGTGAGCTTGAGGTGACCTATCGATGTGTTGAATAGTGTCAATCCCTATCGGGTGGAATGACAATTCACTTCAAGCACACTTTGCCTAAGTTTTCACGTTGAGATTTTTACAGAATAGTTGGGCAGGTGCCACGGTGTACTGGACAGACTTTAGTTCTGTCACTCATACTGATTCTTTTATAGCACTAAATATTTACGCAATGGTTATACGTCACACACAATAATACAAATATAGGCAAACGACATCGCGGCTGGCCTAGACGGAGATGGCGGGCTGAGGTAGACCCCTTCGATAAAGATTGGTCCTTGGCAGCTCTGGACATTAAAGGCTAAAAAAAAAAACAATAATATAGCAGTAAATGTTTATACCTCATTATTCTGTAAGTAGTAGGTAAGCAATCACCATTTGCGCGGCCTTTGGAGAGATCATCCCCAAAAGATTTATATATTTTATAGACAATACTTGGATAGACTTTGACTAACCAATAAAATAATCATTCGAAGATAAGAAAAAAATATCCTAAAGTTATTGCAGCAATAGGTACAGCTCAATGGAACCGTTCGTCAAAGTTGGTCAACTAAAGTCGGTCGATACCTAGATACTAATCAATTTTGTTTAAAGTTTTATGAGATCATTCAGACCTAGGGCGGACCTTCTTTGACTATACAGTGTGGCGATTACGTAATCACATTAATTGAAACCACGTATTCTACATTACCTACGTATTTTTAACATACCTACACAATTGAAATAATATATTAATTAATTAACATTCTAGCCGTGGGACCTTTTTTTCGTTTTAGTATTAATTAATACTTAACATTAAAACTAATTTGCGATTATTTGGTAACAGTGCCATTAAGTTATGTTGCATAGTTGATACTATCGCCCCGCGCGTGTCTAGTGCCTTATTATCAAGGGTGGTTTATTTCGTGTTTTATGACGGTACCTTGCCAATTCATTTATGAAAATATTTTGTAAGTATGTAAGAAAAAATCTACATATTTTTAATAAAATAAGTGATAGACATAATTTTAATACTAGAAATTAAGATAAATTAAATCAACCATGTTTCAGATTATCTAAGGTACATACATCTTTTGTGGGGTACCTACCTACTTTGTTAAATGTTACAGCAAAATACCTTGTTATATCATCATCATTTCAGCCGAAAGACGTCCACTACTATAGACTTCACTGTGATACTCGTATATTGCAGTTGTTGCTACTCATATTAAAAGTAGGTACACTTTGTTAACAAGAATATTACAAATCAGAGGATTATGTCCAAGATAAGAATGCTTGGAAACATATATGCTGGTCCTGCTCCATATGACAATCTAGAGTCTAGACACAATCAAACTGCTTGGCTAATTTAATTGTATAATTAATGTATAGTATACAAAATATTGTAAAACATTTTAAAAGATTAATACAATACAATACGTACAATATTCGCTTGGTGTGGGATTTGAAGTAGGGGCATATAACAGCATCCTAGCGTCCCCTTTATCGGTGGAGGCTAGGATGTTGTGCCGACTGTTGTTCGTTATCTACCAAAACGAATAGGGACAACACTATTAAGTAGGTCATAATAATTATATTAATAACTGTGCGTTACCCATAACCCATTGTTTAGTTTTAAATTGTTGAATGTTTTCTGTTACGGGGGTGACATTATCACTAAGTGATAAAACCCTTTCAAATAAATAAAGATAAAAAAATTAAAAGAGTGGAGTGGAGTTTCTTGCCCATTCTTTTTCATACGAAACGACCTTTTGGAAGGGGCGACTAGAATAAATTCTATTTTTGTAAATTTTGACATTCGGAAGTGCCTTGTATGTGCCTGTTTGAAATAAATGATTTGACTTTGACTTCGTGCCAATCTTTACGATATTTATTTTGTTTGAAAAACTCATTTTCTATTTTTAGTCAAATTTATTGTTTTAATAATGATAAAAACTTGTTAAGACCGCTGTACTATTTAATGTGATAACTTAATCGCCACTCTGTATTTAACTGTACATAGGCCAGCACATCAACCTACCCCAATCTGTCAATTTTTTTTGATAGATTTTCAACTTTATGACAAAGGAATAAGGTTCATATTCAATTGGGACAATTTGACAGATTGGAGTAGGTTGATGCGCTGGCCTCTGTACATTTAACCACATTACTCGTATCTCGCCATTCTGAACTACGACCTGTTTATAGCCCTTAATCCTCATATAGGATACGCAGTTCAGATATTTTGATGGGAAACCGTTTCTTTATATAAATATTATGTGAAAAAACCAGGGTCTACTTGCAAATAAAAAAAAAACACATGAATGAAAAAATGTACAACAGGATAATAAAATCTCTTACGAAGCATTCCTTTGTGGAACTCAAGCGTGATGTTACAAAGAAATACAGGTGACCTCGACGCACAAACGGTAACAATAAATTCATCACACAATTTTTCTAGACAAAGCGTAGTAAATTTTACGACGGTACAAAAAAATCTGCTCCTTCAAGAAAAGTGCCGGCGCCTACGGTCAAAGTGTATAATAGTAATAGCAATTTTTTTTTTTAAATAACCCTTGCAAAATTTTAACACAGGGGCGTTCAGAATCATGTAGGTAATGAATCCATGGATGAAAACAGGTTGCGCGTCGAGGTCCCTGCCAAAAATTAGTATCAAAAGTACGTCGGAGTAGTTACCTCAATATTTATATCAGCTCGTATTTTAACATCATCTTGGTACAGAATATATTCGGACACTAACGGCCACTCTGTATTAATTAGTCAAATATCTGGAATATTTTCACCTCAAAATAAAGTATCTCTACCTATAAAATTAAATTAAATCAAACAAAACTGGACCCAGCAACCGAACAGTATTTTTAATAACAGATTACGTAAAGCAAATTAATTAATAGCGAAGTGTCGCGCACAGAAGAATATTTTGTTACAATATTTTGTTTCACAAAATGAGTCATGAATAAACATTTGGGGTATTTCGGAGTAAAAATGCTGTTGTCAATCGTCTGATACTTCGCGATGATTCCCCACCCTAATGGACATACACTCAATTAGGTTTAACTGCCACACCGTCATTCAACTTAATGCCTAACAACGACCACGCCGAGCAGGTACCTATTTATTTTTTATTGACAACAACAAAAAAGAGGAAAAAAGTTTTATACAACACAACATTTGTATAATAAACCTTTGCTATTTAATATTCCATTGCGGGCTAAAAACTCGTTGTGTAAACTTTACTTTTTAGTTTTATTTCAGTCTAGCCAGATTTGTGTGGCTTTGGTCGCAGACCTCGTTTAACCTTTTGTGCGATCGAAAAGGAATATCTAAAGAAATTTGCTGAATTTCATATTTGTAAGTGAAAATGTCATAGACGCAAAGGATTGAGTCGAAGTTGGGTTAAGTATTTGAGTTATAAGTTAAGCTGTGAAGTGACGTGGCATTTTATAACTTTTATGTACTATAACGTGTCAATATACCTACTACTCTTTCAAGCACAGCCTAATTTCCAAACAAATAAAACATCTCTTGAAAAATCCTCTATTTATTTTCGGAACACAGACATAGACAAAAACAATAACTGGGACACCCGTATCGTGTAGGGCATGCAACTAACTGACATTTTCTTAGTTTTTCCCCAAATTGTGTCATTTTATTTATCCTAGGTGTCAGGAAGAATGTTAGGACATACATTGTTACGCCAGTCACGTTGGCATTAGTGCCGATTCCTTTTTATTTACACGTCATATAATATTAGCCTTAATAAAAATAAGTGCCTACTTAAATGTAGGTGCAGTCCATAAAGTGTTCAATAGGTATTGTACCTTTAGGACCTCCACACACGGACTGGTTCGTCGACATATAAGAAAAGGTTTTAAGTGCTCTTGTCTCGCAAAAATCTATTTTATACATAAAATGCCTGAGGCACCGTAAAAGTTCAGAAAAAGCGTTGAATTTATAAAAAAATCATTCTCCAAACAGACGAAGGTACTTGTGAATACAGAATTTTATTCATTTTTATTTTTTATTTGCCGCGACTTCTTTCGCGTGCATGTCTGAACACAAATTGCATTTCATGAATTTTGCGAAACCCTAATTCTTTTTCAAAAGCCTTACTCCTCATAACATCAGCTATCTGCCCGTGAAATTTTGGAGATTAGCCGGAACAAACAGACAGTCTGACAAACATTTTAAATATTGTTTTTTTATTATAAGTAACTTATATTATTTTACTTATTATTATTTTTACTTTCATATGCATTTAGTAAAAAGCTGTTATTTTGACATTACAAACAGATAGATCAATTTTATTTATTTGTATGTACTTATACATATACTTAGATGTGAGGTAAAACGTAAATCAAAGTCCTTGACTCAACCACTTACTGCCGTTTACACCCTTGAGTTATAGAAACGTCTAGTCGCGGGTGTGTTACAGCCCTTATCCTCATTCTAATGTACCTATTTGATCGTTCAACTTTGCTAATAAACGTTAGAACAATGATTTCAACTGAGCTCAGCGGTCGATGTTACACCGGAGTGAATAGTTTCCTCGTTGCCACTCCGCCAGAAGTATTTGACTAGATATGTGATTATTGCCGCACGCAGATACCGTCAGAAAACTATAATTAACTGGGCTGTTTGAAAACTTGAACTTTAGATCGACGTTTTTCATCAAATAGATATTTGAACCTACCTAAAAAACCTCTTTTATTACCTACCGTGATGTTTTAATAGACTAGTTGGAAATGAACATTTTTTTTTACATTTCCGCTCACGCATCGGTATTACATTGCGCAAGCCTACTAGCTATAAAAACCCAACTAAAATGACCCAAAAGATTATTTAACTGTTAAGTATTAATTGTCACACGACATGAATTCCTAACACGGCTTTTAGATTGTAATAAAAGTCGAGGATCATAAACGTTAACGACTGCGTCATTTAACTTCGATTAAAAAGAAAACTCATAAAAAAGGCCCATTGCCAGTTGCTGAATTCGTGCGAATTTTATGCCAAAACATTTTAGATGGTGAGTTGAAAGCAACCACAATTCCACTACAGAGCACGACTTTTGTTCAGTAATTGCTGTAAATACTGTACAGTTTATTACAGTATCAGGGCAAACGATTTATGCTAATTAAGCATTTTAGACAATATATTTCATTAGAGTTTTTTATCCTCTTAACTGAAACTCTGCTGCACTAATGAATGCCGTAAACAGTATCCATGTTTTTCGCGTGTGCTACAAATTTAAAGGGGACAGCTTACACAGCAATATCGTACCTTTTTTTTTTCTGTGCAGCTTAATGATGATAAAAACTTTGTATTAAAAATTCTCTCAATTTTTATTCCATTTTTTTACGAAACGTTTTGTATCATACTCTTTTCTTCAGCCTTTCGCTACCCAATGCTGAAAGTAGGCATCTTGCAATGCACGCCACTCTTCTCTGTTACTATTTGTTTATTAATAAGCTATCCTTAACAACCTACATTTTTATAACAGATCAAAACAAAGTAGTTTAAGGAAATAGTCTATGATTCTATTATTCCGGTATCTTTGTTTTGTAGTTTGCAGAAACTAGGTCATTTATTTCAATTGGTCGTTTATTTCTACAAAGTTTAATCACAACCGGTTCATTAGTTCTGTTAACCTAAATATAGGTTACCAAAAAGACGGGCATTTTCGCATTAATAATAGCTACTAGTAAGGCTTTTAAATAGATGGCGTTGTTGCTGACAGTACAGCCACTGTACCTAAAACACGGTTAAAGCTCTTTAGCATGAAAGCTCTGACACTTTCTAGTCTACACTTTCTAGATTTCTAGTGCTGCCTCTATGAATTTCAAATGTCTGTGATATTAGGCGTTGGCTACTTTTAAATGATCCATTATTCAACAAAGAACTTTTCTACCCAACTAATTAAATAGCCGATTAATTTGGCTTTGGTCTTTTGTTATTCAGAATTGAATCTAATGCCGACATATAACAAGCTAAGTATCGATTTTGTGTAGAGAAAAGTAAAATAATGTAAGAAATTAAAGACTCCTCTTTCTATGAGTGCCGATTTAAAGATGTCGGGTGCATCTCGATCAGTCAGCTTGCTTCCAACCTTGGTAACATGCGTAATTATTCCATCTTACCTATCTGCTGTCAAATCGGTAAAGGAAAATATCCTAGAACCAAAAATTCGAAAACAGGTGACATCTACCAACCCCCACTGGGCCCACGTGGTGGATTACAGCCCACTCCCTTTCACCGAGAGGAGGCCTGCTTTGATTATTCCACCATTTGAGCCACAAATTAAGTAAAGAAAAGGATAACAATCACTGTACCGCTTAGGCATTAGCGCGTAACTGTCTAAGCAATTACAGACGTCTGCGTAGTGCTCAGAAACCCAGTAGTTTTTTTTTGTTTGCCTAAATTGTGCCCCACCGCTAGACAAAGGCCTCTCCTCTTTCCTTCTAAACCTCATTGTCTTGTACGACTTCTGCCCATGTTGGTCCTATAGACGTCATCAGATCGTGTCACTGTTAAACAATATTTTTACAGAGAGCCTGTTTTTGCTAAGTCAACTGGCTTACTTGCATGTGTACGTAGTTCGATTATGCCAGTTAAGCTACAAGTGAGCGGCGATACCAATTTATGACACTTGATCTACGTGCCGGGGCACGGAAGGCACATTAAGCCGTCGGTTACGCTTCATATGTCTGAGTGGTGTTCGTCATTTAGGCGTGTGGATCTTAGAGATAACTTCAGGGCTGTACTCTGCTTTGAATTGGTTGGGATAATTTTTGGGATTGAATAATTTAAAAAAAACAATATCAATACGCTTTGGAGTGAGAAGTAAGAATAGAGAGAAGTAAGAAAAGAAGTTTCAGTAGATCGTGATACTGCCGAAATAAGAATAATAAGTAGATTACGAGATGACTTTGCCGGTGACAATAACCAACAATAACTTTGCTTAATAGATATATATCAACCTATACCTACAAATTACAACTTTTCCACAAACATACATACTTAGTCAAGAACGACTGTTCTTGAATATGTCTCAATTAATATTGAATAAGTAAAACAAGCACTCAACTAATCCTAACTAAATAATGTACCTATAAAGGGTGCGAACGTTTCTCAAAGGTATTCGTAATGAAGTGAGACATGACGAACTAACTTCTCACAGTATTGGACCCGCATAGAAAATTATGGGAACCCAACATAATTATGGAAAGTTACTTGAAATATATGGAATAGAGCAACTCTGGGGAAAATTGTCGTATAAAAAATCCAAAGGCCTTACATTTACTACCAAAGCTGTTGCAAAGGGTTTTGATAGTAGGAACTAAACTTTTTGCACACGGAAAGCAGAGCCCCATGCATTGTGGTCTTCAGTGTACTACCTATACAAAGTGTAGCTTAATTAATGGACATTATGAGAGCAGTTTGTTTAGAATCGTTTACTGAATCGTCATTTTTAATATGCTTAATTTTTTATCGAAAAAATAAAAATTTAAAACTACATGAATTACAGTCACACTTGTAATGTGACTACTTACACAATAAGTAGGTATAAGTAATTAATTAAATTAACAATGTTTTATACATAGTAAACATTCTCTGTATGTATTATGATTATGACATCCATGTTCTAATTGGGGTGTTTGGTGGTGTTGTGCGTTAATTCCGGGACATGTTGTAGTTTCTATAAACTATTATTAATCCTACTTCGTGGTCGTAATAGAATTTCAAACAAAAATTATTCCAAAACATTTACACAAATTGATGTTAGCTGCCGAAGTTGTAATATTTGGAATTCACGTTTCATACCAATCACGCGCCTATCTAAACGGTTATTAGAATTCAGGGTACAATCGTGAAGACGTTTACTAACATAATTATTTTACGTTAGCCCATTAGTCCTACCCTAATGCCGTGTAACTATAATTTTGTTGTTGTAAAACGCCCAAATGGCTGAACATGTTAAACATAACATTATTCGGTAGTGGGTTAACTCACCACGACCATGCGCGAATATGTACGACTATATATACGACTTCTAATGATTTTAAATTCAACATCACGTCTAATCGACCGGACTGATTTCTTTGAAAAAAATTAATATTATACTAGACCATTTGCTTCGTAATTTGATATGTGAATATTTGTAATTATATTTTTTTAACATAGTGTAATTAATTTGTAAAGTAATGTCTACCGCGGACATAAAAACGATAACCACGCAAACACTATCGGGTGTATTTTCATAAAACTTTCACCATATAAAAGACAATTTAATTCCCCAAATTTTAGTATACGGTTTTTATTTGTTTGGTGTTTGATAAATCAACAATAGATGATTGTTTCATATTTTGCAATAAATTACCAGCGTTGTGTCATCGCGCTTCTCTTTCTTTTCTATGCAGTCCGATAGTGACTAAGGCTAGTGTTAAGGCGACTACATGACCTAAAACGCGGTCACTATAATTAATACGTAATTTATTGCAAAATATGAAACAATCATCTATTGTTGGTTTATCAAACACCAAAGAAATAAAAACCGTATACTAAAATTCGGGGAATTAAATTTTCTTTTATATGGTGAAAGTTTTATGAAAATACACCCGATAGTGTTTGCGTGATTATCGTTTTTATGTCCGCGGTAGACATTACTTTACAAATTAATTACACTATGTTAAAAAAA
Organism: Gortyna flavago; assembly: GCA_963669345.1. Classification (NCBI taxonomy): domain Eukaryota; kingdom Metazoa; phylum Arthropoda; class Insecta; order Lepidoptera; family Noctuidae; genus Gortyna; species Gortyna flavago. The sequence continues at coordinate 10,340,570 of OY770129.1, forward strand.
TATAATTGAAAATATTCACGTATCAAATTACGAAGCAAATGGTCTAGAATAACATTTTTTTTTTTTCAAAGAAATCAGTCCGGTCGATTAGACGTGATGTTAAATTTAAAATCATTAGAAGTCGTATATCTGCGCCTTAAACAGAAGACATAAATGTTTGAAACGCTTGTAGACCATACGATCTCATTTCTGAGTATATACATTCCGTAAGTAAAGTGAGAAGCCTAGAATTTTTTGTATTGTGATTGTGAAGCTCATCGTGCGTGCTTCCGACTGTGTAGCGAATACAATAAGAATTGATATGTGTAGTACGCTCGTGCGACAACAATATGCACTATTTTATTTCAATGCAAAAGCGGAATGTAGTAGCACCACAGCTATTATTCCATATGTTTACTAACCCGTAACTTTGTTCCAAACTGTTGTATGCCAATAGCAATTCACGATTATTATTTGCATGATTCTGCTTCTCATAGTGCATATTTTAGGTGTAATAGCTATGTCCAGGTAAATGTTAAACCTAAATACATAATCCCAATTAGGCTTTCCATGTACAGGCAGAACTTTTCGATTAATTATATCGGGTGTTTGTTAGGGTCAAAATAAATAATACACGAACTTCGTATTAACATTTAAATCTGAAATGTATTATTAACATTATAATGGTTAGTCACGTAAATAACAATTGCGTACAATCCTTTTGAATCATTACCGTCAGTTGCAGTTATGGAATATTGTCCCAGAAATAAATTCAATTAAATCGACAAAGCGTTACTTGGTTTAACATTATTTTTATACTTCATAAGGTTTTGTCGCAGTATGCTAAAGCGGCACGTGTTATATCGATTATTCGTTACAGATCTGTTATTTCAGCACACTCGTAAAATGGCGTCATGAAATTCAACGTCGTTGATTCGTCACGGAACGCGTTCCCGGAATCTATGCGCGTTTATGTCGGGGATAAGTACTCTTGTGCCTCCCGAATATACTCTTTTTATCGTAAAACTTTCGCCTTTTGTTTAGAGAGTACTGTCCTAGTTCCTTATATTGCTTCCCAACTATTACGTGCATAATGATGTGGTTCGATCGAAGAGGTTTTATATTGGGGAACCTATGCCTTGTTTTTGACCTATTTCTTTTTTTTTTTTCTCGTTATTTACAACAGGCAACAGTTCATTATGTAAGAGGAGATAAATGTTATAATAGTTTTGTTTCTTCATCATGTATTAAGACTACAACATTTCATAAATCTTCCGTGTGAACTGAAAAGCGTAGGTAAGTATCATATTATGCCTGGCTCGGCTTATTCCGGAATCTTTCCCGTACCCTATCCAAGTTTCTTGCAGCTTATAATAGCTCAATTTCCTTCAGCAAATCCTGGATCAAGAAAGGTATACGCTCTTCAACTATTTTATGAATACATTATTTCATCAAAATATGTAGAACAATAAGTCAATATGAGCATAAATAAATTCAGACGTAGGTATTATTTATTTCAAAATAAAAAGAGAATTCGAACAGTCTACAAAATAGAATAATCCCGACTATTCGTGAGAGTAACACCAATCTGGAGCGTTCTCCACGAACGTGACATCTCTTCGCTTTAATCGTATATGCATAAAGGCGACACATTATTTTGACATGGGAATGATTATGTCACTCGTCGTTACCAAAATGGCGGTGGTCGTCATTAACTCGGAGTGCCCTCGTTTAAGTCCGCGGCGCGTAAACAGCAACGGAAGGAAGGCAGGCTAAAAGCCCGGGGTACTGGTGCAGCTTGCAAATTAGCCACGCTTGCTGGATAAAACACGTGAGGACGAGCTAAGAGATTACTTTCTACGAAACACCACTGTGTATTTGCATAGGTACGTTTAAGGGCTCAGCTTTTGACTTTTTTCCCCGTTTGGAAAATTTGCGAGCGCGTCCCAGTTAGGTACCTACATGACAGCTTGCTCATAATATTCACAAACATTTTTTTTTTTTCAAAGTATTATTCTATCTTCATCAAAGTAGATGGAAAGTTGTGGACTGTTTCATATTTTTTTCATTTTTATTTTGATGTCACGCTAACTAAAAAGTTTTTGCGTTTGAGTTTGAAAAGTAGTATTAAATGTTCTTTAAGTATTTTTGCGGCGGGTACAGAAATATTTCACCAGATTTAAAAACTGTTATAAAAGAATCTATAATGGAACGTAGAGGGAGGACTGACAAGTTGAATGTCGATGACCTATTGATGTAGTAATGATTTCATTATGATTTTAAATTTCAGCGAGTCTAAATTCGCAAAATTATTGAGGTAGATAATAGAATTTAAACTTAGTTTAATTGTATAACAGCGTAAACTATAATAGTAGATTGTACAACTAGTGCATATAAGAAGCCATTTTACAAAAGGCTCGTTTATGCCCCAGTTATATACTCTGCTTTTCACTTTGATTGCAAGAAAATGAAACAGGCATGAAGTCTAATATCAGTATTTTCACTGTTTAAAAATTTTGCGAAATTGAAGAAGAGAATAGCTAATTCCTGCCACGAAACTTTTAAAGTTTTTTTTTTCTTTTCAACATGTGTCATTCAACTTGGGTACTTCATACTGCCAATTCATAACAACGTTTCATCAACTATGTTATCTGGTTTTATTAAATTAACGATCGAAAACACGGAAGTGATATACATTAAAGCAAATTAAATAAAATAACAACTTTGATCTGCGACTTTTTATTGTGCGTGTGGCTGTTGTTGATGTCGCATGTCGCCTACGCACAACATAAAGACGAACTTTTACTTAGAGCATGAGACGTAAAAAATAAATTACAGACTTTAAACTTTGTCGCATTCGGTATGGCTTTGTTCTTATTGGAACGAAGTTCCTCACCGAGGCTTGTCGTAGGAGTTGACTGGTAGAAATCGTCATGTAAGAAAAAAGCGTTGTGTGCCCTCCATGCGCCTCTCTCTCTCTCGCTGTCTCTTTCTATTATATGCGACTGTGTATGTGCGTGCGGAACTTCGTTTCTGACGGGGGGCTGCGCACGTTTTTTTTTTATTCGTATTTGTCAATAAACATCCGATAAAGATTAATTTATGCAATAGCCAACAGATCTTAGCATGTTCTTCTAATATTAGCCGTAGCTGCCAACTGTCAGAGTGTTTGGCATAAAATTAATTTGAATTGACAATTTCCACAATTAGCGACCGACATCACGATGTTATTACTAAATTGTCTCGTCTTCAGTATCATTTATATGCATTTAGTTAAAATTAAAGCCAATCTGATACGGCTTGGGGAATGGACGATGACAGGACCAATTGGCCCGATTCCTGCGGTAGGAACTATAGAATTAATAGTTAATTACGAAAAGTACAGTATTCAATATCGACATTTACCTAAAATTGGCAGTGGTAGAGCTACATCATCAAATCCAAACTAATATTATGAAGAGAAGAAATTCACGCTAAAACGGCTAAACGGATTTGGATGTTTGGCACATGGGTAGATCATGACCTGGAAAAGGACATAGGCATTTCATCCTGGATCGCAGACGAAGTCGCAGGCAATAGCTATTTCAAAATATTTTATTTCACAAAAACCTACATACATGCGCACTCATGAAATATCTAAAGCTATGTGCATTTTACCAATCGGTCGTTTGCTATGGACAAGAGTCGGCAAGATACTTCACGGTTACTCTTTTAGAACAGTTAGCTTTTACAATAATATGTTATATATATTGTTCTCAGGGTACACTAATACTACTACTACTAATACTAATACTATTAATACTGGTATACTGGTATTCAGCTGCATCCGGTTAGACTGGAAGCCGACCCCAACATAGTTGGGAAAAGGCTAGGCAGATGATGATATTGTTCTCAGGGCTTGGAACCGGTACCAAAAGTACAGGTACAGTATCTGTATTCTTGGTATCGGTACTTAGTGGTTCTTGCCATTTCGGTACCTAAGTATCAGTTCCAGACGGATATCGGCAATCCACGTAACAGGTACCGGTAGGTACGTATTTACGTAATTCAGATACTCGGTGCGTACCACAAATCTCATGTTTGTACAGACGCCAGCACATCAACCTACTACAATCTGTCAAATTTCTTTGATAGATTTTCAACTTTATCGCTAAAGCGTAAGGTTCAAAGTTGATTGAGAAAATGTGACAGTTTCGGGTAGGTTGATGTGCTGGCGTCTGTACAAGGAACCTCGTACGGTTGGCAACATTGATGTTTTTTTTCAAAATCCTGTTAACTATCCTTTTTAATTAATATATCTGTTGTCTCACTCTAACTTACAGAAATATTTGTTTGGTTTTGGTACCAGACCCGGTACAGTGCCGATATTGATTGGAAATACCAATAGGCACCAGAGTAGTACCTGTAGGTACTACTCTCGTACCGGTATCACACCTTGGTGTGACTGACCTTGACTGACTGGCCTTGGCCAGTACTACTGGTTCCCAAAAATAACGGTATTTTAAGCACTGATTGTTCCTAAGGCAAATATTAAAACATTATTGGTTAGTGTAACCGCGACCACAAAGGAAGTGTTTTATCCAAGTTAATGAAAACAATCTCTTATTACCCACTCCTCAGTTTCTTTATTTTCCTCATAGCCGCAGCAATGACTTGTGTAGAAGTTTTTCTAAGGCTTTGCCGAGATATTATTTTACTTTTTCTTCCTTCACCTACACACGCGTATTTTTTATCTTCCTTTTTCATTATGTTGGTTTTTCTTTACAAGCAGTAAACTTATTATACACGTTTTTTGTAATAGCTGTTTTTAGTTACTTTTAGAGGATTGAAAATAATGTTCAACGTTTTTGGAAACATTCCGTTTCATACATCATACTAGCTGCACCCTAGGCTCTGGTCAAGTGGTACTTACTAAAAGTCTAACAAAACAAAATAATCACACTGTCAATCTTAAGTTAGCTTCAAACGTGCCGAAGGGCAGACAAACAGTAATTTTCTTGCCCTTAATATATATAGTTTTAAAATTATTGTAAAAAAAAAAAGAAATCCATTCTGCAAATGAAATAATATCCTCTCATAGGAAAAGTTTCAACAAGTAACGGCTATAAATGACGATTCCCCCTCAGAGTATAGCCTGTTTGAATTTTGAACAAGTCGTCGGGGCCCAATGCTGAGTGAGATTTACCGCGGTCAAACTTAGACGCTCCTCCCGTGGGATGATCACGCTCAGCCAGCTTGTAGACGATCGCACACGTATGCTGAAACTTATTTTATTGTAGCTCTGATATGTTATTATGTGTAATGTGTGTTAATGTAATGTAATGTAGGTATTAGGTATGAAATATAATATTACGTAGGTGTAATGTAGGCATTAGGTGTGAAATATAATATTACATAGGCTAAGCTAGCTAAACGGGCTCGTTCGCTCAAGTTTAAGCAAGCCAAGGATGGGTGAGCATCCATTATATTAAGCCCCTTCCATGCCTCTGAAAGCACGATAATCCGTTGGTCCCGGCTGTCATTTGTAGATCTTTGACAGTGGTTATGGGTTTGACACAACCTTCCTCATTTAAATAATTATTGTCTCTTAATTAAAGAATGACGATAAAATCAATATTCATACAGTCTAGTTCTGCCTTGTCCCAACACCCGTCAATTAGGTTAGGTCGCTATTGATGAAAACAAGACAAGGGTGTAAACAACTTAGATGAATCCTATTTATGCTTAAACGTTGCTCATAAATATCGACTCGAGGGAAAATAGGTTCCTATTCTAATTTTGTTACTTTTATTTAATTACTCGTTTAAGTAGATACCTACAATAAAACTGCAATCAAACGCTTTATGGTAACTTCACTTTTTATAATTTTATCTTACATTTGGCACCTTTCACTCGAAGTGAAACATCTGAACACAAAACGAATCACAGAAAACTGAATGAATTACTGAACTGATCCATCGACATTGGATTTTGGCACATACATATGCTGGATCAATCCGTATCATCATCCGATTAATGGATGAATCTATTCCGTAAGGTTAATGTGTATATTACATTAATATTAAACGTACATAATTATAATAAAAATATCTGATGTTTTGTCAAGTCGTAAGAACCGTGCGAAGCAGGGGCGGGTAGCTAGTGACACATAAAAGCAAGGAAGTGTAGGTGTTCTAAAGATTTTGGAATCAGTGACTTGTCTGTTGTTTTCTTATTAAAACGTCTCCTATTTCTGGTGACATTAAAGGAAAAATTGTGTTACAGCCAAATTAGACCGATTTTAAAGTTTCCATAGAAACAGAGATTCCCAGTTATCTTTTCTAAAGACATTTCGATAATGTTCTTAAGTAACTTTTTAGAACTTTGTATCCCGCTTATGCGTATGAAGTTTCATTAAAATCGGTACACTCGTTTCGAAAAACAAGGGCTTGAAAGTTTGTATGAAATGCCGTACAGCGTAATCGCTCTTAATAAATTATACATCTAAACCTTCCTCATGAATCATTCCGTCTATTGGTAAAAACTGCATGAAAATATGTTCGGTAGTTTTTGAGTTTATCGCGTTCAGACAGAAAGGCAGACGAAGTTTGTCTCATAATATGTAGTGATTGTAGGTTCGATGACAACAAAATATAAGAATGATAAAGGTAACTTTACATTTTACAGGACTACACTACTGATGATCGTCGTGAAATAGTCATCATCACTTACTTAATAAAAGAAAGCTTCATCAATTTAAAAAATATCTCATATTTCTTCTACAAAATTGAATAGATTTATAAACGCAAGAAATTTGCTTTGTTGGAAGATTTTTAGAGAAAATTAAATGGTCATACCCTCTTAAACTGAGTGGCTCACAATAGCGCAACTGCAATTCTCTCAAATAAAGCACAAAGTGCATGTGCGTTTATTTACGCCACATTAAAAACTTTTTGTAGGATTCCGAATAGCGCTATTACATGGTTTCTAATTATACAAGGACTGTGCTCGCCATTTTTAGTTTTCGTTTTAAAGTTTAATGGAACTTATGGGCCTTGGGTCAAGTAATTCTATTCTCTCTGTTTTTTATTTACCTACTTAATTATGGGCTTGTCCGCTCAATGCTTTTAGAATGCGGTCGGAAACAGGACTCAGGCAGCCTCGCTGAGCATAATTGTATTGTTTTTATTTGAGCATGGTCGAATTTTACAATGTGAAATATATTTATTTACATGAAGATGTATGTAGTCAGTCAAAAACTGTTCCGCAACTGTCAATTCTCAGATCAACAGTTTTCCGAAAACATGGCCACAAAAGGAAAAAAATTAACACGACCTGCTGAAACTTTAAGGGAATCCTTAGCACGTGTAACTTATAATCAACACCAACAATTTCATAAACGAAGCAAAAACAGAGCTCACAAAGCAATAAAACTGAGAACAAACAGCACCAATGAGTATGAATCCGTCTCAAAACTTCAACATCCTGTCGGAGTTCATATTAAAGTAAATCATATTAAAGTTACAATATAAAATTGGATCTTAATGTACACGTCTGTAGATAGTTACCCGGGAAAGATCTAACGCCTAAGGTACAGGCTCGGCCTAGTTTAGGTGTTAGTAGTCATTTGAATTGTGTTCAATTGCAGAATTGTACCTACTGTTTACCAAAATCTTTTTGTAAAATATTTTTGTGTCAATAAAGCTTTTTTATTTATTTTTTATTTATTTAATCAAAGTAGAGTCGCGTATCCGCCGGTCTGTACCCAGCCTTAAATAACGCTCGTTGTTTTGGCCGTCATCCAAGGCCTTGTTAAGGAAACTGGAGAATTCGCGGAGCCACCATTGTTTCTTGTTGTGTATATAAAGGCGCGACAGACGTCCTGAGCCTCGGTCCGTAAATGTATGCAATAGAATAATTTCCGTTCAATTATTTCGTTATCCAGTGTAATTGAGGCTTTAGTGGCGGTTATGCGGTTCTGTTTTGATGTTTAATTTGGAAAGTAAGTGGTTTTGGTGGCTACGTACTTAATAGTTATGTTTGTTTGTATGTTGCTTTTGCTATGCGTATTTAATAGGTGCCGAGGGCGTTCGGCTATCAGCTAATGACAATATGCTGCCATTAACCATCCGCGTCAGTTTGTGGAAAATCCCTGCACAGTCGTTTTTGTAGCGGTTTTTGTTCAGCAGTGACAAGCTAAAATGATCATAATGACCATTGTGACATGACAATAAGTTGTTTAAAAAATTTCATTCATAGATACCCTAATCTACTTTGTTAAACAAGTTTTTAACATAGTAGAAAAATCAATACAAACATATAAATAGTATAATACCAAACAGTAAAGGAGGTAGGAGAGATTCGTCCAAAACCGGGTCTGTGGGACTATGGGGCACAATGCAGTTTAGTTTCTTACATGTTTTAAGCTTTTTAGCTGCAGCTGGCCAATCTGATTAGTTTGTGAACAAACAGCTTATAAAAATTGTAAAAAAAAAGTAATTTCTTTCTGCTCCAAATCCTTATGGGACGAATCTGAAACTATGACCAGAAGAGCAAAAGGGTCAAACTCAATGACCTCGGTTTTGAAGAAGAATAAAACAGATTTTCTTTATTTTTAAGAAATCTCCTAATCTACAGGTACTAATAGTTTGTCGTAGACGTATCCTTGCAATCATCATCTGCCTCATCTGCCAAGCCTTTTCCCAACTATGTTGGGGTCGGCTTCCAGTTTTACCAAATGCAGCAGAATACCAGTACTTTACATGGAGCGACTGCCTATCTGACCTTCTTAACCCAGTTACTGGGTAATACGATACCCCTTGGTAAGACTGGTTGTCAGACTTTCGGGCTTCTGACTACCCGTAATGACTGTCAAAGATCCGCGAATGACAGCCGGGACCATCGGCTTAACGTGCTTTCCGAGGCACGGAGGGGTCTCGGTATGTAAAGATCCTAGCAACATAGTGTAGTAATTACAAAGTGCATAGCGATTGAATCGACTTAGATAATTGTGCAGCATTAGATAGGTAATTAGAAGTAGCACACACGCTTCGGGTTGGCTTGCAATTGAACACTTTTCTTGTCTATTCTAGCATTTGTTGCGATAGTATTCTGCTGACCAGAGTGGTAATTTCGCATTTAAATCTCAGTGTCAATCTGTCAAAGACCCCTATTATTTACCTACATTTTTGTCAAGTTTTTTTTTATATTGATCGGCGCCAATGAGAGATTGCGACTTGAATTTAAACGTTTTTTAAGTATGACTACTATCCTTTAGATATTAAGTCACGTAATAGTCCTCTTGAACGTATTTTTCCCATGGTAGCCAAAGTCAAAACAGTGAAGGAAAAGATCGTAAGGAAACTGGAATGTCCTAGATCCAAAAATTCGAAAACATGTGATAGTTACCAACCTGTACTGGGCCCGCGTGGTAGTACGGCACACTCCTTCTCTGCGAGAGAAGGCCCAGCAGTAAGAACATTATCGGCTGATTATGCATGGCCAAACTCAACGGAGACTAGTCTTCAGGCGCGGGAGTGTGTGCAGACACAGGGGCACTCTCTCTTCCCTCTCTCTTCTCTTCTCTCACTTATGAAGATACCAAAAGGAAAACATGGTTTTTCCTCTGAATAGGAGGTACTACCTTCTCTTTTAACAACTCACTAGAAAAAAAGTCGTCAGTTAGTTCCATAAATGGGCGACATTAACAACTTGATATGCATACTTTTTGGATCATTTTATGAACCATTAAATATTCAACGCTTGTGCAACAAATGAGTTATGGTACCCAGTAACGTTTGGCCAACACCGTAGCAGCCGTATCGCAGAACATCAATGATTTATATGTCTTTAGTTAAAGTTTAAACGATAACTGGCTACCATTCATTTAGAAATTATCTGATATTTATGCAAGAAAAAAAAGGAGAGGTTTTTGACCCGCACTTGACTGTGAAAAGCTGAATGGGCAAAGCAAGGTAACTTTTTGACATTCTAAAAATGAAATGTGGAAACTTAAGGTTACGAGTATCTTGTTGAAAGCATGTGTAAAGGTTAATATTTGAATGGAAACAAAACTATAACACGTTGTATAGCGTCTGATATCAAAACTTCTGGGAGATCGTCGAAGTCAACAACGTAGAATATTGGCATTAGTTACACAACGCTGTCTTCTTCTTTCGAAAGTCAAATTACTGACGGCTGAAAGAGAGAAATTGGTGTGTAACTATTCATCTGAAATAATACATTAATTAGTAAGGGGTAGTAATATAATTATTATTAAATTCATATATTATTTTAAACTCCATTGATCTTCCCTGAAACCGGCATAGGGTTGATAATTGCACTGCTCGCGATACGTGTGCTACTACTTTCTTTTCGCCTAGCGTTCTTTCTGACGTTTTTGATTTTGCTCGGCTCCTAAGGGTCCTAGCGTGATGTTCAATAACCTATGGACTTACCTACTAAGGATTGGTTAATCAAATGCAAAAAGAATCAAATTCGGATGGCAGTTCTAGAATTTAGTGCCTTCAAACATACAAACAAACAAACACTTCAGGTTTATTATTAGTACAGATATAGATAGATTGAATAATCGGTATACCATATCGTAAAACTCTTTTATTATTACTTTTACAAGCCTAAGTTCTCCCAGTACAGGGCAAAGGCTACCCTTCCGTAAAAACTGTAGTTTAGGTTTACAAAGAGTAATTTTTCAAAGTCTATCCGCAACACTGACAGTAATCTATCAAACCTTATATCAATTCATTTATCAAACTGGCCTGTAATTAAAAAGTTACCCAGTCCCTTTAAAAATAAGAAACAAAGTAGTTTAGCAATGTTACTCGATTTAAACAATTAATTGAAAAATGTTTGTAACGTGCTCGGGTAATATGTTGGCAATTTACGAAGAGCTTAATTTACTTGGTTCCGTCGGGAGCTGTTGGTAAATTAACACTTATTACTGTTCTGTTTTATTGATCCTGTTTAATTAACTACTTTTCCTGGAAGTCTTTTAACAGATTTATATTGATTCTTCTGAATCTTTGCTTTGGTTTCTGAAATGTGGTTTGCAATTTTATACGGACAAATTCTTTTCGAGTCGTTGAGAATGAGAGATTTATTAAGTAAGTACTTCATTGTACACCAGTAATTATGTAACACGCTAGATTTTGTCCCCGGTTTCGCCTGAGTGGAGTTTGGAAATTACCTCAAGGGAACGTAAGTCATACTACCGGGATAAAAAGTGTTCTATATTTTAACCCAATTCATGGTCTATCCGTGTGCCAAACCTCTAAGTGGTGGCCCGACCACAGATATAGATAGACCTAGATAACGCAAATATCACGATCTGTATGAAAATCAAGCGAGCCATTTTTTTACTAACTACTATGACGTCACAAGCACTATTTAGTGATGGGAAAATCAAATCGATTCAAAGACGCCACCGCGTGCGGCACCGTCTCGCCCCACCCCCGGGGCCTAGCGCCAGCGCTCATGCTCACCCAGCCAGCAGTAGTCAGGACTGAGCGCGAAAGTGGCGGCTTGCGATTTTTATACGTAAGCTGGGCACGCGAAGTAGTTGCTCTTGCGTTATCTAGGTGTATCTTTAACTGTGATTTACCAGTTGTAGATCGTAGGTTCGAACCCAGACAGGCGCTTTACTTTATGTAAATTATTTCATTACCACAAGGCGGAACTTGCGACTCGGTGAGCGAACAGGTCTGAGCCGGACAGGCGCAAAACTCATCATGGAAAAGTAGCTTTTCCAGACGTTTTCAATTCGGCGATCGATTTCCCTTTCCTGTCTATTTTCGAAAGAAATTAACTGGCCCAAGGAGATATACACATCGACATAATGTATTCCCTGGCTTTCTACCTCGACCCTACGCTGCGTTGTTAGTCATAAATTGCGTTTAAGGCCGATTAATCGCAAGTTCCACCCTGAAGCTAGCCATGCTCAGCTCTCGGAGCAAAAAGGACTATTTCATTATGTTTTTACTTATTGGTAATTATATTTTGTCGAGATACTAATTATATCTACTACCTACCTACTTACTTAACGTGGAGTTAACTCAATTAACTTTTATGCCCTGGGCAGTATTTTTTTGGCCCTAGTGGTATCCCAAATTCCCAATGTCTAAAACCCTATAGCAGGGGGTTCGTGGCAGCTGTTGGACTCGATCTCTCCTTACAGTTACTTTTTTTAAAGTATTTTTTCTTTCATTCTCGGGAAAAACACATAGGTCAGATAATAACATAGGTATAAAATAATAACAGCTTATACATATTTTCGGTGGCCTCCAACAGTTAGTTGACATTTTGCCACTTCAACTGTATGCCACATTATGATTTAAAATAAAAAATCTGGTAATCCTGAGACAGTCAACAATAGTGTAATAGTTGATAGTGTACGTTCTAACATTTGGAACTAGATTTTAAATCATAATGTGGTGTTACAGCTGAAGTGGAAAAAAGTCAACTAACTTTTGGAGGGCACTGTAGGTAATATGAAATCGAAAATCAATATTCGGAAAATACAATCGGGTGTCGGGTATTGTAGTCGTACATATATTTAATTTCGCCGAAAATATTCGAATTATTGAGAAGTTAATAACTTTGTCATTAAGGTAACCTTCGTAAGAAATAATCTTTTTCCAAAAACCTACTACACCGAAACCGTTACTAAACCGTTTTATATACAATCTAGATGCTTAAGGTAAAACGGATTATCGTACAAAAGAGTCATTATTAAACTTGCTTTCTAATTATTTATTAAAGATGCCTTTCTAATATTTTTTTTTTGTTTTTGGTAATAATCAGCCAGTTTTTTTTTTCAATCCTATAATTTTTAATCACTCAAACATAATGGATTCAGAGTTCGAAACGTAGATACCAAACGTTGGTTTACTCCCAAATGTCATTTGGATCTCATGTTTTTTATAGCTTGTTCCTTCATTTAAATGAGACAGTATATAGCAGAAACGAATCCTTATTTGATTGAATCTTTCTTTACAAGCCAGCTACGACCCACTCACTCCCGATACAGTCGGAGAATTTGAATTTTATTCCAATCATGGTACACCATTTCAATGAAAACGACACGGTTTAGGAGAATACGGGAGATGTAAGCAAACATAGCCAACACAATCATGTATTCAATTTGTGCGAGGATTACTCTTACTTTCTGTCTGATTTTTATTCATTGTGTATGCAGCATGTTCTGTGTATCGCTGATTTCCCTTACGATTTGCTCGGAAGTCTGTATGGTGCCAAGGCGTATGTTACGTCACGAGTGCTTGAAGCCAAGTACGGCAATAAAGTGTGTTAGCTTTATAGAGCAAGCGAGATCTTTGGCTAAGGACCCCGCACTTGTAGGAGACAGTAAACCTGATTTGTTTAATTGTTGCAGAAGTTAGGAAGTCGTTCAGACAAAGTTAAACAATAGAAATATATGAGACGGTTTTTCTTCAAAGTCATTTCATAAAAACCCACGGTATGCTAAGAAATGAAGAAGTATTCGGGCGTAAGCAGTGCCCAGACTCCAGACGTCATCACTTACGAATAAAATACCAATTTCTTTTCATCACTTGATCCTCGGTTCTGAAAATGAAGCTTCAAGATTTATATAGCAAATGAGGTTTATGCTAAATAGGGAATAACTTAAAAATATCCTTACCGAGAACTTTTATAGTCTCATTTGTTGATGCCAATATACGTAATACAGAGAGTGGACTCTATAAAAATATCTTATAACCGCAAACTTTATTACAGAACGAATATTTTGGTACTTACTTTATTATAAAATATTCAAAGAGTCTCCTTTGCAATATCCTGGTTTTTGAAATCCAGTGACTATTGGTCTCTATCAGAATTCGCACAGATTTTCAACACATATCCTTTTGCTCTCAAATATTTGCAATAAAACCAACGAGTGCGAGTTGAAAGCAAAATATTCAATGTTACCTCAACGTTCTGTGGAACAAAGGTGAACAAATTTTACTTCGTTCAGTACATATTTTTTGTTGTAATATCAAAGTTATTATTTTCATGGAAAGTTTTAAATAGCTCACGATATTGTTTTTGCTACTTTTCTGAATATTCGTAAAAATCATGAATTCTTTACAGCATTCAGGAAGCAAAATAAATACCTACAGATTAATTAAGTTGTTTATAGGTACTCAGGTGCAAACTTATAGTATATTTCAAAATATTGAGTGTGAAACATACATTTTATTATCTACTGACATACGGTTAGATCCAGATGTGTTGTACGAATTCTGAAAATAAATATTTCATCAAGTATAATATTGCTTCCCCACTTGATAAAACAAAAAAGTTAATATTATACTTCCACCGTAAGTCCCGGAATTTTTTTAATTTACCGTCAAACATTAAATATAATATCTCTCTCCTTTAGCATGTGAAATTATTTTGTCAAATTTAATTCCGTCCGTAGTTTTGGCAAGTGCAGGAGATATTTCTTACCGCGACCCGCCCTCTCCGCATAGCTGCCGGTGCTTTTGTCGTCATATACCAGTAAATCTTAGTAGCTTCTCTTAAATTTAGTTGCTTTCTTCATCAAATATTCCCTTGGCTAAAGAGGATTTTGCTGAGAAATTGTTTTCAAGACAACTCAATTCAGAAGTAAATTGATGAGCATAGAATTAAGTTATAGAACTATTAGATAACTCGGATTGTGTAAATAAAAAAAAACAGAGATTGCTATTGATTTTATAGATATAATAAAAGAATGCTGTTAAGTTAGGTTTGAATGAATTTGTGAATTATTTCCTATACGCAATTTGTGTAACATTGTTTATCCACAATTTGATTTTTTACAAGGTGGATTTTGAAATTGAAACACAAATAAAGACGACCATCATAAAATGTTACAAAAAGTGTTAATAGACCTCGAGCTTTTTTTAATTCATTTTAACAGCTTTATTTGTATTAACTTTATTATAAATATAAATACAAGTACATAATAAATTTATTTTTAACCCAATGGGATCTGACGTGGGTTAATTAGATTCTATTGTTATAACTGTGTAATAATTGGGCTTGGGATAGATATTATGCTCTAAAATTATACTCTATTGGCTCGTTTATTTATATTAAGGCCAGAAAGGGTATTTTCTTGGTAGAAATAATATTTTTCGTTAATGCGTTCTGCAAGTTCGCGGGTACGTCCTCGATTCTGTCGTAGAGCGGCCGAGTAGCGATAATTTTGCGAAAATGGCCGCCTTGTCGACAGCAGTGCCTCTGCCACGAGCCCGGGTGAAATAATAACCACATTATGATTTTAGACAGGCTACCGCTTAAAGTGGTTTAAGGTGACGCAAAGTGAGAGAGGGGCTTTGTGCCACTGTGAAAAATGTAATCAGGATATCCGCCTCTTCTTGTTTTGTTAATTTACTTTCCAACTAAGAGGTAAAACTATGAATGAATAGTAGCGAAAGGACAGGTTTATTCGTTAACAATGGCAAAGTTTTCAGAATAATGCCACTCTGAAGTAAAGTTCAGAATCTTAATTCAGATATTTTAACTTAACGTTAATAACTAAGTGAGTTTTTCTTCTTATAAAACGGTCTTGAGTTATGATTTTGTTGTTTTAACAAATGGTTGTGCAGTTGTTAAAATGAGGACTGTTGAAAAGCACATTTTTCTAGATTATTTCATCATTAACGTTTTCTTTTATGTCGAGGCTCAGATATTCTTAAAGATAATTTTCCCATTTTCAATTGTAGGGACGAGTCTTTAATCAATGAAATGGTTAGTTTTACGACTCGTCTGCATTTTCAAATCAGCTCGTAATAACCCAACACAATTTTCTTTACGGCCTTTCCTGACACATACTGAGCTAGATACCTATTGAACACAGCCGTGCGACACACTATTTAATTAGTACTTGGTTCTTAATGGTTAAATCTAATTAACATACATTGTTGTGAGCTCTTACTTTACATTTAACTCGTTTCTTATGCTTAAGAAAAAAAAACACGGAAATGTATTGATTTTCTCGAAAGTACCAAAAATAACGACAAAGCATCATTCTGTAGGTACTATATACAGGGAAAAATTGAAAATGTGGGTATCGTTATCTACTAAAGAAACATTTGTTTTTCTAATCTCTGTTTTTGGGTAACTACGGCTGAGTACGAGGTCAACGGACACTGGTAGTGTAGTAACTTGAAATTATTAGTCAGGAAAATATTTATTTAGTCATTACATAGTTATCGATATACATCACGTCTGTGAAGTTTTGTCAGCTAATTTAATTTGACCTTGTATACATCATTGCATCCTACGATGACAATTTAGTGGCTTGTACCAAAGTAGCGTAGAATCCTCCGCGGCTTATTTATTTTATTAAAGTTACGGCCATTTAAATTTTCTAATTAAACATGAAGGTGCTACCCTCTCCGTGTCGTAATTGTGCCGAGTGCTGTAATAATCTCTGTTTTGCGGGAAACTGACAGAAATTACAACTCCGGGAACAGAAAGCTTTTTGTTCTTTCTAATTAAGTATAGGTATTATATTTCTATTTTTGGAAATCAAATTATAGTTCAATTAGACAGAAACAAAAGTGTTTAGGTAAGTAGGTACCAGTGAAATGAAATAAATTATTTATTTTGTAAATAGGATATCTGTATCACTTTTACATGCATTTTGGCCTCCTTCCACTCCCTCCGTCTTTCGTGAGCCCGCGCGTCCTCATGTCATATTATAAAACAAAAATAACTAGATGGAATCGACATTTCCTATCTGACTACACCTGAAAAGAAATAGCGAAACAAACTCAAAGGTGTCTTTTAAAGTCCAGACAAAATCTTGGCCAAATCATGTGGGACAAAGTAGATTAGTGCCTGAAACGGTCTTTCGAGAAAAAAACTACACAATTTGAGTCCAGTCAGTACAAGCATTTGTCAGAAATCGTGTAGGTACTCACAATTTGAGGAGCTTAACGACTCCACGAACAATAGGTACCAAAGAAAGAACATTTGGGTAGGCCGCATAAAGTATTCAAACTACCAACATTAAAACGAACAAAGAAAGAATAATAAAAGTTACTATATGGTACCTACTTTACAAAATAAATATGTCTTAAAACTTGATTCATTTTGAGTATAAATTTAACATTGAACGACCACGGTAAAGAATTTTAACTCTTTTCCCCAATAAAATATATCCTATTTTACGCCTTTTAAGTTTCACAAAGTAGATAGTACCACATCGATGTCGTAAAATTAACAAAGAAATTAATTTCCCCGTCTCGGCTTTCAGAAGTAATTATTTGAAAACAGATTGCGCCTGTCACTACCAAGACGTGTACTTACAGATTTGTGACACTTTTCCCACCAAAGTAGAGACTTTAGATTACATTTCAGAAGGGAAATAACGAATTTGAATTTCAATATGGCCATTACAAAATTATTCTATGTATATACGTACCTACTGTTTGTAGATATTATATATGTTTAGATAATTGCTTTTCCTTTAAATTAGTTTGGCTTTTTAGGAAGAATTGTTTACTGAATTGAACTTCAAAATGTAAACATAATAAATAGGTACCGTACACAAATGGTTGAAGAAGAGTGCTTATCTAACTAACTAGAGATTTATGTAAGAAGTCCAAATTCGTACCTAGGTTCCTAAATAACGTCTACAAAATATTTTAATTATATTATTTTTATACTGAGTGATGGCTGTATTGCGTGGATGTGGCGCATACTTCCCCCCTATTTCTCCTTTTTGTGTTTTTCTCTGCGTAATGTTTGCTGCAAATATCCGTATTTTATTTTTTATCAGCATAACAGCTTAGCTATTTAAAAAATAATAGGATTAGAAATGATAGCATGTGGTTAGCGATCGCTTATAACAAAATCCCCGAGAACAATAGCGAAAAACGTACCAATTGTTTTCTATTCTTTATTTATTGTACGATTCAAGAACAGCTAAACCAACCTATGTAAATAGGAGACTGGAGATAATTCACACACAGGCTTATTTAGGGTGGAACTAATCAAAACCGGAGCTAACAAGTACCCATGAATAAATTTGTGTCCACATTTGCATATTAAGCCAAATTAGAAAAACGATACGTTACCCACTCTTTGGTTGATTAAATAATTTAAGGAGACTTACTTACTATTACTTTTCCTTATCGTAAGTTACAAAAAAACTAGTAATCTAAACCATTCATTATTATTATCCTAATTTTGACTAATATTATAAATACGAAAGTAAGTTTGTTTGTTTGTTACGTTTTCACGCTAAAACGGCTAAACGGATTTGGATGATATTTGATTTTATTTGATTCCCATGGGATCGAGGGAGATATAGGGCGCAGGTAGTACTGAAATATTCTGAACACCCATGCAGTACCTAATAGATTTAGTTTTGTCGATAAAATATCTAACTGCAAATGCAAAAAAGTTGCGTCCTGTATTAAAATGAATAAGGCAAGCGCTTTGCAATGCAAAGACTCTCTCACGTCCTGGACACCTATTCGGACATTAAGATTAATTATTTCCGAATTTGTAGGTATCTGGTAATTAACAACCTAGCACTGTTGGGATTCAGGCCTCCTCTCTTTGCAAGTGCGAGGGAGTGGGTCGGGGGCCAATGCGGGTATGGTGGACGTCATCATGTCATATGTCTTCGAATTTTGGGTTCATCCTTGAGTAAAAAGGCACTGGAATGTTTTTCATTTACTTACCTAGATTTGCGTTTTATTTTAAATATTATTAGTGATTAAATACTCTTTTATTTTAAATTGATTTTCCAGAAACAGAAACCCGGAATAAATCCTATTTATGTATATGATTATAACAGTTATTGAATGGCGGCGCAAAGTATTGCTAAATAATTATAGGTTTCCAATATCCAATTTTTAATCAGCGATATTTTAATAGATCGCCTTGTCGATACGTACACAACTTCCTCGACGGAATCTTTGTCAGATTCAGAACTTTTCTTCGCACTAAACGACTAGGAACGCAGCTGAACGGATAAATAATTTATTTTCTGTAAGTAGGTTCGTATAAACACTTTTACACGTCAATCATAATTATGTTAAAAACTAGATGAGGTCGGCGTTTCCTATCTGAATACTCTGAGAAGAAAGGCCGAAACATCTTGGTCAGATCATGTGAAGACCATGTTGACCACACAGATTGAGTGGACCCGTCCAGTCAGTGCACGCATTTCGTCACGTCAGAAATCGTGCAGCTTAACTCAAAACTTAAGGAGCTCAACGATTCGATGAACAATACCGAAGAAAGGGCATTTGCGTAGGCCACATAAATTATTGAAACCAAGACAAAAACTAACAGAACAGAGAGAAAAGTCAATAAATAAATAAAATGACCCACATAGTCACGAAATTAAAATAATCTAATACTTTACAAAGTGATAAAATGTCATTGTATATATAAAATTCATCAATGTCAAAGTGTATATAAAAAAAAACATTCAATATGTAAAAATTGGAAGAAGCCCAATCGCAAGCTTTTTTGTCCTCAATATAATCTCCGGATAATGTTACCGAACCTTGTTTTAATAATAAAATTAAGTGTGCATGATATTCTAGCCCAGCGCGCGCATTACACATGTGAGTATAGCCGCAAGTTTTTCGGCACGGCACAAAACGACTGTCTAAATGGCAATTCGGCTAGACCGCAGGTGACTAAAATCGTGAGTTCCAAAATAGGTTACGACTTTTTTCGTGCGGCAATAGGTCGCATGCGGTGAGTGCCTAAAATCGACCATGAAAATGCTCACTTCTCAGGCGATCACGGGTCGATATTTTGATGAACTAGTTACCTGCGATTTTTATCGACCTGTGTAAATGGGGAGGCGATTTAGCTGGTGAGGGGATTTTGGTTAGCGATCAGCCGCACACAGAAAAGAGTTTAACATCTTATGTTTAAAATGATTGTCCTTACACTTCATGTAAACAAAACCACCATTGGCGGCTATGGTAAGTTTCTGCATAGGCTGGAACAATCACTACTGTTGCAAAACACACAGACTAGCAATACAACATCGCCCTATAAACTTCATGTTTTACTAAACAGAAATCTAATTATAATGGGTCGTCATCCATCATCTTTACTCAGCCATAAATAAGCCACTGCTGGACATAGACCTTTCCAAACATCACCATAACAACATGTTCTGCACTTCCCGCGTCCACCGAATTCCCATTTTAATGGATAAAATAATGTTATTCTATGGACATGTTGGAGTGTATGCGACAACATTTTCCAACTCAGTTCGCTCAAGTATTGAGAGGGTTTGTAACAACATAAAACATTTTATTTTAGCTTTTGAGCTCAGCGTAACTTTTTGAAACGGCGTTTTTACAGCTTTTTAGGTATTTAGTGCATGTTTGGGATTGGATTAGTGAATGAAGATGGCCGCGAGTAGTTTTTGCAGCCGTTTTATTTATGTAACTTGTGAAGGTACATTCACGTAATCCTTTGACAATTATTAACCGCACTGAATCACAGCTTCCCAGAACTGGATATATTGGTGTTATTCAGAGGTTTGTAAGGTTCTCTGTGCTTGAAACAAAGGATCTCATGAAATAGATAATGTTATTATTAACACTGTGTTCTATTGAACGCGAATAGGAAATTTAAAATTGAAAGAGCTAAAGGAAAATTATTATAAAGTATTTTTCGTGATTGAATATTTTATGTATCGTACAAGATTGAACATAACTTATCATATTTTTACTTCATGATCTCTAGTATGATAAAACAGTAGTAGTAGGTATCTACTATAAGACTGTAGTAAATAACTAAGCAATCAAAATAAAAACATGATGAGATTCTAGTTTTCTCTCTCATCTTTCGTTATAGAAAAGTAAAGTCTTCACAAGAATGTGGCCAATTTTCTCTTTTTCATAATAGTCTTGAGTAAAAAAAAACTTCCTGTTTGCCAAGCCATTAATAATAATAAAGGTTTATTCACAAAAATACCTTTAATATTTTACTTTTAATATGCTTTAGCGGTATATTTCCTGGAAAAGTAAACGTAGGTAATCTGAAATTTTTTCTTCAGCCTGTTTCTATCGCGCCTCAATGTTCAAAGACAATAATAATTAGCCTGTATTGTCCTTGGTAAGGGAGACCTTGCCCTGCATAGGGCAAGGTCTCCCTTTCCTTTTTTCACTCAACTCGATCCTCTGCCAATGTGGAACATTCTCTCCTATAAACGTCAAGATCGTCCCACTATGTATGTCTGGGTCTTTCGCAATGCTGAGACAAATGAATACTTAACAGTTATTAAGATAGCCTAGTGAGAGTTGAGGCCAGTCCACCTCTATATACTATCCATTACATTCCATACCAGCAGTGCAAGCACAGATCTTTATTATAGCGAAAGAGTTTGTAAATTTATGATGGTTATTCATCTCAGTAGGAATCCGATTAAAAACATTGCAAGCGGATGTCTGCAAGTGTCAGTGGTGCCTGAACTGCCGGATTCCTTAAATTAGGTACCTGGTAGACAAACCCACCATATTAAATTATAATCGCAATGGAACCTAATACATTTTTGTACGAACTAAGTTTTCGTTAAGTCTTTTTCGGTAGCCTTAATTTTGTAACGTCAAGCTTTGGAGATTTTCGTCAGAAGCTATATTTTAATGATACGTTAGTCACAAGCTAGCTTACAGCCGACCCGTTTCGGGACTACAGGAATAGCGAGTTGGTCCAGCGAGAATATACACTAGACTTGACTAGACAGTGCTTACCTACATAATTTACACCATAATTGCCTACCTCCCTCAGCGATTCATTACTCTAAGTAGACCACTTACTAATGGACATATTTGCGTAGGTAATATTAAGACTATTAATATCTCATTTCGGGAAAGCCTCTGCCTATTCATTCATTTGGTCTAGATAGGCATTCAGACAAAACAATAACATACATAAAAGCTTCAAATCCCAATTTAATTATGTAAACTCCAATAAGCATCGAATTGCTCATTTAGTTAGTATCGATATAAAAATAATTAATTGCTTTGTTAAAAATAACCATTATTATGAAGCGAGATATAATTAGAGTGGGAATGAGTTTTTAAAATTCACTTTAACGCCGTTTATTTTAATTAATATTTCCATTTTTACATATCTCGGTACCACGGGGTCCCGGTCCTTTGTAAGGCCTGTACGAGGGACTGGAGACAACTGGCAGAGGCCCTTTGGCAAGTTTTAATGGAATGAGACACCAAACGACCGTTATTCCTGTATGCACTATGCAAGTGCACCCAAGGACAACCCCCTATTGAAAGACTCGGAAAAAAAATTAACTATGGGTCTGGGTGGCTAAAGTGGACTGGTTACCAAGAACTACGGAAGGGCGTTTAGCGCTAAATGTATATAGGTATATAGTGATTTTTGGTACAAGAGGGCCTCAAAATGAAATTAATTATCAATTCGTATCGTAGGTCATCTTATTGATAAATGAGACATGGTATAAATATTATGCGAATTCCCCGGAGCCATTTGTCAGCCACGAGAAGCTGCTAAGACAGATAAAAAGCAATTTGTATTATCGCTTTTACTTCAGCCAATTTCAGAAAATACCATCTAATGCATTTGAACAAATTACAGCAGGTTTTAGAATTAAATAAAGCTTCGAAAACAAGTTCTCAATTTAGATTATATATAATTTTTTATAGCTAGATTGTGTAGTTAAATCGGATAGATTTATAACGTAGATATACTTACTACTACTTTCTTGAAGTTAGTTGTTAAGTCAAATTTAGTCGCTCTTCTTTTAATCCATTACCAGATAAAATTACATTACACTATAAGAACTATGAAAGAAAAATGTAAAAATAAAAGTGGTTGGATTGTCTAGTCGCCTACGAACACAACACAAAGAACCCCAGCTATATTAAGTTCTCACAAGTTATTTAAGTTGGAGCCCAAAAACCTAAATACTCGTCAATCATCCCTAACTTGGTTGTAGCAAGTGAAAGTATGAAGGTATATTTTTCACTTAAATTATAGTGTCAGAAAGCGAGTAAGACCTAAACTATGGTACGCTCAAATCCTCACACATACAAACAAACAAACAGAACGAATTCCCGTTCTGTTTGTTTGGTTGTACCAACTTGATGTCTCATCTGTAGAACCGATTTCACGGAAATTTCGCATACGTGCTTAAACACTACCTGGTAAAAGATAATATAATATAATAGTATTCTATATCTTTTTCCGGGTAGTTTACCTAAAATAGGAGCAAAACCGCGGCCCAAAGCTAGTTTTTTTTTAATGATTGTATGACATGTATAAAAAAAAAATTAACACTGTAAAGAACTTAATTTTGACGAAGGACCGGTATATATTTAACGCTACTTATAAAATATGGGTAAGTAGATAGGTAGGTGACTAACCGAGCCCGCGGCTCCAGCCACGTGAAAACTTTTTAATTTTCCGGGATGAAAAATACTCTGTCCTTTCCGGATTTTAAGTTACCACTTAACTACGTCTCTACTTTGTTTCATAAACCTGCATATACTTAACCACTCAATTGTGTCAACTAAGGGCTTATATTTCAATCATCTAATAACTTTATTCGAGAAATAATTTTGAAATTTTGACAGTTGTTTCATACAAAAACTGTCAAACGTCAATTTTATTCCTCGAATAAAAGTTATCTAGCGATGGAACAATCAGCCCAAAAAAAATATAGTTTTTACTAGTAATAATTGTTTTATGAGTTTTTATTGTTTTTTATTTAATATTAGAAAAAGAAAAGATTTGATTTTTTTATGTTTGTTCGTTACGCTTTGACGCTAAAACGGCTAAACGGATTTGGATGAAATTTGGCACATGTGTAGACCATGACCTGGATTAGGACGTAAGATACTTTTATCTCGATATTCCCAATGAATCGAGACTTATGCGGGTGAAACCGCGGGGTACAGCTAGTAATGAATAAAACGAACAAATCGCAAGAAACAATAACGATCTCTCTTGTGAGACACGCGAATTCAACTTTTATTTTATGGTATTGATAATTGGATCCATTTCGTTATATAAAAATATCATAATAAATAATACTCAATTTAATAACGTTATCAAAACATAACGCCAATAAAACCTAATTTATTCCACTTTGTAGCCAAAAATTTTAATCTGCAGCAACTTTTTTTATTAAGTTCTAAAATACAAAAGTATTGTGATTCATACCCTGTTGAATATGCAAGAAATTAAGAATATTCATAGCTGGCTCGTTAGTGGCGGGTCGGCTACGTTTTTGGAAAGTATCGTAATAAATACTATGTAAGAGGTACAACAGTTTATGTTCAAAGTGTTACTTTTAAAATAGTTTACTGAGTTCTATAAAGTTTTTCAAATAGGTAGTGTGTTAGACCTGTGAGGCAGGGTTTCTTTTGAATATAATTTTCGTTCTTACAGTTGTGGATGAAGATATTATTGGAAATTTGGTATTTCTAGGTTTTTAGGACGACTAACGATATGGTAAAAAAGTTCATGTTATCGTGCTTTTATATACTTATAGGTATTTTTATTTATGAGGACATAAAGAAGACTAGAGTGTTAATACTTCGTACAGTGCACGAAATAAGAACATGAAGCAGTGACACTGCACGGACGGTGTAAGGAAAGGACAAAACGAAATTGAAAAAGTCTTTGAAAAAGCAGTATGAAAGTGTTTTTGTATTTTTGACATACATATTCATTTTAAATTCTACAATTGCCTGACTGTTTACACCTCTGCACACTCTGAAAATTTTAAATTAAAAGATGAAGGAAAATCCGGAACCGTGAAATATTCCACATCAAATGGAAATGTACAAGAAAATACGAATATTCAACAATTACCAACTCAAGATATTGTTGAATACCAAATTTTAATTAACGAAAATCCTATTAGAATGGAACCGAAATACTCGTGTACGAATAAAACCTTAATACTTTGAGGTTCTTGTTGACAAAAATAAGAAATGATTTACTGGCGCGAGTCGACGAAACCACAAGCGCTCTCTCACGGTGGCGTCGCTGGAGCTTACCTACGTAGACGGCCTGATAAGTCCCACTTTACTCTGATTTGTGGCCACCGTAAGTACCGATATATATTTTCATCAACGTTATTTATACGAACAAGTTATTTTTATGATATTCTTAAGGGGCACAAAGCACGACAAATGTCTTGCAAGCTTTTGAAAAAATACTTTCCATATGTTACGCATATTTTATGAGTTCATGTAAAAGCTTGAAATCAGAAGAGAGTTTATTCGCTTTAGAGCAGATTTTTCCATCGCCAAGTAACTTTTATTCAAAGAATAAAATTGACTTTTGGCAGTTTTTGTTTTTGAAATAACTGTCAAAATTACAAAATGATTCCTTGAATAAAGTGATCAGTTGATTGAAAAATCAGCCCTAAGTAGAATTATATTTTTCAGTCGTGCAATTAGCTGGTAAAGTAGAAAATTGGCTGAAAAATTCGTAAAAGTATTAGCATTATTTACGAGTTCATGCGTTCTTTCCCTCAGTGTACACTGATGGACATTATATTCGGAGTATTCCCGTTTGAGCACCTATTTTTAGGGCACCTATGCATGGAGTACCATAGGTATTCCCATTTGAGCACCAATCAATATTTTATCGTGGTGCTCAAAGGGGAACAATAAAAAATATCGATCAAGCGCCAATTAGGTTACTGATCACTTCAAAAGCGTAGGTACCTATCTAATACGTTTTTCTACTCTACACTGGTAGCCGATTTGCTGTTAACAACTCGAGGTTAGACTAAAAACATTCTTGTTCGATTCGCAATAAGTATAAGTAGGTATCTACTGCATCCACCCTCCATGGTAACAAAAGAGCCGACGGGAGTCGACAGTTGTTGACGAGCGAACATCTCACTCCGGTTATTCTTTTAACTGTCTGCACAATAGCGGGTACTTATTCGTTAATCCGAACATTAGTGTGGAAAAAAATCTTACAATAAGATTTGGCATTTTTTCTGTCCGTAGGTACCTACTTATTTTGTCATTTTGGTTAGATTTCGGTTTTATTAACAAATCTAAACTCAAATTCAAAGCATTTATATCAATTCAACCATTTACAAGCATTTTTAGATTGTAAAAAGTCGGTCAGTTAGTCAGAAAATTGAAGCTAGTTGACCATTCCAAAAGTAGAGCTTTATGGAGAAGATCGGGCAAGTAACTCCAAGGACACTCTTTTAAAACAAGCTATTACAAAATCCAGGGTACATTATTCTTGTTGCTTCTACAGGGTGTTATTTTTAACGCAAAACCTCTTAAGGGGTCATTTTACTCATCATTATGAACAACTTTTACTACGGGAACAAACGTGAAAAAAAAATCTGCTGTTCCCTACATTATAAGTTCGCATAACTCGTCAAAATGTAGAGAACAGCAGATTAATTTTTGCGATTTCTGGTTTAATCCCATTTTAAAAGTTGTTCATAATGATGAGTACAATGACCCCTTAAGAGGTTTTGCGTTAATTCAATAACACAGTGTATATAATTATAATATATGTGAGAAATAAAATGAAGAATCAATTCAAAATTTATTAAGGCATTATATGATACTCGTAGTGCTTTGGCTACACCCTTCATCGAAAATTCAAGTAAACTTAGGATAGTAGGTACCTATTACTCGTATACTGTCGTTTCGGAAAACTTCACAAAACAGGTTTTTTTAAATATTTTAAAACTAGGTGTGAAACGTTTTGTATAATACCATGATGAGAAATTTCATAAACACACTGCACTTTAGTAACATATCAAACGTGGGTAAGCCTCCAAAATACTTATATTTTTTTAAAGCTCAGCGGTTTGTTATGAAAAGTCAAAAGCAAAAACAACCCGTTTATCCAGCTTTGACCGACCCGACTTTGTAAGCAAAATCGGTAATTGACGCTGGTCATAAGCTCTTGTGAGGTAAAATATCGGACTGGGTCATAATCAAAGGCTTACGACCCGAAGCCGGCGGGAAATCATTCGTTCCATTAGGTATATATTAGAAATAAACGTAATGTTCACGTTAATGAACCGTGAGAATGAATAAATAGGTATTTTTTTTATGTATAATTGGGTGTCTAACCTAGGTAGGTTAAGGTATTTTTGCATTTCTACTGATGTTACTGGTGTTCTAGATAGTCGCGTACAGACGAGTGGAACGCGTCAACAGCAGAGGCTACTGCAGACGCCGACATAGCTACGGCTGCTGTCGACAACGTGCTGCTCGTGTATTTGAGTACCGTACTCAAATACACTAGCGGCTTGTCGACGCGTCGGCGCGCCGACGCGTCGACGGCGGTCGTCGATAGCTGCCGTGCACTACAAGTTTACATATTATTTATTTCTTTTGTAGTAATTTCTTCAGAAATAAAATGAAATGTACTTACATAAATAACAACTTAAGCCTAATCAATCAACAAAACGAAAATGTATATAATAACCTAAATTTTTTTGTAGTTTAAAACCAAAAACAAGTTTCTTTGGATAACAACTATACCTAACAATCTCTCTAAAAGTACTGGAGACAGCTTTCTTCAACAATACAGCGTAATATAATGACTATCCACAAAACAACAAAGTAACTTTCTAATAGTTTCACAAAGATACCTGTTTGAGGCATACGACCAAGTTTTAAATCCAATTTAAAGTCGACATCTCTTTGTTCTATAATATTTAAACAAAATATTTAAGTCTAAATTAAAAATAACTAAGCCCACATCTAACAGAAAATGAGCATACCATGTAGGTATTCAGTTTCACTATCCGTTTTCCTCTTGGGCAAGCATAGACTCGGATTGGAGCTGGTAAATTCTCCTGGTAGAGTAAAAAACGGAAAAAGAAATACAAAAGGCGTCCGCCAGCAAAATTACCTGGGGCCACGTAACAATGTAATATCGACCTTAGCTTTTAAGAAATAAAAGTCAAATAGCAACAAATAAAATCTTGGTAGACATGTTCGTGAGCTTCATTTGGGCAAAGGGAGGTCAAACACTTAAACTCCGGAGATACAAGATTGCAGACGAGTTGAGGCAAACGAAGCAAGCTTCATGAATCGCTTTCGTGCATGCGAGGGGGAATTTTTGAGGGCCGCTACGTAATCAACCTGCTATTTTGATGGTACATGCACTTGGCGAAAGCTTTTCATGACGTGGAGATATTCATTATAAGTAAGGATATCACTAACATCATGAATTTCGAAGCTGCCGCTGAAATAAATTAACTTAACTTTACTACATTCATATTTACAGAGTTCTTTACTGTAGAGAAGCCATTTGTGCCAGCATCCGCTTTCTATTCTGATCCCCAGTAGAGTTAGTAATATACATTCCGCTCTGGAATAACACACACTTATGTATACAGAACAGATCATCACTGGGGACTGTTTGAAAAAAGGAAAACAGGAAACGTGTGAAAAAATAAGCCTTTTTTCCCGTCGAAAGGCGTGAACGCAACGCATCACCTATTTCTAAAGGAACGTAAATAAACGCACCTTTAAGAGTGCGTCTGAATCGACACATGTCCGTACATCCTCGTGTGAGTCAACATTCACCGGAGCCCTATTCTGAGGCAATATGGCATCATTCATTTATTCTCGAATACGGTTTTCCTGCCAAGTGATGTGGACTCTTTGTGTGAGTTAACAAGACTGGAATAATTAGACGTAAACGAATCGAAATTATCTTCTAATTAGAAGTTATTTTAACTAACCTTAGATTATACGGTTTACATAACCTTAGTTAACTAAATGAACGCAAATGAAATAACAATGAAATCGAATTTTACCACAAAATAGTCAGAGTTACAACAAAAGTTAACAGTGTGCTTCTTAGATGCCAACGATAAAATCATCTGCTGTCATGCAAGAAAACCACTTCAAAAGATAAAACGAACTGAAAATAAATCGGAATTATACTTTCAATCGCTTAGTATATTCAGAAGAACGCTTCTAATTACTACAACTCGTTGGTGCGGTTGCCTTTGCGACATCATCAAAGGGGTTGCAAGTGACGTTGCTACTTGCAAAGAAAACAGCTTTTGTTTTCTTTGACCGGAACCTGAACTAAACACACGACAACTTTTAGATTTTCTTACCTAGATTAGTTCCTTTCATTTATTCTCAGTTTCATTTAATAAAATCTTTAAGCTTTTTCATAAAGCGCTACTTTTAGCTGGATTAAAAGAGACATACAACTACTACATTAACGTTGGTACCTAGTTAAATAAATGGCGCTGCTTGACAAATCAAAACGCTTAGTACACAAGAGCAAAGTTCGAGCGAGCTCCGTTGTAAATCTAGATCGTAAACTAACATTAATCGTCCGTTGAGAACAAACTAGTTTCTCTAATTATTTCCTCGCCTTCGACCCTCTGGTTTTGTCTCACGGATTGCTGCATTCAAGTAACGACACCATTAATCGTGAAATTCAATGGGATCTTTAGTGCGTCACAAAATTGCACGAAATAATGGGGCTGAGGGAAATTAAAATAAACGTTGGTGTACCAAACTGGAGGTTGAAAATTATTTCCGATACGAAACTTCATCCTGCCTTCGGGTTCTGTACGCAAACTAAATGCCACAAAGCATAATCAGCCTATAATGTTCCCACTATTGGGACACAGGCCTCCTCACTGTGAGAGGGAGTGGGCTATAATCCACCATGCGACCCATAATCCACCACTTGTGCCCAATGCGGGCTTCACCAACCCGCATTGAGTCCACATGTCTTCGAATTGTTTGGTTCTAGGACATGCCAGTTTCCACACGATGTTTTCCTTCACCGAGAGCAGTGGTTTTAAAATTAAATACACAAAGCAAAGTGCCTGGGTTCGAACTCACGACCTGCAATTCGTAAGTCGGGGCTGAAACCAATGGGTTATCACTGCTCCCAATATACGAATACCACAAAGCGGAAGGAAAATATGTGTTGTGGAATCTGAGCGATATGTTCCATTATGCCGACATCCCAACATACGTTTATATTCTCTTAGTGCCATCGAAACCCAGAGGAATTAACGGAGAGTTTCAAAACACGCGGCAAATCGGAGCGCTCCCTAGTCCCCACG
This sequence comes from Gortyna flavago, assembly GCA_963669345.1. NCBI lineage: Eukaryota > Metazoa > Arthropoda > Insecta > Lepidoptera > Noctuidae > Gortyna > Gortyna flavago. The sequence goes on from OY770129.1 coordinate 10,370,631, forward strand.
CGGGAAAGGGTGTAAGTACATAACAAACATTGGGAGTACGTAAAAAACTAAAACCAAAATAGCGCAAGACTGTGCCACTAAGGGGATTAAAAAACAACCAGCCAAGTGTGAGTTGGTCGCGCTTATTGGGGGTTTCACAGTAACTGTGAACAGTGAATGGATATTTAATAAATCTTAATACGATTCGTAGAACTTTCCTTTACCAAATGGCCAATGCAACGTTAGCCACGTTGGTCCTTTAGATTGATCGAAGCCTTTAGTAATTTCTTTGAATTCAAAGCATTTATTATTTCAGAAAGTTTAAGTTAATTTTCTAGATTTTAGGAGTTACCTAATAAAAATTAAACTTAAATAAGCCACACTTCAAAATGCTTTTCTGAGAAATGGCTAGAGTCCTAACTTGATGGACAAATAAACTGATAAAACTTAACGCTTCCATTTTTCAATTTCTAGTACAGAACCCCAAAAATATAAATCAACGCGAAACATTATTAACGGACTTCAGTGACAGTGTAGACAGACTCAGGAAATAAAACATCCGAATGCAGTGTTCCAAGCATTCTAGTTCCCCCTAGGAGTACTGCCTGAGTAGGTAGTCTGTGTATCTCAGCGGTATAATAATACCGCTCTGCAATCACGGGTTGTGTTTACTCAAGGACCGTGGTATTTATTTGCTAAACTCTTGAGGGTACGCCTGGTAACATCGGCCTAATTTTCAAAACGAAAGCTGAATAAGCATTCGATTGCGAATCTGATAAACATTTCCCGTACACAGGTAATTGGTTTAATGCAAAGTAAATTTTCGTGTTCTTTTTATTTATGGATGTTCTCAAAAATAAATTGTTGGACAAGAAATGCCAAATATAGAAGAGGAAGAATGTTCTCTCGAATCAATCACTTTCAGTCCACGTTTTTGTATGAACCTATTGGGTTGAAAATCTTATCTGTGTTATCAATCAATTATTTGCAAATATTGTGGGTTGTTTAATTTTGAATGTTTATTTATTATTTATCCTCCCACTGGAACGCCATACAACAATTACATCGACGGAGCAAAAAATTACTTCATGTGCTGCTTTTCATTCATCTGTGCGCGATGGTCATCGAGGTGGCGGTGATGGATCATGTTGAATCGAAACTAAATTCTAACATTAGAGCAGAGATAATAATTTAACTGACTCGACAAAATATTTAGGAGTATAAACACGGTATTTATTTTCATGATTGTTGGTACTTAAAGTTACGTGGCACAAGAAATGTAAAGAAAAGCTTATCTGTACTGCGCAACGTAGTTTTAATACCTTGGGTATAACGCTTTAATCCATTCAGAACCATCTTTGAATTATCCTCGAAGACGGAAGAGAAATAAACAGCGGGGTTTACAAAGGTTAAACTTTTACATAGATTTGCCATAATTAAAAGTTGAACACAAAGAACTCGATCAATCGTTGAAATTATAATTTCGAATGAGTTCAATCGCTGTCATTCTTTTAAAAGCTGGGAACGACTGCCCAGCAAATGAATAGGAGTTTTCAATTAAAAGTGAAAACCGAATGAAAGGCTGTTTGATAGGTTAGAGGCGTGTTACGAACATAGTAAGTGGCCAGACGACAAAAGACTTCGCAATTAAATTTTAGGATTCCAAAGGCGTACTTAAAAAGTTCCTAATTTAATCCTAGTTCAATTCTTATCAAAGATCGGATCTTCAGTAGTTAAATAATAGAATTACTGCCTCAATGCTACTATCTATTCGGCGTTTCTTTGGTAAAACGTTTTCATTAATTAATACTAAAACGTAGGTAGATAACTTTTTAACCGACTTCCAAAAACGAGGAGGTTATCTCGATTGTATTATGATTTACATATTTTATTCTGAAACATTCCGCCGAGGCTTTATAATAAATTCATCGTAATCTAAAGCATCCACATCATAATTTACTTTATCTTGCATATAACTTACATGTATATTCGTATATGCTGTGTACCTACGTACGTATATATTTCTTGTTGGTATGTATTTTGTGATCCAGACGACTTGGGAGCAGTATATCCTAAACTTTACCCAAAACCGGTTTGCAATATTAATGTATTGTACGTGGTAATCTTACTGATGTCGATACTGAGCCGAACAACTGAAATTATAATAACTGCTTTCCTTATACTCTGCGTGAGTATATTCTATCTGCGAGGATAAATGGGTTTACGTGTGTAACTAAAAAAGTATTAGTAGTAGACGGGTTTGGTACATATGTAGAGAGGTAAACGGGTGCACGATTCGGCCTAAGTACTGGGTTGAGGGCAGAACTCACGTGCGCACGTTTTCGTCAAAGAAATTTACGTACGTATCTGTATAATGCGGTGATGAGCTCACGGAAAAACCTCCGTGATATTACCTTCTTAATTATGCTGTTGGGTATACATATAAAGTAGGTTCCTTCAGTTGCCTGCCGGCGGTATTACGGAGTCTGTTTACTTTATCCTAGAGATATTAAATTTAAGAAGTTAGGTATTTCTGTGTATTTCTTGTTTTCAGATAAATTGAGCTGGAAGAAAAATAAAGATAGGTACCTAAATTTAAATTAAAGCAATAATAATAAAATAAATAACCTAAGTCTAAAATAAATAAGGAATCTCATGAAAGCTGATAAAGAGAAACTTTACTAATCAAATATCTCGAGCACAAGAGGTTGTTGACATGTGGAAAGTGAGCTAGGCTGTCATTGTGCCGATTGTCGTAACGGCTCGTTAAGCTGTTGGATCAAGGGCCTGATTCAGCAGGCAGTACTCTTCGATGCGGGTTGCACTGTGCACAGGAAAACATATGATGGTACGGAACCATCTTGGACTCGCTCTTGCCCGGTTTTATATTTTTAAATTTTATTTATACTTGTATGTCTATTTAAAATTAATAAATTTAAAATGATAAGGAATTAAATAAATACACATAAAATACATGAAATTCTTTGATATTTTGCTATTCAGTTCATCTTGAATTGTTGAAGTGAACTCCAAAATTATTTACCTACAAAAATGCTAATCTGATGATGATTTTTATAAATCGCTACTGCAACGGTGATGAATCGTTTAGAAGTCTATCTTAAATCCAATGTCTTACTTTCCTGATATCAAAGCGCCTTATTAATTAATATCGTGTTTTTGTGAAGCTTAGCAACAAAACAATTACTAAGTCGAACAGTGTAGTCGACGCCTTCAATAAGTCTTAACAAGTCTTAACTCATAACGCTTTTTCGTTACGTGATGATTTCTACCAGTCAACTTCTAACGCAAGACGCGTTAAAGAAATTCGTACAAAATAAAAATGTTCCGGAATAAATTCTCGGAATTATGTTGGAAATCGTCTCAAAATCCGTTGCATAGTTTAGAAGAACAACACGAACAAAGCGACTTTAATTTATAATATGTCCTGCCTTATAATGTATTTAGGTAGTTAATGTGAGAAAAGAACCTACTTTCCGTGGAAACATCGTGCATAAAAAAATAAATCTTCATCATCGAATTCGTCTAAAAAAGTAGCTGAAAAATGTAAAAGATCAAATCTGAAATCCTTTACTTAAGTATTTTCATTTGATTAAGGGCTGATTTTTCAATCATCTGATAACTAAATTCGAGGAATAATTTTGAAATTTTGACTAATATTTCATACAAAAACATTCAAACGTCAATTTTATTCGTCGAAAAATCACCCCTTAGTAATTTTATTCTAATTTAATTTACAATAGATTAAATCTTTTTCAATTTTCCTTTCCTTAGCCGTAAGTACCTAAGTATATAAACACTTTTCAATTTCAATATGAGACTTGATATAACTTTCACTACCTGCCCAGGCGGGATCTATTGAATGTCACCCGTGCATGCCGTGTCAACTTTATTGCAAAAATACCTCGGCCCGGGCTGAAATGCAGTTTATGAACTGCTGCATTTTATCTTCTCAGTAAATATTAAAAGGAAGAGTTTTAGGGCAAATTTCACCAATGAAACTGAACGCTATCAGCACATCTAAACTGCGTTTAAGAGCTGTCAGTGTCAATATTTTCACAGCAATGATGACACTGATAGCTTATGAACGCGGTTTAGTTTGTTGATCGCGTTCAGTTTAGTTGGTGAAATTCTTCCTTAGTCAGGTGGGATCTACGTCATTTTATAGAGTGTGCAGGTTTTGCCTGGTACAATGCCACGCCTTCCAATTCAATAGTAGGATGAAATGAATATCTGTGGAAATATTCGTTACGTTTTTTGTCTTGACGGGGTTTAACTTTGGGAAGCGTTAAATGTTTATTTTCGGGAATATGCCTAAGTCCGTGGTAACATTTTATATTTTATAAAACATGCTTTTGACACTAGGAAATAGTGCAGCTTTCTATTAGTTAAATAATTTTTGTAATCAGATCAGTACTCCAAAGAGTCCTCACACAAACAAACAATTTACCTCTTCATAATATTAGTTTAGATGAGTTCTCCTGTGTACACTATCAAATAAAACCATTGAAAACGCAGCTCCCTGCTAGCTATTATAATTAATAATACTGTTTCAACAGTACAAGCACAACACATAATTTGTTCAAATCTGTTTTGTGGCACAATACAATAATAAGTACAAGATCCACCGCTTCTTCAATTTAGTGGGAACGAACAAAATAGAGGGATCCAGCGAAACAGGATATTTCATCGGCGGAGTTGATTTGTAGCCGCGCCGCGCACGGCGACACACAATGAGCGCTTTAACTTGATGGTATTCGCGCATGTAATTAATCCCGCACCTACATTAAGCCTGCATTTGCATGCAAATTTAAATCCATATCCGATAACCTTGACGCGCTTTAATTCTATAGGCATATTCGCTTTACGCTTTTTACGCGGGAAGTTCCAAAACTTTTAAATTAACGTTTTAATTTGTGACAACAGAAGGCCAATTCTCGTAATTTAAAACGTTCAAAATCTAGTCGCAGTCTCATCTCAGCGACAAACAAATGTCAAACACTTGTCAAAATGTATGGAAATTAGAGGTATTTTTGACAGATTGAGACTGAGATCAGACTGTGAACGTTCTTAAAATTACGAGAATTGCCCCTCAGGTGCAGGGAATGTCAATACGAATACGGTGCAGTTTCGAATGTGAAGTGTGAAGTCCCGCCTTTATTGCGAGCTGCTTGCACTTAAGTGAACTGAGGTGCAAAAAGGTTAATTGTAAATAGAAGAAATTTAAAGCTTTTAGACTACGAAACTACCATTTACTTTCAGGTACATGCCTACCATAAGCATTTTTCAGCAAATTCCAATTTATTTTCAAAAATCGAGTTAAACTGTTTCGTATCAGGCGGAAAGAAGAATAAGTGTTTTAATTATTTAGAGGTCACCTCTCGACTTGAAATTCAATTACTTAAGTCATTTCGAACTTGTTTGTTAGATATAAGCTGGCACTTGTCTCATTGCTAACTGAAAAAGTGGTGAGAAATTGTATGCCTGCATTGGGTAGGTAACTAGGTTACCATCAGCCAAACCTTATTTAAAATGTAGATGAAGTAGCAATCAATGGCAAAAAAGGAACATTTATGAAATCACACCCTGCCAGTCTGTTGATCCCAGACGTTTTTCTCTGAAACTGTCTATGAAATACATTTGAAATAGAAATGATAGACAAAGTTTAGTGGTGTTGTAAGTATTTTAATTTAGGTTAGTATTTGTTTGATTTGAAAGGTTTTCAGAATCAACATCGTTCCACGAATTCTGCTTGGAATCTATTAACTACACTTTTGAGGTATTCTCATCGTCAGCTGGAATAGAGCTTTTGATTTATGATAAAACTAAATAAGTGGGATCCTCAATTCTATATCCATTAATATTGCGACAGACGAAGAGCCGCTTAACGTTGATGACGTTTAATTCTCCAGTACAATCAATCAGTTGACCGTTCCATTGTTAACTGACCACTCAAATTTAACCACAACTAGTATTATCTAACCACTGGCGGTCTATGTAGGTACTCAGTTAACATAGTGTTTCATTTCATTCGACCGCAAGGCCGATAATTGCACGAGCTATCTTATTGATCAGTCATTTGTTAATAATAAATTCGTTATCAGTGAGGTTTATTCGGGAAATTCGAATGTTTGCTGTAGTAAAATTATCGTGTGGATGTCAAAAGTTATCGTTTGGTGGCTTCACGTGATATGGTTCGATTACTTAAATTCACGGAAATACCCCGTCGTATCGCATCGCCTGTCCGCGCTAATATTTTGTTTCCGGTTAGCGTTCTTTCTGACATTTTTATTTTTACTTTGCTCCTAAGGGTGTTAGCGTGATGTTAAATAGCTTATAACCTTCCTCAAGAATTGGGCTACCAAACGTAAAAACAATTTTTCTAATCCAACTGTTAGTTCCAGATATTAGCGAGTTCAAACAAACGGAAAAACTCTTCAGCCTTATTATAAGTACCTACAGGATTAATATTTCATTGGAAAGAGATATTCGCAAGTCGGCAATGAAAAACTTCGTTCCTTTTATTCAAAAAAGTCAACTTAAAAGTCGTAAATAAATTAAAGTAAGTAAATAATTTTCATGACAATGGTAAGTGGACTTCATCTCTAGACGTTACACAACACCGTCTGTCTTGGCAAATTAATTCGTCTTCGCAATAACGCTTTAATTAATTCATAACTATATTTCGACAAACAACAATTAGAAAAATCCCCAGAGAGAGTAGATATCTAAGGACAAATTCGAGGATTTTTAAATTCTAGCTTTCATTTTGTTAATTCAATTTGGTGATATCGAAAGGCGTAGAAATAATATTGGGTGAATTTGTTCGGGCGGCGATCACAGCGGCGTTATCTTAACGAAATCCCGTCGATCTGGCATCAACTCGCCGACGTCGCTGCTGCTGGCAGGCTTTTTTTAATTTGATACTTTTATCCGATACCTATCAAACGTAATCGAACGGATGTGTTAGTGTCGGTGATGGTGATTAAAATATTTTTAATAGCAGTTTTATACGCAGGGTAGGTACAGAAAACTTATCTTTATATGTGAGATATTTTTAATTAAAATGTTTCAAGCTTTTTGCTATTATGTTATTGTATAGGTTTTGTTTTTATTTCATACTAGCGGCCCGCCCCTGCTTCGCAAGGGTGCATTTTTTTTTTCGAATTTCCTAAATTTTCTTTCATACAAACCTTGTCATGACAATACCGAACACAACAAAAAAAGAATAAGCGAAATCGGTTCAGGTGCTCTCGAGATTTGCGCTTAGCAACACGTTTAGCAATTCATTTTTATATTAAAGACAATTATCATCCTCGTAGATCATTGGGAAAACACCATAAAGAAAAGTAGTAAGTACCAACAACTCCAATCACCATAAATTATTCACATAGGTAAACGATGCAGTTTCTATTTAAAAAACGTAAAATTAAAACGAAATCTCCAGAAAGCGATCAAACTAAAGAGCTCCTTACTGCCGGAATGTAAAATCAAATTCCCAATCTTTATCCACTTCTGCATTACATACCTACGTATTAAAAAGACTTCCATAATCGCTTTTTTATCATCCAGTGGGATATCATTCTGCATTTAGGCAATAAAACCACGGCGGGGCGCACCCCCGCGCCTTATCTCCGCCGAGCAGCCACGAAAATATAGATCTAAAAAAAATTGATAGCAATTTATATGTTAAACATCGGCTTGAATGAGATGTTTCGCATCTTGTACGTTCCGTGCATGATATATGTACTTAGAGATGAACGTTATTCAAAATTGGCTTTCTCTGGCTTATGATGAATGTTGTATATATTCAAAAAAGCTCTCTTTCGCGAAGTGAATCGAAAAATAAACGAAGCTTGAGCGTCGGCTTTGGATTTTTTATGTGTTTCACCAAAAAAAACATCCTTTCAGAGAAATAGATTTAAAAAAACAACTAATGGAATTGTTGCGCAGCCGCAGTATTATTTAATTAGTTGTTTACAATTAATTAAAGGTACGTTACTAAATCATCTCTCAAGTTAATTAATGATTTGTTGACTTAGTTCATAGCTGTGTCTTAACTTGCATCAGGTTGCGTTTTCGGACCTACATAACCCAAGATAACCATCACTAAAGAGCTTTTAAGATCCGTAACATAACTACAGTCGCGCCATTTTGAAAATGGCGGGTACGCATATAAATCGATAGCTGATATCAATGCAAACAGAAAACTTAATAATACCAATCACCGTAAAGTGTCACGTTTCCGAGGTGTTAACGTTCAATGTTGATGATTGAGTCACGTGATCAACATATTGGCCGCCATTTTCAAAATGGCGCTACAGCAGGTATGCCAGGAACCATATAAAAATCTTTAAACCCCTTTCACAACTTTATACAACTGCCCACCACCCTATATGGTACCTACACAGGGTATACCAGAAACGTGTGTTCAAATTAAAGGTAGTACATACCGTCAAACTGGACAACTTTCTCCGAGGGAAATTGTAATAGCGAAATTTTCGTGACTTCAATGTTTGTCCCATGTAAGATGTGTTCAGTCTGATGGATTGTACCACACCCTTCAATTTGACCACACCTTTCTGGTACATCATGTATATAGTACCTATAAAATTATGGTCCTAATTTTATTTCCCAGGTCTACCTATAGTCCTATTGTCATTTTCCAATTCTTTACCCGGAGTGTGGTTATGCTAGCTTTGTGCTGGTGACAGTTACGGTTCGGCCATTTGCGCACGGTATGTGAAAATTCTTTGCACCTGCCGAATCGTCTCGATCCCGCACGACGTTCCTGCAGCGTGTCAATTACGTCACGTATTTCGGAGCTGCCTCGGATATGATCGTTCCTTACCCGATCTTATGATAACATCGCATTACCCAAGTTACGTCTTTATTTTCATGATATGGCTGCTGCCTGTGTCGGAATGGAGCACCTCTATATTTTTATGAAAGTAGGTTTTTGTTCAGCATCTTCGGATACTTAGAGTAGATACATACTTATGTTTGTAGCTACATCCAGAAAAGATGAAATGTATTCTATACTAGTTGCGCCCCGCGGTTCACCCGCATAAGTCTCGATCCCGTGGGAACATCGGGATAAAAAACCTATATGTTAATCCAGGGTGTCAGCTACCTTCATACAAAATTTTATCAAAATTGGTCCAGCCGTTTGAGCGTGAAGAAGTAACAAACATGAACACATACACACTCACAAACTTTCGCCTTTATGATATTAGTGTGATTAAGTTAAAGGCTGCGACAGGTAGTAATACTTTTCACCAAAATAAACTGATAATTTTACTAAAATAATTGTGAGGCCCTGAACAAGGACCCTGTGAACATATTTAGCTAAGGGTACCTCAACCTGATGGGCCTCATAAACAATAGTGGTATTTAAACTTAGCTCGTACCTGTCGGTAAATTACTGCAAGAGATGGGGGAACGCGTAACTTCATAACCTCCATAAGTTACATTTAACATGGGGATCAATGTTGTAATAACTCAAGAATAAAAGTAACAGTACAAATATCTACCATCTATGAAGAATATTCAAATCTGTCCTTTAATTGTTTTTTCTCCTATTAATTCTTGTATCTAAAGGCTGATTTTTAAATCGACAGATAATTTTTGTTCGTGGAATAAAATTGACGTCTGACAGATTTTGTATAGAAGAACTGTCAAAAATTCAAAATTATTCCTCCGATAAAATTATCTGGCGTTGCAAAAATTAGCCCTTTGTAATATGTATTTGAGAGCACGTAAAGCCGTCCGTCCCAGCTGTCATTCGTAGATTTTTGACGGTCGTTACGGGGAGGTATTCCACTCAGAGCACTGATTCAGAAGCCCAAAAGTCTGACAACCACACCATCGGGTGTCGTCACTGACCTGTATTATACAACTTGTTTAATAGAGGTCAGTGGGTACCGTGTACCTGGGTTTTGGAGGTCAGATAAGCAGTCGCTCCATGTAAAATATTGGTAGCAGCATCCGGTTAGACTGTCAGCCAACCCCAACATAGTTGGGAAAAGGCTAGGCAGTTTGAAGTAATATTTCGGATATAAATTACGTTCTCGTAAAACAATCCGGAATCAATCAGAAATCAATATGGTAATACAGTATATCCAATTAAACACATTAATTACTGGCCCATTGTTATTTCATTTAAACCCAGATCGGCTATCATCTCCTCATTACCGCTGAATATCCGAAACACTTCTCGTAACTGAGAAAATATGAGATTACCGTAAAATTCATTATTATTATTTTCGTTGACATTTCTCGGTACCCTGGGGTCCCGAACCTTTAGAAGACGTACGAGGGACCAAAGCCAACTCGCAGAGGCTCGTTAGACGTTTTAAATTAAATGAGGCACCAACCGTAGATTATTCCTGTATGCACTATACAATTAAGTGCACCCAAAGATAACCCCCGGTTGGTGTAGGAATATTACAGGATATAGAATCTAAGATATTGGAATATGAGTTTGAGTAGCTAAAGTGAATTGGTTACCTAGAACTATGGAAGGACTATGACTAAGCCCCTGCCTGATCAATGTTTTATCACGGACAAATGGCAGAGGTTGACCTGCACACTCAATAATGGGTTCACGGAAACTGTCAATAGCACAAAGTGCTGTAACGACAAGGGTACAAACTATCCTGACGTGCTTGAGGAGTGGAGAGATATTCCACGGCTATCAGGAAAATCCAGTAAGAACGGTCAACATCCCTACCAGCATCTAACTGACATCCGAGCGACGTTTGCTCTTGCGAATCTCCACTCAAGCCGGCCTAAGGCAAGAAAGAGGTGGGAGCTCTGTTCTTCGTCAGTGTTATCTCCAGCCGACCAATAACAGTAAGCCAGAGGTGAAGAACAAGGCTTCTCCTGGAGGATAGGGTTTATTCCCAGCCTATTGCTGTTCCACTGGAGGGCAAAGGCCTCTTCTCATACAAAGAAGGCACGAGCATTGATTCTACATCTTCGAATTTGATTGTAAACCGTGATGAATATACCTAACTATAGTCGGATAAGTTTAATATCCTGCGTTTGCAACTTAGTTTACAAACATATAAACAAATATGTGTTGTGGAAAAATAACTTTATAACACAAACATAAAGTTGAAACTGTTTCAATAGTAGGTACTAGTCATTCCGAAGTTAACTCAATTTACACTGTCTTAAAGTTTATATTTCTTTGAGTGGAACTAACATCCATTTGGAAACAAGGTTTTGAATATGGAGTATAGGCACTTGGCAGCTAACTTTCAACTACTTATGTTGTGAGTGTGCTGAGTAATTAATTAATTCTTTTACATTACCCTCTTAGGTAGTAACAGCCGCACGGATCGATCGATCAGGTTAAGCTACGCTTGTCGCGGTCGGTCGAGGATAGGTGACCATCTTTACATACCAAGATCCCTCCGTGCCTCGGAAAGCACGCTAAGTCCTTATTCCCGGCTGTCATTCGTGGATCTTTGACAGTCGTTACGGGATTTCAGAAGGCCGAATGTCTGACAGTCTTACCAAGGGGTATCATATTACCCAGTAACTGGGTTGTGGAGGTCAGATAGGCAGTCGCTCCATGTAACATACTGTTATTCAGCTGCATCCGGTTATACAGGAAGCCGACCCCAATATAGTTGGGAAAAGGCTAGGCAAATGACATCAGCCTAAAAATGTATTTATTACGCACATGTAAAATATAATATTGGCAGAAGTCGAAATGTGAAAGTTTTGACACGGCGCGGGCGCGGGAGCGGGCAGGGTACTGATAAACCAGTGGCAAGCTAGAAACTGCTATCAAACCACGGCTCAATGGACAGCTTTCATGGTAATTTGCAATGTAACTAGGAACTCCAATTTATGTCAGTAGGTATAAGCTGAACTTACAGGACTGCAAATAATATTTGCAGTCTCTTGTTTATTCTGTTAGCTTTTAATCATTTTTTTTTTCAAATTATGTGCCACTTCATCATCTGCCTAGCCTATTCGGTAAGACGAGTGTGGAACCTAAAATAGAAACACGCTTGTACGATACGAGTACATACAGAAAGCACAGCTAATAAAATAAGGTTAGAAACGGTTTTCAATCAGCGTAGGATTTTTTTTTCTTTACTTACCGAATTGGCCCACAAACAAACAAGAAATGCCACCTTCGGCGTCGCTTTGCAAATGTATGGTCAAAGAATTTACGAAAATAGCCAATTTTCAAATAAATTTATTTTCCTCTTTCCTCGTATTTCAACTTTATTAATTGTCATTTTCATTCGAAATTTTGGAAAAGACGTTTTCAAAATAATATAAAGGTGCAAGTAATAAAAATCTTTTTTACAAAAAAAAAAAACAACCGACTTCCAATAAAAACTTCCTTACAAAAAGTGTTGAACAACTGTTTGCGAGAGCTAGATAGATAGATCGTAAAACGTTAATTCGGTGCAACAAAATACACAATACAAGTATTAAGAAAACATCAGAAAAGTGAAAAAAAAGGAAAACAAAGGTTAAAAAGATAAATTGACGTATAGACACGTCACATCTATAATGGTCGTTCACTACTGGGCGGTGTGTGTCTCATGGTTGCACCACATGGGAGTCCAGCTCAGCATATGCCAGGTACAATACCTGACGCTGGTATTCTACTGCATCCCGTTAGTGACACACGGATGTCGAGAAGACACATCTGGGTTTCAACAAAATGGTACCTACATAGTGCGGCGTGTATATTATAAAGGTTGCTTTTAAAACCGACAGAAAGAATACTTACTTGTATAGTGTCTACTGGATTACTTGATTATCACAGTATAGGTAATAATACGTAATGAAAGACTAGTTTATGTTTTTAAGCGTGTAGGTGTACGAGTTTACATGTTGGTTTATAATAATACATTGTTATGGTTTTATAATAATTATGTACAGTGAGTATAGAGTGATTTGCTTATATATTTTCTATTTTAATACCTATGTTATATGCGTTTCGTTTTACACAGTTGCCTCAATCTTTGTCTCCAGGATAACGTGTAGACAGACATGTCGTGTGTGTGGAACAGAGCCCCAGCCATGTGACTATGGACGTATTTGTGACGGTCAAGCCCAGTTTCTTCTGAGAGTCGATCAGATACTGCCGCAATCGACTTCTAAAGGTACCAAGCGTTTTTCGATTCCTTATCGGCGAGGGAAAGTTGTTCCAGCATTTGGATGCGGCATACCTGAAACTGCCTCTGAAGGCGGCCGTCTTGTGCGCTAGAATGTCGCCAGTTACTGCACGCGTCATTTCGGCCATTGCCTAACACACTATCAGTAGCAATGGCTTTAGTTTAAACAGTTCAACAATATTCATTGCGTAAAACGCTATTGAACAGATTTTTTTTTCGAACATATGAAGCAACGTATTAGCAATTTCCTTTAAAATGATTCAGATTGAGATTCCCTGTGTGTTACGAAATTAGGGTGCTGATGTGTGGCCACACTCGGGCTAATGCAGTCGAGTTGCATTGTTTGACGTGTCAAACTCCAAGAAGACCACAGTTTGTGGCTGCATACCATGCATGGTACAGTATGGTGACACTAAAAAAATAAGTTCTTCAAGGTAAAAAAATCTTTCCGGTAAAAACACGCTTTATTAAAGTGATGTCTTGCATGCCAAGTGAGTTTATGGCAAGAAAACACACTATATTGTTATTAGCCTTATTATAATACTCGCTTGTCATTTATAACGTTTTTATATTAACCACGCTAAGGGTGCGTGAGTCTTTGGAATTGCAAATTAACTACACAATTTTTCATCCTATTTTACATGTAAATAAAAGTTGAAGGGATTTATTAAGCTACTAAATTATCTATTTATAATACTTAGGTAGATACAGTGAAGGGTGGTTGAGTTACGGCAGTTGGATAAAGTAGATTCTATTCCAATTAAAAGCACATTTACTTAAGTAAAATACTTGAATCACGCCCAAAGTAATAACACACTAAGCTTTTCATGAAAATCTTTATTAATTATATTTCCTTGAAAAGAAAAACTATCTGCAATCTTGTTGTAAAACACAATTCTAATCTAGTACCTACTTCAATCACTCTGCCGAGCCTTTTCCCGGATGTGTTGGGGTCGGGTTCCAGTCTAACTGAATGCAGTTGAATACCAGTATTTGACATGAAGTGACTGCCTGTCTGACCTCCATAACCCAATTACTGGGTAACACTTTAAGCACCCCTTGGTAAGGCTGGTTGTCAGGCTTTCAGGCTTCTGTTTCAGGCTTCTGTCAAAGATCTACGAATGACAGCCGGGACTAACAGTTAAGCGTTTTCTGAGGTACGGATCGGTCTCAATATGTTATGAATTGTCACCCAATTACAGACCGACCTCGGCAAGCGTAGCTAACCTTCGGTTCGACTGTTATTATTTAGCCTTAATCACTAGATTACATTTCATTCCCATACATAATTACTAACCTAAGTACGGGAATCAAATATCAATTAGGCGAACAATAAAGTGGCGTTTGAACGAAAATCACCAAAGAGCGAAAATATTCGTTAAGTCAAACAAATCGATTTAAAGTTTCCTAAGAGAATCAAAATGATCTTTACTCATTCCTCAAACTGGGAAGTTGCTCAAGTTATCGATGTTAATCTCCTTTAGAGAGAATTTTAATTATCGCGGAAAAGAGAATGAGTTGCTTACGTAGACGAACTGTACAATTTGCTTTATGCTCTAAAATCGTAAGTAAATCACATATAAAAAAAACACGTTAAATTTTTCCCAAAATTGATAATTCCCGGGGCAACTTCCCAGTTTTTCTTTCCATGACAACAGCATTAAATTTTTATTAAATAAGTGTAGATTTGACTGAAAACCGACCCCAACATAGTTGGGAAAGGCTAGGCAGATGATGAAATGTAGATACGTGTTTTTTATTCCGTTAGTCAATTCACCCCAGCAGTAGAAATACCCCCGGATCGCGGTACCGTCTTTCCGAAAACAAAAGCACATTATTCGGTTCATTTTTTCAGACAATATAGGTAAGCCCACACAAAATAACGCCCCAGTAGACCCTTTTACCTTGTCTGGCAGATTTATCTGGCATGTCAGTCAATATAAAGCGGCCATATTATTCGTCTCGTCTGTCACGCGCCCCTGCAAACTCCACCCTCAAATGCTACTTAACCTTGACTAGAAAAACCGAAGCCTGAAGGTTACTGCTCGATTAATCATTATGTGGCTATTTATTGGATGGGCAGTAGAAGTAATGGTTTGTAGTTCTGTAAGATTCGTTGTGGTAATTTATAAGTACCTACGAACGTTATTTGTATTCCTGTGTACCTACTTAGTGTATTGTATACCTTGTGCTTATCTATATAATAATAAAGCTGAAGAGTTTGTTTCTTTGAAGGAGATATTCTCTGGACCTAGCAGTCGGATTTTTTAAATATTTTTTCATTTGATAGCCCAATTCTTGAGGAAGGCTTGTGGTTACTTAACACGGATGGGTTTTAGTCAGTAAGAGTGTGACACTCCCTTCCGCTCCACCCAGAGCGGGAGGGGTCAATTGATGATTTCCCATCCTTAAAAAAAAAAAAAAGGAGCTGAGCCAAAACAAAAAAGTCAGAAAGAACTCTAAGTAACAACGAAGAAATAGCGCGAGCAGGCGATGCGATGCGACACGCAATGGCGTGGGTCGGGAACAAGAAATTTTACGCGGACAACAACAAAATGCTATTTGTTTCACCATTAGAAAAACTCACAATTTACAATAAAAAAAAAACACCTGCAGGATAAAACAGTAGCAATGGAATCCTTTTGACAGTTTAACAACATTCATTGAGGTATTTACGTTGTGTAGACGACAAATTTTTCGAACATATGTAGTAATATCTCCGTGGTTAATCATTCAGTCATTGTTACAGCCACACAGGTCGATCGGTCAGGTTAAGCTACGCTTGCCGCGGTTGGTCTGTGGATGGGTGACCATCTTTACATACCGAGACCCCTCCGTGCCTCGGAAAGCACGTTAAGCCGTTGGTCCTGGCTGTCATTCGTGGATCTTTCACAGTCGTTACGGGTAGTCAGAAGCCCGAAAGTCTGACAACCAGTCTTACCAAGGGGTATCGTATTACCCAGTAACTGGGTTGTGGAGGTC
This sequence comes from Gortyna flavago, assembly GCA_963669345.1. Lineage (NCBI taxonomy): Eukaryota > Metazoa > Arthropoda > Insecta > Lepidoptera > Noctuidae > Gortyna > Gortyna flavago. Next base: position 10,386,761 of record OY770129.1, read on the forward strand.
AGATAGGCAGTCGCTCCATGTAAAATACTGGTATTCAGCTGCATCCGGTTAGACTGGAAGCCGACCCCAACATAGTTGGGAAAAGGCTGGCAGATGATGATGATGATGTAGTAATATCTTTCTAAATGATTCTGGTTGTGATTAAAAGTATGACAACGCAATTAGGGTAATGCATGACTTATTCGTAATGCATGACACAAAACGGCCCGTAGATAGCAGCGTAGTTCATAGGAACTACATGATAGGTAATCCTACTAATATTATAAACGCGAAATTTTTTGAGGATGGATAGATGGATGTTTATAACTCTTTCACGCAAAAGCTACTGAACGGATTTTGTGAAACTTTACAGTAACATAGCTTTATCAGAATAATAATTCATCAGAATAATACATAGGATACTTTTTATCCCGCTATTCCGTGAAACCGCGGGGCGCTGCTAGTCATGTATAATCTAGAGTTTAAACTTACTGTCATCGCCAGACCTCCATTGCTTGCTTGAATGTTGGCGCTTTTCCGTAACTATGTTATCTCCGGTATAATATTAACGGCTAAAATGCTAACTATAATTTCCTATTTCGAGTTGCCAATTACAATAGATATTGCAAAACAATCGCTGATAATCAGTTTAACTGCACCGTTCTATTGTTTGACACAATAGCAATCAAACTATGGAATCGTTTAACCCTGCGAACGCGATGGCGGGGTAAAGTTTACCAGGATCCAGTAATGTCAGTACATTTACCGGAGATCGTGTCACTGAAAAGTTAGCTTCGTGCTTATGTATCATTAAAAAGTAGGTATATGAGCAGCATCTCTAAATTTTTTTAAGTCACTGACTTAGAAAATTTTAGAGATGAATATTTAGAGCTGAATTTTAAGTCTGGTCCTAATTTTATGAGGGCAAATGGGCATAGGAAGAATAAATTATTTTTAATGAGTTTGGAAATCATGAAAAAATAAAAATGCCCTGATCATTACACTCAATATTAGGTACCTAACGCTTTCTTAAGCTATCCAAATCGTCAATTAGTAATGATCATTGAGATTTAGGGATAAGAATAAACTCACAGACCGAACATTTACTTTAATTTGCTAAGTAAAATTAGAGTTTCATACCAATAACAACCTTATGTTTATAATGATAATGTTGATATTCGTATGAAACGCCTACTTTACTCAGCAATGTTAAGTAACCTTGTAGGTAGTCTGTGAAGTTTTTCTTTAGATGCTGATTTATTGTTTTTTTTTTCGCTTACGTTATAAAACATTCCAGAAACAGCACCTATTTCTTAGATAACATTATTGCTTTAAATTGCAACATGCACTAGGCTCACCCCAAAAAACTAATTAAGGGCTGATTTTTCCAACGCCAGATAGCTTTATTGGAAGAATAATTTTTAATTTTTGACAGTTCGTCCATACAATAACTTGCAGATGTCAATTTTATTCCACGAATAAAAATTATCTGTCGATAAAAAAATCAGCCCTCTGTAGATAACATTATAGTATAAAGTAGTGGAAGGAAAATCCTCCTTCAAAAACTAGGGTTAATGTTCAAATATTAAACATGTCCCGTGTGGTAAATTATCGCAGCCCCAGAAATAAAATTATACGCATAATTACCCCCGCCCGTCCTGGCAACTGTATTACCGACCACGTTCTGCCTGAGAAGGTAATACGACTAATATTTACTACATTCGGACTAATACAATACGTAGACTTAAAATAACATTTCCAGCCATTAAAGAAGCGATGCAACAAATGTCCCAGCAACACGTCTTCATGTTGCGAATTTTAGGTACAGACGCGACAGAATACACCACTTCAGCTAAACGAGTAAGATCTTGATTCAATCGTCGGCGATATCCGAACGCGTATTGTTTTTCTCTGCTATTGTTCACGTCAACAATAGTAGTAAATGTTGTTTCCACTGCTGCGAGATATCATTACACTGTAGCCGGCGAGACGCGTAAGTGCAAACACGACGCGGCTACAGGAAGGTATTTGTCGTGCAGCCTTGTCGCTCCTTCCTTTCATCGTTATGATTAATGATACGTTATTTTTCATTGGAGCAGCTGCTACGTATTTTTTCTACTTTCAAGTCTTCTGTTCCATGACGTTCACCTATTAGTCACGCTCTGAAAAGCTTTCGATGTGGATTTTTAAACTTGTTTTTTCCCTCTATCTGCGACATTTGAACGCACCACCTCGGTTTGGCTTTGACTTTTAAGTCCCTCATTATTGTTCGTACCTTTTTATTTAAAAGTAGGGACTCTTAACACATTCTACCTGTAACACCTTTTGTGTCAAATGACAGGCTTCGCATTTTCATGTTTTCAAAGGTGACAAAAATCCGATGAGGCAAAATTACGTAACATTTTCATGCGAAGTATTGTGATTCAAAGAAGTCCTTTGCTGCCGTTAGTACGTTGTCTACGTGAGTAGGTAGGTACTCGTATGCATGTGGCATAAAAGCTACATAAAATGTTTGCACAAACCTCCTCGTTAATCAGGATTAAAGCGAAAGGAAGCGGTTGTCCTGGTAATTAAATAACATTTTTATTCCAACGCGGGTTCATTTTTACAGCACTCAACCCTTACGTTGTTGATAATTAAATTATCTAATTACATAATTATATCGCTCACGAGTCGTCAACTGTGAAACATTGTTTAAATGGCTGATTTAAAAAAGGTTTGTTCCTATAGCTCACGGAGGGCCGGTATGGCGGTACGTGCTGGGGCGGGCGCCGCCAGTTTCTTTCATTTCCGTTTTTGGAGGAAGTTTTCGACTCTTCCTGCCTGTAATGGACTCAACTCGACATAATTTTATCCACTGTGCACAAAAATATATCAGGTACACGATGGGTAGGAACAGTGTTCGATCAAATAACGAACGAATCGCAAATAGATGATGGAATATTTCATTCGGAGATCGCAATTGGATTTTGTATGCCAGATGGCCAAGTAAATTAAGTTATCCCATAGTGCCTGCCGTCTCTTCTTTGTAACCAGATAAACACAAAGAGGACCTACAGACAGTCAACCTCAAAAAGAAATAAACATCGACCAAAATTAATTTAATAGTCTAGAACCTTTGACAGCATTGCATCAATGTATAGCCACAAAACATACTCGTATTAAACATGAAATTGTAGACAATCACATTCATTCTTGTCGATGTATATGTAACCGTATAATTATGAAGACAGTTAGCTTATAAGGAAACTGTTTGCTGTGCTTCAGTGTGTACTGAGAAAACATCGCGTGCCAATAAAAATAACGAAAAAACGTCGCGCTGATATTGTTTTTCCTCTAACAAAACATAATACCACCTTTGCTGAACACCAGTTTTCTTATCTCAGTCAAAAACTGTATAACAGGATCAATAAACTGCTCGTGACACGAAAATTTAATTTACACAAATGTAAAATCGCAGTGAGAACCCTGGTTGATGGATAAAAACTGCGACGAAATAGAAAACCTTCTATTCTCTCCTACTCAATAATCCAACACAAACATCTCTTCATACATACACTTAACATTCCACAAACACACGCACAAACACCCTGACACACACACACACACTCTTTTACAACACACCACCACACACGATTCATGATTGTTATTTTTGTACTTCATCTTTAATAAAAATGTGCCTTTTTTGTTTTCTTTTTCACAACCAACGAAATGCGTAATGACCTTTATAATAGAGGGACACTGAATCCTAAGTCACAGGTATATACCTAGTTTGGGATCCAGGGAGCTATGTTTGAGATTCTACTTCTGTATGTTGTAAATGCAATATCTGTTTACCATGTTGTCACTTTTTTTTATTGTGAACTGGTATCGAACTTGCATGCGACAGATCGCACCTTGCGCTAATACTAAATAGGTAACTAGATAACTGCGAACAATTTGGAAGTAGGTTAGGTACGCAGTTGGTCACAGCTCTAACCTAACCTAATCCATTTGGTCGGGGTACCCTGGCTTAGTTCGGCTACCACCAAAACCGACAAATCAGGGACAGTTCACAATTTTACGGGTGATAAAAAACGGACATATTGTGAACCCGGTCGGTAAGTGCAGGTTCGTTCACAATTTGACGGTTTGACATGGATAGATTATAAACTATCAAAAATTAATAAGTTATATTGTAAGCAGTATGGTACAGTTCACATTTAATCGACGGTTTACAAACTCGAGAGATTGATTATAATTATTAACTAACGTTGTTCACAATCATACGGTGACATAAATCTTTTTGAGGCTGATTGAACGTACTGTTTCTGAGATACCTACATAATAATTTATACCTACAGTGTGAAAAGTCTTGTGAGTATAGGGCCAGATCATAATGGATGCCGTCACTCTATGAATGACATACACAAACACCGAGGCTCGATAAACTAGGGCCATATAAATATTTACAGGAGTCGAAGCCTAACAGCCTAACAGGGTGAAGATTCGCCACTACGATATCAAATAGTTACTGTTATAACATGGCGGCATTTACCAAATTATACCTAGTGTTACAACCTTCGATCAACAATAATCGAAGGTTACAACAAAGCATTTCTATTTATCTGTGTGTCTAGTGAATACAACAATTTATTCTAGGTCACTCCACCTTTACCTACCTTACGTACTCGTATGTCTATCTAGCAGGGCCGACCAGCGCGCTCTCCAGTGTGTGGTTTAATTTCAGAGCCTTCCTGTTCCGCAGTCAATACTGCCTTACTATTTATAGCTCTGAGGTCGTAAACGTGTAATGACCTCCAACTTCTTGGAACAAACATAAAGTAAATTTTCAGGTCATTTCGCACTAATAAGACATTCTTCGGACACCCACAAAGTTAATAATACAGAATTCTCCCTATCGCATCAGACGGCGTGGCTAGGCAAACAGTCCCTAAGCTCGAATTTCTCAAATTACTCCGGCTGAAACCGACCTAAATATATTGAGTGACTTTTGGCAACTGTAAAAAGGGCTCACGAGAATCTCTGGGGACCTACTACCTAATTGTAGGTACGTACTTAATAAGTCTAGCGGTTTCTGCCGCTTGAGTACACCGGGCGACAATTTCGCAACTTAAGTATCTGGCAATTTAGCAACAGAAATTTAAGTGGAATACATTAAACTTGTGTTTGTGTTTCTTTAATTGCGTCACAGGAAGAGGTACCAAAAATGTTTGTTGACGAACTAGAATATTATTGGATTTTCTTGTTCGTTCTTCACCATATATACCTACTACGCTTTGGAATGGGCAACTAGCTTCTTCTTTCTGACTGACCGACCCCTTGACAATTCAAAAGTGCCCGCATGATTGATTTATTTGAAATAAATGGTTTGAGTTTGACAGTTATTTCCATATACATACCTACCTACTTAGATACCAGTCCACGTATATTCGAATGTTAAACTTTCACGAATACTGAGGCAATAAATTTAGTGTTATTTAAGATCTGTAAATCACTCTTTTCTTAGGTGAAAGCCAAACTTGTGCCCATTGTAAGTCAGTGAAGCAAAGGTTTTGGTGGTCGATACATTCAGTTCGCTCCAAGGCCGTGTGTCCAACATAACAGACAAGTGTCACTATAGTTGTTTTTAAAACACCCGTGAATTTGTAAATACAGCCGGGAGATATTAATTTATATAATTGACACATTGCTGACGTAGTGTGTCAAATCAAATTTGCCGCGAATTATAGCCAATTAAATTAATACAACTGTCAAAAAATGTAGTATTGTTGTTTTATGTTGTTAGTTGATTGATAAACAATTACTTTCCCTAACTTTACAACCAATTAATAATGTAAGTTCCACCTATATGTATATATTATATATAACCATAATAAAATAGTAACGACGTCAAAACTGTACACAGAATATTAAAAAAAATGTTATTGCTCCGAGGTTGTGAAACGAATCTGATCCCGAAAATAATGTTTTTAGAATGTTTGTCCGTTTTTATGTTTGTTCCGGATTGGCGCAAAAACGGCTGAACATATTTGGATGAAATTTAGCATACATAGCTTATAACCTGGATTAATACAAATCGGGTACTTTTAATTTTGGTAGTACATTCCCGTGGGATATTTTCCGACATCCTCGCAAGCGTAGTCGCGGGCAAAACCTCGTTACATCATATAATAACATTCAACGTTATCATGTTCAAACGAATCACTGTCAAAAAGCACTACTTGTCTAAGGCCTGAGTTCACCAACATTCTAACCATCGGTTAGGTATTTAAACAGTTGATTTATGTCAAATTTCCTAAGGAAATCAACTGTTTAAATACCTAACCGATGGTTAGAATGTTGGTGAACTCAGGCCTAAGTAGGAAGTATAAGTACTCATATTTACACAATCACAAGTAGATTGGCCAAAGTTCCTCGTTTATCCCAGAGTATCTCCGTAGGATCAACTTTAAGACATGTCTGTGAAAATAAACAAAGTCTGGTAACACAAATACGCTCAGTACCCGGACTCAGTAGATAGTAAACCCATTAGGTCGCCAGGCTAGTCAGCTTACGCTCAGAACCTTTGCGAGCTTTTCAATTTCCTTACTGTTTGTTGTGGACTAAACGAGGAAAAGAATACAACGAACATTTCAATGCAATAACATTTATCGGATTATAAGGAAAATGTAGATACAGCTTTTTATAATACCGCTAACAATGGCCGCTTTTACATTTAATGTTTTTACATTTAAACGAAATTACAAATTTTCAAAAACTTGGGCTTACACCGAAAACCAGTACATTTATGATTATAAATGGGCGATGTTCTGCCTGCTGATGTAGAAATAAAATAAATGGTAGGTACTAACACAAAGAACTCGCTACATTGTCTACTTTTACTAAGTATTCCAGAATACTCAAAGAATATCTTCCAGTACAATACACACGTAGGTACAATGTTACATTCAAGTACCTATACACAAATATACAACGTTTATGTATACTTTGCCCGTAATCTTCACATGTATAAGTAGGTTTAATATAAACTTCCTCTTAACTCACTGCCTCCATCTTTCATCTTAACTTTAAGAAAACAAAGTTTGCAACAAAGGCGTTTCTTGCTTAGAAACTACCGATTTTAACTAAAATATATTAAAACGTCTTTGGCTGTTATTTAAAGAACCTCATGGTATACCTACTGCAAAATCTGCCTAGCCTTTTCTTCACTATGTTGAGGTCGGCTTGCAGTCTAACTGGATGCAGCTGAATTTTTTATATATATATATATATACTTTAAATGGAGCAACTACCTATCTGACCTCCACAACCCAGTAAATGGCTAACACGATACCCCTTGGTAAGACTGATTGTTAGACCTTTGGGCTTCTGACTGCCCGTAACGACTGTCAAAGATCTGCAAATGACAGCCAAGCCCAACAAACTTAACGTGTTTTCCGAGGCACGAAGGGATGATCACCCATCCACGAAACGCCCGCGGCAAGCGTAGCTTAACCTTCGATTGACCCGTGCGGCTGTTATTATTTAGCCACGAGCCCTTTTCCCCACTGCAGAATTTCGTAAAACAATGGTTTTTATTTGGGCTCACGTTAATTCGCTCATAGGTTTATCTGCATTCTGTACACATTGCAGAGTATTAATAAATATATTGGAACCTGCATATCCATGTTAATTTGCCCATTGTCAGATACGTCTAGATAACTAACTACCGGATAAATGGGATAAATCGATCTTAGTATACTAGAGTATTATATTATCTGTGGTATCTGTGACGTATAACGGCACCGCCCTTAGTGGGATTACCACAGAACGCTGATGATGATAATAAAATATATCGGTAAGCAGTCTTGGGAAACCAAGAAAATATACCTGCTCTCTATTAGTACGGAAACGTATCAACATCGTCTATATTAATAATAAAGCTGAAGAGTTTGTTTGTTTTTTTTGTTTGTTTGAACGTAGCTTTGAACGCGCTAATTTCTGAAAGTACCAGTCGGATTTGAAAAATCTTTTTACAAGTGATAGCCCAATTCTTAAGAAGGCTATAGGTTATTAATTAACGCAAGCTACGACCCTTAGTAGCCAACCAAAAAGAAAAAGAGTCAGAAAGAACGCTAAGCCAAAACGAAGTAATAGCGCAGGCAGGCGATGCGATGCGACGGGGTGGTTCGAGGGATCAAGAAAAGTCATGGGCAGAAGCTAGTTTTTACATTAAATCTGAAATTGGCACGGGCATTTGGAATCCATAGGACATACAATCATAATAATTTAGAGAGCAAACGTATTTCTTATAGCATCTTAACTCCAGATTGTAGGTGGTCTGTGGGGAAAACCTTTGTTACTGAACTTATAATCAATCAGCCTATAATGTTCCCACTGCTGGGACTCAGGCCTCCCCTCTGAGAGAGGGAGTGGGCCATAATTCACCACGCAGGCCCAGTGCCGGTTGGTAGATGTCACATCTCTTCGAATTTTTGGTTCTAGGACATGCCGGCTTCCTCACGATGTTTTACTTCACCGTTTTGAGAACAGCATGAATTTAATCTACAAAAAGTAAAGCACCTGTCTGTGTTCGAAACTACGACCTACAACTCTTAAATCGTGGCCTCCGTTTAAATACAAAGCCACAGTTTAAATTAAACAGTCACGAAACAGTGGAAACCTTCCCCAACAGAATCCCTCTCGAGCTAAATCTCAGACGAAAATGGCCGCATGTTTAAGAGCGTATGACCTGTTCCCACGACACTGGCAAATGGCCAGCTTATGAAACGCCCGGAATGAATAAGTATAATAAGTGACCACTTAGGGCATTTCATCAGCGTTTGATTCGATGTGTCTATAATGAACGATAAGTGGAGGGACAGACTTATGGCAGATTCCTATAATTTATTTCTTCTCCCTGTTTTTTAAATTTTGTTTTCCCAAGACTTTGCCACCATCCTATCATGTCCTCTGTGTCCCAAAACATGTACAGGATCGGAGCACGGTTTGTGACATAGCTTACTTACATAGCTTAATTTGCTGACTGTTATTGATTAAAATTAAGACTCTTGTATCTTTACCAAACATAAAGCAAAGAATTCTTAGCTTTGTCGACCCTTCCACATGAAAGTAGCTATCACAGGTAAAATTAGCTTACAAATCTATATATACGCCCAGTTTGTCAATTGGAAATGCTACCAAACGGTAAAAAAAAACGTTTTTTTATAGGAACCGAGCATTAACCGGTAAATGCGAACCAAATGTTATGGATAATTTAAATAATAATAATTTGTATAAGTACGTAGATACGTACTGCCTTAAAAAAATCAGAACATAGGCAAAATTTAATAGGAAACGTGTTAAAATGTTACCAACATTTTCCAGTTTTCAATAAACAATAATGAAACTTTTCATTAAAAAAATTATAGTAGGCAGCGAGTGAATCGGATTAATTTAAAAATTAATTTCTACATATTATTTAAACATAATTTTAATACTATCCGATTGGAGGGTAGCTTTAATAAAGGTTGTTCACCAATTATTCCGCTACACCAACATCCAATTAATTTGACACTGCCCAATAAATGGTACTCCTGTAATTAATGTGGGTAAAACTTTATTTAATTATCTAATACTAATTAAGTATATAAATCTATTTAAACACAAATATTAATTTCTGTCACGTTTACACCATTTACGTTCTACGCAATATGTTAATTTCTAGCTTTATTAGAATCTTCTGTCAACTTTTTGGTTCTCCTTGAACCATCTACCTACCCAGCCTTTTCCCAACTAGGTATGTCGGGGTCGGCTTCAAGTCTAACCGGATGCAGCTGAGTACCAGTACAATGCCGGAGCCACTGACCTCCACAACCCAATTACAGGGTGATACGAAACCCCTTCCCCCTTCGTAAGGCAGCATGATGTCAGACTTTCGGGCTTCAGACGACCCATAACGACTGTCAAATCAATCCACGAATGACAGCCGGGACCAATCACTTAACGTGCCACGGAGGGATTTTGATTTGTAAAAATGGTCACCCATCCACAGACCAACCGCGGCAAGTCGATCGAACCGTGCCGCTGTTATTACTTACCTACATAATATTTATATGCCATGAACTAAGTTCAGTTATTTTTATTGAAGCACGAGCGTAGTTCCATAGGCAAGACCAGAGGCAATTGGTACCTACTTAAGTAAACGGTCTTTAATTAGAAGCCTTTTTCTTTTTGATATGGGTTCGCTCTTGACTCTAGTCTAGGTCAGAGGTGACAGAGACAGAGTCGACGATAGAGTGAGCTTACCCAGAAGAAGCCTATTCACTCTCACTTTGAAGAGATTCGGGTTGTATGCGCTCGGAAACACAGACGCAGGTTGAGAGTTCCACTCTTTTGCTGTGCGTATTAAAAAAGACATTTGAAAACGCTTAGTTCGAATTTGTGGAATAGCAACTTGGCAGGGAAGGTAACTTGCAGTGCGTCTGGATGTCCGAAGGTAGAAGGAGGCCGGTGGAATGAGGTCGTGGAGTTCTTGGGCACACTCACCGAAGTATAGTCCGTAGAAGACTGATAAGCAGGCAACATTGCGGCGATGAGCCAAGCTGTGAAGCTTGGCATCCACCAGTTTTACGTCGCCAATGAGCCTCTTAGCTCTGCGGTTTTAATGATTTGCAAATAATAATAATAATATTTTTTTATTAAAAGCCTGTGATATCCCTCTGCAGGGCAAAGGCTCCCTAATCTCTTTCCACTAACTTGCAAATAAAAATAAAATAAAATATGGTTTTGTTTTGGTAATATGCAGAGAGATTTTACATTATGGTTTATTTATTTTATAAAGTAGGTACCATACGTAAGTGCAAGGACAAATAAAACAATAACGAAACCTCTGGCATAAGAAAAAAAATACCGGTTTATACATCGGTATTTTATACCAGAGGTTTCGATTGTATACCTGATTCCATCGAAACTTGCTATCTTAATTTGTTCTATAAATATAACTTCTTGATATGCGAAACGTGCCAGTGTTAAACAGCAGCACAACTTCAACTGTTGGACGGTTGCATTGTACTAAAGTTAGTACAATGTTACTTCTCCGTGTCAAATTCAAAAGTGCATTAAGTACTCGTAACTTCTGACTTTGTTGCCTACTTCGTGAAATTTCGCTTCGGCGTCTATTTAAGGTGAACTTGCATTCGGAATTATATTTAGATAGCCGAGGCCAATTTACGGTCTTATTATATTCCATTATGTACATAAGTAAGTTCTTATTGTGTTGGCATGCTGGCTCGATGCCAGGTCCTCTTAGCTTGGGACCGTCGGGCTAATGAGCATTTACAAGCGTACAACTAGTCCCTTAAGCCATGATATAATGAGTTTCTGGTTATATCCTTACAGCCAAGCGATTGCCGCCTGACCTGGGAGAGTAAGCTTAGGTTGGGGACGAAAACCTTTGTTTTCGTCCCCAACCTAAGCTTACTCTCCCAGGTCAGGCGAGAAAACAAGGAAAACAAGGTACGCTGCATCAAAGCATATTTATGTTTTGATGCAGCGTACCGTGTTTTCTTAGATTAAACGTGTACGTCAGAACCGCGGGTGTACTCTTCAGATCTGCCTAAATTTATTGCAGTTGTTTGGTACCTTCTGTGTACCTTTACGTACCTCTCTTGAAAATCTGTGTACCTACACCCGTACAATGATATTTTAAAAATTAGGTACACCCGCCATCCTGATGTCAGAACCGCGGGTGTACTCTTCAGATCTGCCTAAATTTATTGCAGTTGTTTGGTACCTTCTGTGTACCTTTACGTACCTCTCTTGAAAATCTGTGTACCTACACCCGTACAATGATATTTTAAAAATTAGGTACACCCGCCATCCTGATGTCAGAACCGCGGGTGTACTCTTCAGATCTGCCTAAATTTATTGCAGTTATTTGGTATCTTCTGTGTACCTTTACGTACCTATCTTGAAAATCTGTGTACCTACACCCGAATAATGATATTTTAATAATTAGGTACATCCGCCATCTTGATGACAGAACCGCGGGTGTACTGCTAACTAATGTGTGTAGCTAAGTACACTCTATAAGTAGATTTGGTACCTCTTGTGTACCTGCAGAAACACGTATTTAATAAACAAAATACTGTCAGGTTGCTGCGAAAAGTAAAAAAAAACATAAACCTTCTTTGACGTTTTTACTATTTTATAAAATAGTAACGACGTCAAAGAATAAATAACAATCTTCGGTAATCGAACCCAAAATCTCCACATTAAACATGTCCATTAAACATGTATTGTGGCCATACCAGGAATCCCAAAACCAGAACCTCCGCATAACATTTAGTGACTACTGGCTGCGCCTCCCGGTTCACAACCTTTCGCCTTTGTAATATTAATGTGAGTGTGATTGTGTGCCCATACCGGGAATCGAAACATGAAATTAACGGACACAAATTATACACAGACTCAAAATATTTCATTTTTTAATTAATTTTAATGGTAACGAATTAAGTAATGATATATGAATAACGCATTGATTCCATGTGCATTTAACTCGGCCAAATAATTTATTACAAGACTTATATAAATTTATCTTCGGTCCTGTAAATAAATGTATTAATGATAGATCTAAATGTTTATTACAGACATGATTTTAATCCATACATGACACATTCTGCAATCATACATTTAGAGCTTTTTGTTACATGAATACGAAGGTCATCATAGCAGTCCCATCGCTTGCCGGGAATCGAAACATGAAATTAACGGACACAAATTATACACAGACTCAAAACAACACTTTGTGTGATCCGCAAATTGTTGTTCTATGTAGGGATCAAACCCACAACATCCTGTTCAGCAGTCGCATACTACGACCACTGAACCACCGAGGCAGTCAAAACTACTTTTATATTTCCTTGTTGTGTGTTTCTTTATGATTATCCTGATAAAAATAATAATAAAATATGAAATTATTTCCATTCACTACCGACCAAGACCAAGACCGAAATAGATAGATACCAGTATTTACATATATAGCTAATTTATGCATATAATTTTGTTGTTGACATACTTGGTTTATCGTTTCTCACTATTTTCTAATGCAGGTAGACGTAAACATTAATATATTACACCTACCCTCTAACGGCGATTTGACGATATCGGAATCTTACAGATCGTATAATATTTTGTTCTCTCTCAGAAAAGTGATAAAGTGAATTTATTTTTATAAAATGAAACGTCGTAATAAAAGTTGTGTACCGTTAGAAGAGCAAAAACAAACGTTTGTAAAATATCAACAATATTTCAAGTTAAAAGATGGTTTGCCTTTTTTTTTTTTTTTTTTAAGGATGGGAAATCATCAAATGACCCCTCCCGCTCTGGGTGGAGCGGAAGGGAGTGTCAGACTCTTACTGACTAAAACCCATCCGTGTTCCTTCCTTAGCCCTTTATATTCCGGGGCAGCGGTAACCCTTTCGGACAATCCCGCTGCCCCGGCAGGCTTCGGCCCTGACGGGCCCCTCCGTTCAATGCTGACATCTCTTTGAGGCGCGCGTGGAACACATACGCGCCGTCCGGCACGGGCCTGGTCCTGATCGGACGGCGAGCTACCCATTACTCGCCGTCCGCAGGCCCGCGCCTACGGTGGCCGGGAGTCGTCACGCGGCTCCCGACGCCCGGAGCGTCTACCGCGGCGGCTGGGACGGGCGGCTCTCTCAGCTCTCTCCCTCGCCCATCCCGCCACCTCCTTCGCTAGCATGACAGCTTCGCAGAAGGAGGTGACTGCCTCCCACTCCCTCTCGCCCCGGACCATGGCTTGGACCAGGGCCGGGCGCGAGAGTCGCCGCCGCTGCTGATCGCCTCTACGAGGACACGGCGGTGCTCTGCCCAAGCGGGACAGACCTCCACCGTGTGCTCCACCGTGTCCTCTGGGCGATCCTCGCAGTGGTGACACCCGGGCGTTTCCTCCCGCCTGATGATGTGCAGGAACCTCCCGAAACATCCGTGTCCGGTGAGGACCTGCGTCAGGCGGTAGGTGAGGGCGCCGTGACGCCTCTCTAGCCACTCCTCAAAGAGGGGCCTTACCGCCGCTATCGCGGCGTGCCCTGCGCTGGGTTGCGACAGTCGCGCTTTCCATGCCGCCATGAGATCACGCCGGAGGTCTGTCCGCTCCGCAGCAATTTGCCGCGGAAGCGGGTTTTCCCCCCGGCGTAGTGCCTCCGCGTGCCACTCATACAGGCGCGCAAGGACTATCGCCTCCAGATCCCATGGCGGCAGTCCGGCCAGGAGGCTTGCCGCCTCGCGCGAGATCGTGCGGTACCCCCGTATCAGCCGTATGGCGACCACCTTTTGGGGCGCGTTCAGGTAGTGGGCGGCTCGAAGCCGCAGTGAACGCGCCCACACCGGGGCGCCATATACGGCCATGGACCGCACGACCCCCGCGTAAAGCCTCCGGCAGGAGGCGTTTGGCCCCCTCAGGTTGGGCAGGAGCCGCTTGAAAGCGGCCCCAGCCCGTTCCAGTTTGGGGGCCAAACGTCGGAAATGCTCGACGAAGTTCCACCGGCTGTCGAGGACGAGACCCAGGTATTTCATCGTCGTCTCGACGCCGATGCGAACCCCTCCTACCGTCAGTTGGGATCCCGATGGTGGCCCGTTCCGAAGCCCATGAAAAGACATGGCCTCGGATTTGTGCAGAGCCACCTCGAGACCCAACTGCCGGATCCTCTCCACGACTATCGCAACCCCGCGTGTCATTGTGTCGGCCGCCGCCTGATGCGACCTCCCCTGCGCCAGGACCAGCGTGTCGTCAGCGTAGCAAACTACGCTGACGCCATCAGGGAGGTCTGCCCGCAGCACCCAGTCGTAACCGATGTCCCACAGGAGCGGCCCCAAGACCGATCCCTGTGGGACACCGCACGACATCTCTCGCCGGTTCCATTCCCCATCGCGACCGGGGTAGATCACGGCTCTGTCCGTCAAATACGCCCCGACTATTCGACGGAGGTAGGTCGGCACCCGGTGATACCGGAGTGCCTCCCCAATGCAGCTCCAGGGCAGGGTGTTAAACGCGTTGGCGATGTCGAGTGACACCGCCACGACCACCCCACCCCGGGACACCGCGTCCCCCGTCGTGAGGGCTCTCACGCGCATGATGGCGTCCACCGTCGAGCGCCCCTTGCGAAAGCCAAACTGGCTATCCGCAAGATCCGGCCCCGTCCTCACCAGGTGCCCGACGAGGCGGCCCGCAATCACTCTTTCAAAGAGCTTGCCGACCTCGTCGAGCAGCACGATGGGCCGGAATGCGGACGGAGAGTCCGCAGGGCGCCCTGGCTTCCGAATGAGGACCAGCTTCCCCGTCTTCCAACGGAGTGGAAACTGGCCCCTCTCCATACATGCGCTTAAGAGCGCCTCCAGTCGGGGTCCGAGAGCCGTCGAGGCCAGGGCCCAGGCTTTACCCGGCAAGCCGTCGGGCCCTGGGGCGGTATTTTTGGCCTTCAGCCTACATACCGCCACTCTCAGATCTACCCCGGTCACTTCAGGTCGTCGTCCGCGTGGTCCGCTTCGGGCACCGCAATTGGCGGAGCCATAGGCGGGGGAGTATGCTCCCCCCGTGAAGGGAACAGAGCGCTCACCACCTCCTCCACCAGCTGTGGCCGGAGACTCTGCGTCAGTGGGGGGGCCCAGGTGCGGAGTTTATTCCGCACCATTTTGTAAGGGCGCCCCCATGGATCTCTGTTCAGAGTCTCCAGCATCTCCTCGCGGGCCATATCTTTGGCCGGATTATGCGGAGGTTCTGGTTTTGGGATTCCTGGTATGGCCACAATACATGTTTAATGGACATGTTTAATGTGGAGATTTTGGGTTCGATTACCGAAGATTGTTATTTATTCTTTGACGTCGTTACTATTTTATAAAATAGTAAAAACGTCAAAGAAGGTTTATGTTTTTTTTTACTTTTCGCAGCAACCTGACAGTATTTTGTTTATTAAATACGTGTTTCTGCAGGTACACAAGAGGTACCAAATCTACTTATAGAGTGTACTTAGCTACACACATTAGTTAGCAGTACACCCGCGGTTCTGTCATCAAGAT
Source organism: Gortyna flavago (assembly GCA_963669345.1). Taxonomy (NCBI): domain Eukaryota; kingdom Metazoa; phylum Arthropoda; class Insecta; order Lepidoptera; family Noctuidae; genus Gortyna; species Gortyna flavago. The sequence goes on from OY770129.1 coordinate 10,402,820, forward strand.
GGCGGATGTACCTAATTATTAAAATATCATTGTTGCAACACAATGGTTTTTCAATTGTGTGTGACATTATCATGGTTCAATCAAATTGCTTCACTTGATAAACTCCCGTTCGCCTTCTTCCCATGAGGGTAGGCAGAAACTACAGAACGGCACCTGCTACGATCCTTACATACTCATTCGAATTCGTTTACGTTCATACATTTAGATGATGATTACTTTGATATAAACGCGCAAAAATGAAAGGTATGGCTGACCTTAAATGATTGAAATCCGTGTTTTTTTTTTTGGATTCAACTGAACTGAAAATTATGAATAAATTAAATAATAATGACTATAAAAAGTTGGTGTTTAAATTGAGTTTCAATATCCCATCTAACAATGTAAGAAATAAAGACAAATAGCCGAAAGAAAAATACGTTTATTGGCATTACAACAAAAAAAAAACCGTAAAAATATAAATAACAGAAAACAATGCTTTTAATGCCAAAAGAGCCTCATAATGTCAGATGCCAACGCAAGATCGCCACCTGACGCAAATTTTCAGCTACAGCCCACGAGTGCCCTACGCTGAAATAATAAACACAGTGAATGCATGTGTTTAATCAATTAACAGAATACATTAAAACTGGTAATATAAAAAGCTCATACAAAAACAAATGAAATGTGATGACGTTGTGTCCGAAGGGCTCACGAAATTGATTGTGAAAAACCAATGAAGACCCAAGTATCATCCAGTACCTATAAAGTATATAGTTATATCGTAATATCTGAAACCGAAATTATTTTATACCGTAGGCCTCGGTGTACCAACATCGCGCCATATTGCTTCGTCGGCTAACTTTCTTCTGACAGTTTATTAGACCTGAAAATTTCGTTATTTATCACACTGTCTTAATATTTTCGCCAGGCGGTTATCGTACATAACGTTTAGTGGGACGATATATTTTTCTAGGCTGTAAACATTGTCACTTATGTCATAAATAAAAGAAATATTATTTTGGAAAGTACCTTTGAAAATGTATTTTACTTGTTGGAGTAAATATGTTTTTATACTGTGTGTATGTAGGTAGTACATTTATCTTTATTGAAAACTAATGCTAAGGCCCTTTGTACACGCCCCGGTTTCTTTAAAATACGGCGTATAAACCGCGCCGTAGAAAAACGTGTCTATCAACAAGTTTCCTAGTGATCCTGCATACAAAACTGACGATCGTGCGTACACACGGCGAATAAACCGTAGTTTTTCACGGAAAGAAAAACGTGTGTGTAGAAAAGGCCTAAAGTTATCATTATCACAGTTCACACACACTGCAACAAGCTATTCTACGCCTTAAATATACATTTCAAACCAGTTTCTTTTTCTTACGCTATGATTTTTGGATTGGCTGTAGGTACTTACTTAAAGTTAAGATTGCATTAACGACCATCGGAATAAACCAAAGCAGCCAATGGAAGAAATAGAAAAAACAATCTTACGCTCTTTTATTTAACACCCATGTTCACATAAAATCATCATTCTCCAACCCTTTTCCCAATTTATTTGGGGTCGACTCAAGACATAATAACAAAGACATGAGAAATTATAACAGCCGCACGGGTCGCTAGATCAGGTTAAGCTACGCTTACCGCGGCTGGTCCGTGGATGGGTGACCATCTTCACATACCAAGACCCCTCCGTGCCTCGGAAAGCACGTTAAGTCGTTGGTCCCGGTCTCCCGGTTGTCTATAGTGGATCTTTGTACAGTCGTTACAGGTCCTCAGAAGCCCGAAAGTCTGACAACCAGTCTTATCAAGGAGTATCGTATTACCCAGTAACTGGGTTGTGGAGGTCAGATAGGTAGTTGCTACATGTAAAATACTGGTATTCAGTTGCATCCGGTTAGACTGGAAGCCGAGAAAAAGGCTAGGCAGATGATGACTTCGCTATTCGTCGTCATTTCGACAGTCACTCCCTTTATAGTCATATCATCTTGCACGCAGTCCATCCATCGTTTCTTTGGTCTTCCCCTACATCCCATGTTCACTTATAATATCATTTTAAATTTAAATTGGCTTACATTTAATAACCATATCGCCTAAGTGAAACATAAGAGGGTGCGAAGAGTTCTCTCGCTCACAACTTGCTTATTCACGGCTCACTTAAAACGCTAAGTACTAACTGCGCTTATTACGGAATTATACTTACTCTAGAAAACTGATATGACACGAATGGAAACTGCAAGTCTTCTGATAATTTTATAAGATGGAAACATGGTTATAGTGAACGTAAACGAAGCAAAGGTGTATGTAAGGATCGTAGAAAGTGACGTTCTGTAGTTTCTGCCTACCCTCGTGAGAAGAAGGCGTGATTTTATGTACGTAATTTCGAAATGCATGTCTATTACGTACTACCTGCCTTTGTTAAAACACGCTAAAGTATGCTAAGCCGTTGGTCCTGCGCCTGATCTCTCTCCGGTCGTGTCGGATTGCCGTCCCATCTGATTATGAGAGTGAGGGAAGAGGGAGTGCACCTGTGTCTACGCAGACACTTGTGCACTATAATATCTCCCGCGCCGAAGGATCTCAACGGAGACTCGTTGAGATTGGCCACCGTGGCTGAAATACGGTCTGCAGGACTTCACCTATTTATTTACCTGCCTCGACCGACGTTGTCCTATCCAAATTTCAATAATCCATACAAAAAAAGGGACGTCCAGTATTTCCCGAATTTTCCGATTATCCCAGCAACTTTACGATTTGTTTTCCGTAAGAATCTGAGAAATTCTGAGTATTACGAACATTTTAAAACTAAAAATAGCCAAATCAGTTCAGCCGTTCTCTAGGCGCGCTTGCAACCTAACATCATTTCATTTTTATTATATACATTTTATTATTATAACAACGTAACCCTATGTTTTCTACGATCGCATGCACGATACGCTGATTGGTATAAAAATAAAGTATCGAAAAGTCGATCTAAAAGTCGAACGAGAACTTTACGAGTACTAAAAACTCAACAAGAATTTCACGATAAATAAAATAAAGACTTCATGTTTTTTATTCAACAAGTATTTTATACACCAATACGAGTATATTACTTGAAAAAAATGTACTTTGAGTGTTTACGTTAAAAATGAAATGTCAATGTACTTGTAGTAGGTACTTGGACAAATCGCTCGGTCTGATATGGCTATAATATTTTCACGAAAAACTGTTTTCTAAATAAACAATAAACCGTTTATAAATTGCTTTATGGTGATGATTCAGGGAATAAAGAATATATTTCGCTTATGTTTGCAATTATAGTAAATATGAGAGTTCATTATTTAAATACTTGTCGACGATTATATCGGTAAGCTCATTACTTACCAACTTACGAGTACATAGGCTCGTAGCACGGGCTCTACGGCGTAGGTATATGGCTACGGCGTAGGCCTGTTGGCATGTTTTTCTATAAAATTGGAAATATTCATGCTTAATGCTTACTATCACTTATATCACAGCCCTCGAGACTTCTCTAATTCTAATGATGTAGGTACACCTAATCTTTATTGTACAGTACTTTCATTAAGTCAAAACAATAGTGTCTATAGTGAGATCATGCTGTAAACATTCCACCATGGTTAGAAAGTTGGTTTTTCTATACCTATCAATGCCTTAACCTTCAGAAGTCCTGGATTTTGTTATGTTTTAAATAATAATAATAATAACCCCATCGCCGTATCTCTACGTTGACGTCGTGGTGGGGCTTGCGCGCTCCAAACTCTAGGCCTGTGCTGGAAGAGTTTACTTTGCCGGAACAGGTCTAAGGTGAGGAGCCAGACCAAGAGAGATACAGAAACCCGCAGGGCAGCATGTGGCGAGCTGTTGGGCAGTAGCGACCCCACGGACCCTATCTCCCGGGAGAAGTTTGTTCCTCACCTCTGGCTTGCCTTTATTGGCCGGCTGGAGTGAACAATGACGAGGAACAGAGCTCCCACCTCATTCTTGCCGTTATTGGCCGGCTTGAGTGGAGATTCGCAAGAGCAAATGTGCTCGGAGGAAGGAAGTATTCCAGTAAGATGCTGGTAGGGATCTTGACCGTACTTCCGGGATTGTCCTCATAGCCGTGGAATACCTCTCCACTCCTCATAAGCACCTCAGGAGATGTTGCCCCCTTGGCACTACGTCACTATGTGCTAGCGACCGTTTCCGGGGGCCCACTATTGAGTGTGCAAGTCATCCCCTGCCATTTTATTCGTGTATATATAAAACATTGATCAGGCAGGGGTCATAGTTCTTCCATAGTTCTTGGTAACCAGTCCACTGTAGCCAACCAAACCCATAGTCCAACTTAATATTTTCCATATCCTGCAATAGTCCTACACCAACCGGGGGTTGTCCTTGGGTGCACTTGCATAGTGCCAACAGGGATAATCGTCGGTTGGTGCCTCATTTCATTGAAAACGTTCAACGGGCCTCTGCGAGTTGGCTTCGGCCCCTCGTACGCCTTTCAAAGGACCGGGACCCCATGGTCCCGAGATATGTTAAAGCATAAAAAATAAAAATAATAATAATAATATTTATTTCTAAGTATATGGTACATTGAGATCTTAAATTAAACATTGATTCACATATACTACCATTGCTGGTGTAAATAAGCTAAGTACATGCAAATCGTATACATTACAATAAAAGTTATATAATTGTTTTCAATTTATATATTTAATTTGTTAAACATAAAATACAAAACAAGACAAGAAAAAATAAGACGTAGGTATACAGGAAAATCAAGAAAACCCATGCGTTTTACTTTACTTTCAAGTATTTCGATCCAATATACTACCGTTTTGCAAAGGTACAGCTATAAGTCACTATTGACCAATTTTCTCCCCATACTCTAGCGTTGTCCCGCACTGTATGTGCTGCATTAATGGTACTGTGAGTTGACAAAGTAGTTTGGTTTACGAGAGAGCATCGCAATGCTTATCCAAAGCGCCGTGGGACCGTCATGGCAGACAAGCTGTGATTTAAGGAGAATAACTTACCTGAGAGTGGAACAGAATATAGTTACTGGCATAAACAACGTGGCGCTATCATGGTGACATTAATTTCACACACGGGTAGGGCTAAAGTTGGTGGCTGTTGATAAGTTAAAATACGTACATTAAAAAAAAAACTTGAATATTAACGTTGTGCATTTTTGATATTTTGGAATGGTTAGGGAATAATTTTGCACGAATTGCTTTAATTATCAATATACTCGTAAAAGTACTATCATTTATGTGGTAGAATACAATATTTATTTATTGCGCTATCGTACACAAACATGACAATAAACACACACGAACATTCACGCAAGCGCCCTGCGCCGCCTAAACGAAACAGCAGGCGCAGGCATACATTTTCGCCGCGCCGTAGAAAGAGAGGGGGATACTTCCTCTCCCACCGCGCCGGCTGTCTACTCTCCATCCGTCTTACGAATTTTCGATCAGGGTCACGTGTCCTGACGCGAGTTTAACATTTTTTACCCATTACAAAAAAGTGTACAACGCCGTTATAGAAGTTTTCACTTCAAAAAAAAAATTTCAAACTAACTAAATAATAAAAAAGTAACTAAAATTGGGATCACCCTTGCAAAAGTTCATTCATGAAATTACTTACCTAGCTGCCTAACGTTAACTCGGAGCGGCAACGCGTCGCTTCGCGCGCTGGCAACCGCGCAACGCGTATGTACCTAATCGTGGTCGGTCAGTTTCTTTGAATTCATGATTGTTTACATTCTCTTTGGGCATATTATTATTAACAAAAAAACCGAGCGGCGCAAGTGGTACCTACAGCGGAGGTGCTTAGTCAAACACTTATCATATCACCCACCCTTTCTTGTTACTATTGGTTATAACTGTCATCACTAATCACTGCTTTTTTTTTTTGTTTTTTTGTCACTATTTAAAACTTTCTTTTTCCGGCCGGTTTTGCGGATGAACAAACTTGTGCGAGGATCAGTAGGACATTGTCTTGAATCACCATTATCTCTCGCGATTTGTCCTTATCGCAATTTTGATGATATTCTCCGTAATAAAATCATCTCCGCATATTCAGCTGCTGTGTAGTTCGGATGTGTATTTGCCATCACGATCACAAGTTTACACAATCTTATAACATAAATAAAAGCGTCCATAACGCAAGAGACGTAAACGTACCTAATTACTTGATTAGAAATCGAAAACAAAGCAAAGCGTCTTGATCGCACTACCCTAATCTAATTACTCAAAAATAAAACAATAGTTTTCGCGAAAACATTTACAAAATAAAAATATTAGACGACTTAATTATGCGCACTAGTTTAAAGAAACGTGGCAAGGACACGGGTTCAGCTAGCACTAAAAAGCAAAAAAAGAATTCGGATTCGGTAAGGCGCGGGCGGCGGCGGGTGAAAGGGAGGGCGCGCGTCGCCTGCGCCTTTTTCCAAGGAACCTACCGTTTGCATTTTGTTTCATCCTAACAGTATTGCTTATTCGTTTTAATTTCATTGATCATGTGATGCGATGTTATGATCCGTGACCCCGGCAAATGACCGCAGCGCGACAATTCTTTATGTACAGTTTGCTCTAGGATGCTATTTTCTAAAATTTTAAATAACTCCGTAAATAATAACGTTTAATGGAAATATAATTTCTTCATGAAACTAAAATGTGAAAACGTATACCTATGTGTGTTAAATTAATGTCACCATGGTAGCGCCACGTTGTATAGTGGGTAAAAACACCCGTGAAAAACATGGCGGCCTAATCGACCTCGATTAGGCCGTCATGTTTTTCACGGGTGCAATCTACTGTTGTGGCGTAACACAACTATCTTTTTATATACTAGTAGTATAAAAACTAAGTCACTTTTCGTGTCAGTCTGTGTCTGTATAGAGTAGACTAGTAGCCCTGGATATGAATGTCCCCTTGACCTCTATTTGCATAGGACGTAATTCCATAATCGATTGACAGACAGTCCTGTGTCATATGATAAGAGAAGAGAAGATTTGCAAATAATCATAATTCTCTACGCACCACCAAACTCAAAATTCAAAGCATTTATTTCAATTAAACCAATTACAGGCACTTTTGAATTGTCAAGGGGTCGGTCAGTATAACGTTCCCACTGCTGGGACACAGGCCTCTCTCTATGGGTCTCAGGTAGCGTTCAATAATTTGATTCTAGCGTAATGTTTATCTATTAAGTAGTACCTAATATATTAATGAATGAATATAACGTTAAAACCGCTAACATTTATCAAACCTTTTCCATACTTCCGTGACAGTTTTCAATTTACTTCAAATAGACAATTAATGAATTCCAAATTGGTTTTAGTTGATAACTAAAATCAATACAGTGGTGCAGCTTTATATCGAATTTACTTTATTGTTTGTTATCATAGAAAATCTCGGTATTAATATGTAACTGTACATATATTTTGATTTGTAAGTACAGTACTTACCTACTTATATGTGGATCTTGCCTATAATGGCCGATTCTAATTTAATTGGTCCTTTATTGGTTAAAATGAAGACACTTATATCTTTATCAATAATGAAGCAAACCTCATAGCTTGGCATAGCAGATCCTCAAATATGGAAGTCGCTATCATAAGTCAAATTACGAATCTATTTATAATTCCAAGTTTAGCAACAAAAAATACATTGATAAGCAAAACGATTCGCAGTTGTTTATAGGAACTGAGCATAAGTCGTAGTTTTCAATCCAGATAGGCACACTCATAGATAATATAGCAAACACTGACGAGAAGCATCACCGACAGTGAAAACAATTTATCGAAACCCGTTTGTTTCATCCATAAAGATGACATGACATGTCAATTTGACATCCACCATATCGCACTCAGCTCGCGTGGTAGGATTAAGACTTATGGCTCAATTCCAACAATGACAATAACAGAAGTTTTATTAGGTATTTCCCCCTAATAAAAAATATGTTTTATGGCCACACGAAAGATAATTCAATTAAAATTTAAAATGATTAGCACAAATGAAAATAGGCTGCAAATGATACAAGTTGATTACAGTGTAATTGCTCCTGTAATTTCCACCGCAATGCGTTAAATTTAGTCTGAGTTATTGACCAAACGTTTATTAATTTAGAACTGACACATTATTTATGGTAATTGCCTCCACAGTTGTCCATTTTGGCGAATTCAGTTCGATCTGATAGAATACTGATCACGTAGAAAGTTTTGAACTGTACAACTATGGCTACCGAACTTTATGTCTGAATGGGACTTGTTAATAAGCATGCAACTCAGATCGGAATTTCAATAGAAGAGAATTCCGAAGCCAAACTTATCAGATTCTTTATAACAGTTAGACGTTACGATACACCAGCACACATATAAAAATATTTTACTATCACCAAGTTCTTCAACAGTAACAATATTTCCTAAATTGTTAGTGGTGAGTTACTATACTCCATTTATTATAGTTAGAAAAATAACCGTTAACAACCCTTTCCGTTATTTTGTAGTAAATACAAAGCAATGTAATCTATTTACCATTTACAAAATACTCTAAAGTTCAGTAATTTTAAGCAATATTGCAAAATAACTGTCGTTGTTTTGACGTTATTTTTCTAATCCTAACTTTAATAATATTATAAATGCGAAAGTAAGTTTGTTTGTTACCTTTTCACGCCTAAACCACTAAATCCTGAAATTTTGCATATACGTTATCAGGTGTACAGAAACGGACATAGAGTACCTATCATCCCGAAAAAAAGTGCTGTTGCCGAGGAAAACAATGATAACGTTATTATGATAATAGATTGTGCCACGTGTCTTTCGAAATCCTGATGGAGTTATATTAGAAACTTTAGAGCTTTGAGTTGGAATATATTTTAGTAGGATTTTTCCTCAAATTAACGCGAGTGACACCGCGGGGGCACAGCTAGTTCTATAATAAAATGGAGTATAGAAATGTCTGAAATCTAAAAATTGATTCTAAATAAATATACCAATTCAGCCGTTTACGTTGGTACAGTAATCCCATTAGGTACCTACTCAAATACATTATCTAATTTTGGCACGAATACTTACAAACAAAATATAAATTACAGAAAAACACGAAAAGCTTTGTCCTGTGTTTATCAAAAATAGAAGTAAATCCCTTCAAATAAGCTTACACTTCAATAAAACATGTAAATTTCAGAGGTAATGAAATCGATGTCCCAATTTACCCTAAGAACTAATAATACAATTTGAAATATACGTCGGGAGTGTGAGACTCGGGGTAGGTAAACTATCGGTTTTAATGTAGTCTACATACTCTTACTCATATAGATTGGCCTTATCGCAGCCAAGTATAAGGCTGACTGATCAACATCAAGCTTCGCTGTGCTATGACGCGCTCCTCATGGAAACAATCCAAATATGCAGCGTTACCATGGCATGGCCACGATTTACTTCGAGATGATTTTCACCAAACGGCTCGCACCGCCTCGGATCGGAAAGGATACGAACGGATGCGGCGACAGCTGATCGCGTCCGGCAGCATGTCGAGACATACGATCCTTGCGAACGTATCCGTTTCTGCGCCTAGTCAAATAGTTTAATTCCTACCGTGTTGACGTGTTCTAATTTTTGAAAATGGTTGAAGTTGTGTAGTATTGTTGGCTATTGCGAAGTATTCCTGTTTGAGCACCTATTTTTAAAGCACCTATGCATTGAGTACCAAAAGTATTCCCATAGCAGAAGAAAATAATCATAAAACACAAGAGGAAAAGAAAAATTTGGACGACAGCCGAAAGGATTCGATCGGATATGACGACAGGCGAACGGAACCGTACCTACGTGTCAGCATACTTCGGCTACGATCGCGTTTCGCGGAAGACGCCCGCGGTCAAGCTGCCGTGCGCGGCTTGGTAATATAGACTTTAAATACTGTTTAAAGATTGTAAAATCCGTTTCGATGCGAGCCGTTTGGTGGAAATCATCCTTTAGAAGATGGCGGGACGAGCTTAATGCCTACAGACAGGATTGGTCCACACGAGATCAAGACAAAGGGGAGTGGAAAGGGCCCTGCAGTAAGAAAACATAGGCTAACAATAAAAATAAATAATAATAGCAGGCTTCCCGTGAAACGTGCTTTCGCAGCGCTCGGTCTTCCGTCTATATCGCTCACAAAACCAATATCTTGTCGCGGACTGACTTGCAAAGCGCACCTCGCGGATATTAGCTAGACGTTGATATAAGCCAGCCTTTTCCACCACAGACGTGCTAAGTTGCGTAACTTAGTTTTACACCTATTAGCTCTGGAGGAAGTAGACTCATGGTTTCAAAGCTTAGCTTCCGATCTCGCACATCTCTGGCTGTGGAAAGGCAGCCTAATGAGAGTACCATACATTTAGCGCGGGCTGACACTCGCTCATGTCTCACTCTGGTTAGCAAACCAAATCACGCGATATGAACCGCGCTTATAAATGACCCGCCCTCGGCAAGGTAAACGTGCATAGGTAGGTACTACTTTCTATGCAATCGATGTAGGTACGTTGCAGTAATATTAACGTTAGTCTGGGGTACTTTATTTTCATTTTATCAATTTTAAGTCTTTGTCGCACAGTTAACCGTATTGGTACATAGGTATTATAAGCCAGAAAAAAAATGAGTGTAGGTATTGTCAAATGTTCAATGGAAAAACTTATTCAAAAATATTACATAAAAATAAAATAGTATCAAAGAAACACCTAAAAATTATTCCACTGAGTCGTGCATTTATTTTAAAACTGCAAAATTACTTTTACTTTAGTGGTCATTCAATTCAACTGACATCATCGTTGTTTTGAATCTTATTTGTTGCCGTTTTGGACGTTATATATCCAGGTTAATGAAATAAATAACAAATGTCTTTATCAATCTAACAGCTAGTGCTTTTGTACACAACCGATTTTTTTTCAAGTATTTGTCATCAGTACCTACCTAAACAAGGCATCAATAACCGCTTAGCAGTAAACAACAAAAAGTCATCAGAATTTTCAAGAATTGATGATAGAATTGATTCAATGAATCAATCAAGCTTTCTCCAAGTACTAGCAGGTACTAGCACTATCAGGAAAATAATTGGTGATCAAATTGACCGCTAAAAGTACTATATGAAAAAAGAAGCAAAAGAATCATAGGAGATCAAAAAATTTGTACGCATCGCTGTCAACAGGAACAGTGCTCAAAAGGCTGGCAGCATTGCCACGTTATATGGCGATAATAATTCTTTGGCCAAGAAATAGGCCAGCCCTCTGGTCAATTTACTTAACAGTTAATTTGCCTGACTTTACCTACTGTGTATCCTCACAATAATTAACACGGACATCTAATAGATCGTTACAATGAACAGCCACTTGGCAAACAGATTGGTGATCACAGTGTGTAGTTACTTACACACAGGAGGACGCTATTACCCATTCAATTGACATAATCGGCTACGACTCACACAGAGCTCTTCGTATTCCTAGCGAAGAATCACTCGGGAAATTATTACATAATTACCTACTAATTAGCGAGATAAGTAAACAACTACTTGACTTAATTTAGTCAGTGCATAAAGTCACGAAAACTTTTGATCATCATTTTGTCAATAGAAATAAGCAGGTCTTTCATTTTAAGAAGCCTCGCTACACCTGCTTCACTTAAGGAATTTCACTCATAAAGCTTGATAAAAAACCCTTCCTCAACAACAATATTTACAACGCGGCAACGCTCAAATACCTATGGGGATTAATTTTATCGTATTCCTATTTTCATAAAAAAAAATGGAATAACTATTGAGTGAACATAAAGCTCCGTATCAGACTGCATTTATAAATCTCAGAAGATCCATTGGCCAGATCCATGATGGATCTAGTGACAATTGTTTTCTCATTGGATCTTGATTTCAAGATGTGAATCGACTGAGATTTTTTTCTGAGAAGATCCATTGGCCAGATCCATAATGGATCTAGGGAGATTTTTTTTTTTTTCAAGAGACCTATGAGCCAGACCCATGATGGATGTTAGTCAACCTACATGATGAGTCTTTTTGATATGAGCAAATATGAGTAATAAATTAACATAATATCTGTCATATTTACATTGCAGTTTAGTGCGTTCACATTTAATTCCATTGCAAACAGACAAACAACAAAAAGCATAATAAATATCTCATAAATAAAGTTTATATCGTATTTACAGACAAACTTTTGTCGATATTATTTGTATGTATTGCTTACGTGACGCGGGTAAGTTAGCGGTATCAGATATTGAACACCGCAAAATTGTTTGCCCTGAAAAAATAAGCCGTGTTTGGCTCGGGATAGCGTTTGTACATTATTACGTATATTAGAGAAACTCCCTAAAGCGAGGATCGTATTTTTTATTTCACTGGCTAAAATACTCGGAGATAGCATTGCAACTAAAAGCTCCAGTCTTTGACCTAGCTTCACAAAAAAATCAGATCAACATTTTAGTTTACCCACGCTTTACATGTAACGTACATTGACTGTGTAGTTTATTCATAACGATGCAACTTTTTTATTAAGCTGGCCTGAAAGCTAGGGCTTCGTGTGGCGGCGCAACATAATCATTGAATTAAATCAGTACCGTAAGCATGTCAGGGGGCAACAAGCTATAACTCAGAAGTGGAGAGCGTCTCGCGGCCCATAACATTCAATCGTGCGCACGGAGGGAGAATTTTGATGACCTCAAGGAAAAGTTTGCGTCAGAACACTCTGTATAAATCCGGGGAGTCATGTCGGGATTTCCTAAATCGCCTTTTTTATTTATTGCACGGCTACTACAGTAGGCAGCCGTTTAGGGAGTGACGTTGTGTTACTCCTACGTGATACTTTTTCCTAGTCGGATGAAATATGTGTGTGGGTACGTCTTTATTTCGCGTGTGCCACTAACCTAATATGTCATAGAAGGAAATCCGCATTTTCTTCTCCTTAAGACGTGACGTGTAATTAGTGTGTCGGCAGGATTAGCTGCGTCTCATGCGGTGAGACATGATTATTTCATACATGTGTAATTTCGTTTTAAATGGTGATTTCTCGTTTCGCAATGCCACTGGTAATGTTTGTTTTCTTAAGGTTGTTATGAAATTAAATTACCTAATTGCGTCGTGCTAACACAGCCTTGTTAAAATTAAGTTGTTTGAAGGTTTTCATTAGTGCAAGTACATTAATTTTCTTTAAGAGTAAATAAACGACAATAGAAGTTATCATTGGCTTGACTGGACTATCTTTCTATAGTTGATTTATTGAATTTTCACCTAGTATAATCAGCCTATAATGTTCTCACTGCTGGGACACAGACCTCCTCTCGGTGAGAGGGAGTGGGCCGTAATCCACTATGCTGGCCTAGTGCGGGTTGGTGGATGGTATCTACCTACATTCACAAATATCATATCATATGCCTAAAGCGACCCCGTCAGCTTTTACAATACCGACCCTCAAAGATAAGTTAAACTAAAACTCAGTTACGTTACATTTGCCTTTATCCCGAAATTACATCCCATAATGTACTTTAACGACAAAACTAATTTCCTAAATCTAACCTAAATAAATAAAATAAATCCATTCAAAATAAATCCTTATTACATTCAATATTCAAGTCATGTACACAATCGGTCTTCTTCCTGTTAGCCATTTCGTTTATTTAACCGACTTTTCTATTTGTTGTTGTAATGGTGTATAACTCAGGCAAACAGAGGTATGGTTTTTACACGTAAAACTGTACAAATTTCGCCGATACAAATGTTATTTTTTTCCGTCGCGATTTGCGAACGACGGAACAAAGTGATAATTGCGGGAATTTAATGATCTGAATACGTGGGCGTGCAAACAGAAATAATAAACTAGCTGTGCCCCGTGGCTAAGTCCGTGTATACAGTTTAGTTTTTGTTTTAAAGTAACCTATGTTTTTTCTCTAGATAAAATGGTAACTTTCAGTTGAGTCGTATGAAAATGATTTTACACACACCCACACCGCAGACTACCTTAAGTATTGTCTCCTTCTGCCTTAATCCATCCAAAGGTTGTCTTGAAAAGATGACCTTTAGGAAAAAGACCTCCCAATATGTCACCCCTTGTAAAATTTCTACACTTATATCTGTAATTTTGATGGTGTAAAATATTCTATCTATCTAGCAAACACACTGACTTAACTATATAACATTTGGACAAGTTGCTTAGAAAACGTATTATGGTTAGGTAGGTACCATAGATTTATTGTTCACGGTGTAGACAATAAATCTGTTAGACATATCGTGGGTTACTGTGTAGACTCTGCACGATTACCCGCGGTATGGAAAGCCATCCGTTTCTTTGGTAAAACCTTAGTGAAACATTTCTATAGTTTTCATATTTGAGTTAAGTATTTGAAGTTCACACCATGAAGTTAAATTTTCTTCTGAAAACAATGACTTTCGACGCTCGGTGACTTCCACATAGGGATCGCAGGAATTGTTATTAATTGGTCAATACATAATGGTAGCTCCATTAAGAATATCTACTTAAGTTCTTTAATGATTTCAAATTATTCCAACGGAAAATAAAACTGATTAAAAGTTACAATTGATTTACTTGAGATTTGAATATTTATTTTGATTTTATTGTTTTGTGTTTACCTACATAATATTATTATATAAGCTAACATACTTACTTAAAATAATATGTACATGTATATAAAAAACGAAGGAAAACAATCATAGGAACCTTTTCTTGATACTTGAGTTTAAATGTTTTCCAAGGGGATCTTTTTTGATACCAATGCAATATTTGTAATGATTTTAGTACGCACATTTTCATTTGCTCAAATTTTTACACGACGAAATATTACTAAGGATAATGTCATTAAGGTAAATGATTTATTATAGCAAACAATCTATAAACTATAAACATTTAGTCAAATGATTTGTTATGAAAAAATATATAATGATGAAACTCATTCTTTCATCGACTTGCGTTAAGTTAAAACTGTGACCCCTACACGAGCCGAGCGAGCGAAGCGAGCGGTGCCCTGGCAGAGGCCGGAGAGTGCCAGAAATGACTAGGTTATACAGAAAAAAAAATACTTTCACAGAAATTTATATGCCAGAAACGAATTGCGCTAATAGATAAAAAAGAGATTATTTTTAGTAGATAGGCTACGCGGAACCAAACTAGTTTACAAAAGAACAGCGACTAGATTATATAGGAAAAAATGCTATTATTATTAAAGAACTTTAGTACCTACTAATATGTCGTATCTGTATCTATTTTACTGTGTATACGTAAATAAGTAATAAAATAAAATTCTAATTTTAGATTTGTACTTTGTTCTGGTGGATAAGCAATCTGTCTTTGTACCGTGAGCAAGAAGCAAGAGCATGTAATTTAAACCTAATAGGAAAACGGGTCTCCCTTGTTTCATAAAAAAAAAATTGTCATATTATAATCACTTCCCAAACAATTTTCCGCATAATTTAATTTGTCAAATCATTAGGTACTTAGCAAATAAAACTCTTCACAAATAATTTTAATGCAAACCTAATGTTTGGCAAGTGAACATTTAAACAATAACTTGCTTACCAACTAGTACTTTTACCAATTTTAAGGTAAGTAGTCAAATATATAAATAAATAAATATTTCAGTTGGTATAACAAATTTTACGCAAAATAAAATGAGCCAAATATTAAGTATCGTCAGTTAACAAATGTCTCCTTACATTTGTAAGGATTGTATGATGTATTTTGTATTGATGTATTTGTTTTGTTTCGGATGATATTTCATCATTTATACATTTAATATTTAGAATCTTTTGGAAAAATCACGTATACAAAATATCATTTTAAAATACATTTTCTAAACCAGTCACAAAGTGATCATGACGGTATTTTCCATTTGGGTGAAATAATTTACAGGCAACCTATTGAGTACAAAGGTACTGCTTATTGTTATTACAGACCTGCGAAAGGAGAAATGAAAAAGAAAATGTAGACAATAGTGTGTGAGAACAAGAAGAGAACAATTTGATTTTGTGACGTCATAAACTAAAATATTAAATGCTGTGAGATAGAATAATCTATCATTTTCTCGTACCCGGTGCTGCTGGAAGGCCCGTGCTTGTACAATAGTGTAATGGTGCTTTGTGTGATGATCACGTACATCACAAGTACTCACAATATAATAATACCACAACAAAATGGCTTCAATATACATAATGTAACTTTCTCTAAGCAGCGTGCATGAAGCCTCATTTGCAAGCAAGAGTATATTTATTTTAATAAAATTGAAATGAAAAATATATAAAACATTTTGCAGTCGCATCTATAAATCAGACAAAATGAAAAAAAAAAATATTCTGCTACACAATTTAATGTGAAGAGCACCTGTAACGTACAACTGATACGAGTTCGAATATGCCATTCGTTATTTTAGCTCGGAAGCTCTATTGATAATAGGTGAGCTCTATTGAACTTGCTTTCGCACATGTAGCAATAAAAAGCTTTGCATCAAAGGCCCTTAATGTAATTGCTGAGTGGGAGCTCGAATAAGCTCTTACTGGCGTTAAAATAATTCCCCTCAGTGCGGCGGATGTGACGACGGCGGCCGGCACCGGTAGCGGGCGCGCAACGGCACGTCCTTCCGGCGCCGGTCGGTGCGGCTCCCATGAGCCCCTTAGGTGGCTTTCATGCTACATACTACGAGAAAATTATACGAACACATTTAGAGCAGTGTGACAACGACGTCTGTATACCACTACTGTTGAGATGGAATAAACAGATCATAGTTTTTAATAGGGATGACGGGAACTGATAGTGGTGCCTGCGGAGAACAGTTTAAAGTAATAGCGTATTTCGTTATTTTGTTTATTCAGTTTGTAAAAATTCAATATTTCGGTACATTTCACATAACGTTTCATCACGACTGTTTACCTCTAAGGGTTAGTCAGAGGTGTGCCTATAACTTTTCACATTTCGACAGTGACGGTTAAGTCCCATTTAACACGGGGCGAGCATATTGCCAACAACCGAGCGAGAGCCGGAGCGAGGCTCCGAGCTGCTACTGAGAAATTCCTAATTTCAAAGTTACATTTCAATTTGATTTTTCTGCAAATAAAATACCTAGATGTGTACCTACTAGGTATTTCACGTAACAAAAAAACTTCATCAATTTGTTCCGACCAAAACGTTGCTTTACTTTTTTCTGAAGCTCTCGCCGCCACGGCGGCGTGCTTGTGGTTAGCCCACAGACCCGCATGTGGGATTTCTTGCGAACTAAAACTTTGTGTTCAGAGCTAAACTCCTGATCGGACCCAATCAGATAAATGTAGTTTCTAGTTATCTTCCACACAAATATAATTGTAGGATAGGACTCTGACTGAAGTTTTCTTTTTTTCATAGAAGTGCAATATCTACGTGGTCCATTTTTTTTTTAATACCGACCATATATTTCAACGCAGGGTTGTTCAGAATCATGTACTGAATCCAAGGTAACAGGTTGCGCGTCGATGTCTCGCCACACTGTATAGCGTCAGTCTGTATTCGGTAGGTATGTAAAGAAAAAAATCAATACCCATTTCGAGCTTTTAGATTTCTGAACCAAATTTTTCTATTTTTGGCGCTTAAAATTTTAACATAGACACAGACATAGACATTGAAGCTAATTCAATACTACCCAAGCAAAGTAAAAAATCCATTAAAAAAATTAGAGAATTTTTAGATTAGAGGTAGGTACCCCAATAAGAACTTTGACAGAAATGAGGGTGTGCCGTGGTATACTGAACACATCTGCGTACCCCTTTAGAGGGTACAGGCTGATGTTATGTTGTGTGATTGCTTAAACAATGCATACATATGCGATAGCAGCAATCGCGGTTGATTTGCTGGCATTTATTGAAGAGTTCCGTTGTCTGTCTCCGAAACTCATCATTTTACAAAATTTTAATGGGACCATTTCGGAATAAGCTTCTTTCGAACAAAAAAAGAATTTTCTAAATCCGTTTGTATATATTATTATGGAGTTATGCCAGAACAGACATAAAAAAAAAAAATTATAAACATCCGAATTGAGAAAAACCTCCTTTTAAAACGTTACATACCAAATTGGGTGATCTGCTTATACTCAGTCCATCACAAATGGAATATTAGAAATCGTTTTGATTATTGCGATATTTTGATAAATAATGTTCAAATATCGAGTATGGCTTCCTATTTACGCTCACGACTACGGAAGGATCAGTCGGGGAATCGATCATTGTGGTGAATAACTCGATGTGCCAGCGAATAGAATCTGCACCATCACGATACCGCTTTTCAGAACGATGCCTGGATCCACATCAAAATGCTACGAGTAAGTAAATTCTCTTGAATGGAATAAAAATCATGCCATCTTTAAATTATATTTAAAAATTCTTGCGACGACGACTAATAGAGAATTATAATAGAGAAGTTTGGAAGAAAAAGACATGCGCCGATCAAAAAAAAATTTGGACAAGGGCAATACAATGATAATTAAAAAATCTTTCAAAAAGAATAAATCACACAAAGAAATCAGTAAGATAGGTAAACTCTGGCGTTTCAAAATTTGCCAAAGATGTACAAACAACAATGGCAATTTTTGTGTTTTTTATTTAGTTTTATGATGTGGTTTTATGAATTTTAAGGTTAATATAAGTTATACTAGGTGACCCGGAGAAATTCTTACTACGTCAGAATCAATAAATGTTGTTTTTTTTTATTTTTTCGTGAATTTTTTCCAAATAGTTATTGTGTTATTCGTCAACAAATCAAAGATCATAAAAATCGGTCCCACCGTTCTTGAGTTATAAATGTTGTAACTGAAGCCACTTTGTTTTATTTATATAGATATAGATAGATATACCTATTTCCGCGCAGAGAGTAGATTAAATGATTAGAATTTTTATAATTTACGTTTTTTTTTATTATGAAAATATTACTCCAAATTATTATATTTTATTGATATATCACTTTATATGTAACAAACAATTTTATGAATAGAAAATTTCTACGCCAAAGGCTTTTTCTGCCGCCCTTCTGTTTTACCCTATTTTTCTAGACGCTAATTTAGTCACCCGTAAAACTCATAGAAAAGCGGTGACCGCACATAAGGGCCGCACTGACGGCTGTCCTGAAAATTATGACAGCGGCAAAGATCCAAATCATTAGATACCGCGTCAAAGGATGGTCGCGTTTCTGTTTTGTTTTGACACCTCTGACACACAATGACGCAGAGTCTTGACTTGACTGTCATGGAAACGCCTATACCTACAATAATGTGTGTGCTCACTCTTATCAGTATAGACACTTTTTCGCGTGACTAAGTACGGTGAGGGCAAATCTAGCGAATTAAATCTTGGCAGCGGGGTTTGACTTTACTCTTTGTACATAATAGTCGATATTAAAATTATTATGTCACATCACATAATTCAATGACAAAAATATTGTATTATTTTTATAAGTACAAATAAATCTCAATGTCCTGTCAAGACACAAAAAAAAACCGTGTGAAGCAGAGGCGGGTCGCTAGTATATTATGTATATATAATAAATTAATATTTAAAACCTTTCCCGATTCCAATTAATTATATAATATATATAGTCACCACATACTTTGATCTGAATCAAATATTATGAAGAGTCAATCGGCTAAACTATTTCCGCAAACGGCTACCCTGAAAAACGTTTGTAAATCAGTGTAGCTCGCGCAATATGACGGTACCAAGTCAAACGAGTTCTCTCTTTGATGTTCTACCTGTGTACCTTTTTATGTATATTTATGATTTTTTACTCTTTTTACATGTTGTCAAAATAAACGTCAGTTGTGTCAGCGATTCGTATTTTTATTGATCTCAATCTCGTGATTTTATTACAGTCTACATGTTTACCACAGACTACAATATAATGCAGGGTAAATGTTGACCTGTATCGCCTTATAATATTGCAAATGACATGACGAGCGAAACCAATATACTCAATATATTTATTGCTTCCACATGATATGTTCGAAACACAAAAGATAGAAACATATTACTTATTCGTAGGATAGCAAGCAAACTTAAATATATATTATAGGTACATAAAAATACCAATAGGTACCCTACAGTTTCCATTAAAGGTAAGTTCAGTAATTACGTAATATTTAACAATATTCTAATGTTGTCGTTCCCACCTCATGTAAATAACAGTTAGAGCAAATGTAAATACGCTCGTTGGGAAGCAAGTACACATCTAATGAAAGAGAATATGGAATGTTACACATTCATTTCGCGGAATCAACTTAATTTAACTACTCTATGTACAAACGTTTGTAATATACGTATAAATTAAGTAGGAAGAAAATATGGAAGCTTTTTTTAAATTTCGTTGGAGCGCGAAATATTCTTTTATTTAAAGATTTCCTTTGATAGGAATCAATTATCACAGTATTTAGCAAAGTCAAATCATTTACAAATAGTTGCCTACTTTAAATAAATTCTTTGACTTTATAAAAGGCATTTTGAACGACAAAATTTACAAAAATTAGAATTGATTTTAGTCGCCTCTTCCAAAAGGTAGTTTCGTATGGAGAAGAATATTAAAGATAATATCCGTGAAGTTTCCACACTGCGAAAATAAGTGCGATATCTGATCAAAGTTAAAAGAGCGAATACAAATGTTCGATCTTTGAAATCTCGTAATGGACGAAAACGACATCGTGAGTACAAACCGCCGTTTGTCACATCACTAATGGTGCGGAAAATCGCAAAAGTCCCGCTTTCTAACAACGCTGAAGTAAAATCGATAGATTGAAACCGAATAACGCATAATATATTAGGCACACTCGAGTTTACAGGGACCCGTCTCCGTACATTAGGTGATACTTACTTTACTACATTCATCTAAATACTAGATGGGAGGATCGAGACCGTAATGGAACAGAATAGAGTACGGCCCAACTGTCAGCTTATGTAGGTACGTAAGAAGGTTTCCATGATAATGATGATACCTCCACGCATTATCCCACAAAGGGATAGGGATAATGATTATAGGTTATATCTAAAATAGATCAATGGTTTCTAGGGTAGGAGCGGCGCCGTATAAATCCTCGAGGGCTTAGTTAACTAAAGTAAACCCTAAGCTCTAACATTCGGGAAAACATACAGAAGTTTATTTTTTATCTCCTTTTTGTGGTTAGAATTATGTCAATTTGCTACGATTTGGGGCATGGTTTAATGCTGAATTGTAAAAGCTCGGCTTTAAATAGAACGGGGCTCCATCAAGTAAATTGCTCTAAGGCTACGTACGCACTGGCAGGTGGCTTATCGCCTAGAGCCTAGTGACTTAACATCTGCTCGATACACGCTAGGCGACTAGCGAAGGCGCCAAGCGCACAGTGCGGCCGGTTGCGATAATTCTAGAACGTTCGTTTCACTTCGCTACTAGCGAGGTGACTCGCTATAGGCTCTAGGCGCTAAGCAAGCCAAGGTGTCAGTGCGTACGTAGCCTAAGGCAAACGCTCTTTTCGTGGTTACGAGGCTCCTTACGTTAGGTGACATAAGAGACAAACGCCGCCTACGAATGACTGACGGACAGTAGCTGGCTCATTTCCCCAAACGTCTATATACGTACATTGTTAAACTGGCGCACTCTAACCAGATTTACGAGTACGTAAGTACCAGCATTCAACATGATTACATGGAATGTTACAAACCAGATCGGAGCTATAACTGTTAACGTTCAATCCGAACCCAAAGGCTTTATAACGTGTTATCTCTGTTGGTTTTACGGCCTGCACTAGTTGAGAGTGGGATTAATTCAGTGAACGGTACTCTTTATACATTCGTTGGTTAGCTGATTTGATTGAGTTTTACATTATATGTTTCGAACTGTAGGGTATTAACCCTTTGAATTTGTAACTGTGTTTTATTATTAACCCCTGACGGCTAAAGAGGGGTGATATAATTGTTTGATTGTAACACGTTACGGCAGTGACTGCATTGGGATGAGTCCATTGATGTAATTGAGATGACCAAAACTTCAGAAATTATAGATTAGAGTTTAAAAATGCTGCGGAAGTAAAAGTCTAGATAATTGGCATAAATATCGCTCACTGCTACACCAAAACCTATTTAAACCTACAACCTATTTAACCTTTTGACCGTCGTGGAATCATACAAATTGCCTGCGATATACGCAGGCAATTTGTATGATTCCACGTTTTACAAACCGTCCGTTTAAAAACGCTCGCTGTTTTAAAATATGCCGCAAAGGCAAGAATGCAAATTGGCGACCCAAGGTTAGGTTTGGTTAAGTTACTTTAAGCCCTTCACATAGAAATAGGAGCCCCGCGAAGCAGGGCTCCGTCGACGTTCCGGCTGAAACAAGATGCACTTCGGATATTAGCCGCAATATATATTGAAACAGCGAGCGTTTTAAACGGACGACGCCGTTTGTAAAACGCGGAATCATAAAAGTTGTCTGCGACATATGACAAACAAAAATGTGCCTAGCCCGCCACGGTTCGACTACATGAGAGACTTTGACGCCGAGGTCGAGGTTTAACTTATTTTTCTTTCTTTCTACACTATAAATTTTATAATAATGTCTCTAAAAATATCTGGAAAATAATAAACCGTTATTGTTGCATTAATAAGCACTAAATACACTCGCAATGAAAACCAGTGGTAATCATCGATGTAACAATTTTCGTTTTTTTAGGAAAATAAAAATAATCTGCAATTTTCTGTGCATACGCAATTAAACAATGTTTTAATAAGCTCTCGAAAAATGTAAAGTAAAAATCGTGAAAAAAATCTAGAGTCCCGTAGGTACATACACAAAACAGCATGTAGCCTTGACGGGTGCGCGTTTGTACAACAAAAGCGTACGGTACGCTAAGATTACACGCCTGATTAAATATTTTCGCTCCAACGCAAATAGAGGCTGTGTGTCGAGGAAAATTTTCCCGCGAACATTTCGATTCTGCTTTATACACTGTACTTACTTGTGCGTTTGAATTGTGTACCTTGTAGATATACATGTATATTTGTGTGATATAGTCTATTATTCAAATGTGCGGTGGGACTGTATCAAAGCTGGCGTAAAATTCAGTTTTATTTCATGGAGTCTACGCGTTGGTTTACGGAATACTTTATCTACTTGGTTATGGCTATGTCGCCTGGTATCATTTTATCTGACTTTCATACTTTTAAATAGTTAGGTAGGTACACTTAAATTCTGTAGCTAGGTACTAAGTTCACTATCTGTAACTAAAATATTTATTTTCATAAATATTGTACAAAACACATCTAGTAGGAATTATTTTTTACTCGCTTGTGCCGTAAGTAGGTTAGTCTTAAATCTACATGAATTATAAATGGGTCACGTTTCGCACGGGTAACCAGTACGTAGTCCCAATTTAAATAAAAAGCGGTCAAGAGCGAGACATAATCACACACCACGAATTCTAAGCACACACTTTTTTGGGGGTTCGATAACATGGCAGAATTTAGCAAAAACTTAACGCTGGTTCTAACTTTATGATGAGGAATTTATTCAGCTCCATGATATATTGTCACAAAACCTTAGGGACATTACGTTTAACTGTGCGTAGCGAACAGACGGACATCACTGAGTTGCATAAAGGTTTCATTGTTCAGTATTTTTTGTCACAGGACCCTAATTATTTATCAAAGCGACATGAATGTTAGAGCTGACCCATATACGTACGTGACATCTCCCTTTAAAGGGAGGTGAGACTTATTAATGTCACATTATTTAGCACAAAAAACCCAAATGCAAAAAGTGGACCTTTCCGCCTGTCCAAATGACAGCATTAAAACCGGACCAAGAATTTTTCGTTGGTGCTGGGTTTGTGAAAATCTCAGGTGCGTTAGTTAGAGCGGTATCCTAAATATCAAGTCTGATTCATGTGGCCGGATTTATGTTTCTTTTTTACTTCACACTAAGTACTTATATTCGAGAGCAGTGGTGGCCCGGTAGTAACGGCCGCGACTTACGAGTTGTAGGTAGTAGGTTCGAGCTCAGACAGGCGCTTTGCTTTGTGTAAATTATTTCATCACCATTGCTCTCCAAACGGTGACGGAAAACATCGTGAGGAAACCGGCATATCCTAGAACAAAAAATTCGAAGATTTGTGACATCTACCAACCCGCACTGGGCCCGCGGGGTGGAATACTGCCCACTACCTCTCAGAGAGGAGGCCTGTGTCCTATCGTATATATATCGCCTATCTGGGTTCGAACCCACGACATACAACTTGTAAGTCGCATCCGTTAGCACTGGGCCACCACTGCTCAAATCTCATATTACCCTTATCGTAAATTTTTTTTTCATAATAACGAAACTAATTCGAAACCATTTTGTTTCAACAAAGGTAACTCGGGAGACACTAAAACATTAAAATTACTTCTCCCACGTCGAAGTCAACCCCACATTAATAGGTCATTAATATACTGAAATCAAAGGCGGCGCGTCGGAGCGGAACGCTATTATTAGATGGATATTTCTATTGTCAAACTCTCGCTATGGTTACTTGTCGATAGGTTGCCTTATCGCAGAGAAAGCATTTCGTAACACAGATTAAACCGGGATATACTGGTCTGACGTCACTACTGTGGCCACGAAATTGCTCACTTAACCGTTAGGGCTGTCGTAATTAACTAAAAAGTGTTTAACATTACAATGTGAGGGCTAACGGCTACTTTACGAGATGAAACGTGTTTACCTTTTCGGAACAATTCGAAATTTATGCGCGACATGCACACTAATTTCGGTTCGCTATAATAGGTATTAAACTTAACATGTTACGGTAACTTGATTAATGAATATTTAATGAATCATTAACAGTTAAGTTATTGGGGAACTAGTCATTAATAAATGTTAAGGCCTAATTACATTTATTAATGACTTTGTTAGTAAGTATCGTTTAAAGATTGAAATTCTACGAATCGTACGACACAGAATTCATGGACGTTGGTAGCTTATTGATAACTGATGTAATGAATCCTGAAGCACCAGCCTGATGGGCTTATTTTCAGCACAAGACTACCTACATTATTTGCTTTAACATCTGCGATCACTAATATTATAAAATCTATCTTGGATGTGTATGTGTGATGTGTACGATTGTGATGACATTCTTTTGTTACACGGAAAGGTTTGAACCCTGTGTAGATCCATGATATTGCGCTTTATTCAACTTTTTACATTTCCCGACGTTTCAAGCAGTTTCAGCGGTGCTCATAGTCGAGAGCGAAATTCATTTGATACATCAACCGAGGCTGAGGTATGTGACTTATAATTGCCGGTATGAGCGAACTATGGGGCTTATAATTACTTAATTAATTTAATTCTTACTGTTTATATCAGTACTAGCTGATCCAGCCAACTTCGTACCGCCTCAGAATAAGAACAAATGTATATGAGAAAATTTATTATTTTCATAATTTTCTTTTCATGATTTTTTGCCATGTTCTGCTATTCGGGACGGAGACAAATCCAACAAATCAAAGATCATAAAAATCGGTCCAGTCCTTTTTGAGTTATAAATAGTGTAGCTAACCCGACTTTGTTTTATTTATACAGATTCTCATGTAATTTGATAAGTTTGCCTAAAAAAAAACCCAAAAAGCAAATAGCCTTGACTGGTCTCTAATGTTCAAAGAAAATGCCTGTTCCAAGCAAAAATAATCTAATTATGAAAATAAATTCTCGGAAGTTAAGTCTGTTTATTTTCGTCAAAATAGTTTATCTCTCTGCGATGAAAATCCACTCTTGTAACAAAAAGTCACAATATGTCTGAGTCATGTCCTGAACCCGAGTATAATGGCAAGTCTTTCGTCCAAGACTATTATAAAGAGATATCGTATTGTCCATCTCACAATGTTGGCCGATGATATACGTCGATGAGAAATATCTCCACTCAGCCGAAATGAGGGTCACACGAATAGACAGGATTACGAATGAAAAGGTACGTAATATAAGGAAAGTTTTGAAATTGTGCTTCTGACTGTTGTTTGTATTTCAGGCCCAAAGTCTCAGGCTAAGGGCATAAGCCTGAAGAAATGGAGTTTCAAATTGAAAGTTGTTTTTGACAGAGTGGCAGGGATATCGATGCTCAACCTGATACCTTAGATTCAGTGTCATGATTCTGAACGACGCTGCGTTGAAAATTTTCGTCAGTTAGATAAAAAAATAAATACTGTTCCATACGGTTTGACCGCCTTTAGAGCGCTTTTCTATGAAACAGCAGATTTTTTTTGACAGCTGACCAAAAATTTCTACGCGGGGTCTAGATTCTAGAACGTGCGTAGAAACCGTAACCGTTTGCGCGTCGATATAACATATGCCAACCTGGGTTCTTACTCTCGAATATAATTCCGATAGATCGACATTGGTCAAACGTCAGCTGGTTGAGTGAAACGTCAGGGATTGGCTAGACTCAGTAAGTCCAGCCAATCCCTGATGTTTGACTGACAATTCCAATTTTGATTTATATTCAAGATTAAGCAAAATAATATTATTTATTAGTTATTATTATAAAATTATAAATAATTATAATTAATTATTATTTTGTAGGTGTTCTAGGTTTCGCAGCACGATACAACATGGTTTACGAGTATTATCTAGAATTCCTAAATGATGTTTAATTCTGGTAAAAAGGTATTGTGCATGTTCAATACCCGAATTCTACTAACAGATGCAAATGTGTTTTAATTTTGCAATTGTAGGCGCGCGCGTAAATATTTTGGCCTATGCGTTGCCAAAATATTTATGTAATTTGCCAATTAGTGCAATTTTTTGTTGGCAATACCTACCCATTAATTACTTGTTGTAGCTGGACAATAGCACTTAGCTTTCGGTCGGTAAGAAGTGTATGAAAATAAATAGAGGAAATAAAAAATCCAACAAACCGACGTCGATAAAAAATCGCGACAAAACGAAAATATGATATTTAACAACAAATCTGCCTTTGCTCTTAAAATACCATATAGACATCACTATTATGCGGAATGCAAATAAAGAAAAAATATTTCCCCGAATTTTCTTGACATGCTGATTTACCCTATAACTCTGGCGTTTAAAAAGGTTATTACAAAGCGTTTGTTTTGAACCCTGCGGCGTCGAGCATCGTCTCCCTTCTTAAATATTGCTCCATAAATCAGAGTCTCTCCATGTCGGATCGCTGTCGCCTGTCGATTATCGCACGGGAAGCGATTTCGCTCCACACCGTTCGCAAATTGCGAAAGATAGCGATCGAGAGAAAATTGAACGACTGCACTGATATCGGAAAAAATTGTTACGTTGCTGTAAAATTGTATATCTACTCGCGACGGGGGTATTAAATTATTGTTAAGAGCAAGTTACAAAATGTTGGGTTTAAAGATATTTTATTGAATTTATTTATTTATATGCTAACCTGTAAAACACTGGTTACTTTTACGTAGCCAGGTACTTAAGTACTATGTACTTATTGTTTAGGACAGGGTACCTATAATATTGATTTAAGGTCGCATGTTCGACGGTTTACATTCAAAAGGTATAAATGTTGTTAACGACATACATATTATTATATACAACGTTTACACAAGGCTCCAAGGCTCATTAAAAATTAAAATACAACAATACACAAACAATACAACAATATTAAAAGATTAATATATAATAAAATATGATCAGAATTCATCGTACAGCTGACACCTGAGAACTTTTAAGAACGTTCACAGTCTGAGAGGCAATTCTCGTAATTTTAAGAACATTCACAGTCTAATCTCAGTGTCAATCTGTCAAAAATACCACAAACAACAAGACAAGTTTTTGACATAAAGTTTGTCGCTGAGATGAGGCTAGCGACTAGATTTTAACCGTTTTAAATCACGAGAATTGGCCTTCAGATCTGTCTCAATCTGTCAAAAATACCTCTAATTTCCCTACATTTTTGACAGGCTTTTGACATTGATTGTCGCTGATATGAAATTGCGACTAGATTTTAAACCTTTTTTAATTACGGGAATTGGCCTTCTGCATGCGCATGACCACCATAGAAACAGGTTTTGTCGACGGAAGAATAGACAAAATGACAGATTGTAGAAAGATTCCTACCGTCTGAAGCATGGCGATGAAGAGAAGAAATGTTTCTATTCTGCAGTCAACTAAATTAAGTCTATAATGTTAAGCATGATGACTCACTTTTGACACTTGGGGGTAAAAACATTTCTTCGTAACAAGTGTCAAGTCGCGATAGTAAACTTTCGCGGTAAAGTAACTTCGCGGTAATGAACTTCGCAACTATGATTTACATTCGTCTACATCAAATTGAAGTAAACAAAAATCTATATTGATTTTAATATTTGCTCCCCGTTGCAAACGCGAAAACACGAAACAAACGATAAAAACGCGAGTCTACGGGTCGAGCCGTGCTTGGGCAGAAGAGATGTCGAGTTGTATAGAAAGAACTTTGACTATTCTTGATAGAATAGAGATAGAATTGGTCATGCTGCGTGAACTGGGTGCTTACTCTAACTCTTACTTAAAACCAAAATCTTTGAACAGTTAATAAACCATATCATATTTATCATATTAATATTATTTAGTCGCATCCTTATATATTTCGCTTCCAGCTTATAACTTAAAAATGCCAGAAATCGACGCGTTTAGAATACATCCCTAAGGTAATCGGATAGCGGCTTTCCGCGGAAATTTTGCTCTCTATTTATAAATTGATGTCGAGTTTGTGACTCTTCTGGTGGCTGACGCGATTTGACTTGCCTGCGCTATAGTAATAGTACCACTAAATCTTGCCACCCTTATAATTCGGTACCTTCTTGTCTAATTTTCACGAATTCCGGAATTTCGAAAATCTGAATGAAATAGTTCACAGGAAATGTTTTTGTATTGCTACCTGCGCAAGTAATTTTTCATGTAGAACTTTAAATCATTTACACCCACAACCATCGTCATTATACCTTCATTCGTTGTTACCACGAAACCGGTCTTACTTCCTATCTATAGGTTTTCTTATGAAAAGAAGATTTCGTGAGGAAAACCAGCTACGAAACACAATTACTTTGACATTATAGTAAGAAAATTTATAGGAGCATCAACGTATAGGTACTTACGTAGATTGCTAAGCAACTTTGTTGAAAGCTTATTATATAGTCGGGTTTGACAAATTCACTTAGATTTTGTTCATGACGCTCGCTTCCGGCAAGTTCGCAACTCGGTTAGTCACACAGTTGAGTTTCGTAACTGACGTAAAGAAGATTGTAAACATGTCGAAAATAGGTTTTACCGAGATAGGCACGGTAATCTAATTACGATCGATCCGCGGAACAAAGTCCCTAACTACACCGAACAACAATGGAGGTAATTTAAGTAGAAGCAATCATCCAATATACACAATGCTGGCTGAGGGATAATTTATCAAAATATTTTAGGTTAGCATAGGGTTAGCTACAGCTACTTTTTGTGA
The DNA here is from genome assembly GCA_963669345.1 of Gortyna flavago. Classification (NCBI taxonomy): domain Eukaryota; kingdom Metazoa; phylum Arthropoda; class Insecta; order Lepidoptera; family Noctuidae; genus Gortyna; species Gortyna flavago. The sequence continues at coordinate 10,432,281 of OY770129.1, forward strand.
AGCTAATGAAATTGGGAAAGTTTTTGACAAGCAAATTAGTGTAAAACGTAGAAAATAATTGTAGATTTTCATTCAAAAAAATCTCTTCTATCACTCCGACACGTGTATAGGTACAAAGATTATTATGATTCAGAATCAACTCTGCCAAAGAGGAAGGAGTGTGAAGACAAGTAGGCGCGTCGAGAACAAACTAAAGGAGTGCATAAGGAATGTATGGGGTGACCTAGTTGTGGTGAGAGAGCCCATGGGAGGGCAAAGGGGCACTCGACGACGTGGCGGCTGTTGTGAGAGCTAACAGTCGCGCTATCGAGGATGCATTTGAACGGCAACCGGAGAGCCTATGGCAAAATTTCACAAAACTACATGACCAAACACTATACAGTACACAATTTCGATACAGCGGATGTTTCTGACTTGATGCCATGTCGTTTTCCTAAAAAAGTAAATCCCACACGACGTGTATTGATAACTTGATGGCAAAAGTCAATAACTTAAAAATTCTATTACAGATGGCCGCTCGTTTTCCATTTCCGGCATAGTTTTATATTCGTGGAAACATAAAGCGATGCCGAATGCGAGTATTCGTTCGTATGTTCAGTGATGCTTCATATAATATTCTCCTCAGAGGTTAACTTTGCAAATTTTAATACAATTTTATCCCCAACTAGCACAGTTATATAGTGGCACAAAATCACGCTCGTTGCGTCCTCATTCAAAAGGGGTCGGTTAAAGCGATCCTGATTGCGTATTATACACTACTACTACATCGCAAATTGTAACAATTTCAACTGAATGCATACGTTTTAAATGTAAACTAAACCGTGTGGATTGGTCAAGCTAGGCTGTTAATTATTGGTAATTTGTAGTGTTTTGGTAAGCGATATGCCTAATTCAGTTGTATATACCTTGTACCTTATGCATAAACCAAGAATCGGCAAACAGTACGTAGGTAATCAACACGTTACGTATCCCAGATGCATAATATTAACCATTGTTGAAAATCAATTTGCCGGGTGCTTTGACGCGCGATATAAAAAAAAACGTTTAGGACGAAGGAACAAATGACAACAGATAGGTATTGATAAAAAGAAAAGAATTAGGTACCGTACCATATCCACAATTTCTTGTTAATGAAATATATGAAACATAAAGTTTAGAAAAGCGCAGTTATCAAATAAGTCTCTTTCCTGCTAGTCATTTCGAAAATTGTCTTGTGTTTAACGTTACAATAATTGCGTGTCGCTCCATCTTTAATAGTATCAAGGTTCCAAGCGTCCAGCCTATAAAATAAAATGAGCGTGAAGGCGGAATCCGAAGCTTTTAACAAAAATAAAATTTTTCGCTGGTCTCACTTTTTACCAATTTACCATCGCCACGTTTCTGAAAATAAAAAATGTATGGTTTTCAAAAGGTGCTTGCGACACTGACTTTACGTTGCTATGTTGAATAAGTGGTTTTGTCTCTTTTTCTGCCCTCATACAAAAGTCTTTATTATTAGATAGTCAGCCTAAAACATTTCCACTGCTGGAACACAGGCCTCCTCTCTATGAGAGGGAGTGGGCCATAATCCACCACGCGAGCCCAGTCCGGGTTGGTAGATGTCACGGATTTTTTGGTTCTAAGACATGCCGTCTTCGTTTCCCCAAAATGTTTTCATTCATCGTTTTGAGAACGGTGGTGACGAAATTAAATATACAAAGTAAAGTGTCTGCCTGGGTCCGAACTCACGACTTACAACTCGGAAGTCGGGGCCGATACCACTGCTCTATTATTAAACATTACTAAAACAAAATCTATCCCGTACCTTTGTTTTATTACACCACAATGCAATACAAAAATAAGGCCAACAGGTAGATAGGTATTGCTTTGTGCCACATGGAGATTAGAATTTCATTACTCGAGATTAGATTCCATTATATTCTGCGGCTCTCGTGGCCTCTATTATATATCGTGTGTGTATGGAACTGTACAGGGCGTTCAATCTTTTAGTTTACTTAGTACTGTTTGTTTATATTAACTTGGGCAGACAGTTACTTGGAGTTTGGCTCACCAAGTTGCGATGAGATTCAATTAATAGCGTCATCGATTCTAGAGTATGACGTCATAACACATGTCATCACGCCTGTACTCCACGAAGTAAGTATTAGGTAGATGTGTACTTAGCCCACATTTGAAGCCAAAAATATCGCGGCAGGATTTTATCGCGCAATGGATTTTCAAGCATCGGTGATGAGCCGAGCATTGAGAATCCAACAGAGCACATCCCAGCGTGTCAAAAAAACAGACTGTTGGATTTTAACTCTCGGCGCTGAACAGTACGTTGAAAATCCAGTGCGCGAAAAATCATCGCCGCGGGAAAACGTGCGAACCTGGGCTAAGGTATTGTTCAGACCAAACGTATTGTCGGCCGCTGACTGTGAGCACGCGTTCGTTTTTCCATATTATATATTTATTTATTCGTTCAAACCGAACCGACCATACGCTATTATGTAGTGCGTTGTCACTATTATACTCACAGTCGGCGGCGGACAATACATTTGGTGGTTTGGTGTGAACGATGCCTTATAGTTCACCCGCACTTCGTCAGTTACATATGTTTAAGTCTAATGTAACAGGGAGCAAGTCTATTACTATCAATCGAATTAAAAAATCCACTTTCCGGGCAACTGAGAAATTCCAGATGGAAAAACCCATTATCAGTTTATCGACCCGGGAATCGAACCCAGGACCTCATGCTCAGCAGTAACGCTTGCGACCACTGAACCAACAAGCCAGCTGGGATAAATTAAACGTGAATTTGACTATAGATTATTTAGTACCTAATCTATTACGCAGTTGATACCGTTTCATCAATCAAAATTATCGCAGCAGTCACGAAGCTCGACGGTCTAGGAAGGCATCAGATGCAGAGCTCACAGAGCTGTCTCAGTTTACTTGAGAGGTAGGTAATTGCCTCAAGGAAAACTAATTTCTAAATAGAGCTTATTCCCGAGCGTTTATCTGATACAATTTCTATAACAACAAACATACCTAACGTTAATAATAACGACAGGCAAAAATCTACTTAATAAAGTAGATGTTTTTTGTGATATGTAATTATGAAGCTATTGGGACGAAGTACATTAACGCGGGTTGCGGTAGGAGTTGACTGGTACGGCAGTGGCCCGCCGCCTGAAGTGGTAATGAGGTGGTGCAGAGACGCCATCATGAGGTAATGGGCGGAGAGGCTGGAGACTCCCAGTGCCGGTCACTGGACTGTTGGGGTCATCCAGCCAATCTTAGTGGAGTGGGTACAGGAGGTGACACGGGACATTGTCCTTCCGTTTAGTAAGTGCAGGTTTGTCGGAGCATGGCTGCTTTGGCAAATACCTGCATACAGTGGCAAGACGGGAGACGACTCGTGTGTGTCGCCAGTGCGGTTGCAGCCAGAACACGGCCCTACACACTCTTGAACAGTGCTCTGCCTGGGAGGCGCAGCGCCATGTTCTGGCGGCAGAAATTAAGGAAGACGGCATGTCAGAGCTATGGTCAGCAGTGAAGTCGTCATTTCACAGAAGGAAGTGGTGGAGCGGGTCTGGGAGGCAGACTCTCTCGCTGACCCGATTCGCCGCAGATGGACAGGAAGGCGATATGCGGAATTGATGCCGCCATAATAGAGGCCAGCGGATGATAAGATCGGGGACTCTATCGTCCACACTGCACGGTCCCTGGAGTTGTGGTGATGTCCCAGTGCACCCGGACATCGCCGAAGAAGGATGGAGCTCGGAGGCGGGCCAAGAAGAAGGAGCCCAGAAGTGGGCCAATCTAGATGGGTCGCGAATCTCATACGTAGCAGTTCTCGCGGCCCACCAATCAAGGCGAAAGTAGGTGCACAGGCGGAGTTTTTAGTGGGTGCAAGCCCCACATAACCACGTCGTCTCCCGGACGGCGTGGTATGCGTTAGGCATTTTATACGCCGATTTAAAAAAAAAATTGTTAACTGGTAGAAATCGTCATGTAAGGAAAAAGCGTTATGCCACCTCCATGCAACTTTCTCTCTCTCTTTATGTCTCTTTCTTTCTAATAAATACGATTATGTGTGTGCGTGCGAGTATTGAGATTCGAGCAGACGAGCATTGTGCGCGGAACATTAATTAAAGTTTCCAAACGTAGTTAAGTTATTTTTCACTTGTCTTGCTCTAAAAGTTCGTCTTTAAGTTGTGCATAGGTGACATAAAGTCGCTTTTATGCTCTAGTGCATATAGTTTTTTTTTCTAAGACTAAGTAAATCAGGCCATCCACGCGCACAATAAAACGTCGCAGATTAAAGTCGTTATTTTATTTCATTTGCTCTAATTTAATAAAACCAGATAAAATAGTTGTTATTTTTTATATAAAAATGTAAAGAAACGTTTTTATGACTTGGCAGTATGAAGTACCTGCCCAAGTCGAATGAAACATGTTGAAAATTAAAAATAAGCGTTTCGTGGCAGGAACTTTAATTTTGTACAATTTTGAACAAAAACTTTTATATCCTTTATGCCTGTTTCATTTTCTCGCAATCGAAGTGAAAAGCAGAGTATATAACTGGGGCATAAACGGCAGGTTTCTTTTATGCACTAGTTGTACAATAAAATATATCTAATTGTGCCTGTTATTTAATACATAATGTACAGCGAAAGGAACTTTGTCCCAACCGGGTGTTCCACGACATCTCTCATTTTTGTTTCTGCCCTACATAAGAAATAAAACTAAAACTTCAAAGCTCATAGCAGCCTCACTTACTTCCAATAATGCTATTAGGGGATTTAAAAATTTTCTGACATAATCTACGAATAAATATATTTCGAATAAAATGAAGACACAGATGTTTTCCAACATGATTTTTTTTCATTACACAAGCAAAATTAATTCTGATTCGTTAACTTATTTCATACAAGATCAAGCTGAATGTCAAATTTACCATTAATTTTCAAGTTCAGAGGAGTTTCGTATCAACTTGCTGAATAAAAGTTACAGAACAGGGGTCCAATCGATTTTGCATGGTGGCTTTTAGGTCTTAGGCAAGGGATAAGACGGGATTTTGCGAAACTCCTCAGGGATCGAAGTAATCAGGAGTAAGTTTTCAAGACTTGCGATTGTATTTTTTTACCAGTTCAACCTCAAGGAGCCTCTTAAAACAAAACCAGCACTGTTGAGTTTTTTTATTGCGGCTATAAAATATTTTGTAAAATGCCTAATGAAACTCGTGTCGTAAAAATCACGAAAGCCGGGTTAAATTAAAATTCTGGGGAGAATAAATTTAGTTTTTAATTAGGTTAAGTAAGTACTGAAGTAATGAGTGAAGAGTTTATTTTATCCTTCCTTGATAATTCCGGAGGGTGGATAGCACATAATTAAACACTACTTTAGGACCAATTAACTTAATGATTACAACAAACACAGAAGTATTTTTTATTGTTCACATCAGTGAATGCAACTCGAGAGTTTTAATTGTGTAACAAGCACTTTTTGGGTGTTGTTAAGCGGCTGTTTAAAGCTATATTAAGTTTTGGTGAAACCAGCTCTGAGAGTTCAAAAGGATTTAATCCAGCGCTCTGTTGTAGGCAAGTTTAAGAAACAAAATTAAGTTTTCGTCCCGTACAAGGGAATAAGGATCACAATTAATCTTTACGCTTTTATCTGGGAAGCACGTTTTATATACGAGGGTTGTAGAGCTAAAATTTGTAAACAGCAAATACGGGATCGTAGGTAGGTTCGTGTAGAGTATCGCAATGTATACCTACCTACTAAGCATTATAAATAATACTGGTATGTTTAAGTTGCCTACCTACAGCTTCTATGTGTATCTAGGTTCATTCGTCATTCCAACTAGTATTTCATAGTCTACGAGTATTCCGGTACATCCGCTTTGCGAAAAGTCGTTACGTAGCGTACTGCCCCTCAGCAGAGCTTTGGCTCCCTCATTTCATCAACACTAATACTTGAGAGAGTGAGTCTCTATATGTACTACGTTGCCTTTGCTAACGAATTTTTGATATTTACTACTACAGAAGTCTTCCTTAGTTCCTAAGGAAGGATGTAGGTAGTCTAGTATCATTCTTCTTAGAGAATTTTAAACTTTAACCACCGATGAACTGTGGACAGGTAGATACTACAGGCTTATGATTTATTTTTAACCGACTCCAAAAAAAGAGGAAGTTATGTTCGTCTCTAGGTACGTATTTTCTTTTTATGTATTGTCATCGATATTTTCATCAATTGTAGACCGATTTTGAAAATTCTGTTCAGTGTTTTTGGAGTTAGCTTCAATAATACCTACGTCGTATTTTTTCCACTTAGCGTAAGTTGATGATGTTGTAATAACTTCCTGTCACTGATATTTACATAGCAAGTATTGGTATACGAATTTGTGTGTGTAGGTACCACCACTAAAAAGTGAAAAATAAAGATTTCCGCCGACTTCCGAAATTAAAGTTATTTTCCCCTTAGTAGGTACTGTAGAGGTTATATATGTAACCTTGTCCTATGTAGCACAGGCCGTTCATAATTATTAATTTATTCCTTTCGAACATCCAAGCAAACGTCTAATACTTCAATATGATACTTCTAGACAGATAGGTAGATTATTAATTTTATCCTTATAATGTAAACCAATTATTCTAAAATAGATTCAGTTAATCTAAACGCTGTTTCAATATAGCGTTTGATCCCCTGAGCTACGTGTTTCCACAGTACTTAGTGTATTTTTTTTTATTGTAAAATTTTTTTTGTACGTGTTTCAAGTGGAACATGCCCATGATTATCGTAACTCGTAAAGAAACGGAACCAAGTTTTCTGACTACTGTTTTCAAAATTAGGGTAGATTACAGTAGCGTTTCTTTTCGCTGATGTCATATAAAGCAAAGAAGGTAAGGTACGTGAGAGAAGCGGCGTAATTGCGTAACGCACTCATCATTCATTACGCTAATTACGTTGTTGAGTAGACAAATTTTTCGAACATAATATGAAGCAATGAATTATCAATATCCTTCAAAATTATTCAGATTTTAATTGAAAGTGTATGACGCAATTAGGATGCAGTTCATGCTATGGTGGCAAAATAAGCCATTTAGCATCGGGGTTTACCGCCCAAGAGACGCTAGTTATACTTAAGTAACTATACTACAGCTTTGCCAGTTAAATCTTAATCCATAAGTCAAGTCGTCTCTGGAGACACGGACGAAGAAGAGGCGGAGTTACATGATTTAGGTTACAACACGACTTACTTTTTATTTACGAGCTCCATGAACATTAAATAGTTAGAGGGCATTCAAATACGTAGGTACGTTTATATAAAAGTTGATGATAGTAGGCCTACTTATCTATCTTCTTAGGCACTAATAATATCTAAAGCTGAAGAGTTTCTCTGAATCTGAATCTCCGAATCTCCGAAACTACCAATCGGATTTGAATAATTATTTTTGCATTTGATAGCCCAATTCTTCAGGAAGGCTATTAACATCACGCTAGGATTATTAAGAGCCGAGCAAAAAGTAAGAAAGAATAAGCGAAAACAAATTAGGTAATAGCGCGGACAGGCGATGCGATGCGACGGGTGGATCGGGGGAAGAAGGCATTTTCACGTAGTCGCGGGCAGAAGCTAATAGCAAAATATATGAAGGTATTTTTATAAAAATAATATATTTTACCAATACATTGTTATACATACACGAGAAGAGTATTACGGTTGTTCCTTTGCTTACAAAAAGATAAGAAAAAAAAACGATGCGGCTTGACCCGTTAAATCCGTCTATAATACAGTTTCGTTGCGAACACAATGTTTCCGCAGTCATCCCGCTGACACGGTCCAGCTAGTCTAATACTTCATAACACAACATTCGTATTGTGCTCGTGCTTCAATAGATGAAACTATCTATAAATAAGATCACAAAGGGAAAATAAATCGGAACCATTTTGTTAACAAATGAGGGTAAGCTATGTTCCAATCTTAAGTTTCGTCTGACATTCAGAATAACGATATTTTTCTTCATTGTTCAACGTTTTAATATAAGCATTAAGTATCGTACGCATACACATACCATATGCCAAACTACTCAAGAACTTCAAATAGATTTGTAATGTTCAATAATTTATGAAGATACCTACGTGTTTCGGCTGCTACCATTGTGTTAGGCTTCGAAATAATGGACGATAGGTACCTACTGGTGTGAATATGTTGTATTCTATTAATTGAATATACAAGTTCAGAATCTGAATAAAAGTCTGAGATAACGAGTGACGTCCGCAATGCAATGCGATGGCGAATGATGACTGGCGCTAGGAGTATAATGTGTTCTGTGGACTGGCGCCCCTGGCGACGCGAAGTGGAGGCGCGGGCGCGGCCGGGCTTGCGATGGCGGCTTATTTTAAATTTATGTTTGCTATGCATACAGACACGTACATTTATACTTATTTTAGTACAAAATCAAACATTTTACGTACATTTAAATAGTTTATTTTTGATCTATTTGGAAGTCAAACACCCGCGATTCTGACGGATTCGTATGACTCCACGAGCACGGCGGCTGCCGTGCGCCATCTGGTGGCGGCGGGCCGTAACATACGTTAGGTTTACTTTGGTTTAGGTATACTGACATTTATTATTTGCGTTTCTGAAGTCCGGTTCTATGTATCTACAGGTCAATAAAGTGCCAATAGTAGTCAGTAGCCGAATAGGTGTATTTTACGTTATCAAATATTGATGTTATCGTTAACAACAACAGGTTTGATTAACAAAACGCACTTCCTGAAGAGTTTCATTCATATCCCGATTTCACACAACACCTAACATTTTTTTGTCTACCCCTGAATGAAAAGAGAACTTTAAGTCGGTAAAACCGATTAAGATCAAGCATACTTACAAAGAAATAAAAATATTTAAACCAAAAGCAAGCATTGGAGCTGCCAAGGCCGGCAATAAAGGTTTTGGAAGCATATATGATTTATAAGAAATTTTCAGAAAATGGGCATTTATAATTTTAAACACTACGAGAAAATACCGCAAACACTGTTTCAGGTATGTTCTTCATCGTCTAGGCGGCAAGTTTATCCACTAATATCTATTAAATAACTCGGTGTCACGTCTCAGCTGAGGGGAATTAATATTAGGTACCTTATCTAGGTGTGCCCAAGAAGTATGCATGAATACCTACCTACAATGATTTAATTACAATTCAGACCAGTTAGCGTAAGGTTGTTCGACGTTTGAAATCTAGCAGCTGTTCAGGTCTAATTGGACAACGGTGAAAGGTTCCATCGTTTTTCTTCGGAACAGGCGAAGTTTAAAACAATTCGATTCGGACTGGTTTCACTTTGACAGTAGCATCACCTGCTTAGCCTTTTAACAAATGTTGGGATCGGCTTCCAGTCTTTTACATGGAGCGACTGCCTATCTGACCTCCACAACTCAGTTACTAGTTAATACGATACCCCTTGGACTGGTTGTCAGATTTCTGACGACCTGTAACTACTGTCAAAGATCCACGAATGACAGCCGGGACCAACAGCTTAAGGTGCTTTCCGAGCAAAGGGGGGTCTTGATATGTAAAGGTGGTCACCCATCTGCGAACCAACCGCGGCAAGCGTAGCTTAACCTTATCGATCGACCCGTGCGGTTGTTATTACTTAGCCACAAGCCCCTCAGTTTCAGTTTGACAGTAATATGACTCAAATTATAATGATGGGCGGCACTGTATGATGGCTTGTGATGTTTGTACGTTTTTATAAATTCGGCTAAATGTCAGCAAAGAGATGTCATACTACATTGCTGCACGGGCCGAAATAATAACGTACCGCTGGAACTGTAATTTATAGAATGGACATGGTGTATTTTTGAAACGAAGTTCTAGCGGTAGGAGTAAACTGGTAGAAATCGTGACGTAAGTACTTAGGTACTTACGTCACGATTTCTATGGAATAATGGAGGGCGCATAACCCTTTTTCGTTAGCGAAAAAGGGTTATGCGCCCTCCATTTGACATAGTTTTCATGGTTTTCGAGGGTGCTAAAGCCGATAGTGAGGTCCAAATGATAATCCAAGATCGCGAAAACTTTCTATGAGCGTCATAAAACTTATACTAGATGGATCAGTATTAAAGACGCATATTAAAGTCACACTTTCTTTGTCTCTTTCTATTATATGCGAGGGTGTGTGCGTGCGAGTATCACGTAAAGAACTACGTTCCTGACGGCGGGAGACAGCACACGTTTTTTTTATAATTTGTAAGCTGTCACAGGCGCCATCATCCACTCTCAGTGCCGCTAGTTTAGTGTCTTTACATTACTTTGAATAATCTTAGATTAGATCCTAACTTAAATTCATCACCACTTTGATTTGTAAGCATGGGGCCAATGGTAATATTCAGCAAAAGGCTTTTATTTATGCCCAAGAAACATTGTATGCTGTGCCTAGTGTGGGACAAACGATAATTTATCATAATGTAATTTGATTGTTAAAATAAACGATTTTACCTTTACTTTATTTAGGCTGTGATGATGATTACCTACTCTAGGAATTTCTTGAGTTTCGAGTATAAAGTTTATTATGTAGATAAATGCAGGAGCATGACAAGCCAATAAATATTCAGAAAATCCAAAGCTCAAGGAAAATTTCGACGAAGTAGGTAATGAAGTAAGCCGAGACATTTTCCGGGAAATTATTAAATTCAACTTAAGTAGGTAGGTATTGAGTTTCCAGGAAAAGATTAGGTAGGCGCCTACGAAGAATTTTATCAAAAATATATTTTAAATCAGCAAATCATACATACAACCACTAACCAGCCTTACCTACTAGGTATCTGTACCATACCAGAGTATCTGTCTACCTGGTTTAAGAAAAAATCAGAATAGATACCCATGAGATCAGTTCGTTATTAATGCAGAAAATTATTATAATTTCCGGCTTAATCAAATCCCTATTTGTATGGCTAATTAAACAAACAGCCAACCGAATAAGTTAAAATCCAACAAACGTAATGAAAACAGTTCTTTTATATTATGTTCTTTGCATATCGTGATGAATGCTACTTCATTAAATATCAACCCCAAAAAGCTGTGCAAACACACGAATAATTTTTCCCCGCGAATTCGAATTACGCCCTCAGAGTTCTCTCGCACCGCCATCTTCTTTTGGCCTTTAAAGGTAGCATATCAACGCCATCTATTATAAGTATGGTGAAATAAAACAATGCTCGTCTGGTTGCTGAAACTGAAAAACGTGCCACAACGCGAAGCACCGAGTTTTGTAACCAGTAGAGCAGTTTACACGATTGCCGCTAGAGAACCTGCCTGTCTTTATTTTTTTATTTTTTAACAATACTTTGTTTTATATATCTAGTATATTTATGTGTGATTCTAAAATGGGTATAATACTCTTTTTTAAATTATTATTACAAGTCAATGCTTTTTTATAAATCAATAAACAAATATCATTCTACATTTTCATTCTTTACTAGAAGTATCAGTATTATTTTTATTGGAAACTTGTGAGTGGATTAAGACACCTATGTTTTCTGTACTAACTCTTGTAAGACCTATCATAAAAGATTAACAATAAGAACTAATAATAAGTCCACTGAACTGAAGCCTAGGAATAAAGAATCACGCCAAAGTAAAAATACAATCGATCGGTAGTCCTTGTCTGACGCTCAGCTGACTTAAACTCCGTTTGGGATGGCGCCACTTGTAACATACAAAAAATAAACAGTAGGCATACCAATGTGGTACATATAGGTATACTTAGCACCTATAATCATTGATTCCTGGGAAAAACTCTCTAGTTCATACTCATTATTATGTTTTGAAAATGGATTGCTGTAGATAAAATAGAGTTTTAAATATTCAGAATTCTTAGGCACGTTTGGAAAATGACATAGTAATTTTATTGAAGAATACATTGATCAAAACCCTTGGTTTAGACGAAAGAAATTCCCTTGACTACCTACCTACTGGTACTTTTAAAATGTTGCAAATTGTTATGGAACCATTGACGTGACTGGGTAACAAATGGAATTATATTCCAGACCATCCCTAGAGAGCCGTTCATCGAATCAGAGTAAAATGTCAGTCGGTTTGACTTCTTAACCCCCTTTTTTTTTTAAGGATGGGAAATCATCAAATGACCCCTCCCGCTCTGGGTGGAGCGGAAGGGAGTGTCAGACTCTTACTGACTAAAACCCATCCGTGTTCCTTCCTTAGCCCTTTATATTCCGGGGCAGCGGTAACCCTTTCGGACAATCCCGCTGCACTTCTTAACCCCTAAACACCCATTCTGGTAAGTGTTACAAAATCGATGATTTTTTTTATATTTTCTTACGAATGTGCGTTTTTAGCAAAGCGGAAATAGCGTTTTAAGTTTATTAAAGCATTCTTTTTTTTTTCTAAAAATGCAGGGTGGCGGGACAACGATGCGCAAGTTGTTCCTGATAGATTAAAATTTTCAATAGTTAAGCCCCTTCATAAAAGTAAGAGTACACTAGATAAAAATAATTATAGACCTCTATCACTCTCATTTCAATATTCTCAAAAATTTATGAGAAAATAATGCATAATCGTCTAGTTCAATACATAAACAAACATAAACTTATTAATGAAGAGCAAAATGGGTTTCAAAAAGGTAAGTCAACAACTTTAGCAGCATTCTCGTTAGTAAGGTCCATAACAGATAATATAGATAAAAAACGCTCTGTTTCAGTAATCTTTCTAGATATGAGCAAGGCTTTTGATCTCGTTAACCACAATACACTCCTAGATAAATGTGAGCGCTACGGCATCAGAGGTCCAGCGTTAGAATGGCTGAAAAGTTATCTCAGCAATAGACAACAGTGTGTTGAAGTATCCCGTATAGCGTTGTTCAAATCCGCTTTAAACTAAAATCGTGTTATAGACTATAAACTATATTTTTCTAGCGCGCTGTTTTATACGCTATCATTATAACACGTTATTACAAAACTTGGCCGCAGTCTGAACGCGGAGACATTATCATTTTATCTGGCAACACGCTAGTTATCTCGCAACGCGCTGTACACGAAAGAATATAATAATATCTCATGAAGCGTTATAGATCAATGAACTTTTCTTCATACTTTCCAGGCTTAGGACTGTCTATAATAAAATTAATGAAATTTTATTAAGTATAAAAGTTTTGTGAGACAATTATTATTTATTATAGGCGTTTTTACTAAAACTTATTTACAAATCACTATCCACAGTTTCACTTTGTCACACGGTAACATCCTACCTATTTACAATTATTAAAAACGAATACACAATATTTACAATAGCACGACGAATGTATGTACGAAACATGAGAATTATTATAAGTATTTACAATTACAGTATTGTAGTACTAATAAGTTGCACAGCAACAAAATTATTATTTAGAAAAAAACGTGCGAGGGCCGTGTTTGTTTACAAAACAACGCGTACGTAATAATAACAGGTACCGCGAGCCAACCGGCCGACTGCCGCCCGAGTTCACACGACTTCGCCTGAGTGCCCCGACGCGCTGTGACGCTGTGAGTGAGACTAGTGAGACTATAAAAGTTATAAAACTATAATGCTATCCCGCTCTAGCCTCGCTGTGTACGTTTAGAATATGAGACGCTAGTTTGTTGAGACGTTATATTTCTAGCGCGAAGTCAGAGTCGGGACAACAAACGCTAGATGCTATAAATAAATAGCGTGCTATTTTTTGACGCTATACGTTTTATTAACCACCACTAATCCCGTATTGATGAAAAACTTGTTGCAATGGTATAAAAATCTTTATTTAGACACAATGGGTCCGGAGTGCCCCAAGGAAGCATACTTGGGCCTCTTCTCTTCCTGTTATATATTAACGACTTGCCAAACATAACAAATCATAAGTGCGTACTATTTGCAGATGACGTATCAGTAATAATTCCGGAAAATAACAAAACATTACATCAACAAGAAGTAAATCAAACCATCAACGATATAATTAATTGGCTAAACGAAAACAAATTAAAAATAAATTTATCTAAAACAAAATTCATTCAATTTGCAAACTACAAACAAAATCCACCAAAAATAAATTTTAACCATAATAACCAAATAATTAATAAAGTAAATACTATAAAATTTTTAGGTCTAACACTAGATGAAAATTGTAATTGGGGAATACACATTGAAAATCTATGTAAAAAAATAAACAGATTTGTTTACGCACTAAGAGAACTACGCAAAACAGCAAATGAAGACGCTGCACTCAACGCCTATCACGGCTACGTAGCGTCTGTATTGAGTTACGGCTTACTCCTATGGGGTAACTCATCACACATACAAAGAGCCTTCATAGCGCAAAAAAAATGCTTGCGAGCAATAATTGGGGCGCCTCTATACGAGAGCTGTAGACCAATTTTTAAAAAGCTGAAGGTTCTAACTGTATCTTCTACTTACATTTTTGAAATAGCCATATTTGTCAAGAAAAACTCTCACTTCTTCTCCACAGTAGCCGAAAACAATAGATTTACAAAAAGGGAAATTAAAAAACCAATTTTGTAATAGCACTCTCCACTACAGAAACAGCTACCTTATGTCCATTAAAATATATAACCATATTCCAAAAGTGATAAGAGAGCTACCATTTAATTAAAAAAAAAAAATCTGAAAAATTGGCTTCTCCAAAATAATTTTTACACTCTCAAAGAATGTTTTGATTATAAGGGTAAATAAATAAATAATATAGGTATATATATATGTATATTATATATATATATATATACCTATATTATTTATTTTAATAATAAGGTAGATGTATAATAAAAATATTGTTATTGTTATGTTTTCATTTTGATATTGTATATTAGAGTGTTTAAAAGTGTTTTGTATTATTTATTAGAGTTGAAGTAAGTACTATACAAGTTAGGTTTTATACCTACCCACGTGTAAATATTCGTATGCCGCTATTAGCGGCGGATGTGTTGAGCTTATCCATTTTAAATACCAACCAACTTTGTACCTACCATATCCGACGAATAAATGTTTCTTTGTCTCTTTGTCTATCCGTAGCACCAGGTGGGATGCCAGCTCACTTCACCTGAGTTTCCCTGGTGAGATTTTTACAGAATAGCACCGCTGAACCTGCGTTTAGAATAATTTTTCGTCGGTTATTATTAGAAATGGAGTGAATGTCGTGGAATAGGAGAGGCCTATGTCCAGCAGTGGACAGCTATAGGCTGATGTTGATAACAATGAGATGAAAAAATTGCTGTTCCATTCATTTAGACTGCGTAGGTATTGCGCTTTTCTAAAAAACGGCAGATATTTTAAACGAAGTTTAACGCGGCTTGCAATATGAGTAAACTGGTAGAAATCATCACGTAATGAAAAAGTGTTATGCCCCCTCAATGCGACTTTTTCTCTCTATCTCTGTCTCTTTCTATTATGTAAAAATGTGTATGTGGGTGACCACAGGTGACAATCGCGTAAAGAACTTCATTACAGGGGTCCCCCGACCGCACAAAAAAAATAATAATTAAAAAAAATTAAAAATTTCTACACTAGGTAGTCTAAAATCATGTTTCAAGGTTACAGCTTGCGAGTCGATTTCCCTTCAACCCTGTAATAGTTCTTTTCCTATTATTCAATAACCATTATTTTAAACTCTATCTATTGCCATTTGTGTGGGGTCTGTGTCTAAAGGGTGAAACTTACGCTAAGCAGCTTATAGTATTCCAGTCCCACATCAATTATGAGCACTAAAGAAAATGCAATTGAACTTCTCCAAATAAAACTACACATTGTTTTGTCGTCACACGGTCAAACGGACACAATTTTCAATATGTTTACAAAATATCTATCAGATATCAGATTGATGCGTATAGCTGTATAATAACATTTCGCTATAGATGGAGTTCGTTGGAGTATCCACACGTTTCATGGGTATTGTGATGTGTTCATTGATACTTATAGATCTGTCGAATGCACCAGGACAGAAAGGAATAAAATTCGTTTATAATATTTAATAACAAAAAACAACTCAAAACTATTTAAATAAAATAACGAAAGCCTGATGGAGGACATCGCCGTTGAGGTAGGCCAAGGTGAAGGTGGTGTGACGATCTGATAACGTTCACGGGGTCAACATGGCCAGAGATCGCACAAGACAGGGAGGTTCGAAAAGAAGAAGGGGAGGCTTTTGCCGTACAGTGGGACACAGTACCTAAGTTAATAAAAAAGAAAAATATACTAATGCCTAAAGGGCACAGCTCAGCCTAGGTCAGATAGCAACACTACTGACGCTGATTTGCAGCTGCAACCCACGAGTGCCATACGCAAGAATAAGTGTAACAAATTCATTAAACATTATAAACAACGTCATCGACAGATGAGACAGGGTCGCCACGCAGTAGATTGAGTCAGGTCTATTAAACGCTAACGTGACCATTGGAATTCATTCTTGACGGATTTGCCAGTGAAGGCACCGAGAGAGAGATGTGAAAAACTTTGTGGCAGACCTTCGCCTAGTAGTACGACAGTACTTTCAACAAAAAAAAAAAAAATTAGTATTTGGATGGATATTCATAGTAATAGGTAATACGGGCTGGTGTCCGTAACTCCACGTCAATGCGTGTATTTTGCGTACGGGTGGGAAAATCGATTATTCGTCCCACCCCAGCTCTTTAAGGAAGGCCAGCAACGCCTTGATGTTACCGACCGTCTTACGGAGGTTACCTGGGTTACCAAAGTTACTTTACCCTTTACGTGGCATTTTAGAAGCACATGAGCTGCTGTCTCGTCGTCTTCCATGCAGGCTCTGCACTGCGATCTGTCTGTAATTCCTTTGACAACGAGGTGTTTATTAAATGACCCAAATGACCCGTGGCCAGCCTGTCTTAACTGTACGCAGCAGTTTTTTAGTTAGTCGGAGGTCCTGTTTCGTGAGGTGACCATCAATTGTAGGGAGTGCTTCCTTAACCTGCCTGTACTCACATTGGTGCACCCATAGTTTGTAAAGTTGGTCCCTGGTACGTTTCCTTACTAGAGTGCGTAAGTACCCGAAACGGAGTAGTGCGATGGGTTCAGGTCCCACTGGTGCCATACTCGATCCCCTTCTAGCAAGTTCGTCGGCTGCATCGTTACTTAGCGAATCGCTGTGTCCTTTGATCCAATTATCTTAGTTATGTTATTAAGGCTACCCACCACCCACCTGGTTGAGGAAACTCGTATATTAACCCAGAATCAACTGTGTGACTGTTTAGCGCTTGCAAAACAGTCATGCTGTCTGAGAGTATGCGGATCGAGTATTCCTTAACTTCCCTGGCCATGATGGCCGTAGAAGCAAAAGAAATACCCACGCATTCTGACTGGAACACTGTGTTATGGACCCCCAATGGTGTGGCGATGTGTATGTTGAAGTACGCCGAGAAGATTCCAGTACCTGTACCACTACCAGTTTTGGATCCATCTGTGAAGATGTGCAGCTCAGCAGGGCGCAAATCCTCAGCGATCCTCGTGAAGTAGATTTTGTATTTTTTTTTCGAAGATAAATTGTGTGGGTACCCGTCATTTATGGCTTTCGTAATAGGAAGCAGCGCGATGTGTGGTGTGTCTCTCTTACTTATGTGTGGTTTGGTAGGAATTTGCACTCTGTGTACCGGGCTTTCAAACCATTTGCAGCTGAAATAAGCATTTCCATCCTACTCTACCCAAATGTACAATGTACATGTTTGTCCATATTTACTCGTACCCATACGCGGCTGTTCATGCATTTGCTACTACTTTTTTTGTAGATCTTTGCTAGATTAAATCTTCATAAGTACGTACCTACTTTAAAAAACCCTGACATGGTATATTGATGGCACTGAAAATGCGTACGTTTCGCACCATTAAACCTTCTATTTCAGTAGGTGAAGGTTCTACACATGTATGAACAAACTCGAAGCTGTAGGAAAATACACTGCAGTCCCAATTAGACGGAATATCAAATTATAACAGAAGAAGATTTATATAAACGGCAAGATAGTTTTATTTAAGTGCTAACATAAATAAACAAAATCAATTTCTAATAGCTAAATGCTATTTTAATATCAATAAGTATCTAAATTAAAAATGCTAAAAAATATATTAAATTACTTACACAACTAACTTTCAAATTAAAGCCCGTTCTTTTCTCCAAGCAAGTTCTTCTCTCCCACTTTGCTGTAAACCAACAGGGTCCTCAATGATCATGTCTTTTATAACCTAAAAACATTTCTTTAAGAACATTCACATTGTGGAATACAATAAACACAAGCTGGGACATCCTGCCGATTCCTGCCAGGGTCGCGGGTTGTTCGAAAGAGTTACCGTGGCCCCTGGCACAGGCAACTGATGGAACACGGGTGGGTTCTAATCAGTAAAAGTCTGACAAGCCCTAGCTCCGCCCAGAGCGGAGAAGTTATTTGACAATTTACCACCCAAAAAAAATATGTTTTTTTTAATGTGGCAGGGATATAGAAGCGCAGCCTATTACCATGAATTCAGTACATGATTCTAAACCCACTCGGTTTGAAACTTCCCGTAGGTTATTAAATATAATTGCTTTATCGACGAAACAGCTGATTTATGTTATGATAACCAACGAAAAATTTCTACGCTCCTCAGGGTCTAGAATCATTTGCTGAATTCATGGTTTCAGATAATATATTGACTATTGTGTATTACCTAAGAAAATGATTGATTTGTCATTCATAACCGTTATCAATATCATTCAGCCAATATACGTCCACTGACGGACACAGGCTTCCCTATAACCATCGCCACAAAGACCGCTTCTGCTTCCCGCATTCGCATTAATGAATTAACATTATTTTGACCTTTAACTTAATGACCTTCAGCTGCAATGATATTTGGTTAAGATTTCGAATGAGATCTGATGATAAAAGCAGTTTGAAAATCAATGAGGTTTAGCAATACGATGTCGACTGTTCTCTACGAAGCCGCTGCAGCGCTTTTGTAACTTGTGCTATTTTTTATACACTGAAATCATAGGCAGTCCTCGTTGGTATTCAATAACGGTAACTAAACAAAGCCCAGTGTTTGGTCCGGTTATTGAATTTATTCTGTAATTAATATGAAAACCTACAAAATATACCTTACTGAATTAGGTAAAACAGTTACAGCAAAATAAATGACAGTAATTCTTAGTTTTTTTATTAAATTAATACTAGGTAGGTACTTAACAAAATCATTTTGCATAAAAAGAAAACCTACTAAATATCGTAAAATAAACTACAACTAAAATAAAAATAAACTAACTTTAAACAAACTTTCCAGAATAGCCAAATCCAGGTTTAGAAACCCACAAAACGTATATAGATACAAAACATTTTACTGTTCCCAATTTAAACAAAAAAGAGTAAGTGTAGAGTAAAAAGAAGTTATAACATAGCGCTGAACATAGTCCGCTGAAGCCGCTGTAAGCCCGCTGCAGGGGCGCGAATGCGACAACAGCGCCTCTGAACCCAGTTCAGTTTCAGGCGCAAACCGCGACGCTCCTGTGAAACTGCGCTGAAAGGCACATTGTGTACCAAACCAATCACGTGATGGAAATCGACAGTGCTGTTGTTTTTCATATTTAGTGATCTATAAACACTCGGTAAGTTTTAAATGTATTTAATTCAGTATTAACTAATAAAAGTAATAAAACATACGACGCCTCTTCAGAAATTGAAATTCAAAATTCCATGTATCATGACTATTGTAGCCATCCATTTGTTAATTAAATGTCTGATAATGATTTAAAATGAAATGAAACTGATATTTTATCAAACGAAGTTAAAATAAAGGACAAAATCATTATCAGCGTAAATTAAAATATTAACGTCCGAAATCGTCCATTTTAGATTTGTCTCGCATTACCACTTATCGGGTTTCCTGTGCTCATAATATTTACACAGAAATCGTTACGAAGAGGCGTAAAATGAGAGAATGTTGGTGACAAGTAACACAGTTACGGACGAGTAATATAATACATATAAAAGGCACCCTACCTGTACCCTTTTCAGCAACCCTAACTTTCAGGAGCCTCCCTTGTAAATGATTTCTAGCTATTCATACTTTTACTTACTGAAAATAGCCAGTTTACAGTATACATGACCTCTACGTACATACATAAGTATATAAGTACTTATGTACAGCTACTTATGCATATGTATTACTACAGTAGACATAAACAGTGCGTTACATACGGCAATACACAAAAAACATATTATTACAAGTTATTAAAGCGAGAACAAACCGACGCAGTATTCATAAATCAATATATTTTCTCAGTACTTATTGTGACCTTTCCTGAGAAAAAACGACGGGTTCAGTATAATTATATAGTAGGTAGCAATAAATACGACGCTATGTAGAAAATTGTAGCTAAAGTTTAAAAGATGTTGTAGGTATATATATATATATATTTAATTTAGGTATTCAACGGTTGGTTCAACATTTAACTTTATTAAAACAGTCTGAGGTTCCAGGTGCAGAACAGTTTCAGAAATGCTAAATCAAAGACACCAACTATCGAAACTGCTTCACATTCTATTATAGGTTTTATTTTTGAAGCCGGTTTTTCTTTTTTCAACTGGAATTCGAAAAGAGATAGGAAGGAAAGAGGTTTCATGAATAAGGCATTAAGTCCCATGTAGGCGCAACCTCTTTTGTGTAAAAAGAATAAATAAATAATTCCAAATCAATAAAACATCCCTTTGCCAAAGAAAACTTTACTAAAGCAAACGTGTATTTTTATTTTTGTTTAGACGGTAACATAATAGGTTCATCGTCATCTGTGTTACTATGACGTTATTCTTAACGTTCGCGTGACGAGCTACCGTTTACGGCATTTGCTAGCTTTATTAAAGCACTTATAGACTCCATTAAGGCACCTTCGACCTTACACTTGCATCACCATGTTATTATGTAACGAAATTAATTTATAGTTAGCTAGCAGCGCCCCGCGGTTTCTGCCTCATAAGTTTAGATCCCGTGGGAATACCGGGATATAGTTTATCGGGATATATACAGTTTATCGGGATATAGTTTGTCCTATGTGTTATTCTGATGTATAAGCTATCTTAATCTTCTAATATATAAAATTCTCGTTTCACAATGTTAGTTACCATACTCCTCCGAAACGGCTTGACCGATTTTTATGAAATGTTATATGCATAAGATAATAATAATTTTATATGGTCTGAGAATCGGCTACTATCTATTTTTCGTACCCCTTTTTTTTTTTTAGGATGGGAAATCATCAAATGACCCCTCCCGCTCTGGGTGGAGCGGAAGGGAGTGTCAGACTCTTACTGACTAAAACCCATCCGTGTTTCTTCCTTAGCCCTTTATGTTCCGGGGCAGCGGTAACCCTTTCGGACAATCCCGCTGCCCTTTTCATACCCCTAAATCGAAACTTACGCGGGTGAAACCGCGGGGAACAGCTAGTAATATTATATTATAGTAGGATAGTAGAAAGTAGGATAGGATAGGATTTCATAACAACACGTTTTTCTACTTTGTCACGTTTAAGTCAAATATGAATTGGTGTGAGCGGGCTACATGCCTGGACTCCGGGTTGTCACTGAGAAATTGCTAATTTACCTATAGTTACGACGGTAAAACTGATAGAAAGTAGTTTGAAACTGTTAAAGTTAGGTAGGTATCTACTACTTTTTTTAGTAGCTTTATTCCACTTCACACAGATTTTCGGTCGATAACTCAATTCAGAAGTTATGTTTCGACACCTTTCGTATAAAGTTACGAGTACGTTGTCAAGTTAAAAAGTTGTCGATTTAGATGGAGCTTTATTTGAAAAAGTATTTGAAAGTCAGATAAGTCAAACCATTTTCTCTGTGAAGCTGGAGAATTTCAACTTATTCTTCGTCATCATTAGATACCTACGTACTCAAATACTTATCAGTCACTACATAAATTGAATTCTTTACGACGCCGCCGAGGTCGGCACAGAAAGCGGTGGCGAGATGACCTGGACGCGTACTACCACGGGGGCTGCTTCGAGGTGGCGTGGGAAAAGAGTTCCTGGAAGGACTTGGGAGAAGCCTTTGCCCAGAAGTGAGACAGTACAGGCTAAAAAAACTGTCATTAGTGGATCTTGACATGGAACGTGACAGTCGTTACGGGTCGTCAGTAGCCCGAAAGTCTGACAACCAGTCTTACCAAGGGTTATCGTATTACCCAGTAACTGGGTTGTGGAGGACAGATAGGCAGTCGCTTCATATAAAAATACTGGTATTCAGCATTCCAAAATATTTGGGAAAAGGCTAGGCAGATTACATGAAGCTGAATTTGATATCGTGTTAATAAATGAAAAAAAACATTACTTTTCAAAAACGCAGTTCTAATTAATATTTTTCATAATAGATTCATAAAAAAAAATAATTGTAATAGATTTTTTCAAAAATAAAGGTTTCTGAGAATACTCGTAAAAAAAATCATAGCTCATCATTAACATTGTGTACATAATTAGTCTTAATTCATACGAAATTAGAGGTTGAAGCCAAAGTCAAACGTTTATTGAACTCGCGCGATAAAAAATCAGTTATGCCCCATAATCCATTGCGCCTACATCATGCCTGAGTACGCCCAGCATTACCTTGTAAGGTCATTGAAAATTACAGTCATAATATTTTTAACTAATAAATGAATAGGCATATTTTGTTTCTTTTCTGCGAGGTATTATAACCTATCCCCATGGGAAGAAGGTGTGACTTTATGTATGAAACATCCATTGGTTCAATTACAACACAGTACCTACGTACAAACAATTAGATCTCAATTTCTGACAAACAGGTATAAACTTACAATGCACCTACGTTGTGTTGCGCTACCTCATAACTGATCGTGTGAGCGTGCGATCGTGTGAAGTATCGATTTTATCGAGTCTCGTGATTTTACCGTGTATTACAGCCTTTATTATCACACGTACTCTGTGAACCGAGTTGGGAAGTAAGTAGTATAGCAGAAAGTTTGCACTTGATGAGATGTTTAGAAAAAGTAGGTAATCTATTGTTTTATTGCAGTCATTGATCAGACGCTTCCAGAAGATCTCCTGAAACGGCAGAGTTAGATATAATAATTATCTACATACCTATTAGGTACCTATTTGCGGGAATAGTGTTACGTAGTACCTAAATCGTGTTTCAAAACTATACTTACCTCATAGCCTGCGTCGCCTTTTTCCCAACTGTGTTGTGGGTCGGATTCCAGTGTAACCTCTTCCGAACTATGTTACGTATTTTACATGGAGCTTCTGCCTATTTGACCTCCACAACCCAGTTACTGGGTTTTACGATACCGATGGCAAGACTGGTTGTCAGACTTTTGGGCTTCTGAGGACCCGTAACAACTGTTAAAGATCTACGAATGTCACCCGGGGCCAACTGCTTAACGTGCTTTCCGAGGCACGGAAGGGTCTCGGTATGTAAAGATGGTCACCCATCTGATAGATCGACCTGTGCGGCTGTTATTACTTAGCCACGAGACTATAGATACCGAGTATTTATATAATGTGTCCTTCAGCAAACCCGCAACTTCGCTCCTTATTAAACGATTATATCTAAATTAATTTCGGCTCAGCTTAACTTTCAGAAATTAAGAAGTATTTATCCGTTTAAAATTTCTTTACTTTTTCGCCGAATCCTCCGAAGTTCGAAGTTCTCGGGACCTTTTTTTATTTTATTTGTTTTTTTCTTTCGGACAATCCCGCTGCCCCGGCAGGCTTCGGCCCTGACGGGCCCCTCCTTATCTGCTGACATCTCTTTGAGGCGCGCGTGGAACACATACGCGCCGTCCGGCACGGGCCTGGTCCTGATCGGACGGCGAGCTACCCATTACTCGTCGTCCGCAGGCCCGCGCCTACGGTGGCCGGGAGTCGTCACGCGGCTCCCGACGCCCCGGGCGTCTACCGCGGCGGCTGGGACGGGCGGCTCTCTCCGCTCTCTCCCTCGCCCATCCCGCCACCTCCTTCGCTAGCATGACTGCTTCGCAGAAGGAGGTGACTGCCTCCCACTCCCTCTCGCCCCGGACCATGGCTTGGACCAGGGCCGGGCGCGAGAGGTCGCCGCCGCTGCCGATCGCTTCTACGAGGACACGGCGGTGCTCTGCCCAAGCGGGACAGACCTCCACCGTGCGCTTCACCGTGTCCTCTGGGCGATCCTCGCAGTGGTGACACCCGGGCGTTTCCTCCCGCCTGATTATGTGCAGGAACCTCCCGAAACATCCGTGTCCGGTGAGGACCTGCGTCAGGCGGTAGGTGAGGGCGCCGTGACGCCTCTCTAGCCACTCCTCAAAGAGGGGCCTTACCGCCGCTATCGCGGCGTGCCCTAGTTCTCGGGACCTTTGACAGGAGTTTTTGTTGATACCTATTTATTTAAGACTAAACGGGAATTTTTCACGATGTAATCTCGTTCAGGGTTACAATTAATACTTAATTAAGAACTTTTTGTTTACCTTTTCGCATAGAAAATTATTATAGTTCTAATGTTCCTGCGAAAAGTATATATTCGAATCACTCTGGTATCTGTCTGTGCCAGGCGATTTTCGTTGACTTAGAGCCGTATTACGAAGCACAAATGACATCATAATTCCAGTCCGAAAAAAGAAAGGTGCTATCGGTAATGTATAGCTCCGTCTCTGTCTTACACTGGAATCATGGTGGCATTAAACCTTCATAATAACTTGAGAAAATTCAAAGAGGCACAAGTCGTGTTTGCCATTTTTGAACAAGTAGAAAAGATCTATTGATGTTCTTCTTCAGTTTATGAGCTACGGTAAGAAAGAGCTTCGTCGTAAATGAAAGCTACTCAATGCTTGAATTAGAATATTTTATTAAATAACTTACTTCTATAAAATGTAATTACAGTAATTAAAAAAATATTCTAATTCAAGCTTCGAGTAGATTTCATTTACATTTTATGTTATAATAACATCACTCTAATCCCCGAAATGTTAGACAGAAATGTACAGTCACCAAAAGAGAAACGTAACCAGGGTAATTGATAGAAAACAAACGTTTTATATAACAAAATAAATTTCATTCGAAAACATCCATCGGTTTCTTACTAAACTTCAACTATATCCGACGACCCTGATAACTTATCTCTTTTGGTGACCGTACCTATAGTAGGTACACCTACATTTCGCCATTTCATGGGACCTAACTTCAACTTGGCACAAATTCAGACTTCGAGTATGGGTTATGGCTTCAGTAATTCCGCAGTTGCTAATGAGAAAGTCCCCGATAACACTTTGTCCGACCTGGGAATCAAACCCAGAACCCAGCAGTATCGCTTGCGACAACTAGACCAATAAGGCAGTCAGATTTATAAATTACTAGCTTCTGCTCGCGAACTCGTCCGCGTGAAATGTCACCCTCCCTCCATTCACCCTCTTAGGGGTGGAATTTCGAAAAAGTCTTTCGTAGTGGATACCTACTCTTCACAAAGAACTCACCCTCCAAATTTCATGTCTCTAGGATCAGCGGTTTCGGCTGTGCGTTGATATATCAGTAAGTCAGAAATTTGACTTTACGGTATAAAGAGTTAATTATCTGTGTAGGTTATAGTTGAAACGTTTTAAATCATTAAACATACTGCACCCTAACATAAGTAACATAAAAAGTATATCCGCTTGTCATAAGACTCAAAACGCGCGATTCTAAGGGGCTATTCACGGAAATAGGTTACAGCCAGCGCTTAGATACGGGTTCGGCCGCTATCACTACTTGTGTAAGCAAGAATCCAGGCGCATAACCGATGCATTAAAAATTTTCTGCGGTTTTAGCGATCTACACATAGCTGATGACAATTTCGATATAATAGGTAACTTTGAACAAAAATTTACATTTGTTTATAGAGTTTCCAGTAAGTACCTCTCTTCAATAATATATCTGGAAGGATATCCTGTCGATGATAACGTAGATGTACCCCTCCTTTGCACCGTGCAAAGGAGGGGTGGGTTGCTAGTTAAATTTTATATTTTTTATATTTAAGTTCTATATGTTTTTTTAGTATATGTTTTACTAGCTGCGCCCCGCGGTTTCACCCGCATAAGTGTCGATCCCGTGGGAATATCGGGATAAAAAGTAACCTTTATGTTAATCCAGGGTATCAGCTATCTCCATATATTTTTTATCAAAATTGGTCTAGCCGTTTGAGCGTGAAGAAGTAACAAACACATTAACACGCACACACACTCACAAAATTTTCTATCTGGAATTTCTCAGTAGCAGCCCGGAGTCTGGAATTATCCGGGTTGATGACAATAGGCTCGCCCCCTATTACACATAACTGGCGAAATGTACACAACCTTGCCCAACTCTTATAGCGGTTTCGCCCTACATCCGATCCGAATCCGAATTAAAGATCCGACTTCAATCCGAATTGCGAATGTTCTAAGTTCGGACGGATAGAGTTCGGATCTAGTGCGCAAACCCCTCATACAAATAGGACTACGGTCACTTCGGACCCGCGGCATTTCTGGGATTCGGATCGGACGTAGTGCGACACCGCCCTTAGGGTAAACAAGGCTTTTAATTATACGAGTATGTATCCTTTCGGAACAAATTCTCTATGATTATGATGGTGAAAACCGCATCAAAATCCGTTTAGTAGTTTAGAATAACAACGCGGTCATACAGACAGCCACGAAAAGCGACTTTTTTATATAGGCTCAAATTAAATTAGCTAGCGAAACTCTGCAGTCGTGTTGGATATACCGTGTTTAGATATCGATATATTCACGTCTGTGAAGTTTACAAAAAAAAGAAAACAGAAAAGAACTGATGTTTCAAGTGAATACCTACACTAGCCACGGTAGACGACCCGACAAAAAAAATTTCATTCTTTATTTTATCATGTTTAGATATCGATACCCATCATTTCTGTGTAGTTCCGCTAGCTAATTTAATTTGACCCTTTATATTAACTATATTATTCTTACATATAAAACAGTAACGAAGTTAAAACTGTCCAATGAATATATTTGAAAAAAAGTTAATTGGAACAAAAATAATACTGAAGATATTTTTTTTAATTTTTGTCCGTTTGTCTGTCAGTATCTATCGTTCCGCTTTGATTAGCGCAAAAACGGCTGAACGGATTTAGATGTAATTTGGCACACATGTAGTTTAGAATCTGGATTAACACAGATACTTTTAATCCCAGTAGTCCGGTCCCTCGGTATATTTTCTAAAATCCACTTCTATTACAGAAGTAGTGCCGAGCTAAATACTTTTTAAGCGTTAGTTAATTCTAACGCAGAACTCAGCAGAAGCTAAATGTAGAAAGAAGGCATAACTGCGTTGATCGGAGGGTCCAACAGCATCCTAAAACTATGAAAAGGTAGACACCCCGTTTATTGGTACATTCTATACATTCCACTGGATTCGGAAGTACGTGCCAACACGAAACACGTAATTATAAGTTCTTGTTGTTGGGTTAGTTTGTAAGTTTTATTAACATAGTTTTTAAGTCGTTGTTACGGAATACTACCTACTTATAAGGATTCTGTTTACTTTTATGTGTGATCCGCAAAATAGCCGTAAATGGCACGAAAATCTTGTTGACACAGATTTGTAACTTTGGAAAACAATAATACGTGAACAGAAGAGCTAAATTGGAGTCCGTTGTCCCTGCATAGGGGCGAAGGACACAACACAGATACCCAAATATAATAAATTTTCAGGGTTTCGTACCCAAAGGCTGCCATAGGAACCCTATTACTAAGCCTCCGCTGTCCATCCTCCTGTCAGCGGGCTGTATCTCTTGAACCATATAGGTAGAGAGTTGAAATTTCCATAGTGTGTATGTTGCTTTTAATATTGCCGCTTTAACAACAAATAATAAAAATAAAATAAAGGTCCCAACAAAAGTGTTTTTTTTTAATGTAAGTAGTGTTAATATTGTACAGTGGTACGGAGCCCTTCGGATCGAGTGCAAGTCCGACTCGCACTTGGCCAATTTTTTATTTTTTTTATTTTATTTTATTTAGGCAACCAACAGCGATACATACAGGACGGCAGGAACAGTTTTAGTCGGTTACTAAAAAAAAAATCTGCTCTTTCATAGAAAAGTGCAATACCTATACCTACACGGTCAAAATGTATTGAATATATGAAAAATTCCAATTCGTTTGCGCGTCGATGTCCCTAATGTCCCTACCACCCTTTACTTATAGTATGTTACAGTATAATGTGTATTACAGTATTTTATTGCTAATAATATAATAAGTTTCCCTGTTTGTTAAAAAGCAAGACCTTTTGCACTAGGACAAAGAAAGCTAGATATAAATAAGTAGGTACTAAAAATACCAAATTGTTCCAAGCAATTTAATCAATTACTTAAGTACTTATGGGTCGGTGCCTAGAAGGTTTACTTATGCTTTGGTCTGACATCGGCACCACGCAGTAAGCAAGCGTGATCAATACTGCCTGTCTACTGCAGAGAAACCAATTATATACCTACATAAACATAGCGCTTGTCCTCCACATTTATTAAGCGCACAGCCAGTGTGGAACTCTTTGACAGCGTGTGTGTTCCCTTCCACGTAATACCCGTCAGCCTTCAAAGCAAAAGTGAATAGGCCAGGCATATTTTGGACTTACTCGTTCCATCATAGACCTCATCCATCGCTTTCCACCAGGCGAAATGGATGTCAAGAGCTGGTTGATTAAAAAAAAAAACATAATATCACGCCTGACAAAGATGTATTATGTATTTACCTATTCAGGCAACGATGTACCTACCTACAGTCCCTACACCCACATTTCGCCAGTTAGCATAGTCAGCCTATAATGTTCCCACTGCTGGGACTCAGGCCTCCTCTCTGTGAGAGGGAGTGGGCTGTAATCTACCACGCAGCCACAGTGCCGGTCACATATATTCGAATTTTTGGTTCTAGGACATGCCGGTTTCCTCACGATGTTTTCCTTCACCGATTTAAGAGCAGTCGTGATGAAATAATTTACACAAATTAAAGCGCCTGCCTGGGTTCGAACCCATGACCTACAACTCGTAAATCGGGGCCGTTACCACTGAGCCATCACTGCTCACATTCACCATTTAAAATTTAACAGGGGGCGAGCGAGGAGGGCGGGTATTGTAATGTATTATTTAATAGGTTTTAACGCTATTATTGATGTTATAGTAAGAGACGTTGATGTTTCATTCAACATTTAGGTAAAACGTGCCTCCTCATTATCGCAGCTGTCCGGAGCTGTTATCGCTTTACGCAAATAATACTATCTCGCACACAAACAAATATAACATCATAATATCAACCTTCTGCACATTTCGTTTATATAGACCACCCTTGAGTTGTTCCTCTAATTTGTTGAAGGCACGAGTATTGTTATCTATGCTGTTTGATTTGTGCTATCAAATTAAATACGGTACTTATAATAAAATGGCGAACGAGAATGTCTACTTCTATGTTAATAAAAAAAAACCGGCTAAATGTGTGTCGGTGAAGGGTTCCGTAGTTGGTATGAACAGTATTGTTTCTATCGATCGCAAAAATAAGTTGGTATTTCATAGTATTTTAAGACAAAAACTACGTTAAACAATGTTGGTTCTGTTTTTTATCATGGAATTCATGAATGACCCAAGCATACGCTCACATATGTGCCGCTCGATCTGCCTACCCCTCAAAGGAAAGCGTAAAGTTATACATAGAAATTTTATTTAAATTTTCATGTCAGCCGAAAGACGTCCACTGCTGGACATAGGCCTAGACCAAGCACACCTCCACTTCGACCGGTTTTGTGCTTCTCGCATCCAATGGGTTCCTGCGGCCTTCACAAGATCCTTGGTCCACCTTGTGGGAGGCCTTCCAACCTTTATTAACCTTTATCCTTTATTTATATTTTATTTTTATTTATACATAGAATATATAAATGAATAGATATAGAAATTTTACGACATTTTTGCTTATCCAAGTACATTTTATAACTTAGTCGGCAAATTCTCGTTATCTTGTACAGACACTTCGCCCTAAATAAGTAATTACTACTATCGTGAATATTTTTCACATAGGTATTCAAAAACAACGGTTTAACTGGTAAGATTGAAGCACACGTGACTCTAACACAAATTAGCACTTTAAAGCTTAATATTTAGCAAACGAATCCCTGTATCGAAAAATGTTTAGTGGATATTCGCAATAATATTTAATGACCCATCCTACGACACCCCACATAATGGCTTAGACGAGCAAAAACAAAATAATAGTTACGTGGTTACTGGCAATGGTCACTGAGTTAAACCGAGGGGAGACATACAGATACGGACAGACTTAGCGAAACTAGACACCCTTTGTCCACGGCACGGTTCCATTACGGTACGGCGTAACACTGACGCCCCGTGCCTACATACGCCGTATAACAAAACGTGTCCATGTAGGTACAAACTTCCATAGTGATCCATGCAACACTGACCAAAAATATACCGTAGTTTTTTACAGCACAAAAACGTGTGTGTACGGGCCTGAGGGTTCCTTGTTTTACTACGGAACCCTAAAAATTCTTAGGCAGGCCTACAAGTAGGTAAGTTACAGAATCAAGATTTCATATAAAGTATATAGGTACCTATATTACCTACTTTATATGAAATCTCATTTTATAACTTCATATTAGTTCACTTTACATTTATTACTCTGGTTCTAAAATTCCCAACTCAATTAATTGAGCTACATGCTTATCTAAATAGAAAAGATTCAATGATGATTTCAGATGAAGAAGAGTGAAAAAATGAAAGCTTCTTTGTGATTTAACGAGATTACTGGTATCCAACCACAAAGGTGTCCTCCAAGTCAATTCTGTCCACTGTTATGAGGTTTGCCACGTTAGCTGTGCTGTTCTTTTTTTTGCCAACCACGCACTAATGTACGTAGCGTGGCCGTGAGTCGCAGTAGACGATCCTGCCTAAATTTTTTTACAAAGCGAGTTAAGTGTTTCGGTGATTGCGGCGCATGTGTTGGATTATTTGGCTCCCTTCAAAATGGTTGAGCTGAAAGGTGCTAATCCAGCAGTCATGCTAGCGAAGGAGGTGGCGGAGAGAGTTGAGAGAGCCGCCCGTCCCAGCCGCCGCGGGAGAAGCCCCGGGCGTCGGGAGCCGCGTGACGACTCCCGGCCACCGTAGGCGCGGGTCTGC
This sequence comes from Gortyna flavago, assembly GCA_963669345.1. Lineage (NCBI taxonomy): Eukaryota > Metazoa > Arthropoda > Insecta > Lepidoptera > Noctuidae > Gortyna > Gortyna flavago. Next base: position 10,463,458 of record OY770129.1, read on the forward strand.
GGACGGCGAGTAATGGGTAGCTCACCGTCCGATCAGGACCAGCCCCGTGCCGGACGGCGCGTATGTGTTCCACGCGCGCCTCAAAGAGATGTCAGCATTGAAGGAGGGGCCCGTCAGGGCCGAAGCCTGCCGGGGCAGCGGGATTGTCCGAAAGGGTTACCGCTACCCCGGAATATAAAGGGCTAAGGAAGGAACACGGATCAGTTTTAGTCAGTAAGAGTCTGACACTCCCTTCCGCTCCACCCAGAGCGGGAGGGGTCATTTGATGATATCCCAACCTTGAAAAAAAAAAAAAAGCGTCATGTTAGTGAACGGGCGCCGCCGCCGTCAGTAGGGACTGGTCATCTCTTTGCTACCACGGCTTATTTTTTTTACATTTAAATTGTTTTTTGTTTATCTTTTTATTTCAGACGCTTTCAATGTTTTGTATCGTTCTCAAATGCATAATTTCAACATGAACGATTTAACCGATATTTTGTTACCTTATTTTGAAATAAAAGAGTATCCTTGGGGTTAATTGCCCGTTCTTCTGCAAAGGTAGCTACTACGCTTTGGAATGGGCAACTAGCTTCAGCTTTCTGACTGACCGACCCCTTGATTCAAAAGTGCCTGTAATCGGTTTATGTAAAATCAACGCTTTGAGTTTGAGTACACGGGCTTAGCTTAGATATGTGCTGCTGTACCGCAGCGTCTTTAAGCCAGTGTAGCTCTTTCATTGATTTTCTCTGGACCATTATTTCCATGGCCTCATACGGCGACGCTCCGTCTTGCAAGACATAATTTTCAATATATTTCATACGTTTACTTAACGCGTGCCAAAGACTTACACGCGTTGCTCACACGTGCTTGATACAAATGATATTGATACAATAAGGTGGGGAAAACTCGACTTGTTCTCACAAGCACTGGGACAGATTTACGCAAAAAAAAAAATTTGAGTTAGGAGAAGAGGAGAAAGTAGTAAAGTTCTTTGTAAAGGAGCTAGACCATGCTAGTACTAACACCATAAGTAATTATTTCAATTTGGTCGCCAAGTAGCACTGTTATGAGGTATTCTCTATGTCCGTCAACGAAGATACGGGCCCGACAAAAACTAGTTAATCTGTCAAAATAAGTGTCAAATTACATTTTTCAGACAGGCAAAACCACACCGGGAGTACGGACAACTGTCAAATCGTGTTGTCATTCATTCTTAGTTCGGGTCCTGAATTATATTGTAGTCATTGGTTTGGGTCCTGAACGTGATGTCCGTAAGTGATACGGAGTAGGAATCGCCTGAAACTACAGAAATCGTGTTTAGGGAATAGACCTACCCTAATTGCGTAACAAACTATCGATCTCAATATGAATATTGTTGAAGAACATTGCTAATCCATTGCTTCATATGTTCGAAAAATGTGAAAAAAAAATCTGCTCAACAGTCAAAATAACGCAATGAATGTTGTTGAACTGTCAAAATGAAACCCTTTGCTACTGATAGTGTGTTACGTAATTACCCCGACGGATCTGGTTTCAAGGGTGACGGAATAATTTCAACTTTGTGTCTAGGATGACATTACAGATGTCTGAGTCTAGATCACATTAAGTTTACTGCCTGCTTGATTGCAATGAGAAATAGTTAAAATATACTTTATAAAAATCAAGGCAAAGTGTTCAAGTTGTGAACACGTAGGGACCTATATAATAGGCATTCTAAGCTGACTTAAGAACGAAACCACTCACACCCAAAGTGCGAGTCCGTTCCTCTACAAGGTCGTTCATCGCCACTCGTATTCACATCATTTGGAACTATTCCAAGCTTTTTCCAATAACTAGTTTTTCACACAGTTGCGAACAAGCATAAAATTTAATCTTTCTACGTTTTTGCAGACTTTTCGTGATGAGGTCGGCCAGTTTATTACGGTACTGGCAGGGTGAATTATCTCAGAACTAACGTAGGGAAAAAGTCGTTTTTCTTTCTCTCTTATTGATAAAAGACAATTTACGTTTTAGTGGCAAAAATGCTTAATTAGCCTTGTCAGTTCAACGGCCCAGACTAGCAAAAACTTGGGCCGAATTTTTCGCTAACCGACCTCCTTCGCAATTTCATTCGACTCCACATTTATATTCAGTGCCTCAGTGCAATGGGATTATACTGCTAGTAAGATTTTATAGCTGCTCTACTTATACGTAGGTATGAGGTTCTTAGTACATCGTTGTTGTTTACGAGCTCTCTGGTTTCATTCCTACATGATATCTAAATAAATACCCAAATTTTAATCTCGGCTTGTACCTATCTGTCGTAAGGTAGCCGCTACTGGCGTTAAGATCGGCACCGTTATTGCGTAACACAGGTTCAATCACGATCTGAATAATTTTGAAGGATATTGCTAATCCATTGCTTCATATGTTCGAAAAATGTGTCTGCTCAACAACGTAAATAACGCAATGAATGTTGTTCAACTGTCAAAATTAAAGCCATTGCTGCTTTAGTACGTTACTCAATTACTCCGCCGCCGCGCCGGTTTTCGGTCAAAATTGTGAAGAAAACTTTGCAAAAAGATTATCTTATCTACATTTACTGACAGCATAATACATTAATAAATTAATAGCTTAAGTATATAAGGTCCCATTAAAATAAATGGACAAACGTTTAGAAATCATTCAGACCACCAAAATAAGGACGATGGTAAAAAAATATAAAAGAAAAATGCATTAGATACTTAAAAGAAAAATAATCAGCTAACGAAAATACACTAATGTGCCGGCAATTTATTATATTAGGTCAAAATAAAATCACTTTAATCAGTATTTTTTTTGCTTCGATATCTTTGGTTAGACGTACTGAGCGCTGTGTAAAAATTTGTCCATCTATTTTAATGGAACCCTATTATAGACAGGAACCTATTCATTTCAGTATATGATTCATGACGCAAGTCGCTTACAGAATCTGTAGGTACATGACCCATTATCGAAAATCCCAGACGGCTTTCAGCCATCTTAAATTTCAATGTGGAGACGCAAATACCGACCAGACAGATTACTATGCGTAGTTATTTACGTATATTATATACCAGATGAGTTCGTATACCTGCTTCTACTAATACCTATTAGAAGGTAAGTCATTAATTCCTTAGTTACCTTCGGGAACGTACCTATCCACTAGTGTGGGTAGGAAAACCTATATTGAAATTAACATGTCAAAGAGTGATGGCGAACGGAAATTCCGAAATGTACCTACTCACTTGAGTTCATCATCACCCTCCCACCCTAATCCCCCTTTATTTGAGATCGGCGCATCTCAATTATGCTCGGTTCCTGTTAACAAAAACGAATCGTTTTGCTTACCAAAGGTAGCATTTTTTTTTGCCAAACTGGGCATAATAGATAATAGATTCATCAGCTAATTTTACCTATGATAGGTAGTTCCATATGCAAAGCTAAGAGGTGTTTGCTTCATTATTGGTAAAGATACATCATCAGCATCTACCTAGCCTTTTCCCAACTATGTTGGGGTCGGCTTCCAGTCTAACCGGATGCAGCTGAATACCAGTATTTTACATGGAGCGAATGCCTATCTGACCTCCACAACCCAGTTACTAAGTAACACGATTCCACTTGGTAACACTGGTTGTCAGACTTTCGGGCTTCTGACTACCCGTAACGACTGTCAAAGATCCACGAATGACAGCCGGGACCAACGGCTTAACGTGCTTTCCGTGGCACGGAGGGTTCTCGGTATGTAAAGATGGTCACCCATCCACAGACCAACCGCGGCAAGCGTAGCTTAACCTGATCGATCGACCTGTATGGCTATTATTAATTAGCCACGGGCCCCTCATTATTGGTAAAGATACAAGAGTCTTTATTTTAATCAATAACGGTCCGTAAATTATAGGAATCGGTCATCAGCCGTCATCTCGAATTCGCCTACTTCAGTTAGTTCTAAAATATACCGACAAATATTTTGTATACTAGGCACCCTTGCGTTGTACCCTATACCTACCAGCCTACCTACAAGATTCTGTGGTATACTTGGGATGGTAGTAAATTCCCGATTAAACGTCTTCCTCACGACCCTTACCATCTCAATCTAATCGGTTTAAATGCCATTGCGTGTGACGGTACCTAGCTGTAGGCACTTACAAGTTTTACGTACGTAGGTACTTATATTTCAAAGTATTACGTAGAATTGTAAACATAATTTTCTATGATGCGACCACCGTTTCTGATGTTGGACTCAAGCTGTTTTCAGAACTGTAAATAAACCCACATTAAAAAAACATGATTCATAAAGTGGTTGGATATTTTGTAACATAGAATTCTTTATCCTTAATTAAAATATGTGGGTGGCTATGTTCGCTTATCTCCTGACGTCACTATAGTGGAAACCCATTCATACCGGGTGAACTATAGATATATTATTATATCTACGGGATAAATTGCGAGGTTCGCTGAACGCGCATCAGCCATATTTTCGTGCAGTGTCGAACCTATCGACTTTTAAACTTTTGATTAAAGCTGGTTCAAAGGATTCTTTAAATCTATTATAACCTACAGCTTGCATTAGGTACCTATAATATTCACTTTACTGTTTTTGAAAGACTTAAAAACTATGACCGTATCTTCATAAAAAAACTTATCCCCGCAATGATTTATTTTATTTTATTTTGGGATAAAAAACAGGAGTACAATTAAACTTTATACATACTTCTTACTAATTAAACAAAATACTTATTATACTACCAACAACATTATCCACTTATTACTAATTTGTAGATTGTTAACGCTCCGTGAGTGAGATGAAAAATAAAAACAGAGTACATGAATCAATCGTGTGATAGTTTAAATGATTGATTGATTGAATGAATGCTCACTTATACTGAAATTTATGGGATTGCAAAAGGAAAAAAAAATATACTTAATAAATAAATAAATAAATAAATTGTATATATACATAAATATATAAAAAAAGAAGATATTAGGTACCTACTTAATAATTTATAAAGCTAAGATAGAATCGACTACAGATTTTCTAAATTGACGTGCTGTTAGATTAAAGATATCAATGTTTTCGAATCTAGTGTTGTAGGAATCCACAAGTTGGCGCAGAGGAGCGCGTAAACCAGCATTGGAGTTACAGACGTGCTTGCTATTTATAGCTATTAAGCGGTATGGACGCGCTTGTCTACGCACTACTGTCCTCGGAACGATGTAACAAAGTTTGTTTATCAAGTCTGAACAATCATATTTGTTGTGCACGATGCCATGTAGAAACATTACTCCGAGAAGCAATCTTCTGGATTCCAGGGTTAACAGTTTATAATTCTCAAGCAACATATCCTGCGAGCCGCGCCTGTGATAGCATCTATTATGCAGAGCTCTTAGGAATTTACGTTGAATAGTCTCAATCGCGTCAATATATTTTGCGTAATAGGGATTCCATATCATTTAGGTCCTCACTTCTGTAAACTAGGACAAGGGTGCGCCCGTCTTAGTTTTCCTATGCAGTTGACGTGACAAGAAAAAGTAAGGTAGGTAGGTACATACCTCACCCTTTCACGTAGATTTATTTTCAAAATTTTAATCAATGAAACCTAACTAGCCTAGCAAACTACATTTGTATTAACTAAAATCATAAATGCGACGATAATGAGAGCAGTGTTGGCCCAGTAGTAGATAACCGGACTTACGAGTTTTAGGTCGTGGGTTCGAACCAAGGCAGGCACTTTACTTTGTGTAAACAATTTCATCAGCACTGCTCTCAAAACGGTGAAGGAAAACATCGTGAGGAAACCGGCATGTCCTAGAACCCAAAAATTCACAGACATGTGACATCTACCAACCCACATTGGGCCCGCGTGGTAGGTTATAACACTCCATCTCAAAGAGAGGAGGTCTGTGTGCTAGCAATGGGAACATTATAGGCTGATTAGGTATGCATTACCTACTTAATTATACATAAATGGAACAAAATTGGCTTGGCAAAAGGGGCTTGTGGCTAAGAAATAACAGCCACACCGGTCAATCAATCAAACGCTACGCTTGCTGCAGTTGGTCCGTGGTCAGGTGACCATCTTCACATACCAAGACCCCTCGTGCCTCGGAAAGATCCCGGCTGTCATTTGTGGATCTTTGACAGTCGTTACGGGTCATCAGAAGCCCGAAAGTCTGACAACCAGTCTTACCAAAGGGTATCGTATTACCCTGTAACTGGGTTGTGAAGGTCAAATAGGCAATCGCTCCATGTAAAATACTGGTATTCTGGTTAGACTGAAAACCGCCCCCAACATAGTAAGGAAAAGGCTAGGCAGATGACATAAATGGAACAAAATGGCCGCACAGTACCTACCTAGTAAAGAAAAAAGTTAAAAAAAATATATTTTCAGAACTTTTAGCACTTTAGTGTCAAGATGTCAGATACTCTAACAACATAATAATTGTGAAATGAACCGTCATTGCCCTAAGCTCACAGGCGTATGCGTGGGTGCGGCGGCGTCTCGACGAGTTCCAAAGGATGATTAACACAGCAACACTTGGTAATTTTAAAACTCTATATTAGACCCCGTGTACATTATAACTGTTGGCGTTACTAACACCACCTTTCAGAGACAGGGAAAGCCGTAATTGGACCCACAATCGTGTAAGATTAAAAAAGCAATTCAGGTACTTTTAGAAACACCTTTTTCTTTGATCCTTTTCAAGATAAAACTCATCTAAATCTAAACATCTAACAAAATACCTTGGTGTAGAAAGGTTTGCTCGCAAGTCTTTTCTTGCCTAAAATTTTCCAATGAAGTCAAAATTAATCGGATGCTTGAAGTCGGATGAGGAATCTTTAGATAAAGATCCTCTAATTAAGGGCTGATTTTTCAATCGACAGATAATATTTATTCGTGGAATAAAATTATTGACGTCTGACAGTATTTGTATGGAAGAATTATGAAAAATTCAAAATAATTCCTCCGATAAAATAATCTAGCGTTGGAAAAATCAGCCCTTTGTGTTATATTATTTGAGTAAGTTAAAAGCGCAAACCTTCAGGCAAACATTTCAGTGCTAAATAATGTTTCGTTAAGGGGTCTTTTTGACCGAGAAACTTTATTACCTTTTTGACCGAGAAACTACCTACAGTGGTACGAATAAGTCTACATAACATTATTTTATTACGTAAACAATCAATAGTTTCGGACATCTCGTTTTCGACCAATCTGCGGTAAAGTTGTCGAAACATTATACGCCAGTTCTACTTCTGGTTTTAAATAACTAATACCTATAGAATATGAACATATCTATTAAATTACCAAAACCAACAATAGGATACCAACTGCTTTAAAGTTGTCTAAATTACCTACCCTTTACGTTTATTGATTTATTACTTTGCCAGTTAATACATAAAAATGTTAATATCAACTAAGGTAAAATAGCGTAAACTCCTTGGTAGCAATAAATTCTACGAGGAACAGCTAAGTTTAGCGTGACTTTCGATAAATTCACCACCGATACGGCTTCGACGTACATTGAACTATTAACATTTTAAGCTTGGCCGTCAATGTACGCAACTAGTGACGTAAACATCGGGACTTGGCCAGGAACTGAACGTAGAGCCATCGCATCGCGCAGCGGCAATCGATCGCCTGCGCGCGCAGCTCCGCCATCCTGGCTTCAGTACCCAGTCGTGGTTCCAGTCGAATACAATATTCGACAGAAATGTACCAAACCCGTGCCAAGTGACTACAGAAATAGTAATTGTTAGATAAAGTGACAACTAACTGAATAGGGGATCAAATATAAGGTCAGTGGTGTACGGCTCTCTTTACCGAAGTGCGCGATCGAAACTGTACGTGGAGCACTGCAATTATTATTTCAGTAATAGGTTGTTTCTGATCATTTCTCTCAGTATTTTGTGACTGAACCTTATTTTACACCCTTTTTGAAAATATTCAACCTGAATTACAAAATACTGTTACAGTCAAGCATATTAATACTTATAACTCAAGGCGTTCATACAGGGCCATAAATATATATAGGTGTACATAGAGTTAGGTATCTGAGTTTGACAGTTTGTTCGGCCTCGGCCCTCCTCGAATGCCATGCGTAAGACGAAGTCGCTTGACAAGAAATTATTAGTTAAGCAGATCATAAGCGCTTTAGAATTATTAATCCAAGAGACGGTTTAATCGTAAGCAGCTTGCGGGTTGTGGTTTTTATAAATGTGGAATTTATAAGACAAGGAAGTTTTTCAGGGACAAAGATTAACAACAGAAACGGCCTCAGTAACTTTATGAAATGTTACCGCAGTCGGCGTGAAACTGTAAAGTTGACACAAGCCAAAATGATAATAGCAGTAGATATAGATACCAACAAATATTATCGAAATAGGAATGAAAAAATTACAAGTTTAGACAGGGCAATATCGATCAATAAAATAGTTTTATATTTTTACAAAATTAACGTTCTTCATAAAATATTAACGTAATCACAAAGGCAGCTCGCAAATTCGTTTTCAAATTATCTCAGATATAACAGAAGTATTGGTTAATTTCGGCATATTGGTGCAGACATTTAAGATCAATAACAGTTAAGATGTAGGCCAGTATTTCTGGTTCCAGTTGGTCTAGTTCGAAGCTATAGACAACTTTTAGCATCATAGCTTCATAGATTTTTTTTAGCAATTACCAAACTATAACTGTGTCTTATATCCTTGATGACAAAACGGATCAAGGATAGGGTCAAATAATTAAATGTTCTTTCGAAGCTGTTAAGCGTTTTTTAACCTTAATTTTAGTTACAGTAGCCAGTACCTACCTACGAGAAAGAAGTTTCCACCTAGATATTGCGACTATAAAGGATTATATATATACCTACCTGGATATTATTTACTAAATTGAACAATATTTTTTCAAAGAGTCCTTTCCAATTTACATCAAAAAGGACAGCGCGAATAAAAAGCTTACAAATGTATTGTTTTCAGTAAGTTAAGTACTTATTACTTTACTGGATAGGGCAACATGATCACCATGATCAATCACATTCAAGTAATAGTTTTCACCCTATCCTTGAGAAATTACTAGGCAACTATAAAATTTAAAGAGATGTTTACTAAAATGTATTATTTTATATTTTTGTGATAGGCAACCATGTCGCCACTGCTGGAGACGCTGCTGCGGTGGCGGCGGGAGGCGGTCGCAGAGACACTGGATGAGACATCCACGCCTACAACGAAGAACCTCAGTAAGTCGATGCTAAATATAGCCTTCTTTTACTTAAAGACTATCTGAACCATATTGAATATTTCCTGGAAGTAAGCCAATATTACAGGTTGGTTGAATTCATCGACCGAGGAATTCATAACCGAGGGAGCAAACAAAGATAGTAACAAGCTCCTATTAGATACTGGGAATCATAGACAGATATATGGCTATGGATTAAACCCACCGGTAACTATAAACGAACAAGGAATATAGCAGTCATATTCTCACAAAACAATATTTGTACAGCAGCCACAGAAGGAGGAACCTCCATGCCGATAACATCCTCAACGGTGCCGCCGAGCCAGGAGACCATCGGAGAGAAGACGGCGGAAATAGCGCGCAAGATGAACATAGAACCATGGCAGCTAGTGGCTATACTTGTCGGTAAGTGCCTTACAAATAACTTCTGCTTTTCGTGTCGATTTGACTCAAATTTCCGACCAGAATGTACCTGGACAGCTCTATCTTTGGCTTCGTATAAATTCTGCAAGGTGCATGTGGTGAATGATGTACAAAATTTCCTATTGTAGACACCATACCCATAGAAATACAGCTATGTCAGGAATTCTGCACCGCGCAAGAAAATCTCGACAGAATACACATCCGCTAAGCCTCGTTCATCCAGGCAATGACCGGTTTGGGGCCCTTTGAGCTGGATATACATATGACCTCATTTCTCCACTACTGAATTAGTGGTTTACTTCTTTGAGCTAGCCTTAGGGTTAAGACACTTGTCATTTACCTATGTTTGGATGGAGAGCTTAAGACCTTTTAAAGACTAAATGGCACTCGAATCATTGGTATCTGGATCACGTTCCTATTTCTCTAGCCCACCAACTGGAGAAAATGGCGCTTACTGTGTTATATAAGCATGGTTCAACATTCCCATGGTAATATAGAACCCCGTAATTTCTGCTGTCAATATGGGGGCTCTGCCAAGTGCGAAAGACTTTAACGGCCACACTTCATTAGGTCTCTTGTCTCTTAACTTCAAGAATGATGTTAAAGTTCTATACATAAGTTGTAACTACATATTTAGCGAACATCTTTAGCGTCAAACTAATTTAGGCTAATGATTATGCTAACGACAACGTCAATGACAAACTATTCATAAGAAAGTACCCGACCACGATTTACGTATCTACTTTAGTCGTATCTCTGGTAAGACATTAATTTTGTAATATTATTGAGATTTCCTGAATAATTAATACCGCGTAACATTTAGTAACGTTCTTCGTTATTGAACGTACGTTCTCGTAACTCAAATATGTAGTTCCTTTGTCGCGTTATATGCGTCCCCTTACCTGTATGTAGATATTATTTTTAAACATGAATTTATTAACACGCCGTTTGCACCGGAAGCTTGTAAACAATAGGATTTTGGTTCTGAATTATCCTATAAGTGGTACCAGTTACTGTATCATAATAATTTACCTTTTTGCAAACTCATCATTCAAATTCTCTGCGAATGTAAACTTTGGCTTAGATTGGAAATCGTTGAACCGTTCAATTCCCATTGACTTTCTTTGGTTAATGTTAAGTTCGAGGTAGGTAAGATTTACCAGGAAGAGTCACCGACTTGATGTTGATGTTCCTCGTGTTCTTTTGTCAAGGTGTGGGAGTAGTGGTCCTCGGCATATGCTTTTGCTGCATCAGGCGGTGTTTCCGCAAGCGACGCTCCAAGGATGGCAAAAAGGGCATGAAAGGTGTAGACCTAAAATCCGTCCAGCTACTCGGTTCCGCTTACAAGGAGAAGGTAATGTTTTGGTACTTTTACATCTTACATGATCCTCCAATTTAACATTCTATCAAGAATGTTAAATTGGAGGATCATCTAACTTGGTGAGATCTTGGTTAACAAATACTCTACCGATGAAATGTGTCTGAATTAATTGAAAAGATAGTGTTGCCTAAGGGTGCTAAGGGTGTCTATGGGTCTTCATAAATAAAGGCAGATTCATAGAGAAAAAAAATGATAGCAACTATTTTTAAGAAATACGATATTCATATGAAATTTGCCGCGGGACGTGCATGTAGGTTCAGCCTGACATGGAGGAGCTCACGGAGAATGCAGAGGAACCAGACGACGGCGACTCCAAGAAAGAGGAACAGAAGCTAGGAAAACTCCAATACAAGGTATGAATCAAACCAGTATTCTACATGGCAAAGAACGACCCGTGAAGATAATAACATTAAACTGGTTTGTAAACAACGAATCAATACTCCATTTTATGATTCCTTAAAGTCTCTCGTAGATCTCAGTAGCATATCAAACACCAGTTATAAATCTTAACATTTCTTTAGACTGCGAGTTTTTATTTGTTTCGTAATTAACTCATTTATTCTACTTGTTAATTCTTTTTATGACCTCATCGCCACACCATTGTGGACTGTCTTTTTGTGCCGCTTATGGCCAATTAACAAGAATTAATTGCATCATTAAATCCTTATCATCCGGATTTAGCCAATAGTTGCACTTTCATTATCATCATCATATTACAATCTTAACGCCTACTATCATGTGAGTTTTTGTTTGCAGCTGGAGTATGATTTTAACAGCAACAGTTTGTCTGTGACGGTCATTCAAGCTGAGGAACTCCCTGCCCTGGACATGGGCGGCACGTCTGACCCCTACGTTAAAGTTTACTTACTCCCTGACAAGAAGAAGAAGTTTGAAACAAAAGTTCATCGGAAGACTCTGAACCCCGTTTTCAACGAAACATTTGTGTTCAAGGTAAGTCACAGGTGACACACAACTGATCTTCATACATTTTAAAGACATGTTGCTGATTCTCAACTTGTTTATGCAGAACGTGCCCTACGCTGACGCTATGAACAAAACTCTTGTGTTTGCGATCTTCGACTTCGATCGATTCTCAAAACACGACCAGATCGGTGAGGTGAAGGTGCCGCTGTGCCAGGTAGACTTGGCACAAACCATCGAGGAGTGGCGCGAGCTGCAGAGTGTCGAAGGAGAAGGGGGGCAGGTGCGGATACACACACACAAAAAATATCTCAAGTATTATCGTCCACCTTGAAACATCCCAGTATCTTGTACAAATGTAAAAGAGTCTTTAAATTATAACGTGTCGGTCAGAAGGCACAGAAGTTATGGACTACACTTGCTTTACCTCAAATAGCCAATACTTCATAGCTACAATCTTCATCTTTATAAAATGAAAATCAAAGTGCCTGTAAGAAGTCTCTATGCATTGTAATGTAACATAATTTATATAAGGCTTTACTTTTCAAATATTCTCATTTTAAATTGGAACGTTATTTTTGCTAGCAATATAATATTAAATTCTCATGTAAATTGATTGGCACTGGTAGTCCAATATTTCATACAACATGTCTTTACATTAAAGGTGAATTTATTTTCAACAATAATAAAGCTTTGCACGTTGGGCCATAAAAATAAGTCACTAGAATTACTCGCTGCTATGTTATGAGTAGAAGTGTTAGGGAATATTTTCTTATTGTCTTAGGCAGATGTTGCAACAAATCACAATTGGTAAAATTTATAATCACACCCAGGTCACATCAACATTATTTGATTCACAATTAAATACCGACTAGGAACATTATATACCTACGAACAATGAATGCACATATAGAAATAAGTCTACAACACCAACGGAATACATATTTGAAACATATCAATCAAGGAGACTATTTTATCTTTTTTCTTAGCTTAGGCTAGACTGGCAAAACACACAAGACAAACATGAATTTACTCGTAGGTATATCAAACTACAAAATTATTTACTTACTAGATTTGTGTTTTGGCAGTACAGCATTATTTTAATTAACATTTCGCCATTCTTTCAATCAATGCATTGAATCAAACTTGCCATTTATCCTCATCCATTTATAAATATTCAGTCTAATTTTGTCATCAGCATCTTTTAGATTTTTATCTTTCTAGATTATTTTTTCATTTAAGTATTCATTGGAAGAATGGTCTACATTTTTAAAATTTTACTGCACTTTTTTAATGCGAGGAACCTTGACGATGTTAACAAATGATATATTCATTTCATAATGTGTTAAGAAGGAAATCTCGGCAGTCAAGGCACCTCAACATGGATGAGTCGTCATTTATTTTTCTGATAAAATTAATTTCGACAGCAAAAATGTATTTACTTGGTTTTTCTCTTTTTCTCCATATTTTCTCTGCTCTGCTTGGCTGTGTTTGATTGTGTCCTGAACAATCTTGCATGCCGCTTCAAAAACGAAATGATCATTCACGTAAGTATTATTTTGAGACACATCAAGATTATTTACTGTTAAATTATACATGAACTGTACTCAAAATGGCGTGCTGGTATACGAGACCGACAAATGGTTAAAGGTTATTTAACCAAATCATAAGCAAGGTTCAATTTATACAATCAATGGTTTGTAAAGAGAATTGGGCCAAGATTCAAACCGTTGTTGTTTGTTCTAGGATGTTAGGCAGCATTGTTGGAACATAATATCTGATCCACATCTCAAATTCTGAAAATTATTTACCTAACCTGTGATCACCCGTCATAACACATAATATTTTTTTTTTTTTTGTTATTACGTCTTATTATTTATATCCATCCGACACTTTGATTTTATTTTATATTGCGGCTGGGGAATGTTGCATGTTTGTCATCTTATTGTGCTCGTATATTGTCTGACTTGCCATTTTGTGTCCCCATCACTGTTTATACCTGTATGCCGTATCGACATGAATACGAACGAAATGACAAATCAGAACTTGTGATACACGTTTAATTGGCTATGTATTGGTGTTTTTCACTTGTATTCCAATATAAGTACATTGGTTCCTTCACTACTCCGACATGTCAAAATTATTGAAATTACAAATTCTTACAAGGAATCGCACAAATATTTCCCTGCGTGTGTAATTTGATGTTTCCCATGTAACTACATCTCGTGTATGATCCTCATAACATTTTCATAAAAAACATTTTTACTAATGATTAATGGAGCATTTATTCAAGTATGTTGCAGGTCACCTTCTGACCGACGAACGAAGAACTATCCTAGTAATGTCCTACCGAACCAATATGTACTTATTGCATGTTTGTGGTAATGGTGTAACCAAGGGGTAATACATTGTGAAGGTCGTTTGAGTAATTACTAAAACAATTAACTACTTTTAACATGTTTAACTTTTATCGAACACCACCACAAAGTGTTTCGCCCGAAACTATGTTCTTTAGAAGCTGTATATGCCAGGAACTATCCCTCTCTTCTTTAGTATTATATATCTATCTACTTGTCTAAACGTTCATTTACTTCGAGAACATATTTTAGCTACACCTCTATCAATAACTCATAAAGCGCAGCTTATAACTAACACCGTCATTACACTAGAACTGAAATATCTGTTTAATGTTTAGTGTGCTGTATTGAAAGCACCTATCGATGTATGTATGTATATATAGTACTATACCTACTAAGAGATCCATTGAAGAAATGTTACGTTACAATCGATCATGATACAAAATTTTCAACTCTATTTTTAATGTCTACGGTAAGTACGCATACTATATTTTGTCCTGAAAGATTATATAATTCTTCAATGGTTCATTATTGTTCGTTGTATGTGTGTATTGTACCTATATGTGTATAATTAGCTAATTGCGATCTGTTCCTAAAATGGTTAGTCTCTGTTACAGACTAGGCACATCGTTCAAGGTAACATGTAAATATTAGCTGTTAGGAAAACTCAATGTGGTAGGGCTCAAATCGTAGCAAATTTTAGGAAAGGTGAGCTAGATTAACTACATAATTCTCGCATTTTGATGATCTGAGCTGGGTGTCACAAAAAGTATAAATTGGCTTCATTTCGGCAACAGATCGTAATAAACACACTCCTCATCTTCTATCCTCCTACCTACCAATATAAATTTATATATTCCAGCGGAAAACTGCTTCATATTAGGTTTGATATGAAAGTTGATGTATATATTTATTTTATTCGTCTAGATATGTCCCAAAAGTTATTATGTATCGTGTTTAATTTATATTATTAGATAAAGTGACATCTATGTGCTAAAACGTTATATGTAACGCAATGAAAGTGTTCGTCAAATGTGCGTATGATTAGCTGCAAAATCCATTTTGTTCGAGGCTATTAATCTCAATTGTTTACGGGCTATTCTCAGCACGTGGCTCGGCGCAGTATTTCAGTTGGTCTGTATAATAAACATGCATATGAATATTCATTAAAGCTATTTATTTAAATCCGTGGTGAACTGAAACCCTGTGCCGATAAACCAACAACCATAAATACGCTTCTAGGTGACTACACGGAGCTATTGTTATGTTTATTTGTTTTTTTTATTTCGTGTAACGAGATTTTGAGTGCCCTGGTCCGCCCTAAGCCGCGTTATTTATGGCCCATTATTTGTATGTTTTATAATAGCTTTTTAAACCCGTTCTCTGAACGCTATAATATTCCTTACACAACTTTTCCTCTATTATCTTCCATAACTCACACCCAAATAAACTATTTGTTCAACTCTGTTTATTGACAATGGTTATTTTAAAAACACATTTACAACGAGAAACATCACCGTAATACCTTTTACGTCAGTGATAAAAGAATATGCTTTGTACAAAGAAAAGATTACAGTGACGAAAAATACAGGTTGTTCATCTTTATATGTCACTACCGTGGGGATAGGTCTCGATCTCTGCTTTAGTCAGGACAAAGAGTCATGCTAATTGTTGCACATTGCAGGACAACAAGTTGGGAGACATTTGTTTCTCATTGCGTTATGTACCGACGGCCGGAAAACTGACAGTTGTTATTTTGGAAGCGAAGAATTTGAAGAAAATGGACGTCGGCGGTCTATCAGGTAATATTATATGCATCATTTATACAGTATATATTGTTTACCTTATAAAAAAGTACACTGATAACACCCATGTCTAATTTCACAGGGATTTTAGGGTAAACATTTGATATGTACTTTTTATTATTTTTTGTAACTGCTTAGAGATTTGTATGTAAACTCTAGGGTAGAACCTATCACTCAAAACAATATAACCGATATTACATTGCATGTCTTTAACACACCTACTATTCACCAATACCATCTTATGTATTATGTAGCTACAATATCAATTCATGGTATCATAACCTAATAGCTTCTAATTTCTTCCACTTGTTGAACTATCACTTTAGTATCGTTTATTAAAACATCATTACGTTTAAGTGATCCACACAATACTGTTTTACAATTTACGTGCACCTACATATTAATCAATCAGTAGGTACCTACACAGGATGAAAATCTCTTAATCAAATGTGGTTTTTATCTGCGGCTAAAGATCATCAATTTAGAAAAAACAAACAAATAATAATCCCATTAGAAACTAAACTAATCGATGCAAAATTGTCTGTTTCATATTCAACTCCTGATGCGGCGCCTGCACACAGATCCGTACGTAAAGATAGCACTCATGCAAAATGGCAAACGTCTCAAGAAGAAGAAAACGAGCATCAAGAAATGCACACTGAATCCCTATTACAACGAGTCATTTACTTTTGAAGTACCATTCGAACAGATACAGGTGCGAGCCGAGATTCATGCAAAATTCGATGTCGCAGCGCATAGTTTGGACAAACCAATCAATGAAAAATACATACGGAAAAATCATTCCCTTAGCACTATATATCTCTACTGTTCTTACATAATATACTCTCGATATGTATTTTTCATTCAAATTGTCTTAACTGTGCACGATTTGATGTTGTGGACTAATTGTTGTGAATATATGAATTATGTACACCACTTGCATCCATACCCGTTCCTTTCCTATACATAACATATTTGTGTTGTATCATTTTATCTGTTCTTGTGTTTGTCTTAATTTAAGAAGCTATGACTTCTGCAATCATACAGGGATTGCCACCACAAATCTTTATGGAATTAGTTCCTTAACAACAAGATCATATTACGTAAATATTTTTTGTTGGTATGCAGTTAACTGTTTGTAGTATGTCCCAAGTTATTTATTGTTTGGTATGTTATTTGTGTTTTTATAGATGTTGTCTAGTTAGATCATGTGTAGTATCCCTTAGTATAGAGTTCCGCTGTTTCATATGTCATTCTGTCATCTGTCTCTGCTCCAATTTGTTTCCTGCCCCCGTCTTTTCCTTTTTTATATTGTTCAAAGTCAATATCTTATATTTCGGTAACAATAAAATGTTGACCTTCATTTGCAACATGGGTGCTGTGCGTGTTTCAATTGAAGGTTTTCATTTTTCGTTTAAATATAATTTGATTGACTTTAATTAATATTGTATCCCCCTCCTTCAAATCTGAGTGGTGTTAGCAATCTCCCCTCGTGACTGCATTGCAATTTGGTTACTTCAAACTGTAATTACTTATGGTTTAAGGAATCCAGTTCCTCGTTCTTCTTCTGCATTCTTAATATCTTTCCATATGTTCGCATTTTTTATCCGTATGAATGCTTTGTCCCTTGTTGCGTTAATTTATTTATTGTGAGGTATGTATCGACCTGTTGCTGTTACCTTATATTTATGCTGTTGTTTAAGATTTGCTAAAGTAGTACTATTTTTGTCTTTACTGTGCTTTCGACATCTATCTTATGCTATCACTGTCTCATACATACATTATCTTACACATCTGTAATGTAATATATTATTGACCTACGCAGAATAATATGTCTTGTGTCTACCAAAGGTGTCTACTATCATTAGATTCATGTTTCTCCATAAATCAATCGATCAACTAATTTTAATTGGGAATTATTTAATTACCTTTAGGTACCTATATTATTTCAAATACCCAAGACGATATCATTCTAGTATTCAAAAGAATTGAGTTTTTGAGAAATTTATATGGCTCGCAGAACTCTACGAACGCCAAATATTAGGAAAGATTTAAATTCTATGGCGTAGTTTACTTGGTCCATTAACAAATATAATAAAAATAAAAATGTTAAAAAAAAAACGATACAACGTCATCACATACCTAGGTAGATAGTTTTGCTTTACAACGAGGGCCTATGAAAGAACCCATTCTAATATGGTTTTAAGGATAATTTTGTGGTTTGGGCAGCTTTGAACTGTGCCCGTTGCTTTAATCAGTTATAATCATGAACTGAAATAACATTAAAACATCGGGAATGTTGGTAAATATAAAGTAAGTAAATTAAATGACAAAATAATTTTCAAAACTTGGAGGTAGATATAGTATACGGTCTTGAACCCGATTCCTAAAGTGATAAAACCTAATCGTTTTAGTAACCAGTCATGATTACTTACTTAAGTTGGCTATGCAAATATTTCTGAGGCATAACCTAAAAAAGGTCTAAAAACTTCAAAAGGATGAAATTAACTTTACAGTACCCACATAACTACCACACCCACATAACTACTAACCACAGAACTATTATGAGTGCTACTATAACGATTAAGGGTTCGTCATACTTTAGGAATCGGGTACAAAACCCTTGATATGTCAAACATTTGGTCATTTTTCTCAGCTCTCGTAGTTTTCATGAAATGCTTTCATTGTTACCTCATTAATCTGAATCGCACTGCAGAAAGTAAACCTAGTGATCACCGTGGTGGACTACGATCGCATCGGAACGTCGGAGCCTATCGGCAAGGTCGTGCTGGGGTACAACGCGTCAGGCACCGAGCTTCGCCATTGGTCCGATATGCTGGCTAGCCCGCGGCGCCCAATTGCGCAGTGGCACACCCTCAAAGACCCCGATGATGGAGAGAAGAAGGATTAAACGTTGAACTGAGGTGCGTCTGTTCGATTTTAATTTGCACGTAGCTATGGTATGTGATTTTCCATGACTAGGTATATAAAGACAGCCGGAAAGATTCTCTATAATAGGCAGGTATGATTTCTTTTTTCACTCACCATCACCCTAGATAAAATGTAGTACCTAAAGTATTTTTTACCTATATCTAATGTCTCATATTTGTTATGGTTTCAGTATGAAAAGCAGAAATTACATACATGGAAGTACGAGTGTGCAGAAAAAGCGACTTATGTTTATTTACGTTAGTTCAGTATATTTGCTGTAATGTTCTATTCAAACCAATTCTGCGTTGGATCAGTTATGTCCCCTACTCCGGAACTTTTATCGTTAGCGCTTTATCAATGTGATTTGAATGTTGTCTTAAATCGTTTCCAATATGATATCTAATGAATATTACGGTAAAAAAATTAATTGTAAAAAAATGTAATAATGTTCTTCAACCCCAAGACCTAACCGATTTGGTAATTTGAATTTTGCTTAATAATTCTTAGATGCAAAATTATCGTCCGATAAGTTTGCGTCTGCGCAGTTTAGACGCGATTGGTTCTGGATTGTCGCACGGGTAAAGTAGATGATACAACCGTTGATGTAGGTAGATGACTTAAATGCATTAGCGACTGCATCGACGCAAAGTATATCGAGTCTTGTTCTCTCATCTCGTCTTGACTAATACTCGAATCTTGCTAAATTGTAAGAAAGTTGGTTTAGCAATATGTAAGTTGCTGTGAGGAGTGTAGGGATAATTGTTAGAATTCCTTTGCTACTTCCACGTTCTTAGCGTCTATCTTGTAAAAGTTTATTTTAAAATTCTCGCTAAGAAATAATCAGCTTCGTTTAATAAGTGTGCTTTGTTATCAAAAGCCCTTGACGTTCATGTAATCCAAAATATATTTCATTTGAAAACCTATTACATGAAGCTGTGTAAATAAGTTGTATCCTGTTAAATTTATTACATTCTATTTTACTATCATATAAGTGTTATAGTATTGATACCCTTTTATTATAATAATAACATATGTTCCTCGGGGAAGAGAATGAAGTGACTACGTTTACTTTATGTTTAGATTATTTAGTTAATAGTAAGTAGACAACAAAATATATTTTGTCAGGATACTGTTATTCTCTTCTTTTGAGGAACAATAGGCCTATTGTATAGGTACCTAAACATTATTATTTTAAGGCATGACATTTTTATTAGTTAATTAAAATCTGATGTCCAGTGTCCATCGGTTAATTTGTATGATTTGTTTTGAAGGTCTTATTTTGCATTAAGTATACAGAAATACTTATTTAATTTAGGTTAAGTAGAATAATTTATTTTTAATTTAATACTATTAGAAATGGACACTCAATATACGTGGTATCATCGAAACTAGTCAAACGTATAAGACTACCTACAAATATAAAATTATATTGTTAAATAGTTCCAAATCGTTTAAATGGTTCTTTACGGTTTAATATTAAATCGTGATTAGACTGCTGTTCGTCTCGTCGCGTCGTCGGTAAGTGGTTCGACTAGAATGGTTTATAAATCTCGTTGCAAGTTATCTAACATTACTATCGGTTCGAGGTACCAACATTATACTGTTAGGTAGGTATTTAATAATCGTAACATCTCTTAACTTTGCGGTTCGAGTACCTATTTATACCTACGTACTTAGCTAAAGCTTGACTGTTGTTGATCTCAAACATAAATTATGTGTTATTGTGTATATAATGTAATCACGTGTTAAATTCCACAATCACATTATATTTATGTACTTATATCTATGTACCTATAGGGGTAACGGAGTCGGGCTTCAAGTAAATTTAGAAGTGCACCAACACGAAACAAGTAGGAATAGACTTGTGGTTCAAGTACTGTATTTAACAATAAATATAATTACTATGTTAATATAATATAAAACTTATTTATAGCAACAATGCGACAGATTCATTGACAGTCGGTGGAGATCAGGATGTCGCTCGCGTTAAGAATATGACGAAATAACATGTTCTGACCGTTTCTACTAGAGATCATTTGTATATCAGCAAATCTTCATTACCTATCTAATTAAAATTTTCAAAATAAAAAAATTTCAAGTGAAATATTTGGGCGGCTGTGTGAATCTGTTGTAGCTCCACTCAACTACTTTATAATCCCTGACCGCGACGATCAAGCGGTCGAGCCTCGGTAGAATTGACAATATAGATATTTCAAACGCTATTTATTATTAACATTTTGTAATATTAAGAACAAACGCCAGGAAACATATTGTGAATAATCGCTAGAATATAATATTAAGAAAAAACGTAACTATGGACATGATTCATACTCCATCATAGTGTAGCAACCTAATTCTCTCACTGCAGTCATCACAATTCCAATAAATCTATGTGGATGTACCAGTACACCTTACACCTTTGAAAAGGCTGTACAATCTATTTAACCATTTCAATTTAAAATATGTCCAATGAATTGTTAATCTAAGAACTGTGGATGACTAGAGGCCGGACCAAAGTTATAATGGCATAAGTAAAAAAACATATCCATGCAATAAAATAAATATTTTATAGACAACAACAATGGACACAATGGTGAGTTTTTATTTATGTCATTCAACTTTGATAACATACACTAGAAGTGTCTAATGGAAGCAACCAATCACAATCGCAGGTTGCCTGTGTTATAGCAATTTCTATGAGTGAAATATAAATTTTAATAACACTTCAAGTGTAAAATGTTATATCATCGGATAGTTAGCTTGTATACAAAGTGGTGTTAATGTCTTGGGCTGTTGTAATCATTGCTGTTTGTTACAAACTCTTTTGCTAACTTTAGAATCGTAAAAATGTAACCAATGTTAAATGAAACTTTCAATTGTAGTTCAGATATTCACAAATGTGCAGGGTTTATCTGCATGTCTTCATTGCCCATCTCTTGCACCAACTATAGCATATACTTGTAATTTTGTTGACACAAAATTGTTATCATAGATATAATGTATATACCTTTCTCTGAAATGGATTGATGAAATAAATTATCATATCACTTGCCACTTAAATAAAAAATCATTTTCACATTCTTGTGTTAAAGATTTATTAAGGTTTTGTTTAGAAATATTAAATTAGATATTTTATTTTATTATTACACAATATAATTTTTACTAGAGTTTATAATAGTAATGAATTATGTAAACTATAAAAATGTCTATAATACATAATTACATAGACAATTTGTTTTATTTTGAACCGCTAACCTTATAAAAATATCTACATTATGCATACCTATACAAATAATTAATAACTTGTATGTAAATAAATTACATTTTTTTTATCATATCTAATTACTTTGGGTACAGCTGCACTGCATGCAATAAAATTCTATTCAGTGAATGATCAGTATCTAAGTTTACATTGCAACATTTATCTTTACTTTTATTACAAAGATGACAAATAATGACAATGAACAATAAAGGTGTTATTTAAAACACCTAAAATGATGCTGTGCACAATGAGGCTTTACAAGTAAGTACACTACATCATAGTTTTTGTACATTTCTGTAAACTTTAGATCCAAATTAATGACAGCTTACCTCCTTAATTTTCATCATAATAGCGTCTTTTCATAGCCCTATACTTCTTCAACATGTAAAGTGCTTCAATTTCTTTGACAACGAAATCTCCATGCTTCAACATCATTTCAACCTTTTCGGGGTTCTGCTCTCCACTGTTCTTTAAAAACACTTTATGAAGTCTTGATCGGAACAGCTCATAACCTTGAGGCCAGTCTTTACCCAGATGTAATAACTAGAAAAGAAAACATATTTGTATAAATAAACAGGCAATTGTAGGTACTGCTTAACCCTAGAATCGTACTATGGGCTATTACACTTATTTGCCCGGTGCGGAGGGTAGCGTTGAATGGTTTGTCCGGCGCAAGTCCTGTGAGCTTGTGATCGTAGTATGCTGAGCTTGGGGTACTCCAGTACCGCTGGATACATGGGTTGGACCCCTTCCAATTCTAAATCTGGGAGATGTTTGTTATGTATGAATTGTATGAATATTACACTAAGTAATATTATATAGGCGAAAATTTTGCATGAAGGTAGCTGACATTCTGGATTAACATATAGGCTACTTTTTATCCCGATATTCCCACGGGATCGACACTTATGCGGGTGAAACCGCGGGGCGCAGCTTGTAAAATATAATTTTAACATTATTTCATACTTTCAATATTAGGGGTAGGTACTACAGTATCTACCCCTGGATACTGTTACTTAAGTTCTAGGGTTAAATATCTTTACTTTAACTAATTTAATTTTGCTTGTGTTATCTTCGCAAGGTCACGTAAACATCAAACGCAAAAAGAAAATAAAGCAAGAAGGTATTTCATTTTATCTAGTACTTCACACTGAGAATAATACATACCGTTTTATACAGATTCAAAACCGCTCTACGGTGTGGTTGAGACATTTTTAACAATAATTTGCACGATAATATTTAAAACGTAACTTCTCATAAGCCAAAACAAAGTTCATAGTCCAAAGTATAGTGAAATGTTTTTTTGATAAACAATTTGACATATCGTAAAATGACAAGTTACAGACAGCCAGCGGGCTTTTTGACATATATGTAGTGCTACCAATCTACCAAAACACGCACACAGTCCACAGAACATATATACCATAAAGGGCACTGAGAAAACCTACAGTGCGTCCAGTATATTTTAACAAAGTGCCCAATAACATAGTTATACAAGCAATTTCTGAAAAAAAAAAGTAGTCCTGGAGACTAGCGAATGCCATATTCTGCACTGATGTTATAAATAGAAATAAAAAATATTTTTGATAGTACAAATACCTATAGGTATAGCACACCTACAGGTATTTATAGGTAACATTATGGCGTTCGCTACACTCTTGGCCTACTCTGTTTAGTCCTCCTTCTCTCTCTTCTCTTCTCTCTGTATCACAGGTGTGTTTTGTCCTTCTCTACTGTTATTTTCTGATTTATTTGGTGCTTCATCTTCTCTATACATTTACTACACCTGCATCCTTATTAAAAACATAACATCAAACTCAATACAAACTAACATACAAATAAAGAAAAAAACAATGAACAAAACAAGCGTACGCACTAATTATGGTAGAAAGACAATATTATTTGAAGGAGTTAATCTGTTCAATGAATTACCGGACGATATTAAAGAGTGCGATAACGTGAATACATTTAAAAATAAGCTTAAGAAACATGTATGTATGTACTTACATTATAACTTCTAATACTCTGGAGGAAATTGTTTTGTACTGTATTATCATACTTATTACTTTGTATCTCATTATAAGCGGACTTTATGTTGTTATGAGAAATAAATCGTTAAAAGTAGTATTAAGGTCCAAAAATATTACTAAACACGAAAAAAGGTTGTTCATTGTGTTAATTTTTTTTTGTTTGAAACAAAATTGTTGATATCCAAAAAAACGGAAAGGCGGAAATGCAACGAATAAAAAAAGAAATGGGTGCTAGGCACTGACCTGGGGGCCTAAAAAGGCCCCTTTGGCAGAATTATAAAACAATTCATATCACGCAATTTCATCTGTAGGACAAGTTCAATTTTGTCTAAAGATTCATAAAATGCTACAGGTATCTACACCTCTGCCTAACCCTTCAGGGATATATAGGTGTGAGACTGTCAAACAGATGAATTGCGTGATATGAATTGTTTTATGATTCTGCCAAAGTGGCCTTCTTAGGCCCCCTGTATTCTGTATTAGACAAGCCTGTTTAATAGAGGTCAGTGGTGCCAGGCGCCAATCACTGACCTCCTCTATCAAAAAGTACTCTGTGCTGACCTCTATTAAACAAGTACCAGGTCAGTGGCGCCAATGCAAGTTTAAACACGTATCCTGGCAACGTCAATTTGTTAGTCAATTATTGATAAAGCAAACTAAAGTTATTGGAATTTTATAATTTTTTTGTTTGCGGTTTGATAAATAAACGAGAAACTCGAAGTCTTATTTAATGCCCGGGAATCCGGGAGAAGGCGGAGAAGGAGAAACAAAGGGTATTGTGTTATTCTATAATAATATTTCTATTAGGATACTTACATAGATACATAATAAGTGCTTGTGCTAATATCATGTTCACATCAAGTGCTAATAGGGCTGCTGCTTTAGTCCCCATTAAAGCAGCAGCCCTATTTCTCCATTCATTCCATTCATTCTCATCATCATTCAATAATTGGTACCATGAAAATTCTTTGTACTTTTAGTTACTTACCTACAGCATGGGTAGGTCTCAGAATACAGTGGTTCTATGTTCTTTGAGGTAGGACTATGTAGCAAGAAAAGAAAAAAACACGTAGGTAGGTATACGTTTTTCCCAAAAGAGAAGCTGATGGGTAGGTAGGCTTGGCACATTTCGCCAGTTAGTTAGGTAGTTATTTTTATGGAAGCAAGCTTATTGCCAGCACAGATATACATTCTAGGCATTACTGTAGCTAATGGGCAGCCCAATAACGTCGAATGTGTGATAGCGCATATTGAAGTTATAGATGGTTCGTTCAAAATCATTAAACAGTCTCAATCTCAAACGAACGACGGCGACGTTAGAAGAAAAACGTAACTGGCCTAAAAACGTAACATTGTCAAATTAACAGATTTTTGGTAACAAGGGTTTTACGATAAAACTCAGATACAGACAGAGACGGACTTGGTGAAACTTTGAGGGTTCTTTATTTTACTGTGGAACTCTAAAAACTGAGGCAAAGCCATACAGCAACCTTACTCATGTGCCGTCTAGCTTTGGCATTGAAACCTACTTACATAAAGGCGATGTTGTAAGCGGATAATAAAATTAACATTATTATGTTTTACGTCACAGAAGGGGAAGAGCAGGAGCCCGCGCCCCCAGAAGAATTAGAAGGTGAAGTGGAAGAAGAATCCGTCCTCTCAGAATATGACCCTGACGACTTCGTTTCTGGGGCTGTTACTAGCCCAACATCAACGATACCGGTCGATTTGTTCGATTTTGAGTACCCTTTTCATATTCTTGTATGATGGTCATAAATCTTGATTTGTTGGTTATTAGGGAACCACAGCCAAATAGTGATTTTAAATTTTAAACGTCTTTTATGAGGGGATTTTGTGAAAATGAATCTTTAACGGCGTTAAAAGGGGGATTTCGTTTGTATGTAAATCTATGTAGGTCCTTATAAGTGTCTTTATCACAGTTATTGAAGAGACGACACTTTACCAAGTCGAGGTTTTTCTAAAGCTCTATTGTAAGTTGTAGTGTACCTAGTTTCTTACATTAAACCTGCCCAATCACAGTAGGTAATTATTATAATATTAAACTGTAAACAATTTCTGGTTTTACCATTTCCTTAACCGAATCAAGATATTCGTACGGTTACAACTGTCATAAGTATTTCAACCTATGCGCGTGTGACGATATGGTCGTATGCTTTTCGACTGGCAGTTTGATTACTTTTCTCGACGTCAACACGAAGCAGACATGGTTTCGACGGAGCTCGACTGGAGGAACAGTTGGGAGCATTACAGTAAATAGAGACTATTTTGCTATTTAATTGCACGTCATTAGTCTTTTTTTAGATAAATGTACGTATGGACATCGGCATCATTTGGTTACACCCCTTT
Source organism: Gortyna flavago (assembly GCA_963669345.1). Taxonomy (NCBI): domain Eukaryota; kingdom Metazoa; phylum Arthropoda; class Insecta; order Lepidoptera; family Noctuidae; genus Gortyna; species Gortyna flavago. The sequence continues at coordinate 10,490,147 of OY770129.1, forward strand.
TCTAAGATAAACTCAGCCATTTACAGCACGAAGTCGAAGCAGAAAGACCTATTTTCGTAATTCAACTAAGGTGTTATTACTGAGGTGCGATTGGCCGAACGAGATATTTTCCTAATTACCTACTTGAAAGCTGGAGGTGCTAAATAATTAATGATTTTCTTCGATTATTATCAATTGCCTTTATCACAATTAAAAATTCATAATAATTTAATTCTTCGTCACAATCTATAGTCCTTCAGAAAAGACCCCAACTACCGCTTAGCGATAGCAGAGGACAGAGAGAGCGAACGAGAGCCGTTGATAATCATGTACACATGGCCTCAAATGGAAATAGACGCAGTTCTTCGCGATGGCACTACCAATGCATATGCAATTCTAGACTTCAGGTAATTATAAAGCTCCTCTGAACTAGAAGACAAGATTTTCGCTAAACGATCGATAATTTTGTAAGAAATCTTCCTGTGTGTTTACCCGGGCGGTCAAAATTCTAAGTAATTGCCTTGTTGCCTTATCGAGGACAGAATAGATTTACAAGACATTACAAGCCGTGTCCGACGGATGGTATTTCCCATCGGCATAAATAAAAACAAACCCCCTTAGGATGAATTTAAAAAATCCTTAATTAGTGCTCACTTTCGCTATATAAGGATCTCTTATGCAAAAATTTACGGTTCTAGACCCAGGTGTTTAAGCTGTCCGTTAGCTGTCCATTATCTGTCAGTGAATGAATTAATTTAACATTTTTAAAAAGTTGATTTTTACCCTCGTCACTACCATAACGTTAACCAATTTGTCTTCCTGCCATCATTTTGATGGAAATTTTCCAAGAAGATCCTATAAATTTATATGGCTTATCAAATTTGACGACCCGACAATCCGGTCAATCCGCCCTAACCTTTTACTAGGCATATCTACCGGACATTTAAAAATTAGGGACCTATAGAACTCTCCATTTCCTTTGCAGTCCCGACGGTGAACTGCTCGCGTCAGTCGGCAAGGAGCCAGATTACAATCTCACAATTTGGAACTGGAAGCAACACAAGATTCTTCTGCGCACAAGCGCTTTTACTTACGGTGTTAACGCCGTCATGTTTTCGCCTTACTGTGAAGGACAACTCACTACAGCAGGTTATTTACTGACAAATCTATTTTCGCGTTTTTTGCTTTTTCAGTGAGTAAGGAGACTTACCTAAGTACCTAATAAATACAGACCTAATCTCGACAGCCCAGAAAATATAAAGAGTTTATCTGAATACATTATGGTCTGGTGTCTGAAAACGCAAACCCTCTCGCGAGTACCAAACTTAGCTTGGTTATTGCTCGTTCCTTCTCTACATAATAATGAGATTCTGACAATAACAATCTGGTATATAACTAAAATATTAATGGAAATCTATTTTCACCCGCGTAAATGTCGATCCCGTGGGAATATCGGGATAAAAAATAGCCTATATGTTAATCCAGGGTGTCAGCTACCTCCATACAAAGTTTTATCAAAATTGGTCCAGCCGTTTGAGCGTGAAGAAGTAACAAACATATATCTAAACACACACACACAAACTTTCGCCTTTATAATATTAGTGTGATCGTTTTAGGTGCTGCTCATATAAAATTCTGGAAAATGGCTCAGACGTTCACTGGACTTAAATTAAAAGGCGAACTGGGCAGATTTGGGAAAACAGAAATCTGCGACGTCCTCGGCGTTTATCCAATGCCCGATGAAAAGGTTAACAATTTAAACATTAAATGGGAGCAAAGAACTACTTATTTACGTATACGGGAAAAACAAGGCTTAAGTAAATAAATGTAGAGGTTGCTCCTAGAATAACAAAGATTGTTCAGCTACATTTTTAGAAAAATACGGATTTTTAGAAAAACTAGCTGTTGTCCGCGACTTCGTCTGCGATCCAAGATGAAAAAGGGCATACCTATGTCCTTACGGAGGTCATGGTCTAATCTGTGTGCCAAATCCGTTCAGCCGTTTTAACGTGAATGCGTAACAAACAAACTCACTTTCGCATTTATAATATTAAATTATGATAATAATACCTAAAGGTCACATTTTGTTACGAAAAAACCTTGGACTTATTTAAAATACGGGACCTACGTTTAAATAAATTATGAAGGTAGAGCGATTTGAAAATAATTTATGTGGGTAATATTAGATAACATTAATTTTCAATATTTTTAGGTATTATCTGGATGTGAATGGGGCAACATATTAGTGTGGGAGGCTGGCCTCGTCAAACTAGAGGTCACACAAAAAGGAAGAAAAGTCTGTCATAAAGCACCTATTGTAAGTGCAGTATTATATAATGATGTTCTTGTAACCAAGGTCCTCGTCTTGACAAAACAATGCATAAAAACTAATTACAAGGGTCCTCAGATCTCACATCGAAATAATCCGTTGGTCCCGGCTGTCATTCGTAGACCTTTGACAATCATTACGGGTACCAAACTTTGTATTTACTCCGTGGTACCAAACAGACACAGCCCAAAAGTGTGACAACCAGTCTTACCAAGGGGTATCGTGTTACTTAGTAGGTAACTGGGATGTGCAGGTCAGAAGGGCAGTTGCTCCATTTAAATACTGGTATTCAGCTTCATCCGCTTAAACTGGAAGCCGAGCCTAAAATAGTGGGGAAAAGGCTAGGCAGATTGATTACATCAGATATCTAAGGAGTTGGATTTTAATTCTGGTAAAATATAAATTACATTAGTATTAACATAGAAGACACCATACGACGTTCTAGCGTCAGCAAGGATCTAACGGGTTGTTTTATATTAACTAGGCGTTAAGTGTTTGAGCAAATGTCTACTCTTTTACCTCTAGCACCAACTTTATTCTAAAACTTCGTTTTTAGATTCAATTCATGCTGAGCCCAACTTATGACGAAGTGACGACGATTGCTCGCGACGGTTGTGTCCGTGCTTGGTATTGGGATACGGTAGACCAAGCTGATCCCCCCGAGGAAGACCCTTACGTTGAACTCAATCCTGTTGCCGAGACGTGTGTAGGTATCCTAATTTGTGTCGTTGAAATAGTAATCTTAAATAATCAGCTGTTTAACCAAGATTTACTATACTTTATTTCTTTCTTTGAGGTTGAAGTTTTATTTGTAGGTTCCGGATTGTCAGATAATGTGTCTTAAGCACAAAAAAGACCTGTTTTGGTATGCACAAGTGAGTATTAAAATTAAGAAGGAAAATATAAAACGGATAGCTAAATAAGCTTCTAATTTTATTATTTCTTCCAAGGATGGCAACGGAGGCATTTGGATCGTAGACTTAGAAATTGATAAATTAGAATGTGATCATCGGAAGGTCATAACCTGCCATGCCGGGGGAATTGTTGCTATGGCAGCTTTAAGGACACATCACATACTGATAACGACAGGAGAAGACGGGACATTGCAAGCTTACAATACTGATACACATAAACTGCTTGCTCGGTACCTTTTCCCGAAACCAATTACGTGTATGCTTTATCCACCTTTGGACGTAAGTTAACTTTTATCTTGTAAGACCACAGATATCCGTGTGTAAGACCGATATCCGGGTGTAAGACCTATCATTGTCTCATATTCTCATTTTGGTGAATGTGAGAACGTTGTAGGCATTGTAGACTGTGGATTTGTAGACCATTTTCTATCTAATTATGTACGTAGTACTTGTTAACAGGCCTACACTGTCCTCCTATACCATACCTATTAAAACTGTTATTTGAAAACATTAATATAAAAGTCAATTATTTTGAAAAGAGTAGTTAATCGTGGAGTTTCTTGCCGGCTCTTCTCCATAAGAAACAAGCTATTGGATTTGGAACCGTGCACCTAGCTTCTGACGTTTCATAAGTGCCCATATATGTTTATGTGAAATCAGATATTTTGATTTTGATACGATACAAGAAATATAATAGAGCTTTTATTATTGGAAACCCAAAAATATTGCAATTGGTATGTTGTTTAAATCCCCAGGTGGATGTAACGTCATGCATTTTATTAGTGGGTTTTGAGGATGGGATAATGCGTACACTAATGCTACACCCAGAAATACTTGAGACTCAGAAGGTCATGATCGACATACGAGTGCATTCGACCCTTACTATCCATAGCGCGGACTCGGATAACCCTGACTTCCTGGATATGATTTCGGTGAGAAAACCAACTTCTTAATTTCTACAAAAGCGCGAGTCGTAATAGCGCAGATATACGGCGAATAAAAGTAATTGATTGAGTTTAAAAAAAACATGAATTTTAGATGAGCAGCGAAGTCTCTTTCGCAATAAGATCGGATTTTAATTAACAGTTTTCGTACCTACTGTCGACTATTGTCGTAATGATAGGAATAAGAATGAACTATTTAATAATGAGTCGGCAACATTCCTTGCATTTTCAGTTACTAAAACCGCACTCGAAAGCAATAACTCAAATAACAATAAATGCACAGCGCACAATGCTCGTAACTTGTGGGGAAGACAGCACCATATTCATGTACCAGATGAAATTAGGCACTCCGTTCAAACTTGAGAGAATCGGCTTCGTAGAAACGCCAAATAACATCGCATACATGACTTGGAAACCTGAAGAGGTAAGTGGTATAATTACACAATTTTGTCCAGCCAAACTAATCATGCGCACCGCAATAGAATCGTGTTGTCGCATCATCTCGCCGAAAGGATTCATGAATATTTTTACGCATTAATTATCTTAGTTATATTATGCGTAAGACAATTCGAGTACAAAACCTTCTCCCACGTGCGGGACAGCCCGTCTCCACCCTAATTGCGTAACACACTATCAATCTCAATCTAAATAATTTTGAAGGATATTTCTAATCCATTGCTTCATATGTTCGAAAATTTTGTTTGCTCAATAACGTAAATAACGCAATGAATGTTGTTGAAATGTCAAAATGAAACCAATTGCTATTGATAGTCTCTGGACTAGTTTCTTTGTTACTTAAGAGCCCATACTACCTCAGCTAAAATTCACTCTTCGTCTCGCTCGCACGATACTGCTCGCGGACTAAGTGTGAGCGAGACAAGAGTGCGGTGCTGGGCGGCAGGCAGCGCCAATAGTTTAGGTTTTTGCTTTTTACGGCGAAAGTAATTGTAATTAAAAAAAAATAAAAAACACAGTCGCTGCTTTATAGCTAGTTTAGTTATTATACAAAGTTTCCTGATCAAATTTGAAGTATTTTTTTAATACCAGCGGTTTATTGTAACTTTGGATTTTTTTCTATAGAGAAAATTTTATGGAATCGTGTTTTCGTCAAACATAGTACCTTACATTAATCCTCAACTTTACCATATATTTATTTCAAAATTATTGCTGCAGTATTTTCGACATAACGGAGGATGATGCTAAGCAATTTGAGGTAGTATAGGCCCTTAAGCGATGATTAGCTACTAACGGATTAAAATTAACTACGCAGCATCTTGATAATTTTTGGTTTTGGAAAAAACGATGGATCGTTTTTCTCTAGAAACACCTTTAACAGACTCTAAGGGCCCAAACACACGTACCACAACGACACCACGTGTTAGGGCGCTAATCGATATGAAAATAAATAGTCAATTCAAACAGACCACATTTGGTCGTCAAAATCGTCACATCAAAGCTACGTAGCAGCCACAACGCAACCACAACGTTGCGTCGAAGCGAGGACACCAGTAGGCCAATTCTCGTAATTTAAAACGTTCAAAATCTAGTCGCAGTCTCATCTCAGCGACAAACAAATGTCAAAATGTTGTCAAAATGTACTGAAATTTGAGGTATTTTTGACAGATTGAGACTGAGATCTGACTGTAAACGTTCTTAAAATTACCAGAATTGCCCCTCAGGTCACTCAGCCGGAGTCGATCTGTATGCAATCACTAGCCACAAAATACTACTACGTAGGGTACCTAACCACTACTTGCCCACATTTTGCCGCTGCGATCTGGTGTGGTTGTGGTACCTACGTGTAAATGGGACTATTATTATTATAAACCTCAAGATTCCTTTTCTTTGCCTTAGCTTACCGTTTAGCTCACATTTCATGTTTTCAGGAACATGTGATCCTACTTTGTGGTCAAGTAGGCCTTATAATGGAAGCAGTGCTGCCAGTGCCAATAGTTCGCAAATACACTGAAATAACAACTTTCAAGTTGGAATTTGTGTCCTATAAAGAGACTTTGGTGAAGAATCATTAGTAAGTACTGCGTTGATTGAGCATTCAGTAACGAGATCTAAAGTTTTGATGATAATGTACCAATTTCATAACGTATTACCAAGTCAATTGGTCTTAATATGTTTTGGTTCAGACTTCAAGTCAGTGAAATTACCAATTGCCTTCGTTTTGTTTTCACCTTCGTAAGCCACTGAAAATAAATTTGTGTCCCGAGCCCATTAATTTTAATTAAACATACTAAAACTACGCCCCATAACCAAAGTAGCGGATGTTGGAAAATGAACAGCCAAGCTGAAGTAAGACTGGGCCAGACACGTCGCACTAATGCAACCAGAAAGATGAGCAAAGACCGTCATCCACTAGACGCCTGGAGGAGGACATCGCCGTCGATGTACACCACGGCGGAGGTGGTGTGACGATCTGATAACATTTGCGCCAACATGGCTAGAGATCGTACGAGACGGGGAGGTTTGTACGGAAAAACGGGAGGTCTTTGCCCAGCAGAGGGACTCAATAACTTAAACGAACAAAACTGACACATACCTACTGAGCTAAAATTCGATTCGTCATTCGTAGCATGCGCCACAGACCTTTCCCAGAAGAAGAAGATCTTGCCAGCATAGACGAAGAGGCTTTGAAAGCTAAAGATGAGGCTGCACATCGAGATGATGACGAAGACGAAGCAGAATGGGTCGGCGAAATAGAACTAAGTACGTACTATTTCTTTGGGAACTTACTACTTAATTCTCTTTCTGTCGAAATAGAGGTTATTAAAAAAAAAAAACACCATCCTATTAGATAGATAGACAGATAGAATACTCTTTATTATGCACACCATATAAATTACAGACCTAAATATAGAAACTGACCGACTCCGACCAACCGACTCCCGACCCCGACTGACTGACTGACCAATTCCCCTAGACTTCCACCTAGTCTATTGTATTATAAGCGAGGGTAGGTTGGTTTTATTCAAATGATTATATTAGTTATTTGTGCAGCTGTTGTCCCTATAATAAGGGGTATTTAAACACGAATGCGGGTTATCACACGAGGCGAAGCCGAGGTGCCTTTGCTGCATACAATAAAATTACAGCAACAAACGACTTAGTTGCTTCGACTTGATGATGTCACAGGAAATTAAATCGTACCGTTTAAATCAGACGTTAGACTGATTATGCTATAAGATGCTAATATCACCATTACCATTTTAGTCGAAAGCGAGAGTATGCTGGGTACAACGATCACTTGGGCGGACTATTGCGAAGAAGGCGTAGGCGTTTGGGTCGTTCAGCGCGGCACCGGTGCCTTACTCCTGATCCAACCTGGAAACAATAAAATCCTCAAGTACGCCCCGTTCCCTGGGGCTTGGTGTGAAGATTTGACTACATTGAGATTTGTGTAAGATAGGATCTACTTAACACGAGTGACACTTCAAACGATACATTTCCATTTTGGCATTTTCCAGTATACGGTGACCGCTCATTGTACAGAAATCCTATACAATGCTAGTTCAGATAATATCACTAATATACCTTAACAGCTTAACCCACTAACAAACTCATAATTTTAGTACATTAACTCACGAACACGAACGCTGTGAATGTGTGCGTGAAGACGAGTAGCGTCACTACATAACACACACACGCACACACACACACACTTCCTACTTCACCATTGTCTCGGGTACCCAGAGCTCCTGTGCTTCACACACATTCATACCGTATTTGTATACTTGGTAACCATAAGTAAAACGCACATTGCTTCCTGCGATAAAAATACTGTACGTATTCCTGGACTAGCTCATAGTTTTGACACTATTTATTTTTGTTCAAATCTGAATAATCTAATCTATTCTCTTCTTTGTAGAGGCATAGATGTTGCAAAGGATGATTATTATAAGGAATTGGTCGTTTTTATAATAAGTTTACGACGATAAAAGCACCCATTGGCGTTTTTTATAAAATAGAGATTTAATGTAAAAAAAAAAAAAATCTTTCATCATCACCATCCTCTTGCAACAGCGCTAGTTAGGGTGATATATCAAGCGAATTGCCTAAAATGTTATATTCTTGGGTTGATTAACTTTGATGTTGAAACAGATGCGACGGCCGCTACCTCGTTGTTGGGACAAACACGGGAATTATCCGAGTAGTACGCATGCCTACTGAAGAGGAAGACAACCCTATTCGTCATTACACGGTGTGGATGAACTCGGTACAGAAGCTACTGAAAAAACTTAAAGGCAGACGATTGGCTAAAGAAGAGGTAAGCTAAGTATCATTATATTTAATTTTAACACTGGTGGCCCAGAGGTAACGACCTGCCGGGGCAGCGGGATTGTCCGAAAGGGTTACCGCTACCCCGGAGCATAAAGGGCTAAGGAAGGAACATGGATGGGTTTTAGTCGGTAAGAGTCTGACACTCCCTTCCGCTCCACCCAGAGCGGGAGGGGTCATTTGATGATCTCCCATCCTTAAAAAAAAAAGGGGTAACAACCGCGACTTACGAGTTGTAGGTCGTAGGTGCGAACCCCAACAGGTACTGTATTTTGTATAAATAATTTCATCACCACTACTTTCAAAACGGTGAAAGAAAACAACGTGAGCAAAACCGGTATGTCCTAGAACCAAAACTTCGAAAACATGTGACGGTACCAACCCGTATTGGGCCCGCGTGGTGAATTACAGCCCACTCCCACTCAGAGATGAGGCCTATGTGCTAGCAGTGGTGGGAACACTATAGGATGTTTCTGCTATGATTATGGTAAAAATTGGGACACTATTGTGTTAATGTTTTTCAGTCATTGTGACGCACACCCAGTAGCAGACGGCTTCCAGTCTAACCGGATGCAATTGAATACCAGTATTTAACATGGAGCGACTGCCTATCTGACCTTCATAACCCAGTTACTGTTTAATACGATAACCCCTCAGTAAGACTGGTTGTCTGCAGACTTTCGGGTTTCTGACTGCGTTATGGACGGTGAAATATCTACGAATGACAGCCGGGCCAAACGGCTTAACGTGCTTTCCGAAGCACGGATGAATCCCGGTATGTAAAGATGGCCACCCATCCACGGACCAAACCCGGCAAGCGTAGCTTAAAGTGGTGGATCGACCCGTGTGGCTATTATTACTTAGCCACGAGCCCCTCCTAAAATTATCATACAAAGTAACTAATCATAATTTATTATATCCTTACATTTTCAGAAACAACCAATTCCTCGCATAGACTTCGAAGATTTCTACTATTTACCGATGCATGATCGTTACACAGGGGCTGTCACCTGCCTAGAACTTAGCCACAATTCAAGGTACGAGCGATTACGGTGTACTTAACATGTATTTTAACGTTAGATATGGTTTGGCAAACGAGCAGGCGGCTATCCGATAGCACTTGGTCACCGATGTTTGTATTGGCGTTTTCAATGCCAGGCATTGCTGAAAGGTTTCATGTGACAAGGCACCCACTCCCCTCAAAATGGAAACAGCAAAATTGCTTGGTGGCAGAAACACATAGATATATTGGTAAAACTATTCCATGACCGACTTCATAAAGCTTTTGATAAAGATCATGGACGGCGCCGCCGAGTCTAGCCCAGGATGAGGTGGCGAGACGACCTAGACACGTACCGCGCGGGTTGGATCGAGGTGGCTCTGGAAAAGGAAGCCTGGCAGGAGCTAACTAGGAAACATCTCGTCTCTTTTCTCCCAAGGGTTAGGTAGAGATGTAGCTACTCACTAAAAATACAGATTGAAGAATGAAATTAATATTAGGTAATTCGTTCTCATCATAACATTGTTTCAGGCGGCTATACTCTTCTGGTTCCGATGGAAATATATTCGCTTATAAGGTCAACTTTCCAGAACGATTGCTCCCAAAAAAGAAGCTTCCGACACCTCCAGAATCGATTGTTAGTATTTTTTTTTTATTTATATTTTACTAGCTTTTACCCGCAGCTTCGCTCGTCTGGATGTCGGAAAATATCCCACGGCAACGTACTGTACTACTGTGATTAAAAGCACCTTCTGTTTTAATCGAGGGTATACACTATCTGTATGCCAAATTTCATCCAAATCCGTTCTGCCGTTTTTGTGCCAATCCGGAACATACGTCCAGACAAACGGACAAAAAATCTAAAAACTGTATTTTCTGCTTCAGACTCTATCCCACACCTCGTAGCAATTACTTTTTTCTAATGTACAGTTTTGACTTCGTTACTATTTTATTAGAATAGAAGATACGAGTAATAGAAAAGGTACGTTCTTATACATGACTATTTCTTATTAATTGGAGAAACTTCACCTAGGTCCTGATCCCCAACCTAAAAATGTACAAGTGCAGGAATTGAATCTTAAACGAATATTTTATTTATTTTCATTTCTTTTGGAAATTCATAGAAGTTATTACTTTTTCGGTAACTTGCAGAATCCAAATTAACTACAATTTTTTTTTTTAGAAAATAACAAAAGTAAGAGAGCATAGCACTGTAGAAGGAGAGCTAATGTCCCACGAACAACTGAAGCAAAAAGAGGAATTCGACAAAATGATGGCGATCGCCAACGCACATAAGAAAAGAGTTCGCGACCAGCTGCGTCTACTAACAGTTGAATATAACAAGCTAATAAAAGCGTAAGCGGGATTTTAAGGTTATTCCACAAATCCCCATTGAGAATCCCCATTGAAGTAATAAAAAAAAACTGTGATTTTATTAATGACTGTAAAACTGTTATTTTATTAATGACTGTGAAACTGTAATTTTAAAAGCTGTGATCATATTAGGTAATAGGACATTTTATTATAATTTCACAACTTAGTTATTTTATTAATGATTAAAAAAAAACTTTTTTAAAACTATGATTTTATTAATAATTTTAAATCTGTGTTTTTCTGTAATAATAATCAATTAGTCCTGAACTCCAAAGAAATAAGAACTTCATGGTTATTATATGGTATGTTGTTTGTATTTTAATTTTAAACCGATGGGGATTCTCAATGGGGATTTGTGGAATAACCCGAATTTTATTCATTTCTTTCGTATGGCGTTATTTATTACAACCTTTAATAGCTACAAAAATGTCTGAAGTCAGCAGTTACTTTGCAGGTAATTTTGTTTTTTTTTGTAAACTGATTTATATTGCATGAGTTATAACACTCAAATAATCCTAAATATTGAAGTAGATCACAGTCGAATTCAGTTGTTGAATTATTATTTTAAGGATTTTTTGTTTGACGAACTAGATCCAAAGAAATGCTATTCTTTCTTACTTTAATTATTTATCATTCTGAAGAATGCTGTATATATGACTTTATGGCTGGCAAAGTCAATTAAATAGTACCCAAGTGCATGTTATTATAGCACAATTAATTTTCTTGAAAATAGAGCGATTTACATTTAAAAAAAAAACAAATGAACATACTCGTATTTTACCTAGGTTGATTTTCTGATTCGGTTTTCAGTTGTGTTAAATGTATATTTTATTCCTAATTATTAAATTAACCCGGAGCTGGATAACCTAAGTTCCAGAAGTACTGTCACACAGTTATGAAATACGATGCTCTACAAATCCATTTTTTTTAAACACCCTTAGCATAATTATATATATTGTAGGTATATACGGTATCGACTAAGGTCATGATGTAAAAATGTTATAAAATTCCTTAGAAACCGAGCGCTTCCGTTCTCTCAACAAATAGACGAAATCCTAGACCCTCGACCTCTAGTTGTACAAGAAAGAGAGTTGGACGATGCTAAAGCACTGACTAAAAGAAAACTGGCACATCAACTCGAAGCCTCTGATTTGGCCTTACAGAAAATGCATTCGAGGAATATTATAATGCTGGATGTTTTCCCTTTCACCTTGAGAGCCATCAGGTTAGTTCAGGTTGAATTATTAATATTATAGCTTAATCGAGAATGTGATCTAAGTATAGTATACTATTATTAGGTTATTAGGGTTGTAATTGTAACGGAACGTCGCATCCGCCTCCGCTATTTATGAACCACTAAGAAATAACCAAGAAGGTGACAAAGCCGTAAAACTGATAAATTTTGATAACCAGGTCGTGTTTCTTCTATAACAATTCTTTATTTTTCACCTGCGCCTCCGCCTCTGTTAACCTCGCAATCTACGGAAGTTAACATGGCCTCGGTTACATCCCTAGTTATTACCTACTTCGTCGTGGAATACGTCAAAAATAGCGAGACGAATTAGACTGTTTTAACACTTCGCGGGACACTTAACGCCCCTCGACGTAATAACAATAAAACTTCTATTGTGTCTCGTTCAGTGTCCTTCAATGTGTTAAGGGATTGACTTGAACAGCTGTTAGAATTAGAAAAATTACAGGCATCCCTTCACTCTGCTCACTTTTGCAACTTTGACCACTGGTCAATGACCATAGTGCCTTTCAATACTATGTTTAAGTTTTGCGTAGGACTAATGCATTTCTATTTAATTGTATTTTGCAGAGATCCTGCAGTAAAGTTAAGACCTCTACGCCAAAAAAATCTCTCGAAAGATTTTTACGCACAACTGGAGGAAGTATACCAGAAGATGGCTGAAGCAGCTCTAAAGGGAAGGTTGTATATCTGATGTTTTTTTTATTTTATTCTATAGAGAACTACAGTCCCATCCAAGGGTTTTTATATTGTGTCTAACTTGTATTTTCTAAATGTACATGCTGCTAGGAATATGAACTTATTGGAGTTAGCTGATAAGGAATTGCAGTAAGTAAATCATAATAATTTTAGATCCTTCCTTCCTATTTGGTACCAACGCACCTAAACTCATGTTGCTACGGGTTTTAGCAGGCATTCTGCTTGGAGCTGCTCTTAACATCGGCGTTCAGCGATTTTGCGATCTCATGAATGCAACATCGCAGTTTGGTTACTTTGCGTTTCAGCTGTAATTATTTCGATGTTGCAGCGCGTGCAGAGGTGTAGCGTTCTCCTGAATCGTACTCCCGAAGAGCGACTATTCATTGAACCCAATCAAATTAAATCGTATTTCTACTTAGGCCATGATCTAAGACCACTTTCTTATTTAACCTGAATTTTACAAACAGACATACAGAGTCAGCTGTTCGTCGCATAGGCCCACGGAAAACGTCGTACGGACCTCCTCGAGTCGCCTCCTTTCTATTAGGTTTGCCGCCAAAACCACCGTATCCTCTAAAGAAAGCTCTCAGGAACTACCACATGCGCCTGAACAGACATCATATTCAATTTATTGAGGTTTGTTACTATATACCTACATTATTAAGTTTTTGTCATACTTCTACGTTTATCTAACTACCTTTTCACGTTATTTTAACGTAAATATTAAGTACATCTTTAGTAGCCGTCACCTTAGAATTTACTTACATGTTGTTTAAGTTATTGTTTAGCTACGTTAAAATGAAAATCGAGATAGTAATGCTTTGTGAAAAATGAATAAACAAACAATGAGTCATAATATCTAAGTACGTGTTTCCACGGTGGTAGTAAAAGTACCTATAGATTATAAATGAAATGAATTTGGCGGTGGTTGTAAAAGCTTTCAGCTTCCAGGCGCCAAAAATTTTGCAGTAAGGTACCTACTTAGTGTGTAAAGGTGCTTACTTACTAAACATAGTAGGTACGTAATATTCGCAGTGGCAAGAGCATCTGAATCGTAAACCGGACCCAAACGCCATGCCTCCTGGAGCGGCTGAGGCTCTGAAGGAAGCGGAGGCCACTATCGGCAACCGCATACTGAAGACTCAGCCGGACTACGTTGCACCGCCCGGACACAACACGCAGATACGTGTCTGTCTCATCAGGAAAGAGGTTACAACCCCTACTATACATATTAGGTACTAAGTACAGATATCCTTTAAGTAGGTCAATACCTATCCGTACTACCCTCTATGGAAGTTAACTTAAATGAGCACTCACATCGAGTATCAGAAAAAGGTCGGGTTTGTAGTGTCGTCTCTGTCACTCAAATCCATACCTGTGTGACCGTCTTTTTCTAGAACTTGATGTGCCAGATTAAAGCTACTTCACGTTAACTCATTAAGTTAGTATAGACTTATTTAGCAAGTTTTTTTCTGAAAGTATGATGAGAAAGTCAAATAAAACGATAAGCTTACCAAGCAAATATAATATTGCACATAACAGTTATTTCAAAACTCTTTTCTTAGATCTACGACTTAAAACGTGAATTTAACGAGAAAGTATTGGAGCTGCGCGAACGAAAGGTTCAAATGGTCAAAGTTATGGAGGACATTGGGGAGCGACTGTTGGAGATCCGGGTAGAAATACCGGCGAAGCTTGTTCGGGCCCCGCCCGCACTGCCACAGTTTGACGAAGACCTTGAGTTCCCTGAGAGACACCTTGAGGTTAGTACAGTTCGCGTCAAACTTTATGGCGGCTCTGAATTGCGCAGCGAGTAGCGCATGTATACCTCTAGAAAGGCAACAATGGAATTTCGCCACTTCAAAAGCTAAGAACGCTATTCAGTCGAAGATGTTTACTCAGAGCACTTTTCAATCATAGGTGAAACCAGAGTCAATAACAGTGAGTGCCAGGGCACATTTGTCGAAGAAGTCGCTACAGTTGCAGGAGCGCAGGAAAGTCTCTGGGATAGTTCCAACAGCTAGAGTGCGGCAACCAAGGGTTCCGAAATTTATGCCCATTAACGGTAAATATTTTTTCATTCAGATGCCTTTTCCGTTATGGAAACGAGATATCCTAATAAGTGAATACATATCAGAACATAGGTAAAGAAGGTAGCGGATGCTTCACTTTTTGTGTTTTCATCCTTCTATCGAAGTGAGATATCTGAACACAAAATGAATCATAAGTGAAAAATGAGTAGGTACATTAATGAACCGATCCAACGATGTTGTATTACCTTTGCACCGTGTTGGTACCTAAGCGAGTGAACGACACATAAGGCGGACTCGTATTCCTTCACTCGTCTAGACACCGAAAGATCGAAAAATTAGATGCAGATGAACGTTTATTACTATGTTTTTTGAACGACAATGAACCTTCACTTTAGTGAAGAGTCTGATATAAGTTTATGGCCGATCGTCAATTTTGCATAAAAAAAACTTACTTTTTAAGACCTATTTTTATTATGAACAAGCTAAGAAAGGTGAAAAGCTGTTATAAAGTTCTGATAAATTTGAAATAAGAATTATCTTCCTATCCTACTACCATTATAACCCCCTTACTAATAAACGTTGAATAGCGTCTGATAGTTACAGTCAAATTACTGACGACTGAAAGAGAGAAATCGGTGTGTAACTATTCATCTGTCAAAATACGTTTACTAGTCAGGGGGTTAATGTGAAAGTTTGTGAAGAGGATTTGGATGAAATTTGGTACACAGATAGTTTATAACTAGGATACTTTACTACCTACTAGATACTACTATATTTTACTTTAGGATATTTTTATCCCGATATTCCCACGGGATCGAAACTAACGCGGGTGAAACCGCGGGGCGCTGCTAGTACTTAATAAAGTTCAAATTCTATTGCAACCAAAAACTTATTAGGACCTTTTTGTTACAAATGGTCACTCAAAAATCAACTTCGAATACATTTCACTGATATCATAACTGATTAAGTGACGATGAAATATAAATTAGGTATCTGAGATTTTGAGCACCCATAGAGTTACAAATAATTTCAGAAACACGGCCACTAGTTGCCTCTTGGGAACTTCTGAGAGTAAGGCAAGATCAGGAATCGTCGCCCTTAGAGACTGAAGTACGTGAAAGACGCATTGAAAGGTGTGTTCAATTAAATATATAATTACTTTGTACGGTTAGACCAACAGAACTTAAACGATTTTCAAGTAGGTATGAGTATAATACCATTTTCATTATCTCAAAATATTTTTTTAAACAGGGTGGGATGACATGGACGCGCAAACAGAAACCATGAATTCAGCACATGATTCTAGACCCCCCCTAAGATAACGTAGAAATAATAAGTCGGTTATCAAAAAAAAATCAGTTGTTTCATAGAAAACTGCAATAATTACGCGGACAAAACGTATTGAACAGCAAATTTCTTTTAAGCACTCAGTCATTTTTCCGTGACTTGTATAATCAAACGAAAATTTTACTTTTTGTAAACAATATTTGTCATCGACACACAGTGGAACGAATGTATGGGAGCGGTTGGACGTAGACATGTCCGAAAAAAAAGAGTAAAATTATGCCAAACTAATGATGCCATCTTATTCGATTACTTAATGCCTTCATAACTTGTGGTGATGAATTTCTTCATAACTCCCATATTTCGGGAGTAATTTGAGAAAATGTGAAATTTTACTATGAAAATGAGTGTATCGAGCTCTCTCCCTCCTGATTCCGGGCTTGTTTCAAGTAGCGGTCTCTAATATCATAATGCTAATACTAAGAGCTATATTTAATACTAAGACACATAGTGCGCCAAATGTGCACTTTCTGGGATAAAGAGTGATGTTTATTTTATAACACAATTTTTTTATTTTTTGTTTATTTTGTTGATTAAAACCGTTTTTCTAAAGGTTTACCTTATTACAATAACATTTCTGAGCAGCCAATTAGAGAAGATATAAGCTAATTAGGATATATAATTAGGGACTTAAGGTTTACATATAAAACTGATGCACTAATGATTACTGATAAGAACATTGCTATTATTTAATTACTAAATGGCTCTTAATACACTAATTTAGCATGCATCATTTACTAATTATCACAATAACTAATTACCTTGCAATATTTAACAAAGGATACCTGGGATACCTGGATTTTATATAAATAGGTCACTATTAGTAACTTTAAAATCAGTGTTGATTTACACCTCGTTGTATCCAAGCTAATCTCGCAATGTATTTTCCAAATTTTAATACAAATCTTGATATTCACGTTGCTTTATGCGCACGCGCACATAAAGATTTACGCGACTTTAACTATTTGTTCAGTGTTTTAAAAGATAACAGTTGTGTTCAGTTATGTGAAAGTGCTGAAACAAGTTTAAAAGACTGGTGTCGTCGATTTTGCTACCGCATTTATGCAAAATGGACACAGTCTGGAAGAAGCACAGATAAGTTTCGGAAGAAACATGAGATTTGGCTACAGGCTGCAATTCAATGGCCGGAATTACAGAATGAAAATATGGAACCTTCTACAGAAAATATAAGTGACGTCATCGAGCCCATAATTTCTCCTGCTAAATCTGATGCTTCAACTTGTACCCATCCTAGTCCTCGTAAATCTTTTGAGGACCTTAGTAACCGGCAATAAAGAAGACGCACTGAATATAGTCTTTCATGCAGCAGTAGCAGCGCTGAAATTATGTTTTCGGCCGAAAGGGCGCTTCAAAAGGCAGGACAAAGCGATACAGCTTATGTTATGAAATACTTGACGGAGAATCCAGAAGAGGCCTCAAAAATCAAAGCCTTCATTGAAGGTAAATCAATTCAGGTACGGGAAATATCCCCTTTGAAGGCATTGGCTCTTTATGTATCGATGAACTTATCGAAATGGCGCTATAACACTCTTCGGGATTTCAACACTCAAGAAGGAGCTCTTCAATACCCGAGTTACTACATGTTGGTTAAAGAAAAAATTAAGTGCTATCCGACCAAAGAAGATCTCACAGTTACAGAGAGCTCTGCAAAAATCAAATTACAAGCCTTGATGGATTTAACCTCAAGAAGACTTATTAGGTCGTTAGAAACCCCTGTTGATCCCAATCAACAGCTCGTATTGACCAGCAAATGGGGTTTTGACGGATCATCTAGCCAAAGCATTTATCATCAAAGGACGAGTGAAGATGAGCAAATCGATCTTGCTAGTAATTTTATGATTAGTCTTGTACCACTGCGGCTCGTCTCAAAAGGTGTAACAATTTGGGAAAACGAGCGACCATCTTCCACTTCATTTTGCCGGCCAATATTGTTTAAGTTTATAAAGGAAACCAAAGAAAATGTGCAGAGAGAGATGGCTGAAATCGAAGCAGAGATTGAAGCCTTAACTCCATCCACCATCACTGATGGAATTAGTGTCAAACACCAACTGCTGTTGACAATGATTGATGGTAAAATTCATTCCATTATATCCAATACAGCAGCTTCAGTGTGTGACATATGCAAGGCTTGTCCTAAAGAAATGAATAATTTAGAGTTAATCAAAGATAAACACGCAAACGAGGACATGTATAAATATAGCTTAAGCACCCTTCACGCTTGGATTCGCTCAATGGAATGCTTATTACACATTTCCTACAAATTAGACATAAAATCATGGCAAGTAAGGGGTGATATAGCAAAAAGGCAAGTTGATGACAGGAAGAAAAGAGTTCAAGAGGCTGTAAGAAGAGAAACGGGCTTACTTCTCGATGTTGTGAAACAAGGCAGTGGATCCACCAACAATGGCAACTCGGCAAGGAGATTTTTTGAAAACTACACTAAATCTGCTGAACTGACCGGAATAGATGCTATGCTTTTAAGAAAAATCTGTGTGATCTTGCAGTGTATTTCATCAGGAGAGAAGATCAACGTAACTAAATTCCGAGAGTTCTGCTTTGATACTGCTAAGCTTTACGTGGAGTTATACCCATGGTATTATATGCCTTCTTCACTTCATAAAATTTTAATGCATGGGCCAGACATAGTTCAGAACATGTCAATTGTGCCCATTGGTTTTCTATCCGAAGAGGCATCTGAGGCTAGAAATAAAGAATTTAGAAAATATAGAGAGGGGCATTCTCGAAAGCATAGCAGTATCTCATGCAATGAAGATATTATGCACAATGTTTTACTGTCTTCTGATCCACTTGTTACAAGTATCCGTCCAAAAGGAAATAAGTTTGTAAAAAAATCTTCTTTTAAGGAATTTTATGAGCTTACGGATTCTGAGAAAAGTGATATCGAATTTGTTAACATAAATGATTTAGCGGACATCGATTCTGAATTTGAATTAATTGATGATGATGATGATGACGAAGATAATTAAATGATGTTATTGTTTTAAAATGTGTAACTTAGTAAATTAGAGCTTACATCTTAATTATTTATTGTACTTTTAATGAAACTAGGTAATTTATTATCAACTTACTTAAAAGTCATACTCTCATCAGTTCTTGTGAATATTTTTGTTAATATATATTTCTGTATATATATAATATATTTATAGACCTCTTAATAAGTCTGTCTGCGGTTTAAAGTAAATACAAATGGGGAAAAAACGTTTTTTTTTTTAAATTTTCATTTCCTTTTATCCCAGAAAGTGCACATTTGGCGCACTATGTGTCTTAGTATTAAATATAGCTCTTAGTAATAGCATTACGATATTAGAGACCGCTACTTGAAACAAGCCCGGAATCAGGAGGGAGAGAGCTCGATACACTCATTTTCATAGTAAAATTTCACATTTTCTCAAATTACTCCCGAAATATGGGAGTTATGAAGAAATTCATCACCACAATTTATGAAGGCATTAAGTAATCGAATAAGATGGCATCATTAGTTTGTCATAATTTTACTCTTATTTTTCGGACATGTCTACGTCCAACGGCTCCCATACATTCGTTCCACTGTGCGACACGCTAAAAAGAAGATTGCAAAATAACCAAACTTTCTGTATCTACAATTGCACTATTCAAATATAAAGTGTTATTTTAGCAGCTCAGTCACATTGTTTTACAGACATCTCTTTGAGCAAGATATGCTGCTCAGGGAAGCGGAAGAGGCAGTGACTAAGTTCGATTCCCGCCTGAGAGAATTGCAACGGGAACGCATAAGAGTGCAGGTCTGGATTTTTTTCATGTTTGTTAAAAAAACACCGTCATTTGTTATGCCCCACAAGTTATTTGTTAATTTACAAATAAATTGGGGAGATAATATAATAACTTAACATCACGCCTGTAATCCCCGAAGGGTTCGACAGAAGTGTTACCTGTAATGTTGTACACCCACATTTCTCCAGTTATGTTTAAATTCCATGGGGGCGAGCCTATTGCCATTAACCGGGCACGAATCCGGCTCTAAGCTGCTACTGAGAAATTCCTGATGGAAGAACATAATAACACTTTTTCCGACCCGGCTATCGAACCCAGGACTTCATGCTCAACAGTAGCGCTTGGGACCACTAAACCAACGAGGTCCTATTTTTATTAGAGTAGGCAATGAAACTGTTCTTGTTTTCAGGAAAAGGACCAATTGTTGGAGCTTCACTTATACCAGCTGCACAGAGAAATGAATGTTTTAAATAGATTCGAGATGCATGAAGACCGCTTAGCCGAAAGAGTGTACACCAAATTAATGCAG
This sequence comes from Gortyna flavago, assembly GCA_963669345.1. Classification (NCBI taxonomy): domain Eukaryota; kingdom Metazoa; phylum Arthropoda; class Insecta; order Lepidoptera; family Noctuidae; genus Gortyna; species Gortyna flavago. The sequence goes on from OY770129.1 coordinate 10,510,623, forward strand.
GTGACGGCAATTCAATATTTAATTTGTCTCGATAAATTAACAAACTGCGAGCATAAATAAATATCGCACATCAGTGGCAGTGGTAACATTTGCACTACGAAAACCGCCTTTACTGCTACGGCATAACGGCACTGTCAAAATCAAATGTATTACTATTGTGCGGTTGACTGTACATAAAGCCATCAGAACCATACAACATCACCATTTCAAAATCATGGTCCTATCAGGTCCGTGGAGTACAAGAACAGATCAGCGACTGTGAGCATCGTATTGAAGAGCACATAACGCAGAAAGAGGAACTGGACCTGGAATGTCAGGAGCTACAGAGGCAGTTCAAGCGGCTGGTGCAAGACAACAAGTTTGCTGACTTTCTGCGCCGTATATTCAAGAAGAAGTATCGACCACCACGTGTTCGTGATGATGATGGTAAATCCGAAAATTATGGTTTCCCGATAGATAAAAGCTTTGAGTCTGGGTCTATTTTGTATATAAATCTGATCCAATCTTTCCTTTGCTGCCCTTCCCCAGAGACGCCCGAAGCTGAGGTCCTTACCCCACAGGTGCCTTAGCACGTAGTCGCTTATTTTACAAGCTCTTTGCGCCGGCTAGCTGCTGGAGGCCTTATTCATAAGGATAGATATGCAGCCTACAACCTCATAGGTTGGCCTGTGAGAAACAATAGCTACATAAAAAAAAAACAACTGTGAACCAGGTATATACTCGAATGAGACATTCCAGCTTTGAATTTGGGATCACGTTTTATCTACTCCGTGGTTGCCCACTGAGTAGGTAAGGTCGCTATGGCAACGCACTCGTGAAGTGATCTCTCTGGTATCGTAGCTGTCCAAAGCCTGTGTTTATCACTTATTGTCAGTTAGGCGGGCTTCTTAATCAACACTCAATAACCTACATAAAAATAAAAACGAAAGAACGCTTTGCTTGAAATAAAACCTAACTTATCTAAACTAATAAATAAAAGCTTGTAATATTATAAAGAGAAAAGATTAGATTTTTTGTAAGTATGTATGTTTGTTACGCTTTCACGCTAAAACTGCTGAATAGATTTAGATGAAATTTGGCATATATATAGACCATGACCTGGAGAAGGACATAGAATTTTATCCCGATATTTGAGACTTATGCGGATGAAACAGCGGTTTGCAGCTAGTAAGTAATATTGTGTTTGATCATTTTACAGAATCATCGGAGTCCGAGTCTTCTGAATCATCTAGCGAGGAAGAGGATGAGGGGAGCTTGGACAGCCGAGACATCGGCCCAATACGCCTCGACCCTAACATCTGTCCCGAGGGATGCGAAAGGGAAATCTATGACCAAACATACGAAATGAGGAATACAAGGTTAATAACGCAATAATGTACGGTGGGCTGCATCAATGGGGTACCCTACCCCAGTTGCTAGATGCTTTCAAGGGGGATACCCAATTGATGCTGCCCACTGTACATACGGAGTTGGTAATTAGTTCAAATGGATAGAGAGCAATATAAAGGGCCGTCGACTTCGAAAGGTCAAATCTTGATAGGCCGAATTTAGCTTTGTCTTTTCAACTGTACAGGTTCTAATTTTTCCAAACTCTATACCGATAAAACTTCTCTAATATTCAACATCCAATTACCTCTTATATTTTTATTTATCTCGTGTTTGTGTTGTATAACGGGCTGGCGTCCGCAATTCAACTTCCAAGTGCGTATTTTGCATAATGTCAGTAAACCTTAAAACCACGACGTTAAACTTCTTTCTAGAAGAGCTACTTGATAATGACTACAAAAAATAACTTCGATAATAAATTCTTTAGCGTTTTAGGCTTTAAGGGCTAAAGGAATCGCTACCTTTAGCATCGGCGATCTGCGATTTTGCGACTGTATCGATATGCTGCGTCGCGTTTTGGCGACTCTCTGCGTTCCATCGCAGTATTAAAATCGCGCGTTTTAGAGATTCTATCGATGCTGCATCGCGATTTTGCGAATTCCTGCGTTCGGACGCGGTATCGAAATCGCGCGTTTTGTACAGCCGACCCGATGCTGAAACGGGTCGGCTGTACTGTTGCCGATCGATAGTCAACTATCGATAGTTTGGGCACGACTACATGCACCGAAACTCACACATCTGTGATCACAGTCGGAAACCTACAGTTCCTCTCATGCTGTCCAAAAGTAAGACGTGTACTGGTTATTGGATGTAACCAATACCGTCTTCGGCGCGATTGATATTTTCGCTTTAGGTATCAATAAAGCAAGCAGCAGTGCAGCTTCATTAGAATCCATGGTAAGAGCGATTTCGCACTATGTCCGATCCGAATCCGATCCAAATCCGAGAAATGCCGGGCCAAAGTGACCCTAGTCCTATTTGTATGAGGGGTTACGCACCAGATCCGAACTCTATTCCGAATTTTGAACATTTCCAATTCGGATTGAAGTCGGATCTCTAATTCGAATTCGGATCGGATGTAGTACGAAACCGCTCTGAGGGTGTAGCTTCGTCAAAATTTAGTGCAATACTGAGTCGTGTTCCCCAGATGCCAAATCGGTGCGACCGGCATTCGAATGTGTGCGGAGTGCAACATTCAGCCGCTGTGTCCAGCTTCCGAAAAGCGACACAATTGCCGCGTTTGGAGTTTTTAAGTGTGTGGTGTAGAATGTTTGGTCGCTGCATTTAGCTTCTAAGAAGCGGCTAAATCGCCGATCACCGATGCTAAAAGTAGCGTGTGTGCTTTGGCCTTATGAGTATAATATGTGTACAGACATAAGCATGAACAAGAAATGATAGAGCAAGACCGGATGGTGGAGCTTCTAAAGCGAGACATTGAAGCACACAACAAGATCAAGCGCAAGCTGTCGGTACAACTAGAAACGAGGAAGAACGACCTCAGGGAATTTATGGTAAGACACGGCAATAGAATTTTCTAGAAAATATACTAATGTACAGTACGCGGCCTTCATAACGGCTTAACAAACAAAATATTGTATCAGTATTACACGATTTTAAATCAAAATGAAGTAGGTATACCCACGGTCGTAACAGTCCATACAAAACACCAACAACGGTGGCCGGCCAATAGGTTTAGTTTCTGAAAACGTCGAGAGGTGTCACTTTGTTAAATTAAACATATATTTTTCTATAACAACACTAAGATATAGTTTTGATTGTTCATTTCTTTCTACGTAAAATGTTTACGATTGCTAACTTTACGTTAAAGTTATTTTCTTCAAAAGCGATACCGTAACGCAAACTGTTTAAAGACAAAAGTCAATAAAATAATCTATTCATTTATCTTTTTTTTCAATTATCTTTACAAAGTATTTATTTTTGTAGGAAACAACTTTAAAATAATTTAATTTGCAAGTTCCGTTTTGTAATCATCTACATAGAATGAAATTCGATTTTCAAGGCTGACTTGACTTGATACTGACTGACAGTCTGACAGTTGTTAGTTTGTTGCGTTTGTTTTGCTGTTATTTTCGTGACTTTTTCGACATCTATTACTCTCTCAAAGGAAGCAGATATCTCTGCTTATATTGTTTTGACCCGTGCGCACTACTTTGGACTTCCATTTTGCGTTCGATCCGGACTTGACGCTGTGGCATCTCCGTTCAAATGTTGTGTTCGTAATACAATTGCACTACAGCACGTAGTAAGTTTATAGTATTCATGTAAACTTAACTGTGGATTTTATTACAGAAGTATGTAAGACTTAATTGAATAACAAATTGAACGAGTGAAATGGGTTTTATTTTTGTCCCCTTATAACCTGAATTACTGTTTTCATCTACGTTTTCTCTGCACTGATAATGATTTCCCTCTATTTTCATAAATATCAGTTCAGAGGAAAGAGTAGATGAATTCAGGATAAATATGACTTTCTGCAAAGGAAGGAACCATCTTTAGGATTATATACGAGAGGAGCTATAGGTATATACATAACGGTTGTAGTTCCTAAAGTTATTAATAGGTGGCGCCTTACTGCCAAAGCGATTGACTACTCTATTCTCATATATTATAATGTACTATGTGGGTATACCTTTATTCTAACTGGCCTTTTCTACACAATTCTGTTTTCTGCTAATAAAATTTCAGTAGGAGCCTTCGCCTTCGTTTGCTGCGACGTCACCTAGCGTTCGATCTAAATTATATTCCCTCTTTGTTATATTTTACTTTAGAACACAACACACTTTTTCCAAGAAGCTAAGCTGCTGGGGAGTTTATAACTCTACTTCTTCCCAGCAAAATCACTAAGAAGTGGTGAAGGGCGGGCATTTTGGGGGACTGTCTTATGTAATTTTAACGTTCGAAAAGTGCTGATCCTCAGCCTAATTTGAATAAAGGTCTTTTGATTTTGATTTTTAGAAATAAAACTTTGCTTCTTTCAGCTGGAGAAACAATCCTGCTTGAATGAGGTGGAAACAGTGGTGATACTTCGGTACGATCAGATAAGAGCGGCGGCTATCAATGGCTGCACAGGACCCAAGGGCCTGTCGGAGACTGTAGTGTTCCCTGAAGCGTTGCTGGCCCGGCTGAGGAGACGAGTGCTAGAGATACAGGAGGAGATCAGGCTACAGAGGCAGAGGCAGAAGTAAGTTAAAATAAAAAGCAAAATTAAAATGGCAAAGGTAAGTTATAATAAAAAGCGTCGCAGCGTTTTTTAAACAAAAACAGTAGGTATTAGGGCCTGCTTCACTACTTACGATAAAGTCCATGTTAACTTACTTGGCAGATTTCATACCGGTTTCTTTTTATCCTGTGAGTACTTAGTGGCTATTCGGAAATCGTGAAACAGGCCCTTACAGTCACAAATGTTGACAGACAGATACTCTTTATTATAAATAAATAAATTAAATATTTGAAGATATTTAGGCGGCAGGAGCTCTAACAATATGCTAGTAATAGTTCAAAAGATTTTTTTTCACAATATTTCAGAAATCTTAAAAATAATCCTAATTTACTTATATTATATAGGTACTATTAACTTAGAACGAAGACGTAAACTTAGAGCTACGCTTGTTACGGTTGATCAGTAGATGAGTTACCATCTTTACACACCAAGGCCCCCTCCTCCCCCTCCCTCTTCCTCGAGAAGCACGTTATGCCGTTAGTCCAGGCTGACATTTCTGGATCTTTGACAGGCATTACGAGTCGTCAGAAGTCCGAAAGTCTGACAACCAGTCTTACCAAGCGGTATCGTATTACCCAGTAACTGGATTGTGGAGGTCAGATAGGCAGTCGTTCCATCTAAAATACTGATATTCAGTTGCATCCGATTAGACTGGAAGCCGGCCCCAACATAGTTGGGAAAAGACAGATGAAATTAACTTAAAACTAAGTAAAATTGATGATGGTGATATAATGCTGATGTTGCCCTACAGGATAAACCGCACGCACTTATTCCGCATGAACGTGGACCTGAAAACGATGGAGGCGGATGCGCAGGAGTTGCGCGCCCAGATGCGTGACGTGCTGACGCGCAAGCTAGGCAAGCCGCGCAAGGTACCTCTTCCTAGTACGTCTCCTCAGGCCCGGGACACAGAAAGGACGTGAAGGGACGCAGACGCGATGTCCCTTTCTATTAACGCGATCTCCAAACCATTTAACTAACACATAAACACACACGCACACATAAGCTACCCAGGTTTGCACGGGTGATTTTTTAACATGACGAATTTTGGTTTGAGCCGTGCTTTGAGCAATCCAACAGAGTGCATCTCAGCGCGTCAAAAAATACTTACACTTTTGATTTTTAACTCTAAGCAGTGCACTGAAAATCCTGTACCCGATAAAATATCGCCCATTGGTTCTTTTCGGGCAAAAGAAGAACTATGTACCTACCTAATGTTTATTCATGGCTTATACATTTTATTTGATGATTGTCATAGAACAACAAAATTAAGTAATTTTATTTTTTTTTAATTATCAAAGAATCCCATGATTTGTTGTGTAGCTTATTTTATACAATTAATAATGGTGTTATTACTATTTTTAAGGTGGACCGCACGCTGGACGAGCTGCTGCGTCAGCTGGCGCGCCGCCATAAGTACTCAGTGACGTATGGCACGCTGCCACACTTCGTCGCGCAGCTCCGGAGCTGGCGGGTCAGTACTCTATACTAACTAGGCATATTGCTTCCTTTTTAATATAGGCCTGAACATATCGGCAAGAAACAGCCGTCACAGCAAAAGAAGAAGGTTACTATACAAGTGACCTTCCTGTTACCTGACCTGACGATCGGGCTGGTTCACAAATTCTAGGTCGCTCAGCGCGCTATGAGCAAGCTATGCTCAGAGTCTCTTTGAAGGATAAAATCAGGAATGTAATTATGTGGAAAACAACCAGAGTTACCGACATAGCTTGCAGAGGAAGCAAACTGAAGTGGCAGTGGGTTGGCCATGTTTGCCGAAGGACCGATGGCCGGTGGAGCAGACTAGTCCTGGAGTGGAGACCGCGTATCGGCAGCTAGATGGACCGACGACCTAAAGAAGGTGGCTGGGATGGACTGGATGCGGAAGGCGGAGGACGGGGTGTTGTGACGCAGCCTGGGAGATCCAGCAATGGACTGCAATAAGCTGAGTTGATTGATTGATTGACTATACAAGTGTACAACTGTAGGTACCCTTACACGAGCGCCAGCTGTTGACGCGTGTTGGCCGCTGCAGTAGCCTCTGCCGTTGACGCGTGCCGCTCGTGCACATAGTCCGCGACTACGACTCGCGCTTGGCCGTTTTCGACTTACAGAAATGACGATAATTTAAAAATCTTTAAACTTTCTAGGGACATTGCTTCCTTTTGCCTGCAGATCTATTCTGTAAAAATCTAACCGTGAAAACTTAAAGTGAAGTGAGCCTGTCAATATTGAGTTTAGTGTGTGTGTATCACTTCAATCTTACTTAACCTAAGTTGTTCACGGTGAGATTCTTAGGCCCGGTATCCACCAAAGCGGAGAGGAGAGGAGACGATAGGAGATGTGTTTTAAATAACCAATCAGATTTCGTTATTTCCACATCTCCTCTCCGCTTAGCTTCGGTGGAAATGGATCAAGCGGAGAGAAGAGGAGATGTCTATTTTTTCTATAGAATTTTGTGTCGCGAGCGAGCAAGGGGCGCGGCAGAGCGGAGACGTGTGTAGACGGGCGGCCGGGCCGCGGCGGAGCCCGTGCTCATGCGCCTCTTTGCCCGCTGCCTTCTCCCCGCGCTTCGCACAACCGACCCATCACACATCTCCGCTACGCACAGCTCACATCTCCTCCCCGCTACGCATATCCTCCCCGCTACGCATCTCCTCTCCGCTTTGGTGGAAATAGCCTGCCAGCTTCGCAGCACATCTCTTCTCGTCTCCTCTCCTTTCCGCTTTGGTGGATACTGGGCCTCACAGAAAAGACTGGCTGGATATATCGGCACGGAACAGTTGTTGCAGTAAAAGAAGACGGTTACTGTAACAGTGTATCACTGTAGGTACTCATAAACCCGATTTCTGAATTAAGACTTAAGTTAAGAACATTCAAATTCTACTTTAGCATCACTGCGATTTCTTATAATACTTATACTCAATACTCAATATCTTTCTTGCTCTATAGCCCGTGCAATTCAAAATCTAGGTGATTTCGAGTTCGTTTTTGCAATGAAATTTGAATTTCGCGGGCTTTTATCTTACAAGTACCTAATGCTAACCTTGTTTGTTGACTTCAAATTCACAATTTGGAAACCTGGTAAGTATCTTTTAGTCCGCGAGTCTGACTCGTGCTTGACCGGTGTTTATTTGAATAAACCGGTAGTGGCGGTGTGTGACTTATAAAATAACGACAACAAATCTTTCAGGAGCGCCACAGTAGTCTCGAAAAGAAATATCTTGCCGCCTTGAATCAATACTCTGATCGCCTTCGTTTGGCAGCGGCGCTACAAGCAGATGTTTTACCACAAAAGGTAATAAAACCCAGTTTTGTTTTACTATAACTAAGTATATTTTTCTTTTTGAAAATCCAGTGCGCGTTAAGTCTAGCTGCTAGCTAACGGAGCGCTTTAGCCCAGGTAGCGCGGGCAGATATTGGCCGCACAATAGCATTGTCTGTATCTTGAGAGTGGTCTCTTTTCTGAGGCTAATGCTCAGTCCATTCTCCATGTCCTATGGCTTTGACCCTCAGACCAAATAAAAAAGTTGAGACATAGCGCTGCGAACAATACAGTGAAGCATGCCAAAACTACACCTCCACTCTTTGCATACACGCACACATTTACAATCAAACTACACCTCACTAAGTGCACACATGTTTACGAAACGGCTTCACTTTACTGTTGACAGACCTCTGTCTTGGTTTTTTATTTAGTCTGAGCTTTGACCAACCCTCCCCATGGCACAAATGTTTACAAACAACACCCTCCTGTCAAAATCATTCGGGCGCCAATAGATGATTGCAGCAGTGAAAAAATAAAAACTTAAGTTTTATTTTCGCAGGCCGCTAAGAGCCCCGGCGAGATGCCCGGTGGTTACAACGTGAGGCAATACCAGCGCGACGTTAGTCGTCTGCTTATAGTGCGGGCACGGCAGCGACAGCAGATAAAGGTATCCACAACGATCTTTTTGGCGCGTTGCTCAAATGGGAACTACCGCCGCCATCTTGATTTTTCAATACAATTTCTGTGACGTGTCATTCTGGCGCCAAATGATCCTTGCTTGTAGCACTATAACCTTGAATAACAATATTTAATATTAGAATTGGGTGGATTCCATTTATAACCAGCTCTTTAGAGTCTGTTTCACGAAAGAAGTCCAGCGGCTGTGGCGCTACAGGTAAGTAAATTATGCGACGTAAATCTTTGTTTATTTAGATATCTCAACATCATATTACAAGCACTGGTTTTTAAAATGCACAATCTTAAACAGAGCAAGCTGTGTGAGGTATGAGGGTTGTCGTAGGAATGTTGTCAACTATTTATAAGTAATAATAATTAGTTCAACTTGTTGCCGCGGGACTTCTTTCGTAAGACGCACTCAACCTGCTACTTTTTTTTGCATACAATGTTCAACAACCTATTTCACTCCCATAGAAGTTGATTTAAAAAGTGTGTCCTTTTTATTCCTCAGGGTTCTAATTGAGTACCATTATCAAAACTCATCAAAGCCGTGAAAACGTGTCGTACATACTTACAATAAAAAACGTTAAATTCTAGTGATTTTTGTTTGCCTTTACTCAGCATTGACGCAGTTGTTTAATTAAAACCATGTTATCAGCAACTGCAAGAGGAGATCCAAAATCTTCGTTTAAAGCCGTTGTCAGAGTTGCTTCCACTCCCGGATAGCGCTAGGCGCCCGATGCCGGAGGAATCAGACGTTAACCTGCGCATGGCCCCGAGGTCCTACTTCGATCACCGTAAGAAATACTTCCCTATGTGAGTTACCCTTAATAATGCTAATAATTTTGGAACGAATTTCATTAACGCGGCTTGCGGTAGGAGGTGACTTGTAGAAATCGTCATGTAACGAAAAAGTGTTATGCCCCCTCCATGCTACTTTCTCTCTCTCCCTGTCTCTTTCTATTAGATTAGTTATAATAAACAGCTGATCGCAATATGGTCAACGACCTCCTGTCGATACCAGATTTTTTTATAACATAACATACTACCTAAATGTGTGCGTGAGAGTTAAAGAAAAATGCTGTTCCTTATATACTTTTAACCGCGTTTAAACAGCGTAGGTATTGCGTTTTCCTTTATAACAGCAGATTTTTTTTTTCGATAACCGGCCAAAAATGTCTACTCTAGAGGTTCTAGAATCATGTACTGAATCCATGTCAATGGTAACAGGTTGCGCGTCGATGTCCCTGAGTAACATGTAATGCCCTTGACCGGGTCGCGTGGACTTGAAAATCACGTAAATAAGGTGGTTTATTGTAAAGAACAGACGGACCGTTTGGAATAATTTATAATTCGGCCCCAATTTCCCAAGTACGGCAAAGTGTTTTTTTGTCCATCAGATATTTCTCAATAGCAGCCTTTGGAACATTGCATGAAATTTAAAACATAAATGTCGATATGTGGATGAATGGGGACCAGTTTCTCGTGACAAATTGTCAAGAGGGCGCGGGCGTAAACTGCTGTGATTGGTCGACTGATTTACCCACAGAATAGAATCTATTCCGTGAATTTACCCATGATTTACCAGTCATTCGTTGTAGTTTGCTCGTGAACAGTCTGCCACATTAATAATACTGTAATACAGTATCAACTAGTACAGGGGGTATTGTGACTGTTACTAGCGGCCTTATTTAGTGTAATGTCAACAGTATACATAAGTATGTATGTAGGTATAAGGTAATAAATAAATAAATAAATATTGCAATAATTTACGTACGAGAATCTGGCCCACAGTGATCTACAAGTAGATAGACAGACAGAAAAAAAAAAATGAAAATACGTTTATTTGGGGTAAACATGACGCAGAGAAAGAACACAAGCACGAAATTATAACAAGTTTGAGGAAAATATGCGTCACATCCACGCAAAACGGCCATCGCTCAGTACACCTCTGCCTTGCCCTTCGGGGAATACAGGTGTGATGTTATGATATGTGTTCCGATTACAGAGAACCTATAGGCTCGGAAATGGAGATTGGAGGCGAAATGAACGTAACGACGCTGTTGTTCGACTGCCTCGACTCAATGCGAGTGACGCGAGACGACGCGGAAATCCTCCTACGTGAGATCATGGAGCAGCTCCCTGACGTCATGACCGGGTTTGTTTGATTTCACTCACCGGCAGACGCCATAATTACAAGCTTTTTATCTTCCTCCTGTCCTTATCCTAATTAATTTGGACTCTACACAGCCCGTCTTTTGCGAAAAATGCTACACCAAAATTTGCCACACTATAGGTACAGTTGTGTCTACCTTGCCTGGACGAAGAAAGAACTCTTTCTTTTAATATTAACTTATTCTGTGGGAGGAACGCTTTTTCAACTCTTGATCGCTGTGGTCTACCTTATCTGCAGATTCTGCAGTCGTTCCTACATTTTGATAAATAAAACTACATTTTATCTTATAGAAAGTTGTCCCGATATGAATTGGTAGACCGTATCGTTAAAAAGTGGCTGCTGAAATTTGGTGGTGATCCGACTCAGTATAAGAAGCAAACTCGAGCATTCGATAATCTGGCAACTTTGACCGAGCATTTGATCAAACAACAAGTAAGTTATTATTACCATTATTCTCTTATTTTAACTAAAATTATTAAAAAAAAAAAGGTCAACTGAGCTTCCTGAACGAAAGGCTTTAGTTACGTCTACAACCCTAATTGCGTAACACACTTTCAATCAGAATCTGAATAATTTTGCTAATCCATTGCTTCTTATGTTCCAAAAATTTGTCTACTTAACAACGTAAATAACGCAATGAATGCTTTTGAACTGTTAAAATCAAAGCCATTGTAGGAATGGCTTTAACTTGTTACGCAACGTTTACGTTTGTTGTTGTCTTACGCAATTACCCCGGTGAATAAGTTGTAATTTGGTTTACGTTTTGTTAATTGGTTTTTATTTGTATGTGTCTTAGTTAGAAGCAATGGAATCTCCAGAGGCTACAGATGGGGTATTAGACAATTTGGAGGAAGCTCTGAAAGATATGTCGGACATACATGATAAAATTGAAGACCGCATCGGGCCCGCCATCGCAGCACTATTGCACTCCGCGCGAGCTAAAGATATACGTAATAAATATACATACCTTCCAGTACCTCCTTCCAGTATCCTCAAAGTGTCCCCCTGTGTTTCTAAAAGCTTTCAAACCTCAAACTGTAACCGCATCAGTTCGGACGTGACACATCGAGGTTTAGAAAGACTGTCACACAAGTATTAAGAGTGACAGAGACAACGCTCTAAAAAGCCGAACTTTTTCTCAAACTTGATGTGCAGTGCCATAGGTACTTCTTGCTGGTACAAACAGTTTGTGGATTCTGTACATGTAGATTACCGATTAATGGTCCGAAACGCTCTTGACCGATTCTTTAATTGTTTGTTGTTTAATATTATTTTCTGGTTACTTTTATTTCTGTGCTAATCCTCGCATCTTTTCAGATGATCCCGAGACGATGGCTTCTCTCATTAGATCGCTCATCGACGACGAGCATCCAGTCACCATGGATAGTGTTCAACGAATTCGTTCGTTCGACGTTGTGGAAGATATCAAAGGTTCGTCCACATAAATACATGATTTTATGTTCGTGTATGCAATAGTACCTAACAGCAAGCAGTTTAAATCTAACGATGTAAATAAAAGTTTCAAATATTTGCAGTTACGTGTATCGCCGATAATGTGCTCCATCAGTAATAAACTTTATGAACCTTACTTTCATTTTATTTTTCGCTAGATTGCGGTATCGTACTACCGCTCGATGAAATAGAACACATGGTTGCGACGACGATGGACGCCCTAAAAGCACAAATACTTGAACGAGATGAAGCTCAACGTATTGAAGAGGAAGTTCAAAGGGCCCTGGAATCTAGGGACTTGGAAGCGGTTAGTTGCTTTGCTGTAAAGTTGCACTTACAAAGGCTTCATACTTTTTATGTACAGAGGCCAGTACATCAAGCTACCCCAATCTGTCAAATTTCTTTGATAGATTTTCAACTTTATTGCAAAGTGATAAGGTTCATATTCAATTGGGAAAATTTGACAGATTGGGGTAGCTTGATGTGCTGGCCTCTGTACTTATTTTGATATTGGATGGCAAACAAACCGACGGCCAACATCTGCAATACCAGAAGCGTTGCTGATGCGTTCCCAACCGAGAAACAAAGCTGAAGAGTCATATTTTTTATGTAACTGTATTACACCGGCATCCATATCCCACCCCTTCAAAGCGAAACACAGCAATCTATCCGTATGTACTGGCTGTGGATGCACTATTTATAAACCCGTAACTATTAGTTTTACATATTAAAAAAATGTGTATTCTAAATTTGATTTGACTAATAATTAATTTATTTTTCCATACTGGCCACTAGACGCCTTACTAATCCAAGTATGTATTATTAATTGTTTATGCACGTACGAGTATCTTGCAAGTCGATACGACGTTATAATCAGAATTATATGCTTAATCAAATGTATAAACAAAAATTATTAAGTATTTAGGTAAAAACTATATCTAAGTTACTAACCCGTTTAACAATGATTTAGATATCGAGAACGAGCGTCTTTAAACCAGCCCTGGCCAAAAAATCAGCCCGTCCTACTGAGACGTCCTTAAGAGAGAGTTCCAGAGTAGAGTTCAGATCCTTAATGAGCGTACATACCTCGGTCTCAAGGGTTACTTCTGACACTAGAATCACGCCGAGCCGTGTCTCCATAGCTCCAGAAGTACTGCACATATCTTCGGTAACCTCTTTTGACTCTGCCATAGTGCCCAAGCAAAGTACCTTGACAACAGGGGATCGAAAATCGTTAGTAAGCCGTATTCGTACAAGTATTCTGTCACAAGATAGAGAAAGCCAATCAGCTCCAGCAGTGTCGTCTGGAATAGCTGTTAAATCACCTGAAGAACCTGAACAGAAACCAGAGGAAAACGAAGCAGATGATTAGAGGGCACCTAACGACATTCGCAAGTGTTTTTTGTACCTTTTGAATTGTCCTTTCCTGGGGGTGAAGCCTTAACGTGTTGTTTAAACTGGAAATCCCCCTCTTGGCATAATATTGTTTGGCTTAATGTTTTCGCAAAACTTTTATTAGTATAATAATACTTGGGCATAATGCAAAGGTTAGCATAACTATCGTTTAGTCTTATTTGTTTTGGCATAATTTTTAAGGCATATTATTTAGGTATTCGTCAATAATCATGAACCATAAAAAATGCATTGCTTGCATGATAATTACTTACTTAAATTATTTGAGAAATTTTTGTAAGTGTCGGTCCAAGAGCGAGCGAAACGAGCTCGCTTCTTGGGGCACCTCGACTCGGACAGGCTAAGTTCGAAGTCCCGTCATCTCCTTCGTGTTAGGTTCCTTTTAACCCTGTATATAAAGATAGGGGCCCCGCTTCGCGGGGCTCCGTCGACTACGTATTATTATTACATTACATTGGAGCAATAATCAATATGCGAAATAGTGTCTACAATCTACAACCGTTAGGAGTTATTTATTAGGGTTTATTATGTTTATTCCATAGAACATTATTTGTAAATATCTTTACGCGTTTATAATATTATGCTTTATAAAATTATGCTTTATTATTATTATGCCAGCAGTATTTATGGCAATAAACACTATGGCAAATCATGTATGCCTAATAATATTATGCGTAGTGATCATTATGCTGAATTTCGTTATGCCAATGTAAATTATGACAGTATACTTTATGCATATCATTAGTAAACCGTTTAAACTTAACCCCTCACGATGGTTAGGTCAGCTTTCCTCGTTTTTCTACAATGGCCTTAATGAACTACACCATATCCTAGGGATTGGTATGCAAATCAGTAGTTTTTAGGTATGCTTACCTACACATTTTATTCAGTAGTCAAAAAATATTAACTATATAATCATGCATTTATTTATTATTAATAAATATGTTGGTTGCTTATTGGGTTCTTATTTCATTGGCTGGCAAACAACTTGATGGTAGGTAAGTAAGGTAAGCCTCGGCCGCCTTTGGACAATAATGCACATCTGCATTACCTACCAACATGACAAAGTGGAAATGGCTCGTGCCTGTACTTAAATCGTCAGCCGTATTCATATGTTTCCATCATTCTTTGGTAGGTTAGGTACTTTAAATCCATACTGCAAGGCACAATATCGCCTGTAGTGTGCAATTATGCATACTAAATGTGAAAGTAATGTAGGGAGATTTTTGCAATGCGGCTCAGCCCACCCCGTGGGGATAAAAAATGCCACCTGCTCACTTCAGATGTCGCTACTACTACGTGTCTAAGAATTTGACAGCTAGCTAGTTTCCATCCATAATGTTTTTTTAATCAAGCGGATCTTTTACTTAATTAATATGCCCTTTTGCGCAGTTATTGACTGCAAAAATACGGGCGGCCCCCGCCCGTATTTTTTCAGTATTGCCATGTATTGCCAAAGATGGTAAAAGACGAAAACTGTGTGAGAATGCTCACCGAATAAAAAATATGGAAACACAATATTTCGTCGAGACTATGTGCTTTTAAATCTGACGACTTTTATGAAAAAAAAATGTATACTAGTGATGCTCCTAAGAGAACTAAATCTGTTTTTTAATATTATTACCTACTAGGCAATTGTGGTGTGATAATGTAAGTTATAGTAAAGGTGTGTGTTTATATTACATCAGTCGGTCCTTCCCCTTTTAAATCCATCCAAAGGTTGTCTTTAAAAGATCGCTCTTAGCGATAAGACCGCCCATTGTGTCACCCTTTGTACAGTTTCTATATTTAGGTCTGTAATTTATATGGTGTGCTTAGTAAAGAGTATTCTATCTTTCTATCTATCTATCAGGGCTGGATCTTTGAAGGTTTTCAGTCAGGAAGATCATCCTTGAATTGGTTTTCATCTCCGACATTACCAGGTTTATCACTTATACTTATGACTTACAAGAACCCCAGTCTACAGGCGCCGCGAACTACACCTGCTGCATTCAGCAATGCAGTACAAGGCCAAATGTAAAAAGGTTGGCAGACCTATTTACACATGGAACGACAATTTAAAACAGGGCATGAAATACTTCGACAAGGGAATCAATTTTTGGATGGATACAGCGAAAGACAGAAGTAAGATCAAAATCGCTGCTAGTGAAATTTACAAAAAACCGGAAACGGATAGTAGCGAAACTTCCGAGGCCGACATTGAAAACAGCAACATCCGAAGACGACATTGAAAACAGCAACATCTAACACAACACAGCAGAGCAAGGGCATACAAAGGAAGAGAGAAAGCAGTAGAGCCCTGCCAAAAGACTCACCGATGAAGCTCGACCTGAACCAAGATGGCGGCAAGGTCGTTAAAAGATGCCCATCCATAGATAATAATTACCCATCTCTCCACTAGTCCAAGGCTTGCTCTAGGATGCATATCCGGTAGGCTCTTAAATCCTTACCTATCCTACGGGCACGTCTTCCCTACCATTACCGCGCCCCCCGGTCTATTCCTTGATATGCAATGGTCGCTGTAGCACCATGAACATGAGGCTACAGGAGCTAGTGCGAATCTTGGGGTTCATTCGATTAATCGAGTCTGGTTTAACCACGCTGGGATCGGTGCAATTCATTCATTCATCATATACTTATGACTTATTCTAGGTATAAAAGTTTGGTGAAATTCGCCCTAAGGCGAATAACGTAAGTTCTTCGTAAATAAATCTTGGGAAGTCTGTTAATGCCGGATTCCGCTTCCATCCGCACAAACGCAATTCGTTTTCGATTCATGTTATATTCTTGTACAGACGCCAGCCTACTACAATCTGTCAAATTTCTTTGATAGATTTTCAACTTTATCGCTAAAGTATAAGGTTCAAAGTTGATTGGGAATTTTTTACAGTTTCGGGTAGGTTGATGTGCTGGCGTCTGTACCTACATATAGTCTACCAAAAGATTGGCTTCTGCATATTGATTTCTATGAATTGCTTTGTGTATCTATTATGCGCATACGATTCTTGATAGCAATTAATGAGCGCATTGTTGTCGGTAGTGTTCTATCGTGTCGGAAGATTTTAAAATCCCGTTTGAATCTAGTAGGGATTCGGCGGAGCTTCATGATATTTCAGTTGTCAATCAGGCAGCGTCTTGATGTGTCAGCTATCCGAGTGAAACCTGGAACTGGAATCGCGAGAGCACCTTGAGGAACAGGTGCAGCCTGAGATTTACGACGCAGCGCCTGGACGATCCTATGCCAATCAATAGGCGTGACATAATCGCCCCATCAAATAGTAGGTACCTGTAACAACGGCAACAATTTTTATTTAATCGCTATATTGAATTATGGATCGAAATTGGGTACCCATTAAAAGGGGGGGAGTCGTTAATTACGCTTGGCGATATTATTGAGCGTTTTATTTCGGCTGTGTTGGGGGTGCCTTGTGCATAAACAGTTATTACCCGTGACTTTGTCCGCTACTACGTGAAAGTATAATAAACCTTTTTCATGAATGCACAGACAAACGCGAAATTTCACTTTGATTTATACAAATTGAAGAAAAAGATTGAATGAAGAGAGAAATAAGGTTGAATATAGCTTGATGTGTAGCCGTGTGTCAAAGACGCTTAACGAAGCCAAGAGTCACTTGTACGTCACTGATATATTTTTTTACTGCGGGCAATTGCGTAACACACTGTAGTGCCAAGCTTCTAACTCTACACGCCCTAACTCTACAAGCCCTACACCTTAGTCAAAATATGAGGCTTGGCCGTTTCGTTACTACAAGAACTATTGTATAATAGAAAAAAGTAGATAATGAACAGTCACAGAACTATCATTACTAGTATTTTATCTCAGTGTGAACAGTGAATAAATTTTTCACCTTACGCCCATGACCATGTGATGGTAGCGAAACGGCCAAGCCACATATTGTAGAGTTTGTGATGTTAGGGCTCGTAGAGTTAGAAGTTGGGCTCTATTTGACAATGCGAGCCATAAGTGGTCTCGTCTTGGCAAAATTTTACATGAAAATGTTTTTAGTGGGATTTCAATTCATTTTGAAAGATACTTATGAACATTTTTTTTTCTTTATTTTTTGAGGTTGATTTACTAAAAATTCTGAAATATGTATTTTAATATTTATAACAAGGAGTCCCTATATAAATGTTCAGACCTCTAGTTTCAAAATTTGCGGACGTCCCATACAAACTTCCATCCCCTAGTTTAAGGGGTTGAGGGGTAAAAGTTCCAAGTTTTAGATTTTTTTTTTTGTTGTTTGTGTACTAATACTAGCTATACCAAATTTCAGCTTTCTAGGACTTCAGGAAGTACCCTAAGTGATTTGATGATCATCAGTAAGTGACGAAATCGGGTTTTTTAGACATCAGCAATAAAATCTAAAGTATAAAAGCTATGACAATTAATAATTAGCGTTTTGCGAAGGTGGTTTTGTGTTGGATTCTTGGAAGGAGATTTACTCGCTTATTTGGGTTTGGCGGAGGGAGGAGCGACATTTGAATTGATCGGAGCACAAAGAGTTGCCGTACTGTAAGAACTTTACAGTCAGAGTACAGTTCCGTGGTTGGATACCTGTAGGGTTTTTTAAACTATTACTTTAAGTTCGGCTCTTTGCGCTCTTTCCACTCTCAAAAAGCTGGATTTAGCTGCACCGCCCCATGTAGTTATTTATGCAATACTCAAAGAACCGACTGGCACAGAGCATAATAACCATCCTCAGTGTGTCAGGACTAGCCGAGTCTCTAAGGGACTTAAAGATGTGTATAAGTAGCAATGTTCTTGTGGTAACGACTTCGATCTGCTTGTCCCATCTTAGTCCGCTATCAATCTGCACTCCAAGATACTTTACGCTGTCCGCTCTAGTGGGTACTGTAGTGCTATTCTGTAAAAATCTCACCGTGATAACTCAGGTGAAGTGAGCTGTCATTAGTATCAATCCCTATAGCATCAGATGGAATGACAGCTCACTTCACCTAACTTCTCACGGTGAGATTCTAACAGAATCGACCGGCTGGACACTCTGGACAGCCACAGGTCTCACTCTATCAAAAAGTACTCTGTGGCCACAGGGTTCGACTTTGGCTCAAGTTATGTGTCTGGAGTTTAAATTGAGCCATTTTATAATTTTGCACAAGGCTTCTTCTGCAGTAGCTTTGACCACATCCCAAGTAAGAATAAACAAGGTAGGTAAGTAATAACAAGAATCAATTAAAACAAGGAATGCACTGGGGACATAGAAAAGTCACTTTGGCAGAATCATAAAACAATAAAATTCATATCACGCAATTTCATCTACATATACCTTTTTTTTTTTTTTGAGGATGGGAAATCATCAAATGACCCCTCCCGCTCTGGGTGGAGCGGAAGGGAGTGTCAGACTCTTACTGACTAAAACCCATCCGTGTTGCTTCCTTAGCCCTTTATGTTCCGGGGCAGCGGTAACCCTTTCGGACAATCCCGCTGCCCCGGCAGGCTTCGGCCCTGACGGACGTGGCCGGGAGTCGTCACGCGGCTCCCGACGCCCGGGGCGTCTCCCGCGGCGGCTGGGACGGGCGGCCCTCTCGGCTCTCTCCCTCGCCCATCCCGCCACCTCCTTCGCTAGCATGACTGCTTCGCAGAAGGAGGTTACTGCCTCCCACTCCCTCTCGCTCCGGACCATGGTTTGAACCAGGGCCGGGCGCGAGAGGTCGCCGCCGCTGCCGATCGCCTCTACGAGGACACGGCGGTGCTCCGCCCAAGCAGGGCAGACCTCCACCGTATGCTCCACCGTGTCCTCTGGGCGATCCTCGCAGTGGTGACACCCGGGCGTTTCCTCCCGCCTGATGATGTGCAGGAACCTCCCGAAACATCCGTGTCCGGTGAGGACCTGCGTCAGGCGGTAGGTGAGGACGCCGTGACGCCTTTCTAGCCACTCCTCAAAGAGGGGCCTTACCGCCGCTATCGTGGCGTGCCCTATCTACATATACCTTTAAACTCAAAAGGCGTAAACGCCAAAAGGCCACTTTTCAGGAGAAGCAAAAAACTAAAAATATTTTTAGAAAAAAATCATAACTTTTTTGTTTCAAGACTACGTTCATTTTCGGCCCACATTATTAAATGTTTAAGATAAACAGTATGATTATATATGATTTAGGATAAATTAATAAATAAAGAAAATAGGATTGTTATACGCCCCCAAAAAAATAAAAAATGTTGTGTACAACCCAAAATTTTACATTGTCTGTAGAATGCTCAGGGTGTATAGGTCACTCAAAGCGTCCTTTCTTAACGAAACGGTAACGTAAACGCACAGAGTACTTTTTGATCGTAAACGGTACGAAACTGTCAGGCACGCGATAATATCCAATTTCCTTTTAATACAATTATAGGCCATATGTTTGATAAACGTATAATGGGTTGTTCACAGAGATACGGTTACGGTGGCGGTCGTGGTGTACAGATATAAATCATAGAGGAAAAAATTTAGAATATAAAAATAATTATGTTAGTTCTCAATTTCGCCACACTCGTTTAGTAGAGCTATGTCGTTCTGTACCAGTGCTATTCTGTACACATTACATCCACCATGCAGTCTCTCTCGTTTTATTTGTCTGTGGAATTTGCCTTTGTCATTCACTCTTATAATTGTATTTAAATATCTATGGTTTTTATATCAACTGAAGACGAGGCGGTATGGTCCAAGACCTTAGCCTGCCCGGGTAGGTCGAAAAAAAAATATCTATGGTTTTTTTATGTGGTTGACTGACAAGACCTCAAGTTTTGCAAAATTATTATTCATTTTATTTATTCATTGATAAAAAGTTGAATTACGAGTGATTTTGTATCAAGTTATCAACAGAAGTGATAATAATTGTTCTGGTGGTCAATTTCGAACGTAAATTTGCTTGTGATTATGTTCAAAATAAGTTTGATTTATTATTTGGTCTTACTTTTCATCTGAGTTGCTTATTGTGCTAATTCCCAAGATAGTGTTTTACATCGATGTGTAAATAATATATAAATTGGGCTTCAACTAAACTGGCACATCTTTCTTTCGTTGATTGGAAATGCACTAAGTTGCTTGGGAAAATAATGCCATGTACGCTCCAGATAATAGAAGAAAAGAAGCCAGAGATGTTATTTACCGCAGCAATTCAAGTCTTGACCTGATATATGCTGAGCATCCCTCTGGGAATGGCTTACGACGGGAGTACGGAAGTCATGGTTCAATTGACGTAATTGGAGGCGCTAACGAACGGTTACCCGCGATGGTACACAGCTACAGCGGTGTGTCGGCACCGGACAAGACGCCAGGCCTTAGTCGCGCCGTCGATAGGATCGCTGATGGCCTTGCCAGTGACCATGCAGATGGACCACCATCTAGATCAAGTGCCAGTCCAAAAGCTAGGCTTAAATTGAATAAACTATGGGGTGGAGCAGCACCTGTGTTAAACCGTCCACCTCTAGACGATAGTAGCCTCACTGCAGTAACAGATGGTAACAAAAGAAAGCAGTTTGCTCATTATGACTGCCAATCACTCCTGGCTAACCTAAGTTATGCTGCTGAGATCCGTGGAGCGTTGCTGAGTAGGCGTCGTAATACTACGACTGGAGCATCTGCTGCGTCTTTGCTTGCAACTCGTGGACTGCCCCCAGGTGACGATGCAGTGCCAGACACGGGTGATGGAAGATCAAATGAGTTGTTAGAAAGCTGTCCATTCTTCAGGAATGAATTAGGAGGTAAGACACTGTAGTTTCACCATGTCAAGAATTGTTAAATGAACATAATTATAGTAAATCAATCATAAACTTAAATGCACTTGCCCATATATTTCAATACAATACTTTGTTTAGTTGCCTATTTGGATGCACCAACCTATACAAAATAAATGAAGGTAATCAAACCAATACATAGAAATACAACACTAATAAGTATGTAGGAGTCATAATTATCTTTTTACATTGCTTTTTACTTACTACAAAATAACCATTGTGTCATCTGTGAATCAGGTGACACAAATTGTGCTCTCACACTTGACATTGTTATTGGAAGAATGTATTATTTATGACTCATAGTTGACACCAAAAAAACAGTAATGTCCATGTTTTTCTCCATATCATACCCATGTATGTTATGATGCGGCTTATTGACTGAAGTAAATGAGTTTTGCAATGGTAGTTGAATATAACCCAATCTTGTATGAAATAAGAAGTCAGAAGCCCGAAATGACAACCAGTCTTACCAAGGGGGTAACCCAGTAACTGGGGTGTGGAGTTCAGATAGACAGTCGCTCTATGTAAAATACTGTTATCCAGCTGCATCTGGTTAGACTGGAAGCTGACCCCAACATAGTTGGGAAAAGGGTAGGCAGATGATGATAATCTTGTTTGAAATGTGTAAGTGACATGTAAGCTTTATGAGCACAATTGTGTGTAAGTAGTGACAGGAAGACACTCAATTGTCTGTACACACCATGATAGCCTGTTTCCCTCAGCTGACTTACAATTGGTGCAGGATGCTAAGCGGTTTACATAACATAACAACATACTCCAACATATTTTATTGTTGCCTTTTATTCATGAGAAAATAACTGGTGCAATATGAATGCTTCATGTTATTTTTTTTTTATTAATGGGTTATTATTTCATAATACATCAATGAATTTTCCTATCTATGTTTGGGGCGGGTTCCAATCTAACTGGATGCAGCTGAATACCAGTTATTAATGTGGAGTGACTGCATTAAATTATCATAACTCAAATACAAAAAATAATCTGTTTGTAAATTGTCAAAACACTAGTTATTTTTAACACACATATATTTTACATACAATACATAATACTATGTCATATAGCTACATATTTATTACTTAATAGCTATGAATGCAATGTTACTTGTCTCCTTGTGATCAACTAGTTCTAATTGCTTACTACATTGCTTAACATTTTATGCTTCCATTCAATATAACTTATTCATTAATGCAACAATTACTGAACAGCCAGTTAGTCATGCGTTAACAGTGTACACTTGCCAACAATAAAGAATAATCTAGTTGATACTTATTAAATAACTTTAGAATTAAAAGTAATAGTAATATGAGATAATATGAACTGCATAAAGTCACTTAACTTTATAAAGAACTAGCTTCCGCCCGCGGCTTCGCCCGCGAGGTATGTCGATGAAAACTATCCTATGTCCTTCCCCGGAATGCAATCTATCTCTCTGCCAAATTTTATCTAAATCCGTTCAGTGGTTAAGGCGTGAAAAGGTAACATACAGACAGACAGACAGAGTTACTTTCGAATTTATAATATTAGTATGGATTTTCTGACACACTGAAGTTCAGTTGGAGCACCCCAATTCAAAGTCACTAGGTACTGTTCTTATTTTGATTTTACATTTAAATTAATCTGTTGCTGAAAAAAGTTAGAGTTTTTTTTTCTTGTTCTGTTGTAGCTTTCATCCTATGACATTTCTGTCTCTTGTATGAGTCATAAGAACATGGAGAGGGGGATTACTGTTAAGTCATTACTTAAGTAGGTTTAAGATCTAATAATCAATTTGATACCCTTGATACCCAGGTACTTACATTTATTCCTAGAATATATGGACCTTATTTGATATAATATGTCCATAAACATTTGCAAGAGTATCCCTTTTAAATGGCAACAATTTTTTTAGATTCATACTGCATTGAACTGTACTCAACTCAGTATAATGTACATCCACTTTTTATAGGAAAATTGTTGCACTTTCATTTATTACTGCTTCTTACTTGTTCAGAAAATTTGTCATTAACACAAGTGAAAATTAATAGTAGGTCCAAATCTAATAACACTTCAATGTATGACTAAATAATTTCCATTAATCAATTATTATGTTATGTGGAAATGTAGTTTATATTTAGAAGTTTACTAGCTAATATAATAATGATTCATAACTATGTTTTTATCTTACAAGTAAGTTTCTGGCAAAGCCGAAACAATTAATGCCACTTAGATATAAATGTAGAATCAAATTTTTTTTCTCATTTTAAGCAAATATAATTCTGCATGGTGGATTATGGCCCACTCCCTCCCGCAGAGAGGAGACCTGTGTCCCAGCAGTAGGAACATTATAGGCTGATTATCTATCTATACTTATAATAAATCTGTAGAAAGTACATTGAAAACATCAAAAAAATAAATGGCAGGGGGTGTTACTAGACCGACACCGAACCCAAAAATGTGATTAAAAAAAAAATTGTTTGTCTGTTTGTTCAGGCATCACGCAAAAAGTACCCGTCCGATTCCGATGAAACCTGGTATAATTATTCTTTAATATCCTGGGCACCACACTGGGTACTTTTTATCCCGGAAAAGTATATACAATAAAAAACAAACTTAATTTTGCGGTTCGATCCCTAGACCCGATTACTGTACCAACCGCAAATTATAAGTTTGTCGTAGGTTACGTCACCCGCAATGGAGTTCACTAAGGGGCGCTGCACACGGCTAAGATACTATAATATTTTATCTTAAGATACAATATCGCTCGCCATACAATTCAATGGATTATCACACACGACGAAGATAATAAATAATATTTAATATTTTATTTGTATGGCGAGCGATATTGTATCTTTATAATATTAGTTAGTTAGGATTTCATGCGGATGAAGTCGCGGGCAGCAGCTGACGCAAATATAATGAAGAAAACTGATATTGTTGTCAAGGTTTTAAAAACCTCAGGGTTCCAAATTTCAAATTTTAATGAACCAATTGTTTTCATGTTCTTTTAGCACTGCATGCTGTTTAAAAATTGAACTCCGTTAAGTAAGCCAAAATGTTCCAACTCACAAAATCCATAAATATGTATCGCAAGATCCAAATGTGTATTGCTTCAAAAAAACTACAGAAATATAAAAGTTCTACCAACTCTCATGTTCAAAAAAAGATCTAAGTAATAAACATTTTAAACAAAAACAATTAATTGTTGTAATAATAAATTAAGTACTTTTTTTATTTTCATGCAATATTGTTTTTATAATATAGAACAAGATGAAGATAAATTCGGCCGTGCCCCTAATTTATGATACTCATTGGCAATTTTTTAGGTGAAGAAGAACGTTGCGTGTCACTATGTTGGAAGACTGCTCGCGGCGCTATACTTGGCCAGTCTGGAGGCTGGCACCGTCCACGCGCCGCTTACGGGATTTCTATGCTGGAGTTCCCTCCAGGACACACACATTGGCGTCATGGCTGCCCATTTGCCAGATCCCTTTCACCATTCCCAATAGAGAGCCAAGATCTCGGCGCTTTATACTATAGGAACTACTTCTACAATCAACGTGAGTTAATCATTTTTCTTTTCTGTGCCTTCAGCTGCCACTTTCGCGTAGAAAATGTGTACTATTACTCAAAGTATATATTTTTCTTGTCCCATAGCTCATCAAAATTGGTTTGGAATGGATGAGAATCTCGGACCCGTCGCGATATCTATAAAGAAGGAGAGGGTAGAGCTACGTCGCGGGGGCGGCGATGCCTCTACGCCCGCGTCCCAACTAGCTTGGCAATACCGCCTCATCGTGCGAACCTCTGAACTGCTAACATTACGCGGCTCCGTACTCGAAGATGCGCTGCCCACGGCTAAGCCCAGCAACAACAGCGCAACCTACAACACTAAAGATGCTTTGGAATACATCGCTCCCGAGTTGCAAGTTGGCTGTTTGAGGTATGTATGTCATGCACCAATCATTAAGAAGCGAGAGATTAGATTAAGTATAATATATCTCGGTCCAAATTATTCACCAATCATGATTTAAGTATAAAAAAAGATAAATAAATTGCATAATTCCATTTACCTTTTTGCTATTGTTATTGCGAATATTAAATCTCATACGCAAAACAATAATTGTTGCCCTCTTCAATAGCTTCCTCATGTCGTATTTATTTAGTTTTATCGCCAAATAATGACCTAACTCGCTTACAGGCTTGGTATAAACAATGGTGGGGCAGAGGAGCAACTTTTACGACTAGACGAACAATGTGTCACCAGACACTACAAGGTTGGAGTCATGTACTGCAAGAGTGGCCAGTCGACTGAAGAAGAGATGTACAATAACCAAGAAGCTGGGCCAGCTTTTGTAGAATTTCTCAAAATGTTGGGCCAGACAGTTCGATTAAAAGACTTCGATAAGTATAAAGCTGGGCTCGACAATAGAACTGACTCCACTGGACTGTACTCCGTGTTCACGACATACCAGGGCTGCGACATTATGTTTCACGTCTCGACGATGCTGCCTTATACGCCAAATAACAGACAACAGTTGCTGAGAAAACGCCACATTGGCAACGATATAGTAACTATAGTCTTCCAGGAACCCGGTGCTGCGCCATTCACACCGCGGAACATTCGTTCTCAGTTCCAACACGTTTTTGTTGTAGTTAGAGCTATAGATCCATGTACAGAGAGCACGCATTATAGTATAGCTGTGAGTCGTGCTAAAGAAGTGCCTTTATTTGGACCTCCAATAAAAGATGGTGCGATTTACCCCAAAGGAGAAGCGTTCACTGACCTACTTTTAAGTAAAGTAAGTAAATAAAATTAAACTTGTTTAGAAAAAGCAAAGAATGTATTGGAATTTCGTTGTTATAAATTGTTTTGTATATTTTTTAGGTTATAAACGGTGAAAATGCTGCAATTCAATCACCAAAGTTTAGTACAATGGCAACGCGCACCCGTCAAGAGTACCTGAAAGATTTAGCGAAGAATTATGTGACTGCTACCACTGTTGAAACTGGACAAAAGTTTTGTAAGTACCAAATAAAATAAAAAAGCTGCCAAGTTCGAGTCGGACTCGCACGCCAAGGGTTCCGTACCACCGTACAATATTTAAAACTATTTTTTTTTTTAATGTTTAACTTTATGTTATTTTTATTATTCGTTGTAATAGCGGCCATAGTTAGTACACACTGAAAATTTCAAGTGTCATACCTAAGTTCCCAGTATGTCTCTGAAGATACAGCCCTGTCATACAAAGACGGACAGCGGAACCTTTGTAATAGGGTTCCGTTGGCATCCTTTGAGTACGGAACCCTAAAAATGATAGTAACTAAGGACGAATACTCATTGTATTTTTTTTTTTCTTTCTCTAGCTATATTCTCATCGTTACTAATGAAAAGCGGCAACAATTCTGCGAACAGCACTTTAATCACGCGGGTGGAAAACTGTACGAATGACGTATTAGTTGGAGGCGCGCTGTGTTTTCACGTGAGTTTTATTATCCACACATCCAAGCGACTTATCCTCCTCGCACGGTATAGACACATTATCATTTCCCTAAAAAATTGTTTTAGTTGAGTGACTGCAGTAGTTGAGCCATCAGTTTCCGTGGCGAAAAAGAGATGGTGCTATAGTTTGATATACATATATATAGAGATATAGATAGTGCTATGGTGATGGTGGTGGTATTCAGCACAATGACATAGTTCTAGACCTAGCGTAGACAATTTTCGTCGGTTAAAAAAAAAACTGTTCCATAGAAAAGTGCAATACCTACGTGGTCAAAATGTACTGCACATAAATATATTTTTTTAATAACCGAAGCTAAATTTCTACTCAGGAGGTTAAGAATTATGTACTGAATCCATAATAAAGGGTTGCGCGTCGATTTCACTACGACCCTGTACATTCTGCATAGGTCCATCTCTGTCCCGCGCTGCAGCAATAAGGCGCCGTCGTATTGTCATCGCTCGTGCGATGATGCATGCGTCCGACGATAATAATATTCCGTACGTCGTACGTCGAAATACTAATTGTGATATTCACCGCGCTGATTTCTGTTTCTTTATAGAGTAGGTATACTAGCTGCGCCCCGCGGTTTCACGCGCGTAAGTTTAGATTTAGGGGTATGAAAAATAGATAGTAGCCGATTCTCAGACCTGAATATGCATATAAAATTTCATAAAAATCGCTGAAGCCGTTTCGGAGGAGTATGGTAACTAACATTGTGACACGAGAATTTTATATATTAGATTAAGGTCAATGTGGGCAAATCCGTCATATTTTTTTGAAAGTTGAATTTGGTTCACTATAACTGGTACTCTTATCTACTTTAATATAAATTTGATGGTTGTAAGCGATAAAGAATTTTGTTCTCTTTTATACACATCCACTCGAACCAACAGAACAGCCCTCCATATGTAACTTAAAAAGGTTTTTTTTTTAAACGGTCGTTAGACGGATTTTCCCGAGAATTAGGGCAAATCCGTCTAGTAGCAAATTTTCCTAGAATTACGCCGTTATATCAAAGTATGCAATTTGTAAACAAGTAAATGCAGATGTTGAAGACAAATGTTTTGTAGCATCATAAATATAAGGTTGAATTTACGTTGTACTCCCTAAAATATTTTTTGGGGGCTAATCCGGCCTATTTTCATAACCAGGGATTTTGAACCTTTCCAAAAAGTTTGAAAACTTATTTAAATATTTTTACTTCAATCATCAGTTTAGTTTTTCAGGTACACTGAAACATACCTATTTTATTATGAGGTTGGTATATTTGGTATTGACTTAAATAAACAGGGTTATTTTTAATGAATTTGGTTAGGTAATTTTATACAACGCTGCACTTCACACATTGTATTTAAAATCAAATTTCATCAATCAAATAATTAAGTAAATACTTAAATAAAAATCAGTTTCCGTAAATATATGATTTTATTCGCAATGAAATAATATTATATTAATGACAATTATTAGTGTTATCTACAAATGGAACATACCCATGAAGCATACTCAATGACTTTTATCCTTAGGTACTACGTAACACACATAAATCTTTAAATTTCAAAATTTATATTAGAAATGAAATATAATTATCTGAGCAGTGATAGAATAAACAAAAACAGTTACAAACAAAATATAAAAAAATATCCTTACGTAACAAACATAGTTAATTAAATCTTCAAGTTTTCAAAATACAATATTAGAAATAAAATACCTGAATATGATCAATCAGTGATAGCATGAACAAAAACAAAAGGGTTACAAACTACTACTAAGAAAAAAATCTAGTAAAAGTACACTGCATCGTCTTCATCATTTAAAAAGAAATCATTTCTTTTTTCTGGATCTTTTGACAAGTTAATTCTTTTTTTTTGTGCATGGTACATGGTCAAGGGTGCTTACTCTCTAATATAATTCCGATAGATCGACATTGGAATTGTCAGTCAAACGTCAGGGATTGGCTGGACTCACTGAGTCTAGCCAATCCCTGATGTTTAACTCAACCAACTGACGTTGACCAATGTCGATCTATCGGAATTATATTCGAGAGTAAGCACCCAGGATGGTCATCCGTGGAATTTGGTAGAGTTGAGCTGCGTTGTACTTGTATATAAAAATAGGAAGGATGAAAAAGGTTGACGACATAATTTCGGTCTATGACGATTTAGCCCCTTTGATATTGGACGGATTTTCCCACTTGACCATTTTGAAGTTACATATGTTTTATGACAATTATTTCTGTATCTACTGGTTTTTATGCATAACTAATAGAAAAATCCGTGGAGACACTTATTAAGCTACATGATATGCATACTCAGAAAGTTGTAACTTGTAAAATTCATTATTTACCTTATAAGAAACGGCAGCACGCAACACTTGAATTTCGAGTTCGTAGCACAACTAAACTTCAAACGTAAGTTTTTACTCTTGTCGACAACGTTGCTCCATCTATGAAACATAGTTGGAACTAAAAACTGATCCTGGTTATCGACCGAACCAGTAACAGCGTAACTATCCTAGAATGAACTGTAAATGCATGTATACGGAATAGCCCCGTAGACGGATTTGCCCACATTGACCTTAGAAGATTATGTAGACCACGTTTTCTTTTTTTTAATGCTATTTAAGATTAAAGAAACATTGTCCGACAGCAAAAACTGATTTCGAGTCGAGTATGATCGCATCGCTCCAAAACAGGACACACGATTTCTTATCGCGCGAGCGTTTTCATCGCACGATGAAATCGCATCGCATCATCGCGCGAGCTATGACAATAGGACGGCGCGGGCGCCTGAGAACTCCAACATGTCACAATACGACCCTATAGTTTTCAATATGTGCACGTGCAGTAATGATAAGTAAATCAATATTTCAGGTGCAAGTACAAGATGAAGGTGCGAATGGTTCTCTTCTCGACTGCATAATGGGCGTATCAGCAGACACGGTAGTGTTCGTCGAGGATAGCACGCGGCAAATTGTTCTAGTTCTACCCACCACTTCGTTACTAGGTGAGTATTTTAAAATCGATGTCACGGCGTTATTTTATCTCATACATAATCGTTAATATAATACAATTATCATTGATTGATACTTATTTAAATGAATCATTTATCGAATTGCGTTATTGTCTACTTCTTGAAAATTGGGTGTAAATTGCGATAAGCCCTCTTACCCAATTTTCAACTCTCGGCGCATCCAGGCAGTGAGTTGGGGGACTATCTTATGTAATTTTGACGTTCGAAAAGTGCTGATTCTCAGCCTAATTTAAATAAATGACTTTTGATTTTGTTGATAGTGCGCCATTAAAAGTTATCGCGGGAAAAACGCCCGTAAGTAAGAGAGCGTTGATCCTGAAATGGCGCGGCAAATTTAAAAGATAAAATTTCATAATCATCACTGATTACAATAGGGTGGTTGATACTTGGCGTTTTACGTGAAAAATATTAACAATCAAAGTATGTACCGTTGTTATCTAAGCACTTTCCCCATTATAAAGGAAGTTCATTTATTCCTTTGCTCGTTTCTGCTGTTGTTTTGCTTGTAAACAAATAAAATAGCTTAACATTTTATATAGTTCGGGTGACATTCATGAATTCATCTGACATTTTTGGAATGTAGCCAAAAATTTAAAAAATGTATGTTTGTTTTTTTTTTGTGTATGTGTTTGTGTAAAAAGTGTCGCAGGCTCAGGCCCAGACTCAACAGTCATATATCAAATTTTAATGATCCGACTATACTGCCGCAAAATCGCCGAATGGTCTCTATTGACCACAGTAAAATCTTCTGTCACCGGTGACCGCGAACAATAGATTTTCTATTGTGTCTGTCGCCTGGCAGCCAACGTGTTAAATCACCTTAACACGTTGACTGCCAGACAACTGACACAATAGAAAATCTATTGTTCGCGGTCACCGGTGACCGCGTTGGCAGTCAATGCCTTAAGGGGATTACCTCGCTCAAATCCCAAAAACACTGTAAGTTTAAAGAAGATTTTAGATGAATCCTTTTGTGCGTTTTCCGTATAAAAAATATATGGTATACTTAGGGTCATCACAAATACATTGTATTGTTTAAAATTTTAATAAACTTTCCCAGACTTTAGGTATTTTTTTTATGAAATAGGTCCTTTTTCAACCTAAATTGTAAATTTTCTCTGTAACGGCTGAATAGTTCGGCATGAATTTTGTACTAAAAAAATTGTAATGACGTATTTCACAATTTGTATTGTTTTTTTTTTCATATTTCTTTTAATATTTTTAAATAATGACTAAAAACCCGAAACTTCCCCGCTGGAGCACCCCCGCTACGGCCTGTGAGGCGTACTCGGGACGCGTTACATCAGTGTCTCGATCAAAGAGTACTTTGTATATACGGAAATAGAGAGCCATCTGGCGCGATTTGAACGATAACAGATTAAAAAAGCGCCCTCTGCGATTACAATACTAAACTACATCCGTGTCAGTATTATAATCGCGCGACCTAGATCCATCCATGGTCCAATTGTTTTATATAGCAGAGATAATAAAATTATACCGATATAAGTATTCAAAATCTGTTAACTACAACATATTTAGATATTATTTAAATTACACACCCCTTACTAATAAACGTATTATATCAGACGAATAGTTAGACATCGATTTCTCTCTATCAGTCGTCAGTAATTTGATTTTCGATAGAAGACAAAGCGTTGTGTAACTATACAGACGATACACAATGTTTATTAGTAAGGGGGATATAGGTACAACGAACGATCACAGCAGACAACGAACGATCACAGCATTCACAGCAGAACGACATCAAAACAACAACAGCCATTTTTGTTTATTACTTGCCAGTGCTGCCAGGGCATATATTTAAATATCTCTAAATTCTTACCAATGTATGTAAGATCTTTTTATTTTAACATTTTTTTCAGCAAAAATGACTTATCATCATGGACACGTATGTTTATATTTAATTTATTCTAACGAACCCTATATTTACAATAAACACTCTTTGCTTATCTCCAATATATAGAACTTATCAAACTTCTATGTAGCAAATAATGAATTAATTATGGCAACACATTCTTAACAGTACTACTAATATTATACCATTTATTTAGGGAGAACATTGTAAACCTTAGTGTAGTATTATATTTTGAATATTTTTTATTTTCCTATATTATACGCCACACTAGCGCCTCTGGTTTTACAATACTAAACTAACAGATTATTATACTACGAAATTGTAAAGCTAATAACCAGCTGGAAATATATCTTTTGTACATGTCATCTGTAATAAGTTGGGTTATCACAATGCTGTTGCAGGGTTTCTACGAGTAAGATTGTAAGGCATGGTCTCGATGACTCTTGTGACGGGTGGTCTTACGTGCGTTATTTTTTCAAAATAAAAACTAAAAGTTCACGTTTTGAATGATTTTTGAATTAAATCATATTGTAAATAGTACAAATATAAATATTTCGTAAAAAAACAATAGACATTAAGTTTGTAAATATATGTAAAGTACTTTGTAATTTCGTATTGATTTTTGAACCTGTCATAGAGTAAGCCTGACTATGCCTAAATATAAAAATAAATGTAAGGTGAAGCGTGGCCGAGCTCTCCAAAACTATTGGTAAGTACCTACCCTATTGAGTACATTATTTCTAATGTGTTTATTTTTGTTATCGTTTTTAGCTACAATATTTTTATATCTTGAGAACTTCGTTTGACGAAGGATGGAGACCTTGGTGATTGACGATGTCACCTACCTGATGGTGGACTCCGAAGGTGGGTATAGAATCTCAGTGACGGCATTACATAGAACCATCGTGTTTGGACTCATTTGGAAGGTCTCATGGAGACCTTGGTGACTGATGATGTCACCTACCTGATGGTGGACTCTGAAGGTGGGTATAGGATCTCAGTGACGGGTGTACGTAGAACCATCCTGTTTGGATTCATTTGAAATGTCTTATGGAAACCTTGGTGACTGATGATGTCACCCACCTGATGGTGGAATCCGAAGGTGGGTATAGGATCTCAGTGACGGCACTACGTAAAACCATCGTGTTTGGACTCATTTGAAAGGTCTCATGGAGACCTTGGTGACTGATGATGTCACCTACCTGATGGTGGAATCCGAAGGTGGGTATAGGATCTCAGTGACGGCAGTACATAGAACCATCGTGTTTGGACTCATTTGGAAGGTCTCATGGAGACCTTGGTGACTGATGATGTCACCTACCTGATGGTGGACTCTGAAGGTGGGTATAGGATCTCAGTGACGGGTGTACGTAGAACCATCCTGTTTGGATTCATTTGAAATGTCTTATGGAGACCTTGGTGACTGATGATGTCACCTACCTGATGGTGGACTCTGAAGGTGGGTATAGGATCTCAGTGACGACACTACGTAGAACCATCGTGTTTGGATCCATTTGAAAGGGCTCATGGAGACTAAGGTGACTGGGAAAATGACAACCTTGATTTTTTTTTAAATGCCTAGTTAAAATACTTTTTAGTTTTTTTGCAGTGTATGGCTTACCCGACTGTAATAGCAAAAACATTACCTTAGCTCACTTAAGTTATTATTTTTCAGGCAATTAAGAAATCAGCAAAACTCCGAATTACAAAATCAGGAACTTCAACCGTTAACAGAAACATTCGGTCTATCTAGCATGGCAGTTGATGAGGGGGCAGAGCAAATTATGCCGGTAACTTATTCTGTTTGCTTACACTGCGGTATTTTTTTGATATTAGATAGTTTCCCTAGCTAATTTAATTTGATACTGTATTGATAAAATGTTTGTTTTAGGTTGAACAAGATGAAGAAGTTAATAAGTACCAGCCGTTATCAGACATCCAAATTTATTACTACATGATGGGAAATAAATCGTCAAAAACTTGCTAGCGATACCTATCACGTCTGTGAAGTTCCGCCAGCTAATTTAATTTGATCTTGTATACAATGTGTTAATGAAATAACATAAAACCTGAAACTACTTTGTTTAGAATCTGCAGCAAAATCGAATACAATAATTTTTAATAAGTATAGGTTATTTTTTTTATCAAAAAAAATTATTTGTCATTTATTTATTTATTTATATAAATAAATAAATAAAAATGCTAATAATGCTTTTAACTACGCTGTACAATACAAATAAAGAATAGGGGGTTTAAAGACTGTACGCTACTGATAATGTTGAAAGCTAGGTTATCCTAACTATTCCCGTTACTGAGAACCGATAAGCACTTACCTGGTCTACATCTGACCTTCAGAATGTATCATGTAGTAGCACCCGTACTCAATTAGATAAATATTGAAAGCTAGGTTATCCTAACTATTCCCGTTACTGAGAACCGATAAGCACTTACCTGGTCTACATCTGACCTTCAGAATGTATCATATAGTAGCACCCGTACTCAATTAGATAAATATTGAAAGCTAGGTTATCCTAACTATTCCCGTTACTGAGTACCGGTAAGCACTTACCTGGTCATCATCTGACCTTCAGAATGAATCATGTAGTAGCACCCATACTCAATTAGATAAATATTGAAAGCTAGGTTATTCTAACTATTCCCGTTACTGAGTACCGGTAAGCACTTACCTGGTCATCATCTGACCTTCAGAATGTATCATGTAGTAGCACCCGTACTCAATTAGATAAATATTGAAAGCTAGGTTATCCTAACTGTTCCCGTTACTGAGAACCGGTAAGCACTTACCTGGTCATCATCTGACCTTCAGAATGTATCATGTAGTAGCACCCGTACTCAATTAGATAAATATTGAAAGCTAGGTTATCCTAACTATTCCCGTTACTGAGTACCGGTAAGCACTTACCTGGTCATCATCTGACCTTCAGAATGTATAATGTAGTAGCACCCGTACTCAATTAGATAAATATTGAAAGCTAGGTTATCCTAACTGTTCCCGTTACTGAGAACCGGTAAGCACTTACCTGGTCATCATCTGACCTTCAGAATGTATCATGTAGTAGCACACGTACTCAATTAGATAAATATTGAAATCTAGGTTATCCTAACTGTTCCCGTTACTGAGAACCGGTAAGCACTTACCTGGTCATCATCTGACCTTCAGAATGTATCATGTAGTAGCACCCGTGCTCAACTAGATAAATGTTGATTATAGACATTTATTTATTACAAAATAAATTACAAATTATGATGACATGACATTACAATAATCTACATAAATTATTAGAGCTCTCAGAGAACGAATAAAATAGGCAAAAACGATGACAACTCTGTGACACATCTGTGTTCTTGGTTAATCTTCAGTTTGTTTGTTTTTAGTATGCTCGTTTGTCAGTAGAGGGCGCCAAAACAACAAATGCTAGTACAAAGATCAAATCTTCAAGGTCATCGAGCAATGTAATATCCTTAAGGATGATTTTCATTTGCCAATTGAGGTTAATTTTATAACCTCAATTTACACTTAAAGTGGTGAGATATAAAGTTGAAACCTCAATACAGATAAATGTGTTACTAATTCCCTTTAGGGAGTGATTGCGTAAGAATTTAACCTAAATAGAATTTGTTTAAACTTTCAACAGATGCTTTTGGAACAGACATACATTAGTACGATGTGACATAAAGAGTCCTCTGTTATAGCGATGTATTTGACCGCAGGATGGGTGGTGAGTGGCGGTTGGACGCGCGTGTACTACCACCGCGGCGAGAGCGTGCGCCTGCGCGCCGGCAGCGCCGCGCTGCTGCGCCGCCTCGCCAGCGTGGCGCCGCCGCACGCGCACGCGCTGCACGAGATCACGCTTGAGCGCGGCACCAACCCGCAGCTCGGTAACTATTTACACTACTATGTACAGTCAACACTTATATCTTCGTCAGTTTTCAAATTATTTCCTTTATCAAGACAGGACACATCACCTTTTGAAGCTACGGCACTGAGCATACTATTGCATAGAAAACTGTGTTTAATCAGTTAATAACAAATATCAAACTCGACATCGGCATCGGTTAAAACCAATTTCGAGTTGACATCGACCTAAAAGTTTTTTATTTTGAATTCATTTTCAGTTTGTCAGAGTCACATTTTTATTCAATTGCAGACACAGATATTGCGAAAAAATATAAAGTAGATTCTATCGTGCAATGAGCAGACAAAAATTTAATTAAAGGGAAGCGCCAGGGTAGCCCGCGAAATTCAAATTTCCTTAAGTTTTGACACTGACCTGCAAATTGCAATTGTATGACTGAAATACTATTGATTGGTATTTCATGGAAATAGTAAGTCAATAGCATATGAACCTAGAGGGTTGTGTTGATGATTTTAAATCTGTAATTTGTTACGGTAGCGAATCCTATTTTGTTCAACATACAACCTGACTGTAAGAAAATTTTCATTTCGCGGGCTTCCCTGGCGTTTCCCCCTTAAGGTGACGAACATATTTTGGATGTGACTGGACTTTGTCAGATGTAAATTACGTAATTTATGCGTTTATTTTGATTTCGCCATGTGTTATTATGATTATATGAAAAAACTCAGCGCCCCTGAGCTTTGTACCCAAGGCTCAGGTTTTTACTGTCATGCGGATTTGCTCGCAAGCAGAATTGGCCCACATGCGTGACGAATTTTTCTTTATTGATTTTCATTTTATATGGTTACTAGACAAATTTCTAACCATAGCCAATTTTTTTATAAGTTGGCTGTACTACTGTATGTAGGTACAGTGACATACACATGTACATGATCTGTGTAGTAAGATACTAATATCAAAAAACTTTTTAACAAGTTGTAGAAGTCTTGCGGCTGAGCTTCCTATGTGTAATGTGCTACTAGTATTTTGCTATTGTACTTTGTTTTCTGAACCGAAAATGAGTTTTTATTTCTTGCTTTCTTTCTTTCCAGGTTTCCATGTGCAACCAGACGGTCTAGTGACGCTAGTAGAGAGCACTGGTTGCGCCGCCCGCGCAGGCATCAAGCGCGGCGCTCGGTTACTAGAGGTGTGCCGCGC
Organism: Gortyna flavago; assembly: GCA_963669345.1. Lineage (NCBI taxonomy): Eukaryota > Metazoa > Arthropoda > Insecta > Lepidoptera > Noctuidae > Gortyna > Gortyna flavago. The sequence goes on from OY770129.1 coordinate 10,547,477, forward strand.
GGCCGTGGTCGCACTACACCACGACCAACTTGTTGACTTGCTGAAGACATCCGACCCTGTAACGGTGAGCGAACGAACATACACTTCAAAGTTAAATCATTTATTTTAATTAGGCACATAAAAGGCACTTTTGAATGCCAAGATTTACAAAAAAAAAGGATGTATTCTAGTTCCAAGACTTAGTTTCGTATGGAGAGAAATTAGCGAACTCCATAGTTACCTACTTTTTTTTTACAATATTTTTTATACTTACATTAACTACTTATATAATTGTAAGTGATGACGATGTAGCTAGAATAAAATTACTATCCTACAATACGTACAATGAATTAAAAATGAAGCAATGGCAGATAAGTTAATTATGTTATGATTAGTTACATGTGTGACTCATTTACAAATATTGCAACTGTAGACGATCTTTCCTAACACTTTAACAAATAATGATTCAGTGTTGGAAAGCAAAGAATGTGGAATGAATGTAATAAAAATAATAAATTATTTTATTCGACTGTTGCAGGTGACGGTAACATTCGCGTCGAGTTCGAAATGCCAGTGTGAGGCAGGACTAGACGAGTGGCCTGCCTTGGCCCGCGCCGACGCGCAGCAGCCGGGCCGCCCGCGCCGCGCCTACGAGCGGGGCCACTCGCCGCCGCGCTCCGACAGCTCCGGGTACGGCACAGGTACGCACACACGGAAACGTCGATTACTAAGAAGGGTAGTTCGTTACTACTTTCGGCAGAGTAAGGCCCGGACTCCACTGAATCTGAAGTGAGCGGAGCGGAGCGGAGACGTGCAGGAATCGACCAATCACAATGAAATCGCGTCACTCGTCTCGTCTGTGATTGGACGATTCCTGCACGTCTCCGCTCTGCTCTGCCCAACTCCGATTCAGTTGAGTCCGGGCCTCATGCTAGTATCTGACGGTAAGATAGCTTATAAGAAGGGTAGTTTTTTTTGCCACATTATCAGTCACTCGACAAAATTGAGCACACAAAGAGTAAGTACGATTCACATTTATTCGTCACCTGACAGTCTGCACTCTGCGGTATCCTAGCGCACGCGTTGGCAACCGGATTCCTAGATGTAAATCACATGCAAATGTGAACTTTCACTAATGATAAGAAGAGTCAGACCGAAAATGGCTTTACTTTATTTTCGTTTATTGAAAGTTTTGTCATGCGTAACAGTAAAAGAAATGATTAACTCAATGCGCGCCGACACGATCGAACAGATATGATTCGTATTTAAAGCTGCATATTTGACTGCGTAACATTACTACGAAGTACTATGAACTAAAGAATCACACCAACAATGTCGCATACGCCTGACGTAAGAACATATTTGCAATCTATAAACCTACATGTTGTTTCTTGCAGGCGGGTCGTGTCGCAGCGGTCGCCGGTCTCCTCAAACGTCTCCAGCGCCCGAAGCAGCTGCATTACGGCGACGTTCACACGACGAAGCGGCCTCACCTCGACATGCGCGGCATAAGCGTGCTTCTGCTAATACTTCGTCACTTACTGTGAGTTCTATATAATATTATTACTTTCTATTATGTCTGGTGCATGGTAATTATTGGTTACCCGATTTTATACTGTGTCTGCTGCATGGAGAGCAGCATGGGAGAGCAGCGGTGGCCCAGTGTAATGGCCGCGACTTAAGAGTTGTAGTTCGTAGGTTCCGAACCTCATGCGCTTTACTTTGTGTTTATTATTTCATCACCACTACTCTCAAAACGGTTAAGGAAAACATCGTGAGGAAACCGGAATGTCCTAGAACCAAAAATTCGAAGACACGTGACATCTACCCAACCCTAACATCTGCTAATACTGACTGGGCCCGCGTGGTGAATTACAGATCACTCCCTCTCACAGACAGGAGGCCTGTGTCCAGCATTGGGAACATTATTGGCTGATTATGCTGTTATTATAAGCAATTATTGGCTTAAAGTTGACAATGTTTAAAATATTCTATCCTCCAATAATTCCAAGCCTAGATAGTTAATGGTGTACAGAATCGACACCCAGTTATGTTTAAGGTCTCTTTAAATGAGGTGTAACCCTATTGGCATCAATGGGGTACATATCCAGTCTCCAGGCTGCTACTAAGAAATTTGTAATGAAAAAATCTAATGACACTTCCTCTCAGATGAATAATAAATTATGTTTTAAAACTAGATGAGGTTGGTGCTTCCTAACTGACTACTATGTAAAGAAACACCGAAGGAAACACAGAGGTCAGCCTCTTTTAAAGTCCAGACATAATTCATTCATCACATCATTCGTCATTTTAAGTAAATAAATAAATAATCTTGGTCGAGCACCATGCAGATTAGTCTGAAATGGTATTTTGCAAAGATTTAAGTGGGCCTGTCCAGCCAGTGCACGCATTTGTCACTAACGTGGAAATCGAACCCATGACACATTCTAGCTAGTCGCGCTCACGAACACAAGGCGAACGAGGCACACACGCAGTTTCTTTAAGTTTCGATGTTACAAAAATTTGTATTCTCTTGCCATACCCAGGAGGACCTTATCCGCATGATGGACGCAGAGTTAGGCGAGGGTGGGCGCGGCTCAGCCGGCAGCGGGCCCGGCCCGGCTGCGGGGGTCGGCGTGGGCCCCGGCGTGGGAACCGGCGTGGGCCCCGGCGTGGGCCCCGGCGTGGGCCCCGGCGTGGGCCCCGGCGCGGGCCCCGGCGTGGGCCCCGGCGCGGCGCCCTTGCCGCTGCCGGATGCCGGCGCGCTCGACTGGGCCGCGCTTGTGCACACTGCCACAAGAGCTATGCTGCAGGTATACACACTTCTTTGTCTGGTATAAGTACACATCAAGCTATACATTTCCAGTTTTAGCTGACGTCGCATTGTATAGGTTTTTCGTACAATCAGAAGTCAGTTTGTACTGGTTATGTATGTATAGCTTGATGGGTAGCCGTGTGTACAGGATAAATTACAGTTTATGCCCTGGTAAAAATAGTTGAGGTGGTATTAGGAGGAGGAATGAAGAAAATGTCGTAAGGAAAGCTTTGGGTATAATGTGGCTATAAGAGTAAAGAGAAATGATTTAAAGACTGAGAAATGATAATGACTAGAAAGGGGGGTGCTAACGAGATGACGACTGCTAAAGAAGTTTGGAAAAAAGATGTTGCGCCGACCCCAAATAAATTGGGACAAATAATTGGGAATGATGGTGAGCGAGGTGGTAGTGGGCCTAACCACTAAGGCCGGTGTACAAATGATGGTGAGCGAGGTGGTAGTGGGCCTAACTACTAAGGCCGGTGTACAAATGATGGTGAGCGAGGTGGTAGTGGGCCTAACTACTAAGGCCGGTGTACAAATGATGGTGAGCGAGGTGGTAGTGGGCCTAACTACTAAGGCCGGTGTACAAATGATGGTGAGCGAGGTGGTAGTGGGCCTAACTACTAAGGCCGGTGTACAAATGATGGTGAGCGAGGTGGTAGTGGGCCTAACTACTAAGGCCGGTGTACAAATGATGGTGAGCGAGGTGGTAGTGGGCCTAACTACTAAGGCCAGTGTACAAATGATGGTGAGCGAGGTGGTAGTGGGCCTAACTACTAAGGCCGGTGTACAAAAGGAAGGGCGGTGGATGCTTTTGTATCAGCAGCTCCGCGCACCAAGTACCTTGCGAGCGTTATTTTCAGGGGGTGCATCTTTAGCTCAACGAAGCAGGCTCGATCATTTTTGCACTTCACCTATGATGTAGCGGATATGTTAGGTTACAGTTTGTCCATACATACACAAGGAGTCACTTATTAGATTTTCGGAAATAAGAGTTCGGTACTTTGTTGACTAATGCACAAAAGGTTTAGAATCAAGAAATTGCAGAATGCAATCGAAAATTTTAGAAACTCGTCTCAAATAGGTTGAGTTTTTTTTTTTTTTTCTGGAAAACAAACATTTACTCTTAAGGGGGAAGCGCTAAGGTAGCCCGCGAAATTTAAATTTTCTTACGTTTTTTGCAATTTGCTGGACAGTATTAAGTTATACGTTGATTAAAATATGATTCGCGGCCGTAACAAATATGTATTTACAGAATTATAATCATTACAATTAGTAATACAACTTGATATGTTAGTGTCATCCTAAAATGTCAAGATTTCATGAAATAGTCATTCGGTAGGATTACTTAGTCTTAAAAGAGTTTTGTTGATGAATTTAATGATTATAATTCTATAAATACATATTTGGTACGGCCGCGAATCATATTTTAATCAACGTAAAACTTAGTACTGGCCAGCAAATTGCAAAAAACGTCAAAAAAATTTAATTTCGCGGGTTACCCTGGCGTTTTCACCTTAAGAATTACAAAAAGATGTGAAATCAACCACGTTCTCCACAAAGAGTTCTCTATTATTCTATTAGCCGTATTCGGATATTTTTTTAGGTTCTGAATGTTTTTCACCTATATTTTATTTTGAAGCCATGGAGGTGCAAATGCACGCTCTTGCACCCCGCTCCGGGCGCCCATGCTTGCAATACTACTTGGTAGTGTAGACCGACACCCTTCATGTCGTGATACTCGTAGTCAAAAGCTGTACAAAGTAATGTTCTATTGAGAAGTTTACGGAGTCATGAAAGTCATATGTGTCGCTGTCAACTTATAGTTTTCGAGATTGTTATAATATAAACTACTGAGGGGTGCCCGGCTGTAGATATTACACTCAGAATGATAAAAGAAAAAAAAAGTTACTCTATGTTAAAAAAAACTCCATGTGCTACATCAACGACCGCTTTCTCTCTGTGTTGTGTTATAAATTTGAAATGTTGTTTATTTACAACATCGTTTGCCTTGATTTAGATCTGCGAGGAACACCAGTACCCGTCAATGGACAACACCGACCCCTCATTAGAAACGCTAGCGAACGAACCCACCAACGACTCTTGGAATGACATCACTGTTGTAAGCTATTTATTACCCCCCTTATTAAACGTATTATATCAGATGAATAGTTACACACCGATTTCTCTTTTTCAGTCGTCACTAATTTGACTTTCGAAAGAAGAAGACAAAGTGTTGTGTAACTATACAGATGATATACAACGTTTATTAGTAAGGGGGTTGATCTTTTCTTATTTGCTGAACTTTTTAGTTAAATGTAATGTAAGTGTCTTGCTGTGTAAACATAAAGATGTGTACTGCTTGGTATACATTCAACGATGGGGCTGTTTTTCTTTTCTATCATATCGGCATAAAATAGATAAGACGTAAGGCCCTTTGTACACGCACGTTTTTTTTTTTTGCTGTGAAAAACTACGGTTTAATCACCGTGTGCAGGCTCGGTCGTCAGTGTTGTATGGATCATTATGGAAGCTGGATGACAGACACGTTTTTACTACGTCACGGTATAGACGCCGTACCATAATGAAACCGTGCCGTGTACAAAAGGCCTAGCTCATGCCGTAATTAAGATACTAGCCAATCAGCAAAGTGATCTTGAGAAAGGATTTTCACAAAACCTTTATTTCCATATGCATCTTTTTCTTTGAATTAGTGGTTAAATTATGAGTTGTGTTCTACAATCAAGAGTACATTAGATACAGTATCAAAAGAAACTCATTGCTTTACTGGCGGCGAGCATAAGGTTAAATTATGTTTGCGATATATTAATGTTTAGAACTGTCGGTCATCGGACAAATGCAAATCAAATACGGTTGAAGCTTGAAAATAAAGTAATTATTAATGAAGTACCAAAGATTTGTTCTAAAATAAAACATAAAATCAATCAATTGGGTCGAAAAATGATGTTGGTAGTTGGTGCTTTGCTTATTTTATTTTTGATCGCAAAAATTGCAGGCCATTTTTGAGGCGCTTATCCTGAATCTAGTGTATTTTGATCGAAAGCTGGTAAAAAATTTGTATACAATAAAATAATAATTTTCCTTTTATTTATCCCCTCAGGCACCCGAAGCCCCTCCAAGTACAGTAGCAGTGAGCAGCACGACGCCGCAGACAGCTGCGTGCGCGTGCGGGCTGGGCGCGCGCCTGGCCGCGCTGGAGAGCGACGCCGCCGCCTCGCTGCGGCACCGCCAGCAGCTGGAGGACGAGGTGAGGCATACAGTGAGCAGCACGACGCCGCAGACAGCTGCGTGCGCGTGCGGGCTGGGCGCGCGCCTGGCCGCGCTGGAGAGCGACGCCGCCGCCTCGCTGCGGCACCGCCAGCAGCTGGAGGACGAGGTGAGGCATACAGTGAGCAGCACGACGCCGCAGACAGCTGCGTGCGCGTGCGGGCTGGGCGCGCGCCTGGCCGCGCTGGAGAGCGACGCCGCCGCCTCGCTGCGGCACCGCCAGCAGCTGGAGGACGAGGTGAGGCATACAGTGAGCAGCACGACGCCGCAGACAGCTGCGTGCGCGTGCGGGCTGGGCGCGCGCCTGGCCGCGCTGGAGAGCGACGCCGCCGCCTCGCTGCGGCACCGCCAGCAGCTGGAGGACGAGGTGAGGCATACAGTGAGCAGCACGACGCCGCAGACAGCTGCGTGCGCGTGCGGGCTGGGCGCGCGCCTGGCCGCGCTGGAGAGCGACGCCGCCGCCTCGCTGCGGCACCGCCAGCAGCTGGAGGACGAGGTGAGGCATACAGTGAGCAGCACGACGCCGCAGACAGCTGCGTGCGCGTGCGGGCTGGGCGCGCGCCTGGCCGCGCTGGAGAGCGACGCCGCCGCCTCGCTGCGGCACCGCCAGCAGCTGGAGGACGAGGTGAGGCATACAGTGAGCAGCACGACGCCGCAGACAGCTGCGTGCGCGTGCGGGCTGGGCGCGCGCCTGGCCGCGCTGGAGAGCGACGCCGCCGCCTCGCTGCGGCACCGCCAGCAGCTGGAGGACGAGGTGAGGCATACAGTGAGCAGCACGACGCCGCAGACAGCTGCGTGCGCGTGCGGGCTGGGCGCGCGCCTGGCCGCGCTGGAGAGCGACGCCGCCGCCTCGCTGCGGCACCGCCAGCAGCTGGAGGACGAGGTGAGGCATACAGTGAGCAGCACGACGCCGCAGACAGCTGCGTGCGCGTGCGGGCTGGGCGCGCGCCTGGCCGCGCTGGAGAGCGACGCCGCCGCCTCGCTGCGGCACCGCCAGCAGCTGGAGGACGAGGTGAGGCATACAGTGAGCAGCACGACGCCGCAGACAGCTGCGTGCGCGTGCGGGCTGGGCGCGCGCCTGGCCGCGCTGGAGAGCGACGCCGCCGCCTCGCTGCGGCACCGCCAGCAGCTGGAGGACGAGGTGAGGCATACAGTGAGCAGCACGACGCCGCAGACAGCTGCGTGCGCGTGCGGGCTGGGCGCGCGCCTGGCCGCGCTGGAGAGCGACGCCGCCGCCTCGCTGCGGCACCGCCAGCAGCTGGAGGACGAGGTGAGGCATACAGTGAGCAGCACGACGCCGCAGACAGCTGCGTGCGCGTGCGGGCTGGGCGCGCGCCTGGCCGCGCTGGAGAGCGACGCCGCCGCCTCGCTGCGGCACCGCCAGCAGCTGGAGGACGAGGTGAGGCATACAGTGAGCAGCACGACGCCGCAGACAGCTGCGTGCGCGTGCGGGCTGGGCGCGCGCCTGGCCGCGCTGGAGAGCGACGCCGCCGCCTCGCTGCGGCACCGCCAGCAGCTGGAGGACGAGGTGAGGCATACAGTGAGCAGCACGACGCCGCAGACAGCTGCGTGCGCGTGCGGGCTGGGCGCGCGCCTGGCCGCGCTGGAGAGCGACGCCGCCGCCTCGCTGCGGCACCGCCAGCAGCTGGAGGACGAGGTGAGGCATACAGTGAGCAGCACGACGCCGCAGACAGCTGCGTGCGCGTGCGGGCTGGGCGCGCGCCTGGCCGCGCTGGAGAGCGACGCCGCCGCCTCGCTGCGGCACCGCCAGCAGCTGGAGGACGAGGTGAGGCATACAGTGAGCAGCACGACGCCGCAGACAGCTGCGTGCGCGTGCGGGCTGGGCGCGCGCCTGGCCGCGCTGGAGAGCGACGCCGCCGCCTCGCTGCGGCACCGCCAGCAGCTGGAGGACGAGGTGAGGCATACAGTGAGCAGCACGACGCCGCAGACAGCTGCGTGCGCGTGCGGGCTGGGCGCGCGCCTGGCCGCGCTGGAGAGCGACGCCGCCGCCTCGCTGCGGCACCGCCAGCAGCTGGAGGACGAGGTGAGGCATACAGTGAGCAGCACGACGCCGCAGACAGCTGCGTGCGCGTGCGGGCTGGGCGCGCGCCTGGCCGCGCTGGAGAGCGACGCCGCCGCCTCGCTGCGGCACCGCCAGCAGCTGGAGGACGAGGTGAGGCATACAGTGAGCAGCACGACGCCGCAGACAGCTGCGTGCGCGTGCGGGCTGGGCGCGCGCCTGGCCGCGCTGGAGAGCGACGCCGCCGCCTCGCTGCGGCACCGCCAGCAGCTGGAGGACGAGGTGAGGCATACAGTGAGCAGCACGACGCCGCAGACAGCTGCGTGCGCGTGCGGGCTGGGCGCGCGCCTGGCCGCGCTGGAGAGCGACGCCGCCGCCTCGCTGCGGCACCGCCAGCAGCTGGAGGACGAGGTGAGGCATACAGTGAGCAGCACGACGCCGCAGACAGCTGCGTGCGCGTGCGGGCTGGGCGCGCGCCTGGCCGCGCTGGAGAGCGACGCCGCCGCCTCGCTGCGGCACCGCCAGCAGCTGGAGGACGAGGTGAGGCATACAGCACAAAATACAGAGATTATAACAGAAGTCAAGCACATGTATGTACTTCACTTTTCATACCTACGCTCGGCGGTCGCGCTAGGGTTGTCAACTTTGGCTTATGCACAAAAAACAATCGTGGTAGTGGCACTCGTATCTAGAAAATTTTACATTTGTAAATTTTCACTATCGAAAATCCCTAATAACTTTTAAACGGATTACACAATTTATTTTGCCCTATCCGTTTTAAACCTAAACCTATCAAATGACACTAAAAACAACACAATATCTACACAAACAAAAAATCATGTTTTCAATTTACGTAATATTTGGGTCTCAAGCGGATGGCACACGCGCTCGCACTCGTCCCAACCATTCCGAGAAATCGTGTCCGTGAGCGGTGTCTATGTGTGCGTTGCTCGAGCGCACTTTGTATGTAGATTGACTTCTGTACTCTCTGTATTTTGTGCATACAATGAGCAGCACGACGCCGCCGACAGCTGCGTGCGCGTGCGGGCTGAACGCGCTTTTATCATATTTCACACAATCCATCCATCGTTTCTTCCGTACTGTTAAAACCATCCACATTCATACTCAAAACTTAACTTTTGATGATGTTGTGAGTAGTGTATTTGTTACCTCTATTCTTAAGTTCTGACCTGTGTTTACTTGATATTACACTGCTGTTTGTTGTCCCTAAATAAACAAATAAATAAAACTTTCCTTACGACATACTGTACTCTCAAATAGGAAATGTATATAATAAGAACATAACATAACGCCTGTTTTTCCCCGAAGGATTATGCAGGGGTCTAGCTATAGACATATTACAACCACATTTCACCAGTTATGTTTCCGTCCCATGTTGGCGAGCCTATTGCCATCAATCAGACACTAATCCAGACTCCAGGCTGCTACTGACAATATCCTACTGATGAATAAATCCAATAACACTTTGCCCGAGGAATCGAACCCAAGGCTTCATGCTCAGCAGCAGCGCTTTTTCTGAGTTAAATATGAATGAATAATACACTGGAATAAACTCTTTAAATAATGTTAAAAATTATCGGACGATTGGAAAATTCCTAAAACGATCAGACGACCTTGTAGTTTAGGTCACATTTTGTTGATACAAATCATAGTGAGACTAGATTAAACCACTCCAATATGTCAATTTTCGCAGTCCATGAGTTAACACATAATTAGTAATGACGTAATTAAATGATTAGGTTGCAAATGGATTAAGATAAATATATCTGGCTTAGCTAATTATCTTTGTTTTGATAGGTCCGTCGGTTGCGGCGACACAACGCGCGGCTACGCGAGGAGTCTGCCAGGGCAGTATGGCAGCTAAGGCACTTCACACAGTGGCTCAAGAGAACCGTCGACAGACAGTGACAAGCCTTTTATTTGACTGTCTAACATGACTTACGAAAATTCTGGTATTTTCACAACTTTACTGTATAAGCAATAGAACTTGAACTTTTACAAGTTCATATTTAATAGGGAGATTGAAAATGAAACATTTACGTTTTAACAGTTACTTGCTTTGATGTAAAGATGCCAGTTCAGATTTCAAGATTCTTGCAGTCCTCCATAATTTGTTAAGACCGTACGAGATTCCAATAAGGATAAGAAACAGCTAACATTAAGTTTTACTAACGAATGTGTCTGTTAGAAGACCCTGGATACCAAACTTGATGCCCTTTTTTATTATTGATTTTCTAATCATAAGTTGTACAGATTGTACTGCTACTTGAAAAACTCGTAAAGACTTGATTGAGTTGTTCTTGTTATATTATGTTAGTCATTGCAGGCAGTTCAACAAAACATACGTTTTATTTATTTGTACCTGGTTTTTACTAAAAGTAGATAATTATAATTAATTACTTCTACACTATCTATACAGATAACCTTGAGATAAATTTATCAATTGCAAGTAATTATATCTAATAAACAATATAATAAACTGTCCAATACTTTGAAATATTATGACCTTATAATCTTAATGGGTGAAATGATTGCTGCTACTCAATACCCGTAAACCACTTATTCCCAATTAATTAATATTAAATAAAAAACACGAATGTTGCTTTGAAATTTTGGTAGCTGTAGCCTTACAACTGTTATAGAAAATGAAAAAAAAAAACAAAGTTCAATTATAAAATAATTCTTATGAAAATATATACTTATAACTAAATAGTAAATCAATTACAATGTTAAAACATGCGCTGTCTTATGAATTTCGTGCCTTTTCTGTGCTTCTCGTGAAGCGTTTGTTTTGGCGTAATTTTACGTAATATGTTGGTACTATATATATGTATTCGTAGATTAATTTGTTATTATGGTATTAATGGTTGACGTTATTGTCTCAATTAAATTGACATTTAGATACAATTGTTATAAGTCTCGTTTTACTATAACTATCTGTATAAATCAGATTATGGGTAATATATATATTATTTATTATTAGGTATATATGTTTATTGAAAACAATATTGATACTACGTAGGCTTTAATTTATTTATCGATTACAGTTATCTAGATTAGTATTTCGAGATTAGGGTTATAAGAAGAACCGAAGTTGTAAAGTGAACACCAAATAGCTTAAGAATTTGTAATCAATCAAATAAATTGTGGGTTTTAAATTTTTGATCAACTTTTCAAACGAAAGCATTGAGGTGCCTGTTACACATTTGATAAGTATGCTAAAAACGAATATTACAGCCCACCATCATATTTGATATGATTAATCTAGTGACGTAAGTTATACTAGTTGTTTAGCATGTAATCCTAATTATAATCAGACTTGAAACCTGCCAAATATTAATACAATAAGATAAAAAATGCGTTAGCACAAATAGTACTCGTTTAAAATATGATTAAACATATACATAGAATGTTTACGCAAGTTGAACATAGGTCATAGTAGATACATCTCATGAAACTGTTCGATCTGTGTTTATGGTAACTTATTCGACGTCTGTTGCAGCTATGTACTCGAGTCGTATTCAACGTAAATCAAAACACCGACTTGTAAATCGGACAATCCGGTAGCTTTTACAATAATGTTTGTCTTCGTTGTACTTTGTTTGTGTAAATATGAGTCTCATTAATTAGATGTAATCACCAACAAAGCTTTATTAGTTTAGGTTATAGTAGGCGTTAATTTTATTCGTAACGGGAGAGACTTAATAGCGTATTGTGAACCTTTATTCTCTATACAAACTCAGGAAATGCGCATAATATGCCTCAGTTGAAACTTGTATGAAGCTGAATCACACAAATATAATCATCAGTGGAGTTACCTTCGTTCCAATTTATGCCACTGTTATAACGGAAATCTTTACATGTACTCTTTATCGACAGAAAGTAAGAAGTGAGATTCCCGATTACCTAAAACAATATATTAAATTCCGTCGATCAAGAATATTCTCGATCGATGATAAACTCACATAATTATAATTAATAACATGTTACATAATTATGGGAAACATATCCTACAACGTATTGTTAGAAACTACGAAGAAACACAAACGAAATATTGGTGCACTTATCTCAGTCTTCCGTATGTATTACAACGATTATTCGTAAAAAGTTACTAAAATTATGTATTTATATAATGTGCAACTACCGAATTGTTGCACTATCAGCATACTTTTATATGAACCAGTTTAATTATAAAAATACATATTTAATTTTGGTTTTGAATTACGGAACGCGGAATTTAAAACGGTATTTAAATGTGTTGCCTAGTCTTTTGACGAAGGTCACATTTTGGAGAAAGATTTTGTAACCGAAATTATACTAGAATTGTATTTTGTATTTCATAAAATTGGTACACAAATGTGTGATCGGAAAGTCTGCTCAGAGGAAATATTGGGTATTAGAATGCATTTTTACTTCAGGAATGAAAATTACCAAAAGTAAGTTAAACATGCAAGTAGTATTATTCAGCCTAATAAAATTGTTTCCACGAGTTGTTGCCTTTCCATGTCGATGATTTAGAGCCACATGCAGAGCATACAGAGTTTATCCACAATCTACAAATATTTTGTCGATATAAAATGTTGTCTTCGTCAATTATTCTGAATATTACACTGGTTTGACATAGTTACTGTTTAGTTTTGATACTACTTTTATTTTTTGTACGTACACTTAGTCGTAACGTATTTTAACATAAATTATTTTATATAAGACAGATGATGAAATTGTATACTGTAATTAGTAAATGGTATCAGTAAAAGCCAAATTATCTGTTCCACCTACTTACTTTTAAAAGCTTTTAAAATTGGCCGAAAAAGCAAGTTCTGATTGTGCTAGATACCATTTCCTAGTTCGTTGCATAGGTACGTACCTAATCCGTGTTCGAAGTATGAATTTTATATAAGTTTTTCCCACCACTCACGTATAAGGTATAACTGAGTTATTTTTACTCTTGTCATCACATAAAGGCATGCGCAGACTTTGTCGAATTGATTCATAGGTATACCACAAAAAGGCAAAGTTCCATAATAAAAATAAAACCTTAATCCGTTGTTAATTAACCGGTCAAGATCCGCGCGTACCCTACGTACCACGATACAATAGAAAATCAATTCTGTCTCATTAGCGGAGCTTGAGAGGTCAAATCAGTCAAATTTCACAAAATCTGAGCAATTCCTTATGCTGCGATGCTTAATGTTTACTGTGGATAAGTAAGTAACCAAAGCGATTACATTTAACCTCCATATTTTTGAAATTTGGATTGTTTCCTCGTAACAGCTTAAAGGTTCAATTATTTAGAGATATTATTTCCCTTATGTAATTTGTACGTATTCTAAAGGACATTCCAATAAAACTTATATACCAGAAGTTTGTTTTATTCGCCGCCTAAACCCATTCCGTCTTAATACAAAACGAGTTCTAACGTTAGACCTAGCCTAAACCTTCCGAGTCAGTAACTGTATTTTGAACTGTATTCCGACAAATGTAAAGTTCCTAATGTAAAATTGACAACTCTAGACTTGGCTTTGACGTCAGTATTTGTAATAAGAACTTTAATTTTATCAAATTATATTTAAAAATGGCTTGATGGTTCAAGTCTGGTTAAAGTTTAAGATAAACCTTGTTTTGTAATAAGGCCGTAGGGTAAACAAAACCTCCCACTGCAGGGCAGAGGGTGCCTTTTACAGAGAGAGAGGAACTACCATAACAGGCAGCAGGTGATTGCGGCGGGTCGCCCGATACACAGCTCCCGATAAGTAGGATTCGCCGACTGAGGCATACCCTTACGACGCCACGACCCTCCTCCATGAGAGTAGTAAGGCCACCAGTATTCTCAAAAAGTATAAGTCCCGACAGCCGTCCTCGCCGCCGCCGCGCCGAGGCCGTCGCGACGCCCCATACCATATATGTCCGCCCCGACCCATGCTCGACCCAGCCCGCGCCGCTGAGCCCATAGTCTTAAATTCGTCCCTAAATAATCCGATCCAGACAGTCCCTTGCTGCCCTCTAAGCCCTCTTCCAGCGACGCCCTAAGCCGAGGTCCGTACCCCACAGGGGGTGCCTTCGTTTTTTAAGCCCTGGCTAGAGGCCTTCATTTATTGAAGCATCCACAGGCAAGCTCGGTTAAGCAAACGACAACCTCCTAGGATGAACTGCGAGAGGCACCTAATTTAAAAAAAAAGGGTGACCGACTTGTATAGTAATTAATTAATGCATGCAGCTATCTCGTCGAAGAATATATACACGTTTATTGAAAAAAATCAAATTCATTTAAAGTTACGAAACAAGGTTTGAAATGATGTGTGATTTGTCCTCGTAACGAAACAGTAAACCATCGCTCCATTTTTTTTTTGTGTAGGAGTCGTGTATTGGCGAGACCACAAAAGACCAAAAAAGTGTTCGGAAGCAGTATTGAACGCATCATGGAAAAACCCGGGCGTGTGGGTGGATAGAAATTAGTTACAAGCATCTGCTGAACTAATGAATGTTCAGATATTAATGATTATAACTTGTAGATAGTATAAGGAACTTATGACATTTTAAATTGTTCAGAAGTATTTGGACACCTTGTCTGCTACAATATATCTGACGACGACTGTACTAACAAATATGGATGTAATTAATCTGAAAATAAATAATTATTATTCCAACCATGTTGGAGTCAGCTTCCAGTCTAGCCGGATGCAGCGGCGCGCTGAATACCAGTAGGTATTATACATGGAGCGACTGCCTTTCTGACCTCCACAATCCAGTTACTGGGATCACTCAGCACTACCCCTTGGTAAGACTGGTTATCAGACTTGGGCTTCTAACTTCACGTGCCGACTGTCTAAGATCTACGAATGACAGCCGGAACCGGTGCTTTCCGCGGCGCAGAGGGTTCTAGATGTCAACCATTCACGAACCTACCGTGACAGCAAACGCAAACTCAAAGCATTTATTTCAATTAAACAATTTACAGGCACTTTTGAATTGTCAAGAAGTCTGTCAGTCAGAAAATATGAAGCTAGTTGCCCATTCCAAAGAGTAGGTACCTATGGAGAAGAACGGGCAACAAACTCCATGGACACTCTTATATCTAATTAAATTATATTTTACAAAAAAAAATATTAGGTAAATGAACACTTTAACCCGGGAAAAATTATTGTTGTTCGCTGTTCGTCATTGATTTTGAAAGTAATTGTATTTTCAAATAAAAAGTTCTGCCTAGTTGCCTACTAAGTATTTTTGCGCATTATTTAAGAAAAGTAGGTACTGTAGGTACCTACACGCCTTGGCCACAACTACTTAGGCATTGATGGACTTACGTACCTAAGTGTGCCTCGGCTTCGCCTCGGCCCATTCGTCCATCAATGCCTCTTTTGCTGGCTACTGCAGTAATGTACTTTTATTCCATGCGTTTATCGTAGTAATGCACTAAAAAGAAATGGAAAGAAAATAATAAAACAGCAAAACTGATTATTTTTTATAATTAAATAGTTAATAACAGAAATGCAGGTTGCAAACTGCCCAATCATAAGAAACATGATAGAAAACAAACAATTTAGGTAAAATATTTTTTTTATCACATCTATTCAAAAATATACCTACCTACCTAGTGTATTGATGTATTCTTCGTAAACAGGGACTTAAAATAGCTCTTTACTCCATAGGGAATAAAAGTGATTTGAATTTGGAATGTGGATATTGCTAGTATAAGTTCCAATCACCCTAGACCAATCACGAACATTGTACCTAAAGCTGTATGAGAAAGAAAAAAGCGCAAGCCAAATTAAAAAAAATTTGTAAAGAATTAAAAAACACTTAATTTTTTTTTTATTATTATTAGGTACCTGTTGTATTTATCTACCTACGTGTGTATAATTATAATTATCTTTAGGTAATCTCCGATTAGTCGCTTAAGGCTAAAGATTATTGTTAGATACCAACGAACGTGCAGTTTCTTTCTCTTTACTTTTATGGTTCTGTATCTCAAAAACAAACTACGCCCGGGGCAGAGCCTCATTCTAGTGCTCCAACACATAACCAATAATTAGAAAAATATACTTTTTGTAATGGTAATATCTCAGTAGAACCTCTTTTAAGAGTACCTACACTAGTCGCGACACAGAACATAATACTCAGAGGAGAGTCGTGAGCTCGAACTCACTGGTGGTCATGGCCAAAAAGCACGCTGTCTCACCTGGCTTCCTGTCTGACAGAGCTAGTATCAGTGATTAGCAGTTAGACGCTAGTCTACACGCACAACGTCTAGTTCTCACGCACAGAAACACCGTTCGAATTAAAAATAAACAAAAAAAACGCGCGACGCGCGGCGCGTTAAAAATTCTAAAAGTGCTTTGGAAAACTGAGTTTTATGAAAAAAAACCACTGCATAAATCAATTATAAATAAAGTTAATTGAACTCTTCGATAACTCAGCTTTGTCGATACAGACTTGGTTTTGAAGATTTTACAGTTCTTTTATTACTTATTTGCACTATGAATTTACGTATAAAACTTTTGGCTGGCACTTCCGAATCTCAATAACGGGAGCGTTTTCGAATATGGTTCCTTTACTAACATTTAGTGACGCAATTTGTGACAGTAATAACGTTTGATTTATGGCGTCACATGTAAGGGTTTACGAGAAATCAATAAAAACTTAATGTCCAGCCAGCCCGAGCTCAAGCTGGCTGGACACATGTATCTCCGCTGTGTGATGATCTACGGCCTTCGAAATATGTTCAAGTTTTTGTGACGGGGACGATAATGATTTACTGAATTTGTGACGGAGAAACTTTGAGTAGTTTCAAAGATATTGATCATTTAAGTTTTCCCATACAAACATCCATTAATATTGTGAGGTGACCATAATTTTTACATAAATAAACGAATTTTTTTAATCGACTAATCGGCCGGTAGCAGCCACGCCTGCTTTGTATTTGATTTTCATAGATGGCGCTGAGAAAACATCGTTCTTAAGAACAATGTTTCATCGATGTTATCAGTTTCAACATCGATGTTTATGAACGATACATCGATGCGGTCATTTATTTATTTTCAACTACAGATAACTTATTAGAATCGTGGATTCTTATTGGTTTTTAGGGTTCCGTACCTCAAAAGAAAAAACGGAACCCTTATAGGATCACTCGTGTGTCTGTCTGTCTGTCCGTCTGTCACAGCCAATTTACTCCGAATCTTATGGACCGATTAAATTGTTATTTGGTACACATATGAATCTCTATGACCCAAACACAGACGTGTAAGGGTCGTTCCGTAGTTTCGTGCAAAAACGATTTCCAGACTAATTTACCCATGGTATTTATTTTTTAATTTTTTTTTTAACCAGAATGGGTAAAGGGATAGTCACTTTAAAAGGAGTATCGATAATATTACACTTTGATTCGTTATTTTATTTAATAAACTAATCAAACTGCGTCGAAATTCATTCCTCTCTGTTTTCAACTAGGGACTTCAGCGTATGTTTTCAAGTTTATTTGTCTACTTTCGAATTGATAGCTTTAATTAATACGGTTTGTAAGAACCAAACTCCTGACCTATTCTTTAAGTATTTTGAATATACCAATAGCTTAGTAATAGTAGAAAAAAAGCTATATTTTCTAATTGTCACAATAAAAACATCATCGCCATCCGTACTCGGAAACTTAGTAATTTTGTAGTGGTTCATTCGGTCCCTAATATAGTGCAGGTCACAACGTGTTTCTACTGGTCAGTCAGTCACGGCCACAGAGTACTTTTGTATAGTATGTCACGGCAAATAGAGCGAAGCGGACGTACGCCTATCGCTGTCATAATTATTTGCAATCTTCGCATTGTTGGTAGTGCTTCGTCCAGAAATAATTTCATCACATTCCTTCTATTTCACAAGGTACTGTAGTAAACAAATTATTATAAATACTAAATATGTTTGGCATTCAAATTGATTTTGATCCTATTTTATTATCGAGTTGCTAATGTATTCGGTAACGAAATTATTAAACAAAATGTTAGAATTTTTCATTATCTCCACTTCATTACCTTCCGTCCCCTCCATTTTTTTGTGGGAAGGTAATGAACTGTTTTGGAAGGAAATGAAAGTTTTTTTTTTTTGTTCATTACTAATAAGATTGATTAGGTACTGTTAAAAATACACAGTGTAAGCTCCATGTAACACCAACAACAACATGAGATGCGTGTTTTTCTATGTAGTTTATTATTCTATTTGGCCGTATTTTATTATTTTCAGTACTAATATGGGCAAAACTCGAAAGCTATCAAGAGAAGAAAAACTGGCAAAAGATAGGCTACGTAAACGAGAAAAATATGCACAGTTAAAAAACGATCCTGCTTTATATGCTCTACAGAAAGAAAAAGAAAAAAGTAGGTATTTATCAAGAAAAGAGAGTAATAAGATATGTAGCATTAAAGACATGACTCCTAGATCACAACGAGAACTAAGAAAGCGATGGAAAAAAAACACACAAAACTACTTAAAAAGGAAGAAAGAAGAAAGTAAATTACAGAGAATATTGGAGGAAAACTCACCTCCACAGAGTGAGTCAGAAAATTATGTTAATCTAGAGCCTCCCAGACCAGATCCCTTGATGCTGTCTGAACCAGGTCCCAGTACAACCAATCAAAATATGTCTCTACGATTATTGAAGTCCGATAATATAGTAAGGCCTCCCAGATCAGATCCCTTGATGCTGTCTGAACCAGGTCCCAGTACAACCAATCAAAATATGTCTCCTCGACTATTGAAGTCCATTAATTTAATAAGGCGTTTGCGTTACAATCATATTAAGACGGTGAAGAAATTGAAAGATCAGATTAGTAAACTAGAAAGAGAAAAAGATTTGCTACGTAAAAGAAGTAACATAACTAAAAAAGTTTGTGATACTATTGAAAAAAAAGTAGATGAAGTATTGATAGAGATAAGACCAGAAAAGAAGGAAGAAGTCAAAAAACATCTGCTCTTTAGTGAAACTATAACTCGAAATTTGCAAGAGAGCTATAAAATTATGCCTAAAAAAGACAAGAGGAAATTTGTGGCTACGGTTATCAAAGATGATAAAAATTTTAGAAAATATAAGCTGCTTCATAAATTACCATTTTCCCGAAGAAAGAAAAATATTGCAGAAGAAACAAAAATTGGTAAATGAAATCCAGTAATTTTTTGAAGAAGACACAAACAGTAGGGTTGCCGCGGGGAATAGAGAGTTTATTAAGAAGAGAGGCGTGAAGAAACAGAAAAGGTACCTGAATGATAATTTAAAAAATCTGCATGTGAAATTCTTGAAGGAGCAACGCAGTGTAAGCTATTCGACGTTCTGTAAATATAGACCCTATTGGGTGGTTTTTCCTAAAACAGAGCGAGACACTTGTCAATGCAAATTGCATTCGAACGTAAATTTGTTGATTAAGGCACTCAAAAACGCGGATATCATCACTGAAAGTACGGGAACACATGTTATTAATAGTCTCTGTTGTGATGCAAAGCAAAAATGTCTCGAACGTACATGTGAACTCTGCGTAAGTAAAGTTTTGAACTATCATGAATTTCAAAATGACAAAAAAATTATGTTCCATCAATGGGTTGTAGAGAAAAAGCCGTATACGGTGAAAGATGGAATAAAAAAGATTAAAATAGTCAGTATAAAAAAAAGATTTGAAGATTATCCGAGCAACGTTATTTACAAATTAGAGTCATCTCTGGATACATTCCTTAAGCACAATCTAAATATTACTGTGCAGTATGAGGTTATCAAGCAACTGAAACAAAATTTGAAAGACAAAGAGATACTAGTGCACGTGGACTTCAGTGAGAACTATTGCTTGAAATATAATCAGGAGATACAATCCTTCCACTTCGGAGGAAGTAGAGAACAAGTATCCTTACACACTGGAGTTCTTTACTATATGGACAGTGATGCAGGTATATACTTAGAACCAAATCATTTTGTACGATAAGCAATTGTTTGAAACATGATGCTGGAGCCATAATGGGCTCACTTGTGTCCTATTTTAAAGATGGCACAGGAACTACTACCATATGAAGTAGTACATTTCTTATCAGATTCACCCTCTAGCCAATATAGAAATAAAAACATTTTTTATATGATCACTAAATTAAAAGATATCAACAATGATATAACTAAAGTGACATGGAAGTACCAAGAAGCCGGCTATGGTAAAGGAGCTCCGGACGGTATTGGAGCAGTCGTAAAACGAACTGATAATTTTGTGAAATATGGTGGAGACGTTGGTTCTTTTGAAGATTTCTGGGCTTTAGTGACCAAAAGTAATAATAATAAGATAAAATAAGAAAAGTCACATACCTCATAGACATTGCAGTTCCCAATACTCATAACCTACAAAATACCATATCTGAAAAAATAAGTAAATATGCTGAACTTAAAGAAGAAGTCACAAGAATCTGGAGACAAGAAAGAGTGTACGTTATCCCTATAGTTCTATCCACGACTGGCGTTATTCCCAACCATCTTCTCCATAGCCTAAAATTAATAGACATAGAAGAATCCGTCTATATCAACCTACAGAAAGCTGCCATCTTAAACACCTGCAGAATAGTTAGGAAATTCATGCAGTTAGAGGAAGAAAACACACCCTAATAAACACCACACGCTACATTTACTTGGTTTTGGCCCGTAAATGTAGCTAAAACCAGCCTAAGAGCTGAGAAAAATAGAAACACTCTCAAAATAATAATAATAAATTTATTTCATAAAAAATTACAGATTTTTTAACATGCTGTATATAAAGACAATTTTGAATGAGCTTTGGTAGTAACACAATGCAATACAATCTAAGGACTACAATCTGTACACAATATGGAAAACCCTGCCTCTCAAACTAGGCAACCTGTATCTTGAGAGACAGTGATTCAGCTTAAAAAGGTGATGCTAAAAGTATAATGCTATAGTAGACTGTGTCGATCTACCTGAGCGATCCAAGATAATAAAGTTAATAAGTACTATTCTATACGTGAGGTCTGCGTGTGTGTGTGTGTGGGTGTGTGTGTGTGGGTGTGTGAGTGTGTGTGGGTGAGTGTGTGTGTATGTGGGTGTGTGTGTGTGTGAGTGTGTGCGTTTGTGTGTGTGTTTTGTGTGTGATTGGAGATTTATGTAGGTAGTTATACGACATACTTAAGTAAGGATTCTGTTTGTATATAGTCCTGTTCCAGGAGCCATGCCGTTAGTTTTGATTTAATTTCATATTTATTTAGATCGACAATGTTTAATTTTTTGTGAATTTGTTTGTAGATGTATGTACTTAATGTGTAGTATTGGTGTTGAGCGAATGATGTTTTGTGAGGGGTACTTAAGGGTAGTTTCTTCCTTTTTTTGGGGTCAGTTGGGGGAACGGTAGCGTGCTTTCTAGCAGTAGACTTCAGTACAAAAAGCTGGCGCACAGAAAGTACTTTGCAATCAGCGTATAGTTGCGTAGTGGGATAGCGATACGGTTTCCTCGACATCACCCTCAGAACGGCTCTCTGCGCTCTCTCAATCCTCAGGAGACTGGTTTTATTTGCACCACCCCATACTGTGATGCAATATCCAATGACTGATTGACATAATGCAAAGTACACCATCTTCAGGGTTTCAGGCGCAGCCGAGTCTCTGAGGGATTTGAAAATATGCACAAGTTTCATAGATCTAGTGGTAATGGCATCAACCTGTTTGTCCCATCGTAATCCTCCGTCTATTTGGACACCCAGATATTTCACATTATCAGTTCTTCTAAGTGTCGGACATAAGCATTGTGGGGATTGTTTGGAGCAGGCGTGCGCTGATATGGAGAAGGATTTGTCGGGCAAGTTATTACGCCGTATAGCAAAAGGAATGTACGATGTTTTATCACAGTTCAGGGTTAGTAAGTTTAGATTGAGCCATTTTATTATACTTGTTATTGCCGCTTCTGCGTGGCGCTTAACGCTATCCCAAGTTGGTCCGTAAACTATGACTGCGGTGTCGTCTGCATACGCAATGATCTTGGAGTTGGGGATGGTCATTCTGCACAAATCATTGACATATACTAGGAAGAGGGTGGGGCCTAAAATGCTTCCCTGAGGTACACCGTAAGAGGTTGATACTTCCTCACTTATATGCTCTCCAATTTTTACTCTTTGGGTCCGGTTGTTAAGACAGTCCTTGAAAATTTCAAGGGTGTTTCCTCGAACTCCTAGGAGTTCCAATTTAGAGATAAGTTTGGGAACAGATACTGTGTCAAATGCCTTAGAAAGGTCTAGGAAGATCCCTAGACTATTAACTCTACTATCAAGATTCCTAGCAACCGATTGCGTCAGCTCAAGAACCGCATCTTCAGTTGAGGTTCCTGTGCGAAAACCATACTGATTTTCAGCTATGAGCTGATGTTTGTTTAGGAATTTTTTTAAACTATTATCAGGATCCTTTCTAGTAACTTAGAGAGTGCTGGGAGGACTGATATAGGTCTGTAATTGTTGACACAGTTTCTGTTCCCTCCCTTATGAATCGGATGGACGATAGCTTTTTTAGCGCATCAGGAAAGATGCCTTTTTGAAGGCAACCGTTAAGGATATACGTCAATGGTGGCGTCAAGGTCTGGCGGCAACTCTTTAGGACCAGGGGGGATATGCCATCCCAACCTATTGCGCAATCATTTCGCAATTGGAGAATAAGAGACTCCACTTCCGATTCATCAACCTCAAGTATCACAAGAGAGTTGGCGGGGCTGGATGACATATTTTGACATGGTCTCATTGGTGGGCTTGTAGGTTGGTGAGGTTGAGACATGATTTTTTCTGCCAAGTTAGAGCCTATTGTACTGAAAAAACTACACACTTCGTTTACGGATGAAGTAGCGTTATCACAGATATCCAACAGCTCACTCGGGCTAGTTTTCTTTTTGTTGGTATTGGTGATTTGTTTTATCGTTTTCCAAAGGGCTTTGGGGTTGTTACGAGATTTTTCAAGTTCGCTTTTGTCATGGGCTATTTTTAGTTTCCGGAGTAGGTCGTTACAAAAATTCCGGTACCGCGTATAGGTAGTTTTCAGGATAAGATTTTTGGGATCTTTTCTTGATCTGTTGTGCAACTGGTCACGGTTTTGAATACACTTTAATAATCCGGGGGTTATCCACGGTTTAATTATTCTTTTTTTCCTTGGGATTTTAGTTTGTACAGTGTGTTTGGTTATTACTGAAGTGATAGTATTTATGAACATATTCATGGATATATTGGGGTCAATAATTTTGTATAATGGTGTAAAATCAGAGTTTTCTAAATCCAACTTAACTGCATCGAAGTTAATGCGGGTAGCTATGTGGAGTGGTTTGTTATCTCGGTTTGTGTTCTCAATAGTAAGTAGCACCGGTTTGTGGTCCGTGATGTGTGAGTCAAGTACAAGGGTAGTAACAGGAAGGGTAGTTTTAACAAGCGCATGATCTAGACAGCTATCTAGCCGAGTGTTGTACCGATGGGTTGGAAGAAGACCGTGGGAGGCATTTAGAATGAGATAATTGAAGCAGCGGCTATCTGTACCATTTGGGTTGAGGTCTATATTAAGGATTATATTTTTGTAGGAGGAGAGGCTTACGTAGACACTATTTAAACTATCCAAAAAAAATTCGGTACTTTCCTTATTGCTGTATGACGGGGACCGGTACACTGCTACAATAGCAATATTTTGGTTAACTATATGACATACCAAGCAGTTCCCATCCACAAAATGAGGTTCCCACTCTGAGGTTCGGAGAGCTTGATTTGTAAAGATAACAATTCCATCATTTTGGTTACTGTTTATTCTGGTACAATAAGATTCATATCCATCCAAAACAGGGATATTACTGACTTTACTAAGCCAACATTCTGTGAGGATTACCACGTCTAAATCAAGTTTTATTGAGTGCAATAGTGCCTGGAGTTGGTCAAAATTTTTATTTAAGCTTCGGATGTTTAAGTGTAGTATTTTCATGTTGGTATTGGTGGTGTTAACGTATTCAATACAAGTTTCTGGGGCACAGTTAAATGAGTTACCCACTGTTTGCGAGTCAAGCTCGTTGCATATACTATTTATGGTAGCCATTGGGAGAGTGTAGACATAACGTGCGGTGACTCAAAGCTAAGACTTCTGTTTTTAGGATTTGTTTAGTATATAATAATATGCCGTTTATTATATGTTTTTTTGTGTAAGAGTGGTTGTTATAGCAAGTGTGATTGTGGTAGTGAGTTGTGAGTGTATTTTTGTGTAGAGTGCGTATGCCATGGTGAGTTTTTATTTGTGTGGTTATGTGAATGTTAAATAATATGTGTGTCTTTTTAGATTTATGAACTGATACAATAACGAAAAATAATAAAAGTAGACAGATGTACGCAAATATGTAGCTCTTAACTGTTCGGATTACCAGTCACATGCCAGCGCAATCCA
This sequence comes from Gortyna flavago, assembly GCA_963669345.1. NCBI lineage: Eukaryota > Metazoa > Arthropoda > Insecta > Lepidoptera > Noctuidae > Gortyna > Gortyna flavago. Next base: position 10,572,011 of record OY770129.1, read on the forward strand.
CATCCTGGAGAAATTTCTCGGAGTTGACTAACAATTGTTTATCTCCTTCCTTTTTGCGCAAAAATATGTTACCGTTGGAAACCCAGCAGAATTTGAACTTGTAGTTTTTCGCAAACTCTCTTGATAGGTAGAATAGTTTTTTGGTGTTACCCGGAAGCTGTTCCGTACGAACTGCAGATATGAGTGACTCCTTTTTCATAACTGACGAAAATTCGGCTATAATCGGTCGTGCTGTGTTAGAGGCACTCGATGATTTCCCGGGCAAGCGGTAAATATCTCTCAATTCAGACTCTTTTATGGATACTCCGACAGCTTCGCCAATGCTGAATACAGTTTTTGCAAGAGTGTCATTGGTTTCAGTGTTACATTGCGGTACATTACGGATTTCTATGCCCGACGACCTTGACTTATATTGTAGATCTTGTATTCTTTTCTCCAGACTTTCTATATATTGTATCTGTTCCCGGCGTTCCTTTCTTAGGACTTCAACTTCTTTTTTCAACTCCTCAAATTGTTGGTTTATGAAAGACATAGATTTAACTATCTCCTCGTTTGACTTGCGTATTTCTGTATTAGTTGCCTGAATCTGGGTGTTCTATGATTTTATTTCTCCTATATCAGACGCCAGTTTTGTCATCAGAGCGGTTTGAGTCGCAAGAAGCTTGGCAATTGAGGAGTCTTGTTTTTCCTTCCAATCTGCGAGTTGAGTTTGAAGGTCGCACGAACTCAACGTAGCAGCGCCTTGTGGCGAGTCTGCCTTTCGGGCTCTTTTATTTCGATTAATATTTACGTAATCGGACACCACTGCATTGGCTATATCCGATTCTGATTTGGATTGGGACTGGCCTATGATGTTTAATTGCGTTTTCGGCGTGCTCGGGGGGGTGCGTTGTACACCGGACATGTTTCCAAAAGTTGTACTATAAATGAAAGCAAATCTCGTAGACTTCGTTACGATTGAAGAGCGCGAGTACACCGCGCCGTGAGCCTGGGTCGCGTTAGTCGCGTGCAAGTGGATTCGTAGCGCATCGGCTACGAGTACTTCGTGTTCGTAGCCGCGTAGGTAGTCCGTAGCAGTTACGTCAGCGGATAGCGGCTACGGCGGGGCCGCGTAACAGATAGCGAGTAACTAATTCGAGATTCCACGTCACAAGCATCGTAGCGCGTCGGGCAGGGAGTCGGATCACAACCCGACACCGCACCGCAGGAGTGGGTTCAAATCCAGCAATGCACAATCACTTTTCGAAAGTCAAATTTTAAAGTAGGTGACAAAATTGTTCGTGTCTCACTCTAGGGCCGCCCAGTGGGCGTTGATTACTAGTAAGACACAGGCAAGAGTGACAAGGAATTCACAATCACTTAACTTAGCCAATCACAAAAATCGATGCAAAAATTCCGAGGACAACCGACACGCGTCTACTCGGTACAATGTGCGGACGCCGACCCCTAGAACCGACCGCCAGTATACCAAATGTACACTTTGAGATGGTAACAGAGAGCGATATTGACAAAAGAATATTTCCACCAAATATTCCAGGATTTAAGGGAACAATGAAAGTACATCAAGTCATTTGGACCGCTGATAACATGAGAACTATTATTTTACGAAGTCTAAGTTGTTTCGAATGTCAAGATTGCGGCATTTCGTGCATACATAATAAGCATTTAGGCTTCCTTCATTTTAAAAGCGAAGAGGCGAGAGTTGGTGTCGATGAGATTGATCAGTGCGCTCAAAATGAAGGCACTTATATCAATGACGATCTGCAGTGCGATTCTGTTACCATCTCACCGTGAAAACTTAGGTGAAGTGAGCGTGGAGTGAGCTGTCATTAGAGTAAATCCCTATAGCATCAGATGGAATGACAGCTCACTTCACCTAACTTCTCACGGTGAGATTTTAACAGAATCGACCGGCAGTCCTTATTAAGCATAGATACTTCCACTTTTTTAAATAACCTAAATGAAACAGATCTTTTAAAAAACTTACAACCTCTACAGGGTCCGATCGATTTACAGCTCTCACCGTTGGTAAATACTACAGCTACATCTTCGACTGCGTTAAGATCTCCTAAAATCAAGATTTTATCTGACGTACGTACCTATAAATTGGGAGAACCGTAAATTTTATAAGATTCCAAATCAAGAACTTAAGCCAAAAAAAGTTGAAGAAGTTTTTAATTCTGAACACCAACGGCAATTCAAGACTTTCGTGCAATCAAATAGATCAGAAAAAGAAAACAAAGACTACAATAATTATGATGGATCAGATGATAGTGACGAATTAAGTATTTTTTAAGTTTTCTAATGTTTATGATTGATTTTGCTCAGGCTATGTGCTACGACCTAAATTAAGGTTGACTAGAGTAACATTGTAGGATTGATTGTCGGTAGACGAGTAAGAATTTTTGAACATTTTTTAAAATTTTATACCATTATGTAAGCATTCCTTTACTGTTTTTTTGTTTGTATACTGTGATTTTGCACTCAAAAGTAAAAAGACTGGTTACTTATTATTTACATATTATTTTTTGTTAATTGTCCAGTCAGATATTCATAATACTCTATGATTGTTATATATTTTTTGTCTTTGTTTTAAGTTTAATATGTGATTTTGCGTCCTATTATTTTGCACTCAAAAGTAAAAAGACTGGTTACCTATTATTTACCTATTATTTTTTGTTAATTGTCCAGTCAGATATTCATAACACTATGATTGTTATATATTTTTAGACTTTGTTTTTAGTTTATTAAGTGATTTTGCGTCCTATTTGTATTGTATTAATTGTTAATAGGTTGTAGTTAGTCAGTTATTTAAACAAAAAGTTAGGGTTGACTACTGCTCAGGAGCCTTAAATTATTTAAAAACTTCCACGAAGTTGATTTTTTGAGACTGAATTGAAAAGAAAGACTGAATTGAAATAAAAGACGGTGATTATTGAAATTATATTGTTTTATTTAGCTGTTTTAAATTAACGTCTTTTACGGTTCATTAACATCCTAATCTATTTCAGAACTGTTTTACGGTATCTCATTGCCGTCCCGACTTATATCATTACCATCGCGCCATAGTTCATTACAATCCTTTAACTTTTCATCACCTTCCAGTTGTTAAATTTCAATTGTCATTTTCTCCGTTAATAAACAAGATAATAACGTGCCTTCCACTTTAAAGAATCTGGTGACAATTGAAACTCGTGTATATAAAAAAAAACCTAAAATGTAATATTTATTTTTATTCTGCGGAACGGTTCTATTTGCACGAAACGACGGAATGAACCTGTAACGTAAATAAATGAGTTTTGAAAATGGGAGTCATTTTTGAGGGGTAAATAGACAATTTTAAAAAAAAGTTTCGCAATCTGTACCGTGTGACATATCAAATGAAAGGGCTTACCGTGAGGATCTCAAATATATTTTTTTCATAATTTTAAAGTAAATTGTATTAAAGTTATTTAAGACAATAGACGGAAATTTACCATTCCCCCCCCTTATCTCCGAAACTACTGAGCCTAAAATTTTGAAAAAAATACTGAAAATAGTTCTATACCTATAGATTACAGAAAAATTAATAAGAAGTCTATGATCTTGAAACAACATGGTAAATCTCTCAATATTGTGCGTAAAAACTTACATTTTCAGTTGGAATGTATGGGAGAACATGTTTTTCAACTACAATGTTGTTCTACTACAATGTTTTTCAACTACAAGTTTGTTCTTGGGATAAATTCATTCCAGCTACGGAACCCTTCATTGTGCGTGGTCCGACACGTACTTGGCCGGTTTTTTGGCATAAAAATACCACAGCCTACTAACTATCTACTAAAGAAAATAGAATGACAGCGATACTCCCATAGACAAAATTACTAAAAATAAACAGTGACCGTTTTCTGCAATTTGCGGGTCGGTATTAAGTTGTACGTTGATTAAAATATGATTCGCGGCCGTAACAAATATGTAAGTATTTACAGAATTATATCTATAATTCATCAACACAACTCTCTAAGACCAAGTAATCCCCAAGAATGACTATTTCATGAAATCTTCACATTTGGGGATTATACTAACTTAACAAGTTGTATTACTGATTGTAATGATTATAATTCTGTACGTACCACTTAATACTGACCAGCAAATTGCAAAAAACGTAAGAAAATTTGAATTTCGCGGGCTACCTTAGCGCTTCCTCCTTAGATACCTACAGTTGTTCGTATTAATATCACCAAAACACGGATTTTCATCCATTAAAGAAAACACCTTAAAATATACTTAGTCCTACATAAAACCTACATTATTGGTAACCCTACTGCAGTGTTTGTATGGGAAGATTTAAATGATCAATATCTTTGAAACTACTCAATGTTTCTCCGTCACAAATTCAGTAAATCATTATCGTCCCCGTCACAAAAATTTTAACATATTTCGAAGGCCGTAGATCATCACGCAGCGGAGATACATGTGTCCAGCCAGCTTGAGCTCAGGCTGGCTGGACATTAAGTTTTTATTGATTTCTCGTAAACCCTTACATGTGACGCCATAAATCAAACGTTATTACTGTCACAAATTGCGTCACTAAATGTTAATAAAGGAACCATATTCGAAAACGCTCCCGTTATTGAGATTCGGAAGTGCCAGCCAAAAGTTTTATACGTAAATTCAAGATGGCTGGACACAGATCTTTGCATTTTTCTACTAAACCGCTGTACGTATCACAAAACTTTTAGCTCGATGCCTGTCACAAATGTATGTGACGCCCGTTGATATGCAAAAAGTCGTCAAAATCACTTCCGTTACCAAGATTGAGAGACCAGCGAAAAGTGGTTTTTCAAGATGGCTGGACACGTTTTCGATCGATTATCTAAGATTCTGTTGCGTCACAAATTCTGAAATAAGGGTGTTTAGTCGTCACATAAAATGCCCTATTGACCTAGTTAAATGCGAGTTATTTTGAAGATTTGTCCAGCCAGCCTGAGTGACATCGTTCCTGTGTTCTCGTTTTGATCGCGTAACCGACCACGCGTACACTGAAACACTTGTCCGTACAAGCCATCAGTCCGTACACACGGCTCTATACAACAAACTTTATAGAAGTATGAAGACTGATCAAAACTAACCCAAAATTTTCATAACGCCCGGCGCTAAAGAAATATATATCTCAGTTTATGCATTATCATGAGGTAAAAAATAACTGCATTTTTTTATGGCTATCTTGTAAATAGGTATTGCTATTTCTTTTTTTAAGGGTGTCCAATTTTTTTTCGTTTATAGGTGCAAATAAATACTTATACCTATGTTTAGATTTAGCTATTAGTGAATAAATGTGATATTGCTATGCATTTTAGATCAGGTAAACGTATATATTTCACTTGTATCTATATATTTTTTATGAATCATGCATGCGTGCGTGAACTTAGTGCCATGTGTTTAAAAATAGTTAAAAAATAACTTAGGTAGGTATAAAAACAACAGAAATCAGAAAACTAGTAAGTAAATAAAATAGAAAACAACAAATAGCATTATCATATTAGTTTTCAAAATTTAATACGGTTTTATCAAGTCTGCACAGCACGCAAGGTGACTAACATGTCCTCTTGTCTAGCCCTTCCCAAATAATAAACGATGCTCACGACGCGTGTGCGCAGCTACCTACCTAGAGTTCTTCAGCCTTCTATACAAGAACAGTAGTATTGTCTTATGGCGTTTCTTCCCTCCATTTCTGGTTCCGGATCGTACAGCACGTAGGTATGCGTAGATACCTACCTACACTTAACTAATAACTAAAAAGACACATAAATCGCTCTTAGGTTTGATGAACAATTGTTCGTGTGATTATTTTTTATCAGTTTTTCTGAAATCACTGGATACATTTTTAATATTTTGCTTAGCAATATTCAATAACAGCCACGCTATTAGAAGATAGAATAGAGGCTGTATTAATCAGTTTCACTTGTGTGCAAATTCTATACATCATCTGCCTAGCCTTTTCCCAACTATGTTGGGGTCGGCTTCCAGTCTAACCGGATGCAGCTGAATACCAGTATTTTACATGGAGCGACTGCCTATCTGACCTCCACAGCCCAGTTACTGGGTAATACGATACCCCTTGGTAAGACTGGTTGTCAGACTTTCGGGCTTCTGACTACCCGTAACGACTGTCAAAGATCCACGAATGACAGCCGGAACCAACGGCTTAACGTGCTTTCCGAGACAAGGAGGGGTCTCGGTATGTAAAGATGGTCACCCATCCACAGACCAACCGCGGCAAGCGTAGCTTAACCTGATCGATCGACCTGTGCGGCTGTTATTATTTAGCCACGGGCCCCTCTTTATAAGCATAATTATGTAAAGAAAAGTTACAACCCAGGTTTGCTAATAAAATTTTATAAGTAGTATAAGTACCTACCTACTATAGGTACTACATAAAAGTTTAACTCTCCTGAGAATGTGTAAGTATAGGTACTCGTATTATTGTAACTCCCCAAAATCTATGTAGGTAAATAGAATTTGTGTACAATAAACTCAGTATAACTTAATTTTAAGAGAGTAAACGTTTGGTCATCCCATAATGTATTATGTCGTTATACTTATCTAAAACTCTTTTATTATTTATTTATTTTACCATTTATGTACACACATTTATAAACAAACAAGAAAAAAACAACAGAAAAATAGGTACAAAGGTAATGCTTATTTCATAAGAAATCTCTTCCAGCATACCTGAATAATAAATAGAGAGATGTAGACAGCGTCAGGCCTCCGTCACTCCATGTACTTGCGCGCTATAAGTGCCTACCGCCCAGCCGAGCGGTCTCGGTCCGCCGGCGGATCAAATTCAGTGCGGTTTTCGCAAGCGAAGCGCGCGCACGCCGTTCAATTTTAATAGTGCTCTTCGTTCGTACGCGTATTACGATGCCGTGTGGTGCCTTATGTGCTGTAGATGGGTGTAAATCAAGTAAAAGAAGGGATAAACACCTAACATTTTTCCATTTACCTGTCAATGAAGAAAGGTAAGTGATAAATTATTACTAGTTTTTGTCGTTTAAATTTTTTTCCATTCACATACCGTCATTAGAGATATAATTAAAAGACAGTAGGTGTGCGGACACCGGTATCCACTTAGAATTTGACAGTTTAATAGGTATATACTAAGCATTAGCTTGCCTTTCAGACACAGATTTACATAATTTTGTTACATAGAAACGTTGTACAAACCATACAAGTCAAACTTCTCAGTTTGGCCTGTATGTCTGATCACCTCCTTTTTTTTAAGTTGGTTAAATATTTTATAAATGATAAAAATTTTAACTGCCACATAAAAGTCAGAACATATTCACAGTTCTCAATAACATAGATAAAAAGTTATGTTAATTTAATTTTATCGAAGAGGCAGCCCTGCGATTACTGTGGAATCGCGCGGTGCGAAGCAATCACTGCTGTACGCTTGAGCATTTAGGCGCATTTTAGCATACAGTGGTTGTTGACGCGAGGGAGTAGGCAATTATCGTAATAGGTATTGGAAATTTTCTACTGAGTGAAGTATCTGTTACGTAGTAACTATTCAGTAATCTGTGACAGCGTGTGAAAGAGTAACACATAAAATTTGAAAACAACTCACTTACTTAATAAACTAGACAAATATTATGAGAATATACTTACAAATAAACATACATACATCTAAAATAAATATCACTAGAATGTTAATTATAACGTAATCGAAATAATAAATACACACACAACTATGGAAGGAATTGGAAGTGGAGTGGTGGTGGAGTGGAGTGGTTTATGTTAAATTATCATAAAAATTAATTTAATACTTTCCCACACCGCACCCTTTCGATAGTTGATGCACAACGATATCTCTGTCGCATACAAAAATAATAATAAAAATATTTGGTATTGAGGTTGAGCACCCTAAAACCAGAAAAAAATATGAAACTTGAAGCATTTTACTGCAAAATCTTGTAAGATAAAGATTCGAGATTTTTTTTAATAATACATATAGTTCTGTTGAATATGTCGTATTAATATAAAATCAATATTCGCAAAGATTAAGTAAATAAAAAATAAATAAGAAAAAAAATGATTTACGTCTTCTATTAAAAGCATTTTTTTATATTGTTATGTCTAATATGTGCCAAAAAAAATCATTGCTATTTGGCTATAGTAGTGGACAAATAAAAATATGTTTTTTAATAAGTACATAATTTTGGATTTGTTCGAAAATCTATGGAACACTAAAAATCGCCGAAACTTCGTTTCTAAGTACATCTGCACTTCGGGAGTTCTACTCTGACAATTGAAATAGTTTGTAGTATCCAATAAACAAATAAAAAGAGGATGATCGCTTTTAAGGTAGTTTTTCATACTGTGTATAGTATCTAATGGTGACTACCAATTATTAATAATACCTACTATAAATATACCTACAAAAATTTGAGATAACTTTTTTATCCGCCGACCTGAGTAAATTTTGTATAGCCGTGACCCGTCTTCTTCCAGTTTTCGCTGACCTCGCATTGAATAGGTTTTCGTACAATCAGAAGTCAGGTTAAACTGATTATTACATAATCAGTTTAAGCTGCACATCAAGCTTACAGTTTGATGTGCAGCCGTGTGTGTAAAAGGCTTCTGCAGGTACGGACTATTGTTTCTGTGTAGGTACGCGTAACCGACTATGCGTACATTGGTACGCTTAGTCCGTACAAGGCTTTAGAACCAAAGAGAATGTAAACACTAGCGTTTTAGAACGCTCAATAGGTCTCACCCGATCCCAAGCGAAACAAAATGGCGTTGCTCTCCGTGCATACCGTAGCATTACTAACGTTGCTGACCGTGCATACCGTACTAACGTATTTTTTTTAAGTTTTATGAGTAGGAAGGTACCTGTCTTGAACTAGGTATGTACCTACATACCTAGTTCAAGACAGGTACCTTAGGTTAAATGCTCTGTGGGTACCTAGGTAGGTACCCACAGAGCATTTAACCTTTTAGGTACCTACATACCTAGTTTGCAAAACCAAACAGACCTATTAAACCATTTAGGTAAATTGTTTCAATAAGTATTAGGCATTAGGAACCTCGAGTCGGATTACCCACCTATCGAACAATTTAATCTCACGACTATTTGGTTTTCCCTGATAGGTAAACTGAAATTAAGTACTTGATAATTAAAAGATAATGGATAACAAAATTTAATATATAAGAACGAAGTTTAGGTCCTCTGACAGAGTCGAGCAGTAACTTGGACAATAATGCGTGTCGTCATCCTGTTAGCCCTTCTGGGTTCCGCACTCGGTGAGCTACCTTACTTTAACTAATACGAATATTACGGCCAGCAAAAGAGGCATTGAAGGACGAACGCAACGTGTAAATGTGGGCCGAGGCGAAGCCGACGTACACATACGTAAGTCCATCAATGCCTAGTTGTGGCCAAGGCTTGTATAGTACTTTTCTCAAATAATGCGCGGAAATTAAAATACCTACAATTACGTTTCAAAATCAATGACGAACAACAAATGATATCAACTAGTAATAAATATGTCAATGCGAACAACGAACAACATTAGTTTTTCCTGCGTTAGTGTTCATTTGTTTTTTTTTTCAATAATCAGCTTTCTATTTGCAAGCCAGTTCGAAAATCTTTGATAAGTTACCTCCTTGGTTTCCATGTTTCGGAGTAAAAGATCGTTCCATTTTTAAATCACACGACAGATATGAGTTTAAAGCAATGATTTTACTATGTAATTTATTTGGCCGCTAAACACGACAGTTATGGATTTTCATACAACTTTTGCCGGCCGCTGCTCGCATGTATTTGACCAGTAGGTACAGCAATTTCGATTTATCTCGAAGAAGGTTGTCAAAATAATGTTCCACCAAACCAAGCATGTTTGAGAAAATTAAATTACTAGGTACAGAGGCCAGCACATCAACCTACTCAATCTGTCAAATTTATTTGATACATTTTCAACTTTATGACAAAGGATTAGGGTTCATATTCAATTGGGACAATTTGACAGATTGGAGTTGCTTGATGTGCTGGCCTCTGTACATACTAACTAAATCGTGCCAATCCAACTGCTGGGCAAAGGGCTCCTCCTGGACGTCTATTCGGTCCGCGGTTAATGTGGGCCAAGTGTTTATGTATGCACCCTGAGAAAAAATCCTAATAGACAAATCTCTGAGGATAGAACTAGACTTATGATCACCCAGTAGTCGCTTGCGAGGGCAGACGAGGCAGTCGACATGTAATTTGCTTTGTCCTAGACCTAATGTTCTGTGTTTCATTCTAGCGGTGCCCAAGAGCATCAACCGCATTGTCGGTGGCTCCCCCACCACCGTTGAGCAGTACCCGTACATGTCCAACATGCAGTACGGTCTGTGGGGCATCTGGTGGTACCAAGCATGCGGCGGTTCCTTGATCACCTCCACCTCAGTACTCTCTGCTGCTCACTGCTACCAGTAAGTACTACTAGTACTACTTACCTACTTCACGTACCCATTCTCAATGGGTGCCTATTGTACATCCCAACGTCACAAATATCTAGAGCAGACAGTAGGTCATTGCCGAACCTATTATCTGCCCCAGAAATATGTTAGATGGTAGGTAAAAAAAGTACTTCCCTAATACATTTACCTAAATATAGTAACTAGACTGGCCACAAGTAAATATGTTTTGAATCGATTTTTGACGCAAGAATTGTTAATTTTCGTTTTGTGTGATGCAGCGGTGACATTCCGGCGGAGTGGCGCGTGCGCCTGGGCACCTCGCTCGCATCTAGCGGCGGCTCTCTGCACTCTGTCTCCCAACTGGTCCTCCACCCGGGATACAGCTCCGCCACATTGGACAACGACGTCGCCATTGTCCACCTGAGCAACCCAGCTGTCTTCTCCAGCGCCATCCAGCTCGCTCGTATCCCTGGCAACGGTTACTTACTTGCTGACGGTGCTGTACTAACCACCGTGGGTTGGGGAGCACTTTCGGTGATTATTTTCTTTTTCTGTCAACATAGAATTTTCTGTTTTGTTAGATTATTCACACTGAATGAAATGAAATGGAATAGTTATGCCATTGGTATGTATACTCCGACTTTTAATTAGCTGCAGTAAAATGACACTTCTTAATAACTAATTTCGGACTGCATTTAGAGTTAAGCATGGCAAATAAGTTTCGTTTGTTACACTATTCTGTACTAGAAAAACAAGGTTTGGTTGATGGCCGCGAAAAAACAAAAAGAAGCTGTCATTTTACTGCAGCTAATTAAAAGTCCGACTATAGTAGGTTTGTCTAATAAATTTTCTTGGGATTGCATAATTTTGTTGATTACCTACAAAATCAAAAAAATGATTTAACAAAAATACGTAGGTATTTCAGAAATAGTAACAAAGCCAAACGTGGCCAATTGAAAACCCTCTTGTGAGTTCCTTTAATTAAATATTATTCCTATTTACTTTACAGACCGGAGGTGGATCCCCCGAACAGTTGCAGCACGTCAATATCAACGCCATTAACCAGAAAGTGTGCGCTGACCGTTACGCTCACCTGAAGACTCAGCCAGGTTTCCAGAACTGGCCCGACATCACCGACAACATGTTGTGCGCCGGTATCTTGGACGTCGGCGGCAAGGACGCCTGCCAGGGAGATTCTGGTGGTCCCCTCGCTCACCATGGTGACATCATCGTCGGTGTTGTCTCATGGGGCTACCAGTGCGCTAATGAAATCTACCCTGGCGTCAACGCTCGCGTCAGTAAATACACTGAATGGATAGTCGCTAATGCGTAAACGTTATATGTAGAACTCGCCAAAATAACATTATCTGGTTTAAAAGTTTCAAATCAAATCAAATGGTCTATTATATACATTTTTTACTGACTGAGAAGATTAAATAAGTTTGAAGTTAAATCGCTATTTCAATAAAAATCACCGACCAAATGAATGAAATAGGATGGCGATTATGGCTCATGTTTCAGTAGGGGTGCATTCAATAAGCCTCATGCTCATCTATACTTGATTAAGTAGGAAGGCGCACCTTGATCAGTCAACCCTGTACCAGGCAGATATGGATGAGGAAGATTTAACCCCTACACCTCGTGGTTGTCTATTTTGAGAGAGACCTACATAATTATGTAAGTATATCCAGCAGTGGGCAGGCGGAGGAGATCGATTTTCCTAGGTGTCTTTTTTTGTAGGTAGGTATATACCTAAAGCAAATAAAAATTATACTGAAAGAAAATAAAATACTTAAATAATAAAAAAATATAATAAGTAACTACCTACTTAGTTAATTAGGGTTCCATACCAAAACGGTAAAAAGGAACCCTTATGGTGTGACTCAGTCTGTCTCTCTGTCTGTCACTGCTGGATATCTCAAGAACTGCTAATGCTATCAACTTGAAATTTGGAATAGCTTTAGATGACGTTTGCCGAACTAAACTCTTTTGCAAAAAAACGGAGTACCTTGGAGTACCTAGAGGTACCCCAATAACCTTTTTTTTTTTTTAAGGATGGGAAATCATCCAATGACCCCTCCCGTTCTGGGTGGAGCGGAAGGGAGTGTCAGACTCTTACTGACTAAAACCCATCCGTGTTCCTTCCTTAGCCCTTTATGTTCCGGGGTAGCGGTAACCCTTTCGGACAATCCCGCTGCCCCGGCAGGCTTCGGCCCTAACGGGCCCCTCCTTTGATGCTGACATCTCTTTGAGGCGCGCGTAGAACACATACGCGCCGTCCAGCACGGGCCTGGTCCTGATCGGACGGCAAGCTACCCATTACTCGCCGTCCGCAGGCCCGCGCCTACGGTGGCCGGGAGTCGTCACGCGGCTCCCGACGCCCGGGGCGTCTCCCGCGCTGGCTGGGATGGGCGGCCCTCTCGGCTCTCTCCCTCGCCCATCCCGCCACCTCCTTCGCTAGCATGACTGCTTCGCAGAAGGAGGTGACTGCCTCCCACTCCCTCTCGCTCCGGACCATGGTTTGAACCAGGGCCGGGCGCGAGAGTTCGCCGCTGCTGCCGATCGCCTCTACGAGGACACGGCGGTGCTCCGCCCAAGCGGAGCAGACCTCCACCGTATACCCCAATAACCTTGCAAATAAATTCGGGCATAACTTTTTGTTTATGAATTGATTTAATAATTAACCGACTTCAAATAAGGAGTTTTTTTTTTTAATGTATGTTCGGCCATAGCTCCGTCATATCTCTATAGACGGATTTGCAAATTCTCTCAAACAAAAATATATGAATTGATTTAATAATTAACCGACTTCAAAAAGAAGGAGTAATTATTTTTTATGTATGTTCGGGCACAGCTCCGCCATATCTCTATAGACGGTTTGCAAATTCTCTCATTTTTGAATGGATAAGGTATGCCTCAGGATAAGGTATACCTTTATAAGGTATGGCTTTATGAATTTTGCAAGTAATATGAATTTGTGTGGGGCAGGTACAAAAAAAATGAAAAATAAAAACTGTTTTCCAAAAAAAAAAAAACCGACTTCCAAAAAAAATAACACTACAACGTGAAAAATAACTTTTTGGATGGTGCACCTTCAGATCACTCCAGCAAATCCGGGTGTAAGGTCTCAACATAACTAACAAAACGAGTCCAAACTCGGCACATCTTCCTCTACTTGTCTATTAATTCCAGTAGCAGTCTTCGAAGTACATTCAGGTCACTCCATCAAATTCGGAGGTAAGGTCCCAACATAACTAACAAAACGAGCCCAAACTCGGCACACCTAGCTCAGCTCGTCTCTTAGTTCCAGTAGCAGTCTTCGAAGTACATCTGCAGGTCACTCCATCAAGTCCGGAGGTAAGGTCTCAACATCACTAACAAAACGAGCCCAAACTCGGCACACCTAGCTCAGCTCGTCTATTAGTTCCAGTAGCAGTCTTCGAAGTACACCTGCAGGTCACTCCATCAAGTCCGGAGGTAAGGTCTCAACATCACTAACAAAACGAGCCCAAACTCGGCACACCTAGCTCAGCTCGTCTATTAGTTCCAGTAGCAGTCTTCGAAGTACACCTGCAGGTAACTCTATCAAGTCCGGAGGTAAGGTCTCAACATAAGTAACAAAACGAGCCCAAACTCCGCACACCTAGATCAGCTCGTCTCTTAGTTCCAGTAGCAGTCTTCGAAGTACACCTGCAGGTCACTCCATCAAGTCCGGAGGTAAGGTCTCAACATCACTAACAAAACGAGCCCAAACTCGGCACACCTAGCTCAGCTCGTCTATTAGTTCCAGTAGCAGTCTTCGAAGTACACCTGCAGGTAACTCTATCAAGTCCGGAGGTAAGGTCTCAACATAAGTAACAAAACGAGCCCAAACTCGGCACACCTAGATCAGCTCGTCTCTTAGTTCCAGTAGCAGTCTTCGAAGTACACCTTCAGGTGACTCCATCATGACCGAAACGAAATATGAATAATCCCTACTTACTTCTAAAAAAATAATATAAGACTGTGAATAAAATCTTTCATACGATAGTCATACAGAATGCGTGAAGTATCAAGTTTGGTATGTCAAATATTTTCTATCCGTACACTCCGTACAGCGATCTTTTTCAGCACAAGCTGCTGCTTAGTAAGCAGCAGCTTGTGCTCAGATATTAATGGTAACTTGTAGTGTATGGAACTTATGACATTTTAAATTGTTCAGAAGTATTTGGTCACCTTGTCTGCTACAATAAATCTGACGGCGACTGTACTAACAAATATGGATGTAATTAATCTGAAAATAAATTATTATATCATTCCAACCATGTTGGAGTCGGCTTCCAGTCTAACCGGATGCAGCGGCGCGTTGAATACTACTAGATATTTTACATGGAGCGACTGCCTTTCTGACCTCCACAACCCAGTTACTGGGTATCACTCAGCACTACCCCTTGGTAAGACTAGTTATCAGACTTGGGCTTCTAACTTCACGTGCCGACTGTCCAAGATCTACGAATGACAGCCAGAACCGGTGCTTTCCGCGGCGCAGAGGGGTCTAGATATGTAATAGATGTCACCCATGCACAAACCTACCGTGACAGCCGCAGTAAACTCAAACTCAAAGCATTTATTTCAATTAAACCATTTACAGGCACTTTTGAATTGTCAAAAAGTCGGTCAGTCAGAAAATATGAAGCTAGTTGCCCATTCCAAAGCGTAGGTACAGAGGCCAGCACATCAAGCTACCCCAATCTGTCAAATTTCTTTGATAGATTTTCAACTTTACCGCAAAGGTATAAGGTTCATATTCAATTGGGAAAATTTGACAGATTGGGGTAGGTTGATGTGCTGGCCTCTGTACCTATGGAGAAGAACGGGCAACAAACTCCATGGACATTTATAATTAAATTATATTTTACAAAAATATTAGTAGTTAATGTTAATTTTATTAGGTAAATGAACACTTTAACCCGGGAAAAATTATTGTTGTTCGCTGTTCGTCATTGATTTTGAAAGTAATTATATTTTCAAATAAAAACTTCTGCCTAGGTACCTACTACTTAGTTTTAATTTCCGCGCATTATTTAAGAAAAGTACTGTACAAGCCTTGGCCACAACTAGGCATTGATGGACTTACGTTGTGTGCCTCGGCTTCGCCTCGGCCCATTCGTCCATCCATGCCTCTTTTGCTGGCTGCTGCAGTAATGTACTTTTATTCCATGCGTTTATCTTAGTAATGCATTAAAAAGAAATGGAAAGAAAATAATAAAACAGCAAAACTGATTATTTTTTATAATAAATAAATAAATAAATAATATCCTTGGACATTTCACACAACGCCATATAGTCCCAAGCTAAGCAACCTAATGCTTGTGTTATGGTAACGAGATGGCTGATAAACTACTTATATAAATTTTTTTTGTAAATACATACATAATTAAATACACACATCAAAAGTGTCTAGGGATCAAGCATTTTTATGCGGATTTCTTGAGATTGAGATGTGGCTTTGTAATAAATTTATGATTTTATAAATTTATATTTATCCTTTTTGGTGCATTTCATAATTTGAATCAGGAACTGTGAATCAAATTCGAGTAAAAGATGAAAATCAGCTGTCAATATTTTCCCTATAAAAACATACAACGCATTGAAGACATTATTAGTGCTACTGTTTCCCTACTACTGATTAAAACCAACGTTATTATGGAGCGGCGACGTCATTTAAGCAGGGAAGAAATGCTCAGAGCCGTGGGAATGATAGAAGCTGGTTCCCGGCAACGTACTGTGGCTTTAGCTCTGAATACAAGTCAGAGTGTTATCAGTCGACTTTGGACACGTTACCGAAGCACTGGTACCGTGGCTGAGCGCCATGGAGGACGGTATCGCTGCACCACACGGAGACAAGACCGATACATTCAAATCTTAACTCGAAGAGCTCCAACAATAACCGCCATGATGTTAGCCGTGAGGCTTCATCACTCTTCAGGGAACTTAATTAGCGACCAAACAGTCAGAAACCGCTTGCATGAAGTGAACCTTCATTCCCGAAGACCGCTACGGGTACCACCTATAGCAATGCACAATCGTAGGATTCGATATCAATGGGCTCTTGAACACAGAAATTGGGCAGAAGAACAATGGCGTTTCGTGTGCTTTTCTGATGAGTCTCGTTTTGGTATGAGACCGGATACAAGACGTATACGACACTGGAGAACCCCTGGACGCCAACAGCGATTAAAATCCTGCCAGGAAGTCCATCCTTATAGTGGTGGAACCATCATGGTATGGGCGGGTATTTGGATCGGCGGAAGAACTGAGTTGATTTGGATCAGAGGCAACCTCAACGCTCAAATTTATGCTGAGACGATTGTATCAGACGTCATCGTTCCTCTACAAGTGCAAATCGGTCCCTTTTTTCAGTTAATGCATGATAATGCACGACCGCACACCGCAAGAGTTGTAAGACAGACTCTCGCCGCAGCTAACATCAATGTCCTGCCCTGGCCTGCTCAGTCGCCAGACTTGAACCCGATTGAGCATGCATGGGATATGCTACAGAGAAGAGCTCTGCCGAATATGGAGGGTATCCAGTCGCAAGAAGACCTTTTTTTGTTGTTGCAACGAACATGGGCGGCCATTCCACAGCGTGATTTGGATGAACTCATTTTGAGTATGCCAAACCGATGTTCTTGTGTTGTTAGTGTTCGCGGTAGAAACACGGATTATTAATTGTTTAAGTTACCCAATAAAATTTTAAAGAAAACTGTTATTTCAGTCTTTTTTTCGAACTTTTGTGTTAGTGGTTCAAATGTCAAAAATCCCTTTATTAGGAAAATGGCAAATTTCTTTATTAATGCAAAGGTGACTTGGTTTATCGTTACTGTGACAAACGAAAACACTTTATTTGATGAATCCTTAAAGAAAATTTTAATTAATATCAATCAGGAGAAAAGTTATTGCAAAAATATATGTTGATCCCTAGACACTTTTGATGTGTGTAGTTAATAACAAAAATACAGGTTGCAAACTGCCCAATCCTAAGAAACCTGATAGAAAACAAACAATTTAGATAAAATATTGTTTTTATCACAAAGTCAAAGCATTTATTTCAAATAGGCACAATAAAGGCACTTTTGAACGTCAAAAATTATTATGAAATACTAGCTGTGCCCGCGACTTCGTTCGCGTGGATGTCGGAAAACAATAGGTAATGTGTCGCTTAGGAAATGTGTAATTGCCACTCCTTCATTGAAAAGGAAGAATCATCCGATGTTGCCTGGTAACACTTCCCTTAGCTAGAGTTCTCTAACACAGCCCGTTCGACTGCAGTCACTGCGTCTTCATGGTTCAAAATGACAATGCGACGAAGTGTCACTTTGATTTTTGAGAATAAATTAAAATGAAAGCGCCTGCTCGAGGCTGATTATCTAACCAAACAGCCATACGTCCATTTTATTTTACGTCTGTTATAGAATACCAACTTGTAAAATCATATTACCATTTTATCTTTAAGTATATCTGAGATTAGTAGGTGAAGTTTGAAGTTAGTTTTTCTAAGTCTTGGTTTCTTTTCTGCGGTAAATTTAGAATTTCTTAACTTGGTATTGAAGATATCCTAAATACCTACCAATATTATGCCTTATAAGATATCTAGATGATGAAAGGAAGAATACATCAATGGTGTTACTCTTAAATCGTACTGAAGTTTATCTGAAAAGTAGTTTGAAGTCTTTCATACCTTATTCTGTAAACCTGTGCCCACGTTTGCTTAACTCTCCCTTGGTGGATAGCCTAAAGATATCTTGAGGGTCGATATAGTTGTAACCAGGACAATGGCCAAGAATTTAGTTATTGTCTCGAAGACACATTCTACAATACCTTTTTATGACATGGCAGTGCTGTGTGTAACTGCCGTACCTACTCAATAAATCAACTGCCCGTCTGGCGGAGTGTGCTGAAGCGTTGTCATGGTAAATTATTAAAAAAATGTACCGTTTACTTTGGTTTTATTTGACACCGGCCGCCCTTGAAACTACGAAGATGAAACCCATGACGAAAACTTTAGACATGATTTTGATTTAGACCTTATACTGCCGAAAACCAGAAAAAAAATAAAAAGCTAATTACAAAAAAATATAACCGACTTCCATAAAAAACCCTACAAAGTGCAAAATAACCTTAGTTTGGAAAGACGTTGGCAAGAAATTACAGACTTCTGAAACCAAAGGTCTATTGCACTTTGAAGTGTGTTTATTAAGTCGGTTGTATTTTATTTTATTTCACACAAAGTCGTGTAAGTTTATATTGAAAACCATGAAAACGACACACATGATAGAAAAAAAAAAAGAAAATTGCAGCCGCCATCTTCGATTTTCATTTTGACGTCACAATCGGCTTCAGCACCCTCGAAAACCATGAAAACGACACACACAAAGATTTTTTTTTTTTTTTCAATTTGCCTCCGCCATCTTGGACTTTCATTTTAACCAGTACTGAAACGGTTTACCAACAGTCGATTGGTCCATGAACCGTTGGTCAACGCCATTAACTTTTCATCCAAAGGACTTGTGACCCACGAACGTTTCCCCAACAGATCTCTACGTCAGTGAATGCTTAACCAACAGAATGTTTTGACCAATAACTTTTCACCCAAAGAACATTTGACCCATGTGAAATAGAACTAAGGATGCAAGGGCGAGCGAAGCGAGCTCGGGACTTGGGGCACCCCGACTCGACCAAGTAAGGTTCGAGGGGATGATGGCGGCTCAAGTGAGCGAGCAAAGCTAGCGAAGGGTACCCCGAGGTTAGGCTTTTCACAGAAATAAAGGACTACGTCTTATTAATATTTTACTTTCACCTTTCCCGTTGTCTGTTGTTTTGTTTTGCCTTGTTCTTTGGGTGAAAAGTTATTGGTCAAAACATTCTGTTGGTTAAGCATTCACTGACGTAGAGTTATGTTGGCAAAACGTTCGTGGATGAAAAGTCCTTTGGAAAAAAGTTAATGGTTTAAAGATAATGTTGACCAACGGTTCATGGGCCAATCGACGGTTGGTAAGCCGTTACAGTTTCATTTTAACCTCACTGTTGGCTTCAGCACTCTCGAAAACCATTAAAACGAAACCCATGAAATATTTTTTTTATTTTGCAACCGCCATCTTGGATTTTCATTTTGACCTGTCTATCGGCTTCAGCACCTTTGAAATCTATGAAAACGACAACCACGACAAAAATATAAAAAAATGCAGCTGGGGCTCTGTCTAGCACAGGGTCGCAGCATAATGCTGAGCGATGGCCGTTTTGCGTGAATGTGACGCATGTTTCCCCCCTACCTTTTATTATTTTTTGTATTTGTTCTTTTTTTTTTGCGTCATGCTCACCGCGAATAAACGTTTTTTCTTTTTTTTCTTTTTCAGCCGCCATCTTGGATTTTCATTTTGACTTGACTATTGGCGTCAGCACCCTCGAAAACTATGAAAACGACACCCATGACAAAAAATAAATAAATTGCAGTAACCATCTTGGATTTTCATTTTGACCTGCCTATCAGCTTCAGCACCTTCGAAAACAATGAAAACTACAACGATGACAAAAAAAATTGCAGCCGCCATCTTGGATTTTCATTTTGACCTGACTATCGGCTTCAGCACAACGACACCCATGACGAAAAATTTTAAAATTTAGGCAACCCTCATCTTGGATTTTCATTTTGACCTGCCTATCGGATTCAGCACCATCGAATACGATGAAAAGGACACCCACGACAAAAAAAATGTAGCCGCCATCTTGGATTTTTATTTTGAATTGACTATCGGCTTCAGCACTCTCGAAAACCATGAAAACGACATCCATGACAAAAAATTAAAACAAAATTGCAGCCGCCATCTTGGAATTTCATTTCGACCTGACTATTGGCTTCAGCACCCTCGAAAACTATCAAAACGACACCCATGACAAAACATTAAAAAAAAATGTAGCCGCCATCTTGGATTTTCATTTTGACTTGACTATCGGCTTCAGCACCCTCAAAAACCATGAAAACAAAACCTTAAAAAAAAAAATTAGGCAAGCGCCATCTTTGATTTTCTTTTTGACCTCACTTACCGGGGTCAGGATCCTCGGAAACCATGAAAAATAGTTCTCGCTCTCTCTGTGTGTCTCTATCTATCTATTACTATGAAAAGTGAGGCAAAACGCTTTTTTGTTAAGTGACGATTTCTCCCCTACAACTACTACCGCAAGCTCCTTAAAGAACTTCGTTAAAAAACGCTTTGCGTTACTCAACTTTCTATATCAATAATTATCTAACTTCTTTATCTATCAGAACCTTAGAGCAACGCGGCCTACCGGTACTACCGGTACCGTATGGTAGGCCGCGTTGGTCTAAGATCAGAACACCACATTAATTATTATTATCTTACATTATCCTCACTTTTTGTTTAAAATTCTTTTAGCGCCACAGGCGCCACTGTTATAAACCATCGAAAGCGATTTTTATAATATTATAATCTTTATCATTACTTTTTAAAATAACACAGACTTATGTATCTGTGTTATTTCGTCACTAAGTAAGCTTATACTAATAGGACGTGTAGTGGGTGTTTATCTCAGGGGTGTGTTGGGTCTATTCAAATGATTGGAACACATCACGTTGACCGTAAAAAGTATATAATTGGAAACACAGTATGGGCACAAACAGGAGGCAATCGTTAAGCTTAAAAAACAATCAAAACTATTCGCGAGCGAGACACGAGCGTGACGTACCGACTCGCGTTCCTTCGCTCACTGGCGGTTGGCCAGGGGGACGCGAGGTCGCGGGCGGAGATGTCATTTTCCGTTTGCCGCGCTTAAGGGCGAGTTCGAACACATACGTTAAGGCCATGCTACATCCTCCCCCTCTGACCCAGACATGCGCCCACGCGTCTGTGTCAGTCCAGATAACGCTTAGGTCTACCGCGCCTACGCTTTTCGTTGACCGGGGCTGGCGGTACGTCGCCTACGAATGGGGTCAACTGGGAGACGTGGTACCTCCCTAACGTTTCACCACTATCTACCTTCTCTAACACATAAGTGGTGGAGCTCGCTGGTTCCTTAATACGGTAAGGTCCGTCCCTTCGTGGTATGAACTTCGGGGTTTGTCCGCGGGTCGTGTCGTTACTTCCTTGGGTCTTCAAAAGAACCAAGTCACCGATTGAGTAATCGGGTGCAGGGCGTCGACCCTCGTCGGCATAACGTTTCTGATTCGCTTGAACCTTTTCGTGCACTTCCCTAGCTTCAAACAGCACGTTTGACATTCTTTGAAGGTAAGGGGTAAGGCTCGTTACGACGTTGTCACTCTCAACAACGGTGCGCATATCAGCGATAATGTCGGCCGGAGCACGTATCTCTCGTCCAAACGTCAGGTAAGCCGGCGAAAATCCGGTGCTGCTGGTCACTGCAGAGTTCATCGCGAAACGTATCGCGGGCAAGTGAGAGTCCCATGTATTGTGATCTTTCCTCACCAAAATAGCAAGTTGGGGTTTTAGGTCACGGTTCTTTCTTTCCACCGGGTTTGCCTGCGGATGGTATACAGGCGACAGCGACTGAGTAATGCCAAATGAATGGCAAGCTTGCTGCATTATTTCGCTTATGAACTGTACACCATTATCGCTCAAGATTCGTCTTGGTACTCCATATCTCAGGAATACTTCTGAGATCAGGATCTTGGAACAGTTTAAGCTAGTAGCATCTTGAAGAGCAAATAACTCTACCCATCGAGAGCACGTGTCTTCTATGATAAGGATCCACTTGTTTTTATGGGCGGTCTCTGGCAATGGACCGAAAAGGTCCACGGCGACGACTTCAAAGCGGCGGTTAGTTGCGGGAGTCTGTAGAAGTCCGGCTGGTTTCCTATTGTCGGCTTTGTACCTCTGACATTCTACACACTTCCTCAGGTATCTAACGATGTATTGCCGCATACCAGGCCAGTAATACTTCGATTTCACTCGATCTAGGGTGCGCTCTACTCCGCAATGTCCAGCTGTTGGTGCGTCGTGATATTCTACCATGACTTTATCTCGTTCGTGCTCCGGTACAACGAGACATCCTGTCTCTTCTTCATGTTCGTCAGGTCCATATCTATACAATATGCCGTCCGACATAACGAAACCGCGGTCGGACCAACTCCTCCCCCTAAACGGATCGTCGGTTAATTCGAGGTCCTCAACGATCTTTCGTACGTCAGGGTCTTTGAGTTGATTCTCACGGACATCCTTGGGGCTCCTTGACGGGAAATCGACCTCGGCGTAGCGGATATCACAATCCGCTTCTTCTGCGCAAGGTGGTCGTGAAAGTGTGTCAGCGATGACGTTCGACCTGCCAGGTGTATATTCTATACGGAGATTGTACTCCTGGAGAGTAAGGGCCCACCTAGCTAACCGGCCGCTTGGTGACTTTACAGTCATTAACCATCGCAGAGGTTGGTGGTCGCTCTTTATAACAACCTCTGACCCTTCGATGTATGCGCGGAACTTGGTAACGGCCCATACAACTGCTAACGCTTCTCTTTCCGTTGTGTTATAGTTTCTCTCCGCACTATTCAGCAAACGGCTTGCGTATTCTACTGGTCTTTCATCGGGCCCCTCCCCCTGCATCAGTACTGCTCCAAGACAATAACCGCTGCTATCCGTCCTCAATGTAAACGGCGTTGACTCGTCAGCTTGGCGTAGTATCGGAGCAGTGATTAACCTTTCCTTAATGCAGTCGAAGGCGTCTTGTTGCTTCGAGGTCCAAGTCCATTTGCTGTCCCTTTTAAGAAGATCCGTCAGAGGTTTGGCTACGTCGGCGTAATTGGGAATGAAGCGCCGGAACCAACTTGACGTTTGCAGGAAGGTCTTCACGTGTTTCACGTTCTCAGGAGGGGACATATTTGCGATGGCTGCGGTCTTATCGGGGTCTGCCTTAACTCCACCTGGTACGATCACGTGGCCCAGAAACTTTACAGACTCGCGAGCAAAGCAACTCTTTTCGCGGTTCACTCGCAGGTTGTACATCGCAAGCCGGTCGAAAACGGCTTTCAAGTCTTCCAGGTGCTTGGGGAACGACTCCGACAGGACGATGACGTCATCTAAGTACGTTAGCATGCAAACATCGGCCAGTTCCTTACCGGACCTGAATCGATCCATTAGCCGCTGAAAAGTTGCTCCTGAATTCCTCAAACCCATTGGCATCCTTTTAAATCTAAAACAGCCGAGTGGGCTCACAAACGCAGTCTTGTCGCGGTCAGCCGGTTCCACAGCAATTTGAAAGTAGCCTGATCGGAGGTCACAGGTCGTCATATAACTGGTGTTCTTAGCTGCGTGGAGAACGTCTTCGATGCGTGGAAGTGGGTAGCGGTCAGGGTCGGTTACAGCATTCAGCTTCCTGTAATCTACACATAGCCGAACCCCCCCATCCTTCTTCGTCACGAGAACCACGTTGGCGGCCCAAGGTGATTCGCATTCTTCGATCACGTCAGTATCCAGTAGTTTCTGCAACTCTTGTTCCAGCATCGCTCTCTTACTAGGAGACATCCGGTAAGGCGGTGAGGCGATGGGTTCCTGATGCGGGTCTATCTTCAACCGATGCGTGGCGTATTCCGTTGGTGGCCCACCCTCTGCGAAGCGATCGGACCTCTTCGACAGAAACGCGTTCAGTTGGACCCTCTGATCTGCTGTTAACTTGGTCCCTTCATCATCCCTCAGCGCAAGGTTTGATGCTTCTACCTTCATCAGCTCCATCTGGCCGCCAGTAGGTAAGTCGAAACTGGTGATAAACGGGCGCCAGTGTTCCGGCTCGTCGTTAAAACACCAGCTGCTCTGTGGTAAGTCCAACAGGATACTTGCTTTCATAATAAAATCTCTACCTAGCAATGTCCGGGTTTGCGCGTCCGGCAACACTAAAAACGTGGTAGGTATAACGTGGTTTTCCAATATAACGTCAGTATCACACTCAAGTACATGGCCTACTTGTTGTGATCCATCGGCCAGCCCTATAGTACGTAACGTTTTCTTAAAAATAACGCCGGCCTTAAAAAGTAAGTCGTACAGCATGGGGCCCGCGATGGAATGTGTGGCACCCGTATCTAAAATAGCTACCCCCTTACGATTCACGACCTGAATTTCCACCAGCGGCCGCGGTTCGTCAGTATCGGCTACCTGAGCGCTAAAAAAATCCGACTTGCTTGAAGTCGACGCACCTTTGCAGTTACTGCATTTTGAACGCACCACCCCCAGCTGACCACATCCGTAACAACGTAACTCTGTACTTTTGCTCGACTTATTAGAAGGGTCAGTGACCTTTCCGTCCTTGTTATCCTTATTGCGGCACTCGTCTACCGTATGACCGAAAAACTTGCAATAAGTACACTTTGGCCTAGCACGCTTTTGCCTATCACTATTGTTATTATTTTTCACATTTAGTGCTTGCGAGTCAGGCGGTCTAACAACACGTTGATTAGTACTCGACTTAGGCAGGTCGCTTATGGTATTCGTAGGGTTAACGTTTGTGTTCGAACGTTCATGCGCGGCCGCGTCGACGGGAAGGTTATTGATTACATTGTTGCTATTATTATAACAATGGGTAGAAGCACTTACCTCCGCCAACGACTCCTCGACTAACCTGGCCTTCGCTATTAGCTGGTCCAGCTCGTGCACCGCGTCGCGAGTCACGCGTTTTCTTATTCTACGATTTAACAACCCGTAAACTATATCTAACGTCATCACTTCCGGCACATCATACGGTAACTTCGTTATTAAAGCGCGCACTTTGCTAATAAATACGTCGGCCCGTTCACTGTTTTGTTCGGTACCGAAAATCTCACGTAAGATTTTATATCCGGGTCGTGGCACTCCGTACATCCCTCGAAGACGTTGCAGCGCGTCGGACCACGACGCTACCGAAGACTTCACGCCCTGCCACCAGACGGCGGCGTCGCCGACTAGCAGCATAGGCAGCCCCCGCAGCGCGTGCTCGTCGCTGATGTTGGTGCAGTCGCGGTATACCTCGATAGCGTCGACGAATGCCTCGAGCTCTTCCGCGTTCTTCGATGACCCGTCAAAACGCGCCGTACACTTTGCGAAGTTGCCCGAACACCGCGCGGTATCACGCGTATCGGGTATCCGTGGCGATGATGTGCACGGTTCATCCTTGTTCGCCAGTATGCTCTCAATGAGAATGCGATTTGCTTCCGCTTGGTTTCTTGTTATGTTGCACACCAGAGTCTGAAGCATCTCCTCAGACATGGTGATGTTCGGAGACGCTGACGATGATGCGATCACTGTCCTATTTTGCTCCGCGTCCGTGTCGGATTCCGACCCGCCATCTCTTCCGATACATTTTTTCGTTGGCTTTGGCGGCATGATAACCTCTGCTGCTACTCGCTCAAACAACACGGGTGATGGTTTATGGGTGGTAATATGTAACAAACAACGTATTCGTTACTAATTCCGTTGCACAAAAATGAAAATGTTGCTTGTACTTCTTGATTCGCGCGGTAAACTACGTCGCGCGCGTCTGTATTTTGGGCGGGAATAATGGACTCGCCCGAAGTTTTGCCGATTGTTTTTTGCACTGTTTGTGGAGATATTTACAGAAAGCACTATCGGAAAGGGTTCACAGTATGTGTTAGCACGATAGGATTAAGCACTTATTGTCACTGTTATGTTTTGTTACGAGTTTTCACTGAAACTTGGCCCCACGTTGGGCGCCACTTGTAGTGGGTGTTTATCTCAGGGGTGTGTTGGGTCTATTCAAATGATTGGAACACATCACGTTGACCGTAAAAAGTATATAATTGGAAACACAGTATGGGCACAAACAGGAGGCAATCGTTAAGCTTAAAAAACAATCAAAACTATTCGCGAGCGAGACACGAGCGTGACGTACCGACTCGCGTTCCTTCGCTCACTGGCGGTTGGCCAGGGGGACGCGAGGTCGCGGGCGGAGATGTCATTTTCCGTTTGCCGCGCTTAAGGGCGAGTTCGAACACATACGTTAAGGCCATGCTACAGACGTGATTATTCGCATCACAACAACAATATGTTTTCGTTAGTAGGTACTATATCGCGCCAATAGATGTCGTTACGTGTTACTAAAAAACGTAAAAAGTTGTTCTTGAATACTTTAAATTGATTATATCTTTTGATAGAGTGAACCGATTGCGATGAAACAAAAACTAATCACTGCTCCGAGCTCTACACCATATTTGAGTATAAAAAGTAACCGTATTGGTTTGGTACTTTTTACGTTGACCCTGTTCAAATCAATAATCTGTCACATCCAAACAGACAAACAGACAAAAATTCCAAAAATTGATGAAATGGCATCTGTTGGTTATCCTTTAACACCCCAACTATTTTTTTTGGAAATATTTTCATTGTACAGAAACGCCTCGTCTACAGATTTATTATATGTATAGAATAGAATAGATATAGATAGATAGAAGAATAGATATAGATAGAAGATAGATAATTGATTCTAGTCGCCCCTTCCAAAAGGTAGTTTTCGTATGGAGAAGAATGGGCAAGAAACTCCACCGTTACTCTTTTAAAATGTTTTACAATATTTTGCATAAGTACATTAATTATGTAATAAATAATATGTGAAAACGATGCACCTAACATAAAATTACTATACAACAATAGGTAAAAGAATTAAAAATGAAACCATGACATATAAATTAATTATCTGATAGATACATGGTGCTCACATATTTACAAATATGGTAAAATGAAACGATTTGCATTTAATTTTTTTTTTTTTTTTACAAGTAATAAATCAGGGTGTGAGTCAGAGCAACAATCAGTAAAACAATGTCAAAAAAAAATTAATAAATTTACAATTTAATTAGCAACCAGTTTGATCTTGTGCTGACTTTAGATTGTCCTATAGAGCAGGACCAGCATATTTCCAAGCGTTCTTATCCTGGATATAATCTTCTAATTTATAGTATGCTTGTTTACAAAGTGTACGTTTAATGTGAGTTTTAAATTTTCTTTCAATCAATTGCAATATATAACAAGGTATTTTATTGTAGCATTTAACAAAGTACCCCATAAAAGATGTATGTACTTTGGTTAACCTGAAAAATGGTTGATTAATTTTATCTTTATTTCTAGTATTAAAATTATGTCTATCGCTTATTTTATTAAAAAGATGTAGATTTTTTCTTACATACATAATATTTTCATAAATGAATTGGCAAGGTACCGTCATGATATTAACCTCTTTAAATAGTTCCCTAAGAGATTCGCGGCGACGTATTTGTAAATGGCTCTGACAGCTCTCTTTTGTAAAATAAAAATGGATTCAATGTCAGCAGCCCGACCCCACAGTAAAATGCCATATGACATAATACTGTGGAAGTAACTAAAATAGACCAAACGCGCGGTTTCTACATCTGTTAACTGTCCTATCTTGTCTTTGCCATTGCAATTTCTCATCTAGCGTAATTCCTAGGAAAACTGTCTGATTAATAAATTCTAGTTTTTGGCCATTCAATATGATGTCACATTCGCTACTTCTAACATTCGGTAATTTAAATCTAATGCATTTGTTTTTCTTTTCATTAAGTACTAAATTATTTACCGTAAACCAATCTTGGACCTGAAGAATAGAGTTATTCACGTCGTCAAGATTTTGTGACCGTCGGTCTATTTTAAAGATCAATGATGTGTCATCTGCAAATAACACCATCTTCGGTTGATTTTGAAGTAATTGGGGTAAATCATTCATGTAAACTAAAAAGAGGAATGGACCCAATATCGAACCTTGAGGAACGCCCATTGTCATTTCAGACCCTAATGAGTTTATGCCGTTTACTTGAACTTTAACTTTTCTATCTTTCAGGTATGATCTTAGATAATCAAGTGCTGTTTTTCTAATCCCATAGTGCTCCAGTTTCATCAGGAGTCTCATGGTTTACGCAATCGAACGCCTTAGAGAGGTCGCAAAAGATTCCAATGGTATCTTGTGCTTCTTCCCAGGCCTAAAATGTTATTTATTAGGGTAACACCGGCGTCAGTAGTGCAACGCCCTTTGGTGAAACCGTACTGATGTTCATGAAAGATGGAATTTTTATTAAAGTGACGTAACATTTGATTGAGCATCAACTTTTCAAACACCTTACTGAGAACGGGCAGAATTGACACCGGTCTATAATTGTTGAGTTCTTTACTATCACCGGACTTGAACAATGGTATTACCTTACTATGTTTCATAAGATCCGGAAAGACTCCATGGTAAACACTGGTATTAAATATGAAAGCTAAATAGGGTGCAATGGTTTCGATGAAAGATCTACATACTTTTACAGACATTCCCCAGAGATCTTCTGTTGATTTAATTTTAAGATCTTTAAAAGCTTTTATAACAGCCTGGGGGTTTGTATGCTGAAACCTAAACTCCAAAGGGCATGCCTTTACATTATTTTTCAGTAAGGCAGCAGAAAGCGTGGGGGATGAATTTAAAGCTTCAGTAGTTTTAATGGGAATATTAGCAAAAAAGTTTTCAAACTCCTTAGCTATTTCTACATCTGAGTTGATGGGGCCATGTGCAGTCTCTAAATTAAATTCAGTATTACGCTGTTTTTTCCTGCCTGTTTCATTATTTATTATTTGCCAGGTAGTTTTTATTTTATCATCAGCAGATTTTATTTTATTGCTAATATAGAGCTTTAGCTATTTGGCACACACTTTTAAGTTTTTGAATATTTTGCAACATACTGATGGAAATTTGTATTAGTCAATAATTATGTTGCTTTAAGCCACAAAGTTCAAAAAGTTTTTCCCTGCTTTTACGAATACCCGGAGTCGCCCAGTCACTAAATAAAAACTTTGTGTAAATACTTTTAGTTTTTAGTGGAAAAGTGTCATTAAGCGCATTTAAGGGCCCCTTTTTCGAAATATACGTTTCTAGATCGAGTTGTTTTCAAAGAAATCACCATATTTAAATCCGTAAAAAAATATATAGTAGGTACAGATACATCTTTGATCTAGTGACTTTTTTGGTTAAAAATACATTATTTAACATTTCGCTCGATAAAAAAAAAATCTGAAGTAAAGTCGATTTTGAAAGTATTTTAAGTTTTATGAGACTTGAGGGAACGCAACTTTTATGAAAATTTAACATTTCATTTACTAATCGGGTTTGACAGGGATATTATTGGATAAATTTATAATATGGCACTTATTTTTTTTTTATATAAAATAAATACGTGAATACGCGCACGCGCGCACCGCGCCAGTGTCCTTGGTGTCCTGCCGGACGTCACCGAGGGAGGACCTATGCAACTTTTGCTCGCGACCACAAATTATCGTTGCCGCGCGCGTAAATAAACGTGTTGTATTATAAGTAATTAAAATGGCGAATAGAAAAAACAAAATTAAGAAAAAAAGGGTATCTGAAGTGAAGAAAATCCGAAAGTGTATTGCGTAAGTACTTATTCTATAAATACGTCACAATATAATTACTTCTCTAAATACACACACACAGACCAGCGAAGTCAGTATGACCAGAATTTCAAATCTATAATGGAAACATTCTTATACCTTTACAAAGTGCAGTTTTGCAACCTGGTCAAATTCAAGGAGGTGTAAGTACCTAGGTATGTTGTGTTTTGTTTTTATTATTACATTCTTTTATTATGTTTATGAAAATTTGAAAGAAATTGAACATGGCTATCGGTCACTACTTGTACGCACTAGGCAAGTAAGGCCCTGGAACGCAAAGGGCAACCGAAGGAATAGGGTGGATTTTAGTCAGTACAAGTCTGACAGTCCCTTCCGCTCCACCCAGAGCGGCAGAACTCATTTGATGATTTTACCAAGCAATAAAAAACATACATTTATAACAATATACCTAAGTGTATTAGTGTTTACAGTCAATAGTGCAGTGGACAGCACATCAAGCTATACGTTTTTGTTGCAAACAAGCTATTATTACCAGCACGCCAATAATATTTGAACTACTGATTTATTTATCTATACTGTGGCGTGCTCGCCCGCCGCCATAGGTCACCAGAGTTCATATCGCGACGGGTCCTGTGCAACGCGGACGCAAGCCGTCTCGGTGCGTGAAATGCCTAAACTTTCGGAATAAGGGGGGCCCTTAAAATCGGTTCATTCATTTCGAAAAACAAGGGCTTGAAAGTTTGTATGAAATTCCGTACGGCGAATAAACGCTCTTAAGTATGGACTAAGCGTTCCAATGTACGCGCAGTCGGTTACGCGACCAAAACGAGAACGATAGTCCGTACCTGCAGGTGCGGACTATCGTTCCTGTGTTCTCGTTTTGGTCGCGTAACCGACCACGCGTACACTGAAACACTTGTCCGTACAAGCCATCAGACCGTAGGTACACTATACATCAAGCTTTATAGAAGACTGATTAAAACTGACCCAAAAAATTTTCATAACGCCCGGCGCTAAAGAGAGTAGATACTCGTAGATATATGCATTATCATGACAAAAAAATAACTGAATTTTTTATGGCTATCTTGTAAATATTGCTATTTCTTTTTTTAAAGGTGTCCGATTTTTTTTTTTTATAGGTGCAAATAAATACCTTCTTAAGTATTTATATGTTTAGATTTAGCTATAAGTGAATAAATGTGATATTGCTATGCATTTTAGATCAGGTAACAGTTATTTCATTTTTAACTACACACATCAAAAGTGTCTAGGGATCAAGCATTTTTATGCGGATTTCTTGAGATTGAGATGTGGCTTTGTAATAAATTTATGATTTTATAAATTTATATGGATCCTTTTTGGTGCATTTCATAATTTGAATCAGGAACTGTGAATCAAATTCGAGTAAAAGATGAAAATCAGCTGTCAATATTTTCCCTATAAAAACATACAACGCATTGAAGACATTATTAGTGCTACTGTTTCCCTACTACTGATTAAAACCAACGTTATTATGGAGCGGCGACGTCATTTAAGCAGGGAAGAAATGCTCAGAGCCGTGGGAATGATAGAAGCTGGTTCCCGGCAACGTACTGTGGCTTTAGCTCTGAATACAAGTCAGAGTGTTATCAGTCGACTTTGGACACGTTACCGAAGCACTGGTACCGTGGCTGAGCGCCATGGAGGACGGTATCGCTGCACCACACGGAGACAAGACCGATACATTCAAATCTTAACTCGAAGAGCTCCAACAATAACCGCCATGATGTTAGCCGTGAGGCTTCATCACTCTTCAGGGAACTTAATTAGCGACCAAACAGTCAGAAACCGCTTGCATGAAGTGAACCTTCATTCCCGAAGACCGCTACGGGTACCACCTATAGCAATGCACAATCGTAGGATTCGATATCAATGGGCTCTTGAACACAGAAATTGGGCAGAAGAACAATGGCGTTTCGTGTGCTTTTCTGATGAGTCTCGTTTTGGTATGAGACCGGATACAAGACGTATACGACACTGGAGAACCCCTGGACGCCAACAGCGATTAAAATCCTGCCAGGAAGTCCATCCTTATAGTGGTGGAACCATCATGGTATGGGCGGGTATTTGGATCGGCGGAAGAACTGAGTTGATTTGGATCAGTGGCAACCTCAACGCTCAAATTTATGCTGAGACGATTGTATCAGACGTCATCGTTCCTCTACAAGTGCAAATCGGTCCCTTATTTCAGTTAATGCATGATAATGCACGACCGCACACCGCAAGAGTTGTAAGACAGACTCTCGCCGCAGCTAACATCAATGTCCTGCCCTGGCCTGCTCAGTCGCCAGACTTGAACCCGATTGAGCATGCATGGGATATGCTACAGAGAAGAGCTCTGCCGAATATGGAGGGTATCCAGTCGCAAGAAGACCTTTTTTTGTTGTTGCAACGAACATGGGCGGCCATTCCACAGCGTGATTTGGATGAACTCATTTTGAGTATGCCAAACCGATGTTCTTGTGTTGTTAGTGTTCGCGGTAGAAACACGGATTATTAATTGTTTAAGTTACCCAATAAAATTTTAAAGAAAACTGTTATTTCAGTCTTTTTTTCGAACTTTTGTGTTAGTGGTTCAAATGTCAAAAATCCCTTTATTAGGAAAATGGCAAATTTCTTTATTAATGCAAAGGTGACTTGGTTTATCGTTACTGTGACAAACGAAAACACTTTATTTGATGAATCCTTAAAGAAAATTTTAATTAATATCAATCAGGAGAAAAGTTATTGCAAAAATATATGTTGATCCCTAGACACTTTTGGTGTGTGTATATATTTTTTATGAATCATGCATGCGTTCGTGAACTTAGTGCCATGTGTTTAAAAATAGTAAAAACTTAGTTAGGTATAAAAACAACAGAAATCAGAAAACTAGTAAGTAAATAAAATAGAAAACAACAAATGGCATTATCATATTAATTTTATTTGTGCAAGACATTTTCTTCTTTTTGATATTTTACCTTTTTATACCTTTTGTTTATGCTTTTTCTACCTTATGGTTTTTACTTTTGAGTGACATACATTATACTTTGTTTCTTTACCACCGAACCAGCGTATTTATTAAGTAGTTAATATTTGGTGCTTCTACGGAACAATGGTAGAAACACGGTCGAAACGTGCAAAAGTGGACGCGCTGTGTGCAGGAGACGGCACCCAAGTTGCGGCGAGGGAGACTGCCCCGGTGCAGATGGAGTAGTGCGGGTGGCCGATATTGCCACTGTGGCCGGCACATTCAGGAGGCCCCTCCAAAAGCTGATTAAGTTGCCCATTTCATAAAAAAAGGGGAGAAAATGTGCAAGACATTTTCTTCTTTTTGATATTTGACCTTTTTATACCTTTTGTTTATGCTTTTTCTACCTTATGGTTTTTACTTTTGAGTGACATACATTATACTTTTTTTACCACCGAACCAGCGTATTTATTAAATAGTTAATATTATTGATTTTCAATATTTTATCAAGTCTGCACAGCACGCAAGGTGACTAAATGCATGTCCTCCTGTCTAGCCCATCCCAAATAATAAACGATGCTCACGACGTGTGCGCAGCTACCTACCTACCTAGAGTTCTTCAGCCTTCTATACAAGAACAGTAGTATTGTCTTATATCGTTTCTTCCCTCCATTTCTGGTTCCGGATCGTACTATACTGAGAGAAAATAAAATACTTAAATATTAAAAAATTATAATAAGTAAGTACCTACTTAGTTAATTAGGGTTCCATACCAAAATGGTAAAAAGGAACCCTTATGGTGTGACTGAGTCTGTCTCTCTATCTGTCTGTCACTGCTGGATATCTCAAGAACTGCTAATGCTATCAACTTGAAATTTGGAATAGCTTTAGATGACGTTTGCCGAAATAAACTCTTTTGCAAAAAAAACCCCTTTTTTTCCTGTGTACCCTTGGCTGTTCCCTTGATGGTACAGTGGAAGATCAATTTTAACCGCTGTACCCTTGGCCGTGAAACCCGATCAAATTAAATGAACAGACGCATGCTTAATGGAATACTGACTTAACTCAAAACAGACGATTTTTGGGAAAGCGCAAAGAAGGTCTCGCTATGAGGACTTATCCTACTTGTTGACGCATAAAATTAAAACTGATTGGAGTTGATTAGATTAATTAATAATGAATGCTTGAATTTTGAACGTATGATTAACTATTGATGAGATATGAGTTAAAAAAAATCCGGAAATAATTCTGACCTAACTACTAATGGGTCACTGAGCTAATAATAATAATAATAATAGTTTATTTATTTCAGACATAATTCTAGTCCATAGTTAAGCAAAGCAAAAGTGCAAAAAAAAAAAGCAACAAAAAAGGGCAAAAGTGTTGCTAATCATGCAAGATGTCATTAATAAAAAAAAAAAAAATTTTTTTAACGTAATTTATCTAGCGTATGTCCTAACGTTATTTCACCGTTTATTAGTTGTAATTGAACATTTGTTATAAAATCATCATTTATAACATCTTTTTTCCATCTCTTCTTCTCAAATC
This sequence comes from Gortyna flavago, assembly GCA_963669345.1. Taxonomy (NCBI): domain Eukaryota; kingdom Metazoa; phylum Arthropoda; class Insecta; order Lepidoptera; family Noctuidae; genus Gortyna; species Gortyna flavago. The sequence continues at coordinate 10,606,400 of OY770129.1, forward strand.
CTTTTTTACCGCTTTTAATACTGTCCAATTTGTGTTGAAAGACGTTATCATTCTGTTTTAATACATTTAGTAACCGTAAAATATTTACAGTATTTTTGTTTATTCCTCTATTTATTTTTGCATGCCATGCTTCTACTATGTTCGTATTTCTATGACGCTCTCCAAAAACTGACATTATATTAGAAATCTGTTTAATTTTAATTTTACGGGCACTTTAGATTTTTTTCTATACTTCAATGAAGAAGAACAAGAAAGAGGTTTTATTAATTTGACGATTTATTGGCATGTTATTTGAAGCATCCTGGCATGATTCTTTACGTTCCAAAATCCCAAACAATCTTTTATGTTCTTCACCCATTAATTGCAGAGTGTGGAACCTAAGATAGAAAGACGCTTCTACAATACGACTACATACAGAAAGCACAGTTAATAGAAATCTCTATCACTAGACAGCACGTTTAGCCGAAAACTTTGTTGATAGAAAACATTGTTTGTAGATATCTCGGTCCATAGGAAGAACTGTTGACAGAAATCTCTGTTCATAGCAATTCTTGCTGTGAACATCGTTCATAGAAACCACTATTTCCAGATACCTTGGTTCACAGAAAGCGCCTTTGGTTCACGGAAACCAATTATTTAATTATTTGTATGTAAGTTGTATTCCGATTCGGTCGCTCATGCATCGTATGTCGACGGAGCCCCGCTTCGCGGTTCGCGGTGCTCCTATTTCTGTGTACAGGGTTTAAAGTAACCTAACCAAACCTAACCTCGGGGTGCCCTTCGCTCGCTCTTGCATCCTACGTTGCGCTTTCTGTGAACCAAGGTATCTGGAAACAATGGTTTTTTTATGAACAGAGATCTCTGTCAACAATGCTTCATAATTGGACCGAGATATCTACAAACAATGTTTTCCATCAACAAAGATTTCGGCAAAACGTGCTGTCTAGGAATAGAGATTTCTTTAACTTTGCTTTCTGTATGTAGTGGTATCGTACAAGCGTGTTTCTATCTTAGGTTCCACACCGCTAATTGCAACTTAGTAGATGCTACGGAACCCTAAGTTGAAAAGCGCGTCCTACACGCACTCGAATTTAGTTCATTTAGTTACCTACACTTTTGTGTGTGTCAAGATAAAATTGTATACCTACAGAGACGTGTAGTTGACTGTTCAGTGTTCATGTCTACTATACGTATACCTACTGGCCGATGTTTTAGTCAGAAAATTGAAATATTATAGAAAATATGTACTTACACATTATATGGGTCTCGTAATCTTTCTTTTTTAGGGTTCCGTACCTCAAAAGGAAAAACCGAACCCTTATAAGATCACTTTGCTGTACGTCTGTCTGTCCGTCAGTCAAGACCCTTTTTCTCAGGAACACGTGGAGTTATCAAGTATATTAAGTGTGTACAGACCCCCTTCAGGATTGTATGACTGCTTTGAAAAGGTAATGGATGAAGTGTTACACAGGATTTGTAACTCAAACAAGTCTGTTATCATTTGCGATGATTTTAATGTCAAATTATTAGAAAACTCAGGTACTTGTAGTAAAATTTTAAGTCTGTTAAAGTCCTACAATCTTGTAAACCCTATTTTTGGAGCCCACAAGAATAACCCCTACAAGTGCCACATGCCTAGATAATATTTACTCAGATATTATACCAAGCCACAAAGAAATGATAAATTTACTAGATTCTGATCATTGCGGACAAAGGATTACTATTCAAGACCAAAACAAAAAAGTGGCTAAAAAGGATATCACTGTTAACCCCAAAGCGGCGGTAAGGCCCCTCTTTGAGGAGTGGCTAGAGAGGCGTCACGGCGTCCTCACCTACCGTATGACGCAGGTCCTCTCCGGACACGGATGTTTCGGAAGGTTCCTGCACATAATCAGGCGGGAGGAAACGCCCGGGTGTCATCATTGCGAGGATCGCCCAGAGGACACGGTGGAGGTCTGTCCCGCTTGGGCAGAGCACCGCCGTGTCCTCGTAGAGGCGATCGGCAACGGCGGCGACCTCTCGCGCCCGGCCCTGGTCCAAGCCATGGTCCGGGGCGAGAGGGAGTGAGAGGCAGTCACCTCCTTCTGCGAAGCGGTCATGCTAGCGAAGGAGGTGGCGGGATGGGCGAGGGAGAGGGCCGATAGAGCCGCCCGTCCCAGCCGCCGCGGGAGACGCCCCGGGCGTCGGGAGCCGCGTGACGACTCCCGGCCACCGCCCGTAGGCACGGGCCTGCGGGCGGCGAGTAATGGGTAACTCGCCGTCCAATCAGGACCAGGCCCGTGCTGGACGGCGCGTTTGTGTTCCACGCGCGCCTCAAAGAGGAGGGGCCCGTCAGGGCCGAAGCCTGCCGGGGCAGCGGGATTGTCCGAAAGGGTTATCGCTACTCCGGAACATAAAGGGCTAAGGAAGGAACACGGATGGGTTTTAGTCAATAAGAGTCTGACACTCCCTTCTGCTCCACCCAGAGCGGGAGGGGTCATTTGATGATTTCCCATCCATAAAAAAACGGTACTTTCCGTTGACCTACAATTATAACATTTGGCAAGAAGCAATGTCATGTAGAACAAGTAAAGGAAAAAAATCTGAAAACCGTAAATTCGTACATTACCAAAAAATATGCGCGAGTCCGACTCGCACTTGACCTTTGTATATGTCGCAGGATGCAGCACAGGTGAAGCTAGTCGTACTAATACCAAAATATGCTAGTCTCCCCACCGTCATTGTTACAAAGAGATACTCGTAGGCGTATAAATTACCGGTATAGCAATTGTAATTTTTACTGGTACTAATACTAGTAATTAGATAACGTTAACAGACCGGTAGGTTTCGTTATTAATATCGTTACTTTTTTATCGTTAACATAGCGGTCACAAAATTGCGTTCTGTCAGATTGGAGAATTAGTAGGTACCTCTACTTAGTAAGCTAAGTATCCGGCGTTCGATGAAGCATTTGGATAATCTATACTTATAATAAATCTGTAGAGAGGTCAATTCTGTACATGATATATATTTTCAAAATAACTATCAGGGGGTAATTAGTGATCGATACTGATGCCAAAAATGCAATCAGTAAAATTTTTGTCTGTGTGTCTGTCTGTCTGTCTCTATGTTCCTTATAGAAACAAAAACTACTTGACGGATTTTAACGAAACTTGGTACAATTATTCTTTATACTCCTGGGGAGGTTATAGTATACTTTTCATCACGCTACAATGAATAGGAGCAGAGCAGTGAAAGGAAATGTTGGGAAAACGGGAGAAGTTGCTCCATTTTTTAAGCTTCCGTCGCGTGTGCAGCCTTAATGGTTAAAGCTACATAGAAATCATTTATGACGGAAATGTTCTACATAAAATTATCTAAAAAATATCCCACAACAGCATATGTCTATCTTTTATGGTTGACTCACAATAACACGTGTAACTTCCGACAGCTTAGCAGTTCGGAGCTTTCTGATTATATTTGTTTACTCTTACGTTTATAATACTCTCACTCATCCCTAATTAAAAGAAGTTAATATTATTACCTATTCAATAAAAAAAGAATCATAGTAATCGGTATAGAAACACCAAACTTATACATGAAATACGCTAATAAGCCATCGCGCCATCGCGCGTGAATACTGAATCATGCCATAAGGATTATTTTTGTGTAACGGTTGCCGCGCTCGACGCGGGTCGTGGCTGTAGGGTATAAAAAGGCGAGAGGTCCGAGCGGAGCGCGAGCTTCATTCAATATTTGGCTGGACAATAATTGATATTAACAAACCGTGCTTATCAGCGCGACTTTTAGTCTTTAAATAGTTTATTTGAATTTCTTTTGTTGTTATTTTATAAAATAGGTATTATTTGTTTTTGTAGTGTTTAAATATTCGTTCAAATTACAAATCTATACTTATAATAAATCTGTAAAGTGAAAATTCTGTACATTGAAAATATTAAAAAAAATAAATGGCAGGGGGTTTTATTAGACAGACACAGAACCCAAAAATGTAATTAAAAAAAATTTGTCTGTCTGTCTGTTTGTTCGGGTATCAGGCAAAAACTACCGGTTCGATTACGATGACACTTGGTATAATTATTCTTTAATATCCTGGGCACCACACTGGGTACTTTTTATCCCGGAAAAAAATATACAATAAAAAACAAACTTAATTTTGCGGTTCGATACCTAGACCGGATTACTGTACCAACCGCAAATAATAAGTTTGTCGTAGTACACGACGAAGATAATAATAATAGGCGAGCGTTCGTTCATATTAGCATTCTATAAATTGTATGTTTTAACTGCTGTGACGTTGCAAAATAGACATTTGTCGCAACAGGTAGCGACGTCTATCGTGGGTCTGTACAGGCTCGTTTAGTGTAGCTTACGCGTCACTAGATGGCGCTAGGTTTATGAAATCGATATGATATTCTTTAGTCTGTGACAGAACATTCCCGAAACTGTCAGATCGGTTTGAAAAGACAAGAGTGTTTCCGGCCTTTACGATCGAGGACACGAGCCAAGAGGTTGACTTGAAGGGACGTATTCCTGGGAGGATCGGGATGTGCCCTAATAACCCTCTGGGGTATTTATAAGCACGGCAGAAGCTGAACCCTGTGAGTATTCAATCATTTTCCTTGTTACTGTGGGTCAACCTTTGGGTCTTACATTTCTGTTCTGACACAAGGTCGTTGTTACAGGTCTGGCTATATGCTAGCCTTTTCTTTATTGCACGAAGCTACGCGCGAGCGATTCGTGATGTCTCGGTGCGGCCCTGTGATCGGGTGATAGGAAATCGATCCGGGTGCAGGCGACTCTAGTCTACCCCCTGTGGTGTGGTCATCCGCAGTAAGGAAGGCCTTACCTAGCCGAATGCAGGTGAAGAGGGAAGTTCGCCACTCGAGGTAACGACAGCGTCACCTTCTATGCCCGTAGGCCACGTTATTCGTGTGTTCACAGGTTTAACCTGTGAACGAAGCCAAGGGACTTAATCCCGCCAACTGAGGGTAACTTAATCGTCAACTGACGGTATTTCGATTGTTAACTGAGAGGTAATTTGTTATGCTGAGAGAACACTGAGTTAATCTATAGTGTCATAATTTATCATATGAGAGAGTTAGGCCTTTGTAGGAACTAGGTGATAAGCCAGTTGTTATAGAGTATTGTGTCTCGGGTATTGCTTTGCATAATCGTTATTTTCCCTTTATGAGCACAATCCTATAAGGTCAATACTTGAACGGTTGAGCTAGAAGTTATTAAGTGGTTCATCTCACGGACTCGATATAGCGACTCTGAGAAATTGTAATAAGTCTCATTGCAGGCTTTCACCAATACAAGTAGGAACGGAGACTATTTGTATGGGTGGATGCCCAAGTGTTTGGGAAAGGTATATAGTGTAGTGGCTCGCCACATTATTTGTTTGTGTACCTACCTATTTCTATGTATTAACAATAAACTTTAATTGTTGAAGAAGGTACTTGTTTAATTGAATCTTTCCCTAACAGATTATACCTTATAAATTTACTTTAGCACGGTGGTGAGTAGTGTAATATCAATAGAAACCATCAACATCTTGTTTCTTATTAATTCCTGTAAACTGCTCAAGGGCCGGGTTACAGTTGGCGCCCAACAGTATATAATTATTTAATTGTATAAGGTGAACAAATTAATAACAGTATCTCTCTCTCTCTCAGTTCCCTCAGTCACTTCAGTTGGTGGGATTTCGTATTAGTTTTAAGGCTAGTATATAAGTTTTAAATATTAAGTGGTCAATGCACCACATTCTAACCATTTCTTTTGTTGGACCAGTAAGGTGCAGAGGTTGATAAAGGTCATTAACCTATTTGTTTTTACGCCCAACACATTGTTGGACAAATTGTATTTGAATTGAGATTATTTATGTACTCAATTTTTGTTTGAAGGTTAGTGATTTAATATTTCCTATATTTTGGAGGTTTATGTAACAAAATAGGTTTGCATTCTTGGTTGTTTTCATATAGCAACACACAGGTACAAGTAATAATTATTACAACTGAACAATAATAATTGGTAAGAATATAAGATATAACAGTTTGATTATATTCATGTGTTTAAGGTCATGTTTTGATATACTGTATTGCATTTTTTTGGAGTGAAACATTGTTTTACAATTAAATAAACCCGACACGAACTTCTGTTTTAAATAGTTATAAACATTTGGAGGTAAACTTCATAATTTGTAAACTGCAAATTAATAGTTCTCAGAGGTGTTGTAGCGGTCTCTTATTTCTTTGAGAAGATAATCGTGGTGAGATAATAACATTATTGGCAAGTTTCACTTTTGATAATTGGATTGTGCAATACAGGGAGCTACAATTTGGAAAATATTGAACAATAACTGTCAACTTTCATTGAAACGGAATTTTTGAAATCTTTATAACAACTGGTTGTTCACTTATACGTTTAATCGTTCTAACACACATCATTAATCCCATGGATTAAAATACCAACACGGCATTCCGTACAACAGCATTGTTTGTTTCGTCATTCGTTTTCATACATTGATACTTAACCTATAAAACTCATTGATATTGTTGGTGACATTTGACGTTTTGATTTGTATCGGAGCGTTCGGAAACAAGATTAGTACACGTTTTGCGTTTGGTTATCAGTTATACATTGTTTTGCGTTTAGATTTTCTTTGGTAATATTGGAATATTATTGCTTTACAACAAAAATAAATAAGTATTCATTATGGATTTAGAGACAGTATATTTACATTCCCTTCTACGTGACGAATTGACATATGAGGTTGCAGTACGTGCAGAAACACCAGCAGATACAGTTTTCAAGCTTCGAAAACAACTCAAATCACTCTGTTTAGGCTTTAGTCCCTCCGAGTTTGTAGATGAGGAGTCAGACGTTAGCAAGGAATTAGTTACGATCCAAGTTAAGTTGAAGGAGTTGCAAGCCAAGGTGGATAGTGCCGAACAGACTCGAGACAGGTATAGTCTTGCTCGTGCTAGGGCTTTGTATTGCCATTTATTTCATCGTCTGCATAGGATAACTTGTAAGGAGGTTAAAGACTGTGTCTTACAGGAGAAGCTTAAGGTTATAATAAAGGGATATGAGCCAACACTCAACAAATTTTACAGTCGCTCTGAGGCAGGAAAACAACAGCCTGAGTCAGGAAAATTAGAAGCGGAAGATATTTCTGATGGTAACAGTAGTACTCGGTATGCAATTAGTAAAAATATTTGCAAATGGAATGTCACGTTTGATGGCAAGTCGTGTCCATTTTTGTTTCTAGATTCAATCTCTGAACGTGCCAAGGCTTTCAGAGTGGAGGATTCTGTGTTGTTTGATTCGGCTTTTGCGTTTTTTAAAGGAGACGCTTTAATATGGTACAGGAGTGCAAAATGTCAAGCGGCTACTTGGAAGGAGTTAACAGATTTGCTCCTTAGGGAATTTCATGCCATTGATTATGAGGATAACCTACTAGATGAGGCCAAGAAACGGATTCAGGGAATTGATGAACCCGTTCATATGTATTTTGCCGTCATGAATGGTTTATTCTCACGCTTAAAGACACCTTTAACTGAACTAGACAAGATTAAAATTCTAAAAAAGAATGTCAAACCATCTATATCTAGGGGTTTAGTTTTAGTCAAGCCGGATTCAGTGGCAGAATTAAAAGATGTTGCTCGACTTCTGGAGGCTGAAGATATAAAGTTCAAATGCTACAAAAAATCCACTTCACAGCCAGAAGAGATTAAAACGAAACCAAAAGTAGCCAGCATTAACCATGTCAATAGAAACAAACCTAAGTATACACAAGCAAAGGACAAGGCCAAAACACAATCATCCGGGAAGGAGATAAAATGTTTTAAATGTGGAAATATAGGGTTTACTACTCGAACTTGTCCTAGTTGTAAAGAAGCTCCAACAAAATGTTTCAAATGTGGAAAGTTGGGGTTTACAGTAAAAACTTGTCCAGAATGTAAAATTAAACCAAAGGATACAAAAAACTAGTTACAACAGTCTGTCACCAACCACCGGAACCGGTCGATCCAGGTGAATGGAAATCATGGTTAGAATTTGTTTCTAATTTTTTCAAGTTTAATAGATCGGTGTCAGCACTGTTTAAGCCAGACAGGGATAAAGATATTCGGCCATATTTAAGTGTAAATTTATATGATGTAGTATTATACGGTTTGTTAGATTCAGGGGCAGACATTTCAATTATTGGCAATGGAGCCCATGAAAAGTTTATTAACTTAGGTTATTCTTTGGATACCTCGGTTGAGTTAAAGCAAAAGATTCTCGTTGCTAATGGATCCGAAAGCAGTCCTATAGGTATTTTAAGGTTACCTATTACATTTAATAGTGTAACTAGGATTATTAATTTTTATGTAATTCCATCCATAACATCAAATGTAATATTTGGGGTGGATTTTTGGATAGCTTTTAGTTTGATGCCTCAAATGTTTAAACACATAAGTTATATTGAGACACCTAAACAATTTATGAAATTTAATAATTCTAGTGAAACAAAAGTTAACACAATAGAGTCTTTTGATAATTTGAGTCCGGAACATAAAACTATAGCGGAATTAATAGTCCAACAATTTCATAATTTATCATTTGAGTCAAAAGGTTTGGGTAGAACACAGTTGAGTCAACACACAATTGACACTGGCGATGCGTTACCCATTAAGTCCAGACCATATCCAATGTCACCGGAAAAATTAAAAGAACTTCATAAGGAATTGGACAACATGTTGAAGCTCGATGTGGTGGTACCAAGTGAGAGTCCATGGAACAATCCAGTCCTTATGGTTCCAAAATCAGATGGGACATTACGGTTCTGTCTGGATTGCAGGAAGCTTAATGCGGTTACAAAAGGGGACGCTTATGCTATTCCATATATACCTCAAATCCTAGACAGCCTCAAAAATGCTAAATATATAAGCTCAGTAGATTTTAAAGCTAGCTTTTGGCAAATTCCGTTAGAAGAAGCCTCACGGGAGAAAACCAGCTTCACTGTTCCTGGTAGAGGACTTTTCGAATTTAAAGTAATGCCATTTGGACTTTGCGGAGCTCCAGCTCGACAGCAAAGATTAATGGATAAGTTGTTCGGACATCCGTTTTGTAGCGATATAACCAAAGGGTTAATATTCTGTTACGTTGATGACATCTGCGTAGTGTCAGAGGATTTAGAAACACATATTCTTCTGTTAAAAAGGCTACACGAACGGATTAAAAGCGCCAATTTAACAATAAATTTCGGTAAAAGTAAATTCTTTAGAAAATCCTTAAAATACTTGGGTTATGTGGTGGATGAGTGTGGTCTTAGGACTGATCCTGACAAGGTGCGCGCAATTTTAGATTTCCCAGTACCAAAGACTTCGAAAGAGGTAAAAATGTTCTTAGGAACTTGTTCTTGGTACCGTAGATTTATTAGAAATTTTTCTACAATCGCAGCGCCATTAAATGCACTCACCAGCACCAAGGTTAAATTTAAATGGAATCCAGATGCAGACGACGCTTTTAATTCTTTAAAAAATATTTTAGTTTCTGCACCAGTCTTAGCTTGTCCAGATTTTGAAAAACCGTTCACTGTTCACTGCGATGCATCCAGTTATGGCATAGGTGGTATGCTAACCCAGAATATTGACGGGAATGACCATCCTATTGCTTACATAAGTAGATCCCTAAGTAAAGCCGAGCGTAATTATAGTGCAACGGAACGTGAAGCGTTAGCCGTCATTTATGCGGTTGAAAAGTTTGAACCATATTTAGGTAGCAGACATTTTACAGTTATTACTGACCATGCTTCACTTAAGTGGTTTAAAAATTTGGAGAATCCAACAGGTCGCTTAGCACGCTGGGGTTGTCGTTTATCTCAGTATAATTATACCATCGAGCATAGAAAGGGTAAAGACAATGTTGTACCAGACGCCTTATCAAGGTTACTTAAAGTTGAGGCTGTAAATACTACTGTTACGCCTACACCGACTGGTGACGAATGGTATGACAAGATTCTGGCGGGCTGTTCGTCATGTCCAAAAAATTACCCCAACTATCTCGTAGAGAAAGGTATTCTATATAGGTACAGTAAAGGCAAATATGCGTTAACGCAAGAGTTCGACTGGAAAGAAGTAGTACCCAAATCACTGCGTTCACAGATCATGTCTGAAAACCACGAACCTCCTACTTCAGGTCACCTGGGTGTTTTTAAGACACACCGAAGGTTAAGTTTGAGGTATTTTTGGCCAGGAATGTATCGTGACGTAGTTGAGTTCGTCAAGGGTTGTAGTAATTGTTTGGCCTATAAACATAAAACTACTCAAACTCCAGGTCTCATGGGTCAGCCCAAACAATGTTATAGACCATTTCAAGCTGTATCGATCGATTTAGTTGGACCACTTCCGAAATCACGCTCGGGTTTTGTACATTTACTAGTAGTTTCTTGCTGTTTTTCAAAATACACGTTATTGTTTCCATTACGCCGTGCCACTAGTGCGTTGGTAGCCAAAAACTTTGAGAATTATGTTCTTCTTGCTCACGGGATTCCTGAAACCGTAATTACCGATAATGGGGTTCAATTCACGGGATCGGAATTCTGTAATCTTTTAAAGAAGTATAACATACCTCGAGTGCATTATGGGCCTAGATACACACCACAAATTAACATGGTAGAAAGGTACAATAAAACGGTAATGACAGCAGTTTCTTCTTACGTAAAAGAAGACCATAGGACTTGGGATCTCAATTTAACAAAAATTCAATTTGCTATAAATAGCGCAGTGAATGAAACTACTGGATTTACTCCATTTTTCTTGGTCCATGGCCGTGAACCCATTATAAACGGCACGTTTTATAAGAACACAGACGACTGCGATTATGAAGTAGCTATGCCTCGTGAAGAGTATGCAGGCGAATTAGGAGTCCTAAAGGATATCTTCGATAAGGTGCGCGCCAATATTGTAAAGGCTCATGCCACAAACGCGAAATACTATAACTTGCGTAGGCGCGACGTCACTTTACGTGAAGGCCAGATGGTTTGGCGTAAAACTTACATCCAAAGTGATGCGGAGAAGTATAAGGCATCGAAGTTGGCTCCTAAATATCAACAGTGCATAGTGAAAAAGAAGCTTTCACCTTTAGTTTATGAGCTCATAGGGTTAAATGGTAAACCATTAGGCTCTTGGCACATAAAAGATATGAAAATCTATTAACATAATCACTTGTTGTCGAAAATTGTTTTTCAGTCGTCTCAGCCAGGGGTTTATTAGCCGTAGTCCGTGTTTTCACGTGTTGTTTGGAGGTCTACTCCAACAACGACGATAAGGCGTAGGTATGATGTAATACTTTATTTTTACATTTTTTTTTAAATATTATATTATAAACGTGACTGCAGGTTCGTTCGGCATTCTATACTGCACCGTATTATGTCGTTTTGCATGCCTTGTGTTTATTCTCCATTTTTTTTATAAGGACAGTGTCCATGTGTTTTTTATGAAGCGGATAGTGACTTCTAAAATAAGCCTTCACGTTGTGTACAGCTAAGCCCACTTGGTTGTTGTTTTCAGTATGGCTGTATCCATATTCAGAAACGGAGCGGGTAGTAACTCCAAAAATAGGCCTTTACTGAAGCGGATAGTGACTTCGAAAATAAGCCTTCACGTTGTTATCAGCCAAGCTCGCTTGGTTGTTTTTTTTATGAAGCGGATTGTGACTTCTAAAATAGGCCTTCACTAATGTTTTGTTTAGCCGAGATAGCATCGTTGCTTCGGTGAGACTATAGATAGCACTAGTGCTTATCTAGTTAAGAGCGGCGGGTGACTCTTAAAATAAGCCAAGCCACCATTTTGTTTTCAGGATTTTTTCATTCTGGGAATGTTGTATACGTCCTGCCTGGTGAGTTATGCACTTTGTTTGCTCAATATATGTATCAGCTCGCTGAACATATTCACCAGGGGGATCGTTTTGATTTATTTTGAACAATGCAGAGTTCCACTGGTATACAGACGGAATTCGGGAGTATGCTAGAGGTGGCCTCCTGCGGTTCGAATGCAGGTTGCTACAGGTTGAAAGAGAGGAAATTTAGGGATGCATGAAAGATTGGGGGGGGGTTATGCCCGGATAGTAGGAAGTTTTGTTAGTAGAATTGGTTTCCTGGCAGGTTGGATTATTTATGGTTGGTTATTTGCTTTCAGTAGGACTTACTAATGAAATAATTTAATTTCTTTGAAGTTATTTCATAAATATTTTTATTAATATTTGAAACCATGCGTTTTCAGATAAATTTTGCTCTTCCACTTAAGTTTCCTTTGGAATTTGTTTACCCACTTCAGTGTTTTAACACCGAGGGCGGTGTGGTTTTTGCGTACCCAAAAACCTTTTTGTGGGAAGAGGGGCATTGTGACGTTGCAAAATAGACATTTGTCGCAACAGGTAGCGACGTCTATCGTGGGTCTGTACAGGCTCGTTTAGTGTAGCTTACGCGTCACTAGATGGCGCTAGGTTTATGAAATCGATATGATATTCTTTAGTCTGTGACAGAACATTCCCGAAACTGTCAGATCGGTTTGAAAAGACAAGAGTGTTTCCGGCCTTTACGATCGAGGACACGAGCCAAGAGGTTGACTTGAAGGGACGTATTCCTGGGAGGATCGGGATGTGCCCTAATAACCCTCTGGGGTATTTATAAGCACGGCAGAAGCTGAACCCTGTGAGTATTCAATCATTTTCCTTGTTACTGTGGGTCAACCTTTGGGTCTTACATTTCTGTTCTGACACAAGGTCGTTGTTACAGGTCTGGCTATATGCTAGCCTTTTCTTTATTGCACGAAGCTACGCGCGAGCGATTCGTGATGTCTCGGTGCGGCCCTGTGATCGGGTGATAGGAAATCGATCCGGGTGCAGGCGACTCTAGTCTACCCCCTGTGGTGTGGTCATCCGCAGTAAGGAAGGCCTTACCTAGCCGAATGCAGGTGAAGAGGGAAGTTCGCCACTCGAGGTAACGACAGCGTCACCTTCTATGCCCGTAGGCCACGTTATTCGTGTGTTCACAGGTTTAACCTGTGAACGAAGCCAAGGGACTTAATCCCGCCAACTGAGGGTAACTTAATCGTCAACTGACGGTATTTCGATTGTTAACTGAGAGGTAATTTGTTATGCTGAGAGAACACTGAGTTAATCTATAGTGTCATAATTTATCATATGAGAGAGTTAGGCCTTTGTAGGAACTAGGTGATAAGCCAGTTGTTATAGAGTATTGTGTCTCGGGTATTGCTTTGCATAATCGTTATTTTCCCTTTATGAGCACAATCCTATAAGGTCAATACTTGAACGGTTGAGCTAGAAGTTATTAAGTGGTTCATCTCACGGACTCGATATAGCGACTCTGAGAAATTGTAATAAGTCTCATTGCAGGCTTTCACCAATACAAGTAGGAACGGAGACTATTTGTATGGGTGGATGCCCAAGTGTTTGGGAAAGGTATATAGTGTAGTGGCTCGCCACATTATTTGTTTGTGTACCTACCTATTTCTATGTATTAACAATAAACTTTAATTGTTGAAGAAGGTACTTGTTTAATTGAATCTTTCCCTAACAGATTATACCTTATAAATTTACTTTAGCACGGTGGTGAGTAGTGTAATATCAATAGAAACCATCAACATCTTGTTTCTTATTAATTCCTGTAAACTGCTCAAGGGCCGGGTTACACTGCTACTTGCAATTCCAAAACGTGCTTTTCAGTGCGACCTTTTTATTCCTTTTAGTTTTTACTAAGTACAGTTTAAGGTAGAATTATTTAGGTTTATTTTTATAAGTCGTAGGTATAGATTTTAATTTTAAAGTATGGGTAGTATATTTGATAGTGTACGTAGTGACCGTAGGTTATTTTATAAAACTGTTAGGTAGGATTAGTCATTCGTTGGGATTTTGCTTATTTATTGAGTTTAGATTAGTTATCGTCAGAAATAGGTTTATTTAGGTATTTTATTTTCTGTTATTGAGTTTTTTTTTTATTGGGTAGGTACTTAGGTTTACTTTTATAATCTATTACTTATAATAAATCTGTAGAGAGGTCAATTCTGTACATGATATATATTTTCAAAATAACTATCAGGGGGTAATTAGTGATCGATACTGATGCCAAAAATGCAATCAGTAAAATTTTTGTCTGTCTGTCTGTCTGTCTGTCTGTCTGTCTCTATGTTCCTTATAGAAACAAAAACTACTCGACGGATTTTAACGAAACTTGGTACAATTATTCTTCATACTCCTGGGGAGGTTATAGTACACTTTTCATCACGCTACAATGAATAGGAGCAGAGCAGTGAAAGGAAATGTTGGGAAAACGGGAGAATTTGCTCCGTTTTTTAAGCTTCCGTCGCGTGTGCATCCTTAATGGTTAAAGCTACATAGAAATCATTTATGACGGAAATGTTCTACATAAAATTATCAAAAAAATATCCCACAACAGCATATGTCTATCTTTTATGGTTGACTCACAATAACACGTGTAACTCCCGATAGCTTAGCAGTTCGGAGCTTTCTGATTATATTTGTTTACTCTTACGTTTATAATACTCTCACTCATCCCTAATTAAAAGAAGTTAATATTATTAATTATTCAATAAAAAAAGAATAATAGTAATCGGTATAGAAACACCAAACTTATACATGAAATACTCTAATAAGCCATCGCGCCGTCGCGCGTGAATACTGACTCATGCCATAAGGATTATTTTTGTGTAACGGTTGCCGCGCTCGACGCGGGTCGTGGCGGTAGGGTATAAAAAGGCGGTAGGTCCGAGCGCGAGCTTTCTGCGCATCTATACAGCGTGCATTAGACCAATTATGACCTATGCCTGTCCAGTCTTTGCACACGCAAAACCCCATAACATCCATAGGATGCAGACCCTCCAAAACCGGTTCCTTCGAAAGGCTACGGGTTCCCCTTGGTTCGTTCGAAATGAGATCCTCCACGTTGACCTCAGAATCCCCACTATTAAGCAGTTCATGAAACGCCTCTCAAAGCGTTTCTTCGATTCCGCCGCCAAACACCGCAACCCTCTGGTTGTCCAGGCCGCCAGTTACTCTCCCTCAAATATTAGTAAGGCTCGCCGCCCAAAGCATGCCCTATCCGACCCCGACGACCCTATAACTCTCCTCCAGGAGAGCAACAAATCAACCAGTACAGTGCACAAAAACAAAAGACCGACATTCCGGCCTCGCCGACGAGGCCCCTCGCGACGTCCCCAAGTAAACTCACCCCCCCGACCCTTGCCCGATGCAGTGCCAGCCCGCGCCGCAGCTGAGCCAGTAGCTTTAAATTCCCGACTGTGACCTCTGAGTTTGTTTCGGCATTTCTTCTCAGAGTAGTCAGATAGGAAATGCCGGCTCCATCAAGCTTAAATAATATAATAGTGATCCAGCCTGTCCCTTCTTGCTGTCCTCTCCAGCGACGCCCTAAGCCGAGGTTCGTACCCCACAGGGGGTGCCCTTAGTGCGTAGTCGCTTAGCATAATGTAGTTAGACTTATGCCCCTGGCTGGAGGCTTTGAGTTTCACTTAAGGCAGCCACAGGATAGTCCGGTTAAGTAGTCACGACCTCTAAAGGTCAACTACGAGATGAACATAGGAAAAAAAAAAAAGCGCGAGCTTCATTCAATATTTGGCTGGACAATAATTGATATTAACAAACCGTGCTTATCAGCGCGAGTTTTAGTCTTTAAATAGTTTATTTGAATTTCTTTTGTTGTTATTTTATAAAATAGATATTCGTTGTTTTGGTAGTGTTTAAATATTCGTTTAAATTACAAATCTATACTTATAATAAATCTGTAAAGTGAAAATTCTGTACATTGAAAGAATCAAAAAATAAATGGCAGGGGGTGTTATTAGACCGACACAAAACCCTAAAATGTGATTAAAAAATTTTTTGTCTGTCTGTCTGTCTGTTTGTTAAGGCATCAGGCAAAAACTACCGGTTCGATTACGATGACACTTGGTATAATTATTCTTTAATATCCTGGGCACTACACTGGGTACTTTTTATCCCGGAAAAAAATATACAATAAAAAACAAACATAATTTTGCGGTTCGATCCCTAGACCCGATTACTGAACCAACCGCAAATAATAAGTTTGTCGTAGTACACGACGAAGATAATAATAATAGGCGTAAAATTGTATGTTTTAACTGCTACTTGCAATTCCAAAACGTGCTTTTCAGTGCGACCTTTTTATTCCTTTTAGTTTTTACTAAGTACAGTTTAAGGTAGAGTTATTTAGGTTTATTTTTATAAGCGGTATAGATTTTAATTTTAAAGTATGGGATGGGATGGGATTTGATAGTGTACGTAGTGACCGTAGGTTATTTTATAAAACTGTTAGGTAGGATTAGTCATTCGTATAGATATTAGTTTTTAGGGATTTTGCTTATGTATTGAGTTTAGATTAGTTATCATCAGAAATAGGTTTATTTAGGTATTTTATTTTCTGTTATTGAGTTTTTTTTTATTAGGTAGGTACTTAGGTTTACTTTTATAATCTAATATAAAATTCAAAGTCCTGTGATCCTGTCTGACTGATTATATCAATGCACAGACTAAACCGCTGGTCATAGAGACATTAAATTTGGAGTGTGTTCTGTGTGAAGTGTATATAGGTATCGACTAAGAAAGGGTTTTTCGAAATTCCACTCCTAAGAGGGTGAATGGGGGGAGGGTGAAATTTCACGCGGACGAAGTCGCGGGCAGAAGCTAGTCTAATATAAAATTCAAAGTCCTGTGATCCTGTCTGACTGATTATATCAATGCACAGCCTAAACCGCTGGTCATTAAATTTGGAGTGTGTTCTGTGTGAAGTGTATAAAGGTATCCACTAAGAAAGGGTTTTTCGAAATTCCACTCCTAAGAGGGTGAATGGGGGAGGGAGAAATTTCACGCGGACGAAGTCGCGGGCAGAAGCTAGTCTCCTCTAAGACTGTTCGTGAACTTAGTATTTACTAGCTTTTGCCCGCGGCTTCGCCCGCGCGGAAGTCGGAAATTATCCCACGGGAACGTACTATCGGGGTAAAAAGTATCCTATGCACTATAAAAATATCAAAGTAATTTTAATAAAACTGGAGTATAAATTTTAAAACATTTTTGTAAACAACATTTTTGGTATTGCCATCCTTTGTTAGAACATGAAGATTTTGTGGGCTGGATACTCGTGAGCACGCCACATACAATTTATTTCCCATGGGTAAAACTGACGCCCTGCATCCTAAAGTCCGGCGGAGCTGAGTCTGCTCTTCGGTTTCAGCCGCCCTGAGAGACGCGTGGCGCTCCGCATCTAAAATCTGCCGAGCTTGAGTCTGCTCCAATGTCTCGGCATCCGTAAGAGTTGCGTGGCGCTCCGCATCTAAAATCTGCCGAGCTTGAGTCTACTCTAAGCTCTCGGCAGCCCTAAGAGATGCGTGGCGCTCCGCATCTAAAATCTACCCAGCTTGAGTCTGCTCCAAGGTCTCGGCATCCCTAAGAGATGCGTGGCGCTCAGTATCTAAAATCTGTTGAGCTTAAGTCTGCTCTAAAGTCAAACGGGCCTGAGACTGCTCTTCAAATTCTTGCGTTCTAGTAACTTTCACGGCTCGAGCTACGCTTGCGAGGCATATCAAACAAACTTAATAAACTTAAATTATACACTACTCGTACTAATGGTTAACATTAAAGCTACAATATAACTACAATTCAGACAACCTTACCTACAACAAAGCACACTAAGTGCAAAAGAAAATATTTTTGAAACCTAATGAACTAACTAAAAAAACGTTTTATTGAATAGACTAATTATAAAACAACATATTAATAAGAATTACTAACTTCTAAAATAATATAGTCAACGGAGACAACTAACAACTTTTGAGATCGTGAATCCAATATTGACACTCGTCAACTGCGATCAACGGAAGTTAGATAGAGTAGAGATTTAGAAAACACTCGACCGAGAAGCGAGATCTCCTACTCCCGACCTCGTAGTGCCTCGTACCACCACGAACTATAAAAAAAACAGTGGCACTCCGGGAGTGCCGACAGAAGTGAAAACAAAATACAAAATACATTCATTTCAAGTCATTAAAAATATTATATTATCTATTTTTATCCAAAAACAATCAGTTGAACCTTAGTGTTGTCATCAATAGATTACTTATCGACAGTTTAAGTTACAAAAATAACAAGGCATTCATTATTAAAAACTCCGATAAAATGATATAGGTATGTAGGTGGAAATATACGATTTGGGGATATACTCACACGAGCAATTGTGATTATCTTCGAATTAAAGATAATAATTTATGCTTGATAAAGATATCTGATATTTACTTATATTATAACGAAGTTATTGTCCATTTAGCTCAGTACATACTCGGGAGTATTTTAACTTGAACAATGCGTGTAATTATTATTTTAGCCCTTTTGGGCTCTGCCGTTGGTAAGACATACCTATTCAGATTAGTTTTTAAGCTTGTGCCTACATAAACCTTTCTATTCTATTTATTAAAAACATTATCCGTAACTTTAACTGAAAACCGAAACCGAATGTGAAAACGCTTCAGCTGCAAATTGTAATTGTAGTTGTGCTGAAAATTGTTCAAAAATCGCAATGGAACCACCATTGCGATTTTTTAACAATTTTGTTATTAGAATATTCCCTCTGAACGATATAAAATCGCTGATCCCAAATACCCGCTACTCATTAGTTTCTAGTGGTTAGTTAAAAGGAATGCATATTGTATGTAATAGGATAATTGAATAAAAAGCCGGTTAAGTACGAGTTGGACTTGCGCACCGAGGGTTCTATAGTTTGTAGATATCTACATAACTACAAATTTACGGTTTTCGAATCTTTTCCTTTCACCACTCACGCGCCCGAGTGGTTACTTGTGCTACATGACATTGTTTCTTGTCAAATTGCATGATTCTAGGTCAACGGGAACTACCCTATAGGTTTTGATTCTCTTGCGAGTGTCACAATATGCGGCATAAACAGAACATAAACGCTCGTTTCTTTTGATTGCATTGACTTAGAAGTTTGTATTTTTCACTGCTTCAAGGGGTTACAGCCCTGAGTATTTGATATTAATTTCAACTTGATAACTTCACGCGTTCCTGGGAAAAATGGTTTTTCCTTTTGAGGTAGGGGGGAACCCTAAAAATGGAAATACATTGTAAATGCAGTGTGTCATTAATGAGTTTGCCTTTAATCAAATGTAGGTACAATTGTAAGGAATGAGATACTTCTCTAGAAGATAATAAGTAATTAGGTATATTTCTGCGAATATAAACTAGTAACTGGCTTCTGCCCGCGACTTTGTACGCTTGAAATTTCTCCCTCCTCCCATTCACCCTCTAGGGATGGAATTTCGAAAAACCCTTTCTTAGTGGATACCTACTCTTCACAAAGAACACATCCTCCCCATCCTCCTCAGATCCTGTGCGTTGATATATCTGTCAGTCAGGACTTTGAATTTTAAAATAGATAATACCTAATTAATTTTGCGTAATAGTAACCTTTTTCGATATTTTTATAGCGGTCCCTAGGAATGCTAGCCGCATAGTAGGTGGCTCCGCTACCAACATCGAGACCTACCCTTACATGTCCAACATGCAGTACACGCCGAGTTTCTCATGGTACCAGGCTTGTGGCGGATCTCTGATCACTTCCACCGCGGTGCTCTCCGCTGCACATTGCTTCTAGTAAGTAAAAAACGCCCAACACAATATTTACAAATAGTTACTATCATCATCCCCCTGCCTTTATCCCAATTTATTAGGGGCCAGAGCAACATGTCTTTTTCTTCCATTTTTCTCTATTAGTCGTCATCTCGGTGGTCACAATATTATCTTACAAATACTAAAACGGGTGTACACACGGCTACACGTCAAGCTATACATTTCCAGTTTTAGCTGACCTCGCATTGTATAGGTTTTTCGTACAATCAAAACTCAGCTTATACTGGTTATGTATAGCTTGATGTGAAGCCGTACAAAGACGCTTAACGAATCCGAGAGTCACTTGTACGTCACTGTGATATTTTTTTTTTACTGCTGGGAAATTGCGTAACACACTATCAGTAGCCATGGGGTTTCATTCCTTGACAGTTCAACAACATTCATTGCGTTATTTACGTTGTTAAGCAGACTAATTCTTCGAACATAATGAAGCAATGAATTAGCAATATCTTTCAAAATGATTCGGATTGTAGTTAATAGTGTGTTACGCAATAACACAATTTGGGTGCTGGTCCTTACCCGGGGGAACCTTCTGGTTATGAAAAAGATAAGGAAGGTCCGTTGACCTTCCATCTTGTTTTTACTTTATTTCAGGAAAACAAGTTTTAAATGTTTATTATAAACTAGCTTCTGCCCGCGACTTCGTCCGCGTGAAATTTCACCCTCTTAGGAGTGGAATTTCAAAAAACCCTTTCTTAGTGGATACCTATATACACTTCACAAAGAACACACTCCAAATTTTATGTCTCTATGACCAGCGGTTTAGGCTGTGCATTGATATAATCAGTCACTCAGACAGGATCACAGGACTTTGAATTTTATATTAGACTATAAAAGTAAACCTAAGTACCTACCTAATAAAAAAAAAACTCAATAACAGAAAATAAAATACCTACCTACCTAAATAAACCTATTTCTGATGATACGTGGCTAAATAATAACAGCCGCACAGGTCGATCGATCAGGTTAAGCTACGCTTGCCGCGGTTGGTCTGTGGATGGGTGACCATCTTTACATATGGAGACCCCTCCGTGCCTCGGAAAGCACGTTAAGCCGTTGGTCCCGGCTGTCATTCGTGGATCTTTGACAGTCGTTACGGGTAGTCAGAAGCCCGAAAGTCTGACAACCAGTCTTACCAAGGGGTATCGTATTACCCAGTAACTGGGTTGTGGAGGTCAGATAGGCAGTCGCTCCATGTAAAATACTGGTATTCAGCTGCATCCAGTTAGACTGGAAGCCAACCCCAACATAGTTGGGAAAAGGCTAGGCAGATGAGGCAGATGATGAACTAATCTAAACTCAATAAATAAGCAAAATCCCTAAAAACTAATATCTATACGAATGACTAATCCTACCTAACAGTTTTATAAAATAACCTACGGTCACTACGTACACTATCAAATATACTACCCATACTTTAAAATTAAAATCTATACTTACTTATAAAAACGACTTATAAAAATAAACCTAAATAAGTCTACCTTAAACTGTACTTAGTAAAAACTAAAAGGAATAAAAAGGTCGCACTGAAAAGCACGTTTTGGAATTGCAAGTAGCAGTTAAAACATACAATTTATAGAATGCTAATATGAACGAACGCTCGCCTATTATTATTATCTTCGTCGTGTACTACGACAAACTTATTATTTGCGGTTGGTACAGTAATCGGGTCTAGGGATCGAACCGCAAAATTAAGTTTGTTTTTTATTGTATATTTTTTTCCGGGATAAAAAGTACCCAGTGTGGTGCCCAGGATATTAAAGAATAATTATACCAAGTGTCATCGTAATCGAACCGGTAGTTTTTGCGTGATGCCTGAACAAACAGACAGACAGACAGAATTTTTTTTTAATCACATTTTTGGGTTCTGTGTCGGTCTAATAACACAACAACTAATACCTATTTTATAATATATAACTGCTAAGGTTTCGGGAGTTACACGTGTTATTGTGAGTCAACCATAAAAGATAGACATATGCTGTAGTAGGATATTTTTTAGATAATTTTATGTAGAACATTTCCGTCATAAATGATTTCTATGTAGCTTTAACCATTAAGGCTGCACACGCGACGGAAGCTTAAAAAATGGAGCAACTTCTCCCGTTTTCCCAACATTTCCTTTCACTGCTCTGCTCCTATTCATTGTAGCGTGATGAAAAGTATACTATAACCTCCCCAGGAGTATGAAGAATAATTGTACCAAGTTTCGTTAAAATCCGTCGAGTAGTTTTTGTTTCTATAAGGAACATACAGACAGACAGACAGACAGACAAAAATTTTACTGATTGCATTTTTGGCATCAGTATCGATCACTTATTACCCCCTGATAGTTATTTTGAAAATATATATCATGTACAGAATTGACCTCTCTACAGATTTATTATAAGTATAGATTAACTTTAATTACCCCCCACAATTCTTGTTTCGTTAGATGCATCCATATGCACAATGTTTTGCGTGTATAAAAATCGCCCTTTACGGGAGCGCGCAATGTAGGTAACATTGCGCGCTCCCGTAAAAGGCGATTTTTCTCACAAACAATAAAAGTTACTTTCCGTAGGTATTCATTTTTGCTCAATGTTACTTAGTTTGATGTACAGATTGCGTAGATAACAGCTAAGTATGTAATTTGTCTTTTACATTCTGTAGGTACAGTATTATACCTAATTTCGATTAAGTTATTATTTTCTAATTATTATTTGCAGTGGCGACCAAGTTAGGCAATGGCGTGTAGTTCTCGGCAGCTCGAGGGCACAAAGCGGCGGCACCGTGCACACTATTCGCCGTATTATCTTGCACCCTCAATACAATGAAGTCACCATTAACAACGACGTGGCGGTGGTCCACCTCAACAACCCGGCCGTGTTCTCCAGCACAGTGCAGACCGCTAGTATCGCAAGTGATAACTACAATGTTCCTGACGGTGCCACTGTCACATACGTTGGATGGGGCAGACTCTGGGTTCTTATAAAATTTAGTATTTATCCACTAAAGGGATGAATGAAAGGCAATTGCATGCAGCAGAGATGAGAATACTAAGAGGGATGTGTGGTGTTACACGAATGGATAGAATAAGAAATGAGTACTTACGGGGAAGTTTGAAAGTGGCACCGGTAACTGAAAAGTTGTATTATAGGAATCGGTTGTCATGGTATGGGCATGTGTTACGGAGAAATGAGGGAAATGTCGTGAGGAGAGTTTTGAGTATGAATGTCGATGGCTATAAGAGTAGGGGAAGACCAAAGAAACGATGGATGGACTGTGTGAATGATGATAGGTATGGCTAGAAAGGGGGTGACAACCGAGATGACGACTAATAGAGAAGTATATGGAAGAAAAAGAATTGTTGCGCCGACCACAAATAAATTGGGAAAAAGGCAGGAGAATGATGAGATCCACCCTTATAGTTACCAAATTGTATTGAAACCAGTTGACCATTGAAATTGAACTATATACATTAACAATTCTATTTTAATAACATGGTAAATTTCAGACCGACGGCCCAGCTTCCGAGCAGCTCATGCACGTTGACGTCAACATCATCAACCAACAGCTGTGCGCTCAGCGTTATGCTTATCTGAAGACTCAGCCCGGCTACCAGAACTGGCCCGACATTACCACTGGCATGGTGTGCACCGGTATTTTGGACCAGGGTGGTAAGGATGCCTGTGCAGGTGATTCTGGTGGTCCCCTCGCTCAAACCGGAAACATCGTCGTCGGTGTAACTTCTTGGGGCTTCAAATGCGCTGATTCTTTCTACCCCGGAGTCAGTGCTCGCGTTTCTCAGTATAGCAACTGGATTGTCGCAAACGTAATCTAAAGACATAGGTTAATGTTACGTCAATATGAAAAGTTAAAAAACTTAGTTATAAGAAACGTTAACGATATTACGAACGTAATAAAAATAAATAGTTACAGAAGTAGATAGGTAAGTAATATATATACGAACAAAGTGAAAATTATCTACTAATTATTTTATCTCACTCAGTAGGTGCTAATACGTATCACTATGCATGTTATACTTACTTATTGCGTTTTTATACAGTAGGTTTCAAGGCATTTTTTAATAGGTACAGTCGGTGATAGCAATTGCCTGACCCACCCTATAAACGAACGAATCTGTAATTCCATTTGTATGAGTTTATCAGACTAGCGCAGGTACTCGATGAACAAATACAATAATAAATAATACAGATACGTAAATTTGATCTAGCGTTAGGATTAAAAGTTTATCAAAGTATTGTAACTTAAGATTGCTACTAATAGCTTATTTTAATTATTATATTTAAGTAGTGCCCTGTTTATCAAAACTTACAAGCCTTGTATTACCTACAAGCATTTTTCTTGTAAAAAAATTCAGTATTACAAATATGTGTTTATCAAAACTACACGGGTTATAAGTAACTATATTTTTACACTTGTATTAGTGATTTTGTTCATCAAAAATTCCTTTGTAAGTTACAACTTGTTGCAAACAAATCAAGGAAAATCCTGAGAGTGTCCGGTGACTCTCCATTCCGTCTTACAAGTTTACGATCAGTGTCGTGATTAGTACCTACCTACCGCAATGGTGAAGTGATGCAAGCGATGAAGAAAATACCATAGAATTACGCAACCGCGAGAACATATAGAAAAAGAATTGACTACGGTCATAAGCAGATGACCTATTAATTTAACTTTTTTTTTCTTTTCTTTACTACCTACTCCTACTCTACTTATTCCTACTGAATAATCTTCAAATTATCAATTTTAAAATACTTAGTTTGTCGTATGTACCACGATTAAGTAGAACATGACTGCCCTGTTGGTCTCGTGATTGCAACCGGTTCCAAGCGCATCTGCTGAGCGTGGGGTCCTGGGTTCGATTCCCGGGTCGGACAAATTGTTATTTGGTTTTCCAGTAGGAATCTCTTAGTAACAGGCCGGAGTTTGGAAGTTGGCGGGTTAATACCCCCGTGCCTCGGAAAGCACGTAAATATACCCGTTGGTCCTGCGTCTGATCTCTCCCCGGTCGTGTCGGATTGCTGTCCCATCGGACTATGAGATTAAAGGAACAGAGAGTGCACCTGTATTTACTGACACACTTGTGCACTAAAATATCTCCTGCGTAGGTACCTGGCTAATCTCCGTTGAGATTGGCCACCGTGTCCGAAATCGGTCGAGAAGCTATTTTAAGAAGAGAACATTCGAACATAAGTACTAAAAACTTAAAAACGGCGGGAATAGAAAATGGCGGCATACCTTTTTGATTTTAGAACTTACAAGTAGAATCTACAAGCGCTCAATTTTACAATCCCTGTAGATTGTTTTTGATAAACGTAATTTACAAGAACTTGTAATAACTTCCTTGTAAAGTGTAACTTGTGAACTTGTAAGTTTTGATAAACAGGGGGGGGGTCTCATGGTCCGTGTACTTATAGGGCTAAGACAAACAAGACGCGAGTTTAAATCGTGCGTCGAGGAATATTGTTTTGCTTTCAATTTAGAATGTATTCAATAAGTATTTCTTGCATTATTGTAAAGAACTATAGACGAACACATTCATCAAATATATTTCCAAATTGGTAATATTTTTATTTATCATTTAGCTTTATTCAGGGCTGAATTTTGAAGTGGGCGTGGATGGCCAAATCTTAAACTATGAGGATTAGCGAAAAGTTCTCAAAGGAGTCGCAGGCTTGATTTTGATGAAAACTAAAACTGCATAATTGGATTTTTGAAAAATCTATATTTCTAGCCAGGAATCGAACCTGTCGATTTTGAAAAAAAAAAACAACCTGTATTATTACATCATTGTAATGACATAATAATATGGCAAACCAAAAAAAAAACAGTAATGACATAATAATATGGCAAACTTAAGGAAAATGTTGGATTTTAATAAACTGCTTCTTATTTTAAAGTATTAATACCTTATACCTACATACCTTCGAAATGATGCTCAATATTTTTATTAACACACACCCGCAGCGCAGTCACCTTCACAACATTATTGTGACATGTTTTAAATTCAAATTTTTATTACGTTCTTTGGAAAATATTCTATTGTAATGCTGAATGCAATGATGAATAAAATGAATGGAAAAAATCCTTGAGACATCGAATCCAGCTATGTATTGAAAACAATGGTCATCATTTTGAACTACGCCATAGGTACCTACCTAGGCTACGGCATTTCATACAAACTTTCAAGCCCTTATTTTTCGAAATGAATGAACCGTACCTACGCATAAGCGGGATACAAAGGTCTAAAAAGTTAGTAAAGAACATTTTCGAAAAATACTGTTACAGCCAAATTAGACCGATTTGAAATTTTCCATAGAAGCAGAGATTTCCATTTATCTTTTTTTAAATAAGACATTTCGAAAATGTTCTTTACTAACTTTTTAGACCTTTGTATCCTGCATGTAAGCGTACCTATGAACTTTCATTAAAATCGGTAAATTCAAGAACAAGGGCTTGAAAGTTTGTATGAAATGCCTTACGTCTTAAATGCTCATAATCAGTTAAAGTTTAATAGGAAAAAAAAGTATTTCGTAAAAAATGAGCTCTTTTCTTTAGTTTGCTGTATGTCATTTATACTTCCCAGAATTCGATCCTTATTAGCGACACTATCGAAAATATCAAAATACAGTGTGTGATTTTTTTTTTCAAAATCTGGCCATAAATATTGATTTTTCAAAAATCCAATGATGCAGTTTTAGTTTTTATCAAAATCGAGCACGCGAGGCTGCGACTCTCTGAGTACTTTTCGCTATTCCTCATAGTTTCGGCTTTCGGATTTGGCCACCCACGCCCAATTGAAATTTTCACCCTGTTACGTGATCATTTTTGTAAGTAATTATTTTATACGTATTTATATTGAATAAAATCGTCATAATCATTAAGTACCTATTGCTTTTCATTTCTGTTTTTTATATGTATTTAAATTAACTACTTAAGTATTTTAATTTAATTTAAATAATGTTTTGAATTCAAAAAACATAATTGAATATTATAAACATAAAGCTATAAGAAGTGGAAGGCTAGTTTTGAACTCGCAACCATATTGACTAAGCGCTTATTACACTATCCAATTTTTAGAAAAGCTAATTAGGAAATCGGCAGATGTAATCGCAGTTAGAACAGATTGGATCCGATTTAGTGTAAATTGGAGGTCCAACCGCTCTACTTCCTAAATTGTAAAAAAAAGTATACCTACGATCTAGGACAGTGTAATCACGGCGCTACGATTTAGAACGAATAGTCGGACGAATCATAACTAAATTAATAGAAATGTATGGGGAAATGCCCTATCCTTATAATAAAAACGAGAAAAATATTTTAATAAGTCATTACGATGAAGGCTTTAGGGTCTTATTGGAAACTAGCTTCTGCCCGCGACTTCGTCCGCGTGATATTTCACCCTCTTAGGAGTGGAATTTCGAAAAACCCTTTCTTAGTCGATACCTATATACACGTCACAAAGAACACACTCCAAATTTAATGTCTCTATGACCAGCAGTTTAGGCTGTGCATTGATATAATCAGTCAGACAGGATCACAGGACTTTGAATTTTATATTAGATTATAAAAGTAAACCTAAGTACCTACCTAATAAAAAAACTCAATAACAGAAAATAAAATACCTACCTACCTAAATAAACCTATTTCTGATGATAACTAATCTAAACTCAATAAATAAGCAAAATCCATAAAAACTAATATCTATACGAATGAGTAATCCTACCTAACAGTTTTATAAAATAACCTACGGTCACTACGTACACTATAAAATATACTAGGTACCCATACTTTAAAATTAAAATCTATACCTACGACTTATAAAAATAAACCTAAATAACTCTACCTGTACTTAGTAAAAACTCGAGACGCGTATTATAGCGTAGACCGGTATGACTCGCATTCCGACCGTTTGTATGAAGATAGAATACTGTATCTGATAATATTACGTGACTAGACCAACTGTTGAAATTAACAAGTCCATCATGAGACAAAACAGTATTCTTACCTAACCTAAAGTTACGTGTTAAAGATCAAATTGGCATAACTGTATTCTATAATATTGGCCTACCTCGAAATCAAATCACATTAATTATCTACTGCTAATTACAGAAGGTTCAAATTCGTCTAACTTTTAGTGAGTTAGTTCTCTCGCTCCCCGGCGTGGTCAACGCCATGCTAGGGGACGAGGGGTCCTGGGCGGCAGTCGCCTCCTTCTGCGAACACGTCATGTCCCAGAAGGAGGCGGAGGAGCGCGCGCGAGAGGAAGACCCTCTCGCGGCGCCGCTCCGAAGGCGGAGGAGGGGTCGGAGAAGACGTCAGTATGACGGTCATCTCCGACTCCTCCCAGGTGGAGGCCAGCAGGCGACGGGTGCGGGGGCAACCTCGCTTGCATCGCACGCGCCTCCACCAGTGTCGGACGGGAATGGCCAGGTGTCCCCGGCCATTCCCGTCGCCCCCCAGCTCCCGCTCGGGGAGCACGCGGGGCCCGCCAGCTAGGCGGGCATGCGCCGGGAGGGTCGTGGAAGTAAAGGCTGAGCCGGTTTCCCATCACGGCGACGAGGGAACACCGCTGAGTTTTAGTGGGTATAGGTACTGCCACTCTGGCAGGGAGTCCCACATACTCCGTCTCGTCCCCCGACGAGCGGAGATGCATAAAGCATTTCTCAGCGACAAAAAAAAAAAAAAAAAAAGGTTGGGAAAAATAACTTTAATTTCGTAAGTCGGCGTCATTAAACGAAAATGCAGAACCAACGACACAGACTCTTTTTTTTTTGTTTTTTTAACTACATTAAGTATTTTATTTTTAACTAACGTCTAAGTAGTATATAATTCTACATTAAGTTTATAAGTATAAAGTCAACGAAGTTAATTATGGCGATAAGGGGCTACTAGCAAACTCGAGGGGTTTACAAGTAAGTAGCTAAAGAGTTCCACTATCCATCTCCTGGCACCATCATCAGACCCTCGACGCAAAGTGCAATATGTTGGACTCATAAAAACGGATCATAATTATGACCTCAAACTCGTGGGGTTTACTAGTAGTCACTGAAGAGTTCCACTATCGACCTCCTCTTTCCATCATCCTCGACACCAACTGCAATATGTTGGACTCATAATAACGAAGCTTATGAACCCAAACTCTAGGGGTTTGCTAGTCGCCCCTTAAGAGTTCCACTATCCACCTCCTGGCTCCACCATCAGACCCTCGATACCAGGTGCAATCTATTGGACTCGTCAAAACAAATCATATGAGCCCAACCTCGAGGGGTTTACTAAGCTACTAACAGTGACTAGCACCCACTGAAGAGTTCCACTATCCATCATCAGATCAGCTACAAGATACCAAATAAGTAATAGTTTTTTCTTCCGAACATACATACGTACAAAGTTTTCATTATTTTTTCATAAGATACGACAATTAGAAGTAGGTTAAAATTGACTTATAAGACTATTTACTTTGTTAGTTACAAGTGAAGCGAACAAAAGCGTGTTAAAAATTTCGAGCTTGCTTCGCTTGTTTTTGCATCCTAGTTATATTTATTTTCATTGTTACGCGATTCTGTATAAGTCAACAAAGTTACAGTACTTAGGTACTGCATGCTTGCAAGAATAGACAAACGAAAACCTAACAAATCAGAGGTAAAGTGCAAATATTTTCGAGTTCGCTTCGTGGAGCTGATGATGCACGCCCCTGAAAATGTACCTATAAGTACCTATGTAGGCGTAAACGCGGGGTTACACTGCAAAATCAGCAGAAAGGGGCGGGCGGGCTACTACTACTAAACGGACTAGGGCGGCTGACACTGCTTGTCCGCCTCTGCACGGTGCACCCTAATTGCGTAACACAACACACTATCAATTACAATCTGAATCATTTTGAAGGATATTGCTAAACCATTGCTTCAAAATTTTGAAAAATTTGTCTTCTCAACAACGTAATAACGCAATGAATGTTGTTGAACTGTCAAAATCAAAGTCATTCGTACTGTTGGTGTGTTACGCTTTACCCCGTTGAGGGTTCGTCGCAGAGCCTGTGTGGTCCCTTTTCTTTGCGTTTAGCGTGTTTTTAACCGACTTCAAAAAAAGGAGGAGGTTCTCAATTTGGTTGTTTTTTCTTTCTTTTATGTTTGTTACGTCATTTATAAACCGATTTTGAAAATTATTTTTTTATTTAAAAAGATGTAAGTACTTCCAGATTGGTCCCATTTTTGTCAAAATCCAGTTCTGATGATGGGATCCATGAGGAATTGAGGGAACTCCTCAAATATAATAGGCTTTATTAGTATTTTCATCAACAAGTCAAGCATTTGCATTCAGAAAGTATAATTTGGTGAAGTGGAACTGATGATGAAGATCACAGATGGCCATCGGAACTACTCAATGACAAATATTTCACAATGATTCATATAACTTCCGCGGGGTAGGTAATTGTGTTGCGCAATTAGGATTTTCAAGATAAAAACCTAATACAAAGGTAAATACCCAAAGCCACAACTAAGTGGCATAATACCAGCCTGATTAGATTATTTTATCATAGATGTTTTTTTCTATGTTTATAATTAACTGCAAGTGAGTAAAGTGTTGTTTTACGAGCGGAAAGTGGTTGTAACAGTAGCTTGATAAGCTCCGGCAAAGCTAATGATCATATTCTTCCACAGTGAAGATAAGACAAGACTTCTTGCTGCTTGCAGATTTTTTAAATTTAGGTAATATTGTAATTCCAATGATCTGCCACTTATTTTTGATTTAATAATCTATCTATACTTATAATAAATCTGTAGAAGTGAAAATTCTGTACATTGAAAATATAAAAAAATAAAGGCACGGTGTTGCTAGACCGACACCGAACACAAAAATGTGATTAAAAATTTTTTTGTCTGTCTGTCTGTCTGTTTGTTCAGGCATCACGCAGAAAGTACCGATCCGATTACGATGAAACTTGGTATAATTATTCTTTAATATCCTGGGCACCACACTGGGTACTTTTTATCCCGGCAAAGTATATACAATAAAAACAAACTTAATTTTGCGGTTCGATCCCTAGACCCGATTACTGTACCAAACTCAAATAATATGTTTGTCGTAGGTTACGTCACCCGCCAGTGGAGTTCACTAAGGGGCTCTGCACACGGCTATGATACTATAATTTTTTTTTTATCTTAAGATACAATATCGCTCGCCATACAATTCAATGGACTATCACACACGACAAAGTATATATTGCACTAACTGTATGGTCTGTATGTTTTAACTGCTACTTGCAATTCTAAACCGTGCTTTTCAGTGCGACATTTTTATTCCTTTTAGTTTTTACTAAGTACAGTTTAAGGTAGAGTTATTTAGGTTTATTTTTATAAGTCGTAATAGATTTTAATTTTAAAGTATAGGTAGTATATTTGATAGTGTACGTAGTGACCGTAGGTTATTTTATAATACTGTTAGGTAGGATTAGTCATTCGTATAGATATTAGTTTTTAGGGATTTTGCTTATTTATTTTTTTATTAGGTATGGAAGTACTTAGGTTTACTGTTATAATCTAATATAAAATTCAAAGTCCTGTCTGACTGATTTTAACAATGCACAGCCTAAACCGCTGGTCCTAGAGACATTAAATTTGGAGAGTGTGTTCTTTGTGAAGTGTATGTAGGTATCCACTAAGAAAGGGTTTTTCTAAATTCCACTCCTAAGAGGGTGAATGGGGGGAGGGTGAAATTTCACGCGGACGAAGTCGCGGACAGAAGCTATTAAATAATAAAAACTTTATTGCATAAAAGGTGTTGCAGTAAATACAATAAAAACAGCTGCACTTTACAAAGATTTGATTTACAATTGTAAACCTTTGCATGCCCTTGTGACGGTAAAATATGGAAAACTTTATTATAAAAACACCTGTGTACTATACGGTCTATGTTTGAAAAGAAATAAAAGATTTGATTTGATTCTGATTCTGAGAACTCCAGCTGATTGTCAGTGGATTTCTCCAAGAAATCCACTCAAAAATGTTTTGAGTGGACTGTTGTTCAATAATTTCATTACAACACCTTTACTATGGGGAACAAAGAAATGTAGCCTGTACTTGTTGAATCAATAGCGTCTATTTAGAGGTAATTTGAGGATATTTGAAACCGGGAAAAAATTGGCGTTCTCTACCAGTATCCTCTGGCCATCTTGTTCTTTCCTGATAAAAAATCCTCATGATTTTTATTTCTTATTTTCGGAGATGGGGTATTTATTTTTCTAACGGACTTTACTAAAACTGACTTTATTTAATTACCCACCTATATTTTAATTCACACGGGCGAAGCCGAGGGCTCAGCTAGTCTGTTATTAATTGTTTGATTTTATTATAACTAGAAATATCGGAAGGACTGATATGATAACATGGGGTTTTCTAAATAAAAAATTGTGATTATCTTCGTATACATGTGATAACAGGTATCAGTATAAAATGCGAAGCTATCGTCCATCAAGTATAGTCTGCACAGAAATAGGGTGCTTTGAACTTGAACCATGCGTGCCTTCTTCGTCTTAGCACTTCTGGGCTCCGCCCTTGGTAAGTTAAAGATAAATGAGTTCGTAAGATTGTCCTTTATTTAGGCTGGAAAATATTTTTTCACACCACCTGCTCAATAATATCAAGTTAGGAAAATCTTAGGTACCTTTTTTTCCGGGGTGGAAAACCCTCACGGAAGGAGTCTGTCAGGCTTTTACTGACTAAAAACCACCCAGTGTTCCTTTCCGACACTTGGACCGGAGATCATGGGAATTTGTGCAACTACCACGATCCCCGGCTCGCCTTTGCGGGCCACCTCAGACCCGCGGGGGAACTGAGGGTAGGTACTGTATGAATCCCCCCGCGACAAACAAAAATTTCACAAATAGAGGCAAACCTAATCTAAAGCAAGTAGTTAAAGCCCTTGGCTCTAGTCGGGTACGAGTACCTATTGAGCTGAATCACAATACTACCATAGAGTCGTACCTATTGATTATAATTCTGTGGGTAGGTAATATTTCAAATATTTGTTACGGTCGCGAGTCATCTTTGGATCAACAACAACATTATTGTTTAATACTAACCTGCAAATTGCAATAAACTTATAAAAACTTGAATTTCGCGGGATACCTTGGTGCTTTTGTATTTACTTACTAAAAAATTGTGTGAAAAAAGATAAATCAGAGATTGAATAGCTTTTTATTACCTCGCAGAAGATGCAAAGTACAGTAGGTACTCTCTTTCTCTTGGACGAGCTTGAATTTGCGATCGTGCAAAAGACACTACTCGTTTAATTATTTACTAAGTAGATACCTACAACTAATAATACTAATAATACAACAAACGGTTCAAAGGTAAAACACAAATAGGTAAGTGACATTTTGACCCAAAATGAGATTTTGCTACTTTTGCAAAAGAAAAAAAAATATATAGAGAAAATCTACGATAAATTAAAATAAAAATACTATCAATATACTTTCACATGTTCACAGAAAGTTTGGCTCCGTCGACATATAATAGAATGCAAAAGCGACCGAATGAGAATACAATTATACCTTTACCTAGGTACCTATTT
This sequence comes from Gortyna flavago, assembly GCA_963669345.1. Classification (NCBI taxonomy): domain Eukaryota; kingdom Metazoa; phylum Arthropoda; class Insecta; order Lepidoptera; family Noctuidae; genus Gortyna; species Gortyna flavago. The sequence goes on from OY770129.1 coordinate 10,639,733, forward strand.
AGTAATAATTTAAGCTGGTAGAAAAGTTATAGCAATAAACAGTCATGTTTATTTTTCGAAGATTTCAGTACTTATCTCATTCGGTCGTTTCGTCATTTATTCGGACAAAAGTAGTCGAAAAGTTAGTATTTTAGGCAGTAGATTTAATATTTTGAGTAAGGACAATTCCTATTTTTTTGTCAGAGCTTTTATTAGGTACTATCCTTGATTTTGCAAACTAAATAAACGCAACATCTTAATTATCTCCATTAATCAATTAAATGAGTTTTACCTTTAAACCGACGATTAATACTTAAGTAAAAACTTTACAAAATTATCAACTATGCCTATAGGTAGGTACACATACAACCTACTTACTTATTTGTTTGTATAACTTTTAGCGGTCCCTAGGAGCCCCAACCGCATTGTCGGAGGCTCCGCTACCACCGTCGAGACCTACCCGTACATGTCTAACATGCAGGGATCTTATTGGGACGTCTGGTGGAATCAGGAATGTGGTGGATCTCTGTTAACCTCCACCGCGGTGCTCTCCGCTGCACACTGCTTCTAGTAAGTAAAGTAATTGGATATCACCAAACAAAGAATAAAGTTAACAAGATAATAACCTAATAAATAATTAATTACAACCTAATTTCCATTTTTTCCATTTATTAATAATATTTTTGTTTACAGTGGGGACCGAATTCCACATTGGCGTGTAGTTCTCGGCAGCTCGTTGGCACACAGCGGCGGCACAGTCCACACTGTCAGGCGGATTATCATGCACCCGCAGTACATTCACTCCATCCTGAACAATGACGTAGCAATCGTCCGCCTCAACAACCCCGCCGTGTTCTCCAGCAGTATCCAAGTCGCTAGCATCCCTGGTCCCAACTACAATCTTGATGATGGCGCCCCTGTCACACACGTTGGATGGGGTCGTGTCCAGGTACTTATCCAATTTGGTATCTAATAGAAACACCCTTATATTAAAATAAGCATCTACCTAATTACACCGCCAGATAATATGATTGAAAAGTGATTAAATTTCCCCGAAGGGCTAGACAAAGGAGAACCTATCATTATACTCCGACTTTTAATTAGCTGCAGTAAGTTTACACTTCTTAATAACTCATTTCGGACTGCGTTTATAGATATGCATGTCAAATAAGGTTCTTTTGTTACACTATTCTGTACTAGAAAAACAAGATGTGGTTGATGGCCTTGAAAAAACAAAAAGAAGCCAATTTCAGGCAGCTAATTAAAAGTCCGACTATAGTATACCCACATTTGACCAGATATGTTCAAGACCCATGTAAGCCAGTCTGCATGCGAGCCTATACCGTTAACAATTCCACTCCACAAAAAATTTCTGTTATTTTCAGCACCAGGGCCAATCTTCCGAGCAGCTCATGCACGTTCACATTAACGTCATCAACCAACAGTTGTGTGCTGAGCGTTACGCTTACTTGAGGACTCTGCCTACCTTTGAGAACTGGTCTGAGATCAACAGTGGCATGGTGTGCGCCGGTATCTTGGACCAGGGTGGAAAGGACGCTTGCCAGGGCGACTCTGGTGGTCCTCTCGCTCACTTTGGCAACATCATCGTCGGTGTATCGTCCTGGGGCTACCAATGCGCTCATTCATTCTACCCAGGAGTCAGTGCTCGAGTTTCTCATTACAGCAATTGGATTGTTGCCAATGTAAATAGCTAAATACAAAAATGCTAGACATCTTAGTATTATGAGTCTCCTAACCCAGACAAAAATGAGGTTTTTATTAATTTGTAGGTAAATAACAATTTGTATACAGATACCTTAGATTAGTTCAGATAAATAGGTACTTACTAAATAAATTGAATGGTTTCTATGGTTTAAATATAGGTAGGTATCTGAAGGTTATTATAAGATCCAACAAGATTCAAATAAAAAAATAAATAGGCCTCACTAATTATAACTAATAATTGTGTTATTTTAAGTACTTCCCTGTACTTATTTCAATAATTTTATTGTTACTGGTAACCTTGTCTACACATAATAATTTTTTTACCTCATAATGACTAGACTTTTTAATGTTGTTTTCTGGCGGATTTTCAATAAGTCTCAAGTGTTCGGCCTACGGGCCTACTCACTTGTGGGAGCATAAATATTAGGGCCTAGGGCATTGCCTATGGGTAACAGTGTTTCTTGATCGAAGGGTAAAACAATGTACACCGTCCGATAACTTTCAGCCTCCCGAACAAGCCGGATTCCGTAAAGGCTTTAGCACCGTAGACCACATACATACCTACGCTGCGACAGGTTATACAAAAGACCGAAGAGTATAACCTGCCTCTCTGCCTAGCGTTTGTGGACTACAAAAAAGCCTTTGATTCGATCGAGACATGGGCTGTACTGCAGTCTCTTCAACGGTGCCAGATCGACTATCGGTACATCGAGGTGCTGAAGTGTCTGTACGAAAACGCCACTATGTCAGTCCGACTCCAGGATCAGACCTCGAAACCTATCCTTCTGCAGGGAGGTGTGAGACAGGGAGACGTTGTCTCTCCGAAACTGTTCACCGCTGCACTTTAGGATGTCTTCAAGGTTCTGGACTGGAAAGGGGCTGGCATTAACATTAATGATGTATAATAACATAACTCACCTTCGGTTTGCCGACGATATCGTAGTCATGGCTGAGACTATGAAGGACCTCAGTACAATATTATGCTCGATGACCTCAGTAGAGCCTCCCCAAGTAGCAAAAAGTTGCTCTGTAAATGTCATTAAAGCCAAAAAAAATATCTTATTTAAGCCATATTAATGCTAAATGCAAGTTTGCGTTTGGGCACAAATTATAAGGAATAAAACCTTGTAGAGATTTTATAGTTACCCCCTAACATGTAAAGGCATATTGTATGGCTGATTAACTATAAATAAGCAAGACATTTGCTTTTATGTAGCAAATTACCCTATAGCCGCTAACAAAATTCGCCTTTATGGGCAATTTCTCGTGTTGTAGCAAACGCAATACGAATATGAGAAGTTCATGATTTATTCACGCGTCATTTGCCTCAATACGTGATTTATAAAAGTTAATAATGGCCTGCATTGCTAGACATTGACCACATCGCTCTTTTTTCGCATATTGTAAATATTTAGGTCCTTACATATGAAATTGGCGTTTTGTACGGGAGGAATATAAATACAATTTTTTTTTTGTAAAATATATTTAATTAATCAAAGTATGCACCGTTGTTATCTATATGCACTTTTGCCATCTCATAGGTAGTTCATTGATCCCTTTACTAAAAAAACCATGGGGGCGAGAATCAATGAACTCTTTGAAGGCGGTTTGGACTGCCGCATCGGAGTTGAATTTTTTTCCTTGTAAGAAGTTGTCCAAATTCCGGAAAAAAAAGGTAATCTGTTGGAGCAAGGTCCGGGGAGTACGGTGGATGTCGCAGACATTCCAATTGTAGCTCATCTAACTTAGTGGTAGTTTGTTGTGCAGTGTGTGGTCTTGCGTTGTCGTGAAGTAGCAGTGGCCTAGAGCGATTGACCAATCTCGGTTGTTTAGCAGCTAGTTCTTCCTTCATGGTTTGCAGTTGCTGACAATAGATATCTGCCGTAATCGTTTGGCCAGATTTTAGAAAGCTGTAGTGAACGACACGGACGCTAGTCCACCAAACACTCACAAGTAACTTTTTCTGAGTCAATTTTCGTTTATGGGCAGGATTTGGCTGGTTCTCCAGGGTTCAGCCATTGCGGCGAGCGCTTCCGATTATCGTACAGTATCCACTTTTCATCACAAGTAATGATTCGATTTAAAATCCCTTCATTACTGTGTCGGTTGAGCAAAGTAACAGAGCAGTCGACGCGTGTTTGCAAGTTCGATACACTCAATTCATAAAAAAATAAATAATAAATAAATAATATCCTTGGACATTTCACACATTGCCATTTAGTCCCAAGCTAAGCAACCTAATGCTTGTGTTATGGTAATGAGATGGCTGATAAACTACTTATATATATTTTTTTTTGTAAATACATACATGTATAGATAAAACACCCAGACCCGGAATAAATACTTGTAGGTCGTACAAATTTTTGTTCCGTGCGGTAATCGAACTCGCGACTTGCTGAGCAGCAGTCAATCGCTCAACCACTGCGCCAACCGTGTCGTCATCATCATGATGAGGTAGCCAACGTTCAAGTTTTTTTACTTTCCCGATTTGCTTCAAGTGGATTAATACAGTTTTATTACTTACCCCGAAGCCTGCAGCTATCTCTGAAGTGCTTTGTTATGGATCCGCTTCCACAATAGCCTTTAATTCTTCATTTTCCACTTTGGTCTCCGGCCGTCCGCGGGGTTGGTTCTGAAGATCGAAATTTCCAGAACGAAAACGTTGAAACTAAAAACGTACCGTGCTTTCTTTTGCGACACCAGCGCCGTACACATAATTAATCCTTCGAGCTGTTTCTGCAGCACTGGTGCCACGGTAGAACTCGTACTCGTAAATATACCGATATTTCATGTTTTCTATTGTGCGGTAATAAGCGACGCCAAAGAAAAAAAATAATGAGGAAAAAACAAATGAATGACTGTTTTCAAAATGCAAATGTATCAGCTAAATGAATTTATAAATTTGAATTTGGAATTCTTAATCAAAGAGGAATATTTCAGATCAAAGTGGTCAGTACGACAAAAGGCTAATTTCATAAGTAAGGACCTAATAAATACACACATCAAAAGTGTCTAGGGATCAACATATATTTTTGCAATAACTTTTCTCCTGATTGATATTAATTAAAATTTTCTTTAAGGATTCATCAAATAAAGTGTTTTCGTTTGTCACAGTAACGATAAACCAAGTCACCTTTGCATTAATAAAGAAATTTGCCATTTTCCTAATAAAGGGATTTTTGACATTTGAACCACTAACACAAAAGTTCGAAAAAAAGACTGAAATAACAGTTTTCTTTAAAATTTTATTGGGTAACTTAAACAATTAATAATCCGTGTTTCTACCGCGAACACTAACAACACAAGAACATCGGTTTGGCATACTCAAAATGAGTTCATCCAAATCACGCTGTGGAATGGCCGCCCATGTTCGTTGCAACAACAAAAAAAGGTCTTCTTGCGACTGGATATCCTCCATATTCGGCAGAGCTCTTCTCTGTAGCATATCCCATGCATGCTCAATCGGGTTCAAGTCTGGCGACTGAGCAGGCCAGGGCAGGACATTGATGTTAGCTGCGGCGAGAGTCTGTCTTACAACTCTTGCGGTGTGCGGTCGTGCATTATCATGCATTAACTGAAATAAGGGACCGATTTGCACTTGTAGAGGAACGATGACGTCTGATACAATCGTCTCAGCATAAATTTGAGCGTTGAGGTTGCCTCTGATCCAAATCAACTCAGTTCTTCCGCCGATCCAAATACCCGCCCATACCATGATGGTTCCACCACTATAAGGATGGACTTCCTGGCAGGATTTTAATCGCTGTTGGCGTCCAGGGGTTCTCCAGTGTCGTATACGTCTTGTATCCGGTCTCATACCAAAACGAGACTCATCAGAAAAGCACACGAAACGCCATTGTTCTTCTGCCCAATTTCTGTGTTCAAGAGCCCATTGATATCGAATCCTACGATTGTGCATTGCTATAGCTGGTACCCGTAGCGGTCTTCGGGAATGAAGGTTCAATTCATGCAACCGGTTTCTGACTGTTTGGTCGCTAATTAAGTTCCCTGAAGAGTGATGAAGCCTCACGTCTAACATCATGGCGGTTATTGTTGGAGCTCTTCGAGTTAAGATTTGAATGTATCGGTCTTGTCTCCGTGTGGTGCAGCGATACCGTCCTCCATGGCGCTCAGCCACGGTACCAGTGCTTCGGTAACGTGTCCAAAGTCGACTGATAACACTCTGACTTGTATTCAGAGCTAAAGCCACAGTACGTTGCCGGGAACCAGCTTCTATCATTCCCACGGCTCTGAGCATTTCTTCCCTGCTTAAATGACGTCGCCGCTCCATAATAACGTTGGTTTTAATCAGTAGTAGGGAAACAGTAGCACTAATAATGTCTTCAATGCGTTGTATGTTTTTATAGGGAAAATATTGACAGCTGATTTTCATCTTTTACTCGAATTTGATTCACAGTTCCTGATTCAAATTATGAAATGCACCAAAAAGGATCCATATAAATTTATAAAATCATAAATTTATTACAAAGCCACATCTCAATCTCAAGAAATCCGCATAAAAATGCTTGATCCCTAGACACTTTTGATGTGTGTAAATTGTACCTACTGGAAGTTTATGTGTCGAAAATCAGATTTGTGAGATTTGTGGGTAAGTTTTATGGCAAATTTTTAATGCGCCTCGTTAATTCTAACTTTTTTTTATTTTAAAAACTATTTTACTTTTGTTTCCTGTTAATTGCTACTATAAGAAGGATTAGCAAATCAAATGTTTTTACAAATCCTTTAAAAATCATGTACCCTTTTTTTTTTTTTTTTTAAGGATGGGAAATCATCCAATGACCCCTCCCGCTCTGGGTGGAGCGGAAGGGAGTGTCAGACTCTTACTGACTAAAACCCATCCGTGTTCCTTCCTTAGCCCTTTATGTTCCGGGGCAGCGGTAACCCTTTCGGACAATCCCGCTGCTCCGGCAGGCTTCGGCCCTAACGGGCCCCTCTATGTCTGCTGACATCTCTTTGAGGCGCGCGTGGAACACATACGCGCCGTCCGGCACGGGCCTGGTCCTGATCGGACGGCGAGCTACCCATTACTCGCCGTCCGCAGGCCCGCGCCTACGGTGGCCGGGAGTCGTCACGCGGCTCCCGACGCCCGGAGCGTCTACCGCGGCGGCTGGGACGGGCGGCCCTCTCGGCTCTCTCCCTCTCCCATCCCGCCACCTCCTTCGCTAGCATGACTGCTTCGCAGAAGGAGGTGACTGCCTCCCACTCCCTCTCGCCCCGGACCATGGCTTGGACCAGGGCCGGGCGCGAGAGGTCGCCGCCGCTGCCGATCGCCTCTACGAGGACACGGCGGTGCTCTGCCCAAGCGGGACAGACCTCCACCGTGTGCACCACCGTGTCCTCTGGGCGATCCTCGCAGTGGTGACACCCGGGCGTTTCCTCCCGCCTGATTATGTGCAGGAACCTCCCGAAAAAATCATGTACCCTTATGTAGCAAATTAATGCAAATAATACTTACTCAACCATATTGAAAGATTTTAGGGTTCAGTCTCCATTATAATAAACTTTTGTGAAAACCTAGTTACCTTGCACTCTTTTTATTCTACAGAACCCAGACAGTAGGTACCTAAATATGGACCATTTCTTGACAAAGGACGATTTCCACGAATTGAACTGAAGTGATATTTTATGGTCTTGGTAGATCACACATCTATACATATAATAAATCTGTAGACGAGACGTTTCTGTACATTGAAAATATTTCCAAAAAAAATAGTTGGGGTGTTAAAGGATAACCAACAGATGCCATTTCATAAATTTTTGGAATTTTTGTCTGTTTGTCGGTTTGTCTGTTTGTCTGTTTGGATGTGACAGATTATTGATTTGAACAGGGTCAACGTAAAAAGTACCAAACCAATACGGTTACTTTTTATACTCAAATATGGTGTAGAGCTCGGAGCAGTGATTAGTTTTTATTTCATCGCAATCGGTTCACTATATCAAAAGATATAATCAATTTAAAGTATTCTAGAACAACTTTTTACGTTTTTAGTAACACGTAACGACATCTATTGGCGCGATATAGTACCTACTAACGAAAACATATTGTTTTTGTGATGTGAATAATCACGTCCTATTAGTTTATGCTTACTTTAATGACGAAATAACACAGATACCTACTTATGTCTATGTTATTTTAAAAAGTAATGATAATGATTATAATATTAAACAAAATCGCTTTCCATTGATGGTTTATTTAGTGGCGCCTGTGGCGCTTAAATAATTTTAAACAAAAAGTGAGGATAGTGTAAGATAATAATAATTAATGTGGTGTTCTGAGCGATAAAGAAGTTAGATAATTATTGATATAGAAAGTTGAGTAACGCAGAGCGTTTTTTAACGAAGTTCTTATATGGAGCTTGCGGTAGGAGTTCTAAGGGAGAAATCGTCAAATAACGAAAAAGCGTTATGCCTCATTTTTCAAAGTAATAGGTAGATAGAGACACACACACACTGAGAGAGAGAGAGAGAGCTATTTTTCGTGGTTTCCGAGGATCCTGACCCCGGTAAGTGAGGTCAAAAAGAAAATCAAAGATGGCGGTTGCCTAAATTTTTTACTTTTTCGTCATGGGTGTCGTTTTCATGGTTTTCGAGGGTGCTGAAGTCGAGAGTCAGATCAAACTGAAAACCCAAGATGGCGGCACCATTTTTTTTAAATGTTTTGTCATGGGTGTCGTTTTGATAGTTTTCGAGGGTGCTGAAGCCGATAGTCAGGTCAAAATGAAAATCCAAGATGGCGGCTGCAATTTTGTTTTGATTTTTTGTCATGGATGTCGTTTTCATAGATTTCAAAGGTGCTGAAGCCGATAGGCAGGTCAAAACGAAAATCCAAGACGGAGGTTGCATTTTTTTTTATGGGTTTCGTTTTATTGGTTTTTGAGAGTGCTGAAACCAATAGTGAGGTTAAAATGAAACTATAACGGCTTACCCACCGTCGATTGGCCCATGAACCGTTGGTGAACATTATCTTTAAACCATTAACTTTTTCCAAAGGACTTTTCACCCACGAACGTTTTGCCAACATAACTCTACGTCAGTGAATGCTTTACCCACAGAATGTTTTGACCAATAACTTTTCACCCAAAGAACAAGGCCAACAGACGCCGGGAAAGGTGAAAGTAAAATAATAATAAGACGTAGTCCTTTATTTCTGTGAAAAGGGTATAAAGTAACCTAACCAAGCCTAACCTCGGGGTGCCCTTTGCTCGCTTTGCTCGCTCACTTGAGCCGCCATCATCCCTTCGAACCCTACCTGTCCGAGTCGGGGTGCCCCAAGTCCCGAGCTCGCTTCGCTCGCCCTTGCATCCTTAGTTCTATTTGACATGGGTCAAATGTTCTTTGGGTGAAAAGTTATTGGTCAAAACATTCTGTTGGTTAAGCATTCACTGACGTAGAGTTCTGTTGGGGAAACGTTCGTGGGTCACAAGTCCTTTGGATGAAAAGTTAATGGTGTTGACCAACGGTTCATGGACCAATCGACTGTTGGTAAACCGTTTCAGTACTGGTTAAAATGAATTAATGAAAGTCCAAGATGGCGGCTGCAAATCGAAAAATTCGTAGTGTGTGTCGTTTTCACGGTTTTCGAGAGTGCTGAAGCCGATTGTGACGTCAATATGAAAATCGAAGATGGCGGTTGCAATTTTCTTTTTCTTTTTTTATCATGTGTGTCGTTTTCATGGTTTTCAATATAAACTTACACGACTTTGTGTGAAATAAAATAAAATACAACCGACTTAAAAACACACTTCAAAGTGCAATAGACCTTTGGTTTCAGAAGTCTGTAATTTCTTGCCAACGCGCAACGTCTTCCCAAACTAAGGTTATTTTGCACTTTGTAGGGTTTTTTTATGGAAGTCGGTTATATTTTTTTGTAATTATCTTTACAATTTTTTTCTGGTTTTCGGCAGTATAAGGTCTAAATCAAAATCATGTCTAAAGTTTTCATGGGTTTCATCTTCGTAGTTTAAATGGCGGCCGGTGTCAAATATAACCCAAGTTTAATGGGTTGCTTTTTACACGGGCAACTTTATGTAGAAGCTCTTACCATTAATGTATTCTTCCTTTTATCATCTAGATATCTCGATGCATAAGGCATAATATTGGTAGGTATATATGATATCTTCAATACCAAGTTAAGAAATTCTAAATTTACCACAGAGAAGAAACCAAGACTCAGAAAAACTAACTTCAAACTTCACCTACTAATCTCAGATATACTTTAGATAAAATGGTGATATGATTTTACAAGTTGGTATTCTAAGACAGACGCAAAATAAAATAGACATAATTATGGCTGTTTGGTTAGATAATCAGCCTCGAGCAGGCGCTTTTATTTAAATTTATTCTCAAAAATCAAAGTGACATTTCGTCGCATTGTCATTATGAACCATGAAGACGCAGTGATTGCAGTCGAAAGGGCCGTGGTAGCGAACCCTAGGTAAGGAAAGCGTTACCAGGCAAGATCTGATGATTCTTCCTTTTCAATGAAGGAGTGGCAATTACACCTTTCCTAAGCGACACATTACCTATTGTTTTCCGACATCCACGCGAACGAAGTCGCGGGCACAGCTAGTTTTATAATAAGAGAAGAATGATTTGGATGTCACAATCAGACTAATTCGAATCTTCCATCCCATTTCATTATCTCTAAAGAGAAAATAAAATATTTATTATGTAAACATTTTTTGGTGTCAGCATTTGTAGATTAGCAATTTACGACCATTATTTAAATCTTTATTTATTTTTATAGTTTATTTCACAGACAGTTGTTTAAATAACATTTTCCGTTAATATTGTATAGTCAGTATACAGTCTTTATGGAAATATTGTAAAAATAAAGTCGCTTTTTATGTTTTAGTGCATAAAGTAATATTTTTTCTAAGACTAAGATAATCAGGCCTAACAGCCACACGCACAATAAAACGTCGCAGTAGTTATTTTACTTCATTTGCTTTAATCTAAATCACTTCCGTGTTTTCTATCGCTAATTTAATAAAACCAGATAAAACAGTTGTTATTTATTATCTAAAAATCGCAAAGAAACATTTTTATGACTTATTAGTATGAAGTAGGTACCTACCCAAGTCGAATGACAAATGTTGAAAATTAAAAAAAAAAAAAATGTTTCGTGGCGGGATTTAGCTAATATTCTCTTCTTCAATTTTGCAACATTTTTGAACAGTGAAAATACTAATATGTGCCTGTTTAATTTTCTTGCAATCGAAGTGAAAAGCAGAGTGTAGACCGTATAACTCGGCCATAAACGAGCCATTTTACCCCTTGACTTAGCTATCCACCCTCGCCTGCACTAGTTGTACAATCTAAGTACAGACGCCAGCACATCAACCTACCCGAAACTGTCAAATTTTCCCAATCAACTTTGAACCTTATGCTTTAGCGATAAAGTTGAAAATCTATCAAAGAAACTTGACAGATTGTAGTAGGTTGATGTGCTGGCGTCTGTACATCAACCTACCCCAATCTGTAAAATTTCTTTGATAGAATTTCAACTTTACCACAAAGGAATAAGGTTCATATTCAATTGGGAAAATTTTACAGATTGGGGTAGCTTGACATGCTGGCCTCTGTACCTACTATTAATTTCGGAAGTCGGTGGCAAACAACGAAAATGCGAACCCAACGACACCGAATGTTTCACTGTAGCACAGATTACTAAATAGTTGACTGTAGTGTCTTTTTTGGAAGTCGGTTAGGTATTTATTTTATTTTTTGTAAAAAAGTTTACAGCTCTAATTGCAAGCTATAGTTTGAAAATAAAAAAAAAAACCTTTGTTATATGTTTCGAAGTACTAAAACGTTCGTTCCATATTTAAATTACATTATTAATTTAATTATAGTAAACACAACAGATAAGGAATAGCATACTTGACAATCATACTAACATTATCTACCTACTACCGGCCGATGATGATCGCGTGTAGGTATTTATCCAGTACCTACGGCATTTCCAACTTATTTCGAAGGAGGTTGTCAAAATAATGCTCGTATTTCCCACTGAGATAAAGTATACGCTAGTAATAATAGTTCTATGGTATTTCCAAGCATTTTTGATAACAATTTATTGTAGGTACATTACATCTGTCTGTCAGTAAGGTCACCCAAAATATTATAAAGAGTAGGAATTTTCAAAATACAGATTAGCGTGAAAAAAACACGTTAGATGTGCACGGAGAGTTTATACCTACCCATGTAGTTTTATTACTACTTGATGTGTTTTCATTTTGATTAAAATAAACCAAGGAAAGGATATAATTGAAAGTGGATGTTGATGAAAGTAAATCTCTGGGTGGGGTTTGGGGTTCAAAGTGGTTTCAAATGTATCCAATATTGAAAGTCAATCAATCGGTTTTGAAATTCATTAAAAAAAAACAATGAAGGTGGGTTACCTAGGTAGGTAGTGGTTGCTTTTTAGATATTTTTATTTACGTATCTAGATTTTCTCTCGCCGAGAACAGCGAAACGAAACCAAACATAATTATTTAGTTTTTAGAAAATATTTAAAAGAGTAGGTAATACCTTTATAGCATTGACATACCTATAAATTACTAGCGATAAGTCAATGTTTAAAAGTTTCAATTCACTGCTGAGAAACGACCTATCATCTACAAATCTTTATCGCCCTTGTGCTGTTTGCATTTTTTTTTTGTATCTTTATACATGAATCTAAATTCTAAATCCTACGTAAGTACCTACATTCCCCGCGTATTTCGAATAGATATTCACATAGGTATCTATAATACCTACTTGCTGAGTTTATCTTGGGCATAACTGACGTTTTGAGCAAGCGTGAAACGGTGATCAATGCTCGTGCCTTCTCTGTATGAGAAGAGGTCTTTGCCTGCAGCTGGACAATAAGGGTTGATAGGTACCTATTATACCTACTCACCTATTAAACACCTGCGATAATTATGGTGTTTTCTGACCAAATTATCATTATCTGATTGCCATAGAATACTTGATAAAGATAATAAAATATTGGAGTATAAAATCGTATAGCTATCGATAATTTAGTTCAGTACTCTTTTTGTTTTTTTAAACACGAACCATGCGTATCATCATCCTCTTGGCATTTCTGGGCTCCGTCCTTGGTATGTTTGTAACTTTCATGTCTTTCAAAAATTAATTTACTAATTAGAAATATCATTTGATTAACCTATTGTGATTTGATGGACTTAAGTAATGTACCTAAAACAATGCCTTTTACAGCTGTACCCAAGAGCATAAACCGCATCGTCGGTGGCTCTGCTACTACCATCGAGACTTACCCGTACATGTCCAACATGCAGTACTTGTGGGGGGGCGTACGGTGGTCCCAGTCTTGCGGAGGATCTCTACTTACCCCAACCTCCGTGCTTTCAGCTGCACACTGTTTCTAGTAAGTATAATTTTAATAAGTACAACAAGATAAAAAGATAAGGTTACCTGCATACGATAATGATTATTTTCAGCGGTGACCAAGCCTCCGAATGGCGTGTCATTCTCGGCAGCTCGTTGGCACACAACGGTGGCTCCGTTCATGCTGTCAGCCAGCTGATCCTGCACCCGCAGTACGTTCAAGCTACCATTAACAACGACGTTGCCATCGTCCGCCTTAACAACGCGGCCGTGTACTCCAACAGAGTCCAGCCCGCTAAAATCGCTGGTGCCAACTATATCCTCGCTGACGGCACCAGTGTCACTTATGCTGGGTGGGGCACACTCTCGGTAATTATTCAATAATATATACCACTGCCAAAAAATTACTAAATACCTATCTAATTATTTTAAATTACTTAATTTATCTCGTCATTGCCCAAGCAAGCCCCGTGATAGTTGTAAAATGCAAGCGTCTCAATAATAAATATAATATTATTGATTGTGATTCGTGATCCGACTGGAAGGCGTAGCCTGACGAAAACCTTATTATTTTAATGCGATGAGGTAGAAGCTCAATTCCTATTGCATTGCATTGAACGATAATTAAATTTCTTTTCAGTCCAGTGGCGTCTCCTCCGAGCAGCTCATGCACGTTGACGTCGACATCATCAATCAGCAGCTGTGTGCTGATCGGTATGCTTACCTGAAGACTCAGCCCGGCTACCAGAACTGGCCCGATATCACCAGTGGAATGTTATGCGCCGGTATCTTGAACGTCGGCGGCAAGGACGCCTGCCAGGGTGACTCTGGTGGTCCCCTCGCTCATTCCAGAGACATTATAATCGGTGTAACCTCCTGGGGCTACGAATGCGCCGATTCATTCTATCCTGGTGTCACTGCTCGCGTTTCTCATTTCAGCAGCTGGATTGTCGCAAACGCGTGATTGCAAGATAAATGCTTTATAATGTATATTAAATAAAAAATGTATCTACAAGTTTATTTATTCAAAACTAAATAATGTTAATTACTATATGTACCTACTTATCTAGGTATCTCTATCTATGTCTATCAGTATCTATATGGAACGGATTTTACGATTTTAATTGATGTGTGATATTGAAATAATCAAAACTGTAGGTCTGTGTGTATCTACCGAACATGAGTATTCATGGAGCTCGAGTGAATGAAGATTTTATTATGTTGGTGAACTTGGCAGATCATATCCCAGCAGAGCATAAAAAGATGTGAGTTCTTTTCGCATGCGGCAGTGTTCTGGGTTTCCTTAAACTGGCGTCTTCAAAACTGGTACCTTCAGTTACCAGATAAGTTTTTCCAAAATAAAATTTTTAGAACTTTTAGTCGCACAACAATGATGAGTTCTGTAATTCCTAAAGAGTTCTGCAGACCTAAAACATTTAAAAAAAAAAGACCTGTTAAGTAGGTACCTATAGTTTCGGTGTCTTTGGATCTGTATTTTAGTTTTTTGCCACCGACTTCCGAAATTAAAGTTATTTTTCACTTTGTAGATTTTTTTTGAAGTCGTTTTTTTTTTGTTAAAAAGTTTATATTTCTCGCTTTTTAGTATTTCTGTTTATAATTTATATAATTTACAATAGCCTCATGTCAACTTGCTCATCGCCTTTTACAAAATATTGCTTTTCCCGATGCAGGGACGTTAATTGTTGAAGAGTTCTTCTGGTATTTCACCATCAGCTCGATTTCACCATTCGCCGTGACGAGCATAAATTACTTAGCAACCAAAATATACTTATTGTTGAGTAGTTCCGGTGGCCATCTGTGGTCTTCATCATCAATTCCACTTCACCAAATGGTGCTTGAGAAAAGTTGTGGCCCAGTGGTAACGGCCGCGACTTACGAGTTGTAGGTCGTAGGTTCGAACCCAGACAAGTGCTTTACTTTGTGTAATTATTTCATCACCATTGCTCTCCAAACGGTGAAGGAAAACATCGTGAGAAAACCGGCATGTCCTAGAACCAAACATTCAAAGACATGTGACATCTACCAACCCGCACTGGGCCCGCGTGGTGGATTTACGGCCCACTCCCAGCAGTGGGAACATTATAGGCTGATTATGGAACCCGGATGTCAGGTGAGTGGATAGTGGAACTAATGTAACTTTTGTTTATGTTTTCTGAAAAGTGTAGAGATATCGTTTTATTTTTCCTGTAACCTTTACATAATCTTCTATCACATACACACTGTAAATTAATTACCAGATTATCTTCTAGGTATAAAAGAGCATGGATCATCTCAGAATCATGAAAATAACACAATTGGGTATAGTGACCAGCGTGGTGGCCAATCATCGGTAAGTTTAAAGAGGTATGAGGAACAGGGTGTAAAGTTCACTCATCCTCTATAGAAAAGGGAGGATCCTCCGACCAGACGGGTGTTATGTCTGGCGGGCAACTGCCTATGCTAGTTGCGCGATAAACTCTGCTTGCGAGATGCAGGATTTTGCGTGACGTCAGTATAACGCGTTGTTCGCATGTGGCGTTGTAAATATCGCTACAAGTACTTTAGGTACAATAAGTACCTATAAATTAATCAGATTTTTCACAATTTTTTTAATAAATTATTAATTTTACTAAACTGTTTCAGGTTCAACAGTTTTTTAAGAAAGCTCCATTATAAAAGGAAATGAAAAAGGCGAAACTCTATGCTAGTGGAACACAATTGACCATTTGAGCAAAAAGATGTCGTCAAAATCTATGTACACACGGCTACACATCAAGCTATACGTTTCCAGTTTTAGCTAACCTCGCATTGTATAGGTTTTTCGTACAATCAGAGGTCAGCTTATACTGGTTGTGTAAGCTTATACTCGTTAAGCTTGATGTGTAGCCGTCTTTAACCGAAAATAATGATTTGTAGGCAAATGCGGACACGTAAATTAAGTTGTGTAGGTATAGGTATAATAATGCTTAAGAAAATTTTTAGGTAAATATTTTAAATATTTATTTAGTTAGACAAATATCTATCATATCGACAAACACATGTCAAAAAGCGTTCTGTTTCTTTTTAACTAATCAAGAGCTGCTTATGAAAAGAGAGACATCTAAATGTTTGTCAAGTACTAAATTTGGCAACACTTTTGTGTGACGTCAATATCATGTCTATGCGTGAGGGCCGCCATGTTGAGTGCCGAGTTTTATGAATGGTTTTGTGGTAGATATGCTGTCAAAGGGTCGATTGCTCAAAATATTTTTGTTGTTTTCGAGAGAAATACGTCTAGAAACTAGGTGTTTTGGTGTCCATTAACAGGAAAATCATGCCCACGTGTTGTATAAAACAGTGTGGTACGAGAAAAAACAAAAAGAACCCTATGAAAGGCGGCCATCTTTAGTGCCCGATTTGTGTAGGTAAACACGCTAATTAGTCATTGATTGATTATACGCTAATGAAAAATTATCAAAACGTCATTGTCACTTATACAAGTAAGTTTATGTCACTGTAAGTGTTTCTCTCTCTTTCCTTTCCCTTACATTTCTTTCACTTGCGTTTCTATCCGTCTGAAACTCCGCGTTTTATCCTGTATTCCTGTGTTACGATACCTTTGTATTTGCTTTTTGCTTCTAGCTAGCTATCTATACGTTGTAGTCTCATGTGTTGAGGGCACGTGTGCGCACAGGAAGTAATAAAAAGTAGATAAACACTCCTGTGATACATTCCGTCGGCGATTTGTTTATGAACTGTAGAAGGTACAATAGACGGACACTAGTGGTGAAACTTGGCATATACTTTCACTTCTTTTAAATTCATTGTCGTTTGTAATTAATTTGAACTTCATAGCTATTCACAACCATTCGACAGGCTATCGTATCGAAAATGACATATGTCGATAACCTGAGTTGCCTTGCCCCCGACAGCAAACAGCTGTCGGAAGAATAGCGGACATAGCGGTCGTCTGTTTGATTTAAACTGACAACTTTTTCGAGTTTTGAAACTGTAAACAGCTTTTAGAGCTTTAGAGGATTCCTAAGATTACATTGATTGATGTTCGGTACGGTACGGAAGCTTATCAAGTGGCTGTGAATAGCTATGCTGATATAAGATATTATACGTTTTTTTTTTTTTGTCTTTGTACACACGGCTACACGTCACGCTATACATTTCCAGTTTTAGCTGACCTCGCATTGTATAGGTTTTTCTTACAATCAGAAGTCAGCTTATACTGGTTATGTATAGCTTGATGTGTAGCCGTGTGTACGATAATTTTCCCCACAAGCCCACAAAACGATAATTTCGACGTGGGAATTCGATAATTTGAACTTTTGGAATTGGCAACACTGCAGTCAAGTGTCATGTGAATTTGACACAAAATGATAGAACTGAAAAAAGAAAGAAAATAAATCTTATCGGCCAACCGGTGAACCGGTTCATTTCAACTGTTTATTTTAGATCTGCATTTATTAGTAAACAATTATAATTAATTAATACATAACCTCTTGTTTATCAGTCTAACTAAAAATGTAAAAACATTTTTCAGCTCCTCTTGGTTGCTGTTTGCTTATGGTGATGTACCAAGGTTTGTTTACAGTAAAATTACTGAATCTAACAAATACGTAACTCAAAAAATAAGTTGAAAACATTGAAACAAGTAAGTTAATGTTAATAACTTTTATGTGCAGATATGCACATCCTAAACGTGCAATAAGTCAACTTTGTTTCTTGAAAAGATTTTGTTGTGTTTGCAGAATGAACCATACAGATCCTCAAATACCCAATGGTCCAACACATCTTTACTTACTCCAAATGGATTCCAGTATAAATTTAAGTTCAAATGAACAAGTCCTTCCCCTCCACTTGTTGGATAATGTAAGTACTTAAATATTTTTCTCTAGTTTGTTTAGATAATCATAATTATGAATACAAAGCTCAGTTATTATTGCATTCAATAATGTTTTGTTTTAGAGCCTAGAGTTTGGTTGCAAGCAGTACTTATTGCCGATTCCCTTGAAACAAAAAGAAGGGCAGGATCATCTGCAAGTGTTTATAGGTATATAATTAATTTTAATTACTACCGTTTCTAGGCAGCTTTAAAAGCATCCATATTTACTTGATGTGAATTTTACATTTGTAATTAAATCACCTTGTTTTGAAGGAAAATGTTACTAATATTTCAAAAATCATGAATTAAGTTGAAACTACTTATTCTTAGAGCTTGTTTGACTGTTTTTAAGTGAGATAATAAGTTTTCCCCATACTAAATACAGTATCACTTATCACTTTTAATTAAATTGAGTCAAAATTATTGCAGATTCAAGTCAAGAGCCTGCACAAATTATGGGTTTAACAGTAGATAAAAAGAAACAAAACATACAAAATGTATTGCCAGACTTTGATGTACAACTACAAATTTCTTCAATGGAGTGTAGCAACACTGAACAACTTCCTATTAAGGGGGCAATGCGAGATTTGCATAAACCTCAATTGATGAAAGATGATCACATAGAAAATGGGATGAAACTAGGTGATCATGATGTTGGTACACAGATGGTGAAACATTATGGTAAGTTATTAATTATTTAATTATATGGGTACACACTAGCACCTAATTAGCTAATGAAAATGTTGTGATTGCTCCCACACTGGCCTGAAGCAGTCCAGTGTGGGAGCAATCACAACATTTTCTGGGAGCCTATTCCATGCTGTTACTACTTGGTTAGACAAGAATTGCTTCAAAGGCTTTTTCTTTGATGAATTGTTCCATAACTTTAGGGAATTCTCATGGAAATGTTTGTTGGCATTCAGAGTGCATTTCGTAGTGTTCTGTATGTCTCAATGAGATAATATAATGATGATGATTTATCAACATTTATAAATAGGACCGTGCTGCATAAATTAGGAATTAGAATGGAGGATGATGATGCTTGATTATGCTGTGAAGATTGTGAAAAGTTAAAGGACCGAAGTAGAAAGATCAATAGCAGCAATTTGATTCCCTTTTATTGTATTTATCTTTTTTACACTTATAAGACTTTTGTAGGTTTCATTCACCTCCTTCCAGAACTTTTGTTAACTCCGATGCGGCCAGTTGACCAATATTGTGACTCCAGTGCCACTTAGGCCAACAACATGGGAGTGCCATCATATAATGAATACCGGGAGGTATTCATTATATGATGGCACTCCCATGTTGTATTCACCCAATTATTCTAGCTGAAAACTGCTGGAAAACAAGGTATATTCCCATATACCTTGTACTCCAGCAGTTTTCAGCTAGAATAATTGGGTGAATAAGGGTTGAAGAACAGAGATAGAGAGAGAATTAATTATATCAAAATTTTATGTACAGTTCAAATACCAGACCGTATTGTTCCTCCGCGCGCCGTAGCTGTTTTGCCGACAGTACTTCAAATACAACGACGTCACATCATTGCAACACGACGCACGTTGCCTGAGAGGGCACGTTTTGGTCCTGTAGAAGGTAAGTACCTAAATGAAAAACAAAATACATCGCGCCTGTATTCCTGTAATGGGTTATCAGACGTAAATACTGTGAATAATACTTGCTTTTGTACTTAATATAGATTAAACTTAACATTACATGAAAAAATCGTTTCAGGGATAAAACGTAAAATATCTCAATCAGAAGCAGTAGAACTAGTCCTAAATGCAACTTCAATCAAAAAACCATTATTTCTGTTGAAAGATTTGGACGAAGTTATAACACATATTGATACTTCAGATAAAGGTATTTATGAAAAGTAATATGATAAAAAATATTTTTATAACTAGTCTGTAGTAACCAACAAAATTGATAAAAGTTTGAAATAATTATTTTCAGACAAATCCAACTGGATCGGCTTGCTACCCCTAGGCGATCAGAACTCTGCAAATGTCTGGATTTATGAAGAAAATCAAGAATTATATACAATCACTACAGAAATTGTGCCATCCAGAAAGCCTCTGATGCTTGGTTACACTAAAAAATATGCTGATGCCTATGGCCTTATAGGACCTACAAAAGACTTTGATAAAGGTGAGTGATAAACTAAAATCCTTACATAGTATAAAACAAAGTTGTCAAAATGTCTGTACGCGCATAACTTCCGAATGACTGCACCAAATTGGATAATTCTTTTCGTAAACAGGGACTAAAATAGCTCTTTAATCCCTAGGGGACTAAAAGTGATTTGAATTTGGAATGTGGATATTGTTAGTAAAAGTTCCAATCACCAAAGAGATCAATCACGAACATTGTATGAACAAGTAACAGGCTGTATGACAAAGAAAAACGCGCGAGAGCCAAATTAAAAAAGAAGTTTGTGAGAAGATAAAAAACGCGCGAAAAGCATTCTGCCTTCGTTAGTAATTGTTTACTCAAAATTGTTTGTAAATAAATAAACGTACCTACTATTCTTATTCAGTCCACTTAGTAAGGATATAAGTAGGCTATATATATTTAACATCACGCTAAGATCCTTAGCAAAAATAAATAGAAATAACGCTAAGCGAAAACGAAGTAGGTAATAGCGCGGACTGGCGAGGCGGTGCGACAGGGTGGGTCGGGGGAGTAAGAAATTTGAAGTCGCTTGCAGAAGCTAGTAATCGAATAAAACGAGAATTACCAATACTGCTAGCTGAATAACCAGGCGGAGCTAGCAGTGAGATGAGCATGTGACAGTTTTTGTTGGAGAGTACACAACACTGAGTGCAGAGCAACAGGCTGTTTGTTATTGACCATGTGTCACCCTCTCTATTTGAATTTATAATTTGTGTCCACGAATTCCTGAAGTAGAGAATGCATAAGCACAATCGACGTCGGTCGAAATGAAAGACTATTTTATTTACTATAGCATACTGCTGAAATTTGTATTACTTAAAAACACGCGCTTGGAGGCGCTCAGAATCGCACGGTGGCGCTAGGCGCGGAAGCTTGTGAGGTCGCTCGGTGTGAGTTCATCAGTTACAAGGGCAACTGATAAACTGCTCCTCGCCGACAATCCGTCGGTCTGCGCTTACCCTTAATTAGAGCCTTATTTTGTACCTAACTGGATCAGATCAACTAATGGTATTGTCTACAATAGGGATCTTTTTCATTTCCACAGAACCTCAAGTTCAAAAGACATGGTGGTGCCACGAATGTCAACAAACATTGCGATCTGCCAAACATCTCGAAACCCATGCATATTTTTGCCATAAGGTAAAGTAGTCTAACATACGAGCATTTATCAAAATACAATGCCAGTTTAATACAAAAGTTGAGTATATAAAGTTCTGTAAAAATATGACTGTAAAAACTTAGGTGAAGTGAGTTTGAAGTGTGCTGTGAATAGTGTCAGTCAGGTGGAACAATGACGGCTCACTTCGTCTAAAGGCTGATGATTAAGCGATACCGGTATTAGCTACTATACAATACATCCTTATACGATCTTTGATGATATATAGTTACTTGGTTTGGCTTACCAAACCACCACAGATGCTTACATCTCATTTTCACATGTCACAATTTTATCTATTTAATATAGTTTCTGTTATAGGAAGATACTGAAGCCCCTAAGCGACGGTATCGCTGTCGGCATTGTAGGCGAACATTTTCCAAAATATTTGCGTAAGTGCCATATACTAAAGTTTTATATCGTTCATTTAAAAAGATCTGTTGTTTTATTGTTTTTATTATTTCAGGCTAAGGCGACACACGACTCATCATTGCCCTGTTAAATTGGAAAAAAAGTAAGTTGGTACAGTCAACAAGAGAGATAAGTATGCAAGATCGTCGGATATAGTTGAAATTTTTTTTAGCTCTTTTATGAAACTAAATTTCAGTCGACAACATCCATCGGTTTCTTAATAAACTTCAACTATATCCGTCGATCCTGCTTACTTATCTCTTTTGTTTACTATAGTTACATAGCTTTATTTGAAACATTAAGTGTGCATACACACGACCGGCACGTTGTCGACGGCAGCCGCCGACGCGTCGACGGCGGTTGTCGACAGCTGCAGTTGCCTTTGCCGTTGACGCGTGCCGCTCGCAAGTATGCACACTAAGTTGCTGTCTGACGTCCACTGCTACATGTGCACGTGGAGTTTTGTCACGTTAGAAGCGCGGTTCATTTGTTTGTTTACAAAAAGACAACAATTTGTTTCAGAAAAATAGAAGCCAATAACAAAGCGGTTTTTGAAGTGGAAGTGCCTCCGTTGAAAGTGAATGTATCAATGTGCTCTGAAGACAATAAACTACCGTCAGACGAAAGCTTTCAAAACTATACCAACGGATTAGACTTCTCCACGAATCTCTTTGATACAGACCGTATATCCAGTCTTGATATTTCCGGGAACTCCAGATCGGATAATGATTTTAATCCTTATGCCATTGGATATAAAGATGAAAATGGGTTAACCAACGATTTGGATTTTCCAATTCATTGTGAAAACCCTTCGAAAGAGGTTTGTATTTTATTGAACGATATACAATGCTTGATAATCTTTTCTTAGAGCATGAATGCATAGATTAGGGAATGGTCGACAGTAAATAGAGTAGTTTGGCATGTGCTCATAGAAATAAAAGTAAAATAAATCTTTCAGAAACAACCGAAACAAGTCGAAGAGATTCCTGTCCCATGTCCTTATTGCGACCAAATTGTGGCCAAAGGAAAGGGTCGTCAGCACGTAAGGTAAAAAACTAAACGTCAAATGTCATACTTCGCGGAATAATAAAAATGCTTGTCATAATCATGTTAGCTGAGAAACATCTGCTGCTAATCTAACATAAGCCTCCCCAAGCATCGTTATGACGACCGGTCGTAGTGTATATACACACGAGCGACACGCGTCAATGTCAGAGGCAACTTCAGACGTCGACGCGGCCGCCGTCGACGACGACCCACTCGTGTATTTGAGTACGGTGCTGAAATACACGAGCTGCACGTTGTCGACGGCTTAAGTTGCCTCCGCGTGTCGCGCGTATGAGCACTTACTGCCTGGCCACGACCTTGCCGCTATCAGCGGCAGCTTAGCGAGCGGTAAAAACAAATACCTATACAAAAATGTATGAACCATGCCACGACGCGCAACGCACGCTCGCATACGTGCATCGCATTAGTGTATATAGTTGTTAATATGGAGCTATTCTGGGGACCTTTTGAGAAAAAGTAGGAAATAACCTACTAAACACTTCTCGCTCACAAAATATGAAACAGTTATAAGTTTTAAAATAAACTACATATACCCAATTCCTTTTTTATTTACTCACAGTAAATGTCCTGGCCGTCAATTTAAATGTGGATGCGAAAAAGTTTTCACAAACATGAAACAGCTCACGGAACACATTTGGGCTCAACATTCGAACGAAAGGCCAAGCCCATTGCAGAAAGTAAGTCTAAATTAAATTCGTTAATATAAACATTATAATCACATAAACATAAAGTAATTTATGGTTCGTTTTTTGACTTTTCTTGCAGGATTATGATAAGCCTGCAGTAAACACAAATACAACCTGCGCTGCCCCGGCCATAGGCCCTGCACCATACAAATGTGAACTTTGCCAACATTCTTTCAAGGTCAATAAGGAAAAATATTTATTATTTATTACAAAACATACAGCGGTCAACGAACTTCGAGGTTTGATAAAGAAGAGAAAATGCATTTCTTCAACTTTTTTTGTTACTGCTCTATCTCAAAAACGACAGTAGTTATACGCGTCAAACTTGGTCAGATTTTAGTGCTTACTAATAAAACGGAGTACAAATAAACTACAAATTAGAGGAAGATGAAACTCGGGAGAAAATGTTACAGTAGCACATTTCTAAGGTTCGTATGCATTGTAATGACTATTTTTCCATATCAGCGCCGAGGCATGCTGGTGAATCATTTATGGCGCGTTCACAACACGGTGTCTGCAGGAGTTCCGCTGGAGCGACGCGTGCGCCATTTTCCGTGTGGAACGTGCCCCAAGATATACAGGACAGCAGCCAAGCGCGACCGACATGTGCAGAAACATCATCCAGGTTAGATATACGATAAGAAACTAAACACTACGAGTCATGGACGTTTTTTGTCTGTATAATTATCTGCAGATTAAATAATTAGGTATATGAAAATACATGTACCTATCAGATTGGGTTTTCTCATACAAATAGGTCTTAAAAAGAAGGAGGTTATGCATTCGACGCATTGGTTTTATGCCAGACACTATTTTCTCCGAGATTTCTCGAATGTAACAACTTCTGCAACTAACACCATAAGAGCAGCAATAACCGCAGTTAACTTCACATATACTTCCATTGTTAATTACTCAGTATCAGCCCGGATTATTTTTGCCCGATGCCAATAGGCTGGCTCCTTACACCTGTACACCTCGTTTGGGAAATACTGGGTACATCACCCTGTACGCAATGTAAATCGCATAAATACAATTTAAAAATAATATAATTTTTAAAACATACATTTCCTTTTGTACTTATATAATGTACAAGTACGCTAATTAATAGTGCCGTGCTTTCCTGTAATTTAGATAAGATCAATCATTTATCATAAGTAGGCACATTTGAGATCTATAATTTTGTCAAAGATTGTGAGGCTACTGTTGTGTATGTATTTAGTTGTAGGTAAGCCTTTATAAATAAATATGTGCAGGGGCCTTTAAAGTCCGTGGTCAGGCGTTGGAAGGCGGCACGCGTGTGTGTGAGCCGGCCATCTGCTCCGCGTGCCCGCGCCAGTACGCCACGCGCGCCAAGCTGCTGCAGCATCAGAGAGCACATCATCCTTTCTTGGTAAAACAATCAGCAGTATATTGTTATGGAATTGTGAAGATAATGTAGTGATAGTGTTGTTTGTGGCCCTTGTGGGAGCCGGGGTGTCCCGGGTGTAGCGGGTCTTTAGTACCTAGTACGAAAAAATTGACATCGGTTTTTCTAATTGAATGGCCAAAGCTAATACCTAATAGAAAAAGTTAATCTGAGTTGGCTAGAGTGAAGCATCGCGTGAAAAATTTGTCTTAAATCGCTAAATCATTAAAGCCAAGCGCAGATTACTGCCTTAGCGGGCCGTAGCAAATCGCATTTTCATACAAAAAGTTTGCGTTGGTTTGTAAATATGCTCATTTTGACCTAAAGAGTTCCGTTCTAGTAATTCGTCACGTCAGAGGTGTCTAAAAATATTGAGCGCTGCAATTTAGTCGCTTATTTTCCGTCTAGAAATAACGATAACACTGTCCTCCACAAGAACTGGGCCGCTGTAGCTTTATTGTATTTTCTGAAAAAGAGGGGACCCCCCCCTCTTTTTCAGAAAATAACCTTCCGATCACGCCCTACGACACCGTGATTACGCCCATGGAGAAAAATTTATATTTATAATATGTGTTTAGTCTCTTTTGATTCACAAAACGCGAAGTGCGAATACTAACCGTATTTTATTTTGTTCTAGATCACACTACCAACTTCCAAAAATACTACGAAAAAAACAAGTAAAACGGTAGGTAAGTTAAAATAATACTTATGTAAATAAGTACTTATAATTTTCTAAACATACTTAATTTTAATCCCGTAATCGAGTGTGATTTTAATCTCTTGGTATTGTGTGCATATATTTTATTGAATTATTTTTAAATAAATGATTGAATCTGACTGTGCGATTTTATTGTAACTTTGACATATCTCAGGATCTTAGGGTCCTACGGGCTTTTGGAAGGCGTACGAGGAGCCGTAGCCACCTCGCAGAAGTCCCTTAGACAATTTTAATTGTTGAGGCACCAACTGACGATTATCCCTGTATGAACTGTGCACCACCAAAAACTATGTCCCCTGCCTGATCAATGTTATTTAATACACGGATAAAATGGCAGGAGGTGACTTGCACTCAATAATGGATCCCCGAAAACGGTCGCTAACACATAGTGACGTAGCGCGTAGCGACAAGGGGGGGGGGGGGGGGAGCAACACTTCCTGAGGTGTTTGAGGAGTGGAACGGTATTCCTCGGCAATCAGGACAATCCTGGAAATTCGATCCCTACCTGCATCTTACTGGAATAATTCCATCCTCCGAGCATTTTTGCTCTTGTGAATCTCCACTCAAGCCGGCCAATAAAGGCAAGAAATACGTGGGAGCTCTGTTCCTCGTCAGTGTTCACTCTAGTCGACCACCATTATTATTGTAACTATTGTTAATAAATTGTAATTACCGTGCTATACGGATT
Organism: Gortyna flavago; assembly: GCA_963669345.1. Lineage (NCBI taxonomy): Eukaryota > Metazoa > Arthropoda > Insecta > Lepidoptera > Noctuidae > Gortyna > Gortyna flavago. Next base: position 10,665,993 of record OY770129.1, read on the forward strand.
CTTGATACTCACTCACATCATCACAGAATCAGAAAGCACTTTCTGATCAATTAAATTTTTTCTTGATCAATTCATTTTCAATATTTTTATTTTTTATAATTACCTTTAGGTTCTACGCATTTTCCTTTGGGAGTATCATAAGTAGGTACCTAATTTATTGTAAAAATATGTATCGAGAATTTGACAGTTTGAGACCATTGAATTTTTGCCTGCCTGCAGATAATACACCTACCTACTACCATAGTGTCGCCTAATAGCAGGCTAATTACGTATCTTGCAGAAGCCAGAAGCCGTATAGCCATCGCAAATTGAGGTTTATCACATTCAAATTCGGTGTGTTTTTTTTATTCTTTGTTCAATGAACCTGTTAGAGCTTGTCATGACATTAGAATCGAGTTCATCACATTTATCTCTTTTCCGCGCAGACATTTCGTAATCAGAGTGAAAGAGAAGAACTAATCACTCGTCGCATACCTACAAAAGGTTTATCTGCGACATACCCTGACATACCTACGTACTTACCTACCGATCTTGTTTGTTTTCATTCGGTAACAGGCACTAGGCAGTGCGCAACTGCAGTGATTCCATTAGTACTATTTTACTGCCCTTTTATTAATTCGTCTGATAGGGCTTTAATTTATTAATATCCGACATTCTGCGCTCTGCGGTAGGTAATTCTGTGTTACGTATTGATTTTAAGTAGAACAATGTTGACAGTTCGAAGTATCGAGTGTAGTCATAACAAGAAGCATAATGAAGCATACCCGTTGAAGTGATGAAATGTGTGAATTGTGTTAGAATGGATTTTGACGTAGAAGAAGGGACGATACCAAGAGATTTTATCGAATACGACTTCGCAGAAGATGCGCTGGACTTTGAGGTTAGTTTTAACTTTAACATTCACCATGTTTTACATAGATAGGTACTTATCTAAGTAAGTACCTATCTAGTCCTAAATTTAGTTATCGTCTAAGGTTTCAGGGTGTCTTGCAAAAAAAGTTGGGACAATCAAAAATAACATACCTACAAAATAGATTGAAACAAATTGGCCCGTTTCTATGAAGTCAATTATTCCTTAATAACACTACCGTACATTAGGTTACGTCACCAACATTTATTTATATTTAATAATCTTACACAATAATTAGAAATCGACTTTAGCTTTGCTTATAGTTTGTGTATTCCAATTATATCAAGCGACCCTTCCATAGAATAAGAATTTGCATAACATAACTAAAATATCTAAACGGAAAGTCTTATGTACACCTTCTACTACCTCGCCCTCAAACCGGAGGAAACTCTCCTAATCGGCCACCAGTCAAAGTGTCATTCAAACTTACAGTGCAGGCGCACTAAGGTGGCGGACACGAAGTCAGCGAGCGCGTCGCGGAGGCGGCGGCGGCGCGGGGAGCAGCGCGTTTCAATGCATCCATACAAATATTAAAAATTCGAAAGTAACTCTGTCTGTCTGTCTGTCTGTATGTTACCTTTTCACGCCTAAACCCCTGAACGGATTTCGATAAAATTTGGCAGAGAGATAGATTGCATCCCGGGGAAGGACAGGATAGTTTTTATCTACATACCTCGCGGGCGGAAGCTAGTAGATTTATTTATATGGAACTAGCCTCGAAGGCAGCGGCGCGGGGAGCGGCGTACGAGCGGTGCCCGCGCGTCTAGTGTTGTGCATTTTATTTTGTGCTTTTTAACGACCGACGGACGTTTCAAAATGTTGTATCAAAAACCGACTTCCAAAAAAAACACTAGGTACAAAGTGAAAAATAACTTTAATTTCGGAAGTTGGTTCCGCATTTTCATCTTTTTGACACCGACTACCGAAATTAAAGTAATTTTTCACTTTGTAGTGTTTTTTTGGAAGTCGTTTTTTTTTTTGCTAAAAAGTTTTTATTTCTCGCTTTTTAGTGGGTCTGTTTTAAATAATTTATCTAAGTTACAATAGTCTAATGTCAACTTGCTCATCGCCTTTTACAAAATATTGCTTTTCCCGATGCAGGGACGTTAATTGTTGAGGAGTTCTCCTGGTATTTCACCATTCGCATTGTGACGTGCATAAATTGCTTAGCAACCATATTAAAGTAATCGAATCGCAAGTCGCAATCCGTGAAATACTTATTATTGAGTAGTTCTGGTGGCCTGTGGTCTTCATCATCAGTTCCACTTCACCAAATGGTGGTTTCCGAGAGCAAATGCACGAGTTACTATAAAAAATACCCAAATCGCTATAGGTTTGACTATAAAATTTCAGGGTTTCCCTCGATTTCCATGGAAGGATCCATGGAAATCGAGGGAAACCCTGAAATTTCATCATCATCAGATGCCAACTTGATGACAATGGGACCACCTCGAGACACTTTCAAACAAAACAAAAAAATTCAAATAAGTCTACAATTGACGGAGAAATCGGTGAACATTACATAAAAAAAAACAAACTCGAACATATAACCTCCTCCTTTTTGGAAGTCGGTTAAAAATATGTTCTCGTCGCTGTTTAGACATTTCGTTCGCGATACAAAACACCAATTTCTCATAATACAACACTACGCCGCCGTTGGGTCTGCGTCGCCGCGCCGCGGTCGCCGCCCCGCAATCGCTGACTTCGTGTCCGAGGCCACTTCTCTCCTCGGTGTGACCCATGAATGATTGTCTATGGTGTGTGTGAGCGTAAAGGCAGACCATTCTCGCCCCTTTCAGTCATGCCAGTGGGTCGTAGACAGAGAATAGTGGGTATAGAAGTACTTATATACTCTGTGTATGTGTACTTGATATAACAAAAAACAACAAACAAACCTACTAGCTATACGCTACACTATGATCAACGAGTAATTGCGGTAGGTAGTTGGCTAGGCGCGCTCTGCTAATCGTAGCACCGCGATTGAGCGCAGCTGGAGCGGATATTTTCGTGGGATGCGGTGGTCGCGCGAATTCTATAGCATTCCTAATCTTACTAATTAACGTAGTGTCGCGCTGCAGACTCGTCTAGTGAGTGTTGTGAAATAAATTATTTAACTTCGATCATGGTGTGTTTCGGCGATAGATGCGGCTGCGGCGCGTTTTGCCGCCGTTTGTTCTGTCGAGCTCGACCACCGGAGTCAGGTGAAAATGAAGAAAACTTACCGGTTTCTTTGGTAATTTTTATGTTAAATAAAATATTTCAGTTGAGTTTAGGTATGCTTAGTGTTTATTAAAATGAATGTTTTTTTTTTTGTTTTGCGCTTTAATAAATCAAAGAGTAACCCGCGCACATTACACTGCTTCATAATTAAAGGCTGTTTAGTTCCCACCATAGCTTAAATTACAATAAAATTTACGTGAAAATCCTTGAGAAAAACAAACCAAACGTGAAGTGTTTTTTTACTCCACCTTGAAGTGACGCATTTGAACATGACTAAGTTTGTGTAAATAACTAAGTAACTACTCACTGAAAGTACCTACCGAACTTGAACTACCGAACCGAACGTGAACTTTAAATCATTCGGTCTATATTTTTTGTTGAGACTCTTATCACTAGTCCCTACCGACGTGACATGAGCTTCAATAGCATAATTTTTGTAATGAATTTACTGCACATGGTTCGCAGTTTAACGCTAGGCGGAATAAAAAATAAAAAGTAGGTAGGTAGGTACCTAGGTATTATGAATTATTAATGAATGAGTCAAGTCAATCAATAAATACTTCTCAAGTTTAATAAGTTGCATAGTAGAGGTAGATATAGGTACACAGCATACCTACGTTACATACATAATATTCAAAAAAACTTTTTTACAAAAAAAATAACCGACTTCCAAAAAAAACACTACAAAGTGAAAAAAAAAGAAAAATAAAAAACAATTTTACAAAAAAAAAAAACAACTGACTTCCCAAAAAAACAGTAGGTACCAACTTACAAAGTGAAACATAACTTTAATTTCGGAAGTCGGTGTCAATAAACGAAAATGCAGAACCAACGACACCGACTTCCGAAATTAAAGTTATGTTTCACTTTGTAAGTAGGTACCTACTGTTTTTTTGGGAAGTCAGTTGTTTTTTTTTTTTTTGTAAAATTGTTTTTTATTTTTCACTTTTTAGTGGGAGATTTTGTAATTTATCTAAGTTACAATAACCTAATGTTCATCACCTTTTACAAAATATTGCTACTAACCATATGCATTGTGACGAGCATAAATTGCTTAGCAACCATATTAAAGTACTTACTTAATTGAATCGAACCCGTGAAATATAGTAGTTCCGATGGCCATCTGTGGTCTTCATCATCAGCTCCACTTTACCAAATGACGATTTCCGAAAGCAAATGCTCCTCGATTTCCATGGGATCCTCTTATCAGATTCCAACTTGATGACAATGGGACCACGTCGAGAGTACCTATACCACTAAAAACAAAAAAAAAAAATTCTTCGTTCCACAATTGACGGAAAAATCGGTGAAAATACATAAAAAAGAAAAATACATAAAGTCAGTCGAACATACTTTCAACTTTTGAGGAAAATGTAGGTAATAACTAAAATTACTAAAATTCTTTTATACTACCCGTGGAGCTAATATTGTTCTTATCGACATAAAACCATCACCAAAACTGAACGCCTGTTAGAAAATATGTACAAAACCTTAAAAAAGATAGATCACAGGTAAAGGTACATAATAAATACCTATCCTACTACTTCATTCACTTCTCTCCTGTAGGTTCTACCTACTTATTCGTAGGTTTCTACTTAGTATTTTTTCCACCATGACACATTGGCCTACGGACTATAACGATGCGGAATTTCCAATATGGTAACTAAACTTAAGATTAAACAGGAAAAAATCACATATCAATCGTCAATACACCTACGAGGGTCATTCAATAAATACTTAGCCTACAAAAAGTAAACGAAAATGTTGGAAAAGTGGCAATTTATTTTTCAACATAGTCTCCTTTTAGTTCGATACACTTAGCCCAGCGATGCTCCAACTTTTTTAACCCGTCCGAAAAATAGTTTTTGTCAAACTCTGCAAAATAGGCCTCCGTGGCGGCGATGACCTCCTCATTTGATCCATATCTATTCCCGGCGAGTGATTTTTTCAGATTAGGAAACAGAAAGAAGTCACAAGGGGCCAAATCTGGAGAATACGTTGGATGGGGCAGCAATTCGTAGCGTATTTCGACCAATTTGGCCATGGCAACGGCAGACGTGTGAACCGGTGCGTTGTCGTGGTGAAACAACACTTTTTTCTTCACCAGATGGGGTCGTTTTTTCTTTAATTCGGCGTCGAATCGGCCCAATAAATCGGCATAGTAAAGCCCTGTAATTGTTTTACCCTTCTCGAGGTAATCGATGTAGATCACACCTTGTGAATCCCAGAAAACGGTAGCCATAACTTTTCCGGCCGATTTTACAGTTTTCGCCTTTTTTGGAGCACGTTCCCCGGTCTGGATCCATTGTTTTGATTGCTCCTTGGTCTCTGGTGTGTACCAGTGGATCCAGGTTTCATCGACGGTCACAGAACGACGCAAAAACTCCGCTGGATTCCGCTTAAACAGCGCCAAACACGTCTCCGATGTGGTCTCACGGTTGCGCTTGTTTTCTGGTGTACCGGTGCACCTGGACGTGGTTCATCAAAAACCGACGTACGGCCACGTGCAAACTCGTTGAACCAATTCTTGACGGTGGCCATCGATGGAGAAGAGTCACCGTACACAGCATCCAAGCGCTCTTTTATTTCGATGCGCGTTTTCCCTTCCAAAAATAGGAATCGAATCACCGAACGATATTGCTCTTTTTTCCATTTTTGTAAAACCGATCGACACGTTCGCTTCCATAAGTTGTCAAATTAAAACAAATGAAGGGATTGGAATGAAAATTTGAAAAGAGAATTAAAAAAGAATGTGCTACACTGTGGTAAAACTCTTTTGAAACTACAGCGCCCTCTGGCGATGAGGCTAGGTACTTATTGAATACACCTCGTATGTACCTAGGTAATATTGTATCCCACTCTTACCCACCTAACTAACTAAACTGTATCTAAACTTTATCCAAAGTCAGTTAAGGTCTTTTGACCTATTCTCATATCACAATCCATGATAACATTTAATATTCATATACCTACCTAATGTTATTTATACATCGTCTCAGTACATTAGTATTCTGAAATGTTTATTTACCTATTCAAAATAGTTAACACCGGCAGATGTCGTAATCAACGATTGCGGCTATTCTGACAATGTTGTTGTGAAAATAATTTTATTCTGACCAACGGACAACGCGGTATTTTATTTTCAGCGCGAAGGTTAGTGACTGAAGCTGAGCTCATTGCAATTTTTAAAATTAAGGCTCCCGCAGACACGCAGACAGGCGCGACGCGACCCTAAGTACCTAGGACTATTTACATCAAAACTTCATAGAAATTATCAAGGGGGAAGCGCCAGAGTAGCCCGCGAAATTAATTTTCTTATTTTTTTTGCAATTAACAGGTCAGTGTCAGGTTGTATGTTGAACAAAATATGAATCGCGACCGTAACAAGTATGTTATTTCCACCAAAGCGGAGGGGAGATGCGTCGCTTATACATAATTATAATCATTAAAATTATCAATACAACCCTCTAAGTTCATGGCATTCATTGATATTTCATGAAATAATCATTCAATGGGATTATTATGTAAATTCATATTTGTAACGATCGCGAATCATAAATTTAAATCAACGTAGATACAACCCGACACTGACTTGCAAATTGCAAAAAAAATAAGTAAGTGAATTTCGCGGGCTACCTAGTACCTATAACAAAACGTCTCTTTTAGGGATTAGCTAGACTGGCACTAGGCATATATATCTAACAGTGTAACTACACAATACCTACGAGCAGAGATCCTATTGTACAATACCGCTATAAAATATGTTCATGCTCCTACTAAAACTTATTGATTAAACATGAAACAGCTACGCCTGGCACTGAAATTGGTAGGTACCTACAGCGACACAGTCGTAGTGGATATAGGTAACTACATAGTTCTATCTAGGTATACCAAGTTAGGTGAACATTGATTGTGTTCAGACACGCGAACTTACACCGCCTACCCATAACTTACACCAACCAATTGTGTACGATAATTTCGCTAAGTAACTGTGATGGTCATTAGCTGTTAAGTAGGTATTAAAATGCTTGCCTCGTTAAATTGTTCATACCTATTACTTATTAGGTACTGACCGTTGCCCGCGGTTTTGTTCGCATCCTAGGGAAACTAATAGAAAATAGCCTGTGTTAATTCCAGGTTTTTGTCTACATGTATTATTTCTATAATTGCATCCAAATCCGTTCAGCAGTTTAAGCGTGATTGAGTAACAAATATTCAAACCTGCTTCCATCCCTTGCTTATCCAACCAAGGAAAATGGAATTATCACGGTGGTCTTCACACATTGGAAGATATTCTAGGCGTACAACACATTTCACTAAAATATGCAGTAGGTAGTAGATACCTGTTACCCCTATATGCATCTACTCAGCAGCAAACCTCTGCGTACGTGGAAGCTGAAACTTAGTAAATATTTATAATGCAAGGCACACAGCATCCATGTAATAATTATTGCATGTTATTATTTATTCCCAAGGTACCTACCTATTCACAGTAGTTACGAGGTGCATTCAATAAGTACCTAGCCTCATCGCCAGTGGGCGCTGTAGTTTCAAAAGAGTTTTACCACAGTGTAGCACATTCTTTTTTCAAATTTTCATTCCAATCCCTTCATTTGTTTTAATTTGACAACTTATGGAAGCGAACGTGTCGATCGGTTTTACAAAAATGGAAAAAGAGCAATATCGTTCGGTGATTCGATTCCTATTTTTGGAAGGGAAAACGCGCATCGAAATAAAAGAGCGCTTGGATGCTGTGTACGGTGACTCTTCTCCATCGATGGCCACCGTCAAGAATTGGTTCAACGAGTTTGCACGTGGCCGTACGTCGGTTTTTGATGAACCACGTCCAGGTGCACCGAAAACAGCTGCTACCTAGGAAAACATTTAAAAAATCCATGATCTCGTATTGGCAGATCGCCGATTGAAGGTTCGCGAGCTAGCTGAGACTGTAGGCATTTCAGAAGGAACAGTGCATCATATTCTTCACGAGGAACTCGGCATGAGAAAGCTGTCGGCGCGATGGGTGCCGCGTTTACTCACACCAGAAAACAAGCGCAACCGTGAGACCACATCGGAGACGTGTTTGGCGCTGTTTAAGCGGAATCCAGCGGAGTTTTTGCGTCGTTCTGTGACCGTCGATGAAACCTGGATCCACTGGTACACACCAGAGACCAAGGAGCAATCAAAACAATGGATCCAGACCGGGGAACGTGCTCCAAAGAAGGCGAAAACTGTAAAATCGGCCGGAAAAGTTATGGCTACCGTTTTCTGGGATTCACAAGGTGTGATCTACATCGATTACCTCGAGAAGGGTAAAACAATTACAGGGCTTTACTATGCCGATTTATTGGGCCGATTCGACGATGAATTAAAGAAAAAACGACCCCATCTGGTGAAGAAAAAAGTGCTGTTTCACCACGACAACGCACCGGTTCACACGTCTGCCGTTACCATGGCCAAATTGGTCGAATTACGCTACGAATTGCTGCCCCATCCACCGTATTCTCCAGATTTGGCCCCTTGTGACTTCTTTCTGTTTCCTAATCTGAAAAAATCACTCGCCGGGAATAGATATGGATCAAATGAGGAGGTCATCGCCGCCACGGAGGCCTATTTTGCAGAGTTTGACAAAAACTATTTTTCGGACGGGTTAAAAAATTTGGAGCATCGCTGGGCTAAGTGTATCGAACTAAAAGGACACTATGTTGAAAAATAAATTGCCACTTTTCCAACATTTTCGTTTACTCTTTGTAGGCTAAGTATTTATTGAATGACCCTCGTATAGATACTACGAGGGTCATTCAATAAATACTTAGCCTAATACTTAGCTATTCCCGGCGAGTGATTTTTTCAGATTAGGAAACAGAAAAAAGTCACAAAGGGGCCAAATCTGGAGAATACGGTGGATGGGGCAGCAATTCGTAGCGTAATTCGACCAATTTGGCCATGGCAACGGCAGACGTGTGAACCGGTGCGTTGTCGTGGTGAAACAGCACTTTTTTCTTCGCCAGATGGGGTCGTTTTTTCTTTAATTCGGCGTCGAATCGGCCCAATAAATCGGCATAGTAAAGCCCTGTAATTGTTTTACCCTTCTCGAGGTAATCGATGTAGATCACACCTTGTGAATCCCAGGAAACGGTAGCCATAACTTTTCCGGCCGATTTTACAGTTTTCGCCTTCTTTGGAGCACGTTCCCCGGTCTGGATCCATTGTTTTGATTGCTCCTTGGTCTCTGGTGTGTACCAGTGGATCCAGGTTTCATCGACGGTCACAAAACGACGCAAAAACTCCGCTGGATTCCGCTTAAACAGCGCCAAACACGTCTCCGATGTGGTCTCACGGTTGCGCTTGTTTTCTGGTGTGAGTAAACGCGGCACCCATCGCGCCGACAGCTTTCTCATGCCGAATTCCTCGTGAAGAATATGATGCACTGTTCCTTCTGAAATGCTTACAGTCTCAGCTAGCTCGCGAACCTTCAATCGGCGATCTGCCAATACGAGATCATGGATTTTTTAAATGTTTTCCTCCGTAGCAGCTGTTTACGGTGCACCTGGACGTGGTTCATCAAAAACCGACGTACGGCCACGTGCAAACTCGTTGAACCAATTCTTGACGGTGGCCATCGATGGAGAAGAATCACCGTACACAGCATCCAAGCGCTCTTTTATTTCGATGCGCGTTTTCCCTTCCAAAAATAGGAATCGAATCACCGAACGATATTGCTCTTTTTCCATTTTTGTAAAACCGATCGACACGTTCGCTTCCATAAGTTGTCAAATTAAAACAAATGAAGGGATTGGACTGAAAATTTGAAAAAAGAATGTGCTACACTGTGGTAAAACTCTTTTGAAACTACAGCGCCCTCTGGCGATGAGGCTAGGTACTTATTGAACGCACCTCGTAATCTGTGTTTAGTTTGTAAACACAATAAAAACAAGTTAATTAAAAAAAAAAGTAACAAAAAGAAAAATGAAACAGAAACTCCTGTACGTGGCCAAAAGGCAGGCATCTCAGCATGATGCTGCGACATTTAAAAAATAAATGTCGCAGCGCTGGTATTCTGATAGGGCCACCTATGTCGTAATAATTAATGAAAACATAATATATGAAATCCACACCACACAATCTATTCTGCCACCGTTTGGCCGCTCCTGCAAAATTATCAATTATAAATGCACTCAGTGTACACCTAGTCCGTATTTGTAGACACCATCCTGTACATACCTACCTTACCTACCTTATTAAAAAAACCCTGACACCAATTAAGGCAAAGCTATGCCCAATGACCTCATCGGCGTAATTCAGTAGTCTCAGTAGACGTCTTTGGTGAGCGAATTCGTGCATCATTTTTTGATTACTTTGATTCACAAAGTAAGCGAAGTGAGTCATAGAACAAACAAAATAAAGTGCATAACTAGCTCCTACATTGCATTTGAGTTTTAAGTAGTTAACTGCTATAACAATTACTTTTAACATGTCAAAACCATGAATAAAGATAGGATGTTCTTAGTTCATTCATAGAGTTAACTGACAAGAGAACGCTACTGTTCATCATCTACAGTCAGCCCTTTTAAAAGATTTGGACAAGGATGGCCCATTTTTTCCCAGGAAGCACGGAATATCGGCTATTATAAAAATATGCTACAGTGATAGGGACCTTTTACTGCGACAGGATCCTCTTGCTGTCGTCGATCATGACACTTTCTCACAAGGTAGGTACTAGATTAGTACGAATGTACGAACGCATAGGCTTCGACGCAGATGTCATAGTTATGGGCATTTGTGCGTTAATATCACTTGCTAAACTTGTTTTTATGAAGAAAGGCGAAGACTTTTTTTCGGTAGGAATTTTAGAGAATACCTACCTAATACCGTGAATGTTAGATTCCACGTAACACAACACCTGTCCACTAGTTAATTGTAAAAATGTCTATAAAACACGTTGATGTAACCTATAAAAGCTTTGATTGTTTTATTTCAGTCTCAGCTGGCAGAGGCGCGAGATGTTAAGTTTACGCAGACCTTGACAGAGCCCCTGAGTATCGGATCACACATCGTATGCACGGGGACACCCAGCGACGATTTACCTTGGTAACTTTTTATTATACTTAAACTGAGTACGTCAGACCACAAACCGATTTATAGGATTAGCTATTGTAACTCGTAAAAACAATTCATGGATAATCTGGTCTCGCTGTAGCCTGCACTAAATGCGGTTTAATAGGGGTTAATAGCTGCCAAATTCTGGCAATAAATCTGGTCAGCATCCGCAGTGTTCTCCACATGATGAGCTTACAGCTTGGTATATATTTGCTAACACGCAAATCCAGGTCATAACGATGAAAGTACGGATTGTGTAATCACAGTAGAGTTTGTCCAACCACATTTGACGTCTCCGTTCATATTTTTTTTTTAGGATTTCCTTCTGACAACTTTTGGACTAAAAAAGTATCTATCAGAACAGAACCCTGTTCTGTGAGTATTCCAAACCTTGGCGCGGTCCTGGAAATTGACAGGATAAAGTGTTAGCACAGACCAGCCTTTTGTCGACCAATCGTTTTTTTAATAAATCAACGAATAAGGCGGTCTTTAAACTTCTGAATGTTAGTTTGGTCTACGACCTATCTCTACCAACACTATTAATTTATCTAATACGTTTATTATAAGTACTGTATCAAAGATATATTTGTACTAGGTTTGCAGTAAACATAGGAAGTGGGGAACCTGACACGGCGCGTGGCGAAATCGCCGTGCACTTTAACGTACGTCTTCCGCAATGCTATGTGGTCCGAAATACACGGAGACACAACAAATGGGGACCTGAGGAGACTACTGCATTCAGGTAATAACATCAAACAATACTTACTAACTAATCATACCTATAGCTACCTACTCCAACAGGTAGGTCGCGTTACGACTCTGGCTCATTTTCCAGCTTCCACACCGATCGATAAGATAATTTCCTTTTCGGTAGTTACTTAAGTAATTTTTCATGTTTCTGAACATTCCGAACAACGAACGATGAATGCATGAGCAATTGAGCATAGCAACTATGAGAGGTTGTTAACTTTACGCCCAAAATGATCAGCCAATTAGTGTCCAATTAGCATTGCGGGAGGTGGCCATTTAGGTACAGTCAGTTCGCCGAATTAGCACTATTAACATCACAATATTTTTTTGGGTTTTCAGACTGTTTCCTTTCAAAACAGATCACCCATTTACGATAGAGATCCTAGTTGATGAGAAGGAGACGCTATGGGCTATTGACGGGATGCCGTACTGCAGCTATGCTCATAGGAATCCGAGCCCATTGACTGCGGAGTGGGTGCAAGTTACAGGCGTCAGAGATGCGACACTGAAAGTTCAGAAGACTGATATATTCCCCACATTAGCTCCAGTACCTGTTGAAGTGAGTACCAAGCCGTTATAATAAGCTTTATTGATAACGGCTCCCAAAATGATTGACGAAGTTAAAGTCACGAGAATCCGCTGGATGCGGAAAGCGCAGGACAATTTTTGCATGTAGACAATAAATTATCATAGCCTTTAAAATGATAAAATAATTCTGTGTTCTTCCAGGTACCGTTAAGACCATATATAGATTCATTACCAGAGGACAGTGAGCCTACATGGCAAGCCAACGTCATCGCATCATTGTCGAAAGGCATTCCCGAAGGACACCAGATTGTTATTTACGGCAGGTAAGCCGGACTATACAGTTTTAAGGTTCCGTACCTCAAAAGGAAAAACGGAACCCTTATAAGATCACTTCGTTGTCCGTCTGTTTGTCCGTCGGTTAAGACCATTTTTCTAAAGATTCGCGTGGAGTTATCAAGTTGAAATTAATATCAAATACTCAGGACTGCAATCCCTTGAAGATCAAAAGATACGGGCGTTTATGTTCCGGAATCAAAACCTATGCGGCACTTCCCGTTCACCTAGAATCATGAAATTTGGCAAGAAGCAATGTCATGTAGTACAGACGCCAGCACATCAACCTACCCGAAACTGTCAGATTTTCCCAATCAACTTTGAACCTTCTGCTTCAGCGATAAAGTTGAAAATCTATCAAAGGAATTTGACAGATTGTAGTAGCTTGATGTGCTGGCGTCTGTACAATTAAAGGAAAAATTCCGAAAACCGTAAATTTATAGTTGTTGTTTACATTTCAATTTTTTTTGTGTTACTTAAACTATTTACATACCTAAAACGTTTGTACGGAACCCTCGGTGCGCGAGTCCGACTCCCACTTGACTGGTTTTTTTATGAATAGCGTGAAAACACACAGCTTTAAAAAATAGAGCCAAGAAATCTTAGTCCGTTGTTCTGGTAATTTTGAATAATCTGCACATCTCTTTATCTTTGGCGGTGACTGTAGGGATATAATTATATTATCTGAACAACACATTAATCATCAGTACCACATATAAAAGAGAATATTTACGTGTCTATGAAAAATGTGCAAAGATCGATAGATTCCGGTCAACCACATCTCAATGCTTGACCTGAATGTTGGCTGACGTCCAATATCACTCGGCTGCTGATATACAGTTTCATTAACATTGTTTGTATGCCTACTACATAGGTATAACATGCCTACATACAAAATATTGATTTGGAATGTACTACTGACTGACTGAAATATGTATAATTAAATAAATAATGAAGAAATAGATAGACCTGCATATAAAAAATAAATACAATAAGTAAATGAATGGAAATATAAATACATAGGTAATAGGATGGAAAATAATTGTAACTTTATAACGAGGAAAATTAATAAAGCGCTCTTCCTCTCTCTTACTTATTTAAAAAATTGCTGTGTCCGACAGGGTCCATAATTGTTTCTATTATTTTTTATTTACCACCTGTAATTGTACATTATGGATTGCAATAAACGATTTGATTTGATTTTTAGACGTTGTCCTGTCCAAATTACAATAATACAAAAATCCCATAGAAAAAAGGACGTTCAGTTTTTCCCGAATTTGAAAATTTTCAAGTTCTGCAGGTCTTGCAGTTCGAAAAATCGGGCAATCCCAAATATCCTCGATAACCTAGATTGAGTAAATAAACGATAATACTAGTACTTAAATATGAAAGTGTGTCATCTAACGTATCTAATTACTTAGAAGTTAGAGGTGCCTCATGTAGGGTAATCTTATATCTTCTATCTTTTAAATATAAAATTCCAAGTCCTGACTCATATATCAACGCACAGCCTAAACCGCTGATCCTAGAGACATGAAATTTGGAGGGTGTGTTCTTTGTGAAGAGTAGGCATCCACTAAGAAAGGGTGTTTCGAAATTCCACCTCTAAGAGGGTGAAATTTCACGCGGACGAAATCGCGGGCAGAAGCGAGTTACTCATAGCACAAGTTAAATCTTACCATGACTATCGGAGTCCCGCTTATTTTTATGCCGTAAATGCGAATGCATGACTGTGTGTTTGTAAATTATCTTACATAGATCTTATAAATTAAAATCGGTTTTTACCACCATTTAGAGAATTTGTTCTGGAAGGTTTAAGAAAGAAATCTTGATGTTTTGTCAACTCGATTTTGATCTTGTGTTTTGTAAATACCCTGCAAAGCAGGTTCTGGGTGGGTCGGTAGTATTTTCATAAATAAAGCCTTAGTAAATTCAGTACCACCCCTTTATTTACAGACTTCGTCCACTCCTTCACTCATTCGCAATCGACCTGATGGATATTCCCCGTGAATGGCCGCGACCTAACGTGCTAGCACACGTGAACGTGCGCGCCTATTTCGAGTCTCAGCGAGAAAGACAGCTGGTCGTGCTGAACGCCTGGCTCGGTGAATGGGGGGTTGAGCGACGGCAGCGCACCGCTAGGCTCATACCTGGGACGTATGTGAGTAGATATTTTATTTTAAAAATATTGTTTTATCCTGGTAAAACCCATATTTATCATCAACAGCCCAACTTCACCCACTGCTGGGCACAGGCCTCTCTTTTCTTGTGCCAAGCCCGTGCTCTTGTGTCAGCCCTTTCTAGGTTCTACCCACGATGGCAACAATGTCGTCCGACCATATTAAATCAAATAAAATGTCATAATGTTACACAGAATATACAGAAACTCGTAAGCACGATCCTGAAGTGGTATCTTCCTCATTCTAGCAAAAAATACAGTCTAGTTATAATAGGTGCTAAAAGACGCTTAACAAAGCCGAGAGTCACATAAACTCCAGGTCATTGTGATCATTGTTTGACGTGAGAACGTCTTATAAATCGATGAAAGCCGGCTGCACGCACGAAGAAGCATGACTCATTGTCACGTTCCGCCTGATCCGAGCGTGCAAGCGAGAGCGCGGTACAAGCGATAGAGAGGCACGATCGGCTTAAACGTTCGGCTTGTGACGCATCTGATCTATCTCTTAAGACGTTATCACGTAAAATTATCTTCCGTAAACCGACTTTCAGACAACCATTTTTTTTTACTAGCCCATGTCTAGTAACCTTCTAGTAACAGTGATATTGAAGGCCAAAGTTCCAACATTTAAAAAAATAGTTTTAAATGTTATTACATAATTTTGAGTACCCCTACAACTCCTGTACTGTTGCATGCACTCATACCTTAACACAATGTTTGAGTGAGTTACATTGCGCGCTGGCGTAAGCAACGTTATTTCACACCAAAAATAAAAGTCTTTACCAACAATCTTACCTGCTCAATGTTACTGGTGATGTACAGAATGCGTAAATAACGGAATTGTGGTGGGTCTTGTTACACCTGTATAAAACTTACTAATTAAAACTTTCCAGACAAAACTACGGATAGTTCGTCAGCCGGCAGATTGGGCGATATATGCAGATGGCTTACTCATTGGCGAACTAGAATTCCGCGCGTCCGCAGAAGGCGTGCGCGCAGTGCGCATACGAGGCGACCTCTACCCTGAACAGATCTACATAAGTCCGGCCACAAGCTCCCCTATTAGGAACTAAATAACCTCGGGAACATCTACTCTATTTCGAAATTAATCCTGTGAGCCTAACGGGTCAAGCCTGTGTTCGTAGCAATATTACGCATGTGCAAAGTCACCTTAAGCATTTAAAAGATTTTCCTGAGAGATCATTTTTCGCAACAATACACATCTCTCAGGAAAATGTTCGGTGCCAATTACAAGAAAATCCGAAAATTCTCAAAAACAAAAGCGAATGCAATTTTTCGGTGTCAATTTTGATAAGTTAGGCGAATTAAAAGTTTAGTATTATTGCATTTACTGAATATGTATGTATTTGAGAGACGAATAATTATGTTTACTCTCGCTTTAGTAATATAGATCTGCCTGAATATAATTGATATTGATTATAGGATAAGGATAAAACTTGAAAATGATATATTTGAATTTCTTTATAAAATTACCAATGTACAGACCAGCACTTCAAGCTACTACAATCTGTCAAGTTTCTTTAATAGATTTTCAACTTTATCGCTACAGCATAAGGTTCAAGGTTGATTGGGAAAATTTTACACTTTCGGGTAGCTTGATGTGCTGGCGTCTGTACATTAATTAGGTCTAGCATTTTTTGGTCAGTCTAGGTCTAGACAAACAAGTTCTTATTATTAATGTTATCATTGGAAGTCAATTTATTGATGTATTGTAATTTTTTGTTGAATAAAATAAACTTATTTTCAAACTGCCTTATTAGTATTCACTAAAAATGTATATTTTTTACATAATATAAGGCTCTATTAATATTTTTTGGACACAATATTCCACTTAATTTTGTTATATACCTACTTATGTTAAGAGTTTATACTTAGTTTATGTAAAAATGTTGATTTATTTTAATTATGTTTTAGTAGTTAATACAAAACGACCTGCAGTAGTGCTATTCTGTAAAAATCTCACCGTGAAAACTTAGGTGAAGTGAGTCTAAAGTGAGCTGTCATCCCAACCTGATGCTAGGGATTGACACTATTGACAGCTCACTTTAAGCTCACTCACCTACGTTTTCACGGTGAGATTTTTACAGAATAGCACCGCTGATACCACGACATGTAACACTCATCATACGAGATATTATCTAAACTATAAGACATGCGTTATGCGTATTTTTAGTTTGACTGTAATAAAAAAATACGTTAGACGGGCAATCTGTACGATTAGTACGCATTAATTAATGCCCACAGCTACCCTGTGTTCTCAGGCCTAACTTTCTCTTACTGCAAACCATTTATGTACCTACCAAATAAATGTTATAATGTTAAAAAAGCTTTTTTGTCTTTCGACTACCCTTATCTAAAAGAGAAACGAGACATTCGAACAATGATCAATCTGTAAACAGTATCCAATCGATTTTCCAAAACGTATTTCGGTCACGGACTCACGACGACCAATCTCAACGGAGAAGTCGAAGACTAAGCTCACAGAGTACTTTGACTACGCTGACGGCACGCTAAGTGCAGAAGTGTGTGACAACCTACGACTAAGGCAGGCCTCCGTCACTCCATGTACTTGCGCGCTATAAGTGCCTACCGCCCAGCCGAGCGGTCTCGGTCCGCCGGCGGATCAAATTCAGTGCGGTTTTCGCAAGCGAAGCGCGCGCACGCCGTTCAATTTTAATAATGCTGTTCGTTCGTACGCGTATTACGATGCCGTGTGGTGCCTTATGTGCTGTAGATGGGTGTAAATCAAGCAAAAGAAGGGATAAACACCTAACATTTTTATGTTTTATCTAGGTTTCTTCCACAGTCAGCACCAATATATAAAACAAAACAAACTTACAAATATAATAAAACAAACTTTAAAAAAGAGAACCGACTTCAAAACACTAAACCGTAAGAAATAATTTATTCTTTGATGTCGGTGCTTTTTCGATTCGTAATTACCAGCTGTTAGCACTAACATAAAAAAAAAAACAAATTATTTCTTACGGCTTAGTGCTTTATTTGAAGTCGGTTCTCTTTTTTTAAGGCTTTTTTTTTCATTTCTAGTGAACATCTCCGAAGATCATCATCAAACTAAGAAGTATTATACTTATTTTAAAACGTTCTCCTAAATGTAACAAATCCTTTTCTGAAAACCGCATCGATATCGGTTTAGCCAAACGCGAGATTATCGCGCACAAACATACATACCTACAAACCATACAAGTCAAACTTCTCAGTTTGGCCTGTATGTCTGATCACCTCCTTTTTTTTAAGTTGGTTAAATATATTATAAATGATAAAATTTTTAACTGCCACATAAAAGTCAGAACATATTCACAGTTCTCAATAACATAGATAAAAAGTTATGTTAATTTAATTTTATCGAAGAGGCAGCCCTGCGATTACTGTGGAATCGCGCGGTGCGAAGCAATCACTGCTGTACGCTTGAGCATTTAGGCGCATTTTAGCATACAGTGGTTGTTGACGCGAGGGAGTAGGCAATTATCGTAATAGGTATTGGAAATTTTCTACTGAGTGAAGTATCTGTTACGTAGTAACTATTCAATAATCTGTGACTAAGGTGCCAACTGCCAACACATCATGTTGCAACTGTTGCAAGAGCTATCAATCATAGAGAGTACCATGAGTATGGTACTCGCTTAGCGACGATCGCTTGGTGAGTAGAACAATCGCCGGCAATTAAGGGCCTATACTACCTCAAATTGCTTAGCATGATCCTCTCCGTTATGTCGAAAATACTGCAGCATTAATTTTGAAATAAATATATGGTAAAGTTGAGGATTAATGTAAGGTAAGTACAGAGGCTAGCACATCAACCTACCCCAATCTGTCAAATTTTCCCAATTGTTAATGAACCTTATTCCTTTTCAATAAAGTTGAAAATCTATCAAAGAAATTTGACAGATTGGGGTAACTTGATGTGCTGGCCTCTGTACTATGTTTGACGAAAACACGTTTCCATAAAATTTTCTCGATAGAAAAAAAATCCAAAGTTACCTCGAAACTGAACAATAAACCGCTGGTATTAAAAAAATACTTCGATCAGGAAACTTTGTATAATAACTAAACTAACTATAAAGCAGCGACTATGTTTTCTATTTTTTTTTATTACAATTATTTTCGCCGTAAAAAGCAAAAACCTAAACTATTGGCGCTGCCAGCCGCCCAGCACCGCACTCTGTCTCGCTCACACTTAGTCCGCGAGCAGTATCGTGCGAGCGAGACAAAGAGTGAATTTTAGCTGAGGTAGTATGGGCTCTTAACGAGAAACGAGTAGTTAGTAATTAAAAACGAGTAGCAAGCTTACGACAATGAGCGATTACAATTACCAAGCGTAAACCTCTCAGTATTATAAATCCATGCGTGGGGCCTATCCACTATCAATTTATGAACCATAGACTATATTTATTTGCTACGAGAATATCAATTTCCAATTTCAGAATCTTTCCAAATTCCAATCACACTATCGAGAATATCCGACCGAATGATGTCAAATCAATCAGCTGTTGTTTGACATATTGACAGCCGTCAGTTTTATTCAGGTTAGATTTTATGGTTCTATCATGGACGTAATAGACTACTATTACGTCCATTTCATACTAATTTTTTTTCATCTATGGTTCTATCCACTGACCTCTATTAAATACAGGGTGCTAACTCTCGAATACAATTCCGATAGATCGACATTGGTCAAACGTCAGTTGGTCGAGTTAAACGTCAGCTCTATTAAAAAGTACTCTGTGAACGTCAGGGATTGGTTAGACTCGGTGAGTACAGCCAATCCCTGACGTTTGACTGACAATTCCAATGTCGATCTATCGAAATTATATTCGAGAGTTAGCACTCAGTGGCACAGATTACTGAATAGTTACTACGTAACAGATACTTCACTCAGTAGACAATTTCCAATACCTATTACGATAATTGCCTACTCCCTCGCGTCAACAACCACTGTATGCTAAAATGCGCCTAAATGCTCAAGCGTATAGCAGTGATTGCTTCGCACCGCGCGATTCCACAGTAATCGCAGGGCTGCCTCTTCGATAAAATTAAATTAACATAACTTTTTATCTATGTTATTGAGAACTGTGAATATGTTCTGACTTTTATGTGGCAGTTAAAAATTTTATCATTTATAAAATATTTAACCAACTTAAAAAAAAGGAGGTGATCAGACATACAGGCCAAACTGAGAAGTTTGACTTGTATGGTTTGTAGGTATGTATGTTTGTGCGCGATAATCTCGCGTTTGGCTAAACCGATATCGATGCGGTTTTCAGAAAAGGATTTGTTACATTTAGGAGAACGTTTTAAAATAAGTATAATACTTCTTAGTTTGATGATGATCTTCGGAGATGTTCACTAGAAATGAAAAAAAAAAAGCCTTAAAAAAAGAGAACCGACTTCAAATAAAGCACTAAGCCGTAAGAAATAATTTTTTTTTTTTTTATGTCAGTGCTAACAGCTGGTAATTACGAATCGAAAAAGCACCGACATCAAAGAAGAAATTATTTCTTACGGTTTAGTGTTTTGAAGTCGGTTCTCTTTTTTAAAGTTTGTTTTATTATATTTGTAAGTTTGTTTTGTTTTATATATTGGTGCTGACTGTGGAAGAAACCTAGATAAAACATAATTATAGCAAGCTAATGCTTAGCATATACCTATTAAACTGTCAAATTCTAAGTGGATACCGGTGTCCGCACACCTACTGTCTTTTAATTATGTCTCTAATGACGGTATGTGAATGGAAAAAAATTTAAACGACAGAAACTAGTAATAATTTATCACTTACCTTTCTTCATTGACAGGTAAATGGAAAAATGTTAGGTGTTTATCCCTTCTTTTGCTTGATTTACACCCATCTACAGCACATAAGGCACCACACGGCATCGTAATACGCGTACGAACGAACAGCATTATTAAAATTGAACGGCGTGCGCGCGCTTCGCTTGCGAAAACCGCACTGAATTTGATCCGCCGGCGGACCGAGACCGCTCGGCTGGGCGGTAGGCACTTATAGCGCGCAAGTACATGGAGTGACGGAGGCCTGTCAGTGGTTCTATCCGTTCTAATCATTGAGATAGGAAAAGCATGGAGACGGTATATTCTACTATAAAAATAATAGTTATCCAAATATCTATCATATCCACACACACAAACGTCAAAAAGCGTTCTGTTTCTTTTTAACTAATCAAGAGCTGCATAAGAAAAGAGAGACATCTATATGTTTGTCAAGTACTAAATTTGGCAACACTTTTGTGTGACGTCAAAATCATGTTTATGCGTGACAGGTCGCCATGTTGAGTGCCGAGTTTTATTAATGGTTTTGTGCTAAATGTGCTGTCAAACGATTTATTGCTCAAAATATTTTTGTTATTTTCGAGAGAAATACGTCTAGAAACTATGTTTTTTGGTGTCAATGTCAATTAATAGGAAAATCATGCCCTCGTGTTGTATAAAACAGTGTGGTGCGAGAAAAAACAAAAACAACCATACGAAAGGCGGCCATCTTAAATGCCCGATTTTTGTAGGTAAACACGCAATTTTTGTAGGTATGCCCAGTCCATACGTTTATTTAATCATGGGGTCACGCATAGACATGATTTATTACTATACTCTATGATTTTGACGCTCAGTTTTGACGTCACACAAAAGTGTTGTCAAATTTAGTACTTGCAAACATTTAGATGTCTCTCTTTTCATATGCAGCTCTTGATTACTTAAAAAGTAGTTAGACGAAATATTTGTATAACTATTATTTCTATGGTAGAATATGCCGTCTCCATGCTTCTTCTATCTCAATGGTTCTAATCTATCAGGCAGGTGTGACACTGGTCGCATTCCGAATTGGCTATAATCGCTCACAGCACTCAAATCGTCTCACATGCGTTCCGTATATTACGATTATGACAGCTGAGAACTGTCAACAATTCGGAACTCGATGCTTACGCAATGTCAAACCGATATTAATACAAGTATTTCTTTGTATAAACACCACATTTCTTCTTCAGTTTTTCTTCTTTGGTTAGGAGAAGGCTGTCAGCCAGAATCACAATTTCTAAAATGAATTTAATTTAAAGATAATTATGATGATGCAACTTAAAACAAAACACACACTGACACATACACATCCTCACACACACACTCTCATTTTTGACAGCGCTCACGGTGATATTATTACAAGGCATGGTCGGCGTTATGGCAAGATGGCGCATGTCATGACGCCTTCTATGACGACTCACGAAACATCGTTAGCGCGCTCACGCTAATTCGGTACGGGTTTAAGCACGCTCAAATCTAGTACATCGTTATATTCCCAATTCGGAACGCACCCACTGTGTGTCAGTTTGACTCGGACTCGCCTCTCGCCTGTCATGTTATTTTTATTATTAATATTTTCACCTGAAAAAAAGCTACTATTTTGAATAAAGACCTATACATGCTATAGTGTAAATTTATATGTCTTTATTTAGAAAACGTGGGGATTGCTAGAACATATATTTTTTACTTTATACACTCAACAACACCAATATACCGGTTAATACTCTATGGTAGCTAGTGGTAGCTTCATATGTTTGACCTTCTCAAGGTGACCGATATCGCGAACCGCGTTTGACCAGTCAGGGTTGACAGGATCTAGCGGTTGCACGGGCCGTAACTAATTTTGTCAGAGAATAAATCAAGATGAGCGTACAAAGCGATTCGGACAAGCGGAAGCAAATCTCTGTGCGAGGTATTGTAGCAGTAGAAAATGTCACGGAGGTGAAGAAAGCGTTCAATCGTCATGTGCATTACACTCTGGTGAAAGATAGAAATGTTGCGACTCCGAGAGACTACTACTTCGCCTTGGCCCACACCGTGAGGGACCACCTTGTCTCACGCTGGATTCGAACCCAACAGTACTACTATGAAAAGGACCCCAAGGTAAATATGCTCAATAGTAAAAAGTTAATGCTAAATAACAAAAGTACTTCTATTGGAGTAGTACCTACCCACATTAATTTTTAAAAGTTTTCTTTGTAATGTTGTGTACATAATTAACATTTTATTAAATCCCTAATTCTCAAACCTACTTTCAGGAACCTAAATAAATAAAATTTCTTATTTCCCTATCTATAACTCCGCCCCTAAGACAACTCACTGACCAAAACTTAATTGCAAATAATAATTAATTATTTGCAATTAAGTTTTGGTCAGTAAATTGATAGAAAAATTAAAAAAGAAAATAAATAACATGTTATTATACTGAGTGTTGTTTAATAACTATTCATCAATTTTTTATACAAACTTACAATGATAATTTCAATAGTACATTCAAATATAATTAAAAAAGGCAAAACGTAGAAGCCAGAAAAAAGTCCATAACTCAAACTAACTCAAAGCATTTATTTCAATTAAACCATTTACAGGCACTTTTGAATTGTCAAGAAGTTGGTCAGAAAATATGAAGCTAGTTGCCCATTCCAAAGCGTAGGTACCTATGGAAAAGAATGGGCAAGAAACTCCATGGACACTCTTTTAAATTATATTTTTACAAAAATATTAGTTACATCATTAATGTTGAATTTATAATTATATGTGAGAACAATGTAATAAAATAAAAAAGACGTACGTGTTAAGAGTGCCCAGAGTACAGCAAATAGTACTTAACAAAACAACAATAGAAAAAAAAATAATAATAAGCCAAGGCAGCCAATTGATGACCAGCCCCAACTGACATCGCCCGTCCATAAAATTTTATAAAAATATTATGGTGTAAAAACTTTTTGTCCCCAAGCTACAAACATCCCAAATCACAAACAATTATTTCATGCCTTTGATTTTGTATGTAATTTACAATATTTTTTGTTAGCGTGTCTACTACCTCTCCCTGGAGTACTACATGGGGAGGTCACTCCAAAACACCATGATCAACCTGGGTATCCAGGGTACAGTGGATGAAGCCCTCTACCAGCTCGGCTTAGACATTGAAGAGTTGGAGGAGCTGGAAGAGGATGCTGGTCTTGGCAACGGTGGTCTGGGACGTCTGGCTGCTTGCTTCCTAGACTCCATGGCCACTCTCGGACTGGCTGCCTATGGTTATGGTAAGTGAATTACACCAAAAAATATATTTTTATAACACGTTGGACTATGTATTTCGAGAGGCATAATAATATTTATCCAACACTTTGAACTGTGACAAATCAGAATCTGTTTTTTTGTGAGTGACCATCTTTGCATTCTTGTAGAATGTAAACTTTATGATGCCCATTTATAGCTTTTCATTTTATATTTAATTTGTATGATGAACTTTATTTACTAGGTAATCCAATAAGGTTTTGCACAAATGCAACATTAGTATAAAATCAGAATATAAACATAATTGAACCTAAAAGGTTGGCATTCAATGTTGATGAAGATGCAACAACATAAATTGAAATTATTTCAAGAAGCTCATTGGAAACATACTTGACATTATTTTAGCCAGTGTAAACTAATTTGAAGCAGTTGACAACTCCCTCACTGGCGCGCCGCCAATTATAAATGTACAAACTAAATTGAATCCTATAAACATAATTATTCACTAAAATAAGCCGTTACCGGAGTTTTAAAAAAAAGGAGGAGGTTCTCAATTCGTCGGAATCTTTTTTTTATGTATGTTCCCCGATTTCTCGAAGACGCCTGGACCGATTTGGAAAATTTTTCTTTTGTTTGAAAGGGTATACTTCCTAAGTGGTCCCATGATCATCAGGTCAGGATCTGATGATAGGATCCCAGGGAAATCGAGGGAAACCCTCAAATTTTATTGGCAAACCTATAGCGATTTGGATATTTTTTAGAGTAACTTGAGCATTTGCTCTCGGAAATCATCATTTGGTAAAGTGGAGCTGATGATGAAGACCACAGAGGGCCATCGGAACTACTCAATGATAAATATTTTACGGATTGCGATTCGATTACTTTAATATGGTTGCTAAGCAATTTATGCTCGTCACAATGCTTATGGTGAATGGTTGTTGAGGTCCTGGTTCTTAACAGGAGAACTCCTCAACAATGAACGTCCCAGTATTGGGAAAAGCAATATTTTGTAAAAGGTGATGAGCAGTTGACGTTAGGCTATTGTAACTTAGATAAATCACAAACTCTCTAACTAAAAAGTGAAAAAAAAAACAACCGACTTCCAAAAAAAACTACAAAGTGATAAATAACTTTAATTTCGGAAGTCGGTGTCATTAAACGAATATGCAGAACCAACGACATCGACTTCCGAAATTAAAGTTATTTATCACTTTGTAGTTTTTTTTGGTAGTCGGTTGTTTTCACCTCTGATGATCAACGGAAAAATATTCAAACGCTCTAATCACGAAAAGTTACAAAATGTATCCCAAAAAAAGTACTCCTATAAGTACACACATCAAAAAAGTCTAAGCAACACGCATCATTTGCAGAAACTATAATTATGTTTTATTAAGGCGATTGGCACACTGCTGCATTTCACGCAGCGGTGTGCGGGAAAAGGAGCCATATTCCATAGTGCGTTTTTATTGAATTTGTATGTAAAAAATCGCGCGCGTTGGTGCGTTATCTGCGCCCCACTGCGTGATGCGGTGCAGTGTGGGCCTCCCCTAATTGATACTTTATTATTTCATAACAAAGTAAACTGGTATACAATATTTTTGTTCTCGGAAACATATTATACTGGCTGATTTTAAAAATATGAACTTTCGATTGTGTTTTGTTTTCATTAAAATAAAAGCTACTTAAGTCAATGATTTCAAAAGTAAGTAATATACAACATTATTTTTAGTATATGAGAAACCCGAAACACGTGTCTAGTATTTTTATGTAAAGAATCTATGTACAAAATTTCAAAACTGTATCATGAGAAATCACAAAGTTATAAGCTTGTTATGTTACCTGTTTGTCCGTTCAAAAACATGCTCACCACGCGGCGCGGCGTGTGGTGACCATGTTTTATGCTCCTCCAGCATCGTACGCTCATTGATAATAGTTTGGCAGTAGGTACCTAACTGTACGGCGATTTTACTGTAATTAACTAGTGATTAAATATTAGGTCCTTACATATGAAATTAGCGTTTTGTCGTACTGACAACTTTGATCTCAAATATCTCCTCTTTGGTTATGAATTCCAAATTCAAATTTATATATTCATTTAGCTGGTACATTTGAGTTTTGAAAACAGTCATTCATTTGTTTTTTCCTCATTTTTTTTTTTTGGCGTCGCTTATTACCGCACAATGGAAAACATGAAATATCGGTATATTTACGAGTACGAGTTCTACCGTGGCACCAGTGCTGCAGAAACAGCTCGAAGGATTAATGATGTGTACGGCGCTGGTGTCGCAAAAGAAAGCACGGTACGTTTTTGGTTTCAACGTTTTCGTACTGGAAATTTCGACCTTCAGAACCAACCCCGTGGACAATTAAGGAAAATAACCCCAATCAACAAAAGGACAATTAAGGTGGTGGAAAATTAAGAATTAAAGGCTATTGTAGAAGCGGATCCATCACAAAGCACTTCAGAGATAGCTGCAGGCTTCGGGGTAAGTAATAAAACTGTATTAATCCACTTGAAGCAAATCGGGAAAGTAAAAAACTTGAACGATGGGTACCTCATGAATTGAGTGAATCGAACTTGCAAACACGCGTCAACTGCTGTGTTACTTTGCTCAACCGACACAATAATGAAGGGATTTTAAATCCTTGTGATGAAAATTGGATACTGTACGCTAATCGGAAGCGCTCGTCGCAATGGCTGAACCATGGAGAACCAGCCAAATCCTGCCCTAAACGAAAATTGACTCAGAAAAAATTTACTTCAGAGTGTTTGGTGGCAGATATCTATTGTCAGCAACTGCAAACCATGAAGGAAGAACTAGCTGCTAAACAACCGAGATTGGTCAATCGCTCTAGGTTACTGCTGCTTCACGACAACGCAAGACCACTCACTGCACAACAAACAACCACTAAGTTAGATGAGCTACAATTGGAATATCTGCGACATCCACCGTACTCCCCGGACCTTGCTCCAACAGATTACCTTTTTTTCCGGAATTTGCACAACTTCTTACAAGGAAAAAAATTCAACTCCGATGCGGCAGTCCAAACCGCCTTCAAAGAGTTCATTGATTCTCGTCCCCATGGTTTTTTTAGTAAAGGGATCAATGAACTACCTATGAGATGGCAAAAGTGCATAGATAACAGGGGTGTATACTTTGATTAATTAAACATATTAAAAAAAAAGTTGACTTTATATTCTCCCGTACAAAACGCCAATTTCATATGTAAAGGACCTAATATTTGTGGGACAAAATATAACATGGTGTAAAAAATTCGATTCAGTTACTTATTCTGAACAAACTATATTCAGGTTTCGCATATAATAAAAATAATATTGTAGATATATGTCAATGGGTTAAGTAATTATTTTTTCCCGATTTCATGTGTTTTTGTTGCTTGATAAATTTGGTATATATATCTCACTTTTATCATCTTGAGATACATTTTTTTTTTAAATTTAGTAGTGAGTAATTTTTTATGTCATGGAGTGAGGCATTTGACTGCTGATGAAATGCAGAGAGCTGTAGGAATGCTACAAGCGGGAAGAAATCACTCCCAGGTATCTCGGCATTTTGGTGTCAATCGGAGCGGATTTGTCGTCTTTGGCAGCTTTACTTTAATACAGGGGATCCTGCTGAGCAGCACCCAGGACGTGGAAGGAGTACTACTGCTCGACAGGACCGATACATACCTACAACTGACTGCAAGACGTAAGCCGATGTTAACCGCCCGGGAGATAGGTTTAAAGCTACAATTCTCAAGCGGTGTTGTTGTTAGCCACCAAACCATGAGAAATAGGCTGCATGAATACGGCATACGAGCACGACGCCCAATTAGGTGCCCACCTGTACACCATGGGAATCGCACCCATCGAAACGAATGGTGTAGGGAGTGTAGGGACACGGCCCCAGGAGCAATGGATTGACATGGACCCAGGAGCAATGGGATAAAATTTTATTTTGCTATGAGTACCGGTTTGGATTTAGGCCTGATACGAGAAGGGTAAGAGTGTATCGTCGTCCCGGAAATGCTGAACGGCTGAGATGCGTCCAGGAAGTGCACCCCTTACAGTTGCTCCACAGCACAGTGATGGTATGAGCGGGTATTATGAGCGTTTACGCCGCACGGCATTTCATACAAACTTTTAAGCCGTTGTTTTTCGAAATGAATGAACCGATTTTAATGAAACTTCATACGCATAAGCAGGATACAAAGGTAGTTGTTAGGTTAAGTTTACTAACGTAGTTGTTAAGAAATATTGTTACTAACATGTTTGAGTCCTTTGTTACTTGTTATTAAATATAAATAAAATAAATAAAGGTCTAAAAAGTTAGCTAAGAACATTTTCGAAATGTCTTATTTAAAAAAAGATAACTGGAAATCTCTGTTTCTATGGAAACTTTAAAATCGGTCTAATTTGGCTGTAACACAATTTTTCGGACCACAAATATGATCTGAGTATCGCGTATAGCCAAGGACGCTTTTGAAGTTTCCTACTCAGAAACAGACTAAAGGATGTAAATTGAGAAAGGTCAGGTACTCACGGAATGCTGGGAGCCAGGAGATCACCACACTGTATCACTAGCAGTCGTATTTCACGATATTTTGGTGCTTTTTAACCGCGCGCGCGGTTTTGTCGCCGGCCGGTCTTCGCGTTGAGCATCGTACACATATTATTGTTAATTATTGTGATTAAATGAACAATAGAATGAAGGATTTTGTTACTTTAGTCACTAATGCATCAAAAAATGCTTGGTTATTATTTATAAAAGAAATATAAATATATTAAAATAAAAATCTATCAAAACTTCAAAACCGTACATGTTGCTTAGACTTTTTTAATGTGTGTATGTTACCGGCCTAACCCGATTTTAGGATGAACTAGTTTCGCCTAGGCCAAACCAGTTCCCCATCGCTCTTGCATCCTATGTCGACGGAGCTAACCTCTGGGTGCCCTTCGCTCGCTCTTGCATCCCACGTCGCCGTCGCCTAAGAACTGGTTTGGCCTAGATAAAACTAGTTCATCCTATAATCGGGTTTGGCCGGTAACATATAACTCTCTAGTAAAATCAAACCTTGAATACATAATGGAAGTGTGGGGATCAGCCGCTAAATCTAATCTAAATTAGGTAACTTACTACAAAGAATACAAAACAAAATTATCAATTTTTTTTCCCTGATTTTTTCACCTCATGCTCGCCGGGTTAAGTGAAGTGTGTAAGTTAAGTTCTTGTGAAAAAAAAATATCTTAATCTAAATAAATCGCTTTTTTTATATGTTGATAAAGTAATACGAAATCACGTTAATGCTCATTGATCTCTGAATGAAGGGCCTCGGAGATTTACAATATTGGGTTGGAATATCTGATATTATGCCTACCTAGTTAGTACCTAGGTTAGGTAGTTTCTGTATGCAATGCAATTACTGATTTATCCTCCTCCTGGAATATATGTATAGGCAGGGTCTTTAGCGACCCAGTGTCTGGATCTGTGTTCGATTAATGGCAATATACAAGGTTGCCTGGAAGAGATCGCAGAAAGCGATAATGCCTTTATGTTTTGTATTAATAATCGTATTTTTTTGTTATGTATTTTCTGGTTTACAATAGAGTATAAATATAAATAAATATTCGCTCGCCACCTATAGCATAGGAATAACAAAATAAATGGCGAAATGTGGTTGTATGAGTGTATCTACTTGTACAGTGGGTTGCATCTATTGGGTGGGTCCCTTGAAAGCATTTAGCAACTGGGGTAGGGTACCCAATTGATGCAGCCCACCGTACCTACGTCTCGCGCTCTACTCCATTGGGGTATACAAGCGTGATTTTATGCTGCGTCATGTCTTTACAGTATTTCATTCATGAAGCAAACTATGGCACTCCACAATAGTTAGAGATCGCTACAACGATGACCACTAATTATGTTACTCCTAATGACATAATTTTTTCTTGACACTGCTACTTTAACCAATAATCCCCTTACAGGTATCAGGTATGAGTATGGTATCTTCGCACAGAAGATTGAGCACGGCGAGCAACAGGAGGAGCCTGATGATTGGTTGCGCTACGGCAACCCGTGGGAGAAGGCGCGTCCGGAGTTCATGTTGCCCGTCAATTTCTACGGACGCGTGGTTGACACGCCCGAAGGAAAGAAATGGATTGACACTCAGGTAACTACAAAAAAAACTAGATTACGAAGAATTGAGAACCTTAGTTTTTTAAAGCCACCCCATTGCTTTGTGGCGTTCTAAATCAACCAACCGTTTTACCGTTACATGTTTTAATAGCCAAGACTATTGATTGTTCACTTTAATTTATCCTAGTCACGGACAGAAGTGAATAATGACACTAAAGAAATACTTCATAGTTTATTAATTTTAACATTAGGTATACCTACGATACATACTTAATAATAAATCGACATTTCGTGATACACGAGAGATTTTATCTGTAACGCCAATTTGTTGCCATGAATAGTGTAAGTAATCTGAAGCAAAATAAAACTAAGACTATTGTTCGAAATTGAGTTATAGACCTATTGTCACATTATAATACGAGGTGCATTCAATAAGTACCTAGCCTCATCGCCAGAGGGCGCTGTAGTTTCAAAAGAGTTTTACCACAGTGTAGCACATTCTTTTTTCAAATTTTCATTCCAATCCCTTCATTTGTTTTAATTTGACAACTTATGGAAGCGAACGTGTCGATCGGTTTTACAAAAATGGAAAAAGAGCAATATCGTTCGGTGATTCGATTCCTATTTTTGGAAGGGAAAACGCGCATAGAAATAAAAGAGCGCGTGGATGCTGTGTACGGTGACTCTTCTCCATCGATGGCCACCGTCAAGAATTGGTTCAACGAGTTTGCACGTGGCCGTACGTCGGTTTTTGATGAAACACGTCCAGGTGCACCGAAAACAGCTGCTACGGAGGAAAACATTAAAAAAATCCATGATCTCGTATTGGCAGATCGCCGATTGAAAGTTCGCGAGCTAGCTGAGACTGTGGCATTTCAGAAGGAACAGTGCATCATATTCTTCATTAGGAACTCGGCATGAGAAAGCTGTCGGCGCGATGGGTGCCGCGTTTACTCACACCAGAAAACAAGCGCAACCGTGAGACCACATCGGAGACGTGTTTGGCGCTGTTTAAGCGGAATCCAGCGGAGTTTTTGCGTCGTTTTGTGACCGTCGATGAAACTTGGATCCACTGGTACACACCAGAGACCAAGGAGCAATCAAAACAATGGATCGAGACCGGGGAACGTGCTCCAAAGAAGGCGAAAACTGTAAAATCGGCCGGAAAAGTTATGGCTACCGTTTTCTGGGATTCACAAGGTGTGATCTGCATCGATTACCTCGAGAAGGGTAAAACAATTACAGGGCTTTACTATGCCGATTTATTGGGCCGATTCGACGCCGAATTAAAGAAAAAACGACCCCATCTGGCGAAGAAAAAAGTGCTGTTTCACCACGACAACGCACCGGTTCACACGTCTGCCGTTGCCATGGCCAAATTGGTCGAATCTACGAATTGCTGCCCCATCCACCGTATTCTCCAGATTTGGCCCCTTGTGACTTCTTTCTGTTTCCTAATCTGAAAAAATCACTCGCCGGGAATAGATATGGATCAAATGAGGAGGTCATCGCCGCCACGGAGGCCTATTTTGCAGAGTTTAACAAAAACTATTTTTCGGACGGGTTAAAAAAGTTGGAGCATCGCTGGGCTAAGTGTATCGAACTAAAAGGAGACTATGTTGAAAAACAAATTGCCACTTTTCCAAAATTTTCGTTTACTTTTTGTAGGCTAAGTATTTATTGAATGACCCTCGTACCTACACAGTAATGTAAAATCATTAGCTTTTTTAAATGATTTAATTTAAATAACACGTTAAAAAATTATTTACTGAGGTACTTACCTAAATACTATAACTTTTCCTTACCTATCTAATTATAATAATTTAAGGCCGGATATTTTATTTATGTTGTTTGATTAGATATTACCTACGTAGCATATCAAAGTATTAAGTATAGATTCCTCACAACATTGCCCTCGCGCTTGCATAAAACCAAACAGAAGACTCGGTGCGGCAATTCTGTATCCAAACAGATGCCTATCCTAATAGTAAACGGGTTAACGCCAAAATTGTTTACAATTAACGGAAATTTTCCGTAGCAATGCTGTCAATCACAGTTAAGCGAACCCACACTAGTCGACAATGCTGCAATGCTCCGCAGCTATATTCGCTTCCTGTGCAACAATTGACCAATTACACAGTTGTTACGCTCCACACTGTCCAAATAACTGTACAATAACACTAGAAGTATCTATAACCATTCAATTATTAATGCTCTTCTTAAGATGTTGTTCCCTTCTAACTCAAGTTTACCTTGAACTTTGAAGAGAAAGTCGTACTTTAGATACTTATCTGCAATATAGGTCGTCAGAGAAAATTCCTTGTTAACGATAATCTTGTGTAAACAATAAATAGATATTCCATTCCTATGCTACCAATGTCAGTTGTGAGATGTGTGACCATGTAATGTACATGCTGAGTAAATGTTATGTACATGGCTGACCGGTTCGTGTCTGATAATGACTCACCCTATTTTAGATCAAATACGGAAACGTTATTAATAACTCTGTCTGAAATCACTTATACATGAAACAAACCTTTCAACAAAATGACGACCATGACTAAGTATTAGAAATTCAGAACAGGATATAGAATGCAAATGTTTTATTAGCACAATATTAAGGAAACCAAAAAGCTGAATTCTGTTCGATAGTCATAAACCAAAGTAATAAAGGGATTGATAAGAAACTCATTGTTTGTTATCAGGTCGTGTTCGCGATGCCCTACGACAATCCGATCCCCGGCTACAACAACAATGTTGTCAACACGCTGCGTCTCTGGTCCGCTAAGAGTCCCGTCGATTTCAACCTGAAATTCTGTAAGTAGTAGAAACTAATTATGATTATAAATAAACATGATGTCATTCTTAGTTGGCGCCAAAATACATACTAACAAATGAATAAATTATTTTCAGTCAATTCTGGCGACTACATCCAAGCTGTCCTAGATCGTAACGTTGCGGAGAATATTTCCAGAGTTCTGTACCCCAATGACAACTTCTTCGAAGGCAAGGAGTTGCGTCTGCGTCAAGAGTACTTCATGTGCGCTGCTACTCTACAAGACATTATCAGGAGATACAAAAACTCAAAATTCGGTAGTCGCGAGCCCGTCAGAACAACTTTTGATAGTCTTTCTGAGAAAGTTGCTATACAACTCAACGACACCCACCCTGCGCTCGCCATTCCTGAGCTACTTAGGATTTTGATTGACATTGAGAAACTGCCATATGAGAAAGCATGGCAGCTAGTACAAAAGTGCTGCGCTTACACGAATCACACTGTTTTACCTGAAGCTCTAGAGAGGTGGCCAACCAGTATGTTGGAGAATGTGCTGCCAAGGCACATGCAGCTGATCTACCACATCAACTTCTTGCATCTGAAGGAAGTCGAGAAGCGCTGGCCGGGCGACCAGGACCGCATGCGCCGCATGTCACTCATCGAAGAAGAGGGCGAGAAACGAGTGAACATGGCTCACTTGTGCATTGTCGGCTCACACGCGGTCAATGGCGTCGCGGCCATTCACTCTGAAATCCTCAAAGCAACCATCTTCAAGGACTTCTTCGAGATGTGGCCCAACAAATTCCAGAACAAGACAAACGGCATCACTCCCCGTCGCTGGCTGCTTCTGTGCAATCCAGGTCTGTCTGATCTCATCAGCGACAAGATTGGTGAGGAATGGACGGTTCATTTGGAGAAACTGCAGCAGCTGAAGCGCTGGTCGAAAGACCCTGCTTTCCAGCGGGCGGTTATGAAGGTTAAGCAGGAGAACAAGTTGAGGCTTGCTGCGTTGATTGAGCGGGACACGGGTGTGAAGATCAACCCGGCGTCGATGTTCGACGTGCAAGTGAAGCGCATCCACGAGTACAAGCGGCAGCTGCTGAACATCCTGCACGTGATCACGCTGTACAACCGCATCAAGCGCGACCCGAGCGCGCCCGTCACTCCCCGGACCGTCATGATCGGAGGGAAGGCTGCCCCCGGATACTACGTTGCTAAGCAAATGATTGCCTTGGCTTGTGCTGTCGGAAACACTGTGAGTATTTTTAGATTTTGTCAATATGGCTGCTTAATTTATTGTATCTATATACATATTATAAATTAAGCCTGTCTGTGTGACCAAGTTGTTCTTGTCGACTATGCCACAGATTTTGTTAAGGTTTTGACCATCATTTAGAGAATTTACTCTAGAAGGTTTATGTGTTCATCATGTGCTCCTCATCTAGTTTAAAAAAATATGATTGACGTGTAAAAGTGTTTGTACAAACCTACTTACAGAAAATAAATCATTTATCATTTATGTTAACAAATTCATATTAAAGTTACACATCAACCCCTTACTAATAAACGTTGCATAGCGTCTGTATAGTTATACAACGTTTTGTCTTCTTCTTTCGAAAGTCAAATTACTGACGACTGAAAGAGAGAAATCGGTGTGTTACTAAACTATTCATAATGATACTAGCAGCGCCCCGCGGTTTCACCCGCATAAGTTTCGATCCCGTGGGAATATCGAGATAAAAACTATTGTATGTCCTTTCCCGGGATTCAAACTATCTCTATACCAAATTTCATCTAAATCGATTCAGCGGTTTAAGTGTGAAGAGGTAACAGACAGACACACTGACACACTTTCGCATTTATAATTTTAGTATCTGTATAAGTAAAGTATCGTATATAGTATAAGTAAGTTAGTATAAGTAAGCCTACATGGGCATTTATGAAACGTCAGAAGCTAGGTGCTCGGTTCCAATTGGTTGTTTCCTATGGAGGAGACCCAGCAAGAAACTCAATAGTTATTTTTTATAAAAATATGCTAAGGTCTATGGGTAATCTTTATGATTAATGTTAGTTTCTTTGAAACAGGTAAACAATGACCCAGATGTTGGGGACAAGCTGAAATTAATCTTCTTGGAGAACTACCGCGTCACCCTGGCTGAGCGCATCATGCCCGCAGCTGATCTCAGCGAACAGGTTGGTTCCTAACTTTATGCCTATAGATATAGGGCCAGTATCAATAAACTGTTAAAGAACATCTTTTCAGAGCTGTGAAAGCGTACGGCAACACTGCAGTTGTATTTCATACAGTCAATAATAATAATCGCCCTATCTCTACGTTGACGTCGTGGTGGGGTGTGCGCGCTCTGAACTCTGAGGTCTGTACCGGAAGAGTTTACTTTGACGGATTAGGTCTAAGGTAAGGAGCTAGACTAAAAGAGATACAGAAACCCGCAAGGCAATATGTGGCGAGCTATATTGGGCAGTAGCGACCCCACTCCCCCCTATCTCCTGCGAGCAGTCTTGTTCCTCACCTCTGGCTTGCCTTTATTGGCCGGCTAGAGTGAACACTGACGAGGAACAGAGCTCCCACCTCTTTCTTGCCTTTATTGGCCGTCTTGAGTGGAGATTCGCAACAGCAGACGTGCCCGGGGGAAGGAAGTATTCCAGTAAGATGCTGGTAGGGATCTTGATCATACTTCCGGGATTGTCCAGTGGAATACCTCTCCACTCCTGGTAAGCACCTCAGGACATGTTGCCCCCTCGTCGCTACGACACTACGCGCTAGCGACCGTTTTCAGGGGCCCATTATTGAGTGTGCAAGTCACCCACTGCCATTTTATCTGTGAAATTTATATAGAACATCAGTCAGGCAGGGGCTATAGTTTTTCCATAGTCCTAGATAACCAGTTCACTTTAGCCACCCAAACCCATAATCCAATATTTTTGTTTCCATGTCGTGCAATAGTCCTACACCAACCGGGGGTTATCCTTGGGTGTACTTGCATAGTGCATACAGGGATAATCGTCGGTTGGTGTCGCATTTCATAAAAAAATTCCCCATGATCCTGAGATATGTAAAAAAAAAATAGAAAAAAAAAAACACGAAAACATAGCACTTTGCACTTTATAATTATATTGTTTGAAAATAATATTTACATTATTATGCAATAGTAGACTATCTTTTAAACTAGGACTCGTCTGTATCTTAAAATATAGGGTTCACTGGTTCAGCCAAATGGATTCTGTTTATATTCACAACCAAAAACAGATGAAGACAGTGTCAATGATTTGTACTAACAGCTGTACAGAAAAAAATAAAATAATAACAAAAACTAATCCTAAGTAACACAATGAATGTGAAAGATAGCAAACATGCATGCTACGAATAATATATTTTTTTATCACAAATAAAAGAACCTGCGGGTTAATTGCGTAACAGACATACAATGGCAATCGATCGCAATGCCTTTCATTTTGACAGTTCAGGGGGCCTAAAAAGGCCATTTTGCCAGAATCTTATAAGGATAACATTATGAATCATAATATGGCGAAGACAGTCCGTGTTTTTCTTTTTTTCGCTGCACTGCGTAGGTATAATCAAAGAGATTGGGATAGGATTTGAATTGGATTGATTGGTATTTTACCACAGACAAAAAAAAAACAACTGAAAAATCCTTCACCAATGAGATTTGATACGATCAACTTAACAGTTAACTGTCCATTATGATTCAATGTTATACTTTTATGATTCTGCCAAAATGGCCTTTTTAGGCCCCCAGAACCCTCGAATTCTAATGGAAAGGGTGTTACGGAATTCA
The DNA here is from genome assembly GCA_963669345.1 of Gortyna flavago. Taxonomy (NCBI): domain Eukaryota; kingdom Metazoa; phylum Arthropoda; class Insecta; order Lepidoptera; family Noctuidae; genus Gortyna; species Gortyna flavago. The sequence goes on from OY770129.1 coordinate 10,702,831, forward strand.
GGTGCGGGTGTTGTGGCGCGATTTGGGAGAGGCTTATTTCCAGCAATGCGAGTTCTTATTTTGAACAGTCCAGTTCAAACCTACCAAAAATTCTGAAACTGCAAAGATTTTGCAGTTTCTAATCTTCAGTATCAATTCAAAATGGTGGCAGTCATGAGTGATGATGTAATTTCTGATGGTAATAGATAAGAGGATCGAGAAAGTCGGCGAAAGGGAGTAAAACTTATCAACCACAAATGAGAACAATAAGTTACTGCAGCTCAATTAACGTAGCCCTCGACATAATCGTCATTATTTTGCATCATAAATTTCGTCATTCTTCTTTATCGCCGAGATATATCTCGTCAAGTCATAAAACCAGTAAAGATCGACTGGAGATAGTAATAAAAAAACCGGTCAAGTGCGAGTCGGAATCACGCACTGAGGGTTCCGTACAAATATGCAGGTATGTAACTACAAATTTACGGTTTTCGTTTTTTTTTCTTGCTTCATGCCAAATTTCATGATTCTAGATCAATGGGAAGTACCTTATAGGTTTTGATTCCCTTGCGAGTATCAAAATATGTGGCATAAACGAAACATAAACGCCCCTATCTTTTGATTGCGTTGACTTAGGGCTGATTTTACCAAATTCAGATAACTTTTATTCATGGAATAAAATTGACGACTGATTGTTCTAGTATGGACTAACTGTCAAAAATTAAAAATATATTCTCAGGATAAGACTTATTCTAGGTATAAAAGTTTGGTCGAATGCGCCCTTAGAAGGTTTTCACTGCTTCAAGGGATTGCAGCCTTGAGTATTTGATATTAGTTTCAACTTGATAACTTCCACGCGTTCCTGAGAGACGGACAACGAAGTGATCTTATAATGGTTCCATTTTTTCATTTTGAGATACGGAACCCTAATTACCCCATTCATTATGTAACGACTTTTTTGGTCAGCAAATACTCATGAACGTCATTATCGACGAAATAGTAATAGAGATCTTTTACGATAAACAGCAAGTAATTGACTAAAATTTCGCATACAAACATTTGAAATGTGTATGCAACAACCAGAGGGGCGACAGGGGCGTGCAGTTTTATAGTGAAAAATATGTAACTGTTAAAAGCGTTTACGCCGTACGGCATTTCATTCAAACTTTCAAGCCCTTGTTTTTCGAAATGAATGAACGGATTTTAATGAAACATTATACGCATTAGCAGGATACAAAGGTCTAAAAACTTAGCTAAGAACATTTTCGAAAAATTGTGTTACTTTCGGAAATGTTCTGTGCTAACTTTTTAGACCTTTGTATCCTGCTTATGCGTATGAAGTTTCATTAAAATCGGTTCATTCATTTCGAAAAACAACGGCTTGAAAGTTTCTATGAAATGCCGTACGGCGTAAACGCTCTTAACGGTCCTGTCTTTAAAATCGATGAACTGATAGTGCTGAAGTCTCCACTTTTCATGGCTATGTGATAGCAGACTGTTGCAACACAATTGTTCTGTGCATTATCATCAGAAAGCTATCGTGTCATTTCGGCATCCCGCAAACAAGTATAAGCAAATTGTAGATGATGAGTCATACAACAAGCTGTCTTCAAAATGAAGGTAACATTGACTTGTATCCTCCACGAATGTCGTTAATACAATGTCTGTCTATGCAGTCAGTCAGCTCCGTTAAATTAAAACCTTCCAGACTAGCCAATAGGCTAGTTGGCAGTTTTTGAGAAACCAAATGGTTATTTGTGATTTATTTAGCTCAAAATATAAAATAGTCATCTTTTTTTAGCGAAATATTAACATTATGAGAACTATATTTTCTAGCATAATTTAATTTTGATTGTCAAAACTTGGCATTCTGTCATGGCGGTTGAAGTGACTTCAATACCTTAATTCTGTCCAAATCTGCGAGTTTGTTTAACCGTGTTGCTCGCACAGAAACTGTATTTATTACCAATATGTCCTCACTTTTATAGATCTCCACCGCTGGTACCGAAGCCTCAGGTACCGGTAACATGAAGTTCATGTTGAACGGAGGTCTAACCATCGGTACTATGGATGGTGCTAACGTCGAGATGGCAGAGGAGGCTGGAGAGAAGAACTTCTTCATATTCGGCATGAGGGTCGATGATGTGGAAGCTCTGCAGAAGCGAGGGTGAGCTGTTTGAAGTTTTTTTTCTGTTAAAGAGCTACCATTGCCACAATCACTTCTAATTCAAAATCAAATAAAAATTAATAAATAGTAGTCATAATCATAATACTATTTGGGGGCTTGTAGCTAAATAATGGTACTCCCTTTCTTCTCCTAAAATTGTTTTTCCGAAAATCATTATCCATAACACGTTTGCTATAAACTTCAGTAACCATAATGCTCAAAAAATCGAAATTTTATTTTACATAATTATCTTTACTTCTAAAAATATTCTGCCACAATCTCGTGTACTATAATAATTGAATCTCCTAATTTTGTATGAAATAACTTCATAAGTCCCAAGTATTGTATTATAAAATGTGTATTATTCCGAATGTCTTCTTGTCTTCTTCTGTCTTGTGTGACTGATCTATCAACGCACAGCTCAAACCACTGAATGGATTGCGCTGAAATTTGGCACACTTAAAGCTATTATGATGTAGGCGTGCGCTAAGGAAGGATTTTCCAAAACTCACCCCTAAGGGGGTGAAACGGGGGCTAAAGTTTGTATGGGGAAAGACGCTTAGTTAGACTATTTTATTCGAAACATCACAGGTGTTTCAGGGTTTTTTTATAATTCAACCCTAAAAGGGGGAAATGGGGTGACAGTCTGAAATCAAGATGGGTATCGTTCGTATGGTTTATCGGGTCGCTGATTATGAAAACAACAACGACTTTGAAATCCAACGTGGTGGACGTGAAATACCATCATCCTCTGTTGGGGTGCGATGGGGTTGAAATGTCTAAATTTCAATATGGGTGTCGTTTTTATGTTTTTTTGGGACGATAATTACGAAAATGACATCGATTTTGAAATTTAATACATAATCAGCCTATAACGTTCCCACTGCTAGGACACAGGCCTCCTCTCTGTAAGAGGGAGTGGGCCGTAATCCACCACGCGGGCTCAGTGCGGTTTGGGGATGTCACATGTCTTCAAAGACTGTTCTCAAAACGGTGAAGGAAAACATCGTTTCCTTCACCGTTTTAAGAATAGTGGTGATGAAATAATTTACACAGAGTAAAGCGCCTGTCAGGGTTCGAACCCACCACCTACGATACGTAAGTCGGGGCCGTTCCCACTGGACCACCACTGCTCTGCATACAAAATTCTTGAAAGTATGCATGTGTGCCAAATTGCAATTCAATCGGTCCAGTTGTTTCCGAGCAAATCGGCTGTAACAGACGGACGGACAGATAGCCACACAAGTGATCCTATAATGGTTCCATTTTTCCTTTTAAGGGGAACGAGACCCGCGTTATCCTAATAGGTTTTTAAATTTGTATTTGGTGCCATCTCCATCGTAGTCAATCGTTACATAGGCGAGCGCGGGCAGGGGCGGCGTGGAGGAACGGGAGGAGTAGTAATCGGGAAATTTTCTGCACCCGACCACCCATAATTAGTACAATTCAAGGTGCTGCACGAAGATGGTTGCCTGCTTGCTTTTTAGTCTAGGTATCTAAATTACAAAAAATGTAAAAACGACTGATCGGATTTTGATGAAATTAGAAAATAGGTAGATACCTACCTACTTTTTATCCTGGTTAAATGTTCCCAAAAGATTTTCTAAACCGCTGGTCCTAGAGACATGAAATTTGGAGGATGTGTTCTTTGTGAAAAGTAGGTATCCACTAAGAAAGGGTTTTTCAAAATTCCACCCCTAAGAGGGTGAAATGTGGGGTTAAATTTTCTGTGGATGATGTCCGACTTCCGCGCGGGTGAAGCCGCGGGCAAAAGCTAGTAGTAATTATAAACGTTAGGAATATTGAATTTATAAAAATAGGATGAATGATAAATCGGAGTTGTTATATTAGTATTTTTGAACCATTCGGAATTATGAAAATCGGTATTTTGAAATTCGTATTTGTGACTGACGGAATAAAGTTTTTCGTATTTATGTAGCTGAGATACTACATACAGAAGAGGAGCCAACACATAGATTTATTCTTTATATACAAAACGTGGTACAAAAGGCGGAAGGCATTCTGTCACGACTGACAGAAAATTATTACATTGCACACACTCCTCTCACATTCGGTCCACATGCACGCATTTCACTCGCGTTACTACTACGCGAATGCCCCGAGCACCTTGCTGTACGTATTACGCGCGTAAAATGCGCTTATCAAAAAGTACATGTACTTACGTTCTCTCTGCTATAACAATAACAAGTGTAAGTACCTTTACCCCGCCCGTACTTATCTTTTGTTTTCACTATAAGCATAATAAGTTCGTGAAACACCGTATTATATAAGCAATATTATAATTTGCAAAGCAAAACAACACAACACAAACATGAGGACAGTGTGACGCTCTTAATCGCTTTATAAATAGATTATAATCAGTGCAACTAGCTAAATTTGCTGACTACTGCTAATACTCTTAATCTAGCACTAAGCAATTTATTAGTTTCATTCAACAGCTGCTGTGACGACCTCTATAAATGACCTACATTACTACATTATTTCTTCGTATAGTTAGGTGTATAAAAATGATCTCTATTTGAAATTGCATTGAAGAATCAATTATTATAATAGCAATGTTGTATGTAAGAAATGTTTATTGTTTCTAATCCTGGTTTCTTTAGCTGTATCTCTATAGACCGTATACTCTCTTCCAAAAGTATCTGATGAAAGTGTAAACAAACCCTGTTCAGGTTAAATTCTTCCACAATCTTTCACTAAAGGGAATTAGTTACTTATTAATTTATATTATGAAGTTTTATTTTATATCTTGTCACTTTTTGAGCAAATATTGTTTGAATAACATTACTAAATTGTAATAGAAAAATCATCGACAAGCAATAAGCTATAAAACTAACAATAGCAAGAGGCTATAAAATTACCATCAATAATTTGTCAAATAAAAAACTTATTAAAGGTGATTATTTTAAAATTAGACTCAGGTTTAAGTATTCAATTAGTTAAAGCACTCAATTTTGAAGTTGCACTAAAAATCCCTTCCATGTGTTTACTTTTTCATTAGATACTTTAGACCATATTGTGTTTTCATGCCTATGAGCTATGGTGTCATCTAGTTTATTTTGATTTAATACACCGCTAGGATTGTTGTCTAGGCACCTGTAATCTCCGAAAGTGAAGGCGTATGTTTACTGTTTACAATTCCGATGTTGGCATCACTGGTCCCAATCTGCGACGCTGCCGTTTTATTTACTGGGCAGTGGGCACAATTCCAACTTAGAGAATAACAAGGATTCCTAGTCAGTCACGGTCTGCCCGATCTAGAGATGCTCTCGATTAATATACCAAAGAGGTTACGGTTTATCTGCTGAATCCAATCCATTATAATGTTTTGCTCCGAACCTTCGTTTTAGACCGATATAGCGACCATTGGAACAGTTATTGATTGACTCAACTCTTCCAGTTGCAATTTCTTATATAAATGATGGGTCGTTTTGTACGCCAGTTTCTCCCAGAAAAAACGACGTCGTAAAGGGTCAGGGAATGTTTGGGGCTGTCTTTTGTAACGTCTGGAGTTCAAAAAGTGCTTATTCTCAGCCTTAGTAGTTTTCTTTATTTCTTTCTTTAAATGAATTTTGATTAATGTGCGTAGTTACAACGCGTACGAGTACTACGAGCGCAACCCGGAGCTCCGGCAGTGTATCGAGCAGATCCGCAGCGGTTTCTTCTCGCCGGGCGAGCCGGGCCGGTTCGCGCACATCGCCGATGTTCTGCTGCAGCACGACCGTTTCCTCCACCTCGCGGACTACGATGCGTATATTGAGGCACAGGACAAGGTCTCCGAGTGTTATCAGGTATGTTGGTCTATACTTCCCTTCCTCTCTTTCCTTAAAAAGCCAATGCAGATTTTGGCATAAGTAAAGTCAGAGGAATTAATTGTTAAGCAACTTGACGTGTTAGGTAATCGGGCTGGTGTCCGCAACTCCACGTCAATACGCGTATTTTGCGTACGGAATTTAGAATTTATAGCCATTTTGTCAGCTGTCAAAGAAGGACAGTTGTGCTTTGAATATACGGACAATTCAAGTTTGTAGTCAATTTGCTGAACAATTAATTTACCTGTGTTAAACCCCCTTTATTAATAAACGTTGCTGAAAGTTAATCAGTAGATAAGCGACTGTTTAACCAAAGTCACTTAGCTAATATGAAACGCTGCGACGCATTTTAGAACTACAATAACACTACATTCCAGTTTCCACAACAAAACCAGTGATCTGAACCCTAAAAAAAATCTCACGCAATAACATTGTCCATTAATAATGTAATTATAGCCGCAATTTTTATTTACTCCTTACACTGCCATTACAACAAAACCTTTTAGATAAAAATAATAATTAAGAAGTGCAAATTATGTGCTAATTAACAGCGATAACCATTTTGTTTACAACCATTTGATAAATATAAAAACGACGAGTTTTTTTTTTGTTATCATAAAAGTTATCACTAGTAAAATGAGTCATTTCTGCACTATTCAACCTTTAAGCGAAGTGTCGCTTAAAGGTTAGGTAGGTGCTAGTGAGCAACAATGTATCTTTTATAGACATAACTTGGCACTGAGCTCATTACCAGTATATTGAGATCGTATAGCTTCCATAAATGCAGGGCATCGCTAAAATAGTGACAAGATTATATTAAGAGGTAATATCAGTAGCATTCTCAGAATTAGTATTAATTTGCTTATTTAATTCTTAATAAATAATTCTCTATCTGCAACGTATTAGGTTTCACGACAGCTGCGAGGAAAACAAATTGTCTCATCCATACTGGCACAACAGGAATAAAAGGCCTAAGATTATTGGTACAAAATTACAGGCATTAACCCCACCACACCACGCCTACAAATGGGAACGTATGGATATCACTAGTTGATGGGTTCAATTGATTACCCGTATTTAGAATTTTCCAGATCCAGTCACGTTTGGAACGAAGCTAGATGTGGTTAACTACTAAGTACTTATAATTTTTGTTTTGAAATGGTTAACGTCAACTCTTCATTAATGGCTTTTGTGGACGAAACACCACAAATTTGCCAATATCACGTAGGTAATTTCTATCAAATTCCCATTTTGGACATTCGTTGAATAATATCATAACTTCTAAATTATATACTTCCGAACGTAAAAGCTCCTGCCTTGATTCCCACCGTAATCCGAACATTATTTGCACTGCGAAAACGTTCGCTTTTATACCGAATGTTGGTAAGAGATAATCAGTAACTTGAATATATTTTTCGCATTCACAGAATCAGGCTAAGTGGGCTGAGATGGTGATCGAGAATATTGCGTCTTCTGGCAAGTTCTCATCTGACCGCACCATTGCGGAGTACGCGCGTGAGATCTGGGGCGTGGAACCTTCCTGGGAGAAGCTGCCTGCACCCGGTGAAGTTTAGGATCATCCTCCATCCATACTACTTCTACCCGCGCTCATCATGATATTAGAACGGTACTTACCTACTAGCGTTACCCTAACACCAATCTCTTGCGGTCCCGAAGATACGGCTAAACCATATTAGTAAGAATACCACTTTATTTGTTTAGAGTTATCTTTGCAAAAGCTCTCAATGTTTAGAAATATACTAAGAAACGATATATTTATGAAAATTTATAACTTTCCTATTTCGACTCTATCTGTAGTAGTGCCAAGATAATATTACTCATGTCAACAAAGTAGTAGACGTTTTATACTAATTTTAAATCTGATTTCATAAATTAGTGTTACAAAACCGTAACAAAGCAAAATGAAATACATGCGGCTATTTTTCATTTCATGATAAGCAAACCTCGCGGTTCTGTAACATTATTTAATGAACTTTGTGTTATAAAATATGGTAATAAATAACCTCAAGTAGTGTTAAGTAAATTTTGAAAGCTATTAGATTAGATGTTGAGAATTGAATGTATTTAGAAAAATATATAATTAGATAGACATAATAATATTGTCCAATGGAAATTATGAGTAGATCTTGTGTAGTAATATCGTAAACAATACCAAGCCGTGATCATTATAAAGCTATGTAAGTTACATGTTCAATCGTACCTAACCCAATAATAACTTACGTTCCTAAAGCCCTCACTTTCAGCCATTATTGTTTCATGTTATGTATGTATAAGAAATAATAAGGGAATTAGAAGAATTTATTTTTATGTGCCATACATTTTTTTATTCGTGAAATATATTTTTCACATTATTATATAAAAAAGTGATATTTATATCTTCGAAACCTTCCATAATGTCACATTAACACGAAGCTGTGTAGAAATACATTGAAATAAGAATAAAAGTATTGATTCTAATGGTTTATAATATTTGAGAATATTTTTCTATATTATACACCAGATAGGATACCTATAATATTATACTTATGCTGCCATAGAAATGTTATTTATTTATGTTGTTATAAATTATTCTACTTTTAATAAAAATATTATTATCAATCTAGTTTCGTTTTTTTAGGTATATTTTACACATTTTCAGTCAAATTAAAACACATACACCATACAGTCAGAGAGCTTTATATAATGTTCCAGTCGATAGCGCAACACATCCTTTAACGAAGTGAGAGTGAGATGACGCAAAACACCTTGAATTCAATATACTTCTGAACAACGGACCACAAGTACGAACTGCACGCTCATGAGTGTCTTTACGAATTTCCTGCGTGCGCATTTACTTTCATGTCCCTGCACCGTGCACTCCCTGCGACCCTCGATCCTCGGTTAAAATCGGTACGACTCACCGACTCCGCCAGCCAGGACCGCTCTTGTTGATTCGTTGAGGCGTAGAAGAGATACGATATAGTACACCCATCCTTTTCTGTGGTCGGAAGTCATCGGCCGTTTATATCATAGCTATACAAGTTACTCATACCGCGTCTGTAGCTTGGGCGGGTCGGTCGTCGCCACTCGTCTCTTCGCGTGTGTTGTGTTTGAAGTGTTGTGGGTGCTGCGCTGAGCCGCCACTCGGTCTTCTCAGGTAAGAGTCGTGAAATACAGTAAAGCCTTAATACTCAGTATCCCCTCGAGCTTATGTTATAAAAGGGTTTTTTTTTAAACCGCCGACCCGGCGTATATACGACCACGATCGATAACGATGTTGTCTTGGCCGTGTAGATATAGAGTCGCCTGCTTTAATTTACTTTTAATTTGGTATTTCCTTCTCCGATACTGTACTATATTTGTATACAATGTTTTAATTATAGATGGCATGTTATTTAGACTTTGATTCAGTTTATCCGCCCTGCTTCCCGTATTTGGAATGGTCTGCCGACTATCGGAGAACGAAAGCATGTTCTTGGGTTGCTCATAATATTCTGTTTTGGTTCAAGTTTTTGAATTAAACTCGTCACTAAATTACATTATTGTCCGAGTTTGTCTCAATCTAAACAACGAAATACTAGTGGGTGGCGGATATTGAGAAACTTCGGTTGGCCACTCACGTTTCGCAATTATCGATCTGATTTGGATGTTATTTTTTAATATAAGAAAAGCGTCAACACAATAATATCTACAATTAGTGAATATATAACTGCCCAAATTGAATGCTAAATTATTCCTGGCTAAGAATTTCCCCACGGAAGGGTTTATCCAAATGATAATATAGTTGAGCATGTTTTTATTAGGTACCTAAGTTGCTATGAATAAAGCTACCGATATTATAATAAGTCATTCACATACAAGTAGGTAGTAAGCTTTGACTAATCAGTGTGATTCATTCAGTTGTGAATCGAAGCACGTGGTGGAGCAGACACCTCCCATACATGTGATTATTTAGTAGTAGCGGTCTGAAATATGCGCTGTAACGATTTAACAAGAAAAGGGCGCTACGTATAGACAAGCTTCATGTAAATCGCTTTTAGTACTCATACTCTGTAGTTACCCAGATTTAGACCACTACTCAATATAAATAGATTCTAGACCATTAAGCAGGCTAGCTTTCGCTGTATGGAAAACCGGTCTTCCCATATTTGCAGTACGAAGAAAATAATGGTCATTCCTAAGTCATTTTTACTGGCGTTTTATTTCTTACTATGAAACGTCAGCAAAAATGACTACACACTACAGTTATGACTGTAGTACTATAGATACCTACTCACAATATTCATTATTTAGGTCATTAATTTCGGCGACCCTTCCATACCGGCCTTCCCCCATTTCAATAGTTAATAGGAGTGACAATTCGATTGGAACTGCTCCACATACACAAACTTGAGTATAAAACAAAAAAGGCCAAAAACAAAATGAAATTAAAGACATTGAGAAATTGAGTGATATACCTAGAGCGATTGGCCGAAAAAAAGCCTGTTCCTCGGAGGCAGGTGCAAAACGTTCGAACAACAGATGGAGCGTGTTTTTGTGCAGGTTGGCAGGTAAAGGAACCCCTCTTTACAAAATTATTCTGAAGAATAATTTGCCCTTTTCTGCCCTGCCAATCCAATACACTGTAACTTTTGAAAAACACTAAGTTGAGTTACAGTGTTTTGGATTGGCACGGCAGTTTTGTGGTTAAATCAAACAATACATGCTAGCGACGTCATGTTAACAGTTTATAATTTAAGCAAGCCAATTAAAATGAATAGGTACATATAACCCTCATTACTCAAAGATCCTGAAAGTGAATTAAGGGTTTGAATTAAAGCTAGGTAGGTAACCTTAAATTGAGCACTAGTAAACATTGTACTAATAGTTTATTTATTCTAGATTCAGAATCGATTAAACGAGTTTTTAATCACATCAACTCCACTATGGCCACGGATATAATGCTTTCAATTTTAAAACCTATCAGCCCACATCTATTAAAGGAACGAATGGTGTATGATTGTGACGTCTTCCTGCGTGGGAGGGGTGCTTGTAAGGACAGGGGGGGAAGGAATTCGCTATCTTTACTTCCACTTAGCAAGGGTGGGGGGAGGGGGGGACTCGTATTGCAGCTTCCCAGACGGCTCGGAGGCGATTCGATCCATTCTATTGAACCAAATATCTATAACGACAAGTGCTACCAACGTAAGTACGTAGAGAACGTAGACAGACCTCTTGTAACGAATTTTTGCAGCACGGAATAGCATTTTCAATGTCATTATAATTTAACTACAAATAATAAAATTGCATGTAACTGTGATTGGGTTGTACGGTAGAAAGATAAAAACAGTATCGAGGATGTTGTTTAGACAGTTAACATTTAGGTAACATAATTTTGACCCCCAATTCAACATATAAAACGTTTTGGTAACTTAAAGAACCGGTTATGATGACCTTAGGTACTTGTCACTGTCCAAGTCTCATGCATTTATGAAATAAAGCAACACTGTCAAAAAAGCCCAAGAAAATAATAATAATTAGCCCGTATCGACCCGCTGCAGGTCTTTTTTTCCACTCAACTCGATCCTGAGCTCTTATGGAGCAATCCCTCATATAGGCGTCGAGCCAAGAAAAGCTTCCCAATTTTTTACACACAAATAATGGGCCCATTTAAATTTTAATCTCCTAATTTCCCTTCTTCCTTTGCAATAAAATCAAACATTGAAAGTTATGTTGCGTTCACATTGGTCTGATATATGTATGTAACGTACGTACCCAAACGCTCACTCGTTAAATCTAAACACGAGCGGCGCGTAGCCATTTCTGGATAATGGAGCCCAAAATAGGCTTCCGTCACTCATGCACGAGGTTTGGGATTGTACTGTAGGTAGATATGTGGTTGTGGTTACGGAAACCGTCAGCGGATTAATCCAACACTGTCATGTAAAACACTTGTGTAATGTCCTTGGAACATCACTTTTCGTCATTAACGTCTTTCTGACGCGACGGTAATGACCAACCTAAGCAAACTGCTGATTAGGTCTGTCAAAGAGTTGTTGATGCTTCATAATTAAACGGCATTTGAATAGCATGAATGATCGTCTAGCCACGACAGATTGTATGAATAGCCAAGACGTTATAAAGACTTAAGTAAATAAGAAAAACTTTCCTGGAATATTTTTTTCTTTAGCCCAGAGGACCCCGCAGGGCTATGGATCCTTAAGGATAATAATAGAAGCGCCCAATTGCGAGTCGGACTTGCACACGAAGGGTTCCGTACCACCGTACAATACTGTTTTAACACTACTATTGTATATTTTTATTATAGGTACACTCTCTGTGAAAATTTAAGTGTCTACCTGCGATAGCGGAGCCTAGTAATAAGGTCCCGTTGGGACCTTTTAGGTACGGAACCCTTAAAATGAGATAACGTCGTTAATTCGATCGTTGCATGCATTTTCATGCTGCTGTAGGTGTGAACTAGATTCCTAGGTCCAGTAGAGATTGGGTTAGTTTACAAATTGGCGCGATGATGTCACCGTCCTTTATGTGTTAGATACCATTTTGTCGAAATATGTACAACGACAGATGTGTTTAGGTATGCCAGTCACAGGATAAACTTAACGTTGCTTGGTTGATCTAGTGTCTGATCTAAATACAACATCTTGTTCTTGATTTACCACATTAATTTAAGCAAACTACTTAAACTCGTTTACAGGAGAAGTCTGAGTTATTATTGGAACAAATATTACGAAAAGTTATTGGCTAAACATAGGTTCTTTAATCACTCCAAACACATTGTACCTAGTTAAAAGTATTTTCAGATATAAAAAGCCATTTGTATGACATAGTATCGCGTTAAGTATGTTTTTTTCTTTTTGTGTTTTGGCACCTTGTTGTAATTTGTTATCATTTATAGAATAAATTATGCTTTTGTGTGTTGTGCTATGTCTTTAATGTGCACTGAATAAATGATTCAGTAAATAGATAGCTACCTACATAGATAAAAATCTATTTGCTGAAACCCGTTAAAATAATCCGCTAAAACCACACTAAAATCAACCTAGCAGGTAAAAGTTTGAAATCGGACAATTCGGACAGGAACTAAACTAATAATTTAACGTCCATCTGTTAATGCTCCTAATCCCTCGGCTTACACCTCCCTTTTAAATAAATTAGAGAGGGGGATAGCAAACAATATAATGTACTCAAGCCAGAAATAGGGTTGAACGCCCTTGAACTCACTATAGCGGGCTACAGCTGCCCAAAAAATGTTCTTGCTAATACTTGGTGCGGTCTTTTTACGGATGCTCACATTGTTTAGTAGTTAGTACAAAACTGTAGAAGTGCATTAACAGAACAGTGGGAATATGCTCGTACATTACACCAAATTGGTTTATCCTTGCGTGACTGACCGTATTTCCGCCCAGTTTTTGCCCCCCAAGCATTATGAAACTTGATATATATTTTTAATTTCGTAAGTAGTTTACGGGACATTTAGGTTAAAACAGGTGTAGATTGATTTTATATTAACCACACGAAGGGTCTTTTGGAAAGGCATTCAAACATAACAAATTTATAGGCTGGCTTGTTCTGGTTCGAAAACCGGTAAATGGCAAAATTACTGACGACTATATGGACACTACTTGTAATTATTTACTTAAAGTAAAAACATATTTAATAGAATAAACAAGTTATCGAGCTAACCTTGACATGCCAATAAATAATCTTGCTTGAGTCACCGTAGTTTCTCCTTACTTGGATTAACGAACACCCTACATAGAGTAAGTTGGCATTGTTTTCCAATCCCTTCCGCAATATAAATTTATATTTACATACGGTATTCAATTTGGCAGTAGCTTTGGCATGAAGATGGCGCTTTATATTATTACAAAGCTGTTCTGCTTTTAGTCCGATTTAATTGTTACTGATTGGGTTTTTATTTTAAACTCATGTGGCTAATAATTACCATATGAACCACTGTAACCATGTGAACAATACCATGATACTTCTATAACGATCTACAAATTAGGGCATAAGATAAATGATGTAAATTGTTTGCATTGGGTATAATTAGTTACAGTAAGTGGGCTTTGGGAGTATCGGCCTTTTGCCCAAACAATTTGGTACTCAGGAAGCTCTTAAGACCTTACCTACATTTATTAAGGTAGACAAGTAATACAAATAAATGCTGTTATTAGATTCAATAAATTCTTTAGCTTTAAAATTTTTTAGATACCTAGAGCAACCTAAGTAGGCACCTACTTCATTTCCTGTCTCTTTATCGTCCACTATTATTTCCAAAATTGCTGATCCATTAAGAGCACAATTTTAACTGTAATCTCGATTTGTTTCAGATTCGGGCGGAGCCCAGCCGCATCGCGGCACTACGATCTTTTTCGTTTTATTTCGATAGTAGACTTTTTAATTCTGAGTTGCGCACGAAACCAAAGTGATCTGTGAAGTGTCGAAGTGCGATAACATGTCGTTTATTGGATTCGCTGCCCTCGTGGCACTGGCTGTTATAGGTAAGTTCAACAACATTTATTTTATAAAAACATTAATCGTGAATAAGTATAAAAAGGACATTAGGTACAATAATCGTTTGTTGATTTCAACATCTAGGTAGGTGCCCCAAAAATTGTAGTTGTGTCACAGGTTGTGTCACGCACGACTAATGATAATTTATGAGTTGATGCTTACCTACTGACAGTAATTTACAATTAATATAATTAAAATTACGGCGCCTGAATAAATGAATCGTTACATGAAAATAATGGCAGTTGAACAACATTAGGTATGTTGTTCAACTGCAATTTACAAATAAGGTGTGCATGTTTCTTGAAAAAATAATATCGATACCCTTGATTTTCTACGCAGTTAGCGCGTAAAAGCACGCGTCACGACTCACGATCGTTGGGGTACCATCCACGGTCCACCCCACACGGCGGGCGTCGGGAGCGCACGCTCGTGACGTCACGGGTCGATACAGCGCGGCCGGGCAACGAACCTATTCAAACGTAACACTGCATGTTTATGACCACTGGCCAAAATCGTGTGCCTAAACGCTATAAACTCTTCTGTTGCAAGCTCTACAGTTACAACTTTCCATAGCGTACAATATTCCATAC
Source organism: Gortyna flavago (assembly GCA_963669345.1). Lineage (NCBI taxonomy): Eukaryota > Metazoa > Arthropoda > Insecta > Lepidoptera > Noctuidae > Gortyna > Gortyna flavago. The sequence goes on from OY770129.1 coordinate 10,717,920, forward strand.
ATACCATAGTAGGAATAGGAGGAAGAATGGTTTAGGTCTAAAAATATACTACACCATCCCTTCTTCTCATGGTTGATGATGGGTGTCGTAAAAGGTCATACTCATAGCGCGATATTTATTTATGCCTGAGCGAGCCCGCATGCGTTTGCGGCATCATTTCAAAACTCTGAGGTCGCAGATTCTTGCAGCTGGACGCCTGCAAAGTATTTCATTAAGTCATTGTCAAGTCCGGTATTAGAAGCCGCGCGGAACTTTTTCCATTTACCTAATGCCCGTATATGTATGTATATTATATACCCGATGTTCTTGCTCTAGCTAGCACATGGAATTGGACAACCGCACGCAGTCCCTATTCGAGGCCACATTTGGAACCAGACGTGGCCGTGCTCAAAAATGTTATAGTAAAATCCATAAAATTGGATCCTTCGAGAGTTGCGTGCGCCTAGAGTACCAGACTTACCTTTACGCGGATGGAAACCAGACAGTGAATTTGGCCTCTCAGTAAATATATTTAAATTGGGTACTTGAGTGACTTGACTACATAGGTACTACCAGCAATGATTACGCTTTTAACAATTTTCTGGTTTGCCTTTGCTTAGTTTGACTAAGCGTACGTAACGGAACAAAGCGGGTTATACTAGGATTGAGACATTGGCTTTTTTATTAAATTATCAATTGCAATGACATTAAAATCGCTTGACTACAAAACAATGCAATCATGTAAATAGTTATTAAAATAACTAGTTGCACCTGCAGAAATCATCTCAGTCAACTGGATGATTCATTTTATACTGCTAATTGCTTAGGTATGTATTCTTTCTCATGGTAATTGATTACGGCACCAATCGATTCTTTGTAAGCGTATAAATGCGACAAGCTGTAGGTATAACGCAAATAAACTGAAGTCCCACAAAATGGAGCCGTACGTACGTACCTAGTTTGTAATATCCATCTGACCATCCGTATATTATTATGTTACTGGACTTACTGGCCAATGTCCTCCAAATGCAACTGCAGCCTAAAGAGATAACTCCAAGATTAAATGTGAAAGTACAAACTGAAAGTTCAAGTTTAATGCTGTTGTTGCTCGGAATACACAACACAATACTTTCCCGGGTTTCATTAGAAATTTTCAACATAGTTCACACATATTTCCGTATATTTTGTACTGCAGGCTTTAGATTAGTGTATAGATCTGCAGTCGCCCTCTATGCCTAGTTCATACTAAGCGAACTGGCAACGAGTGTCGTGTGGGCGAGGACGCCAGGTTCAGTTTAAATGCTACATTTTACACAAACGCCGCAGAACATTGGCCTTTCAACGCGCGAAGGTCACGACCGTGACTCTAATACACGATATATTATCTTCTACTGCTTTGCACTATTTCCAATCTTATAGAAGATATGGCAACTGTGCGTGAAATAAATGTTAAGTGGACTATCATTTAAAGACGTCGTTACATCTTACATAGCATGATTCAACTTTTGCAGAAAAAGCGAACGAATGACTAATGCTGTCTTACCAAGTGCTAAGTAGATGTCGGAAACGTAGTTTGAGAGCACTGTACCTACTGTTTAATTTATCGCCTTTGCGCGCTTTATTCGCATTGAAATTTGAATTGTGATGCAGATATAAATTATTTTTATCAGCACGATAAGAATTTGTTTTGTACATTGATAATGAATGAAACAAAACCGATCAAATACGTGTCGGACCACGCACAAAAGGAACGCTTTGGATGAATTTGTCCCAAGAACAAAATTTAACTTTTAAAAAATTCGTCACGGTCAGTACTCCAACAGCAAATGCATGTATGTATAATTTTGTAACCGCAAAAAAAAATGTGGCATAAATGGTCGTATATTTTTATTGCGATGACATAGTAGCTTGATTTTTTTATAATTCCAAGGTAGACGTACCTACCTATCAAATATTAATTTCAACATGATACCTCTACGCATTCCTGAGAAAAAGGGCAGACAGACGAACGGACAATGAAGTGATCCTTTATGGGTTCCGTTTTTTTCTTTTGAGGTACGCAACCCTAAAAGAAAACAAGATTTAAATTTACCAATAGGTACGACCGAAAATAGTAGCATTTTTTTAGAAAATTGAAATTGAAATACCTAATTCAAAATTCAATCAGCGTAGAAGGGTAGTTCTTCAAAAAGTATTCTCCGCGTAACTTTCATGGAGAATTTTTTTTTTAAATAATCTACAAATAAATGTACACACATTTAAGACGCTGTAAAAGTAATACGTATTTTTTTATTTTATGTAAATTGGTGCATAAACTACAGAGATATTCTATTTTGAAATTTCTGTGCCCACGAAAGTTACGAAAGGCGGCACGAAAGTTACAGACGTATTTTCTACAAGCAAAATATAGTTTCAAATCCTTATTTTTTCTCAAATTTCCAGTTTATGAAATAAAAGTTTTATTATTTAAGAATCAACTTGTATTTGAGATCAACAATTAATAGTGTTTTGAGATCAGCTTATTAGTACTCATTATTAACTTAGGTGCCTAACAATTGCTTTGCTCCCGGAAATTAAACTTTAAAATTTACAACATAAACATAATTATTACTTACTACTATTGCTGGCAGATAATGTGTGCTTTTGAATAGAAATGCTTAGAATTATAAAACATACCATTTTCTGCCAGCTGCTTTATTAGTAGTCTACATATAATTTTTAAAATTTATGATAAGACTTTTCCATGGCTATCACTCATTTGTGAATTACCTACCACTAAACATAATAAAAATCACAATATTTAAGATACTTATGTAATTAATATAATTAGAAATAATTGCAAAAAAAATTTTTCATTTATTTTTCAGTCTTTCTTCTTTGAAGTTCTTTTAAGTCTATAATGACAAAACGTCGAAAGCCATGCACTTCCTAACATAATCATAATATTAAAATCAAATTAATAAAAAAAAAATAGGTATACAGAATATTTTTTTAAGTAGTGCGCAAATGTTCACAGGTTGTTCTACCCATAAATATGAACAACTTTTAATATCGGACCAACTCTGAAATCACGAAAAAATTTCTACTGTTGTGTGGGTACTTAGTACATGTTGGTCGAGTAGGTATTGAACTTTTCAATGAAACAGCTGATTATTTTTTCGTGAGTTCAGACTTGGTCCCATAGTGAAAGTTGTGCATATTCATGAGTAGAACAACCTGTGAAAATTTGCGCTTTGCTTAAAAAATTATCCTGTATATACTTTGTAACACTAGGGCCGGGGAGGGGCCCGTGGCTAAATAATAACAGCCACACAGGTCGATCGATCAGGTGAAGCTACGCTTGCCGCGGTTGGTCTGTGGATGGGTGACCATCTTTACATATCGAGACCCCTCCGTGCCTCGGAAAGCACGTTAAGCCGTTGGTCCCGGCTGTCATTTGTGGATCTTTGACAGTCGTTACGGGTAGTCAGAAGCCCGAAAGCCTGACAACCAGTCTTACCAAGGGGTATCGTATTAACCAGTAACTGGGTTGTGGAGGTCAGATAGGCAGTCGCTCCATGTAAAATACTGGTATTCAGCTGCATCCGGTTAGACTGGAAGCCGACCCCAACATAGTTGGGAAAAGGCTAGGCAGATGATGATGATGACTTTGTAACACTGAATCATAGTTTTTTCTAAAATATTCTTAGGTCATCGTCACTATTAGAAAAATCTATTTTCTTGTTTCATTCTTTGACGAAAAAGTCGGCTTTTTATGCGGTTTTGCTCTCTCACGGCTCTTTTCCTTCTAATACTCATTTCACTAAGATGACATTCCCTTCTGCTTTTCTTTTGTAGTACCTTTCTCTTGCCTTAATTTTTTCTGCATTGTGTAACTCTGTATTATTTTTCATTCTTCCTCTTCTTATCTTTGCTAGACGCCATTTCTCCCGTCGCTCCTTTGCACTCTGGGGTGCCTTAGTTTCGTTTTGAACGTAATCTGAAAATAATTTAAACCAGAAAAAAATAACACGACGTCTGTGAGTAATTAATGTAGGTAAAGTACAAGACAATCAGAAAGTATGACGCTGACGTTGGGACTTTTTAAGCAAGAAGGATACAATTGTTATAACAGCCCAGTTTGGGGTGGGAAAAATTGTTAAATTGGCTACGAGAAAACCTACAAACAGAAACACATACCTACTACGAGTCGTTAAAAGAAACAAATTGAAACACATACATGCATAAACACTTATACAAATACATGACACCTTTTTTGAGCTTCGCGATAATCGAGTAAATGCATCTGCAGCGTCACAAGTAATCTAAAGTTATCATTCAATGGAGATATATAACTTTCGTGGTGCGCTAGTTGCGAAAGTTGTGCCACGAAAGTTGCGAAAACTTCACATTTTTGAGAATTACGATTAAACTTATAGGTAAATAAACAAACAAAGTACTTGGGAATAATCTCGAATATCTATCTTATTCCTTAATACAAAATGAGTTGGAAAATTATAAGCATTAATCCTTCAAAATATGCGCATGAAAGTTTCTAGATCTAGGCTACTTAAAAATATTCAAAGAATAACTCACCTCGTTTTTTTTTTGTTTATAAGCTATGAACGTACATGTCTCCCCACTGACGCCAGGATACTACTGAGCATCCGCGTAGCTAAAACGTGTAGCTGTCGCAGCCAACTGGTTAAATTAGCCGTTCAGTTAACCGCCTAGCCTTTCAACTAAACGGCGGCCGTTCAACTAACGGCCTGAATGATATTCAATTACAGTTTAGGTTGTAAGTCTGTAACCAATCACGCGCGAGCCGAATTGGTCGCAGTAATTAAGGCATTGCACCCCGACCAAGTGGGTTAGGTTAGGTTAGAACTGTGATCAACCGCGTGCGAGCCGAGGGAGGAAGCGAGGCGAGCACTACTTCTAAAGGCCAGGCAGTTAACTGAACGGCTAATTTAACCAGTTGGCTGCGACATAGCGACAAGTTGGCGCACTTGGAAGATCTGGGTACCTACCACGAGCTCTTAACGCGATCCACTTTAGGACCTAAACTGAACTGTTCTTCTAATTCGAACCATGACGTCAGTTTAACGATTCAATTTAGGCCGTGCCATCTGACAGCGATTATCCCAAACTGAGTCGCAAGTTTTGGTTTCATTCATTACATTTTGTACTGTATTTGGTACCATCACGTCCTTAAAGCAGCTCAACTGAAACGCTAACTGTCAAAATAAGCGATTCATTTTATGTTACTATTGCTCTAACTTATACTGAAACGTTTGGTGAATTATTGACGAAAATAATGTTTTTTAGTGGAATTTTACAAAAACCAATGTAAGTGAGGTACTTTAACTTTAATCTTTCTTTTAAAGTGTAAAATACCTATTTTACATGCCTTTTAAACCGCATTTGTTTTTCTTTAGCAGATGTCCCTTTTCGACTAGAATGCAAAAAAAAAGCACTTGCAAATTATTGTCATAATTTCGAGGCAAGTTGTACATTTATTCACTTTCTTAATAGATTTATCTATAGACTTCTCGAAAGACTTATTTAGTTTCAGTACTTATACAAATTATACAATGTTTAATACTTTCGACATTCCTTGAGATCAAAACTACACTGGTACGTTCGAAACAGAAATATTGTTTTAGGTATTAGGTCGAAATAAAAATATTGTTTTCGTATAATAAATAGCAAAAGTTAAATAAATATCTACTTTGAATAAGAATTATTTTAACAATAGTTACCGTATTAACGTGGAATCTTAACAGCAGCGGTTGAGTGTCTGTTTTACTATAAAGTAATGATATTTAGTTATGAACAAGTAAAATGTTACTTGCTTCTGAACGTGTCTAACACTAAAATGTGCGCGAAACAAACTTATTTGATAATAATAGCGTTGTCTCTTTTTCACCAGAAACGTTTCAAACGCGGTTCAGCAACGAATTGCGATCTTTCATTCACTTTCAACGATCCAAATGCCGCTGAGCGTATTGGACCTCACGGTACGACTGTGAGCGATGCAGTTTAAGAACCTAAACTAAAATGTCTTGCTTTTGAATCGTTTTTAAATAGTTCATGGTAGGCCTCCTGTGCAGTTTTGTTGCGCGCTCTCGAAACTAACAAAATCGTGTGACAGAGACATAATGCCTATTAACTATTGTAACTTAGGAGATAAAATTAATGTTCTTTGATAATTATGATGCATAGTTAAATACAATTAATTTGATGTATTACATTATAATTATGCTTATGAATTGAATACAAAAGTTATCAAAGTTTGCCGTGAGCGCGAACAGAGTGTGACGCGCGAAGAACACCGATTTTGCTCCCGTTTTCGACATTAGATATTTATTTTTATAAACATTATAAATAATTTTAGATGTTTTATGTTTAAATTATATATACATATAAATAAGAATTAATCTGTATTTGGTCCTAAGACTGAATATTTAATAGGTTACGAATTAAGGCCGTGTGACCACGTTTTGAGGGACCTCGAAGAACTACCCAGAAATATTAGTTAGTCCATAATCTATGAGTTAGTCACTCGGAATTAATTTTTATGTAAATATTTTTTATTTAACACGGTTGTGAGTAAGCGCCCTCGCCGCTCCTTGTTATTTTTCCTATTTCGGTTCATTGCTGTCATACGTACAAAGAGTACTTTGTATATACGGAAATAGAGAGCCATCTTGCGCGATTTGAACGATAACATTAAAAAAGCGCCCTCTGCGATTAAAATACTAAACTACATCCGTGTCAGTATTATAATCGCGCGACCTAGATCCATTCATGGTCCAAGTGTTTACTATAACAGAGATAGTAAAATTATACCGATATAAGTATTCAAAATCTGTTTACTACAACATATTTAGATATTATTTAAATTACACACCCCCTTACTAATAAACGTATTATATCAGACGAATAGTTACACACCGATTTCTCTCTTTCAGTCGTCAGTAATTTGATTTTCGACAGAAGACAAAGCGTTGTGTAACTATACAGACGATACACAATGTTTATTAGTAAGGGGGATTTAGGTACAACGAACGATCACAGCAGACAACGAACGATCACAGCATTCACAGCAGAACGACATCAAAACAACAACAGCCATTTTTGTTTATTACTTGCCAGTGCTGCCAGGGCATATATTTAAATATCTCTAAATTCTTACCAAAGTATGTAAGATCTTTTTATTTCAAAATTTTTTTCAGAAAAAATGACTTAACATCATGGACACGTATGTTTATATTTAATTTATTCTAACGAACCCTATATTTACAATAAACACTCTTTGCTTATCTCCAATAATAGAACTAATCAAACTTCTATGTAGCAAATAATGAATTAATTATGGCAACACATTCTTAACAGTACTACTAATATTATACCATTTATTTAGGGAGAACATTGTAAACCTTAGTGTAGTATTATATTTTGAATATTTTTTATTTTCCTATATTATACGCCACACTAGCGCCTCTGATTTTACAATACTAAACTAACAGATTATTATACTACGAAATTGTAAAGCTAATAACCAGCTGGAAATATATCTTTTGTACATGTCATCTGTAATAAGTTGGGTTATCACAATGCTGTTGCAGGGTTTCTACAAGTAAGATTGTAAGGCATGCATACGTAGTATCGGGTCAGTGTAAGCATAACGTAAACAGAGTCAGTATAGTTTATTATTATAACTATTTAGTCGTTTATTTTCGCGCCGCTATACCTACCTAGACCTAGTACTTAGTAGTAATACAAACCCACAGAACAAAAACTGTCCCTGTAGACAGCAGAATGACAGATGACACGCAACCATGAGCTATTTTTATTTATGGTACTTACTCATTCATTAACCGCACACAATCGTTACAATCCTTAATTAAGGTCTCTTAAACCCTTCGAGTTCCAACATCAAATCATCCTTTGTTCATGTATGAGCAATAAATATTCTGGACCAATAGACCAAGCAAGACATTAATCATGCAATGTGCAATGTTCTCTGGATAATTAAATGTTGAAAGAAGGAATCCTCTACAAAGGCAGTTTCCACAGATGACAATTCATGTGTGTTATTACTGTTATTACACACCTACATTCGTATTTTCAGTCTTTCAAACCGAGACCCTACCGTGCCTCGAAAAGCACCCTAAGCTCTTGGTCCTGACTGTCATTCGAGGATATTTGACAGTATGAAACTGACAACCAGTCTTACCGAGGGGTATAGTGTTATTTATTTATATATATTGTATACTTTATTGTACACCACAAAAATACATAACAAAAAAAAAACACCTAGTAACTGGGCTGTGGAGGTCAGAAAGGCAGTCGCTCCACGTAAAATACTGGAGTAAAATATTCAGCTGCATCCGGTTAGACTGGAAGCCGACCCCAAAAATAGTTGGGAAAAGATTATACAGATGATGAGTGTCGAACAATTTTGTCGAACGTGAAAACCGTTGTCTTGTCATTGATGTTTTTTAAGTCTATCGAAAGTTTTAATTTTCTTTTAATAAATAAACTTCTTCCATTTCGTTACTCGTTATCTCTATTCCGATACGCACACTGTTTATCAACAAAACAAGCACGTGTTAATGAGCGATCAAAAGAGCGCTCGACTGAACTGATAATGAAGTTTCAGTTGGTAAAAACGCGCGGTAACGAGCATCTCATTAAAACACGCATTGGTAATGGTTTATAGCCGTTGCTTATGAACCAATTCACACATGGTGCTTTTGTTAACACCTGAAATAACTCGTTGCCATCGCTATCTAAGCAAATGTTCCAAAGCCAATATTGAGCATTTGAAACTGAAAACCAAAACATGGTATCTCAAACTTTTTGAGAAACCATGTTTTGGTATGTGGCTAAGCTACACATTCCTGTCATACTTTACACACGGTATTATCTACGTCCTTAAGCAACTTGCAACTATACTAACAAAGTGACAACGGGCACTGTATTGTATAGTATAGCTGCATTGTGATATAATAATGACTAGTAATGAGTGCTTAGATACGCTGAATTAGAAGATACTTTAATAAACAGATACTTATTCACTTACGTTTAAATCACTGATCGTTTAGTCTAATCCAATCTTAGGAGCAATTAAATTAACTGTCTAGATAATAGATAAGATATAGAATTCGTCATTGCAGTAAATAACCCTATTCACCATGGCTATTTTGAAAATAAATTACGGGCCTACTTACAGAACAAAAGACGAGATAAACAATGTAATCTTTCTGTTAAAGTTTCTAAGTCATGTAGAGCTTAGGCGCACTTTTATAACGGCACGAGTTGTGTTGCAAGACGTTGAGACGTTGAGAAACAAAAGATAAGCATAGATGATGATAATATAACACGGTAGCTGCCGCCAACAGCTAAGAATTTCACCGGATCAACGGCTACAAATAGATTTACAGCCCGTAGAGTGTTACATGTTCATAACACTAATGCATTTATTTTGTTTACAAATTACTTATGATTTCTGTATTTCGTAATCGAATTCCATAAAACTACTTGATACTGTGAAAGAAAATCGTCTCCTACAAATAATGTAAACCATTTATTGAGTTCGAATAATAAAAACGTTGGACACGCCAACCTTCATTGGCTACTGATTAGGTAATAAAGTGAGCATGGCTAGTCAATCGAATGGTAATTGAGACTATTTTCATAATAAAGGAGTTGAAATATAGGCCGTTAGAACTAAGGTGAACGGTTGATTGTTTCCTAAATTAGGAATTCAAATCAAAGCAAGTTGACGCGCGACATACCGTTTAGTTTTTGGAATTCACCACAGGAGCATCGATCGCGTAGACTCTGTTAAATTCTCCGATGCGTTTGTCCGTTATTCAAATAGCTCATAGCCCACCGTATTACACATTATTAATTTAAACGCAGTTAGGACATATAATGTCTTATAAATTGCTGTGTAAATAGTCTTATCGAGCATTCGAGTCTCAATTTCTCCGGAAATTGCATTACGACATCTTAATTTCATGAAAATACATATAAGTGCCTATGTTACTTCCATTTGTGCCGTTATCCGATAAGATCGGATGCAAAACAAGCATAGGTACCTATATGCGACAGTCTCTGAATACAGATATTGTATTCACCTCTCAAGACTTCGAAAGAGGGGAGGTGGTAGGGCTTAGTTCAGGCACATGGGACATTCCACGTTTGTGTCTGGTATAACAACCTGCGATGCTTATGGTTATGCGGATTCAGATATCCATTATCTATCAGGTTCGATGAACCTGATTTCTGAACCGAAGGACCGGGAAAACGCTATTCACAGATCCGTGTGGAAGGGTATTTTTAGGTGTGTATACGGGGAACGCTACAAAATGGTAGTAAATAAATATTCGTGGTAGAAAATTTTAAGTGGTACAGAGGCCAGCACATCAAGTTACCCCAATCTGTGAAATTTCTTTGATAGATTTTCAACTTTACCACAAACGAATAAGGTTCATATTTAATTGGGACAATTTGACAGATTGGGGTAGGTTGATGTGCTGGCCTCTGAACATAAATGATTTTTATTGAGTATTTCATTATGGGCAACTATAGATTATGCATTCAATAACTATTAACAAATAAAAAACAGTAAACAAATGATTTTATTAATAAACAAAATTTACCTGATTACTATTAAACTTTTTTTTTTTTTTTTTTAGGATGGGAAATCATCAAATGACCCCTCCCGCTCTGGGTGGAGCGGAAGGGAGTGTCAGACTCTTACTGACTAAAACCCATCCGTGTTCCTTCCTTAGCCCTTTATGTTCCGAGGCAGCGGTAACCCTTTCGGACAATCCCGCTGCCCCGGCAGGCTTCGGCCCTGACGGGCCCCTCCTTCGATGCTGACATCTCTTTGAGGCGCGCGTGGAACACATACGCGCCGTCCGGCACGGGCCTGGTCCTGATCGGACGGCGAGCTACCCATTACTCGCCGTCCGCAGGCCCGCGCCTACGGTGGCCGGGAGTCGTCACGCGGCTCCCGACGCCCGGAGCGTCTACCGCGGCGGCTGGGACGGGCGGCTCTCTCAGCTCTCTCCCTCGCCCATCCCGCCACCTCCTTCGCTAGCATGACTGCTTCGCAGAAGGAGGTGACTGCCTCCCACTCCCTCTCGCCCCGGACCATGGCTTGGACCAGGGCCGGGCGCGAGAGGTCGCCGCCGCTGCCGATCGCCTCTACGAGGACACGGCGGTGCTCTGCCCAAGCCGGGCAGACCTCCACCGTATGCTCCACCGTGTCCTCAGGGCGATCCTCGCAGTGGTGACACCCGGGCGTTTCCTCCCGCCTGATGATGTGCAGGAACCTCCTGAAACATCCGTGTCCGGTGAGGACCTGCGTCAGGCGGTAGGTGAGGGCGCCGTGACGCCTCTCTAGCCACTCCTCAAAGAGGGGCCTTACCGCCGCTATCGCGGCGTGCCCTATTACTATTAAACTTGCTTTGTAAACTTCAACTTTCTGTCAAACCTGGAAATCTGGAATAATTATTTTTCTGAATCTTGTTTTGAGCTCTATAGGTAGATAAATGAGAACTACACGGAAGACAAGGCTGCAGCTGTATGATCGAAAGACTATAGCCTGCCCTATGGGCGAATTAAAAAAATAATAAAAAAAATAATTGAGAAGTGAAAAATTAGTTTTTTTTTACAGAAAAATGGTTGTATTTATTTTATCAGTATTTAAACAAATTACTATTTGCTCATTTTCATTTTATAAAACGTGGTACCTAATATTGAAAATGCATATTTTCAGAAAAGTGTGTCATTGGAGCAGCGGCAGATGCTCTTTGCATTCATGCAAGGGCATGAGGACCTTGCCCAGACCCGTGTTTTGACACTTATTGCTTAGATTACTCTTTTTATACAATATTTTGTTATTCGATAACACTTCCTCCGACAGCAAATACCTGTCGGAAGAATTGATGTCTTCATACCGTATATGAACTGTCAAAATTGTACGGTTTCAGATTTGTGAATAGCGATTATAGGATTTCGTCGATAACATTGACATTCGATACGGTACCAAACCGTGTCGTAGCTTTGTGAATAGCTATGCTGGTGACTTATTATCACCTGATGAACTGATGGATAGTAAGTAAGTGGTGTCCACTTGGTTGCCCTCCATTTCAAGGATCAGAAGGAGTTAAAAAAATTACCTAAATTAGAACCCCGAAAAAATTACAGGGTCTATGGCCAATATGGCAATAACACGAGATGAGAGCAATCTCGCGGTCAGGTTGTGAAGCAAGGATAACATACTTATTGTAAAACTTTGTTGTTGTACCTATTCGTAAATCAAGTTTCGCTTACATTCGTGTGTCTGCGAATGAAAAGATGATTTCACGGTTTTCACTTTCGTCGCAACAAAAGAAGTCTGCATTTTGTACATATTCAAATTAGATCCAAATCATCCGACTGCTAGTTTATTAAATAAAGGATTCTTAAAAAAACTAACATTTCAAGCCTTGTACAGTTACTTATTAATTGTATAAATATGCCAAAATGTGTTGAAGTTGTATCATCTTTATAATATGCCTTACCTTGAACTCTTAACGACAGGTATGATTTGCACAGTGCGTTGGACAGGATGACGTGTTCCTTAAAAATATAAACACTGTTTTTGTTACTTCAACTAAACAGCTTCCACATAAAATCAGTCCTCAGTCTATTGTTTAGAAACGAAATTGATAAAAGGAACTTTTATGAAAAGTTCAATTCCCTTTATTGCTAAATGCTATTTTCGAATCACTTTGCATAACCACAAGGAAGCGCCAAATGAACACAACAATAAAATTGACCCCATATGTCGGTAGAATATTGTCTATTGTTATATAATTAAATATTTATGATATGGTCATATCATTTGCTGGTATTATTTTGTGCGCGTATTTAATCATTTTTAGGGTTCCATATCTAAAAAGAAAAAACGGAACCCTTATAGAATCACCTCGTTTTCAGTCTGTCTGTCAGTCTGTCAAGACCCTTTTTCTCAATAACGCGTCGAGGTATCAAGTTGAAATTAATAATCTACGGTCCCTTGGAGCTTTTGAAACAAAAGCTTCTAAGTCACCGCAATAAAAAAATACGGCCATTTATGTGACATATTTTGATACTCGCAAATAAATCAAAACCTCTATGATACTTCCCGTTGACCTACAATCATGAAATTTGGCAAGAAGCAAGGTAAATGACAAGGGGGAAGACAAAGGGCAACTCATAGCACAGCACAAGTAAAGGAAAATGACCGAAAATCGTTAATTTGTAGTTTTACCACATCATTTATTTTTTTGCGATTATGAACTTACCCTTGCAGTTGGAGAATTGATAATCACGTACATCGATTTAGGGGAGGGTATTTTTTTAAAATACAATGTTAATTTTGTTTTTGGGATAAATTCATTCCAACTACGGAATCCTTCATTGTGCATGGTCCGACACGCACTAGCCGGTTTTTTCTCGAGAAGTTTTACTATTTTTTAACCGACTTCAAAAAAAGGAGGAGGTTCTCAATTCGGTTGTTTTTATTTTTATGTTTGTTACCTCAGTAGTAGTGCGACAACGGGTCAGTGTGCGACAACGGGTCAGCCGCATATGTTGATTGTTGTACATCAAAATATGCAGGGTCTGTCCGGCAAAGAGCTAGAATTAAGTTTATTTATGGAGAACTATGATGTTCAGGTGTTATGTTTGACTGAACACTGGTTGAAAGAACATGAAGTAGTGTTTATCAATGATGATAACTTTACCGTACAGAGTGCATTTGTGAGAAAAAGTGCTATTCGCGGTGGCTCTTTAGTTCTTGTTTCAAACAAGTTGAAATGTAAACAACGTTTAGATGTAGTTAATCTTTCAATCGAGCGCACTATAGAGTTGTCTTGTGTTGAACTTGAGCGATATGTTATAATCTGTGTTTATCGACCCCCCTCTGGGGATTTTATTAGTTTTGAATCGGTAATGGAGGATTCTCTCAATAGGTTAAAATCAAGTAATAAAAGTATTATTTTATGTGGAGATTTCAATATTAATATTTTAGATGTTACTCCATTAAGTATTAGACTTCTCAATCTGTTTAGGTCTTATAATTTAATTAATTTGTTTTTTGAACCTACTAGGATCACGGCATCTTCTTCAACTTGTCTTGATAATATATTTAGCGATTGTGATGCCAAAAATAATTTAGTGTTAACTGACTTAACGTCCGACCACTGTGGTTTATTGGCTAGCTTCGCCATGCCATTAAATAAAAAGTCGCAAAAACTTGAATGCAGGCCTTATACGGCTAGTCGTTGCAAAATGTTTAAAAATAATATAGCTCATAGAATTACACCATCTATAGTAGAACACGAGAATCCTAATGAAATTTATGGTGCCCTTTTTGATGTTGTGCAAAAAGAGTTCCAATCTATTTTCAAGACCAAAACCATTAACATTAATGGTTCCTCCGTTGGCTTTAACCAATGGGCTACTCCAGGTATTTATAAAAGTAGAGCGAGATTATACGAGTTATATGGTTTGAAAAAATATAGGTTTGATACTCCTTTCCTAGAGTATGTAAAAAATTATTCAAAATTATTCAAAAAGATTAGTGCTTTTGCTAAATCAAAATTTTTAAGTGATACAATTAAACATTCTAATAATAAAGTAAAAACCACTTGGAAAATTATTAAAAATGAAACTGGTAAATCGGTTAAACAAGATAAACAACTTGAGATTATGGTCGACAACAAATTAGTTAATAAAGCAGCTGATGTAGCTGAGGCATTTAATGAGTTTTTTGCCAATATACCTATAACTACGACTTGCTCCTTAAATTCGTCCCCGTCTAAAGCTGAAAACCTTTTGCATAGTAGTGTACCTACATGTAGTCGCTTATTTAGCTTCGAACATGTAACCCCGCGTGATGTAGTTAATGTCTTTAACACACTTAAGTCTAAAAACACCGGTGATTACTGGGGCATCTCCATTAAACTTTTAAGTAATATAATAGACATCGTAGCTCCCTATCTAGCTGTTACTTTTAATAAATGTGTGGATTTAGGAACTTTTCCTGATCTCATGAAGAGTAGTAAAGTCATACCATTATTTAAATCAGGTAATAAAAATGACGTTGGCAATTTCAGGCCTATTTCTATCTTACCTGCATTTAGTAAAATATTTGAAATATTAATACTCAAGCAGTTGCTAAGACATTTTAATTTAAATAGCCTCCTTCATAATGAACAATATGGCTTTACAAAAGGTCGTTCGACTACAGATGCGGGTGTTGCTTTGTTGAAACACATATTTAATGCATGGGAGAACTCGCAAAATGCTATTGGAGTTTTCTGTGATCTGTCCAAAGCCTTTGATTGCGTGCACCATGACACTCTTTTACGTAAACTACGTCATTACGGTGTCCAAAACGAGGCTCTCAACGTAATAAATTCTTATTTACATAATAGGTTCCAATGTGTAGATGTTAATGGTGTGAAATCTTCCGGGCTACCAGTTCTGTTAGGTGTGCCGCAAGGCTCAATACTGGGTCCATTCTTGTTCTTAGTATATATCAATGACTTACCATTCCATTTAAAGGGCATCTGTGACGTTGTACTGTTTGCAGATGATACCTCTCTTATTTTTAAAGTAGACAGGAATAGACAAGATTTTGACGACGTAAACAGTGCACTCTCAATAGTTACGGATTGGTTTACGTCAAATAACCTAGTTCTCAATGCCAAGAAAACTAAATGTGTAAAGTTCGCCTTACCAAATGTTAGAAATCTAGGACCCAACATCGTCTTAGATGAAGAGGTGCTTGAAACTGTGGGCTCGGCAGTATTTCTGGGAATAACAGTTGATGCCAAACTTCAGTGGGGACCACATATATCCAGCCTAGCAGGAAGGCTCAGTTCGGCTGCCTACGCCGTCAGGAAAGTAAGACAATACACTGACGTTGATACAGCTCGTTTAGTCTATTTTAGTTATTTTCACAGCGTTATGTCCTATGGTATTCTGCTGTGGGGCAAAGCCGCTGATATACAAAATATATTTGTCCTGCAAAAACGAGCTGTTCGAGCAATTTACCAGCTAGGTGCCAGAGTTTCTCTAAGAGATTTTTTTAAAGATATTGGTATTCTCACAGTTGCATCACAGTTTATCTTTGCCAACATCTTATATATTAGGCAAAATATACACTTGTACACTAAAAACAGTGATATTCACAATGTTAACACTAGAAATAAGGACAAACTACGAACTCCCTTTCACCGGCTTCATAAGGTTCATAACTCATTTGTTGGGCTTGGTATAACTTTTTATAACAAGCTACCTTCCTCTTTGCTAGATTTGCCTTATAATACGTTTAAAGCTCAAGTAAAATCCAACCTTTGTTCAAAGGCTTACTATTCAATCAACGACTACTTAAACGATAAGAATAGTTGGTCGGCCTGATTAACTCAAGACAATGTTTATGTTCTTTCTCCAGAATTAGCTTACTGACAGGTTATATGAGTTCATGTAATTGTTTTTTCTTTTTTTTTTTTGTTGACTGTATAAGTAAATTCAGTTTAATTTTATTTTAATTTATTATTGACATAATCAATTCATTTCAATGTTGTTGTTTTGTTGTTGTTGTTGTTGTTGTTGTTGTTTGTTCGTTTCAATGTTTTGTAATGAGTTGATTGCAATAAGTGATTAGCTAGCGACCTCTATGATTGATCATTTTATTCTTGCCTGAGTAACCGGCAGCAAGTTCGTCATGCTCCCTTAGATGTCACTGCTTGCGGTAGCGTCGGGGGTCGGGTTGCCTCCTTCCCTCAAATATGGCGAGGGGGGTAATGGCTGATCTTTGCGTTATGCTCGTGAACGGGTGCTGCTTGTGGTGACTGGTCGTCTTGCTGACCATGGTTTTATTGTTGTTATTAGTAATACCTAACTTGTTTATTAATTTTTACTTTGATGGTCCTGGTCTATCATTTGTGCCTTCAGGTGACAGCTATGTGAACAGAACCCAGCATTGCATAAATATGTAAGTTGTCACGCCCTTTATACCTGGAGGCTTTTATTTAGGTAGTTTTTATTTTTATTTTATTACTTTTGATTTAGTATTTTTATTTTAGCTTGAGTACGTATAGATTTTTATGGTATTTGTTGGTATATTGGCGTGGCTAGCTAACATATGGCAAATAATTTTATTGAATGTTCTGTGTCCTGTAATGTTAATTAGATACTTTGCAGGTCTAGTTTTGTATACAGTCGAGTATTTTATAACTGAACAGACAGCTGTGCTGCTGGGGAGTTTGTTGCGCCACTTCTTCTCCCCAGCGAAAGCACTAGGAAGTGGTGAAGGGCGGGCGTTTTTGGGGGACTGTCTTATGTAATTTTGACGTTCGAAAAGTGCTGATTCTCAGCCTAGTTTGAATAAATGACTTTTGATTTTGATTTCAGTATTATATACCTCATATGTATCATTTATGAACCGATTTGCAAAATTATTTTTTTATTTGAAAGGATATACTTCCAGATTGGTCCCATTTTTGTCAAAATCCAGTTCTGATGATGGGATCCATGAGGAATTGAGGGAACTCCTCAAATATTATAGGCATACATATAGCAATTTTGGTATTTTTATTAACAACTCAAGCATTTGCATTCAGAAAGTATAATTTGGTGAAGTGGAACTGATGATGAAGACCACAGATGGCCATCGGAACTACTCAATGACAAATATTTCACGGGTAGCGATTCGATTGCTTTAATATGGTTGCTAAGCAATTTATGTTCGTCACAATGCGTATGGTGAAGTGGAGCTGATGGTGACTTCACCATCAGCTCAAGTTCTCCTAGTTCTTACCAGGAGAACTCCTCAACAATTAACGTCCCAGCATCGGGAAAAGCAATATTTTGTAACAGGTGATGAGCAGTTGACATTAGGGTTTGAAACGGTATGCTCTCGAGGTGGTCCCATTATCACCAAGTCAGAGTCTGATGAAGGGATCCCATGAGAGTCGCGGAAAATCCTCTTTGGTAGGTACAGTGTTGTACAGTGTTGTTTCTCTCTCAAATCAAATGAAACCTATTGATGATTCAAGTGTTTGAGTCTGAGAGTCATCACTTATCTACTTATACTCCGACTTTTAATTAGCTGCAGTAAAATGACACTTTTTCATAACTCATTTCGGACTGCATTTAGAGATATGCATGTCAAATAAGTTTCGTTTGTTACACTATTCTGTACTAGAAAAACATGTTTTGGTTGATGGCACGAAAAAACAAAAAGACGCCAATTTTTGTCATTTTAGTTAGGTACACATAAGCTGTCGTTTTACTGCAGCTAAGTAAAAGTCCGACTATAATGCTACCGAGCCGTCGATGTAGCCACAGCAGACCTTCACTGTTAGGAGTTAGGAGATACGGCAATATGTTGACAGAAACTACTTAGCAGTTCTTGGATAGACGTGGACTTGAAAACAATCGTCTTCATTATTCCATTTCTCGTAATGATGTAACGGGACGAACAGGTCCCGCATCTGATGATGGTAAGGGCTTGTAATTGTCGAAAGAGCTTATAATAGGCGTATTTGAATAAAATTATTTGACTTTCACTTATCATCAGCTCAGCAGCATGAAGTGATGACTCTCAGACAACACCTATTTAAATGATTAAATTCGGAGAAAATTGGATGTGACAGACGGACAGACAGACAGACACTCGAGTGATCCTATAACAGTTCCGATTTTTCCTTTTGAGGTAAGGAACCCTATAAAGTGAAAAATAAAAAACTTTTTTACAAAAAAAACAACCGACTTCCAACAAAACACTACAAAGTGAAAAATTACTTTAATTTCAGAAGTCGGTGTCAAAAAACGTAAATGCAGAAACAACGACACCGACTTCTGAAATTAAAGTTATTTTTCACTTTGTAGTGTTTTGTTGGAAGTCGGTTGTTTTTTTTGTAAAAAAGTTTTTTCATGGATCAATATTTACAGGACTGCCATGTATACGGGGTGTTTGGACCGACACTATTTTTTGAGAGATTAGGAATGTCATTGGCTAGCACAAAATTGTTTTATTTTTCATTTTTTATTATGAATTTAGATAAAAAAAATCGTACTTTAATACAATCTTGAGACTTTGGAAGCATACAAGTGATTTTCTAACCCAATACTACATTGCAGATAACACCAAAAAATATTGCGTTCTATTACAACCACTATGGGTGAAAACTAGGATATGAGTCTCTCTATCCTATCCCCAAAAAAATTGTGTCGGCCCATTTACCAACATCCTGTATAATTATATTGGTCATAATATAATTATCATATGCACATGTAACATCAATGTAACTTTAAAAAGTCCAGCAGGAAAGTTAAAAGTACCCATCAATTAATAAGTAGGTAGGTACTTTAATAGCAAGGGAAAGTGACGATTGACACTGATCTACACCTCCATCAGTGTTATCGCTTTATCTTAGATACATTACAGATAGCACACATAAGCATGCGCGAAATGTACGATAAATAAAATGATGTAGGTGACAATTTTATTAATATGTAGGTGGGTATAGGTAGGAGTTCTCCTACGCCAAGTATTTTTGTTTTGCAGAACTGCCCCTACCTATGTACTTATTATTTTATATAATGTTGTATAATTTAACATTCACATAAATTAACAAGAGCTCAGTGTTAAATACACCACACAATGACCTAATAACCTAACTACATATCGCTATGCCGTAGAGTACCTACCTAAGTAAGATAGAAGTCGTACACGTACTGTTCAGATATCAATTCTGTGCGTAGAAAACTAACATAAAAAAATAACTTTTTCTTGTAGAAACGCTAGAAATAGTTGCAAGTATTGTGAATGTTGTGATAAATCTTAGTTGAATCAGCATCCTGCGTTCAGGTTGAGAATTTGTGATGTGAAGAACATCTGTCGTGGCTACGACCAATCAGGAGCGTGCGCAGGCGCACATCTGTCGCAAGCGCAACACGCCCTCGCTTTTTTGTTCGCTTTGTTGCTTATTTTTTGTCTTCCATCGGCACTGGTTCGAATTCAACCCAATTCCTATTGAAAGTTTCCGACCGTTTCATTTAAATTAAATAAGTACGTCGCTGATAGAGGGGCCCGTGGCTAAATAATAATAGCCGCACAGGTCGATCGATCAGGTTAAGCTACGCTTGCCGCGGTTGGTCTGTGGATGGGTGACCATTTTTACATATCGAGACCCCTCCGTGCCTCGGAAAGCACGTTAAACCGTTGGTCCCGGCTGTCATTCGTGGATCTTTGACAGTCGTTACGGGTAGTCAGAAGCCCGAAAGTCTGACAACCAGTCTTACCAAGGGGTATCGTATTACCCAGTAACTGGGTTGTGGAGGTCAGATAGGCAGTCGCTCCATGTAAAATACTGGTATTCAGCTGCATCCGGTTAGACTGGAAGCCGACCCCAACATAGTTGGGAAAAGGCTAGGTAGATGATGATGAAGTACGTCGCTGATACCTACTATAATAGCAAAATATATAAGTGTGTGGAAACGGGAGGAGACCTTTATCCTGCAGTGTGAATGTGAACATACAGGATAGTTAGAGTTACACATTCATAGAATAATAAATAAAAAAAAGATGGAATAATTTTGTCAATTGCTCGTTTTTGAAGATACAGAGACAAGGGGGAAATAACAAAGCTATGCTATACAGATAATACTCTACGGCTATGCTTATAATAAGGATTGGCGCCAAAGCAAGAATCATTAACAGTAAGCTTCTCGTTTGTTATAATAAGGATGCTATAAACTTGAGGATCTTTAAAGCCATAAAAACCGTTAGTACACGTTAGTAACCCAAGTATTTTAACTACACCGGATATTAGTACCTATGTACAGAATTTGACGTACACTAAGTTGAACTAATGAGGTCACTAATTAACATTTAGTGAGTGTCATTCTCATGCTCTTCATCTAGTGAAACGAGTCGCGAGACGTGGCATGAGAGCGCGTCACTTGTTCTGGATTATTTTTTCAGGCTTCGTGATAAACTAGGTCGAATTTTTAGTTCCCGTAAACTAGTACCTCCGGTGTTCGTGGTTTGCTTACTCGTGTTTTCGAAAGCAATCACCACTGAATGGAAGTAACTTAAAGTTTAAATAATATATAGTTTTTATTGGGTATAAGTTTGATCAATTTGGTGGGTTAATACCACAGAAATCTAAATAATTTGCCTTATTATTTAGATTTATGTGGTTAATACCCACCAAATTCGATATAATCAGATGAGATCTAAGCCGCGAAAATAAATTGTACAAAATCCTAACCAATCTTGTTATAAACGTTCGTAATATGATAGCCTGATAGGCGTGCCGTAGGTATGATTTCCGGAAAATAATGGCTAAACTCGGGGTGAGGCAATATGCGAGTTATAACGAGAGGAAACAGCACCAGTATCATAGTAACAACCATTTTCGCCATTCAGGATATTGTACGTATTGATATAAGACTTAAGTGTGCCAAACCACTCAGTGATGAATTTTTGTTTAGTAAAGAATTTAAGTTCTACAAAGAATTTATTAAAGTTTGAGTAATATCCGGATGATCACCATCTATCTCGTGTTTTCTGTCTCCAACTGTTACAGGTTCATAGAATAACAAATCAGTGTCTAAAAGTCGTACACCAGATATTTATTATTTATTTATCTATTTAAACTTTTCGCACAAAAAGGTACAAAGGCGGACTTAATGCCTTAGGCATTCTCTACCAGTCAACTAAGGCAGATATTGGCATAACACTAAACATGGTCGACAAAAACTAAACATGACGTCCTTAGATATGATGAATATCAACCACCAGTCAAACATACCTAATGCTGGGACCACACCAACGGGAAACGCCGTTGATTATCGCGATTTTAGGCTTTAAAGTCTACGGTTAGCGCCCATCATCGCGATAATCAACGGCGTTTCCCGTTGATTTGGCCCCGGCCTATATAATAGTTCAATTGACGTATTTTTACAGGGTCAGTGCTATGCGAGGACGAAACTATAGGACCGATATTCATGAAGGAACCTTCTAACCGAGTGGACTTCAGCAACACGACCGGAGCTACTGTGGAATGCGCCGCCCGAGGATCCCCGACCCCTGACATCATTTGGGTGCGATCTGATGGAACTGCTGTTGGTGATGTCCCTGGATTGCGACAGGTGAGGCTCTTGGACTGTTATATTTTTGTCCTATAAACGCAAGTTGACTTTAAGTAATGCTACGTTACGGAAGTAGGTATATGATAATAGTTTTTGGGCTAGGTTTAATAACTTCTGCGGCATAAGAATTAAGACCAAAAGAAAGTAAAATGTCAGCTAGTACCTATGTGCAGAAGGTTTTAAAAACATCTACACATGTTTTAATATTGAATTTAGTGCCTACAGTACATGGCAAGGACAACTAGTTTAATCGATGCGGCACTGCCCGCTTATGCAGCTCATTGCATAGTGTTACAGTAATGAAGCGCATCGAGGTTTAGTACCTATCAACTAATGTAAATGAGTAATATTTTTGCTCAGAAAGGCAAAGGAATTAGAACAAGATCACCTCGCGATTCGCTTTGAAAGTAGAATTTCAAATAAAGGAACAGCCCATAAAATATATTAAACTAACCTTTTCCTTCTTTGCTTCCAGAACTAGTTCAATACTTTAACTCAACAAATTAGAAACGGAATTCCGTTAAACATGACGTTTTCTTTTACCAGGTTCAAGCGAACGGAAACCTTCTATTCCCGCCTTTCCGCGCGGAGGATTACCGGCAAGAGGTTCACGCTCAAGTTTACGCTTGTCTCGCTCGCAACTCTGTTGGCACCATTCATTCCCGGGACGTTAACGTTCGAGCCGGTAAGCATAATTTGCATAAAATTACTAATTCCAAGAGGCGCATTCTTAAAGCTTTTGTCCGTTAGCATATGACTTTAAGAACAAAAACATTTACCAAAACGATATTTCAAATTGCTAACGGACAAACTGCTCACATGACAAGCAAGCGCCGACTTTACTAAAGTTACAGCCATAGCTCATAAAGCACGAGATTTTGTTACAACAAAACCAAGTTTCTTTATCGCGTGCGCGCTATAGAAGCAGCCATAAAGCTTCATGACAGATTTATAAATAATATTTAATGGGTTAACATGACATATGCTTTAATTATGTCAACCAACACTATGATGTTTCTGTTTATCCGAACGCTTTCATTTGTTGACTTATCACCCCTTTTCACTTGTAATTTGATAGTCAACTGTTTATTAAGTGATAAATGTATCTTTAAATTGTATGTGATATGGTTTTTTGACTACTGGACATAAAAATCTGTACCTACAGTTAATGTTCTGTCTGTACCCGTTTGAGGAGTAAACAGGAATTGAATCGATTGTTAATGCATTGAATGTTTCACACTCATGCTTAATGAGACTATTGGCGATGTCCATTAATAGGGCATGCCGTATTAGGCGCCACACTTATTAGAATGTTAATGTAATGCGAGTTTATTCACGAGCTTTCAACACACGTATTTTAAACATCGCACCTTTAGAATTATAGAGACCTATCTAAAAAAAGGGAAACTTTGAATAAAGTTTCGCATGTTTTATTCTTTTTTAGAAAAGGGAGATTATTCGGTTGCACTTTCATTAAATTCGTATATAAGTTTGTGCCTTTCTACGCCATATTAAGTCTCTGTTTTATTAAGATTCGATGAAGACGGTCGTGCAAGGTAATTTTATGAGTCAAAGTAATTTCAAAAGGTAATTTTATGAGTGAAATATCCAAATTTCGAATTAGGTCTCTATAGGTAGATCTCTAAAGGTGCGACATGATGGTAGGAAGTTACCACAATTTGTAGACATATTGAATCGTTTCTTCGTCCGGAGACACTTTAAATGTAGCTGCACTGACTAAGTATGAAAGTTTTATTGACCATCATAGGGCGCTGCTCTTTATGACACGAGGTCAAATACGGTCAATTAAATAATCAAGAGGAAAGATGATCGAATTAGTCGAAATTTTTAGTATAGTCACACTATTTTGTTTCATTAGATAAAAATATTACTTACTGCTTTTAAGTTGCAGTATGATGCAAAGTAAACCGTGAAAAAGCTCGTATAGTTAAACACAATCTTCCTCATCGCTAGCAACGAAGGAAACTTGTGATTACTGTCATGCTGTATTGTTTACTTAACAATTTTCTTACAGGTCAACAAAAGGTTTTAAATATGCACATTTAAGAACAATATTCATGAAATTATGTACCAATAGTTAATAATATTAACTCATACTCAATTCTTTGTCCATGTTGTATAAGTGGTTGCCCAGCATTACGACACCGACGTCAATAAGGAGTATGTCATAACTGGGAACAGTATCGTGCTCAAGTGTCAGGTCCCATCGTTCGTAGCTGATTTCGTTGAAGTTCTCTCTTGGCACACTGATGACAACGAAGACTTCCTTCCCGGCGAGGACTACGGTTAATCTTTCACCGTTTTACTTCCCTGGTCACTTTTCCTGAGTCCAATTTTCCACTAGAAAATACCTCAACTACAAACATAACATTTTCAGTGGTACAGCAGCAATACGAATCAGAAGTAAATAACGAATATGTGATTCGCGGAAACTCTGCTATTCTCAAATGTTCCATACCTTCATTTGTGGGCGATTTTGTGAATGTTATCTCCTGGCAAGACGAGGCTGGCAATTCTTATAATCACGAGGAAAATAAGGAAGGAGATGGTACCACATGCTCAACTAAATATAACATTCTAGTTCCCAAATGCCTGTCATGCTCACCATGAATTCCTTATCCTTTCTAAAAATACAACTAGATGCTATTATTGCAGTTGTAACACAATACTACGAAGCCGAAGTAGTCTCAGAGTATGTAATCAGAGGAAACACGGCCGTGCTTAAATGCAATATTCCTTCCTTCGTCGCCGATTTCGTGAAAGTGGAAGCTTGGGTCAACTCTGAAGGCGGCGAATACTTACCAACCGATGACATCGGTAGTTCAGATGCAAATAAACTGTATAACATTCCTTATCCTCCGCCTCCTTCCCTTGCCTTAGAGTTTAGACTTTCATGGACCACATACGTACATTCTTTCAGTTGTGAATCAGTTCTATGAAGCAGAGATTCTCACAGAATATGTCATACGTGGAAACGCCGCTGTTTTAAAATGTTCCATTCCTTCTTTTGTCGCTGATTTCGTGAAGGTGGAAGCATGGATCGACGAAAAGGGAACAGAGATTTCTCACTCAGGAGACCTCGGTACAATGGCCTCTTAAACAAATCATACTTGCTTCCCGTACTCACACAATTCCTTACACCTCGAACCGTTCCAACGTATGTGTCTAATTGTTATTCCTCAGTCGTATCACAGTATTACGTGACCGAAGCCGAAAACGAGTACGTGATTAGAGGGAACGCTGCTATTGTTCACTGCAAGATTCCATCTTTTGTTAGTGACTTCGTTTACATTGAAGCGTGGATCATGGAGGACGGACAAATCCTCACAGTTAATAATACAAACGCAGCACAGGGTACATCTCTAATGATTTCTTCAAAACCGTTTTTCCCATCCAAATGAACTCCTCGATTTATCTCATCAAATAACATTATTTTTTTTTGTAAAGTGGTGTCACAGCCATTCGAAGCCGAAGCTGACAACGAGTACGTGATTCGCGGCAACGCAGCTATCATGAAATGTGAAGTGCCAAGCTTTGTTTCTGACTTTGTATACGTTGAAATGTGGATGGATAGCGAAGGAGGCACATATTACCCCAATAGTAGCGAGGGTAATTTCTCACTTAGAGAGAGCAATCCTCATTCCTGATTCCTTTTATTTGAATTGTCACAGCTGTACTCCAAGTATATGAGGCTAGAGTCAACGATGAATTTATTTTGAGAGGCAACACAGCTATTCTGAAATGCATCGTGCCTTCATTTGTGGCGGACTTTGTTCATGTTGTGGCCTGGATAATGGACAATGACACGGTATCTGCTGAGGACCACTCTAATTATAACGATGGTAGTTCATGATCGTAAACGCATTTCATTCCTCTTTCCCTGTCCTACGCATTCTGATTGGTGTAGTTTATTAATATTTCAAGAATAGGTAATATTTTTAACATCCACAGTGGTACATCAGTCTTATGAACCTCGTGTTATTGATGAAGACGTCTTACGAGGCAATTCCGCCATTGTCAAGTGTACAATTCCATCATTTGTGGCGGATTACGTTCATGTAGTGGATTGGGTGGCAGACGAAGAATCTCTCTCTGGGTTTTCGTTCAACCGCTCCGAGGGCAATTACGGTAATAGAGAGCAACGTGCGGCCCCAATTGTCCCTATCCGCACTCCACTGAATCTCCGTGTCGGAGTCAATATATGGCTACAACTGTATTCATAGTCTTATCCTTGTGTGTCAAATATTTCAGCTGTAAATCAATTCTACGAATCGCAAGTCTACGATATCTATGTAATTCGCGGGAACGCTGCAGTATTCAAGTGTCACATACCCTCCTTTGTGTCAGATCATGTTCAAGTAGTTTCTTGGCACGATACCGAGGATGGAGAGTATACACTAAATCATAATTACGGTACTTTTGATTCAAAATTGGATTAATTATACACCTTTGTATCCTGTCCACAGTCGTTCGTTTGCTAATTAGGTAATTGAATTGGCAGTCATTAAAATTGGCATAAAATTTTAACCGAATACTCATTGGCAATTTCATGTTTTAGTCGTCTCTCAAGCGTACACAGTTCATTTGGTTGAAGAAAACGTATTGCGGGGGAATTCTGCAATTGTGAAATGCCTGATTCCAAGTTTCGTGACAGAATATGTATCGGTGGCATCCTGGATAATTTGTGAAGGAGAAGATGAGGTCGAAATAACAATTAACGATACTGTCGATAAAGAGGGTATTTACTATGAAGATAACTTCACTTTATCTGAGTGTCCCATCCTAATCCTTTGAATGATATTGTGAAATGATATTGTTTATTATGCTCACGAGATCCTTCGAATTCATATTTGCAGTAGTTACACAAGCTTATACGGTCAACCTTATGGAGGAGAGCGTTTTGCGTGGGAACGCAGCCATTCTCAAATGTCATATTTCGACCTTCGTGACTGAGTATGTTAGTGTGTCGTCCTGGATTATCTCAGAAGGAGAAACCGATGATTTGGAAATAAAAGCAGAATCTGATGACTTGGGTATTGTTCCAAACTAGGTTTTTGCGTTATCCAATAACCCTTTTCCCCATTCCTCAGTTTAGCATCTTTTTTGTTTTTTTTTTACCAAATGTGAGTTATTTTGAACTTTTCAGTTGTCTCTCAAGCGTACACTGTGAATTTAATGGAAGAAAATGTTCTGCGTGGAAATTCAGCGATTGTTAAGTGCCACATTCCAAGTTTTGTAACAGAATACGTTACGGTTTCATCTTGGATTATTTCTGAAGGAGACGTTGATGAACTAGAAATTCAACTAAACCAGACATTCAATTTAGGTATTCAACAATATGCAACGAGGACCGAATTCCTTATATCCATCCCCTTAAAAAAGTTTATAGATACACGAAATCTCCTTGACGATGTTCATCATTCATGCGATGTTATCTATTTTCAGTGGTTTCCCAATCCTATACGGTAAATCTCTGGGAAGAGAATGTCTTACGCGGAAATGCTGCTATACTGAAATGTCATATTCCAAGTTTCGTCACCGAGTATGTTACGGTTACTTCCTGGATTATCTCTGAAGGGGAACAGGATGAAATGGAGATTAAAATGAATTCCGATTTTAATTTAGGTAACATTTACCGACAATCTCACCGCACCGAGGCATCCGTCCTTTCCGAATTTCCTCCTACATTGTTCATACAGGCACGTTTATTATAGATCGATTCGTATCAGTTCTAGGTACATTAGTATGATGTTTAAGAAAGTAGTAGTAGTAATTTTAAATTTTGCACTCTAATTTACATTGACTTAACGATTTCAGTCGTGTCTCAAGCATATGATGTGAAATTTTGGGAAGAGTACGTTTTGCGCGGCAACGCTGCTATCTTGAAGTGTCAAATTCCGAGTTTTGTCTCTGAATATGTGGCAGTAAGTTCCTGGATAATCTCTGAAGACGAGAAAGAGCGTGAAATTAAAATGAACGCTTCGTCCGACTCCGACCTAGGTACATTATCGGACTGATTCTGTGTCAGTGTTTGTTCCTTCCATCCTGTTCGACCTCTTCATCCCAATTCATGTTTTAAAGTACGGAATCTGATTTCCAAACCGTAAACTGTTTACTAAAAGTTAACATACTGACTCTGTTGTAACTACCCAAACATTTTATCTACTCGTCTCAGGTGTCACAATATTGTTTCAGTGGTATCTCAGGCATACGCCGTGAACCTGATGGAAGAGTACGTTTTGAGAGGCAATAGCGCTATTTTAAAATGCCACATACCAAGCTTTGTATCAGAGTATGTTAACGTCATCTCTTGGATCATCAGCGAAGGCGACGAGGAAATAGACATGAAACTAGAGTCAACAAATAATTTTGACGGTATGAAGTGAATTGTTTTTCAGGCTGTCAGCCTATATTTGCCTTGTGGATCTGGATAGTATTAACATGTCAGGGGAATAGTAAAATGTCTTTCTGAATGTCATTGGCCACGTCCATTGCTAGGTTTGCATACCTAAGTATGGTTAAGTTTAGGGCATTGTTCCTTAAATGGGTTCCCGTGACTCCATGGGCCTCACGGCTCACCTTTATCCTTTATCCCTCTTCCTTAGTCTAATGCATGCACTGACATTTATTAAGTAAATCGCAACCTTATGTTGCGTTGCATAACATTGAATTCCTTTGTCAAACTTTAAATGTTAACAGTTTAATGCAACAGTTTTTTATTTTCTTGACAGAGGGCAAATACTTAGTGCTTCCATCTGGAGAATTACATATTAGAGATGTTGGACCTGAAGATGGTTACAAATCATACCAATGTAGAACAAAGCACAGGCTTACTGGTGAAACCCGATTATCTGCGACGAAGGGACGACTTGTCATTACCGGTAAGTTTTTTTTTAAATACATTTTATAATAAAGTGTCATCAATTCATGTTTGAGTTACGTTATTAATCGTTTGGTCATATTTTTATATTTACATATTCTTTTATTTTACACATTCGTATGTTTTCTCATCATGAATTAATGGCGCGATTATTTATTATTTTCGCAGTGAATAGTGCTCTTTAACCGACTTCAAAAAAGGAGGAGGTTCTTAATTCGGATATTTTTTTTTTTTACATTGCCAACTAGATATTGCAATAAAATGTTAAATTAATCTTATTAAGCGCCTACTTTCAGTTTTGGAAACCATCATAAATGCGTGTTAATCACTATTCACTGTAAAACATTTGATCTAAACAAGAAAATAATGTTCTCATTTAATCATTTACGGACAATCCTCTTAAATTTAAAATTGTGTGGACATAGCCCTTGTTAGTGTTTAAACGAGAATATTAATTTAATTTGGAATAACATGTACTTAAAAAGAGTTTCTGTGCAATAATTATAATCTTT
Source organism: Gortyna flavago (assembly GCA_963669345.1). Taxonomy (NCBI): domain Eukaryota; kingdom Metazoa; phylum Arthropoda; class Insecta; order Lepidoptera; family Noctuidae; genus Gortyna; species Gortyna flavago. Next base: position 10,747,512 of record OY770129.1, read on the forward strand.
ATTTGTGATAATTACATACGTAGTTACATTTATCGCTATTTTGATTTTAAATACTGATTTAACTTTCACGCATTTCTTTAAAAAAGGTTATTTTTATTGTGTTATGTACTTATGTTTTATGAAGCTTAAATACGCAAATACTATTTTGTGTCTTTAAGTTTCCATTTTGGACTTATAACTTGCCTGAATGTTGGGATAGGGTACCCTGCAGAGCCTTGACTCGCGGTAGCTTTGATATCCTTAGGGATTAGTGGTGTTTAGGGCCTACTTTCCGATTGAATGTTTTGGTGTCCTCTGTTCGTGATCTCGCCTTCTCCCAACATGCGCAGAGCCGGTGGGCCGGGTACCTCCCAAGTTCCCTAGCGCGTCGACCACAAGTGGCTACCAGTTTACCGAGCTCTCCAGCCTCTCTGTACTGTGCCCAGCACAGGCTTATCCAGCACCGATGTACCGGTAAGATTCACATTAACGTCGTTTTGCGTAATTCCTCAGAGCCCATAGGGCGCGTGCCACCTAGGTTGGCCACTACACAGGTTGGCATGATGTTTGTAACCACTTCGGGAGCGTCATTTACATTACAATGTCCAGCTCAGGCATTTCCTGTCCCCATATTCAGGTATGGCACTTTGCTATTCTAGTAATATTATGACCATTTTTAGAACCCGTTGGCCGCGTACCTCCCAAGTTTGCATCTGTTTTGACTGGAACCATGTTTGAAGTTAAAAAAGGCGATTCTTACGCTTTGCAGTGTCCCGCCCAAGCGTTCCCAACCCCTCTGTTCAGGTAATTTTAACTTCAAACTTTTATTTTCGCTGCATCTGTAGAGCCTGTCGGACGCGTTCCGCCAAAATTTGCATCTGTCGTCATGGGAACTATGATTGGAGTCAAGAAATCTTATTCATTTGCCCTACAATGCCCTGCGCAGGCGTTCCCAGTCCCGATTTTCAGGTACTTCTAGTATTCTTGTCAATTTTAATATTCATATCGTAGTATACCTATATATTAAATTTGCTTCAGAACCTATGGGAAAAGTATCACCAAAATTTCCAAGTTTAGAAAAAAGTAGACTTTTCAACTATGACAGCAATCAAAGCGTAGCGCTTTTATGTCCCGCTCAAGCATTCCCTGCCCCAATGTTTAGGTAAGAAAATTCTGATAGTAGGTTTAGTTTTATTGAGTTTATAACAAATATTAAGTACCTATAAATTCATTTCATAGAGCCTATGGGAAGAGTATCGCCAAAATTTCCAACTGGAGACATAAGTAGGACGTTTATTGCTAACATGGGCGATGGAGTACCTTTACTTTGCCCTGCACAAGGATTCCCCGCTCCAGCATTTAGGTAATTTTTAAACTGTCTATCGTTCTTATAATTACACAGAACCCATGGGCAAAGTCTCGCCGAAATTTCCATCAACTGAAACTGGACGCAGTTTTACGTTCTCCTCCAATTCTTGTGTGACAATGCTCTGCCCAGCTCAAGCGTTTCCAGCCCCACTTTTCAGGTACATTGATTTATATTGATCTTATCTCTTTAGAGCCTGTGGGGCGAGTATCACCAAAATTCCCTTCGATGGATAGTTCAAGAAGTTTCAGCGCTGTATGTAACTCCAGCTTGACGATATTATGTCCAGCACAGGCATTCCCGGTCCCAGTATTCAGGTAAAAAATCCCAATGGATTAAACACCACAACAATAATTTGATTTGATCCTAGAGCCCGTTGGTCGTGTTCCACCAAAATTCACAACAGGCGACAAAAGTCGTGCATTTGATGCAAACGGAGGTGATAGCGTCACTCTTTTGTGCCCCGCTCAAGCTTACCCTGCCCCGGCCTTCAGGTATATTATTAGACATGGATTATAATATCTCCTTATGTAACTTGTTCTTAGAGCCATTGGGTAGCGCCGCTCCGAAAGTAGCAACAAAAATGATCGATATAACGGAAGTATCTCTCAGTAAAACTGTCACATTACTTTGTCCCGCGCAAGCTTTCCCCGTTCCAATATTCAGGTAAAATAAATTGATTTTACTATTTAGCAAAATGGTTATGTTTATGTCCAGAGCCCGTAGGAAGAGTTCCTCCGAAGTTCCCAACACTGGATAGTACTAGAGGTTTCAGTGCCCTCATAAATGCTAGCGTAACGCTGCTGTGTCCCGCTCAAGCTTTCCCAGTACCTTTATCCAGGTAAACTTAAGTGATTTGTATCTATTTTCTTCTAGAGCCAATTAATAGCGCCCCGCCAAAAGTACCTACTAAAACGATAGAGTTTGTGGAATTCGCGATGGGCTCCAGCGTTACGTTGCTTTGTCTGGCACAAGCATTCCCGGTCCCTGTCTTTAGGTGAGTTTTAACTCAATAATAATAGGACGCGTTTGTTTTTAGAACCAGTTGGTCTAAAAGCCCCTACATTCTCTACGGATTTCAAAATGGCGTGGTATGTTAAGAACGTTGAGCAGGGCTTCGCGTTACTTTGTCCGGCACAGGCATACCCCGCCCCTTTATTCAGGTATTTTTACTCAACTTTTTAGAACCAATCGGCTCCAAAGGCCCTTCGTTTTCAAGCGGTTCAAAACTAGCCTGGTTTGAGATTCGACAAAAACAGGATTTCGCATTAATATGTCCGGCCCAAGGGTATCCTGTACCATTATTTAAGTGAGAACTTTTACCCACTCTTAATTTCTGTCATTTTCCAGAACCCGTTGGTTCCAAGCCCCCCACATTCTCTACTGATGACAAATTGGCATGGTTTATTAGTAGACCTGTAGGACAAAGTTTAGCTTTGCTATGTCGGGCCCAGGGACATCCTATTCCTGTATTCAGGTACATAACTACAATATTTTATAATTTTAGAGCCAATTGGATCCAAGTCACCCACATTTTCCACTGATAATAAGTTTTCTTGGTATATGAGGAATACTGGCCAGAGTCTAAACCTCCTATGTCCAGCTCAAGCTTTTCCAGTACCAGTGTTCAGGTGAATAAATTGTACCTAATATTTTGAATTGTAGAACCCGTTGGCTCAAAGTCCCCTACATTTTCGAATGACGTTCAGTTCTCTGGGATAACTCGTAAAACTGGTCAAGATTTTGCTCTTTTGTGTCAAGCGCAAGCATTTCCAGTCCCAGTATTCAGGTAAGAAAACCATGTATTTAAACAATCAATGACGTTTTACCGTATTTGTCACAGAACCAATCGGGTCCAAAGCACCTTCGTTTTCTTTGGAATATAAAAGCACTACTCTTACGAAAGTGATACAACAAGCCATAGTTCTCTTGTGTCAGGCTCAAGCTCACCCTCCTCCTATATTCAAGTGAGTGACTCATAACTTTGATTATGTTTTCTTGGTTTAGAACCAGTAACAGCGAGAGCACCTGCATTTCCTACTTCCGCAAGTTCTTACAATTATGAAATAGAAGCTAATTCTGGTGGTTCTATGCTTTGCCAGGCACAAGGGTACCCCCAACCAGTATTCAGGTAGGTTCGGTTTTTGACTTTGTTGTCCCTCTTTTAGAACCCGTTGGTGCAAAAGCTCCTTCTTTTTCGACTGATTCCAAGGGCAGTATATTCGTTAGAGAAATCGGACAAAGTTTTGCATTGCTCTGTCAGGCGCAAGCATCCCCTATTCCTGTATTTAGGTAAGTCGAAATTAATAAATTGTTTGTTTCTCCAGAGCCCGTAAGCTCCAAGCCGCCTAGCTTCTCCACTGATTTCACTCTTTCAGCGGTAACAAGACATAAGGGTCAAAGTTTCGCATTATTATGTCAAGCTCAAGCTTTTCCTATACCGGTTTTCAGGCAAGTGTCGAAAGATCTATTGAAATAATTACATATTTCTAGTTCATTTGTGGTTTATTTTGGAATAGTTTTAAATCAGATAAGTTAGTTTTTTTTTATATTAGGTGGATCTACAAAATTCTTCTGAGATGAAAAATGTCTCTTGGCACAAGTAATAACTTGTTATGATTTGTATGCAGAACCCGTCGGATCCAAAGCTCCTTCTTTTTCAACTGAATCAGCTCTTTCGTCTATAAAAAGGCATCAAGGTCAAAGTTTTGCTCTACTTTGTCAAGCTCAAGCTTTTCCAGTTCCAATATTCAGGCAAGTTTCAATATTAATTTTATTAATTAGCAGTACAAACAATGTTATAGAACCAGTTGGCGCTAAGTCGCCGACATTTTCCACTGAATCAATGGGAAGCATTTTTCGAAAGCGCGAGGGACAACCTTTTACACTTCTTTGTCAGGCTCAGAGTTATCCCGCTCCAGTTTTCAGGCAAGTGTTTTTTTTCTCACATCACAGAACCTGTGGCCTCCAAAGTACCAACTTTTTCAACGGACGCTCGTAGCACAACTTTTATACGCATCGTCGGACAAAGTTTCGGATTACTGTGTCAAGCGCAGGCCTTTCCCGTACCCGTATTCAGGCAAGTTTGTTAATTGATTTGGTCACTTCTTCTGGAAATATCTGTTAAAATTTGAATTTCTCACATCATTTATGACTTCAGGAGTAAATATGTTCTCGAATTTTATGTAGAGCCAATCGGGAGTGCAGCGCCAAGTATCACGACAACACAAAAAGCTGCTGTGTCTTACCCCAAACATACTTCGCTAGCACTTTTGTGCCCTGCGCAAGGATTTCCTGTGCCAGTCTCAAGGTGCGTCAGCTTGTGTTTTTTGTTGAAGTCATCGAGATATACAACTCTCAAAACTAGAAGTAGGTAATATTTTCTAAAATAATTCGATGGTCCCTCCCACTCAACCGGCGCCGAGGGTGTCTCGTCCATATGCGTAAGTGATATCTTATTTTACTTAAATAATTCTGACAACTGACTAAAGCGTCTCTTAGAATATTAAAAAACGATTCCAAACAGGGTTTGCAAAATAGTCGTCTCTGTAATTACAGAACCAACCAATAAAATTGCCCCTCGAAAGGATTCTACTAAAAACTTTGAAGGGTGGGAAGTATTCACCGTGGCGCAAATGGACGTGGCATACTTAACGTGTCAAGTTGCTGCTTACCCGGCGCCCGTGTTTAGGTGAGTAGGCAATACAAGGACGGTTTTGCATTCCAGAGCCGACCGGTAGGACGGGGCCAAAGGTGACGGGCGACGGGCTCAATCGACATATAGGTCGACAAGGTGAAAGCCTCGCGCTCCTTTGCGACGTTCAAGCTTTCCCAGCCCCTCTTACGAGGTATGGCCTTTAAAGGCTTAGGGCCGGCCGCCGGCATCTCACGCATTCATTTATCACGTAGTCATATCATATCACTATCATCCAATGTACTGATATCCGTTGTTATTGCAGTCTGTTGCGGCGGCCGCCCCGCCCACACGTGACATGAAGGCGTGATGAATCGCGGCCGGCCGCGCGCCCTATTACGGTCCCCAGCCAAAGTAACGATTGAGCGGCGTAGACACCTGTTGGTAAGTGTCAGGGTGTTCTTGCTTTCGTTCAAACGCTTTAATCTTTACTTTGTGCTTTTCGTGAGCCAAGGCTGCACTTTACTTATTTTTGTAGCAAAAGAACAACCCTGGTTTATGCGGTAGCTTTATATTAACTCTGTCCCAACGGCTAGCTTTTTATGTTAATTATATCTTCGTGTACATCACCTTTATTTCTCAATATGATGGTTTGAATTTCTTCGCAACGTGTATTTATTACACATTTACATACATGTGCAGTTTGGTGGTTTAGATTGCTTTTGTTTCTTCTTTAAGAACCAACAAACAGTATTCCTCCCAAGCTGTCTAGTGGTCGTTTACAAGAATCTGAGTTGAATGTCGGAGAAACGGGCACTATTTTATGTCTAAGTCAAGGTTTTCCAGTTCCTGGATTCAGGTAGGTGGCTCTAGTAGGAACTTTATTCCCCAGTAGATACGTATGACTGTAACAATTACCTACCATCTTAATCTACTAATTATGTCTCGAGTAACTTTATTATTTGCTTTAATTGACGAGCTACGAGTACCAACGTTCCTATAACTTAATCTGGATACATGGCAACTTGTCTGAACTTGTTCTGTTTTGTTCTAGATGGTACAAGTTCGTTGAAGGCACGACCAGGAAACAGCCAGTTACCCTTGATGACAGAGTAAAACAAGTATCAGGAACCTTGATTATCAAAGAGGCTAAAGTTGAAGACTCTGGAAAATACTTATGCGTTGTGAACAATTCTGTTGGTGGTCAGTATATTTTTTTTATCAGAAGAAGTATACTAGCTCCTTTAATAAGATTTTAAAATCATTAACAATCTTTCATTTGCAGGCGAATCCGTGGAAACTGTTTTGACCGTCACTGCTCCCCTTAAAGCTGCTGTTGAACCTGCTACGCAAACTGTTGACTTCGGAAGACCCGCTGTATTTACCTGCAGATACGAAGGAAACCCTGTTAAAACTATCACATGGCTTAAAGATGGCAAGGACATGAAGCACCATGATGCTACTCTAAGGTAGGAGATTTTATTTTTTCTGGAAAACTCATTTTTTTTAATAATTTTTCAGATACCTGCACGACGCGGCGTACGTATTTAACGTATATAAGAACGTAGGATTTGTGTAAACATACTTCCGTATTACAGGATTGAATCAGTGAAGAAAGACGACAAGGGTATGTACCAGTGCTTCATTAGGAACGACCAAGAAAGTGCAGGAGCCAGCGCTGAACTGAAACTAGGAGGTCGATGTAAGTTGAAACAACGAACTTTATGCTTTCATGAAATTCATATTAGTAATTCGAAGTTATTGTCAACTAATATCTAAAAATTCTGTTTCCAGTCGAACCACCACTGATCCGTCATAGCTTCGGTGAACAGACTTTCCGCTCCGGCCCATCTCTCCGTTTGAAATGTGTCGCATCTGGCAACCCTACTCCTGACATTTCCTGGCTTTTGGACGGCGAGAAACTGACCAGCGGAGAAAGGCTTCAGATCGGACAGTTTGTTACTGCTGATGGCAACGTTGAATCTCACTTGAACATCTCTTCCGTGCATACCAATGATGGTGGATTGTACACGTGCATTGCGTCTAGCAAGGTAAATATTTGAATTCTCCGCTGTTTGAGCCGTTTGATGGAAATCATCCTTTAGGGTAATAGGATGCAGCGGGATTGTCCGAAAGGGTTACCGCTACCCCGGAACATAAAGGGCTAAGGAAGGAACACGGATGGGTTTTAGTCAGTAAGAGTCTGACACTCCCTTCCGCTCCACCCAGAGAGGGAGGGGTCATTTGATGATTTCTCATCCTTAAAAAAAAACGGGTAATAGGATGATGACGACAATATGTTTTTCTAAAATGCTATGAATTAAGCAATCATTCTAAATTATTCAATTAACTTGATCTATCCGTATTTGGCACACCTAGAACATTATCTCAACACCACTTCAGATAGAATAAGAGTTTAAAGAGCAAACTGTGTTTTATACACAGAAAAGAAAAAATAGTACTTCTAACTCAGTGACATTCATAAATTTCAGGTCGGCAGCGCATCCCACTCGTCCCGCGTCAACGTGTACGGCCTGCCCTACGTGCGACCCATGAAGAAACGCCCCGTAGTCGCCGGAGACAACCTCATTGTGCACTGCCCAGTAGCTGGCTATCCTATCGACTCTATTGTATGGGAACGGGATAACAGGTTAATATGAAACGAATTTATTATTATTACAAGCTGTGTGCCCGATGGGATTTCTCCTCCGTAAAAATTACGAACTTACATACAAACTTTCATCCCCTTTTATTTCACTCCTTGGGCAGTTTCAAAACTATTTCCTTAATGGCTACTTTCGTTTTCTATGGAACTTTTGTACAACATTTAATGCTTTTCTAAACCCAGCAATATAGGCTATGCGTTGTCTGTCAGTGAATTAATGAATTCATGATTTAAAAAAGTCGATTTTGGAAGAATCCTTTGTTTCGGATCCTACATAGGATATCAGGCGAAAAGTAATCTAAAGAAGTTGGGGCGCTACCGGGCAAAAACATTGTGTTTTATTTTCTACGGACATAGACCCCAAATAATAAAATAAGTCACAATTCTGTCTGGTGCATCTCCTAGTGAATCGAACGGTCCACAAAGTTTTGACTCCTCCCTAAACCGCCTTTGCTCCGCCTACTGTCTGGCGAACAATAAAAGTTTTAGCGCGAAATATGCTGTGCCACGAAACACAATGTATTATTTTAGAATTTCGCTTCAAAAGTATTTTCCATTCGCATATTAAAGGACCTATCTATACTATCCGAACCTTCACTATAGGATATCAAATGAAGCTATGCAAAGTAGACCCTGACTCATTTTGAATAACGATTAAATTCCAGGGTACTACCCATCAACCGCAAACAGAAGGTATTCCCCAATGGCACCCTCGTGATCGAAAACGTAGAACGAATGAGCGACGAAGCGACCTACACTTGCGTAGCCAAGAACTCCCAGGGATACACCGCTAAAGGAGCATTAGAAGTACAAGTCATGGGTAAGTTCGTACACAATAAGTTTTTTGACGTTGAGGTACCTTTGAGAGTGATCAAATCCTTTGAGACTTTCAATTGTTCAATTCTATTGCGAACCAATGACAGTCACCATTATCCAAACATTCTTAAGGCACAGTTGAAATAGTTCAGAACCTCTGGCCAATTAGATAGACTGCTTGCGACTTAAACGATCAACTGAATAGTGAGTGCATCTTATTATGCCTCATAACAAATAGACATTTCATGTGTATTTTTACTTGTTAATCTTTAAAACACACTGTATTAAAAGAAAACAATCAATTTGAAAACTGAATTCATAGCAACAAATTATTTCAAATTTTCTAATCAGATATGATAAAGCGAGAATTGCATAATTTTCACTCACGTAGGTAATCAATGAAGTAAGGGTCACAATACTACCTAATATTATTTTATCTCAAAGGTACCTACGATATACTACGTCAGATATTTTGTTTTTGTGAATGCAATGATTTGATTCGACAAGAATAGGTAATGTTTGAAAAAATATTCCAGTAAAAGGGTCGATTAGACGAGTCTACTGTAAAAAATACGCGATATGATTTGCCTTATGTTGATATTAACTCATTTAATTCACAATACTCATGAGATGTTTGTTTTTCGAGAAAAAAACCGTTTGCTGGTCATTTGAAAACTTTATACTCAATTTAGAATACGCAAATAAACTTTTTTTTTCAGCAAGACTTGATCAACGTTAATAGAGCGAGTAAATTAATAGGGATACATCGTTTTTTTTAATGTTTTTCAATGACAGTAAACGGTTTGTTACTGAGTTTCTAACACATTTTCAAATTTACAAATTAATATTCACATATTTTCTTAATAAACTTTATTAAAATGTATATTGGGACTCCGTTGTTTCTCCATTATTAATACCATAATTTAAGAAAACTATGCAGATACTTTAATATTTAAAAAGAACCTGTTCATACTGTTAACAGCTACTTACACTAAATTATGGTATTACATTTTACGTGTATTGTGTACTAATCACATTTATTTTCAGGTATACAAACGTAGAATTACATAGGTACTTTAAAATGAATGTCATTGTTATTTTCTACTCATATAAAACAATATTATAGACCAAGATGTTTATGCCCGCCAAAGCTACATCGTATGCCACACACGCCCCTGCACTAGTGCTTAGTTTAAAGTAATCTTTTTATACAGTGCCCCCTCAAATATTACCATTCGAGTTCGGTGACGAGCCAGCAAATGCAGGAGACATGGCCTCCATATCTTGCGCATTAAGCAAAGGCGATCAACCCCTTAACATTTCCTGGGTTCTCAATGGACAAGTAATACCAAAGAACAACGACATGGGAATCGTTTTAACCGTTATCAACAAAAAGACCTCGATCCTAAACATAGACTCTGTAAGTGGTATACACAGGGGCACGTACCTCTGTGTGGCGACGAACATGGCTGGCTCAGTTAATCATAGCGCTGTACTCGAAGTCAACGGTACTCATCCTAATAACGTTCAGCTTGCTTTTTTCGGTTATGTAGTGTGCATTATCCCAAAACCCTAACCCCTTTTTCAAATAAGAATAATAATTATTTGATAATAGTTCCGCCTCAATTATTGCCCTTCGAATTTGGAGAAGAAATTCTGAATGAAGGAGAAACCGCATCTGTGTCTTGCGTAATGAGCAAGGGCGACCTTCCGGTGAAGTTCAAATGGCGCTTCAATGGAGAAGAAATAAAACCGCGCAACAATCTCGGCATTGTGCTCACGAATATCAGCAAGAAAACATCGATATTAAACATAGAACCTGTAAGCTCAGTTCATCGAGGCTCTTATACTTGCGAAATCAAAAACGAAGCCGGCGTTACAAACCACACCACAATTCTAAGCGTTAACGGTCCGCTTTATTCTTTATTAATTTAATATTTGTTTTAATCGCTTTTATAACTTCAGTTCCTCCCCAAATCTCACCCTTCGAATTCGGCGACGAGCCAGCCAACGCTGGTGATACCGCGTCGGTTCAATGTGTTATGAATAAGGGTGACCTACCAGCTAACTTCTCGTGGAGTCTAAATGGAAGGACAATTTCTCAGAACAATAACATCGGAATAGCTATTGGAGGCATGGGTCGCAAAATGTCCATACTGAATATTGATTCTGTCAATGGCACCCATAGGGGATTGTACGTTTGCTTCGTGGAAAACCAAGCTGGTCAAGTCAATCACAGTGCCACGCTGGAAGTTAATGGTTCTTCATATTTTGATTTCTAAGTAGTTTCGTTATTATTTTAATTTGTACGTTTCTTACACTAATTAATAGTAGCTTCCTATAACAGTTCTACCCCAAATCCATCCTTTTACCTTCGGAGAGGAACCAGCTAACGCGGGCGACACAGTCGGAGTGCAATGTATGGTGACGAAGGGCGACACGCCAGTCAATATCACTTGGCACTTGAATGGGAAACCAACTAGTGAAATTCCGGGTATCACCATGACTAAAATCGGCCATAAGTCAAGCAGCATGTCTATAGACTCAGTAGCATCCATACACACAGGAGTGTATACTTGCTCAGCCGCCAACAGAGCCGGTCATGCCAATTACTCAACTGAGTTGGCTGTTAACGGTATCTATAACCACCCGGTACCCTAATGACCACTATTATGACCAAATGCATCGTATTGATTTGTTGCTTTGTTTCCCATTTTTATATCCCTGTTATCATTTCCTTTTCCTACATTGTTCCATAATATAACGCCCAGATTTAAAAAATATCATCAAGGCGTGGTCAGATATAACGTGACTCTATCTTTTGATCAAAAAGCAATTTTAACGGTGTAATTCACAAGTATATTTGCAAGACTTACATTACTTGATAACTTAAGAATGTTTCACAATTCATTTTGCAAGTATTCGGCGTAGACTTAAGCTATCAAGCACCTTTCCATTTCTATTAATAACAATAAACTATTCTATAGTTGTGCCGCAGGTTACGCCTTTTGATTTCGGGGAAGAAATACTCAACGCAGGGGATACAGTATCTCTAACTTGTACCGTCGGCAAAGGGGATTTACCTTTGAAAATTCACTGGGAACTAAACGACAAAACTCTTAACTCGGGCAATGGTATTCTAATAAATAGAAACGGAAAAAGAGTCTCAATTCTGATATTAGATAATGTTCAACATGAACATATCGGCAACTACACTTGCATAGCCGAAAATGAAGCCGGTCGCAGTAGCCACAGTGCGGTGCTCAACGTGAACGGTACCGAGTACAAACACTTCCAAAAGTTTACCTGCTTTTGTTCGCACGATTTATTAATTGTTACTTTATTTGTGTATGTTTATAAATTGTATTTTTTCCTAACACAAACACTCAGTCCTACATTTATAAAACCAAACGCTTCGAATATTTTAGTAAAAACCTTACATATCCTTTCTTCTCTACCTTAGATAGATTTGAAAACACATTGTTCTAATAATACAAAAAATATTTCAAAAATTCTTTTTTTAATGGTTAGGGTGGTCTAAACATTAAAAAAAGAATTTTTGAAATCGATTCACAATTGCCGGAGATATCGCGTAACAAACATATATAAAAAACAACATAGTTGATACAGTCGAATTGAGATAACCTCCTTATTTTTGAATTCGGTTAATAATTGTAACATCGTGTGTGGCAAAGTACGATAGCAGCATCACGGCATATTGTCGGAAAAATTTAATATAAAATTGATAAAACTTAAAAAATTACAATTAGAATATTCAGAAGTCCAAACGAAAGGTTTTCCCCATCCTTAAATAAATTAAAATATGGAGAAAAAAAGGAATCTAGTTTCTTAATTCACAAGTAAATCTAGTCTTGTCACCATTTTTTTATTTTTGTAATTAATTCCTATTCCCACTGCAGTCCCACCACAGATCAAACATTTCGAATTCGGCGAGGGACCAGTTAATGCTCAAGAAATGGTTTTAGTCATATGTCTAGTCAGTAAAGGGGACCTGCCCGTTACAATAATTTGGTTTTTTAATGGAAAACCTGTGAAATCTGGAGATATTGGAATCAATCTTGTGAACACGAAACGATCAAGTCAACTAAACATCGAATCTGTGAGCCATCAAAATCAGGGCAATTATACATGTGTGGTAAAAAATGAAGCTGGCTCTATGAATTATTCTGCGGAGTTATTTGTCAACGGTACCTTGAATTAATGCATTTGTGCCTGCTAGATGTGTTTTGAATTTTTTTTTTTTTTTTTTTACCTTTTGTAACTTTGGCGGGCCATAAAATTGATTATCACTAATCTAGTCAATATTTGGAATTAAAGCAAAGGAAAACATTCAGGTTCATTATATTGGGCACGTGAAATAATTTTTAACTTGTAGGAAATAATACTTTCCAGTGGCACCTGTTATAACTCATTTTGAATTCGACGAATCCGTTTTTTACGGAGAGGGTGTTCAAGTCATGTGCCATGTACCTAAAGGAGATAAGCCGTTAAATTTCAAGTGGACATTTAGCGGAGGAGATGTGAGTTCATTAACCGGTTTGAACATCATGAACGTGGGCGATAGGGGTTCAGCTCTCATCATCCCCGCGGTGACGGCTAAACACTCTGGCAATTTCACATGCACCGCCTCTAATATTGTCGCCAGTGCTAGCCACCACGCCACGCTCAATGTCAAGGGTATATGGTCTCGGTGAATTGTCTTTGCTTATGCGTTCTTTTCTGTTACCTCTTACACTACAATCCTCTAGAATTTTGTAGTTATAGTGTCACAAAACAGTTACCTAGAACATTTGGCAATTTTTTTCAGTGGCACCAATCATATCGCCATTCGAGTTCGATGAGGCCGTCTTTTACGGTGAAAGCATACAAATTATGTGTAATATTCCGAAAGGCGACATGCCACTGAATCTTACTTGGTCGTTTCAAGACAAACCGATAAAAAAGACTGATGCAGTCGTAATCACAAAATTAGGAGCCCGAAGTTTAGTTTTGGCCATCCCAGCTGCAACAGAGAAACATTCCGGAAATTACACTTGCACAGCTTCCAATATTGTAGCCAGCACCAACCACACAGCTACATTAAACGTTCAGGGTACACTGGTTACTTTAGTGTGTTACTATTGTTTTTGTTTATTTTATTATTTGTTTGCCCTCACCAGTTCCTCCGCACATCGTTCCATTTACGGCTGAAGAGCCTGTTTTTGCCGGAGAGTCTCTACAGTTGACATGTCATATATCAAAAGGCGATACTCCCATCACAATTAGTTGGAGTTTTCATGGCCAAGAATTGTCCTCACATCAAGGAATTGCTACGATGAAGATCGGCGAACGGACATCTTTGTTGACGATATCTAGTGCGCAAGCTAGCCACAGTGGCGAATATTCATGCCACGCCGCCAATCGTGCAGGCCTGGCAGTTCATTCGGCCACAATTAATGTTCATGGTATTCCCAAAGCCTGTTAGCCGCCCTAGCCTCTCGCACGCTGCCCGCTTGACTCTGCAATAATCAAAGCCTTCTGGATTAACAGTATTGCCACACATCGTACCCTTCGAAACGGACGAGTCGGTGTTTGCTGGGGAACCAGTTCAGCTTAATTGTCATGTTTCCAAGGGTGATTTGCCACTAAACATCAAATGGCACTTTCATGGGCTAGAAAATACGTCATCGCATCTAGATATCATGACAAATAAAATGACATCTCGTACTTCGTTTTTGTCGATCTCTGCGGTGACTGCCAGCCACAGTGGCAACTACACCTGCGTAGCTACTAACAGAGCCGGTTCCACTAATCATTCCACTTCTCTCAATGTTCATGGTCAGTTTAATTTGTTTTATCTTTCGTTCATCACAGCGAATCGATGCTTATCAATAATAGGATCTGCTGTCAGAATCAGCATGAATTCTGTAAGCATGTCTGAAAGCAACGTACGCATTTAATTATTTTAGTTTCCAGTCCTTAAAATTTTCATTTATCTCACATTATTAACGCTATACCTTTAATAATGCCAATATCTTACTTTCTACGTAAATGAGGTAATTATTTCGTTAGTCTCGCAATTACTAGGAAATTATTCCGTTTGTAGTTCATCAATCTATTCCCTGGTGAATCTTGTTAAGTTTCGAAAAGCGATCTGTTTCTTCAAATCTCTTGGAGTTTGTAAAGCCTTGAAGATCCTTATCACATAACATGGTCACATCTAATAAGCTATGACAAAAAGCTTCAGTGCTGGGTATACCAACTGCTATGCGTCAGCACAGCAATAACTACACATGCATGGTCAATGACAGCGCCGGGAGCGCATAATCACTCTGACTTCCTCGTCAATATTCACGTTATCTACAAGCTGCAATTTCAAAATGAAGAATCTATAAATTCAATATGCATCTCATAGTTAAAAATTACATGTAATAGTTCCACCACAAATTACACCCTTCGAATTCGGAGAAGAAATTCTAAATGAAGGCGAAACCGCATCTGTGTCTTGCGTAATGAGTAAGGGCGATCTGCCGGTGAAGTTCACATGGCGCTTCAATGGAGAAGAAATAAAACCGCGCAACAATCTCGGCATTGTGCTAACGAATATCAGCAAGAAAACATGGATATTAAACATAGAACCCATAAGCTCAGTTCATCGAGGTTTTTATACTTGCGAAATCAAGAATAAAGCCGGGGTTACAAACCACACTACGATTCTAAGCGTCAACGGTTCGCTCTAAACTTAATTTAATATTTATTTTAATCGCTTTTTATAAATTCAGTTCCTCCCCAAATCTCACCCTTCGAATTCGGCGACGAGCCAGCCAACGCTGGTGATCCCGCGGCGGTTCAATGTGTTATGCATAAGGGTGACCTACCGGCTAACTTCTCGTGGAGTCTAAATGGAAAAAAAATCGCTCGGAACAATAACATCGGAATAGCTATTGGAGGCATGGGTCGCAAAATGTCCATACTAAATATCGATTCTGTCAATGGCACCCATAGAGGATTGTACGTTTGCTACGTGGAAAACCAAGCTGGTCAAGTCAATCACAGTGCCACGCTGGAAGTTAATGGTTCTTAATACTTAAATTTATTATGTAGTTTCGTTATTATTTTAAGTTTGCCATCTTACTTACACCAATTAATAGTAGCTTCCTAAAACAGTTCTACCCCAAATCCATCCTTTTACCTTCGGAGAGGAACCAGCTAACGCGGGCGACGCAGTTGGGGTGCAATGTATGGTGACGAAAGGTGACACGCCAGTTAATATCACTTGGCTCTTGAATGGGAAACCAACTAGTGATATTCAGGGAATCACAGTGTCTAGGCTTGGTCACAAGTCAAGCAGCTTGTCGATAGACTCAGTAGCGTCCATACACACAGGAGTGTATACTTGCTCAGCCGCCAACAGAGCCGGTCATGCCAATTACTCAACCGACTTGGCTGTTAACGGTATCTATTTTTTTACTTCGATTATGACCACATGCATCGTATTAATCTGTTGCTTTGTTTCCCTATATTTTTTAACCTCATCCATGTTTTCCTGACGGTGTTGCTATCCTTTCCATGTTATGACGTTGTGAAGCATTATAAAATATGAAGCACAAATGTAATTCGAATAGATAAGTTGGAGTCACAAGTATTTTGTTCAGAGAGACCTCTTTGTTAATTCTATTAATAACAATAAACTATTCTATAGTTGTGCCGCAGGTTACGCCTTTTGATTTCGGGGAAGAAATACTCAACGCAGGGGATACAGTATCTCTAACTTGTACCGTCGGCAAAGGGGATTTACCTTTGAAAATTCACTGGGAACTAAACGACAAAACTCTTAACTCGGGCAATGGTATTCTAATAAATAGAAACGGAAAAAGAATATCAATTTTGAGCATAGAGAACGTTCAACATGAACATATCGGCAACTACACTTGCATAGCTGAAAATGAAGCCGGTCGCAGTAGCCACAGTGCGGTGCTCAACGTGAACGGTACCGAGTACAAACACTTCCAAAACTTTATCAGCTTTTGTTCGCACGATTAATTAATTGGTTATTTATTTGTGTAATTTCGTAACTTATTTTTTACTCCTCATTCACATACCTAGTCCTACATTTAATAACATAACTCGCTCGTCAAAACTTTAAAGCCCATAAAAATCCGGGACCAATTTTAGGTAAATTCAGGAACAATAGTTGTTATGTTTTTTAACAAAACTAACAGGTTAAAACACAGAAATAAAAAATTACAAAGCTACTACAGAACAAATATTTAAACACGCAAAACAATTTTCTTTTTTTTTATCGCGGTGTCTAATCACGTCCTTTTTATTTTTACTTGTCAATTAATTACTTCTTCCCCTGCAGTCCCTCCACAGATTAAACATTTCGAATTCGGCGAAGGACCAGTAAATGCTCAAGAAATGGTTTTGGTTACTTGTGCGGTCAGTAAAGGTGATCTCCCTTTGACAATACAATGGTTTTTCAATGCAAACCCTGTGAAATCTGGAGATATCGGAATTAATCTTGTGAACACGAAACGATCAAGTCAACTAAACATCGAATCTGTGAGCCATCAAAATCAGGGCAATTATACATGTGTGGTAAAAAATGAAGCGGGCTCTATGAATTATTCTTCGGAGTTATTTGTCAACGGTACCTTGAATAATGCATTTGTGCCTGCTAGATGATGTGTTTTGATTTTTATGTTTCTATATTTTTACCATTTGTAACTTTGGCGGGCCATAAAATTGATTATCACTAAGATAATCAATAATAGAAATTAAAGCAAAGGAAAACATTCAGGTGCACATAAAAACATATTTAACTTCTACGGTATAAATACATTTCAGTTGCACCAGTTATAACTCATTTTGAATTCGACGAATCCGTTTTTTACGGAGAGGGTGTTCAAGTCATGTGCCATATACCTAAAGGAGATAAGCCCTTAAATATCAAGTGGACATTTAGCAGAGGAGATGTGAGTTCACTGCCCGATTTGAACATCATGAATGCGGGAGATAGGGGTTCAGTTCTCATCATCCCCGCGGTGACGGCTAAACACTCTGGCAATTTCACATGCACCGCCTCTAATCTTGTTGCCAGTGCTAGCCACCACGCCACGCTCAATGTCAAGGGTATAATTATGGTCTCGGTGAATTGTCTTTGCTTATGCGTTGTTTTGTTACCTCTTACACCAATCCTCTAAAAGTACTTGTAGTTTATGTATAGTATCACAAAACAACAAACAACTACCAAGAATATTTGGATATTTCTTTCAGTGGCACCAATTATTTCCCAATTCGAGTTCGATGAAGCCGTCTTTTACGGCGAAAGCATACAGGTTATGTGTCATATTCCGAAAGGCGACATGCCTTTGGATCTCACTTGGTCATTTCGAAATAAACCATTAAAAAAAACGGATGCAGTCATAATCACAAAAGTAGGAGCCCGAAGTATAATTTTGGCCATCCCAGCTGCAACAGAGAAACATTCCGGAAATTACACTTGCACAGCTTCCAATATTGTAGCCAGCACCAACCACACAGCTACATTAAACGTTCAGGGTACACTGGTTACTTTAGTGTGTTACCATTGTTTTGTTTATTTTTTATTATTTGTTTGCCCTCACCAGTTCCTCCGCACATCGTTCCATTTACGGCCGAAGAGCCCGTCTTTGCCGGAGAGTCTATACAATTGGGATGTCATGTGTCAAAAGGCGATGCTCCTATCACAATCAGTTGGAGTTTTCATGGCCAAGAATTGTCTTCACATCAAGGAATTGCTACGATGAAGATCGGCGAACGGACATCTTTGTTGACGATATCTAGTGCGCAAGCTAGCCACAGTGGCGAATATTCATGCCACGCCGCCAATCGGGCCGGCCTGACAGTTCATTCGGCCACAGTTAATGTTCATGGTATTCCCAAAGCCCGTTAGCCGCCCTAGCCTCTCGCACGCTGCACGCTTGTCTCTGCAATAATCAAAGCCTTCTGGATTAACAGTGTTGCCATACATCGTACCCTTCGAAGCTGACGAGTCGGTGTTTGCTGGGGAAACAGTACAACTCAATTGTCATGTTTCCAAAGGTGACTTGCCCCTAAGCATCAAGTGGCACTTTCATGGGTTCGACAATAGTTCATCGCATCTAGATATCATGACGAATAAAATGACGTCGCGTACTTCATTTCTGTCAATCTCTGCGGCAACTGCCAGCCACAGTGGCAACTATACCTGCGTAGCTACTAACAGAGCCGGTTCCACTAATCATTCCACCGTACTAAATGTTCATGGTCAGTTTCATTTGTTCATCATAAAACATGTTTTGTCTTACGTTCATCACCGCGCATCGATGCTTTTAGGATTTGTTGACAGAACCAGCATGAATTCTGTAAGCATGTCTGAAAGCAGCGTACGCATTATGTTATTTTTTTTTAGTTTTTCATTCCTTATCATTTATTTTGACATAAAAAACGCCAAACAGTATCGCCGATCTTAAATATTTTGTCTATTAACATTTTCCTACGGCTAACAAACAAAATAAACGTGAAACGGTAATTACGAAGGTCTAAAAAGACTACTGTTTCATTGGAAAAATATGGAATTTATCTCCATTTCGTTTCGGATCCACAATAAAACCGGATGGAATTTTTAATTTTTTTATAGCTAGGATACATAGGAATGAAGGCACCATTACTATCAGTTACACATTATTTATCCCTGAATGGTTTCCCTTGACACTTCTTCTGTAAAATCTTCCTTTATGTAATTGTTTCTTTTTTATTCAAGTGGTACCGCACATTATTCCGTTCGAAGTTGAAGAATCTATATTCGCTGGTGAATCCGTGCACCTTACTTGTCATGTATCGAAAGGCGATCGACCTCTTCAAATATCGTGGAGTTTCGAAGGCCATGAAATCCCGTATCATAATAACATGGGCATAACAACTACTAAGTTAGGAGAAAAAGCTTCAGTCCTGAGTATTCCAACTGCTATGGGCCAGCACAGCGGCAACTATACTTGCACGGCCAGTAACCG
This sequence comes from Gortyna flavago, assembly GCA_963669345.1. Taxonomy (NCBI): domain Eukaryota; kingdom Metazoa; phylum Arthropoda; class Insecta; order Lepidoptera; family Noctuidae; genus Gortyna; species Gortyna flavago. The sequence continues at coordinate 10,767,008 of OY770129.1, forward strand.
CGCCGGACGCGCATATCACTCTGTCCTCGTCAATATTCATGGTATTGGATGTGTTCCCCTAGTACAATAGCTACTGTAAGAAAATTGTTCTATAAGTGTATAGATATATTGCACGTTTAGATTTACATTTAGAAAACACTTTTTCCTTTATCAGTCCCTCCCCATATACTACCGTTTGAAATTGAAGAATCCATCTATTACGGAGAATCTGTACAAATGACCTGTCACGCCAGTAAAGGAGACCGACCGATGTCTATTACTTGGACATTCGAAGGCAAAGATCTATCCACTCATATGGGAATTAAAACCATGAAAATGGCGGAGCAGACATCCTTCTTATCTATTGCATCTGTGACGGGAGCCCACAGTGGAAATTATACCTGCATCGCCAGAAATAGAGCGGGAGAAGATAGATATTCCACTACACTCAACATTAAGGGTATTTCCACTAGATGTCGCAGCATGCACCATAAATAAATTTTTACTAACGTTGCAATATTTTCTTTACTCAGTCGTCCCTCACATCAAACCTTTCGAGTTAGATGAAGCCGTATTTGCGGGAGAGTCTGTACACCTTGACTGTCACGTTTCGAAGGGCGATACACCTCTGAACATCTCCTGGAGCTTCCAAGAGCACCCTGTTACCCGCAGAATGGGTGTAAAAACTACAACTTTAAGCGAACGCGTGTCTGTCCTCGATATACCGACCGCCTTGGGACCTAATAGTGGCAACTATACATGCACTGCGACGAATAGGGCAGGCACCACCAGCCACACGGCTCTTCTCAACGTTATTGGTACTGAAACGTTATAGCTCGGATGCGCTTGCTTTCTGTTTAGTTCCTCCTGTGGTCCAACCTTTCTCTTTCGGCGACGTCGCAATGAACTCCGGACAAGTAGTAACAACCCCCTGCTCTGTAATTGAGGGAGACCATCCACTGCGACTAAAATGGCTATTCGACGACGAACCTATTAAACCCAGATCTGGAGTAACCGTATTTCACATAGGCGAGAGAAGTGCTATTCTAAGTATAGCCTCAGTAGCACACAACCACGCTGGAAACTACACTTGTGTTGCGGAAAACGAAGCAGGAGTCCACTATCACACGTCTACTTTGATAATTAACGGTGCTTAATTGTTTCTCGCTCGGTACATTAGATTTATTTTTTGTCCTTATCGTTATATAATCAGATTTTTCGGTTATTTCTCAAATATATAATTATCCAATTTCACTTTCAATTAATTATGACATTCCAGTTCCTCCCAACATCTTGCCATTTACATTCGGCGAAAAACCCACCAACGTCGGAGAATATTTACAGGCTGCATGCACTATAAATTATGGTGATCTTCCACTCACTATTACTTGGATGTTTAACGGACAATCCATGTCTCAGAGGAATAGCAATTATGTTGTTACCAATTCCAAAAGAAGTAGCTTACTAATAATAGAATCTGTAGACGCCAAACACGCCGGTTCTTATACATGTATCGGGGAGAATCGTGCTGGCCGTAACACCCATTCAGCTGACTTAGTTGTTTACGGTTAGTCTCATATATGATAGAAACTTATTATTTTGTCATTTAGATAAACTTTGTTTCAGTTCCTCCCAAGATTGCACCTTTCAGTGCCGGCCCAGAGCCGGCTTTTCTTGGGGATTATTTTGCTCTTCAGTGTATAGTAACCCATGGGGATCAACCGGTTCTTATTGACTGGACTGTCAATAATCAATCTGCCAAATCCATTCCCGGAGTTCGTGTTAGTACCAACGACCGAAGAAGTAGCGTATTAACCATTGAGTCAGTGGATGCAACACACGCAGGGCTTTTTAATTGTACCGCGAGTAATGCTGCGGGCGTCGTTTCGCATACCACCGATTTGGTTGTAAAGGGTGCGAACAAAAAGTGACTATTTTTACGCTTCCGTCCTTTTAACCTCAAACTTTCATTTCCTAATTTCACTTTACCATAAATTTTTATACTGTCCTAGTTCCACCGTTGATAATGCCGTTCAATTTCGGTGAGGTGCCATTCAACCCGGGTGACACTGCGGTAGTGAATTGTCTTGTCACCAAAGGAGATCTACCTCTCGAAATATCATGGACATTCAGCAGCGAGACTATGGACTCGAGCCTTCAGCGAGACATCACGACGTTGCCTCTCAATCCTCGTGCTTCCATCCTCACCATCAACTCCGTGAGCGCAAATCATCAAGGGAACTACACGTGTATCGTGCAGAATGCGGCCGGCCGCGCAGAATATGCAGCGGCACTCGTCGTCAACGGCACGTCTAAATTTGATAATGCTATGATGCCAACTGAATTGAATAATATGGGAACTAACATCACAATATCGCACCTGAAAGGACAGTCCGTTCACAGTCACCGTTCTATACCTCTTTTCTCATAAGTCGCTAACATTGCCTGCCTCGACGTTATCCTAATTGATCTAACCCAAAAATCTATGGTTATTTCCAGTACTGCCTCGCATAGTTCCATTCTCGTTCGAGACTCCGCTGTTTGCGGGGCAGGCCAGTCAAGTTACATGTTTGGTCTCCGAGGGCGATCAACCTCTCGATATTCAATGGTACTTTGAAGGGCAACCTTTGAAGGAGAAACTCGGCGTGACGGCAACTAAAATTGCGCAGAGAGCTTCATTGCTTCTGATCGACCCGGCCGGTTGGTCGCACAGCGGACCGTATGCGTGTATCGCGCGCAATTCCGCTGGCATGTCCAACTATACCGCCTCACTAGAAGTCCATGGTATACGTCACGCATCTGTGTACCCTTCATCCTAGCACGGACCAGCTTTGCGTAGATTCCATATTGTATTGCTTTAATTATTCCGTTACTTTAAAAGAAAAAAATCCAAAATATCGTTAATCGGTAGATAAATGAAACTCTCACTTCATAGCTGTCCTGATTTGATATTCATATCACGTTTAGGTGATAACACAAACATTTCGTTATCAATCTCGAGACAGGGTTTAGATCAGTCGTCTTGAATGCTTTCCATAGGAACCGGCTGCGGCTATCATCGACGTACCCTTTTCATCCACTCCTTGCATTTTATTTTGATCCTTACACCTTCCTCTCCTTTGGGTTCCTTTCTTTATATTTGTTTCATTAAATAATTTGCGTATTAGCCATTAATTTTAAGCTTGTTGCTTGGCTTACTAACATTATGTATATTGTCTGTTGAAATAATGTGTTGATATCATTTCAGAAAGTAATAAACAAAGGCATTATTTCTTCACATTTCTAGCGCGTTGCTTTGATTGTTGATGGTGGAGTGTAGATATGCTTTGTATTTATAATTTGTTTTATTATTTATATCCAACTTAATAATATATGGTTTGTGATATGCCTAATTTTTTTTTTTTGCAAGCTCTGAAATATATTCGTCTTTAAAGCTTCTATGGCGGCGCCTCAAAGCACATACAAATATCTGTTTATACAATGCTTATGAAGTATATCTGAAACTATATTCAATACCTGGTCGTTACAGGAGCTTTTCAGAGGATATAATTATATTTAAGTATACATGAACTAGAGTACAAGAAATCGAAGAAAAAAAAAACAATTTCTATGTGGTCAAACATTTTAAATAAATAATTTTAATTAATATAAAAAAACTTGATATAATATTATTTCTGTATTTTGTTAAAACTGATGTTCACTATACTTAAATATTCTTGAATAAACTCAATAAAAGAAGATGTCCCCTAGTTTTTTTTTTAGGATGAGATTTTGTATCATTATTAGCAACACTAATTAAATTAAGTTTAAATTAAGGACATTACCGAGATTGAAAAGAATTAATTGTCTGGGAATCAAAATCTTTTCCTTAAAACGTAAAATAAATATTTTGTTTTGCCGAAAAAAATTACTGTCTAAAATTAAATTAAAATACAGTAATCCAAAAAGCGATAAGTTTGCAATCTCATACTATTTGTAGTTCAAACATTCTTTATTACATACATAAACAAATAAATAAAGAATTAAAGTCAATAGTAATCAAAAAGATTTTGGCCCTTATTTCACGTAGCAGACAGTGCAAGTGCTATAACCTGTCGGTGATATTTCAGTTCCCCCCCGCTGGATTATTGAGCCCACTGATAAGGCATTTGCTCAAGGCTCTGATGCCAAAGTTGAATGTAAAGCTGATGGTTTCCCTAAGCCTCAAGTCACATGGAAACGGGCTGAAGGTAACAACATACATAACATCATTATACTTATTGTTTTCGTAATTAGAGATCATTTTCTCGACAGATATAAAATATCTTGTTTAATCATTTTAGGTGATACCCCTGGCGATTACAAAGATCTTAAGCCAAACAACCCTAATGTAAAAGTTGAGGATGGAACTTTGGCCATTGCAAATATTCAAAAGACGAATGAGGGTTACTATTTATGCGAAGCTGTTAATGGAATCGGATCTGGATTGTCCGCCGTTATTCTTATTAGCGTTCAAGGTAATCTGAATTACAAATGCCTAAAGCTAAGCTCGTGGTTAATTGATATTACAACCTCTGTTTTAACATTTTAGCCCCACCTCAATTCGAGATTAAAATGAGGAATCAGACTGCCCGCAGAAGTGAACCAGCTGTTCTGCAGTGCCAAGCTAAAGGAGAAAAGGTAAAAATCTAAGCTAAGTCCTTAACAAACAATAATTAACAAACTCAAACTGACTACCACATTTTCGATTGTTTGCAGCCAATCGGTATCATATGGAACATGAACAACAAACGTCTCGAACCCAAATCTGACCCACGCTACACTATTCGCGAAGAAATATTGCCTGGAGGAGTTGTATCCGACCTTAGCATCCGTAGAACTGAACGATCTGACAGCGCTCTCTTCACTTGCGTCGCTACTAACGCCTTTGGCTCTGATGATACCAGCATCAACATGATCATTCAAGGTAAAAGATGATTAAACAATGATATTAATACACCGTAATAAACAATTATTCAAAGATACTCAACCAAGTAACATTACAGAGGTTCCCGAAGCGCCCTACGGTTTGAAGGTATTAGACAAATCTGGAAGGACCGTGCAACTGTCTTGGGCCGCACCTTACGATGGCAACTCACCAATCAAGAAGTTCCTTATTGAATACAAACGCGCCAAGGGTAACTGGGAAAAAGATATTGACAGGTACTTCACAAGTTTCTCTTACTTACCTGATGTCAACATTGTCCATACAAGTATTTAACACCATTTTTTTTGCAGAGTCCTTGTACCTGGAGACACGACTGAAGCCGGAGTATATAGCTTACGACCAGCTACTGCTTACCACATCAGGATCGTCGCTGAAAACGAACTGGGAACTTCTGAGCCATCTGAAACTGTCACCATTATCACTGCTGAAGAAGCCCCGACCGGTCCCCCACAAGATTGCAAAGTCGATGCCGTTGACAAGCACACCCTCCGCGTCACCTGGAAGCCTCCCCCACCTCAGGACTGGAACGGCGAACTCCAAGGGTAAAATACAATCGAATAACTCCTTATCTCCGATCTTTAATCTCGAAGAAACGAATAATAACGGTGATGTTTTAATTTTCCAGTTACTATGTTGGCTACAAACTGGCGTCCAGCAACAAGTCCTTCGTGTTTGAAACTGTTGACATCTCTAAGGAATCTGGCAAGGAACACCACTTGGACATTCTGAATTTGAAGTAAGTGCTGACAGAAAACTGACTACCAAAGCCGATTGCAGACATAATAGTGCAAAAACTAGCTCTTCTAATTCACTTGCACGGCATATTGATTAAGAGCTCTTATGAATTTACCAACATTGCATTACTGACGAACTGATGTTAACAAACAACTCTGTTTCCAGGACATACACCCATTACGCGATCGTAGTACAAGCTTTCAACAAGATGGGATCGGGTCCCGTATCCGGCGAAGTACGAGCTTACACCGCTGAAGGCGCCCCGTCTGCCCCGCCCCAGGACGTTCTCTGCACCACTCTTACTGCGCAAACCATCCGCGTGTCATGGGTTTCCCCCCCTCTTGCCGCCGCTAACGGACTTATCAAGGCTTACAAAGTGATTTATGGACCCAGCGAAACCTGGTATGGTAAGTGTCATACAAAACTTTTCATTATAAAATCAACGAACTAATACTGAACGATTGATTGCGCAAGAAAAGACCCCCTTAATTATACTTATGTTTATTTTTAGATGAGAAGTCAAAGGACACCAAGATTACGGCTAGCAGCGAAACTATTCTCCATGGACTTAAGAAATTCACAAACTATTCGATGGAAGTACTTGCGACTACCAACGGAGGCGATGGCGTACGATCTGCTCCAATTCACTGCCAAACTGAACAAGACGGTGAGTGTTGACTTATCATCGAGGAAGCAAATGGAAAAAAAATCAAAGAGAAATAGACTTTATTCATACAAACATAACGGTTACCTTGCAGTCCCGGAAGCTCCTCGCGCTGTAAAGGCCCTGGTTATGGGACAAGATTCGATCCTCGTTTCCTGGAGGCCTCCCGCGCAGCCCAATGGTGTCGTCACTCACTACAACGTTTACACTCAAGCACAAAACGCCGAACCTCATCCTAATAAGGTTTGTTTTCACTTTTTGACTCATTTTCGGAAAATAAAACCGATCTGAATGTCTTTAAAAAAAAAAGGCGGGGTAATGCCCTAGAAGAGACGATGCAACCCTTGGCCAATCAGCCCCACTACCAACCTAACTGGCACTTTTTTTACCAAGAAATGGATTATCATTTTATAGGTCTGTCTGGCCTACGCGTTAACAGAAGAAGACTACTAACAAGATTTTTTGTGCTATAGGTACCCGCTTCCCAAACGAGCTACTCCGCAACTGAACTGAAAGCCGGACGTTACGACTTCTGGGTTACCGCTTCTACCATCATTGGTGAAGGCCAGCCCTCAGCTACCGCATCCTGCAGCCCTAGCGACAAAGGTAAATTTACCCTTAAGTCTTAGCGATTTAAGGTCATCTTCTAGTACAGCGCAGAGAGTTACCAAAACATAAAAAAAAATCTCTACATCAGAAAACACTTAGAAAATACTTTTTGAGAAAGCATTTTAAGTAGTTAAAAATATTACAGACGGCGTCAGACTTATCACTCAAAGCAATATAATAAGTCTAGCCGTCAAGTATCATGATGAATAACAATAATTACTAGTATAGTTGACTGCTGTTATTGTTTTCTTTTACAATCGTGTCTTAACAATATTTTGCAGTATGTTTGGCTACTTTTATTTTATTTGTTTTGTCATATATTTGTTTCAGTGCCCGCCAAAATCGCCTCATTCGATGAATCGTTCACCGCCACTTACAAGGAAGATGTCAAGCTGCCCTGCCTTGCTGTCGGAGTTCCCCCACCCAACATTTTGTGGAAGGTATTTTATAAATTCATACATTTATTTAAATCTGCTGATCATGTTTACAAAAAAGAACGGAAAAGACTTTTTTTGTCTAGCTAGCTAGAACATCCAAACTAGATTCGGATAGTGACCGCCCAAGGGGACAGACGTGTCTTGTCCCGCCTTTGTTTATACTTGATGCAATGTGCCCAACACATGTGGCTGTTACTGAGCTTGAAACTCGAATTTGAAATTCGAACGGTGTTTCGCTTGTTGTTTTGTGAGTGCAAATTAAAACACCTTAGAACGGTGGTAAAGTGGCATACGTGTGTTCCTGGTATACAAGCCCGTGGTCTAGGCCTTCCAGCCGAGGATCTTCGTGACGTCGATTTGGTGAGATCTTTCCATATATTTTAGGGATCTCCATTGGAAGCTGTGTGTTTTGCTTTGTTAATTTGGACTTTTGAAGCCACGCGTGTATTTATAATTAGGCATCACTGTAAGCTAGAATTAGGCTTTAGGGATAGGTTTTCAAATTATATATATGAGCGAGGGATAAAATAAACTAATAAGTAGAAGTACATTCTATTATTCTAGCCTAAAATACGGTATCGCTCTAGAATTTGTACTTCACACTATTCTTATTTAACATTGTACTAAAATACCAAAACTGCCTTGAACAAGCTACCTATTTCCTAGCTTGTAAGGCAAGTTTGTATGCCCATGCGCAAAAATTGGACTCTGAAGTGCAAAACAAAAAAAGGTTAAGTAACAAAAAATAGCGAAGCTCATAAATTACAGGCAGTGAGCTTCCCTGTCAACTATATTGGTCCTCAAACTCAAAGCTTCACAACACATGTGTGCAGAGGTCTGGTAATACCATAAAAACAAAAGTGGTTTTTTGTCTTCAAAAAGGGGCATAATTGTGCGTATGACAAAAGACGGGAACTGCTTATTTAGGGCCATAGCCCATCAAATAAATAATATAATAGGTATAACTTTCAATCATGTGTCTGTCCGTCAGGACCTCGCCTCGTATGTTTTGCAGCATCGAGAGTCTAGCACTTCTAAATAATATACAAGAATTTCCCCCTAACAGCAATCTGTCCCAGGAACAAAGGATAACAGAATACATAACCACGCAGTTTAACAAGACGTTCTGGGGATGAGAGGATATCTTAATCGCCGCGTCCGAGTTCTATCTTGTAAATTTGCACGTGCACACGGATACAAGACACACGCTAGTGTATTCACCTACCGGTGAACCAGTACCCGGCAACATACACATCCTCTATAAGGACCAGCGCTATGATAGCTGGGTCATGAGCGACGACGAACAGTACAACAGAAACCCGATAGATATAAGGCAAACATCAAACAACGTCAAAACAACATAACATAATAAGCCTTTAATTAACCAGTACAACACACGTGAAAAGCAAGGTCAACCCACGAGACCCCAGTCTCAAACGAACAGCCCCAAATTACCTAACTCATTAACACAGTATGAACAACAAGCATCAACGTATACACCGTTATCAGACGTAGTCGCAGATGCCACTGGGTTCACAATACTTAGAAACCAGCCGTGTAGGAACCGCAATAAATTATTCAGAATTGCGTATTGTAACTTGGAACGTCCGTGGGGCCTCATATCAAACAAAAAGAAAACATCAAACACAATAATACACAAAGACAACAGCAAGACACAAAGGAAACAACAATTGCGTCCAAGGATTTCAACTATAAACAGTGCTATTATGCCTCCCTCAATGGTAAATTCACGAAAACAATATTTTGTTTTCGTGAATTTACTATCTTTTTTTTTTTTTTTGTTAAGCAGTAGTATTCTACTGCTTAACAAAAAAAAAAAAAAGATATGGGAATCAAATCAACGGACGAAAACATCGAAATACCCTGGAATACCATAACGAAAGTATTAAAAGCGGCTGCCCAGGAAACTCTGATTCTTCAGCCAGTTCTTGCCAGAGATCAACGACTAGGTAGCTCTTGCTAACCTACAACAATTACAACCACATAACCCAAATAGGCACAACCTAGTAAATGAATGTCAGGCAACACTTCAAATGGTTAAATATCAGGATGAACGAAAAGCATGCAGGGCCTGCCTCAATGGACTGGGGAAAAACCACCCTGCAAAACGCATGCAGATGCTATACTTTTTTACAGAAGAAACAAACTTCAAACAAAACGTCGAAAAAGATCTACTTATATACCGATGACCAAATGCGAGCAAATATAAAAAAAAATCCGAGGGTCATCTTATACCAACAGTTAATATAAAAAAGCCGATAACCGAAGTACAGTGTGTTGGGCCCAGTGTGGAGGACGTAATGGGAATCATTAATAAAATGCGGAACGGGACAGCTTCCGGAACTGACCAAGTGGTAATCGAGCTTTACAAAGCAATGCCCCAAATATTACAAAAAGCCGTCACAAACACATGAACAGAGCCTGAATACAGAACGAAGCACCAGACACATGGCTGGAGACCGTACAGGTACCAATTCCAAAAAACAATAACCCTAAAAATGCGAATGAGTATCGCCGCATATCGGTTTGCAATACGGGTTACAGAATCTACGCCTCCTACGTACCAAAAAAATAAGTTGAGATAATAACGGAATTGGGCAACTATCAAGCAGCCTTTTTAAACAATACATCAACAGATGACCATTTCTTCACGCTTAAAAGGGTCTTAGACGAAGAACGGCGTGCGGGTAAAAAAATTTATATACTCGCCCTCGACATTGAAAAGGCCTTTGACAACGTTGACCTCAGTGCACTAAGAGATATCTTATTACAAGGAACCAACAAATCGCTAACCAACAGGATAATCAAGGTTTGTATGAATGAACAAACATGCATCAAATGGTGTGGCCAGCAAAGCAGTTGGTTTATTAAAGCAAAGGGAGTCAAACAAGGTTGCCCGCTGTCCCCTCGCCAGTTTACACTGGTAATCGACGAAGTCCTTAGAATCCTCGACGAAACCCAATTAATAAAACTTGACCAGGATCGCGAAATCTCACTCCCCCTGGTACTATCATTTGCGGATGACCTTATCTTCATTACAGATGACCTAGAAGGGTTAGAAGGTATCCTATACCATATTAAACCCCTACTAGATAGTGTAGGTCTCCAAATAAACGAAACAAAATAAAAATACTAATTAGAGACCCCATAGCTACACAGATAACGACCCACGTGACCCTTAATGGAATAAGTATACTGACATGCGACGAAAGCAAATACCTAGGTACATACATAACATCTACTTTAAGCAGAAAAAGCACGATAAAAAAACGTTGCGAACAGGCCATGAAAAACGCCAAATCGTTACCATTCATAAATAATTCAAATATGGACTGGAAATTAGCCAGACTAATGTATCGAATGGTGATCGTACCGTGCATGATACATGGTTTGAAAGTATCGGCACCTACTAAAGCTAACTGGTCAAGATTCAGAAGATACGAGCGAGTTATCATGAGAGACTTGATAAACCACTCTAGGAATAAACCAAGACAAAAGAAAATGCATGAATTCTTAGACGGAAAAACGCATCAAGAACCCCAGTCTACAGGCGCCGCGAACCACACCTCACCAACCCACACCAGTACAAGGCCAAATGTAATACACATGGAACGACAATTTAAAACAGGACATGAAGTACTTCGACAAGGGAATAAATTTTTGGATGGATACAGCGGAAGACAGAAGTAAGATCAAGAACGCTGCTAGTGAAATTTACAAAAAAAACCGGAAACAGATAGTAGCGAAACTTCCGAGGCTGACATTGAAAACAGTAACATTCGAAGACGACATCGAAAACAGTAACATCTAATACAACACAGCAGAGCAAGGGCATACAAAGGAAGAGAGCAAGCAGTAGAGCCCTGCCAAAAGACTCACCGATGAAGCTCGACCTGAACCAAGATGGCGGCAAGGTCGTTAAAAGATGCCCATCCATAGATAATAATTACCCATCTCTCCACTAGTCCAAGGCTTGCTCTAGGATGCATATCCGGTAGGCTCTTAAATCCTTACCTATCCTACGGGCACGTCTTCCCTACCATTACCGCGCCCCCCGGTCTATTCCTTGATATGCAATGGTCGCTGTAGCACCATGAACATGAGGCTACATTAGCTAGTGCGAATCTTGGGGTTCATTCGATTAATCGAGTCTGGTTTAACCACGCTGGGATCGGTGCAATTCATTCATTCATTCATAGCTAGCTAGAACATCCAAACTAAACAAAATAAAACAGGTACCGGTTCTCGATTATAATGATTTGGGCTGCGAGTAGAAAGTCAACATTTTACACTACCGACTTATATCTGTCTTTTGTTCCGTAAAGAACATTTTTCTTAATTAAAAGAGGTTTTTGGTGCAGAGTTTGTGTCTATTGAAGCTCTCCTGAATACATTGCTCAAATTCTTTTCTAAATTCCTAGGTGAAAGGCCACCCTCTAGAAGCTTCAGAACGCGTTCGTCAATTGCCTGAAGGATCCCTGCAAATCGCTGGCGTGGCTCGAGAGGATGCCGGCGAGTACTCCTGCCATGTCGACAACCAGTTCGGAACTGACACCGTTACGCATACTCTCTCTGTTCTCGGTAAGTACTCTTGATTATCTATGGTTACTCTGCTTCTTCGTTTAAGCTAACTAACTGAACGCGGAAACGCCTTTAGTGGCCGTTGACGACGGTATTGACAACACTATCCAAACAAACCAAGCGTAATCGTGTCAGTAGACGTCATACCGATTTTTTTAAGGTTTTCTAATTAATTGAGCTATTACTGTAATAGAAAGATTCGTTTTAATTTACTCCTACATATTTCGTTACTATTGTACTTTTGTACAAGCGTAAATGTGAACAAATTAATTAAAGACTTACGTATTTCCCGTCAGCTCCCCCCTTTCCACCTCAGCTCAGCATCGCGTCGTCGTCCGTATCGTCCCTCACTCTGCGCCTGAAGCCGTCTGTCGATGTCGACCAGTCGCCCGCCGCAGGATACACCATCCACTATAAACAAGAGTTCGGAGATTGGGAAACCGTACAGGTAACTATTTTCATACAAGCCGTGTCCGATAGAATATCCCATCGGGAATGGTGAGAAACTTTCATCCCCTATTTAACTCCGGGAGAATATATGTATTTCCAAAAACCCTTCCTTTGTGCTCAGTTTCGCTCTATATAAGGAACTCTTGTCCAAACTTTCATGCTTATAAACCAGCAATTTAGGCTGTGAGTTATCTGCCAGTGAATAAAGAATTAATTTAAGATTTTTATTTCGAAGATTGCTACATAACCGTACAGGTGCGGGCCTGCGGACGGCGAGTAATGGGTAGCTCGCCGTCCGATCAGGACCAGGCCCGTGCCGGACGGCGCGTATGTGTTCCACGCGCGCCTCAAAGAGCTGTCAGCAGACACGGAGGGGCCCGTTAGGGCCGAAGCCTGCCGGGGCAGCGGGATTGTCCGAAAGGGTTACCGCTGCCCCGGAACATAAAGGGCTAAGGAAGGAACACGGATGGGTTTTAGTCAGTAAGAGTCTGACACTCCCTTCCGCTCCACCCAGAGCGGGAGGGGTCATTGGATGATTTCCCATCCTTAAAAAAAAAAAAAAAAAAAAAAAAACCGTACAGGTATCTTGAAGCACCATATTTTTTGGTTTGAATCATAGATATACCGTCACTCTCCTGCCCTAATCTTAACTTATTTTGGGTCAACGCTATGCTTTATTCTCTAGCCGAATTCAAAAACACAAAAAAATTGCAAACCATAGTCGTGGTTTAGTACAAAAAGAGCGACCGTCTTAAAATGTATATTTCCTTGCTTTTAGATTCCAAGCACCACTGACACATACACTTTAGAAAACTTGTTCTGCGGATCCAGATATCAACTCTACGTTACTGCTTACAATGGGTGAGTAACTCACTAATAAATATCGAAATCGGTTATTCAATCATTGATTTTTATCCAACCTTGATATTTATTTGTTTTAACACGTTGGCTGCCAGGCGACAGACACAATAGAAAATCTATTGTTCGCGGTCACCGGTGACCGCGTTGGCAGTCAATGCCTTAACTAGCCTAAATGTTAGCTATTAGATATGACGGCTAAGTTCTTGCTAGCTGTAAAATTTAAAAGAGTATGCTTAGATAGAATATTAAAATGTGTTTACATGAAAGATGTGAATGGAAACACCGAGAAGGACCTTATTGGTAATGTTCTTCAGAAAGATCAGGTGTATGACCAGATGTATGAACGAAACAAAAGGAGTATGTATGTAGGGATCGTAGCAGGTGGCGTTCTGTAGTTGCAGCCTACCCCCACGAGAAAAAGGTGTGAGTTTATGTAAGTAGCTGGCTAGCTTACTAACGGGCAAAATCAAAAACTACACTAATTCGTTATTGTCCCCCAGCATCGGCACGGGCGAAGCTTCCGACGTAGTGATCGCTCGCACGCGCGGCTCCAAGCCACCCGTGCCGCGCGCCGCAGACTTCATCGAAGTGGGCAGCTCATCCGTCACTTTGCACCTCAAGCAGTGGCTCGATGGCGGCTGTCCCATGAGCCACTTCGTCGTTGAGAATAAGAAGAAGTAAGTCACACTATGACTTTAATAACATTGAACCAATATCTCAAGAAATTATGCGTTTCGGTACCTAATCTTCGTCACATTTTTCTGGTGGTTTTTAAATAAGAATTTAGCCTTAAATCGTTGAGAAATTTTTGTCGGTCTAAGCACAAGTATCTAGAGAAAATTTGATGTAGTACCAACAGACCGTTTGTCGGTCGGGTACTACATCAAATTTTCTCTAAGTAATGGATAAAAATTTTTCAAATTCATTGTGCGCGGTATACGTCAAGAAATATCCTTCCGTCTTCCGTCCTTTGTAGGTGATATCCAAGTGTCAGACTTGCTTTTATCTAACTAGATGTTTATTGTAACAGGGGCGCTGCTGAATGGAATCAAATATCGAACGCAGTGAAACCTGGCGGAAACTTCGTTGTACTCGGTGCGTACTGCTACAAAATAATTATAGTAGATATGCAGTACATTAAACAAAAGGTTTGCTATAATGTTGAACTTGTTCGTTTATAGATCTGGAACCTGCAACATGGTATGTGTTGAGGATTACGGCCCACAACAATGCTGGATTCAATGTCGCTGAATACGAATTTGCAACACTTACTATGACCGGCGGTAAGTAATCGTCTATATGACAGAAACACTAATACCGATACGCCATTTACTTTTTTAATAATAATTATGACGATGGTCTCTTAGGTTGAAACTATAGATAACCGCTACGTTCATTACATAATGCATGCCCTTTTACTGCATATCGATTTTTACACCAAAACGTACCTGAAATGCATCGCCTTGTTATTATAATTTATTCATGCTTCCGGTGTATTTTAGTTAAAAATAAATAGCTCTTGTAACGTGGGGCTTGCATTTCAGGTACGATCGCGCCCGCGCGCGAAGTCGGCGACGGCTCTCTTACCACGGAACAGACTATCAAGATCATCTTGTCGCACCTTAACCTAATCGTGCCCGTTGTGGCCGCGATACTTGTCATCATCATTGCTATCGTAGTCGTTTGCGTGGTACGAGGCGCCCGGGACCATCACAAAGGTAAATATCTACTAATATTCGTGTATTACAGGAACTATTGCTCCGTTACCTGGTAACATCGGCTCTGAGAAGGAACTGCCCACCTGGATCAAAGCTTGGCTTGAACCTGAAGTCTTGGTACCCATTTTGGCAACGATTGTTGTCTTCATCGTAGGCGTGGTGGTGATCTGTCTAACCTTAGCTCGCAGGAACACCCCGCACCGCCTGCGAGGTCAGAAGGACATGTATTGTATGTATGGTGGAATGGCACACCGCTTTATTACTATTTATTTTACCCAAATTCGAATTATCTCATAATTTTAGATTAATTTTGACCTAATCATTAGGTAATCATCTAGTTATCAATTTTGATAACGTAGTTTACTCATTGACTTTATTTTATCCTTAGCATGAACTAAGTTCAAAGTTGTAATTTTGTATTTTGATTTACCAAATTCACAGTTTAATATAATTTGCTCGTCATTAACAAACAAAACTAAAGAAATCACATTTAATCGGTGAAATAACAACATCTAACTTTTACTATAAAATAACATCATCAACTTATCGATGTTCTTAGACGACGCGGTATACAACGCATCGCAGGCCGCACTGGGCGGCGCCGGCGGCACGCTGGACAAGCGCGGAGGCCTGCGCGACGAGCTGGGCTACATCGCGCCGCCCAACCGCAAGCTGCCGCCCGTGCCCGGCTCCAACTACAACACCTGCGACCGCGTCAAGCGCCAGGCTGTCATCAGTGAGTATACCACTCCACCATCTTACACGTTACACTCTTGAAGCCGCTACAGCTGTTACTACAAAACTGTTCACTGAATTTTTTTAAATACAGTCGTATCCCAAAGTTAACGTTAACACATAATGCGGACGCAGAAAAATCACGTAAATCGGGGCGGGATCGTATGTCTAGATGGCCCGGTTCCCATGTCAAAGCTGACGCGCGCATTCGAATCGCGTGCTTAGAGATCATTCAGCGCGTTACATGGGCACTGGGCCTAAATCGGAATGTGACTGTATTACCTACGTATTACCTCAGACCAAATAAAAAACTACACCTCATGGCACTAAGTGCACACATGTTTTCGAAACCGGCTTCACTTTACTGTTGACAGCCCTCTGTCTTAGTTTTTTATTTGGTCTGAGCGTATTACACACACTTTTTCTCTCGACGTTTCACACCACACAAAGCACCCTATGTTATCAAGTGATAGGAATTTAGCTGCTCGTCACATGTAAGGAATCGTCGATATTTTAAGAGGTAACGGTTATATTAACACTCTTTTACTTCTCTTTCTACTGCACGACTTATGCTATGTTTCTTCTCTCTGCTTTAATATTTCTTCTTTCTTACCTTCTTAGATATCTTAGTGGTGAATGTCAGGTGAAAGCTATGTTGTACAAATTTGTTGGCCAGTAAAAGTATCAGGAAATTTATTTTACAGATTATAAAATTTTAATATATGTAGAAATACCAAAGGCAATTTTTTACCTGCAAGTTATAGATGTTCAAACCCTTATGATTATTTTAGCTTTTCCTATTTTATTACTTTAAAATTATATCATTTTCAGCTTGACGTTTTGCCAATCTCGTCATAATTACTCGTATATAGTGCCCTAAAAAACAATTTAATCATTCTAATTTTATGCAACTTCACTGAAAGCTCGAGCAGAAGTGCAGAACTCAGAAGCTATGTTGATATGACGGTTTGGCACAAAAGTAATTCCCCTAAATTTCTATGGTATCGTCTCAAGTATAATCTCACTCACTTTCAATTGTCAAATTACATTACTTCAATATACAGGCAGATTTTTTTATCAACATCCAAATTTTTACAGGGTGTTCTACCCATAAATATGAGCAACTTTCACTATGGGACCAACTACGAAACACGAAAAAAAATTAGCTGTTTAATACAACAGTTCAATACCTACTTGACCAAAATGTATGAAACAGCAGATTTTTTTTTTCGTGAGATCAGAGTTGGTCCCATAGTGAAAGTTGTTCATATTCATGGGTAGAACACCCAGTAAAAATTTGGATGGTGATAAAAAGAATCTTCCCGTATAATTAAACAAGTACAGCAAAAAACGATCTGGGGTATTTGACAATCTTTATACGGCCTCTGTTGTAGCAAAATTCTAGATAATCTGAAAAGTGAGTGGGAGAATTCTAGAGCGGTGTAGCGGGGTGTTAGCGCATGCGTAACGTTAGTGTGGTTCAGTGGGCGCGCACTCTACGTGGGACCCGCGCCGCCATCACTACGAGCGCGTGCGTCGCCCGCGCTTGCGCCGCGCGGGATCCGGAGACACCGCCTCCACAGGTCAGTGCGTACAGCTGCATGCCAACATGAGCATACAAGTAACGACGCAAACCTAGAATTATCTAGACTGACTTTGATTACATACAAACTCCCATTTTGGTTGGCCAAATAGATGTCGCAACCAACTGGTTAAATTAGCCGTTCAGTTAACTGCCTGGCCTTTAGAAGTAGTGTTCGCCTCGCTTCCTCCCTCGGCTCGAACGCGGTTGATCACAGTTCTAACCTAACCTAACCCACTTGGTCGGGGTGCAATGCCTTAATTACTGCAACCAATTCGGCTCGCGCGTGATTGGAACTATTTTCAAAACTACATTTTATTTTTATGCTCATGTTATGAAATACAAAAAAGGTCACAACATTTGTATTATACTTTACAGCTTATTTTTCTAAATTAAACGTATAGTACAAATTGGGGCGACCAATACAATAAACCTGATTTCCAAGTGAATGATAATCGTGAGATATTTATCTGAATGAACTGCTATTAACAACAAATGAGTGAGTATGAGATTGGTCATTATATTTTTTTTTTGCATGATAATTATATGTATATTTGGTATTTATTTTATTTTTGTTTGCACTTTTCTAATCCCAGTTATTTTTTATTTGCTTTTTGCAAAATGTAGATATTTCGATGATTACTATAATACATAACTATATTATCATTAAAAAAAGCGTAAGTAATTACAAAATATAGCATTGTGAATTATCTCCTGATACTAGAAATATACTCTACAAATATACATAGGTATAAATTTAATAACATAATTATATTGTATGTTCTTATGCGTGTTTTTGAGTGACTACTAATTACTACACATCTTTAGCATGGGTTACAGAGTTAAGGAATATCTAGGTATTATTTGTAGCACTTCAGTGAATGGTAACACTGCTACTAATCCAATAGAACCACAGAGTCGTTCACAAATTGGAGTACTAATTCGTATTATATTCCCTCTTTTGAATCTGTAATCTGCGCGGCTGTTTCAGCAGACACAGCGTTCTCTCGAATCAGCACTCCAAACAGTTAGGTACTTCTCTGTGATGTAATCACAACTAACATGTCTAAGGCTGCGCCCTAATACCAACGCGATCGTCGTGTTCATTTTATTCGGCGCATCCGAACGCGTGGTCACTTCGACAGAGGGCGCCTTCCGAACAAATGAGTCACCTAAGAACGCAACGATCGCGTATTTACGCGACCGATCCTTTTGGTCTTTTTGGTAATGTGTGTTTTATTGTGAACAGGCATGGAAGATGAAATCTGCCCCTATGCAACGTTCCACCTGCTAGGCTTCCGCGAGGAGATGGACCCCAGCAAGGCGTTGGCATTCCCGCACCACCACCCCGCGCACGCCGGCACCCTCGCGCACCCGCACCCACACCACCCCGCGCACTCCCGCGCCGGATCACAGAGCATGGTACGTGGGAAACTAGCCATACTTTACGTAAAACGCGATTCGCGCACTTGTTAGCCCACGTTCGCGTGGCTGAATTTTTAACTGAACGATCTTCTATCGCGCACTGGATTTTCAACTCTCTGTATTGAGCCGACCATTGGGAATTCAACAGAGAGCATCTCAGCGCTTCAAAAAGCACACTGTTTTGTTTTCAAGTCTCGGCTTAAAGCAGTTATCTCACCGCCGGCGAGGAAGCGACTATCGGCTATTTTCTCGCTCAAGAAACGTACAATAGATATACATTCCGTATAAACAAAAGAGATGCAAATATTAATAGTTGATCGCTGACTGTTCACACTGCCGGCGAGGACTCGCTCCACTGGTTTGTCGCTGAGCGACAAGAGCTATCAAAAATAATACTCGCTCAGCGATGCTCGCTTGGCTGTCAGAGCAGAGCTCACGCCGACAGACCAACCAGACAAACCCCTATCGGACTAACCGCCCCGAACGAGTGGTGCGAGTAATCGCCCGTCGCACTTGGACACTCGCTGATAGCCCAGCGACAAAACTATCGGAACTACACACACTGCTCGCTGCTCGCCAACTCGTTTTCAGTTGCTAGTTCTACTCGCTACTCGTTCATCGCTGGCGGTGGGACCACTGCCTTAAGCAGTGCGGCGGTAAAAATCCAGAGAACGACAAAAAATCGCCGCGTTAAAAGATCGCTTGTGGCTTTATTTAGAATTAAATATAGTCTGTGTCTGTCTCGAAAACAGTTTTCGGTAATCCCTTTTGGGGATATTTTTGAATATTTGCGCTACTTTAGTACATGATGACATATTTTATGCAATCTGCTCCTCTCATACGACTATGGCCGCGTCCTAATCAAGTCATTGTTGCGCGAGTACGCGATCGTCGCAGTCTTTTATATGAATATGATATACACGCACGATCAAGTCGCGTTTGTACGTCATTATTCATACAAACGCGTACTCGCGCGACTTTCGTTTTTGGTTAGGACGCGAGGTATGACACATGGCAATGTAGTTTTTTATTAAAGCTGAACCTTAATTTGTATTATGTCTTTATCAGCCCCGCGCAAACAGCCGTTATGCCCGCAAGAATTCACAGGGAGGACAGAGCGCCATCTACTCGACCGCTCCCGAATACGATGACCCTGCCACCTGCGCTGAAGAGGACCAATACGTAAGACTCCTTAATGCCATATTGTTTGAAGCAATTGTCACATTATGTGTCAGTAGATCATAAGTATTATAAGTTAGTCAAAATCCTGAGATTTATAAGAAGTTCATCATAAATATCTTAAAAAAAGAGAGAGAGAGATAGAGAGAGAGCTGTGTATGCTTGCTGCTTTATGTGTATCTACACACACAGCAGCAAGCACACACAGCTCAAGCCTTGAGGAAAAGATATAATAATAATAATCCATTTATTTCAGGCGACGCAGGCCCATAGATAAATACCTTAACCTAAACATACATATTTTTTAATTATAAAAAACTAACTAAGTATAGTGCACGCACTTCACTAGCTTCCTCTTGTGCTGTTCTGTGGTACTTGTCCGCGGAAGCGACGGAACACCACGTCCTGCGGCCAGAAGTCTTCTTCCATGACGACGGGCAGATAACAATTTGGTACGCGCACCACGAACAACTTGAAGTTGACGTAGCGGTACGACTCCAGTAACTGCACCCTCGGCGTATACCTCGTCTTCTGGCGCACGTACTCCACGATGTCCTCTGCCTTAGTGGTGTAGTGTAGGCGGGAGATGTACACCGGTGTGTTCGGCTTTGCGGCACGCAGGCTGACTTCGGGCTCCGTAGGAGCTTTGCCGCAGCGCTTCTTGTTCGGTCGCGATCGATGCTTCCTCCTTTGCACCGTCACGAAACCTTCATCATCAGCCCTATTCGGTGCCTTTTCTGGCTGATATACCTATATCAATCCTTTAAAAGGTTTCAGCTGAACCTATGTTCAGGAGAGTAGGTGCACACTAATAGTGAGAGGTCTATCATCTATGCATCTCCATTCAAGACCATTACTGAACTTTCTGATTTTGCGTGTATTAATTACCCTCTGTATATTTTTTATGCAGCGTGCCCGTTATTCCCGCCCGATGTATGCCTGTGGCCCCGAATACGATGAGCCCGCTTGCTGCGCTCCCGAAGACGAACAGTACACCGGCGCCTATGGAACTCCTTACTCCGACCACTACGGTTCTCGCCCCAGCATTGGTAATATCATTGGTAAAGACGCACGTTTTACAGCACAATGTTTTTGGGACACTATCAAGAGACTCAAATGCAATATGCAACTCAATTTTAAGTTGTTAAGTCTCATGTCATGCGGTAAATATAGCGTCGACTCTTAAAAACGGCTTAAAGTTAGGTATCGTTTATGATTTTATTGGTTATAGTCAAAAACCACATTTGAACGACGTGAAGTGGAAGTGGCACTGCTTTTTCTGGAGACAGGATCACGTAAAATATCTTGAATCTCATTGTAATTTCTTATACATGTGTAGGAACACGCAAGTGCGGCGGATCTCCCGAGCCTCCCCCACCTCCACCACGCAACGCCAACAACGACAACAACTGCTCTTCCTCCTTCAACGAGAGCAAGGACTCGAACGAAATCTCCGAAGCCGAATGCGACCAGCCCCGCAACTACCCCGGTATGTAACCAAAACGTGAACTAACTGATAACCATAATTATCTGTATTCCCTAACTAAAGATTATAAAACAATTGAAAATAAATAGGCACAAAATTATTTTATTGATAAACTTTCCTCCCAACAGTATTTCTACTAAAACGAATTGAATTTAAACTTCTGAAAGGGACCCAATTTGGACCTGTTGATATAAACTAAAAGGGAATCATACTTTTTTGTCAAAATGCTTTCAGTGATTAATGTAAATGCTGCTATAGAATATAAATATAAAATATTTTCACCTTTTTGCTGAGTACAACTTTTTTTATGCTTATAAGCATTTTATTTTGGTTTTGAAAATATTTAACACCCTATAGTTACCTACGAACTAGTAAGATTCAAAATAAATAGAATCAAATTATACCCAGCAAAACTTTCCACTAGAACAAAATGTATGGTTTACATAAATATTTGATATTTTTATTACTCATTTGTTCCAAACTACCTTAATTTTAGAAAAATCTCTAGTGTTAATTTGAAATTGATTGTTGAATTGGTTTATGCACACTTGGGTGTCACCTGAACAGAAGACGGTAAAATTTTTGGATCAAGTTATTTGATTCCTTTATGTTTCTAATTTATTGTGACTGACAGCATGCAACATTTGTATCAGTAATAACAAATTGAATTAAAGCTTCAAGATTAGCGTTCTTGTAATTGGCTTACCTATCTTCATTATTTTTCAAAATTATGTCCTTTTTACTGTTTTTTGGTTTGAGCACTTGACAAAATTAAAGACATGATTTTAATAAAAATTAAAATCAAACTAGGTCGATTAATTTTGACAAGTGCAAGATTCAACAATGGGAAAATTCATTAATTACTTTTCTTTGAATCAACTTATCTAAACTTTCTATTTATGTGCTTAGACGTGATTGTGTTAACTAATTCACTCTATTGGAAATGATTATGTAGATATTTAGTACGTGTTTTGGAGATAGACATGCGCGAACAATAACCACTGAATGATAAAGTAATAAAACTAGTAAACTTAGAGAATATAGCACGCAATGTGGTTATTGTTCGAGATGTCGAGTAGAAGGCGGCTCCGGGTGTCGTGGCTAGTATAGAGCGCGTCGTGACTTGTGTGTTGTTGCAGTAAGGGCCCACACTGCCAAGGACGGCTTGCACAGCGAGGAAATGAGGAAACTCATTGACAGGTCAGTTTGATAGGCCTTGCACAATGTATCCTTTAACTCAGACACATGTTTTTGTTCACTGTCTCATAAAATAAATCCAATTATTTGTATAGCACAGACAGAAATATAGACAAATAATATTAATATCCTTAACTGCATAAAAACAAGTAATAAAAATCTTATTTAGTCTATTTAAGATACCATAAATCTAAGGAGAGTTAATAAACTTGTCCCTTTATAGATTGAACACTGTCATACTCACACGCACTGACTACACTACTAATACATAAGCCGGATCCTTGTGTGTGCGCTGGCACGACTACATTGTGACGTGATAGATATATATAATTATTTACCTAATAAAGTATTGTGTATCTACTAGTCTGTGCTCGTTATTAAGCATGTGTTATGTTCTGCATCCATGATCTACAGGAAACAGTAAGTCAAAGTATGTGAAAATGAACATTTTTTCAATGAATATAATCCACCTTATTTTTGCCTGATTTTTTGTTTCGTAATTAACCTTTATGTGGCTAACATTCTGAACCAATGTGCACTATATAATGTTATTTTTGTTCCAAGAATGGTAAGGAGAATAATTTATTTATACCTCGGCTAGTTTGATTTTATTTTGTGAAGATCGCGTTGCCGGTTACGAACGCATGAAATGTACATGTCGCAGCCAACTGGTTAAATTAGCCGTTCAGTTAACCGCCTAGCCTTTCAACTAAACGGCGGCCGTTCAACTAACGGCCTGAATGATATTCAATTACAGTTTAGGTTGTAAGTCCAATCACGCGCGAGCCAAATTGGTCGTAGTAATTAAGGCATTGCACCCCGAACAAGTGGGTTAGGTTAGGTTAGAACTGTAATCAACCGCGTGCGAGCCGAGGGAGGAAGCGAGGCGAGCACTACTTCTAAAGGCCAGGCAGTTAACTGAATGGCTAATTTAACCAGTTGGCTGCGACATACATACCATGTTTACCCATTACTTTACATGAAGATAGCCTAATATGAAATAGAACAGAACCCCGGCACATGTTACTTTTTAGTCCGTGCTTAATGGATTCAGTTGCTTATAATTCTGTGGTTACAAATAATAGTTTCCACAAACCATTTTTTCTCTAGCTGCATTTTATACATGCTATTAGATTTATAAAGCACTGTAAATAGACGCCAAACGCGCGGACATACTTATTGGTGTTCCATAAATAAAGAAATTCACCCCTCTAGATTAGCAGTGCTATGGTTTTACTTCAAATGCTTAAAAAAAAGTATATCCTTGCCTATCTATCGACATAAAGGCTCAACCCTTTTGCTTCTCAATATAAATAAAAATATATTAAGGTAATGTCAATGTAAAAAAAAATATGGCAGCTGTCGTAAACATTGAAGAGGTAAGTGTTAACATGTTCATTAATGTTCGGGACTATGTTTTCAGACCAGAAGCAGCCACCCCAATCCCCCAGCAAGCAGTCCACGGGCGGGGGGGACTCACAGCCTACGATACTGTGGCAGTGTAACCTGTAAAGTGGACACGTGTCTCAGCGAGGCGACACACGCACATTTTATAAATTAATTCAGTGGACCATTACCATCTTGCTGATGTCCCGCTCGCAGGCTTAAGCAGATACTTTCTTTCAGTATAAATCTTTCAATTGCACCTTCGCTCTGATTTGGTTTAGCATGCAGCAAGATGGTGATACTCGTGCCAAATTTACTCTTTTTTCAGTTTCATTTGTGTGTCGCGTTTTTGTGTTGCTACTTACTTTTACATTTACCCCAACTTAGTTGGCCGAACAATTTTGAATTTAGTTTTTAACGATTTTTTTTTATTCTACCTGTCGTAAAGTTGCAAAGTTGGGTTATGTACAAATTAGATTCTACCTTCCCAGAGTAGAGAAATCTATGATGCGTCACTTTAGAATTACCATGTAAAAGCAGAAAATTATGGTTGTGGTAGTTTCTCAAATTGATATATTTGCTTAAATAGATAGGTGACGCGTTTATGTCCTGTCCAAAACATTATATACCTTCTTCCAACGTGCCCAACTTTGATAGATGCTTACTACAGACTTTTCGTCATTTTAATTGTAGTTAACCTTATTTGTTTAGCTTAATTTAAAAATAGCTTCAGTAAAATGCATCTGGTTTGGGGTGTTTCGGATTCGATTTAAATTAAGCTCAACATATAATAATGTATGTGATATTTTGTATGTTTATCCCATTTTTTTATTTTTACATGGAATAATATTGACGTAAACTTTATTTATACTCTTAGAATGGTAATGTTAGGTAACCACAACCGAATGGTTGTAACGATGCTTCCTTTTAACGTTATTGGTTATAATTATTCTCTGTCATTTCGTTATTGCCACACGTCCTATTTGTGTCAAACATGTTGGTTTTGATTTTCGCATTTATATTTAGGATAAGTTTATATATACATTTCTTTATTAGTAATTAATCAACTTTTAAACAAAGTACTATGTAATCCGTAGCTAAGTAACACGCGTTACGCATTATTATGTAAAATTTAATGATAATCAATTCATTCAATTCAATCAAGAGTAGTCTACTCTTTGAAACGCAATGAAATAAGAAATACAGGAAGCGTACCATAATAATGATAATATGAAACAGTTACCTATCGAACCAGCAAGGAACTAGGTACTCAATGTAAACGTAACAAACACTGCTGACATGGAATTTAATATAATCTTTTAAAATATTAATCTAGTACAGTAAGGTGCATTTTTATTAATCATAATCGTAATTTTATCCTTCTATATTACGCAGATGACTAGGTGTAAGACACTCGAGTGTCATTTTCTAGGTGTTTCCCAATATATGTTGTGTATTGTGGTGTAAGCTTCGCAAAGTAGGCTTGTAGTTAGGTTTCGCGACTTCCTAGTAACAGAATCTTCTCATAACCTTCCAAGTAGAATTCGATTTAATGAAAAAATCTAGTTAAAATTGAAATATGAACAAAATAAATAAAATTTATTCAAAATTATATGATAAATAATCAATTAAAATTTGTACCATAATCTTAATTGTATTTGGCAGCAGAGGGGTTAATTGTTTATGATATTTTCGCTTTTGTCGATGTGCGTTTGGTTTGCGGCTACATGAAAGTAAGTTTGATAATTATTATTATGGCGATACGACATCGATAACCACAGCTAACTAACTGTACCAAAGTGTTTGATTTGTGTTAAATAAACTACTCAAATGTCAACTACGCAACTTCGTTTTAATTATAAACCACTTACTTATAAAATACTTACATAGAAAGAACTATAACTAATATAAATAAAATACATATGTTCTACTGGAGAAGGTGTTTATTTATACAGAAACGTAAATATTAAATAGTTCTTTTAACACTAACTATTCGATGGCAGTGATGAGCGAACAGATTAACCA
Organism: Gortyna flavago; assembly: GCA_963669345.1. NCBI lineage: Eukaryota > Metazoa > Arthropoda > Insecta > Lepidoptera > Noctuidae > Gortyna > Gortyna flavago. Next base: position 10,793,044 of record OY770129.1, read on the forward strand.
GACGCCGCCTTTAGGATCTCTTCAGCGACTTCTACGGCGATAGCTGCCTCGGCTTTAGCCTGAAAAGTCACAATATGCAGTTGAATACAAGAACATTATCATAACCATTAAACCATTACTAAACACAGTTCTCTAAATTGAATTGCTTGTCTTGTATCGACTTCCTGCCGCTATTGGAGAGCTTCGGCAATGGACTGGTGAGTTATGGTTATAACATTATGATCTTACATGTGAATACTGCACCCAGTTCTTTCAAATATTATGTAAGGTTAGGGTAATACCTATTGATTATGCCCAAAGAGGTAATTAGAGGTGTGGTTTCACTTTCTAGCAATATCGCATTGAAGGACAAACTTAACATTATGATAGTGAATTACCTCTCCTATAAAATCACTAGCACATCAATGTATCTTTGTGAAGCTATGTTTCAAAGACAATGCCAGATGAAAAAACTACCAAATTACCAGCTACCAAAATTACCAAATTCTTAAGCACTTAGGAGGGATTGGTAATATTTCCACTAAGTAAACTGTAAGAAGAGCTTCAAAATATTTATGCCCTACCTTTTCGTTAGCAGCTGAACTAAGTGCAGACTGAGCTTTGCTAAGGGACTCCTGTGCCGCGCCGCGGTCTAGGTTTTCCAACGGATGTGCTTCTTCAGCGAGGACCTGAAATATTAACATACACACTTAATAGGTAAGATAAGAAGTTTCGTTTGTAAGAATGATCAATATAAAATACGATTAACAGAAAAACATGTATGACCTTGTCCAGGTTCTCATGTGTGCGAATGCGCGGTAATTAGTGTGGCCACAGTACATCGCCATTTGTTGTAGCGGGCAGTACGGGATATAATATACGACGTATTTCCACAGCGTAAAACAATAGACGCTTGCTTGCTATCTAAACAGTCGCGAAGGCGCCCGCAAAATGCTTGGTACTTCGCCCGCCTTAGGACTTCCACAAGCTTACCCTGGACAAAGCCCGTTTAATAACTTCAATTAAGTCTATTGAGTAATATTTGTAAAGACTGTGCTGACCTGCTAAAGAGCATTAGTATGACCTCAGTCAATGACAGCCTCTTTTTTTATTGCATAATAGGATCCATTAATGGCTCATAAATTTACTGGACATACGCATATGGAAACAACATAAGTAATATAATAAAAAGTGAACACTCAACAAGTGGACATACCTGAACAGAAGAATCATCATTGACAGTGACTGTGCCAGACGAAACGAAGATCTTGTTCAACTTGCCGTCGTTTTCAGTCACAGCAACGACGCCAGGTCGCAGGACAGCTAGAAAAACATTACAGCATTGTTAATTTTGATGTAACTAATAATCCTTCAAACATGCTACTCGTAAGTCACATTGCTATGTCGCTATGTGAAGGAAATAGAGAAGGGTTCAATAAAGGATTTGGAAGGTCACTCATTCTGTAAAGGTACTAGAATTAAACTATATTCATATTAACAGGCTCATGGGGACTTCAGTAATTCAACAATTGATTGAAGCAAAGATACTGTTGTACAGAAATTAGACACGAATATTATAACTTGAAAAGTAGAAAGTATAATTTTTATAAGCAATCCATAATAATTTATGAGGTCTGATTCAAATATAAATTAATGATAAAAATATGTAACTTATTTATCCATTATCTTTTTGTACATCTCCATACAGTATGGACCTTCCAATGTTTTTATTAGGAATGGCAACGGCTGACCTAGTTACTATACTAGGCTCCTTGGTGAAAAGATTAGGCAGGAGATCCAATTAAACTATTTACAGGCAGTTTTGAACTGTCAAGGAGTCTAAACAAAAACACGAATATGTCGCTCGGGTCACAACAACAGCTGATATAGTTGGACAGTAAAAAGGTTAAACCTCAACAAAAAGGACTAAGAAGTATAGAAATAAAAAAAACTACTGGTTGTTGATGCTCTAGAGCACTGCAAAAAGGTCAGTTAGTCAGAAAGATGAAGCTAGAAATAAGTACAAGATCTAGATGTAGATTAGTGGAGGGTATGCAGTTTATATGATTTATTCCACAATTTGAAAACCCCTTGCCGTTTTATACAGTAGATAAAGGCCTTGATATACGTACCAAGTGTAGGCACATGTTTGGGCAGGATACCAAAAGATCCACCCATTGATGGCACATCAACTTGCTTGACAACTACTTTGTCGTAAAATACCTGCAATTTCAAACTTGATTACTGAACACATCAATAATCATTCATCTCTTCTCAAATATTATCATTTACAAATTTTAAATAAAAATGAATACTTTATGTATGGGTTTATAAAAGGGGTGTAACAAACCTTGTTACCAGCAGCAAATGTGAGAGCCATTTCATCACCTTTAGGAGCATCAGCATAGTTACGGACCTGCAGCCTCCTCGCCACAGTCCTCAAGCCATTTCGGAATGCCAGTGCCATTCTGTAAATAAGTGAATATACTTTTTAAAAAAAAAAGACTTGCAAGTAAAATAAACAGCTGATTTCAAGAGCAGATATTTTTTGAAGTGAACCCCTAATGCAATGTATTATAATTATCTGTACTATAACATTACATGATTGACACAAAAATTAATTAATATTAAAATTTCCACAGTAAGTAACCTTGTTTTAATAAATTGTAAACTCATTTGCAACAGCAGTACATATACTTTAATTTACAGACAACATTGATCCAAAATGGTTCTTTGCCGCCCCTAAGACGACACTCTGACCGGTTCTTTAATTTTTGGAAGTCCATAATTTTTCTCACATTGTGTGATATGGGCAAGAGAATGAAGAATCCTTGAACCTGAGCTAAGTTTCTAATCATAATTTTATAACCTATAAAATTAACTATTTTACTAAGGTAAAAAATAATAAAGATGTCAACGATAAGCAGTTCATTAATAAAATATAGGCGAAAAGTTACATTTAAATGTTACTCTAGGGAGAACAGGTATTTTCTTTGTATCAAGAAAACAATCCCGGATTATGTAATAATTTTGATAGCAAACTAAGAACCAAAAAAAAATCAAGCGAATTAATGTAAAATATGATCTTTCATTAAATTTTAATACTATTAGTCTTACTTAGGTTTTTGGTAGTGTAATTTATTGAATTTTACAATAGAATCTCCGTTTTTCTCGGCACCCCTTGACTTGCACCACTTGACAGATAGTGCACAGTGTTGCTATATATCAAAATTATCAAATACAGAAACAACCGTCCAATGACTAAATAAACCTATGGACTAAGCATACCTACAAAATTAGCGTGTATACCTACACAAATCGGGCACTAAAGATGGCCACCTTTCGTGGCGTTCTTTTTGTTTTTTCTCGCACCACACTGTTATAAACAACACGAGGACATGATTTTCCTATAAATGGACACCAAAACACCTATTTTCTAGAAGTATTTCTCTCGAAAACAAGAAATATATTTTCAGCAATCAACCATTTGACAGCACATCTACCACAAAACTATTCATAAAACTCAGCATTTAACATGGCGGCCCGTCACGCATCTATGTGAACCGTGTTACACGGTTCACTTTTGGCATTAAATTATTTGAGTGAATTGGATTGAATTTGCATGGACGCTGTTTGTTGAATGGTTAACTTTTTTGTTTACATGGTTCAATTCCTCCAAATTAAACACCAAAAGTAACTATTATAAGTAATAGCTATTAAATAAATGTAATGCAATATAGCTCACGAAGAATACAACTGCCATTTGATTTACTAGGATAGACCGAAATGGCAACTTATTAGCTCAATAGTTTTTAGTTCACATTGCGAACTAATGTGACCCCAGCTCAGTTTGTAAAACTAGTGTAGTTGAGCCAGGAGATATTAGTTCAACCATAGCACTTTTTAAGCTAAGTTTTGAGCCTATCCTCATATTTAAAGCTCACTGATCTGACCGTCATGCGCTATACCTTTACTAGGACACTATCCACTAGTTTATAGCTTGCGATCTGGCCACGAGCTAATGAATTTTCAGTTAACCTTTGCAGAGCAATTATTTTATTACTTAAAAATGAAGCATAAAAATAACTGGGAGTGATTCGATATTTTTATCCTACGTAACAAATTGTTCGTCGTTGTTATAACGATCGATAAAGTTCATAGTATTTTTTTTTCGAAGGACATATCCCATCTCTAATATTAGTTCCACGACTTCCACGGTACCTCACGTTGCTATCAGCGCCAAAATGGTGAAAATCAAATGTCTTCATTTTGTCATCGATAGTATGAAGTCCAGCGTACAGCAGCGTACCCACAGAGGAAAATTTTTAATAGAGAGAGCGTACTTGTACGTCAGTGGGGTATTAGTGTTCTGTGAGCCAGCCAGCACGCAGGCCAGTCGCAATGTTATTCTATAACTATTCTAAGTCCATGGTCGCGTGCTTACTCTCGAATATAATTCCGATCATTGAGACAGGAGAAGCATGGAGATAGAGAGATTCTACTATAGAAATAATAGTTATACAAATAACTATCATATCGACACACACATGTCAAAAAGCGTTCTGTTTCTTTTTAACTGATCAAGAGCTGCATATGAAAAGAGAGACATCTAAATGTTTGTCAAGTACTAAAGGCAACACTTTTGTGTGATGTCAATATCATGTCTATGCGTGACGGGCCGCCATGTTAAGTGCCGAGCTTATTTAGTAATTGATTCCAATAGATTGACATTGGTCAAACGCCAGTTGGTTGAGTTAAACGTCAGGGATTGGCTCAATGAGTCCAGCCAATCCCTAACGTTTGAATGACAATTCCAATGTCGATCTATCGGAATTATATTCGAGAGTAACACAAGTACCTGTTTAATAGAGGTCAGTGATCAACAATGACTAAGTAAACCTATGGACTGAGCATACCTACAAAATTAGCGTGTATACCTACACAAATCGGGCACTAAAGATGGCCGCCTTTCGTAGGTTTCTTTTTGTTTTTTCTCGCACTACACTGTTTTATACAACACGAGGGCATGATTTTCCTATTAATGGACACCAAAACACGTAGTTTCTAGACGTATTTCTCTCGAAAACAACAAAAATATTTTGAGCAATCAACCGTTTGACAGCACATCTACCACAAAACCATTCATAAAACTCGGCTCTTAACATGGCGGCCCGTCACGCATGTCGCATAGACATGATATTGTCATCTCACAAAAGTGTTGCCAAATTTAGTACTTGACAAACATTTAGATGTCTCTCTTTTCATATGCAGCTCTTGATCAGTTAAAAAGAAACAGAACGCTTTTTGACATGTGTGTGTCGATATGATAGATATTCATATATATATTTTTTTTGTTAGCCTATTTTGTGTCCCACTGCTGGGCAAAGGCCTCCCCTTTTTTCTTCCAAACCTGTCTTGTGCAATCTCTGGCCATGTTGGCATGTGGTTGGTTGTTGATATTCATATTTATAAAACTATTATTTCTATAGTAGAAAAGGGCATCTCCATGCTTCTCCTATCTCAATGGTGATCAATTGCATATTGTCTACTGTCATTTTTGACGTTAACAGAGTATCAGTAGTGACATAGGCGGGAAAAAAATAAGAAAATATTCAATGATTTTTTCGTTGTGGAATTATGGATTAATTTGTTGAAATAAAATAAAATGTGTATAGTTAAAGGCATATTATAGGCAAACTGTGATCTTTAGTTGCGGCAGCCGCTGTTAGTAAATTAGAAGGCTTGCTGGCTTGCACTACTCTGCAAGTCTGCACCAACGTTGTCGTTCCTATTGTTTTTATTGTGGAGAGAAACAATTGCAAGTTTTAATGAATGAATTACTATATTTAGGAAAATGAGCCTGAATGACTTAGATTTGGCTAAGTTAACAAAATTAACGTCTCTGCAAATCGACCATGTAACTTGTTTGGAATGGTATGACGTTTAACATTTATTTTAAATTCAACCTATACAAATTGTTTTCTCACAAAGTATTTCTGCTATTAACCGCCTAAAAACATGATCTGTTGTACTTTTTAGTTGTAAATACTTCATAGCACCTACGACTTCAGCTTGCGGCCACACATTGTGTCATACTTGCTGGCATGGTCGCCGCACATGTCCTACTTGTGCAACACATCTTGAACGCAAGACGTTGAAGCTAAATATACCACTTCAAACATTGACAGACCATGTTCAAGTGCTTGGAGAAGCATTTGAAAAACTTTTTAACATCAAGTGTAAGTAGAAAACAATACATAAATATTAGGAAGGTTGGTACACCTACTTTACTAATATTTCTGTAATTTCATTGCTAATGTTTACATTCCTACTGTTTTAATTTACATTTGAATTGTTTATTATTAAATTTCAGTGGATGAATTTAATCTTGACACACCAGGTGAAATAGATTCAGAAAAAGATCCAGATAAAAATGTAAAGGATTGGTTAACAAGCTCTCAAAATCATTTTTCAGCTGCAATTCAGAATTCTGAAACAGTCTCACAGGAATCACAACAACCAGCCATTTCATTAGAGGTTACAGCTAGCAATATCATAATTCATACAGATACTAAGAAAATTGCAACCCCCCCAAAAGTGGTTCATATCCCACCACCACAAGATGATTGGGACAAAATAGAACCAATGCCAGATTCTGAGGTCACTACAAAAAAAAATGAAAATATTGTAGGACCTATGGACATAGAACCATTTTTTGTAGAGGACTCTGAATATACTACAGATCATCCTCGCAGGAGCTCTAGAAAAAGGGATTTGAAAAATGATGATATCACTGGAAAGGTGAATGACTTATCTTCTAACATGCATAGTTCTAGATCTAGAGATTCAAGTGGTGATAATGATAAGAAATCACAAAAAAACAAACAAAATTGGAATAATGTAAAAAAAATGAGAAAAGAATTCAGTAAGTTAAACAAAAAAAACCGGAGCAAACTGAATGTATCAATTGAAATGGTTAAGAAAACACAGAACTTGAAGCCTACCAATATCAATATGCCTGTGGCAACTCCACAGGTATATAACATTGATGACAATACACCAGACTATACAAACAAAGAAAATGAAGTAAATAAAATAAAGTCAAATGCACCTATAGATGATCAGCAAGCTGATAATGCTTATCAAAACATTGCAGTAAAATCAATGGACAAAGAAAATAGAGACAGAGTGAAAGAAACAGAGAGCAAGTCTGTGAAAAACCAAGTTCAAGACCCACAAAATAACATGACTCCAAATGATGAAAATGGAGAAAAAGTCAAAGAGAAGGCTAATTTTACTGGTTCTAAACATTGCGAAAATGTAAATGAAAATCGCATAGCAGCTGTAAATAAAATGCCATTTATAAAGAAAAGTGCATTAAATCCCAAAAAGACTGATAAATTTGACCTTATATCTAACTATAATTTTGTACAACCAGTTGCTTCCGAAAATTCTGATGACATTGATATTACCATTAAAGTTGGAAATACAATAACCAATATTGTGATTAAGAAAAAACAAAGTGATGTCCAAGTAAAAATTAACACTGACCGTGAAGTACAGACATCCTTAGAACCACATAATCCAGATAAAAATAATGTTGGTGTGCCGAAAGATGTCAATACACCTAATATAAACATCAACATACAAAATAATAGAACTAAGGAACAAGAACCTGCTGTAAATATAAATGAAAGCCAGAATATACAAAAACCCTTACCTAACATTATTCAAAATAAAAATTTGCAAGTAGTAGAAACCAATTTGGACAGAACTACTTCTGGGAAGAAAAATACAGCCTCAGCAGATACAGCAACTGCTCAATTTGAAATCACTGAAAGTGTGGAAAAAGAACTATCCCTTATTATGGAGTGTGATGTAATTGATGACAAAGATGAGAGTCCTAAAAGCATTCCCACGAAAGTACCACAAGATAATGAAGAGCCAAAAGCAAACAAAATAGTTGAACAGATAGAGAATATAGATGACTTAAATGATTTGGATATTTTCAATAGTGGCTCAGTCAAGGAAGCAAATGTTCATAGTTTGAAAGATCATGCACCTTCAGAAATATTAGGAACAGTTCATAGTAAATTCAGAACTCAAAAACTTGCAGAAAAACGAGATAGAGACAATGATGAAGAGTTGTTACCTACAAATAAGAAAACGAAAATGAACCCAGTAGAAAATACGACCGTTAACGATGTACCTGACAGTGAACCAATAAACTATGATGCTATTATGGGTCAAGTGTTTGCTAGCATTGATGCAGACATGGAAGATATCAAAAAAAGTCAAGAAGTAGGCAGTACTCCCATTTTAAAAGATAAAGGACTTGGCAAAAATTACCAGGTGGCCGCAACAACAACAGAAATATCATCTCAAATGCAGCAAACGCAGACAATTAAAAAGGTTACAAGCCAAATGAATGCTGAAATAACACCTAATTTAAATGAATACTTCAATGAAAGGCAGAGTGAAAATGTATTCTCTATTGTAGAAAAGGAAGATGAAAATTCGGAAATAATGAAAACTGTCAAGGTGAGTATAATTGTGTTCATGTTTGTACTTCACCATTTGTACTCAAAAAAGCATTTTACAGTTTGGGAACAGAATGAACTCAGACATGGATGCAATAAAAAATACTGAATATTATCCTAATTTATAGATTATTTATTTATTAAAACTTTATGCACAAGTAAAAGAAATATTGTACAAAGGCGGACTATGCATAATTAAATATATTTTGGTCCTAATTAAGTGTATGTAATGTTCCAGATTCCACAACAGGTTGAAGAATTCTTAACTCCAGTTCTAGGTCATAATTTGAATTCTACACAGGAGAGCAATGATGGCATAATCAAGACAAATAAAACTAACAAGTCTCAAGACTATGATGATGATAAGAGTGTCTTTGAAGAAACACCACAAAAGTATGTATTCACAATACACAATGACACATTAAAGATTAATATTTTATTTATTTTGATGATAGGTACTAATTGTCTTCTATCATAGAAAAGCTCATAGTAATTTCGATTTTATTTTATTCTTTCTAGGAACTTATCAATCCCGAAACTGAAACGAGCCAGTACATCCAACCAATCACAAATAAGTTTAAGTGAAACAAAGAAGGTTTCTCTAAGAAAATCCACATCAACCATAAAGAGTATCATTAATTTAACAGATACTGCGACTGAGCCTAACAAAAGCAGTAGAGATGTGACTGTCATTGAGACGGCTGTTCAAAACGAAGTATTGGAGACTCCTCTTACTATCAGCAAATTTGCAGACCAAATTAAGCATGAGTCTACGCCCATGGTTAGAAAATCACTTAATTTTGAAATTAGAAACTATGATGATGACCCTGAGCAGACTCTTTGTCCCACTACTGACGTGATTGCTAAGACCACACAAGAAAGAGAATTTATGAGTAAAGCATTTGAGAGTACGCCTACTACTCCCGCAGCGCGACCACTCACTGCTAGGAACCTAGGGTTGAATAACAAAAGACATTGTTTAGCTGCTTCGTGTTTGACGTTAAGTGAAATAGCAAAAGTTAAAGGTCTTTGTAATGAACGTAAGTGGAGGTATGTGGACAAGTATTCAAAAGACATCACACACTTGATTGTAGGTGTTGATGATGAGAATAAATCACAAAGGTGAGATTTGCATGCAACTATTTGATTGTCACTCAGAATAGTCTAAAAATTTATGTTGATAGCATGTGAGAGCAGTGGTGGCCTAATCGTAACGGCCGCGATAACTGTCATAGGTTCGAACCTAAACAGGCGCTTTACTTTGTGTTAATTATTTCATCACCACTGCTCTCAAAACGGTGAAGGAGTAGATCGTGGGGAAACCGGCATGTCCTAAAACAAAAAATTCGAAGACATGTGACATCTACCAACCCGCACTGACCCCATGTGGTGGATTACGGCCCACTCCCTCTTACCGAGAGAAGGCCTGTGTCACAGCAGTGGGATCATTATAGGCTGATTATTATGCTTATGATTATGCATGTGATAAGTAATCTTTATCTTTTCAATCAGTACAATAACTTTGTTAACTGTGCCAATATTCAGGTTCAATGCCTTGTATTATTATGATTTCTGAACATTGCATGTATTTTTCACATACAAAATATATCAGAAAATCACATTTTCCGTGTATCGTCAATGATGCTCTGTGTAGCTAAACTTAGCGCAAAAGATGTTCCCTTCTTTCAGATCTGTAAAATACATGTGCGCATTAGCGGCTTCTAAGTGGATTGTGACATTTGACTGGGTCAAACAATGCTTGCAGACTAAAGAAATTGTTAATGAGGTAAAATATTAAACTTTAATGTTTCTAATATCACCTGTTAATTAAGAAGTATCAACTTTTCACTACTGGACATAGGCCTCTCAGATTGCGCAACAGATTCTCAGCTTTCCGTATCCAGTCTGACGCAGCCATGTTTTGAAGCTCGTCAGACAGAGCTGGATTTGATATCATATAGTCTACATATATATGCGGCCCGTAGTGGGGACGCGCCTTTACGCAGTCACATACGTCATATGATAACATAACGGGTGCACTCAAACGTAACGAAGTTAACCATGTTTTTTATAAAATGTATTGAAGGTCATCATATCATTTTTAAATCCTATGGAGTTTTCGCATAACATAATAAACAAATGTGTCACCAGTTTAACAAATAGCGCAAAATATACAAATTCTGAGAAACACGTACTTAACTGCTTAATACTATCATTGTGATACGCTGATACGAGTTGGGATGAACTTGTAACAATGTGATGCAATATTGTAAATGGTTAACAAATATGACGTCCAGATACATTGAACAATGAGTTCATTCAAAGGCTAAGGTTGGCTATTATGAATTAATGACGGACTTTCGATAAGTGGTCAGTGGTCTAAAAATATCTAACATCTAATTCAACTAAAGCACCACATGACAGTTAGTTCTTTTTTGACGTAGGTATCTAAAATTTTAGGAAAAATCGTCTACGTTTGCAATATTTGTAAATATGTTAGCACCATATTTGTCGCCGCCAACTAGCTTAAGCCTTCGTAACGTAGATCCACGCGAGACACAATAGCTTTTTAATAGAAGCTAGAAAACAAATAATAGCTAGCTATGAAGCAAGTTGGCTGCAAGATATCTATCAGAAAAATTAAGCAAAAATGACATACATTAATTATGTAATTAATTTATCTGCCATTCATTGCTTAATTTTAATAATATTTACCTATTGTAGTAAGTATGGTAATTTTATACCAGGTACTTCATCTTTACAAATAATAACGCTACAATAATAATAAATTTATTATAATTCTTACATTAATAAATACAACATACATACATTCATTTAAAAATTACATGGATTATAAGTAAAGTAAAGTAAATAAAGTATTTATTTCTCAAAAACATAGCACTTTGCACTGTATACATAGTTTGAAAATGATATCATAATAATGCAATAGTAGACTCTATCTTTTAAACTAGGACTAGCCTGTATCTTAAAAGATAGGGTTCAGCCAAAAGGATTCTATTAATATTCTCAACCAAAAACAGGTGAAGACATTGTCAATAGGTTGTACTAACAGCTGTACAGAAAAGAAGAACAATAATTATAAATCTAATGTAACACAAGGAGTGTGTGTGTGTGTGTGTTATAATTAATTACTTACACAAAATACTCTGAAAAAAAAAAAGTTTCTTGCCCATTCTTTTCCATACGAAACTCCCTTTTGGAAGTGGCACCTAGATTCAATTCTATTTTCTTGTAAATTTTGACGTTCAAAAGTGCCTTTTTAATGACCTAGGTACTTGAAAATAATAATTTGACAGAGTTCTTTTAATCAGCCCCAATATTTAAGCTGATTTCAAAATAATGGCAAACAATGTAACATTCTAACATGTGCGTTGAAATTATGATTTTAGCGAAAACGGATCACTAGACTAGGTTGCTTAAGACAATACCATAATTCATTTTGTTTTGTTCTTGTAGGAAATGTACGAAGCTCTAGATAGCACAGGTGAACCGGGACCTAGGCGCTCTCGGATCGCGAAACAAAAGCTATTTGAAGGCATCACGTTTTACTGTATGCCGCCTTTTAGCGTACTCGACGCCGAAACTTTAAAGGTAAGTTTATGTTTTTAACAGGCTTTAACAGAAGGAGGACGGTATGCATTCGGCTATAGACAATAATATCGGACTTCATGATTCATCCGTGATCATTTGTGAAATGCATATTATACCTAAATGTTGCAGCACAAATATGTGACTAAAAAAACTATCTGACGAGACAGGCTTTCGGGCTTCATTGATTTCTTACCCTGTTGCCTCTTAGGACCCAAAGTGGCGGTTTTGTAGCGTTCTTATAATCGGACTAAAGATCAAACAGCTCCTGAACCTTACCTCTCGAACAAACACCGAGTGTCCTCTGTTTTAGACATGGATTGGTATTTGAGTCGACTGACATAGAATCGTTAATGTTGATTGCAGTTTGGTTGCGCCCATAAATACGCTATTTTGTGCGCATAAGATCATGCGAGGGTCAGTTTTTAACATTTCGTTGTTCATTGAAAATATACTGTCCAGTGCACTTTAAAATGTAATCGTGAGAATGAAAGTTAATTATAACATTATCAAGTATCAGCTGGTTCCAGCGTGGTTTTGATCACGCTTGCAACATGCTGGCTTGGATAGTTACAATCTTTAACCTGTCACAAATAATTATAGGGTTCATATCATGACCTTATATGTCATATTACCTAGTAATAATCTTGATATCAGCTGGAATTAGCCTATCGTCTATTAATAAAACATGGACACAGATATATGTAGTTTATTGTTATACACGTGACTTTTGCACGAGATCGGTGTTGTTTTTAAGTTCTGTATCATATTTGTGTATTATTGGCTAGTGCCATTGTAATACATGCAATGGAAATCTATTTCACTCACATGTTTACATAAAAATCCACTCCGTTAGGCGTAAAACTACTTTCTTAAACACTGTATGTGTTAAAGCAAAATAGTTTTATACCACACACAAATTCCATAGACATTCTTTTTTTCTTGTTTTGTTTTAGAACATGCTATTGACCGCTGGCGGTCGCGTAGCAGCAGATCCTAAACTTGTCCGAATATCTGAGGACTCCTACCAACCCGCACTGGTGCTGGCCGAACCGGAACGCACGCAAGAGGATCGCTTTACATGTAAGGATAGTTTAATTAGTACCAAAAAACATTTAATAACACGGCCCGCACAGGCCGGTGTACCAGTTACATAGGAACCTAGGAAAAGCCAGGAAATCACAACAAAAAAAACCGGTCAAGAGCGAGTCGGACTGGCGCACCGAGGAATCGGTACCATCAAAACTTATTTGCGTGAAATGTTTTTAAATTTTCATCGGCGAGGTCTACGAACTAGCAATAAGGCGAGGCCTATATTCGGCAGAGAATTTTAACACTTTGCAGTTTTAGGTCAGCGCCATCTCTTGTCGGCGCTGACCTGACAGATGATTTCTGAAAAGTTTTGATTATTAGAGACATCGTTTTATTTTTCCTGTAATCTATACATAAACTTTTACTTATTAAGTACATAGAATGATTTCAGATTTTTCTCTATGCAAACTTCGAAGATAGGGGGGGACGGTATTTTATTTACATTTTTCATCAAAACTTGAAACACTATGCGGCATAAAAAAGAAGAAAAAATGTTTGAGAATGTGCAAACAGCGTTCTTTCATATGATACCCCACATGCCCTAGTAAGAAATTATAACCGCTTCGAATTAATAAGATCACCTTTCAGTACCAGTTGCGAAAAAAACAAAAAAAAATCTTTCTTATTTGCAAAATATTTGGGCAAACGTCATCTAAAACCATTCAAAATTTCAAGTTGATGGCATTAGTAGGTAGTTCTTGAGATATCCAGCTGCGACAGACGAACGGACAGACTGAGTCGCACCATAAGGGTTCCTTTTTACCATTTTAGTACGGAACCCTAAAAATGATAGCTAGAATTCACTTCAAAGCCAGTGCGAAATGATAAATTATTTATTTTCTGTAAGTAGGTTTGTACAAACACTTTTACACGTCAATCATATTTTTTTTTTATTAGATGAGATCGGCGTTACCTATCTGACTATTCTGAGAAGAAAGGCCGAAACAAACTCAGAGGTCACAGTCTCATAAAAGTCCAGACAAAATCTTGGTCACATCAAGTGAAGACTATGTAGATTGGTGTCTGAAATGGACTTTTGAGGAAAGAACCACACAGATTGAGCAGACCTGACCAGTCAGTGCACGCATTTGTCAAAAATCGTGCAGCTCAACTACGGAACCCTAAAGATGATAACTAGAATTCACATCAAAGCCAGTGCGAAAGCTTTTATCCATTTGGTTTATAACATTTTTATCCTAGGTTTGGTATTTATTTTGATACTAGCTTCCGCCCGCGGCTTCTCCCGCGAAATATGTCGATAAAAACTATCCTATATCATCCCCGGGATGCAATCTATCTCTCTGCCAAATTTTATCGAAATCCGTTCAGTGGTTTAGGCGTGAAAAGGTAACATACAGACAGACAGACAGAGTTCCTTTCGAATTTATAATATTAGTATGGATGCATATAAAGAAAACACTTACGCCACGGGGTAGAAAGTAAATAGAGTACGCATACACTTTGCTTTGATGCCAATCTATACAGATATCCAAGTGCTATTCCTCAGTTTATCGGTTTCGATAGTTTTCAATTACTAATCCTTACTCAAGAAACCCTCGAAATATTATTATGTGTGTGTCGCAGCCAACTGGTTAAATTAGCCGTTTAGTTAACTGCCTTGGCCTTTAAAAGTAGTGCTCACATTTCGGGGTTAAAAGCCCCATCGTAATAAGTGGAAATAGACGTGTATTGCCACTAACCGAGCACAAATCCAGACTAGAATCAGCACCCTAATTCCGTAACGCACAATCAATCTCAATCTGAATCATTTTGAAGGAGATCGATAATCCATAGCTTCATATATCATGTTCGAAAAAAATTTCAACTCAACAACGTAAATAACGCAATGAATGTTGTTGAACTATCTAAATGAAACCCATTGCTACTGATACTTAGAGTTTTACGCAAGTACCCCGCCTGGTCTTCTTATTACAGAGCTTTTCTGGTGAAAAAACAGGCCAATAGCACTCAGAGATCATGTCACACATGCGACCAATGACTAAAGTCCAAGTTTAATTAACTTAATCAGGTGTAGGTAAGTCCATTTACTCCACTATTTTGCGATCAAAGTTCCTGTTCACAAAAAATGTGACACAATCGTAACGTGGACTTATCTTTTCTAATTATTGTCATAAAAACACGCCTGTAAGTAGGCACGAGTATTAAACGTTAATTTAACGTTTTTGCCGTGGCTAATATGCGTGAACAAGATAGTGCGTAAAGTTTATACTTGCTTACCTGTAAGATATTATTTCCACTTTGAATTCCATTTCAATAAAATGTGTAAGTACCGGTAATATATCGTCGGTTTAAAGGTAAAACTCATTAAGTGACATAATTGATCAAATTCATTAAATTCGTGAAACGGTCTCACCAGGTCACTTTTATTATACTTGATTATACTTTATTATCCAAATTTTATTGTACTTTGTAGCTAGCGTACATTGACACTGATGATTCTTATCACTGATGATACTAATCATTGCTAGCGTAACAGAGAATAAAACAAAAAAAAATTGAATCCCGCCATTTTTTTTAAATGGATTCTGAAACTACTACTCTCGCGGTATTCTGTCTCAATATTAAAGATTGTTAAAACTATAAATAAATAAGTAGTTACATCAACATTCTTCATATTGATTTAATTATAAAAAATAGAATTCGATTATTCGAAATATACCTAACAATTTTTCATTTAAAACCTAAACACGTGATTTACAATATTACGGTTATCGATTTACAATATCGGTATCCGAACGTTTTATTGTTCGTTTCTTTTTTGGGCCTACTAGATATGGAATTTGAAAATCGTATTTCGAATCGACTTGTTTCTATCTCTCGCTTTTTTCGTTTCGAAGTGAAAGTGACAGAACAAAGTGAAGTTGAAATCTTTCGAATTTTGTGAGTAGACCTGCACAGCTCTCTGTATATAAAAAAAAAGTTACTTTGTCTCACGCTCGCAGCAAAATCGAATTTTGCTCACTGTCTGTAAACAGCAAAACCTGCTTGTTTGAGGTGGCTGAGGTGAAAAAATCATATGGGGCGGCCGCTCTCTGTGCGCCGCAACCGCTATGTCCCTGCATTTAAAATCTGTAATATCTTCGAAAATATTCATTTAAATTACATGCTGTAAATCGCCATATTGATCCATTTTAAAAGCAAAATGTATTTAAGGTACTTAATTCGATAAGGATTAATGCTGTATTGCTTAAAATCGCTTCGTAAAAAAGCCATTATTTCTCGTAAAAAGTAAAGCATAAAAAATGGTTATTGTGGGTTATCCCTAAGAGATAGACGGATACCATCGCGGACTTTTTTGTAGACTTTTTTAAGGTGTAAAATACTGTAGTAGGTACATTATTTTGATCTATCTCGTAGGGTTCAGCCAGCGTTTGCAATGTAAGCGCAAAAAAATGTGTTTATTTACGACCTTACATTAAAAACCTCTAAAATTATCAGTGTTTCTCTACTATATTATGCATGTATTATATATATAAACCTTCCTCTTGAATCACGTTCGGTAGTTTTAAAGATTTAAGCATACATAGGGACAGACAGACGCGGGAAGCGACTTTGCTTTATACTATGTAGTGAAGTGATGTAGTGAATAGTAGTGATGACTAGTTTGCGAGTTGTTTCAGAAACAACATCATTTCGACCAGTTAAACGAGTTGTTGACAAAAAAAAACTAGTCATTAGGTACTTTTGTGCGAACTTTGTCAACCTTTGAACCTTTACCTTGATTAAACCTAAATATAAACCGTAGTTCGTTAGTAGCACATAAATAAAATAGTACGCTGGTGCCAAATGCGTGCACATAAAAACAATATCTGCAACGACATAGTAAATTAGTAATAAAACATCTGTGTAGCTTCCTGTACAGGTATCGCAAAATTGATTCCGGCTTTGCATAGGAACAAATAAACCTAGATAGAGTATGCTTTGTTCCTCGTCTCGATGATTTTTGTACGACTTGCTATTGCTATACGTTCGCTGACTATCCAGCCAGAGTGCATCTAACATTTTCACAGCCTTGCATCTGCATAATGCAAATTAGGATAAACTACCTACTTTAAATTAGATAAGGGGGTTAAATTTTTTTATGCAGTTCCCACTTCATTTTCCCAAACTTTAATGACAGAATAACGTCATTATCAAAACCAAAAAAATTTTTTTAAAACGTATTCACCCTTGCAAGAAAGGATTTTTTTTGAGCGGTAAATAATCAAATAACTTCTCCCGCTCTGGGCGGAGCGGGAGGGCGTGTCAAGACTTTTACTGACTAAAACCCACCCGTGTTTCTTCACTTGCCTGTGCCAGGGCCACGGTAATTCTTTCGAACAACCCGCGACCCTGGCAGGCATCGGCCCTAGCGGAACCCATCAATCAGTGCTGACATCTCTTTGAGGCGCGCGTGCAACACAATGCGCCGGCGAACCGGGCCTGGTCCTTACCGTACCGCGAGCTACCCATTGCTCGCCATCCGCAAGCCCGCGCCCTCGATTCACGACGCCCAGGGCGTCTCCTGCGGCGACTAGAGGCGTGAGGGCGCAAAGATTGTTGCCTCTCCCTCACGCGCTCCGCCTCCTCCTTCGCGAGCATTACTGCTTCGCAGAAGGAGGTGACGGCTTCCCATTTCCCCTGCACTCTCGCTCCGTACCAGGGCCGGACGCGAGAGCTCGCCACCGTTAGGACGCGGCGATGCACCGCCCTAACTGAAAAGACCTCCACCGTGTCCTCCGGGCGATCCACACACTGGTGATAGCCGGGCGTTTCCCCCCGCCTTATCCGGAACAGGGACCTCCCAAAGCAGCCGTGTCCGGTGAGGACCTGCGTCAGGCGAAAGGTGAGGACGCCGTGGCGCCTCTCCAGCCACTCCTCAAAGAGGGGACTTATCGCCACAATTGTGGCGTGCCCAGCAATAAAGAATTCGGTGATACATAGTGTTGTGTAAAAAAAAAAATTGTTTCAGACCTCGCAATGGAGCAGAGCGTCGTGCCAGTTAACTACGAATGGGTTCTGAACTGCCTCGGCAACTACGCGTTAGGCTCTATACAGGAGCTACTGCTTTGTCCGTCATCGCTTCTGCCGCCGGCCACCGCGAAGTGGCCCGAAGTTCTACTCTCTCAAGATTATGATGATACAAATGACATAAACTACCTCAACGAATAACATTTACCAAATAAGGTAAAGCCTCTACGCATTATCCATTAAATGTTCCATGTTCAATTTTCATGATGGTTGCTTTGCTAGTGCGTAAACCACGATAAAATGCGTAGAGTAATTAAAAGTAATTATTAGTGATCACAGTTAGTTCTTTTAATATTATTTTTATGTTTAGATTATTATAAAAGATATTACGTTAATAATGTTTAAAAAGCCATTTTTTATGATAATTAATTTTAGTATGACATAAAATATTATATTATTTTGAATAATTACGCCGATGTGTGTTTAAACGTTTATTCTATTTGAATGAGCACTCGTTCAGATGAGCGCCACTTTACTGACGGTAGGAATAACCGCAGCAGTCAAAGTACCGTTTGTCTGTAAGAGCCCTTTGATTTATAATAAGTCATGAAATATATATATTTTATACATAATTATTCTGAGTTTAATTTATTATTGATATCTCGCGACTCAGAGAGGTTTTTTTGTAGGTTACAATTACTTGGGGTAACAAATTCTCCGCCTGGCTGAGGCTAATATTGGTTGGTGGAAGTTGAACCAGCAGTGTCATCGGTTGATACTGCTAGCTGCTGATATTTCCTACCCAACTGAGGTGCCTGCAATATGAGAACAAAGGAAAGCAATTAATGGTCGGGCAAAGTGCTATCGAGTTTTTCCATTAGGAATTTCTTAGTAACAGCCCGGAGTTAGGCAGTTGGCGGTGTGATACCCCCGTGCCTCGGAAAGCACGTTAAGCCGTTGGTCCTGCGCCTGATGTCTCTCCGGTCGTGTCGGATTGCCGTCCCATCTGACTACGAAAGTGAGGGAAGAGGGAGTGCACCTGTGTCTACGCACACACTTGTGCACTAAATATCCCCCGCGCCGAAGGCTAGTCTCCGTTGAGATTAGCCGCCGTGGCCGAAACACGGTCTGGAGGACTTTATTATGAGACAACCCTCGATCACAAAATGAATGGACCTCGCGACTCACTGGCTTGCTCACCGCTGCTCGCAGAGATGATGCGCCTTCAGCGACTATTTGCTTTATAACTTATAAGGTACACACAACTTGGTAAGCGGCTAGCCGATTACCGCACTCCACGTAGGTAAGTACCTAACCTAAGATAAGATCTACGATCTTTGTACTCGGGTAATTGTACCCGAACAGATTAACCCTTTCTCAAAAAATCTGGCTTTAGATCAATATCTAGAGCCTGATTTTTTGAAAAAGGGTTCGGTATTATTGTGATGATACTACGCCGTAACTGCAGCACCTGTATCATAATAACATAATTCATAAGTTTATAACGTCTACTAAGTAGGTAGAGGAAATAATTTTCGAAGAGAATACCTAGTACATAGATACTTAATAATAATATGATTCTCTAAGGAAAAGTAACTCCCTTAATCTTTCTTGAAGCACTATATGCGTAAAATGGAATGGCGGCTGCAAAGTATGATTTTTTTAAGGGGATTCCGGGGCCCCCATCGTTCGCGGGGCCCGGGCACTTGGACTTGAATGATAATGGTGACTAGTGCCATTTTTTTAAGGTCACGGCGGACGTTGGCATGTCTTATTGTGGTTCGTTTACAGCATCCTTGAGTACTTTTTTACTTTGCATTTATTCTAGGTAGGTACCTAGGTAAGTAGATATTATTTTGTGCGGGACAAGTAAATAGTGTTAACAGTACATAGTGACAGTGATAAATAGACATTGTGCAGACAATAACAGTGTATAGTGATATATGGACACTAATAGGATAGTTTTAAGTAAATAGCGTAGCTCATTTATAGCTATTTATTATAGTAGAATTAGGAATAGGGGTAAGCAGTAAATAAGTTTCATGTTATGTTTTTAACTGGAGATTTCTTGACAGACTCTTGAGTCAGAGCCTTTGTGTTCGGCTCATTAAACTCTACTTTGACGGAGCTAGACAGTGAGAATTCGGAATCTGATACATTTGCTGGCTTTGGGGTGAACAATCCTAGAGCGAAACTTGTTTGATGGATTTGGAATGATTCTCCAACTGAGCCAATGTTTTCTTGAATGGAAATAAAAAACACATAGCCTTACTTATGTTATTTAGATAAAAACTAAAGAAAAACGCAAATATTGTCACGCGGCTCTCATTACGGTAAAGTTTCGTGGTATTTAAGATAGCTGTACAATGTTTTCCCGCCCTTTTGCCTTGTTTTGATTGGTTGTTACTTTTTCCCGCGTTTTCACCCATATTGTGATTGGTCAGTTTGTTAGCCAAATCTGTATAAAAATAGGGCCATTTATGCCGTCCGGTTAAGCAGAAAGGCAACCTTAGCGAGTTGCAACTGCGAGTGGTCACGTCAAAAAAAAAAAAAAAAAGCCATCCGACACAGTCAGTCGGCGGCACTTGAAGAAAATACTCCAATAAAAGAAGAAAGAAGCTCATAGTGGTATTATTCCTATCCTATCACACCAACCCAGCACACAAATGCACCTGTAGGGTACATATTTTAACGTTGCTTCGTTTAGTACAGCCCCAAAGTTAAATACCAATAGTTACCATACGTCAAAGTTGGCATAAGAAAATGTTTGTATAATATCATTTTATTATGTACACGCTTCTGCCTGAGACTTCGTCCGCGTAAAATTTCTTGTTCCCCCGACAACCCTGTCGCATCGCATCGCATCGCTTGCCCGCGCACGCTTTCGCTTCATTTTCAATTTGCGTTCTTTTTTACTCTTTTCCTTTTTGCTCGGCTCCTAACAGTCGCTAGCGTGATGTTAATATAGCCTATAGCCTCAAATGCAAAAATAATTTTTCAAATCCGACTTGATGTTCCAGAGATTAAAGCGTTCAAGCAAACAAACTCTTCAGCTTTATTATAAGTAGGTAATACAGAAGATGTCGAGTTCCTGTTATTTATTTTTGATGTGAGATTTCCAACGCTTCGCCTTCTAGCTTGGCGTCAAGAGTTATGCTAAGGTATTCGGACTTATTTTTCTTCATTTGTTGTCACGCACTCAGACTTATTTTCCGAAACTCCAAAGTTCGCTTAGCTCATGTCGGGTGACTACCGCTTTTTAGACATAGATTGATAGGTAGATACGGGCGTTACTAGTAACTAAATCAACTCATGAGTCAGCCTAGATTGAATAAATGGCAGCGCAAGTTGCAGAAAATGGATAATCCTTTACATCAATTAACCTGAAATGGAAAATTCCCTGGGTCATCGCGAAAACGCCGCGGGTGTAACTAAATCGGAACCGCCACTCTGAGATGTGACTAACGGTATCTAAATGTAAAATGAGCGACGATACGACGTAGGCAGGCTCCCCAAACTGGCTCTAACTCCGAACAGCTACCTACTGAGAAATTCCTAACAGAAAACCCGATAACACGGGCTGTGTTATCGGGTTTTCTGTTAGGAATTTATCTGGGAATGGAACTCAGGACACCACGCTATAATCTCACAGACGCTACGCATGAATTATTAAAACAGTGCCTGGGGAATTATAATTGGGATGGTACTTATAAATAGGTAGGGTACCTACTTATACGACAACCAACCTACCTGTATAGAATAATCAATTTACTATCCACCTTCTTATCAAATCCATTAGGGATGAGTTAGTTTAATTCTAGGTCTAGCCCGTTAGTACTATTTATCTGGAGGTTGATTTTGGAGATCAGGGGGCCTAAAAAGGCCACTTTGGTAGAATCATAAAACAGTTCATATCACGCAATTTCATCTGTATGACAGTTTTGTATGGAGATTGGAGATTCGTAAAATATATTATGCGCTATAGGTACACCTCTGCCTAAACCTTCAGGGATATAGGTGGGAAACTGTCAAACAGATGAATTGCGTGATATGAATTGTTTTATGATTCTGCCAAAGTGGCCTTTTTAGGCCCCAAGGTCTAGGTATCTTTTTATCTCCAAAATAAACCTCTAGATAGTCTGTATCGGAGTACCTATTTGAGTAGATTGATGCCGTGCAGTAGATCAGATACCAGCCTGTTCTCTATTGCAGTGCAATCATCCATTGCTCCTACTTACATGTGTATTTGTTTACGTCTTACATATCGGACGTCGTACGAAACACAAGAGCCGTTTTTCCATACAAACATAGTACCCTGTTTTCTTTCTGAAAAATACCGGTAGTCATATTTTTTCCTGAGTATCTATGGATATCTACTATTAGCATGTCCCTATTATTTCCTTTTTTTCATAAATTAATTATTAAAAAAGATTCAAACGTTCATAAATTTAAAAAAATGGCCGTATTTTCCGCTGAATTCAAACATCCAGAAAACAAATTTGACTAAGATTATATAAAAAAATGAAAACAAAGAAACACAGCTCAAGCTCTATTAATTATTAATGAAAAAGTACTAAGTTTTGGAGAAGGAATCATTAGACTACAAATCGATGATTTTTTGTAATTTTATTTGAATTTTTTGAATTTTCAGTCCAAGATGCAGTTGTCTCTATCGCGCTTGATAGCCCGCTTGTTCGGGCACTGCGCGACAGCAATAGATTTTAGAAATACCTATTTTTCATTTCTCTACGCCTTGATGTTTCCTGGACCTAAACGCAAGTTTTAGAAACAATAAAAGTATATGATAGACTACAGTAAACAAAATCAGAAAAATATATGTTATTCTTCAGGATATATGCTAGGTAGATAGTGTGTTGAAAACATAATAGGTACAACTAATTTGATATGATAGACAAAAAAAAACAAAAGCCATAGGTACTAATATTATAAATTCGAAAGTAACTCTGTCTGTCTGTCTGTGTGTTACCTTTTCACGCTTAAACCACTGAACGGATTTCGATAAAATTTGGCAGAGAGATATAGGATACCGTAAATCGGGGTTACTTTGATCAATTTTGAACTTTCAAGGTCCATATCTTTTGAATCTCTGGTTGTAAAAAAAATATATAATCGGTCTAGTTGTCGATTCTTTTTAAACTCGCGATTTCTGTAATAATATGTGAAAAAATATGGCTTGATTCTGAGAAAAAAAATTAAAACTGTCTAATCAAAGTTATAATGAGAATGGGGTTACTTTGATAGCTTTTTTTTTTTAATCTTTATTTAGAAAAAAGGCTTTAATCGCGAAGCGATTATGTCAGCCTCGTAGTGTTACAAAATAAATAGAAAATATTTGACAACTAGGATCTTAACTTAATTCATTTACTTTGATAGCTTTGGAATTACGCAAGTAAATAGGGCACGTTGCGTATGGGGTAACTTTGATCTAGTAAAAGACAAATGAATCCTAAAAAGAATGCTTAAGCTTACGGTGCTTAAAATAGTTGGTGAATTCCCAGCGTGTCCTCTAGAAAGGATTCAACAGTTCATCAATGATGTTAGACAAGAAAAAAAAAACAAATTGCGTTTCGTTTTACGTACTTCGCGATTTTATATGAAATAAAAGTTTCAATCAAAGTTACCCGTCTGTTCAAAGTAACCCCGGTTTACCGTAGTATCTAATTATCGACATACCTCGCGGGCGGAAACTAGTACAACAATAATTATGATTTTTGTCAGATTGTCAGATTATTCTACAAGCAACATACTAAAGCTAAAGCACTAGTGTTTTAATTTTTTAGTCCAAACAATAGATTTTTTGTAAATAGATAATTGCTTCATAATTTGCAATAAATTACCAGCGTTGTGTCATCGCGCTTCTCTTTCTATTCTATGCAGTCCGACAAGGACCGCTATTTTCTTACCCTATCTTAAATCTCTTTGCTTTTTAATAACTTCTTGACAATTTACTAATGGGCATTGTGTACGCTTTGGAATGGGCGACTAGCTTCATATTTTCTGACTGACCGACTTCTTGACAATTCAAAGTGCCTATAAATGGTGCTTTGAGTTTGAGTTATAGGTAGGTACGCTGCCTACAGTAGGTCTGCATACAGATACTTAGTTCTAAGTATCGTATCTAATAAGCTTAACAGGATTCAACCTAGGATAATCTATGTTAAGGTACATACAATAGATAGTAAGTCTATTTATAGCCGAACCAATCATAGTGCCTACATTTGGTTTAATGACGCAATGGCCACGTCGCCCTCTAGAACTTTGAACTAAGTAGGTACTTCCACGGCATAATAGCCTTACCAAAGTTCGAACTCCCGCCTTCTGCGAAGTTCGGTCATATAAACGCCTGATCACAACTGTACATCGTGCCATCTACGTGACGGATGAGCCAGTGACGTGGTCGTCGACATCGCGCCACTTCGCCGTCCAATCCAATCCAATCCACGCGCATTGCTTGCGCCTACCACACCACTCCACTCACTCAGTCTGAAACGACCGCCACGAGCGTACCCACAGTCGTAAGTCCACAGTCCAACACGTGAACTTATTGATTGCACCGGCCGGCCTGTTTTTTTGCTAATATTATTGTTATTTTGGTTAACAGATAATTATATAACGCTCTCAACGAAGAAGGATTCCCACTCATCCTTAGTTTATGACTCTGTTAACAGTGTAATTATTTTGCAGCTTGCAAATTTTTAAGTATTGAATTCTACCTACATTTATTTATTGGTAAGTTCTAATATTTTTATTTCCTTATTTAATAGCTAGATTAATATTTTTTGTTGTCAGCCGCGTTAATACGGTTTTATCTCGCAGTTAGTGAAGTGGGTTACACTCTCAGTCTCACCGCGGCTCACCTGCGAATACCTAACACTAGTGCATCAAATTGAAGGTCGAAAAGGACTTTATTTTTATAAAAATAAAAGTGTCGGTGATTTTACTTTAACTACTTAAATAAAATTAATTGATTAATAGAATTAAAATTCGATTGAACGATACTAGTTTTTAGTTACGTAGGTAGGTTTTACTCACTTAAAAGCTAAGCAAATAGGTAGGTAGGTACTAATTTTTCAATTAAAATGTGTCGCAAGCTTTTTCTTTTGGCTGGCACAGCATGAATAGTGGATATTTGGTACAGGAAATCGGTTTTCAGTACAACACCATTGTGTTTACCTATCGATTAGATTAAAAAAACGCGAAATTACTAACAAATTTTGCCGCATGGTGCAAAAATATGTACCTACCTACTACTTACTAGTTTGTGGCAAAAAATTCTAGAATGTACCTAACATTCTAGAATTTTTTGCAAGTCTCGATTCAAAAATGATTTCAAAACTCTTCAAAATAACAACTATTGTCTGGTCTGGCTTAGTCGCTATCAAACTTGCACCTTCTCAATCTCGCACGAATAGAATTTTATTTTGAATATTCGGATTTTTTGGAAAATTTCGAAGACCATGGCTATCGAAGGCAATCGGAGGTAGGCACTATATGGTATCTAACATAGTAGGACGTGGTAGGTCAAACAAGGCTACACGCCTACACCAAAGGCCTTATGTAGGTACTATAACAACTCCACTTTATTGCGGACCACGTGGACCACAAATAATGATGTACACCTACCTACCTGGACTTCTAATAAACACATGGCGCTTGGTTAAAATGTTTCAACTTAACATATACATAATATTCGCTGACCGAACTTAGTTATGTACACACGGCTACACATCAAGCTATACATAACCAGTATAAGCTGACTTCTAATTGTATGAAAAACCTATACAATGCGAGGTCAGCTAAAACTGGAAATGTATAGCTTGGTGTGTAGCCGTGTGTACTGCTTTAGGTACCTACCTCACTGAATTCACACATTGCGAATTCACATCGGCTTAAATATTGTCCTTTTTTTTTAAATCTACTAGGTACCTACCTCATTTAACTGAGATGATCAGTAATTCTGATGAGATAATTTATTTATTTCTATTTCTGGATATTTTATCCCATCCATCTCTTCATAGTATGTGTGGGACTTACTATCGTGGTCTAGAATCTAAATTCTAGATAAACTCGCAACAGTTTATCGACTGTGGTGGTCAGGGGGGAGACAGTTAGAACAAGCACCACTTCAGTAAACGAAGAGTCGCCATCTACTTTACTTAACAAGAAACTATTAGTTTCATAATTATCGATAGATGTCTCTGCAATCCCGATTTTAACAAAAAATATTTTAGTTGACTAATTTAATATATAGTATTTTTCTAGAGAATAATTGTTATATATTCCATCAAAATGATCACATTATTATATTTCATACTGTCCAGTCAATGATATAATTGCTGTCCAGTATTGTCCAGCGTTATCAAATAGGGCAACCTTGTCACGGAAATCCATATTGTGTGTGACATATTCTGGCAACATCATACATTATGGCCGCCGCGACTTGCGTCTGCGCTTGTTTGTGTTTGTTTGTTTCCAATAAATGTAGCTGTCGAAATTCAACTCAAGTTTTCTTGTGTTTTTTGCAAATAGACGCTGTGTGCACATCGTATGTTGATCAAAATGCGATTCGCTAATATAACGATGACTCGTTTACTCACTGAATCACGATCATTAAAGTATAAATATTAACTCCTTCAGTTATTAAATTCTAATGATTGTTATTTAGTAGGTAAATGTATCATCATTATATTCGCAAATCGCATTTTAATCGACATACGACGTAAACACAGCTGTTATTTGCAAAAAAACAAGAAATTAATAATGATCACATATACATAATATACATCTATAAAAAGAGTACTAAAACCTATACGTAAGTAGGTATATATATATATAGAGACATTCCTGCCTTAGTTCCCGTTAAAAAATGCAGGTGGCGACTCATCGAATTTGGATGCATCGAAATCGCACAAGAGGGCTCTCTTCTCCCGTATTATTATTATACTCTTTGGTGGTGGTGCTCGACAATCGATAAACTAACCTTTCTCTATCTGTGCGGTGTACATCCTTACTCCCTAAACGTCAAACAGAACAGACAGACGTTAGCTAAAAAAAACCGCAAGCAAAGTGCATTCGTTACCCGGTATGTGCGAAAAACCTTGAGTTTACATAATTACGAACAGTCTTGTAATTTTGACTGTGGAACAAGATGACTGCTGACATAAGAATACCTAACAATCCTTCCTAGTGTTATGAATCGAACATATTTCGGAATTTATTGACTTGACGCAATTCATTCTTATTAGAACCATGCAAAGCAATTTTGGCATTTTTATTGCACTTGAGTGTTTTAGAAATAATTTATTTCGTTTATCTTCAGTATACACAAGTTCTCTAAGATGGCTCCAAACATAGCGGAGGATGTGAACGGAGTTCTCTTCGAGAGCGACGCAGCGACACCGGACCTGGCCCTCGCCACCCCACCAGTGCAAAAAGCAGATAACATGCCCAAACAATATGTGTGGAGGAACATCTTACTGTTCGCATATCTTCACTTAGCAGCTCTCTATGGCGGCTACTTGTTCCTCTTCTCTGCTAAATGGCAAACAGACGTATTTGGTGAGTATCGTTGCTAAATTATTATTATTAAGTTAGACATTAGTAGCTAATTAGCTGATGCGTGTGAATCAAATAGCTTGGATATATTTAATCCGTCCAGTCGGTTCTTGAAGCAGTTCAGTGTGGTAGCCGTCACAACATTCTCCCGGAGCCTATTCCATGCTGTTACAAAATAAAAATAGTTCTAAACTATAAATAAACCTCCTTAATTAATACAGCAATAAACTGATTATAGTAATTTGTTAGACAATACATTTACATTGAATAGTGCATTTATTTACATAATATATAGGTAACATTAGTAACATGTGTTGTATGTTTTCAGCCTACATCTTGTATGTGATGTCTGGGCTGGGTATCACAGCGGGAGCACATCGCTTGTGGGCCCACAAGTCCTACAAAGCTAAATGGCCACTCAAAGTGATCCTAATCATCTTTAACACCATTGCCTTCCAGGTAAGATACTAAATATTGATTTGTATTTCCTTTATTTTATTTAACCAAAAAATCATTAAGTCAATTTCTTTTGTCACCCACCACGTCTGCGGAGACATGATGGGTGAAAAAAGAAATTGACTTGACAGTTTTTTTTTTACAAGGTCATCTGCCGCCTTTTGTGTATTCAATTGAAATATCAGTTATTATTATTTTTTTGTTTAGACTTTGCTGATGTGATTGTTATCTATATCTAAACACGATAAAACATTTTCTCAATTTATACTTCAAGTAACAACACTACAAGCTGTTGTTGGCCTCTAAAAAATTTTTTTTTTTTTTTTTGTATTTAGATATTGATACCTATCACGTCTGCAGAGTTTCGCTAGCTAATTTAATTTGACCCTGTAAACACAATTACACATTTACATTTTTAAATATTTTTACAAGCTTTTATTTAACTTGCAATGTACATAATTATGTATGTATTTAATTATGTTTGTTTGGGTGGACCCTTGCAACTCAATTTTGAAGCAGATATCTGCAACCAATTGAGCTGAAATTTTGTATACATGTTTAGTTTGGATGACAATGCATGGTTAGCTGTGTGAAGTTATTCTAAATGCATCATGGCGGAACACCCAAGATGGCGGACTAGTTATTTTTAATGCACTCCTACAATATGGGTATCAAATAAAAGGGCTTGCTGAGAATAAGGCTGCGTTTCCACCAGAGATAAGCGAGGATGCGTAGCGAGGGATGTGTGTGAAACCAACCAATAACATTGCTTCATTTTTATAGCTTGAACTAAGTTAGCGTTGCTATTGGTTAGTTTTACACACATCCCTCGCTACGCATCCTCGCTCATATCTGGTGGAAATGCAGCCTAACTCAAAAAACAAAGTGACGTCACTCTAAATCCAAAATGGCGGACTAAGTTTTTTTTATGCTTTCCTACACTATGGGTATCAAATGAAAGGACTTGCTGAGAATACGAATGCGAGTTAATGAACAGACTGAGAAACCTGCCCAGCGATAACTAAAAAGTGAAAAATAAATTTAAAGTGAAAAACTTTTTAAAAACAAGAGTTTTATTTAAATCGCTAAAAAGAATAAAATAAACTTTCCCTTAAAACTTTTACTTTCAACATATAACGTCATTTCACAATTTATATGAAATAAAAGCTTGTCGCGAGATTTACCTGTATATATAAACAAGTAAATTAAATAACTTGATATGATTGATATTAATTTTTAAAATTTTCAAACTCAGTAAATACGAGTAAATAAATCTCGCGACAAGCTTTTACACCATTTGTGTATATTATGTTGATAGTAAAAGTTTTAAACGAAAATTTTATTTTATTATTTTTAACACATTTAAAAAAAAGCTTGATTTAAAAAAAAGTTCTTTTTACTTTTAATTTTATAAAAATAGTAGTCCACTGGTATCGGGTCCAAGCTACGCTACCGGTAGTCAGAGCTAGAGTAATAATGTATGCCTGTCTTACTACCTACATTTTATGTGCAGTTTATTAACCTTTTTATTGTGGAAAAATATATTTCCACTAAACAGCAAAAAAATTCAAGAATTAATATAATATGCTATTTTTTAATGTTATTGTTTTGTAACTTGGTATGTTTTTGCATGCAGGACTTATGTCATGTTAACTTTTGTTGTACTATGCATACTGTGTAGCATAGATAAATGATGATGCTAAACAACTGAGTCATGGAAGTGGTGTCACATGACATGCTATACTACTGATAGTCACAATCACAATGAAGATTTTACCTTAATCGTTTCTGTTTAATAGTTTCTGAGACTAGGTTTAAATAATTATTTTCTGTAATCTGTGGTTTGTACCCACCTACAGAACAGCAGAGTTTTTGGTTTAGGGGAAGCGCCAGGGTAGCCCGCGAAATTCCTTCATAATAATCCTATTGAATGACTGCCTGTCTAGCCTTTTCCCAACTAAGTTGGAGTCGGCTTCCAGTCTAACCGGATGCAGCTGAATACCAGTATTTTACATGGAGCGACTGCCTATCTGACCTCCACAACCCACTAAGACTGGTTGTCAGACTTTCGGGCTTCTGACCCCGTAACGACTGTCAAAGATCTACGAATGACAGCCGGGACCAACGGCTTAACGTGCTTTCCGAGACACGGAGGGGTCTTGGCAAAGAGTACTTTGTATATACGGAAATGGTAAGTAAAGAATGGTCATCCATGGACCAACCGCGGCAAGCGTAGCTTAACCAAATCGATCAAACCGTGCGACTGTTGTTTCTTAGTCATATGCCTATTAAATGAAATATAAATTAATAGAATATGAACTTATAGTGTTGTATTGATGATTTTAATGATTATAATTCTGTACATGCATACTTGATACGCTCGCGAATCATAATATATTTTGTTCAACATACAACCTGACACTGACCTGTAAATTGCAAAAAACATAAGAAACTTCGAATTTCGCGGGCTACCTAGCGCGTCTCCCTTAATAGTAAAACTATGTAAATATACATATATATTATAAGTATTAATTGTAAGTTCCTTGGTAACTTACTAAATATTATAAAATGAATTTTCCTATGGGACCTACAAATGGGCTTTCAAGGCGACTATTGTTTGTCATGCATTGACGAATTATTACTATAACTTTTTCCTTAATGAAGTCAGCAGAACAGCTGGGATAATGGTTTATCGATATTTTTACCTGGTAGTATATACCATTATGCCTATATTCGCCGAAAGGGAAGACAGAGGCGATCCATATTACGCAAGTCTTGTATTAGTTCCATGTAATTCTCTGTGATATTATAGAAAAATAATATCTATATTTTTATTATCTTCTAGGATGCTGCTATGGACTGGGCTCGCGACCACCGCATGCATCACAAGTACTCTGAAACCGATGCGGATCCTCACAACGCGACCCGAGGGTTCTTCTTTTCTCACATTGGTTGGCTGCTCGTCAAGAAACATCCTGACCTCAAAGAAAAGGGCAAAGGACTCGACATGAGCGACTTGCACTCCGATCCCATTCTCAGATTCCAGAAAAAGTTAGTAAAGAAAAAAACGTATTTATTTATGTTAATTTATAAATGTCTTCAAGCAGACCCTGGACGCAGCCATTTCTGTTTATGTTTAAACAACATGTGAAAAACAACACGTTATCTGTGGTGGAACGTTTGTTTGATCACAGGTGTTCAAGTTTACAGTTTTTATTTCTGTGGATAAACTTGCATAAATTTAGACTCGGAGTAATAATAAGAGAGATTTTACTGTTTTATTAAATAAAGTAGGTAAGAGTAGAAGCCTAATATAGTGAGATATTAATTGTATTTTGGGAGAATTAATATGTGGCTGTTTGTATTTCCAAAAATACGGTTTTAACAAGACGATAATAGAGTATTTATCTGCTAAGCCGTTGATGCTGCGCCTGATCTCTCCCCGGCCGTGTCGGATTGCCGTTCCATTGGACTAAAATAGTGCAATTGTGCACTATAATACCTCCCGCGTCGATGGCTACTCTCCGCTGAGATTAGCCGCCATGACGGAAATTCAGCCTGGAGGACAATTATCCTACACCTGCACCTGTGGTTGTAGTTTGATGATTTTTGTTGTGATCTATGAAGCTACGCTAGCTCGACCTGATTAACCTATTAATTTTTTTTTCTAGGTATTATCTGCTCTTGATGACCTTGGCTTGCTTCCTTATGCCCACGGTGATTCCGGTGTACCTTTGGGGCGAAACCTGGACCAATGCATTCTTTGTTGCGGCTATGTTCCGTTACGCATTCATCCTCAACGTCACGTGGCTCGTGAACTCGGCTGCTCACAAGTGGGGAGACAAGCCCTATGACAAGAGCATCAAGCCTTCTGAGAACATGTCAGTGGCGATGTTCGCTCTCGGTGAAGGGTTCCACAACTATCACCACACCTTCCCCTGGGATTACAAAACTGCTGAGCTTGGCAACAACAAATTGAACTTCACCACCACCTTCATTAACTTCTTTGCTAAGCTTGGTTGGGCTTACGACATGAAGACTGTCTCTCAGGATATCGTCAAGAACAGGGTGAAGCGCACTGGTGACGGCTCTCATAATCTGTGGGGATGGGGAGACAAAAATCAATCCAAAGAAGAAATCGCTGCTGCTATTAGAATCAATCCCAAGGATGATTAGTTGCAATGCATGTTTTTAATGTGGGTACAATTAACCCATAATTTTATTTATTAGATATTTAGAGAAAATCTATTTATAAAATAGATAGACACGTTAAGAAATACATGTGAAGCATACATTGTATTATCTGAATGCACTTCGAGAAATAGATCAAACACAGGTTTGCTATTGAATATCCAGCAGCTAGCGACCCTGTTGGTGGCGCTACTTCCTGAGATGCTACAACGTGAGGCGCGAGGTCGCGGCCACTGTTTCACGCGACTTCATTATTATTGTCGTTTCAGCAGCTCTTTATAATACACCATTAGGACTTCCTAGGTCTCACTTATCGTAATACAGAAATAATAATTCGTCTTATGTTCTACAAATTTAGGATCACCCTAAGTAATTATAGAAATTATTTGAAATGTTATTGAAAATTAAACATACTTACTTTTAAAAGTAAACTCAAAGTTTATGGATGTCAGAGCAAGTTATTCTATTTGATAGAGGTAACACATCAGTATTATAGACCACATATTGTTATTTTTATTTTTATGTAATTGATTATGCAGTGAACTAGTCTTTTGCATTTGTAAGAAGTTAAGTACAAACTTAAAATTGTAAAAGTCCCAGTAAATTTATAATATTTTAGAAACGCTGATGAACGTTATGATTTGTAGAAATATGTGGTATATAAGATCTTAAGATATTTGTTTCATGTTGTAAAAGCAGATACAGAAAGTGCAGGTAAAACAGTTATTGAAATTAATTTACTTGCATGCATGATTCTGTAGATTACGTATAATTTCACGAAATTTTAATTATTTTTATTATTCGATGCATTACAAACATTACCGCATAGAGCATATTTATATTAGAAGTTAAATAGAATGTTGGATCAGCTGGTCTGATTCCTAGGCCGCTCATGCGCTACTGATTTTAATGTGATGAAAGTTGTTTATCTACTCGTTTAAACGTATGTGCTATTACAACGTGTATTTTATTGACTGATGTGTAAGAGAATTGTGATA
Source organism: Gortyna flavago (assembly GCA_963669345.1). Lineage (NCBI taxonomy): Eukaryota > Metazoa > Arthropoda > Insecta > Lepidoptera > Noctuidae > Gortyna > Gortyna flavago. Next base: position 10,826,456 of record OY770129.1, read on the forward strand.
ATTAGAAGGGTAACAAATTATCCTGTATGTAAGCGGAAAGTGAACAATTGTAGGTAATATTAATTTAGAAAGTATGTTTGAAATTGTTTTAATTAATTTTATTTTCATTATTATGCAAACATATAAGTTTCAATGAATGTCATTTTATTATTAAACTGTTCACAAATCATGAAGCTTACTGGAATACTTAATTAGTTTTTGTTCTAAAAATTGTTTAATAATAATTATTATATTACTGTAGCACAAAATAACAAATAATTATTTTATTTACTTACATAAAAACACAACCCAGCCTTGCTAGTAAGATAACCTACTTCCCACGTGCGTGACGGTGCGTGTCCCGTCGTGATTACGATACTGAGATCTTTGATTGTAGGTATAATAAAACAGCAACATCATGAGTAAAATAGTACTTATATTAAAAAGCCATTTTTTTAAAATAAATATATACATCTTCCATCATAACAATTATGTATATGTACTTAGAGATGAATTGCACGACTAGATTAGTCTTATATTCAATATCGTGAGTAAAGGCGTGTAGCACATATGCCGCATTTACTTACACGTACTCTGTTTTAAACTTGGTTACATAGAGAAGATTGAGCGGCGCTGTGGTATTCCAACTTGTAACTTTCTAATGACAAAATTGGGCTAGCAGTTTGCTTGTATCTTTTGTAGGTAATTAGGAGCTATTATTTTCGGCTTTCTATTTATCAAAAAGGCATTTTGATAAGTATTAACTTTCCACCCAATTCCATACGTTGTGAAGTGCTAAAAATTTTTGGGTAGACGCAGATAATATTTGAAGCTTAGCTTAGCAAAAACAGTTCATAATAATGAGTTTTTTTGTTTTGTAATCTTTTGTGACCTTTCTCTAGTAAGGTCGTTGCGTCATTGCACCTCGCATCATATGTTCTCTTCGTGAAAGATATCTTGCTCATCGCACTTGTCGGGCAAACACACGAAGAACTCTATCAAGTTCATTATAGGTCCTCGGGAAAATGGATTCTGGTAACGACCTCGTTTATCTCTTAAATAGGGATATCTTTTGTAATTGAACATTTCATTTGTAGTCAAATTCATGCAGGCGTGCAGAATCTGAAATAGAAAAAGGATATTAGGCGATATCAGCATAGACTTGTCAAGGTGTCTCCTAACTAAGTACCTAGACCATTTTTCCGCTTTGAAATAACGTAGGTAAACGAAAAAATTTCGTGTCATCAAAAAATATTGGCAACTCGGTATCTAAAATTCTAAATATTCGGACGATGCTAAAAATATTATTTCTGGGGTTTTATGTTCAAAACAAATTGGCTCCCTCTTTGTTAATTGAGTGGGTATTTAGATCATGAAACCAATATAGCAAACAGGATAATTCCAGATTCTTTACAAGATATCAGCACATACACAAGAAGTTTTCTTGTTTATCTCTCATAACATTTTTTATTTTATTTTATATTTTGTTGTTTAGATGCATTTAATCTTATATTTTAGTAACTGCACCTACTGTGTATTGTCTCTGCATCACCCTAAAGTAGACTGGTAGAAAATGCCCAAGGCATTAAGTCCGCCTTTGCAAATTTTTACTTATGCATAAAGTTTTAATAAATAAATAAAAATCGCAGTTTTTTATCAGAATTCAGATTCCGTGAAACTAAATTTGTCTTTTCATAAGTGCATGGTATCTTATGGTTTAGGAACTCGAAAAAAAAAAACAACTTACGGAAGTACAAGTAAGGATCCACCCCAGAGCACAAAAAGTGATTGCCTCCAGTAGGCCCAAGACATACAGCAGCCCAAAGCCTTCCAGCAGCAGGCAGTAGCAGGCGAAGTATATGGAGAGGGTGCAGTTGATAGCCACGCTCATGACAAAAAGGAAGAACCACATCCTGTTGCGAACTCCCACGCAGTTGTAGATGAATGGGCAGTGGTGGTCGAAGTAAGCCACGCAACGCTTGCAGATACGACAGTGCTTAGCCCTGGACAAGCAAAGGATTAAATTTACAGAACATCACGCCTCGGTATGTCCCTAAGGGGTAGGCTGGTAGTAAATAGGCACTACCAGCCCCTTGCCTCGCATGCGGGGCTCCTATATCTGTGTAAAGGGTTTAAAGTGCGCGGTCGGTCGTCAGGCGACGTAGGATGCAAGAGCGAGCGAAGGGCACCCCGAGGTTAGGTTTGGTTAGGTTACTTTAAACCTTCAGTAGGACCAACAGCAATAAATCCCTCGTGGACCTACTGGTAGTACAAAATAGTAGGACCACGAGAAAATACCTACAATAAGTTATTACAATGTAGATAATACTATTATTAAAAATAAATAGCTAGCATATCGAATTTTAATGACGACGCAATGCTTGCTCACAAACAAAAGCCGGTTGAAAGTTAATTTAAAGTGGTACCTCATTATTTATTAGTAAAAAGTATATTTTGTAACTTTGCTGTTAGCAATTCAGGGAGCTCATTTTACTTGCATATTTAGGAATCTATTCTCTTAGTTATCACTAGCTAGGTTACCTACTAAAATACTCGAAGATTAAAAATAAGTCGCAGCCAATTGTTTAGCAACAGTAAGTGTTCGGCAGGCGGCACTGAAGGCGCGACGGATTGCAGCAATAAATTGAAACTGTAACTGAACACTGCAATCGGTGAAAGTTAGAAATATAAAAATAACCACCCAAATAGAGCTGGCGTTACATTTAATTCCTTCATTGAGCGATTCTTAAGGTAGCCATGATGGTGTTAGGTGACTACAAATACAGCATCCAGACTGCCTTGTGCACGATGTTGCTCTGGACATGTTAATTAAATATAGAAGTAATTAAGTAGGTACCTTAGTGGTCTCAGACATCGGCATGTATGGCACAATCGTGACAAGATCACGTTCCGTTTCTTCCATTTATCATAGTAGGGAATCTGCCTGATAGCTCTATAATACGTCTCTGAGTTTTGTGGGATATAGCCTGGATCCCTTCTATTGGCGATGACCCAGCTGAGCCACATGATTGCGTTCCAGTACAAGAAACAGTAATGTGACAGACGTAGCGTGTTCCATGTGAGAGGTATGCATCTTATCACGTACATAGGATATCCCCAAAGGAGTACTGAAACCAAGAAGAAGAGTAGGGGACCCTTGGAGTCACCAGCGCCCCCAAACAAGAGAGCCCACAGTTCTGATAGGGGCGGCATCCAGTGTGATTTGCGTTTCATTTCTTTTTGCAACAATTTGACCACTTCTAAGTGTCGGTGGCTTTGCGCCAGCATCAGTGGCGTTTTTCCATTTTTGTCACGTGGTTCCAGTTCTGCTTTGACCTAAAAATATTATGAGACAGGTATATTTTTTCTGACACGGAATTCGATACTAAGAATACTAAACGTTGTCATACCTTTTCACACAGCAGTCTCACACAAGTCAAGTTGCCCGATAGACAAGCCAAATGTAGCGGCGTGGATCCGAAATTGTCAGTGCAATGTAAAGGGACCCCTGAGTAGATCAGCAGTCGTACTAAATCCGCGTGCCCCTTATACGCGGCCCAGTGAAGGGCAGTGTCTCCGTTTATGTCTGACAGCCGGGTCGCTGCTCCCATGCCCAGGAGATATGCAGCCGTCGCCGTTTTGCCATACATACAGGCCGTCATTAATGGGGTCAAACCTATAGCAAAGAATAATAAAATAACTATAGTACCCTGTTCCCGATACCGGTGGGCTACTTACTACCTACTATTTTTTTAATCATGCTTTTTTAAGTTTTATGATAAAAAAAGATTTAAAAGATTAAGTTTTACGATGCTCCATACAAATGAACTCGCCCACTACACCTAAGTAGGTACTAGGTGCGCTTGCACGTACCTACTGCAATAGTTTCGTTGCTGAGTATAATATATTTGTGCTGATCCTGTAGTAGACGAGGTCTCACATACTTCATAACCAGACCAGACCCACCGTCGACACTCCATAAAATGAAATCATTTAGGTAGGTAAGTCAATTGCCCACTGTAGTAGGCATAACTATTGGGTCAACCGGTCTCAATCTCTAGCATCAGATGGGATGTCAGTTCTAGTTTTCACGGTGAGTTATTTTTACAGAAAGGTCTCGTTAGGAAGTGAGTTTTGTCAACAACGGTACCTTTGAAGTCAGCAGCATTGACGGCAACTCCGGACTGCAGCAGCACTTGCACCATCGACGCGTGTCCCTTTCGGCAGGCCCAATGTATTGGACGGGGGCCCTTGAGGACACAAATATAAATTATAAGTATGTGCATTATAATTTATCTAGATAGGTACTCAATTCATACACATCTACTTAAATCAACAACAGCTGGTATCCTAGGTCCTGCCTTCTGTTGTTATGCACAATATTGATACAGCAGTTTTGAATCAGCTACGTCTGTAACGCGTCTTTTGGTAGCTGCTACTGCAAGTTTATTAATAAGTAGGTATACAAGCCATGTGCCACGATGAGACTTTTATCGGCAAAAAGAAAGAACTTACCTACCTACATACAAACTTTGTGATTCCCTATTTATTTTAAAGGGGGAGAATTTCCAAAAAGCCTTCTTGAGTGCTCACTTTCAAGGAACTCTTGTGCATTCCATGCTTCTAGACCTAGTGGTTTAGGCTGTGCGTTGTGAGTGATTCAAAAAAGATTTGTATTAACTAGAAGATAATAAATTACCTGAGTGCCTAAGCAAGACAGATCTATGGGGGCTCCTCGTTCGACGAGATAGCGCATAACGGCGACGCTGCCGTCCAGTGCGGCCCAGTGAGCCGGTGTGTAGCCATGCTGGTCACGGGCACTCAGCACTTCTACGCCAAGCTTTTCTACCAGGCGCTCGATTTCAGATACTTCGCTAAAAAAATTAGTTCAATATAACATTTTTGGTGCATATTAGCTCTTCTTTGCTCTTTAGTAACTGGTTTGTGGAGATCAGATAGGCAGTCGCTCCACATAAAATATTGCATGAGTATCCAGCTGGTCCACTCAATCTGTGTGGTTCTTTCCTCAAAAGACCATCTCAGACATCGATCTACATGGTCTTCACATGAGCTGACCAAGATTATTTCTGGACTTAAGAGACCTCTGAGTTTGTTTCGGCCTTTCTTCTCAGAGTAGTCAGATAGGAAAATCTAGTTTTTAAAACATGATTGTTTCGACGTGTAAAAGAAAAAGAAAAAAAAAGTGTTTGTGCAAACCTACTTATAGAAATACATTTATCATATACCACCTAGGTCCTTCTTTTCCAAATCGTAACATAGTAGGTATATAGGTACCTACGCCCGGTTTCTAGAACGAAGGTCAATGAGGCGTCAAAATTAAACCCATGTCAAGTGATCTAATTGGTTGTTGATAATTCAATCAACCTAATACAGCAGATGACCGGCGTTTGACAATTTGTTAGATAATTTTTGTGTTGATTTTCCTTACATAAACCGGGTGTACCTATCTAAGAACGTCTTCTTTAGTAAATTAATTTTACTAGAAAAAAAAAGTCTCTAACCAATGGTCCACATTAACCCTGCGGGGTAATTACGTATGGCTTTCATGTTGAACAGTTCAATAACATTAATTGTATTATTCACGTTGTTGAGCAGAAATATTTTTCGAACATATGATTTTTTTTATTGCTGAAGTGGCCCACTCTGACCTCGATCAAGCCTGATGGAAAGCGATGGATGAGGTCTATGATGGAACGAGCGTGCCCAAAAGATGCCTAAAGCACTAGAACTCTTACGCATCCGGCATCGACGAAACACAGCAGGCTGCTTGACGCCGGACTCCGGTGGGAGGGTGGTCGCAAACCAGGCGGGCGTTAGACCTACCACCGCAAGGGAAGAATTGGCCAGTCAAATAAGGTATTGGATGTGACTGTCCAGGATGCGCCGAGCGCTCGGTTCAGTTGAGTAACTGGCGGAACAAACTGCGCTATACGATGAGGCTTCTTCAAGCATCCCATGCATATGAAGCTATGTATTAGCAATACCCTTCAAATTCTTTCAGATTTTGATTGATAGTTTGTTATGCAATAAGGGTGCTGGATCGCAAGAGCTAGAAGTCATGGGGAGAGATCTTTGCCCAGCAGTGGGACATTATGATTCAGACTAATAGTAACAGTAAAGTCTCTAACCCCGATCGCACAGCTTCAAATATAAGTTGATGTAGATCAGAGTGTTGGTTGTAGCTGGTGATAGTTCTGGGCGGCGCGGCGGGCGCGTCGGGCGACATAGGCTCGCAGGGCGGCAGCGCCTCCTCCGCCGCCATCGTGCAGGGGGGCGGCTGCGGCAGCGCCCACACGCCGCGCGCCGCCCCCGGACTTGGGTACACCTACAGAGGACATCATTAGAAAGGACGCTACAACATAGGATGTTACTACATAGGCACCTACATCCGCTCAAGGCCCGAAATTTCATTTCGCGGTTGGGCTTTGGAGTCCGGACCAGATGCAATAATTAACAACTTAATATTTAAATAAGCTATTTTATAAAAGGCAACCGACGCGACGTGTATGATCATGAGAAATAAAGCGCGCAATCTAGGGATTGAGATTATATCCACCACCATGCAGGAAGCGGACACAGTTAGTGGCTTTGTGACGATCGATTTCATTGCGGGCATTCTGCATGATAGGTAGGCTAAAGTACTCGTATGTCTACCTATACGTACCTCTACATATCTATTAATTTGCTGGCTGTCTCCAAATAACTCATAATAGTAGGTAGGTACCGTTATTTTATACTTAATTATTTTTTTTATATTTAGGTATATAAAGGTTGAAGTAGACTAGATATATATACCTACCTTTAACATTATGAATGTGTCTTGTATTTAGCTCCGTGCGAAGTGTAGGTTACATATGTAGGTACTACGAGTACGACAGCAAAATACCTATAGCACAAATCGAAGTTTTGTCACGGCTGTAATTATGAGTTTGCTATTCTAATTAAGTTGCTACACACTTGTCTACATATTAAATAGGTATTACAATTACTTTAATACATCGTGATTTATTATGTAATTTGAAAAAACCGCGAGAATAACACGCTAGCTATACGGTACTGTTCCTAAGCTAGGTGGTGATGTCGATTTCCCGGGCACAAACATAGGTATCCACTTTTCAAGCATAATCCTATAAACTAAGAGGAACGTGGACTGGGCTGGGCACTTCCCTTACCTTGCTACTCACGGCGAGGCCGACGCCCCCCGCCACCACGGATCCCTCTCCGTCCGCCACGGCCGTATCGCCGGCAAACGAACGCACTGTGAAGCTTTGTCCTACTCCAACTATTAAAAATTATAAGGACTATTCTCAAACAAAAGTAAAATCAAATCAGAGATTGCGTGACCTCCAGCAACTAACACGGTTATTACTGCTTTTATTATCGATTCAGGTTCCCAGAGCATGCGCCCTAGCAGCCATCGAAAGTAGAGCCAAAGTTCAAATTATTATAATTGACACGAGCAAAAGTGGTTGATTAAATAATTAATCCTTTTAATTTTTAAACTCAATTTATCTAAAGTTGAAATAATTCCAAGGATGAAAGACTATTTAACTAGTATCATGTTTTAAAAACGTATCAATAGATGGCGCTAATTACATAATTGTCTGCAAGTTCAATCTACTCTTATTCTGTGAATTACACGTATGACGTATTCGTATCACTCCGTAATGTTTATGAATAAACCTTGAACCATTAGAACTAATAATAAAACAGTCAATTGAATAATCTAATATTTGATCAATTGCGACATGCAACCCGCATAAATTACTGCAAAACGCCTGAGTACAGAGCATGCGCACTGCAGTGGTTGCAAACGCGACTGCAGGCTCGCCAGCAGTGGTTCTATTTAGATTCGAATCGTCGGCTTTCAGGGGTAGCATTTATGTTATGGTGTACATTGACTAATGTAGTAAGGGCCCTCCACTACATATTACATTACAAACAACTAAAAAGGAGCATCGTAATAAATTATGATTTTTTTAACCGACTTCCAAAAAAGGAGGAGGTTATTTGTTTGACTTTATGTATGTTCCCTTTTTTATACGTTCACCGATTTCTCCGTCAATTGTGGACCATTTTTTTTTTGTTTGAAAGTTTTTACTACTGTAAATACCAATTGACATCAAGTTGGAATCTGATGAGAGGATCCCATGGAAATCGAGGGAAACCAATGATATTTTAGTTTATGTTGGCAACACAGAGTGAAGCTTGGAATACTGGCTGGCGATGAAGATTTTGAAGGAAGGAACTTCCATAGAGTATAATAGAAATCTTCCCGCCATTATTATTTTGGCGGATACCAAAAAAAAACGCGTTTGATTCTGTTGTATTATTATTTTCGGATTATTATATGTTTGCTTAAATATCTAAGTGTTTTAAACACCCTCCGTATAGAAATAGTTGACATCAGAAGTGTACATAAAACTTCTCGCGCCTCAAAAATAAAGTTAATAAATAATGGGTAAAAATGGTAAAAGACGCGTAAGTAAGCGTAAACACAGGGCAAAGCGCGCTCGTAAATCATCTAGTAGTAGCAATACGAGTTCTAGCAGTAGCAGATGTAGTAGTACGAGTTCTAACAGTAGCGGCTCAAGAACACCCCCGCTGGCATCTCGCAAAAGGATAAAGGTATCTAAGGCAAAAGATACCGGAACTGTGAGTACAACTTTGCATAATATGATACCGGATTTTGACCCTTTGAACGATAATATTACTTCTTGGTTAAATGTGATAGAATCGTATGCATCAACATTTTCCTGGACGGATAGTATAATACGCTATCAGGCACTGAATAAGCTCAAAGGCTCTGCTAAAATTTGGTACGAATCTTTATTGCGTAATGATCACATGTGGACTACTTGGCTGTGGAAGGATTGGAAGGAAAATCTGTCTAATACATTTAGAGTGAAGAGAAATATGTTTGACCTACTTAAGGAAATCGTCGACCGGAAACCTGTGGAAAATCAACCGCTATATGATTTCTTTTTTGAACAAAAATCGAAAATTGATAGTCTGTGCTTAAATTTTACTGAAAATGACGTAATCTCGATAATTTTAGGAAATATCGGCGATAATAACATAACAGCGTCTGTTGAGGCCAGCAACTTTAAATCATGCGATAGTTTAGCTGGATTTTTGCACAGCCGCGTTTACAAAGCAAAAATCGTTAAACAAATGGTTAACCATAGCAACACTCGTGATAATGTTAAGATTCCATGTCAAGTTCAAAGTTCTGTTTCTCAAACATCAACGGCAAATACAACAACCGGATCATCCGTGGCTAATCTAACCCCAAGTCAACGTAAACCCATAGAGTGTTATAATTGCGGCGGCAATCACAAACGATTTCAATGTTCGGTAAAATGTGAATTTTGCGGTAAAAAAGGTCACTCGGAAACTACATGCTTTCACAAAAAGAATTCAAAAAGTGACAAAGTTGAACAAACAAATAACCAGGAAACAAAATACGTACAATTTTCTAATACGAAAGACAAGTTCTGTAAGAAAATAGGCATTAACGGTTTTGTTCATGAAGCATTCATAGATACCGGGAGTAGCTGTTCTATAATGACATCTAATTTGGCAGAACAGTGTAATCTCCAAAGAATTCCGTTGAAAAACCCCTTAACACTGCAGGGATTTTCCAAAGACAATTTAAAAAACGTCACGGAGGTGGTGAAGGTAGGCATACAATTAGATTCCGTGAAAATAGACGAGATTGAGTTATACATTTTGGATGAGCTATCGGGATGTGACGTACTTTTAGGACGCAACGTGACAGAACGGTCTGATTTAATGTATTCGCGAATTGGTGAAACCTTAACGTTTCAAAACGTAAAACATTTTGAGGACTTCTGCAACGTTGTTGGTGAAATATCCTTAGAGTTCGATACAGATTCTCACCGCAATGAGTTGATTAATCTATTCGGTAAATATCAGCAATGCATGGCTACGAATATAAGCCAACTAGGGAAAGTAGAAGGTCATGAGATGGTCATAAATTTAAACGATAAAAAACCTGTGCAGTTGAGACCATACAGGACATCTCATTCGGAAAGGCAAATTGTAAGAAGCATGATAAATGAACTTTTAGAGAATGGTATAGTCCGTGAAAGTAAATCCGAATATGCGAGTCCAGCTCTGCTTGTGAATAAAAAGAACGGTGAAAAACGATTGTGTATTGATTACCGCGCATTGAATAAAGTTACAACGAAAGATAAATATCCGATGCCACGTATTGAAGACTTGATAGATAGACTACAGGGCTGTAAATTTTTCACAAGTTTGGATCTTAAAAGTGGCTACTATCAAATTAAAATGGCAGAGGAATCTATTAACAAGACCGCGTTTATAACTGAGGACGGACACTATGAATTTATGCGCCTCCCACTCGGTCTAGTCAATGCACCATCGTGTTTTCAACAAATGATGGACAAGGTTATGGGGAACTTGAGGTTTGGTAAAATTGTTCTTTATTTAGATGACGTTTTGATAATAAGTGAGACGGCTGAAGAAAATCTTAATCATCTTGAGAAGGTACTGGCAATCTTTAAGGAAAATGGCCTTACGCTTAACCTAAAGAAGTGCCATTTCTTAAAGTCAGAAATAGAGTTCCTGGGCTATAGAGTAAACTCTGAGGGTTTGAAGCCGTGCGAGAGTAAAGTTAGGGCAGTTAAGGAATTCCCGGTCCCAAAAACAATCCATCATCTTCGCCAGTTTCTTGGCCTCATCAGTTATTTTCGCAAGTTTATCAAAAACTGTGCCATGCTTTCTAGCCCGCTTTCCAAATTACTAAAAAAAGACTGCCTTTGGGTTTGGAATTCTGAGCAAGATCGCGCCTTCACGGTATTAAAAGAAACGTTAAGTTCAGACGATATTTTGACATTATTTGACCCTGCCAAGCAAAGCATACTATATACTGACGCAAGCAGAGACGGAATTGCAGGCATTTTGATGCAGGTTACGGATAATGGTGAAAAACCTATTCATTATTATAGCCGTCAAACTACTGAAGATGAAAAAAAATACCATTCCTTTGAGCTTGAACTGCTAGCTATTGTTCAATCTTTGGAAAAGTTTAGGCGCTATTTGTTAGGGGTTAATTTCCGTATAGTGACAGACTGCAGTGCGGTACGCCATGCATTAACAAAAAAAGACATAATTCCCCGAATTTCGCGGTGGGTGCTTTATACGCAAGAATTCTCTTTCGATATTGCTCATAGAGAGGGCACTCGTATGCAGCATGTAGATGCTTTAAGTAGGAACCCATTAAGATCTGGGGAAAGATCTGAAGCGGAAATAGTCATGTCTATAACGGAAGCGGATTGGTTGCTCTCAGTTCAACTGCAAGATCCTCGGATAGTAGTAATTAGGCAGAATTTAGAGTCGGGTGAAGCAGACAAACATAGGGATGTATTCAAGAAATACGAGCTTCTTGGTAATAAAGTATATCGACGTACAAGTCACGGTCGTCGCTGGGTTGTCCCAAAGAAATGCATATGGCAAATTATCAAATGTAACCATGACGACCTCGGTCATTTCTCGGTTGATAAAACAGTCGAACGAATTTCTAGCCGGTATTGGTTTTCTCGAATGCGAAACATCGTTAAAAAATATATAAAAAACTGTTTAAACTGTGTTTACTTTAAAAACAAAGGCGGCCCAAACGAAGGTGAGCTACATCCACTACCTAAATACGCACAACCATTCCACACGATTCATGTGGATCATCTGGGTCCTTTTGTTGAAACGCGAAATAACAACAAGTACTTATTAGTCGCAGTAGATGCATTTACTAAATTTGTATTTATCTCGGCGGTACCTAATACGGATAGTAGTAACGTAATTAGTGAACTTGAAGGTATAGCAAAGATATTCGGCAACCCTCGTAGGCTTGTTACGGATGCTGGTTCCGCTTTTACGTCAAAAATTTTTAAGGAGTTTTGCAACGGTAAAAATATTCGCTTGCATACTATAGCCACAGGCATGCCGCGTTCAAACGGCCAAGCCGAAAGATTTAATAAAACTATTCTGGAGGCCATGAAAACTATGGGTGCAGATTTAGATGAAGATTCTTGGGATAACTGTATTACGCCATTACAACAGGCGATCAATAGTACGTATCACAAAACGATCAAGGCAGTTCCATGTGAGGTCATGTTCGGGTATAGACTACGTACCGATAGTGACAGCTTCGGGCCTGAACTTGAGCATGATGACGAGCATAGTACGGATGTGACGAAGTTGCGTAAAAGAGCGGACGAAAATATAAAGAATAGTGCCAAGTCTCAGAAGAAAAGATTCGACCGGTGCCGTACTAAAGCTAAACTTTATCATGAAGGAGACTTAGTCCTTATTAAAATACAAAGCCAAACAAATGACGGACGAAGTAAAAAATTACTGCCTACTTTTAAAGGCCCATTCCAAATAACGAAATGCCTGGATAAAGATAGATATGAAGTCAAAGATATGCGGGGCAGTGAAAGAAGTTGCAGATCGTATACTGGGGTGGCCGCTGCTGAGAACATTAAACCCTAGATTAAAATTGACAACTGGTGTGTTGATTAATGCATCATTAGTAGGTGCAAAAAGGCATGTTGGCAAGGTAAAAAAATAAAATATATATTTTTTCTAAATTTTAAAGCCGCCTCAACGTATTTGGGAAAAGGCTAGGCAGATGATGATATATATTTAATTTTACTTGACATAAGATACCTGGTCAATTCTTCAATTCTTGCTTTGTATAATTTTCAGTTTCTGCTCAAGTTGATTACATTCAATTGAGACTGGATAAAAAAATAAATAAAAAAATAAAAGTGTTATAGTCACTTGCCAGAATCGAGGTGGTGAGCTGAAACAGTTACTGCCTAAGACTAAAGGAGTGAAATGGACCAGGCATCACCTTGGATTAAGGAAGTGAGCTAAAATGACAGTAGCAAAGAGGTTGTCTAAGCTTAAAGACTACTCTGTTTTCCGATCCAGTACAATTTGAAATGGGAATAACTTACTGCAGAATAATTCACAAAGTCTCCTAAGTCTAAAGGGGCTTTGTTTTGAGTTCTGTAATATAAGAGCTATGGTAGATTCATGAATGGGATTACCAGTTGCAGAGTAGGGAGAGTTCCTAAGCCTAAAGGAACAGAAACGATGTAAACCCTGCAACTGGAGTTCTATTGAATCATGATTGGCCGAAGCATTTATTGTTTTATATTTAGGAACACATTACATTATCATAAAGTGTATGCTTTCAGATAAGTGTTTATTTAAGCTAAGTAAGACTGATGGTGTGCCTGAGGACATGCACGGCGCAGGAGGGCCGTGTTGGCAACACAGAGTGAAGCTTGGAATACTGGCTGGCGATGAAGATTTTGAAGGAAGGAACTTCCATAGAGTATAATAGAAATCTTCCCGCCATTATTATTTTGGCGGATACCAAAAAAAAACGCGTTTGATTCTGTTGTATTATTATTTTCGGATTATTATATGTTTGCTTAAATATCTAAGTGTTTTAAACACCCTCCGTATAGAAATAGTTGACATTTATTAGAATATCATTGAGGGAAACCCTAAAATTTTATAGGCAAACCTATTGCGATTTGGGTATTTTTTAAAGTAACTTGAGTATATGCTCTCGGAAATCATCATTTAGTAAATTGGAGCTGATGATGAAGACCACAGATAGCCATCGGAACCACTCAATGATAAATATTTCACGGGTTGCGATTCAAAAGCAATTTATGCTCGTCACAATGCGTATGGTGAGTCCTTAACGTCCCAACATCGGGAAAAGCAATATTTTGTAAAAGGTGATGAGCAGTTGACATTAGGCTATTGTAACTTAGATAAATTACAAACTCTCCCACTAAAAAAGTGAAAAATAAAAAAAAAGACTTCCAAAAAAAAAAACGCTACAAAGTGAAAAATAATTTTTCATACCACTTGCTCAAAAAAGTGACATTCTATGCCACAAAGCGAACATAACAATAGTCATTTTTTATCTGTTAAAAACACGGAAAGAAAATTGTACTGAATTTAATTCATCCTCTTGGGGGAGAATGTGATTTAAATTTGGAATACTTTCCGAAAATACTGAACTACATCTGTGTTTACACCATTGAGTTTGTAATATAAAGCATTATACATCTTTTTGAAAAAGGAATACGCATTTATTATGCAGTTATGATTATTAAGTAAGTTTTTTCAAGTTTCTACAAAAAAAGAAAAAATGGGGCCTTGGTCGAATTTACCGGTTGTTTGAATTTTTCAGAAACCAGTCAGCGTCATGTCGAGGAGAACTGCTTTTGCATCAGGACCGTGACATGGCCATCCAACGAGGCTCTTGAAATGTTGGATATTGCTGATTGCATAGCCGAATCCATATTTTTCGTAGAATTCCTATTAAAAAAAATAAAAAAATTGGTAAAATTATTTAGATGCGATTAATGAGGCTGGAAGGCATCTCCCATGCGATGAAATAAATTTAAATTTGAATAAAATGGTGTAACATAATTATGTAGTTCAACACAACGAGTCCTTGTTACTTGATTAAATAAAAATTTATGATTATTTCCTTTATTTCATTATATACCTACATATACATTATATTTTTAAATATTAGGATATAAAAACATTTAATAATATAAAAAACTATTTTTTAGCCCACCGGTATCGGGAACAGGGTGCTTACTCTCTAATATAAATCCGATAGATCGACATTAGAATTGTCAGTCAAACGTCAGGGATTGGCTGGACTTGCTGAGTCTAGCTAGCCAATCCCTGACGTTTAACTCGACCAACTGACGTTTGACCAATGTCGACCTATCGGAATTATATTATTCGAGAGTAAGCACCCAGGGTCCAAGATATATTATTATTTATTTTTATGTTTTTACATATCTCGGGACTATGAGGTCCCGGTCCTTTCGAAGGCGTACGAGGCTGTACGAACTCGCAGAGGCCCCTTAGGAAATTTAAATTAAATCCGGCACCAACCGACGATTATCCCTGTAAGCACTATGCAAGTGCACCCAAGGACAACCCCCGGTTGCTAAAGGGCTATTGCAAGGATATGGAAACAAAGATATTGGATTATGGGTTTGGGTGGCTAAAGTGAACTGGTTATTTAGGACTATAAAAATTCTATAGCCCCTGCCTGACCATTGTTTTATATAAATTACACAGATAAAATGGCAGGGGCTGACTTGCACACTCAATAATGGGCCCCCGAAAACGGTCGCTAGCACGCATAGTGTCGTAATGACAAGACGGCAACATGTCCTGAGGTGCTTATGAGGAGTGGAGAGGTATTCCAAGGCTATCAGGACCATCCCGGAAGTACGATCAAGATCGGCCTACCAGCATCTTACTGGAATACTACCTTCCTCCGCGCACGTTTGCTCTTGCGAATCTCCCCTCACTAAAGCCGACCAATAAAGGCAAGAATGAGGTGGGAGTTCTGTTCCTCGTCATTTTTCTCTCTAGCCGGACATTAAAGGCAAGCCAGAGATGAGGAACAAGACTTCTCCCGAGAGATAGGGTCCGTGGGGTCGCTACTGCCCAACAGTTCGCCACATGCTGCCCTGCGGGTTTCTGTATCTCTCTTGGTGTGTCTCCTCACCCTAAGACCTGTTTCGGCAAAGTAAACTCTTTCGGCACAGGCCTAGAGTTCGGAGCACGCAAGCTCCACCACGACGTCAACGTAGAGACGGCGGTAGGGTTATTATTATTATTTAAAGGCGATTGGAACCACAGAGCAATAAATGTGATTGGTACAATATTAGTTAGGTAGGTGCAGAGGCCAGCACATCAAGCTACCCCAATCTGTCAAATTTCTTTGATAGATTTTCAACTTTACCACAAAGGAATAAGGTTCATATTCAATTAGGAAAATTTTATTTAGATTGGGGTAGGTTGATGTGCTGGCCTCTGTACCTACGTATAAAATATGACTACTACACACATTCAAATATGAATTTAATAAAATAGAAATTAGCCTATTCTGCAGTTAGACACAGAATTATGTTCAGTATTCTTCCAGTAGACTTAATAGCCTGTGGGTCAGCATTACCAAAAGATCGCTGGAGGTTCTGCGCATCCAATATAATAATGTTTTCAGAATGCTGTTCCGACTGCCCCGTTTTTGTCTGTGTTGTCCCGTTTGTCTGAGATGTTTGAGCTGAATCGAACTGACGACTTTTATGCGGTCCTGCGGGACAGTGACAACAGATTCTGCGGACAGTGGCGGAGAGCATCTACTCTTTTATTCTGAGACGCTTTATGGGGGTGATGAACGAGTGTAGTACTTTCCCTTCGCTTGTGCGTCGTCCACATGAAGCGATCTCAGATATACAAGTTTTAAATATTAAATCACCAACATTAATTACAAGAAATTTACTAACACAGTGGAGGTCCGAAATAAATAAGTGAGTGGCGCAACCGAGGTTGTTCACCTCTGCATAACCCTTTGGAGGACATTTAAACACGACATTCAATAATAATAATTACATAATATTCTAACTATCATGAAACTACACAATGATGTTTAGCGCCATCTTTCGAGAAGAATGCCAAGATGTTGCATTAGCTCTAGCTCACACCCAACATTTGTGAGGCAATGCTATAAAAGTGGGTTATGTTTATACTGAATGATTGAAATCATCAACATTTTTATTAAACCACTAAATTATATTATTAAACAAATAATTAGATAATCTAATTATCCTTACATAGTGTTGGTAATATTTAACTGAGTACTTTTGGATGTTGTCATAGAAACAGTAAGTTTAATTAATATTATTGAAAACTAATTTTATTACATGGATGGATAAAAATATTAAGCATAATTTTATTTTAGACTTACCAACACTAATGATACTATTGTAATAATATTGTCTAGCTACATGAATGGAAGTCACACTAATAAATTATACTATGCTAAATATAATGATTTTAATTGAACCCCACATCAAAAATATTACCAAAGCGAATCAAATAATTTGGAAAAAAAATATATAATGATTTTAACAATTTCTCTATGCAGGACATAAGCTGAAAATAGGAACAGGTAATAAGAAAATCAAAACACAATTTAAAATTGTGAAAATGAACTTTAATTCAGCAAATTTTATACTAAATGTATAAATATGATATAATCTAGATTTCGTTTTCACTACCTAAATAGACATCATGTTATAAAAAGTGTACAACTAAAACTAATAGCTGATTAAACATCTCAATGTGGCTTATCAATTAGTTAGATCTTGTAAAAGCACTTTCTTTAAAATGGTTTTATTATACTTAAATAATAAGATTAAAATAATGAAAGCATTACAGCTCACAACTGATGTTGAACTTCCAAACAACAATCATATTCAATACAATCTTAAACTTCTAGTAAACTTGAAACATTTAACGAGCAAACCGAATAAATTATTATTCATAAACAAACTTAACAATGTCGATAGCTCAAAGTAATATAATATTTTTAACAAGAGTCAACTGACTGCACATATGGTTAGGGTGTGTACACAAAATTCAGAAATCGGGACTATCTTTTTTGCAATATTTCATAATGCCAATCAATTAGGTATCATTTTTGTCTATTTATTACTGTATTGATATTGTAAAGTTTATTAAGTCTTTCACATAAGCATTATCTCTTCTGGGTTTTGAAACTAACCGAGAGAGGTTGGCCATGAAGAACATATCCATTCAATGCTTGTATTGCCATCGCTGCTTGGTCATAATTTCTCATAGTAACAAATCCAAATCCTTTACTCTTATTAGTAGAATGATCTTTGATTATCTTAACAGACACAATAGCACCATATGGACCAAATAGCTGCCACAGAGTCAACTCTTCCACTTCCGGAGCAATATTATAAATGTATATAGACCACGTACTCGGAGAATTGTGATCCCCAATGGCGTTCATATGATTTATCCAATGATAAGGTCTCACAAGGGGACTTTTAGGAAAGTTATTATTATTGTTTTTATGTTTATGAGGGTTACTCTTATTAGCATACTTAACTGTTAAAGGGTGTAGAAAGCCAGGCGGTGTGGTGCCATTTATGTTCTGAATGGCTCTTTCCGCTTCGTACTGGTGCTCATATAAAACAAATGCTATTCCTGCTGCTATACGAGAATTAACTATTTTACCAAATTGTGCGAATAGTCCATGTAAATCCTGCAAGGTCAGTTCATTAGGCAGGTTACATACGTAAAGGTTCCAGTCGGCTTCTGGTTTCGTAGGGGGTTTTAACTCCGGATTCAGCAGGGCGTGCGACACTTTCAGCGTCTTGTTTTGCATTAGAAGACCGTTAAAAGCCTTACGTGCTTTGACTGCATCCTCGGGACGTGAGTACTCGACGAACCCATAGCCTCGGTTCGCTATCAATTTACAACTTTCCAGTTTACCCATTGTTGAAAATAGCGAGAACATCATATCCTGCGTCATGACTTCAGGAATGTAATTGACGATAAGTTTGGTGGGTGATTCGTCCGGCCCAAATTCATTATTTCCTTGACAATTACCGTCTTGACACGATTCCGACATTTTTTAATTGTTGTCGGTGAATGACATTTCACTATAGTGTTGCGTGTTTTCTTACGCACGTTCGGAAATTAGCATGATATTCTCGATATTTCATAATATTCACAGACAAAATGTCTTGTATGTACACACGGCTACACATCAAGCTATACATAACCAGAATAAGCGGACTTCTGATTGTACGAAAAACCTATGCAATGCGAGGTCAGCTAAAACTGGAAATGTATAGCTTGATGTGTAGCCATGTGTACTTGTTTTTATCACATACATGGTAAAAAAAATCTTCGATAGTAAAATCTAAATCATTCCATAATAGTTAGGAAATCCTAGAAAATACTTATTAGTTTTTTAAGCATGAGGCCACGAGGTAACTATTTGTTCGCGTAAACGCAGCACTGCACCTGTATTCACAAACATACGATTCACTATCGTATCGACAATGACACTTGTTCGATAACCTGATTTCTGAACCGAAGGACCGACAAAACGCTATTCACAGATCCGTCCGTATGGAAGGGTTTTTTTTTTAGGTGTGTTTACGGGGAACGCTACAAAATGGTAGTAAATAGATATTCGTGGTAGAAAATTTTAAGTGGTACATAAATGACTTTTATTGAGTATTTCACTATGGGCAACTATAGATTATGCATTAAGTAACTATTAACAAATAAAAAACAGTAAGCAATGATTTTATGAATAAATTTTACTGATTTCTATT
This sequence comes from Gortyna flavago, assembly GCA_963669345.1. Lineage (NCBI taxonomy): Eukaryota > Metazoa > Arthropoda > Insecta > Lepidoptera > Noctuidae > Gortyna > Gortyna flavago. The sequence goes on from OY770129.1 coordinate 10,845,727, forward strand.
AAACTTGCTTTGTAAACTTCGACTTTCTGTCAAACCTGGAAATCTGGAATAATTATTTTTCTGAATCTTGTTTTGAGCTATAGAGATAATTGAGAACTACGCAGAAGACAAGGCGGTATGGTCGAAAGACTATAGCCTGCCTTTTGGGAGAATTAAATAAAATAAAAAATAATAATTGAGGAGTGAAAAATTAGTTTTTTTTTTTAACAGAAAAATGTTTGTATGTATTTTATCGCTATTTAAACAAATTACTATTTCCTCATTTTCATTTTATAAAACGTGGTACCTAATATTGAAAATGCATATTTTCAGAAAAGACTGTCATTGGAGCAGCGGCAGATGCTCTTTGCATTCATGCAAGGGCCCTTGGGACCTTGCCCGGAGCCGTGTTTTGACACTTATTGCTTAATTATTCTTTTTTATACAATATTTTGTTATTCGATAACACTTCCGACAGCAAATACCTGTCGGAAGAATTGATGTCTTCATACCGTATATGAACTGTCAAAATTGTACGGTTTCGGATTTGTGAATAGCGATTATAGGATTTCATCGATAACATTGACATTCGATACGGTACCAAACCGTGTCGTAGCTTTGTGAATAGCTATGCTGGTGCAAAAATTAATAGGTACAGCTGTACAAGGATGTTTTGGCTCGTGGCCAAAACTTGAAACTAAGACCGCTATCTTGTTTTTTCAAAACATTTCAAACAATTATTTTACAAATGTTTAGCAACAGCGCCCTTCTGTCAATAACATTCAGGTGCCAAAAAATCATTTTAGCATGCTTTAAGCACCAATAAATTATAATGGTACATACAGACGCCAGCACATCAAGCTACCCGAAACTGTCAAATTTTCCCAATCAACTTTGAACTTTATGTTTTATCGATAAAGTTGAAAATCTATAAAAGAAATTTGACAGATTGTAGTAGCTTGATGTGCTGGCGGCGTCTGTACTATAGTAAAACACTCTATTTGTCAAGCTATGAGAAAGCATTGATCACAGAGTAGTTTTTGATAGAGGCATTGATTCTCGCCACAGTGTGCTTTTGTGTAACACGTGTGTTTGAATTTTTGCTGTTTTTCTGTGTTATTGTGTTTATTGTGACTTGTTATTGTGATTGTTTGTGTTTTGTCTTGTCGTTACCTGCTGTCAGGTTTGTTTACTGTTTGTTTTTTTTTAACAATATTGGGCACGATTATCCGTATTCAATATGAATATGGATAAAAATAAACCCCCAGACCCTCCTGATGATATCCCTATTACCCCCTTATCCGGATTTTCCACATCTATACCTAATCCAAGTCTCACCCCTAACCCGTTAAGAAAGTTTGCAGATGTGGTCTGTAGCCTGGACTCCCAAATCCTTTCATCCCAGACTAACTTACGAAAACGCCCCGGTAATGATGAGGATGTGTCCATTCGCCCTACCAAACAACCGAGAACTCATATAGGCCGTGTTAGGTATTCAGCAATAGACAAAGGTCCGTTCATTGTACATGTTTCCCGTCAGGAAACTCAAGTCAATTCTGGTACTACCTTACACCCAGTTACATTTGGGCGCTTTTTGGCAAACCAGAATGTATCAAATATTATTGCAGTCAAGCGTGTTGGTAGAAACCGAATATCAGTTGAGTTTACATCCCCTCAGGATGCTAACGCTTTCATTTCAAATAATGTTTTAGGCACAAATTTATATGAAGCAGTAATTCCGTCCTTTAATATAACTCGTATGGGTGTTGTAAGTGGAATTCCTACTGAATTCTCAGAAGAGGAAGTCCTAACATATTTAAAAGTTCCAACAGGCTGTGGTTCAATTATAAAACTTAGGATATTAAACAGGAAAGTTATCAAAGACGGTTTAACTGATTACAAGCCCACAGAAACTTGTGTCATCACATTTGATGGCCAAGTCTTACCAAAAAGAATTTTCTGTTTCTATACATCTCTTACTGTAGAACAGTACGTCTACCCCACCATTCAATGCCGCAAGTGTTGCCGATTTGGCCATGTTGAATCCCTTTGTCGTTCCAAACCCCGTTGCAGCAAGTGTGGCAATGATCACCCTAGTGATGGTTGCGGCATTGCTGAGAGCGAAGCTTTCTGCGTGTTGTGCACTGGAAGTCACTTTGCAAATAGCAGGACCTGTCCGGAGTTCAGCAGGCAGAGGACTATTAAAACAATTATGGCTGAGAAAGTGATCTCATATTCTGAAGCAAGTAAAACTGTTCCTATTTCTACTCGTAGCTATGCAGACATTGCTAAATCACAGTCTCAGTCATACCGCAAAACTGTGTTTCTTAAGCCAAAGACCCATGCTCCCCTTTCTCCCTCCTATGATAAATCAGCTCATCAGCAGCTCACTAACACTCCTCAATCTTCTCAGCCTAATGGCTGTGCTTTCAACAGTCAACTTGCAGAATCTTCTGAAAACTTGTCTTCAATAATTGAACTTCTTAGTAAACTCTTATTAACTTTAATGTCTTCACCCAATAAAACTCAATTACCGTCCAACGTTGCCACTTCACTTATTAACTCTCTTTTATCCCATAATAATGCCTCGGTTTGTGTTCCTTCAATGGAATGTGAGGAGCGTGTGGCATAAGAAGCACGAGCTCGCATTCCTTCTGAACAAATACAAGCCTTAAGCTTGTTCCCTCGCTGAGACTTGGCTAGTTCCGAGTCTTAGTTTTCGTCTACCTTCCTTTAAAATTCTCAGATGCGACCGATCTGATGGCTATGGCGGGTCGGCTCTCTGCATGAACAATCGTGTTCCACTTGTGGCTGTATCTTTACCATTTATAGGTAACGATATTAACATTGTGGCTGGTAGGGTAGAGGGTATAACCCTCTTATCTGTCTATATTGTCCACCCTCACCAAAGTTTCCTTCCAATCTTAAAGCGAACTTTGGAAAACATAGAAGGTCCTGTGCTTGTTATGGGGGACTTCAACTGCCATCACTTTAGGTGGGGTTCTGAACGTTGCGACTCTTTTGGGGAGGGTCTGGTTGAAATCTTAGATGACCTTAACCTGTGTATTTTAAACAATGGTTGCTCAACTCGTAGGTCTCTTCCTGGACAGCATAAGAGTTGTGTTGACCTCACATTTTGCACACTAGATATCGCAGCATCGTGTCATTGGGAATGTACCAGTTTGTCACATGGGAGTGACCACTACCCTATTATAATATCTTTGGCTGATAAAACTTATTTAGAAAAATCAAGCCCTCCACTCTTGAGGTATAATTTGTCTAATCCTGATTGGGCAAAGTACTCTTCATTATTGGAGGACAAAATTGATTCACTTCCAAATTTAGCTTCTCCTGATGTTGATTCCCTTGGTCCCCTTCATGTGTCAAACTGTTATAATAACCTCATTTCGGCCATAACAGATAGTTGTAACGGAACGTTACATGAATAATCATGTTTTGTTATGGTAATAATGCTAAAGAATAAATAGATTAAAAATTAATGCTTTGTTCTTTGTTTGTGTACGACTTGGAACGCGCCGGGTAGGTACGTGTGCGGTGCGGGGCGAGTGTTCGATGGAATGAATGATGTGAACGGAATCGCGCCCGCGCAGGAGATGGGAGTCGAGTCCAGAGGCGTCGCTTCTAGGCTGATGTGAGAGTGCACGTACCTCTTTGCGTCCTGTCGAGCGCCCTAGCAGACACGACCGTTATTTTAATTATAATATTTTAATAAGTGCCAGTTCAGTAAATGTGAAAATCCCGATTTAGGGTTTCAATTTTACGCTTCGCCACCGGGTTGCTGACTTGCTGAACAGTCGGGCGGCCGCGCCTTAATATCGTCTAGTGACGTCACCGTACAGCCCAGCACTGAACCTCGGCCATCTTCAATCTCCGGCCAGCGGCGGAATATTGCCTGCAACTACAGGGGAGTACCTATCCCTGCAGAAGTGTTACCAGACGTCTGTAACCCACGACCTACAAATCTTTGTGTGCCTCCGGCTTTACCAGCTTGGTTTAATTGATAATATACTTATAAAGGTACACACCCGTTTTTTTAATTCAGTCGCCAAGTATCAGGTGGGATTAGAGCGGGTGGAGGCTACATAGTGCAGACTCATGCTTTCCTGTTAAAAACTCAGCACGTGGACAGATCCCTCCTCCACCATGGTGGGATCAGGAATGCACAACAGCTGTAAGGGAAAGGGATGATGCTGAAAGGATATACAATGAGGCGATGATTAGCGATAACCTAATAATGTTCAACAGGACCCTCGCTAAATCTAAAAGATTGTTGCGAAGAAAGAAACGCGCCGGTTGGGCTGACTTTTGTGGTTCTGTCCCCCTCCACTCCTTTAACAGTTGTATGGAAGAAAATCAATCGTTATAGATCTGGATGTTCCCCTTAAATTTCTTCTCCCATCCCTCGAGAGACTGCTGAACAGTTCTTTGATAAACTGGCTCCTCCTTATGTACCATCAGAAACTGAACTTAATCAGCCGGCTCTCATTTCTTCTGAGGATCCTTTGGATGCACCATTTTCTATGCAGGAGCTTAACTCGGTTTTAAAACATGTTCATGACTCTGCCCCCGGTATAGACGGTATTGTCTATTCTTTTATGTCACACGCAGGTCATAGAGCAAAAACTTTTTTTTTTGATATATTAAATTTTTGTTATACTAGTGGTTGGGTCCCTGATCAGTGGAAAACTCAAATTATCATACCCATTTTGAAACCTGGCAAACACGCTGATGACCCTAACAACTTCAGACCAATCGCTTTGTCATCAGTCCTTGCAAAAATTTTTGAACACCTAGTGAAGAACCGGCTAGAATTTATAGTAGAATCCAGAGACTTACTTCCTAGGTCTCAATTTGGTTTTAGAAAGGGACTCAGTACCATGGATAGTGTTGGAATTTTGGTTTCAGATGTACGCTCATCGTTTTCAAAAAATGAATCCGTAGTCGCTGCCTTTTTGGACGTTTCTTCTGCCTATGATAATGTCCTTCTTCCCATTCTCAGGCAAAAATTGCAACAGCTGAGTATTCCGGAGAGAATGGTACAGTGCATATGTAGTTTGCTCATGTCTAGGTCTTTGGTTTTGAGAGTGCCAGGTGAAGAATTCGACGTCAGGATGTCATGGAAGGGCCTACCACAAGGTTCTGTGCTTAGTCCTTTACTATACAATTTATATACAGCTGACATCGGTTCATGCCTCAATAACGATTGTCAGATTCTTCAATATGCTGACGACTTGGCTTTATTTATTTATTTATTTTACCATTTATGTACACACATATTAAACAGACAAGAAAAAACAGAACAGAAAAATAGGTACAAAGGTGATGCTTATTTCATAAGAAATCTCTTCCAGCATACCTGCGATAGGAAAGTAAATAGAGAGATGTAGACAGCGTGTGAAAGAGTATAGGAGACAGAGAAAAAAAAAATAAATAAGTACATAAAATTTAAAAACAATACACTTAATAAAGTAGACAAATATTATGAGAATATACTTACATACATACAAATAAACATACATACTTCTAAAATAAATATCATTAGAATGTTACTTATAACGTAATCAAGATAATAAATACACACACAACTATGATAAAGTGGAAAGATAGTGTTCTTTCACTCTTCTCTTAAAAACTGCAACAGTTTGGCAGTCCCTAATTTCAGGTGGTAGTGAATTCCAGAGCCGCACCGCGTGCACTGTGAAGGAGTAAGAGTAGAAGTCGGTGGAGTGGGGAGGGGACTTAAGAAGGTTTTTAAGATGCGACCTGCAAGGTGCATCAGAAGGACGGGCGTAGGAAAAACGCTCCCGCAGATAGGATGGTGTTTTAGGATTGTGAAGGAGATTGAACAGCAGACACAATATCCGAGAGTTCCTGCGAAGTCGAATGGGGAGCCACTTGAGTATCTTGCGAAAGTTGGAGACGTGATCATACTGATCGTTTATATGTCACCAATAATTCAGTTAGCGATGCTGCAACATCTCTCTGCGTATCCCTGGACTCTCTAAATCAATGGCTGAATTCCCATGGGCTGAGTTTGTCTGCTCCAAAAAGTGCTGTGGTTGTGTTTTCTCGTAGGAGGCTAATACCACAAATTTCAGTGAACATCCAAGGGCATTGAGTGCCGGTTTCTTCAAAAGTAAAATTTTTAGGTGTTTTTTTGGATTCCAAATTGAGTGGCTTACATCATCTAAATTATTTAGTTAATAGATGCGAGAGAACTATTCCCGTATTAAAAGTGCTTGCCGGTGTCTGGTGGGGTGCACATCCCTTCTCCATGAAACTGGTTTACAATGCCTTAATCCGGAGTGTTCTGGACTACGGATCTTTCCTTTTAATTCCTTGCAACAAAGGTGCTTTGATAAGGTTAGACAGAATACAGGCTAAGTGTCTACGGAACATATCGGGCTGTATGAGGTCCTCACCAATTAACGCATTGCAGGTAGAGTGCGCAGAACCTCCGTTGGCCTTGAGAAGACAATATCTGGCATCAAGATTTTGGGCTAGAGTCATTACCAAATCCTCCCACCATATTGTACAAAAAGTGGATGAACTGGATGTTTTATGCCGAAGTTCCAATTATTGGAAACATAAAGAAGTCCCTTTGTTTTTAAAATCTTTCCGTTGTTTTCAAAATATAGATCCCCCCATTATTCAGTTTCCAAAACTCCCTATTTACAGTTTTGATTACGAAACTATATGTTTTAAACCTGATATTTTTTACAATATTGGCATATAAAAAAGTCTCCCTCGGCGGATTCTATATTCAATGCGGCGGTTGGTGAGCGATGGCCTAACTTCGAGAGATTTTTCACAGACGCCTCTAAACTCTTAGATGCAAGTTGCACTGGTGGTGCGGTATACTATCAAAACTCTAAAATAGTTTTGAAATTAAAATGCCCTACACAATCATCAGTGTTTACGGGTGAGTGCGTAGCCATATTAGAAGCTTGTTTATTTATTGAAGCCCATAACATACAACTTGGTGCCATCTTTACAGATTCACTTAGTTGCTTGCAAGCTTTGGAGCAGAACCCTTTCAAGAGTAAACTGCACAGTCCAATTCTTCTCCAAATTAAAAAGTCTCTTTTCTCTTGTGCTAAGAATCACAAAACCGTTCACTTGGTTTGGATTCCAAGTCATTGTGGCATAAGAGGAAATGAATATGTGGATACTCTTGCTAAGGATGCTGTTACGTCCCAAGCCGTTGACCTTAAACACTTTCAATGTCAGGGCTATGATTTGCTGAGTCTTCCTAAAAAGAGCTTGCTAGCTTCATGGCAGGTACAGTGGCAAAATTCAAGTAAACGAAAAGGTGCTTTTTATCACGCAATACAGCCTAATGTCACTCTCAAGCCCCGGTTTTACCCCTATAATAAAATATCGAAGAGAGTAATATCTACTATTTCCCGTCTCCGCATAGGCCATTGTTGTTCTCCGGTATTCCTTCATAAAATCCGGGTCAGAGACACATCGCTCTGCGAATGTGGGCTCGATGAGGGTACTTTGGAGCATATCTTTTTTAACTGCTCCAATAATAACCCAGCCCATGACTTATATAGCAATCTCCCTAAATTAAAGATCCCTGTCCCAACTAACTTTCCATCCCTATTAACACATTCTTCCCCTCTAAAGCTCTTTGAGGCTTTGATGTATTTTATTCGCGTCAATGACATCAAATTATGATGATATTTGTGTGATAATTTATGTACCTACATATTTAATAGTATAATTAACAATTTTTTTTATTCGTTTGTTTCAGTGTAACACTAACACTCGTCAACAAGTTTCACATTAAATTCAAAGTCCGACTTTTTTAATTATTTTATTTTTTATTTCCTTTTTCTTTTTCTCTTCTCCGCACGTATTGTCCTAACACGTCTGACATTGGCAGAATTGTCGACATCGGCACCATTGCCATAGATAAAAATAGAATAGAATAGAAAGCATTGTTTCGTTTGTGTTGTTAGTTAATACTGGACCAGCATAGCTATTCACAAACATACGATTCACTATCGTATCGACAATGACACTTGTTCGATAACCTGAAGGTCAATTCTCGTAATTTAAAACGTTCAAAATCTAGTCGCAGTCTCATCTCGGCGACAAATAAACGTCAAAAACTTGTCAAAATGTAGGGAAATTAGAAGTATTTTTTGACAGATTGAGACAGATCAGACTGTGAATGTTTTTAAATTACGAGAATTGCCCCTCTGATTTCTGAACCGAAGGACCGGTAAAACAAATGCTATTCACAGATCCGTGTGGAAGAGTTTTTTTTTAGGTGTGTATAAGGGGAACGCTACAAAATGGTAGTAAATAGATATTCGTGGTAGAAAATTTTAAGTGGTACATAAATGATTTTATTGAGTATTTCATTATGGGCAACTATAGATTATGCATTCAGTACCTAACTATTAACAAATAAAAAAAGTAAACAATGATTTTATTACATAATAAATAAAATTTACCTGATTTCTATTAAACTTGCTTTGTAAACTTCAACTTTCTGTCAAGCCTGGAAATCTGGAATAATTATTTTTCTGAATCTTGCTTTGAGCTACAAAGATAATTGAGAACTACACGGACGACAAGGCGATATGGTCGAAAAACTATAGCCTGCCCTTTGGTCGAATAAAAAAAAAAAAAAAATTATAATTGAGAAGTGAATTTTTTTTTTTTTACAGAAAAATTATTTATTTATTTTATTTATTTATTCAGTAGTACACTTACATTTAAAATATTTAATTGGAACTCTAATGCAATGTTCTATTGGAACTCTAATGTTGTTTGGATTGGATTTTCATTTGAATGGTTGTATATATTTTATCAGTATTTAAACAAATTACTATTTGCTCATTTTCATTTTATAAAACGTGGTATCTAATATAGAAAATGCATATTTTCAGAAAAGAGTGTCATTGGAGAAGCGGCAGATGCTCTTTGCATTCATGCAAGGGCATGAGGACCTTGCCCGGAGCCGTGTTTTGACACTTATTCCTTAGATTACTCTTTTTTATACAATATTTTGTTATTCGATAACACTTCCGACAGCAAATACCTGTCGGAAGAATTGATGTCTTCATACCGTATATATGAATTGTCAAAATAATATGGTTTCGGATTTGTGAATAGCGATTATAGGATTTCGTCGATAACATTGACATTCGATACGGTACCAAACCGTGTCGTAGCTTTGTGAATAGCTATGCAGGAGCTATCCTGGGAGGTCAGCGGACAAAGTGAAAATTTAAATGATAAAGCAAAAAACAAAGCCGCACGGTGCACTAGTGTAATAGGTTGTTCAGAAGTGGAAATGAAACGATAGTTAAACACTCACTTTAAACTTCTATTCTTTATTCAACCTCGCAAGCACCCAATAAAACAGAGACACCCGTTACCGCCAGCCAAAAATAATGTCCCGCGCCCGCAGGAAGTCAACTAACTCCCCTTTTTATTATTATTGTAAAATGTTCGAAGCACTTACATAGATGGACATCCTTATAAAGTTATAACAAAACTTATAATAATGCGAGCTATAGATTTATAAATTACAATTTTATAATTGAATATGATTTACATGGCTATTTCCAAGACAATCAAAATGAATACTCCGAGAAAATAGGGACAGTTATTAGTATTTATAATGACTAAACATATTAGTTTCTCTACGAGGCGATAGATGGCGTTAGTAAGTATGTTACATAGATTGCATCACTTGATCCTGATGACTGTTGTTATACTAGTTGCTTTAAATGCCGGTAGATGGCGTTGGTTGTGATCTTGACGGTGCGTGATGTGTAGTTAGGGGGCTTCCTCAGCTTCCTGGGCTCAGTGGGCTCGCAGCTGGCGAATAACCGTAACACTCGGCCATCCTGCTATTGTCGTGGTCCCCCACGGCGTTGGGCTGCAGCTCCTTCAGCAATGGCAGTGACACCAGAATCCATTTTTGGCAGTACCTGGGAACAGAACAAGCCCACAGTATATTTGCTAAACTTACTTGAAGAAATGTGTACTCTTCATTTTTATGTTGATAAAATATCACATAGATTATTTTCTCAAGAAACTGACTGAATTCTGTTTATTAATAGTGTTTTTTTTTTTTTTTTTTTTTTTTTTATTCTATATCAAGACAACTATTCATTAGCCTTCACACAGATTTATTTAGTGCACTCGAGATCTGTCTGGACTTTCACAAAGTATAACCGGAATGACATTCACTGGCATCTAACAGCAGCATGGCTAGATAAATAATCACACAGATTTGTCTGCAGTATCACTCTGTAGATCAGGGCAGATATTCACACAGTCCTATCTGTCATCATCACACAGTATAGCATAGCAGTTCACATAGATCTATTTGTCATATCACACAGTATAGCAGGTTATTCACACAGATATACTATCTGCCGTATCACACAGCATAGCAGGACAGATATACACACAAATCTGTCTGAATCACACAGATTAGCAATTTATTCTGTTTAGGTATCAATTAGATTCTGTTGTTTGTGCATCTTTTTAATACCTAGCTATTTAATGAATTCTTGAATACTTATGGTGGGTTCAACATTGAAGGTGGAATGATACAATTATTTATAATATTAAGTAGGTATGTATTTACTTTGAAACTATCAGAGATTTGAACAAGTCTTGATAACAATAATTTGCAAAAGTAGGGGTATATTACAGAGGCCAGCACATCAAGCCACCCCAATATGTCAAACTTTCCCAATCAACTTTGAACCTTATACTTTAGCAATAAAGTTGAAAATCTATCAAAGAAATTAGACAGATCGTAGCAACTTGTGTTGGCATCTGTACAACAAATAATATTATGAATAAAAGTTTATTATCTAAGTAATGTAGACAAATGATATGACAATTTTAACTTTCTAATAAATCTATTAAATCATCTCTATCTATTTCGTGATCAGAATCTGTAGAGCTGTCTGGCACTGATGACTTATAAGGGCGAAGTGAATCACCGGGAACTATTGCGGCGAACTTTTTATATCCTTTGACCCCTTGAATGCTATTTATTGTATATCGGTCAATAGTATGGTCTATTTTAGTGACCTTGTATGGTCCGGTAAACACACTCCCTAGTTTTTTAGTGACTCCGACTGTATTGTCACGAGATAAACCTCCTTTCCACAAAACCAACTGTCCTACATAATATTTTGTGCATTTCTTATGCTTCTTATCATAGCGACCTTTCATAATTGCCATATTATTATCAATGCGCAATTTTGCACTGTGTCTACGTTCAAGTAACTGCTCTTGAGGATCACTGTTTTTAGCAACGTTTGCAGGGTACGCAGGTAATAAGGAATTGTCATGTGAGAACATAAGGCTAAACGGAGAGAATCCTGTAACAGTATGAGGACTGTTATTTATACCCCAGACTACATCCGAAAGTTTTTCATCCCATGTGCATTCGCTTTCTGCAGTAGTATTCAGGCCGTTTACAATAGTTCTGTTTACTCGTTCGACCTGACCGTTCGAGCGTGGACAAGCAATGGCATTTAATACATGTTTGAATTGTTTATGCATGGAAAACTCTTTAAAATACCGACTTGTGAAAGCGACGCCTCTATCCGTAATTATTCTATGAGGATTACCAAACGTAGATATTATTTCTTTCAAGTTTTGAATAGTTTCTATAGAACCAGTGCTCTTAACGGCTCGAGCAAATACAAATTTCGTAAAAGAATCAATAATAACGAGTATGTAGGAGTAACCACGACGTGTTTTCAAAAATGGGCCCAAATGATCTACATGTAAAGTATGCATTGGTATTGCTACTTTCTCAATGGGATGCAGCTCGCCCTCTACTTTCCCATGGTTTCCTTTAGCATAAGCACAGTGTAAGCAGGAGTTTACATATTTTCGTATAAACCGAGTCATACCAGAGAACCAAAACTTTGATTTTATTGTTTTTTCGCATTTTTCGAAACCTATGTGCCCAATTTGATCATGGTATTTTTGTAGCAATGACCACTTTGACAGTTTAGGTATTACGAATCGATCTCCGTGTAAAGTTTTTCGAAACAGACATCCGTTAATAATGGTATAATTTTTATTTATATCTGGATTATCGGTACCCGCGTTGATCTGTCGAATAATACTTTGTACCGTATCATCTTGCAACTGCAGCGTGATGCGCCAGTCAGCTTCATCAATGCGAAGAATAGGAACGCTTTCAACCGGATTGCGACTGAGTGCGTCAACATGTTTCATACGGTTGCCAGGGCGATATTCGATTTCAATATCGAAATCCTGGATCGTTAACCACCATCGGGCTATTCGCGGAATTAAATCTTTTTTTGTCAGTGTGGTTCTTAATGCCGCACAATCGGTAATTACCTTAACCGGAGTACCTGTTACGTAAATACGGAAGCGTTTTAGAGATTCAACTACGGCGAGAGTTTCTAGTTCATAACTATGATAGTGCATTTCTTCCCTACTAGTAACGCGGCTAAAGTAAGCAACAGGTTTTAAATCACCATTATTTTGATATTGAAGTAAAATACCGCCTAACCCTAAACTACTAGCATCCGCGTGTATTTCTGTTTTAGCATGCGGGTCATAGATTGCTAACACAGGTCGCTCAGTCAACGTAGTTTTTAAAAGATTAAATGAATATTCTTGTTCTGAACCCCATATCCAAGGTACGTCCTTTTTTGTTAAGCTGGTTAAAGGTCGGGCAATTTCAGCGAACCCTCTTACAAATTTACGAAAATAAGATGCCAACCCGATGAATTGACGCAGTTCATGGACGTTTCGCGGTTGTCTAAAATTCACAACACTAGTAATCTTTGCTTGCCCCGGGCGTACAGACCCTTCAGTAACTTCATGACCCAAGTAATTTACACTGGTTTTCAAAAAAGAGCACTTTTTTAAATTTAGTTTTAAATTAGCACGACAGAGAAGTTTCAAAACATCCTCCAATAGTTCTATACCCTGTTCTATTGTTACAGTGGGTAATGTGACGTCATCAAGATATGTGGCTATTTTATTATCAAGGGACCCTAATGCTTTTCGAATTAACCGCGAGAAAACCGCCGGGGCGTTTGCCAAGCCAAACGGCATTTTTAAAAATTCATACTGACCAGTTGAAGTTATGAAGGCGGTTCTATGAATTGAGTCTTCCGCCATTTTAACTTGGTAGTAACTTTGCGCCATATCTAGAACCGTAAAGTATACTTTTCCCGATAGTCGATTGATCTGATCATCAATGTGTGGAAGAGGGAATCGATCTTTTACAGTACGTGTGTTGAGAGCGCGATAGTCGATACATAACCGATAGTCGCCCTCCTTTTTCTTAACTAGAATTACAGGGCTCGCATATTCGGAGTTTGATTCTCGCACTATTCCCGCGGATAAAAGGTCATTCACCTTTTCCTGTACAATTTCATTTTCTTTGTAGGATAATCGATATGGCTTACAAAACACGGGCGTTTCTGATGTGGTAGAAATATGCATTTCAATTAAATCTGTACAACCGAGTTCACTGCTACATTCAGCAAAACAACCGGGATATTTATTTAGTATGTGTAATAATAATTTAGAATGTTTTTCTTCTATGTCGCCAATATTTATGTCAGACAAGTCAAGCGTTTTTTTCGACTGAATATAATCATATTGTGTGCTATTAGCGGCACTACTTATAGTAACGAAAGCTACGTCGCTTTGTTTAAATAAATTTGCGCGTGTAATTAGCCGACCCGCGGACCACTGTAAGCAAGAATCACCTAAATTAATTACGCGTAATTGTAAAATTGGTGTATTTTCTAAGACCAACTGTGGTATATAATAGGATTCATTACCCATAGAATACAATAGTGGGTGGGTTACAAGTATTTCACTTGACGTTAAATCATGTGATGTGTAGACGCGTACCTCTGAATTCGACCCCGGCAGAACCTCGACATCATCGAACAGGAATAGGGCGGCTTTTGATATAAAGTCCTGGCTAGACAAACGCATACTTGATAGAGGACAACCATAATCAGTATTTGCTATTAATGTCACAGATTTAGAGGTTATAATTAAGTTCACGTTCGGCTGATTAATAATGGGTTGCCCCACAATTAAATCTATATCGTTGAGGTTTGTGTTTGTTACCTCGGCACACGTTTGTAAACTTATATTGTCTATAATTAGGTCTAAGACCGCTTTTCCTAAGGAGTTTATCAGTAAACCTCCAAAGCCTCTCATTATTACATTTGATGGTTTTAAACGTACTTGCGATTTTTCGATCGCTTTTATTGTGATTATGTTTACTTTACTGCCAGTATCAATATAGCCAATTGCTTCAAAACCATTAATATACATACGTTTTCGATATAAATCAGAAATAATTTCTGTGGTGACATGATAAACATGCCGTACCTGTTGATTTCTTTGCGGAGGCGCCGCCGGCGTGTCCCGCGTGCCCCCGGCCGCATACCAGCAAGTGTTAGCAGCGTGTCCGGCGCGCTGGCAGATCTGGCAGCGTGTGGCGGGTGCAGCTCGGCAATCCCGCGCTTCGTGCCCCGGTCGCCGACAGTTATAACACACCTTCGGAGCAAGGTTCCCCGCAGGAGAGCCCCGTTGCCAAGTTGACTTGCTTGGCTTCTGGTCGGAGGGCCGTCTAGTTTTTTCAGCTCTCGCTTCCCCGTAATTTTCAAGTGAAGAAAGGAATCCGTAATATAATTCTTCTGGCGTCTTGTATCCACATGCCTTTGCGTTCGCACGCAGCTCGGTCGGCAATCCGCGAATGAGGCATGAGATGGCGTTTTCCCCATCTAGCCCACACTTTTTCATTAAAGATATTTTGTCATGGTAGTACCGGGTCATGGTTTCATTACCCTTTCGGCGTGCCAACATTTCCTCGAGGCGGTCGACGAAATCGGTGGTGCGTGGAAACGCCTTCGTAAGCCAATCTTTCCAAGTGCTCCAAGTGGCGCTATAATCCTCTAGGTCGTCGTACCAGTCACGCGCTGCGCCGCGTAGCCGGGTTTGCATCACGAAAACCCTGTCCTTCTCCTCCCAGTTATAAATTTCACCTAGCTGGTCTATCTTGTGAAGCCAACCTTTCACATTTATATTTGCCTTCGCAGGATCGAATTTGGGGATGATCTCTGTGTCCAGGTATGTTATTCTTGGTCGTTTATTGCCAGGTGGCTGATTATAGTAGGGCTGCGAAGAAAAAAAATCGGGACTTTTTCCCTCGTGGCCTCCGCCATTTTCCTGAGACTCTACGCTTGGCGACCGTCTCCCCAAGCCGCGGATATATGGGCCGTGGAATTCTTCCATCCCACTTCTGAACTGTAATAGGTTGTTCAGAAGTGGAAATGAAACGATAGTTAAACACTCACTTTAAACTTCTATTCTTTATTCAACCTCGCAAGCACCCAATAAAACAGAGACACCCGTTACCGCCAGCCAAAAATAATGTCCCGCGCCCGCAGGAAGTCAACTAACTCCCCTTTTTATTATTATTGTAAAATGTTCGAAGCACTTACATAGATGGACATCCTTATAAAGTTATAACAAAACTTATAATAATGCGAGCTATAGATTTATAAATTACAATTTTATAATTGAATATGATTTACATGGCTATTTCCAAGACAATCAAAATGAATACTCCGAGAAAATAGGGACAGTTATTAGTATTTATAATGACTAAACATATTAGTTTCTCTACGAGGCGATAGATGGCGTTAGTAAGTATGTTACATAGATTGCATCACTTGATCCTGATGACTGTTGTTATACTAGTTGCTTTAAATGCCGGTAGATGGCGTTGGTTGTGATCTTGACGGTGCGTGATGTGTAGTTAGGGGGCTTCCTCAGCTTCCTGGGCTCAGTGGGCTCGCAGCTGGCGAATAACCGTAACACTAGGCTCCTAGGCTGCGATGTGGGGACTGTGTGAATAGTTTTTAATTTTAAATACACAAACAGTCAAAAGTGTCAAACGTCAATTTTATTCCACCGATAGTTGAAAAAATCCGCTCTAATGCCGCGTAGGTACACACGAAACGTTCTCAGTCCTTTAACGCTTATTTTGCGTCACAGTGACCGCAAAAAAAAATGTCATGGGAATAAGTAAAATGACTGTGAAAGAACTTGTAGTTAGCTATCAATGTTAGGCCGCCATCAGACCGACTGAATCGCAGCAACCGCGCGCAGTCGATATATTCAACTGCATGCAGTTGATTATCAATTTCTTTGATAGAATTTACACTTTACTACAAAGGAATAAGGTTCTTATTCAATTGGGAAAATTTGACAGATTGGGGTAGGTTGATGTGCTGGCCTCTGTACGTTCGACTTCGTTCTGTTCATGATGAGTTCAGTTCATGAAATCAACTTTACGCGGTCGGCTACAGTCGTGTAGTGTGGACGCACGCTGTCCATCGCTAACTGCATATAGTTAGTGTGCACGGTGCATTTCGAACTCAAATCTTACACTGAGCTCCTGGGCTAGATGCATGGCGTCAAATGCGCAAAGTCAGATCCGACTGCAGATAACTGCAAGCAGTTGAATACATCGACTGCGCGCGGTTGCTGAGATTCAGTCCGTCTGATGGCAGCCTAAGTGTTAACTTCAAAATGTCTGAAAAGCATAGTTCGCCGCCGACTGACTGCCCCTGTTACTTTTCATACATTCTCTCAGCCAGCGACCGAGTATGCGTTTGCTTTGAATCACAGAGTACATTATAATATACCTTTGAATGCAGTCTTATTTACTTCTTGGTTGTTCGTCTTCACTTCGTATTCCATCTCGTTACATTTCTGAACGAATATTATTAGGGTTGCCCAAGTTCGGTCTGAGTCCATTCAAAACCGGAATGACCCTACCGTTGAATATTCCCTTATTTCCGCCCGAAAGAAGACTAAGCGCTCCTTCAACGATTGTTTCATGTCAGCATCGTTGATGCCTAGGGCTTCGGACATACCCAAATACTTACCTACAGCTTTCGGATGAAGAGAGGGATCTGAGGTTTATGGAATCCAAGAGTTGAATTCGCGTCGCGTCCCCATGGCATTGCGCAGTTGCTTTCGAGATGTACGAAGAAGAGGAGGTGCTTTTAGCTACAGAAGCATTTATAGTAATAAGCATGTATAATGGTCTTTTAAATTTTATTTTTATTAAAACAACTCCGATGGTCAAATCCATTAATGAAAAAGTTTAATCGTCAATCCACTCCACTTTGGCACGAATACAAACACAACTTGGTTTAGTGGCACACTCACGAGGCTCGGCCTAACGGGCGCAGGCGGCGCGGCGCGCGGCGCCGCGCTGCCCTTGCGGGCACGCGCCTTTAGCTGTGTGTGTGTGAATTATGTTCTACGCATGGAGTTAATAAATTAATTACTACATGTCGATTATAAGTGACAAAAACTACCCTCAACAAAGTCGAAAGTTTCTTCGATGTGCCTCATATTATCCAACCCAAGTAACCGCTCATCATATTCTCCTGACTAGGTATGCCACTTAGTCTATGAGGAAAGTATTCGTCGTGATATGAGTGGGGCCAAGTGGCGCCACTACAGCGGCGGTAAGACCCGTTGTGAGGCTGAGTTGTTGTGTGCTGGAGAGATGGCATGGCGCCTTTACTTTCCGGCTGACACAGGCATTGTCCGGACATGGGTGCTTGGGAAAATACCTGTGCCGCATAGGCCGGGAACTTGCACCAGGTTGCCACCATTGAAACTGCCTCGACGACACGGCGCAGCACACCCTTGAGGAATGCCCTGCTTGTGCAGTGCAGCGCCGTGACCTCTTCGCGGAGGTTGGTGCTGCGGATACTCTCTCGCTTCCGGACGTGGTACAGTCCAGTTGGAAGCGAGAGCGCGTGGGACGCAGTCGCCTCCTTCGGCGAGGTAGTGATGGTCGCGAAGGAAGCGGCGGAAAGGGAGAGGGAGGATACAACCTCTCTTCCAATCCGTAGCAGACGCACCGGGCGCCGGAGTACGCGGAACGATCTCCAGCCGCCTTAGGGTAAGGCCTGCAGGCAACAGACTTGGGGAGTTTGTTGCCTGACCCGAAAAGTGAAAGGCCCGACATGGCGGCGGAGCGCCGTGTTTCGCGCGCGCCATCAAAAAGTACTCTGTGCGCGCGCCTCTCTCTAGAGGAATGGTGGCTGTATGCGGCCGCCGAGGGTGACGGCCGTGACAGAGTCCGCATGAATTCATGCGGGCCAACACCTGGGCGGGGGAGCGTAACGAAATGCGCAAGCACTCCAGCACCCCGGCTAAAGGTAGCAGCAGGACATCGTGTGGCCCGGCCACCAATGAGTGCTTCTAACTTTTTTAGTAATGGAAAGGTACGAAATGATGTAGGTGTACTTAATATGCTTGTCAAGAGAAGTTTGAAACACGTCTCACCACCTAAATAAAACCAAGGGACAAACCAGCCAGATGCAACGTTGTTCAGTGAACTGCACGTCATTCAGCGGTTTTATAGACAGCGCAGTTTTCGTAGTGCAAGTGTCACCACATGGTCACCACTGATAATATCCGTGGATAATATACGGCAAAATATGCGCTTTGACGTGGAGTTGCGGACACCCGTATTATCTAAAACCATTGAGGTATCCCGTCTCGGTCCCGGGTCTAAAACCCGTTTTGTTTATTGGGGGAAAGTACAGACGCCAGCACATCAACCTACCCGAAACTGTCACATTTTCCTAATCAACTTTGAACCTTATGCTTTAGCGATGAAGTTGAAAATCTATCAAAGAAATTTGACAGATTGTAGTAGGTTGATGTGCTGGCGTCTGTACCTATATACCACTGACCTGTATTATACAGTACTTGTTTAATAGAGGTCAGTGACCTATACGCATAAAGTTGTGTTTAGTTTTTTCGATTTTTACGTAAGAAAACAAACAGATCATTTGCTCCATAGCTATATTTTCATTGACATAAGTACATCACCACTAAATAGGCAAACCATAACATTTTTATATTCGAGATTATTTTATAACAGATTCTATACAGATTTGCACTAGAATAAAGAGTAAATTATTTTAGATGACTATAAACTTTGTAACATATTTTACAGTGATTATATTAAAATATATAAATTATTAAAATGCTCCACTACCGATTATACATGCTTATTATTTAGTCAACTTGTCTATAAAGAAATTAGCTACCTATTAAGTTTACCCGCGCAGGCACGCGTTAGGCGTCCACTCTATTGACGGATACTACGAGGCGGTCACGTACTTTCATCGCTTTTTGCAAATAATTCGTACCTAAGAACGTCAACGCTTGACTTCTATGCCTGCGCGTGTTCTACTAACACAGTTTATAACAGATAAGACTTAACCTCTCACACCTTTGCCCGTCTACCTGTCGAGACACCCCACGCGTCGGAGTAGTTGAATGGGTGCAGTAGTCATTGTTTTAGCAATGACAATGACAATAGAACAATGACACTGTTGTGTACACTTGATGTACCGTTGACGTTTCAAGCACTTTCTCTTATGTGCACTTTGATGAACACTTGACGATTGAGGTTAACCATTGTCTAGGTAAGTAAATATTTCAAAATGGGGTTTAAAAAACTGAATTGTAAAGCAACACATTCAAGACATTTAAGCCAAGAGCATTAAGCACAATCTATATAAATTTCTTATAGAGAGACCAAACACATTGAACTACATTAAGCACCTTTTGTAAATGCATCTAGTAAGTATATTAATATTTTTTTAAACATTATGAAGATCAAAAGATTCGATACTGTACATATAATTATTATGATTATTTTTTTTTATATTTTTTAAGTTATTTCTTAATTTAGGTGCTGTAAATAGATTTTAGTTCTAAAACAACTAAACGAGGATTTTAAATTCATCTAACAAAAATAATTTAATAATTACATATAAAAATAGGAAACTACTACGATCACATAATACAAATACCAACAAGTACAACATCATTTATGTTTAGTTTTGACTGTTTAGTGTAACAGTGGAATGTAAACATCTCGGTAAGCTGCTTTCAGTAAAATTACATGCATAATACATACAATACAATCAACTCGCGTAACTTTGTACCACAGCAAAAAAAATATTTGTTTTTACTTTTTTAAACATTGGGCACATCTCTTTGTTAATGAGTTGGCAATTGACATTCTGCCAAACAAAAAAGCCGGTAATCTTAAACATTTTTTTTTGGGTGCTATTTTGAACTAAACTTTCTTATCTATGTTTGCCTTGACCATGAGAAGTCAATGATTATTTGTTCATAAAATGATGTCAATAGTGTGTTTTTAGATGACTCGCAATTCGCGGAATTGTAGCCACGTCTCTGTATCTTTTTGTGCATATATTTTTCGCTTGGTCCACGGCAACAATAAAGATCACATATGCAAATGTCATTCACGTCTAGGGTTATCACGGCTCCACGATAAAACGTAAATGATTCAAAAAGTAGTAAAAAGTTACACGAGTAAAAAACAAAGGAGTAGAAGATATTAGATTTTTTAAATTAGAGCATGTACACATAATAGGTATACAGGAATACATGAGTACAAGCCCATGTTCTGTTTATGAAATCTTTTCAATAATAACCATGTAAATATTTCTGATAATTATATCAATACTAAAAAGGTACAATATAAAATAAACGTGTAAAAATAAGCTGAGCTTGTCAATTAATCAACACCTATAAGCTAAGTAAATATTTTTATAAAGCAAAATATTTTGGAACATTTACTACACACAATTATTGTCATGATTATCATATACATATACAACATACAATATTATAAAACTCTTTGGTTAATATTTTCTATTTTGTCAATTAAGCTAATTAATAAAAAAATAGATTCTTTACGTTAATAAAAGTGCCGAATACGAATCCTGTGAAACCGAAGAGGATGATTGCGATGTCTTTCCATAGCTTCCACTGGTACTTCCCCAGTTGGTCAGGCCAGAACGTCACAATCTCAATAAGCGGCGGGAAGATCAGCGCGAGCGCCGAACTGCTGAACGCGCCCACCAGAGAAATTATTCCGCTCAAGTTGGGTATCAGTGCCGCCGCTAAAACTGTAATAGATAACGCTTATCATTAGTCAGTTATACCGTTGTTCAATTATTACGTGTATGAGACTTTTCATTTGATTTTACTTCCCACAGTATATACCAATGAGGTAACAATCAATATTGGTTTGATAACAACGATAGGTATATATGGTAATGTTGTGAATGTAGGTAAGTATAGCTATTCATTTTAATAAGTAGGTAGTTTAGGTGACACTACCAATTGTTTTAGTCCAATTTAGATAACCTACGAACCAAGCAGACATGTTTGGGACAGCACAAAAATGATAAGTAATCTATTTAGCCAAGATTAACTTGCTGGCTTTTAATTAAAAACAGTAGGTAGGTAAGTAGGTACTTACTTAATCCATTTGAATGGTCTAAATTATAGATCTACTTACATGTTATTGATATGAGCACAAATCGAGTTCCTGCTTCACCATGTTTCAGTGCTTGTTCGTTAGTTAGTTTTGATTTTGTGTATGGCCAAACAATGTTCATAGGTACGTAGAACTGTAGTCCGTATGATAAGAAGATTGCAGCTGCCATAACTGCTCGAACACTTTGCGCTAACCTGTAAAGATAAATAATGGGATTTATACCAATAACGCAGTCATATGACATTAAATATTGTAAAGGGTGAACATTGGACGATATCTAGGGATTAAGGCTAAGCGCGCACTACGAATTTTAATCGCAGCGAAGAAAATTCGTCAATCTGTGAACAATAGAAATGTACTAGAGTCCGCGCACTGCGGAAAAAAACGCTTGAAATATAGATAGATAGAATAGGTACTCTTTATTATGCACACCAATAAATTAAATTAATAAAAAATTCGTGTTAAGGAGCTAAGGCTATGCGCGCATTACGATTAAAATCGTAGTGCGCGCATAGCCTTAGGTGGACCGCAAAACGCGAACGTGCACACACGTGAAAAGTCATTGACGCTTAACAGAACGGGAATCTAGACATAGTCGACAATATGGCTCTTAGTAAGAGTAAAATATAATTATTTTTTAACTGAAAACTTACAAAGAGCTGGGCAGGTTAAGTGTTATGCTTCCTTGCACTCGTTCACCGTATTTCAAATACCCGAAAAATCCAATGGCGGTATAAAGTGCGGCTACTATCACCATGCCAGTATTGAGCACGCCATTCCAGCCACCAAAGTCCTCAGGGGTTTTCATATTGTTTTCTAAAGGTAAGATCTGCAATTAGTTTATGATGTTATTATTATAGATTCCATATTAAATCATACTAAGGTACAGAACAACATTTAATGAGAAGATTCATTAGTAAAAGCAGTTAATTATGCAGTCTGTCTCCAGATAAAATGCAAAGGGATAAATATTAAGTTACGTTTTCTTTGTGCCGCAGTTTTTAAAGACATGTAGGTACGTAAATAAATAATATGGGAGTTACATTAACAAATCGAGCACATTGACTTCTGATTAAGTAAGTATAGCAATTAGCACATAATTGACAGATTTTTCAGGGTTTACGAAACAGGGACAAGGGTTCCTGGGACTGACACCAAATCTAGAATCTAATAGGTAAATGGAAGTACTTCATCATAAGTCAGTAGGAATTAGAGAAAAAGCTAGTGTAGCCCTTCTGTTTTAGGGTCAATAAAATATCGAGTAACGCGTCGCTGAAAATGTATGTCTAAGGTAAAATACATATCGACATGTTGTTATAATATTTTTCCAATAACGCCAATTCCTGTCATCATGTGGTGTAATGTATGTAGGCATCTTCCATATGATCAGACGTTATGAGTCACAAAACTCACAAATAACTTATGACCATGACCCACCCTCACTAATCTATTTGCCAAACAATGAAGCTTTCTGACGGATGTTTCATAAAGGGAATAATATATGTGCTTTAGTGAATTATCAAGTCTTCGCTTAGTAAATTAGTGACGACGATGCTTAGAGCTAGATCTGGTGTGCCCAAGACATTCAGTTCAACAGGGCAAACCAGGGCGGCGAAAACTTTGCTGGATGGCTTAGCTGGGGTTTTGGCCGACACGAGTGGGAAAGATACCAAATGGCAATGTGGATCGATAGGACCTCGAACACCACCTTAAGTAGACACTTGCCCCTTTATTCATAAACAGTCGCAAATAAAATCATTACGTAACTATAAGCAACGTTTACGAATAAAGGGGTTGGAATTAATTGGTCAAGTACTAACTAACATATTAGGGCCAGTACACACCGCGACGCGACGTGGCGAACAGTTTTTAAGATAGCAATACATTTATAGACCTTATCTACTACACCAAAAGGCACACAATTCAGAGACACGACCTCACTGAATTGTGTACTTTTTTGAGTAGTAGATCATCATCTGCCTTGCTCTTTCAAAATATGTTGGGGTCGGCTTCCAGTCTAACCGGATGCAGCTGAATACCAGTATTTTACATGGAGCGACTGCCTATCTGACCTCCACAACCCAGTTACTGGGTAATACGATACCCCTTGGAAAGACTGGTTGTCAGACATTCGGGCTTCTGACTACCCGTAACGACTGCCAAAGTTCCGCGAATGACAGCCGGGACCAACGGCTTAACGTGCTTTCCGAGGCACGGAGGGGTCTCGGTATGTAAAGATGGTCACCCATCCACAGACCAACCGCGGCAACCGTAGCTTAACCAGATCGATCGACCTGCGCGGCTGTTATTATTTAGCCACGAAGGTCTATAATTGCTTTCTTGAAAACTGCACGCCGCGCCGCGTCGCGGTGTAAACTGACCCTTAGTCGCTGGTAGCTCCGAGTGCGATCTACACTATTTCAGTTGCAATCCTATGCTATGGTTGATAAAAAAAAGAAACTAAGACTAAAATTAGACTAAGTACTAGTCTATTTTTAAAAATTTAGAAAATTTCTTATCTATTGCAACTTCTGATTCGTAACACAAACTACGAGACATTAAAACTTTACTGGATTCTGTTATTTCTGTTGCTACCGACAGGTCCATGGCGGGCGCATTCGTGAGTAGTATGACGTCATAAAACCCCAGCAATTCTGCATATCGCTACAAAACTATGTCATAGTAGTGACGGTATGTGAGCTTTATTAATGTCGTAAAGCTGTAACAATTATATTCTAGGCGCTTGAGATATTAAAATCTGACTATTTATAGGACACTAGAAACATTCCAGACGATTCTAGAATTATATTTTACTAGCAGCGCCCCGCGGTTTCACCCGCGTTAGTTTCGATCCCGTGAGAATATCGGGATAAAAAGTATCCTATGTCTTAATCCTGGTTATAAACTATCTGTGTATTAATTTCATCCAAATCCGTTCAGAAGTTTTTGCGTGATTGAGTAACAAACATCAAAACATCTTCACAAACTTTCACATTTATAATATTAGTTGGATAGTAGGATTCAGTTTCCAGTGTTAGCTGCTGACCTCGCATTATATAGGCTTGGAGTAGGCTTATACCTACTGGAAATGTATCGCTTTAAATGTCGTCGTGCGTACCTACAATAATATTTGATTTAAATATATTATTTTTATTATATGTATACCTATATTTACTATATATAAAGACAGTAGGTAGTTACATACGAAACTATCTATACTAATCTATAAGTACTTAATATTATACATTCGAAAGTAACTCTGTCTGTCTGTCTGTATGTTACCTTTTCACGCCTAAACCACTGAACGGATTTCGATAAAAGGCAGAGAGATAGATTGCATCCCGGGGAAGGACATAAGATAGTTTTTATCGACATACCTCGCAGGCGAAGCCGCGGGCGGAAGCTAGTCCATACTAATATTATAAATTCGAAAGTAACTCTGTCTGTCTGTCTGTATGTTACCTTTTCACGCCTAAACCACCGAACGAATTTTTGGCAGAGAGATAGATTGCATCCTGGGGAAGGACATAGGATAGTTTTTATCAACATACCTAGCGGGCGAAGCCGCGGGCGGAAGCTAGTATTTTATAAAACAAGGATAAAATTGCATCCGCATTGACCCATGTCCGCTCAGTAAACTTCTCCTTCCGGTCGTCTCAGATTTAGGTTTAATCACTCATTTCCTAAACCTAAGGAACCTTTTCTATATAGGTGGTGTATAGGGTATTAATATTGGCTTAGGACTGCTGGCTTTAAGATTACATCACCGGAAAGTTGCATCACGGCCAATGATGGTGTGTGATGTCATCTAAAATCAGGTTTTAAATATCATTGATCGAACAAAAAACAGGCAGGTTTTAAAATAAGCTATTTAAAGTAGGTAATAACCATAAACCTGTTTCTTGTGGTCAACTGTAGGTACCTAATTCAGATGGCTGTAGGTACCACGGTACTATTAGTACTTACCTATCTATTCAAAACGGGAGTGATTAAGAAGATTCGAATGACGTTATTGCGACGCTCGCTATTTCGAAAAACTTTACGAGTGGTACGCCAATTTGAAAACACATTGCGCAGAAAACCTCTATATCGAATGACGTTATCGCGAACACGCTGATTCGAAAAACTGTTTGAATGGTACCTACGCTACGCTAGTACGAAAGTCTTGCTATCAAAATGTTGCGAATAGCATATTCCAATCTGAATTTGTCTGGGGATCGAACTCACGACCCCGATAAAGCCATAAGGCTTTTGTATTGGGTTTGGGAAACAAGAGCACATAGAAGTATTTTATTTTAAGTTAACTCTTTCCTTTTTCCTTCCTTAAGTATAGGTAGTAAACTAATCAACAAAGAAATCAACAAATTAAAATTACAGGTGGTACTCATTGCCAAAAGTAACAACACTGTCATATTGATTTAATTGGCCCAGAACGTAATATCCTTCGAAATATTTAGTGACAGCTTCTGCTTCTCCTGGAAAAACGCTCTCCCTCAACCGTATAAAGACATCACGTATATTTTCCGGAGACAAGTAGGCCAAAGGTACATAATACACTGAGATAAAGAATAATGTTCTATGACATAATATCGTCATTTTCAAGGCGAACTCGCTGTCTGTGCCACATCTCTCACTGAGCCCACTCCCTTGTATCTAACTAATACTTAGTATTATAGACAACTAGCTCAGTGTCAGTTTTACCATCGTAGAGCGTAGGTAGTTCTTGGTAATCACTGGGTCGCGAGTTCGATCCCCGCACCAACATAGGGTCCTGTTGAAAACCAGCGTCAGGCATTCTTTTTTTGTTTTTGTGTGAATAATGTGTGCCTAACCAGGGTCAAATAAACTTATTTCATTCTTTCTTTCATTCAAAACAAAACTGATATATTGGTTCCTTATACTACTACCTAAAGACCCCAGAAGGTTTTATTGGTTCTTATTGTGCGGTTAGGTTGAAAGCAAGATTGATCTAGAAAAGTAACGGAAATACAATGCACATTAAAGCTATGTAGGTACTTTAATAACACCGTTACTTTCGCCTGACCGCGTTTGCGAGAGTCGCTACAGAGATCCGTAGAACGCGGCTTTGTTACAAGGTGACTTGTTCAATTCCAACATCAGTACTACAATACTTTGCTTTTGTCGAACTTCTTGGACAATAAGTAAATCTGGATATAATAGCTTTGTATCCAGTTCTACACATTACTTGCAAGCTTTAATGGCGTCACGCCGACCGAAATTGTGGCTTGTGTCGACATTCTACGAAAGTATTCGTTTTAGCGACTACTCCAGCCAGCTCTATCTTCGCATTCTAATGTAAATGTCGAGAATATTTCCACGTCCCTATTAAATGGAGAAATAGCAGACGGTTATCGCATATCTACAACTGCTATTGATCGCGTGGTCTTATCCAGTTGTTCTACTTTAAGTTATGTACCTAATAAAAGTTATTTGCAGAAAGCTCGAATGCTATGTCTGGTATAAACAACCATAATAACCATCTCGAATCGATTAGTTTCAGCGCGCTACCGTAGAGGTTTGTAGAGCATATGGAAGATGAGCTACTGAAGCTGCTTTCTAAGCTCTGTTCAGTTTACCTTTTTGGTACTGACTTTGGTGACAATTGAAAACATACGAAAGGCAATTATGCTATTCTTTTTCCGATAATCGTAAGCCGTTTTTGCTTCTCCGATTTGACAGCCTACCTACATTGCCGGCCGGTTAATCAAAGTATTCAAAGCTACAACATTTTACATACTTATATAATTATTATAATACGGTGGCGTAAAGGACGGGAATGACGAATTACAAATTGACACTTCAGGTTAGGTAGGTATACAAATAATACATACATTAATATAAAATTAAACTCACCACTCCTATTCCTTCAAATGCATAAATAGCTGTACCAAAATATAAAGGTAATTGATGCCAGCTAGAAAATGCTTTCACATTACGGGTGGGTGGCAAATCTTGAAGTATATAGTAAAATGTTATCACAAGGCCCCAAGCAGTCATTATAGAGGCGACCAGAGAAACTGGTGTCAGGTACTTTAAGTTCTTCACCATCGCCAGGGCAAGTATTGGCGGAAACAATAAAGCCAAGTACGCATGTACAGTTAAATTTATATGAAAAAAATGCAGTGTGTCTTGAAGGTTAGTGGCAACAAATAAAAAGTATACACAGCAAAATCCCAATTGTGTTAATACCAAAAATACACTGACAACATTCCTGAAACAATACATATTGCCATAAGTGTTATTTATTATAAAAAAAAGCCTGTTCTTAATAATAAAACAAGCCAGACATGCTAGATTCGTAAAAAAATCATAATATAAGAAATACTATTTTGTGAATGTATGAATCACACACACATCACATTATGTATAAGAATCTAGACATTTAAATATTCATAAAATGTTGTTTAAATATATTATTATGATAAATCCAGAAGTATCAAAAAATAATTAAGGTGAAATAGATACAGGACACTCCATAAAACATGTACATCAGAACGTTCGGCCAGTCGAGATAGGGAGCTGGCTGCTACTCCAGTTTTTAGTGACGATTATGTGACGCATAAAGATGCCAGCCAAAGAATTTGCGACAGAACAGTTCGAATGTTAGAAGCATTTATTTATGGCCGAACGACCTGATATCAGAACGTTCGGCCAACCTGAATCTCCATAACTGAGGACCTTAGAGAAACAGTTACTGAATAAAGATTTAGTGACGATTTAGTGACAAACAACCAATGCTTTACTTTTACTCGTAATGCCACCGGTTAAAAGTAAAATGAATTTTGGTTCCTGGAACATCAGGACGTTCGGCCAACGTAATCTCCATAACTGAGGACCTGAGAGAAACCGTTAATGAATAAAGATTTAGTGACGAGACTGAAACGATTTTTAATTGCTTTATTTTTTTTTTGTGACGGCCCCTATAAATAGTAAATTGGACATTTAACATATAACCTCAAAACATTGGGATTATCGATTCCTCCACAACGAAGAAGCCCAGAGAAACTATTAATCAATAAACATTTAGTGACGAGACTCAAACGAACTTTTACTGTTTAATTTTTTTTGTGACGGCCCCTATAAATAGTAAATTGAACATTTAACATAATATGTTAAATGTTCAATCCCAATGTTTTGAGGTTATATTATAACCTCAAAACATTGGGATTATCGATTCCTCCACAACGAAGAAGCCCAGAGAAACTGTTAATCAATAAAGATTTAGTGACGAGACTCAAACGAACTTTACTGTTTTATTTTTTTTTTGTGAGGGCCCCTATAAATAGTAAATTGAATTCTTAACATATAACCTCAAAACATTGGGCTTATCGATTCCTCCACAACGAAGAAACCTAGAAGACTCGTAAAACCCCTGATGTGTTATAGGTTTTCAGTGACACGAAACAAGTATTTGTCGAGTAGGTACCTATTTATCTACTAAATCAAGAGAAACACGTTGAAATAGTTATAGTTGAGAATAGTTGAAATAAGGTGACGATGTAGGTTATCTTGTCGTGTACACTGGTTCTATTTTATTTTTGTCGTAAAGATCTACATCAAAGTAAAAATGTATTTCCTTTTTATCACTTTCTGAAGCTTCGATATCAGATTCGCTTTCTGTTGGTGGTGTTGTGTTACAAAATTATCTGACGACAACTTTAGTTGTACGTTTTCAGACGAGGAATTAGTGTCACTTTCGGGCTCACTATCAAAAAATAACTTTTAATTTCGTTTCACACACAAATTTCACACAAAAATTCTACTGTAGTACCAAGGGATCTCTGCACTCGCGTGGAATGCGTTCCTTCCCCCGCAACTTCCTCGGGGCACCTTGCTGTCTCTCGCTCGCCAGTCATGTCACTGGTGTGACGTCATCGAGGTCAGGTGCAGAGATCCTTTGGTACTATAAAAGAACCAGACTTATGGAAAATGGGTAGCTTAAGTTCTGGCTGACCTTACTGGAAAGAAAGCCGTAATGTTGTCGACTAGTATTTTTAAGAGTTCATTTAATGTAGTTATTGTATAATCTTACTGTGATTTATCTATAGAACTTTATATGTGTAATCTAGTTTATCAAACTAATAATAATATTGTCGGGCCACCACCGAAAGAAATCCGATTTGACAAGTTTCAAGTCAATCACCTAGCAACAAACACAAGAAGCTGTCAAATCGATCTATCTTCTCTCGTGGACCAATTAACTGTTCCTAATTCTAAAAAAAGTACAAATTATTAAGTACAGAGGCCAGCACATCAAGTTACCCTAATCTGTCAAATTTCTTTGATAGATTTTCAACTTTACTACTAAGGAATAAGGTTCTTATTCAATTGGGAAAATTTGACAGATTGGGGTAGCTTGATGTGCTGGCCTCTGTACCTAACTACCTACCGCGTTTTTTGGATGATTGATTAGGAATAAAGCATTTTTTAATTTGTGTACCTATTTATTTAAGTATACCTACTTGTACTTAGTAAAATTTCCCAATCTCCAATGTCAGTCACCTTTCCACTTTCGTTTGCTTTTAGCCAAAATAGACTCGACTAAAATAACAAAAACTTCACAAGTGGACACTGGTATGCAGGCATCAGCTCAACGTTGCTTTTACCTATATCACTACATAGTATAAAGCAAAGTTGCTTCCCGCGTCTGTCTGTCCCTATGAATGCTTAAATCTTTAAAACTACCGAACGGATTTTGATGCGGTTTTTTAATAGATAGAGTGATTCAAGAGGATGGTTTTTAAATATAATACATGCATAGGTAATATAGTAGAGAAACACTGATAATTTTAGAGGTATTTAATGTAAGGTCGTAAATAAACACATTTTTTTGCGCTTACGTTGCAAACGCTGGCTGAACCCTACGAGATAGATCAAAATAATGTACTACAGTATTGTACACCTTAAAAAGGTCACCAAAAGAGTCCGCTATGGTATATGTCTATTTCTTATGGATAACCCACAATGACCATTTTTTATCCTTTACTTATTACTTCTTTACGAAAAAGCGATTTTAAGCAATACAGCATTAATCCTTACACAATTAAGTACCTTAAATAAATTGTGCATGTAATATAGATTAGTATGGCCCTTCACAGCATGTAATTTAAATGAATATTTTCGAAGATATTACAGATTTAAAATGCAGGGACATAGCGGTTGCATCGGCGGCGGCGGTACGGCTGGGGGGCCGGGGGGCATACAAAAAAAAACTAACTTAATTTTGCGGTTCGATCCCTAGACCCGATTACTGTACCAACCGCAAATGATAAGTTTGTCGATTTGATAGTGTACGTAATGACCGTATTTTATTTTATTACCGCGTAAAAAGGTGAAGCCGTGGGCAGAAGCTAGTAATTTAATATAAGGACGTGTTTTGCTTCATTGTTTAGGTAATTAAGTACTCGATAAATACTTGTTTCGTTGGAATACATGGTCACCCTATTTTAGTCGCCATCCACCATAGTGCATTATTATAGTTTAATCTTGCATCAACGAAAATACTGACACCATTGCACTGAAAACCTATAACACATCAGGGGTTTTACGAGTCTTCTAGGTTTCTTCGTTGTGGAGGAATCGATAAGCCCAATGTTTTGAGGTTATATGTTAAGAATTCAATTTAC
Source organism: Gortyna flavago (assembly GCA_963669345.1). NCBI lineage: Eukaryota > Metazoa > Arthropoda > Insecta > Lepidoptera > Noctuidae > Gortyna > Gortyna flavago. Next base: position 10,876,801 of record OY770129.1, read on the forward strand.
TATTTATAGGGGCCGTCACAAAAAAAAAAAACATTAAAGTTCGTTTGAGTCTCGTCACTAAATCTTTATTGATTAACAGTTTCTCTGGGCTTCTTCGTTGTGGAGGAATCGATAATCCCAATGTTTTGAGGTTATATGTTAAATGTTCAATTTACTATTTATAGGGGCCGTCACAAAAAAAAATAAAACAGTAAAAGTTCGTTTGAGTCTCGTCACTAAATCTTTATTGATTAACAGTTTCTCTGGGCTTCTTCGTTGTGGAGGAATCGATAATCCCAATGTTTTGAGGTTATATGCTAAATGTTCAATTTACTATTTATTGGGGCCGTCACAAAAAAAAATAAAACAGTAAAAGTTCGTTCGAGTCTCGTCACTAAATCTTTATTGATTAACAGTTTCTCTGGGCTTCTTCGTTGTGGAGGAATCGATAATCCCAATGTTCTGAGGTTATATGTTAAATGTTCAATTTACTATTTATAGGGGCCGTCACAAAAAAAAATAAAGCAATTAAAAATCGTTTCAGTCTCGTCACTAAATCTTTATTCATTAACGGTTTCTCTCAGGTCCTCAGTTATGGAGATTACGTTGGCCGAACGTCCTGATGTTCCAGGAACCAAAATTCATTTTACTTTTAACCGGTGGCATTACGAGTAAAAGTAAAGCATTGGTTGTTTGTCACTAAATCGTCACTAAATCTTTATTCAGTAACTGTTTCTCTAAGGTCCTCAGTTATGGAGATTCAGGTTGGCCGAACGTTCTGATATCAGGTCGTTCGGCCATAAATAAATGCTTCTAACATTCGAACTGTTCTGTCACAAATTCTTTGGCTGGCATCTTTATGCGTCACATAATCGTCACTAAAAACTGGAGTAGCAGCCAGCTCCCTATCTCGACTGGCCGAACGTTCTGATGTACATCATAAAACATGCCTACATAATAACATAATTATTGTTCACTAGTAAATCTGTTAATATCTTAATCAATATAATGAAGCCAGACAGTTACTGTTTGTTTGCGTATAATATTCCTAAATGATAACAAAGAAACCTAATTACTAGGAAGAGGAAATTTCAATGTTCATAATACATTATCTATACGCACAACCACAACTTACGCACGCACAACCTGTTTCCATGGATTCAGTACATGATTCTCGACCACCTAGGTATGTTGAAGTTTTGGTCAGTTATAAAAAAAAATTGCTGGTCCATACGTTTTGACCGCGTCGATAGGTAATAGACTAATAGGTAATACGGGCTGGTGTTCGCAACTCCACGTCAATGCGCGTATTTTGCGTACGAACACACACATTTGGGTACCTTTGTATGAACTGCTGGTTTTTTTTTTATAACAGACGGAATATTTCTATGCTATTGGTTAAGGATCATAGTGCTGAATTCATGGTTACAGTTTGCGCGTCAATGTCCTTGCCACCCTATATGAAAGTACTGTGTTCTATTAACTATCAACATGATTATTATCCCAGTAGTTCCCATATTTTTTTGCTGAACATCTGTTTATTTTGAGTCACTACACAGACTATACTATTTATAAAAATTCCATAGGACACACCGTATTGTCATCAAGCTGTGTGATTGATGAAATCATACAACAGACATTGATTGAACTCCAGTTCAATTGGCAAATGGTGTGGAGGTATAATTATGAACTGATTAGATTAAACTATAATGTTTTAACTGACTAGAATACAGGAAATAAATATACTTCCTATTTATAAAATTTATAATAGCTGTGATTTTCTGATTTGGTTTTAAACAAGCTATAAAATCACATAGTAAATGTTCAAATATGTAACAACAGGTTCTGCTTGCGACTTCATACGAGGCTCATTCAATAAATACTTAGCCTACAAAAAGTAAACGAAAATTTTGGAAAAGTGGCAATTTATTTTTCAAAATAGTCTCCTTTTAGTTCGATACACTTAGCCCAGCGATGCTCCAACTTTTTTAACCCGTCCGAAAAATAGTTTTTGTCAAACTCTGCAAAATAGGCCTCCGTGGCGGCGATGACCTCCTCATTTGATCCATATCTATTCCCGGCGAGTGATTTTTTCAGATTAGGAAACAGAAAGAAGTCACAAGGGGCCAAATCTGGAGAATACGGTGGATGGGGCAGCAAGTCGTAGCGTAATTCGACCAATTTGGCCATGGCAACGGCAGACGTTTGAACCGGTGCGTTGTCGTGGTGAAACAGCACTTTTTTTCTTCGCCAGATGGGGTCGTTTTTTCTTTAATCCGGCGTCGAATCGGCCCAATAAATCGGCATAGTAAAGCCCTGTAATTGTTTTACCCTTCTCGAGGTAATCGATGTAGATCACACCTTGTGAATCCCAGAAAACAGTAGCCATAACTTTTCCGGACGATTTTACAGTTTTCGCCTTCTTTGGAGCACGTTCCCCGGTCTGGATCCATTGTTTTGATTGCTCCTTGGTCTCTGGTGTGTACCAGTGGATCCAGGTTTCATCGACGGTCACAAAACGGACGCAAAAACTCCGCTGGATTCCGCTTAAACAGCGCCAAACACGTCTCCGATGTGGTCTCACGGTTGCGCTTGTTTTCTGGTGTGAGTAAACGCGGCACCCATCGCGCCGACAGCTTTCTCATGCCGAGTTCCTCGTGAAGAATATGATGCACTGTTCCTTCTGAAATGCCTACAGTCTCAGCTAGCTCGCGAACCTTCAATCGGCGATCTGCCAATACGAGATCATGGATTTTTTTTATGTTTTCCTCCGTAGCAGCTGTTTTCGGTGCACCTGGACGTGGTTCATCAAAAACCGACGTACGGCCACGTGCAAACTCGTTTAACCAATTCTTGACGGTGGCCATCGATGGAGAAGAGTCACCGTACACAGCATCCAAGCGCTCTTTTATTTCGATGCGCGTTTTCCCTTCCAAAAATAGGAATCGAATCACCGAACGATATTCTATTTTTCCATTTTTGTAAAACCGATCGACACGTTCGCTTCCATAAGTTGTCAAATTAAAACAAATGAAGGGATTGGAATGAAAATTTGAAAAAAGAATTAAAAAAGAATGTGCTACACTGTGGTAAAACTCTTTTGAAACTACAGCGCCCTCTGGCGATGAGGCTAGGTACTTATTGAATGCACGAGGTGCATTCAATATGCCTGAACTTTCTTTTACCCACTACCCACCTGTCGCATTGCATCGCCCATCTAGGCTATTACTTCGTTTTCGCTTAGCATTCTTACGCCTTTTTTTTTTGCTTGGCTCCTATTGTTCATAGCATTATGTTAAATGGCCTAAACCTTCCTAAGAATTGGACTATCAAATGCAAATGGAATTTTTCAAGTCCAAATGGTGGTTCCAGAGATTAGCACGTTCAAACAAACAAAGAAACCCTTCTGCTTTATTATATTAGTATAGATATTCCTGTAAAACTCTTGATATGATATTTACTATTGTATCTATAAACAAAGAATATTGCTATGTAAACATCTTGTGTCATCAATTGTTTATTTTTTTGGAATGCTGCATCAATTGTTGTGATTAAAAATCATTTGAACAGTTACTATGGTAGCTATTTGGCTGCAGGTACTATGTACCCATGGCCTTTCTTTCATAAAAATTATGTATAGCAGTATTGTATTACAGATAGATAAACCAATGTTTTGGCTCTGGATCATAACTAATGATAATACATTATCATGAATAATGTTCGTGATAGGCATTATTAATTGAGAGACTCTGCTTGTAAATAAAACTATGTTAATTCTTATTAAAATAACAGATAATACAATTTATAAATATTCCACACTTACTTCATTTTTTTAGCATATGGCCTCAAAGAAACTGGTCCTGATGCAAAGGAATCTTCAACAACTTCTGAGAAACCAAGGGCTGGCTTTTGACTTCTGATGCATAGCTCGTGAGCACATTTTATGAGCACATGCATGCAGTGGGTGCATATTGCTCCAATGATTAGTGTTGAAAATACACCTGGGCAGGGGGAAAACTAATTATTTATAATAACCTGGTGTAATAGGCCACCCTATAACATACATTGAACTTAAATAAAGCATTGAGCTGAAACATCTCATGTGATAAGTACGCCTTTCTCATTTTTTATTAGCTGACTGTAATAGTTTTTATTTAATTTGATTAATTTTGCAGAGCTTTAAAATACTTAGTGCTTTTGTTTACGTTACATTTTAAATTGAAGGTGATAAGCACATAGGTAGAAAATAAAATAATTAAGAAACCTTGACCTAAAACATTTTCTTTCCATTGAACAATTAGTGCTAGATGTTTGTGTATCATCATTTTCTAAATTATGAAAGAGCGTGCTTGTTGAAGTATTGACTGGCAGTACATAACACTGTCGATATTGGTACCTATACACAAAAATGTAGATACTCACCAAGTACAAGGCCAGCATTTTTAAAAGCATCTGGCATTGCTAAAATTCCTGTGCCTATGTTTCCTTTTAAAAGGTGGATTAAAGTATCGAAGTTGGAAGTCGGATGCTCTAAGCATCTTTCCGAACCTGGGTGATAATCTTTAGGTTTTTCACTAGAACCTGGATCTGTCACTAATTCTACTGTCTGTTCAACACTTTCAATTGGATTGTTGGGTCCCGTGAGCAGTGGTTGCTTTTCATCGTTCATTATTTTATTCTATACTTTTATGCTTATAATGTAAATATTTATTACGCAGAGCCATACGCTACACAGTCACCCGATAACACAATGGAATGAAGCAGAAGTTTACAAGTTTATTGAATAATACTTGAAAGCAGCGTTGCCAATGCCTATTTTCCAGATTCCCCAAAATCATTGGTCAAAATTCCCGAATTTGGGGAGAGCAAAATCCAGAAGGCCAATTCTCGTAATTTAAAACGTTCAAAATCTAATCGCAGTCTCATCTCAGCGACAAACAAATGTCAAAAACTTGTCAAAATGTAGGGAAATTAGAGGCATTTTTTGACAGATTGAGACTGAGATCAGACTGTGAACGTTCTTAAAATTACGAGAATTGCCCCTCTGATTCCCCACAAAATTATTTCATAAAATAAACTAATTTCTCAACAATATACAATTGAACTATTAGCAAAGACCACGGACCTTGATATTTTAAAGCCTGTAACAAGACTGACAAGGAGTCGGTTGTACGTATAGTACCGTACTAATATTATCGGGCGGGCTGTCTTTCATTGGCTTTGTATTTTCCGTCTCGTTATATCTCAAACATGAACTGTTGAGACAAAATGATACGGACCAACATGTATATATGGTATGTATGTGTGTGTTATACTTTCTTTCTCACGCAGCTACATTTTAGCATTGGTTTCCCCCGGAATCAATCAAACAAACGGAACTCACCCGAGTTCCGTTTGTTTGATTGGTTGATCATTCGCTGACGACCGGTGATCATGACACATCTCTTTTGCGATTATTTATTAAGCTATCCTGCAGTCCTGCTGTTAGTGATGAGCGGGCGTCCGTAGGCGGGCGATCAAAAATTCAAAAATTGGAACGTAGCCTGGAAGATTCGATGAAATCGACGTATTGTTGCAAAAAAAATTGAGATTGATGTTTACCGAAAAAATTTTAAATCCCCGCAATCCCCGCAAGGTGCAGGTGGTGTTGAGATTCCCCGCAGTTTGGGGAAGTCCCCACAAATTGGCAACACTGCTTGAAAGTGAAACGAACGATTGGGTGACTATTTTATAGATGTCGTCACCGTCGCAAAATAGAGTTGTGACCACTATAATATTGGCCATCACAGACTTAGTAGATTATAGATTTTCACATTGCTAGCGATCGGATCAGCATCGGCTGTCATAATCTCTGTGAGGCATTACACATTGCAGCAACAAAGCCTGCAGCGTAAATTAATCCTCTAGAGTCAAGGGCTACGTCTTTGTCGAGAACGCTTCGAATTAGAACGTTGCACTTGCAAGACGTCTGTGGACAGAGCGACCCAATCCAACTGTAGGCTTTTGAGACAAATACGAAGGGGCGCGCAATGTGCACGTAGATTCGAAGTAAATGCAAGTTCTAGAAGGCTGACGCATCGCGTGCATAAGGTGAACGCGCCGTTGTAGTCCGCGAAATTCAATTTTTCTTACGTTTTCTTAAATTTGATTAGCGACTTTATCAGGTACTTATTTACAGAATTATAACCATTAATACATCTTTCGCAGTTAGATTTGTAACATAAAAAAAAAGTGCCTAAGGTACAAATCTAACTTATAAAGATATTGTAATCATGGAATTAATATGTACTTACGTACAACTAAGTACATATTAATTCCATGATTGTAATAATGATTCTAATTTTGTAAATACGTACCTGTTATAGTTGCAAAATCAAATTTTGATCAAGATAAAACTTAACACTGAGATGCAAATAGCAAAAAAACTTGAATTTCGCGGTCTACCGCTGCGCATTCACCATAATAGTTTCAAACTAAATTTTATCTAAGCCTTTACTACGTCGCCCCTCTAATGGTCATGCATCACTGCATCCATAAAAATACAATGACATCACAGAGTACTTTTGTATGACACTGGTTTTGACGGATATATTTATGTCAGTTGATACGACATCAAAATAGTTCTCGTACTGTCGACGGAAGTTACCAATTTAAAAGAATTCAAACTAAGTATGGCTGCTTTTTTAAATATTATAGAAGCTTTACAGGAATTTGAGCGTGCCTAAACCCGTACCGAATTAGCGTGCGCGATAACGATTAGATTTTCTAACTAAATCTGACTATTATTAATCGCGACTAAAAAGGTGTGGAATAAAATTTGTTGGCACACCAACAAAAAGAGTACTGCATAGCTATTCACAAAGCTACGACACGGTTTGGTACCGTATCGAATGTCAATGTTATCGACGAAATCCTATAATCGCTATTCACAAATCCGAAACCGTACAATTTTGACAGTTCATATACGGTATGAAGACATCAATTCTTCCGACAGGTATTTGCTGTCGGAAGTGTTATCGAATAACAAAATATTGTTTTAAAAAGAATAATCTAAGCATTAAGTGTCAAAACACGGCTCCGGACAAGGTCCTCATGCTCTTGCATGAATGCAAAGAGCATCTGCCGCTGCTCCAATGACACTCTTTTCTGAAAATATGCATTTTCAATATTAGGTACCACGTTTTATAAAATGAAAATGAGGAAATAGTAATTTGTTTAAATACCGATAAAATACATACAACCATTTTTCTGTTTAAAAAAAAAATATTTTTTCATTCCTCAATTATTTTTTTTAATTATGTTTTTAATTCGCCCAAAGGGCAGGCTATAGTCTTTCGACCATACCGCATTGTCTTCCGAGTAGTTCTCAATTATCTCTATAGCTCAAAACAAGATTCAGAAAAATAATTATTCCAGATTTCCAGGTTTGACAGAAAGTTGAAGTTTACAAAGCAAGTTTAATAGAAATCAGGTCAATTTTATTTATTAATAAAATCATTGCTTACTGTTTTTAATTTGTTAATAGTTACTGAATGCATAATCTATAGTTGCCCATAGTGAAATACTCAATAAAAATCATTTATGTACCACTTAAAATTTTCTACCACGAATATCTATTTACTACCATTTTGTAGCGTTCCCCGTATACACACCTAAAAAAAAACCCTTCCATACGGATCTGTGAATAGCGTTTTGCCGGTCCTTCGGTTCAGAAATCAGGTTATCGAACAAGTGTCATTGTCGATACGATAGTGAATCGTATGTTTGTGAATACAGGTGCTGCATAGCTATTTACAAAGCTACGACACGGTTTGGTAGCGTATCGAATGTCAATGTTATCGACGAAATCCTATAATCGCTATTCACAAATCCGAAACCGTACAATTTTGACAGTTCATATACGGTATGAAGACATCAATTCTTCCGACAGGTATTTGCTGTCGGAAGTGTTATCGAATAACAAAATATTGTTTTAAAAAGAATAATCTAAGCAATAAGTGTTAAAACACGGCTCCGGGCAAGGTCCTTATGCCATTGCATGAATGCAAAGAGCATCTGCCGCTGCTCCAATGACACACTTTTCTGAAAATATGCATTTTCAATATTAGGTACCGCGTTTTATAAAATGAAAATGAGGAAATAGTAATTTGTTTAAATACCGATAAAATACATACAACCATTTTTCTGTTTAAAAAAAAAAACTAATTTTTCACTCCTCAATTATTATTTTTTATTTTTTTTTATTCGCCCAAAGGGCAGGCCATACCGCCTTGTCTTCCGAGTAGTTCTCAATTATCTCTATAGCTCAAAACAAGATTCAGAAAAATAATTATTCCAGATTACCAGGTTTGACAGAAAGTTGAAGTTTACAAAGCAAGTTTAATAGAAATCAGGTAAATTTTATTTATTAATAAAATCATTGCTTACTGTTTTTTATTTGTTAATAGTTACTGAATGCATAATCTATAGTTGCCCATAGTGAAATACTCAATAAAAGTCATTTATGTACCACTTAAAATTTTCTACCACGAATATCTATTTACTACCATTTTGTAGCGTTCCCCGTATACACACCTAAAAAAAAAACCCTTCCTACGGATCTGTGAATAGCGTTTTGCCGGTCCTTCGGTTCAGAAATCAGGTTATCGAACAAGTGTCACTGTCGATACGATAGTGAATCGTATGTTTGTGAATACGGGTGCTGTATCTTTTTTCTTTTCTTTTGCTTATATCTCGAAAACGGTGTGACCTATCGTAAAAATAATGAAAATTTCGACCCCCTTTATGATACCCGTAAACCCCTAAAACTCAACATGTAGGTAATAATTTTTCATATTTTCAATACAAAAAGAGAAAAATTCCATATAAAAATAAAATATCTTCTAAAAACAAAATAAAATATTTTCCACGTGGTGTCGCGATTGTCAAATTCGATTTAGTTGTGTCAAAATAATTTTTAAATGTAGAGGTATTTTTTTTCTTCTGGCTGACTGTCGCCACCTCACTAAAGAAGAAGAACTGAAGAAGAAATGTGGTGTTTATACAAAGAGATACTGTAATAATATCGTTTTGACATTGAGTAATCACTGTGAGCGCGTTCACGAGCGTTTCGAATTGTTGACAGCTCTTGGCTGTCATAATCGTAATAACTAAATCAGAACGCATGAGACGATGAGACAAACTAAATTCGGAATGCGGACTTTGACATTTCATTATAAAATTTCCTTCAAAAAAGTAAACAGGCAAAGGTCTAATAGGATGATGCCAGGACAAAAATGGCAAAAATAATTCAATTCTATATTTATAGACATAATAAAAGGTATATTTTTTAAATGTAGTCATTTTCTAACGGCAAAAGTATTAATTTTTGTTTAATAAGCTAGAAAACTACAAAATAAGTAAACCGGTAAAATAGTGCAACTGTATTGCCATGCGTCGTTCGTTCACGAATATTGTCTATGATTCCGTTTCAAACTGATGAGTCCGAAATTGTTAGGGAGTATGGTTCACACCGACGTATCGGACTACTGTCGGACGGGCCGACGGACGGACGGACGGAGTTAGGGAGTAGACCCCCTTGTTCTTATAATTCGGCACTCAACATGGCGACAGGTCACGACCTCAGAAGAATAACTAAAGCATAGAAGGAAGGTAAATTTAACTAATATAGTCGTCTCTGTTTTCTTATACACTCATAACAGCATTAGAAAGAGACACATGTAGGTTGCTCAAAATGCAAAACGTCACAAAGCAACGTCAATTTGGTTACATTGGCCGCCTTCCGAATTGGCCAATATCGCTCACAGCACTCAAATCGTCTCACATGCGTTCCATAATGGATATCACGATTATGACAGCTGAGAGCTGTCAACAATTCGGAATACTCGTTAGCGCGCTCACAGTGCTTACTCGGTGTCAAAAAGATATTACAGCAGTATTTCTTCATAAAAACACCACACGTTTCTTCCTTTTCTTTGTTTAGGTGGCGACTGTCAGTCAGAAGCACAATTTTGAAAATGCCACGTTATTAAAAAGATATGATGCAGCTCAAAACAAAACACACACTGACACATCCTCATCATCACACACACACACACACTATCATTTTTGACAGCGCTCACGGTGATATTCGTACGAGGCATGGTCGGCGTTATCGCAAGATGGCGCATGCCATGACGTCATCTATGACGATTCACGGGACATCGTTATCGCGCTCACGCCAATTCGGTACGGGTTTTAGCACGCTCAAATCGATTACATCGCTTATTTCCCCAATTCGGAACGCGCCCCTAATATCACCGTGAGCGCTGTCAAAAATGACAGTGTGTGTGTGTGTGTGTGTGTGAGGATGAGATTGTGTCAGTGTGTATTTTGTTCTGAGCTGCATCATATCTTTTTAATAACGTGGCATTTTCAAAATTGTGCTTCTGGCTGACAGTCGCCACCTAAACAAAGAAAAGGAAGAAACGTGTGGTGTTTTTATGAAGAAATACTGCTGTAATATCTTTTTGACACCGAGTAAGCACTGTGAGCGCGCTAACGAGTATTCCGAATTGTTGACAGCTCTCAGCTGTCATAATCGTGATATCCATTATGGAACGCATGTGAGACGATTGAGTGCTGTGAGCGATATTAGCCAATTCGGAAGGCGGCCATAAATAAAACGACATTGTCAATGTCATATTTGGTCAGTGTCAGTCACATATGACAATTAAACCAAGTCGTAGAAGATTTTGGACGATTTGCATAAAGGTACAAAAAAGATTTTGGGGGAGTATTGGTAAAACAATGGGAAACGCAGGAAGTAATCAACCCAAAGAATGGCACAGAGACGCTGTGACGAAGGCTCCTGATGTAGGGCCGTCGTCGCCAGCCAAAGAAGGAGAAGCGTTTACATTTGATAAAAAGGTTGACGATGATCGTATTGGTCGAGATGAAGAAAATAACATTGAAGATGGTGCACCATATTATACCAAGGCCGTTCCTGAAAGTGATGTAGAATATAGTGGACCACGAGAAAGGTCCAACACTCTGACTGAAAGTAGTAAGATTATTGACGATGTTAAAGTTTTACCAACTGTTTTTAAATGGGAAGGAGGGGGCAAACAAGTAAGTAAATTACACGTCCATAACGTTTGATCCTACATTAATAAATGCAGTTTAATGAATTTTCTTTTTAATTATAGGTATATATTAGTGGAACATTTACTGACTGGAAAACAATTCCTATGGTTAAGTCCCATGGAGATTTTGTAACAATAATTGATTTACCTGAAGGTGAACATCAGTATAAGTATTTTGTAGATGGTGAATGGCGACATGACCCCACTGTGGTATGTTTTTATTAAGACTAGTATTAATTTTATCAAAATTTTAACAACTCACTACAAGTACTGTAAATAGTATATTTCTCAGCATTAACCCAACAAATGTTGTATGAACTGATTGTTTATTAAAAATACACTCGCATTGACAATAAAAATAATCATGAAAACCGTTGAATGCTTACATGCAAACAGCTTCAAGTAGGTGATCATTTGATAAGTTAGAAAAATTTTATTACAACACAAGTTAGAAACTACTTAAAAGTAGTTTCTAACTTGTGACTAGAAACTGCAAATCTTAGAATATATATTTTCAGGCCGATAATAAACTTGTTACAGAAGGTAGTGGACAATGGAATGGGTAGTAAAAATAACTTGGTAACAGTAAAAATGTCAGATTTTGAAGTTTTCCAAGCACTTGCAAAGGATAGTGAAGGGGTTCACAGCAGTGCCCAAACAGAGTATTCTCAGGTATGTGGAAAAAAAATATGTAATAGCAAGCTAATATACAAAAATTTCAATAATCTGTCTATGTATGTCTAATTTCTTATTTTAGGAGATACCACAGTCAAAGCCTTGGGAGAAAGTTTCTGGCCCACCTATTTTACCACCTCATCTCTTACAAGTCATTCTGAATAAAGACACACCACTGTCTGTAAGTTTTCTACTAGTTGTTTTTTCTGAGCAATATTTTTGTAGAACTTTTTTTTATGTAACTAAATATTTACTACTAAAGTATGTTTTATATATTTCCAGTGCGAACCAACATTGTTACCAGAACCAAATCACGTCATGTTGAATCACTTGTATGCTTTGTCCATAAAAGATGGTGTTATGGTATTATCAGCAACCCACCGGTACAGGAAGAAGTATGTCACTACACTGCTTTACAAGCCCATATAATAACTAATCTGGTGATCTGAAATATCATATAGTTATCAAAGCACGACAATTTCAGTATTCAATTTACCTTTTTTAAAAATATCACCTACAAGCGAAGTAATTGAAAAGTACTGTTACCTCTTTTATCACTGAAAATTGCATAATTACCAGATACACTTTTGGCACTAAAATGCTTGCAGTTAAAAGAGAAAAATAGCTGCAATTCCTGCATAGCTAAATTTTTTAAGCTCTTAGTATTATTATTCTTTTTTATGTTTGTTAGTTTGTACTGTTTGGAATTAAAGTGTCTCAAGTGCTATGGTTTTAATGGAAAATAAATAAGCAAATAAAACAAGTAATGGGACCCAGTTACTTCTGATAAGGCGAAAATGTCAGGGAAACCCGCGAAATTCAATTTAAAATTCAATTGCGCGGTTTTGCAATTTGCAGGTCAGTATCTGGTTGTATGTTGATCTAAACATGATTCACTGCATTAACAAATATTTATTTATAGAATTACTATACTACGTAAAAGATAGCTTGATCTCTGCGACATATGTCAAATTGACATTCCTAGGCTTGGCAGTATAACAAATTGTCGATAGAAATTATCGACGTCTTTTACTATTATCGATGATAATGTAACATACATAATAATTGGGTTTAATTTAATTACAAACGTTACTAAATTAAACGAATATTTTAATATAAAATACATTTATTCTCTTATAGGAGTACACCCCAAATCTATATCTGAATCGCTAGAACAATCTTGTTTTATTAGAAACTCTTGTTCGCAAATATTATCAAATCGGCACTCGTACTGAGGAGAATGGAGGTTCTCAAACAAGATGGCGGCGTGTGTTCTCCCGAAACCCAAGGATGGGACGTTGACGGATGCAATGTTACACGAGTAGGTGAGAAATTGGATTTTATTTACTATTATTTTAGTTCAAGTATGAACAAATGTAAATATTAATTTTAAATCAAGTTAAAACATGGATAGTTTATAGTCTGTGGTCACGATGATTCATCGCGCATCACTAATTAGGTCGGCATGCCCATAAAGTATGACATTGAGAGGTATTGTCTGTACTATTAAGAAATTCAGGACTTCATAGGCGTGATTTTACTGACAGCTATCGCAGAGATCAAGCTATATTTTATGAAGTATAGCAAGCTTCACCCTCGTAAATGTCGATTCCGTGGGAATGTCAACAGTTGTTGACAAATAAAAATAATATTCCAAAGCACCTGCCATCTAATCTCTTCACCACCCTTGGTTGACTGGTAGAGAATGCCTAAGGCATTAAGTCATCAGTCTATATAAATAAATAAATATTCTTACATATTTCTAAATGCAGGCAGATGTGATAATGTAAGTACTATTTGTTTCTAAATTATTGACTTGTTGTGATTGAATCCATTAGTTAGGTATAAATTGAATGTGCTTTTTGTTAAAGTATAATTATGTAAACATTAGTGTGTAAATAAAAGGTCTATTAAAATTGTTTGTTTTATTTCGCCAAACAGAAAACACGTTTTTTTATTTTGTAATGCAATGTTTACTATAAAGAAATGTTATGAATCAAATCCAAATTAAATATAGTAAGTATTAATATATTTGATATGATGGTGGTTTGCTAATGTCGTTATTAAATAAAAATGGTACAGTTATATAACACTACTAAAATATTGTAAAACAGGTTGGTTGGTATCAACTTAATAGGGTGCATATTATTGTCTTTATATTCGTCTCCTGTTGCGTTGAGGTACATAAAATAAATATAAGTACCTACATGCACATAAATATTTCTGTACTATCCCTCCCTGTTTTAGAAGTCGATCACCGATCCTCCAACAAAATTAATTGGATGTTCGGCCGAATCCGAACTTTCAAACAGACCCAAATCATGTTTAACAAATTTTTTTAGACCACATGAAATCATTATTCCAGGTTTGCATGTGGCGCGGTCCTGCGGACGGAGAGTAATGGGTAGCTCACCGTCCGATCAGAACCAGGCCCGTGCCGGACGGCGCGTATGTGTTCCACGCGCGCCTCAAAGAGATGTCAGCATCAAAGGGGCCCATTAGGGCCGAAGCCTGCCGGGGTAGCGGGATTGTCCGAAAGGGTTATCGCTACCCCGGAACATAAAGGCTAAGGAACACGGATGGGTTTTAGTCAGTAAGAGTCTGACACTCCCTTCCGCTCCACCCAGAGCGGGAGGGGACAATTGATGATTTCCCATCAAAAAAAAAAAAAAAAGGTTTGCATGTGAAGTGATAATATAAAAAAATATTCACAAAAATTCGTTCGAATCACTGACCTGTATTTAGAGGTCAGTCATTCGAATAAATACTTACCTACTTATTTCATTTTATTTGAAATAGTTTCAATTAAAAACTTAGTACAATGAGTATAATACCTACATCAATCATCTTAAGCTAATATATTTCCTTAATTATATTCGATGGTGAGATAAACATAGTAATATTTTTTTGGATTTGCCCTTTTATGTACATTCAAGCGCACGTCTGTGGTTGGAATTTGATATCTAGACACCACCTTTAAGTCGTAAGGGTTGGTTTCGTAGTCAAAGTGTTCCCATACCACTGGCGTGCGGATGACTACCTACCTACTAAAGTTGGCTCTAACAATTTCCGAGACTTGTTTTTTATTTGTACGATTATAGTTACTTTATGTGAAATTGTGAACACACAGAATAATAACAATAAATTTATTTCAATTATAAACTTTGCTTACAAACATATCGTCATATCACATACAAGAGCATCATAAAAAATAAGTACATATTACAAAGTAGGTATACAAAGTAATTTTGATATTAAATACAGGATACCTAGGTAAAAGTTGTCCAAGAGTATTAAAGGGTTTGGCCGCGGTTTTACAGCAGAAAATCGTATAGAAAACGATTTAGAGTGGTCAGAATTGAATTGAATTTAGAATATTTTTTTTATTAGTTTCCAGTTTGTGCGTAAGTATTTCTTGCGAAATTACGAGTAGTAGTAGAGTACTTATGTAGTTTCTTTACGTACTATGCCTTTGTGTTTATAACCTTTAGCAAGCGTGTTCCGAACCTAGTCGTGTTCCGATCAGCATAGCTATTTAAAACTATTCGACATGCTATCGTGTCGAACATGACATATTCCTACAACCTAATTTGCCTTGCCCCCGACAGCAAACAGCTGTTGGAAGAATAGCGGTCATTTATTTGAATAAGGGCTGATTTTTCAACCGACTGATAATTTTTAGTCGAGGAATAAAATTGACGTCTGACAGTTTTTGTATGAAAGTACTGTCAAAAATTCGAAATTATTCCTCCGATAAAGTTATCTGGCGTTGGAAAAATGACAACATTTTCGGGTTTTGGATTTTTTGAACATCGTTTAGAGGACTCCTTTTGAACATTGATTGATGTTCGATTCGCGTAGCGTATCGAATGGTTGTAAACAGCTAGCTATGCTGATCCGATTACACACGATTTCATAGTTAATCGTTACGATTATGTAATGTAACCGCGATAAGTAGGTAGGTATCTATAGAGACGTTTTTAGAGAAAAGTGCGTTTATAATTCTGAAGCCGAAAGAACAACTAAAACGACTCATAATATCAACTTAAATGAGATTCTATGTTAGGTATGCAAATAATTTTAAATATTAAATTTATAATAACCTAACGAAAAATCCGCCTCAAATACTGTATGTTTTTTTTTTCTTTAATAACTATAATACCCTATCATGCAAATACCAAGTAATTAACAAAATAATTATGTACATTAAATGCATAAACAAATAATATTTTAACTGAAATAACAGAATTGGTAATTATTACTAACAAAAGTATATAACAATTTGCGACTGTTTAGACCAAGTTATCCGCTGGTTTTAACCAGAAGGCCAATTCTCGTAATTTAAAACGTTCAAAATCTAGTCAAATGTCAAAAACTTGTCAAAATGAAGGGAAATTAGAGGTATTTTTGACAGATTGAGACTGAGATCAGACTGAACGTTCTTAAAATTACTAGAATTGCCACTCAGTTAATCCGCTGGTTTCAACAAGTTTATCCGCTGGTTTTAACCAGTTAATCCTGGTTTCAATCAGTTTATCAAGCTGGTTTCAACCAGTATATGAGCTGGTTTGAACTAGTTTATCCGCTGGTTTCAACCAGTTTATCACACTAATATGTGCACACGTGTGTACAGCCGATCCCTATAAATTGGGGCCTAGTGATATGTATGCCTCTTTCTTTAATTATCGTCCTAGTTAAATGAGCATTACATAAATGTAATGGGCGGGGGCGGCCTTAGCGTACCCACTATCTTATATTGTACATAGTCAGTAGCGACAGCATACGTCAACGAAATAATTTATGAACATGATAATCATTTGGAGCCTATACCTACTACCTCGGCTAAAATTCACTGTTTATCTCGCTCGCACGATACTGCTCGCGGACAGAGTGCGGTGCTGGGCGGCAGGCAGCGCCAATCGTTTAGGTATTTTCTTTTTACAGTGAAAATAATGGTAATGTGAAAAAAATAAGAAACATAGTATCTGCTTTATATTTAGTTCAGTTGTTATGCAGTTTCATGCGGTTTATTGTTCAGTTTGGAGGCAACTTTGTAATTTTTTTCTATCGAGAATATTTTATGGAATCGTGTTTTCGCCAAACATTAACATTAATCCTCAAATTTACCATATATTTATTTCAAAATGAATGCTGCAATACTTTCGACATAACGGCGGATCATGCTAAACCGTTTGAGGTAGTAGGTATAGGCCCTTAATCGACGTTCGTTGCTGACCGTAAATTATTTTGATTGCGGTAAGGAATTTCCAATTGTTGAGATTTTTAATGACCACCTGAAATCTTATGAGCATTTCAAATCGTTGATAAATCATATAAGTAATAATAATACTATTTTCATTGGTAAACTTTTGAATAAAAGTAAAATAACAATGCAATGTCAGTTTTGGATAGAACACATTTGTACCTAATTAATACAAAGTTGGAGAACAAGCTTATATGCTATTACTTATTTTGATTACTTGAACTTAGGGCCGGTTGTTTCAAACAGTTGGTTAACATAACATACGCGCGTACGTCAAATAATAACGATTACGTATCAGTTATTATTTGATGTACGGCTAGGCCATAATTTTGTAATTGTAATTTGAAACAACGCTTTTTTGAGGTGATAACATCTTATAAATCGATGAACGCCGGCTGCACGCACAAAAAAGCATGACTTATTGTCACGTTCCGCCTGAGCCGAGCGTGCAAGCGAGAGCGCGGTACAAGCGATAGAAGCACGATCGGCCTAAGCTTTCGGCTTGTCACGCATCTATCTCCTATGACGTTATCACGTAAAATTATCGTCCGTAAACCGACTTTACAGACAACCAATTTTTTTTTTCGTTTGACGATATAGCCATTTTTGACGTATACGCGTGCGTCAAGGTGGACGTGAAACAACCCGCCCTTACTATGCTTGTAACGTATACCTACGTCGTTATTTAAATTACGAAAGATCTAACTTCATAAGGAACTATAAACAGAAGGTAATGGCGAGATTCAGACTGCACTTAGTCGTTACATTGCTAAGTAAGCGTTTCGTACGAAGACGAGCATTATTCGTATTACAATAAGGTTTAAATGTGTATGATGAAAAGCTTGTTTACATTCGTTTATGTTAATATGAACATTATTCCAATAACATTAAGGTGTATATTCGTATGAAACGCGATCGTTACTTAGCAAAGTAATAACAAAGTGCGGTTCGTGAATTTCGCCCTTAGTTACAGTTATCAATGTTATCATCTAATTACTTTTTTGTAGTAACTTCTAAAAGCGGAAGTTTATCTTTTCCATCTGCCATATTCATGTTAACATTAGTTACCGGATTTTTAAAATACATAGCAACAGCGATACTGACTAGACAAATTGATAACACTGTAAATGCTGTTATCACAATATTAAACAGTATATAGCAGACTACAGCTGTTATTACCAATTCTAAAGCACTCGCATATGTTTTTAAAATCGAGTTTAAGTTTTTCAAAAAGAAACTAGTAACTATACCTACCACAGCACTGTTTATGGTTATAAGTATTACAAAAGTGTCAGCTAATGAACTAAAATCGTCGAATATTGTTCCTAACTCACCTTTAAACATTAAAATAAAGAAGTTGCAGATAACAGAATCCAAGTACATAAACACATTCTGTAGGAATATATCAACATTAGAACCTTTTGTTTTTAACAAATATTCGTTATAGGTACCAGCCAGACATGAACAGAAGTTCTGAAAATTTATAGATAAGAAATAAATATTGAATAATTGTGACCAGAGATCGGTGTCGCCTTTCGATTGTATTGATGCTGCATCAAAGTTTTTGATCATACATCCAATTGTTAACACTCCTAGTGATATCCATTGCATAAAGGCCAACTTCTGCTTGAATAAAAACTGGAAGCAAAGCAAACAGAAATGGATTAATCATTGGAATCTTTTTTTACAGCTCCATTCACCCTTTCATCTCTGTAGTACAGGCATTTAGCCCTGCGTTTACACCAAGGCGTAAAACATGTATTCTACTTGTGTCTACTGTTTCCGTTTATCGTTTACACCTAAAACAAGTTGTGAAGACTAGTATTAGACTAGACTAATATCTAAAACTTGCCTAAAATGTCGAAAAGGTGAACAGTACATGGTGGCAGGGACATCGACACGCAAACTGTAACCATAATTCTGATCTTAGAATAAAAAATCTACGCTTTCTGGACTCAAGGCCTAGATTTTTTAGGATTCCGTACCAAGATGGTAAAAAGGAACCCTTATGGTGCGACTCAGTCTGTCTGTCTGTCCCAGCTGGATATCTCAAGAACTAGTGATGCTATCAACTTGAAATTTGGAATAGTTTTAGATGACGTTTGCCCAACAACAAAATTTTGCAAATAAAAAGTTTTTTTTTTGCAACATGGATTGAAAGATTTGTTTTTTGTCAATTGACAGGACACCCTTTTTTATATTATTATGGCTCATAATTATGAGACGAATAAATATTATGCCTTAAAATTTTATGCAACTAAATTTCAAAAATCCATTTGCAAATTATGCCAAAACAAATTAGACCAACTGATAGTTATGCTAACCTTTGCATTATGAAAAAGTATTATTATGCCACAGTATTAATATGCAAATAAAAGTTATGCGAAAACGTTATGCAAAACAATATTATGCCTTAATTTTTTTTGCCAAGAGGGGCATTACCTCGGTCAAGAGATGGCGCTGACCTAAGAGTGCAATATTCTACACCGCAGCGCGGTGTTAAAATTCTCTGACGAATATAGGCCTCGCCGATGAAAATTTAAAAACATATGATGGACTAGCACTTTGCCCGCGACTTCGTCCGCGTGGGTTTCGTACTTTCCTCAAAAAAATTCGAAGGCTGATTTTTCAATCGATAGATAATTTTTATTGACATCTGACAGTTTTTGTATGGAAGAATTGGCTACGTGAACATCTAAAAATAGGAAACAGTATGTATCCAGAAATATGCGGGTTAATGGCTATAACAAAACAATTAAGTTTTAATAATATTTCTTTATAGACTACATTCTTGGTCGTTCTGGAGGGTGTTACCAATATTACCAGGCTGCAAGATGAGCTCACACGAGAGCATGCTACGTAGAACTGACCATGGGAGAAACAGGGCTGTCGCAAGTCAACTCCTGCAAATTTAAGGGTTTGACCCTGTGATTTATTTATAGTCATCGAAAAGCAAACTTTTAAAGGGAACTGAAGTCTTTTGAATTCGAAAGGGAGATTGTTCGGGATTAATGGAATACGTGGAATGAAGACTGTTTCTCCCTGGGAAGACCCAGTTAAAATGGTAGCTTCAACAATATTACGATGCAAAGCTTTTACTTGTAGCCTAGTACCGTTGCATAGTTTTGGGGGTTTCAAATTTCTAAGTAACATCACAGGTGTGCCCACGCGCATTGTTAGTTTATGATATGGAAGTCCGGCTGGATTAATAGTGTTCAGAAACTCAATCGGATAATGGACTGCTTCGTCTGTATTTACCACCGTGTCTATTGAATTATATACCATTTCCGTGCTGTCAAATGATTTCAGCAAAATATCATTAATTACTGTTGCTTGGTCATTTTTAGGTGTCATTATAGCTCTTTCACGTAGCCATTCTAAAGGCTTGTCCTTTATTTGAGCTACATCTGGATAATTTTTTTCTATAAGGTCTTCGACTGTAGTTACTACACTACATAATTCATCTGTTATAGCTATCAACCCGTCTGTTTCTGTACAAAGTAAACACTTTTATGCTACGTAGACTTCCGAAAAGTACTGAAAATTTATTCCTATAAATATATTTTTACATTGAATAAAATTGAATAGGATCGTGATGGCAGGTAGCGCCATCAAAATCACCACTCCTCAACTTATAATCGATGCTCTTTGAAAACTTTAAATTCGCATATCTTTTGATTGGATTGGACTTAGACGATTGCTAACAAACAAAAACCAAATGTTTCATTGTATTTTACTGTAATTAAATTGTAGTAATATTATGTATTTTATGTAGAAATGTATTTCGTTAGTACCATGTGGGCCTAATAGATGTCGTTGCATGTGTCTAAATCACGATCGATGCACTTTGAAAACTTTAAATTCGCATATCTTTTGATTGGAAAACCAAATGTTACATTGTGTTTTATTATGACTGTAATTTTATGTAGATATGTATTCGTTAGTACCATTCTGGCCCAATAGATGTCGTTGCATGTATCTAAATTCTTCTATACAAATTTTCACACCCCCTCAACCCCTCTCAGGAGGTAATTTGGAAAAACAAAAAATTTCAAACTTCATAATTTACTTAGATAGATGTTCGTGCCAAGTTTCATGTTTATTAACACTAGTAATAAGATTTTCCATACAAACAAAATTCCCCCTTTTCACCCCCTTAAAGGTTAAATTTCCAAAAACCCCTTCTTAGTGCTCCCCTACATTATAATAGGAAGCCGTGTGCAAAATTTCACATTCCTAGCCCCAGTAGTTTCGGCTGTACGTTGATATGTCAGTCAGTCAGTTCTCCTTTTATATATATATATATAGATAGAAGATACGGATCCCTCGGTGCGCGAGTACGACTCGCTCTTGTTTTTTAAATAACTGACGAAAAATAACAACACACTGGGTAGAATCATGCGCAGAATCATGTGCTGAATACATGGTAACAGGTTGCGCGTCGAAGTCCCTGTCACTCCGTTTAGTTAAAAAAAAAAAACATCTGAAATAACGTTAATACAATGTTTGCTAGAGGATACGTTTTTGACATTTTTTTACAAGACAAGTAAACGCAAAACAAGTATCACAACTTGTTTATGGGTGTAAACTCGCTGAAAACAGAACCTCCTTTTTTGAAGTTTGTTAAAAAGAGAGTTTACCTGAAAGAGTAAAGCTGTCAACACAACTCTGAACTGCAGTAAGATGTAGTACGACGTTGGGTCATAGTGGGACAAGTTAATGAACGCCAAGTTGTTGTAGAAGCAGTACAGCAAGGATGGAACGAAGTACAGCAGCAGCAGCTTATAGTTTATGAGAATGGCTCTGAATATATGCGGCTTATTTCTGAAAGTAGAGAAACGTAATATTACAATCATAACGAACTATAACTTAATTAAATAAGATTTCCTGAAACCACCCGGTAGTTAATAGGAACAATGATCAAAGATTATTACTTAGGGCGAGACTCACAGACCGCAGTTATATGAATAAGTATGAACATGTTCATATAACATTAATAATATGCATATTCGTATGAAACGCTTAATTAGCAGTCATACGAATGTGATTGTGAACCTTATTCATATGTACATAATGTGTCAATGTCTTGCGAATATGTACATTATGATTATTAGGTAAGCACAATAAGATTCACATTCGTATGACGCCTACTTTACTTAGCTAGCAAGGTAAAGGCAAAGTGCTGTCTGTGAATCTAACAGTATCACTATGAATCTTACAGTATGAGTATGAATGGTCTGTGAATCCCGCCCTTAGTGCTCGACACTTAGCTCGCATACACATCAATTTCGTGCGAGAATATGAAGCACGGGAAGCAATGCGTTTAGATAAGCGCATTGCGTAAATAGTGCTCTTATCTAAACGCATTGCTCCAGTACCAGCAGATACTGGTCGGATTTGATCATGAAATATTAAAATATCGTGAAACTAATGGCTCAGGCTCAGTCAAGGTCTACGACTACATTTAAATATAGATTCTACTGTTGTCTGAATAAATTAATAAAAATAAAATGACCATATTAAGCCGTTTTTCTAGTCTGTTATTATAATGACCTACGACTCACAAATCGTGTTTGAAAATAAATAGTAGGTAGGCATCCTACATTTAATATTACATCAGGATTTGTTAAATGTAGAAAAGTAATGAATGCTTTTATTAAGTAGTAAGTAGGTACCAGTAAGAAATAGTATCCTTAAATAAAGTCGGAGTTTAATTATCCGAAAAAGAGCTGGAGTTACCGTTACAGCACAGATTACCTAGAGCTGGTAGAGTTAACAAGCTGAAGTGGAAGTAGGTCGGTCATGTGTGTCGAAGGACCAATGGTCGTTGGAGGAGACGACTCATAGAGTGGAGATGGTGACCATGTATCGGCAAGCATAGCGTGAGATGCCCTCTAGCTAGATAGACTGATGCGGTATGGTGGCCCGCGAAATTCAAAATTAATTACGTTTTTGTAATTTGCAGGTCAGTATCAGGTTGTATGTTAAACAAAATGATTCGTGGCAGCAACAAATATTTATTTACTTACTTATTTAGAGAGTTATAGGTATTGCTGAATGATTATTTTTCTGCAAATACATTATGTATTCGTTTCGGCCGAGTAAACATTTTTGATTAACATATACAACCTGATACTGACAATGCGAATTACAAAAAAGCGTAAGAAAATTTTAATTTCGTAGGCTACCCTGGTATTGCCTTAAAAGGCCGCTGCGACAGACTGGATGCGGAAGGCAGAGAACCTATATTTAAGTCCATCAGTGGACTGCGATATAGTGGATTCAAGACATCATTTTGTACTATTATGTCACATAATTTATGTGCTATGCAGAAAAACAAAGTTATCTCATTATTTTCGAGACATTAGGGGTGAATGATCAAACTACTCTTAATGTGGGTGTGTTTTGTACTTACATATAAATCACATAGGGTTTATGATTTTGTCGATAGAAACTGAAAAACGATAAAAAGTAGGTATTTGTTCCCTATATCATATTCATAACAGTGAAGTATTTTTATTTTAGGAAGCGACGCGCGCTTTACTTGTTGTTAACAAGTGTACAAACACGCTGTAAATGTGTGTGTAAGCGCAGGAGCTCTCGGTATCGGCCGAGACAATGTCCACAAAACAGAAAGGTAGGCTGAATCGGAAGTGTGTTTGTGTTCGTGTGTTATGTCACATTAAAGCGCAATACACACTGAGCCCGCCGGGCCGCCGACAAAGCCCGGCGACACAACCCGGCGGCCTGTATGAAAAGAATAGGCCTGTAAGAAAGAAAGTTGCCGACATATGTCGGCGGCCCGGCGGGCTCAATGTGTATTGCGCTTTATGCGCTCACGCTACTCGTCTTCACGCACACATTCACAGCGTGTTTGTACACTTGGTTAACATAAATAAAGCGCGCGTCGCTTCGTGAGATAAAAATATTGTAATATAAAAATTAGGTCGTAACAAAGAGGGTGTGTTCAGAGTAACGTTTTGAGAAGATATTTGTTAACTGCGCTTACGCAAAAGTTTTTGTAGGTAGTTGGGCGACCGGCGGCGCCAAGTTAGAAATTAGCCAAATATAATTTGCGTGTTGCTGGGTATTTTATTTATTGCTAATGTATATGTAAGGGCAGTTTACTTGGGCTGGACGCACCTAAAGCTCTTAGGAGAGCAGTGCACATTTTTTCGTCGCAGTTAAATAATCACCAATACATAGAAGATACTATTTTTTTTTATGCAGCGTTTTACTGCAATGTTATAATGAATATCAACTATTATCCCTTTTCAAAATAGCAATGGATTGCTGCAAATCAAGAGAAGCCCATAGTTTCATAATTTATGATTTAGGTAGTAGGAATAGTTGGTACACACGGCTACACATCAAGCTATACATAAACCAGTATAAGCTGACTTCTGATTGTATGAAAAACCTATACAATGCGAGGTCAGCTAAAACTGGAAATGTATAGCTTGATGTGTAGCCGTGTGTACTTACCTACTTACTTATTTGACTTCCATTTTAAAAATAGATTGAATTTACCTATACCTAACATATGTTTGGTGTTTACCTACTTATTTATTATTTATTCAAATAAAGACTGAATCTGAAATGAATGACTGACTGAAAAATCTACCATCCGCTGGGCCCGCGTGGTAGATTATAGCCAGAAGAGAGGAGGCCTGTGTCCCAGCAATGGGAACACTATAGGCAGATTATGCCGCAAATAAAGACATAAAATGTGTAGGTAAGTATCAAGTATTAAAAATAAATATGGTTTCAGGTTTTATATAGAATCGCGACGAAATGCGTGTATAATAAACAAATTTTTGAAGGCGCCTTTATTCCGAAGGTACCTACTTGTAGTTTACGGCCATTTTGTACAACGCATGCACGGATTCTTTACGGTAGCCGCGTGTTAACCGCGCCGTAGAAAAAATGTTTGACCTTGTGTACCTGGTCTATATGACACGGTTCTATGGTATACGACGACGGCGCGGGCGGCGGCGCGCCGTGCCGTAGTCCCACCAAGCCCTCTACAAGCTTCCATAGTGATCCAAACAACACTGACGACTGGCGACAATGTCTACACACGGCGAATAAACCGTTGTTTTTCACGGCAAGAAAAACGTGTACAAAGTGGCCTTATGCTCGGTTCCTATATGCAAAAAGAATCGTTTTGCTTACCAATGGTAGCATTTTTGATTGCCAAACTGAGAGTATAAATAGATTTGTAAACTAATTTTACCTGTGATAGCTACTTCCAAATGGAAGGTCATTGCTTCATTATTAGTAAAGATACAAGAGTTTTAATTTTAACCAATAACGGTCCGTAAATTATAAGAATCGGCCATTCACCTTAGTTTTACAATAGACGTGCCGAATTTACTATATTTACTAAGAGATAATTTACTACATGAAGTATTTCTACTATTTACACATTTTTAAAATAGGTACCTATATTTTAAAAATGTGTAAATAGTAGAAATACTGCAAAATATAAAAGTATAAGTACTTACTCTCTCTTATATGTGTACAATAATGCTGATATACATAGTTTAAGTAGTTCTGATAGGAAAACCACGAGTGTTGTATTGTAGTCATAGCCACCACTTTCTGTTTTCGATGCTGTTACAAACACACCTGAAATCAGAAACCTGCGTTTTAGATGCATCCAAAAAATACAAGGTACGACTCCAAGCGCTGCCGCGCTGCCAGTCTGAGTTGCTATGTTATTTTTTTGGTTCTATTAAAAATCGTTTCGGTATTTAAAGTTTATCAAATAACGAGCCATGTGCCCGACAGAATATCCCATTGGCCTAAATTCTTCTTCCATACAAATTTTCAACCCCTTTTAAAGGATGAATTTTCAAAAAACCTAAGTGCTCACTTTCGCTGTATAAGAAACTCTTATGCAAAATGTCATGCTTCTAGCTAGACCTTCTAAGTTTAGGCTGTGTGCATTGCTTGTTAGTGAATGAATTCAAGAATGTTATTAAGTAGATTAGGACTTTAGAATTTGTCATTTTTATTTCATACTAGCAGCGCGGTTTCACCCGCATAAGTTTCGATCCCGTGGGAATATCGGGATAAAATTTATCCTATATCCTTTCCCGGGACTCAAACTATCTCTATAGCAAATTTCGTCTAAATCGGTTCAGCAGTTTAAGCGTGAAGAGGTGACAGACAGACAGACACACTTTCGCATTTATAATATTACCAGCTTCCGCCCGCGGCTTCGCCTGCGAGGTATGTCGATAAACACTATCCTATGTCCTTCCCCGGGATGCAATCTATCTCTCTGCCAAAGTTTAGGCGTGAAAGGTAACATACAGACAGAGTTACTTTCGAATTTATAAAATTAGTGTGGAAATATGGATTAGTATAGATATTGTATGGATAAAAAAAATTTGTGTTTTTGTTTAAAACAAGAATTATCAAAAGCAGTTAAACTACTTAGTGTAAGACATAAACACTGAACCAGAAGAAACTGAGCATAGTGTGCATTCATTGTTGTAGTATGAAATCCAAAACACACAGTAATCATACTGATTGTTGTTAGTACATTGCTTTGATTTCTATGTAGGTAAGATTACGTATTGTTTACAATGCGTAACAAATATACCCTTGAAGCTAACAATATAAAACATAAATTGAAAAAAAAGGAAAGCTTTGGTAGTGTTTAATTCACAGCAAGAATTTTCTTGCATTGGTATATTTGTATAACTTTTTAATTATTTCGTGTTCATAGTTTATGGGACAGTATAAAGAAATCCATGTGCTTGCATAAATTTAAGTAAAGTAGGAAGGGTCATTCATGATAAAATTTGGTTTGTTGGAGAGACCTGAACCAGTTTGTTACTATAGGGAAGAATGGCCCAATAATTATTATTTTCTGCAGGTTTTTTTTATATATTTTTTTGTACATGGTAAGGGTTTATAGTTAAATAGTTTACCTGAAATGAAAATCGCAATAAAAATCCAACCTAGCAAGTTTTTTATGCATTTTGTAATTACTTAAATAAAGTTGGAGTGGAATGGAAATGCTTCCATTTTTCTTATCAGTAGCAATTAAACACATACCTAAATAAGGATTATGTAGTAGAATACAATGAGTGTGTTTTAGTTAATTTTCCAGGCATTGCTTACTAAAGTATTTTTTAGGGTTCCGTACCCAAAGGGTAAAACGGGATTAAATTACTAAAACTCCGCTGTTCGTCTGTCACCAGGCTGTCTCTCATGAAAAAAAGTTAGACAATTGAAATATTCACAGATGATGTATTTCTGTTGCCGCTATAACAACAAATACTAAAAAAAACAGAATAAAATAAATATTTAAGGGAGCTCCCATACAACAAACATGATTTATTTGCTTGTTTTTGCTCGATATTGATAATGGTAACAGGTAGAATATTTAGTTGTAAATTAACTTTGAAAATAATTAAATTAAAATAAAACAAATATTTAAGGGGGGCTCCCACACAACAGACATGATTTTTATTGCCGTTTTTATAGAAAATGGTACGGAACCCTTCGTGCGCGGGTCCGACTCGCACTTAGCCGGTTTTTTTTAATTATACAAAATAGTGAAGGAAGCTTCACTATTTGAAATAAAACTCAGCTTAACACTATTTAGTGTGATCAAGGACTATCCACAAATTAAAAAACAATTACTTTGAGTTATTAAGTTTGTCATTTGTCATTACTGCAGCTATTAAAAGTCGAAGTATAGGCTCAGAATACCTCGGGGCTAGCTGGGCCGAACCAACATGTATGTATACGTACATCCGTGGTGGAGCGACTCAGACTGCCGGGCACTTCTTCTCTTGCAACCGAGCGGGTGGGCAGGTTGCGGATAGCCCAACTCCGGCTGCGGGACCGACTGCAGTCGATCTCGCACCTGGAGCATCTCGAAAGAGATCCCGGACAAGAGAAGTGCCCGAACACCAAGTCCCAGGTTTAGGGTAACCCACTCACCTCATCCCATGTACCAATTAATCCTAATCATTCCAACCCTTCCCTATCCATAAAAATCCCATCAATTCCCCAAATCCCTAGGCCAAATCCCAGACCTAGGGTGACCCCCAATGACCTTTACCCTACCAACAAACATCCTCCCTCCCATCCCTACATCCCATCGGTCCCAGAGGACGGGCAACCTCGATTCCAAAAAAAGCCCACCCCCCCTCGTCAATGAAAAAATGCAGAGAGTCAAAGAAACTACCCAGGTGGGTTCCGGCCAAGCCGGGGAATCCCACACCGCTACGGCGGTCAGCCCCCAACGTATTCTGGGGGGGGCAACTACCTGCGAAACCTTGCCGTGCTTCTCAGCGCGGCCGGCTGCTGATTTAGCGCCCAACACACAGGCAGCGACTAACGCGCCTGCAAACACAACTCCGGCTGCGACCAACGCGCCAAAAACAACAACCACGGCTGCGACCCACGCGCCTTTACCCACGACGAAGTGCTTGCCTCCCTCGAGCCTCTGGGATCAGAGCATCGTGCGGAACAGCACCACCAACCCAGACTATGACAGACACGGACAGGGAGTGCTGGGGAAGGCTAACGAACCTCACGACCCTACCACTCTCCCGGTTGATAGAGTACGACTGCTGAAGAAGCGCGGAAAAATCACAAACCGGGAGAGGAAAGTAGGCGACCGAAAGCGCGGCACCCGCGAAGGCACTAGCCGGCGCGAAGCGCGATCGGACGCCGAAGAGGTAGTACGCGACCAGCCCCGAGACCGCGACGGGGAAACCAGGCGCGAAAAGGGGCCGGACGCGGAAAAAAGAGAACGGCCGCAAGTCCGCGAAGGGGAAACCCAGCGCGAAAAGCGGCCAAACGTGGAAACACGCGACCAGCTGCAAGTCCGCGATGGGGTAACCCAGCGCGAAAAGCAGCCGGACGCGGAACCACGCGTGCAGGGGCAGGTCCGCGAAGGGGCAACCCAGCGCGAAAAGCCCTTGCACACGACAGAGTCTGCCGGGGACGCCAAGCGACCCCAACACTCAAACACAGACGCATCCCGCGACAAATCCCGACCGAGACACCACAGAGGAAGGCGAGGTGGATCCTTGCGCCCTGACGTCACCACCCAGCCTGGCATCTCAACGTCGCAGCCTGGACCGAGCGGTACAGGGCCGGCGAAG
This sequence comes from Gortyna flavago, assembly GCA_963669345.1. Classification (NCBI taxonomy): domain Eukaryota; kingdom Metazoa; phylum Arthropoda; class Insecta; order Lepidoptera; family Noctuidae; genus Gortyna; species Gortyna flavago. The sequence goes on from OY770129.1 coordinate 10,905,978, forward strand.
AGGGAGCGCCCTGATGACTCGGCTTCACCGAGCACGCTCCAGGGGGACGCCAAGCGTGTAAGGGTCCACTCCGCCCAGGGGGAGCCGAGGACCTACGCGAGGGCCACAAAGGACATTCCTGCGCGGCTCGCCGTAGCAATCTGCTTCCCTCCCCCCTCTAGAGACTTGACGCAAGACGAGGCCGAGCTGGTCAAAGCAGGCCTGGAGGACGCACTAATGGACACGGACTCGACAGCACCACTCCCTGCCTTCCGCGGATACCCACGGGTAGCGGAGGGCACAGTACAAATATGGTGCGAGGACGACCACGCCCTGACCTGGTTGACCAATAACGTACCCCTCCTCAAACTCCCCAACACTGACCTCACACTGACGGTACTGAGACAATCGGACGTGCCCACCCGTGTCAGAGCCTCGCTTTTCGTCCCTCGCTATAGAGGTGACATAAGGAGGCTCCACAGTGTTCTGATTCGTCAGAACACGTGGTATGACATGGCCAGGTGGTCCCTATACAGGGCAACTGCCGTCGGTGGCGACAACTACGGGACTCATTTGACCCTAGGTGTGCCACCGGAGGAAGTGAAAAGGGTCATGGAACGGGAGCGACGGATATCGTACCTACTAGGTTCGATATACGTGCGCTTCTGGCCCACGACCCAGCCCTCGGACAACACGACGGACCCGACGACGACACCGACAGCGACACAGACGGACGACACAGACATCGCCCAACTGGAGGAGGTCATGGCCCGCGCGGCGATGGCTGATGACGCAGCCAGCATTCCACCCGCATCTCCCGGCTGGTGCGAGCAACTTCTTGCTTCGTCGCCGGGGGATCAGCACGAAGGCCAGTACAGAGAGGAGGCGGCGGGGGTTTTGTCCGATGGATCCACCACCGACTAAACCCTCCCCCTCATCACCGTCACCACCACTCAACGTCATCCAAACAAACCTCCAACATAGCCAGACTGCCACGGCTAGCTTACGCAGGGCACTGGAGGTTTACCCCCGAACAATTGCACTGATCCAAGAGCCGTGGATCAGGAACAACAGAATATGCGGCCTCAGTAACATCGGAGGTAAGCTAATCCTCAACACACACAGCTCAGACAAACCCAGATCCTGTGTCTATATACCCAAAGATATCCCTACCACGCTGCTCACTCAATTCTGTTCCAGAGATCTGACAGCTGTCAGGCTCCACACCGTAGGTGAACTCCCAGATGTTGTACTCGCCTCGGTATACATGCCGGGCGAGGACATAGACTGTCCACCAAAAGAAATGGCCGACCTGGTGCAGCACTGCGAGAGCACCGATCTGGACCTGATCATCTGCACCGACTCAAACGCCCATCACCCGCTCTGGGGTAGCGAGGCATCGAACTCCAGAGGAGAGGTACTATCCACCTATTTATTCTCTACTAACCTAAACATCGTTAACCGAGGCTCTGAACCCACTTGGGTCACAGTCCGAGGACAAACGATCATTGACTTAACTCTTGCTACAGAAAACGCGACTAATCTTATAGCAAACTGGCATGTATCGGACGAACCTTCTTGCTCAGATCATAGAAGGATCCGCTTCACACTAACTACTAACACAAGGAGACCCGAACCGAGACGTAACCCACGGCGCACCGATGTGCCCGGGTACAAGCGCCTCCTAGCCTTTATGCTAGCTAGGCACCTATCACAAATAACCATAACAGAACCGGCACAACTGGAATACACTGTGACAAAGCTGTCAGAATACATAACCGAAGCATACCATGCATGCTGTAAACTAAGAGCACCAAAAACCAACAGTGAGAGAAATCCCTGGTGGAACGCCGAACTTGGTAAGCTCAGAAACACACTACGGAAGCAATTCAATAAAGCCAAAAACACCCGACTCCCGGAAGACTGGGAGCGATACAAAGAAACCCAATACACATACAAAAAGCGAATCAGAACTGCCAGAAGGACAGCATGGCGGAAATTCTGCGAATCCATCGAAACCAATAGTAAAGCCGCAAGAATAAGGAAGATCCTATCAACAGATCAGGACCGAACCCTTGGCGCGCTGAAAAAACCCGACAACTCATACACACTAACGGACCAGGAAACCAGCAAGGTCCTTCTCGAGACTCACTTCCCAGACTGCAAACTCCTAGAGGACAGGACCTGGGAAGCTGTGCCCAATTGGACCCCAACGGAACAGGACTGGTCCAGTGCCCACAGTCTAGTAACACAGGACCGAATAAAGTGGGCTATCAACACCTTCCAGCCTTACAAGTCTGCAGGACTAGATGGCATTTTCCCAGCCCTACTACAATGGGGGGTTGACCATATCACACCATGCCTGGTAGAAATTTATCGGGCCTGCATAGCACTAAGATACGTACCTCTAGCCTGGCGCGAAGTGAAAGTCATCTTCATACCAAAACCGGGAAAAGCGGACTACACACAACCCAAGGCGTACAGACCCATAAGCCTCACATCCTTTCTACTAAAGACCCTAGAGAGACTCTGTGATCGACACATCCGAGACGGACCTCTTCGGGCAAAGCCACTCCACAAAAAACAGCATGCGTACTCCACAGGCAAATCAACAGAATCCGCACTGCATAGTGTGATATCCAAAATTGAATGCGCAGTGGACCACAAATGCTCAGCACTGGCTGCCTTCATTGACATCGAGGGCGCCTTTGACAAAACCAACTTCAAAAGCATCAGCACGGCTCTAGAAAGACACAACATAGACCCGACCCTGAGCGGCTGGATCACCAACATGCTCAAACAGAGGGCAGTACAAGTGACCGTAAACGACATCACAAGGGCCATCGTGGCGAAGGGCTGCCCCCAAGGTGGCGTCCTTTCGCCGCTTCTATGGAACCTGGTCGTGGACAGTCTAATAAAAGATCTCAATGACAAAGGTTACTTTACTGTAGGATACGCCGACGACATAACCATAATAATAAATGGCACCCACGAAAACACACTGTGCAACCTAATGCGCCAGGCCCTGAAAATAATAGAAAATTGGTGTGGTAAACACCAACTATCAGTGAACCCCACAAAAACCGAATTGGTTCTCTTCACAAAAAAGAGGAAACTGACGACACTACAACTACCACGTTTCTTTGGTACAACCCTAAGCCTATCAACTGAAACCAAATACCTCGGCATATTTTTGGACAAACAGCTGAATTGGGCAAAACACACCAACTACATTACTACGAAAGCCAGCATATCACTGTGGCAATGCAAGCGAATGCTTGGAAAAAATTGGGGGATTAGCCCCAGGGTCACTCACTGGCTATACACCACAGTTATCCGACCAATCATCACATACGGCTCACTAGTCTGGTGGCCCAGAACAGACCTGAGCACAGCCCAAAAAGACCTTGAAAAGCTGCAGCGGCTCGCGTGTGTGGCAATCACCGGCTGCATGAGAACTACACCCACTGCTGCCCTACAGACCATGCTCGGACTACCGCCTCTACACCTTGTAGTGCGGGAAGAAGCGGCCTTGGCTGCCTTCAGGCTCTCTACATCAGGAACCCTGAGCAAAGACTCTAGGGTCAAACACATACGCTTAAAAGAAAATGCGATCAAATGGCAGCCAATGATGGCATCACCCTGCGACAAAGCCCCGAAACAATACTGCTTCCAAAAGCACTACAACATAATGCTTAAAGAGGAGCAGTGCGACTACTCAGGTTCGAAGGAACTGAGAATTTACACTGACGGTTCAAAGACCGACTGCGGAACTGGAGTCGGAGTCTTCTCACACGACCTCAACATAAGAATATCCAAACCGCTGGGAAAGCGCAACACGGTCTACCAAGCGGAGTGTGTGGGCATAACACAAGCGGCTTATGCCATAGCAGCCAGAGGAGTTGCGGACACCCATATTCGCATACTCTCTGACAGCGCCTCAGTCCTCCAATCCTTAGATAAAAAATGCATCACATCGAAACTAATACTAGAATGTCACAATGCGCTTGAACAGGCAACTGTATTGAACCGCAATATAGTGACACTACAATGGATAAAAGGACACAGTGGATCGCTAGGTAACGACGCAGCTGACGAGCTGGCCAGAAGGGCATCGAGCATGCCAGTCTGTGGACCGGAACCTATCGTGCCCATCCCCTTCAACCAACTACGCAGGTGGCTACAGGAGTACACCCACACACAAGCAGAAAGCTGGTGGACGTCGTCACCAGGCTGCAGGCAGTCCAAGGAAGCTATGCCATCACTGGATGGCAAGCTAAGCAGTCGCTTACTACGATTGGACAGGAAAGGCCTGCGCCTGGTGACGGGGACCATCACGGGACACTGCTCGCTAAACAAACACTTTCACACTATAGGCATAACGGACAGCCCCCTGTGCAGAGCTTGCATGGTGGCTGATGAAACCATTGCGCATGTGCTCTTTGAGTGCACAGGCGTCACCCAGATCAGGACACAAACCCTCGGGACACCCAGATCGTACACAGATGTTCTCAAAAGACCAGGAGACCTAATCAGCTTCTGGAGGGAGGTGGGCTGGTTGGAATAACCGCCAACGGCCGCCATGGCCCACGCACAATGGTCCACTGAAGGACTAAGTGCGGAAACCAAACCCATAACATAGAACATAGGCTCAGAATACAGAAAGTGCATGTAGGTACATCCTTTACAATATTTATCTTCATACCGGTTGGTGATAAATACATGCTTGAATTACAAGTTATTATGAATAGCGGAATATTAAACGAAAGCTTACCTTGAAAAACGAAGAGAATTATATACAGGGCAAAAACAATAAAAGCCTCTTTATTGGGAAACAAATTGGAGCATTGTGTCATTTTTCAATCAAAATTCCAGATTTAGTAGTAAATTAGGTGGCTTTATTACAAGCCCATTCAATAATAAGGCCTCACGTCTACTCCAAAATAATTGTTGTTTGAATCGTATTTATCCGCCCATTGAAACTCCAATCCAGTTTGAGTCCGGCGCAAATGACAAATCTCACTCTATCAAAAAGTACTCTGTGATGACAAATGCACCACAAAATCCACAAATCAACATCACAATTTTATTTTGAACTAGTAAATGTCATCAGTCATTTACAGTTGTCAAATTGTCAATGGTCCAATAAAATTGTCAATGTTTTTTGACATCGACTTTTACGTTTAAAAACCGTTTACGAACATTGGAAAAAGTCATGTTTTAACAATGATGAAATAAACCCTATGAACTGGGTATACCTACAAAATTAGCGTGTATACCTACAAAAATCGGGCATATAAAACGGCCGCCTTTCGTAGGGTTGTTTTTGTTGAAGTGAAAACTTCTTTAGCGGCGTTGTACACTTTTTTTGTAATGGGTAAAAAATTTTAAACTCGCGTCGGGACACGTGACCCTGATCGAAAATTCGTAAGACGGATGGAGAGTAGACAGCCGGCACGGCGCGGCGTGGGAGAGGCAGTATCCCCCTCTCTTTCTACGGCGCGGCGAAAATGTATGCCTGCGCCTGCTGTTTCGTTTAGGCGGCGCAGGGAGCTTGCGCGAATGTTCGTGTGTGTTTATTGTCATGTTTGTGTACGATAGCGCAATAAATAAATATTGTATTAGACCACATAAATGATAGTACTTGATAATTAAAGCAATTCGTGCAAAATTATTCCCTAACCATTCCAAAATATCAAAAATGCACAACGTTAATATTCAAGTTTTCACTTCTGCCGGCACTCCCGGAGTGCAACCCGTCGTTTTTTTGTTCTCGCACCACACTGTTATAAACAACACGAGGGCATGATTTTCCTATTAATGGACACCAAAATACCTAGTTTCTAAACGTATTTCTCTCGAAAACAATAAAAATATTTTGAGCAATCAACCGTTTAATAGCACATCTACCACAAACCACGGAGTAAAAATTACTAGTATAATACTAAAATTACTAATAATAACCGTAGCAAAAATTACTAGTATTTACTCCGTGACCACAAACCCATTTATAAAACTCGGCACTCAACATGGCGACCGGTCACGCATCATGACATGATTTTGACGTCACACGACGTCAAAAGTGTTGCCAAATCTAGTACTTAACAAAAATTTAGATGTCTCTGTTTTCATATGCAGCTCTTGATTAGTTAAAAAGAAACAGAACGTTTTTTAACAGACTTCCAAAATGTTCGACTTTATGTATGTTTTTTTTTGTATGTTCACCGATTTCTCCGTCAATTGTGGATCGATTTTGAAAATTATTTTTTTGTTTGAAAAGGTATACTCCCAAGGTGGTCCCATTGTCAGCAAGTTGGAATCTGATGAGAGGATCCAATGGAAACCAAGGAAAACCCTCAAATTTTGATGGCAAACCTATAGCGATTTGGATATTTTTTAGAGTAACTTGAGCATTTGCTCTTGAAAATTATCATTTGGTAAAGTGGACCTGATGATGAAGACCACAGACGGCCATCGGAACAACTCAATGATAAATATTTCACGGGTTGCGATTCGATTACTTTAATATGGTTGCTAAGCAGTTTATGCTCGTCACAATGCGTATGGTATGGTGAGTGGTTGTTGAGGAGTTCTCCTGATTCTTACCAGAAAACTCCTCAAAAATTAACGTCTCAGTATCGGGAAAAGCAATATTTTGTAAAAGGTGATAAGCAGTTGACATTAGGCTATTGTAACTTAGATAAATTATAAACTCTCGCACTATAAAGTGAATAATAAAAACTGTTTTACAAAAAAAAACTACCGACTTCTAAAAAAGAACTACAAAGTGATAATTAACTTTAATTTCGAAAGTCGGTGTCAATACACGAAAATGCAGAACCAACGACACCGCCTTCTGAAAATAAAGTTATTTATCACTTTGTAGTTTTTTTTTTGGAAGTTGGTTGTTTTTTTTGTAAAAAAGTTTTTGACGGCATGTACATTTAATGTATAAATTATTATATTATTTTAATTATTGTGAATGTGAGGACTATGTGGGTCATTGTTTCAGTTTTAATCATGGTCTGGCTCTGGCAGTTTGAGTAGTTTATGCGGCCTACCCAAATGTCCTGTTTTTGGTATTGTTCGTCGAATCGTTGAGCTCCTTAAGTTCTGAGTTGAGCTGCACGGTTCTGACAAAATGCGTGCACTGACTGGACAGGTCCACTCAATCTGTGTGGTTCTTTCCTCAAAATACCATTTCAAATACCAATCTACATGGTCCTCAAAGATTATGCCCGGATTTTTATATACACTTTGACATTGATGATTTTTATATATACAATGACATGAATATTTACTTTGTAAAGTATTTTTTATTTTTTTATTTAATTGTTGTGAATGTGAGGACTATGTGGGTCATTTATTTTTTACTGTTTTCCTTCTTAATTAGTTTTAATCATGATCTGGCAGTTTGATTCATTTACGCGGCCTACCTAAATGTCCTTTCTTTGGTATTGTTTGTCGAATCGTTGAGCTCCTCGACTTCTGAGTTGAGCTGCACGATTTTTGACAAATGCGTGCACTGACTGGACAGGTCCGCTCAATCTGTGTGGTTCTTTCCTCAAAAGACCATTTCAGACACCAATCTACATGGTTTTCACATGATCTGACCTAGATTTTGTCTGGACTTTGAAAGAGACTGTGACCTCTGAGTTTGTTTCGGCCTTTCTTCTCAGAATAGTCAGATAGGAAACGCCGACCTCATATAGTTTAAAAAAATATGATTGACGTGTAAAAGTGTTTGTACACACGGCTACACATCAAGCTATACATAACCAGTATAAGCTGACTTCTGGTTGTACGAAAAACCTATACAATGCGAGGTCAACTCAAACTGGAAATGCATAGCTTGATGTGTAGCCGTGTGTACAAACCTACTTACAGAAAATAAATCATTTATCATTGACGTGCGTGTCGTAATGATATACTCTGACTTATAATAGCTGCAGTAAAATGACACTTCTTAATAACTCTATATATATAATAAAATATGCATGTCATTATAGTTTCGTTTGTTACACTATTCTGTACTAGAAAAACAAGATTTGATTGGTGCACCTAGCTTCTGACGTGTCATAAGTGCCCATGTAGGTTTATGTAAAATAAAATATTTTGATTTTGTTTTTATTATTATTATTATAAGCCTGTGTTGTCCCACTGCAGGGCAAAGACCTCTCTTCTCACTTTCCACTTTTCCCGGTCTGTTGCGATTGTAGGCCAATCCTTTAAGAAGGAGTCCAGCTCATCCCGCCGATTTTGTTTTAATACCTAATTATACACCTACAGTTGCTTACAAGACTTTATCTACACCCATGATTTGAATCCTCTATGAAAGATTTTGAAACAGTTTTTTTGCAATACATTATTTATAATTTCATAATGAAAGTACAATATTATAACACTCGATTGGATGATATTATGGTTAAGTATAACACTGGTTGTTTTAATGTCGGCAATAAGCTAACTGTTTCAGGAACTTATAGAGATGATTTATAGCATGGGTATAGTTTAAGAACACGCTAGGTATGTGTTTTTCATTAACTGAATAGTGGTCCCGCCATTTTCATATCAAAAAAGCGGGACCACTTTCTTTGTAGAATATTTTGAAATTTTATGAGTGTAGAATTTTAGTATGAAATAGTGGAAATATTGTATTAAATCCTATTTTACATGATAATCTTGGCGTTCATTATAAAAGTACTCTGTGCTGTGGACAGCTGTTTGCTGTCTGGGGGGCAAAGTAAATTAGGTTATCGAAAATAGCTATGCAGAACTAAAAAAAAAAGGGTTTTTAATGATCCTCAGAGCACAACTATACAATGATACAGACGCCAGCACATCAAGCTACTACAATCTGTCAAATTTCTATATAGATAGATATATAATATAGAGAGAATATACATTTTCAACTTTATCGCTAAAGTAGAAGGATCAAGGTTGATTGGGAAAATTTGACAGTTTCGGGTAGCTTGATTTATTATTTATTTATTTATTCTTTAATTAAAACGGTTTAGAACCAATTACAAAATCTCTGCCAGCCTTTTGGGCACTTATCCCATTGACAGCGATGCGGACGAATTTTTTGATGCCCAATGACCTCCTGCCTTTTTCTTTTCCCTTTTTTTTTTAAACACTTGTATATAGTATAAATATATTTTAGAACACAATTATGGTTAATGATATAATAATAAACTTAATATAATTACAAAAATTAAAGATAGTTTGTATAAACACAAGGTGCTGGCGTCTGTACAAGGATCATTCGGATTGGCGTCATAGCCTGTGGCCAAAATCGGAACTAATCTTGACTTTGTGACAATTTCACAAATGCTTAGAAAACAACTACAAGTTACCATCCCTGCCAAGTTGCTATTCCACAAATTCGAACTAAGCGTTTTCAAATGTCTTTTTTAATGCGCACAGCAAAAAAGTGGAACTCTCTACCTGCGTCTGTGTTTCCGAGCGCATACAACCGAATCTCTTCAAAGTGAGAATGAATAGGCTTCTTCTGGGTAAGCTCACTCCATCGTCGACTCTGTCTCTGTCACCTCACCTAGACTAGAATCAAGAGCAAACCCATATCAAAAAAAAAAAAAAAACTTCCCCCATTCAATGTCAACACTGACCTGTAGTATACAAATAGAGGTCAGTGAATGTCAATCAGGCGCCAAAAAATCCTTGCAGCACTCTACAATGATCTTTTGCCACGCAAATATCGGAACTGAAGCCTCCAAAGTTTTTTCAGTATACAACAACGATAAAGCTCAGCAAAAATAACCGGTCTCCCCCTTATCTCCTTGGTTTTGAAATAAAAGAAAAACACCTTATTATTGCACGTTGTCGTTTTATGGATCAAATTCTGGGAAGTCATCATCATCTGCCTAGCCTTTTCCCAAATATGTTGGGGCCGGCTTCCAGCTTCAAGCGTATTTTTTTGAGTTGTGAGTCGTGTAATTTCGGTCTCGTAATTTCAACAACACACACAGCAACAACTCATTTTGCGACGCCGTGTAAACGAAACAGGATGAAACCGAATGTAGCAGAAATTACGCTCGTCTGGCTTCACCCTTATTCTGGGAAGTAATGACACAAAACAAATTATAGACCTCCCGGGGCTTACGGATACGGTACGGTTACACCAAAACCGATTTTGTCGGCCGATGGCGGACAGAACTACTCGGACGAGTAACTCGGACATGCATGTCGACATTGGACGTTGCCGGTCTTCTTTAGTTGATTGTGCGGCTTATCAGTGTGTATGTAGACGCGTTTTTAAAATGGAGGAATTCGAAGAAATGTATCTTTTAGAAACAGAAACACAACAGAATAAAGACAGAATGATTAAATTAAACTATAAATACAGACAATTTGCGCTATACGCCGGCAGACTGGCCAGATACTATACCAAAAGTACTCTGTGCTGGCGAGAAATCCCAACAAGTTCGGATTCGACGGTTGATCGGCCGTCATCGGGCGGCTTCGGACGATCATCGTTGTCGTAGTGTACGCCCTCCCTTTCTTTTACCTAAGTTTGATTTGATCGGCTGAGTTTGGCCCATAGAGTAAAGTAGTTTGGCCGAAGCACCCGAGTGAAGATGCCGATAACGATTTAGGTGTACGCGTGCCGTTAGGCAGTTAGGCTATTTAGTGAATCGTATGTTTGTGAATTCGCTATCGTATGTATCGACAATGACACTTGTTCGATAACCTGAAGGCCAATTCTCATAATTTAAAACGTTCAAAATCTAGTCGCAGTCTCATCTCAGCGACAAACAAATGTCAAAAACTTGTCGAAATGTAGGGAAACTATAGGCATTTTTTGACAGATTGAGACTGAGATCAGACTGTGAACGTTCTTAAAATTACGAGAATTGTGAGGGAGGTTAACGAACAAGTGTCATTGTCGATACGATAGTGAATCGTATGTTTGTGAATAGCTATGCAGTACTTTTGTGTTGGTGTTGGGTGTTGGGTGTTGTGTTGTGGAACTACAAAATGTCAAAATTACAATACTCTATCAAAAAGTACTCTGTGATTACAATATTCTGAGCAATCTGATGTGCAAAACTCATTTTTTACAATTTAAAGTGTCGTTTCGTGTGAATAAATAAACAATAATGTTATTCGTATATTAGTGCCGTGTTTGATGACTGAAGTGTGTAAGTCAGTCGAAACAGTGAAGGAAGCAAATAGTGATAAGAATTTTCAGTTTTCAAGAAAATTTAATGCGATGGCTAGTGACGAAGACGACAGTACTTGGTAAATATTGAGTACCATTTAATTTTTCAGTTTCCTGTACCAACTATACATCTAACTAAGTAGAACACTTATAATTTCAGATGTAAAGTATGGGTCATGTATATTTTTTGCAGTGTAGTGTACAAGGCTTCATGAATAAATATTTGCCTAAATTCCAACCATGCTGAACATCTGAATGTTTTCACAATTAGTACATTACTTGAGAGTACAAGCAAATATGCAACAGCAAATTTTAAACAAAAAATTAACAATTGTGATATTTATTTCAGGTTAATTGAATTGGAGTCTGCTCTCCTGGATGGCTGTTCAGCACAAGAAATTAATGTACTCACTAAAGGCAAGAAGATACCAGAAAGTTTACGTCCAGATGTCTGGCTCCTTTGTCTTAGTTGCCAAGAAGCAGGCAATCAACTGCTTTCTTTTGATGAAATATTTGATCTAACAAATCAAAATGAACTCCGGGATGATGTCAAGAAATTTGTGAAACGACTTGGAAATGATGATGATGATAAACTGTCAGTTATCTCAGATATTGAATCCATAATTACTTTTTACTGTAAGTCTAAATCCATCAATTACTGTGCAAATAATGGCTGGATTGAAATATTGCTGCCATTACTGAGTTTGAAATTGCCAAGATCTGATACATACAATTTATTTGAAAAAGTTTTGAAGCTATACATTCCACAAGGCTGTGTCAAGAATGGTGTTCCATTTCATATATTACGATTAATTCTTCAATATCATGATCCAGAGCTCTGTTCCTTTTTAGACACGAAACGGATAACTCCTGAGCAATATTGTTTATCATGGTTAAGATCTCTTTTTTCTGGTACATGCAGTTTAGAGGTAGTGCTATTTATGTGGGATTTATATTTTCAAAGGTCTGATCCCTTTTTTATATTTTTTCTTTGCTTGATAATGATTATTAATGCTAGAGAACAATTGTTGCAAATGAAAAATGATGACAAAGATGCTATAATTCAAACTTTAATTCAGATGCCTTCAGATCTAGAAGCCAATGATGTCTCTGACTTTTGTTCACTTGCACATTATTATTCATTAAAAACTCCACAATCATTCCGTGAAGATGTTTTAGAGGTACTGTTTTCAGAAAGTGGAGTAGAAATTAATTCTAAACTGTATTCTCAAGCCTTATGTCTTCCTGTAGCTGTACATGAATTAATTGAAAGTGCAACTATAGATTCTGGTAACAGTGACAATGTCAAGTTCTTTTTGGTTGACTGTCGCCCATCTGAGCAATATAATGCTGGTCACCTGTCAACAGCATTTCACCTTGATTGTAACTTGATGTTGCAAGAACCTTCAGCATTCAACACAGCAGTTCAAGGATTACTGAATGCTCAGCAACAAGCACTGGCTGCTGGCTCTCTTGCAGCTGGAGAACACCTTTGCTTTGTTGGTTCTGGTAGAACTGAGGAAGATAGTTATGCCCACATGGTGGTTGCATCCTTCTTAAAAAGAAATACTAAACATGTTTCTATGTTAGAAGGAGGATTTGTTGCAATTCATGACTACTTTGGTCCTCATATGACTGACTGCTTGGAGGAACACAATCCATCCACTTGTTTAGTTTGTGCACCTAATAACAATAATGAAGGTGCAGAAATACACCAGAACAATGTTAGGGATAATATTCCAGCCAAACAGTTATTCAGTAAATTGTCTTCAGCAATGAAAGCAAAGAGCCAAGAGGTTAGGGGTAAGTTAATTGAATATATTGTCAACCCAAATTCTACATACAATAATGGGGAATGGCATGTATCTGCTGGAGATAGAAAGGACCAAAGATACAGGAATGTTCCTCCAGTGTTTAGCATTAATGATGAAGATGATGACTCAAGATCAGACAGTCTCAGGCGAGACTTTACTGACTCTGATTCATTAGAAGAAATTGTAGAAGTGCAATCCTACCTGAAGGAACATAATGTTGTTGACAGTTTCCCTTGCCAAGAAGTTCTGCTGAATGGATATATGCATGACTCTTACTTAGTAGTTTCTGAAACTCACTTGATTGTTTTACGCGACATTCCAAACAAAAGAGGCGCCGCGAAAGTTATGTCCAGAAGACCTTTGTCGACTATTGTTAAAATAACTGCAAAAAAAAGGCATCCTGAATTAATTACCTTCAAGTATGGTGTACCGGATGGTGACAATCTCTTGATAAAAGATATGGACCGCTTCCTTATACCGAATGCTTCCATAGCTACGAAAGTAGTTTCAACTCAAATTGTTCAACAGTTGGACAGCAAAGTATAAAAGCACAATATAAAGAAAACCAAATTATTGCACCAGCAAAAAGGCAATTACATAGAAAAGATCTATTATAAAATAAATAAATAATTTAACTGAGTCATTGGAAAGTTACCGGAATGTAGAGGGCAGGTTAGCAAAATTTTCTCTTTCTATGTTGTTAAGCCCCTCACCAATTTTATTCACTACTAGCTAATCATTTCCTATTTCGTCTTTGACTAATTTCTTGACTTGAGCGGTTTATGGCCAAAAATACCACTTGCCTCATTACGCTCATAGGTGAAAACTACCGGGGAAGCACTTCAATCAGAAGCCGCATTTGCGTTGAGCCTACTTTATTTTAATTATCTACTACTAGTTTAGCCGCACCTGCCTAATAATACTTAGATCATTATCCTAACTACTCGTAGTAGGCGTGCTAAACACTTGTTCGGGTTGGCATAATTCGGCACGAATCGGCACAGCCGGGCTGCAATATAATTCGATTTTGCCCGGCTGTGTCGAATCATGCCGAGCTGAACAAGTGAGTAGTGGGGGCTCAAAATACCTCTATTCCTTGAACTTTACGTCTTCGACTCGTATATAACATTCTTCTTTCGTCATTTGATGTTGTACACTTATACAGTGCCCCTGGGACATCGGCGCGCGATCTGTTACATAATGTTTAATAACCGACGAAAAATTTCAATTCAGGTGGCTTCAGAATCATGTACGGAATCTGTTACAGTCTGCGCATCGATGATGCCACCCTGTATTTTGAGATATTAGAGATTTTTCTTGTAATATGAAACACCATATTAGAGTAATTTAAATAAAAAGTAATTTAAAATCGACCTTTAGTGACTCCTATCGAATTTTCAAATGTATTAGTTGCATTAAGAAAGTCACCCTGGATCAGTAAGTAGAATGTTATTTCCCTACTACATGTGTAACTTATCACTATTAAGGGAACATGTTTAATTTGTCAATTTACTTATATTAATAAGGCATACTATAGCGGATATTATAATGCATATGTATTAAATACATTAATACCTATATTACTTGATACTTTGTTATGGATTGCTGTATTTGCTGTATATACCTGTGTCTGGGATGGCACACCTGCGGGGTAATCGCGTAACACACACAAAAATGCAATCGATTACAATGCTTTTCATTTTGACAGTTCAGCCCACGTTCATTGCGTTCTTTACGTTGTCGGACGAATTTTTCAAACCTGTGAAGCAATGGAGTAGGAATTTTCTTTATTACCCTCGGATTGTGATTGAATATGTGTACGCAGTTAGGGTGCTGGGTCGTCTCTGCAATCGCGAATACTGACTACCTACCATCAGATGGGCTCCTTCGCCTGCTGAATTGACACCGAATAATAATTAAAACAGATCATAAACGATACACGAGTGTATTACCTAATCAGAGTAGGTAAACTCAGGGACATTAATTGTTAAGCAAATTGACTACCTACTTCAACTAGATCCGTATAATGAAATCACAACTGTCAATCTTTGACAGTAGCAATAACACGGCAATTTAACGTAGGGTGTCAATTTGCTACTGCATTTCTCTGACTGTACCTACTCTATTTCTCATAAATTTATTCTTTTCTTTTTTTCATTCTATTTTTGACTAAGAAGCTAGAATGCTGTCGGTGACAATGATGCAGAAAGCTTTCGTATTTGAAACTTTAATATAGTCGAATTTAGTTTAAGACAGCAGAAATTTTATTGCATGTGTAACTACCTATTTATTTAAATATTATATTATCGCCAATTTATTAAGTGTCTATTTATAATTTTATTTGTCTAGGTATATCAAAATGTGATAAATAAATTAGTGTATTAAAGATGCAGGGGTGTTAAACTATTATCGGAATCATTAATTTGTTTGCAGAGAAAGCTTAAGTTCGTTGATAGGCAAACAATAGATAATTACTATGAAGGCTTCTAAAATGCTCCGCGCACGATACATTTTATAACGAACATAATATAATTATGTAGGTTATTCGATCTACTTGTGGCTTAGAAACCACACAGGTTTTACATTTCCATGTATTGTATCTATCTTTTTGTAAGTTAGTTAGTTTTCGAAACACTTATGTCTTCAAAATTAAATTATATGAATGTCTAGTACTGTAGCAAAATGTCGTAGCGCTTTGTAAAATAAAAATCTTTCATAATTAAAATACTATGTTTTTAATACGCCTATAATAACTGCAATTGATTACTTCGGTTGGCTTAGATTAGGTCTTTGTTTGCCAAACAGAGATGGATGGTATATCTTGGGTTATTATGCCGATTCGACTGTTTATTTGAGACCACGCTTTGTTAAAGTATTTAAAATTCGTCTAGGCAATCTAAGTCATTATTTTATTAAAAGTTTTGCTGTCTTGGGTATTATTATAGTTTATATCAGTTGCTTACCTGCTTACAATAAATTAAGCAAATTTTTTTATGAGTAAATACGGATGGTGCTCGAAGGCAGCAATGTTTAATATTGATACTGAAAATGCAACTTTATATTTTATGCGTTGCGAATGCGAAACACTTTGAATTCTGTAATGATAAAGGCACACATAGGTTTAAGCAGTTTAGTACGTGAAATTAATATGTATAGGTACGATTTTTTATTATGCACACAAAATATGTCGTCACATGCCATGCATAATTATTAACATGCATGAAATTGCACTTTAGAAGGCTATCGAGATTTTTATCAAGATAATTAGAGTTTAGGTTTGTAATGATTATCTATCATGTATTCCTAATAGAAGGCGATATTTGTCACCATGTAACTCTGTGTTATAGATATTCTATTTTCAGCGTTTAAACTATTCTTAAATTATTTGTATATTTAGTTGTTATTGAAATAAAGAGGTATATTACAAGTAGTTGCCGTTTTTTTAATATTCTCCAAACCAGGATAGAAAGACATCAGTCCGTTCACTCGTTCTTAGTGCTGCAGCGCTGCATAATGTGTATACCCGCTGTATTTATTTATTTATATATACACAAGGAAGTAGGTGGCTTACCTGCCTATTGTTAGGTTTTTACCTGCTTATCGTTGTTGTCTTATCTGCTTCGGCCTTGTTTTATACCAACCTAGCGTTCTAGCGGTTACTTTGTTCAGTGAACGCTAACGCAAATTATTTTTTTGCTAAGATGGTTAATCGTAACAGTTTAGTACGACACTGCTATTTGCACTGATTTTTTAAAGTACCTAGAGCAAGCGGTAGTTATATACCTACCTACAACACCTACACCATATAAAGAATATATTTAGTCAAAGGTACCGCACATTTGAACGGCCTCCTTGTCCTTGGTTCGATTCTGTACGTAGGTACACAAAATAATACCTTATTCCTAATATAGGGATCTACTACTATGCGGCATACCCAAATGTCCTTTATTGGGTACTAGCAGCGCCCCGCGGTTTCATTCGCATAAGTGTCGATCCCGTGGGAATATCAGGATAAAAACTATCCTATGGCCTTTCCCGGGACTCAAACTATCTCTAGGTATACCAAATTGCATCTAAATCGGTTCAGCGGTTTAAGCGTAAAGAGGTAACAGACACACACTCGCATTTATAATATTAGTATGGATTGTTCTTCGAATCGTTGAGGTCCTTAAGTTTTGAGTTGAGCTGCACGATTATTATCTAATGCGTTCATTGACTGGATTCTCAATCTGTGTGTTGTGTCCTCAAAATACCATTCCTGACACCAATCTACATGATCTGACCAAGATCATGTCTGGAGTTCTGGAATTTAAGAGTCTGTGACCTCTGCTCTGTGTGTACTCTAGGAAATGCCGACCTCATATAGTTTTTTAAATGAGGTTAACGTGTAAAAGTGTTTGGTCCAACTTACAGAACTAAAATCATTTATCATTTATCTACTTGCAGGACTCAATGACAAATGTGAAATTAAAACACACACCCTTGTTTTAATTCTCATAAGTATTTTATTGTTTAGATTCAATACGTGTAGGTATGTTTTTAATTTTAATGCATAACAAACAATAAAATTCAATTTTACATCTTACAGAAAACTTTGCATTAGGTACAAAATAACGTTTTGTAACAAAATGACCTTCCAGGCGACAATCGTAAAGTCACTAAACTCAGGGAGAGATTGATGAAGATACAAGGGCAAATTAAATTAGGTACCTAGTTAAACTGCGCAGACTTGATTATATTAATATCTAAACACGATAAAACTTTTTTAGGGTCAACGATTGCTGGTAGTGTAGTTACGTAATTACTTGAAACACCAGTAAAAAAAAAAAAACTTGTTTGCAGAGTTTCGCTAGCTAATTTAATTTGACCCTTAATAATAAGTAAAGTAAGTAATAAAGTTAATAAGTACAGACAGCACAAACATATTGTATCCATATCATTTCGCTCACCTAGTAATATATTGGCACATCTACGTTTTTCACATTTTACGAAACGAGGATCAAAGATTTTATATAAAATGTTAAAAATTGATTTATGGGTTTATATTAAGTTTTTTTACTATTTTATGGGTTTGATTACTAGTATAGCGTTGTGCCGTATTACCACTTTTTTAAATTATGCACTTTTGAACACTTATACGGTAAAAACTCAATTTCACATTTTTTGTAGATGTGCCGATATATTACTAGGTGAGCGATTTGTATTGGACCTCTTCGATTACACAATCAACACTAAATCGACACATTATTTCATAATGAGCATTATAGTGATCTTGCAGCTGCCGCTCCGTTTACAAGCCATTATTGCACAAGTGCATGGATTCTCCCACAGTCAATAAGAATTTGTAGTCTTCAATCTTTTATGTAAGAAATTCGTACTGGGTACTTAATCCAATTTACAGCTATAGCAGTGTTCATAATATCAGATAATTTACATTCCATCGCCACTTAATCAGTTATCTACCTTAGTGAAATGTATTCTCAGTTTATTTTCGAGTGACATGTATAACAAAAGGCCCTAATATGTTTTTGGTTGCAATAGAATTTGAACTTTGTTAAAAATAACATCCAGTTTGTTGTTCCATAACTCTTAATTCAAATATACATATTAAGACGAATACCTACCTTTTGCTTAATTGAAGATCGAAAACAGCCATGCACTTGTGTTTAGAGCCTATAAAATAAGAAGGGATACTTAAACTCAGAAAAAAATTAACAAATACCATAGACTACATTATCAAATAATTATTCTCGTAATGAGACATTTTGATGTCAATTACAAAATCTTTGGTAACACTAAAAACAATCGAACATCACTTAATGATCTGTTAAGAAATATCGTTATTTTAAAATTCACTCATTGGACAGCTTAACTTGTTTTAACTACAATTAACATTTTAATTGTATGTACAGCACATTTTTAATTGTAGATTCTTATAGAAGACATGAGATTCGTGTATTTATACGCTTATTCTGCAATCTTATCATTTTTCGTAACTAGTTATTAAAATAGGAAAGACAGGTCCTGTAAATTGATATGTTTCGTTTTTATTATAAGGTCAAGTTTTTGTTTTGTATTTTACTAAGAATGGTTCGTAGGTACTTACCTACTTATTTATTTCGTTGATGACAATCATTCAAGTTGATTACCTCGGTACTGTCAGACCCGTAATGTTAATTGACACACTAAACTTATAGTGTTAATATCCTGATAACAGCTATCAAGTACAGAAAACAAACATTTCTGGATCTGATAGTACGATGTACTTAGGGCAGGTAAATTCTTTTCTATGTACAGTTACAATTCTTATCTTTTACTTTACTTTTCATTTGGTAAGTATCTAGGTACTTACCCTACTTCAATATTTCAGAATTCATTATTAATCCTAGGTAGATATGTATGTTGTTGCAAGTGTAAAAATCATTATTTACAGTTGAAAATCATTATTTACAGTTGGTAAAATTAAAATTTGTTTATATATAAATAACTATTTACATTATTAGAATCGTCGTTAAAATTATGTATAGGTACCTATCTAACTACGTAGAGGCAGCATATTTTGAAAACTATTAAGCGTTCCTTGCAAGAGTGCAGAACTGCTCGTAGGCATCTCAGCAGGCAGGTAGGTAACTCATTGAGATCTCTCGGTTCTGACAGAATAAGAACGCGCAATATGTGGTCAAGGATCCTTCGCTGAAGAATCAACAAATTAAGTCGTTTTAACGTAGGTAGGTAACAATATATAGTCTGAAGGTTACCTAGATCATGCCTTTGTTAAGCAATCTTTAATGTAGGTAAGTTTACAGAAGTTGTAAGTGCGTAGTACCTGATAATCGCAACCGGCGGCGGCGTGCGTGTATGGATGTATGAATGAACATAAACGAGGCAAATGGAGTATGTAAGGATCGTAGCAAATGGCGTTCTGTAGTTTCTGTCTAATGTCTATGCCGAAGAAGGCGTGAGTTTAAGTTTTTAGGTATGTACCTATACAGCAGTTATTAACCATTTCAGCTTGGTTTAATATTGTTTAGTGAGTTGTGTGGATAATCGGTAGTGTTAAAACTTTTATCTCAATCTAAATCTGGTTTTGCGGTTTTCCTTGGTTGATTTTCAATAAGCAGACTGATACAGAGTTGTGGTGGTGGAAGATATCCCCGAAGAATTTCCCCAAAAATTAATCAAAAATATTCATATCTTCTAAACTATCAAAAATCGCGGAACATGGGGTATTTTCGGTATGAGGAATCAATTTTTTTTATTGACGTCGCTATTTGGAACACCCTGTAATAACGATTTACTTATGATGTAAAATAATTATAACTTATTCATGACGAACACAATGTTGGTAATGTGTACCTACAAATGTCCCCTGAACTAGGATATACCTACATTACTAGGTAGGTAGGTACGTACTAGTAACTACCTACTTATTTATTGATATGTAATGGGTATTACCTATGTACAAGATATGTTATTCCTTTACCTAGGTACTTACATAATAAATATCATTTTTCTGAGTAGGGTTATATATACATTTAATTTAAGGTTCATAAGCTTTTCTAATACCTATTAGATCATTATGAAAGGATTTCTTTTTAAGTATATTGGAAGAACTAAATTGATTAAAGAGGGACGCATAAGTTACATCGTCTTTCTTTAACGAAGCCTATTTCGTAACTAGATATTTTTCGCAAAACAAGAATAGGTACCTACTCTCTGTTTCTTGTCATACCTAAGAAATGGCAAGAAAATGAGTAGGTATTCAAGAGGGGCGATTGCCGTACTTTTTTCGCATTCTAATCTGTCTGTCAAAAACATAATAAACTTCCCTACATTTTTGACATTGATTGTCGCTAGTAAATACGAGATTGGGACTTGAATTTGAACGTTTTTTTAAGTACGAGAATTGGCCTTCAGATCATCTAAATTCCTCCTTATTTCTTTGCTCCTGGGAAAAAAAAATCCTACAGGCTGGATGAATAAATAAAAAAGCTGATCAGCTTTTGTTATATCTAGCAAACTTCATTCACATAATACTACACTTCCATTACAATTAAAATTGATCCCACTTGATTGCATTGTATTATTATTATTGGCAATAGGCTTGTTTATTAGGTACATGGGATGGCGATGGGGCTCACCAAGGGGTGTTACCCAATTGCTGGGTTGTGGAGGTCAGATGGGCAGTCGCTCTATGTAAAATACTGATACCTATTCAGATGCATCCAGTTAGACTGGAAGCCGACCCCTCCAGACCGACGGGTCGCCCTCTCGTAAGTAGTTAGGAAAAGGCTAGGAAGATTATGATGATGGGACACGATAATCACGATATTACCTATAGCCAGTATTATGATTATAACCAGGAGGTTATCTACGATACTTGGGCGTCAGTCAAATAGAACAAGGCATGCAAGTACCTAATTAAGTGTCTTCTTCAGTAGGTCGTTTTAGAAATGATTATCCAGTTTCAAGCAATTTATCATAATGGCAAATCTGGAGATATTTTATCATAAGGACAAACCCTGAAGACATTGTCTGTAAAGGCCCCCGCAGAAAGGCGCGACGCGACTCTAGTAGAACAATTTTTAGGAAGACTTCATGGAAATTGATCTACCAAAATCACATCGCACTGCCGCGTCGCGCCTGTTTGTGGGAGCCTTAACTTCTTTGCCAAAGCCTCGTTCTTGAATAGGTAGGCACGTACCTATGTATAAACTTTATAAACTATTTTAAGATAAATTACTTTGAGATAAAATAGTATTTTACAATTTTTAAATTGTTACATAATAAGTTGACCGAAGTACGTACTACTAATAGTAAGTAGATGCGTATTTAGTTAATCTAATTATGGACACGTGGAAAAAGATTTAAGGATGTAGGTTAGCCAATGAAACATCCTACGTAGAACAATGTTTACTGGAATAACTGGAGGTGATTCTAAACCCAGTGCGGGTTGGTGGATGTACCTACATGTCTTCGAATTTTTGATTCTAGGACATGCCGGTTACCTCGACGACGAAAGACCGAATGGAAGGTGGGGTCGAGCTAGAGCCGAAACCGATTATATGTCAGTATCTAATCTCTGAGGCGTGAAAAGGCATGTGTATGTATCTCTGTGGTCAAATTGACAGAAAACATTGTACATTGTAGCTGTGATTGTAGGTACCTAAAACGTAAAGTTAATTTTAATCAATGATTGCATCAACTGCTGTTGGATAATGCCCACACTGACCCTAATTGGGGTTATACACACCCGAAACTTTTTAAAAACATAATTGACTTTTTACATTCTTAAATCTTTTGCCCCGGTAGATAGCTATCTAATAAAGATACCTACATATTAAAAGAAGTTCAAATGTTTTATACCAAGAACAGTCTGCTGCCAAATTAGACAAAATTAGATTATGTATATCCACATTCATCACATCTCTGATTCTACAGCTCAACATATATACAATTAAGCACTTTGGTTTCTTTACTCATATCTTGGGTATCCTAGTAAAATTATTAAAACTAAGTACTTACACTAAACTGTTCTCTCACTGAGATGATATGTTATTTTGGCGACTTTGAAAATGTCTTCTAGGCACAACAATGGCGATTTTCATTTGTTTCTTTTGCTTGTCCGTATCGATGCTTTGATACAGTCCTTTCACAGTTATTTTATCTCTGATTTCGTATCACTGTCGACGTCAGTGATCTTTATTCTCATTTTTATAAGGTTGCTGTTGGGCTGCTGCCACTGATATTTCTGTAAAAATCACTGTGATTTATCGTTACAATAAGGTTCCTGCTGTCAGAGGTTAAATAACTGTGAACGGACTGTAATGCCTATCTTAATGTTCCTTTAAAAATAATATGTAGTCCCAATACTCCCAATAGACAACGTTAAATAATTATCACGTTACTTTAACTTTATTTAGAGTACGAAAAAACTGAAGTCTTGAAGTTTAATGTAACGTTATGTTAATTCACTTATCGTTGAAATACTGGAGGGTATTAAGCCTTCCGCAGACGCGCAAGACGCGAATCTGGTGGAACAATTTCCATGAACTTTTCATAAAAATTGTTTTACTAGAGTCGCGTCGTGCTGTCGCGTCGCGCGTCGAGTCTATTTGCGGGACTCTTGTACTCGTACGTACGTAATGCATCACTTATTAGGTTTTATTCACAGTCTCGTATGACCTTCTAATGTTATCCAATTTAGGTAATTTGTTTGTGCCTGTACATGATTAGCATATTCACATTTTCACGCGCGTTATAATTATGTATAATATGAAGTTATGAACATACTACAATATTTTATCACAGCCCATTATTTAATTTTAATGACTTGCTCTATTAAGCAATTGTGAGCAAGCAAATTAATATAATACAAAGAAGAGATGATAATAGGTTTTTAGACTTTTTAGAACTTCCCGATGTGCTGGAGTCTGCCGTTGTCAGGTTGGCTGGCGGCTGGGACAGTGTTGAGGGCTTGATGACGTCAACTGGAAGTGGAGAGAAATATTGCATTATTTAGTGTGCTTATCTTCTGTTGCTTCAATAGAAACATAGATACTTAATGCCAATGACCGTGTCCGTTGTAGCATTAAAAGTTGTCGAGGCTATTTCAGCCACCACAAAAAATCAAACCAATCGTAAGTCAACAGGGTCAATGATGAGAATCAAATGTCTATAACAAACATTGAAACGTGTTCGCTCACAATGGGACTTATTAGAAGACTTAAAGTCACCCAAACGGTAATGGAGAGGGTATTTAATTGTCGGACTTCCCTGCGTGATTGAATCGGATATGAAGAGATGGAGTGGACATCTTAAGGCTCAAAATTATGACGATAATGATGATCGTAGCTAAAAAAAATGTAGTGCAACTTTGTTTTAGAATAAATATGGGCTAATCTACTTAAGTGTGTACACGAGCGACACGCGTCGACAACTGCACCCGTTGACGCGTGTCGTTCTTGTGTATAAGCAAGCACTAATAATCTCGACAATGACGTTTTCATGGTTTTCGGGGGCGCTAATGACGAAAATGAGGTCAAAGTCAAAATCCAAGATGGCGGCTGCGAAATTTTACAAAATATTCGTCATGGGTGTCGTTTTCATGGTTTTCGGGGGCGCTAATGACGAAAATGAGGTCAAAGTCAAAATCCAAGATGGCGGCTGCGAAATTTTACAAAATATGCGTCATGGGTGTCGTTTTCATGGTTTTCGGGGGCGCTAATGACGAAAATGAGGTCAAAGTCAAAATCCAAGATGGCGGCTGCGAAATTTTACAAAATATGCGTCATGGGTGTCGTTTTCATGGTTTTCGGGGGCGCTAATGACGAAAATGAGGTCAAAGTCAAAATCCAAAATGGCGGCTGCGAAATTTTACAAAATATGCGTCATGGGTGTCGTTTTCATGGTTTTCGGGGGCGCTAATGACGAAAATGAGGTCAAAGTCAAAATCCCGTGTGTGTGGTGCCCAGGATATTAAAGAATAATTATACCAAGTGTCATCGTAATCGAACCGGTCGTTTTTGCCTGATGCCTGAACAAACATAGAGACAAAAAAAATTTTAATCACATTTTTGGGTTCTGTGTCGGTCTAATAACACCCCCTGCCATTTATTTTTTTGATAATTTCAATGTACAGAATTTTCACTTTACAGATTTATTATAAGTATATGTAAAGAAGGGGATGTGTGAGGCTATCAGTAGTGTGTTCTGCTGAGGATGGGCGTAGGTGCAGTGTAGAAATAACACGGAGGTACAAAATATCTGTAGTGTAATCGGCGTTCCACAGCGAACAGGGGCTTACATGACGGTTACAACGTATTTTATAAGCGCGTACAATCAAAGTTGCTAACTTAAAAAAAAAAAAATACAACTCGATACAATTAAAAAATTAAACATAATAAATATGAGCAGTATTAAAATCAATAAGTAATTATTAATTGACTAGAAATCAATCCGAGGAAATAGAAAATACATGGCGGTGACATCACTGCTTCCGCTGATGCGTAGTCTCCTGGGAAGCTCCCTGCGTTTGTAACATATAGATTTGTAATTTGAACGAATATTTAAACACTACCAAAACAACTAATACCTATTTTATAAAATAACAACAAAAGAAATTCAAATAAACTATTTAAAGACTAAAAGTCGCGCTGATAAGCACGGTTTGTTAATATCAATTTTTGTCTGTCAATAAGGTCGAACGCTCTGAACGTTGATGCGTTCAGAGCGTTCGACCTTATTGTCCAGCCAAATATTGAATGAAGCTCGCGCTCGGACCTCCCGCCTTTTTATACCCTACCGCCACGACCCGCGTCGAGCGCGGCAACCGTTACACAAAAATAATCCTTATGGCATGATTCAGTATTCACGCGCGACGGCGCGATGGCTTATTAGCGTATTTCATGTATAAGTTTGGTGTTTCTATACCGATTACTATGATTCTTTTTTTATTGAATAGGTAATAATATTAACTTCTTTTAATTAGGGATGAGTGAGAGTATTATAAACGTAAAAGTAAACAAATATAATCAGAAAGCTCCGAACTGCTAAGCTATCGGGAGTTACACATGTTATTGTGAGTCAACCATAAAAGATAGACATATGCTGTTGTGGGATATTTTTTAGATAATTTTATGTAGAACATTTCCGTCGTAAATGATTTCTATGTAGCTTTAACCATTAAGGCTGCACACGCGACGGAAGCTTAAAAAATGGAGCAAATTCTCCCGTTTTCCCAACATTTCCTTTCACTGCTCTGCTCCTATTCATTGTAGCGTGATGAAAAGTATACTATAACCTCCCCCAGGAGTATGAAGAATAATTGTACCAAGTTTCGTAAAATCCGTCGAGTAGTTTGTTTCTATAAGGAACATAGAGACAGACAGACAGACAGACAGACAGACAGGCAAAAATTTTACTGATTGCATTTTTGGCATCAGTATCGATCACTAATTACCCCCTGATAGTTATTTTGAAAATATACAATGTGGGGATGACAATATGACTATAAATGAAAACACTAACAATACTAATGCATAGGAGTATTTAGGAACCATCAAATAAATCCTAACATTCAAATTAAAAAAGTGATTTTTTCTAACATATTAAATAGTGTAAAAGTGTAAACAAAAAAGA
Organism: Gortyna flavago; assembly: GCA_963669345.1. Lineage (NCBI taxonomy): Eukaryota > Metazoa > Arthropoda > Insecta > Lepidoptera > Noctuidae > Gortyna > Gortyna flavago. The sequence goes on from OY770129.1 coordinate 10,932,093, forward strand.
ACACACTTTAAATATTGCGACAACAGCGGGTGTTATTGACCCAACAAACATATGGCCGAAACCTGAAAAAATGGTATCGGTCAGTGTGCCGGGCACCCCTTTTTTTTGCAGGTTCGTAATAAATGTAAGATTTGTAGTAAGTAAAAACTTCCGCATGCATGGCTCTTATGTCTCAAGCATAACGTATAATATGCATTAGTTCGCATCGGGAAATCAAATTTAAGAACAAATTTGACGAAGGTTATTGAACTAGCGAGCTGAACACATGTTGTGTTTAACTGCAGATGGCTTTAACCTATCGGTGCTGGCTTGTTAACAGATACATCATGTAGAAAAAGTCAAAAATGAAAAATAATGTCCAGTGACCAAACTATTGGATTTATTTGATTGAATTTTTTTATGCAGACTGGGTCGTCATTAGGTATATTAGGTATACGAAGTTTAAATTATAGTCGTATTGTCATCCCCACATTGTATATCATGTACAGAGTTGACCTCTCTACAGATTTATTATAAGTATAGATTATAATTATGTTTCAGTTCTGAAGTGATTGGATCATTTACAAAAGAGGTTTTAGGTTTTTGTCATCTTGTTATTATTTTAAGTAGGTATGTCTATATTTAATTAGTATTTCCTATTTATGTATGTACACCTTTATTAGGTAAGTACTTACGTAAATATATGTAGATACCCGGTCTATCTATTCATACACGAAACAACTTTACACAAACAACTTTTAGCACAGAACATGAAAACGTGAAAAAAAAAATCTGCTGTTCCCTGCATTTATGTTCGCATAACTCGTCAAAATGTAGGGAACAGCTGATTTTTTTTTCGAGGTTTTAAAGTTTGATCATTGAATTTATTATCAAAATATTACCTTATTTATTAACACTACATTGAAATAAAAATGGATGGTGATCAAATATCAGTCAGGATTATCCTCACCATCTGAAACGTATTGGTTACCCTACGAAATTACGTGCATGCAGTTGCGGGGTCGCGGGGCGTGACGCTCGCTCCTCCCATTCGCTCAAGGTCGCTGTCACTTAATGTCGCCTTAACTTTTCAAGTTTGAAATAAGATCTATTAAACTTTGTAGAAAAAGGTTTTAATAGAAGAAAAATCGAAAGTATTGGTACACTTTTACTGCGTGTGGTAGATACACTAACCTCTATTCTTGAATAATACAGGTCCGTGTCACAGAGCAAGTAACCTTTTAGTCAATGTATTGGTAGATTAAAAAAAAACGTAGATGACTATTTTATTCGACGATTAATAAATAAAACGAAAACATAAATTGCTTTTTCATAATTTTTCATTCGCCTGTGGCCAGTTGCTTAAAACACAAAGTAACTAAAAAGTTTGCTTTAATGAAGTTTAAAACTTTCGGCCTCATTCGGCCATGGCTTCATGGCTTCTTCATAGACCTACCTAATGAAAACAGAAATGAAGTTTGACGTGGTTTGCGGTGTACAGTCACAAGCATAAATAGCTTACAGCTACGCAAAAGACTAAAGCGTTTTTCTCGTGAAAAAAAAAAAGGAATTTAGAAAAAAGATCTATTACATAATAATATTATGGTTTCGATAATATTATGTTTCAAGCACCATATGAATCTTGAGTAAGTGTGTGTAATGTATGCTCTTGATTTATCTACCTACCTATCTGGATACTAGGTTAAGGGTATTAACAAGTACCTATTTGAATGACTGTAGGTAGTGATAGTAACACAACACAAACCCAACTACAAGAATTAGAAAACAATTCAGAATAAAGGGCTTAGATAGGTAGTCAATTATACAGATAGGTATTCCTATAATAAAGGGATAATTTATTCTTCTAATTGTATTCTAATAACTATAGCTCTAGCTAGAGCTCTCATAGGTACCTATCTAAAATTTTACGCTTGTACCGCACGTTATGTTCCATTCCACAGAACAATTGTGTTATTTTTATTATAAATGACATGGAATTAGAAAGTTACTTTTGCTCTCTCTATGAAAGATAAGTGAGGACAGGATCGCTTAAAAAAATAAGTACCTAGCTTCTACCTATTTTAAAGTTAATTATTATAATATAAAGGAATAGTCACTATCGACCCTATTACATTTGCGATGTGGTGCAGTATCTAATGACGGATAAGGGATAATGGGAGATACATAAACAAATGAAATATTATTGAAAATCTTAAAGTCTCACCTATAACAGTATCGTTTCTGACATCGGCGAACTTGTCCTCGATACTTCTAAACTCCGGTATCGTGCTGACGCAGGTAATCTCGAGCCTGCCCGTGGCCACTATTTGTAGCTCCGACATGGTCACATAAAGATCCCTCTTGCTTGGTTTACGACTCTTGTGCCGACTGCTCATATGAATGAAATTCAGTTCTTCGTGTTCTTTTATTTCAGACATCTGGAAAAATACAGAATATAAGTTTTAGGTAGATATTCTTTTTTAAAGCTATTTTTTTTTCTTTCTTAATATCGTTAATTAGGTATGTTACCATCGAAACAAATCTTCGTAGAGCTAGTTATCGTAAAATTATAAATTAAAAGTTGATTTCTGCAATCAACATGAAGAAAGTGATATTAGTAATACTCGTATTATAGTTTTAAATTGAGCGGGAATAAAAACAATCTGCTTATCCCTAAACTATTCTCAATAGACGGAATCACAACGTTTGATGTACAATATCGCTCCACCCATTGATTGTGGATTTATTTATGTACCTACGTGTGTAAAAGACGTTCTGTGTCCAGTTTTACCGCGGGAATCGTTCTGATGCCGCTTTCACTGCCTCGGGGGGAATAGCGTCTAAGATGGAAGTTCTCCAAACATGTACATATATTTGAGGTAAATAAGGAAAAATATCCCATGTGTAAACGTATTCCCGACAGTAGGTAGACGTGCACGTACGAACATAATGGTTAATTTGCATAAAAGTAATTTCCTTGCGCCCACCAACGTATCTAATCTGCGTTCGCGATTTATTTGCCAAAAATGTAAACAAATATGAATTAATGGAAAAATAACTTTAATTCCTACACAATAAAGTTTAGTTTACGATACAACTTCAAACATTTTTATAACTTTTTCAATAGTGCTAGTCACTCTGAAATCAACTTAATCGTCATTGAAGTAAAGTTGATATTTGTTGAACTTGAAATAGGGTGGTGTGCAGCACTGCGCACTTTTACTAAAAATGTGCATACATTTATAGTAAAAGTGTACAAGTGTGTTTACACACATGCATATGTGCATGCATGTGTGTATATGTTTCATGTCATTTTAGACTAAATTCAGAATTTAATTAGCTTGTTCCTAGTGTACTTCATTATACGAGGTAGCAATAAGTTGCGGTAATCTTCTATACTATTAATACAGCACAAGCGTTTGTTTGTTTGTTTGAACGCGCTAATCTCTGGAACTACCAGACGGATTTGAAAAAAATCTTTTTGCATTTGATAGCCCAATTCTAGAGGAGAGGCTGTTTACCATCACGTTACGGCCGTTAGGAGTCGAGCAAAAAAAAGGCGGTAAGAACGCTTCGCGAAAACGAAGTAACAGCGCGGCGATGCGATGTGACCGGTAACAAGAAATTTCACGCGATTGAAGTCGCGGGCAGAAGCACGAGGGGTGTTTGTGTATTTATATTCTTGAAAACACAATAAAATTGCTTAGCTCAAGCAGTCCAGGTTTTTTAGTGCATCACAAAAGAGTAAAAGGATTCATGTCCATGCTATGTAAATACCTAGAAACTCACTTAGGTATACCTACCTGCATTTCGAAATTAAATAATAAAAAAAATTTTGCTTCATTTTGCGACTTTAAGTCGATGTTTTCATGTCGATGTTTAAACCGTAATGTGACTGTTTTATCCGTTTTAACATAATGTTTTAAATTACTTCATCATTATTCTTCACCTGATTTTCCTTCAAGCTGCAGCCGGGTGGCCTGGTCGCGACGTGAGAGGCGTGGGTGAGGGTCAGCAGAGGGGGAGGGCTGCTGAACCCGGCGTCATATTCGAACGACCTCTGCAGCCCTCGCCGACCGTTGCGCTCACTCATTGGCACACGGAATTTGTGTGAGTGGGCTACCAGTTCGTCCATCTAGAAATGTAAATACTAGATCAATTTGGTAATTAGAAAGAAGTCTAAGGCCGAATTTCACTAATAAAACTGAACGGGATCAGTCATGATTATATCCAAAGAAAATTTTACTATTTTCTTTGGATATAATCATGGATGTAGAATATTAGTTTTTTTATTGTTGTTGTAATTCTAAAAACCACTACGTTTTCTCCACTCTATCAAAAAGTACCTACTCTGTGGTTTTCTCATATCACATCTGACATTGGCAGTTGTCGACATCGGCACCATTGCCATAAAGAAAAATAGAATGGAATAGATGTCATCTAACCTGCGTTCAAGACCTGTCAGTGTCATCATTGTTATGGGATATTGACACTGACAGCTCACATCTGACATTGGCAGAATTGTCGACATCGGCACCATTGCCATAAAGAAAAATAGAATAGACACTGACAGCTCTTGATTAGCAGTGCAAGTTGGGTTCGTGAATATTGAGATTATTTTTACAGGCGCTTTCAGCATCGGTCAACTTGGTGGGGTTAGACTTCTAGAGTGTCATGAGTTATGAATATGTGCGGTTGGCTATATGTTAAACTCTAATAAAAAATAAATATCATGTATGAAAGAGCAACAAGGTATTTCATGTGAATAAGTAATTGAAATGTATTTTCGTAGCAAGTGCTACGAGCTGCTGCGCCGTTTATGTAAACGACGTAGGTACCAACCGTGTTTTCTTCTTTTACTCGTGAGAAAATAATAACATTTACTGTTTAAAATAAAGGTTACACCTACCTTCCTTCCATTAATGAACCACGTGATATGTGGGGCTGGTAAGGCAGGAGCTGTAGTGCAGTTGGCTCGCAGGGTCTCTCCGAAGCTCAGGTAACGCGTTGGAAAGTCAATCCTAGGGTGATGCTTTTGTGGATCTGTGAATAAATAATGTTTACAATGAAGTATTATTATTTATTATTATTTAAGTGTCAATTTTCAAATTCTTTAGTATCATTATTAAAAGACTTTTCCAGCTGTATGTGTGTTATGGTCCGCAACTACTGTCTGCCTTTAATTATTTGGCAAGCTCTGCGCCATCTCGGCAGGAACTGACGATGACACGACCTCTCGGTAATAATTGAGATTCCGAACGGCTGAAAACTGCTACTAATCATGTCTTGACAGAAGAATAAAAGCAAGATCGTTCATTAGTTTACTGATTAGGAATGTCATACTATTGTGTTGTTATCGAACAAAAGTGACAAAAATGTCAATATTTAACGCTAATCCTATTTATCTAGTAAGTACAATAAGGCCGCAGTAATCCCTGCCGACCGGATCTCATATTGTTGTGAGCGCGAACAATACTTAGTCACAAATGAATATCCACCAATGTACCATTTCATCTTTTGCATAATACAAACAAAATGTCATGAATATTTAGATTACATGAAAAGATAATTAATAATTTACGAGTTCTTTGTCATCCATTAACGAATTTCCCAGAACAAGGTCTTTTTGTCCCCATTTTATGGCTTCTTGTTCTAGATTTTAATGAATGAATCCGAATCAGATCTAATCAATTTTATTGAGCTGTTAAAGGTAGAGCGCCATTTTTAAAGGTAGTTTTAACAAGGAGCAGCAAGTAAGTAGCAATACAGGATAAAATTAAATAGGTGCGTCAAATTAAAACATCTAATTCAACGAAAGAAAATTTAGAGCATGTCATTAAGGAAAGGGATGCACAATGATGCGATGGGCAACGTCGTCGCGCGCCCCTTGTTCGTAGGAACGGTCAAAATTAGGTAAATACCGCTAGTTCAACGCGTTGCCAACTTGCAATTAATGGATTGCTTGTTTGTTTGTTTTGATTTCATATTTGTTATGAAAATTTTGAAAAAATATGTATCTGGATCGACGATAATTTGTGTCTACTCGAAAGCAATAACTTAGTTTGTACTATTTGGGTAATGTCAATTTGTAATGATTATGTAACAGTTACTGCACCTTCTACTTCGAGTTGGCGTAAGTTTACACTAAACTTTTTAAGAAACCATTACTTAACAATGTTCTAAATAGTTAAAATTATATAGAGCATGTTTATTTTCAGATGTGCTCATCTTGTTCATTCTTGATAGTCCCAGTCATAGCTCCCAGTGGATGCAGGTTTATTTCATGGCTTCTGTAAGCTTTCACGAAGTGGTCCTTGGAGATAGTTTCTTTATGCTTTACAAAGAATAGTGAGGGCTACCAAAATCTGAACAGACTCGAGTACCTAATAGTTCTGGAAAATGCGAGGGTAATCTGAGAAAAAAGTGGTAAAATAAAAGGGTAGTTTGAAATTTAAACATTGAACATTTTATTACGTCTCGTGTCTGCTCTTTGGCTCCAATTGATACAGATCTCTGACATATTGGCGGGTGTCGCAGAGCTTTATGTTACAATACAGACTTTGCAAACTTAAAAAAAATATGAATAATTTTTTTATAGTGATTCTATGCATTTGTAGGTTAAATTGCTTATTCCACGTAGAAATAAATCAAACACAAAATGACTAAAAATTAATATAATATTTAAAGTGTTCTTGAATTCAAAATTCATCTACTTCATAAAGATTGTGGGAAGTTCTGCAGGTAACGCTGTGAAAGGAAATAAACATAGTCCTTCCTTTTTCTTATTGATAACACACATGATTCATAGAACCAAAAAATGTTAAGTTGAATGTTGATATAAATAGCACATAATGAATTCATTGTCTTGTTTTTATCTAAATGACGTCCTCCGATGGTCTTCGTGTAGAGAGACCTACCTGGTGTTGAGGTTACAACTGTACCCGTATCCAGTTGATGTAACTGCTGACTCTTGCGAAGGCAGAAGGATATTCTAACTCACATCCATCACGTGCCACAAATGAACTCACGCCTATTAATACTTGTTGTCCTAGATTGTCGATCGTCAATGGTCCACCAGAGTCACCTTGGCAAATACCAACTCCTCCATAGCCATTTGTGCATATGTTCGAGTCTTGCACCAGGTGACCGTAGAATGACCGACATTTTTGCAGTGGTATCACTTCTAGCAAAACATTTCTAGCCATGGTGTTTGTAGTGGGATTGGTTAGGTCCGAGTACCTTCCATACCCGGCGGCAATGACTTGCTTGTTAGAATAGTCCATTTCTAAAAGCGGCCCCGACGGCAATGCTATCGGCTGAATTTCACCAGAGAGAGGAACATGAACTGGTAAATATAACATTGCAACATCGTTAGCGAATGTTCTCGAGTCATACGTTGGAAAAATAGCAATACCTGTTGCAGACACTCTGACACCTCCATGGAACAGGAATGGTGAACCCAGGACTACAGTGATTCGGTGTGCTTGATTCCATCCGTCGAACCAGCAGTGAGCTGCCGTCAGGATTCTGTTTGAAGATAGAAGTGATCCTCCGCACGCGGACGGCGAAGTGAGTCCGACAATATCGATGAGTAGACCGGCCAGGTAAGGATGAGCGAAGACCGGAGCTATAGCTCCTCCGACGATGCGACCATTTCGCGCTGCCTCTTCTTCCGACAGTTTTATATTTTCTGCATTTTTGATGCCAACTTCTCGATGCCATCCTATGGATCTCTCTCCCGCTGTGTCGTCGGTCCACGCAGAATGAATAATCAATAGACAGATGACTAGAAAGGCGCGCATTGTTGATGTTTGTAGTGTGTGATCAGCACTCGGGCTTATATATCCATTATCTGTTTTAAATTTTAATTAAAGCTGATAAATAATAATTAAGCTGATAATGTTTTTATTACCCTTATTTTAAAAGAATTAACACTCGATTAATTCATTGTTATTTTGCACATACGACGTAATTTGGGAGTAACCTAAGCACAGGCATTATATCTGCTAATCTTGGGATTAACGCGTATTTACGGTGGAATAACTTTTTGGATATAGATCCCTATTGTTACAATATAATTGGGATTACGTTCCAGTAATTGATTATAAAAGTTCTAGAAATAGATATTTATAATAAAAAAATATAACATCATTTACAAATAGGAACATCCCTTTCTTTTAGGTAACGGTTATGTATCCACATACAAATTACCAGGGGCGTACCTAGTCCTAAAGGAGCCCTGTATCAAAAGTTAGGGACCTTTTTTACTCGGCTGTGGTGAAGCTTCAAACGAGGGTATTGTTTTTGATTTTAATAAAGGAATGCAAAAGCTTGCGAATCGAGATCGAAAATTTTAGCATCCTGACTGGAACACATGGTTAAGCGTCATTATCATTATAAAAAGAATGCAAGAGCTTGAGAATTGATATGCCTGTAGCTTGAAGCCTTTGTAAGCCATAAAATAAATTACATTAATTTATATTTTTTCATTAGGTATTCACTCATTACGGGCCTTTTATGAATAAGAATTTGAGGTTCTGCATAATATTTTACGAATGTTTGCTTACACACGTCGCATCGGGGAGCCCAGTAGCCTGGCTGCTACATCCTTATCTTAATTGACCATAAATACCTCATTTAAAACTGTAGATATCTAACGTTTGATTAATGTCCAAAAGTGTACCTAAGTGACTAAACCGAGGTAGGCAAGACTTGGCTTAAGTACTTCCAGTTTTGTTATTTTAAATAGTAGGTTTGGTACCTATTAACAAATAAAATATAGGAAATATCACTGTACTCTACAAAAACTATGCGGTTATGAAACAGAAAAAATGTCATAACCAAATCGTAATTGTGGAGGTCACGCGAAATTCGGACCAAGTAACCTTGCTTAAACAAAAATATTTTATCTTCATTTATCCTGCTAAAGAGGACCCGACTGAGTCATTAAAGCGTTGCAGGAAATACATACAAGGAAGTTTTATGTAAGAAGATATTTATTTTTATTTTCCTTACTTTTTGCTATAGCCATAAATTTGGTACTTAGAGATATCAATAATCATAAAAGTATACGAAACAAAATAACAGATTAATAGAGATATTATTATTAGACGAAACACAACATTTATTTCTAGAAAATGTGATATTCCTCTACTTTTTGGTATTATTTTTCAGAACCACTAAATAACATTCTCGTTGTTCACTTTCACCTGTAATAGCTGTTGATTTACTACCATTGGGTGAGGTATTTCCTTCCTGAACCTTTTCAGTGCTCGATTAATCATTTATTACGTAGCAGGGTTCCAAATTACGGACAATTTAGGGGTCTGCGGCTTCACTGGTTATTCGATGTTAAATATTTTTCAAAACCTCCGCACTGGTGAGAAAAAATAATTTCTATAATCTGTACACTTTAAATTCCAAGTATTTATTTTAGCCTTGTTCAAGGAATTAGGTCAACATTTCGGTAACCTTAAATTTCGCTACATAGGAGCTACATAATATATTATCTGGGTTACCTTACAGACACACGTATAAGTATCAGGGAACGGAAACGGATTCTCCTCAATAAAAACGAGACCGCGATATTTGTTGCTCGACCCCGGACTTGATAAATGATTGGAGAGGAGAAATAACCAGCATACATTTCTTCACGAAAGAGAACAATAATTTTATTTAACAATGTTTACAAAAGAGAACGAACAAAGTGATATTTTATTTGCATTATGCTCAGAAAATATGAAATATAACTTGAGGGGTGGGTGAGCATCCATTCAAAATTGTGTAGCATGCAGGAACCATTTACTGGCGGCATTTGTCTTGCTGACGCTGCATTTATTCAAGTCAGAACTCACCGAATTTACTCTATTCGGTGAAAGCGAATTCAAAACCTAATCAACCTACCATTTCTGATTCGAAATAGCTCCATTCTATTCAGCTTTCCGTATCTTTCAGGCTGGATTACTTGACTGTCCCGCGTGTTTAAATTTGGCTTAACAGCTGAAGGTATAAGGTTCAAAATGGTATATATATATTAGTGTTGTCAGATTTTAATGGTGCGTGTTATCTGGTTTGGTATGCGTCTCACGTGCTGCTCTGGCCGGCCTTCATCGTGCATTCTAATAGATAGCTAATGATGATGTTTTGGGCAGTAAATGGATAATTTTATAGGTGCAATCCTTTAGGAGAACGGGTACAGTTATATTTGTATTCACTTTAGGGAAAACAATTGAAAATACAGATTAAGTTTAACTCTTATGCAAATGAATGTTTGGTTACTTTCAAAGTTTAGCCGCGTGCAGTAGCAATCCCTAATAGAAACGAATATAAAAAAATTATTCAATATTGTAGAGCCCCTTACTATAATGGATATAGTGTGGAGTTAACAAGTTCGCTAAAAGACGTGTCTGAATCTGAAAGTGTCGACTTGCATTACAGCATTAGGTATTTTAACCAACAAATAACTTTCACTAATCTTTGGAATAAAAATGACAATTCGACAGTTAGCAGACTATTGAACAATCAGTCCTACAACGTCATTCTGTAATTATGTGCAGAAATCTGACAGATGCGTCGCGCCGATGCGAAAATAGTCTTAGTTACCTCTATAAGTGCATTCACAGTCTGTTTATTTCATTCTAGAATCGATCGTACGTGGTTTATAGATAAAGCAGGCGGGATTTGACAGCGGTGTTTGATGCGATGACGTTCAATAATTGTTTGCTCAATTCGACGGCGCTACGCTTCTCGTAGCAAGCTCTACGTTGCTACGAAATGATTGGTGGAGGAAATAGAATTAGGATTTGTGACGTTGAATTCGGGATTTTTGTGTTGAGATTGAATCAGAGTGCTGCTTAATTGGTATTGGTTTTTAAAGAATGAGACAAACATTATTACTTTTGTAGTTTTTTTATACCTATTAAATTACACCGCCCAAAAAAAAAACCTGAAATTAAATCTAACTTTTGTGACTGTTGATGACGTAACTACTTAAAGTTGATATGTAGGTAGTAACAAAAGTCATAATGCAACACTGTCAGTGTCACCTTCTTCACTGTCCAATTAATAAATGAATCATAATTATAACAGCATAACGATTGATAACACCTGATTGATCAGCTTTTAAGCAGCAATAAATCTAAAATCTTTTACGTGAGTAAAACTGGTAAAGATAAACTTACGGAATACAGTGAGTTGTTTTTCAGTTGAGGCTTTAGTGAAAATAGGAGTGTCGAGCGACACCTCACACGAGTAGCTGCCACTCGCTACAAAATCCAAGTTCTGCAGGATTATAGAGTTTTCCGTAGCTAAGGCGATCTGAAATGAAGCAAACAAGTCAATTAGTTTCAAACAAAGACGCTCACTGAATTTTAATAGAATAGTGCCTTTTGTTACAATATAGTTTGTGGGCAATTTATTGAAATAATTTCGGTATTTAATGCTTAACCTGTGAACAAAGTTGCCTGTTGCTTTCTCATAGACCGCTACAATTAATGATCGTAAGTGTATGTATTTGAATAATAAATAATCACGACATAATGCTTGACATATGAATTGGGACATAGCAGTGAGGCCAATTCTATCACAGATCAGAAGGCCTATTCTCGTAATTTAAAACGTTAAAAATCTAGTCGCAGACTCATCTCGGCGACAAACAAATGTCAAAAACCTGTCAAAATGTAGGGAAATTTGAGGATTTTTTGACAGATTGAGACTGAGAGATCAGACTGTGAACGTTCTTAAAATTACGAGAATTGCCCCTCAGGGCTCGACAACAACATACACTGTGATTCCTAGGTACTTATTTGTTGTTATTTCCGCTCAGCGCTCACGGAGATGCAGCTTATTGACGTCTATGTTCAATTTAATTTTGTACCCATAGTAGTAAATATTAACGTTGTAGAGTACCTAGGTTGGAAAGCACTGCTTATTTCCTAAAGATATCTTTCCTTATAAGAAATTTGGCCCCAAACAAACGTTGGCTCAACATAATGACCTTTTCTTTGGAGTTGGTTGTGACCGTTAAAAAAGGTGAATGTCATTCAGTTAAAAGGTACCTACATGAAAATATTTACGCTTACGACAAGGATGGTTCAACAAGTGGGCAGGTACTTATTACGATTAGGTGTTTGAATAGAATAAGGAATGTGGGAATATGGAAGTAAGTAGTTATTCGGGCAAAGTAAGCTGAGCAAAGCTTTCCGTTGGATTCTTGTTTGTCGATGTCGCTCGTTCGTTTGACGAAAAATTATTTCAAATATTTTTTCGCTGGTAAGTAATTAGGTACATATTTGTCCGTATGTTAAATCTTTGTTTTTACTCCGTGTGTTAAATTTATTACCTATGTAGTTTATATCATTAGCGTTATTTCGTACGTTATATTTTTGATAAATAACGAGTTCCTACCTGCATAATTGTATACCATCCGGTCCACACAAAGGACGTAGGTAATGAAAAGCTTTGAACGTATTTAAATGTTATAGAAATATACCGATTCGTGGTCGGCTTAATGTTCATGCAAACTAAGTATTATTTATTCAACCTCCATATTGTTAATTAATTTGAACATTACCATCCCTATTTTAAATACTAAATCAATGTACGTCGCGTAGAACAATGGTAGGCTTCTATCCGAAATATCAATAGGATTCGGAGCCCGTAACCTCGACTTAGGCGGTTAGGCCTTCAGACAATTCACTCGGATATTCACAATTCGCTAGATTGACCCGGTAGTGAGGTCGACCTGTTACGCCCTCCTGCGGTGCAGTGGAACGAGCGATGTGCATGCAACGCAACTTACCTGAGGCACGCCGAATTAATTTAAGTGCGCTTTTACATTAGGTGCATACTAGCGCACCGCGTTATAGTCTTTATTATAACTTTATGCGGGGTTCTATTGATGTGTAGATTATATATAAGCCTGCGTATTATGAACGAAGCTGTTATATAAAAGCATGTTTGTGTAGGTGTTATTGAGCCTTACGCGCATTTTTCGTTTTTTCCATGAGTAAATTTTTCATTACACTAGACAGATCATCTACCTACTGATACATTAGTAGAGGACATTCTTGAGACTATACATATAAACTAAATAGATACGAACCCCAATGTTAGTAATTCATAATACCAAAGTTTAATTAACTAAAACACTGCTCAGTATCTAATTTAAAAGATAAGCGTCATAAATTACATTTAAAACTAAAGTTTGTGAGAGTGAAACAATCCCACGAAAGCTGCGGGAAAATAATATTCAATAATGAGAAAATTAAACTTGGGAAGTGTTCTCTACGTTACGCGGTTGTAAAACAACTTGTATCACGCCTACTTTTTTTTTTACAAGTGTTACAATGTCTAAGTATGACACTGGATCCCGCACTAGGATACCCTGTCTCGCAGGATCCAGTCTCTTTCGACAGATAATATGAATTATTTAAGAAATGGACTTTTCTTTTTATTTTCTTTGGCTACTTTTCAATATTATTAATGGCGTTCTAAAAATACTGGCTGTTAATATTTACGCAGGACTGTTTTTAACCGACCTCAAAAAAGGAGGAGGTTCTCAATTCGTCGGAATCTTTTTTGTTTTTTTTTTATGTAGGTATGTTCCCCGATTTCTCGAAGACGCCTGGACCGATTTGGAAAATTTTTCTTTTGTTTGAAAGGGTATACTTCCAAAGTGGTCCCATGATCATCAGGTCAGGATCTGATGATAGGATCCCAGAAAAATCGAGGGAAATCCTCAAATTTTATTGGCAAACCTATAGCGATTTGGATATTTTTTAGAGTAACTTGAGCATTTGCTCTCGGAAATCATCATTTGGTAAAGTGGAGCTGATGATGAAGACCACAGACAGCCATATTCAATGATAAATATTTCACGGGTTGCGATTCGATTATTTTAATATGGTTGCTAAGCAATTTATGCTCGTCACAATGCGTGTGGTGGTGGAGTGGAGTTCTCCAGGTTCTTACGAGGAGAACTCCTTAACTCCCCAACAAAGGTGATGAGCAGTTGACGTTAGGCTATTGTAACTTAGATAAATTACAAACTCTCTCACTAAAAATCGAAAAATAAAAACTTTTTTACAAAAAAAAAAACCGACTTCCAAAAAAAAAACTACAAAGTGATAAATAACTTTTATTTCGGAAGTCGGTGTCGTTGGTTCTGCATTTTCGTTTATTGACACCGACTTCCGAAATAAAATTTATTTATCACTTTGTAGTTTTTTTTTGGAAGTCGGTTGTTTTTTTTTGTAAAAAAGTTTATTTGTTTTATGTTATTGGAAGTGGCAAGCAAGAAGGCGATCTACTTGATGCACAGAGTACTTTTTGTTAGACAGCAACTGCGCAACACACTATCAATCACAATCTAAAACATTTTTAAGGATATTGCTAATCCATTTCTTTATATGTTCTAAAAAAAAATTCTGCTCAACCACATTCAGAATGTGTTTGAACTATCAAAATTTAAGCCATTTCTACTGTGTTAGTGTGTTGGACATTTTTTTTTTGTTTGAAAGGGTATACTTCCAAAGTGGTCCCATGATCATCAGGTCAGGATCTGATGATAGGATCCCAGGAAAATCGAGGGAAACCCTCAAATTTTATTGGCAAACCTATAGCGATTTGGATATTTTTTAGAGTAACTTGAGCATTTGCTCTCGGAAATCATCATTTGGTAAAGTGGAGCTGATGATGAAGACCACAGACAGCCATATTCAATGATAAATATTTCACGGGTTGCGATTCGATTATTTTAATATGGTTGCTAAGCAATTTATGCTCGTCACAATGCGTGTGGTGGTGGAGTGGAGTTCTCCAGGTTCTTACGAGGAGAACTCCTTAACTCCCCAACAAAGGTGATGAGCAGTTGACGTTAGGCTATTGTAACTTAGATAAATTACAAACTCTCTCACTAAAAATAGAAAAATAAAAACTTTTTTACAAAAAAAAAAACCGACTTCCAAAAAAAAAACTACAAAGTGATAAATAACTTTTATTTCGGAAGTCGGTGTCGTTGGTTCTGCATTTTCGTTTATTGACACCGACTTCCGAAATAAAATTTATTTATCACTTTGTAGTTTTTTTTTGGAAGTCGGTTGTTTTTTTTTGTAAAAAAGTTTATTTGTTTTATGTTATTGGAAGTGGCAAGCAAGGAGGCGATCTACTTGATGCACAGAGTACTTTTTGTTAGACAGCAACTGCGCAACACACTATCAATCACAATCTAAAACATTTTTAAGGATATTGCTAATCCATTTCTTTATATGTTCTAAAAAAAAATTCTGCTCAACCACATTCAGAATGTGTTTGAACTATCAAAATTTAAGCCATTTCTACTGTGTTAGTGTGTTGGACATTTTTTTTTTTGTTTTTGAAATGGGTTCGCTCTTGACTCTAGTCTAGGTTAGAGGTGACAGAGACAGAGTCGACGATGGAGTGAGCTTACCCAGAAGAAGCCTATTCACTCTCACTTTGAAGAGATTCGGGTTGTATGCGCTCGGAAACACAGACGCATCTAGAGAGTTCCACTCTTTTGCTGTGCGTATTAAAAAAGACATTTGAAAACGCTTAGTTCGAATTTGTGGAATAGCAACTTGGTAGGGATGGTAACTTGCAGTGCGTCTGGATGTCCGAAGGTAGAAGGGGGTCGGTGGAATGAGGTCGTGGAGTTCTTGGGCACACTCACCGAAGTATAATCTGTAGAAGACTGATAAGCAGGCAACATTGCGGCGATGAGCCAAGCTGTGAAGCTTGGCATCCACCAGTTTTACGTCGCCAATGAGCCTCTTAGCTCTGCGTTCCACCGAGTCAAGCGCGGCAAGTTGGTATTTCGCTGAGCCATCCCAAAGGTGGCTGCAATACTCCATGCAGGATCGAACTTGCGCTTTGTAAAGGGTTAAAAGCTGTCCAGGCGTAAAGTATCGCTTCACCCTATTTAGGACGCCCAGCTTCTTGGCCGCAGTTTGGGCTTTGTACTCGATGGTCGCGCCAAAGTTGAGACTAGAAGTCAACTCCATGCCTAGGAGCTCGAGCCGATCAGTTACAGGAACAGATGTACCCCGAAAAGTAGGACTCTGGTCGAAACGACTCCTTTTGGCGGTAAAAAGACACGCCTGTGTTTTGGTAGCGTTAAACGACACCAGATTGTCATCACCCCACTGGGAGACAAGGTTTAAGGTCAAATCTGTCCGCTCTACCATGGCCTCTCTCAAGGAACGAACTTCGGCCCCGCTGGCTTTTGCGCTGGACAAGTATCTCTCTGAAACAGTACTGTCATCAGCGTACCCAACAATACCAGGCTGAAGTAGGTCATTGATGTGCAGCAGGAAAAGAGTTGTAGAGAGAACAAACCCCTGAGGAACTCCAACATCAATAGCCATAAGGTCAGAGGAGCAGCCATCAACGACCACTCTGATCGACCGCTCACTAAGGAAGTCTGATATCCAGCTACAAAAATCAGCTGGGATGCCATAAGCAGGAAGCTTGCTGAGTAGACCGGCGTGCCAGACCCTGTCGAAGGCCTTCGAGATGTCAAGCGATACAGCAAGTGCTTCGCCGTGTTTCTCGATGGCTTCGCCCCAACAGTGCGTGACATACACAAGAAGATCGCCAGTTGACCGTCCTCGGCGAAAGCCATATTGACGGTCACTGAAGAGATCATTGTCTTCAAGGTAGGTCAGCAGCTTACTGTTCAGTATCCTTTCCATAACCTTGCACAGAATGGAGGTAATGGCGATCGGACGGTAATGGGCAGGGTCCGCACGGTCGCCCTTTTTGGGCACTGGTTGTACATTTGCAAGCTTCCAGGATTTTGGCACCGTTCTTTTTTCAAGAGAGAGGCGGAACAAGCGTGTCAACACAGGAGACAGTTCAGGCGCACACTGCCTCAACACTCTCGCTGGAATACCGTCAGGCCCGCTTGCCTTGTTCACGTCTAGACTGCACAATACTCTTCGGACCTCTTTAATGTGAACTGCGATCTCCGGCAACGAGGAGTCACAATGAGGTACAGTGGGTTGTTGGTTGGAGCCAGCGTCAAGACGTGAATTGCTTGCAAAGAGAGAGGCAAATAAATTTGCCTTCTCACTTGCGGAGTGAGCCAGCGACCCATCAGGTTTCAGCATTGGAGGTAAAGTGGGACGACAGAAGTTCGCTTCAACCGCTTTAGACAGGGACCAGAACTGTTTACTACCCGGAGGGTGCGATGCAAGTTTGGTCCCAATACGTCCGACATGGTCAAAACGCGCCCCACGCAAAACCCGCTTGCAGACCTTAGCGGCAGAATTAAAGGCTCTTTTCTTCGCGCGAACCCTACGTGCTCTAACTTTGCGGTCGCGGGCCTTCACCCAGGCTTGGTAGGCAGACTCTTTTCGGGCCTCAGCGCGGGCGCATTCTGCATTATACCAAGGCCGGGATTTGTGACCGAGCGGGATGTCGGAGAATGGAATAAAATACTCCATCCCCTGCCGAATCACGTCCGCAACCACGTCAGCACAGCACGAGGGGTCACCCAAGGAGAAACACACCTGCCGCCATGGATAAGACGCAAAAAAGTGCCGCATCTCATTCCAGTCTGCCGAATCGTATCGCTATACTCGCCTCGTGCCCCTGGGACTCTCATCTGGAGGAGAGCAGGTCGATATGGATTTCACCAGACAGTGATCAGACGTTCCCAGCGGGGCTGAGACCGAAACTGAATGACTGTCCGGATCAGTTGCCAGCAGAAGGTCCAAGCAGTTGGGTGTATGGCCGTCAACATCCGGTACCCGTGTTGCTACATTCACCATCTGGGTTAGATCTAGCGTTAAAGCAAACTTGCGTGCCTCCAACCCAGCATGGTCAGTTCTTTGGAACGGGAACAACCACTCTTTATGATGGGCGTTAAAGTCCTCCAGAAAAATGAGCTTCGCTGTTGGGTACCGTTGCTGACTCCACGAGGAAATTAAAGAGCGCCGTTGTGTCCAGGTCACCGCTGTGCGATCGGTAGACGCCTATGTAGAGAGATTTCTCCACGCCTGAAAACTTGACATACCACCTATTGGACATACCACGCAACCATGTTGCCATTTCAAAGATTAAGCTGACTCTGTAATTACTCCGGCACCTCGGCCCTTCAAACCGTAACACAGCGACGTTGCTTCATGTCAGAAATAGGTGGCAGTACCTTTCCGGACGAGGTCATTATGGGGGAAGCGCCAGGGTAAATTTTCTTACGTTTTTTGCAGTTTGCAGTTTAGTGCCAGAGAGTATGTTGATTGAAATATGATTCTCGAGCGTAACAAATATGGCTTAAAATCATCAATACACCCTTTAGGTTCATATAATCATAATGATTGATATTTCATGAAATAGTAGGGAATTCAATAGGATTACTTACATGAACTTAGAGGGTTGTATTGATGATTTGAATGATTATAATTCTGTAAATACATACTTGTTACGCTCGTGAATCATATTTTGTTCAACCTGACACTGATCTGCAAACTGAAAAAAAAAGTAAGATAATTTAATTTCGCGGGTTACCTAGCGCATCACTAAAAATAGAGCTCTACAATTTACCTAATAAAATTCTACATATATTTGTGGTCGAAATATTACTAAACGCTAACTTCGTGCTTACACCATTTTCATCAGCCTAAAATGCCTTTCATAGGATACGTGAACAATATCCCGGCTGGTTCGCTTGCATCGTCGACAGAAAAGTGTTTAATCAATTAGCGGAAAGGCGCCGGAGGAAAATCTTCCTGTACGGTGGCCATGGTTTTCTATTGACTTCAGAAGAGATTCCTGAAATATATTTGGCATTTACTGCTAATAGATGTATGCTAGCATGGAGTTTTTATAATTACAGCACTTTGTGTAGACTTTTGTCGAAACCCCTACTTTTGACATAGGACGAAGATTCGAGAATCAACGATGCACCAATTATTAAAAAAAGATTATCGTAAAAGAAAAAGAAACGAAAGAAAAATTGTTTATTCTGCACAAACAAAACGCACATTATAAATAGTTAGATAGATAGTTACATGACAATGCGTCATGTATGGCTAATGTAAGTACATTTTTTTAAATTTTAAATAGTAAAGTATCTTGCTGTACCTAGTTCGTAAAGGGTATCGAAACAATATACCTCAATGTGTTGTGTGTAGGTATCGATAAGTGTAGTGTGAGTTAACCTTACGGTTCCGGCGATGGTTAGCGACCTGCCATTACTTATGCATCGGCGTTATCTTGACCCAACATCAATTGGTGGGCACGGCCATAAGCGGTTATTGCTGATAAGGGAAGCTATGGTGACAATATACCTACACACGTGTGCGTTACCTTCTTACCAGGTGGCAACTAAAGTCTACACCAGCCGATCAAAATGTAATGCCATCCAAATTTAAAGTCATCAATCATTTATTTCAAATAGACACATAAAAGCACTTTTGAACGTCAAAATTTAAAAGAAAATTATAGAATTGATTCTAGGTGCTCCTTCCAAAAGGTAGTTTCGTATGGAGAAGAATGGGCAAGAAACTCCATAGTTACTTGTATAGAATGTCATTTCCAGAAGTATTCATATTATTTTCAATACAAACTTTCCATTTACGCTGAATAATGACCGTAAACTCATTTTCAGGTTGCGGTTTTCCAGTCGGTAATTCTCAATAAAATTCCCGACTTTTTTGATTGACCCATGTAAGTTATGTTTTATAATAATTCAGCAGAGCACTCATATTGCCTTCGATTTAATTCCGGCAAATATATTTCGGGCGGTACCCGAAATATTTTAAGACCTTGGCAATTGAACCATTTATTTTACGTTTACTCTTTCTAAGCCTTTGGAAAGGCGTAATGTAAAAAACCTTTTTTATTCGATAGCTTAAAATTTATCTTACTATTACTTAGACAATAAATAAGCAAGCTATTGTAAATTAATTTTCTATTGTCCATTTTCTTCTGTCGAAATTATAAGACAAAGAAACAAACTCAACATTTTAAAATGATAATTTCTAATACTCTAATTTATTAAGAGACTAGCTTTTACCCGCGTCTTCGTCTGAGAGGAGGTTGGAAATTATCCCATGGGAACTTACTACCAGGATAAAAAGTACCCTATGTGTTAATCCAAGTTATAAACTATGTGTGTGGTAAGTTTCATCCAAATTCGTTCAGCCGGTTTTGAGTGATTGAGTAACAAACATCCAAACATACAAACTTTCACATTGATAATAATAAATAAATAATAATATAATAATGTATAGTAGGCAGTAGGATATATTATGATCTATTACATTACTGCTACTAGTATCACAGGAGAAAAATAACCACTTTTAACTTGAACCCAAGTAAAACAACAAAATAAACGAACCAGCGAACACTTGCCTGCGGTTCAGGACCAGATCTAACTAAAGTCAAATCGTGTGGTAACCCCAAGGTAACGTTGACCTGGAAAATTAACTCCGCCCGCGCCGTTACCCAACTTTCACCTACGTCTGTACACTTTTAGGGTACCTACGTTCACATATTCAGGACCATTGCAGAAAGTGAAATATATACTCGGTGTAATTTTGAGTAATACTCTTATAATACGGTCTTAGTGAACGGATCAGAAAGTTGTAGGGACTTGCTAATGGCGGTAACGGTACACACGTTACTTTCGTGTTATCTTGCAGACAGATAATACCCTGTAAATAAAGTTTAGATAACAGGACAGCCGGAACAGATACAGATAGGTAGCTTACTAATCTAATCTATGTTAAATTGTGTTTAAATCACCCCACGTGATTAACTTCTTGGCCGGCTTTGTTTATCAGCACCAACCAACTGTAATTATATTTACAGAAAAAAAAACTAACTCATGCAAACTTCCACGTTTTAATTCGTTGAATTTGGCTTTCAACACATTCGGCAAAAACAGATTCAATTTACTCTGGATAATTAATTTAAAAAATCATTGGTGTGTTTTATTTAAAAAAAACCGTTACTTTAACAACGTTAATGAGACTGCTTAATCAGAATAAAGGTTAATTACGAAATATAATATCTACATTTCGTATTAAAATGTTTTAATTAAATCTTACACGTCAATAAATGTAGCGTGGCTCATAATTGGCGGTTGCTCACACAAAATTTACGCTGGCAGTGATTAAAATGTTTTCCGTTTTATAACATTCCGAAATATTGCAATCAAATACTGTCACCGGTTTAATTCCGGTCCATCGATCCAGCTGGCGAGATTAATTCGGTCATATCCGCTCATATGATGGCGGGAAACTTTTATGTGAGTTTGATAACAAAAAGGTTTTAGGCAAGTAGATATACAGTGCAAAGGGATGTTTTTTCAATCTCTGAACGCAGCTAACATGCATGTCAGTCGGTTCGCTCGTGATGCTTGATGTTGTTTTGGTTTCTGAGTTAAGATGATACAAGACAGTTCTTAGAGGGTCCGATATATCTAGAGCGCTTTCTAGGCTAGGCAAGCGTTGCTCCTGCCTGGCAATTAGATTCTCATCGGTCACTGGATATGGGTAGATACAGTAAAATCAAGGCAGAAGTTTGCCCAAACAGGGTTATTTGAAATTGGCTAGCTAAACTCCGCAGACGCGTTGGGTATCTATATCTAAACGTGATAAAACGATTTTTTTTTGTACTGTCATCGACCGCAGTTATTTTTTATTTATTTATTCATTTACTAGCTTCTGCCCGTGACTTCGTCCGCGTGAAATTTACCCTCCGGGGGGAGGGTATTCACCCTCTTAGGAGTGGAATTTCAAAAAACTCTTTCTTAGTCGATACCTATATACACTTCACAAATAACACACTCTCCAAATTTAGAAAGAAAGAAAGAAAAAAACATAATAATTATTAATATAATAATTTAATGTCTCTATGATCAGCGGTTTAGGCTGTGCATTGATATAATCAGTCAGATAGGATCACAGGACTTTTAATTTTATATTAGGTTATAAAAGTAAACCTAAGTACCTACCGAATAAAAAAAACAATAACAGGTAATAAAATACCTACCTACCTAAATAAACCTATTTCTGATGATAACTAATCTAAACTCTACCTTAAACTGTACTTAGTAAAAACTAAAAGGAATAAAATGGTCGCACTGAAAAGCACGGTTTAGAATTGCAAGTACAATAGCAGTTAAAACATACAATTTATAGAATGTTAATAAGAACGAACGCTCGCCACATCGACACGTCCGTTCAAATCAAAATTCAAAAAATTTATGATGCGCGCGCTCAGACTCCGATCGGACGAACGGTGCAACCAAATTCAACCTTCAGCACTACATTTTTAGTGCGGGTGACGTAACATACGACAAACTTATTATTTGCGGTTGATACAGTAACCGGGTCTAGTGATCGAACCGCAAAATTAAGTTTGTTTTTTATTGTGTATACTTTTCCGGGATAAAAAGTACCCAGTGTGGTGCCCAGGATATTAAAGAATAATTATACCAAGTTTCATCGTAATCGGACCGGTACTTTTTGCGTGATGCCTGAACAAACAGACAGACAGACAGACAGACAAAAATTTTTTTAATCACATTTTTGGTTTCGGTGTCGGTCTAGTAACACCCCCTTCCATTTATTTTTTTGATATTTTCAATGTACAGAATTTTCACTTCTACAGATTTATTATAAGTATAGATTTCAGGCGACCCAGGCCCATAGATAACCTAAACATACATATTCTTATTATTGTAAGTAGATACTCACTTGAAATATCCATTTTAAAAAGTCTTTTTTTTTGTATTCTTTAGATACAGACTTGATGGGCAGGTACCGATATCTAAATACGATAAAACATAAGAAAACTAATTTTCTCAACAGATACTTTGAAGTAACAGCGGTCGTTGACCTCCCAAAAACACATAAAATATTAAATATAATTGATTTTATTGTGTTTAGTTACCGATGCCCAGCGCGTCTACGGAGTTTAGCTAGCCAATTTTTAATTACCCTGTAGGACCACAATATATTGGCACTAACACTAACTTAGGTAGGTATACTTGTACCTAAGTGTTTTGTTTCCAATAGATAACATTTTTATAAAATAATATCAGTAGAAGTTTAATTAATAAGCGGTCTGACTAAGCAGTACCTATCTCAAATGGACAATTATGAAGTTCGCTTATAGTATTAGGACCAAGTACCTATTATTTTATTGTTACTGCTGATATTTAGCCCTTCGATTAGAAACTAAATGACTCTTTAGAGGAACAGAAATTTCATAGTCTTCAATAATTTTGTGCATTTCTGCCCGAGAGACTAAATATTTTGAATAGCTCAAAAGATAATCAAGTATTTGAGAATAAAGACCTTTAAAAGTATTTGATTTGTGTAAATGTTTGTTAAAACCAAACATAAGGGTTCTGTAATATGGGCCTTAAAATAATTTATAAATTAACCACTTACGAGTTACAAGCACAAGTTAAAAAAACACTTAGGTACAGTCAGTTATAGCAATGGGCATTGTTAATATTTTTTTAAATGTTGTAATTGAAAAACCATTTCGAGGAATAGCGTTACTAATCATTATGGACTAATTAATTTACGAAAAATATTAATATTTATTGATATTTTTGATAAAATACGATTGACCTTCTGTGCCCTTCAAATTACGTCACCTGCGACCGTACAGTTTAGTATCGTTACCTCAAAAATAAAATAAAAAGTAAGTGGCAAGTATTGTCTACAATCCGTCAGTGTCAAGTGTAAAATTATAATATGTCAAAAATATATTAAATTTAAATATTCCGACTTGCCTCTTATTCATCTCGTTTATAAATCTGATTACATTATTTCAACAATCGACAATATTTAATATATCGGAAGAGCTATGGTATACAAAAAAAAAAATGGAATGAAATGCTATGGAATGAAAAATTTTAATAGATTGATACTTTGACACTTTGATAGGTGTGGATGACGTTGTGTTGACAGATTGATTTTTTTAATTTCTGTGCTAGTGAGGCAACAGCACTTAATCTTTAGTGCCACTGATGACGTAACCTACCTTAAAAATTTTAAATTTTTAAATATTTATAAAAAGTTACTATTGAGCCAACCATCAAAATATTCAAATTAGTTTCTCAAAATGCTCTAAATTTTCAAAAAATAAAATAAAATCTAATGGTTAGAAATTTTGGACAATCCCCATTAGCTGACCCACCTTTGCATAAATAGTCGAGATTTTTAGAATATGAATCGATAGTTATTTCTTTTATATTTTATTTACGTTGCTCAAATAAATAAAATATAAAATAATTATTAAATTCTATCGATTCGTATTCTAAAAAATAAAAATCTATTAAAAATCTCAACCATTTATGCAAAGGTGGGTCAGCTAATTGCCATGTCTGACTGTACTTACTGTGACAATTTGTCGAAAATAGTTTTTATTTTCGTCCGTAAACTTATTACGTGTACTCCTGCACGCACGTACGCGTTGCCCTTAGGTACGTTGAAAAAGTTTTGATTCTTCTACTTCGTGTTCGGTCCAACTCGCGGAAAGCGCGCTTTAATCAAGCAAAGCGGAACTGAAATA
This sequence comes from Gortyna flavago, assembly GCA_963669345.1. NCBI lineage: Eukaryota > Metazoa > Arthropoda > Insecta > Lepidoptera > Noctuidae > Gortyna > Gortyna flavago. Next base: position 10,956,627 of record OY770129.1, read on the forward strand.
AATTATAGCTTGTTTCTAGGCGAGGAGCCAGCAAATGCCAATCTGTCTTTATTTTCAAACCACTCTTCACTTTTAACTATGCAACGACTTTCCCGTAAAGTTGCACTCTCAAGTTTAACAACCCTGTTGCTACCAAAAATATTCCGCAGACACACCCGTAGTGCAAATAAATTTTCATACAAACCACAGTTACAGTTTAGAACAAAAATAACCATTGTTTTGAATATGCTGTACTTATGTTTGGGTTCAACACGTATCTAGCTCAAAGTGCCCATTTGTTTGTCTGAAACTGGCATAAACTAATTAATTAAGTTGCTAAGTGAGTTAAATAATAGTGCAACGAGTAAGGCAAGTACTTTTTTCAACGAATTTTCACGTGAATACAGTTTCAACGTGGTAATTATAAAGGTACACTGTACACGGTACAGCGTAGACGTCTTTTCATGGCTTTCATGTTCGGTTAATGTTTTACCTTTAAATGTACGTTTAAGAACTGTTAGAAACGGAACGTACTAAGCAGGGATACATTTTATAGCATTGTTTTATGAATACGAAATTTCTACTAGCTAACGTTATCTGAGCGAACGGATTCAGTAACTTGAGTTTTAATCATAATTACTTTGGTTGTGAAAGCGTTTACAATGTTCAATTAATTGACTTTGGTTGGATGTTATTGTGCATGCAAGAGAGTTCTAAAAAAATAGCAGCTTACAACAACCTTCAATCAAAGACTCTATCCGTCTAATATTAAAACGAGTTCTAACTTTAGACCTAGCCTAAACCTTCGAGCCAGTTACTGTATTTTGAACAACTTAAATAGACTCGGGTTTAACGTCAGTTTTTGTAATAAGAATTTTAACTTTTTCGGATTATAGTTCGAAATTTAAAACAGGTTCGATGGTCTAAGCCTGGGTCTACAGATATTCCTTATTTTTTAATAAAGTTTTATGAGTATTTTAAGTAGTACCTAACCTACTTACAAAAATAAAATCATTTATTATGATACCCAGATACAATCCGCTGACAAAATTGACGTAGCCCCCAGTTGATTAATTAGGCGTAGGTACGGCTAGTTTACTGTTACCTTTGTTTGAGCGGGCTCCGCGCCATTCATGCAAAATGTACGCTTCGGTGCGAGTGTGTTCATTATTGTGATTGAGTGGAAGCTTTGCAGATCGCGACTAACTTTACGTGGGGTAATGTCATAAATATGCATTACAGTCAGTCGCTACAACTCCTGAGAGATGACGTGAACGTGACGATTCCACTACTATTTTGAGCGATGATATCTGAGACTGATGAAGGATGTTGCATATATTTCAAATTCAGAAATCCAACAAAAACCGTCGCTAGTTCTAAGAAATAAAACAAGACATTCAAACGCTGTCGTATTTAAACCCGTAGTGTGAGAACGTTAGCACAAAGCAATACACTCCTAGTTTTAAATTACACGTCCTAAGAAAGCGAAATAACAATTTTATTCGTGGCCATTCAAGCCGAGAGCTCTTCTGTTATAGCTAAAACGATCGTTGGAAAATGTGCATTATTCACTTACGTTGAGCACGGCTCCGGGCGTAGTAAAGTTTCTATAAGGCGGTTTCCGGTCCCTAATGTACTGGAAGATTTTGGTGCCGTGTCGGAGGAAGACCACTTTGTCAAGGAGATGAGGCGGCACGTCGTGCACGCACCGGAGCCGCACGGAGCCGCCGCGCGCCGCCCACCGCTCCATTTGTAACTCCACGCGCACCTCCGCGTGCCCACGTACTGGAAAAAATACAAGCATATATCACTGCCTATTACTCACTTTGTGTAGGCTCAGTGGGGTAAATGTGTAGGAAATCTTACTGAAACGTTTTGGAGTAAATGCTTAGTTCTAATAGTAATGTAAGAACGATTTTATTGTGCTGTACCTATTTATAGAATAGAACATAGATTAATCAAAAAAATATTAAATATAGAATATTGAGATAAGAATATTTGTTCTAAAAATAGTTCGATACTATCTGACATAAACACATCAGAGTCCAGTATCGTCATTTGTAGTCAGTTCAAATAACGTACTACTAAATAGTCACTTCGGTGTTTGTATCTGATCAAAACATGCAACTGCTGAAAGTGAGCAGTATGGAGGCAATTTCAGGCGCGCTTTGCACGCACCCGTCACAGGCACAACAATGTCCTTTTTTATGACCATTGTCACGTTTTTCAGAAATTGCGTCGGCTCCCTCCTGTTCCCACGATCCAAGAGAACCCATGCCAGTCTCCACGTCTCATTTCGATTGTATTTTGAACTCTTTTCACTTGGATGTAGAGTTCTCGGTACCTAGTTGCTTGGTATATTAGGAAAATGTGCCTTTGTTAGTAACAATCTCGGGAGCGCCTCGGAAAAGTCAAGGTTCATGACAACACGTATTATACGTGCTTTTATTGTGCGGTGGGTAATGTCAAAGTGTAATAATACCTACCTACATATGAAGAAGGATAATTATTGTAACAACCATCGCATGTGCGTTAGATCCATGAAAAACAACGTGTGGCTGTTTACTTGTTGTAGGTTTCGGTAATTTGAATATGAATGGCGTTTATTTTTTTATAGCGTAGGTTGGTACTGCTGCATGCGTAGGCATGAATAGTTACCTACACTACAGTCTACAACGATTTCCTCAATCCGAACGTGGAAAGAACTGACGATGAAATATAATGTGCAATCAAGTGAAATGGAAAAGCTCCGTGAAATAGCTCGCATCCTTCTTGCGTGCTATCAACCATTTCCGTCAGTTTTATGGTTTGCACGTTTTATGATTTTCACCGCTACATTGCAACTTTTAGTTGGTACGCCGCGGTACAAAATTAGAATAATAGTCAATGTCTAATAATGTTAATATTAAAGTTAAAAATGAGAATAAAAAAAGCCAAGCATTTGCATAGCAACTCGACTAGACACATTCGTGTATAAAGGCAGTAACAAAAAATGCTTTTATAAAAAGCCAGTCCTTGGATAATAACAGTCTGCGATAAATTAGACGTGTGTTAGTTTTTAATTAGCATTAAACTTGTTGATAATTACATAGATGTATTGCGTGAATATGTCAATACAAACAGCTCTATTTAAATAGTCTATGTACATATTTGTAGAACCGGAACGGACGGTCCGTTGCTATTAAAGTCAACGCTCCTTATTTTCAGGAGTGGTTTTGTAAATAGGTTTACTTTACCGCTGGAATATAAGAAACCTCGCTGAAATATTTTTTATTCAAATGCCCGCGAGCCACCTTTATCCGTACCAAACGACCCTAATGAAAATATTTATCATAACGAGTTTACTGCCAAAAGGCGTTAATGTACTTAACACGATTAGGCTTTTTGCTTTGAACTCGTAAAGTCTGGGACGATATACGACTGTACGTACATAGCCTATAAGGCAGTGAACACACAAGCGAAATGCAAAAATACCTACCTATCTCAATTGTAAGGACACGGTGTTACAATATTGTAAACGTAGATTTACAGTTATAACTGTACGTGCAAAAGATCGTAAGTCGGTTGCGAACATAATTACAATAACTTCTCATGAATGTCCAACATGTGACAGTGGAAACTATGAAAGAGAGCCCTATTTTTCTTCTCTATGATACCTAGAAGGTACCATTATCCAGTCTATAAATAAAAGAGCAAATGCGCGTGTTGTGGTGACGGGACTTTTGAAGCTTTGGATTTCCGACCGTTATGTATGTATATAATTTGTATTATATGTATAACATAAAATTGTATATAATGTGGCCTAATCTTCACACACACACAGACAAAAGATTATGCCACGTAATATGCAATGTTACGTACATACATAAACTTTCGACATTTTCCCATGGGCTAGGCAGAAACTTCAGAACACCACCTGCTACGATCCTTGTTACTCCTTTTAAGTTTATTTAAGTTCATAATACACAAAAACTTATATATGTAGCTTAGATCACGATTCATTTTGTACAGTTTAAAGTTAAAGCAACGTATGACATAAGAAGGAAGCGCTAGGGTAGCTACCAGCATGCTAGGGTCATATAATTCTATTGATTGATATTTCGAGGAAATAGTCATTCAGTGGAATCATATGAACTTAGAGGGTTGTATTGATAATTTTAATGATTATAATTCTGTAAATACATACTTGTTACGGTACAACCTGACACTGACCTGCTAATTGCATAAAACGTAAGAAAAATTACTAGGCTGGGCTACGCTGGCCCTTGCCCTTTAAGTTCTTAGCATAAACCCCTAAAAAAGAGAATTACGAGTGTTCAACCTTACATATACCAATCAAAACCGAACCGTGAAACGTACACGTGTAAACCAAATGCTCAGAACGTGATAACTGAAATTGTAGTCTTGACTGTAAGAGGATTCAGAAATAAACATATATCTACGTAATACTCGAGACAACTGAGGCTTCGAGATACCTTTAACAGTAAGCTCATACTCTCTTAATTTTGAAACAAAATAACAGCTTAAGGAGATGATAGTGATAACCAGGACACAGGTCTCCTCTTGGTGAGAGGGAATGGGACCGTAATCCACCACGTGGGCCCAGTGCAACCCGCACTGGGCCCACGTGGTGGATTACGGTCCCGGTTTCTTCGAATTTTTGGTTCTGGGACATGCCGGTTTCCTCACGATGTTTTCCTTCACCGTTTGTCACTGCTCTCAAAACGGTGAACCTGTGATGAAATAAATTACACAAAGTAAAGCGCCTGTATGGGTTCGAACTCACAACCTGCAATTCGTAAGTCGAGGCTGATACCACTAGGCCACCGCTACTCTTTATTCTTCATTTATAAATATAAAATTCTGCATCTTTCCATCTACTCAAGTAGATAAACACTATCAAACGTAAATACATAATATGATTATCAAATAATGCTGTAGATAGATAAATACTATTTTAATTACGTAGGCTGGCGGTGTAATCCGGACAATCTTTAATTATGATATGCCTTGCTGGTAGGTACCTACTGTCCGCGGGTATTTGTAATCAAATATTAAAAATAATGATTCACACGGATTAGCACGGACACAGAATGCTTATCCTCTTTGTTTTTTTTTTGGGAATATTTATAACTTAATAGCTCGTGCCCGCCATTACGTTTGCATATATCAAAACTTGGACCACTCGTTCAGGGTTTGTTTTGAAATATCCTTTCTTACAACCACTACACCTTCTTAAGACCGTCGCTGGAACTTTTTGATTCTGGCTGTGGTTGCTCGGTCAGTCGTTTAATCACATTATGAACTGTTATGTTACGATCACATTTAAATCCAATGTAAATTTAATATCCACTGGGATGAATCCTTTATTTTTTTTCATCGAACAAGATTTTGTATCGGGGCGAAGTTCCACAAAAAAACTCCTAGTTTTATTTTATCAGTTTTGGTCCTCTATTTATTAATATAACGTGAAAATGCGATTATAGATCCCTTTGATATCTGAACTGGCCAAACCATGCCCCATTTGTTGGAGTGTCCAAATTGTCCTTACTGGCGAAAAACACATTCACGCCAGTGATGCCGCGCCTACTGGGCTCACCTCATTTAATACAAATCCATTGCCTCGAAATTAAGAAGAATACCAATTCAGTCATCACCAAAGACTGCATAACATTACTTATTAATACCTTATAATTACCTACTCTAGCATTCCTACTATAACATGGATGCATTTCAGTTTACTAATTCACAATTGCTCTCGTCAGCGTGTTCTCAACGACCATTGCTGCATTCGTGCAGAAGGGATGAGAGGGGAAAGGCGTTAGTAATTCATCAATCTACATTAAAGTGTAGTTCAAAAGGCCATTGTCTACTAGAGCAATAGAAGTTACGACAAGTTTGGGAACTTATGATATGACGTCATGTTAACTTAACGGCTCCTCGTAAATGTCTAATAAACTCGTCAACGCGTGGGAATACACCTGTTTGTTTATTTGTCGTACAAAAGCTTCAAAACGAGGCATCCCGTATGGCATTATTCCGTTTCCAAATGACCTACATGTGTATGTTAATATAACAGCTTCATCAAACAGTTTCATTGTTTCAAAATAAAATTAAATTCTCTTCGCACTGTTGTTTGAGCGTTATTGGCGTGTGCTATTAATTGCACAAGGGAAACTAGAAACCTTTATTGTTGACCTGTCTCTTTGTTTCTCTGTTATCAAAGTGACACGTGTATTTATATGTTTAGTGACAAATACCGTGGACGTGCCCAAGACAGTGAGTAATGTGTGGCCAGTGTCGTCGCGACAAGTGTCGTGTTCTCACTATCCTATAATCCAACATTAGTAACTAGTGTTACCGCTTCCAGCTTTCTGCTAAGTCAGCTTATGTTATACAATACTCGCTTCGAATTATATACCTTTAACCCCGAACAACTTTCTAAGATGAAGAACATATGAATGTTATTTTTCAACTTGAAGGAGCTCTTGGTAGGTCTTATATATTTAAATGTAGGTATCTTTACATTTGTTTACCAAAAAATGTCGGTAGGTATGTGATAGGTTACTTGAATAATCAGCAGTGCGGGTTGGTAGATGTCACATGTCTTAGAATTTTTGGTTCTACAACATGCCGGTTTCCTCAAGATGTTTTGAGAGCAGTGGTGATGTTACAATTTACACTGTCAGGGTTCGAACCTACATACAACCCGTAAGTAGCGGCCGTTACCACTCCTAGGCCACCTCTGCTCTACAAATAATAGTTTACTTATGTAATGGTATTTTTTTGAAATATTAATTTCATGACCTATGCAAAACATCCAATCAGCCGAAGTTTGTTGGTGTAACTTTATAAGGAAATATAATAAAAGTTCGAAACTGTCGTAAAACTAAACGACCAACTTGGTAACAAAGCCAAGCGTGCATGTGTTGCGATTTCTTTCACCTCAACTAGCAACTGAGCAATCCGTTACCATTAGCATTTGAATACTTGGCTGAAATCGATGGTTCGATACTATCAAGACAACAATTCTTCTTTGTCTAGACGTAATGTCAACAAACGAGTAGCTTATCGCATTAATGTTCGTATAAGCTGTCTATAAACTTAGTTTCGGTGTAATGCTTGTCGTTTAGCGGTAGGTAGAAAGTTACGATCCATCAAATTTGTAAACTGAGTAGTTTTCTAGTCTAGGTATAAGTTTGAATCAGATACCAGAATTTAATGTGTAAGTTTCTACTGGGTAAGCTTTGAAACTAGATACTACATCTCCACTAATCAGAAAATGACTTCAAGTGAGTTGAAAAATGCACGTACCTACGTGTAATAGGTACAAAAACTTACATAGTCTTGTACCTACCCTTTTTATTATTTGATAGATAGAACAAATACTGTTTATTATTTACGAGACATTTTAATGCCGTGGACACAAATTATTCATAAGCTGGTGTATGCTTATAAACACAATGGCCGAAGGTTTTTCTCTAATGAATTATAAAGGCTCTCGGTTCAGAGCACGTGGGTTTAATATTCTATACAATAAAACTCGGCACAATCGTAAAACCTTTTTGGTTACATTAAAACTGTAATTTGTTGGGTTCAAGCGACTTAAAAATATTTTTGTGAAAATTTTATGTAAAGGAGATATTTATTTGAATATTAACCTATTAATAAATTTCGACCCAAGTTTTGACACAACACTAGATATTTTCCTGAAAAATATGTTTATTTTTGTTAGACTAACCTACTTTGTGTCGAAATAACCACTTCCATAAAGTAGATCAATTAATTATGGCAGTATGATGGGCCTTCAATATCCATTAGGGTTTCTCACTTTTAAATTAAGCTACCAAAATCGTATGTAATTTGTAATACGATTTCTTTCCTTATTTTTCTTTAAAGAAGTCAGTAAATTCGGCTCAACTTTACGGAGCGGCGGATGGAATAACTTAAATGTAAAATAATCATTCTAAGTAGATGGCTAAGGAATCCCCAGAAGGTTGTGTTTGTGCTGTCCTTGAAGGTCTCCCAGAGATACACACGATACACGAGCTCGTATCACACGTACGTTTGATTCGACCCATTTCGCAACACTCATTTATAATTTAAAGATCAATGTCTCTCGCCACCAGGTTACAGGCATATACACCACATAACCCTTATTGCTAGTTGCAGCACTCACACATAATAATAATAATCAAATAAAACCAATCTAAAAAAAAACCAAATCCAAAAAATCCAAACCAATCCAATCTAATATCTATCGCAAATATAATTTGTATCTATACGTTCTAGATTGCATGCACAAGAAATAACAAAATTCTTTTTATAGATACCCATTGGACGCAATGACAATAAAAAAGATGTAAAATAAAAAACAGGTGGCTACAGATCTTAGACGATGCCCCAGAGAGTCATAAGGGGCATGTCCCTTCCAGAGAGAGAAACCTTTTTTTCGAGAAAGTTTGTTGAGCTAGACCGCATGTAAATAAATATACCTATCTACATACTTAAAGTTCTAAATTTAGAAAAGGTTTACCTATATTGGTTAGCAATGAATGGAACCAATTACGTCTGATAGGTTCCTCAATATAAATAATGTTGCGAGGGAGCTTGACCTCTTAATTTATTTACTCGCACTTGATCTTTCCTATTTCGCGCACCTCTCGTAAGCATCACGTTTCTGTCCGTTTGTGACACATTTAGGAACAATGAGTACTTAACTCACATTTTCAAACCAGGGATTTTTATTTTTTATCATCTTTTATTTTTTTTAAATTCCATTTTCGAGCCATTCAACAGAATTTGGAAGCATTGATTGACTTATTGATAAACCAATGTTCGGCATAATAGATACTAAAGGATTCGGGATAGCTGAGAATGTGCCTTTTCAACGATTGTTATATAGAGCAATTATGACAATAGCCATAATCGAATGTGAGTTTTCGGCAGTAAAAGTAAATGATTTTGCAGTAACAAGAGTATCCAGTACAAGTATTTCCTAGGTCGGTGTAGTAGCCAAGGCGCGGTATACTCGACCTATATTCTGAGACGTCCCTACACGGATTGTATCTGTTTTTGATGCAAATATCTTGTGTGTTGATGCAGTCTTTATGAACACAATGCGAGGGACTCCGGCTTGATTGTTATTAAAGTTTTCCGCGAGCTAAGAACTTGGCTTCAGAGCGGTTCTGACGTTTGCAGCATTCAGCATTATGTTTCCTTCAAGTGTCTACTCAGTACAATTATTTATGGTAGAAACACAATAAGAATTACTGCAATATCAGTACATACATAATAAGCCAAGAGATGTCTACTGTAGAACATAGACTAAAGATTTTTGAAGGGATTACAGTTTGAAAAGTTGTCAAAACACTTGCCGCCGGGTCATGCTACTGCTCATTGTCATGAATAATTCATTGGGCACCTTTGACAACAGTTATTTAAATGTAGTGAGCTTTATTTTTTTAGTCTGTCTCTCCGTGGTCTACACTGTGACATTCTGATATAGGAACCTAAAGATAATAACACAACATACCATAACTTCACGCGTTTTCTTCGAAGGGTTAGGCAGAGGTGACATACAATATATTAGGTACACCCACATTTCACCAGTTACGTTTGAGGCAAAAGCGTCGTAGTAAGCTGCGAAATTCAAATTTTCTTACGTTTTGTTGCAATTTGCAAAAGAAGAACTAGTAGGGGATCGAGGTGGAGAGAGGGCCTCAGGGGATGAATGAATCAAATTGTGTAACACACTATCAATCTCAATCTGAATCATTTTGAAGGATATTGCTAGCTTGTCTGTTCAACAACGTAAATAACGCAATAAATGTTATTGAATTGTCAAAATGTAAACCATTGCTATTGATCGCAATTACCCGCAGGTTCCGCAGTATCCGGTTGTATGTTCATCTAAATATGATTCGCGACCGTAACAAATATTTATTAAATACTAGCTTCCGCCCGCGGCTTCGCCCGCCGCGAGGTATGTCGATAAAATGTATCCTATGTCCTTCCCCGGGATGCAATCTATCTCTCTGCTAAATTTTATCGAAATCCGTTCAGTGGTTTAGGCGTGAAAAGATAACATACAGACAGACAGAGTTACTTTCGAATTTATAATATTAGTACCTATGGATACTTATAATCATAAAATCATCAATACATTATTAACTAAATTTGAATTTCGTGGGCTACCTTAGCGCATTCCCCTTAAACCAAACCTAACCAAACCAAGGCGGGTTGTTAAAATTGTCGAGCTTGCTTCGCTCGCTCTTCCCGTAATAGGGGGCAAGCTTATAACTACGGTAATAAGTGTATGACGCTGTTTACTGAAGATACTGGGAATTATTACTTTTACTTAACTAGATCTGGCGTTAACTTTATTCACCTCGTATGAAATATGATTTAGCTGGTGGAGTGATATAATCATAAATAAGGGCAGCATTGATTACCCTTCTGCATATGAGTATGAGTTAGGGTAAGTAGAGCAAGTTACGCTAGTTTGCACAAGCTAAAACATTCAAACGATATTTTTAAAATTCTACACAATTATTACTTATATAAATCCCGGAAATTGACGTATGTTTACGGTAGGTAAATACCTAGTAAAACATTTAAATAAAATAATATAGACAATTTCTATAGTACTGGAAAAGCCAGTATGACAAAAATAAATTCAATTAATTCAATTTATGTATGTGTGTATTTATGTTATGTTATGTAAGCAAAACAAAAAAGTGAATATCACTAAGCACTTATCCGAGATTAAAATACGCAACGTGTCATCTGTCACAAAGCCCACTTAAGTGAAGGGCGAAGGTTTCTGGGTGTCTACTGTCTAGATAACTTCAACTTCAGCTGAAAACGGGACGTGGAAACTCCAGCGAGAGAGCTACTTAAATAAAACGAACTGGAGCATCTCCAAAAATTTAAGCATTCATTATTTTTTCCATTTCACAAGTGCGGTCACATTCTGTAGCGGGTCAAGCAGTTTTCAATCTTATATAAGTAACCCCTTGAACGGCTTTGAATTCGTAAAGGGATACACCTGAATAATTTTATTTGATTACTTCTCCGTATTTGAATGCGCTCGCATTGATCTACTTGAATTTTCATTAGCGAGATTTCCTCCTTTTTCACTCATTACTTTAATTGCCGTGTAAAAAGATTTTCTATTAAGCTATAGATAAAAAAAAAAAAATAGCGCTTTCTTTCAAGAAGTTGTTCTGAAACAACCTACTTTTTGGTGGAGCTATGGAAACTAAACATAATTAGGTATATAATCGTCAAACTAGGCACGCACTGGTTAAAGCCCCATTTACACCGTGCAAGATTCTGGAACGTTCAAGAGCAATAATCGCATACAAGTTTTGCCTCGTCTAAACACAGAGCTGCACGTCCTTTTACAATTAATTCAAGTATTGTATTTGCGCTGTCAATTATTTCATTCAATTTAATTGAACGTGTTCTCAAGATTTTTGGAACGAATTTCTTTAACGCAGCTTGCTGTAGGAGTAAACTGGTAGTAGCGGCACGTAACGAAAAACTTACGAGAGAGATAGATAGTTTTCATGGTGGGTGCTAAAGCCAATAGTGAGGTCAAAATGTTAACCCAAGACGGTGGCTACGAAATTTTTAAAATTTTTCGTTATCGGAGTCGTTTTCATGGTTTTCGAGGGTGCTAAAGTCGATAGCGAGGTTAAAATGAAAAACCAAGAGGGCGACAGCTTTATGAGAGCTTCTAAAAACGTATACCAGATAGCTCTGTATTCCACAAGCGTATTAAACTCACACTTTCTCTGTCTCTCTTTCTCTCTGTCTTTTTCTATTATATACGAGTGTGTGTGCGAGCGAGTATTGTGTAAGAAACTTCGTTCCTGATGAGGTCCCCCCGGCCGCACACGTTTTTGTTAAACTTGTTGTTTGAACGATCGAAAATTTTCATAATAGAATTGAATGCGATTTTTATTGCACGCGGCTACTAACCTGACAGTGCAACGATTTCACGTGTTGTGTAGACGGTGCCAGTCAATTGTTGCTTCTATTTTATTATTTCTGTACTCCGTGGGTAGGCCGCATGCAATAAAACTTGCACCGTGTCATAGAACTTAAGAATCACAACTGCAAGCCTGCCACTGACTGAAAAGTGTTTAATTGAATGCGGTCGATCGAATTTGTTATATTTGTCCTAATCATAATCATTTATTTGTCCGAATATGGTACACTAGCTTCTGCCCGCGACTTCGTCCTCATGAAATTTGTTGTTCCCCGACCCACCCCGTTGCATCGCATCGCCTGCTCGCGCTATTACTGTGTGCTTTCTGATTTTTTTTTGTTTTTACTCGGTTCCTAAGTGTATCAGCGTGATGTTAAGTAGGCTCTAGCTCTAGTCTTCCTCAATAGTTGGGCTATTAAATGCAAACAGATTTTTTTTAAATGCGACTGGTATTGCCAGAGACTCTTCAGCTTTATTATTTGTATAGATTATATGATCTTCAGATTTGTCAATAGTCCTTATAAAGGATTACCTATTCGAACCCAATGGGTTTGTATAGTGGTGCATATTTCACAAGGTACAAACACAAACTGCATTGTCTATTAATGTATGCAGCTCTATACTGCACATAATATACTGGTCGGTGCGATTTTATCGAGGGTTCTGTAGCTATTTGCGTCCAGTCACGTATTCTGTCTAGATTCTCTCCGAGCCATCTCTGATACGCGCAACTGGATTATTATCTTAGAAAAAATTACCTACCAGACATTGCCTTTCTTCTAACTTTCTGTACCTACCTAGGACATTTTAAAATAGGTGACATATTTTAAGACTACCAGGCATCATCATCGTTCCCCTGCCCTTGGCAAAATTTATTTTTTGTGGGCGCAACATATTGTGTTTTTTTTCCATACTTCTCTATTAGTCGTCATCTCGGCAGTCACACCCATTCTAACCATGTCATCATTCACACAGTCCATCCATCGTTTCTTTGGTTTACCCTACCCTTAAACGACATTTTTTTAAGACTACTAGGCATCTCAACTTATTAATGGGGTTTCAGCCCCAGTTAGGGGCAATTATGAAAAAAAAAGTAAAATAAAGAGAAATCTACAAATCTACATGGCAAAAGATAAGATTTTTTCCAATTTAAGAACTCGGAGCCTAACCGAGTTGCTTATCTGTAGCCCAAAGCCGAAATAACCCAAAGTTTTTATCAAATCTTTGATCTTAACCAGTTCAGTGTTGCCTAGTTTTAGGTCAAGGTTGTTACGCTTTTTGAGATCAGTTGCATAAGGAGCGCTGTGGAGGCGCAAACCTGCGATAAATCACGATTCAAGCTCATAAGGTGTGAATTATTCTGCGATACATTGAAACTGACTTATTGCCTCTCTCTTTCTTTCCTTTTACTCAGTTAAAATTGTAGTTCTACAATAACAGTCTAAAATTCATGATCATTTCTATAAAACTTTCATTTAGATCCATAAAACATTAAACTTCTGCATTCGAAAAATCTATTTCTACAGCCTTTTTCATTACGTAAAGTATATAGGTATATACATAATATTTTATTCGATAAAGTCATTACAAGATGTTATTTCCTTGAGATCATAATTTTGGGGGAAGTGCAATAATCGTTAAATATTCTTTCGTAGACAATTAAGACCTTGGTTGGGGTTGATGATATTTTAATAACTGTGGACTAAGTCTACTTATTGCCAAGTATTTAAAATGTGTAATGGCATGATTACTTGATTGGATCTATTTTGGTTACCACAAAACAATTGTGTTTTTTTTTTCCTATGGACATCTCGTAGTTGACCTTTAGAGGTCGTGACTACTTAACCGGACTAGTAGCAGCCCTGGGTTTATAGTTTTGCTCGATAAATGGCAATAGACTCGCCCCGATTGCAAACGATCAAATACGGCTTTGGTAAACTGTAGGTTTACAGTATGAATGCGGCGAACCTCCACCATATGGTTTGTATAGATTAGATACCTTACTAGGTAATTCAATCCAATTCTGAAATTATATTTTGTTTTGTTTATCTGACTGTTGGTCTCTCAGGCCCCACCTCCTCCAACCCAATATACTTAATTAATATATACTTATACACTCGAGACATGGTTCGTGCTAAAAGACTATTTGTGTTAAGCTAGAACAATGTCAAATTCATGTTTTATAACCGTAATAGTGTTTCGGCTGTGGAAAATATAGGTAAAGTTAGCGGCGCGTGACAGCACTACTTTATTGGTTCCATTAAGGCCACGGACACGAAGTCAGCGGGAGCGGCGTACGAGCGGTGCGAACCAGTCTAGCGGTGCCCGCGTGTCTCCGTTGACGTAGTGTTGTGCATTTTATTTTTTGCTTTTTTAACGACACGTTAAAAAAGTTGTATCAAAAATATGTTTTCGTCGCTGTTTAGATATTTCTTTCGCGAACAAAGACACTAATTTCTCTTAACACAATACTACGCTGCTCTAGCGTCGCGCGATCTGCCAGCTGCTGGCTTCGAGACCGCCGCCGCCGCCGCCCCTCCTCAATCGCTGACTTCGTGTCCGTGGCCTTCCACAGAATGGTATAAAAGGGTGATGGCGAACTGTCGACCGCTTAGTTCCAGTGCTGGACCATCGCTTGAAACTGCCCGATGACGTACGTAAACTGATGACCGAGAAGAACGCCGCCATTCATGCCTACGACTCCTTTCCCTGTGATGCGAACAAAGCCCACATGCGCCATTTACAGCGTGTTGTAAAGAAATGCATGGGGGAATGGCGCTCCGAGGGATGGGATAAGATGATCGGTGATCTCGAGCCCACCCACCTAGCCTTCTGGCACCTCCAGAGGAAGCTTCGCTTCTCTGAAGAGGCCACAGTTCCTCCTCTCACACGTCCCGACAAAACGGTCGCTTTCGAGAACCTCGAAAAGGCCGAATGCCTAGCCGACAGCCTAGAGGCAATGCACTCCCAGCTCTCAACCAGTAGACACCAGAGCGCACCTCGACGAGGTGAACGCTGAAGTCGAACGTAGAGCCTCCCGCCAGTCGAAGACCCTGATGATCCTCTGCCTCCCGTCACTCCCGACGAAGTGCAAGACATCATAAAAGGGCTCACAACTCGCAAAGCCCCCGGTTCGGATGGTATCACCAATATGGTGTACAAACTCCTCCCCGCTCCCTTCATACTGCTCATGACCGCCATCTTCAATGGCGCTTTGAGCAACAACATCTTCCCCCAAGTGTGGAAAGAAGCCACAGTCATAGGTATCCCGAAGCCAGGCAAGCCCAAGTCTGAGCCCTCCAGCTACCGCCCCATCAGTCTGCTCAATGTTTTCGGTAAAGTCTACGAGAGGCTTATTTATAAGCGTCTCAAGGACTATGCCGAAGCAAAGAGCCTTATCCCCCCCGAGCAAACACTCTTGCATCCACCAGCTCCACCGCATAGTCGAGCACATTAGCGCTGCTTTCCAGCGAGGTGCGTCGACAGGCGTCCTATTTTTCGATATAGCGAAGGCTTTCGACAAGGTTTGGCACAATGGCTTATTATATAAGCTGTACCGCCTAGGTGTGCCAGACCGTCTCGTGCTCATCTTACGAGATTTTCTGTCGGACCGCACTTTCCGCTACCGAATCGAGGGCGCTCTCTCCCCCCCTCACCCCATCCGTGCCGGAGTCCCCCAGGGTTCCGTATTATCCCCCCAAATTTTCACCCTGTTTTATAGTGACATCCCGAACAGTAAAAAGGCACAGTTGGCGCTCTTCGCCGACGACACTGCCATTTACTGTTCGGGTGCCAACCAGTTATCCATTGCTCGAAACCTCCAAACCTCTGCAAGCGCCTTAAGCGATTGGTTCCGGTAATGGAGAATCGAGGTCAACCCCGATAAGAGTCAGGCGGTTATCTTCTCGAAACCGCGCAAACTCCCCCCCCCCCTCCCGAGTCCGATCTCTATGTATGGCAAGCCGATCCCCTGGGGAAAGCGAGCCAAATACCTAGGTGTCATCCTAGATCACAACCTCACCTTCAACGAGCACATAAAGACGGCGCGTTCGCGCGCCGCTTTCGCTCTCGGTAGGCTCCACTCCCTGACAACTGCCCGCAGCAAATTGTCACTCAAGTGCAAATTGCGCCTCTACACCGCGGTCATCCGCCCCATCACGACTTATGCTTGCGTAGTCTTCGCACACGCCAAGCCGCGATTTCTGCATAAAATGCAAACCCTTCAAAACCGTTTCCTCCGAAAGGTCACGGGAGCCCACTTCTATGTCCGAAATGTGAATCTGCATCTAGATCTCAGAATCCCCACCATCCAGCAGTTCATGAAACGCCTTTCCAAGCGCTTCTTTGACTCTGCCATAAAGCACCGCAATCCCCTGAATGCGGCGGCCTCCCGATACACTCCCTCCCGCATAAGCAGGATTCGCCAACCAAGGCATACCCTCACTATCCCCGACGACGCCACTACCCTCCTCCAGGAGCTCTAACTCTACTGCTCGTAAGGCCACAAGTACTGTCAAACGACAGTACAAGCCCCGACATCCGTCCTTCCGTCCTCGCCGTCGAGGCCCGTCGCGACGCCCCACACCATCAATGTGCCCGCCCCGACCCTCCGAGCCTGTAGTTTTAAATAATACCGATCCAGCCTGTCCCTTGCTGTCCTCTTCCAGCGACGCCCTGAGTCGAGGGGGCTGTCGCTTAGTTTTTAAGTTTATTGTTTGCCCTGGCTGGAGGCCTTAATTCAAGGCATTCACAGGAAAGTCCGGTTAAGCAGTAGCCATCCTCATACAGGATGAACTGCGAGATGCCATTATGAAAAAAAAAAAAAAAATGTCGACCGCTTAGTTACATACCTACCTATCGTAAAATCAAGAGTATGATTTAAAGAAACCTATGCTAGCGCAATAGGTATCTGTTTATTAATTGATTTAGATGAAAACACCCTATGCGGTTAAAGGAATCATTGTGACCATTTTAAATGCACAGTTTTATGAAGTAACTAGCTTCTGCCCGCGACTTCGTCCGCCTGAAATTTCTTGTTCCCCCGACCCACCCCATCACATCGCATCGCCTGCCCGCATTATTCGTTTTCGCTTAGAGTTTTTTTTAACTTTTTTTTTTTTTGCTCGGCTCCTAAGGGACTTAGTGTGATGGTAAATAGCCTATAGCCTTCCTCAAGAATTGGGCTACCAAATACATGTAACTTACTTTTTAAACCCGACTGATAGTTCCAGAGATTAGCGCGTTCAAACAAACAAACTCTTCAGTTAATTTTTAGTACCTTTTGGTAGATTAATAATAATTTCTTTATAAAACTGCATTTCATCATCTGCCTAGCCCTTAACCAACTATGTTGGGGTCGGCTGCCAGTCTAACCGGATGCAGCTGAATGCCAGTGTTTTACATGGAGCGATTGCCTATCTGACCTCCACAACCCAGTTACTGAGTAATACGAAACCGCTTGGTAGGACTGGTTGTCAGATTTTCGGGGTTCTGACTACCCGTAACGACTGTCAAAGATTCACGAATGACAGCCGGGACCAACCGGAGAATATAGATGGTCACCCATCCACAGAACAACCGCGGAAAGCGTAGCTTAACCTGATCGATCGACCTGTGCGGCTGTTTTCATTTTGCCACGGGCCACTCTCTTTATAAAACTGTGCATTTAAAATAATATATTCAAAAATTTTCAGGAATACAACAATGGCCGCCATTCGTTAACCGATCTCGTACGTAATGTGCCATCCACTTTCTAAAACGTCCCCCGAATTTATTGGCGAACAATCGTGCGTAATTCGGGCTTAACCGCCCATTATAATTATGAGCTAAATTGTTTCAAGAGGAACACCGGTTTACCGAATAATGAGACATTTGACATTTTGTTTGTCGAATGTTCCAATGATGACAATATTATAATAATAATAATAACTATTATGTACTATTATGTACTGGGCCACTGGGCGCACGATTTCAGGTAAATTAATGCGAATACAGGCGCGGTCTGTTTGCATTCGATGTGCTACAATTACAGTTCACCATTGGATAAGCTGTTTTAATGATCCCCGAAAATTGTATGAGGTAAGCACTTCTTGGTAACAAAAACTCTTTTACGTCATACCTTAAAGATAGCATTATAGCCACACACTGAGCAAATAACTATCAAAAATGACATTTAGAACGAAGAGTGACGTGAAAGCACACCTGGAAACTGAAGTGCACACACTGAATAAGAGCGATAACAGTGAAAAAGGTGAAATGTTTTATTTTTTTTGAGGAAAACGCTTCGGGCCGACCGCGTGCATCATATATTCACTAGATAAAAATGTGATTCCTCATCATCTTTTTCCACTGAGTACTGTAATTCAGATCATACTATACCTACTATAATATATGTTCTTAACTCACTGCCTATAAATGTATGTATAGTTGGTGTGAATATTTTTTGGCGTAACTAATATTTTATAACCCATAGGCGCTGTGTAGGACAGTCATTTGTCTAAAAATATACTTGGAGGGAATAGCGTGATGCATAATCTCTGATCGAATAGTATTATATTATAATGAAACCGTCCGATAAATCGGGATAATTTGGGATGAATCAGTAAATAATGGCTACCCGCTGTGCCAATCAATGTAGAAGATCTAATTTCAACAGTGAATTTCAAATACTGCTGTCCCTCATGTTGAAACGTGTGCACAAATAGAAAGTGGGTTTTGTTTCGTTCGAACCAATTTCTTTTATTTTCCGGTAATCGGATTATGGGGCTAAACTCGCGGATCGGTTTTCTGCGCCCGCATGCGGTTGTGAACGTAAAAATGAAGTAAAAATGTAGGCTTATCTCATTTTTAAGTTTCATGCATATTACATGAAAATACATGGCAGGTTTGCTAAATAGCTTTTATATTTCTAGTTTCCAAAATTCTCCCGCCTTCTTTGCGCATGCGGGCACGCAGAAATATTGCAACAGTTTATAGAAACGTTGTGTTGCAACCGCAATAATACGGGCGCAAACCACGCCAAGAGATTTCTCCTTCCAACAATTTATTTTGTTCATAGAATTTAATTAAAAGTTTGAGCATTATTAATTTTAAATCTTGAAATATACGCTCTGGGTACCAAAATAAATTCAAATTCTCTTCAAAAGGTATCTCTTTAAGAATATAATCTGTTCAGTAAACAAGTGCTTTGGGAGCAGATGGCTTATAGATTATTCGACATCGCTTATAATATTGAGAAAACGAAACGCCTCAGTTCTGTAAGGAACGTGCGAACACATCGGTAGGTAATCGAAAGGTTTCTGTTAACGACGCCGAAATGGGCAATCATTACAGCAGTTGGGCTCAATTCTTCGGTGTCTCACTGCCGTGGCTCGGGAATCAATCACTTTTATGTAACGTTCGATGGACTCAATATGGTCGTAACGTAAAGTTAAGTGCAAACCCAAACCCTTCGAGATTGTGGAAATAACCTTGTCACATGGAAATGTTCTATTATACAAGTATAACGTTTGATGTAAATGTCTCGCATGAAAATTCTTTTTCACATTAGAACATAATCTAATCCTTATCTTTATGATACTACATTATATGCTACACCAAACTTTTATTTTATATTATAGAGAGTAAGTTTGTTTATGTGTGTGTCTAAACTCTGAAGTAATTTCTGAGACTACTGGACCGGTACTGAAAGGTAGTAGGTACGCGGTACGGTATGAAAAATATTAGCGCTTGGAAGGCTCTTTATGATTACGTAAATTAATATTTAAAAAATAAATATTATTTTTATAATAATTACTAGACAGGTTATAGCGAGTGATTTTAAAGGGCTAAATTGATATAATAATAAGAAGAAACTGGTGAAACAGGTAACACCTGGATAATTTATACCAGGTACTTCTAACGGCATGACCACGTTCACATGTTGGGCTATTCAAAAACTTTCTCCTCTGTGCAGAGCTAGTTGTAATGTCACTGTCAAAATTCTGTTTTTCTATGGAACAAAAGTGAGCTCGCTAGAGCGTTTTAACAATTCGTTTCGTAAATATTTGAAAGTTGACGGCGTGCCTTGCATATTTTTGGTTTTAATAGTTTTAGTAGGTCCCTAATTATTTTCACATTGTCCACATGTAAAGAAGAAATATTTATTTAACTTTAACAAGAAACGCTTACAAAACTTCTAACTAATCCGACAGTAGGACGCAATCAATCAAAAATATAAAACAGAACGAATGAAAAGACGAACATTTATTGCACGAAACCTCCGCGACAGTTGTATAAGGAAAAACAACATAAAATATATGTGTACGTTACTGTACCTGGCTTTCTTTAGTGCTGTAAATTGAAGGTTATTAATCTGTGCCAGCTTTATAGATGTCAACTGGGAAAACGTTACAGCTGTGCAACTTCCCTACGAAAAGTATATGGATTTTCCAACAGTTCGCTTACCTTCGGAACGATGCTCGAGAGATATTGGAGTATATTATACAGCGTGTACTAGAAATGTGTAGTTATATCCTTAAATGTAACATTTGGCACAAACCATCAAACTGAACAACTTTCTCCATGAGACCAACATCGTAATCGAGACAAAAATATCAGAGGTACTTACTGTATTAAAGTTTTGTATGGAACAGCTGATACATATAGCATAATCAGCAAGCAATAAGTATAATGTTCCAACAGCTGGGACATAGGCCTCCTCTCTTTGAAAGACTCTCCCTCTTCTCGGAGGGCCGTAATCCACTACGCGGACCCGGTTGAGGTTGGTAGTCACATGACTTCGAATTTTTGGTTCTAGAATATGCCGGTTTCCTCGCGATATTTTCCTTCACCGTTCTGAGAGCAGTGGTGATGAAATAATTTACACGAAATAAAGCGCCTGTCTGGGTTCGAACCTACAATTCGTAAGTTGCGGCCGTTACCACTGGGCCAATACTGCTCTAAACACACAGCTGATTATTTTTTCGGTATTACGAAATTGTTTCGATGGAAAAAGCTGTGCAGTTTGATGGTTTGTACCATACCCTTAAATATGAGCTCACATTTCTGATACACGCTGTAGAAGAGCTTTCGATCGTAGCCTATTTTTGCAGTAAAACACATGCAGTTCTTATTCTCTTCGTCTTTGCCATCCACTCACACGCCCGGGTTTATCCATGACGCGCTCAAGACTGTCCCCAAACACTTTTTTTCTACGCGAGAATAGAAGTGGATGATGTTATCCACCTAAAGAAATTCTTAATTCTGCTGCCTTTTGTACCAGTAACACAAGCTAGAGATACCTACGTGTTTACGCAGGGTTAAACGTAAGACTTAGAAAACATGTCTTCTCACAAAAAACGAATGAGTTTTTTATTGCAAGATAATTTATATGTAAGAAAACTAACTCCAAAAGAAAAGTCTCACAAAGAATTTGGGTTTTCTATTTTTCAGGTTTATTAGTACAAGCTACCTACCTTAGACTAGGTAGGTAGCCTGTTCTAATAAACCTGGCTGACTTGACTTGAATTAAACTTGACTTGTGAATTATGATAATTATGATTTGCCCTGTTTTTTTCAATGTTAATGTGTGGCGGGAGTGCATTTAACTTTTTAAATTTTACATCGTTTTTTTATGTTCAATGATTATTTTAAACATCACATCAAACGCAAATTGGCTACTTAATACATAATTTAAGTACCGACGTTTCAGTGTCAAACGATCCTTTGTTCCTTCGTTCAGAGTCATCACATAGCATAGACAGGACTTCAATAAAGAAAAAAAGACAGTTAAACACTATAAAACCCTAACTAAAAACATATTAACAAGACATAGGAAGTAACAAAATAACATTGGTTTCGGTTTTCGGTATGATCGGAGTGTTTTGTCCAAATAGGACGAGTAGTTTAGGAGTTATGAGGAAACAGGTGAACATACGTACAAGGCCTTTTATAATCATAATCCTCCTTTAAATTTGCCGTAGTCGGGTAAAAACATCAAATTAATGACATGAAGCATTAGATACGCTTATTTATTAGTCTCAGATTAGGTCCATTCCCTTTCACTGAGAGGAGTCCCAGCAGTGGGAACGTTATAGACTGATTATGTTCTGTAACAAACTTCAATACCAATTCGACCTAAATGTATGGGAGATCTGATATTTTTTTCTCGATTACGATCGATATTTGTTGCTCCTAATGAGAAAGTTGATTGTCTGTACCAAATGTGTGGTTATATTTTGATATATTTATGACGGCCTTAACGTTTCCACTGAATATTATTTAGCATTCGGGGAATCCGACACATTCACCTAACATTAGTTCAAGCGGCCTCAGTTGACTAAAGAGCCGCTGCTTTCTCGCCATCTATTGCTCCTACCAATCTAATCTACTTGATAAAGTCTTAAAAATGTTGAATCGGGACAAATTAACGCCAACGAACTCCGCTAAAATATTATTCATATTTTATAACGAACTATATTTTATTTTCACGGTCCGTAAGCTTGCTGAATAGAAAACCTGAATGTTTGCATTTGATTTTAATAAGATTATTTTAATAAGATTATACGTTTTTAAAGAAGAAATATTGTTTTAAGCGCGTTCTGTTATATTATTTACATGAGGGTTTTAACAAAGGATAATATTTCATTAACGTAAAATTGCTTAAATTCTTTCTAAACATGAAAGCTTGTACTCGCCAAGCACGGAATTTCTTCGGATTACCTTTCAAAATTTATATCAGTGGACATTATGTTGAACGTTATTGACCTAGTCGTAAATAAATATTTAAGTGGGTACAAGCCCGTTTGAAAATATACTATCTGTAATGTTTATCGAAACACCATGTCGACAAGTATACCTACTAAACTTCACGAGAATGTACCTACTCTGGGGCCAAAGTTGGAGTAACAAATTAGTACTTAGAGGCAAACTTAGTTCGAAGGTAAATTCGGCACTTAGGCGATAACTTAAGCTAAGTTTAGAAATAGATCGATCGACTACAGCCTCCCTTATAATATATTATTGATTCGTCGATTTACTTTCATATCGACACTTTTTTGTGGAAGGTCCTTTGTGCCTCGGAAAGCATGTTAAGCCGTTGGTCCCAGCTATCATTCGTGAATCTTTGACAGTCGTTACGGGTCGTCAGAAGCTCAATAGTAAGAGTCTTACGAGTCTTACCAAGGGGTGTTGATGATATGTCCTTTGACTGATTTTTTGTTGTCTCCTCAAATGCAATCTGTTACCGATAACTTCCGCAACACAGTTCCATTTAAACCCTAATATTTTAGAATCAACCGGGCCAGTCTACTTTATATTTGCATCGATTAGAGCGCAGTGGTGCTGGATGCAGCCCACAGGACAGTTTTACCTACACAAGTCGCCGCGCTGATTGCGCGGACTGGGCAAACAGAATAGACTCCCAAGTCAAACATTCCGAGCGTCGGACTGGTCCCTGTGTACCTACCGATGAAACTTAATTTGAACACATAACATAATATATAGCTTTTGTAGCCAATCAAATATGTAAGTAGTAACCATAAAATACTCGTTTTAATCAAGCCGGCACCTCGCATGGTTTTCGTGGTGGTTTAAAGTATTTACAGCTTAGCTCTCTAGACGTGTTACCTAAGTCAGACTACGACGAGACTTTTACTTAATATGTGAGATTTTAAAAATATTATATTTGGGTTCACAAATACATACTTATACAACCTACTGACTTGTGCACCCAAAAAAATTTAAGATTAATATTTGTATTATGTGACCTAAACCTGAGCACACAAATGCTACCTACAATACCTACAACCTTTTTGTACACACTAACACTTTGTTCGCCAAACACGTACGTTATTAATTATCTTCCCCAATAAACGTTGAGCCTCAACGCGTGATACGGGTTATTTCCTTCATTACATATTCTGTTTATCAAAATGTAAAAAGCGGCCTAATATTTTCAAAATGGTAACTGGCCTCTTTATAATTGGATTACTCATTAAAGTAACAATAAAGACGCTACGGTCGGTAGGATCGGGGGTCAAGGATGGGAACGAAATAGTTATCTTTCGTTCAAGTACTAAAGCCGACGATAGCGGCATCAACATACCAATGAGATTTAATCCTTGACTAGCTTCTGCCCGCTACTTCATCCACGTGGAAGTCAGCTATACCATAAAATATATCATATGGCACTTGGCGAAATTGTAGCTTTCTGTTAGTAAAATAATTTTTGTCACTTATAACTTTTTTAAATATTTATGTAGATAATGTAACTGCCCAACACTTGCCCAACACTTCGGGGAAACAAGGCTTTATTATGTTATTTTATAATGTAATGGATAACACAAAGTCTACCTATTCCCAGGTACAACTTTAGGACCGCTATGTAAATGTCACCCGTCACAGATTATCCTACTTAGGTAAGTGATTGGGAACATAAACCTAAGGCAGGTGGAGACTTATGACATTATGTAGGACATAAAAGGGATTTCAAACTGGATTACGTGGTCAAGCTATTAGGGTTACAGAATAATTAATGTGTCCTGTCCGTGTCATTCTGTGATACCTAACTAAACACTGGCGTTCATCTTTATGTAGTCCACTGGGATGGTGCAGCCATTTGCCGAGCCCATTTGTTTTTTTGTAGGGTTCGTACTCAATTGGGTAAATAGAAAACCCTCTTGTAATACTCCGTGCTCGGGAAAGTAGTTTTATTGATTGCAATACTATGTATAGGTATATTTTTCTTTGCTTCACGCAAGTTCAAAGCAATAAGCAAAGATACTTTAACATTTCATTAGATTGACTTTATATTATTAATTTGGTTTCTTTGAGCTTAGCATAATAAGCTTATAATGTTCCCACTGCTGGGGCACAGGCCACCTCTCTGTGACAGGGAGTGAGTCGTAATCTACCACGTGGAACCAGTGCGGGTTGGCGGATGACACACGTCTTCGATTTTTTTGGTTCTAGGACATACCTATTAGTTTCTTCACGATGTTGTTCTTCACTCTTTTGAGAGCAGTGGTGGTGAAATTAAATACACAAAGTAAAGTGCCTGCCTAGGTTCGAACTCACGACCTACAACTCGTAAATCGAGGCCACCAAGGGGCTGCCACTGGGCCACCACTGCCTTAGCTTAGCATATCGTATTAACACGATTTAAATGATGGCCCAGCTGTGACCATTCCACTGTATCATTAATTCTGTCTGACTGTTTAGATGCCCCATTTTCTGTGGTCGTACGCAGTAATTACTGTGGGGAAACAATTTGTATCACATATGAATGACTTAAATTACGATAAAATATGCTTGGTACTTAGGTGTATTTATATGTATTTTTTACACATTTATTTTGAAACTAAATTCTAGAAAATTAAGTGAATAATCATAAGAGAGATATTTATTGTCAATACCCTACTACCTACCTAACCTACTGTATATAATTATCTTCGTAACTTTACTAAATAAGTGCTAACGTTAATTATTATTATAATTTGACGGCACGATTACTCCACACCATGTCAATAATTATATGTTATTAATTGCCCCTGTAATTGCTTAGAGGACAAAGTTCAAAGAAAGAATTTTCAGTTTTCATGCGATTGCATGCTGAAAAAACATGGTAAGTAGTATTGTACATAATAATAAATATAATGACGAGAAAGATTTTTTCGAAATGTGAGTCAATGATCGGAAAATTGTGATCATAATCGGAATATCAACATGCAAACTATAATTGAGTTGTAACTTTGTAGCTACCTAGGTACTTTCATTAAAAGAGACTGACCATGTATACTTGATAATAGAGACCCGCCCCTGCGTCGCACGGTTTTTACGACTTGACAAAATATTTTTTTTTAATTTTTTTTATAAAAATGTACTTATTATACAAATAAACCTTCCCGGATAAATTATCTAAATAATGGTGAAAACCGCATCATAATCCGTTCCGTTCTGGGCAAACAGACAGACTAATTTATAATAATACGTACATATTTATATAGGTAGATAAGTTGTAGGACTATAGAAACGAACTTCTATAGAAAAGAAAGGAAATTCTATAGAAACAAAAAACAGTAGTTACAAGAAGGAAATTACTTTCGTCGTCGAAGGCTAGCGAGCGCCAAGCTACTTCCTTCACTTACATTTTTGAAGCCAATCTATTTTTGATACTACTTAACTTGGTTTTACTATTAGGGAATAAAATAGAATTACCATTTTCCATCATTTAAACTTTCATCTAATACCAATTTGTAAAATGTTTACGAGCTAATTTGTAACAACCTTTTCGGTAGAAAATATTGATAATTGCACAAAAAGACAAAACCTTTCACTATTCGTGTAATAATCGATCTAAAATTCAAAGTGCTAATATTTATTGACACGGAAAGACACTTAATCACGACGTCAGAACATATCGAATTAATCGTTTCCGGTTGACCCGTCAGTGGGAACTCGGCTTTACAAAATTGGATTTTGATTCGATATTATGGTGAACATAGGCGTTTACATGCAGAGAGATTGATTGCTTTACTTTTGAAGCGAATTCACACAATTCTATCAGTTTGAATGGAACTCGTTTTTTAACACTTTTTTCACAATTAACAGTTGCTTTAACTGTTGTATGTGCATAAAAATATATTTTTTTGTATACCGCAGCTGTTAAAGTTCGTTAAAAATTGTTTTTATTTCAGTGTTTTTTTTTTTGATTTGGGAGCGATGATCGCACTATTGTTTGATCATTTGGGTTTCGCTGCTCGTATAGCATTGCCTAGTTTTGAAAAACTAGACTGCTTTATTGGTCTAGTGGTTGCAAGCGCTACTGCTAACCATGAGGTTCGGGGTTCGATTCCCAGGTCGGTCAAAAGTGTTATTAGGTTTTTCCAATGGAATTTCTCAGTAACAGCCCGGAGTCTGGATTTGTGCCCGGTTGATAAATTATTTTATTTACTAGGTAGCAATAGGCTTGAAATGTGGATGTACCTACTAGAGTCTTCCCGCCTGCCTAACTCGTCAAGAAAAACAGTCGTGAAGTTATTTGGAAAAGTACATGAGTGTTTCCCTAATGTGATCAAGTAAAAGTATGATTTAAATAGAGACTATGACTTATAAATACTTATAATGCGTTGTCTGTGTTATTTTTTAATGTCGCATTTCATTCAAAATATTGTGCAAATGAATCCGTGTATGGGAGCTATAATGTTGGCTTGTTTAGCACATTTTTCTACATAAAATGTTTTTGCAACTCGCTTTCATTTGAACATCCATTCGTAAAGTGGGGCGAGCGTGCACGTCCATAAATAAAGAATGTCGTGTAAAAGGCGAAGCTTTCGCACTGAATTTTTTGTTTTGCGTACATTAACCGTACGACGGTATTAAGGAGCGCGTTTGGACACACAAAGTCGCTCGCAACTCACCCACAGTTCTAACGCGCAGGACGAGTGGATAATAGCTTCAAGTATTTATATAAACATTAGGAAAGCACGCCTTCGCTTTGGTAGTAGTTAGATGAAAATATAATTGTTGTTGGCGACGTATTTACAATAGACGTGGAGACTAAAGTTCTCTTTAAGTCTCTGAAGTCGTTATGAATTCGAAATTCTGCAATTCTAGGCTGTACTTTTAATCCCAGAGTACTTATAAAATTAGTAGTTCACACTTTAGACATAACTTTGTACAGTCAGAAAGGGAGTTTTGCTGTAGTCCTAAAGGAATTTGTGAGAAAACGTTTGTGATAAACAGAAGATGGTAGAACAACGTAACCTTTCACCTGAAACGTGATCGTCTCATGATATTGTATGATAATTATTGTGATGTAGATCGATTGCGTAGTCTACGCTACGCCGTAGTAAGTAGTCTATGCGCTACGCCGCTACGCCGTAGTAAAGCTGTCTCGATATTCAGAACCAAATATTTCCATATAAAAATATGCACTCAAGTTGATATTTTCTTTAGTAAAAGTATAAATTAATTAAGTTTTTTTTGGATTTAAGTAACATAAATGCCAACTGTAGGTACCCCTATCACCGTTACTGTGTTGCTATTTAATTTTGGAGTAATTCTTGTTTGAGTAAAATAATGAACCTGTTCCTGAAAAAGTGTATTAAGCTATTGTCTTTTGGGTGGAGGACCTGAGCGGCTCAGTGGCCATAATTTCGTCGGCCGCCGCCGGTACCCCGTCCCTCGAAGGTGTCACGAAGGGACAGGGGTGCGTTGCTACGCACCCCTGTCCCTGTCCCTGCACGGTTCGGAGAGATAGTAGTAGTGGGAGTGTACTTCTCTCCGAGCCGAACTCTCGCCGAGTTCCACAACTTTCTAACAGAGTTGACTGTCGTCGTCCGAAACCAGTCCTTCCCCGTGTTAGTGCTCGGGGACTTCAACGCCAAAAATTTGGCCTGGTTTTCCCGTTGTTCCCGGATGGTGGAGGACTGGGCTCTGGAAACAGGCCTGGTCGTCCTAAATCGGGGTTCTGTTCCTACGTGTGTGCGGATGCGGGGGGAGTCCGTGGTGGACATTTCGTTCGCCAGCCCCGCTCTGTCACAGCAGGTCATTGACTGGCACGTCATGGAGGAGGTGGAGACCTATTCCGACCACCGGTATATCCGGATCGACGTCTCCGCCCAGACCTCCAGTGCGCCGGTCCAACAGGCCCCGAGTGGTCCGCGGTGGGCGCTGAAGCAGCTGGACCGGGAGCTTCTCCTGGAAGCCTCAATCGTGCAGGCCTGGGTGTCATCACCAGACAGGCCTGCCGACATTGATAACGAGGCTGAGTGGTTCCGGGAGGCCATGTCCGAGATCTGTGACGTGGCAATGCCCCGAGTCCGGCCAGGATGCGCCCGACGTCAGGTGTACTGGTGGTCGCAGGAGGTAGAGGCGCTACGCAAGGCGTGCGTTGACACGCGACACCGGTACACCAGGCACCGCAGGCTCCGCATTCGCCCTCCGGATGCGGAAGCCACGGAGGCGGAGCTGTACGAGGGGTACAGAGCGGCGAAGACCGCCCTCCAAGAGGCTGTTCAGCGGGCCAAGAATTTGGCCCGCGAGGAGATGGTGGAGACTCTGAACAGAGATCCGTGGGGGCGCCCTTACAAAATGGTGCGGAATAAACACCGCACCTGGGCCCCCCCGCTGACGCAGAGTCTCCGCCCCCAGCTGGTGGAGGAGGTGGTGAGAGCTCTGTTCCCTTCACGGGTGGAGCATACTCCCCCGCCCATGGCTCCGCCAATTGCGGTGTCCGAAGCGGACCACGCGGACGACGACGACATCCCTGAAGTGACCGGGGTAGATCTGAGAGTGGCGGTAGGCAGGCTGAAGGCCAAAAATACCGCCCCAGGGCCCGACGGCTTGCCGGGTAAAGCCTGGGCCCTGGCCTCGACGGCTCTCGGACCCCGACTGGAGGCGCTCTTAAGCGCATGTATGGAGAGGGGCCAGTTTCCACTCCGTTGGAAGACGGGGAAGCTGGTCCTCATTCGGAAGCCAGGGCGCCCTGCGGACTCTCCGTCCGCATTCCGGCCTATCGTCGGTTCTTTGAAAGAGTGATTGCGGGCCGCCTCGTCGGGCAACTGGTGAGGACTGGGCCGGATCTTGCGGATAGCCAGTTTGGCTTCCGCAAGGGGCGCTCGACGGACATCATGCGCGTGAGAGCCCTCACGACGGGGGACGCGGTGTCTCGGGGTGGGGTGGTCGTGGCGGTGTCATTAGACATCGCTAACGCGTTTAACACCCTGCCCTGGAGCTGCATTAGGGAGGCACTCCGGTATCACCGAGTGCCGACCTACCTCCGTCGAGTAGTCGGGGCGTATTTGACGGACAGAGCCGTCATCTACCCCGGTCGCGATGGGGAATGGAACCGGCGAGAGATGTCGTGCGGTGTCCCACAGGGATCGGTCTTGGGGCCGCTCCTGTGGGACATCGGTTACGACTGGGTGCTGCGGGCAGACCTCCCTGATGGCGTCAGCGTAGTTTGCTACGCTGACGACACGCTGGTCCTGGCGCAGGGGAGGTCGCATCAGGCGGCGGCCGACGTAATGACACGCGGGGTTGCGATAGTCGTGGAGAGGATCCGGCAGTTGGGTCTCGAGGTGGCTCTGCACAAGTCCGAAGCCATGACATTTCATGGGCTTCGGAACGGGCCACCATCGGGATCCCAACTTACGGTAGGAGGGGTTCACATCGGCGTCGAGACGACGATGAAATACCTGGGTCTCGTCCTCGACAGCCGGTGGAACTTCGTGGAGCACTTCTGACGTTTGGCCCCCAAACTGGAACGGGCTGGGGCCGCTTTCAAGCGGCTCCTGCCCAACCTGAGGGGGCCAAACGCCTCCTGCCGGAGGCTTTACGCGGGGGTCGTGCGGTCCATGGCCGTGTATGGCGCCCCGGTGTGGGCGCGTTCACTGCGGCTTCGAGCCGCCCACTACTTGAACGCGCCCCAAAAGGTGGTAGCCATACGGCTAATACGGGGGTACCGCACGATCTCGCGCGAGGCGGCAAGCCTCCTTGCCGGACTGCCGCCATGGGATCTGGAGGCGATAGTCCTCGCGCGCCTCTTTGAGTGGCGCGCGGAGGCACTACGCTGGGGGGAAAACCCGCTTCCGCGGCAAATTGCTGCGGAGCGGACGGACCTCCGGCGCGATCTCATGGCGGCATGGAAAGCGCGACTGTCGCAACCCAGCGCAGGGCACGCCGCGATAGCGGCGGTAAGGCCCCTCTTTGAGGAGTGGCTAGAGAGGCGTCACGGCGCCCTCACCTACCGCCTGACGCAGGTCCTCACCGGACACGGGTGTTTCGGGAGGTTCCTGCACATCATCAGGCGGGAGGAAACGCCCGGGTGTCACCACTGCGAGGATCGCCCAGAGGACACGGTGGTGCACACGGTGGAGGTCTGTCCCGCTTGGGCAGAGCACCGCCGTGTCCTCGTAGAGGCGATCGGCAGCGGCGGCGACCTCTCGCGTCCGGCCCTGGTCCAAGCCATGGTCCGGGGCGAGAGGGAGTGGGAGGCAGTCACCTCCTTCTGCGAAGCAGTCATGCTAGCGAAGGAGGTGGCGGGATGGGCGAGGGAGAGAGCGGAGAGAGCCGCCCGTCCCAGCCGCCGCGGTAGACGCTCCGGGCGTCGGGAGCCGCGTGACGACTCCCGGCCACCGTAGGCGCGGGCCTGCGGCCGGCGAGTAATGGGTAGCTCGCCGTCCGATCAAGACCAGGCCCGTGCCGGACGGCGCGTATGTGTTCCACGCGCGCCTCAAAGAGATGTCAGCATCAAAGGAGGGGCCCGTTAGGGCCGAAGCCTGCCGGGGCAGCGGGATTGTCCGAAAGGGTTACCGCTGCCCCGGAACATAAAGGGCTAAGGAAGGAACACGGATGGGTTTTAGTCAGTAAGAGTCTGACACTCCCTTCCGCTCCACCCAGAGCGGGAGGAGTCATTGGATGATTTCCCACCCTAAAAAAAAAAAGCTATTGTCTTTGTTCAGTATAAATGGCTCGACATGCTGTGTGCGTGACACGAACCTGGGAGGGTGTTTGTCACGATTCTCCATTACTTAGTAACTTGTTAGCCTATCTAGATAAAACTACAAAGATGAGAAGCCTGAACGAAACAGACGAGTTCACATCATCGAAATCTCTTATGGTTCAATACAAAATGTAGATGTTTTACAAAATATCTTTGGGTATAAACGCGAGGTCAATCCAACCCGTCACTATTTCGAACCATTCGGACTCCAAAGAGGGTCAAATACTGATGTCACGGGTAATTTATTAACACTCCCACTGTTACAACGAATTATTTAAGAGATGAAAATTTACTTTGACTAATTGAGTAACCTAATTATTTTAAGTAAATAAGAGACATTTAATATTAAACTTATTGAGTTGGCATAGCCCCATGTTATAAGTCGTTATTGTAGTATACCTTTTGACGTCATAACTTATAATACATTGCTCTAAGTTTACGTAAAATTATATTCCTATTGCGTACAGTTGTTTACACAATGCACACACTGAAAAAAAAATGGTTCTATTAAACCATTTTTTTTTGTACACTGTACGCGGACGCACACAGTGGCTGTTTTAATCGATGTCATGGCTGAATACTTCTGGTCTCGTGCCAGTAGATCTATTTTTATATAGAAGAACGTGTTAGAGAGCCGATACTTGGAAACTTTTGGACAGTTTTTGGTGATAGATATATCTATTATTGATTCTAACCTTACACGTCCCAATCAAATTATATTGAGCGATAACATACATGCAGAGTCAATAAAAATACACCTATAACCTTCTGGCCTAAGTATATTTATTACTTTTAATGTTCTGACTTTTGATTTTGTACTTTTGGATTAACCAAAAAATTATCTCAAATAACCAATTATCGACAATTTTCTATCGAAAAATGAGTTTTTTTTTAAATTAAATTAATGTATTGTATTTTTATTCGTTAAGTGTTTTAGTATTATTCAATGTTTTAGTAATGCTAAAAGTAAAATAATATAATGCTAAGTAGTAGATATAAAAGAGAGCAGTAGTTTCGCTTTCGTATTTCCAAGCCGTACGTACAACAAATAGTGTCAATGACACAACTCCTAAGAGCTTGCGGGTATTTTCCAATTTTTCCAATTACCCCGTATTGATTCCGACATTCGGTACATTAGTGCAGTATACATAGTAAAAATGCATTATCTATTATACTTACGTAAGGGCATGCACGCGGGCTACACTTTAAATTTCGCGAAAGTACCGCGGGGTTCCCGAGGGAGCCGTATCTTGCACACAAAGTGTTCGTCGTCTTGGCCTACACTGTAATATCGTACGACCGGAAGAGCACATACGCTCCGATGTGAGAATGTATGTACGAGTGCCAGCACCCTCGTCTAATTGTCTAATACGGACGTGTACGTTCACAAAAGCATTTTAGGTTCCTATTGTTTCTCTAAGTTTGGGATCTTGGTCGTAACATTTGTTACTATTTGTGTAGCAGGTGGAAATACAGAAAATTACAGAAGTAATAATGATTGTACTGCTGTAATGTGTTTAGTAATAGCATGCGCTTCTAACATTTTTATACACAATTTGTTAACGAGTGGTGCGAGCTTCCGATTTCGCTAATCAAAGCAGCGTGTGCGATAATTGGGCTGATAAAGTTAAATTTACTTACTAAGGCAAGCACTGCTAGTAGCCAAAACATAATATGTACTAATCTATTTTCCGAATTTGCTTGTACAAAATGCGCAACAGGATAAGTGGAAGAAATTTATTTTTTCATCTAGCATGGCCAGTTTATTGCAAGAATTAGGTCACCATTTTAGGTACACAATTATTTTAAAGATGGCTAGCTCCATTCGTATTATTTAATATATTAAAAACTAAGGAGAGCACATTTAAAATTAAAAAAAGAACCGCGTAAATCGGATAAACAGTTGTCAGTTCAAAGCGCACTAATGGACACGCAGACAGAGGGGAATACGTTATTTGTAAGGATAAAGAAATTGGAATGGTAGCATACGGGCGGCGGTTTGTTATATACCTTTCATAGATAGGAAAATATGTGTGGTGTGCATGAAATGTTTATCATTGAATCTTTTATTCAGTTACTTATCAACCAAACAACAAACAGTTAAAGAGCCGCAGTTACCCCCTAGTCTAAAACACCATCGATCTTCATTTATTTTTAAAAGAACCTTGATTACTTAGAGGCGTCAATGATTACATTGCAAACGTGATTGCTTTTTATTTTGGTCGCCATGACAAATGTTCTCAAATCATTGCCGCGAGAGTCCCCGACGTCTCGGCTGCAGTGTGTGGTTTGTATATAAATATTTACATAATGTCCTCAACGTCAGCGGTGGAAATCAGAGGCGTCGCGTTGCACGTCGTGTTGTTTATATTGTTATTCTTCTCGCACCCTGTATTCCGCGTTCTATGATATTTCTGCTGAGAAATATTCTAGTCAGAATATCAACGATTTGTTAAGATTGAATATGTCTTTGGTAATTTGCGTCGGTGTGACAGAGAGGAGAAACCAAATAAAATGTTATAATCCAGAATGTTGACAATATAAAATAATTTAATGTAAAAATACAGTTTTATAAATGTTTAATTTATTATTTAGAGGATACATTTTTATTATTTATGTACCTAAATAAACTACAAATTATTAAAATAACATTATAATAACCTGATCTAACTAAAACTATTAAAAAACTAAAATATTGCGTCGAAATATAGAATTTTATTATATTTAAAGAATTCTGACTAGATAAAATATGTAGCAAAAACATACCTTACGCTAAGCCAATCTATGAAAATAAATGAACTTCCAAGTGGCGTTATGTACTGCATTCGGTTATGTTTTGTTCAAACAAATGGAGTCATATACAACATTATTTTTAGTATATGCGAAACCTGAATATAGTTTGTTCAGAATAAGTAACTGAATCGATTTCAATAATTTTTACACCATGTTATATTTTGTCTTAAAAATATTTAATCACTAGTTAATTATAATAAAATCGCCGTACAGTTAGGTACCTACTGCCAAACTATTATCAATGAGCGTACGATGCTGGAGGAGCATAAAACATGGTCACCCCGCGCAGCGCCGCGTGGTGAGCATGTTTTTGAACGGACAACCAGGTAACATAACAAGCTTATAACTTTGTGATTTCTCATGATACAGTTTTGAAATTTTGTACATAGATTCTTTACATAAAAATACTAGACACCTGTTTCGGGTTTCGCATATACTAAAAATAATGTTGTATATTTAAAAAGAAAGCAGAAACATTAAATACAAAACTGAACTATGTTTCCTACGTTTGTAGGAACGGAACAAACAACTGAGTTTTTGCTAACAGCCGTTACATCAGGTAATAGGGGACGCTTCAGTTGAAAGTTTATTTTAGTTGCAATACAAAATGTCGTCACTTGGTTGATAAATGTCAGGTAAGTAGGTCAACCGAGGTGTAAACGGGAGCATGCAGCAGTTAAACCGTTTTATTAGTTCAATATTCATTTGATTTTTTACTCTCTAACATTTCCTCCGAACAATCAGGATCGCTATTCATCGTTATCATAAGTTTGATTCTGAAACTTTGTAGCAGATTACTGCTAAACTACACTTGCAATGCAAATAGGACTAATTGTAACATACATAAAATTTACGTACAACTCGTATTCTCGTAACAGCGTGTTCCTGCTTATAAACAACACGTAGCAATATCTGTATATCAATATAGTATCTGTGTGTCGTGTCGGTTGTGTGTTGTGTCCGAACACTCGCGATATCTGATTATATATAAGTTTTGGTTAGTTTTACACAAACATATCTCAACAATTTCAGGAAGATACTGAATGAACGACGTTCACAGTTTACAGCGCTGAGTCCGGCCTACCCGCGCTTTCGCGGAAGTTAAATTTGTCTGCCAAAACACCTCTTTGGGGGTTTACCCTTTGATAACTTGAGTGTTACTCATTAGTTTCCCGACATTGATGAACTTGAGTGTTGGAACGTCGTGGGGTGCTATATTTCATTCAGGTGACCTATATAGGAGCGTGGTAAATGCTCTCGTGCTCAGTCCTCGCGCAAATTGCTCAAGTTTAAGCGCGTTAACCCACGACACGATTTAGCAAATATCGCTTAGATGCAAATCCGAGTCTCTTGTGGTAATTCCGAGAGTTATTACATCGTTCGAACAACGCCCAACTTTGTCCATGAATACCGCCTGATTTCTGTGAAGGTGCGATGTTGTGATGCTGCCGGAAACTACAAGTCATTGCTATATAACGAGCACATTCAATTTGCTTAACAAGTGTAAAGGAAATGTATGGCAATTTATTGATAAGGAGTAATAAATTGGTGCATGTCGCACAAAGTTACAACATCAGATGCCAACATACAGAAAGTAATAGATAAACATACTTCTTGTATAGAGTAACAACTTTCAAACTTTTTCTCTTATTACGTTTATCGGCACTGCATTGTATAAAGCTTTCACGTCGAATACATATACATATACATACATACATACATACATATAATATATATACATTCTGAAAGAGTTCTAAGGCTGTGCTACGATATCTGGGCACAGTAAAAAAGCTAAAGAGTCAAGCGACCGCAAAAATATTGTCTCTGCTGCCGCCTGAAGTAAGTAGAAAACCAAGATAAGAAGAAGCGAGCATTGTTGATTTTAGTATTCTGCACGAGTTTTTAGGTAGAACACGTGAGATTCAGAAACAGTGAAAAAAATAAGAATTCTACTGCGAAACTCGAGAAATGTTTATTGATGTTATAAAATAGTTACATACAATTGAAATATGAAAATGGGATGCCTTAATTATTTATTAATATTGCAGAGATATTCCGACTAATACGAAGTCATGCTTTATGCAGGCTCATAAGGTTCTAATAAATAACAGAGCGAGACGAAAGGCATAATTTGGCTCATTGTAAGGGTTCGTCATGTAACAAAATACTTGTGGCTGTTGAGGGTTGACAGAATGAGAACAAAAATCTCATTACTGGAGCCCCGACCGAGCGCTACTAATACTTGTACACTTACAATAAAATTACTGGCTACGTTGGCTACGGCGATCTACGGCGTAGCGGAAGGTGCTACGCGATTTATGATTTTGGTATTATAGTTTATTCATGAATAATGTGCAAGGTGAGCTCGTAGCACGGCGCTTAGTGTGAACCTTTAGTGAACTAATATGTCCAGTGATCATGCGCCTAACTGTAACTTAGGCTCTGATATATAGTTTTATTGTTTGCACTGCGTGTCACTTGCAAAAATAATTTGCGCTTAATATAATTATGCTGCTGTGGGTGTTTATTTTAAAAGCAGTAAATTTTTAAAAATACAATTATTGTGTCTGGCTGCATCGTAAACAGGATTGTTAGAAAAATAATTCGCTTACTTATCGCGCGTCGGTCGATGCTCTGTATCGGTTTGATTGCTGACGTGTACTCGCCGATCGTCCGAGGGCGCGCTGCATACAAACTGTCACAAAGAGCCGAGTCGCTGCAGCGTATGTGATTTTTATTATTTCAAGTGTACAAGCCACAGCCACCCGTTCGATACCCATTAGAACTGTTCCTGGCCCGTTCGGATACCAAGCACATTAATATTAACTTGCCGACGCTACTTCAACTAACTAGACTCAATAAAGATGCATTTTCTTCGATGTTTTCTTGGAAAACTCATTAGATATAATGCCTGTATGATATATTACTACAGTTACTTTAATGCATTAGTTCTGTATTTACGACATATAAGTCGCATGTACAGAGACATGATTAAATGTCAGCTGCGGTGTAATGAATTTGAATTTATGTTGAGAGCGTGCCTTACCTGACTTAAGACTCCGAAACAACTTTCGTCTTAGCCAACTTTAAACATTAATGTAAATCTTTATCTTGTATGTAAGTTTATTTGGGGGTTTTCTTCTATGAAAGCAGTTTGTCGAAGGTCAAAATTCCAATGGGAAATCTTCGAACTCTGGACATTTGGAAGGAAATATTCAGTAGATAAGATGTCATAGGGTGATAGAAAGAGGATAAGATTGCGTATTTATATGAAGACATTCCGGTGGTTATAAATACGAGCATAACGTGTTGTAAACAGGTTATGTGGGTGATGTCAGTGAGGTGGGGTTCCGCTTTGTGATAAGCTTTTCCGATCGACGGGCAATCACGTGAGCCGTGCCGTGTCGTATCACGTGCACTAAGCACTATTACACACAATCAATTACCGTGTCATTGCTTCCTTTAATGGACTACGTTTACAGTTTTGTCATGCAGTTTTTAGTTATTAGTGGAAGATTTAATGTATACTAAATATAAATAACAGTTTTTGTCAACATGAGGTCAGTGTTCGCGCTGTGATCTCCGCCGCTTTTTGTAATACTAGTGGGTATTTAGCACTATGTAGGGTTTTTTTCTCAACCATCACCTTTTGGGCTCGGATTTAAAACAACTCAAATCCTTTCTACACGGATTTTAACCGACTTCAAAAAGGTGGAGGTTACGTTAAGGTTAGGTTAACTCCGCCATTTATAAACCGATTTGAAAATTCTCCTTTTGTTTGAAAGGGCTTGCTTAAGGGGGTTTTGCTTACGGGGTCCCATATAAAATTGGTCAAGTTCTAAAGAGAGGTTATTGAGTTAGCTATAATACGAATTTTTAAACTTAGTGTTTGGTGATGATGTTGTAATAAGTTCCTGTCACTGTTATTTACTTAGCAAGTGAAGATAAATGAATTTGTGTACGGTAGGTAGGTACCACAACTGAAAAGTGAAAAATAAAAAGTTTACTAAAAAAAAAAAAACACAACCGACTTTAAAAAAATTATTACAAAGTGACTTTGTAAACCGTAGCAAAAAACGAACATACAAATCTAAAGACACCGAATTCCGAAATTAAAGTTCAACATTACAAAGTCACTTTGTAGTGTTTTTTTTTAAAGTCGGTTCTTTTTGTAATACATTTTTTTTTAATGCTCGTTTTAATGATGTCATACGATTTTGCAAAGTACCTTGGCACCGATCGAATGATGCATCCAAGAAGGCGAGTGGGCAAAGAGATTACAATGTAGCTAGTTACTCGTACATAAATAAAATTCTCTGCAGCTGTGCGATTTGAATGCAGCTTGCGGAACCCGCCGCTGCTTCTCTCCATAAACAAACAGGTACAAAAAATTTATAAGTACTTTATCTAGTCTTTCGCCTGAAACTATTTGGTTTGGATCCAAGTTTATGTTTCTCAAAAACATTATCTATTGCAAGTAGGTATGGACGATAAACGGTTTATGAAATTGGAACATCACAATGTATCCTTTAATAGAATAGCTTCCAGTTATTGAATTCTAGATGATAAAATAATAAAATCATTGAATAAAAAGCCAAAAGTATTATAATAATACCAACCTAATATTGTCCCACTGCAGAGCAAAGACCTCTTCTCGGACAGAGAAGGCACGAGCATTGATCACCACGCTTGCTCAAGACGGGTTGGCGATTTCAGACTTATATCAACTACAAGTCCAGGTTCCCTCACGATGCTTGTCCTGCACCTACGTCAGTAATATCCAAGATAAACTTGCTTTCCATCAGGCTTGATCGAGGTCAAGGCCCATTCAGCAATAAAAGAAAAAATTAAAACTCACAAAGTAAATATGAATTGAATAAGTCACTTTGGTACATGCCCGGATTTGAAAACACAACCTAGCACCAGAAATGCCATTACGACAGTTAATAAAAATAAACTGGTTGATAAATCGCTGTAACGAAAAAACATCTCATTAGGTCGTGTTTTTTGTAAAGTAATACAGGGTCCCACCTGATCGTACATGTGGTCACCGCCTCCTACGGATATATTCAAACCCAGAAACGTTGGCCTACCCTTCTCATCAATCTTTTGAAGCTGTCCAAATTGTAGTTCCGTGGAAAACCCTCTGGACCTCTATATTTCTTATGGAATAGGTGCGTTATTCTGTTTATCTATACTATCTTCTCATTTAAGCGTCTGATTAAATTATGCCCACTCTGCGGATGGGATGTTGCACACGTCCTGGTAGATAGTGAATGGCGAGGTAAAAGCTTAACCCCGCAGGTATCGAATAACACGTGAACGTTCATCTCTACTTGAGTGGTAGTACTACCGGCACCACACGTAATACACATATTACAAATTCATATTACTACTTACTTACTTACTTCATCGGGATGATGTAGCTGATACGCCCTTCTGGTTTTACAGATGTTCGCAATATGTTTTATGTTTATCGTGTATCGAATAGTACGTGTTAGCAGTGGGCTGCGATCTTTACTTTATCAATTTTGTTTGTTTGATCTATATGAGCGGAAATAAAAATACGAGTGAATGAGAAAATATTGAATTTCGTCTATCGTTTTGTGACGAGCTGTAAGTATCTTCAACTTGCCGAGTGTGTGCCGCTATGTATCGTAGTGTAATCACTTGTGGCGAAAATGAAGGTCTTTTGTCCAGACGCCAGCACATCAACCTACCCGAAACTGTCAAATATTCCGATTCAACTTTGAACCTTATGCTTTAGCAATAAAGTTGTAAATCTATCAAAGAAATTTGACAGATTGTAGTAGCTTGATGTGCTGGCGTCTGTACATTGTTCTTGCCGTGAAAAACTACGGTTTATCCGCCGTGTGTTGCTACGGTTCTCAGTGTTGTATGGATCACTATGGAAGCTTATTGACGGACACGTTTTTTCTACGGCGCGGCTTATACGCCGTACCGTAAAGAAACCGTGCCGTGTACAAAGGGCCTTATTAACCATGCAAAAAATTTAACTTCTAAAAAGGGAAACGAATATTGAACTCACTTCAAAAAGTTAAAGTCAGCAGCTAATCAAACAGCAACCAAACCAACAAATAAAAACCGAGTTTAAAAATCTAAAACAACAAGAACCCGCGCCTGAAGTTTCCCCATCACAATCAGTTGCAATGTAACCAGTAATTTCATTCTCAGATGCCACTTCGTAACCGTGCACCAACAGAATACGAAATAGAACAACATTGATTCTCCTCGTTATTGCGAGTCTCAAATAAATAAGGCTGAACCGATCCTGATGCCTGAGCTAGCCTTTCGACTCATAAATGTAAAACAATCAATATTTGCAATTGATTATCAATAACTAACTTGTTGTTTTATATTTTGTCTGTTTTATTGAATCGACATATTACGTATTTTCCTAGTTTGCGAGTCCGTGGCAAAATTTTTGCAATTCCATTCGAAAATCTACGTTAATATTTTGTTAATGCGCACGTTTGTCCTCAAAACAATTATACTACGTTTTAATTTAGTGAATCCATCCAATTACCGTTACAGTGTGAACATTAGTTCAACGTTTTGGGTAAAACGTTGGATTGGGGTTGAATAGAAATTCTTTATTTCTTTGAAACTCGCATAACGTTGTCAAAGAACGCTTACTGCACTGACTTTGCCATGTAATCTAGTCCTAGCTGAACACTAAATCTATATTATTATTATTATAGACTAAAGTGTGGCAGGATCTAGAGTACTTTTTTGACACAGACTGCTGTAAAAAACGGATCCAGGCTTAATAAGTTGGTGCAAAAAAGTTACTTACATCACAAAAAAATGTGATATTTTGATAGGTTGAGTCGACCCTAACCTTTTAAATTAAAGGAGTGGGCGTTCCTTGAATGGGTCCTTGAGTAGCCTACGATACCATTTATGTAATTTGAATCTAAATATTTCTTTCAATGGCGTCCAATAAGATCCTGTCACTAGTTTTAGAATAAGAATATTTATTTATACTCGGAAAAAGACTTTTTACTTTATATGGCGATTCGTCAAGCTGCCTAAATGTTGTTTATTTTTTAGGGTACCGTACCCAAAGTGCTAACGTGACCCTATTATCAAGGCTCCGCTGTCCGTCCGTCTGTTTGTCACAGGACTGTATCTTTTGAACCATACTGGGTAGACACTTGAAATGTTTACAGAGTGTGTACTAATATGACCGCTATAATAACAAATAAGATAACAATAAAATTATTTATTGAAATTATTAATTTTTTAATGTATGGGGATACAAGAAATGTGTTTTTTCCAAATATTGTACGGGGTTACAGAATCCTTTGTGTGCGAGTACGACTCGCACTTGGCCGGTTTTTGTTATAAAATCGGTTTCGCGAGGTATCATTTAATGCCAAAATTATAATTTATCGGACACCGAATAAGCCATGTTATTCATTTCATATTGTAAATTATTAAATTGACAGATGACACATTATGTTAATTGACTATTGAATATGATACTGCTGCGATTTAAATTTGTTTATATCGTTAATGTACCCATAATTATATTTGTGTGAAGGCACTCAAAAACAAAATAATAATTAAAATAATATTAGTTAGTAGTCTAGTCTATCGGACGAACATTTTCAATGCGAAGATTTTGTTGCCAAACGAACGAAAGCAAGTCCCTCCTCTCAGATCAATCATTTAACACCGAGCTTAATGAATTAACTTTATGAGCCGCAAATATACTAGCGGACGGAGTTTTGTAACAAAATATTCTGGATGCAAAGGTTGAAACCAACTGAATCAATAACGGCATGAGATTTTAGCTCGGATTTGCTATGCTACTGCTATAACGAAATTCAAACATACGAGTATGTTGTCAATATTAGCAGAAAAACTTGACAAAAATATTGATATTTAGTCTGGGAGCCATTGTCTACAACCTGATAATTTTCAAGCCATTTGTATACCTCACTTAGCAACGACTTTAATATGAAATACTAGCTTCTGCCCGCGACTTCATCCGCATGAAATTTCACCCTCCCCCCATTCACCCTCTTAGGGATGGAATTTCGAAAAAAACCTTCTTTTAGTGGATACTTACTCTTCACAAAGAACACACCCTCCAAATTTCAGGTCTCTAGGACCAGCGGTTTAGGCCGTGCGTTGATATATCAGTCAGTCAGGACTTTGAATTTTATATACACCGTGTTCCTGATGATATACATAAACTTGAACCAGATGTCCAGACCATAGAAATAAGCATTTTTCATTATGGACACATTAACGAATTCTTATTTTTTTGTTAATTTTCATACAAACTAAACCACCCGGCGTAAATCACCCGATATGCATGCCTCTTTATCCGAATT
Source organism: Gortyna flavago (assembly GCA_963669345.1). NCBI lineage: Eukaryota > Metazoa > Arthropoda > Insecta > Lepidoptera > Noctuidae > Gortyna > Gortyna flavago. The sequence continues at coordinate 10,999,249 of OY770129.1, forward strand.
GGCAACGACGTATTTACATTCACAAGATTTGGTGGGCTGAAACTTGTCAAAACTAAGTTAAGACCCTTTCTTACTGCGTAGCTCAATTAAATTTCATTAAATGAAATTACAATGATATCTTTGTAACGAAGCGGTTTAAAGTATTACTTTCCTTTGTTAGATTTAATTTGTAAAAGCTATAGAAGCGTTTGACAAAGTTTATGGATAACGTCAACAACGCGATGTATATAGAAAGATGTAGCCTAATATTTCATCATAATGGCAACGTGTTTTCCTACAAACTCAAAAGTTTTCCCTGAAATGTATTTACTGATTTTTTTTGTAGATTAAATTATTAAAGTAGAGCTGACCTGCAGCATAACTATATATAGCCTGTCTTGAATAAGAAACTCAAATGTAGGTTCATATGCTCTCCTTTAGGTTGTCCAGACGGATAAAAAAATTTGTAATATTGAATATTGATACTGGAAATGTCACCGAAAACTTAAGAAAAACTTATTCACTGAAACGGCTCTTGTCCGTCAATAAATAACTTATAACATGAGTGAATGAAACATTAGATGTAGGCATAAATCAGTTAAAATCTTGTAGGTTTTGTTAAAACCCCATGACAACCCCATTTTTATGTCCACGCGATCACCGTCCATTCCAAGGATGGCTTTAAGAGATCGCAGAAAGCGATAAGGCCGCCCAATGTATGTGTTATAGTGTTAAATGTATTTTTTTCGTTATGTATTTTCAGGTGTACAATAAAGTATACATAAATAAATAAAAGTCTAATCAATTATTGTTTTTTTTTTTTTGAAAAACTAAGTCAACAAGCTTATCTATCTATTCCTTAAGATTTACTGATCAGGCTTCCAGAATCCAGGGGTTAGCCAGCCAAAAATAAAAAAATATAAGTATCTGTTAAAAGTAATTTTTGGTATCCTCTTCCTACTTGACGCCAATTCATAATCAGCCTATAATGTTTCCACTGCTGGGACACAGGCATCCTCTGTTCGAGAATCCTCTGGGTGAGCGGTCCGTAATCCACCACGCGGGCCCAGTGTGGGTTGGCAGATGTCTCACATGCCTTCGAATGTTTGGTTCTAGGACATGCCTATTTCCTCACGATGTTTTTCTTCATCGTTTTGAAAAAAGTGGTGATGAAATAATTTACACAAAGTAAAGTGCCCGTATGGGTTTCGAACCTACAACTCGTAAGTTGGGGCTATTACCACTGGGCCACCATTGCTTTATTAAGGAACTAGAATTCTTTAAGAGTATCGAGAATATTCTGATAAATGTGGGTACTATGTACGAAGATTTATAGAATTCCGACACTCAAAAGGTTCTGGAACTTGGGACATCTTCTGCCAAAACTATTTTTAAAAGAGAAATATTTAGTAGGTAAAGTCAGAGTCAAGCCAAAGTTAGGCGGGTGCTCGGGTAGTCTGCCAAAGTCCGAATCCTTCTATCTGTAATACCATTACTAAAAAATAAAAGCTTTTGACGTAGTTTTTAGGGAAAGAATCTTAGAATAATAACTAAGTAAATCTAAAATAGATTTACTTAGTTATTACTCTAAGATTTTTAAAATCGAAAAAGATAAAAGTTAAATAAAAATTATTTAACTTTTATCTTTTTCGATTTCAAAGAATTTCTAGAGATAAGTTCTAAAGAGACTACATTTAACCGACTTCCAAAAGGAGGAGGTTATATGTTCGACTTTGTTTTTTTTTTTTCCTTTTTTTTTGTATGTTCACCGATTTCTCCGTCTATTGTGGATCGATTTTGAAATTTTTTTTTTTGCTTGAAAATGTATACTCCCAGGGTGGTCCCATTGTCAGCAAGTTGGAATCTCATGAGAGGATCCCATGGAAATCGAGGGAAACCCTCAAATTTTATTGGCAAACCTATAGCGATTTGGATATTTTTTAGAGTAACTTGAGCATTGCTCTCGGCAATCATCATTTGGTAAAGTGGAGCTGATGATGAAGACCACAGACGGCCATCGGAACTAATCAATGATAAATATTTCACGGGTTGCGATTCGAATACTTTAATATGGTTGCTAAGCAATTTATGCTCGTCACAATGCGTGTGGTGGTGGAGTGGAGTTCTCCTGGTTCTTACCAGGAGAACTCCTCAACAATTAACGTCCCAGCATCGGGAAAAGCAATATTTTGTAAAAAAATTATGAGCAGTTGACGTTAGGCTATTTAACTTAGATAAATTACAAACTCTCTCACTAAAAAGTGAAAAATAAAAACTTTTTTACAAAAAAAACAACCGACTTCCAAAAAAAAAACTACATAGTGATAAATAACTTTTATTTCGGAAGTCGGTGTCAATAAACGAAAATGCAGAACCTCTTTCTGGTATACCGATAAATAGAAGTATAATTATGTTTGTCAATCCATTATTGTTATGAAATTTCAATGATGTTATCGTATGCATGCCAAGTATGCTATCCTGACCAAGTCTAGTGGTTTTTTAGGTAACGAAAGAAATAAAGAAAATATACTCATTCACAGTCAAGGTATATTTGAAGAAACAGTTTCCGAGCTCAAGTTCACCCTTGTAGCGGGTTACACGCGAACATCACGTTCCTTGATGAAGGGTTCAATGTATAAAATATTACCTACTCTGCGACAAAAGGGTGCCAACTCAGGAGTTTAAACGTGCTCGGCGTGAATACGACGAGTTCCTATTAGTTACGAACCTCCGGACAATTTTCTGAGCGGCATGTCTCCCTAATTATGCTGTTATGGTTGCAAGGTATATTACGCGGAGATACTACGTACGATTACGATACGTACGATTCTTTTGTATAGTCCCAGCCCACGCAACTAGCTCGAAACTGTAATACCTACTAAAAGTCCTACACGGCCTGTTTAATCTGACCCTTTTAGTCTAACCCTCGCGTGTCATGATTTAGAACCTTGCATTTTATAAGTTGTATTTTATCCTTGTAGACCTTTATGTCCTGTGTATTTGCATTCGCCATGATTCATGCCTCACACCTCATCGATTCAGCTACCTCAGACATCTCTGTTAATTTGATAAATGGATGACGCTTGCTTGACTACGTTATATCGAGCAGTTTTCGGCCGAAGGCAACAGGAAACTGGAATAGTCGAATTTTCCGTAAGGCTGTGGCAATCTCTAGCACTGTAGGTATAGCTACATAGGTATGTGCGTCACCTAATACAATTTTTGCACGACACTTTCAAAGAATTGAAACAGAAGTGTCCCCGAGAGCGATTTGGATGTTTCACAGAAATTCAGTACCTACAGCGTATATATCTTTTCTCTTTCCAGTCGTTCCTGTTTTCTTTCAGTACGTTGTCTTTTATTATCTAAACTGAATTGAGCGTGATTGTGAACGTTCGTTGACGAACTCGGGCGGGGAGCGCTTCGTGTCGCGCCAAATTGATTGGTAATCAGGAACGGAGTCACTATACCGTAATCCGTGGGGTGACGAAGAAACATATTGACGAAGTCTGTGGAGACTGCAAAACAATATTTTAGTTAGTACCAACATACGTTCTCATTCCGCCTTGTGATACCTACCTACAGGTTTGTCCTATTACATGTATCATACTTTGTAATACCTATATCATTTCTAAGATTTATACTGTATTTTACCTATTTTTATTTTTGAATGAATATTTGTTTATTTAACTATTACACATATGAACACACAAGAAGAAAGGAACAGAAAAATACGTACAAAGGTGATGCTTATTTCTAAAGATCTATTTCGTTATATGTAAGTGAATTTCTGTAGGATTAAATATTAATTTAGTGATATAAATGTATCTAACCAATTCACACATTGTTTTTCTTGAGCAAGCGTAGACGTTTTACATTTTCTGCTATCCCGTGAGAATCGGTGCCTTTCGTAGTCACAAAGAATCTATGAGCAACATTTCAACGTAATCCAATGTTGTGTAAAGTTTTGTTTGGTTCGTGTGTACTGTAAGGTGAAACCTGTTCATTTGTAACCGCCTTAGAATGTCGAATCGTTTGTATACCAACATCAAAGTTCGTCCCATCCGTAGGTTTGGAGAAAATATTGTTCAAATCAGTTTGGTATCTGAATTTTGAGTTAGCTTTAAATACTATTCATGGATATGACGATTCATTCATCATTGCTACATCTTTAGAAATATAAGGTCTATTCAAATCAATGTTTCCAATTGAAGTTGATTCCACTTAAACAACTAGGTTTGAAGTTGTAGCGTAAACTAAACTTTATTGGGTAGGTATTAAAGTTATTTTTAGAAAAAAACATTGTTGTTTACATGGTTGGAAACTAAATCGCGAACGCAGATTAGGTACTAAACGAGGCGTTAGCATGTTTCTTAGAAATTAAAACAATGGAATAAACCAAGAGGACTATCAACACTAACACCAGATTAATTTGTGTTTGTCAATAACCTTCGTCGGGCCACATAGTACCTCCCTACCTTCGTTCTGTTCAGGCAGGTAATGAATAAAGCATTTAATATTGTTTTAGGCCCTGAATCTGCAGAGATACAATCACTACACTGTTTGCTTGGGCTAAAATATAAATAGAACATCTGGCCTACATTCATAAGCTTAAATAGACCAAGGTGCGCATTCTATTCGGCCGCGTATTTGACTAAGGTGTGTAAAAAAACTGCAGTCATCATCATCGGCCTTGCCTTTTCCCAACTATATTGAGGTCGGCTTCCAGACCGGATGCAGCTGAATATCAGTATTTTACATGGAGCGACTCCCTATCTGACCTCCACAATCCAGTTACTGTGTAATACGATACCCCTTAGCAAGACTGGTTGTCAGACTTTCGGGCTACTGACGACCCTTTAATGACTGTTAAAGATCTACGAATGACAGCCGGGACCAACGGCTTAACGTGCTTTCCGAGACACGGAGGGGTCTTGGTATGTGAAGATAGTCGTCACCCATCCACGGACTAATCGCGGCAAGCGCAGCTTAACCTGATCGATCGACCCGTGACCAGAAAGACCAGAAAAACTACAGTATTATCATTAAAGCTGGCCAAGTGCGAGTTGCGCTTATTTTTCCGTAGTTTCAAAAAAATACGACTGTAAGTATGGACTTTAAGTTCACTGGACTCAGGTAAATCGATAGTCTGGGTCCATACGTCAACGAGTTTGCATAGTCGAGCTTTGCAGGTTACAGAAATAACTTAACACAAATAACTTCTTACGAAGTTGTAAAAACTTTTTAAATTCAAACCTTAAAGTTTTGTGCGAATGAGGTTTATTTAGCTGTTATTCAGGAAATAACAGAGAGACTTTAGCCATTTCGCAACGGAACCCTGAAAGTAAAGAATGTGTTAGTTCCTTTCTGTAGAACAATGTCCTTTATATATTACTATTGAATATCCCTCCACGTGGTATTCAGTTCGTTTTCAAAGGACCTGCCGGCTGCCATGCCTCCTTTGTTCACAAATTCTTGGATTTTTGGTATAGAATCTGGGAAATCTGGGAACTAAAGATTTTTTTTTCTATTGAAATGTTAACACATAAGATTTAGGTACATCCACCAACCCGCACTGGGTTCACGTGGTGGATAATGGCCCACTCCCAGCCCCATAAAGGAGGCCTGTGTCCCAGCAGTGGGGACATTAAAGGCTGATTATGCAAGGCTTCCGTTAAAATAAATAGATTCTATGATGATTTAAATAGTTTAGAATCTTAAAGTTGAACATAAAAATGTCCGATAAAACAACGAATAATCACTAATTTAACAGGGATCAGTGGTGAAGGGTATGCTACCTTTCAGTTTCTTTTTAAACTTGGCACTGATAATCGTCCTTGCACTTTATTTTTTTGCGCACGATTTTTTAAAGTTTTGGCTTCTTTTTATTCAAATTCGTACACAGCTTTCGCAACTGATAGGAATACATACCTAGGTGAGATACAGCGCAAAGTCAAAGAGCAATGTTATATAGTTGTATTCAGTAACTGGGTTTGTTGCTCCATGTAAAATATCGGTACTCAGCTGCATCCGGTTAGACTGGAAGCCGACCCCATCATAGTTGAGAAAAGGCTAGATGGATGATGATATTTATGGTTAGTGAATATTGTAGTAAAATCAGAATGTTATAAAAAGTAATAAAAAAACTGAAAAGCCTATTTTAAATTAAATAAAAGTTGGAAGCAGGTGGGACCCATTTGAGTTTAAAAATATAATAATGGTTTGGGTCACGCCTACTAGTACTTCCAACTTTTATTTAATTTAAAATAGGCCTGTTTTAGCTGTTTTCTGTTAGTTTTAGTTGCGGTCGGGTATTTTTAGTTTTTTTAATTACTTTTTTATTTCCAGATTTTTAGTTTACAAATGTGAATAATTTCGCAGATGATTTCGTTCTTGGTACGTGTTTTTTTACGATTTGTCAGTTCGATTTACTTTTAACCATATAAGTTGCATATATTTTTGTAATCACCTTTTAAAACTCTTTATTTTGATAACCCAGTCTTTGAAAAAAAAAAATATTGTAAGGGTTTCAAGGGTACCTACAAAAAAACTTCCCAAGATAAAAGCTCTCTTTCTCAACATAACATCTCACCTCTATTCTCGAAAGGGTTAGGCAGAGGAGTACTTACCTATAGTACGCCCACATTTCGCTCCATGTAACAGGGGGCGAGCCTTTGCCATCAACCGGACACAAATCCAGACTCCAAGCAGCTACTGATAAATTCCAGATGGAAAAACCCAATAACACTTTACCCAGGACCTCATGCTTAGCAGTAGTGCTTGCGTCTACTAGACCAACGGGGCAGTTATATTTCTCCTTTACCGAATTTCAAGCGCTTTTAACCAAAATGGTTTCTGAAGTTTACTCATATATGTAAATACAACAAACTGAGACTAAACGAGCGAGCTATGCTCGAAATCTATTTGAAGGATAAAATCAGGAATGAAATTATCCGGAAAAGAATCGGAGTTACCGACATAGCTTGCAGAGTAAGCAAACAGAAGTGGCAGTGGGCTGGCCATGTCTGTCGAAGGACCGATGGCCGGTGGAGCAGACGAGTCCTGGAGTGGAGACCGCGTATCGGCAAGCGTAGTGTGGGACGTCCCCCAGCTAGATGGACGGACGATCTAAAGAAGGTGGCTGGGGTAGACGGGATGCGGAAGGCGGAGAACAGGGTATTGTGGCGCAGTCTGGGGGAGGCCTATGTCCAGCAGTGGACTGCGACAGGCTGAGTTGATTGGTTGACTGATTGAGACAAAACTAACTCCCATTTGTTACAGTAAACAGGATTACGAGTAGTAGGGATATAATAATGAAAATTACAACTAAGATCGTTATAATTAACACAGTTAATTTTCGTCTCTGCCTTCTAAGTCAAGCACTGCCTTATTTCAGTTGTTGGCATTAATTAACAATTTAATAAAATTACGTTGCGTGGGTTACGATTGTAAAGCACCATTATATCACAACAAAATCGTAAATCACGAAAACAACCGAGTGCTATCAGTCTAGAACAAATTAGTCCTTTATTGGAAGTTTTCTTACAAAATTACTGGTTTCTTGAAGGTTAAATAACAAGTGGAATAATCGAAGTTTTTTCATTTAACTTAGGTTTAAAGAACAAATAAATCAAGAAATTTGTAACTAAACTAAACTGATATGCAGTTTGGCAGATTTTATGTATGTTATTGTTAAATAGGAGCGCAGTATACTAGGCGTTAAATTAACGGATCGTGTTCGAAACATAACACTGCGCTCCAAAACAAAGATAGCTAACGTGGCTCAAAAGGATGCAATCAACTTAAAAAATATTGTTAATAGTTACAGATTTAAATTAATAAAATAAATTCATCATTATCATATTGCAGTGAACTGCTAGACATAGGCCTCTCCAATTGCACGCCATTCAGCTCGATTCTCGGCCACTCTTATTCAGCTGCTACCAGCCACCCTGCGAACATCGCTGCTCCATCTATAGCCTGAGAGCGTCTTACCTTACGTTTGCCGATTCGCGGTCTCCACTCAAGAACACGTCTATTCCAAGGGTGATCGGGCTCCGGCTAATATGGCCGGCCCATTACCACTTCAGCATACTTATTCTGTAAGCTATGTCGACAACGTTGGTTCTCTGCCGGATCACCTCGTTCCGTATTTATTGGCTCTAAATAAAACTTTTTGCTCAAAATATTTTAGAGGCTGAAACCGGCTCGCATTCAGATAGGTGTGAATAAAGTTAAAATTGTTCAGTGCGTGCCGCGTTTAATAAATGCAGTTTTGTTGAGTTCTTTTGATCCTTAAAAAATATCACCGTCCGCTATTTGCATGCAGCCAATACAAAATAAATGTCATATAGGTCAGCATCCAGCAATGATATAAGTACTTACTACACATAGTATTACCATACATACATAGTAATACCTATAGTGTACCCACATATCGCCAGTTATGTTTAAGTCCCATGTAATAGGGCAATCCTATTGCCATCAATCGGGCCCAAATCCAGATTCCGGGCTGCTACGGAGAAATTCCCGATGGAAAAACCCAATAACAATTTGCTCGACCCGGGAATTGAACCCAGGACCTCATGCTCAGCAGTAACACTTGCGACCACTAAACCAAGTTAATTACTACACTAATTACACCTACTAATTATTAACTATTTCGTTCTAACCGTTAGTAAAACATGTGTGACGCGAAACAAATTTATTCGACATAACATAGGTCGGTAAATACCTTCAGAAGTTTCGATGAAGTCACCCGTAAAATGGGTAGATTGACACCTGTTCACCCCAGTCTGTCTCTTTAGTTTTCCTTCCTGTATTCCCTGGTGACGAGACGCGGATACAATACTGCTCTATCTCTATATTGGTTTAAGTATGTTCAAGTTTTCGACATTCTTCATACCATGAATTTTTTTTTAAGTTGTTCTAAAATCTTAAAATTTACAATATTTCGTAATGTTTGTCAAATTAAAATATCACTTTTCGTGTCAAATTCGATTTAGATTTAAATAAATTATAGAAAACCGTATAGATTGCCCATAAGCTACACAGTTAGACAAAGTTGTACCTATTAAAGTTGTACGCCTACATAATCTTGCTACAATAATGATTAACAAATCCACAGTATTTAAGAAGATAACATAACATTATGTAGATGTAGTGCGAGGAAACCCTCCGATATATCCGAGTGAAACAGGGGCGCGCTACTTTCCTTAAGCGCTCTTATGGGATCTTGAATCTCTCCGGCGCCAAACTTATTTCTGTATCACATCAAACTTATAAGTTACGAACGAATGAGTTTACGTACGAGTAGGTACTGCTACCAAAGAAGTAGTACACACGATTTCTTTTCTTGTTTTTCTTTGTAACACTTTAGTTATTGTAGACAAAGGAATTTTCAAGATCTTTTCGGATTAATTTCACAGAGATCGATATTGATTTTGGTTTTTTAAATTAAAATAAGTATTTGAAAATAGAATTGCATCGTAAAGTTTTAACGATGGAAGTGGCCGATAAAAGTCTTTGAAATTGTTAAGATTCTCATCCTAGGATAAGCCACGATGGGTTTAATCGAATGTCAGTCAACTTGTTAAGTTCATACTAATTCGCTTGATGAGAAAAAGATCTTGGAACCGAGCCCAGAGGGTTTTTGAGTAAGCACATGTAGGGCGAAAAGTTGATTGAAAGATTTTTGTATGATCGTGTGCGGCCATAATTACTTAAATAAGCAAATCTGTTGAAGAAATTTTGTAGTTTCTTTAAATCTGACGATTGATATTCAGGGCGAATAAAAGCTATTCTGAGCAATAGTCTTACATGTCCTGATAGTGAATAAATATCTGACGGATTGATGGAGCCTTTTAAAAAATATGACGAAATAGAACCACTTTTGATTAGTTTTGTGAATCAATTAATGATTCACAAAAGTACTCAAAAGTGGTTATAATTTTGCATTTATTTTTAATTTAATGAACCTAGTAGCTTTGATTGCTCTTTGAATTTTAAACTGTCCTTTATGTAAAGTTTTGTCGGCATTCAGAAGTTTGAAAATATCAAGCACTTTATGTAATGAAATTAAAACATCGTCGGAGTACTTACATCATAAACAAATAAAGTTTATTATTCCAAAATGTCACTATGACACTAAGCAAAACATCCTCATCTTATGGGTTATCCAACGAGGTATCAATATTAAAAAAATATTAAGCTTTTGCCCGCGACTTCGCCCGCGAGGTATGTCGATAAAAACTATCCTATGTCCTTTCCCGGGATGCAATCTATTTCTCTGCCAAATCTTATCGGAATCCGTTCAGTGGTTTAGGCGTGAAAAGGTAACATACAAACAGACAGACAGACAGACAGAGTTACATTCGAATTTATAATATTAGTATGGATTCCCTTTAATTGTTTGATAAAGCTGTCAAAGATGGAAAGCTATACTAAAATTAACGAACAACAAGGGTTAAGCCGCACACAATCATACCAAAAAATAAAAACTTTTTAACAAAAAAAACAACCGACTTCCAACAAAACACTACAAAGTGAAAAATAACTTTAATTTCAGAAGTCGGTGTCGTTGGTTCTGCATTTTCGTTTTTTGACACCGACTTCTGAAATTAAAGTTATTTTTCACTTTGTAGTGTTTTGTTGGAAGTCGGTTGTTTTTTTTGTTAAAAAGTTTTTATTTTTCACTTTTGAGTTGTGGTACCTACCCCACACCAATTCGTATACCACTACTTGCTAAATATATAACAGTGACAGGACGTTGTACAGAATGAGCTGTGATCGACCTTGGTAAAAAAAACTTTGCAAAAGGGCAAATATACGTCGCGCTAAGTCGTGTCAGAAGTTTGGAAGGTATCGTTTTGTCAGATTTGGATGCCAACAAATTATTAAAGCGACCACACGACGACAGATCATTGACGGAAATAATGAGGCTACGAAATCTGTCTTCTGACAATCAAAGCCACACTTAATGTACCTACGACTCAAGGGCGAAGATCTCTTTGGCGTCTTATAAAACAGTCTTCAGCGGTTTCATTTTCGAGCAGTAGCCTTCGAAATAGCTTCTCGTATCACATCTCCTGTATCATGTGGTTCGCATTTACTCGATAAGCCCAAACACGGCTAGAATACATTGTTTTATTACGATGCTCCGGTACCTACCTTCCAGCTTCATAAGATCGGTTTGATGGTACCAGTTTCGTCAGAACTATTTATTTAAATTAGCTTCGTCATAGTCGCTTAACTATCTTAATCGAGATATCTTATCTCCACCCATGAAATACTTATAAGCATTGAAGAGTTCCTGTGGCTATCTGTAGTCTCCTTCATCAGTTCCACTTCACCAAATTATACTTTCTGAATGCAAATGCTTGAGTTGTCGATGAAAATACCAGAATTGCTATATGTATGCCTATAATATTTGAGGAGTTCCCTTAATTCCTTATGGATCCCATCATCAGAACTGGATTTTGACAAAAATGGGACCAATCTGGAAGTATATCCTTTTAAATAAAAAAAAATTTCTAAATCGGTTTTGTAACATCATCAGAAATTGTCGTCTTGTTGTTTTTTCGCGGCCATCAACCAAACCTTGTTTTTCTAGTACAGAGTAGTGTAACAAATAAAACTTATTTGACATGCATATCTCTAAATGCAGTCCGAAATGAGTTATTAAGTAGTGTTATTTTACTGCAGCTAATTAAAAGTCGGAGTATAGGTAAGTGATGACTCTCGGACTCAAACACTTGAATCATCAATAGGTTTCATTTGATTTGAGAGAGTTCAACTAACACACTGTACATGCCTACCAAAGAGGATTTTCCTCGACTTTCATGGGATCCCTTCATCAGACTCTGACTTGGTGACAATGGGACCACCTCAAGAGCATACCGTTTCAAACCCTAATGTCAACTGCTCATCACCTGTTACAAAATATTGCTTTTCCCGATGCTGGGACGTTGACGATGGTGTAGTCACCATCAGCTCCACTTTACCATACGCATTGTGACGATCATAAATTGCTTAGCAACCATATTAAAGCAATCGAATCGCTACCCGTGAAATATTTTTCATTGAGTAGTTTCGATGGCCATCTGTGGTCTTCATCATCAGTTCCACTTCCCCAAATTATACTTTCGGAATGCAAATGCTTGAGTTGTTAATGAAAATACCAAAATTGCTATATGTATGCCTATAATATTTGAGGAGTTCCCTCAATTCCTCATGGATCCCATCATCAGAACTGGAGTTTGACAAAAATGGGACCAATCTGGACGTATGTCCTTTCAAATAAAAAAATAATTTTTTAAATCGGTTCATAAATGACGGCGTACTGAGGTAACAAACATAAAAAAAAAAAAAAAAAAAAACATACAACCGAATTGAGAACCTCCTCCTTTTTTTGAAGTCGGTTAAAAATCAACGGCTCTGAAGATCACTTTATTATTTGCCCATCTTCGAAATCTGAAAGTGTGACCACGAAAATTTATTTGAAAAGTTACAGATAGGAGCCCCCTATCTGTAACTTTTCAAATAAAGTTTCGGTGATCACTCATCATGCACCTACTCAGTTATCAACGTTTCGCCCTGCATATGCTTGCTCAATAACTCTCTGGGCCATCTATCTGGTTTTCAATTATTACAAAAAGTATACTTATATTTACGTTAAAATAGCATGCAATACCAACAGTAGAAGAGAATAAAGCAGATTGGAAAGAAAATTAGTTTTCGCTTTATTATTATGTTATGGTCATAAGATTTTTAGGTATATCGGTTTGAATATTATTTATACAATATTGCCAATATAATATTGGACGGCACCTATTCAATAGGATTTTTGAAAACTACACAACATCTAACTTGCGCAGAAATGTTTGCATTTGAGTCAGGATTCAGTATTGATGGAGTTTAAAGTGTTTTAATTATTAATAGTGATCTGTTTCTACATAGCGTTTGTGTTGCGTTATTAATATACAAACTTTTAGGCAGATATTTACGTATCCAATTTTACTCGACACTATCGTAAATCCATTTCGCAAAAAAAAATAGGTGTGAAACATGTGTCTCATATAAGAGCTCAATTGTCAATAATTATTTTGTTACCGAACTTAATAAATAAGCTAAGATAATTCTCCGAAAAGCACTAGGTAGCACAACTACCTATTTTCGTGCTAGAGAAATGATATGTTAGCTCCTAATTCCATGACTAATTACCCTCCAACGATAAAATAAATACATACTTACAATAAACCCCGACCTTCATTACCTACTACTAGAGTATTATATTATCTGTGCCTACTCGTATACCTAAAAATATATTGTGTAGGTATGTATTCTGGGAAAGTTTCCACTGAGTTGGAGTTTGCAACTGGCAACTGCCCACTTTATGTGCTATCCACCGCATGCTCGCCTACTTCCAAAAGTTTTGCTAGACTCTTAATTATGGGTCCATGTGCCATGAGGGATACCCAAGACCGGACCACTGTAACACTCGCAATTTTATCAAACAAATCTTGAAGTTTTTAGTGTTGAAATTAGAACTATAGTATAACTTAGCTTGTGGTATGAAAACTTGAAACATTGGAGAGGTGATAGTGCAAGCTGTTAAAATAAGAGTTCTCTGTAATATGAGCCAGTAGGAAAGTACTCAGACATGTGTGTTTGTCTCCATACGATGAGAGTCAACATCATATTTCATGTTGACTTTCTTCGCACGGACAGGAAAAAATATAACCTGTAACAGCTCGGAGGAAAGCATGCTGTTTCCTAATGGGAGAACCTCTTCACTTGGTGCTAACAAAGTTCTGGTAAGTACTGTTAAAGGAAGTTTGCGTCTTTTAATATTTTTATTTACATAACAGCATTTTTATATGCATGGATATTAATAGTCCTTTTTCTAGTATAATAGGTAGAAGAGAAGATTTATCTATTCCTCTCATAGATTAAATCATTGAATTAATGGAAAGTTTAAATCATTCAAAAATGATAGTACCTATACAGGACCCGGCAGGGATATCGACCATGAATTCATGATTCTAGACCCCTTTTCGAGGGGGTGACAGAGGGGCATGCCGAACTCTTACCGGCTAAAACCACCGCGGTGTTCCATCTCTGTCTATGGCCGGGGGTGCGGGATTCGCGTAAGCATTCATCGCTTCCCCGACAGGCTTCGACCCGCTGTACCTCAGTGGGTCCCACCTCCCCGTGCGGCCGTTCCCACTCTCGAGTGGGGCGCGTGGAAAACTGCGGTCGGTGGTGCCAACTTGGGCCTGTCTGGTCGGACGACGGATGCCCCTAGTCCGCCGCCCGAAGGCCGCCCCTCATGGAGGTCGCAGATCGTTTTGCAGTCTTCTCGGGCGCACGGTGCGTCTGCTGCGGGAGGGGCGAGAAGATGTGGCTTATCTCTCCCGCTCGGCCCCCTTCTTTGCAGATATGACATCCTCGCAAAAGGAGGCAACCCCATTCCATGCGCTCCCACTCTCGACCATCGATTGAAGAGCGAGAGATCGCACCCGCCTAAGGCCGCGATGAGGTCACGGCGCAGCCCTGCTCAAGCTTGGCACTCCTTAGTGTGCTGCGCCGTATCCTCCGGGCAAGCCGCACAGTGGTGACACACCGGTGTCTGCTCCCGACTTGTAAGACACAGGTACTTCCCGAAGCAGCCGTGGCCAGAGAGTACGGGTTTTACCGCTGCTATAACGGCTTGTCCCGCAGTGGGCTCAGGACCTGGTGGTGCTTAGACCGCCGTGCTTTAATAACCCGAGACAGAGCGTAGAAATTTTTAGCTGTTTCAAAAAAAAAATACTGCTGTTTCATAGAAAAGCTACTTCTTTTTTAATAACCCCGGGTGGGGATTTTTTTTGATAAAAGGGTGCCACCCTGTATAATTGATGCAGTGACGATTGTGACGAACTATTTATATTTTGTTTAGAGAATAAATATCTTGAAACCTGAAGCAGAAGAAGAGAAGAAGTGCCAAAATGTATGGAACGGTTTTTTTTAACTACCGACTAAAAATTGCCCTATAAGTACCCTAAGCTGCCACCTTGTATAGTATGTTATTATCCAATATAAAATATTATACTTACACAATTTTATTGAATGTCATCAATTCAAACAACAATTTGTAAAAGAAAATATGGTTAGGTACATACATAGACATGAAAAAAAAATGTATAGATCCGAATTCAGAACCTCCTCCTTTTTAGAAGTCAATAAAACATCGAACAAATTAATTGTACCTGCATATTATGTCTATCTGTATTCAAAGAGCTAAGTGTCAACAATTCCCTAAGTATTCATAATTTATCGGTCGACGTTCATCACTCAGGCTCAGTTTCTGCACTTAATTGAGCTTAAAAACAAAATCCATTAGAAAGTTCATCAGTTTACACGTTAATTAAGCACACTTAAATGGGGCCCGCAACTGATCGAGGCCGCAGTTTACGCGCGATAGGTACGTCCTAAGGAACTTAATGCCTGCTACCATAGAATGAAGGAAAATATATTGTTCACACTGGTACGTAATTCACATTATTTAACTAGTAATACTACATAATTTCCTAATACGTAACGTTTCTTCGTAAATCTATTGCATATATCTCACACATATATATCTGTGACATGCAGATTTGTGTACTGGTAATACGCAGTAGTGAATAAAGCCGCAAAAATAAAATAATCTTTAAAAACAAGGAGCGCCATATGAGGAAAAGCTTTACACCCTGCGTGTGTATTTTGGGCCAGAAATGTGTAGTAAACCCACTAATTCCTACTGTTTCGTTAGCCTAGCAGTATTTTATGTCGCATGTCAGTTCTAGATAGATTTATGTCCGCGGGGCATCCGCCGCCTTCCTCGACACTGTTTAATGATTAATTTCTGAGGATACTCAAAATAATATCTGGTGAGTAACAATGGCGGCAAGAAATAAGGTAGAATTTATTGTGTGAAGAACCGTTGTTCGGTTTTGTTTCTAAAACAGCCTTGAGAGATAATACTCAGTGATTCTTGCTATTATTATTAAGTGTATTATTGTACTCGGTTACCTTTAACACTTTTAGTAAAAGGGTGAAACGGCCTTTTGTGTGTGAATAATGTTTAGGTTAACATCGTGTTTCTGAATTTTAGGTTTGTACATTTATACATTATTCTCCTAATAATAACTGAAACTAATGGCGAATTGCTAGAAAGAAAAGTAATCACATATTGAAGGATGGTACTTCCTGATTGTCCTGATGGCCTAAGGCTTGCCAAGTTTTTGATACGAGTCATGGCCATTTTGGAAATTCTTGTATAGGTAGGTACTAATGTTTTATAGTTGTTTTATTAAGAAGATAAAGCGATGCCAATGTTATCTATGTATCTGTGTAGGTAACTAATAGTATTCATTGCACAAGGCTGCTGTTTGTTCGCGATTTCCACCGGTTTTCCTGTTACATAAACTAAGAGATTCCAGATTACTACTTTCGCTAACCGTCGGCGTCTAATTAGAGAAAATTAATTCGACTTTGTTTCGGTGTTTTAACAATTTGTGTTTATGCTTCGTTAGTCTGGAAGCTGTACAGTCAGAGTCAAAAGATTTTATTTGAAGCGGATTACAAGATTATTAATCATTTTTTTTGGAGCAGGTTGCCTATTGCTAATTGTAATCAGGCAATTCTTGGCAGCAGGTGGCTGGCGGGTAGTGGCAGTGGTGGCCCAGTGGTAATGGCCGCGACTTACGATTTGTAGATCGTAGGTTCGTACTTATACAAACTCTTTACTTTTTTTATAATTATTTCATCACCAGACACCACTGCACTTATAACGGTGAAGGAAAACATCGTGAGGAAACCGGCATGTCCTACAAAAAATATCGAAGATATGTAACATCTGCCAACCGCCACTGCCATTTGCCACTGGGCCCGCCTGGTGAATTACAGTACACTCCCTCTCACCGAGAGGAGACTTATATCCCAGCGGTGGGTACATTATAGGCTGATTATGCTATGCTTGAAAGCAGTGCGATTTGCAATCAAATATATTAGCATTACCTATCTCAAATGCATAAGCTCGTCGACTACAGAACACACTGTTGAATATCGACAACAACAAAAAATTATGAACACTTCTAATAGTATCGACTAGCTTCTGCCCGCGACTTCGTCTGCGTGAAATTTCACCCCCCCATTCACCCTCTTAGGAGTGGAATTTCGAAAAACCCTTTCTTAGTGGATACCTACGAGTATAGGTATACACTTCACAAAGAACACACTCTCCAAATTTAATGTCTCAATGACCAGCGGTTTAGGCTGTGCATTGATATAATCAGTCAGACAGAATCACAGGACTTTGAATTTTATATTAGATTATAAAAGTAAACCTAAGTACCTACCTAATAAAAAAAAACTCAATAACAGAAAATAAAATACCTACCTACCTAAATAAACCTATTTCTGATGATAACTAATCTAAACTCAATAAATAAGCAAAATCCCTAAAAACTAATATCTATACGAATGACTAATCCTACCGAACAGTTTTATAAAATAACCTACGGTCACTACGTATACTATCAAATATACTACCCAGACTTTAAAAGAAAAAATCAATACCTACGACTTATAAAAATAAACCTAAATAACTCTTCCTTAAACTGTACTTAGTAAAAACTAAAAGGAATAAAATGGTCGCACTGAAAAGCACGGTTTAGAATTGCAAGTAGCAGTTAAAACATACAATTTATAGAATGCTAATACGTAAGAACGAACGCTCGCCACTCGACACGTCCGTTCAAATCAAAGTTCAAAAAATGTATGATGCGCTCAGAGTCAGACTCCGGTGCAAGCCAAATTCAACCTTCAGCACTACATTTACAGTGCGGGTGACGTAACCTACGACAAACTTACTATTTGCGGTTGGTACAGTAATCGGGTCTATTAAGTTTGTTTTAAAGAATAATTATACCAAGTTTTATAGTATAGATGAGTGTTCATCGATACTATTTGAGGTGTTCATAATTTTTTCTAACAAAAGTGATAATATTTCAATCGATTGTTTTTATCATATTATCACTTTTGTTTTGCTATGCATAGAGAGAGAGCGAGACCCCTTTGGGGGTGCTTGACTGTACCTACCATGGAGTCACGTATTAACCAAGTTAAGTCCACATAATTACGAGGGTTCCGATGTTGTGATTGCCTTTGAAAATTAAGAGCGTTACCCACTGTTTGTGTGTTCGTTTGTTCTTAATAAAATTAAAAGGCATTGATCATACATTATATGACATGTTACATGTCTATACGAATTTCGTGTTCATTAATGTTCGTGTCGATATTTGTTGGTATCATGTGCGCACATATATATTTAATTACCTACAAAAAATACGTTCTACATTACAGCAAATAAATAATTCATAAAAAATGGCGTGGAAAAGCAGTAGCAGTAATTTGATGTACGACAATGATTCGTTACTATTCAAAATTACAGGCCAGAACGAATAATAATATTTTAGGTGTGATGATTCTCCAAGAATTGAACAAAATTTTGTAATCTTGTAGAATATAAATTGAATGAATAATAGAATCGGCTTTTGTCGAAGGCTAAATTTCGTTCGCTGAAATCGCCTTCTTATGCTAATGTCCATCGATACAGGAGCCGAGCTTATGCAAGTTTCGAGTTGCCTTGCGATTCACTCACCTTTAGCCTGACTAGACGCTTTAGATATTCTTTCTCGTGTCGCATGGATGTCAATGTTTTATCAGTTTTACTAGTTTGAAACTAATACCTACTACTGATAATGTAAGTTCAGTTTGGATCGATTTTAATTATGTTACGCGTGTAAAAGGCAAATCAATAACGTAGGTATATTATAGCTATATAATTACATGGGAATTTTATTCATCTTTGTCATTAGTCACATTTATTATTATTAGCCATTAATGGACAAAGGCCTCCCTACTCTCTTTCCACCTCTCTCAGTCCAAAGCTGTAAAGGATTAATGTTAAACTACCACTAGGTATGACTACATGAAGTTTTGACCTTAGTTTATTCGTAAGTAGTGTTAGTTTCTTACCTGCAATAGCCCTTCCCAGCAACAATGCGCTGAAGAGGATGGAAAGCACGCGCTCTCTCCCTCTAGCCACCATCTTGCCGACCGTGCGGGTTCTCTGAACATCAACTGGTCATCATTGTACACACTGCCACACACAATTCTAATGTTGCACCACACACTTAGTTACCCGGCACACATTAACATGGTCTTTATTGATTCTCACTTGGTCGATACTATTAGTTTACTGCACTGTGAGAACAACCTACATTAATTTAATTGTGTCTCATTAGTCGGCGCTTGATAAGTTAATCCAGTTTTCCTACGCTGACGGAGATGAAGAATTAAATCGGTCGGTACTTCAAAATAAAAATTATAATTTCTAATTTCTAATTGACATGTTGACGTAACGAATGCATGAGGGTGCCAATAAATCGCATATTTTTAATTAACTTTTTATGGGCATTCCGTCCGAACGACGTGTTTTTTCATATTAATATTTGTAAATAATTAGCGCATATTTTATGGTCTAAAATAAAATTGTGAGTTGTAAAACGGAGTGTTGAATATACTCATGTCGGTAATCTATTGCGGAAAAGTTTATGAGCTTGCAACCCTACCGACTTTAATAAGGCATAGACTGCGAATGTATATGTCGCAGCCAACTGGTTAAATTAGCCGTTCAGTTGACTGCCTGGCCTTTAGAAGTAGTGCTCACCTCGCTTCCTCCCTCGGCTCGCACGCGGTTGATCACAGTTCTAACCTTTTTTTTTTTTTTTTGTCGCTGAGAAATGACATTACGCATCTCCGCTCGTCGGGGGACGAGACGGAGTATGTGGGACTCCCTGCCAGAGTGGCAGTATACCCACTAAAACTCAGCGGTGTTCCCTCGTCGCCGTGATGGGAGGGTCATGGGAAACCGGCTCAGCCTTTACTTCCACGACCCTCCCGGCGCATGCCCGCCTACCTGGCGGGCCCCGCGTGCCCCCCGAGCGGGAGCTGGGGGGCGACGGGAATGGCCGGGAACACCTGGCCATTCCCGTCCGACACTGGTGGAGGCGCGTGCGATGCAAGCGAGGGTGCCCCCGCACCCGTCGCCTGCTGGCCTCCACCTGGGAGGAGGCCTCCACCTGGGAGGAGGCCTCCACCTGGGAGGAATCACAGTTCTAACCTAACCTAACCCACTTGGTCGGGGTGCAATGCCTTAATTACTGCGACCAATTCGGCTCGCGCGTGATTGGTTACAGACTTAAAACTGTAATTGAATATCATTCAGGCCGTTAGTTGAACGGCTAGGCGGTTAACTGAACGGCTAATTTAACCAGTTGGCTGCGACATATACATTCGCAGTCTATGCCGCAGGTACCTAAGGCTAACTGCTATAATATGCTTTTCAGTACCTACGTTTTCTATAGAGTACCTATAGGTAGTTGACTGCTACCCGCTATCCGTTAGTAATAATTTAGCATCTTCGAAGTTTCGCACTTAAATCTCGAGCGACTGAACGCTTCTTGTACCGAAAGCTAAAATGTTATCAACTCCTGTTCTGAGAGATTTTTATTCCGATCTAATATTCGTATTCATAATGTCTCCCTTGTGAAACAGATTGGGGAAGCAACCGAGAAGCTTATTAAATCCTGAATATTGAATTACATCTCTTAATCTGGTCACTCTTCGTCCAGAACATAGTGGTCAGATCAATTAAAAACCTATTAGTAATTTGTTTGTAAGAGAGCATGAATACTTTATTTAATTAACATTCATAATTGATTCGATATTAATGCTGTTACAGTCGCATAGTATCTATAAACTGTTGCTAAGTAGCATTATTTAGCTTTACTAATAACTGAAGGGAAGAAAACGACCATTTTTATAGACAAAAAATAAGTAACCTACTGGTCATTCACAGTTACACACTTATTTTATCTGTGATGTTGCATCACTGTCAAAATCACAGAGATATTTATTACCGTTAAAGTAAGGTTGCTATTGGATTGCTGCTCCTGACAAGTCTGACAGAATTACAGTAATCTTTGTTTTCGTTACAATAGAGTTAAGATTGGGTTGCTGCTGTCAGAGGTAAAATAACTGTGTGGAAGGAGTGCAGGTACCCAAAATTTTAAACAACAAATAATAATATGTTTTTAATACTCACACGTTAACAATAAAAGCACTTGAGTTTAAGCGTTCTCCAAAGAAAGAAATGAAAGTACAACCTCGTAAACTTTCTACCCATACAATGTGAGTGTCAATTACATGAAAAAAGGGAACAATAAACAGCTAGAAGCTCCAACAAAACTTCACACGCGAGTTAATTGTGTCCGCATTATTTCTGTTGTTTCTGAAGAACACAGTAAAAACTTAGGAGTCGTAAACATCGGTCAGAAGTAGGGATACCATTTCGAGATTTGAAAACTCCTGACAAAAAGTCGGACATTTGAAAACAAGTCCGGAAATTTTACAATTTTTTTTTTCGGTACTCATTGAACTCTTTATATTTTTTCAAAAAAAAAATCCGTCAGGTAGAAAAATTACAAGGCCGGACGGGGGACAAAAAGCCGGACATGTCCGATCAAAACCGGACGGATGGTAATCCTAGTCAGAAGGTACAGAAACAGCGGCTACTGTGTCTACATAAACTTTAGGCTGTGTAGAAATAGAGGGGATTTTTTTTACTGTTTTACAGCGTAAAAAGGAGCTAAGTCGGTGGGCGATTTGTTTTGTCCTGGCAGTAAAAGTGTTACTTGTAGTACAGCTGAACATATTTTCTAGGTATTTTTCTTTGATTGGTGTGGTGGTGTGCCAGATATGTACTGTGCAATTATAGAGTAACTAGTGACGATCTAACAACCGAGTATCAGATGTAGTGTAGTGAGAGGTTTATGCTTAACTATTATCAAGTAACGCAAACGAAGTAGCAGCTGTTCTTTGCGAAAGTAAAATGATTGAAATTATGTGTCTAAATTCCCTAATTATTTTGTACTTATTCGCTTGTCTATCTTCCTGACGGCTTACTAGCTTTCATCCCTGTATTAACCTGCGTTAGTTCTATTAAATAAACAACCTTTAGTTATTTACTGTGCCCAAATTCAGCTGGCCTCTTAAATCGTTCACGGAAACTGACTACCGAGTTCAAGTTACACTGGGTTTAATTTGATGTGCTGCATAGCTAAGTTATGTATTTAGCGTGTTTAGTAGGGAAAATCTTTATTGCCTTTCGGCACTAATATACACATTCACCCACGGTAAGATGTTGGTAAAAACCGGACAAGTGCAAGTCGGACTAGCAAACGCAGGGTTCTGTAGCACCGTACAACATTAAAAATAGATAAAAAAAAATGTGTTTTTTGTTTTTTAAATTTTGTTTTTATTATTTTTGTTATAGCTTATAGCGGCAATAGAAATACATACTCTGTGAAAATATTAACAGTCTGCCTATTACGTGTCATGAGATACAGTCCGCTGACACAAACGAACGGTCGGACAGCAGCGGAAGCTTAGTAATAGAGCTTCGTTGGCACCCTCTTGTTACGGAATTCTAAAAAGTGCCAATAGGTACAAGTAAGTGTACATCAAAGTAGTGTTTTTAAGTTTGTTTATGCAACAATTCACAAAAGGTCTCAACGATGACGTCAACCGGTGCAGCATACGATAATATAAAAACAAAATATGAAATAAAATAAAAAACAATACCTAGTTCTAAATGTTTATAAACATAATATTTTTAAGTGGTAACATTCCGGCAACGGATCACGCTCACATGTCTTCGAATTGTTGATTATGCTAAGCCTCTCTATTTCGAGCAATTTCAGGCCATATGCTTTCTGTACAAATGTCCCCTTAGTGACACCGCCTACGCTCAGCCATCAAGTGAGTGATAATCTTTGTCCATTTATCCGTGTGCATGCGATTCACATGGCCCATTTCATCCGAATGAAAATACACTCGATAAAAATGGGTGGTCAATTGCCATTAATTAATAATATTGTGATGTTAAAGGATAAGGAGGGATGACACGTATGTAACTAAAAGAGTGATATAAATGTTGATGGATGGAGAGGGAGAGGAAAACCAAAGATGGATGGATTGTGTGAGGGATGATATGAAAGAAAAAGTAGCAAATGATAGAGTGACGGCTGACTAGGTAGAATTACTAGAGTATTATATTATCTGTGGTAGAATGGTAACAACAAATGTGTTGCGCCGACCTCAAGTTACATGGAACAAGGGCAGGAGGAAGAATATTGTGGTGGCAAAGATGCTCATCATATACACGGGCGGCGACTCGTCGGCGGCAGTCGTAGACGTGTTGACGGCTGCAGTTGCCTCTGGAGGTCTACTCCCTAAGCTCGAAACCTGTAGTTTCAGCCGAAATTACACGCGACTTCTACTCCGTATCACCTACGGATGTAAGATCAGTTTGGAGCCAACCCTAACAATGAACGACACAATACAATTACGATACAATTTGACAGCTGTCCCTACTTCCGATGTGATTTTTCTCGTCCGAAAAAGTCGACGAGTTCGAAGTTTCGAAATATTTTCGTACGGGCCCATATTTTCACTAACGGAGTGTATACGAGCACAAAGGTGAGGTTAAATTAAATAAGGATCGTTTCTAGAGGTTTCTAGGTACTACATGGAAGTTAGCTAGTTCAACTTAGTTCTTCTACAGAACAAACGTGACGAAGAAATTCCAACAAACTTTACTGTTGAGTAGAATTTGTTAACCATCCCGGTAAGAACAAGCTGCTAAGAAAATAATCGTTAATCGGCTTTATTGTTATGTAGAAAACAATTTATGATTCTCTCTGTATTGTGTTCTTCTTGAGATTCGGATCAAAAATTGTTTTCCGGGCCGCGACGTTATTATTAATCTTCCGTCAGCCTACGAAATAATTTAGAAATAAAAATGCGTGTTCGTTACTTTCAGGATTGCCATTTAGCGAAGAAAACATCAATCTATGTCTTAGTATGTCCACACTGATTCCTCAGCCGTCGGTCCTATTATAAATCTTCATTTACTAAAAATGGCGAAAATAAAAGCTATCATTTTCAGTTCCTTTTTTTTGCTGTGTAATTAATTGAACCGGCTGTGTGATGTAGTATTTTCAATGGTAGTGAGAAACTTTGTTTCTTTGCATTTCCTAGGAATCCAGTTTAATTTTATTTACAAAAATATTACTATGTAATTACCTACACTTCTACTCAAGTTGATTTCAAAATGAAATAGTAGGTAAGTATCTACATATATGTGTCACAATTTAAATCGTCAGTAAGCACATACGATAAAAAATCTCTTCGTTGACTTATACAATTTTCCCGAAAAAGGTTCGCCAGAGTAAAAGTGTGTAATGCGACACCGGAATTGTGTCAATCATGGCGAAATTTAGCTAAAAGTATGTATCGCTATGACACTGAGGAAAGCTGAGGTAACAACAAATAATAGTTTACTGGAACTGCTAAGCTTTGCAGTATTGCTGATTGGTGCTTAAACATTCCTCCACCACTTTTGTTTTAAGGATGGACGGCCAGATTGATCACCGATAATCACTCGTGAGTAGGTATTAGATGATAATATTTCGCTTATACCTGTTATAATTTTATTTGTTGTTTATTTTTAATTAAGTACCTACCTATTTCAGTGGTTTTAAATCTCTGAATTATGTAGTCGATGACTTACTTGGTGTACGGTAAAACTCTAATGAGTTTAAGTTGGCACCACCTTAAATGTACGTGTACTTCTGAATAAATATATTAAATAATAATAAATAATTAGGTCCTAAAAGTATCTAATTGCGTGCTTAATATTGTAGATAAAAGTGTCGGGTTCTAATTCTTCGCTAGCTAGCGATTACAGGATAATACACAAGCCTCATTATTTCGCTCTAGACCACATTATGGTTATAAATTCAACAAATGGGCGCGGGCGTGGCCTGCATTACGGACGGCTCCCAATGGATTCGTTTCACTGTATTAATTTTATTAAATTGGTTCAAACTAGTTTACTTCTTATCCATACCTACTAATATTATAAATTCGAAAGTAATTCTGTCTGGCTGTCTGTCTGTCAGTATGTTACCTTTTCACGCCTAAAACACTGAACGGATATCGATAAAATTTGTCAGAGAGATAGATTGCATCTCGGGGAAGGACATAGGATAGTTTTTATATAACGACATGCTTCGCGGGCGAAGCCGCGGGCGGAAGCTAGTCTCACAGACCAAACCTACAAACCTAGGAATACCTAGAATGTTAGTAGGTCAGTCACTGAAAAACATTTTCCCCAATTTTCCGGAATATCCCGAGTAGTTTCCGACGGAAAAGACGACTTATTCATGACCAACGCCGCAAGCCACTACTTGAACTTCGACTTAATTAACATGAATAAACATGAATGTGTCACACAAAAAATTTAAATATAGAACTTAAGTCGTAGCCTGTCCTCTGGTATTAGAACCTCTGTCAGACAAACATTGGCTAGGAAAAAAACTAGGCAATAAATTGTCATATCGCCACTCATATATTTACGGAAGATAGTGTCAAGGTTATATATAATAATACAGGTTCCCATATTAGTGTACAACATTGTACGGCGGTCATTTACCAAATTGGTCGCGTGACCGGCACGGCGAGGCGTTGCCAAACTTGTGAGGGCACACGCCGCACACGCACGTCATCGCTTTAGATCCTGTCCCTACTGATGATTGTGCTACGTATTTAGATCTAACTAATTTGGATTTTCATCAATACAACGAGTATTTTAAGTCAAAAAAATTTCAAGAATGGTTGTGTGTCGGATTTTGACGCATTTTCCGAGAGGTATCTTTGAAATATCCTCTCAGGTATATCTTTTAAGATCCTATTAATCGTAAGTTTTCCGCAAAATCTATCTCTTCTAAGAAGGTGACTATCTCGCAATCACTGTGGAACAGATAAGGCCGAAATTGGATCAGAGATTGTCATCTTGTCTACAGAGCAGGATCGAACGCATTCGTTTGACGGTTGTTTGGTAAATGAGTGCGGCTCTACGTTTCGCATGCTTAATGGAATACTGACTTAACTCAAAACAGACGATTTTTAGGAAAGCGCAAAGAAGAACTCGCTTTGAGGACTAATCATACTTGTTGACGCATAAAATTAAAACTGATTGGAGTTGATTAGATTAATTAATCATGAATGCTTAAATTTTGAACGTATGATTAACTATTGATGAGATAGGTGTGAGTAAAAAAAAAATCCGGAAATAATTCTGACCTATATTACTAATGGTTCACTGTTCCATTAAGCATGCGGTTTATTCGGCCTAAAAGTACCGCCACGTTTGTAAAGCCTTCTTCTTTGATACGGTTCTATATTCCCTTTGTCTAAACACAGTTTAAAGGGAGAATTACGGGAACAAACCTGCAATATCATACAATGCTGGCTAAATTTAACGCTAGTTATGGAACCAAGTTAAAGTTTACAATTGAGATGGCTTCGTAAGCGCAGTGAGTGTTGTATTATGCTACAACCGAAGGCTTATTCTTGGTTAAAATTTATGATGACTGCTATTTAGAGAAAGTTCTATTTGGAGTATGCATCAAATAAGTTCGAAATAAACGACCGAAGCTTTTGGAACATGGTTCTATACTAAATTCACCACAATCACGTATGTATGGATTTAAGTATTATTCCATAAATATGTCTATTAAAATATTTGAACATTTCGAGGATATAGGTGAACAAGTTAGAGAGCCCGACTGAACTGAGAACAAAGCATCGTTGAAAGCTTCACTCGTCCCCACTGCACAATTCACGAACCTACTTTCGAGTACCGGCATGATAACTGTATTATTTCCCCCCACCCCCTCCTTCCCCAAGTTACCGTCTTATCTACATTACCCGTAAAAACGCCTCGGGAAGTAATCTCCCGTAGAGTAAAACATTAAGCTGACAATGCTAATGTGATGTCATAACATTAAATCTAGAGAGTTGTGTTCTCATTAGTAAAAGTCATGTGAAACAATTTTATTAAGAGCTATGATATATAAATGGGCGCTAATATACTATTCTGAGTCACAGGTTTATTTATAAACGTAAAGCGAATTCTAAGAATTTCTTTGTAAACCTGGCTAAGTCTAGATTTATTGTGTGTATACGTTTTATTGGGTTAATTATAAAATGTGGTGTTTTATGGCCAGGTTTATAATTTATCACAGTTTCTGTTACATAGAGTGTGGGGGTTAATTATCTCTAAAAGGCAATTTGAGAATTAACCATAATAATAAATTCTGTTTCAAGAAATTTGGGGGTAATTATGTCTAGTTAGGTATAGACAATTCACTATCCCGTAGCTAACGAGGCCGAAATAAAGTAATAATAATTCGTCCAAGTTTGCTTAAGTTCACTAGAAGGGTTTGTAAGATACAAGAAACTAAACATTTTAAGTTAAATGTATCACAAAAGTAAAACTTCCGAAAATATCATCTATGCGAAAACTCTAAAAGTAGCACGAAGATTACAGGAAAATTATAGCGGTACTTTAATTCCGCGTAATAAAGTTTGGACAGGTACGAAACCCGCAGAGCCCAACTCACTTAACCGACTTTTTACAGCTCGGCGTGGCTGTTTTAGTGTGTCGTGTGTTACGCCCATGGTCCCAACAGCGAAAATATTCTAGTCATGGACAGGAGCAACAATCACAATGTATGAGAATAAGAAATCTTAACAAAAGGCAAGCATTATCTCTCAATGGCCTGACCATTCAGAGATAATGATAAAAGCAAGAATAATAATCTTATTTTCTTTATTAAACTCGCTTAAAACTAATCTAAAAGTTTCGTAGCTATAAATTTCTGCGCCCATTCGCTATGATACCAAAAGCGTAGGCCTGTGTTTTGTAGCGGATTATGACGTTAAACATAACTCCAGGTATTTCTTGGCACGCCGGCAGATTAATGCTCTCGACTAATTATGCTAAATAATTGGAGTTGAGGAAACAATGAAATTTGATGTATTCAGATTTCCGGTTTCCATGCACGGAGTGCTGTATGACTGAGAGAATTGTGAATGAAGTCGGAATGTTAAAGATAACAAAAACACTTCACATATTGATAATCTTGATGTTTTTACTTTCTTGTCGTTTGATGTACGCTCGTAAAAGTTTACGAGATAGGTTTTCTTAAACCTCCGAACCTCGGACATCCCCATAAAAAGATTTCGCGTGAAAAAATCTACCAAAGCTGGTCTCAAGGTAAAACTTAAACGAAATATTGTTTTTGTTGGTACGGATACTTTTTCGGCGCGTAGGGAAAGTATTTCTAAAAAAAGTTTGACCTTTTTTATTGTTTTCATGGAATTCTGAATTGGTGCAAGTTTTAATTGAAACCGGAATTAGAATATGGTGCTCTGGTCGATTTTAACTATGTAAATGTCTTGAAAATTTTATTAATATTTAATTAGGTAATCCATTACATAAAAACACGAAGGTGGACACAATGGAAATTGCGTATGAAAGAAAAATTGGTTTAACACCTTTTACAAAACGCGAGCTGTGGTTTTTATGCAAATGTATGCGGCGTCGGTTCCTGTCATGAAGTAAATAACAACAACTAAGTAATTATTATCACAACTACAATGCTAATATTCAATACAGAGTTCGTATTTGTTTTGGAGTAGCTGGAGTTTGTGAATATTTCTGACTATGCATAATTATTTGTAAACTTGTTGCGAAGTTGTAAAAATTTTGCTAACACAGCATCAATAATCTATGCATTTAAATTCTTTTAGTACCTCACAGATTTGAATGCCAAATGAAATGGTTGAAGAAATATGGGGTGGATGCAATATACGAGGCTAATGTTTCCCTGAACATTTAAGGAATAGTTTCATAGTAATGGGATTAAGACGTATTAGTAGACATTTTAGCAACTACTTGACGGTAACTACCTGTTACTGCATGCATGAAATACGTCGTTGTTGGTGGGTTCGAGCGGTTCCCGCATTATCAATCATAATTGCGAACCGCGCGGATCTCGAACCACAAAGGTATGGATATACCATGTACACACGCGTTCCTTCCTTCCACGTCTTTGTTAAAAATAATCCCCCATGCGTTAGCATGTATATTTTTGTATATATGTAAATTGCACGAGCAAGCAAGCAAGCAAGCTGTTCAGTTATACAATTAACGTACAATACTGTGAATGAACTTAATTTTAATTTACAAGTACAATAGGTTGTGCTAAGAATAAGGCAACGAAATGTGTCGCAAATGAGTTTCTTACTCGACACAAAGGAGCCCTGCGTCGGTGGCGTGATAATGTTAATAAACCATTTTTATGACGTTTTCAAGCCTTTCCTTTCTCCTTCGGAAATAATGTTAAGCAAGAAAATTCGGAACAAACGTTAACCTACTTCTACCTTCGCTTGTTTCGAAGATTATTTGTTTGAAACTAGTCAAGGATAAGATTTTGAGTTATTAAGTAGTTCTGAAAGTTTCACCCTTAAACCACTATTTTGTTATAAAATGAAGTTGACATCGTTACCTTTTTATAGAATTTAGAATCGACTGATAACAAATTCGCCGGAACTTTCCGGAAATTGTGTCACAGTCACGTTCTATGTAGTCGGCAATCTTTAAGCCCCTACGTTAGTAGGTACTGTTGTGACTTCGAAAACTACCATAACACACTGACACGTGTTACCAGTTTGAGCTGAACAATATTTCTGTAAAACTCTGGGATAAAAACTAGTTTCAAATTAACATTATGTTTCAAAACAACATCATTCATAAAGCACATTCATTGTGTACTCCAACGTGTTTATATACCGCTACCAGTGCACCGCATTGAATTAATTTTATCAATTATTTTTATTATAAATGGTGCACCGAGGAGTTGAAATTTGAGTTTGAAGTCAACACAAAATATCGTAAAACATAATGCAAACTGTGGAACAAAACAACAGGGAAACATGGCGACCACCCTGGCAACTACTAGAATTTAGTCTGTAGAGTTACTGAAAGCTAATAAAACTTTGCCTTGTGCCACCAAAGTCTGCAACATAGCAATAAGAATAAATATAATATCAAAATATAATTATAACGTCATCATCATCTGCCTAGCCTTTTCCCAACTATGTTGGGGTCGGCTTCCAGTCTAACCGAATGCAGCTGAATACCAATATTTTACACGGAGCGACTGCCTATCTGACCAGCTACTGGGTAATACCATACCTCTTGGTAACACTGGTGGTCAGATTTTCGGGCTTCTGACTACCCGTAACGACTGACAAAGATCCACGAATGACAGCCGGGACCAACGGCTTAACGTGCTTTCCGAGGCACGGAGGGGTCTCGGTATGTAAAGATGGTCACCCATCCACGGACCAACCGCAGCAAGCTTAGCTCAACCTGATAGATTGACCCGTGCGGATGATATTACTTAGCCACAAGCTCCTCCAAAATATATAACGTATCGGCTTATAATTGGTCACACACGGTTGATGCTCCCAGGTAACGAGGTCCCGATTAAAAGATATCTGCTCGGTATTGTTATTACAGTCCACTGGACATTATATTTCGAAAATATAATGTTTTTTTTTTTCTCAGAAAATTCCTTTAACTACAACTTACTATTAAAAGCGAATAAAGCCAATTAAATTAATTTACATCACAACGTTAGTGTGCTCAATCATGGCAATTTCAAATACAGTGTTGTAATAACTAAGAGTTTGGAGGAACAAATTATAACTCGTGCTAAGCCTTTCCATCAGTGCTTAATTTGTAAGGGCAGGGCTCGCCACCGGATGGTAGAGGTTTGGGATCGGCGATCGGATCTATAATATGAGAGGAAACAATGTCTTCGGTAAGCTTTGTTTAACCACACAATCGGGATCATGTTCTCGTCGCCACATCAACATTATATAAACGCTCAATCCTCAGAAATCACAGGCCCGTATTAAACACAAGAAAACAACAATATTATCTCTACTGAAGGCTTTAGATAAGTTCATGACGAATAAGGCCGTTGTTGATGAAGGTTTTATCGATAGAGAAAAAAATAATTTCACAAAACAGCACATGTGTTTTGTGCAAATCGTGCTTAAATGATAAAATAGCTTGATGAACAATCTACCCAGCCATTAAAATTGACGTTTTGATAGAAAACAGGTCATAAAGAAGACTACAAAAACTTACATAAAAATAATTGGCGCAGTTGATTCCCAGTTTGTCACGCACGTGATGCCATAAATCACGTTTATGTGATGTTCATTATGGGTTCATTTATTTCAATATTAGATAATTCGGGGTAGAAGGGCGGACGTCCCATGCAAATCAACTTTCGGGTAGCTTAATACATCAAATATTATCTGTGTCATCGTAAAGCTGTACCAGTGTGCGGTTGGAAAATTAATTGGAGATTAGCGACGTATTTGATTACATTTTAGGCTCCACAACTATCTTCGGTATTAAGTATTCAGTTTACATATCCTGTGAAAATGGATTTTAAAAGCTTTCATGTCAAAATCTTTTTAAATCTGTGTTGACCAGTAACTGTATTATTTCCGGCCACTGGCCATTTCTTTAATCAGTACCAAGTCAAAGGAGACACGACAAGTGAATGCCCGCAATAATTGTGAGCGCGAATCGTCGCCATTCAGAGCCAACTGTAATCAGCTATGTGTAGGATGATGATACAATAAAAAATACAATCACAGAGCGGGTGATGATAAACGTGCCAATTTCAATTTATCGCGACTAGGGCGTATTATGTGGGCAGAAGAAACGACCTGAGTCGTAACTCGTATATTTATGTCGTATTTCACGAGCTACGTGGTAATGGCGCCACGTACGACGTCAGCTCAACCTTGACAGGCAACTTCAATATGTGTATAGATACAGCACGGGCAGCACGGTCAACTTAAACAGAATTACAGTTTGCCGCCAGTGTATTTTAGAAAGTGGGGTGCAGCAAGTTTGGCCCATGTATTTTAAGTTAGTACGAGGGGAAAAAGATAAAAATGATATCTCAACATATTTACCTACCTGGCTTCTAAGCAGGAAGTAATACAATTTTGCAAGTGTTTAATTTCGTTAGAGTTGGCCCACTTACATGAAAAAAGAACTGAACGAAAAATAAATTGGAAATGAAATCGTTTTAATGTTATTTTAGGAACGTAAAAGATGGAATTAATCTGGTAGTAGTAAAGGGGCTATACAGTAAGAAACAAAGTTTCATGCTATCGGTGTTCAGTAATTGCAGTAGCGAAGGCTTTTTTTTCTCTTTGGCAGCTCCCGCTTCGTTAGTAAGCGGATGGTGGTGTGCGGATGACCGCTCTTTTGTTCCCCCTTCCCTTTCCGGTGGCCAACGCTTCCTGAACGGCTATTATGTACCTTCTTTAATAAATTACACTCATTACGCTTTATTTCAAAATGCTTTTGGTCAATTTGTATTAATTTGAAAGAAAGTGATCATTCACTAATTGCTAATTTATTTAAGTTAAAATACTTCGTCCCACCACACCTTATTAGATCATCTAAACAGTGTGTTTGTCTTTCGGTTCTTAGAACCGAGCACTTCACATAATTTGCGTTATGTAGGGACACATTGAAAATAAATTGTGTAACGTTAAAAATAATAGTCGTAAATCTTGCGTCAAGCTTCTGTTACATTACTTTATAAAAATGGCTGCAAAGAGAATTGTCTGTTTTATTATTTTAAAAACTTTGCGATATGCGTTGAGCACTTAACTAAATTGATCTTGGAAATTTAACGTCTCACCGACGAAAATATATCGCAGTGCGAAGAACTTGTGGAAAAAGACATGCAATAAATATTGTAGTTCACCAATATGGCGAATTTTCATTTAAAGCACTCCTGCGAGTTGGGATTAATTTGTAGTTGGCACTTTAAAACATTTATTACGGGCTTTTTGTTCCACTCTCGTGGCCAGTATAACTATTTGCGGTTTTTGCGGTCGATTCGTACGAGTAGATATTAAAGTTTTCAGGACACAGTAATTCATAGTAAAGTATTAAATATTATGTATTTGCTAAATTCATTCCGTTAGTGTTATAAAACATATAAGTAGAAGAACTACCTACCCTACATTTTTATTTTTTTCTGGAAATTAAGTGAATGAAATAAATGAAAATAACTTATATTCCGATCATTTAATGTGCATTGTTAAAGTAATATTTGAAATAAGTATCGCTTTTGAAAAAATTATACCAGCTATTATTTTATTAGCTTTTTAATTCTAAGTTTACTTATGATATTACACTGTGATCAAAACAACTTAAATAAAAAATAAATCATCAGTAGTCAGCTTTAAGGCTTAACTTAGAATAATTTATGCAACGGCTGCCTAATTTAACGCTGCGCCAAAAATTCGCTTACGATAACGCTTTGTGATATCACAAACTTTCTCACTTATTTAGCACTTTTAAATATTTTTTTAATTTATTTAAAACACTATTTATTCTTTTTATTCGATGTTAGAGCTTCTTATTTGTATTTTATTTAGTTGTTCGAGAGTTGCAAGCTTTTATGCCCCACTTGTTGAGGGTGCACCGCGGTCCGGTATCAACGTTCGCGCGCTCGGCGGAGCGTAGGCGACTGCGCTTCCCGCCCATTCATTGAACTGCCCTTATTTACCCACGTTCTCTCGATTCGATCTCGATTCACTCCCGCCGCAAATACTGCAACTGCCAAACGAATTGTACTTACAAACAATGCAATTATGGACAAACTTTAACTTTTATGGCCTACGCTAGCATTTCCAGTTTTGTGTAGATTAATAAACCGAACACAATCGTAAAAAACTGGCGATTAAGTAAATACTTTTCTCGGAGTTTTCCTCTTGGTTATATTTTTTCAATGTCAGTATTTTTCTAATCTGGATCGTTTCTTTTCTTGAGTGTAATCGCTTTAATGTTGTAATAAACGATTGTCTTATCATGCTCTCAATTTTTATTTATTTTTATTATTTTGTTATTAAATTTGATTAGTGTAGCATGATTTAAGTACCTACTACTTTGAAAAGAATGGCGTTGTTATGTTTTTTATTTTTTATATATTTATTACTTCTAAACAATTTCCCGGCAGTTAAGCAATCGAAACAAATACTTCGTTCCACGTACTTAACACGTTCACGATGTTATCAGGAAAGCGGTAACAATTAGTAGGAACATTAATTGAAACGACGTTAGTCGTAAGTACGGGAGGTTAAAGTTGGTAATTTCGTCGCCTATTCTTAGGTACTGACAGCCGCAGTAGATAGGCAATGTGTTGGCATCGAAACCTGCACTGTCGACTATGTGTGATTGTGCGAGATGGGATTCGACTTCTATTTTTGGACGTATTTTGTTTTTCAGTGTGTTTTTCTTTAATGGAAGATGTTGCACTAACTAGAGCAGCATATGTTAGTTGAAGAAAAATATAATTAAGGAAAATTTGTGGAAATAAATTCTTAGACGAATATTATGCTCTTCGTTGGTTTTTTGTACATCTGTTATGTTTTTTCACACTTTCCTAGAGGCTGCGGAATGAAAGTAGAAGAAGTAGTAGCGCAGAAGTGTTTCTTGTTGTAACTAAAAATCTTGTTTCTTTTGAAAACCTGAAAGCATTGTCTTTATTTTTCCGGACATAGTTCTTTAAATAACATTTGTTAATACTCGGTAGGTAAGTGTTTTCCTATTCAACAGTACATATTATTTTATTTTGCGTTGGTCTCTATACTGTTAATTTACTGTAGATAATGTGTGTAGAAATTTAATTAATTAATTTACTGTAGAAATGTGTGTGTAGATAATGTGTGTACTGTAGATAATGAGATAATGTCATCAGAAGATATGTCTTAATCTTTAGACTTCTCCTGTATAATGTATATCCATAAGTATTCAAGCCATATTTCAATAATAATTACTTAATGTTTTTGTAAGTATAACTTCAGATATTAGACCAACCTACCGATGTTGGATAATCATCTTTGTTACTTCTTTCTGCTGATCTGTCGCAGCCATCTATTTACGTTGTCGGAATTATCATTAATTAGTCTTTGACAACGTTTTGCTTTCATGCGGAGCGAACCTTCGCTTTCATGCGGAGCGAACCTTCGCTTTCATGCGGAGCGAACCTTCGCTTTCATGCGGAGCGAACCTTCGCTTTCATGCGGAGCGAACCTTCGCTTTTCTTAGAAAGGCCTCATTTTTGCTGTCGTTATCTTCATCATCATCATTCTGCCTGTTATTTTTTATACTGACGGTTATTATGAAACCAAACCTTGCTGGTAATTTGGCTTTGCATTGCTCCTTAGATATCTCATCTCTCTCGGCATTTCTTGTAAAAGATGCAGATTATTACCTGTACTCTCCTTTGATTTTATTTATTTTATTTTAGGGTAACGTATCTACCCACTAACTGGAACGTGGAGGCCAGATAGGCAGTCGCTCCATGTAAAATACTGGTATTCAGTAACTCAGTTGCATCCATTTAGACTGGAAACCAACCCCAACCTAGTTGGGAAAAGGTTAAGCAGTTGATGACTCTCGTTTAATTTTATTGTTAATACAGTTTAGTTTTCATGTCCCAATAAAAAATCAAAGTGTCACTTTGCTAATCCAGTGCGACACCTACACAACAAGCTTTATGCGTTTCAAAATACCTAACTAACGTAACTTTTTCTGAAAACGTTATAGTATGTACCTACCTAAGCTTAATTTTCCAACCATTATTAATTTATTCACAAACAACGTGAGAAACTGATTTCGTGTTTTATAGCAGTGATTAACATCAAAAACAGTAAAACTACTATAATTATCGCTTGATAAATGATAAAACTTTCCGATTATACCCTAAAACTGCGGCAATTATCTCGCAGTTATTTTATAATAAGAAGTTTAGCTTGTTTTGCAGTGAAAATGTAGCAAAAGAATGTACAATTTGCAGTGATGTTGAAAAGTGCCGAGCCAGTAATTATGCGACTGTGAGACCGTGCAAATGGCAGCTCCTTCACAGAATTATGAGAGTATTTTCAGTTTTCTTTAAAGATGTATTCTTTATAATGTTTTTATTAATTATAAAAGAAAAAACTTACTGCATTTCTCTGTAACTAATGGTTTTCTTATTTTATTTGCAACTAGCTGTGCCAGCGACTTTGTTCGTGTGCATGTCGAAATTCAATAATGTTCTTTTTCTAAAATAAATGTAGCCTAAGGTGTGAAACCTTTTAAAATCAGCTATCTGTCTGTGAAAGTCCCAAAATCGGTCCACCCGTTTCGGAGATTAGCCGGAACAAACAGACAGACAGACAGACAAAAACTTTAAAAATTGTTTTTTGTTATAAGTACCGTAAATACTTGCATATGCATTTATTAAAAAGCTGTAACTTTGACATTACAAACAGACACTCTAGTTTTATTTATTTGTATAGATGATTCGATTCTATGTATTTAATGATGTCTGTATTTAAAAGTAGCTGCGCCCCGCGGTTTAACCCGCATAAGTGATTGATCCCTGATAATGTTTGAACATGAAGATAAAAAGTAGCCTATGTGTTAATCCAGGGTGTCAGCTACCTCTATACCAAATTTTATCAAAATTAGTTCAGCCGTTTGTGCGTGAAGAAGTAACAAACATACAAACACATTCACAAATTTTCGCTTTTATAATGTTAGTGTGATCTATGTAAGTATAGGCTAACTAGCCTATACTTTATTGGGGTATCAACTAATATTCCAATCCATTTTGGTTGAGGTGACCCAGACCCAACATGATAAACGTGGTTATCGTCTGAAATCGAATACAGTAGCCTATCGGGTTTAAATATCGGCAGCCCTGTTAGTCTAGTTAACTGTTATGACCATGTTTGAGATACTACAATGGCTTAGGATCACTTTCGTGCCACTTAACTATTGAATCTAACCCTATACACTCGCAGATTTATGACCAACAATATTCACGGTCAAATTAAATTAGCTAGCAAAATTCTGCTGACGAGGTATCGTTATCTAAACACGATAAAATAAAAAAGATTTGATGGTTTTTTTTTAAGGTCTATGACTGCTAGTAGTGTTGTTACTTGCAATATGAGTTGAGTAAATCTGTTTTTTTTAATCCCTTTTAGATGTCGATACCAATCTCGTCTGTGAAGTTTCACAAAAAAAAACTATCTACTCGAAACCTATACTTCTGCAGCGAGGTGTGAGACAGGAAGACGTTATCTCTCCGAAACTGTTCACGGCTGCACTGGAGGATATCTTCAAGGTTCTAGACTGGAAAGGGGCTGGCATTAACATCAATGGCTCGTACATAACTCACCTTCGGTTTGCCGACGATATCGTAGTCATGGCTGAGACTATGGAGAACTTTAGTACAATGCTCGATCATCTCAGCAGAGCCTCCGAAAGAGTGGGTCTTAAAATGAACATGGACAAAACGAAGGTCATGTGAAATGCCCATGTAACACCCACTCTCATAAAGACACTACACTCGAAGTCGTGGACGAGTATGTTTACCTAGGACAAACTGTCCGGTAAGGTTGGTCCAACTTCGAGAAAGAGGTTAATCGTCGAATTCGACTCGGCTGTGCAGCTTTCGGGAAGCTACGCAATATCTTGTCGTCCCACATACCGCAGTGTCTCAAGACGAAAGTCTTTGAGTGCGTGTTGCCAGTGATGACTTAGGGCACTGAAACGTGGTCGCTCACAAAAACGTGGTCTCTCGCCTTATTAGAAGGCTGAAAGTCACCCAAAGGGCAATGGAGAGCATAGCCACTTGGAGTTTTCCTGCGTGATCGAATCAGAAATTAAGAGATCCGCAGGAGAACCAAGGTAACCGACATAGCCCGAAGAATTGCCAAACTTAAGTGGCAGTGGGCAGGGCACATTGTTCGCAGAACAGATGGCCGATGGGGTCGAAAGCTTCTGGAGTGGCGACCGTGTACTGGAAGAAGTAGCTTTGGAAGACCTCCCACAAGGTGGACCGACGACCTTGTGAAGGCCGCAGGAACCCGTTGGATGCGAGAAGCACAGAATCGGTTGAAGTGGAGGTGCTTGGGGGAGGCCTATGTTCAGCAGTGGACGTCTTTCGGCTGAAACGATGATGATAATGATGACCCATCACGTCTGCGGAGTTTCGCTAGCTAAGTAAGTTAATTTGACCCTGTGTAGGTAAACAGAGATTTTCAGCACATTAATATAATAAAATCCACAAGCTATGAATCACCTCTACTACGTTATATTTTTGTGGAACACTGACGGCTACAATAATGAATGTTTATTAAGATGAATGAACTGAAAAAAAAATACTCTATTCTTTTTAAACGATCATCTGTAATCCTTCATTTGCGTAAGTTAATTTGATCGTCACTATGCCCTCGCCTTTACAGCTCAGTTTATTGTTATCAATCTCGGGAAATCGGCGATTTGCTAACAGTTTAGAGTCACGCATAACTGAAATCCGATTTGAGAGACCGGTTCTGAATATTCATGTTATTGCTGCGTTGTTTCATGCAATTTATTATACGTATCCGTGCAGCTTATGTTCTTGTAATTTATATACATGTGTTGGAATATACGCGATCATATTATTATTAACTGTCTCTTTCTTCTAATGGTGCATGAGGTCCTGGGTTCGATTTCCGGATCGTGCAGTGTTATTAGGTCTTTCCATCTGGAATTTCTCAGTATCTCATCTCTAGTATATATATCAGGTAGATAATAATAGGCTCGCATATTACATGGGACTTAAACATATAACTAACAAAATGGGGTTGTAGATGCTATAGGTACACCTCTGCTTAACCCTTTGGGGAATACACGCGTGAAGTTATGTATATATTATTTACAAAGAGTCCCCACCGGCTTGACCTCCAAAGGAAATAATTATGTGGGTTCTAAAACAAGAGTTGATACGATCCGTTTACTATCTTAAGTTGAAGAAGTAATCCGGATCCAGTGGCCATCCGCTGAGGCGTAGAGCTGCGCAAATACATTATGTAAGACTGAAATGTAGGTAAGTACACGTTCATAGAGTATGTAAGTATTACCTTTCTAGTAGTAGATTATATATACTTACCTACTCAGGTCCAGTTGAAAACCAGCGTCAGGCACTAGTATGTCTGCCATTTTTGTTCTACTGATTTCTCTTTACAAATTTCTCACAACGCATTTTAAACTTTTTGTTTGTTTTCTTTTTAACATATTTTTTTACTTTTAATAAAATATTGTTGTGTGTCTTTTATTCTATGTTAAATAAATGTATTTTCTTCATTCTTTCTTTCTTATTTAACTTAGAGACAGACAGTCATAGGTCTTTGCTGATAGGAAAATCC
Organism: Gortyna flavago; assembly: GCA_963669345.1. Classification (NCBI taxonomy): domain Eukaryota; kingdom Metazoa; phylum Arthropoda; class Insecta; order Lepidoptera; family Noctuidae; genus Gortyna; species Gortyna flavago. The sequence continues at coordinate 11,038,585 of OY770129.1, forward strand.
TTTCCATTGTGAAAACGTGTACCATGCACTGTATGCACATGTTGCTTATGCAATCCTGATAAAAACAATTCTGGGAATTCAACAATATACCATAAGCACGTCAATTCTTACAAATTGCATGATGCTCGTACCCTGTACTTATTTATATAAGTAGGGAACTTTTTTATTAAATTCTGCTGTAAAAGAAACCAACAACCCCCTTGTATTAATTTATTCAGGTATTTACGATCTAATACTGACTATAGTAGAAATTCCTTCATCGTAGAAAGAGTTTCATGTTAATATTGTAGAATTTCTAAAAATAGTAGGTACAGGCCAATAGGGGTTCTATTTGAAATATCACTTTTCTTGACATTTAAAATACACTTATAGCTTTTCCAATTAACTTCCAATTGCTGAAACGTCTGGCTATAGATGTCTTTGAAATCTTATAGCTACTAAAATCCTAAAAACCTACAAAAATCTGCCTAGCGATAAACCAACTATGTTGGGGTCGGCTTCCGGTCTAACCGGATGCAGCTGAATACCAGTATTTTACATGGAACGACTGTCTATCTGCCCTCCTAAATCCAGTGACTGGGTAACACGATATCATTTGGTAAGACTGGTTGTTAGACTTTTAGGCTTCTGACTTCTTAACGACTGTCAAATAGTCTACAAATGACAACCGGGACCGTGATTTCCGAGGCATGGAGTAGTCTCCTTAACATTTACAATTATTAGTTACTTAATTATTTAACCACGAGCCCTACATTAAAAATATATTCATATAAAACGGCAATCAAACACCTAGAACTGTGTTAACAGCTACTTAGTATTCCTCCTTCGAATATTGTTGGTATTGTTAGCGCCAACGCCATGTTCTCTCTGCCAAGTTTTCCCTACTTTTATGTGGATTCTTTCCTCACTCATAAAACTTCGTGTTTGATAGTAGGAAGCGCGTGTTAGCTTTGGTTCCGATGTTTATCTGTGTATAATTAGGTCTGTCAAATATGCCATTACGATTTTATTGTTATTTTACTTGCATAACGTAGTGTAGATAGATATAAAGGGGTACTTTTGGTATACTTTTCTATCAATGTGGTGCTCGCCTTTAAAGCTCCCGCAGAAAGGCGCAACGTGACTCTAGTAGAACAAGTTCTATGAACTTCACGGAATTTATTATACCAGAATCGCATCGCACTGTCGCGTCGCGCCTGTCTGTTAAATATGGCGTAGTGTAAAAATGATTATTTTAACCTGCATATAAGTATGCCTATTGTAGTAATATCTACGTCGCAGACGGAGACACTTCTCAAACAGCAACGCTTACTACACAAAAAAATCAATATTTTCCTTTTCCCAAAGGTAATATTAATGCAAACACTGAATACCTACCTTAATGGATGTCTGTATAGAACAGCCATTAATTTTATTATTTGGGGAAACATGACGGGGCGTAAAACCCTTTCCCGCGCCCGCCGCCTATTAATATTATGAAATCAAACGATGCTCGCTGATTTTGTTATTCAACCTAAACGTATTTTTGTGTAGCTGTGATCGTTTAATTGTTGACATTCATCACTGCGCCTGAGTGCCGCTAATTTGATTGTGTAAAGTCGTTTATTAGCTTTGTGGGGTATGAATTCGTTACACGCATTATTAATGGGTGTTTATGTAGGTACATTTTTACACAAAGCTATGTGTAAGCTATAATGACAAAGAATCTACACGAAGCAATGCCTACCTATTCGTCAAAAAAAAAAAATTGGAAGGGTGACAGTTTTTATGAGGGAAGCCTCCCTCAGAAAAACTCTCACCCTTTTGTCATTGATGGGTTTTAGAGTCAACTGTCCACTGCTGCCGAAGTTCTTCTAGTGGTTTGTAACTTTGAAGGGTAGGGGGTAGGTCGTCAACTTTCCTATTTTTGAATCTACAATACCTATATGAATACGTTGCAACGATAATAGGTTAGCTATCGAGGCCTCAATAAACATAGACTACCTAATAATCAGTGATTTGATAGTCTAATGGGATGTTTACCTACATACTTAAATAAATAAAATAACACAATTAAGAAATTATACTTATCTATTAGGCACAATCTTAAACAATCAGTACTATTTTATTATTACTTATAATTTAACTTAACTATATCTTTCATATGAGACCACATTTGACCAGGTTTTCTTAATCATATCGGCAGCCTTTTCTCCAATCATTATCGCTGGCGCATTGGTGTGTGCACATGTCGGTCGCGGGATCACGCTGGAGTCCACCACCCGCAAGCCATCCACGCCGTACACCCGCAACTCAGGATCCACGACAGCGTAAGGATCAGTTTGAGGACCCATTCTACATGTTGCAATTTGATGATGTAACGTAATTATCATCGTCCTAATGGCACATTCCCAATACGAGTCGGAGCCGGGGACAAAATTTCTACATGCTGGGTACTCCGGTAAGTACAGTTTAGGAAAATATTTATCGAATGCTTTCGAATTCGCCAGCTTAATTACGTATTTCACAGCTTCTAATATCGCTGCCATGTCCTGTGGATCTGTAAAGTAGTTACCGTACATTTTTGGATGTGAAAACGGATCAGTGTCTTTAAGCTCAAGGTAACCTTTCGACTTCGGTTGCGTCAACATAATGATAGCTGACCATGTGTCTGTGCCATACAAAGGTGAGTAGGCATAGTCCCATATTTTTTTATCAAGTCTCCAGCTTTCCCTAAGCGCACCTCCCGAATCTATAATGAGAGAGCCGCCCATACTTAATAATTCAATGTCAGGAACATTCTCTGGATCCTGCGATGCCGATGTCTTTATGTAACCAATGCCTTCGACTGCACCGGTCGTTGTTAACAGTCCGTCTCCGTACTGTAACCACTGTATAAGATTATTTAATGTTGCGATTTTAGGCTCCAACAAACTGGCGTTAGTTGTATTTAATCTGAAAATAACTCCAGGGAACGCGATGTGATCGTAAAGAACCCTTCCAACTTGTAAATTCGCAAGAACAGGAATACCCAGCGATTTTAAATGTTCCTCCGGACCTATTCCTGAGAGCATGAGCAATTGGGGTGAAGCTATTGGGCCGGCGGATAAAATAATTTCCCTGCGGCAGCGTACTGTGCGCTTAACTCCGTCCTTTACGTATTGTACGGCGTACGCTCTCTTAGTGTGCGAATCTATGAGCACTTTGGTGGCTCTGGCGTCCGTGAGGATGTGCAGGTTGCGTCTTTTCTTGTGAGGGTGGAGGAATGCTTTAGCGGCGCTCATTCGATGGCCTTTATTGAGAGTCGCTTGCGTGTAACCGAAGCCAAGTTGATCTGGTGCATTGTAGTCGACGGTGGGGTGACCGTTTTCTCTTCCAGCTTTTAGGAATGCCTCGACGAGACCAGTCCTGAAAATGAAACATTCTGTGAGATGGTAACTTTAGAATTCTCCCAAGTCTTAGTTTTAATTAAGTTAGAAACTTTGGATAGTTGAAATTAATAACAGTTAGTAACTTACTTGAATGGAACATTCTCGACTGTTAGCTCCCCATCACGGCCCCGGTATGGTTCGTTCTTGTACTTTATCAGTTCCGATTTTTCAGATTTTATATAATACTGCAAAACTTCGTCGTAGTTCCTGTATAAATTAAAAAAAATACTGTTAGGCAACTAATGGAAATCGAAGGCTTGTAAGTACAGAAAAATGCGCACCTCCCGAATAGGTAGGTACTACCCATTATGAATCTTGATATTCTGTTCAAATAGAGTTTTATTTACATCTACTTATATCTAAAGCTAATTAATAAAAAAAATATTACAAAAGACTTGTCTAACAAATTGACCATCGATGATTGGAAACGTGGTATTCCTTTGAATATTAATTCCATTTAAAAAGTCAAAAGCGATCGTTGATTCAAATAACGTATTCAAATTTGATCCGATTTAATGTTATAAGTTGAGATTCAGGACGTTTTTCCGGACAGGACTTCTACCGTACTTGAGTACGTAATACGATTAGCTATTAGGTACTAAATCATACGGTGATCTCCAAGCGATGAAATGTGGATGTGTCAATGTATATCTACAGTACATTTCTGAAACATATACAGACCACATAACAGATAATCTGTTCTGTGATACAGACCATCAAATTAAACCACTTTCTCCATGGGATATCGAAATCGCGAAAAAGTAATCTGCTGTTCTATACAATATTTAAATACCTATGTATACATGCTTATGTATACAAGCATAAGTATATATAGCACAGAAATCCCGACGTTTCGACATCTCGCAAAATAAGAATACAGATAACACCCGTGCGAAGTAGGGACGGGTCGATAGTTTTTTTTATAATATTAATTGGATTCTAAATAAAGGAGATGACGTAGATACGAGTACGTATGCTAATACCTTACTGCAGCAAGTTATATTGAGAATCGGAGTTCTGGGACAATAACTCTTTGGCAATTTCTATACATAGTGACTTAATGGCTAATTTTCGGTAGGAATCCTCAAAAGTAAAACAATATTTTTTACACATAATCAGCCTTTAAGTAATGTTCCCACTTCCCACTGCTAGGACACAGGCTTCCTCTCGGTGAGAGGGAGTGGGCCACAATCCACCACGCGCAGTGCGGTTTGGTAGATGTCACAGTCTTCGAATTTTTGGTTCTAGGGCTTACCGGTTTCCTCACGATGTTTTCCTTCACCATTTTGAGAGCAGTGGTGATGAAATAATTGAAATACATAAATTATACAGCGTCTTTTTGGGTTCGAAACTATGACGCGGTCGTTACCACTAGGGTCACCAATGCTATATATTTTTACAAATTTACATTAATCAAAAAAAAAAAAATATGTGTGACTGTTGAAAAAAAAAGTTTGCTCTACCTACTCCGCTATAGTGGTCTGTTTTATATTTGACTGCTATGAATACTTTTATTTGGTATGGGTTTGTTATTATAACAGTCGGTTTCAAAGGTAAAGTATTTAAGTAATTGTTTAAAATGTTTGTAAATAATACTTGGTTAGGTAGGTAGGTACCTACTTACCTACTTCTAGGAAAAATGGTGGGTTGTCTATACAAATCACACGGTGCCTGTTTACAGACCCCAGAATCCCGAAAATTTCAACAGACTAAGGGAACTGCTTAAACTTAGATACTTCCCCGGGAAAGTCACCATCTCAAAGGGTTGAGGAGAATTATGTTTGTTCTTACCATCCATAGTTTCCATCAGCAGCGATCCTGTCCCAGTCCTGTGGGCGACCCCTGGTGTACAGCATGTAGTTGATGACGCTGGTTCCACCCAGGGCCTTCCCTCGGGGCCAATAGCAACGCTCGTCTCTGCTGCCTGTAATTTAGCATAAATGGTAAAATATATTTATTTCTGTATATTGTTTCTTTTAAACGTCCAAAATAAATTATGTTTTAAAACTAGACGAGGTCGGTGTTTCCTATCCGACGACTCTGAGAATAAAGACTGAAACAAAATCAGAAGTCACTGGTCACAATCTCTTTTAAAGTCCTACATAATCTTGGTCAGGTCATTGAGGACCGTGCCAATTAGGGTCTGAGATTTAGTCTTTTGAGTAAAGAATCACACAGATTTCAGTTAACCTGTCCTTCAGTGCACGCATTTGTCAGTAATCAGTGTCAGGTTTGTTTGTAACTGAAGCATAAAAAAAACTATAAATTATTTATTAAACGTTAGTAACTATAGACTGGAATTGGTAAAGAGAAGCCGAAAAGGTCCTCTTCAAGTCAGTCAGTCCCATTATTTTCCTGACTGGCTAATATTTTTACCTGATTATCATCTCAAAAACAGTGATGAGTAAAGAATAAGGATGATTCTTTAGATGTGTACTGAGTTAAATACCTAGTAAAAGATGCTGAGTTATTATTCAGCATCTTGAAAATTACCCACCGATATAGGGTGGGTCTTCTTCTTCTTCTTAGTGTGTCGATAGCAATCTAAATGGACTCGGCCCAGAATTCGACTACTTGTTTGGCGCCTTCACCAGCGTCCACCAATTCCTGTAACGTGCAGCTGACAGGACACGCAAGACACGATATTAAGTATCCCATCGTTTTTGGAACAGCACCACATTTACACTCCAAGGCGGAGTCGTCTATGAATCTCCACCTGAAAAGGTTTTCCTTGCTTCGGCCACCCTGGGTCCGCAGTCTGTTTAAAGACTTCCAGGTTACCCAAGGTAACTCATGTCCAGGTCTTTAGCGGGTGGAACGAACGGTTTGCGTAAGGAAGTACTGAATTTTCACAATCAATCGCAATCAATCTACTTAGCCTTTTCCAAACTAATTTGGGATTGACTTTCAGTCTACTGGATGTAGCTGAATGAATACCCATAAAGTGACTACCTATCTGACCTCCACAACCCAGTTACTGGGTGAAACGATGCCCCTTGGTAAGAGTGATTCACAGACTTTTGGGTTTCTGAATAGCTGTAACGACAGTCAAAGATCCACAAATAACAACCGGGACCAATGGCTTAACGTGCTTTCCGAGTCACGGAGGGGTCTTGATATATATATATATCAAGACCCCTCCGTGAAGACTAATGGATGGTCACCCATCCACGATCCAACCGCGGCAAGCATAGTTTAACCTTCGATCGACCCATGTGGCTGTTATCATTTAGCCACGAGCCCCACCCGGACTATGCATTATGCAAACAGGTAAGTAAATAACGATTTAGTATAAACGTGTTATTTTTTCACAAAATTACGAAAGTGTCCATTAAAAAAGTGCTTGTTTGAGAACAGTGACCTCAGTGTCAAAAATTGAAAGTTTAATTAACTTTAGTGCTATAATTACTTATACCATTAAAATACTATTGTATGAGTCAGTGATAAGTTAATGTTTATAATAGTTCAGCTTATGTATTATTTTATTTCCATCTAAATTAAAATGTGGGATCCTTAACCAGTGTGTATTTCTCAAGTGGACTACCAGTTGAGATATACAAACTGGTTACAACCATACCCCTATTAGCATAATTACGGACTTCTATAATTCGTTAAGAAATACAACATAATAGTGTAAACATACCGACATAATGACACTTAAAAGGACTTCTCATTCCGTATTATATACACATAATATGTAGATATATTATTTTAAGCTAGTGACATAGCTATTGCTGGCTATAATATTGAATATACATAGGAACAATGTGCAATAAAAGAGCCTCCATGTGAGACGGTACCTACTACAGCCCGATTCAAACTTTATGACGGCTCCGAACATGAGGCGAGTCGCTGCGCAGTAACAAACTCACGGCTGAACAGATTTTGATGGGCACACAGTCGATCGTGACCTGGGTTTGGCCATAACTTTTAACCCGGCAGTATATTCCAGTGGGATAATTTCTGATCTCGACGCGGGTTCTCGTAAAATAGCACGTGTAGCATAAACAGCCTATAATGTTCCCACTGCTGGGACACACGCCTCCTTCCTCTCGGTGAGAGGGAGTGAGCCGTAATCCACCATGCGGGCCCAGAGCGGGTCACATGTCTTAATTTGTTTATGGTTTTAGGACATTCCGGTTACCTCACGATGTTTTCCTTCACTATTTGAGCACGTGTAGCTACTAAGTATCAATAGTTTGTTTAAGAGCTGATGATACAGCAGACCATCATCATCTAGGTTGGTTGGTCGACGCAAATTATCCGGGTTGCACCAAGAGTACCTACTTAAAAGTGGAGGTGAACGTGTTCACCTCTTTGACTTACATAAACTCATGCGTTTTTCCCAAAGGGTTAGGCAGAAACTACAGAAAGCCACCTGCTGCGTTTTTACTTACATTACTTCTTTTGCTTAATTTTTTAGTTCATACATCCATTTCGTTCAGGATGTACGGCGTGCATGTATACACGGACCAGTCATACACGCACGCCATAGCGAGTACTACGTACCTGACCTTTCAGAAGAACCTCACCAATAAGCTCACTTACCTAAACAAATGCCAGATTGATGCTCCATCGTGTATGGCCACACGTAGTTAGTCAGTTGCATCGTAGACACCAAAGCAGGTACATCATTGAGGAGACTCTCTGGCTTCCCAGCCTCAATGACCAGCACCATGGCTTTGGGCTTGTCTTCAGTCAGTCGAGCAGCTAGTACGGAACCCGCAGTTCCACCACCCACGATCACATAGTCGTATTCGTCAAGTGGAAATGTATATCCTGAAAAAGTGACCATAAAATACTATTAGTAACGGTACATACAGAAGACAAATGTACGAAGGAATTTCGGTTTGATAAGTATTGTAAGTAACCTAGGTACCTATGTATTTAACCTTATGAGCTGACGAACAATAATATCTGACCCAATCATAGATATATGGTCCCACAATCAACCTTAAAATATTGATTGAAGTCGTATGCTAGCCATGAAATAAATTAATATGTGACCGTGATATAAATGCAAGAACCGCGTATACTGTGTTGCAAAACAGTTTTCTCCAAAAATAAACTCTATTTTGATCATGAACGCGATACTTGTCGCTGGAAGGGATCTTTTTAAGTGTCAAGTTTCTGTCGCAACCTTCGAGTTAACAATAATGTAATTAAAACTTTAAATCCGAGTGCGAAAATTAAATTAACGAGAACAATGAGATACGCCACCCGATAATTTTGGCGATGGGTTCATTGCAAAACTGTGGTCTCAGATGATCTGATCTATACATATACCTAAATAGGTAATAGGTAATACGGGCTGGTGTCCGCAACTCCACGTCAATGCGCGTATTTTGCGTACGGTACATATACCTTACAAAATAGTAACAAAGAATTTTTGTCTGTTCGTCTGGATGTATGTTCCGTATTGACGCAAAAACGGCTGAACGGCTTTCTGCAATTTGGCTGCACACAGATATTTTATAACCTGGATTAACACATACCCACACCCACACACCCACATATCTCGTAGTTCGTGTCAGTGGGATATTTTGCGAAATACACGCGGGCGAAGCCGGGTAAAAGCTAGCTTTTACCCGCGGCTACTAGTAGTAGTATAATTTGTTAATGGAAAACACGTGTTACCTTGGGGTAGTGGGTAGACATCTCGTAAGAAATCCAAAGGATCTTTAGCGTCGGCTAGTTTGTAATTAGAGATTATATCCATCATCGTGTTTGCTACAACACTTTTCGACTGATAAGACAAAGGCAAGAAACGCCTTTGTCTCTCGTTGTCATCTCCTTTTAACAGCTCTTCTATAGTCTTCAGACCCGAGTCCTTGCTGCCTTCAGTCCCATTCTGCTTCAGTGGATATGGCCACAGTATCCGCCCTTCTCTGTAATCTGTTTCGTCCTCGACAGATGCGAACTCTTCTTCTTCGAAATATTTACGGGCATGAGTCCACGTTAATGTTGTGATAAGTAATATAAATATAGTATATTTTAGCCTCATTGTGTCTGAAAAACAAGAAAAAATAACTTAGGACACCTGTGGAGGTCAATTACGTGTCTTCTTTGTATGCTCTTTTAAATTGCCAGCATTAAAGCAATTCTAAACTTATATTCGTCATAATTCGTCCCGGGTGCTAAAGTCAGGACTTCAATGCCGTCAGCTACCATTAACCATCACTGGATCGATTTAAAAATGAAAGTAAAAATATCCGTTACTAAACGGTTGAATTAAAACGACACTGGTAAAGGCACATCATAATATCTAATATGCAAATGAAAGTAAAAAAAAAACAGACAACACAATTTACATAAAATGGCAATAAAATGACATTACAGTATGAATTACTTTAACATAATACGTTGACCGTGCGTGTTGATTTTATTACAATGTTTATGTTATTCATAAAACGGTAGAAGACCTGTGAAAGAATGCAGAACATGGGCAAGATGTTCAACTGTCTAAGGTGTCGGAGACTTCGGATTAGGTAATTGGAAAGCACCTCTTCAAGCAACAAATTGCGGTAAAGGCAAGGTCTCATAACTATAAAACTATTTTAAGGACGCACTAGAATAGAATAGAATATTATGTAAACCATAAATATTACAGATATAAATGTAGAAATTTTACAAGTTGTGACAATGGGCGGTCTTGTCGCTAAAAATTAGGACCTTTTTACACGTTCTTCAACATTGAGTGGTCGACAAGAAGGAGAACAGCAATCATTAGGTTCCCTCATATCATAATCTGAGGTGTTACCCAACCAAAGAGACTTTTCACGTTAATGGGGCATCAATCGTCGGTGGACTACAATAACATAAATCGCCAATCAGATAGCACAGTATTGTGAGTATGGAAACATTCCCTTGTAGGTAACTGTTAATTTAAGCAGCGCATGAAGAAACTCATACACCAATGAAAACTTTAACAAAGTTCGTGCTATAATGTAACCGTATGGTTGGTAGACACGACAGATTCCTAAAATCCATGTATCGATCACGCACATGGCATAATGATGACAACTATACCAAACGCGATGGTTCTAAATACGGAATACGTTTCACGCATGATACGAATTCCACGATAGAAGAACGGAGAATGTTTGATAACACCGGTGAAGAGTCTGCTTCAACATAGTGGTTAAAAAAACATAGTGGTTAAAATAACACAAAATAGTGGTTAAAAAAAAAACAGCCTATTTGCGATTCTTGTAATCGCCACACAAATAACTTTGAGTTTCGTTATAATCTGGATTAGGTACTATTATTAGTCTGGCAATCCCAAAATACAAATAATGAACCTTTATCAAATTACAAAATTAACGTATCACTGAAGTTGGTGGTATGTCGACTGTGATTTATAATGATCACCAAAGTATTATTTTATTGCACACACAATCGAAGTACCTCAGAATTATAGGATCACAATATACCTTATAGAGCTGTAATTGATTTATTTATCGCACAAAGTACATACAGTCGCAGGCTATGACTAGGCCTGAAACCTTTGATACTGGCCGATTTGACCTATCAGACTGATCCTATTCCTGAGAAGGTACTATGACTGAGCCACTCATTGTAATCATATTAAGTATGTTTTATAATCTTGTTGTTCATGCTAACCGACAGATAACGGAAGTATCGTAAATGATTAAAACTGTTAAAGGCATGCGTTTATCTTCACGATTCGACTCATGATGTTTCCGTTTATCAGATTTAAAAACTGGTTGATTACATTAATTATGTTTTAAGTTATTGAATACTTATCTAATTCTCATATAATCGGTTAAACGTAAATGAAGGTTCAATTAACATATAAACACTTCAATGTGCCATGAACAAATAAGACTAACGAAAAACCACAATAATCTTGTTACAATCATGAAAAACGAACAAATTGATGTTTACATAATTTATAAACATTGGCTGGTAGACCAAAATATTAAATCTCTAGATATATAACATGAAGTTAAACTGTAAGTGGTAACTTGGTAGCGCACTTCGTGCTTAAACAAGTTAAATTAACCGGTTCAATTAATTATAACAATACACAGTTGTTAACTTTGCACTTTACTGAGCTTTCTTGAACAACGGTTGAAGTTAGATAGCATGTTTGAATAAGTAAGTGACAGTTTGCGTTCAATTTGTGGTAAAAAAAGTATAAAAGTTTTTAAAACAAATTCAGCACTAATAAGTTTTTTTTTTTTTGGAATTTAAAGCGTACTTTAATAAAATAGCTATGTTCTAATGTTAATATAAAAGTTATAATAAAATTTATATTTATTTACGCGTGATAAATACACGAATAGTTTTGTCATACGGAAATAATTATAAAAGAAGATGTTCTTGATCAGAAATAGAATTAAATTCGTCACTCACCTTAAAATTATAAACTACCCAAATAAATATAATATTATTCTGAATTCCTTAATGTTGTGTGATCACGTCCTGCCAGTGCAGTGAATGGTCGAAGAATGATAGTAGAACATTCCTTGGAGTCGAAGGCGTATGCGCAGAGCTTGCCTTGATCGTGCACTTGAATTTACCGCTATCTAGTTTGACATAATGACCAATATCAACAAGAACTCAAGCATTTACCAAATCCTTCAAACAGGTACTTGGTTTTTAACAGTCAGATGTTCGTTTTAAAGTTTTTATTATATCTGACGGTTATAATATTAAATACTATAGAGTGTAGATACGAGTAGTATCAATCATTGAAATGAAAAGCGTTTGCGTTATTTACCCAAAGTACCTAACCGATATTCACGAGATTGCGACTCTACAGACATCGAAAGGATTTTTCAAGAGTATTTATTTCTATTAAATTGTAAACAAATGAAATTTAAAATATTGTCCATAGTATGTAAGTACTCTATCGAATATTTATTTTTTCCTTAAAATGAATTCCCACCAATGAACCGCTCCAATGTAAAACAAAACTTGTGTAATTTAGGGTCAACATTCGACTGCTTTCAACTACGTACAGAGTTCATAAGTGTGAACATGTCGAGCATTTTAGCAATCTTGAAATGCAATATGCCATTGCTACATACGCATAGCTACAAACAGTGACGTGGGTCAGTCACGACCATTGCTCGGGTTATCATGCCAAACCTGGTGCGAAAGTAGGCAAGATCAATTATTACCGCTTAGAAAAACCTTTGTTAAATAACTAACAACATTAGTATGCTATGGAAACTGTAAGTACGTGATCACCCTACCGTCTAACACACAAATCTAAAATTAAATCGTGTACTCTAAATGATAAAGTGCTTTACAGTAAATGAGCAAATCGTGAATGATGATGACTGTACCATTGAAAGGAGTGATCCCGTTAAGAACTAACAAAGGAGGACAAACACTAGTGTAAAACAGCTAAACACACCACAAGCCATTTGTCAAGAGTATTCCGTTACAGGGCATCGCACGTACATCACAAAGGACGAGGATATCTGTGCAGGTGTGCCTTCCAATTATTCATAGGAAGTTATGGCCATATACGAGAACATTAGATAAGAATTCTCGAAGGAAACTGTACTAAGTATTATGTTGGTTAACAACGTCCAACTAACAGTGATGTAGATATATTGCCGTGTTATATGTAGAACATGTCTGGTTATTTATTACCTCTCATATTTAAACCGTCTTAGCATAGATATGAGAAGTAAAAGTAGGATGTCAATGTTCTTGTATTGATAGGTACCTACATAGTTTTGGACAATATTGCACTTCTCATTTTGTGCGGTACTAGTGATACCAATTTTTTTTTATGTTTCAACTCATGTTACGTTAAAGTTTAAATATATATACATATATACACATAACTTCACTCCTGAATTTCTTGAAGGGTTAGGCAAAGGTGTATCTTTTGTACCAAACACCCACAGTTTGAAAGTGGCGCCAGTGACAGAAAAGCTGAAGGGAAATCGTTTGGCTTGGTATGGGCATGTGATGAGAAGGGACGAAACGCATGTAACTAAAAGAGTGATGAATATACATGTTGATGGATGGAGAGGGGGAGGAAGGCCGAAGAAAAGATGGATGGATTGTGTGATGAATGATATGAAAGGGAGTGAATGATAGCGTGACGGCTGACAGGGGAGAATGGAAGAAGAAAACATGTTGCGCCGACCACAAGTAACATGGAATAATGGAGATGATGATGACCCACATTTCACCATCATCACATGTATCATGTAAGGCGAGTATATTGCAATCAACCGAGCGCAAATCCAGACTACAGGTTGTTACTAAGAAATGCCTGGAAAAAACCAATAACACTTTGCCCGACCTAGGAATCGAACCCAGGACCTCACACTCAGCAGTAGCGCTTGCGACCACTAGACTAACGAGGTTTCAATACAGAATATCAAGAAATTATTAAATCGGTTTCAAAATGTCTGTGGAACTCATCATGCCGCCGACATTGAATATAGTTACTTACACCATAACATGACATGGTAAACAACATTTGGTGATTAATTATATTGAGGTCACTTAAAGTAACGCCTAAGTTTATGTTGCAATTAACTTTTAGATTGTGCTGTATGTGTCACAATATAATAATCTAGTTACATAAACATTAGTATGTAGATATACTTACCATATTTTGAGCAAGAATTTTTGTAACTAAATAAAATTTCGTGCGGCAGTCGACTTAGTCATGAAATAATTATGCCTTCATTAAAAATGCATATTTCGTTGTCATTTACTTGCACGATGTAAATGTGCATTTAAAAACTGTACCAACATTATTATTTTGAACGTATTCTTTTTGGCCAGTGAGAAATACCTTTATTGCATTAGAAAATTAACAGAATATCGCGGTTCTCAATACCTACCATAATTAATCATGTATTCACATCTGCCGAAATATTTGCAAAATAAAATAACTACAAAAAAACTTGTCTTTCATTAATAAAAAAAACAAATGGCCTAAACTTTTGTTGCTTTCTTTTGATTATTCTAACAAAAAGAGCAAATTTAAATAAATTTTGCTATTACAAAATGTTAGGTGTATTCTGTATAAATAGAATCTTTTTCGACATTATTGGTTCGGAAAGCTAGAAATGTCAGAGGCCATTGGCTTCGTGTATTGAATTTTAATGACCTTATTGACTGTCCTTCGGACTGCGAAATCTCTCCGTAGCGTAGGCGGTAATACCACTAGTCCCACATTTAAAAAATGTATACTGTGACCTTTTTCTCTCTTTTCTTAAGTAAATTGAGGTGCAACCGGTTCAGTTATTTTTAGGGTTTAATAGTCTGGTAGGTCTACATGTGAAGACATTGTTTGCGAAGATGTACACTGGAATACCGATTGGGCCGTCAACCCGTACACTCCCTGATACTTGTTTCTTGCAATGTATAAATCATCACTTTTTATTGTTACATTCCTGTTCCTACTCGTGTGGGTTGTTTTTGTGTTGCTGCAACTACAATGCGATGAAAGTATATTCAGAATTAAAATTGGTTTTAGCATAATTGTGACTTGCTTACAAATTATTTGAATAACTAAAATAAGAGGCAAAGTATTCTTTTGGAAATTACCAAAGTAACACTACACATTTTTATTCAAATACACTAGGCCGCAAAGGAAGCGGGTCGATAACAAAATCTTCAATAACATCCAACATATTGGAGCTAGATTTATGAAATAAAGACTAAGACAATTTTTTATAGTGCTTAAATCAATGTCATAAAAGTCTAAGATTTTGAAGTTTATTTTCAATAAGAATGACAATTTTCACTAATTTCGAAAAATGTACTACAGTATCAATTATGCAATTTTTACACATTATTAGTATTTTGAATTGCCACCACCAACTGTTAATACAGCTGCGGTTTGGCATGCTTTCCACCAGATTTCTGAGCCGATGCTGAGGAATATTCTCCCATTCCTCTATCAGTGCTTCTTTCAGTTCACGAAGCGTGATTGGAGAGGAATTTCGCTGGCGTACACGTCGTCCCAGTTCGTCCCAGGCATATTAGATGGAGTTCATGTCTGAGCAACATGCTGGCACACCAAGCGTGTGATAGCGACGTCTTCTAGGTAGACAAATACTAACCGAGCTGTATGGGGACGAGCGTTATCTTGCATAAAGATGGAGTTACAACAACTTACTCATTCAAGATTTAATAAATGTATTTTTCTGCAGTTAAAGTGCCATTTTCTATTACTACTAGCACGGTGCAGCTTTCGGAAGAAATTCCAGCCCACACGTGTATGGAGCCTCCGCTATATGGCACTTTCTCTTCAATACAAGCTTGGTTACAGCGCTTTCCTGGTCTTCTGGAGACTCTACCTTCCATCGTGCGTGAGCATGAACCTCGACTCGTCCGAAAACATTAATCTTGATCTTGACCAGTCAACCAGAGTCCAATTTATGTGTTCTCTAGCGTAACTTAGCCTTGAATTTCGATGCTGCCTTTCAGTTTTAGACCATTTGCAGGTCTAAATGGCTTCAAGTTTGCTTCAGCAAGATCACTGTAAACGTGCTCGGATTGCTCCCTCCAGCAGAATAATGAATTTCTGTACAAGATGCCATATTTATAAACAGAAACAAAAGTAAAACAAATCTTTTCAAAGTTGTTAACATTTTAAAAATCGTCTTTATTTTTTATTTATGGTTTTTAATACAATCACCTAAAAAAAACAAAGGTTTTCTTCTTCCGGTATTTGTAATGAAATAAACTTTAAATTTAATTTTTATTTTAAAAGGATTGCTCAAATATTTTATAAGTTATCGCATTTTTTATAACCGACCCGCTTTCTTTACGGCCCGCAGTGTACGAGTATATGAATATATATCTTTCATAATATTTTTAATAATATGTTCCTTCTGCGGAAAGATATTCATAACTGTAGTAGCAATATGATAATAATTCTTGAGAAGTTAAAATAAAATAGGGAAGTAGGTACTTACTACTTAGCTGTCTCAACTTTTACCCGCCAAATATTAATTTATTATATAGGAAATGAGACAGAATAAGGTACAAGTCAGATAATTAAGTAGTTTTTGGTGCATAAATGGCCAGGGAAAGGTTTCCGATACCTATATACTAACTGGTTCATTAACTTTTACATTTCAGGTATCAGAGTGACAAACATCCGTGATAGAAGCAAATCAATGGACGCTCAGATTCATGTGCTGCAGTTTAACGAAATATAGATAACATTGACCCCTTTATTTATAAACGTTGCTTTTAAAGTAAAGCTATGTTGAGCGACTGTTTAACCATACATTTTTGACGTTTAAACGTCTCTTAACTTTATGCAACGTTTAAGTAAGGTGGGGCAAAAGTAATGTCATAATGTGAATATTCCATAATTTTTGGTAATGGCGTTATAATGTCATTGTGATTTGATAAATATGTTGTAGGCAGATAGAGAATTAGTTAAACAGTGCAATGGAGCGATACACACAGAAGCACAGTATGCAAAAATGGAGATTTGAAACACCAATTTAGGGGCCGTATGATCAGTTTTGGCGATTTGAATTGGTCGGCCAGATCGCCAGAGCTGACGGCGCCAGACTTCTGTCTTTGGAGCTTTTTGAAATCTCGTGTTTACTACAACAAGCCACAAACCTTGCAAGTTTAGAAAGCCAACATTGAAGAAGAAAACACTAATTTGTGTGGAGTTGGTCGTTTGATCAATATATTTTTTTCGACATACATTTTACACCTTTTAGTAAACTTTCCGTAATAGAGCCCAATTTTTTTTTTTCTACCATATGGTAGCCAATTCACATTGTGACATTACTTTTACCCCGCCTTGTATATAAACCATATAAACCCCAAAATACATACCTACGTTACTTAAAAGTTCAAAACTTGTAATATCAGACCTCCTTGTATTAAACAATAATAAAAACGATACTTACCATAACCATACGTTATACATACTTTTTACGGAGTTAAAAACTAGTGAAAATGATAATATTAGATATCTCGCAAAACTAGTAGGATGGGCACTTTTTATTTTGTTGTTTATTAAAACCAATTGGGCCAATCGTCCATAGCGAAAGTGTTTATTACATCTCACGGTCACGGAACGGGTTTTATACGATAGAAAACATTCTTTTATATCAATGACTGATACTAAATGCAAATTCTTGTCTGGTCTGCTGTTGTATTGTTTTTTTCGTACGAGCACATTTATGAGTGTAGGTAGTGTAGTTGTGAGACACATGACACTATACAGTAGGTAAAGCTATTAATCATTAAACTGCACCTATTAACTTTCTTTAAATCTTACTTTAATTATGATTTATAGCAGGATTTTCGCTACTAAAAAAAAAATATTAAAAACTAGATAAAATATTTCTTTCTGCAGTAACAATCGAGCCGGCTTTTACCATCGCATGAAGCCTGAAATACCTGCCATCTAGCGATTGCTACGAGAATCACTCGGTGGCACTAGCTACTTGCTGGTAAGCTGTTTTCACGGAAAACCGAAAAACATTAGTTTGAGGAGAGGTAGAAATACAATCATTGGTAGCGGTATCGAAAATTTAAGATAGATGGCGTTGATGTACAGTTAGGTACTGAGTTTTTAGAGTGTACCCAAAGGGTAAAAACGGGACCCTATTAATAAGACTCTACTGTCCGTCTGTCTGTCTGTCTGTCACCAGGCTGTATCTCATGAACCGTGATAGCTTGACAGTTGAAATTTTCACAGAAAGTGTACTTCTGTTGCCGCTATAACAAAAAATACTAAAAACAGAATAAAATAAATATTTAAGGGGGGCTCCCATACAACAAACGTGATTTTTCGCCGTTATTTTAAATGTAGTGTTAAATATTGTATAGTGGTACGGAACCCTTCGTGTGCGAGTCCAACACGCATTTGGCCGGTTTTTTATACACAATGATTGTGTATGGAGGATGCATCCTGTTAATTTAACAGTGAGAATGTGAACACTTACAAAAAATATTTTTATTCAGTCACAAGTTGAGACTGAATAATATTTCGCACAAATTGTAAATCCTACGTCTGAATTCTCACTTGTTTTATTTAAGTAACATCTCAGAACCGAAAGCGCGATTTAAATACCTGTACTTATCCATTATTAATGAGAATTACATCGTGGTAGGTACCGAGATTTTTTGCTTAAAACCCAGCCCACTTATTCTAGATACAGTCTTCGTAACAAGATAATGGATTTGGTATCCAGTCAGGATCCTGGCAACGTTAATCAAATGAGGGTGTATCAAGATCTTATCGGGTGATTTTCATCTCAGAGGCTACTGTTGGGAAATTAGTTACTAGGCTCGCTCGGGTACGATCTATCGTATTTTATATAAACCGGGCTAGCAATAAAATTGATCGCGGCTAGAAAGGTTGACGTTACGTAAGTCATTTGTTTCAATTAAGTGACAGTTGACTAGCTTACCAGAATCCAAATATTTTCTTTTACTTTATTCTGTCATAAATTTTCGTATTTCTGTGTATGGTAGTATAGTGTATGAGCAAGGAATTATTGTAAATGCTTTTATAGGATACTTAACAACCTCACGTATATGCTGCGCTCAAGACTTGCTGAAAAAGTATTTTTAAAGTCGCTTCGGTATAATAACCAAAGCACACACATATACACACACACACACACACACACACACATATCATCATGCCTGTATTCCTCGCACAGTTAGGCAGACGTGTACTTTGCCTAGTACACCCATATTTCGCCAGTTATGTAAGTGTTATTGGGATTTCCCAGCTGAAATTTCTCAGTAGTAGCCCGGGCTCTGGATTTGTGGCCAATTAATGGCATTAGGCTCGCCCTCTGTTAAATGGGACAAGCTATAATAAATTATACTTAAAATGTCACTCATTGCCGCTTAAGGGTATTGACTACTATTGACTACTGCAATACCTACCAGAGGCTTCGCAGGTGTATCGCCGTGAAAAAGCTGCCATATAACACCTGCCTTTCAAACCAAGAAACAGTAATGGTAGATATAGGAATGAATAGTCGTTTCCTCGACTAGCTCCTTGGCTCCTTCATATAGAGCTGTATTTTTCGTAGACATAGAAAGAGAGACCAGGGCGTTGTCTGTGAGGAGCAATATGCTTGCCCGCAGCTTCACTCATTGTACTACAGACGTCAAAGTAACCCTTTTTAAAAGCGTTTACGCCGTACGGCATTTCATACAAACTTTCACGCCCTTGTTTTTCGAAATACATGAACCGATTTTAATGAAACTTCATACGCTTAAGCAGGATACAAAGGTCTAAAAGTTACTTAAGAACATTTTCGATAAATAGTGTTACAGCCAAATTTGACTGATTTTAAAGTTTCCACAGAAACAGAGATTTCCGTTTATCTTTTTTTTTTAATAAGACGTTTCTAAAATGTTCTTGAGTAATTTTTTAGACCTTTTGTATCCTGCGTATGCGTATGAAGTTTCATTAAAATCGGTTCATTCATTTCGAAAAACAAAGGTATGAAAGTTTGTATGAAATGCCGTACGGCGTAAACGCTCTTAAAGGTACTGAACAAATAATTAATTTGTAAAAACTAACAATACTAACCTATTTACCTAAGCACTATTGTTACTAACATCAAAATATTGAACTTGGTCTGAAATAAAGCTCTATTTAATTTATCTGTACAGCATAGCTATTCACAAAGCTACGACACGGTTTGGTACCGTATCGAATGTCAATGTTATCGACGAAATCCTATAATCGCTATTCACAAATCCGAAACCGTACAATTTCGACAGTTCATATACGGTATGAAGACATCAATTCTTCCGACAGGTATTTGCTGTCGGAAGTGTTATCGAATAACAAAATATTGTATAAAAAAGAGTAATCTAAGCAATAAGTGTCAAAACACGGCTCCGGGCAATGTCCTCATGCCCTTGAATGAATGCAAAGAGCATCTGCCGCTGCTCCAATGACACTCTTTTCTGAAAATATGCATTTTCAATATTAGGTACCACGTTTTATAAAATGAAAATCAAATAGTGATTTGTTTAAATACTGATAAAATACATACTTACAACAATTTTTCTGTAAAAAAAAAACTAATTTATCACTTCTCATTCTTAAAAAAAAAATTTTTTTAAATCGCCCAATGGGCCGGCTATATTCTTTCGACCATACCGCCTTGTCTTCCGTGTGGTTCTCAATTATCTTTATAGCTCAAAACAAGATTCAGAAAAAAAATATTCAAGATTTCCAGGTTTGACAGAAAGTTGAAGTTCACAAAGCAAGTTTAATAGAAATCAGGTAAATTTTATTTATTAAAAAAATCATTGTTTACTGTTTTTTATTTGTTAATAGTTACTGAATGCATAATCTATAGTTGCCCATAATGAAATACTCAATAAAAATCATTTATGTACCACTTAAAATTTTCTACCACGAATATCTATTTAGGGGAGACCGGGTATAAAAGTAACGGCGGGTCGATAGTAACAAACGATCTGTAGGTTTATCAAATAGTCGAAACGCCGCCCCGCTACCGCCAGGAGATAGCCGGCAACGTTCCCCCCGCATGTATTTAGTCGCCGCGCACGCTCTGCGCCATAAGGTTGTGCTAGATGACGTTATGTGATTTTACGAACCAAAAGTAAGTTTTTTGACATTTATTCATTTATTGGTTAAGTAGTATTAAAATTATGATATCAATGTGACTATTTACAAAGTAATTCTTGATTGGATTGTTTATACAGTGTTCCCATTGATTTTTTAATTGAAAGTGCCATTTTTATGTAGGCATTCATAAATTAACAAAAACGTGGTTGGGTACAAAAGTAACATAGCACTACGAGTACAAAAGTAACAAGTTACTTTTGTCCCCGTAATGTAATGAATGATTAACTTTCGTTTTAAGTATGTTAATTATTCGTTAATTTTTACCAACAGAATGCCGCGACAGCGAGTAAGAAAGACGGCAAGAGGGACCACTGACATATATACCAGACCACTGAAATATATTTACTGATGCTGACTTTGCGCCATCGTCTGTAACAGACCGTCCCTTGCAAGTCAATGAAGAAATTCCACCTAATGATCTGTCGACCAGATCCGACGTACCCTCAGCCCCCCAAGTTGAACCGAATATGCCAATTGACGATCTTAACTCCCCAGTAGCAGGACCTAGCGGACTACAAGTGGGTTCTTCTCCGCCAATTCCTTTCTCAGTCTCACCCCGAGATATTAGACCTATTCCAAAAGCAGGTCCGAGAACTACAACAAATAAGGGGCGTAAGAAACGTAAGACTGCGATTTTGACTGACACGCCCGAAAAAAATGCGATTGAAGAAGAATACAAAGAAAGAATGAAAGCCAAGAAAACTATTTTACAACCTGATGCTGATACATCCGCAAAAGGGAAGGGAAGTAAAGAAAAAGAAAACATAGAACATAACCATTCATCTGACGAAGAAGATTGCTTTTGTCTTGTGTGTTTAGAGCCTTTTGGCAATAGCCGGCGAAACGAGCAGTGGATACAATGTATCGAATGCAAAAATTGGTCACATGTTGCATGCATCAATGATGACGCACATTATGTGTGCCATAATTGCGAGTCTGAGTAGACTAGGGAACAGAATCTCATAAAAGTTGATCTCATTATTATTATCTACTATGATTAAGAATAATTCCCAACGAGAAGTCAATAACAGTTGTGTTTAGTTTTGTTTTAATTGTTTATATTGATTATGCATGAAATAAGTATTATTGAATTATGTTAAAAGTACAAGTAAACATTTATGTTCTTAAAACACATTTTACTAATAATTAGTTGATTTGATATTGCATTTCATATATATTACATACACCTTTATCGTGTTACTTTCGACCCACACCGTGTTACTTTCGCCCTGGCGTCAGGGTCGAAAGTAACAATCGTCATTTTTTTTAAATCTCATAAATTATGTAATAAATAGCGAATAATGAGGTAAATTTAAATACAAATTTGTAGAGCATAGTCGAAGTTTACAGGTATAGCCACCTGTAAACTTCGACTATGCTCTACAAATTTGTATTCATTTCATCAAAAATATAATAACTAGCTAGAAATCAGTGTCAAAGTACAAAGTGTTACTTTTGTACCCGGTCTCCCCTACTACCATTTTGTAGCGTTCCCCGTACACACCTAAAAAAAAACCCTTCCACACGGATTTGTGAATAGCGTTTTACCGGTGCTTCGGTTCAGAAATCAGGTTATCGAACAAGTGTCATTGTCGATACGATAGTGAATCGTATGTTTGTAGCTATTCAGCTATGCTGAGATTTTTATAAACACAGCAATTCTCACTCCGAACCCACCATACCCCTGGCCATACCCCTGGGGGTAGGGTGGGACTGAACCATACCAGTGGTCTTGGGATTAGTTTTTTTTTTAGGTGATCTTGAAGTAGTGTATATTATTTTGTTTTTTTTGATGAAAGGAAGTGCGGCCTTTGCTACAACACCCACAGATAGAGAATTAATAGTGTAATCTCTGTCGGGAATAAAATACATAAGGACCTACCTACCTTTAGATACAATAATTGTACAAAGTAATCTAATATACATATATTTTTGTGCTTTGTCTCTCTTAACGACCCCTGAAAGCAAAATATCAACGTGGTTTGAATACCAAATAATTGGAATCAATATTGCCAACCGATAACAATAAATTAGGATTGTCCAATTTATGCACGAAAAGAAAAGTTATTTTATTAATCTGTATAATATATTAGAAAGTTACATACATAACATGTTTTATGATCAATATTTTAGCGTAAACCTCGGTGGATTGACTTTTTGCTGTCTTCAGACAAGACCCTTTGAGAAGGGTGGGTATCAGTTTAATCTGTTAATGCCTGACCCTTTATTTTGCTGAATTAAGGTCAATATGCCAGAATAGGATATATTTAAGGACTTAACTAGTGACGGTATTCTATTAAGATTTTATGAGTGAGTTGAGCTAGTTTGAGCGGGAAACTTGAACATTACTTTAGTGCTTGTAATTTCAGCTGAAAGTTACAGTTTATTAACTGGTACCTAATTACTTACACATACCTATACTTAATGTACAATAAGTGTACGGAACCGTACATTACTTTACCGACTTTTGCGCCGTGCATTCTGCACACACACACAGCATTTGCACCTATTATTGCAAATAATACGGGGTGTCATTGACATCATTGAGCACATTTTTTAATTACCGACGATCAAAGAGCAAGCCGGATGATTTTTTTACCGTCTCGAAATTTTTGCAGGGTGTTCTACCCATGAATATGAACAACTTTCACTATGGGATCAACTCTGAAATCACGAAAAAAATCTGCTATTTCATAAATTTTGGTCTAGTAGGTATTTAATTTTTGTATTAAGCAGCCGATTAAAAAAAAATCGAGATGGTAAAAAAAATCATCCAGTACCTATAACCATTCTCTATGCCGAATTTCAATGCAGGGGGGTTCAGAAGCATGTACTTGATCCATGGTAACCGGTTGCGCATCGATGTCCCTGTCACCCTGTTTGTAAAAAAATTATTTCAATAAATCGTCACCCTAATTGCGTAACACACTATCAATCGGAATCTGAATCATTTTGAAGCAAATTGCTAATCCATTGCTTCTTAAGTTCGAAAAATTTGTCTGCTCAATACGTAAATAACGCAATGAAAATGAATATGAAATGACAAGTTTCTAACTAAGTATGGACTGTAAAGAAGGTTGTTAACTGATTAGTTTTTGACTGAATACTTACTAACAAGTCCGTACTCCTATAGAATCAATTTGTTGTGCATTTGTCTGCCCGTAGAGATTTCCTTTGCATAACAGAAAGGAAGCCTTGCAAAATAAATCCACTCGCACCTTACAGTATTTTTATCTCTGAGAAAACTTAATTTTAGGTGCGCAGGTGTAATACAACTGTCGTCCGTCGGTCATTTGGGTGGATAACGAAATTAGTCATTATATTCAGAAATAAATAGTTAATAGCCACTTACTTTTGTATTGTTATTTTTAGCCTATGTTGTCCCATTGCAGGGCACTCCCTTTCCATTCCTCTCTATCTTGAACTAGTGTGGACCAATTCTGTCAAGCTCGTCGCGCCATCTCCTCTTGGGTCTGCTTCGATGTCGCCAGACGTTTTCAGCTTTTCAACTACAATGTTAGAGTTTGTTTCTGGGATAAATTCATCCCAACTACGGAACCCTTCATTGTCAATGGTCCGACTCGCACTTGGACGGTTTCTTTGTCCACTTTACATAATTAATACCTTCTACGGGAGCTAAGCAATAGTTTTAGGAAACTTCCTATGAAAACCATTGTTCAGAAGGTTTGGAAGGTTCGGGGGCTTAGGAGTTTTAGAGCTTTGGTTTTAATTAAAAAACTTTGAATAGTTTTTAAAGCCAAACAACAGCTTTTAAATTATTTCGACCAATAACAGGATCACTCATACTATCATTAAACTGGCTAGAAACAAGTTAAGTATACCTACTTATTAGCCACTAGCTTCTGCCCCCGACTTCGTACGCGTGAAATTTCGCCCCCGACCCATCCCGTCACATCGCATCGCCTTTTACTTCGTTTTCACTTACCATTTTTCTGACTTTTTTTCCTCCTAAGGGTCTTAGCGTGGTGTTAAATAGCCTATAGTTTTCCTCAATAATTGGGCTATCAAATGTTTCTTTTTTTAATTCTACTGGTAGTTCCAGAGATTAGCACGTTCAAACAAACAAACAAACTCTTCAGCTTTATTATTAGTAGCTATTTATATTGTAATCAATTTTACAGACAGGACCTGAGTCTGAGGTATTTCAGACCCGTCACAAATTCTGAAAGGAAATTCAGAACATTATTATTGAGTTCTCATATTAAATTTGTACCTAGTGGTACCTACTTATTAATATTTAATAACCTCTTCGGCTATTGAAATCATAATTTCGTTGGTACGGATTATGAATATATCTCAAATATTTTGTACCGTCTCTTGTAGGAAAATAGAAACATAATCTTAGAATCTTTTTGTTACAGAAAATACTTAGGTACCGTACAGCATGTTAAAACTACCTACTTTTCAAGCCAGTCTTATAGACTGGCATATGTGGCATACATGTCACACATACATACATAAACTCACGTCTTTTTCCCATGGGGATAGGCAGACACAACATAACACCACCTGCTAGGCTCTTTAAATATTCCTTTTGCCTTTGTTTACGTTCATACATGCTCGACGGTTGCGAGTACTATGCACCTGACTTTTCTGAAGAACATCACCAATAAGGTCACTATTTATCATCCTGGTGTATCCCAGCGTTTCCACTCACATTTGCCTTGTAAATTCTTTTTGTCGCCTTTCATTCATCCTCTCCAAATGGCCAAATCATGTAAGCATACGCTAGCTATGCTATATTTTACGTGCATACGCTAGCTCTTCAAATTTTTTGTCACTAAATCTTCTTGTAAACCGCAACTTTGCATTGTAGTAAAATAAGGATAAGACTGCCTTTCAATAGAGTCATATAAACTTCACATTGATGTGTCAGCACAATCTATTCAAATCTTACCAAACGCGACTCAGCAAAGGTTAGTTTGAGTTTATATCTTACCTAAGACAGCCTTAATAAGAAAAACAGCAAAGCTATCCTACTATATCCGTAAATACTGCTTTGTAAGCAGGTAGATGTACTTTAAAAAATATAATAAACATTTTGGGAATCACCAACAATAGCATCCAATCCTATCCTATTCCTATCAGACAGAACTCATTATTCCTATTTCCGTATTTTTTGTTATTTCCAGGAGAAAACGGCACTCACCATGCAATTTCACGGTGCCTTGAACGAAAGAATTCAAAGATACACAGCTATACGTATCAACTCATGAAATAAGGATCTTTAGTTCAATGTAAGTGGATTTGTTTACCGTTTTCGATCAACAATAGGTTTAAGTACTTACCTAATTTACTAGAATTACAATGCTTCAGACTCTAACGAAACAATAGAACTCGTTATAAATGAGTCGAGAAACAAAAGTAAACAATGTTTAAAGACAAGAAACAATAAACTGCAAAAAGACATTCCGACAGCGCTGCGGTGTTGTAAGTTTTTCAGAAAGAAAAATTACGTTAGGTACAGAGGCCAGGACATCAAGCTACCCCAATCTGTCAAATTTCTTTGATAGATTTTCAACTTTACTGCAAAGGAATAAGGTTCATATTCAATTGGGAAAATTTGACAGATTGGGGTAGGTTGATGTGCTGGCCTCTGTACATACCTACCTTCAACACAGACATGGGTCGTAATTTAGCAGAAGAACTCAATATTACTCCTACACTCGAGAGCATTGAATTAGGGTGACATAAAGATGCCTGAATGTCTCGGAAACTAAGAATGCTTAATAAATTAAATTGTGTCAAATGTTCCTTAAATGAAAGTACTTAATAAAATATATGTGTCACTTTGTATTATATTAATAAAAAATTACATAAGTATCCAAAAAATAACCGATCTCATCTTATAACAAAAACAGGATAGCAATTTTTTTCTATCACTTGACAGTTTCGGGTAGCTTGATGTGCTGGTTACTGCACTATGTATTACCCCCACGTGCTGTCATCACTGCGGTTATGCGGTTTGGCATGCTGTACACCAAGTTTCTTATACGATCTTGGGGAATATTCTCCCATTCCTCTACGAGCGCAACTTTGAGCTCTTGAAGTGTGATCGGGGAAGGGTTTCGGTGTCTCACACATCGTCCGAGCTCGTCCCAAGCATGCTCGATTGGGTTGAGGTCCGGGCTGCGTCCTGGTCACTCCATACAGTTAATGTTCACCTCTTGAAGGTAGTCATTCACAATTTCACCAGTATGAGGACGGGCATTGTCATGCATAAACATAGCATCCTCTCCCAAATTGACCATAATTGGACCAACGTATTCGTTTAGGATTTCTTCCACGTATCTTTCGCTAGTTATAGTGCCGTTTTCTATGCTTGCTCGAGGCGCTCCTCTGTTCTCTATACACTCTTGTTCTTCATTCGTTCTTATAGAGCATAAATCTTTACTCATCTGAGAACATAACTCTTGACCAATCTTCAATACTCCAATGTAAGTTCTGGGCATATGTTAATCTCGAAATACGATGCCCACGCTCCAATTTAGGGCCGTTTGCAGGTCTTAATGGTTTTAAATTTGGTTCAGTAAATCGTCGTCTCTCAGTCCATGCACTTGGGTTACTTCCTCCGACTCCTCCGAGGCGTCGGAACTTATATCGTGAAGTTCTTGTGAGAAAGCGGTTTCGAAGCATTGTGTTTACAGATAGTTTTTCTCGTGCGTTGGTACACCTGGCCCTACCTGTTCATTGTCTGCGAAGGTTAAAGCCTTCCTCGTAACGTCGGAGAACTCATTGTACAGTTGACATCGACACTCCAACTGTCCAACTGTTGCTGTATCACGCTAACTCCGGCCGATTTCCAGCATTGTGAGAATTCTGGTTAATTCTTCAGGTGTAAGCGACAATAAAACAGCTTTAATAATGAATATTGATAATCAAAAAACGCTGTTTACATACCTATTATATGACAGAATAGAGAAAAAAGCAAAAACAGCTATAGAAAATACGTAGGTCCATTAACAAAAATAAATTTTTTTTATTTTGTCATTTTTGATATCATATAACTTTGCAGTAACTAAGAAGTTTTATTACTTTTATGTAAGGAACATTTAATTGTCTATTAAACACAATTTATTTAATTAAACTAGCATTCTTAGTTTCCAAGACTTTCAGGTACCTTTACTTATGTGACCCTAAATCATTGCTCTCGAGTGTATTTTGAGCTGTCACGAGCAGCGTCCGACTTTCCGGATCACCGAGTACCATTTGTGAAATGAAATATTGCCGTATGTGAGTGTCTATTTAGATGTTTGTGTATATTGATAATTTGTCATATTGATTGATGAAAATTAAATTAACGTGTGCCCTCGGGACGAGCGGTAGCTCTGTTGTTTCACCATGGATGCCTAAATATTAGTCATATGGATGTGTGGATTTAATAATATGGTCTTTGAGATCAATAATATTAGGTTCACTATTTTGTTTCAGTTCAGTGGCCATCTTCTCAGATTTAGAAGCGTTTTATTTTAGTAAAGTAAATCTACTGTTTTCTGATTATTGAACTTTGTCTTCACACCTGCAATCGGCTAACTTTTTAATACCGTAGACCTATAACTCCCAAGGAAGTACTTCGGCAGATAATAAAGCTAGAGAATAAAAAGCACCGGGTTTCGATCTTATTACTAAGGAAGTCCTAAAACATCTACCAAAGAAAGGAATTGTATTCTTGGCGACTCTATATAATGGTAATAAGAACAAAACACTTTCCAGCACTATGGAAAGTCTCCCAAATAGTGATGATTCATAAAGAAGGCAAACCAGATCATGAGGTAACTTCATATAGGCCCATTAGTTTATTGCCTGTAATATCTAAACTATTCGAGAAACTGCTGCTAAACAGAATGCTACCACAACTACTTCATAAGTCTATCATACCTGACCATCAATTTGGCTTTCGGCAGAAACATGCTACGACAGAACAAGTACACAGGATCTACGACAAAATAAGAAAGTTTCTGGAAGATAAGGAATACTGCTCGGCTGCATTTTTGGATATTCAGCAGGCCTTCGATAAAGTATGGCACCGCGGGTTACTCTGTAAAATCAAAACATCCTTACCCCACACATACTACGAACTGCTTGAATCTTACCTCTCCGACAGAACTTTTCAAGTTAAGGAAAGAGATGTTACCTCATCTTTCCACAAAATAACTGCAGGAGTGCCCCAGGGCTCCGTATTGGGACCGGTGTTGTACACTATATACACAGCAGATCTGCCACAAACTCCGGATACTACGTCAGCAACTTACGCAGATGACACAGCCGTTTTGGCTAACCACAAAGACCCTGAAATTGCATCTAAAATACTTCAGAGTAGTTTAGACGGCATAAATAAATGGCTAAAGTGGTGGCGAATAAAAGCAAGTGCATCCAAGTCAGCCCATGTTATCTTCAGCCTGAGACAAGGTATATGTCCACCTGTGAGACTAGGCGATCACGAACTTCCACATAAGGAGTCTGTGAAGTACCTGGGCATGCACCTTGACCGCAGGCTTACATGGAGGACACATATCCAAGCCAAGAGAAATCAACTCAATATAAAACAAAGCCTATACTGGCTCCTTGGAAGAAATTCTATCCTGTCAATAGACAATAAACTACTGGTGTACAACACCATGTTAAAGCCAATTTGGACATATGGCATCCAACTATGGGGAACCGCTAGTGTCTCTAATATTAACATGCTCCAAAGATTCCAAAATGTCATCTTCAAAAACATCACAAATGCACCATGGTTTACAAGAAACTGCGAGGTTCATGAATATCTTAACCAAAACACAGTGCATCAGGAAGTGAAAAACTGGGCAGAACGCTACAGAGCACGCCTTCAAAATCATCCAAATCCTTTGGCGAAAGCGCTCATTAAGCCGGATCATAAAAGGCGGCTGAAAAGGTTAGCTGTGGTGGACCTTGCCAATGCCAACTAGGACATGCTGCCATAAAATATTATGAGGGAAATCTCGCTGGAGAAACCACTCTGCACCATCAAATTCAACAACAAATCTGCTTATAGTCCAGGGACTGATTGCAGAATATAAAAACGAAAAAAAAAAAACGAGAAAATGATTGCTTTTCAAAATTCAGTTCAGTATTCGGATATAGAAAATCCTTGAAAGAATCTCAAGTACCTACCTATTTTTTAACGATCCCGGTACCTGAAAGTCTTTTCTTCTCTTCGCATGTAAAGATTTCTGAGAGTCGACTAAGAGATTGTATTTTGTAGAATTTAAACATGTATTGACCTTATTACTTTACTTCATAGGGATCCCAATCTGATCACATCAAAAGCGAATAAGTTTTGTACAATTCTTCATGAGATATTCAATAAAAGGTTAGATAGTGACTGCGCAGGCGACCGAAGAATATAGTTCAGCATCGCTCTAGGAACTTTAATTATTCGGGGAAAAATTTAATTAAAGCCCAACTGACAAAGACTACAATTTTTAGGTGCTTACTCGAGTGGGTCAACAGAATGCGGTGTTAAAAATATTATATTTACAACTAACTAATGTAGGTAATTCAATTTCACTAAAACATGTCCTCTAACAAAAATTAATTAGTATTACGATGTTACAAGGTGCAGACTCGGTACCTTATATTAATTAAAAATGTTTCTTCCACTTCTCAGGCGCTATATAGCTTTGATTTAATAAGAAGCCTTTTAAACCTAGTTAGTAGTTAGGTCAGTGGCGTGTGTTAATTTAATTAATTCAGGCGTATTGTGACTCCATATGAATAATTACGAAGGAACCACCGTGTTTTACTTTTATAAAAACTTTACTTTGTAAATCGTAAAGGAACATATTCACATTTCCATATATTAAAATATATATGCTTGAGTTATCTATCTATCTTCTTCTATATCTTCTTCTATCTATTCTTCTTCTTCTATATCTTCTATCTATCTATATCTATATCTTCTTCTATTCTATTCTATCTTCTATTCTATATCTTCTATCTTCTATATCTATATCTATCTTCTATATCTATACATCTTCTATTCTTCTATTCTATATCTATTTCTATCTATCTTCTATTCTATCTATCTATATCTTCTTCTATATCTATATCTATCTATATCTATACTTAAATATTATTATTTTATTATTATATTATATTATATTATATTATATTATATTATATTATATTATATTATATTATATTATATTATATTATATTATATTATATTATTATATTATATTTTATTTTATAGGTAATAAATCTGTAGACGAGACGTTTCTGTACATTGAAAATATTTCCAAAAAAAATAGTTGGGGTGTTAAAGGATAACCAACAGATGCCATTTCATCAATTTTTGGAATTTTTGTCTGTTTGTCTGTTTGTCGGTTTGTCGGTTTGTCTGTTTGTTTGTTTGGATGTGACAGATTATTGATTTGAACAGGGTCAACGTAAAAAGTACCAAACCAATACGGTTACTTTTTATACTCAAATATGGTGTAGAACTCGGAGCAGTGATTAGTTTTTGTTTCATCGCAATCGGTTCACTCTATCAAAAGATATAACCAATTTAAAGTATTCTAGGAACAACTTTTTACGTTGTTTAGTAACACGTAACGACATCTATTGGCGCGATATAGTACCTACTAACGAAAAAATTGTTGTTGTGATGTGAATAATCACGTCCTATTAGTTTATGCTTACTTAAATGACGAAATAACACAGATACCTACTTATGTCTATATTATTTTAAAAAGTAATGATAATGATATTAAAAAAATCGCTTTCCATTGATGGTTTATTTAGTGGCGCCGGTGGCGCTAAAAGAATTTTAAACAAAAAGTGAGGATAATGTAAGATAATAATAATTAATGTGGTGTTCTGAGCGATAAAGAAGTTAGATAATTATTGATGTAGAAAGTTAAGTAACCTAACCTAACGCAGAGCGTTTTTTAACGAAGTTCTTATATGGAGCTTGCGGTAGGAGTTCTAAGGGAGAAATCGTCAAATTACGAAAAAGAGTTATGCCTCATTTTTCATAGTAATAGATAGATAGAGACACACACACAGAGAGAGAGAGAGAGCTATTTTTCATGGATCCTGACCCCGGTAAGTGAGGTCAAAAAGAAAATCAAAGATGGCGGTTGCCTAAATTTTTAACTTTTTCGTCATGGGTGTTGTTTTCATGGTTTTCGAGGGTGCTGAAGTCGATAGTCAGGTCAAAATGAAAATCCAAAATGGTGGCTGCAATTTTTTTTTGTCATGTTTGTCGTTTTCATGGTTTTTGAGGGTGCTGAAGTCGATAGTCAGGTCAAAATGAAAACCCAAGATGGCGGCTCCATTTTTTTTTAATGTTTTGTCATGGGTGTCATTTTGATAGTTTTCGAGGGTGCTGAAGCCGATAGTCAGGTCAAAATGAAAATCCAAGATGGCGGCTGCAATTTTGTTTTGATTTTTTGTCGTGGATGTCGTTTTCATAGATTTCAAAGGTGCTGAAGCCGATAGGCAGGTCAAAACGAAAAATCCATGAAGGAGGTTGCAATTTTTTTTATGGGTTTCGTTTTATTGGTTTTTGAGAGTGCTGAAGCCAACAGTGAGGTTAAAATGAAACTGTATCGGCTTACCCACCGTCGATTGGCCCATGAACCGTTGGTGAACATTATCTTTAAACTATTAACTTTTTTCCAAAGGACTTTTCACCCACGATCGTTTTGCCAACATAACTCTAGGTCAGTGAATGCTTTACCAACAGAATGTTTTGACCAATAACTTTTCACCCAAAGAACAAGGCCAACAGACGCCGGGAAAGGTGAAAGTAAAATAATAATAAGACGTAGTCCTTTATTTCTGTGAAAAGGGTATAAAGTAACCTAACCAAGCCTAACCTCGGGGTGCCCTTCGCTCGCTTTGCTCGCTCACTTGAGCCGCCATCATCGAACCCTACCTGTCCGAGTCGGGGTGCCCCAAGTCCCGAGCTCGCTTCGCTCGCCCTTGCATCCTTAGTTCTATTTGACATGGGTCAAATGTTCTTTGGGTGAAAAGTTATTGGTCAAAACATTCTGTTGGTTAAGCATTCACTGACGTAGAGTTCTGTTGGAGAAACGTTCGTGGGTCACAAGTCCTTTGGATGAAAAGTTAATGGTGTTGACCAATGGTCCATGGACCAATCGACTGTTGGTAAACCGTTTCAGTACTGGTTAAAATGAAAGTCCAAGATGGCGGTTGCAAATCGAAAAATTTGTAGTGTGTGTCGTTTTCATGGTTTTCGAGAGTGCTGAAGCCGATTGTGACGTCAAAATGAAAATCGAAGATGGCGGCTGCAATTTTCTTTTTCTTTTTTTATCATGTGTGTCGTTTTCATGGTTTTCAATATAAACTTACACGACTTTGTGTGAAATAAAATAAAATACAACCGACTTAAAAACACACTTCAAAGTGCAATAGACCTTTGGTTTCAGAAGTCTGTAATTTCTTGCCAACGCGCAACGTCTTCCCAAACTAAGGTTATTTTGCACTTTGTAGGGTTTTTTATTCAAGTCGGTTATATTTTTTTGTATTAGCGTTACAATTCTTTTTCTGGTTTTCGGCAGTATAAGGTCTAAATCAAAATCATGTCTAAAGTTTTCATGGGTTTCATCTTCGTAGTTTAAATGGCGGCCGGTGTCAAATATAACCAAAGTTTAATGGGTTGCTTTTTACACGGGCAACTTTATGTAGAAGCTCTTACCATTAATGTATTCTTCCTTTTATCATCTAGATATCTCGATGCTTTATAAGGCATAATATTGGTAGGTATATATGATATCTTCAACAATAAGTTAAGAAATTCTAAATTTACCACCGAGAAGAAACCAAGACTTAGAAAAACTAACTTCAAACTTCACCTACTAATCTCAGATATACTTTAGATAAAATGGTGATATGATTTTACAAGTTGGTATTCTAAGACAGCCACAAAATAAAATGGACATAATTATGGCTGTTTGGTTAGATAATCAGCCTCGAGCAGGCGCTTTTATTTTAATTTATTCTCAAAAATCAAAGTGACACTTCGTCGCATTGTCATTATGAACCATGAAGACGCAGTGATTGCAGTCGAAAGGGCCGTGGTAGCGAACTCTAGGTAAGGAAAGCGTTACCAGGCAAGATCTGATGATTCTTCCTTTTCAATGAAGGAGTGGCAATTACACCTTTCCTAAGCGACACATTACCTATTGTTTTCCGACATCGAATTTCGAATTCGAAGTCGCGGGCACAGCTAGTTTATTTAATAAAAGCTCTGAATCTGGATATTTACGACATCTATTTATTACAGCCGCCGTATAATATAATCATATATAGCGGACTGAGTCTGTATCACCAACTGCTGGTTCTAGGACTTTTCTTATTTTATATGAGACTGAACTACATAAAGCGAAAGGCGCGATGATCGTTGGTAGACTGATTTATTTAAACAGCAGAACAAAAAACTATAAAAGAACCTATTCTAAATTTAAAGAAACACTGTACAAAAATACATTAAAAAGTTAATAGCTGTAAAAAAGGTGCGTTGCGCACATTCCTTCCCCCCAAAGTTAAGCCCTCAGCTTGAGCAGCTTCTTCAAGGGCCTTCTCAGTGTGCCCGCTGCAGTCCTAACGTCCGCCACTCGGATCACCCCATCGCGGCCCGGGTAAGTCGCTGAGATGCGTCCTCTCGGCCAGGAGCCCCTCGGTAGGTTGCCGTCAACCACCAGGACCAGATCGCCCACAGCCAACTCTGGCACATCGCCTTGCCCGGGTCTGGGAATAAGATTCGGCAAGTATTCTTTAACCCAGCGCTGCCAAAAGTGGTCCACCAGTCTGACCGCTTTGCGCCAGCCGCTTCTTGACACCAGATCTCGGTCCGTCAAGGTTGCTGGTATAGGACGCCCCGACGAAGCTGCAAGGAGAAAATGATTTGGAGTGAGCGCCTCTTCGCTGCCGGGCTCTACCGAGACGTGCGTCAGGGGTCGGGAGTTGATGAGCCCTTCTGCTTCTGCCAGCACGGTTCGGAGAACTTCTTCCGTTGGAGCGCGCTCGGTGAGGGTCACTCGGAGTGCCGTCTTCACGCTTCTCACCAGTCGCTCCCATACTCCACCCATAAACGGAGCCGACGGAGGAATGAAGCGCCAGCTGATTTTCTCCGTCGCGGCATATTCCAAAGCTGCGCCCCCATAGAGTGCGCGGAGTTCTCTTCTTGCCCCGATGAAAGCAGTGCCATTGTCAGACCAGATCTCAGACGGCGCTCCTCTGCGAGCCACGAAGCGCCGAAGACTCATAACAGCAGAATCCGTCGACAAGCTTCCAACAACGTCCAAGTGGATGGCGCGGACGACTAGGCACGTGTACAAAGCGACCCACCTCTTCTCCCGTCTTCGGCCAATAGTCACCTGAACTGGCCCGAAGTAGTCTAGCCCCGTGAATGTAAAGGGGCGCTTGTGGTGAGCTAAACGTGCCTCCGGTAGATTTCCAGTAGGCGGCTGGAACTTCTCTGCTCGGCGAATGCGGCATAGCTGGCAACGGAAGGCAATGGAGCGGACGACGTTTCTTAAGCCGAGCAAGTAGAAGCTCTGGCGAAGCTCGTTGACCACGGTCTCCGTGTTGGCATGGGCGGCTCGGCGGTGGTGGTGGTCTACCAGTAGCTGAACGGCAGGATGCTTCCCATCAAGGACGATGGGGTTCTTTGTGGCTTCAGGCACTCCCGAGGCTGCGGCGATACGGCTGGATAGGCGTAGGAGCCCCTCTTCATCCACAATCAGTGACAGCCGGAACAGCCGACTGGTGCGAGGTATGAGCAGGGGTGGGAGGCTGCTCAGACGCATCATCTCATCGGGAAATGAGTCCAGCTGTGCCTGGCGCAAAATGTGCGTCTCGGCCAGGCGCATATCGGCAGCTGTCTCATGCGTCGAGTGTGGAGAGCCAAAAGGGCTTGACGGCTGAAAAGAAAATGTTAATATCCTCCCTTGCTCGCGCACTAAATTCTCTACGTGAAACCCCCTTCGTGATAAGGAATGGATTCTGATCCGAGTTAGATATTTATGAGCTCTATAAGTTGCTCGTACCAATCTCAGCCAAGAGCTAAACCGCTTGGGATCAACTGAGACAGGCACATGCCTCTCAACAATACCGATGAGGTGAACTGCTGCTATAGTATATACCGGATTCCTACTTTCTTCTGTTACGCTTGGGTACTCTGAGGGACTACTAGGCTCAGTAGGCCAGTCAGAAGAAAGCAAGAATTTTGGACCAGTGATCCAGCGAGACTCTAGGGTTAACGTAGTGCGTTTTAACCGGGTTGCATCGTCAGCGACGTTCAACTCGCTAGGCACCCACCGCCAATCACTGGCACTCGTTAACTCCAGGATCTCGCAGACTCTGTGCGAAACAAAGGGCTTGAATGAACGGGCCTCGCTTCGTAACCAACTCAACACCGTCCTTGAATCGCACCAAAAAACTTGCCTGACGGGTCTGAAACGATGAGAGTCGCGGATTGTTGAAGCGAGGCGCGCGGCGATCAACGCCCCCTGCAGCTCCAACCGCGGAATCGACACCGGCTTTAGGGGAGCTACACGGACCTTGCTGCAAACCAGTGCGAGCTTGACGTCTCCATTCTTAAGCACAAACCGCCAGTAAGCTACTGCAGCAAAGGCAGACTCGCTAGCGTCGGAAAAAATATGAAGCTCGCAGTGATTCGCTTCACAGTCGGCTAGGCAGTAGCAGCGTGGGATCCGTAATTCTGCAACCCCAAATAAATCCTGAAACCATAGCCTCCATGCTGCACTGTCCTGCTGTGAAAGTTCTTCATCCCACTCGAGACCCTTGCGCCACGCATTTTGGAACATGATGCGACCGGTCACTACTAGAGGCGCAAGAATTCCGAGAGGGTCAAAAACCCGCATCACGTGGGCCAAAACTACCCGCTTGGTAAGCTTTTTTGAAAGCCCACCCTTTTTTAATCCGATATTGAAACCGACACAGTCTGTAGTGGGCTGCCAAATAAGGCCAAGCGTCCTCACAGGAGTGGCCAGGTGGCCCAGGTCTACGGGTGACGTCACCGGCGCCTCCAGCAATGTCTCCTTAGGCAACAACGTTAGGGCCGAGGCACTGTTGGAGGCCCAGCCACGCATTTCAAAACCCCCGTTTTTGTGGACAGCGTAAATATCAGCGGCCAGTTTCGCTGCTTTATCCACGCTGTCAAGGCTGCAGATGCAATCGTCCATATAATGGTCGCAAATGATTGCACGCGCTGCGTCCGGGTATC
Source organism: Gortyna flavago (assembly GCA_963669345.1). Taxonomy (NCBI): domain Eukaryota; kingdom Metazoa; phylum Arthropoda; class Insecta; order Lepidoptera; family Noctuidae; genus Gortyna; species Gortyna flavago. Next base: position 11,075,873 of record OY770129.1, read on the forward strand.
GTGTCTGATGCTCGGCAGCATTTTTATTTTTAATATAAATTGCCGTAAAGGGACTAGAAGCGGCACCGAACATCATCGACGACATCCGGTAAACGCGCAGCGGTTCGCGCGGACTATCGCGCCACAAAAACCTTTGTGCATCGCGGTCTTCAGCGCGGATTCCAATTTGCGGAAACATTTCTCGAATGTCCGCGGTCAACCCAATTTTGCCTTCCCTAAAGCGAAAAAGAATGCCCAGTAGTGGCTGAAGCAGGTCGGGGCCCGGTAACAATAACGAGTTTAGCGAAACACCCTCAGATTTGGCAGCGGCATCGTGCACAACCCGCAGTTTATTAGGCTTGTTTGGGTTGACTACGCCGAAGTGAGGCAGGTACCAAATACGTGGCCCTGTGGGTGCCTCTGGACACAGCTCGGCGTAGCCCTTCCTAACCATATCGAGAACATTGGCACGATACCGCTCCGCGTAGCCACCATCTCTACACAATTTCTTCTCTAAACCTAAAAACCTAGATAAGGCAAGGTTATAACTATCAGGTACCGATAAAACGTCAGACTTCCAAATCAGACCTACTTCAAAACGACCACTGGGCAGGCGGCGTGCTGTGCGTTCAATAATCTGACCAGCACGTTCGTCATCAGCATTGCGCGCCTCACATTTCGAAATACCTATAGACTCGAGTTTGTACTGCTCCTTAATAAGTTGCTCCAATTCGGAACGGTCGCTCTGGCCTATAGTCGCGGACTCAAACAGTGTGGCGTGACTAACAACATCAATCTGAGTAGTTGAACTACAACCGAAACCGAATAATACCCAACCAAGTGCAGTACGAATCGCGACAGGTTGTGACTTAGACCCCTTACGTGTGGCCCTAGATACGGTGAGATGCCAGTTGTCGATGCCAATGATGAGCATCGGGTGAATTTCACCGTAACACAACTCGTCTGCAAGATCCGCAAGATATGGATATTTCGTGACGGCGTCCCTGTTGACAAACTGAGACGATACCCCTAAACCGCCAATAGATCTAGCCCTATGAATAAAGTGATTATCTTTCGCGTGACGACCCTTGATGTAGAAGTCGACATAACGGACCAGGGCGTTCTTGTTAAGGCCCCCTATGCAATCTACATGAACGTGTCCTTCTGGCCCTTTGACACCTATCTTAGCAGCGACCTCCGCATCAATAAAAGTAGCGGTCGACCCGTCGTCCAACAAGGCATGAGTATCGACACTACCAGACGGACCAGTCACAGTCACGGCAACAACTTTCAACAACGGACGAAGACTCCGCAAACGCTCCGGGCTTTCAGCTGAAAAAGAAGTTGACGCGTGGGACAGGATCTCTTTCCCTTCAACAGGAGAAACTATAGGCACGGAGCTCGACGCGCACGGGGTGAGGCTCGTCGTGGACGGCGCAGGATCGTCGTCCTCTTCTAAGCCTATGTGAGCCGCGGCTGCGCGCTCACTAGTACTGTGTAACATCCTATGATGGCGAAATTTACAATCGCCAATGTCGCACAAACTTTTTGCCGAACACAAACTTAGTCTATGCCAACCTTCTTTGAGGCACCTGTGACAAATTCTTTTCTTTTTTATGAAATGCCACTTGTCATCTACTGACAAGGAAAGAAATTTGTCACATTGCGTCAATGAATGCTGTTGTTGACATAAAACACAATGAATTTTGCCTGCAGCAGCATTGGATGAACTATTTTTTGGTTTTGACCGAGATTTCTCTCCATCAACGACTGCGTGCACCTTATCCCTGACTCGGCTAATGGCAGCGGGAGTCGAATTCAGCACGCCAGCCGATTCAGGGAGAAGACCGAATCTGGACTGAAGCTCGACTATGTCGGCCAGGAAATCGGCGAACATGTCGAGAATGGGTAGACCACTAGCCGCGTGACCGCCGGCGTAGGCCACCCATTGTGCTCGTAACAGTGGGGGGATTTTAGAAATAACCGATTGAATCAGCTCTGGCGATGTTAGGTAGTGAGGCTGGTCGAGTAACCGAATCGCTTCCACACAATTACGAACACGACTAGCATAAATAGCAAGGTCTTTACCTTCACCTGAGACGCGCGGTAAAGCGCGCATTGCGGCCGCCTCCTGAGCCACTATAAGCTCGGGGCGGCCGAAGCGCGTATCGAGCGCGCGCAGCACGACACCAGGCTCGCGCGCCGTTGCCAGCAGCATCATGACCGCTTCACGCGCGCATCCCTTCAACGCTTTATTTAACCTACCTAGATTTTCCACTGCAGAATGCGAGTCCATCGTATCTAGAAAGGCTCTTTTAAAAGAAAGCCATTCTAGATGCGATTTACCGTCGAAAAACGGCAATGGAAAATCCCTATCACCCCTACGGTGGCAAGCGCCTTTATTGACATTGTCTATGAGAATGCCTAACGACTTCACAAGGCGATCTGAATCACTGGAACAAAGATGCGTGTTAACATTTGCAGCTGTGGTGGCTAGGTCAGCCGGTTTTATAGGCGTTACCGGGACTGGGGAAACTAGAGCCAGGCGAGAGGGGCCGACCGAGATAATTTTGTTAAAATCAACGGGGTCAGTTATGCCATCTGGATCAGCTTTCAAAGCATTTTGCGATTTCTGCAGCCAGTCATCGACTGAACGGCTGCATAACGAACTACGATGACTGGCATCGGCATCTATAGCCGCCAATTCCGCTCGGAGTTCCAACTCCGCTGCCTCGCGCTCTCGCGCAGCGACCGCGGCAGCCCTCTCTGCGGTCTCCTGCTCCAAATCAGCCATACGGCGAGCATGTAACGCCTCTGCGGCTAACTTTCTAGCCACCATTGTAGCAGAAGAACGAGATGAAGTTCTACTTACTGTTCTCGACTGAGTCTGGATGGTAGTGTCGGGCCTCGGCGGGGGCTGATTGCCGGAGACGGGCCTCGAAGGGGTCTGGACTGCGGCCGCCGCGTCGGCGGATGAGTGGCTGGGGCCTGGGAGTTCCAGCTCCCTCTCCGCAGCGTTCCCTTCAGCTCCCATCTTGGCACCCGCACGTGTTAGGACCATTACCACTACCTACTAGATTGGCTGTCGAAGGACCACGATATAGCGGACTGAGTCTGTATCACCAACTGCTGGTTCTAGGACTTTTCTTATTTTATATGAGACTGAACTACATAAAGCGAAAGGCGCGATGATCGTTGGTAGACTGATTTATTTAAACAGCAGAACAAAAAACTATAAAAGAACCTATTCTAAATTTAAAGAAACACTGTACAAAAATACATTAAAAAGTTAATAGCTGTAAAAAAGGTGCGTTGCGCACAGTCATTATGAACCATGAAGACGCAGTGATTGCAGTCGAAAGGGCCGTGGTAGCGAACTCTAGGTAAGGAAAGCGTTACCAGGCAAGATCTGATGATTCTTCCTTTTCAATGAAGGAGTGGCAATTACACCTTTCCTAAGCGACACATTACCTATTGTTTTCCGACATCGAATTTCGAATTCGAAGTCGCGGGCACAGCTAGTTTATTTAATAAAAGCTCTGAATCTGGATATTTACGACATCTATTTATTACAGCCGCCGTATAATATAATCATATCGGATGTTATCTACATGTATCGCACATAACACAACTTTATTATAACGATAACTTTATTAACGATATAGCGGACTGAGTCTGTATCACCAACTGCTGGTTCTAGGACTTTTCTTATTTTATATGAGACTGAACTACATAAAGCGAAAGGCCCGATGATCGTTGGTAGACTGATTTATTAAAACAGCAGAACAAAAAACTATAAAAGAACCTATTCTAAATTTAAAGAAACACTGTACAAAATACATTAAAAAGTTAATAGCTGTAAAAAAGGTGCGTTGCGCACATTCCTTCCCCCCAAAGTTAAGCCCTCAGCTTGAGCAGCTTCTTCAAGGGCCTTCTCAGTGTGCCCGCTGCAGTCCTAACGTCCGCCACTCGGATCACCCCATCGCGGCCCGGGTAAGTCGCTGAGATGCGTCCTCTCGGCCAGGAGCCCCTCGGTAGGTTGCCGTCAACCACCAGGACCAGATCGCCCACAGCCAACTCTGGCACATCGCCTTGCCCGGGTCTGGGAATAAGATTCGGCAAGTATTCTTTAACCCAGCGCTGCCAGAAGTGGTCCACCAGTCTGACCGCTTTGCGCCAGCCGCTTCTTGACACCAGATCTCGGTCCGTCAAGGTTGCTGGTATAGGACGCCCCGACGAAGCTGCAAGGAGAAAATGATTTGGAGTGAGCGCCTCTTCGCTGCCGGGCTCTACCGAGACGTGCGTCAGGGGTCGGGAGTTGATGAGCCCTTCTGCTTCTGCCAGCACGGTTCGGAGAACTTCTTCCGTTGGAGCGCGCTCGGTGAGGGTCACTCGGAGTGCCGTCTTCACGCTTCTCACCAGTCGCTCCCATACTCCACCCATAAATGGAGCCGACGGAGGAATGAAGCGCCAGCTGATTTTCTCCGTCGCGGCATATTCCAAAGCTGCGCCCCCATAGAGTGCGCGGAGTTCTCTTCTTGCCCCGATGAAAGCAGTGCCATTGTCAGACCAGATCTCAGACGGCGCTCCTCTGCGAGCCACGAAGCGCCGAAGACTCATAACAGCAGAATCCGTCGACAAGCTTCCAACAACGTCCAAGTGGATGGCGCGGACGACTAGGCACGTGTACAAAGCGACCCACCTCTTCTCCCGTCTTCGGCCAATAGTCACCTGAACTGGCCCGAAGTAGTCTAGCCCCGTGAATGTAAAGGGGCGCTTGTGGTGAGCTAAACGTGCCTCCGGTAGATTTCCAGTAGGCGGCTGGAACTTCTCTGCTCGGCGAATGCGGCATAGCTGGCAACGGAAGGCAATGGAGCGGACGACGTTTCTTAAGCCGAGCAAGTAGAAGCTCTGGCGAAGCTCGTTGACCACGGTCTCCGTGTTGGCATGGGCGGCTCGGCGGTGGTGGTGGTCTACCAGTAGCTGAACGGCAGGATGCTTCCCATCAAGGACGATGGGGTTCTTTGTGGCTTCAGGCACTCCCGAGGCTGCGGCGATACGGCTGGATAGGCGTAGGAGCCCCTCTTCATCCACAATCAGTGACAGCCGGAACAGCCGACTGGTGCGAGGTATGAGCAGGGGTGGGAGGCTGCTCAGACGCATCATCTCATCGGGAAATGAGTCCAGCTGTGCCTGGCGCAAAATGTGCGTCTCGGCCAGGCGCATATCGGCAGCTGTCTCATGCGTCGAGTGCGGAGAGCCAAAAGGGCTTGACGGCTGAAAAGAAAATGTTAATATCCTCCCTTGCTCGCGCACTAAATTCTCTACGTGAAACCCCCTTCGTGATAAGGAATGGATTCTGATCCGAGTTAGATATTTATGAGCTCTATAAGTTGCTCGTACCAATCTCAGCCAAGAGCTAAACCGCTTGGGATCAACTGAGACAGGCACATGCCTCTCAACAATACCGATGAGGTGAACTGCTGCTATAGTATATACCGGATTCCTACTTTCTTCTGTTACGCTTGGGTACTCTGAGGGACTACTAGGCTCAGTAGGCCAGTCAGAAGAAAGCAAGAATTTTGGACCAGTGATCCAGCGAGACTCTAGGGTTAACGTAGTGCGTTTTAACCGGGTTGCATCGTCAGCGACGTTCAACTCGCTAGGCACCCACCGCCAATCACTGGCACTCGTTAACTCCAGGATCTCGCAGACTCAGTCCGCTATATCGTGGTCCTTCGACAGCCAATCTAGTAGGTTGTGGTAATGGTCCTTACTCGTGCGGGTGCCAAGATGGGAGCTGAAGGGAACGCTGCGGAGAGGGAGCTGGAACTCCCAGGCCCCAGCCACTCATCCGCCGACGCGGCGGCCGCAGTCCAGACCCCTTCGAGGCCCGTCTCCGGCAATCAGACCCCGCTGAGGCCCGACACTACCATCCAGACTCAGTCGAGAACAGTAAGTAGAACTTCATCTCGTTCTTCTGCTACAATGGTGGCTAGAAAGTTAGCCGCAGAGGCGTTACATGCTCGCCGTATGGCTGATTTGGAGCAGGAGACCGCAGAGAGGGCTGCCGCGGTCGCTGCGCGAGAGCGCGAGGCAGCCGCCGCGGTCGCTGCGCGAGAGCGCGAGGCAGCGGAGTTGGAACTCCGAGCGGAATTGGCGGCTATAGATGCCGATGCCAGTCATCGTAGTTCGTTATGCAGCCGTTCAGTCGATGACTGGCTGCAGAAATCGCAAAATGCTTTGAAAGCTGATCCAGATGGCATAACTGACCCCGTTGATTTTAACAAAATTATCTCGGTCGGCCCCTCTCGCCTGGCTCTAGTTTCCCCAGTCCCGGTAACGCCTATAAAACCGGCTGACCTAGCCACCACAGCTGCAAATGTTAACACGCATCTTTGTTCCAGTGATTCAGATCGCCTTGTGAAGTCGTTAGGCATTCTCATAGACAATGTCAATAAAGGCGCTTGCCACCGTAGGGGTGATAGGGATTTTCCATTGCCGTTTTTCGACGGTAAATCGCATCTAGAATGGCTTTCTTTTAAAAGAGCCTTTTTAGATACGATGGACTCGCATTCTGCAGTGGAAAATCTAGCTAGGTTAAATAAAGCGTTGAAGGGATGCGCGCGTGAAGCGGTCATGATGCTGCTGGCAACGGCGCGCGAGCCTGGTGTCGTGCTGCGCGCGCTCGATACGCGCTTCGGCCGCCCCGAGCTTATAGTGGCTCAGGAGGCGGCCGCAATGCGCGCTTTACCGCGCGTCTCAGGTGAAGGTAAAGACCTTGCTATTTATGCTAGTCGTGTTCGTAATTGTGTGGAAGCGATTCGGTTACTCGACCAGCCTCACTACCTAACATCGCCAGAGCTGATTCAATCGGTTATTTCTAAAATCCCCCCACTGTTACGAGCACAATGGGTGGCCTACGCCGGCGGTCACGCGGCTAGTGGTCTACCCATTCTCGACATGTTCGCCGATTTCCTGGCCGACATAGTCGAGCTTCAGTCCAGATTCGGTCTTCTCCCTGAATCGGCTGGCGTGCTGAATTCGACTCCCGCTGCCATTAGCCGAGTCAGGGATAAGGTGCACGCAGTCGTTGATGGAGAGAAATCTCGGTCAAAACCAAAAAATAGTTCATCCAATGCTGCTGCAGGCAAAATTCATTGTGTTTTATGTCAACAACAGCATTCATTGACGCAATGTGACAAATTTCTTTCCTTGTCAGTAGATGACAAGTGGCATTTCATAAAAAAGAAAAGAATTTGTCACAGGTGCCTCAAAGAAGGTTGGCATAGACTAAGTTTGTGTTCAGCAAAAAGTTTGTGCGACATTGGTGATTGTAAATTTCGCCATCATAGGATGTTACACAGTACTAGTGAGCGCGCAGCCGCGGCTCACATAGGCTTAGAAGAGGATGACGATCCTGCGCCGTCCACGACGAGCCTCGCCCCGTGCGCGTCGAGCTCCGTGCCTATAGTTTCTCTTGTTGAAGGGAAAGAGATCCTGTCCCACGCGTCAACTTCTTTTTCAGCTGAAAGCCCGGAGCGTTTGCGGAGTCTTCGTCCGTTGTTGAAAGTTGTTGCCGTGACTGTGACTGGTCCGTCTGGTAGTGTCGATACTCATGCCTTGTTGGACGACGGGTCGACCGCTACTTTTATTGATGCGGAGGTCGCTGCTAAGATAGGTGTCAAAGGGCCAGAAGGACACGTTCATGTAGATTGCATAGGGGGCCTTAACAAGAACGCCCTGGTCCGTTATGTCGACTTCTACATCAAGGGTCGTCACGCGAAAGATAATCACCTTATTCATAGGGCTAGATCTATTGGCGGTTTAGGGGTATCGTCTCAGTTTGTCAACAGGGACGCCGTCACGAAATATCCATATCTTGCGGATCTTGCAGACGAGTTGTGTTACGGTGAAATTCACCCGATGCTCATCATTGGCATCGACAACTGGCATCTCACCGTATCTAGGGCCACACGTAAGGGGTCTAAGTCACAACCTGTCGCGATTCGTACTGCACTTGGTTGGGTATTATTCGGTTTCGGTTGTAGTTCAACTACTCAGATTGATGTTGTTAGTCACGCCACACTGTTTGAGTCCGCGACTATAGGCCAGAGCGACCGTTCCGAATTGGAGCAGCTTATTAAGGAGCAGTACAAACTCGAGTCTATAGGTATTTCGAAACGTGAGGCGCGCAATGCTGATGACGAACGTGCTGGTCAGATTATTGAACGCACAGCACGCCGCCTGCCCAGTGGTCGTTTTGAAGTAGGTCTGATTTGGAAGTCTGACGTTTTATCGGTACCTGATAGTTATAACCTTGCCTTATCTAGGTTTTTAGGTTTAGAGAAGAAATTGTGTAGAGATGGTGGTTACGCGGAGCGGTATCGTGCCAATGTTCTCGATATGGTTAGGAAGGGCTACGCCGAGCTGTGTCCAGAGGCACCCACAGGGCCACGTATTTGGTACCTGCCTCACTTCGGCGTAGTCAACCCAAACAAGCCTAATAAGCTGCGGGTTGTGCACGATGCCGCTGCCAAATCTGAGGGTGTTTCGCTAAACTCGTTATTGTTACCGGGCCCCGACCTGCTTCAGCCACTACTGGGCATTCTTTTTCGCTTTAGGGAAGGCAAAATTGGGTTGACCGCGGACATTCGGGAAATGTTTCCGCAAATTGGAATCCGCGCTGAAGACCGCGATGCACAAAGGTTTTTGTGGCGCGATAGTCCGCGCGAACCGCTGCGCGTTTACCGGATGTCGTCGATGATGTTCGGTGCCGCTTCTAGTCCCTTTACGGCAATTTATATTAAAAATAAAAATGCTGCCGAGCATCAGACACGATACCCGGACGCAGCGCGTGCAATCATTTGCGACCATTATATGGACGATTGCATCTGCAGCCTTGACAGCGTGGATAAAGCAGCGAAACTGGCCGCTGATATTTACGCTGTCCACAAAAACGGGGGTTTTGAAATGCGTGGCTGGGCCTCCAACAGTGCCTCGGCCCTAACGTTGTTGCCTAAGGAGACATTGCTGGAGGCGCCGGTGACGTCACCCGTAGACCTGGGCCACCTGGCCACTCCTGTGAGGACGCTTGGCCTTATTTGGCAGCCCACTACAGACTGTGTCGGTTTCAATATCGGATTAAAAAAGGGTGGGCTTTCAAAAAAGCTTACCAAGCGGGTAGTTTTGGCCCACGTGATGCGGGTTTTTGACCCTCTCGGAATTCTTGCGCCTCTAGTAGTGACCGGTCGCATCATGTTCCAAAATGCGTGGCGCAAGGGTCTCGAGTGGGATGAAGAACTTTCACAGCAGGACAGTGCAGCATGGAGGCTATGGTTTCAGGATTTATTTGGGGTTGCAGAATTACGGATCCCACGCTGCTACTGCCTAGCCGACTGTGAAGTGAATCACTGCGAGCTTCATATTTTTTCCGACGCTAGCGAGTCTGCCTTTGCTGCAGTAGCTTACTGGCGGTTTGTGCTTAAGAATGGAGACGTCAAGCTCGCACTGGTTTGCAGCAAGGTCCGTGTAGCTCCCCTAAAGCCGGTGTCGATTCCGCGGTTGGAGCTGCAACGGGCGTTGATCGCCGCACGCCTCGCTTCAACAATCCGCGACTCTCATCGTTTCAGACCCGTCAGGCAAGTTTTTTGGTGCGATTCAAGGACGGTGTTGAGTTGGTTACGAAGCGAGGCCCATTCATTCAAGCCCTTTGTTTCGCACAGAGTCTGCGAGATCCTGGAGTTAACGAGTGCCACTGATTGGCGGTGGGTGCCTAGCGAGTTGAACGTCGCTGACGATGCAACCCGGTTAAAACGCACTACGTTAACCCTAGAGTCTCGCTGGATCACTGGTCCAAAATTCTTGCTTTCTTCTGACTGGCCTACTGAGCCTAGTAGTCCCTCAGAGTACCCAAGCGTAACAGAAGAAAGTAGGAATCCGGTATATACTATAGCAGCAGTTCACCTCATCGGTATTGTTGAGAGGCATGTGCCTGTCTCAGTTGATCCCAAGCGGTTTAGCTCTTGGCTGAGATTGGTACGAGCAACTTATAGAGCTCATAAATATCTAACTCGGATCAGAATCCATTCCTTATCACGAAGGGGGTTTCACGTAGAGAATTTAGTGCGCGAGCAAGGGAGGATATTAACATTTTCTTTTCAGCCGTCAAGCCCTTTTGGCTCTCCGCACTCGACGCATGAGACAGCTGCCGATATGCGCCTGGCCGAGACGCACATTTTGCGCCAGGCACAGCTGGACTATAATAATAATATTGGTAGGTATATATGATATCTTCAACAATAAGTTAAGAAATTCTAAATTTACCACCGAGAAGAAACCAAGACTTAGAAAAACTAACTTCAAACTTCACCTACTAATCTCAGATATACTTTAGATAAAATGGTGATATGATTTTACAAGTTGGTATTCTAAGACAGCCACAAAATAAAATGGACATAATTATGGCTGTTTGGTTAGATAATCAGCCTCGAGCAGGCGCTTTTATTTTAATTTATTCTCAAAAATCAAAGTGACACTTCGTCGCATTGTCATTATGAACCATGAAGACGCAGTGATTGCAGTCGAAAGGGCCGTGGTAGCGAACTCTAGGTAAGGAAAGCGTTACCAGGCAAGATCTGATGATTCTTCCTTTTCAATGAAGGAGTGGCAATTACACCTTTCCTAAGCGACACATTACCTATTGTTTTCCGACATCGAATTTCGAATTCGAAGTCGCGGGCACAGCTAGTTTATTTAATAAAAGCTCTGAATCTGGATATTTACGACATCTATTTATTACAGCCGCCGTATAATATAATCATATCGGATGTTATCTACATGTATCGCACATAACACAACTTTATTATCCCTTTATTTTTGTATTTCTTTAAAAATCCTATTTGAATACGGACAGCGTCGCAGGCAGCACTGGTACAAGTTTATTATAAGCAAATAATTTGTATTTCACTTCCCCTACTAACATTACATTAGATTTTATGGACGCCAGTAGTGTATAAACTACGAATAAGATAAGATTTGTAACTGCCTTCGACTTCCTTAAAGCAACAGTGCTCCCGCGAAAAGATCACTCCACTAGTTTAAAAGTTAATTCTGCGATTTACACACGGAGAAAGAAGAACAAAAGATTGCCGTAGTGTTTGAAACATGATAAGCCACAAATAAACTTTGTTTTCGTTTGCGGCTTTTTATTTACTCATCGAGGCACTAACAAAATGTTTGACTTCGTCATTTGCAGTATTTGAACATAACTAGTAGTTGTGCAAGTCCACTAATTGTTGCGCTCCAGTTTCCAGCGCACTAATATAAAAGACATATTCAGAGTTAACGCACACGTTCCTTGAAAGATAAATACAAATTGGAGTAATAAGCTAGTCTGCATGCCGGCGAGGTTCATACGTCGGGTAACGACAGCTTAACATGTTCCCTCGCAGATAAGGTGGCACGCGTAATCCTCGCGTCACCGAAATCACCTTAAAAGTTTTTTCTTTCATTCGTCCGGAGTCGTGATAGGCCTCCATATCGAATTGAAATACATAAAATCGAAGTGCTCGATATAACATCAAGCCGCGTGTCATACGCATTAAAGCGTAGTACATTTCAGAACACGTACGCGTGGTACGTGTTCGCCCGACGTTGCCCGCTTTACCCCATTTCCGCACAGTGAAGTGCAATTAGGAACTTATCGCCAGAGATACAGAGGCAACTTAGCACTTACCACCGCGGAGTCAGATATTACTAGAAGTGCTATTTGCGCTTTACGAACTTCCGAACTGAGTTATACTGTAAGGTAATAAAGTAAAGCTGTCCGCTGAGGACGTCGTCACTGGACGAGTAATTTGTTTTACAAATCTTACTAATTACACTTGCCCAAATTCATACATCAGATGACATAATAAACTTTATAGGTAGATGTGCAAAAGTAACTGCAAATATCTAAGCTTAACAACATTCAAGTTACAAAGCTTTGTAAAAGCTTGAAAAGTATTTTAAATGGGAGCTGTCGTAGAAACTAAATTGCAGATTTCATTTCATTAAGTTTCCGTGTCGTACAGAACAGTTCCTTGGGATTTGACCAGAAAGAAACAGCAATGGCACAGTTATGGTAATGCTAAAGGAGCCACGCACTCAGGCAGACATATCGCGCGGCTCTCCGAGGAATTCTCTCAAATTACTGCAGCGAGAGAGTATATACCTACTTAGCTGGGCTCACTTTTCTCTTTATCTACTGTTGTAATATTTCTATCCCGAGTTAACCTCCTTACTTACATACATGTATAAGCTGTCTATGGGAACACATGTATGTATCTACAAACATTTATCTAACAACTGCTGGAACAATTTCCGCCGACATACATCCTTGTTCCGTGTAATCTTATTATGAAAAATCTTTCCACCGAGCTATAAATTCACAACTTCAGATAGTCAATTTCCTCGGATTGAAATCAACAGATATGGAGATAATAAACCGACCAAGTGCGAGTTGGACTCACACACGAAGGGTTCAGTACCTTCATACATTTATATTTAACACTACATTTAAAATAACGGCACAAAAATCACGTTTGTTGTATGGGAGCACTCCTTAAATATTTATTTTATTCTGTTTTAGTTTTATATTTATTTTATTTTATTATGTTGTTATAGCGGCAACAGAAATACACATTCTGTGAAAATTTCAACTGTCTAGCTATCACAGTTCATGAGATACAGCCTGGTGACAGACGGACAGACGGACAGTGGAGTCTTAGTAGTAGGGTCTCGTTATTACCCTTTGGGTACAGAACCCTAAAAACCAAGTTTTTAGTTGGATTTTATTATTACTCCTATTACGTTGCGAGTTGTCGGATTCAATCAATACATTTGGCGGATACGACATTTTAACTGTCCAGGGACAATTTCATTACTCGAACTAGGATTATATTACAGTATCTAAGTTGTATTTATTAAGCTCCATTTAGTTTTCTTTGTTTCATGGGCGGGAATCTATTATCTATAAGCTTTATATGCCTGGGTACTTTCGTTAAACGACCAAACATTCTTATTTTTTTCCTATCAATTAACTTTTACTTATTGTCAATATTTTATGGAAATGTGTTCTCCGAAAAATACCTTTTATATTTAGAAAACATGTTTTGTTCCATCTTAATGTTTGGAGATTTGCATGTTTCGTGTAATTTATGATAAGACTTGAAAAAAAAGAAAACAAAATACCTTATCTCTTATTCAAAACAGCGCACGTCGCTGTATCATTTATAATTTACAAGTTTTACAGTAATCAAGGTTTTCGAAGCTGCAGGAACAATGTGAAAATGTATAACGGCAAAAAAATGTAAACCTGTATTTCGAAAAATCCTTTAAAAACATGGTGTATTCGTGATTGAATGCGTTTCGAAATCCGATGGTTTCCGGGAATAGACATGAACAGATCGTGTGTTGACTGTTGATTGATGAAAGCGATGCAATAATATGACTTCCATGTGCGTATTGTACTGTGCTGTGACGAAACAATCAAACTCACTTTATTATATTCGTTCTGCGGTTTGTTCCATTGTGCAAGGACTAATTCAGTGACCTTTTTCGCTGAAAAATTCGTATGCAATGCAGCTTAGTTACGATGATCATTCTGTTCCGATAAAACTCGAAAAGTATAAAGAAAAATAAAAAAATGGCACAATACGATACTTGAATATCGTGTTTGTAAGTAGGTACCTAAATATACATTGTTACATTTAACTTTTAACCTCTAGGTTTTTGACCATATTGAAATTAGCTAATTGTACTAAAGGCAGTGATCGAAATTATTTTCGTTCACTGACTAAGGGCTGATTTTACTAAAGCCAGTTAATCTTTTATTCGTAGAATTAAGTTGACGTCTGACAGTTTTTGTATGGAAAAACTGTCAAAAATTCAAAATTAATTCTCAGGGTGTAAAACAATTTGGTGGAATTCGTGAAGTTCATACACAGTCAGCCATATAAACATGTAAATATATCTTATGTGCCATGTCGAGATATAAAAGATCCACAAATAAGATACTCAAATATTTTTATACAGGGAAATCAATGTAGCTTACCTTTTATAAAGACGTAAGATAACCCTGCACAGTCTCTAGGAAGATCATTTACATACTGTAACTGATGGAAGATGACTTATAAACATATAAAAAGCCTTTTTATGACCTTTTTATACGTACTTGCAAACATTACATGAGCCCCGTCGAGTTGATATTTCAAGAGAACGTGTTTACACCAAGTTTTTCTTATTTTTTTGTAAAAGAAAATGTGTTTTCTACCGGCCAGTGACGGGCGCGAAAAACACAATCTGATTTACTGTTTTATATTTAACAGAGAGTTACCTTTTTCTAGCATACACCTACTCGTACTACATAATATAAAAAATGTACATGTACAGTCAACAAAGGAGATAAGTATGCAAGATCGTCGGATACAGTTGAAGTTTAATAAGAAACCGATGGAAGTTGTCGACTGAACTTTAATTTTATAAATGAGCTGTTTGTTTTCTATTAATAAATTTTAATTTCAGTCGACAACATCCTTCGGTTTCTTACTAAACTTCAACTATATCCGAGGATCCTGCATACTTATCTCTTTTGATAACTGTACATAGGTTTTCAGGTAAAGGAAATTATTAGGGTAGGCTCATACGTCAGTTGACGTGTATAAAAAGGTTTTGTTTGGACACTTATTTAATATAATGTCCGTTTTTATTTAAAATGCCGTCGTTATTATAACACAATGAAACATGAAAGTACATTAAGCGTTTTATTTACAGTTTATATAATATAAAAAAGCTACAATCAGTACCAGTAATGTAGCCGGTAACTTTGTTTTTTTTTTTAAATATAATACTGTCATATTAGAATAATTACAGTAACATTTAACCTACGTCGTCAAACAATGGAAATTATATACTTCACAAAAGTACCTTTGTCTTTTTGACAATTATTAAACTAAATTATCACAGATTTTGTAAACGTCCTAAAACAACCGTTTAATATGGAACTACATACATAAATAACAAAGTAATTAAGGTCTAACTACTTATTACATACATACAAACTACTCGGTGGTAGCTAACAAAGAATATTAATTTTCAGTCTAAAATATGAACATATACAAGAAGCAAACATTGTTAATGAACGTAAAAGACTACGTCTTTCATAAAATTATAGACTTAAAATATTGTAGTCTAGATCAGTATGTACAGCGTTACTTAGGTTATTAAAAAATAATGTTAATGTTTATTAATAGAGTAAATAATAAAGTGCACCTCCCGAGCGTCGGACTATCTGAAAATAAAATTGTGAACAGTAATTAAAGCAGGAAGTTTTAAAATAATTGTGTTATTAAGGAATATAAGCCCAGTTTTGAGGGGCTCGCGGTTAAATAATAAGTTAAGCTACACTTGCCGCGGTTGATCTGTGGATTGACCCCTCCTTTCCTCTGAAAGCACGTTAAGCCATTGGTCCCGGCTGTCATTCGTGGATCTTTGAAAGTCGTTACGGGTAGTCAGAAGCCCGAAAGTCTGACAACGAGTCTTACCAAGGGGTATCGTATTAGCTAGTAACTGGATTGTGGAGGTCAGATAGGCAGTCGCTCCATGAAAAATACTGGTATTCAGCTGCATCCGGTTAGACTGGGAGCCGACCCTAACATAGTTGGGAAAAGGCTAGACAGATGATGATCAGCCTAGTTTTATTGAAGGCTTTTACAATTTTATTTAGTGTCGGATTCGCGGTTTGGGACATTGTATTTATTTTAGCGCAGAATTTGTTAATCCATGGATTTTGACTTTTAATTCATTTGCAGACACTTTTTATTTTTGTTAATTTTTAATTCACTGTCATGCTCATCTCCTTGGCTCATTTATTGGTCCAATTCTCTTAGTTAAAAAACGTTTAAATTCATGTCGCAATCAATGTCAAATGCTTGTCAAAAGTGTATGAAAATTTATTGTATTTTTGACAGATTGAGACAGAAATTAGAATGCGAACGTTGATCATACATCGCTTTTGTTTCAACATCAGCAACCACTGCATGTAATGATGACTCCAAAAACTCACATTATAATTACAGAAAAGTATGAGTAAATAATAAAATATCTTACTGCTAGCTTGATGTTCCATCGGTTTTTTCACTTCTATGCTGGCGCTATGCGTTGGCATGAGACCTGTAAGTGATTACTCAGTTTTACAAAGGATGCCTTGTTCCTGCCATACCTATCGCGATACACGTGATATAATGGTAAAATTGTGAGAGGAGCACAAATGAAGTATACTCGACCTCGTAATTGACACCATAAAGTTGAATGTTACTTGCACGCAACCAAACGACAAAGTGTAGGTATTTGTCTATTTGACAGTCAGATAATTTCAAGCATTCACAGTCACACCTCAGATTTTGCATCAAAAGAAAAGAAAGAAAATACATTTATTTAACACGGACTAGAAGGCACACAATTGTCAATATTACAGTGATCTTCAATCCCGTGACAATAAGGTTGCTGTTGGGTTGCTGCAACTGTCAATTCTGTCAAGGTCACATTGATCTTTATTGTTGTTGTAATAAGGTTGCTGTTGAGTTGCAGCTGTCAGAGATAAAATCACTATGAATGGACTTTAGTAAAATTTCATTTTAACTGAAAATTATTGTCAAAAGTGGAATAGCAATTACGAGGTCGACCGTAAAATGTCAAATTTAATTAGCTGGCGAAGCTTCACTGAAGCGGAAAAAATACAAGTTGAAAACCTTGTTATGCCTATGTTGATGCAAAAAGGACGCGCTTCTAGAGATGACATGGAAGACACGAAGCAAGAAGGTTGAATGGCCATATTATCGAACCCAATCTAATCCCACTCTAATAGGCCGAACGGTGGGATAGGCTACCCTATGTATTGGATGCCGTGTTACACGTACTAATCACGAGCAAAAACCTCCAGACTTCGGAGAGATTTTATACAAAACCGACCACCAACATCTTTACCGTCGTAAAATGTTACGGTATCTATAGTATTAACATCTTCAGCCTGTATGTATCCCTGTACTGAACATAGGCCACTGCAATCGCATGGCATTTAACTGCTAATATCGTTGGCCATTCTTATCCGAAGACGTCCCGCCGATCGATCTACGCTTGCCGATAAGCAGTCTCCTCTCCTCTAATACACTAAATCGAATGTTATAAAATTATGATACTATTCAATAACACTTACCGGGGTAGTAAATAGTGGTTCTATTATTAGTATAATTAGCTAAGGGCAAGCTCAGGTGACAGACGAACTCCTCCCAAGGGCTCAAGACGTCATCGTCGTGGACCAACGCTGTCGTCTCCACGGAGTACATGCCCCAGGAGTCCATTCTCATGTCTGTCACTGCTCGCTCCAGTGGCATACTAAAAAAAAGTTTCATTTTGTAGGACGAGTTCGGGTAACTAGAGTGTATCGATATTTCCCTACATCAGATTTGTAGGGCTTCTCGATCATGAAGGGGTTACTAAGTCGTTTAGAAATTACCGACCGACGCCACATCTGAATTATCTCTGTAGGAATAAAAAGCAGCTACGGTGGAAGTAATGCCCTAAAAAGTGTGTGCACCATTGTGTATGAATTTTATTAAGAACATCGTTCCCAAACTACGTAAGTAAATGTCTGAAGAAGTATTGTCTTAGAGGTAATACCTAGAGTATTATATTATCTGTGGTAATACTGACACATTAACTTTATTTTCACCTTACAGCAAAGAATTAAAGCAAAAATACGTCTGCCTAATACTTGTCTGAAGGCTGGCTTTAATCTCAGCATTTTGCCATTCAAAAGTTTAATCTTTCAGAAAGTTTATAGCTATAAAATTTTACTGTGTCTTGAGGGAATCGAGCAAGAAAAACTAAAGCACGTCGGGTGAAACACGTCACTTAGAAATTGCCCCCGAGCGAGGCTGAGTTTGTTCACTACTTCCGTCTTAAATTGGAACAAAATGCGATAACATCATATTTTGTTCTAATAAAGGACAAGCAATAAATAAATACCTACTGTTCATCTAGAGCAAGATCAAAAGTTCGGCATAGCTAAAATAGGGACGAAAATAAACCAAAAATCAATATTGACAACTGACAATAGACCAATGTAAGCAGCACATATTAACCAATACCTAATAATAAATATTAGATCTCTGTAACCTGCCTCTATTCTGATCATAAATGCGTGCAAACCTCGTACGACCAGATCATCAATATTACATCAAGATTCGTATATCTTGTTACACTTGACCTTATCTTTCTCATGAATTACCTATAAAGTTGCCGTCTGCCTGTCTGACGATTTTTATATATTTTTCCGCCTCCCTTTCTGAATAAATACTTTATACCTTCTTTTATTAGTCGTGATATTTAACTTTTTTATTAGCTTTGACAAGATTTATTTTTAATTTTCGTTATGTTGCTCTGCTGGCATGGGATTGATGAATTTTCGAATCGTCTGTTCCGCACAATCAGATTGTTCCAAAAATATATTCTGGGCATTCACGTGGTGGATTACGGCCCGTTCCTCTCACAGAGAGGAGGCTTGTGTCCTAGCAGTGGAAACATTATAGGCTGATTATTCACTTGATGGAATCCCTGATGAGCCTTGTATGACACAAGCAGACGCTGTGATATATTATTAAGTTCCGGGAATTAAGGCATCCCTTACGTACGGTAGATATGTATATATGCATGAAGCTCGTGTGTGATGGGCCTGTAATATGTACGTGTGTCAACTACGTTAATCCCGGCGCAGGCCCATCCGGAGTGGATTCAATTGTTACCAATGCTATTAGCTTTCGCTCGGACGTTTGTTCGCCTACGAGGTACCTAATAAGCACGCGAAATACACAGAAACCTACATAAATACAACTTTAGTACTCACCCCTTTGATAATATTGTCATCACTGGTCTTGGATACAAGTATTCCGCCACACATTTTAATGTTACTAAAAATACATATTTTTTCTCTTGATCGAAATGAAAACTCTTGCCCGGACCTGTAGGGTAAAAATAAATGTGAATTACGCTGAACAATTTATTCTATAACTAGCGGCTTGCCCTAGCTTCACACGGGTGCAATTTTTTTTTCGGTAATGTCTTTCTTATATACCTTGTTCTGGCAACACCGAATACAACAAAAACGAATTATCCAATTTGGTGCAGTCATTCGGAAGTTGTGCGCGTACAGACATTTCGGCGACTTTGTTTTATACTATGTTACGCTGAACAATTTATTCTGTAATAGTAAGTAATCTAATGAAAACAATTTAGTTTATAAAATCGGAGCACGTTTTCGGGAATTTATTTATTTCTGCCTACATTACGTTAGTTCTTATTATTTTTGCAGGATTCAAGCGAGGTCATTTCAGTTAGTACCTTAAATATTAACTTGGGCTTTGGATTTTATAGTTTCTGACTAAATACATTACGTTAGTCAATAAATAGGATAGGTATAGGAAATCTTGAACTTAAGTAACTCTCTCTTGAAGTAGATTAAGTAAATAGCGAAAGTTTGAGATTTTAATACAGGAAATCATAGAAAATCCGCCTGTGTCCAACTTCTATGAGTCATATGCGACCATTTAACCCACACAGGTATTCATATGAACGAAACCACCGACTAAACGGAAGAGACAAAGCTTTTCATACTGACAGTCAAACTCGATTGTACGGAAGTTCGTCCATAGGCCTCCGCCTCAATAAACTAGATTATCATAGGCGCAGCCTAAACGCAGCCGATTTGATTTAACATTGATGCAAGCAAACCAAATGCATTTTGAACACGTATCGCACAGGTGTCGTAGTTTGAATGAATCAAAAGTGATAACGAATTCAAATTGTGTTCAACAAAGACTTTGCTTTGAGTGAAGTGTTTTTTGTTTGTAATTAGTATGCTGTCATTGAATTTCCAAAGTGTCTATCACTTTTTTCCAATCGAAATTCTTCAAGCATATGCTTGACTGAACCTTACTTATTTAACCCATCAAAAAGTACCTACAGCGCCTCTATAGCCGTCTATCCGTCAGCCCAAAATTAAACAGTTAAATAACGTACTGATCGTCGTCGTGTGAACGGGGCCTAATTTGACCAAATCAAGACTGGGATTACCAACTTATTTTCAGTGCAAATTAAAAACAAACAGTTTTTTCGTCAAAGATAAGGTAACCTGTGGGTAAGTACTTATGTCGTCAAATAAATAACCACTGGAGAGTTTATACATATTTCATAAGTTCGTTTATCAAGTAAACTGTGGAAGTGAAATAGTAACTAAAGTATTTTTTCAAATTATCTGGTGTTTAGTAAATGAAGCATCTTGAAATTAATCACTATTATAATGTTATATGGGTTATATCGTAGTTTCCCAGTGATTGTAGCCACGAGCGCTCCGTTCGGTTTACGAGATTATGCATTATATAATTTAGTAGGTACCTTATTATAATTCCCTGTCGCTATCACATAATAATATCACTTCTAGTATAAACAGCGCTGCTGAATATTATTTACCTACATGAGTGATTAAAATCAATATTTTGGTAAGGTTCATGAAATCATAACCCATTGGGATTGGTTGTTAATACTTAGGTACCTATAACATTGTTAGTTCGGCTTTCTTATTATTATATTGAATATTTTTTGTCTATTCATGAATTTCTGAGCGATGTTCAGTGTTACAAAGCTGTTCATGCTCCTATTACCAAATAGAAGTGAGAAGTGGAAACACTCAGAAGTCAATTCAATATCTCTATCTCAGCGAAATATCTTTTCGTTCGAGACATTTCTACGTTGACAGCTGAATTAATTTAAGCGAACTACAAAGTAACGTTTTTCAATTTCGTCTAAGTTTTAGGTTAAAGAGGTTTATATAAAGGTCAGATTAGATTACTGAGTACGTACTACAGTTCTTTACTGTAGGTTAAAAGAGCAAGATTATGTGTTTTTTTAATAGGTGTACTTATTAATTTGCAGAAAACATAGTTGGTACCTATTGAAAGATCTACCTACATTTCCTACCTAATGAAGAAACTGCTTAGCTTTTGTATGTTTTAAGAGCAGTATAGTGGCCCAGTGGTGTGGATCGCGACTTACGAGTTGTAGGTCGTGGGTTCGAACCCAAGCAGGCACTTTACTTTGTGTAAATTATTTCAGCACCACTGCTCTCAAAACGGTGAAGGAAAACCGGCGCGTCCTAGAACCAAAAATTCGAGAATATCTGACATCCGCCAACCCGCACTTGACTTGCGTAGTGGATTATGGCCCACTCACTCCCTCTCACAGAGAGGAGGCCTGTGTCCCAGCAATGGAAACATTATAGGCGGATTATGCTTATGCTTATGTTTTTGGGTCACGTTACATTTCTTTTCAAAATACTTACTGTAAAAAAGATTATTCAACCGTGTAATTAAATTCGAGTATTATTTCTTCTATACACTGATAAACATACTATGTTATAAATGGAAATAAGAACTGCAATAAACTCAATTTCCAATACCGTTGTATAACCTCCTTTAATTATAATATATGTGACATGCAAATAGAACATTAATCAAGAGGTAATTGGCTATGTTAATTACTTACTGTACACTAACATCGATCTCGTCTGACTGTCTTCTGCTATAAAGGTGGACACCACACATGTATAGTTACCGCTCAAGTGTGTTCCAGGGTTTATTATTTTAATGGCTCGGTAGGCTTGTAACGGCTCATCTAAAAGAAAGAAAACAATTGGGTATTTATTTATTATTCTTAGTTACATTAAAAAGTTTAATTCTTTCGATTCGGGACGTTATTTACTTCATATCTATGTACCTACAGGGTGTTAGGAGGAGGGTTAGCCAAACAAAGGTATCGTAGGGTAGAGCCATTTAGGAAATACATATTTAGTTTGAAGGCCCTAAAGGTTAATTTTTTTTTACATCATGTTTTTTGTGGCTTTCAATAATTTCTAAAATTTGGCTAACGTGGAGGGTTAGCCAAATTTTACTAACACCTTATATTTATTTTATATTATACTAATACTACTAATAACAAAGCTGAAAAGTTTGTTTGTTTGAACGCGCTAATCTCTGGAACAGCTGGTCAGATTTGAAAAAATCTTTTTGCATTTGATAGCCAAATTTTTGGGGAAGGCTATTTAACATCACGCTAGGACCCTTAGATGCCGAGCAAAACGATAAAATTCAGAAAGAACGCTAAGCAAAAAACGAAGTGGTAGCGCGGGCAGGTGATGCGATGCGACTGGGTCGGGTTGGGGCAACAAGAAACTTCACGCAGACGAAGTCGCGGGCAGAAACTAGTTAAAGATAAAGCCAGTCGGCAAGGATGGGAGCGAGGCTGTCTGTTCGAATTGTGTTGTAAATAAGATTGTGCTCTTAGTACTTACAAGATCGTCAATAGTCGTAATTTCAATAGGTATCTACGAATTACAAAGTTCCCTGAACTCGTAAAATAATAATATACTGAATCTGTAACTGGGACACGTCGAATAACAGGAAAGCTTCAGAAAACTTTTCTGCGTAATGTTTACATCTAAATACCTATGACATATACAGATAGCGCCACTATTTCACTCACCTGGATTATTTTGGATAATAAATTAGAAGTTGCCTGAATTTGTCACATTATTTATTACATTATATGGATGTATGTTACAGACTTCATGTACAGGCTTCATCACTTCTAACAATCAGTCGTACCAAGGGTGATCTTATCGTGTTACCAAGCAAGAGCAACAGGGCGGAGGTTAGATTCCATAAAACGGGGCTACTTTGCACATATTTCGATAGTTTTTTAGGGAATTACTTTTTTTAACAACCTAAATTAATGATGGTTTTGTTCCAACAGAACAATGTGTCCTTTAACTATCAATCCCATACCAATATCTAGCCCTACAGGCCCCCCACTATTATATATATTTTTATTTTTCATGAGTCAAAGTAACACCAAAGTGGGGTTTCTTTGACAAGGCATTAAAATGCAATCAACGGCTAAAATCTAAAGTGTAAGGATTACATTGACATTATTTTGATAAAAAAATATTAATATTTTATACATTTTAGGGGAAATAGAAATAAAAGCAAAGAAGAAGTTGAAGGTTTAGGTTCGAAGATCGGGACTAGCTACCAGCCACCAATCAAGGTCACTAGCGTTCGTTTCGCACACGTTTAAATAGTTATTTGGCGCGCTGTTAAAGTAGCCTCATAAACTGTTAAAGTTACCCTTACTGTTAAAGTAACCCCGTTTTACCGGTAATCAGTCGCCCCCCTGTAAAATACTGGTATTCAACTACATCTGGTTAAACTGGATGTTGACCCTAACATATTTATGAAAAAGCTAGACAGGTGATGATCATATTATTATTACGTGTGTTGACTTACCTGAAATTTTAAAGCTCATATCGACTTTTCCTTTTAAAAGTCCAATAACTTGAGGTTGCAGCGGTGGTATCCACTGGTAGACGAGTCCGGTAGACCCGTTGAAGAACCACTTGATGACTAGCCCTGGACCCGGGGTCTCGCCTGTGCTGTAGTCGCAGTCCAGGATCACTGATTCCGTGCCCAGCTCCACTAGGGCTGGGACGTCCATACGCTTTATATTCACTGCTATACATTCTGCGAACAAGGTATTGAATTGAAAGATTAGATTTCGAGGAAACATCTTGATTTATGAAGCCTGTTGATATTGTGTTGTAGGTCTTAGAAAACGTAACGATTAACGAGAAATAATTAGCGTGAAATTTACCAGTCGTGTTTACATTCTATTCAAAATAGATAACTCTCTACTGTCAAGTTGCCAAATCACCTAACATCACACCTTTTCGACAAATCACTTGATTTTAGGTCCAATTTATTTGATCAGCATGAATATCTCTCTTACGAAAACATATCTTACTTTACTTTCAGTTGATTTTCACGACATGAGTTGATAAGTTTAATGTTTTTCTTCATTTCAAAGTAGGTAGAAACCTATATTTTCGTCTTGAAATATATTATGTAAATCTTAAATTTTAGTTTGTAATGCTCGGTTCCTATAAACAAAAACGAATCGTTTTGCTTACCAATGCAACGGTAGCATTTCTTAATGCCAAACTTTTTTTACCTGTGATAGCTACTTCCATGTGGGAGAGTCTACCATGCAAAGTTCATAGCTTTATCATCACTACTCTGGTCTTTTATTCATTATTGGTAAATTTTCAAGAGTCTTAATTTTGACCCATAAACGGTCCGTAAATTATAGGAATCGGCCCTAAATAAGTACTTTGGGTTCAAACCGCCTGACATCGACGGATACATTTTTGAAGGGGTGTATTCTGACAGTAATCTCATCTTCAATGGATTAGATACGCATACGCAGGGCTTTGGGTTATATCTCGTTATGACAGTTTAAGCTCACCCGAAGATTTGTGACAGTCAAATAGATAGCTGTGGGATATCAGCTTCTATGTATAAGCTCATATAAGTACTTACCTATTCATTTATACAAATATTTGAATTCTTAAATATACTTAATATTCAAAATAGATCCCAACCGACATCGGAAAAGGGTTCAATATTGTTGTTTTAGAAAATATACCTACTTTTTATCAAAGATATAGTAGATAGGTACTTTTCAGAAAAATGACAAAAGGAATAATGTCAAGAAAGAAGTCGGAATAGTTAAATACGCAACAGTTGGTACCATAGATAATAAAACAGAAAAGCTCACAGAAGTTTTTCTATAAAAGGAAATTGTATTTTTTCGTAATTATGTAGTTCAGAATCAGAATAAATGAGCAAAGAAAAAAAAACTCTTTAGGTACTCGTTTGTTCTTGTGATGATACTAAGATAGTGCAAAAAAATGCACACAGACAAAAAAAATTGAGGTAGGTATGGTATAACATATGAAAGCCATGTTCACGTAGACATGATCATCAGTCATCCACAAGCTGTCATGTAAACCGAGACACATGAAAAGTTACAATTTACAAATTATAATAAATTTTGCCAGTAACGTTTGTAAAACAAAGAAATTATGATCCCCAAACAACAAGTAAATTAAAAATTACAAAATTTTTGTTTGGCTCCCAAAAAAACAGTTAGCCCATTTTTGTGAACGGTAAAAGTGTCTTTTAAGCGCGCGCAGCGTGAAAATAATATTTATTTAATAATGCAGAGCAGATGCGTTGCACTGACTGCCATGTCAACATTTGTGGAACTGCATTTAAATTAATGTTGTATATAATTCAACTACCATTTACTGTAATTGCCAGTATAATGAGCACGATTACCATACTACCTACAACGCTATGTCGATAATTTGTTATGTCTAACTATTAAAATTACTAATATGCAATGTGAATAATTAACCGGTCTGTTAAAAGCGTACGGGTCTGCTACGTTGAACTTATTCCTAGGAAAATGAATTGTATTTTCTTTTTCAAATTGTGTGGGTAGTTGAAATATTAAATTTGATGTACACTAATGTAAACAAACAAACGGCTCTGACGAGTTGTCATCGTTGACGTCCCCTCCACATTAGCCTCTATGAAGTTACAAAGTAAAATACAAAACGACTCTTCTTTGAGTCCATTGAAAAATTAAATCGATACTAAATGGTTCAACTTCACTTAAAACACTTCAAATAACTGTACAATAATATTACGTTAAAATGAAAAGGTTTCTTAGAGGTTTTGAGTAGTGGAGATTTTCGAATAGTCGGAATCCCATCCTTTGTGTCGAGCTCTCCTAGTTCGATGGAACACAATTAGGTATCACTATTAAATAGAGTTAGAGGACAGACAGACGGGTTGAGTGGCGACAGATACATACATTTCAACTAAGTACGAACATTGGTATAATTAAATACAGTAGTCACTACCTCACGTGAGCTGAACGAACGGGTCAGGTTTTGTGAGAAGACCTCATTCCTGATCCACGAATGATGGCAATTCCGGTACAGTTTATAAACCGCATAAAGTCCGACGATACCGAGCAAAGTACAAATAATGAACATCACTATGCTTATGTTCGATAAGTGGTACTCCTGCATAGATGCTGAGTTCGAACCACCTGATGCACTTTGTGCTATAAAAACGTATTATATATACTTTTCTATGTTTGACCGGCACATTTTCTAAAATATTTAATTTAAGCGGCTAAAGATGATGATTTAATAAACACTCGATCAATCAATGTCCACGCGACCGAACTCGGCAACCCGTCTCGGATGGCAGGGTCGCCATGTAAGGTTGTGAGTCTGGGAGATGAGTAAAAACAAGGTGTCCATTAGGAATCGTGTTTAATACTGCCTTAATACTAGTGTACAATGGTTTATATAGGTAATTAAGTACACATACATAAGTCTTACACACTACACACCGAACCGAACCCAAACACAATGCAATCATGGCAACAAAAGAATCTGAAGTCTAGAAAATATAGCTACATTTTATACAATTTCGTAACCAATTCGAGCCCACGTACTTCCGGACGCCGTCGCATGCCTTCCCTCTCACTTTCAGGACTATGCCCTATCTAGAGGCATAGGAGAGACGCAACCGCGACGCTCACGCCGGCGACGCACGCGCCTCCGACGCGGAAGTTAGTTGTTGAATAACCGCGACGCTCACACGTCACGAACCGCCGCCGCCGCGCGCGCCGAGCTCTGAGCCTCGCTGACCGGCACGCGTTTTCTTAAATATCGGTTTGTTGTTGGTTTGCTGCTATAAAGTTCCCTAATTTTATAATATTCGTGTACCGATGATTGCCTGTTACCGTGATTATACGAGATTAACTTGCACAGGTGGTTGATTTCACGATCCAGTATGGACACAGATACGAAACACTGAGTTTTAAGCTAAAACTGAAATGTAAAAGTAGAAAATACATTTAAAAAAATTTCGAGCTTATTAAAGTTCCGAAAAATACCACTTAATTTTATTTGAAACAACTGGTAATATTTAAATGATTTACGACTGAAACGGCGCCGGCGGTTCAACGAAAACTTATCTATGAAAGCAGTTATTTTTCTCAGAAAAACGCAGAAAATCACTGATTACGAAATTAATGCTTTTGTGCATCATGTGTCAGTTTGTTCGAAAGCTATTTAAAAGGTAATATTTTACTCATTGCAAATCAATTCTATGGAAGCTACAGAAAATAAAAACGGAACGTGTTTTTATTCAAGAAAAACCTCATAAACGGATACAGATATGCTCAATGTAGGTATCTAAAAGTAGGTTCGCTGAAAACAATAATGCAATACTACTCATAAGCGACGCTTACTAAGTAGCGTCCGATTAAATGTTATTATTTATTATTCCCATGACCCATAATCCGGACAAATTCATGTCCGAGAATAGGTAATGATTGTTCTAGCTATCTTTAAAAAAATGAGGTCAAGTATTCTCAAATCAAATGTATTTAAATCACTCTTCTAACCAAACAAGATGAGCACGAAATGCAGAACCGGTATCCATACAAAGAAGCCGTAACGGACTAGGATCCCATCGAGATCAAAGAGATTAAAAATATATTATTAGGATCCGTAGATCCCAATCGTCTGCTTCAATGGGTCTTATGTAAAAGAAATGTGAAGCACATAATACGAAATTCGTTCGATACGGTTTAATATCGAAAAATCCATCTTTCTTTCTGTTAATCACGTTTCCATGATGTTACTCTGTACAGCTAAATGTTCGCTGAATACAAAAGATAGTATTATGTTTCGTTACTATCTTGTCTTTTTCGTTTGGCAGAATAAGTACAACGAGAGAATACAGTAGGAGATACTTTGTGGTTTGGTTTGTTTGTGTTCTAAAGACAGGAGATGGTATGAGTAAAATCATATCGTATTTACTCAACATTAAATGTATCAGTCTTGAACATATTAATCCAGGATACCTAACTAGATTTTCGGAATAATTAGCTAGCATTCAGTGCATCGAGCTTTGTGCTAAACCTTGTGCTGCCAGAACTGATCCGTCTGCCTACGTGTTGATTGAGGATTACCCCCTTAGCAACTGACCGCTGACGCGGATTGTTAGTGGAGAGCCCAATAGTTAGTAGTGGCCGGCCTGACGCTGATCAGTATTGGCATGGATCTGTGAGACCTCACTATCACACCTCGAGTTTTGAGATCGAAAAAATGAATGAATTGGACCTTCGACGTATTTATGCTATTTAATAATATTAAAAGGTCAAAGTGCACGCAACAACTTAACTAAGTACTTTGGACGGATGCTTAATATTACACGATAGGGTTTTGTATAAAATATTAACGTAAAATACTTAATACGAAAGACGCTCTAGGCGCATCTACCAAGTAATGGAAAACACAAAGAAATGAATCGACAAGTGAATACATTGCCGACTGGCGTAGAGGTTTATGAATAAAGTATTAATCTTAATGAGAGTAAGGACACAAATTGATGGGGGGAACAACACAGACCTAATAAAAGAGAATCTGATTCATGTTGCCTTTGTGGAATAACGTTCGTATTTCAGTTGCCGGCAACAGAGAATAAGTTAATCTCTTTGTTTGCGAGCGGTAATTATTTTCCTCCGGAATAAATTCTCCCCTTTTTAGCTTTTAGCTCAACGATCAAAAACTGAATACATTTCTTTGTGTCACTGCTAATTAATTATCGTAACCTTTCTGCCAAGAACGGCTTTTATTTTTATTTTTTTGTGATTTTTTTTAGGTTAATCCGTGGTTCGTGATGCTTTTCTTTGTTATTATTTAACACAAAGTACTGGCAATTATATTTTGTGTTGTTTTCGTAGTAATAATGACGTGCGTGTATTATTGTTCGGTACTAATTTTATTCGAGGTACCTACGTGTGATTTTACATAGTTACTAAAGGTTTATCAGATAAGCTTTTACTTTACCTCATTATTTAAATTAACAAAATGGAAAATAGATAGAAAATATTCATTTAAATACATTTTAACATACAAGGTGGGGCAAAAGCAATTTTCTAATGTGAATGTGCCTTCATTTTTGCTAATGGCGTTTTAATGTTATAAACAGATAGAGAATTAGTTGACAGTGCAATGGAGCGCAGTCACACAGCTCATGCAACGAGCTAGCGAGCAAATGTTATAATATTAAGTACCTAAGTAAATATGTATCTTTGTCTAAAATAATGTATAATAGTATTTTAAGAAAATAGCTACCTACAGGCCTTACCAATAATAGAATTACTTAGGTTATTGTTATTAACTTTTTATGCGAACGTAATTATTCAGTTTTGTAAGTATAATTTTATTTTTATTTTAGTTTCTAGGCTTTAGATATTTAACAATAATTTTTGCTGTGCCCTAACTGGGTCTACAACGGCTCTTAGCTCTAAGCCTTTTTGTTAACACCTTTTTGACCTTGTAGAACGCAAATAAATGAATATGAATATGAACGATGGAGATTTTGATAGGTACACCAAATTCGGGGCCGTGTGATCTCCCGTTTGGTGATTTGAACTGGTCGACCAGATCGCCAGATCTGACAGCGCCACCTACTTATGAAGATCAATAATGAAAATAGTAAGCTCATAAAAGACCTTGCCCTACCAATCTTCACTTCTTCATCAGTGTTTCAGGTGTACGTAACGGTCGGTGCAATAAACTTCCAGCTCAATATGTGCCGCAATCATAAACAATAGGGCTCCAGTCGGTTTTAGGTAAGTTACAGTCCCGATGTTGAGAGGTTTTCTATTCACATGGAAAACTTTATAATTGAACTTTAATTTTAGGTACATTTTAAACTGCATAGTTTAACTTAACAAAAATATTTAAATTCATAATTTACTCCGACATGGTATTATAAAAGTTGCAAGCGCGGTTACCTAAATGTCGATTTATAATTAATATGCAGCAGGTTTGGAAACTGAAAGAGATTTTCGTGAATAATGTTAGTTTTCCTCATATTTCTGTACTGTCAGACTAGAACTTTTCACGGGTTACGCCTGAATATGCACGTGATTAAAGCCGAGCACGCTTATACCTAAACATTATTCAGGAAAATCGTTTTCAGTTATCGTGTCTTGTGCTCTGCACACTATTACACGAACGAGTACACGAATGTCACCCGCGAGAAATACGAAGTGTATTTCTTGTTTTGAGTTTGGCATTTTTTAATTCCTATTTGCAAATTACTACATTTAGCACATTTTTATCTGGAAAACTATTTCGCCTGAAAAATTCACATGCTTTAGCAACCGCGGCGCAAACGCACACATTTTGATATCGCTGCACGTGTTCATTTTTGACCAAAGTAACTTTAACCCAAATTGTTATTTATGTGAAAATCTTATGTAGATATATAAACAAAATGTAATTGAATTGACTAAGTGTCATTGTACGTATCTACTCATAATTATGAACAACTTTCACAATGGGACCAAACTCTGAAATTGAGAGAACAAAATCAACGGTTCCCTCCTGGTTCCCTACATTTTGTCGAGTTATGTGAACATATCTAAATATATAGAGCAGCTGTTTTTTTGGCGATCCAGTGTTGGTATTTGAGTAAAAGTTGCTGAGAATGATGAGTAGGTACAATAACCCCTTACCAACTTTTTAGTTAATTCGATTACACCTTGTAGGTATTTGTGTGAAAAACTTATGAAGATATATATAAAACAAAGCATCGAGTAAATCAAGTGCAGAAGTTGATAGTCGTGTTTAATTTGGTTCTAGTCTTGCAGTTACAAATAGGAATTCGGTGGAACTTTGTCCATACCAGGAAAACTTTGATAGGAACTTGGAAATGTTAGTCTACAGTTCGCTACGTTGTTCGCCCAGCCCCACTTGTAGTTGTAGCTGGTGGGTAGTCGATGCATCTGCATGCCGTCTATCAATACCTAACCCTGCTTCCGTATACAATGTGTAACATAATTAACGCAAGACCTCATACACCCTAATTAGAATATTGAGTTAAAAGCATAATACAATGACCAAAACTTAATTTTTTGAAAGCTCGTGTTGGTCCTAACACTATTTTATGCATATAAAACTGAGTCTTATTGCTTTGAAATAAGATTTAATTTTCTTTGGCCCAATCACCGGCCAGTATGGCAAAATACATAACTTTTGAAAAAAATACCTATATTAAAAGGTACTGATATCGATTCAGTAGTCAATTATGCCTATAATGTTCCCACTGCTGGGACATAGGCCAAAGCCTTTCATCACACTACAGAGTGACTTTTCTAAAGTCGGTGTCTTCGTTTTTGTATTTTCGTTTTTTGCCATGCTATACATTTCCATTATAAGCTGACCTTTCATGGTACGAAAAGCCATATAAAATGCTAACACAACGCCAGTAACCCACACTAATTCGTATACCACTAGGTACTTACTTGCCATATAAACAACAGAGACTGGAAGTTTCATAACATTAACTCAAAAACTACCAAAGCAAACTTAATAAAATGTATATGTGACCATTGTACGAGCTTCCTCTAACAAATAATAAAATAAGAATTTTCAAAATCGGACTACAATTCCTCCTTTTGAAGTCGGCTATGTCAGCGACTTCGTTCGCGTGGACCATGTCGTGAGACACCACAATATACTAAAATAACAACCTTTATAAAAAACTTCCCTGTATACTACGTTTGTAGTTTTGGTCTCTGCAACCAAAATATGAAGAGAGTCAGGATTGGTGATGCGTTGTCCGAGTGAGAAGCAACGCGTTCTGACGTCGACACCCGCAGCCTTCAGTAGCAATTTCCCATTACTTGCGAAGTTTTTTGTTTTTAGTGAATGTGTACTTGCGAAGTTTTTTGTTTTTAGTGAATGTGTGAATTAATGAACGCCTGCGTTCCTGCATCGTACTACCTAATGGCAATACTCTGATACACTGACTGATGTACTCTTACAGATTATTCCTGACGAACAGCTATCACTTAAATATTAACACACGGGATTTCTCATTAACAGTCACCTAACCAAAGATATTTACTATAACAACTAAATTATTATAACTAAAGATGACAGAAGATGCCTAAACGTTATGTTTTTCTATGTACCTACCTACGTTCTACGAATATTATTTAATAGTATAACAAAATGTAAAAAAAGAAGCAGAAAAAATATCAATTGTTTGGAACCGAACGTAGGTTTGCAAAGCAGTCGTTGAACAGTTTTAGCTATTTGCTTTGTTGAAAGTTAACTGAAATAGTCGTTCTTAAATTATGACATGATTGACTGCTTAGGCCCTTAAAGGTATCGCTGGATGATAATCATTTAGAAGGTTAAATCTGTAATTATCTGCTATATTCGTTAACAGTTCAGCACAGTGAAGTAATGTACCTACCTTTCAATTCTGACTGTTGTCATACACTAGTATATTGTGTTCTATCTCATCTCAATCTTATTTCCTACGAAATGTATTTTTGCATATATTTTTCCCGACTGTTCTAGTACTGAAAGTTTAGTTGGTCCGATAGAGGTTTTGACCTTTATAAGAAACAGGATCGATTGACATCTAAAAAGTTTTTTGACAAAAAATTGGTCCCAGACCTCGCAAAACTTACTTAAAAAAAACGATGTTTCTACAGTTTTGTCTTCGCTACGATTTTATTATAAATGTACAAATATAGATTTTCGTTCATACATGCTATATCTTTGCTTGCCTGACCAATGAAGGTATCTATGTGATCGTGAAAAAAACGCTATGATGAATAGTGTTTGTAGTGCATATCCCTAAAGACGTATCAATCACAGAGTTAACAATAATAACTACGTAAACAATTGGTTAAGTCAGGAAATCGCTGCCCTCGACTGTACACGAAGAATATACAAAAAAAAAACTTTGTAAAATACCGTGGTTTATAATCGAGTAACAAAAAAATCATTATTAGAGCAATTCAACTACCACTTATACATTATAATTTTATAACTAGCAGCACCCTGCGGTTTCACCCGCATGTCTCGATCTTGTGAAAATAGCGGGATATCCATGTGCCAAATTTCATCCAAATCCGTTCAGCCGTTTTAACGTGAAAGCGTAAAAAACCAACATACAAAAATCCAATCTTTTCTCTTTATAATATTATATCGTTTGGATAATATAAGTGGCATAAATAGTCCAAAAAAATTTTTATGACTCATTCAATATGCATGCACCACAAGCATGCCTACTCAAGCTACAACGAATAAACATTCTTTCGCAATAACAGACCATCCCTACGCCAATATGAATTTATTATACCGAAGTTACAGTTAGATATTGTTTTCGTAGTTTATCCCTCTCAAATAGTCCATGAATAATGCAATGTGGCATAACACATATAGGTTAAATATTATATATAGCTTCGTAGGTAGTTATAGGCTTTCAAGTAGATTGAAACCTCGATTGTTATTACACCCATATTACTAAGTTTATGTTTGTTTATCCGTCGATTTATATTGTTTATCAAGCGATATTGATTTACAATCACTGTTATGTCGGTTTTGGCTGCGAGTTCGCTTACGTGGAATTTGAGAAATAATTTTGTATTGTAATACCTTAGTTCGTAGTGCGTATACATTTCCAGTTTTAGCTGACCTCGCATTGTATAGGTTTTTCGTAAAATCTGAAGTCAGCTTATACTGGTTATGTATAGCTTGATATGTAGCCGTGTGTCCTACAAGTCCTTACCTAACTTGGCTCTGTATGTGGCCACACTGGGAGAAATTATAGATACGTCTCCGACATGGCACCGATTGAGTACGAATATTGAGCAAGCGTTGAGAGAGATAGTCTGAGTGATGTCCTGCACATCTAATTGGAAATTTTTGTAAATTAACCATCAACTTTCATTTGATTTTAAAGTTCGAAAAGTGCCATTTTACGAAGTAATGTAACTACCAGTCGAGCACATGCTTGCTTGCTTGCCATCAGATCATCAGGTTTTAAATCTCTGATCAGTCAATCAGCTAGTACTTAAACCTTATTGTAAGCTAGCGTGGTTGGTTCACATAAACAATAGCAACCAATCAAATGAGTTGACAAGGGATTAAATTGAACAGACTGGCACTTTAAAAAACAGTCGATATACAATATTGCCTATTTCAAGTAGATACATCTTGCAGGTTTTTGAGAAAACATTTTCCAATTAAAGCTTTTTCATTCTGTTTCATTGTGTTAGAGTAATCTTGTGTGAAATAGATATGAGATAGACAGAATCTTATTGCAATATTGTATGAAGCAATTCGTAGAGTTGTTTACGCCCCACGTTCAGTAACGAAGGGCCATAAAAAGATATTGATATCTGAAATCTAACATCCTGCCGTTTCCTATAAAACTTTTCCAGTTACCTTATTACATTTTAGATATTTTATGTTAGTCTAGACGTAGCACATCGTAAAGTTACTCGTTTTATTATTGTTCAATTAAATTGTCTGAGAAAGAAATTCTTAAAGTAGCTGGGCTTGTCAAAAATTATATTTGATGGCTGAAAGGCATTCAACCGTAGGTAACTCGTTCGTAGGAACCTACGTACCTCAGTCTAAGATTACGTAATATTAATTAGTGGTTAGGAAAGCTTTTAAAAAGTCATGTAATTAGGTATAGGTACTCAGAAATGTAATGACAAACTTTTGCCCTTACGACAAACTCGTCAAGCCGATCCGTAACTTTGTACAGAAAGTTATTTTTGTTTTCTCCCAATAGTTTTATAACAACTATACTTTATCTTTGTCGTAATGTTATAACTACTAGCTATTAATAATATATCTACTTTTCTTGCCAGTGGCGAAGGATGAAAGATTTTATAAAAAAAGCCCGTTAAAAAATATGTGCGAACATTCTCCACTGCCATTAGCATTGCCATAATGTGACCAGTCTTCTGGGCACAATGGCAGCGCGGTGTAAAAGAGTACTTTGATGCTTAAGTGCCTTTTGTAAATGGTTTTAATTTTGTATTGCCGTCTAGAAAAAGAAGCGGAAAGTACTCGTCTGTAAAGACCCTTCAGATGTGAACCCGAAAGCTTTTAAAACCAGACTTGTATCTGTTGCCCAAAGTTCTCTTATTTAGCAAACTAAGCAGAATAACTGACTATCAATTTAAAAAGTTTGACGTTACCTATCATGAGCTCAGCTTCAAAACTTGACAGTATTTGAACCAGCGCTTACATAAGTTACCAAGTGGATACATTACCAGGAACTTAATCACGACCAAAAGCGGAACTTTCAACGTAAATTAAGCTATTTGTATGATTTTGCATTTAATTGTTAACTCGTTAATTGTTTATTCTAGATGTTACGTTCAGAATGCGTGCGTTTTAGAATTTTACGCCAAGAAATTGCAGATTTATGTAGGTGAGCTAGATGGCTACGATTTAGCTAAGAAACTTGTGCAAAAATGATTTTACAAAAAAAAATTAAGTATCTGAAAGAAGTAAGTATGGGATCACATTCGTTCCCTGCCCTTATTCATAATGAGAAAATAAAAGTCAAGAAAATAAAAGTCAAAAGAAAAATTCAAAAGAATAATTACTCAAATAACTGCCAAAGTTTTCAATGACTTTTTTCGACATCGCAGTTATAATCAGTGTTCCCCTGAATTTTATATTTGATCTAAAATTATCGCACGACAGTAAACGATTTTTAATAATTTCGCCGTTGGTACACATGAAAGCAGTGGAAACAAAAGGCGTCACTGTTACTCAAAACACAGCACAATCGCCTACAATCAGAAGGCAGGATGACGGGAAAATTACACACGAGCTAAACTTTCAACACGCAACAGTAAACTGATAGAAACAACTACAGCATTTACATAATAATATGAGCAATCGATACCCACTTGAGCACAGTATGAGGAGCACGAAATGTTTTGAATAGTTCATAGTCCCGCAACACTTTGTGAAATGTTTGCCGATTGTTTTCGCACCCGAGGCGAAGTAAGTGAGGGAAGCAGACGGCGACCGCCGCGCGATTCTGTGGTGGCACGCCGACTGAAAACTTTCAAACACGAACAGCTTCATGACTAAGGGCGCATGCGTCCCTGTCCGCCTGTTGAGTTACTTTACAAGTTCCTTATTACAGCGTTAAAACATTTCGCCAACTAGCTTTTCATATTTGTAAAGGGTATTTATTTCCTTATAGAAATGTCTTTGGAGGGATACATTCGAAGTGGTTCTTGCTTTGCTTCTTTTCCTGACATAGAGAAAATAAATACTTAGGTATAATACAAATAGATTATTATTTTTATTGGTTACTTTAGGCAAGTCGAAAATGTTAATTACCCTTTGAGTTTTGATTAATTTAGTTTATTAATTGAATGACAGAATAAGTTTTAACTTGCTCCATTCGAAGTTTATGTTATCACTGCCCAAGTTATGTTCATTGCCTTCGACTTAGTACCATTGGGGAATTCGAATAATTTGTAGAATGTATTATATCCTAAAAGTCTGGTTTGTACTATCTACTCCATGGGTTTGTCGAACTTAATGTACCTATTGCCAAATTATCTAATAATAATTACTGGTTGTTTCCCGCGACTTAGTCTGCGATCATCATCATCATCATCGGATGAAAAATAGTCTATCTGTGTGAAAAATGTCATCTAAATTCGTCCAGCCGTTTTTGCATGATTGAGTAACAAACAAACAAAGTACTTAACTCACTACAATAATAGGTAAGTACTTATATGGTTAGGATTAATTCTAAAGTTCTCCAACTCAAATAAATTTTAATAATTAGTAGGTACAGACGCGAGCAAAAAGTAACTTATACGACCTAAATGAAGCTAGATGAAACCAGCATTTTTTCTTGGCAATACAATTCGGGAAATCCTCCATTTTGGTAGCGTGCCAATTGTAATACCTATCTACAGAGAAAATGAATTGTTATAAACCCAATATCCAGGAGGAGCGGAGTTGCGAGATAGTCAATATCTTTTAAACATTTTTATTTGTGTCTTTGCCGATGAGGAATGTTATAATATCCCATCATAGAGAGCTTAAATAAAAAAATTACTTTGCTATGCTTGTTGGTAATGTCAAATAACACTGCCTTGCCAGTAATTTTTTAATAGAGAACTCTTTAAATCGTTTATTGAAAAGGTTAGTTTACTTCAAAAATTAAACCATAAAAGTACGTTCACTAAGAGACGTTTAAAAGTAAACAAATGATGGTGACGTGACGTATATGAGTGGCAATAATTGGCAGATTTATTCTTCGTTCGGCCCACTGAGTTTTGTCCTACATAAAAAATTCCTGGTTCGTCCCAAACAATATGCTTCCTTCGTCCCAAAATATAATTTTAAATATTTTATTCTTGCTTCGTCCTATTTTATATTCCTTCTACGGCCCATATTTTTTTTGTATATGCTAAACTTACTTTTTTGTACAATCGGCAAAAAAGGGTTACGTATTATTAAATATTTAACATCAACCAACTATTTAACACAATCGGTCCTCTCTGTCTTCTCCGCGAGAAAAAAACTACTCGTGTTATTTTATAATAACTCACTCATTAGGCGCTCTTAGTGAGTAAGTTGTACGTATATAGCTGACGTCATTGGAATCTGTTTAGAAGTGCAGGTAAAAAAGGTCCATCCCATTTTTATTGCGTCCTTTGTTACTTCATGTGGCCAATAGCTTTACTTTCCATTATCAGCAAAACGGGCTCAACGCTAGCTCCCGTGATGCAAAGCACAGTAGCAACTCATTTGTCACCTGGTTATAGTGTGATTGAGAGTTGATCGAGTTTGTCATAGGTATGTCATAATGTTTATCTAAAGTATTAGTGATAAATTATAAGTTAATTAGGATCGGATTTAGTACCGTTTGGCAGGAGGAAGGGGGTATAAGGGGTGAAAGGTGGTAGGGGTTGGGTCCCTGATTATAAAGCTACCACTCTTACTACAAGGTATTTTCCCCGCCCCGACCCTTGCTCGAGCCAGCCCGCGCAGCTGAGCCTGTAGTTTTAAATTCACCCCAAAACACTAATAATAATACCGATCCAGCCTGTCCCTTGCTGTCCTCTTCCAGCGACGCCCTGAGCCGAGGTCCGAACCCCGCAGGGGGTTGCCCTTAGCGCTGTCGCTTAGTTTTTAAGTTATTGTTTGCCCTGGCTGGAGGCCTTAATTCGAGGCATCCACAGGAAAGTCCGGTTAAGCAATAGCCATCCTCATAAAGGATGAACTGCGAGATGAAATTGTAAAAAAAAATAATATAATCAAGGTATTTTCAAGAAATTAATAAAAATGGTTTCTAACCTCAAATCAGATAAATAGTGAAACGAAACGTTAAAATGAGTGATTGACAACCAAATCTGTTCCCGTTTATTGTCTGTGGTGTAAAATGTCGTGCAATATCGTTGAAACTAAACGTACAAAAAAAAACTAAGCCATTTGAAATGAAACGTACAAAAAATCTATGCAATTTTTTTGTTGACTGTACCTTTAAAGTACTTGCAATTTGGGACGAAGCACAACTTCAATAGTGATATGGGACGAACTAAGAATTTTTTGGAATGTGGGACAAAACTTCGGGACGAACGAAGAATAAATCAATTGGCATAACGAAAAACGATTAAGCAAAGTTCATATTTATAAACTCCCCGATGTTAATCCAAGTCAGTTCGAAGCATCTGCTCAGTAAGCCATACTGTACATAACCCTATTACAGGTAACGCTATTTCGTTTAGCCATTAAGTACACTTGTAGTATGATTGGGAAACATATGTAAAGACTAAACTTTGTTAACAGCCAACGCTAAAATGAAGTTAAAAGAAAATGAGCAAATCCTTATTTACAGAGCTTTACGACTACCCTTTTCCTGAGAAATATAGCGGAGGTAGGTGAGAGATACACCTACGCATCGTTTAAGCCTCGGTGAGAGATACACCTACGCATCGCCTCTCTTATAGAGTTTCATTAAATCTAGAAGCAACAAAAATATGTACCTATGTATCGAGAGCAACTGAAAGTAACTTGCCTCTTCGACTTCAGCAGCGAAATTCTGAAAAACCAAGCACGACCAACCATAGAGAACCGTAGAGAAATAAAACTTTAGTATTGTTTCAGTTTCTCGTTTGGATTTCATCAAATATCAACAACTAGTACTAGAGTAGAGTACAGTATTATTAATATTTTAAACCAGTTCTATCCAGTTCAAGGAATCTGCAACCAATACCTTGTAAAATGCTGCACTAACTAATGAATAATGTTGTCTTTATTTGCATAGTATGCATAAATAATGCGGCAATACTCATATTAATGTGCATGAGAAAGTCGAAAGTCGATTCCGTCCTCTTTTTAATATTTGACGAGGTTCGACGGGCTGCCGCCGCCCGCCAGTTGCTGACCCGCTCGGTGAGCATAGGGTTGAAGAGAAAGAGACCCTGCTGTCACTGACGCGCACTGCCTTGCCTGCGTACCTTCAAGACAATGATAAAGTAGATATTCTTATTTTATTGTAGAATGAAAATTGTACTGTCTTTAATTTGGTAAGTACCTATTCGCAATTTTTTTAATAGAACAACCGTCACGTGGAACATTTCGCCTTCGTTTTATCATAGCCAGTCACTAGGGCAACAAACATTAATAATATTTTTTTTATTTACATAGATCAACTGCCTACTGGTCTCCACAACCCAGTTACTGGGTAACACGATACCCCTTGGTAAGACTGAAAAAAAAACAAAAACCAAATAAAACAATATCTATTCAAATAAAGTTATAATTAAACATGACAACTTTTTTTATTTTTTTATTTATTTATTTTTTTATAACAATGGCATCTCGCAGTTCATCCTTTATGAGGATGGCTACTGCTTACGGACTTTCCTGTGGATACCTCGAATTAAGGCCTCCAGCCAGGGCAAACAATAACTTAAAAACTAAGCGACAGCGCTAAGGGCAACCCCCTGCGGGGTTCGGACCTCGGCTCAGGGCGTCGCTGGAAGAGGACAGCAAGGGACAGGCTGGATCGGTATTATTATTAGTGTTTAGGGGCGAATTTAAAACTACAGGCTCAGCTGCGCGGTCTGGCTCGAGCAAGGGTCGGGGCGGGCACGGTGATGGTGCGGGACGTCGCGACGGGCCTCGGCGGCGAGGACGGAAGGACGGATGTCTGAGCTTGTGTTTGTGTTGTCGTCTGAGAGTACTCGTGGCCTTACTGCTCTCCTGGAGGAGGGTAGTGGCGTCGTCGGGGATAGTGAGGGTATGCCTTGGTCGACGAATCCTACTTATGCGGGAGGGAGTGTATCGGGAGGCCGCCGCAATCAGGGGATTGGGGTGCTTTATGGCAGAGTCAAAGAAGCGCTTGGAGAGGCGTTTCATGAACTGCTGGATGGTGGGGATTCTGAGATCTAGGTGCAGATTCACATTTCGGACATAGAAGGGGGCTCCCGTGACCTTGCGGAGGAAACGGTTCTGGAGGGTTTGCAATTTATGCAGAAGTCGCGGCTTGGCGTGTGCGAAGACTACGCAAGCATAGGTCATGATGGGACGCATGACCGCGGTGTAGAGGCGCAATTTGCACTTTAGTGACAATTTGCTGCGGGCAGTTAACATGGAGTGGAGCCTACCGAGAGCGAAAGAGGCGCGCGAACGCGCCATCTTTATGTGCTGACAACTTTTGTGAAGAATCACCAAATTAAATAGTACCTATGTCGAAGCCCCGTCATATTAAAATCCAAGCTCTATGCCCATACGGACAGCCCTAAAGCCTTTCATGAGTTTACTTTTTTAATAATGAAATGCAATACGAGTGGTAGTTCAATAAAGCGACGGACCCCACAATTTATGTCCGCATTAGAATGAGTAACGGTGGTCAATAAGTTTAAGGACGGTGCATTAGTTCTACAAGCAAAGAAGTAAGGGATCACATTCGTTCCCTGCCCTTATTCATTCACCTGTCAATCCACCTTTCTGTTTCCATCAATACGTAGTGAGCGGAGGCGGTCATTAGCTGAAATTCAATTGCCGCTTTCAAGTCTAGGGACTGCAAGTTGGTTTTTTATTATATTTCCTGTTGAATTCATGAAGATTGCAAATTTATGTTGTAGATTGGCAAAATAGATAAGATATTAAATATTATACCAGCTTTTGTCCACGGCTTCGCCCTCGTGGTGGTTGGACATTATTAGACATAGGTAGATACATGGAACGTACTACTAAAAGTATCCTATGTCGTAAACCTGGTCACGGTCTACTTGTGTGCCTGTTATCGAAATCCATTCAGCTGTTAACAAGTGAAAAGGTAACAGACTGATAGACAGACTTTCGCATTTAAAATATTACATACTAATTCTGTCTAACCGTCTTATAATAGGATTAAATATTTTAGTAGTATTAGCCTAGATTTCAGATGACTAAATAAGTTGATATTTTTTTTAAGAATAGCTCCTTACGGAATTTCGTTTGCAGCTAGTGTTCTTCCAACTAAACTTATGCTCATCTTAGGATTCACGTCAATAGTGCTACTGGTGGGTATCGAACTCACTGCATAATCAGCATATGTTGTGCCCACTGTTGGGACACAGGCCTCCTCTCTTTGAGAGAAAGTGGGCTGTAATCATACCACGCGGGCTCAGTGCGGGTCGGTAGATGTCATCTCTTCGAATTTTTTAGGACATGCCGGTTTCCTCACGATGTTTGCCTTCACCGTTTTGAGAGCAGCGGTGATGACATTATTCACACAAAGTAAAGCGCCTGCCCGGGTCCGAACCCAAGACCAACAACCCGTAAGTCGAGGTTACTTACCACTGGGCCGCCACTGCTCTATCTAACTCGTCACTAGTATATTAAATTGCTATACAATGTTCATTTACAATATCTGTAGAGCTGACTTAATGAGATCCAGTAAACTGAGACAACTGTAGAGCTTCCCACTAAGTTCTGCTTACACCTGTTTCAGCACAGTTCGAAGTCATAACGAGGACTTAGAAACACAACTTCAGCTAAGCTTATGGCAATAATACGGATCTCTATTGTGCATCCTGTATTGTTACAGGGTTTTAACATCGCCATAGAGCGTAAACATATCCGAACAGTACCTACTATTCTGTAAAACAAACCCGCACTCGTTTATTTTTTTTTAATAGTTAGGTGTTAGTAATCGATAATTGCGATAACTGATGATGGCCCAGTTTAAGGTCTCACCTCTTATGCATGGTCGCAACGGCGCGGGCGGCGGCCGGCGAGCGCTTACTTCCCAGTTAGACTCACCGACTAATTCCGTTGTTAACTACACGTAACTGCCCGTTCAGTCATTTTACTGCTCAATTATTTATTTAATTACCCATTTAAATATATGTATGTTATGACTCATTTTTATTTAGTTAACTGCTCGGTTTTTACTACTGAACTTGTCAATATACATGCATTTTGTGATTTTTAAATTACAAAACGCGCTCACGCGAACGGAGTCGCGGGTCAAATTGCCAACTTGTATTGAGCAAACATGGTAATCAATGCTCGTGCCTTCTCTGTATGGGAAGAGGGCTGTGCCTTGCAGTAGGACAATCAAGGCTTGAAACTTCACCTTAGAATTCACAGGCTGGTTTTTACAGAATTGCACTGAAAATATGTACCTATGTCGTAAATAGATTAAGCCTCTCAGCAAGGTTGGTAGCAACTGACTGACTGCCCAGGGAGAGGGTTTATCGGAAGTAACATCACAAGAAAGGCTCTTATTTTGGTCTAGTCTAGTGTCTAACAATTCCATAAAGATCGTCGTAGACAAAGGCACTGCATATGAATTAATTACCTACCCACCTAATTGTTTCTCTCAGCAGTAATATTTTTCCACGTCTTGTTACCACTACTGAAAAGCTCCTTGTCATCGTTTCGTTTGGTATTTTTGATATAAATTAGCTGTATTTTGACAAAATCATTACTAAATATAAGCAATTTATATAATTAAAGTTACAAAATTTCAGAAACTTATACTTCGTAGATTTTGATTTAATGAAGCTTCGACTTTCTTCGCGTTTTAATAAATGTCTTGCCTACTTCCTTACCTACTTATCAAAATTATGTTATCTAAATAGAAATGATATTTTACATGATAAAATTAAACAAAGATAAGAAGCCTTAATCTTATCATCCTAACATGCACTTTACTTTGTGTCACTCCCTCTCACAGAGCAGCTGTGTCCCAGCAGTGGGAACA
Organism: Gortyna flavago; assembly: GCA_963669345.1. Taxonomy (NCBI): domain Eukaryota; kingdom Metazoa; phylum Arthropoda; class Insecta; order Lepidoptera; family Noctuidae; genus Gortyna; species Gortyna flavago. Next base: position 11,119,003 of record OY770129.1, read on the forward strand.
GTATAGGCTGATAATACAATCTTATCATCCACATGTATACCTTCGTGTAACGTCTGTATTCGTGACCTTAAAACATGCAAATATGAGAGTAATTCAGTTTGAATTCATTGATCTGACTAAAAATGTGGTTTTGAACTTACTTCCCAAACGGGGACTATTTTCTTTTTGATTCGAAATTCCAGGCTGTCACTTAGATTGTGAACGCCCCAACTGAAAAACCCAAAATTCTTACGAGTTAACTTGTCCCGGGTAATCTTATGTCTTTCCCTGTAATACACTCGAATAGATAGAATACTTAATTATTACGTCTTTTGCTATAATACATAGACGGTAGGTAGCAGCTGTATATTCATAGACACAATAGCTTACTTTTGGTTTATTTTTAAGACGGGATTTGTGTGTCTGGTCTAGAATAAGGTTGGCAAAATTAAATCGTTATTTTTATTGTATTTTTATTTTCTTGTGTAATTAATATCGAATAATAATAAGGATGTTTAGGTACCTCATTGCGCCATAAGGTGGGTTCCCACGGTCCAAGTTGTGCTGACAAGCTCGCGTCACCACGACACTGCTGCAAAGATCTTTTGGGGCTCGATTCTCGAATGACTTTGATTTGTGCAATTGTTTTGTGAAATGTATTGAACAACATGGCGGCCAATTTTCGCTACGCACCGAAAGATCCTTGTACTGCTATACGTGTACGTGCTAGTGTGAAAGAATCACGAAGTACCTAAATTCGCCGTGGCAAAGACCCAACATTCCTTTTTTAAACTTCTTGTTCTTCAATAGACTTGATATTCGGAAATCATCAACACGCATTGAGCAAGTATGGTGAGCAATACTCGTATATGTTTTTTTTATTGTTATCCTGTACTGTTCCACTGCTGAGCAAAGGCGTCCCCGAAACCCTTCCAGCAACTCGTTTAAAAAAAAGTTTATTTCGGAACAGTAACACAAGACTAAGCACAACAAGTAAAACGATGGTAGCTGCAACAAAAGTACCTACCTATAAACTGCAGCGCAGCTAAGAACGCCCTTCTCCAGATACAGAATGGAATGGTGTTCCATGCAAAAAAGATAATTAAATTAATTTAGTTTAATTTAAATTTAGATAATTAATAATAATAATAACAAAAAATAAGACAAGGCTAAACAGTATAGTACAGGACTTATGATTTGGGATGTATTTTAAGGTTGAGTTAATGTGGTGAGTGTAGGGTGAATGGGTATGTGGGTGAGTGTTAATGAGGAGTGCGAGGGGTGTTTGTGGTGTTTGTGGCATGTGTGTTGTGTGTGGTTTTGTTGGGGTGTGTTAGGGAGTGATGAGTATTTTACACTTCCACGAGTTTATCTGTTTCATCATAATTTTGTGATTTTAACCATGAGTCAAGTTTCATTTTGCATTTGCTCTTGGTTCTTGGATGAGTAAGCTTTTGTTTAATTTGTTGTAGATTTTTGAACTTATGTGTTTGTAATGACGACTTGCAGCTACGGTTCTACGAGACTCAGTGTTACATATTCGAGCGGCGTGTAGGACAGCATTTAGGATCAAAGGTAAGTTGGCTGTGTTTGCGAAGAATAGTTTGAAGGATAGGTAAATAGGTGTCTGACGGTGAGAACCTGACTGACGGTAGGTAAGTATATAGAGAGGATGTCGAATATCGGATCGGTTTCCTGGCCAGCACTACTAGAGTATTATATTATCTGTGCCAGCACCTTCCGTTTCGTTTTATGCATGAGAAATGTCTTTGCCCTGAGTAAGACAATAACAGGGCGCATAACTCTCGAATAAAATTCCGATAGATCGACATTGGTCAAACGTCTGTTGGTCGAGTTAAACGTCAGGGATTGGCTAGACTCATAGCCAATCCCTGACGTTTGACGGACAATTCCAATGTCGATCTATCGGAATTATATTCGAGAGTAAGCACCCAGGCTGCTCTGTTATTGTTGTCGAAATCCTTCAGTAACCTTAAATCTGTAATTTTCGTTGCATCATTTGTGTTGTAGCATTTTGGTATAATTTGAGTCGGTAGATAGTATATCAAAACAAATGCGGTTTAATTAAACATGATATAATTTTCACATCACACTGAAGAAACAAAATGTTTAATAATTATATTTATTATGTTACCAAATAAAATGGTAATTACCTACATTTACACATCATAAAACAGGTAACACGACGGAGGCACTCATAATTAAAATAAGTACAAAGGTATACATAACAAACATTTACATAAAAATAGACTTAGATATAAGTAGGTAACTACCTACTCATAAATAGAATAAATAAATAAATGATAATTTTAAGTTGACGCTAAATCGAAACGTGAGGAAGCCGGTATGTTCTAAAACTAAAAATTCGAAGACATGTGACATCTACCAACCCGCAATGGGCCCGCGTGATGGATTACGGCCCACTCCCTCTCACAGAGAGTTTTCTCCAAGCAGTAGTTGGGACGTTATAGGTTGATTATGATTAATCGAAAACAATAATGCCTAAAAATCGAATGAGTTTAAAAGGTAAAAAAAAAAACAATGGGAACGAAGCAGGAGAGAGTTACTCCCCGAACAATTGCATTTGTATCTCCATGGCTTCCAAATTAAATTACTTTTAACCGAAACGCGATAGTAAATAAATAAACAAAACTCTGTATATTTGGAGCTATAACAATAACACCGAATGCTTTTTCTCTTCGCCAATATAAATTCCAATCGAATTTTGATATTTCCAATTATGGTAAAAAATACATATCGTGCGACACGCAGACTAATTGCCACCAAGCCAGTGCCGTGATGACGCGTGTTTTATTTTATTTAGCTACCACTAACAATTTCATTCGATAAGCTCCATATAATATAAAAACATCGATGTAAATATAATATCGATTGGCATTAAAGTTGTATATCCACACCGCGTTGTACTCAGGTAATTGACTTCAGGTTTGATATTCAGGTAATTGTCTGAACACAGGTACTTGGCCCGTTGTTTCAACCCTACACTTTGGCTTGCATAAATTATGAAAATACTAGTCCTAGTGGATAATTTTGTAGGTCTTAGTCTATAATTACAAGGAGCGAACTCGCTTGGCGCACTCGCATTACTTACACTCCGGGCCAGAATGAGCTTAGTGTAAATAATGGAAAAAGTTATTATAAAGAGCAACTACTTTTCTTAAGATTCATATCAGATAATTATGCCATTAAAGTACCTACCTAAGTATAATACTACGATGTTTGTGTAATATGTATGGAAATTAACTTTTAAGGAGTTGCAGATATTTCCCGATAGGATATCAAGTCGATACGATGTGCATTCAATCTTTAGTTCGAAGCGTAGCATCTCATAAATACACAGTCACTTGCAGATGTAACGCTTGTCAATCGGGCCCCAAGTGTACCATATACATAAATAATACAAAGTAACTAGTTGCTAGTCACTAGTTCCGTATGTCCACGGAAGGAACATTCAACGAATTTGTAATGGCTATACCTACCATTAATATCGTCATAATGATATCAACCACTTATCGTAAATTATACATGGTGGGCTTACCTGAAGAACATCGACGAAACGAATCATTAATAATGAAGTTTATTTGTCGAATTATCGTGCGGCTCATTGTAACTGTTTTAATGTTTAGTGTTTAAACATTTTGACGTTTTCAAGGTTTGTTTATTATTACATAAGTGTAACAAAAATAATGCTTTTAATTTCATCAAATGGCGCCCAAAATTAAGTGAATCCCTTCGTTGTAGGGTTTCTCGCTTCTTAATTACAGTAACTTTATGCGCGAATAGATTGATCAGCAACTTGAAACAAAAGCAACAATATTTTCGGAGCAACTCTATTACCACGAGTTACAATATAACGAAGCCGATTTGGGACGTTTCTAATTTTGAGAAAATCCCCCCGCGGCTAAATAAGGGCAGAACGAACCCCGCTGTATCGGTCCGCTGGCTCTGCAAAAAGTTTGAAGGCTTTAATTTTGCCGGTTGTTAATTCGTGCGCGACCGATTCAAAGGCAGTGTCGGCTATTATTAAAAGCGTAAATTGTCAAACAGATGTACCAAACGACTTTGGTTGCGTCCCGGCTGCGTTAAAACGCAATGAAAATTGCCGGGCTCGGTTTAGTCCCATCGACATTTTATATGACCTTGTTGATTGGCTGTTAATAAAATTAATGTAGTTACTTATCTGTTAAATATCCTCTAGATATGATTTATTTTATTTTACATGAACCGTTATTTAGTTCCATAATTACATTACGAATTAAAATAATGTTTTCCAAAGCCGGCTAAATTATTACGAATAAACTGCAAGCTCTCAAAGCTTCTCCTATCTTATCAAAACATTTTAACGAACTTTCAGATTAAATTATTAACACCGTAATCACTCTTATCACCCTTTCTCAATCTGCTTTACCTTTAACTAAATAAGTGAAACTAAATTCGAGAAAATGTGCTTACTGAAAGCTTATTCAAATTAGGTCAATTAGTCGTGCCCGGCGTAGCTCTATTTATTTGCCTACGTAAGTATTTATCCCTGAACCCGGAACAAAGTAACAAATAGGCAAATGTTTATCATTTTAATTGCTGAGTCAATATAATCTTTGTAAAGAATTTTTGCAGAGTCATAGGGGCAGAATGGGAGAGCGGAGGCTGTAGCTATGTTGTGAAAGATCAGTGAATAGTTGACCGTGTTTATTCAGGGTAGCTAACCCCGTTCGTGCCGCACATACGACTTGAGCCATTTAATATCGAGTCGAGATCTTAGCCACTGGGACATGTTGGACTGTTGAGACGCCCTAGTAACTTTGAAAGAACTAGCTCTTGAACAAAGTAGGTACTTAAAAGTTTAGTGTCGAGTTAGAAAGATAATGAAAAGATTAAAAAAAAAACACAATACGTAAGCTATGAGAATTCACGGGTGTTTGATGTAATAGGTAATACGTATTCTATATAATATCAGAATCCACGCCTCCTTCAATGACCACATGTAGTTGTTCTCACCTTTCAAATAATATACCTACATAATCACCTAGCAGCTGCACACCTATTATAAATAACACAGGTAATAATATTCAATAAAAAAACGCCGCACCGCGACCTCCTTCTCAACTACGCAATGGATTTGATGCGGTTTTCACCATCACTTATTCCGGGAGGTTTATTATGTGTGTTTATCGCAGCCAACTAGTTTAATTAGCCTTTTAGCACTAACCTTTTAACTAAACGGCGCCGTTCAACTAGCGGCTGAGTGGCTGGTCCAGCCATTCAATCAAACAGCTAGGCAAATGCATTGGATCGATAACGTTTGACTATTTAACTTAAAAGCTCTGGAAGAACTGCCATGGACTACATAAATTTCAGAAACTCCAATTTCTTTGAGAGAGGCTGTGGCAAGTCAGTCGCCTTTCGGTGGTCAGGGATTCCAAAAATGAAGTTGTTAGCCTGCTGCTAATCAGCGTCGCAAATACATTTGGGTTTTAAAAACAATTTGGTAAATATTTCGGCAGCTCATAGGTTCGGTTGGAATTGTGACCAAACACGCGCGAGCCGAATTGGTCGCAGTAACTAAGCCAGGGCACCCCGAACAAATAAGTAAGGTTAGATTAGAACAGCGACTAACCGCGCGCGATCCGAACGAGTGGTGCCGCGGAAGCAGTCGATGAGCGCTACTTCCATGTTAGATTTCTTACCGACTAATTCCGATTTGTTAGCCACCCACACGTAAGCCATTTTAATGCTCAATTATTTATGTAGTTATTTTAGCTTACTTTTAATTTGTGACCTAAATTTAAAGAATTATTTTTATATTATTTTGCTTGTAACACCTCTACAACATTATGGAATGCGAATAAATATATGAATATTAATAATTTCCCGTTTAAATATTTGTTATGACTCATTTTTATTTAGTTTACTGCTCAGTATTTGCTGCCGAACTTGTTAATAAACATGCTTGTAATTTTTAATTTGCCAAAACTACAATAAATAACTGCCGCTTTAAATCAGTGCCATAAACAATTACTAACGTGAGGTATTTCATATTTTTTCGTCTTATCGTCAAATGGTCTCCCCCTATTGTATAAATGGCCTAAGCATCAGCCAGCCAGTTCATTTAATGCTGTAGACGCATCGACTGAATATCATTTAAACCGCTAGTTGAACTAGTTGAAAAGGGCTAGGCAGCCTAGCCCTTTTAATTTTATATTAATTTATCTAAGTTTAATATGGTATTATATAGTGTAAGCGACGGAACTTATTGAATGGATATATTTTTTTTTATAGAATTTAGATTTTTAAATGAGTACTTTTGTCTTTGGTATGTGTGTTGTCATGGTGTTAAAAAATAACAGTAAAAATCGTCGTCAAAAAAAGGCTTTTCTTTTCTTCGATTTTAAGTCCATTATAGTTGATATATATAATATCATATTAAACTTAGATAAATTAATATAAAATTATAATGTTCTGTCAAGTCGCAAAAACCGCTGGTGAGTCGTGAGTCACTAGAATCCAATAAATCATTTCAAGTCTGACATAATCATGCATATTTTTACTAAATACTAAGGTACGATACGGTTTTAGAAGGTGGGATTAGTACTACCCACCTTCTAATGAACAAAAAAAACCCAGGATTAGCTCATGTCGTGATTCTGGTCAGCATTTTTGAAGACATGGCAGAAACTTAAACCCTCGATAATTGATTAGGTCCCAGCAAAGTTTTCCAAGCTAATTTAAAACGACTTTTCAATGACAGATAGTTTTGCGCTAGCTGTTATTACTGATAGTCTTGCATTATGAATCTAGTTATACGTTATCAACTCATTGTCTTTCTACGGGTAACGATAACCCTTCCTCTCAATTGACTTTTACGACAATCTCGGGGTAAATGCAGCTGATGTAGATATTCTATATTTTTCTTTACTCCCTTTTTAACGTGGAATATATTCATATTCTACTCTACAGTGTTGAAAAGGAAATATAACCTTAAAAAAATATTATCTAATATTTTTTCTAAGACTTCATCCAATATGTTGAAGGAATAAGAAAGATCTTGAAACTCGAGATGACTTTCCTGCTCTGGCTTCGATCGATGTCGATGGTAACGTACCGTCCTCATTTTAATGCCTTCACATCCATCAGTTAATACCAAGTTGTATTTATATTATGAAGAAAAGTATTCTACCACTATGTAAATATGATCAAACATTCTGATACCTACGTATCTACTGATGTCTAAGATGTCATTCGACAGTATTCGAGCTCGCGGGCGACATACAGCCTCAGGAGGTGCATTTAAAAACCGTTTTCAGTGGTGTATTTAAACAGTGTGGCTGGATGCGGGCTAACCTGTGGTCGGACCTGCCCAGGGGAATGCTCCATACGTGTTCCTCTGATGGACTGTCCTGTTCCAAATAACACGCTTTTCTACGTGAAGCTTTGAAGAAACTATCACACAAGGGTTTACTTATGGTAGTACTGATGTGATTTTTATTTTTCTGTGGCTCTGATGCGTAAAATAAGCGATCCGTACAAAATGCGTGAGTGCCCCTTGAAGAAACCTATAGCAACAACTATTCAAAATAAGGATTGCTATACTAAACATGTGATGACGGTAACATGTGAAGCGAGTCAACCAGCTTTTTCAAGAGCCTCTGTTCGTTCGCACGGAAACGATGCAGAATTTTATTTCTTTTGAAAAATTAAAAGTCATTATATTTTCTTTTCATATTTTATATTTTTTAAGTGCCTACTTTAAAGTTATCGTTAAGTAAATAATATGTATTTTAAATAAACAGTTACGAGCAAAATTTTTTTCAACTTTGAAAGATGAACTCTGAAACGGCAGGAAGTAGCAAACGTAAGTAAGTACCTAATGTAGGCTCTACGTTTATAATTGTCGCATTCTTCGTAACAATAGGCCAGGTAGGCACAGGCCTATCTATAAAAAGTACAGAATCCATTTGGCATCCGCACCAGAGAATCCATTTGCCTTTTAAGTGCTTTAATGATTTGTGCAAAAATTCCGCCATCTAGGATGATTAATTTGCGTGATATTCGATGAATCATTATCTTGAGTAGCGGTAATTATCGAGACCAAAGTTTTGGATTTGCATATTATAACGTTAAGTGTCTTAAAGACCTCGTCACTCATTATTGTTTACAGCACACACAAATTACAGTAATAATAGATACAAGTACATTTGAAGACACCAAATTTTTGAAAGTTTAAGAATTTCTCTAAGTCAGGGACTTGATCCCTTACTTATTACCAAATACGAGTAGTTCTTACTTAAAAAGGCTTATTTATATTCGTGGATGACTTCACCCATTTTCTACATATTTTATCCATTTACGATTTGGTGAGAACGTAAATGGATATTCACAGCCATAAAGTGTAATTTTAAATGTATGTATGTAAATCTACAAGCCGTTTTCAGCGAGTCCGTGCGGCGATGATGCAGCCGTCGTGAAATAATAGTTTCCAGGTACACTGAAATCAATAATATTTTCGAACATTACTTTATGTAAGTACTGAGTAGCTATTTAAAAGTTTTAGTGGTCATTAATGAGTTCATCAATAACTTAAAGTACTGAAATTAAGAATTATTTTTCTTTTATAAGTAGTAGTTATTCTGCCGTAATTATACATTAACCACTGCCATTTTTTGGAGGTATACCGATACCTAAGTTAGTTATAAGTGATCTAATTCAGGTGTCATATTTTTTGTATAAAGGCAAGCACATAGTAGGCACACGAGTACTTATTGGAGTGTCACTTATGTAGCTGAATGTTTAACGCGGGACGCGGCGCTGCGCCAATGGCAGTGGTTAGTGGCTCGCGTAAAATATAGCCCGCCACCGAACGGTTCAAACGAGGCATTGCACATTATTATTAATTGTTATTACTTCATTCGCAACGGTTGCACCCTTTTTCAGATAGGTTAGAAGCGTGTGCTCGTTTAGTCTTAATTACTTCGATTTTAAGGTACGAGGGACTTTACATAATAAGAAAATTACTGAAACAAATCATCCAAATTTGAATATGAATTGTGAAACTTACACGTTGTCGTAGTATTTTCCAATTTCCAGTACAGTAGCGAATCGTTCCAACTTCGAGTAGTTCTTCCATGCCCTGAAGCTTTTAGCGTAGGTCCCCATCACAGACCCTGGGTACTTAATGGAGTCCACGAGGAACTGCCAACTTTTGTGATGATTACAGAGATCTAAAAATGAAATGAATAAATGTAAGATGTACATAACTTGAGAAACACTAAAAGAGGAAAACATAAAACTGGCGACAAATCTGTCAAACAAAAACTGAAAACTCGACGAAAAGCTCTGTGACAAAAACCGCAAATAATGTGTTATTTTGTTCCAAAAGTAAGCATTTACTCATGTTAATGCTCACTGTGCAAATAATAACTAAAAATATTAAAAGAAAAACAATCCGACAAATGAAAATTGAACGAAAATAATCATTCTGGCAATGAAATGATGGTAGCTATTTTAAAAAGATATTTGGCGACTAATACTAGACAATTTTTGTTTAAATTATTGCTCTGGAATTGGGCAAGTTCAACAAAGTACTACCTGTTTTAAAAACCTTACCTTCAGGAGAAAACCTCGGGTGTGATCCGTTGTTACAGCCAGGTTGCACGATAGACCCAAAGCTCCTGTAGTTAGGCCAGAAGTCAACGGTGCCCAGTTCCTTCCTGCTGCCGTATCTGTTGGGGTCTGAGTGGATGACGTCGACAAACGTGGCAGAATTAGGGTTTAACCTCTCAAACGGCCGTTTGCCGTCAAATATGACGCCTGCAGGGTCTAAACCGGTGATCCTGGTAAAGTTATTATCGTTTAATGAAGAGAGAAATTATAGAGGTCTAAATTATGGAGCATGAAATTATGGGGTACGATATGGGTATGAATAATATTACAAGCGACTTAGGTAGGTACTCTGGTTCGATTTTTTATAGACTTCATAGTATTTACCAATCCAAGAACTTACCATTAATCAGGCTATAAAGTAACGTATAAATACGAATCCCTTTAACAACACTGACCTTTAAAACAGCAAATATTGACCAACACTAGATCTTTCATCCAAATATTTGCTTTGAGCTTAAATTCCGTACTTAAAATATTAAACAGACGAAGTAAGCAAATATTTACCAAGGCAATTGGACTCCTTTCCTCGCCATTTTGTTGCCAGTGATGCCAATAATATGCGCACCCAGGGAATGTCCTATTAAGTGCGTCTTATTCAAATCCAGGCCGTGCGCGGACAGGTTCAGCAGTACGTTAGCAAAGTCCGCTCCGAGCTGAGCAAGACATCGTTGTTGTACTCATTATAGTCGACATTTGTATTCATAGAAGCCGAAATTATGTTTTCTCGTATTATTCACCATTTTATTGCATAAACTTGCTTGTCTCTATTTAAAACGACAGTGATCAAAAATTTTGGTGGCACTTAAAATGTTATGTAGGTACGTGTGAAGCTAGGTTACACACAGGGACGTGTAGACTTCAGAGATCAAACATAATATTCATAAAATGATATACATTACCTACGCTCCCGCTCCGAGCAGAAACAAAGGAAGCATTGAGACTGTCGACAGCACTTTGATATACTTAAACAATTTAGAGCAGAAACGAGTAGTGAGAGTGGAGAGATATTGGCATTAGAAATTGAAAGGTACATATTTATACGCTAAGGTGAAATGGAATAAGATGAAATTTATTAAATAAAACAGAAGAGCTGAGAAACGTATGTAAAATATTGAGTTTCGTGGAAGTCGGTTTACATTTACAACGGTCACACACACGCGTTTTTTCTGTACGTGTAAGCCCGTTTTTGTACCTATTCTAATTTAATTAATAAGCTCATAATACTGAGTCTGCAATCCTACTGAGAAACCCACTGTTTCATGCGAACACGTATATGCGCGTAAATATGCGCTCAGCCTTATGAAGCGCGAGATTTAGTGCGTTTTTAGGCATGCTCATATTATGCAAACTGTCTGCAACCGACATATAAAATGCAATAGATCTGTTTTAATAAATAGGTATATATCATAAACTCACCTTAAAAGCATTGGGTATAGCCCAAGTTAAGTAAGACTGGGGGATCGAATTATATATCGGAGCGGCTAGACGGTCCCAGTTCAAAAGAGCAACATTTCTCTGTCCTTGCTCCAAATACGCTGTTATTAGAGCAGTTACCGCAGGCCCCTTGGGATAACCTGTTAATTATTTTTATTATTTCCTCTCTCTGAGCTCTGACCTTAAGCTGATTATCGTAATAAGCAGTATGAATAATGGCTGTGAAGTCTACGTTACAGTGTTTCTTTTTACCCGACTACGGCGAAGCAAAAAGGAGGGTTATGATTTTGACCGGGTATGTATGTATTTTCATCTGTTCTACTAAACTACTTGTCATAATTAAACAAATGAGGTATCGTTGGAAACGTCTTGATCGTCCGCTGGTTATAGGCTATGTGGCGTTACATTAAATTGAATATGGCACCTTCTAGCGGACATAAAATCATGATAAAAAAAAACGTGCCCAGTGAAATCAAATGAAAGGGCTTAATTAGCAGATTTCAAAAATAAAAATATTACTGAAATACGCCCCAAAATAATGAAATAAAAAATGAGTTTAAAAAATAAAACCCGACTACTGAAAAGGATGAAACAAGATAGTACCTACCTTCCCGTGGTCGCATGCCGCTGTACTAACATACATAATACCTATAAGCTATACTAGCATGCGACCGCGGGAAGGTACTTTCTTGTTTCATCCTTTTCTTTTCAGTAGTCGGGTTTTAGATTTTAAACTTATTTTTATTTCGTGTTAAATTTATACCTTAGTTTGAATAATTGTAACGCAAATGGATGAGATAGGACTCCTTGTAAAATAAATAATATGCCAGAGATCACTCCATTTGAAACAGAACACGAACTCGCCTTAGTCTTTGTATTTTTAAATATGTTCACTCCCGTTAATACTCGTACCTATACATAGCCGAGAAACATATTTATGCCTACCGCACTTGAAACGTATCTAAGTAAGATATATATATACCTGACTTCACCTGACTAACTGACTGCCCCTTTGTTTGGTCTCATAGTCGCAAGCGCGACTGCTGTGCAAGGGGTCGTGGGTTCACTTCTCAGATCGGGCAAAGTGTTATTGTATATTTTCATTAGGAATTTTTCAGTAGCAGCTAGGAGTTTGGAAGTTGATGGTGTGATACCCCCGTGGCTCGGAAAGCACGCAAAGCCGTTAGTCTTGCGCCTGATCTCTCCCCGGTCGCGTCGGATTGCCGTCCCATCAGACAATAAGAGTAAAGGAACAGAGAGTAAACCTGTGTTTGCGCACACACTTGTACACTATAATATCTCCTGTTAACCTAGCTCTTCGTTGAGATTGGCCACCGTGACCAAAATCGGTCAGGGCATTTTTTTTATTATTAATACCTGACACGTGTATTAGGGAAATGAGTTGTGATAACATAAGTAAATATTTGTCGTATTTTCCTAATACTTTCCTATGAATCCATGGCAGAATATTTTCGTCGGTCTGCTAGAGTTGTACCAAGACTTAGAAAATATACTTTGAGCGTCATCGAGCAGCACCTCGGTAAAGTTTTCGAAAGAACTGTAAAAAGATTACACAGTTTATTTAATAATAATGGCATAGTGACTCTTTACGTAGAAATCAATTGTTCTCATGAATGTTGTGAAGAAAGTTTTGATTATGAATATGCATAGTTAATAAGCAATACGCGAGGAGAACCAAAGAAGCGATGGATGGATAATGTGAATGAAAGCGAGTGACTTCTGAGGTAACGGACAATAAAGATGATTATAGAAGGTATAACAAAGACCTATAACCCATCAATTTATAAGGGCAAGAAGTAGATAATGGTAATATGGTGGTTCTGTCTACCTACTTTATGAAAACAAAGCTACACATTAAGAATTAAAAATAGTTAAAAAATAACTTACTCATAATAAAGCCTAAGCTTCGCCTGTTCATCACCGCATAGAACTGGAAAATGAAAAGATTGTTAAACTTTCGGCAGCTAATTAATTACCGCACTATGAAACAATGCATTTATCTGCATGCCTGTTTCGGTGAATGACCAACTGCGTAGAGCCGTAACGTATAATCAAAATATAATCCCTTCCTAAGTTAGTAATATGGAGTGATGAGTCTTCAAATGTACCTATGTATTACGTACCTAATTATATGTCTTTTGTAGGTGTCAGTAGGTACCTAATTAGGGTTTCGTAAAACGATTCCTTTCGGAAAATCCAAATAGAATCGATTGAACTAGCTACTCTTATGAAAGCATTCATCTTTTCACAGTCGTTTTGCCATTTTCCGTTTCCCGTTTCTTTTTCATCTATATTCAGTTTTTCTGTTATTATTAATCTCAACATAGCATGAAGTGAGTGTTAATACACTCCAGGACTCTTAAAGTCGAATGACAGCGTATTTTTATTTATATTTATAGGCCTAAAACATCAATATAATTTAGAGAACAAGTTTTTATGCAGTTTTGAAGCTGACTTACTGGCCAGATATCACTTTTGTTGCAAATTTGAATTCACGAACTTGAAAAAGAGAAGAAAATCGGAGATTGATTCATGATTGATCGCTCATAAAGAAGCAACAAGCTTTGATTAAAGCATCTATTACGTCAATAGTGATTTCGTTATTAGTTTTGTTTTGCATAAAAAGAGTATCGACATTGTTTTTCCTTATTTTTTTTATCCATTCTGAGGTTCAAATTACGAATACTGCACCTGAAGTAGCCGCGCAAAACTGTGACACTTCTTCAGTCTGGGTTTAGTTAACGAAACGTAAGTGCACAACTTCATGGAAGTCTGCCGCCGTTCAAAGAATTTATCATCGATACCTGGAGACTGGTGGCTTTGTATACCGTCCAGGAGGACCAGGAAACCAGTCACTACAGCACGACAAGATTGGTTTATCTTTACCACCAGCCTGTGTAAGTGTCACCTGACCTTAGTAAAGGTCCAAGGACAGCTTCGAGACTTTCATGGATTCGCAAACAGTCATGCGGTCGAACTGTTGGTGAGAAGGAGACTCGAAGAACGTGGCCTGAAACCTCATAAGCCAGCCAATAGTCCCAAGCTGATACGAGCTCACAGAATAGCGCGCCTACAGTTTTCACACAAACATTTGACTCAACAGAAGAAGCATTGGACTCAACGTCAATGGAACCAAGTTCTTTCTACAGTTGAAATCAAGATTATGCTATTTGTGACAATGCTGGACGTAGGAAAGTCTACCGTAGACAGAAAGGACTTTTTCAGCAATTTTGCATTGTAGAGAAGGTGAGTTATGGCGGTGGGTCGTGGACAGTCTGGGGCGGAATTCCCACCAAAGAAAAAAGTGGCCTTGAGATTGTGACAGGACTACGGTTGCCGCCATCAAATAGCGACCGATACGTTCATCAATGCCTAGAGGCTGATGATGAGGGTGATGACGTATATATGCTGAGTTTGAGGACCACATTTCATTTTTATGCATGTATGACAGGTATTAAAAATGTTGTTGACCTAAGAAAAAAAAATGGCTGAAGTTGTTATTTTCTACTGGTAATCCATCTAAATACCAGTAGAAAATAATCTTAGGTCAATAACATTTTTATTACCTAGATAGAGATAGTCTCATAGTCAAATATTCCCTTAGTAATCTGTAATAATATAATCCCTGAGCGACAAGCCTAGCCTTTTTAAATAAATCATTTTTACTATATCTTCTTGTGTATAATTTCTTGTTTCACTGAACGAGAAACTCCTTTTTGGAAATTCCTTTTTAAATTGCCACCAATATATATCTCATCTTGATGTCCGCACGACGCGAATATTTTGAAGAATATGGATTTAAATAACTCTTGACATGTTTTCAAGTTTAAGAACTACTTTCACTAAAGAATGATAAATATTAGATAATTAAATCTCGACAGGTTTTTGTCATCATTTAAATTTCGCTACTCGTATTATTCAAATCAAACTGTGATAGACTTTTGACTTTTTTCAAAAGTCTAATAGCTATACCTAATAGTTATTTGATTATTGCTTAGTATATAATCTTATCAAGCATTAGCTTTTATTCATTAATATCATTTATAAAAATATTAAATTTGTCTCTAAAACTCCGAGGCAAGGCAATCTGATTCACTACTTTCTTCAATAGGAAGTTGAACAGATTGCTTTCAACTAGCTAGCTAAAAAATATCTTGTACAACATCGAGATGAAAACGAACTCGCATTACGCAGTGAGGAGGAAGACGATAGCGTTGGAGATAGAACGATGTTGGATATTAAATCGAAAACCCGAGGAGACCCACATCCGAAATCTATGCTGAGGATGCTTGTCTTGAAAACTTAAGTATAAAGTAGGTAAATACTTACCGGTACCAATGATTAAGAAAACAATATAGGCACTTGTGTACATTTTGAGGATTTTTCACAGATTGTCCATTCGTTAGTTCCGAATTGTTTTTATATACGGGCCGGTATCAATGCGGTGCGGCCTGTTGCGGAATTTTGAACTTTCCTTGACATAATCGTGGCTGATTACGATTTTGGCGGTGACGCCCATATGCCGCTGAATCCTTTGGAAGCATAACCTTGGTTGTGTTATCGTGAAACTTTTCTCTGCACTAACGGTGTGTTATTCTTAGTCTTAATAAAATGCTTTAGAATTTAAACGCTTTCATTCTTATTTGTAGAAGAGTTAATAAAACGTTTCATTGGAAATGATCAAAAATTAAAAGTATCAACGAGATCGCGCCATTTTTTGGAATCATCTCGATCATCTCTTGTCTCTGTTTGTCTATTGCAGCGCAGTTAAGAGCGTTTACGCCGTACGGCATTTCATACAAACTTTCAAGCCCTTGTTTTTCGAAATGAATGAACGGATTTTAATGAAACTTCATACGCATAAGCAGGATACAAAGGTCTAAAAAGTTAGCAGAGAACATTTTCGAAAAATTGTGTTACAGCCAAATTAGACCGATTTTAAAGTTTCCATAGAAACAGAGATTTCCAGTTATCTTTTCGAAAATGTTCTCTGCTAACTTTTTAGACCTTTGTATCCTGCTTATGCGTATGAAGTTTCATTAAAATCGGTTTATTCATTTCGAAAAACAACGGCTTGAAAGTTTGTATGAAAAGCCGTACGGCGTAAACGCTCTTAAGACAAATGTTTGATGATTTTTTTGCAATCTTTTGAGCGTTTTCCACATCCTGAATAAATTTTACTAAAAAAGCGTAATGATAATTTAAGATAAATAGCCCTCTCCCACGTCACGGGAATTCTCGATTCGTAGCAGAGAAATTTAGTTTATATCGTCTAATCTCTGTCAACACAGGTCTCCTAGCATTAAACTAACTTATCGTCTACTCAAGTAAAACAAGTTACCCAATGTACCACTCGCCAATCGCCAAGCTAGTTTTCTGGTTTTACCAAGGACGAGAACCAAGTTAGGAAAAGACATTTAAAGGAGCACAATTACGTATACCTACCACAAAATAGCCTCATGTATAAAAACTACACTTTCAATCATAGAACTATTATTACTAGCGTAAGTACTTTATCTCAGTGCTTTCAATGCATTCAATACCTACTCAACTGAATCAATATTTAATCAATAAACAAATGACACCCTGCCTAAAAATTAAATGCTTTGGATGCACGGCTGTATCCTATAAAGGTATTGATGCGGTGACGATTGTGCTGTGCCAAACTACTAAGTATAGGTATTTTGTTTAGAAACATTGTTTTTATTTGAGTGACTTTGTCTTTATTGAGAATCTTGAAACCTAAACATGTGTTTGCCTTTATTCAGAACTTCAGTGGAAAAACTCACAACAGATAATATCATATATTCCAAGAAATCAAAAGCTAAAAAACGTCGTACTACCAGTGAACGTGTTTATTTTCGTTCACTGCGTGCTACGGCACAACACATACTAGACTTCATATAATACATTTACGTTTCGTACGGAATACAATCGTGTGCCATGTTCCTTTCAGGCGGTCATCCTAGAAACATTTAATAGGAAGTAGCGAGCGTACTAGTTTAGCTTGTAAGCAAAGGTTCCAGTTAGCTACTCTTGCAATTTAATATAAATTCCTTTCTTTGTTCCTTTTAGAGTACGAGTAGGTCTTCAGATGCCTTTCCTATTTTCCGCTCACTTGACAAAAGGGGTTTTTAACGAAGTTTAATCTACAGAGTACCTATACCTACTTGCTCATAAGGCTTTTTAATCATAGACGATATTGGTGGAAGACATATAAGTCTATGGGTGGAAGATGTTTTAATTTCTCTGCAATTCAGTCATTTGGTAGAGCCATCAAAAGACATAAGCACAGATAATTATAATACCTACTATAACATAAGTAACCAGGGTCATTGGGTATAGTTGAAGTTTAGTAAGAAACTGATGAATGTGTTCGAATGAATTTGATAAATGAATTGTTTGTTTCTATTTATTAAATTAATTTTATTGGAAAACATCCACCGGTTTCTTACTAAACTTCAACTACATATTATATCCGACAACACTGGTTACTTATCAGTTTTGGTGAACGTACATGAAATCCACGAAATCCTTTCGCTATAAAAAATATTTATCCATAAATTCTATCACGTAAAAGGTTCTTCAAAAATTCATAAGCTTGAAGATTGTAAGAGAAAGAAAATGTTTAAGAAATGTATGGAGCCTGGGCTAGCACAATGTATGTACACTTTATGTAACTATCGTTATATAACTAACCATTTTTCAATGATAATTTAATTCTACTTCGTTTCAATGTAAATTCAAATTAACTTGGTCATGGTTGATCAGCAATATGCGAAATGTCACTTTGACAATAACATTTGATTGATGTGTGACCTATGTATTAGCTGCGATAGAAAAAACATTCTGAAAACACTTGGGTTTCATTTTAATAATAAAATAAGATTAAAGACTCCGAAACAGATCCAATTCAACACGCGCGAATACAACAATTCAAAGACAACAGGGGGCCTAAAGAGGTCACTTTGGCAGAATTATAAAACAATTCTTAGCACGCAATTTCATCTGTATGACAGTTTTGTATGAAAATTGTCAAACAGATGAATAAAATTGCGTGATATGAATTGCTTTATGATTCTGACAAAGTGGCCTTTTTAGGCCCCCTGACAGTCAAAGAAAGACGTTCGAAACTTGATACTGTCGTCAAACGTCATGTCAAACACAACTGTCATGGCTGCCCTAAAAAAACAGGTTAAAGGTAAAGTCCGTTTCACGAAAGAACAGGCATGTAACGGAGACATAAATCTTTAATTATTTATTTAAGTATCTCAACATTATAATACAGACACTGGTTATTATAATGCATAATAAATATAGAAAGGTGTCTGAGGCAAGAGGGTTGTTGTAGGAATGTTGCTAATTATATAATAAAATATAGTTCCACATAATGCCGCGGGACTTCTTTCGTGAGATGGACTCTAATAGAAAACTTTCAAAATTATCATTTTTGTACGCCTGTTCTTCAAACTATTATTTTTTTGTATTTTTTTTAAATTTCTCTATATTTTTCCTATTTATCTATGTAGTGTACAGTCAACAAAAGAGATAAGTATGCAGGACCGTCGGTTAAAAGTTTAGTAAGAAACCGATGGATGTTCTCGAATATTTTTTTTTTTTTTTTATAGAAAACAAACAGCTCTTTTATCAAATTAAACAGTCGACAACATCTATTGGTCATCAACATCTTTTGTTGACTGTACATAGTGGCCTGATCTCTCTCTGGTCGTGTCGGATTGCCGTCCCATCGGACTATGAGAGTGAGGGAGGAGGAAGGGCATCTGTGTCTGCGCACACTTGTACACTTAAACAGATGATCACCAATCTGCCAACAAATTAGACTAATTAAGGTTGTAGGCCTAATCCTAATAAATAGTAACTATACCTAAATGCGAAAGTAAGTTTATTACATTTCACGCCTAAACCACTGAACCGATCATTCTGAGCTTATACGTTGTCAGGTGTACAGATACGGATAGAGTACCTTTCATCCCGAAAAAAAGTGCTGTTTCTGAGGAAAACAACAATAACGTTATTATGATAATAGATAGCGCCACGTGTCTTTTGTCTTGATCGCAGACGAAGTCCCGGGCAACAGCTAGTTGCTAAATAAGTGTGCCGTGTTAATGCCACTGTCCTTGTCTCTATATAATGGTATGTTTGCATAGCGGAACCTTGACTTGTACGTAGAATAACCAACGTTTGAAATTATAGTTTGGGTTTTTACAGCATCTTTCTTCAACAGTTCTTGATACTTTAATGTAGTAACGTGGTGACTACGGAGTAAACGTAACAGCATTAAGTAGCGGACATTCCTTAAGGTTAAGACAATATTATGTTCACATTGTCTGTTGTCTTTTTTCCACGGAATATGATTGTAGGTACCTATCGGAACATTAATATGGACTAAATATTCGTTGAGAAATCCTTAGATTAGTAAATTTTGATAACTTATAATTAGTCAGAGACAATAATATAAGCCTTACTGCGGTCAGAATTCTCAGACCGCAGCAAGGGTGCTATAGTTTCTGGCTAAGTTGCTTAGGTACCTACTCTATTTAAATAGGTGCCCATTCTTCATGACGCTTATGGACGTGTTGTAGCTGGTAGCTGCAAACCTGCACATGAGTTTTATTGAATGTAATTGTACGCTTAACGTCACGTTTAATTCAATGTAGTTGTGATAGGTCCGGCATCGTGTATGACGTCATACTTGTAACCCATTTCATACTTATTTGTGAAACTCACAACGCGCTGCACTTTCCTCTGTGTTTGGTCTGAGTCAGACTTATAGGGAGTGGACTCTTTGTGGTTTCCAACTTTAGATGTGAAAGTGTGATTCAAATTGGGTAGAACCATAAATACCTACGTATACAGTTTAGTAGGTATTCACATAAACCGGGACAAAAATTGAACTATAAAAAGTAGAATAAATATTGTCGTTGATAACAATCGAGTCCAAGGGCTGTTTCGTAGATAGGTACGTTACCTACCTACATTGTTAGAATTTGAAACTTGATTATGGAAGGTACCTACTTTATTTGAATGGCAATTTCGTCGTTTGCAGAATGAGTCTGTAGGCACAGAGCATGTAACCTTTAACTGTAGGGTTTTAGTCCTAAACTAATTTTAAGCAATGCTTGAGTATTGAGTGAGGTTCTGTAATTTGGACCTTAGACCGTGATGTGCAGCGGGAATGTAGTGTTTCCACATTCGTTTCATTTCTCGCGTCATCCACGATAAGCAACAAAATCGTAATGATAAACAACAAATGGTTCACAGACTAGCCAGTCAGCAGAATTGCTAATATCACCATTGTGCGTCCATCAGTCCTTATAAGGATCGGATCAGATGACAGGCTAGGTCCCAAAACACTGATTTTGGCCGTTTCACATAACTTTTATTCGAATAAGTACTTTGCTCGTTTGGTAAGTTACCGAACTTACTTTATAAATTACTTAACTGTTTCTTGAAATAGACCTAATAATAACCTACTAGAACAAGACTGAATAAATTAGCCATTTAAACAATCTACTTCCTTACAAGACTGCCTAGTGCTCACCAAGTTAACCTTGTAAGGGTCAGCGCACACCAAACTGCAAAATGCTCGCGTATGGTCGAGCAAAATTTTTACTCGACCATGTTAGCGGCATTTTCGCCCCTCCATGAGCAATCTCCGTTGCGTACATGACCAGTTTAATGCCAAAATCCAACATTGGGAGACGTGTTATATGGTTGATTGGGACTTAGTAATTATTGCCCTTTTGGCAGAGGAAGAGGAAGATGAATAGGTACCTAATATGTAAATAAAATCAACTTTTCTTCGTCCATGATTTCCAGCTGACGCTGGCCGCGCCGGTAAACACACGTCCAGACAGTAAATCGTAAATCTCGCTGTGGCAATACCACATGAGTAGTTAAAACTACTGATGTGGCAATACTGAGCGCGGGCAGCGGCGTGCGGCAGCGGCTCGACCGCGCTCGCGCAAGTGGAACGCATACTGAAACACGCATCTTGCGAGCTCGAGCATGGTCGAGCATCAAGTTTGGACGTGTCAATTTATGGAATTGTCATAAGATTAATTTTTCAGTAGTATCAGAAAATGCTCTGCTCTGCTCTGCTCTTAGTGTGGGCTGACGCTAAGGGAGTAATTATCTAATTAAGCAAACTGTTTATAACCTTCACTGATGAACTGTACCTAATTGACAGAATGCTGTCGAAACGAAAATCAAACCACGATGTCTTTAACATACTATTTTATTCTTTATATTAATATCCTTCGCAATCACGTTATAATATTTATGATTACAGTTTAATTTTGGAATGGTATTTAATGTAATATAACGATAAGCTTAAAAATAAATAAAAATCATATCAATTGAATTTACAATGTAATCTATCATGCATCACGATGACAGACTTTTTGAAATTAAGGAACATGGCAAAGAGTGTAGATGAACGCGACTCTTTGGTTTCTCTGTTTCTTCTAGAATAGCGGACTATAAATCTAAAATGAAACATTACAAAATTAATGCGAAATTAACATTCACAATAGAAGAACGTATTCAACCCTAAGCAAATGAAAGCGTCAAACTGCGACAGACAGAATAATAACGTCATAATTACACCTTCACTTACAACTATGTTAATTTTTTCATCATTAAAATTGTTATTTGTACAAAATAATTCAACGAGTGTGATAAAATATAATAATTAAGTTAAAAATACAATACAAAAACAATATAAATACCTAATTATACGATCAATCTATTGCTAAGTAATACAGATAACAACCTGCTAGTACTGACAAGCCTGAACAGGATAACACATTATCAAAGCACATATTTTCCTTTATTATTAAACAATCAGAAACAAGAATAATTGCACCAATAAATAAAAGAGGAAATAGGGTTAAAAGTAAAATTAAAATAAACGTTAATGAGACGTAAGAGAGACATGAGACAGATTATAAATAAAGGATAATTTAAATGGAAATGAGAAGAAGTACAGACGAGAAGTATTCGTAAGATAGTTCACTAAGTTATAACTTTTATTGATTGGTGCAATCCACAGGTACATAAACACTTTCCTTCAAATGCAGCCCAATTCGAGTAGGTATACCGTTCCGAGGCCAGAATGTTGAGAAAAGCAAATTCTTACATTATAAGTGAGTCTGGAGCTACTCTTACCTTATTTCATTTAGTTTATCCACTAATGGTAGAAACGTGTGAAGTCGATAAAAATTGAAATAAGATAAATAGGTAAAACCCTTCAGCTAGAATTACTATGAGATATCTAAGGTATTGTTTTTAATATCGTTTATGAGAATAACATATCATTATGACTTCAAGCTAAATTCTATTGAGAAAGAGCAAACTCGTATTAAATCTACGTAAAATAACATTTGAAGCTCATAAATTATTTTCAAAGTCCATTAAAATGGTGTTCCAGAGCTAGGAGCTTTAGACCGTAGGTATCTTGTGAGTTTAGTTTCATTATTTTCATTCACCATTTCCATATAAGGTACATACGTATTCAATTCATAAACGCGAGATACAGAGAAGTCACTCCGGTTGGGTCCCAGTTTCCTATAACCTACGCCTCCACGCGGTGCAGTAACTTATCTCCGGCAAGAACATGATCCGGACGACGCGCGTCCGCGGCGCACACGCGGGGCAGACTAGTCGGTCACGAGCACAAAAAGTTCAGCAGTCCAACACTTCAATACTGACGGTCGTCGTAGATGTAGATGGCCTCCCCGGCGGACTCCTTGAGCGGGGGCGGCGGGAAGTCCAGCTCGCCCGGCCGGAACAGCTTGGACGCGTTGGGCGCGGGCGAGGCCGGCGCCGGGGAGCCGCTGCCGGGCGAGCCGCCGCCGCGACGCTTCACGCCGCTGGGCGATGCGGCCGTGCGGAATGATGACCGCCTGGCCAACCTGTGCAACATAACGATTGGTTCATTTCTGATCTAGTGTTCCTTCAACTAAAGCTGAAATTGAAAGCTGCCCGGCAACTTTCCAATAAAACTTAGAGATAAACTTTTTCCCCTTTATTCATCAACGTTGCTTAAAGTTAAGTAGTGATTAGCGACTGTTCAACCATACATTTTAAACGACACTTAACTTTAATTATTGTTTAAAAATAAACCCTTTTATGTTTAACCTTAGTCATCAAGTTTATATACAACAAGATATATTACAACTAATAATTTTTCTGTAAGATTTAAATACTTTACCTAGAAGCCACCTCCTCAGGTGTTTCTTCAATCTCCAGCACCCAGCTGACGGAGTCGTGTTTCTCGACGACGCCCTTGACTGCAGGCAGCGGGGGCGAGTCGGGCGCAGGCGAGGCGGCGGGGGAAGGGGGCGAGTCGGGCGGGGGCGAGGCCGAGCGACCCGAGTCGCCCGACGACGTGCGCGCGCGCAATGGCGGTCGCTCGATGTAACCGCCGCCCGCTAACAGAGACACCACCTGCGTGACAAATAAAATATAAAATCGATTTCAACTTATTGGTCCTACTTGGGTCATTCCCAGTATATATTATTGTATGTAAGTAAGTAAATCGGCTGCACCGAACATTTTGTTGAAGTGTCAACAAAGGATTTATTATTGTTATTTAAAAAGGTTAACGATACGATTCCCTCCGTTTATGATTACATAAACGGAACGAATCGTATCGTTAACCTTTCATTAATTCGATTCGATTACCTTTACATCATATATTTATTCATTGACATCAAATATTTATCATCAGGTGATTTCACCACATGCAGTAAAAAGTTTACCAGACTAGGTCAGAGAGTTAAAGTAAATAATTATAAGAAAAGTATAAGTAGGTATATAATTGGGTTCTATTGATATTTCACATGCAGTAACGGATTTTTATAAAAGACAACCCACCTGTGACTTCTGTCTAAGCTTGTATCGTAGCTCCTCGTTGAGAGCGGCCAGTCGCGCGGCATGGTCACGGTCGCGCGCCGCGGCGTCGCGCAGACGCCTGTTATCGTCACGCAACCGGTCGGTGTCGCGTTGCCGAGCGGCCGCGCGTTCGCGCAGCTCCTCAGCAGCGTGACGCGCGGCTCGCGCCTCCCGCTCGCACGCCGCTCGACGTTCTCGTTCCGCCGCGAGTTCTGATCGCGAATCGCGCAATGATGCGACCTCCGCCTGCTTCAGCTCGATCACCGCGCGGAGTGATCGTACCTGGAGGGGGAAATGCTCCGATTAAGTAAGCCTTATACGTTACAAGTTTTCAAATACCTACCAAACATATCTCATCTGTCTAGCCTTTTCCTAACTATGTTGGGGTCGGCTTCCAGTCTAACCGGATGCAGTTGAATACCAGTATTTTTACATGAAGCAACTGCCTAGCTGACCTCTACAACCCAGTTACTGGGTAATACGATACCCCTTGGTAAGAATGGTTTTCAGATCTTCTGGCTTCTGACTACCCGTAACGGCTGTCAAATATCCACGACTGACAGCCGGGACGGCTTAATGTGCTTTCCGAGGCACGGAGGGGTCTCGGTATGTAAAGATGGTCGCCATCCATAGACCAACCGCGGCAAGCGTAGCTTAACCTGATCGATCGACCTCTGCGGCTGTTTTAATTTAGCCACGGGCCCCTCTAAATACTTACCAAACATAATGAAGTATAATACTTATTATCCTCACTAAATATAGTAATTAGGTATCCTTTCTGAACTTATCTGTGCTACCTAATAATGAACGGCAGCCCTATTTATTTCAATGGCTCCATAATAACTATAACTGCTTTATTAATAGCTTCAGTGGGTAGTACTAACCTCAGCTGCCAACTCGTTGGCATCTGTGCTCAATTCCTCATTCGCAGCTAATCGCAGCTCGCAATCTTCCGCCTCGCAGCACACGGGGTCGCAGGCCGCGTCGCACATGTTGCACGACTTGTCCCACGACGTGTCCACCGATGTGTCCACCGACGTGTCGGTCGACGTGTTGGCCGACATCACCGATGTATTGTACGACTTGCTCTGCTCTACCTCTGCCCGCGCCGCTTCTAGTTGTGCGCGTAATGTGCGCTCGATTTCGCTGTGCGCGTGTAGACGCACCCTACTCTCGGCGACTTCGTGTTTAAGGGATTCTATTGTATCCTATAAATAAAATAAAGTAGCTTATTATAATGGTTTAAGTTAACAGGTTTCACCAGCCTTTGGCAGCTCAGGTGGTTTAGCGAGATTGCCATTGTGGTTTCTGAAGGCTAAGGCACATTCTTCGGCCTTCAAAGGCGCGGCGAGTACCCAACAATAAAAACAAATGTTTGTAAAAACAATTCCAGTAATACAAGTCGGTGCATAAATTAATATTAATTGCAATTTATTTAAGTCCCAAAGGAATGTTAATGAGTGTGGTTACCTTGAGTCCCTTGATGTCATTGGCGAGTGTTGCGACCTCCTCGATGTGTTTGGCCTGGAGGCGCGCGTTCGCCTCCTCCTTCGACGAGACCTCCATCTCCAGCTCTGAGATCTTGCTCAGGCATTCTGCGACTGGAATTATCGTAATTATACGTTAATATAACATTCATGAATTAATTTCTTACAAACTATGGAGTGGACTGAGATATTATAGGTATTTAAAATGTACATAATTATAAACTATATATTTTTTGTAGGGATTGAAAAACAAAGAAGAGCAGCAATGGAATGTACTGTCAATAACCGAGGGAGGTAATCTACTGTCTACTTCATGTTTTTATAAGTCCATAATAATACTTTACAGTAGAATTCAACAGGTTGAATAAGTTATTTATGTATTTTAGTTAACTTTGCTTTTTTAATAGCTTGCTTTGTTTTTTTTGCTTTTTATTTTGCTTTTGGAATCTGCTGGATATTATAAGCACAATAAGAACGGTCATGGTGGTGATGGTTTGGGTACGCTTATGTTCAGCAGAGGACATAGACCTTCCCTCCCCTTTTTGGCTGTATAATGATGATGATTATGATTAAATGTGTTCAATACTAACTGGTATCGAGATCTTTCTGCGCTCGCTGCTGTCGGTCGCGGTCTGCACGCGTGGCGCTGCTGCGCTCGGCGGCCGCCACGCCGCGCCATCGCTCCGCCTCCACACGCCAACTGCTGCCATTTAGTGCGTCCAACTGAAAATATAATAATACCATTAGTATAACGTTCACTGAGCTTGTAACTTTATTTTAATACGGCTGTTCATACAGCTTAGTCCATAAGGATGTTTAGAATACAACTTGCAAGGATGTCGACTGTAAAATATTACACAGTTAAGTACTTAGAATACTTGTCTGTTCTGATCAGCCAAGGTACTAAGCTTATTTTCTGGCACTGGAGGCCTACCATGATCTATTTAAAAACGATTCAAAAGCAAGACATTTTAGTTTAGGTTCTTAAACTGCATCGCTCACAGTCGTACCATGACGTCCAATACGCTCAGCGGCATTTGGATCGTTGAAAGTGAATGAGCGTTAAGAGCTCGTGGTAGGTATCCAGATGGCACGGCCGAAATTGAATCGTTAAACTGACGTCATGGTACGAATTAGAGGAACAGTTCAGTTTAGGTCCTAAAGTGGATCGCGTTCAGAGCTCGTGGTAGGTATCCTGGTGTGGGTTTACGTATATTGTCGTTTGAAATAAAACTCTTGGTTTTTACACGAATAACCTCTCAAGTGAATACACTATGTTGGGTCATCACTTACACAAAAGCCATGAACAAACATCCATACTCGTAAAATATCTGTCTGTATGGCCATACAAATATTTGTTCCAAGTTCCATCGTGAATCGAACCGGCCTTAAAGCTTTGTCAAATGTTTGTTGTGTTGGTTGGTAAACACAATAGAGTGCCTACAACTTATGTAAATTTTCGACTACATTCGTAAATCACTACGACGTAGTGACGACATTGTGGAACGTTATCGTTGGTATTTTGAAAAAATACTAATACTATAAATTTAGTACCAGTCTGGGTTTTTCAGTTATCTCACTGTGAACGCCTCTAAAAAAATCTAAATATGCTTTTATTAAGAATAGTTTCAGGGTGATAAAAAAACGGGCAAACTCTATAACCAACCCGTCCTCAATCTTCGAGCTATTGAAGCTTAAATAAAACTAATACTCACTCGAAACACTAAATACTGGACTAAAACGCCCAGGGCTTCGACGCCTTTGGCGGCATGCGCGAGCGCAACGGCCTGCTCGCGCGGCTGTTGCGGCTGCGGCGCGACGAGTGGCACCGCCGGCGTCCGCACTGGCTGGGGCGTCTGCACACGCTTGCCGCGCGGCCCCACCGCGGCTGCAACTCGCGGTGGCTCTGCAGGACAAACGAAAAACAAATGAGTACCATCGAAGCTATTCATTTAAAAAAATAAAAGGCATATAAATCGATGTGTGATTCTCAGTTTCCCGAACAACTGCCTATGTAGAATTCGAATAAATCTGGGTTGCTTAAAACGTTCCTACTACTGTGTCACAGAACTCCTCTCTGTGAGAGAGCGTGCGCCATAATCCACCACACTGTCCCAGTGCGGGTTGGGTTTGGCTGCAATTGTTGACACCATTATAATTAGATAAGTAGGTTACAGCTGAACGTTACTTGAGCAAGGAATAAGTAGTTAAACGATCGATCTGCGTGAGGTAAGAGCACGATCTCTCGTTCTTCAATGAAGTCATAGAAACACGTTAACAAAACGGCTAGTAATGTTATCGGTAAGTGCGCCGGCACCATTCATAGCCACGCGCGCAGCATCGTGCTGGGTCAGAGATCAGCGCTAAGTACTGTGCGTAGGAGTGACAGGTTGCTAGCAGACGCCTAACTCGAACTTCACTATAATAATATACTTCCGACGGTTGCCGACTACCACCCTGCGGTATGAATAAGTGGATTTAATGTATAAGTATGAGCAGAAACTCTCATTCAGTGGTGAGATAAATCAAGGAAACACTTGACAACAGATGTACCTAAATGCAGCAAGACGACTGCTTTTGGGTACGATGCCAGCAACTACATTAGCGTTCTAAAGGTTGTTTTATTCATACTCTAAGGTTGACACATCACTTGTAACGGTCAAGAAGCTGAGGGCTATCTTTACCTTAACTCCTAGAAGAGCATGAAAATACATTGTTCTTAAATATTCAAGTATTTGTACTGTGTTATCGTTTGTTCGGACACGAGGACGCGTGTCGCGATCCGACTAATCAGTGAATCGACCTCTAAAATCGTATGCCATGTATGAAGAGATGGTAATCTTCAGCGGCTCTACTCATTGTGGGTTTTTTTCCTAACGCTCGTGTAAAATACAAAACTTATTCACCATTTCATTATTCATTTTTTTCAGGGGCGAAGGAAGACAATAAAGTTAACTTGGGGAACAGCAATTTTATCACGATCATAAAAATGTGACATTGATGTGAACTGTGTCTTTTTATATGAGGCTTTTAATTAGATACAATAAACATTAATTAACTAGAGCTTTGTCGCTTTCTGCTACTTCATATAATAAACATACTTTGACCCTTTTACGTGAAACACCGACCACAATATTTAGGACAGCGTGTATTAAAATGGGTCTAGTTACTGCGCTTGCGACTGTCAACGCTAATAGAAGCGTCGGCTTCTATTAGCGCTTCCTCTGTTCTCTTTATAATTACATAACCGGAGAGTTCTAACGATTTTATAGAAATAGTAAGAAGTTTAAACGGAAATAAATCAGTAATTACAAACGTTTTGTTTTTCCATTAAACTAGGTATTAAATGACATTGCATTCTTAGGACACCGGTATTTAATATGCATACAAATACCCTTGGTGCGATTGTTATCCAATCCATACATTCCTACATACTAATGCATTCAACACAACGTTTTCAAGATCAATGAAATAGATAATAAACTGTTTTTCGTCTTCATAAAACATTACGGATAGGTAAATGCAAGAAATACCTACAAGCCAAGCAAAATATTTATCTTTATGAGAAAGTCTTCATCAAACGTATTGTTAATTGTCTCTTATCCTTTGTCCCAAGAACTAATTAACAGATTTACATAAATAAAGCCCAGCTTTCTATATTTTGTGATGACACGGCAAGCCTACTGACACTAACCATCACGAAGAGAAATCGGCAGTGTTCTGCGCACGTATCTATTATTTGATATGAATATTTCAAACAGTCACTTACTAGGCAACATACAAATAAAATTTAAGGTACTATCACTTTTAATTCATAGATATTTTGAACCAATCGTACGTTAACAGATGCGGAAAAACGAAATCATCTATTTCCCTTGCTTTCCGCTTTTTATTCCACAGTCCACAAAATCACGGACCCAACCAATCATTTAATGAAACTAGGACAACAGAAAAAGCAGCTTTGATTTAGCAGATGTAAAAAATGGTCTCTCTTTATGCTGGTAACTGTTCCCACGCGCGCCGGCGCTCGCTTCGCGCATCATTAGGTTCGGCTGACAGCGCCCATTTCCGCCACGTGGTACAATACAATAAAAGCTCCAACATGTTAATTTTTCAGTCCAATTTGTAACATTCGCGTGTGTAGTGACACATTGGATCAAGATATTGGACGAAAAAATTAACAAAAACACTCAAATGTGAATAGCATTGCATTATCTCGTAGTTGCTCGTTGCGCCTAAGGCCGGTATTTATTTCGACCATAGTAACTCTCGAATGTGTCACTGTGCCAAGTAATGATAGTTGTTACTCTGTACTAACGGACAAACTGAAGCTCAAATGCCTATTATGTCGACATTAAACTAATTTAATCATGACTCTTCTGCCTGCGACGGGGCTTGTTCGTGCTATGAAATATTAACACTTCTTATAAGAATTAGGAGACCAAAACTTAGCCAAGAAAGGAAGAAAAATACATAATATTTTCGAAGAAGGACTAGACAAAGACGATGCAATAGTAATTGTGCTCATAAAGCATAATTATTGCGGATGATGTCTCAATAGTAATTTTGTGAATGGCCGGTTAGAGAGGGTCAAACAGCATAATATGTGCGTGGGCATCAATTGGGAACGTTGAAACGTCAAATTAACATGCTTTAGGGCTGACATAATATTAAAAATACAATTAATTTATGACTGTGCGCTGTGAAGGGCTCAATGATTCTTAATCATGTTCGTTTGAGTGTGACTTCAAAATAGAGCGATATCAATTGAGATTCTGACAGATACGGTCTACATAATTTACAATAAAATTATTGATAACATTCAGCTTAATTATGTAGGTATACAGACATTATGTGTAATAAGTTAATGACTGCAAATATTATTCAATTCTATATAACCTTAAATAACATCAACCGTGGGTGCTAACTCTCAAATATAATTCCGATAGATCGACATTGGTCAAACGTCAGTTGGTTGAGTTAAACGTCAGGGATTGGCTAGACTCAGTGAGTCCAGCCAATCCCTGACGTTTGACTGACAATTCCAATGTCGATCTATCGGAATTATATTCGAGAGTAAGCACCCTGCTGTCAGGAGTAGGTGTACCTATATTAGTCAAAGTACAAGAGAGCATTGCGCCTACGCCAGGAACATAGACCGTTTGATCAGATGATTGCTGACATTTTTATGTACTTGACAAATGTCAGTTCTCATGAACATGATTCTGCAATAGTTATGTGATCTTTACGTACATAACTTCTGACATAAAACTTGCTTGTAAGAGCCCTTTCTAAATGTGAATAAGTATTTAGTTGTGTACACTGTTAACGAAGCTCTTGAGAAATGGATTTAAGAAATACCGTCACGCCTTTACTTACACCCACATGTCGGCAATGACTGTAAGTATTAGCACCCAAGAAATAGGAGGCTAGCCGTGGGGCTATTGCGATGGACATGAATCCATTTAATATTTCCTAAGAATCAAACTCTAAAGCATTTTATTTCAATGAAACGTATTATAGACACTTTTGAGTTGTCAATGAGTCGATCAGTCAGAAAGATGAAACTACTTGCCCATACCACAGATAATATAATACCATACCAAAGCGTAATAGGTTCCTATGGACACGGTAGGGCAAAACTCCATGGACGCTCTTTTAAACCAAAAAATACTGTTAAGTACAAGATATTGGTTACATCATTCGTGTTCGCAATTATAGGCACGTGTACACACGGCTACACATCAAGCTATACATTTCCAGTTTTAGCTGACCTCGCATTGTATAGGTTTTTCATACAATCAGAAGTCAGCTTATACTGGTTATATATAGCTTGATGTGTAGCCGTGTGTACGTGAGAACGATTTAAAAAGAAAGATGAATGATAAAAAACACTTTTCTGGTCATAATAAAAAGCCATCAGCCGTACAAAGGTATTTCAAAAGAAACGTCAAAAAACGATTTCCAACTTGACTAAACTACTATTTTAATAAAAATCAGACCAAAACTTGTCTAAGTCATGTTACTTGTAAACTCGTCAATTTAAAAGCACTGTCATAAACCACAGACAGTCATTACTATGATGGATTCAGAGGCGATTGACTGTTTTGTATCAGTATTCCACTTACAGAGTAGGGTAACGGGTCTCCGCGGCCGTGTCGTGAATATTCTATTGCTTAGAGTACGTTGACTACTTACTATTAAAAAGTTACGATAGTAATACGTCTTCCTGTAATATGTCAACAATAATTGATTGTTCTAACAGATTTATGATAAACTAGCTTCTGCCCGCGACTTCGTCCGCGTGAAATTTCACCCTCCCCCCATTCACCCTCTTAGGGGTGGAATATCGAAAACCCTTTCTTTTAACAAAACTCTTCACAAAGAACACACCCTCCAAATTTTATGTCTCTAGGACCAGCGGTTTAGGCTGTGCGTTGAAATATCAGTCAGTCAGGATTTGAATTTCATATACATGTTTAGATACCTACATTATTAAAACGTCGAAGAAAACAAAAATGAACAAATTTGTTAAATTTTACATTCGTGTTCTTGGCAACCCTGAATAATCCCCATAAACACATCTTATGCGAGTACCTATCACAAAAGCCGACCGACCTTGTGGGGCCGATGACATAAACACCAATTTATTATTAAAATATTATCAAACTGTTGTTTTACTATCAATCATTTTACAAATTATTACGCTGAAGTTATGACATCTACAACATTTTTATAAACTTACAACAATACAAATAAGATTTTATTCCCATTTATAAGCAAAACTCATAACGGATTTAATAATAAATTAATTACCTACCTACTATTCGTGTTTCAAGTGTGGCTATAAAATAATTGAAGGTAAATGAATCAAAGCTGCATAGTTCGCATTCGTGACTAAACTATTTTTATTCAAGATCAATAGTATGGTCGGTAAAAGTAAACTGAAAGGATATTCAACGTTTATTCGACCTACATTTTAAGTAACCGAAGCTTTTCATCAAAGCGTTCAGTCTTCAGTATTTTAAGTAAATATAGCATTATTTGAATCACGCATTGACGTACAAAGTTACATTCACTTCCTTTCGAGGAAAAGCTTTAATCGACAGTTACGTTTGATTGGTTGATAAGGGCAACGGAGGAAAGGGAATTTTATTTTTTATACCTATAGTTTACGTTTATGTAAAACATGAAATATAAATATAAATTAAATATCTGTACCTATTGTTTACTAGAACGTGTGGTTCTATTTAGTGAGCAGTGTTTTTATCTACGTACTCAAAGCGAGTTCGCCCCTAGCATAATATTATCACAATTTTAAAGAATACCTAGCTCAAATATTCAACGTTAACTCCACTATCCGCCCACCGAGAGCCATTACGAAAACCATATATCATTCGCTCATCAAACGGTTGTTGCTCATTTGGTGGGTTCCGGATGGCAACAAATCTTGCCGCAATAGTTCATTTACACTGTTATTTGTACCGCGCACCCGCTCTAATAATACTATAATCCATTCGTTTGCGTCTAGCGTGTAGAGTAGTGAGAGAATCACAGATCTAATTTTAGTTGTGTTTGTATGTATGTCAGGGGGCCGCGTCGAGTCGCCCGCCCGCCCTAGAAGGGTCATCTTCCCAACGACAGCTTCGCAATATATCTTGCATAGCGCAAAAATGTCGCTTTCTTATTGTTGTTTTATTTTTATCATAAAGCTTTAAATTTTCTGATTGTGTCATACATCCCTTACTTATATCTTTGATTGTGAATCGATGAGATGAGAGTAGGTATTTGAACATAGATTAGTTCGACCTGAAAATACTGTAAAATGATTACCTACCTAACTATTTAGGTTTCTGTGCATGAGAAGTGGAATAATAATGCAAATAAAGCACTAACATTTTATTGATATGAATTCCTTGAACTGTAGGTACAGTAGGTAACAGATGACGATAATAAACACAAAAGCTATAAATTTCTCCGAAATTAATCTTTGATCGCGAACAAGGAACCTACCAACTGGGCCAAATGGGCAATATTAAAAAAACCTAGCAACACTTCTGTGTAAATTATACCGTGCGACCCTATTGTAGAGCCAGATTAAAATCTTTGTGAATTGCTATTTATTGTGATAACATCTAAAAAATTGTATGTTTCAGCGAGGCTGTTGAATGTACTGTGAATGACATAACAAAGCTCATGCATTTATGTACGGCATGTGTGTTCGTAATACTAGGTGTGAACTCGGAGTGTGTTATGTGCGTTATTGTCCTTACAGGGTGTGAGGGTGCGGAAAACTCAATGAATATTTTTTCTTGTAAGACACGACATAGCTAATTGTAAGCCGAGTTTATTGACATTGATGAGATTTTAAAAGATCTAAATGAGAAGCAGCTAACGACCTGTCACACGTTACGCATATTATTGCGATCCCAAACCGGACGCAGCAACCTTGCCCTGCCTTAAAACAAAGCACCTGCTACAGACATCGTCAAGGCTAAAAACTGGACCAAAATCTACTTTTACATTACATCATTACACTTTCTTGGAGATCTGTATAGTACCTCGAGTATGACCTAGTCGCTGTCCACAGGTGTCTGTGCGTCATTTAGGTCCAAGAAAGTTGACCTATAAGGTGACACAATCGCAATACAAATCCGATTGTGTTTACGCCAAATCCGGGTCTCATAGATGGCAGACATGTCTTGGGTTTAGCGCAGATTCGCTGATAATAATATGTGGGTCCGCCTTAATTACTATTTCTCACGCATTGCGTATACGCATGACATTTACGTTTACGAATTAGAAATCACCCTACATTCAGGTTAATGTTAATCTTGCCAAATCTAAACTGTTGGTGCAAGCAATTTTTGCAGTTACAGCTTGATAACCTACAGCTGGAAAAGCTCTTCCTATGACTTCATCTCTTGATCTTTTTTCGGAGCCAAGTGTCGACTGATTCAAATTTGTTATATCTAGTCTGCGAGACTACTTCGCTGAATCATAGTCCTCGGATTTCTTTGGCCGCTCCCAGCATCAGGCATGCTGCCAGCCTATTCCACTTTTGACAACGTTAAGACGCTGCGATCAATTTTCTTTTTGCAGTGCGGTATATTGAACTCGTTAATTTAGTTCGATAGTGCGTTGTCGAACCTTGAGTTTGAACTTTTGAATACTCGCCAAGGCTCAAGCTTGAGGATCGTAGGGAAGAATAGAAAGGCACACATCTAGCTTTGTAAAACGAAGTTTACAATAACGTAACCATAATTATAGCCAATGCTTTGCAGATAGATCCTGTTCAGAATTTTTGTTTACATAGTCGTCTAATGTTTGTGAATTACTGTCGGTGTTAAGTGGGTTTCATAAGATGTCTGAAGGTGTTTTAAAAGTTTAATCATTTGAATTATCCATAAATGTTGACAAGTCAATATTGAGCAAGTATTGTAGAATCAATTTGTTGATTTCACTTTGCAACTATGATGTGGCTGAGTCAATAAGTACCTATAAGTAGCTCACCGCTTAGTAATCAACGAAGGATTGGTACAGCGGGATACCTTAACATTCCTGATGTTATAATAATTTTGCAAAATTTGATGCAGTCATGAAAAAACCTCTATTCTAATCTTATGAGATGGCATCAAAATCAGGTAGACGTCGTAAAAACTAGAGATAGCACTAACGTTTCAGATTTATAGATAGAGATCATGCGCACGATTGCGCTGTATACCACTCACGCACGGCAATCTATCACTTACTCGTCTGTCACCGAGGAGCACCGTGGTGACCCCATTCCTCCGCTAAGACTTTAAAATCATCTTTAAGAAGATAGCAGCGTAGGCAATGTTTACACAAAATTTGACTATCAAGTATCAACATTAGCAAGGCAATGATCACAGTATTCACAGTCAGTGTGTTCAAATCTAACGAAACAAAGGACTCATAGTAGAATTCGTCACAATGGTCAATTTGGAAATACTCTGCCTCACTCACTACGTAAATCTGTCAATGTGTACTAACGAAGTTGTAAAACTCATACACATCGCCACCTTTATTCACTCCGAGGAGTCAAAAGGACACTTGCCAAAGGAAGTTAAAATATAAGGACGTCGGAGACAATTTCCTTAAACTTCGTAATCTGGGTCACGATTATATGATCGGTAATTTAATTTAATATTTACAAAAAATTATTCAAATTAATGAACTGGAAAAAACGTTTCATGGCGCTTAGCTTGTGTAACTTGTTTTGTATTGAAAGAATTGCCGCCAGGCATATCGATATGGGGAATGGAACCGGCGAGAGATGTCGTGCGGTGTCCCGCAGGGATCGGTCTTGGGGCCGCTCCTGTGGGACATCGGTTACGACTGGGTGCTGCGGGCAGACCTCCCTGATGGCGTCAGCGTAGTTTGCTACGCTGACGACACGCTGGTCCTGGCGCAGGGGAGGTCGCATCAGGCGGCGGCCGACGTAATGACACGCGGGGTTGCGATAGTCGTGGAGAGGATCCGGCAGTTGGGTCTCGAGGTGGCTCTGCACAAGTCCGAAGCCATGACATTTCATGGGCTTCGGAACGGGCCACCATCGGGATCCCAACTTACGGTAGGAGGGGTTCACATCGGCGTCGAGACGACGATGAAATACCTGGGTCTCGTCCTCGACAGCCGGTGGAACTTCGTGGAGCACTTCCGACGTTTGGCCCCCAAACTGGAACGGGCTGGGGCCGCTTTCAAGCGGCTCCTGCCCAACCTGAGGGGGCCAAACGCCTCCTGCCGGAGGCTTTACGCGGGGGTCGTGCGGTCCATGGCCGTGTATGGCGCCCCGGTGTGGGCGCGTTCACTGCGGCTTCGAGCCGCCCACTACTTGAACGCGCCCCAAAAGGTGGTAGCCATACGGCTGATACGGGGGTACCGCACGATCTCGCGCGAGGCGGCAAGCCTCCTTGCCGGACTGCCGCCATGGGATCTGGAGGCGATAGTCCTCGCGCGCCTCTTTGAGTGGCGCGCGGAGGCACTACGCCGGGGGGAAAACCCGCTTCCGCGGCAAATTGCTGCGGAGCGGACGGACCTCCGGCGCGATCTCATGGCGGCATGGAAAGCGCGACTGTCGCAACCCAGCGCAGGGCACGCCGCGATAGCGGCGGTAAGGCCCCTCTTTGAGGAGTGGCTAGAGAGGCGTCACGGCGCCCTCACCTACCGCCTGACGCAGGTCCTCACCGGACACGGATGTTTCGGGAGGTTCCTGCACATAATCAGGCGGGAGGAAACGCCCGGGTGTCACCACTGCGAGGATCGCCCAGAGGACACGGTGGTGCACACGGTGGAGGTCTGTCCCGCTTGGGCAGAGCACCGCCGTGTCCTCGTAGAGGCGATCGGCAGCGGCGGCGACCTCTCGCGCCCGGCCCTGGTCCAAGCCATGGTCCGGGGCGAGAGGGAGTGGGAGGCAGTCACCTCCTTCTGCGAAGCAGTCATGCTAGCGAAGGAGGTGGCGGGATGGGAGAGGGAGAGAGCCGAGAGGGCCGCCCGTCCCAGCCGCCGCGGTAGACGCTCCGGGCGTCGGGAGCCGCGTGACGACTCCCGGCCACCGTAGGCGCGGGCCTGCGGACGGCGAGTAATGGGTAGCTCGCCGTCCGATCAGGACCAGGCCCGTGCCGGACGGCGCGTATGTGTTCCACGCGCGCCTCAAAGAGATGTCAGCAGACATGGAGGGGCCCGTTAGGGCCGAAGCCTGCCGGGGCAGCGGGATTGTCCGAAAGGGTTACCGCTGCCCCGGAACATAAAGGGCTAAGGAAGGAACACGGATGGGTTTTAGTCAGTAAGAGTCTGACACTCCCTTCCGCTCCACCCAGAGCGGGAGGGGTCATTGGATGATTTCCCATCCTTAAAAAAAAAAAAAAAAAAAAAAAGGCATATCGATATCGACCACACAACGATTTTGCAACGCCTAAAAAGGAAATCACTGATCTCGAATTATTTAAGCACTGAAGGCACTTTAATTTGTAAATTGTGACAGTAACATAACTCATTTACTCAAAGCAGTGAATTTTGCGGTAAGCCCTCTATTTAATTCTTCATGTGTCAAGTTATATTTACATGTGGCGGGTGATGACAGAACAGACATACCATCAAACGTGTGCCCTCCAGCTATTCGCCAACTTAACATGAAATAAACGTGGCCTTACTTTTAGTATTTTGTTTTACGACAATACCGCGCGAACATCCTGTGTGTGCTCCCACTAATTAACTTTTAATAGGCATAATTTCCACACAAGTACTTTATTAATAGATGTCGGGAGTTAGGGTCATCACTCATACTCTATAGCGAATCAGTAATGTCTCGAACCAGGCATCGAACTGACAAGCTTCAACTTAGCGGACGGACGTTCCGCTGATGCATCATTTAGTTCACCTAAAAACGTACGCGTGGAATTGACAACTTCCTTTTTCTTTGAATTCGGTTAAAATGCACTACCTAATCGTTACAAGCGTCATGCCGGTGATTTCCAAAGGGAGTGATGTACTATCATAGTTTCCGATGGCGAGAGTGGCTTAGGGACAAAACTACCTATAATAGTTCATCTAAGCACAGGATAAAATGATTGTGTAATTCGTAATTTTTTAAAATGTAAACTACAGTTCATGTGACGTTTTGCAGCTCCTGCACAGCGTCATCACAAAGTTTCGCAATTTCCGTAACACTACACAACAATAAAGTGTTACTCAAATAATAAAACAATAGCCTCAATGAAAAAAAAAACAATCGTATCTTCATTCGTGCACTCGTACAAAAAGATAATTAGATACTGTTTTTGAAGTAATAACTTTAAATAAATTGGCAATTTTCAGACATTTAAGAAATTTTTGTTATATTGCAGGATTTATCATTATAAATGAACAGGCAAACTTAACGTCGTCCACTGATATGAATAAAAAATTATCTATACTTACTAATATTATAAACAGGTATGTGAGTTTGTATGGAGGGGTAATCTTCGGAACTACCGAATCGATGCATGCCGAAAATTCATTCACTAATGGGAAGCTACAGTATTATACAAGAAATTTTACGCGGACGAAGTCGCGGGCAGCAGCTAGTAGATTTAATAAAAAGGGGTAGGCTGATAGTTAGGTACTGAGGTGCCTGTAGTGACCGTCAACAGTCACCACGCTTATACGTTACACTGTTGCAGGTGAGTGACCGCAACTGTTCAGAGACACCTTTTCATTTACCGGTATCGCCATATTAAGACATACATATAAAATGAACGATTATTAAACAAAAGCCAAATACAGCACGTAAAATCTAGATATCACTGCACATCACACATTAAAAGGAGAAAGTCGTCAGAAACAGTTGATGTCTCCATTGACAAGACAAGAAAACGTGCAAAACTTTATTGCACGTTCTGCAATAGGTACTTACCTGTGTTTTCGTTTATTTACATCTGTATTTACTTTCAGACGTTAATAGCTGTAATTACTGCGCATCCGTGATCATGAGATTTTATTCGTAAACAAAATCGTCCGCTAACGACTGGCTTTCCGAATGAGATCTTTGGGAAAACTGGACGGTTCTTGAAACGCACACGTTGTGCTTTTAAGCTTTTCCATAATTATCAACTGTATTCAAAAAACCAACACAACTAACGATTAATTAGTCTGGCTGTTTGATGTAGTTCGAGTTTTTAATAACTTAAACGCAATTCATGACTGGACACGTGTGTAGTCAGACTTAATGTCTACTTTTATTACAACGGCACACCTATTGAATCATAGAGTATGTTACACTAAGCCGACCTCGAAACCTGTGACGAAAGCCCAGGTATTGTGTTTGTCTTGGCAAGAGTCCAATGTTAATGTAAAAATGAGCTGAAGGAAGCCGCCAAATTGTGTGTTTTATGAAAGACCTCCTAGTACAAGGAGACACGTTTTTTCTACGTTCTCACAATCAGTAAGTAAATGGTCAATTCGTTATGTCCCTCAATTTATACGCAAGGTGTACGCTTAGATTATCTAGTAACGCGTTGACCAATGATGTTATGATCATGAGCAACATATTGCATATCAACTGTTTTGGCATTTTATTTATTTAAGCGGAAAAACACCTACGAGTATGCATATTTACTCGTTGAATTCCTACATCCTGCAGCAAATATTTCAGTTGTTTGCAATATTTTATCTTATCATGTCTTAATTGTTTATTACCGGTGAAATTACTTTTTACTATTTTGGGCTTATTCGTCTTTTAATAACTATAGTAATGTCTGAAGTAATAGCATGTAAAAAACGGTTAGCAAACTATACGAAGCAGCATACAGGTATCTTCAACCTAATCCAAAGTTATCAATCAACGAACATCCGTAGTTTAAACAAATGGCACCATTACGAGTATATACGGTAAACAATGGTCCGGACAGGTTGGCGAAAAAGGGCAGATCGTTTAAAAAAATTCGTGGAAATTGCTAACCTTGGCGAAGGCAAGGTCAAACGGAAACTTTCAAGTTTAAGCCCTACAGACTACACCGATGGTGAACGTTCCCGCCATGGCCAGAGTTTTTTAAGTGGACTGATGAGTTTTTAGTAGTTGATCAACTACTTGATGTAATTCGGTAATTACCTACGTATATATCTATACGACGTTTACAAGTATTTATAAGTTATGAATGACATTTAGAATTTTAATTACGGCGCTTCCTGTCTACACTCCATTTTCACTTCCTTAACATATCGCAGTAAAATGGAAAGCAATCTATAGCAAAAAGAACATTAAGTCTGTATAATATCTTTACGTATACAGATATCTACTTACCAACCTACATTTCTAAATGCCACCGCATCCAAACACGCAATATTACAAGAGACTTTTATAAGCCACTACTGGCCAAAACGGGAAGCTTCTTTAAGAGGATAAATTAACTCTTAATCCCTCTATTAAACTGACGCTCTAACGTTGACACTAATTTGACGAAACCCTTACGTTCATCAGGGATACTACACACTACCGTACTAACCTCGTCCGTCCACAAACATTTGCGAAGTTGCACAAACAACTAACTCATAATGTGAGGTAAGTTTAATTCACTGCACTTGAATAACACTTCACCGGTACATACACCCATCCTGCAGTGCAAATGTTGGCCCAAACATTCGCCAAGACACGACCACGTAAATAGACGTAACAAGGGACGTTCGAAACGTGCGTTCCGAGTCACGCTATGTGTTGAACTGACGTTTCGCGTCCGTTGCGGTATTCGAACGGTCTTCTTCATTAACTTCGATCAAGCAGTAGAAAATACGGCGATGCGGAAACAGCATTTTTGTGTATAAAAAGATATCAAAAATCCAAAATGATAATAATCTTAAACAGACACGCAAACTTCGACCGAGAAAGATTTTAATGAGAAACAGCTTAAAACGTTAACGCATTCAAAGGACGAGGGGGATTTGCAAGCAATTAACATGCGTCTGTTGCAGTAGCTACTAAGTATTGCACTAAGTATTGCATTGGTACAACGTACACGCACTCGCGAAACTTTTCCCTTTTGAACTAACTGAGTGACGGTTCAACGTACCACTCGCCGTGAGGAAAGTTGAGGAACGAGATAGGTCTTACGCATTGACACACAGACATAAACATAAACATTAATTTAAAAGTTTGTTGTAAATATCTTTCCACGAAATGTAACGTTTCATAAATGTCAAGCTCATACACATGCATGCATGCTCTGCATGTAAGTAGTAACTTATGACGTTATTTTGAACCACTGTATTTTTGGATTAATGTTCACTTGCATATGCCCTTTGGATATGTAATTCAGCATTTCCTAATAGGATACCCTAAAGTGTTATTTCATAATAGAATGCTTCCTAACTCGACGTTCCTATGTCAATAAAGCATAGTAACAGCTGAACGGGGCGTACTGAAGCATAGCCGTGTTACGGACGCTACACCGCTAATTATTACTAACTACAGCAAACTGCACTCACGTATACAGGTATTAATTATAACACTCGACAAACACTACACACTAACACCAATAAAACACACAGTATTCGTGATTCGAGCGATGGAATGGATAATACGACATGCCACAGAGATTATGAATGTCCAAGTCGTAAGGCCTCAGCGCTAGAATTAAAATAGCCAGCAGCAAGTAGTAGCGTCATGGTCAATCTAAGATTTGGAGCACACACAGCCGACTTTCTCAAGAAGCTCCATTATCTAACGATCGAGTAGACCACAAGAACAATCAGCTTATTCAGCTTTTAACGTGTTGCTTATCGCGTGTCTCTAATAAGCCATCGTTAGAGCGAGCGACAATTAACGCATACTAGCCTAGGCCTCGACAATCGCAGCGGAAACTATTCGTGACGTGTAGTGAATACGTCGGCGAGTGCATCCGTTAGTTCCGTATATGTATACATAGTCGCATTGTACTCCTACGTATGGAGTCTCAACTCTACCGCGATAGACATAAGGGAGCCGAGTTGCCAAGATAACGGCATGGATGCAATCCCGTGAATGCTATCAAGGCTTTAACTTAAGAGTACAGCATTAAATTGATGCTTACTGTGGTTTGTGCTAAGCGATACGTTTGATTGAACAGATACTTTGGCATTCATTGTGGCAAAGCGTGTATGGGGGACTATGGGACAAAAGAACAAAGAACTACAAAAACGATGTCAATCGTTTGGAGAATACAGAATGGGTGATTAGAAAAATTAAGTACCTGCGGAAAACCTATTTTCCAAACAACAAGTTCTTTATAAAGCCTTCTGACACGCTTTTCTAATAAACAATAAAAAAAATCGTTTATTTGTTTAGAATTATTTCAGCTAGCTATTCCATAACTCCCTAAGTAAAACTGTACAGTTGCAGCAGTAGTCGCGCTCCGCCGCCCTCGTCTACGCGTACCATACATATGCATGGCTTGAAAAACCAACTTTCTTTACACTTAGAATGTTTATTAGAATTTCGCAGATGCAATCTCTTTATATATACGCACCCATGCGTGTAACGCGCTTCTGTATTGTACTCATTATTATCACGTGAAATATTGAACTATTCTGACGCACATACCTACGCATAAAATTCTGGATAATTTTACAGCAAGTAGTTACGTGTAAATGTTTGAAGTTTATGATAGTTTCATAATCAATGCAGAATGTGGACAAATTGCCAATAATTTCCAAAAGGGCCTGCCTTGTGCCGATAAGACTATATTATACAGTGCAATTCGTACCCTAC
The DNA here is from genome assembly GCA_963669345.1 of Gortyna flavago. Taxonomy (NCBI): domain Eukaryota; kingdom Metazoa; phylum Arthropoda; class Insecta; order Lepidoptera; family Noctuidae; genus Gortyna; species Gortyna flavago. Next base: position 11,161,780 of record OY770129.1, read on the forward strand.
AAAAATTCAGGGTGGCTGAAACCATGGGTCGGGGGGATTTCGGGACCGGGACCGCGGTCCCGGATTCCACAGCACATGTTTCTAGACTAGCGTAGAAATATTTCCCAAGTTATCAAAACAAAAATGCTATTTCATAGAAAATTGCAATACTTACGCGGTCAAAATGTATGGAACTTCAATTTTTTTTAATAACTGGCGAAAAATTTCAACGCTTCGGTTTCAGAATCATGTACTGAATACAAGGTGACAGGTTGCGTGTCGATGTCCCTGCCACCCTGCATACGAGCAAGTGACCAAATAGAGAAGCGAATAAGGTGAATAAACTGATAATTGATAAACGAACTCATTAGTAAGGAAAGCACTTCCTAAATAGTGCAGTGTACCTTCTTCGCTAACGTCGTCGCGTCGGCAGCCATATGCAAATGATTTAGAAACTAATCGAGCCAATGACCCATTGTATGCTAACACTGCGCTACTGATAGTCGCTCCCATGCTTGATAAGATAATCTAGATAAAGCGTCGTGTTTGTTCTGACACAGTACACGGCTAGGTGGAAACCTACTTCTATTGTAAAAGAACAAAGGGTATAATGTTACCATGGAAATGAAGGGAAATCTTGATTTTTATGTTCTTTGTGCATCTCTGTATGAAACGGCCAACGGAGTTATAGTGTTTGCAGTGTAATATCGCACTTCCTACTAATATTATAAACGCGAAAGTTTGTGAGGATGGATGGTTGGATGGATGGATGGATTGATGTTTTTTACTCTTTCACGCAAAAACTATTGAACGGGTTTGGATGAAATTTGGCAGACAGTTTATAACCAGGATTAACACATAAGATACTTTTTATCCAGATATTCAAACGGGATCTAAAGTTATGCGGGTAAAACCGCGGGGCGCAGCTAGTTCCTACCATAAATATGTGATAGTGGTAAATGTGTGCTTCAGTTTTATATCTTTATTTAAAGTTCTGTTTATCTAGGTTAGGAAAACTTTCAATGATCTTTCCCAATTATTTAATAAAGTAGTGGTCACAATCACAAAATTTAAGCTCTGGCTTAGTTTGGGCATCAGTTTCAGTAACTAAAGTAAAAAATAAGTAAATATTGTATCTATTCATCAAATTCTTATAAATGCTTGCTTCTTGTGACCTGTCATCATGTTGTTAGCATAACTACCTACCTACATTTAATTTGTTAAATTCACTTTTGACACAAACTCTCTCTATAATAATAACACCAGTCCTTGTACTTGTTGCTCTAAAGGAAACAGAGACAAAGAACGTCTAGAATCCGTTTCCGAAAAATTTCAAAGAAACTGCGCAGCCACATTAGTCTCGCAATTGTTTTTGCTGTCATTGCTTTTGTCTCATCAAAAGGAATGACTTCAGTGAATAGAGACCGAGCTGTTATGTTTTCTGCAACATTTCGCTCACGTACGCATCGCGATCCGAGTTTTCTAACATTTATCAATATGTTTGATTTCTCACGCACCAGAAAAATATAATTAGATGCGAGTACATAAACTAATTAAGTACTTAATTCATTTACAGTTTGCTTTCTCATCAAGTTTAACCTGAGCTTCAATCAAGATTTTCTAGACGTTGACATCGAGTAAAAGTGCAGCAAGTGCTAACTGCTCAGTTGTCCCACTACCGGTTACAGGCGTTTCTCGTTAGACTTATCTGCAAAAGGAAACAGGCGTAATCATCACGTTTGACGCAACAAGAGCAACTCCAAACCCGACACTTAGGAGCACGCGAACCCTTGGAAATTCTAGCAAATTAGCAGGTAGTCTGTGATATATCCACCTTCTAATGATGCAAAACATATAGGAATAACGCCTACTCCCCAGTTTGTCGTCAAATGTCAACTTATATAACGATTAGTTCGTCGTTGTTTTCTACAACCAGTCCCAACAGCTAACATGCAACTTGACAGAAAGGGTCAAAGACTTGATGAGGTTCGAGCCAGACAAAGAACTACAAGTTTGGACGTGCTTGCGTCATAGAAAAATGTGAAAAAGCTACTCATACCTACGCTACGCACTATCTAAAATAATAGTGACCTCAGTGCGGCGATTTCCAATCCTTGTTTGTAATTTCGATGTTAGACACGTCGGCGCAGGAGTTTATTGCGTTGCGTGACGTATATCAAAAACTTACCGTACCTAATGCACAGCTACTTAACATTCTAGCCCGGTTATGTAGCACGTGGCGTGTTATCAATATGTATTATTGACGTGCCTACTACAACATCTAAGCAACAGAAATAACAACCATTGTAATACCTAATGGTTTCTACGTGAGCCCCTTGCTCAAATGCTATGTAATTATCGACTCCGAACACAAGGTTTATAATCATTACGTTACGTTTGTCTGTAATGTAATGACTAAACAAAACCTTGTTTATTTTCACTTCGAATTCAACATTAACAAACAGAATATTAATTCATTACTGCGACGACGACCATATTGAAACAAAACTAGACTTTCCAATTGATGGCCGTCCGCAAATGGCTCTAAAGATTGCCATTTATCAGCTGTCTTAAATTGAACACTACAATGATGATCCTCTATTTCAAATCCATTAAATGATGATTCATTGTCATTAAACATAGAGCAGTGGACTACAAATGTCAATACCCCGTGGTTATCCAACATTTGGCTCACACCTGAGAGGCGTCTTGCCTCGTAAGACGAACTGTAGTAGAGACGTAATTTAATTTATAAATAGTGTTTAGAAAGAAGTTCGCAACTGGCGTGGGACGTTCCCATAATAGCGTTGAAAACTAAAATAGAATAATGTGTTTTTTCACAACTATCATCGTATTCACACAGATATTTAGATCGCGGTGCAGAAACAATGCAGTGTTAATCCAATCCTTTCGACATTAGATAGAGCAGCAAGTCTGAAGGGCTAATGAGAGACTATTTATAAAAACGAAGAGTTTCGTCACAACAAAGCCCAGCGTCCCATCGTGTTTATTTATTGAAAGATGTATTGGCATCATTCCCCGGCTTCTTGCACGACACACATGCTAATGTGGGTCAACAAAAAATACAGAAATGTAGATTAAAACAAAACCAAACATAAACCAAAATATATTGCGTTCTTTTATATTTTTTACATATATACCTACTGGAGAAATGTGTACAAGCACGTTCCATGAGTTCCATCCCGTTCTTCCAAACGGATTACGCAATTCTTAAATTAAACCCAATAACACGGTTCAAGTTATAAACAAACCGTAGAAGTGTATCATCATAAGAATAATTCTGTCTACCTCAAATTAAGGCCCAAAATAGTGGCATAAATTATAAAGTGAACACAATAATTTAGAATCGACGCACGTTCCTCAACGGATGTATACGAATGCCTAACAGAATTGGCCTCACCCACTCCATAACTCAGAGCAATTCTCACTGAAAACTGAATAAAGGAACTGGCAAGTCTAAACATCACTGAAACTACGATGCCGAACACGTACGAAACTTGAATACAACACTAAAATAGTTTGATATTGCATTAATTCTCCGAAAACTGCTTAGTTTGACTGAGAGTGTAATGCATGCAGTCTAGTGTTTCCTATTTAGGGTTTACGGAACAGAGCAGTTAATGCAGGTGATTATTTAACAAGTCGTAATTGCGCAGTAACCATTATTTATTACTGAGTAAGTAATTACGATTGTAAATATTGTCTAGTAACAAATCACGAAATCACACAATAACAGTAACAATCAAAATAATAAAGCATTGTCAGCTCTATAGATCTCCTTAGTCTTTGTCTAGAGGTGGGAGATCAAACAACCACCAACCACTCGGTTTACGTTCTGCGTACGGCAACATTAAAGCTAGGACCGATACTGTTTTCATGTAACCACATCAAAAAGCTAAGCCACCTCATGAATGTTTGAAAGGAAGTAACAAAACTTCTTAAAATTTTTATTTACCTACCACTTTTCGTAATGTACGTATAGACCATACACGTACTATACATACAGTATCCACTTATAGGTGGATAGTTATATCAAAAGTCAATTTAACGTCCGGCTCACTACAACAAAGCCAAAATGTGTATTTCCCACTTAATAAATGGGTAATTATTGGACTAACAGAAGAGAAGTAATTTTTGCATATAGGTATCGATCGCAGAGCCAGCCTTGTCAGAGTTAGCATGTGGCTAAACCTGACTAATCGTTTCAAGCCGACTACAACCCCTGCGTTAAACAAAAGTACCTCAGTACACAGAATTGCACTGTTGAACAGAGACAGTGTAAAAGGAACAAATCCAACGACTTCCGATACAAAAAGCTCGTCACTTCCCCGCGGGTTGGCTTCTGAGAACTAATGAAAAGTACGTAAATAGTCCGTTGTCGCCGGTGCGACGGAACCGCGCGTCGGCGCCCAAACGCACCGCTAGACGGACCACTGATTGATAGTGGTGACATTGAAAAAAATCCACCATTACACTTACGGGATATCCGTTTACTTAAATATAACACTATTTAACACATCTCGAATTGTAGCGACAACCCTGTTTTATATTATCGACGTTTGAATTTCGACAACCCTACAATAACATCAATATTCTAAAATGTTTACATTTGCCAGTCTAGAGCCCGTTCGTCCATAGAGCTGAAACAGAAGATAGTTTCTATTTACATAGCCGCAGAGTGGATCGGCTAGAATTACATTCCGGGGCTTTATTGTAGCAATACCCGTAAATTGTCAATAAAAAAGGACAATTTAAATTCATTCTGTTTATTGTTTTGAGTGATTGTGAATTTAAACGGTGCAGTGGAGAATAAAACTTGGTCATAACTCAAATCTTGGACAATTTATCATACGAAATTGCCAGGGTCAACACGGTCCATTGCCTCCATTAACTTTTAAAATTGTAGGGCTACATTCACAAAAAGATATACGTAATCCACACATAAAATTCAACGCTTGGCTAAGCGACCCGCACGCACGAATTGAAGAAAAAATTCCAGTAGCTCAGAGATTGTATAGTAATAAATTCAATTACCTGCCTGATTAGTCGATAATCGTGGCAAGTGGTAGTGATACTTGAAACATATATCGAATACCGACAGTATACTGTTTCACTATAATGATGATAAACGCCCGCATGCAAGTTGGCAGCGACGTAGAAAAACATAACGACAGAAAGTAGACTTGGTATCGCGTGGTGAGCAGCTGGTGTGGTGCTTACGTACTGCCACATATACATAATTATGTATATGTGGCAGTACACACACATACACATTACACTTTTACCATCACCCAGTTTATGTTTTTATTAGTTGAACTAATGCTTGCTTGGTCAATGTATAATTTTACGTAATATGCGATCAGCATTCACTTAATATTTAGCACATCACCCGAATTTCATAAAGTCATCATTCTCGTTATTGACAACGTTTAGACATCAAATTAATCGTGAAGTTATAAGAATAAGTAACTACAAAATATTCAATTACCATTGTGCTAATTATTACGATAAGCAATAAAGTATTTGCATTTGTGAACACAATTCAGTTTAATTTCTTGACTGTAGTTAGTAGCGATGCCATTTGTCTATGTCAATTAGTATTAGTCCGATGCACGACTATTCGCCTTCAAATTAATGCATATACGCTAAGAAAGCTGAAAAACAAGGGGCTTAGTATTACTCAACCAACGTTTACTTCTGCGAGCTGACTCAATTGAGCTAAACTTAGAACACGGTAACAGATTTAAGTCTAAATTATGTTTAGGAGACCAACGATAATCTCTTGTCTCTGAACACAATAGTGACAAGCTATGTGTTATACTTGTCAAATGGTATTTCAATTTTTTTTTTTAAAGGCAGTTCTTGAAATCATGAGTATTGAGAACTCTGTTTCTTTTTCTATTATTTTAATTAGTTTTAGGTTTTGATCTCGATTTGTATTTCTGGTGCCAACCGCTATAGAATTTTACGCTCGCTTTTATTGAACAAGACCTAAAAACAGAAGTCTTGAATGTCAAGACGCGCATGCAGGAGTCTAGTACCTACTTCATAGATGGTTGAAACTGACTATAAGAAGTATGGTTGGAACTTCTGATGCTATAAAAAGCTTAGATGGAAAATAACATAATTTAATAATTATGACGTTGGTAAGCCCCGAGAGGTGTACCTTAAGTAGGTACATCCACATTTCGCTAGTTATGTAAGAGGGGTAAAATAATAATGAATTAAATAACAATAATCAGCAATTATTAAATCAAATTAATTGAAAGTTGTTGCTTAGCAGTTAGCACCAATTACAGAAACTAGTTGACCAAAAATCTAAAACGGACATTTAATCGAAGTATTACATATCGATTAACAAAATGTTGGTTAATGTGCCTCTAAATGACTACTGATAGTGCAGCACAGTTCCAAAACATGTTCCCTGGTTACTGACTGAGATAAAAGCCGGTTAAACAAGAATGGAAGCCGTATAGGTACCTACTTCCAACTACCCACAATTTTGTTATATACGGCTCGGCGCCACATTTGATTAAATTATGTACCTGATAATGAATTTTTTTATGACTTTATATAACGTGTAGATATCTAAAGCAGCAATGAATATTGAATATGAAAAAGTGTAATGTAGGTAGGTACTTAGATACTTCTAATTGGGTATTAATTGCAGGATTAGCATAATTATACCGTTCCCGTACTTCATACATGACTTTATAGTATAACGGTATCACTAGACTCTACGATAGGATACCTAATTCTATTCTGTAAGAAATAATTACACTAAAAATTAACGGATTTGGCCATAAATTTTATCGTTTTCGCTGTAACGGGTTTCCTGACTATGTAAACAGCATTTTGCACCAAGCCAGACGACTAAGAAGCTAATTAATAGCTTGTGATAACGTCTACCTAACCTAACTGCTAGACAGACCAAGTAAGCGCCTTCACTGGACTCTCTGATATGACCACCCTGAGAGAAGCCGAGAACCGAACGAAGTAGAAGAACATCGCACATAAAGCCACGAAGGCCTTTCAGGGACACGACCTTCAGTGATGAAGTACGCAACCAAAAAGAGAGCTAACGTTATGGAAAATTTATTAAGTCCATACCAATAAACTGCTATTTATATTCACCATGAATACAAAAGTTTAAAAGCTTTGTAAACAATATGCAGAACCCTGTGCAAAAATACCCGTTATCGGTTATTCCCATTACTAATATACCTCTAATGGGTTTTCGGCACTTGAAAACTAGCCAGAAACGATAAAATGCGCATCTGGCTACTCAGACGCGTCCATATTGATATATTGCCACACTTTAATGTTTCAATTTGGTGGCAAAATTCAACTAATCGCTTCCGAGTTCTTGGATATTCTGAGAAAACTTTTACTGACTTTCTTCCTTTCGTTGCATCGATTTAAATATTCTTTCTAGGCTAACCAAATCTGGTAAATTATATTTGAATCAACTTTTGGTTAACTTGTTCCAACATCAGATTTGGAAACAATACGAAATAAATAATTTGTTCGTTATAAGCGCGAAACATTCTCAGGAACTGCTCAACCGATTCTGATTGAATTTATTATTTAAAAAAACATAAGTATCTACGACGAAAACGCAACTGGTATCGAATGTAATTCAACGATATAAATTTGAGGTTTTATATCGGCTATGTGAAGTTTCACGTAAACACGTCAATTTTACTACCGAATTTTATAATTTCAGAACGGATATCGCAACATTAATTTTGATATTTTCGTTCATGGTCATGACTATTATCATTTTCTGAAGTTAAAAACACAACAACTGTCGATTCAGTTCAAACTTTGCAACGCAGACTAAATCGACGTTCCCAGGTGTAGTCTAATTTTATGTTTAATTACATTACAAAATTAAAAACAACTGATAATGTTCTAGGTTGAAATATTTTCTCACAGAATCTAGCACGTCGTTGTCCGAAATTAACTTGATTTCACTTACTATGTGTTAAATTGCCGTACCATTGAAATATCAGTCGAGACAAATAAACAACGGAATATTAAGATTTATTAAGCATGTAGCAGTTTACTACTTTCTAAGCAATCGGTTAGGCAGTGGTCTGGGCCTGTCTGGGCCTGGTGGATTGCGTAATGGAGCTTAAGGCCTGAAGACGAAACGGTGACCTACCTTGCCTAACACAACCGCGCCTCGTTAAGATCCTAATCATTGCAAAAACTTTTCAAATATTTCCTTGTTCCGTATGCGGGCTCATGCATCGTGATGAAGAAAGAATCTGCTTCTGAAAGCTTTTTGTTAGATTCCCTGAAATAATTGTGAACTCATCAAGATACATATTGGATGTCTTAACACCCATGTTAACAAAACTAACAATTTAATATTGAAAAACACTGGAAAGCGTGAACTGTGCACACATCAAAGAATCAACACTAGAAAGTGAATTTGAATAGTTAAACTACTTAGTACCTACTAACGTTGAAGATTGTCAATAAGCTCTCAATTTTGAAGAAAAAAATTATTTCAATAATAGATCAGATATACAATTTCGTAATACTGTAGGGAAAACGGAAATTGCATAACTGTCGTAATATAAAACCATCGACCATAAAAGGAAAAATATTTAAGAAATACTCAACGAGTCACGATTATCAGAAGACAGTGGAATAAAGATACTTTCGGACTGAGAGTTTAGCGAAATCGTGACTACAACGGTTACAAATACCTAACAGTAGTTTTGGCTAGCCATTGTTGTTTCGTGCCTTTATAAAAATATAGGGATATTATTTATCTTACTGCAATAATTTGTCGCCATGCGCCACAATTACGACTATTAATTAATGAATTAGAAGAGGAACATAATGGGCGAAGAAATTATATATAATTGACATTGACCATTAAGATAACCACACGAGACAAAGGAATAAGAAATATTGAAGACAAAAAAGAGACGAGACACGAAAAATGCATTAATTGGTGACGCGGCTAAAACGAGAAGGCCCGAAATGGATGTAAGACTATACGAAGTTCAAAGCGTAACAGAAGTGCTAATGGGCGGACTGCATTATTTATGTATTTATGAGAACTTTCGGTAATTAGGAACATTTTTATGTTGCCGACAGTGCTAACCATCCTATATTATTAAATACAAAAAGTGGATTTGGTCCAAAGACCATAAGAGTTTGCACAACGCTGTGTCCGATTACATAATATGAAATAGCGGGCACATAAATTATCCTACGCCACCAGCCAACAAGCAAATCCTTGTAATACGACCACTTTGTATCCATTAGGTATGAATGAAACTAACCGACACGTCGAATACAAAATAACCAACCAATTAGTGGACTGAAAATTCGGATGCATTTCAAGGAACAATGAAGAAGTAAAGGAAGCGATAAATAATAGTGTAGGAGTCCTCAATTACGATATTCCCGGAGATGCGCTTTGAGATGATCTTATAAAGGAAGAGATTAGAGGACGTGATGACAACCTAAGTGGACGTAACGCTACATTACCTTTAAATGAAAAGATAAATTAGTATTTTATATGAAAAAGAACTAGATAATGCATCATTTCTCAATTGACAATGCACAATGTAGGTGGCATTTTAACTATCGACAAAACATTTTTACATGACTAGATTGTATAATTCCGAAATGTTTAAACCTACCTACATCTAGCAATAATCAATGTTTAGGATGCTAATTGGCCAATTTTAAAAACTCTGTCCTCCCACACTCTGCGCTTAGGACATACTTTCTTCCATTGAAAGAATAACCACCTACGCGAGTGTATTGACACGATTCATACCGGTTTCATAATGCAAAGCGGAAATTTCGGAGTTTTGATTTGTTATATCACTATAGTTGCAAATTTATCCTACATGCATAATTGTGTAAACGCAAATATGTTAATTGTGAGTTCTTTCAATGTTGATGCTTCAGCTAAAGGTTGCTCGAGTCATTCAGCGAAGACACTTTCATTATTCTCAACAAGCCTTATTAATGTATGAAACAGAGGAGTAATTACGATCATAATGAGGCATTGAGGTGTTCGTCTTGTTATTTTACCGTGTAATATGTTACGAATCTTAACTGCTATAGAAAGTTTCCGCAAAATAACTATCCAGAGTTGGCGCTTTCACGATCATTGCATTCACAATACCTAAAGTACCGTATAGTTTTTGTCTGTATCATTTTATTAACAGTAAAATTACTAAACACGTTTCCAATTATTGTTAAGATAAGCAAATAATTTAAGAGACTATAATGGAGAACCAAAACGACGATAATGAAAGAAGTAATACCACCCACATCGCTGGGCTATCGTTTATAAATGGCATTGCGCATCCGTTGTAAGACAGACACTTTAATGCATTTATGTCAATAATACTCCCATCGACACGTCTACTTATATTTGCAGCACCTATAAGATCAATTTGTTGCATTAGACGAATGCACAATGTAAACATGAACGTTTCCTGAAAGTTATTAAGGTCAAGGAAGTTTATTCGCAGATCCATTCAACCATGTTCGGATGCTGTCAACAGAGTTTGCGCTTCATTTTCAACTTTCCAACAAATATTAATGCGCTGCCTGAGTAAATTAACAATTCTATAAAAACAATAAAACGAAAAATTTAAGATAGTCAGAGAGGAGGATAGTCAGAGAGAAATATAGATAGATAAATGTATATTGAAAAATCTGTGAGACGATTGCGACAGAAATAAAACTGGTCAACTTTGTCATATATTGAACAAATGTGTAGGTAGTATTTTTAGCTTAGAATTGTATAATAAATATTTACTGCACATGTACGTGCCTATGTATTGAAATGAGTGTTACAGGTACCTTTGCACTTGCGGTATCCATTAAGCGATCCCCAATGATTCTTCTTAACGTCCACACTTCCACTGCAGATATTCAGTTCACTGGAGAATATTTTGTGATGTATAAGACTCTTATTATTGTTCTTAGTGTCCGATTGAAAAAATGATACGAATTTATGAAGTGGGCTCATCGTGACAAATTAATATTTATTTCCGCATTTACTTTTGACGATGACAAAACTAAAAACGGTTCCACAAAACGGAGAAAAATCACCATGAACCATGACACACTGCCAATATCACTAGCCAAAAATGTTAAACTTTCTCCCAAATTAGGTAAAATGATTTACGAAGTTAATGAAATGGCTAAGCACTAATAGTTGTTAATGAGCACGGCACGGAAGAGCTCGGCTGTGAATGCGGCTAAGTTTTTTGTCGTCGCTGTTCTGAAGCGCGCGCGCCAGTGTCGCCGGCCGCTCTTTTACCTATTGCCACTGCTTCGCGCGCACTTTCATCAAACCGACAGGGACTTTCATTGGGCACCGCTCACCCTCTATGTGGTGGTTTGTCATGCTCTACATTTTCCATGATTACATTTTATGGTTGTTTTCTCTCAATGAAACTATGTTATTTACTTAGTTTGTAGTGACAAATATTGTAATAAAGACATAATGTTAATGTGTGGCTAATTTATTCCATATTTCTTAAGATAATGATTTTTTTAATTAGAATTATAAAAAACTGGGTCTTCCCCTAACAATATTGTTAATGACGGAGTTCACAACCAAAACTCGTTGTATGCGCATCACATTACAATAAATTACATACTTAGGTATACGTTGCAAAATTTACATTCGTTGAGTTGACAGTTCAATACACGACATGAAATAACGATACATATTAGATTTAAAGCTACAGGCACACGATACACAAAAGAAAGTATCTTATTTATCTCCAAGCCATGTGATACCCTTCACTAAGAGCCATTTATTACCACCTTCTACCAGGACGTTTGATCAAATGTGGGCAGATATTACAATAGCCAAGATAATTATCACTGTGTGAATCCTATACAACTTCAAACACAGTTTCCAAACCATTATACAGTGTTCTTACATAAGTTCTGGCACACGTAACGTGGTGGCTACATTTTATTGTATTTGCTTTTTCTTTTAATTACACATATAAAAGCGCACATTCGTGGCCACTGCTCGATAAAATGACGTCACGACTTTTTACTAACCCTGATGCTGTATATTAGTACGGGCTATTTATTCTCCTTAAAAATTTTATTGCTTATATTTTCACCTACACGCTTACTGCATAGATACAGAGATTCATCTGTATTCTCATCAGGCTATGATAATTGAGTTGCGTAATTATAACGTCCATGAGTGCGAATGTAAATGTGAATTATAAGAAGCGGATGAGGTAATCAGACTACGGAATACTGATGATAAAGCCTGTCCTTGTGATCTGCGATTCTTTCAAGATTATTGCTAGTTCAAGCTGCAAAACGTTTACAAAGAATGTCCGTATTGCTAATTCAATAATTTGCTGACGGTGGGTTGGCATTTCGTTAGAACCGACTTCTTTTTAATATTTGTGTATGGGAGCTGTGCCTTGCAAAACCCCTGCAAAACCCTTGCAAAAGGATTGCCAACATCATTTTGTCTGCTAATTTAATAACAACGATTATATGAAAGTGACTTTATGCCAATATGACCATTTTGATTGAATTGATAAATGTGTGTGACCCATGTTTAGCAAAGTACGTTTGCAGATCTGTTTTTAGGTTGATAGACCAGCGGGGTAATTGCGTAACACACATAAAATGACAATTGATAGCAATACATTTTGACAGATCAGCTACGTTAATGAGGGCTACCGTTTTTGTGGTCACCAGTTTGCGCCACTGTCGAGTAAGATCCTGAAGTATAGCTCTCAAAGTTTTTTATTACGGGCGCGAAAACAAAGTGTACATTTAAATTATATTTAAACAAACTAAACTGTATTTGGAAACAGAAAACTAACTAACTAACCTCTGAATTAGCTGTTCTTTCAGCCCGCTTAAGGGGGCGCCGAAAACCTAGCGGCGCCCTCATCGTTTGTTTGGTTATTTATTTTTTAAGTTGTGCTAGACAATATTATACGTTAATATTATTATAAACGGTAGTTTTACATTGTTTAGTTGTATTTTAATCATATTGATGATTATAATAACTTAACGTGCTTATTTTCTGCATTTTCATTATAAAATGAAAGAAATAACCAAACAAACGATGAGGGTGCCACTGCGCGGTCGGCGGCGTTTGGTCGACGCCCGTCTTAATTATGCACCTAATTTTCTTAACTCCGCTTTTAAAGCACTGCCATTAATTGACCCGTAACTCATATTTGCCATAATTAATCTCAGGTATTGCAAAATATTCACAACATTATTTTAATTTGAAATAAACCCACTAGCGCCTCTAGCGACTAATTAATTGTTGTAGCGACTAAGTAATTGTTGTCCATTTTTTTGGCGGTTTTAAAATTTGTTTGCCTCTTGCTCCTAATTCGTACTCTAGTTATGTTCTTAAAACGTACTTAAAACGTGAGACGTGGGTACATGAATTTTGTGCAGGAACCAATAAAAAAACCAAAGATTATAACTGCGATGATTTGCGTCGAATTTGTTAAAAAATATTACTTGTTTTAATAACACATTGTTGATTATGATGCTGATTCTCAATACTGTAAACCAATGAAAAGATCTCAAAGTACGAATTAAGGATATAGCAGTAGGTACGATTTAGGATGAATGGTCTTAAATCGTACTTTTTTTAGTTTTTTTAAATTGTTTATTTTTTAGAAATTTATAAGGTTTATGTTAAATTTGATTACAGACACAATAAAGCAATTAGCAAAACAAAAATACTTTTAATTAAAGCTAATTTAAGTGATGGTACGAATTAGGTAAGTTTACCCTAGCACTACTCGTACTATTATAGAGCACGTGTTAATAATTTCGCAATAAAACAAAACACTGTTTCCCCAAGATAGTTCTATGTTGTATTTCCCAACTTTTCATATCACATACAAATGTAAATACTTCCGCACTATATCTTAAGAACATGTTTGGTAAACCTAGCCGTCTGATCACTGCCATACGTCGAAGCCACGTGAATAGATAAAAACGGACTTGACAGTAAGTACCTCTGCACATAGTCGGCAGATAAATAAAACTCCTTTTAGAGTCGCTACTGTAATTTTATAGTCCCGTTACATCGAATGTAATTAAAATTCGTTCCGTTTTTTACCGCATCTTGGCGTTTTTATTGCCTCGCTCAGATTGTTTTATATATTTTTGTAGTGCGATGCAAAAGCTTTATTTACTCCATATTGAATCATGGGCACATTAGTCAGTTTTATTTCGGTAAGAGTTTTTTAATAGATTTTCGAACGTAAATAAAGCCTGTGTTAACCGAAGGGTTCGGCAGAAGAGTCCTATGTAGGTAATAATACGGGGCGAGCCTACTTATTAATTAGACTTATTTCTTTTAGATCGTTTTACCAACAATTTTTATATTGTCCGTAGGTATTGAAATTTTCAGTCCATGCAGTTATCATAGGTCAGATAAGTAGTCCGCTCCATGTAAAATACTGGTATTCAGCTGCATCCGGTTAGATTGAAAGTGGAAGAAACTGGACCCCAACCAACATAGTTGGGGAAAAAGATATGCAGATTGATTTATTGATTTTATTTTACAGTAATCATAAAAAACGTTCTAAACGACCGTTGGTTTGTCGTGACGGTTATTTTTACTTCTTTCAATGAATGTTTATTCTTCTTAGGTACACCTCTGCCTAACCCTTCTAGGATTACAGGCGTGATTTTAGGTTATGTACCTAGGCCTCCTCCCTGCCAGCTGGATCAGCACCCTAACTGCGTAACACACTATCAATCACAATCTGAATTATTTTAAAGGATATTGCTAATTCATTGTTTCATAATTATGTTCGAAAAATGTGTCTGCTCAACAACCGCAATGAATGTTGTTGAAGTGTCAAAATGATACCCATAGCTACTGAAAGTAGTTACGCAATTACCCGCAGGTTATCGTTTTATAATTAAAATAATTTTGGAATAACTAATAAGACATAATATTTATGTAATGATCATAAATGTCATACGATATAGGTAAGACGTGACAGTGCCTACTTTATTTAAAATCAATTAGGTTTTTTTGGAGCGCCAATTTAATTTAACATCATTACATTACGTTTTTTTTAGCGCCTATTTAATTTAACATCATTACATTACGTTTTTTTGGAGCGCCTATTTAATTTAACATCATTACATTACGTTTTTTTGGAGCGCAAAAGTATGGGTTCCTCTACTTTTATCAGGCAGGTATGATACTTACTTGAAAAATCAAATAATTCATGTTTGCGACCAATCATCAAATATTTTGTTTTAGCAAACTACTGCACGATTTTATTAGTCTACGTAACACAACATTGCATTTATCGATTGTCAACGCTAAGGTCTACGCCGAAAGATTTTGAATATAACATACCTATGTCTTTTGCGCAATATATGTAGAATCGTTATTTTCTGCAATTGAAAAAGTTTTAAAACTTTTTTTATTGAAACAAATTCGAAATATAGGTACTACACTAGCTTCTGATCGCGTAAAATTTAACCATCTTAGGGGTGGAATTTAAAAAAACCCTTTCTTAGTGGATACCTACTCATCACAAAGAACACACCCTCCAAATTTCATGTCTCTAGGACCAGCGGTTTAGGTTGTGCGTTGATATATCAGTCAGTCAGGACTTTGAATTTTATAATATAAACCTAGATAATATGTCGTATCTGTATCCATTTTACTATGTGTAGGTACATAAATAAATATTAATTTCGTTGCGACTCCCTAAAAATATTTTATTATTTTGATCTATTGATCCGAATATTTTATATTATATATATATTTCGTTGCGAGTTTGTGACTCCCTAAAAATATTTTATTATTTTGACCTATTGATCCGATCCTAATAGAAGGTTTTACTTAGTGGATAGAGCGCCATCTATCATAAAGCGTATAAACGAAATCACCAATAAAGGGCGACGGTGGCGCTACTGGTGTGTTCAGTGCTGCGAGATTTCATTGGTTGAAATGTGATTGGCCTTTTTCTTGTAGACTCGTTCTAATTGGTTGAGAGTATAAACAGTGGTGCTGCCATCTACCTGTATTACCAGTTTTTCACAATTAACTGAATAGATGGCAGCACTGTTAACTTCTTTTTGCATCCGAGATGGCACATAGCTTCGAATCGAACAAGATTCCACTACGGAGACTTGGTGTAAGTAGTAAAAATCCCCAACAGATTAATTATTTTAAAATATTTATTCCATCAATTTCATGATTGCATCTACCACTGTTTGTCTCTGCATCCAAAGGTTGACTGGTAGAAAATGCCTAAGGCATTAGGTCCACCTCTGTACATTTATGTGCTTGAAGTATTAAATAAATAAATGAATTTTAATAAAGCCTATTTATAGTGGAGAATTGGGATAAGGGCAGGAGATGATGAGTTACATATATCGTGACGTATTTTAAACTATGCTAGATCTGGAGGTTCATAACAAGAATGATAATGGGAACGGTAGCTTCTAAACAAGAAGACACCACGCCAGAATGTGTAACCTGATAGAAGCAAGGAGCAAAAAATAGAAGGCAGCGTGGGATTATCATTCAACAGCCGATTTCTTAATTAAAAATATTCTCCCAAATATTTGTTTCAACGCCACCGACCACCTATAAACGCAAACATCCGGAAACTTTCGATACCAAATACGACATTATAATCTAATTAAAGTTAAGTGAGTTCCAATAACGAAGTGAATTAATTTTCCACTGACCTTTATTAGTAGGCAGGGTATTAGGCCTTTGGGCCGGCGGCACTCGGTGGGGCGCAGGCTTTCGGGGCGAAGGGGGCGGGGCCAGTGAAGTGCGTGCGCGCACTGCCACCGGTGATGACGACAACTTCGGCACCACGCCATTCTTCTTAGCTGAAACATATAAGACGATAGGTAATTAAAACACATTTTAAGTAATCATTTCATGAAAGTTTTAAACCACATTGACCCATATGAACAAGATTATAAATAATATCTGCCTATATTAACATTATTAACCTACAAGACGAAAAAATCAACATAATGGACAACGTGAATATCGTAGCAAGTACCTAACCATCAGAAACCGAACAGAATGTTAAGGAAACGACTCAGACTCTTGATGCAACAATGCGGAGTCAATGCAAATCAGTGATAAAAATAAACCATTGCAAAATTACAAGAAATGGTAACTACGTTTATAGATGATCGAATGCCAATTATTTAATTTAGATTGTTTGATTTGTATTGTGATGAACAGACAATAGGATGACAAGTGGATGCATCAATGAGCCTGACGATTCTATTATTTTTGACAAATTGGGGAATAGCGGTTTTAAAAACCACAGATCTATTGGAATCATTTTTTAATTTGAAAGAATTTGAAAATTAACTAGTATAACTTGTTTTAAATCGATCATCAGCATATTAATGAAACAGTCTGGCGCTTAGTGACGCGTGGCTCGTATATTCTAATGCGCTGGAACTGATCGGACCAGTTACCATTTTTTTTTTTTTTTTTTTTTTAAGGATGGGAAATCATCCAATGACCCCTCCCGCTCTGGGTGGAGCGGAAGGGAGTGTCAGACTCTTACTGACTAAAACCCATCCGTGTTCCTTCCTTAGCCCTTTATGTTCCGGGGCAGCGGTAACCCTTTCGGACAATCCCGCTGCCCCGGCAGGCTTCGGCCCTAACGGGCCCCTCCATGTCTGCTGACATCTCTTTGAGGCGCGCGTGGAACACATACGCGCCGTCCGGCACGGGCCTGGTCCTGATCGGACGGCGAGCTACCCATTACTCGCCGTCCGCAGGCCCGCGCCTACGGTGGCCGGGAGTCGTCACGCGGCTCCCGACGCCCGGAGCGTCTACCGCGGCGGCTGGGACGGGCGGCCCTCTCGGCTCTCTCCCTCTCCCATCCCGCCACCTCCTTCGCTAGCATGACTGCTTCGCAGAAGGAGGTGACTGCCTCCCACTCCCTCTCGCCCCGGACCATGGCTTGGACCAGGGCCGGGCGCGAGAGGTCGCCGCCGCTGCCGATCGCCTCTACGAGGACACGGCGGTGCTCTGCCCAAGCGGGACAGACCTCCACCGTGTGCACCACCGTGTCCTCTGGGCGATCCTCGCAGTGGTGACACCCGGGCGTTTCCTCCCGCCTGATTATGTGCAGGAACCTCCCGAAACATCCGTGTCCGGTGAGGACCTGCGTCAGGCGGTAGGTGAGGGCGCCGTGACGCCTCTCTAGCCACTCCTCAAAGAGGGGCCTTACCGCCGCTATCGCGGCGTGCCCTACCAGTTACCATCTGACACAGTTTTCAAAGGACAACCTTTGCGAGCCGCCATTGTTTATACTTCAAAGATGTATTGCGTAACGAAACTTACGAAATCAGTTTTGTATGCAAAATATTTTTAATTTGTTTAGTGTATTGTTTTTGCTACGGCCTGTTTCTGTCTTTCTCATTACTGCTTTTAAATAGGAGAAGAGACAGACTTATTTGCATGTCTCTACAAGTCAACAACCTCCAATTTGTCAACACTCTGCTATATTTTCAAAACAAAGATATTTTTTAAACTGCATTTATATTATACTGCTTTGACGTTAACTTGTCGTCGTTTTTCTCTAGTCTATTTATACAGTTCAGTCAGTTATTTTAACAGTCATAATTACAACAAATAAGCTGATATTTTATACAGGTCTGTATTCTAATGCATTGAAATACAAGCCGTGCCAAGTTGTATTAATTTGGTCAGATGGCCGGAGCTATTTTAATTCGATGATTGGCGACATAATGTGGAGATCAATATGAAGGGCATTAACAGATATTTATAATATCGCTTAGTTTCAATCATTTATTAAAGTCTACATAATTTTTTAGCTTGATATATTTAATGATAGGTTACATTAAGTCTGCTTATCCGCTCTACTGGTTTTCTACTATCTCATTAAGGAGTACACACTGCATGTTTTATGTAACTCCAAGACACTTCACTTCCTTCCTGCCTGTACCTGCTTATGGCTACATGGATACTTAGTTATTAAACCTTTCTCTGTCTGCCAACACAAAATTAATTAAAGGTTTAGGACCGTCTTTTGTTAATCAGACTTAGTTGCCTACGACAAGACTCTCTTTAATTGGATTAGCTATTCACTAATTAATCCCTTGATAATACCTTTAATTCAGGGTCTTTCAGGGGATATTCATTGATGATATTAAGCATTTCATTTGAAGACAAACTCTACTATTTCCTTGGACGTCTGAGAAATTCTTTGTTCCCGGATGTAACAGAATACCAATTTCCATTTTCTTTGATTTCATTGAGCTCAGGTTCTAGTACATGTTTTCTCGATATGGTGAGTCTACAAAGCGTTTCAGGTAACCGGTCTGAAGCTTAACGCTTTGCTTGTCGCCGTCTTGCTGATTAGTTTTACTTCCGATACATATAACTAGTACATAGAGACATGTCTTTAGCCGGATGGTAGTGTATAAACTATAAATGGCACCTTTCACGTCTTCTTACGACTCTCGGCCGCTTTGGCAGTGTGTCATCAATCTACTTCAGTGTCAGCCACTGTGTGTTGTCATTTGGCTGCAACTTGATATTTTTTTCGGCGAACGGTAGCCCTAACGACATGTGTCTGTCAGCGTTTACGGACATCTATTTAAGTACTTCTTAATTTGCACCCTGTTATATGGATATATATTAACAATTATGTAAATATTGCAGACGATGACTCACCTTGAACAGCTTGGGGTTGCGGAGGGGTGGGTGGAGGGCGCGCGGGGGTTGTCGGCGTGGGGGCGCTCTCCCTTTTCTTGCCATTCCCTGGAAAAGGCAGAAAATAATAATAAATATATATACGCACTATGCAAAGATACGTCATTTGTACAGGAACATAAAGAACAGCTGCGAATACAGATACAAAGGATAGTACTTTGTTTTTTTTTTTTACAAATAATCCTACTATTATAATTATAACCACTACAGGGTCTCATCGAACGCCAGCTATTCGTAATTGTAAATTCTGTATTATACAAAAACATATGAATTTTAATAGCATTATTGTTAACTTTTTAGCCATATTAAATGACTGGCATATCTAAATATAAATATTTTCAATTGAGCTTCATTAATTTCGTTAATGACAAAAAGATGTTCAAAAAAACAACTTACGCAAAAAGTTCACGAAAATAAAAACATCGAACGAATCAGTCGAAATTACATAAAGTATCCTTCCAAAAAGTTACCTACATTACCACATAATGTAGGTACCTGTTTATTATCTGCATCACGAATCTCGTATCGCATAGAAGATATCGTGAGAAGAGCAAAGTCAAGAAAAAAGATGAGATAGCTAAAAATGCATGGGGAGCAACCTTTTATCAGCTTATCGCTGTACATGTAATGTGTATTGTGATTATTTATGATAAAAACCCATTAACTTATGTTAGCTGCTCCATTAACTCATGAATAAATTATTTAAGAAGAACGAAAAAAATGCAATAGGTTGATATCAATTGTTTCTTTTCAGCATTTTATGTAGCTTTACGTTTTTCTCCTCCGTGATCAGAACTCAAGAAAATAATAGTAATGTCATTATTATGAGGCCTGTGGTTAAAACTGTAAGTAGTATCGTGAGGATTGGTAGAATCCGTATATAATATCTTCCATTACCTACCAATAAGCGGTGTTGCTAACATAATGCGACTTCATTGATCTAATCTCGATATATTTATCTAGCTCGGAAAGAATTTTTCCGCCAGCGACGTGTGCGGGAAAGTGTCTCGCTCTGGGTTTCTCCTCTACAAATGTTTTAATGAAGCGAAAGCATGGGTATTTTTTTTCCTTTTCAGTGTGAATTATGTTCTATGTTACAGGGTTTGGTTTCCGCACTTAGTCCTTCAGATGGACCATTGTGCGTGAACGTCTGAGGTTATTCCAACCAGCCCACCTCCCTCCAAAAGTTGATTACATCTCCTGGTCTGTTTTAAGAACATCTGTGTAAGATCTGGGTGCCCCGAGGGTTTCTGTTCTAATCTGTTCCGGTTTCGTTCAGTGTGAATCAAACCTAATACCTGACTTGGTTTTTCAGTGCAACCTACGTGTCTAGTTGGTTACGAATAGCAATACTTCGTTAAGTTGCGGAGCTGAATTTAAACTTAAGGTTTTTAAGTTTTGTATATTTTTTTAAGTAAGCTTCATTAATTAGATTACTGAGAAAAAGGCGTACAAAAAAAATCCGCAAAAAGATCACCAAGGTGAAAACACTAAACGAATCAGTTGAAATTACATAAAGCAAGGTTCTTAAATTTTATATAAGTATTTTAAATCTAGTGTTTTATGTGCTTCGATGCGAACAATAGTCCATCTAGTGAGGAGGCGAGTGTGGTGACATTGGTAATAATCACTGAAATTGCAAACCAACGACTACCTATAGGCCTCGACAAACAATGTTATTGCTTGTTCTAGCTTCATAAAACTCAGCCTTTGCAATAGTTACATAAAATAATAATAACTTCGCTTAGGTCTCATTTTACCTACGAGATATGCGAATAGTAGGTACAAGCAATGCCAGTTAATACCGAGAAAAAGCAAAGCAAACATCTGTACCATTCCCTGCTCTGATTTGTGTATGTGACGAATCGTTAATGTTGATAACGTAATATCATTTTTCCTGTATCTGTTTCTATTGACTGTGTCTGCACTGTGGACTGAATCGGTAATCGACCGTTGCAGTTGCGACAAAATTTACATTAACTGTTAATAAACTTAATTTACTTAGCAGTCTGAGCAATTTACCTTGAAAGGAACATTTTGCAGTAATCATTGGTAACATCATATACCGTAGAATGTTAACTGCAAAACTTTACGTGTTAAAGCTATTAGCACTGACTAACACTAACAGGTAGGTACCTAATAGGGGTTTAGTTGGAAGTGGAACTCGTTAGCAACCACCCACACAAATTCAGCAGGGTTAAGGCCAAGTTGAGGTTCAGATACTTATTTACGTCATAAAGTTACTAGTTAGTACTAATCCTTATCTATGACGCTTATTGCATATTATTTTCCCAAGAGTGTATTTCCACAATGACAAATGATAACCTTTATGTCCAACTACAAATTAAGCAGATTATAAGAAATACATTTTGACCGCGTAGGTATTGCACTTTTGTAGGAAACAGCAGTTTATTTTAATAACCGACGAAAATTACTTTAATATGGTAACAGGTGGTGCGTCGATGTACCTGCCAGCCTGTATAAACTATTTGTCACTGGAAAGGAGAAAATGCTAAAGCGCCATTTGGGCCAAAA
Source organism: Gortyna flavago (assembly GCA_963669345.1). Classification (NCBI taxonomy): domain Eukaryota; kingdom Metazoa; phylum Arthropoda; class Insecta; order Lepidoptera; family Noctuidae; genus Gortyna; species Gortyna flavago. Next base: position 11,184,080 of record OY770129.1, read on the forward strand.
TTAGTTATATAATATATTGTAAGATTAGGTTTCAAGCAGATTGTTTTGCCAATCTTAACAGATCGACGCAGAAAAAAAAAATGTAATCCTACAACATATTTTAAAAAAGGTCCTATTAAAATAGATGGACAAACTTTTAGAAATTATTCAGACCACCAAAATAAGGACGATGGTAAAAAAATATATAAGAAAAACGCATTAAATACTTAAAAGAAAAATAATCACCTAACGAAAATACACTAATGTGCCGGCAATTTATTTTAGGTCAAAATAAAATCACTTTAATCAGTGTTTTTTTTTTATTTGGGTAGACGTAGTGAGCGCTGTGTTATAATTTGTCCATCTATTTTAATGGGACCCTGTATAACTCATTTTGACCCAAATGACGCTTTAGCATTTTCTCCTTTCCAGTGACGTATTATTTTTATAGAATATAATAATAGATATGCATTGGAACGTGAAAGATTACGTGACGTATATAATCCGGATCGTGGCACGTAAGGCTTCCACCTGAACACCTGAGCGCACATGTGGACAAACCGTCTTGATTCACCGCGGATTTGCTGTCCCACAATACTTTGTCGCTATTTTTATATTATTATATTAATAGGCAGGCAGACCGGAATATACCACTTTGTTACCGTTTTATTTTAATAGTGTTCCGAAATTAACACTGCTACAGCTAGTTCCGCAACAGCGTGTATGGTTTAGAAATCAAAATTTGACCTTGGTTCTTTCAAGACTATAATATAATAAAGATTAGCTGTTTGTGGGCCTCTGCAGGCAGCAGTTCAGCATATCTGCTTATTCTGGAATAGGTAAATACAAAAATGGCACATAAGCATTTATAAAGCTTACTATAGTAATAATTGAAGCATAAATGACTCCTTGGCTGCTCTTTTTTGCCAATTTAGGCATGGAACACCAAAAAATAACGCTAAAATAACATTTGAATTTCAATTCAAAACTTAATATTACGTTTTGTTACGACGTGTTACCGTCATCTTTACCACCAAATAAAAAACGATCACGCAATTTATATTACGTGATAGGTTTTAGTTTTCTGACTACGGCTCGCTTTGAAATCACTATACATTCGCAAACAGTGTTTATACGATTATTCGTGCTCCTAAAGGTCGTTATAGATGCAATTAAATTGTTTCTGGTCTGTGTAAACAACGTTTTATTGATCCGCTGCTCCGGCCAGATTACTATCCTGACTTGCGTCTCAGGTTTACTTTACGCCTTGCTCTTCCATACCTAAGTATATCCTAAGCATGTTTTCTGTGTATTTACGGTTGCAGTTTACCTTAATACATATATTTTTGTTGACAGCTGTATTTAAAACATTGAATGTATTGGTACCACTTGCACTAGGACAATGGTTTCTCCAAACGATAAACTTTTCATTTCATGTATAAATAATAAATGTTCAGGAAGAAACGGGTCAATAACTTGTAGAGCCATTGTCCTGAATTTGCCTCTATGACTAATTGACGATGTTCCTCGTATACCACCAGGTAATTAATAGAAGTACCTAAACTAACACGTTCAACTTTATCGACATATCCAAACGTTTCTTCGAAACGGGTGAAGGAACTCAACATTGAATCACGTCTTCAGAAAACTGTTTTTTTTTTTGTTATTTTTCAGAGTCCAGCCAAACTATTAACTCAAGGTCAAAGGTGTTTCACCCGAACTTACGCAGTTGTTGGTGAAACACGGTTTTTAGAAACCATAAATCATTCAGCAACATCAGAATTGGACATTGTACCTAACAATGCAATTCTACTGAAATAATGTGACTCATTTGTACCTGATACTTGAACATCATTAAATTTAATTCTCCTGCAAATACTTATATTATGCTCTAAGTTAAGTACCAAGGTAGGTACAGAGTAATAAGTTTTGATTTGTCGGTATGATGAAGAGAAAGCCTACTTAATAGAAATGTGGACGTATAGTTAAATGTATATGAACAATAAAATTAAATTGGTTAGTTATTTTCTAACGCTACTTACCTCTGGTTCCAAAAGATCCGAATCTCTCTCGATTTACCGCTATCTTATACTTTTTGTCATTCGGCACTGGTAGCTTTGACGGATATTTCTCGGAGTTACTTCTGTATAACTTTTCTTTGGACCCGTGTGCCCCCATCTTCAGTTTCTTCATTAATAGTCAAAACATTATAAATTATTTTTCCATCTTACTATTGTAATTAAGCACTTTTAGGAACTTCGTCAGACTTTTTTATCACTTGAAAGTCACATCATAATTGTTTTAGTATCATATTTCTAGAAGTTCTTGTCGTCATCTATATTTGTTCGTAACTCTACATTAATACTCATTAGTTAGTACTTCAAAGAGCAATTGAATTAAAGTTATTCAGTGTCATAAACTCATAATTTAAGTTATGATATTATCTCAGATAGGTTATTTTATGATGAAAGTGTATTTGCAACATCTTGACATTTTCTTCTTATTCGTAACGTAGGTATCTTGAAAGCAGATTTATCGCGAGTAGACCTGAATAATAAACTTATAAAAGCTCACACGTGTTTGGTTTACGGTGGTCAACAAAGCCCATTCGCTGATATAATTATTGCAACGCTTTAATCTATTTCTGTAGGCGACTCACTACAAATGTGCCAGTGTAACAGGAGCTCCCACTCTGTTCTCGATTCTTTTATGGACAACTAATGAGACTTTAATAAGGGAAATCTGGGAGCTCTTCATAAAATGGTAATTTCACGCGTTCTGTTTAAAAAGGATTTTCTCTAAAGAGCTACCATTTGTCATTCAACGTTGCATTATAGCAGGCGTGTTTTCAGCGCACAAAGCATTTAGCGAGAGACGCGGCGACGTGAAAAGAAACGTGTAATATTCATTGACTTCGATTATATCGATACTAACAAAGAAATTATTGTTAATTGCTGTCAATACCTGCATACAATAGGTAATTTCAGCAGCAAAGACGAGAATTTATGATGATTTGATGTTAAAACGTGATTTCGAATTTAAATGTAGACGAATAGCGGAGTAAAGAGAAAATGTTAGTCGGCGACTTCATTTCCTACCGGAGATTATTGTGAGATCCGAAGAGACATTAAAGTACTATACGACTCTATTTGAAACGGAAATAAAAACAGAACCATGAAATAAATACAATTTATCAAAAAGCTTCGTTTAAAAATAGTAATACAAAGTGAAATAGAAACAGTAGTTCTAATAAATATGAATCACTCAGCAGCTCCTTATCCGATGTAAGTTTTCTTTTCTCGACTTCGGCTATTTTATAATTAGCTTGCGGCTAATTGATCCCAATTTAGCTTGTGCTCACGCATATTTATCACATTAACGAAATGTCGCTTGTGATTTAACGTTATTTTGTAATTACATTGAAGAGAAGGAACGTCAAATTATCCAAATTATTTAATGCCAGAAGAACCAAACTACTGCGTTATGTTTGCCATCAACATAAACATCACAAATCATCAATCCAATTTCAAAACAAAATTAAAGTGTCACATATTATAATCTAAATATAGCAGTAATATACCGTATTAGTCACTCCAAAGCATAGGCAAGTGTTACCAGTTCTCTCAGATTTGTTGCTATTTCGGTAAGCGATGCTTTCAGGGTTAAATAACTTGAAGGAGCACTTGTGTCCCTTAGTGCGGCTGAAGGAGATATTTTCAACATGTCCAATGTTGCGCGGTAGGTATATTTAGTTTATGGAGATAAATGCGTTTTAGTGTTCGGATTGTGTTACTAGCTACAACAGCATTGATATGGAAAACAGAACTAACGGTGGAGCGGCATTTTTCTATGTACAATGGAGGCAAATTACATCTTGCTTGTTGTTTTTGTAACCCATACTTAATTACCTCAACATACATTTAAATGATTATCTTGGATTACTGATTTTCTTAAGATCAACGGCGCGTAAATGATTGAAGCCTTCGCAACTCGAAGTCGTAGGTAGAGATGCACGCGGGTGTTAAATACACCTCACCTACGTTAGTTTTGTAATTTTTTGTAACAGTTATGTATATATAACGCTTCTCACAAGCGTTTGCTTTTATTAGGAAACAGCTCAATGGAGTTTTCAATTTCACACAGTAAATTTCCACATTTCCATACAAATTATCACGCGATGTTTATAAAAAGATGTTATGCACTACACCTCAATTGTACAGTTGACTTCAACTGGCCGATGGCATCGAACTTTGAAATCAAGAACAGGAATAAAACGAGACACAATATTCCCTTTACTGAATAATACCAATCAAATTCCCAATGAGAAAAAATAACTGAAACTGACACTGGAAGTTCAAAACGTCATCACAACTTTTAAATCACACCAATCTAAAACAAAAGAAGACCGTATAATACGAAAGGAACCATTTATGTCCACGAATGAGTGCTAACTACGTAAGTAGGTACGTCCAAGACAGCAGTAGCCACTTAGCACCCCACCAGACAATGCTTCTTGAGTAATATTATGTTGCTAAAAAAATAATTTGCATTTCAATAAATTTGGAATGGAATCGTTGCGAGCGACAGTAGGATTGGACCATTAGTCTTCATAAGACTCCTACACAGAAGATCAAGATCTTACTCCATAATAAAAGACTGTGGTCGAGACAAACTGCGCTGCAATTAAAAATTTAGGTTTATTATTTTCGAGATCTTTGTTTATAAGAAACGGGTTGCTATTATCAAAACTGTCATTAACTTTTCGGTTAGGTTAGATACCTATCTATTATTGGTATTTAAGAACAGTCGAGCTAATTAAATAGTCACTAGGGAACCTGAACCTTGAGAAAAGAGTGGTCTTCACCCAAGGTCCCCTAAGTAAAGAGGTGCCGCGGCCGGTAACCACTTAAGTAGATATTCATAATTTTTTTATATTCGCAAAGTTAAAGTGCTAATGAATGTGTTTCCAAAATACGTTCACTTGAAGCCGGTTCGCAGTATTGCGTCATTTCAGTGCATCTAAAGTAGGAGCTATCGTAAAATTTTAACAAGCTACGCTTCAATAGGTACCCTACCTAGTTGCATACGACGATGCACTAATGTCTGGTCTCGACCAAATCGATACCTTTGCTAATGTAATGCGAAATTGGTATGTCCAACGTCAGGGAAGGATTGTTAAAACGCCACCATTGTTGTTCCAAATTTAATTGAAGTTTTAAGTTGCTCAATGTTTTCTTACTCAGCGGGAAAACTATCTTTCATTGGTTACAAATCTGAAATTGATGCGTCATTCAACGATTTACTGCTTACAATAAACATTGAATATAGGGCAAATCTCAATAGTTTTCCATTTGTTTGCAAGCATTTGGGTCAAAGATACGACTTTATGCCCGGTTATTTTAGTTGCACCTATTTTACCGGCCCATATTGATGCAAACTTGTGTTTTTAACTTCAATGTTAACTCTAAATTACAGCGGATGATTATCGCACACACAGTTTGTTGCGCAAGATCTTCTACTATTCAAATTCTTGTGGGTATTTATTAGCTTCAATAAAGATGAACATTGATGGGTCAAAATCACATACATTTCAAAACTCCAATTTAAACATACAACAACAAAATGTGAGGCCTTAAAGGTTATTCTGTGCAGATAACATTTACTGCATCGACAAAAATAGCCTTAAGATGATGCCATTAAAACAATAAACATACGGGTATGATTATTACCTAGGTGCAGTCGTTACGACGGACACTGCGTGACGATGCTTAATTCTAAAGACATACAAGGTAATATGAACCTTAAAAATAGGCTTATAAAGACTATTGTGTGTAATAAATGAGATAGTAAACAGATGATCATCATCAACGAGGCTTGAATTGAATGTCTGTGAGTTGTTCTATCTGTATATGAAACTCAATCTGAAAATAATGAAAATGCTACTGAAAATAACGTTAAATATTTGAAAACTTTTTTTTATCCCTTCTGCTCTTACACTCTCTGTCCACATCTCTTTTTAGGCTTTCCTATCGCAGGTATGCTGGAAGAGATTGCTTTAGAAATAAGCATCACCTTTGTAGACGTATTTTTAACCGACTTCAAAAAGTAGGAGGTTCTCAATTCGACTGTATGTTTTTTTTGTATGTTTGTTACGCGATATCTCCGGAAATTGTAAATCAATTTTAAATTTTTTCTTCTTTTTAATGGATAGGGCATCATATGCCTCAGGGGTGGTCCTATGTAAATTTTAGCCACTTAGTTTAGGTATATTGATGTCATTGATGATGTTATAATAACTTTCTGTCATAGCAAGCATTTTTATACGATTTTGTTGGGATCAGTACACACGGCTACACATCAAGCTATACATAACCAGTATAAGCTGACTTCTGATTGTAAGAAAAACCTATAAAATGCGAGGTCAGCTAAAACTGGAAATGTATAGCTTGATGTGTAACCGTGCTTACAACAAAAAAATAAAAACTTTTTTACAAAAAAAATACAACCGACTTCCAAAAACCGGTCAAGTGCGAGTTGAACTCGCGGGGAGAGGGTTTCGTACGATGCGCACAATATTGAGAGAATTACCATGTTGTTTTAAGACCACAGACTTCTATTAGGTTTTCCTGTAATCTATAGGTATAGAACTAGTTTGTTTTTTTTTTTTTCAAAATTTTAGGCTCATTAGTTTCGGAGATAAGGGGGAGAGGTAAATTTTCGTCTATTGTCTTAAATTACTTTAATAAAATATACTTTAAAATTATGAAAAAAAAATATCTGAGATCCTCACAGTAAGTATACCTTTCATTTGATATGCCACACGTTACAGATTGCGAAACTTTTTATATTTTTTTTTCTATTTGCCCGCCAAAAATGACCCCCATATTCAAAATTCATTAATTTACATTACACGTCTGTGTTTGGGTCACAGGGATACATATGTGTACCAAATTTCAACTTAATCGGTCCATTAGATTCGGAGGTAATTGGCTATGACAGACGGACGGACAGACAGACACACGTGTCTGTGGGGTAATTCTGTAGAAGTTGCTAAGTCAATTATTGACATTGTAGCACCTACTCTAGCTCTTATCTTTAATAGTTGTATTGACAATGGGGAGTTTCCTGACCTTATGAAATATAGTAAAATAATACCTTTATTTAAATCATCAGGTAGTACATCAGATCCCACTAATTATAGACCTATTTCTGTACTACCTACCTTTAGTAAAGTTTTTGAGAAATTAATTTTAGACCAAATGCAAAGATTTTTTAATAAACATAAATTATTACATAGCAAACAGTTCGGTTTTACAAGGGCTCGTTCAACTACTGATGCCGGTGTTGAACTTTTAGGACATATTTATAATGCATGGGAAGATAAATGCGATGCCTTGGGCATCTTTTGTGATTTGTCCAAGGCATTCGATTGCGTTCTTCACGAAACGTTAATCAGGAAACTCCGCCACTACGGGATCCGGAATTCTGCTCTGGATCTTCTTACTTCATACTTGAGTAAAAGGATTCAAAGCGTTGACGTTAACGGAAAAATATCACCCGGATCTAACAATGAACGGATGTAACAATGGGAGTCCCACAGGGCTCGATTCTTGGCCCTTTCTTGTTTCTTATTTATATTAATGACTTGCCGTACCTCATAAAGGATAATCATGATATAGTGTTGTTTGCAGATGACACTTCACTTTTGTTTAAACTTAAACGTCAGCAGTTGGTTAATGACGATGTAAATAGCGCGATCTCGAAAGTAGTCCACTGGTTCAATGTTAATAATTTGCTTCTATACGAGAAAAAAACCAAATGCATTAAGTTTACGCTACCTCACGTTAGGCAGGTGAAAACTAATGTGTTGATAAAGGGCGAGGAATTGAATCCTGAAGACAGCACAGTATTCTTGGGCATAACTTTAGATGCTAAGCTTCAGTGGGGACCACATATAGATAAATTGTCAAAAAAACTAAGTTCCGCAGCATACGCTGTTAGAAAAATTCGTAATTTAACTGATATAGAGACTGCCCGTTTAGTGTACTTTAGCTATTTTCATAGTGTAATGTCGTACGGTATTTTATTGTGGGAAAATGCCGCCGATATTCAGACTATCTTTGTTTTGCAGAAGCGAGCTGTTCGATCAATTTATAAACTAAGTCCGAGACACTCTCTCAGAGAAAAATTTAAGGAGATTAATGTGATGACTGTGCCCTCTCAGTATATTTATGAAAATCTTTTATATGCCCATAAAAATATAAAATTGTTTAAAAAATACAGTGATATCCATAATATAAATACGAGGAACAAACACAAATTTGTTGTACCTACAACAAGGCTCAAGAAAATAGGTGGCTCATTCAGATGCCAATGTATACGCTTTTATAATAAACTACCAAGCCACGTTCAAGATCTAAGCCTTAATAAATTCAAATCAGTCATTAAACGTAAGTTGTGCCAGAAAGCCTTTTATACTGTTAAGGATTATATTGAGGACAAAAAGGCTTGGGATTGAGTTGCTTCCAATTTTTACATTCTGAATGTTTTTATTACTTTTTTCTATATACACATTGACATTAATTAATTAATTTTATATAAACATTGACATTTACTTACTTTGTAAAGTATTATATTATTTTAATTATTGTGCATGTGAAGACAATGTGGATCATTTAATTATTTTTTTTTGTTTTTTTTTGGTCTGGCAGTTTGAGTAATTTATGTGGCCTACCCAAATGTCCTTTCTTTGGTATTGTTCGTCGAATCGTTGAGCTCCTTAAGTTTTGAATTGAGCTGCACGATTTCTGACAAATGCGTGCACTGACTGGACAGGTCCTCTCAATCTGTGTGGTTCTTTCCTCAAAAGACCATCTCAGACATGGATCTACATGGTCTTCATATAACCTGACCAAGATTATGTCTGGACTTTAAAAGAGACTGTGACCTCTGAGTTTGTTTCGGCCTTTCTTCTCAGAGTAGTCAGATAGGAAACGCCGACCTCATCTAGTTTTATAAAAAATATGATTGACGTGTAAAAGTGTTTGTGCAAACCTACTTACAAAATAAAAATCATTTATCATTTATCACGAGTGATCCTATAAGGGTTTAGTTTTTCCTTTTGAGGTACGGAACTCTAAAAAAAAAAACACTACAAAGTGAAAAATAACATAAAATTCGGAATTCGGTGGCAAACAACGAAAATGCAAACTCGCAACTACACCGACTTCCGAAATTAAAGTTACTTTTCACTTTGTAGTCTTTTTTGGAAGTCGGTTGTTATTTTTTGGAAAAAAGATTTTTCTGTTTCTTTCTTCTTGTTTGTTTATATGTGTGTGCATAAATGATTAAATAAATAAACGTTCTGTAATTTACGGGATACGATTCCATTACAAATAAATTTAAAAAAAACTTATTTTATAGTTCATGCTATTATAGTTCATGCTATGCATAATCTGTCAGTAAAATATTCAACCGATAAGTGTTAAGTGTGCCACATAAATCTAATAGTTTTCAACGTTTCTTCTAGTTTGGAGATAGAAAGTAGGAATGTAAAACAACCGTAACTGTAGGTATTTTCTACTTCGCAAGTAACTTCTGGCATTTCAACTCGTGACATTTTGTGAGTTTGACCTATCGACGAGCGGCCAGTCGAACTACTTAAAAATAAACTGTTTATTTGTTCGATCTATAAGCTTAACAACGGGGAATAAAAATACCTTGTTTTATGCCTCTCCGATCGTTTAGCACCGTTACGTTATTAATGAACACGTTTAATTTTAATAAGATTTCCGGTTTTCTACAACCAGTTTATTTTACACAACGCACGCACTAACCAAAAAACTATCTTGGTTATTTCTTGCAAATTACCTACCACCCAAAAGAATCCCTCAAATTAAAATTTCTTAATACAAACACAATACACACGTCTCTCGCACAATTTATGCTCCAAATATCTCCAAAAACAGGGCTAGTCTACCTGAAATCGGTCACCGATACGAACTCACCCATAAAGTGACTACGGACGACTGATTTCAAAACGGATGCTGTTCTGTTCCACGAGACACGAACTTCAACCTGAATGGCAAGAGACGTTCAGGTATCTGCTCTAAGTGCATAGCTGTCAAGTCCTCAAGCCGCCTGTTTAATAGCCCAGAAAACCCGGTCAAGCGAATCTCTGAATAGACCGAATAAGACAAACACATCGTTATACCCAGATCACTACTAATGTCCATGCAATAATAATATTCATAAACTATAACTCCTATTGCAAAACTGTAATGGATCGAATTGACCGATTTCATACTTCGTTATTTTTAGCAGTTCAAGGAAGGGCCTTGATTCTAAATAAATAACGCAGCCCTATTCTGCTTAATTTTAAAATATTATTTCTATAGTCTGCTATAATTTATAAGGTAACCGAACAATTTGGGTCAACGGCCGAGTCATGGAGAAACATGGTGGCGTTAGTAGCTGGCATGGTGTCGATCAGATAAAATTGTACATTTCACACCTAGAATTTTGGTACTGAAAGGACAACTTTGTGCTGATCACCCATTCCATGTTGAATGGGACATGAAAGCTATATAACTGCACAGCACACATGGCTTCAAAGAACAAAATTCCATGCATAGGTACCTATTGTAGTTGTAATTACAAATTACTTGAAATAATGTTTTCTATTCTTAGTTAGTATTCCTATGCCTTGGCTAATTACAATCAAATAACAATAGCGAGGACAAGTGTGCTTGTGGTTATAATTAATTTCGGACGTCCTTAAATCCAATTCGCAATGCATTGCAATTTTACTGAACCAGTTAATAGAGTATCGTGCGTTTTCGTAATAAATAATCACGTCATATCATAATAGCTTCTGAAAATGGGGTCATTCCTGCCTACTGCAACAGTTTTGGCGGAATTTCGTAATATACAAAACATCGCGGCGACTACTGCTGGCTCCGAGCCAATTGCAGTCGACTTTAAAGGAACTGAGCTCCGGATGGTTAAACACCTTTTTGAACCAAGTTTTAAAACTTCTACCAAGAACTATCGTCACAAAAGATCTTTTGGAAGTGTTGACGTACGCTGAAATAGGTACAGACGCCAGCACATCAAGCTACTACAATCTGTCAAATTTTCCCAACCAACTTTGAACCTTAAACTTTGGTGATAAAGTTAAAAATCTATTAAAGAAATTTGACAGATTGTAGTAGCTTGATGTGCTGGCGTCTGTACCTACTACAACCAAAGTTGTATTTTGCAAACAAAATTTCATGTAATTACTAACAATCAGTTGTTACCTTTTTGTTAACAATAGACATGCTAATACCGTTTAGTCCACTCTCGGCCCCTCGACCCCCAATAAATAATGTGTCCACTGGACCCCTAAATATAGTTTACTCTCGACCCTTGGGGGTCGAGAGTGGACTTTATTTTCCAAAACGTCTATAATCCAACCAAGTAGGTGAGAGCCTACACAATCTCATGCATTTAAACGTGTGTTTCCATTTAGTAAATGGCTATGCACGTTATAACACAACTGCTTTAGCACAAGCATTTGTGTCAACAGTTATTATGAACAGCAAGAGATCCGAAAGTCACTGAGGTCAACTTCGTTAGTAGGTAGATACCTAATTATAGCATTCATACTCTCGGAATAGGTGTACAACTGCTCATATACATTCAAATAGCAAATTGCTCGCTTGCACTCAGCATGGGTATCGCCAACGAGATTAAATCATTGCGTGAGGACACATGCACAGATTAACATCCGGCACGTGATTGACTTGGGCGAGTAAAATGGCGCTGGACGCCGATCGGGGCCGACTAACATTTTAGGCAGAGATTTATAATTTAATGTCTTTAATTTTAGGCGATAAAAGTTAAATTCTATTAATGGAATGATAAAAGCGAACGTTCAATAACAAATTGGAATTAATAATTTAAGAGGTCAGGACAGGTATAAAGCGTGAAAGTTTCATTTTTATGAATAAATAAATCCATATATCATGGTAGTTTGGACAATACCTACTGGCTGCACTAAACTGGTTTTCTATTGCAACAATTTGCAGTAAAATGATTCAATTCGTTTAGGATCCAATCCATAATTACAAAAGTTCTTTAGTGATGAGCTTAATCCAGCATACGTTGTATAATAATAATCTAGTTGCGTATTTTAAATATCTTGAAACATGGCGTACAATCGTTTTAAATACCTACGATGGAAATTAACTTAAATATACTTTTTGAATGGAATGTTCCAACGTCCCGTCACACGTCTGAGAACGATCCAATGGAGCTATCGAACGAAAGCAAAATAATTATTAATGTCACGTAACGTCAAATTATGAAGTCGCAACGCGTTCCCATTAGTTACGCGAGTTCGTTGCGAGGCGACCATGCAACAGACATGCAGACAACACAACCCGTTCTCCTAAACAATATCCGCGGTTTAATTACCACTTCTAACGGGTTCCATATCATAAATGTTGTGATATTTATGAGAGATAAACTGTTGGTTTAAGATTCAGCAGCATCGATTGCCTAACATCACTTTTTGGAAAGATTAAATTCTAACATTAAAATCTCCGGATGAAAGCACAACAGATACTATTAGGCACTAAGTATAATAGACACTTAATTAGTGATCCTTAGCAGACTTTGCATAGCAAGCAATCAGATGGTTACTCTCTAGTATTACAAGTCCATTGTATAATCCATGTCAAAATTCATATCAATAATTTATGCCACGTAACTTTCTTTAACACAGTACTATTAGGTTGTCATGCTATCTGCTTATCTCATCTCAATCAGTAGCCAAAAAAATCGCTAATGAGCTTATTAAACATGCAATTAAGCACTTTAAGAAAAAAAACACAAAATCGTTTCGACGTCAAACACCAAGTAAGAACGTGACGGTAACACCAACAAACTTGCGAACGGAGATTTTAGAGTCACATTTTGTTAGCACCAATTCGTTGAACAGTAGAGCACATAATTGAACACATCCGCACGTAGCAGCAGTAAACGCTGGTTTGTGACGGGTATATCAATAGGCGAGAACGTACCAAAGCAGACAACGCTAAACAAGTAGCGGTGAGCAAAAACAACACACAGCTCACAGGTAGCAATTACTTTGCTTTCGAAGCAATGTCTGTGCTTTCATCCGTTCAATCTCACGATAGCAAACCCTACAAGGAGACTCCATGATTTAGTAAAACACCAAAGTCGTAAGCGTTAAATGCAGTTCATGGCGATATCAAAACAGAAATTTTCCGATGGAGGAGTAAAGTTTTTTGAGAAAATTGCTGGTTCGATAGTTTCTCTCTGCGCTTGTTGAGAACTTGAGTCCGTAATTGCTCTAATGTAATAGCTTGATGATAACATCTTTCTAAATAATGAATATTGATACTAAATAGTTAACTCTCACATAAACTTAACTAAGTATTAGAAAGATATTGGTACACATACAGAACTCAGACCTTACTTCATTGTTTTACATAGAAAACGTTACAAAGTGAATTATTCTCGATCAATTCAGATTTCATAAGATTTACCTTGCCCGGTGGCACAGGCCCTGATTGCGGCACTACACTGGTATTGACAACTTCCCTTCAAGTAAAAGTAGTCGTGACACGAGCACAAAATGATATCGGTTCGTTCACTCACTGGACAAAGAAGTTGATCTCCAACAATACGAAAAGGAACCTGTTCTTTGTAAGAATCACCTGTAACTATCTTGCACGAGGACCGGTTTGCTGTGGTCAGAAAACCACAAAAAGGTGGTCGTCACACTTTCGACTGCTAGGAATATAAAATTCTATGTAATATAGTACCACTTTTTGAATGATATGGATGTAATTTCAGAGCAGTGCTTGTAGCTTTGTTTAAAATGTTCCCTGATTCCAGATAAATCGTAAATGAGTTTTAATTAAGTATTTGGAAAGTAGTGCATGATACTTAAAATTTCAATACCAATTCCGTTCCCAGTAACTCATGCCGAAGCGATACAAAATAACGATAAAATCAACATTCATCATACGCGCAACTGTAATGTCATTTCTTGGAAATGCAACAGTTTATAAATGAAGCAAACAGCTCGTGGGAGGCTGGAGCAAACTTAGCACCAAACAATCAACGGGAAACTATACCGGGAACTGTAAAGTGGTAACCGGTATCCATTAAAACGGTTTAAGTTTTTTGTATCTGGACTAAGTGGTTATGTGACAACTAAATCGAATGGACATAAAACTGTACCGCTACCGATTTCATACACACAATTAAATGCCATGATTTGCATCACTATGCCACCTCAGAATTTTCAAGTCAACGCAAAGAATCCACAAACAACATCAAACAATCACATGTCTCGTATGTTTCATGTTTTGCGATTTTTTTGAGATTGAAAGTGAAATTCATTTTAATTAATTTAAACTTTATTGAATCGTAAATAAAGTTTTGCTAATTCTCTTTTGTAATGTTTTATCTCGATCAATTAATAAAAGCAAAAACCATTTCATGGCGAATGCGAGTTATAGTAACTTTAAAATGATAAGTACAGCCATTACCTTGATTTATTATTTTGAAAGACCGAAAGGAACGGTTTAAATAAAATATTCATACTTCAGCCGTAACGATACAATGGATTGTTATTAACAATTTGCATAAGGCAAATGATTATTTTGCAAGCTAACATTTTTGAAGGGCTCATTTGATATTTCATTTGCAATTGCAAAACTCAAATCAACCTTCGCACAGTTAGCTTGAACTATAATAGTAACAATGCTAGAGTTTTAATTTGAGGTACGGGTGATAGATGGGGAAAAGATTTGCATTAATTAAAGGCAAAAGTAAATTTCACATTTCAGTAGGCATTCAATAAATACTTAAAGACAGTAGGTATTTATTTATGAAAGCTTAAGATAGTTATTCATATCTGAGTGTAGTTTGGTATTATCTCTAATATCTTAAATTGATTGACTAGCTAAAATATCGCATGTGATAACAACCACTATCTCCGGCAGGATTTTGTCGAAGTACGAGTATCTACTTATAAGGATTATTGATTGGGATCACTTTAATGTCAAAGACAAGATGAATGATCGATGAAACCCTAATCGATTTTAATAGTCCAAGAGAAAGATACACACATGGAAAACGATGGAGTAAATTAGAAAAGGCTTTCAATCTGAAACAGTCTTGAATTGAACTGTAAGGTAAGGATGGTACCTAGTAGTTAATTTCAGCAGACAGTGGACAATAACAAAGTTTTCGAAAGTAAAATAGTGGACATGTTTAAATTATAATCTGATAGCATTTTATGGTTTGAGGTTCTGGTGGGTTGCTTATATGAGCACACAGTGGGCGACCCTATACAATTTAACTGCAAGCCATTGATGTCACTAATGACAGTAATGATATAATAGCATAACGCCGTGTCACGTAGGCTTTTAGGCCATGGTTTAATAGTATCGAATGTGGGTCAGACGAGACCTTATAGTTCAGCTGAGTACACAGTGGCTTGTTCTAGAATCGATTCGGCCCAATGAGGCAGAATTGGGACAACTATTTCAATATTATTAACATAGCCCATTGGAAACGGACATAATATTACTTTTGCTATTTAGCTGTTTGATGCGCCTGCTAACAGGAGATTTCCAAACAAATGAATTGACATTATTTGTAAGGGCCCAAATATTTTCCATCACTATAAAGTACCTTTCAAAAAATTGCAGGCAACCGAGCTATTATAGGAATCACGATAAAATATATATAGTGCTGGATGACTTCTGATTTGTAGACGTTAGTGATCAGACTGTTTGCTGGATAGTCGCTGGGTGTTCTGTCAGATGTGGTTTCAACATCAATAAGTAGTGGATGGAACAGTTCGCACTCGGTTTCGCCTTCACCGACGGGGTCAACGATTCTCGACTCGTCAACAAATCCATCGACGAGAATAACCCGTTACACTGCATCGGCTTCCAGCGGATTTCACTCGCAAGTATCGCCTAGACCATTTATACTGTCTCCGCTTTAAACTATATTTTTAGGGTTAACCTTAAAAGTCTATAATTGGAAACCTGCACCGATAATAATATCATTTCTATACCGAGCTCGAGTAAAGCTGCGATAAGCATTCGAAATATAACCGTTATGATTATTAACTCGACAGTTCTAGCTAAATCAAACGGTAAAACTGGTAGGATATTTTAAGTACCTATTAGTATTTGGATACTTTGCTTTCCTCTTCCAAATGCGCTACATCAAATATTTTTATCGTATTCAGATAAGTAATGGTCATCGTTGCAATATTTATTTATGATAAGTAACGAGGTTACTACAACCAACGTGGTAATCCTTCAATTTAGAAACTTTTTCAACTAAATAGATAAAGATCAAACTCTTGTAAGTTTAAGTTACGTTTAATAACTGTTGTGACGTAAAAGTATGAACATGTTAGTAATAGCCGTAACTTCACACATGTGGTTTATGGCAAACCAAATGGCATTTACAATTTACATTCACTTGTTTTGTTACTCAATGGGAATTAATATATTCATACAAACATTGTAATACCTACATTATTCTCTATGATATTATCGTCTTCAAAGATAAGCTTGTAATCTTATCCCGATTACAAGCAGATTGTTCCCTTCAACTTAACCGTCTGTCTGAATCTTTCCACATATTGGATTTTCCTTTTAAAATTGAATATGTATTAGCACATTCCTGTTAATATGTAGCTTACGTTTAGTAATACCTAACAAAATCATTGCACGATTTAAGGTGAATTGAGGCTTGAAATGTTAAGGTAATAAACGCAGCAATGTGGTTTATATGAAATGTTATAATAAGTTAATTGAATCGCATAGCCTGTCGCCTGCACTTGCCATAATTATCACATTTTCCTCAGTTTTCTCCAACAACTTCGTTGCCTATACCTATTGTTATATAAATATTACCTACGTCTTGCTTTTAAGTTTCATTTGTTTTTAAATCTTTTATCGTTTTAGCATCTGTTAATTCTAAATTAGTCTCATTCATTTGGATACGTTTAACTAATTTGTCAGAAAAATATCACGTATTTAGGCAAATACATATTGATACTCGATATCTGCTGTGAAACGAAGTATTACAACATTCTTTCAAAAACATCTCAAGTAGACGTGAAAGATAAAATTTATCTAGTATATCATGACTCTCCAATTTCATGCTTTCGAATCGAGTTAGCTGTGTCAATTAAAATTTTCGTACAATTACTTTTTGCGTGTAGAATATAGTTACCTCAAGATATTGTAAGGTACGTACGTTACAAAGTTACAGTGAAAGGTGATACAGATTATTTTATTTCGATTACGATTCAATTAACACAATAGCTAAGTGATAGGTGATGATAAGTCTCCTAAAGTTGTTACGTTCTATTGAATCCACAGAACAGATAAAAGATTGAATCCGTCTTTCTTAAACAGTTACTCTAGAGTGTGACTTTAGTCTGAAGAGAAAATGTGAAAAACTAGTGTCTGTAAAAACAATATAAATTGTGATGTGCATTTGTTTATAAATCACTTTTTAACTATGTGGTAGAGGCTTCGTTGCATGTGAACCGAGTATGTGCGTTAATGTACTTTCTATTTGGCCCATTATTTTCTGCTGTGTCTGCTATCTAACAATGAGTTACAATGATTTATGTAATACCCACCTACACTGTATTAAATAATCGATTTCTAATGGGACTTGTTACTTGTATTAAGTTACCTACAATCGATATTAAGTTGCGTTTCATTAGCCATGTTCTTTGATTCGATAACTAGAGTTACATGCCGATTATTCGAATATCAAAGGATTTAGCCGCATGTTACAATGTATTTTAAATTTCGTTAACAGTAGGTAGGTAAAGTAGTTAATTTATGTTCAAAATAAATCAAAATAAAACAATAATGGGCGTTTTGGCTTGTATGTCCAATAAAAACCACATAATATACATCAAATGAAAGTTTATATCATAATCATCAATTTTTATTATGAGCAGAAGCCTAGCCTGTGAAATACCGGGCTACAGATATGTCAGACCTGCAAGTACCATCTAAACGTATTAGTTTATGACGCTAATGTTCACTGCAGTTCTCAATAATATTAGTTATTGACTCATAACATTGAGGGGGCTTATGGCTAAGTAATAACAGCCGCACGGTTCGATCGATCAGGTTAAGCTGCACTTGCCGCGGTTGATCCTTGCATGGGTGACCATTTTTACATACCAAGACCCCTCCGTGCCTTGGAAAGCACGTTAAGCCGTTGGTCCCAGCTGTCATTCGTAGATCTCATTAGAACTCTATTGGTCATAGGACTCATAGGCCAGGCTCCGTACAAAAATGCCCATCATACTTTTAATAAAATCAGGTGTCAAGCTTACATGCATGACAATGTAACAAATGTTTGTTTAAAAAATAATGACTGGTAGCGTTAACTTGTTTAACCAGTTGTTGGTAGACATTAAATAAATGAAGGACGGTTGAGTAGGTGCTATAAAAGGCCAAGTGATTTAACAAAACAGAGGTTTTGCGTACTGACAATTATTTAGTGGACTGGTCATAAAGACTAGTCATTTCTAAATAAACAACAATGATTCCAAGACATCGTGACAGTCCACAATGTAAACAACGACACTTTTACTTCAATAATCAATGAAAATGTCAAGTGTTGCATTAATTAACGGAAAATAAATAAAAGGTACATTAATTGAAAAATAAGGATAACTTAAAACATTATGACACCACACAAAACAAAACTTGAAAGTAAACCGTTCACGTGACGCGTTGCATTTTACATCGTAGTGTTATTATCTTTATCAGTGAATTAGTATCCCAGGTGCATGTATCGTCAACACTTCACTGACATATGACACATTTTCATTGAGAAAATGCGGTATGCGGGTAACCTTAGTGTCGGAGGGGAATCCATTGATTTTTCGCGTTGCAAGTTGACGTCACGAACGCGACGGGCTGGCGGACTGCGGCGCGCGCCGGCTCGCGTCTCACCGGCGACTGGCAAACTGAACCTAGTCGAGAGGAATACGCTCGTTGCCATGCGGTCTATAAAGCTTGCTCCCTTTGCTTGCCGTAGCCAGCTGCAGCCGTAGTTTTGACCTTCCGCATCGATTGCTGCTTGTGCTCCTTGCACAGCTGATTTTTAATTGGAGTAGATGTGCTGCAAGGATTTTTCGAATATTTAAAGACTATATACAGGTAGGTACTATTTAAAAAAAAAAACTAGCCAGGATTAAACTGCGCATTGGTACGTGTAGGTGCCTTTATAAGATTCCATATACCAATTAAATGGTACATAAGTACCATTTGAAAAATCATTCTTGATCAGCAAAAAAAATGTCTTCATGTTTTAGTTAGATCATCCTCATAGATAATAAAAACCATGATTATCTTTTTAGTTTACCTACAAAGTTATTTTTCTCGGACTTTTTTTTTTACTTTGTTACCAAAGGTTTATAGAGAACTACAAAACCGTAATCATGGAATTAATATTGTAATTTTTTCCTTGTTTGTTGTTTCGTGTGATTTAGCACCTCCTTATTTATTGGTGATAGCAATAAAATTATCACAGCGTGTGAGCACACAATTGTCTCGAAACGAAAATTCTTCCAGACTTTTATTTTAATTGGGTGTATAATTTTAACTGCATCTATGTAATTTAGATTACTTAATCTTGTTGCTACTGCTGAAAAACCACAATAATTATTGTTTAACGATTGCGTGCCTAACGTCAAGTGTCAATATTAGCTTGTAAAGCAAATCTTTGCTTTACAAGCTATAGTAGGCGCTCGTGCTTCATGTAATGGGGCCCTGTTCAATAAACGTTACAAATTGTAAATTGTATTTGTATTTTACAAGTTACAAATCTACAAGTTTCTGTTTAATAAAGAATACAATTTACAAATTTACCATGGTGGAAAACTGCCAAAATTGTAAAATTGTAGGTACCTACAATTTCACATATTTCTGTATAATAAACATTTTCTCTTTACAGGTGACAATTTACATATTTGTAAGGAAAACTGTTTTATTGGACGCATAATTGTAATTACAAATTTACATATTTTGTAAATTGTAGAACAATCCCGACAGGTGGACTCGCCTTGTGTCAGAACTTTACAATTTTGTACCTTAATTTAATATGTGAAGAAATTTTATTGATACAGGTACATAAAAAAATGGATCTATCAACTAGTAGTGGAAGTAGTGACAGTAGTGATAATGAATAAATGAGTAAACGACAACCGCGAGAATTCTTACATAATTGTAAGGTTTATTAGACAGCACTTGTCCTACAACTGTACAAATATGTCACCTAATTACAAAATTGTCGGATTGTAACGTTTATTGAACGGCCGTGTAATTTATTAGTTCCCCTGTTATGTTTTTTGTACCAAGTTCACCTATTGAGTTTAATATTCAGATTTTATGGAGATGGTACCTATTATTATCAACTTAGATAACCTAGATTTGAAGTAAAGTACCTTCATATCA
The DNA here is from genome assembly GCA_963669345.1 of Gortyna flavago. Taxonomy (NCBI): domain Eukaryota; kingdom Metazoa; phylum Arthropoda; class Insecta; order Lepidoptera; family Noctuidae; genus Gortyna; species Gortyna flavago. The sequence continues at coordinate 11,204,599 of OY770129.1, forward strand.
AAATGTTGACTAGTGCCTGACCACTACTGAGAGCAATAACTATGCCTGATGCAATAACATACTCTTTGCTATGTATGTTCCGCAGGCGTTAAATATTTTTTTACTATAACTTCTGGCTTTATTAGCAGTAGTAACAAGATTAATATAAATTACATAGATGCAGTCATTTCTTTTATAAATACATGATTAAAATAAAAATTATTAAAGCCTGGAAGAATTCTACCAACCCGCACTGGGCCCGCGTGGTGTTTTGCGGCCCTCCCTCTCACAGAGAAGAAGCCTGTGTCCCAGTAGTGGGAACATTATAAGCTAATTATGCTATGCTTAGGCTAGGTATGTACGAATTTTCCTTTACTCATGCTGTTTCGAGACACTCGTGTATTCGCACGCTTACCTGATAATTGCTATCACCAATACATAAGGAGGTGCTAAATCATACGAAACCTAACAAACAAGGACAACACATTGCCATGAATTCCACACTGTATTATAGATGAAATTTACACAAGAATTAGGAGCACAAACAATAAGTATCGGGTTAACATTGTGGCATGCCACTGTCACATTGAATATTCATATAGAATGACGTAGATAATACTTAAAGTAACGAATGAATAGGAAACTTTACTATAAATGGTTTTCGAAGAAAATAGAAATTGCATTTGCATATTTCATGCGTTATTTTCAATAAGCAACTTTGTAGATAGAGTAGTTCTATTTCTATCAAAAGCAGTTCAAAATCTGTCTTCAGATAGTATACAACGTAATCGTATCTAATTTTAATGAGTTGCGACGTGAATTGTTTAAAAATTCACACATGTCATTGAATCACATGAAGTCGATGCCAACCTTGAAGTAGAGTGGTGTGTCAAAACACAAACTAGAAGTATTGCGTTGTAATCACGCAGGTTTCACGGTGATACGCGTGATCATAGATTTTCCTTCATTTGTTTTAAGTTTGTGGTATGTGCGAAGGTGTGTATGAAGGTAGGTACATCTGAATTTCAGTGATAATAGTCTCAGAAGCGGTATCATTGCTTAATCTCGTATTGGTACACTCTTATAGATCATAGACTTATCAGTAAAATCAATCAAGAGGCAAAATCTAAGACAATTTTGCATAGGTACCACGTCGAAAAGTAAGTGGCTTTACCCTTCTCAATTAGCCTATATGCTCCCATGGGATACTACATATAATCCCCTTAGCATTGTTTAATCCTAGGTCGATTTTAGATTCTTAAGGTTTAGAGAGGGACATATCCTATACTCGTTGTCACCAGATAGTTCCGTTGCCATCGATGTCAACGCTACATAGAAATACTATCATACTTAGGTATTATCGTAGTAGAATTTTAGCCACCAGTATAGTCAGTTATTCTAACATTCATTTTAGTTCTGCTAAAAAACACTTGCCCGCTTCACTGTGTCAAAAATGCATCGGATGAAATAAAGTTTCTAGTGCAACAAACGTGTCTTCTTCGTCACGAACATAATTATGAGCAGACCATAGAGAATGGCACATAGCCGAAACCTCGCCTTGTGGCTCGGCGGTAGCGAAGCTGCCTGGCCGCTGGACGTAGGTACTCACGTGTATGTATCGCCACTCATGGAGGAAAAGTAGTTAAATAAATGACAAGAGGTACTTACTAAGCAGGGGGAAGCGTCCCGTGGAGTGCTTGCCTAGCTGTGTGCTACTGGCGCTGATGTCGCTCTGCGAACTGTGCAGGCTGCTCTTGCCGCTGCCTGCCGCCGAACCCAGCTCCATGCGCATACGCATGTGACGGCTACACACAGAAGTTATGGTAAGACATCAGATTCATTAACTAACACTGCTGGATATGAGGCTCTGTTACCATTATAATAACGTTTTAATAAGATGAATCAGTCTTTGATTTAAATAAATTCTAAATAGCCACACAAATCCCACTACTTTCAAACGAAGTCAACTAAATTTTGCTGTGTTGCAATTTGTATTATAGCTAAAACTAGTTTAACCCTTCGTATGGTCGGAACGTGGATCCACGCAAGACACAATGGCTTTTTAATTGTTTCTGTAATTACGGCATTCAACCGGTTAATGTTACATGATTGATATCTGTGTGTTATTGTATTGATCACGTACCTTTTAGGTTTCACGTTGTTATTTGTAGATTTTGAGCTCAACATTCTACTGACACTGCATGAAGTTTGAGATCGTTGCAATGAAAACGAGCAGTCCACCTTCGATTTTATATCCTTGAAAGATTTTATCTTATAATCGTTCTTTGTTTCTATGGAACTCTTTTTCGCCAAATTCTCTCTTCTTTCGGTCTTTTTCACAATTTTTGGGCTACTCTGTACACTGTTATCTGCATCAGTCTTTCTGTTTGCCAGCATACTCTTCAGTTTACTTGGCACATCACGCTTAGGCATTTTGTATTTTTTTAATGTAAAGCTTCTCTTCTCCTCTTTATTATTTTCTGTACATTTCATATCTTTCACACTGTTCAACGAATTTCTTTTGCTCGTGTTTTTCGGTGTCTCATCATCATCGATTATGTGAGACGTATCCGATTTATGTTCATCCAACGTATCTTGCAGTGGTGAAAAATAAGCGTTCAAATTTCCTGTGCTAGCGTTTTTCTGACTACATTCCGAACGAGTGGACGGAGTAGACCCATCAGGAGACATGTCATCGATGACATTTAAGAACACAGGAGATGTACGGTGATTTTCAAAGTCAGTGTACACTCCACTTGATTCCATGCAAGAGTCTTCGTTTCTGTTTACAATAAGAGGTGGGTTACCATTTACTTTCTTTCCACCATAAAGAGCTCCATCAATAACCTGAGCTCGTCGGTCACCTCTTTGCATGTGGTCATCTAAACCATCGGCATCACTTTCTGTAAAGAAATCCGAATCTGTCATGGGATCTGCTCTTCTTGCCACGGGCACATTTTGCCAGTCCATTTCAATGGCATCTTCTCGATGTTCAATAGAATGGTCTGCTCCTCTGCTCACGGGTCTGGACATTTCTCCATCACCTTGATAACCATCTAAACTTGTAATGCTAGTAATACTTGTTATGAAACTATTCGAAACTTTAGAAGTTTCCATTGATTTTGGATAATCGCTTTTACCATCTGAATAAGTCTGAGAGTCGTGCAACGTTGATGCAGAAAATTGGGAGTATGTACTTATTTCGCCATTAATTTCTGAACTGTCTAGTGGTAAATCTTCCGGTGATGGTGTTTGTTCAATTCTGTTGGTAATTAGAAGATTTTCATGTTTACAATCAAGAGCTATTTCTAAATTAGCCACATTCTCAGCAATAGAACTAACTGGCTCCAAGATGCTGCTGTGTATAGAGGGCATGAATTCTTCGTCTATTAAATTCGAAGATATTTCGTCCTTCCCTATTGTGATATCTTGAGAAGGCATATCAAAGGTCCTTGAAGTAATCGACAATGGGTCTTGTATAGACAATGTATCACTGCGTTTATGAGCTGGGGAATCATATGATGTTAGTGAATTGTGGTCTTCGTTATTCATGATTGTTTCCAGGCTGATAATTGGAGCCAGTTGACCTTCAAACATGCACCTTTTGTTCTCTATGCTATCAAATCCATCATTTTGTATCGTCGATGCTGCAGAGTTGCTTTCAGTCTTATCAGTCGATGGGGTATCACCATTATCTGGAGATATTTTACTTTCATTATTATCACAGAAAATTGGTAGTCCCTCTACTGTAGGTGAAAAAGCGTTTTCTAAATAACATATATCATCCATTTGATCTGGAGTCAAAATGCCTAAGCTATCATCCAGTGAGTTCTCTTCATTTGTCCTACTCAATGAATTTTCATTAGGACTCAAGTTGGATTCAAATAATCGTGGATGTACATGTGTTTTTAACTGTAAACAGAGATCCGATCTGGAATGTGTGTTAAATGTCTTTTTTACCGGGAAGGTAAACTCGTTTTCGCAAGAGTATTCAAATTCTCTCATCGGTTTTTCGTCGAAATTCAAAACGTTCGGTAGCCTGTCTGCACTTTTGTTAATCGGATTAATTACCTTCTTAAAGGCTTGTGAGTTCGTATCACTCAGTACTTCTGATTTTGGTCGGTTCCAAACGTTAACTGCCGCACTTTCTTTAAATGATGTAGAAGGATCAGACTGTAGATCAAACAACAAACTGTACGGACCGGATTCATCCTCATCTTTCTTGTCAACCAGGTGTTGTGTTATATCATTAATTAGTCCTTTTGTCTTCTTATCAACATTATTACTATCCTGTTTTTTTGTTATTTGATTTAATTTTTCACGCAAATCTAATATTCTCGGGTTTTGCTCAATCACTTTTTCCAAATTTAAGCTCATTTTTGGTATAAATGATGCGTAAGCCTTACAAAAAACTGGTTCCTTTATATCATTTTTAATTTTTGCGGCATGGGACTTTTCTGCAATCTCAGCAGTTCTTGTCACATCAAAGGATTTTAGCGTTTCCAAACTTTTTAATTTTGAGGCGGAGTAAACTCCTCTCAACTCTAATGTTCTTAGCTTGCCATTCTTATCCACAGGTATCTGAAAGAGAAATTATTAATAGAGATTAATTGAAATGTCATTATTACAATAATTATGGTTAAAAAACTTTAAATTTTCAACAAGTTCAAAATGAGCCATTTGTGATAGCTGTCTTAAGAGCTACCTAACCTTTTCAGTTAGTTCATTCAGTGATCGTAAAAAATACGATTGCAAAAATGGCAAATAAAACACCCGGAATATGGATTAGATTCGGTCAGTTAGGAGGTATCTTTAATCCAATCAAGACTTGTGCGTCTATATGATTCATAAATTACGCTAATGCTCTCAACTTGGGCCTGTGCTGAGCACTCCCTATTGTCTGCTTATCACGGTTCAGAGCACGCGGTCACGCATGGTGCTTTCCATGCACACATACTGTTGTGGTGGGCACGTGTACCTACTTACATTGCGTTGCAATGTGTTTTTTTTTTCTTCACAGAAGTAAGGTCATTCAAGTCTAGGCACCTTTACTTTTCCATCACATTACCACAAGGGAAACAGCCAACACTGTCTATAAAAAAAATCACGATTTTTTAAATACAGCAAAATAATGGTCCTTACTTATTTTCCACAAAAACTTGATTTGACGCAAAAACACTAAAAAAACACAATAGAGAGGTCGTTACTCGTTGGCGAGGCATCATCATTCATCGTATACGATAGAGTATAAAAACGTCTACATGTTATTGGAGCGCAAAGTCACGAATGAAAACAATGATACCAGGAATCTTTGACACCAGCATTAATACCAAGTGAGAAGACAACCGGCACTTCTCAACCTGATTCCTCTCACAAGCACGACTGCTCATTCCCACTCATTATTGCACACTAACTTAGTCTAGTCAACACAGCCTTCATTATTTAAAATTTCGTTCGTGTTTCCACGTCGAAAGCGGATTTCATACTGAACCTGTGAAATATCAACACTATCGTTTTTAGATACACAAGGTACATATTTACGTCGAAGTTACTATTATCGTTTTAAATAGCCTCAATACCACAGCTAACGTGGATGTATAGACCAAGTAAAATGGTTTTATTAGTTCGTGCATTGAGCGTTGCTCAACCGTCAAAAGGAATTAAATTTTCACAATGCCAGCACTTCGGTCATTTTCCCTCGAACGGTAATTAATACTTCAAAACGTTACGTTAAAACAACAGCGAATCAACCTACAACGGCTCTTGTGTAATATTTTATGCTTATTTATTTTTCATTAATGGTTTTGCAAATCGGTAACTATTCTCCGGTTATGGTAGATATTAAAACAATATCGCGTTATCTACAATTGGTTTAGTTTGCAGTATTCTTATCACTTAACTGTTCCACAAAGTCAACGTTAACGCCTCATAGATTAGATATTAATACTTTTCTATCTATTAACACATGTAACGATTGAACTGCCATACATTTAATTGCCAAAATCATTTTTGTAGGTAATAACTCCTGATTCTTATCATGACAAACAAAAATATATTAATTAATTAAACAAATACTTTTTAATTCAAAAGTATACCGAATGGGGTTAATTCGATGACTCAAACGGGATCATTTATAAAACTTTGTTGCTTACTAAATGACCAAGAATTTATGCTCAGTGGTAATTTTATCACCGACATGTAGGGAAATAATGCAAAGATATCATACGTTTGTGTGTAACGTAGGAATGAAAAATCTGGCGTCGCATGAATTAATGTTACCTTTAATAGATAAAATACATGCCGTTATACATAGATTTGTACAAATAGCACCCTCATTGCGTAACACACTATCAACCACAGTCTGAATCATTTTGAAGGATATTGCTTCAGATGTTCGAATTTGTCTGCTCAACAACGTAAATACCGCAATAATTGTTGTTGAACTGTCAAAACGAAAGCCATTGCTACTGATAGTGTGTTACGCAATTACCCCGCAGGTATTAAGTAAACAATAAAATAGACGATGATTTGTTGTAATTTCTTTATCATTGTAATTTTATTAGTTTATCGTTCACTGATTCATGCATGAAAGAAAGTAGGACTAGGTACACAGTAGGTGAACTAACACAGGGAAAATCGATACAATTAGACTGGCTTAAGTAAATGCTGCATGCTTCAAAGTAATTTTAAAAGATAGGTTTTTTATTGATTATTGGCTATTTAAATAGAAACTGAACAAGAATCTGCTACAAATCGCTTGTAATCTATACTTCAATACTAATATTATAAAGATTTTTTTACAAATTTTTAAGTTTGTATGTAGGGGGTAATCTTCGGAAATTGATCCAATTCCGAAAATTCTTTCACTAACGGGAAGGTACAGTATTGCCAAGTGTCATAGGATATATCCTATTTTAAAACAACAATATTTCACGCGGTCAAAGTCGCGGACAGAAGCTAGTACCTCATATTTGTGAAAATGAAATTCTACGTCATTTTGTCCGCATTATGACACTTTGGTACTTTACCGAGTATGTGACCTTACTTGGTGATCTAATAACAGCGGATGATGCTAATGTATATCTAACTCAATCTCTAGCAATTTACCTGTCACTGCGGCTTGAAAAAATTAACACAATAAAACATCGCAGGTATTCCGCTGCTGGTTACATGGATGGGCGATAGGCAATAACTAACAGATATGTAACACGGATATAATCGTACATTAAAAACGGGTTCGCAGTTACGGAAAACTGTTTAGAACAATTATTAAGAAATTAATTCAATTTTTATTGTAATTATTTTATAGGGCATTTTATAATATTTATGGGAAATATCATCCTCTATTAACTTATTGACCTTTTTGGGCTTTAATTATGCACACTATTTTATATATAAAATAGAGCCTCTTTTTAAATTCCTGGCCTTTTCTCACATTTGCTCGCACTAATTAAACACAGACAAGGCACTCCGACCAAACGGGTTAGGTTAGAACTTTGACCAACCCTCGGCAGCAGCCCGGCGAGTGCTACATCCAACTTGGTCGCAGTTAGTTGGCTATTTAGTAGTTTGCTAGCTGTAGTGGGCTAGTTAGACCCCAAAATAGGAATTATTTGAGGTTCATTCATTATAATAGAGTGTTCAATAATATTTTTATTTAGAAAGCAAAATGGGAATTATTTGAGATTCCATTAAAGCAAGGTAATATTTATCAACTATCGCAGCTTTAGTGGAATCAATCTGTTATTATCTAAATTGGTATCTACTTACTCTAAAGTAGGTATTACAGATAATAAGTACCTACTTAATAAAATATCAATGAACATTATTAATTAACGATAGGTGCGTAAACGTATTGATTTTATCATTAATCTGTCATGTTATTACATTACAGATAGTCAGATACGTTACACATACGACTGATGTCAAAGGTGATTTGATAGTATTATGTATCTGGGCCATTCAAGGCTTAAATTTCTGCGTTTGAATATATTTTTATAACTGGTATTGTTGCATGCAGATTAAGTTAGGTAAGGATGTAGCAAAGGGAAGAACTACATGAGGACTTTGTAGCACGTAGCATCACGCCGAAATATCTCAACGTGAAAACTTAGGTGAAGTGAGCTTAAAGTGAGCTGTCAATAGTGTCAATAATAGCATCAGGTGGAGTGACAGCTCACTTTGAGCCTCACTTCATCTAAGTTTTTACGTTGAAATTTTTACAGAATAGATCGGCTGTAGTTTCTGCTCATCACTAGTGCGCATATGTTTGGGCACGTTTGTTTGTACCTAATGCCCGTTTTCACTAATACGTTGTTGGATTTTCAACGGGTCCGCTAAGCGCTGAAAATCCAACAGGCTGTTTTTATTTAGGCATTGATCTAAGGGTCGCCGCCTAGTGTTAGTGAAAACGGATTTTTTTTTCTAAACTATCTGCCTTCTTTTATCTGATTTAGTATCATTTCAATCCCACGGATCGAAATAAGTATGATCAACAAACCATCTTATACGCAATTCTAATACCTACCTGATTCTTTCTAATACACGTAATTATCTAAAAATGCATGAGAAACCAAATACTTACATACCTACCTAAATATACATCTACGCCCCACGGCACGTGGACTTCAGAGACCCTACGAGGTCTACGCTTCGACTCCAGCGTAGCTAAGTATTTGATGAATGATAATTAGATTCTTCCTAATAAAATTGTCTTACGACACCCACCAAATCATAAATATCTAGACACGCAGTAGCGTGTCAAGTCAAGTTCAAGCTAACAGAACTGGCGGGCAGCATCGTGTGTAATATTACACGAACCACTAGCCATTTTTGACCCCATCATAACTCAAAAACTATTTCACATAAACATGTCAAATTTGGCTCATCGTCATTTTTATCACTGACTAACCTATAGATCAAAACTCTAACCCAATTCCAGATGACCTAGAAAGTGCAAATTTGGCATCCAGATAGGTAGTTGGGTGAATACAAAGAAATAAATCAGAAACTAGTAATTTTTTATCATTGTATTATAATTTTTCAATTAATTGATTCTATTGGGATTATTGGGAACACTTACCTATAGTGCCTGTAATGTAAGAATCAGATGACAGTCGATCTTTATGTGGATTTTAAGATCTTCACGTGAATTTAAGAAAACCAGCCAAGTCAGACCTTAGGCTTCAATATAGGTATTATCCTAAGTTATAAGAAGAAATGATATTTTAAGTTGTTATAAAATATTTTGTTGTAATAAATAAATTTCAGGACTGACCATTGAACTTGGCATCCGTTTAGATCTCACTTCTTTTGTTTGTCGTTGAAGTCAACAACCAAGGCATAATATAACATAATATTGAACTTGGCTCTCATTTGACATTTATGTTTTTGATGGGTTATAACCCTACACTCAACAGCAGTCTACGCCCTATAGAACGTGAGGTTGAAATAGACCCTACGAGGTCTACGCTCGGCGTAGAAAAATAAATTTGACCACAAAAAAGAAAATGTTTTTAATGAAATCCCTCAAATGCCTAGGCCTATTCTGGAAGTAATTTCAGGAGCTTCTTCTAGCTTTAAAACCTTTATGTAATGAAACAAGAAATAATTGTCTAGCATACGAACGAATGCAGGCAAAAATAAAATTAGAAACCGAGCATCTTGCTTTCGTGAGAACGTTCAATTAGTAGGTGTATATGAACTAAAAAAGAACTTATTCACCCGGTAGATGGTACAGTAGATAGGTATTCAGAATTTAAGATCGTGCGAAAATACTTTGAATCTTCGAAGGAAAACAATGACAATTTCTCAGCGATACGGCGATACAAAACATATTTCTACCTAGTATACTTATTTCTTGTGTTGTTTATAGTATGTCGTTGTGATGTTTATAAACTTGTATTGATTTCATCAGACAGCGCCGTGCTAAATAAGAGTCGATCGTTATCAAAATTTCATTAAACATTTAAACCTGTTCGATACTTCTTACAAGTTTTTTAATGTCGAATTCTGATATGCTCCGCTTAAGGTCAATATATCTTGCATACCGAACAAGACAAGTCATGTATTTAAATTAATTCAAAAAGATAAACACGAAAAGGCCATTTTAATCTAGATAGGCATGGAAATAAAATCGAAGTATACGACGGTGTCTCTAAATACAGAACATTTGCTTATTAATTAAACCTTGAGACGTGACCTGCCTCGACCTGCTAGTTATACTTAAATTGTTTTCAGTTTTTTTTTTTGTATCTATTGTAATCGTGTGAATTTAGTAAGACAATGCTTCTAATAATAACAATGACTTTTCGAATCGTATCTAAATTTTCAATTCGCTGCAATATTCAGGAGCGATCAATAAAGTACGAGTTGCGACAGAAGACTGAATATTATGGGTATAATGCCGTAATATTGAGACTAAGAGGGTTGGCAGGCAATTTGCCCTTTACTACACAAAGCTCTTCAATATTTCCAAGAGATATGAAAATGAAAACCTGTTCACTAAACATACATTGTTATTGAAATCAGAACAATGAAAGAATAATAATAATTTGAAACAATACGTCATTAAAGAAAGATCAATAGGCAATCTGATCTTTCGAGGATATGAATTTGCTTTTTTCAGTTCCTGCAGGATAATTGCGTAACACACTAACAGTAGGAATGGCTTTCGATTTTGACAATTCAACAACACTCATTGCGTTATTTACGTTGTTAAGCAGTCAAATTATTCGAACATATGAAGCAATGGATTAGCAACATTGTTCAAAATGACTCAGATTGTGATTGATAGATAGTGTGTTACGCAATTAGCTGAATTACATTATTATTATTGTTCAACATTAAATAGGAAGCGATAATTGTGCGCAAAATAGAAAGCTATTACATGACGTGAAATCACACGTAGGTACCCAGTGTGTCACCAGTCCATTGTAATGTCAAACATTATCATAACCACGTTAACGCTGGTCATCATTTGCAGACCGCAGCTCGCAGTCATTGTTACATAAATTAGAAATTATTTAACTTCTTCGGTTCACGGCAAAACCAAACAAGAACAACTCATTCATGAATAGACATGTTTTGGAATATTCCATGAGAGCCTTGTATGGTGAGAATAATGTTTTAATTCGAACCTATCTCAATTTCAAATCAACATCTTGATCAGACGATTAGTTTAATATACCTACTTATGAACCTTGTGTCATCATTATTACCTGAGAATTTTGAAGAAATAATAATGATGGCGTAGTGCAGTGACGCCAGCGTCCACGCCAGGCCAGACCACTCATGATGACTGATGTCATAAAGTATAAAACCGGACAAAAGTGAGTCGGACTCGTGCACCAAGGGTTCCGTACCATCATATCTTTTTACACGACTGCCCAAAAAGGAGTGTAATGTATTCAGGGTTAATGTATGTTTGTATGTATATATGTATGCGAGTTTCTTTATTCCACCATAACTTTTATATGCCTGAACAGATTTGGATCCTATGGGGTATCGTTAGAATCCTTACATCATCCCGAGTGACACTGGATGTGAGACTTTTTGGTGGTGCCACTTTTTGAAAAAATTCAATATGTTGGCAGTAAGTAGGTAGGTATGGCTCCATTTTGATAAGTGCAAAAAAAAATCTTCAATTATTACATTATGGGTATCAAATTGAAGGCCTTGATGAGTACATTCCAAATATATATAATTTAAGGGCACCAGTTTTACTTAGATACGGTGTACGTGCAAAACAACCATTTTATCTTTGGCTGTGCAAACGATTTAATCAGACTTTAGTAATCACCACTTTAGTACACCTTTAGTGCTTAAATCAAAGCCACCTAGCATGAATAAAGCTTGTCACTAAAATGTATAAAATAAAAATAAATAGTTAAAAAAAATAAAATTGCAGTCAGGGGACCTCTTAGATTAAAAAGTGTTCCACAGAATGGTCCCCCGACTGCATTGACAATTTTATTTATCTGTTTAGTCAGGGAATACAACTTGTTTTTTACTTTTTAGTTTTTTGGCAGGGCAACTTCGTGTTTATATATTTTTTTTAATTAAATTTTTTCATCGGCGCGGCCTTTATTCGTCAGAGAATTGTAACACTGCACGCTGCCATGTAGAATATTGCAGTTTTAGGTCAGCGCCATCTCTTGATCGATAGTGGAACTAATGTAACTTTTGTTGATGATTTCAGAAAAAGCTTGCTATTTAGAGACATCGTTTTATTTTTCCTGTAATCTTTACATAAACTTCTATCACATAGAATAATTTTAGATTTTTCTCTACGCAAACTTCGGAGATAAGGTGTTTTTTTTTTACATTTCTCATCATAAGTCGAAAACTAAACGGCTTTAAAAAAAAGAAAAAGTGTTTGAGAATGTGCAAACTGCGCTCTTTCATATGATACCCCACATGCCCTAGTAGCCCCAACTTCGAATTTTTCAGAAAAACTTTCAGTCCCTGTTGCAAAAAAAAAAAAAAAAATTCTTTCTTTCTTATTAGCAAAACAGTTAGGCAAACGTCATCTAAAACTATTCTTAATTACAAGTTGATAGCATTAGTATTTCTTGAGATATCCAGCTGTGACAGACAGACAGACTGAGTTGCACCATAAGGGTTCCTTTTTACCATTTTGGTACGGAACCCTAAAAACGGCGGCGCAAGCATCCAGATTGTACCGTATTAATAAAGATACTTGGAATACGTGGACATTAAAAACCTGACTTTCCCCTGTATTCTACATTTGTAAGTACATTCTACATTGTACCTAAGTAGTAGGTATTCTAGATTTGCCTTGAAAGTTTTACCTATTCTCGAGTCAGTGCACGCCAAGAAGGAAATGACTGCATTTTAATTTGTTACTTCGTAACCCATCTGCCAACTCTTATTTATGTATGACTTGTATGAGTAAAATTCCACAGCTGTTCTAACAGCTTGGAAGTTTTACCGGCATGAGATGAAGTTCGGCATGAGATGAAGTTATACATATATCTGACCTAGAAAAAGTCCTAACCTAATCAAGGACAGAATCTAAAGTTAAAGGGCTCAGGAATAAAATATTAGCACCGTTACCTAGTTTAAGGTTCAAGACGTGACACAGTAAAAGGTTATCGATTCCAACTTGGGTTAATATTCTCAAAACCATTAAAATGTAGGATGTATCGATTTTACATTATAAACTAAGAACAAATGGACTAATGGAGTTACTTAGTTCTCTGCCTGGCATTAATCTTGCATGCCTTCGTGTAGACATGCTGTTGCAATAAAACAAGTATTTTTCCCCATACGGACTTAATCCTTGACCATCATTCCTTGTGATTGAATCGTTCACCATACCATAATCATTTTTAATATAAGTACCTAATAAAAATTATTAACACGAACTTCACGATTATTAGTTTCGTGTAGCTAAGGTGAAATTCGTGCTCCACAAAGGATATAGGTACCTATATGTATGTAGGTAATCGATTAAAGTCTATGGAGCCGCGTGAACCGTGAACAATAAGAAAAACACAGCTTCTTCAGCCTTTTAGCGTTTCATGAAAAGTAATTGGTCTTTTACTTACACATTGATGTAGACAATTAAATAAGTCTCATTTAAGTAATTTGAAAGTTTTTTTTTTATTAAATTAAATGATTAAGATAAGCTTCAGATTAAAGAAAAGTACCTACTGAGTACCTACCTACCTGAGTACCTATTCTTTTAATGCTATTCAGAATGTTTTATACAGTGTTACCTTGAACTTAATTTTCATTAAATAAATTCAATTGCACCAGGAACTTTGTTCTTATTCCTTCCTTTACATCGAAAACATTAATAATAATTAATTAACAATTGGACATTGTTCTAGTTTATAATAAATACCCTTCCAATTTGTAAAAAAAACTTATTGCCCCACACGTAATAGATATTTTACGCATTTTATCGAACACACACATCACAACTAACTTAATATACTTACGACATCGTTTATATTAAGTATAGGTAAATAGGTACCTACCGGATTGATGAGTTTATTATCTTTTAATGATGTCAAGCAAGACCATCACTTGACTGGAGTAAGTCTAGGTAGGTACTGTGTATAACAATGCTGTGGATTAGTTAAGTCCCTATTATTTATTTTGTAAACGCTTATCGATTTTTTATCCTCATCTTGTTTTGGTAAAAGTCATCCTAACACTCTCGTGTAGGTACCTCGGTCGTGAACACTTATTTTCCATAAACACAAGACAAACACATTGGTGCCTCCAGCCTGAGTTCGTGGCAAGTCACGACTTCTCATTATGCGAACACCTCCTTGTAAATATTGAAAATACCCAGACATTTTAAATGCTCAAATGGTTACCTTCAAGTTAAAAATAAATTTAGATCTATACAACCAGTCTTGAAAATAGGTATTAATACAAATAAAAGGCAGAACATCGGTAGCACGAAATAAAACAAAGACTAGACGTGTTTGTTTAGATAAATAATTCTAAACTCATGAAAAGAATACAACAGACGTCTTTGATTGCTGATTTGGTTCTCTTAATTATGAATTTTTTTGAGAACTTTACACAATTTTGCATATGAGGTGGCCAAATTACTGTACGAAATATGATCTATGAGGGCTGTTTGAAATCATAACCATGTCTATCACTATATCTACCAATTGGTCTTATTAATTACTTTAGATTTTTATTGCCTACAATCAGGGTATTGATTACCCAAGTATTTCCGCCCGCAGTGGAAACTTTTTGCCATAGACATAAAAAAATAAAAAAAGGAAAGGTCAGTGGCGCCTCATCAAGGCCTGCTGTGGCTGTGTGTTGTAGAGATTTAAAATACTTTTAAATGCTGCAAGATATCAGTAAGTAGGTATATACATATACGGAAATTAGACACGCAGAACTTCGAATTCTTACTTCTAATTAGACCTGTTCACTTTAACCGATAGATCACTAAACAAAACGCGAAACAAAATAAAATAATTTATTGAGACTAAAGAATGCAAAGAACAAAGCTACAACTGACATAGCCCTGGGTGGTAGCGCGGAAGAAGTGGAAGTGGGTAGGCCATATTATACAACAGACGGGATGGTAGATGAAGTAAGAAGGTGCTGGAGTTGGAGTGGAGACAACACTGGCCGTAGGAGCGTAGGCAGGCCACGAGCATGGTAAACCGACAACTTAGTCAAGGTAGCAGGCATGAGTTAGACGCGGGACGCCCAACACCGAGAAAATGGCGTGCAATAGATGAAACTTACACTCAGCATTGTGTGGATACCAGTTGAAGAAGGAAGAAGAGTAGAACAAGTCATAAGACCAATTCCCGTCGTCCTAACTCATGATCGATCCCCAAGAGTGTAAATAATCTATACATATAATAAATCTGTAGACGAGACGTTTCTGTACATTGAAAATATTTCCAAAAAAAATAGTTGGGGTGTTAAAGGATAACCAACAGATGCCATTTCATCAATTTTTGGAATTTTTGTCTGTTTGTCGGTTTGTCGGTTTGTCTGTTTGTCTGTTTGGATGTGACAGATTATTGATTTGAACAGGGTCAACGTAAAAAGTACCAAACCAATACGGTTACTTTTTATACTCAAATATGGTGTAGAACTCGGAGCAGTGATTAGTTTTTATTTCATCGCAATCGGTTCACTCTATCAAAAGATATAATCAATTTAAAGTATTCTAGAACAACTTTTTACGTTTTTTAGTAACACGTAACGACATCTATTGGCGCGATATAGTACCTACTAACGAAAACATATTGTTTTTGTGATGTGAATAATCACGTCCTATTAGTTTATGCTTACTTAAATGACGAAATAACACAGATACCTACTTATATCTATGTTATTTTAAAAAGTAATGATAATGATTATAATATTAAACAAAATCGCTTTCTATTGATGGTTTATTTAGTGGCGCCTGTGGCGCTAAAATAATTTTAAACAAAAAGTGAGGATAGTGTAAGATAATAATAATTAATGTGGTGTTCTGAGCGATAAAGAAGTTAGATAATTATTGATATAGAAAGTTGAGTAACGCAGAGCGTTTTTTAACGAAGTTCTTATATGGAGCTTGCGGTAGGAGTTCTAAGGGAGAAATCGTCAAATAACGAAAAAGCGTTATGCCTCATTTTTCAAAGTAATAGGTAGATAGAGACACACACACAGAGAGAGAGAGAGAGAGAGCTATTTTTCATGGTTTCCGAGGATCCTGACCCCGGTAAGTGAGGTCAAAAAGAAAATCAAAGATGGCGGTTGCCTAAATTTTTTACTTTTTCGTCATGGGTGTCGTTTTCATGGTTTTCGAGGGTGCTGAAGTCGAGAGTCAGGTCAAAATGAAAATCCAAGATGGTGGCTGCAATTTTTTTTATCATGTTTGTCGTTTTCATGGTTTTTGAGGGTGCTAAAGTCGATAGTCAGGTCAAAATGAAAACCCAAGATGGCGGCACCATTTTTTTTAAATGTTTTGTCATGGGTGTCGTTTTGATAGTTTTCGAGGGTGCTGAAGCCGATAGTCAGGTCAAAATGAAAATCCAAGATGGCGGCTGCAATTTTGTTTTGATTTTTTGTCATGGATGTCGTTTTCATAGATTTCAAAGGTGCTGAAGCCGATAGGCAGGTCAAAACGAAAATCCAAGACGGAGGTTGCATTTTTTTTATGGGTTTCGTTTTATTGGTTTTTGAGAGTGCTGAAACCAATAGTGAGGTTAAAATGAAACTATAACGGCTTACCCACCGTCGATTGGCCCATGAACCGTTGGTGAACATTATCTTTAAGCCATTAACTTTTTTCCAAAGGACTTTTCGCCCACGAACGTTTTGCCAACATAACTCTACGTCAGTGAATGCTTTACCCACAGAATGTTTTGACCAATAACTTTTCACCCAAAGAACAAGGCCAACAGACGCCGGGAAAGGTGAAAGTAAAATAATAATAAGACGTAGTCCTTTATTTCTGTGAAAAGGGTATAAAGTAACCTAACCAAGCCTAACCTCGGGGTGCCCTTTGCTCGCTTTGCTCGCTCACTTGAGCCGCCATCATCCCTTCGAACCCTACCTGTCCGAGTCGGGGTGCCCCAAGTCCCGAGCTCGCTTCGCTCGCCCTTGCATCCTTAGTTCTATTTGACATGGGTCAAATGTTCTTTGGGTGAAAAGTTATTGGTCAAAACATTCTGTTGGTTAAGCATTCACTGACGTAGAGTTCTGTTGGGGAAACGTTCGTGGGTCACAAGTCCTTTGGATGAAAAGTTAATGGTGTTGACCAACGGTTCATGGACCAATCGACTGTTGGTAAACCGTTTCAGTACTGGTTAAAATGAAAGTCCAAGATGGCGGCTGCAAATCGAAAAATTCGTAGTGTGTGTCGTTTTCACGGTTTTCGAGAGTGCTGAAGCCGATTGTGACGTCAATATGAAAATCGAAGATGGCGGCTGCAACTTTATTTTTCTTTTTTTATCATGTGTGTCGTTTTCATGGTTTTCAATATAAACTTACACGACTTTGTGTGAAATAAAATAAAATACAACCGACTTAAAAACACACTTCAAAGTGCAATAGACCTTTGGTTTCAGAAGTCTGTAATTTCTTGCCAACGCGCAACGTCTTCCCAAACTAAGGTTATTTTGCACTTTGTAGGGTTTTTTTATGGAAGTCGGTTATATTTTTTTGTAATTATCTTTACAATTTTTTTTCTGGTTTTCGGCAGTATAAGGTCTAAATCAAAATCATGTCTAAAGTTTTCATGGGTTTCATCTTCGTAGTTTAAATGGCGGCCGGTGTCAAATATAACCCAAGTTTAATGGGTTGCTTTTTACACGGGCAACTTTATGTAGAAGCTCTTACCATTAATGTATTCTTCCTTTTATCATCTAGATATCTCGATGCATAAGGCATAATATTGGTAGGTATATATGATATCTTCAATACCAAGTTAAGAAATTCTAAATTTACCACAGAGAAGAAACCAAGACTCAGAAAAACTAACTTCAAACTTCACCTACTAATCTCAGATATACTTTAGATAAAATGGTGATATGATTTTACAAGTTGGTATTCTAAGACAGACGCAAAATAAAATAGACATAATTATGGCTGTTTGGTTAGATAATCAACCTCGAGCAGGCGCTTTTATTTTAATTTATTCTCAAAAATGAAAGTGACACTTCGTCGCATTGTCATTATGAACCATGAAGACGCAGTGATTGCAGTCGAAAGGGCCGTGGTAGAGAACCCTAGGTAAGGAAAGCCTTACCAGGCAAGATCTGATGATTCTTCCTTTTCAATGAAGGAGTGGCAATTACACCTTTCCTAAG
This sequence comes from Gortyna flavago, assembly GCA_963669345.1. Classification (NCBI taxonomy): domain Eukaryota; kingdom Metazoa; phylum Arthropoda; class Insecta; order Lepidoptera; family Noctuidae; genus Gortyna; species Gortyna flavago. Next base: position 11,222,895 of record OY770129.1, read on the forward strand.
CGACACATTACCTATTGTTTTCCGACATCCACGCGAACGAAGTCGCGGGCACAGCTAGTATTGTAATAATCAATACAGTTTTGTCCATGCACTGATACTTCATGATGAAATGGATGAATGTGACATCATTTTATAAGCCCCTATGGATGTGGCGGTTTAGTAACCCTTACGTATAATACTTCCTTACCTACCTACTTTATTTCATTACCATTAGTGAAGAGCTGTGAAACTGACAGAAATGTTACAATGGACCTTTTCAGAACTTAGCCTAACATACTCAGGTACCTACTCTCATTCGCAAACCCCAACGTTACATGCTCTGGTACTCTCATCTTCTCCACTAATGTGCCAGAAGATTTTTTGTGTTTCTCTTTCATAGACTACCTACATTTAAGCCTTACCTATATGTAGTTTATGAAAGAGAAACTCAAATCTTCAATACAGATACCTTAAATTATAAGGTAGGTAAGTATCAGCTATTGAAGCTTTGATTTGTGCTAATTTTTAGATGTTAACCAGAAAGTCATGCTCGTCCTTAATAGGTTTTTTTTTTGTGTAACGAGTACCTAGATACATTTACGCTGTGTTAGGGTCCATAAGAAACTATTTATTATTTTGGAATACGAAAGTGCAATAGACGCTAACACGGCACCGCTACACTTTCCCTCGTATCACTGTTAACAAAGTAGGTAAAAACGTTAATAAATTATTGACGATTGCCAACACAACGCAACTGCTGAAACGTGCAATCCATACTTACCAATCCGATACGATGCCATACGATACGTCTAAAATAATAATATTGTACCGGTTTAAAGTCAGGTTCTCGATTATATACATTTTATTATTTATCCAAGGTTTTTTGATAGCCTTCTCATTCAATTGCTCAAAAACCAGCTCACAATACTTAATTCATAATTCACTGGCTATTATTGATTGGTCGTAACCAAAAACATTTCGTGAGTGCAGCCAATTTATAGTATTCGTGGTGCAATGGAAATCAGTTTACAGTTTGAAACTTCAGCCACGATAGCTTTCTACGAACTGTTCGTAGCGGGCTGAAGCCTGTAGGTAGGTACCTAGTTGTATCATTTGATCGCAAGCAATCAATGTGTAAGTAATTAAGTAAATGTTCTATTGCCACTACGATTTTTTTTATTTCCTTTTAGGAAGTAGGTAAGTACACTGAATCAAAGTATAAACTGCGCAATTACCTATAAGGTAGATACCTATTACATTACACGGTAATCTTTTTTTAATGCCGGAAAACGTCGTAACATCCTTCGATTTCAAAGAAATAAACATTTAATTCGAAATTGTAATATCAGTCCAAATCGAACACATAACGTAGGAGGTTTCAAAGCGCGCATCGATTTGGTCGTGGGCAAAAAACTCCGGTACTGTCCTGTCAATGACCTGTGGTGTGGGTAACTTTTGCAATGCATGACGTAAGCTAAGATTAGGGTAGCTTTGTTAAGTTGGCTTCTTCTTATTAGAACTGTGTTAACAAAAGATTCCGCACGATATAAAATTGTTGATCAGGGTAGCTACAAAGGTAACACCCTAAATTCATTAACTACTTCAATTTGCAAGCAATTGAATTTAATTAAGATCTTTGCCGGGTAAAATAAATAACGTAGCTAGGTATGATCTCATAGCATCATAAAAACGCCACAGCAATATATGGTGAGAATTAAAACATATGGTATATAAAGGCTATCTATAGATACGCAAATACAGTTATTAACGAGTCAAATGGTGAATGGAACTACCTATGCTGAAAATGTTTCTATTGGATCGTATACGTCCATATGGGGTTGGATCGAATGAGTTCTAATTAGGTATGTACGTATACATTCGGAAGATCAATTAGGAAGACCCTCAAATAATAACTGAAGGTGAACCGCAGATAAAACAGACATTACAAAGCTATTGCGAAGATGGCGATCAAAACAGGCTCTGAAAAACCGGCTGCCAAACTGAGAGCAGACGCAAAATTTGTCTGATACTGCGGCACTCTGGTTTTATGGTATAATATTTTTTGTATTATATGCTTTTTTAAACCAAGAAACGGTCAGGAAACTAATAAGAAAGCATAAACTGTATTTACTGATATAAGGTATATTAACCCTAAAATTGTGAGTTGTTTTACCAATGACCTCTGCAAAACATTTGATGTTACATTTGTAGGTACCTACACTAACTACTTATCAAAAACAGTGATGATAATGATAATGTAACAACTATAAACGGTACAGAAGAGAACTGATCAATACTTTGAACGATACGGCTTGTATGAAACCAGACTGATTAATTTACTATATGCTGTAGAAAACGTCACAATACTCACGAGAAGAAGGCATAATAAAATAAATAGTAATTATCTGAAGGACTAGACATGAACGCATGTAAGTACTGTGAAAGAATGTAATAAATCTTAACTACTAAGTTACAGTACCCCAGAACCCAGAAACGTATCGGATATAAGTATATCGGCTATGCCGTAAAACGTATAATGTATCTAGTGGTAATTAATAGACCAACAGAGCACTGCGGTTTACATCTATCTATTATTTCTTCGTTATCAGCATTGAAATAATTTGTAAGGAAAAACTGGTTGTATTTTCCATATTTCCACTGTGAAACACTAGGATATTTTTAGGATTAAGAAACGATAATCCCAATGATACATTCTAGAGCAAAGACAGGCAATTGTCGGAACTATAGTGCTCCAAAATTCCAAATCCATGGGTTGATGTTAGACTATATTCGTAGTTGGTAGAAACGTACAATTGGGTTATCAGAAAACCTGCAAAATCCACCACATAACACGTCCTTGGCAGTGATTTTTGAGGCTACCTACCCGCACCACCACAATCCAAGTTCTAACAATGGCTCAATGCGATAACGCTTACCTTGGACATTTCGTCAACTTGTAGAGCTATCACTCTAAACACCTTTTCTCACTTCTCCATATTGAGCGTTTTTTTAAGGTATCGGGTATACAATTTGCAGTCGAACACAAGTTAAGCGCGGAAAAAATCGTGTCGCATTTTCGAGACGCCGTTTCGTGGCGAACACCCGATCAATACTGTGGTCGGTCGGTACTCGGTATGTCGTTACCGGCGGATAAGGTAAAAAACACAGCGTTAGTTACGCGTGCGCGCGCAATCTGTTGTTGACTGACACGGCGCATGTGTGTCGGATGCCGCGACCCCTGCCTGCCCATGCCCAATTACCAGGGACATGAGTCTACAGCATTGCATTACATGATTCATAAATGTGACTAAACAATAATGAAAACGTTGACAAGCTATGCGATAACACATGCAGATAATTACTGATTAGTGGTTGTGATTAAAGTACCTACCTGGATACATGTTGTCATCGTCAACTTTGGCTTTTCTTCTCAAGTAATTTACATGGATTTCAAAAGTAATTTAGGGTTGAGTATAAACCCCTTTATTAAATGTCAAATTGATCGTGAAATTACCTATCGATAAACATTTGTTTCAATAGATTAGGCTGGAGCATCAGCAACCTAGATGCCAGTAACCTTATTGTCAGTTCAAAGCTATTCCGAAAGACTTCCACTTCGTAAAGATCTGGCCCGAAGAGTTTCGCCTTCATACCGGATGAGGCAGCGTGGGTAGACCCCCCAAAAAATAGACCGATAATCTGATGAAGATCGCGGGAATGCGCTGGGTGCAAGAAGAAGCACAGGACCGGTCGATGTGGTGATGGTTGGAGGATGCCTATGTCCAGCAGTGAACGTATTTTGGCTGAATATAGTATTTTTGCGGCCACAAGATGATGATGACGACCCAGTCCCTGCCGACAATATGGCCATTGATAGCTACACCCAGTCAGGATTATCAATGAGTACTTACCCAAGTATGAAACTCTGACATCAAATCCAAAATATAGGTACCTACTTAATTCTAATCTGATACTTGTGATAACATAAAGCTGAAGAGTTTGTTTGGTTGAACGCGCCAATCTCAGGAACTACTGGTTCGAATTTAAAAATTATTTTGTGTTGGATAGTCCATTTATCGAGAAAGGCTATAGGCTATATAACATCACGCTACGACCAATAGGAGCGGAGCATCAATGAAAAATGTTGCAAAAACGGGAAAAAAATATTCTTTTTGAGAGCTTCCTTTGCGTAAGCTGCAAAAACCATAGTAACTATGATGGATTGTTCCGCTTTAAAAGTTCTCAAAAAAATCCGCGGCAGCATGTCTATCTTAAAAGTTTGACTCACTATAACCTTTATAGGGTATCAAATTTGTTCTAAAATAATTCATTATTTGCTAAGGTGTTTTTATAAACATGAAATTAATCCTTAACCAAATAAATAGGTACGTTATTCATCACAAGTAAGTAGGTAGGTACCCTTAGTTAAATGATTGGTCTCGCTGCGCAGCGACACCAATCATTTATCTAAGTAAGTAAGTACCTATTTAATTTTGAACAAAATCGCCGTTGACTTCATTTGATTTCAATGAATATCTTGGAGATTTCATAGTTTTAAAATAACTCTACAAGGCGGCCGGTCATGAGGGTTTATGTGTGTACCTAACCTAATAACTAATAGGTACTTAATCTTAAATAAATTTTCTTAAAGTAATGGAATATATTTTTTGTAGGTTTTTTCCTCAAATTAACACGAGTGAAACCGCGGGGCACAGCTAGTTTGACTAATAAGTGAGAACTCAGGAAACGCCTTTTCTTCAACTTTCCGAGAACTTTTAAATGGCCATAATAACTAAGCAGTACAGAATTAAAACTAGGCTTTACAAACAAATAACTTCACATATTCGTACGCTTATAGTCTGGATTTGATCCCGACTGATAGCAATAGGGCCATGGGAAGTAATCTTAACACACTTCTGCCTACCCCTTTGTGGAACACAGTTACTCAAAAGAACAATACCCAAGTTTCTTTTTTACAATGACTAAATAAACCTATGGACTACAAAATTAGCGTATGTACCTACACAAATCGGGCACTAAAGATGGCCGCCTTTCGTAGGGTTTTGTTTATTCTCGCACCACACTGTTTTATACAACATGAGGGCATGGTTTACCTATTAATGGACACCAAAACACCTAGTTTCTAGACGTATTTCTCTCGAAAACAACAGATATTGATCAATCAACCGTTTCACAGCACATCTACCACAAAACCTATATTTGCATAACTATTATTTCTATAGTAGAATATGCCGTCTCCATGCTTTTTATGGTTCCGAGACTGACAGTGAGGGCGCGTTCCGAATTGAGGACATAATCGATGTAATCGATTTGAGCGCGCTAAAACCCGTACCGAATTGGCGTGAGCGCGATAACGATGTCCCGTGAATCGTCATAGATGACGTCATGGCATGCGCCATCTTGCGATAACGCCGACCATGCCTCGTACGAATATCACCGTGAGCGCTGTCAAAAATGACAGTGTGTGTGTGTGTGATGATGAGGATGTGTCAGTGTGTGTTTTGTTTTGAGTTGCACCATGTCTTTTTAATAACGTGGCATTTTCGAAATTGTGCTTCTGGCTGACAGTCGCCACCTAAACAAAGAAAAGGAAGAAACGTGTGGTGTTTTTATGAAGAAATACTGCTGTAATATCTTTTTGACACCGAGTAAGCACTGTGAGCGCGCTAACGAGTGTTCCGAATTGTTGACAGCTCTCAGCTGTCATAATCGTGATATCCATTATGGAACGCATGTGAGACGATTTGAGTGCTGTGAGCGATATTGGCCAATTCGGAAGGCGGCCTGACAATGACACTCTGACACTGACATATTATGACATTTTACATTGACATGTTGATTTTCAATAATTTTCATTAAATTTTATCAGTTGTTGCGCGTACCTTGCCTCATCGCAAATACGATTAAATTAACGAGAAATAACGAAAAACAAACGATTACTACATTAGTAAATGAAGTAAATTTATCTTGTGTACAAACAGTAAAATGGTGACCACAACACTGACTATTCAAGATCTAATACCGTATGGAGCAAATAGAAGTGGCAAGAAAGTAGATATGGATGCTATATTGCCGTATCTGATTCTACCAGGACTTCTATTAATAGCCACCATATCGCGGCCAGTCACTATCATAGTCATGGTAGTGATTGGAATGGGAGCTTTATATGTACACTCCAGACCGCGGCAAAAGAACAGGTCGGTACATTCTCCGCACTTTCACTTGATTATAATATTATTTATTTGTTCGAGGCCTCTGTGTATGTCTAGGAATTGATGTTGCGTCTGATCTATTTAATGGTTCACCCTCTATTACATGGAATATAATGTAAATGATAATAATTAATTGTCCTTATAGGTAATTTACTGTATATTAAAGTAAACTACCTGTAACTATATCTTGACAAGTTAAATAAGTATTTTTTCTCAGTTACACAAGTGTACCTTCACTATTTTCAGGTCCTCATTTTTCTTTTCATGGACCATGGCATCAGCAATATGTTTGTTTCTGGTATTTGAAAGTGGTGTGCTGGGTTACTTTGAAATAACCCAACTGGAAAATTTCATATTCCTGCTACTCCTGTCATGCACATGTTATTTCTTCTACAAAATGAAGGCTGTAGCTGATTTTGAACTTGCCACTGGATCATCTAAGGGAAAGGAGTATAGGTAAAACTTCATGTCTACTTGTCTTTCAGTAATATTTGAGTTGATCCTATGTAGTAGCCAGTTCAAAGATTGTTCTTTCGGATGTTTTTTTTTTTACCGTTGTCACATTTTTACAGGGTGTTCTACCCATGAATGATAAATATGAACAACTTTCATTATGGGACCATCTCTGAAATCATGAAAAAAAAATCTGCTGTTTAATATACAAAAGTTCAATACCTACTAGACCAAAATGTATGTAACAGCTGTTTTTTTTTTTGTGATTTCAGTGTTGGTCCCATAATGAAAGTTTTCATATTCATGGGTAGAAAACCCTGTAAAAATTTCGCGATGGTAAAAAAAAATTATCCAGTATATTAGTGTGCCATTTTCAAAATATAAACAGAGAATCACTCTTGGGTGTGATCATTCACCGGTGTAAGTAAATGGCCACACCCAAAAGCTGTAACTCTGTTTTGAAAATGGCAGCTAAAGTGGATTTCTATAGTGTGTTAGGTTTAACCAGTTAAATGAAAGACATACTTTAAGGGTACCCATGAAAATGAACAACTTTTACTAAGAGACCAACACTGAAATCAAGAAAATAAAACCAGCCACTCTATACATTTATGTTCGCATAACTGGACAAAATGTAGGGAACAGCTGGTTTGTTTTTTACATATTTTTGAGTCCGCTCCATATTAAAAGTTGATCTTTTTCATGAGTACTACACTCCCTTAAAGTATGTCCCTCGTTTAACCTAACACACTGTATAAGACAAGAGAAGTTTGATTTTTAACCGACTTCTAAAAATGGAGGAGGTTCTCAATTCGGATGTTTTTTTTTTTATGTGATTCGCGCGTAAGTTCTCCGTCGCTTGCCAACCGATTTGAAAAATTCTTTTTTTGTTGGAGCGGGTATACTTACTTCCCAAATGGTCCCATGAAAATTTTATCGAAATCGGACAAGCGATTTTTTGAAAAATCAACAAAAATCTAAAAAATTTAACGCAATATTTTGTAAAAGATGATGAGCAGTTGACATTAGGCTATTGTAACTTAGATAAATACAAACTCTCCCACTAAAACGTGAAAAATAAAAACATTTTTACAAAAAAAAAACAACCACCTTCCAAAAAAAAAACACTACAAAGTGATAAATAACTTTAATTTTGGAAGTCGGTGTCAATAAACGAAAATACAGAACCAACGACAAGGAAGTCGATTGTTTTTTTTTTGTAAAAAAGTTTTTATATATTAACAGGATACAAACTTTATGGTTCTTTTTCACAATGTCTAGATAGGTACTATCTACCAGATAAGTTTACTAGGTCATATTAAGAGTCAGTGAAACAGGAGACAAAATTATTAAAGAACTGTACAAAAACAAAAAATCCCCATTTCCCTATATTATATTTATTAAATATGTCAAAATGTATTACGGCGTACACTTCTGCCTAACCCTTCAGCAAAACAATTGTGTGTTATTTTAAACAGTTAATTAACGGAATATGTGTTTAGAAGGAAAAAAATAACTCGATAAAATACTGTTATCAACAATACCTATCATCATCTGCCTAGCCTTTTTCCCAACTATATTGGGCTCGGCTTCCAGTCTAACCGGATGCAGCTGAATACCAGTATTTTACATGGAGCGACTGCCTATCTGACCTCCACAACCCAGTTACTGCGTAATACGATACCCCTTGGTAAGACTGGTTGTCAGACTTTCGGGCTTCTGACTACCCGTAACGACTGTCAAAGATCCACGAATGACAGCCGGGACCAACGGCTTAACGTGCTTTCCCAGGCACGGAGGGGTCTCGGTATGTTAAGATGGTCACCCATCCACAGACCAACCGCGGCAAGCGTAGCTTAACCTGACCGATCGACCTGTACGGCTGTTAATATAAAAAATTTACTTACATTTGATTATCAAAATATTTTGTTGGCTCGCCTGGCTCCAAGGGTTTAAACCACCAGAGGCTCTTTTCATTCACCCCATCCAAGAGAAACGTTGGTAGGGGTTAAAAAGAAATATAATTAGGGTGGATTTTTCCAATGCCAGATAATTTTATTGGAGGAATAATTTTGTATTTTTGACAGTTCTTCCATACAAAAATTCTCAGACATCAATTTTATTCCATGAATAAAAAAATTCTGTTGATTGAAAAATCAGCCCTTAAACAAACAAAATTTTAAAACATAAGTATATATTTCATAGTTAACCTCAACATTGTTGGGAAAAGGCTGTGTAACTGATGATGATGATATAAAACTTCTATTTTTTTCCAGCCCAGTCTTGACCTCTGATTCACATTACTGTCAAATATGTCAAATTGAAGTCAACGAAAGATTTTTCCATTCAATATGGTTGGTACTGTTTATTTACAGTAAATTATGTATACCAATTCCTTGGCATTAATTTTATTTTATTCATGATTCATTGAGATGAAGTCAGTTTATTATTCTAATTTGTTCAATACAAATGACTTCTTCTATTCAGGTGGGACTGTTGTGTGCTGAGACCAAACTATATTTATTTCCTCGCTGGCCAAATATTTGCTTTTGCCACACTTATCTTTGGAACCAACTTGGGTCTAACAACAGTTTGTCAACCCTTTATATTTTATGGCGTTATTCTCATGCCGCAGGATTGTGCTGATGTCTATTATGATTTCAAGTAAGTATTTTGTTATTAAACTTACTACAACTGCTGGGACTGTATGCTGGGTAGGATAGCCCACTTATTAAACCGTAACCACCGAAACCCGAAAACCGTCTTTGAATCTGTTTTTTCATAATAAGATTACATCAATCATCAAAAACTCATCCTTAAAAAAGTATAAACTATGATATAATAGGATTAACATCTAAGCTTGTCTAACTCTTTTTTTATCTAACGTGCTATAAAACAACATCTACTAGTGCTGTCAGTGTAATTATCGTTGGCACTTCTTCTATTGGAAGTGTACTTGAGGGGTCAATTTGACACGGATGTTTCGGGAGGTTCCTGCATATTATCAGGCGGGAGGAAACGCCCGGGTGTCACCATTGCGGAGATCGCCCAAAGGACACGGTGGAGCATACGGTGGGGGTCTGTCCCGCTTGGGCAGAGCACCGCCGTGTCCTCGTAGAGGCGATCGGCAGCGGCGGCGACCTCTCGCGTCCGGCCTTGGTCCAAGCCATGGTCCGGGGCGAGAGGGAGTGGGAGGCAGTCACCTCCTTCTGCGAAGCAGTCATGCTAGCGAAGGAGGTGGCGGGATGGGCGAGGGAGAGAGTGGAGAGAGCCGCCCGTCCCAGCCGCCGCGGGAGACGCCCCGGGCGTCGGGAGACTCCCGGCCACCGTAGGCGCGGGCCTGCGGACGGCGAGTAATGGGTAGCTCGCCGTCCGATCAGGACCAGGCCCGTGCCGGACGGCGCGTTTGTGTTCCACGCGCGCCTCAAAGAGATGTCAGCATCGAAGGAGGGGCCCGTTAGGGACGAAGCCTGCCGGGGCAGCGGAATTGTCCGAAAGGGTTACCGCTACCCAGGAATATAAAGGGCTAAGGAAGGAACATGGATGGGTTGTAGTCAGTAAGAGTCTGACACTCCCTTCCGCTCCACCCACAGCGGGAGGGGTCATTTGATAATTTCCCATCCTTAAAAAAATTAAAAATGGGGTCAATTTTGGGACCTAAAGTGTTCCAAGTTCAAATACTTGATCTTCAATTAGTGCTTCATAACATTATGCAGCTTTCTTAATGCTGCTGTACTATTTGATTTCTATATAATTAGGTATTTAAAGTTTAATTAAAGTGTAAATTTGGATTACAAACAGGATATTTATTGGCATAAATATCCTGTTTGTAATCTATGTATTTTTAAACATTTTCAGCTCGACAGTATGCTTCGTGTCCTGCGTCTATGGGTTGGGATATTCGCTCGTTATTGCCCTGGTTTTAATTCGACAACTTCTAGTCTTCATACCAAAATACAGCGGTAAATAGAAATAATCATTTAACAGTAACAATTAATAAAATCTTTAAACAATTAATCACATGCTCGTTAATTTGCTTTGTTGCAGAACCACAATGGAAAAAGCTGGTCAATGTACTAAATGTATGAAGAGAAACACATTGAATTTTGGGTTTATGATCTAAATCATGGACTTCAATAATTGAATTTCAAAGCATTCCCTATTCATTGTGAATGAATTGCTAAACCAAGATGTATCCATACTAATATTATAATACTTTTCACGCCTAAACCACTGAACGGATTTCGATAAAATTTGGCAGAGAGATAGATTGCATCCCAGGGAAGGACATAGGATAGTTTTTATCGACGTACCTCGCGGGCGAAGCCGCGGGCGGAAGCTAGTATTGTATAGTCGATATCCTTTATCTGTTTATGTTCCGTGAAAGGCATATATAATCAACGAATACTTTTTCACGAATATTGGTTTATACTCCGTAACAACTATTTAATGAACTCAGTTTGTAGCGAAATTATCTACAATCTTGCACTGTTTTATTCCTACGCTCGTCATCACAATAATCTAAGAGTCTCATAAATTTAAGAACACGCAAAAAAAAATCGTTGTTGCCTACTTGTCATATCTATACAGGGTGGAATTTTGTAATGCCACCTGAAGGGAAAGTACCTACTCTTAATACTGTAGATAGAAAATTTTACTCAAACAAAACATTCCTTTATTTTTTAATAGAAAGAATACTGCATTCAAAGATTTTCGAAAATTCGCTTGTCACACCCGGGAATCGAACCGACTAAAATCTGTAAAACAAAAATTATAAGGATGAAATCTCTCTAACAAACTTAATAAATTAAATTATAGGAAAACCATGAAATCTTAAATGATTTTAATTATTTACAAAAAATGTTTAACTAATTAGTTGCTCAAAATGGGCTCCATTTTCTTGGATACACATTAATGTATTCTTTTAACGAATTAATTTCTAGTAAATAATATAAATAAAAATAATAAATTGACGTCAACAATATTGTAAATGACGTCAATGATAAAATTATTAATTACTATCGAAAGTAAACAGATGGAACTTTGAGTTAAAGAGTTTTAGCTTGACTCATTGAATTTATAAGTCCAGATTTCATGATTTTCCTTTCATTTAATTTATCAAGTTTGTTAGAGAGTTTCATCCTTATAATTGATACTAACAATCGATGCAATAAAAGTACAGGTTGTAATTTTCACAGATTTTAGTCGGTTCGATTCCCGGGTGTGGCAAGCGAATTTTTGAAAATCTTTGACTGCAGTTTTCTTTCTATTCAAAAATAAAGGAATGTTTTCTTTGAGTAAAATTTTCTATCTACAGTATTAAGAGTACTTTCCCTTCAGGTGGCATTACAAAATTCCACCCTGTCTAAAAAGTGTTAAAAAATTAACCTTACAAACTTTAAGAGGTGCTTTAGACCATCGAACTGAACAACTTTCACTATGGGACCAACTCTGAAATCACGAAAAAAATCGGCTGTTTCATACAAAAGTTCAATACCTACCTACTTGACCAAAATGTATGAAACAGCTGTTTTCTTTTTCATGATTTTGGCGTTTTGGTCCCATAGTGAAAGTCGTTCAGTTCGATGGTCTAAAGCACCGCTTAAAGTTTGCAAGATGATTTTTTTAACACTTTGTATATTTTAATCTGAAAGTGTATCACGAATTCCTAGTTAAAATTAAATATCCTAATATTACCACCACCAATACATACACCGCGGTACCATTTTATAAATAAATAAGAGCACATATCACTGAGGTTAATAATTTATTTAATACCTACTTAATTAATTAAAAATAAGAACTTAAGTACATACATTTTTCTTTTTTTTATATACTTAAACGCTATTATTATCCCTAAATAATGATTAAGTGTTCATAAGACGTACGAGATTAAACACATATAAAGTGTGACTTGAAATGTAGAAATTTCTTCAAAATCCATATACTTGTGCCGCTAGCGTTTACGACGTACCGGATTTAATAACTGGAAATCTGTTTCTATGGAAAATTTAAAATCGGTCTAATTTGGCTGTAATACTATTTGTCGAAAATTTTCTGTACCTACTAACTTTTTAGACCTTTGTATCCTGCTTATGCATATTAAGTTTCATCAAAATCGGTTCGTTCATTTCGAAAAACAAGGTTTGAAAGTTTGTAGGAAATGTCGTACGTCGTAAACGCTCTTAAGAATTCATTAGTAACTAATACTTACATAATATTAATGTAATATGAACACATCACGTTGAAGAAGTATAATACATAAATTATAGTCCATTTTGTTGAAGCATCAAATATAGATTAATTAAGTAATTTTAACCGTATTTACTTTTGATTTTCGTTTACCTAACTGCAATTTTAATAAATCAGCAAAATTTCAAAATAAACTTACTTCATTAATACTTAACGTGCTAGAGTTAAACAAACTTAATTAAAGTACATCCTGCTTATTAATAATAAATTAATGCTCAGAATAACATAATATTAAGTACCTAATAAGGAACGTTGAATCCGTATAAATTCAAATCTAGTTATAATCGTATAGCAACAAGAGAAATAGAATAAAAATATTCTCTATTTATTTGTAAGGTCAAATATTTTGTACTACCTACTCATTAAAGGATTAGATTAGGATGTAGTTGTGCGAGTGTCTGGACCAATCTGCTTCTATTCGTAGGTACCTATCTGTATTAAGTTTTTATATGATATAAATTGTGTAAAGACGTTATAAGTTGATAGTAAAAGTTTTAAAGGAAAAGATTATTTTATTCTTTTTAGCGCATTTAAATTAAAGCTTGTTTTTAAAAAAGTTTTTTTACTTTTAATTTTTAATCGTTCACTTGCTTAAGGAGGCGTTTACGAATCTAACAAAAATAAGCAGTTTTTCGGTACATTTTGCGGGAAAATGATACGAAACCAAATCTAACTAATAATTACCACAGATAGATTGCTCCTTCATCTTCAAATATGGCTAAATTTTTATTCGAAAAGTTTGGTTTATAATATTGTAAAAAATTATTTCCGTCGCCTCTTCACACAAAATTGACGATATCGTAATGACTTTAGGTACATTTTTCTTCTATTTATTAACATAAATTTATGTATTTAAAAATATTTTATGTAAGCAGACATGTTCAACTCAAAATGATTGTATAAAGAACTATCAAAATGTTACCAAATGGCTCAGAAAAAAAATAAAAATCGAGTCTATTTTTTCACATATTTAGCTGTAACATGTGAATCTTAATGCACTGTATTAAGGGTTATTTTACTGGTCACTGTCTTGCTTTATTACACAAAAATTTGTAATGAAATATTAGTCTGCGCTCAGCCGCCGTCGTGGGTGGACTCTGTGTCGGTTGTAAGCAGCAGCTTGTGCTGAAAAAGATCGCTGTACGGATAGAAAATATTTGACATACCAAACTTGATACTTCCCGCATTCTGTATGACTATCGTATGAAAGATTTTATTCACAGTCTTATATTATTTTTTTAGAAGTAAGTAGGGATTATTCATATTTCGTTTCGGTCATGATGGAGTCACCTGAAGGTGTACTTCTAAGACTGCTACTGGAACTAAAAGACGAGCTGAGCTAGGTGTGCCGAGTTTGGGCTCGTCTTGTTAGTTATGTTGAGACCTTACCTTCGGAATTGATGAAGTGACCTGCAGGTGTACTTCGAAGACTGCTACTGGAACTAATAGACGAGATGAGCTAGGTGTGCCGAGTTTGGGCTCGTTTTGTTAGTTATGTTGAGACCTTACCTCCGGACTTGATGCAGTGACCTGCAGGTGTACTTCGAAGACTGCTACTGGAACTAATAGACGTGCTGAGCTAGGTGTGCCGAGTTTGGGCTCGTTTTGTTAGTTATGTTGAGACCTTACCTCCGGACTAGATGCAGTGACCTGCAGGTGTACTTCGAAGACTGCTACTGGAACTAATAGACGAGATGAGCTAGGTGTGCCGAGTTTGGGCTCGTTTTGTTAGTTATGTTGAGACCTTACCTCCGGACTTGATGCAGTGACCTGCAGGTGTACTTCGAAGACTGCTACTGGAACTAATAGACGTGCTGAGCTAGGTGTGCCGAGTTTGGGCTCGTTTTGTTAGTTATGTTGAGACCTTACCTCCGGACTAGATGGAGTGACCTGCAGGTGTACTTGGAAGACTGCTACTGGAACTAATAGACGAGAAGACCTAGGTGTGCCGAGTTTGGGCTCGTTTTGTTAGTTATGTTGAGACCTTACCTGCGGACTAGATGGAGTGACCTGCAGGTGTACTTCGAAGACTGCTACTGGAACTAATAGACGAGCTGAGCTAGGTGTGCCGAGTTTGGGCTCGTTTTGTTAGTTATGTTGAGACCTTACCTCCGGACTTGATGAAGTGACCTGCAGGTGTACTTCGAAGACTGATACTGGAACTAATAGACGAGCTGAGCTAGGTGTGCGGAGTTTGGGCTCGTTTTGTTAGTTATGTTGAGACCTTACCTCCGGACTAGATGGAGTGACCTGCAGGTGTACTTAGAAGACTGCTACTGGAACTAATAGACGAGAAGAGCTAGGTGTGCCGAGTTTGGGCTCGTTTTGTTAGTTATGTTGAGACCTTACCTCCGGACTAGATAGAGTGACCTGCAGGTGTACTTGGAATACTGCTACTGGAACTAATAGACGAGCTGAGCTAGGTGTGCCGAGTTTGGGCTCGTTTTGTTAGTTATGTTGAGACCTTACCTCCGGACTAGATGGAGTGACCTGCAGGTGTACTTCGAAGACTGCTACTGGAACTAATAGACGAGAAGAGCTAGGTGTGTCGAGTTTGGGCTCGTTTTGTTAGTTATGTTGAGACCTTACCTCCGGACTAGATGGAGTGACCTGCAGGTGTACTTGGAAGACTGCTACTGGAACTAATAGACGAGAAGAGCTAGGTGTGCCGAGTTTGGGCTCGTTTTGTTAGTTATGTTGAGACCTTACCTCCGGACTAGATGGAGTGACCTGCAGGTGTACTTCGAAGACTGCTACTGGAACTAATAGACGAGAAGAGCTAGGTGTGTCGAGTTTGGGCTCGTTTTGTTAGTTATGTTGAGACCTTACCTCCGGACTAGATGGAGTGACCTGCAGGTGTACTTGGAAGACTGCTACTGGAACTAATAGACGAGAAGAGCTAGGTGTGCCGAGTTTGGGCTCGTTTTGTTAGTTATGTTGAGACCTTACCTCCGGACTAGATGGAGTGACCTGCAGGTGTACTTGGAAGACTGCTACTGGAACTAATAGACGAGCTGAGCTAGGTGTGCCGAGTTTGGGCTCGTTTTGTTAGTTATGTTGAGACCTTACCTCCGGACTTGATGAAGTGACCTGCAGGTGTACTTCGAAGACTGATACTGGAACTAATAGACGAGCTGAGCTAGGTGTGCCGAGTTTGGGCTCGTTTTGTTAGTTATGTTGAGACCTTACCTCCGGATTTGATGGAGTGACCTGAAGGTGCACCTTCCAAAAAGTTATTTTTTACTTTGTAGTGTTTTTTTTTGAAAGTCCGATATTTTCTTTTTTTATTGGAAAACAATTTTTATTTTTCATTTTTTATTTGTACCTGCCCAACACAAATTTAAATTACTTTAAGCAAAATTCATAAAGCTATACCTCATAAAGGTATACCTTATCCTGAGGCATACCTAATATTTATTCCTCATTTTTCATTATTGCACCTACCATTGTTTGTCTCTGCATCACCCAAAGGTAGAAAATGCCTATGGCATTAAGTCCGCCTCTGTACATTTTTGTGTTTGAAGTATTAAATAAATAAATAAATACCTTATCCATAAAAAAATGAGTGAATTTGCAAATCCGTCTATAGATATATGACGGAGCTATGCCCGAACATACATAAAAAAAAATACTCCTTATTTGAAGTCGGTTAATTATTAAATCAATTCATAAACAAAAAGGCCGTCTATATATTATTATGACGGAGTTATCTAACCTAACACCCTTACATAAAAAAAATATATGTATAAGCATCCGAATTGAGAACCTCCTCCTTTTTTGAAGTCGGTTAAAAATACTAAATAAAACGAATATAAATAAGCTTTTTTAAATTATATGTTTTCAAAAAGCTTGTCGCGCAAATTGTTAATACATAGGTACTTTGGCATGTACTTGCTTACCAATCAAGTAAGTAAATGGTATCTACTTTTATGAACATTTCACGGTACAAACTTTTTGACAACAACGCATAGTACCTAAGCTTAAAAAAATACATGCCTAAAAATTAAATAAAAGTAGGCTCAAGTATCAAGTCGTGTCAGTTTACTCATAATTTCGCCGCTTCGCGCATGTCGCTGTGTGTGTGAGCCGTGCACGTGTAGTAGTAAGACTCAATACCTAAAATTGAAGCGCGTCAATTCGTAAACGCGTCCTTAATATAGAAATTCGATACTACTGTGTAGCAATATAGCTGCATTATGGACCTACAATTTATTGTTTATATTGATGGAATTGTACATAATTAAGAATAAATGCGCAAAGGTTTAATATAAATCATTACCCTCCTATTGGGCTTTGCCGCAATCGGGTAAAAAAGAGCAAACTCCATCATTAATCTTCAGGTGGTTTATAGTCAGGCACAACTTGTAGTACTTTCTGCCTCCATCTTGCTTTCCTAGCTTCTTGCTCCGTTTTTAGTGCATTTAAAGCTGGCAATGTTCTCCAACATGTGAAAGTTTTGAAGACGACATTGCTGAAACATTATAGACGGCATTGTACTGGGGTTCACAGATTTAAATAACACTGTTAGATAACTGTGATAACCAACATAAGTCATGAGGTATAAGTAAAGAACCCAGTGCAGTACCTTGTGGAACACCGGCTCGAATGTTATGTTATGTTCCTACCGGACTAAATTTTCCCTAACTTTGGAGATACAAAATGCGAGCGTGACTCAAATGTTTTGTTAAATGATAAACATTTTAATTGAAGCAGATTTCTCACTATTGCAAAGTCCTATTGATGTATTATAGTACAACAAAGGTTTTAGAAATATTTCAGTGTCTTTAACCCCTGCAGAATATTTCGTGTTAATTTCAGGTGTTTTTATATCATTCCAGTATTACACATACTGTGCCTATTTCTGTAACCGCGCTCTTGAGTAGCATGTACTCGCCTACTCACGCAGTCAACACCTATTTGAAGCTGTCTTTTTAATTCTAAAACCAACTTGCTACAAAAAAGCTAAAAGAAACAATGTAAAAAGAACCGTTGTTTGCATTGTTTGTGAGTTGAGATTGGTGAATGACCACTTCTATAACTTCTCCATCCACTCGTAAAAATACTTAATTATAAACATACCTGCTATGATATAAAACTGCTTTTTGCCACTTTATTTCATTTTCCTTTTTTATCACATTAATGCCTTCACGGAACATTCTAAAAGCCATCTGCGTCAGATATAAATCGTAGTAGTCGTCGGCTACCTGTTTCTTCAAAACTAGGCCATGATGGTTCTGGATTAATATTAAAATGTATATACAATGTGTTAATGAAATAACCCAAAACCTCGGACACCCCAACCGATTTTTATATTAATAAATTGATATGACGTATAATTATTTATTTTCATAAATTATTGTAAAAGATATTTGTAAATGTTGTTGTGGCGCTACTTCTTACAGATTCGTAGCGCTATTGCCGCGCCGCGCTGTCAAACGTTCGTGGACACGGGAGTGACGGGAGCACTATTGTTTGAGGTTAATCCCCTCCTTTTGTTATTATTAAATAATGCGTATGTTTTGCTTTGGAATAGAAAAGTGACTCAATTTTTTCCATTACACTTTTTCCAGGCTTTGGACTGGCTGCATGGAAACCTAACACGCTTAAAAATAAGCGAAGTCTAGTTGAAAGAAAAATCAAAAAGCCGGTGGTGGTAAACAAAAATTGGCGTGTTTAAAACATTTGAATCACCATATTTACAATAATTAATTCAAATAAATCAACCTACCTATTTACAATCGTTCATTGTTTGTCATAGCAATGCCACGAAATGTCTACCACCTTGTTGAGTACACGTTAAAGCACGTTTTCGGAAATAACTTATTAATTATCGTCGTAATTTACGTTTTCGTAAATTAAAACTCAACACGAGCGCGGCGGACGGCCGCACGCGCCGGTGCGCTAGGGAGACTACGGAGGGTAGGGGTGGCGCCAGCTCTAGCACCCCCTCTCCCTCACCCCCCCCCCCCCCCCCCTCACCCTCGCCTGCACTTTTTGTTTACATCATCGCGTTGGTTGGACAGTAGTTTCACAGTCGTATTGTACAGCGTCATTAAAAAGTATTAGATATGGCATGACAAATAATTATTTTTTGGAAAAAAAATAACCTATATTAAAAACTTTTGTATTCGATTTTGCTGTCGATTCTAAACAACTACTTTCAGGTTTTGGGTTATTTCATTAACACATTGTATAGGTATATACAAATACAAAAAGAGCAAAATTTCTTTAATAGATACTGTTACCAAAAAATTATGGTAACCTTAATATATTTCATTATTTAAACAAAGCTTTCTTCAGCTAGAGTTATTTCTTGTTCTTTTCAAATCGATGCTACAACATTCGTCTAGATTACCTACTTTGGCCAAGTAGATCGACACGTTGGTCGCGGCTTCAGTAGCGTTATTATAATTACATGATACCAGCCTATTATTGCCCCACTGCAGGGCAAAGGTCTCTTCCGTGGTCTCTTCTCATACAGACAATCGTTATAGGTCTTAAACACAGGGCCATCAGTCCATCACACAAATAAAAGCAAATCAGCATAACGTAAAAATCTTACGAATTAAATACTAGCAATTTATGTTATAAAAAAACACCAACCCTTTTAAAAGCTTCAAATGCTTTCCTTAACAATTTTTTACGACAAAATTCCTCTGCTTTATAATTTCTTTCTATCCACATATCCTCAGTATGCCACATCCAATGTAAAAATGTATTATTTTTAAGTTGAAAAATATAATGAGCTTTTGCTTTTTCAATGTTATCTCGCTTCATTTCTATCAGTATTCTCAAAGGCCGTATACCATATTTTGCCTTTAAAGTTTTCTCATAATGCAAATCCGCCATAACTATGAGTGCCCTTAATCTTGAAGCCCACTGTTTCTTTCTTATATTCTCTATTTTCTCTTTCCTCCTTTTGTCTCTTAATTCTATTATTCTTTTCGTCTTTTCTTCCTTATCCATTTCAGCTTTGGCTAGTTCCGCCTAAAATTATATTTACGAAGTCTTAGAAAGTTCTTATAATATGATATTTTATCCTAGAAGAAGTAACAAAGTTAACATTACCTGTTGTTTTAATCTGATCCGTTCTTCTTCCATCTGTCGTCTTCGCTCACGTATTATTGCATGCTTTTCTTCTCGTTCTCGAGCCCTCTTTTCCATCCTTTGTATAAACTGTGGAACTTTCAAACAGTGTAATACAAGCGATGTATCTGAAAGTAAAAACAAGATTAATGGAAAAACATAACTATTTACAAATGACCATTAATACGTAATCGTAGGTGTCTAACCTTCAATTTCAGGTATCCTTAACTCATTAGTCAAGCACTTTAACTTAGGTTTTAGATGTCGATCTATTTCATAATACGTTCTACGTACTTCTTCCCTCATATCATCCACTGACTGACGAGAAGCTTCTATAATCTTATTATACTTAAGTTCTTCTATCAAACGATTCTGTTCTTCTAATTTTGCTTTTTGCAGTGCTATTATATGCTTTTGTATTTTGTACCTAAAATATTTAACATGGAGATATTAATTCTAGGCGATGGAAATAGGCACGCTCTTTCTACACAATCTGCAGCCTGAGGCAGTTTAACTGAACATATTCGTACGTCCTTTTCATATTTTTCATACCTACATGTTTGAGTTTTGAAATGCTGTTGGAGTTCGACTTTTAAATCCCCATGTGAAATTAATCCCACATGCCTCCTCTGTAAAAGGAAGTGGGCTGTTATCTTCCACGCGGGCGTGGATGTCTCATATCTTTTTATTTTCGGTTCTGGGACATGACGGTTTCCTCAAGATGTTTTCCTTCACTGTTTTTACTTACTTCCTTTCAGAGCAGTGGTGGCCCAGTGGTATAAACGGCCCCGACTAACAAGAAGCATTGCAGGTCGCGGGTTCCAACACTTCCAACCCAAGCACTTTGTGCAATTTATTTAAGTATACCACTGCTGGTATGGGTGCAGCTGGTCATAGGTATTTATTTGGTAATTTTAATTATATTTTTTGCTAAATGTGGTGACTGATACTCAATTATTCATGCATGTCTAGATATTCGCGTATAGAAATTAAAAGTAAATAGATCAATTTGCATACCTCAAAAAACGTTGAAACTTACCTGTGCTGATATGTGTTATAATCCCTTACCAGAAATTTGGATTTATTTTTAGATTCTGAATATTGATTTATATCCATCCTTTTCTTTGTTATTTTATCGAAGAAATTATTCAAAGTTTCCTGCCTCTGTTCAGATACGTAATTTTTCTTATTACTTACATAAAATTTCCATTTATTTACAAATTTTTTCAAGATATATGTCTCCTTACTATCAATTTGTACTCTTATTGGTGGAATACTTAAAATTTTATCAATTCCTTCAGAGATTATAGAGCTTTTTGGGTCATCATTTAGTTCAATATTCGTATAATGTATTTCACTTTTTGGAGTTTCAACGTTGTTCATTTCAAATTCATCATCATCAATTTCCTGGTTTTCATTATTTGACTTAGAAGATACAGCCATCATGATTAAAAGATTTTGCAAATCAATTGCTGGCCCGTCTAATTTATTTTGATTGACATTTTGCAGTGAAACTGGTTTGCTAGGTTGTTCCACGTGTTTACTTTCCTCTAAATTGTGAGGGCTAATAGATTTTTTGTTGCATTCTATTCGAAAAATATCTTCATTGTTTTCGTTTATATCTTTATTGAGATCCAGTAAACCTCTGTTAACTTGTCTTGGTTTTCTATAGTATTGAGTTTCTCTTAATATCTTAATGTGTTTTAGAGGTTTAATCTTCGGATTTACTTTAAATTCAGTATCATTACGGATTTCTAATTCAGTCAATTCATCGGATAACTCGTGCATAAAAAAGTTATCCTCGGCTTCGTTCGGCAAACATTTATCGAATAACTCATCATTACATTTTAACTTCAAAGGTTCAAGGCCTTTTAACGTTACTCGATTTTTTAAATTGATATTGTTGAAGTCATGTCGCAATTTTACTATTTCCTTGTTAATGTTATGGCTTTCTTTTGTTCTTTTCATAGATTTCCTTAAATATTGAATAGGTCTTTTATTTTGTTATAGGAAAGCTAACAAATTATACAAGCAAGTTTTAAATATGAAAGCCCGGTTCCAATGAAAAAAATACTGACGGTGACGTGCGTCTATACATATGTCCCTCCATGAGCCATAAATCATACATTCAGAATTTTCTGATGAATCTACACGACTCAGAATTATTGGCGTACACGGCACGCCACATAGTACGGAATCGCCGCGCTGGCAGTAACTACACTAGACACCATTACTAATAATATTCGTGCCCGAATTTAAACAGGCATTTTTAGGCCATCAGTTTTTATGAATAAATCGTGAAGCTCACTAACACGCTTGGTTTGTATGGACCGTGCTCTGTGACACACGCTTTGAAAAACAGCTGATGGACGATTTTTTTTTTCTTGAGCACTGGGCCTATAGAAATAATTAGGAACCTTGTAAATAACCCCGTACCTAAATAGCATAGCAGGGCCAGCTATTTAAAATCTGTGACGGAGATATTCTAGAACGATAAGTACTAATCTCGATTCGAAATTGAGAAATGGTAGGCTTTGACAGACGCACAAGAGCATTTTTCTAGAGTACAAATCTAAATACAATAGCTAGGTTAACTACCTTGCTACTGTAAGGGCGTATTTCACCACCACTGAAAAGGCACTACTTTATCTATTTATCACACTAATATTATAAAGGCGAAAGTATTTTGATAAAAAATTGTATGAAGGTAGCTGACACCCTGGATTAACATAAATGCTACTTTTTATCCCGATATTCCCACGGGATCGAAACTTATGCGGGTGAAATCGCGGGGCGCAGCTAGTCAGATATAATTATGATCTATTAAAACGGAACTGAATTTTTATGAAATAATTACCTAGGTAGCTACTCCCAAGTAATTTAAGGTTCCACTAGTCGATATTTTTTCCATACTTCGGAAGAGTCCTACTCCACTGTTTGACATTGTGCCTCCGAAGTTAAAAACACGATATCGTTTTGAATTATTATTAATTTTGTCTGTACGGAAACAGAATAGTAAAATAAAAAGCCATTAAAAAGTTATGAGCCAACAATGATTCGTTTTTCTTGCTATTTTTAACGTCATTTCGGGTGTAAATAAGTAATAAAAGAACTAAATCTTCAAAACCAAGTCCGTACCGATAAAGCTCAGTTATCGAAGAGTCCAATAATCTTTATTTGTAATTGTTTTATGCAGTGGTTTTCTCATAAAACTATTTTCCAAAGCACTTTTCGAATATTTTTACCTCTGAAACGGTCGGAACGGTGTTTCTGTGCGTGAGAACTAAGACGTTGTGCGTGTAGACTAGCGTCTTACTGCTCATCACTGATTTTAGCTCTGTCGGACACGAAGCCAGGTAAGACAGCGTGATTTTATGGCCATAACCACCAGTGAGTTGGGAGCTTGCGACTAGTTTACCTACTCTTAATAAAAAATTCCGATGGTGAAAAAGATCTGTAGTGTACCTACAGACGCCAGCACATCAAGCTACTCGAAACCATGCGCGGTCCGAGGGGGGTCGTGGTGGTCATGACCCCCCCCCCCCCTCCCAAATCATTCAAGCTGTCGGGGATCTGAATGATTTACTTGCCTTAGGTACCTACTTATAGAAAACTGGACTTGAGCCACGAAAACCCCGATGGGCATATTCAAAAACATTAAGAGGTGACGGGGCCTGCAAGGAATTTGAAAAATAGGTAGTAGGTACCTATTTGAAGAAACGATTGCCTTCGCCTTTTGACGAGATCGACGTTTCGTATTCCCCTTTCCGTTTTTTATTTTTTTCCGTTTCTATATTTATGTCTGTGATTTATATATGGTGTGCATAATAAAGAGTATTCTATCTATCTTTTTTGTCCTCGAAAACTGAGCCGATTCAATAATTTTTTACATTTACATTTTAAGAAAGAGTAGACCTGTTTAGGTTCCTATCATTTTTTTATGTTAAAATCTTTTCTAATTTGTCTGGTAGTCCTCTAATCACGGCTCGGCTTTAAAAATAGGGCATTTTTAGAGGGTAAAATTTTCTTTATCTAATTAGTTGCTGAAAAAAGAAAATGACAGGGACGTGTTTACAGCAGACTTTGACTTCATGAAGAAAAAAAAATTTTGCTATAGACATTATTCAGGAAGAAAAAAGGGGAATAAATTTGTATGGAGAATTGCACGCCTTTAAGAACATAGGCAGACACGGGGACTGCCGTTTGAAGTAAAAACTTTAAACTATGAAATGACAGTCAGTTTTTTATCGCGCCTAAAAAAGTTTTTCCTTTAAAAAGCCTGTTTTAAACAGAATCTAACTCAAAAAGCAAACTCGGGATATTGGGCACGCAGTTCGTACGTAAGGTTCGAAAGGCTTAGATTAAGGCCAGATTCCAAAACCTAAACTGCTGTAAATCGAGTTTATGTTTTTCGTCATAATTCGATAAAGTAAGTTCTCTTTTTGTATGATGATTAAAAGAAAACAGAAACTATTAAAGGTGGGGTGCTAAAATTTTCAGTCTTCAACCTACAATCTACATTCCGTTGATTCTTGAGATTTTCTTCATAAGTCAACAAAGCAAGTAATCCCTAGTCCTTTTGGAATGATCGAAAGAAAATCGAACCTATCCGAGAGTGTGCAAAATTTCCGAGCTCGATTCGCTCGCTCTTGCATTTTCTCACCGTGAAAACTAAGGTGCTTGCTTGATGTGAACTGTCATTCCACCTAATATTAGGGATGGACACTATTAACAGCTCACTTTATGCTCACTTCACCTAAGTTGTCACGGTGAGATTTTTACAGAATAGCACTACTGGTAGTTGCTTGGGCTTGCCTGCTTAAGTCGACAATGTAACTCCTATTTCTGCTTGAAAATATTAAACAAAACCTAACCAAACAGATGCGAGTTGTTACAATTTTCCAGCTCGCTTCGCTCGCTCAAACCACTATCTCCGATCCACGATCTACCCTTCACCGATTTTAATCAAATTTGTACACCGTGTGCAGTTTGATCCAACTTGAAAAATAGGATAGAAATAAAATATATATATATAGGTATATGACAAAAACGTTAGCCACAGCAACGCGTGGCCTGGTCAGCTAGTGTTATAAAAAACGTCCAAACTATTTAACATTGCTAACTTCTCTATAGAAACATGTGGTATAACTATGTTTTATAACATCTTCTGTTAAATAGTATGGACACACCCTAACACATGATCAATTTGGCAGCATTATTTAGGCAGGGGCAGGGGTGTACCTTCTTATAGTACTTACACCCTCATTTCGCCAGTTATTAAGAGCGTTTACGCCGTACGGCATTTCATACAAACTTTTAAACCGTTGTTTTTCGAAATGAATGAACCGATTTTAATGAAACTTCATACGTATAAGCAGGATACAAAGGTCTAAAAAGTTAGGTGAGAACATTTTCGAAATGTCTTATTTAACACGTTGACTGCCAACGCGGTCACCGGTGACCGCGAACAATAGATTTTCTATTGTGTCTGTTGCTTGGCAGTCAACGTGTTAAAAAAAGATAACTGGAAATCTCTGTTTCTATGGAAACTTTAAAATCGGTCTAATTTGGCTAAAACACAATTTTTCGAAAATGTTCTCAGCTAACTTTTTAGACCTTTGTATCCTGCTTATGCGTATAAAGTTTCATTAAAATCCGTTCATTCATTTCGAAATAAAATCGCTTGAAATTTTGTATGAAATGCCGTACGGCGTAAACGCTCTTAAGTGAAATGTTATCGGGGGCGAGCCTACTGCTACCATAACCCCATAACCGGGCATAAATCCAGACTCCAGACAGCTTCTGACAAATTTCTGATGGAAAAACCAAATAACACTTTACCTGACCTAGGAATCGAACCCAGCTAGGACCTCATGTTCAGCAGTAACGCTTGCGACCAATAAACCAACAAGGAGATGTACCTCCCTTAAAATATTCCTCGGCACCCATGGTAACACCCCCCCCCCCCCCCCCTTGGGCTGCGACCGCGCCTGCTCGAAACTGTCAAATTTTCCCAATCAACCTTGAACCTAATGCTTTAGCGATAAAGTTGAAAATGTATTAAAGAAATTTTACAGATTTTAATAGCTTGATGTGCTGGCGTCTGTAGGTCATCATCATCATCTGCCTAGCCTTTTCCCAACTATGTTGGGGTCGGCTTCCAGTCTAACCGGATGCAGCTGAATACCAGTATTTTACATGGAGCGACTGCCTATCTGACCTCCACAACCCAGTTACTGGGTAATACGATACCCCCTGGTGGCGTCTGTAGGTATCTACCTAAAATTAATCCCACAGGTCTCTCTGTGAAACGGGAGTGGGCTGTTATCCTCCACACGGGCGTGATTGTCTCATATCTTTGAAATTTTTGGTTCTGGGATATGCATGACGTTTTAAGACTGGTAGTCGACTTTCGGGCTTCTGACGACCCGTAACGACTGTCACAGATCCACGGTAGTAAAACAAATAATAAGGTCGCAAATTCCCGGGGCAGCGGGATTGTCCGAAAGGGTTACCGCTGCCCCGGAATATAAAGGGCTAAGGAAGGAACACGGATGGGACACGGATTTCCCATCCTTAAAAAAAAAAAAAAAAAGGTCGCAAATTCGGAACGGCGCGGCGGCGGGGCGTTTATTCCAAAATGCAGAGTGTGTGGCGTTTACTGGAACTGCTCATTTAACTCCCCTAATATACCTACTTTGTGAACTCCCCGTTGCTCACTTCAAGAAGCGCCGACGCCGCCGAGCCCTACTCCGAATTTGCGGCCCAAATCAGTTAGAGCCTAGAATACCTACAAGGTGGAATTAGCTAATCTGCTTTCTGAATTAACTAATTAGCTCCACCACCAATTATTTTCGGAATTAGCTAATTAGCTCCACCAACGGGAACCTAAATTAGGTACGACTGGTGGATCTAGATTTACGGCCTACCTAAAGCGCTAATATTGCACTGTGAAGAACTCTTTATATTTTTAAATTACCACTTTATCATGTCGGTTCAGTAAATAAATTTAAATAATTACCTTGTCCAGCTGGTGTTCTTATGAATACCATGATTATGCGTATCTTTGACCTGAAAAAAATCCTTTTCATCGATTTGGTTTAAATTTACAGGAGAGATTTCCGTAATAGATAGGCATTTTATAAATTAAAATATTTATTGTTTACTTACCAGTGTTCTTCGCATTTGCATCCGTAATATAAAATTCCGAGGATTGTAATCTGGAGAAAGCTCGTCTAGATCGCGATCATTAAAAATGTTCTTATTTAGAATATTCTCCATCCTTTTTCGATATTATCATATTAGCAATTACTCTGTAAAAGAAACAGATATTTTTGTGATAATTATGTAGTACCACTAGTGGTTTTGATTGTAAATCAATGATTTTGTAGTTGCTATGAAATATCGATAAAATAACGAAACGTAACATACACGATCCCTTATTATACATTTGGTAATATTATCTATGATCCCTTAGACGCTTAGAGTAAGACGATATATTTTTCTTTTTCAAGATTTAAAACTAAATGATTACACGTTCAATGCAAATGAACCCTATAATTTTAAAGTGGAAGAAGGTTGAACCATTTTTCTTTCTGTTTTTGCATCAATATTCAAATTGCTTATATTAAAATACAAAATTCACACGCTATGTACATCATTATGTATAATGGAACGCTACATAGAGTCAGTGACATTTTGTCTGTTT
This sequence comes from Gortyna flavago, assembly GCA_963669345.1. Lineage (NCBI taxonomy): Eukaryota > Metazoa > Arthropoda > Insecta > Lepidoptera > Noctuidae > Gortyna > Gortyna flavago. The sequence goes on from OY770129.1 coordinate 11,250,606, forward strand.
GTCATCTCAACTAAATTTTTTTCCTCTATGCATCTCAGTTAGCTGTCAGTGCGTCAGTTTTCTGCACAGAGTACTTTTTGATAGGCTTTCTGGTTTCTGCATTTGACAGACAACCATATGAACTTCATAATATTTTGCATTAAATGTATTTACCTCTTTACAATGAATCTGAAAAGAAGTATTACATCAAAATACCTTCGAAGTTGTGCTTCTCTGCCGTGTCAGTACCATTATTTGCATTTATAACATGTGTTGTGATAACAATGTACAAAGATTTTGAAAGCGCAAATAGTACACATTGCAAAGTTCCCAACATCTTCCCATCAATATCAGCATCCATAGGAAATTACGAACCTCAAAGCACGATATGGAAGACTGCTATTTATGTACATGCGCCTATACGATTCTATTTACTGTATTTAAGATGGAATTATTATAGAAGTATCGTACTAGAGAGCTGTGTTATTATAGTGAAATTAGCAGTATTTTTAAATATTATAGAAAACCTAACTTTGTTAGGACTGACTCATTGGACGTCATCCAAAAACTACTGTAAGTATTACAAAATTACAAGTTGTTATTAAATTAATGGAGCGAGAGAACTAACAATTCCTATATTTTCACAGCTTACCATGAAATATGTTTTAAAACATTCATTGGAACATCAGTATTCTATATGCTCTTAACATGTCTAATGCTTTCCAAGTTACGAAGAAGGCCCAACATCACATATAGAGAAAGGCATTCAGTAAAGTTAAAATGGAGAGCTTTCATTGTAAATGTAACTTCATTTGCATTGGCTGCTTATTTCTTCCTGAGACATAACAGGCAGTGTGAACCTTACAGTAAGTAATTAATAATTATTATTTTATGCCTATAGGTAACTATTTCACTTTCTAATGCAGACAGACCAGCGGTGTAATTGGTGTGCATAGTCCCAGCGGAAAATTGTCTAATTTCTTAATTTTTGTTTAGCAGATATTTAGTGTATGACGTTGTGTAATTGTGTAAGTATGGTAAGTTCAAATTTGTGCATCCAACCATTGGGGAGCTATTGAATAAAAACTGTTTCCGCTGGGACTATGTCATCCCAGCGGAACTTTTTTTTTCTATGGACATACAAGAATAAAAATACATGCAATAATTCACTAATTATACACATTACCTCTCGTTACACACTTGTAACAATGAATTTTTTGTTGAGTGCTAATTTACTAATTATTTACCAAATATGGAAGCGATTGGCGTTGGTGGGGCGGCTGTGGTCACAGACATACCTAAAATGACAATTAATTGCAATTCCTTTATCACAAAGGAATAAGGTTTTACACCTTGGGTTTATATTTTATGTGGAAGTATGATCATCGTACAAATGAAAAGAAAATAAATGAATGGTTTAAATTCACAAATTAACCTTTTAACCCCCGACTTCATATCAGGGGCCTAAAAAGGCCACTTTGGCAGAATCATAAAACAATTCATATCACGCAATTTCATCTGCATGACAGTTTTGTATGGAGATTCGTAAAATGCTATAGGTACCTACACATCTGCCTAAGGGCCGGCGCTCACTGAAGGCGTGGCACGCCATGGCACGGCAGGTTGTGGATTCGAAGTTAGTTGTGTCGTTATGGTTGACTGGGATTTAGTATTAAATACTATTAATAGCACTTCTAGTTGAAGATGAAGAGAGACAAATAAGTACCTTATTTCAACTAGCTTAGCAATCATAACTCCTCGACACAAAGTGACCCATACGTCTCGCGGGATGAAATGGCGCGCCGCGGCAGCCCGTGGAATGAAACGTCATGCCGCAGCATCCCGCGGCGCGTCGCGTCATTTCGCGGCATCGTGGTATCAAAATAAAGTAACATGAATTTTAAACTCATTGAAATAAGATTCAAAATAACTTGATTAGTAATAAAATCCTTTGCCATGACACGCCGTGCCGTGCCGGCAGTGAGCGCCAGCCCTAACCCTTCAGGGAAATATAGGTGTGAAACTGTCAGAGATGAATTGCGTGTTATGAATTGTTTTATGATTCTGCCAAAGTGGCCTTTTTAGGCCCCCAGTTGTCACGCCAGCGCCCGGCACAGTGAATCTAAAAGTAAAACACCTGATAGAATACAGCCCAAATTTTTTTTTTGTTGGTTGTTAAAAAAGCAGTTTAAACGAACTGTGGCATTTGGTCGTAAATATACGACCTTGGCGATATGGAAACGAAAATATTTGTCGGATTAATCCGGCATAAGCGGTTAAAAGGTTAACATGAATTTTCTTAAGTGTAGTCATACCAAATTGGTCTCCTCCTGTTTCCTATGATGATGGATAATGCATCTCATTGAAATACCAGTAGTTTTGTAAAAATATTCCCTGTGGAACAGGGAATATTGAATGGAAAAGGTGATAAAAATAAAACAACAACACTGTATTAACATAATTTATTTTTCTGTTTTCAGTTTATTCAATGTTTGGTCTATCAGAGTACATAGTGGTTATCAGTAATATTGTGTTCCATTTGACAACTGCCTACGATCTTCAAATTAATTACATATGCATTACTAGTAATGGTATTGTCTCTGAATAACAGTCAAGAACCGCTTATAAATATTAAGATTTTTAAGAGTTTCAATTTGTCCATGTTGTTCTACGGCAAGGGTAGGGTAAGGTAAGGCTAAGGGCGTTTGTCCAATAGTGACGGCTGCGGTGAACAAACGCACTAAGCATGCTTACAATAAAACGCGGGTTCTCGGTAAGGACATATCGCGATATCGGTACCGATCGGTGGGGTAAAATAGCCCCAAATTAACTTATGCGCTCAAACATAAAGAAAAAGGTAAAACATGTAACAGGTTTCTTTCTGTCCCGAAAACCCACTACTTTATGCAAGCACCAATGCAATGTAGCAAGCTGTAGGATTTGATTACAGATCTCCTGAAAAACTTTGCGCTTCGGTAATCATCGCCTATCTTCAGAAATAAGAACGCGCGATGATGAAATCTAATACAGAGCTGTTACAACTATGGAAGCACTAATCTATTTTGTTTGAATAACCATTGTAACAGGTTAACAACTCTATGTACATTCAATAAACTTTTCAAAAGGTACATAGAAACCAGAGAATATACAGGGTCAAATTAAATTAGCTAGCTAAACTCCACAGACGTTATGGGTGTCGATGTCGCAGCCAACTGGTTAAATTAGCCGTTCAGTTAACTGCCTGGCCTTTAGAAGTAGTGTTCGCCTCGCTTCCTCCCTCGGCTCGAACGCGGTTGATCACAGTTCTAACCTAACCTAACCCACTTGGTCGGGGTGCAATGCCTTAATTACTGCAACCAATTCGGCTCGCGCGTGATTGGTTACAGACTTCCAACCTAAACTGTAATTGAATATCATTCAGGCCGTTAGTTGAACGGCCGCCGTTTAGTTGAAAGGCTAGGCAGTTAACTGAACGGCTAATTTAACCAATAGGCTGCGACATCGATATCTAAACATGATAAAACAAAAAAAGAAATTAATGTAAGAGCGTTTACGCCGTACGGCATCTCATACAAACTTTCAAGCTGTTGTTTTTCCAAATGAATGAACCGATTTTAATGAAACTTCATTCGCATAATAGGATACAAAGGTCTAAAAAGTTACTTAAAACATTTTCGAAATCTCTTATTTAAAAAATGCTAATTGTTTTCCAGGCGACTAACAACTTAAAGGGCGACCAACTATTAGGTACTATATGACATGGCGACTAATATTGACAGTGGGATAACAAACATTGTATTATAGCCTAGGCAACTATAGGCATCTCTGAAGACTCATTCCCAGAAACACACAAGATTGAACTTGAGAACTTAAGATGCAAGAGCGAGCGAAGCGAGCTCGGGACTTAGGGCACCGCGACTCGGACAGGTTAGTCTAATTTTAATCCGCCGTCAAGTGTGCTTAACAATAAATGCAGTTACCAAAACAAAAACTCGATGCCAGCTTAAATTATAACAAAGCTAACAACTGATTATTAAGCTGCTACTTTCTACTTAAAATTATCCTTGCTACATTCTCAAAGATTGTAGGAGTTGTCATTTTGGGAGTTGGACATTTTGACCATTGGACATTTTGACAATTTGACATTTTGGGTATTTGGTCATTTTGACACCGTTGGATATTTTGAGAATTGGACATTTTGCCCCTGAACGCTATTTTTGCTACCGGCTATAATTATTTTTTAATCCCAAATTCTGATTAATTTGTCGCCACGTTAAATACATGCCTTTACAAAAAAATTACTGAAAATCTCTGTTTCTATGGAAACTTTAAAATCGGTCTATTTTGGCATAAAATTTTAAGGCATAATGTTTTCGCATAACTTTTATTAGTATAATAATACTGAGGTATAATAATACTTTGGCATAATACACTATCATTTGGTCTAATTTGTTTTGGCATAATTTGGAGTTGCATACATTTCCTGTCCTGTTAGTTCCTGTCATTTGACAAGAAACGAATCACAAATTTTCATTTTAAAAATAACGTCAGGTTAATATGTACTTGATAAAGTTATCACTTTACAAAATACTCTTTCTGTAAATAACTCATTTGACAAATAATTGAAAGACAATAATTTCATTACATCAAAACATCATTTGACAAACTTATCTTTTTATAATCATGTAAATTGGCTAAACAAATTTTGTTTGACAAAATGCATTGCTTGATAATTACGAACTTAATTAATTAGAGAATTTTGTCGGTCCAAGAGCGAGCGACGCTAGCTCGGGACTTGGGGCACCCCGACTCGGACAGGTTAGGCTCGAAGGGGATGACGGGCTCAAGTGAGCGAGCAAAGCGAGCGAACGAGCCCCCGTCATCTCCTTCGTGTTAGGTTCATTTAAACTCTGCAGACAGAAATAGAGGCCTCGCGTAGCGGGGCTCCGTCGACTATGTCTTATTGCTCCAATCAACTCCAATGTAATGCTGAAGGTAATGTTTATTACATTACCTTCAGCATTACATTGGAGTTGATTGGAGCAATAATCAATAATGCAAAATGGTGTCTACAACCGTTAGGAGTTATTTATTAGGGTTTATTATGTTTATTCCAAAGAACATTATTTGTAAATATCATTATGCGTTTATAATATTATGCTTTATAAGATTATGCCTCATTATTATTATGCCAACAGTAATTATGGCAATAAACATTATGGCAAATCATGTATGCCTAATAATATTATGCGTAGTGATTATTATGCTGAATTTCGTTATGCCAATGTAAATTATGACAATATATGTTATGCTTATCATTAGTAAACGTAGAAATTCAATCCACTTGAATGTAATCTTAGCAAAATAAAATTTATTTTTATTATTATTTATTATAAACCCAGCGTTTGTGAAGCTCCCCAAAAAAATCAATCAAATACTTTTAATTTTATCGTGTTTAGATATCGAAACCCATTATGCACTTCCGCTAGCTAATTTAATTTGACCCTGTATAGAGACTCTTGTCCAAATCAATTCATTTTGTAACGACAATCTTAAGACTTCTGAAAGAATTCAAAAACTTAAGGGGTCGGCGGAGCATGCGTAGTTCATACAAACGTAATACCAAAATAATTTGGTAAAACATTAAGTCATAATGTAGTGTGTATTTATTCCGAATGGATTACAGAATATACAGGGACCCTGTATAGAGACTCATGTCGAAATCAATTCATTTTGTAACGACAATCTTAAGACTTCTGAAAGAATTCAAAAACTTAAGGGGTCGGCGGAGCATGCGTAGTTCATACAAACGTAATACCAAAATAATTTGGTAAAACATTAAGTCATAATGTAGTGTGTATTTATTCCGAATGGATTACAGAATATACAGAAAGATTTTTTTATCACCGTCCAAATTTTTACAAGTTGTTCTACCCATGAATATGAACAACTTTCATTATGGGACCAACTTTAAAATCACGAAAAAAAATCAGCTGTTTAATACAAAAGTTCAATACCTACTTGACCAAAAAGTATGAAACAGCAGATTTTTTTTTCGTATGAAACAAAAAATGTATGAAACAGCAGATTTTTTTTTCGTATGAAACAGCAGATTTTCTTTATCGAAATCGTTCAGTGGTTTAGGCGAGACAAGGTAACATACAGACAGAGTTACTTTCGAATTTATAATATTAGTAGATATGGATAAGTTTTCTATAGAAATTTGAAATTTTCGTTTTTATATCAGTCCTTTCGAAATATATATTTGGGAACCTAGATAGTCTGTAATCCAATCGGAATAAATACACGCTACCTTAAGAATAAATGTTTGATTTACAAATTATTTTGGTATTACATTTGTATGAACTACGCATGCTACGCCGCCGCCGGCCCCATAAGTAACTTCGCAGAGAATGACAGCCGCTTTGGTCCGATAGTATCAGGGCCGGCTTGATCTTGACTCACAGATTTAACGCAAAAAATTATGGCAGCATGATGGCGGTTAAAATGATTCTTGCCTTTCTTACAATCTCTACCTTTGTGGGTGTTACTCTGTGGCGCGACGTTCGTAATAATTCGGAAATAAAGAGTACCGAAGCGCATACCTTTTCGGGTTTACCTGTAGGTACATTTATTATTATGTAGAACTTAAATTTAACATAGCCTTATATAAATATTATACATTATATTTATGAAAACTAGCAGTTAAAGTCATACTATAAGTGCTAGTTTTTGTGACTAACTTAGCACCCAAAGTTGCATTACTAATTTATGGGAAATAATAAAGCTTTCGAAAAACAAATTAACTACCAACGATCTGTGGTTGAATGTAATACAAACAAAGCTGTGTTAAAATGAATTTACCTACCGAAAAATTAACACAAAATTAACCGAAAAAAATAATTTGTACACATTGACTGCCAGGCAACAGACACAATAGAAAATCCATTGTTCGCGGTCACCGGTGACCGCGTTGGCAGTCAATGCCTTAACAAACAAACATGAGCTTGTTCAAATTACAATTCCACGAAAAATAATCTGTACTTCAAATAATAAATCCTAAAAAAATACCAAGTTTCCGAAAACATTTTATGTTCTGCTAAAATAATCGTTCACTTAGAAAAGTATTTTTATAATGTCACAATAGTTTAACAAGAGCCACAATTTATGAAATGTGTAAGGTTAATTCTAAATTTATAAAAGGTGAGTAAAATTTTAAAAATAAAAAATTAAATTTAAATTTGCGATTAAAATTACTAACTATAGTTTTAGGTAAAACGCAATTTAGGCTGGTGGAAAAATATTACGTCCGCAAATGCTTATTGCAATGCTGCAAATTGAATGCAATGCTGTATTGATTTTTCGGAATTTTTGTATTTTATTCGGTCGTTTCTTTATTCGCATATAAGTTGTCGGAAAATTAGTATATTATATAAATCAGTAAATTTTATAATTTGAGTATGATATTTTTTTTTTCGGACCTTTTATTTATAAGTACCCCTAATTTATTATAATCTACATTTTTTATATTTATATTTTTTATATTTTCATAATTATGTAAATTTCACTGTCTTCCACATTGAAGCATAATAGTATAAGTTTAAATAACATACTTTATAGAAATAATAAAATAAATTATACAATTCATCACAACATTTTGATTATTTCTTATTATTTTTTCTATAGTATTGAATCTATTGAAAGTTTAAGAATTCAGAGGCATTACAACAAGAGACCTTACAAATTCTTTTAAACAGTACAACTAAGTACTAATAAGAAATGTTATTTATTTAATAACAGTAACTAATGCTCGTACCATTTATTAATTTTAATAATAATTGATAGGTAGGTAAGTGAAGCTTTTTTATAAAAATTGATGTCACTCAGGCTGGCTGGACAAATCTTCAAAATAACTCGCATTTAACTAGGTCAATAGGGCATTTTATGTGACGGCTAAACACCCTTATATCAGAATTTGTGACGCAACAGAATCTTAGATAATCGATCGAAAACGTGTCCAGCCATCTTGATAAACCACTTTTCGCTGGTCTCTCAATCTCGGTAACGGAAGTGATTTTGACGACATTTTGCTTTTCAACGGGCGTCACATAAATTTGTGACAGGCATCGAGCTAAAAGTTTTGTGATACGTACAGCGGTTTAGTGGAAAAATGCAAAAATCTGTGTCCAGCCATCTTGATTTTACGTATAAAACTTTTGGCTGGCACTTACGAATCTCAATAACGGGAGCGTTTTCGAATATGGTTCCTTTACTAACATTTAGTGACGCAATTTGTGACAGTAATAACGTTTGATTTATGGCGTCACATGTAAGGGTTTACGAGAAATCAATAAAAACTTAATGTCCAGCCAACCTGAGCTCAAGCTGGCTGGACACATGTATCTCCGCTGCGTGATGATCTACGGCCTTCGAAATATGTTCAAATTTTTGTGACGGGGACGATAATGATTTACTGAATTTGTGACGGAGAAACTTTGAGTAGTTTCAAAGATATTGATCATTTAAATCTTCCCATACAAACACTGCAGTAGGGTTACCAATAATGTAGGTTTTATGTAGGACTAAGTATGTTTTAAGGTGTTTTCTTTAATGGATGAAAATCCGTGTTTTGGTGATATTAATACGAACAACTGTAGGTATTTAAGGAGGAAGCGCTAAAGTAGCCCGCGAAATTCAAAATTTCTTACGTTTTTTGCAATTTGCTGGTCAGTATTAAGTGGTACGTTGATTCAAATATGATTCGCGGTAGTAACAAATATGTATTTACAGAATTATAATCATTACAATCAGTAATACGACTTGTTAACTTAGTATAATCCCCAAATGTGAAGATTTCATGAAATAGTCATTCTTGGGGGTTACTTGGTCTTAGAGAGTTGTGTTGATGAATTATAGATTATAATTCTGTAAATACATTTTGTTACGGCCGCGAATCATATTTTAATCATCGTACAACTTAATACTGACCAGCAAATTGCAAAAAACGTAAGAAAATTTGAATTTCGCGGGCTACTTTAGCGCTTCCTCCTTAAATCGATAGAAGACAAAAGTGTAGAAGTGAGGAAGGGGGGGAGGGGTAATTCTTTGATGTTATTGCTTATTTACATGCATATACCTACTCTTTTTAGTAGGTAGGTATTGGTGTTTTTCATGGTAAGTACATAGGTAGATATTGTGTCAGGATAACTAATGCTCGAAGGTATTTAAATGAAAAAATAATGTTTGCTGTAAATAAAATCACATTTATTGATTTGTACTTTTTATTGAGCGTTTCAAATGACGACATTCAACTCTATTTGCGCTTCAGTAATCCCCGCCTTGTACCACAACGTTGTTTTTACCGCCGCCCTAAGTGTTTGAAGCGCAAATGAAGTCGGTGGTCGTCATTTTAATCAAATATATAAACGGTGACAGCGAGCGCGATACGGTCTGCACAATTTTATTTTTAGTAATTTTGTCTATGGGAGTATCGCTGTCATTCTATTTTCTTTAGTAGAGTAATTGGCTGTGGTATTTTTATGCCAAAAAACCAATAAGAATCCACGAGTCTAATAAGTTATCTGTAGTTGAAATTAAATAAATGGCCGCATCGATGTATCGTTCATAAACATCGATGTTGAAACTGGTAACATCGATGAAACATTGTTCTTAAGAACGATGTTTTCTCAGCGCCATCTATGAAAATCAAATACAAAGCAGGCGTGGCTGCTACCGGCCGATTAGTCGATTAAAAAAAATCCTTTATTTATGTAAAAATGATGGTCACCTCACAATATTAATGGATGTTTGTATGGGAAGATTTAAATGATCAATATCTTTAAAACTACTCAAAGTTTCTCCGTCACAAATTCAGTAAATCATTATCGTCCCCGTCACAAAAATTTGAACATATTTCGAAGGCCGTAGATCATCACGCAGCGGAGATACATGTGTCCAGCCAGCTTGAGCTCAGGTTGGCTGGACATTAAGTTTTTATTGATTTCTCGTAAACCCTTACATGTGACGCCATAAATCAAACGTTATTACTGTCACAAATTGCGTCACTAAATGTTAGTAAAGGAACCATATTCGAAAACGCTCCCGTTATTGAGATTGGGAAGTGCCAGCCAAAAGTTTTATACGTAAAATCAAGATGGCTGGACATAGATTTTTGCATTTTTCTACTAAACCGCTGTACGTATCACAAAACTTTTAGCTCGATGCCTGTCACAAATTTATGTGACGCCCGTTGATAAGCAAAATGTCGTCAAAATCACTTCCGTTACCGAGATTGAGAGACCAGCGAAAAGTGGTTTTTCAAGATGGCTGGACACGTTTTCGATCGATTATCTAAGATTCTGTTGCGTCACAAATTCTGAAATAAGGGTGTTTAGCCGTCACATAAAATGCCCTATTAACCTAGTTAAATGCGAGTTATTTTGAAGATTTGTCCAGCCAGCCTGAGTGACATAAAAATTGCATTGCAACAAATAATGTTATTCTAAAATTCCCAAGCATAAAGTACGGCTCACTTGCACCACAAATGACTGAATGCATTTAGCACTAAACATAATACATATTTAAACCATTGTTAACGGAATTATGTTTTAAATATTTTTAATATTAAATGCATTTAGTGTTTTGTGGTGCAAGTGGACCCTAAGTTCACAATTATTGTAGTACTGATAGGGAATATGCATGTTTTTTTTTTTCATATTATCAAAAGATCAACCCCCAAGACTTTTTACTTAGGTGCTTATTCGTAGACCCCAAGACCAAATCAAGCCAAGAAAAGTACTAAAAGTTAAATTCAAGTATTACTTGTTGCCACATTTTTTGATTAAGGCGCAGATAAACGACTTCTAATGATTTTAAATTCAACATCACGTCTAATCGACCGGACTGATTTCTTTGAAAAAAATAAATGTTATACTAGACCATTTGCTTCGTAATTTGATATCAGAATATTTGCAATTATATTTTTTTAACATAGTGTAATTAATTTGTAAAGTAATGTCTACCGCGGACATAAAAACTATAATCACACAAAAACTATCGGGTGTATTTTCATAAAACTTTCACCATATAAAAGACAATTTAATTCCCCGAATTTTAGTATACGGTTTTTATTTGTTTGGTGTTTGATAAATCAACAATAAATGATTGTTTCATATTTTGCAATAAATTACCAGCGTTGTGTCATCGCGCATCTCTTTCTTTTCTATGCAGTCCGATAGTGACCGCGCTTTAGGTCATGTAGTCGCCTTAAACTACAACTAATTTCTGCTACAGTTCAAGTTCAAACGTCCGTTACTGTCGCGGCCATGATGTGACGTCATTATACACAATACTGCTTTGTTCTCTCTTTTTTTTAGGCCAATCTTCAAATATTTTAGGCACAATAAAATTACTTTTTGTACTTATTCATTACTAGCAGCGCCCCGCGGTTTCACTCGCGTTAGTTTCGATCCCGTGGGAATATTGGGATAAAAAGCATCCTATGTGTTAAGGACGCGTTTACGAATCTAACAAAAATAAGCAGTTTTTCGGTACATTTTGCGGGAAAATGATACGAAACCAAATCTAACTAATAATTACCACAGATAGATTGCTCCTTCATCTTCAAATATTGGTACATTTTTATTCAAAAAGTTTGGTAATATTGTAAAAAATAATTTCCGTTGCCTCTTCACGCAAAATTGACGATATCGTAATGACTTTAGGTACATTTTTCTTCTATTTAATAACATAAATTTATGTATTTAAAATTATTTTATGTAAGCAGACATGTTCAACTCAAAATGATGGTATAAAGAACTACCGAAATGTTACAAATTGGCTCAGAAAAAAAATAAAAATCAAATCTATTTTTTCACATATTTAGCTGTAACATGTGAATCTTAATGCACTGTATTAAGGGTTATTTTACTGGTCACTGTCTTGATTTATTACACAAAAATTTGTAATGAAATATTAGTCTGCGCTAAGCCGCCGTCGTGGGTGGACTCTGTGTCGGTTGTAAGCAGCAGCTTGTGCTGAAAAAGATCGCTGTACGGATAGAAAATATTTGACATACCAAACTTGATACTTCACGCATTCTGGATGACTATCGTATGAAAGATTTTATTCACAGTCTTATATTATTTTTTTAGAAGTAAGTAGGGATTATTCATATTTCGTTTCGGTCATCATGGAGTCACCTGAAGGTGTACTTCGATGACTGCTACTGGAACTAATAGACGAGCTGAGCTAGGTGTGCCGAGTTTGGGCTCGTTTTGTTAGTTATGTTGAGACCTTACCCCGGAATTGATAGAGTGACCTGCAGGTGTACTTCGAAGACTTCTACTGGAACTAAGAGACGAGCTGAGCTAGGTGTGCCGCGTTTGGGCTAGTTTTGTTAGTGATGTTGAGACCTCACCTCCGGACTTGATGGAGTGACCTGCAGGTGTACTTCGAAGACTGCTACTGGAACTAATAGACGAGCTGAGCTAGGTGTGCCGAGTTTGGGCTCGTTTTGTTAGTTATGTTGAGACCTTACACCCGGACTTGATGGAGTGACCTGCAGGTGTACTTCGAAGACTGCTACTGGAACTAATAGACGAGCTGAGCTAGGTGTGCCGAGCTTGGGCTCGTTTTGTTAGTTATGTTGAGACCTTACCTCCGGACTTGATGGAGTGACCTGCAGGTTTACTTCGAAGACTGCTACTGGAACTAAGAGACGAGCTCAGCTAGGTGTGCCGCGTTTGGGCTCGTTTTGTTAGTGATGTTGAGACCTTACCTCCGGACTTGATGGAGTGTCCTGCAGGTGTACTTCGAAGACTGCTACTGGAACTAATAGACGAGCTGAGCTAGGTGTGCCGAGTTTGGGCTCGTTTTGTTAGTTATGTTGAGACCTTACCTCCGGATTTGATGGTGCACCTTCCAAAAAGTTATTTTTCACTTTGTAGTGTTATTTTTTTTGGAAGTCGGTTTTTTTTTGGAAAACAATTTTTATTTTTCATTTTTATTTGTACAGAGGCCAGCACATCAAGCTACCCCAATCTGTCAAATTTATTTGATAGATTTTCAACTTTACTACAAAGGAATAAGGTTCATATTTCAATTGGGAAATTTTTACAGATTGGGGTAGGTTGATGTGCTGGCCTCTGTACATATAAAAATGAAAAATAAAAATTGTTGTTATCCTGAGGCATACCTTATCCATTCAAAAATGAGAGAATTTGCAAGTCCGTCTATAGAGATATGACGGAGCTATGCCCGAACATACATAAAAAATAATTACTCCTTCTTTTTTGAAGTCGGTTAATTATTAAATCAATTCATAAACTTTTGTTTGAGAGAATTTGCAAATCCGTCTATAGAGATATGACGGAGCTATGCCCGAACAAACATTTAAAAAAATACTCCTTATTTGAAGTCGGTTAATTATTAAATCAATTCATAAACAAAAAGTTATGCCCGAATTTACTTGCAAGGTTATTGGAGTACCTGGTACTCCAATAACAACTTTGACAGAAATGAGGGTGTACCGTGGTATACTAAACACATCTGCGTACCCCTTTAGAGGGTACAGGCGTGATGTTATATTGTGTGATTGCGTAAACAATGCATACATATGCGATAGCAGCAATCGCGGTTGATTTGCTGGCATTTATTGAAGCCTTCCGTTGTCTGTCTCCGAAACTCTTCATCAAGACCATTTCGGAATAAAGTTAAACCTCTTTCGAACAAAAAAGATTTTTGCTAGTCCGTCTATATTATTATATTATTTTGACGGAGTTATCTAACCAAACACCCTTACATAAAAAAAATATATGTATAAGCATCCGAATTGAGAACCTCCTCCTTTTTTGAAGTCGGTTAAAAATACTAAATAAAACGAATAAATTAAGCTTTTTTTAAATTATATGTTTTCAAAAAGCTTGTCGCGCAAATTGTAAATACATAGGTACTTTGGCATGCCTACTTGCTTACCAATCAAGTAAGTAAATGGTACCTACTTTTATGAACATTTCACGGTACAAACTTTTTGACAGCATTTATAATATTAGTAGGATTCAAGCAGAAATCGCACTTATATTTATGTACTTACTTACCTTAGTGAGACTAAGAATAGACGTTTATTCACTGCTTTCGAAGACGTCGCGTTTCGAGATTGCGCACCGTAATCAGTTCCACCAAAAAAACGCAGTATAAAATAATGAATTGTACATTTATGTACTTACTAGCTGCGCCCCGCGGTTTCACCCGCATAAGTGTCGATCCCGTGGGAATATCGGAATAAAATGTGCCTATATGTTAATCCAGAGTGTCAGCTAACTCCATACAAATTTTTATCAAAATTGGGCTAGTCGTTTGAGCGTGAAGAAGTAACAAACATATAAACACACACACTCACAAACTTTCGCCTTTATAATATAATAGTGTGACGAGATATAAAAAAAAATTGCATTGTGTTTCTTGACTCCTATAGGTTTTGACTTACTTGCATATTCCCTATTGAGTGTAAAACAACTATGACTTACTTCTTAAGCAGACGCTTCCAAAGAGCCTTCATTATTTAAGTTAATATAATAAAGAGGTTGAATAGACCCGCTTGTTCTTATTTAACATTTAGCTTATTGATGGGGTGGTTTTGTCCTGGATTTTGAATTTGAACTCGTTTTCCATTTTGTCAGCTATCATTTTCGCGATTGCAAGAGATGAGGTAGCCCCAGGTGAAGGTGCATTTCTGCAATGTAGAACTCTGCTTCCTATTACACCAGACCCGGGCTGAGAATCGAACACAAAGTCTTCTACGAGATTTCCTGAAAACAAATAAACAAATACAACTGACGAGACCTAAATGAAAGCCCTTACTGTTTTAATACAAAACTAGGTCTAACTTTAGCCAAGCTAAAACTCGAGCTAGGTTTTGAATTTCGTAGGTTAGGTATTCTGACAAATATAAAGTTTTTACTACTTGCATAGGTTATGTAGTAAAAACTTTCGATAATACCAATTTGGAAAAAAATTTCATTGAATGTGCTTTAAGGTCTTCGCACATTACATCGACGCAACGCCGACTCCATTCCAAAGTTTAATCGCTCCGTTAATAAATACCTATGTTTCCTGCTATTTAATTTCTAGACTAGACATTTCCTTCCGGTTGGCATTTTCAATTAAAGTAACTGATAAAATAATGACTATTTTCGAGATTTGGCATAGTGTTACGACTATTTCTTGACTATTTTTTGGAATTGAAACCATGTCGATACTCCCAGCCGTTTTCACCACATAATCCTCACCAAGCAACTTATTGCTCTATCTTCGGACTCATAATGAGACTATTTTTTTGACCATGGTGACCATTTATTTACCATTCCTTGACTATTTTTGGCGTTCTCAAAATTGATTTTCATGAAGTTTTCAAAGGTGAGTGGTGGTGGTGGTGGAGGGTGTTTTCAGGTGAAGGACACCAAACTGTGAAATATACATTTTTTAACGGGGTACTTTTCACTTCTTTGATAATTCGTCTCTTCTCAGCGCATTAAGAACTTTACCTCAGTCGGAATAAGATTCCAAATACAAACATTGGCTAGAAGGTTTGAGCTTGGATTAAAGTTAGATCTCGTTTTGTAACGAGACGCTCGGTGGCAGTAAGCCTTCGTACCCACGGGCGATTATTTTATCGCGCACTAGATTTTCATCGCACTGCTTAGCGCCGCGCGCCGGGTGTTAAAAAAATCCAACAGTGTTTTTTTTTGGCTGGCATGCACTCTATTGGATTAGCAATACTCGGCTCACCACCGAGAGCTGAAAATCTAGTACGCTATAAAAAATCAATCAAATCAAACTACTAGAGAAGCTACTTGGCAACTATTCTCATTAAAAAAAATCATAGAATAGGTTTAGTTCGTTCGCAAAACTAGCGTTTTAGGTTTGGACCACATTTACTACCAGTGAGTGTAGTTTAATGTAAAATTTTAGATACTTAAAGGATACATACCATCTTTCGTCATTGCCTGTGCTCTTACACCAGCGGGACCTCTCTCCACGTCATTAGATGTAATTTCTTGAATATACTTTTGTACCTGCTTTACTTGCAGTGATGTGAATATAGATCTAGTAAATTCTTTCAAACCAAATCCTGCATATTTCATTGCCAACTTACGGAAACCAGAAAATGCTAGGATTTCTTTAAACTCTTTCATATTGAAATCACTATATCTGAAAACAACAGATTTACAAATAATTAGGTCTATTCTATGAACTTTGTGTTTGTTTAAAATATAATTATTATATATGTAACTTAATTTTTTTATCGAAAAATATTGGGTTGTCTAAGTGTAAATTAACCTTTAATGCCCTTCATGAGATAAAATTGATAAGATGACTGCTACTGTATATTGCATTTAATGCTTTGTATTGCCACATATTGAGTTTTGTTAAATTACAAGGCATATCCTCATAGGTAGGTAGGTATAAGTGACATCAACAGGTTTTCCCATTTTTGTATGTTATAAATTATAATAATAGGATAAATACAAAAATACGTAAATGTACTTGTATACTTACTTGTATCCTTCTTTACAGTAGGCTAATATGGCATTAGGTCCCAGTATGATGCGACCATCTACTCGAGGGGTAATATGGACACCCAGAAATGGAAACCTTGGGTCAGGTACAGGATAAATGTTAGGTTTTGGTAAAATATCCTTATTTGGAATTAGGTATAGGTATTCACCTCTAAAAGGAATGATCTTAGGCTCTTCAGGGCATCCTGTTAATAGTGCTACTGTATCTGAATGTAAACCACAGCATGTGAGGACATACTTTGCTGAAATCTTTTGAGATTTCTCATCTGATATAATAACAGGATAATCTGCATCCTCAGATTCTATAAACTTCTTAACTTCAAAATTGAGAAAAGATGTTCCACCACATTCATTGAAGTCTTGAACATAAGATTCTGTAACCTCAGCCCAGTTTACAACTCCAGTGTGAGGTGACCATATTGCTTGTAATCCTTTACAAAGAGGTTCAATATTTTTAATTTCATTACTATCAATTAATTCCATGTCTTTCACTCCATTTTGAATTCCACGGTCATACAGATCTAGCAATGTAGGTACTTCGTGCCTTTCAGTGGCCACTATTAATTTACCAGTTTTTAAATATTTTATACCCTTTTCATCACAGTATTTATAGGCCAAATTCATGCCCTTCACACATAACTTTGCTTTTAGGGATCCAGGTTTGTAATAAATGCCAGCATGAATCACGCCACTGTTATTTCCACTCTGATGGCGGGCAAAACGATTTTCCTTATCAATTAATGCAATTTTTATCCGTGGATGTCTCAAAATAAGCTCTCTGGCAGAGGCGCTACCAACTATACCACCACCAATGACAACTATATCAAATTTTTCTATAGCTTGGTTTGAATACCTGTAAGGAAAATAATTTTAATATAATAGGTATTTGCATTATGTTAGTTATTTAAAAAGCAATGCACTCCTAAAATATAAGGATTTAGCATAAAAGCTATAATAGAGATCGGGATCCTGCCGTTTTGCCGAAATGATTTTGCCAAAATTTCATTACCCAAACAAATTTTAGCAACCTTTTTTTATACCAATGCAATGTTTGGAATAATTTTAGTACGTACATTTTCATTTGGTAAAATTTTTACTTAGCAGAACATTATCAAGGATAATGTCATTTAGGCATTCGGTCTTTAATCAAATGATTTATTACAGCAAACAATCTTTAGACAATAAAAGTTACTTTGGTGAAATGATTTGTAATGTTTTTTTTTTTTTATTATGTATCGTTGAACACTGAATATCACCCAAAGTACGTTTCGTGCGTACTTCGGGTAACATCGGTTGCATAGTTGCGGTTGGTAGATAGGCGAAGTAGGATGCAAGAGCGAGCGAAGGGCACCCCGAGGTTCGGTTTGGTTATGTTACTTTAAACCCTTTACACAATAAGTTTTTTACAAAAAGGGAGAAGGAAAGAAATGGGAGAGTTGTAATTTATCTATGTTACAATAGTCTAATGTCAACTGCTCATCACCTTTTACAAAATATTGCTTTTCCCGATGCTGGGACGTTAATTGTTGAGGAGTTCTCCTGGAAAGAACCAGGAGAATTCCTCAACAACCGCTCACCATACGCATTGTGACGAGCATAAAGTGCTTAGCGACCATATTAAAGTAATCAAATTGCAACCGCAACCCGTGAAATATTTATGTATATACTTAAATGTATATATAAATACCTATATAAATTTATATATAAATATTTATAATATTTAGGCGGGGCTCTGTCAACGTAGGATGCAAGAAAAATTAGATACCACAGCCACATAAAAATTCAATATTTGGCTTATTTTATTTTGTGTAAAATTATATTCCAACTGAAATATTTGACTACATAAAAATTGGTAAAAGTAATAGTTGGTAAACAGGTTATTGTTTAAACGTTTACTTGCCAAATATTAGGTTTACGTCACAATTATTTGTGAAGAAATTTTTTGCTAAGTAATAATTTGGCAAATGAAATTACACGGAAAATTGTTTGGGAAGTGATAATTTGTCAATTTCTTTTCGATGAAACATAGGTAACCCATAGAGATCATATAGGTATTGGGTAGGTTTGGTACCCATTTCAAACTATAAAAGTCTTTACCAAAACACACATTTGCAAAAAAGTCTAGACATTTTACTTCTATAATCTTTCTTTTTCAGTAAGTAGTTGGGTTTAATTTTTTTTTTCTCATAAAGAATTATTCAAGCGAAATATTCTAGACAATCATCAACTCGGACAAGTCCAAACAGAGATTCAAAAAGCCAGACAAAACCGGGCAGAAAACCCAAAATTTTGGTGTATGGATTGAAAGATGTGCTTCGAAAAACTCTAACTTTGGGGTATGGGTTGAAGAAAGATGAAAATTTTAAATTTTCTTACCTACGATATGTTCCAGCATTCGATGAGACTGGTAACAACTTTCTTGCAACAGTACCAGTAATAATTGATGTAAATGATTTCATCGCTGTCATCTTGGAAAAACGAATGTGATGATAAATATGCATAACTATGTCAACGTATGTATGTCAAAATATTGTACATTTACCTACGATGTTAAAGAATAAATCTGAAATGACAGCGCACTCTTCATAAACTAATTAAACAAGATAAGATTTTATCTACAGAGTACACAGCAACAATTAGATACATGAAAAAAACTAATAACATCGCACTAATACGGTCCTAGTAACAAGTTATCCGAAGCAAAAGTAATGAACACTAAAATAATATCAGCAAACGCTATGTGGTCGCCGATCAACCGATCAACAAATTGACACAAAAAAAAATCAAAATAGTGGCTCAGGCAAACTAGTAGGCTCAGTCAGTGTCAATGTCATTGTCAATGTCACAAGGGGTGCGTTCCGAATCGGGAAAATAATCAATTTGAGCGTGCTTAAACCCGTACCGAATTAGCGTGAGCGCGATAACGATGTCCCGTGAATCGCCTTAATAGATGACGTCATGCAGTGTTGCCAACTCGACTAAAGCAAATGTCGTTAGACAGAAAGTCAAAAGTCGCCAGATGTCGCTAGATGCTTAAATATTAGATAATTGCTCTATATTTTTTTTTTACTTGTTTATGTAGTTTTTATGACGAGTTACTGTTACCAACAAACAACAAATTGGAATTACGTTTGGGACGACGACTGGCACCCCTGGCGCGGGCGGTACTAAGTGGCGATGTCGGCGCGCAGTGCGGCCTGCTCCCATAGCCAAATTAGAAAAGTCGCCAGAAATGTCACTAAATTATTTTTGTCGCTAAATCGAATTAAAATGTCGTTTTTCATGTCAAAATATCGCATAATCTAGCGACAAAGTTTCTAAATTGGCAACACTGACGTCATGACATGCGCCGTCTTGCGATAACGCCGACCATGCCTTGTATTATATCACCGTGAGCGCTGTCAAAAATGACAGTGTGTCTGTGTGAGGATGAGGATGTGTCAGTGTTTGTTTTGAGTTGCATCATATCTTTATATTAACGTGTCATTTAAAGTCATTTTCGAAATGGGGATTGTTCAAAATTTCTAACCTTTAGATTTTATTTTATTTTTTGAAAATTTAGAGCATTTTGAGAAACAAATTTGAAAATTTTGATGGTTGGCTCAATAGCAATTTTTTTTATAAATATTTAAAAATTTTAAATTTTTAAGGTAGGTTACGTCATCAGTGGCGCTAAAGATTAAGTGCTGTTGCCTCACTAGTACAGAAATAAAAAAATTCAGTCTGTCAACACAACGTCATCCACACCTATCAAAGTGTCAAAGTATCAAATCTATTGAAATTTTTCATTCCATTTTTTTTGTATTCCATAGCTCTTCCGATATATTAAATATTGTCGATTGTTGAAACAATGTTATCAG
Source organism: Gortyna flavago (assembly GCA_963669345.1). NCBI lineage: Eukaryota > Metazoa > Arthropoda > Insecta > Lepidoptera > Noctuidae > Gortyna > Gortyna flavago. The sequence continues at coordinate 11,271,022 of OY770129.1, forward strand.
ATTTATAAACGAGATGAATAAGAGGCAAGTCGGAATGTTTAAATTTAATATAATTCTACACTTGACACTAACGGATTGTAGACAATACTTGCCACTTACTTTTTATTTTATTTTTGAGGTAACGATACTAAACTGTACGGTCGCAGGTGACGTAATTTGAAGGGCACAGAAGGTCAATCGTATTTTATCAAAAATATCAATAAATATTAATATTTTTCGTAAATTAATTAGTCCATAATGATTAGTACCGCTATTCCTCGAAATAGTTTTTCAATTGCAACATTTAAAAAAATATGAACAATGCCCATTGTGCTTCTGGCGTGACAGTTGCCACTTAAACAAAGAAAAGGAAGAAATGTTTCCTCGAGATGAGAAACTTAAAAAAATGTGTCTCAAAGCAATAAGGCGAGTAAAGTTTGAGCCTAAAAGCGGGGCGAGAGTGTGTCATAAACATTTCAAGGAAAAGGACTATGAAAAGATTGCTAAATACTCAGGTATGTATTAAAAATGATTACTTTCAGTTTGACTAAGTCGTCAAAAACTATTTCTCCTTATTTTTACGTAACCTATACCTACCTGCATCATGTAAGATAATGCGATTTAATAAACCTTAAAAAGAAAACAGACTGTCCATAATACACAATTCAAAAAAAAAAACTAATAATGTGCGCCCATGTTCTCGATATGGAACCTAGACCATTCCTTGTCGAGAACATGGGCCTTTTGAGTCCACTGGAGGTTTAGAGATCTTCACCAGACAGTTGACCCATCTTGTATGACTCCTTGATATAAATACATAAATTATTTGTTTGCTAAAGGCATATCACTCTTTCAGGGATCATAAACCAGCGCAAAATTTTGAAAAAGTCTGCAATCCCTTCAATCTAGCAAGAAAATCCGAAGCGTGTAAAAGTTTGACAACTAAAATGACAACTGACAAGGGTTCGTATAGTGGTGGCGCCATCTGAGATCAGCTTTCACTTGCCAGCCCCATTGTTGTCAGCTGTCATAATCGTAATAATTATCTAACACGGAACGCATGTGACACGATTTGGCGGTTAACTGAACGGCTAATTTAACCAGTTGGCTGCGACATATATGTGTCAATGAGATAGGAGAAGGAGAAGCATGGAGACGCCACAGATTCCTAATATGTAGCAGACGCCCTATACTACTATAGAAATAATAGTTATACAAATATCTATCATATCGACAAACACATGTCAAAAAGCGTGATGTTTCTTTTTAACTAATCAAGAGCTGCATAATATGAAAAGAGAGACATCTAAATGTTTGCCAAGTACTAAATTAGGCAACACTTTTGTGTGACGTCAAAATCATGTGTATGCGTGACGGGCAGCCACCATGTTGAGTGCAGAGTTTTATGAATGGTTTTGTGGTAGATGTGCAGCCAAACGGTTGAATGCTCAAAAAATTTTTTTTTTAGTTTTCGAGAGAAATATGTCTAGAAACTAGGTATTTTGTAGTCCATTAATAGGAAAATCATGCCCTTGTGTTGTATAAAACAGTGTGGTGCGAGAAAAAACAAAAATAATCCTACGAAAGGCGGCCATCTTTAGTGCCCGATTTGTGTAGGTACAGGCCAATTTTGTAGGTATGCCCAGTCCATAGGTTTAATTAGTCATTGGAATCTACTGCACAGAGTACTTTTTGATAGACTGAGAATCAGATACTCCGCTTAGGAGTATAGTGTTCTGTGCTGAGAATCTTCCTCTCGTTATAGAGTACTAGCTTCCGCCCGCGAAGTATGTCGATAAAACTATCCTATGTCCTTCCCCGGGATGCAATCTATCTCTCTGCCAAATATCGAAATCTGTTCAGTGGTTTAGGCGTGAAAAGGTAACAGACAGACAGAGTTACTTTCGAATTTATAATATTAGTATGGATTATGTTCTGTTGAATCTACTGTGCCGTGCGGACTAACAAATTTTTTCCTCTATGACTAACGCTAGTATTTACATTCTCTTTGGTGCGGACTCGGAGTAATGCGGAGCAAAGAGTATACTGCGGAGTGTGCGGTCTGTATACTTATAGTACTCTTTGGTGTGCGGTCTATCCACTGACCCACTGACCTCTATTAAACAGCGTACTACTGACCTCATAATACAGGTCAGTGGGTCTATCAAAAAGTACTCTTTGACTGTGCGAACGTTACATGTTCTGTGACTGTGCGTTTGTTCTCAGTCAAAAAGTACTCTGTGCAGAATTTTTCCTATAAGAGTTGTTCTTTAAAGCCAAGCGTCCACTGCGTCGGAATCGGAGCGTATGGAGTGTACAGAGGCCAGCACATCAAGCTACCCCAATCTGTAAAATTTTCCCAATTGAATATGAACCTTATTCCTTTGGCATAAAGTTGAAAATCTATCAAAGAAATTTGACACATTGTTGTAGCTTGATGTGCTGGCCTCTGTACGACGCGTCGCGTCGCCGCGTCTGTATTGTAATCATTAGTTGTTTATTAACAGCAAAAGAGAGAAGAAAAAGGAAACTAAAGATGTGGGTTCAAATAAACTTAAAAAGGCCTATTTTCGGAGAATTTCATACAATAAGTTTTGATTAATTAGAAGATGAAAAAAGATTTTTTGGATATATTCATGTCTCAAACTTAATTCTTTGAACTTCACTATATCCTCGAACCGCACATAACTAAGCAAGATAACAAATTTCAGAAAAGCGATTGGAACAAAGGAAAGGCTTTTATTGTGTTTAAGGTAAGTATTTTTAATCAATATTAATAATAAAAAGTAATATAGCAGCGTCGCAAACACGTCAGAACTCGAAGCGATCGGGATCCGAATGGCGCTTTCACTGCGGAGGACGTCATCGGCAGAAATACCGATCGCTGGCGCAGTTATGCCGATCCAGTGCACGCTGTATGTACGTACAGACGCCAGCACATCAACCTACCCGAAACTGTCAAATTTTCCCAATCAACTTTGAACCTTATTCTTTAGCGATAAAGTTGAAAATCTATCAAAGAAAGACAGATTGTAGTAGGTTGGTGTGCTGGCGTCTGTACACACGGCTACACATCAAGCTATAGATTTCCAGTTTTAGCTGACCTCGCATTGTATAGGTTTTTCGTACTATCAGAAGTCAGATTATACTGGTTATCTATAGCTTGATATGTAGCCGTGTGTACATGTACGAAAGACATAATAAATAAAATTAAAAAAAAACGAATCCTTTCGCTCCGTACCGTACGGTCCGATTCCGATTCCGTCTCAGTGGACGCTCTCTGACTTAGTTTAAAGTTATCTGTGGTGGACGCTTAGCACAAAGTACTCTTTTATTATACGGCTACGGGCACGCTTTGGTATATTATTTATGCTTAGCTCTCTGACTTGGAATAAAATGTACTGTGGGCTTAGCCATAGAGGAAAAAGGTTTATCTATGGGCTTCTATCAAAAAGTACTCTGTGGGCTTAGCCATTTTCATAGAGGAAAAAAAATTAGGCCATTTTCCTCCACGCGGTCGTAACAGTCCATCATAGAGGAAAAATTCATACAAAAAACCAACAACGGTGGCCGGACAATAGGTTTAGTTTCGGAAAACGTCGAGAGGTGTCACTTTGTTAAAGTAAACCTATATTTTTCTATAGCAACACCAAGATACAGTTTTGATAGTTCCTTTCTTTCTACGAAAAATGTTTACGATTGTTAGCTTTACGTTAAAGTTGTTTTCTTCAAAAGCGACACCGTTAAAGACAAAAGTCAATATAATAATCTATTCATTTATAATTATCTTTACAAAGTATTTGAAAACATTTTAAACAACTTTGAAATAATATAATTTGCAAGTTCCGCTTTGTAAAAATCTACTTAGAATGAAATTCGATTTTCAAGGCCGACCAGACTGACACTCTGACTCTCTGACAGTTGTTAGTTAGTTTGTTGCGAGGTTTTTTTGCTGTTATTTTCGTGGCTTTTTCGACAACTTTTACTCTCTCAAAGGAAACCGATATCTCTGCTTATATTGTTTTGACCCGTGACTTTAGACTTCCATTTAGCGTTCGATCCGGACTTGACGCTGTGGCATCTCCGTTCAAATGTTGTGTTCGTAATACAATTGCACTACAGCACGTAGTAAGTTTATAGTATTCATAAATACTTATCTGTGGATTTTATTACAGAAGTATGTAAGACTTAGTTGAATAACAAATTGAACGAATGAAATGAGTTTTATTTTTGTCCCCATATAACCTGAATTACTGTTTTCATCTACGTTTTCTCTGCACTGATAATAGTTTCCCTGTATTTTCATAAACATCAGTTCAGAGGAAAGAGTAGATGAATTCAGAATAAATATGATTTTCTGCAAAGGAAGGAACCATCTTATGATTATATACGAGGGAGGAGCTCTATGTTTGTTTAGGAATACGGGGAAAAGCTCATGAATGGTTTGCTTCATAATTATCTGAAGGATAGGATACAACTGGTAGAAATTGAATACTTCGATCACAACACAAACGAAATTATTAAAATGAGATCCGACAGTAAACCAGTAAATGCATCAATTCCCCAAGGTAGTGTAGTGGGTTGCCTTTTGTTCCTAATATATATAAACGACCTTCCTAAAACTATAAACGGACCTTGTGTTCTCTTCGCAGACGATATCTCTTTGCTAACCTCATGCCAAACTGATGACAATATAAACGACAAATTAAACTCTCTAATTTCTACAGCTGTAAACTGGATGGACAATCATAATCTTGAAATTAACTTCACAAAAACTAAATTAATAACATTTCAACCCCATCAAAAGTCCCCATTAAAACTAAATTTCATATTTAATAACACAAAAATAGAACAATTCAACGAATTTACTCTACTTGGTTTATCTATTGATACCCACATAAATTGGAAATCCCACATACAGAAAATAAGAGCAAAACTATCAAAATTCTCATACGCCTTACGCGAAATAAAAAAAACTACAAACCTTCAAACTGCACTTGTTACTTATACTACTACTTATACTGCATATGCACAAGCGTGGCTCAGCTATGGGGTCATGTTATGGGGAAACAGTACAGACTCACAAACCTTATTTATCTTACAAAAAAAGTTAATCAGAATAATAACAAACATAGAACAAACAAACAGCTGTAAACCACACTTCCAAAAACACAAAATACTCACACTTCCTTGTTTATATATTTTAGAATTATGCAAATTTGTTAGAACACATCAAGATCACTACATCACTTGCGAAGAGACACAAAAAAGATACACTTTTAGGCATAACAAAAACAAAATAACCAAACCTCAATCCCGAATCAAAATGCACTCAACCAGCCCCTTAATTATGTCCATTAAAATCTATAATAAACTGCCAAATGAAATTAGAGAAGTAAGCAAAAGAAACATATTTATAAATAAATTAAAGCGACTTCTGGAATCCAAGGCATATTACACAGTAAACGAATTTCTAGATGTTAAAACGATAACAAAATGAAATTACTCTATCTAAAACAAGCCATTATAAAAATAATATAATATGGAATACAGTAATTCTTGTATAAATATGAATACATAAATAATGCATCTACATAATCTAATATAAATAAAAAATATAATTAATATAATATAACCTACATAATTTAATATAAACATATATATTATAAACAAATACTTCTAAAAATACTTATTATTATGAAATGATAATGACCTATTGCTATACAATACCTAAAAATTCAAATAAATATAATGCTACCCGTATGTACACTAACATAATAATATATACATATATAATTATATACCCAATGAAACACCTAATAATTTATAATAATATTGATTTGATTAAATTGCTACTCAGCCCTCTTCCTCTTCTAATTTTTGCGTGCTCGACAGGGTCCATATTGATCTTTAATTTGTTTATACCATCTCTGTAACATATGGAATGCAATAAAAAATTGAGTATTTGAGTATTGAGTATTGAGTTTAAACATAGCCGGTTGTAGTTCCTAAAATTATTAATAGATGGCGCCTTACTGCCAAAGCGACTGACTACTCTATTCTCATAAATTATAATGTACAGACGCCAGCACATCAATCTACCCGAAACTGTAAAATTTTCCCCATCAACTTTGAACGTTATGCTCTCGCGAAAAGTTGAAAATCTATCAAAGAAATTTGACAGATTGTAGTAGCTTGATGTGCTGGCGTCTGTACCCTGTGTTTTCCTCTATGGGCTTATTTTCCTATTAAAAAGTACTCTGTGCCTCTATGGCTTAGTTAGCTTCACAGAGTACTTTTTGATAGTGTAAATTTTTTCCTAAATGGGTGTAAATGTTTGATGTTAGTTAATAAATATACTATTTGGTTTGATGGATGAACCATCACTCTATCAAAAAGTACTCTGTGTGAACCATTGAACCCGCTCTTTAATTTTTCCTAGCGCTTTCTTTGTGGAGTTAATTTTTATTAGCGTTAAAACCTGTCTTTTCCATTTAAATGTTTTTGTGTTTTCCTCACAAATCTCAATGTCTAGTGCAGCGCAATTCTCTATTAATTGGAAGTCACATAAAAATTGTATTTCAAAAGGATTTTCGCGCTTTCAACAGGTTGTACCAAATAATCTAGTTTTGTTAGAATAATCATGGTTTTCAAGACGTTTTAGTGTTAAAAATTAATATTAAAGGTTTAAAATATTATTGTAGTGCTTTAATCATTACCGCCATCGTATCACCCCGTTAATGTTTTCCTACATGGGCTTCCTTTTACTGCGCAACTGACTTATCTTATTTTCATTAAATTGCAGAATGGTGAATTCGTTGATATGACTCTAGCCGCTGAAGGCCACTTAGTAAAAGTCCATCAAAATATTGTGGCACTAGCCAGTCCATACCTTAAAGCAATGATACAGTCCGCTCCATGTCAGCATCCAGTTGTATTTCTAAATGTAAGTTGGAATACTATAAATATTGATTAATGAAGGAAATCGGGTCAGTGGGTCGTCTTAAGGTACAAGTAATAATAGGCTACCTCTAGCTCTAAAGGAAACTTCTTCTCATATTGATGGTATTGATAAATGATAATGATAAATGATTTATTTTCTGTAAGTAGGTTTGTACAAACACTTTTACACGTCAATCATATTTTTTTTAAACTAGATGAGGTCGGCGTTTCCTATCTGACTATTCTGAGAAGAAAGGCCGAAACAAACTCAGAGGTCACAGTCTCTTTTAAAGTCCAGACATAATCTTGGTCAGATCATGTAGATTGGTGTCTGAAATGGTCTTTTGAGGAAAGAACCACACAGATTGAGCGGACCTGTCCAGTCTAGTGATGTGCCTGGTGGCAATATTGCCACTACCGGCAATATTCCCAATGTTGCCACTGCCGGTAAAATACCAATATTGCCAGCAGCATTGGCAATATTGCCAATGTTGCCTGTCAAATAATACCAATATATTTTATTATTACTGCAGGTGTAATCATCGTTTAATTATATTGTGTAATATATTGGTCATAAAATATTTGAAATACGCACACGCGTGTCGTGCAAAAAGATTGAAGGACACAATTAAATGAATAAAGTTATAAACATCAATGTATGTTCAATCTCTGTCGCGCTGCACATGCACGGCACGGGGTTGGAGAACAGTCTGTAGCTGGGCATCTCTCGGAGAATGCGCGTCCATTCCTAACCGACAAAATGAGACCGCGGAGCAAGATTATGTCACACTTTATTACCAGTACAGAAAATAATAAAGATAAATATACTTGTAAATATTGTGATACAGTGTATACAAATAAAAATGCAACAAAATTTGCACGTCACATAACTAAGTGCAATAAAGACGACGGCGAGTAATGGGTAGCTCGCCGTCCGATTAGGACCAGGCCCGTACTGGACGGCGCGTATGTGTTCCACGCGCGCCTCAAAGAGAATCTCTGAGGCGCGCGGGCCCCATCTTCGATGCTGACATCTGATGTCAGCATCGAAGATGGGGCCCGTCAGGGCCGAAGCCTGCCGGGGAAGCGGGATTGTCCGAAAGGGTTACCGCTACCCCGGAACATAAAGGGCTAAAGAAGGAACACGGATGGGTTTTAGTCAGTAAGTCAGTAAGAGTCTGACACTCCCTTCCGCTCCACCCAGAGCGGGAGGGGTCATTTGATGATTTCCCATCCTTAAAAAAAAAAAGTGCCATAAAGGACCAGAACATTATTGGACAATACAGAGGTGCATCGTATTTTGTCACGAGCCATTTAGGTTATTGGCCAACCTCTGTCACTAATGGAAGTTTGGAACATCCACTCTGGAAAGAAGCTTTGTAAGCACTGCGTCCTTACTATAAAGCTCCATCGAGAAAAATGTTATCAACGTCACTCCTTAATGAAAAAATATTAAAAACCTAATAATAATAAATAATTTTTAACAATAATATTAAAAATATTTAAAAAATGATATTTTTGTGGATTGTTTGTAGTTTTGGTAGAGATCTGTAAAGATTTAAACTTTGTTATTTCCATATTATATACTTGAACTAGTTGATTTTGTTATGTGATTTTACATGAGAAACAAGTCCAACATTAAAAGAAATTATTCGAATTTATGCCTTATATACAATACACAACGATCGTCAATACTTATCTTAATATTTATGTGTTATTTCTTATATTCACTATCATGTGCGGCAACATGGGCAATATTGCCGGTAAAATACCAGGAATATTGCCAAAAATGCTGGCATTATTGGCAATTTTACCCAAAACAATATTTTATTGTATATAATGTAGATTATGGTCTTTAAATGCTAATTTTAAGTGTTGTACATAGTTTCCGTACTTAATTTGACTAATAATTAAGCAATATTCCCAAATATTTCCACTCCCGGCAATATTGCTGGCAATATTGCCACCAATATTCCCACTTTGGGCAATATTGCCGGCAACGGCACATCTCTAGTCCAGTCAGTGCAAGCATTTGTCAAAATCGTGCAGCTCAACTCAGAAGTTGAGGAGCTCAACGATTCGACGAACAATACCAAAGAAAGGACATTTGGGTAGGCCGCGTAATTTACTCAAACTGCCAGACATGATTAAAACTAACTAAGAAGGAAAACAGTAAAAAAAATGACCCACATAGTCCTCACATTCACAACAATTAAATAAAAAAAATACTTTACAAAGTAAATATTCATGTCATTGTATTTATAAAAATCATCAATGTCAAAGTGTATATAAAAAATCGGGCATAATCTTTGAGGGCCATGTAGATTGGTGTCTGAAATGGTATTTAGTTATATGAGTATTGGTACTGTATCCTATGCAAAATATATGCATTGATGTGGAGTTGCAGACACCAGCCTGTATTACCTATTTAGTATTATGCCCATTAAAAAAGGCCCCCCCCTTACCTACCCTACCTTTAGTTACCTCCTACCTTACCTTTAGTTTGCTATTTGACATCACTCATATGTTATTTATTTATTTATTTAATACTTCAAGCACAAAAATGTACAGAGGCGGACTTAATGTCATGTTGGTCCCTACATTACGATTATCACTATTTACTGTTGAAAAAATGGATGAATGTGTTACTTTTTTTTTAAATAAAAATACGCAGTTTCAGTTTTTATTAAAATTGGTAATTGGCACTGATGTACCGTCACTCCATTGAGTAATTTTCACTGTTGCTTAGAGATTGGGATTTCACCACCTGCCCACATATAAATTCTGCCTGTAGATTTATGTAGGTATTTAAATAATGTCATTCAAAATTATTAACAGGTTGAAACCACTTTTAATTGCAAAAATCAGTTGAGATTATTTTGATCAATCCATACTAATATTATAAATGCGAAAATGTGTCTGCCTGTTACCTCCTTAAACCGCTGAACCGATTTTGATAAAATTTGGTAGGTAGGTATAGAGATAGTTTGAGTCCCTAGAAAGGACATAGGATAGTTTTTATTCCGGTATTCCCACAGGATCGAAACTTACGCGGGTGATACCGCGGGGCGCTGCTACTTAAAACTATTTCAAAAATTACTATACAATACATGATTATACTTACTTTTATATACAACATTATTTTTAGTAAGTATATGCGAAACCCGAAACACGTGTCTAGTATTTTTATGTAAAGAATCTATGTACAAAATTTCAAAACTGTATCATGAGAAATCACAAAGTTATAAGCTTGTTATGTTACCTGGTTGTCCGTTCAAAAACATGCTCACCACGCGGCGCGGCGCGGGGTGGCCATGTTTTATGCTCCTCCAGCATCGTACGCTCTTTGATAATAGTTTGGCAGTAGGTACCTAACTGTACGGCGATTTTATTGTAATTAACTAGTGATTAAATATTTTTGGGACAAAATATAACATTGTGTAAAAATTATTGAAATCGATTCAGTTATTCTGAACAAACTATAATTCAGGTTTCGCATATACTAAAAATAATGTTGTATACAGGTTGAAATTGAATACATGCGACAAATCGAAATGGGAGATTGTACTCATCATTATGAACAACTTTTACTATGGGACCAAACCTGAAATCGCGAGAAAAAAAACAGCTGTTCCCTACATTTTGACGAGTTATGCGAACATAAATGTAGGAAACACTTAGGACTTCAGAGCCGCCATACAGTTTAAATTGGGCTGTGACAAATGTGAATTCAGACACAGATGCACATTTATTCACATAGTTTTGATCTTTCTTTTCATTCATTTTAGAACATAACTCAAGAAATGCTTAGTTTCATATTGGAATATATTTATACTGGAGAAGTGAAGATTCCAACAGGTTCAACACCTGCTTTTATTGACACCTGCAAAGCCCTATACATTAATGGGGTTGAAAATTTACATTGGCCAAAGGTATGCTTTATACATTGTATGAAATTAAGTGGGTAGTATAGGTACTTAATTTATGAGATGGTCAAATAAATTTATTATTAACTTTCAGAAACCAGAAACAGAGTCAAAACCTACTAGACCGGATGAATCAGTTGAAAGGTACCATATACCCTTAAACAAGCCTTATATGTGTCATCTTAAATATTTATTTATAGTATGTTAAATACATGTGATAAATACTATTTATAACAGGTATGTGCTTTTGAAAGTCAGATAATAATACATAATGTTTGAATTGCACACAATAATGTATCATCCTTTAGACTTGGTTACTGGCTTGACTAATCAAGTCATCATCATCATCCGCAGCCTGACTTCCACTGCTGAGCATAGTACTCTCTTTTCAAGTGCCATTCCCCACGCTCCATCTAGGTTCTACCCGCGATGGTAACAATGTAGTCAGCCCATCTCACCGCCAGACGACCGACATTTCGCCGTCCAGTCCTTGGACGCCACTCTGTCACAACCTTACTCCACCTGTCATCATTGCGCCTTGCCAGGTGTCCTGCCCAACTCCATTTGAGTTCCATTTCACTAAACCTTTGCACGTCTGCGGATTTCGACTATCATCTGCCTAGCCCTTTCCCAACTATGTTGGGGTTGGCTTCCAGTCTAACTGGATGCAGTTGAATACCAGTATTTTACATGGAGCGACTGCCTATCTGACCTCCACAACCCAGTTACTGTGTAATACGATACCCCTTGGTAAGACTGGTTGCCAGATTTTCGGGCTTCTGACGACCCGTAACGACTGCCAAAGATCCGCGAATGACAGCCGGGACCAACGGATTAACGTGATTTCCGAGGCACGGAGGGGTCTCGGTATGTAAAGATGGTCACCCATCCACAGACCAACCGCGGCAAGCGTAGCTTAACCAGATCGGTCGACCTGCGCGGCTGTTATTATTTAGCCACGGGCCCCTGCAGATTTCGACTAATCATGTAGAATTGTAGAACAATGCAAATAATCTTCAGTTTTTTTAAACCTGGTTACACCTACGTTTTTTTGGTTCAAGATAATATTGAACTCAACAATTAGTAAGTACCCATACCTACATTTAATTATTTATGTTTCCAGAATTCCAGAACCACTGCTGCCATCTGAAAATAAATTTGCAGCACATATTACAATTAACAGTGACAATTTTAATGTGGAAGTTATACCTAATGAAAATGACACCACACACCTGCAGACACAGCCTATTATTCCTCTTGACAATGATTTAATGAATTATCAAGTCCTGACTGATGCCAATGTAGTAGAAAATCAAAATAACTTTGAAGAAGACCCTTTTCCACCTCTGTCTGATTATGAAGCTCCAAATAGTCCACTAGAAGAAAGGGGAGAAAATCAAAGTAAAACTTTGATAAGCAAAGATCAAAATTGCCGAAATCTAACATTGAATAGGGATATGAAAGAAATTCCTTCAAGCCCACATTCCACTGATAAAGCGATAGCACCCATTTTAGGCGATAGAGGTAGGTATGTAGGTACATATCTTAAGTACCTAGAGGTACGTTGATGAAGAAATTTCCATTTTTTTAAATGGATTTATCATCAAAATTTAAGTAAAATTAAAGAAAACTGTGGAAGAATCATTAAAATATTTCTAGAAATTAAGAAGTTATGGGACTGAAGTTGCGCTGGCAAGAATAATTTCGTTACACGCGGCGCTCCAGCCTGTGACGTCATTTGAACTAGAAGACGTGACTCGTATTCGCTGAGTACCTACAAATTCATTGGTGTGTAATCAGTTAATCACTTGCGCCGTTCGAGTCACATTTTGTTTATTACACGATGGCTGAGGTTAAAAAATACGCTTACAAATATAAGAAAAAAAGTCCATCATTGTGTCTAGGCATATCAATATTAAGCAAATTATCACTTTGTCCTTTTACGAAGCCTTCTTTCATTATCGTGAAATAAAAACTACACACTCATAAATAAAAAAAAAACAACTAAGTACGTAAATAACTAAAATGGCGCGCGAGGGCGAGTGCTTACGAAACTAATATCAAAAAGTACCCTACTCTGTGAAACTAATGCTTGAACGATTTGTGGTACGACGATCGCAGATAAATATGTCGATAGGTCAAATGTCGTCACAGGCGAATCGGAGACCACAGACGTTCCGTGCTTCAATAATCTATTTCTAAGTCATTTATTGATGGATTTCAAAAATGTTTTCAGCGATTCGTTAGTTTTGATCTATAATTAAATACCATTAAGGTGAAAGCGCCAGGGTAGCCCGCGAAATTCAATTTTTTTTGAGTTTTTTGCAATTTGCTGGTCGGTACTAAGTTTCACGTTGATTAAAATATGATTCGCGGCCGTAACAAATATGTATTTACAGAATTATAATCATTAAAGTCATCAACACAACTCTCTAAGACCAAGTAATCCTACCGAATGACTATTTCATGAAATCTTGACATTTTAGGATTACACTAACATATCAAGTTGTATTACTAATTGTAATGATTATAATTCTGTAAATAAATATTTGTTACGGCCGCGAATCATATTATAATCAACGTACAACTTAATACTGACCAGCAACTTGCAAAAAACGTAAGAAAATTTGAATTTCGCGGGCTACCTTAGCGCTTCCCCCTTAAGTACGTTAAATATAATATTAACAACATCATGAAACTTCTCCTTTAGCCACTGGAATAGTAAGTAGGTACATTGTTCACCGAGAGGAGAAAGTGACCAATTTTCTAATGAGGGTGTAGTTTGAGGTCCAAGGCTCAGCCGATGGCCCTATATACACACGAGTTGGGAATCGCACTTTCTTCCGAGTGGCACATAACATAATGCTTTATACTGCTGCTCAGCATGTTAACAATGAATTTTCATACTTACACTTTTTCGACCCGCAAAGTACAGAGGCCAGCACATCAAGTTACCCCAATCTGTCAAATTTCTTTGATAGATTTTCAACTTTACCACAAACTAATAAGGTTCATATTTAATAGGGAAAATTTGACAGATTGGGGTAGGTTGATGTGCTGGCCTCTGTACAACAAAAAGGACGTACTTTGTGCCTCATTTATAAAAAGTAATAAGATACTTTCCGAGCAGGTAAAGAGGTTTTTTTTTATTGTTATTCATCCATTTTGCTAGCATTTTGTAGTTCATTTGCACTTGCAACCTCATGCTTTTCAGAGCAAAAGATTAGGGTGAAATTGATTTCAAGCACCGATAAGGCAAAGTTTTCATAATAGTCACATGCATGGTTGATTACAAGTTCTGTTTCATATAAGGTATTTAATTTGCATTATATTTTGTCAAATAGCAACATTTGTTACAGACAAAGGACAACATTACTCACTTTCTAACCGTGGTTCCTTGCAATTATTATTGAACCGGTTCATGTACTACTGCCATCATCATTCATGTGGAGGTCGCAAGCGGCGGTGGCGATGCGTAGACTACAGAAAACTGCGTTGTCCGGCTTTCATTGATACGGACAGTGAAAATATTATCAACAGGTAATCTACAAGATAAAAATAATCCACTGACATACAACCCAGGCCTAGCCCTAAACTGCTGGGTCTAGAATCATGAAATTTTGCACAAGAGTTCCTTATTAGCGAAAGTGAGCACTAAGGAAGGATTTTTGAAAATTTACCCCCTAAATGGATTAAATAGGGGATGATAGTTAGTATGGAAGTTCTACTTTAGTTTTGACGGGAAATCTAAAAACTTACAAGTTACTTTTTCGATTAATTAATGCAAAAAAGTTTGAGGAATAAGATGGGGTTTGCTGGTTTGGTTGTTCATAAAAATTTTACCACCCTGCACTTATATTTTCCATATGTAGACCTCCAACTGCTTACTTACAGAATATACTTTGACCTTTTCTTAGATTTGATTTAAAAGTACCTACTTCTCAAGATTTGGGAAGTCCGGGGTGGGCCGCCCCTGTAGCCTCCACCCCTCAGTTCACCAGTTGTTTGCACGTGCCATATTAGTAGTTATTAGTCAAGTTCATATAATATTTGATTATCATTTACAGGTCGGAAGATCACAGTCACTCCAACCACGACACCAAAATACTGAGGAAATTTAAATCGAAGAAAGTATTTACTTCATTATCGCTAGCTGAAGACAAAGTCACAGAAAAACCTAAAGTTAAGAGAAGAAAAACTGGGACCCAAAGGACTACCTAAACAACACCTTTAAATCTATCATCAATATTGCATCTACAAGTACGACACACTCTGGGTAGTCAGCCTAGCTACCACCCAACACGAAATATCAGTCGGAAATACTTGCCTATAGTCAGTGAACGAAAATAAACATGGAAGCATTCCTAGTCTAAAAAGTTACCCAACACAAATTGCGCCGCGGTGGGCGGGGCTTACCGATTGCGCCGCTTACGCTTTTAGTGTCTAAACACACTATGCCGAAGGTATGCGACCGATGTTCCGCGGCCGATTTTACTGTACGCTATTAACGCAACGTAATTTCGGCATAATGTGTCGTCAGTAATTCAAATAGCATTGCAGGCGTAATCATGCCGAATTTCGGTCGCGTACCTTCGGCAATTGTGTGTTTAGACACTTAGTTCGTCCGCAACAGCGGCGGTCGATTATTATTTACCGGTTTTTGCGTGTTAAATATTTAAAAATGCCTTCTTGTGCAGTGAAGTGGTGTAAGTATAAAATCACATTTGCATAAAAAGAATGCTGGAATTAGTTTTCACGTTTAGGACATCGTTATTTATTATATTTTAAATAAAAATGAAATGTTTCACGAAGTCTATGGGGATGATGTTATGCCAACCAAACAATTTACTTTTCTACCTGACAATAATGACAATTTTATTAATATGACACAATTATTTTTTTTCTATAGGGACGGCATTATGTTAAATATACTAAGCTATTGTAGGTAGGTACATAAAAGATCCTTTAATAGCATGGAGAAAATTGATAGGTATTGTTGCTGTATTCAAAAAAAGGCGGCTTGCGGTAGGAGTTGACGAAAGTGAATTTGGTCAAAATTAAAATCCAAGATGGCGGCTATTGGTGGAAAATTTTAAGATTTTTCGTCATGGGTGTCGTTTTCATAGTTATCGAGGGTGTTAAAGCCGATAGTGACGTTAAAATGTATATTGACAATTCAAAAGTGCCAGGCACTTTTGAATGGTTTAATTGAAATAAATGCTTTGAGTTTGAACATTGGGATTTACATTCAGTATGTTCATGATAACACTGAGAAATAATAATGTCTGTAGTTCCGGCCTACCCCCATGGAAAGAATGCGTGAGTTTATGTATGAATGTAACTGATATTACAGTATAGATTCTATACCTAAATTGGTACCTAAATTGTGAATAATAAAAAATATCCACACATTTTTTTTTTTACCTTGTTATTTTAGTATACATACCTACTACCTATATAATAGAATAGTAATAATATTTTTTGTGTGATTTAGCGACGGGTTTTCGACGTGTTAGTTTGTTTGGGATTTCGTGTTAAGATGCGCGCTTAGTTTCCTTGAAGTAATGCTTCCATGTTTATTTTCGTTCACTGCCTATAGTGGCCTGCCGAAACGACCACGCGGGCCCAGGGCGGGTTGGTGAATCACACATAATTTCTGGCTCTCAGAATAATGTGGATTATGTTACTATTTTCAATAAATATTTTATTATCACACGTTTTATTTCAAGACTGGGAATAGCCAGTGAATTATCCACCTACCTTGTATCTGTTTAGTAGTTGAACAACTGTCTTGTATTATATTGATTGTATGCAAAACATTACTTATTAGACTAATCATTTGGCGCATCTCACACTACAACGCGCCACGCAACGGGGCGCGGAACTTATAGTTATTACAGTTATTTAATTAGTTATTTTTCTTTTTGAAGCGTTTTTTTTTTTTGGAAGTCGGTTGTTTTTTTTTTAGTTTTTTTTTCACATTTTAGTGGGAAAGTTTGTTATTTAGTACCTAAGTTACAATAGCCTAATGTCAACTGCTCATCACCTTTTACAAAATATTGCTTTTCCCGATGCTGGGACGATAATTGTTGAGGAGTTCTCCTGGTAAGAACCAGAACTCCTCGACAACTACTCACCATACGCATAGTGACGAGCATAAATTGCTTAGCAACCATAGAAATATAAAAACTTAAAGTAATTGAATCGCAACCCGTGAAATATTAATCACCGATGGCCATCTGTGATCTTCATCATCAGCTCCACTTTACCAAATGATGATTTCCGAGAGCAAATGCTCACGTTACTTAAAAAATATCCAAATCGGTATAGCTTTGCCTATAAAATTTTAGGGTTACCATCGATTTTCATGGGATCCTCTCATCAGATTCCAACTTGATGACAATGGGACCAAAAATCGGTTTATTATATTTTGCTTTTCAGTTTTTTCGGCGGTTTAATTTTTTTGGTAAAAAGTTTTGTGGCTATAATTTACTAATGCAATTTTTTTATTACTTTTTTAATTGTAATACACAACTCAGCATTAAAATCTGTGAGTGAACAATAAATCTCCCCTATTTTCCCACCTAAAGGGTAGGATTTTTTTCCCAAATTTATATGGGACCAACTTCGGGGTATACCCTTTCCAATCAAAAAAGAATTATCAAAATCGGACTACTCTTTAAAAAGTAATGCGTAGTCACACCTATAAAAAATATACGCGTCGACTTGAGAACCTCCGTTTTTTTTTCGTCGGATAAAAACAAATGATTATTTGGGAAGCTTTTTAATATGGTAACCCTATTTTTATTCCTGACAGTTGTTTGACATGACGTTTGACGACCAAGGGCGCGTTCCGAATTGGGAAAATAATCTATGTAATCGATTTGAGCGTGCTTAAACCCGTACCGAATTGGTGTGATCGCGATAACGATATCCCGAGAATCGTTATAGATGACGTCATGACATGCGCCATCTTGCGATAACGCCGACCATGCCTCGTACTAATATCACCGTGAGCGCTGTCAAAAATGACAGTGTGTATGTGTGTGAGTATGTGTCAGTGTGTTTTGTTTTGAGCTGCATCATAATTTTTTAATAACGTGGCATTTTCGAAATTGTGTTTCTGGCTGACAGTCGCCACCTAAACAAAGAAAAGGAAGAAACGTGTGGTGTTTATACGAAGAAATACTGCTGTAATATCTTTTTGACACCGAGTAAGCACTGTGAGCGCGCTCACGAGTGTTCCGTATTGTTGACAGCTCTCAGCTGTCATAATCGTGATATCCATTATGGAACGCATGTGAGACTTTGAGTGCTGTGAGCGATATTAGCCAATTCGGAAGGCGGTCTTAATCAACGAGTTAGCTATAATCGCTCACAGCACTCACATGCGGTTCGATTTAGATATTACGATTATGACAGCTGAGGGCTGTCAATAATTCGTAACGCTCGTGAACGCGCTCACAGTGCTTACTCAATGTCAAAATGAATATCATTTTACAGCAGTATTTCTGTGTATAAATGTCGCAGCCAACTGGTAAAATTAGCCGTTTAGGTAACCGCCTGGGCTTTAGAAGAAGTGCTAGTCGCCCCACTTCGCTCTCTCGGCTCGCACGCGGTTTATCACAGTTCTAACGTAACCTAACCCATTTGGTCGGGGTGCTCTGGCTTAGCTGCTACGTTTTTTCTTTCTATTCAGGCCGTTAGTTGAACTGCCGCCGTTTAGGTAAAAGGCTAGGTGGTTAACTAAAGGGCTAATTAAACCAGTTGGCTGCGACATAAACACCACATTTCTTCTTCTTTGGTTAGGTGGCGACTGTCAGCCAGAAGCAGAATTTCGAACATGCCACGGTTTTTCAATTTAAAGATATGATGCAACTCAAAACAAAACACACCGACACTTCCTCATCCTCACACACACTGTCATTTTTGACAGCGCTCACGGTGATATTATTACAATTCAACTATTTTCTTTGGATATAATCATGGATGTAAAATTTTTTTTTTTTTTTTTGTAATTCTAAAAATCACTACGTTTTCTCATATCACATCAGGGGGTCTACTCCCTAAGCACGAAGTCCGTCGTTTCGGCCTTCGTTACGGGCGTTTCCTACTCCCTATGCCCTACGGACGGATGATTCGTTCAGGGCCCGAGCGAAGAATGAATGACAACGCGATTTGATAGTTGTCCCTACCCCCGATGTGTTTAAGCCCGTCCGAACAATTAAAGTTGACACTGGTTTTGATGGATATTTATGTCAGTTGATACGACATCAAAATAGTTCTCGTGCTGTCGACGAAAGTTACCAATTTAAAAGAATTCAAACTGAGTATGGCTGCTTTTTTAAATATTAAAGAAGCTTTACAGGAATTTGAGCGTGCCTAAACCCGTACCGAATTAGCGTGCGCGATAACGATTAGATTTTCTAATTATTTTTAATCGCGACTAAAAAGGTGTGGAATAAAATTAGTTGGCACACCAACAAAAACAGTACTGTATCTTTTTTCTTTTCTTTTGCGTATATCTCGAAAACGGTGTGTCCTATCGTAAAAATAATGGAAATTTCGACCCCTTTTATAGCACCCGTAAACCCCTAAAACTCAACACGTAGGTAATAATTTTTCATATTTTCCATACAAAAAGAGAAAAATTCCATATAAAAATAAAATATCTTCTAAAAACAAAATAAAATATTTTCCACGTGGTGTCCCGATTGTCAAATTCGATTTAGTTGTGTCAAAATTATTTTTAAATGTAGAGGTATTTTTTTTTCTTCTGGCTGACCCACCTAACTAAAGAAGAAGAACTGAAGAAGAAATGTGGTGTTTATACAAAGAAATACTGTAATAATATCGTTTTGACATTGAGTATCACTGTGAGCGCGTTCACGAGCGTTTCGAATTGTTGACAGCTCTTAGCTGTCATAATCGTAATAACTAAATCGGAACGCATGTGAGACGATGAGACAAACTAAATTCGGAATGCGGCCTTTGACATTTCATTATAAAATTTCCTTCAAAAAAGTAAACAGGCAAAGGTATAACAGGATGATGCCAGTTTCCAGACAAAAATAATTCAATTCTATATTTATAGACATAATAAAAGGTATATTTTTTAAATGTGGTCATTCTCTAACGACAAGAGTATTAATTTTTGTTTAATAAGCTAGAAAACTACAAAATAAGTAAACCGGTAATCGACCGGTAAAATAGTGCAACTGTATCGCCATGCGTCGTTCGTTCACGAATATTGTCTATGATTCCGTTTGAAACTGATGAGTCCGAAATCGTTAGGGAGTAGGGTTCACACCGTCGCATCGGGCTACTGTCGGACGGGCCGACGGACGGACGGACGGAGTTAGGGAGTAGACCCCCAGACATTGGCAGAATTGTCGACATCGGCACCATTGCCATAAAGAAAAATAAAATAGAATACAAGCTGGCATGGCCCGCATGGCCGGTGTTATTGCAAGATAGCGTATGTCATGACGTCATCTACACACATCAAAAGTGTCTAGGGATCAAGCATTTTTATGCGGATTTCTTGAGATTGAGATGTGGCTTTGTAATAAATTTATGATTTTATAAATTTATATGGATCCTTTTTGGTGCATTTCATAATTTGAATCAGGAACTGTGAATCAAATTCGAGTAAAAGATGAAAATCAGCTGTCAATATTTTCCCTATAAAAACATACAACGCATTGAAGACATTATTAGTGCTACTGTTTCCCTACTACTGATTAAAACCAACGTTATTATGGAGCGGCGACGTCATTTAAGCAGGGAAGAAATGCTCAGAGCCGTGGGAATGATAGAAGCTGGTTCCCGGCAACGTACTGTGGCTTTAGCTCTGAATACAAGTCAGAGTGTTATCAGTCGACTTTGGACACGTTACCGAAGCACTGGTACCGTGGCTGAGCGCCATGGAGGACGGTATCGCTGCACCACACGGAGACAAGACCGATACATTCAAATCTTAACTCGAAGAGCTCCAACAATAACCGCCATGATGTTAGCCGTGAGGCTTCATCACTCTTCAGGGAACTTAATTAGCGACCAAACAGTCAGAAACCGCTTGCATGAAGTGAACCTTCATTCCCGAAGACCGCTACGGGTACCACCTATAGCAATGCACAATCGTAGGATTCGATATCAATGGGCTCTTGAACACAGAAATTGGGCAGAAGAACAATGGCGTTTCGTGTGCTTTTCTGATGAGTCTCGTTTTGGTATGAGACCGGATACAAGACGTATACGACACTGGAGAACCCCTGGACGCCAACAGCGATTAAAATCCTGCCAGGAAGTCCATCCTTATAGTGGTGGAACCATCATGGTATGGACGGGTATTTGGATCGGCGGAAGAACTGAGTTGATTTGGATCAGAGGCAACCTCAACGCTCAAATGTATGCTGAGACGATTGTATCAGACGTCATCGTTCCTCTACAAGTACAAATCGGTCCCTTATTTCAGTTAATGCATGATAATGCACGACCGCACACCGCAAGAGTTGTAAGACAGACTCTCGCCGCAGCTAACATCAATGTCCTGCCCTGGCCTGCTCAGTCGCCAGACTTGAACCCGATTGAGCATGCATGGGATATGCTACAGAGAAGAGCTCTGCCGAATATGGAGGGTATCCAGTCGCAAGAAGACCTTTTTTTGTTGTTGCAACGAACATGGGCGGCCATTCCACAGCGTGATTTGGATGAACTCATTTTGAGTATGCCAAACCGATGTTCTTGTGTTGTTAGTGTTCGCGGTAGAAACACGGATTATTAATTGTTTAAGTTACCCAATAAAATTTTAAAGAAAACTGTTATTTCAGTCTTTTTTTCGAACTTTTGTGTTAGTGGTTCAAATGTCAAAAATCCCTTTATTAGGAAAATGGCAAATTTCTTTATTAATGCAAAGGTGACTTGGTTTATCGTTACTGTGACAAACGAAAACACTTTATTTGATGAATCCTTAAAGAAAATTTTAATTAATATCAATCAGGAGAAAAGTTATTGCAAAAATATATGTTGATCCCTAGACACTTTTGATGTGTGTATATTGACGATTCACGGAACATCGTTATCGCGCTCACGCTAATTCGGTACGGGTTTTTAAGCACGCTCAAATCGATTATATTCCCAATACGGAACGTACCCCCTGACTGACAGTGACAGTCTCTTTGGTGACAGTTGTTTTATTATTTATCAAAACTGTTTATTTTTCATATGTGAATTCCTCGAGTAAATGAACGCGTTTATTTTGATAAAAACAATTAATAACTAACTTTTGTGATTAATTCCTCATTAGTATTAAGTATAGCGGGCTTATATTGTTACTGCACATAAGATGGTTCAGTCACAATTCTCGCTGTCCTGGGATTCTTACAAGTCCAGCATTTGCAGTGGATTTAGTGCTTTGCAACAGGTAAAATAGACTGTTTATCTATCTAAACTTGTATTTGAACGTAATCCTAACATGTTAAGTTTATCGTAGCTTGATCTCAACACCACAATATTAGGCAAGTTGTAATAAAATGTTTATTAAGTAGCCTGTATCCCGTTTTGTTTAGATTAGTGCTTGATTGTTACTTGAGTTCATTTGTGTTCACATATATAACAATATTTCAGAATGGAGAGCTTGTAGACATGACCATAGCAGCTGATGGACACTTTGTGAAAGTTCACCAAGTATTAGTGGCACTGGCTAGTCCTTATCTAAAGGACCTTATCATTTCCGCACCTTGTCAACATCCAGTTATATTCCTAAATGTAAGTGACAGCAGATGATGTTAATTAATATTTGGGATAATACAAACTTTTCTGGAAACTTGTCATTATGTGTGTACATAGTTTGCAATTAAGTACTGCTCTCAGTTATTTTGGGCTAATTTTATTACTGAAATAGTTTAATTACTTAATGTCAGTTAAGAGCATTTACGCCGTACGACTTTTCATACAAACTTACAAGCCGTTGTTTTTCAAATGAATGAACCGATTTTAATGAAACTTCATACGCATAAGCAGGATACAAAGGTCTAAAATGTTGCAGAGAACATTCTTGAAATGTCTTATTTAAAAAAAGATAACTGGAAATCTTTGTTTCTATGAAAAAACTAAACTTTAAAATCGGTCTAATTTGGCTGTAACACAATTTTTCGAAAATGTTCTCTGCTAACTTTTTAGACCTTTGTATCCTGCTTATGCGTATAAAGTTTCATTAAAATCTGTTCATTCATTTCGAAAAACAAGGGCTGGTTGATTAAGTCCCAGCAGTGGGAGTGTTATAGGTATATTATGTCTGTTAATGTTCAAAAGTAGTTTGTCACATTGTATGACAAACAACCCAAGAACTTTTATGTACTTCACAGCAAATAAGCACATGCTTATTTGCTGTGAAGTACATAAAAGTTCTCGGCAGCCAGTTATTGATATGGTTGTCTAAATACACAAGACTTTGTTATGATGGTGCAAAGTCTGGTCTAAAATGAGTGCTATATATGTTTTTCAGAATGTTGCGCATCGCACACTGTGTTTGCTACTAGAATACATTTATACGGGTGAAGTAGTAGTACCAGCTGATTGCCTTTCATCCTTTGCAGAAACAGCTAAGTCACTTCATATCAGAGGACTTGAGAACATTGTAAGTATTACTTAACTGCATAATTGAATCTTATCACATCATTCTTCAACCTATGGTTCATAGTCACAACACACATGCTTCTCAAGGAAAGCATTTCCACAGCATCTAATTCTAAATTCATGCTCTTTAGGGTTCCGTACCTCAAAAGGAAAAAACGGAACCCTTATAGGGTCACTTGTGTGTCTGTCTGTCTGTCTGTCACAGCCAATTTGCTCCGAATCTTATGGACCCATTAAGTTGAAATTTGGTACACATATGAATCTCTGTGACCCAAACACAGATGTGTAACGTAAATAAATGACTTTTGAAAATGGGAGTCATTTTTGAGGGGTAAATAGACAATTAAAAAAAAAGTTTCGCTATCTGTACCGTGTGACATATCAAATGAAAGGGGCTTACCGTGAGGATCTCAAATATATTTTTTTTCATAATTTTAAAGTAAATTGTATTAAAGTTATTTAAGACAATAGAAGGAAATTTACCATTCCCAACCCTTATCTCCGAAACTACTGAGCCTAAAATTTTGAAAAAAATACAGAAAATAGTTCTATACCTATAGATTACAGGAAAATTTATAAGAAGTCTATGATCTTGAAACAAAATGGTAAATCTCTCAATATTGTGCGTACAAACTTACATTTTCAGTTGGAATGTCGGTGTCACGTTCTTTAAAAAAACATGGTAGATAAAATATTTATCGTACGGAACCCTCTCCACGCGAGTTCAACTCGCACTTGACCGGTTCTTTTGTCACACCCATGTAGAGGGCTAAGTAATAACAGCCGCACGGGTCGATCGATCAGGTTAAACTACGCTTGCCGCGGTTGGTCCGTGGATGGGTGACCATCTTCACATAACAAGACCCGTGCCTCGGAAAACACGTTATACAGTTGGTCCCGGCTGTCATTTGTGGATCTTTGACAGCCGTTATAGGTCATCAGTAGCCCGAAAGTCTAACAACCATGCAGTCTTACCAAGGGGAATACCCCTTACAATGCTATAATAATAATACTATAGTATTACCCAGTAACTATGTTGTGGAGGTCAGATAAGCAGTCGCTCCATGTAAAATACTGGTATTCAGCTGCATCCGGTTAAACTGGAAACCGAACCCAAAATAGTTGGGAAAAGGCTAGGCAGATGATGACCCATGTAGAGGGGATGAATGAAAGGCGATTAACAAAAAGTTTGCAAGGCAGATGTGAGTGGAAACACTACACCCTAGGAGCTCACTTACCTTATTGGTGATATTCAGAAAAGTCAGGTGCGTAGTACATACTCGCGACTGGCATGCCTGTATGACCAGATGCATGAACGTAATATCTAGCAAGCAGAAAAATTATCGATCTGGTAATTATTATGATGAAAAATTGACAAAAAGTTTTTAAAAACACAGCATAATATATTAGTTTTTGTGAGAAATACGTAATCATTTGTCCTGAAATCAACAATAACGGATAAATTCAGTTGATTGATGTTTGAAAGGGACATTGGCTGATATATCATATTTAATTTGGGTTACCCTTGGATATTATCTGTGCCCATGGTCATCAAAACAGTTATATTCCTATTTAATGTAAAATACTAATTTATAATTTATTTGACAATGTTCTATTCTATTTATCCTACCATAAAAGACTGATAATCTCCAAAATAGACCTGTTGCAGGGTACACCGCAACAAAGTTTGCCAGTCAGAGTGTCTGGAAACATGCCGCAATTGGATGACAGTGAAATATGCCATGTCAGTGGCATGAAGAGGATGTCTATGCCTTCCACAAACAAGATGGGACCACAGGCACCTCAACCTATTATACCACAGGTAAGCAGTCGGTCGTCTGGCGCCGGGTAGATGGTCAGCCGACATTGTTGCAATCGAGGGCAAAACCTGGGTAAGGCTGGCACAGGAGCGTGGGGATTGACAGGCCTGTGCCCAGCAGTGGGTGAAATCGGACTGTTGATGATGATGGATGATGAAGCATATAATTTAAAACAAAACACCAAAGACAAAGCTTTTCTAAGATGAGTAAATTGAAATAGTAGCAGAATAAAGGCCACAGCATACTAGTAAAACTGGCGCCATCCCGCGTGTTCATTGATCAATTCACGATCCGTGGTTGAAGAAATTAATCATTAATTTTAATTAATTAAAAAGAGTAATATTTGGGTATAATGATTCGAAATTTTAAAAACAGCGGTAAGAGTGCGACGGACGATAAAGATGACGTTTTAGTAGCGAAAAGAATCGCCACATTGACCTGTATACTTACCTCAAAATATATGATTTTTTAGTTATGTCACCCTTCTTGCCAACGAGGTTTCAGTGACGTTGCGTGGCGACTGGCGTGGCGAGTTATAAGTTTTTCCACTCTAAAGTAATATACTTAATTTATTTTTGCAGGTCAATCTACCTACATCAGCAAGAAAGGTTTTTATAACACAGGGCCATGCTACGTAAGTTAATATGACAAAAAAAAACAGACCAATTTACATACTCAATGTAAACAGTCACATTCAAAAATAACGTAATATACTTTTAAACAGGCCAAGTAAGCTGCCATCAATCTCTTCTATGAACCTTCCTGTGAGCGCGAGCGCGCCAGTCAGTACCCATCAAGACGACCATCACCACGACTTCAGTGATCTAATGGACGAATCCGGCGCTCAGGACGACAACGATGACATGGACTTCAAAATGGTTGACACTAAAGATAATCTTGCTCAGGATAATAATAAAGATAAAAGTAAGTTTTTTTTACAATTTCGATAGTTTTGGTAAACAGTGAAATATTTCGAGTCGCAAGGTATCGAAAATGACGTGGAGCACGTTTTGAGCTCAAGATGCGCTCTGAACGTAGTATTTATAGAGTAGCGGCTCTTTCCAACCCGCATTGGGCCCGCGTGGTGAATTACGGCCCACTCCCTCTGGGCTATGAATGTGAGGAGGCGTGTGTCCCAGCAGTGGGAACATAGGCCGATTATGCATTGAGGCTCTTTTGCCTGTATTTCAAGACTGAGAATGAGACATAATGTATAATTTTTATGAAAAAGAGAGCAAGCATCCAGGATGGTTGCTCTCGTTTTCTTCACTACTAGTAGTAAAAGTTGGTTAAACTAACTTTAACTAACTTCTACTATTGTGTAATTCATTTTACTGATTTCACCAATGAAACTGAACGCGATCAGCACTTCTTAACCTCGTTCAAGACCTGTCAGTGTCAATATTCCACAACAATACAATTTTGACACTGACAGCTCTTGAATGCGGTTCAGATGAGCTGAACTCGGTTTAGATGTGCTGAACGCTTTCAGTTTCATTGGTGAAATTCTCCCTTAGAGAGAGAATAAAATGGGAATATTATTATTTTTCTCACACAATTCAATTCAATTTCATTTGTTCCCAGCTTCATCATCAAACCTACAATTCACGGTGTCAATACGAGGCTCGTTGCAAGTGATATTAAACAGATACATATACAACCTGCATTCGACGACCTCACGCGCCGGATTGCGGAGGTGGCGCTGTGTCGACTACAGAAACAATAAGTGTACAGCTTTCCTGGTTACTAAAGGGAACATCGTACTTAATAGGTGAGTGGAGTGTGTAACTGAATATTAAGGCGCTACCTGGAAAATCTAAAATCCTTGAAAACCTACTGAGCGAGCGAAAGTAATGCAATTACTTTTGAAACGCAAAAGAAGAGTGAGGGCTGTATTGTGCGTGCGCTCGGAATAAATCGACGTATGTGCCAAAACGAATTTACTCCTTTTTTAACAAAATAAATGAATCAAATTTAAAACTACTTTGAGTAAACTTTGATATGATAATTCTCTGTTTTAAAGTAAATTCCATTGAATAACTCTTAAGCGTTACTCCGTGATGTCGAAAAAAGTAAAAAAATAGATATTACTTAAATTTTTTTTTGTATTGAGAAAAAATCATTTAATCGTGTATTCCTTTTACAGGATACTAGATCAAAGAGTCAAAAAACATACACCAAACTTTAAATCCCTATTCCACGTACTTAACAAGTTACACGAAATAGAAAAACCACATGTTTTTCAACATATCCCCTTAAGAAAGCCTATCGGGTGTTTTGATAGCAGTCGCTGAGAGATTGCCTCCTGACCTAATGCAATGTATTGCAGGTTCGATCCCCGCTCAAACGGCCATTTCTCCCAGGTTTCTGGTTAACTTACTACCTATTATTAGATAAATTGATGTGGTTTGATTTCAGCCTGTAATTTAGTATCCTACTTCGCCTACTGGTTGACTAATGTATGGGTGAACCGGATGAAATGCCAGTACTCTAAAATTGTCCCGCGGCAACAAGTCGGAGCGTTTGAAAGTCTTAGGGCAAGATTCATAGACCGTACTTTGACTTAAATTTGCTAAGTAGGTCTTTAAGCGTTTCTTACGAATATGAAATTTATTCTTATAACATGAATTATGTTGTTGTTGAAAATAAATAACCTGAGACTCGCACCTTTTTCCGATTAGATACGCACGAGCTAATAGAATGAATGAATGAATGAATGAATTGCACCGATCCCAGCGTGGTTAAACCAGACTCGATTAATCGAATGAACCCCAAGATTCGCACTAGCTCCTGTAGCCTCATGTTCATGGTGCTACAGCGACCATTGCATATCAAGGAATAGACCGGGGGGCGCGGTAATGGTAGGGAAGACGTGCCCGTAGGATAGGTAAGGATATAAGAGCCTACCGGATATGCATCCTAGAGCAAGCCTTGGACTAGTGGAGAGATGGGTAATTATTATCTATGGATGGGCATCTTTTAACGACCTTGCCGCCAGGTTGGTTCAGGTCGAGCTTCATCGGTGAGTCTTTTGGCTAGGCTCTACTGCTTTCTCTTTTCCTTTGTACGTCCTTGCTCTGCTGTGTTGTGCTAGATGTTGCTGTTTTCAATGTCTTCTTCAGAAGTTTCGCTACTATCCGTTTCCGGTTTTTTGTAAATTTCACTAGCAGCGATCTTAATCTTACTTCTGTCTTCCGCTGTATCCATCCAAAAATGTATTCCCTTGTCGAAGTACTTCATGTCCTGTTTTAAATTGTCGTTCCATGTGTATATAGGTCTGCCGACCTTCTTGCATTTGGCCCCTTACTGCATTGCTGCATGCAGTAGGTGTGGTTCGCGGCGCCTGTAGACATGTGCGAGGTAGCACATCCTGTGGTTTTTGATGCGTTTGGTTATTGTTTTTCCGTCTAAGATGCATTTTCTTTTGTCTTGGTTTATTCCTAGAGTGGTTAATCAAGTCTCTCATGATAACTCGCTCCTATCTTCTGAGTCTTGACCTGTTAGCTTTAGTAAGTGCCGATACTTTCAAACCATGTATCATGCACGGTACGATCACCATTCGATACATTAGTCTGGCTAATTTCCAGTCCATATTTGAATTATTTATGAATGGTAGTACGATTTGGCGTTTTTCATGGCCTGTTCGCAGCGTTTTTTCATCGTGCTATTTCTGCTTAATGTAGATGTTATGTATGTACCTAGGTATTTGATTTCGTTACATGTCGGTATACTTAATCCATTAAGAGTCACGTGGGTCGTTATCTGTGTAGCTATGGGGTCTCTAATTAGTATTTTTGTTTTTGTTTCGTTTATTTGGAGACCTACACTATCTAGTAGGGGTTTAATATGGTATAGGATGCCTTCTAACCCTTCTAGGTCATCTGTAACGAAGATAAGGTCATCCGCAAATGATAGTACCAGGGGGAGTGAGATTTCGCGATCCTGGTCAAGTTTTATTAATTGGGTTTCCTCGTCGAGGGTTCTAAGGACTTCGTCGATTACCAGTGTAAACAGGCGAGGGGACAGCGGGCAACCTTGTTTGACTCCCTTTCCTTTAATAATCCAACTGCTTTGCTGGCCACACCATTTGATGCATGTTCGTTCATTCATACAAACCTTGATTATCCTGTTGGTTAGCGATTTGTTGGTTCGTTGTAATGATATATCTCTTAGTGCATTGAGGTCAACGTTGTCAAAGGCCTTTTCAATGTCGAGGGCGAGTACATAAATTCTTTTACCTGCACGCCATTCTTCGTCTAAGACCCTTTTAAGCGTGAAGATATGGTCATCTGTTGATCTATTGTTTTAAAAAGCCGCTTGATAGTTGCCCAATTCCGTTATTATCTCATCTAGTTTTTTTAGTACGTAGGAGGCGTAGATTCTGAAACCCGTATTGCAAACCGATATGCGGCGATATTCATTCGCATTTTTAGGGTTATTGTTTTTGGAATTGGTACCTGTACGGTCTCCAGCCATGTGTCTGGTGCTTCGTTCTGTGTCCAGGCTCTGTTTATGTGTTTGGTGATGGCTTCTTGTAATATTTGGGGCATTGCTTTGTAGAGCTCGATTACCACTTGGTCAGTTCCGGGAGCTGTCCCGTTCCGCATTTTATTAATGATTCCCATTACGTCATCCACACTGGGCCCATCACACTGTGCTTCGGTTATCAGCGTTTTTATATTAACTGTTGGTATAAGATGGCCCTCGGATTTTCTTAATATTTGCTCCCATTTGGTCATCGGTATGTAAGTAGATCTTTTTCGACGTTTTGTTTGAAGTTTGTTTTTACTGTAAAAAGGTATAACATCTGCATGCGTTTTGCAGGGTGGTTTTTCCCCAGTCCATTGAGGCAGGCCCTGCATGCTTTTTGCTCTTCCTGGTATTTAACCTTTTGAAGTGTTGCCTGACATTCTTTTACTAGGTTGTGCCTATTTGGGTTATCTGGTTGCCTACTTCGTAGGAATTTTGCCTTTTGTAGGTTAGCAAGAGCTATTCGATGCTCTCTGGAAAGAATTGGCTGAAAAATCAGAGTTTCCTGGGCAGCTGCTTTTAATACTGTCGTTATGGTATTCCAGGGTATTTCGATGTTTTCGTCCGTTAATTTGATTCCTATGTCTTTTAGTTTTTTTGTTATGCAGTCTTGGTATTTTGTTTTCGTGAATTTACTATTGAGGGCGGCATAATAGCACTGTTTATAGTTGAAATCCTTGGACGCAATTGTTGTTTCCTGTGTGTCTTGCTGTTGTCTTTGTGTATAATTGTGGTTGGTGTTTTCTTTTTTGTTTGAAATTCGGTTTATTCTTAACAGACCCCAGACTATTTTATGGTCGGATGTGCCCCTAGTGGCCCATTCGCCTTTAATGAGTTCAAAGAGTTTTTCTGTTGCATGTGGCGTTATAATGTGATCCAATTGGGATTTCTGATTACCCTTTGACCATGTTATCCTGCATGATGATCTCGCTTTTGTCGTTTCTATTTGCAGTATTTCCCTGTTGGCTATATCTATTAACATTTCCCCGTTGTAGTTAGAAAAGACATGATGTAGGTTTTGTTGGATCAGCCCTTTGCGTTGGAAACTATGTGTATCATGTCGACCAATATGAGCGTTAAAGTCGCCAAGAATTATTAAAGTACATTTCCTTGGTTTTTGTCTGATCAAGTTTAGTAAGCCTGTGAAGGATCTGTTTGCTATATGTGTACAACTATTGATGTGAGAATTGATTATATACAAATGAGCAGGCTTGTCATTTTCCCTGTTAACTTTCAGAGTAGCTGACATCGCGCCTGTATCCTTTTTTCCGTTAACTAATTCAATTTGGACATGTCTTCGGATTAGAATTGCAAGTCCCCGGTGTGTTTTACCTGAGGTTCCATAGAGGTGCCATTCATAGTGTGTAGAGTTGTATGTTCCTGAGTTCATACCTGTTTCTTGTATGCAGGCTGCATGAATGCCCCTAATTGAAAGTTCAGCGTCAATTTTATCTTTTTTGGCCGGTTTTGAGGCCCCACGGACGTTCCAAGTTGCAATACGCAATTCTGTGAGGATGTGTTTGTTGCCGGGTACTGGTTCACCGGTAGGTGAATACACTAGCGTGTGTCTTGTATCCGTGTGCACGTGCAAATTTACAAGATAGAACTCGGACGCGGCGATTAAGATATCCTCTCCTCCCCAGAACGTCTTGTTAAACTGCGTAGTTATGTATTCTGTTATCCTTTGTTCTTGGGAGAGATTGCTGTTAGGGGGAAATTCTTGTATATTATTTAGAAGTGCTAGACGAATTCTGTCGTCCTCTCGATGCTGCAAAACATATGAAGCGAGGTCCTGACGGACAGACACGTGATCGAAAGTTAAACCCATTATATTATTTATTTGATGGGCTATGGCCCTAAATAAGCAGTTCCCGTCTTTTGTCATACGCACAATTATGGCCATTTTTAAAGACAAAAACTTTTGTTTTTATGGTATTACAAGACCTTCTCTTCACACATGTGTTGTGAAGCTTTGGGTTTGAGGACCAATATAGTTGACAGGGAGCTTACTGCCTGAAATTTATGAGCTTCGCTATTTTTTGTTACTTAACCTTTTTTGTTTTGCACTTCGAGTCCAATTTTGTGCGCGTGGGTGTACAAACTTGCCTTACAAGCTAGAAAATAGGTGGCTTGTACAAGTCAGTTTTGGTAATTTAGTGAAATGTTAAATCAAGAATAGTGTGAAGTACGAATTCTAGAGCGATACCGTACTTTAGGCTAGAATAATGGAATGTATTATTTAGTTTATTTTATCCCTCGCTTTTGAATTTGAAAACATTTCCCTTAAGCCTAGTTATAGCTTACAATGATGTTAAATACACGCGTGGCTTCAAGAGTCCAAATTAACAAAGCAAAACGCAGCCGGATACAGCTTCCAATGGAGATTCCTGAAATATATGGAAAGATCTCACCAAATCGACGTCACGAAGATCCTCGGCCGGAAAGCCTAGGCCTCGGGCTTGTTTATCAGGAACACACGTATGCCACTTTACCACCGTTCTAAGGTGTTTTAATTTGCACTCACAAAACAACAAGCGAAACACCGTTCGAATTTCAAATTCGAGTTTCAAGCTCAGAGACAGCCACATGTGTTGGGCAAACAAAGGCGGGACAAGACACGTCTGTCCCCTTCGGCGGTCACTATGCGAATCAGATACGCACGAGCTAATAGAAGTGTATTTATTCTCAACGTTATTTCAACTGCAGCAAGGTAGATATTTGTTTGGCTGTGAAAACCGCACTGCGTTTCGCCTTGCGAAATGAGTGCCGACCCTTAATGTTCATGCGGTACAAGCGGGCCTTGGTTCTTTGTTTTTTTTACGTTTTTTTTACGGTACGGCGTATACCTAAACCGCGCCGTAGAAAAAACGTGTCCGTCAACAAGCTTCCATAGTGATCCACACAACACTGACGATCGTGTCTACACACGGCGAATAAACCGTAGTTTTTCACCGCAAAAAAAACGTGTGTGTACAAAGGGCCTTGAGACTACTTGAAACTACTGGCCTTCTCAAAATCTATAATACTAACAACTCCCTTTGTCACCAGGGCGAACCTTCACAACCACTCATTTCACGACAAGAAGATTCTATCGAAGATCGAAAAGAAAGCAGTTTACTCCGCCATAGACGAGGTCGAGGGCTACAAAGATTTGCCAATAGAAGGACAGGCAAACATACTATCGCTTGAAGAATTCGGCGATGAGAAGAATGATTCCCCTATTAAAGATTGATTGTATGAATGTAGTTATACAAATATAAAAATAGGTAAAGCTTTTTTGGGTTTTTTATTTAAATACTCCTTGCTGTTAACCAAATCCTACATTTTTAAGTGTGCATACACACGAGCGACACGCTTTGGCAACAGAGGAACTACAAGCGTCGACTGTCAAAGATCTACGAATGACAGTCTGAACCAACGGCTTATTTGTTTTATTTTAGACCATTTCGTGACTCGGAAAACATTCCGAGGCACGGAATATAGTCTCGGTATGTAGTGAATGGTCACCCATCCAGGAACCGACTGTGGCAAGCATAGCTTAACCCTCGATCGACACGTGCGGTTATTAAAATAACAACAGCCAGGAGCCTCTCGTACCATCGTTGTAGTACGATCTACTTAATAATATACCTGGACCAATCTAAAATTCACTCACTACCTCTAGAAGCATGAAACTTTGCTCAAGAGTTCCTAATCCATACTATATAAATGCGAAAGTGTGTCTGTCTGTCTGTCTTGTCTGTCTGTCTGTTAGGTATCTCTTCATCTTCACGGTTAAACCGCTGAACCGATTTAGATGAAATTTGGTATAGAAGGACATAGAGGAGAGTTTTTATCCCGATATTCCCACGAGATCGAGACTTATGCGGGTGAAACTGCGGGTGAACCGCGCTGCTAGTATAATAATATACTAACTAATGTTGCTCCATTCCGTTTATTTATTTATAATCGTTCTACCTTAGTAACTACCTACGTCCGTGATTCGCTCTTGATTACTATCTCAAGAAAAAATAAAAATAATAAATAAAATGCTTACGTACCTACTATAAAAAAATCAAGGTTCTCGGTTTTTAATTTAGGTACTTGTTGGATATTAAAATTCATTGCAAGATTATCTTCAGTTGATATTCAGTACTCAGTGCAAAAACAAAGACGTGATAAATTTAATATTAAAACGTGATGAAACCTTTTCATTGGTTAGGTATAGACCTACATGAAAAGTTACAAAAGTATTACGATATAATCTGAAAAAAAAGTGCACAGCAACGTTTACCATATACTTCATAAAGGATTGTTATGTTAGGAAATAAATTGCAGAGGTAATTTTTAAAGATGTTTTGTTTATTTACTTGTTCAAGTTCAAGTAGATAGGTGTGTGGTAGGTGACATTTTTTGTTTTACTTTGCCAATTTGGAGCAAGTAATTTCCGCTTGATGTTAGAAAATAATTAAGCCTTATCTGGCCTAAATAAGGATTGAGTTCTAGTCGTATTTCTAGTCAGTTTATTTACCGCCTAGGTATTTATACTACGAAAACTATAGGTGCTTAGGTATATAGTTTGAAGAATAATGTTAATTTTTGTAAGGAGCCTACCTACCAAGGTACTTACCTATTTTGCGTTGGTAAAAGTAAAAGTTTTTGTTGCATGATTTGTTTAAGTATTTGTAGGTCAGAGGTGTAGGTTGGGTTGTTATGCCCCGGGATGGCTACTAGAATCAAACTGTGATTACCTATATAATTATAAGATTATTATTATTGTAACATTAAGCTTTTTTATATAAAAAAAGTCTGAATCGTCGGGAATTACCACTGCGCTGTCTCTCAGATCTTTTTTCATCTAAATAGGATATATGTATTTAGTGTATATCGCCTTAAGAGCCAGCCATCTATACTCTCACGAAGTACAAATCCCGACCGCCGTCCTTCCGTCCTCGGCGCCGCTCGCGCTGCCGCGACGCCATGTCCGCCCCGACCCTTGCTCGAGTCAGCCCGCGCTGCTGAGCCTGCAGGTTTAAATTTGTCTCTATATAATTCCGATGCAGACTGTCCCTTGCTGCCCTCTCCGAGCGACGCCCTAAGCCGAGGTCCGTACCTTACAGGGGGTGCCATTAGCGTGTAGTCGTTTAGTTTTTAAGCCCTGTCTTGTCGGCCTTAATTTATTGAGGCAACCACGGGTAAGTCCTAACCAACTTCCTAGGTTGAACTGCGAGATGAGATAAAAAAAAAAGTCTTTCTCCTTATAGGTACCTACATCCATAAACATATCAAACTTTGGGGAAGTCTGATCGCAAAGCATTCCAGACAAAGAGTGTAGGTACCTACCTTCAAATTGTATTAGGTACTTACAGTAGGTAGCAACGCGTTAGTTTCATTTCGATATTCCTTTTTTCAGGCTAAAACGATGAATTTATTAATTTGTCTGTGTACTATATCCGTAATGGGTTGCAATGCTGGACCACTGCGGAACAAATACCAGCACTACTTGGAGGTCCCTTCGGTGGACAGATTCAGAGAATATCTCCGCATAGACACGAGCAAGGAAGAAAACTTAAGTATGTATTGTCCTACCTTTATCTTATTTTTCTCATTAAAACCTCTTTTAAATCTTTCAGAAAAAGTAAGAATGCCTTAGATTTAAATACACACATCAAAAGTGTCTAGGGATCAACATATATTTTTGCAATAACTTTTCTCCTGATTGATATTAATTAAAATTTTCTTCAAATAAAGTGTTTTCGTTTGTCACAGTAACGACAAACCAAGTCACCTTTGCATTAATAAAGAAATTTGCCATTTTCCTAATAAAGGGATTTTTGACATTTGAACCACTAACACAAAAGTTCGAAAAAAAGACTGAAATAACAGTTTTCTTTAAAATTTTATTGGGTAACTTAAACAATTAATAATCCGTGTTTCTACCGCGAACACTAACAACACAAGAACATCGGTTTGGCATACTCAAAATGAGTTCATCCAAATCACGCTGTGGAATGGCCGCCCATGTTCGTTGCAACAACAAAAAAAGGTCTTCTTGCGACTGGATACCCTCCATATTCGGCAGAGCTCTTCTCTGTAGCATATCCCATGCATGCTCAATCGGGTTCAAGTCTGGCGACTGAGCAGGCCAGGGCAGGACATTGATGTTAGCTGCGGCGAGAGTCTGTCTTACAACTCTTGCGGTGTGCGGTCGTGCATTATCATGCATTAACTGAAATAAGGGACCGATTTGTACTTGTAGAGGAACGATGACGTCTGATACAATCGTCTCAGCATAAATTTGAGCGTTGAGGTTGCCTCTGATCCAAATCAACTCAGTTCTTCCGCCGATCCAAATACCCGCCCATACCATGATGGTTCCACCACTATAAGGATGGACTTCCTGGCAGGATTTTAATCGCTGTTGGCGTCCAGGGGTTCTCCAGTGTCGTATACGTCTTGTATCCGGTCTCATACCAAAACGAGACTCATCAGAAAAGCACACGAAACGCCATTGTTCTTCTGCCCAATTTCTGTGTTCAAGAGCCCATTGATATCGAATCCTACGATTGTGCATTGCTATAGGTGGTACCCGTAGCGGTCTTCGGGAATGAAGGTTCACTTCATGCAAGCGGTTTCTGACTGTTTGGTCGCTAATTAAGTTCCCTGAAGAGTGATGAAGCCTCACGGCTAACATCATGGCGGTTATTGTTGGAGCTCTTCGAGTTAAGATTTGAATGTATCGGTCTTGTCTCCGTGTGGTGCAGCGATACCGTCCTCCATGGCGCTCAGCCACGGTACCAGTGCTTCGGTAACGTGTCCAAAGTCGACTGATAACACTCTGACTTGTATTCAGAGCTAAAGCCACAGTACGTTGCCGGGAACCAGCTTCTATCATTCCCACGGCTCTGAGCATTTCTTCCCTGCTTAAATGACGTCGCCGCTCCATAATAACGTTGGTTTTAATCAGTAGTAGGGAAACAGTAGCACTAATAATGTCTTCAATGCGTTGTATGTTTTTATAGGGAAAATATTGACAGCTGATTTTCATCTTTTACTCGAATTTGATTCACAGTTCCTGATTCAAATTATGAAATGCACCAAAAAGGATCCATATAAATTTATAAAATCATAAATTTATTACAAAGCCACATCTCAATCTCAAGAAATCCGCATAAAAATGCTTGATCCCTAGACACTTTTGATGTGTGTACATAACACAAGTATGATCACTTACACTGTTCAGTAGGAATAGGAAAAAAACTAGAAGAAACTTATGTTTGTTTAGATAACTAGAAAATAAATAACTTAGGGTGCGTTCATCAAACCATCTGACATTGGTCTACCGTAGTTTGCGCCTACGATTACGATACGACGTAGCACGCCTACGCGACTCGTAGCGTATGCATTTCCGTAGCTTCTACGTAGCGTCAACGCCTACGCTGGACATAGGTACGCAAGATTAAATATTACTATTATTAATACATGCCCTGTTGTTGTTTCATAGAATATGCAGTGGAGTTCTGGATTCGTCAGTCGAAAGTACTGCGCTTACCGTACGCAGTGTATGCACCAGCTGGGAAGCCGATATTCGTGGCCACGCTGGAAGGCTCCGACCCCTCACTGCCCAGCATTATGCTCAACTCACACATGGACGTTGTCAAAGTCGATGAGGTATCTACCTATTTACTTGTATCTAAAAACAACAAAAAAGTGAACATATTCTAAATTAAAGTCGCTTTTCGTGTCTATCTGTATGACCGCGTTGTTCTTGTAAATTGCACAACAGATTTTGATATGGTTTTCGCCATCATTTAAGGACCACCAAAATTATTGCAAAGGTAGCAAATAGTAGATTTATAGTAGGTATTAAACTTTTATGTAGACTGATTTGAAATACAAGACTTGGTCCCTCCATTTTGACGGTCATATTTATTCCGGAAGGTATATAATACATTAATATTGAATTTACATAATTATAATAAAGAAATCTCGTTGTTTTGTCAAGTCTTTAAAACCGTTCGAAGCTGGGGCGGGTCGCTAGTTGTAAAATAATTTGGAAATCTATCCTAGTCTGATCTTTTTAGATTTGGTGGGATGTCCGGACGTTTATGACCAGACACTTTTAACTCATATCACAAGCTTTAGGATGCTATATTATATTAATGTTACAGAAAGAATGGTCACATCCGCCTTTCGATGCGTTCATGGACGAAAATGGCGACATTTATGGCCGAGGTACACAGGATACTAAAGACGTCGGGATTCAATACTTCGAGGCTATTAGGAGATTAAAGACGGACAACATTTCTTTAGCACGCACTTTACATGTCACGGTAATGCCAGGTAAGTTTAGGCACATCATTTGCCTGTACTTATCCCAGTACGTACTTCCATTCTAATTTTAATATACGAAAGTAACCCTGTTTGTTAACTTTTCACGCCTAAATGTTTGAATGGATAGAAATTTGACACTCGGATAAACCATGATCCTGATAAGGAGTCCTAACCTAACTTAGGACATCATCATCATCGTCTACAGTCCGACTTCACCCACTGCTGGGCATAGGTATGCCTCTCTTTTTTTGTGAAAATCACCACGCTCCTGTGCCAGCCTCATCTAGGTTTTGCCTGCGAGGGCAACAATGTAAAAACTATCCATCTCGCCGCCGCGCCGGACGACCGACATCTCGTCTGCTAGTCCTTGGACGCCACTCTGTCACAACCTTACTCCACCTGTCATCACTGCGCCTTGCCAGATGTCCTGCCTAACTCCATTTGACTTCCATAATACGATATCAAAGACTTTCGTACGTCTTCGTATCTCGACATTTGGAAGTCGGTCTATGAGGACATAGGATACTTTTATCTCGGTAGTACTTTCTCGTGGAATAATTCCCTCTAATTCCAGTTATTAAATCCTTATTTGCACTCGGCGCATGTCTTCTTCTTCATATTATAAATATAATGTAACCTACCTATATGCCCATAGATGAAGAAACTGGCGGTAGAAATGGGATGAAGGCATTTGTGAAGACAAAAGAGTTTAAGTCCTTAAACATTGGGTTCGCGTTAGACGAAGGGGTGACAACGAGTGATGACACTCTTCTCGCTTCTTTTGTGGACAAGAGAGCTTGGCGTGAGTACCTATAACAGATAGTAAATGAAATAGTCCACTTAAATGGCTGCCATAAACGATACGGTCCACTGGAGAGATCTACTTGTTCAAGTGTAATCGCAGTATGCATTGGAATAGCATAAGATGCCTATGCATGTGTAATTCTTGGAACATATGACATGTGGCTGACCTGCATATGACCTCGTCGGTAGAGCGTAGCGATACATGCTTGTAAGGATTGTGATCCCAGAAAAGATGAGGTAAAATTGAATAATAATTGTAACCTATATCGACGATGATATCTAATGGAATAACTTTTGATTTTATGTATTTAAATCTCTCTTTTACTCTTACACACAGTGTCTACATCTCTTTATCTACTTTAATATCGCAGGTATACTGGAAGAGATTTCTTTAGAAATCAGCACTTTACCTATATTTATGCAGGTGCAGGTTTGAACAATGTTGTTTTTTACAGAAATGCAGTTTTTAATCCGTGGTGTTGGTGGGCACGGTGCTTTGATGCCGGAAGGTAGTGCCATGGACAACGTAAGAATGTTTTTTTTAATACTGGCAGCAGAACTTGAGTCAATCCGAAGTCTTGTCTCAATTTATGATTACGAAGATATTCCACGAAGTTTATCTGATTCCGTCAAGTGAAAACGGCGTCCTGCCTGCGGCCAGATCTTAAAATAAAGCGTTTCTGGCCAGTTTAAAATATGTAGGGAGTGTAGGGATCTACATTTTGTGTTCTTTCACTATTACTTCAAGTACGTGATTTCTGTGTGCAGGCATATAAATTTATCAACGCTGTCATGGCCTACAGAGAGACACAGAAAAAAATCCTAAAGTCTAACAGTACGAGAGGTGCTGCTGATTACACCAGTCTCAATATTAACGTTATTGATGTAAGTAAAAATTGTAGTACTTTGGAGCGTGACGTTCTTAGTTCGAGTCCAGTCGTTTGGAACTCTGTGGGCGAACCATTTTAAATTTTTGACCCGTTCTTCGGAAACTGTTACAGGGTGGATTGGCTGAGAATATAATAGCTTCAGAGTTCAAGATCGTCGTTGATATGCGACTGGCCACTGATGCCGATCCCGAA
Organism: Gortyna flavago; assembly: GCA_963669345.1. NCBI lineage: Eukaryota > Metazoa > Arthropoda > Insecta > Lepidoptera > Noctuidae > Gortyna > Gortyna flavago. Next base: position 11,311,057 of record OY770129.1, read on the forward strand.
TTGATGCAGTTCGTGGTAAGTTCATCAATAAAAAAACATTTTAACATCGCCGAAAAAACTGAAAAGGAAACAATTTTTATTTAACCTTAATACTTAACTAAGTTCTTAAACGAATGTAAAGTATACCTAAATATTTTTGAGTCGGCGCCAAACAAGCAAATTAAATTACGTAAAGCGTGGTGTACGGCGCGCGGCGCGACACGCGCCTTACCCAGAAAATGCCGATTGCGAGTGGTCGTGCGGAGAGCGCATTTTTTGGAATGTTAATGTTTATCGCTGGAGATTTTGGTTATTTCTTTAAATTTAAGGTGATTTAGTGATCTTTGTTCATTGAATGTTTAGCGCCGACTCAAAATTACTGTATTCTTTAAAGTTAGTTTAAGAACTTAGTTAAGCATTAAGGTTAAATAAAAAAGGTTTAAGTATTATTTTTTGCTTTTCAGTTTTGTCGGCGGCGGCGGCTTAATTTTTTTGTTTAAAAGTTTTTTTTTAATAATTTTTGTGGCTATAATTTACTAATTAAAACATGCTTAATTTTTTATTACTTTTAAAATAGCTACCTACCTTACTTTAGCTATTAACTGTTATATAATCCTACTTTAACTATTATTTGTGTCTGTGATACAATGATTTAATTCATTAGTACAGGCACCAACGAATTGTATTTACTCCGTGCCAACGATACACTTTTTTCTGTAATGTTCATTTTAGTTGGAAAATTGTTTTTGTGAACCTTATATGTGTTATTTCAGAAAAAAAAAATTTAGGTGTTTGTTGTATAATATAATTACTTTAAAAAAATCTTTATATACCAACATGGGTAGGCCTACAAAAATGCTGCTCGAATGAGAAAAAGATATTTAGAAGAATCTAATCATGAGAAAAAAAAGAGGTTGGTAGCAAATAGATCAGCGCGAGGAAGAAATGCTAAGACTGATACGAGTAGGTCTACACACAAGAGACTGACAGGTCTAAAGTTCATTTCTCTGTTTTCCTACCTTAAGGTTGTTTTTTTTTTATATGGGACCAACTTCGGGGTATACCCTTTCAAATAAAAAAAGAATGATCAAAATCGGACTACTCTGTAAAAAGATATGCGTGGTCATTCATAAAAAAAATATATACGAAACGTTCGAATTCAGAAACTCCTCCGCTTTTTCGTCGATTAAAAAAAAACTGATGATCCGTTAAGACGGGTCAGTACGGACAAATCTGACACTACTTAGGGTAGAGAAATTCCGGCGGTTACACAAACTGGAATACATCGATGCTGTTGGGTAGTAGGTAGGTAGATGCTGCTAGGTTTTATTTCCTCGAGTGAGACTTGTTACAGGAAGTCTTGTAAACCCTGCTTCTGTTTTTACGGAGAAGGTAATTGACGAGTATCGCACTCGACGCTCATCATTTTAAATGTTATCTGTTATACTTAGGTATATTGTTAATTTCCAGGTAAACTCGTGGATGAGTGAAGCTGGTAACAGCACCAAAGTGACGTACATTCGACGAGAGACGAAGTCAGGAATTACGTCCGTCGACGATACCAACACGTATTGGGTTACTATGCGGAATACTTTGACAAAATTGTAAGATACATAGTAAAAGGAATTATCCAACCAAACAAAAAGTTCTATTGTTTTTTTTTTGGAGGCCTAAGAATTAGTCTTAACATCCTATATGAGTTAGCAGTGGGTAATTTAACTTTAATTTGTTCCAGAGGTGTCAAATTCAAGCCAATTGTATTACCAGCTACATCCGACATGCTTGTCCTACGAAACATCGGAATATCAGCCATTGGCTTCTGCACTAAGATTAATACGACCCTAAGACTACACGCCAAGGATGAATATCAGAATGTTGAAACCTTCCTTAAGGGTATTGATATTTACACTGAACTAATTAAGAATTTGGGCAACGCACCACATGAAACTGTAAAAAAATAACATTTAAAAAATAAAGAGAAATGCCAACATTAAATATTGTACTTCTTCATTACGTGTTAATGTTACCCTAGTGCTAGTTCTTTTATGGGACCAAAATGCCACCTGAAAGTTATTAGTACCTTTTTTTGAACTACACGTGATTACGAAAAATGCAATCTTAATATTGCCAAAACATACATCGTGCTGCAGTTTTTCAAAAGGCAATGGTTACAACCACAGAACAGATAAAATATCTGTTCTGTGGTTACAACTCCTACATAGTACCTACGGGAACCTAGGCATCTGATGAACATAGGCATAACAAAAGGAACGTAAAATATGTATGTGATATAGTTAGGTATCAATAAATTTTAATATGTTCTAATTTCATAAAAAAATAAGCCTTTAAAAAATAATAAAATAATAATTGTTGAACTGTATCAAATTTAAATACTAAGCTAAAAGTTAAATACTGATAAAATACAGGATGGCACCGTGGCATGGGACATTGACGCGCAATATTCAGCCGAATCGATCGAATTGAAGACGCTTAGAAATTTTTGCGTGCGGACACGTTAGAATGCCACTGCAGTAATGATCCTATTTGATTCTGCAGCTGTTGGAATTTTTCTCGAATTTCAGCAATTAAGTACCTACTCTGTCTATTGAAGCAAATATTGTTCGCTTCACGTCATCTTCGAACGATCACTCAACATCTTTACGTTCGTCGCTAAATATTATGCTCCCTCGTGATTTGTCTTGGGGGTTCAAAAGAAATTTAAAGCTCTTCACATAATCTTTTACTATAGGTATCTTAAAGAGTCATCCACGAATTTCTTTCGTTTTTGCTCTAACACGATCTGTAAGGCACTTGTTTTCTGAGCATATTGATGTATATTTAATTTCGTCCCTCTGTTTGCAAATAATTTTGAGCATCATTGACTTTACGCAGTAGGTACCGGTAACCAGCGCGGGCGCGATTTGGAGTTGGAAATAGGATTTTTTTTATTTAAAACATTGCGGTGCTTGCCGCCGCCTCTTTTCGTATCCCGGGGCCATGGCCCCCTCTGAATCCCCCTCGTTACGCCACTGTAGGGACCCTATAATTATTCTAGTCTAGTTCTAGTCTGGTCTGATAGTGTTAATAACTGTGACATAAGTAGTTGTGCGTAACCAAAGTGAGTCAATCAGTATTCGAGCAGATGTCTCACTGAGTGGGAGTTTCGAGACTTATATTGTTTTTGTTTTCATTCTAAGTATAGGCGAACAAATCAAGGTGATATGATAACAAAGTTGACATCTGATAACTGTACGTAAGTATTTGGGGTTATCTTATCCCCTTTTAACATGCATCATGTCTGATGATTCCTATACCAATATTATGTTAACCGTTGACCTATTAAAAAAAAATGTAATAAATAAATTATATTAGGGAGATAAATGCAAACATTTTGGATTTTGTTTATCCGGGTGTTGTAAATGTGAATTTATATATTTATTATAATTTTGGGTTGAATTAAACAACATCCTATATTATCATGAAACCTTGTAGGTACCGGTTTGTGCGACAGTTCAGTATCGGTCTAGAGAAAACTGTGCAGTGCAAGCAACTTATCGTTCATTAACTTATGGATATTGGCGCGATCAGACAGGTGAGTAAATAGTAATCACTTATTATTAGGCACTTTTTAAATTTTTGATACAAAATGTTTTCGGAAATGTTATACATTTATTTGACTGAAGATTGTTTGATTAGGTAATATTTTTTAAACGTAGATTTAAAAAATGTTTATTTTATTTAAACAGGGCACGTCATTGCAAAGCCTGATTAAGTGAGAACCTTTGTAGCTGATTTATTAGTTATTGTTTCTTTTTTGTTGGTAATACTTAGTAACATTGACAAAAATACAGTCATTGATCTTGAGCCTTATCATAAAATCTCCAGCGTGGAAGTTTAATATTTTTTTTTATAAATAAAGTGTAATGTTTTTATAATATTAGGGTACTGTAATCACTTATTTCTGTGGAAGTGATATTGTTATATTTACTCGTGCGCACCTTTTTTTCTCGATAGTCGCATAGCATAATCATGCAGCATATGTATAATGTTCCCCACGGTTAGCTATTGTGGTCTCCTCCTTACGAGAGAGATAGATGCATAATTTAATACAATTCTGAAATCTGGAGATAATGAACAGCTTGGAATAAAATTATACTGGGTGGCAGGGACATCGACTGTAACCATGAATTCAGCACATAATTCTCCCTATGAGATGAGACCCCCTAGGGCCTAAGGGGTCCAGAATCATGTACTGAATCCAAGGTAACAGGTTGCGCGTCGATGTCTCTGTCACTCTGTATGTAACTCGGAATAGCAAACGGAAGTTTGCGACTATGTGCTGTTTGATTCAATCCGCTTACCTAATATCACTTTCTGCAAAATGTGTAAACACTTCTTGATAAAATTAAACATTATTTTATTTCAGATTTAGGACAAACTATGTTCAAGTCAATAATTCTGCTGTGTGTTCTGTCTGTATTACTAAAGTGCAATGCTGCACCATTGCCGAACAAATACAGCAAATATCTAGAACTAGGCGCAGTTAAAAGATTTCGGGAATACATCCGTATAGATACAAGTAACGAAGAAAATATAAGTAAGTACAACGTTTTCGTTTGAAACTCAACCCGCAAGAACCCGCGGTCTTTTTTTTTATGGCTGGGTAATTATCAAATTTTAATGACCGCTCCCGCTCGGGGTGGAGCGGAAGAGAGTGTCAGACTCTTACTGACTGAAACCCATCCGTGTTCCTTGTTCCGGGGTAGCGGTAACCCTTTCGGACAATCCCGCAGCCAGAGCGCGCGGTCTAAGGCGTCGATGGGTAGAGCCGTAACAGCGCGGGGGTCGGGAGGGGCCCCTCGAGTCACAAGCGAGCGTTTACGACGTACGGCATTTCATACAAACTTTCAAAGCCCTAGTTTTTCGAAATGAATGAACCGATTTTAATAAAACTTCATACGCATAAGCAGGATACAAAGGTCTAAAAAGAACATTTTCGAAATGTCTTATTTAAAAAAGAATACTTAACTGGAAATCTCTGTTTTTATGGAAAAGTTCAAATCGGTCTAATTGGGCTGTAACAAATATGTCTGTATTACCTATTGTCTGAAGATCAAATTTAGTTTTTTCTTAATTCATTTTATTATACATCATCATCTGCCTAGCCTTTTCCCAACTATGTTGGGGTCGGCTTCCAGTCTAACCGGATGCAGCTGAATACCAGTATTTTACATGGAGCGACTGCCTATCTGACCTCCACAACCCAGTTACTGGGTAATACGATACCCCTTGGTAAGACTGGTTGTCAGACTTTCGGGCTTCTGACTACCCGTAACGACTGTCAAAGATCCACGCATGGCAGCCGGGACCAACGGCTTAACGTGCTTTCCGAGGCACGGAGGGGTCTCGATATGTAAAGATGGTCACCCATCCACAGACCAACCGCGGCAAGCGTAGCTTAACCTGATCGATCGACCTGTGCGGCTGTTATTATTTAGCCACGGGTCCCTCTTTATTTTATTATACATATGTACGTCAATAGGTTCTGTCCAATTATTACGTAATACCTAGCTAGTTAGGTAAATAGCAAAATATAAGTAATTTACCGCGATTTCGTCACCTGAAAATTTAGCCCTAAAACCTTGAGAGGAAGAATTTAAAATTCCCATTAAGGTTAATGGATAGCAGTCATAATAGGTGAGTAGGCATCACGATTGTGACTTTCTGACCATAAGTACGCATAAGTGCGACGCGATATTGGTAGAACAATTTTTTATGAAGTTTTCATAGAAATTGTTCTACTAGAGTCGCTTCGCGCCTGTCTGCGGGAACCTTAATGATGTAAGTATAGTCGCTGTGGTCGCTACAGATAAAACACAACTAGCTACTGACAGACTTGTAAGTAATAGGTACAACTACAGTAGCCCCAGTAGTAGGTAGGCCCGTCTGTGATCTTTGACCTAACTATTATTAGGTACTACTATGCTTCTCGACCTTTTGCTATCATTCATATAGTAGTTACTAAACATCCCACAACTGATGAACAGATATGTAGGTAGGTATTATTATCAGGATGCACCTATGTATAAATATAGACTAGCTTCTGCCCGCAACTTCGTCTGCGTCAAATTGTTTGGTGCCCCGACCCACTGCGTCACGTGTCGCATCGCTCGCCCGTGCTGTTACATTTTGACTTTTTGCTTAGTTATGTTTAACTGAGCAATGATATGATGATACTTAATCTTCCTCTAGAATTGATCTAAACAAAAAGCAAAAAAAAAAACCGACTGGTAGTTCCAGAGATACAAACAAACAATAAAACAAACAAACTCTTTAGCTTTAGGTACTTAGTATACAATGTGTAACTGAATTAATGCAGTTTGCTCAGAATCGTTAAATTAATCGATTTCTCTATTTTTTATTATACGTAATTGTCATCCCAAAAATAATTAACACAACGTTAATTACAGTCACACTTCCGCTGTACAGTCAAAACAAACCAAAACGGTCGACGTACCTACTACGCTAGACCCTTGCGACTGTGTGAGTGCGTAGATTTGTAATGTGATCACCATTTTCTCCCACAATCAGTATAACTAATTTAATAAATAAACAATGTTTTATACATAATAATAAAAATTCAGTGTATGTATTATGATTATAACATAGGTAATATTTTAATTGAGGTGTTTGGTGGTGTGCGTTAATTCCGGGACATGTATAGATTAGTATATACCTAACTGTTACGATACCTAATATTTCTAAGTACCTAGTATTCATTTCGATTGGTTTTATTTTGCATTGACTTTGAGAGATATATACCTACCTACGTTTTAATTACCTAATGTAGGTATTTACCAGTTTTTTTTTATCTCATTACATAATCATTTAGCAATGCGTAATAAATTACTAGTTTCATTGTCAGTTTGAAGAGATAAAGATGCGTGGCGCAATCAGAAATGCTTTTGTTTCATTATGCATGTGGATGTTGCAAATTAACTCTTATATAATGGTATTATAATTCAGCGGTTCTCTTGACAAAAGAAACACGATTTAGGTAAACGGTTTCCCTTGTTTCGTAGACAGTTTCATAGAATTTCGTTTCACAGAAAATGTTTCATATAATATTTGGTCCTTGTATTTTTATTTCGAATATGTTTCAACGACTATTTACTTGAATGGAACATATTTCACAGAAACACAATTCAATGAATGTTATAATAATGTTTTTTTATGTAACAAACTAATCAAATAGTAGAATTATTTTTTAACGAATATTAGGTATTTATTCGGTGTATTTTTCAACAAAAATTTAATAATTGACGATATGCTAGACTCATTCCCAGAAACACACAAGCTTGAACTTGAGAACGAAGAGCAAGAGAGAACAAGAGCGAGCGTAGCGAGCTCGGGACTTGGGGCACCCCGACTCGTACAGGTTATCGAAGGGGATGACGGGGGCTCGAGTGAGCGAGCAAAGCGAGCCCCCTTTGCCCTTCGTGTTAGGTTCCTTTAAACCCTGTAGACAGAAGTAGGGCTCCGTCGACTACGTCCTTTTAATATTAAAGACAATTAGTTAACTTTATAAACAACCTCATTGTATAATTTAAGAATGCCGTGCATAATTTGAAGTAGTAACTATTAATCAAGTTAAGCAGGAAAACAATCTTGTTATTCTCATTAGAATAACAAGATTGTTTTCCTGCTTGACTATAAATTTACCAGCATTGTTTTTGTGAACGCGGTGTTGTAATTTTATAGGAGGGTAAGTGTGCATTTTGTCAAAGGTATAAATTGAAACATTTAGAAACTGTCACTTGATAAAATGCTTTTCTTGGTAATAAGTTTTATATTAACCCTGCCCTGAACTTTAGATGTATCAGATGTATTTGAACTTTAAGCATAGTCTTCGATAGGCTTTGCCCGGATTAAAATGATGCAGACTACTGAGCCGCCAGGGCATCGAGTTCGATTGCTTTTCCTATTTGTTTAGTCTTTTTTTTAAATGGTCTAGAAGAAGTTACATTATTTCCAAATCAACCTTTAATTCATACCTTTCAGAATATGCGGTGGAGTTCTGGGTCCGTCAGGCGACAGAATTGGGAATACCGTATGCAGTGCATGCACCAGCTGGCAAGCCGGTATTCGTGGCCACGCTGGAAGGTTCCGACCCCTCACTGCCCAGCATTATGCTCAACTCACACATGGATGTCGTTAAAGTTGATGAGGTAAAATACTACATAAATAGATAAACTCACACATTCTTTCATGGGGGTAGGCAGATACGACCTAACCCCTGAAAAAACTACCTAAATCGCCCTTATTGCCTTGTCGCTATTAAATCGCTATTAAATCGTAATCATTATAATGCTAAAAGTGGAAGATGACCGCGTTTCTTATCGGTGTATCAGTTACCTATATGTATGAAGCACTTTAGGTACTTAGATAATCAATTGCTTTTTGAATCAGGATTTGGTTGCACATCATTCTTGTACAGACCACTTAACCCGCTTATTATCCTTTGGCGGCATACATATTATCTGCATTCATTTTTATAGTGTTCGTTTTCTTCGAGACATCGCCAAGCGCCTTGTCGTGTGTGTGGCAACTAGGGTTGCCAACCGTACTATAATATATAGTATTGTACTGTATTTCAGGTCTACGTATTATATAGGTACCTACTGTTGAAGAAATACATAGTACGCAAAAATACTATATTTTCAACATTTTACTATATTTTCAAAAAATAGGAGATTTCGTTTAATGACTGTGAGACAATATTAGAAGTTCTAAATTTAAAAGATAAATTAAGTATCGATATAAACGACCTTTATAACACATTTGCTCGTAAAGGGTGTCTTATTTCACCAATTTCAATATCGTATTGTATCCCATTACGAACTTGTGCGTTATTGTAATGTAAAACGCACGGTTTATCAAGATGCTCCGTAAACGAACGGTACTTTTTAAAATCTTAGCAGAGTTTTTACTTATATCAGAAAAGTGGTCAACATTTTACTTTGGGAGATAAAAAAATTTTTTATTTCTTTTCGCTGTATTGTTTTTATTTAAAAATGTCGTTAAGTAATGATTAATTTATTAGTTCGACACTGCCAGAAGTCTCAGAGGCAGCGAAAAAGGCTACTCTAAGCCTCTTGCCCGAAAAATCGACCAATAGATACGTAGAAGCGTATCAAAATTTCATCTTATGGAAAACAAGCAAAGATGCAAATTTATTTTGAGAAAATGTGTTTTTAGCCTATTTCATGGAACATTCTCAAAAATATAAGTCAAGCTCATTGTGGGGTGCTACTATTCAATGCTAAAAAGCACTGTGAAAACAAAACATGGTACCTATTGATATCAAGTCTACTCCAACTTGCTGGCATTTCTTTAAGTGATTAAAGATTTATTCGTTTAAGAAAGTCAGAGTTTTATTTATTTCCTGGCAAATATGTTATAAAACGTCGTATGACATACGTGCGCCTTGATAATTAAAGCCTCTGCTTTCTTGTAGCAATATCGCCTCGGCTGTAATTTTCAACTTACCGCACTTATATCATAATGTACTATTACTCTGAAATAACATTGTTAAATGAAATCTTCGCAAAAGTAAAGGATTGTAGTGAGTTTATTGACAAAACTACAGGCCAAAAATATTTTAAAATATTTTAGGCAGCATATTTTAAAAAATACTAAAAATAACTTACCAAAATTTAAAGTAATTTCATTCCTGCTCTCTATTCCCGGCTCTTTGGCATTCACAGAAAGGATATTATTATTTTCGGTTATGAGTTCGAAGTGGCGAGAAGAAAGAAACAGATGTAGTATCTCATTAATAAACAAATAGCTTTTGATTTACATTAATTTAAATTTTGATTTATATTAATTTAAAAATTTTATGTGATAAAGCATAATATATGACACATTTATTTTAGACATTAACTGTTAAAAATGGAAGAAGTGAAAAAAATATTGTTTTTAAATAAATAAATAAGTAACAACTATATTTCGTCGAAGAAATGTTGGCAACCCTGGTGGCAACGCTATGCCAGCCTTTTGGGCACATTTCCTGGTGACAGCGATGCGAAGGAATTTTTTGATGCCTACCATTCGTTTCTTTCTTTTTTTATACAGGGTGAAATTTTAATCACCGTTTTCCTATTAAGGGGTCATTGTACTTATCACTATGAACAACTTTTCTACACAAAAAATCTGCTGTTTGTGCCCTACATTTGCCCTACATTTTGACGAGTTATATGAACATAAATGTAGGGAACTGCTGATTTTTTTTCACGATTTCTGGTTTGGTCCCATAGTAAAAGTTGTTCATAATGATAGTAAAAGTTGTTCACAATGACCCCTTAAGAGGAAAACTGTGATTAAAAATTTCAACCTGTATACTTACATGTACCCACATATTCTTAATATTTTTAAGCCTCTTAGCTTATTTATATAATTTATTATGTAAAAACAAACCAAAAAATAAAAGTTTAAATTGTCCACCACGATGATCATAGAACAGATAAAAGACGATGATAGTTCATTGATTCAGGCGTGCCTCTAAAGAGGTCAAGCGCACTATATTTAGTGCTTACTGTACGTCTTTCTACACTTGCAGTCTGTGGGTTCATTATATTCAAAAATCATACGGCGCCCTTCGCGTTCAATACAATAATGCATTCAGGGTGTTGATGGGGTGCCCCGATACTGCAGCGCATCTGGGATGTTCGCTGAAGCTCACGTGGACTGTTTCTACACGGTGATGCGGAAGCGGTGCGCATCCTTGGTCCGCAGGGTGCGGGGCAGCGCCAACAGCATCCTGTCTATGATAGCTGACAGGCTTGATTGTGCGTTTGTGAACCACTGCTGCAAGATTTCGGCTGGGCCTGTCACCTTGCAGCAGTGATGTCACAATCTGTTTTTCTATTTTTGGTTTTGTTTTTGTCTTTGTCTTTGTAATTAACATAGTTTGTAAGGACATTGTTACTAACACTATGAGTCTTGTTGCTCGAAATAAAATTATTATTATTATTATTATTATATGTTTTGTCAACAACAGCAAGGTCTTCTTACAACGTTGTACCAAATAAATACGTTTAACATTTGTTTTTCGTTACAGAGTGAATGGGCCTATCCACCTTTCGAAGCGCATATGGACTCTAACGGAGACATATTCGGGCGCGGTACACAGGATACCAAAGACGTTGGCATGCAATACATGGAGGCTATTAGGAGACTCAAAAAAGACAATGTTACCTTAGCCCGCACTTTATATGTTACAGTAATGCCAGGTTTGTAAGAGAAATAGTACTAATCACATAGGCAGGGCACGTTGCTCGCATAACAGATGGCTGATGGCGTCGAAAGGTTCTTGAGTGGCGACCGTGTACCGAAAGACGTAGCGTTGGAAGGCCTCCCCACAAGGTGGACCGATGATGTTGTGAATGACAATTACATTGGGAATCTGCTGGATGCGAGAAAAACAGAACCGGTCCAAATGGCGGTGCTTGGGGGAGGCCTATGCCTATGTCCAGCAGTGGACGTCTTTCGGCTGAAGTAATGATGATGATGTATTATGAGTAAACAATTAGCTATATTTATTTTGAACGCATTGTATTTTATTAATGACGCAAACCCATTTACGTATAAATGACGTCAATAAATGTCCTCGATCGACTTACACAAATAAGAAATATGCAGGAGTCCACTCTAGAGGAGTTCAAGACTGTGAGTAAAATGCTATATTTTAAATAACAAAACCCATGCTTACAGATGAAGAAACTGGAGGTAAGAATGGAATAAAAGCTTTTGTCAAAACGAAAGCGTTCAAATCAATGAACGTTGGATTCGCTTTAGATGAAGGATTATCATCAAGGGATGAGTCTCTTTTCGCCACATTTTTGGACAGGAGACCTTGGCGTAAGTACCTATTAAAATTTTTGAAATATGAAATTAATGAAATATTTATCGCCTCATTTTAATGAAATGTTATAGAACGTTCAATCGCTCTAGCCTGCATCCTAATTGCGTAACACACTATAGTGTGAGCTAGAGATGCAGGCTAGGATGCAGGCTATTCAAATTGTGATTGATATATCAATCACAATTTGAATCAGTTTGAAGGATATTGCTAATTCAGACCCAATCTACACGGTCTTCACATGATCTGACCAAGATTTTGTCTGGACTTTAAAAGAGACTATGTATGACCTCTGAGTTTGTTTCGGCCTTTCTTCTCAGAATAGTCAGATAGGAAACGCCGACCTCATCTAGTTTAGAAAAATATGATTGACGTGTAAAAGTGTTTGTACAAACCTACTTACAGAAAATAAATTATTTATCATTAATCCATTGCTTCAGTTCGAAAAAATTGTCTGTATAAATAAATAATAAATAAATAAAAATTTGTCTGCTCAACAACGTAAATAACGCAATGAATATTGTTGAACTGTCGAAATTAAAGCCATTGCTACTGTTAGTGAGTTACGCAAGTACCCCACCGGTCCCCCTTGACCTTAAACACTCCATTAGTGAAATATCAGTGTAAGGGTTAGGAGGATCTTTGAGGATTACTTGATTATTTTACAAGACATTTCATTCAATTAATTTATAATTATTTAACAAATTTTTCAGAAATGCAATTTACAGTCTACGGTGAAGGTGGTCATGGTTATACAATGCCAGACGGGAGTGCTATGGAAAAGGTACGACAAATACGACAATCGCGTAACACAGTATCAGTAGCAATGGCTTTCATTTTGACAGTTGAACAACATTTATTGCGTTATTTACGTTGTTGAGCAGAAAAAAATTTCAAACATTATGAAACAATGGATTAGCAATACCTACCCTTCAAAATGATTTATATTGAAATTGATAGTGTGTTGCATCTAGAGTGCTGATACCATTCATATAAATATATATCATGGTCTGTTCTGTGCTACAAAGAAGGGTTACGATACGCTACGGGAAACTTCGCAATAAAATCGAACTACGAATCGTGTTTTCAACCACCTACGATATATAACGAAGTTGTAGCTCCGTCAGTTTTTATTTCATACGATATGTGCTCGACCAAAGCGAGGATCACATAAGACTTACTATTCGTCTAAGATTTAGACTCTAAGCCATAAGTTCTCAACATTATTTTGAGATTTTTGTTTTCTAGAGCTCCCAATTTTTTTTACTTGCCGTCTGTCGCGAATCTGAAACAGGTATTGTAACGATTATATTTAAACGTGTATATCACGGAATGGTGTATGTAGTCGTAAGATTTATTTATTTTATTTTTAGCCGTTAATGTCCCACTGCTGGGCAAAGGTCTCTCTACTCTCTTTCCCACCTCTCTCTGCACAGAGCTGCCAAGTTGTAATATAGGATTTATAATTTTCTCTGGGTCTTCTACTGTCCCCTGAAAGTCTAAAGGCCCACGAGGGCGCGTTATCGCCCACGTTGAGAACTTATGGACTAAACATTGTGTATACTTTTTTACAGGCTCATCAATTTATAAACACTGTCATGGCGTACAGGGACACACAAAAACAAATCATGAGGAGTAAGAACGATTCTGATTATACCGGTTACACCAGTCTGAATATTAACACTATTGCGGTAAGTATGACTGTTGAAAGTTTTATTAATTACTATGTTCTGCACGCGACATCTTTCGCGTGGTAGTCGTAAGATACACAATATACTGAAATAACAGCCACATTTTATTAAACTCCCTCGGGCCATCACCGTCGCTTTTACCCACTTCTTGTTCGCTTAGCGTTCTTTCAGACTTTTTTCTGTTTGCTCAACTCATAAGGGTCGTAGCATAATGTTAAATACCTTCCTCAAGATTTGGGCAGTCAAATACAAAAAAAAATAATTCAAATGACTGAGAATGAAGAGATTAGCGTGTTCAAACAAAGTCTTGCACTTTATTACATTAGTAAAGATAATAATAAATTAACCGTTGTTAATTAATTGTTGACATAACCGTCCCGCATGATAAGGACCTTGTCAAAGCCAAGAAAGAGAAACAAAGTCAAGATACTTGTATCTTGACTTGGCTCGCGAGGTTGTGGGATATGTGGGATGTGGACTCAGCGATCATTGTGCCGATAGTCGTGACAGCCAAGAGCCTCGACCAACACCTAAGGAGGCTCTCTTTGAGCAGCTGGATCAAGGGCTTGATTCAGAAAGCGGTACTTCTGGACACGGCCCGCATTGTTAGGAGGTTCCTCTCTCTGGAGCCCTGACCGCCGGTAGCTTGGACCCTGTTCCCGATACCGGTGGGCTACTATTTTTAACATTTTTTTTAATTTTTATATCCTAATATTTAAAATATAATTTAAATGTACGAGTATATTAACCGAACCCACAACCCAAAAAATAATTAAACGAACCCACGTCTTACTAAACATCTTGTTATGTACCACAAAACCACAAAAAAGGTGTTGAGTTTAGATAGGTCCGAGGTCCGAGACCATCATCTGCAGACTATTTTATTCTTTAAATAATAATTACCTACAAGTTGTTCACTAAAGGCTACTTAACAGATATACATAAGTCAATCTGCCTAGCCTTTCCCCAACCATGTTGGGGTCAGCTTCTAGTCTAACCGGATGCAGCTGAATGCCAGTATTTCGCATGGAGCGACTGCCTATCTGACCTGTCTGTCTTTATTTATTTATAACACGATACCCCTTGGTAAGACTGGTTGTGAGACTTTCGGGGTTCTGACGACCCGTAACGACTGTCAAAGATCCAGGAATGCCATTTGGGACCAACGCCGAGCTACGGAGAGGTTTCGGTATGTAAAGATGGTCACCTATCCACGGACCGACCGCGGCAAGCATAGTTTAACCTGATCGATTGACCCGTGCGTCTGTTATTACTAAGCCAAGAGCATCTAACAGTTATTCATAAGTCAAATCAATCTGCCTAGCCTTTTCCCATCTATGTTGGGTCTGCTTCCAGTTTAACCGGATGCAGCTGAAAACCTATAAACTTAGTTATACATAAGTACTAGCTGCGCCCCGCGGTTTCACCCGCGTAAGTTTCGGTTTAGGGGGATGAAAAATAGATGTTGGCCGATTCTCATAGATACCGGATAAGCACAAAAAATTTCATCAAAATCGGTCAAGCCGTTTCGGAGGAGTATGGCAACGAAAACTGTGACACGAGAATTTTATATATTAGATAACCAGTTATTTATTTCTTCAGTGGTTCCGAATGTAACTGGGTCACGATCTTCGATCAATGTCACGATAAAAGATTATCTTTTCATTGACAAGGTCATAGAAATAGATACGAATGAATGTCAAGTGCTGGGTACTGCCTGACATCCGTATTCTTTGACCTATATTTAACATCCTTGAACCGTTTAACCCTTTACCCTGTTACTTAATGGATTTATCGATAATCATATTTTCCTGCATAATTACAAAGAAAAAGAATAGGTACTGGTTAACCTTAAAAAACTGTAGTAAATTCTAGTAAAAAAAAAATCCTAACTAGTAGAAATGTGAAAGTTTTTGTTTAGATGTTTGGATGTTTGTTACACAATCATGAAAAAATGGCTGAACGAATTTAGATGAAATTTGGCACACAGCTAGTTTATAACCTGGATTCTACTTAAGATACATTTTATCCCGATTTTCTCACGGAATCGAGACTTACGCGGGTGAAATCGCGAGGCGCTGCTAGTGTGAAATATGTATCTACATACTCGTATCATGCGATGCGTCATTGATTGTTTTATTATTTTTATGTTACAGGCTGGTCTGGCTCCTTATTTTAATATAATACCTTCAAAAGTGACGCTGGGCGTCGATATGAGGTTATCCACGGAAGCAAATGCCGATGAGATGCAATCTTTAGTAAGTACCTGGTTTTGGGGGAATCGCCAACGTAGCCCGCGAAATTCGAAATTTCTTAAGTTTTTTTTGCATTTTGTAGATCATTGTGAAGTTGTATTTAAATCAAAATATGATTCGCGACAACAACAAATCTCAATTTACAGAGTTATAATCATTAGAATAATCAATACAAGTATAACTATACAAGTATACAAGTATAACTCGCAAGAAGCGAGTAATACCTACCTAGGTAGGTACTTTGATCAACATAAAACCTTATAGCATAATCAGCCTAAAATGTTCCCACTGCTGGGACACAGGCTTCCTCTCTTCGAGAGGGAGTTGGCTGTAATCTACCACGCGGGCCCAATGCGGGTTGGTAGACTTGGTAGATGTCACATATCTTCAAATTATTTCCAGAAAGTATAGCGCCTGCCTGGGTTCTAATCCACGACCTAAATCTCGTAAGTCGGGGCCGTTCCCACTGGACCACCATTGCACTTTAAAACCTGATACCTACTGACCAGCAAATTGCATTGCGAAAATTTGAATTTCGCGGAGCTATCCTAGCGCTTTCGCCTTAAGCTAACGACATAATGTGCCTGGACCGGTTGGACCATCGTGCATCGCAATTAAATACGAACTTGTAGGTACCTACTCTTGTACTGAAAATTTGCTGCAATGTGTCCCTCGTAATCACTTTTTCAGTTGGCGCTGTAATGCACTAGAGGCGCTTCCTCAGTTTAAAGAAAATCTTTTGCGGGGTTATTAAAACAGCGAGGGATATAAGCAAAGTGAACCAAAGGTGGAACCTTTGCGGAAATATTACTTTGCTTATCTCCTAGATGGCGCTGGTCGCACCATTCTAAAATATACAAAATGTTATAAATATCATCGTTCATATTGTGTGTTTGATATAAAAGTCGGACCTGACAGGCGCTATAGGCGCATAAGTTCCGTCTACAGACCCCAAGTTTAAGTATACAGAGGTTAATTGAATAATTTCATAATCTTTGATTTTCAGGTGGATTCTTGGATGCAAGAAGCTGGGAACAAAACGGAAATATCGTACCTCCGACAGGAAAAAGAGTCTGGAGCCACTGCAGTAGACGACTCCAACCCTTACTGGGTTACTTTGAAGAATACTTTGAATAATATGTAAATGGCAACGTGTCTCGTTTGACAATGACTGGTTTCTTGACCATTATTCAACATAATCAGCATATAATGTTCCCACTGCTGGGATACAGGCCTCCTCTCTGTGAGAGGGAGTGGGCCATAATCCACCACGAGGGCCCCGTGCGGGTTGGTGGATATCACATAAATATGTCTTCGAATTTTTTGGCTCTAGGACATGCTGGTTTCCTCACGTTGTTTTCCTTTACTTTTTGAGAGTAGTGATGAGGCTGATAATGATTCATCATGGTTTTGTAATATTTCCAGCCACACACGATATACAATAAATTAATGTTTCGATCCTGAATATTCGGCTTATTAATCTTATTTCTGGAGTTGTCGACACGCCCACAAATTAATTAACTTCGTGCGAGTCGCCTTTGCATAAAATAATATATAATTATGTATTTAAAAGTTTCTATTGGCACGTTTCGGGCTAGTAAATTCGTGCGAATCGTCTAATAAGCCGAATTTTCCTGTCGATGTAGAACAACTCTATCTCTCAGCCCAAAGTGAACATTGGCTTACGTACCTATAGATACATATAAATAAAATAGAAATGGTTGATTAAGGAAGCGATCATTTAATAATATTTAAAGTTCTAAAGCATAGTCTAATTCACTTCACATACCTACCTTTGACCCTTTGTACACGACACGGTTTCTTTACGGTACGGCGTAAAAAACGTGTCCATCAACAAGCTTCCATTGTAGTCCATACAACACTGACGACCGCGCCTACACCCGGCGAATTAACCGTAGTTTTTCACCGCAGGAAAAACGTGTGTGTAGGTACATAAAAGAGGGCCTAATGCATACCCGACTAGTGCGTTGACTTGTGCGTGTACCTACTGAGGGCAAGGTTTTATGTTTGAACATTTGTTATCGTTAATTCTACACGAGATAAAACATATTAACCTAATGTTGTTTCAGTGGTATCAAGATTACGCCCGTGGTGTGCCCAGCGACCTCCGACATGCTCGTCCTACGTAATCTTGGAATACCAGCCCTTGGCTTCACCACCAAAGCGAAGACGATCTCAAGATTACACGCCAAGGATGAATACCAGAATGTGGAAACCTTCTTGAAGGGAATAGATATTTACACGGAAGTTATTAAGAATATAGGTAACCTAAAATCTGTTAGTGAAGAGGCTTGTGATAATAAATAACTGATGTATAATTACATTATAATTTATACTTACTATTTTAATTACCTAAATAAATTATGGCTAGTGAAGTATTAAAAAATTATATTATTTATTTTAAAGTCTTTATTTTCTATGCCCTGAGTTCTTTCTTTAGTTCAGTCTACTTACGAAAAAAATTTAAATTGGAAAAGGGAATTGTTTACTTGCGTGGAATTCGTTTGGCACTACCACTGTAGGTATCATATTGGCACTACCAAGAAAGAAATAAAAATAAGGGGAAAAAAAACGTTTATTTTCGGTAAACAAGATGCAGAGAAAACACTTCCACAAAAAAGAAAAAGTTGGGGGAAAATATGCGTCACATCCTCGCGAATAGTTACACACCGATTTCTATTTTCAGTCGTCAGTAATTTGACTATCGAAAGAAGAAGACAAAGCGTTGTGTAAGTGTAACTATACAGACGATATACAACGTTTATTAGTAAGGGGGTATACCTATCTATAGTTTCATATTCTTTACCGTTATGAAATGTCACACATACTCGTACTTTTGTTGAAACGGTTTGATTTCATCGGTTGGGTAAGGCCAGCAGGACCCTAAGCACTTTTGTGTTCACCGTGGATTGCCATGACATGAAGTAATCGGGATGGCAAGTACATTAGCTAAATTAGAATAGCATAAATACTTAATTACCTACGCAGTTAAAATTATACTATACCCAAATTAACAAACAGTGAACCGTGAAGGTGAAAAACGGCTAAATACATCGTCTATGGAACGTTTAATGCCCTATGAGTGACCTCGAATGTGTTCTACCTAAACGTGCTATTAATGAAGGAGACAAAAACTATTTGCATAGGAGATAAAAATAGCGAAGTAACCTAATTTAATTCAGAAGCAGATGTCAATCAACTCTAGAAATAGAAAAATGAGACATTCCTAAACACTCAAACACCAGTGGTTCTTTATTTATCGAACCAACTATAACGCAAGATATAATTTACCATTAAAAATATCGCGAATATTTTAGGTGATTCCAAATGTAAAGATGCTATTGACATAATTAATATACAAAAATTACATGCTTGCAAATGGGCGGGTACCTACCTATATCGTATAATTGATGGACACTTCGGGTTTGACAAAACTTTGGCGCGCTTACAAGCTACCTATTGGTTTCCAAAGATAAGACAGTTTATAACAAAATACATTTCGGCTTGCCTTCAGTGCGCACATCACAAGCTGCCAAGTGGTGCCAGGTCCGGTGAACTCCATCCCTAAATCTATCATACCATACATGCGGATCATCTCGGTTCTTTTATCCCCACCAAGCGCGTTAATACATTCATCCTTGTTATCATAGACGCGTTTTCTAAATTTGTTGACATCACCGCCGTGCGAAATACCAAATCGGCCACAAGCATTAGGGTATGCAGAGAGCATTTTAGATACTTCGGCGTGCCAACCCGTTTGGTTATGGA
This sequence comes from Gortyna flavago, assembly GCA_963669345.1. Classification (NCBI taxonomy): domain Eukaryota; kingdom Metazoa; phylum Arthropoda; class Insecta; order Lepidoptera; family Noctuidae; genus Gortyna; species Gortyna flavago. Next base: position 11,330,694 of record OY770129.1, read on the forward strand.
CCAAGGGACAAGCTCCACTAGTAGAGAAGTATTTAGAGCACAAAAAGGTGTATCAGAGATATCTGTGGAATGAATAGCACCGACAGTTGTCAACCGTTGTTTAAAAGCCTCAAAATCCTTACCCTACCGTCGTTATATATCTGTCGCAGCCAACTGGTTAAATTAGCCGTTCAGTTAACTGCCTGGCCTTTAGAAGTAGTGCTCGCCTCGCTTCCTCCCTCGGCTCGCACGCGGTTGATCACAGTTCTAACCTAACCTAACCCACTTGGTCGGGGTGCAGTGCCTTAATTACTGCAACCAATTCGGCTCGCGCGTGATTGGTTACAGACTTACAACCTAAACTGTAATTGAATATCATTGAAGCCGTTTAGTTGAAAGGCTAGGCGGTTAACTGAACGGCTAATTTAACCAGTTGGCTGCGACATATCTATGAAACTAATGTATTTGTAAAAACGCACATCTCGCAATAAAAAACAGCTTTCAAAAGTTAGTATAGAAAACTTCGTGACAAAAATAAGCTACAGCTCGACATTTCACATGGTAGAACAGCCTTAAGAGCCAACTAATTGCGAGCTCGAACTCACAGGTGGGCGCGGCCAAAAAGCACGCTGTCTCAACTCGCATCGTGTCTGACAGAGATGGTATCAGTGATGAGCAGTTAGACGATAGTCTACACGCACAATGTCTAGTTCAACACACACAAATACCGTTCCGAACTGAAACGACACGTTAGACGATGCACACATGCACTATAACGCTAGTACATTCTGTTTGACATGCACCGCCATTCAACTGAGTCATCGGTCGCCCGACGCTCAGCCGATCGGGCGGGGTGATATTATTATTACCTACTGTTTATGTTATGCCGCATTACTTAGTAATTGACTACCTAGATATTGTTTTCAAGATTATTTACCTATCTTATTTTTTTATCAATACACAAAAACTTTAGGTAAATGTAAACAATCTTGACACATCTTTTTATTTACTGTTTGAAAATCTAGTGTTTTTTACAAACGAATTAATAATAATTTGAGTAAGTTCTAGAGTTATATGAATTTCAAGACGTGACACATCAATATTGTTTGCATATAGTATGTAAGTACTTACCTAAAGTTATTGGGGTATAGGTATGTAGTGGTGGGTAGGTATGTAGGTAGGTATCAAACTCGTAACTTTGAGTGAGTAGCGGCAGATTGCAAGGGTTGTCAGTTGCTTACTCAATTATTATAAGGGTGATTTTGTAGTGTGTTAGGATAGGTTTAGGTATACCTATTAATGAAACACTACTATAAAATAAAATAAAATATAAATGTTTATTATCAATAATAACAAAAATGCGCGGCGTGAAAGGAAGAAAGAATTTATGGAATGCATTGGCGTTGAGGTTTGTAGCGGACTGGCGAGGGCCCGAGGGGCGCGGTCCGTGCGCAGGGGGACGCGCCGGCGCGGGCGGCGATCCGATCCGATCGTCCTCGCGTCGGTCTTCGGCGGTAGGTAATTAGGTATACCTACGCAGCTACGGTACAATTCTCCATTCACCAATTCTCTTTTGGATCTGTTTCATAAAAAAACCAACATTATATACAGGGTCAAATTAAATTAGCAAGCGAAACTCTGCAGACGTGATGGGTGTCGATATCTAACCATAATAAAACAAAAAAATAAAATAATTTTATGACTTTTAGTGGAGTCAATGACCGAACTCAGTGTAGGAGACACTTGTAATATTATTAGTTTAAATTTACAGTTTTTTTTTATTTAAACTTCACGACGTGGTTGGTATCGATTTCTCAATACGATAAAACAAAAGAAAACAGATTTTTCTATCTCATACTAAACTTCAAGTAACAAATCTAGAAGTGGTCGTTGACCCCCAAAAAAATACACCAAATCTTTTTGATTTTTATTTTATAGTGTTTAGGGAACGATACCATCACGTCTGCAGAATTTCGCTAGCTAATTTAATTTGACCCTGTAATAATAAAGTAATATATTTTCCTACACACTATTATTTATTTATTTTATAAAAGTAATGTATTTATTTATATACCGTTTTCATTTTTTTTGTACTGGCTTTTGCCTGCGATTCAGTGGTTTAGGAGTGAAAAAATAGCACAAAAAGGTATTTTCGTCTTTATAATAAATATTAATAAAGAATTTTCGTTTTTTCGTTTTTTGCTCGTGTATGCTCGATATTGATAACGGCAACAGGTGAAATATTTATAGAATATTTAGTTATATATTCAATATATATTTATTTATATATTCACTTTAAAAATAAATAATTAAATTAAAATAAAACATTTATCTAAGGGGGGATAGAACAGACATGATTTTGTTGCCGTTTTTATAGAAAATGGTACGGAACCCTACGTGCGCGAGTCTGACTCGCACTTGGCCGACTTTTTGTGTTAGGTAGCCTATCTATTGAGAAAGATTATGTTAGGTACAGATTATGAAACATCACACTGCGACTCATGGGAGCGGAGCAGTGGGATAGATTCCTACGGCCCTACGGGAACGGGGGTAAAAGCGTGGGGAAAAGCTAGTACAAGTATGCCTATATATGAGTACTTAGTACGATATAAAAACAGGTACATACCTACATACGTTATCAAAAGGCCACCGTTTTCACCTAATTCACGAGTTCACGACTGCCCATTGATTTTACGATAAATTATGTTATAAACCTCACTTTATACATAAGTACGTATGTATTATACATTTTTGTTACCTACTTAAAATACAAACAACACGAGCTAGGAATAGGTAAGGGATAGTGGTTAGATATAATTATGTATGGATACCTACTAAATACTACTCGAGCACTCCTCCCCCCATTTCCAGGAGCACAAAATAAAAGTTACTAGCGCGCCGCTTTCTGAGCGAGCGTCTTGCCTACATAAGGTACCTTGTGTGTGTACGCCGCCGCCGCGCCGCCGCGCCGCCGCCGAGCCCGGCCGCGCGCCGCGCCGCCGCCCGGTCTTCATTCAAGCCACAAGCCCCTAGTCTTAGGCTCTTAGCTGTGCAGAAAGCCACAAAATGTATTAGCTAAAAGATAATTTATTTTATATAATCTATTATTATAAAGCTGAAGAGTTTGTTTGCTTGGTTGAATGCGCTAATCTCAGGAACTGCTGGTTCGAATTGAAAAAATATTTTTGTGTTCGATACTTGAATAGTCCATTTATGGAGGAAGGCTATGCTATATAACATCACACTACGATCAATAGAAGCCGAGCATCAATGAAAAATGAACGGAAAAAAATATATTCCTTTTGTGAGCTTCCGTTGCGTACGTACGCTGCGTAAACGGTTAAAGTTACTCAAAAATAATGTTTGACGGATTTGTTCCCTTTTAAATGTACAAAAAAAAGGCCGCGACAGCGTATGTCTACCTTATAAGGTTGACTCACTATAACCTTTTTTATGGTAATCAAATTTGTTCTAAAATAATGCATTATGTGTGAAGGTGTTTTTATTATCATCATGTTTTACCTTATTGAAATAAACACATTATTCATCACAAGTATTTAATGTTGAACAAAATTGCCCTTGACATCACTTGATTTCAATGAATATCTTAGAAGATATCATAGTTTTAAAATAATACAAATAATAATGCTAAAGAGTTTGTTAGTTTGAAAGCTCAAATCTTGGAAGTATCGGTTGGATTTATGAAAATCTTTTTGCATTTGATTGCCCAACTCTTGAGGAAGGCTATAGGACCCTTAGGAGTTGAGTAGTAATAGCGAAGGCGATGTGATGCGACGGGGTGGGTCGGGGGATCAAAAAATTTCACGCGGACGAAGACGCGGGCAGAAGTTAGTTACCTATATTATAACAAAAAATATGCTCAAGGAGGTCCCTACCTAAATAGGTTAGTTATAAGAAATTGTACGACTTACCCATTGTTTATTTGTAGTTGTTCACAAATCACACCAGTTCCTCAATCGACCAATACAACTTCACTGATACAGCGTCCACTCAAACCAACAATTCCAATTTCAAATGAAAATACGAAGTCCAAATTGTAGTGCGAAGTCAAACAGATAATGTAGGTAGTATCGAAATCCAAAGTTCAAGCCAGGGGTCAATGTAGTGTTCACGTGCGAATGATAATAATTTATAGCGCAAAGGAGTTTAGTCTACATACAAACGAACGACATAGGCCGCAGCCGGCAGCAGCAGACTGAGTCCAAATAGTTCGAAAAGTGCGCAAGACAGTATTGTGCAAGTGTGCGTGAGCGTCTTCCCCCCGCACCGCGCCAGGGCGAACATTATTGAGTGAAATGCACGATAATTCCATAGTAAAACGAGCGCGTAAAAATTACGAAACGTCCTTTGGAAGATCGAGTTTTCTGAAAAAACCACTGCATAAATCAATTACAAATAAAGCTTATTGAACTCTTCGATAATTGATCTTTGTCGGGACGGTTTTTGTTTTGAAGATTTTATCCTTCTTTTATTACTTATTTACGCCCAAAGTTACGTTAAAATTAGCAAGAAAAACCGAATCTTTGTTGGCTCATAACTTTTTAATGGCTTTTTATTTTACAATTCTGCTTCCGTCCAGACAAAATTAATAATAAGACAAAACGAAAGAATGTTTAACTTTGGATGTACATAGTCAAACAGTGGAGTAAAACACTCCCGAAATTTGTATGGAGAAATATCGGCAAAGTGTACCCTTAATGAACAAAAGTACTTTCTGTATGGCCACAAAAATATTTAACAAGCTGCCTGACACATTAAAATTGTTAAATCTAGACAAATTCAAAAGTGTATTACTTAGTAAAAATTTTAATCAATAAATGCTACTTCCTACTCGTTAAAGGACTATTTGAATGACAATTCTATAATTCCTCCTCCTCAACATTAACTTCATTTTATTGTGGACATTCTGGGAAAAATTATTGATTCATTACTCATATCATATCTCATTATTTTATTATAATAATCATTCATTGTTATAGTACTTAATTAAATTCATAATAATATTTGTACGCCTAATGGCAAAACATAGAGAACCTATTTATGTTGTAACATCTCACCAACTATGTAACTCTACCTATGTTTACAAATAAAGATTCTGATTCTGATTCTGAGTTCTGTATTTTTTTTTTATTGAAATTAATAGACCACATGCAAGTATCCCGGTCTGGGTGTTTTCTCTATAATATGTATGTATTTACAAAAAAAAAAAATATTTAAGTAGTTTATCAGCCATCTCGTTACCATAACACAAGCATTAGGTTGCTTAGCTTGGGACTATATGGCGTTGTGTGAAATGTCCAAGGATATTTATTTATTTTATTTAAATGTCCCAGTCCCACATGGCCCAGTCTCATACTAGGCCATCAAAACATTTACCGAGGTTGAAGGTTCAAATCTGTTCGAGGACAGACGCCAGCACATTTCAAGCTACTACAATCTGTCAAATTTCTTTAATAGATTTTCAACTTTATCGCTCAAACGTAAAGTTCAAAGTTATTTGGGAAAATTTGACAGTTTCGGGTAGCTTGATGTGCTGGCGTCTGTAACTAGAGTACCTACAAATAAGTGTGTTTTTTTTGCTTAAAGAGGAGCAGTACGACTACTCAGGTTCGAAGGAACTGAGAATTTACACTGACGGTTCAAAGACCGACTGCGGAACTGGAGTCGGAGTCTTCTCACACGACCTCAACATAAGAATATCCAAACCGCTGGGAAAGCGCAACACGGTCTACCAAGCGGAGTGTGTGGGCATAACACAAGCGGCTTATGCCATAGCAGCCAGAGGAGTTGCGGACACCCATATTCGCATACTCTCTGACAGCGCCTCAGTCCTCCAATCCTTAGATAAAAAATGCATCACATCGAAACTAATACTAGAATGTCACAATGCGCTTGAACAGGCAACTGTATTGAACCGCAATATAGTGACACTACAATGGATAAAAGGACACAGTGGATCGCTAGGTAACGACGCAGCTGACGAGCTGGCCAGAAGGGCATCGAGCATGCCAGTCTGTGGACCGGAACCTATCGTGCCCATCCCTTTCAACCAACTACGCAGGTGGCTACAGGAGTACACCCACACACAAGCAGAAAGCTGGTGGACGTCGTCACCAGGCTGCAGGCAGTCCAAGGAAGCTATGCCATCACTGGATGGCAAGCTAAGCAGTCGCTTACTACGATTGGACAGGAAAGACCTGCGCCTGGTGACGGGGACCATCACGGGACACTGCTCGCTAAACAAACACTTTCACACTATAGGCATAACGGACAGCCCCCTGTGCAGAGCTTGCATGGTGGCTGATGAAACCATTGCGCATGTGCTCTTTGAGTGCACAGGCGTCACCCAGATCAGGACACAAACCCTCGGGACACCCAGATCGTACACAGATGTTCTCAAAAGACCAGGAGACCTAATCAGCTTCTGGAGGGAGGTGGGCTGGTTGGAATAACCGCCAACGGCCGCCATGGCCCACGCACAATGGTCCACTGAAGGACTAAGTGCGGAAACCAAACCCATAACATAGAACATAGAAGTGTGTTTTTTTTTCAATAACTAATTATGTAATTTCTGAGTTTATCTTGGATATTCTGACATCGGTAAAGAAACACATTGTAGCGAAACCTGGACTTATAACTATAATAGGTACCTAAGTCTGAAAAAGCCAATCCGTCTTGAGCAAGCGTAGTGATGCTCAAGACTCGATGCTCATACCTTCTCTGTATGAAAAGAGGCCCTTGCCCTGCAGTGGGACAATAATAGGCTAGGTGAGTAAATATTAATACGCACAAAGAAGGGTTCCTTATTTGGATCGAATTTATCCCAAGAATAAATCCCAACTACAAATGTAATCTGGGTAAAGCTTACTTAGCTGTGATAGTTTTCCTTTAACTTCGTTATATTATAATTAATTACAACTGCCGTAAATTTTTTGACATATCCATATCGTTTTGGCCGGCCCCTGCGGCCTGCTTAATAAATGTTTTTGGACTTGACTCCTGAATCGAAAAATAGTTTTTACACGCCCGTAATATTTTTGAACGGCTTATCCAACTACATTGGACCTTGGAATAGACGAGAAAAAACCTTCCCACTTTAGTTGTAGGGGAGGTACACAAAAATAAATATTTTTAAGAACCCTAATAAAAATGGGATGTAATTCAATATTTGTATAATGTATTGCCACTCTAAACTAATATTTTCCTGTTGATTTATTATATGACGGTATGTGTGTGTCGTTATTATCAGCCATATTTTATCTACTGTGGGAGTACTATGGGTAGTGTTGGTTATTGCGCAATAGAAAAACCGTTTGCAGTTCAAATCAAATTATAATTTCACGAACAAATTAATCATAGGTACTAGCGAATCACACACTGTAGGTACTGTAGAGGCTATCTATGTAGCCTTGTCTTTAATAACACAAGCTGGTCATAATTGACAGCATATTCCTATCGAACATTCAAGCAGCCGTCAAATATTGTATTTGAATATTTTTGTGCTAGTTGTAACGTGATAATGTAAAGTCCCTCCTCTAAAATAGTAAAAGTTATCGCTGTTTGATTCTATCGTGAGGTCCCTCTGAGCCTCACCCCCTACAGTACACACGGCTACACATCAAGCTGTACATAACCAGTATAAGCTGACTTCTGATTGTATGAAAAACCTATACAACGCGAGGTCAGCTAAAACTGGAAATGTATAGCTTGATGTGTAACCGTGTGTACACGACACAACTAGATACGGAACGCGGGACAGTTTCGAGCACATGTTGTCCGTACGATGTCCTATGTCCAAGAGAGCACAGAGAGCCGCTCCACCTCGCTGCTCGCTCTCCTCGACTCCCCACGAACTCAGTCTCGACTCTGTCAAGCGCCACCAGATGGCGCTAGCGTTCCGAATTGTCAGACGAATGTCGCATCCGGTGCGACATACGAGTATACAATGGGCCTCTTCGCAATTTATGTAGAGATATTTAAACAGGTGACAGATGATAGTGCGGATTAAAAATTACTTAAATTATATACGTACCACTTCGCAATTTATGTAGAGATAGGTAATTTAAACAGGTGACAGATGATAATGCGGATTAAATTAACAAATACTTAAAATAAATAAAATAAATGGTTATTAATATACAATGGTTTGTGTAGTTTGATTAAATACAGGTATGAATTTAGGAATATACAAAAAAGGATCATAAGTATTATTAAATGAGGGGCTCGTGGCTAAATAATAACAGCCGCACAGGCCGGTTGGTCTGTGGATGGGTGACCATCTTTACTTACCGAGACCCCTCCGTGCCTCGGAAAGTACGTTAAGCCGTTGGTCCCGGCTGTCATTCGTAGATCTTTGACAGTCGTTACGGGTAGTCAGAAGCCCAAAAGTTTGACAACCAGTCTTACCAAGGAGTATCGCATTACCCAGTAAAGTTACTCAAACACTTGTATTTAATCAAACTACACAAACCATTGTATATTAATAACCATTTATTTTAAGTATTTGTTAATTTAATCCGCATTATCATCTGTCACCTGTTTAAATTACCTATCTCTACATAAATTGCGAAGTGGTACGTATATAATTTAAGTAATTTTTAATCCGCACTATCATCTGTCACCTGTTTAAATATCTCTACATAAATTGCGAAGAGGCCCATTGTATACTCGTATGTCGCACCGGATGCGACATTCGTCTGACAATTCGGAACGCTAGCGCCATCTGGTGGCGCTTGACAGAGTCGTGACTGAGTTCGTGGGGAGTCGAGGAGAGCGAGCAGCGAGGTGGAGCGGCTCTCTGTGCTCTCTTGGACATAGGACATCGTACGGACAACATGTGCTCGAAACTGTCCCGCGTTCCGTATCTAGTTGTGTCGTGTACACACGGTTACACATCAAGCTATACATTTCCAGTTTTAGCTGACCTCGCGTTGTATAGGTTTTTCATACAATCAGAAGTCAGCTTATACTGGTTATGTACAGCTTGATGTGTAGCCGTGTGTACTGTAGGGGATGAGGCTCAGAGGGACCTCACGATAGAATCAAACAGCGATAACTTTTACTATTTTAGAGGAGGGACTTTACATTATCACGTTACAACTAGCACAAAAATATTCAAATACAATATTTGACGGCTGCTTGAATGTTCGATAGGAATATGCTGTCAATTATGACCAGCCTGTGTTATTAAAGACAAGGCTACATAGATAGCCTCTACAGTAAATACAGTGTGTGATTCGCTAGTACCTATGATTAATTTGTTCGTGAAATTATAATTTGATTTGAACTGCAAACGGTTTTTCTATTGCGCAATAACCAACACTACCCATAGTACTCCCACAGTAGATAAAATATGGCTGATAATAACGACACACACATACCGTCATATAATAAATCAACAGGAAAATATTAGTTTAGAGTGGCACATACATTATACAAATATTGAATTACATCCCATTTTTATTAGGGTTCTTAAAAATATTTATTTTTGTGTACCTCCCCTACAACTAAAGTGGGAAGGTTTTTTCTCGTCTATTCCAAGGTCCAATGTAGTTGGATAAGCCGTTCAAAAATATTACGGGCGTGTAAAAACTATTTTTCGATTCAGGAGTCAAGTCCAAAAACATTTATTAAGCAGGCCGCAGGGGCCGGCCAAAACGATATGGATATGTCAAAAAATGTACGGCAGTTGTAATTAATTATAATATAACGAAGTTAAAGGAAAACTATCACAGCTAAGTAGGCTTTACCCAGATTACATTTGTAGTTGGGATTTATTCTTGGGATAAATTCGATCCAAATAAGGAACCCTTCTTTGTGCGTATTAATATTTACTCACCTAGCCTATTATTGTCCCACTGCAGGGCAAGGGCCTCTTTTCATACAGAGAAGGTATGAGCATCGAGTCTTGAGCATCACTACGCTTGCTCAAGACGGATTGGCTTTTTCAGACTTAGGTACCTATTATAGTTATAAGTCCAGGTTTCGCTACAATGTGTTTCTTTACCGATGTCAGAATATCCAAGATAAACTTAGAAATTACATAATTATTTATTGAAAAAAAAAAACACACTTATTTGTAGGTACTCTAGTTACAGACGCCAGCACATCAAGCTACCCGAAACTGTCAAATTTTCCCAAATAACTTTGAACCTTACGTTTGAGCGATAAAGTTGAAAATCTATTAAAGAAATTTGACAGATTGTAGTAGCTTGAAATGTGCTGGCGTCTGTCCTCGAACAGATTTGAACCTTCAACCTCGGTAAATGTTTTGATGGCCTAGTATGAGACTGGGCCATGTGGAACTGGGACATTTAAATAAAATAAATAAATATCCTTGGACATTTCACACAACGCCATATAGTCCCAAGCTAAGCAACCTAATGCTTGTGTTATGGTAACGAGATGGCTGATAAACTACTTATATTTTTTTTTTTTTTGTAAATACATTTTTATTATAGAGAAAACACCCAGACCGGGATACTTGCATGTGGTCTATTAATTTCAATAAAAAAAAATACAGAACTCAGAATCAGAATCTTTATTTGTAAACATAGGTAGAGTTACATAGTTGGTGAGATGTTACAACATAAATAGGTTCTCTATGTTTTGCCATTAGGCGTACAAATATTATTATGAATTTAATTAAGTACTATAACAATGAATGATTATTATAATAAAATAATGAGATATGATATGAGTAATGAATCAATAATTTTTCCCAGAATGTCCACAATAAAATGAAGTTAATGTTGAGGAGGAGGAATTATAGAATTGTCATTCAAATAGTCCTTTAACGAGTTAGGAAGTAGCATTTATTGATTAAAATTTTTACTAAGTAATACACTTTTGTCTCTGGTGGTAATGGTAGTTTGATTAAATACAGGTATGAATTTAGGAATATACAAAAAAGGATCATAAGTATTATTAAATGAGGGGCTCGTTGCTAAATAATAACAGCCGCACAGGCCGGTTGGTCTGTGGATGGGTGACCATCTTTACTTACCGAGACCCCTCCGTGCCTCGGAAAGTACCTACGTTAAGCCGTTGGTCCCGGCTGTCATTCGTAGATCTTTGACAGTCGTTACGGGTAGTCAGAAGCCCAAAAGTTTGACAACCAGTCTTACCAAGGAGTATCGCATTACCCAGTAGTTACTGGGTAATGCGATACTCCTTGGTAAGACCTGACCTGGTTAGACTGGAAGCTGACCTCAACATAGTTGGGAAAAGGTTAGACAGATGATGAGGTATAATAAGATCGCATGATATCTCAAAAAAGTTATGACACGCTCAAAAACTTCATTTCTAAGTACCACCAAGTACAATTTTTTCTAATTTCTCTGCCTATTGGTACATATTATGTAAATCTATATGAAAAACAAGGAACTGATAGATAAAGGAGCAATGAAAAAGTTGCTGTTGATAAACTATCAGATTTCCAAGATAATAATGATGAATTTGACATTTCTCATACGATGCCTTGATAAAGAAAAATGTTAAGTGTCTATAGATGATACTTAATGTAGACTACCAGTGAGCAAGACGGAATAAAATACCTACGAATAAAGTTATTGTTGTTGTTTACTCTTCGTTTTTATTGTGCACTCATGAGGGGCAGTTACAGATTTTCCACGTAAGTTTTTAGCTCCTATATATACATTTTATGCGAGGCGGCTCTTAAATAGCTTAACAATGGAAAGCCCCTGGTGAGGACGGAATTACGATCGAGCTCCTGAAAGCGGTAGGAAGTCCTGTGCTGAAAGAGCTTCGGAAGCTCTTCAACTCTGTGCTGTTCTCTGGGAGAACTCCAGAAGCGTGGCAAAGTAGCGTGGTCGTCCTTTTCTTTAAGAAGGAGACCCTTCTAAAGAACTACATACCTATTTTGCTCCTTAGCCACGTATGTATATAAGTTGTTTTCAAGAGTCGTCACTAATCGTCTAGCGCGAAGACTCGACGAGTTTCAGCCACCGGAGTAGGCCGGGTTTCACCATAGACTATGCCTATGTCTTGTCTTGGTGGACTATGAGAAAGCTTTTGACTCTATCGAGACCTGGTCTGTTTTGGAGTCTCTGCAGCGATGCCAAGTCGATTGGCAATACATCTAAGTGCTAAGATGTCTTTATGAAAACGCGACAATGACCGTCCAAACTGAACATATCCCCCTGCGTCTTAATTTTCCCGAAATTGTTCTCTAACGCATTATAGGATGTGTTGAAGACGCTGAACTGCGAAGGACGCGGCATTAACATCAACGGCGGCGGCGGGTACATCTCACACTTGAGATTTGCAGATGACATCGTCATACTGGCTAAATCGGTGCAGGACTTGCAGCAGATGCTGGACGGCCTAGTTAATTTTTCTGTACGCATTGGTCTCCGGATGAACTTGGGTAAAACCCAGGTTATATTCAACGAACACGTTACCCCGACCGAATGGCGGTGCTCTCAAGGTTATTCAAGAATACGTTTACCTCGGACAAATTCTGCAGTTTGGTAAGAACAACTTTGAGAGGGAGACTAACAGAAGAATTCAGCTGGGCTGGGCAGCGTTTGGGAAGCTTCATCAAGGCTTCTCGTCGCGTATTCCACAGAGCCTAAATATCTTCAATCTGTGCGTCCTGCCAGTTATGACTTACGGAGCTGAAACGTAGACACTCACGGTACGGCTGGTCCATAAATTCAAGGTCGCTCAGCGAGCTATGGAACGGGCAATGCTTGGAGTCTCTCTGAGGGATCGAATCCGCAACGAGGTGATCCGGCAGGGAACTAAAGTTGTCGATATAGCTCACAGAATAAGCAAACTGAAATGGCAATGGGCCGGCCATATTAGCCGTAGAACCGATGGCCGTTGGGGTAGACGTGTTCCTGAGTGGAGACCGTGAATCAGTAAAAGTAAGGCGGGACACCCTCAGGCTAGGTGGAGCGACGATCTTCGGATTTGCTGGTAGCAGCTAGATGAGAGTTGCCGAAAATTGAGTTGAATGGCGTGCAATAGGAGAGGTGTATGTCCAGCAGTGATAACTGATGATGATGATGATACATTATCGTGGTGCAGACAAGCTTACGTTAGGAGATATAAAATTAGCATTAATAATACCTACTAAAACAGATATAGATATTTAGATAGACCAATGACGACACAAGTTCATCGAAATACCTAATGAAATGTGTAAATTCATGCCCGTGTTTTTTTATCCGGCCATAAATTTTTTATTGCTCTCAGTAAACATTTATTAGAAGTTAAGAAATGATAAAATAAGCAATTTATGAATTTTTATTGTGTTATAAAATAATTTTTAACCGACTACAAAAAAGAAGGAAGTTCTTACTTCGGATGTTTATTTATTTATTTTTTTATGTGGAGACAGACAACGGAACTCAATAAATTCCAGCAATTTTTTAAAATACACGTTCTAGAACGTGAAATGTCCACGAAATGTCCATAGTTTAAAAATCAGAATCACCACTCTACAGCAATTGTATACGCGAAGCCTCCTCTTGGCATAAAATTTTAAGGCATAATATTGTTTGGCATAACGTTTTCACATAACTTTTATTAGCATAATATTACTGTGGCATAATAAAACTTTGGCATAATGCAAAGGTTAGCATTACTATCATTTGGTCTAATTTGTTTTGGTATAATTTGGAGATGCATACATTTTTAAGGAATATTATTTATTCGTCTAATAATTATGAGCCACATAAAAAGGGTCATTTGAAAACTAATCACAAATTTTCATTTCAAAAATAACGTTAGGTTAATAATTGATAAAGTTAGGTATCACTTTACAAACTGTTCTTTCGGTAAATAACTCATTTGACAAATAATTGAAAGACAATATTTCATTACATCAAAATATAATTTGACAAAGTAATATTTTTATAATCATGCTAATTGGTAAAACAACGCAAAGCATAAATAACGTTTGCCAAAATGCATTGCTTGCTATTTACTAACTTTATTTATTTGATAAATTTTTCTAAATGTCGGTCCAAGAGCGAGCGAAACTAGCTTGGGACTTGGGGCACCCCGACTCGGATAGGTTAGGTTCGAAGGGGATGACCAAACATGCAATCGCGAAAAAAAATCAGCTGTTCCCTACATTTATGTTCGCATAACTCATCAAAATGTAGGAAATAGCTGATTCTTTTTTCGCGATTTGAGGTTTGGTCCCATAGTAATAGTTGCTTATAATGATAAGTACAATGACCCCTTAAGAGGTTATCCATTAATTACGGCACATCCTGTATAATTGTTTCTGAAAAGTAATGAGTGAATGTTTGAGCAAGTAAAGAAAATGTTGTGACGGCTCTCACACTGAACTTGTTCAAGAATCAACTGGACAGACTAAATATCTCCAAGCTATACGAAAAACACGCATCAGCTAATTAGCTGCTAGTGTGTCTATCTAAATAATAATAATAAGTAGTGATAGCAACAATTACCTGTCCATACTTACCTGTTTGGCTGAAATCACTCAAACGCAATATTTCTAGTTTTTACTTCAAAATTCTAATTTAATGTTTATTGCTAAACACAGTACATAATAATACATTTCTAGATGTCAAGTTAATGCGCAGTCCACTGTGTTGCATCAATTCGGGCATGCAAAATTATCATTAAATTTATACTACGTCATAAATTCCATTTAAGAGTAAACTAGTCGCGAGCTCGAACTCACTAGTGGTCATGCCCAAAAGGCACACTGTCTCACCTGGCTTCGTGTCTGATAGAGCTAGTATCAGTGATGAGCAGTTAGACGCTAGACCACACGCACAACGTCGTGTTCTCGTAAAAAAATTCGAAAAGTGCTTTGGTAAATCGAGTTTTATGAAAAAAACCACTGCATAAATCAATTATAAATAAAGTTTATTGAACTCTTCGATAACTGAGCTTTGTCGGTACAGGCTTGGTTTTGAAGATTTTACAGTTCTTTTATTACTTATTTACACTCAAAGTTGCGTTAAAAATAGCAAGAAAAACGAATCTTTGCTGGCTCATAACTTTTTAATAGCTTTTTATTTTACTATTCTGTTTCCGTACAGACACAATTAATAATAAGTCAAAACGATATCATGTTTAACTTTGGATGCACAATGTCAAACAGTGGAGTAATACTTTCCCAAAATTTGTGTGGAAAATATATCGACTAGTGGCACCTTAATACCTTACACAATGTCATTAATTCAGAATGAATGAAATTTAATAAAAGGTCGGTTAGGAGGTACTTGTGCACTTACATTTATGGTGAAATTCTCCAGTACAAAAAGTAATATAAAATATCATAAACTTCGCATTATGATAAGTACGAGGTGCATTCAACCTAGCCTCATCGCCAGAGGGCGCTGTAGTTTCAAAAGAGTTTTACCACAGTGTAGCACATTCTTTTTTAATTCTTTTTTCAAATTTTCATTCCAATCCCTTCATTTGTTTTAATTTGACAACTTATGGAAGCGAACGTGTCGATCGGTTTTACAAAAATGGAAAAGAGCAATATCGTTCGGTGATTCGATTCCTATTTTTGGAAGGGAAAACGCGCATCGAAAGAAAAGAGCGCTTGGATGCTGTGTACGGTGACTCTTCTCCATCGATGGCCACCGTCAAGAATTGGTTCAACGAGTTTGCACGTGGCCGTACGTCGGTTTTTGATGAACCACGTCCAGGTGCACCGAAAACAGCTGCTACGTAGGAAAACATAAAAAAAATCCATGATCTCGTATTGGCAGATCGCCGATTGAAGGTTCGCGAGCTAGCTGAGACTGTAGGCATTTCAGAAGGAACAGTGCATCATATTCTTCACGAGGAACTCGGCATGAGAAAGCTGTCGGCGCGATGGGTGCCGCGTTTACTCACACCAGAAAACAAGCGCAACCGTGAGACCACATCGGAGACGTGTTTGGCGCTGTTTAAGCGGAATCCAGCGGAGTTTTTGCGTCGTTTTGTGACCGTCGATATAACCTGGATCCACTGGTACACACCAGAGATCAAGGAGCAATCAAAACAATGGATCCAGACCGGGGAACGTGCTCCAAAGAAGGCGAAAACTGTAAAATCGGCCGGAAAAGTTATGGCTACCGTTTTCTGGGATTCACAAGGTGTGATCTACATCGATTACCTCGAGAAGGGTAAAACAATTACAGGGCTTTACTATGCCGATTTATTGGGCCGATTCGACGCCGAATTAAAGAAAAAACGACCCCATCTGGCGAAGAATAAAGTGCTGTTTCACCACGACAACGCACCGGTTCACATGTCTGCCGTTGCCATGGCCAAATTGGTCGAATTACGCTACGACTTGCTGTCCCATCCACCGTATTCTCCAGATTTGGCCCCTTGTGACTTCTTTCTGTTTCCTAATCTGAAAAAACCACTCGCCGGGAATAGATATGGATCAAATGAGGAGGTCATCGCCGCCACGAAGGCCTATTTTGCAGAGTTTGACAAAAACTATTTTTCGGACGGGTTAAAAAACTTGGAGCATCGCTGGGCTAAGTGTATCGAACTAAAAGGAGACTATGTTGAAAAATAAATTGCCACTTTTCCAAAAATTTCGTTTACTTTTTGTAGGCTAAGTATTTATTGAATGACCCTCGTAATACGAGTATGTCAATCTTTATAACATTATTGTAATTAATCTTCGAATATAAAACCAATTTTTAGTTATAGAGATAAATTATTATTTGTGAAACAACGTTGAGCCTGAACACGAATCAGGAAATGCAGGCTAACCACTCATTGTATGATGCCAAAAAACATAGCTTGGATTGACTACAAAACTAATACATTTATCAAAGCCTAGCTTCTTATATTTCACCCTCCCCCTATTCACCCTCTTAGGGGTGGAATTTTTTTAAAAACTCTTTGTGGTTACCTACTCTTCACAAAGAACACAGCCTCCAAATTTCATGTCTCTAGGACCAGCGGTTTAGGCTGTGCGTTGATAACAATATATCAGTCAGTCAAGACTTTGAATCTTATATAAATGGATTGGCAATGTAACTTGAGAGAAGTCTCATCATCATCTGCCTGGCTTTTCCCAACTATGTTGGGGTCCAATAAAATACTAAGATGATAAGAGTAAAGTGATTGAATAGAAGGTGATGTAGAAAATATTCAATACAACTAATACAAGTATTGCCGAAATTTATTCATTATTTGAGTCACAGAGATTCATATGGGTACCAAATTTCAACTTAATCGGTCCATTGGATTCGGAGCAAATTGGCTGTGACAGACGGACGGACAGACACGAGTGATCCTATAAATAAGGGTTCCGTTTTTTCCTTTTGAGGTACGGAACCCTAATAAAACATTATATCTTTAACAAATCCTATTGCCATTTTGAAAGAAATCCTTAGTTTCTTATCTCCTGTTTATTTTTTAATGAATAAATTCGTTCGTAGTCGAGTTCGGCCCTGCAGGTTAGAAACGATTCGCAAAATTCGCAATAAATTTCAACTTAATCGGTCCATTGGATTCGGAGCAAATTGGCTGTGACAGACGGACGGACAGACACGAGTGATCCTATAAATAAGGGTTCCGTTTTTTCCTTTTGAGGTACGGAACCCTAATAAAACATTATATCTTTAACAAATCCTATTGCCATTTTGAAAGAAATCCTTAGTTTCTTATCTCCTGTTTATCTTTTAATGAATAAATTCGTTCGTAGTCGAGTTCGGCCCTGCAGGTTAGAAACGATTCGCAAAATTCGCAATAAATACGAGTGTGTTTATGAGTTCGACAACAGTCCTCTGTCAACTGGGTAAGTATTCACTTAGATAATAATGTTCGGTAGATAATATAACTAATCCTACTATAAGATAATCACACTAATATTATAAAGGCGAAAGTTTGTGAGTGTGTGTGTTTATATGGTTGTTACTTCTTCACGCTCAAACGGCTGCACCAATTTTGATTAAATTTTGTATGAAGCTAGCTGACACCCTGGATAACATATAGGCTATTTTTATCACGATATTCCCATGGGATTGACACTTATGCGGGTGAAACCGCGGTAATATTATAAATGTGAAAGTTTGTGAAGATGTTTGGATGTTTGTTATTCAATCACGCAAAAACTACTGAACGGATTTGGATGAAATTTGTTACACAGATAGTTTATAAACAGGATTAACATATAGGATATTTTTTATCCCGACATTCCCACGAGATAGAAACTAATACGGGTGAAACTGCGGGGCGGTGCTAGTTGATAATAATATACTGTTCCAATTTTAGCTGAAAGCTGAAATATTTCGCTGTAATAGAAGGGTTATAAAAATATGTAGATTGTGAAAAAACCCATATTGCTGATACAATGTTGTCTTTGGCAACGACCCTAAAACCAAGAAAATATATCGTCTTTCGTGTATTTTTGTCTTTATTATATATTGTCTATGTATTTCAAGTACCTGGTTAGAGATTTCTTACAAACAGGGTGGCATATCGATGCACACCCTGTTACCATGGATTCAATTCATGATTCTGAACACCCCTGCAGTAAATTATTTCATGGGTTACTTAAAAAAAAAAATTGCTGTTCCTCCCATACAACATTTTGACCGCATAGGTATTGCACTTTTGTAGGAACCAGCAATATCTTTTTTGCGAAAAATTTCAACGCAGACGTGCATGGTAACAGAACGAAACTACTTACTTGTCAGATTAGTATAATATAAAGCCGTAAACGGGAAGAGGAGTATGTTGGTCTTGTGTAGGACTCGGTTTTTAGATTTTAGGACATAACTGCTAAGATAAGCCGCTTATAAGATTCTAATGTGTTACTTTTTTTTACAGAACGTAAAAATGTTCGGCATAGTTTCTATAGTCCTGGCAGCGCTACAGCTGCAATTCAGCTTTGCTGCCTGTGGTATCGACTATGCCAACAGTACCCCGGTGGAATTATTCCAGGCATACCTCAAGATTGACACCACTACTCATAATAATTTAAGTAAGAACGGCTTTAGTTATTTTCTCGCTTAGGGATAGAAAAAACGAATGCGACTCTCTTTTGTTTTTAAAACGATAATATTAAAGTAAATTATTGTTTTTGTATCTTCGCCTGATGGTAGCTATTAAATTGATTTTATTATTTTTTTCCTATATTTTCCATTTTCATTAACGCCCATGTAAATAAATCGTTGCTACAATTAAGGACTTGCCTAGAACTCTGCTTTTTCGTCTTTATCACCAACTTATTAAATAATTTCACCTTACAGCGGAGGCTGTAGAATTCTGGAAAGCATTAGCTAAAGCAGCTGATGTACCAGTCAACGTGTACGAGATTGTACCAGGGTACCCCGTAGTGGTACTGAAATGGGCAGGAACCGACAGCAGTCAGCACAGCATAATGCTGAACTCACACATGGACGTGGTTCCTGCTGTTATAGAGGTACATTTATAAACAAAATAACTCGAAGTACCTATATGTTATTGTTACTAATGACCACCGCCAAAAAATAGTGTGACTCTATCTTTTAATAAAATTGAACTAAGTAGGTAGCAGTTTTCCGATGGCTCAATATTTCGCTGTGATCATCAACTTTCTTCAAGTATTTTTAGGAAGAATAGAGAGAAGGATTTCCTTCTCTTCTTCTTCGTCATATCGAAAATTCGAGATCATAAAAATTTTGACCAGAATTCAGCCATGTCGACAGCGACGGAGCATCTTTCTGTGAGAAGCTCATTTACATCAGTGTAATTTGCACACTTGCAATCCGATGATCGAATGTGGTGGCTTACCTATCCACTCACACGGCCTTTTTTTTTAACGTAGTTTATTATGTCCCTGAACACTTTTTTTTTGCGCGCCGCGGGTGGTCTCGCCACTTATACACGACTCCTACACAAAAAAATTCTATGGAACCGTACTTGACTAATGCTTGTTTCGTCAAGGGGACAAAACAGGCAAAATAACATTACACAAAGCGCCTGTCTGGGTTCGAACCTACGACCTACAACTCGTAAATCGGGGCTGTTACCACTGGGGCACCGCTGCTCACATTACTTACAAACTAACCTAATATTAGCAAAATATTTGGTCAAAAATATTAGGTCAAATATTATTTAAGTTGGCCTGCTTCCGTATGACAAAGATTTATTCGTCGGCAACCAAAAATTCTTCGTGTTTTATCTTGTTGTAAATAGCTGGCTCACGGTACGTAGTTATCAGTTTTATGACTAGGTTTTACTATTACAATAATTGTAAAACAGAAAATAGCAATTTTGGCGGTACCTCAATCATCTAGCTAGGTACCTACGCGAGGGAACCCAAAAACTATACCTATGGTTGTGAAGGTTGATATTATACACATTTATATAGCAGCCGTAAACTGAATATCTTGTGATATCTATAGGGCCGTGGCTTTTTTGAAATGTTTGTAAAATTGCTATCTTCATTGCAAGACACATCGTTTATATATCGATTTTCCTTCGCTTATACAAACAGGTAGTTTGAAGTACCCACCTATTATTGTATAAGCGATCGAAAACGGCCAATCTTGAAGCATTCTTCACACACTACATTCAAATTCAAATAATTTTATTTTCTCTTCTCAAACAATGATATCATATTTTAGACAAGCATAGAAACTAGTTTGTGAGAGACTAGTGTCTGCACTAGGAATACCTGTTTAGCAGATCACCATGGTTCCACCACACGCTATGAGAACATAATTACTTATTTAGTAAATGTGAAGAGATACAGGGCATAGCATAAAATCTATGAGAAACACACAGATTAAAAACAATAAAACAAAAACGAGAAAGGACGGGGTTGGACTATTTTGGATGAGTTAGTAAATCCTCAGTTGCTTTATAATCAAAATTTTGGAGCCATTCAACTAGAGACATTTTACAAGCCTTAGTTGTTAGGTGATAAATCGTTGTAAAACGACCTTGTGTTCACCAACATTTAAATCAACTGATTAAATATTTAATCGGTTCTATATTTAAAATTTCCTTAGGAAATTTGACATAAACCAACTGTTTAAATACCTAACTGGTGGTTTGAATGTTGGTGAAATCAGGCCATAATATAAGTGGGAACCTAAGAAATTATAAAACTTTTGAGAGAAACTTGTTCTTAGACCTTTACTCGTATTATAGACAGAGTATTTTCTGCGTTATCCTGAGGTAGAGGAGGGATCAAATGTTAAAGAGGAATGCTTCTTGTAGGTACTTCCATAAAACAAAAAGTTGCCTCACTGACAAGACTTTGAATTGTTTGTAAATACTAAGAATTCCTTTATCTTCCGTGATAATGTGACAATAGTGGTTCTCTCCCTTACAGGACGGCTGGACATACGACCCCTTCGCTGGCCACATAGACGACAACGGCATCATTTACGGCCGAGGGACGCAAGACATGAAGTCTGTATCAATACAGTATTATGAGGCGCTGCGCAGATTGAAGGAAAACAATGTTACGTTTCTCAGAGATGTGTACATGACTCTTATGCCTGGTGAGTCACCATATTTGTGGATTATACCACATTTTTCATATGCTACTTAAATTATAATACCTACATAAATTTTCCACTTAACTGTAATTGTTCTGCAGCGACTATTTTATTTATTTAACCAATTATGTACACACTTATAAACAGACAAGAAGAAAGGAACAGTTATGTCTAGAGAAATCTCTGCCAGTATACCTGCGACAGAGAGTAGGTAGATAAGAAAATATGTAGACAACGTGTATAGGAGTAGAAGTGAAAACAAAATACATAAAATTAAAAACAGTCTCTAATTTAAATATAAAAATCCTATCTTTATATCTTACTCACTAATCCTTATATCTTGGCACTATTATATGCTGACGACCTTCTGACGCAAATGCCTGCAATTTTAGGACTCTCTGACAACCCTAAAAACAAATGATTTTTCCATAGATGAGGAGGTTGGAGCAGAAAACGGTATGATACCATTCTTAAAGACACAAGCGTTTGCAGCCATGAAAGTGGGGATAGAACTAGACGAAGGCACTTCATTCCTAATGCCTGGAATACCAGTCTTCTTTCAAGACAAGGTTGTGTGGCGTAAGTGAATTACACAGATACTTATATTATTGTCAACTGCTTCATGTTTTTTTGAACAGAGATAATATTAAGACGACTGCAGACTACATTATGATGATGCTTCCTGTTTTTGAGGCCCTCAGATGAATGAATGAATGTTTGTATATAAACGAAAACGTCAAAAATGTATGGTTAAACAGTTGCTAATCACTACTTAACTTTAAGCAA
Organism: Gortyna flavago; assembly: GCA_963669345.1. Lineage (NCBI taxonomy): Eukaryota > Metazoa > Arthropoda > Insecta > Lepidoptera > Noctuidae > Gortyna > Gortyna flavago. Next base: position 11,352,941 of record OY770129.1, read on the forward strand.
CGTTTATGAATAAAGGGGTATGTGTCAAGATATGGAACCAATAGTACTGTCATCTCAACCGACGTTTATCTAAAACGTCGATTAAGAATACCGCAGAATCCGGGCATGAGTGACATCCTCATCATCATCTGTCTAGCCTTATCCCAACAATGATGATTTCAGCTTACAGCTTAACCGGATGCAGCTGAATCAGTTTGAGTAATCATTACCTTTTAGATTAACGACTTGTATTTTACACACGTTTGTAGTTAAACGTTTATTTTCCGGTCTGGTAGGTATCACTACCGTGACTAAATACGTATGTCAAAGCGCGTACAGTCCGATCAGTTATTTTGCCTCTGACAGCAGGAACCTTATTGTAACAAAAATAAAGATCATTGTGATTTGGACAGTGATGCAAAATCAGAGATAAAATTACTGTGAAAGAACTGTATTTTGCGTCGTGACACGTGTATCGTTGTACTAAGTACCTACACGGCCTGCTGAAAAAATACTGTTATTTTATAAGTCAGTACAGTTGTTTAAAAGTTTTGCCTTGTTTTGCTACCTATTTAATTTACATTACCTACTCATAAAATAAAATAATTAATCATTAATTAAATTCATTGCAGACGCGTCGTTCATTAAGTCATTTTCACCAACGTTGCTTACCAAATGGCGGATTGTACCTGGAAGGAACCGATAATTATCTTGTAACAACTCATCTTTATGCTATCTACATTATATGCAAATATACTTCTTCTATTTCAGAAATACAAGTTGATTGTCACAGCGTAGCTGCCCATGGGGCCACTTTCCCTCAAACCCACGAGACCGCTACTGGCAAGGTAGATTACTTGGATAATTTTAATAAAAACAATAAAGCAACTACAATAAGTGAACGTGAGCTAAAATTATTTTTAAAATTAATTATATTGTTTTGTACTGTGCACGGCTTTATAAATACCTTGAAATAATTACTGTTTTTTTCTAGTGTCGCAACGTTATCGACAAATTTTTCGAGTTCAGAGACGAACAGTATGAAATAGTAAACATTTCGCTTCCGACCAATGCCGGTAATTACACCTCCGTCAACCTCAACAAACTTAGCGTAAGTTTACCCATTTTTATACGGTTCATAATATTATATTGCTAATAAAACTAGCTGACTCGACTGACGTTGTCCCGTTAAAGACACGTGGCGCCATCTATTATGATAATAACGTTATTGTTGTTTTGTTGATGAAAGGTACCCTATGTTCGTTTCTGTACACTTGACAACGTAGGTATATACAAAATTTCAGGATGATGGGTTCAGTGGCTTAGGCGTGAAAAGGTAACAAAAAAACTTACTTTCGCATTTATAATATTAGTTAGGATTAGGATTATTAAACGTATTTTTTTTATCTTCTCTAAATTTATCTTGGACATTACTGACATCAGTAAAGGAAACACATCGTGAGGACACCTGGAAGTGTGAAATGAAATCACCAACCCGTTTTGAGCAAGCGTGCTGATCAATAGTCGTGCCTTCTCTGTATGAGAAGAGGCCTTTGCCCTGCAGTGGGACAAAAACAGGCGGGTATTATTATAATAATACCTATACATAACTAGCTTCTGCCCGCGACTTCATCCGCGTCAAATTTCACCCTCCCCCTATTCACCCTCTTAGGGCTGTGCGTTGATATTTCAGTCAGGACTTTGAATTTTATATATAATATGTTACCGTTAGAATACGGAATACGTTAATATGCGCATTAACGAGGTAATCTGCAAATTACCGGGTACAATCCGTTAAAATGTGAAATAAGTTACCGGCCAAACCCGATTTTAGGATGAACTAGTTTCGCCTAGGCCACAGTTCTCATTCGCTCGCTCTTGCTCCTATTTCTGTGTAAAGGGTTTAAAGTAACCTAACCAAACCTAACCTCTGGGTGCCCTTCGCTCGCTCTTGCATCCTACGTCGCCTATCGACCGACCGCAACCATGCAAACCCCGTGTCAGGGAGAACTGGTTTGGCCTATGCGAAACTACATAGTTCATCCTAAAACCGGCCCCGGTTTGGCCGGTAACAAACATTTTTTTCCACTTTAACGGACTCAACCAGATAGTCTCCAGATTAACTAGTTAATCTGCGCTCTAACTGATTTACGCACATTAGCGGTAACATAGTTTGTTGTTTTTAGGTGGTTTAATGAATACTTAAATAGTTGCAAAGCTCAAGATGAATTATTTTCGATTGAATTTTAGAAAAATATATTTTTGTTTTTTAATGTCTAAAGTTATACTAATTATTATCTATATATTTACAGGGTGGAACAGCCAACAATGTCATCCCGAGCCTCGTGACTCTCACATTCGACATGCGCTTGGGCATCGCGGTTAACGAGCAAGAGTTCGACGAAAAGGTAAACTGTGTGGTCAAACACCGCATTCATCTACACTAATATGAATATAAAGATACTAATAATAATTATTTCACCATTAGAATCCTACATTAATTATCCCTGATGAACAAAATATTTTCAAAAAGTTAGGGATCCGTATGAAAACTTCGATAATGTAACCCAAGGTGTGAAAAAATACAAAAAAAAAACCTTATATCACGTACGCTGCGGAAACTGTAGACAATAGAGCAAAGTGATGTACTACAGTTTTAGGACATCAATATCTACAAAAAAGTCTGCGACAGCATATGTCTATCTTTTAAGTTTGACTTACTATAGGTACCTAACCTTTTTGATGGAAATCAAATTTGTGCTAAAATAATGCATTATTTGCGAAGGTATAAACATAATATTAATCCTTATCCAAAAAATACGATAATCATCACAAGTATTTAATTTTGAACAAAATTGCACTTGACATCACTTGATTTCAATGAATATCTTAGGAGATATTATAGCTTTAAAATAAATCCGCACGGCCGCCCCTAGCTCTGCGAGGTTTACTATAGTTCCATTCTTACTGATCATAGCGTGATGTACCTAAAATAGCTTCTTATTGTAATGTTAAAGTAATTAATTATATTTTAGTAGGTTTTTTCCTCACATTAACGAAGGTGAAACCGGGGGCACTGCTATTTTCATATAAGTAGGAACAACCCATGTGCCCGATGAGATTTTCCATCGGCAAAAACAACAAACTTCCATCCCCTATTTGACCCCTTTAGGGGATGAATTTTTAGAACCTTAGATAGTACTTTCGTTATACAAGGAACTTTAGTGCCAAATTTTATGCAGCGGTTTAAGCTGTGCGTTGGTTCTCACTATATTAATGAATTTAGATCGCACGACGATGGCGCGCGGTAAGGTCTGCTATAATCATACAATGTTAGAGTAGTTATGTGCAGGATTATTGTACCTCTATAGGTTTATTTTTAGATTCGGCGTCGTCTGATCTGACCAAAATCTGTACCATGTTTGGCAGTTTCGACCTCAAGATCTTTCGCCAATGACGCCCGGAGCGAAAATATTGTTAAAACTACCCACAGAGATGAGACTGTTTGGGTAGTTTTAACAATTTGCTTAATTTTAGTGTACGTGAACAGCACGTCACGGATATGTGATGGAACCAATTGACCGACAGTTCGTCTGTTCAGATTAACCTCGCCATGTATTAAACTGTAAAGCCTTGATTTGGTTGATTTTAATCCTCTTTCTAAATGTTGATAGATTCATCAATGGATCGCTGAGGCTGGTGAGAATATAACTCTGACGTATATTTCGAAGAACCCGCAATCTCCTGCTACTATTGCTAACTCCACCAACCCTTACTGGAACGCCATCGCCAGTGCAGCCGAAGAACTGTGAGATGTTTTTAAATTTTTCTACTGATTTACCAGGTTTTTTTTATAGAAGTTCTTATACTTAACTATATGTAGGTATTATGTAACCTCTACGAGTAGCTATACCTGAGAGCTATACATTCTGGGCAGCTCCGCTATCATCTTGCTGACTACTGACTTTTAGTGTACTAGCCAAATGTAGCAGCCGAAATAACAATGGACTCAATCTTTAGTTTCATAACTTTTGGAGTCACATATCTACACTACTCTTATTGACGTCTTAATGTTTTTGTTCAACAGTAACATACAAATAGTGCCGGTACTGCCGCCCGGGTCGACGGACGCCCGACACGTCCGCAATGCTGGCTATCCGGCTTTCGGTTTCTCCCCAATGCCGAACACAGAGCTGCTTGTACATTCGGTGAATGAACGCCTTGCCATTACCACCTTCTTGGAGGGCATCAACATCTATGAGAAGGTCATAGACAACCTCGCTAACATTCCCGGATCTGAAACCGCTGAGGATACAAGTGTGTATCTTTATGCCACTACTACATAAGTGAACTTGTAAAAATAGTTAAACACTGGATTCCTAATTCATTTGAAGCGTTTGCGTAGACGCTTTGCGTTATCAACAAAGATTTTTATTGTGACTGATAATAAAATAAAAAATGTAATTAGTACAACAGCTGACTTTCTTGTGATAACTCTAACATTCTGTGTAATATTTGGTTAATCGCTTTTATTAATATGTACTTTTGAGGTATATGTATATCGGTGTGTGGAGTTAATGAATTTATTTCATTTACTGAAAATGTTGTTAAAGTTCTTGAGGATTCTTATTTTATTTTGATGCACTATCTGATGTAGACAATAAATGGATTTGGAAAAAAAAATCTACTTCAACTAATGATTCTTCAAACAACTATCATTCATAAATATTGTGTTAAAAACATAGGGACACAGTATTATATCCTTCTTATTCATGAAATATCATTTAACTTGGTCCAATATTGGAGGAGAAAATAGGCTAGAGCCAAACCTCGAATTTTGAATTTTTACTTAGGCTTTTTCAAAAAGTTTCTCCGACCGAATTTCCTCTTAAGGTGGGTGTACTATACCAGATATATATTCTGGAAGAACAAGCGTCGTGTTATGTACGTTTAAGTAGCTACTAGGATATATAATTTGTATGTGCAGACATTAATTGTGGGCATGGCACGTCCACCTCGACACCAAATGCGGCATTATGAGAGATTGTGAGTGAGCAATTAGGTACAAAGGCGGCACATAGATCAGTTTGCCTGGAAAAGATACTTACCAATAAAATATAAACATTATGGCAAATAAGACAGTTCTTAACAACCCAGCAAGAACTTTTTCTATTCTCACTTTTATTATAGGCTAGAGTAAATATTGTGCCAATCGACAAAAATGTGCGCCCCAACATTAACAAATGTGTAAGTATACATTGCGAATGTGCACACTGTTTCTGTAACGACTATCTCTATAATGACGTCGTTGAATTGAAATCATTCAAATCTCTACTAAACATATAAGTAAGCACACTCGTATCTTATAACATTTCATTATACAAAGCTCATTAATGTTCCATTTCGTCATCGTTATTATAACTCGCCGTACATCCAGCACAGTTCTGTTTCCTCGTTTGCAGCTAAATCTTTAAACCAACAATCGCCACTTCACAGTAATGGGTGCCTTCCCACCCGTACGTGCCGCAACATTTTTAAAAGGACTTTTTCGCGAGCCGCCGCCGTTTTCTGTTTGCGCACCATCGCGCGTCGCCGCTCTGCCACGGATTTCGCAATTGTCACGCTTTTAGCGAACAAATGAATTCTCACCAATGATCGGGATTGGCTGTGTAAACCGTTTAGCGCACGATTGATGATTTTGTTTTTGTGTTCTTTCTTTTTTCGTAATTTTTTACCGCGAAGGGAGAGAATGAAAAAGTTAAATTGCTTTAGTTGGATGCAAATCACTATGTGATGATACTTGCAACAAATCACACTGTTTGGTACATTAGAAGTATATACATAGGTGTTTATTTATCAGAATATTAAAATGATTCATTATCGTGATATATTATAAGATTCATAATCACTGCGGTTCACAATATTATTATCAAATAGAGGTGTAACGCTTTATAATTATGAATGTTATATGAGGGTGGACCGCTGGGGGCGCAGAAGCGTTAATTGAAATGAATTGTCGCGACTGGGTGTAGCCGGCACATCGGGCACATAAATCAGAGCGCCTCGGGCCACCAGCTAAGTGCCTGCTACGAGCGCGCTACGCCGTAGCAGCCGATAGACACGGCGCAGTGTGATACGCGGTTTAAGTTTTTTATGGAGGAATTTTTATTTTATGGCAGTAGTGCTATTCTGTAAAAATCTCACCGTGATAACTCAGGTGAAGTGAGCTGTCATTAGTGTCAATCCCTTTATCATCAGATGGACTGACAGCTCACTTCACCTAACTTCTCACGGTGATATTCTAATAGAATCGACCGGCAGTTCTGTTGTTGTTATATTTACGTACCTACTTGTATGAAATTACATTAACCACATCAGAGCAGTTGCCGGAAACAAAAACAGTCACCGTAGCCGAATTCGGCATGGGATGTATGTATGTATGATATTTTATTCTAATAGGTTGGTACATAAAGTATATGAAGATTTCATAAATATTATAAAAAAAAAAAAAATATTTGGAGCAATAATCGACGGACCAATGTTTTCTTTCTACAATCATTTCAAGTAACAAAGCCTTGTTTAAAATGATAAAATAGGGTCAAATTGACAAGTCTGTCGCTTCTTAGTTCGTCATCAAACACGAAGCTCTAAGAGACATCGCAAGACGAATTAATTCAGCCAAACGCGGCGAACGCTCGAACGGCGCGATTTTTACTGGTAGTGCTCATTTGTCACCACCACCTACTGGCATTAGTGGCACGGTGGCACCGTTGGCACCCAACACAGGTGCGTACCATCGCACCGCTAAAAGCACCACACAGACTACGCGTAATACAAACACAACATCATTTATGGAGTGGGCATCTTGGTAGACATATCTAACAGATATTCTTGTGTTATAGTGGGAATACTTGTGATTTTTTAAATACATATTGTTAGAAAGAAAGAAAGAAAGAATAAAGTTTATTTAGACAGAGTTCGTGACACACAAAATACAAAATCTTCTCTTCTTCTTCTTCTTCTTGTTTCTTTAATTTTGTCTGGAAACAGAAAAGAAAAGGATGCTTAGTTGGAAACCCTCAAGTAAAATATAACGCAATAAGTACCTGGTTGAAATTTAAAAACTTATTTTATGAATACCTAAGTATATAAATTATATAATCTTTATAATGGAATAATAAGTGGATGTAAATCAGAGAATAATAAAAAGTTTTACAAAGTGGAATCAATAAAACTTCTAATATTTACAAATTGTGTCTGTCTATTGCAGGACATAATAATAAGACAAAAATATGTCATAAACAGTGATCGGAGTAGGTAGATTGATTTTTGGTACTTGTATCATAAATGCCCACAGAAAGAAAAACCTGGATAAGCCATTTTCCCGGAAAGCAATTCTGGTATTTCCGGATCCAATTAAATATTGTTAATGTTAGTGGTGATATTATTATACTACTCAATTCAACTTTTACAGGAAGGTATCAAAACTAAATTAATTTGCTAATTTATAAATAAATATAATAAACAAATAAATAACCAACTCCGAAACTCCGGAGGAATGTCCATATTAATATATACGTTTAGGATCAATGACCCCAATTCAATCTACCTACTCCGATCACTGCTCATAAATTACGTATAAAAAAGGTATAGCTACATATTGTCTTGTTTTTTTTTATACTTAAGTATTTCAGTGTAGTAATATTCTCCATGGACTTTGATTTCACATCCAAACAGCATTACCTTCGTGGATCTACCGCCCCCTTAATGACGCTCAGTGAAGTGTGAGAGTGTCTTGATGTCGAATGAGTTGTCGTTTTACAACTGACAGATCATCTACGTTTAGCGCCGACAGAATGCGACAGAACGCAACATAATGGCGAGTGGAGTGCGAGGATTCGGTAATCAACTCGCGTAGAACACGTTATCATCGCAGTGGGTAATGTGTGACTGATTACGTACTTAAAGAGATTGATAATAGGCACGCACAAACTTCTGTTGAATAACTTCATAAAATTTCTTTTAAAACTAGCATCTGCTTGCGGCTTGTGCGCGTGGATGTCGGAAATTATCCCACGGAAACGTGCTACCGAGACAAAAAGGAGCCTTTGTCCTTTCCCAGGATGCCATCTATCTTCTTGCGGAGTTTTACCGAAACCCGTTCTGTAGTTTAGACGTGAAAAGGTACAGACAGAGTTACTTTCGAATTTATTATAATTACTAGCAGCGTCCCGCGGTTTCACCCGCATAAGTGTCAAACCCGTAGGAATATCGGAATAAAAAGTCCTTTCCCGGGACTCAAACTATCTCTATACCAAATTTCATGTAAATCGGTTCAAGCGTGAAGGTAACAGACAGACAGACACATTTTCGCATTTATAATATTAGTGTGGATTATATTATATAAAATATTAAAAAAAAATATTATGGATTAGTACAGCATATACTTAGTTGTTTTTTTATGGAAGCCCAAGTGCTGAATTTATAACTTAGATATCGTCAGTTGTAATATAAATTAATGTAACCGCCAAAAGGCGACTTTACAGGAGAGGCAAAAAACAAAATTCAATTCACAAAAAGAGTTGTAACTTTTTGTGAATGCATCCTATTGCAATGCTGTTTAAAGCATTTTTCTCAAAATGTTGAAACCTGTTATCTGAAAGAAACCATATGAAGCCTACTATTATAGTTTCGAAGATGACATGGTGGTCACGTAATTTTTTTTTTAAATGTCGTATTACATTAAGTTTAAAAATAAAAAATAATAACAGCTATAACGTAACCTACAGAATATACAATCTAGTTTAACGTCATATCACACAGTTTTCAACACGTGGACATACGTTTTCATAGGTTGATTGTAGGAGTTACCTACTTATTCACTTGTACTAAGGTCCAATTTAGAATAAACTACCTTTTTAATTAATTCATTGAAAAAGTACTTCTATGAATAAAACAAATTCTGATATAAATCACACTAATATTATAAAGGCGAAAGTTTGTGAGTGTGTTTGTTACTTCTTCACGCACAAACGGCTGAACAGATTTGGATGAAATTTGGCACACAGTTAATAACCAGGATGTTACATCTATGTTCTATGTTTCGGGTTATTGGTTTTCGCACTTAGTCCATCAAGTGGACCATTGTGCTTGGGCCATGGCGGCCGTCGATGGTTATTCCAACCACCCACCTTCCTCCAGAAGCTGATTAAGTCTCCTGGTCTGTTAAGAACATCTGTGTATGATCTAGGTGTCCCGAGGGTTTCTGATCTAATCTGGGTGACGCCTGTGCATTAAAAGAGCCCATGCGCAACAGTTTCATCAGCCTTTATGCAAGCTCTGTACAGGGGACTGTCCGTTATGCCTATTGTGTGGAAGTGTTTGTTTAGCAAGCAGTGTCCCATGAAGGCCCCCGGCACCACGCACAGGCCTTTTCTGTCCAGGCATAGTAAACGTCTGATTAGCTTGCCATCAAATGGCACGGCTTCCTTGGACTGCCTACATCCCGGTGACGACGTCCACCAGCTCTCTGCTTGTGTGTGGGTGTACTCCTGTTGCCACTTGGGTAGTTGGCTGCAGGGGATGGACACAACAGGTTCCGGTCCATATACTGACGTGCTGGGTGCCCTTCTGGCCAGCTCGTCAGCTGCGTCGTTTCCTAGCGATCCACTGTGTCCTTTTATCCATTGAAGGTCACTGTATTGCGGTTCGATACGGTTACCTGTTCAAGCGCATTGTGACATTCTAGTATTAGGTTCGAAGTGATGCATTTTTTCATGAGTATATGAATATGGGTGTCCGTAACTCTCCTGGCTGCTATGGCATAAGCCGCTTGTATCCACACACACTCCGCTTGGTAGACCGTGTTGAACATTCACAGCAGTCTGCATACTTTTATGTTGAGGTCGTGTGAGAAAACTCCGACTCCAGTTCCGCAATCGATCTTTGATCCATCAGTGTAAATTCTCAACACCTTCAGGCCTGAGTAATCGCACTGCTCCTCTTAAGCGCTATGTTGTAATGTTTGTGAAAGCAGTATTGTTTCAGGGCTTTGTCGCAGGGTAATGCCATCATTGGCTGACGTTTGATCGCATCTTCCTTTAAGCGTAAGTGGTTGGACCCTGGAGTCTTTGCTAAGGTTCCCTGATATATATAGCCCAAAGGCAGCCAGGGCCACCTCTTCCCGCACGATGAGGTGTAGGGGCGGCAGTCCAATCATTGCTTGTAGGGCAGCGGTGGGTGTAGTTCTCATGTAGCTAGTGATTGCCACACAAGCGAACCGCGCAGCTTTTTGAGGTCTCTTTGGTCTATGCTCAGGTCTGTTCTGGGCCACCAGACTAGTGAGCCGTATGTAATTATTAGACGGAAACTGTGGTGTATAGCCAGTGACCCTGGGGCTAATCCCCCAATTCTTGCCAAGCATTCGCTTGCATTGCCGCAGATCCCTGTGGCAATGCAAGCGAATGCTGGCTTTTGTAGTGATAGTGATGTAGTTGGTGCGTTTTACCCAATTCAGCTGTTTGTCCAAGAAGATGCCCAGGTATTTGGTTTCAGTTGATAGCCTTAGGGTAGTATCAAAGAATCGTGGTAGTTGTAGTGTCGCCAGTTTCCTGTTTTTGTGAAGAGAATCAATTCGGTTTTTGTAAAATAGCTTTTAGCTTTCGTAAAAAAAATATTGTTTTCAGCATAACTTAAAAGTCATAGTAGAATATCTCTCGAAATAATATAATATAATATAATAATAATAATTTGAGAGTGTTTCTTTGTAAAAATGTGTGTAAGTAAAGAAAAGTAAGAGGCATGACTGCTCATCTTCATCATCTGCCTAGCCTTTTCCAAACTATGTTGAGGTTGGTTTCCAGTCTGACCGGATGCAGCTGAATACCCGTATTTTACATTGAGCGACCTCCACAACCCACACACACACACATCCAGTCCTGTGAGGTTGTTATGTTTTAAAAATAACCCTGTATAAAGTACTAGAGCGTTACTGTAACCAACAAAATTATATTTTTTCAAGAATGAATATTAAGGCAGGTATTATTTTATGGAATTTTAAACTAACTTTATGATACTTACTTCAATTTGAGACCTTATCTACTTTAGCTTTTATCCAAGCATAGACACAAAAACTATTGTTAGTAGCGTTTTTTATTTTTATTTGGTAATGAGGTTAACGTTACAGTCAGAAAGTTATAATCTAAAACAAAATAAGTAATGTAAGAGTAATTTTTAGAAAAATGACTCTTACATTAATGATTTTGTTTCACGTTGGGTCGATACATTAAAAAGTAATACCAAGTCTGTCGTTACATTAACCCATACATTGCTCATTCTCATAAAATGTGCCATACATCACAAAAATAAGTTGAAATGAAAAAAAAACTGGTCTGATTTTGTTAACGTACTCGCCATTTTTTTTCAAGATATCGTAATTTTAAAGACACCAATCGATAGAGCGGAAAATTTGCAGTCGAACTATATTTCGTCATTTTGGCGGTTACATTAATTGATATTACAACTGACGATATTATTTCTGACAAAAAACTTGAAACTACATTGTGTTCACTACATATTATAAACTCATTGGACAATCAAATGCTTGTTTAAATTTTAAACTTTTAATAAAGAATAAATAACAAAATGACAAACATTTACCCAGTTTGCACTGTTGAACGAACTTAAAAGGGGCAACGTTTAACAAAGGAATGGTCACGCGCACATTATTCAATTTTAAACTTTTCAAGTACTTTTCATATCGCACGCAGTTCGTTACCCCTTTCATTTTCTTTTTGTCACTCTCGCATATGTTTTATATTCTAAAATTAACAATCGTCACAATAAAATCCACAAAGGAATTAAGTACTTCTGAACCTCAAGTGTTTATGAAATAAAAAATGTTTTAATTGCTTATTAACTGTAAAATCACTGTGGGAGTTTCGTGGGAGACGTTCCATGAGAACTTTTTGAAATTGGGTTTTTTAGAAGTGATATGAGTTTGAAATAAAAATCGCAATCAAATTAATTAAATCGCAGTAAACTACAAGACCGCCCATTGTAGGTATGTTTTGTAGTGTATGATTCGTTTCTTGCTAGATATGTATTTTTATTATTATTATTATTGTTTTTAAATTTTATTTTCTCAGGTTCCTAGAACCATGGTACTTTTATTAAATCTCACGGGTGTAGGTGAGATTTAAAGTTTGAGTAGATTAGGTATTTTGTACTGCATTGAAATTATTGTCTAGATCTAATTGTAGGAATTTCCGAACTATGCGACATGTGTTTAATATAGCTGCTTTCTGTAGTGTAAGTTATGTATATTTGGAAAGATTGATTGCATTTAAACTAATAAATAGTTGTTTCGGGATGATACCAGTCGTTGATACCACTATCGGGACTATGGTTACTCTATTCATTTTCCAAACTCGGGTAATTTCTTCTTGTAGCTCTGTATATTTTCTGATTTTTTCGCAGCATTGCCACGTTGAATGGCAATTCTTTGGCTAAAGAACGACCCAGCCCTCTGGTCACGTGAAGTGTCGACAAGCCGAAGAAAAATTTCCTGCGCACTCGGGCCTCGTGACCTGAGTGTTTTGACCCCAAACGGCTCAAAGCTGTAGTTAACCATAAGGTTATAATATTTGCACCGCTTGAGGGTCTCACGCCGTAGCAGCGGCGCCAGCACTGCCCGCCGTGTTAGGGAAATTAATTAATTAATTATTTTAAGAAGATCCTTATTTCCATGTATACCTTTTATTCATAATATTTTTGATCTATTAAAATTCTAAAGTAGCATAGATATGTACTTTAAGACCTTTTAAATAACGTTGTGTGAACCGGTAAAAAAATAGAAAAAGATTCAGCCATAATTGCCGGTTGCATATCCCTGGATTACTGGTACTTGAGTGCGAAGTGCGAGCGTTTAGTGCGATCACGTGTGGCCGCGGGTCGCGGGTCGCCCGTCGCCGGTCGCCGGGATTACGCCGACGGCCGCGCTAAAACAACATGCTCCATATAATCGCTGGGATATAGACATACTTATAAGATATAGGGGGGCTTTGTGCAGCTAATAGTGAGAAGAAGTGGATTGGAGTGTTTTTATTAGATACATTATAGTTTTTAGAAGAGATTTAGGTTGGATGGTGCTAGTTTTCTATTTAGCAGTTTTTTATATCATTAAATAATAACTATTTAATACTACACTACTACTATAAAATAAATATTTCTAATTCCACAAACTTTTCCTTATATCTTTGCATCATCAGCTTTGTATTCACAAAAGTCGCCGAAACAAATTGTTATAGACGGTCAATTAAAAAAATCTATCTAAATAATAGAAACTAGTAGATATATCTATCAATACCTAACTAATCTACCTATAAAAATTTCTCTACCAACAAAAATTAAGATTTAATGACATAAGTAGGTACTCAAGCAAACTGTGTGGACAAACTTAAGCCGTAGCCTAAAAATATCGATACGAAAACTCCAATAAACTTATAAGTAACGTCTGGATCACCAACAGAAAGTGTACGGTCAAATAAAACGCCGTACGTCTCGCAGACGTGTATCTTAGATGTTAGCATCGTTCATTAGGCAAGCATCCTTGTCCTATTCAATGGTTCACGTGGCGACTTCGCTTCGTAGCTCGGTTCACTTCAAAAGCTGCACGGCCCGCCCTCCGCGCGCCAGCCGCGCTCTGATTGGTCGACGCTGCCGCCCAGGCAATTAAGCTGCCTCGCTCACCCCGTGATCTAACTTGACATTTTAATGTTTACTGTACTGATAGTTCGTGAAAGAAAATTGTATGTGTTCCTTTTGTTTCTTGGACTTTGGTGTCTTTTGTCATGTTTTTCGTCATTGTATTTTTTATAGATTGATGTTACCCAGAAATGCATGATTACATTACTTATTCTCTAAGGTTTTTTTATGTTAAAGATCAAAAATCTCAAAGTTGAACAGTAATTTGTTAATGATGTTATTTTTTAAGTGTGGTTCTGGATTACAAATTCCAGTTTTAGCTTTTAAATGTGCAGAAAACATTTATTTTTACAAGTGCAGGACTCGTCGAGTAAACAACGCTTTACTTTAACACGTAATGCATCCATTATGTTTGTACGTAATTCAGTCAGATACGTAGCGACCGCTGCCCTGACAATGTAGCCTGTGGACCGGGACACAAGATGGGATCACACCCATCTCGCTCGTACGCGCGCACCCTGTATACTGTTGTCCCGCTCAGGGGGTGGGACTCAATGTAATCAGGGGATGACGTGACTCGCGATCTCCGCAGCGGCTTCAAAGATCACAATTATCGGAGCAGTCTGCCGAAAGCCGCGACTGGGTGGTGAAGTCACTCAGATAAGTCATTAAAAGTTTCGTACATAATATGTCCTCTACCAATACTCATGAATTCCTGTAGGAGAGAACTGTTTAAATTTTGACTGTGTAGCATTAAAAACATTAAATATAAATAAAAAGTTTAAGTGTAAATTACAAAAAAATGTATTTAGGTAAAAGCATTGGTGTTAGTTTAAATTGAGCTTGTGAGACAACTGTCGAGCTGTCTGCCTTCTGGGAGCGACATCGGGTGCCAGCCGTGGCAGTCCGGAGGATGGGAACAGGTCAGCTGATTCGTTTTTTTTTATTCTATTTCAATCATCTGTAATGGTTTGTTGTTGTTATTTATTGCAGTACCATTCCTCATTTTAAATGATTATGTTTGTGTCACTATGATACTGCAAGTGGCCATGCACTTATTTTTCTACAGGTAGGTACAATATTTATCTGTAATTCCATATATTTAAGTAGTTTTTGTTCATACAAAATCTATATCTTGGCAGAAGTAAAAAGGTTCTACCCTAACGTCATTTTGCACGATAAACAACTGTATAATTGAAAACGTCTTGCACCTCAATACACAATTGATGATTTAAAACAAAAGCATATGAGCTACTTTAATTCGACTACATTTTTAGTTACAAATATTATACACAATCAGTTTTGGCGCACAAACTAATCTTTGCAAGAAAAACTTATGTTGAAAAGCTTGCAGTGCTATTCAAAGGAGAGCACCGTCCGTTAATTAAGTTGGATACGTACCTACTCATTCTGTCTATATGGGCTGTATGTTAACAGCCAAAAACAAGTAACTTTAGAGGTAATAGGAACTAGTGTTAGATAAGTACTTACGCTATTCTTAAGGTTGCGAGATATCACCAGCTTCGTCTCACCTTTTAAAGATCCATACTGAATGTGATGATCTTTGTTTCTGTAATTATGCTTTTTTTAAATCTCTTTCGGTTATTTGTTCGTATTCTAGTGACTAATATTTTAAACCGAATGCTTCATGCAAAATTACTAGAACAGCTAGAATAACACAGGCCAATAAATATACTTTTATGAGAAACAAACGGTTAAAAGTTACTTTATCAAATGTTTTATTGAAAGTAGATATTGGTTAAAAAAAAGTGTTTTCTACGAGCAGATTCTTGATAATAGACTAAAAAATACTTGATGTGAAATAATAAGCGCACTAGCACATTATTTGTGTTATAGGTAAAAATAAAAACAGCCAACCAGACTCCTAAAAACAGTTTAAATAGGTACTGTAAAGTTTTTCTGCAAAAGTCGACTTTATGTTGTGCAGGCTGGCAGAATAATAACTCTGGTTGCATTCGAACAATCAAGCGAATTTAGAACGAGCTTTCAAATTGGTTTTGTAGGTTTTTTGTTTCGAAAAACAGTGATAGTATAGGACAGACATATATATATAGGATGTAAACACGTTCGCTTGGAATAAACGCAATAATTATAACATAGTACCTTTCATTTTAACGCATTACAGTACCTACATAGTAGTACTTTGTGTTGTGCCAAACCAAAACCACTATTTGTCAAACAAGACTGTATCAAACGCCTGGCAGTACCTAATAAGCTTAACACTATACAATATTACAATATGTAGACACAAATACGTCGTATGTTTAGTCCATTGTTCGTAGTTAGCACACAAATAAGATCTTAGGAGATCAGTGAATCGGGCGAAACCCGCGTCCTTACAAATGTAACTTAGGGACGAACCCGAAACTTGGACCGCGCTCCCCCACTCGAATCTTGTACAAAGGGTGCATGTAACTTAATCTAATCACTTAACGCCTAACTTATTACCGTTGTTTGAGTTTAATTAAATATTTTTCTTGTGTTTATCAAGTCTTTGTCAAAAAGTAAATAATCCAGATTTCAGGTTGCGTTTTGTATCATCTCACAACGTTAAAATAGATTTCTCTATGGTCAGTTATTATTTTGCACTTGAATTATTGTTTGTAAATAAATTATGGAGATAATGTGATAGAAAAGTAGATATTCTAAAAAATCAACCTTGTTTCTTTAGGTCACAGCATTATGTTGTATTATGAATGATCGTTTCTCCTTATGAATTTTAAGATTTGATCTAGAATAAACAGGTTCATGGCTTCATGAACTTTATCTATAAGTGAGTCCTTCTTACAAAATCATATTTCATCCAATCTTTCAGAAATCTACTTTCTTGGATTTTATTTTTACTCTTCTGGTTTTCCGACGGGACAAGTTCGCTTGCTTTTTTAAATACTTACGTTACTTAATTTGATCAAGTGTACTAATGTTTTATAGGTATTCCAAAATACCTTTTTTTTAGGGTTCCGTACGCAAAGGGTGCCAACGGGACCCTATTGCTAAGCCTTCGCTGTCCGTCCGTTCGTCTGTCTGTCAGCACTCTGTATCTCATGAACCTAACCTACCGTAATGGGTAGACAGTTGAAATGTACACAAAGTGTGTATTCTTCTTCTTAGCGTGTCGATGGCAAAAATAGTAAAAATAAACTTAGTTTTTTTTAATTTTTTGGCCCAAGATTCAGTAACGGCGGATACCTTTCGCTGATGCGGCCATTAGGTCCTCATGCACGTGAACAGGTGACAGGGCGTGCGGGTGCGGTGCAAGATGGCAGGTGAGCCATTGTCTGTGGAGAGACACCGCATACACACCGGAGGTTTGAGCCTTCCATGAACCCTCACTTGTGGAGGTTGACCTTGCCGCGGCCTACTTGGGTACGAAGTGCATAGTGTGTAAACTCTTCGAGTGCGAATCCGACTCGTACTTTTTTTTTTTACAAAATTAATCATATATTATATAGCTTTCTATCTTAAACGTAGCGAATCAAACACGTCCAACCGTCTAGTCATTTCAGTTTTCAAAACCAAAAACGTGCTAAAAAGAAAGAAAAAACATCAATCATATTAATATAATCTACTTAGCTATATCCGCGTAAACATCACGAGGGCAACGATTAAGTAAGTATATTCATTTGATCAGCATTAGCAAGTGCGGCGCTTCACACGACTATCGTAATTTGTCGCGCGTTATTTAGAGTTCAGTGCACGGAACCGCACGCATCAGTGGGCACACACGAATAGGTAGGTGAATGTGCAGCTTTTCATTAGCAGTGGGTTATATTCACGGTTTGTCTGTAGAGACTTTAGTTTAAAGTAAAGGCACGTGAACATATCCGTCAAAAGTTGGCCGTAGCATCTCAGCGCTGATTTGCTGGATTCGTTTTCTCCTCTACCGATATTTCTTTTTTTTTTTTTCTCCTCGCAGTTCGTTTTGTTTATATGTATGTATGTATGTATTAATATTTATTCTTGTATTTTATAGTAATTTCCTAGCTATTTATCACGTATGTTGCACCTGCCATGTTTTGTCTCTGCATCACCCTAAGGTTGACTGGTAGAAAATGCCTCAGGCATTAAGTCCGCCTTTGTACAGTATTTCTTTTACTTGTGCATAAAGTTTTAATAAATAAAATAAATAAAAGTCACAAACATCTATGTAGACCTGGCTCTTGTACTATGAGTTCCTGTATCACAAGAGCCAGACCTCTCAATTTACAGGGAATGTGTTAGGCAATGAAGCGCAATAGACAAAAATCAAATAAATTACAGCTGTGGCAAATAATTTGTTAGACAAAAAAAGCAGTAGGTAGGTATAAGATTTTCTGAAGAAACTGGATAGCAAGTTGTAGTGATACGTTTTATCTTAATTTTTTTATTGTCAAATGCAAACAAAGATGTTCTTTTTGTAAGATTTTTTTTTTAAATGTTCTCTATTTCTTTCCAACATTATTTTAAGAAACAAATGCAAACTAATCGCCCAAAACAACCCGACCCGATGGGATTTCCCATCGGTAAAAATGACGATCTTCCAAACAAACTTTCACCCACTTTTGGGGATGAATTTTCAAAATCCTTCCTTAGTGCTCACTTTCGGTAAACAAAGAACTCTTGCGCCAGTATAGTTGTTGAATGTCACTGGATTCAAGATTTTTATTTAGTTGATAGCTTAGAGAATAAGACAGTAATCTTAGACCGACAGTCATCACAGTTCTTGGAGTAGAAAACATCTCCAGGTATACTAGGATCTAATTGTGATTGTAACTCTGAAGATTTAGGGTCAAACTACTTAGAATTTTACAGGTTATTAGAACGTTATGATCCACTGCCATTAACGAAATTCTAGTCGTTTTTGGAAATTTTTGCCGAATTTTATACCAACCTACCCATAGGATTGTAATCCATGTAAATACATAGAGTGTGTAGGTATTAAACCAGTAAATTGAAGTGAATATTTAAGTTTTATTCTATATACAAATATCTATCTACTATGAAGCTGAATCCCATCATTTTGTTTCCATAAAAAGCTTTTGAAAGTGCGCAAAAAAGGGGATAATTACGACACTTCGCGGCTTTTCTTAGAGGCTCGAAAGACGAAGTAAAGTCGTCTAAGTCCGGTTTAACGAAAAAATAAAAGATCCTTCCTTGAAAAGGATTCGCGGCATTAAGGCGGAGGCCGCTTGTAACACCGAATTGAATTAGTTATTTGAAAGGAACAATTTTATAGAATAACAGTTTACATATAATATGTATTTGAATCAGAATTAGTATTAAAGGATTTCGACGACATCTTTTAAAACTTTTAATATTTCAAAAATATTGCAAAAGAAACATATAATTAAGAGAGGTTTAAAATAATAGCTTGGAATCATGTAAACCGTAAGTACTTGGAAAAACCAATTTTATATTAATGAATCTACCACTATTTCAGACAAAACATCAAAACTAGTTAGGTATTACTTGTATTCGGTGTGACAGTAGGCTTTGCAGCGCGTTAAGGAAAAAGGGGCGAAGGGGAAGGCTTCAGTAAACGGAACAAAAACACCAACGTTATTAGCGAGATTGGTGTAATCTGACTAATCTATTTTGGGTAAGGGGAGCTCTGAGGTGCCGAGAAGTATCAGTTCATGAATAAACACTTCTTTCAGTATAGCTTACATAGATAAAGAAAACTGAAAGAGAATTTTCTGCACACTTGACAGATACCGAAAATTGCGATGACAAAAAAAATCTGCTTTATTATTGGTATGCAAATTTTATATGAAATAGCTTAGTTTTTTTACGATATCTTAGACTGTTTACAATACGAAAATATGTATGTTGATGAGTACACCCTTTAAAATATTTTACATTATTATTGTTAGACATTTTAAAAGTTCGTAGCCGCACTGTCTACGGCGTAGGCAGTGGCTACGGCGCGTAGACATAGCAGTATATAACACCTAAATTGAAGTATGAACTTTTTTGTTAAATTTTACTGTATATCACATGCCCATAGCTAGTTGTTTAGAATTAAACTTCGTTATTATATGATCAAGTCAAACCTTTGTGACCCAAACGATTTGAACCTATGCTTTGAAAGAATATTAATAATCTAATGATAAATTTTATAATCTAATATTGGTTACAGGCGATCGTCTTCTCGACATCCCCTGCAATGTATGCGGAGACAGGAGTTCCGGCAAACATTATGGCATCTACAGTTGCGATGGTAAGAATACCTACTAGCTATCTTCTTTTAACTACCGTTCATTAGAGGTATATACACAAATACGATAATACTCACGTGGAAGAAAAATTGTAAGCTTTATAAGACAGTTATCGCAAAAACTAAAAACATTTCTTGTCGTAAACCAGGTAAATAATAATAAATGGTAAATATTTACTTAGTACCTAGTGTAAACACTAGGTACTAAGTTAAATGACTAACTAGCTAACTATATAAATAAATACAAAAGAAAAGGATATTTAGGCGTCGAAGTACTCGTCAGCATCGTTGTCATCCGAAAACGTGCCCAGAAGACTGGCAGCATTGCCACATTGAATGGCAATGCTAATTTTTTGGCCAAAGAACAACCCACTCCTCTGGTCACGTGAAGTAGGTTTTTAAAAACACTTACGGTCGGTGTTTTCTAACCAGCTACCCTGAGAAGAAACACCGACACAAACTTAGAGGTCAGTCTCTTTTAAAGTCCAAACGTTATCTTGGTCCACTGTTCACACAGATTTGTGTGGCACTGTCCAGTGTCAAGTGTAGCTCAACCACGGAGAGCTCAACTAAAGGCATACTCTTGCTAAGAGAGTAGACATTCTTCTTTTTTTCTTTTCGGACAAGCTCGATGATACGGGCCAGTCCGAACAGTTCGATACTTCTGCATGAACCCTACTCCCGATTAATCAAATTTTTCGAATCGCCAGCAACACATCGGACAAGGACAACTGTCAAATCGTGTTGCCATTAATTCTTAATTTGGGCCCCAAACTAATATTATGTCTGTAGGCGATACAGAGTAGGAATTCTCCGTAACTTCGGCCAAAAATACGAATTTCGTGTAGAAAGTAGACCCCCAGATCTAAAGGAGCTTAACAACTGAATGAACAATATATACCAAAGAAAGGGCATGAGGTATTTAATTATTTCAATAAATTGTGAAGTCTGATCCCGTATATTTTTCAACACCGTGATTTCATTAATTACCTAAGTACTTGCGAAATGGCAGCACGTCAAACTCAAACTCAAACTCAAAGCATTTATTTCAATTAAAAAATTTACAGGCACTTTTGAATTGTCAAGAAGTCGCTCAGTCAGACAATATGAAGCTAGGGGCCTATTCCAAAGCATAGGTACCTATGGAGAAGAACGGGCAAGAAACTCCAAGGACACTCTTTTAAATTATATTTTTACAAAAATTTTAGTTACATCACTATGTTGAATTTATAATTATATGTGAGAACGATGTAATAAATAAAAAATAAAAAATTTGATGTAACAATTTGACTGCTGCTGCTGCTGCTTGAAAGGACTGCTGTTTAAATCTAATAACTTATAAATAAAGAGCCTACCTACTATTAAACAGAGTAAGGAGTTTTTTGCAATACTATCACCGTTAAACGTGTGGTTATACTAAGAATGAAATATTTTTCGCTACTTATAAAAATTAGAGCTGGCACTCAATATAAAAGGTAAAGCCATTAAAACAATTTTTAATATTTTTTTCTTCTTTGTGATAAATGGCGTATATGAATTGTTTTGCTTATAGCGGCCATTGTTTTTTAAATTGATGATTGAAACATTTTTAGTTAGGCTTACAACTATACTCTATTAAAAAATTTCCTCTATGACTATACTTGAAACAATATTTAAGATAATTAATAGTCTAAAAAGAGTTACCTTGCTAGCTATGCTTCATATCTTCTGTAAAAAAAAGTCCACCGGCTGCATGGTCTCAAGATCTTCACCTGCACAACAAAATTATCTTGTGAAGCGGATTAAATGATTAAATTCATATTTTCGTGAATTTATTTGGTATGTTTGATAAAACGACTACAGTCGGTAGTTAGCAATAGTAGGGGCTCGTGGCTAGGTAATAACTAAGTAGATAATAACGGTCGGTAGAAGGATGAGGAAAAGCATTTAAGCTACGCATTCAAGTGGTTTCGTTTGACCCAGTAAATGGGTGGTGGACAGTCGCTAAATAATACGACTATATCAGCTGCATCCTGTTAAAACCGACCTCAACATACTTAGTTTGGAAAAAGCTAGGCAGATGATGATGATGAGTTGGTTATTAGTCGGTATTTTCTCTACTCTTATTTCATTATACTTACGTTACTTTTATTTTTTACAAACATTTCATTGTCTTGCTACTAAATTATAAGAGGTTGCATACCTACCTATTTTTTTAAAGTACAGGCCAGACAAAGCTTAAAAAATAAGAAAGTGAAGCCATATAATTTAAAAATCCTTAATTAAAAATAAATACATATTAATGGCATTTGAATATTTTTTTACCTTAAACGGTCAGTAGTCACCTACAGTTCTGTCTTTTTCAAATAGTACATACTCATTCCATGGTTTCTTGGTAGCCTGCGAAATTCAAATCCTATTTTTTTTTTGCTATTTGCATGTGTGTCAGGTAGTATGTTGATCGAAATATAATTTGTGACCTTAAAATATTATAGGTATTTATTTACAGAGACTTATGACAATACAACCTGACACTGACCTGGAAATAGCAAAAAAAAATAGTTTCGCGGGTTACCCTGGCGCTTTCACCAAGTAGTTTACAGGCTTACTATATAGTACATACTATCTCCATACATAAAATTAAGCGCGAAAAACAATTCAGTCTTTTTTTTTTTTTTTTTTTTAACTTATTACGTCAGCAATTCTTCACGGAAGACGAGGCGGTATGGTCGAAAGACTATAATAGCACAAGCCTGCCCTTTGGGCGAACTAAAAAATAAACAACATTATTTTTAGTATATGCGAAACCTGATGTATAGTTTGTTCAGAATACTTATTCTAGTTACTTATTAGTTACTTAACTGAATCGATTTCAATAATTTTTACACCTACCATTTAGGTACCTACTGCCAAACTATTATCAATGAGCGTACGATGCTGGAGGAGTATAAAACATGGTCACCGCGCGCCGCGCCACGTGGTGAGCATGTTTTTGAACGGACCACCAGGTAACATATCAATCATAGACGAGTAACTTAGTGATTTCTCATGATACAGTTTGAATGTTTGTATTATACATAGATTCTTTACATAAAAATACTAGACACGTGTTTCGGGTTTCGCATATACTGAAAATAATGTTGTATATGTATCTTATTTTCTCCAATTAAAAGGTATTTTTATTGTTGTTTTCTTTACTGTTTCTTCAAAATAGCGTTTCGATTATGTCGACTGCTCACGGTTCGTCTGCTTCACCTACGTACAACAAAAATTCGTCATTAACGACACGGATGTACACAGGTTGTTCCGGTTTCTTCAAGCGCTCGATCCATCGCAACCGCGTGTACACCTGCAAGGCAGGCGGTGAGATGAAGGGCCGCTGCCCTGTGGACAAGACGCACAGGAACCAGTGCCGTGCCTGCCGCCTCGCCAAGTGCTTCCAGGCCAATATGAACAAAGATGGTAAGTGGAATTTTGCTTTAGTTGTCTTCGACTCGATGACGTTTCAATAATATCTGTAATTTATAGATTAAACCAATCTACTTACGTACTCAGACAATAATATATGTATCCTAACACTAAACCTAACAAATAACTACCTACTTGAATGGCGTCGAAAAATTTCTCCGCATCGCTGTAGACGGGTAAAATTAAATGTGCCCAAGAGACTGGCGGCATTGCCACCTGGTTATATGTCAATGCTTAGCCTCTGGCCAAGGTAAAAGCGAGCCCGTTGGTCACGGGAAGTGTAAACGTAACGTTTTGTTAGCTTTTGAAACGTTGAGTGGAATGAAATAAATTTTCCTTCCTCACGATAGGAAGGAAACTACTTATTCATTAAGCAAATGTAAAAAAATGCTAGCTCATGATAAAAGTCTAAAATTTAAAAAACATTTGTCAAACGCTGTCTGATTGATAAGCAAGTTTTTATTCCTGACTAGCTTCTGCCCGCGACTTCGTTCGCGTGGAAGTCGACACCAAAATATACTAAAATAACAGCCACATTCTTATTAAACTTCCTTGTATATTTATACTTTATTGTACACCACAAAAATACATACCTAAGATGAAAAAAATGCATCAAACACTACAAAATATACAATAGGCGGCCTTATCGCTTTCTGCGATCTCTTGCAGGCAACCTTAGAATACTACTACTATAATATGTTTACTACTGTTGTAGTGTTGGTCTCAGCCAGAATATACAGAGAGAATCACGATTGGTAACACTGGAGAAAGGGACGTACAGTTGTCCATGTGAGAAGCAGCTCGTCCTGAGGTCTTCTCCCATAGCCTTCAGTAGGTAGCAATTTCCCATTGCTTACGAACTTTTTCGGTTTTAGTGAATTAATGAACGCCTGCGTTCCTGCATATATTATAGGTACCTAATGGCACAACACTGATATGCTGACTGAATCATTCTTACAGATCTCTCTCGTTCGTCAGAAATAATTTCTAAGATTGCATCATTCAGTGTAAATAATATAACAGCACATAGAACCATTTATATTTATTTTTTATTTTAACAATTGATGATAGAAGAGGCCTAAACTTCATGTTTTTCTGTGTACGTTCTACGAACTATCATATTAGTAGGTAAATCAAAATGTAAAAAAATAATAATCACATAATAAAAATAGCTGGAAGTCGAAATTACTAACAGTTGTGCGAAGCAGTCGTCAAAACGCTAAGCTAAATGCTTTGTTCAAAGATGACTAAAAGATCGCATGGCTAGGGGCGTTATGTTTTTCGTGGTAGCGTGCATTTCGTATTAGTAAACTTACGCGGACGTGTTATTCGGTGTTACACTTTTCTAAGTCAGGTAACGTAACACACTCACTAAAATATCCTTTCTTAAATGTCAAGATTGTCCGCTTACTGTATAGTGCATGGACTTATAATACTAAGTCCATGGTATAGTGTGATGCTTATATTTTTTTTTTGTTGTTAGCCTATATTGTCCCACTGCTAATTATTTAAAAGGTTAAATCTGCAACTATCTGCAATTTTCTAACCTAGGTATAGGTAAGGTTAGAATATTGCACGTCTCTTTAGAATTGCAGTAAACTATCTATAGGATTACATTTGTAACTAAAGTTAACTCAAAGCATTGGCACTTCTGTCAAAGAGCCGGTCAGTTAGTCAGAAAGTTGAAGCTAGTTGCGCACTCCAAAATGTAGATCTCTACGGAGAAGAAAGAGCAACAAACTCCAAGGACACTCTTTTCAAGCAAGATATTACAAAATCCTGGGTACATTATTCTTGTTGCTTCTATAGTTATACGAACATAATGTAATATTGATCATCCCCCATAAGTAATAGCGTGATAATTTGTAGCCTACAGACTGATCAGACTTATATGGAATATCTATGTAATAACAGAAACTATCCGGTAGTATTTGCGTGGTGCTGGAACATACATACAAACAGACAAACAATCTAAGACCACGAAGTATTTTTTTTTTAAATATTCATCGTACAGTTTTGACTTCCCTACGATTTTATTATATGTATCCATAGAAATGTAAAAAACGTGATATATATATGTATGTATTTATAGATGAATTACAAGGGAGTAAAATGAAATCATTGCTATCTGTAGGTATCTACATCCTATGTTGTTTGTTCATGTAGGTATCATGTTTTAAAGAAAAGGTCGCAAACCGCTGCTAGTTTTGTATATCAAAAGTGTTGTGTGAGTAAGTAGAGGCTTATTTTCTAAGCATAGTCTACTACAATAGGGCAACGACAAACTCACACCATAAGCAAATTGAAAACACACATGTACTAGTAACAATGGCTATCGTGACAATAGCCGCTCTTATTTGCTATCGCAATATACGTGTGCTATCAACGACACATAACGTCCATCACGCTCGCAGCAGGTTGTTTTGTCCACTGTCCATTCGCTCAAATATTGAGTGAAATATAGCGTTTGCCGGCGGCCAGTTCAATTTCCACAGTAGTTTCTGATCCTATCTGTCATTACGTCATCTAGATGTACCCAATATTGTGTTGGGTGTTGCGATGTCAGCCTTTGTCCGCTTTATTTATAGCTATTGTGACTGGAATATGCTTATTGTACACCTGTATATACCAAAATACAGGTGCAATATTGTTCATATACTTTACCAATGATGCTACGTTGAACCTAATCTGACAAATTGGGTTCAGTATAATCATCTCCACATTGTTTTACACGCAATTTAACAAAGTTTTTCATTCAAAGGCACGTCACCCCGCTTCTCTTTTTCAATCTCTTATCTTTGAAATCAGTCTATCCCTTTTTCAAACTGACTGCTCTAAAGGAGCGATACATTCTCAGCTCACATAGTAAGTATATCTTAGTGAGTTTTCACATTCTTTTCTTTATCAAGTCAGGACACATAATACCTTTTTTAAGGCTACGGCACTGAGCAGTCTACTGCAAAAAAACTATATATAATGCATTACAAAGATCAAAATAGCATAAACCTTTGACCAAGTTCGAGATAACTTCAACCTACAACTTTTTTAATGATTTGGCCATTTTATGAAATATAAATTTATAATTGGCCTTAAATTAACCTTATCGGGTCATGGGGTCCGAGTGCGCGTCTCCTTTTTACGGAAATTTCTCGCCGGCTGGTCGACTTCACGTGACCAGAGGGCTGGGTCGTTCTTTGGCCAAAGCATCAGCATTGCCATTCAACGTGGCAATGCTGCCAGTCTTCTGGGCAAGTTTCCGGATGACAGCGATGCGGAAGAGTACTTCGACGCCTAAGTGTCCTTTGTTTTTGATATAATAAGTTGGTTTATAGTCATTTAATTTAGTATCTAGTGTAAATAGTTTGAAAGTACCTACCTGAGAAAATTTATTAAATTGGCCTTTTGTCAATGTCACATTTTTTTTTATTTGATGAGAAATGTAAAGAAGATATCTGAATGTCATTCTACGGTATTGAGTGGGTAATTAACAATAGATCATACACTATAATGTACTGCAATTAACAGACAAATAGCCTAACATTCTTTGGCTGTGATTGTACTCCACCGTCCTGTAACTGGGATACCATTTCAATTTCCAATCCCATGGGAGTATATTTCACCTCGATATAATACATGACTCGATCTAAATCTAAATTCTCTCTAAGTAAAATCTTGTGAATAATTGAATATTCATAGAGTCCCATGTCGCCCGCAAGTCGGGCTCCTCTCACCATGTGACGAAGCCTTTTAGTATGTACTCTATATACAGATAGATAAGTCTTATCTCCTCCAGGGTTGTCAAAGCTTTGATCTGTTCGATCAGTTGGAAAATAACAAGCTCTAAAACTTGTAGAAGTTGTGGTGATCCGGTGTAACAGCACATTTCTTTATTAATACAGGTGCACGAAAATGGATTATTTAGGTACCTCTATTCAGGTAGATCTATTGAGTAGGTACTCAATAGATCTCAAGATAGCTAGGTACTTATATAAATTACGGTACGCAGTAGCGCGTGTTGATGAGTGTTAATTACCTAATTAACTCTCATCAACACGCGCTCTCTTAAACTGCATTAGGTATGTAGGTAAGCTCTGAAACCAGTGAAGGTAGGATCTACATCAACTACTTTCCACAATAATTGGACATGGTATTCTTCCATACTGAAGCAAAACTTGTTAAACATATTAGAAAACACTAATCATTACACAGAATGTAGTACGCGTAGTAACCCTTGGGTAGGTAGCAGCGGCACTGCGGTGGTGCCGCAGGTGCTCCGTCGCTAATTTATTCACGAGCATCACTTTGTGCCGCCGCCGCCCGGATTACCTTTATATGTTTACTCGCTCGCGTAATTATACGCCCTCACGAAACTTACCCGCCGACGCGAGTTCCATTCCACCCGCTGTCGTATCTAAGTACATACCTGATGCTGTGCTATAGGTAAGTACTGCATAGTAACAACTTTGTGTTTCATTGCTAGTTATGAAACGGACTATAACTCTTTTACATCGCTAACATGCAACATATAAAGGCTTAAGTTTTGATAAAGTGAGATTCTTAAAGCCTTTTCAATAAAGAATTGCCATGGTAACTTGGCACAAATCTGTTAAGATATCAACATAAATAGACACGATATGGTTTCCGGCATGGGGTTTCATTAAATTAGTAGGTAGTATTAAATACCATCAACAATATGGAAACCGGAATTACAGTAGCTAATTGTTGCTACAAGTCGTAGTTAGTATGTATTCCCTACCAACTCTTGTAGTCTACAAGGGATGATTTCGTGACTTAAGTCAAACTTGTGAGTAGAAAACGAATACAGTAGGTATGCAGAATTCGAACTAAACGCCACCTATTCAACCGGTCTTTACTAATCAAATATTTACATCCTAAACATTAAACCCTACCAGCATCGTTTAACATTGTAAGATAGTCACGTTGCTGAAAACAAACGGCTGATTACAATTTACACGCTTTTTTCAAAATGCAAATATCGACTTGAAACCGTGAGCAATCGCAGACAGCGGCATTACCAATTCATTCGTCCTGAGTTCGACTGTTCGCTTCCCGGCCGCAACCGCAGAATAATGAAGTAATTCCATTAATCAGTCAGGAGCAGCCTGCCTGCGTGGCTTTCAGTTCACAGCTCACACAATTTGTTGAACTGTTACTTTGTTCCAAGTTAAATGTATAAGAAAATAAAGGTTGAATTTGAATGATGAGAACGCGTTAGCTTACAAGTAGATACTTTCCGAGTTCTGGCCTAGGTATTCAGGAAACATTACATATTGACGCACACGATATTGTTCCTGTAGCTACTATAAAAGAATACTATAATACTTACAGGAAAATATACCACCAATGATTACCTAATTTAACCAATTCTCCAAAAACGACGATCTGAAACAGAAAAATATTTTTCTATACCTGCCTAGCAACCAGAAATATCACGAACTTATAAAAGTAATTGATAATATAATTGTTAGAACGTGAAAATGATTTTGAACTTCAAAGCACGATTCATGTTATAAAATACTCACTTCAAACGAATACAGATAAATCCATCAAATTTTTCAGAAGAGCTAACACAAAAAGGTCACGTTCCTGTGGAAGTAAATCATTAAGTTTGCCAAGTCCTGTAGCCAGGGAGCCAATCAGCTAACTTCAATATCGTCGGCAAACAGACCGAATCGATGTTAGCCAATGCGTCAACACACCCGGCTACCTTTGTGTCCCTAACTAGACATTTGTATACGCAAATCCGATGTGATATGGGTGTGAAATCGTTAAATACTTAGGTACGGGTACTTTGGGTTAGGTTTTTGATGGCCTTTATTTCAATTGTACCTACTTCCTATTTAGTTTTTTAATTTTATTAAGAAACAAAATATTATATGTAAAATCTTAGTAAAAATTAGTTTATTTCTGTTGACGTCTCTCGTCCTTGATATATTTTAATGGAGACGTACAATAAAAACATTACACCTCGTCAGCAAAAAGCTTAAAACATTTTAATTTCAATCCTTTTTATGAAAATAATTTACTTATGTTCATCATAAACAAAGTTCAACATCAGAGCAGTGTCTCTTTCAGTCTCTTTCAAGTGATCAAATAAACATAATCCCCAATTTAACTTTATAAAATTAATTTAAAATCGATCGAGCAAGCCAGCCGTTCGCTTCTCAAAGTTACCAATACTTTTTAATATTCGTTGAAAAAGTTAAAGGGTTTATATCTAAAAGCTTTTTCATCGATGGTCTTTCGCGAAGTTAATCAGTTGTCATCAATTGGAAAAGTTCAAATAACTAGCTTCTATATATCAAAGCTTCAATGGAATTTTTGTCTCTACGTTTTCTCGAGCTTCCTATGAATATTTTAGAGAAGAGGTAGGTATGACCGTGTTTGCATGTAATGTTGCAACTTTATGCTTCTTCTTCTCAAGTAGTTGCCTTGAGTCAAATCCAAACATTTCTCCTGGTATTTTCACACTTTGGTTTGTATCGAACGCCTTCTACCAGCATCATACAAGTGAGTAAAAGAACATTTTTAATTTTTATAATACATTTTAAAATATCAATTACCATAAAAGCCTGTTATAAAACCTGAGTGTCGCGAAGACGCGTCGCCTTCGGCGTCGGCTGCTACAAGGGGCAAACTTTTCAATTACCGCCATGTCGTGTTACCCCGCAGCGGGTTAAATTAATTCTCTCCACTTCACAAAAAGATTCACCTTACCCCAAACCACCCTTGTGAACCGACATCGGCCATCCTAACGTTTTTCGATTTTTCCCTGGATATATTCCAGAACCCGTAACATGCTGACGTTTCGCAATATTTATTTTTAATTTAACGGTTCGCGCGCTAGATTTTGATTCTACAACGAGCTTACCTTTTTGAAGTCCTTTTGTGTTAAAAAGAGAATTTTAATGGTTCGTAACGAATTGGAACGAACTTTGCTACGTGTATTTTCTGCGAATGTTAAAACAAGGGGCCAGTTTATAACATTAAGCAAATGATGGATTGATCTTAAAATCTTTGCTACTACTGAAGTGTTTATTTAGGCCCCTAACATTATGTATATAATTTTGATTACGGTTATTGTGTGAGCTCACACATAATCAATGATCAGGTAATAGTCAAGCTTTATTGCGTACTTAATATTCCACTCCAAATGAATATTTATCGATGTATAAAACCGTATGTTGCGTGCATCGGGAGCGTATCAAATGGAGTAGATCGGTGCTTTTGGAGCAGTGTTAAGGATCAGTAACACGTGTTCGCGCCAGTGCAGCGTGCAGCGTGACCACACCCGAGGGGAGACCGAACAAAGGGACGCCAATTGTACTATAATAGCTACTTCACTTGTGTTTGCGGATATTTATTACCTTTAATTACATTCTTAGTTAGTTTTTAAACACGTTTGTATAGTTCTTTTGGGCTTTGTGAAATTAAATAACTTTCATCTTATTGAAAGTAATTCGACCATCGATGAAAAAGCATTTACGTGTATTATCAAATCAATAATAAAAAAAAATTCCTGCTGAAACCTCGTCCTGAATTGATTATTTCATAATTATATAAATCTATTTACACTGCTTATTCCTGGCAAATAGGTTTAGGCAAATAGGTTAGAACATTGAGTTCCTGGGAAATATAACAATCATACCTGCTTATTATAAATTACGCCTGTTCTTCCGGGATACTATTGATTCGCTATTTGACAAAGGTTGGGCAGAATAAAGGCCCGGTAGGTTTCGATCCGATTAAGTGATTTATTCACCGCTTCCGTGTTTGTCTGCTGTCCTCCTGACCAACTAAAATATTGCCTATATTTTGACAGATCAAGTGATTCAACCCTCGCCCCCAGGGTGAATCTCGCCCGACTAATTTAATTTTAATGTTGTGCGTGAACAAATTATTGCACTGTCATAGCGAATAAAACTAAAATGTTTAATGGGATAATCTGTTGCATCTGGTTTAGGGGTTATTTTTTTTCACGTTTACGTGATTCTTAATTAATTTTCGCGTTGTACGGTGGGTGGGTTAATTGCATTACACACGAATGGATTAGTCGAGGTTTATTGATGATTGTTTTTGTAGTAAATTAAGTTTGGTTTATCCCAATTTATTAGATTATAATATCTTTTGTAATTTGCATGATTGAAAATCCTAACACGTGTGTACACCGTGCACCAGTGCAATTTTATGAAAACAATAGATGAAAATTAACGTTACCTACCTACTTACGATCGCGTTTTCAGCTGAGCTTTTATAAAATGGAAAAACTTTGAGTTCATCTGTAAACTTTATGCTTTACAAAACAAAGTTATTTATAGTGGTGAAATAAAGCGATGCGCTGCACTCCCAACTTGTTCAATTCTGAAACAGGCTCGACGTTCTGAAACCGCAGAGCGGTAACTTTGCGTCAACTTTATGAAGAAATACTGTTTTGTTGCTCTCCTCGCCTTCTATCAATAGGATTTTATACTTAATTAGACTTGCCCTAGTACTCCTAAAGGGTCTGCTGTTGTGTGTCGTTAAGCATTGAAAAAAAATGGTATCTTGAATATAATTTAACTAGGTTAAAAATCAAACTTCGACCTACATTGGATAGATTTTGTTAAACTCTCTTAAAAGCGTCATTTAAAAGAACTAATAAGTAGGTACTGTAAGGCATTTCACTTTTTTGTAGAAAAAATCTATCGTCCATAATATTATTTTTCCTTTACAACATACCTACGAATATAATACAATTAATCATATATTAATATGATACGATTATATATACTTATTGACAGGTGTCATAGTAGAAATAAAAGCAAAAGTAGGTGTGTGTATAGATAGGAGCAAAACCCGTTGTCATCTCGACATTGTTGGACATCTATTATATGAGATGTTTGTCCGGGACCCGGGCGGACCCCGCAGGGTTGAAGGTGAATAAAAACCTGGATATTTCTCATATTTATGTCGGTGCACTCGAAAATATTCCCTGAGGTCGGTACTTGTAGCTAGCTGGCTTTAAAGAGATAAGTTCTCTGAGGCGGTTGCGGTAAGGAACAATTTCGCGCGCAGGTGTGCCGGAGCGTGGGACATCGCCCACCTGGCGCGCCCCCTCTGCCTCTTCGCTGCCCTCCACCCTCTCTGGCTCGTTAATGATGATGTGCTCAGCCAGCAGACTATTTCACTTCTGAATACATCTTTCTCACTTTTGATACTCTGTCCCTGTCGGACCGCTGGCCGCGCTCGCCCCATCCTCTTCGTGCGCCGTTCGCCTGGTCGCATCCACCTAGTCAATTCGGCAAACGCGTATCTACTTTGTGTCGGAAATGTAATGGAACAAATGCGGCTGGAATTAACGTCGGAACGAATGTCGGGACACGGGGTCGTTCTCTCGCAGGATATTTTCCACGCGATGATTTTGATGCGCAGCTATGAAGCTCTAATAATGTTTGTGGAAAATAAACACAAAGTAGGTAGAGTAGATAATATACATAATATATTTCAAGCTTTGCGTCCTTTTGAATTACAAATATTTGGCTAAGCGATAGGTTTAGTTTACGTGTGTTATACCTAAGACTATTCTAAGTATTTGATTGTTGTTGAGCAAAAGAGCTCTTGCCCCATTTTTTCCTCAATAAATCTATTTTGTAAAGCCTACGATGCAAAAAACAGGTTGTTTAACATCTTGATCCGCGTTGGTATTATCAAGGCGGAGGGCTTGCCTGTTGGCGGCAAGTCGGCAACTTCTGCACAGTCATGCTCCTTGAATGAATCACGTTGCCTGGAAAGCGAACCCTTGATGTGGACATCTCATTAGGAGTTTATTGGAATGAAGTACTTAAAGTGGATAACTATAGTACTATCCTATAAAAACATCACCGTGAAAACTTAGGTGAACTAACTGAACTTGAAGTGAACTGTCAATCTCTGGCATTAGATGGAATGACAGTTCACTTCAAATTCAGTTCACGAAAGTT
Source organism: Gortyna flavago (assembly GCA_963669345.1). NCBI lineage: Eukaryota > Metazoa > Arthropoda > Insecta > Lepidoptera > Noctuidae > Gortyna > Gortyna flavago. Next base: position 11,386,268 of record OY770129.1, read on the forward strand.
TTTACGGTGAGATTTTTGCAGAATAGACCGACTCCTACATTTACTACCGCGTGTTGATCTGATTGTTGTTAGAGTCCACTGAAGCGCCAGGGGTAAGTCCTAGCCAGTACATTCTTCATCACCATTATCATCACGCGGTTACCGTGCTGCCACTAATTAATAAACATGAGCGGTTCCCAGACATTATAATGTTCTCGATACTTTGAGTGACATAAAATATCTATATTATAATTTCATGTTCTATTTAGTCTAACATAACAATGTATCCAAAGAATAACTACCATTAATTGTCCCGAAGAATTAGTCCCGGTATCCTTTTAAGAAACTTAGCAGATATCGAGTGTTCATTAGGTAAAACCTCAGTTAACACCGGTTCCTCGCAGTTAACGACTTAGTTAACACACTTGTTAGTTATGTAAGTGCGTCTTGGTTATGCCTGTTCAGTCAATAAACCTTTTGACCGCTCACCAATTCGGCTTCGTGAAGCTTTCATGAGGCGGGCGGGCGGCCAGGATTATTGGATCATTAATCACGCCCCACACCACGCTACCTCCTCAGGGTACGTGTCTGCCCGAACAGAGTAGTGCCCACACCTATCGATAACTGTCTAGGTTTTTCTTGGTAAAAAAGAAAAACTTTGGCAAGTGCTACCACGCTTGATTAGGTTTCAAGGTTAGCAAAACACCACTTTTATATTTACAAAAGTTTACAAATAAATTATAAGGTATTAGTCGTTTCTTTGGAATTACTAAAAGCTTTAAAAGAGCCTAATCTTCATCTTTAAGTCTATCGATGACAAATAAGAAAAATAAATAATGATAATTATAGGACTAGATAGATTTAGACTCATTGCTAACCGATTGGCCGGAGAAGGCACAGCATGAAGAAAATTGGAAAATATGGAAGAGACCTTTGCCCAGCAGTGAGACAGTTTAGGATAAATTAAAAAAAAAAAAAAATTATATTTATTTCTGTAAATTGGTTCATAAAAACTAAAAAAAAATTAAAATAGATTTATAAAACTAGATGACTTCGGTGTTTCCGAACTGGCTATTCTGAGAATAAAGACCGAAACAAACAAACTCAGAGTTCACAGTCTCTTTTAAAGTCCAGACATAATCCTGGTCAGGCCATATGAAGACATATTATGTACAAACAATTTTATTCAAATTTAAATTACTAATTTGCGTAAACTCTATGCTGATGAGCTTCAAAGCTAAAAAATCTGTAGCATTTGAGAAAGGAAACACACCCCCGTATATAATTTACGTGTAACAAAAACTGCAATTTCATATATGAAACCACATCGAGATGCAGTACATCACTATGATATCGACCGCAGAACTCCATTTACACGGGCAGTAACGTCGTACTGTAAGTACATTATAGGTAACCTACCCGCTACCCACCACCCTGCAATATTGGTATGGGTTGCTCGCAACAAATGCTTTTACACCTTCCGGGTGCACGGATAAAATGCATAGGTAGATACTTTAGCTGCATAGATGTAGGTCACAGAACGCCCTCTTCAAAGACAGGTTTCAGACTTGGACTTTGGTTTATGATAAGGATTAAGGTACCTACTTTGATTTAATTTTGTGACTATTTCAAGAAGTAAAGTAGGTATATAAGTATCTTAGGACTCGTGAAGAGGGGCTCGTGGCTAAGTAATAACAGCCGCACGGGTCGATCGATCAGATAAGGTAAGATACGCTTGCCGCGTTCAGTCCGTACCTATATGGGTGACATCCTTACATACAGAGACCCCTCCGTACCTCGGAAAGCGCTGTTGGTCCCGGCTGACATTCTTGGATCTTTGACCTTTTTTTTTTAGTCTTTAGAGGTCGTCAGAAGCCCGAAGGTCTGATAACCAATCTTACCAAGGGGCACAGAATACATAAAGGGGTATAAGTGTTACCCAGTAACCCCGGGGGGGCCCGTGGCTAAATAATAACAGCCGCACAGGTCGATCGATCAGGTTAAGCTACGCTTGCCGCGGTTGGTCTGTGGATGGGTGACCATCTTTACATATCGAGACCCCTCCGTGCCTCGGAGAGCACGTAAAGCCGTTGGTCCCGGCTGCCATTCGTGGATCTTTGACAGTCGTTACGGGTAGTCAGAAGCCCAAAAGCCTGACAACTAGTCTTACCAAGGGGTATCGTATTACCCAGTAACTGGGTTGTGGAGGTCAGATAGGCAGTCGCTCCATGTAAAATACTGGTATTCAGCTGCATCCGATTAGACTGGAAGCCGACCCCAACATAGTTGGGAAAAGGCTAGGCAGATGATGAGTGTTACCCAGTAATTGGGTTGTGGAGGTCAGGTAGTAGTCCATCCACGTAAAATAGGTACTGGTATTCAGTTGCATCCGGTTAGACTGGAAGCCGACCCCAAAAATAGTTGGGAAAAGTCTAGGCAGATGATGATAAAGTATAAATCTATATAAGTCATCTTAGAAGTTTAAAAAAATCATTTTTCTGTTTTTTATAAGCATAATGCAGTAGGCCAGTAGGTACTAGAACCTAGAAAACGTAGTTTTATTACCATTTAGGTGCGTATGTATGCATTTGTAACCCTTATTAATGAATTTGAACTCTATTACATCGATAGCCATTTTACAAAATGCTAAATTAAAATGCTGTGAAAGTAATTGACGTCCAACCGCCAATGCCTGCGGGTAATAAATAACAAATACTTTTTGTATCAACTACCTTTTTGAAAAACATGTTTTGTTTGCTTTCAATTCGGCTCGCGAGGGGTTTGCAGCTGATACATGTTTGAAGTTAAATCTCCCTTTTAAACGCGGCCAATGTGATTCACTGCGCGCCTTTTATACGAGCCTAAACGACGACGGAGACTTAACTTCTTTCTGAGCTTTTTATCTATACCTTATATGATATTTACACTTTTGATATTTTAAGAATGAGAAGTAGGTACCTATTTCGCGATACGTATTTTGGGTTCCATAGATTGGGTTATGATTAGATTCCAATTCGCTACAAAACATGTAACAACAACAATATAATTATCAATAACATTATTTTACACTTAATTTGCGCAATTTGCAAACTGTATTCAAAAGGGGTGAAGATTACATCAGGCATAGAATCTCTTTGGAAAGTTTCAGCTCAAAAAAATTACTCAATGAATGCGGACTGACCAAATTTTTGGTTCCTTATGTTTATTGAATTCAAATCATAACAAACCTGTCACCGCACTACGACGGGGAGATCTTTTCACGTCACTCGCTAATTTAGGTTAGGTTATAAAATTAAGTTAAATCGACGGGATCAAACGTGCCAACAATGCGGAGAAATGCGACCGGATGGTTCCATGTACTGAAATTTCTCATATGTACCTAACATGTAGATATGCACTATATAGACCCTTTCCGTTACACGTTGTCTATGGTTTAGCCAAGTAGAAATTATATCATAACCCTCCGTAGTTGGGTCAAAACTATAAGAATTATACAAATACAAGCAACCCGCCCCTGCTTCGCACGGTTTTTACGACTTCGAGATTTGTTTGGTTCGTGTACCTATGTAATAAATGCTCTAACTAAATGATACAATGAAAACCCTTTGCATGGTCTAGAAGAACAACGCGGTCGTACAGACAGACACGAACACTTAAAGTTATGTAATGTATAGATTCTGCCGATAAAGAAAAACATAGGTATGTAGATACTTGTTATAGCGTTTAAACTGTTCGCTTACTACTTTTATAGTTAGATTAACAACAACATTATAATAACGGCCTAGCCTTCATATAAAACATAATACCATTGTACTAAAACGGCTTAGCTTTGCCGGGAGCGTAGCGGCGTAGCAAAACTCTACGACTGCTACGGAGACGGCTACGCTGCGTAGGCATAGCCGCAACCGTAGCAATCGCAAAGCCAAAGGAAGCTCAAGCTTAGTACTTATTTGTTTTGATAATTTGATACAATTATAGGTAAATAACAGTTTTTAAACCACAAACTATAATAACGCTATTCATCAGATAATGAAAAACTTGTTACACATTTCGCCTTCATTTAATTAAAATCTCGCTTATCCGCGTCACACTGGAAACTGAGCCCCTTGGCTTAACCGACCCTAAGTATCTGTGATTAGTGAATATATACCTTAGTCTGATGTCATAAAGTCTGTTTTGGGTTGGTGGGGGATAGTGAGGGAAGCCGATGACGTCGTGAAAAAAGCACGTGTTGTATTTGGGATTACATGCGCCCCATAAACAAAAGGTTAACATTGCATCAGTCGCTCTGACACTGCAATACACGCGATATGTTTTATGAAACGCGGTAGTATATTTATTGAATGTTTTCATTCTATCGGTGTGTGTATTTATCTATGGTCGCACTGGCTCATTGTTAAAACGACTAGGGTGCCTAAAAAGGCCACTTTGGCAGAATCATAAAACAATTCATAACAAGCAATTTCATCCGCGCCGGATACTAAATGTTACAAAGACAAAAAATCAATGGGCAACATAGTCCTAGTTTCAAACTGTATGAGTTTTGTGTGGAGATTCGTAAAATGCTATAGGTACATCTCTGCCTAACCCTTCAGGGATATATAGGTGTGAAACTGTCAAACAGATGAATTGCGTAATATGTATCTATTGTTTTATGATTCTGCCAAAGTGGCCTTTTTAGGCCCCTAGGAGTATAGAAAAAGATGTGATTATTGCTTATCTCAAAAGTATGAATAATATTTTTTAGGAACGCAATTCCCAAATGTCCAGAAATGAGGTTAAGAGCAGTACCATTTAGCAAAAAAAAAAAGTTATCCTGTTTTTAAAAGTAATATAAAACTACTGACTATATTACGTAAGACATTAAATATTTATAAAACATCATCAGAGCTTAGAGAGGAGTCACTAATTCCCTATTATGCAATTCTAGAATCGTCATTTAATATTTAAAATCCCCACTTACGTACGTAGAGGCTGTCATCTATTCGAATAGTGCGTCCGTCAGCATTTGTATCGTCTGCTAAGCCGCATAGATAGTACCACCCTATAGTTAGACAAAGAAGGTTAATTAAAATGACCACGAAAAACAAACGGGTTTACCACAAGCAAACTACAATTGGGTTAATAAAGGGTGTTTCCTTTGTGATAGATTGTATGCAAAATACAATTGATTTACTTCCAAGAACTGCAGCAGTAGTGCAGGATTATTGAAGATAAGTATCTAATAATGTAGTCTGCACTGGTCTCTGGAGTCATTGCTCAAATTATTGAAAAAACATGTAGGTGCCTACTGCTGTGTAGTCGTAGCAGATGTGCAGGCATTTAATTCAGTCTAAAGCTTAATACCAGAATCGCTAAATACCAGAAATGCTAAATACCAGATTCGCAAAATACCAGACTCGCAAAACACCGGATTCGCCATATACCAGATATGTTGACTACTACATAATGCAGTCAATCAAATGCCTACATATCTATTCCAATATACTACTTTGTAGTGAGTGATTGTACTTTCAATCTATAAAGACCCACTGCAGGGCAAAGGCCTTTTTGCATACAGAGAAAGTATTAGCATTAAACATAAAGCTTGTTCAAGACGGGTTGGCGATTTCAAACTAATATTAACCTTTTGACCGCCACAGTCATGTAAATGACAAAACAAAATGAGCCCAGCACGGCACTATTTGCCTACATGACAGACTTTGACGCCGAAGGCACGTTTTTGATTTTTTAACGTAGGTATGGCGGTCAAAAGGTTAACTTTACCTTCGAAGAATTTCATCGCAGCGGGGCCAGATTCATGTACCTGCTGAGTCTATGTTAAGAGGTTGTGCGTCGATGTCCCTGCCACCCTGTATTGAACAAAAGTCCAGATTTCTTTACGAAAAACTATTTCGTCATTATTCTGAGTAGTTCTTTTGAATCACTTTTTGGTTGGCACTAGCTAGCGGTGGCGGCGCGGGAACGCAGCGTATGCGCCGACATGTGCGGGCACAATAGCCGCATTCTCATGGACTCAGCCTCGTTAAGCTGATTGCGTGACGTCATCCCTGCACAGGCCCCGTGTACATTGGATGTGAAATTAAAACAATTCTCTTTAAGTTTTAAAGAAATTTTCAGTTTTGATGGTTGATGTTTGCTTGACGAATGGTCACCATTCTCATTTGCTCAGTAGGTACCTACCTAGTTTATTCTCTTAGCTAAATTTGATATTTTGGTCAATCAATGTCACGTCTTGTAAGAGGTAGGTACTTCAATCTATGTTGTAAAATGCTCTACAAATAGGCGCGTGGTGTACGTATTAGGTTCTTTCGATATTCTAACAGAGGTCTAATCACTCTCAAAACTTTGAAAATTTTAAAGTTTAAAATTAAAGAATGGACGAAAAACCTCATAGAATAAATCAATCCCTTTGATCTCGTTAACTTAGTCACCGACACTCATGAACTAACTTCAAAAGAACCATACTTTTATTAATAAACAAATTAGCTTCAATGATTCACAGTTAGATCAGTCCTAAAAGTATTCTAAAAATAATTGCTCCTGATCGGTCAAAGGGCGAGTTGCGTATGAGCACGGCCCACGGATGCACATTATTCGAAGGCAGGCGAGGCGCGGACGATCCCGGCTTACCGAGGGATCGCTAGCGAATAAGCGGTTCATGGCTCTATAATCCGACGTGTAAAACAACTAGCAAGTTACATGTAGTCAAATATAATACTTTTGTTGATCGTACACGTTAATATCTATACTTTACGATGTTTTATTACCTAATGATTTTTGTGTCAGCAGTAGGTAAAGTGTTAAAACTGGATTGGGGTTGTAAATATTTATTACGGATAGGTATAATTAGGTATGTCTGATAATGTCTGTTGTAAGCTTATAGGGAGGAGGAAAAGACCAGATAATCTGTTATCTTTACCATTTGGATGATTCAGATGATTGTATTGAATGTACCTACGATACTATCAGATAGGTAAATACCTATTAGGAACGGGCGTCCGCCAGAGAAAACTATAACAGAGATAGATATATACAGATTATGTTAGTTGATTCAACCTACTGGTCACAGGATCAAGATATGCACTACAGCAGACATTCAGAAAGTCTTAAAGATGTTTTTCGTCATTGATGAACAAATGGTGGTACTACTAGTTAGACTCTTAGATCTTATGAGTAGATGTTCTAAATGTCTACCAAATAATATATTCAAGACTGCCCAACACATTCATTTGTAAAAATGGCCATCTTTAATCTTGTACGTCACAGAATAGCCAGCAGAACCTTCAGTACTAGCATCACCTGATATCATAACAGCAGTGTGATTATTTGAGAAAATTCTGTAGTTTATACGAAGACTTCTAGACTCATTGTTCACATAGCCATATCTCCCCCAGCGGTGCAGCACGAGCGAGGTCCCCGCAAGCCGAAGCTGCAAGCGGGTGCAATGGGCGCACTTGGACCGCCGCAGCTCGGTCACGCACACAAGCCGCATGCGCTCAAGCTCTCGCCACCCTCGCCATACGCGCCGCTGCCACAACCCTTCAACTTTCAGGTATCATTCCCATGTTAATTATAATACCTACCATTTATCTTAACAAGTCAGTTTAAGTGATTTCTTCAGAAAGAAGGTAATAGGTTAGGTAACTAGGTAGGTAGGTAGTTACTAACTTTGCATTAAGTATTTGGGTATCTCATGAATGGATAGATACCATTTGTGAAAACCATTATCTTCCGATCGGTTTTTCTTTCTTCTTAAATTGTCCCCCAAATCTGAATGAAGACCGCAAACAGTTAGAGTTTATCTAAAAGGGGGTACCTAGGTAAGCTTTCACAAAATTACATAGTCAGTATTCTGTGAAATCTTTACCCCTTTAAGCTTTTATTCTAACTGCATATAAACCATGGACTTCTGCCTGGGAAAGTCTGTTAAGCTTACTTAGTTAACTTTCCCTCGTCGAACAGTTCAGTATCAGCGGCATGAGTGAACCAGCACCGCTGAGCACGGCATCATCAGCAGGGTCCAGTGGTGCCGGAGGTGGCGCGGGCGCTCCCAGTCCGTTGCCGCTTATGCCTGAACCGTTCTTGGCGCCACCGCCCCCTGGTTTACTGCACATACTCATGTCGTCTGATAAATGCCAGGTAAGATGATACACCCAGGTCGTATTTATTATATGTGTAGTACCTAAATTACCTATCTAAAATCTCACGATTAACCGTAGGTACCAGGTATGGAGTCATCGCAGCTTGGCTTATGTCGCTTTGTTATGTTCGTTAGATAGATAAAAAACACATGTTTGAGAGCAGTTAGATTGTATACAAATTGCTTTATCTATAGGGTAAAAGTGGGATAGTTGCCCTAGGAGGATAGATGCCCCAAAATTCAAATTATGACTTGCAAACGTTCTATGATCGCAAGTATTAATACTTATAAGCAAAGAACACCCCCCACCCCGCTTGTGTGCGAGCGGTAACCGCTGTGATCGGACGTGTTGTGTGTTTATGGAGAAATTTCGACGAGCTCGCTCACAAAGATCGCGGATTACGGATGTTGATGTTTTAGAAACGCGTATAACTTTTCATTTCCAAAGGTATGTGATATTATTTTATTATTATTTGCAAGTGTATAGTTTAAATATAACCGTCAGCGTAACATTTTGTAATTTTTTTAAAGGGATTTTTATTTTTAATTAGGGCGTCTATCCCTATTAAAAAGGATAGACGCCTCGTATTTTGTGAGTATAGATGCCCTTAGGGGCGCATCTATTCCCTATGGATTAAGTTGATGTTTGCATGTCATGTTCCCATTTCTTCTTTTCAGAAATGCCTCGCAATTAAATTAGAAAGGTTGGAGTTCGTCCACGAGCTGAATGGACGCAAGAAGTGAAATATACCCAAGTGAAGAAGTAGAATAAACCAAAGAAAAGAAGATATTTTTTTTCTGAAGTTGATTAGTGAAAGAATTTGAAAATTAAAACCAAAGTGTAATGTGCCAATGCTAAATATTAAAATAAAACATGTTAATTATAAATATGCTTTGATTTATACCTAAGGGCAACTATCCTCATAGTGACAACACCATCGGGGCATCTAACCCATACAATGTGTCGTTTTGCATCCTCGTCAAATTCAAGGAGGTAACTATGCTAATGATTCTCGATACGAATCAATAATAAAATAAGTAGGTAATTTTTTTATTGTTTTTCTAATTTTCGGAAATCGGCATGTGTGGGACACGCATGTTAAAACGCGACCCGTGTGATACCGCACTGCAATTGCTCTTTTACACACACTTAAAAACTCATGTGGTTTAAATACGATACAATAATTTTGCCTACCCCTGCGCGCGCGCTCCCTCACCGCCGCCAGCGCCCTACTATTATCCCTAAACCCACCCGGCCACGCCCACATTCCGACTAGTGTGATTGATGTCGCCGTCGTGAGCACGTCTTTCGCGATTTCCCGGCTCGCGGTCATTTAATTTCGTTTTAAATACGACACGATGACGGAAAACTACTCCAATGTTGAGATAGTGGAGATGGTGCGTTTATACGCGATAAGTGGAGTGGCGTGGTAGTGGAGTGGAGTGTTCTGTGCAGATGTTCGCGGAAATGTTTCCCAATCGGCCACCACCGCGGCGTCGAGGAGATGCTCGATGACGTTCCCCTGGCAATCCATCGCAACTTGTTTTACCAGCAGGACGGTGCCCCTCCTCACTACGGTCGTCAAGTACGCGAGTAGGTACTTGACCGAAAGGTTCGGCAATCAGTGGATTGGCCGCGGTGGACCTGTGGCCTGGCCTCCGCATTCTCCGGACTTAACGCCCCTGCATTAAAAGACTAGTGTACACAGACGAAATAACTAGTGTTACAGAATTGAGGGAAAAAGTGTTTAGTGCTTTCGACACTGTAAAAACGAATGTGTTTGTGTTGCGAAAGCTAAAAGAAAACCAGCGACGCGACGTCGTGCTAGACTGTGTTTAGAACGTGAAGGTGGCCACTTCGAACAATACCTCCGGCTAGCGTAGGTTATTTATTTATTTGTACATACAATCATTTGTGAATACGTAGTTAGTTAAATCAATTGGTGTAAATAAATTGATTTAAAATTTTTAACTACGCCTAAAATACCGGTCTAGAATATCTGATCACCAGTGCTCCTAAACAAATGTATCACTTAAAAAGCTAGCTTTCCATTTTTATTACAAAGTAATAAACCATTTTAGATTTAGTACATTACATAGGTACACTAACTGAGGTATTTTTGACGGTCCTTTGCCCGTTAAATAGGAAGGAAAATTTGAAATCAACCAATTTCATACACAGATAATAATTAAACAATACATTGCAGAAAACAATGACTTTCAAATAAAAACAAAAAATAAACAAAGTCGTGTAATAAGTGCGCAGGCGACCCGCCCCGCGCCAGCAAAATAATTCGCGGAATATTCGCGGACAAGCCTAACCGCTGCAGTTCTCGGGAAGCGGGACGGGTGAGTGGATACGATTTACAATTTCCCAATTTTATTATTTACTGACCATTTATCAAAAATAAAATAAATTGTATACGTAATGCAAAACTAACACTTTATTAATCAAAGCTGGTAACTACGTACCTAGTCTTACAGGTTTTTATTATTACCTACTTATCTAAACTACGCACGGCGCGTATTTCGTGCCTACACGTTTTTATAACTAAGATAAATTTACAATTTTAGGATTACTTACTGTCCGATTAGCAGGAATGAAATACATTTTATAAGCAAAACTAACATTTTATTAATCAGCTGATAGTTACGTCACAAATTATTTAAGTTGTAACAGATACCTCACTCCCTACAAAATCTCCTATACTTACCTATCGCGATAAAAGCATTTTTCATGTCGTCGGCGACCGCTACGTGCTAAACTGTGCCTAAGACGCTCGACCCTAGAGTTATTATCGTTTCGCTGCCACTTGGGCTTACAGGCAGTTATCGCGCGCAAGTTCATGAAGTGATGTAGCCCTGGCTACGTTTTTTGCATTACCTACGTTGACTTTTGACCTTTCCTTGGCGCATAGTGAGTCATTTTTTACTAATTCTAATTAAGCTTAAAAATTATCTAAGTAATTATCCACAGTTTATGCCATGTAGGTGATTTTTGCTATTGCTAGCCGCACGCGCCGCTGTTACGTGGGCGGGGTCTGCCGGTCGTCGACACGCACGCACACAGCGTCATATTCGTGCGACACTGCCTACCGCATACGCTACGGGGCGATTCTGTTCTTTGCAAGTGGTGTATTCTGAAATACTGTCAAACTTAAATAACGAAAAAAACAAGTATGTATTTATTATTGAGCAGGTATCGTTATTGTATTTGATTATTTATGTCTTTCATAACAGCCTCCTGAAATTTGACGAGGATGCAAAACGACATATTGTATAAGAGGCATCTATACTCAGAACTAGTACTGTAACTTCTTTTTTTTTTATATGATAAGCAATAGCTGCATTGAATTTCTTTTTAAAATATAATAAATAATAGACCAATGTACGATTACATTAAAAAATCTGTTTAAATATAATTTATTTTGTAGGAAAAAAAAAACAATTTCAAAATGTGGGGCAACTATCCCACTTATACCCTACTTAGTCTACCTACATCATAGATAAAATAGGGTTCACATTATTTCTAGCTTTCTGCTACAAATGGTTCATATCGGTATATCGGTTGATTTATGCAAGTAGGTAACCGTTATATTAAACCTTTCGTTATTTCTTTAGGAACTGATGTGGAGCGCGAAACAGCTGCAGTTACAAGGAGACCCAACATTGCTGCGACCACCACCAAGTGCTTTTGGAGCACCCCTGGCGCCTACATGGGAACTTTTGCAGGTAAGATCCTTTCATCCAACATAGGTAACCTCAAGAACTGCATAGTTGACATAAACTTAAGAGCGTTTACGCCGTACTGCATTTCATACAAACTTTCAACATGTTTTTCGAAATGAATGAACCCATTTTAATGAAACTTTCATACGCATAAGCAGGATATAAAGGTCTAATTTCTAAAAATAGTGTTACAGCCAAATTAGAACGATTTTAAAGTTTCCTTAAAAACAGAGATTTCTACTTAGGTATTTTTTTTTTAAACAAGACATTTCGAAAATGTTCTTATAACTTTTTAGACCTTTGTATCCGGCTTAATTAGGTACCTATGCGTATGACGTTTCATTAAAATCGATATACCACCAGACCAGAATAGAAAGAATAATAATTAAAAGAATATTATAATAGACCTGCAATGACCCTTCGGCCAAAAGTTTTGGTTATGAGCAGTCTTGAAACAAAAATATATCGAGAATTTCGGGCTCGTGCAGTAGGTAGGTATGTACTCGTAATGGTACGAGGCTTAAAATGTTTGGCCTAATAAAAGCAATTACAATTAGGGAAGCTTTATACCTAGCACTATCAATATGATTCATTCAATTCATTGTTCTCGTAGGCATCATAGACTTCGTACCTACTTTTCATTCCTTAACGCGCAATGATTCAAGTCTCCTTCAGGGGGTGTAAACATTGACATTTGATAGGTGGCTTTTTGACTAAAGGGGCGGGCGCGAGCCGCGATTGGGCGTTCGCGGGGTGACTTATCGCCTTCAGTTGACTTACCCCGCCCATCGCCCTCTACGCGCTACGACACTGGAGTCATCGTAGCTTGACTTAAGTTGCGTTGTTATGTTCGTCACAGTGCGCATGTTTGAGAGAATACCTACCAATATTGGTACCTACTTTGAAACAATTGTATACTGTTACATATTTACCAGATAGGCAGATACAACACAAGTACAGACGAGCACATCAAGCTACTACAATCTGTAAAATTTCTTTAACTCTTCGCATGTCGAGCGTACAAAATGTGTACCTACCGATAACAATAAATTTATATTGTGTCTGCTAATTATTCACGCGACGGGTTAATTGATTTTCGACTTTATCGCTAAAGCATAAGGTTCAAAGTTGATTGGGAAAATTTCACAGTTTCGGATAGCTTGATGTGCTGGCGTCTGTACATAAGAATATAACCTACATGATATACTACCTACCTAGCTATGAAAATAAAAGTTCACTTTAGAAAATCTTATAGCAATTTCTCAATGGCGCGGAACAAACAAGGTACCTACCTATAAGGTAATACGCAGCAGCTGATAATGAGCTTTAGTCTAATGAGTAATGCGCCAGGAATTTTTGCAAACCTACCCACCTATCACCTATTAGTTACAATAAAAAAATCTAAAACGTTAAATTTTTCGACACCAGGAGACAAGTGCCCGTCTCCTCTTCATGGCGGTGCGCTGGGTGCGATGCCTAGCCCCGTTCCAGGCTCTAGCAGCTTCCGACCAGCTGGTACTACTACGCGCGGCCTGGAAGGACCTGTTCCTCCTGCACCTTGCACAGTGGTCTGCGCCCTGGGACCTGGCGCCATTGCTGGCCGCGCCGGCAGCCAGGGCACGACTGCCACCTGACCCATTAGCAGATTTAGAGTTGAATACTTTACAGGTTAGTAAAAGGCCTTGGTATGGACTGGCGAGGCGACGTAGTTTTAGGAGACGATATATACCTATCAATGGGTTATTCAAGCCCGGCTTTATCCAAGGTGGTTTTTCAATTATCACGATACCTACTCATTTTAAATCCTACAAAGCAGCATACTTAGTAGGTAAGTATTTTTTTATTTGTATTGCTATAGATACCTACTTGCAACATTTTAAGTAGGTACAGAACTCAGATCAAATAAAAAACCAAGACAGATCGAGCGCTGAGAACGATACAGTGAAGCATGCCAAAACTACACCTGCACTCTGTGCATATGTCTCAGCCAACTGGTTAAATTAGCCGTTCAGTTAACCGCCTAGCCTTTTAACTAAACGACGGCCGTTCAACTAACGGCCTGAATGATATTCAATTACAGTTCAGGTTGGAAGAATGTAACCAATCACGCGCGAGCCGAATTGCTCGCAGTAACTAAGTCAGGGCACCCCAAACAAATGGGTTAGGTTAGGTTAGAACTGTGATCAAGCGCGTGCGAGCCGAGAGAGCGAAGCGAGGTGAGCACTACTTCTAAAGGCCAGGCGGTTAACTGAACGGCTAATTTAACCAGTTGGCTGCGACACATACACGCTCACACGCACACATTTACAATCAAACTACACCTCAGTAAGTGCACACATGTTTTCGAAACCGGCTTCACTTAACTGTTGACAGCAGCCCTCTGTCTTGGTACAGAACGTTATTAAATCTCTATTTTGTTTCAGGAGATTCTGTGTCGTTTTCGGCAAATAGCACCCGACGGTAGCGAGTGTGGGTGTATGAAAGCTATAGTTCTCTTTTCACCAGGTTAGTTATTATTTACCTACAACAACATTATAGGTAGGTACCTATTTATAGATCGTTCGCTTATGTAGATTGTGGCGGCTTCTCCATCGCCACATGCGAACCACGTCTATCTATAAGATTTGGTAGGTAATAATACCTAGTTATACCTAAGTAGGTAACTAAGGTTTAAAGACATAATTTTACATTTTTGTGTAGATACACCCGGTCTAAGTGAAACTCAGCCGGTGGAGATGCTACAGGATCAAGCGCAGTGTATACTCGCTGATTATGTGCGGACTCGATACACCAGGCAACCCACAAGGTAAATCCACGTTAATTTCCCCACATCATCATCACATCGATCGAGGTACCTACACACCTCGATCGATGAGGTTTGTTATGAACACTAACATAACAAACCTCAATATTTTCTTCTTCGGTGAGTAAAAATACTGCTCCCAGTAGGTAAAGGTTTTATCTGTTAATTAATATCTAACAAAAAATAAAATGTCCTTTTAAATTAGGTATCACAATGCGAAAGTGTGTAGGTATGTCTGTCTGTCTGTTACCTCTTCAAGTCTTCACGCTTAAACCGCTGAACCGATTTAGATGAAATTTGGTATAGAGATAATTTGAGTTAAGATTATTTAAGCTTGTGAGTGTGTTTGTATGTTTGATACTTCTTCACGCAAAAACTACTGAACGGATTTGGATGGCACACAGATAGTTTATGATCAAAATTAACCCATAAGATACTTTTTATCCCGGTATTCCCACGGGATCGAAACTCACAAGTATGCGGGTGAAACCGCGGGGCGCAGCTAGTTTTATATTATACACATTTGAGGCGTGAGGTAGGTAGGTATCTACCTACTGTGCAGCGAGTAGCCGCTGAGTAGCGCACTTCCTGAGCCGCCTTAAGCTTTGAGTCAGGCTGTACCTATTTAAAACACTTTAATTTTATCTGTGATACCTGCATCGAGGTATCTATTCCACATTACATAACATACCATTATGGTATATGGAAATTGTAACTCTGTGGTTTTCTTCAGATTCGGACGCCTGCTTCTCCTGCTTCCATCGCTGCGAGCGGTGCGCGCGCGCTCCATTGAACTGCTCTTGTTCCGCGACACAGTCGGAGACGTGTCGGTAGCCACACTGTTACACGACATGTACCGCATGCAGCCAGCACCCACACCGGCTTTCCACGCGCCTGCGCCACCTACCAGCGAACACTGCTCGTCGCCGTAAAACTAACGTTTATACAGACTGTGGATTTACACCCGGATTCCGATTTGAGAATTTGGAGTTGAGGAGTAGGTAGGTCCTTAACTCCAAATTCTCAAATCGGATTTTAGTTTAGTCGGGGTTTTAGTCGGCTGAAATAGTACCTACCCAATAGGGTCAGAAGATTCTACAGGTCATACTTAAATGATTAACTGTCCCTCTGAAGCCCATACTAATATCCGAACAGCATTGTTAGAATCGCCCCCTAACTATTGATAGCGACTAAAATAGCCGCCTGTTTAATTACAACATAATAAGATGACAACACTGGGAGGCATGGTACTTAGTGAGAATTTGACAACGAATGCGAGTGAATCACTAACACTACTAATTGCGTTTGACTAGGTTTGACTATAGGTCAGTGGAGTGAATGTTATTCAGTGCGGATGTACAGAGGCCAGCACATCAAACTACCCCAATCTGTCAAATTTTCCCAATTGAATATGAACCCTAATCCTTTGCAGTAAAGTTGAAATTCTATCAAAGAAATTTAACAGATTGGGGTAGGTTGATGTGCTGGCGTCTGTACATGAAGTGTTTTGATCTTTAAACCGGCCTGTTTTCAAACTCCATTTTTCTATTGGATCTCTATGATCATAGGGTTGCCAAGTCGAATTACAAAAAACTTTTTTACAAAAAAAAAACAACAGACTTCCAAAAAAAACTACAAAGAGATAAATAACTTTTATTTCGGAAGTCGGTGTCGTTGGTTCTGCATTTTCGTTTATTGACACCGACTTCCGAAAAGTTATTTATCTCTTTGTAGTTTTTTTTAGAAGTCGGTTGTTTTTTTTTTTGTAAAAAAGTTTTATTTTTCACTTTTTAGTGAGAGAGTTTGTAATTTATCTAAGTTACAATAGCCTAACGTCAACTGCTCATCACCTTTTACAAAATGTTGCTTTTCCCGATGCTGGGACGTTAATTTTTGAGGAGTTCTCCTGGTAAGAACCTGAAGAACTCCACTCCACCACCACACGCATTGTGACGAGCATAAATTGCTTAGCAACCATATTAAAGTAATCGAATCGCAACCCGTGAAATATTTATCATTGATTAGTTCCAATGGCCGTCTGTAGTCTTCATCATCAGCTCCACTTTACCAAATGATGATTTCCGAGAGCAAATGCTCAAGTTACTCTAAAAAATATCCAAATCGCTATAGGTTTGCCAATAAAATTTGAGGGTTTCCCTCGATTTCCATGGGATCCTCTCATCAGATTCCAACTTGCTGACAATGGGACCACCCTGGGAGTATACCCTTCAAGTTACTCTAAAAAATATCCAAATCGCTATAGGTTTGCCAAAAAAAGTTGAGGGTTTCCCTCGATTTCCATGGGATCCTCTAATCAGATTCCAACTTGCTGACAATGGGACCACCTTGGGAGTATACCCTTTCAAACAAAAAAATAATTTTCGAAATCGATCCACAAATGACGGAGAAATCGGTGAACATACAAAAAAAAAAAAAAAAACATACATAAAGTCGAACATATAACCTCCTCCTTTTTGGAAGTCGGTTAAAAATAATTCTATGCATTATAAATTCGAGTTTGTAGAATGCAGTATCTAGAAAACACAAACCGAAAATTTGATGAAATCTCTAGAATTGTAAATACAATCTGATATTGTTTAAGTATGAGAGTATCTGAATTATTATAAAAACATTAACGTATTAGGACATATATGAATCTTATATATCTAGTTAACCTAGTCACGTTGTATAAATTTTGTAAATGTTATTATTCTATTGTAATTAAAGTTTCTTAGTTAAGCTGTATTTTAAAATTATATGCGCCATGATCTAGTCACGATTTCAAAAACGTTCCGAGGAAATATTGTAAAGAAAGAAACTATAGCATGTATGTACTTTTATTTGTATATAAATATGTTCTGATTTGATCAAGGAGTTAACATTCAATTTATGGTTTTATTTCAAATACCCCAAAAATGAAACATATAGTTTCTAATAGTAAAAGCACATTTTATTTTCACTGAATAAATGTACACCTACCATTACAGCATGAAATTACAATAAATAGTCACTGAGAACAAGTTTATAAAAAAAGTAATAAACTAGTAATTCATTAATATTAGTTTTTCAATCAGTTACGTTAACTTTTCCCATAGATTGTACAGCTTCTACAGTGGAAAGGTCTTCGTAGTCGTCGTCTGACTGCCTGGCGTCGTCTTGTGGTTTTACTTCCTCTTTCTTTGTCTGTGCTCGAGGAAAGTCCAATTTACTCCATGAACCTGGTTCACCTTTTTTTAGTTTTATTTCAATTTTTGTTGACAGCATTGACGCAGTACTGCTTTCTACACTTATTACCTGCAATTGTTTAAAATTGGGTCAGTAAATTATGTATAAAAAATAGTACTTTCAAAATTATTGATGTATTGTGTGGTATACTTACACCTCTAAGCTCAACATCCAGTTCAAATGCTGCATCTCCTTGCTCTCGGAATACCAGTTTTGTATTTAGGCGAATAGGGTTCAACTTCACAAAACTTAGTACTGGGTCATATTTCTTAGCATATATGCTTACAATAACATAATCAGGTGTTTGATGCCAGTCCCAACGACATTTCACTGTACCAGCTGGTGCACCCTGAAAAATAAGTAGAAGTTTTAATATAAAATGAAGTACATACAAATAAATGTCATGCATTCCATTCAAAGTCAAAGTCAAAGTCAAATCATTTATTTCAAATAGTCACATTAAAGGCACTTTTGAATGTCAAAAATTACAATAAATTAAATAGAATCGATTTTAGTCACCCCTTCCAAAAGGTAGTGTTTGTATGGAGAAGAATGGGCAAGAAACTCCACCATTACTCTTTTAAAAAGGTTTTACAAGGTTTTGTATACATTCATTATATAATTATATGTGAAGATGATGCACCTAAAATAAAATTAGTCTACCTACAAAGGTAAAAATAATTAAAAATAAAGCAATTAGAGGTAAATCAAGTAAGTGATAGATAAATGGTGCTCACATATTTACAATTACATTGAGAGGATGTTATTATTTTCTACTATAACCTCTTCTGAATGGTGAATTTTATTCACTATTTCCTGTTTATATCCAGCTAGGCAATTCACGATCTCCATTGCTAAATAGTTTCTTATTTGCAAGTGTGTAGATATGGTATTTACCTCTTTAGTCCATTTATGGGTCCCAGTTGTGCATCCAGGTTGACTGAGGAAAGTGTTAAAGTCTGTTGTTCTCTTTTGGCAGCAGGACCAGAATTTAAGACCTTCATGGAAGATAGGACAGCCTGGATGGTGGGTGCACATGGTGTCATTTGTATGTGGACCTTCATAGGTGACACCACAACCTCCATTCTTGCATGTTGTACCAACTGCTATGCTTCTGTAAAAGATAAAAAAATATTCTATTCTATTTTTCTTTATGGAAATGGTGCCGATGTCGACAATTCTGTCAATGTCAGATGTGATATGAAATATTAACAGATAAAGTTTCAATACATATTTGAGTCTCAACTGACATTAAACTGGATACATCAGTGGCAGAGACAATATCAGCCAGTTATTTAGAAGATAATGGAGCGTGGCAACAAGAAAGATGGTCAACATTATGGTAAAGATGAAGCCTGTGTGTATAAAAAGGTCTCTTCTTTGTGGCAGTGACTGGGCCATAATGCACTATGCAAGCCCAATGTAACTTGGCTGATGGTTTCAAAATTGGCTTGGGGCAACCAAGCCAATTCTATGGCAATAGGGATAAGCAATAAAAAATGTTGGTCAATATTTTATTAATTTACATACCCATCATCAGTGGAAACTGTTGGTTGTGATTTTTGTACAGCTTGTTTTAAAGCCTCAGCTATAGTAGGTTTAACAGTGATCATAGGTGTCTCAAATGGAGGTCTTGGTAGCTGTGGACCAACTACCGGCGCTCTCACTTCAATTACTTCTTTTTTATCCAATTCCTTGTCCAAAGCCTTTTTCTCAGGTTCTGGAGGTTTCTAGGAAGACAATAAGGTACAAATATTAATATAATGTCTAGATAGATATTAGTTTATTCACAGAAAATTGGTTCAGGTGTGAATACCAACCTCATTTGAATGCTTAGACAAAGTACATCCCTTGATATTTAGGAATTCTGTAAAGTCAACACTCTTCTTATTGCAGCATGACCAGCCCTTGTAAGCATCGTGAAACACAGGAGTGCCAGGATGATGGCGGCATTCATCTGTAGGTTTACACAGTAAACGTTTGTTTTTAACTCTGTTAACATTTAATTTTGTGTCTGATTTCGAAAGTTTCTGATCAGTATTCACTGGAAATAAGTGGTTTCTACGAACATCCTCCTGGCATGGCTCGGCTTTGGATAAGCTCTGAATATAGAAAAATCTAGAAAAGTTGCGTACCTTTATCGTTATGGTTGACGTCAAAGAGTTGGCCGCAACCACGATTAAAACACTGCACAAGGTTTTGGCTTTCTGGCATTTTGATTCAAGAAACGTGAATCTTAGCGTCAAGACAACGTGCAAGGAATTGATGACAATTTAATAAGATACTACCAAAGAGTACTTTGGATACTACTATTTTTGTAGCACGTAATGAGTGAAAGACAGACAACATCGCTAGCGAAGTAACCATAAAGGAAAAAAATTAATAGGGAATCAGTGTTGCCAGTAGTGATTGAAGATTTAGAACGCTGGGATGTCTGAGAAGGAACGAAATTAGCCTCGTAGGAACGCAAAAATATATTTAAAAAAATCTATTTATTCATTATGAATAAATTTTTGTAGTAAGTTATGTTAGTTTGTCAGTATCATGAACGCGGCAATCTTCGCATCTTATAATTGTTATTAAGTACTTTTGCAGATCATATATTATCATTATCGCTCACAAAGTACAGAGGCCAGCACATCAACCTACCCCAATCTGTCAAATTTTCTCAATTGAATATGAACCTTATAATTTTGTGGTAAAGTACAAAATCTGTCAAATATTAAAGAAATTTGACAGATTGGGGTAGGTTGATGTGCTGGCCTCTGTACATATGTAAAATATGTACCAGTTTGTATAGAAAAAAATTGCTTGATGGCAGCCTCAGTCATATTTATTTAAAAAAAACACCTTACTTATA
Organism: Gortyna flavago; assembly: GCA_963669345.1. Classification (NCBI taxonomy): domain Eukaryota; kingdom Metazoa; phylum Arthropoda; class Insecta; order Lepidoptera; family Noctuidae; genus Gortyna; species Gortyna flavago. The sequence goes on from OY770129.1 coordinate 11,407,007, forward strand.
GCTAATCCTACAGCTTCCAGAAATTTTCATTTTGTGTAGGCTCATGTTTTCATACCCAGTGAACGAAAATATGTTCACTGCATATACGAAGATGTATGCCGTCTCTGGCGTGCATGGGCTGTTAAAGTGTCTGTATTTAATTTATTTCGGTTTTCCGTTTTAGTTAATTTAAGTTTTCTGTCGCAGAGTGCTTTTTGATAGACTGAGATGAAGTAGTACTTTAAGTACAGTTCAACAAAAAGGAACGAAGAGAACGCTTAAAAGATGGGAACGCAAAGGGAACGCATGACCGTAAAATAGAACGCAAAATGTTCCAAAAGGAACGATTGGCCAACACTGTAGGGAATAGCGAACACAGAGTACTTTTTGATAGAGAGCGAATCACAGAGTACTTTTGTATAGTATGGAGCGAATCTTTCACATTTGACCACAGACTACTTAAGAGCACAGAACATAATACTGTGTCTCAAAAACAATTCTTAGTTAAAAGTTACAATATTAGCAGAAAACAAACAGTTGCATCGACAGCAAGACGTGCTTGTAAGCTCTCACAAATTCTATAGAGAACTATATACTACAGTGAACGAAATAACTTAATTTTTTAAAGCTAACTATTATGAAAATCGTGGTGCCCTTAGCATTACTATAGGCATTTAAAATGGAGTATTATTGCCACTAAACAAACTTGTGATTGTGAGTCACAATAGCTAACTTGACAAAATAACTTGTGATTGTGAGTCACAATCTTCGAAAGCTTATTACAGCCAGACCACGAATTATTTACTAAACTACACTACAAACATACATAAGCATGCAGCTACGAATAACTTATTACTTTTTTTTTTGTTTGTAGACATGGAGACATTTTAGGACTGGCAATCCTAATTTTCAATGTCAATAAATTCGCAATGAATCATTGAGTTACGAGAAATATGGAGATGCCCTATTCTATTATAGAAATAATAGTTAGACAATTAATATCTATCATATCGACACACACATGTCAAAAAGCGTTCTGTTTCTTTTTAACTAATCAAAAGCTGCTTATGAAAAGAGACATCTAAATGTTTGTCAAGTACTAAATTTGGCAACACTTTTGTGTGACGTCAATATCATGTCTATGCGTGACAGGCCGCCATGTTGAGTGCCGAATTTTATGAATGGTTTTGTGGTAGATGTGCTGTCAAACGGTTGATTGCTCAAAATATTTTCGTTGTTTTCGAGAGAAATACGTTTAAAAACGAGGTGTTTTGGTGTCCATTAATAGGAAAATCATGCCCTCGTGTTGTATAAAACAGTGTGGTGCGAGAAAAAACAAAAATAACCCTATTTAGTGCCTGATTTGTAGGTATACACGCTAGTTTTGTGGGTATGCTCAATCTATAGGTTTATTTAGCCATTGCAATGAATAATAAATAGTGTCAACTGCATTTAGTGCGTAATTTACGCAGTGTATAGCTAGGGTAACAGTTCTAGATTTTTTTAAATTGCCGCCTCTTTTACTTGGACGGCTTTCGTTGGTCAGAGTCTATCCTCACCATTGAGATAGTAAAAGAGTCATTGATCCTCACACAGTCACACTTGAAAATCAGAATCTTGCTCCTTCCTTACTATTTGGTCTGTAAGACTGGTGAGCATCTCATCTATTTCTTTTCATGATTGGGACTGAAAAATTAATATATTTTTTATTATCTATGGCAAACACTTTGCAGTGTGGGCGTACGAAAGTATCAGAAAATAATCAATCAATTTACAAAAGAAAAACCAAGAAAATATCGGCATTTACATAATATTTTTAGTTTAACCCTAGTTAAGTTATGTATTTTATATACATTTTATTAATACATTAGTTGTGCAAAATGGTGGTGCCACTACATTAAAATTAAATGAAAAATCAATGTTTATTATTATTTAATTAAAATGTTTATTTCTACCTAAATCAAAGAAACAAAAATGTGCTTGAAAGTGTAACCATATCCATTTAGATTTCAAAAATGAATCTAATGCGCAAATTGCGTGGGGCGACTACTTCGGCATCTCCTGAGAGTGCCGAAGCTTCCAGCTCGTCGTCTCATGTCCAACTTGGCCTCATGCACCTCAAAAAACTCTTCGCGGAGTACACACATCCACCACAACCACTTACAGACGCAGAAAAAGATGATAAACTGTACAATATGCTACCTCTTTTTTGTAAGGTAAATACATTTTATTTATGTCTCCAGTAACAATCAAAAGATTTGTATTTATTATTCTGTTTGCAGCCTAAAATACAATAACTTATGTAATTGTGTTCGTTTTGCAATCAATTAATTGGTGATAGTCCTTCTATTGATGTTACTATAATGACTAGCCTTCTGAGTGGGTTTAGCATGTTTATCTTGAATGATTCAATAATTTGATAAACATCATAATTATGAATTTATTTAAACAAGTTTTTTATTTACCTGTCCAGTGTCAGTGTTATTAAAAATGATTAAACTGTGCTATCACATCACTAAATAAATTTGAATTTATTTTATTTGAAACCAAATGTGTCTTCTGTATTTATTTGACTGCAGCATATTACGCTATAATGTTCAACTTATTCATTCTTGAAAGATATCGACGGTTAAGAGGAAATAGGGTATAAGTGACAAAAAATGAACTGTTCAGGAGAGCCGTTCAAAGTTTTAAATTTTAGAAAAACTGACGTATTTTGTCATTTATGATTTTTTTTGCTAGGGCATAAACGCTTTAAAAGTCATCGTAGAGCCATGGGAGTAAGCGCATTCGAAAGAGCGGAAAATTTTACGTAGGATGGCATATATAACTCATTTTTGCCCAAAATGTCGTTTATGCCCTACTTCCTTTTTACCGTCGATATTGATCTTAGTATAAATATTAATAATTATAAAATTTAAAGTGTTTTACATCCACAAACAACAAAAACAAGACAAAATTTGTTGGGCACAATTTGGCTTGTTCATTATTTTTGAATGAATCAGTCAAAAGTTTGAAAAAAATAAATAATAAGCAATCCTATAGGAATCTATCTAAAAACCTTAAGGATTGGGCTGGAGGGGTGAAGGCAGAGCTTAACATCACAGTTTATTACATGTTTTTATTGTCTACTAACTGACCCAACAGACATTGTCTTCTTCGTCATACAAAAATCCCATAAAAAAAAAGGATGACCAGTTAATCCTGCATTTGAACCTTGGACTAATACAAACATTTAAAATAATAAGTTAGACTCGGAAGCCATAAGTACTTATGGCTTCCGAGTCTTGGTCCAGCTGTTCTCAAGTGATGCGCTTACCAAACCAACAAACAGCATTTAATTTTTATTAATATTGACTAAAGTAAATCTCACATACTTATAGTAGATATATATAGCTTATTTACTTTCTTTTGCTACAAAAAAAAATATCTTAAAAATATTTATTTTCAATAGGTATTTGGCACTAGTCCATCAAGTGAGATGAATGAAAAGTTCTGGGATATTCTATCATTCTGTCAGCAAGTTTCTAAGCTCATGGTGTCAGAGATTAGAAAGAGAGCCAGCAACCAAAGCACTGAGGCAGCTAGTTGTGCTATTGCTAAGTTCCTAGAAATTGAAAATTCTGAGGAATCGAGCAATGGCTGGATGTTACTGTCAACACTAAATCTCTTGGCGGCTGGTGATCAGTCCTTAATACAGGTACTTGTGTAACAGATTACTTAGCATAATTAGCCTATAATACGGCTGCTCTATGTAAGAAAGAGGACCTTTTACTAACCAAAATCTTTTGTTCAAAATTAATTGAAGTTCTTTTCTAAATCAAGTCAAATATTACATGGTTTTATTGATAAACTCTGGTCATTTTAATTGACTTAAAAAATTGTTCACGTGCTATCCTAACTAATAATTAGTCTTGCTGAGACCATCATTACTATTTAAAAAAATAAATAAAGAATTTTCTGTACTGTCCTTTTGTTTTTTTTTTGTGCAACTTCAATATATTTATTTCAGTTCAAGGCCCTATCTAAAGTAGAAATTCTTATCATAGTTTGAATGATTGACTTAAATTTTGTTTCTAGGTCATGACCACTGCATCGATACCTTCAACATTAGTCAAATGTTTATACCTGTTTTTTGATCTACCTGAAATACCTGAGTCTGAGGCTGATGTTCAAGATGGAAACAGTGACTTTACTCCTAGAGAAAGGCGAATATTATTACAGAAAATATTTGTGCAGGTAATTAAACCTTTTAACATATACCTACCTACTGTTTTTATAGGCAGGATTTCCTTTAACATTTTTTTTTTATCTTCGTCATGCAGATTTGTGATTGTGTAATTTTGTCTCATATGCGGAACAAAACAGTATATAAAATAACAATAACTATATGACTAGTTATTGTTATTTTATATACTGTTTTGTTACAATATTTGACAGAACCACACCAGGACCGCAGGTAAAATCGTAATCTAAATTTTACTAAAAACAAATGTTACACATGTTAATATTGCTTCAAGTGGTGGTTCAAGTAAATAGTTTCCAACAATAATTAAAACATCTCATCACTCATTTTAGGTACTTGTAAGACTGTGCAGTCATCCATTCCCATGTGAGGAGTTAGCAAGAAAAGATGATCTCAGCTTATTATTTTCCGCCATTACATCATGGTGTGCCCCACATAACATTATGTGGAGGAAATCAGCTGCTGAAGTGCTGATGACACTATCTAGACATGGATTGACACAATCTGTAGTTCAATACATACACAGTAAGTGCTAATAGTATGACTATAAAGGTCAATTTGAATTACGTAACTATCTGATGTTTTAAACGTTGTTATTATTCGGTCTATCTATTTAATTACGTAATTAGTTTGTTTGGTAAACGAAGCTATTAATTAGCTAAATAGGTGAAATTGGATATCTCTTAAATAATTACTGTATTATTGCAGATAAAGGATGTGTTGCACTTTGCATAGAAAACATGCAAAGGATACCAGAATTGACACCTTTAGAGGTAATTATGAAGTTGTAAACTTATACTAAACCTTCAATTGAACCTAAAGATTTCCCAGAAACAGTATGCGCTTCTATCTTCGGAAATACGAATGCGCGATGACAAGATCTATTATGGAGCTGTTACAGTGACGAAACTGAACTTGCCTGATACTATTAGGCAAGTACTTTGTTAGGCAACTGAAAACGAAGATTACCGAAGCGCATAACATTTCTGGTTTTACTGTACATTTGTATTGAAGATTTCAATCTCATCTGATTACCATGATACTTTTTTTTACAGGTAGTTGAAATGTTCGTAGCAGTATTCTGTTTCCTAAAGGATTCAAGTGAAGTTAGTCAATTATTACTGGATGATTTCCGCACTTGTCAAGGCTACCTTTTTCTATCTGAATTTCTTCTAAAGTAAGTTTCTAGTGAATATGGGGTGTTAACAAATTATTATTATACAGCATGAGCATGTTTTCTAGATATAATTGTCAGTGGTTATAGCATGTGACTGCACTATTATATTTTGTTTTAGTTTTTTTACCTATGATTTGTTTTATTTATCACAGACATGAGAGACAAGATGTACCCGATTATTTGATATCAGGGTAAGCACTTCACCATAGCTTATTATTTTGGTAATTAAGACACGGTTGAGGAACACGAAGAACTGATCTATCACGACTTGTCTCTATCGCTCGCGCGCAGTAATATTATCATCGTCCCGCTTACTCATCAGATTTGTGTATTCGAAACTCTCCGTGTTCCGCGAACGTGCTTTTATAGTGTTTATTCAATTTTTTTTTGTTTATGAATGGATTGCACTTTTTTATGGCCATTTTGTGTCTTTGAATATGTCCTTCTTTCTTATCCGAACTCTTCTTTAAATAAAGGCTTGAAGAAGAACGCGTGAGTGGCACGGAAGCTCGAGCAGCCCTTCGGAACCTCGTGTTGATGATATCGTCGTTATGCGCATGCGGCTTCTCAGAGTTGCGACCAACGCGCGCCAACACTGAACTCTTTAAACTTCAGGGGTTCGTGTTACCGCAGCCTTCAACTCCGGGACAGGCTGTGAGAAATGTACAGGCTTTTCAGGTATATATAAGAAAATAATAGTGTACAATCACCCTCAAAAATACCGTGCTTAATGTTTACACAGTTTAGGATTGTGTTTTTATCCTACTGTTTTTGATGCTGACTGTTCTTATTGCTACACAGGATCTTACCATCAACTAGGTATCAAATTTTATTGTTCCAAATTGCAGGTCCTACAATCAGTATTTATGAAGTCCAACTCTCCAGCATTGTGCTGCACGATATTAGACGCCATATCAAGCGTATATCACGCCGACAATGCCAACTATTTCATACTTGAAAATCAGAATACGCTCAGTCAATTCTCCGAAAGAATATACGTTAAGAATGCTGAAATACAAGAAAAATTCTTCGAGTTGCTGGAGTTTATTGTTTTTCAGCTGAATTTTGTGCCGTGCAAAGAGCTGATATCTTTGTCGTTATTATTGAAGGCGAATCGATCAAGATTGTGTAGCATACTGTGTATGAAAACACTTTTGAATATTTTAAAGTAAGTCTCGCGTATTTTGCGTATTCGTTATGGTATTAAATTAAGAAACGGGTCTTCATTGTGTACTATTGTATTCCAGACATAACGCAATTTTCAAAGACGTATACCGGGAGGTGGGGATGCTAGAAGTATTCGTCACTTGCCTGTCCCGCTATGCTGTGTTTCTCAAAGACAAACAAATTCTTGATGATGAAAAAAGCAAAAGAGACGCGTCAGACTCGCCTTCGCACGACACAACCCCGAATGAGTCCCCGAAGGCTCCTGAAAGGAAGAAAAGACAGTCGACTCGTCACGACTCTTTGATCAGAGACCCTAATTTAGATGAAGAAGAAGAGGAATTGGGATCATTAGTAATGGAAGGCTTGACAGCTTTGTTGAATGCAAACTCTAGTAATTGCAACGTGTTTAGAGACTGTGGCGGCGCTAAATGTGTACATGGGATGGTTGTGTATGAATCTTGTAGAAGTAAAGCTTTAGGTAAGTTGGTAAAACATCAAACTACCGTTCTTATCAGAGATGCTAATTTAATATGAATAATCCATGTAAGAATATTATTTTTCCCTCTGCCTGCTCTGAACCCGTTTTACTTGGGATAGTCGCTATTTAAAATCATCTTCTATTCTCCCCTATGATAGACATGTGAGGTATGATAACGTGACGACGTTATCATTAATCTCTCATGCGTTATTCATCACATTATTATACCTACGTTTGTTTTGTTTTAGGTGTAGTAAGAGAACTAATAGTGAGTGGGTCAGGCGAAGAGGATATGTCGGCGTTACTGTGTGGCATGCACGCCGCCCCTAACGATGCGTTGCTTCTAAAACTGCACATACTGAAGGCACTGCTGGCTTGCTTAAGAGACTCTCATCGTACTAGAACTATATTTAGAAAGGTAATTTTGTGTTGTTGACACACAAATGAAGTGCTAATTTGTAATCAAACGACTGAAATGTGTTATGCAAAAGTAATCTTTATGTACGCAATACATTGCGCACATTTGATACATCATCAATTTTTCAAATATTAATGTCATTGATGAATACACATTAGAAATATGCGATTTAGCATTCCAATTTATTAGTCAAAGTTTCTTAGGAATCATACTACAGTGGAATATACTAGCTTCAATTATTAGTTTATCGTATTTATAACTTCTATCCACACATTCCCACAGGTTAGCGGTTTCGTATACGTAACAAGTGTTCTAGTTTCTCTCGAAGGGAAACTAAAAGGCGATGAGCCGATGGACAAAGATATGCTACAGCTAATACATATTGTATTCTATACCATCAGTACGGCTATGAGGTTCGAGCCGGCTAATGCGAAGTTTTTTCATCACGAGGTCAGTACCGAAACATTTAGGGGTTTATTTATAAACGATGAAGTGACGTTCAAATGTGAAAATGTATGGTTACTTTTAACGCAACGTTTATGAATAATGAGGTTTAAGAACTGTCGATAGTTCCTCAAAACCATTAAAGTAATAAAGGTAACATTTTTACAGATATGTATGACAACGCTGTGCGAGACAATACGGCTTTTAGGCTGTTTTATAAACGAAACTGAGCTACAAAATGATACAGAACCCGGTGATGCAGAGCTCTACGAAGTATTTCACGAAGTGTTCACAAGCAACATATTAGAAATGACGTATGTATCTTTAGATCTTGGTTTCTTTTAACTTGATAGCATGGCATTTACTTAAACCGCATGTTCATTTGGAACAAAGTTTAGAAACAGTTGCGTAACATTTTAGCCCGCAACATTAAAAGTTGCTGGCGACAATGCTGCGTTTCTTTTGTTTATCATGAATACGTAACATTAGGATATTGCCAGCAACACTTTAACATTCCATGTTGCCAGCAACACCGCCCACAAGCACACGTTTTTAAACAATGTTGTGCAACTTTGTTTCCTAATGAATACGGAGCTTTACATTATCTTTCTTTTCCTACAGTTTTCCTGAGAAAATACCAGTAGTGTTTGTGCATGCGTGCATCATTCTGCGACTTTTGTACGATGTCGCATTGGACTCTTTTGATAAGCCAACTTTCTGCGGATCGCTCAATGTAAAATCTCCTAGTTTGACGCGACAGAGCTCTGCAATTAATGAGGTGAGTTTAGCTAATTAATTTATTCTTCTTTTGTTTTTTGTTAAATATTCGTTTTTGGTTCATTCGTACTCAGTACTTTATGGGGCATGCACTAACACCCATATTAATTTATTTCTGGGTAGTAATCAATTTAGCTGATAAAATATTTTTTTTCTAGTCAAAGCCGGCTGGACGTACAGCGCCTCTGAACCTCTCAACAGGCAGTAATAACGGAGAGGCGTGGGTGATACACTCAGGTGTGGTCATAGTGCTCGCAAAACTGTTGCCCGCCTTGCCCCGGCCTCCTGAACACGAGGCACATGCCAGAGCCATACGAGACTACTTAGCGCATGTGCTTAAAAGTCTTGTTAGAAGGTATGTCTTATTTTTGATCTAGGGATACTCTTTGATGTTTTGTCTCTTCTAAGTTGTATTATTTTTACACGGAATATTAAACAAATGGAGTGCTCAACATTTGCCAATAATTAACTGATCAATGCGTCTGGCGCCGACGGGTGTCCGCATTTATTTATTTACCTCTCGCACACTTACAACAAAAAATTTCATAAAACAAATATTCATATCAGCACTCCATTTGCACAATACTCCCGGATTTCAAAACTAAATATTGCAATATTTGGTGTTCTTTCAACCAGCGAACGCAACCAGCAAGTGATGTGTGGCGCAGGCCTAGCCGGCGTCGTACTACGTGTATGCGGCGCGGCACTGCGAGCCGAACGGCACCCGTTGCACGCACCTGCCATGTATATGCTCGAGAGACTTGCTGCGCACGCGCTTAGACCTTCCGAACTCAGGTAAATGCGAGCTTATCAACAAACTCGAACTGCTGGAGAACATCTGCTGATGAATATAGGCCTCCAATAAACAGAAGTAACCATGCTCGATGGATGGCTGCAGGCTGAGCCAGCCACCTGACTGGACTTTTTAAATTATTTAGGTAGTTGGCAGCTTTCGATTATACGATTTGTTAAACCTATCCCTTAACAAAGAACCTTTCTATCATGAAATCTTTGTTGGAGTTACTTAACAACAATGTTAGGCTCTTGCCCCTTATATTTATGGGTACAATATTCAACGTCGTGCTTAGCGATCAGCTGACTTCTAAACGTGTACTTCGAAGTCAGGTGTTAATTTAATACAGTACCAGTCAATTGAATAGAGTAGATTATAGCTACTGTGCTAATGGAATGGTGCCCGTGCGTACATTATTATAAGTAATAATAACAATAAATGGTATGTTGTTATTGTTCAAATACAACATTCGTTTATCTATACATTCGAAAAGAACAATATCTAAATAGAATGAATCACGATTTTTTTTCCTCTTGTATTGAAATGAAAACACCTGAACAAATCCTTCAGTTATGCTTGATTAATTTTATCAATACTATGTACGGTCGAACAAGCTATTTGGTATACAGGCAGCTAACTTGCAACTACTTTTAAACAATGGTGTGAGTGTGCTGAGTAGTCAATTATTTTACACCACTCTATTAAGGATGCCATAATCTGAAAAAGTTATAACGCACAAAATAAAACTAAATATTGGCAGTGTAGTGGAAAGATGAATATTTTTGCCTGTATACCAAATAGCTTGTTCGACTGTACAATTATATCTATCTATAACAATAAAGCTGAAGAGTTTGTTTGTTTGAACACGCTAATCTCTGAAAATTCCCGTTGAATTTGAACAATTCTTTTTGTATTTGTTAGCCCAATTCTTGAGACAGGTTATACATGGGATATTTAACGTCGGCGACCATTAGGAGCCGAGAAAAAAGAAAAAAAGTCGGAAAAAACGCTCAGCGAAAATAAAGTAATAGCGCGAGTGGGCGAAGTGACGCGACACAGTGGGCCGGGGGGCCCATCAAGGACTGTTATTTTAGAATAGATATTGTGCATCTGACGACTTCCACGCGAACGAAGTCTCGGGCAGAAGCTAGTTATGTTATATATCTCGTTATAAATGTTTTATTTGTTCATGTTTTCGGACGTGTTCATTTTAAGACCTTGTTGAGTAATGAGTTTATGAATAAGATCTCTGTTCAAAATCAAAACTCGGGGAAACCCGAAATAAACATGTAAGGAAAACCGTTTATAATAAATAATACTCTTTATTTCAGATTATGAGTCAATCCATAATTTATTTATTTATTGAAATGGTCCTTACAACTATCATTACAGGTTCATGTACCTAATGCGACAGTGCGGTCTTGTATTAACTTATTTACAATTCAATTATACGACACATAAAATATGAATTATAATGTTTCCAGGGAATTTCTACGAATGGGTAATCCTTTAAACTGCGTGGCGCCAGAACAGGGACAGGTTTGTAAACCTGGAGGTCCTGTGCCACTTACTAGGATCAAGACTTTAGTATCCATGACGACGCCAAGAGATTACAGGTAAATATTGTATAACTTTTGATCTTCCTTCTTATATTTACAATCTAACTAAAGGCTTCACACAAATAACTTGTGTTCTTTCGTTCTCTCCAGATCGCAAAACTCTTGCACTCTGCCTCCATTCGTCGAATTCGACATGTCTGCCGAAGGCTTTGGGTGTCTTTACTTGCCAAGTATTGCGCCACAATCTGCCAATTTAAACGCTCTTGGAACGCAAGACACTGCCACTTTAGGTGGAATTGGTTCAGGTAGTTGGCGGCCCAGTGAGTTTTATTTTCAAAATGTATTTTGTTAGACTCGATTTTATGGTGACGAAAACGTTTTGTTCTAGGTGATCGTGTGTTTCCGCCGCAAACTGGGCTTACGTATTCTACGTGGATATGTGTGGAGAAGTACTCGGACCCACGTTCGGATCCTCACTGTGTCCGCTTGTTGACTCTTGTCCGGAACATAAACAATAGTCGTGATGAACATCTAGTTTGTCTCACTATGGTTTTATCAGCAAGGGATAAAGCAATCATTGTTTCAACGCAGGAGACTTTAGTGCCGCACAGTAAGTTATTCTAAACCAATTGTATTTACATGTATGTTAAATAGTAATGTGTTATTTTTGTCCAAAATCATGCATTGTGGAGTGTAAGTAGAAGGGTTGATGCTACTCTTATTAGTGAAATAAAATAGTGTCGCTTTTCACAGATGTGGGAGAATGGGAGCCCGAAGGTTCCGGAGAATGTGGGGCTCGTGTGTGGTGTCCCGATCTACAGCATGAGGGACAATGGCACCATCTAGTGTTGGTGCTCAATCGCGCTGTGCTTAAGAACTCATCCTTCTCCTTGTATTTGGACGGTACGTGCGACTTAGATATTATTCTTATGACGTGAAATTCATTGCTTCATATTTTTATAATTAGGGAAAGACGGGCTTTTGGTTTTGTCTGAAGGTACCGTCAAACAGACGTTGCGACGCATTTTGACCGCGCCTTGCCGACTGTGCAACATAATGACCGAGCTCAACTGAACATGTACTCAAAAACATTGTATTCCACAGGTACTCACATGCACTCGGGCAAGTTGCACTATGTGAGCGCGAACCCGGGCGGCGGCGCGGCCACGCTGTCGGGCGCGTCCAGCGTGTACTGCGTGCTGGGCACGCCGCCGCACTGGCGCCGGTACTCCAGGCTCGTGTGGCGCCAGGGGCCTGCGCTGTTGCTGGAAGATGTAAGTACTACAGCGAGCGACATTTTATATATCCGTACTGTCAAATTAATAAACACAGGTAAATATTTGACAGCTATTTGCAATATTGCTAACTTTAAAGGAACACCACACACACAGAGTTGTTGAATGGAGAAAATTGTTACAACATTGATCTAGTGAAACTGACTAAAACTTTATACAATTTTAACCTTTTAGCAATTAGGTATTTAATTTAAACACCTTTTTCAGGTACTACCAGCCCAGACAGTATCCATAGTCTACCAACTAGGCCCGCACTACGTAGGCACGCTACAAGCACCTTTACCGCCCGGACAGTACCAAGAGCCACTCGCTCCTTTAGTCGCCGAAGAGAAAGTCGTATTTGGCATAAACGCCCGGGCTATGTCCCAACTGACTCTTGCCAAGATACGTAAAGTTTACAGTAAGAATGATAACAAAGCTATAGCCAAGATGCTTGGCATGTCTTCACATGAAAATGCGACGCCGATAAGGATATTGCACAACTCTGCCGGACACCTCATGGGCCCGGCGAGATGTTTGGGTGGGACTGTCGTTGGTTATTTAGGCGTCAGAGTATTTTGCCCGAAACCTGCTGCCATCATGGTAAGTGCAATATGCTTGGTATTGATCTTATACAAGTTGTCACTGAAATAACTGAAAACCTGAAATAAAGAAGAATCCTTAAAATTACCTCTACATTTTAAGCACTCTTCATTATGAACAACTTTTACTAAAGTTCCAAACCTGGAATCGCGAAAAAAAGTCAGCTGCAACATTGCTCCTACATTTTCTCTAGTTCTTTTTATTCTGTTCTCTTTATGTTTTGTGTCTTCTGGCCAATCTGGTAAAAATGAGTCCAGGTCGTAACTCGCGAGTTTTGTCTAGTTATGCGAACATAATTGTATAGAGCAGCATTTTTTTTTTCTCATTACATCTTGATTAAAGTAAATACCTAATATTTTATATGTTTCTTTGTAGATTGATACAGTTGGTGGCTGCTCAGTATTATTAGGATTAATTGCAATGGCTCAAGACGTGGAATGTTTATACGCAAGCGTGAAAGCGCTGGTTTGCGTCGTACGGTCGAATAAGGCCGCACAGGCAGAGATGGACAGGCGGAAAGGCTACCAAACTTTAGCCATGCTGCTGAAAAGAAAAAAACAATTGCTCAACTCACATATACTGCATCTCATTTTTGGTCTAGTCGGAACTGTTGATAGTCAAAAAGAAACTTCTTCTATTCCTAACCTAACTGCCTTTCAAGTAAGCACCTATAGTAAAATTTGTTGTTTTTACTAACTGACCTGAAAATATAATTAAAAAAAAATGTTTATTTTTAGGATTTAATATGCGAGCTAGAAGTGTGGCTCGGCGCCCCAGGTGGGCTGATCAAATCTCTCTTAGAACACTTACTAGAACTCGCAACCGAGACAGCTCACAGAACGCACAACCTACGCACAATGAGGGAGTTACAACTAGTCTCCAAGCTTCTTTACATAATAAACGACGTGAAAATCGTGAGCACAAGGAATGTCCTCATACAGTTACTAGCTGCCTTACTGGGAGGACAACCTCGACCGAGCGATTTACTATGTTTAGGACAATTCATGGCGTTCACCTTACCACTACCGTCGCAGACAGAGAGGGGAATAAACCCTAAAGAAAGTGACTGCGAGAGTGAGGGAGAACAAATTATTTTAAGAAACAAATGTTTCAATGTTATACATGGTCTGTTATTCACGGCGAGGAATCTAGTGAACACGATTGTCTGTGAAGAGATTTCAAGAGTTCTGGGCGTGGATTGGCTACTCAGTTTCATATTAGAGAATGTTCATCCATCCACGGTTTTGTGGGCGTTGAGGATAATGGTCGTTTTGTGTTCGGGACAAGGACAGCAATCTGCAATAATGCAAAGGTAGTTTTTTTTTTTCATTTTCTCGCTTTCAATATCACGATGAGTCGCATGTTACGTATTTAGTCAGTCTATGTAAGTGGTTTCTGAGAAATGGAAAGCGTTTACATCCCGAGCTGAGCTATGGTAGCTCGGGATATGAGATTCGGGCTTGTAGTAAACAATCCATCAAGCCTTTTGGATTATTTTTGATGGCGTGCAAACCATTGAAAATCACATGATTGTATGAGATTATATTTTATTTATATCATTGTAACTTTGCGCAGGTTTAGAGAAGGAGTTGGTAATGGAGGTTGGTTGCGCCACACGGAAAATTTAGCACAGCCGCAACAAGCGGGCGTGGTGATGGCTACCACTGTGCACTCCAATTCGCATCTACATACGTCGTTACTACATACTCCTGGCTTCACGCTTCTAGCATGGTAAGAATTTGATTGCCTGAGTCTGAAAGCTCCTTTAGTAGGACCTTGTAAACAAACAGCTTTGCTGTAAAATAATGATAAATGATTTTTATTTATGTAAGTAGGTTTATACAAACACTTTTACACGTCAATAATACATATATATCATTCATCATATATCTTGTATTTCGTTTTGTAAGGTGCGTTTTTTTTTTTTTACATTTGAGACATTTTAGTTTCCTCTGTGAGGTTAGAAATGCATCGGGAAACTTCTATATGTTGCAAGTGTATTTGGAAATTCTTGCCAAACAATTCTTTTTTTTAGGGTTCTGTACCCAAAGGGTAAAAACGGGACCCTATTACTAAGACTCCACTGTCTCCACTGCAAAAAAATCACGTTTGTTGTATACAAATGTCGCTACAAATGGCGTCCCTGTTCGGGCGCCATTTGTAGCGAAATAAAACGAGAAGACGAAACACTTCGCTAATAAATACGTTTTATTTTTACACCAAAATTAGCGAAGTATTTCGTCTTCTCGTTTTATTTCGCTAGGGCTCCCATACAACAAACGTGATTTTTTTTCCGTTATATGTAGTGTTCAATATTGTATGGTGGTACGGAACCCTTCGTGTGCGAGTTCAACTCGCAATTGGCCGGTTTTTTCCTATCTCACATGCCAAATACCGCAATCCGCAATTCATCAAGTTTATCAACACCTATTTTGCTTTACCAGGTTGGTACCAGCCCACCTCCACATCCCAGAGCTATACTACCTCCTGTTCGGGCTCGCGCTCGGCCAGCCCGTGCGCGGCGCGTGCGCAGACCGCGCGGTGTCGCTGGAGCGCGTGTGGGGCGCGGCGTGGGGCGCGGCCGCGCCTGCGCGCCAGTCGCCCGCCGCGCTGTCGGCTCGCATCACGCTGTGTCCCGATGCTGTCGTCGTGCTGTTGGCGGCTGTTCGCGCGCTCGTGCATAATGATAAGACCAATGAGCCCGATTGGCTGGCTGATCATCCTGTGGCTATTGTGCAGGTAGTTATGTAGTATTCATCATCACCAACTTTTTTGTAAAGTTATGGTACCTACTAGATTCACGTGGTTATTTATCTAAAGCTGCAACAAAGGATTTCATTCAGGACATCGCTACATTGACTCTTGACTTCAACAGAAGTTTCTCGCTCTAGATTCGATTTAGAACGACGTTTAGAACTTAGGATAATATTGTCAATTTATAGGTGCTGTTTTCGCTGTACAACACACTGCCAGATTTCGTCCCTATTATGATGATGGCCGAAGTTTTAACCGCTCTAGCGGCGATCCTCTTCCCGCCAAACTCAACAGACGATATTCATATGCGTAAGTTCGTCATTCATGTAATATAATGTAATATAAAAAGAGTTTTTAACAGAAGACTGTCACCCGTTTTCTGATCTTATTTCTTGAGCATTGTTCAGTAAATATGTTATCCAATACCATGTTAGTATCATGGATACGTGGAAATAAAAACACACATTACATTAAAAAGACTTTCTCAAACTTTGTAATGCGTCGTTTCTCCCACTCATACCTGAATGATAGTTCCATATTAAAATTCAATATAATCATTTTTACACCCATTTACTATACGAAATAATTTCATTACAAAGTGAGGATGAAAAAGCAAATAAAAATATATCTATTACAAGTTTTTAATAATCTTATCAGCAATATGTGAGAGCGGCGAGAGTTCTGGAGCATCCACACCAGGCTCAGAGAAGGAGGTAGTAGTTCCCGGCGCAGCGGGCGCGCTGTCGCAGCACGGCGTGCGTGCGGGCGTCATGGACTTCCTGCGGGTCATCGTGCTGGATTCGCTGCCGCTCAACGTCACTGGCAAGACTGCGCCGGTATGTCACACTGTCACATTGAATTGATGTAGCATTTAAAGTTGTACAAGGATCTTTTGGCGCCTGTCCAAAATCGGAACTAACGCCGCCAACTTGTTTTTTTTTTATACAATTTTGCGAATTTTAGTGCGGACGACGAGACAATGCGTTCTTGACACGTGTCAGTTTCATACAAACGAATAAGTGTCTTGCGAATTAGATCTTTATTAGCTACTAGAATTATCGCACTGACAGGTGTCGTGAACGCATTCTCTCGACGGCTGGACTGTAATTTCACAAACGTTTACCAACAAATCCCCGAGTCAAAGTCATTAAAGAGCCAAAGGATTCATGTACCACTCTGTTACTTAGACTTAATTATGTCAACGTTGGTCGTGTAGAAGATCGCTGAAAATTCCTTACAGCAAGCTAATAAAAAAAAAGAAGGTAAAAAACCATAGTCACCACCTCTTGCTGGGCAAACGGGTTAGTGACCATTGAGACGTAAGAGTACTCTATTCTGCCATACCTGTGATATCGGCTCTGACCATCCTTTGAGTTGGATTATTAACAAAGGAGTACGGTACTAATATCTCAAGATAAAGTTAACTGACTTTATCTTAGCCTAAGTGCTCATATATACACGAGCGGCACGCGTCGACGGCAGAGGCAACTGCAACCGTCGACGTCTGCCGTCGACAAGGTGCCGCTCGTGAATTTGAGTACGGTGCTTAAATACTCGAGCGGCACGTTGCCGACCGCAGTCAACTACTGCAGTTGCCTCTGCCGTTGACGCGTGCCGGTCGTGTGTATGAGCACTGACAAAACTTTTCCTAAGGGCTGATCGACTTTTACAACACTAACGGCAGAATCAATTCAATTATCGAACCCGCCTGTTGCGCCCATACAATAATTTTCTGCTGTGTTTTGTTGTCTGGCTAAATGTTTATGTCACTTTTTTTTGTCAAGCCTACCCATTCATTTTGTTTTAATTATGTATGTTGTGTGTACCTAGAGTAAGTTTTAAACAATGTCGCATGTTGCACATTGGCGCCAACAGGGATATAACTAATTAACGTCTAATAATGCCAAAATAAAAAATGGGTAGCTATCTAAGAGTACTAATCCTGAGTATCAGCTTGAATATTGGTTCTAGAACGCCGAAAGCGCGACTGACTCAGTGCCATCGTCAATGTTTTGTACTCCATGTAGCTCCGGTCCAGGGAGATCCTACTTTTATAGCGTAAATATGGGGAATTTTATTATTTTAAAGACTATAACTCTACTAATATAAAAACTAACGCTGCAATATTAACCGACCTCAATGCATATCAGTACTTTCGTATATAATTTCCTCTGTGATAGTAACTTGAGTACTAAACCAGTTTAACGTACGCATATCTCGCGCCTGTCGCACGCTTGTTCGTTATGTAGTACACCCACATTATGTAACACTTCTGCTTCCGCCAACGCATCGATAGACAATGATAACGACGTCAGAGCTTCCTTGCATTCTGATGTTATGATACACATTATGTAGGGCTGAGTCGATGTGCTGTGTTCTAAGTGCTTCACGCATAGTCCATTATTCATTTCTTGTGGCACTGGTAATTGCGACCGTCTTCAAAAAGACATGGGATTATCAATGTTGTGACTCCCATGACTTCTTTCAGGTAATCGATCTGGTTTTGGATGCTTCACCACCAAATTCAACCAGCCAGCAACAGATAGAGTATCAAACGGAGGTTTTAACCACACTGATGGAGAATTTATTAAATACGGAGCTGTTTGGATCGGAGTCCAATATATCGAACGTTTGTTATCTAGCTGCCAGGCTGGTCGACAAGCTATGGCAGGGGCAACTTTCTAGAGATCCTCACGAGGTATGTGACTGTAAACACTAGTTGTTTAAATTAAACAATTTTCAACGTTTTGGGAATACTCTTTGATTGTAAACTGTGGTTTCAGGTCTTCGATTTCATAGTAAAGCTAATCATGCAAGCAAAAAAGAAATCTTCAGTGATTTCTCTGGAGGGATTACACCACTGTCTGAACCGAACTATTCTGTTTCTACTTTCTCGTTCTACGGATTCAATAGCGGATCAAATGTCGGTTTTGGAAGCTTTACATAAACTGACAACTAACAGGTATGTGTCATACGGAGTTTCCGAGATATATCGCATATGGATATCATTCTTCTCGCCCTTTTTGTGCGTTTTTATTTACGTGTGATAATATTTGTGACGAATTATTGTTAATTGTAGGTCTGCGTGTAAACGTGCTACCTAGTTCTTAGGATTAGAATAACGTTAAATTTTAGGTAAATATGGCAGAATATTAAAGATTAAACTATCCATCTGTTTTTGTTTAGGTTACTTATATTCGGCGCGGGCAACCATGAGTTGGAATTCATCGGATGCCTTACCTATTGCCTACTGCAGTTGAGTTCTAACATGAAGATAGCCCTCGACTCGCATATGCGTACTACATGGCATGTCAACCCTAGTGGCGACTTGGAGTCAAGAGATGACAAGCTTACTACACATCAAGGTAAAGCATCAACACCTTTTAATTTATTTATTCATTAGATGCATTATAATGTCTTTTAGAAAATCAAAAGTCATTTATTCAAACTAGGCAAAACTACATAAGACAGTCCCCCTAAACTCCAGCCCTTCAACACTTCCTTGAGCTTTAGCTTGGAAGAAGAAGTATTGAGTGGGTGAAAGGAAACTGGGATCTGGGTGGGTGAAGGGAACTGTCCAAGTTTCCATGACAATAATATGAGGTGCGCTTACGAAGTGCTGATCTGGACAGTTGTATAGCTCAGGAAACACAACTCAGAGCTTTAGGCCATAGGAAGTTGTTAGAGAAATGCAACATGTTTACTTACTAGCTTCAACTTTCTGACTAACTGGCCGACTCTTGGACAACTCAAAAGTGCCTGTAAATGGTTTAATTGAAATAAATGCATTGAGTTTAAGTTTACAAATATAATTATTGCCAAATTAATCTTTGGCTTTTCATCTTAACCTCCTTTACTCCTGTCATTTAGCTGATGGAAAATGTTTCTATTCCAAATCGTATTTCCAAACAGGACGTAATCTAATGGCCGGCGCAGCTCGTCGTGTTTGGGAAGAGCTGTATGTGTGCAAAAAGCCTGCGATAGAGGAAGTGTTTAAGATAACATTAATACTGCCCGTCGGCAACGCACGCGCACCTGACCTTACTCCTGTGAGGGAGCAACTCAGTGAAAGCGCGCATAAGCTGTGGATCAACTATATTGATATTGAAAGGAAGGTAGGATACTTAATGATAATGTTCTTCATGAAATAAATGTATATATATAACACAAATTCGAATACGTGGTTTGGATATCAATCAAATTATAATTATAAATAATTATAAGCTAGGATTTAGTTATAAGTCATAATGCTATAAAACTATGGTCAAAATTCTTTATCATATTAAAGAATTATGGATGTGAATGCCCTTTTTTCTATGTAACTGTGAAACTTCAGCTCAGTCGCTCTTTGTATGATTTGCTTAAAAAAAATGTAATGAAATGTACTTACTATGTTTGCATTCAGAATCTGAGATAATTATCAAGTTTTGGAACAACAAACTCAACATCTTACATGACAAAATTCAAATTCCATTACACGACCTTTTTATTACAAACTAGCGGCCCGCCCCAGCTTCGCACGGGTGCAATTTTTTATTATTTTATTTCTCTCCGTAAGAACCAGCCTCGTACTTCAAGGAATATTATAAAAACGAATTAGGGAAATCGGTCCAGCCGTTCTCGAGATTTGCGCTTAGCAATACATTTAGCGATTCATTTTTAAATATAAGAAATCAACTTAAAATACAAAGGCCTCAAGCACATAATTGAATAAGTGTCGATTGCAAGGGAATATAAACAGTAATGCAATTATTTATAACATAACAGGCTACATACCGCGTACCATGGGAGCTTCACAATCAAATCCAGTCAAAGATCCAGAAAGTAACAGGCGGTCTTACGCGGTTAGCGTCTAGAACTAAAGTAAAGAAGGAAGATTCTGCTAAGCAACGGTCGCATCCGCCGCGAGATCATGCGCTGGCTTATATGCAGGACCATGTGCAACTTGTTAGGTAAGTTTCGCGTTATATTTATCATGATTAATCAGTTTCTATTATCTAGGTTTTACGACGAAACGGGAATCGAGAGATTTCTGTTCTATGACTGCCTAATTCTGAAACTTTGAAGAATTTGGAAACAGTCGCTATTATGTGCAGATACCAAAACATGACGCAAGTGAGACAGTTGAATTTTACATCAAAGCCGTCTCAATTCTTGCATTCATAATACGTATGACGGATAAGTTTTGCAGTCCGGCTAAATTATTTTATCTAGACGACAAAGCATAGTAACATTTACTAGTTTTTTTGCGAATGGTAATTTATTATTTTAATAACGTGCGTCATATTGTCACAGACAAGCATGGTGCGCAGTAGTACAAGGTGCATCAAACACTCGCCTCCACACGATGCGCTACGTACAAGCGGAGTGGGCAGGTGCGTGGCGTGAGTTGACTCGCGAGCGAGCGCTCTGGGGCCCGACGCGGGCCCAGGCCCTAGCTAAGTGGGCCCTGGACTGTACCGAAGGGCCCGCGCGCATGCGCAAGATGCTCAAGCGGAACCACTGCTTCTACATGCATTATCCTTATCGGCCTGACCTCGATGATCCGGATAATGTAAGTTAGAGTTATTAATTATCTTGTTTAGCACAGCATGTATTCTGTGAAACGTTCAGAAAACCCTTTTTTTTTTTTTTTTTTTTTTTTTAAGGATGGGAAATCATCCAATGACCCCTCCCGCTCTGGGTGGAGCGGAAGGGAGTGTCAGACTCTTACTGACTAAAACCCATCCGTGTTCCTTCCTTAGCCCTTTATGTTCCGGGGCAGCGGTAACCCTTTCGGACAATCCCGCTGCCCCGGCAGGCTTCGGCCCTAACGGGCCCCTCCATGTCTGCTGACATCTCTTTGAGGCGCGCGTGGAACACATACGCGCCGTCCGGCACGGGCCTGGTCCTGATCGGACGGCGAGCTACCCATTACTCGCCGTCCGCAGGCCCGCGCCTACGGTGGCCGGGAGTCGTCACGCGGCTCCCGACGCCCGGAGCGTCTACCGCGGCGGCTGGGACGGGCGGCCCTCTCGGCTCTCTCCCTCTCCCATCCCGCCACCTCCTTCGCTAGCATGACTGCTTCGCAGAAGGAGGTGACTGCCTCCCACTCCCTCTCGCCCCGGACCATGGCTTGGACCAGGGCCGGGCGCGAGAGGTCGCCGCCGCTGCCGATCGCCTCTACGAGGACACGGCGGTGCTCTGCCCAAGCGGGACAGACCTCCACCGTGTGCATCACCGTGTCCTCTGGGCGATCCTCGCAGTGGTGACACCCGGGCGTTTCCTCCCGCCTGATTATGTGCAGGAACCTCCCGAAACATCCGTGTCCGGTGAGGACCTGCGTCAGGCGGTAGGTGAGGGCGCCGTGACGCCTCTCTAGCCACTCCTCAAAGAGGGGCCTTACCGCCGCTATCGCGGCGTGCCCTTTCAGAAAACCCTTACAATAGAATAGTAGCAAATAGGGAGAGAGGGAGGGATTTTAATTACTGCTTCAGTGAATATAAACTCAAATTCCACCTTGCTCAAGGTGGTGACCAACATAATGAATGCAAAAAGTATTAAATACCAATATAAAAGCGATGAAGGTTGTATTACCCACCGCTGCTTACTAGAATACATATTTTATTCTCCACTCACCTTTTATAGAAACAACTAAAATACAAAGTAGCCCAAAGCTTGGACAGCAAGGAATACTACCGCGTGTATCAACAATGGCGGGCGGCGAGTAACCTCGGCGAGGTAGAAGGGGCCGAGCCTACCGATATACCTGAAACTACTGATGACCCTACCACGTAAGATATCCTCATATTTATAACATTAATGTCTCTGACATTGGTTCTTTACTTTATGACTTTATTTTATCGATTTAGATTCTTATTTCGACTGAAAAATTCTGAATACACAACATAGACTGGGTTTAAAAATCAGTTTTTTGTATATGGAATCTTAACACAGTCGGAATAAAGTTCGAAATTCAAAAATGGTTTGAAGGTTTAAAAGTGTGTCCAAAGATAAATCTTGTTTTGTAATAAAGCCATCGAAGTTTAAGCCCAAGTTCGCACGGACGTAAAACTATCGGGGCGGGATTTTGTCACGCACTGGATTTTCAACTCTCGGTACTGAGCCGAGCATTGAGGATCCAACAGAGCATCCGAGCGCGTAAAAAAACACACTGTTGGATTTTTTACTCTCGGCGCCAAGCAGAGCGTTAAAAATCATGTGTGCGAAAAAAAATTGCCCGTGTGTACCTTTGTTAACAATGTGTAATTCGCTTCGCAGAAGTGGAGATACATCTATTGATGTGGCCAACGGCGACGGCTCACCTTCAGACCTCGTCAGTAGTGGCGTCGTTAGTCGCGGCACTAACCAATCTTCCGGAGAAGGTAAGACTATAAGTAATATGGGTATAGTATTTGCACTGGTAAATCACGAACGCTCATAATGTGACTTTTTTTAATTGATATAAAGCTAAAATTGCAAAGGTTGATGCGTGCTTGTACATTGTTAAAACTGTAAACGATTACTTTTCAAAGAATTATATTGAAAATATATTATTTCATGTATTCAGGGAATGAAGATGGGCCTGACAATGAGGATGAAGATGAACAACCAACTCCGCCACCTGATAATCAAACTCTTCTACGGCTTCTAGAACATCACGAAAAGGTACTGCGTTAAACAGCGTGTAGTGTGAGAAAAGAGCTATAAGTGAGAGACAAGTGGTAGCAAAGTAATTTTCTAGAACAAGCATTACCTGCCAATCCCCAGCAAACGAGTTGGGAATACCGCTGCGTGAAATAATAAGTAGTCTACCGAAAGTAGATTTTTTGCTCTGAAACATAAAATATACAGGATGACGTCCCGACATCGACGCGCAAATTGTAACCATGAATTCAGATCAACCATCAACCACACATTTTTAGCAAATTATAAAACAGACATTTTGCTGTTTCATACATTTTGACCACGTAGGTGTTGCAGTTTTCTATGAAACGGCTGTTTTTTTTTTTTATAACCTACTAAGAATTTCTATGCTAGGTAGGGGTCTAGTGATGTAATCATGTGCTGGATTAATGGTTAGTTTGCGCGTCGATGATGCCACCCTGTATTTTAATGTTTTACCTTTTTATTGAACTTTTTGCCTCACCTCAAGCCAAATTCCATAACCATAACTTCAACATAATTATTATTCCTTTCAGATCTCGCACATGTTCCGTTGCGCAAGAATACAAGGCTTAGACACAACGGAAGGTCTATTACTATTTGGTCGAGAACACTGCTACGTCATCGACGGATTCACGTTACTAAAGAACAGAGAAATACGGGATTTGGACAGCTGTCCAGATGACTATGAACCTATACTACCGGCCCAGGGTATACAGAGGAGCAACCAAAGGCAGTGCTCCAAGTTTTTGTATGAAGACATTCGGTATGTGAATCAAACTTTCGTCTTCATTTGTCATGATTTTGTTACTCTGTAGTATGTAGCTACTTTATTTTGTATTGTTGTGTTGTAGGGAGGTACACAAAAGGAGGTATCTATTACAACCGATAGCTTTGGAAGTGTTTTCAAGTGACGGCAGAAACTACTTGCTCGCTTTTCCAAGAAAAGTGCGAAACAAGGTAACAGTTGTTTTAATATATTCAAAATGTTATAACCTAAGATCTACTGAGTTTCAGAATAAAATCATATAAAACAGCTAAATAGAAAGGAAACCTAAACCTTTGCCATTCGATTCGACGAACTGAAAACATTCAGAAAGACACTTTTTTGACAGCTGTCAAAAAAGCCTGTTTTTCGCTGTCGAAACGCAAAAGCCAAAAGTTTTATTTCTTTCTTGAGGATAAAGATTAGCATCTAGAGAACTTGATCACTTGTATCCAATGAATTCATAATTATAAGTCTAATTATGGTTTATATTCCCTTAGGTATATAGCCGTTTCACTGCACTAGCGACAGGCATGGCGGACAGTGCGGCTGGCTCAGTAGCGGGACAGAAGCGCGGCGTGGCCGTGGAACAGCCGGGAGGCCTGCTGGCCACGCTCATAGGAGACACCTCCGTCACGCAGCGGTGGCTGGTATGTACAAAATTAGACAATGAGGATTTTCATGAAATTTCACGCCATTTCAGAAAACACTCACAACATTTAGCATAGGTTTGACCTGCATTGCTATTCACAACCATCCGATAGACTATCGTATCGAAAATTACACATTTCGATAACATTTGCCTTGCGCCCGTCAGCAAAAGCTGTCGGTCGTAAGAATAACAGTCGTCTATTTGATTTAAACTGACAAAGGTTTTGGACTTGTGAACAGCGATTAGGGGACTCCTATGGTAACATTGATTAGTGTTCGATACGGTATGGAAGCGTATCAAGTGCTTGTGAATAATAGCTATGAAGACCAAAATCAAAATATTTTATTTCACATAAACCTACATGGGCACTTATGAAATTCCTATGGAGCCGGCAAGGAACACCATGGTTACTCTTTTTCGACCAATAAAAAATTCAGATATAGGTATAAATACCCTATTTGTAAAGTTACTTCTCATAATCTACATAGAAAATGCGACCCCTTTCAATTTTAGGATCAGAGGCAAAACATGGATTAGTTGTGTCTATGAAACAATGTTTTAGGTCAGCGCGTAAGTGACGACAAATGCATGTTCGTATATTTTATACGACCATACAAAAGTTTAGTATTTTCGAACAATCGAATAAAATGTAAAAAACAATCGAATAAAATGTAAACAAGTAGAAAAACTTGAAAAAAGAAATTCTCCTAAATATCACGTTTTATTTCAGAGAGGCGAAATATCAAACTTTCAATACCTCATGCATCTAAACACTCTTGCCGGTCGTTCATATAACGACCTGATGCAGTACCCAGTGTTTCCGTGGATCTTAGCTGACTATGACTCGTTGGAACTGGACCTCAACGACCCGGCTACCTTCCGTGATCTCACTAAACCCATGGGCGCACAGAGTCCCGACAGACTGGAGCAGTTTAGGAAACGATATAAGGTGAGTTTTATATATAAGTTTTACGAATATGGAATGAACTGAACTAAAGAATATATTTTAAAGAGATTGTTGGGTTGTTACCACAGACAATCACCACTGCGGACATTCTCGATAGGTGTGGTTTTCACTATATTCAACAATGTGGTATTTTAAACAACATAATATATGTAGAGGATATTAAAAGACTAAACTTATATATCTGCCACTCATAATACTCGGTCGTGCTAACGCGACAGTAGCCAGTTGGAACTAAACCTTATTGCAAGCAGCCTTTGAGAAGCTCTTATGACCCTTTCAAACTTGTAAAGGCTCTCTTTTATTTGTAGGAATGGGACGACCCTCACGGTGAAACTCCTCCATACCACTACGGCACACATTACTCGTCTGCTATGATCGTGTGCTCGTATCTAGTCAGGATGGAGCCCTTCACTCAACACTTCCTCAAGCTACAAGGCGGCCATTTTGATTTGGCTGACAGGTAACTTGACATTTCTAAACAGGGTGATACTAAAGTAGATGTAGAGTAGGCAGACATCGTAGTATGAAAAGTTGCTTTTTAACCGACTTCAAAAAAAGGAGGAGGTTCTCAATTTGGTTGTTTTTTTTTTTCACGTTTCTTGATTTTTATAGAGGAAGATTTTCAGAATTATAATGAGATTCACTGCTTGTTATGCAGGTGACTAAATCATCACCCTGTATACAAATATTTAATTAATTTTGAACAGAGAGGTAAAATTAATGTTTTATTCCAGAATGTTCCACTCGATAAAGGAGGCTTGGAATTCGGCGTCGCGACATAACATGGCTGACGTGAAAGAGCTAATACCCGAATTCTTTTACTTACCAGAGTTCCTGGTTAACTCCAATAATTTCGATTTAGGTAAGTAATCATTTTGGAGCTTTGATTTAAATTATCGTGGCAAATCTTATATAATTTTTATGATCTGACCTATATTATGTCTGGACTTTAAAAGAGACCGTGACCTCTGAGTTTGTTCTGGCCTTTCTTCTTAGAGCAGTCAGATAGGAAACGCTGACCTCATCTAGTTTAAAAAAATATGATGACGTATAAAAGTGTTTGTACAAACCTAATTACAGAAATAAAATCATTTATCATGAGTTTAAACAGTGCTGCAGCATCTAAAATGTTCTCACCAACTTTCTTTGTGAAGTGTTGTTATTACTATTTATTTGTGATCAATTTATTACCTTAAGTATACTGTTGACATTAAATATATACGGCCGCACGTAACAGTCACAGTACCTCCAGTACTATGATCCATAATTTTTTGTGGAAGTACATGGAGGAAGTATTCGTATGATTGTATGGCTCTTACAAAGAGCTCACATAAAACACACATTATTGGGCATCGTCATGATTAAAGTTAGCACTTTACGTGAATGCCTCCCACGAGCTAGTAGCGTGGAGCTGGTGCCAGTAGGGCAGTAGGGCAGTAGGGCAGTGCTAACGCGAGCCCGGCGCAGGCTGCAAGCAGTCGGGCGTGGCGCTGGGCGACGCGGTGCTGCCCGCGTGGGCGCGCGGCGACCCGCGCGAGTTCATCCGCGCGCACCGCGCCGCGCTGGAGTGCGACTACGTGTCGCACCGCCTGCACCACTGGATCGACCTCGTGTTCGGCTACAAGCAACAGGGCGCGCCCGCCGTCGACTCCTGCAACGTGTTCCACCATCTGTTCTACGAGGGCAACGTCGATATATACAAGTTAGTATAACTATACTGATGGACTGACCGACTACCTTGAAAACAGGCCCAAACTATCCTAAGATAACCTCAAAAACACACTGTTCTTTACCAACCTAAGCCTTTTTTACAACATAAAAACCAATCATACTGTAACTGTAATTTTGTTCCAGTATCGATGACCCTCTAAAGAAAAACGCAACAATCGGCTTCATAAACAACTTTGGCCAGATACCAAAGCAACTGTTTAAAAAAGCGCATCCTAGCAAGAAGATGTCTCAGCGAAGTTCAACTATATTAGACCCGAACAATATAATACCGTCTCAAGGTATCACGCCACCGGAGAAACTGTTCTTCCACAATTTAGAAAACTTGAGACCTTCATTACAACCTGTGAAAGGTATGTTATTTATCAAATATTAAATGGTCTTATCATTCGTGATTACTTATTATGATAGTAGCGTTGAAATGTTGCGGTTTGAAGGAATGGGTGCCGTTGTAATGAAACACGAGATATTTCAGCTTTGTCTCGGAGATGGCAACGCGTCAGCAATACCTCTGGTATATCAAATCTCCACAGGTGGTTGCGACCATTTGTCATCAGCTATGTCGTCGACTTATTTATTGAATACTAGCTTCTAGCACACAAACGTACAGATGCGGACCTAATGCCGGCATTTTCTACCAGTCAACCTTTGGGTGACGCAGAGACAAACAGGAAAAATTTAGGAATAAATATAATTTGGCTTATGTCATCGAAAAACATTAAAAAATTATTGAAATACGATTATGAAAAAATAAAATAATTAAAAATAATAAATACGATTATCAAATTATTATTCGTCTTCACAATATATTTTATATCATTCTATCTTCATTCGTTTGCAGAAGTAAAAGGTCCGGTCGGCCAAATCCTGTACACAGACAAGGCAATATTAGCAGTAGAACAGAACAAGGTCCTAATGCCTCCTACATACAACAAGTACGTAGCATGGGGCTTCGCAGACCATTCGCTGCGCATAGGCAACTATGACAACGATAAGGCGGTGTTTGTGTGCGAAACTGTGGCGCAGGCGTGTGGAGAGATCGTTACGTGCGTGTGCCCTTCTGATAAGACTATTGTTACTGCTGGGACTAGCACGGTGAGTTGAATTACTTTATTAGTACTAATATAACAAAAGAAAATCTCATAATACATAACTTTTCAGTGTATGAACACTTAATTTGACCAGTTTCCACCAAAGTAGAGAGATCTCTAAAATAGCCAATAGCTATCGTGATTTTCATATCTCTATGCTTAGCTGAAGCGCAATACCATAAACAAACTTTCTCCCCACTGTGGTAGAAACACATACAGACATATTTTACTGCGTGAAATTGTCACCTAAAATATTGACATTGAAAATCATCATCATTTAAATATTGAAATTTTTTTTGTCATTTTGAAATCTATAGGGTTATGGCGAGCTAATATATTCTTTAATTACTTACTTTTTCAACTGTAGGTGGTAACAGTATGGCAATACTGGGCCCGGCGCCGGCGTTTAGCCGTAAAAGTCTGTCTTTATGGTCACGAGGAAGCAGTAACTTGTTTAGCGGCAAGCCCGGCTTACAACCTCGTAGTCAGCGGCAGTCGCGACGGGCAGGCTATAGTGTGGGATGTGGAGCGAGGCACGTTCATACGACAGTTACTGCCGCCGCATTCCTATGGACCCCTTCCGCCTGTATCGGCGCTTGCGATTGATGATCTTACTGTAAGTAGTCAAATATAGACCAGCTGTCTCGTCGTGAAAACTAAATTCAAGTGAGCTAGCATCAGGTGGAATGACAGCTCTCGTCAAGTTCACTTAAGTAAGTATTCAAAGTGAGATTTTACACAATAGTCAGATCTAAACTGGCAGGGTACTAATAGGGTCCCCAACAAAAGATTACACAGAGCAAATTACCAAGCGTATCTTGAAATGCTCAACTGTTCCTAGATTCTGAAAGATTCAGGCAACAATTTTGACGTGATAACGTCTTATAAATCGATGACCGCTGGCTGCACGCACGAAAAAACATGACTCATTGTCATGTTCCGCCTAAGCCGAGCGTGCAAGCGAGAGCGCGGAACAAGCGATAGAGAGGCACGATCGGCCTAAGCGTTCGGTTTGTGATGCATCTGTCTCTTATGACGTTATCACGTAAAATTATCGTCCGTAACCCGACTTTACAGACAACCAATTTTTTACTTTGAAAGCTTGTAAATGGTGTGAGGTTAATCGCCTTACATCCTTCACAAACTTCCAAAGTGCAAAAAAAAAACGCTTCGATATTTGCAATTCTTCAAGTTTGTTTTACCCATAAACATCCATGAGGTTTTATTAAATAATAATTACTACTGACAATGAGACATGTATGTTCTAGGGAGACATAGCAACCTGCAGTGGTAGCTGGCTATACGCGTGGTCGATAAACGGCGAGCTATTAGGCGCAGTGGACACGATCGGTGGCCGCGAACGAACGCAACAGGTTCTGTGCGTGTCCTTCAGTCAGACCAGAGAGTGGGACCCGCTTAATGTTATCATTACTGGCTCTACTGATGGCGTTGTTAGGGTGAGTTGAATACTGACAAGTTATTTTAAAACTAGCTTTAGGGATTGTATTTTAGAACTGAAATTTAGATAATTTTTTTATATTTGATACGGGATACTTTTATTTATTCCTTCTAACTGAAATTATTAATTACTGCAATAAAATAAAATTGACAATTATCAGATTTTTTTTTTTATTTCGATATGTTTTTTTTTCTGTAAGTACACAAAAAAAATCTTCTCGGTATAAGATTCTCAAAAAAAAAAAAACCTGTGGATTGAAAATGAAAACAGGTTTTCATAATTCTGTAATCGCCACGTTCTTATTGGAACCCCTCCCTAGCTCTAACAGTTTTAACATTTCGCCCTGACTTATCTGAATAAATCACCTTGTTACAACTTCACGATTGCTCTTTAGATGTGGTCAATAGACTACTTAGCAGAAACAGCAGAAGAACAAAGCGAAAGCATAGAAGGCGGCAGTGTAGACCCCGTCTCGAGTTCTGTAGAAATTGACAAAGAAAAGGACGAGCAAAAACTGTCAGTACAGGACAGCGAAGAGATTAAGTCCGAATGTGAAGTAAAATCGGAGAGCGAGTCTAAGACTGAAGAAATATCTGAAAAACCACAGGAGCCACATGATAGAGAAGCGGCCATTAAAAGGGTTGAGGAGCTGGTCAAACAGATGAGCCTGTCGCAGGAGAAAGAAGGTTTGTGTTTATAATTATGTATGACATTTGAATTATAAGAGGGGTTTGTAAGTAAGTAGTAACAGCCGCACGGTTCGATCGATCCGGTTAAGCTACGCTTGCCACGGTTGGTCCGTGGATGGGTGACCATCTTTACAAACAAGGACCCGTAACGAAACGTCGGAAAGCACGTTAAGCCGTTGTTGGTTCCGGCTGTCATTTGTGGAACTTTTAAGTCGTTTCGGGTCGTCAGAAGCCCGAAAGTCTGAAACCAGTCTTGCCAAGGGGTATCATATTATCCAGTAACTGGGTTGTGGAGGTCAGATAGGCAGTCGCTCCATATCAAATACTGGTATTCAGCTGCATTAGGCTAGACTGGAAACTCCAACATAGTTGGGAATAGGCTAGGCAGATGATGATGATTTCAGACTTAAATTATATGCTGCTTCTGAAAACTTTCCACCGAAGCCGTCATCTGCAATCTTCTTTACATCTCAAGTTTGGTACTCCATAATGAATGCACTACATATATAAATGGTAGTTTTACTGTATGTGACAGTCTACCTACACTACTTTTATATACCACTATGCAAGCTGAAAAATTCAAATAAATATTAATAAAAGCCTTTCTCTACAGGTACCCTAACAAAATCAGGTTCAGAAAGTTCGTTATCAGACGCCTGTGAAACTACAAGCGCTAAGGAATCCGCGCGAAGACACGACGAAAAAGACACGTGCAGTGATAACGAGGAGACTCCACAATACATCGAACCGAAGGAAGAACCAATCGACTCTTGTGACGAAGCCAAGCAGGAGTACGACAATGAGAAAGACTTGGACATTGAAAAGGACTTGACGAATCGAAGTAAACTGCATAAACAAGGACATGTCATGCTTAGAAGGAAGTCGAAGGGGAATCCATTGTATCGTAAAAGTAAGTGCTCATTTTACACTACATTTTTGTCACAAAGTTCTTTATCGCGGATTGCGGTTGGAGTAAACGGGTAGAAATTTTCACGTAACGAAGCTATATGGCGGAACTTTGCACATTCCTACTGGACAAGCTATTTATCAGTTTGCCGTAGTTTCAAAAAGCCATGAATATCATCAAGTGATTTGATTGATTTTCGTTATTTCGGTAAACCAATCACAACAATTAACATGAGTTCGACAGTCTGTAATTTTTTTCTTGTTTCAGTAAAAAGCCGGAAGTAGCTTTTGCCGGTATGAAACAGTCGTAAGTTTTTCTAGAGATGTCTAACGTGAAACGATTCCCACAGGCGGCGGCAGCATCGGCGACTCAAGCGAATCCGGTTCAATGGAAGCATCAGGCGCCGCGTCAGCAGATGTCGGCCAAGAGGGCGGCCTGCGCGCCAGCAAGTCTGACACCAGCCTTACTGACTCGTTTGTTGTCGTGTCCGCGCCTGCCTCGCCCGCAGCCACGCATAGACCTCCTGCTAAGATACAGCCAGCTACGATAGATATAGGTGAGTGTACCATTACTATCTGCAAATTTACATAATTATAATTAGTTAAAATGTTGCACTTTCAAAATGAATTCTAACCTTATTCTGTTATTGTCATGCACTATTCTACCATTTTGTAGTAGAATTGGTCTTTCGGTTGAAATGATAGTGATGGTGGCGAAGCGAAGGCCACTTCGGACAAATTTAAACCAGGCTTCAATTTGATGTATTTAATTTGTAAATCCTTTTTTGTCCAATACATCAGAATCAGGTATAAAGTGGATCCGGCGCCTGGTGCTGCGCGGCAAGCTGACGATGCACACGGCGTACGAGCGGCGCGACAACGCCTGCCCCGCCTCCGTCACCGCCGTAGCCGCCGCGCGCAGCGGCCGCGGGCTGGCCGTGGGAGACGCCAGGGGACGGGTGAGTGCACGGACACTTCTCCGACGTAGCCGTCACCGCCGCAGCGGCCGCGGGCTGGCCGTGGGAGACGCCAGGGGACGGGTGAGTGCACGGACACTTCTCCGACGTAGCCGTCACCGCCGCAGCGGCCGCGGGCTGGCCGTGGGAGACGCCAGGGGACGGGTGAGTGCACGGACACTTCTCCGACGTAGCCGTCACCGCCGCAGCGGCCGCGGGCTGGCCGTGGGAGACGCCAGGGGACGGGTGAGTGCACGGACACTTCTCCGACGTAGCCGTCACCGCCGCAGCGGCCGCGGGCTGGCCGTGGGAGACGCCAGGGGACGGGTGAGTGCACGGACACTTCTCCGACGTAGCCGTCACCGCCGCAGCGGCCGCGGGCTGGCCGTGGGAGACGCCAGGGGACGGGTGAGTGCACGGACACTTCTCCGACGTAGCCGTCACCGCCGCAGCGGCCGCGGGCTGGCCGTGGGAGACGCCAGGGGACGGGTGAGTGCACGGACACTTCTCCGACGTAGCCGTCACCGCCGCAGCGGCCGCGGGCTGGCCGTGGGAGACGCCAGGGGACGGGTGAGTGCACGGACACTTCTCCGACGTAGCCGTCACCGCCGCAGCGGCCGCGGGCTGGCCGTGGGAGACGCCAGGGGACGGGTGAGTGCACGGACACTTCTCCGACGTAGCCGTCACCGCCGCAGCGGCCGCGGGCTGGCCGTGGGAGACGCCAGGGGACGGGTGAGTGCACGGACACTTCTCCGACGTAGCCGTCACCGCCGCAGCGGCCGCGGGCTGGCCGTGGGAGACGCCAGGGGACGGGTGAGTGCACGGACACTTCTCCGACGTAGCCGTCACCGCCGCAGCGGCCGCGGGCTGGCCGTGGGAGACGCCAGGGGACGGGTGAGTGCACGGACACTTCTCCGACGTAGCCGTCACCGCCGCAGCGGCCGCGGGCTGGCCGTGGGAGACGCCAGGGGACGGGTGAGTGCACGGACACTTCTCCGACGTAGCCGTCACCGCCGCAGCGGCCGCGGGCTGGCCGTGGGAGACGCCAGGGGACGGGTGAGTGCACGGACACTTCTCCGACGTAGCCGTCACCGCCGCAGCGGCCGCGGGCTGGCCGTGGGAGACGCCAGGGGACGGGTGAGTGCACGGACACTTCTCCGACGTAGCCGTCACCGCCGCAGCGGCCGCGGGCTGGCCGTGGGAGACGCCAGGGGACGGGTGAGTGCACGGACACTTCTCCGACGTAGCCGTCACCGCCGCAGCGGCCGCGGGCTGGCCGTGGGAGACGCCAGGGGACGGGTGAGTGCACGGACACTTCTCCGACGTAGCCGTCACCGCCGCAGCGGCCGCGGGCTGGCCGTGGGAGACGCCAGGGGACGGGTGAGTGCACGGACACTTCTCCGACGTAGCCGTCACCGCCGCAGCGGCCGCGGGCTGGCCGTGGGAGACGCCAGGGGACGGGTGAGTGCACGGACACTTCTCCGACGTAGCCGTCACCGCCGCAGCGGCCGCGGGCTGGCCGTGGGAGACGCCAGGGGACGGGTGAGTGCACGGACACTTCTCCGACGTAGCCGTCACCGCCGCAGCGGCCGCGGGCTGGCCGTGGGAGACGCCAGGGGACGGGTGAGTGCACGGACACTTCTCCGACGTAGCCGTCACCGCCGCAGCGGCCGCGGGCTGGCCGTGGGAGACGCCAGGGGACGGGTGAGTGCACGGACACTTCTCCGACGTAGCCGTCACCGCCGCAGCGGCCGCGGGCTGGCCGTGGGAGACGCCAGGGGACGGGTGAGTGCACGGACACTTCTCCGACGTAGCCGTCACCGCCGCAGCGGCCGCGGGCTGGCCGTGGGAGACGCCAGGGGACGGGTGAGTGCACGGACACTTCTCCGACGTAGCCGTCACCGCCGCAGCGGCCGCGGGCTGGCCGTGGGAGACGCCAGGGGACGGGTGAGTGCACGGACACTTCTCCGACGTAGCCGTCACCGCCGCAGCGGCCGCGGGCTGGCCGTGGGAGACGCCAGGGGACGGGTGAGTGCACGGACACTTCTCCGACGTAGCCGTCACCGCCGCAGCGGCCGCGGGCTGGCCGTGGGAGACGCCAGGGGACGGGTGAGTGCACGGACACTTCTCCGACGTAGCCGTCACCGCCGCAGCGGCCGCGGGCTGGCCGTGGGAGACGCCAGGGGACGGGTGAGTGCACGGACACTTCTCCGACGTAGCCGTCACCGCCGCAGCGGCCGCGGGCTGGCCGTGGGAGACGCCAGGGGACGGGTGAGTGCACGGACACTTCTCCGACGTAGCCGTCACCGCCGCAGCGGCCGCGGGCTGGCCGTGGGAGACGCCAGGGGACGGGTGAGTGCACGGACACTTCTCCGACGTAGCCGTCACCGCCGCAGCGGCCGCGGGCTGGCCGTGGGAGACGCCAGGGGACGGGTGAGTGCACGGACACTTCTCCGACGTAGCCGTCACCGCCGCAGCGGCCGCGGGCTGGCCGTGGGAGACGCCAGGGGACGGGTGAGTGCACGGACACTTCTCCGACGTAGCCGTCACCGCCGCAGCGGCCGCGGGCTGGCCGTGGGAGACGCCAGGGGACGGGTGAGTGCACGGACACTTCTCCGACGTAGCCGTCACCGCCGCAGCGGCCGCGGGCTGGCCGTGGGAGACGCCAGGGGACGGGTGAGTGCACGGACACTTCTCCGACGTAGCCGTCACCGCCGCAGCGGCCGCGGGCTGGCCGTGGGAGACGCCAGGGGACGGGTGAGTGCACGGACACTTCTCCGACGTAGCCGTCACCGCCGCAGCGGCCGCGGGCTGGCCGTGGGAGACGCCAGGGGACGGGTGAGTGCACGGACACTTCTCCGACGTAGCCGTCACCGCCGCAGCGGCCGCGGGCTGGCCGTGGGAGACGCCAGGGGACGGGTGAGTGCACGGACACTTCTCCGACGTAGCCGTCACCGCCGCAGCGGCCGCGGGCTGGCCGTGGGAGACGCCAGGGGACGGGTGAGTGCACGGACACTTCTCCGACGTAGCCGTCACCGCCGCAGCGGCCGCGGGCTGGCCGTGGGAGACGCCAGGGGACGGGTGAGTGCACGGACACTTCTCCGACGTAGCCGTCACCGCCGCAGCGGCCGCGGGCTGGCCGTGGGAGACGCCAGGGGACGGGTGAGTGCACGGACACTTCTCCGACGTAGCCGTCACCGCCGCAGCGGCCGCGGGCTGGCCGTGGGAGACGCCAGGGGACGGGTGAGTGCACGGACACTTCTCCGACGTAGCCGTCACCGCCGCAGCGGCCGCGGGCTGGCCGTGGGAGACGCCAGGGGACGGGTGAGTGCACGGACACTTCTCCGACGTAGCCGTCACCGCCGCAGCGGCCGCGGGCTGGCCGTGGGAGACGCCAGGGGACGGGTGAGTGCACGGACACTTCTCCGACGTAGCCGTCACCGCCGCAGCGGCCGCGGGCTGGCCGTGGGAGACGCCAGGGGACGGGTGAGTGCACGGACACTTCTCCGACGTAGCCGTCACCGCCGCAGCGGCCGCGGGCTGGCCGTGGGAGACGCCAGGGGACGGGTGAGTGCACGGACACTTCTCCGACGTAGCCGTCACCGCCGCAGCGGCCGCGGGCTGGCCGTGGGAGACGCCAGGGGACGGGTGAGTGCACGGACACTTCTCCGACGTAGCCGTCACCGCCGCAGCGGCCGCGGGCTGGCCGTGGGAGACGCCAGGGGACGGGTGAGTGCACGGACACTTCTCCGACGTAGCCGTCACCGCCGCAGCGGCCGCGGGCTGGCCGTGGGAGACGCCAGGGGACGGGTGAGTGCACTTCTCCGACGTAGCCGTCACCGCCGCAGCGGCCGCGGGCTGGCCGTGGGAGACGCCAGGGGACGGGTGAGTGCACGGACACTTCTCCGACGTAGCCGTCACCGCCGCAGCGGCCGCGGGCTGGCCGTGGGAGACGCCAGGGGACGGGTGAGTGCACGGACACTTCTCCGACGTAGCCGTCACCGCCGCAGCGGCCGCGGGCTGGCCGTGGGAGACGCCAGGGGACGGGTGAGTGCACGGACACTTCTCCGACGTAGCCGTCACCGCCGCAGCGGCCGCGGGCTGGCCGTGGGAGACGCCAGGGGACGGGTGAGTGCACGGACACTTCTCCGACGTAGCCGTCACCGCCGCAGCGGCCGCGGGCTGGCCGTGGGAGACGCCAGGGGACGGGTGAGTGCACGGACACTTCTCCGACAAAAACTATGCGTTTCGGGAATCATCTTCTATCTTCAGAAATACGAACGCGCGAAGATGACATCTAATGTAAAGCTGTTACAACCATGGAACTACATATTTGCCTATTCCGTATGATTACAAAATTATACATTAACAACTCTATGCAATTCCAAAAAACTGAAAACATTTTAGTAACAATGACGACTGCGACCGGAGTAGGTAACAGGAAAGAGAAAAACCGGTCAAGTGCGAGTTGAACTCGCGTGGAGAGGGTTCCGTACGATGAATATTTTATTCTTATTAATTTTCCTGCAATCTATAGGTCTATTTTCTGTATTTTTTTTCAAATTTTTAGGCTCAGTAGTTTCAGAGATAAGGGGAGGGGAATGGTAAATTTCCGCCTATTCCGTCTTAAATAACTTTAATACAATTTACTTTAAAATTATGAAAAAATATAAAATATATTTGAGATCCTCACGGTAAGCCCTTTCATTTGATATGTCACACGGTACAGATTGCGAAACTTTTTTTTTAATTGTCTATTTACCCCTTTAAAATTACTCCCATTTTCAAAACTTATTTATTTACGTTACACGTCTGTGTTTGGGTCACAGAGATTCATATGTGTACCAAATTCCAACTTAATCGGTCCATAAGATTCGGAGCAAATTGGCTGTGACAGACGGACAGACAGACAGACACACGAGTGATCCTATAAAGGTCCCGTTTTTTCCTTTTGAGGTACGGAACTCTAAAAACTACAAATAAACGCGCTATGATAGTTGCACTACTACAAAGAGCGGCAGTAAAAAACTTAGAAACATTGCCTCTGTGACCCTTACTCTATGGCGCGCCGTTCGTGCTATTTCGGAAACATGAAGATTACCAAAGATCATACTTTTTCTGGTTTACCTGTATTAGTGTGTTGTGTACTCTGTTTATAGATAAAGTGTGTGCCACACAGCTTGTTGGTTAAGGTGTAAAAGGTATCAGTCACCTTAGTTGAGAAGTTTTAGCGCGTTTACACTGACAATTTGTGAGCGTGTTTCCAACAATGGAATATATCAACGTGCTCGTAGCGCTTTCGCCGCGTGTGCACAACCTGTCGTAATGAATGAGAGCGGGAATATTATAAAACGAAGTAAACACGAATTGTGATCACTCTGCATGTAGGTTCTTAATTCGGTGCGATAACGCCTTTACCAAACATATTTTATTGTTTCTAGATTTTCCGCTGGTCGGCCCCCGATATGTCTAGCGCAGCTGGAGCTAAGGGCGGTCCAGCCGATCATTGGATTCGAGACGACACTGCACCTTACTGTACACAATGCCAGGTACGCAAATTTATTATTTATTTTTATCGCGATTTTATTTAAAATGTCATTATTGTAATTGTGTTGGTAAGCTTTGGTACAAGGGAGTTTATTTTCGGCATTAAAACCCTCAATAACCCCTCAAGCGTCAAGTGTACACCAAATGTACATAAGAAAAAGTGCTCGAAACGTCAACGGTACACCAAGTGTACACAACTGTTGTCATCGTTAAAAAAATGACTTCACTGCGTCCATTCAACGACTCCAACGCGTGGGGGTGTTTCGACAGGTATTGCATTGTATCAGTATTGTCTTGATTTGACATTTAGTAAATTAAGTATCACCACCCCGCAAGAACCACGGAAACAATGGCTATAACTGTCCAGCACATCCGAGGACAGTGTTGTAAATTCCATATGTTTTCCCCAGGTCCGCTTCACAGCGCTAGAGCGTCGCCACCACTGCCGGGAATGCGGCGCCGTGTTCTGCGGCCGATGTTCACGCTACGAGGCGCCCGTGCGACGTCTGCGCGCGCTGCGACCCGTGCGAGTGTGTCAGCGATGCCATGACAACATTACTGCGCGCTAGGTTACACACACAGACACGTCAACTGACAAACCGACGATATGTCCGCGCTCGCATTTAAAGTTGTTAGCTTACTCCCTAAATCCTGGCCACTAAGGGTCAAAGGGCACACTGAGTGTCAAAATTCTCGAGCAATTTTCATCGATATTATACACAATTAAATCACAACTAAAATGGAATTACCTGTGTAGTAGCGAAATTATCTCTTACACTCTAATCTCAAATCTTTTTTAATTGTGACTTGTTAGTTAGCTTATTATCAATTTATTTATAAAAAAATATCGAGCATTTTGCTGCTCAGGTTGACTCTAATCATGACAATGTTAACAACATAAAACATTGTCTATGAAGTTGAAGTATATATATCTGTTTATCTGTAGTGCTTACGAATGAAATCATAGTAGATAGAGTATTGCATAGATTAGCTGTCAGCGTATGCCTTATGAATGAGATAGCGATAGTCTTTGACAGACACTTACTTACGTAAATTGGTACTATCTAATGTAGTAGTAGAGTAGTACTTTCCAAATAAATTGGGACAGTCGATGTTTGTTGGGCACAGTCTATGATTAACAACTGGGGCCAGACAAAAAGTTAGCAGACGCGAAAAAGATAGAGAAAATATATTTCTGTCTCGTTTACTCTTACCATTGTATCTAATAAGTGTGTCCTTATCTCATCATTATTACTATTTAGTGACTTGTCTATTGCTATACTCTATCTAAGTACGGTATGCTCCGTGTTTTACTAGTCATCAACTGGTAAGCAAACCACTTGTCTTGTCAGTGCAGCCTGTTAGTGTCGTCAGTTTCTAGTTTCGACCGACCTCGGCCATTTCATCAGCCCTGCAGGTACGCTTCCCAATGTGTACATAGTTTTAAACTGAAGTACAGGCCGCTACGTTGTGGTGTGCCTATTTGGATTATGATGAAGATGACAAAT
Source organism: Gortyna flavago (assembly GCA_963669345.1). NCBI lineage: Eukaryota > Metazoa > Arthropoda > Insecta > Lepidoptera > Noctuidae > Gortyna > Gortyna flavago. The sequence goes on from OY770129.1 coordinate 11,446,589, forward strand.
TAGGGGAACCTATCGAATTTTATACAAGGTTCCTCCCAACTTATGAAATATAATTAACATCATCACAATGATGTAACTAGTGTTCTATCTAAGATTATGCCTCAGACTATGAATATATTCCCTGGCCTGCGGTGTTTTAATAAAAATCTAAAATTATATAAGTATCTGTCTAATCATTTAACTTTTCTTAACAAATACCAAAATTTTGCTTATTTAACGTTATATTTACCGCCAAAGTTATTTTCTATGAAACTTTATAAGCGTTTGTTTCTATTTGGTTTTCTATTTTTATTATACTTTTTAATCAACATATTTATAAAATATTTTATTTACGGTGCTGCTTATTTTTTATTATTATTATTAAAACAGTATTAATACGATTAGGTAATTGTACAATTATTGTTTTTAATATAATAAGATAGATCTCAGAAATCTCGAAGTTTATTAGTTTGTATTTCCTAAAATATTTAATAAATTTTATTATTCATTTGATCATATTTGTTTTAAATCGAATTAAATGGTAGAGTCAAATTAGAAAGATATTATTTTTAAAATTGTGATAAATGATATTTAGTTTGATAAAGAAATTAGCTACATCATCAATGTATAAAATTCATTCCACTGTCCAGTGTTGCGATGGAATTTCATGTGAATATAAATTAGTGCTAGTCATATTTTTGTACCTATATTTTATTTATCTGTGAGTGTTGTCCTTCCTCGCATTGAAACGTAGTGAAGCAAGATATAATGATGTGTATTATTGTCATTGAATTTGAGTTATTTTTGATCTTGTGTATGTAGCATTAGGTCCCGGTTTAAACGCATTTATATGCAACATTCCTAGTCGCAAACGTACAAGTCTGCGTAAATAATATAGCTGTCATCTGAATGTTTTACAATGTAATCATAATAATTGTCTACTTTGCTGGAGCTATTAATTAATAAAAAAATACAGTTACTCTTACGGTTGACCAAATCCCAATGTATGCAATATAAAAATAATGCTTTCGTACTTTTTACTGTTTATATAAAAACAGGGAAACTTTCAATATTTCTTTACTAACAAAAATACCCATTTCAATCCATGTATGTATTACTTACTGCATTACATGGAGATATAGGAATATATTTTGTAATAATCACACAGAAAGATTTAATACCAATAATAAAACAGTTTTACACAGACTAGGTCTTTGTAGCAGGTTGATACATACTGAATGGAGATTTTTTTAAACATAAATCAATTATATGGGTTTTTGTTGATCACAAATTTCGGAACTAAATTCTTTTTAACATGATCTCAATCATTTGAAGTTTAAATTGTACCAGGTGCAGTACCAAAGTAAATCATACGACTTGCTGTTAAGCTTGGGCGATATTATATAACAAGTCACATTTAAGCATAGTTTACTAACCAAATTATAAATACATTTTCCGCTTGCCGACAAGAATTAATATAAATGTATGTCCATAGAATAATATTTTTAAGATTAAAAAGTTGTAACTGTTCAAGAAATAACACCTTCACAAATCTTGCCGAAGTAAATATTGTATAAAATATGCATTCGCAATTTTCTATATTTTGTAAACTCAAAAGATGAAATTAGAAAAAGATTATCTTGAATAAATGAAAAGATTATTATGAAGTTTGAAATACTATAATCTTGCTTTGATACTGTAAGTTACGTAATTTATTGGGTCGTTTAGTGTCTGTAGCGAGGTTATAACTATAACAATTAGCAATGTAAGTGGATGTTTCTTAGTCACCTGACCTGTCATGAATAGAAAAATAATTTACAGACAATATGTTGTTTAGGTAGTACGTAGGCACTGAAGTTTATGCCGTTGACTAATGTATTCATGTACCTATAAATGAATAAAGTGGTGCAGCAAACCAACTGGTTCTTTGTTTATTCGTATAGAAAATAAGGCCCCTTAGGTACAATGCTGCAGTGTCATATAAACGGATTCATATATAAAAGGACATCGAAGCGCAAACTAACCATGAATTAAACACACGATTCTAGACTCCCTAGCGATGAAATTTGAATCCATGGTAGCAGGTTGTGTGTCGATATCTCTGCCACCTCTATATGTGTGTTGAAAATGATGGTCGTTGAGCTTTCGCATTTATGATATTAGTATGCATACGTCTAGTTTTTGATATGTTTAAAAAACTCAAAAAGAGGGTTCCAATTTAACTTACGATTAAGTACCTACTACACTTGCTTGACTGAATTCATAGTCGATAAAATTCAGTCAAGAAATAAAATAAGATTCCCATGACAAAACTCACTAGGCGAATGCTTACAACAGTGTTATGTACCATGCACTATACATCCAACAAAAATTAAAGAAAGGTCACGGTCAGGGTTACCTATCCATTAATCTGTAGACACTGTTTTACAAGTTTTTAATAAGCTTATCACTTTTCTATCCGATATACTTGAAAAAATGACGCCGTGAACGTAGCCTAGATTCGGTTTCCATGGAAAAACATCGTTATGAAAATCTGTCATTTACACCAGTATCCCCGCTGCCCAAACATTTAAATCGCTAGATGTGCTCTCACCGTACTTAGTCACGCGAAAAACTAGCCATTCTGAGGAGAGTGAGCTCACACATTATAAAATAGTAAAAAATCAAGTCAAGCCACTGCAACATTGTGTGTCAGAGGTGTCGAAACGAAATAGAAACGCGACTATCTTTTGTCGCGTTATGGCGAATGTAACGATTTAAATATTTGCCACTATCATCATTTTAATGACTGCCGTCACTGTGACCGTCCTCTGTAGCTTAAGCGAGATATAAGAATATTTCACAAATAAATGAAAAGAGATTGTCAACTAAACATAATTTATTATTTTTATAATATTTGAACTCTCATTATCTAAAATATCTACATATATACGCCAATATTTACATGCTTTAGACAAGGATAAAATCACTGTATAATATACAAATAACACCCAACAAATAAGTCCGAAACAACGTGATTTTCATATATTTAAGTACAACTTTTCCAATAGTATATTTTATATAAGCACACGAAAATATATTCCGGAATGACCTAGTCATTTATAATCCTACAAATCTAATGTACTTTGTATAACAGCGATTTCAAATTCGCTTTTTGGTGCTATTCAAGGTATACATTAATGTGTACATAGAGACACGTTGAAATGCAAACTTTACAGTTTCATAAATATGTTTGTTTTAATTTCAACATTATTTTAAGATTAAGTATTTGTATCCCTAGGTTTAGTTCAAAGAACTACAAAACTTTCCGAAACATACTGCAATTCATTTTATGAAGTTTGATTTTTACCAGCCACATTTAGATTTATTATAGGACATTCAGAATATGCTTAAAAATATCCAAATAGGTGCCTTTAAAGCTGCTTTACATACACCAACTTTAATTTTCGGTTATAAGTTTAACATAGCTCTAGACAAGTTTCAATAAGTATTTTTTACTTTTAAGTACTATTTTAAGTTTTACAATCCGTAAGTACGTAAGTGCGTTTAATTTATGCAAGGCTAGCCAGTGATATGCATTTTATCTACTAAATCTATAAATTACATGTGTTATTAAAAAAAAAAAAACTGGAATGTAGTGTTGCAACATATTGCAGCAATTGTTGTGTTAAGATTTGCTAAATGTTAATTATGTAAACCAAACGTGTTTCTTTTTGTGGATATCAATTGAAAGTAACACAAAACCGAGAGTTAATTTTAAGAAGTAACAACTTATTTACAGCAAATATAAAATTGATTTAACCACCTAATCTATGCTTAAGATAGCTGGCTCAACGTAACAGAAAACTATAACATCATAATGTAAATTAGTATCTAAATTATTATTAAAATAGTAAAAGTAAGTACGTGAATTTTAAAATGACTAACATGAAAATGATTTTTACCATTTGTTCGATCCAAAAACGTACTAATTATTAGCAGCATAGAAAAAATAGTTATAAAAAAGTATAAAAAACAGATCCACAAAAGGTGAAGAGATAAATACCTTACAACTTTACAAGTATATACAAAAAATAAAAATATATCCAAAATCCTATATTACATAAAATTATTTAATATTAAAATACTGCATTGATCGTTTATTTGTTGTACAGTGTTTAGTAATAATCCGCTCGGCTCGATTAATACTGCATGGACGAATATTATGGAATTAATAATATAACTTACGTATGTATTTATAAACACGAACACTTACACAACAGTAGTAGTGTGTGGCGCAAAAGCACGGTGCGATTTACTAGAGTTAAGTACAATATTTATTAAATTAGCTAATCATCACACAAACATAGTTTTCATTTATTTCTCAAAATCCGTCAATTTCTGGCACCGGATTATTTGATACAAAAATAACAGTAATTCTGGGATATTTATCTTGTTCTATTTTAAAATTTGCATCAAATCAATTGAACCTCTCCGTACCATTAATGCAAGCACTGTTTAAGCGCTAGTCGTTTTGGCAACACCAGCCGAAACGAACGAACGTACGCGCTGTATGCTATTTAGGTATAAATAAGAATTGAGTATAACATACAAATGTCGATCTTTTGAGCCTGATATATTATTTACGTGAACGTTTGTTTTTCTTTATTCGGTCATTCGCATACTTTATAAATTTAGACACAAACAGCTCGCAAACTATACATGCTAGTGTTCGATGCTTTGAAATTTGAATCTTAAAGATGGTTATAATTTTATGTAATATTTACGACCGCTAGAACACAAAGCAAGGTTATAGGTTACATTAACCGCATCGCTAAAATATATTTTAGTAGCACTTTATCACATTTATAACGATTCGTAATAAGACAATTGAATAATAAAATAGGCTAGGTTAAACGGGGCCTGAGTGTTCTTGTTCACATCTATTCAGGGCCTAGTTCATTATTACAGCAAATTCAATACCCAACACTCGTTAGCTCAGTGTAGTCGATAATAATAGCATCACTAAGTTTGACAACATCGATTTTATTCGAAACATCGATTCGAAGTTGTATCTCTAGTCAATTAACTAAAAGGAACATTAGTCAGAATCGTATTTGAGGATACACCTCACTGCATTTTAAGTCAGTTTTCATAATTATCATTATAAAAATAAAATCAGTAGTAGGCTACTCGTCTTGTCTAAAAAACAAGTATATGTACCATTTCAATTTCTTTTTTTATTCTAAGACAACATCAATCGATTAGTGCAGGTGTTTCCAGTATGGCATCGCATCCAGTACATTTAAATACTTGGCCGTCTGGCAAGGTTATTCATTATAAGTCCTACATAGACATTGATAATAAAAAGTGGTACATATGACGACCATCAATGGTTACAGAAGAATCGAAGTTTTATAACGCGCGCGCTACACGACTTATCTGTGGACTGGACAATGTTGGCTTGTCTCCGGCAGGTCACGTCTGAAAGCCGAAAATATTTGTCGTGACGGTAATGGGTCCAGTCCGAGATGTGGGTTCTCTAATCAAATATTAGTAGAACGGTCTCTCGTGCGTGTGTAGCGGCGCGGGGCGAGGCCTAGAGCGCAGGCGCGGCGTCGGGAGGCGACAGGAACGGGTTGGTGGAGGCCGCGCGGCCGGCGTACGACTGGGCGCGCCCGGCCTGGCCCAGGCCCGGCGCCCGGCCCGCGGGGGCCAGGCCCGGCGCCCGGCCCGCGGGGGCCAGGCCCGGCGCCCGGCCCGCGGGGGCCAGGCCCGGCACGCGCGCCACGCGGCCCAGCCACGCGTCCGGGTGCGGCAGGCCGGGCGCGGGCACGGCCACGGGCTCTGCGGTCGCTACGGGCTCCTCGACGAGTGCGCGCAGACCTGCCGACAGTTGCTGGCACATCGCTGCCACTGGGTCCGCTGACGTTGCCTCCTGTAATTAAAATTAACGGTTGATGTGAGCTACTTTGGTGTGCATCGAAAATTATTCTATTTAGAAATTATTGGGATTATTCTCTTGCCCTAATCCCATTTTATTTGAGGTCGGTGCAACATGTCGTTTTCTTTCATATTTCTCTTTTAATAGTAATTTCGATAGTGGCCCCCTTTCTAGCCATATCATCTTTCACAGGAATAATAATAAACAAGGAAATCTTTTTCCATAACTTCTAGCCAAACAACAATCAAATGATTGCTATTTAACATTTTATATTTTTTTTGTGTGATATATATAACCAGTGGCGCTCGATAAAGTTTGCAAATATAACAAAAGTTAACAAGTAGTACCTGTGCAGGCGGTGCTTCAGGCCTTGTCTCGGCGGCCGGCGCAGGCGCAGCGGGCGCGGACAGCACTCGCGGAGGAGAGCCCAGCCCGGCGCGCTGACGCTCTAAGTTCGACGGTAACTCGCTAATACGAAGCGACATCTGGCGCTTGAATGGAGAACTGGAAAATATTCAATTTTTTTTTGATAATTTATACAGCCTTAATTCTCAACCTCAAAAACCAGGTCCTTTTTGTATTTTCAAAGGAGTCGGTCATTCGGAAAGATGAAGATAGTTGCCCATTCCAAAGCGTAGTAGGTGCCTATGTAGAAGACCGGACAAGAAACTACATGGACACTTTTTTAAGTTATATTGTTACAAAATAGACTGACTTCGCAGTATCTACATCAGTAAATTGTCAAGTTTTTCTAACAGCATTATGCTGCTGAACAGTGAACCGCACTTTTGAATTTGTAGGATACAATAATTATTAGGTAATTATTTCACTAACATTATTATGTTAGTGAAATAATTACCGTCCGTCCTACGAGCCAATCATAATTCTTATTATTATAAGAATTATGATTGGGTCGTAGGACGGACGTTTTAACCCCTTCACTATTATATCATCATCACCTTTCTCCCCTTGTCCCACGTTGCTTGTGGTCGGCGCAACACGTTTTTTTTCTTCCATTCTCCCCTGTCAACCGTCACGCTATCATCCACTCCCATCTCTTTCATATCTCACACAAACCTTATGCAACATGATGAGTAAAAACCTCTTCACTATATCTCACCTGTTATTAAGATGCGCAAACCCGCGGAAGGATCCCTGCCTCTCGAGCAGATGCGGCGCAGCATGCGGTCGCTCCACAGCGAAGGGGTTGTGTGGCGAGGGCCGGGACGCGGCCGGGGCCAGCACGGCGTGGCCGGTGCTGGCGTGGCCCGCGTGGCCGAAGGGCCCGCTGTGGCCGAGGTGGCCGGCAGCCGCGCCCGGGTTGCCGACGCCGCCCAGCGAGCCCACCGGCACGACGACGCCGCCGCTGCCGCCATTGCTGTTGTTGGCGTCCGCCTCTGATGCGCGGCGAGGTGTTATGCCTGGAAAGATATCATAAGGAATTTAAGTACAAAATACTCCACTACAATTATAATTTTGCATGTCCAATTTATTGGGGCTCATACTAAATAATTACAGCCGCACTGGTCGATCTTCACGAGTAAGCAACGCTTGCCGAGGTCGGTCCGTGGATGGGTGGCCATGCATAACAAACCCGAGACCCCTCCGTGCCTCGGAAAGCACGTTAAGCAGTTGGTCCCGGCTGTCATTCGTAGATCAGTGACATCGTTACGGGTATTCAGAAACCTGAAAGTCTGACCACCAGTCTTGCCAAGGACTATCGAGTTACCCAGTAACTGGGTTGTAGAGGTCAGATAGGCAACCGCTCTATGTAAAATTCTGGTATCGAGCTGTATCCGGTTAGATCGAAAGTCGACCCCAACATTTTTAAAAACGCTAGGCAGATATATGTCCAATTGACTGTAGTGAGATAATCTTACACACAATAACAACACAACATAACCAACAACACACACATAACATAACAACAATAACAACATTGCCGGGAGCTCACGAAGGCAAGTTTTTTATTAAAGATTTGAAAAAAAAAACAGGGAGTTTGCGTTTAAATTACCACTTCAGACTTCCACCTAAATTAATATTTTTCAGCCTCTAACATACCAAGAAGCGGGTGACAAACATTTATTTACAGACAGTACAGTTTACTGTCCCCACGAAACTAAAAAGAAGACGAACATACTAACTTGATTTGCGGAAAGATCCCTGCCTAGTAAACGCGTGGCTCGCAGCATCGATGCTCATAGACACGGCGCACTCCTTATCTCTGCGCTGTTTTCGTTCTAGACACGCCGCGAAGGCGCATCCGACGGCGTGCGACAGTCTTTCGCCGCTGTCTCGAGAAGCGAGGAAGCCGTGGCACATCCAACGACGAGTCGTGCCGTCACGGCATATGTAACTGGGGAGGTAACGAGACATTAGTGCTTTGTAAGGTACCTTTGAATACAGTATCTGAGTTAATTATCAGGTTTTGGAACAACAGACTCAACAACAATTAATTGATTGATTGAAACTCAATGTCATAAATGAAAAAGTTCAAATTCCATTGCAGCCAAAACATTTAGGGCTTTTTATGACAAATGGTTGCTCGAAATCAACTTGGAACACACAACGTTAAAATAGATAGTGGAGTAAAAGGCGATGGAATGTAAATTAATTATCTGAGATTATGAATTCAAGTATAATATGTAAAACTGAAGTAGACTAAATGCGGTCGGAGATAAACTATGAGTAGGTACAGCAAGCATTTGCTATTTCTGGCAGTTGACTGTAATTGGCTGTATCGTTTGACTGAAAGGTAGGCATCAAGGTGCGAACAAAGGAACTACGAAGTGAAAAAACTATTGCAAATATACTTAGTACCTATAGTCTGTTCCACATCTGATTAAAATGAAAAATGCATTACAAAATATCTGTGGATGCTAATTTATAGTGTCACTTACCAATTGAGTGCTTTGATTTAATTATTAGAATACTTACACCCGAAATTCTAATCACAATAAAGATGTTTTTCATTTGACAATAAAGGTAAATTTTAAAACCTCACTTTTCGTCGATAATTTTTAATTACAATATATTAATGTTATTGAAACAATTGTTGGAAAAAGTGGTGATATATAAAGTTGAAACTTTTTATATACCTACAGATGAATTTGTTACTAATTTCCTTTAGTGAGTGATTGCATAAGAAATATCTTCGTAACACACTAACAGCAGCAATGGCTTTCATTTTGACAGTTCAACAACATTCATTGCGTTATTTACGTTGTTGAGCAAACAAACTTTACGAACATTTATGAAGCAATGGATTAGTAATTTACAAAAAATCATTCAGATTGTGATTGAAAGTGTGTTAGGCAATTAGGGTGCTGGACAGGGTTTGTTTACACTTTCACCAGGTGCTTTAGGAACAGACTAGCTTTTTTTTATATCTCTTTATTTATTAATGGAGGTTTGTTCATATTTGAACATGTCACCCCCCGTAAGAATAAACATGGAAATATACACATCAAAATACTAAAATTAACTACATAATTATACAAATCATAAAGTGGATAAACTTAACACGTTGACTGCCAAGCAACAGACACAATAGAAAATCTATTGTTCGCGGTCACCGGTGACCGCGTTGGCAGTCAACGTGTTAAGGTGATCTATTCTTATCCATACTAATATTATAAATTCGAAAGTAACTCTGTCTGTCTGTCTGTCTGTCTGTATGTTACATTTTCACGCCTAAACCACTGAACGGATTTCGATAAAATTTGGCAGAGATAGATTGCATCCCGGGGAAGGACATAGGATACTTTTTATCGACATACCTCGCGGGCGAAGCCGCGGGCGGAAGCTAGTAGTCTATAAAGCAATTTAGCCTCCACCGAAAGAGGAAAGGACAAAATGCTATTACATTATCCAACATTGAAAGGACTGTAGTTTTACACACTCATGTATGCTTGGTGCATTAATGTTCATTTGAATTTGACAATAGTCTATGTATTTTATTTTTTATCTAGTTCCAACAGAAAACGGGTGTCGTTCGCTTCCTATGCCAAAGAAACGCAGGAGATTATCTACAGTTGTATAATTACCTGAATCCCCTTTCATGGTTCCTATCAGGCGCGCAGAAGGAGACCTTCTCAATAGTCTGGTCTACGATGAGTCCCTTAGTCTCTTCCTCAACGACTCGCAGACCGTCGCCGCTAACATGCAACACAGCCCGCACCGGCCGCCGGCGAGAATTCTGAAACGTTATGTGTCAGTACTGCTATCGCTAGGGAAGCTTGCTAAGCGATTAAGGGCGAATTTCACAAATGAAACTGAACGCAATCAACACTTCTAAACCGTGTTCAAGAGCTGTCACTGCCATCTTTGTTGGGGAATTCTGACTGTGACAGTTCTTGAACATGGTTTAAATGCGCGTTTAGTTTTATTTTATTGGTGAAATTCACCCTCAGAACATCAAGCAACATGCCGCAATCAAGTCTTGATGGGTGAAAAGTTTGTATGTTAAGAGTTTGTTGTTAGAGCGTTGGTTTCTTTAACAATTTCTTTTTTTGGTGTTATAAATTTTATGGCTATGTCGTTCTGTGTGTGTGCGTGTGTATCTGTCTATGGCATCTAGCTCCAAAACGGATGGTCCGATTTCTATGCGGTTTTTATAAGAAGGCTATTTAGTGTGGCCAATCCGGCAAAAATGAATAAATTATTTGTTAGGTTAAGTACTAGAACAAGAAATTTTGACAACCGACCTAGTCTTAGGATATCATCAGGATTCCTAGTCAAATTACAGTTTACATAAAATAATAATCCTCAGCCGGTTACAAGTGATAATGATAAAGTAGGTATTAGTTGAGTTGAAAACCAGTTATTTTATTAAGTAGTTCTATAACTAAGGAAATCCCAACACTCAAGAAAACGCTAGAAGTATATTAAGTATGGCTAAGATTGTATTAGTTTTATGCGAGTTAGGTCCATATTTATACGTATTGACACAGCTCAATGTTACTAGATGCTCTTTGATCTTTGTCATCGTATAGCTATAGGCTGAGAATAGCGATGCAATCATCGTACCGAATGCAACGTAAACATGCCAAGATGCATCAAACAACGTCTAAACTAGCACGGAGGAAGGTGCGAGATTGTAGCATCGCATCGATTCGTTTGCGACGTACACTAACTTCATAGTTGGTTGTACAAGGTCGGAAGAATATCTACCGTTTAAACTACGTTGCGAAATCTTCTCAGAGGCGACACAATTTATAATGCAAGTACAATACGCAGCATTATGTTTGATACATTATAATGCGCGTGGAATGCAAATTGCCATTTTCGCAAGTCAAAGGAATTTGTTCACTAAAAACTGTTAGGTAAACGCATGCAATCAAACTTCACTGATCAGTGATCACATTCTACAATTTCCTATATTACGAATGCGAACTTATTTAACCTTTTCACCGCCAGTCGACAATAGCCGACAGCTGCGCCCATCACCGACATTAAATAAAATATTCATCCACCCATAAGGTTGAAAATTAGATTTCTTTTAGCTGGCGCTCAGAGTATGATCGGATACGCGAGGCCCAGCGATAAAAAGGTTAAAACTCACCCTAAGCACCTTTAGCGCTTCCTCGCAGACTTGCATGCCTCTCGACTCGAAGACCTCGACGCAACCGAGGTATTTGACGGGAAAGGTGCAGGTGCCGGCGCGAACGGCGGCCTCGTCGGCGTGCCATTGGTGCGGCCGGGCCGACTCCGGCGGAGAGCCCTTGCGTCGCCGGAACGACTCCCGGAAAGAGCGCCGCAGCCGCTCCATGCCGGCGCGCGGCGGTGACAGCGCCGCGCCCGCGCGCGCACGCCGCAACGACGCACGCACTGACGACTTCTGTAAACCATAATTTGATACATTAGAGATGTTAAAATTCTGGTAATGGTCGGTTTCAATGGGCCTTAGATGAAAGAAGATTCCTTCCAAAAAGTTAAGCTGGTGTGGGGTGCTTTTGTGACAGATTGCACTTCGTGCAGAGATCTGTTTAGGGAATTCAATGAGGTGTACCTTCTCACAACGAAATGCATAGAATACTCTTTACGTTCACCATAAAAATTACAGATATAAATGTAGAAATTATACTTAGGGGTACCTCACACAAAGAGCGATCTTTTAAAGACAAACTTTGGATGGATTAAGGAACATGGAGAGACTAACTTATTATTTATTAAAAAAATGTATAAGTATAATCATGAAACAAGAGTACCTAAAGAACATAAAAATAGTGATTTTTTTAATCTCTTAATTTTGAAAACTGACAAAGATTGAGCATTTTTTAAATTGTGATGTAAGTAAAGTACCTATCTTCTGGGGGAGTCGTACAGTAGGGGGGGGGGGGTAACAGCATAATGTGGGCATTACTTATCCTTATAAAACTGAGAAGCGCGGGCAGGAGGGAAGATTTTTTTACTTTTGGGTTATCTTAAAGAGTATCGCCTCCATATGACAGAGTGCAACGCGTGTAATGTAACGTGATGTTATGGCTAAGAATATAATGCATTTTTTACATCCCTATATAACCACAAGCACTAAAACTAAACTGCTTTTGATTCCATGATTCAAAGTGTTGACGGTAGGGTCCCAGGTAACGGTAACAGTACCCGCCATGACACATCAACTGTACCGGTAACAATGACCATCGTTGTCATTTCCACAAATTCAATGGTAAAATCCGTACAATAACAACATTACAATGAAAAAGTACCTGACGGACAATTGGTATTTGAGAAATAGTATAATTATTAATATTGTAATATTTATGGATAATTTTGTAATTAAAGCCACTAAAGAGGTGTCATTCATAATCTGGCTATGCTTAGTCATGTGGAGGAAAACATCGTGAGGAAACCGGCTTGTCCAAAAAATCGAAGACGTGACTTCTACCAACCACACTGGGCAGGGTCCGTGTGGTGAATTACGGCCCACTCCCTCTCACAGAGAGGCCTGTGTCCAAGGAAATCCTGTAATAATAGAACCAGTAAGAACGCTTTATAATTTCTAGTTATAAATAAAACAACGTGGCTTCCTCAACACTTGTTCCAAGGTTCCATCAAATTAGACTGGCCGCGTGAAATGTACAGCGTAGGTAGAGCAAAGATATCAAATCAAATCAGAAGATAAAACAATATCAACGCATTCTGTAACTGATAAGAATTTAAAGTAATGCAAAAAGTAGCTAACAGTTTTAATTTGGAGACAAAATTGTGGCATTCAATTAAATAACTTAGAAAAATAAACTAAGTATTAATATTTAATTTAATAGCATCATGATCATATCAGCAGAAAGGCGATCATTGTTGAACATGTCCTGGGCCTAGCTTGGGTTAGGTACATTTTGGCCCCGTCCGGACTTTACACAATATTAATAAAATACAATATTAATAAAATAGTAACGAAGTCAAAACTGATCATTGAATATTATTTTTTGAAAAAAAAAAATTGCTACTAGGTGTGGAAACGAGTCTTATGCCAAAACATAGTTTTTAGATTTGTTGTATGGATGTATGTTCCAAATTGGCGCAAAAACGGCTGAACGAATTTGAATACATTTTGGCACACAGATAGTTTATATAACCTGGATTGACACATAGGGTACATAGGGAAGAAAAAGAAAGATTTAAGAGTATGAAGTCCGCACTTTTTTGTCTATTCAAACCTCGAAATGGTAACCGTGTCTGGGCCACTCTCAAATATCGCCACAACAACCGGTTATCTCTTCTATTGTAGTTTTTATTATCTTCTAAATAGCACTTGGGGGTTTTACCAGTTTTGCCTAATTTGTTGATAATAACTTGTGGGAATTTTGTGTGGGAGGGCTCTCCTCCCCCTAATATGCTAATGTCACATGCTTTAGGGGCGAATGACAGCAATTGTATCAGTTCCACTTCCATATATATCATTTAATTTACGCTAATTATGTACACTAAATACCCATAATATCTAAAATCTATCTATCTATCTATCTATTATATTTATCTAAATTTGTTACTGTTATTTATCTAAGTATGACTAGCTTCTGCCCACGATTTCGTCGGCGAGAAATTCCTTGATAGTACTAACGTACCTTTACTAATAATTAATTTCTTATGTACGGTTAATGTTATAAATATTAATCTATTTTATATCTTGGAGTACAAATCTGTGTAGGTACTTATTGCAACTTTTTAAATCAAATCAAATCGTTTATTGCAATCCATAATGTACAATTACAGGTGGTAAATAAAAAATAATAGAAACAATTATGGACCCTGTCGGGCACAGCAATTTTTTAAATAAGTAAGAGAGATAAAGAGCGCTTTATTAATTTTCCTCGTTATAAAGTTACAATTATTTTCCATCCTATTACCTATGTATTTATATTTCCATTCATTTACTTATTGTATTTATTTTTTATATGCAGGTCTATCTATTTCTTCATTATTTATTTAATTATACATAATTATGTAATATTGCTCATTTCTTTACTCGCTTAAAAATTGTTCATTATTAATGTAGTTTAATTATTAAGTAAGGATTATGTTATAATTTATTTTTGTTATTTTACTTCTTAAAATATGTCTGTTATTCTTAGTTATTATTGAATTTATCCATTAGATATTCTTTTACTTACTGTGTACTTAATAGCTTTTTTTTAATTAAGTAGGTAATGCTTTAGTTTATTTAAAAATATACTGGTTTTATTTTGTTGTTTTATGTCTTCTGGTAATTTATTATATATTTTTATTGACATTGAATATGGACTAGATGAATGTAGTTTAAGGCGGGAGGGGGGCAAGTTTAGTCTATTTTTATGACGCAACGAATAATTTGTTTGTATGTCTCCCCGTGTGGTGTAAGAATCTGGATATTTACGGACTAGTTTACATAATTCTAAGATATAAATACCAACTAAGGTGAGGATCTTGTGTTTCTGAAAGTAAGGTTTGCAACTGTCTGTCGGTTCTATATTAGTAATTATTCGTATTAGCTTTTTTTGAAGCGTAAATAGGGATCCCAGCGTCTGTGCTATTTCCCCATAAGATAATGCCATAGGTAAACCAAGCGTGGGCATACGCGTAGTATGTGACTACTGCGGTTTGTAGGTTTGTAGTCTTTTTTATTTCGCGGAGAGCATATGAAAACTTTGAAATTTTTGATTTTACTGTCTGTATGTGTGTTTTCCAGTTTATATGAGTGTCTATTGTTAAACCTAGGAGAGTGAAATTGTTAACTGTGTCTAATTTATGTTGATTAAATGTAAAATCTATATTTATTTGCTTTTTCTGCCAGGGGTTAAACGCTATTAATTTGGTTTTCGTAATTTTATTTCGAGATTATGGTCGCTCATCCAGTCTACAGTTTTTCCGAGAATAGTCGTAAGTTTTTCATTTACATTAAAATTTGTTTGGCATGAAGTCAGGATCGAGATATCATCCGCAAAAAGTACACATGGCCCGTCTATGGTTTTAGGGAGGTCATTTATATATATGAGGAAAAGAAGGCAACCAATAACACTTCCCTGGGGAATTGAAGCATGTATTGATTTAACATCAGATCTAATGACCTGTGCTTGTTTTGTTTTTTGATTGAAATATTCAATCTCAACTAATTGCTCTCTATCTTTTTAATATGATGCGAACCAGTCGTGGGCTTTTCCGCGTATACCTATTCCGTATAGCTTATTTAATAATATTTTAAATTGCACTTTGTCGTAAGCCTTGGTCATATCGAGTAATATCCCTATTGCATATTGTTTATTATTTATGATATTTAATGCTTCTTGGATGTATTTATAAACAGCTAGCGTTGTAGATCTGTTTTTGCGAAATCCATTTTGGCAGTCATCAAAAATCTTATATTTTTCACAAAAGGAATATACACGATCACACATTGCTCTTTCGAAAACTTTGGATGCTGTAGGAAGAAGGGAAATTGGTCTATAGTTACTTGGGTCTGTTTTTGCGTTCTTTTTATGGATAGGTTTTATTAAAGCTTTTTTTAGTTGATTAGGGAAAGTTCCCTCTTCGAAGGATTGATTTATTAATTTATAGAACGGTAAGGTTAGTTCATCAGCGCACTGTCTGATCAGAGTCGGTGGGAGTTCGTCTATGCCGATGCCGTGACTATTTTTATTTTTAAGGTTCTTTAAGATCTGGTTTACTTCGTATCCGTCGACTGGGGTAAGAAACATGGTATTTTCAGTAGGGTTAATTACTGATGTTTCTCTCTGTACACTATAATAATAATATAATAATAATAATATCCTTGGACATTTCACACAACGCCATATAGTCCCAAGCTAAACAACCAAATGCTTGTGTTATGGTAACGAGATGGCTGATAAACTACTTATATATTTTTTTTTTGTTGTAAATACATACATATTATAGATAAAACACCCAGACTCTGAACAAATACTTGTGGGTCGTACAAATATTTGTTCCGTGCGGGAATCGAACCCGCGACATGCTGCGCAGCATTCAATGGCTCAACCACTGCGCCAACCGTGCCGTCAACACTGCCGGATGTGTGGGTGGTATTTTCCCCAATAGATGCGAAAAAGTTATTGAAAACGTTAGCTACTTGTTTAGGTTCATTTACTAGGTTTGTTGTTGTTGTTTGTAGTGTTATATTTTGTTTCTCTTTTTTGGTTTTCTTGTTTGTCCGTTCCTTTACAATGTTCCAAATGGTTTTAATTTTATTTGATGATTTATTCATTTTATTTATGTAATGTAATTTTTTTGTCGTTGTTACAGATTTTATTAGGATTTTTTCATATTTTTTATAGTGTTTTGTAAATATTGAATTATTAATTTTAGATGAAATAACTTTTAGTAGTCTTTTATTTTTACAAGATTGTTTAATACCAACGGTTAGCCAGAAATTATTACGATTTGTTTTTAGTTTAAGTCTACGTTTAGGGATACATGCATCCAAGATATCTATCAGAGTTTTATGGAAAGATTGATAGTTCTCATCGACGTTTTTATTCGGCTGTATAATATCGTTCCAATTTAGTGTGTTTAGTTTGGATTTGAATTTTTGAATGTTACTTATATTAAATAGTCTTTTATTAGCAAACCAAATGGATTGTTTACTTTGTTCTTCCAGTACCATATGTATTATTGTTCCGCAGTGGTCTGAAAAACCCAATTCTTCTACCGTCGTGTACATTTTATTATCATTAAAGTTTGTAAAAATCAAATCTAAGCATGTTGACGTGGTTTGTGTTATACGTGTAGGTTCTTTTATATGTTGTTCAAATTTAAACTCTAGCATGAGATCGATCAATTGGTTTGCTTTTACGCTATTTTCTAAGGTATTTATATTAAAATCTCCTATTTAAGGTTGGAAAAGGGAAAACAACAGTTTTTGCTATTAAAATCTTATCTATGGTTTGTGTTTGTGCAAAACAATTCAGATACAATTGTTTATGGTGACGATATAAAATCTTAAAAACACATTAGGTAGGTACTTTCCCCTTTCTGGGATCAACACAAACTGCTCGACCATTTTTATCATTAAAATTGAGCTGTTTTTATACATATTGTTGTTAAAGTTATATAATATATAAGTTACTAGCTGCTGCCCGCGACTTCGTCCGCGTGTAATTTACTGATATAATTCAATCATGATTTGAAAGACACGTGGCGCCATCTATTATCATAATACACTACTGTACTGCTGCTGTACTGTTACTGTTGTTTTCGAAAGGTATTTCATCCCGAAAAAACGTGCTGTTCCCGATAGGGTAGATACATAGGGTACCTCCTATGTCCGTTTCTGTACACGTATATACAGTGTGTCAGGTTAAAGGAGGACATACTTTAAGGGAGTGTAGTACACACGGCTACACATCAAGCTATACATTTCCAATTTTAGCTGATATTGCATTGTATAAGTTTTTCGTGCAATCAGAAGTCAGCTTATACTGGTTATGTATAGCTTGATGTGTAGCCGTGTGTACTCATGAAAATGAACCACTAGTAATTAATTAGTAATTAGGATTTATTTCCTTAAAACAGGTGACATAATAAACAAATTTTGGCATTTTATATGTATAATTTGAACTTGCTATTTATTATTGAATTTGCTTCAATTCTGCATGCCAACAATTTCTCCATACCCTTTTTGTTGGTTTTTATTTCATCGATATTTGTTTTCTCGTTTAGTTTGTTTTAAATTGTTAATTTGATACTTAATTAAACTAAAATCTTTAAAAAAAAAAACAATCACGCATTAGCATAATGTTCATTGAAGATTGTAAAATTCCCAGGCATATTTACTAATGACAATGACACACTTATTAAGCCAGATGTGCACTCAATAATGAATCCATTATATTCATTATAAGTATGTGCTTAAAACCCAATAACACTCGGCAATCTGTCATCTGGATTTTAATGAAATGATTTAAGATATTTTGAACTTTGATGGTTTGAAATAAAGTTCAAAATTGTGTGGCAAGTGATTCGTGTCATTTAGTTTTAAAAAATATGCACCCAGTTCCCAAAGTAGCACCCTTCGCTGTACATTTGTATGTCTGAAATTCTAGTAATGGACACAAAAGTAGATTACCATCTAAGAGATTTAGGTATGAATGAAAACTTGCCAATACTAACGTTTTGCTGTTTGCAACAAATTATTAAAATGTAGAGAATACCTACTTTGAAGACTAGTATTGTTATTAAGGGTGGTCCGTGAACAAAGCTTCATATTTTTTTTACCTTTGTTGCCCTCCCTACTTCTAAAACCAACCAAGTAGGTACGGGTTGGTATCAGCCTATAATAATAATATATTTTTTTAGTACGAAAACATTTTTTTGATTAGTTAAGCAGCTATTTAAACAGGTAGGTAACAAACATAGAAATGTTCGATATAACTAATTAAGTACCTACAGAAAAGCATAATATAAACAAACTTTGTGATTAACAACCTAGTACCCAACAATTAAGAGCTCGTAGACACGATGAACAAAAAACCGTTTAAAAACGCTGACGTGATAGGTATGAATTATGATCTTAAACAGTTAAACCTATACATATATATTGTATATGGGCGGATGACGTTATTTCGCCAATTTCGTTAATATGACCTATATGTAGATAGCCAACGAACTAAGGTGTAGGTTACACTAGCTACCTAGATAGCAAAGTACAGAGACTTGAAGCTACGCACGGTAAGCACGCAGGTAACTCGTTATTATCTGTGTGTATAAAGTACATGAGGTAGGAACTGCAGGAACAATAAACGTTGGCCATAGCAAAACTATAATGAGGTTTAGTACGTTAGTATTCAATGACTCAAGTTGAATAATGAATTGTAAATGAAGCTTAATCAAATGAGTACCATTTTGAGGTCGGTATTGGCAGCCGCCTGAGCCGCCCGGTCGAACGGCTCGTGTGCTGAAGATCCTTGGTTCCCCATCGTACGGCAAGTTCCCACAGAGCTTTATCTTCAATGTGGACTTCACTCACGGAACACAATTCACTAGATATTACTACTACGTCCACATCACTTGATGTCGTCACTATTCACATTACGGCGAGCGTTTCCGCAAACTAATATTCAACGGCTATTTCAACATTTCATTCACTAACGTTACACACGTTGCCTAATGTAAGAGTATTGTCCTCCTCTGATAAATGTTCTATCCGCAGCACAGTAAGATAATATAATTTCGACGAAGTTGAAACTCAACAAACATGGCAAAGCCCAGAATAAATAGTTTAGGTCTGCGGAATGCTGCAACCTTGTCGCTTGGCGCATAAAAACATTCTGTATTTACGCTGGTGCCTCATTAATCACTTCACACAAAATTTGTTTTATTTAAGTAGGTATTAAAAAAAAATACCTGTTGCACTTACTGCATTTACAACTTCGCATATTGTGAACTTTCAATTCGATCATCTAAGATGCGGTAGTGACTACAATACGAGTCGTGTGAATTCGTTAACAATAATTTTTAAAAACGGGGGTCAACTTTTCCCACAAACGATGAATAAACGCAGAGAGGCGCATTGAACCCGGTACCCGGTCGGCGCGGGGAGCGAGGTAAGGTAGGTAGCTGGGAACGACTGCCGATGCCAGCTGAACGTTATTTTTTCCCACAGCATTGTTCTTTGGACCGTAGCGAATAACGATTAGAGAACTAATCCACTTTTTCTGAATTTGCACAAACACCTCCGTTTATAAACGTAAACACTGAACTTCATTTTGACTAGCAAATAATTTAGGAATGTAGAAGGAATTTGGAAAAGAGGCGCGCGCGCCGCGCATTGAGCGACCAACTGTCGCACTGACTAGTGACTGTGCCACTGTGGATCGTTCATCGTACCGCGTGCGCCGTGAATCGCACAAAAAACCCTGCAGCGGAGTCCCCGTCCCGTCCCATACCTCGCCCCGCAGACGACCGGTCCTTTGCATTGTCAAGATTGACGACCGGTGAGATCATCACGAATAGCTAGTCTTTAATTCGTACTCGATAATTCCATAATTCGTTCCATCATCAGGTCAATAAAATCATCAAGTTTCAAGATCGTAGCCTTGGCGAATCAATATTCTAAATGACTAGAAGTTATGTCATGATAAATTTTGGCAAGTAGATATGTTGAGAATGTTTTTTATTTGAATGAAATAGTGCAAATCTTGGGCTCATCTATGTGTCGGGAGCGTTCGCGCCGTAACAACAGCTGGAATAAGCACGTGCGAGTGGGACCGGGACGGACGCAGGTGCAAAGCTAGAGAGCTCATTGTAAGCGTTCGAAGTTGGAACATATGGCTTTTGAACGTCGAAACATTTGAGAGCTGCATGCCTCTGCCGTCTGCACCATTTATTTATAGCTGATCAAGCATCTGCAACAATGTGCTCTTTGTTTTATATTATGTGTTTTATTTGGAACAGATTTATTTACATTTCGTAAATTACATCGCACACGTTTTCTTAAGAAATAGTAGTGTGTAGCCTTGTAGCCGAAGACTTCTGCAACCTATCAAAAAAGGGGAAGACATGGATACTTAGAACGGTGGGGAGCAATGTGTGTAGATAGGCTATTACGAAATCTGACACTATTACAGAGATGGGACTTTAATAGATTTCGTTAACTGATTTTAATATAACGGCAGTGCCGACAAATCTGCAAGGATTTCTAGTTAGATTTTTTTTTTAATACTTATGTAAAAAAAAACAAAACTGCGCTATTCGTGCAAATTAAAATTTTAGAACGGAGGATATGATGAAACCTCTCAGGTGATTGGAAGTAAAAAATGTTATCCTTCCTGACTCACATGCTGAGTCACTGCATGCCAATGACTGGACGGATCCGAGACCGAGGTTTCAGATTACACCCGTTATGATAACATTCTATGCGAGAAAATCATGGTTCACCGTCTGAGTGTTCAATCCGATCACAAATAATCACAATATAACATGACACGTATTGTTAGAAAACGATTAAGTAATAAACAACAAACCTTAATGTGCTATTTTTAGTGCACGTAAATGAGTAACATAGTTTATCGTGATATGCGTAAATGCAATTGTATTCTATTTATGCATTTTCCCTAAAATGGATTGTGGTTAGGTAAAAAGCGTAGAATTTTAATTCCAATCATTGGTAACAGGAAAAACATGTTGTAGGTATAGGTATCTGTATTCAGCTCCAGCTCCATAGTAACGATTTATTTGATTTAAATGTTGACTCAAACATGTTTTAGTTGGAACTAAGGAAATATCAAGCGCTACAACAGAATTTTTGAATACTAATTCAATTTGAACTAAGAGCTTCAGTCTGTGAACCAGGCAACCTGCGCGAGAAATTACACACCTGAAACAGCCTTGCTTTGGAAGATCGATAGATATCTATATTTACTCTTTGAGTGCTTCAAATTATAAATCAATTTTACCAAAGCTTCCGCTAGCGCATTGAAAGCGACTGTCAATGTTGACATTTTGCATTGCTTTCACTACTGTTTAAACATTGAATTAGCGGGTAGGTTTATAGGTGGATACTTTCTCAAGATACACAAAATTATAATCATCTTTCAACCAAAGCCAGCAAGCAGTAGAACAACGCCACCAACAAAAGAAACAATAAAAACTAGGAAGTGAATAGGATTACAATAAGAACAAGGAAAACTTAAGAAGACAAAGCCAAGTCAGACGATTTTGATTGTTTACGGTTATACAACGTTACATGTAACAAAGAAATTCGCAGCACCTCGTCATAAAATCTATCAAATCATTGAAATTCTACCATGAAATCACTACAAACGCAATCAAATCATGCCTTTGTTCAATAGAAACATCCATATCAAACGTAGGCTTATTATCATATATTCAAAGAGTTACACATCATATTTATGTGTCATTCAACTCTAGACATTCTAGAGGAAACCCTACTAACCCTATTTGTAGCTGTTTACCTACTCTGATGCAATTACTATGTTACATAATGTAGGTATCTATGACCAACTTGTTAGCGCCATATCGTTTGAAGAGGACATACCTCGCATCAAGTTACAAATCAATACCGTGTACTGTGTAAATAAATACGAATTTGAACGATAATTGAAAAGCAAACAGTACTAAATTACTAAACGCCTGTCGTAACTTAGAACCTGTAAAAAGCAGTGCAGAGGACACTGACATTGTTCCGGCACCAGCAACCGTAAAATTACCAGCACGATCATTGTCTATTCGGCAATAATTTCCGCCAACAGTACCGTCCTATTCAATCTGAGTACCGTTGCTTGACACTTAGGTATCTACTCCAACATAGTTCATAACACAATAACCTTAATTTTGGGAGAGGTTGAACTCTGCAACTATTTGAACAGCTATTCTAGAGATATCGAGATTTCTGTGTTCTGGCGTAGCGTTTGATGTAATCTATTTCGCGTCAGTTTTAAAGTACTTACACAACGTAAACAAATAAATAGAAATTGACGTACATAGCGCACAATGAACAATCAGTGCCAATAAACTACTACTTCTAGTTTTTTATGTGCGCAAATAACAATGATGCTGAAGACAAAAATGGACATTTTTGTGATCGCTGAATCTCAATGATACAGAGTAAGTTCACGAGGTAATCATCAGCATGCACCAATATTGCGGGTTTAGCTTTCAGTATAACCAGCGGGGTCATTGCGTAACACACTAACAGAGTAACAGTAGCAATAGCTTTCATTTTGACAGTTCAACAAGATTCCTTGCGTTATTTACATTGTTGAGCAGACAAATTTTTCGAACATAGAAGCGATGGATTAGCAATATCCTTCAAAATTATTCAGATTTTGATTAATTATATGTTACACAATTAGAGATTCCACGCACACTCCAAGATACCAAGATCTAAATATTATTTTCACTATATATTGCTCAGAAGAAGCTCTAGAAGTCTGGTATTGTTTAATCAAAATCAGTTCGATTGTGAAAAGATTCCGTTCGAACTACATTTCTAATACTTCTATGAAGTGGAACATCGGAAAAAATTAATGTATCCAATTTGATATTATGAAACAATCCCTTGAGTTGAATTTTTAACAATATTTGTGTTTTACGGAATATCGGTCCTTTTGGTTGGGGTATTTAATATGCTTTTACCATATTGGATCAAGTTGCGTGGGAAACTCCATGAAGATTCTATACCACCCGCTTATACTTTTTTAGTATCGGTTAATGCACCATATCCACATGTTGCTCGTATGAAATTCCTATAATACCAGTAATGCTGACAGGTCAGCGCAATATATTGGCCCTAAAACAGACCCCAGCGGTACGCCTTCTTTTTAATGCCGGGCAAAATGTATGTATGCTCGGTTACTTATTAACCAGGCAAATAACTAATAATATAGTTGAAAGACCTGTTTTCAGTAATCAGTAGTATCAGTCTATAAGCAGAAATAAAATGTTTCAACACTTTGTTAAAGGCTTGTTTAGTATCCAAAAACATTGATAAAAGCCATATAATATTTTTAAGTAATGTGTTAAGGTAAATATGTTAATTTTCGAATGTAACCCAGAATATAACAAAATCCCCGAAAGATTTTTCTCATATTTCCCTTAAACAGGGACAAATCCGGGACGACTAGACGCATGATAATAAGAACCGTTTGAAATATTTAGCCCATAAAGCACTCTTTTTACGGATCACAATATTTAGCTGAAACACTCCCCAACTGAATAGGCCCCACTATACTATACTACCACTTCTAACGAAAGACCCTAAACGACCATAATGTTCACAAATTCACAATGGGGATTTTCCTTTGCCCATTTGATCTTTTCAAGAAATAACAGAAAACATCTAGACTAGAAAAACAGCGAATCTGAAACTAAGTAGGTATTAGCAACGCATTATTAACACAGCAACTATAGCTAAAGCGACGTTAAATATATTTTTTTGTTTTAAACGCAAAAAAGACTTGGACGTTTATAACTTCAAGGTGAGCCATATTGGATCGGGTTTAACGAGCGACTTTGAAGCCGTTAAAGACAAGATTTTGACACAAAAAAAAACTAATAAAATTAAAACATAGACTTTTAGGTAAGGTATTTCACTCTTTACGCTTTAACAAATGTCACCAACGCATACATGTAAAACCAAAACAGAATCTCTAAGCCCTAAATACGAATTAGGAACGTTTCTATACATACCCAAATATTAAAACAACGGTGTATTTGAAAATGGCGATGTACATATTTGTAAGAAGCAATATATATTTTTATATAACG
Source organism: Gortyna flavago (assembly GCA_963669345.1). NCBI lineage: Eukaryota > Metazoa > Arthropoda > Insecta > Lepidoptera > Noctuidae > Gortyna > Gortyna flavago. The sequence goes on from OY770129.1 coordinate 11,471,211, forward strand.
GACATAATGCTATCTCTGACCAAGGTTGTGAATAGGAATGCTAGCACGCATACAAAGTCGGCTCATCTTGGTCTACTTGCGCTGTATCTTCAATTCCTATAGCATTGTGATCACGTTTGTAACACAGCGGATGTCACGGCCATGTGACTTGTTTGCAAATGTGGTCTTCTGAACCTAGCAAGCAACCAGTGTGTGAGCGTCTATGCGATAGAACGGATATTTTCGTGATAACCCGCTATTCATTCTGTTCAAGCAACGTTAAATATTTGATCATTGTTTAATTCTCTGGAATCATACGTATTGGTGGACAATCAAAGTTTTTATATATCAAACATCACTATAAGCTATATATATTTTCCGTTATTGCAAGTGGAATCTAGAGTGAAACCAACATTGCCTAGTGTATTTCTGGAGCGAATTAGAAATTGACTGTCAAAACGGCGCAATACGGAGACGAGGCAATGACCGCATGGACAATGTTTAGTTGGCGAAGATTATACAACGGCAGGGTGGCAGACTGTGGGGAAGAGAGTCGCATAGAGCTGCCAGCAGATACCAGGCAGCTAGTGTATAACGTTTATGTGTACTTTAGCAGACGTCCCGGGAGGAGTGCAAAAGCGGCGCTTACGAAGACTGCAAGTGCGACCATGATACCCAGAGATATAGTCGCCGAAATCGTAAGAGATAAATACAGAAAATGAAGATATTATTATATTTGTACAGATTAATTGGAATTTAAACATCATGCGATATGTCAACAGAGACGTTATTCATACATCAATGTTATGAACCATCCTCGTTACAGGCATCTTGCTGTTTCATTAGAAACTGACTACGTGTTGCAAGTAATTAACCTACTTTTTCATGTGAATTTTGTGTCTTTGTAGTCTCTCTGGGTATTATTTGCCAACAAAGCTAATCAGTCATATATATTCTGCTAATACTGTATTTTTCTCCTACTCGGTTCAATGGAAAGCTAATGAAAGAAGTTAAAGAACGATGTATAGTTGACATATTTTGTGAAATGAACGTCGTGATTGTTTGCGCTTTTGCTGACTATTAAACAGAACAATGAACAGTTACGATTGCATTATATGCTAAGAAAAGCAGTTTGAAAATCATATACTAGCATGTCATGTTTGTTTCTTGTAATGGTCGTCTTTAGGATCGAATAACATTTTACAATAATAATATGTAAATAAGTCTTCACGCTCTAATAGGTTTACATATTATTGTATAGTTTCTTATATTGTTTACATGTTTACATGAAATATTTCAAAAGAATCACAACTGTTTATAATTTGTGGGATGATATAAGCCACTTGACCCGCGGCAAAAACCAACATAGGTGTTTCGTGTTGTGTCGTCCTATGGTCTAAAAGCAATTGATGACTATTATTTAATAATTGTGGCAAAGTAATGACAGCCGAACGGGTCGATCAATCACGTTAAGCTATGCTTGCCGCGGTTGGTCCGTGGATGGGTGACCATATTTACATACCAAGACCCCCTCCGTGCCTCTTGCTCCCAGCTGCCATTCGTGGATCTTTGACAGTCTTTACGGGTTGTTAGAAGCCCGAAAGTCTGACAACTAGTCTTACCAAGGGGTATCGTATTACCCACGTGGGTTGTGGAGCTCAGATAGGCAGTCGCTCCATGTAAAATACTGGTACTCTGCTGCATCCGGTTAGACTGGAAGCTGACCCCAACATAGTTGGGAATAGGCTTGGCAGATGATATTTGATAAGAGGATGGGCAGTAATTACAGTAAATGGTAAGACATAATGGCTTACAGTCCTGAGACTGTGGAAACATTTCCTAACAGTCTGCTGGATTTCGAGGAAATGTATGTTCCTCTACCGGTTGAGATACTTATAATTTGTAGGTATAAGACTTATAAGATACCATGTATAAAATTGCCCTTGAATGGGGACGTAAACCAAGTAATTATATTATTTCGCTAAGATTATCAGAGTGTAACGATCTCATTTAGTAATATCGTGTGAATACATTTACAATAACAGACTTCTGTCTAAAAAAATATTAGGTGTATGTAAAGTAAAGAATTTTGAATGTAAATTGTTCTTTCAATTGAGTGTAATCAAATACTTAACACTATTTTTAGGTACCTACTTCAGATAAACATGAACAGTCAGTTGGTGTTTTTGATTTAATGAAGTAAACAAACATTTGCGTTTGTTAACTTTTTTTAACGTTGAGTCCATTAATTGCTAAATATAATATTACTCGTAATTGGGTACTTACGATCAAAATTGAAGATCTTAAAGATGAAAATCGCTTAATATCTAACAGCATACACTAGTAGGTACACTACACATCGAAACACTTGGGAGAACTGCACGAAACTGAACTCTCGACTTTGTCACAGAGAGGAATCTCTAGAAAAACTTGAAAGCAAAGCAAAAAGTTGTTATGATGTACACAAAAAGTCTATCATAGTATATTTTCCGCCTTCCAACACATTGGCGCTTCACACTGCTAGAGTTGATAACTAAAATTAATATATGTTGAGTTGCCAAGTTCCGAGACGTAACACCAGCACTGCACTAATTGCTATGCACTATTTCAGGCGAGCGAGCACGTGAACACTCTAGTAGACTGATTCATAGCGATCGACGCCACTGACTAACAGTGGCTGAAACTTTCAACACTTCAACACCACAGAAATTGCCGAAGGTCGCGAATCTATCCGATAAACATAGGTGTCTGTCGGTCGAGAGAGAAACCCATTCATTACTGCCTTGAATAAATTACTAAACATTAAACAAATTGTACGGACTGCGTTGGTTCAGGATAATGTATTCAAGGGCCCAAATAGTTTTAACTGTTAAAACCTAAGACAAACTTTTGTTGGTTTGATTTGGATGTAAGCGTGGGTGCATGGCGGTAGCACAGCTGTTGGTGGTTTGTTACTTTGTTAGTCCAATGTTTACCCACTGTTAGACTCTCCTAAATATGGGAATTAAGAAGTACATTTTGGAAAATATTCGCCTTCTTTTCTTTCGTAACGAAACAGCCCGTCAGAAAAGTAGTAACAGGCTTGACTGTCTGTGTTGTGGTGCACCGGGCGTATCGTATATATTTTCTCATTTAAGTATCGGCAATTGCTTAACCTATCCCGATGTTGTGGAACAAGCCCTTCATGTAGTAAACTGACCATGACCTTAAAATATAATATGAATGAAAGATCTTGGAACCCTGATTAATTAGTAGGTTCGCTGGTTCATCATACATATATATAATTATGCGTTTGTGAAGTAATAAACCCAAATACTTATGCTTTGTATTATAAGCGCAATTAATGTGCAATGATGTGGCAAACAAAATTTCAGGAAAACTGAAAGAGGGCATGACAAAGTGGTCAAAACATATTATGTATGAATCTTTAAGACAATGTTATATTTATAATAATTATGACATCTGAATCAAGTTCGGTGAATTCTGCGAATCATAAAGAATAACGTACGTCATGATACCAACATTTATCTTCTCAACAAACAAACTGATATCAGCAAACAGCAAATATGTTAATTTGTGAAAATGTTGGTGCACGTATTTAATGTAATTAATAATTATTACACTTTTTTTGATCAACGAATATATCGTTCACCTACACATGCATTGCAAAATTACCCGTGCTGAATCCCTTCACTTTTATGTAGGCAGACTATTCTATGACTAACCGCGTATTCACTCATGTGTATTCGAGTAGGTAGTCTAGTTGCACAACATCTTGCGTTTTGATCGTTTAGATGAATAAACATTACCATCTTCCTGAAGCCAGACCGCTGACAAGTCGGATTTTACTCTAGAGCCCGTCCTTGATATTTAAAATCTCGAAGGGCAGAATAACAAACGCTAACGCGCCAAGAACTCTTAAATTATTCTCAGTTGTTGCTAAATTATAACAATTTCTATTTCTAAGCCGGCGAAGACGTGTTATGCTTAGATTTGCGTCTTTTCAAATGATATTTCTATTCATTCAAGGTTTGTTTTGATGACGTTTAATTGATTGAAAATAGGAAAATATCTAAGTCCGCTTGAATTGAAGAGGACACTTATTTGTGTCAATAGGTTGATTGTTAAATCTATTTGCAGTGGGTGGGCGATCGTTCCGAGGCGCCGCCGATCGTTACTCAAGGTGATATTCAACTGTTTTATGTTTTTTACACATTACATTTTTTCTTTTGACGGCTTGTGTAGGTACTTATTGCGCCTTTGCGCGATTATTTTTCACGTTACGTTCGTAATAGTACGTTTATGAAATACCTACATAATACTGTGTTATTGTTGAGAGTAGCTATAGGTACAATTGTAGATCTATTTGTGGAGTTTCTTACTTTTTGCTGTTTCGGATAGGGTTGGGTTGACCTTTCTTGCTTATTATATAATGTCATAGTGTAGGCTTTCAGTGACTAGTTCGGGTTGAATATTTAACATATGACACGAAGAAAGTGGCAAATGTCATCTGACTTTAATGGTCTGAATATTAAGTCTGAATATCTGAATATTAAGGATGCCTCTAACGAGATCTTGGGTATTCATAGGAGACGACTTAGCATGTTTTGCGAGTCACGGAAGAATTGTTGCTCTAAGAATATTGCCCTTTAGAGATAGATCGATTTGCGACTCTCACTTTCTTGAGAGATGTGCTCCTCATCAATATAGATTATTCTATTAGATTGCCGAGGAACAATGTTACGAATTGAAACTGGTCTAACTACCTATAGAATGTTCGGTATTACCTTTAAAACAAACCGATATTGATCATTCTTCGTATTCAGTCCTCGTCCAGCGTAAATATTTTAGTGCTCGTTATTTTTGTTCCTACCCACTCGACTCGTTACGACTAGGTAAAACCTAGTTGTTGTGCAAATGAACTTGTTTCACGGAGTGTCTGATATTTTTAAATTGAAGGTGACATACTATAGATTGACATACCGACTTTTACAACGCTGATCGTTGCCCTTCAGATCTCGATATTTCCTGTTACCTACGGCGCAACCACTTTGCGTAGTAATAATAAACTGATCTAATTAGTACACGGAGCGAACTAACCAGTAACCATCCTACATTTTCATGCTAGAGTTGTCCGATTAATTAGACGTACCGTATAGGAATAGATGGTCTGGTTTAAGTTTACAACAAAGAGTTGTTTTTTAGTACAAGTCAGCATTGAAATTACTTAAGTCCTTGACTCTGACATAGGCGTTAAAATATTGGCTTCTTTCGTAATAGGTACGTTTTTAAGTCATGCCAAAAGCTTTTCAGTCAGCAAAGAAGTTGGTACTTAGGTACTTGTCTATTAATAGAAATATTTTGGAAAATTTGAGTTCAAAAGAAAATATCCCACGCCTACGCGCCTATAATAGCAACCCTATTTACATAAAAGTCGTTAACGATGCGAATATATTTTGAGAATGATGAATACTTTACGACTCCAGCTCAATACGTTCTAGTCTAGTCAATGACGTATTATTTGGTTCTAGTGACTTTTCAGCTCACGCGACAGGACGACTCGCCCACATAAAGTACCTAGACATACATGAGTATATTTGGCGATAGAATCATAGAACACACCAATGCGTAACTATTTACTCTACAGTGTAGGTATATATTTTGTAAAACGGCGAGAGAGCGGATATTAAAGCTCTAATTGATAGTTTCCTTTTTATGGCTGTTGCATGTAATGAAGCAAATGGGAGTCCCGTTAGTTTAGAGAATTTTCATCCCATAATATACCTTATGTTACATCAGAGAACTCTAGATGAAATGTATAAATGTGCACTGAATTAGATAAATAATTACATTTACGTTTATAACTGAAATAGAATACCGGTAAACCGGGGTTACTTTGAACAGCCGGGTGACTTTGATTGAAACTTTTATTTCATATAAAATCGCGAAGTACTTACGTAAAACGAAACGACGCAATTTGTTTTTTTTTTTCTTGTCTAACATCATTGATGAACTGTTGAATCCAAAGAGTAAAGTAATATAGAGGGAATGGTTGAATCCTTTCTAGAGGACACGCTGGGAATTCAGCACCGTAAGCTTAAGCATTCTTTTTAGGTTTCATTTGTCTTTTACTAGATCAAAGTTACCCCATACGTAACGTGCCCTATTTTCTTGCGTAATTCCAAAGATATCAAAGTAACCCCATTCTCACTATAACTTTGATTAGACAGTTTTTATATTTTTTTCTCAGAATCAAGCCATATTTTTTCACATATTATTACAGAAATCGCGAGTTTAAAAAGAATCGATAACTAGACCGATTATATATTTTTTTTACAACCAGAGATTCAAAAGATATAGACCTTGAAAGTTCAATATTGATCAAAGTAACCCCGGTTTACGGTACTGAATGAAAATCACTTATTTACTAATTAATATAGCATTACTTTTTAAAAAAAATACCTCATTCCTTCATCAGCATGCAAAATGTTCAATAGTATGACTGATTTCATAATACCGTGATCACTGCATAATATTTAAAATATGTAGGCATAGGTGTACATCCATACTAATATTATAAATTCGAAAGTAACTCTGTCTGTCTGTCTGTATGTTACCTTTTCACGCCTAAACCACTGAACGGATTTCGATAAAATTTGGCAGAGAGATGGATTGCATCCCGGGGAATGACATAGGATAGTTTTTATCGACATACCTCGCGGGCGAAGCCGCGGGCGGAAGCTAGTAGTTTTATATTTTTTACTTGGTGTGAGGGAAAATATTATTATTAAGTATTAAAATTATCCATTAATTAAACTTTTTGTGGGGTAGATATTAAATGATTTTATTTCTGTAAGTAGGATTTCTACAACACCTTTACACGTGAATCATATTTTTTTTAAGTTGGGCAAGATCAGGTCCGGCTCGCGCACCGATGGGTTCCATACCATCATGTTTTAAAATTTTCATCAGCGAGGATCATTAAAGAGAATTTTAACACTGCATGGAACAAACACGGTTTGGAATATTGCAGTTTTAGGTCAGTGCCATCTCTTCACTGATAGTGGAACTAATGTAACTTTTGTTGATGATTTCTGAAAAAGTGTGCTGTTTAGAGACATTGTTTTATTTTTCCTGTAATCTTTACATAAACTTCTATCACATAGAATAATTTCTGAGTTTACTCTATGCAAACATTGGAGATAAGAGGAGGAACGGTATTTTTTTTTTATTTTTCATAAAAAGTTGAAAAATAAACGGCATAAAAAAAAGAAAAAGAGTTTGAGAATGTGCACTGTGCTATTTCATATGATACCCCACATTCCCTAGTAGCCCCACTTCGAATTTTTCAGACACCCTTTCAAAGTCCCTGTTGCAAAAAAAAAAACTTATTTGCAAAATAGTTGGGCAAATGTCATCTAAAACTATTCTAAATTTCAAGTTGATAGCATAAGTAGTTCTTGAGATATCCAGCTGTGACAGAAAGACTGAGACACACCATAAGGGTTCCTTTTTACCATTTTGGTAGGAAACCCTAATTAGACAAAATTGGTGTTTCTTATCTGGCTCCTCTGAGAAGAATTATATTGGCATACGCAATAATAATGTAGCAAGGCTTTAACAGTTAAATTGCTAACCTTTAATGCTCTGCAATGATAAATCATTTTATGTATAAATATTCATTCATTAAAACGAATTCATAAATAATTAATTTATTCATCTATTTTAAATGTTAGCATACCTATATTTTGTAAACATTATCTTGATTAAGTGAATAAATACTAAATACAGTTGTCATAAAATAATACATTTGTTTCCATGTTACTTCTACGCAAATAAATAAAAAAGTTATGATAGGCAAATAAAGACCAAGAAGAATCCAATTAGATTCCCCCTGCACCTATGTTATCTATAATGACCGTGTTAATCAATTAAAGTATACAATAAATCGTGGTTGCAATAAACAGCACTAAAGCGTGACCTGTAATTGATACCGCGCGCTACAGGCGGATATCTTGATAGATATGATAACTCGTTCTATTGATACACAAGGTTCAACCTACTTACCTATCATAAAATGTAGAATATGTGGTGGTGTATCCTTCACAGCTGGCGCATTATATTAGATTTATAATTACTTCTATAATCTAAGCTGCTAATTATTTTTGTACACCTTCTTTCTTATAAAAACACTAGGCTAGCGATAAGCTTTCTAAAATATCTAAAACTTATCACTCACGTTTAAAGATAGGTATTTTACTGAGACGAACAGAACTGATTTTACTATAAAAACATGAACTAAATCGAGTCGTACTCAGCTTTTGAATGGCACAGGAATTTAAGAAATCCAATTTCTTGGATTTTATAAGGCTTGACTGAATTTTATGAGATGTCAGCCAACCAACCAACAGCCCTTTCTTCAATCGAGCTTTCAGCTTTGATTGATATAAAATATTCTTTCCAAAATGACAACAGGATAGAGTATCACACAAACTATGGGAGTAAACGAGATAGAAGTAGGTCATGTCAAAGATTTAACATGAGTTTGTATGAAACGAATGCCTGTGACGTCAATCTTCCAGGCCGCATTCCGAATTGCCTGTACCTGTAATCGCTCACAGCCTTATTATATTATGCTCACAGTCACAGCACAGCACTCAAATCGTCTCACATGCGTTCCGAACTTCCGATTCAAATATTACGATTACAACAGCTGAGAGTTGTCAACAATTCGGAACGCTCGTCAACGCACTCACAGTGCTTACCTCAGATAAAGATTATCTGAGGTGCTTACTTTTTCCTATATGGTGCTTACTCAATGTCAAAACGATATTACAGCAGTATTTCTTTGTCTATACACAACATTTCTTCTTTTTCTTTGTTTAGGTGGAGACTGTCAGCCAGAAACACAATTTCGAAAATGCCACGTTAGTCTATAGATATGATGCAACTCAACACAACAACACACATACACACAGTCTCATTTTTGACAGCACTCACGCACGGTGATATTATTGGAACGCATGGTCGGCGTTAAGAGCGTTTACGCCGTACGGCATTTCATACAAACTTTCAAGCCCTTGTTTTTCGAAATTAATGAACGGATTTTAAAGAAACTTTATACGCATAAGCAGGATACAAAGGTCTCAAAAGTTAGCTAAGAAAATTTTCGAAAAATTGTGTTACAGCCAAATTAGACCGATTTTAAAGTTGCCATAGAAACAGCGATTTCCAGTTATCTTTTTTTAAATAAGACATTTCGATCCGATTACATATTTTGTCCGATTTTATTGGGCATCTAGATATACAGGAGGTTTGGTAGAAGGGGACCGACAATTTGTTGAGAGGTTTTTTAGTTGTTATCCTATTGACCCCTGCCGTTGCCGCGGGTTCCCTACTTGTTTTCGAAAGTTGATGATTCGATTTTTATTATATCGAACACGGTGTGTCGATAATTCAGTTGTACGATGTTTTATTCCATCGATGCTTTATTGGTGCGATGTAACGTTTGTGCGAAAATTCCTGTTACAAAAAACCCTACAACGATTGCTCATTTAGTTAGGTAATTTATTACTTCGAAAGTATGTCAGTTCGAAACGCCTACTGTTGTCCGTGACATTTAATTATCTTATTTTGCATTATAGAAGTTATGGAAAAAAATTATAATTCCTAGTCTATTATTTACATCAAGTAAATATATTAAAATAATCTTAATCTACCTATACCTAAATAACTTAAATTAAAATATACATTTACAAAAAAATGTTACCTACTGTGTAGGAGTCGTGTATAAGTAGCGAGACCACCCGCGGCGCGTAGGAAAAAAGTGTTCAGGAGCAGTATTGAGCGCGTCATGGAAAAACCCGGGCGTGTGAGTGGCTATCTTTTTGCGGCAGGCGTACTGTCGGCTATAAAAATTACGATATAAAATATTTTTGTTTCAGAAACAAAAATATTTAATATCGTAATTTTAGTCGCAGTTACGGTAGTGGAGATATTTATACTTTTTGATAATTATCCAAAATCTCGCCTTTAGGTAGTTGTTTATGGTTGTAATAGCACAAAATAACTTTTTTTTAATATATGAAATGCTACAATTATTAAAGTAATGCTAATGCCATACAGCCACAAATAAAAATAAAAAAGACTACTTATGGCTTCTATCCAACCGCCGCACGGTGGGCTGGAAATCGGCTTTCATAGACATAGGGATTTCAATTTGCAAGTGCCTGATTTTTTGCCGGATATCGCTTCTATTAGTCATTACTATGTACAAAAATGACACCCGAGTTAATTCTGCCCAAAAACGAAGGATATATAATTTTTTTACGAAAAATTTGTATGAAGCTAGTATGAAAAATCGAATTATCTCCTAAACGGCATGTTTAACCGTAATATCCTTGGAGGTGGTCATAGTGCTAATTATTTATGATTTTTTGGTTGCTGATTTGACGAAAAATTTATGGCGTTTTTTTTTTAAAAATCGTCAAAATATTTTTATTTATTTTTACATGTAAAACGATCCCTTTTAGTGTCCAATTTAATAAGTTCGATATGTTATTAACCCAAATATTAAGAACACACAAATCAAGAAAAATTAAATAAAAAAATTGCTGTTTTTTGACACATTTTTATTAATTTAAATAAAAAAAGATTATCAAACTCTTATTTAAGTAACATATAAAGTTATATTATATACAAAATAATTTAATTCAAGGAATTAATACTAAGCATTTGTAAAATAAAGTAAAATAATAAAAAAAAAGACAAAATATCATTAAATATTACAAAAAAAAACCCAAACACACTCAAATACAAATTTACAAATATGTACATATATATTTTTTTTACAAATTTTCCTTATCACTCTCGTTATCAGACTCCAATTCTGAGTCAGCATCCAGATTGGATATGTCCAAAAACTCGAACTCAGTTTCCTGAAATTGAATTAAGTCGAGAGTTTCAGCAAAATAGCTCTGCTTTTTCTTGGCATCTAACTTAGGCCTTTGTGCACTTAGCAAAGGATCCGAAGAAACAACAAGCATATTTAAAATGTCTTGATTGGAATCCTGCCTACTTTTTTTCCGCGAATGATGTTCTCGAAACCTCCTAAAATCTTTGTTTCGAAACTCTGAGGCTTCTTCCGAGAGAGTCCCAATCGGCACAATATTATTTTTCTCGATTATGTCAGCCCCATGGATTAATAATTTATGAACGGTTGACGACATGGTAGTACCAGTCGTATAATAATACGTACTTTTCTGCTGTTTTGCGGGCATAATCTCTAAATTTTATTATATCGACCTGCTCTCCAGATGTAATTGCTTGTAAAATTACAGCAAATCTTTTGATGAGGTCTTCATCCAAACCGGTTATAGCTGCGGTTTTATTAGGAACAATATTTGCTCCCAACCAATTCTCGTACTTTCTCCTGAAATTATCAAGGAATCGGTTGGATTTCTGCCACCTTTGTAAAGCGGCTCGCGTAAATCTCCGACAAAATTGTTTGAGAACAACACGATCTTCGTCAGACAGGCAATCGCCTATGCGGGATACAACTGCACTGAACAATACTTCATGATCAAATGAAGTACTCTCACTTCGTAGTTCCATTCTAAGATTTTATAGTCGCAGATTTAGTGTTAGCAGTTACACAGTTGTGAACAAACTAAATTATAAAACAAAACTTTAGCCCTTTTATTGCAAAACGCCAATAATTAGGTAACTACCCTCATTAGTTATCTCCTCATTAGCTAATGAAAATTTATAATTGTCACTAACTATTCTTAGAACTCATAGCACTGCTAATTAACAAATTAGCTTACTTATCAGGAAAAGTTGAATATAATCCTTGGCATTGTCGTGAGATATTGAAAATCATTAAATCACCTATAAAGACTCATTAGAAGACCTAATCAGTGTAGTTACTTAATCACTTCTTTTCGGACTCATTAGAAGAGTAAACAATTGGTAATTTGGTTGTATGAAAAGTTTTAAAACTCATGATGTGTTGATAAATATCTAGCTCAAACATAGTTGTCTACGTGTGGGTGTACTATAAACCTCTGCCAACTCCTTCGGAAATATAGGAGTGATGCTATTTTATGTAACGTGTAGTTAAAAGTCCGTGTTCTTCAACATAAACACTAAAAGGGATATTTGGGTTAATAACATATCGAACTTATTAACTTGGACACTAAAAGGGATCGTTTTACATGTAAAAATAAATAAAAATATTTTGACGATTTTTAAAAAAAAAACGGCATTAAATTTTTCGTCAAATCAGCAACCAAAAAATCATAAATAATTAGCACTATGACCACCTCCAAGGATATTACGGTTAAACATGCCGTTTAGGAGATAATTCGATTTTTCATACTAGCTTCATACAAATTTTTTGTAAAAAAATTATATTTCCTTCGTTTTTGGGCAGAATTAACTCGGGTGTCATTTTTGTTCATAGTAATGACTAATAGAAGCGATATCCGGCATAAAAACAAGCACTTGCAAATTGAAATCCCTATGTCTATGAAAGCCGATTTCCAGCCCACCGTGATGCCGGGAGCCCTCCTGGAGGGTTCACTCAAATCGCATATGGGATGCCGCCGCCACCGACGCGCCGAGGCGGAAGCGACTAGTTATCAACGATTTTCTTGCTCTAGAAACTGTTTATGTAAAAAGAAATACTTACGTTTATTTAATAGTGCAACGCCGACGTTTCATACTGCCGCGCCGCCGGCCGGTGAGTACTCCTTTGTCGCAGCGACAAGAACTATCAAAGATTGTACCCGCTCAGTGACGCTTGCTTGGCGGGCAAAACACTCGCTGAGAGACTTAAGCACAGTACATTCGCATACCAACGAGTGATCGCTCGTGGCCGTTGCGCACTCACTGGTTTTTATCGGTCCTTCTACCAAACAACCTGTAGATTAACTTCTCTCTGCAGTTTGGCTACCCGCGCGAATCTAAACTTAAAAGACTTTGCTTCAAACTACCGATTAACAATAAAGAAATGATTGCGTCAAAATGTCAACTTGACATTGTCAAATTGAAATGGTCAAATTATTGAGGTTACCTCATTATCTCTATTGTTGTTCTCTTTAATCATAGTCTGTAATAATACGAATTTAGTTCTGAATTGAAGACAATAAACCTTAGCAGTATGGACACAGTAGTGAAAAGTATGCTTGATGAGGAAGCGGAGGAAGAAAAAAAGGTTACATCAATTTGTATTTACTTCATCAAAACAAAAAAAAAACATTAGTTTTTAGTTTTTTTGCAAATAACTAGTTAATTCAAAATAAGTACATTTTCTTAATTCTATTTAATATTGCGCAGTTGAAATACTAGGTTGCATTACTAGGCAATAATTAATAATAATTTTGTGTACATAAATCATCAATCCCCTTTTTCTCTTATTTCAGGGATTAGTACTATTTGGTAGGGATGTATCCAAAATACCGTGCTTCAGAGAAAGTTTTCTATATGGAATTGCAACCGGAGTGGGTGTTGGTTTAGCGGCATTCATAAAAACATCTCGTCCCATGTTATCACAGCACATAGGTGTGGGAACATTTTCAATGACCACCATGGTATATTGGTGTTATTGTAGGTATGCGTGGTCTAGACAACGGTTTGATGCCCAACTTCTACAAGATGCGTTGAAAGATAAAATTCTTTATGAAGGCACTATGGCAGAGAAAGAACTTGAACAGAAAGGTGTGTTGAAATCGGCTTAATAGTAAATAAGAATGCATACTGTTTTTAAAATGTATTAGATTAAAAATCAATATTTTCATTTCACAACATTAACTAATTTATTACGTAACAGGTTTTGCAGCATGCTTCAATCAATAATAGCTGCATGCATTAAAATTGCATTTGTGACAACTTCTAGCAATTTCAGCTGTTCAATTTCACAATTTATTTATCTTTTTGTACTTTTTACTGTTTTCAAAAGCAATCAAGAACACTCAACAAAAGACACATTTAACTGTAAAATCACAGGGCTACACACAGAAAATATACGCAGAACCATTATGAAAGTTTAAATGTTATATTAGGACATTCTAACCCATGAAATGATTATTAAAAGCTGTTTGCACATAAGCGATCATCGGTTTTCACTATTATAATATTTACTCGCTGCGCCCCGCGGTTTCACCTGCATAAGCGTCATCCCGTGGGAATATCGGGATAAAAAGTAGCCTATGTGTTAATTCAGGGTGTCGGCTACCTCTATACAAAATTTTATCAAAATTGGTTGAACTGTTTGAGCGTGAAGCAGTAACAAACATAAACACACACTCACAAACTTCCGCTTTTATAATATTAGTGTGATTGTCATTACAAGTGTATTTGTCTTAAGAACAATCTCCAGTTCATACAACATTTTTTGGGTTAAGCTGCTTTGTCTTTGTATACCAAATCATAAGGATTTAGTCCACTAAGGACCGATTTTACCAAAGACAGATATCTTTTATCCGTGGAATAAAATTGACATCTGACAGTTTTAGTATGGAAAATCTGTTAAAAATTCAAAATTTTTCCTCAGGATAAGACTTATTCTAGGTATAAAAGTTTGGTGAAATTAGCCCTTAGTCAAAGTTGCTAAACACTAAAAATACACTAAAATAGGTACAAGTTTTTACATCCTTTAAATAATCTCCTTTTTATAATTTTAAACTGTAGATTAATATCTGTCACACAATTCAAATAACTATGTATGAAATAAGAACATTGAATATATAATTATAGCTGTACAATTACATGTTTTATTTTAAGATAAGTTTGAACTTTGTATGAAACTGTAGGTACTGTAATCATGCTAATGAGTTGTCTTCATGATACATGGAGCACAAAACCACTGGTTTTTGTGCTCCGTGTCATGATAACATGAACTTAAGAAGCAGCTTATGTTAAATTATGTTGTACAAGTATTGAAATGTATATTTTAGATATTAGTGTAGATAATAAAATGTTGTTATTACATATCCATAATGTTTTTATTTTTAATAGACTTCTAAAAAAAAAGGAGGCTCTCAATTTGGATGTTTATGTTTTTTTTTATCTGAACTTTTTATTGTACACACGGTTACACATCAAGCTCTACATTTCCCGTTTTAGTTGACCTCGCATTGTATAGGTTTTTCGTACAATCAGAAGTCAGCTTATACTGGTTATGTATAGCTTGATGTGTAGCCGTGTGTACGTATGCACTGCTAGACATCAAGCTATACATAACCAGTATAAGCTGACTTTGATTGTACGAAAAACATATACAACAATGCGAGGTCGGCTATAGAACTGGAAATGTGTAGCCGTGTGTACCTACTGCGTGTTCAGGAAACGCCGCGCCGGGACCCATCGCCCTAGACTCCTAGGCGGACAATGTAGGGCTGTCTGTCCTTGAAATAAGTCAAGTGAGTAGATACGGTCAGCAATGAAAATAGATTAACACTAGAGCTTAATTATTAAGCAAAATACTTTTTCAAATTAACAAAAAAAAAAAAAAATTGGAAGAATGTTAATTCATAGCTATTGTATGAAACGCTGAAAAGCAGTTTATCGAATCATGTGTGTCAATTTAGACGATATGTAAGCAGTGGCGTGCATTGGTTTTCAGGATAGGTAGGCACTAGGCCGGATCTAGTCTAGGCAGACGCGGTCACTAATCAGAAACATAAAACAAAAGTATCTATTACTTAACAAAAAACAAGTTTTACAGCCGCCATCTTGGATTTTCATTTTGACTTTGTTTACGGCTCCAACAACCTCGCAAACCATGAAAACGACACCCATGATAAAACTATTAAAAAAAAAGTTACAGCCGCCATCTTGGATTTTCATTTTGACCTCACTATCGGCTTTAACGCCCTTGAAAACCATAAAAACGACACCCATGGTGAAAAGTAAAAAAAAATTACAGCCGCCATCTTGGATTTTCATTTTGAACTCACTATCGGCTTTAGCGTCCTTGAAAACCATAAAAACGATAACCATGATGAAAAATTAGAAAAAAAACATAACAGCCGCCATCTTGGATTTTCATTTTGACCTCACTATTGGCTTCAGCACCCGAACCATGAAAACGACACCCAAGATGCAAAATTTGAAAATTTTTGCATCCGCCATCTTGAATTTTCAATTATACCTCACTATCGGCGATCTCAATATCCATCGGTCCATCCCTTTCTTTCTTCGCACGGCCAAATTACGAACGGGAGGAGGAAATTATACGGGAGCCGAGTAGTCCACAGAGTACTTTTGAATAGAGTGAGAGAGTAGTCCGTCTGGCGAATGCCTACTGCCGCGCGTGTCTATAGGAAGATTTTGTTTTTTCTAATTTACTGTGGGGAAAAATACAATTATAATTCTGTAAATACATATTTGTTACGGTTGCGAATTACAACTTAATACTGACCAGCAAATGGCAAAATGCGTAAAAAAAATTTAATATCGCGCCTAAAATGCAGGTCTCATTTCTCTCGACTTACAAATCCTCATAAAACATATGTCTGCTCATCCACAAGCGCGATAACGTGTTAACAAAAAAGTGCTGTTTAGGAAAGATTTGTATAAGTACCTAGGGAACTACTACCTTCCCATTAAAAAGTACTTAAGTAGTGATTTTCTGTGTATAAAATTCTTGTTCTTGAAAAATTTAATTAGCTAATGAACTAATTAGGTAAGTACCTACAATGGTTTAGAACAGCTGTAGTTTGGTATATTTTAGTATGAACGCTTGCTTCAGTATAGACGGCATCGGCGCCAGTGAGACGAGAGAGACGCGTTCTATCGGACGCAGTTCGTCAGTAATAAGAAACCGGTTTAGGTATTTCTAATCAAATCAATTTAAAATCATACTAATGGATTCGATAAACAGTTTGATTCCTGACAACGCACAAAAAACGTTGGTTTTCTTCGTTAATGGAAAAAAGGTAAGTTATCAGTGTTGATAGTACTTGAATATTGTTTTATTATTGAGTAGGTTAGTTAGCTAGGTAAGTACCTCCGGTCCATGCCTCATCAACGTCTATGGTCTAGGTCCGTTCTCGTTGGCCATGAAATTCTGTTTAATATCCTAACGATAGAAACATACTTTTTAATTTATATCTAGGTAATTATGTGGAATGTATGTACATACCTATTCTAACAATCTTTCAACAATACAATAATGATAAGTTTAATTTAATAAGTACCTAATCAATTACCTAAGTAAACACTCTTGTCTAATGTGAGAGGTATTCTGGTAACGAAAATAATTAGGAACGCTCTTCTTTTTGGCATCAATGAAAATAAAAATGTAAGTCATCAAAAGCAAATTATGAATTGTCACGCACGAGCGCACAGTAGATACCTATATTGTATACTTTTTAACTAGGTATGATTTATGCTTTAATTTATTGCAAATCATTTAAAGTCGGATTTCCCATATCACAAAGTGTCCGGGTTTCACTATTTAAAAACCCCACCCGGCCGCTCCCCGGATTCCCTGCAAACTAGGACAAGTCCGGGGAAACCCGGATGGATGGCAGCCCTATGTTTGATGATTGCTTAGGTAGAAACCATCAATGGGCCCACGGCCCACCTATGCTCTAAGGAATAAATTCGGGGAAGACTTGTGCAGCCGCGCTCTTGACGTTTTATTTATGTAATAACGATAACCCTTTAGCAATTGTTACAAAATAATGTTGAGGTCGGTAACTCTAACCCTGATGGGATTGAATCCGCGTTGTGATAACCCGAGACATTCATAAGGCGTGGTGTAGTTGCGTTGTTCTTGTTAGGTACAGCAACATGTACCTAGGTACCTACTCGTAATTTCGTAGGTCATCTGAATCTTATTACATGTCACTCAGGCTGGCTGGACAAATCTTCAAAATAACTCGCATTTAACTAGGTTAATAGGACATTTTATGTGACGGCTAAACACCCTTATTTCAGAATTTGTGACGCAACAGAATCTTAGATAATCGATCGAAAACGTGTCCAGCCATCTTGAAAAACCACTTTTCGCTGGTCTCTCAATCTCGGTAACGGAAGTGATTTTGACGACATTTTGCTTATCAACGGGCGTCACATAAATTTGTGACAGGCATCGAGCTAAAAGTTTTGTGATACGTACAGCGGTTTAGTAGAAAAATGCAAAAATCTGTGTCCAGCCATCTTGATTTTACGTATAAAACTTTTGGCTGGCACTTCCGAATCTCAATAACGGGAGCGTTTTCGAATATGGTTCCTTTACTAACATTTAGTGACGCAATTTGTGACAGTAATAACGTTTGATTTATGGCGTCACATGTAAGGGTTTACGAGAAATCAATAAAAACTTAATGTCCAGCCAACCTGAGCTCAAGCTGGCTGGACACATGTATCTCCGCTGCGTGATGATCTACGGCCTTCGAAATATGTTCAAATTTTTGTGACGGGGACGATAATGATTTACTGAATTTGTGACGGAGAAACTTTGAGTAGTTTCAAAGATATTGATCATTTAAGTTTTCCCATACAAACATCCATTAATATTGTGAGGTGACCATCATTTTTACATAAATAAAGGATTTTTTTTAATCGACTAATCGGCCGGTAGCAGCCACGCCTGCTTTGTATTTGATTTTCATAGATGGCGCTGAGAAAACATCGTTCTTAAGAACAATGTTTCATCGATGTTACCAGTTTCAACATCGATGTTTATGAACGATACATCGATGCGGCCATTTATTTAATTTCAACTACAGATAACTTATTAGAATCGTGGATTCTTATTGGTTTTTTGACATAAAAATACCACAGCCAATTACTCTACTAAAGAAAATAGAATGACAGCGATACTCCCATAGACAAAATTACTAAAAATAAAATTGTGAAGACCGTATCGCGCTCGCTGTCACCGTTTATATATTTGATTAAAATGACGACCACCGACTTCATTTGCGCTTCAAACACTTAGGGCGGCGGTAAAAACAACGTTGTGGTACAAGGCGGGGGTTACTGAAGCGCAAATGGAGTTGATTGTCGTCATTTGAAACGCTCAATAAAAAGTACAAATCAATAAATGTGATTTTATTTACAGCAAACATTATTTTTTCATTTAAATACCTTCGAGCATTAGTTATCCTGACACAATATCTACCTATGTACTTACCATGAAAAACACCAATACCTACCTACTAAAAAGAGTAGGTATCTGCATGTAAATAAGCAATAACATCAAAAAATTACCCCTCCCCCCCTTCCTCACTTCTACACTTTTGTCTTCTATCGATTTAAGGAGGAAGCGCTAAAGTAGCCCCCCGAAATTCAAATTTTCTCACGTTTTTTGCAATTTGCTGGTCAGTATTAAGTTGTACGATGATTAAAATACGATTCGCGGCCGTAACAAAATGTATTTACAGAATTATAATCTATAATTCATCAACACAACTCTCTAAGACCAAGTAATCCCCAAGAATGATTATTTCATGAAATCTTCACATTTGGGGATTATACTAAGTTAACAAGTTGTATTACTGATTGTAATGATTATGATTCTGTAAATACATATTTGTTACGACCGCGAATCATATTTTAATCAACGTACCACTTAATACTGACCAGCAAATTGCAAAAAACGTAAGAAAATTTGAATTTCGCGGGCTACTTTAGCGCTTCCTCCTTAAATACCTACAGTTGTTCGTATTAATATCACCAAAACACGGATTTTCATCCATTAAAGAAAACACCTTAAAACATACTTAGTCCTACATAAAACCTACATTATTGGTAACCCTACTGCAGTGTTTGTATGGGAAGATTTAAATGATCAATATCTTTGAAACTACTCAAAGTTTCTCCGTCACAAATTCAGTAAATCATTATCGTCCCCGTCACAAAAATTTGAACATTTTTCGAAGGCCGTAGATCATCACGCAGCGGAGATACATGTGTCCAGCCAGCTTGAGCTCAGGTTGGCTGGACATTAAGTTTTTATTGATTTCTCGTAAACCCTTACATGTGACGCCATAAATCAAACGTTATTACTGTCACAAATTGCGTCACTAAATGTTAGTAAAGGAACCATATTCGAAAACGCTCCCGTTATTGAGATTCGGAAGTGCCAGCCAAAAGTTTTATACGTAAAATCAAGATGGCTGGACACAGATGTTTGCATTTTTCCACTAAACCGCTGTACGTATCACAAAACTTTTAGCTCGATGCCTGTCACAAATTTATGTGACGCCCGTTGATAAGCAAAATGTCGTCAAAATCACTTCCGTTACCGAGATTGAGAGACCAGCGAAAAGTGGTTTATCAAGATGGCTGGACACGTTTTAGATCGATTATCTAAGATTCTGTTGCGTCACAAATTCTGATATAAGGGTGTTTAGCCGTCACATAAAATGCCCTATTGACCTAGTTAATTGCGAGTTATTTTGAAGATTTGTCCAGCCAGCCTGAGTGACATCTTATTACCTAATTGTTTTAAACATGTCAAATATTCTAGTCTTCAAAGTACTTATATTATTAAAGGTATTAATAAAGTTTCAAAATTTCAATAAACATTTATCAGGGCTTTACCTTACAAATTATTTACTTGGTGACAACTCTATCTGAACAAATACCTACCTAACATTGCGTTAGGTTAGGTAGGTATTTGTTCATATCAAATTTCAATCCGGTTCGAATAGCAGTGTGTCTACACACGTCCCCTTTCACTCGTATGGTAGTAAGTTCCTACACAAGATACCTAAGTAGGTCCTGTTGTTCATAATTGACTACTGAATCGATTGCAGTAAATTTTAATATGTATTTTATTTTCAAAAATTATGTATTTTGCCATACTGACCGCCGATTGAGCTAAAGAAAATTAAGTCTTATTTTAAGACTCAAATTTGAATGCATAAAGTAATGCTAGGATCAACACAATTTTCTTTTCGATTCTCATAATACTTAACTTTAAAAAAATTGTGTTGGTCATTGTATTATGCTTTTAACTCAATACCTACTCTAATTGGGGTATAGGTATGAGGTATAAGTACGATTGGTAGTTATCTTCCTACTTATTTTTTAGGGCTTTAGGGCTTTAGCTAGGTAGTGTATCGTTCTGTAGATAATGTTCCCAGTTTTGACCTAATGTAGAAATTCGCGTTTTCGCTTAGCGTTCGTTCTGATCTTTTTACTCAGCTCCTAAGGGTCGTAGCGTGATGTTAGATAAATATAACATTCCACGAGAATTCGGCTATCAAATGCAAACGGATTTTTTCAAATCCAGTTCCAGAAATCCAGAGACTCGGACCAAATAAAAATAAAAAACCAAAACAGAGGGCTCTCGACAGTAAAGTGAAGCCGGTTTTGTAAACATGTTGGTGCACTTAGTGAGGTGTAGTTTGATTGTAAATGGTTGTAAATGTAAGCGTGTGATGATGATGCGCGTGTATGCACATGCACAGAGCAGAGGCGTAGTTTTGGCATGCTTCACTGTAGATATCGTTCTCAGCGCTCTGTCTTGGTTTTTTATTTGGTTCGTGTCCAGAGATTAGCGCGTTCAAACAAACAAACGAACTCTTCACCTTTTTATTAGTACAATAAATTATTAGTGTATATAGATAGATATACTTACTTAAGTGAAAAAATTCTTTACATTAATGTTTCAGGTTATCGAGGAAATTCCAGATCCAGAATGGACACTGCTTTTTTATCTCCGGAAGAAACTTTTGCTTACCGGAACCAAATATGGATGCGGGGAAGGCGGCTGCGGGGCTTGCACAGTCATGGTCTCCCAATATTTTAAGACTGAAGATCGTATCAAGTATCCTTTTCATGACATTTACGACGAGATGGTCATTTTTGAGCTACAATCCACAGCCCGGCTAGCTCAGTCGGTAGAGCATGAGACTCTTAATCTCAGGGTCGTGGGTTCGAGCCCCACGTTGGGCGTGACTTTTTGCGGCTGTGATATTTGTATTATTATTAGTTGTTCATTAATTTTAGTTTTTGTAGCTTTTTCATTAATTAAAAAAAGTGTTGTGGGTTTTTTTTTTGCTAGCCTATCTGGTGTCCCACTGCTGAGCAAAGACCTCCCCTTTTTTCTTCCAAACCTCCCTGTCTTGTGCGATTGTGTTGTATTTAACTATGATTTAAATTAGGAACCATATTTTCAAATTAAATTTGGATTCACTTTTATCAATTAAATAGAGTTGCCGCTTAGTCGAAGCTGGTGATTCTTTAAGTTTTTTTATCTCTAACCCTAGCGTAAAGGTATCTACTTAGTCTGAGTTTATAACCTTTGCCTGGAGGCAAGTAGGGCACGAGCCCCGGGCGCCTCTTCGAAGGGTGCGCGCAAAATCGCAGTCATATTGCGGGATTTCCTACGGGGATGAAAGCGTATTTCGTATTTCCACATCAATGCCTACTCAATGCTTATTATATTTATTGTTTCCACATGTCAATCTGCGCATTTCTATTCAAATTATGGTTACAATTGGAGTCTCCATCGCATGTTGTGTGAGATCTTTTAGTAAGTTGAAATTAATACTTTCGTATTTGAGGGCTCTACAATGACTCAAGAAAGGTTATGCGACCTAGCTTTGCAATGTTGAGCGGAAAGAGACGGATAAACCTAATTTTGAAAAAATATTCGATGTTTGCGTCGCAGAAAGCCAGGAAAGTGCAGTTATAAATGTAGGTATAGGTTTTGCGGATTTACTTTCGTTAGTTAGCCCCTGCCTGTCTAAGGTGGCCATACTATCCACCTATTATTATCGCTGAAACTACATACACACACATACAGTTTCCTCCAAAAGTTAGTTGACATTTTTCCACTTTAGCAGTGACGCCACATTATGAATTAAAATTCAGTAAGTACCTACTTATGAAGTTTTATTGACTAATTCAACTACCTATCATAAATTAAATATACATAAGGATTTTATTTTACATCATAATTTGGCATCACAGCTGAAGTGGAAAAATGTCAGAGGGCAATAAATAAATATGTACCTAGCCTACAAAAGGTTTTGTTTCATAGTGTTGTGTTTGAAAATCAATGACACTTTACCTACCTATAATATCCATAACTTATGTATTTTTATAATAGGCACATTGCAGTAAATGCATGTCTGACGCCCGTTTGTGCCATGCACGGCTTAGCAGTTACAACCGTTGAAGGAATCGGCTCCACACAAGGACGCTTACACCCGGTGCAAGAAAGAATAGCGAAGGCTCATGGATCACAGTGTGGCTTCTGCACACCTGGCATAGTAATGTCAATGTATGCATTGCTAAGAAATAAACCCAAAGTAAACTATACCGACATAGAAACAGCATTACAGGGAAACCTGTGCAGATGTACTGGATACAGACCCATCATTGAAGGGTTTAAAACTTTTATAGAAGGGTGGGAAAGAAGTTATAGCCGTGATGGTGAAAACAATGCTTGCTCAATGGGTGAAAATTGCTGTCAAAATAAGAAACTAAATGATAACAGCGATGAATTGTTTAATATGTCGTTATTCAAACCATATGATCCAACACAAGAACCAATTTTCCCACCAGAGTTAAAATTAGATAGTCGTTATGCAGAGGAATATTTATTTTTTCCCGGAGAAAATGTTACGTGGGTTCGGCCGCAAACATTTACAGATTTACTTCTTTTAAAATCCAACTGTCTATCTTCTAAAATAATTGCTGGCAATAGCGAAATAGGAGTGGAAGTTAAATTTAAAAATAAAGTCTATCCAGTGCTGTTGTATCCGTCAATAGTAACAGAAATGAACTTTTGTAATGTCTCAACTGAAGGCATCATCATAGGTGCTACTACCACCCTAAGTGAATTATCTAGTTTTCTTCAAGAACAAATTGACGCAGATCCCGCGAAATCTAAGGTATATCAAACAATAAATGAAATGCTACATTGGTTTGCTGGTGATCAGATTCGGAATGTAGCATCACTCGTTGGAAATATTATAACAGCTAGTCCAATATCAGATTTCAATCCCATTTTGATGGCATGTTCAGCTGTATTGAATATTCATAGCAAGAACAAGGGAGAAAGAAAAGTTGTTATCGATGAAACATTTTTCAAAGGATACAGAAAGACAGTTCTTGAAGATGATGAAATCGTTGTTTCTGTTGAAATTCCGTTCTCTGAAAGTATGCAGTACTTTAAAGCATATAAACAAGCTCGACGAAAAGAAGACGATATTTCTATAGTAACGTCTGCCTTCAATGTTATAATTGATCCAGTTACCAATACAGTATTTGATGCAAGATTGTGTTATGGTGGTATGGGACCAACTACAATTTATGCGAAAGCAACTTCAGAGTTAATTCTTGGAAATCGATGGGATCAAGAAATGTTAACTTTAGCATTTGAATCGTTAACGAATGAGCTGCAACTGGATATCTCAGTTCCTGGAGGAATGCCCGATTACCGCAAGTCGCTCTGTTTGAGTTTATTTTTTAGGTTTTATTTAAATGTATTACAATTAAGCAAACCTTATGGTGTGAATAAAATAAATGATAAAGACTTAAGTGGTGTCGAGGAAATACCAATAGATCAACCAAACAGTTCTCAGTGTTTTGAAATAAGAACCGAGAGACAAATAGTTTCAGACGTTGTTGGCAGGCCGATAACTCATACGTCAGCTTTAAAGCAAGCCACTGGTGAAGCTATATATTGTGATGATACTTCTCCCATAGCTGGTGAGCTGTATTTAAAACTAGTTTTTAGCACAGAAGCACATGCAAAAATAAAAGCTATAGATGCGAGTAAAGCTTTGTCGCTACGAGGAGTGAAAGCATTTCTATCAGCTGCAGATTTAGATAAAGAATGTAATAAGATGGGTCCTATTATACAAGATGAAGAAATATTTTGTAGTGAAATTGTAACTAGTCGGGCTTCTGTAATAGGAGCTATAGTAGCTACGTCAGAGCGTGCAGCAAGGAAAGGAAAAGACTTGGTAGTTGTTACCTACGAGCGTATAGAACCCGTGATTGTAACGCTGGAAGACGCAATTTCACACGGATCATTTTTTCCTGGGTATCCTCGCATTCTCCGCAAAGGTGACGTGAAGGAGGTATTCAATAATTCCAGTTACGTAAAAGAAGGATACGTACGAAATGGTGCCCAGGAACATTTTTATCTTGAAACCATATCTGCCTATGCCATTAGAAAAGAGGATGAACTGGAAATTATAGCAACTACACAAAATCCAGAAGAAATAGCAGTAAGTTCTAAGTAAGATATTTAGTTTTAGTAAGTAATATATTTAAACGGTCAAATTTTAAGTTAATGGAAGTAAAATACAATGGTAATGTATTGTATACAATTATAATTCTGATTTGTTCGTTGTTTTAGCACATAGCCTCAGCATCACTTCGAATACCTAATCACAAAGTTGTTGCTAAAGTAAAGAGAGTTGGAGGCGGTTTCGGTGGCAAAGAAACGAGAGCTACTATATTAGCTATACCTGTCGCAGTAGCTGCTTATAAACTCAAGACAGCTGTTAGAGCTGTGTTGGACAGAGATGAAGATATGCAAGTTTCCGGCTACAGGCATCCTTGTTTGATCAAATATAAAGTAGGATTTACCACAGAAGGAATAATAACTGGTGCAATATTTGAGATATATGGAAACGCAGGAAACTCCATGGATATATCTTGCGCGGTAAGGCCACAGCTGTTAATAAATGAACTGAACTGATAATAGTTTAGTCTCCTAGTTACTTGTTTTAGATCGTTAAAAAACCTTACGTGAGGATTATGAAGCTTTTTACAAACTATATTAATTTTAGTAAATAATATTTAATATGATTATTTTTAAATTAATTACAGATGATGGAAAGAGCATTGGTGCACGTGGACAATTGCTACTTCATACCTAACGTCGAAGTACATGGATATCTTTGCAAAACCAATATGCCTTCGAACACAGCATTCAGAGGCTTCGGGGCTCCAAAATCAATGATGGCTGCCGAAACTATGATGCGTCATATAGCCGAGACATTAGGAAAAAGTTATGAGCAGATAGTTGAAAGAAATCTTTATAAAGAAGGCTCATTGACCCATTTCAACCAGACGCTGACGTATTGTACTTTGTCAAGATGTTGGAATGAATGTATAGAAACCTCTAACTATTGGAAGAGGAAGAAAGACGTTGAGGAATTTAATAGGTAAATGTTTTCAACATAAAAATGTATCTTAATATTATTCTCTAATCATATCCATTATACCTAAGATAAAATCAGTATCTGCCACAATAATTAAGGTAAGTTGGCATGGCTTTAATTATAATCTTCATATATATTTTCAGAAAAAACAGATGGAAGAAGAAAGGCA
This sequence comes from Gortyna flavago, assembly GCA_963669345.1. Lineage (NCBI taxonomy): Eukaryota > Metazoa > Arthropoda > Insecta > Lepidoptera > Noctuidae > Gortyna > Gortyna flavago. The sequence goes on from OY770129.1 coordinate 11,497,509, forward strand.
TCACCCTAGTACCCACAAAATATGGAATATCGTTCCAAGTCGATGTCCTAATGCAGGCAGGCGCACTTTTGTTGGTGTATAAAGATGGATCAGTTCTACTTTCCATTGGAGGAATAGAAATGGGCCAAGGACTCTTCACTAAAATGATACAAGTGGCGTCAAGGGCTCTAGAAATTGATTACACAAAAATTCACATCAGTGAAATGTCGACCGACAAAGTTCCTAACAGCTCACCAACAGCTGCAAGCATAAGTTCTGATTTGTATGGTATGGCTGTTGTAGAAGCTTGTAAAGTGCTGAAAGCACGACTGGAGCCATTCAAAGCTAAAAATCCAACTGGGAAATGGGAAGACTGGGTCATAGATGCTTTTGTGAACAGGGTACAGTTATCGTCTACAGGATTTTACGCTGCGCCTAAGATAGAATATAATCCGGAGACAAATTCTGGAAATCTTTTTGAATATTTTACTTATGGAGTAGCCTGTTCTGAGGTTATCATTGATTGTTTGACTGGTGATCATCAAGTCCTGCAAACAGACATAGTGATGGATGTAGGGGAGAGTTTAAACCCTGCTATAGACATAGGACAGATAGAAGGTGCCTTTATGCAAGGCTACGGTTTTTACACATTGGAGGAAATGGTATTTTCAGCTGATGGAGAAGCACTTTCGCGAGGACCTGGTGCTTATAAGATACCTGGCTTTGGTGACATACCGAAAGTTTTTAATGTCTCGTTACTGAAGGGTGCTCCGAATCCACGTGCGGTTTATTCATCCAAGGTAATTTCTGTTTTTCTTAATCAGTTATTATTTTACGTGACATGAAAGCTACATAGTGATATTATGAGTTTATGAGCAGTGCAGAATGCTACTGCATATCGTTAAACACGCGTGTTTAACTTAGTTTAACCCTTGTAAAACGAACGTGGTACCTTTAAAAAGCAGGATAAGCTAACACTGTGGCACTGAGGTACCCTTAGGTGATATTATAAGGGCAGAAGACTAAACACAAATTTCTATGATTTCAGGCTGTGGGAGAACCACCTCTATTTCTCGCCGCATCAGTATTTTTTGCAATAAAAGATGCTATAAAAGCAGCCAGGCTGGACAGTGGAGTGTCTCCTGACTTTGTGTTGGATACACCAGCGACTTGCGCTCGGATTAGGATGGCTTGCGAAGATATAATTACCAAACAGGTATCTACGAAAATTATTTATTTTCGACCTACTTTGCCAAATATTGCAAGGAGGCAAAACAGCAAATAAAGTGGTTCTTGCAAATATTATTTTTGCGTTGTGGGCAGGTCGTACTGATATTTTGCCTTTGGTACCCCAGGCGATACCACAGGGTACCGTCTTATCAAATAAGGTTAAAGAAGTCCTCGAGAAACCATTTTTAAATTGAGCTAAAAAATATATAAGTCGGTAGAATTAATTTTGATGATTGGTTGTTTAGATGGTTTGAGAAAAACTAAAAAAAAAACATTTTATTGTTTTAGGTAAAACCCACGATTACAGGCAACGGGAAACCATGGAATGTTATAGCATAATGCTGGCATATTACCTCTAATTCCCGTAAAAGTACCTACCCAAACGTTGAATCTGTGAATAAATTACATTTTAAGTATTGCTTATGTTTTATTATTAGATAAGTACTACCTATACTGTTTTGTTAACGATGTATTTTAAAGCTTCAGTGTAAATTAGCATTTTTTATCGCTTTATGTGTTGACACAGTCTGTTGATAATTTGATATGTCACATAAGTAAAGTAACGCAAAGCATTTTTAAAGAGGGCACACTGTGTACAATTATGTAACTTTGTTGAAAATCTAAAGATATTATTACAATAGGTAAACGCGTTATATTTTATGTACCTACTTATTAATTCCACCGTCATATCGTGGCTAAATGGTATCTAACAGCACGAGTTGACCGGATGGGTGACCGTCCATTAGATACATATTGCAGCGTTAAAACCTCACCTCTTAGGTTAAAACCTTTTTTTTTATTAATGACTGGTAAGACTGGATACTGATTAAATTAAATTGTACCTATTGTCATCAAAACTAAATGTGTGTACCAAATATCAGATAAATCTGCCAACAGGAATTGGGTAGAATAATTTCAAGTAGGTACCAAATTTGACCCAAATAAATAAATAACAAACAGGGCAAGCTAAATAAAACCGTTTAAAACTATCCTGTATTTGATAAAATCTCCTAATTGCTGTTTTTTTCCCTAATATGTATTTTTACAGTCAGTCAATAATTGTCATGTAATTAACCAACGTCTTTTATATTTAGACTGTTTTATACATTTTATTATTTGTTTGATTCCAAAAATTTATACGATTTATTTTCCATGCAGAGGTTCTTTTTATTTTCGCTACAATATATAAGTATAGAGACCCCTCCGTGCAACGTATAATACGTTATTATGTGTTACCCAGTAACTGGGTTGTGGAGATCAGATCGCTTTATGTAAAATACTGGTACCTACCTATTCAGCTGCATCCGGTTAGGCTGGAAGCCGATCCCAACCGCCGATAAGCCATCCAAAAGGCTAGGCAGATGATGATGAAAAACTAGTAAAAGAAAATTCGAATCAAATCGGTAGGTTAGGTACCTACTGTTTATCTATGCCTGTGTTAATCGTTCACCGGCCAACACGTTACCACCTACCTACCAACGATCTTATCATTAAAAATAATAACCGTGTAATCTTTCGAAAACGACGCGCAACATTGTGGCATAATGCCCGTTTTAAGTGTACCTATTCATAATTTCCTTATAAATTGATTCTAAACAGCATTAAATCTTGTCAAGTCGTATTCCTATATACTCCTGCAACGGATTTAAGGCCAAATTACTAAAATTTCTGCCATACTTCTGAGTGGCATCAATACAAAAGAACGTTATTGGAGAGAAGACACCTTTGAGCCGAGAAGAAATTATCAGAGCCGAAGGGAATGTTGGTTCTCGGCAACGTGCTGTGGTAATCACTCTGGGCACTACGCAGAGTGTTTTATGTCAACTTTGGACACATTACCGGATCTCTAGCAGTTTGGCAGAGCGACATGTAGGACGAGCATGCATCACCACACACAGACAAGATCGTTACATACAAATTACTGCTCGACGAATTTGTACAAAGACCGCGATGATGTTGGTTTCGAGAAACTAACATCATCGCGGATAGTCATCATAGGGATGTTACGAGTAAGCTATCAAACCATAAGAAATCTTTTACATGAAGTCAGTCTCCAAAAGGGAATATATGTATAAAACAGGACTCATTCCGCTATACATTGATAGCGGAATGAGTCCTGTTTTATAGAAATATAAAAAATAGTACCTACCTAGTACGTTTCGGTGGGATAATTTCCGAGCTCCACGCGGGTGAAGCCGAGGGCGAGAGAGTTAGTATCATATACAATGTACATGTCGCAGCCAACTGGTTAAATTAGCCGTTCAGTTAACCGCCTAGCCTTTCAACTAAACGGCGGCCGTTCAACTAACGGCCTGAATGATATTCAATTACAGTTTAGGTTGGAAGTCTGTAACCAATCACGCGCGAGCCGAATTGGTCGCAGTAATTAAGGCATTGCACCCCGACCAAGTGGGTTAGGTTAGGTTAGAACTGTGATCAACCGCGTGCGAGCCGAGGCAGGAAGCGAGGCGAGCACTACTTCTAAAGGCCAGGCAGTTAACTGAACGGCTAATTTAACCAGTTGGCTGCGACATACACACCGATATTTTTTAGAGCCCCTGACCACTGTCGGAGCACTGTCCGTCCACGTCTCGGGCACAGCCGAATTACTTAAAGTGGCATTTTTAGGCCCCCAACTGATATGTGTGACGTGTGTGACGACCTTTAATTTTACTAGTTCTATTGGCACGTGCAATTTATTTTTTGCGTTGATTCCTAGATTATTCTTTAGGAACTAGACTCAAGACAACCGCTCTAGGCTGTCGACCGTAGGTGGCAACAAAGGTCATACGATAACTATGGACATTGTCCGGTTGTCACTATATCTAATAATAATAATTTATTTAATTCACTTCAAGATACAAACATCAGTGTAGCCCTGGCTCATGTACTAGGAGGTCTTATAAATAGTCAATTGACGGAAGTGGGTTATAAGGTAATCAATGGGCTAGAGTAGTACCTATGTCCATATTGGTTTGCAATTGGGTTCAATTAAATGTGAAATCCCTAGTATTTTGTTCTCATTAAAGGCTATTTACGTTTTCCAGGAAAACTAAGTACCGGTAAACCGGGGTTACTTTGAACAGCCGGGTGACTTTGATTGAAACTTTTATTTCATATAAAATCGCGAAGTACGTAAAACGAAACGCAATTTGTTTTTTCTTTTTCTTGTCTAACATCTTTGATGAACTGTTGAATCCTTTCTAGAGGACACGCTGGGAATTCACCAACTATTTTAAGCACATTCTTTTTAGGTTTCATTTGTCTTTTACTAGCTCAAACTCAAAAGTTACCCCATACGCAACGTGCCCAATTTTCTTGCGTAATTCCAAAGCTATCAAAGTAACCCCATTCTCATTATAACTTTGATTAGACAGTTTTTATTTTTTTTCTCAGAATCAAGCCATATTTTTTCACATATTATTACAGAAATCGCGAGTTTAAAAAGAATCGATTACTAGACCGTATATATTTTTTTTACAACCAGAGATTCAAAAGATATGGACCTTGAAAGTTCAATATTGATCAAAGTAACCCCGGTTTACGGTACCTAATATCCTCATTAAACCGTGATAGTGGAGAATTAGTAGATACCTACTGTACTTATTCAATTCAAAACAAAATATATGATCACGCGTTGTGACTAAGAGCGTTCGTAGACATCATACAATCGGTGGCCGATTTTTTGAGAGATCAAATACAATCAACGTCCTCCTACCAAAAATAGGGCATACAAAAAAAACCGGCCAAGTACGTGTCGGACCACGCACAATGAAGGGTTCCGTAGTTGGAATGAATTTATCCCAAGAAAAAACTTAACATTGTAGTTGAAAAACATGTTCTCTCATACATTCCAACTCCAACTGAAAATGTAATTTTGTACGCATTGTGCGTACAAAATTACATTTTTGATTGATAGATTTATCATTGAGAGATTTACCATGTTGTTTCAAGATCATAGACTTCTTATTAATTTTCCTGTAATCTTTAGGTATAGAACAATTTTCTGTATTTTTTTCAAAATTTTAGGCTCAGTAGATAGTTTCGGAGATAAGGGAGGGGAATGGTAAATTTCCGTCTATTGCCTTAAATAACTTTAATACAATTTACTTTAAAATTATGAAAAAAAATATATTTGAGATCCTCACGGTAAGCCCTTTCATTTGATATGTCACACGGTACAGATTGCGAAACTTTTTTTTTAAATTGTCTATTTACCCCTCCAAAATGCCTCCCATTTTCAAAACTCATTTATTTACGTTACACGGCTGTGTTTGGGTCACAGAGATTCATATGTGTACCAAATTTCAACTTAATCGGTCCATAAGATTCGGAGCAAATTGGCTGTGACAGACGGACAGACAGACAGACAGACACACGAGTGATCCTATAAGGGTTCCGTTTTTTCCTTTTGAGGTACGGAACCCTAAAAACGACATTAAAAAAACACAAAATGATTGCTGTGTGCAAGCGTAGGTATAGCCCAACTTATGCAGGCGTGGGTTCGAACCCCACCCGATGCACTTAGAAGGTAGCAGGTAAGCTGCTTGCCAGGGACTCAAATTGTAACCGTAATAAGTGTTTTTAACAATGTTTTTTTTTAAACTGTTTTAAAAGAAAAACACTTCTATATGTAACAGATCAGAATCAAAGTGTAACCTTTTATATGTGTTAATATGTGTAACAGAAATAAACATTAATTTGTAGGTTCTATTTGCACGGTACTGCAAAAACGCGCGGCGGAGACAGTCGCGGCGATGGCAAAATAGCCTCAATCCAGTCGGGATTGCGGTTATTTTGGCAGCACCGCGTTTACCGGTTACACTTATTAACACTTTAATATTGGTTACAGATAAATTACTGTTACACTTTTAAAAGTGTTATAGGTTAACACTTTGAAAAACACATTTATAAGGGTTACAATTGATGCTGTTATCAATTCACTATGTAACACTTATAATTCTGTAACCTTTATGAAGGTGTTTTTAAGTCCCTAAACTCATAATATTTACCCAGCATGATGCGTTAAGTGTATTTGATTATTTCTTTTTACTTACTTAATTATATTTAAAACAGTTCAATTTTATTAAGAACTTATTACTACAACCATCATTAGAATAAACACCTAATTGAGATGATAACAATTGTAAGTATGATGCGAAGGCGATATTTATATGGTGTGCATAATAAAGAGTATTCTGTTCTAAGGCGATAGTACCCATCTATGTATTTTAGAATATTTCACAATATTATCATCATTCGCAACCGAGTTATTTGTACATATCTAATAACAATATTTTTATTTGACATACCTAATGCTACATTATGTAGATACAGAGTGACACTTAATTCAAGCCTGCGAATAGCCCTGAAGGCCAATTATTTTAATTTAAAACGGTCAAAATCTAGTCGCAGTCTCATCTCGGCGACAAACAAATGTCAAAAACTTGTCAAAATTTGTAGGAAAATTAAAAGTATTTTTTGACAGATTGAGACAGATCAGACGTTCAGAACGTTCATAAAATTACGAGAATTGCCCCTCTGCACTGGTACATAATAAATGATCAATGACCCCTAACTGCCACATATTTAAATCGTACCTCATGTTGCAAGTTGCGCAATTGTAAATATTGCAATATCATGGTCTTATAATGTTTCATTAGAACTCGGCTACTTAATACTGGGCAGCTACATGTTATAATCAATAGCAAAACTATACTTGTGATAGGCGTAGATATCCTGTTCATTTGGTTCCATATTTGATGTTTTTATTTTGAAAAGTTGGTTTATAATTTACAAGTCGTGTGCCCGATTAGATTTCCTTTCGGTCAAAATGACGAACTTCCATCAATCTGACACTTCGGTATTAAAAGAGTTGGTAATTGCAAATATAACCCGAGTAGGTAGGTACCTATATAGATTAGGAGCTGGATTAACACATAGCCTACTTTCTATCCCGAAATAACGCGAACGAATTAGCAGGCAACATGCAGCTAGTGTTTGATAAAAGTAGTTATTTCGCCCCCCCCCCCCCCACTCCGGATCACCTCCTAGACGCGGGGACTTTTGGTATGTTTACTCCCTAAGCACCCTGAACAACTTTCTGAAGAAATCGCTTAGGTCCCAGCAGTATGCGCTTGCATGTAGTAACGCCGACGGATCTCCCGTGCCGTGCCCCCAGTGGGTGCAGGTCCTTAGTAGCTTGGTGATTCATGCGTGAAGACATGTATCTAGCTATAATGCATACGTGCATTTATAAAAGTATATTTCTTGCTAGGTAAAAAAACATAAACAATATATTTACATTGCATAGTCGGATTTTCATATTATGTTAATTTTTTTTTCTACAACATTATAATCTTACAGGTTTTGATTTCGTTCGAGATGTTAACGAGTTCTTAATGACCTCGCTGTATTAAGTTCATTTCATTAATGACTAGTAACAGACGAAGATTTCGCAAGTTGATCTTGTTATAACTTCAATAATACGTAACTAAGGAGCAGATAACAAGTTGTTTATTGGTTGTCCGACCATGTGGATGTACTGCGCCCGCGCACCGGATAACAAGAGGCAGCAAGCAGACGACCACGCAACCGGCGATCATACATCGTCATTCGTCAGTTGTGTTTCATACCGTCACATTGTGAGACGTGTCCATCTCTTAACTACGTACGCTTTTGTTTGATTAAATAATAAAGTTCCTATGACAATATGGGTTTGTTGAATGTAGAAGAGGAAAACGGTGAGATTTGTTCGGAGTTGGTTTTCTTTGTGAATGGAAAGAAGGTGAGTGATGTGCTTTAGCATGTGACGAGATAATATCTAAATTAGATGTACTGTTTGCGGAACAAATGATCAATTAGACGCGTCGGTTGATAAAGTATAACTTTGTAAAAACAGGTCTGCAGAATGCAAGGCAGACCTAGCAGTAGGTAGGTACCCTCATACTCTTGTAAGACTGTAATTATTTTCCCGTTGAGTTCTATCGCTATACTTAGATAAGATAATTTAGGGTAAATACATAATACTTATCTGTCTTTCAAAATATTAATGTTAGGTAAGTACTCGATATGTGACCAAAAGTAATCTTCTAGAAAGGTATCTAAGATATTGATATTGGCACAGAGCATGTAACCTGGATATTGGTACCTACAATATAACAGTTAGTTAACAGGTGGTAGGTAGATTATTAATTAAAAGTCTTTAAAGCTTTTTGGTGTTAAAAAATAGACTAAAGACTAAGTGCCGGTTGTAAAGCCGATTGTATTATAAGATGCTTAGTAGGTACCTAAGTACATGATGTACTTACAAACAACAAAGGATAGGTATAATAAAAAAGATAAGATTTTAGTAGGTAGTACCCTAAGTATATTTCGATCCTTGGGATTGTAATCTCTTGAATCCCAATACCAAACGACTTCTTATCGTGTCGATGCACAGTGGAACGAATGTATGGGAGCGGTTGGACGTAGACATGTCCGAAAAAAAAGAGTAAAATTATGCCAAACTAATGATGCCATCTTATTCGATTACTTAATGCCTTCATAACTTGTGGTGATGAATTTCTTCATAACTCCCATATTTCGGGAGTAATTTGAGAAAATGTGAAATTTTACTATGAAAATGAGTGTATCGAGCTCTCTCCCTCCTGATTCCGGGCTTGTTTCAAGTAGCGGTCTCTAATATCATAATGCTAATACTAAGAGCTATATTTAATACTAAGACACATAGTGCGCCAAATGTGCACTTTCTGGGATAAAGAGTGATGTTTATTTTATAACACAATTTTTTTATTTTTTGTTTATTTTGTTGATTAAAACCGTTTTTCTAAAGGTTTACCTTATTACAATAACATTTCTGAGCAGCCAATTAGAGAAGATATAAGCTAATTAGGATATATAATTAGGGACTTAAGGTTTACATATAAAACTGATGCACTAATGATTACTGATAAGAACATTGCTATTATTTAATTACTAAATGGCTCTTAATACACTAATTTAGCATGCATCATTTACTAATTATCACAATAACTAATTACCTTGCAATATTTAACAAAGGATACCTGGGATACCTGGATTTTATATAAATAGGTCACTATTAGTAACTTTAAAATCAGTGTTGATTTACACCTCGTTGTATCCAAGCTAATCTCGCAATGTATTTTCCAAATTTTAATACAAATCTTGATATTCACGTTGCTTTATGCGCACGCGCACATAAAGATTTACGCGACTTTAACTATTTGTTCAGTGTTTTAAAAGATAACAGTTGTGTTCAGTTATGTGAAAGTGCTGAAACAAGTTTAAAAGACTGGTGTCGTCGATTTTGCTACCGCATTTATGCAAAATGGACACAGTCTGGAAGAAGCACAGATAAGTTTCGGAAGAAACATGAGATTTGGCTACAGGCTGCAATTCAATGGCCGGAATTACAGAATGAAAATATGGAACCTTCTACAGAAAATATAAGTGACGTCATCGAGCCCATAATTTCTCCTGCTAAATCTGATGCTTCAACTTGTACACATCCTAGTCCTCGTAAATCTTTTGAGGACCTTAGTAACCGGCAAAAAAGAAGACACACTGAATATAGTCTTTCATGCAGCAGTAGCAGCGCTGAAATTATGTTTTCGGCCGAAAGGGCGCTTCAAAAGGCAGGACAAAGCGATACAGCTTATGTTATGAAATACTTGACGGAGAATCCAGAAGAGGCCTCAAAAATCAAAGCCTTCATTGAAGGTAAATCAATTCAGGTACGGGAAATATCCCCTTTGAAGGCATTGGCTCTTTATGTATCGATGAACTTATCGAAATGGCGCTATAACACTCTTCGGGATTTCAACACTCAAGAAGGAGCTCTTCAATACCCGAGTTACTACATGTTGGTTAAAGAAAAAATTAAGTGCTATCCGGCCAAAGAAGATCTCACAGTTACAGAGAGCTCTGCAAAAATCAAATTACAAGCCTTGATGGATTTAACCTCAAGAAGACTTATTAGGTCGTTAGAAACCCCTGTTGATCCCAATCAACAGCTCGTATTGACCAGCAAATGGGGTTTTGACGGATCATCTAGCCAAAGCATTTATCATCAAAGGACGAGTGAAGATGAGCAAATCGATCTTGCTAGTAATTTTATGATTAGTCTTGTACCACTGCGGCTCGTCTCAAAAGGTGTAACAATTTGGGAAAACGAGCGACCATCTTCCACTTCATTTTGCCGGCCAATATTGTTTAAGTTTATAAAGGAAACCAAAGAAAATGTGCAGAGAGAGATGGCTGAAATCGAAGCAGAGATTGAAGCCTTAACTCCATCCACCATCACTGATGGAATTAGTGTCAAACACCAACTGCTGTTGACAATGATTGATGGTAAAATTCATTCCATTATATCCAATACAGCAGCTTCAGTGTGTGACATATGCAAGGCTTGTCCTAAAGAAATGAATAATTTAGAGTTAATCAAAGATAAACACGCAAACGAGGACATGTATAAATATAGCTTAAGCACCCTTCACGCTTGGATTCGCTCAATGGAATGCTTATTACACATTTCCTACAAATTAGACATAAAATCATGGCAAGTAAGGGGTGATATAGCAAAAAGGCAAGTTGATGACAGGAAGAAAAGAGTTCAAGAGGCTGTAAGAAGAGAAACGGGCTTACTTCTCGATGTTGTGAAACAAGGCAGTGGATCCACCAACAATGGCAACTCGGCAAGGAGATTTTTTGAAAACTACACTAAATCTGCTGAACTGACCGGAATAGATGCTATGCTTTTAAGAAAAATCTGTGTGATCTTGCAGTGTATTTCATCAGGAGAGAAGATCAACGTAACTAAATTCCGAGAGTTATGCTTTGATACTGCTAAGCTTTACGTGGAGTTATACCCATGGTATTATATGCCTTCTTCACTTCATAAAATTTTAATGCATGGGCCAGACATAGTTCAGAACATGTCAATTGTGCCCATTGGTTTTCTATCCGAAGAGGCATCTGAGGCTAGAAATAAAGATTTTAGAAAATATAGAGAGGGGCATTCTCGAAAGCATAGCAGTATCTCATGCAATGAAGATATTATGCACAATCTTTTACTGTCTTCTGATCCACTTGTTACAAGTATCCGTCCAAAAGGAAATAAGTTTGTAAAAAAATCTTCTTTTAAGGAATTTTATGAGCTTACGGATTCTGAGAAAAGTGATATCGAATTTGTTAACATAAATGATTTAGCGGACATCGATTCTGAATTTGAATTAATTGATGATGATGATGATGACGAAGATAATTAAATGATGTTATTGTTTTAAAATGTGTAACTTAGTAAATTAGAGCTTACATCTTAATTATTTATTGTACTTTTAATGAAACTAGGTAATTTATTATCAACTTACTTAAAAGTCATACTCTCATCAGTTCTTGTGAATATTTTTGTTAATATATATTTCTGTATATATATAATATATTTATAGACCTCTTAATAAGTCTGTCTGCGGTTTAAAGTAAATACAAATGGGGAAAAAACGTTTTTTTTTTTTTAAATTTTCATTTCCTTTTATCCCAGAAAGTGCACATTTGGCGCACTATGTGTCTTAGTATTAAATATAGCTCTTAGTAATAGCATTACGATATTAGAGACCGCTACTTGAAACAAGCCCGGAATCAGGAGGGAGAGAGCTCGATACACTCATTTTCATAGTAAAATTTCACATTTTCTCAAATTACTCCCGAAATATGGGAGTTATGAAGAAATTCATCACCACAATTTATGAAGGCATTAAGTAATCGAATAAGATGGCATCATTAGTTTGTCATAATTTTACTCTTATTTTTCGGACATGTCTACGTCCAACCGCTCCCATACATTCGTTCCACTGTGCGATGGTACTTACTCTTCTTAGTTGTTTTCATAATATTGTTTGAGCCCAGTAGGTGGCCACGTTGATTGCGGCATCTGCATCAGTAGCGTTCTTTAGGCAGGGACTTAAAAACACCTTCATAAAGGTTACAGAATTATAAGTGTTACATATTGAATTGATAACAGAATCAAATATGTAACCCTTACAAATGTGTTTTTCAATGTGTTAACCCAAAACACTTACAAAAGTGTAACCTTAGTATCTGTATCTGTAACAGATTATGAAAGTGTTAACAGTGTTAATAAGTGTAACCGGTAAACGCGGCGTTGCCAAAATAGCTGCAATCTCGACTGGATTGAGGTTATTTTGCCATCGCCGGCGCCGCGTCTGTCTGTCCGTCGCGCGTTTTACGGTACCGTGCAATCATCCGCTATAGTTATAGTATGGTCACCAAAAAAGTAGAATCATAGATATAGGGTAGAATCCATAGAATTCTTATATCTGGTACTGGTAGAATCATAAAAGTTTTGTAACAAAAATGTTACAAACCTTTCATCCACTTTTTCGTTCGTTTAAGTTTAAGAGTCCTATCTTTAGTTTTATTTTATCTTAACTTATAAATTAATGCAGATGTTCAAGATAACATTCCAACATAGTCCGATGGGAATTGTGTAACATTTTGTTTTAATTAAATATGCACAATACAAGTTTATAATAAAATATGCGTCTTTCTACGTGTTTTTCTTGTTTAATAACATGAATGAACAGTGGGACACGGACAGAAGACACTTTGTTTTATGATATCATACTACATGTATTTGTCTTCTTTTACCAACACTAGGTCAAATGGAGGTATACGAAAGATTTCCTATAGGTAGATCGACTTAAAACAATAAAAAACAATGCACCACAAAAATGCAGTCTTCTAAACAGAATCAACATGTAAAATGTCAACTCCGTAGGTTAGGAGGAAGTGATTTTAATTCAGCTTGCAAGATTTGAGCCATACATACTAACCACGGAGGATAGATACTCCTTGATACTAACAAGGCAAGTCAAATAAAGGTTTGGAAAAAACATTAAGAAGTGTTAAATACGCAGTATAGGTACTATTGCATCATGATATCATGTGAGTGTTTTTATTTGTCCAGAATAATTATGTTTTTAAAAGGAGGGTTCGACGGCAGAATGGCCCTGATAATACTGACCTATAACGCCCTGTTGCAAATAATCATAATAATAATGATGACCCGTATTTAGTACTTTACATTATTATATTGTTTGCTCGTTTATAGCGGCGTTTACTTATCATTTATGTGACACGAGTATGTATTATAGGTACAAACTATTACAAATGTTGTTGTGCAGTACCTATATCGAATACGATGCCTTATTCCACACACAATCCGAACCCTCTGCTTGTAATTGTGAATGAAAATAAAAATGCATCCATGTAGGTACATACATATGTCGGTGGCTCTAAGAGGAGGAATACCAAAGAAACGATGGGGGGAAGATGGTTTGGCTAGAAAGGGGTGTCTGTTTACCGAGATGACGACTAATAGAGAAGAAAAAGACATATACAGGAAGATTTTTTTATCACCATCCAAATTTTTACAGGGTGTTTCCGTTTTTATGATTATAATACAACTAAACAATGTAAAACTACCGTTTATAATAATATTAACGTATAATCTCGTGGAGCACAACTGAAAGTGCTTATTTTCTGCATTTTCATTCTAAAATAAAAGAAATAACTAAACAAACGATGAGGGCGACACTAGGTGGTCGGCGCCCCCGTAAGTAAAATAATCTATCATAAGGATTTAAATTGGTTTCCCTCAGGGCCCATTGATTTTTTCTACCCTGTATATTATAAACATTCAAATTGAGAACCTCCTCCTTTTTTGAATTCGGTTAAAAATATGTTTTTTACTACTGCGTAAGAATTGTCTAGGAGTATCTAGTTACAGTTCTTAGTCAGGAAATAAATGACGCATTTAGTATGCTTGCCTGACTCTGTAACTACCTATTGAGATAGGTGTTTAAGTATAGTAAGTACCTATTGATTTTATTATTTTAATTAATAAAAAAAAATATAAACATCTGAATTGAGAACCCCCTCCTTTTTTGAAGTCGGTTAAAAACAAGGAAAATGGTAGGTACGAGGAAACCAATGGGTTGCATGTGTCGTGAGATTAATGACCGATGGAGTAAATTATCTCAGTTTATTTTTCTAATAAGTATTAGTCCTTATTTATATATTAAAATTACCCCCCAAGTGTTTCTCTCATTTAAAAGATACGTTAATAGATGTATTCTGCAGATTGTGCTGTCTATGATATTTATCAAAGATTTCTATTTGATCAACTGTTACACAGAGATAACATTTTGTGTGTAGAGAGGTAAGTACGAATAGATATTCACAACTCGTTTTAATTCAACGTGCAAAATTTAAAACTCTGTGGTTGCCCGCGAAATTCAAATTTTCTTACGGTTTTTGCAATTTGCAGGTCAGTATCAGATTGTATGTTGATCTAAATATGATTCGCGGTCGTAACAAATATGTATTTATAGAATGCAAAGAACGCCTGTAATTGCAAAAAACGAATTTTGCGGGATACCTTAGCGCATGCCCCTATATTATTACAAGCATTCTACCAGCATCATCGAAAAATATAAATTATGTAATAAACTTGCCTACCTGTTATTTTTTTCTTTTACTTTCTTACTTCTTACTTAGTATCTTTTACTATTTCAGGTGGTAGAACCTAATCCTGATCCAGAATGGACTCTGCTCTGGTATCTTCGAAAGAAACTTCGTCTGACCGGCACCAAGCTGGGATGTGCCGAGGGAGGATGCGGAGCTTGCACTGTCATGATATCTAAATATAACCGAAAAGAGAAGAAAGTAAAGTATCCTTTTAAATACGAAACTGAGGTATCTACCCATCTTCCTAATTTTACCATTGCGATGATTGAAATTGAGATTTATACCTTTGCGTTGGCCGTTAGATACTACTTACATAGTATAATCTATTTATTTTGTTATTGATATTAATTTGTAAAGAAGCATGAATAACTGGCCATTTGCTATTTGTTTGTTGTAATAATTTTGAAGTGACATCTTCAGATAACATTATCACCAACATTGCGATATTGTCGCATGTCAAGTTTGAGATGTTTATTGGAAGCAATACGCAATAACGTCTGATATCCATCGTATCTAGTCTTATTTGCAACTTTAGGATAAAGTAGGTAAAATATTGCATAAGCAAAATAAACATTCGTTTTCATTTTAGAACAATGTCATAATATTCCCTAACCTTAATATGCAGCCACCTCGCAGTGAATGCTTGTCTAGCGCCAGTGTGCGCTATGCACGGCTTGGCGGTCACTACAGTGGAAGGTATTGGGTCAACCAAAACCAGATTACACCCAGTACAAGAACGTATAGCTAAGGCACACGGTTCACAATGCGGATTCTGCACGCCAGGCATTGTCATGTCTATGTACACTTTACTTAGGACCAATAACACTATAACATACAACGATATGGAAGTCGCTTTTCAAGGAAATCTTTGTAGATGTACAGGTTACAGGGCTATTATAGAAGGTTATAAGACGTTCATAGAAGATTGGGAGACACAACGTATCGCTAATAGCACATCTAATGGTACTAATGGTGTACAAAATGGACAAAACCGCGTTTGTGCCATGGGGAAAGACTGTTGTAAAAACAAGACTGATAAGGAGGAAGAGAAAAGTGAAACAGAACACATTTTTGATAGATCATCATTTTTGCCATATGATAATACTCAAGAGCCCATATTTCCACCAGAGCTTAAGTTATCTTCCGTTTACGATGATCAATGTATAGTATTTAAAGGGCCGAAAGTTTCATGGTTTAGACCGAAGGATATAAGGTCGATTTTGAAACTGAAAAACAAATATCCTGATGCGAAAATCGTCGTCGGAAATACTGAGGTCGGAGTTGAAGTTAAATTCAAACACTGTGTTTATCCGACTATAATAATGCCCAATTGCGTACCAGAATTAAATGCTATCACCGAAAATGATACCGGGTTAACTATAGGAGCTGCCGTAACCCTTATGGAGATAGAAAATACTTTAAGAAAGTACATAAAGGATTTTTCCAAATATAAAACTCGGTCTTTTAAAACAATTGTGGAAATGCTAAACTGGTTTGCAGGCAAACAAATAAGAAACGTTGCAGCTATAGGCGGAAACATAATGACAGGTAGTCCTATATCAGACTTGAATCCCATTTTAATGGCCTTGAAAGTCAAGCTTAATCTGATGAGCGAAGACGGAGGTCATCGGTCTGTTCCGATGGATGAAACATTTTTCACTGGTTACAGAAAAAACGTAGTAAAGCCAAACGAAATTTTGTTATCCATAGAGATTCCTTATTCTAATAAATACCAATATGTGACGGCATTTAAACAAGCTAAAAGAAGAGAAGATGATATCTCGATCGTCACTGCAGCAATCAACGTAGAGTTCGAAGATAACACTAATGTTATAAAGTACATCAACGTGGGTTTTGGTGGTATGGCTCCAGTAACTAAGCTAGCTACCAAAACAAGTCAAACACTAAAAGGAGAAAAATGGAACGAAAGTATGTTAGACAAAGCATTTTCGTCTTTAATAGAGGAGTTCCCACTAAATCCTTCAGCACCGGGTGGTAATATACAATTCCGAAGAACTTTAACTATGAGTTTGTTCCTTAAAGCTTACTTGGCTATTGCTAAGCAAATGACCAAGGATTACATCCATGCAGACCTTATTTTGCCGTATCATAGTAGCGGTGCTGAACAATTTCATGGTGATATACCCAAAAGTGCTCAATATTTTGATCTTGTTGGAGATGAACAGATCAAAAGCGATGCTGTTGGGAGACCATTAACGCATATGTCAGCATACAAGCAGACAACTGGTGAAGCGATATATTGCGATGATATGCCAACTGCAGAAGGGGAGCTTTACCTGGCTTTTGTTCTAAGCACGAGAGCGCACGCTAAATTACTTTCAGTGGACGCCCAAAAAGCTCTAGCTAAACCAGGAGTCGTCGCATTCTTTTCTGCAAAGGATTTAACTCCTGAACAAAATGCTATTGGGCCTATTTTCCATGACGAGGAACTATTTGTTAGTGAGAAAGTTATAAGTCAGGGGCAGACTATTGGTGTTATTGTAGCACAAGATCAAGCGACAGCACAAGAAGCTGCTAGAATGGTGGAAGTCAAATATGAAGATATACATCCAATTATCGTTACGATAGAAGACGCAATTGAGAAGAATTCATTTTACCCACAATTTCCTAAAACTATAAGTAGAGGAGACGTTCAAAGCACTTTTGCTGATAAGAACAATCTTATAATAGAAGGTCAATGTCGGATAGGCGGACAAGAACACTTTTATTTAGAAACTCACGCTTCGTTTGCAATTCCAAAAAAAGAAGACGACGAATTAGAAATATTTTGTTCAAGTCAACATCCTTCAGAAATTGCGGTAAATATACCAATTGATTTGGGCTATATTTGAAATTCAGTACATACCTTAACTGTACATCTTTGTCATACTCCTATTAATCTGTTTCAGAAATTAGTCAGCCATGTTTTGCACGTTCCCATGAATAGGATTGTGGCCCGTGTGAAACGTATGGGAGGTGGATTTGGTGGCAAAGAATCTCGTGGTATGCTTGTGGCATTACCTGTTGCGTTGGCAGCTCATAAGCTTCAGAAGCCAGTGCGATGCATGCTTGATCGAGACGAAGACATGATGATGACTGGCACCAGACATCCTTTCCTGATCAAATATAAAGTGGCTGTAACTCAAGAAGGCAAATTAATGGGAGCTCAAGTTAATATTTACAATAATGGAGGCTACTCTATAGATTTATCAGGCCCTGTAAGTTAAAGTTTTATTCTTACCCGCTACCGTTGGTCTCGATATTCTTTAGATTATACAATGTTACGAAATACTTTATTTAACATTGTTTTTTACAGGTTGTCGAAAGAGCCATGTTCCACTATGAGAATGCGTATCATATTCCTAACGCAGAGGTAACTGGACATGTTTGCAAAACCAATTTACCATCAAACACTGCATTCCGAGGATTCGGTGGACCACAGGGTATGTTTGGTGCCGAGAGCATCATTGAAGATATTGCATTTAGACTAGGAAAGAGCTCTGATGAGATCCGCAGACTAAACTTGTACAGAGAAAACGCAATAACCCATTATGGCCAAACTTTGGTGAACTGCACCCTACAGAGATGTTGGGACGAATGTATCCAAAAAAGTAAATTAGCTGAAAGGAGATTGCTTGTCGAAAAGTTTAACAAGTAAGTTATTTTATATTTAACAATTCATAAAAAATCATATTTTTTTTTTGATAACTTTTTTAAAAGGTTTTAAGGTTTTAGGTGGTAAATTTGCCCAGAAATTTTTACAAATCAGCTCCCCAAAACATATGCAATTTATTATTTTTATTGATTTTCAGGGAACATAGATGGCGAAAGCGCGGAATTGCGATTATCCCAACAAAGTTTGGAATTGCTTTCACGGAAAAATTGCTCAACCAAGCTGGTGCATTAGTACTTATTTATATGGATGGATCAGTTCTTCTGTCCCACGGTGGTACTGAAATGGGCCAAGGTCTTCACACCAAAATGATCCAGGTTGCTTCTCGTGCACTGGGAATCGATGTGTCTAAGATTCACATCACTGAAACTTCGACAGATAAGGTGCCCAACACCTCCGCTACAGCAGCCAGTGCCGGATCAGATCTGAATGGCATGGCTGTCCTGCAAGCTTGTGAGACACTTTCAAAACGACTACAACCCTTCAAAGAGAAGAATCCTAATGGTAAATGGGAAGACTGGGTTTTACAAGCTTGGATCGACAGAGTCAGCTTGTCTGCTACAGGGTTCCACGCTACACCTGACATTGGTTACAACATTAAGGAAAATAAAGGAATAGCTTTCAACTATTTCACGTTTGGTGCTGCATGCACCGAGGTCGAGATCGACTGCCTCAGCGGCGATCATCAAGTGATTAGAAGTGACATCGTGATGGATTTGGGTGAAAGTTTGAACCCAGCTATTGATATTGGCCAAATCGAAGGTGGTTTTATCCAAGGCTATGGCTTGTTCACAATCGAGGAGCTCATTTATTCTCCAAATGGTACATTGTTTTCAAGAGGACCTGGTGCTTATAAAATCCCTGGATTCGGAGACATTCCTCAAGAATTTAATGTATCTCTGCTCAAGGGAGCTCCCAATCCGAGAGCGGTATATTCTTCAAAGGTGAGCAGCTGTTTTAGCACACTTTACCTAGCAAAAAAAATGTGGTAGCTACAAAATTTCATTAAATAATTTTTTGTGTTTTTCAGGCTGTGGGTGAGCCTCCTCTATTCCTGGCGTCATCTGCATTCTTCGCGATAAAAGAAGCAATCAAAGCAGCGCGCGCCGATGCCGGGGCGTCTTTGGAATTCCGTTTGGATGCGCCCGCAACTTCTGCACGCATTCGTATGGCGTGTGAGGATCATATTACCAAGAAGGTAAATATATCTTTTTCTAAATTGAAGTTAATGGGAGTTTAATAATGTTCACTTATGAAGTAAATACAATGTAAGTCTAGGCTTCTGAGCTCGTTTGGTCTTAAATTGAGCCTTTTTAATATACATAAGTAGATAGTTAAACTACTTGGTAAACAAAAGCTAATCAAAGTTGCTTTTCGTGTGTGTATGACCGCGTTGATCTTCTAAACCACGCAATGGATTTTGATGCGGTTTTCACCATCATTAGGTTTTAGAAAAAAATATTTCGGAAGGTTTTTGTGGCTTACATATACCAAAGAAATCTCTATCTTTTGTCAAGTAGTCAAAACCGTGCGGGGTGTCGCTAGTAGTTTAAAAATAGTCCTCCAGACCGAATTCCGACCATGGCGACCGATCTCAGCGGAGCTCAGCCTTCGGTGCGTAAGATTTTATAATGCACAAAAATGTGTGCGCAGATACAGATGCACTATCTCTTCCATGTATCATTGGGTTTTTCCATTAGGAATTTCGCTAGTAATATTAGAATAATAACACTTACAATTTTATGTTTCAGCTCGATGTACCAGAACCAGGCACATTTGTTCCATGGAATGTCGTTCCATAGACCATCACCCGTCTCTATCACGGAGTAAATTTACTCCGTGGTCTCTATACACCACAAGCCAAATCCGAGGTTGTGAAATAGTTGTGTAACATCTCATACATAATACTAATCAATGTGTATATAGGTACATAATGTGTTAAATACATGAAGTCATTTAAAAAGCCAATGTTTGTTCATTCACAGCTGTTGTTATCTCCAATGTTATTTAAATTGGTTTTATTTTATTCTTTCTTTTTTATTTATTCTGTTTTAATTAAATTTTATATTTTGTAATGAATATTGTGCAAACAATATACATTTTAATTTTAACTTTTTTATTTTTCCTTTATTACATTGTAGTTCAATACCAGTACACACCTAGTCAAGATTTCACTGAGGGGTTTTATAACAACAAAAACTTTGTAAGTATATAATGATAAAATTATTTATTTTAAAATCGTATCTAATAATTATAATACATTAACTGACTAATAAAACAACAAATGTTCAATAAATTAAAGATTGCAATTCTTATGACGGATTATCTATTGACATTACAACACTAGTTTATTGCTAATTTCTTAGGTGGCAACTATCATTAGTTAACAGTGAAAGGCATACAATGAGAACTGTAAGTACATTCCGATTCAATAAAAAATAAAACAGATGTGCTGTTAATTTTACACTTTAGGAACACAAATAATTAGTAACAAAAATAATTATCAAATGTGAAAGAAAATCAGGTACAAGAAAAGAAATAACAACAGTTAAACCTTTTGGTTCAGAAATGTTTAAATACATAATGAAATGGCTAAATGAATAAATTCGATAGAGTTTTGTATGTTAGCTGAACATAGAATACAAAATGAAGCAGCACCAGAAAAAAAAAGTTATTAAAAAATAACGAAACAGATGTGTCCATTATTTTTCAAATTATATAAAGTAACGTACCTTTTTTGCACGGTTCGAGTATATGTGACTACAGATAAAGGATCTCCGATCCTATTATTTTAAATAGCAACTTAGGAATTTTAATTTTCTAAATGCAGGCAACATTGACGATTTCATTCTACATTCGCGGATACGGAAGGTTCACTGTTGATGAATCCATCAACACCTGTTATGATGATTAACAATTATTATAATTATTTTGCCTAATCGAATAATAGCAGTCTTTCCGGGCATACTATGGCTTAAAAGTTTAAATATAATGTAGAAATATTTTACCGAGTGGTGTATTCGGAAAGATCTCACATGATCCAAGTGCACCTACCCCAGTCTAGGTCACTTTAAACCCTATTTACTAAAGTAACATGTTTCTATGCAAATATACAGGAAAATACTTGAATATTTATTCAAATACTTATTTTACATGTAGTCAAAAAGAATAATCACTAAAATAGGACTGCAATTCCGTTATACTGGACCTCTTTGAGGATTGTTGAATAACAAATATCTATTTTGATTCTTACTCTCTGAATAATTCATAAGGAAAAGCTACAGTTCAGTCACAGACTTTTTTGGAATAAATTGCAATCTTTTCTGTGTAAATTACCGTTTTCATAATTCGTATGCCATAATAATGGTTCAGGATTATATATTATACCCCCATGTATTTACACGGGGGTATAGAACCAAATGAAACCTATCCTTAGGCTGTAGATTTCAACGCAAGTCATAAGCTATAAAATGTTTATTTTTCACAACTAATACATTTGTCAACCACCGCAACCAATTTTGGCATCATCTCAACTTTATTATATACAAATAGATCTTGGTTTAGGTAACCTATCGAGACCGTCTCATTTATCCGATTCTGTCGAACAACCTGAACCTGAGCTAGGACCTGAAACAAAAAAAATATAAATAAAGGATAATGTTTGACTAGCATCTATCGAAAGAAATAAAACAAATAATAAATTAAAACGGGGACATTAATGTGATGTTATGTCAAACACTTATAATGTGATGTTAGTATCGAAAATGTTTACCTGTGTTGCTGTGGAGCTGTTATTGAAAAATAAAAAAAAATATTATTTTCGTCTAACTTTTGCAGAAGGCCGAAAATGAAGGTTGGGGTTCGAAGAGGTACAACAAGGTTTCACGGGAGGATTACGTTAGGGGTAAAAAATTTGCAAAATTGCTATAAAAGTAACATCATCATTATGAAAAGCTTCTCAGTGAATTGGCAGAAGGCCTTACTGAATTAGTTCTATTGAATATATTTACAACTTCACTGTACACGCAGCAGACTCAACAGTTAAATAATCGCTCGGAACCATGTGGTTCCAGGGACAACCAAAAATTTTACGATGAATGAATGAAATTGAAAGGAAAAAACTTAAATAAGATGTAAGTAAAGCTTGATTTCCAGAGTTCGATTTAATCATAGTATGCAAAGCAACAATAAAAGTTGTACTGATTATGCAAATCATTTGTTGCTTTAATTTTTTTTTATGCCACAGACAAGAAGCTTGCATCATGTAAATCGAAGTGTTACCTGAATGTCTTGAGTATCTACCACGCCTGCGGGGCTGCCGTGATGGGCTGTCTGAGTTGTATTCAGTTTCCGTGTCTATGGGCGGAGGAGCGGGGCCATTCCGCGACCGTGGCACACGAGGGTCTTCGTACCTAATAAATTATATTTTTTATTTAATCATCAGCCTATTCTTTTTTCCAACTATGCTGGGGTCGGCTTCCAATCCTACCGGATGCGGGATGTTATATTTTTCATTTAATAAAATCTTAAATTAATTCACTGACAGACAAATGTACAGCATAGATAGATAGAATACTCTTTATTATTATAGAAACTGCAGCCTAAACCGCTGGGTCTCATAATCAGCCTATAATGTTCCCACTGCTGGGACACAGGCCTCCTCTCTGTGGTCATAATCCTCCACGCGGGCCCAGTGCGGGTTGGTGGATGTCCCATGTCTTCGAATTTTTGGTTCTACGACATGCCGGTTTCCTCACGATGTTTTCCTTCACCGTTTTTGAGAGCAATGGTTATGAAATAATTTACACAAAGTAAAGCGCCTGCCTACGTTCGAACTCACGACCGCTGGGTCTAGATGCATGAAATTTTGCACAAGAGTTCCTTATATAGCAAAAGTGAGCACTAAGGAAGGATTTTTGAAAATTCAACTCTTGAAGGGGTTGAATAGGGAATGAGAGTTTGTATGGAAGTTTGTTATTTTTGCCAATGGGAAATCCCATTAGGCACACAACTTTTTGCTTGTTAAAAAATGTATCTTCGTTGTTTAAGAAACATATTTAATGAAAATATCGTGATTAAATGTTATCTATCATAAATTTAGAACTACTCTACATAGTAGTTCATTGCCGCTGATACTGATTGTATTGTATGCAGACCTTTGACATTTTAATCAGTTTGTTAATGGTCGTTATGCGACACAAATACTTTTAAACGATCTTCAATGACAAATAACCGATTGACGTCATCATTAAGCGTTTCTAAATTTTTACGCATATTTTCCTCCAATCTGTTCTACTTTGTGTCTAATTTGGTCAATTTGCGGCAAATAAACGTATTTTCTTTCTTTCTCAGAAAAACATGATGCAAAGGCATCATCTGTATAGCCCATTTCCAACTACGTATATTGGGCTCTGTTCCAGTCTAACCGGATGTAGCAGAATATCAGTATTTTATATGGAGCGACTGTTTATCTGACCTTCACAACCCAGTTACTTTGAGTGATTGTCAAACTTTTAGGCTTCTTCTTTCAATTCATTTCAAAAATAAGCAGTATATTAGATCTAAAATGAACATGAAAACCTTACCTTTCTCTAGATCTCGATCGTCGCCTCGACCTCGGCGAGTATGGCGATCGCCTAGAACGCGGCGAGTACCGACTGTCGGGCGAATACCGCACTGTTTCTGGCGAATACCGACTGTCTGGCGAGTATCGACTAACGGGCGAATACCGACTGTCGGGGGAAAAGCGTCTTTCGCCGTATCTGTGAATCATGGCAATTTGTAATAAAAAAATGACATCACAGTCGTCGAGAAAAACGATAAGCATGCCTAAGCATCGCTTTTTTTCAGAAATATCAGAAGGAAGGAACAGCGGGTCGAGATCTGTCGGGGGAGCAGTGAATGCTAACGCGAACCCAACATCCCCGGCCATAGGCAGAGATGGAACACCGCGGTGGTTTTAGCCGGTAAGAGTCCGGCATGCCCCTCTGTCACCCCCACGATGGAGGAAGTCCATGAGGATTGCACCTCTCCAGGGGCAACACACTAGACATACCTCGGCGGGTGCGGAGAGGGCAGCCTGCCCAGCGGCGGCAGCAGGGGGGCTCGCCGCTCTCCAGGGGCAACACACTAGACATACTTCGGCGGGTGCGGAGAGGGCAGCCTGCCCAGCGGCGGCAGCAGGGGGGCTCGCCGCTCTCCAGGGGCAACACACTAGACATACCTCGGCGGGTGCGGAGAGGGCAGCCTGCCCAGCGGCGGCAGCAGGGGGGCTCGCCGCTCTCCAGGGGCAACACACTAGACATACCTCGGCGGGTGCGGAGAGGGCAGCCTGCCCAGCGGCGGCAGCAGGGGGGCTCGCCGCTCTCCAGGGGCAACACACTAGACATACTTCGGCGGGTGCGGAGAGGGCAGCCTGCCCAGCGGCGGCAGCAGGGGGGCTCGCCGCTCTCCAGGGGCAACACACTAGACATACCTCGGCGGGTGCGGAGAGGGCAGCCTGCCCAGCGGCGGCAGCAGGGGGGCTCGCCGCTCTCCAGGGGCAACACACTAGACATACCTCGGCGGGTGCGGAGAGGGCAGCCTGCCCAGCGGCGGCAGCAGGGGGGCTCGCCGCTCTCCAGGGGCAACACACTAGACATACCTCGGCGGGTGCGGAGAGGGCAGCCTGCCCAGCGGCGGCAGCAGGGGGGCTCGCCGCTCTCCAGGGGCAACACACTAGACATACCTCGGCGGGTGCGGAGAGGGCAGCCTGCCCAGCGGCGGCAGCAGGGGGGCTCGCCGCTCTCCAGGGGCAACACACTAGACATACCTCGGCGGGTGCGGAGAGGGCAGCCTGCCCAGCGGCGGCAGCAGGGGGGCTCGCCGCTCTCCAGGGGCAACACACTAGACATACCTCGGCGGGTGCGGAGAGGGCAGCCTGCCCAGCGGCGGCAGCAGGGGGGCTCGCCGCTCTCCAGGGGCAACACACTAGACATACCTCGGCGGGTGCGGAGAGGGCAGCCTGCCCAGCGGCGGCAGCAGGGGGGCTCGCCGCTCTCCAGGGGCAACACACTAGACATACCTCGGCGGGTGCGGAGAGGGCAGCCTGCCCAGCGGCGGCAGCAGGGGGGCTCGCCGCTCTCCAGGGGCAACACACTAGACATACCTCGGCGGGTGCGGAGAGGGCAGCCTGCCCAGCGGCGGCAGCAGGGGGGCTCGCCGCTCTCCAGGGGCAACACACTAGACATACCTCGGCGGGTGCGGAGAGGGCAGCCTGCCCAGCGGCGGCAGCAGGGGGGCTCGCCGCTCTCCAGGGGCAACACACTAGACATACCTCGGCGGGTACGGAGAGGGCAGCCTGCCCAGCGGCGGCAGCAGGGGGGCTCGCCGCTCTCCAGGGGCAACACACTAGACATACCTCGGCGGGTACGGAGAGGGTAGCCTGCCCAGCGGCGGCAGCAGGGGGGCTCGCCGCTCTCCAGGGGCAACACACTAGACATACCTCGGCGGGTGCGGAGAGGGCAGCCTGCCCAGCGGCGGCAGCAGGGGGGCTCGCCGCTCTCCAGGGGCAACACACTAGACATACCTCGGCGGGTGCGGAGAGGGCAGCCTGCCCAGCGGCGGCAGCAGGGGGGCTCGCCGCTCTCCAGGGGCAACACACTAGACATACCTCGGCGGGTACGGAGAGGGCAGCCTGCCCAGCGGCGGCAGCAGGGGGGCTCGCCGCTCTCCAGGGGCAACACACTAGACATACCTCGGCGGGTGCGGAAAGGGCAGCCTGCCCAGCGGCGGCAGCAGGGGGGCTCGCCGCTCTACAGGGGCAACACACTAGACATACCTCGGCGGGTACGGAGAGGGCAGCCTGCCCAGCGGCGGCAGCAGGGGGGCTCGCCGCTCTCCAGGGGCAACACACTAGACATACCTCGGCGGGTGCGGAGAGGGCAGCCTGCCCAGCGGCGGCAGCAGGGGGGCTCGCCGCTCTCCAGGGGCAACACACTAGACATACCTCGGCGGGTGCGGAGAGGGCAGCCTGCCCAGCGGCGGCAGCAGGGGGGCTCGCCGCTCTCCAGGGGCAACACACTAGACATACCTCGGCGGGTGCGGAGAGGGCAGCCTGCCCAGCGGCGGCAGCAGGGGGGCTCGCCGCTCTCCAGGGGCAACACACTAGACATACCTCGGCGGGTACGGAGAGGGCAGCCTGCCCAGCGGCGGCAGCAGGGGGGCTCGCCGCTCTCCAGGGGCAACACACTAGACATACCTCGGCGGGTACGGAGAGGGCAGCCTGCCCAGCGGCGGCAGCAGGGGGGCTCGCCGCTCTCCAGGGGCAACACACTAGAC
This sequence comes from Gortyna flavago, assembly GCA_963669345.1. NCBI lineage: Eukaryota > Metazoa > Arthropoda > Insecta > Lepidoptera > Noctuidae > Gortyna > Gortyna flavago. The sequence goes on from OY770129.1 coordinate 11,524,279, forward strand.
ATACCTCGGCGGGTGCGGAGAGGGCAGCCTGCCCAGCGGCGGCAGCAGGGGGGCTCGCCGCTCTCCAGGGGCAACACACTAGACATACCTCGGCGGGTGCGGAGAGGGCAGCCTGCCCAGCGGCGGCAGCAGGGGGGCTCGCCGCTCTCCAGGGGCAACACACTAGACATACCTCGGCGGGTGCGGAGAGGGCAGCCTGCCCAGCGGCGGCAGCAGGGGGGCTCGCCGCTCTCCAGGGGCAACACACTAGACATACCTCGGCGGGTGCGGAGAGGGCAGCCTGCCCAGCGGCGGCAGCAGGGGGGCTCGCCGCTCTCCAGGGGCAACACACTAGACATACCTCGGCGGGTGCGGAGAGGGCAGCCTGCCCAGCGGCGGCAGCAGGGGGGCTCGCCGCTCTCCAGGGGCAACACACTAGACATACCTCGGCGGGTGCGGAGAGGGCAGCCTGCCCAGCGGCGGCAGCAGGGGGGCTCGCCGCTCTCCAGGGGCAACACACTAGACATACCTCGGCGGGTGCGGAGAGGGCAGCCTGCCCAGCGGCGGCAGCAGGGGGGCTCGCCGCTCTCCAGGGGCAACACACTAGACATACCTCGGCGGGTGCGGAGAGGGCAGCCTGCCCAGCGGCGGCAGCAGGGGGGCTCGCCGCTCTCCAGGGGCAACACACTAGACATACCTCGGCGGGTGCGGAGAGGGCAGCCTGCCCAGCGGCGGCAGCAGGGGGGCTCGCCGCTCTCCAGGGGCAACACACTAGACATACCTCGGCGGGTGCGGAGAGGGCAGCCTGCCCAGCGGCGGCAGCAGGGGGGCTCGCCGCTCTCCAGGGGCAACACACTAGACATACCTCGGCGGGTGCGGAGAGGGCAGCCTGCCCAGCGGCGGCAGCAGGGGGGCTCGCCGCTCTCCAGGGGCAACACACTAGACATACCTCGGCGGGTACGGAGAGGGCAGCCTGCCCAGCGGCGGCAGCAGGGGGGCTCGCCGCTCTCCAGGGGCAACACACTAGACATACCTCGGCGGGTACGGAGAGGGCAGCCTGCCCAGCGGCGGCAGCAGGGGGGCTCGCCGCTCTCCAGGGGCAACACACTAGACATACCTCGGCGGGTGCGGAGAGGGCAGCCTGCCCAGCGGCGGCAGCAGGGGGGCTCGCCGCTCTCCAGGGGCAACACACTAGACATACCTCGGCGGGTGCGGAGAGGGCAGCCTGCCCAGCGGCGGCAGCAGGGGGGCTCGCCGCTCTCCAGGGGCAACACACTAGACATACCTCGGCGGGTACGGAGAGGGCAGCCTGCCCAGCGGCGGCAGCAGGGGGGCTCGCCGCTCTCCAGGGGCAACACACTAGACATACCTCGGCGGGTGCGGAAAGGGCAGCCTGCCCAGCGGCGGCAGCAGGGGGGCTCGCCGCTCTCCAGGGGCAACACACTAGACATACCTCGGCGGGTGCGGAGAGGGCAGCCTGCCCAGCGGCGGCAGCAGGGGGGCTCGCCGCTCTCCAGGGGCAACACACTAGACATACCTCGGCGGGTGCGGAGAGGGCAGCCTGCCCAGCGGCGGCAGCAGGGGGGCTCGCCGCTCTCCAGGGGCAACACACTAGACATACCTCGGCGGGTGCGGAGAGGGCAGCCTGCCCAGCGGCGGCAGCAGGGGGGCTCGCCGCTCTCCAGGGGCAACACACTAGACATACCTCGGCGGGTACGGAGAGGGCAGCCTGCCCAGCGGCGGCAGCAGGGGGGCTCGCCGCTCTCCAGGGGCAACACACTAGACATACCTCGGCGGGTGCGGAAAGGGCAGCCTGCCCAGCGGCGGCAGCAGGGGGGCTCGCCGCTCTCCAGGGGCAACACACTAGACATACCTCGGCGGGTACGGAGAGGGCAGCCTGCCCAGCGGCGGCAGCAGGGGGGCTCGCCGCTCTCCAGGGGCAACACACTAGACATACCTCGGCGGGTGCGGAGAGGGCAGCCTGCCCAGCGGCGGCAGCAGGGGGGCTCGCCGCTCTCCAGGGGCAACACACTAGACATACCTCGGCGGGTACGGAGAGGGCAGCCTGCCCAGCGGCGGCAGCAGGGGGGCTCGCCGCTCTCCAGGGGCAACACACTAGACATACCTCGGCGGGTGCGGAAAGGGCAGCCTGCCCAGCGGCGGCAGCAGGGGGGCTCGCCGCTCTCCAGGGGCAACACACTAGACATACCTCGGCGGGTGCGGAGAGGGCAGCCTGCCCAGCGGCGGCAGCAGGGGGGCTCGCCGCTCTCCAGGGGCAACACACTAGACATACCTCGGCGGGTGCGGAGAGGGCAGCCTGCCCAGCGGCGGCAGCAGGGGGGCTCGCCGCTCTCCAGGGGCAACACACTAGACATACCTCGGCGGGTGCGGAGAGGGCAGCCTGCCCAGCGGCGGCAGCAGGGGGGCTCGCCGCTCTCCAGGGGCAACACACTAGACATACCTCGGCGGGTGCGGAGAGGGCAGCCTGCCCAGCGGCGGCAGCAGGGGGGCTCGCCGCTCTCCAGGGGCAACACACTAGACATACCTCGGCGGGTGCGGAGAGGGCAGCCTGCCCAGCGGCGGCAGCAGGGGGGCTCGCCGCTCTCCAGGGGCAACACACTAGACATACCTCGGCGGGTGCGGAGAGGGCAGCCTGCCCAGCGGCGGCAGCAGGGGGGCTCGCCGCTCTCCAGGGGCAACACACTAGACATACCTCGGCGGGTGCGGAGAGGGCAGCCTGCCCAGCGGCGGCAGCAGGGGGGCTCGCCGCTCTCCAGGGGCAACACACTAGACATACCTCGGCGGGTACGGAGAGGGCAGCCTGCCCAGCGGCGGCAGCAGGGGGGCTCGCCGCTCTCCAGGGGCAACACACTAGACATACCTCGGCGGGTACGGAGAGGGCAGCCTGCCCAGCGGCGGCAGCAGGGGGGCTCGCCGCTCTCCAGGGGCAACACACTAGACATACCTCGGCGGGTGCGGAGAGGGCAGCCTGCCCAGCGGCGGCAGCAGGGGGGCTCGCCGCTCTCCAGGGGCAACACACTAGACATACCTCGGCGGGTGCGGAGAGGGCAGCCTGCCCAGCGGCGGCAGCAGGGGGGCTCGCCGCTCTCCAGGGGCAACACACTAGACATACCTCGGCGGGTACGGAGAGGGCAGCCTGCCCAGCGGCGGCAGCAGGGGGGCTCGCCGCTCTCCAGGGGCAACACACTAGACATACCTCGGCGGGTGCGGAAAGGGCAGCCTGCCCAGCGGCGGCAGCAGGGGGGCTCGCCGCTCTCCAGGGGCAACACACTAGACATACCTCGGCGGGTACGGAGAGGGCAGCCTGCCCAGCGGCGGCAGCAGGGGGGCTCGCCGCTCTCCAGGGGCAACACACTAGACATACCTCGGCGGGTGCGGAGAGGGCAGCCTGCCCAGCGGCGGCAGCAGGGGGGCTCGCCGCTCTCCAGGGGCAACACACTAGACATACCTCGGCGGGTGCGGAAAGGGCAGCCTGCCCAGCGGCGGCAGCAGGGGGGCTCGCCGCTCTCCAGGGGCAACACACTAGACATACCTCGGCGGGTACGGAGAGGGCAGCCTGCCCAGCGGCGGCAGCAGGGGGGCTCGCCGCTCTCCAGGGGCAACACACTAGACATACCTCGGCGGGTGCGGAGAGGGCAGCCTGCCCAGCGGCGGCAGCAGGGGGGCTCGCCGCTCTCCAGGGGCAACACACTAGACATACCTCGGCGGGTACGGAGAGGGCAGCCTGCCCAGCGGCGGCAGCAGGGGGGCTCGCCGCTCTCCAGGGGCAACACACTAGACATACCTCGGCGGGTGCGGAAAGGGCAGCCTGCCCAGCGGCGGCAGCAGGGGGGCTCGCCGCTCTCCAGGGGCAACACACTAGACATACCTCGGCGGGTACGGAGAGGGCAGCCTGCCCAGCGGCGGCAGCAGGGGGGCTCGCCGCTCTCCAGGGGCAACACACTAGACATACCTCGGCGGGTGCGGAGAGGGCAGTCTGCCCAGCGGCGGCGGGCGCGGCAGGGGAGGCAGCAGCGGCGGCGGCAGGAACATGGGCGGCAGCGGCGGCAGCAGGGGCGGCTCGCCGCTCTCCAGGGGGGAAGACACTTCTGGAACCAATGAATGGGCGTTAGCATTAAAAGATGCACTTAGTCTTATGCACTGAGTGCGAAAATTGACTGGCAGAGTACATCATCAGCAGGGCTTGCAAGTGAAGTATGCATTGTATGGAAATATATTATACGCCGAGGGTTGTAGAGTTGGGCAGCGGGATTGTCCGAAAGGGTTACCGCTGCCCCGGAACTTATAGGGCTAAGGAAGGAACACGGATGGGTTTTAGTCAGTAAGAGTCTGACACTCCCTTCCGCTCCACCCAGAGCGGGAGGGGTCATTGGATGATTTCCCATCCTTAAAAAAAAAAAAAAAAAAAAAAAAAAAAAAAAAAAAAAAAAAAAAAAGGGTTGTAGAGTTCGCGGTTATAAAATATGTGACGGCTGTGTAAAGTTAGTACGAGACTTCAGATTTTTGTTTTTCGCTCTCACTTATTATGACCGCGTTAGATGTTGGTGTGTAGTGACATCGTCGCCGCGATAGTGTCACTGATTTCGCGAGCTAAACCAATCTCACCATAGTTAGAAAAAGAGTTATATATGTATTTTGATTTTCAAGGGGTTAAACATTTGCGTACTGTGATGAGGTGAGACGGCTCCGTCGGCCGCAGAGAGCGACGCCAGCCGGCGGCGCAGCGCGGCGGCGTCGTCCCGCGCGGCGTCGGCGTCGCGCCGGGCCGCGCGCGCCTCCAGCCACGCGGCGTGCGCTCGGGACTCTACTTCGCTGAGTGCGCTGCGACGCGATGACTCTTGTTCTGCTAGCTCTAGTGTTAGCGCGTCGCACTTCTCTCTGAAAAAGTTGTTTGATGCATTCATTTACAGTACCGTTTGGAAAAACGTTTGAAACAAATGACATCGCCACCTAATATAAGCCTCAGCTTTTAACCACGACACTTCTGTGATGGGAAAATATTTCGACCGTTACAAAAAAAATCTGTCACGAAATATTTATATGTTTGGGGATCTAGAATCATGTGTAGATATCTCTTACAACGTGTATTCGTCGTAACGGCCAATTTGAGTTACAGCGAAATCTGTATTGTGTGTACAGTGTATAAAGTGTTTTCTACTCTCACACTTACTTAAAAATTATGTATAATTTTGTAAACCATTGGAGACACACCATATTAAAGACATTAAACTTACTTGTATCTCTGTACTTCTTGTTGCAGAATTTCAATTTTTTCCACTGTGCTAGCAGACTCGCCTTGCTTGCTCAGCCATAACGATTCTTTGGCGCTAAGTTCTCTGAAAATAAAGAACAAGATATTAATGCTGCAAGCTGCAATGGAATTTAAACTTTATATCTAAACAATGAAGTGTCTTTTTCGAAATGACGTAAAATTGTGAGCACAGTTTATACATGGTCCACTTACTTTAAAAGCTCACCCTCTCTTTCCTGGAAGTATTTCCCTAACACCTCTAGCCTAGTGAGCGCCTCTGTAGCACTTTGACCTGTAGTAGTTAGTGTTTCTTGAGTAATCTTCAGTTCTTCAGCAAGACGTGTTCTTTCTTTGTATTCTGTCTGTAACAACAATGTAAGATGTGATGGGAAAGGCAAAATGAAATTATAAACTTTTATCATGTTGTATTATCAAGATTCCAGCTCGAAAATGTAGGGAAACTAAAGTTTCATGGGCATAACAAAATAGTTACAACTGCAATTACAAGTTATTCTACTTTCGATTGTTAATCTAAAGATTCTATTATTTCACTGCTCATATCACACACCAAATATTATCAAGTATACAATAGCAACTTACTGCGCTTCAAGTACTTGTTAAGTCTCTACAAGCATCATATTAGATTGGAAATGAATTGATGACATTAGCAACCAGTTTGTATTTATCTCTAGCTGATCTGACAGACGTTGTCCTGTCAAATTTTTCAATAATCCAATTTTTCTTTTCATAGAAACCTAATTCGGATGATTACGAATATTTTAAAACATAAAGTAGCCAAATCGGTTCAACCGTTCTAATGTGATGCTCTTACAGATAATTTAAATCTTACCTCAAACTTGCTTTCAAATGAGTTCTTCTCTTGCAGCGCTTTAGACAATTTTGCTTTGATTTCTGTGTGGTCTATAAATGATGTAACATCCACATCCGCTGACATACCACTCTTTAATTCCTTGATAGCTTCCTGAAAATATAAAATCGTCAGTTATTACATACAAGATATACAAACAACCAATACATTGTAAAGTGACATTTAAGTCAGACAATCTGTGACCTTAGTATTATTGCTACCAAATTCATTGTATATTGTAATGTAGAAGAAAAATATCCGGATATTTCGATTTGCGGCGTCATTCTCGTTCAGACCTGATGGCAGATTGAACTTCTAATAGTCACGCTTCTTGGGATGACCTGTCAGTAATGGACAATAAATCAATTCAAGTACTGCCATAACTGATTTTTATCTGTAAGTCTTCTTAAACAGACAAAACTAGGATAATAGGAGTCCATTTCCATTGCTGAATGCTAACATTGCATAATGATAATAATATCATATAGTTTGGTCTAACATAATTCTAGTCTAATAGTATTAAAGCAATTTACTTTTAGGGCTTCAATCTCGTGTTTTTGTAACTCAACAGTGTTTTTAGCTTCTGCTAACAGTTGGTTGATTTCATCAAGTTGTTTTTTTTGTTTCTTGAATTCTTCTAATGCACTTTCAGCTGATACATACTTCAGTTGGAAGTTATCTCTTTCACGACTAACTGATATTAATTCCTCCTCGAATGCCTGCATTTTCTCTGAAAACAGTAAAATTCAGGGTTTACAAATACGTAACGGAATATAAACATCGCCATCGTGAGGAAACCGGCAAGTCCTAGAAACAAACATTCGGCGACATGTCATGTGATCTCACATCTGCCAACCAACCCGCACAGGGCCCTCGTGGTAGATTGCAGCCCAGTCCCTCTCGAAGACAGGTAGCCTGTGTCCCAGCAGTGGGAACGTTAAAGGCTGATTATGAAGGGAATAACTGACTGTGGTGACTTAGCCACATATTACATCGCTAACTCACTCAAGCCCAATCCGAGCAAAACCCAGTCTTGCGTATTTCATCTCCGCAATAGAGAGGCGGCACGCAAACTTAACATCGTTTGGGGTGGGGTGTCCATTGAGCACAGCAACTCCCCTAAATATCTTGGTGTTACCCTGGACAGGTCTTTAACATTCAGCAAAAACTGCAAGAATATCAAGCAGAAGGTGCACACTCGCAACAGTCTGCTTCGTCGACTGGTCTCATCGAAGTGGGGTGCTTCACCTGACGTTATGCGGACTACTGGACTGGCGCTATCTTTTTCTGCGGGAGAATTCGCATGCCCCGTGTGGAGTCGTTCTGCCCATGCTAAGCTGGTGGATACAGCTTTGAATGAAACGTGCCGAATCATCACCGGTTGCCTTAAACCGACACCGGTACAAATGCTGTATCCACTAGCAGGAATAGCGCCACCAGTGGTTCGCAGAGCAGTGGCAAGCTCCAGCGAAAAATCCAAAATGGTCTCCGACACACGACACCCTTTGCACGACAACATCCTTGTGCCACAAAGGCTGAAAAGCCGAAACAGTTTTTTAAAGTGTGTCGTCCCACTCACTGACGAACCGTCACAACAAAGACTGAAGCTGTGGCGAGACAGTGCTTCTTTACCCAACCCGTTCGTTCCACCCGCTGAAGACCTCCCACCTGGACATGAGTTACCTTGGGCGACCTGGAAGTCTTTAAACAGACTTCGGACACAGGTTGGCCGAAGCAAGGAAAACCTGTTCAGGTGGAGATTCATAGACGACTCTGCCTTGGAGTGTAAATGTGGTGCTGTTCCACAAACGATGGGACACATAACATCGTGTCCTTCGTGTCCTGTCAGCTGCACGTTACAGGAACTGATGGACGCTGGTGACGGCGCCAAACAAGTAGCCGAATTCTGGGCCGAGTTCATTTAGATTGCTATCGACACGCTAAGAAGAAGAAGGGAATAAATACAATTCTGCTTTGTCATGAATTTGTGTTCAGACACTATTTAAATGTTATTCAAATACTTACCAACTTGTTTTGTGCGGGATTTGAACCCGTGATTGAATACATAACATTGACTAAAGTATGACACATGAATTACTTCATACATTTATATGTAAAGAATGTAGCAGGTGGTGTTCTGTAGTTTCTGCCTACCACCATGAGAAAAAGGAAATCTAAAGAAATAACCATAATCAACTCAGAATGAAACCTACAATATATTTTTTGATAACACTTTTTATTTGTTGATTGATTGTTTTGCATTATCATGTTGATCTTTATGAATATTTTATATACCATACACTGTTTACTGCGTAGCTGTATTGTGCGTATGTAAAAGAAATTATACAGAAATAAAACTGATCAAAAAATTATGCAATGCGAGGGATTTTGCAGTGTATTTTGATTTGACCGAACCAATGACTGAGCATTGCACTGCTCAGTTATCAGTTTTAAGCATAATTTGTGATGTTTTATTTGTATATTTTGATTATTGCTAAATCATCAAATAGGCTATGTAGCTAGCAACAAATATCACCTAATTAAAATAATACGAACTCACCATTCAATTCCAAAATTTGCTCTTCAGAATTAGCTCTCTCAGCCAAGAGCTCACTAAGAGTATTTTCCACCTCGCCCAGGGTATTCTGCAACTCTCCCGCAGTATTCTCTGATACCCTGAGCAACTTTTCATTATCATCCAAGGAATTCCGTAGCCTATCGTTTGTGGCCTTTAACTCATTGATTTCTTCTTTCAGGGACACTACCATGTCATCCATTCCAAATGAGTTGTCTTCAATACCGGCTAACTTATTCTTAGTAGTTGTAAGTTCCTCTTTGAGGATCTCACACTCCTGGAAAATAATAATTTGTGTAAATATTCTGAACTAACATCATAAGGTCAAAAATGTATTGCTATAACTACAATAATAATAGGTACAAACTACCTTAAAAAACTTTCCAGGGTAAGATGGAAGATAGTGGAAGTAGCCAACATGAGAATTTTTAGCAATTTTAACTTTATTTATTAAATTCAAGTTAAAATATCTTACCTTAGTTGTGAAAAGTAAATCCCGTTGTAACGAATTGATTGTGCCAATGAGTCTTCCATCTTGCCTCCTGTTATCTATGTAGTAGTATCCTAATGTAAACAGAAGGACGGAACTGGCTGTGGTCAGAAGGAATGTCAGCAAGCGGTTGGTGCCATCGTTTGAGGTTCCATCACAGTACTCATCAGTAAAGCATGTTTGACCTGTAATCAAAGATTTTAGTTAAATAACCTCCTCCTTTTTGGAAGTTGGTTAAAAAGAGGAATCATTATTCAATGGGATAATAAAAGAAATGACAAGAATCTTATAAGACTACGAAGTACATTCTATGTACCTATCAGAAGCCACTTAATAGTCATCTAGGTTAAATAGTTTTTAATTAGTATAACTGATCATTAATATAAAAATTAATAAAAATATTGAAATATCAAACAGTGTTTTGTAATATGAATGGGGCAAGTTTCCTAGAAGACCATTTTCATACAGAATTATGAAAGAGATAAACTATAGATATTGCAAGATAAAACTACTTCAGACTTCTATCTCCAAAATCATGTAGTTATTGGATATAACACTTATCAGATGTTGATTGTAAAAAAAAAATACAATCGAATTGAGAACCTCCTCCTTTTTTTGAAGTCGGTTAACAAAGATAATAGAAATAGTATTGTATAAAGTAGCTATACAGAAATTTACTAAAGTTAATGCCAATGTTATGTTATGAAATCAAGTGTTTTTAAAATGAAATCATTATAACAGTGAATGGTTCTCAGTATTGATTGCTTTTGTTTTGTTATTAAGTACTCACACTGTTTTAAATCACAGCATTAAAGTTGGCTTACTATGCAGAGAAAACGAAAAGTAAAGAATAAGAATCATTGATTGAGAAACATTCTTGGCTGTTAAGATCACTATCTCAACAGCCAAGAATGTTTCAAACAACAAAAACAAGGGGTATAGTGTAGTACAGAAAATGAATACAATGGATGATTTTTTTATAAAATACTTTTATGATTAACTTACCAACTGAAGCAAACAAAGCCTTAGACTCTTCACTAGTCCCCATAACTGAATAATAAGTAGACATAAAATATTTCACAAAAGAAAATCCTTCTTTTCCATCAGCCTTTTCACTCTCATAAGTGGGATACTCTGTGTTGTATAGAGGTTCTGGTGATTCAGTTGAAGATGGCCAGATGTCCGCTACAGTAGTGTACATATTTGAAAAGAAACCTTCTGTGTTTTCATCTTGTACTGAAGCTTCTGTCGGTGCACTAATGATATCCTCTGCGGAGTCAGGCAAGGCAGCGATAATGTCTTCTACAGGTGCTTCTGGGTATGAAGGAGTATTTTCAGGAGCAGGCTCTGATATTTCTTCAGTTTTGTAAGACTCGTCAGGAGTGTATGGTGCAGGAGTGGTGATATATATATATGGTGGTAGCTCTGGAGGTGGGATTTCAGTTGTAGGTGGAGCTTCCATGCTCATGACAGGAGGGATTGTTTCTAGAGTTGGCACAGTTTGAAGTTCTTCAGAGTATGCTGGAAGTAAAGTCTCCATTGTTGTAGGTAGTTCTGCTTCAGTAGACACAGGGAGTAATGCCTCAGTAGATGGTGCTGGCACTGGTTCAATTGTTTGTGGAATTTCCATAGATGCTGAGGCCATGTGCTCCTCTGTTGGGGCAGTATTTTCATTAGGTTCTAAACTTTTAACAAGAGGCAAACTATTGTATTGGTTTTCGTCATTCACATTCGTATAAATTAGTGGTATACCTTGGTTTATTTGGCTAACTATTGGGTCATTAACTGGAGGCATTACAGGTTCATTAGTAGGATTCACTACAGTCTCTGTTGTGGTGGCGACTGTTTCTTCAGTAGTAGGGATTACATCAGGTTCAACTGTGGGACTTTCTATAAGTTCTTCAACTGGATTAACAAGATCATTTAAAGTATTACCATTAGGCACATTGTTTGATTCAGTAGAAGTATCCTCAGGTGCTTGTAAATTCTCAAGGTTATTATTGAGAGAAGATGAATTTTGTGCTTTGCTGTCACTCTGTTCTGGTTCAGTTAAAGTGTTTTGCAAGTAATCTTGTTTCTCAGGCACTTCTATTATAGACTCACTACTTAAAGAATCATGATTAACAGTAGATAATAATTTCTGTGGAGGTATTGTCTCTGCTGGCATTTCTTTGGAAGCCTCTTCATTGTTTAGTTGTGCTTCTAAAGGCTGATTCTGTTCAAGGTTGTTGTTGGTTATCTGTACAGTTGTCTTAGGTATAGTTTCTGAAGATGGTTCCACACTTTCCTCCACATCACTGGTAGTAGCTGAAGATTTTGTTTGTGCAGCAGTTTCAGGTGATGTAGCAGTTAATGTAGAAGGTACTTCTGTTTGGACAGCAGTTTCAGGTGGTGTTGCAGTTGATGTATAAGGCACTTCTGTTTGGGCAGCAGTTTCTGGTGGTATAGCAGTTGATGTAGAAGGCTCTTCATTCTTTTGTGCCTCTAAATTTACATGTTCACCTGACAGATTTTGATTATCAGCTTCTACATTTTGATTTGGTATTTCCACTGCACTATTCAGTGATGGAGTGAGATCTTCATTGGGAGAGGTTAAGGGGGATTCAGTAGAGGAATCCTGCTGTGCATCGTTGACAGCTGCTTCAGTGGTGTATATTGTCGTGCCTTCAAACACTTCATGAGCATGCTGAACCTTATCAGGCTTAACATTTTCTTCCTTCTCAGCCTCAAAAGGAACAATTTGTAGATTCTTTTCTAATATTTTGGTTTCTTTTAAAAACTTCTTGTTAGCAAAGCCAGTCTTTCCGCCAATGCTCACAAACCACAAGTCCGAATTGGTACCAGCTGATTTCATATAAACGATTGCATCGCTATTTCCGCGAAAAGAGAGTAGGTCCGAATCAACACTAGTATAACTCAGCAAAGTTTTCGCTTTAGAAATAGGTCCTGGAAGAGGTACAAATAATATGTTGTTAGAAAGTAATCACATAAAAACTGACATTGTATTGCAGTCTGCTATCTTACCGTTACATTCTTGGTTAGCACAATAAACTTTGTCAGGAATCCTGCATTGTGACACTGAGATAAATAACGTAAATAAAATAAGTTTTAACACAATCATTTTCGCATTCTAATAAATTTAATTTCTTAAAAAATTCGCTAGACGTTAGGCCACATCATCTGTCAAGTCGATCGTTCGGTTGTTCAGTGTGACGCAGGAAACTGAATTCAACTCAACAATGAATAGATTTTTATATTACGACAAAGAATAAAAAAGAAAAAAAATATATCAGCATATCATTTCAGATATCATATTGATAACTTAAGTTATGAAATTAAATAAGTGTTTTTATTATATTGCCACTATAAGTTACACGCTTTGAACGGAACGTAAAAATATTCGGATCCTCATTCAATAATAACTTGGGATGAATTTATTTTTAAATAAAAATAATTATTAATCATTTGTTCAATAAACTGAAATAGTTTTCCTCCTTCGAGAGTTGAGAGCTTGACGTGGCTTGACGCTGCACCGTTACCGCAACTGCCAAGTACAGACTGCGGTTGGAGTGTAGCCTTAGGGGCGCTATGGAGCAAGGACTTGGAAAATTTTTCGTTTTTGTTTTTTTTTTTTGGAAATTTTCCAATTTAGTTACAGTATCGGGTTTACCTTGTTTGTAGCCACCATTTAGGTTCTGAGAAGTATGGCCCTACGACGCACCGTTTCCGAGTTATGAGCCTTTTACTTTTTTAAATTTTACATAAAACGATTTATATTTCCGAAATGTTAGCTCGGATGAGATTATTTTCGGGAAAGAAATTGTTGCTCTAATCAAAAGCCATGAGGTCATGTATAAAAATTAGCAAAAACTTCAAAAAAAAAAAATCTAAAATTTTCTGTCGGTCGTCGTCTTTCAGCTAGAGTATTCTTAGGGGCAGAAGGACTTAGTCAAATTAAATTATTTGTCGCTCCTGTGAGCGAGCAAAGCGAGCAAAGGGCACCCCGAGGTTAGGTTAGGTTAGGTTACTTTAAACCCTTTTTTCAGAAATAGGGGCCCCGCGAAGCGGGGCTCCGTCGACTACGTCTTATTATTATTTTACTTTCACCTTCTCGGTGTCTGTTGGCAACAATTTCTTTCCCGAAAACAATCTCGTCCGAGCTACCATTTCGGAAATATAAATCGTTTTATATAAAAGAAAAAAAAGAAAAAGGCTCATAACTCGGAAACGGTGCGTCGTAGGACCATGCTTCTCAGACCATAAATGGTTTCTATGGACAAACTTAATCAGTTGCTGCAATAAAAATTGCCAAATTCCATAAAAAAAAATCTTCGAAAAATTTACTGTCCCTGCCCCTAAGAATACTGAAATACTGAAAAGACGACCGACAGAAAATTTTAGATGTTTTTTTTTTCGAAGTTTTTGCAAATTTTTTTACATGGCCTCATGGCTTTTAAGTAGAGCAACAATTTCTTTCCCGAAAATAATCTCATCCGAGCTACCATTTCGGAAATATAAATGGTTTTATTTAAAAGAAAAAAAAAAGAAAAAGTCTCATAACTCGGAAACGGTGCGTCGTAGGGCCATGCTTCTCAGAGCATAAATGGTTTCTATGGACAAACTTAATCAGTTGCTGCAATAAAAATGGTAGAATTCTCTAAAAAAAATCTTCGAAAAATGTACTGTCCCGAATTTTTTTTTTTTTTGTGTTTTCTTTGCTGCTCATAGTGCCCCTAAGCGTATACTCCAACTAATACACTCCGCCCCTAAGACGACCCACTGACCCAGACTGCCCAGTATATACGATGTAGGTACATGTGTAGGTAGGTACTCACTGCGTTTTTGATCAAAATCAATGCTCTCATCATTTGATTTTACAAGTCATTATGTAGGTACCGTTTTCTTTGGATTCCGTTTTAATAGAACATTGTACCAGTAAAGTAAAACCCTTCCTTCGGTAAAAATATGATAAGTTAAAACCTAATGGCGCGGGAAAAGTTTTGGTACTGCCTGGTAGGTACTGTCAGAGATACTGATTGCTGCCATTAGACAACATAAATATAAAATTTTACAAAATGGCGTAATGTCAAAAAATCCATTTCCAAATAAATTCATTACTTATTGCAAAAAGAATTCATAATGGATCTAGAAGATCGCGTGTCACTTATTGATTTATCAAAACAGTTACCATTTGAAATAGGTAAGTGATAACGCAATCATTTTTAAATAGCTTGAAAGTAAGCTTAAAGCTTTAGCTGGTGACAAATAGCAACGTCAATGGAGCGGGTCAACCCGTGCAACCGACCTGTGCACAGTGCACTGCCTGTGCATGTGTCTGTATTCTGAGGTGTCTACTAATAGTTCTGCTAGGGGTGCTTGAAAGCTGGAAGCAGTAGGTAGTAGAGCTCTTTTATTTATAACAGAGCTTGCTCGGGGAAGTAGATACTATCATAATACAGACTTATTTCTGCCTTCAGCTGTGTTGCTGTGTTCCAGTTTGAAGGGCACCCATGGGTGCTAGTGTGTTTACATGACACACATTTTCAGATTTGTCTCTTAGATCTGTGATGCTTTGCAAATGTCCATTGGCAGTGGTGACCACTTACCATTTTGCTGGTGGGCCGTCGTCTTGTTTTCCATCCAAAAAGTATCCAGCTTGCAAGTTCTCAGTAAATAATACTATGTTCTAGTCCCTAGTTCACATGGCGATGGTCTCTTTAACTGTTTAATAAAGTAAGTAGGTAGGCAACTTACGTAGTTACTATGCTGGACATACGGATTAGTGATTGCAGTAATCTATCCTTTTGTCTCCAAATTTACTGTAAGTAAATAAATATTTTGTTTCAAAACATAAATATGTATACAACCTATGACTAGAACAATTTTCACAGTGATGCATCTTTTAGGGGCTGACTGTACCTACATTAATTAGCGATCGTTGCCTTTATGGTCATAACTTCCTAGAACTTACAAGACCGGTGACCGCCCACATAGTGTCTGCAATTTCCGGTGAATCGTTATTGAAACTGAAACGTTATTTATGAAAGTAAAAGTTGTGGTCTTTTCCAAACAGCGTTTTTGACACCGTAAAGTCATACCCCGCTGCCCAGAGATTTAAATAGCTAGATTTGCCCTCACCGTACTCTCAGTCACGCGAAAAATTGTCCGTACTGAGAAGAGTGAGCACATATTATTATAAAGCGTTTCCATGTCATCAAGTCACTGCGTCATTGTGTGTCAGAGGTGTCAAAACGAAACAGAAACGCGACTATCTCTTGACGCGGTATCTAAAGATTTAAATCTTTGTCGGTGTCATCATTTTCATTACAGCAGTCACTGCATTGCATCGATAAGTGCCCTGCGTAGGCTCTTAGGTATGTGTTAGGCAAATACTGAAACATATGCATTGACGTATAACGTCAAAAAAAGCGAGTTGCTGATGTTTCGGGCGGGGCAAATGAATCCTGCTTAGGTAGGTACCGTCGGTAGGTGGGGCTGCGGAGTCTCTCAGTTTGTGTACTTAGGACATGTTGTAATTTATGAGAACCTGACTGATGACCTAGACGTGTAACGTGTATACGATAAAATATCGTATCCTTTACACATGAAAAATGGGGCCGTGTGAAGGTAGCCTTTTTATTCGGTAACCGTATAATCCGTTGCCCATGTTCCAAAGCAAGTTCGTCGATGACGTATCGTATCTTTGTTGGTTTGTAACTTTTAACATACAGGAGGCCTACCATGATCTATTTAAAAACGATTCAGAAGCAAGACATTTCAGTTTAGGTTCTTAAACTGCATCGCTCACAGTCGTACCATGACGTCCAATACGCTCAGCGGCATTTGGATCGTTGAAAGTGAATGAGCGTTAAGAGCTCGTGGTTAGGTATCCAGATGGCACGGCCTAAATTGAATCGTCAAACTGACGTCATGGTACGAATTAGAAGAACAGTTCAGTTTAGGTCCTAAAGTGGATCGCGATAAGACATCGTGGTAGGTATCCTGATACTTGCAAAACTGTGCCACTTTTGCATCGATAAATAATAGCTGTAGCAGTAGTTACGTCACTTGACAATAAAGTGCAGCTGTCAATATTTAATATTTTTCAATTTATATTTTATAATTTTTTAGTATCATATTATTTAAAAATATAATTTTCATATATGTAATGAAATAAAGGAAATAATTTCATCAACAATGCTCACAAAATAGTGAAGAAACCCTATGTCCTAGAACCAAAAATTCGAAGACATGTGACATCTATCAACCCGAACTGGGTCCGCGTGCTGGATTACGGCCCACTCCCTCTCACCAGTCACCGAGAGGGGGAAATGTGTCCCAACAGTGGGAACATTATAGGCTGATTATGCTAATGCGTCACTGCGGCCGTTATGTGCTGTCACCGCTTTTCTAGGAAAGCTTAGCTTAATTGAAGAAAAAACCGGCCAAGTGCGTGTCGGACCACGCACAATGAAAGGTTCCGTAGTTTGAATGAATTTTTATCCCAAGAACAAACTTAACATTGTAGTTGAAAATCATGTTCTCCCATACATTGCAACGGTCGACTATTACTCGTAAACTTGTAAAGTCTACTTAGCTGTAATAGTTTTCCTTTTAATTTCGTTATATATACTACTGCC
Source organism: Gortyna flavago (assembly GCA_963669345.1). Classification (NCBI taxonomy): domain Eukaryota; kingdom Metazoa; phylum Arthropoda; class Insecta; order Lepidoptera; family Noctuidae; genus Gortyna; species Gortyna flavago. Next base: position 11,541,103 of record OY770129.1, read on the forward strand.
GTGAATTTTTTTCAAAAGCAACCATTTAGCTGGCGGGGGGGGGGGGGGATACTTGACTCTAACAAAACTTTGCACTTTAAAGCTTAGTATTTCACAATTATCACAAACCTGCAATATTTTTTAAAGACCTATCCAATGATACCCCACACAATGAGGAAGACGAGAGAAAAAAAAAAACATCCCCACTTTACGTGTAAAGGAGGTACCCTAAAAAAATTTATTATTAATTTATTAATAATTTATATTGTATTTTACCACTTTGTCGGCGTGATTAATATGTATATCCATGCCAAATAATAGCTTTCTAGTACTAACAATATCTGAGCTGAGCTGCGGACGGACGGACACATGGTCATAGCGAAACTATAAGGGTTCCTTGTTGACTACGGAACCCTAAAAACAAGATGGCGGCGTTAGTTCTAATTTTAGCCACGCGCTAAAATATCCTTGCATAGTTATACTGAGAATTGATTATATTTTTTGAAGAATCAATAATAAAAGAACTCGCTTGTAAAATATATGCCTGCCTTAGGCTTACTTATGTAAAATGGAGAGACTACACGGTTTCCATGTTCTCGTTGCATGTGACTGCGACATTGGTTTAAATTAGGTATCTACCTATGACGACGTACCAAAAATTACTTATTACATAAATATTGTGTTTAATTGATTATTATAAATAGGTACATCAATTTGTTATTCGTTTCTCATATTATTACCGAGATTTTATCAATCAAAGTAAATGTTCAGATCCCCATCCAATAATGATCCTTGATCGTACTTACAGACGAACGTATAAAGGAAGAAATTTGTTTTGGAGAAACATTGATTATTAGTTGTGGGCATTATGAGGGTGACCTGGATGATGATGAAGATGAAGAAGAAAAGTCAGAATCAGAGTGGTCATGTTCAGAGCCTACCGAACCGACAGTGTCGGAAGACGACAAAGACCAACAAATGTATGAAATAAAGGACTACGTCGTGGAGGAATCTGCACACGAAGAGGAGGAAGCAGAAGTTAATGAATTTTGTTTTTATTTTTTTCCCGATTGCAATAAACCTCCTCCACCGCAAAATAGCAAAACAAGCTTTATCGTTGTTAATGGTTTGCCAAAACTAAACCCAACAGCAAAGGGAAAAAAAAATTGTACTTGTAAAAAAGACAAAACAGGGGAATGCCCATGTTATACGAAAGTGCCTTGCAAATGTGGAGCCAAAACTGTTGCTGATTGTATTTGCTCTGAACTAAAAGATATATGCGTTTGTGGCTCAGGATATCCTCGAACAGTGTGCAAATGTAAAAATGTTGATGTATGCGTTTGTGATCCTGATGGTAAAATATTTACTAAATGCACCTGTGCCCTAATAGAAAAACCATGTATTTGCCACCCGGGTAAATTTCCTAGTCCTGTATGTAAATGTAAATATAAGCCTAAATTTTCAAGTCTCACTAAAACCAAACGTGAAGAAGATGTAGGAGAAGGATATGAAGGAGAAGCAAAGTCTATCCTCTCCGAAGGCGAAGTTGAAGTTGAGGAGGGGTCTGAGGAAGCAAGTAAAACTGTTATTGAAGAGGAACCATGTGTTTGCCAAAAGCCAGACCCTAAAAAGTTGTGCTACTGCCTTAAAGGCAAAGATTGTACTTGCTTGACCGAATGTATTTGTGGTGTACAGCGCCCATGTTTATGTGAGCCAGAAGAATCCGATAACATTAATGAAGAAATCCCTTGTAAACATGACGAAAACAAATCGACTTGTAGTTGCGATGTCCCCAAAGTCTGCACTTGCGAAAACGAAAATGCCGGTGCCGTTTGCAAGTGTTTCCCGATACAAGTTTGTACATGTGGAGATGCAGAAAATTGCAAGTGCTTCACTACTTGCGATTGCACAAATCCATGCATTTGTGACACTCTTCCAGTTAAAACAGAAGAATGTGTATGTTTAAAACCACCGGGAGTATCAGATTACGCAAGCACTTGTCAGTGCATACAGGAATCAACCAAAAAACAGAAAAAAGTTCGTGCTGGTAAAGAGGGATATAGGTGGTGTCACGAAGTTGATGCACAGCATACGTATTTTGATTATGCCTATGGTAAACATGACAAAATCAATCTTGAAGAGCCAAAGGTGGAAGATTTCCAGATTAAAGGCCTGCACGATGAACCAGATGAATTTGGTGCATGCCCCGTTCATGGCCCGCGGGTACCTCAATACAAAAAAAAAGCAAGGAAACCATCTTTAGATTGTTGCAGTTCTGTTGGGGGTATATATATTTAATTCATTTTAGTATCACTGTTATGTTCGTAACATGTATTAGAAAACATGTTATTTTTTTAGAAAAAGTGATATCATGTTTAATGTAGGTAGGCAGAATCGGCGCTGTTTTTTCATAGTAGTTAATTTTTTTTTCAAAAAGAAAAAAATTGTTCATGTGTATTTAAATGATTTTGTTCCAGACTGGAAACTTTGTTAGATTTTTTTTAAGAATCAAGTCCACTTTCTCAATACCACATTACGTACCTAATGCTTGTATGGATAACTCATTTCACATTATCCTATAACTATTTATATCTTAGAATTTACTACACCATTACTCCTTTTAAGGATCACGGTTAAGTATTACCTCCTCCTCCTTCTCCTAGGTAATACAAATATTAGGTGACAAGGTTTGGGAAACAATTACCTAAAAAAATCTAACCAACAATTACCTAAAAAAATCTAACCAAGTTACTTTTCTGGAGAGGAAGTTTTAATGCGCTTACGAGTGAGCAATGTTTATTATTATACAGAACATTTTGTTAATAGACGCTTTTTATAAACAGGGATCAGCATTTGTGTTGAAAGTCTAGGCGAGGACAAAGATAAACTCCTCGTGCAAGTGGTTTCATATTCGTCAAAGGAAGGTGCAAAAACTGGCTCAAAGCTTGTTAGCATATTGGATTGTAACTTACACACGATGGAGGAGAATAGAATCGAGTAAGAGTTACTGATATTTCTTATAGTTAGTCAGTCTTATGGCCATTATCTGAGTAGGTACTGTTGTAGACGGTTCTTGATTTAATCGGATCGTGTTCGAAACTCTATAGTCACAGCGCTCCAAAACCAAGATAGCTGACGGGCGTCAAAAGTTTTCCCAACTTAAGTGTTACCATGCAAGACATGTCTGCTGTATGCCGACACTGGGTCCAGATAGCACGTACCTCGTGCCCCGATATATGGAGACACAGCAGGCCACGAAGGAGATGGTGGGACGAATTGGATAGATTCCGTAAAAAACAGGAAAGAGGAAGCACTATCCCGGAAATTGGAAGCAGTGAAAGGAGTGAGACAGAACTAAGTCAAGAATGAAGTGCGAGTCGATTCCAATAGCGATTGCTGCAAATAAATAGTTTGATGTCATAGCAAAATAATAGGTACTGATATCTTTTGTTTTATAATCACAGACATATAACAAAGAAAGACTTAACCAAAGAGCGGCGGAGTTACACAGCTATCTGCGAGAGCGGTTACTATAACAAAGTGAGTCGCGTTTGCGGAGACAAGCATGTTGTTAAGAGATTCTACCACTCATTCGAAAAGGCTCACAACTTTTTACTTGAAGGATCAAATATTGTGTTTCTGCGCTATCTCGCTCTTCGACGCTTCAAAGGTACCGTTCAGACTGACACTGTCATGATGGATGGGACTATCTGTCGGAGTATTTATGTGAGTTTTATTATAAAGTTATAATACATTATGTTTATACTAGCTGCGCCCTGCGGTTCCACCAGCATAAGTGTCGATCCCTTGGGAATATCGGAATAAAAAGTAGCCTATATGTTAATACAGGGTGTCAGCTACCTCCATACAAAATTTTATCAAAATTGGTCCGGCCGTTTGAGCGTGAAGAAGCAACAACATATAAACACACACACACACACGCACTCACAAACTTTCGCCTTTATAATATTAGTATGATAAAATTAGGTAGGTATTATGATTTTCAGAAAAGTTCAAACTCTTTATTATGAAGGAAGTGTACCTACCGATGTGTTGCAAAAAAAAATAGTTTGTCTCGATTCAATCATGCGCAAGCCTCTAGTCGCACTGTTACATAAACTACACTGAATATACACATACAGAATAATACTACCTAGACTAATGAAACGACAGGGCCAATTGTAAAATTGATATTATCAGATAGGTAGGGACTAGGGAACTATAACTAATTCACGAACTATCTAGCGTGTATGTTAGTTTTGGCAGTTTGCGTTGACTAATGAATATTTCTTGTAAGACCGGTAATCTAGCTGCATTATTAACCGATTTTACTAAATTGTTGATTTATGACTATTGGGTAAGGTATATTGAGGAATTCATTTGTGATATTGGTTTTAGATGGGGGAAGTATTTTTCAACTATCTATTATTGTACACACGTTTAACGTAAACGTTTATGTAGCAAAGTTAGTGAAAGTGGGGGCATCAATCAGTTTGCGGGGAAAGTGCGAAACCCTTCGATCATGACGTTTTAAAAATACCATTTTCATAATATAATTTCGAAGGGCAACACCGTAAAAGTACAAGATTGACGTTGATTCTACGAATAATACTTATTCGTAGCGTTGTTTGATATAAATTACATCCGTTTGTAATTGGAATGAAATTGGTAGGTAAATAATTTATCGTAATTTTAGTTGAAAATTGTTCACACTTTTCTCGAAGCAAGTTTGGAATAATTGCTATTCTGATTGATTGGAAATCGATTAATTTTAAACCGGTCCGATTAACTGAACTTAAATTTAGTATTTAATTATTTCATCGATAGAAAATTTAAGTTTTCGAAAAGAAACTGAGGGCGCTTTTAAGTATTACTTTGTAGGAGAAATCTTTGGTACCTACTCATAGAAGAAAATCGAATTGTATAGTTTTTAATTTTTTTAATTAGTTCTTTGGATCCAGCAAAAAGATAGGAAAAGAAGCAGTGCAGGCAAAAAAGTAGTCAACGTTAGCTCAAAAAATTGCAAGCATCTATCTAACAGTTTTAAAAAGTCACATACTAGAGCTAGACAGAACTAGGTACGGTACGTCTGACCTCATATCAGTTAAACGCCAAAGTAACTTAGCGGCATTTAGTACAATAGCCGCTTCGCGATACAAGAACAGATCTTCTAAAGCGTGTAGCTTCTCCATATTTCCACAATTTTTTTGCATAAATCGAGTTTTTTTCTGTGAAGTTTTTAATTTCTTTTTTCAATACTTTGTTGCGCAGGTGGTTTCGTCATAAATCTGTTTACAAAATTCGATTTTGAAGTGATGCTAAGCATCAGGAATAAAATAAAAATGTTTCAGATACATGAACTGCATCTTTTTCCTTACTTCGGACAGGGCTGCAATAAAACTTACATCGCCAAACAGATAGAGTCGTCAATCAGTCAGAGAAGAGTCGTCAATCAGAGAAAGGTTTTTTACTACTTATCATAATACAAGTTGAATGACTAATCATCTAACGTTTGCCCCTAGGTTTGTAACGGTGTAAGTCAAGGAATCGTGAATAGCACTCCGTTTTTCGTGGTCAAGGTCGAGCGGCATATTGTCGAACCTTCAGGATATGTTCATCAAACATTGACGGTGCTTAGTCTAAAAGGTACAACCTATACCTATCTATAATATGTACATAATTATTTCTTTTTCGTTTATTTAACACTTTTTGGGAACTACGTATAAATAATGATGAGGACACCATGATTTTATGAAAAATTTTCTACTCTGTATTTGATCTGAGGGGCAATTCCCGTAATTTTAAGAACGTTCGCAGTCTGATCCTGGTCTCAATCTGTCAAAAATACCTCTAATTTCTCTAAATTTTTGACAAGTTTTTGACGTTGATTGTCGCTGAGATGAGATTGCGCCTAGATTTTGAACATTTTTTATTACGGGAATTTGCCTTCTGATTTCATTATTGTTTTTCAATTTTTTTTTAAATCTTTTTTTGAATGCTTTTCAAGGTTACACTATAAGTCACGAGTGGGCAGACAACTGCTACATTTTCCATGTGAACCCACTCCTGCGCGTCGTTCCCGAAAGAGACGAGATAGAAAAACACGAGCCGTTGCGTGACACGTGGCGCAATGATCTTCAACTAATGTCCGACTTTCTGGATTTCAAGGTACTTACATCATTATCATCCTACTGCCTATATCTCCATTTATTAAGGGCCAGAGCAACATTTCTTCTTCCACGAAATCTCTTTTACCTGGCATGTGAGCTCGCATCTACTGAGGTGTCACCCCTTTTTTAGCCATAATTATCTTTTACACAATCCATCCGTCGTCGTTCCTTTGGGTAACCTCTACTCTCATAACTATCACAGAACATCCACATTCATACTTTAAACTTACCACAAGACGATGTTCCACATTCCTCCGCATCATTCCAGACTGGTGAAAAAAATTGTAACAAAAGATTTAGGATAGGATTTCAACTGGAGGAATAGACATTTTATTCTGACAAAATCACGTGCATTGAGCGGAGTGGAGCGCATGTTGCGTTGCGCACGGGCCTGACACATAATTGTCTCGACGATGAGAGTTTATTATATTTGTTAGAGAGTATGCGTTGCGTTGTCACTAACATTATCAAAATGAATAATCACTGCATTAATTTATTGTCGCGTAAATGCTGCTGCCTCAGCGGCCTTCAATCAATTAACATTACAAATCACGAAATCTGACGACATCGAGTACGATTTTCCGATGTTGCTGAACAGAATATGTAAATATTCTGTTTATTTTAAACTCATTATCTATACAATTTTGTAGAATTTATCAAACACTGTCTACAGAGTACCCGCGTATCCGAAGGTGGCCGCTACGTCACGGAAAGTGGAACCCTCACGGGCACTGTGCGGGATTACCTCCAAGCGATCCTGCTGCTCCGGCCGCAAGACACCCTGCACTTCACCAGGCATTACTTCGGCACAGTGCTCTCAGCCCTCGACCTCCCACACGATGAGTTCTTTGACCCCACTTCCAAACACGTCCGATATTACTTCTTTGAGGAGTGATTTGGAATCTATAAAACATGGAAGAGTAAGCAAATGGAGTTCTGATGAAAGACAGCAAGTCTTTGCCCAACTTCTGCAGACACCCCGTGGTAGGCGTTTCCCAACCACTATTGCCATTCGGAGTAATGACATGCGTGCCGTTCCACCAAATAATTTTGTGGATTACATTCGCATAGTAGCATTCATTTGTTTACTTTACCATGCTTCCAAAGTAGGGATTATATCTATGAAAACCATATTAAGAATTGTTATAATTTATCTAAGTTTATAGATTTTTATCCTTTCCACTACCTAACTTTTAATATAGTTTTCCTAACATCGTTTACATTTAGTCTTTTTAGATTTTTATTAAATTAAATTTTTCTTACTGAATTATAAACAAGCAGGTATGTGTGATCTATATATGATGGGTACAGACCGACCGAGTCAAAGAGGGCCAATGAAAGTATGGTAGCAGATGCAATATAGTTCGTTCGTCCGAGACTCGGTACGCTTGTACGTTCGCAAAAAATTGCAAGCTTAGCTACGTAAATGTTGCACTAACGAATGTTACAGGCCGTAAAAATATTTTTCGATAACGTTGTCCAGCTTGAACTTTCACTAGCGAAATTATTAATCTTAGTGAAATAAATAGATACCTTTTTGTCAAAATTAAAGGTTAGAAAAATAAAATGTTGTCTTTTCTTGTAACCTATTTGCTAACTTTGTTAAACATGTGATTTTCCAAGACCTATGAATAAACAGAAGGTACATTTTGTACCTATACTTACAATTTTTAATAGTTTCAAACGAAAATTGCAATATTATTAGGTCTTTTTTTTAAAAGAAATATATATATATATCGATATGCGATATTAAACTATATTATATATTATATTGTGATCAGATAGCTGTATTGTCCATCACTGAATATATGAAAAATACTATGTAACTCGAACATTCATACCATGAATATGGTAAGATTTATGAGAAAACGTGTCTAATATTGCTCACTTAGGTATTCGTAGTAGTATATATTTTATACATATATTCAGCAGAGGAATTTGCGTATGTCACGCAAGATCCCTCCAAACAAAATGACAAAACTGCGCCGGAGAAGGCCCTGGGACACGAAAAGAATTTTAATTTTTTGTTCCTTTTGCACAAAGGAATTTATTATTAAGTCCCCGCATCACAGGCATACGATATTTTGGGAGGGACAACCCCAATTCCCACACACCTTTCTTTCAAAGAAGAATTTATGATTAAATACGTTTGGCTTTTCGATTATTTGACAGGTTGTGGTTATATGGCAATTTTTGTAGTAGGTATACTTATTTCGGTATCGTTTCGTTATTGCTCGGACTGCAAAGGTTGGAGAATATTTATGTTAGGTAAAAAAAAAGAACGGGTATGACTTTTAAGATCAGTGCCTAATTAATTTTTAATTTACTTACGGCTATTATTAAGAAAAGATCAATGTCTGTTTCATTACTTTTATGAACAAAGTTTTTCATAAAACATTCTTAGTGATATCAGATAGACCCTTTTTCCATTATGTTTTCGATAATCTTTACAGATTTTCGAGTTTTATGACCACGATATTGGTATGGGTCGTGCCGACACGAAATAAGCTGCGGTTTCTTAGAAGAGCGGTGGCCGGCACATAACGGCCGCAGTGACGGCTGTCATGAAAATTATGTTTGAGTTTATTGTGTTAAAAAGTGCTCTCTAGTACAACACTTAGCCCAGCAGCCTAATTGCGTAACGCACTATCAATCTCAATCTGAATCATTTCGAAGGATATTGCTAATCCATTGCTTCATACGTTCGGAATAAGTGTCTGATCAACAAAGTAAACAACACAATGAATGTTGTTGAACTGTCAAAATGAAACCCCATTGCTACTTATAGTGTGTTACGTAATTACCCCGCTGGTCAAACGGGCGCGTTTTCCTAGCGGTGATTTTTTTCGCGCACTTTGATTTTAAACGCACTGCTTAGCTTCGAGAATTGAAATTCCAACTGTGTTTTTTTGATGCGCGGTGAAGTACTCTATTGGATTCTCAATGCTCGGCTCCACGAGAGTTGAAAATCCAGTGCATGATAAAATCCCGCCGCGATATTTTTACGTCCGTGCATACGTGGGCTTACCGACTTTCATAAATAACGTTTCAGTGACAACATTCGCCGGTAAATTGCGGACGCTATAATTATATTATGGGCAGTGACCGCTTTTCTAGGACACCGTAGCTTTAGTAAGTATATTGTTCTGTTTGCCTAAATCAATGAGACCTTAGATTATGCTATCTATTCTTAATCAAAGATTTTGATCTAACATAATTTAAATTGTTTACAATATTACTATTAAGCTCCATCAACCTAAGTCGGCTAAGCGTTAGAAGTTTAAATTAACTTGTTGGGACGAACGCGACGGCTCGGCAGTTGGTAGGGCAATACACTTTGCAAACAAGACTAGGCGGGCATCTCACTTCTATTGCATACAAATTGGCAACCCTTAAATTACAATATGTGAGCTGAATGTGGCAATAGGCATAATATTCGATAAGTAATAATACAAGTTTGTGGAATTCAACCGGAAGCGGTATGCAAAGGTGATGTAGGGGCAGGGCTCATGTACTGATAAGCATTTTTTTTTTCTCGAATAATTTTGGTAATGGTCAGTAGGTATCTTAAAATTAAAATAAAATGAAATTTATTGAAATCTATACTTATAATAAATCTGTAGAGAGGTCAATTCTGTACATGACATATATTTTCAAAATAACTATCAGGGGGTAATAAGTGATCGATACTGATGCCAAAAATGCAATCAGTAAAATTTTTGTCTGTCTGTCTGTCTGTCTGTCTGTATGTTCCTTATAGAAACAAAAACTACTCGACGGATTTTAACGAAACTTGGTACAATTATTCTTCATACTCCTGGGGAGGTTATAGTGTACTTTTCATTACGCTACAATGAATAGGAGCAGAGCAGTGAAAGGAAATGTTGGGAAAACGGGAGAATTTGCTCCATTTTTTAAGCTTCCGTCGCGTGTGCAGCCTTAATGGTTAAAGCTACATAGAAATCATTTATGACGGAAATGTTCTACATAAAATTATCTAAAAAATATCCCACAACAGCATATGTCTATCTTTTATGGTTGACTCACAATAACACGTGTAACTCCCGATAGCTTAGCAGTTCGGAGCTTTCTGATTATATTTGTTTACTCTTACGTTTATAATACTCTCACTCATCCCTAATTAAAAGAAGTTAATATTATTACCTATTCAATAAAAAAAGAATCATAGTAATCGGTATAGAAACACCAAACTTATACATGAAATACGCTAATAAGCCATCGCGCCGTCGCGCGTGAATACTGAATCATGCCATAAGGATTATTTTTGTGTAACGGTTGCCGCGCTCGACGCAGGTCGTGGCGGTAGGGTATAAAAAGGCGGGAGGTCCGATGTCCGGTTAAGCAGAAAGGCAACCTTAGCGAGTTGCAACTGCGAGTTGTCATGTCAAAAAAAAAAAAAAAGCGCGGGCTTCTTTTAATATTTGGCTGTTGATGCGTTCAGAGCGTTCGACCTTATTGACAGACAATAATTGATATTAACAAACCGTGCTTATCAGCGCGACTTTTAGTCTTTAAATAGTTAATTTGAATTTCTTTTGTTGTTTATATACTTATAATAAATCTGTAGAAGTGAAAATTCTGTACATTGAAAATATCAAAAAAATAAATGGCAGGGGTGTTACTAGACCGACACCAAACCCAAAAATGTGATTAAAAAAATTTTAATTTTGGTCTGTCTGTCTAGGTCTGTCTGTTTGTTCAGGCATCACGCAAAAAGTACGAAGTACGAAGTCCGATTACGATGAAACTTGGTATAATTATAATTCTAAACCGTGCTTTTCTGTTTTTAATCCTCTTAGTTTTTACTAAGTACACTTTAAGGTAGAGTTATTTAGGTTTATTTTTATAAGTCGTAGGTATAGATTTTAATTTTAAAGTATGGGTGGTATATTTGATAGTGTACGTAGTGACCGTAGGTTATTTTAAAAAACTGTTAGGTAGGATTAGTCATTCGTATAGATATTAGTTTTTAGGGATTTTGCTTATTTATTGAGTTTAGATTAGTTATCATCAGAAATAGATTTATTTAGGTACTAGCTTCTGCCCGCGACTTCGTCCGCGTGAAATTTCACCCTCCACCCATTCACCCTCTTAGGAGTGGAATTTCGAAAAACCCTTTCTTAGTGGATACCTTTATACACTTCACACAGAACACACTCCAAATTTAATGTCTCTATGACCAGCGTTTTAGGCTGTGCATTGATATAATCAGTCAGACAGGATCACAGGACTTTGAATTTTATATTAGATTATAAAAGTAAACCTAAGTACCTACCTAATAAAAAAAAACTCAATAACAGAAAATAAAATATCTAAATAAACCTATTTCTGATGATAACTGATCTAAACTCAATAAATAAGCAAAATCCCTAAAAACTAATATCTACTAATCCTACCTAACAGTTTTATAAAATAACCTACGGTCACTACGTACACTATCCCCATACTTTAAAATTAAAATCTATACCTACGACTTATAAAAATAAACCTAAATAATAATTTAGGTTTATTTTTTAAAAACTAAAAGGAATAAAAAGGTCGCACTGAAAAGCACGTTTTGGAATTGCAAGTAGCAGTTAAAACATACAATTTATAGAATGCTAATATAAACGAACGCTCGCCTATTATTATTATCATCTTCGTCGTGTACTACGACAAACTTATTATTTGCGGTTGGTACAGTAATCGGGTCTAGGGATCGAACCGCAAAATTAAGTTTGTTTTTTATTGTATATTTTTTTCCGGGATAAAAAGTACCCAGTGTGGTGCCCAGGATATTAAAGAATAATTATACCAAGTGTCATCGTAATCGAACCGGTAGTTTTTGCCTGATGCCTGAACAAACAGACAGGCAAAAATTTTTTTAATCACATTTTTGGATTCTGTGTCGGTCTAATAACACCCACTGCCATTTATTTTTTTGATATTTTCAATATACAGAATTTTCACTTTACAGATTTATTATAAGTATAGATTTGTAATTTGAACGAATATTTAAAAACTACCAAAACAACTAATACCTATTTTATAAAATAACAACAAAAGAAATTCAAATAAACTATTTAAAGACTAAAAGTCGCGCTGATAAGCACGGTTTGTTAATATCAATTATTGTCCAGCCAAATATTGAATGAAGCTCGCGCTCGGACCTCCCGCCTTTTTATAACCTACCGCCACGACCCGCGTCGAGCGCGGCAACCGTTACACAAAAATAATCCTTATGGCATGATTCAGTATTCACGCGCGACGGCGCGATGGCTTATTAGCGTATTTCATGTATAAGTTTGGTGTTTCTATACCGATTACTATGATTCTTTTTTTATTGAATAGGTAATAATATTAACTTCTTTTAATTAGGGATGAGTGAGAGTATTATAAACGTAAGAGTAAACAAATATAATCAGAAAGCTCCGAACTGCTAAGCTATCGGGAGTTACACGTGTTATTGTGAATCAACCATAAAAGATAGACATATGCTGTTGTGGGATATTTTTTAGATAATTTTATGTAGAACATTTCCGTCATAAATGATTTCTATGTAGCTTTAACCATTAAGGCTGCACACGCGACGGAAGCTTAAAAAATGGAGCAACTTCTCCCGTTTTCCCAACATTTCCTTTCACTGCTCTGCTCCCATTCATTGTAGCGTGATGAAACGTATACTATAACCTCCCCAGGAGTATGAAGAATAATTGTACCAAGTTTCGTTAAAATCCGTCGAGTAGTTTTTGTTTCTATAAGGAACATAGAGACAGACAGACAGACAGACAGACAGACAGACAGACAAAAATTTTACTGATTGCATTTTTGGCATCAGTATCGATCACTAATTACCCCCTGATAGTTATTTTGAAAATATATATCATGTACAGAATTGACCTCTCTACAGATTTATTATAAGTATAGATATAGATTTTATTTTCTGTTATTGAGTTTTTTTTTTATTAGGTAGGTACTTAGGTTTACTTTTCACTTTGTAGTTTTTTTTTGGAAGTCGGTTGTTTTTTTTTTTTGTAAAAAAGTTGTTATTTTTCACTTTATAGTGAGAGAGTTTGTAATTTATCTAAGTTACAATAGCCTAACGTCAACTGCTCATCACCTTTTACAAAATATTTCCCGATGCTGGGACGTTAATTGTTGAGGAGTTCTCCTGGTAAGAACCTGGAGAACTCCACTCCACCACCACACGCATTGTGATGAGCATAAATTACTTAGCAACCACATTAAAGTAATCGAATCGCAACCCGTGAAATATTTATCATTGATTAGTTCCGATGGCCGTCTGTGGTCTTCATCATCAGCTCCACTTTACCAAATGATGATTTTCGAGAGCAAATGCTCAAGTTACTCTAAAAAATATCCAAATCCCTATAGGTTTGCCAGTAAAAGATCCTCTCATCAGATTCCAACTTGCTGACAATGGGACCACTTTGGGAGTAAACCCTTTCAAACAAAAAAAAATATTTTCAAAATCGATCCACAATTGACGGAGAAATCGGTGAACATACAAAAAGAAAACATAGGTACATAAAGTCGAACATATAACCTCCTCCTTTTTGGAAGTCGGCTAACAATGAAATATTCTAAGGCTTTAAAATTTTCAGAATCATCATGCTTATTTAGCAGAGGATTGGTGACCGCAATAGATACCTACCTATGTTGTTAAGGATACTGCTATCCATCAGCATAAAATAATAAGACCTATTCTATCCTCTACATTCATACTTAGGATTGTAATTCGTAGATCTTTGACAGTCTCGTTTTGTTTTACAGATAGGTAGCCTGGAACCTGCAGAAGGACATAGGCTGCTTTTCATCCTGGATATTTTATAATAAAAATACACGCAGACGACGTTGCGGGCAACAGCTAGTACAAAATATACACTTACTTTTGTCAACCGTACTTCTGCATTTCTCTGTTAAAACATAAGTGAAGTGAGCAGTCATTCCACGTGATGCTATTCAACACTATGACAGCCCACTTCAATCTCACTTCACTTTAGTTTCACGGTGAGGTCTTTGACCTGGCCGGAGGCCTTAATTTATTGAGGCACCCATAGGCAAACCCGTTTAAGCAGCCGCAAGCTTAACCTGAGAGATGCCATATATACTACTCTGTCAAAAAAGTACCGGGAAATTCATCCAAATTTATTTTATCGCCTTTAAAGTATGCTCCTTCAGAAACGATATAGGTACTTACGCCAACGAATAATCCAATCATTTTTTCCAACACTTTTTCCGGAATTGAGTTTAGTTTTCGCTGCAAATTCTCCTTATGACTTCTACCGAATGAAAACGGGTGCCACGAAGTGGTAATTAGAGTTTAGGAAAAAGAAAGAAGTCGGCTGGAGCCATATTTGGTGAATAAGGTGGTTGTTCGATGGTATTTGTCGATTTTTTGGTCAAAAATGCGTTCACAATGATGGCCTTGTGCGCAGGCGCATTATCGTGGTGTAAAATCCAAAAAATATTTCTATAAATCTGGCCTTTTGTTCGAATTCGCTTACTTAAACACCGCATAACGCTCAAATAATATACTTTATTTACCATTTGACCTTCCGGTAAGAATTCAGAGTGCACAACACCGCGATAGTCAAAGAAAACAGTCAACATGACTGACTTTTGATCAACTTTGGCGTGGTTTTTTCGGTTTCGCTTCAGTTGGAAGGCGCCACTCCGAAGCTTGTGGAACTAGCCTAGTTGAAGTCTTTTGGGACTAGCCGAGCGGCAACATGTTTCATACCCAAGTGATTATTTAAAATGATACTGATCGACTCGTGAGACAGAAAGTTCAGCGGCTATCTCTCTCAAATTTGAATGAGGTTTTTCAGTCTATTTCCTTCACTTTTGCAATGTTAACTTCAGTTGAAGACGTTGATGGCCTACCAGGGCGAGGCAAATCTTCCAGTATATCTCGACCGCTTTTTAACGCTTTCTATCACTCATAAGCACGTGCTTTTAATAAATTCGATTCACCGTAAGCCTTCTGTAATATTTTCAGTGATTTCGAACACGAAACTCCACTAGCGATGCAAAAACTCTTTGTTCGATGTTTTTGTCCAATATGCATTTCTCAATACACACTAGATATGATCTATCTAATAATTACCTAATGTATTATATACTAAAACCTTCCTGAAAGAATGTAGATCACATTAATGAAAGAATTATCAAAATTGATTTTTTAGTTTTTGAGAAAATCGCAGACATACAAACAAACATACATACCTACATACGGGTCGAATACAGGACCTCCTTTTTTGAAGTCGGTTAAAAACAGCACTGTATTTAATCTAAATAACAGATGCAACTCAAAAAAAAAGAATTTGGAACCATAAACAAATCATCCATTCCCGATACTTTTTTGACTGAATGTTGTATATAAAATTTATATAAGGTTTTACTAAATAGATCCGGTTTACTTAAATGAATATACAACGTGTTAATGAAATAACCCAAAACCTGAAACTAGTTTGCTTAGGATCGGCAGCAAAATCGAATACAATAATTTTTAATTTAGGTTATTTAAAAAAAAAAAATTATTTGTCATGCCATATCTAATACTTTTTAACGACGCTGTACAATACGACTGTGACACTACTGTCCAACGCGATGTAAACAAAAAGTGCAGGCGAGGGTGAGGGGAGAGGGGGTGCTAGAGCTGGCGCTACCCCAGCTACCCTCCGTAGTCTCCGTAGTTTTAATTTACGAAAACGTAAATTACGACTATAATTACTAGTGACACTACAGTGATAAGTTCTTTGAAAGTAATTTACGAAAACGTGCTTTAACGTGTATTCAACAAGGTGGTAGACATTTCGAGACATTGCTGTGACAAACAATGAACGATTGTAAATAGGTAGGTTGATTTATTTCAAATAATTATTGTAAATATGGTGATTCAAATGTTTTAAATACGCCAATTTTTGTTTACGACCACCGCCTTTTTGATTTATCTTTCAACTAGCCATCGCTTACTTTTAAGCGTGTTAGGTTTACATGCAGCCAGTCCAAAGCCTGGAAAAAGTGTGATGGAAAAATTTGAGTCACTTTTCTATTCCAAAGCAAAACATACGCATTATTTAATAATAACAGAAGGAGGGGATTAACCTCAAACGATAGTGCTCCTGTCACTCCGGTGTCAACGAACGTTTGACGCTACGAATCTGTAAGAAGTAGCGCCATAACAACATTTACAAATATCTTTTACAATAATTTATGAAAATAAATAATTATACGTCATATCAATTTATTAATATAAAAATCGGTTGGGGTGTCCGAGGTTTTGGGTTATTTCATTAACACATTGTAAATGTGCACAAGTGAGAGACGTCTTATAAAAGTAAATTAAGCTTATTTTGTTTACCCACGCGTTTGCGGGAATTACAAAATGATCCTATCAAAAACTTTACACGATTTAATACGAAAGCTTTTTGCTGTAGGAGTTAGCTGTCTGTGGGTATATTTGTAGTATTATGTAATGTACAATTTAATTATTTCCGAGTGTGCTTTCGGCAGCGAATATAATATTTAAATCATAGGAAGGTTGTAATTATACATATTACAGGAATCATCTATTAAAATTTAATAATCCTGCGTTCAATTATAAAATAACAGCAGAATTGTGAACGTCTCATGGAATTAGATAATGGAATATTGAGGGGCAATTTGTGAAGAAAATCGTCACTGACAACATCTCCATACCCATTCTATTGGCCGCAGAAGTTGACTACTGGGCAAAGATATCCTCAAAAACTGTAACCATTATCTGTTATTAGCTGTATGTTTTTCTAAATAATATCAAATAAAATAAACCCAAATGGTAATGTTCCCTGACTTGACGAGTTGTACTAAAATGTGAAGTATTTGTGTCATGGGTTTTAAATGGGTTCGAACCCAGGCAGGCGCTTTCATTTGTGTAAATAATGTCATCACCATTGCTTCCAAAACGGTGAAGAAAAACATATTGAGGAAACCGGCATGTCCTAGAACCTAAAATTCAAAGACATGTGACATCTTCTAACCCACACTGGGCCTGCGTGGTAGATATTAGGCCACTCCCTCCCTGTGGGAAACTTTTTACAATTGTTAAAGTTCTGGACAATGGAACCCCAAGAAGAATGTTCAAAACAAATATTTACTCAGCAATTCCACACCGTCCTTTACCCAACTTAACTGTCCCCATTTACATACACTGAGGTGTGAGTAAAATGCAACACAACCGTATCTAAAGAAGCTTAGCGTCACCTGCAGCGCTCCACACTCACCGCACCACCGCACCTACAGACAAACACTTTAAGCTGATTATCACGGATATGTCCCTCACCAACTCACAGATAGCTATAATTATTATGCAACGTTACCACGCAATGCGATGCGAACTCAAATTACATTCATGTATTTAAAATCGGGAGCTTTTGTGGGATGACCACGACCACCCCTCATCCACCTCTGGCTGTAACGCGAATCTGGCGTACAGCGAATCTGTCCTTAAGCTAACAAATGGATAGAACAGGTACCTACTCTGTGGTGAAGAGTGCGTGTGTTTCCACTTATATCAAACATGAAAGCATCTATTAACCTACTTTCTATACTTATAACGTTATCGTGAAAATGGTAACACGATACTGCATCTCGAAGTATCGACGATTTTATCTTGCTCTTTGACCCAGATTTATTGGACCCGATATTCATAATACTTGTCGGTAATCGAAAAATATAACGTTTTAATGGTCGCTTGAATTTTTATTTTGAGTGAATATGATTTAGGATAAGACCTCGTTTTGTTTTTAAGTTGGTCTCAGATTTAAATATTTTTCCTGGTAGTTATTATGTCCGCTCAAAAACGAAGCTCTTTAGGGTTGAAGAAAATAATCTTAATATATAAACTTCTTGTGTCACAGTGTTAGTAACAAAACTCCTCCGAACCGGCTTGACTTGACATGAAATTTTGTGTGTATATTCAGTAGGTCTGAGAATAGGACGTAAATATATTTTTTTTCAAAACGCCGTTTGCGGGGTCAGCTAGGGGCTAGTGGGGTTGCTTGGGGATATTCACACAAAATTGATATATACAAACGTTGTGCCAATCCCGATTCCGAGCGCTCAGATGGCCAATTAGAGGCCAAAATTTGCCAAACACTATCTCATCTCAATGGACTGTGGCCAGTGTCAATCTGTCGATAAATTACGTTAATTGTCAACGTTTTATTGGACAACCGATGCATACCATGGAGAATCGAAGTGAACGACGTCACTCTATCTGATAATTAAATCGTTATTTCTGCAACTTTGTTACAGTTGTTCTTCTCAGAACTGACTTTGTAATTTTGCTCGATTCGGGCCTTTACAAAATATGTACCTACTTATTTTGTAGCTATTTGAGTTTATGCGACAATTAATTTGGTTTTACTTCCAGTTGCCATTTCGAAAAATTGTATCCTGCATCACACAAAATGTAGGTCGTAGTGTGTACAAAGAGCGTATTATCCTTTATTCAAAAAATGCAGTGGCCTATATTGCTGACAGGCCCGAAAATGAATATATGCTGCATTTAAAATAACAGGCGCTTAAATTTTGACACGTTCGTGCCCTCCCAACGTGGCCATAAACCGCGAAAGTTCGTTCAGTGTAATAAAAAGTTAATACTTGGCGCAGGCGGGGCGGGTTGGATTGCGCATTACTTGCTACATTATAAACAAGTCTGCCTGTGACACCCCTCCTTTATGACCCCCTCTCGGCGGACGGCATGCATAATTAAATCTACGCGGTCAAATTAGCAATTTGGACCCCCAACAATAGGACATAGTTCAGTTTAAGCGTCTTTATTGTCCAAACAAATTTATTCAACCATTACTGTGCTCAATTAGCGCACAGTAACTACACTGAAACAATTTCAGGACTTGTTTTTATTATGTCTTCGTTACGGCTGTTTTGTTCCGTTGCAAACGAATTTGTTTTAAGCCATTTTAATGTTAAGTTTATATCGACTGCAATGTGCTCTAGGGTGCGCCGGGGCGCTACTGTGATTAATGGATTCCTAATAATTGCACGTCTTCTGTTTCTGTGCAACTCACTTTTAATTTAATTTAGAGGTTAAGCGATCCGTTTCGTATTTGCGGTTATTAATTTTGTAAGGGGGCATATGACGGACTTTCCTTAAATACTTGGTTATATACAGCAGTGTTGAATAATAAAATATTAGTAGGTATATTCAGAAAACATACATTTTCATTGTAAACTGGCAGAGTTTATCAAACTTCCACAACTATTATTTTAGCATGAATTCATAAATATTTATGTTCTTGCAATCGAGCTTCCAATAAAGTGTGGTGTCGATAAGTATATGGAAATTCAGCAGCTGGGAGCAGAGCAGGCGTGCGCGCCACTGATAACGGATTTAGGGCTGTTTTTCAATCGGTTGGCGCCACAATCCTGCCATATTATTAGCGATAGATATCATAATGGCAACACACAATCTTAAATCACACGGCAAAATAAACAATTTGCGTGCTATGTGTTTTACTAGCTTGGTTAGCACGGTAAATGATGTTTACTTTTGATTTTATGCATGCAGTGTATACAGCTACATTTCAAAGCGAAGCAAATTCCATCAGTAATTCAATGTGGAAATTAATGAAGAGTAGCGTTAAATAAATAGTAGTTACTACGTATTCATATGATTATGATATTTAACTAACTGAAACAGTTACTCATCAAAGCTTTAGAATCTTTAGAGCAACATTTAATTCCGGAAACCTAGAATTAATTTAAACTTTGCATTTAATCTTGTTGCCTGACGAAACTTTTGCAAAGTGAGATAAAGTATCACCTAAAACAGCAGAGTTACCAACATTATCAGAGATAACTTGGCGGACATACGGACGCCTTGTTTGGCGAACTGAATTAAGATCAAAACAAACTAGGAACTTTGCATAGAAGTGTTCGTACACACGGTGGCAGCGTTCACGAGCCCTTTAGCGTAAAAAAGTTTGCGTTTTAAAATGAAATGAGCTCATGTTGGTAGAGTTTATCAGTCTCTGTGGACTAAGTAGTTTTTTTAAATTAGGTATATTGAATAAATTAGTAGTAGATTACCCGGGTTGCTACTCTTAGTGCTAAAGTGCATTTGTAAAAATGGACGGTAGAAAGGACAACTACTAACATTGAATAGATTACCAGATTACCATTGCTAAAATTTGTGCTAAAGCGTATACAACTTGTTAATAGCATTAAAAATATACCTATATTATTGTAACCTGTCGTTGGATTTGATTGGTTTTTTAATAGTCAACCTTAAACATTTATACTGTGATAACCAAAGCGTACACAACAAGGCATCGCTACTGACCCCACCAGGGGAACAGCTTAATTTTACTTTAAAATTAATATTATAAAGGCGTTACACAATCGGGTGTCAAGGGAACAATTTTGCATAAAGATGAAATTTTGCATAGCTTACTGGAAAGGGAGTAGGCTACTTTTACTTCCTTACTATAAATAATTTGGTATTCAAAGTAAACAAGGTAAGTCTGGATTTACGCCCAATTAATGGTAGTAGTGAGGCAGTAGTGGCCCAGTGGGAACGGCCCATGACCACCGCTCTCAAAACGGTGACGGTGTACTAAAACATCGTGAAGAAACTGGCATGTCCTAGAATAAAAAAAAATTTAAGACATGTGACATCTATGAACGCGCACTGGGCCCGCGTGGCCCACTCCCTCTCACCAAGAGGAGGCCTGTGTCCCAGCAGGGCAACATTTTAGGCTGCATAGCATGCTGGTAGTAGACTAGTCTAGTCAGACTAATATTATAAAGGCGAAAGTTTGTGAGTGTGTTTGTATGTTTGTTACTTCTTCACGCACAAACGGCTGTACCAATTTTGATAAAATTTGGTATGGAGGTAGCTGACACCCTGAATTAACATATAGAATACATTTTTATCCCGATATTCCCACGGGATCGATACTTATGCTGGTGAAACCGCGGGGCGCAGCTAGTACAATATAACTGGCGAATCTGGATTTACAGACACCAGCACACACCCTGCCTACACCTTCTGGGAAAACGCGTTATATTATGGTATGATAAAATTCTGAATATGAAAATGTGCAGACATCTATTTAGAAAACATGTCAGTAACTTTTATCTATAATTGGACGAGTTCCAAACAAGGAAAACGAAGGTGAAGTGTACTTTTCGATATTATTATGACTTTGTAGACAATTAGGCTTCGTTCAGAAGGTTTCGTTTTCGTGTGTAGCGGGATTGAATCAACATATTCCATGATGTAATTTCGTTATAGACTTACTATGTATCCGTGGACTGTTTGCACAAAGTATAATGCGTTTTCTATCATTTTGCTTGCAAAAGAAAAAAACTCAATCGTCAGTCAGTAACAGGCAACAGAGAACAAGGTTAAACGTAGTTGCTACGAGTGCTACGACCGACGTAGCAGATTGCTACGCCAACGCTTAAAGGCGTTGTTCTACGTATCCAAGACATTTTGTTGTAAATAAATACTTTGAAAAATATCAGATATTTTATCATAATGGGTGATATAGGAAATAGTTTTTTTATTTCCCCAAATGTTTGTGATTTTATTTTGAATTATGTAGATGTTCTTGAAATAGAGCTTTCACAATACTATTATTAATAATATGATTCTTATGAGGTATTTTAACATCTTAATAAAGCAGCGTGTAATAATTAGAAGTACTGTTTATACAGATTTTTTGTTGTGCATAAGTGTTTGAAGATAGAGAAGGAGGAATAGGTCCTTTTTATCTATACAGGAAGATTTTTTTATCACCATCCAAAATTTTTACAGGGTGTTCTACCCATGAATACGAACAATATAAAATTCAAAGTCCTGACTGACTGATATATCAACGCACAGCCTAAACCCCTGGTCCTAGAGACATGAAATTTGGAGGGTGTGTTCTTTGTGGGTATCCACTAAAAAAGGGTTTTTCGAAATTCCACCCCTAAGAGGGTGCATGGGGGGGGGGGGGGTGAAATTTCACGCGGACGAAGTCGCGGGCAGAAGCTAGTCTTAAACATAATAAGGACTTCTGTCTCAAAACTCGCGAATCATATTTTAATCAACATACACCCTGACCTGCAAATTGCAAAAAACGTAATCTACGTTCGCGATTTATTTGCCAAAAATGTAAGCAAATATGAGTTAATGGAAAATTAACTTTAATTCCTACACAATAAAGTTCAGTTTACGCTACAACTTCAGTATGTCCTAGAATAAAAAAATCGAGGTCATTTTAAAATTACCAACCCGCACTGTGCCGCGTGACAGTTTACGGCCCACTCCCTCTCACACAGAGGAGGTCTGTGTCCCAGCAGTGAGTACATGATTATGCTTATGCTAAGGACTTCTGTGTCTGGACCTGATATTAATGTACACAATACTTGCGTGTGCCTTTGCTTACTATACATACCTACAAACAATATTGTTATAACAAATATAATATTACATAAGCTTACGTTATTGTCCCAAATAGGCATACTGCCTTACACAACAATTCTTCGAAATGTAGGCCGCCTTCGATCAAAATATGTGGGTATTAGAACATTATTATAATATGCCAGAAATGTGAAATGGTATCGCGAAATATTTTCCCATCCCAATAAACATGTTTATGAAAATAGTTTCCTTAGGTAGAAGACATTGTTCTCATGCCTATGTTAACTTTTATATGTACGTTTTTTTATGTACGTTTAAAAAAAATTGCGAAATTACACATTGCCATCACTGAAAAAAAAATTACTATTGCATCATTTTCAAAGTGTGAATAGTAGGTAGGTACATTCTTTTGTTTTATTCGACTACAACTAGCTGAAGAGGTCAGGAGAAATACATTCTACAAAAACCTCAGATTAAATCTGTCAATAATAACCCTAAATTTTTGACAAGTTTTTGACATTGATTGTCGCTGAGATGAGATTGCGAACTAGATTTTGAACGTTTTTAATTGTATGAATTGGCCTTCAAAGTTAAGTCAAAGCGTTAGGTACAGAGGCCAGCACATCAACCTACCCCAATCTGTCAAATTTTCCCAATTGAATATGAACCTTATTCCTTTGTAGTAAAGTTGAAAATCTATCAAAGTTTGACAGGTTGGGGTAGCTTGATGTGCTGGCCTCTGTACGTTCAATAGGTAGTCACTATTTGAACTAGTGGGCCATTGTCCACTTCTACGTGGACTCGTACATAACAAAATAAACCAATAAACAATAACAAACCAATAACAAACTATATCCAATATAGCTTGATAATAATAAAATCCAATAGATGGAGCTGTACGGGCTAGTCTCTTCTAGTGGCCCGATGTCGGCGTTCTGTTTGTTTAGCGACTAATTAGTCAAAGTTGGCCAAGTTGGGCGTTTGTCGGTTTATTCAGGTGGACAGAAGCTAAGGTTTCCATCTTTCTCATGGGGAGATGGGGACTACTACTTTAATTTATAGATATCAGGTTATGATTGAGTTCGAGCTTGCTGTCAATATTAACTAATTGGGGCATGCAAAAAGTATATATCTTTTATTTATGAGGCCGTGCAAAGTACACATTAGGTTTTAACATTTTTATTAAGTACCAAAAACGTGTGGTGGTAAAAGCAGTGAGTTCACGTCAAAACTGCACACAAAGAGGTCAGTGTCACCAAATCTTGGACTACGATTTTGTTCGAACCACCATCTACACGATATCGAATTGTCAACCTATTTTTATAAAAAAATAAAGCCAATTAAAATTCACCCAGTAGTTAGTCTCCATCCATCTATTTCATCCCCTATACATTTATCGTAAATACCGCCGGTTTAAACTAGTATCTGTCCGTAAATAAACTTTTCAATATCAGTATAACGTAGTATTTTGAACGTTTTACCGATATTTCACGAATTTTGAATTCGACAAACTCAGTGCAGGTGCGATTTTATTGTGTTAAATGGACGTGTAACAGATTGGTCTCAGAGGCTGTTATACATTATTTGCACAGTACCAGGGAATGAGTGAATCGTTTGTTTATACTTAAAACTACGTTTTTGTGGATATTCCGGTTTTCCTTGGAATAGTTGGTCAAAAGGATCGTGTATAATAAAAAGTATAGTGCAATTTAAAATAATGTTTAAATAGAGTAGATACATTTTACGTAATTGCACTGTCTATACATAATTATAACCCCTTTACTAATAAACGTTGTATATCGTCTGTATAGTTACACAACGCTTTGTCTTCTTTCGAAAGTCAAATTACTGACGACTGAAAGAGAGAAATCGGTGTGTTTCATCTGATATAATACGTTTATTAGTAAGGGGGATAGGGTATGAGGTCGTCGGCTTTAATTAGTTGAAAAGTAGTGTTTTCTCTGTCAGTGTTTAGACAAGCCGAGATTCGTTTATTTTATCTTTTAACTGCTGTCAATTCTTCAGTCCAACAAGTGTGTTTATCATATTTCAAGGGTCAGGCAATATTACACAAGTAGTGTGTCTTTCAGGCCACATAAAAACTATGAGACTGTCAACCATTGCAAAACTTAAGAAAATAAATGTAGGTCACAAACTTTAGTCTTCAATACATAACTAATTTTACTAATCTGACATTATTTTGTTAAACCTTCATTATCAGTATTGTTAAATTATATGAAGAAGATCAGTTGGAGAACAGCTAATTAAAATTTAATGAAACAAGTGTTGGTAGGGTAATTAAATTTTTAATAAGTTATTGATTTCGAAATCGTTTAATTTAATCGCGTTTCTAGAACCTATAATGTAGTCTAATATGATATGCATAAAGTGCATGAAATTTTGGTGAAAAAATATACGAAAATGTATTTGCGTGTAATGGTTTCATTCAGGCAGCAGATGCGAATTGAAACATTCGGCCTAAATTTATATTAATGAATGATAAAATGAACCTTTAAAAACAGTTAAATAAATTTTAAGAAGGAGTCTAGTTAGTCGGCAGCTAACAGTTTTTAATTTGGAATAACGAAAATTATAATCTAAAGCTTTACTGAAATTGGATTGGACCAAGTTTCGTAGACGAAAATTCTTTAAACTTTCTTTTACGGCAAGTTAGTAAGAGTTATTATTGTATTCTTTGTTCTTTCTTCGCGAATTGTTTTAGGTAGGTACATTCGTCTTTTTTACGAAGACATTATGGCTGTGATTTTATTATTTTTTCATAAGTTTCGGATATCATTATGAGCTGTATTGTTGTTGCCTTTTCAGAGTGTGGAGAGTTCAATAGGTAACTGTGCTTATTATAATTAGCTCTTTTTATTATTCTAGTGTTAAAGATGGAAATTCGCATGCATAAACGCATGTTTTTGTAAAACTCTATAAAATATGTTTTAATAAAATGTCGACGTCAAGTGATGATAGATTGAAATTATTTTGATAGGTTGTTGGCTTCGCATATTGCGGCATAACATACAATATAATAACACGTAGTTAACCCTACATTTTATATACTAAATCCGTTGAAAGCTCTACTTTTTACCCACTACGCCCACAATATGAATCATGCTGGGATAAAAAAAAACTCAGTGTTGTAAAATATGCATAAAAATTTAATTAACAGCTCGCTGTGCTCGTTTTTATAAAACTAAGCGTGTTGGGAGTGAATACGGAGCCTTTCATATTTCCAATACATCGAATAAAACTAAATAATTCCGAACCGGTCGCCCGTATATACAAGTTTATATAGGTAACATTACTGTGTGTACGGATGTGGAACTTGCGATTCACTTTGAACTCTGTTTATTAAGGTGTACCGATTACTTCTGTGTTATTTGCATAATCATGGATGCTTTTAAGAGCGTTTACGACGTAAGGCATTTCATATAAACTTTTAAGCACTCGTTTTTCGAAATGAATGAAACGATTTTAATGAAACTTCGTAAGCATAAGCAGCATACAAAGGTCTATAAAGTTACTTAAGAACATTTTCGAAATGTGTGTGTGTGTTTGTGTTCTTACCATATTTCAAGTCACGCTACGGTATTCTAATAATAATAAAAAATACAAGTCCAACTACCCAAAGTTGTATTCAAACGAGCAGCTAATTTCTAACTAGCACACAAGTGATATTGTAGCTGCAGGTATGTCCCGCCAAGTAGACAATGTACAATGTAATGTAGCTCACAAAGGCATCAAACTAGCTCGGTATGGCGCTAAGGCCGTATCTCAGCCGTGCCATTGACAATGAGGCCCGATCCACGTAATCTCCGCTTAAGTCTAAGACGCTTGTCTACTTACTGTCTTTTGTGCACTTGCTACAGTAATTTGATTTGTGCTGCTAAGTGCTGATTGAAGTGACGTGTTAGCAACGTGCGTATTATTGTAGATATTTGATATATATAAATGAATACACAATAATTTGTTTGTTTCGTTTTATAGAATGTAATAGAATATTACTGTGTTTCGAATTTAGGCATTATGAGGACGTTTATTTATAAACAGGTAATTTATGACTAACAGACAACGTTTACTCGTCACAATTCATAAAACTGACACAGAAGATTGTTTGGAAGATGTATTTTGATATTAGGTACTTCGTACTCTCCCGAGTACAGTTAAATGTCAACCCCAAAGGAGGTAAAATGAAGTGTACCAAAAAAATACCACCGACATCCAAAAAAAAGCACTACAAAGTGAAAAATAGGTATCTTTTCTACACTGACTACATGTGTCCTCACTGTTTAAAGTAGGTACATTTCGCTGAAAATTCCTGCTATGACAAATCTGTCAAAGGTATTGTTGAGCATTGAACATCGTCATCCCTTAGGCCTCCCACACACGGAGCGCTGGTGACCGCCTGTAGATTTCTGCGACAGTCAGAACATTCGTGGATTCTATTTGGGCTCGCCGTACGTGAGTCAGTGGCACAATGTATGAAAAGTGGCTGTCGCTGATCACAATAAATTGGAGGTTGCGAGTGGCCCATGTGCAAGTCCCTTCACAGGTGAACGTGTCCAAATAAAACATGTTACACGATGCATTCAAAATCAATTAGTAAATTCATTTAAATACCGATTTGCTAATGAGACTAAAACACACGTAGTTAATCGGGTTTGTCATGTCGTTTGGGAACTATACGACGATAAAGCTTAGGGGCGAACGTGGTTTTAATTTTACAGGGGTATATTTTAATGATGCCCTTACTAAGATAGCTCTCGTATAAGGGTGAGTCTACAGAGGCAGATCCTTCGTAAACACGTCGCGTGAAACAAAATAGTTGTTTGTAGCACTGTTATAATTTAATTCTCGATGCAATTCAACCCTACGTACAAAAAGGGGACTTATGGCCGACGGCATTTAGGTCACGTACCTGTGTATTTGAATCAACAAAAAAATAAATGAACAATCCACTAAACAGTAGTGTTCATGGCGTATATTGTTTTTAATTGGAGTTAGATTTCACATTTAAATAATTAGCAGGTAAATCCATTTTTGATCCATAAAATACTTTAATGGTAAACCGACTACGCAATGCCTACACAGTTACAGGAACCGAGGGACTGGGAGAAAATTATTTAGAATAGACGGAGTAGAGTTTCACCTTTTAATTAGCGTAAAAACATCGTTATAACTGGAGGTGTACTGTGTTCACCAGAAAACGATTGTGTTTCACTAGAATTAGTAACGTTGTCATAATAACAAGGGTTTCTGCGTTTACCCGCCACACCCCGTCGTGAGGAACAACAAAAGGGTCCGTGCAGATATAAAACGGAGTCTTAGAATGAAAACTTTGCTATTGTTACTGCTGAGCCATGGGTCGCCGCATTGTTCAAGTTATATTAAAGTGGGAGTTTAATACTTGAAAGGATTACTGTTAGATGTGGTCACGAGGCTATTACAGCCAGGCCCAGGCTGCTTGAAGATTGTAGATTAATATTACGTCACAATGACGGCGGAGGAGGAAGCATCCTTGTTATGATTAAATTTAATGAATCGCCTGATAATCTTGCAAAATTGCTTTGGAATTTTCTTTGTTCGTTGTAGGTAGCTGCTACATGGTTTTGCGTCACATTTATGTATGAGAATGTATTACAAAATGAATAAACAAAATGTTGATGACAAGTAAACCGGGTTAAATTAAATTAAATTAGCTAGCGAAACTCCGCAGATGTGATGGGTATCGATATCCAAACCGGAAAGAACAAGAAATAAATTATATATTTATTTTACCATTTATGTACCTACATACATTTATAAACAGACAAGAAAAAAAAAAAACAGAACAGAATAATAGGTACAAAGTTGATGCTTATTTCATAAGAAATCTCTACCAGCATACCTGTGATAGGACAATAGATAGAAAGATGTAGACAGCGTGTGAAAGAGTAAAGGAGACAAAATAAAAAACTAAAAAAAAAACAAACAACCAACATCACAAAAACAAAACACTACAAAGTGAAAAATAACATTAATTTCGGAAGTCGGTGTCGTTGGTTCTACATTTTCGTTTATTGTTTAGTTACTGGTTTGTCTATAAAATTTGAGGGTTTCCCTCGATTTCCATGGGATCCTCTCATCAGATTCCAACTTGATGACAATGGGACCACCTCGAGAGTAAAAACTTTCAATTAAAAAAAACGGTCTACAATTGACGAAGAAATCGGTGAACATACATAAAAACTACATACATAAAGTCGAACATGTAACTTATAAAACTAAAAAAAATATTATGAGAATATACTTACATCCATACATATTTCTTAAATGAATATCACTAGAATGTTAATAAATTATAACGTAATTAAAATAATAAATACATACACAACTATGATGAAGTGGAAAGATAGTGTTTTTTTACTCTTCTTTTTTTTTAAACTGCAGTCCCTAATGTCAGGCGGTGTGAATTCCACAACCGCCCAAACACATAGGTGATGGGTATCAATATCTTATAAGTCATCACGCCTGCAGAGTTATGCTAGCTAATTTAATTTGACCCTGTGTAGATATTAAAAGCGCTTTTTGAAAAAAACTTGTTTTTCTGCGTTAATAGGAGATTATGAGTATCCACCCAAAGTATTAAGTACTAGGAGGTACTCTTAAAACTCCTAAGTACGAATAGAAAACTACGTCTAGCTTTATTCTTTTCTAGGTCAGGTTGAATTCATTATTTTTATAATACAACTTTATTAAACCCATTAACTGAGGCGGAAGGTATCATAAACTAGGCTAAGTTTAGTAATGGCAAAGATATGTACGATGCATTTCGCGAGCTTGTAGTACGTTTGCAGAAAAAACTCATACATTTATAATGTAACCACTAAAATAAAGTTCATACGAGTAAGGAATACTGGAAATCGAGCCAAATTGGACTCCTCGACGTTCAAGGTATGATATTCAAGTGGCATAACGAAATAATATAAAAGCAACCTGAAGTGAAGAGATGCTGGAGTCTGTTCAAAAATTAACTTTATGTGACAAACATCTGTGAATTTTTTATTGCACTCTGGGAGCTTTTGCGATGTTTCCAGGTTACTTGTGGCAAGATTGAATAAGAGATCTTTGTGTTCAAAACTATTATTTTATTGTAAGTTTTTTTGACATAAGTAAGAAAGGAAATACTAGTTTTCTTTTTTTACATAGCGAGAGTGTGATACTGACTTTCAAACAATGAATACATATATCCTAATATATGTTCTCCGAAGCGTTAGGCAGAAGTGTAATTGCAAATAAAATATTAAAATATTCAAGAAATTTTGAATATGATAATTATGCATAGTGCCCATAACCGCTATCGTAACTCTGACAAATTGACGGGTCTCGGTAATTAGTTTAATAAAGTCTCGGTTAACGACGTTTTAACACTCAAGCTGCCTTGAAGTTTAAAAGGTCATTAACCACTAACACATACCAAATACAGATGCGTCTCATGTTAAAAAAAAATAAGTGAGACGAAACTAAAGTCAGTGTTAATATTATCACATTTTCAGAAAATTTCTAAATGCTAAAACAGACAGTTTCAATTAATTGAATAACGTTCTAGCCAAGTACTATCTGATCACACTAATATTATAAAGGCGAAAGTTTGTGAGTGTGTTCGTATGTTTGATACTTCTTCACGCAAAAACGGCTGGATCCATTTTGATAAAATTTGGTAGGGACGTAGCTGACTAATCCCGGGAATTAACACATAGGCTACTTTTTATCCCGATATTCCCACGAGATCGAAACTTATGCAGGTGAAATCGCCGGGCGGAGCTAGTAAAATGATATAACAAAAAAACAAAGATCCTTATGCGATACCCGCACGCACACACACACTCATATACAACATTATTTTTAGTATATGCGAAACCTGAATATAGTTTGTTCAGGATAAGTAACTGAATCGATTTCAAAAATGTTTACACCATGTTATATTTTGTCCCAAAAATATTTAATCACTAGCTAATTACAATAAAATCGCCGTACAGTTAGGTACCTACTGCCAAACTATTATCAATGAGCGTACGATGCTGGAGAAGCATAAATCATGGTCACCCCGCGCCGCGCCGCGTGGTGAGCATGTTTT
The DNA here is from genome assembly GCA_963669345.1 of Gortyna flavago. NCBI lineage: Eukaryota > Metazoa > Arthropoda > Insecta > Lepidoptera > Noctuidae > Gortyna > Gortyna flavago. The sequence goes on from OY770129.1 coordinate 11,571,818, forward strand.
AGAACGGACAACCAGGTAACATAACTAGCTTATAACTTTGTGATTTCTCATGATACAGGTACATATATTCTTTACATAAAAATACTAGACACGTGTTTCGGGTTTCGCATATACAAAAAATTATGTTGTATAATAGAAAGAGACAGAGAGAGAGATAAAGTCGCATGGAGGGGGCATAACGATTTTTCTTTAGGTGACGATTTTTACCAGTCAACTGCTACCGTAAGCCGCGTCAAGGAACTTCGTTCCAAAAAAAGAAAGACGTAGTCACACAAAATACTTTTAATATAAAACAATTACTTTCCCTAATAACAGCGTTCACGCCTTCCCGCCAGCCACGTAGTAACTTGCTGTGCACCTGTGCTTGGCACTATTTTCACATAGGAACTCGTTGCCTCGTCAACGCAGATAAAACAAAGTAGTGTAACTTAATTAGAAAGTTCGTTATTCATTCCGCTTTGATGAGAGACACCCTTCAAGGTAGACAGGCACGTGGCTGCAAACGAGCTCTAACTTGATCTAATCTCTTTTGGGAAAACTTTAATTTTAACTGCTTACAATGATAGTTCAGTTTGGAAACAGAAGCCTCCAGAGAGAACCTCTGTATATAGATAAGTACAGTCGGTAAAAGAGTTAGGGATAGGTACAGGCAAAACTATTCGTCTTTCCACTACACTGACTATGTTAATAACTTTTTGAAATAAAGACATATTAAAAATTGTGATGTTAAAGGCTTTCACTACCACATTCACAAAATTATCCAAATAGACTCCCATTTTCAAAACTCATTTATTTACGTTACACGTCTGTGTTTGGGTCACAGAGATTCATATGTGTACCAAATTTCAACTTAATCGGTCCAAGGGTTCCGTTTTTTCCTTTTGAGCTACGGAACCCTAAAAAGTTAAAAGTTAGTTACGGCTTTCATTTTGCAGTTCAACAACATTAATTGCGTTATTTACGTTGTTGAGCAAACTAATTTTTCGAACATAATATGATGCAATGGATTAGTAACATCCTTCAAAATGATTCAGAATATGATTGATAGGGTGTTACGCAATTAGGGTGCTGGATGATCTTACGGGAGATTCGTCGGGGCAGGCAACGCACAAAGAACAACGGAAAGCTATGGGGGAGACGTTTGCCCAGCAGTGGGACAATATAGGTTGAATGAAAAAAATAAGTTAAGTAGTTGCCTGCACAGTTATTTATTTTTTGACTGTACTTACATTATACAGAGTACCTACCTCACCTTACAATCTCGATATAAACAGGATGATGTGGCGGAAAAGTTTTATTTTCTCCCATTTGTTATTTACGATTCAAGAGATCTAACAACAACATTTCCTGCAATATGGTGAGAGCCGAAGTCTACGTATCATTATGTATGTAGGTACTTTGTTTGTGGCAGTCATGATATTTTTCTGCTTTCTGACTTATTTTTTTAAGAATTTTCTCCCAACTTCGGTAAGTGCACTATTACTGGGTACATACAGGTTGATATATTTTTAGAAATAAGAGCTTTTTCAAAAATTACACACATACACGTAACCTCACGGCTTCACCTCATGCGGGTAGGCAGAAACTACAGAACGCTACCTGCTACAATCCGTACATACTCATTTTACCTCGTTTACGTTCATATATCTTGTCATACACGTTCACCGGTCGAACGGTCTGTTTTCTCCGAAACCGATTTTATAAAAGGAGTCTCTATGACAAATTTGTTTTATTTACATTACTTATCTATGATTTTCCTTCTGAAGTCCCTTCCAAGAATTCACAAAATAAACGATGTAATCTATAAATGCCGTGATTACCTACCAACCACCTGTCTTTCCAAGCACACAGGCTCTTCATATTGTTATAGTGATAAACATGTCTATTATACAAGCTCATGGAAAATATGGCGTAGGTATTTGGGGAAAAATACTCGTTATGATTCTCGAAAAATCTCCAAATAAAATGTATGATCAGATATCGGTTTCAGTAAAAAGACTGATGATTGAATCATTGATGGAGCTTCACTACAAATGGCAGAAACTGAAAAGCAAAAAATGTTGTTCTATTAGAACAAGTTCTACTTCTTCTAGGTAGAACTTGTTCTAATAAAACAACATTTTTTACCTAGAAGCCAAATTATAGTTTAGATTATTATCAAAATAAATGAAACTGATATTTTTATACAAGTTTTTTATTAATGAACTATTCGCTAAAATGTCTCTTCTTCTTCTTGGTGTCACGGGTACGACTGTATGATCTTGTTGGCCAAAAACTTCGCCACTTCCACGGCGTCGTCGGTGGCAGAGGTCACTTTGACTCCATGTTTTGGGACACATAGGGCAGAATAGTAGGTGGAGCATGGTTTGCGACCTAGCTATACATATCCGATACAGCTATTAGAGCATCTCCCTTCCTTCCGTGGTCCACTTGGGAAGTCCTTGAACCGTCTCCGGACACAAGTGGGAAAATGTAACTCCAATTTCCTTAAAAGTTTGTAAAATAGCATTTGCATTTCCCCTTGCAACTTCTTGGGGTGACTTTGTATGATATTTATTGATATTGCTATCCTTTAACTGCATGTCTCCATGGTCAACTGCAATATTGTGAAGTACTACTAGAGCCACTATGGTTGTTTTCACATTTCCTAGTTTGCAGGCTATGCTAGGACAACAGGTCCTAGGTGAGCGATGCGACGCGACACGTAGCGACGCGACGCTACGCGACGTAATACGACCAATACCTCACGCGACGTGTGTCCTATTTTGAAGTCATTCGTGAGCGACAAACGTGAAACGCTGCAATCTCAGTTCATTATTGTTTTAACTATGGGTATGTATACTGCGATGTTACTCGAAAATTCATATTTTAAATACTTAGCCCTCCACCACCGCCACATCAGCATTCACCGAGAGTCTTTTCGGTCATGAATGTGAAGTGGCGAGAAAAGAGCTTCATTCAAATTGATTGAAAATTAGCTCCTGAACTATTTAAACTTAGAATTAGGATGTTTTGAGTCCTACATTTCTTTCAAAAACAATAAAAAATTATTATGTAGCGCAAAAAGTGCTAAAAATACATTTACAAAAATTTAATAAATGATACTGTTTTTATTAATCTGTACTCTTTATTTACCCTCTTTGAAATCAGATATACTCTACTTCTTCACACTGCATCGCGTCTCGTCGCGCAAAAAACAAGTCCGCACTTCGTCGCGTTTGGTCGCATACTGATTAAGGCGACAACGTAGGCCACAAGTACATATAACGACTATTTACCTCGTTTGTTGTTCACCTAGGACAACGGGTTAAAGGCATTGAAAGCGTTGTTTTCACACTCCATAGCAGCCGCGTCCCACAATATTTCTTGTTGCTATATGTGCTTCGTTATATTTTTCTCGCTTCTATATTGCATTGTAGGTATATGTATAATAATAAACTAAATTGTTTAAACAGAAGTGCAAAATAAATACAACTGCACCTTTTCGAAGTAAGATTGTTTAAGAAACTGACTTTTCACACAATTTGTACTGAAATGTCATTTTTCTTATTCATCAGCTGATCTACAGTCGGCCATTATTTCCATAAAGTACTGTTATAGTAAGGTTTTGGATTTCATAGCTATATAGGTTATAGCTATGTAGAATAGTAGGTTTAAATAACGTTTTAGTGCTAAAATGCGTATATGAATAACAATTTTCGACAACCAGACTTTAGCAAGCCTTTAGATGTTCGATAACTGTTTATGAATAAGACCGCTAATATTTAACGCTAATACGACAATATGATATTTAAGTACATTGAATATAAAACAGTATACCTACTTCACAGTTACTGATCCACGCAAGCTTTTTTTTTTATTTTTCTTTCTTACTTTCAGAAGAAACGCTTCACAGAATGTAAGGAAACATACTATTTCCTGTAGACGCTATCAACGCGCTCCACTTTTAAAACACCTTGTTATGTCTACAACACTACACCTACGCTAAGTCTTTTGTAGTTAATTTTCCCTCGTAACCATGTTATAAGCTCACTCATAAATAAATACGTTCCTGATATTTATGCGCTTACCCAATATACAGTTATTAAATTCTAGCCTACATTGTGAATTTATTATGAAAGTTTTAATTCTTGTTCCAATATACTTAAGTAAATAAATCCTAAAGGGATGTAACCACCGTTTTACCTAAAAAGATTAATATGGGTTAGTTTGTTTTGCATAATTTATTATGTACAGAGGCCAGCACATCGAATTACCCCAATCTGTCAAATTTCTTTGATAGATTTTCAACTTTACTGCAAAGGAATAAGGTTCATATTTAATTAGGAAAATTTGACAGATTGGGGTAGGTTGATGTGCTGGCCTCTGTACGATAGTAATTGTTTTACGAAATTAATTACGTAGCCGCTGGAAAACGTTACACTTGATTAGCTAACATGTTAAATTTATTGTGTTCATCTATCTATATACAAATAATAAAGCTGAAGAGTTTGTTTGTTTGAATGCGCTAATCCCTAGAACTACCAGTCGGATTTCAATAATTATTTCTGCTTTTGATGGCCCACTTCTTAAGGAAGGCTATAGGCTATTTAACATCACGTTAGGATCCGCAGGAGCAGAGTAAAAATAATAAAATTCAGAAAGGCCGCTAAGCGAAAACGAAGCAATAGTGCAGGCATGCGATGCGATGCGACGAGGTGTGTCGGGGGAAAAAGAATTTCACGCGGACAAAGTCGCGGGCAAAAGCTAGTCAATGAATAATATAATAATAATAATTGTTTATTACCACAAAGTTCAAGTACATTGCACTGTATACAGATTAAAGATCTTAATTTAACTTTAGGTAGATAAGTACAATAGTTTCAACTCTGTCCCCTAAACTAGGCTAGGCCTGTATCTTAGGGGGCAGTGTCCGGCTATAGGGTATGCTTATAATGATTCTATTCTATGATTTTATTGTGGCAGACGTGCCAGTGGACTGTGTCAGGTGGGTGCATTTTTGATCTTGTGGTAAACTTTAAAAATGTGAGAGTGAAAAAGTGAAGAGTGAATTGTATTGTGTAAGAGTAAATGTTTGGTGATTGTGTGCGGAAGTGGATGGGATATTTGTGATAGTGTTAGTATTGTGTGTAGTGAATGAAGTGAGTGTGTGTTTGTAGTGTGTTAGGGATGTGCGACTGATTAGCTTGAGTGTAAAATTGGTGGATTCACATACAGTGGTGTTTATTAGATGATGTAAGTTAAAAGAGATTCCGTTCCATGATAGTCCTGTTTCAGCATTTTTTATGGGCTTTGTTATAAATGTGGGTACCTATTACGTAAAATTGGTGCCTTGCAAACTTCGTTTTATGTTGAATGCTGGGAATAATATGTTTACGTTTTTTGGGGTCAGGGGGAGCCAAACTGCCATGTATCCTTAGAACCGATTGAAGCACAAATAGCTGTCGTACAGTTAAAACCTTACAGTCTGCATAAAGTTGCGCTGTTGGATATCTGCGTGGTTTCTTTGTCATAACCTTAAGGACTGCTCTTTGTGCTCTCTCAGCCCCCAGGAGACATGTCTTATTGGCTCCACCCCACACATTAATACAGTACCCTAGCACCGATTGGCACAGCGCAAAATACACCATTTTAAGAACATCATGGTCAGCTGACGATAAGACGCATTGTTCGGTTGGTAAGTATGTCTAGGTGTTTGTCCCATCTTAGTCCGTTGTCTATATGGATGCCGAGGTATTTTAGGCTGTCATCTCTTCTTAATTTTGGACTGGAGCAATGTGTTGAGGGGCTTTTACATGAGTGTGCCGTTATGGAGAAGGTACTTGGTGGTTTCATATTGCAGCGGATGGCGAAAGGAACATATGAAGGTTTGGCCAGATTTAATGTCAGTAGGTTAGAGTTAAGCCAGTGCATGATTCTAGTTAGGGCAGACTCAGCGATGCTTTTAACGGCTTCCCAAGATGGACCGTGGGCGATAATTGCGGTGTCATCTGCATATGTGTATATGTTGCAGCTTGGAAGCGTCATATTGCAGAGATCGTTTATGTAAATTTGGAATAATGTCGGCCCTAGTATGCTATCTTGTGGTACGCCGTATGTCACTAGCTCCTCGTTACTCAAATTAGGACCAATTTGGACTTGTTGACTACGATTTTTAAGGTAATCTGTGAAAATTTCAAGAGCTTTGCCACGAACACCCAAGGAGAGATATATATCTATACCTATATCTATATCTTCTATCTATTCTATCTATCTATCTATATCTTCTATCTATATCTTCTATCTATATATCTATTCTATATACATATAATAAATCTGTAGACGAGACGTTTCTGTACATTGAAAATATTTCCAAAAAAAATAGTTGGGGTGTTAAATGATAACCAACAGATGCCATTTCATCAATTTTTGGAATTTTTGTCTGTTTGTCTGTTTGTCGGTTTGTCTGTTTGGATGTGACAGATTATTGATTTGAACAGGGTCAACGTAAAAAGTACCAAACCAATACGGTTACTTTTTATACTCAAATATGGTGTAGAACTCGGAGCAGTGATTAGTTTTTATTTCATCGCAATCGGTTTACTCTATCAAAAGATATAATCAATTTAAAGTATTCTAGAACAACTTTTTACGTTTTTTAGTAACACGTAACGACATCTATTGGCGCGATATAGTACCTACTAAATTGTTGTTGTGATGTGAATAATCACGTCCTATTAGTTTATGCTTACTTAAATGACGAAATAACACAGATACCTACTTATGTCTATGTTATTTTAAAAAGTAATGATAATGATTATAATATTAAACAAAATCGCTTTCCATTGATGGTTTATTTAGTGGCGCCTGTGGCGCTAAAATAATTTTAAACAAAAAGTGAGGATAATGTAAAATAATAATAATTAATGTGGTGTTCTGAGCGATAAAGAAGTTAGATAATTATTGATATAGAAAGTTGAGTAACGCAGAGCGTTTTTTTAACGAAGTTCTTATATGGAGCTTGCGGTAGGAAGTTCTAAGGGAGAAATCGTCAAATAACGAAAAAGCGTTATGCCTCATTTTTCAAAGTAATAGGTAGATAGAGACACACACACAGAGAGAGAGAGAGAGATATTTTTCATGGTTTCCGAGGATCCTGACCCCGGTAAGTGAGGTCAAAAAGAAAATCAAAGATGGCGGTTGCCTAAATTTTTAACTTTTTCGTCATGGGTGTCGTTTTCATGGTTTTCGAGGGTGCTGAAGTCGATAGTCAGGTCAAAATGAAAACCCCTGATGGCGGCTCCATTTTTTAAAAATGTTTTGTCATAGGTGTCGTTTTGATAGTTTTCGAGGGTGCTGAAGCCGATAGTCAGGTCAAAATGAAAATCCAAGATGGCGGCTGCAATTTTGTTTTGATTTCTTGTCATAGATGTTGTTTTCATAGACTTCAATGGTGCTGAAGCCGATAGGCAGGTCAAAACGAAAATCCAAGACGGAGGTTGCAATTTTTTTTATGGGTTTCGTTTTATTGGTTTTTGAGAGTGCTGAAGCCAATAGTGAGGTTAAAATGAAACTGTAACGGCTTACCCACCGTCGATTGGCCCATGAACCGTTGGTGAACATTATCTTTAAACCATTAACTTTTTTCCAAAGGACTTTTCACCCACGAACGTTTTGCCAACATAACTCAACGTCAGTGAATGCTTTACCCACAGAATGTTTTGACCAATAACTTTTCACCCAAAGAACAAGGCCAACAGACGCCGGGGAAAGGTGAAAGTAAAATAATAATAAGACGTAGTCCTTCATTTCTGTGAGATTTTGATGATCTTCAATCCGTAAGATTTTGCTGAACATATATTGTGTTGTATTGATAGGTACTGACCCAAGCTATCACCCCCTGCAGTATGTCGTGCTATTTACTCTACACCCTGTATATGATATCTTCAATACCAAGTTAAGAAATTCTAAATTTACCACAGAGAAGAAACCAAGACTTAGAAAAACTAACTTCAAACTTCACCTACTAATCTCAGATATACTTTAGATAAAATGGTGATATGATTTTACAAGTTAGTATTCTAAGACAGACGCAAAATAAAATGGACATAATTATGGCTATTTGGTTAGATAATCAGCCTCGAGCAGGCGCTTTTATTTTAATTTATTCTCAAAAATCAAAGTGACACTTCGTCGCATTGTCATTATGAACCATGAAGACGCAGTGACTGCAGTCGAAAGAGCCGTGGTAGCGAACCCTAGGTAAGGAAAGCGTTACCAGGCAAGATCTGATGATTCTTCCTTTTCAATGAAGGAGTGGCAATTACACCTTTCCTAAGCGACACATTACCTATTGTTTTCCGACATCCACGCGAACGAAGTCGCGGGCACAGCTAGTATATAATAAACGAGATGTTATTCATATTTGTATGTAGTTAGGTAGTTATATCTGCTAAAATCTAGGTAATTACCTTCCTGTTTTTTGTGTTTAATGTAGTTTCGTTTAATTGTAGGTACTTATACCTTCCTACTGCACTTAGTTATAATTATCAATGTCTGCAGGTTCAAGAGTATCTGGTGAAAGTGTAAACAAACCCAGCGGGGTAACTGCATAACACACTATCAGTAGCAATGGCTTTCATTTTGACAGTTCAACAACATTCATTGCGTTTTTTATGTTACTGAGCAGACAAGTTTATCGAACATAAAAAGCAATGGACTAGTAATATCCTTCAAAATGATTCAGACTGTGATTGATTTTGTGTTATGCAATTTGGGGGCTGTTCAGGTTAACTTCTTAGACATTCACATTAATATGTATTTAGAAGGTTTCAACTTTAAATCTCATAACTTTTATCCAACAATTATTGTATGAATAACATTATTAAATTGTACGTGACAAATCATACACGAAAATTGAGGTCATAAAATTAACCTCAATTGTCAAATGACAAAGTTCATTTAGGTGATTTATTTAAAGGTGTATTCAAGTAATCAAATCAAAGCACTCAATTTATTAGTGGGACAAAAAATTTGCATCCGTAGGTACGTATTTTGATCCAATTGGTTAATCACACACTAGCCTAGTACATAACATGCTAGCAGTAAACCTGATAAACACCCAAACAGTCGCTAGAAGATTAAAAAGAAAGATTCCTCAAAACCCTATTTAAGAGGCTATAAGAATAAATGCAGCAGTCACTGGACGGCTTCACTACACACCCGTTAATAATACAAACAAAGAAAACTTGTTTACATTTTCATCATATACTTTTGGGACAGACCATAGACCATATCTATGCTCTTTGGTCACGCAAGTACATTACTCATCGAGGCAGATCCAATAACAGACACGTCGCTGTTTTTAATTTCTTAAAACCTGAAGCTCGCATTCATTTGCTAGTTAATATGAGAATTTCACGTACTTTTACAGTCAAGAGAAAATTTTATGAGGTATATTAATCTGAGGGCATTTTCCGTACGTTGCTTTTAGTGTGATGAAAGTTGTTGCGAAAGTCCCCCGTGCCACATAAGTCCATTAAGCAAATGGATGGAAAGGAAATGAGAGCTGGTTTTTAATTTCGTTGTCATGTAAATACGTGATATTAATAATGTGCCCCTTGTTCAGTTACTCTTTGTTAATTAAAGCTTTCGGGATATTAAAAACGTTTAAACATTAGTCATAATGGGTGTTGACACCTGTATAAATAACATATATTTGTGTATGTCTGTTACTAACGAGTTTGTTGTTGGTATGTATGTACCTGTGTAAAAATTTTCCAACCTTTGTCCAACCGCTGCGCAAAATCGTCGTCATTGACGTCTAAACTTCACAATGCGTCGCATTTTTCTGATTCCTTTGACACCTACTTTCCTGAAGTCATATTTGATTTAATTTTTTAATACAATATTTACAACCGTGGTGACCCAGTGGTAACAGCCGCGACTTACGATTTGTATAAGTTGGTAGGTTCGAACCCAGAAAGGCGCTTTACTTTGTGTTAATTATTTCATCACCAGTGGTCTCAAAACGGTGAAGAAAAATATCGTGAGAAAACCGACATCGAAGACATGTGACATCTACCAACCCGCACTGGGCCCGCGTGGTGGATTACGGTCTTGTCCCTCTCACTGAGAGGAGGTCTGTGTCCCAGCAGTGGGAACATTATGGGCTAATTATGTATGCATTATGCATCTACAACTGTATTAGTACAAGTACATAAAACAGTCTTTAAGAGCTTTAAAGCTTTGTTTGTAAACACCATCTAAGTAGACTTCCATAACTGTAAAAGCAGAGAACGCCTTTTCTTTTATTTCTCGATTAGCATGAAAATGTAGTTCCTCTTCTAAATACCAGCGCTGTCCCGGCCTATTGCCAAGTTCCAGTATTTTTGCTGCGAATTGTACATGGTTAATAGTAAAGAGTGTATGAGACAATGAGGCTCTGCGGCTGCTGATCTGCGCAACCATTACGGAAACAACTAAGGGTTACATTGTATTATTGTAACAGGCAGATCATCCACCTGATAATTATATCTTAGGCGACTTTCTCACTAATGGAAAGAGATGTGGTGACCTACTTCCATCCGGGAAGTCTCCACAAAGTACAAATAAATTAAGTTATGACGCAATAAATATAGCAACGAAAGGTGATAAAAATGGCCCCGCGGTCACTAATCAACATTTTCACGTAAACGACTTTCTGTCATCAAACAAGGTACTTGCATTTTTTCCCCGTTGTTAAATCTTGTTTAGGCAGCCACTTAATAAGTGAGCCTTGGGAAGGAAGACCACTTGAAGGTAACTTTTAAATTACGTCTCCGCTCCCGCTAACTTATTTACTCCTTATAAGAAGAAACAAAATATAATTCCACTTTTCAGGTCAAGAAATGGCCTTTGATAACAGCCTGAAAAAGCTTTCCGCTGTTTTGTTTCTTTTATCTTCAAGTTTCTGTGAAGTTTTCCACAAAAATTATAACTTGCAAGATTAAATAAAGAAGTTTTAATAAATTGCCCAGGGTTAGCTAGGATTAAGGCTTAGGTGAATCTAATTTCTCATTTTTGAGTGGCTATGGCAAGATTAAATCTTTAAAATTGTTTTGAGTGGGATTCGCGGGTAGGTAGCGCCCAGATTTAGTGTAAAAGTTTCCGTTCGCTCCATTTATTTTATGTTCATTGCTGCAGATGTTGTGGTATAAACCTTTCCCATAAATTAATGTGAAATATTACGATAAAAATGTTAAAGATTATGCCCAAAAGATTATGCTTCCCGATACGGACTGGTAACGTAAAGTAAAATTGCAATAAAAGTACCTATGAAGCTCGTCCACTACAAAGTATTTACGTATTCTCTTGATTATACGTTAAAGGAATTACTTATGTACACAATAATAAAGGCCTGCATGATGGTAAATACAACACACCGTTACAACGACAAATTGGTATCTCATGTTAGATATGTAAGCAAACGCCGATTTATTGCTGTAGGATTCATTGTATGGACGCAAACTATCAGGAATTTACACCCAAAAATCACAATTTCATGAACCCATATGCATGTCGTTTTGTTCAACAACATGTAGATAGAATTGTTTTTAATAGGTACTATCAACGACTGACTGCTTGAAAAGTGCAAAAAACGGAACTCGGAGAGAAAAATCGCTGCTAAGGTATAAAATAACATTAAATATATACGTATGTTGCGGTATTCGTCGGCATTTTGCAGTTTCACGCCCTGCAGCCAACATCACAAAGGTTATTATGCAAAATTTGTGCCAAAACGCATCCCTCTGTGTGCAGTTTTCGTGGCGGAAGCCGTGGGCTTTTATTTACTTGCTACCCGGATGCAATTGCAATTGTGGTCTGAAATTCCGCATGATAAATTGTCAACTGATTTCGGTTCAATTTGCTAATTAATGTTTGTGAGTGATTTCCACAATACAAACGTAATGACATATGTTTATGTTACGTAGACTTGTTCAATGTTCACGTTTTAGATATTTCGTTTAATTAAATATACCATTTTACCGCAAGACTGTAGCGGCTCTGGAATGAAATTTATATAAATTCGTTACGCGTTTTTTATAACTTTTTATACGATGTTGGGATAAAATAAACAAAAAAAATCATACATCGTTCAAAATGCAATTTTGTTACATAGATAACCCAGTTTGACAAGCCGTGAAACATCGGGCGGCCATTTTCGCGAATATCTGTTACCTATTGTGGTTTGTTTCCGTCATGTTTGGGCACTTGGAACGCATAGAATTTTCAATATAGCAGCAATCGCTTTATTTGGTAGACGTATATAACCCCTATACAGAATATTACTGAAAAGGATTATTTTAAGGAATGTGCGTGGTGTACACACAGACATGTGTGTGTCGGAAAAAAATATGATGACAGGTCCTTTCTTGCTAAATATTTAGATGTAACAGCATTAGCATAAGACGTAGGTCTTAGCATTAGTTGGTACATACTCGACTTGTAATGTAGATTATAGTAGGTACCCTACATAATACTCATAGGTAGATTATTATGAGTCCGTTGCCATAACAGAACCTAATATTAATTTGTTCGCAAACCGCGCCCCTGTTTCTGTCACCTCATTCCCTAAATTAATGACAAATAGAGTCCCACCCAGCGCCTCTAAATGTCACGGGGCGGTGTTTTCGATGGCTAATTGACTCCGTTAACCCTTTGTTAGAGATGACGTTTGTAATAGCCAGTTAACCCATTACACGCTACACGCGAACATGTAGCGATGGATCGCTGGTAATTATTGCTTTGTCAAAAATGCCCTTGCTTTTTTCTTTCATATTTTTGCCAGGTAGGTTTTTGGCAGGGGTTAGGTCGGATGTAGATAATTAGACGGGTCTGATTTTAGCCAAAGATTACGGGAATTTTACACGAGGATGTCATATAAGGAGAAGTGGTGACTCAGTGTAAACGGCCACGACTTACGAGTTGAATCAGAAAAAGAATTTTATTTGCTCTAAATTTAGGTACAGTGCAAGATTAATAACGTAAATACTTATAGTAATGGTTGCAATAGTTGTAGGGCGTAGTTTTGAACCCAGACAGGCGTTTTACTTTCTGTAAATTATTTCATCACCACTGCTCTCAAAACATCGTAAGGAAACCGGCATGTCCTAGAACAAAAACAAAAAATGCATGGTATATTATAGCCCACTCCCTACAGAAGAGGAGGCCTGTGTCCCAGAAATGGAACCGTAATAGGCTGATTATGATTATAAGGTCAATGGCAGGGCACAGATAATATAATAGTCTAGTAGGCAGGGGTTAGGTCGGACTTTGATAATTAGAAAGATTGGGCGTCTGCTCTTAGGCAAAGACTACGGGGCTTTTACACGAGGATGTCATAAAGGCGACTGAGAGATTATTCCAAGTGGATTGGCAGCAACGTCTGCTAATTACAATTTACTGTGAATAAGCACCATTCCCTCACCTTCTAAGCGTATTAATTGTGACAATATTATGAGTGTTCGCATCAAGTTCTACTTTGGTCTTACTTACAATGGTGAGGTAGGGTAATGTCCTCTTCATATTAATGACGTCCAAATTAGAAAGAAGTGAAATTAGGTAGATGTCCACGGAATCACTGACCACTGCAAGGATGTCTGGATTGTGTGTTCTGTATTTTTTGTCATGTATTTTCTGGTGTACAATAAAGTGTATATAAATAAATAAATATTGGACTGAAAGCTTCAGCCAACGACTACGGGGCTCGGAGGCTTTTACTTGCGAATGTCGTAAAAGGACACTAAGAGATTATTCCAAATGAATGCCCAACATTGTCTTCTAATTACAGTGCACTATGAATACTGTGAATAGGTACCTATTACCAGTTCCTCGCCTGCAAAGCGTGAAAATATTATGAAATTTAATTTTTAAATCGCCAAGTTCATATAGTACTTTGTATGGGTTCATGACCCATGTTTATCAGAGGACGAAATCTATTGTGATTAGATATTATTAAAAAAAAATCTTGGCAATATGTTATTACATTTTGATAAAAGTTCCCATTATAATAAGGCGACGTTCCACGTTAACGTGTGAATACTCGTACTTTTGTAACAGTTCATTTTACGCCTCGTAAAATACAATATAATATCTGCTCCGGTAATAAGTACCAACATAATACATGTGAATCATGTTTTACGACATATTTTATGCTCTAGCTTCTTTCATTTTATGCTTAAGGAGATAATTTATGTTACATGGAAACATATTTCAGATTTATAAGAAGTAACTGAAGGTAAGTTGTGAGGGGATTTGACAAATTATATTTTCTTCTTACATTCTGATTCGAAGTTGATGGATTTTTTTTAAGAATTATTTTAGGTATACTATAATGACGGAAAATTCTTAGAGAATGTTTAAACAACTGTGCCATGATGAACTAGCAATGTTCACGATTCTATCCGGTATTTATTTTCTTAATTAATGGTGGGAACAAAGGTAAATAGTTTGAATTCGGGGTAAATTGTCTACTGTTGTCGCAGTCCCACCAAATCATCGATTTGCGGTTGTCTTGATTGAAATTGCGTACGTTTGCTGATGTAGTACTAGTACATACTATTACCTACGTGTCAGGTTGCACGGCTACCAACATAGTTGTGTCGTAAGATGACAAATTAAACAAAGACGAGAAACAAATTAAATTGCATTGGTCTGGAATTGGACATTAGCAACGGTGCTATTTTGATACGAACAAATTACAAATTTTAAACTCTAGTACGCTGTTCTTAGCTGTGTACGTACCTATATTTTTTTAGCAATTAGTATTGAAATGCGCCTAAATCTCAACAAAAAGTTATTACCAAGTGTACTTTAACGAAAAACAACAAAACACTCCAGCAAAACATCATCTGCCTAGCCTTTTCCCAACTACGTTGGGTTCGGCTTCCAGTCTAACCGGAGGCAGCTGAATACCAGTATTTTACATGGAGCGACTGCCTATCTGACCTCCACAACCCAGTTACTGGGTAATACGATACCCCTTGGTAAGACTGGTTGTCAGACTTTCGGGCTTCTGATTACCCGTAACGACTGTCAAAGATCCACGAATGACAGCCGGGACCAACGGCTTAACGTGCTTTCCGAGGCACGGAGAGGTCTCGGTGTGTAAAGATGGTCACCCATCCACAGACCAACCGCGGCAAGCGTAGCTTAACCTGACCGATTGACCTGTGCGGCTGTTCTTATTTAGCCACGGGCCCCTCTCTCCAGCAAAACAACACTCCAGCAAAACAATGCCACATTAATATGCAACAGCTCATTGCGTTTTTAATGGAATCAAATCAAATAATTTATACAAAACTGGCCTATTGGACATGCCAAACAGTGAAATTATTGTTTCATGATGTACAAAGTCCCATATTATGCAGAGCACACATGACTTTTCATGACTGAACATCGGCGGTGCGTATGCAAGTCCCCGTCCAATTTGCCACGGCAATCAACTGTGTTAATAAGTTCAAGCCACGCTTCCACTCATCCAGATACTCAATCTCGCATATTGTTGGTAGGTATATGTACAGATTTTGTTAAATATTCAGCCGTTTGTTCATTTAAATTGGGTAATTTGGCTTTTGAAATGCTGTTAGTGATAAATTTTCGTATGATTCCGCTTGAAAGGTTTGATTTCAGTAAGGAGGTCAGTACTGATAATGTTCATAAGTCTTTGATTTTTCTGGATTTCGCTTGCTATATTGTAAATATCTCGCATTCAACGGGTTCCTGCAGCCTTCACAAGGTCGTCGGTCCAGCAAAACCGGTCGAAGTGGAGGTGCTTGGAGGCCTATGTCCAGCAGTGGACGTCTTTCGGCTGAAATGATGATGATGATGATCGTAAATATCTACTTATAAGCTACAGCAAAACTTAAATTTTAATTACCCTGTGCAGTCCATTGCCTATAACCCACAACACACGTAGCGTTCCAGCGTTCAATGACGTTATGCGCCACCGGGCGGCATTCTAATCATACTTTAGTCTAACCTACCAATATTCTAGAATGCACAAGTCTAATATCAAACAGCCCTACACAACAAAAACTGCGTTATATCCCGTATTTAATTAGGAAGCGCAACCCTGCTCAGGTTGGCGTCGTCGCCGCATCAACTTGGTCGCACTCACATCTGCCGTATTCTATGCCATGTAGTCTATGCTTCGTTTAGTCTGTGCCACGTATAGTCAGTGCAACTTTGCACTACAGTTATGTTCTCACCAAACAAGTTTAGATAACTACACACGTTAGGTACTGTGCAGTTTATTCGCTGGTTGTAACTTAGATTTTCTCACAATGTCATGTATGTAAATATATTAAGTTTGTCTTTGTTGTGGTAGAATATTCAGGGTAAGTACAGTATTTTCGGAGTCATAATAATTTCAGTTTATGTTTTCCACCGCAGTGCATAGATAGATCATAGACTTACAAAAACAGATGAACTCCGCGCCACGCATATCGAAAGTGAAGCACAGTGACCGTTTGTACAAACACGCCTCACGCTCACATTACATCATAGTATGCCGACAGGCCGCCATAACGTGACACGACAGCGTCAATCGTCAATCACGCACACATAGATCGGTACGGTGCTTCACTTTCGATATGCGTGGCGCGGAGTCCATCTTTTTATATAAGTCTATGAGATAGATAGATAAATCATTTATTCAGTGCACACAAAATAAATAGCACATTAGACAAAAGCACAATTAAATGATAACAAATAAAATAAAATAAAGAAAATACACGGTGTCGTGTCGACATAAAAAAAATCCCCTAGATCTGGTCATTGCACTTTTGGCCATACTAGTACGACGGCGAATTTCTTCAAGGTAGCTAACCTCATTCGTGTTACACGAACTCGCTGACTTTCTCATAGCCGGCGAGTAGATTTGAGCTCGAAGAAGAAGATGAGCACGGTCTACCACAACTACTTTTGTCTTGCCTTGGTTGATTTTAAGTCCAAATTTAGCACTATCTGCTTTTATACGTTTTAGTAGACCCGCCATCTCTTCCTCGCTCGTAGCAACTGTAGCGGTATCGTCCGCATATCTTAGGTTCGTAAGTCTTTCACCGCCAACAATGATTCTACCGTGTCAACCATCAAGCCTTCTCCTCATAATATGCTCCCCGTAGAGGTTGAATAACTTTGGCGACAGTTTACATCCTTGATACACATCCCGTTCCGTATGGAAAACCTGCGGTTTCTTGTTTTCCAATTTCACAAAGCTGCCATTAAGGTACAGATTCTGGATCAGAAAAGTGAGATGTGGCGGGAAGCCCATTTCTATGAGAACATAAAACATTGTCTACTATTGTACACAGTCAAACGATTTAGCATAATCTATGAAGCACAAGAGCAGTGGCTTGTTAAATTCACGAAATTTTTCGATGAGAATGCGGCCATTCAAAATTTACTCTCGAGTTCCATTGCCGGCAACAAAACCGGCTTGTTAGCTCGGTATGTGGTGGTCTACATACGCTGATAATCTCGTGTTAATTATGCGCAGAATGATTTTACTGGCGTGGGACATAAGCGATAAGGTTCTGTAGTTTTCACACTTCTTGGTGGAACCTTTCCTGTGAAGAGAAACAACACTGGATTGTGATCAGTCTACTCTCACTGACCTGTCTTCCAGATCTTTGTGCATATCTAGTGCACCACAAAACCAAGAAGAACCAACCATATCTTTGTCCCATCAAAATGCAAGTTGTTTTAACATTGTAGCAGAATTGCCATCAGAATCCACTGCTTTACGCATCATTTATTGAATAGCATCTTGGACTTCAGAGTGTAGTATATCTCGTTCTTTTAAGTGTTCGTCCCGTCTTCTCTCGGTGCATAAACCATTTCCATCCCATATTACGACATTCCTACTTAAATTCAAATAAAGATCAACCAAAAAGCGGTAGGCGTCTCAAAGTTGTACCAAATGGGAATCCAGCTCAGCATTTGTGTTAGGCAAATAATATCCTAAATAATATCCTTGGACATTTCACACAACGCCATTTAGTCCCAAGCTAAGCAACCTAATGCTTGTGTTATGGTAACGAGATGGCTGATAAACTACTTATATACATTTTTTTTTTGTAAATACATACATATTATAGATAAAACACCCAGACCCGGAACAAATACTTGTAGGTCGTACAAATATTTGTTCCGTGCGGGAATCGAACCCGCGACATGCTGCGCAGCAGTCAATCGCTCAACCACTGCGCCAAACCGTGTCGTCAAAATGTTGAAAATGTGCAAATGTGCCAAATGTTGATATTCTGTTGATACATGGGCATGTGCCACTCATGAAGAGTAACTAATTTCATGATCAGTAACTAATTCTATACAGTTAAAAGTCACATAGGTATAGTCAGCCACAAAAAGATGTATACGCGGAAAAGTTGTCTACAATCTTTGTTCCAAAATAGTTTTTGGGACAAAGATTAACATCTTTTTCCCAAAAAAAATTAATGAAAAATGTTGATGAATGTTAATGTTGATGATGTCAATGTGTAGGAACAAAACATATTAGACATTGTATACAAATTGATACAATATTAATTTCATTACATCTTTTTGAGGTTGTCTTTACCTATACACAGCGTACCTTGAAAACATTAATTATGAACAATGTTCACGTGGAAAATTTGTAGACAGCCATTTGTGTGATATTGAGGAAGCCATATTATCGTAACTTCTAATTATGCCATACAATATAACCTTGTAAACTGGTCACGTTTGAGAAGTTGATAAAGGGAGATAGAAGCTGGGCCTCGCTGTAATTATTCACAAATTGAAGAATATAACCCTGAAACAGAAATTAAACTTATTGATTTAGTCTGCCGACTCTAAGGTAAAGTTGTATGATGTAATTTGAAATTTCCTAAGGACATTTCGTGGAAGGTTTTCGACTGTAATTATAATTCCTCTGTCAAACAATGTTACGTGAAAATTGTTATAATACTAATTGGTTCAATTTCTCAGAGTTGTTTTATCGAATATGAAGTTATTATTTGAGTTAAGTAAAGAGTTATCGTGCTTGTAAAGACGCTTACTAAATTGTCTCAAGTTTGTGGATTGTTTTTGCCGTTCGTCACTGCGTTTTGTTGCTCATCAAAAGTTGTTAATTAAATACATATTTATTTTGTCGATCGTTATTCAAGTCTTCTTGACTTCGTCAAGTCTTCTCGTTGCCTATCCCGTAGTTTTTGAAGACTAAGGTATTCTACCAGTGCGTCCTGAGCAGGACGCAAGCATATCCGGGCGGATATGGTGCCAAAAAATGGACACCGACAGTCGGGCTGGTCCACAAATTCAAGTTCGCTCAACGCGCTACGGAGCGACCTATGCTCGGAGTCTCTTTGATGACAAAATCAGGATAATTATCCGGAAAAGAACCGAAGTTGCCGGCGGCATAGCTTGCAGAGTAAGCAAATTGAAGCCCAGTGGGCTAACCATGTTTGTTTAACGAAGGACCGATGGCCGGTGGAGCAGACGAGACCGCGTATCGGCAAGCGTAGTTTGGAACGCCCCCAACTAGATGAACCGACGACGTAAAGAAGGTGGCTGGGACAGAATGGATGCGGAAGGCGGATGACAGGGTGTTATAGCGCAGCCTGGGAGAGGCCTATATCCAGTAGTGGACTGCGATAGGCTGAGTTCATTGATTGATTGATCGTTATTGTCGTCTGATGACATTTATAGAAAACAATGTAATGTCGCGATGCCTATATTTTCATGTTGGAAAAATATGCCACAAACTGCCTTCTTTGATATTTAATAAGAAACTTCTCAGGTTATTGTCTCTTTGAAGTACAGACATTATGGTTCAGTAATTGTACCGAAAAACAAAGATTCCAGTAAAATACTAATTAGTGAATATGTGGACGTATTTTTGTTACTTTCATCACTGCTTCAAAAGTCGTTTTCTAAAAGTTGAATATTCTGAATATTGAGGCACATAAAATGTAAGCCAAAAATAATGATGTGCTTATGTGTAAAGGTGACAAATTGGTACGAAAGGTCAAAGGAGGTATTTATTCTTTCTACATATAATGAGGACATAATTATGAATTATGAGTGTAGGTAAATGATTGTACATTCTAGGGACAAGTATGTAATTACTCCCTAGTTAGCACGTGATATGTGATTTTGTATTCTGTTTATTTCAATATTTATAAAGCCTTTTCAATGCAAAATTTTAAACTAAGAGACATACAGAAGAGTGCAATGGTCAAAGGCATACCATGCTTGATTTTGGAGAAAAATTTATATGCTTAAGTTGCTCGAAAACGAGTTCACAACTGCTTTTAACAGTTTTCTCTACGTTTCATAGCAATCGTTTTTTGCCTTGCAGTCCCATTTCCAAAACACACGGATGCAAAATTTTTTCACATTTGCATGTTGTTGCGCTACCAACACTGTTTTTAACAATAGCGTCATCAACAATATCATCATCAGCTTACAAAAGTCTATAACAGTCTATAGCTTACAATAGTAGTAGATTTTTAGCAACTCACATCCAGTGGATTGGTAGATGTCACATGTCTTCGAATTTCTGGTTCTAGGACATGCCGGTTTTCTCACGATGTTTTTTTTTCCTTCACCGTTTTGAGATCAGTGGTGATGAAATAATTTACATAAAGTATAGCGCCTGTCAGGGTTTGAACGATTGGATAAAACTATCCTCAAACGAACCACATGAAGCGGTCAATTGTGAGCTATTTGTGAGTGAGTATTTACACAAAGCAAAGCACCTGTCTGGGTTCGAAACTTAAGACTTAACTCGTAAGATCACTGGGCCACCACTGCTCTCTCATAAGAGGTAAATGTGCTGTAAATATATTCTCGAATTAGTTATATTTGAAAAGAAAGTACTAAGTTCGAAATAGTAGGCCGTATACCTGCAAAATACTATATCACTGTTCGTGACATGTGGCAGACCAGAGAACTAGGCATGTTCACTTTTCAGTTCATTTCTGTATCTTGTTCCATTACAATCTTATAGCTCATCTTTCTGCAATGCGAATCGAGTTGGCAGCAGGCCCAGAAGTTGGATTTACACTGCTTTTTTTTTCCGAGGATTGCGGGTAGTCTCTTCAATAAAATATCAATAGGGCCGTTGATGTTTTGATTCTTTTATTTTATGGGCATAATTAGTTGAGTACTTAGGTCGTTTCGATTTTAATTACTTTATGTAAAAAGGTCCTTGTTCGTGCAGACGACAATACGACAATAAATGAAAATACTGGCAATTATACTAGTGCATAGAAGTATTTTGAAACTATTAAATTGAAGTTTTTTTCTTAATCATTCTAATTAATAGTGATGGTCTGACTATCGGTTTTGCCTATCAACTAACTGGCTATATATAGTGACTATTAGATATATTTTTGATTACATTTTTGTATGTGGACTAGGAAAGTCATTGGATATAAAAAGTTTAAATTATTGTCATATTGTCGTGGCTTAGTCGAAAAGTGTCTCTCGCAAATTGTCTTTTTCTCATAATGTCGCTTTCGCAGAATGTCTCTTTCGCAAAATGTCGCGATAGTAACTTAGAATAAAATTTTGCCAGGTTTAAAAAAAGGTTGTAATTTCCAATTTCTTACTAAATTTTCTACATTGTAAAATGTTAAATTTTTAAAATAAATACGTCAGTAGGTACATACATAGGTTAGTTTAGAGCCTATTTCTAAAATACTAAACGAATCTAGGTGTATTTTTATTTTACAAAAATATTTTGTGCACAAACTTTCGTTAAAAATTGAGTTTTACAATTTTTGGGATAGTAGGTAAAGATCGCTCAAGCCGCTCAACGACCTACACTAAAAATATGCGTAAAAGGTTTGAAAAAGTAAGGTGGAAACTTCCAAATTGCTTCTTTTTTATTTATTTTTGTATTTTTTTAAGCATTCGTATTCATGGTTGTTTTTATATAGGTACAGCATGTATCTGAAAGGTGTGATCATATTATTTAAGGATATGGTATAAACCATCAAATATTCTCTATGGGATCAAATGTTTAATCCCGAAAAAAAGCCCGAAAGTTTGACAACCAGTCTTACCAAGGGGTATCGTATTACCCAGTAACTGGGTTGTGGAGGTCAGATAGGCAGTCGCTCCATGTAAAATACTGGTATTCCGCTGCATCCGGTTAGACTGGAAGCCGACCCCAACATAGTTGGGAAAAGGCTGGCAGATGATGATTACGATGTTGTTCAAATAGAGAAAGTTACTTAGCTTGATGGTTTAAATGCTAATTTTAGGTGATATTTAATTTGAATTTTAAGTGACTGTGCTGTTGGTGTGCTTATTATAAATAAAAAAGCAAACCCTTGAATATGAGCACACCTTTCTGATACATGCTGAACATGTAGTAAATAGAAGGTATTGTAATACATAGTAGACGCTTTTCTATATACGAGTAAATAAGCTACATAACTAAAGAAAAGCGTTGGGAAATGCTTCGATGAGAATGCCGAGAAAAGCTGGATGTTTTATAAGCCGATTTCAGACCCTATACATATTCTGAACGACGGAAGAGTACGATGCATTAGGCTTAGGCACTTATAAGAGACCAGCACGCCATCTGAAACAACAAAGGATAACATAACTTCGTGCCTGTATTCTCCAGAGGGGTAGGCAGCAGTGTATTGTATACTTAGTACCTAAATCCACATTTGCCCAGTTATATTCCAGTTCAATGTAGGTAACAGGGGGCGAGCTTATGGGTATCAACCGTCTACGAAATTTATACTCCGAGGTGCTGAGAATTTACTTGTAATGGAAAAACCTAAAAATACTTTGCCCAACTTGGGAATTGCCCCATACTTAGCAGTATATGGGCGATGACCTAGACCTACAAAAAATACAAAGTCATGAAAATATTTTAAATAGTACATACTCGTACATGGTGGCATTCAGCAAATGATTCTGGACCCCCTTGCGTAGAAATTTTACTTTGGTAAAAAAAAAAAACCTGTTACATACAAAAGTGCAAAGTTTCGCTGTCAAAATGTATGGAACAGTATTTTTTTTTAAATAACTTCCGATTTTCAATGCATGTACTGAATGTATGGTAACAGGTTGCCCATCGATGTCCCTACCACTCTGTATAAAGATGTGAAAATATGGTTTTTAAAAACACATTTTCAGCCCAACAATGAATGTTCAAAGAGGAATTAGCCAATGTTATTATGAAGGTATTTATTAGATTCTCGTTAGTAAATTGTGTTCCCAATATATGGTAAAAGGCTCGCTTCCTAATTGAACACGTGTATCGGCTAAAGGTTGGGGTGCAAAAATACTTTAGTCAACAGAAAATACGGCCACAATGTGAATATTATTCTTTTCCTGTGCTGTTTCGTTTTGTTTTCTCAATATTTCTTACAAGACTACCTATGGTATTATAATGAAATTGTATATTCTGTGAATAGGATAGCGGAATCACTTTTAAACCGAATATAAAAAAAAACCGGTCAAGACTCGCACACCGAGGGTTCCGTACAAATTTGTAGGTAAGTAAATAGTTTATCACGGTTTAAAAAAAAATGTAACTACAAATTTACGGTTTTCTGATTTTTTCCTTTATTTGTGCTACATGACCTTGCTTCTTGCCAAATTTCATGATTCTAGGTCAACGGGAAGTACCCTATACATTTTGATTCCTATGAGAGTGTCGAAATATACGGCCGTATCTTTTTTTTACGTTAATTTGGAAGTTTGATTTTTTCACAGCTTCATGGGACCGCAGACCTGGGTATATAGTTTTAATTTGAACTCGATACTTCCATGCATTTTCGAGATAAAGGGTCTTCACAGACAGACGGACGGACGAACAAAGTGATCCTATAAGGGTTCCGTTTTTTCCTTTTGAGGTACGGAACCCTAAAAAGACATGTTGCGCTGACCCCATATAAATTGGGATAAGGGCAACAGACTGATGATTAAAAAAAGAAAAATAATCAAGACGGAGTTGACATTTCCTATCTGACTACCCCTCGAAAAAAGGTGAAATAAACTCAGGGCTCAGTCTCTTGTACCTAAAGCGTTCGCATTCGCAGTCACACAAAAATATTTAGAAGCTAAAACAATAGCACAGTACAATTAAATAAATTGTAAAAATACAATCGTATTACTTTCCCTTATAATCAGCCTATAATGTTCCCACTGCTGGGACACAGGCCTCCTCTCGGTGAGAGGGAGTGCGCCGTAATCCACCACGTGGGCCCATGTTACCTAAATGTCACATGTCTACGAATTTTTAATGCTAGGACATGCCGGTTTCCTCACGATGTTTTCATTTACCGTTTTGAGAGCAGTGGTAATGAAATTATTTAATTTAAACGTGATTAATTTAATAATTTTGCAAACTATTACAATCTACTAATCTAATCTAACACTATTAATTAGTATAATTAACTTAAAAATATATGCTCTATTTTCTTAGAGAGCATCAATGGAAAGTGATTTTTAACCGACTTCGATATTTAGACGTAACGATCGGCTTTTGCTGCTAACTGTACTTTGTTTTAATCTCCAGTAGAGTAGGTAATAAGATGCCAATTAGAGTTTGACAGTAGATCGGATTAATTTACTTGTTAGCAATAAAGCGATTACTCAGTATTAATTGGTCCCGACTTATGTGAATTGGGTCGATTTATTTAATAATGATATCGCAATTTAGTTCTGGAATCATACGCTGGGGTCAAAAAGTAACTTTTAACTAAAGTCTGGCCACTTCCACCTAATTAGAACTGTGTGCTAAATAACAAGAAAATACGTCGAGAGTTTCGATCAAAATCGCCTGGGACATCCGAACGGATAAATACCAAAGTCCTCCTGTTCTGATACCATAACCGTCCCATGTTCACAGAATCGGGAACGGAAGTCGTGTTAACATTTAAATTTAATATATCCACTCCACTGTCCACGTCTATTTTCGCGAGTTTTTTCAATTTCATATTAGAACGAATCTGAAACGTACTGCCTTGAGCGCAGTATTTAGAACTGTAGATAATCCTTACTTAA
Organism: Gortyna flavago; assembly: GCA_963669345.1. Classification (NCBI taxonomy): domain Eukaryota; kingdom Metazoa; phylum Arthropoda; class Insecta; order Lepidoptera; family Noctuidae; genus Gortyna; species Gortyna flavago. Next base: position 11,596,856 of record OY770129.1, read on the forward strand.
GGTGAAAAATATGCCTATTTAGTTCTAACAACTTTTTAATTTAATGATTAACTTAATGACTTACATAATAAAAAAAACATACATAAAGTCAAACATATAAGCTTCTCCTTTTTGGGAGTCGGTTAACAATTTAAAAGAGACCGTTAGTTTTAAAAGTTGCTGCTCTTTATAAAATCTCAAAAAAATACGGTATAAGTACTTAGGTAAAAGACTTATGTAAATATTTATTTATATCTGCAAATCATAAGTGTAAGATAAACTCGTGTTGATGTTAATGCAGCGTCCTTCCCAGTTCAGCGTCTTAAACACATCCTCCAATGCGTCAGAGAGCAATTTCGGCAAATATGAATTTGAGCCGAGCTATTAAAAGCTCTAAAGAAATTTTAGTGTATTATGGTACACATAGATATCTACACCTCTGCTAACCTTTCTGAAAAAAAACAGCTTGATGTTATCTATCTATATCTATCTTCTATCTATATCTATCTATCTTCTATATCTATCTTCTATCTATCTATATCTTCTATCTATTCTATCTATATCTATTCTTCTATTCTATCTTCTATCTATCTATATTCTATCTATTCTATATCTATCTATCTATATCTATACATATAATAAATCTGTAGAAGAGCCGTTTCTGTACATTGAAAATATAAAAAAAAAAAAATTGTTGGTGTGTTAAAGGATAACCAACAGATGCCATTTCATCAATTTTTGGAATTTTTGTCTGTTTGTCGGTTTGTCCGTTTGGATGTGACAGATTATTGATTTGAACAGGGTCAACGTAAAAAGTACCAAACCAATACGGTTAATTTTTATACTCAAATATGGTGTAGAACTCGGAGCAGTGATTAGTTTTTGTTTCATCGCAAGCGCTTCACTCTATCAAAAGATATAATCAATTTAAAGTATTTTAGAATAACTTTTTACGTTTTTGGTAACACGTAACGACATCTATTGGCGCGATATAGTCCCTACTAACGAAAACTTATTGTTGTTGTGATGTGAATGATATTAGATTTGACGAAATAACACATGTACTTAAGTCTGTGTTATTTTAAAAAGTAATGATAATGATTATAATATTACAAAAATCGCTTTCCATTGATGGTTTATTTAGTGGCGCCTGTGGCGCTAAAAGAATTTCAAACAAAAAGTGAGGATAATATTGTAAGATAAGATTAATTGATGTGGTTCTTCTGAGCGTTATAGAAGTTAGATAATTATTGATATATCTATGAAAGTTGAGTAACGGAGAGGGTTTTTTAACGAAGTTCTTTTATAGAGCTTGCGGTAGGAGTTATAGGGGAGAAATCGTCACAACGAAAAAGCGTTAGCCTCACTTTTCATAGTGATAGATAGAGACAGAGAGAGAGAGAGCTATTTTTCGTGGTTTCCGAGGATCCTGACCCCGGTAAGTGAGGTCAAAAAGAAAATCAAAGATGGCGCGGCGGTTGCCTAAATTTCGTCATGGGTGTCGTTTTCATGGTTTTCGAGGGTGCTAAAACCGATAGTCAGGTCAAAATGAAAATCCAAGATGGCGGCTGCATTTTTTTTTGTTAAGGGTGTCGTTTTGATGGTTTTTGAGGGTGCTGAAGTCGATAGTCAGGTCAATATGAAAATCCAAAATGACGGCTCCATATTTTTTTTTTGTCATAGTCGTCGTTTTCATAGTTTTCGAGGGTGCTGAAGTCGATAGTCAGGTCATAATGAAAATCCAAGATGGCGGCTACAATTTTTTTTTGTCGTGGGTGTCTTTTACATCGTTTTTGAAGGTGCTGAAGACGAAAGTCAGGTCAAAAAAAATACAAGATGGCGGCTGCAATATTCTTTTTAATTTTTTTTTATCATGTGTGTCCTTTTCATGGTTTTCAATATAAACTTACACGACTGTGTGTGAAACAAAATACAACCGACAAACGTGGGCACAGGTTTACAGAATAAGTTAAGAAAGACTTCAAACTACTTTTCAGATAATAGATAACTTCAGTACGATTTAGGAGTAACACTATTTATGTATTCTTCCTTTTAACTTCTAGATATCTCTACGCTTTATAAGGTATAATATAGGTAGGTATAAAAGATATCTACAATACCAAGTTAAGAAATTCTAAATTCACCTCAGAGTAGAAACCAAGACTTAGAAAAACTAACTTCAAACTTCACCTAATGATTTTACAAGTTAGTATTCTAAAACAGACGCAAAATAAAATGGACATATGGCTGTTTGGTTAGATAATCAGCCTCGAGCAGGCGCTTTCATTTTAATTTATTCTCAAAAATCAAAGTGACACTTCGTCGCATTGTCATTATGAACCATGAAGACGCAGTGACTGCAGTCGAAAGAGCCGTGGTAGAGAACCCTAGAGTATTATATTATCTGTGACCCTAGGTAAGGGAAGCGTTACCAGGCAAGATCGGATGATTCTTCCTTTTCAATGAAGGAGTGGCAATTACACCTTTCCTAAGCGACACATTACCTATTGTTTTCCGACATCCATGCGAACGAAGTCGCGGGCACAGCTGGTTTTAAATATTAATATGTATATCTTTAGCGATAAAGTTGAAAATCTATTAATTTGACAGATTGTAGTAGCTTGATGTGCTGGCGTCCCCTGGCGACCCATACAAAATATCTAATGTCAACTAACGGTCGCAGATTACAGTTTTTTTTACCGAAAACTATTAGCCTTGACCAGAACGTAGGTATAATGAAAGCCAGTCCAGTTATTAAAGGTAATATCGCCCTCACTGGTTGTAAAAGTACCTTTTCATTTTGGACATACACAGCCCGATTTTTATTAAAATCATGAGTAATAATCAAAGAAAGCAATATTAACACTTTGCGGGACACTTATCGCCCCTCGACGTAATAACAGTAATACTTCTTTTGTGGCCTTCAAATTGTTAAGGTTATGTAGGTTATACAATTTGTTTTTATTGAAAACTTAGTTAACAATGTAAGTATTGGTGGTTATTCTGAGAAATATTGTTTGGTCTGACAACTTAGTTCAATGTTAAGATAAGTTATAACATAATTACAGGTACAATTATATACGCATATTGATTCGATGTAAAGCTGGCTATTGTTTGACGTAAAACGATAATGTGTGGTCGAGATCTATAAACGTGACTTAGCACATACTTTGACTAAGCGTTGTTTCTGTCACTGTCTCTCAACTGTCAAATTCCAAGCGCAAGATAGAGACGGGAACATGTCAACAAGTCAAAGCACTAGCCAAGTAACGTTTATAGATCTTGGCCTCAGCCCTAAAGGTGACGAATCACAATTCATGTCGTCACCTTACTGATTAATACTGTATACACTATACGTCCTTTTAATACGGAGAACCTTTCTTCGCGTCGGAATTTTCATAAGCGTGCGCTATCGTTAATAATAATTAGAGTTCGCGGAACAATTTAAGCTGAGTGGTTTGGCCTATTTTGAGATTTTAGGCCTCTATTCCGTATCGGTTAGCTTATGGCTCGTGGCTTCATAATAGACTTCGCTAGTATGTATTTATTTGCAATTATTGTTATAAAATATAATGTATTTGTCATTCATTTTTGTGTTTTTGTTGCGCTAAATAAAATTTTATCTAACTACAAACCGTGTGCCCGATGGGGTTGCCCATCTGCAAAAATGGCGAACTTCTATTCAAACTTTCATCCCCTAACCCCTTTTAGGGGATGAATTTTCAAAAATCCTTCCTCAGTGCTCACTTTCGTTATTTATGGAGTTTTTGTGAAACATTTCATGAATCTAAGCCTAGCGGTTTAGGCTGTGCGTTGTCTGTCAGTGAATGAATGAATTTAAGACTTATTAAGGGCCGGTTTTTCATTCTCCAGCTAACTTATATCCGAAGAATAAGTTTGTCATTTTGACAGTTTTTCTATGGATAATATCAAAACGTCACATTTGTTCTTCAGGTAAAAGTTATCTAATGATTGAAAAATCTTCCCTAAGTGTAAATCACATCATTATAAAGGCGAAAGTTTGTGAGTGTGTTAATATGTTTGTTACTTCTTTACGCAAAAACTACTGAACAGATTTGGATGAAATTTAGACACAGATAGTTTATAACCAGTATTATCACGTAGAGTAATTTTTATCCCGATATTCCCACGGGATCGACACTTATGCGGGTAAAGCTGCGGGGCGCTGCTAATCTATCTATAATATTTGGTCACGTGTCTGTCCCATTGGTCCTAAATGTTTGTCATATTGGCCATGTATTTGTCATATCGGTGCGTTGGCGGTTGGTGCGATATTTACAAGTAACTTCAGAAAGCATATGTGCTACATGATACTAGTAGTTTCAGCTGTCTTGTTTGAATTGAAGTGGTTCGCCGGGGAACTGTTTGCATGATTAAAGGAGTAGTTACTTGCATTATTTGTTCCTGGCGTGGTTATATTAATTAAACGCTAGTTTCAGAATTTGCTCTATTCAAATTGTTTATGTACGCAAGTACGTAACCGTTATCGTTAATGAGTGTGTTAAAGACATGCGTTAAAGTAAATTACAACTTATTATTTTTTTTATGATAAGGATTTAATTTGGCACCCTTTAAAGTTAAAGTTTATGGGGTTTATTTATAAAGGTTACTTAAGTTTAAGTGATGATTAGTGACTGTTTAACCATACATTTTTATCTTCAAGCAACGTTTATAAATAATAATATTTTTTATTTTTATTTAGCTTATACTGTCCCATTGATTCTGTTTAAATGGTTTTATGTCATAATTAAAACACAAAAACATTTAAACGGAATCAAATACATTCACATAACTTTTCATAACTCCTACCGATAGTAAGCGGGCTTCAGAATAGGGCCACCGCGCACCGGTTTCACCACTCCCTGGTACCGCTTATACTGAAATTAAAATTACCTATATTGTATCTAAGAGGCTTTTTGTCGATAGGTTATAGATATCAGATCGATATAGGCGCGTCGATAGTGACGTCATCAATAACGGCCCACCAGCATGCGTGTGACTACGCGGACAAAGCTTTTAGATACTACAATACATGATGGATATTGAATTTCAGGAAAATCTTTGCGTGCGAGATTTGTATCATAAATTATGATCAATAAATATAAGTAAGGTAACTTTATATTATTTTTAATTCATTCTAGCAAAATAATGACTTTCTCATTGGTTATAATAATAGAAGATGTAGGCTCAGACCAAATAAAAAAGCAAGACAGAGCGCTGAGAACGATACAGTGAAGTACCTATGCCAAAACTACACCTCCGCTCTGTGCATACACTCTCACACGCACACATTTCCAACTACACCTCACTAAGTGCACACATGTTTACTAAACCGGCTTCACTTTACTGTTGACCGCCCTCTGTCTTGGTTTTTTATTTGGTCTGAGGATACCAATGAAATATTCGTTTTCTGTGTTTAACCAATATTATAACAGTAAAAATCGGTTGATTTTCCAAGAAAAATAAGTTATCAGAGAATATGCAAAAACATCGCATCACAGAGAAGCTTATTTGTTAAAACATTGTTGAATAGATATGCAGAAAGCAAACCAACAAGTCAGAGCCATATGAATCGAGATTCACTGAGTCTATTTGAATGCAAAATGAAACAGCACGCAAAACTTCTCGTATGAAGCACGTCTCGTGTGAAATCCTGCCGTCTAAGAATACCATCCGATTTTCTGCCAGCTTACTGTAAATAAGAAAATTCATTCGAACTGCGTCGTTAAACGTAATCGAGCGTCGTGGAAAGTATTAAAGAAGCAGACGCTATATTGCATAAGTTAAGATGTTACAATGGAAACTTTGAGTAGAGCACAAGTGTGCGCAATTCCTCTTTGGCAAAATACGTCCCTACTCATCAGAGGGAGTTACGTAACGTTCATACGGCGATGTTCTTATAGCAGCCCCAGCCGTACCGTTAAAATAATATCATGCAAGTTCAATTGTTTTGGTACTTACTTCATTTATCATTTATAGTAGTAATTGCGTCTTACGTTTGAGTTTTACTGGTGATGGTGGAGATATGTTATATTAAATTCTATATTATTACTCCGCAAGGTACTAGGGACATAAAATTAAATTCATAAGATTAAATACTTAGGTATTTGAATCTTATGAATTTAATTTTGTGTCAAATAACTATGATTTCAATATCTAATGATTTTACCTTTTCATATTTCTAAGACTTTTATACTAGCGGACCTACAAGTTCTAGTAGGTATTAAAAGTAGTCAGATGCTTCGAGAAAGGACATCACCATCATCTTTATAGCCGTTTCCCAACATTGTTAGTGTCGGCTTCCAGTCTAAACGGATGCAGCTGAGTACCAAAATGTAACATGGAGCGATTGTCTATCTGACATCCACAACCCAGTAACTGGGTAATACGATATCCCTTGGTAAGACTGGTTGTCAGACTTTCGGGCTTCTGTGTACCCGTAACGACTGTCAAAGATCCACGAATGACAGAGGGGCCAACGGCTTAATGTGCTTTCAGAGGACGTAAGTAATACCTAATAAAAATGAATCTGACTACAGTAGATAGGTACTCTAAGCATTATAGTGTACTTAAATCAGGATGTAACATGTAAAGTGCGATTTTCAAGTCATGTTTGTATCGAAGGTAAAAGATTAATCACAGCTACCACGTCACGTGAGCCGGAGGATAGCAGTAAAATATTGTTTAATTAATATTAATTAAAAAGGAAGAATTTCGAATACGAAGAATTTCAATGATAAAAAATATTAATTACACTTTGTATATCCATTCGTATTTCCAACAAATATACAGAGCATGCACTCTTTAAAATTATTTTGTAAAGTAATTGATATACCGACTATAAACAGTATCTAGGTTATTAAAATAATTTTACTGAAACTGAAAAATATACCAAGAATAATATTAGCAAATTGATTTTGACTGCGATTCCGTTTGCGTTGGATGAAATCATTTAAAGTGTACAAGAGCATAAATATATGAATGCGTCGGTCTACGCATGTTGAGACCTTCCCGTCTATTAAACGTCCTGTTTGGATAGATTTCAATAGGATGTAGATAGTTACTGCATGTAATAAAGCTTAAGATTTTCGATGGATTTTATACACATTTAAGTAAAGTTAAAAATAACCTAACTTTCTTGTCTTTATATCTCACCGTTAGAAGAAAATTACAACATTAAATAAAGCATCACAGAGCTCAACTTATACATAGTTCATCTCACTGGGTGAATGCTTCTACTTTAGTTCGTTTGTTACGGTCTTTTGTGACGCTCTACTGTTCCACACTGTATTTTAGTTGCGCTCCTAAACAAACTCCCCTGACAAAGATAAAGGCGCAAACTACTTATGTCTAAACTTTATAAGCGTATTAAAGAATAAGAACGATAATTAAATAAATTACACAAGATTCTCTGAAAACCCTAGCCTTGAGTTACAAACTATTTCGAATAAACCTTTTAAAAGTACGTAAGAAAAAAGTTTGCGCTTCCTGTTTGATTATTGTTGAGTGGAAGCTCCCTGTCTGTTTCTCAGTCGATCCCTTTGTACACCACTGCTGCACTGTTTCTTAAATCTTTGTCCTGTCTCACGTTTGAATTGTTGGCTTATTATAGCTTGCAGCTCTTTCAACCCTCTCTGTTTTTGTTCGTTGAATATTTTAGTCTGTTAATTGGATTATAAGATTTGAATAAGGCTTCTTTGATGGTCTTGTATGGATGTGAAAGCTAATTAAAATTTCTTATCGGCACGAGCATCCCGGATTATATTAAGTTGATTTACGAGTACTTTGAATAGACAAGTATAAATAGATATGTATATTTGGTTTGGTTCTCATTACGTCGGGGCGGCGCGTCTAAGGGTAAATATTGGTGTAAGCGCAGCAGCACCTGACGACTATAATGTTTGAACAATGTAGCCCGTTTATATGCAAACGAGGCTATTACAAAACTTGTGCGAGTGATTTTATTTGTTGTTAAGAAAGAAAGAATAGTCTATATCTCCGGAGGATTAAATGTATAAAGAAAGATATTGGTACCTATAATAAAAAAGATTTTCGTTCAATACAGAGACAAACATCTTTGTATTTCCACCATTGATATTCGGCGGGGCGGGATGGAAGTTGGTGCGTTTGTTTCGCTACATTTGCCGGCGTCGCCCGCTCGCTACATTTCATTAGTGCCGCCTCCCTCTTCGATATTGTTCTGCTACTGTTTATTGCGTGTACGTATAGATTAATTAATTTCCGTTATAGATTTTTATTACGACAAATAAAGGGATAACTGTGTGTAGTGACTGTTTATTGTATTATTCTTTTACTTAGTATTCAAACAGTCTACTGTTTTATAGACAGTAAACATTTTTTAATAAGAATTTTTCTTGGATGATCGCACTGCGGTTAGTTTTACAGTCACTAAAATGTGATTTTAGGTTAAATTGTTCTAAATAACGATAAACTTATTAAAAGGCTCCAGAGTACTGAAAGTAATTTATAACTTTAAAGTTTTTAATATCCTTAGTAAGATTTTTTTTAGTTTAATTAATTTAAACCTAAATACCTACAACATAAAGACTATTCGGACAAGTTACCAATACATAGTACCAGTATACCTAAATCAAGTGCTAGTTTAGTTAATAGCCGTTACAAACTCTTGGCCCATATAAAATCGGAGTCAATAGGCCGGCTTATGGGAGGCGTCGCTGGTAATCTCAAACTCGCGTACCGCGGTAATAAAAACACTCCAGAGCATACAGATCGTTAAATTACTTCTAAGCTCTTAATCCAACTAATCTATCTTGAATAACTTTGTAAGAAGTCGATTTCATTTTCAAAGCACACCATTCTAATGAAGACAAGCGATTTGTGTCCGAGAATATATTCTTTTGTCGCCGTAACTGGGGTTGTACTCTACAGGGTGTAAAAAGAGCTATCACACCTTCATCGCGAGGTATAAGTGGCATCATTCACGGCGCAAGCTTCGCTACGTCAGTATTGCTTTAGATCTACCTACCTAACGGTCACAAATAATTAAAACTACCTAAGTACTTTTGCTTAGCCACTCGTCTGTCAATAGGTATGCAATTTTGTTTCGTCTCCTCACACATAATCACCACTCTATTCAAACAAACACACAGAGTGCTACTGAGTGAGCCTATCACCTCCCAAGTTAGCCAAACCTATGAAGAAGCTGAAGTAAGGTAAGTAAACAAGATAAAGACGTCCAAAGGTAGTAATTTATATCACTGTCATCGATAAAGGGGTTAGTCAGAGTACATATCAGTCTCCTTCGAAAATTCTTCTTCAAGAAAAAAAAACGCTGAACGAATCTTTTGTCTCAGACTTTTGCTTCGTAGCATAGCAGTAACTTATTGTAATTTGTAGCATTATTATTGTAACTTACGTTTTACGTCAGAAACATTTACTAGCCATTTAATTTTTTTTTCTTTGCCATTTTCTAGCCTTATACAATTACTTTACTAGAAAACTAGATCATAAGTATTCCAAATTGATTGTCACTGTCTCTTACATTAAACTTACTCTTTCATAAAAACTAGAAGGCCAATTCCCGTAATTATAAACGTTTAAAATCTGGTCGCAATCTCATCTCAGCGACAATAAATTTCAAAAATGTAGAGAAACAGGTATTTTTGACAGATTGAGACTGAGATCAGAATATGAATGTTCTTAAAATTACGAGAATTGCCCCTCTAATATTTGTTCTTATTGATGTGGCCTTTCAGATTTACTAGTATCTGCCGTTGACTGAACGATTAGAGAAAACAGATGACTTGTTCCACGATGAATGACATAACAATGACAATTAATTACGACCAAATCGTTCGATAGAAATGTAGCGATGTGATCCAATCAAGGTACGGTGAAGTCGATGAGGGAATTACTTCTCTGAAGGCGTTATTCTGGGAACCCAGTTATATATTGACAATACATAGGTACAATGAGCGGCATAAGATCCATCATGCAGCTATGTACCGCTTTGTTTGATCATGATTAAGTTGTTACGGCTTTTGAATGGATCGTCGCGCGTGTATTAATCAGACCGCTCCCAAATCGTCTATTAATCAAGTTTAAGCATCTGGATGACAACGAACTGTCAGCTTAAGTAGTGTTTAGTTTACGACGTACTGTAAACAATCGTTTGCGGTAACTTGTCTCGGCTCACTGCCTTCATTGTTTAATGTTTACATGATTGTAATCATAAAGTTTGTTGCGTTATATTAGGAATGCGGAACGGTTAGTAATTACGCGTGTTGATTAATACCTAAATAATTTGATCTTTATAATTTCGGAACTATCTGTTGATGGAATATATGTATCTACTCGTACCTACAGTTACTGTGTGTAAACTTTACTAAGTTTAATTCAGACAGTTCTACTGAACTGAAACGTAATCAATAACAATATAGAAAAAAACACGCCACAAATACAGACGTTCGTTGGTCTATACTATAAATCTACTAATATAAATAATAAACTACGTAGCTGATAACAAGGAGCTTTTTGAATTTGCTACATAAAAAACCTAAATCGCTGATCTAATTGCCATCATACAAACCTCAAAGCGCATTAGAACTAAATTGCTCAGTTCCGTTTCATAAAAAGCGCTTAATATCATCTAAAGTTCAGCTTCAATTGATCGCAAGGCGCAAAAACGTTAAAGCCGTTATCCCAGTAAGCGCATTCGGCATTCCAAATCAACAATGACATTAACCCCCCTAGTGTGGCAATCAGAGAGTAAGTGGGAATTTCCGCGTCGTTTCATACGGCTCCCGGCTAAATGTTAAGAGTTTGCTGCCTAGCCTATGTATCTACGTACCTATGGCGACCGCTCTGTGGGGACCCACTGACCGAGCGCCCGACGAGCGCCGATACCCGCCACTCGGGAACGGCTCATTTATAAAAAAGAACCGCTAACAATGGCCTAAGCATCTAACTAATTCAATTACAATTTAACGCTGTTTGAACCACGCATAATGTTGAATTTGTACGAAACTTCTGTTACACAGTTATTTATGTTTGTTGTGACAGTTGAACCCTGAAGTTATAATGTTCACGCACAACGCACAATCATGTTTTATTAAAAAGTTTACGAGTATATCGGATAAAAATCTCCGTAAAAATGTTTCTTTTTCAAATGTGCGTGTGTAACAGTAGACTATTGCACTATTTCTATTAATTAAATTCTTCTACTTTATTTATGAAACGGGACATTAGATAACTGTGTTCCGCAGGATTCTATCTGAAAAGGTACTTGAATCGAAGGTTTGTATATTAAATGACCGTTTTCCTATATAGAATAATCTGTGATAACATGGAAACGGTTTGTAATGGTAGATCGGAATCATTACATAAAGACTGACTTTCAAACATCTTCGGAAAATAATTGTGTGGGATATTGTTAAGGCTTCCAAACCTGAGTCAGAGTCGTCGAAAGCAAAGATAATACGTTACTACACAATGGTTGGGTAAATGGAAACATATTATTTTTAATAATTGAAGCTTTCAATTATTCGGTTTTATGCCTGGTTGAGGAACAACAGATGCCATCTTTGCTATCCGACAGCTGTGCGAGAAATACAGAGGTGCGCATAAAAATTTGCACCTGGTAGGTATTTGTTGACCTCGAAAAGGCATACGACAAAGTGCCTCGTGAAGTTTTTGGTGGGCGCTGAAGGAGAAAGGTGTGCCAGGGAAGTATGTGCAGTTGATTAGAGCGATGTACCTACAGTCGATGTAGTACCCAAGTCCGGTCAACAGTGTGCACTACTGGTAGCTTCGATTTGGCTGTCGGCTTGCACTAGGGTTTAGTACTCAGCCCCTACCTCTTCGTGCTGATAATGGATGCTCTTACATCAGATATCCAAGAAGAGCTGTATTCTGGTGTATGCTGTTCGCCGATGACATTATGCTGGTTGCCGAGAACGGCTTAGTGGTCCAGAGCAGATTGGAGGTGTGGTGGGAAAGACTCGAGACCGTTGGCCTGAGAGTAAGTCGGACCAAAACTGAGTATCTGTTTTGTGATTTTGACGGTCTCTCCAGCCCTGTGCCCATATCTCTCGCCACGACGCCCTTATCGATCTGCTCCGAATTTCGGTACCTCGGGTCGCTTGGCCAAGGAGATGGCGAAGAAAACCGAGACGTAACGCACCGGATCAACTCAGGATGGATGAAATGGCGACAGGTCACAGGAACAACTTGTGACCCACGGATGGCCTCAAGTTAAAGGGGAAAATAAAAAGTCCGTGATAAGGCCTGTTATACTTTATGTCTGAATGCTGGGCCGGGAAGAAGACGGATGAAAAAAGATTGCAGCGGAGATGAGAATGTTGAGATGGATGTGTAAAGGGACGAAAATGGATAAAGTGAGAAATGAGTAGGTATATAAGAGGTAGTTTGAAATGTTGTTAAAATCCTATATTAATGTAATGCGAATGCGTCCATGGGTGGTAAGGGTAACCCATGGACTCCACGAGACAGGCTTGACCAAGTGTGGAGTATGAACTCCTACGAAACGATTATGAACAATTTGGAACAGTGTTGTGTGTTGTGTTGTTGTGCTTGGTGTGTTGTGTTGTAAGCACTGTTTTTGGCAAATACATTATCTTATCTTATTATTTGTATTGAATTTTTTTTTCCTTTGAATCATCAATATTTTATGCAAAACTTTATTTAGGTCGCTGAAGAAAATTGAGGAAAAATTACGTTTATTCACGTTTACCTTTTTCTTAGCAGGTCATTATTAGAGTTTTAAAAAGGTTCAATGTTTGAAAACGGATTGTTCACTTTATACTGAAGAAGATTATTAAAATATGGCAAATATTCCAATCAGCGGTTTAGGGTTTCGATGTTCCTTTGTGTTTCGTTTCATATAAGGAGATTTTATTCATGTTTTATTTTGTTAACGAGAACACGTGTAAATAACTACCTACCTTTAATTTTTTTTATCCAAAGTAACACATAGACACAGACAGAGCTTAAAATACCGGTATTTTTGGGAACTGGTACCATTGGCCTTGGTGTGATACTGGTACCAAAGTAGTACCTGTACTAATGGTATTTCTCAATATCGTACTGTACCGATACCAAACAAATATTTCCGTAAGTTACAATGAGAAAACGGATATAGTAAATAAAAATAATAGTTAATAGGTATAGAGGTATGAGGAACAAGATGTAAAGTTCACTCATACTCTAAAGAAAAGGGAGGATCCTCCAAGCAGACGAGTGTTGTGTCTGGCCTGGCGGGCAACTGCCCGATGATTCATGTCGGGCCGTTATATCTATGCTATTTGCGCGGTAAACTCTGCTTGTGAGATGCAGGATTTTGCGTGACATCAATATGACGCGTTGTTCGCATGTGGCGTTGTAGATACCGCTACATAGGCATTAGAAAAATAACTTCAAGGTTACCAACCGTACGAGGTTCTTTGTACAGACGCCAGCACATCAACCTACTACAATCTGTCAAATTTCTTTGATAGATTTTCAACTTTATCGCTAAAGTATAAGGTTCAAAGTTGATTAGGAAATTTTGACAATTTCGGGTAGGTTGATGTGCTGGCGTCTGTACAAATAATGAGATTTGTGGTACGCGCTAGTACGTACTGGGTGGGCAGGAAATTTTAAAATGATAATCATGTTAATATAACTCATTACGTTTTATATAACACCGAGAAACCGAGTAGAATTAAGGCAAAAATTTTGTGAAAATAATAATATCCGTTCGAGGAAATTCTATCAAAATTATAAAATTAATAACCGGAATCCGAAGACGTTGTCCGGAGGCGTTGGAAAGCCTCACATGGTGGACAAATGACATTTTGAAGGCAGGAATCCGCTAGATGCGGGACGCAAAGAACCAGAAGTCGAAGTGGTGGTTTAAGGGGGAGGCCTAAGTCCAGCAGTAGACGTGTTTCGGCTGAAATGATAATGATGATGATCTGGAATCTTGAATACACTAAGACTCAAGCATTACTTAAAACTTGTTAATTTGATTGGTTGAAACTAGTTTTAAGTACTACTTAGAGTCTTGAGTTTGGGCGCGTACACACGAGCATGCCGCGCGCCGCCCGCCGCTGCCGCACCGCTTGAGTGTAATTCACGACACGTCGTCTTCGTACATTTTGTATGAAAACGTTTTGAAGCGGCATCATACCTGCGCCGCGCCTTCACCTTACGCCGTCTGTGTATAATTCACGCATTAGGTTTTGTAAAGACCTTCGATTTCCTAGAAAAGCAGTGACCGTACATAACGGAAAATGATGACATCGGCAGAGATGTAAATTGTTAGATACCTCCCTACCTCGTCAAAGGATAGTCGCGTTTCTATTTCGTTTGACACCTCTGACACACAATGACGCAGTGACTTGATTGTCATGAAAACGCTCATTCTTCTCAGTATGAACACTTTTTCGTGTGACTAACAATAAGTACGGTGAGGGCAAATCTAGCGATTTAAATCTTTGGGCAGCGGGGTTTGACTTAACGGTGTCAAAAACGCTCTCTAGGAGAACACACCAATTTTCTTTTATAAACAACGTTTCAGTGACGTCATTTGGCGGTAAATTGTGGACGATATGTGGGAGGTCACCGCTTTTCTAGGAAACCGTAACGTTATAGGTAACAAAATACCTCGGCTTAAGTACAAAAATTGATTGAATTAATTTTTTTTGTTAGTAATTCGATAATTTCCTCAATATCTATAGAATTACAATACACGCAAATCTCACGTGCGCGAATAAAAATAAAGTTGTAAGTAAATCTAGCATTTTAAGCCTTATAAACTTTCACGGCTAGCTACTCTAGACCTAGGTATCTTACCTTGACGTGGTGTATCTACCTGAAATGTACACATTATAACCCAAATCGTCAACATTTGGTTAGCATGTGTAGCGTTTAATTATAGGTAAGTTCTTTTCTATTAGCCAATTACTATAATTTTGGGACCGTTATTGGTTAAAATTAAGACTTTTGTATCTTTACCAATATTGGAACAAAGACCTCATAGCTTTGCATAGTACCTAGACCCTCCCATATGGAAGTAGCTATCACAGGTAAAATTGCTATGCCCAAAAATGGTGCCTTTTTTGATGGCACACTGATGCTACCTTGTTAGATGTGTAGAGTACTTCCATACAAACAATAGTTACTAAAACAGCTCAGCTCTAAAGTACATCCGTCTCGAGTTATGCGCCCTGATCTATGACGCGTATTTAATTAGGAACACTGAAAATATGAGTTACCTATAATGGTCCTTTACTCTTTATTTCATAGTACAAACTCTATTGGACTCAAGTTGTATCATATTGGCGTAAGTGGCACAGTGTGATCATATCAAGTTACACTTCACCGTAACAATGTCATGAGTATTTTATTAACAAAACTGAAAATATTATTGCTTCTTACGCCCATATCTGATCTATTTTACAGTTTAAACACTATCTGAACTCAATCTACGTCACGTTTTTTTTTTAATTTTTTATTTATCACTTACAAAAGAATACAGGATATGCATATTAAATAGCAACCAAAAACCACTAAGGTTTAGACTTGTGCTATCATGAGTCTATCTTAATATCGAACTATACAATGAAGCATTTTATATGTATGCGTAATTGTCGATACAATTAGTAACATCTTTAGGTCTTTAAAAAGTTACAATCATTCCTACATAATACTTAAATAATATTGCTTAAGTTTACATTTGATATTTATAGGTGTAATACATTTGTTTATTTCTGAGGGTAGACTATTAATAAGTCTCGGTATAATATAACCGGTAGTCGCGCTGTGTACGAAGCCTATTCTCAGAAATTACCCGCGTGCATACAGGATGTTCGATTTTATTTCTTAAGGATTTATTGAATTTTTTTTCTTTTAGTAACAAAACATTTGTATGTATATGAACTGGTAAGACATTACAGTGTTTAAAGAGGCCATTTACATTGTCGTAAAATAGATTTCTAATTTTGGGAGATACTATTGTTTTTAAAATTCGAAGTTGAATTTTGAAAATGCTATCAAGGTAGGTTTTATAGGTACGACCATAACTACTAAGGCCATACTGGATGTAAGATTCAGCCATTGCGTAATAAAGCATTATCTTCACTTTGAAAGGCAGGCGGTTTTTTAATATGGTCATAATAGCGAGAAATTGCCGAAGTTTATGAGTGTGATCGCAAACACGTTCTATATGATAACTCCAGTTAAACTTGTCGTCTATAATTACTCCAAGATATGTTTGTTTACTCACAACATCTATTTGTGGACTGTTACAATTAATCGCATTGACCGTATGCAAGCAGTCATGGTCATGGGCTATTAAGTTCCGTAAGGGCAATTTTCTAATGTATGGAGATTTAATAACCAATAGTTTAGTTTTGCTTGCGTTTAGTACTAAGCCAGCATCGTGACACCACCTTGTTAGAGCATCCAAGTCGAGTTGTAATCGTTCGCATGCTATTTGAGGATTTCTATTAGCAATAAAAAGGCAAGTGTCATCCGCAAACTGATAGCATTTACTGTTCGTTGGCGTAATTGGCATAGTGCGACATCAAGTCACACTTCACTATAGCATTAATAAAAATGAATATATGATTTTTTTACGGCCTTGTTTATTTCATAGTGTAAATACTATTTGGACTCCATGTTGCATTATGTTGGCATAGTGTGATGTGACATCAAGTCACATTTCACTATTAGCAATGTTACGAGTATTTTATTTGAAACTGATAATTTGATTGCCCCTTACTGTCTTAGCTTCTTTATTAGAAAAATCCGAATGTTTTTTTAAGAGTTCAGAGAGCATCCACATGCAAATAATAATCTTATTTTTTTGAGTGCATGGTGAGTGGTAAAACAATATTGACTTACCTCATGATCATGAATGTTCCGCACTTCAGCCAAAAAATGCACTAGGTAGGGATTATTTTGCAAAAAATCCAGAGTCAGAACATATGACCGAAGTCGGTGACCACCAATACGATTCACACTTCTTTGGCATGATAAACATGGTCGAAATTGTTACATATCAATTACATCAAATACACAAAGCGTTTTTAGAATGCAGTAAACACAGCAAAAGTCACAAAATGTAAGCACACGATCAAAGTCCAGGGAAGAGCCAAGCCAAGTTTAAATAAAGCAGTAAAATGGATGAAATGATGTGTGAACTACGAAAGCAGAACGATCGAAGTGTGACTTGATGTCACATCACGCTATGCCAACATAATGCAACATGGAGTCCAAATAGTATTTACACTATGAAATAAACAAGGCCGTAAAAAAAATATTTGCATTTTTATTGATAAAATAGTCTTAACATTGCTTTAATGAAGTGTGACTTGATGTCGCACTATGCCACTTACGCCCACGTGACGTAGTTTGAGTCCAGATAGTGTTTAAACAATAGATCAGATATGGGCGTAAGAAGCACTAATATTTTCAGTTTTGTTAATAAAATACTCTACTCATGACATTGTTACGGTGAAGTGTAACTTGATATCACACTATGCCATTTACGCCAATATGATGCAACTTGAGTTCAATAGAGTTTGTACTATGAAATAGTATAAGACCATTAAAGGTAACTCATATTTCAGTTTTCCTAATTTCATACGCGTCATGGATCAGGGCGCATAACTCGTGACGCATGGACTTTAGAGCTGAGCTGTCATAGTAACTATTGTTTGTATGGAAGTAGGTACTCTACACATCTAACAAGGTGGCGTCGCGTTAGTGTGCCATCAAAAAAAAAGGCACCTATTGCCCATACATTTCAGGCAAAGCCCTTTGTTTACGAATCTATATATGCCCAGATTGGCAATAAAAAATGCTACCCGATTCGTTTTTGTTTATAGGAACCGAGTATTTAAAAAGACGGTAGTCTGCAGTTACCCAAAAAACAGTCTGTTACTGTGCTAATCTGATCACACACACCACATTCTATCAGATTTGTGCTCAAACACTATTTATTGTCGCCAACAGTAATCATTACAGAGCGATGATTGGCCTGTTTGTAAAGCACAATACGCTCCAATTAATTACCACTAGAACAACAAGAGGGAAAGGAATGGCGTGCAATGGCGTGCGTGGCTTTCATCGCCGGAACAAAGTCGCCGTGCAACAAGTGACGTTTCGTCCCTAGCCACCACCTAAGGCGAAATAGCTTTTACTTATAATAAACTATTACCCAATAAATTCCCCCAGAACCCTGAAAAATTGATCACCTCCGAAATAATAACTTCCTCCATGTACTTGTCCATGGTCTCAATTCTAATGTTTGATTTCAACCGCGTCTTCAGTTCTCTTAGTAAACAGTTCGTGTGAGTTTATTTACTTTTCGCTACTTTTAAAAGAGAATGATTGTTGAGTGCGCGTGCGCGAAATCCGAGCGAGAGAATTGTGTGAGCGGGACGGGTGACAGTGGCACTCGCTTCGACCAATCGATTAGTCGCATAACGATAGCGGCTTCTTAAATGCAGATGTGTCGTGTATACCAACGTCAGTCGGCTAGCGGCAGGCGGCCGGAGCCCTCGATCATGGCTCCTGTGAGCCGGTTCCACATACACGCTGTCCTTTGTAGTGACTGTAACGTTCGGCCGGTATAAACGGATCGCGGTCGAATGTGATCACACATTCTGTACGCCAGTGAGATGTAACGTTAATTATTGTCGGACGTAATTATTAGATAAACTTTTTAAAACTACTTCCAACTTACGAAAACGGCCTAAAACGTAAAGTTTAATTATAGGAGCGGACACTTGATTAGTGCTCGAATTTAATTATGAAGTGAACAAAGAAAGGATTGCGACCGGAAAGGTAATAATTAAATTGCATTTGTCATTTAAAAATTCTTATCAGGAGATTTTGCATGAATGAATATCGTGCCGATGATAATAGAAACAAACACGGCCTGAGCTCCTAATGATTAGTGGTTTTATTATTTCTGCTATGTATTATTGGCTTCATTCATTCTAATTTGTTTGGCTAATAACAAAATCGCTTTCATTTAACTTTTATTATTTTGGGCTGTTCTCATTTCTAGTAATCGTAGCGGCACGCCTTCCTGGTTATTTCTTGATTGATAAGGTCAAGAATATAACCGCATATTATTTCTATCATTTTATATTTATATTTTAACATGTTATGAGATTGGTATTTACATGAGTATTAAAATAAAACGAGACGGATATAAACTGTACGACGGTTCGTTCAGTTTATTTATTCAGCAATAAACCATTTCCATTTAATGTTCCTAATCACGTTTACACCACATATTCAAATAAAAACACGCATGTTTACATTTTTAATCATTCACAAATTCATTCAGAAAAGTTAGAAAGCGAACACCGCAAGTGCGAATTATGAACACATTCGTAGCAATCGTAGCCAATTCGTAGCACTTTCGTAGACGGCCGTAGCGGATGATACCATAAACGTTTAAGATATAGATTTGGCATACCTGTCTTATTGGCACCTTTAGGATGGGTTAGGGGGACGGTCGTCACCCCATCTGGTATCTTATAACCTCTGTATTGAACGAATGATATGGAACTTTATTTTAACGTTCCACGTGGACTGAGATTAGAGCGCCAGTGAAGGAAATGGCTATCGAGAATCGATTTAAATGTTTGTTGTGATGTTCACCTAATGGAATCCTGTTGTTTATGTTTAGATGTTCATGCTTATTGTTGCTGTTCTGAATTTCTGATCAGGCTGGATCGCTTTTTAAGAACGTCATGGTTTACGAAGATGAGTAGAGTAGACGATTGGTTGGCTGTTAACTATGAAAAAAGTTGTTTCTCGTCATGTTTCCAATATTTCTACGTGAATACGATCAAAGTCTTAATAATTTCAAGATAAGGAAATAGGGAAATACAAATGTTTTCCCTATTTATATTTTTTGGTAAATAAATACCTAGAATTTCAACGATGTTACTGTTTTTGTGCAGTTTAAGAAAAATAAACATTGTGAAGGAAAATGGTTTTAGAAAGACGAATGTCAAGAAGTCCAGTAAAAACTAAATATTACATTTATATAAAACTAGCTGACCCGGCAAACTTCGTAAACTCAGAATCAATAAGAACGAATATTTGAGAAAATGAATTATCACCGTTATTTTTTTTTCATGAATTTTTCCCATATTTTTATGGTTATTAGGCTATACGGGGCGGAGAAAAATCCGACAAATCAAGGATCATAACAATCGGTCCAGTCGTTCTTGAGTTATAAATGGTGTAACTAACTCGACTTTGTTTTTTATTTATGTATAGGTATTATATACAACATTATTTTTAGTATATGCGAAACCTGAATATAGTTTGTTCTGAATAAGTAACTGAATCGATTTCAATAATTTTTACACCATGTTATATTTTGTCCCAAAAATATTTAATTACTAGTTAATTACAATAAAATCGCCGTACAGTTAGGTACCTACTGCCAAACTTTTTGCATTTACTACGTATTTATTTTCAGTACGTAATAAACAAATCCTGGGCAATGACCTTAATTTTTGTTCGTCCCACGTAATTCCATATTCGTATATTTCGCCGAAAACTTCCGAATGTCCACAAATAAAGCTACGGAACAACGCGAATTAATTAAATAATAAATAAAACCATAGTTCTTTCCATAATTCATCAGGTTTTTATCAATAGTAGGTTATGTACGTTGTATAAACAACAGGCATTCCTACGCGAGGGTCGAGCGAGGCCGGAGAGAAATTACAATAGGTACCTGCATACCTTCCCGGCGGCCGGTATTCCATTCCTCTTGTCTTTATGCCAGCTATTGCTTCTTGGATTATCTGGCCAGCCGAGCTAAATTAGATAGGAACTAAGGTACCTTTTGGACCAATATATACGAAGGATCTCTTCTATATCTACCTGTTCTTTTATCTCGAGACAAAATAGTATTTTTCCGTTGTTTCCTAGACGGCTTCTGAATGAAAACGAAACGTGGCGTATTTGTTGACTTGCTTTTCGCGGAAGTTTTAAGTCAACGGAGGGAAATCAACGTGGTTTGCGTGAGTGACAGGCTTACTGGCTCCCGGTTTCTTATTCATTCGTAGTAGTTTTTTTAGAACGTTTTTGTAATATGTGTATCATCATAATACTGTCATCGATTACATAAAATATTGAAGATTTTCCTGAAAATGTCATTATTTTACGTTAAATATTGAAAAAGCCAGGGAATCACAAGGAAAGAAAGTAAGACTTAATACCAATTATTACTAAAAGAGATCCTGAGCTTATATTTCGCCACCCTGCTTTCTTCTTCTCCTGTAAAGGGGACGGGAACGGCTAAGGGATTATAAATCAGCATCCGCACAACACTTTTTCCCCATCATGTTTTACATTGCATTCGTGGAACAAAAAATCTGTGATCAAACAGATGAAGAATGAAAATGGCCGGTGACGGATTTACTCTGATCACGGGAATCAAAAATTGACTGAACAAAGGACATTTACTGGGTTCCGATTATTGCACAAAAATCTGGTTTTCAATGTGCTTACTTGCTTTATCATCTGTTTTAATATCTTCCTCTGTTCGATTTTGAACCGTCATGCATTGTGTTATAGAGAAGACGTCTAATAATTACTATAAAATGCATAATCAAATGACTCAACTTGTCGATGTATGCAGAAGCGAAATTAGATAGAAGATTTCAAAGGCATTATTTAGGGCTCAAAAATGTGTAAAATACCTTATCCATAAACATTCGTACATATTTAGTTTTCGATTCACAAAACATTTTTTGTTCCGAACAGAAAATATGTGATGAATGAACTACACTTTTGTCATTTTTCAATTAAACGCTACACGACCGGCGGCTAATGTAATCTATATGCTCGCACCACTTTGCACGGACTGTTAAAATCGTTTTATATTTTTATACACGGAAATAAAATTTACAGCTTGCTTCCACCTCCACCCGTCATATCGACGAAATTCCGTCAACTTACAACTGTCAACGACCTCGCACATTCATTACATTCTTGATTTAACGAGGTTATATAGCTAAAAACGGTAGGCACGTACTTCTTGCAATATAGCTACTTTTAGTCTACCGTATGTTTTTCTTTCGTAGCAGATCGAAGAATTACCCTTTGTTACATTTTCCTTATCCTGTGACGTCAGCTTTTTATCTTTAATAAATGAAAATATATTAACGTCACGAAGACGGTGGATACGTAAACGGATATGAGACAATAGTAAAGAAGGTGGAAAATTGTATCCTTGTGTTCCTAGGTAGCTTTATTTTAAGATCTCGTTGTCTTAGCTACAGAACAGGTAAGTTAAGCAAAAGAAAAAAAGAAACGTCAAGCATCATTTCCAATCTAATTTGTTACTGTTATTAAAAGTTGACGAATACAGCAATATTCCTTTGTTGTGTATTTACGATAGTCTTATATTTTGATTATCCGGTAATATTCTCGGACAACCATTTCCCCTAGAATGTTGAGAGTCGCATCGGGGTAAAATTTATAAGACATAACCCGGACGGTTTACTTTACAGAATCATAAAAATGTTATTTCTTGTGGACAGCAGGAAATACTGATAGGGTCACCAAGAGACGATGGGGGATGAGAAACTGTGTATATTTATAAAGGGTATTCTATAGCCAAGTATTCAGAATTTCTGACCACGTTTAGAGGACGAAAAATCTTTTCTCCAGATACCAAAATGTCTCTCTACCTATCATCGGAGAAAGTTTGAAAAGTTCCGTTCCAAAAACGTACCAAAAAAACTTATTAAAATGAGGGACAATATAGAAGTAGAATATCTAGCACACGCGATATAACTTCAAAATTGAAAAATTTCAAACTATCATCGATTGAGAGTGCATTTCAATTAAATTTTTTGGTATTTTCTTAGTCGCTAACAAAGAGTCAGTGACGACATTTCTTTATTAAGAGTAAATTTTACCATGAATTTGCCTTTCGCACTAAATAGAAAATGATCTCAGGAAATAACATAATCTATCCAGCCGAGAGTAAGTTGCCTTCTGGCTGATTACATGAGCGTAAGATTTGTGATCTCGCTGATAGTAAAAGACATTGTTGAAGATAACTACCTAGAAAGGTAATTAGTGTCGCCATCATTCACTTTGTGCTCTATTTCTGTCTTATTGACTTATTCTCTTAAGAAAGCCCGTATTGCCATTCTTTCTAGAGTCAAGTCACTGCCGTTTTGTTGCGGTATCAGTACTTAGAACATACCGAGCATCTACATTTCAATGAGCCCGCATCCCACGCAAGTCATATGGCACATTTCAATGAGCTCAGGTTCACTGAAATGTAGGCAAGTTTTCATTGGTAGCCGACCGAATTTGTACTGAGTAAACCAAACGAAAGTGTACTGCACCCGTACCAGGGAGCGGTAAACCGCAAAAGTACCAAAATATTATACCTAAATAATGTATGCTGTATTTTGTATTGCCGAGTCAGTGAGTCGGGTTCAGAATTTGTTTTTCGTTTACTCCCGGAGCTAGTAGGTAACAATAAATTGAGCTGAGCTTGCGTAAACGTTATGTCTATTCATCCCGGCGGAGTTTCTAGTAGATACTAATTTCCGATAAATTTGTGCGTTCTCGCGGGTGAAACGAGCCGCGGGGAGAAATTTATAGCTTTTGAAGCGGCGTTCACCTTTGAATTGAGCGTTAATCTTGTGTGAAAGACGCTACCTAACGGCGAGATGCGAATACTTGCGATCTTCGTGTTACCCACTCATTGTTTAACCAAGTAAGACCTATAATGGACAATAAATCCTGAATCTCGACTCCTGATTTTTTATCGATGACATATTTTTTCAACCGCGCCCATGTGTCGACGTATCGCGACGGGACAGCGAGGCGGAAAATATGTTTAAGAAAGTAATTTATCACTTTCCGATGGATATATTTAAAAAGGGAGCCGTTTCGGCAATTTGCATATTTATTTGGCAATAAGTAAATTATTGCGAACACGTTGAGGGTTAATTTGGTACGTGGTAGCCCTGAACGGAACGCGGGAACTGCTTTCTCTGCCCAAGTCATGCGTAGTTATTTACCTGTATCTGATCCTTTGTCTATTTTCGCTCCACAAAGTTCGCTTTATTTGCTCTGCACGATTGGCTGCTTCATTCCGACATAACAAATGAAACAAAGTTATTACTAGTTTTCCGGATTACTTTCTTCACAAAACAAATCTCTTGCGTTAGATAAATCAGTATGTTTTAATTTTTCTGCATTTGTTTGTGGAAAGAGATATTGGTAGGTGGAAATTGAAGAATGTAGACATAATACAAAATATAAATATGAACAGTTAATGTCTGTTCTTCGAAAAGCTGTACCAAAGTTATAACAAAAAAAATGTCGTCTTACGTCGTTTGTATTAATCTTCTAGAAAGTACGCATAGAGTGCTATTATGATAATGTCCATTGGTTGGAAAATGTCGGGGCGGGAAATGTACAATGGCAACGACTTTGGAGGCTTATTATTCGCAATTAAAGCATCAATATAAAAAAAAAGTGATCCACGTTATGTTTGTTCCACTTTAAAGAGCTATTCAAGGACATCCCGCGGTGAGGAAAAATTCCCTCTCTTTTACGATTAAATTTCACGCTACCTTTACACGAAATGCGTCTTTGAGGAAAACCTTATTTGAATGGACGGGAAATTAAAAAAAAAAACCGGTCATGTACGAGTTGAACTCGCGTGGAGAGGGTTCCGTACGATGCGCACAATATTGAGAGATTTACCAAGTTGCTTTAAGACCACAGACTTCTTATAGGTTTTCCTAACCTATAGATACATATAAAACTATTATCTGTATTTTTTTTTTTTAATTTTAGGCTCTGTAGTTTCGGAGATAAGGGATGGTCAATTTTCGTCTATTTTCTTAAATAACTTTTATATCTACAATTTACTTTAAAATTATGAAAAAAATGTATATTGAGATCCTCACAGTAAGCCCTTTCATTTGATATGTCACACGGGATAGATTGCGAATTTTAATTTTTAATTTTCTAGTTGCTCCTCAAAAATGACCTCTATATTTAAATTTCATTTATTTAAGTTACACGTCTGTGTTTGGGTCACAGAGATTGATATGTGTACCAAATTTCAACTTAATCGGTCCATAAGATTCGGAGCAAATTGGCTATGACAGACGGACGGATAGACAGACACACGAGTGATCCTATAAGAGTTCCGTTTTTTCCTTTTGAGGTACGGAAGCCTAAAAATAATCGCTACAAAATGTAAATATACACATATGTAAGACATGAACGTAAAATTATGATTCTTTGCTTTGCAAAGTAATAAGATTTTACGAACTGTTTTGACGAAAATTCCCGTCGGTTAGTGTTTTCTAGACTCCTAGCGTATGACTATAATTCAAAACCTCAATCTCCTGAATACGGCAACCCCTCTCAACACAAAACCATATCAAACAGGAAAGGCGCTGTAGCTCAATTAGCAGAAGAACAAACACTACGAACAGCTAAACAGCTCGTCGACATGTCCCAGAGATAAAATAAACAACGTTGTAGTGCTTGACAACTGTAATAAAGCAACCCAGTGACGCATTGTTTACGAACAGTCGTCGGTCGTCGGTGAGCCGTCGGTTGGGCCTACGAGATGTCTTCTACGCGTAAGCCCCTGCGTTTGCATGTGGCAGTGCTTTTGGGATACATAAAGGGCAGATACGGACGGAATATTAGCATTGCGCTGTTATTCTACTACAGATGTATCCCTTTACACTTGTAGCGAATAAAGATAGGGCAAATGTATTTGTTTGTTTTGTACGTAATCGTGTGTTCGAATTTTGAAGCGTGTTTTTGGGTTGCCTGAGAAAAGTCCATGAAAGAAGTAGCGATTTAAATTTAGGCTCATCATCATCACTCCTTTGTCCTTATGCCAATTTATTTGGGGTCAGCGCAACATACCTTCTTCTTCCATCTTTCTATATCATCTATTTCAACAAAATTCAAAGTCCTGAATGATATATCAATGCACAGCCTATATAAACCACTGGTCCTAGAGACATGAAATTTATTTGGAGGGTGTGTTCTTTGTGAAGAATAGATATCCACTAAGAAATGGTTTTTCGAAATTCCACCCCTAAGAGGGTGAATGGAAGGGGTGAAATTTCACGCGGACGAAGTCGCGGGCGGTAGCTAGTAAATTATAATTTTAATTATATTTTATTGAGTCGCTGTGTTGGAGGTAATTATAAAATTAATTTCATTACACCCACTCAATATTTAAGTAGGGCTTTTTGATTGCGAAACCTTAGGCGTGTGTCATTTACAAAAACCGCACGAGGCGGATTCGAGATTTTCTAAAGAATTGCTTTTCTTCCGGGGTTGGATTTTCTATGAGATTTTATATGAACTTTGCCTCATAATGGTTAATAAGTGATATCCATTGCCATATTCCGCACAATCAATATAATGTGAAGGAAGAACTGGCTATGAAACCCGAGGGCGCGGCGTTACCAACTATTAAAAGTCAACATTCTCTTCCCTTAACCAATATATTATGTCCCAATATATTTGGGATCGGCGCAGTATGTCTCCTTTTTCTATACTTCTCTATTAGTCGTCATCTCAATAGTTTCTAGTCATATCTGCTTTTACACAGTCCGTCCATCGTTTTTTTGGTGTTCCCCTAGTTTTATTCACATCCACATTCATACCCAAAACTTCCTCGCGACATTTCCAACCAACCCACTATTAAAAGTGTCGAAAGTAAAAACTAATTACAGTTGAAAATGTTGAAATATACATCTGGTAAACTAAATATTAACTTTTGTTGTTAGCCGTCGGCGCGGCGACGTCCGGAGACATGACGGGACATGACCTATGTCCAATAAAAACGTTCGCGCCGTGCTCTCATTTACAAACTAAATTATTGTGGACTAGCGGCCCGCCCCAGCTTCGCACGGGTGCAATTTTTTTTCGAACAATTTTTTTTCATTCAACCATTGTCCTGACAATACCGAACACAACAAAAAAAGAATTAGCGAAATCGGTTCAGCTGCTCTCGAGATTTGCGCTTAGCAACACATTTAGCGATTCATTTTTATATTATAGATTAGACTTGTGGAAATTTTATTTCAGGTAGAGCAGTGGTGGCCTAGTGGTGACGACCCCAACTTACGAGTTCTAGATCGTGGGTTCGAAGTTTGGAACCTAGACAGGCGCAAACTTTGTGTAAATAACTTCATCACCACTGCTCTCAAAACGGTGAAAGAAAACATCGTGAGCAAACGTGGTGTCATCGCTTTATTGTGCATACAATATTATGTAATTTCTCTCTCTTAACAAAAATAATTATCTACATTCGTTATTCTCACAAGGCGTACTAACTAAGTTTAATTGAAACCCAGTTTTTTTTGTACAAATGCAAACGTAATTCAAAACGTTTTAAATATCCATTTAATAATTAAAAAGTCTGTAAAGCACCGAGTTAGAATGGGACGTTACCTAAACGCGATGACGTGACATGAATACGTTTTCGGCTTAATAGAAAACACGCTTAAGCTCGTTTTCACTAGTAGGTACTGGGTGACACCTTAATGTAATGTCTAAATGAAAGCGCACTCTCGTCGCTGATCCAAGCATTGAAAATTCAACAGTGCAATAATATTAAGACCGCGTGAAATTTCACCCTATTCCATTCACTTTCTTAGGGGTGGAATTTCGAAAAACCCTTTTTTAGTGGATACCTAACTCTTCACAAAGAATACACCCTTCAAATTTCATGTCTCTAGGACCAGCGGTTTAGGCTGTGCGTTGATATATCAGTCAGTCAGGACTTCCTTTTGATGTTCTGAGTATTTCACAGGATTAGGTTGCTTGCTCTAAGTTGAACTGGCCGTCACTAGAATTTAATATAAATCGTCTCTTGCAGTCCTCTGCAAAAAAAAAAGATCCTGAATCCTCTTATGCTCTTACCATACTACGATACATTTTCTTGATAGTGATCATCCTGGAGCATTCCTTCAATAACTGATTGTCTGTGCCAGAATGCCAGAGTACCAAAAACGGCTGAGTTCGTATAGAGAATACCCAAACACGATTTCTTATTGTTTCGTTTTCTACGTGTCGTCCAGAGCTAAAGATGAGAAGCTCGTGGTAAAAAGATTACCTAGCTGGTGACTGCTTCTTTAATCTCGTGGTCGAAAGCGTGACTGCTGAGCATGGGTTCTGGGTTCGTTTCCCAGGCCGGACAAAGTGGGTTTTCCATTAGGAATGTCTCAGTAGCAGCCCGGAGTTTGGAAGTTGGTGGCCTGATCTCTCCCCGGTCGTGTCGGATTGCCGGACTATGAGAGCAAATAAACAGAGAGTGCACCTGTGTTGGCGCACACCCTTGTACACTATGATATCTCCTGCATAACTGGCTATTCTTTGTTGAGATTGACTGTCGAAATCGGTTGGGAGGATATTTATTATTACCCAGCCAGAAAGTATGGAAGCGGCCCAGAGTGCGACAACCTTAAAGTCGCGTCGCTCATGGAGGCTTTTCCATTACATCCAGCCTAAATACCTATTACTCGTAGCATTGCCAAAGGGGGCGGGGCCGTATTCGTTTGAAAGCCTGTGACATCTATATCTGTACATAATATAAAACAAAGTGGTTTTCACTATCATTTAGAGAATTTATTTCGGAAGGCTTATGGTTATAATACATTAATACAGCACTGAAATCTTGATGTTTGACATGTCGCCACATTAGTAGATTGCACCAGTGCGAAGCAAGGGTGGGTTACTAGTCTATACTATTTAATATTATAAAGAGGTAAAATGTTTGAATTTGTGTGTAGGTGGTAATTTTCGGAATTACTGATCAGATTTCGAAAAAAACGAAGTCGCGGGCAGAAGCTAGATTAAAGGAACATGTTTGTTACAGAGGGGAGGGAGTAACCCTGATGTAGAGATCATACCGCCGAGGATGGAGCACTGGGTGACGGCAGCCAGCTCGCTGCTGGCCTTCCTGCTGTACTATAACACCTTGGACGCAGGATTTGTTTACGATGACAGGTAATTTAATATCTACCTACTTGATAAAAATCTTAAATTTATTCATCTTCTTCTCGTATCGAGCAAAAAGGTCAAAATTTGGCAATGGAAATGGCAATCTTTGGCCCAAAATTCAGCTGCGCGAATTCCGCTCACTGACGCAGTCATAAGATCATCACGTGGGCATGCGCAGGATGGAAGGCGGGCCGTTGTCTGTAAGGAGGAATTCGATTCTTAAATTCATTTATTCAATGGCAGACAACAGCCTACCCGCTGGGTCTAGAAGCATTAAATTTTATTAATCGTTGAGCTCCTTAAGTTCTGAGTTGAGCTGCACGGTTCTGACAAATGCGTGCAATGACTGGACAGGTCCACTCAATCTGTGTGGTTCTTTCCTCAAAATACCATTTCAGACACCAATCTACATGCTCCTCAAAGATTATGGCCGGATTTTTATATACACTTTGACATTGATGATTTTTATATATACAATGACATGAATATTTACTTAGTAAAGTATTTTTTTTTTTTTTATTTAATTGTTGTGAATGTAAGGACTATGTGGGTCATTTCTTTTTACTGTTTTCCTTCTTAGTTAGTTTTAATCATGATCTGGCAGTTTGAGTCATATACGCGGCCTACCCAAATGTCCTTTCTTTGGTATTGTTCGTCGAATCGTTGAGCTCCTCAACTTCTGAGTTGAGCTGCACGATTTTTGACAAATCGTGCACTGACTGGACAGGCCCGCTCAATCTGTGTAGTTCTTTCCTCAAAAGACCATTTCAGACATCAATCTATATGGTCTTCACATGATCTGACCAAGATTTAGTCTGGACTTTAAAAGACTGTGACCTCTGAGTTTGTTTCGGCCTTTCTTCTCAGAATAGTCAGATAGGAAACGCCGACCTAATCTAGTATAAAAAAATTATTGACGTGTAAAAGTGTTTGTACAAACCTACTTACAGAAAATAAATCATTTATCATTTGTACAAGTGTTCTTTTTATAACGGAGGGGGCATAAGGAAAGATTTTTTTAAATTCCCTCCAAGTGGGGTGAAATAGGGATTAAAGTTTGTATGTCAGTTCGTAATTTTTGATCCATCCACCATTGGGTACTTGGCTTGTCTAATTTATAAAAAAAAAAACAATGAAGCACATGCAGGGTTGAGTACTTTCTAAATCTACATAGAAAGTTGGTTAATCTAACATAATATGTATGATGCTGTTTTGTTCCAAAAGTTACGTTTGTTCATTCTCTGTCCTTTAGAAATAGAGAGAATATAACTAAAGGTTTAGGTACTAAGGTACCGCCACGCGAAAGCTGGAGTGACTTTGTCTATCCTCATCAGCCTATAGCAGTTCACTGCTGGACATAGGTCTCTCCTATTGCACGCCATTCAATTTGAACTTTGTCAAGTAGAACTTGTTGGTCAAACAAGATCAGTTTATGTGATAGAAAATAATAATGATGTCATGTCTCTTGATATTAAAATTGTTTTTATATATACCTACAATATGGAGATGACCTTACTACAGTAAATGAAAACACTAGCAATACCAATGCATAGAAGTATTTTGGAACTCTCAAATAAATCCTAAACATTGAAATTAAAAAAGGATTTTTTTAGACTAACTAAATAGTAGTTATGAGTCGACTATGGGTTTTGCCGATCTTTGATAGATCTTTAGATCTTTAGTAGATATAAATAGCATATTATAGTGACTAAACTATTGGATACATTTGGTTGAATTTTGTATGCAGACTGATACATAATTTGTTGTCGTAATGTCGTCTCCGCCTTTTATAAGTCGGTCAAGCGATTATGGTAACAGTTTTCATAATTTTGCAAGTTTAAAACTTGTTCACTCTCATTTCACAATTCTCTATAACTGTGGTTGTGGAGATAAAATAACAGTTCCAATTCGATATTGACGATAATGTAAATGCCAAAGCATTTGAATTTCGTTTTCTGTGGCTCAATTAGAAAATGTGGTAACTTTGAAAGGTCAGCGGTAGTAACATCGGAATTATTTCTACTTAATTTATCTAATTTTCGTTTGCGAGATCTTGCTATAAATGTTCCTTCATAAATGGAAAACGGAAACTTTTAAGGTTCGTAAGATCTGTCTACGTTTGTTTTTTCGAATCGTTGAATCACAGCCCTGTATCTTAATTTTATTGATAGGTTTATCAAATAATTGTTTCTTATTTATTTATTTTGTAAGATGTTTGGTTGAATAGATATAAATATTTGTCTTATTTTTAGAAAAGAATAAGGAAAAGTAATTTAAATAATAGGAAGTGTTTCATTGATACTGTTACATACATAAACTACGTAGGTACTTTCGATAAGTGGCACTTTAAGATCTAAGGCCGTTTATCATTGTGTCCGGTAAAAATAAAAATAACTATGGTTCTATTTTAGTTCAGTAGTTTTTTTTAGGGAATACCTACGGTTGCGTTGTGATTTTTTCATGCCAAATGACGTTATCAGGTTCCAATAGGCCGGCTGCCGGTAAAATATTTTTGCTTTGTATTCGGTATTCGGAATACCTACACGGAAATAGCTAACTGTTTTGTGTTATGTTGTTATATCGATTCCCGACGCCCAGGGCGTCTCCTGCGGCGCTTAGGGGCGCGAGGGCGCAAAGTATGCCTCTCCCTCACGCTCCCCGCCTCCTCTTTCGCGAGCATTACTGCTTCGCAGAAGGAGGCGACAGCCTCCCATGAACTCTCGCTCCGTACCATGTCCTGGACCAGGGCCGGACGCGAGAGATAGCCGCCGCCGATCGCCGTCGTGAGGACACGGCGGAGCTCAGCCCAAGCCGGGCAGATCTCCACCGTATGCTCCACCGTTTCCTCCGGGCGATCCACGCAATGGTGACACCCGGGCGTTTCCTCCCGCCTTATTTTAAACAGGAACCTCCCGAAGCAGCCGTGCCCGGTGAGGACCTGTGTCAGGCGGAAGGTGAGGACGCCGTGGCGCCTCTCTAGCCACTCCTCAAAGAGGGGACTTATCGCCGCAATTGTGGCGTGCCCATAGAGAGGAGGCCTGAGTCCTAACAGTGGGGACATTATAGGTTGATTATGATTATGATACATAGTCTAAACACTGAATTTCTGAGCTAAACATAAATAATAATTTTAGTTAGTTTTACTTTAGTAAAAATGTTCTGGCATAATGTTTAATGGCTTTAATATAACATTAAACTTATATCATTCGACTTAAAGAACTACGGTCGGATCCTCTTGAGGAATGCCAACAATTAACACCTAAATAAGGCTCCCTGGAGAATTGAAGGAGCTGTAAAAAGGTAACCCGCTATTTGGCGATCGCCCAGACTTGGGCATGTTGAATAATTTAGATTTTCCTTTGATCCCATTGTCCCTGAGGGTTATAAGGGCAGCCACATTATTGTGTTTGATTTATACTTTATACTTCTTTTGACTTCTTTGAGCGGTTAGGCGGCTCGAAACAATATTAGTGGGATCAGAACATGCTTAAATTTTTCCATAAAGTTAGACATTAAGTTAAAAGTTATAATGTACGTACCTAAATGGATTAGTTTCAAACTGAATGATTCCCCTGACGTTCGGGTTCGTAATAAGAGTACCAAGAAAACAAAAAGCTACCTGTCTAAAAGCACTTATACTTATGTCATGGGTCATTTACGGTATTAGCGAACACTACAACACAAAAGTTAGAGAACATTACATTTACAAGTACATTTGGATGACAGCGCTAATTTCTCCAGTGGAAACGTTCCAAACCGATAATCGTGATAGAATCGATGAACTTTGTTCTGGATCAGAGCTCGTCGAAAACCGCTCCAGTGTTTCGTAATTGAGGGCTTACGTGACGACTGTGCACAGCTGCCCGCAACTCTCCCAACAAAAAGTTCCGCACTATCCCAACTTTATCTCAATCTTAGTTTCGATTCTACTAGGGACGCGACTACTTTTTATCGATATGGTCATGAAAACTAATATAGGGCAATATTCTTACAGGGCAGCTTTAATATAAAATGTAAGGGATTACGTATTTTGCTATTTCAGCCATAATCGATGCGTGTATATAGATTGATATTCTTCATAAAAGAGATATTGAAAAGACGTAAATTGCTTTGCTTTAATATTGGAATAGTATTTATTTTTAACAAAAGGAAAATATAACGTTATGAAATGTTGTTATTATGGAAATTATTGTCTTCACTCAGACGATTAATAGTACCGAACTACTCGAGACTTTGATAAATGAACGTAGTGTAAAATGTACACACATTTTACTAACATGTGAAGTAAATCAATACCGGAAAGGAAAATGCTTAAGTTTTCGATCGAACGACTATATTTAACTAATTGAGGAAAATCTGTTATTTATGGCTATACGTACGTATATAGCCTGTATACGTGTAGGTTTCATTCTCGCGCTGATGTGAAAACGAGGCAGTACCTATCACGAAATCGCTGGCGTCATAAAGTGAAAACGCCCGTAACTGGAGCCTACTAAGGCATTCGATATTTATATTTTCATTTTTATTACGAGGCGTGGTACCGGTGTTGGCGGTGAACGAAGGGACGTATTATAAGCCTGTAAGGAAAGTGTTCGGAATGTGGACTGGTCACCGCGCCCGAACATGGAAAGAATAGCTATGGGCTCCGTCCTTTGTGTGACTTGCAGAAAAGGGAAGAAATATTTCCATCCATAAATTTTCTCGGGTAATCTTGAACATGGTAAAATAATACAGTAGAAGACACTCTCGATTGCATTCCTTTTGGGATGAAATTTCGACTTTACCAGCGGTCTATCCAGAGGCGACAATATCACAATTTTGTAATAAAAAAAAAATAGTTTTTTGCTTTATTAAGCTCAGCTATAAACATAAATTATTTTGGCAAATATGTCGCATTGTCAGTTATTTTAAATAGAGCCCGGATTGTAAAATATTTGAAGGGGTCTTTAAAGATTTATCAAAAATGGTTCGGCTGTTATTGGATGATTGAATAGAACATAGAGAAGCTTTCTTTTTTTTATGACTTTAGTAAGATAAACGTATTTGACAGAACACGCGTAAGCTAAGCTTTCTAGATTCGTGTTTCCCTTAATTAATCTGCCTAGTCTTTTCCCAACTACAAATGTATGTTTGGGTCGGCTTCTATTCTAACCGAATGCTGCTCAATACCAGTATTTTACATGAAGTGACTGCCTGTCTGATCTCCACACCCCAGTTACTGGGCAATTCCCACACACGATTCCCCTTGATAAGACTGGTCCTCAGAAATTTGGCCTTCTGACTACCCGTAACGACTGTCAAAGTTTTCGAATGACAGCCGGGACCAACGGCTTAAAGTGCTTTCCGAGACCCGGAAAGGTCTCGATATGTAATAGATGGTCATCCATCCACGATCCGACCGCGGCTAGCGTAGCTTGACGTTTGTAAGATAACGAATTTAACAGGACACGTGTAAGCTAAACTTTCTAGATTCGTGTTTCCCTCAATCGGTATAAATATATTTCTGCAAAAACTGAAATGAGGAAGTGCAAAACGAAAGTCTTCACGAACAAAATACTTGGAGAACTTTTTATGTAAATAACTGAAGGAAAAGGCGTCTTACTCACAATTTGCAATACAATGGCCGACTGTTAGAGATGATTTTTCCTTCTTCGCATAGTAAGCACGGTTTTGGTCCCATAAAAATATATTATTCAATCGGCTGTTTCACCGTCTTTTCCTTCCAAATCTAAAATGAACGAATAAAATGTATAAGGGATCAATAGATGAAGGTATGAGTAGGTAACTTGCGTAGGTGTAGGTAGTCAATGTCCCCGCACACAATAAATCTTTCCCTTTGTAATTGTGGACCATCAGACTACTGTAAAAATGGTTGCGTGGTTGATACCAAAATATATTAGCAAACAAAAGACTGAATAACGTTTCGAAACGATAATTTCAAGAGCATCAATTTCTTTTATTGGAAAGTAATTTTAATTACTATTTAATTACATAGTTTGTATTCGTAATGAATACGTAGAAAAAAAGTGAGGCGACAAAATTATGTGGTTGGTTTAAGGCAAGTCGATCGGTGACTTATAATTTCCTCCATACGTAAAACGTGCCCGCTAAACATCCCCGGTTGCCAATGCCATCCGATAGAGTTTCCGACGTTCACTTCGTTAATAATTTCCTTTACTGTTCTGTTATCGCATGCTAGAAAACGCCGAAATTATTAACAAAATAGAAAATTATTCGTCTGAGTTCCAAATCGCTGGCCAGGTCAGTAAGCTTATGCCGTCAGCCGTCAGGCATTCAACCGGATTGCTCCACACATCAACCGGAAAACGTCAAAACACGGTTCGCAAAATCAATTTGAGAGGAGAAATCGGTACGTTAAAACATGTCCATTATTAAGTCGGTATTGAGGCACCCTACGGAGGGAACAGCCGAGGGCACGGGGCTAATCTTTCGGGAAAACATCGAACGGATTCGGCGGCGATGAGCGACTGCTCGCCCAGGTAAGATGGTAATATTTTATTTAAATTAAGCAGTTAGGGACGGCTGTTTGAATTTGTTCTTCGGTGTTAAATTTTGATGTGTAGCGTAAATAAAAGTTGGAATTCCTTAATGCGTTTACTTTGTATAAATTAATAGCATGCATTTACAGATTGGGGATGTTGAGTTACGAGCTTTAATGAAAACATGTTATCTTTTAAGGCGATCTTTATTTTGTCATTACGATGTCTTTGAGAGAACAAATTTGAATCTTTTGATACGTTATAATGTTGTGATACCGGAATTCTTCGCTTATAATGTAATTTTGTGTTGCTTGGTAAAAGTGATTGGTTCTTTCTTTACAAAAGACTCAAGTAGGCACTTACCTATCGTGTTTAGTTTATTGATCAAGTGCTTGAACCTGTTGTTATAATAAGCTGGTTCCTCTTCAAATGATGGTTTAAAACTAAATAAAATGTTCACCATGATCCTTTCCTTTCCTGGAAGGTATTTTCATGTTAAAACAAGTATAACTTGCAGCAGGATTTGTGACGTACTTAGTTACGTAGAATTATCAAAGTTAAAGGACAAACGGCTAACCTCGAGAACTTTTCAGCAAATAAATTCATGTTTAAATTAAATAAATTGATTAAATTTTCTCATAAATATTATGGAAATTGTTTAACATGGGAGGTTACTGTTATTAATTTCAGCATTTCAACTGTCCAAGGAATATAAAATGTACTTACCCATTGCTAATTTACTGTTTCTGTATATATCGACGGTTAGGAGGAAATAGGGTATAAGTGACAAAAAATGAAATGTTCAGGAGAGCCATTCAAAGTTTTAAATTTTAGAAAAACTGACGTATTTTTGTCATTTATGAATTTTTTTGCTAGGGCATAAATGCCAAAAAAGTTATCGTAGAGCCATGGGAGTAAGCGCTTTCGAAAGAGCGGAAAACTTTACGTAGGATGGCATATATAACTCATTTTTGACCAAAATGTCGCTTAGCCCTATTTCCTTTTTACCGTCGATATGTAGGTGGGTATATAAAAGTGCACAGATTTAAATCAACATCATTCTCCTGCTCTTATCCCAATTTATTTGTGGTCGGCGCAACATGTCTTTTTCTTCCATACTTCTCTATTACTCGATATC
Source organism: Gortyna flavago (assembly GCA_963669345.1). Taxonomy (NCBI): domain Eukaryota; kingdom Metazoa; phylum Arthropoda; class Insecta; order Lepidoptera; family Noctuidae; genus Gortyna; species Gortyna flavago. The sequence goes on from OY770129.1 coordinate 11,633,537, forward strand.
TCATTAGTCACTCCCTTTCTAGCCATATCTTTTTTCACACAGTCTACGAGTACTGCACAGATTTAAATATCACAGAAAAAATACTAACCTAGTACCTAACTTACCTGTTAACGAAACAGCGGATTTTTCGTCAAAAATCTTTTTGTAACTGTTATACCTTCGAAAAAACGCTCGCAATTTCTCTTAATAACTAACGGGCAAAAAATGTTCGCAGATTGACACAGGCTATAAAAAATGTGTTAGGTATTGATCTTTTATATTTCATTAAAAGGCCATGTTGGGAAAAAGTTACGTTAGCAAAGTTTTTTAATCAAAGCTGATGAAAAATATACGATACGAAGGCGCTCTGGTCATGAAGATACCTACTTATTACTTGATGCCGTGTACCTCTGTGACAATTTACAAATTGCCCTTAAAGAATTTCAGTGGACTTAAAAAGTGTTTCATTAAATCTCAGGAAATTACGAACGAAATCGAAAAAAAAAAAAAACGAAATCGAATCGAATTTATTATTATTATTATTAATTATTATTATTTTTTTTATTATTATTATTATTAATTTTATTATTATTAATTAATTGTATACACTAAACATAGGTTTGCTGCGTTAATAAAATACTGAAATCAGTTACAGTAGGCATTTTTAGTATTTATTTCATTGATGATACAAAACCTGTGAAACGTGCGTAATGATACCACAAGCATCAGCAATAACATGCGGTTCAGTTAAAATAATATGACATTATATATGGTCGTCAGTGTAATAATAACATACAGATTTGTAAAGAGAAGAGATTTAAATTATTAACCTTTTATTTTCATTGCATACTGAACATCCCAGGCATCTACATTTTAAATATCAATCCTTTCATTAGCATTTTAATAAATTCGTGGAATTTTTTAATAAAAATAATATGCGCTAACGTGTTTTTTATTTATTTCACAGGCGGGCGATTCTCTCGAACCCGGATGTCATCGGCCACACACCTATCAACGCATTATTCGAAAACGATTTCTGGGGAACACCGCTCACAGACCCCGGTTCACACGGCTCCTACCGACCGCTGTGCGTCGCTACATATCGATTCAACTACGCTTTTAGTGGATTTAAGCCGTGGAGTTACCACCTCCTCAACGTTATATTCCATTGTACAGCGACAGCTTTAGTGGTGGTGATTGCTAGGCGCCTCTTGCCAGCGTATTGTATGAGAGTGGGCACTGCAGTCACCGGCATCGCTTTCGCTGCACATCCGATACACACGGAGGCAGTGGCGGGCGTGGTCGGCCGTGCTGATCTAGCCGCTTGCAACTTGTTTCTATTGAGTTTCCTGCTATATAGCGAACACATTAGATTACGTGAGGAAAGACATAAGAAACAATGTCGGCATATAGTAAAAGACAATCTAATGCGACGACAAATAACATCTAACGATCCGCCGTTTAGGCTGAGTTGTCACAGCTTGGTGCAGCACATCATGATGAATGTCCGTAAACTGTTGAAGGCGAGTAAAGCGGGGCCTCTTAAGATGTTGGACGCTTGTGAAGTTAACGGCGCAGTGAGACTAAAGTGTCAGTTCAGTGGTGGTGTCAGTGAGGACTCAGGTGAACTGTTGCAGTGGTTGACGCTGGCGGGGACACTTACGTTCGCCGCGGCCGCCACTCTGTGCAAAGAGCCGGCCATAATGGTTCTGCCTCTTTGCATATTCTATGACTTTCTTAAGGGCACTCGCTACGAGGAACCGTACTATAAGGTAAGGAATACTATTTTTGACGTAAATACGTTGAACTTGCGAAAGGGTTTGGTTTTCTATTATAAGGTCAAGTATCGGAAAGTTATGAAATTGTTTTCGAGGGGTTTTGAGATTGAAAGGGTACCTTTCAGCTAATGAACGTCGGGTGATTGATATTACCTCGTAGAGACTGATTTTGAAATAAAGCCGAGGGTTATTCGAGTAATAAAAGGAAGATAAATTATGGAAGCTATTTATCTCTTCAAATAATTATGTGAAAGATTTAACGAAATCCGGAAAGGACACTTTTGGGTCAGATTTGGTCTTATGCTAATAAACCCACATCTTTGGATGCAAACCATGTACACGATGTGTTAGAACGAACATATTTGCCTGTAAACTCTTTCTACCGAGCTGAATTAAAAACTAATAACAGGATCGGGTCTACATCGGAGGAACAATAGTGGCAACGGGGTGGGTTTTGAACTCACGACTCACTCAACTGCCTCGCTAATCAGCCCGATGCGACGCTTCGTTACGTTGGCTTTTCTACTAATACTTAGGGCTACCAAAATTATGTTATCTTTTGATATTCACTGTTCCTGTCTTGAACTACAGAGACGTTAAAAAATCACTGTTACTAATACTCCTAAAATGGATTGAATAAATAAACTCAAAGCGGAAATAAGGCACTACAAGGATGTGTCTTTGGAACTTAAGTCAGTAGTAATCCAATTGGTATCCGGTGAACATCTTGATTGTTCCTAACTCGTGATCTGAATGTTCGATGGAGGAGAGGAAACTTTGGACGCACTACCGTAATTAGTAATAGACAAGTTATACACAACAGTTCTACGTCGCGTTATAAATAACATAGTGACTTTTTAACTTTTTGTACGTACTACAAGTTTATCGGATGACAGCACTATTTAGGGTGAATTGGTAACGCTACTCGCGCTACGTATAACAGAATCACTCGCCTGTGGGCAGTTTTGGTCAGTTCTTATAATCTCCTACTTTTGTCATTATATTTATGCTATTCTTAGCCACATAAATAGAAATAGGTACTGTACTTTAAATATTTGGTTGTTGGGTTGTTATTTGGCCAAACAATTACCATTGCCATTCAACATGGCAATGCTGCCAGGCTTCTGGGCAAGTTTCCGGATGGCAGCGATGCGTACAAGTACTTTGACGCCCAAGTGTCCTTTTGTTTTTGTATAGTTAGTCATTTAATTTAGTACCTAGTGTAAATATATATTTTGGAATGCATAAAAAAGCCTCCTCGTGTAGCGCAGTTTGTTCCGCCAGTTACTCAACTGAACCGAGCGTTCGGCACATCCTGGACAGTCACACCCAACGCCTTAATTGACTGGCCAATTCTTCCCTTGCGGTGGTAGGGCTAACGCCCGACTGGTTTACGACCACCCTCCCACCGGAGTCTGGCGTCAAGCAGCCTGCTGTGTTTCTTCGATGCGTGGGAGTTCCAGTGCCTTTGGCATCTTTTAGGCACGCTCGTTCCATCATAGACCTCATGCATCGCTTTCCATCAGGCGTGATCGAGGTCAAGAGAGAGCCCATTCAGCAATAAAAAATACGTATAATAGTTAGTTGTGTTAAATATTGTAAAAGTTTTATAAATTAGGTTTATAGCTCCAAAAGAGATAATAGATTATTTAGATGGCTAGTCTGTTTTCGGCGAAAGTGGGCGTCCTACATAGCCAATAAATTCTCATAGAATTCGCTATACAATCGTAAGACAATATTACTAAGCTCGTTAGGAACGGGATTCGGCAGGTCTTGGAACAAATGGTTTTACAGGTACAAATTAAATTAGCTGTATACCTACTTTGTAATATTGCTTTGACCTCCACGGTCGTCTTAGGTTATTAGGGGTTTTATCTTGTTATTAAACACGTAGGTACACTTGTTTTTTTAAGACTGAGCAGACAGGCGCGACGCGACGGTTCGATGCTATTCTGGTCGAACAAATTCCACGAACTTTTCAAAGAAATTGTTCTACTACTGTCGCGTTGCGTTGTCGCGTCACGCATGTCTGCGGGAGCCTTAAATTAAAAATCTCGTATTCACCTTTTAAATATCATCTAGGCTACATTCGTGAAACTTAAATCCTAGAATAGCAAGTCTAGCTCAACAATAGGGTCCTCAGACTGTTATTATTAACATTAGCTCTTTGGTTTGTACCTCATTATGGTAAATTTTAATATAATTATATGAGTTTTTGGAAGCTAAATATATTAGGTCCTTACATATGAAATTAGCGTTTTGTTGTACTGACCACTTTGATCTGAAATATCTTCTCTTTGGTTAAGAATTCCAAATTCAAATTTATAAATTCATTTAGCGGGTACATTTGAGTTTTGAAAACAGTCATTTATTTGTTTTTTCCTCATTATTTTTTTCTTTAGCGTCGCTTATTACCGCACAATGGAAAACATGGAATATCGGTATATTTACGAGTACGAGTTCTACCGTGGCACCAGTGCTGCAGAAACAGCTCGAATGATTAATGATGTGTACGGCGCTGGTGTCGCAAAAGAAAGCACGGTAAGTTTTTGGTTTCAACGTTTTCTTTCTGGAAATTTCGACCTTTAGAACCAACACCGTGGACGGCCGGAGACCAATGTGGAAAATGAAGAATTAAAGGCTATTGTGGAAGCGGATCCATCACAAAGCACTTCAGAGATAGCTGCAGGCTTCGGGGTAAGTGATAAAACTGTATTAATCCACTTGAAGCAAATCGGGAAAGTAAAAAAACTTGAACGATACCATCGTTCAAGTTTTTTTACTTTCCCGTGAATACCTCATGAATTGAGTGAATCGAACTTGCAAACACGCGTCGACTGCTGTGTTACTTTACTCAACCGACACAATAATGAAGGTATTTTAAATCGAATCATTACTTGTGATGAAAAGTGGAAACTGTACGATAATCGGAAGCGCTCGTCACAATGGCTGAACCCTGGAGAACCAGCCAAATCCTGCCCTACACGAAAATTGACTCAGAAAAAGTTACTTGTGAGTGTTTGGTGAATTAGTGCCGGTGTCGTTCACTACAGCTTTCTAAAATCTGGCCAAACGATTACGGCAGATATCTATTGTCAGCAACTGCAAACCATGAAAGAAGAACTATCTGCTAAACAACCGAGATAGGTCAATCGCTCTAAGCCACTGCTGCTTCACGACAACGCAAGACCACACACTGCACAACAAACAACCACTAAGTTAGATGAGCTACAATTGGAATGTCTGCGACATCCACCGTACTTCCCGGACCTTGCTCCAACAGATTACCATTTTTTCCGGAATTTGGACAACTTCTTACAAGGAAAAAAATGCAACTCCGATGCGGCAGTCCAAACCGCCTTCAAAGAGTTTAAGATGGCAAAAGTGCATAGATAACAACGGTGCATACTTTGAATAATGAAATATATGTCGGAGACGGTATGTGTGTCTTGTTAGCTATATGGGCGTGTCAGTGGGTAGTGTTAGTTTAAGTGTAATAGAAAAACCGTTTGCAGTTCAAATCAGATTATAATTTCACGAACAAATTAATCACACCAGCGAATCACACATTGTAGGTACACGACACAACCAGATACGGAACGCGGGACAGTTTCTGAGCGCATGTTGTTCGTACGATGTCCAAAGTCCAAGAGAGACTCCTCCAGCTCGCCGCTCGCTTTTCTAGGCACCCCATCAACTCAGGCTAGACTCTGTCAGCGCCACCAGATGGCGCTCGCGTTCCGAATCAGTCAAACGAGTGACCGGATGCGACACGGCCATCCTGCGATCACACGTCCTCGTGTGGATTATCTGAAATTGAAAGTTCTGTGTACATTACATTGTTTCGGCCATGCCTGACCAAGATAGGTCAACTTAATCAGGACATCGCTTAACCAGCGGCATCGCTTAACCAGCGGCATCACTTAACCAGCGGCATCGCTTAACCAGCGGCATCGCTTAACCAGCGGCATCGCTTAACCAGCGGCATCGCTTAACCAGCGGCATCGCTTAACCAGCGGCATCGCTTAACCAGCGGCATCACTTAACCAGCGGCATCACTTAACCAGCGGCATCACTTAACCAGCGGCATCTCTTAACCAGCGGCATCACTTAACCAGCGGCATCACTTAACCAGCGGCATCACTTAACCAGCGGCAACGCTTAATCAGCGGCATCACTTAACCAGCGGCATCACTTAACCAGCGGCATCGCTTAACCAGCGGCATCACTTAACCAGCGGCATCACTTAACCAGCGGCATCGCTTAACCAGCGGCATCACTTAACCAGCGGCATCGCTTAACTAGCGGCATGGATCCTTATGCATCACCCTGTGACTACACACAACTTTACTACGGCCGATAGAGAATCCCTACTCGCGTTGTTCCCACTACTTAGGCTTGCTCATCACCACAGTGATCACCCTCTACTTCGACTAGTACATGACCTACTGGCGTCATTCTTAACTTATCGTGAGTACATTTAAAAATTGCATTGGAAACTAGATTGGGCTATACTTTACAATGTAACCATGTTTGCTGTTGTTTACCAGGGAATGCACTCAGTACCAGAGTCAAAACAAAATGAAAACGACTCACCAGATTCGGCAGACAATAGATCTGTTGGTAGCTGGCTTAATGGTACAGACATACAATCGCTGTCACAGTTTCCTTGGCAGAAGTCGTGAAGCTGCTTGCACGAAAAGCACCGTCCTTGATGCTGTCAGACACTGCCATCCTGCTTGCACACGTTCTTGTGTGTTAACCTGTAACCGAAAAATTCAACAGCAGTGCATGTTCCACTCGGCCAATTCTGACCATTTACGGCTTCTAACTTTTGAAATCAAAACTTTGAATTCTTTTCTTATTTCTTTTACAAAACAATACGTCTAAATTTACTAAACAAACTTTTCTATCAAAGCTGACATGTTAAACAACACCCATACTCATTCAAATAAAGAAAGCTCATTAAAATATTGCAGGGCTCATGTTCTGACCACCATCAGACCTTCATCATGACACTTATAACTACCATCCAGTCATAAGCATCAAACCAAACGACCTCCATCCGGTCTTCAACAAGTAACCTCCATCAGGTTACTAACACAACAGGCAACCTCTATCCGGTCACCTCCACATGTAACCTCCATCCGGTTACAGAACACCATCCAAATAATCTCAAACCATTATCAAAATAATATTAAAGTAGGTTTGTTCAACATATTACTTTGTTTGTCCTATCACAATACTACATTGCAATTAATATCGTGGAATTGTAATAAAATCTCAAGTTATTGCTCGCTAATCGCAACGCTACATATGATTTGTTTTGTGCCGAATACACGTGTTTGACCAATAACAGTCAACGCAACAACATTATTATTTCGTTTGCCACTTAATTTGGCTGCACAACTGCCTTTTTACTAACGAGCATTCAGCACCAGAATCGTAAACAAAACAATACAGCTCACCTTTATTTTCTAACGTGCACTGAAGGTTGCTTTATGATGCAAACATTCACTCGCCATTGCTGCTTCAGCACGTTGTCCACCATCAGCTTGGCTGCCACTGCTCGTACACCGAGCTGCGATATGTCCTGGTTTCCCTCACTTGCAGCACACGATGGGCTTCACAGACTGCTGAGAGGCTGCTTGGCTCGATTCAGTCACTCCACATCACTGGTAGCTCCACGCCACGTCCTTGGTATGCACGTCCTTGGTATGCTATTTGCGATAGCCACGTTGATGCTGCTCCTTTTTACGCCTTTCTGATGGCCACAACAAGTTCACCACCTTGCAGTGAATTTTCAGCAAAACAAATCAGCTGTCGTGCTGTGTGCTGATATGTTTTCACATGCACACGCCTCCCACCGCGTGTTCTAATTACGGGAACGGGATACGTTGAACTCAAACGCCGATTAGAGACACCTTTTTTTTTCAAACATAGCGGTAGGCGCAATTGGCGCGTCCCTGGGCAAAGGTATTTCTGCATACAGCCTAGGCCCAAAACAACATGCACCATGATCACGCATCCGTACCTGGCTTGTCTGGGTCAAACTTGGACAGATCCACACGATTATTTTAATAGGCGTTCGCATGTTAGCACTTTGTTTTTCAAAGATTTTGCACATGAACCAACACGAATCCCACTTCTGATGTCGGAGACGGTATGTGTGTCTTGTTAGCTATGTGGGCGTGTCAGTGGGTAGTGTTAGTTTATGTGCAATAGAAAACCCGTTTGCAGTTCAAATCAGATTATAATTTTACGAACAAATTAATAACACCAGCGAATCACACATTGTAGGTACACGACACAACCAGATACGGAACGCGGGACAGTTTCTGAGCGCATGTTGTTCGTACGATGTCCAAAGTCCAAGAGAGACTCCTCCAGCTCGCCGCTCGCTTTTCTAGGCACCCCACCAACTCAGGCTAGACTCTGTCAGCGCCACCAGATGGCGCTCGCGTTCTGAATCAGTCAAACGAGTGACCGGATGCGACATATATTTTAGAAAAAAAAAAAAAGACTTTATATTCCTCCCGTACAAAAAGCCAATTTCATATGTAAGGACCTTATAATTTGTGTTTACGAACAAAAAAAAATAAAAACACGCCTGTCTTGTTAAAAAGTGATTTAAATTGTATTACAAAAAAATTAAAAACAAGCTAAATGATTTAACGTTGAATGGGCACAAGGTAAGTACTAAATAGATTATAATAGTTACTGTGCAATTAAACCGCCATTGTGCTCAAAAGTGGGAAACTGAAAAGCAATCTTTTCAGCGAAGTCGGGGGACCTGTAAAGAACTGTTCCAAGGAACTGTCCCCCGACTGCAATGAAAAGATTGGTTTTCCACTTTTGGGCACAATGGCGGTTTAATTGGACAGTAAATTTAGAAGTTATAGTGGAAATAAGAAACAAGAACATACATGAATCCTGAAAACATAACACTCCTTTTTTTTGGCCAGTCGTGTAAAGTAAAGTAAAAACAATTGTTGTAGTATACTTACATAAAAGTCTGTACATGTTTTGGTTATGATGTTTGTTAGAATAGAAGGGCTTTTGTGAACACGAAAAGAACTTTTTAGATACCAAAATAGAGCCTGAAAGTCATCACTAGCTTTTGCCCGCGGCTTCGCCCTCGTGGATGTCAGAAAATATCCCACCTGGACATACAATTGGGATTAAAAGTACCCCATGTGTTAATTCAGGTTATAAACTATCTGTGTGCCAGATTTCATCTCAATCCGTTCAGCCGTTTTAGCGCCAATCCGGAACATACATCCAGACAAACGGCAAACAAAGACAAATCTAAAAACTAAATTTTAAGCATCAGACTCGTTTCCACACCTCGTAGCTTACTTTTCTTTTTCAATATTCAATGAATAGTTTCAACTTCGTTACTATTTCATTATTTATGTATAGTTTCTTATTCAGGATTCTAGGTAACGATTGTTGACTATTCTTCAATTCTATTGATCGATTACTGACTGCACTTCGATGGCTTCTTTCATACGAATTGAGTGATAAACATACCACGTACTACTGTTGGCCAGTGTGTAACGGTTTCCTAGCGACCGCCACATTCGGCCGTAATGTCCAAATATAGAACGTTTTTTGACACCTGTCAAATACTGGTGAAACTTACAGATGTTCATGACGTCCGTTATAAATATGACGGAAACGCTCTTCTAAAAAACAGTAGCTTAAAGGGTTATCTGACAACGTTGCAAAAAGGACCTGACAGAATTTAATTTGCTGCATTTGCGGGATTATATAATCAGCCTATAATGTTCCCACTGCTGGGACACAGGCCTCCTCTCTGTGAGAAGTCGTAGTCCACCACGCGGGCCCAGTGGGCGTTGGTAGTTTGCGTGATAAATAAGTTGAATAACTATAATTTGAAATACAAATGTGAAATAAAAATAAGTTCACAAACCAAAATAGAGATATATAGAGTCTCTTTGCGTCTGCGTGAATGGGGAAATAAAATAGACAATTCACATCACGCCTTTTCCCCTGAAGGGGATAGGTATGCTGTTACGATGCGAGATAATTGACGTTTACCGGGTACAAAGCTTCAAATTTACATAAAAACCAGAATCAAAAGTGGGGACCTCACGATCTCAGCAGCGTTAACTGACGAACGCGAGGTCAACGATGTATACACGACGGCATTATTATCAAGCTATACATTTCCAGTTTTAGCTGACCTCGCATTGTATAAGTTTTTCATACAATGAGAAGTCAGCTTATACTGGAAATATACGTAGCTCGATATGGCGTCGTGCGTACCTAGTTATTATGTATAATATTTGTTTATTCAGCGCTGATTATATGTAATAAGCTGTCATACAAATGGGCTTCAATGTTTAATCCCAATGACAAATAAATATATGTTAATTGTGGCACCTGTTTCATAATTAATACTAATCTCTCTATTGATAATGTTTGACATTTCCATCTAGCTAATAGCATATTATTACTACTAAAGAGAAAGGCAACGCCGGTAAGGGGTGTGCACACTCACTCGAGTCGGCACAGCCGGGCAGCAAAATCGAATATTTGTGTAGATTCAATGGCCTCATAAAGTTAGTTGAAATTTTTCCACTTCAGGTACAACACATTATGATTTGAAATTATAGTGTTTTACTGACTAATTCAACTACCTTTGACTTATCATAAAAAATAATCAAGTAATCCCATAAGAGTACCGGATTTTTTTTTAAATCATAATGTGGCATCACAGAAAAATTTGAGGACACTGTATATGTTCAGGAAAAACCGAGCGTGACTACCGATATGACGACTAATAGAGAAGTATAGAAGAAAAAGAGATGTTGCGCCGATCCCAAATAAATTGGGATTAGGGCAGGAGAATGATGAATTTTGCCGTGCCGACCCGTGCATGACAAGAGAGGATAGATGCCGTTCGGAGTTTACCGACCTCCACGTGCCGAATGGATACCGAATATGTGTTGTAATTATTTCGGGTCAGTTTTGTTGTTCATCAGGTACTGCCGAATTTAATGTGCCGACCCGAACTAATGTGTGTCCTCCCTAACACACACGAAGTAAATTGAAATATTTGCCACGTTAATAGTCTTATAAAATATGTATTTAGTCATCTCCTACACTTGACTTTCTGTTTACTTAGTGCGTAATGGCATGCAAATAGGATTAGTAATTGATTAATTAGCGAGGTTATGGTTGTAGCAGCCTACGTGGTTCATTCACATGTCTGCGTGGTTCGCACTTAGTTTGTGTAGGTACCTAATAATTAAGAAAGAATGCTGACAGTAGGTGCATACAGGATGGCCGGGACATCGACGCGCAACCTGTTACTATGGATCCACTACATGATTCTGAACGTTGAAATTCTACGGTTATTAAAAGAAAAATTTGCCGTTCTATACATTTTGACCGCGTAGGTATTGGAACAGCTGATTTATTTTCAGGTAAGTAACATACACCAGATTGCTCCTATGCAGCTTGTAAGAAACGTGTAGTTGGATCCCAGAACTGCAAGCGTTAATATATGGCTGATAGTGTTTGATAAAAGTCCGGCTTTGTAAAGCATTATCTTTGTCATTCATACTTGTTTGATTGTCTCTTTCTAAAACCCGATATGTCTTACAAACATCCTTTATGTACCTATAAGTGCTTTTTAGGGTTCCGTACATCCTAATGAAAAAACTAAATCCCTTATAGAATCACTGGTGTGTCGGTTCGTCTGTCACAGCCAATTTGCTTCGAATCTAATGGACAGATTAAATTGAAATTTGATATACATAACTATGAATTTCTGTGACCCAAAGACGAACGTGTAACGTAAATAAATTCATTTTGAATATGGGGGACACTTTTGGGAGGCTAATAAGACTGTTAAGCACCAAATTAAACACAGGTAAGATGCAATTGGGTATAATAAATTATAGATACAGATCACAAGTCTTATAATTAACAATATTAAGAAAAAGGTAAAAAACACGCAAGCCGCCCCGGTCGCTAGCCAACCAACCACAACAAGCCCATAGTAACGGGGTTGCCAGATCTGTCGCCAAAAAAGACTATAAAAAAAAAATTGCGAACTGTACTGTATGACCGCGCCCGATCTCTATGTATGGCAAGCCGATCCCCTGGGGAAAGCGAGCCAAATACTTAGGTGTCATCCTAGACCACAACCTCACCTTCAACGAGCACATAAAGACGGCGCGTTCGCGCGCCTCTTTCGCTCTCGGTAGGCTCCACTCTATGATAACTGCCCGCAGCAAATTGTCACTCAAGTGCAAATTGCGCCTCTACACCGCGGTCATCCGTCCCATCATGACCTATGCTTGCGTAGTCTTCGCACACGCCAAGCCGCGATTTCTGCATAAAATGCAAACCCTCCAGAACCGTTTCCTCCGAAAGGTCACGGGAGCCCCCTTCTATGTCCGAAATGTGAATCTGCATCTAGATCTCAGACTCCCCACCATCCAGCAGTTCATGAAACGCCTTTCCAAGCGCTTCTTTGACTCTGCCATAAAGCACCCCAATCCCCTGATTGCGGCGGCCTCCCGATACACTCCCTCCCGCATAAGTAGGATTCGCCGACCAAGGCATACCCTCACCATCCCCGACGACGCCACTACCCTCCTCCAGGAGAGCAGTAAGGCCACGAGTACTCTCAGTCGACAACACAAAAACAAGCTCAGACATCCGTCCTTCCGTCCTCGCCGCCGAGGCCCGTCGCGACGCCCCGCACCATCACCGTGCCCCCCCCGACCCTTGCTCGAGCCAGCCCGCGCAGCTGAGCCTGTAGTTTTAAATTCGCCCCTAAACACCAATAATAATACCGATCCAGCCTGTCCCTTGCTGTCCTCTTCCAGCGACGCCCTGAGCCGAGGTCCGAACCCCGCAGGGGGTTACCCTTAGCGCTGTCGCTTAGTTTTTAAGTTATTGTATGCCCTGGCTGGAGGCCTTAATTCGAGGCATCCACAGGAAAGTCCGGTTAAGCAGTAGCCATCCTCATAAAGGATGAACTGCGAGATGCCATTTAAAAAAAAAAAAAAAAAAAATGTACTGTATGACATATGAAATGAAAGGGCCTATTTTGGGGGTATCAATTATATTTTATTATAATTTTAGAATAAGTAAACTACTGAGCCTCTAATTTTGAAAAAGATAATATAAATAGATACTTATAAATTACAGAAAAACCTATAAGAAAAGAAATCTGGTCTTAAAATAACATGGTAAATCCCTCAACATGCGTACAAACACATTTTAGTTGGAATGTATGGGAGAACATGTTATTCAACTAAAATGTTAATGTTGTTCTTAGGATGAGTTAAAAACTAGGCCCGTTTTTTTCAATTGGTTAAACTACAAAATCACAAAAAAAAAAAAATCCATAAGCTAGTTCTCATCCTCCAAAGATACAGATGGTGCAAAACTTATCTCCATTGAACATTCGTTCGCGAAACATGTAGAATAATTTACTTTTAGATTTACGGGACTGGGCAAACACAGCAATGTTTTGACAAGCTTGCTTTTTAATTTTCCACTGAATGCATTCACACACCTGGGAACTATAACCAACCAGAGATAATTGTATCTCGCGAGCGATAGTGATGTTACGGTACTTTTGAGTCTGAAATGCGATCATAATTTTCGTGTTATGAGTTAATAATATTACTGCCATGATACTCACCTTTTTAACACTTTCCATTTTTAAATGAGCCTGTATATTCATTGTTGAAAATGAACGATTACAACCTCGCTATCTCTTCAATTAAAAATCAATCTGCCTAGCCTTTTCCCAACTATGTTGGGTCGGCTTCCAGTGTGAATGTATCTGATGGCGCTAAATACCAGTATTTTACATGGAGCAACTACCTACCAACATTTTTTTTGCTATCTGACCTCCACAACCCAGTTACTGGGTAACACGATACCCCTTGGTAAGACTGGTTGTCAGACTTTCGGGCTTCTGACGATACCGTAACGACTGTCAAATATACAAGAATGACAGTCGGGACCGACGGTTTGACGTGCTTTTCGAGGCACGGAGGCTCTCGGTATGTAAAGGTCACCCATCCACGGACCGACCGCGGCAGGTGTAACTTAACCTAGCGATCGACCCGTGCAGTTGTTATAAATTAGCCAGGAGCCCCTCACTATCCTTGCTATCTCTTCTTTTATATGATAATTAAAGTTGATTTTCGTGTCTGTCAGTGGACAGCGTTGTTCTTGTAAACTACTCAATGGATTTTGATGCGGTTTTCACTATCATTAGTATCATCGTTCATTATCATCATCATCTGCCTAGCTTTTCCCAACTATGTTGGGGTCGGCTTCCAGTCTAACTGGATGCAGCTGAAATCATCATCATTCATATACATTATTAAACATACACCTAAATGAATATAGGTGTTTTGACAAGTCATAGGTTAATAACGTACGAAGCAGGGGCGGGTCGCTAGTTCTAAATATAATAGGTGTGTTTCTAATAACAAATAAAAAATCGTGTGAAAAACAAGGAAGGAAAGTGTTGTTTCAAAAAATCAAGTAATCCAGGAATAGGTTAGATTAATAAAATTATTTTCTCTCGACTTGTGTAAAGTAATAAAAGTATTTTTATCTATACCTACCCATGCTGTAAATCCTTTATAAAAGTTTCTCAAACAGCTTATTGCCAACATTAAAACAACCAGTGTCATAGTAACCATAATATCACCCAAAACGAGTCTTATAATGTTGTACTAAATTTCATTATGCAACTCCTTTGTTTTTACGATCCTTTCCTTACTCATCAAACAGCCACATTCTCATTACTCAATTCGTGGTATCTTCTTGAATTAAAAAAAAACATTGTCATGCACGCGTGATTCACTACCACAGCAACGTAATAAAAAAAAAGTTATAGGTTATTTAACATAGAGTTCTAACAACACTGTACAACACCATATGGTTTCAGAACCTTTTATAGAGGATTCATATCTTGGGTGTAGATAAAGTCTTGTATGTAACTGTACGTAATTAGGTATTAAAACATTCATGTGATACTATTACCCACTAAATAACTAATAAACCCTCTCATCCTTTATTAAAAACAGTTGCATAAATAACTATTTATACAATATTTAAAAATAAAGAGGAATGTCCACGTGTCTACGGTAGTCTTTGCTTAGAGTTAATATCCACGCGCTGCTGAGCATGGGAAAATTATGCCGCGCACCGAGTTTAAAAGCGGTTCTGGAGATTAATGGAACTAATCTCAAAGCTCTATTTTAATCTAGAATTTAAAAAAGATAAACTTATAAAGCTTTAGATCGCGTAGCTTTGGTTAAAAGTAGTCTTAGTTGAGATGTATTATGATGGTTGTTACTGAGAAATAATACGTTTATTTTCACTAAAGATTTATTTAATTATCTCATGTTGTGTGGATATCATTTTATTTTGTTTAACATAACAAGAATTGTACTTTAATGTGATTATTTCGATTTAATCCGAGCGATTTTTGTGTACTGCTTTAAATTAAATTATCCTTGATAATATTACATAACTCTTGCAGTTATAGGAGCTTGTGGCTAAGTAATAACTGCCGCACGGGTCGATGGATCAGGTAAAGCTACGCTTGCCGTGGTTCGACCGTGGATGGGTGATCATCTTTACATATCGAGACTCCTCCGTGCCTCGGAAAGCACGTTAAGCCGTTGGTCCCGGCTGTCATTCGTAGATCTTTGGCAGTCGTTACGGGTCGTCAGAAGCTCAAAAGTCTGACAACTAGTCTTACCAAGGGGTATCGTATTACCCAGTAACTGGTTTGTGGAGGTTAGATAGGCAGTCGCTTCATGCAAAATACTGATATTCAGTTGTATCCGGCTAGACTGGAAGCCGACCCCACCATAGTTGAGAAAAGGCTAGGCTGATGGGATGATGATGAACTCTTGCGGTTATAGGTTAGGATTTCATTAAAACTTACTGACTTTATATCTACATGTACGAGTAGTAAGAAGAAATGTTTGTAAAACAGTAACTTTTAATGATTGAACATACCTACTAAATACTGAAAAAAAAAGGAAAACCACCATTACTGTAATGTAAGTAAATTTCAATGGTTTGAACGATATCACCAAATGAATAAAACAGTTAATTTTGTGGCCTTTTAGCTACTTAAAACGTTATAGTTTACTGTCATGACGGTAACATTTTGCCTCAAGCTTTAACTGATCAGTAAAAAAACTGTTTGGAACGTTAGGCTCATAAGGAACTGTTTTAAGTAGTTCAGTATAGTGCTATTCTGTAAAAAAAATACCGTGATAACCTATGTAAAGTGAGCTTGACGTGAGCTGGTCATTCCATTTGATGCTTGGGATGGCACTATTGACAGCTCACTCTAAGCTCACTTCACCTAACTTTTCGCGGTGAGATTTTTGCAGAATCGATTGACAGATTAATGTTTTTACTGCTTATTTCTTTCAGTGTAGCATCATCATTTTTCTAAACCACATAAAAATCATACTTCCACTCACAGAATACCTACCCACATATTCCTCCAACAATGTTCTCTAACATTGTCTTTATTGTGACTTTTAACTTTGTGTCCATGTTTATACGTGGAGCGGAAGGCGGAAACAGCTCACAGTGATTGTTCGCCGTTAATGAGGTGACGGATGTGTACTACTAACTTACTGGAGAGTGGAGATCGCAGGTCATAGGATGTTCAGGAAAAGTGGTTTTATCTGGGTTTTGTATTTGTAGTGTTTTAAAAAGTTATGCTGAAATACTTGGAATTTCTGTATAGGTAGAATTGTTCTAACTAAAAGTTGTTATAAAAATAAAGACATTACAACAACCTTTTTTAAGCCGTGTTTAGTCTCATAACAAATTGAAACACGACTATAATACCGTTGATTTAGACATTTTCATACAAACCCGTTTAAACCTAGTTTGGCAAAGTATACCTATTTTATAATGATTTTGAATATATTTATTAACTATTATTACTATAATCTAGGTAGGTAAATAGGTTTGGGTAGTAGGCAGTTATTTTCGTATTTTGCAAAGTAAGTCATATCAATATTATGGCATAAATAACAAAAATATTTTTTGAACCTACTCCCGAGTAGATTGTAAGAGCTGTTGTAGGCACCTGTACCTACCTACTCGAAGCGATTGTATCAAAAATAGCCCACCGAATAGCCTTAGAAACCGAGGCGACACTGTCATGTAAGGGACCGGAAATTTTTCCAACTATAGGAATAATATTTTTAGTAAAAAAATATAATTTATTGTAAAGAAATGGCCGCGGTTGACGAAAATATTTTAGTATCGGCAAAGCTTTCACTTTTCGATAGCTTTTAGCGTCCAGATTATTATAAATCACTTTGAGTCAATTTATGAGGGGATGGCACTGGCTCCTGTGCCTAATCCAGTTGGAGCTAGGGCAGGAGATAGACTCTTTTTATTTTACTTTAGGAACTTGGCAATATTTCAATAGCATTTACTTTATGGTTTTCGTTTAAAAGATCTGTACCTTCATAATTTTACGACCATTGAGTATATAATACCTATGTGATAATATAGACGGGCAACATTCTACCAACCATCATCATTTGCCTAGCCTTTTCTGAGCACTTTTCTTGAGGTCGGCTTCCAGTCTATCCGGATCAAGGAGGGGTCTTTGTATGTAATGATGGTCACCTATCCACGGACCAACCGCGGCGAGCGTAGCCGATCGACCCATGCGGCTGTTATTACTTAGCTACAAGCCCCTCATTCTGAACACTCTACGAGTACCAACCAAATGACCAAAATACAAAATAACTGTAACCAAAAATGATGAAGCATCATTACCTTAAACAACTCAGCGCCAAAACAAATACAACCGCAGATAGAAAAACAGATATAACGCTTCATATTAAGTACGTATATACTTAAACAGGGTAGGATTAGATCCGTGCAGGCGTAGAGGGTAACCGTTTAACACACGCGTGCCGGAGGCGGTCGGTTTTATACTGCGGGCTAATTAAATTCAATTTTCGAATGCGGGCAGCCATGACAGAGATATTGTGGGGCCGGTCCGAGTCCCAGGACCATTTTATGTAGAAATACTGGCCGAACAAGACTGTATTGTGATCAACCTACTATGCTTAACTCAGTTTATAATCTTTTGGCGGATGTGTCCTGTCGGGTTAGGGTGGCGTTTTCATTGATATTGATTGTCTATGATTGCTTGCTGGATGTCGTTGTGTCCTTTTATCTGTGCGTTTTAGATTGATTGTGAATTATGTTCGCTGAATTTGATTAAAATAATAGTTATTGTCTAATAGCTATGACAGTATAACTTGTGTATTTTTCCTTGAGTTTCCAAGAATGAATAATTTTACATAATCAAATCATAATTTTGCGAGTTATCCAAAACGCAGTTACAATGTAAATCTAATATGAGAATAAAATTACACATAGAACAATGAGTTCCCTAATAGGCTGAACATTATTTTTCATTGCTTTTATACGGCCTCAAATAGGCCGCACTAAGCTGTCTTTATTATAACAGTAAATAACTGTTATCCCAAATAAACAGGTTTCTGTTTTTCAAGATAACATATTTTTAAAGTTAAGTTTCGAGTATTCTCTGCTCTGCTCTTCTGGAGTGTGATAATAGTTCACTTAGCAAAATTATGAGTTACGACTTTTTGTTATTTTGTAGCAGAAGCGTAAAAATATAATAACACAAACCTAAGCGAGTTGAAAGCCCCATGCAGCGTAGCATACAAACGCTAGGCCAATGTGTACTTTAAAGCAAGTTATGTTTTTGTTGCGAACTATATTTCCTAAACAGTTGCATAATATAACAGTGAAATTAAACATTTTTATATTCAACTCAGATTACTAAAGTTTTCGTTTTAAATATCATTCCTTATAAACCTCTACGTTCATTAAAACCCACATAAAAAGATAGGCGACCTTCCTTCCATTGTTAGACCGGCATACAAATTCAGGAGAAGTAATTAGGTGACTTTATAGGCATGGTTCACGAAAGAAATTGCTGACATGATTCATTTATATGTAAATTTTCCAAATAAAAAAAACTTCAATACATTTCAAGAAATAATAAAATGGAAGCCAAGGAGTTTTATATTTGCTTGCATATCTCTGGCATAGTTGGCATGCAGGACCCGACATTCCCTCCGTGGTTGACATGACCCTTCTGATTTTCGATTTGGTATTTCATGTATATAGGTATATATCTACGTATCGAGATATGAGCAAAACAAACGTCTATTTTCCCTACAGCAATGTTTTATTGGTATCTCCTACACAAGTTTATGCCATCTCATGCAATAAAGTGATAAAACAGTTAGCTAGCACAGCGCCCCGAACTGGCTCAGATATATCGACGAACAAATAAAACTGACATTAAAAGCGCAAACTTGCCGAATGTTTTGTTTTGTTTTTTCGCCATAACTCCTGTGAACCTTCGCATTATGGATATAGCGATAATATTTCTCATCATGTACGCTAATGTTAGAATAATACTGGAAGTTATATGCTCTGTAGGTATGTGCTTACTTTGCTTACGGGTATTTTGATACAAAAATTAGAATTGTGTTTTGTCTTTCTTTGAATTCAGGTAACCCACTACTCTCCGCCTCTATGCGGTTCGTTTTGGTGCGGTTCTACGGCTGTGTGAACTTGGCACCCGACTTTGGAAAAAATAGTTTGTTGATGGGTTTTTCGGAAGATTTCGGTTAGTAGTAGATAGTAGTGAACCTATTTTCGTTAGTAGTAAAACCAAAAAAAAAAAAAAATTATAAAAAAATGTCATCCCCCGAAATTCGAAAAATCGTTAGTAGTGGATTGTAGTGCATTTTTTTTCGTTTGTAGTAAAAGAGAAAAAATAAAAAAAATAAAAATATTTTGGAGTATTTTTTCAAAACGATCTTATGACTTATATTCTGTTTTGAAAGCTTCTACGATTACTACAAACGCTAGAATTGACTGAGGAAGGTTCGTAGAGGTTTGTAGTAAAAAAATGTTTGATAGTAGTTGAAAAAAAAGTTGATTAAAAGTGATAAATTGAAGAAAAACTCGTTTTAACGTCTTTATTACTGAATATTTCTCGTTCAAAAAGATATACGATTACTACAAACGCCTCAATTGACTGAGGAAGGTCTGTAGAGGTTTGTAGTGAAAAAAGTTTTGATAGTAGTTGAAAAAAAACTTGATTAAAAGTGATAAATTGAAGAAAAACTCGTTTAAGCGTCATTATTATTGAATAATTCTCATTCAAAAAGATACACGATTACTACAAACGCTACAATTGACTAAGGTTCACTACTATCCACTACTAACCGAAATCTTCCGAAAAACCCTTCAACAAACTATTTTTTCCAAAGTCTGGTGCCAAGTTCACACAGCCCGGTTCTACTAGACGTAATGACGGCTATAGGCCGACCGCTTGCCTGAGGTAGCAGCTCGGTGCGGGAGGGGTGTGGTGACGTGATGCGAGAGCTCAGTGATTCGTCAACTTATGACAACTATCACCCCTCCCACACCGCGCAGCTACCTCAGACAATTATTCACAGTTTGGGATCGCTTTCAAATAATTAATCAACTCATTAATTATCTTACTCATTACACATCAATTTATACCGGTATCACAATCACGCCTCTTAATGTGCACATTAATTAAATAAATTGTTTCAGTAACCATGCACTTAACATCGACACAAAAGCATAGTATATTAATGGGTAGCTATATAATCATAAAGCAACGGTAAACTCTGCACAGTAGGTACATTGTGGCGAACAAAGTATAAATTCAGTAATAATGAAATGCCGCTTATAAAACTAAGTACATACGTAATATTCATGATATCGTTCGCCAGGAAAAATTAACGGTACGCTTAGCCAAATGAATATCGATTCAACGCCCTGCTCTCGGCTCATTTGCCCTGCATAAAATTAGTATTTGGACCTTCCGCGGGCAGGCCCAATATTTCTCTCATGTTGAGGATTGAAGCAATTTTGTGTAGCTCTCAACATTAAATTAACATTTGGGCTTTTTCTTGGTCCGCGTGGGTCCCCCGTCCCTAGCTCAGTATATTTCAGCGGTCGCGTAATTTGTGGCTCGTAAATGTTCTGAAATTGGTCATCCCTTTGGTTGAGGTGAATTTATTGCCTCCTCGGTCGGCCTGTCGAAAGGGGAATTAATAAGTTCCCTCTAATGGTGAAACGTACCCTCACCATCAATTTGAATGCCAATGCCCCAAGATTGCTGCTGCCCAGTAAAATGAGCCTGCACATGAAATATCTCACTTATAAATTCTTATTCATTTTGTGCTTCCAATAAATTGGATACCGATGATAGCTTCATTTTATTACCGTGCGTATAAGGGGAATATTGGAAGATTGACAGATAGAAGATTGAAAGGGATGTTATAGTTGGCTAGCGTTGTAGAATGTGTTTTCGGTTTGGGGTAGGCAAGTGTATTTTCATGACGCCAGAATGTTTTATTTTTTCCGTCGCTTATATTTTCGATGTCGATGAAAAATTTACTAATTAAATGTTCAAAATGACAATATCACAATGGTACTGTCATGTCTTCCTTGAAAATGTAACGTAATTACATAGCCACGAGCTATAGGAACTTTTTGTTGCTTCTTCTCGGAAATCTGCTTACCCTAATTGAAAGGACCCCGAGCGTTCAAAGTGTTTAAAGTTCGGAAAGTTCGCTTAGGCTGTAATTATTGTTTGTATTCTTTACCATATTATAATATTAGAAATTTTAAAATGGGGTATAATGAAGGAACAAACTAAGTTGTTAATTTTATTTGTGCATATTAATGTGCAAAGTAAAAGAAGGCGTCAACGCGACGTTCACAAATTCGTGAAAGTTTAAATCATTATTATTGGGTGTGTATTTGTGTTGGATTGCTTGAGTCCAGCTTTAGTAACGATAATGAGTAAATAATGACCATTCCGCTGTGAACTGAACAGTGATAAACATTTCTTTCGTGAGTAAAAATCACGTTTATTTTCACCTGTAAATGTGACTGCAAATGTGATTCTAATTCTTATTTCTGTATAAAGAACGAATTCGTAGTGCTATTAATGCTTTTGTAATACAATAGGTCGCAATAAAATTAGCGAGGAAAATATTAGTGGCGTGGCCGCACGAACGTGCATTCCGTGTTATTGTGTCACAAACATTTCCCAATAAGTTCCAAATAATGGGTATTTCCCTAATGACTGCTGACACAAACCGAGCCAAGTTCTTTGTCGTGCAAATTGCGACTTCGACGCGGTACATCACTATTTTTACGTAAAGCAATAAACAAAGCAGGTTGTAAATAACATTGGTTGAACGCCTCCTTGTCTGGAGAGAAGAATAATGGTATTTTCTATTTCGTTAGGTTGTACTAGATATACTTATGTCCGCTCGGATGGCTGCCAGCTGCGGCGCTCCGCATCCAGTTCTAGTGTCCCTCCCGTCCCAAAGATGTAAACTTACTACGCCGCGCCGCTGGAGGAGACCTGTGTAACTATATTTTTAGCTCTAGGGAGAAAGCAGAACTGCCAAAGTAATAAATTCTAAACGGACGCTCACGTAGACGTTCTGGATATAGAGAAATCTTTTATTCTATTATGTTTTATTGGCTTTTTCATACAGTAAGCCATCTTGAGTTTACCCTATGTATCTTCTAACAAAATTTATAGATTGTAAATTCTGCAGGATAAGTACCTATGTTCTAGTCTGCTACGAACATATTCACTTCAATAAGTGGTACAAATATTCAAGCAATGAATGCACACTAGCAATGAATGTAGCCGTTTACGTAATTTACGCATCGCGAATCCTGCTGCGCTTGTTTGTCCGTGACGTCGTTTCGCATTCAAATTGGCATATAACGACAGGACGCACCATGAACCATGTACCACGCACCGCCGACATTCCAAACAATTAAGTCACACGCGTGTTGTTCGAGCCTCTTCCATTCCACAGTAACTGTGTGCGGCCCGGCGCCCTAAATCAAAGAGCCGTGAAGTCCCCCCACACTTCCATATTTTCGCACCCCGACAACGTCGTATAATGGCTATTGACCAAATTTATCGACTTTCATGTCATATTCTCATCTTTATGCGGAGCTGGAAGGCTGGAATTGGCCTCGCATAACATATGTGGGAAAAAGTCTCCGTGTTCTACGACACAATAAATTATTTTGATCTTTGTCTGGCACGTAAATAATAGATAGAAGATATTGATATCAACGGAAGATATGGAATATGCGACTAAATGGCGTATTCAAGAAGGGAATTATGCCGATCGGTTTGATTAATTTGATAGAGACTATGAATAGTATAATCAGAAGATTTTGTTAGCGATAAGTTTACCCTCTCAGGAACGAGAACTCTTGTAACTTCATTCTAATCAAACTAACACGTCCGTTGTAAATCCAACTACCACAAAAACACCTTAATACCCGGAACAATTGTTCGCTCACGTATGTGCCTATTCAAAAAGCGGAGAGAAACCGGCGTGAGCAATCACAAAAGAACGGAAACGAGGAGCGAAGAAACACTGTCATTAATATACGTACGAATGTTGTACCGCGCCGTGCCGCTGCTGGGTTCTTGTTTTTATTCAGAGCACGGAATTTAAGTTTATTATGACTGTTATGCAAACTTCGACGTAAATGGTGCGAAGCGAACAAAAGAAGTAAGCGATCGAGTATCGAAAGAGTCTGGTGCTTTACTCCCATATTTAAATCAAGAAATTTCCGATTTCATCTTGAACATTTCTGAAGTTTTTCCTCTCAAAACTTTGATCATCATTGATTCCTCGCCGCACTCACGTACCGCTTTCATAACTGTTCGGTATTGTTCTTTTTAAAAATAAAAAGGCAAGTATTTTCATTTCACAGGTATAAAAGTTTATTAGTAAAGTCTATGCATAAATTCACGTCGGCTTCGTGCTGTAAACTTAACAATGAACTGGGATTATACTTTTTATAAAAAAAAAATATTTGGTACTGTTTCATGTCCGCCTCTTTTACACGATGCCAGACAAAATACAGAATAAATTATTTCGGTACATTTTCATTTTTACGGCCTCACCTCAAGTGTGAAAATAAATTTAATTTTTGAAGTATATAAGTACTTTATGTTATACTTTGTACCAAAATGTTACAATTATTTTAATGTCAGTATTATTTTAGCATTGTTTATATTCATTTAAAATAAAATAAATACCTACGTTAAAGTTGTTAATAAAAGTTAACTGTTCATTTATGTGGTTAGATCAAATGACAAATAAATGATAAATGATTCATTTTCTGTAAGTAGGTTTGTACAAACACTTTTATACGGCAATCATAATTTTTTAAACTAGGTGAGGTCGGCGTTTCCTATCTGACTATTCTGAGAAGAAAGGCCGAAACAAACTCAGAGGTCACAGTCTCTTTTAAAGTCCAGACAAAAGCTTGGTCAGATCATGTGAAGACCACGTAGATTGGTGTCTGAAATGGTCTTTTGAGGAAAGAACCACACAGATTGCGCGGACCTGTCCAGTCAGTGCACGCATTTGTCAAAATCGTGCAGCTCAACTTAGAAGTTGAGGAGCAAAACGATTCGACGAACAATACCAAAGAAAGGACATTTGGGTAGGCCGCGTAAATTACTCAAACTGCCAGATCATGATTAAAACTAACTAAGAAGGAAAACAGAAAAAAGAAATGACCCACATAGTCCTCACATTCACAAAAATGAAATAAAAAAATAAAAAAAATACTTTACAAAGTAAATATTCATGTCATTGTATATATAAAATTCATCAATGTCAATGTGTATATAAAAATCCGGACATAATCTTTGAGGAAATATTTATTTATATTTATCAAAATATTTACTCATCGTTTAATTGGTGAAATATTACGTTACCCACAGACGGCACAATTGATCGGTATTCCGGCTACGCAGATGCGAACAGTTCGCAGAGGTCGCCAGTGAGCTAGATCGGACCGGACAGATTATAGGTACAATATAGCCACCGACGTCATAATCATTATGAAAACTTTTATAACAAGTTCGAAACACCCTGCTCTGGTAAGTTGCTACCTACGTAAAGTACGGAAATTTATTACAGAATGTTTTTACTGGTTTTCGAAGTTCCTTAATCTAAAATCGATAGAAACGACGCCGAACAAAGTTGTGAATAGTACCTTAAGTTGGGAATCGAAGAAAGTCGGACCTTCCGTTCAACACCTGCGTAAAAGATACGCTCCGTTGATAAAGTCGCTAGTTCGAAGTGGTCGCGTTGCACCCAAATAGATAAATCGAAACCTTTATACGAAAACTTCATATCTACAAGTATGTGAAAAATAATCTCGTAACTCGTAAAGTTTTCTGTGGGACGCCAAAATTCGGTCTTATATGAACCGTTTGATCCGAAGTATGTAAGACCGAGCTTCCTAGACATAACAGTTTTCCTGAAATATTCTTTTATTATAGCTGCAGCACTGTTCTATAAAAATAACACCCCGACCGATTGACTATCTCTGATATTTATGACGTTTTTTATTTACGTTTAAATGGATACCGATTTTCACTGGATATAGGTTTCATATTTCAAAATAATAAATTGCCATACATTTTAAATAATGCATATTTTTTGCTTTTTGCAGAAACTTTATGTAGTGGCTCAATGGTTTTATTTCAATTCATTTTTAAATATGTAGGTAACTTTAATAACCCGCAAAAACAATAGTAAACTTAAATGCCGGCTTTATTTAATTTTCATAATAATTTAAACGCTTAAAAGTCAGATTCCACTTAAATGTGGGAGATCTAGAGAAAGCTCCGTACGTGAATGTTTAGAGAGGGATACAAAACGAATAGATATGGTAGGGTGCGTGTCGTACGTCGGTCGAATGGAGCGAGCAAATTACATCATTCTATAGAACTGGGCGCCTGGTAGCACGTGACGCCACTTTGCAACATGATACACGGAAAAAGATTTTCCTCAAAATATTTGAAGGAAGGCTTAGGCCTTTTGAATGGTATTGTTTCAGTGTAAATAAAGTGTTAATTGGAATTTTGAATTGTCACAGTGAACTGTGGTCTCATTAGTCCAGTCGCGACACTGATGATGAATCTTTGTAAGAACATAAAATTACACCGTTTTTAGGAACTGGGTCCCTGGTTGAGGTTGACGCCACTTTACAAAATTATATAGGTACGTGAAAGTGAAGATTTTCCTCTAAACATTTAAAGGAAAGTTCGTTGGCTTTATGTTGTTTCCGTGAAAAGCAGTAATTGGCCTTTCTGAATTTCATTTTAATAATTAATAAAAGCAATTTCTTAACAACGATCACGTGGTGTTATTAAGATGAATCATGTTCAAGAGTTGTCAATTGTAGACTTTTATTATTTATTTTCTTTATTTAGGCAACCAACAGCGATACATATAGTTATATTACCGAGTATGTGTATTACAGTATTGTGTGGCTAATAATAATAGGTAACCTATCCCATTATTGACTAGGATAAGTATAAAACAAGCGAAAGGACTACATACTAAGTAATATAGATTAAAGTAATTAGATACTTACCCCCTTATTACAAAACAAGGTTTTTCTTTCGATCAGGTTTAAACCACAGAGGCAGATAATGAATTAAGAACCTAACTGTTATAGAAATGCAGTTCTTTATATAAAAATGACAGTTTCGTTCGGTGCTTAGTTGTCATTTTAGTAATAAGAACTTTACCTAAATCGAAATAAAGTTCAAAATACAAATATTGGTTCAAAGGTTTATTTCAGAACAAAAGTTAGATTTCGTTTTGTAATAAGACGGAAAAGGTTAAATTTTTCGTATTTAATTAAGCTTATTTTTTAATTATAAAGAAAAAAAGTTGGATTATTAAGAAAAAAGTTTGAATATTAAGAGATTGTGTTATTTAAACAATTGAGAACTGCGTCCTATTTATTGTCATATGTTTAACTACAGTCTAAAGAGGGCTTTATTTATTCCTAAAGTAACTAAAATGAAAACCGAATAACGTAGCTCAATATTATAACTGGCTCGATGAAAAAGGTCCATTTACTGGGTGTCATATCAGCGAGAACAACAGGTATTACACAGCTATAGTGGTAGAATTAACACAAAAGTGTCAAAGTGCCAATAACAGCCCTGAGTGATCGATGTAAAGGGTCACTGCATTTATAAAAATAATAGTTGCAGAATTTTAACACAATCACTAATTTTGTGTTAAAATTATGCACAGTTATGCGTGAATAATTCTGATATAAATTATGAATAACTAGCTGCGCCCCGCGGTTTTACCCGCGTAAGTGTCGATCCCGTGGGAATATCGGGATAAAAAGTAGCCTATATGTTAATCCAGGGTGTCAGTTACCTCCATACAAAATTTTAACAAAAATGGTCCAGTAGTTTAAGCGTGAAGAAGTAACCAACATATAAACACACACACCACATGGCATACACACACACACACTCACAAACTTTCGCCTTTATAATATTAGTGTGGTGTCGTCAATATTTGTCTATGACATTGCCTCTGTGAGCTAAACCAAAAAAATTAAACAGTATGAAGCTTTCAGTTAGAATTCATGTTTTTATGGCTTTTACTTGTATTAGGTTAACTAGGAGTAACTACATAATTTTCTAAGTATGTACTCTTTATGAAAGTACTTTTTTTTTAATTTCATCAGTAGGTACTTCATGCAAGCACCAACATACAAACAGCCTGATTTGTTTTACCATTTTGCGTACACACGCAAAGTGAACCGTTCACTATCAAATCCTAAACAAAGTGAACATCGATAGATTCCTCTGTCTGGTCGAGCACAAAGAGAACAACGTTACGTAGTGTTCCATTCTGCGTTTTTCATTGAAGCGGAAGGAATACAGCCAGACATTCCTTTATTTCTGTTTCGTATCGCGATGAATATTCAGGTAACATTAACAAGGACTAATTTGTGAATAATTTGATGTGGATGGTACATTGTTATTCGACCAAACACGGGAAAGTTTTGACTGAATTTTGTTTCTCTCAAAACATTCCCGTCTCTTATCTGGCCTTGTCCTGCTTTTCTTGTTTTCTATTATGTTAAAGATATTTTAATTAAGGTGGGTTGAGATTTGTTTTTTTTCTGTTATACGGGGTGGCAAGGACATCGACGCGCGAACTGTAACAATTTTTTTAGGGTTCCGTACCTCAAAAGAAAAAACAAAACCCTAATAAGATCACTTCGTTGTCCATCTGTCTGTCCGTCGGTCAAGACCCTGTTCCTAAGGAACGCGTGGAGTTATCAAGTTGAAATTAATATATTCAGGGCTGCAATCCCTTGAAGCAGTGAAAAAATCAAACTTCTAAGTCAACGCAATCAAAAGATACGGGCGTTTATGTTCCGAAATCAAAACTTTTAGGGTACTTCCCGTTCACCTAAAATCATGAAATTTGGCAAGAAACAACGTCATGTAGCACAAGTAAAGAAAAAATCCGAAAACCGTAAATTTGTAGTTACATTAAAAAAAAGAAAAACATTTTATAACTATACCTACAAATTTGTACGGAGCCCTCGGTACGCTAGTCCGACTTGCACTTGACCAGTTTTTTTTAATAACCACAACATTTCCAGAATCATGTACTGTATCCATAGTAACAGGTTGCGCGTCAATATCTCTACCACCCTTTATGTTTCAGTGGCCTTGGTATGAGTTTTTTCACTCATGTTCGATTACGAGCGCGTTAGAATTTTATATGGGAAAAAGTTATAGCGCCACCTGGTAGTCACTAGGAGAAACCTAATTTGCCATACAAAATTCTAACGCGCTCGCAATCGAACGTAAGTCGAACAAACTCATACTAAGGCCTCTGATTTGTTTGCAAGAAAATTTTGGTTCAATGAACCTAATATGACGTTATTATGTTAACAAGCAATGGAAGACTGCGGGGTAATTGCGTAAGACACTATCAGTAGCAATGGGTTTCATTTTGACGGTTCAACAACGTTCATTGCGTTATTTGCGTTGTTGGGCAGACACATTTTTCGAACATATGGAGCAATGGATTAGAAATATGCTTCAAATTATTCAAATTGAGAATAATAGTGGGGGAACCGACCTAAACACTAATATGTAATATAATTAGGAAAAACGAAAATTTTATTAGCCTATCGTAATTTAGGAACAGTCACATGTTTACTCAAATAGGGTGCTGCTCGATATTGATGCGATACATAAATAAATCCAAAAAATATCTCGCATTATAAGCGTAAAAAATGCACAGACCATTTATTATTTTTATTACATTTTCCGTCGCTTCAAGCGCTTTCATTCTGCCGTAGTGTAAAGCTCCGCAAAGTTAAATTATGTAAAACACGAAATAATCAGTAAAACTAGTTTTAACTTTTATTATTTTTGATGAAGTAAAATAAAATTGACTTAAGAAATGATTGCGGTTTTTTAACAAACTTTGCAGTTTTGTCATCCCAACGACGACGATTACGATACGACGATACGATTACGATTTTCAACTCAGTTTTTGAACAATGAAAGCTTATGTTTGTTCTCATCATAAGCCTACAGCAGTCCACCGCTGGACATAGCCCTCTCCAGTTGCAAGCCATTCAGCTCGATTCTCGGTAACTCCTATCCAGCTGCTACCAGGCAAGGTCGACCGTTACTCCACCTAGCCTGAGTGCATCCTATCTTACGTTTGTCGATTCTCGGTCTCCACTTAAGATCACGACGATATCGATACCGATCACGTCTGCACAGTTTCGCTACCTAATTTAATTTGACCCTGTATAGTGTGTACCTATTAATTTTTACTACCTATTCTGTTAAAAATCAGTCGCTGAGGCTGAGCGAACGAAGTAACGATTTCTATTATTATCATTGGCCATTAAAATATTGTTGTAGAAAAACAGATATCTAATTATGTCTATCGACAAACTTCTGACATGAAAAATTATCACGTGAATATCAGAATAGTATAGAATTGTTTGTTCAGTAATTATGTTGTCGTGACCCACATTTTACTAAATCATCACAGTAATTCTAAAAACAGTTCAGTTTTGTTTGTGTCTTGCGTCAGTGTGTCAGATTACTGAAATAGATCTAGTTCAGTCTAGAAACTAAACTGTTAAAAAAACCCATTATAAATCAATACTTTTATGTACAGTTCATTTTAATCTAGCCTAATATAATTTAAAGAGAAAATATTAGATTCTTTGTATGATTGTTTGGTTACGCTTGCACGCTAAAATAGCTAAATGGATTTAGATGAAATTTTGCATATGGGTAGACCGTGACCCGGATTAGGACATAGAATACATTTTATCTCGATATTTATATGGGATCGTGACTTATGCGGGTGAAACCACGGGGTGCATCTATGTAAGAACGAAAAAATAAAATTTCACATTTGTTATTTGATGGAAAATTGCGTTATTATTGACTAGTACTATAATTGCGTAACACACTATCAATTTCAATCTCCGCGCCCGATCTCTATGTATGGCAAGCCGATCCCCTGGGGAAAGCGAGCCAAATACTTAGGTGTCATTCTAGACCACAACCTCACCTTCAACGAGCACATAAAGATGGCACGTTCGCGCAGTAGCCGTCCTCATAAAGGATGAACTGCGAGATGCCATTTAAAAAAAAAAAAACAATTTCAATCTGAATCATTTTGAAGGATATTGCTAAGCCACTCAAACAAACTTTAATAATTTTTCTGTGAATAATACAGTTTGAAATATTGTCTTCTAAAACCTACCTAAGTACCTACGTAGTCTTACTACAGCTCGCCTCGAAGCTTACCTACTCGTTGTTTGCACAATAGTACGACTTGCTTCAAGAATCATATTTCTGTCAACAGTCGTCTTTTGTTTTAAATAATTCTAGAGCTCCAGTAACTTAATCCACGCAAGTGCAGTTGCCGATTCAAATGGACTACCGAGTCTTTTGTAAATATTCATTCATTATAATGCAACTGGAGATGTTGTCACTAGAGGTAGCTCACAATTGAACGCTTCATGTGGTTCGTTTGAGGATTGTTAAATGTTAGTGGACTAAAAGTGCACCTCTGCTTAAATCTTCAGGGATTACAGGCGTGACGCTGGGTTTTTTTTTGTTAGCCCTAACTGTCCCACTGCTGGGCAAAGGCCTCCCCCAAATCCTCCCTGGAACTCTTTTCAAGACGCTGGGTTATGTGACAAAAAAGACATTGTAGATTTTTCTATATTTTTCACTCACTAAAAGCGCTTTAGGTTAGGTACCAAAGGCGCCTATGTATTTTTCAATAAAACATACATTTCGTTCATGGTATTTAATCCGTTTCGTAGCTAACCGAAGTCGAGTTCCCCTCGTCTTATCTCAAAGAATCTGCATACAGGATTTGAGCTGAATTAATTCTTTGAAAGTTTTAAACATTTTCTGAATTGTTACGTTTTAACGTTCACAGCTTGTCTGGATAAACTTTTACAGCTTTTGAATTTGTTGAAAGATGATGCATCTTAATATATTTTATAGTATGCATCATAATATGTAATTTTTTTAATTTTAATCTTGTTGTGGCCACCTTCACATAGGAACCTATACCATCTAAAAAATCTATACCATGTTGTATCTCATTTTTAAACTAGTATCACCACACTAATCCATATTTCAAGCTTGGTGACTAAAGCAGAGTCCACTAGGACCGTTTGTTATGGCAAGCGTTTCCTCCTGATACCTATGGATGATTAATGATAAGGGAAAAACTTGAAGAGGACTTTAGAACACAGACTGACGGTTGATTAACTAATCAATTTGTATTTAAAAAAATTACGTGTTATTTTAACCAATTTACAAAACAAATGTAATTTATCATGCATTTACTATGGTACCCATGAGGGGTTTGATTTCAAGGTTAAACGATGTATTGTTTTACTTTTCTTTTTGTAGAATATTTTACGTGGCATTTGGTTCTTGGATTTGACCACTTTGTAGAAGATAGCCACTGCCAATTTGGTAGGTAAGCTAGTTGGAAGCTTAGCATCGTTTGTTTGCTTCTTTGTTGTTGAAGGCACACAATACTATTTTAAGATTTTTTTTGTGTGTACCTACATTGTGTGCCTCACTTAACTTGGATTAATAATAATAATAATAAATTAATTTATTTCAGGTAAATAACACCCATACACGCAAAAAATCAAATAAAAAAAAAACTTACAGTAGTATTAATAAACTAATTTTCTTCCTTTCTTTCGTTTGCTAATCTCTAGAACTACTAGTTGGATTAAAAAAAAAAAAATCATTTTGATAGCCCAGCTCTTGAGGACGGTTGGAGAGGATATTTAACATCACGCTACTACCCTTAGGAGCCTAGCAAAAAGAAAAAAAAAGTTACAACGCTAAGCGAAAACCAAGTAATAACTCGGGCGTGCGAATAGGATGTTATGTGATAATACTAGGTGGGTCGGGGGCCAAAATTTCATGCGGACGAAGTCACAGGCAGGAGCTAGTTTAGAATCTAAGTAGTAGGTAGGTATGTTTGTTTTATAATAAAATTGAAATATTGAGTAAGATAGATAGAATAATGATTTAAAGAACCTAGAAGACCATCATATCGCTAATGATGACATTATTAAGTACCAGACAAACTTTGGATAAATGGGAACATCATACATACATACTAGACACATTTGATTAAATAATAGTTACCGACATCTTTACCAAGTCCTATACATAGTAGACTAAGTAGCAATAACCACAGAATAACTAATAGCACTGTATAATGTAAACGTTTAAAAAAATAATTAATTGGAATCGCGACCTTCGTGGTTGTTTCAACTCTGTGCTTAGACTATTTACAGAATAAAAATTGTTTGTTTTTAATTGCCCCGAGGTTGCCATTTAGTCGAGTTAAAAAGTTGAAATCTTCTACTTTTCTTTTGTGTGACGAACACTGTAATTATGTTAGAAACTGCTTTGTTCTAAATAAGTTAAAATAATAAAGGAAATTGTTTATTTGATTTTTATGCTTGTAAATAAACAACGGATAGTAGCTGTCGCAAATTACATAGTAGCTACTACGGAATCTGTTCAACCTCTTTAAAATTTTTGTAGAATGTTTCGATATCTGTGGGAGGAGTTTGAAGGGTGGCTCCATATTTGGCTAGACGCCCACTTGAAAAGCCATTTTTAAACTTTAATAACTGAAAGCCTCATACAAATTGCTCTAAAGTCTAGGTTTACAACTCCATTCAAGCAAACAGAACAATTCAACCAATTCAGTTCAATCTTGACAGATCATTGGAGCATCATGAGGGCAAAGTCAGCCTGGCTAATCGTGTACAGGAAATAACCAACTGTGGTATTTGCCGACGGTGGCGGTACGGCTGACTGTGCTTGTGGTTCCCGGTTACGAATAGGGCCTACTGGGTACCGTGACGGCTAGTGTTAATACGTCTTTGTAGGAATTAATCCGGAGAATGATCGTCTATTATTTTGTTTGAACTATTGTTTCTTGCGTCGGTGGAAGATTGATTTACGATGTGGTAGTTACGGTATGAAGTCTCACGTAACAAAGGCAACCTTACAACCTCTAGCTGCTTGTAAAACCTTACAATACTAGATATCTTAACCTACAGTCCGGCCGTCCAGAATGCGTTCCTGACACCTATCAATTTACAATTCTACTGCTTATAAAGTTCAAATTCGAAAAACACGTATTCGTTTGAATGAAACTGACAGGTATCAATAACGCATTTTCACTTCAGCCGCATTGTAGCTAGCCTCTTTGTGGCCATTCAGTTAATGAGATAATGTGGTAGGTATTTAATTTACACATGAAAAGATGTCGTTAGATTGTTCAGATACTTTTAAATGAGGCTAAACAAATGACAATCCCTGTATATCGACTTCCATGAGAATAAGGCCTACACCCTCCGAAGCGTTTAAAGGATTATAGCAAGGAACAGGGGGATCAACCTGCAGGCAACGACCACCGCCCAACGGAGAAGCTTACTGATTATGGTAATTTCCTGCCGTGGGACTCCATTCAATTGTGGATCTCATTTGCCCGTGATGAGGACATGGTACGAGTTCTTTTAATATTTATGCAATGAGGTCACTGGGTGTTGCTTGAAACATAAAACAAAAAAACCGGCCAAGTGCGAGGAAAGGGTTCCGTACCACCATACAATATTTAACACTACATATAAAATAACCGCAAAAATATCACGTTTGTTGTATGGGAGTGCCTCTTAAATATTTATTTTATTCAGTTTTTAGTATTAGTTGTTATAGCGGCAACAGAAATACATATTCTGTAAAAATTTCAACTATCTAGCTATCACAATTCATGAGATACAACCTGGTGACAGACAGACAGACAGACGGACAGTGGACTCTTAGTAATAGGGTCCCGTTTTTACCCCTTTGGGTACGGAACCCCAATTACTGTTTAATAGCCAATTTAAAGTTTGTGATAGTAAATGACAAAGGTTAATGAAACATTTATAGTTTCATTTTATTTTATTCTGACAATATTGTCTATGCATGTAGCAGTTCGCCTTCATAAATATAACACATAATCAACCTATAATGTTCCCACTGCTGGGAGACAGGCCTTCTCTGGGTGAGAAGGAATGGGTCGTAATCCACCACGCGGGCCCAGTGTGGGTTCGTAGATATCATAAGTCTTCGAATTTGATGCTTTCCTTCACCGATTTGTGACATGTTCATGTTCATGTGGTTGACAAAGACGCAATACGCCTCAAAGCCCTAAAAAATACAAAATTCATAAAATATTCTCCCAATTAGCAATTAGTTATTGTTCTTAATTAACATAATTTAATGTAACGTCACCTTTTTCAAAGGAAAATTAAGAATACATTATGAAAATTTAAACACCGAGTCCTTAAAAAATCTTCAAAGTATAATTTCAGAAGAATGACGTTGACACTTTAATGAAAAGCAAACTGGGTCAGTTTGTATCTATGACAGTTAGGGCCGGTCCTCATTTGGTCGATTTTCCCTTGACTTGCTACTAAATTATTTAAAGACTTTAGATTGTTTGATATAGTTGGCTTTGCTTCGTGTTGGTGCAAGAAAATTGCTGCATTATTATTATGACGTGTTGCGTCCTCGTTCCTAAACTAATAATTATTGTGATGTCTTTTGTTTTGATTTGTTTTCTTTGATGTTGAGCTTTTAGTTTTCCTACGAACCACGTGCGTTTGTGGACTTCATAAAGAGTTTCCAATACAAAAATATACTCGTAAAGCCTTGCAGGACGCACAATAAAAGTAAAATAGGTCAGCTTCCCATTGAAAAATATTTTACCGAAGTCGATAATAACGAATGGCGATCAAAGAGCAAAAGTATCGTGTGAATAAAAGTACCGCTATAAATTACAGCATCGGCGTGAGGTGAACCGCGATATTATTATGTACGAGTGCAAAATTTCATCAATAATACCATTTCACTTTGAAATAAGAAAGAATGGATGAAACACAATTACTTAAACAGAACTCGACACAAGCGTCCTATTTCTTTCTCGCCTACTACAGTAATGGGTTTGGTGCTCCCTCTTCCCACTAGTGGTGTTGCTGGTACCGCCCCCACCCCTCCCCCCTCCCTTCAGTTTCCAACGCCGTCGGTGCCACCAACAATGACCTCGTATTTCAGACGGAATTGCTCAAACACGGAACAGAGAAAACTCAGAATAGCGCTCTGATATTTAAAAGATCATCGTAGACTTATTTAAACTTTGTTTTTTGTTTGACCATTCAATCTATTATTCCAAGCCTTATAAAAAAAAAAAAATTAAATATATCTGCTATAATTTATTTTTATCGGGCCTTAAAAACTCGTTTGGATACGATCTTCACACTATTGTTTTTCATTTATAAATATTTAACTAATTGCTTACCTACTACTTTTATCCTCACAATGAAAGCAATATCAATAAAATTATTCCAATGTAATTTGAAGTCTCCATGCTTTTAATCCTATACTTGAAAATTGAATTTTAATCACAGCGAAATAAAAAACTAGTTCATTCACAAATTATACCAAGAAGGATTTAGGCATCTCCAGTGCCAGCTTTGTTTTATACTAACTTAACTACGTAATACTGTAAAGGAGCTGTCATCAGATGTAAATAGTAAGTAGGAAATAGCTATATTTTCTTCATAGTATTGCCAACTTGCTCTACATTTTTTGAAACCAACTTCGGATTCAAATAACTTGAGGTTTAGAAGTGCAGAGTTGCGATTTATAGCACTTCTTTATTGCAACGTATATTAAAACAAATATATGCCCCGACCTTTTGTGCGTAAACCAAATTGTATGTTTTGCTATCTTCCATTCGCAGATGAAATTATAAAGGGACGTAAGAACATTAAAGCTGTCAAATTAGTTTAACAAGTACTACTTCAATAGAAGTTTTAGACGATGCCACCTGAAAACACGCTGAAGTTTATCACCTAATCTAGTTTGATAGTTGTAAACTATTTATTGGATTTCTCTTTCTGGCTTTGCGTGTAAGTTTAAGACAGCAATAGCTTTATTCTACATAGGATTGAAACAAAAGAATTACAAATTATCCAAACTAAAAATATTTGGGAGCAAATAGGTCAACCCTTTTCTTTCCGCGAATATTACAAGATTAAGGGATTATAATTCGGATGCGATGTAGAATTTTAACATGCCTGAGATTTCCCAGAGGTCGAGGGGTGCGAAGGTAGACAGCAGTCGCTCTGCGTCAAGAAAGAAATCTTACTTGAATGTCTGTTGCAGTAATGTTGCTCTTGAAAACGTCACGTGGAATTGTTGGTGGTAATAGAAAAGTTAAAACCAATTGTGAGAGCAGTCTTTAATAAATTTTTACCAAAAAGATTTCATTTTAGCAAAATTGCATGGCATTTATGGTATTCGATGATTTTTGTTTTATCGATCGATCTAAGTAATAAATGGCAAAATACAGCCGGACGGGTCGATTTACAAGGTAAAGCAACGCTTGCCGAGGTCAGTCCGTGGATGGCCATAATTTATACATATCGAGATCCTCCGTGTCTCGGAAAGCACGTTAAGCCTTTGATCCCGGCTGTCATTTGTAGATCTTGGACAGTCCAGAGGTCCGAAAGTCTGACAACCAGTCTAACCAAGAGGTATCATGTTACTCAGTAATTGGGTTGTGGGGGTCCGATAGGCAGTCAGTCAGTCCATGTAAAATACTGGTACCCATTCAGTTGCATCCGGTATGACTGGAAGCTGACCCCAACATAGTTGGGAAAAGGCAAGGCAGATTTATTTTGCTTAATTAGATCGCATACTATTATTACTTAAAATCAATCCCTTACCTTTCTTTTTTCGTTCACGTGGTGTTGTCTAATGAATAAGTTTAATCAATTACTTCTGTAAATGTCCTGATAAGGTGGGTGGCAAGAGCCCAATAGAAAGCAAGAGGTCAGTTTAGATTTCTACTTAGAAATCTCAAGTCTATGGCATGATGGCACTATTGATTTTACGTTTAAGGGGAATGCGCTAAGGTAGCCCGCGAATTCAAAATACTCAGGTTGTATGTTGATTAAAATATGATTCGCGACCGTAACAAATATGGCTTTACAGAATTATAATCATTAGAATCAGCAATACAATTCTCGAAGTTCATATTATCATTAGATGATTCTTATGAGTATAATTCTATAAAAAATATTTGTTATGGTCGCGAATCATATTTAGATCCACATACAACCTGATACTGACCTGAAAATTGCAAAAAACTTAAGAAAATTTGAATTTCGCTGGCTACCCTGACGCATTTGCCTTAATCACAAACACGTAGAGTGTATAGTTAACAAAAATGTTTTTCACACCACATGACAGGAGCTGAATCAATAAGCACAGGACCACTTCAGTTACTCAAAAATAATTGTAGCTCATTGATTTATCCCAATAATTGATTGATTGTCATTCAGTCGGCTAACGCACGTAACATTGTACACGCTGCTCGTTTTATATTCAAACACGAAATGTTCGCGTGATAATGATTTGCATTATACACAGGGAGCTCCAATAACACATAGAACAAATTGTATACAGTTACATTGAATGATGATACTGAATTTAGAAACGGAAAATGGGAGCCGCGCCATTTTGGGGCTGGCAATTAGAAACATAATTTAATTTATAGAATTGAAGTTAGAAAATACTTGCTGAAAAATTTGTTGATATTTCTTTACTTCATATTTTTTTTCGTTTAGGTCTTAGGGCTTCTCGCCATCTCTTCCTGGGTTGGTCTCAGCGGCGCCGTCCATTCTCAGGCACCTGGAAGAATTTGGGTTAGGCGTTTGCGCAGCAGTGGTATAGACCCGGAACACTAAATAAGTAACATAAGAGTCGTATTGTTAGTGACCTACGTTTGTTCAGCTCAAGTCTGTAAAAAGCTGGTTTACATTACCTATTTGATTATTAAATTTTTCAAACAGTTAGTGTAAGGAAACAAGGCATTGCCAGATCTATTTGTTGTTCCATGACGATTGTTCCAATCGATTGTAGCGATGGTGAAACCTTAATCAAACCTCAGCATTCTACTGTTTATCGATAATACGATCCTGCGATTCCAAAATAAGATGCACACTTAATTGGTAACACAAACGGTATTCATTAAACGACCTAATTAGTGAACATTTAAAATGTTATCGCAAATTCGAAAAATTCAACCTATTTCTGCAGACTGTTTTCAAAGTAACAGGTGGGTCTGTATGGCTTCCGTCAACAATAAGCCTTGTCATTGGCAATATTCAACGTCTAAGGCTCTATTTACGTCCAAGAATGAGGTCCTGTAGAGAGATTTAAACCCTTCATGGACGTTCTACACTGTCTTCAGATACAGCATATTTCTGTCAGTCTCTAGTTAGTTTAGTGGTTGCAAGCGCGGCTCGGAACCTACATTTCTGGGGTCAAGCCTAGGGTCAGACAAAGTGTTATTGGGTTTTTCCATGAGGGAAAAATCTTAGTAGCAGTCTGGATATGTGGTTGATCGATGTGAATTGTCTCGCTTTTATTTAATAACTAGCTACAGGGTGTGTCTATCCCTTTAGGGAATAGATGCGTGATGTTCAATGTAAAACATTTTAAACTATGATTAAGTTTAATTAATTTAATTGACATCTCTGTACACGCCGTTAGTCATTAGTTTGATGCAGTGTGCTCGTATTGGATAGCATTCGTACACGCCCAGGACTAATTACTTCTGTCCGATGTCACTAATCACTCGACTATTAGCGTCGACCCCTACAGGGGCAATGTGTTTTTCAGGCGTATTTTCAGTGTCCACACAGTTTATTTTAGTAGCAAACGATGGAAAAATGTTTGGTTTTGAAATTGATATGTTTCATGTGTCCGAATTTATTTGATTAAACATTATTTTGATTATTTTCGTGCTACATTCAGGTTTACATTTTTTTCATTGGGACTTTAAAGCTTGACAAGAGAACGGGCGGCATCATCCTTCTGTGAAAGTTATGTCATAGGAATTAATTAAGCTCAAATTAGCTTCGAAATTAGCAAGTAGAGCAATATTCTAACGTTTTTTTTGTACCTAGCCTATATTTAACCAGAAGGCCAATTGTCGTGAGTAAAGTGTATTTTTGACAGATTAGAATGCGAACGTTCTTAAAAGTACGAGAATTGCCACCCTGGACATTTATGGGTTTAAATGAACGAAGTGAGTACTTGGTTTAATAAGATCGAACCTAACTTTTGTGACCCTTTCGGACAAATGGTCAGACAATATGCACTCTTTAACTTGTCTTGTCACGTACCGTTCTGATACATGATTTGACATCAAACGTGTCGTACAATCCGTTAACAGTTATTTTACCTCTGATTTTGTATCAGTGTACAACTCACAGTGATCTTTATTCTCATTCCAATAAGGTTGCTGTTGAGTTGCTGCTATTGACAAGTCTGTCAAAATCATTTTGATCTTTATTCTCGTCAGAATAAGGTTGCTATTAGGTTGCTGCTGTCAGAGGTAACTGTGAACAGACTACATCAGAGTACATCGACATCCGTGATGTACAACTTTTTTACCAATTATTTATTTAATTTTAGAGACGAGAGAACATATCTCTCGTCTCAAAGTTTAACTGGCAAATTTTTCAACGTGAGATAAATAAAAATAAGGCAATATTTTTTCTTCGGATGTATCGGTCTTGTCTCGATCCGTCTCGTGGTAAAGGAGTAGAGGCTCAGTCATGACTTATGAGCTATCTACCATGAACCTAACTGTAATATTTTCAAT
The DNA here is from genome assembly GCA_963669345.1 of Gortyna flavago. Taxonomy (NCBI): domain Eukaryota; kingdom Metazoa; phylum Arthropoda; class Insecta; order Lepidoptera; family Noctuidae; genus Gortyna; species Gortyna flavago. The sequence continues at coordinate 11,673,612 of OY770129.1, forward strand.
TAGGGGTCAACCCAAATCATCAATTCCCTGCCCTTATTCCAGTTTTTTTGTGGCCGGCGCATCATGCCTTCTTCTTCAATACTTCACTATATTCATCCCCTTTTTAGGGTTCCGTACCCAAAGGGTAAAACGGGATCCTATTACTAAGACTCCGCTGTCTATCTGTCACTAGGCTGTATCTTATGAACCGTGATAGTTAGACAGTTGAAATTTTCACAGATGATATATTTCTGTTGCCGCTGTAAAAAAAATCCTAAAAAAACCAAATAAAATAAATATTTTAAGGGGGCTCCCATACAAAAAACGTGATTTTTTTGCTCGATATTGATCACGGCAACAGGTAGACGCTTGAAATATTCATAGAATGTTTATTTATATATTCACTTTAAAAATAAATAATTAAATTAAAATAAAACAAATATTTAAGGGGGGCTCTCATACAACAGACATGATTTTTTTGCCGTTTTTGTAGACAATGGTACGGAACCCTTCGTGCGCGAGTCCGACTCGCAATTTGCTGGTTTTTTCTGTAATTTTTGTTTATGCATTATTCGATGATTAATGAGCGCAAGCGAGCGTCTACAAAGTCATAAGAGACATTTAAAACTAAGAACATTGTTCTCACTGGGGCGATATGGAAGCTTGTCACGTCAGACGTGTACTACCCGGGAGATCGTCAATAGTACCTACCTACACATCGGGTCCGAAGCTTTCACCATCTGTGTTCATGGTCTATATTAGGTATTCCATATACTTGCATATAGAAGACAACAAGTCCATTTGAATTGATTTACTAGAAGACAATTAATAGGTTGGTGACCTAAGAGACACTTAGTCCCGATAATTAATGAAAGCCATTTAATTACGGTTGTCACACCAAGGTACCGGAGGTATTAACAGCGTTTTATGAAACCAAGTCCCGAATACAAACAGCATCATAAAATCTGAAAGTGTACCCGAATTAGCAAAATCTGTTCATGAACAAAATTATATACTAATTGCTTGTTTACATACTTACTATTACTTACATATAGCAAAACTAGTTACACAATTATGATATTAATTGGTGCGCTTCGCACTCGATCAACGTTGTTCAAATGCGAGTGTAACCATATGTAGCACAGCACGACTAATTAACGTCGTAATATTCCATTTCCTCTGTATATTTACTTCCAACTATTGGCCGCTTCCTTTGTTTAGCTAATTGGAAACCCGCTTTATAATTGTGACACCGATTGCTCGCTGTGGTTACCATGACAGGGCAATATAACCTTTTGCGGTTTCAATTTCGGTGCGCAGCTGGCTCATAATAGGGTAAAATGAAATAAAGAGGGGAATCGCGAAGGACATTCCTTCGTTGAGTTAGTTGATAAAGAAATAGCTAGGTCTGTGTAGGGACAGCGTAGGTTTGCAAACGAAATGCAAATGCCGGGAGCGTATCGCTGTGCCGCTCATCTCCATACGATTAGTTGATCATTTGTTACGCCGCGCCCCGCTGCCACTTCCATTCTGCTGCCGTTTGCCGCCGTCTCTGAGGCTGACTGATATGCAGTATTACTTCGGTCATAACTTTCAGTGACATTACATTTTGTGAACACATTCTGGTGAACTTGGTGAGTACCGATTCGAAGTTTCTATATGTCGGCGGTAGGTATTGCCTTTATTACGTGACAATATAAATTATGTTGAAGTCGAAAAGCTTTTAGATATTTTAGGTGTTCTTTCGATGTTATACAGAGTGTCAGGGACACAAACGCGCAACGCTACCATGAGGCCAGCACATCGATTAGGTGGCGCAGAAATTTTTCGTCGGTTATTAAAAAAAAAATGCTGTTACATTTGACCGTGGGTATTGCCCATTTCTATGAAACAGCAGATTTTTTTTTTATAACCTTCGAACATATTCTGCGCTAGGGGGTCTAGTCAAAAATTTTAAAAGCAGGGCGTTTTAGAATCATGTTTGTCTATAATATGTATGTATTAAAAAAAAAAAAATTATATAAGTTGTTTATCAGCCATCTCGTTACAATAACACAAGCATTAAGTTGCTTAGCTTGGGACTATATGGCGTTGTGTGAAATGTCCAAGGATATTATTATTATTATTATGTACAGGACCTACTAAATCGATGATAACAGTCACTCTGTATGCTACCATCCTTTTTTTCTGCTGTCTTACAGAAACATTGATAAAAAAAAATACCAAAATTATCTGAAATTCTATTGTTTCATTTAAAACAATTCAAACGTAAATAGCAGGAATTATCGATCACTCTAAATTTTTTTTTTTTTCAAACCCTTAATAGTCACAGGAAGTACTGAACCCTTATGAGTACTTGTGGCTTTGAACCAATGCCTATACGTTGAAGCTAAAACTAATTAAAATCTTAATGAAGTCGGTGATATAATGAAGTTGTCAGAAGGGAGTCGACACACGACTGCGGCTACGTCGAGACTGTTTAATTTTTCGCTGTGTGATAAACATTTGCATAAGCTGCGGGCCTTCGGATACTAAATTAGGTTTTGCTCTCGATAATATGTAGTATTTTATGACGTAATATACATTTTTTAATGCATTTATTTATTTCTATTACGAAATGTGATACCTAGGTCTAAGAAACGGGTATAAACGACATTATTTTGAAACTTAAGTTACCTACTGAAAAACGAATGCATCTTAGTAATCACCGTGTAGGTACCTTATATGGGTCACTGCACGCGGTGAGTGATAAGTACCTTAATTGAGACCATAATTATAATTTTTCAGATTTAGCAGAGTCTTACATAAGACACTTCAATTATTAATATATAAATAAAACTATTACACAAAAGGCAAAAAGAACTAGGACTTTGCCAAGATCTATTTAGATTCGACATGGTGGTTTCAAATAGTTGGGTTTTTATTCATATACTGGGTAATTTAAATAATTGACATTATTTAACGATAAATATTTCAAAATCAAAAGTCATTTATTCAAATGAGTCTGAGAATCAGCACTTTTAGAACGTAAAAATTCCCCCAAAGCTCGCCCTTCACCACTTCCTAGTGCTTTAGCTGGGAAGAAAAAGTGGCGCAAAAAATTCCCAGCAGCACAGCTGTCTGTTCAGTTTGAAAACCTTGATTCTATACAACAATCGATATTGGTATTACTTCTCTGTAGAGGTAAATATAAGGAAGAGGGCCATCTCTAGATTCAACAACAATATTTATCTTGGAAAACTAAACAACTACCTACCTACTTAGTTAAAGAGATAACAAAACTTTCTTCCGAAGATTTTGTTTATTGAATTCGCTTCAAGTAAATAAGTTTTCTATAGATAAATGAATATCAATTTTTATTAAAGTTTTCCCATTACTTCATTCACAAATAAACATCCCAATTTATTTTCGGCTTTCACACAATTTAATGGCAGCCCACATAGTAACAGAATTCTTAAGAAAAAGAAAACGCTAATCTCCGGAACTACCAGTCGGATTTGAAAAAATCTTTTGCATTTGATAGCCCAATTCTTGAGGAAGGCTATAGGCGACTTAACATCACGCTAGGACTCTAAGGAGCCGAGAAAAAACAAAAAAGAGTCAGAAATAACGCTAAGCGAAAACGAGCAGTGAAGCAATGTATTAGCAATATCCTTCAAAGTGATTCAGATTGTGATTGAAAGTGTTTTATGTAATTGGGGTTCTGGTCTTCTTTTACCATTAGAACTTAATATTATATTAGCTCCACTCTAGATGAACCTTTCAAATGGAGTTGTTTCTATTTTCGATAGTTTTTGCTGTGCGCGTTCTATCAGTCAGAAACTAAAGGAACCTTTTCATTTATATTGTTATTATTTCTTATAATTAGTAATGGTGAATGTTTATTCCTTTGAAAACACAGCCTTGTTAGTGCAAGTCCGCAATAGAAAAAGGAGTCAAAGCCTTCCAACATTCTATTTTCCGCAAATGCCAAAATAAAAGTAAAAATATTCACTTCTATCTAAACTGTTTTGTTTAGTTAAAAACGAAAAATAAGACGCGATTTTTTCTACAACAGATTGTGTTATTTTTGGAATATCGATATCGAACGCTTTAAAAATATTTGTTCGAAAAATTCACAGCGTGGCATGGCGCCAGTCACGTTTGTCGCTCCGATTGCCTTTAGAGTAGAATTTAAAATCGCCATGTGTGTTTATCGGGTCCACTGTTTGAACAAAAAGCTAAGGGTTCCTTATTCGTTCCGACTAACAGAAAACAGAATGTCTTTTCATCTCGCTTAAGTTTTGCTTCAGTTTGTTGATCAACAACATCTACCTTTTTTCTAGCTAATCTTTTTGGATTTATGTATCTGTTTATTGGACATAATAGCTATGATTTCGCTACATATAAATAATATCTTAGACAAAATGAATTGAACAGCCAATTTAACACGCAGTAAGCAAGCGTGGTTGTCATGCTCGTTCATTGCCTATGAGCAGAAGCTTTCCTTCCGCGCTTCTGTGTTCCAAAAGATCGTCCTGGCTATGTGAGGAAAAATGGGGTTCCATATGTAGTTTTTTACCCCTATATGGAATGAATTTACAAAAATTCTTCCTTAGTTATTTATGAAACTCTTTCAAAATTGCATGGTTCTAGACCCACAGGTTTAGGCTGTTGCCTGTCAGTGAATGATTGAATGAATAAATTCAAGATTTTTATTAAATTGATTTTATAGGTGTCTCTGAGATCTGACCGAACTGCTAATACTGTATTAGGTAGTAGTTTTTTTTTGGTACGTGTAAAGTCAGAAGCTTAGGTTCTAAATACCGATATAATATTCAAGACTCTCCCCGTAGCATAGCAGAATCAGATTGCGGAACAGCTTAAAACGTATTGTTACACAGGGGAAATCCTACGTACACAGTGATACTTAATCGAATGTCAATCATGGTGGTGGCCCCCGCACCTTTTGAATGGGGGCCATTGTGTGACAAGTGATACAAGGCATTGCTGTGCCATTGCCGTGCTCATGAGAGATTAAAACATAAGAATAACTAGCAGGGGATTCTAGGGGGGGCTCAGGGGGTTAGACCGAAATAACTCGCGGTCTGGGTATTGCAATGTCTTGCAATTGTTTTGTGGGACAGCACTTTAGATATTCGATTTATTTTAAGCAATTTTTATATTAAATATAATGTAATATCATGCCTGTTTTCCTCAAAGGTTTAGACAGACATATACCTACATCCTCATTTCACCAATTATGAGTAAATCCCATGTACCTAATAGAAGGCAACCCTATTGCCATCAACCGGTCACAAATCCAGACTGGGCTACTGAGAAATTCCTACTGGCCAAATTAAATAACACTATGCCCGACCTGGAAGTCGAACCCAGGACCTCATCTCATAAGATTTTTTTATATTTATCTGATTGTTTTAGATAAAACCAACTTTAGTTACTTAACTCAACGTAAACACCATTCTGTGTTAGCCAAAGTTCAAGCAACCAGGATTCGGAGCATAAAATAAATTGTGCATACAGAATGAATATTTCATATTCTGAATTTGGATTGACAATTTTACACCTGGAAATTGTGATTTAGAGTGAGCCTAGAATAGCCCGTTTTGAAGGAAGTACGTTGGTTTATTGTTAAAAATGAAATGTTCATAATCAACAAGAAGTAAGTGAAAATGAGCACGGTCTACACTTAAATACTTAATCAAAATGACTTAAAATTCAGATTTAAAGTCAGATAAGTCAGTAATTAATAAGTATTTTAAAGATTAAAATTCCAATGCATTCCACAACATTTTTCGTCAAATTCTTTTCTGTTCAGGCCGCTCGCTTATGGAATGCATTGACAGTTCAAATTAAATGCGCGCAATCGTTGAGACTCGTGAAGGAACATTACTTGTGTTGTGATCTTGTTTTCGTACCTGCAATAATCTGTAGTCATCATTTATTTTCGTTGTTTATATGTATATTTATTATGTATTTATTTATGTATCTATTATACAGCATTATATATATCTATTAGAGTACCTATATTATTTTGCACCACTGACAACCCCATTTTTTTATATCCACGCAATCACTGTTCATTCCAAGGTTGCCTGGAAGAGATTGCAGAAAGCGATAAGGCCGCCCATTGTATGTTTTCTATTAATAATCGTCGTCGTATTTTTTGGTATGTTTCTGGTGTACAATAAACTATATATAAATAAATAAGTCTTTCGTCACCCTATACAAGCTTGTAACACAAAATACACCCTGTATAGTCAAACAATACTGCTTTTACCGAAATGGTATCACATTGTACCCGCCTAACTAAGTCCTACCTGCCGAGACCGACATTACCATACTAATAACAATTAGTTACTTGCCCAACTCTACGGAAATAGCATGACTAAAATGAGGTGGTATACTCCCTTCACCAATAAAGCTAGATTTAATATTGAAGCTTATTGTTGGACGGTGTTTGAACTAGGATGTCTCAATCAATACATACTTAGCGGGGTATGTCTTACAACGGTTAGACGTTGCTGCTGAAAATATTGTAAAACTACTTTCCAATATATTTGGACTCGGTTCAAGATAGGTGACTTTTAAACTTCAGGTGTTGCGCAGTTACATGTCATGTTTATTTAAAAAAATGTATTTGGACAATTGTTAGAGGATGTTAATATTATGTTAACAAAATTAAATTTACAGTGACGAACCCCTTGATTTTTAGGGTTCCGTACCCAAAGGGTAAAAACGGGACCCTATTGCTAAGACTCCACTGTCCGTCCGTTCGTCCGTCTGTCACCAGGCTGTATCTCATGAACCGTGATAGCCAGACAGTTGAAATTTTCACAGAATGTGTATTTCTGTTGCCGCTATAACAACAAATACATAAAAACAGAATAAAATAAATATTTAAGGGCTCCGTTATTTTATATGTAGTTTTAAATATTGTATGGTGGTACGGAACCCTTCGTGTGCGAGTCCAACTCGCACTTAGCCGGTTTTTTTATATTTGCTTTAGGAGTAACACAAAAAAAAATACAACATACATACCATCACACCTGCAATCCCCGAAGGGTTAGACAGACGCGTACCTATACCTAGTACCACCCACATTTCGCCAGTTAAGTTTAAATTTCATGTATTAGGGGGCGAGCCTATTGCTATCAACTGGGTACAGATCCAGGCTACTACTGAGAAATCCTTTACGGAGAAACCAAATAACAATTTGCCCGTATTGGAATCGAACCCAGGACCTCATGATAAGCAGAAAAATAATGTCTTCGCATATTTGTAAAATACCACGGAGATGTGAAAGTAAATAAGCTGGAAAAAGGAAAGAAAAAATTAAAACGATATTGTTCTTTTTATTTTATACTTTTTAAAATAAAAACAAATTAGACGAAAACTCTCTGTGCAACATTTTTCGCTAGAACATACCTAAACCTCTGGACAGAGCACATTTTGTCTAATAGATGTAGAAGCATTGATATGACACATTCTTTGATGCACAAATGAAAAAAAACCAAGAACAGAAACAGAAAACAAAAGAACAAAATTAATATCTCTTGTTAGCTGCAACACAAAGAAACAGATAATACACAGACACTTGTATCGTGGACCGAAACACGTGTCACGATCTCCTAATTATTTGTTCGAGTGCTCGGAACAGGATTCACTGATATTGAGTGTAAATGGGAATTAAGCAATTACGACCGTCCACTTCAGCTGCCAAGTGGAAACTGACCAGACTCCACTTGTTTTTCTTTAATTACCCATCTCGGGTGTCGCCTTGTCGTGCTTTTGCTGCGAGGCATATAAACAATGGAAACATGGTCCCTATAAAAACATTGTCCAGAGGGACATACATGACAAAGGTACACAAGTAGGTACCAAGGTGTACTTTGAGTGTAATTATGAAGTTTAAAATATATAAAGCACAAAGGTATAGTTAGTAGTTTAATTACTATTTCAGTGTTAAAATAAACGGTAATGTTTGTATTCACTTAATGGTCTGTTTGGTTCCCTAAGGATACCTTTGGAGAACAGGCTGGTGTAAAAGTTAGAGAGAGAGTTTTACCAACTGTTAGACGCAGGTAATCGTATAACCAGTCTATATTTATATTTTGTAGAATGAGAAAAACTCAATGCTCGTTAAGTGTTGACACACAGTTTCAACCTTGCGCAGGATCTCTGCTTATAGCGTTTGGGCATTGATTGCCAACAGCTGACTTAGCTGACTTTATCATTTCTTGAAAGTATTTCCGAAATCTTTTTTTGAGGCATAGTTTAGACAGAATAAATGGTATCATTCGTCATTCTCTTTGATTGCCAGAAGAGTGTCGCTTAACGCTATAGAAACAAATTTAAAAAATAGTTTACCCGTTATTAAAGTTTATTTACTTCATTATTTACATTTGACTGTTTATTGACTTAACGATAAATTATTTTGAGACTTTGTGGTTTTAGTCTAATCAAATAAAGTGGATGTTTTTATATCAAAAGATGTTTTTATACCTACGTTTAATACGGTAGGTATTTTAAGCATTTTCCCTTTTTATTTTTATAAAATCCAGCACTTACTGTACCATGAATCTTTTAGCAAAAAGGTGATTGATCTCATTCATTATTCATAGCCACACGACTACATTGAACTATTATTATATCCTGGCATTTTCAGTGCGTATAAATAAAGTACGACTTAGGCTTAAAGACTTTTTTCACTAAATCCATACATTAGCTTGGGGACGCGTCAATCTGCGCTGTATTCATGTTTATGGAAGGAGGTGTTTGACATTGGAACTGGATTCTAGTAATCTATTTCTTTATCTTGGCATACAGCATGCTTGGCTATACATTATTAGTCTATAATGTCTCTCTTCACGGGCCTAGTGCGGGTTGGACTAATAGACCAACGAGGCAGATATGCCTCTTAAAATATTATTATTCAAAACTATGTACATACTGTTAAATACCCGTCACTGTTTTCGGATCAATTTACTAACAGCTTGTTTTAAGTTCCCCGTAACTTCGTGATAATTTTATGAGCGTTATACACGAAAGTTGAAGTGGTTATATTGTACCTAGTTAACTACAACCTACGTAGAACATTCCTGTGTTATATACAGCTCGTAATTTTTTTTAATAGGCTTGACCCACTTTGAATTTTATTAACTTTATATCTCTTTTATGAAATAACTAGCTGCGCCCCGCGGCTTCACCCGCATAAGTGTCGACTCCGTGGGAATATCCGGATAAAGAGTAGCCTATGTGTCAATCCAGGGTGTCAACTGCACAAGCGGCTGAACCAATTTTGATAAAATTTTGTATGGAGGTATAGTATTGTTTACGAATCTACGCCTTTTTTTTAACAGTAATTATTCTAACTGCATCCTCCAAAAAGGAAAAAAAAAAACTAAATATTAATATGTTCAGTAAGTCCAGTCACATGAATAACAAATTGAAAAAGAAACTGGATCAATTCACCGATTTGAGAACGAACAATCTTTCCTTGCTCGCGTTCACCCTTCCCCCTCATCCAAGACTATCTTATCCAGCGAGCAGTGAGGATTACGTTTGTTTGCTCAACAGTCGGTACAAAGCGAACAGTATGTTGACATTTACTGTCACGGTAAATACTCGGTTTACCATTATTTACCGAGCGGACGTAATACCTACTACTGAGCAAATACGCACGACCGTAAATAATGGAACTACATATAACCAACAGCCGAAGTTCCTATCGATAGCGTTTGAAACATGTCTAACCTTCAATTAAAACTCTGAATTATCGCACGTTGAATCGGTTCAAGTTCCGCTTGTTAACGTGTAAATATATCGCTTTTACGGTAGGTACTACAGAATAACGTTCTGTTTCTGAAACAGGCAATGAAATAATGTGGGCACTGTTCCTATTTTCGGGTAAAAATATTAATCCTTTTCGACATTCTGTAATCATTGAAAACTTAACCAGTTTACGGTTGCTACTATTTTAGGCGTCACGAACTTTTGTTTCGTTTAGCGCCTACAATAATAAAATAGCTTACTGTCGTAGCCGTAGCCTCGTAGCACACGTAGCGGCTGTCGTGTCGCTACGGCGCGGCGCACAGCTATAGCGTAGCCCAACACGGATAACTTTGCTCCTTTCAAAAAAAAACTTGGCACGTGCTAAATTAGTTTTATTATTATTAAGTTTCTAAGTCCGAAGGTCAGGCGCCTTTTAATCAAAACAATGTTTTAGCCAAAACATTAATATTGTGAAACAAAAGTTGCTTTGTGTGTTGAGTTATAGGTTTTTAGCAGATTTATGACAACATGATTATTTTTGTCCAATACAAGTATTCATTTTCTGTTTTTCACTGGCTTTTGTCTTATCTTATCGTTTTAGCCTCTCGACAGTGTAACTATCCTTTTTACTAGCCACTGTTGTTCCTTCAACTTTAGAATCCCAGATAGCTTTGTATTTGTTTGACGTTAGTTACCGTGAGCAATGTGAAGGTCTGTTGATGTAATACATAGATAAGAGCGGCTAATGAACCTGCTAGTCGCGTGAACTGGTTTACTACAAATGTACAGATGTCGACACAACTGTGACTTAGCATGTGTTAATCAAAGAAAATAAATTAAAACATTTCTTCGAATACCCTTATTTTTAGCTAAAATTACTTATTACTTATAAACAAAATAAAATATTTTGTATTAGTCCGTCCAATTAGAAATAAAGTCATGGATCGATTACTCAAATGTGGATTTAGCTCATTTGACCTTTCAGTTATTCTGTTAAACACTTTCCAAATTAAATATTGAATATTTAGAGAAACAGGTAGGTATTAATGAGGCGTTATAAATAGCCGGCAGAAATTTTCTTTACTTGTTACTTTCTTAACATTGTTAGTTTTCAAGATCTTTACCGTAATCAAAGCACCCACGGACAACCCTCTTCAGATCAAAAATATTCAATAAAAACATTTCTTGCTCATATTTATGCTTCCTTAGTTTACAATATGATTCGAACAAGAGGAAAATCTGCGAGCGAAGCCGGCGGGCAGAGCTCTAGTATAAATAATAAGAACAGGCACCCACGGCCGTCGGTGGAGACGGAATGCCGGTAAAGTTATACTCCCAACAGACACGATTTCTCTCATAATATTATTTGCTGCTGTGACTACGTGACTCGAATTTCACCAGTTACCTGCTTATGACGATATGAAATTTGTTCGCCACAGGAAACTTGCTTATTTACCTTAGAAATTGCATTGCAAGTTATGAAATATGAGATTATTGTACTGTTGTTTCGTCAACATTGCATTATTTGATGCTTGTTGTGAGTGCCGAGTACTACTAAACAAATGCGCTGGTTCGGTGGTAAAAAAAAAGTATAATAAGTCACTCAAAAGTAAAAACCAAAAGGTAGAAAAAGCATAGACAAAAGGTATAAAAAGGTAAAATATTCAAAAGAAGAAAATGTCTTGCACATTCTTCCCTTTTTTTATGAAATGGGCAGCTTAATTAGCTTTTGGAGGGGCCTCCTGAATGTGCCGGCCACAGTGGCAATATCGGCCACCCGCACTACTCCATCTGCACCGGGAAACAATCACGCGGTAAATTTGAGTCGCATATTACAACCACATCTCCTTCTGCAATTGAGGGCACGGTGCCTCCACCCCTTCTGGGTGACAACGAAGGCAGGTATTCTCGAACCCACCGTTGCCAGAAATGATCGACTAGCCTAAGTGCCCTCCGCCAATGACTTCTGCTCGAGAGGTCCGATTCTTGAAGCGTGGCTGGGATGGGACGCCCTGGTGATCCGTTAAGGAGAAAGTGAGCTGGCGTTAGTGCTTCTTCAGCATTAGCATCGAGTGAGATCATCGTTAGTGGCCGCGAATTTACCAAGGCTTCAGCTTCAGCCAGCAGGGTTCTGAGTACCTCAGCAGAGGGAGTCCGCTCATGGAGTGACACTTTTAGCGCTCCCTTGACACTTCGGATAAAGCGTTCCCAAGCTCCACCCATAAAAGGTGCCGACGGGGGTATGAAACGCCAGTTTATAAATTCGCTTGCAGCTTAGTCTTCGACCGCATCACCGTACAACTCTCGCAGTTCTCGGCTGGCCCCAACAAAGGCAGTGCCGTTGTCGGACCAAATCTCCGATGGGGTTCCTCGGAGCGACACGAAGCGGCGTAGGCACATGATCGCCGAGTCAGCCGATAAGCTGTGCACCACATCCAAATGTACGGCGCGGACGACTAAGCATGTGAATAGGGCTACGTAGCGCTTCTCCTTTCTTCTCCCAACCGTGACGTGAACGGGTCCATAATAATCGAGACCGGTGAATGAGAAGGGCCTTTGATGATGAGCTGGGCGAGCTTCTGGCAGATTTCCCATAGGTGGTTGGAACGGTCTAGCACAGCGCAGTACGCACAGTTGACAGGTACGGGCCACGAATCGCACAACATTTCTGAGTCCAATAATCCAATAGCGTTGGTGAAGCTCGTTAATTACCAAATCTAGGTGTGAATGCGCGGCCTTCCGATGATACTTGTGGATCAAAAGACGAACTGCCGGGTGTTTTCCATGCAAAATGAGCGGACGCTTAACGTCATCTGAAACGGCTGAAGTAGCAACAATGCGGCTTGACATTCGCAGCTGATTATCATCGTCAATAAATGGCGACAGCTTGAACAGGCGGCTATTACGAGGCAACGGCTGGTGGTTCTTAATCCGCAAAAAGTCTTCTTTAAAGGAATCGAGTTGAGACTGCCATAAGATGTGGGTTTCGGCCAGGCGTAAATCGTTTGCTGTTATTCTCGCTGATACGTGGAGGTTATTGGTGACATTAGAAGAGGATGTGCAAGAGGGAATAAATGTACATAAACTTCCTTCAAGACGTATTAAATTGGTGTTAGCGCCTCGTTTTTGCAGACTACGCATACGCAATAAAGAAATGAATTGATGCGCTCTTGCTGTTGCTCGCACCATTCTCAACCATGAGCTGAAACGCAGCGGATCCGCGGAGATCGGTGCGGGTAGGACAGTATCAGTAATGAGATGAATATGATGTTTGAATTCTTCGCGGTCTAGTCCACTGACATCGATCACGGGTTCAGTGGGCCAGTCCGAGGAGAGCAAGAAGGTAGGACCTGACATCCAGCGAGATTCTGGAGTTAACTCAAAACGTTTGACCCGAGTCGCATCATCTGCTACGTTTAAATCACTCGGGATCCAACGCCACTCACCGACATCCGTGAGCTCCAGAATTTCACCTACTCTATGGGACACAAAAGGCTTAAGAGTGCGAGCGTCGCTGCGAAGCCAACCTAAGGTTGTCATTAAGTCACACCAGAAAACGCGTCTCGTCGGTTTGAGTCGGTGGGCTTCGCAAATAAATGTAGCAACACGTGCAGCCATCAGAGCTCCTTGGAGCTCCAAACGGGGAATTGAGACAGGCTTAAGGGGTGACACTCGCGACCGATCGTTCGCTATATCTGGTTCGCTAACATTAGCGTGGTTAACAACGTCGACCAGTTTAGTTTTGCTGCAACCGAAACCATATAAAACCCAGCCTAAAGCAGTTAAAATAGCTACGGGTTGTGTCTAGGTTCCTTTGCGCGTAGCTTTAGCGAGAGATAAGTGCCAGTTGTCGATGCCTATAATCAGCATGGGCTTAACGTCTTCATAGCAAAACTCATTAGCAATATCTGCCAGGTATGGATACTTACGCACGCTCTCAAGATGCGCAGACTGTCGCGCAGCGCTCAAACCGCTCATCGACCTGGCTCGCTTAACGCAGTGAATTTCGTTTGAATGACAGCCTTTTATATTGAAATCGACGTACTGAATATTGACGTCCATTCCTAGACCACCTACACAGTCTAAATGAATACGTTTCTCTTGGCCCTTGCAACCAATTTGAGCCGCCAACTTAGAATCTATAAATATGCCCGTAGAACCGTCGTCCAGCAACGCTTACGTATCAACACTATTAGAAGGGCCGGACACGGTCACGCCAACTATTTTCAACAACGGCCGAACAGAAGGATCAGCGGCTGACAAGGAGGATGCATGAGCCAGGACTTCATGAACCGAGTCGTCAGACGATGACTCGCCGGTCTCGTCGCATGCCGCGAGCGCGCCGCTCGTCGGGGGCGCACTGGACGTCGATGGCTCGGGTTAAGCGTGGTCTTCCACTTCGACGTGCGCGGTGACTGCACGCTCTTTCGAGCCGTGCAACAAAGCATGGTGACGCATGTCACAACCTTCTACCATACACACTCTTTTAATACAAGAAGATTTGTTTTTGTGCCAACCTTTTTTTAAACATCTATGACATATTTTATTTTTCTTAATAAATTGCCAACGATCATTAATTGTTGTCATTTTGACAAATCTATCACAAAGTTTCAATTCATGTTGACGTTGACACAACGGACAAATAATATTTGTAGTTGTTGAAAGGTTTGTTGAAATGCTACGATTATGATTTTCATTTTCAGCTACGACGTTCACACTATCCCTGAAGCCTCTGTTATCAGTGTTAGGACGTGCTACAGTAGGCGACGAGCAGTCAATAGCGCCGCCAAACCTACACTGCAAGTTAGCTTCGCGGGAGAGGAAATCGGCAAACATTTCGATTTTAGACAAGCTGCCATCTCACGAATGAGCGTAATCCAACCACCGTGGTCGCAATAGTGGTGGCAGCTTGCTCCACAGTGCCTGAAACAGCTCAGGCGAGCGTAAGTAGTCCGGCTGATTACTTCAACACAGTTTTGTACACGGCTTGCAAAAATTACGAGGTCTTTGCTATCGTAGCTTACCTTAGGCAGCGTACGAATGACAGACACTTCATGCATCACGATGACCTCGGGGCGGCCGTAGCGCGCGTTGAGCGCAGCTAAAAAAAAGTATAATAAGTCACTCAAAAGTAAAAACCAAAAGGTAGAAAAAGCATAGACAAAAGGTATAAAAAGGTAAAATATCCAAAAGAAGAAAATGTCTTGCACACCGAGTATCTGCCGAGGTCTGGTTTAATTTTTTGTACAATTATGAAAAATATTTTTTATGTTTTGTAAAATACGGTTCTATTTAACTACATCAGTAAACAAACCTTTCTGTTGTAGTCTACTGTTTGTTTCTCCACACGAGCCATGAAAAACCCATGCAGTAGGTAGTCAAAAGATTAATCGAGTATGGTAGCAAGGCTGACCACCTAGTATGCGTCAGACGTTCTTAAAAAGTACTCATAAAATCTCTTTCAGGGCATCCTAAAAAACATACTTAGACAGTTTAAATATTTAGACTTTTGTGTAAAAGTTATTATAAAATGAAATACCGCCATTTTCTTTGTATGTTCACGTAGATGTTGCCATATTTAATCCAACGCAGTATATGTATCTGAAAACGCGAGCTTGCTCACTCCGAGGTGCAGGAACTTTCAATACAAAATGCATGTGTAGTCTGTTGTCGGGATTTAGACAAAGCGCGAAACAAAAACTTTGAGCACATGTTTGAAAAACCCAAGTCAGACATTAGGCAAAGTTATGGTGTGCTGACTATTTAAACAAATACTGGCTGCTTTTAAACGGCAAACATTGTTGGAAGAAGTGTGCCGAGTGTGAATATTTAAATTTATACTTTATCAGAATATTTTTTTAAATGAAGACGAAGATACTTTCTGCCAAGCTGAATTATAAAAATAAAGGCACAAGCATGATCAACAATTAGGTCATGTATTTTTATGTAGGTGTTTGTTGTTGCTAGAGCCCTCAGCCCTACAATATGTTTCTAACAAAATAATTCGTTCTGAATAACATCGCCGCGCAGGGAGGAGTGTGAACCTATCTTTATACGCATTATATTGTAGCGGTATAAAAATATTGTCGTTCCCTGTCGAAGACCTTGGCGGTCGGAATTAAAAGAGCTTTTTCCTGTTGTAGAAATTTCGTCATGTAGTTATGAGGGTATTAAAGTTAATGGAGCCCTCGGCACCGACGTCTACCTCGCCAAGTTTATGAGTTTATAGGCAGGGTATCTCTGTGGCAACGTTTTATTTGTAAGAAATAATTTCCATTTTGGAAGCCTCTCAAAAGATTATTTTTCAGAAAAATGTAAGAGTTTTTTCTGTCAGTACTTTCGTTGATACATACCTACCTATAAGTTGGTATTAGGGACCTACTGAGACTGTGTTAAATCTTCGCGTTTTTTATCTCGATCTAGTGCCAAAAGGCATAAATTAGGACATAATTAGTCGAAACGTTTCATTCTTAGTCAGAGTAATACGAATAAGTGAAAACATTAGGTAAGAAATTTTTGTCGACCGTGCCCGTTTTTATGCAAGGTCGTTTTTTGCAGATGCAAAACGGCGAATTTTTAATCTTCATCAAGCTTGCTTAATATAATTTAGATCCCGATTCAAATAAATGCGGGTATTTTGAATAAAGATTCGTTACTAGTTAATGCTAAAGGTTTTTCAAACGGACTGGCAAATGAGTCGGCATTTGCGAGGCGACGATGGCAATGTCAGCCAGCCAGTAAATTTTCCAGATAAGCGCAGCTCTGACGGCTAGGCCAAGCTCGCTCGCTTATTTCATTAAGTTATTTGCTTTGACTTCAACTTGCTTGATGAAATACAAGTCGACAATTTACTGGAAATACGTACTTCATGTACGTACTTATTATTGTAATCATTTTATCGCCATTTCATCCTTCTATTGTGATTTTATATGTAACGTAAAACACCTTATTTTCTTTACATGTCTGAGATTTCCTTAATATTAACTCGATATGGAGTTCAAAATGTTACGAAATTGCCTTCACATCGTTATTCGCCTTTTGTTAAAGACTTCAAACTCTTGTAATAGGCGAGGAAAACCACAAAGGTGCAAAGAGTGTGTTGTATTATTCAGCCTTTTTCCCCTCATTCGGATTGATTAATTTGTACTTCATCTAAGTTTCGCCGAGATTTCCGATTTGCTCCCCCGGTGGTGTAAATTGTGCTAGAAATCCGAAACGGCGTCGTTAGTTCTGCGGGGGGTTCCCCTGGGCCAGGTCGGGTAGGGGACGCGGTAACCTTCATAAATCTTTTCCTCGAGCTTCCCGCAACTAACAAGCCGGCAGCGCACTCCGGCCGGCGCGGATCGAACCCCACCGCCACTAAATAACCGTGAAAACTTTCATAATAACACCACTTTAAGTAGATTAAAATACCTAACTGATCGTATATTCATATTAATCATATAGTGCCTGAAAGAGGGTCGGCGTTATGTACGTGCTAGTAGTAATTTAATAATCTAAGGGACGTCTCGCCGCGATTCGCTCCTTTATAAATCAGTTTTATCGGGGTGCCTTCGCTGTGGCTTAAAATTATTAGTTCTGCGGACGGGTGTGGCACTTTGACTATACATTAGTTTAGCCACTATTCTAGGAACAATCGTACAGATAATTGTTTTCTAAATGAAAATAAATACGAACCGTTTGATTTCACTCCGATTACCGAGAAGTAAACCGTTTTGATTAGGTACTTATGCGATTGAGGTTTTCATCCATCAACTAAATTGTTGTAAACATAAAATTCATATTATTCCAAATTTATTTTGTTTCACTCTTAGATTCACTAATTATAATAACTGTGCTCTTTGTACCCACCTTTTCGAATAATTTCTGTTGTAAGGCTTCAAAAACTTTAGTTGGAAATTAGTGCCCTATAAAATAAAAAATTCAGCTCAATCGGTTGAAGATATCTGCTTCAAAATTAAGTTGCAAGAGTCCACCCGAACAAACATAGTTACATACATACATTGCAAGTTAAATACAAATTTATCACCCAAGATGACTATATCGTCGCTGGTAGAGCCGAACCTTTAGGCAAGAGCCACGGTACCGCAGTTTCCCACAAGTTTTAGTCACCTTACGACACGTTCTGGTGCGGTGGGGATTAGTTCTTAATACCGCCGTCCTCGTGCCGTTAAAATGTGAGCCGTAAATACCCCTGTCATAGGGTTGAATTTCGAACATACATGAACAAATAAATCTGTGTAGAAAACCTGCTCGGTTGACGACTTGGTAAAATGGTCATTAATCTCTCGACTCTGAGATCGATTTGATTGTTCTGAAGCGGGTTGTTTGTTTATAAAAGGATAATATGGCTTAATTTGTTCCTTTGTAGGTATTGATTTAGTTTAAATGGATTTTCATTTATTGTTTCTTTAATTAGAAAGTCGATAAACACCATTTTCTTCATATTTTCACAACGCATCCGACGGGTTATAAAAAATTACTATAATTCTATTACATCGCGGCAAATTCTTCGACAGATATTAATGAAATATTGCTCCGAGGTAATCAATCACCATGGAGTTCCCAACAATATTTAGAAAAATAAAACTTCAAATACCTAACTTTCCTCTTTGCGTTTATGAATAAACTTTATTTTATGAATTGGGAATAACTTGATACTTTTAGATCCTTTCTTAAAAGTTTGACGTAGTCAACTGTTCACTTCTCACTTGAACGCTTCGCTTATGTTTATCGTCTTTTTATTAAATGATATATTTTCATTGTTTCAGCATCGATGGCGGAGCGTTTGTGCGCTGGGCACCGGAGGCTTCGCCCTCTTGTACTGGCGCCTACGACTGGCCGGGGCGCCCATCGCTTTCGCGGCGGCTGATAACCCCGCGTCGCGAGACCCCTCAATTCTTACGCGCCTCTATACTTTTGCTTATCTCCCCGTCTTCAACTTCTTCCTCCTTTTATACCCTTTTCATCTGAGCTTCGATTGGTCGATGGACTCGATACCGAGGATAACGACGCTGTTCGACGCCCGGAATATCACTACTGCGATATTTTATGCCGTTATTTCAAAAGTGACCTGGCGAACACTTACGAATGAATTCCAAAAGCATCAGGATAACCTATTTCGAGATGCAAAGTACTACAAAAAACAAAACTGTAAAATTAAGCACAAATGGAATTATAGTAGCAAGCAGTATAATAGAGGACAAGACTGTTATGAAAGAAAAAGCTATCATACGCCGCACAAAGAGAATGTATCATCTAAAAAGCTATTGTGTCCGTGCACTGGCTGCAAACATTCTCTCAGTGATGAGCACACGAGTGTGTGTCGCGCGAGCAACAACAATAACATAACGATGCACAACTCTAGTTGCATCTGTCCGATATCGTTAGCGAAGTCCAAGACGAGTACGCAGAGGAGCGTTTATCGCAGTCCCCAAGTTGCGTTGCTGATGTTCACAGCGTTTATGGTACTGCCATTTGTGCCTGCGACTAATTTACTTTTCTACGTTGGCTTCGTAGTGGCGGAGCGTGTTTTGTACATACCGAGTGTGGGTTTCTGTTTATTGCTGGGCCTGGGGGCTGGAGTGTTGACACGAAACTGGCATCGCGGTGAGACACGGAGCAGGCTGTTCATGTTGGCCCTGCTTGTGACTTTGTCCGCTATGTGTGGTTACACGATGAAGAGGAACCTCGACTGGCGTGACGAAGAGAGCCTCTTCAAAAGCGCATTGCATATCAACCCACCAAAAGGTGAGTAAAAAGTCCTTACACCCATCTAACTACTATATTTTATAAATGTTTTCCCCCACTCTTTGAAAGGGGAGTGAAAAGCTCACACCACTTGAGACTGCGTTCGCATTGTATCGCAACAGTGCGTAGGTCGCGTCTTGTGACTAGTTGCTAAGCCTCGTTTACGCGCGTCATACTGACCTATTTCCTTTTCTTGCGTCGCAGCGGGGAGATGTCAGCGGATACATTCTGTATTTTTTTCGTGTTCCGTATTAAAGTTTGCGAAATGTAGAGTTAATTCTTCACTTAAGCTTTATGTAGGTCGTTACAGCGCTATGTTGCGTCGTGGAGGTTATTACACAAACAAAATCAAAATATATAAAGTTTTTACTTAAGCAATTAACACCACATATTCTTAAACTTCTAGTTGAATCCAAATGTAAAAGTAGAAATTATTGTGCTTATTACAATTATTGCACTTAAAACTTTGCATTTAAAGTCCAACAAAGTTTCAATTCCGAGCAGGCCAGTTGTGCTAACCGTTACTCAACGTCGCGGCGAAATTTTGCGAGTTCACGGCATAATGTTAGCGCAGGGGAACCAACACTTCCATCGCGTACCTTCCTCAAAAAGTTTGTTTGAGTTGCTCCCTCGTTACAGCTCAAAACTAAGACACAATTAATTTGTTTGAGAGACAGCTACAAACTACCTGTCCGCGTGTTAGTTCGCGTAAGTTAGAAAAGAGGTTGTCACGGCGCGGCTGCTTGGATGTGAGTACCTGGCCACTCGGGAGCTGGTAATGTATTCACTATTTCCACTCACATTCAGACTCTTGACCTTTCTAGGACGCCATTAAACATGCATGTGCGTCCCGAGGGGCGCCGCCCGCGCGCCCCGGGTTTCTGTTCACATCACAAACTTTTGCGTAAAGAGAAAAGTTTCGTCTGATGGCTCTCATTTTGCCTCCCTTCATACGACGAACGTTCGACTCAATCTAGAATTATTATATTAGTTGAGTTTTGTAAACCGATTGCTTATGGATATTTTATCAGTTAATTTCATTATTGTATGGAAAGTGTCGGTAATTAGTAGGCTAAATAATATATTATTACCTTAGTCTATAGGTAATTAAGACGCCAAGTAATTCAAAGAGAAGTGTTGCGTTTTCGTCTGTACCGGTAGTTCTACGGAGTACGTATGAAATTAATAATGAAATGAATTAGTAATGAATATTGAGTTTCGATTACAAAAAAGGTGTTTAGATAACTGCTACTGGGCACTACCTTTTTGAAAAGTGCAGAAATGGTTTAAAACTTAACAACAAAATAGGTCAGCGTTATGATTGGCATAACTAATACAAAATTAAAAGCAAAGTTAGTGAAAAGAGAAAACAACAAAAGTTGCCAATTGCGACATTATTTACCTGACAAATAAAACCAGATAAACAATATACGCAAATACATCCATACATTTGGAGAACTTCATAAATAATATTATCAACAGGTCTCCGAAATCGGTTTGGTAAATATATACTATTGAAAGGAAAGAAAACTGTAACTTATTCAGAAACCACAAATAAGATAACGAAATATGCTCCCCTCGCCAGAAAAACAATATTTCACCTAAATTATGACACTTTATCGAAGGGTCTCCGTTGTAAAACTATCCAACTTGTTCAGGATGGGTCTGTGAGGAAAAAATAAGAGGCTCGAGTTGCTTTTTAAAAGTTTCTATCTAAGTTCTTGAATTTTTACGAGATCCGAAATCACTTTTAAATAAAATATTGAAGACGCTCCGCAGCTGCGGGATTACTTATTTGTTCTCATGGGAATTAAATAGGTATCTACTAGAAAATACACTTCCAAGAATAACCAGTGCTGACGCATGTAGAGATAGGTATGAATTTATTTCGTGTTCACGTGACAATTTTATATTTACCCGAAATAATATTAAGTTACTTATAGATGTTCGATTTAGATTATTTTTATGATGTTTCATGTATTTTATAGACATCGTAATGTGGTCTAGGTTAGAGGTTTGATACAGATTTTTCGCTTTCTTGCGTTTTGTTCCAATAAGGTCAGCTTCAGAACCTTTTGTGTAGCTAAGCTGTCTGTTAAACTATTCTTTTGAATGATTAGCTGTTTCTAGTTTTTGAATAACGTTAACTATACACAACATTATCCCAAAACAGTTTTTAAACTGTTTTCAACTTATGGGCGGTTGCTCAAGGCGACTTTTTGCAGCGATTCAGTAGCGGATGCATGCTTGATGATTTTATGAATATAATTCTATAAATAAGTATTTGTTATGGTCGCGAATCATATTATAATCAATATACAACTTGATACTGACCGTTTTCCGACTAATATCTTACTTTTTTGCAACTTGCAGGTGACTCTTTTGCCTGAGTTAGTTATGGCCTCACTTATCCGTTTCCTTAACCTTTTTTTCCTACCAATAGATAATAGATTTCACGTCAACTATATTTTTATAACAGCTTTCAGTATAAACAGATTTAATGATTTTTTAATATCAAATCGTACGCGTTCTTTTATAAATATTATTCATTTTGTGTGTGGAATTTCGAAAATATTTTCATAACTGAAATTGTTGTCGTATAAATAAATCGTACACATAAGACTCATGCAAATTGCGTGAGTTAGGTACTCTACTATATTATTATCCGAATTAAAAAAAAACACTTTTACGAGTGGGGATTACATACATGCAGCTTTAATTATTCATAATTTTATTTTAACTACAGATATTTCTTGTTAATCTTTTTTCGATAAAATGAAAATGGAAATAAAGACACAAAAGCCCTGCCATTTTTTGAATACTTTCAATCCCCATATATCAACACAAACGTTACATTAAACACTACAATATTTTTAAAAACCTCGTATCTGCACATACAGCATACGTTGCTCATTTAAAATTCCTCCAATGTACAATACGCGTATAAATAATGACATAGTTCCATTGTTAAACAGCGCTGGGCACGACTGTAGGTACAATGCATTGCTCACCAGCACATAATACCATATTTATGTATTTCCTTTTACAATTGTATCTTTGATAAATACTTCCATGCGTATTTTACTTCATTGTCTTCTAAATTCCCGGGATATATGACGAGTTTCCTTTTTTGGATCATTTTTAAAGGTGGAATAGATAAACAGTCAAATAATTTTAACTTTAGATATTTTTTTAAAGCTGTTATTAATTAAGGAAGTAGAAAAACAATGAAGTAGAAAAACCCATATTAAGGAGAAGACGTGATTGGGATTATTTTTAGCACTAACATTAATATTTATTATTTCATTAGTTTATGCATAGCATAATCAGCTTATAACGTGTTCCCACTGCTGGGACACAGGCCTCTCTGTGTAAGGGAGTGGGCTGTAATCTACTGCACTGACTAGCTGTAGTGCAGGTTGGTATATGTCACGTCGCGTCTTAGATTTTTTGGTTCTAGGACATGCCGGTTTGCTCACGATGTTTTCCTTCACCGTTTTGAGAGCAGTGGTGATTAAATTATTTACACAAAGCAAAAGCAAAAATTTAAACAAAAAGCCGTTACTATTGGGCCGCCATTGCTCATACAGTATTGCTCATACAGTGTGAATAACCTAAGCTGTAGTAAAAAACTTACTAACTCACCTTACTGGCTAAGGTCATGGGTGCGTTCGCGTTAAACATAAAACTGAGGGCGTGTTGGAATGTTGTTTAATGATTTTTTTTAGCTTACAACTTGGAAGGCTTGGAAGGCTAGGTTAATCTGTAGGTATTAAAGAAAAGCTCTCACGTAAATAAAACATGACGTGGATTTAGTTTCCTTAATCCTTATTTCAATAAGTTAACATTATTTAGTAAGGCTTAGGCTCTGCTCTTTCATCGATATGGGGCGTGGTGAGTGGCACCAGGAATTCGCTCCCTGGCCGCAGATTATCATACGGCGGCCCGCTAACACGGGCCGCTGCCGCTCAGGCGCTCGTTGGGTTCGCGTCAACCGGTTTTTGGAGCTATTATAGCTCTGTAAATAGTTGGCATGTCGGGTCACCCTCCAGTTTCCAAGTTTCTGTTTTTGTCTTTTTACTGGGTCCATCTCATCTTGCACATTCACTCATAAACGCATATACCACTGACAGTGACACATAACTATTACATATTATTAACACATCACATTACATCATATTGGCCATTTCGTAATTTCTTACATCACAATTTCTTTGCTCATTATCTATGAGGACGCTGCAAAATGTTGCCACTACATAAAGTGTAAAACGTTTACTGAGGATGATATTCTCATAGTATGTACCTATGTCTATTTCCTGTTTAACTTTATTATTCTATCACTTGTATATTAGTTTATATTATGTTTCTTTAAGTAAAAAAAAAAAAAAAGGCCGGCTGTCGCTGAAAACCAGCGCTGGGGCTCTGTCTAGCATAGGGTCGCAGCATAATGCTGAGCGATGGCCGTTTTGCGTGAATGTGACGCATGTTTCCCCCCTACCTTTTATTATTTTTTGTATTTGTTCTTTTTTTTGCGTCATTTTCACCGCGAATAAACGTTTTTTCTTTCTTTCTTTCTTCTTTCATCTATAACAGGTCTGCCCTGAAAAGTTTGCCATTTGTTAGGCGTATTTTTTTCAAACAAAATCTGTAGCATGATTTAAGTCTAAACCAGTGCTTATAGATCTGCGTCGTGCATGTTACCACTACGTAGCAAAAACTACTCATAAGCACACAAATAAATTCCAACACAACATGCACCTTGTATACAATAAACGCGGCTTACAGTGAATTTATTATATCAGAAGGTACAGTCAGTACAATGTCCACAAACGTCAGCGGCACAGCTTTGTTTATGATGCGCGCGGTACACAAATTCGAAAGCTCTGCCACAGTCACTGAAGCACGTCGGTTTCACTCGAGCCTAGGATACCTCGTGGGACATTCACGGCTAACTCTGAGCTTGCAACGAGGATGCCTCGTTAGGTACAGGTTGAGAATTAACTAATAGTAGTTTGCTTTAAAGAATTTTGTATGATGGAAGGGGACGCTCTGATCTTTACCTATGTGTCTGAAACTTACGGTATCACTCGTATTTTATGGTTACTATTTCATGTTCCTACCAGGATTTAAGTATACTACGTATCACTTTTGATTCAAATCCTTTTAGCTTTTTATGCGTGATTGGGTAACAAACATCCTCAGCAACCTTCTCATATCGTATAAGGAAAAACAAAATTTAACACGAGTTTATATACGTGTGTAGTTGTAAACATAAATATTGCAGGATTTATTCACTGAAGTAAAATTTTTTATAAGAATCTAGCTGGTACCAGGCGCGTTGCTGCCTCAAGTTAATTGTACTATGCCTATAACCTTCGAGCAAGTGTTAGAAATTAGTTGACAAAGTTTTATCGCAATTGGATTAGCGGTATGGCAGCGCATAGAATACGAACAAACATAAATTGTTATAAATTAGATACCATTAGTAAACTAATTTTAATGATTACATTACTTTATACAGTTCAAGGATATTTGAATACCTATACTTATTTCGTAATTCATAGGCCTTGTTGATTTGTTTCATTTCAGTCATAAAACGGAGAAGCTTTGTGCTTTCAACAACAGCAACCTACCTACATAATATAGGTATCTCTCATTTTCGGTAGGTGCTCATCAGTAAATGCTCTACTTACTCAAGTACTAATTCCGTCGTCGCTTTCAAAGCTGGATCCTCTTTAAACAACCCGTTTACCTAATTAACGTTCAGGTACAACGTTAAAGTATAATTTAAAACAATAACAACAGTTTTCTCTGTTATATTGAGGCGATAGTTGAATCTCCTCCAATTTGAAGTGGACTCTATTCCTCCTTTCATCTTTTAGTAACATGACCTACAGGCTAACTGGATCCAATTTGTCGCTGGCGGGTATTCGAAACTGGCCAATCACAAGGCGCCTCCTATTACACGAATTTGCCGGGACAGAGGACGGTGAGGCGATGTAATCGGTCTAAAGCTGGCTTTATCCAATACACCTTTTGCCGTGATCTGATCTATTGAACTTCGTATAGTGGATTAACACTGTGACCATCACGCAGAATATTCAATTAACTTGATCTGATGCTTGTTTGTGTTAAGCTACGTTGTTACAATGTCGGTTCGCTGAGCTGTGGAGGTGATGCAATTATTGTGTTTGCGTTGTTGTTGGTAATAATGAAGTTATTAATAATTATAACATTGAGCTTTGTATTTGGGAAGCTCAATGTTGAGGTTTTAGAATTTATGACTAGACAAAAACGAATCGCTTTGTCCTCACATATTGTTATAATAAAGAAAAAAAGAAAGAATAATATTTATTTGGCAACAGTAACAACTACGCGTTAGGCCCAGATTGAGGTGGCGGGATGAGCTGGACTCATTCTTACAGGATTGGCCCACAATCGCTGTAGACCGGAAAAAGTGGAAAGAGGGAAGGGTCCGGAAGGGAGGTCTTTGCCCTGCACTGGGACAACACAGGCTTATAATAATAATAATTGGTAACAGATCGTGAAACATAAAATACAATTGAGTAGCAACAGTGTGTGCTTCACGGCAGTACCATTTCAACATTAATGACAGACAGATGCTGTCTTATACGCTGGTTCTCTAATGAAACTTTGATCTTCGGTTCTTGATCTTTTTGGACCAAAACTTCGATACAGAGGGCATAGAGAGCAGGATAAGAAGTGGGACATGGTTTGTGACGCAGCTCCATCCACATTGTTATGATACACATACACACATACATAAACTCACATCTTCTTCCCATGGGGGTAAGCAGAAACTACAGAACGCTTTTTTTTTTAAGGATGGGAAATCATCAAATGACCCCTCCCGCTCTGGGTGGAGCGGAAGGGAGTGTCAGACTCTTACTGACTAAAACCCATCCGTGTTCCTTCCTTAGCCCTTTATGTTCCGGGGTAGCGGTAACCCTTTCGGACAATCCCGCTGCCCCGGCAGGCTTCGGCCCTGACGGGCCCCTCTTTCGATGCTGACATCTCTTTGAGGCGCGCGTGGAACACATACGCGCCGTCCGGCACGGGACAGAACGCTACCTGAGACGATCCTTACATATTCCTTTTGCCTCGTTTATGTTCATACATAATGCCTGTTGCGAGTACTTCACCTGACTTTCTTGAGATCATCACCAATAAGGTCACTATATATGTCCTTCTAGCCATTGTGTTTCCATTCACAGCATCATTTGCCTAGCCTTTACCCAACTATGTTGAGGTCGGCGTCCAGTCTAACCGGACGCAGCTGAATACGAGTATTTTACATGGAGCTACTGCCTATCTGACCTCCACAGCCCAGTTACTGAGTAATTAATACGAAACCCCTTGGTAAGACAGGTTGTCACACTTTCGGGCTTCTGACTACCAGTAACGACTATCAATGATCCACGAATGCCAGCTGGGACCACCGGCTTAACGTGCTTTCCGAGACAAGGAGGAATCTTGGTATGTAAAGATGGTCACCCATCCACGAATCAACCGCGGCAAGCGTAGCTTAATCTGATCGATCGACCTGCGATGCGTTTCCACTCACATCTGCCTTGTTAATAGTTTTTGTTCGTTGCCTATTGTCGCATATTGTTATGATGAGGAGTGTTAAGCGTTCATAATCATTCTGTGCTCACGTTCCAACATCTTAATTAGGTAACCTACATAGTGACACAAGTACTTACTTAACATCTCCTCGTTAGTATTACAAGAAAACATTACTAAAACATTTTGCTCCCGTCCCAAAACACGTGGAGCATAGTCACGGCTGATTATTCAGACATAATACGCCTTCCGAAAGCTTTGTCACATCTTATTTATTATTATATTATTACTGTACGCTATCCATTTCCAGTTTTAGCTGATCTCGCATTGTAAAGGCTTTTCGTACAATGAGAAGTCAGCTTACACCGGAAATGTATGTACCTTGATATATCGTCGTGTGTACTTGTTACAAATAAAACTCCTAATGAGGCCGCTTTTTGTGGAATACGTTTTATTTCATTATTGTATATCTTCTTTAAACTAAGGATTTATTCCGGTCTAGTAGGTACAAATAAGCTGAGCAACATTTTTTGTTTTAATATTTGTTTTGGGATGAATAAAATAAAATCTCGGAAAACGGGAAATAATGTTAACAAGCTCGTTAGACTAAAAATAAAGTTTTCTTACGGATATTTGGGATTTATTTTTGTTAAGTATAATAAGTAAGGGCCCGTGGCTAAAAAATAACAGCCGCACAGGTCGATCGATCAGGTTAAGCTACGCTTGCCGCG
This sequence comes from Gortyna flavago, assembly GCA_963669345.1. Lineage (NCBI taxonomy): Eukaryota > Metazoa > Arthropoda > Insecta > Lepidoptera > Noctuidae > Gortyna > Gortyna flavago. The sequence continues at coordinate 11,701,430 of OY770129.1, forward strand.
GTTGGTCTGTGGATGGGTGACCATCTCTACTGTACATACCGAGACCCCTCCGTGCCTCGGAAAGCACGTTAAGCCGTTGGTCCCGGTTGTCATTCGTGGATCTTTGAAACAGCATTGTTTAATGACGATTTCTTTAATATTTTTTAAGAAACAGTATTCAATAGCAGAAATATATAAAATTAAAGTTAGTGTTGCCGCATTATTCTGTATTGTACTAACTTCACATCACTACACTCACTACGTTGTATACGGTCAACTAAAACGAAATCTCTAATCGACTGCTGCGATTGGCCAGGCCGCGATCAAGCGCCGGCTAGTCGGCCAATCAGAAGAGAAAAAGTTTAGTGTTTGTGGTCTGCGGATGGACAAAAAGGAAGTGACGTAATATGGACGAAAACTCACATCATAACGTGCTCGTGCTCGTGCAAAAACAAAAAGGCTGTAATTTTACATAATACACCAGTTATTTTGTCATAAAAGTTTGCAGTTATTTTCACCGGCCTCAATCCTCAAATAGCATCAACAGTTAGAACTTTAATAACCATGTAAATTATAAAAAAAAAATACGCGTTTCTATGTTATTATAGCCGGAAAAACACGGTAACTCGTAAAATACGGGGCATCTGACAGGCCGACCTTTGGGTTAGGTACCCTAAAAGTATGCTCGAAGCTGTGTGTACTAAATCATTCAAATGCTTCCTTCAGCCAGACTCATACCAATTACTTAAGTATGATAAACACGAATACAAACAACTACATCAACAACACTTAACATGGCCGAGGTGATCATAGGCCGATTCATTACGGGACTATATTATATTACAGCTCTCGGCCATCCCCTCAGATGTTATCAGTTAAGCCACGGTTTATCGACGACATCTCTGCCCCGATAGCAACTGGTTCGAGTGGCGACTCTCACAGATTAACGCCATTATCTCTTTCGAACTTGTCTTACGGCTATTTGGGCGTCACAAACTTACTTACGCAGTTTTCCTGTCGAGTTCCGATATCATTATACCAATTTGTTTAATAAGGAGAAGGATGGCAACCCTTAACGATTTCCGTAACAAGACTTTTGTTTATGTTGCTATTTAAAAACTTAAAATGGCAACATCGTTAACTTAAAACGGTACATCTTCTATTCTATCTATATCTATCTATTCTATCTATATCTATCTATTCTATCTATATTTATCTATTCTATCTATATCTATTCTTCTATATCTTCTATCTATATCTTCTTCTATTCTATATACATATAATAAATCTGTAGACGAGACGTTTCTGTACATTGAAAATATTTCCAAAAAAAATAGTTGGGGTGTTAAAGGATAACCAACAGATGCTATTTCATCAATTTTTGGAATTTTTGTCTGTTTGTCTGTTTGTCTGTTTGGATGTGACAGATTATTGATTTGAACAGGGTCAACGTAAAAAGTACCAAACCAATACGGTTACTTTTTATACTCAAGTGTAGAACTCGGAGCAATGATTAGTTTTTATTTCATCGCAATCGGTTCACTCTATCAAAAGATATAATCAATTTAAAGTATTCTAGAACAACTTTTTACGTTTTTTAGTAACACGTAACGACATCTATTGGCGCGATATAGTACCTACTAAATTGTTGTTGTGATGTGAATAATCACGTCCTATTAGTTTATGCTTACTTAAATGACGAAATAACACAGATACTTACTTATGTCTATGTTATTTTAAAAAGTAATGATAATGATTATAATATTAAACAAAATCGCTTTCCATTGATGGTTTATTTAGTGGCGCCTGTGGCGCTAAAATAATTTTAAACAAAAAGTAAGGATAATGTAAGATAATAATAATTAATGTGGTGTTCTGAGCGATAGAGAAGTTAGATAATTATTGATATAGAAAGTTGAGTAACGCAGAGCGTTTTTTTAACGAAGTTCTTATATGGAGCTTGCGGTAGGAAGTTCTAAGGGAGAAATCGTCAAATAACGAAAAAGCGTTATGCCTCATTTTTCAAAGTAATAGGTAGATAGAGACACACACACAGAGAGAGAGAGAGAGATATTTTTCATGGTTTCCGAGGATCCTGACCCCGGTAAGTGAGGTCAAAAAGAAAATCAAAGATGGCGGTTGCCTAAATTTTTAACTTTTTCGTCATGGGTGTCGTTTTCATGGTTTTCGAGGGTGCTGAAGTCGATAGTCAGGTCAAAATGAAAACCCCTGATGGAGGCTGCAATTTTTTTTTATCATGTTTGTCGTTTTCATGGTTTTTGAGGGTGCTGAAGTCGATAGTCAGGTCAAAATGAAAACCATTGATGGCGGCTCCATTTTTTAAAAATGTTTTGTCATGGGTGTCGTTTTGATAGTTTTCGAGGGTGCTGAAGCCGATAGTCAGGTCAAAATGAAAATCCAAGATGGCGGCTGCAATTTTGTTTTGATTTCTTGTCATAGATGTCGTTTTCATAGATTTCAATGGTGCTGAAGCCGATAGGCAGGTCAAAACGAAAATCCAAGACGGAGGTTGCAATTTTTTTTTATGGGTTTCGTTTTATTGGTTTTTGAGAGTGCTGAAACCAATAGTGAGGTTAAAATGAAACTGTAACGGCTTACCCACCATCGATTGGCCCATGTGGGTTGGTTGGTGAACATTATCTTTAAACCATTAACTTTTTTCCAAAGGACTTTTCACCCACGAACGTTTCGCCAACATAACTCTACGTCAGTGAATGCTTTACCCACAGAATGTTTTGACCAATAGGTAACTTTTCACCCAAAGAACAAGGCCAACAGACGCCGGGAAAGATGAAAGTAAAATAATAATAAGACGTAGTCCTTTATTTCTGTGAAAAGGGTATAAAGTAACCTAACCAAGCCTAACCTCGGGGTGCCCTTCGCTCGCTTTGCTCGCTCACTTGAGCCGCCGATCATCCCTTCGAACCCTACCTGTCTGAGTCGGGGTGCCCCAAGTCCCGAGCTCGCTTCGCTCGCCCTTGCATCCTTAGTTCTATTTGACATGGGTCAAATGTTCTTTGGGTGAAAAGTTATTGGTCAAAACATTCTGTTGGTTAAGCATTCACTGACGTAGAGTTCTGTTGGGGAAACGTTCGTGGGTCACAAGTCCTTTGGATGAAAAGTTAATGGTGTTGACCAACGGTTCATGGACCAATCGACTGTTGGTAAACCGTTTCAGTACTGGTTAAAATGAAAGTCCAAGATGGCGGCTGCAAATCGAAAAATTGGTAGTGTGTGTCGTTTTCATGGTTTTCGAGAGTGCTGAAGCCGATTGTGACGTCAAAATGAAAATCGAAGATGGCGGCTGCAATTTTCTTTTTCTTTTTTTATCATGTGTGTCGTTTTCATGGTTTTCAATATAAACTTACACAGCTTTGTGTGAAATAAAATAAAATACAACCGACTTAAAAACACACTTCAAAGTGCAATAGACCTTTGGTTTCAGAAGTCTGTAATTTTTTGCCAACGCGCAACGTCTTCCCAAACTAAGGTTATTTTGCACTTTCTAGGGTTTTTTATGGAAGTCGGTTATATTTTTTTGTAATTATCTTTACAATTTTTTTTCTGGTTTTCGGCAGTATAAGGTCTAAATCAAAATCATGTCTAAAGTTTTCATGGGTTTCATCTTCGTAGTTTAAATGGCGGCCGGTGTCAAATATAACCAAAGTTTAATGGGTTGCTTTTTACACGGGCAACTTTATGTAGAAGCTCTTACCATTAATGTATTCTTCCTTTTATCATCTAGATATCTCGATGCTTTATAAGGCATAATATTGGTAGGTATATATGATATCTTCAATACCAAGTTAAGAAATTCTAAATTTACCACAGAGAAGAAACCAAGACTTAGAAAAACTAACTTCAAACTTCACCTACTAATCTCAGATATACTTTAGATAAAATGGTGATATGATTTTACAAGTTGGTATTCTAAGACAGACGCAAAATATTTTTTTTATATTGCGTCTGTCTTAGAATACCATTAATGGACATAATTATGGCTGTTTGGTTAGATAATCAGCCTCGAGCAGGCGCTTTTATTTTAATTTATTCTCAAAAATCAAAGTGACACTTCGTCGCATTGTCATTATGAACCATGAAGACGCAGTGATTGCAGTCGAAAGGGCCGTGGTAGCGAACCCTAGGTAAGGAAAGCGTTACTAGGCAAGATCTGATGATTCTTCCTTTTCAATAAAGGAGTGGCAATTACACCTTTCCTAAGCGACACATTACCTGTTGTTTTCCGACATCCACGCGAACGAAGTCGCGGGCACAGCTAGTAAACAATAAGAGCCACATTTAAAGACACTTACAGACCTTTTGTAAATATTTACTACCTACTTTACCTTGTTATTTTCATGTCAACGAAGTAAGAGACAAGAAGCAGACATTTCGAAGAGGTTTCTGATAAGGGGGATAAAAATTATATTTGTTAAAGAGCATGTGTGTATGTGACCAGGGCGTCTACTATCGAACTCCGTGGTTTTCACCAAAGTTACGGGCGTTCCGTTACTCCGTATAACATACGGACATAAAATTACTTCATCGCCCAAGCTAAGAATGAATGGCAACACCATATTTTGACAGTTTTTCTTACTCCCGATGTGTTTGGCCCGTCCGAGGTTGAAATCGAGAGTAGGGTTCATTACGAAGTATCGAAACACTTTGGGACGGGCCCTTATCTTCGTATGTATGAACGTAGCGTAATCAGCCTATACTGTTCCCACTGCTGAGACACAGGCTTCTTCTCTGCGAGAAGGAGTGGACTGTAAAAGAAAGAAAAAAAAAGTACATTTATTTGCGACAAACATGAACACAACACAAAAAGAAATATAACAAGTTGTTGGCTTGTAATCTACCAAGCGGGCCCAGTGTCCAGTGCCGTATGAACATGAAGAAAAATGAGTAGGTATGTAAGGATCGTAGCATGTGGCCTCCTCGTTGATTTCTGCATACCCCATGGGAATAAGGCATGAGTTTATATACGTATGTACGTATATAAAGAGCTTTTAAACCCTTACATAAAGAAACCATTATCACAATCACGGCCTACACAAAGGCTGTGTGGGAGATGTCCATTCATTAAGCGAAGGCGTAATTTAATCAACGCATAACAATATGTTTTTCAATTAGTAACACAAAGACACGACTCCGGGGCTCAGTTTTATTGAGTTTTGATTTGAAAACGAACAATAGATGACCTCTACATAATAAAAGTGAAACTGGAACATTGGATATGGTTAGGTATTGAGGCTAAATGAAATATTTCGGTACAGGCCTTTATGACCCACACAGGGTTGTGTTGGTAACTGCTAAAGGTAATAAAAATGACAATATAATGTTTTTGCAAAAGCGTTCGCAATTCTTTGTCGGTGCCGCGCTATGCCCGGGGGTTGTGAAACAAATCTGACTGACTATTTATGGCGCACGAAACAAATCATTCCAATAAGTTTTATTGGAATGGAGTACCTACTATTCGAGTAAGTTGACGTAGGTAGTTGAGAATGTAGCACGGTTTATTGCTCCTTAAATTCTGGTTTCATTCAGTTTTTGATAGAAAACTGTATTAGAAGGCTAGCCTGTCTAGTGCCCATAAAATATCTAGCTTCTCGTATCGAATATCGTAAAAAAATACTTTAGTTTTAATGAATTAATACTAAGAGAGAGTAAAAGTAAATATTCTTGACATAAACGGTCATTTCCATCGTTTAGAAATACTAAAAATAAAAGAGAGCAAGATTTTAATAGCCTCGTAATCTTTGATAAGCCGACACCTGCGCAGAACCACATGAAACGGTTTTATTTTTCTCTCTATAAGCCGTCGCTTACACAGAAATAGAGAAACCATTTCTAGTTATGTGAACTCGTTAGTAGAGAAATTAAACCATCGACGCAATTATTGTACCTTACATAAAAGACCGTTATAGTGTCCTAAAAATGTTCTTTCCTCGATTTCTTCAACGTTAATAACGCAGCAATAAACTTCGTTGGAAGTACTGTATTGTACACGAATGTCGAGTAAATAAATATGGCCAGTTATAGGCCGTACCTACTTTAAAAGAAAAAATATGACGCAATAAACAAGCAAGCATACATAAACACCTACGGGTGTAACTTCAATGTTTCGCGTATTTCCCGTGTAAGTGGGTACATAAAAAAGCTTTCAGACCGATATTCCAATCAGCGGAACAACTAAGTAACGCCGTGTCTCTTTTATATTTTTTCGCTCTATGTTTTTCTTACAGCTAATGGTGCCGATCGTAAATGGGATAAGATTTTTATTTTCTTTTTGATGTGCCCTATTTAAGGGAAGCACCCAGTTACACTTTTATGTAATCGCCTCTTTACAGATGAACACTCACAGTAAACACACGTGAAATTGTTAAAAGTACGATTTAGGGCGCTTAACATTAGCGAGAATTATTGATATTGAATCTCGCTCTTCAAACAGCCCTAATTCACCGGTGATTCTTGGAAACGAGTATTTGAAACAGTGAAAACTATTATGTGCGCGCTTTTTGCGTGAAAGTGCGTTGATTTGTGCCGAAGAGCTACGCACGCGGTCATAAATATAAAAGAATCCCTCGGAAATCCATTGCCTCTGTTTGATAATGTCTTTTGTTAGCATAAGTCCTCATAGGCCGTGGGATTCCATTTCTTATTCTACTTTTCAATAAACCGAATCTCCAGTGTTGGGTCATTTTATGTCGGTTCTTAACCGGATCAACCCCAAAAATAAAGGCGCCCTCCAATATCTATTGTTGTCCGAACCTATTAAATTAGCAATAATAGTAGGGGTTTTACTCAGCTTTGAACATTTCTAAATGTGAGAGAGACTGAAGTGACTTATATATTTTAAAAGCCCCTTTAGGAGACACACATTATCATTCAAAAACACATTTCCATTCTTATGTTTAACTATATGCCTCTCTTTGTTGCCGTGTCACAAATCACATCAGCAAATTTCGAAACATTTAAGTTTTGAATTCAACATCATATTACTAAATGCAGCTAAAACATAGCTAAAAGTACATATGGTGCGTTCTTAACCTATAATTACACTACTTAACCTCTTGTTAGAAACCTGAGAACGATACGCAGGCAGTAATGGATTGTACCGCAACTACAAGCCTAATATAATAATCTATAGTTACAAAGCGTTATCGTGACTAAAATACACTGTCACGTTAATTTTAGAGTGATGAAAACTGTACAAAATGTCATATAGCAGTTATACCGGCAATGAAAACTGAAGTATGTGTACACGGTATTAAGGTACCTACACTATACCAAAATGGTTGATCAATGTTGCAAGTGCATTATGTTTCATATATTTTTGAAGTAAAATAGCATGGAAACTATTCAGACTTTGATAAAATTTGACCAAATCACATCCTGAGTTTGTGTGTTGCGACATCTACCAACCCGCACTGATTATGACATCCTAAATGACACAATTAGTGATAACTTTGACGGTGAAAATATTTTTGCATACCTACCTATAAGATAGAAACCATAAAATCTATAACCAAGCTAATTCCATATTCATACTTTAAAGTCCCTTATAAAATTCATAGAGTATTTTCAGTAAAATATTTTACGGGTATATTACCGGCATGGCGGAGTGGTCCTTGAATCGAATTTAATCGACTAAGCTTTCGCATTCAGTGTGGTTAAGTACCCGGTCGCCATGCTGGCATTCCTGTATGTATTTTAGCTGTTGATTTAATATGATTTGGTGATTTTATAATATTGTAGAATCTATCTTTACTAATAATAAAGCTAAAGAGTTTGTTTGAAGGCGCTAATCTTTGGATCTACCAGCCGGGATTGAAAAAATATTTTTGCATTTGATAGCCCAATTCTCGGGAAAGTCTATAAGCTAATATCACAATAAGAATCTTAGGAGACGAGCAAAAATATTGAAGAAATAACGCTTAGCAAATACGAAGTAACAGCGCGGGCAGGCGATGCGATGGGACGGGGTGGGTCGGGGGAAAACAGTGCTCATCGTTCTAAATAATATAGCTTTATATTAAAACTTTACCAGTTGTGAGTGGTTGACCAAAAAGGGACCTCAAGGGAAAATAATTGATTTCAAGTAAATAATAATAATAATTATACTAACATAGTTATAAGAATGATTTACTAACAATATATGGAATATTTTTTGATTCTGATAATAAAATGAATAATAATAAATCGCGTTTGAAATTTCGTGTAGAAACAAGTTTCTATTGCGTTGGCTCACAAAAAAAATCATAAAAAAACACTACGGCACCTAAAAATATTCTGGTTAGACCAAAACAAAGCTAAAAGACCACATATTAAAAAAAAAAATAACGGTTTCCAATCCCTCCAGGTCCCTTTTTGGTCAACCACTCACAGTTGTTAAAAATAAAAGGTGCAATACATGGTACAAGATTTTTATTAAAAAGTATTTCATAATTTAATCTCCACGAAGGCAAAAGACCGCGTCAGAGAAACACTTACTGAAAGTATTTAATCCAAAAAACAGTGTTTACATAAAACGAAACACACAAAGTATAAAAAAGGCCCAAATACTCATTACATCGTTTTTGAAAAGGGTCTGTCAAAAGATAATACAGCGAGATAACTCGAAATGCCTGCGTCCAATACTCGGGGGTACCAGGAGTTCATACGACCGCAGAGCTGCCTAATGTTTATTCGGTAAAAGCGGATCGCAGTACACCGGAGATGGGGCACGCCGTGATAGCGCGGCCCAATCATACCCGTACATGACACCCGGCTAATAGGCTGAGATATAGCATAGCAACGTAAAACGACGAATTCTAAAATAGTTCTAAAATCTAAAACGTGTATTGGGTTTCGCCACTCTGGACAGTAGAGTGTTTGCGGCGTTATGCCGCCATAGAACATTGTATGGCTACAAAATGACATGGCTCGTTTGACCAGAAGTTGAGTTTCAAAGTGAAGGAACGTTTTGCAAACTACTTAAAACAGGTTTGCTATTTAGTTTACTGACAGTTTTAAAGTGTTAAGTTTTAGTACAGTGATAGAACAAGTTTTCTATGACAAGCCGAATAATATCACCATCTCGAAATTTCTTGTTCATTTTAAAAGTTCAAGGCATGCCTGATCCAATTATCGAGCATATTGTAGGTTTAGCTTGAGGTCAGGATAATTAATTGGTGTTATTAATATACCACAGTACAGACCATAATCGTCTCAGTACGTGAGCCAACACCACAGACCGCTACAACGATTGTGGGCACTGTTAGCCATGATTGACAGACCTGTTATAGACAAGTTTGTATAGTTTATGTAAAGATGACCCTACTTTACCTGTTTTTTTTATTGTAACTCATAGTGTGAGTGTCTGTTAGTTTGGTATATTTTCTAGGAAACTACTGAACACATTTTGATGAAATTCTCGTAGAATTAGCGCTAGTTGAAGTAGGAGAAAACAACACAGTACGTTACTTGTATAAATATAATGAAATTGACATAAAGGTGGAGCCTCTGTGGTCAGAGTATTAACATAAAATTATGTTTTCAATATCAGGTTGTTTTTTTGTTGGTTATTATAGAGAGATATGAGGAACAGGGTGCAAAGTTCACTTATCTATATCTATACTTATAATAAATCTGTAGAGAGGTCAATTCTGTACATGACATATATTTTCAAAATAACTATCAGGGGGTAATAAGTGATCGATACTGATGCCAAAAATGCAATCAGTAAAATTTTTGTCTGTCTGTCTGTCTGTCTGTCTGTCTGTCTCTATGTTCCTTATAGAAACAAAAACTACTCGACGGATTTTGCGAAACTTGGTACAATTATTCTTCATACTCCTGGGGAGGTTATAGTATATTTTTCATCTCGCTACAATGAATAGGAGCAGAGCAGTGAAAGGAAATGTTGGGAAAACGGGAGAAGTTGCTCCATTTTTTAAGCTTCCGTCGCGTGTGCAGCCTTAATGGTTAAAGCTACATAGAAATCATTTATGATGGAAATGTTCTACATAAAATTATCTAAAAAATATCCCACAACAGCATAATTATGTCTATCTTTTATGGTTGACTCACAATAACACGTGTAAGTCCCGATAGCTTAGCAGTTCGGAGCTTTCTGATTATATTTGTTTACTCTTACGTTTATAATACTCTCACTCATCAATAATTAAAAGAAGTTAATATTATTACCTATTCAATAAAAAAAGAATCATAGTAATCGGTATAGAAACACCAAACTTATACATGAAAAATACGCTAATAAGCCATCGCGCCGTCGCGCGTGAATACTGAATCATGCCATAAGGATTATTTTTGTGTAACGGTTGCCGCGCTCGACGCGGGTCGTGGCGGTAGGGTAAGGGAGGTCCGAGCGCGAGCTTCATTAAATATTTGGCTGTTGATGCGTTCAGAGCGTTCGACCTTATTGACAGACAATAATTGATATTAACAAACCGTGCTTATCAGCGCGACTTTTAGTCTTTAAATAGTTTATTTGAATTTATTTTGTTGTTATTTTATAAAATAGGTATTGTTGTGTAATTAGACCGACACAGAACCCAAAAATGTGATTAAAAAAAATTTTTGTCTGTCTGTCTGTTTGTTCAGGCATCACGCAAAAACTACCGGTTCGATTACGATGACACTTGGTATAATTATTCTTTAATAGCCTGGGCACCACACTGGGTACTTTTTATCCCGGAAAAAATATACAATAAAAAACAAACTTAATTTTGCGGTTCGATCCCTAGACCCGATTACTGTACTAACCGCAAATAATAAGTTTGTCGTAGTACACGACGAAGATAATAATAATAGGCGAGCGTTCGTTCATATTAGCATTCTATAAATTGTATGTTTTAACTGCTACTTGCAATTCCAAAACGTGCTTTTCAGTGCGACCTTTTTATTCCTTTTAGTTTTTAGTAAGTACAGTTTAAGGTAGAGTTATTTAGGTTTATTTTTATAAGTCGTTTTTATAAGTAAGTATAGATTTTAATTTTAAAGTATGGGTAGTATATTTGATAGTGTACGTAGTGACCGTAGGTTATTTTATAAAACTGTTAGGTAGGATTAGTCATTCGTATAGATATTAGTTTTTAGGGATTTTGCTTATTTATTGAGTTTAGATTAGTTATCATCAGAAATAGGTTTATTTAGGTAGGTAGGTATTTTATTTTCTGTTATTGAGTTTTTTTTTATTAGGTAGGTACTTAGGTTTACTTTTATAATCTAATATAAAATTCAAAGTCCTGTGATCCTGTCTGACTGATTATATCAATGCACAGCCTAAACCGCTGGTCATAGAGACATTAAATTTGGAGTGTGTTCTTTGTGAAGTGTATATAGGTATCCAGTAAGAAAGGGTTTTTTGAATTCCACTCCTAAGAAGGTGAAATTTCACGCGGACGAAGTCGCGGGCAGAAGCTAGTCGGTAGAAAGCTAGGCGGATCCTCTGACCAAACAGGTTTTGTGTCTGGTGGGCTACTGCCCGACGATTGATGGACGTTGTATAATTTCTAGTTGCGCGGTAAACTCTGCTTGCGCGATGCAAGTTTTCGAATGACGTCAATATGATGCGTAGTTCGCATATGATGACGTAGATGCCGCCACAGTTTATTAGAATAGTAAAAGATTAATATCTCGCTATTATTGTTTGCCTCTGTAGCAAGTAATAATCCTAAAATGAATATCTAAAATGTAAATTAATATACGTTATGTCAATCAACTGCGTTGAAAGCCAAATTAAAATGTAATAAATCCACAGTTTTGATCGACAAGTATCTATTGAGCATTGAATGGTCATTAATTATATTCTGTTGTTTGTTTATTATATCCAATTTCACCCTCCCCCCATTCACCCTCTTAGGGGTGGAATTTCAAAAAACCTTTTCTTAGTGGATACCTACTCTTCTCAAAGAACACACCCTCCAAATTTCATGTCTCTTGGTTCAGCGGTTTAGGCTGTGCGTTGATATATCAGTCAGCCAGGACTTTGAATTTGATCTAATATAGATTTCGAACACCATGTATTCAATGACATTCAGTCGACAGTGTTATGCTGCCTCATAGTGCTACTCTTAACCCAACCTTTAAAAATTCTTCAAAAGGAGCCTAGTATCCATAGTTGAAATTCAAATTTATTTATTTATTTGTACTCATAGGTTTATTGTAGTGGAACATCATGATGTTATAAATTACACTAAGATCGGACGGGGGCTATTTCGACTGTGAGGTAATTCTAACTAACGGGAATAACTGTTATTCTACTGTATTTGTACAAAAACACCATCTGTCTTTATGCAGGTAGGTAAATAGTTAAAAGTAAAGCGCAAACTGTTTGCCCAACACACCTTTTTTTGTCAGACGCCATTTTATCAAATCTTGTGTTTAAAACGCTTGTTTTCACGATAAGGGGATTTTAGTGGAACGAGCGTACTAAACAGGTAGTTAGTGATAATATAAATCCTACGTTGTTTTACGCTTATTTAGTTTTTAATGATAAGTTTTTGGTGTGATTTTGCGCTAGTTTAAATAGTCCCACGAAAAGAAGAAGTAGGGTGATTTCGACTAACCTAATGGCATAATTACCCCGCTTAATTTTTGTATGGTATTGTGAAACACTAGTGATGTACCATTATATCGATACTCTATCCATATCAAAAACATTGGCATATGCTGCGATAAATGGTACATTCAATTATAAAATGATCATCAAATCTTTTAAGTACTGTGGTTGTGAAACGTAAAAAAAAGTTTTTTTTGTCTCTCGTCCACTTTTCTAATACTACACGGCTGATCCCCTTCTTTTTCGCTTTGATTTTCAAAATCTCTAGTATTGAATAAGCTGGTGTGGCGATACCAGGCGTTACTACAAGTTAAAATCTTTAATTACAACTCCTTTCCTTTGTTGTCAATTGCTTTCAGCTTAGTCGCTCCTACTATTCTTAAGTTACAGTATACATAAAAAAATGCGGCTAAAATATAGCTGGGAAGAATGAATAATCCAATGGTAGAGGCTTCATATTGGTGTAAAACTTCCATACCGTGAATTCGCAAGGAATCTGTCAGAAATCTGGGATGAACTGAACCTGGTAATTCGGCAAAATGGTTTATAAAAAACCGGAGATAAAATTAACAATTTGCAATTCTATTTGAATTAGTCTTCAACAACGTTTTCTTTTTTTAAAAGTATATTCATTGTTGTAACATTGTCGATAAATCAAATTAACAAATTTGATTTATCGACAATGTTAATTGGCATGCGTTCCTGCACTACTATGGAAAAAGTCAAAATTACCCTTAAAAGTGATTTTTTTGCGTAAATGAACCATATTAGGTGATAATAAGGCATAGATTGGTATGAACTATGCCATAAATATACTCTGACTTTCAATTTCAAAACGATAAAGTGTCATAGCTGAAATACCCCTACTGTGGGGTAATTGTAATTACCTCTTCCCAATTTCAAAAACACCGTTCCTTTGAACATTTTTTTTTCTTTAGCCTATATTGTGTCCCAAAGCTGGGCATAGGCCTCCTTTTTTTAAAAGGGGGGGCCTTTGTTTTTGAACATAATAAGATGAGTATTTCGTTTAAGACCTACGTAAAATGAACTCAATTAAAACTTTTATAAGATAATTTATACATTTAATCTATACTTTTATATATTTATGTAATCTACCATGTACTTATTCAAACAAGAATGTGCAATCTTTTGAAGCCGACGTTTATGTTTTTGTAGTCGAAATTAGCCCAACCTTATTTCGAATAGTACTTTCGACCGCATGTCTGTGGAGGTGTTTGACCTTTATTCTATCGTAGTACAGAGTTTCATCAGAACCAGCTGATACTGATTTCATTTGCACTGTCGTACGTACCCCGTACTTAAGTATTCGAAGTTTCTTGAATGTAATGCAAACTAATTGGACAGCTTAATTACAAAAATAAATCATCGTGACTAAAATAATAGGTAATACGTTTTTATGGCAAAACAACTACAATTATTTTCATGTTAAAAGGAGAAAGGATACAATTCATTTAAATGGGTCCACGTGGACAAAGCCGCAGACAACTCTAGTACTTTCCAAACAAATATTCGATCTTCATTTTCTTACCATTGGTTTAATCCGAGTTATCAAGTTTTGTGTTAAAATAAATTATAATCGGCTTATTCTTGCTCGTAAATATGAATAATTAATGAAATTATGTCGTCTGCTTAATTCATTAGTGGATTAAAATGATGGATCATGTGGGTTACTTTACATCCATATACTTAATTAAGTTAGTGTTTAGCACGTAAAGTAGGCTGTAACTTGATTGTTTATAATCCATCACGGTGGTGCATGTGTTTATTAGATACTAGCTTTTGCGCACGACATCGCCCGCGTCGATGTTAGATAATGTTCCACGGAAACGTACGACCGTGATAAAAGTATCCTATAATGTAAAAGTAGGACTTTCATCCAAATCCGTTATTTGTAACTTAAGAAACGCTAGGTTTCCCATACACACTTTTATCCCCTATATCACCCTCTATAGGATTATTTTCGAGACAAAAAAAAGCCTACGTATGTCCTTTCCCAGAATGTCATCTATCTCCTTGCCAAATTTTGTCGAAATCCGTTCAGTGGTTTAGGCATGAAAAGTTAACCATACAGACAGACAGTTACTTTCGAATTCGTAATATTAGTATGGATTGTGTAAGTAACTAGCTTCGTCCACGTGTAACTTCACCCTCCCCCTATTCACCCTCTTAGGGGCGGAATTTGGAAAAACCCTATCTTAGTGGATAATGGATACCTGCTCTTCACAAAGAACACATCCTCCAAATTTCATGTCTCTTGGACCAGCAGTTTAGGCTGTGCGTTGATCCTATCAGTCAGTCAGGACTTTGAATTTAATTTATAGATGGATAAAATATAATAGTTGCTTAACAAAATTAAGTTAGGCAGAGACATATGAACAAATACAGGATAAGAATCTTGTTATATAACAGTTTATTTTATGTTGCGTTACTGGTGACATTTTCAGGATTATCATGCTATGAAAAAAACGAACAATAAAAAATATTTCTCAAATGTGTTAGAGAGTTAGTTATTGTTAATTGTCTTCATAGGAATTAATAACGTAGACTTTTGACTCATCGCAATTAGTCAACCAATTACATAAAATTGGACTACGCCATTGATCGTCTTTATTCTCTATGATGGTAAATTCTTCATTAACTAGATATGATACCTAGTACCTAAATGTGGAAGTTTGTTCGTTCTCCTGCTTGTTAAGTTTCGTTCCTCTCATTGTGTCATTATAAGTATTATTTCTACATTTATATCTGTAATTTTTATGGTGTACTTCATAAAGAGCATTCTGTCTATCCATCTACGATTTTACGAAATTACTTCACGATTTTACTGTATAGGAACCTGTTAAAACTACCCTTTTATATTATGAATGGAATTTGGCAAAAGACTAACAAAACTTTGTTTTTCACAGCATACGGCAACTTGGGGAGTGTGCTGACCACACAGGGCCGGACCGAGGAAGCGGAAGTAGCCTTTGAGAGGGCCCTCAAGTACCGACCAAATATGGCCGACGTGCATTATAATTTGTGAGTAATTTTAATACCAGTATTTTAGTGTAGATACAAAGTTTTTTTTTTGTAAATTAATTTACAGAATATAGCTAATAATGTAGATTATTAAAAGGCTTACGCAGGCGACATGACCGGTCTATTTTGTAAAAATCTCCCAGTCACAACTTAGGTGAAGTGAGCTGTCATTATTGTCAATCCCTAGCTAGCAATGACAGCTCAATTTGAAGGTCAGTGTCGTTGTATGTTGATTAAATATGGATATGATTCGCGACCCTTACAAATATGGCTTTACAGAATTATAATCATTAGAAACAGCAATACCACACACCTTATGTTAGAATTGGCCTACTCAAATGTCATGATTTCGTGAACCTGTCATTCAATAGGGTTATAGAGGTATGAGGAACAGGTTGTAAAGTGCACTCATCCTCCATAGAAAAGGGAGGATCCTCCGACCAGACTGGTGTTGCGTTTGGTGAGCAAATGCCCGACGATTGATGCCGGGACGTTGTATATATGCTAGTCCGTTTGGCCGCTACAGGGTAATATGAACTTAGAGCGGTGTATTGATTGTTTTTATATTTCCATAAATAAATGTTGGTTACAAAAAAAAAAATTGAATTTCGCGGGCTACCCTGACGCTTTTGCCTTAAACTACCACGCTAAGACTGTGTCTTCCTATAAATAGCTATCAATGCCGTCTAATGACTGAAATAATACGAGTAAAACGAGTTTTATCTGTGAAATACTTTTCAATTCACCCTGATACGAAGTAATCTAAAATATTACAAAGGAAAGGTTAAAACGGATGAATGTTTAAGCAATAACAAAAGAGACAGATTTGATGCGAGGCCCATATTATTGTAATCTCGATAACAACAAAAGTTTAATAATACATTCAAAGGGCCTGAGAGTACCCTTAGCGAAGAGCGAAATAATATTCGCCATGTCTTCCCCAAGGGACTAAAAAGGCAAAAGGTCCGATCCCTATTAAGGACATCGGGAAAAGAAAATATTATAAAATATAATAAATGGCGACCACACCGCATTTGCTTCCTCGTGTTTCAAAAACTGCCCTTTTTCGAAGTTTCTTCGGAAAACCAATAACAAAACTTCTTTTTGAAAACAAACATCTGAAGGGTAAGGGGACATTTACATTGAATTATTATTATTTTGCCTTATTTTGGGTAAGAGGATTACATGAAATAATAGATGCGAATCATTAATGAGGTAGCGATTTTACGGTTGCGACTTACGCCTCGTCAAACAAGTTGTTTCGAATATTATGTTGTCATTTTCGTTAGCATTTATCCGATTACCTGCTTCTCGTAACAATCCAATTAAAGCAGTAACGAAGCCTACATATGGGTAGTTTATGAATACACACACAGTAATGTGGATATGAAGACCCTGATGTTTTAAAACGCTTATTCGAAAACAATATGTCTACCGGGCCGTTCCAGCTAGGGGGCGCTCGATCAATAGTCACAGAACGACGGGCCGTCCCATTAATTCACCGAGGATTCCACTTCTTGAATTAATCGGGTACGGAGCTCTCTGCCCGGCCACCTAAGCGTTGGGTTTCCGAGCAGTTTCACAAATTAACGTCAAGCCACACGATCATAATATAATTACGCGAAGAGGTCAAAAGGACTGACAGGCACTATATACTCGGTTTGATTAGATCTCTGTGGAGAGTGTTCTTCAATCAACGGTTAACATTTCAATTCACCGAGTTCACGTTAAGTTCCGTCTCATTTTTGGGTATTTTCATAATTTTGAGATAAATCTAAAGGGAGATTGTATAGCTTATTCTCAAGGTAAATGTTGGAGTTTGTTTTGTTTCAATCTACTTATTCTTTGAGAGCTACGCATAATTACTGGAAGTTATTAAGACTGTTAATCAAAGTAAACACATGTAGGTTGATAGGCGGTTGTGCTGGTCCCTATTTTGCACTAAACATGTTCTCCATAAACCGGCCTGTTTACGAGCAAGATCGTTTCAATCTCAGCCCCTATGAAGATAATAGGTATTGTTTAGCCTTCCATTTTGGTACGTCAGCTTCTTAGCTTGTTTGAATAAAACCTTGTTAATATGTACATATAGTAGGCGTGGGACATACGGACGTGCTTGGGACCGAGCTACCGACCATCGTAAAATTGATTTATAATAATCATGACAGTTTTGACGTGAATTATATTTACTGTAGTCACAGATATTATAATACTGCTTTAGTTTATTCTAGCTCAGGTTGATATTTTAATCACCGTTACCCTCTAAGGGGTCATTGTACTCATCATTATGATCAACTTTTACTTTGGGACCAAACCTGAAATCGTGAAAAAAGAATCAACTGTTCTTTTTTCATGATTTCAGGTTTGGTCCCAAATTAAAAGTTCTTCATAATGATGAGTACAATGACCCCTTAGAGGGTAACGGTGATTAAAATTTCACCCGGTAGATGACACGTGCTTTAGAATTTTTGGTTCTCGGACATGCCGGTTTGCTCACGATGTTGTCTTTCGCCTTTTTAAGAACAGTGGTGATGAAATAATTTACACGAAGTAAAACGCCTGTCTGGGTTCGAACCTACAACTCGTTAGTTACGGCTGTTACCACTGGGCCACCACTGCTCTAAATATTTGAATGACCTAAACAAACTTTTTGCACGGTTCCAACCAAACCAGATTTCACTGGCAGCACAGATTCCCTCTCCCATTAACTAATAGTTTAGTGTGACCTCCCCAGCAGCAGTGAGTCCCATGTTTAAGTATCTATCCGTACGTGATGATAGCCAAGCATGCGTTCAGGCGTAAGCTGAATGGGCGAACATCGCACATCTCCTTATTCTATTAAGGTCATACGATATTACGCACGTGCCCGATATAATCTCTAATACCAGGCGCTGTAATCGAAAAAAGTGCCATACAAAAGGCGTATTAAGAAGGCGTATTATATAAATAGACATAAAGCGTAACGCAGCTGTGAAATAAAGTTGGGGAAACGTCCTTGCGATCGGTTGGCTTCTAGGATTGAATGAATGTTCGTTCCGTACAACGCACAATAAAAAGGTCACAATGCCTTGTTAGTTGTTACGAGTACCTTGCAAATTGTACTGTTGATGGGAGACAATAAATAGGTCTAACGAATAGCATTGTTATATAAGCAACTCATTTTACCAAAAAAAATTGTTAGTAGACAATCATCAAATTCAAATGTCTATAAGTAAACGGATAATTTTACCCACCACAAGATAATGCACAACCGGTCCTCTGGAGAGATTTTGAAAGAAAACCTTTAAGCTCTATGAAATTCACCTTTAAGCTCTTGAATAAGAACAAATTAACTCTATGTTAATTCTTTGAAGACGCGGCGCTACTGTATACCTACTATGATATTACTACTAATGATTAGTAAGACACAGGAAAATCCCTCGTACAATACCATTAGTAAATCCTGTAAACAATTTCAAGAGTTTAAAAACGCCAGTGTTCAGAAAACAATGTTTCTAGCCCCTCAATCAACTAACTCGTTAGTCACCCTTAGTCGGCTGTACTCAGAGATAAGAATAGCCCCCTCATTACCGTGAAAACAATGAAATTCACAATGATTGTTCTTTATAAAATAATTATTTCAAGTAGGAGCGAAGTGGGAACGACGTAAAAACGTAAGCGTCATCTTATTGAGGTGAATTATTACTTGGAGGCGGACATAATAGCCACAGCACTGCGATTTTTCGCAAAGATTAGATTATTCCAATTGTGTTGGCAAGAAATCACTTGAACGCATAGCTTGTCGCCTGAGAATTTGTGTAGTTTGTGTTATGTACCTTGCATATGTTGAATAACTAAATAGAACAGCATCTATTCAATGTATGTACGTGGAACTGTAGACGATTTAGGAATTTTGTGAGCATCCTATGATTAAAGGTCTATATAAGTTTACCAGATACAACGAACTTCTTTATCTAACGTTATCCAAGACGTCAATTTATAAACCTGCCTGACATGAAGAGTCCCGTACCACCATACAATATTTAACACTACATAATAAAATAACGGCAAAAAATCACGTTTGTTGTATGGGAGCCCCCCTTAAATATTTATTTTATTCCATTTTCAGTATTTATTGTTATAGCGGCAACAGAAATACACATTCTGTGAAAATTTCAACTGTCTAGCTATCACGGTTCATGAGATACAGCCTGGTGACAGACGGACGGATGGACGGATAGTGGAGTTTTTAGTAATAGGGTCCCGTTTTTACCCTAAGACACTGACTGAAAGACCAGTTGCAATATTTTAATAATTCATTTCCAAAGAATCGTTTTCTGTCACAATTTGTAGGTATGCATTTGTGTTATCTTTGAAAGATGAAGCTCTTTGTCATAGTTAGGTAGGAAGTATTTTCGCGAAATCTATTTCAACACCAAGCATATAGATCTCACACTTAACAAACAGCGGAAGAGATCAAAATAATTTCGTATATAGATCATCTTCTATGGTCAACGACCTTATATTAATCTTTGTATAAACTTCGTCAAATGTGTTCACAAAGGAAATACTACGTAGTGCCGTAGTATGAATAGCGGGGTATTGTAAGCCCGCACGAGGATTTCAAGCAACAAATCCCGAATCACTTGACGGTATTTGCAGTAGTGATGGACGTACACAAGTCACATTGTACTTATAGGGCTGGCAGTGATAGAAAAATACAAGTTTGTTGTTGAAGTAGATGAGTGTAGTGTTTGAAGTGAAAACATTTAGTTGCTACAATAAGATCGACCTCTGTGGTTGGAGGAAATATAGCGGCAGCTGATTGAAATTCAAGAAACTGTATCATCATCTGCTTTTTACCAACTTTGTTGGAGTCGGCTTTTGTCTGACCGGATGTAGCTAATTACCAGCATTGTATATGGAGCGACTGTCTATCTGACCATCAAAACCCAGTTACTGAGTAACATGATACCCAGCGTTGTGTCGCATATTTGGTGCGGCTGGATGTACAGTTAGTAAAAATGTATGTTGTTAATAGGTGGATAAATTAATTCATTACAACTTTCAATTTGGACGAGGCCGTCAAATTGAATCATATAAACATAAAAATACCAAATATTGACCAAACCGCAATAGTTTCTGCGCCTTTCAATTAAAATAATTTGGTTGATCAGCGCAATATTGGCGTAACCATATTATACAATAGCATTTAATAAAGATGAACACGAATTAGCTATGAATATAAAAGTCCTCCAGACCGTATTTCTGGAGGGGCTTGTGGCTAAGTAATAACAAACGCACGGGTCGATCGATCAAGCTACGCTTGCGGCGGTTGGTCCGTGAATGGGTGACCATTCCCTCCGCGTCACGGAAAGCACGTTAAGCTGTTGGTCTCGGCTGTCATTCGTGGATCTTTGACAGTCGTTGCGGGTCATCAGAAGCCCGAAAGTCTGACAACCAGTCTTACCAAGGGGTATCGTATTACCCAGTATGAGTTGTCGAGGTCAGATAGGCAGTCGCTCCATGTAAAATTCTGGTATTCAGCTGCATCCGGTTAGACTGGAAGCCGACCCTAACATAGTTGGGAAAAGGCTAGGCAGATGATGATGACCGTATTTCAGCCACGGCGGATAAACTCAACGGAGACTGCCTTTGGCGCGGGAGATATTATAGTGCACAAGTGTGTGCGTAGACACAGGTGCAATCCCTCTTCCCTTACTCTCATAGTCCAATGGGACGGCAATCCGACATGACCAGGTAGAGATCAGGCGCAGGACCAACGGCTTAACGTGCTTTCCGAGGCACAGGGGTATCACATCGCCGACTTCCAAACTCCGGGCTGTTTCAAAAAAACTCCTAATGGAAAATCTCAATAACACTTATTTATATAGCCATGATTATACTCAGTTAATCAAAGCAACAAACACGGATGTCCTTCAGTGCACATAGCTGATACATTAATAATCTTGTTACTCCATCTTTGGCTAAAGCAAATCTCCTTACCTTACGCTAGACATGACCTCCCTAAGACCTGTCTAAGTATATCAATGTAACTACTTACACCAATGATTAAATAGCATGGTCTGTTTGATAAATAGAAGGTAATATTATATAAGCGAGGCATGTATTTAGTTAGTTTGATGCCCAATACGGATTCTGGAAATAATCATGATTCAACAAAAAGTAATTTTGTTACTATCTATTGAAAACAGTGCTAATTTAAAACAACCTTCGATCAATTAAGATTATTGATCTAGAGAAGAACAAACCTTTTAAAAAACAGCCACGGTAAATGAAAAAATACTTAAGTCAGATGTGACTTAGTGTACTTACCTACATGCACCATTCCGTAGACTAGAAATGTGTAAATGACGTTTATATCGCCAGTACGTTATCTATAACGTAGCTACGAGATCATCTACGAAATGTAATTTAAAGTAATTTCCCTAGCCATTGACAGCAAAAAGCAAATATAAATCGCGCATCAACCCTATGCAATATCAGTTCTATACAGAAGGCGAAGCGAGGCGGGACTACAACGTCCCAATGGCGATAAGGCGTAGATTAAACCGGTGTTTGCTCACACACACATATTTAACATTCCCACCATCTAGAGTCGCGACAACGCTTGCTTGGTATTTGCATACTTGTTTGTGAAACGATTTGGTCTAGATCTGGACGCGTCTACATGCAAATGCAATTTATACGGGACCATACAACATTTGCTACGAGTAATTGTAAATTCACTGGGATTTTTCTGGCTAACTTTTTCTGCTGGAAATGTAATTAATGTTAAATGTAGTTTAACGGATGTTAATGTTGTTTCTTCGGAGCTTGGACGAAAAGTTTTGTTGGAAAGTTTTGTGTTTATAGTTGTTATGTTTAGATGTGGCCAATTTATGTAAAGTAAAAGCCACAAGGCCAAGTCTGGGAGAGCGAGTAATTAGATACTATAATATTATGATACAAAGTTTTACTATCACACACTCACAAACACACCCTGATACACACACACACTCACTACACAGATTAATGTGTATTGTCTTTGGTCTCTAGCCCTGACTTCAAGCAATAGACGAAATTGTCAATCTTTTATTGCTGAAGTACGAGGCTTTTGGGTACTTTGTATGTCTTTTATGTATTTTTGTTTGTAAGGTGCATTATGTTTGTGCAGAATTAACAGTTTTTCTTTCTTTCTATCAGTATGCAACCGTAAGACGAACGTGTTAATCAAAATCTTATGTCATACCTAGACGATATAGAAAGAAAAAAAAACACCAACTCATATTAATATTACAAAGAACTTCATATTAAATTCATCGCGTTTTATGCAATACATCACAAACTTAATTACCCGCGTCAGAATAACTCTGCCATGTTTAATTAAAAACTTCTTTTATTTCACGATGCATTTCAAGAATAAATCAAACAGTAAAATTGAAACACAAAAGAAAAGCGGGTAACTCTTGAGGAAAACTTGGCTCTTTCCACTTATCCGCGAGTTTTCACAGGGAATCAGTGAAAAGATGTTTAATAATTCTGACAGTGAGGAGTGCTATAGTGCAATAGTGACGTAAATTAGTTATTGAGGTCGATGTTTGAATTAATATTACATAGTTCGAGAACTATTCTTTTATTTTCTCAAATGAATAAGTCATTGGATTTTTATTTCATCCCCTTTTGAGCCATGATAAATAGTGCTTCTTAATGAAATATTCTTTCAAACAATAGCTCTATAGGCATCCCATTTAATTTAACGCTAGCTGACACTGCAATACAATACGGACAGGGATTCAAAGGATGCTGAAATAAAAATCAGAACCTTATTTGATTTATCTGTATTCAAGTAATAAAACGGAACAAAAGCTTCTTGTGACATGGAATGGATTACTAGGAAGAGCCTTATTCTCCTGCCATTTGAAGGCACGTAGTTATATTAAAAGCAAATCAAAGAAAATTCTTCGAAATGGAATAAAAATATTATGCCTACTATACTAACAATAATTCTGAAGAGATTGTTTTTTTGAATGAACGCTCTAATTTCTGGAACTATCACTAGGTTTTGAAAAATTCTTTTTGCATTTGGTAGCCGAATAACTCATATGAGCCGAGCAAAAATAATTCTGTATGATAGATAATTTTCTGTACACTTGATCGGTTTATGTGAAGGCTTAATGGAGGATTAAGGTTAATAAACCATACTAGACAGTAATAAACTATACTACATAGTAAAAATCTTTGTAAAGGAGCTTGTCTGAGCATCTTTTTGTTCGGGTAGCCCGATAGTTTATTAGTCCATCACATTTCAAAAATACTGAATATGAAAGCCCATTCCGATAATACATTGCATATATAAATATAATTTAAAGAGGTGTACTGACTGATAAATGCAGCACGTATTGCACTCGACGGATCTGGGTTCCAATCCCTCGACTCCTAGCGTATGTGGCTATAATGCTGTTACGCAGATAAGTGGTCAATTTTGCAATCTCTGTGTATGAGGATCAGCAACACTTTGCTGATACAATGTTGCTTGGGTTTACGATATTTTTTTTTTTTTTTTTTTTTTAGGATGGGAAATCATCAAATGACCCCTCCCGCTCTGGGTGGAGCGGAAGGGAGTGTCAGACTCTTACTGACTAAAACCCATCCGTGTTCCTTCCTTAGCCCTTTATGTTCCGGGGTAGCGGTAACCCTTTCGGACAATCCCGCTGCCCCGGCAGGCTTCGGCCCTGACGGGCCCCTCCTTCGATGCTGACATCTCTTTGAGGCGCGCGTGGAACACATACGCGCCGTCCGGCACGGGCCTGGTCCTGATCGGACGGCGAGCTACCCATTACTCGCCGTCCGCAGGCCCGCGCCTACGGTGGCCGGGAGTCGTCACGCGGCTCCCGACGCCCGGAGCGTCTACCGCGGCGGCTGGGACGGGCGGCTCTCTCAGCTCTCTCCCTCGCCCATCCCGCCACCTCCTTCGCTAGCATGACTGCTTCGCAGAAGGAGGTGACTGCCTCCCACTCCCTCTCACCCCGGACCATGGCTTGGACCAGGGCCGGGCGCGAGAGGTCGCCGCCGCTGCCGATCGCCTCTACGAGGACACGGCGGTGCTCTGCCCAAGCCGGGCAGACCTCCACCGTATGCTCCACCGTGTCCTCAGGGCGATCCTCGCAGTGGTGACACCCGGGCGTTTCCTCCCGCCTGATGATGTGCAGGAACCTCCCGAAACATCCGTGTCCGGTGAGGACCTGCGTCAGGCGGTAGGTGAGGGCGCCGTGACGCCTCTCTAGCCACTCCTCAAAGAGGGGCCTTACCGCCGCTATCGCGGCGTGCCCTGGGTTTACGATATGGGCTTGAATTCTGGGATTACGGTAAACTGTGTCTTGTTTTCAATTAAAAATGTCCTAGTTTTCAATTCAGGACCATGAGCCATTATATTAGCGAAATGGTATGTTTTGTTTTATCAATAGGATTTGTATTTTTTTACAATTTGATAATCAAAAGAGGTTACTTTTATACTTTATTCCAAACGAATGTCCACACTTGTATTTTTTTCAAATACTGTTTTTTATTTAAGTTAGATATTTAAAAGAAGTTCTATTCACAATATTCTAAAGGAAGAAACATTTGAAGAAAATATTATTCTAAAGCTTTCTCCAAGATTAGACTCGGGGTTAGTTCTAAAATATTAAGATTTAAATGTTATTCATTGATAAAACTTCAAATTACGATGAAATGAAATTGGGATTGTCGTATTTTCACAATCACGGTCAACGATTTGGCAAACTGAAATTTCGGAAGGCGAGTTAATGGTAACAGACAAATTGCTTATTCAAATAAATCTGGAGTAAAATATCGTTCCCTTTGTATAACGAGTTGGCAGTTCAGCTTTGAATTATAGCAACAATAAAGATAGTGCTATAATGCGTAAGTTATAATTTAAGCGTGGTGGTAAATATTAATTCAATTCACAATTTGTCACCTCGGTTAAATCGCGGAATGTCGGTATCGCGTGCGACGCACCCGGCTTGGCGGGGACATCAGCCCGGTGTCGTGAGAACCGTGAGCATTCACTGCATAAATTACCTACAATTTATCCAAGCAACGTTTGCGTCGCCGCTCAAACGTGCCAAATTAAACAAACATTCCGTCATCATAATTTATGCAACGTTAACATTAACAAACCGTATCTGTATTTAATTTATCGCACCTACAAACGCGTGTGACTGCGCTACACCCGTCACGACCAACGCTTATAAATCGTTTGTTCTGTACTTATTGTATGTGGGGTATGTAAGCCTAAGCTCATATACGGGCTGTCACTTTCGAGGTGTTTCCTAATTCTGTTCATGTCGTATCAGGTAACATGTTGTAAGAATGGCAAAGTACCTATATAGGTACGCTAGATCAGTATCTATAGTGTTAATCATATTGATCGATGTAAATTGTCATCCGAATCGTGCATAACTATATCGCAACATAATTTCGGCACAAGGTACCTATTTATCGGCATTTTTTTACAAAATTAAATAAATATTATAGGTCAGGAACTCCTGGGTATTATATCAGCACATAAAATTATTATCTCTGAACCCTAATATCGAAATCAACCCATAAACATCCACTTCTCTCATAACCCGGCCAGGCCGACCCAAGGGAGCATGGTCGTAATTACCCTACTTAGCAAGCGATTGCAGCATGATCTTATTAGCCGTCGAGACTGCTGCCGGCCATAATCCTGATACTATTTCTTAGTCTTTGATGTAATGGAATTTGCAGTTGAGAAATAATCATTTTACCTTTTGTGCTGAATTTTTGGTTTGAAGTGAATTTAAGATGGCTGTCGAATAAGTAGGTAGTGTTGGTTTGTTTCAATTTGATAAGCTTGTAGTGACTATCACTGTTAGTTTTATGTTTTCTTGCATAACTAATTGTAAACATACGGGGTAACCAAGCCACTTCAAGGTTTGACATCGCATGCCGAGATACTTCAAAATACTCAGAACAAGACATCATATAAAAATAAGCACTGGAGTGAACTTGCAAAATTAATAGGCATTTTAAACCTTACACTTTTGGGCTTCACACATCAATTAATTTCTGTTTTATTATCCTAACAATTTAGCTACACAAAAAAAAAAAAGTTATAAAACTAACATACATAAAAAAATAATAACAATAAAAACTTTTGTGTCCAACAGCTAATGAAATTCCTCACGTTTAATTTACTTTACATGCTAAAGGAACTTCGTTGTCACCGTAATGGATTCTAATTTGATGAATTTCGTACACAGACAATAATTTTAAAAAGTAATTATTAGTATTGTGACCCGTAACTTTAATAACATCAAATTATAGGAACATGGACATGAAATAGCTTTTAACGTATGTACCTACTGCGTATAACACGAAGTTTATATATAATTTTACGAACTTTTGTATACAATATTCTAATTGTCTTCCTAGAATCTAGCAGGCGGTAAACTAGGTATTTACTGCGATGGTAAACTGCCTATTACCATGATTTTGACCGCCTAGGCCTAACTGCACTTTTTTTAGCCGACTCAAAAAGCGGAGGAGGTTCTTAATTCGGATGTTTATATTTTATTAAGTATGTATGTTCGGGCATAACTCCGTTATGCCCGTTTGGAAAGTTCTATTTTAAATGGATAAGGTATGCCTCAAGGGTGGTCCCATAATTTTTTTATTAACTTTGCTTGAGTAGTTTTTGAGTTAGCTCCAATAATACGATTTTTTCCACTTAGTTTATATTGATGATGTTTTAATAACTTCCTGTCACTGATATTTACACAGCAAGTAGTGTTAAATGAATTTGTGTGGGGTAAGTAGGTACAAATAAAACGAATACAAAAAAAAATACAAGAAGAGACAACCGTCTTCCAAAAACAAAACACTACGAAGTGAAAAATAACTTAAATTTTGGAAGTCGGTGTCAAAAAACGAAAATGCGGAACCAACGACACTGACTTCCGAAATTAAAGTTATTTTTCACTTTGTAGTTTATTTTTGGAAGTCGTTTTTTTGTAGAAAAGTTTTTAATTAATAACCTAAATTTTAACGCACATGTGTTCAGAATTATGAACTGTAGTGCTATTCTCTCTCTCATCTCACCGTGATAATTTGGGTGAAGTGAGCTTAAAGTGAGCTATCTGATTAGTGTCAATCCCTATAGCATCAGATGGACTGACAGCTCACTTCACCTAACTTCTCACGGTGAGATTCTAACAGAATCGACCGGCTGAATCCGTGGTAACATCCTTGCCATCCTGTATCTATTCGTTAGAATTACGTCAAATTTATTTCAGCTTCAAGCCTGAATTTCATTCAAAACTATTATTAGGTGTTTTTCTTTTAGGGATCGTTTTTCTGCTACTATAAGTATAGGTACTTATAGTAGCAGAAAAACGATCCCTAAAAGACACACCACCAGTCAAATATAAAGCAAAGTCTGAAAACTTTAAAGAACTCTTATCCAACTCTTACGATCCTTATAGTCGGGTAAACAGGCGTATTAATCGAAAGTTGTGCAGTTGGGTCTGTAAGGGACCGCGCGCCCATTATGAAGTGAGAGAGAAAAAACCTTTTCATCACACGTTTTGTTAAAAGCTGACTGGCTGCGAGTGTCGCTGCTAAAATGTGTGAACGCCTATTTTACTGGTGCACAATATTTTCCAACGGAACATTGACATTCAGTGGGAAAGTGGTAGTTGTGCAACAATTTGTGGAAAATTCCACACTGTGCTGTGCCAATTTTATGGAAAAAGTGCTGGATTTTGTTTCCAGAGCCTTTTTTATGATTTTTTTTCATGTTATTGCTAATAGAACATACTTATACTAACTGAAATACTAATTACTTATTTATTAATTTATTTAGTTAGGGGCGGGTTATTTGACTAATTAGACGTATTGTTGTGATTGTTATTTAATTAGTGATATAAAGGTACTTTTTTTTTTTTTTATGAAGGTTCATTGCAATTTCAACGTTAAATCTTAGATCCTTTTTCAGTTTCTGAAATTATAATATGTTTGTTTAATAAGTATTTACTGTTAGATTTCTTGAAACTGATTTGAAATAAAGCTCTATATAAATACCGATGTATAAGTGTCGAAAACATTGCAAAAACACATAAAATTGCAAATATTGCACTGCCACATAGGGGCAAAGAGATAAGAGGAAACACAAAAAAAAAAAAAAAACGTTATTCGAGCTGCGGAAACCGCTGAAAGGAATAAAAATTGTGATAGTATACCTACATCCGGCGATACGCTACTAATTTATAGATACTGCTCCAAATATAGTTAAGTATTTCGCTCGTTAGTGCTTAGAATTAAAGAGCCAATTTTATAGAAAGGAAAACGAGCATTTTCTCGGTTATTTGCAGTATTAATCATTGAAAATGTTTTTACCACGTGGAAAGAATAAAGTGCTAGAGTATTAATGTATTTTGTAGTTTTTATAACTGAATCGAAAATCAGAGCTGTGTGATTTTCCAATTGTTTGATTAACAAACGCCATCAGTTACTGGAGTAACTGATGGCGTTTGTTAGTCAAATAATTACGAGAACGATTACGAGAGAACGTTTGTGGACAAACGTTCTCTTATAACCCCTAAATTTAAGCCAAATTCAAGCGTTACTTTAACTCACAAGCTTACCAAACTTCTAACAAACATAGTCAATACCGAACTACATTCTACGACTATTCACCACATTCAAGATAATTCGTTACATACTTTCATTTCACCGAATTTAATACCGTCCAACAGAGAGACTGAATGTCAACACAGCGAGTTTTGGTAAGGCTGCACCAACCGCACAAAAGCAATTTCACTCACAATACCAACGTTACAATAATTAGAAGGGAATTAGTAACAAATTATTGCTCGCGAAGAGGAGGGTATAATAGCCCGCCCGAGCTGGATGGTTCTCATTAGTGTACGTTGGTCCCACGTAGAAGCTGCCTCGTTGTGGCCCTGCATTATTCATGCGGACAATATTGCACTGCCGCATCTATCTATACAGCTTTTATAACGTTGTACGGTTACAGCAGGTGATGTTTCATTAAGGCTGACATTTTGCATTGTTCGCCTGTAATAATGCCGTCCGATTGTTTGATTCTGAATATACTTCGTGGCAGCTTGTCAAAGATGATTTTGGTTAATAATTTACGTGGTAATTCTAATTGTGCAGGGAATTAACTGATGGGTATTTTATTTCCTTTAATAATGTTTTACATTTTATTCATTACAAGGTGGGGCAAAATTTATGTCATAATGTAAATTGGCTGTCATTTAGTTGGAAATGAAAAAATTGGGCTCTGTTTTCACGGAAAGTTTGTTTAAAGGTGTAAAATGTATGACATTTTCCAACGCCAGATAATGAAATGAAATGAATGAATTTTATCCGAGGAAAATTTTGAATTTTTGACAGTTCCTCTCTCTCTCGATTCTCTGTCGATTGAAAAGTTTGCCCTGATTCCCTGATTCTGAAAAATTCTCTATCTGTCGAAAACTTTTTATTATATATTAAATCACAATGACATTATTATGCCATTAGCAAAAATTATGGCATATTCACATTATGACATGACTTTTGCCCCACCTTGTACTTGTATGAGAAATGTTAAAGGACTACACCCATAGCAATAGGTCCTAAAATATTATTCGTTGCTGAACGTTGATTACGAAGAAATATATGATCTAATCATATGAAGGTAGTAGGCAAAGGCATCTCAAAGGATAGTATAATATGTAGATATCTCCAATACATTGTCAGCCAGCAACAAAAATTTCTAGCACCATTTAAATTTTTTTTTACTAGCCTTCGCTGTCTCGCTCCTGGGCAAAGGCCTCCCTCCACTCCTTCCATCTTTCGCAAGCCCGCGCGTCCCGCTTCCAGTTTTGACGGAACCTCTCCAGCTCGTCCCGCCATCTCCTACGTGGTCTGCCGCGACCCCATTTTCATTAGATAACTAATAAGTTCAGTGCCAGACACTAAAAGGATCACTATTCCATTTTCATTCTGATTAATCAAAATACTGCATACAGGAGCTAAATCCTGACGAGATTTGGTGGAACAGCGTGAAACAACGTTTGATGAGCTATGAATTTGGAAGCAGCAAATGCTCATCACTAATTAGCGCCAAATGTGAAACTAGGATCGCAATATTAATGTGGAATATGAAAGCGTCAAGCTCCGCAACTTCAGTTCTGCACGAAGGCTGGTTCAATATTTCATACGTCATATGAATAATTCACAAAAGGTGACTCTGATGTGGCTGTGAAAGATGAATAGTGTGAATAGAACGGATGTACGACAAATAGGCACTGGTACTGGTCTTTATAGGCTTCGTCGCCATAGACTATTCAGAGATTGTCATGGACATACTACCAGCATAATAAACTCTATTACCTACCTTTTTTATATTTATATTCTTTGCAGACTGAACAATAATTGCCTTCCAACAAAACTGTGGACGATAAATAAAAGTTTGAATACAATTATAATATAAGACTTCGTGTAAAACCATAGTGAACAAAACTTTGTGCAAACTTTTCACAAGAACAATAAATGGTCTACGGCGTAGTAATAAAGGCGCGTTTATTGATGCTACGCCGTAGGCCTTCTACGTATCTACGAATATTGTTAAAACTGCGAAGGTCTTTTAAATGTAACACAATAGAGGTACTTTTGTTTCTATTATATCTCGATAGTACCTGCCTACCAGTGACGTTAAATAGAATAGTATAGAATACTCTTTATTATGTGAATATTTCATTTTAAATCATTCTTTTTAAAAGTTGATTTGATTTGTCAAGAAGTTTAATAGGACATGAAATATATTTAACAATAGCATGTGATCGCTGAGTTAATTTACTGAAAATCACATGTTAGTTCTTGTAGTAAGTTGTACAAAATCTAAGTACACCAAATAAAATCGTTCAGCTAGAGACTTGATAACAGAATAATTGAAAACCCTCCAAGAAACGGAGTGGAGTCATTTGTAACTTGAATGTAACCGCGGTGAATGAAAAAGGCAGTTAGTAGTATTTTAATGAACCACGTCTAATTATTATTAAACATTATCGCCTTAATAAATAGCTGCAAAGATTTCAACAACATTACCGTTCCTAAAATGAGTGTTTATCTTTGTTTCAGGGGAATATTACTACAAAACCAAAGACGTTACAGCGATGCTATCAAAAGTTTCGAGAGAGCAATTTACTTTAGACCTTCAATGGCTCGTAAGTACTTGAGTTAAATTAATTATTAAAAACAAAGACTCTTTGGTATTTCTTCATAGCCCTTACTAATAATTTGATTGTCCTTTCAAATTATTTTAGATGAGGGCCGGCCGAGTCTTTATTCTCTTCTAATTTCGTTATTGTCTTGAAAATAAAGGGGTTTATAATACTTTCATTGTTAAGTAAATACAAGAACAAGTTTAAATAAAGTGTTTTCAACAAAATAATCTATGGACAGTTGGAGATAAATATTTTAAATATTTTTCATCCGCTTCGAACTCTGTAGTTGAGTCGTTTTCTGTTGGTAGTTGTATTTTATTACTAGTTTTGCAGTTGAACTGATACTAGTAATAGCTTTAGCCATTATGCTTTCTATACTCAAGCTGTCTGTGATTTCGAAGTAGAATTTAACATTAAGGCCATCAGTCTATTTCAGGGCTTTTATTATGCAGTTGTTAACTTGTTCCCAAAATAGTCTTTGTGGTTTCTGTTGTCTTCTATACAGTCTAGATTAAAGTTCAATATTGAAGTTTTGAACAAGAAGTTATTAAGATGTTGAGTGGACTTTCCTTTTATCTTTAAATCAACAATCGAATTTGGTTACAAACTAGAAGTATGCCTATTATTATGGTTGCCTTTATTTTGGTTGGACGTGTACGTACTTCAAAACATTTGAAATTGGAAATTGTTCTAGTGGCGTACGTGAATCTTGGAACCTCACTAATGGCGGACGGTCGTCTTGCGGAAGCCGCAAGCGCACTCCGCGCTGGCTCCCGAGCCGAAGGCGTACGCGTACGCGACCGAAGAGAACACGACGCTGCCCGAGTGTCAGCGCTCGTACAACTAGCAGCTTTACACTCACAGAGAGGGCACTGGCATAAAGCGCTTTCAGCATACAAAGAAGCGCTGCAAATACTGCCAGACACAAACACTCCGATCGTTGGTTGGACGCGACATGTAAGTAACCAGCACGTCGCTTTTCAACACGTGTTTAACAGTGTTGTCTCATGAAGTTGGCATTAGACACGTGCCGATGGATTCCCTCCATTTGGAGTTAACTGGCTGCAATCCAAGCCTGGTTCGCCCATATAGATACAAAAACACATACGAAAACTGTACAGCACGGTACAGACCTGTCGCAGATAAATTGCTATGCATGAACGGAATTAAGGTGTTTCACAACAAAGTATCAAAATTGAGGCTGATCTATACTTCCAATCTTCCGCAACGCAATTAGAATGATTTATCGTTAGACTAATTTCGGTTTTGTTGTTTGCAGAGTGTCCTATCAATGGTGGGGGAGATTTATGTGCAGCTACAACAATGGCCGCTGGCCGAGCATAGTTTAGTGTCGGCGTTAGCGGCCGCGCCGCATCATGCCGGCACACATGTCACATTAGCACAAATACTCGCCAGAAATGTGAGTATTGTCACAGACTACCTACAGTTTTGTCTCTCCTTCCCCTTTTTAATCCATCCTAAGGTTGTCTTTAAAATATTGTCCTTAGGGATAAGACCGCCCATTGTGTCATCCTTTGTAAAGTTTCTTCATATAAATCTGTAATCTATATGTTATACATAATAAAGAGTATTCTATTCTGTTAAAATAGAAAAAAATTAAGAATTAAACTACACGCATAAAAATCACATCATCAATGACAAATATTCTATCACATTGGACATAATATAATTGATTAATTAAGGGCTGATTTTTCCAAGGCGAGATAATTTTATCGAAGGAATAATTTTGAATTTTTGACAGTTGTTCCTTACAAAAACTGCCAGACGTCAATTTTATTCCACGAATAAAAATAATCTGTCATTTGAAAAAGCAGCCCTTAATCAATTAACATTCCCTCAATAAATGAGAACTTGAAACAGGTAGGTAATTTCAACGACAAACCATTATAAAGAACTTGATAATTTCTTCATGACAAATTAATCATGGTGATTATCAGAAAGCCAAAAGAGACCGTTTAAGTGTTACATTGTACAGACAACTAAAGACGTAAGTAACTAGGCAACTGTCACTGTAGTACAAAAATAAAAAGTTTTAATGTCTTGTCTGGTAACTTATCCCTTTTGTTGACTGTAGCTAATCCGTTTTCATCTCTAGCCTATTTCACACGCAGTCATTAGATTTTTCCAACTAAACGCTTTGTGGTGGTGGATCGAATTGTGGTTTCCCATACAAAAGTTTTACCGATTGTCTAACTTTTTTTGACCTACTCACACTGAGTGTTATGAATATGCAGGGTAGCTGAAACTGACAGTTTGACTGACTTTCCTTAGCGTCAAACGATCAATGTATAAAACCACAGCGAGTACATAAATGTCTAGTCCTTTGTTCCCGTTGTTGAGGATTCCAGATTTTTTTATACAAAATTCAATACTGAGAACCAACATTGTTTTCCCAATACATCATTACAATACATTTTTGATGCCCAATAAGCTCCTTCCTTTTCTTTTTATGTTTTACTAGCAGCCTCCCGCGGTTTCACCCGCGTTAGTTTCGATCCCGTGGGAATATCGGAATAAAAAGTATTCTATGTGTTTATGCTGGTTATAAACTATCTGTGTACCAAATTACATCCAAATCCGTTTAGTAGTTTTTGCGTGATTGAGTAACAAACATCCAAACATCTTCACAAACTTTCTCATTTATAATATTAGTAGGGTAATAGGATTATATACTTGTACATAATATATATCTTTTAGTGTCAGGTTCTATATATGTAATTAACGGCTTTTGTTCGTAATTAAATACAATGGGAAATTAGTTACTTTATTCTAAGTATTTTATCATTTTAATTAAGTATATTTTAAGCCCCGAACTTAAGAATCTCTCTCTATTTTAAACGATTTGTGATCATAAAGGTAGCCACTATGCAAGTATCCGTCTTGACACCATTTCTCCATTCTCTTCTTCTTCATAGCTACGTCATGCCTACAACACCACATAACAACAAACGCTAAAATTTCTCTCTACTGCGGCAAGATTGCGGTATCTTCAGATTATTACTCCTTAAGGGCTTGTGTTATTACGCCGCATTGATCAATTATTCTCTTACAAGAATTACAACTGAAGTATCTTTTTGAACTGATATTTTCGTTAAAGTATTAAACTTGTACAAGTGTCATTAATAATAATATATCTTGTTACAGGCTAGTAGGAGTATTGAAGCTGAAATGTGGTTTAAAAAAGCACTAACTTTGGCACCTAACGATCCATCAGTAAGAGATCAATTTGGTAAGTTTTACTTTTGTGAAAAACTTTCGTAGCTACAATGATAACCATTAATCAATTACTTTTCAGATAATATCAATGACCTAATGTGTGTTCATGTAATTATTTATTATAATAATCAAAATTATAAAACATCATTCGCAGCAGTTTGGTGGGATCTTCGTAGACCCTCTACGACGCTACGAATATTGTAAAATTTGTAGTTTTTAAGAAAGAACATTCGTCAGTTTACCATTTCAAAGCTTGAAATTATGAAGCTAATGCTTCATGAAGTGATTAACAGTTGTAACATTTTAGAAATTCTCTTTTATTTTCAGTTTCAGATCCATTTTGCTTCTTTGTTCTATTAAAAATAATTAATATTATGTCACAATAGGTATGTTCCTGAGATCACAACGTCGACTGCGGGAGTCAGCAGAACAGTTAGTAGCAGCAGCTCAGTTGTCACCCGCAGACAGTGCGCGTGCCGCATCGGCTGCGCGGGCGCTCCGGGACGCGCGACGTTGCCGCTCCGCCGAGCGGTGGTATGCGCGCGCAGTGCAGTTGAACCCAGATGTAAGTTTATTATGAAGTTTAAAAAAATGTGTTACTATTTACAGCTGTACCGCTGAAAGAAAATAGTTGTTTTGTATAAATGAAAAGTAGAAAATTGGATGACACAAAATTGAATAGAATTACTCTGGAACTGTCTCTTCGTTGTGTTATGTCCGATCCATCCCATTAGATTGCATGTATGTTAATCTCCAAGAATACGTCTCCCCTTGATGAATACCTAGGTACCTATATCTGTGGCTACTTAGCTGAGTGGTCTATCCCCATTTAAGTCCCAACAGCTAGATACCGTATGGTAGCATTAAGCATTTGAAACAATCCACCGATTCCACCGACTTCCCAATCGAACTATATCTGGCGTAAAAAAAAAACAAGTTACCTTTAAATCGTGAAACGTTTTCCGCGTTGCATTTTTTACTGCCCCAATAATATCTAGCAGAGATTCATATGAAAATCGCATATTCGATTCGACGTATGTCCGATGAATTGATTTAGTATGGCTACGATATTCGTCAAATAAAGATTTAAAACGTATCGCTGCACAAAGGGGAATGGAGAGTAGGGAATGGGTTCAAGTGAACATTCCTGTTTGTTTGTTAAACGTGGCCAAATCAAGGTCTTGCCGAAGGCTGTTTTCTTTGTTCTCGCGACGTTCTGACCTTCATGGTACCAATTATGGTTTTTGGAAAGCGACACGTTTTGTTATTTTATGAGTTTTTGAGTGGGGTGTTTGTTTTGGTTACGTTACTATTGTTTTGTGTAAAGAAATAATCAGAGGAGCAATTCTCGAAATTTTAAGAACACTCTCAGTCTCAATCTGTCAGAAATACCTCTAGTTTCTCCACATTTTTGACAAGTTTTTGACATTGATTGTCGCTGAGATGAGATTGCAACTTGATTTTGAACATTTTTAATTTCGAGAATTGACCTTCTGGGGTGGTTACAAGAAAAGGTTAGGTTAGAGAGAAAAAATCAAGCGATATTTTGTAACGAATACAACTTTTAACACTAACATTTTTATCACCCAGAAGATAGGATAGCAGAAAAAAATCCCAAACCTATATAATCTTTGAACACTTTTAGAATTCCACAAAACTAAAAATATAGGAGAATGCGGCCACTCCAGGTGTATAAACAAAAACGAATCAACAAGAACGAGCGCTGAGCGTGTTATTCCTTTTTTCCATTGCTGTGTGACCGCAGCCACGGATTTGACCGCCTCTATATTTCTAAATTGTGAAAGGTCTGACCCACGCGTCCTATACCGTTCAGCGTTTTGTGTCAATAATTCAGTTACCAAAACTGTTGTCAGCAATGTGCAACACAATAAAAACCAACATTTTTACTGACTTCACAACGCTTCACGTCCTAATATTGATGTAAACCTAATTAATAACATCACTTCACAGCTCAAAGGAATTGCAAATGTTTTCCGCTAAACGTCGCATAATCTCTGCTTTGGATCCGGTAAAGCATTCCGTTTAGTGTAATTATTTACCGGCTTCTACAGGTTGCTCGAATAGCATGTCGCTTTGGTTTCAGGACGCCGAGTTTCATTCCAATCTTGGCGCTATCCTACACCTCAATGGGAAGTACGCCGCAGCAGCCACGTCGTACCGGAGGGCGCTTCAACTGCAGCCCAACGACGACATTACCATCACCAACCTTAAAAGAGTCAGAGCACTAATGAGCAAACAACGCAGAAAATAATCTATTGAAACATAGGCCTCATGTAAATCGACACATCAAATAGATGAAATAGGATGTCAATTGCCAAAAGTATTGTTAGATACTGAGTACATTATTTATTTTATGCGTTTGTATATAAGCCACTTAGTGTTTATTTACTCATACCTACTAGGCTTATTGCCTGTGCTTATATAGTTATGAAGACCAAATCTTGGTAGTATAACTGCCTACCTGTCAACAAAGAATCATCATAGCAGGTAAGTACAGATTGTAGCCATAAAGCAGTGTAAATTGATAAAATCGAATTTTCACACTTCGTCAACGTACTGATGAAGTTCTCCTCCAGACATGATAATCATGAAGTATTAATATTTAAACCGTATATCATTATCGTAAAATGAACATAAGCACCTTGAATTATTCAATTAAATTCGTAATTATAGGTTTTCAAGCACAATTGTGAACTCTAAAGTGGTAAACTTTAAATGTATTTTGTTAATGGCCTTACTAGTGGGAAAGCGTCGCCGCGTTAATGATATATAATTGAAACAAAATAGTTTTATTTTGATAGAAAATAATGTGTTTTGTCTGCTTGTATGGAAAATTTCCTGAAAAAACTCATTTACCTCTTATTATTATAATTAATGCAGAACTCTAAATCGCGCATACTTGTGGTTTCAAACGAATACACTGAAGGGTCTTAAGACAACGTTATAGGAGTAGTTAGAAATTATTGTAAATAGACTTTTAAAATAAACAATTTTATACGTGTGCAAATATAAATCTATGAAAAGTGTTAATCCCATTATTTCTATGGAAAATTATGGTACTATATTGTTATTTTTTTCGTCTTCCATTATATTTTAACTATCTGTACCTTGTGGAATACCGGACCTATAACAATGGTTGCATTGTTATCGAAGTGAAAGGCTAGTGCATAAACTATGTTTCAAATAATATAAAGTTTTTTTTGGTGGACGATTGCTAGGTTCTAAACAGGGTCCGTCTTGCAGGACTAAGCCTACTGTGAGATACTGATGGTTCATGCTGGAGCGAAAGCCAATACGTTATACTGGAAGCCGACGGTATTACCTTCTAATTGTGTTGCGGCTTCAATTCATCGACGGGGACCGATCGCCTTCGGACGGCCTGCCTGCCCCTTAATCCCTTCTATTATGTATAACATAACGTATAAATTATAGGTTTGCGGCCATAGTCCTAACAATTATGGACATGTAAAGTAGCGTTCCCTTTAAACCGTGTACTGATTTATAACCGGTAACGAGAATGGAATTGTCACATAAAAAAATTTAGATAGAAAAATTATTAGGTATTTAACAAAAGAAAATTCTTCGTTTAATCAAATTAATAGGTACCATTTTCACATTATGGTAATCGTGGGTTATGGTATTTTCGATTCGAATGGTATACAATTAGTACTAGTTGGCTATAGGATAGGAACGCGGTTCTGAAAATGTAATAAAATCTCTTGCTGCCGCTCAGACGTATATGAGCCACATTACTTGCAGCCGCGTTGCTGAAGATTATTCGCATCGCGAATTCTCGGTTGAATTGTCATGTAACATTCATAAGTTACTGACGGCTTGCATTTAGAACGTGATAGGAATTGCAATACTAGGTGTTATGTTGTAGATCAGTACACCGCTGACGAAATGTCGTAAAATACAATCGGGGGAAAGACGCTGCATAATAAAATTATATATTTTCAGAACTTGTTCATAGTTTTCTGGTAAAATATACAGATCAACTTGAACATATTTAATGGTTTGTAAATTTATCAAAAAAAAAAAAAACAAATATGACGTGTGATTATAAAACTTCCTGAACCAAAGAAATTTTTTTTAAGAATATATGTATTTGCAAAAAAACCAAGACTTAGGTTACTTTGATTATTCTGTATGTGTTGATGTTTTCCGAAATGTATTGTAACTAAATGATAGATACGTGATCGATTAATTATTTTACGGAGTCTGAAACATATCTATGTCGTGTATGTATAGATATACAACCAGACATAATTGTTATTACGTATAAAAATGGTATATAAAAATTGTTGTAAATAAAAATACTTAAGGCGCATAATACCGTATAACGATAAAAATGATTTCTACATTTCTAATTATTATTTTTTGTCGTTTTACTTCTCACACCTGTGACAATAAATATAAATTACGCTTTGTAGTCATAGATAATGCCAAATAAAATGATTTCAGTTTCTTTAAGCAGAACTTTTATTAATATAATGGTTCAAATTTAATGAAATATTTTAAAGGACATATGCAAATAACTGAACGTAATGGGGGAGGCCTTTGTTCAAGAGTAGGGTGATACATTCTAACAATAACAGAAATAAAAGATATTAAAATTATTAATTGTTTAAGAAAAATTAAATCACCTGATACTTTTGGAAATATGTAAAGTAATTTGTACATATTAGAAATATTGTAGAAGCTTACACAAAAACATCGGTAGGTACTACTACTTCGGGATAATCCCTTAAAATATTTTCATTTGATTTTGATCTAAAAATCTTTCAAGAGTTGCGTGATTGTGTGTATAAATCAGGCCTAATCATAGGTGATAAAATTAGTTTTTTTAAAACTGATTATATAGGTGTATAACTCTCAGCAAACAACTTTCCCTACCTCGTCTTTATAAATACAATCACGTTAAAAATGTGCGTTAGACAATTAAATCATAATTTTTGTAATTATTCGTCAGAATAATAATTATTAAAATGAATCATAAATTGCAGCGCATAAATCATTGTAAATAAATTAATGCAGGATTGTGTACGCTTCATAACAATTTATAGCATTACAATAATATGGATATTTTTCTTCCTACTCTATGCGCCCACCACAACTGTTTCACTTATTTGAAACACTTTTATTTAAAACTTACATCTGTTTTATAAATTATACTAAAAATGTACCTTCAAAACGATTTCCTAATGATGGTTTTGTTCATTTACGACTAAAATAAATGATTTATGCATAGGCTTTTTATTATTTTATTGTCGAATATTTTCTAAGAAATCTCTTTCACTGTCAAGGCAAAAGATAAACTTAAATTTTATTTATCTTCGTGTTTACTAACTTCAAAATAAAAGGCTTCCATGAAAGCAATCAAATAAAGCAATCAAGTATAATCATAAAAAAAGCAGAAACATTTGCTAGTAGTTAGGAAGTTTCACATAATGGTATCTTTCAATAATTGTAATATTTCATATAATTATTTTTCATAGAAAATATAAACATAAAAGCTACCGTGTACCTTACTTTATAAAAAAAAGGTTGTATGCCATGTTCTTCGACGATTACGAATAATTATGAAATCTGTTGTAATATAAACGGTGGGCGCAACAACTCGATCACCAATGTACTGGAAAACACTTTATTATATCATAAATATTATTTTCATAATAATAGTAATTAGGTATTACAATTATTGTACTTCCAATTATCGATACATGAACATTTTGTCGTAACATTCTACACCTACTATAATAGTAGGCATAATGTAAGTAACAATTGAGGAATTGTAATCACTATTGTTTTTATTAAATAGTAATAAATAGTTATGTATATTTATGGCGTTATGCAAGTAAACCTGCAAATTCCCAAAGTGATATTATATGTTGGTAATTTTGTAAATAAAAGCTTCAATATTTTATGTAATGTTTCATTTGTCTAATCCGATTAGAACGCGCTCATTAGTAATTTCCTGTAGTAATCTGGTTGTGATACAGAAACGATACATATTTTTGGCACTAATTAAATTGAAAGATGATATTCGTATTTTTGGAAGGTTGGAGAGATTACATTTTGCACACTCACAGTTTACCAGAACCACCAGTAGAATAAAGCAACAAATAATAACAATACGGTGCCGTATTAGGAATAAAAAAGCAGTAAGTATATAATAAAAAAAAAACTATAATATATTTATACAGTTCGAAATAGTTAAATAAAGAATAACCATTTTAGTCACATAAATCCACGCGGGAATGAGCTGCCTCAGCAAGTTTACACAGTAACAAAAAATAAAACTAACACTACGGCATTGTATTAGGAATAAAATGAAAGCTTGCAACAAAAAGACAGTATATAATAAACAAAACTATAATATATTGAAACATTTCGAAATAGTTTAAAGAAATAATAATGAATTATTTTAAGTCATACCTCACGTCATCCACTCGGGTATGAGCTGCCTCAACAAGCTCGATCAGATCCTGGATTTGGAAGGAGTTTAACACGTTGACTGCCAAGCAACAGACACAATAGAAAATCTATTGTTTGCGGTCACCGGTGCCCGCGTTGGCAGTCAACGTGTTACGGTTAATATAGTGTTGTGATACTTAGTTGTTTTTGACTAGGCACGGGCATGTTTTTTTGTGACTTCACTAACATACCGTTATATAACCCTCAAAGATTTGACATATAGTACTCTTATTATGGCAGATCACATACTACAACGCGCCACGCGACGGGGCGCGGGAAACGAAGCCAAATTCTCCGCGGAAGCGGGTTTTTATTGAATTTGTATGTTAAAAATCACGCATAGGGCGCGTTATCTGCGCCCTGTCACGCGGCGCGTTGTAGTGTGTGATTCGCCTTACGTTCACGTGCTACATTTCAGTTTCTATAATTAAGCAACTATTTAACTGAGACTAGAATTGAAGTGAAAATAAATAGACGTCGTTACTTATCCTTCTTGGAAGTAGCAAAAGTCAATTAATGGTGATCAGTTACCCACTACGTTGCTCGGAGACGGCAACCTAGAAACTTGTCACTGCTAAGACAATTTATATTGGAATTCAACTATTTAATACTAAAACGTAGTATCTAAGTTTAAACGCAGCCATTCGTATATTGAATTCGCTCTAGCTCCATTTGCCTCACCCGATAAAAAGTGATATATTGCAGTCACAGTACATTTATAGAGCATACAAAAATAAAAACAGCGTATAAACTTTTTGGGGACCAGATAATGTGGAAAGTGATTACATTTCTTGCCGACAGCCGCGTTTGCACTTGGCAATTTTTTGCGACTTTCATTTGGAGCACATGACTGGAAGAATGGCGTGTCAAATAACTTGGAAAAAAGACACTTAGCCCTCACACTCACGCCTTTCCTGTGTGGAGATAGAGCATCCCCTAAGCTTCGCAGTAATTTCCCTCCAAGACATTATTTTCCATGCTTCGCGCTCACCCCAGCGCCATTACCATTCGCTTCATCTTCAGTTTCCTTTTGTATTTTGCTTTGACACTTTGTATTTCGATTCGATATTGAGATATATTTTCTTTTATATTATTACGGATGTTTTAGATAACATCGTATCCTCGGGGAATGCTGTGAGGCTGCATTTTTTATTATTTATGTACTGAAAAGTGAATTATACCTTCAAATTGTCTTAAATGTCTCTTTAATAGTTATAAGTGTAAATTATCTTAACTGGGTACATTCTGAACTGCAACTACACCTTTTACTAAAGGCAAAAATATAGCTTTCCTAGGTTTTCTTACTGGTAAACCTAGGAAAGCTATATTTGTGCATTATGACGTTATCAATGTCCAGGTGAGTTTGGCAGACTGCCCACCAGACATGTGTCGCTTATTACGTAAGAGATGACGAAATTAGGCGGCGACTTAGCCAAAATACACAAGAGCAAACTGATAATGAGCGGTCTGACTTAATAAAATACAATCTACATATCACAAACAATGCCATATAAAATTAATCAAATAAAAAAAAATTGAATAGGGAAATACGCATAAATATACATAGTTAAACATCAAAAGTAAAGGTTCTATAACGAGTACCTACCTCAGTACTAAATACCTTATCACCGAGACGCCTGAACGGTCTAGAATATTTTTTCTAAAGTTGGAACCTATTACTGCTAAATGATCCAAGCCGAGCCACATTTATTTTTTGGTCTTATATTATTGCGGTGTTGCTTTTAATTAAGAATTCCAACTAGTCAGGAGAATATTTTAATGAGAATGAAAATTTAGCAGTTTTTCAAAAGAAAAATACTAAACTATTATTGCAGACAGACAGCAAATTATTATGGCTCATGGATGTATTCTTAACGTTTCTTTATT
This sequence comes from Gortyna flavago, assembly GCA_963669345.1. NCBI lineage: Eukaryota > Metazoa > Arthropoda > Insecta > Lepidoptera > Noctuidae > Gortyna > Gortyna flavago. Next base: position 11,744,900 of record OY770129.1, read on the forward strand.
AATATTTTTATCTTTCTCGAACCAGTAGTCGTTTTAATTAAGTAGATATATCATTTTCACTTTATTACAGGAATAGAAACCATATGTAAAAACTCAATGTTAGCTATTGTCGTATTACTGTGATTTGTTTTACATACATACATCCAGAAACTACAGATCCCACCGATCTGTACGATCTGATTTGTTTTAGGTAATTATTCTGAATACATTTGGCAACAATAAATACCACCTACCAAATAAAACCTATATTTTTCACGAACTCAACTTGATTTGAATAATAATTTCATGAGATAACCGAATAACATAACTGTATAATTCGTAGTGTTCCCGAGAGCTTTAGGTACCCACTCCTGGTTAATTCAAGGGTTATTTAATATCCCTATCAGATAATTATCTACGGCAGTTTGAAATCTACAATATTATTGTACCCCGGAAATGCATTTAGGCTGGTCCCTTTTGTAGAGAACGTAACATCGTTATCAGCAAAAAGTAAAAAAAGTATTATTCTATATTATTTTTATCAAGAAAATTGTGATGTCATCAAATCAACTAGTAAACAGGGTCAAATTAAATTAGCTAGCGAGACGCCGCCGCAGACGTGATGAGTATCGTTATCTAAACATGATTTAAAAAAATATTAATTTGATGACACAAAAAAGGGGCAGTTCTCGTAATTTTAAGAACGTTCACAGTCTGATCTCAGTCTCTCAAACATACCTCTAATTTCCTAAATTTTTTTAATGTATTTGTCGCCGAGTTAGCACTACGATTAGATTTTTAAATGTTTTAAATTACGAGAATTGGCCTTCAGATATGCTGCGCCGATCCCAAACAAATTAGAATAAGAACGAAAATAGAGGTGGGTCAATGAACGATATTGCCATGCTAAACCGCGACAACTATAGCTACAATACTTGAAGACTTTCATTCCATCGCATGGAAGTCGAGGACGAAAAAATGGCGAGAAGGTAGTATTTATCTATATTAGTCCTACAATACTAACCATATAAGCCGATTGTATTTAAATCGCTGGAGCAGTGGTAGCTCAATGGTAGCGGCGGCGACTTCCGAGTTGTAGGTCGTAGGTTCGGACCTAGACAGGTGCTTTAGGTACTTTGTGTAAATTATTTCATCACCGCTGCTCTCAAAATGATGAAGGAATACACTGTGAGGAAACTGGCATGACCTAGAAGCATAAATTCGAAAACATTTATGACATCTAACAACTCGCACTGGGCCCGCGTGGTGGGTTACAGCCCACTCCGTCTCACATAAAGGAGGCCTGTGTCCCAGCAGTGGGAAAATTATAGGTGCACAAAGACACCCCCCCCCCCCCTTTTAAACAAACTTCTCTATTATTAACTCGCCCTTGCCCTTTAACCGCTGTCCAGTGTCAGCTAAAAATAACTTGTTAAAAGCTTGTCTAATCAATTGTGTTAGGTTTTAAGCTTTGTTCCAGTGACATTAAAACATAGCCGGTTTTCCCGGGTCGGTAGACCAACGTGTATTATATACCTACAAGTTGGCGTAAAATTCAAATAACCGTAAACCCAGAAAAGGGTACATAAACTCATCAGAAAGAAGAAAAATCAGATGATTTTGTAGAGTTAAATGAACATAAAATATTTTGGAGCAGGTTTTTTTTTCACGAATCGTATAATAATGTTTTTTTTTTGTGAAAGTAGAACCACCCCTTAAGGCTTACAGGCAGTCTTCTTCTTCTTCAGCCTTTCGCTACCCAATTCTGAGTGTAGGCATCCTGCAATGCACGCCACTCTTCTCTGTCTCTAGCCTTCCTAGGCCAGAGTTGTCTAGCAATCTGGATATCCAGACAGTCTATATGAGGTCAACTGTGACTAAAAATACACAATTATTTTTCTATTGTTACCAAACTTAATAAACTTGCTTAACAGACGAGGGGGTATAATATATTTTGCTGTATGAACAGCTACCTAACGTACAACCAATGAATTTAATAGAGTAGACAGGTCGGAACCGTTCTTTATGGTAATTAATAGGAACACTGTCCGGTGGCAGACGTTTCAGCTGATATGATAATGATGACGACGTGTACATGTGTGGGTATCACGACATAGGTAGTTAGGTAGGCTAATAATTGTTTGCTGCACCGGGCGACGTCATACCGTCGGCGCCGGCTGTCGCTGAAAACCAGCGCTGGGGCTCTATCTTGAATAGGGTCGCAGCATAATGCTGAGTGATAGCCGTTTTGCGTGAATATGACGCATGTTTCCCCCTACTTTTATTATTTTACGAGTATTTTATATTTTGTGTTTATGTTCTTTTTTGCGTCATGTTATAGGTGAGTATGTATATGTTCCGAAATTTGGGTGTACTATAAGTACGTACACCTTTGCTTAACCCTTCGGGATATACAGGCGCGATGTTATTTATGTTATTTGATGAAATTGACACGCCATGTATCGCCAGATTGCAAGCGAATGCCAAAAAACTATGTAAACGATTGGTACCTTGGTACGTACCTGTTAGGTGTAGGTACAAATCGTTTATTTCTATAAAGTCTTTGGCTCGTATTTCTCAAACCATATTTATCTACCTACACAAAATACCTAGTGCTTAACGGTCTTGCCTGTCAAAAAATTTAAATTACGAAACTTATATCTAATTAAAACTTTTTTTTATGTCTAATTGTGAAACTTTTATCTACGTTTTTTGGTTATTTAACAACGCTTTCCGCTCCAGGACACATTGGCCCACGCTGGCTGTATCTGTATCTATTCTACTAGTTTTTAGGCTTCCGTACCTCAAAAGGAAAAACAGAACCCTTATAAGATCTCTTCGTTGTCCATCTCTCTGTCCGTCAGTCAAGATCCTTTTTCTTAGGAATGCGTGGTATCAAGTTAAAATAATATCAAATACTTAGGGCTGCAATCCTTTGACACAGTGAAAAAATCTAACTTCTAAGTCAAAGCAATCAAAAGATACGAGCGATTATGTTCCGAAATCAAAACCTGTAGGGCACTTCCCGTTGACCTAGAACCATGAAATTTGGCAAAAAAGCAATGTCATGTAGCAAAAGTAAAGGAAAAAATCCGAAAACCCTAAAGTTGTAGTTACCTACATTACAAAAATAATAATCAAAAAACTATTTACATACCTGCAAAGTAGGTACGAAACCCTCGGTGCGTGAGTCCGACTCGCACTTGACTGGTTTTCAAGGATACCTACAAGGAAGAGGTTTTTGGTAAGATAAAACGGAATAACTTGTGCACCACGACCCTGTGAAACAAAATTATCAGCAGCGAGATCCAACGTCAGCTCCAATTTACGTCTCAAAGCTACGTGGAAGCCGACGTTCTGAAGTACAAAGCTACAACTTCAGTATGCAACAAGTACATCAACAAAACTGAATTTACAATCAAAAGAAACACGGCACCTCGTCACGGGCTCGGTTGAACGGCGTGTCACAGTTCATTAATATTAATAGTCGAGGGCAGAAACCCACGGCTACTGCTCTCACTCCATGCATAATTTTACTTCTACGTCCCCTACTTTTAATTGCTCGAGTTGCTTCATCCCAACTTTGTCCGAAGTTACAGTGACGAATATACCACCCCATTTGTTGTTTCGCAAATTTTTGCGCTGCGTACAGTGCCGAGTGCGCTTCAGTTTGGTTATGTTCCACTAAACTTTACCAGCGCACGCCGCCGATTTAAGCTTCGCGACGTATTTTAATTTGTTTTAGTTGAGAATTTATTGTGAACTTTTTTAATTTTGTGAAAGTCAATATTACGCCGCGTAATAAAGGCGAACATGAAATCGGCTGTATGTACTTTACGCTCGAGCATAGTAGTTTGTTGTCATTTAAAAATTGTTAACAAGTTATTCGCTGTGAAATATAATTTTCAGTGGAAAATGAAACAGGTTTGTTCGACAAACAATTATAATAAGTACTTTCTAAAGAAAACATTTAGCAGATTCCAATAATTACGAGTCTGAAACTCTCGGAAGGAATTACGGAGTGAAGTAGACAGTTACGTAATACTGGAAGTAAGCGCATTACTTACGTCAAATGTTATTCTAAATGAGTTTCCGTACTGCGGAGTGTACGTATAAATAATGTAAAACCCCAAAAGTTCGACACACGACATAATTAGGGAACCTCTTAAGTTAATTTATGGGAGATCAAATAAGTTATGTACGCCTGTATGTGTTCGAGGCTGCCGCGGGACGCAAAAGCCCAAAGCTTATTAAATGCTGTCACAAAAAGCTTGCTGCATCGGTGAGAACTCCCTTATGAGCGTAACCAATCTAATCTCTAATATTAGGTAAACATGTGTGCTGTAGTTTGTTGTGGTTGATATTTATTATGATAGGATAAGTCAATACGGGTATAGGTGATGTTAAGCTGCCGTTATGATCATTATCTTTATAAAGACGGAGATTTTACTGATTCTGAATTTTCCATACTTTTCTGGGATCATCAACTTTGATACAGATAAATAGAAGTGGGAATTTATGTAACGGATTTTCATAGGTGACGTGTTAGGCTTATCTACATACTAAGATATATCATGATGCCGTTGATGATATTGCTCATCATATTGTATTGAATCAACCACAATTTCTCAGCACAGTTAGACAATTAAATTATTCGCTAGCAAAATTATATGTGCATTTAAATTGCTAGAAACTGCGGTATCTCGAGAATCTGTGCCATAACGCTTTGTCTTGGCGTATTGCAGTTGGTCTTAGCGCCTCACCGGGATTAATTTTAATCTTCTGCTAGAATAGAGTTTCCAGTTAAAAAGTTTTCAAAGACTTTGGTAGCTCGGTTTTAGGTTAAAGTTTTCTTACGTAGATATCTCAGAAAGCTGTTCGGAAAACATAACTCCAGGAGGCATTAACGGCCCGTATATATTTTTGTAGAACCGCATAATATGAATTCGCCACATGAATTGAATATGCATGCGATATTTAATGTGTGAATGACAGCTGTGGTTAATTTGGGACAGTTAGGCCTGAGTTCACCAACATTCTAACCATCGGTTAGGTATTTAAACAGTTGATTTATGTCAAATTTCCTAAGGAAATCAACTGTTTAAATACCTAACCGATGGTTAGAATGTTGGTGAACTCTGGCCTAAGTGTCATATTTGAGTAAAAAATATGTTAACCAACATCGGTCACTTAAATATATGCTGTAATAGTTATATAGCGCTGCTACTAATGGAGAGCACTGATGGCCCAGTGGTAAAGAGCAGTGGTAACAGCCCCGACTTACCAGTTGTAAGTAGTGGGTTCGAACCCAGACAGGCGCTTTACTTTGTGTAAATTATTTCATCACCACTGCTCTCAAAACGATGAAGGAAAACATCGTGATGAAACCGGCATGTCCTAGAACCAAAGCTTCGAAGACATATGTGACATCTTCCAACACGCACTGCACCCGCGTGGTGGATTACGGCCCACGCCCAGTCAGTCTCACGTAGGGGAGGCCTGTGTCAAAGCAGTGGGAACATTATAGGCTGATTATACTATACAGTGCTTGCATTGTTATCATCATCAACTTGCTACTGAACTGATTCAAATAAAGATACCACTTGATTGGGACGTGTATTTTTACAAACAATGGCTATGGTAAAGAATCTGCCTTTTGTTTCCACTCCAAACAATCCACTTAAAACTAAAATAGAAATCAGTTTGGCGAAGCATAATATTTGAAACAATACTGCAGAAAGTAATAAATAATACCTACTGGTAATTAAATCGAATGTGAAAAATAGACGCCTCGAAAGTAATATTTTGTTGCTGTTTCAGTCGTGAGCTCGAAATCGCAACTCTTTTACAAGGAAAAAAATAAAATGAAACTGCCTTGTGGTATTAAGAAGTAACGTTTACAATTTCTAAAAGTTCTATAAAGTCAGTTAGCGATTCTAACGATGAAAGCCTCAAATGAAGGATCTAGTAAACTGATCCGATTGCCAATCGCGGTGCAGGTTATATCAATTTCTCTAGGGATCTTTCACTGTACATGTACATATGTATATGATGGGACGTGGGACATAGTCTGTACTCGCAGTTGTAAACATTTTCAAACCAAATTAAAGGAAAATGCTTGATTACATTGACAGGGTTGGAAGAAGTGAACTAAATACTTGAGTTGTTTTTCATTGTTTCCACTTTTTGCGGTGCATGAGGGTTTCATTTACACGCAGTGCATATAAGTAGCTGCCAAGGTTTTGAATACATTTCTCATCTTGCTCTATATTGAATCCCTCATTTTAACTCGACAGCCGCGGGGTCTTTTCATTTCCCAACTTTTGGAGCAATTACCAAAGAAGTTGTAAAGTTTCACATCGGCCTCAGAAGATTTTCATTTGCAAGAGTGAGTTTTCAAATTACAAACGAGCAGTTTTAAACACCCACGTACATTTTTGCAGCGCCTAGTTTGCGAAAATTTGTCGGAAATCCTCCCTTATGCTGAGCCGACTATAGCTGTATAATCTTGTTCATTCTAAAAGCGAAATCGTGAATATTTTTAAAGTAAAAAACGCTGTCTCATCCCTTATTTTTAATCTTAAAGAAAGAGAAATAAACAACAATACGGGTCAGTGAGTTTTTCGTAATACAATACTTTTAACGGGTCAAAAGCTCGCGACACCGACCGAATATCCGATTTCAATAAATATCGTTAGCAAAGTTTCGTGCTCGAGACGGGGATTTTTTTTTTTTTTGCTTCTATAGACATGGGCCATGCTGGGTGTTTTTGCACTCCCTTTTCTAAACAACGAAAAAATAAGTAAAGTGGATTTACCTCACAAAATAATGTGTACTACCGGCCACTTTAAGGAAGAGATTTGGAATCTTATATTAGAAACACTTGACAGCTCATAATCATTACCAGTAAGTAGGTAGCTAAACAAACACCCGTAACAAAAAAATACCAACGTGTTACTAACATAAACAAAACAAGACACAGATCGCGATTAATTACGTAATTTAATTTGGTGGCAAACATATTATTATTGTTAATGTTTACAACGTGTCGCGGATTCTGAAGACACCGGTTTACATAATTATAGTTGCTAAGCTATTGTATTGCCAGAATTGCTCATTCATTCAGGGTCAAATTTCAATTATATTGTCCAGCAGTGTACTGGTAAAGGCATGATGAATTTGGCAGTCACTTGCGTAAGTCAACTTCCGCATTTAAACTCGCCAATTACATTCAGGGAAAAACAAAATGACACTCTACGTCAATTTGCCGTGTTTTAAACGGTCAAGCTCCGCGCGTACCCTATATAGCACGACTGCACGATACAATAGAAAATCAATTGTGTCTCATTAACAGAGCTTGAGAAGTCATCCATTTCATACAACTGTCAAAGAATGACAGCTGTGATTTGAATATACGGACAATTTATGTAGGTATTCAATTCACTTAACAAATAATTTGTGCTGATTTTACTGATATTGTGTCCTTTACTTATAGCCTTTATTGTATTAAAATTAATAGCAATTTCTTGAATAAACAAACTGATTCCCAGAAACCTTTAAACATGAAAACCGCCCACAATATCCACGGTTTTCTAATTAAAGCACAATGGTTGATAGCCCTGGGTTTTTATAAGATTCTTTCTAATACCGGGCGTAGGTGGTAGGTAGGCATTTAAGTAGGATTGTCTTAGCTTTGTGATCCTTCGGCCGAAGTAATGAAGCTTCGAACGACTTGCGGGGCTTTGTTCCCATTTACTTGTCTTGTCTACATTGATACCGTTAGCGATAGCCTTTTGAAACAGATAAGTTAAACATGGAATCGTTTATTTTGATAAATAAACTAATGATTTACATCGGTGCTTGTAGCTAAATAAGAACAGCCACACGGTTCGACCTTCAAGGTTAAGCAACGCTAGATGAGGTCGGTCCGCGGATGGCTGACCATCCATTACATAACGCTCCGTGCCTCAGAAAGCACATTTAGCCATTGGTCGAGGCTGTAGGCCTACAAATGATAGCCGGGACTAGCAGGAGTTAGTCATTCTCGTTACATTTAGGTTGAAGCCCAAAAGTCTGACAGCCAGTCTTACCTTACTTAGGGGTAGTAAAATACTTATTTCTTGCTTTTCCATTATAATCTTTATCCATACTTAATATTATAAATTCGAAAGTAACTCTGTCTGTCTGTCTGTCTGTATGTTACCTTTTCACGCCTAAACCACTGAACGAATTTAGATAAAATTTGGCAGAGATATAGATTGCATCCCGGGGAAGGACATAGGATAGTTTTTATCGATATACCCCGCGGAAGTTAGTAAAAAATAAAATAGAAAGAATTAAAATAAGCAATGTTCACAAATACGAATGGAAAATACGAAAAATACAACAAAAAAAAAAAAATAGGCAGACAAAGGAGGGAAAGGAAGTAAATACAATTATTAATGGGTGGCTCGTGTCACACAGACGACTCGAGACTCTGAGCTGGTTATAAGTTTCGATCGGAATTGTCGCAAAGGGTTAGAGTAGATGTCGATACTTTTGTTTCGTGTAGCGATTTTATTTTACTTACCCATTAGACGGTTCATGGGTTCGGTGCTACCAAGGTTAATACGATATTAGAGTAAACAATAATGTAAAATACCGGGATGCAGATATTATTGTATTTCACAAACTCTTGAATATCACCAAACAATACGTTATTAAATGGAGACCCAAGTTTCTATTTTGAGTTACTTCTATTTATCTAAGCATCTTCTTAAAAATTGGAATGATGTTCGTTGGTAAGCGCATCTAGGCCCTATTTGCACTGTAACTCTGCTTGCGAGATGCAGGATTTTGCATGACGTCAGTTTGACACGTTGTTCGCATGTGGCGTTGTAGATACCGCTACAACTACCGCTTCATATTTACTAAAAATGGGCCATACTCATTTAAGATTACATTCACGTATCTTTAATAATAAATAAAAAATAGAAACAATATCATACAAAGTTTGGTATTGTTTTTCGTAAATCTTATTTTCATATTTGTGGCGAAGATCTCGTAAAGAATGCGGGCTGCTATGTCGCCACATCATGTGTGCGACTTAAACGAGATTTTTAATGAGAATTCCTCTTCAGGCTCGTTACAGAAATATTATTATAATTCGTCTTGTTTATAGCACATATTGGCAGTCCGAAGTGGACTTGACATTAAGGGACAGGCCACATTACAAAAAGACGCGTGACATAGCTATTTTGGCAATATTAAGAGGAGGCTCTCCTGTCACAGTGAGTTTATTTAGAGGTTTTAATTTATTTATTGAAATAAGTATTTAAAGGAATGTCGGGCGAGCGGTAAGTTAATTGGACACGATTGACAGTGTGGCAGTGATGGCTATATGTTTTTATTCGATCAGAGGTACTATTTTACGGCAAAAAATAGTCCGATACTAAAATGTTTTTTCTGAATCAAATCTTTTCAGTGAGTGATTTTAGTGCGAGGATACTTTTAGTATTCTAGATAAAGATAATTTTCAACACATTTTATTACTCATGTATATTTTTCATGAACCAACTTGGGTGTTCGCTTCGCCTGCCAACTTTGTGGCAACCTTTGCAATATGGAATATTTAATTCCAGTTCAGTTATGCTGTTCACTACAACTTCAGAGTTGTGCAGTAAAGTAAAAACTTCAAACTTAATAAACATAGCTCATATTACTATGCATGATTGGAAGTAATTGATGTACTATATTTTAATGGGTTAGTAGTACGAAATTAACATATTACAAGTTTGTTAGTGTAGGTTATCTATTATCTGGCATTAACTAAAGAATTGAATAATTATAAGTTACTTTTAATGAAGTAAACAATATGATATGTAAGGGAGGATCCTCCGATCAGACGGGTGTTGTGTCTGGCGGGCAACTGCCCGATGATTCATGTCGGGCCGTTGTATAATTGCTAGTTGCGCGGTAAACTCTGCTTGCGAGATGCAAGTTTTTGCGTGACGTCAGTATGACGCGTAGTTCACATGTGGCATTGTACCTAGATACCGCTACAGATATAATGGTAATCAACTTTTCTATTCATTTTGACCGTACAGGTACTGCACTTTTGTATGCAACAGCAACTTTTTTTTACATACATACATAAACTCATGCCTTCCTCCCATGGAGGTAGGTAGATACTACAGAACGCCACCTGCTACGATTCTTACATACCTACTTATTTTGCCTCTTTTACATTCATACATCTGGTCATACACGCACCCCGGTTGCGAGTACTACGTACCTGACCTTTCTGAAGAACATTACCAATAACAGGATATATAGTGACCTATATGTCTTGTCCTGGCCTGTGTGTGTGATTTTTTAATAACCTTCAAAAAATTTCGACACTTAATGGGTCTAGAATCATGTGCTGAATTTATGATAACATCTAACGCGTCGATGTTCCTCACACCGTGCATAAATGCTGCCGACGAATTATGGAACCAAATTTGAATAAACTAAAATAATAACTTTTTATAAGAGCGTCGGTAAAAGTTATACACGAAAAGATTATAATTATACATACCTATTTATTAAACTATACAAATAAATACAAAAAAGGACGCTAATTAGGCGTCGAAGTACGCATCGCTGTTATCCGGAAACGTGGCCAGAAGACTGGCAGAATTGCCACGTTGAATGACAATGCTAATTCTTTGGCTAAAGAACGACCCAGCCCTCTGTTCACGTGAAGTGTCTACCAGTCGGCAAGCAGACGCGCACTCGGTCCAGCGCCGAGCGCGCGACCCCAAATGGCTCAAAGCTGTAGTTGTAATCAATTATTTATTAAACTTAAAATCGTGGAAGTCCTAGAAAAACCAGAAAGCTAATTCCCGTAATTAAAAACGTTCAAATTCTAGTCGCAATCTCATCTCAGTGACAATAAATGTCAAAAAAAAAAATAACAAAAAAACCGACTTCCAAAAATCACTACAAAGTGAAAAATAAATTTAATTTCGGAAGTCGGTGTCGTTGGTTCCGCATTTTCGTTTTTTGACACCGACTTCCGAAGTTAAACTTATTTTTCACTTTGTAGTATTTTTAATAATAGATAGGTACAATAACCTAATGTCAATCTGCTCATCGCCTTTTACAAAATATTGCTTTTCCCGATGCAGGGACGTTAATTGTTGAGGAGTTCCCTTGGAATTTCACCATCAGCTCCATTTCACTATTCGCATTGTGACGAGCATAAGCTGCTTAGCAACCATTAAAGTAATGGAATCGCATGAAATAATTAATACTGCGGGTGGCCATCTGTGGTCTTCATCATCAGTTCCACTTCACCAAATGGTGGTTTCCGAGAGCAAATGCGAGTAACTATAAAAAATATCCAAATCGCTATAGGTTTGCCTATAAAATTTTAGGGTTTCCCTCGATTTCCATGGGATCCTCTCATCAGATTCCAACTTGATGACAATGGGACCACCTCGAGAGTACCTATACCCTTACAAACAAAACAATAAACAGTAAACATCCTTAAAAAAAAAAAACATACATAAAGTCGAACATATAACCTCCTCCTTTTTGGTAGTCGGTTAAAAACTATTCAAAAATGTAGGAACATCCATACTAATATTATAAATGCGAAAGTGTGTCTGTCTGTTACCTCTTCACGCTTAAGCCGCTGAGTCGATTTAGATGAAATTAGGTATAGAGATAGTTTGAGTCCCGGGACTTTTCCGGCTACTTTTTATTCTGATATTTCCAGTGGTCGAGACTTATGTGGGTCCACGGGGCGCTGCTAGTTGATTATATTTTTAGCAGATTTAGACTGAGATTAGAATGCGAACGTTCTTTAACATACGGGAATCACCCCGTCAGCTACTGACTGCGAAAGTATCTGTCTGCTACTTGAAGAGTAACAACCTTGCCAGTCCATACATACGAGTACCATACATACAATTTACTACGACATACTATTTACTAGAGAATGCGTTCCTGACACCTCGGCTGTGCAATTTCAAAACTAAGCAACCGATATTTAAAAAAAAAAATGGTGTTTATGCATATTTGACTTGCTAAAATTTCTAGCAAGCAATATAAAATAAAAATATGCAAAAACATAGTTTTTTTTTAAATGTCGGTTGCTGGTTTTGAAATTGCACAGCCGACCTGTCAGTGCAACATTAATAGTAACTAATAAATACCAAATTGGCAGAACACGTATTCGTCTATGTGAAAGTGGTATACCGAAATATAATTACCTACAATTGAATCTGCCCCAGCTACAGACGGACAGATTACTTGTATTTCCTTCGACATCATTTTCAGTGTTTATTTTTTATATTTCCGGCTAAACTAATTCCCAGTTTGTTGTTTATAGCACTCATTGGTAGACATATGACAACACTAGATACTGCTTATGCTCTTTTATGTACGAGGAGTATAATATTTCAAATGGTAGGCTATTTTATTTGAATATTAAATCTTCTGAATTTTCCGAGCGTTATACAAAAGTCAATCGCTCGGCTATATTGATTTACAATGTAAAATTCATTCCTTTCCATTACCATAAGCCGCTATCTTTACGTATCATGTTATTTTAGGATAGATTGCCTAGAAGGGGTCACCCTAAAAGGAAATTGAATTACTTATACGAGGGTGATATTCCAGCAATTTATATTCAGTAAAATATAAATTATCGTATTCAAAAATAGCTCAGATTCGTATTTTTATTACGGCGATAAAATAAATTAGTTTGGATTTCTTTATGTCTGTTAAGTTTTTAGATAGCTATGGATCGGTAAAGTCGGTTTGAACTTTTCAATTTTATGGGAACGCAGCCGCAGTTAATCGCAGTAATCTTATGAACCGTTCCAGCATAGAAGTTTCTTTTGTAGATGATTAAATTCATCACTGTGAGCGCTCGTAAAGTTCTTCGCTAACATTAATGCAACGCGATTTTGCGACATTTTTATCGTCGTCGAAGTGGATCTATAGAACATGCTCTCTTTTTGCTTTTAGCCACTTTTCTTGATTAATTTCTTAAAAGTTTTTTTTACTTATCTCTACTTTCCAGACTGATCTGGCAGTTAAACAGTAACATTGAACTTATCAACTGCGTTACCGTAGGTCGTAAAATACGCTTTCAGTGTTAACGGTGTTGAAACTTGTTAATTTTTATTACTGACCATAATATTTTAATTACTAAAATGAAAGGCCATGAGGGTTATTGCCGTAACCATCATACTTGTCAAACGGTTTGGTGAATGATGCATACTTTACTTGCCTTCTTAATAACTTCGTTTGGAAATAGAACCAAGTTAGGACAAGAGCGGCTTTTCACTACATCCTTTCCGAATCCGAATTAAACATCGAACTTCAATCCGAATTGGGAATGTTCTAAATTCGGACGGACAGAGTTCGGATCTAGTGCGCAACCCCTCATCCAAATAGGACTATGGTCACTTCGGACCGACATTTCTCGGATAAGTGTTTATTTTATGATCGCTCAGTTTCTACTTAAAAATTAAAACATAAGTAGGTAACGTATAATAGAAGAATACAAATTAGTAATTGGCTATTAAGTACAGTACATTAGCACGTCGATTTAATTAAAAAGTTATAAGATATGACCCACACTATGCCGCAAACTACAAGGCATTAATATTAAATATTTATCACCATTTTGCGCAACAATGCGGGGCCGCCCGTCGCAAACTATTAATATTAAGTATAGAAAATTAAAATTGAAAAGCCGCGGTGGGTGAAATGGAACTTCATTATAAAGGTCCCAACTATTTGCAAGGACGATTAATATTCCTTTTTACACACGGACAAACATTTTATGGGCAACTATTTGTCGAACCAAACCAGCCAACATAACTTAGGTACAGAACAAGAACAAGAAGAACGCTCTATGATGTATATATTCGTGACTCAAATGCCGACACTTTTTAACTTTCTGTTTGAGTTCCAAATATCAAGATAAGTAATCTATCGCAACGAGCTACCTTCTGAACTTACCCAAAAACTAATCTAACTCCACTGTCTCCCATGTCGTACCTATTACCAGAAGTTGTTTCCCATTCGTTGTTAGTGGATTCAGCCGGCCGTGAGTCCGCGACAGGGGCGCGGTCCTCCGCCGCGGGTTGTCACTGCTAATTTGCACACAATTGTTCATCCCGGACTGAAAGTATAGAAATGAGAGGAGAAATGTAGTCGGGAGTCAATGTAACTCACTAATTGGACCCACGAAATTGTATTCCTAGCAGTCGTAACGATGGATGTTCGTTAAAACTTCATGTCGAATGGAAAATGTAAATGCAGATACTTTCTCAGTGACTCTGTTAATCGCGAATCGTCAAACGGACTTCATTACGATTTCTGTATAATTTGGTATAAATAAAGACCCTGTAGGAGTATTTCAACTCTATATTTATATCTGACTCCAAAAAGGAGGTGGTTCTCTGTTATACCTACCTACGAGTGATTTTTATTTTAAAGTAGGTACCTACGTTGCTATGTCCGATGGCAGTACACCGATTTTGCGAATTGTTTTCTATAAATTCTTTTGTTATAAATAACCCCAATAATTCAAATAATTTTTGACCTTTCAGTAGGTTCTTGTAAGGGCTTGTTTTTCAGAAATTCGTTATCTTTATTAACAACAGTCGTTTTAATAGGCCTTCTTTTATTGTTGTTAATTTCGACCATCCACCCGCCGATTATGAAATTAAATAACAATATTTTGAAATTCATTGTCTGTTTTTCAATTGATTTCGCATCTAAGTAATTAATTTCAGTATCGGCCTAAAGAAAACTTATCACATTCCTTTCACAAAATTTTACATTGTATTATCTATAATCATAATCGTTCTCAAAGCACTTTCTAACAAGCTCGAAATAACTTGGAATCGAATGGCAATGATTTGTGAAATAGTGTTGGGAAGCAATTAGCACAATTCAAGTTGGCGATGAAAGAGATCGCGTGTGGCTGAGGATAGATAGTAGTTTGGAGTAATTACGATTGTTGTGAGCGCCGACAATCACTTAGAAGCGCCTTATCTAAGGCCTACTTAACGCGCGGACTTGGCTATTAAGTCATAAATCGTCGGTTAGTCACGCAACGAGCTGACGATTTGGCTCCTAGCGAGTTATCTTCACCTTGGCATCTAATTAAGAAAATCTTTTATTTTTCTTTCCCCTCTTAATTGGAACCCTAAATTATACGGATACGTAGGGTAATAAACTGGGTTCATTTTTGGAACACGCTCCCGATTTTGGAAATGATAACAGCCGATTTGATAGCAAGATATAATATGAAATACGTATTGTTTACATATTTTTCCGTGTAAGCTATTTTGATACAAATGTTTGCGGTAATTACGTCGAAGCTAATTTTGATGTTAACTCCAGCCACAATTAAATTGATATTGTACACGTAGTTTGGTAATTATAAGGTGCTTTCGTGCGTGAATCTCTTTGTCGAGTTTCTTGTAAGCGCGGTTGAGACATGACATAGCTTCCTCTATTGTAATATTTATGTGGTAGATACCTGTTCCTACCAACCTAAATAAGTTTGGATATGTAGTTTAATCTCTCAATTACGTCGCATCATTGGCGGGTAGATTTAACGACGTCCCGCCGGGTGGATTGCCTCACTCAACGGACACAGGCTATCCGTTTAACAGTTGGACATTCAGTTTGACACATGACAGTGTACCGCACATCCCCACAGCCCTCGGCTCGATGCATCCCAATTTCTAGCGTGTCTGGCCACGATATTACCCATTACGCAAATATTATTTGCTTTGCTGCTCTCTGCAGTTGTTGTTTTTTTTATGTTTTATTTACTTATTTATGTGCAAAAAAACTAGTGTTAAATGTACACCGGTAATCAATTCGATAGTGATATGTAGGTACTAACATCGTTTTTAGACCTACTGTACTTATAAGTATTTATTGTTATGCTCAAGTTACTCTACTTTAGAATATATAGGTAATACCACACAATTTGTAACTATTTCCTATGCATCATCATCATCTGCCTAGCCTTTTCACAACTATGTTGGGGTCGATTTCCAGTCAAACTGGATGCAGTATTTTAAATTGAGCGACTGCCTATCTGGCCTCCACAACCCTGTAACTATTTCCTATTATGCCATATATTAAATACTAGCTGCATACCGCGGTTTCACCTGCATAAGTGTCGATCCCGTGGAAATATCGGGACACAAAGTAGCTAATATATTAACCCAGGGAGGCAGCTACCTCCATACAAAATTTTATCAAAATTGGTCCAGCCGTTTTAGCGTGAAGAAGTAACAAATATTTAAATACAAACACACACACACTCACAAACTTTCGCCTTTATAATATTAGTGTGATATATACATATATATTTGAAACTGCAATTGAACACATATTATTCCTCTGGTGAAGAGGTACAAAATTAAAGTCAAAATAATTGAATAAATACATAGCTGACGATCCAAATATTAGGTTTCAATACTCGGTACTTTAACCCGTAATGGCGTCAAAAAGACAAACCAACCAAAGTCTGCGGTGAACTTACAAGTACTTTTAAATACTCTAGATATTACAGTTCCATTGTTTGAACAGAAAGGTTCCAGTCACAGAGCCTTAATATTTATTAAAGGTATTGACCGCTATTTGGATTGGAGATGGCCATTGTTATAGAATTATAATAGCCAAAGTTAGAATGGGGCAGTTTTGGGCCTGTTTGTTAACCAACTATGTACCTACTTACGTTTTGTTTGTAAGTTCAGAGTTGATGAACCTTTTGTCACATAGATTATCATCTGCTTAGACTTTTCCTACCAAAATTGGGCTCGGATTCCGGTCTAACCGGATGCAGCTGAATACCAGTATTTTACATGGAGCGACTGCCTATCTGACCTCCACAACCCGGTTACTGGGTAACATGATACCCCTTGATAAGACTGGTTGTCAGAATTTGAGACTTGTGAGGACCCGTAACCACTGTCTGAGATACACGAATGAAAACCGGGACAAACGGTTTAACGTGCTTTCCCGAGCTACGGAGTGATCTGTGTATGTAAAGATGGTCACCCATCCACGGACCGACCGAGGCTAGCTCAGAATCAAAGCATTTATTTCAATTAAACCATTTACAGGCACTTTTGAATTGTCTAGCGTAGCTTAACCTGATCGATTGACCCGTACAGCTGTTATTACTTAGTCACAAGCTTTTGAACTTTGTCACATAGATAATGTAGGTACTCAATAATAATAATGATAGTTGCAGTAAAAACTTCTTGTTTTATATTGCCTACTTTATAATATTCATCAGACAAGAAAAAAAATCCAAATCCTCAACTATTTGTACTTATTATTATACTTTTCTTACGATTTGGCATTAAAATTCTAGTCAGATCTTTATAGTAGAAGATGAATGTATTTTAAACTTGAATCACGTGAAGATATATCTAGGTACGTACAAGATAAGTATTTAATACTTACGATTTTTTATAGTTTTTTCATGAATATTACAAGAATATTTTAACATATTGCACCTATGAAAAAAAAATGTTAATGAATTACCTACTCTTAATTGGATCGCAATATATCATGAAAATTTCTTGTCGGATAAAATTCAAATCTGAAGTGTTGAATCCGATGTCAATATTGTAAGTAAGTATATTCGAACTATTTTAGTACGTTTTACAGTGTTTTAAAACACGGTTTAGAACCTAATTCACACTCCTCGAGGGTTCACTTTAGCGCAAAAGTATTGCCGGTGCCCCTCCTGGAGGTTCTAATAGCAATATGTATGGCGGCATGGCATATGAGTTCTATGAAAAGTAGGTGGACTCGATTGTGTTAAGTTACCTTGAGTTTGGCAGATGATTCCTCACCTCCACTAAGGAAAATTTACATTTATGTCAATTTATTACAAGTTTTAACTGTCAATGTCACTAATGGAGGCGGAGTCGACGTGTAGTGGAGTATAGGAAATTGTTTAGAATAAAGGTGTTGTTTAAGAGACACAAAATATTACCGCAATTTGGAAAATAATGTAACTAGTTCTAAAAACTGAGAGTTTCTTAAACTCATAGTCACGAAGATGGGGCCTTGAGCCTCCAGTGGAATAGCAAGTTAAAAAACCGGTAAGTATTAGGTAAAGGTCTGTGTCTTCTTCAATAACCATTAAAAAACCAACACAAACATACTTCAACTAGGATTTGAAGTAAAACGTTTATTTACGATTGTAGTGGTGCCAGGGGGCGTGTTCCTCCATTCAGCCGATAGTTAATGTCCAGCCCAGGAGCACAGTTCTGCCAAGAATAACAACTGAGGCCTTTGTGGTCGAATACTCGTTGTATTTAAATAGCACTTATTCCCTTTTCCAACATTGTTCAAAGTTTCACAATAAATTGTGCCTCGACTGACGGTCGGCAAAGTTTATTGTCGTTTATTGTGAGTTTTGGGAGAAATTGTGAATTAAAGTAATGTAACAGATGTGATTTTTTTTTTGTAAGGCTCAGTAAATATCTGCATTTTGCTTAGGTACTCAAAAACATAACATAATATCAGGTTTGTATTCGACGAAGGGTTAGGCAAAGGTGTGCTACACCTGCATTATAGGCCGACTGCATAACTGAGACGATGCCTGAAAAAAAAAATGGTGCTGCGCGGTGCGGGAGGGCTGATAGTTGTCACATGTTGACGAATCACTGAGCTCTCGCGTCACTTCACCACACCCCTCTTGCACCGCGCTGCTACCTCAGGCAACGTCTCAGTTAAGCGTTCGGCCTATTAGCCCTCGCTAGGTACCTACCTGTTAATTACATTATACCACAGCTAACCAAAAGGCTGTTTAACCGCTGTAGTTAATGATAAGAAATCGCAGAAAGTTGCTGTTCCCCACAGCTTCATCTAAGTAACTTTACATTCGGTACAATGTAAAGTGGAGAAAAGAAGATAGTCGTCTTTCTAAAAAAGAAACAGAATCATCACCACTCATAAAAGCTTTAATAATGCACCCCAGGCAGAACGCGAATACTACTTTACTTATAAAGAACATGTTTATATCATCACAGTTATAATTATGTTATTTCAGTTGCATATAATAAATTCTAAACATAAAAAACAGTATCTGCATTGTTCTACTTACCTGAAAGAGATAAGCATGACATATATTTCGGCTTTTACACTGCTACATAATAACATGCATGCACACAGCATAATTTGTAATTTTTAAAATATGTCGTCCCTTTTTTGCGAGGGAAGAATGCCAAATGGTGGCAAACGAGGTGCATAGGTACCTAGCTTGAAGTCATGGCGGGCAGTGGCAAATGAAACGTGAATATAAATAAACTACAAGGTTTTAGAGCACTGAGTTTTTGTGAATATAAACTAGGCACTAGTACCTATGAAGGTTACTGTTAGGTACTGTTAGCCTGCATTATCCCACTGCTGGGCAAAGGCCTCTCCCCGTGACTTCCAGCTCTTTCGATTTAGGTCTAAAGTGGACCACTGGTCGTTTGTTTTGTCCAGCTCGTCCCGCCATCTTCTACGTGGTCTGTCATGACGCCTTCCAGCTGTGTCAGGTCTCCACGTGGTGATTATTTTGGCCCATAGCTTATTGGGCATATGACGGACGGACATGGCCAGCTCAGTCCCACTTCAGCTTAGCGGATTTTTGAGCAACGTCAGTAATCTGTGTTTTGGAGCGCAGTGTGGAGTTGCGAATATGGTCTGTCAATTTGACGCCTAGAATAGTGCGCTCCATTGCACGTCCTATTAAAGTAGTTTAAATCACGCGTTATACAAAAATCCTACGCCTATTATAGCGGTTAATCCATTTTTTTTCGATAACGGACTTAAGCCTCGTTATAGACGTGAAGGGAACATGCCAATTTGAAATTCCAGACAGAACATACTATTTTGGTACTTTTGTAACAAAAATGCCAACTAAAAAAAACACAGCAAAATTACATTTTAGTTTAATTATCTTTTATGGGCGGACCAAAAAATAAGGGGCCATAAAATAATTCCCACAGCGGTGCAGCTGCATTGCTATCAATGTTTAAAAATATAGATTTAACACCTACCTTACATAGGTACTTACTTTTCTGTGCTAAAACTGTAAGAAAAACAAACACGATTTTTATCTAAGAGATGAATCACTCGCTCGGAAAGCATTGTAATGGACTTTAATTCCAATATAGTGTATTTACCTGGTTTATTTGTCGAGGAATCGCGTGTACTCGGGCGGGGCCCTTCAGTCGCTTGTAGCGGGCAGGGCAATCGGAAGATTGATAAAACATACGGCAAACCCACAGATAAATTGCTGCTGCATACAAACGAAGCAGTTTTGTTCCACCAGCGATAAGTTCATACCGTGTTTGTTCAGAACGTCCATAATACACTGTATTATTTAACAGGAGTTTCAAACCGCGCAATAGGGATTCCAGATCAAGGGTAGAGAAACTTAAACAGTTCCTCAAATGAATAGGCAGTTGGAATTAGTTCTGGGATGATGTTAATAGCTCTGCCACTGATACCGCTCTGAATTAATATTCATCACGGTTTAAACAATAATTTAATCACCATTTTATTTTAATAATTCATTACGTACCTGACATAATTATTCGTGATTAACAGCCGAGGTCGTAATAAATCTGTTTTTATTGTCAGTTAATAACATAGCTGTAGTTATTTATTGACGATTAATTTGGGACAGGTTAGATTCATAAATATTATTATTTTACACCCCGTTGTAAGTATATTAATTATCTAATTAGTTCCATTTCACATAATTTGTGCGATAAAAGTAGCAATACTGTATGTGTATTTGAAGTTAGAAATTCATGATTTTATAACGAGGACAAGTTATAATTACACTTAATTACTTATTAGGCACATTGGTTTCGTAATTAACCCATTGGTACATTTTCACTTCTGTTACCGAGCAAGATTCATGTATTATGTATTGCTTGGGTTGTATCGTATGGCTACAAATGAAAGTATCTAAATATGGCGAGATACAAGGGTATACTCGGTTATATTATGTGTATGGGGTTCGATTAGGGTCGACAAGCCTTCGTCCCTGTCGCCTCACATGATGGATGGGGCCCACATCAGATTTCGGATAGTTTTTTCAGTATATTATATTTTACTATGAACTTACGAGAGTCAAAGTTCCGAGGTCACTGCAAATATCACTTTAGTCATTTTTTACGGACGATAACGTCACGTTTGTTTTGATATTTTTTCTTCAGATTCAAAGGCAACTTTATTTGCTGTTTCTTTTACTAAACCCCTTTTTTCACAAGTCACTCAGTAATGAAACTTACTCGAGCGAGTCGTACGTTCCGTTCGGTTCATGAGCTCACTTTTTAATAATGACCCAAATACAAGAGGCGTTTCGACAGCCTGAAAAACAAATATTTATTCAATGAAAGGGGAAAAAATCCGAAGAATTGGCACACCTGGGAAATAAGAGCTTGGAAATAGGACGGTAATATGAGAGATGTGGTGTTAATTTAGCATCGATATTGTGGAGTGCCGAGTCGAAAGTAAAACATAACCATGTACCTACCTGCCTATGTAAATTGGGTACTTTCCTCACATTTACATACGTACATACCTTTCAGTGGGTTATTAAACACGCCGTCGCTTGAGTAAACATCGTAAATCATACAAAACTAGGGGGGCTTTGTACACAGAATTTGCGTTTCTAATTTCTTACTAGGTGGGTAGGTATTGTTTATGTTCCCTGGTCATATAAATGTTTTTTTCTAAATTAACCTTAAAAGAGTACGTTAAAGGTTTTATTATTTAACTTTTTCGTAAACTAAATACCTATAAATCACTAGCTGACCCGGCCACGCGTTGCTGTGGCTAACGTTTTTGTCATTTTTTTTTTCTATCCTATCTTTCAAGTTGGATCAAACTGCACACGGTGTACAAATTTGATTAAAATCGGTTAAGTAGTTTAGGAGTCCATCGCGGACAAACATCGTGACACGTAATTTATGTATATTAAAAGATTTTTTTTATGATGACACTCTTTAAACCTTAAATTTACAGTTGGTACGTTATTTACATACACTTAAAGGATGATTACAAATTGGCACAGCCACAGAACAGATAAAAGAGGTGTACAGCCCTCCAAAAGCGATGACAGTTGTAGTATATCATTGGATAGGTATTTTTAAATGCCGTCCTTGCCCGTTCGGAGTAAGTATTTTCAGCTAAACTGTGGCAACGGGCCTTACCAGAGAACAATGACTGCCGTCTCTAGAAGGGATGAAATCGAACACATTGTGTTGCAAGAATGGTTGGCGTGGAACATCCTGTATATTAAAAATTGCCGCGTAATGACTACAAGAGACTTGTGATCAAATACCTGTACCTCATGAAAACGAGAATTAACAAAACATTACTTATTCATATTACCCTGCGTCCCTAAAATATGGATAAGTCATATAACTATTGCTATTGGCTCTGGCCAACACGGCTAGAGATCGCACAAGACAGGGAGGCTTAGAAGAAAAAAGGGGAGGCCTTTCCCCAGCAGGGGGACACTAAATAGGCTACAAAAAAAATGGCTTTCCATTGGAAAGATAATAGTTCTAGTAATTGATTAGTTCTGTTTGGCTTCCCTACGTAATTGAATTCACGTGTTTCATTTCAAGCAAAAAGTTGAACTAAATTCGATCAAAATTTTCTTTTCTTATGAGATTTTTCCTCCTATTTTCGTGACTATCAGACCAATTCAGCTAATTCAACAAACAAGTTGCACAAATATTTCAATGTACTAAAAAGTTTAATCTTTCACGCTTATATAACTAAAAGGATCGCTCTACTTAAACTAAATTAAGTGTAAGAAATGTGAACAAATACGAGTACCTATCGCATTACGAGATCGAGTGCTTTTAGTCGAATGAACATAATGACGAAGATACATGGGCGGCCTGTTTGACGCGCATCTTGTCCTTTTAACGTGTGACTACAGAGTTTAAGAAGGAATTGTTTTACTAGTACTCTGGGAAACGAGACTGTTTTTTTGTCTTCATACTGCCCCCTTCAATCTTCATCGGGATGATAGAATTAATGATACGTAGCTGTTTATTTCAATGTTTTTATATTAGCCATTAAAATTTTGAAAGTTATTCATTTGCGGTCCTGAAAGACCTAAAAAACTTATCTTACAGACTTTTTTGAAACAAAGGGAGAAAAGAAAACAAACCTTTTTACAGCCAACATTATTGTCACTAAGGGCGAGTTTCACCAAACTTTTATACCTAGAATAAGTCTTATTTTAAAATAAATTATGTATTTATGAAAGTTTTTATGGATAAAAGATATCTCACTCTGGTAAAATCAGCCCTATGTAGGATCTCTGAAGAGTTGTGCAAAATATTGAAAGATCATTTCACTGTAATACGTAGGTATACCTACCTGTTAATATTATTAAGCTAGTATAAAAGGCTCTGTTATAAAAGTTGGGACCTTGGTCGGTTTGAACATACGTCTGTGTGTCCCGAGACGAAATTGATGCGTGAAAATAGTCTGCACGTCCTATTTGCGGTTAAGTCCTAAGTATCGTATCGAGGTTGCCCAGTCGTTATGCCCTTTTCCAATAAACACGTACTGCCAAACATATTTAAACCACAAGTAAATAGCAAATAAATGCTCTAACATAAAGTAGGAATATACACTATTATTAAAGTAATACGAATTTGTGTGTGGTAGGCACCACCACTAAAAAGAGAAAAATAAAAACATTTTTACATAAGAAAACAAAAAAAAAAAAAACGAAAATACAAAACCAAAACACGGATTTTAAATAAATTAAAGTTATTTTTCACATCGTAGTGTTCTTTTTTTTAAATCGGGTGTTTTTATTTTTGTAAAAATGTTTTTTTTTTTTTAATTAAAATGTATTATTTATTTATTATTTAAAGTCGTTAAGTATATTATTATTATGATTCACTTCGACTAAAATCAGAACTAGTCATTTGCCTTCCTGCTTTATCCGTCTGCCTGCTACAAATAAAGGTGTTATTACTAAAAGCAATTTCTCTTTAGGCACTTTTTGACGACCACTGGCAATGAAATAAATTGCCAGGGGGTAGTCTACAAAGGGAGTGCACCGTAAATTATAGTTGTTATAAATTCCTCCATATTGTTCAATACAATCTTAGCACCCATGGCTGATTCGACTATCGAAATTGGGTAGTTACGTTCGAATTATGCAATCTTATGCAGGTATGAATTTCCGTGCACCATGATAATAGCTATCGTGATAGTACTTATCTACACAGGCGTTTAGAAAGGTAGGCACCTATGCAAAAAAATATGATTTTTTAAACACGCAGTGGAAAAGCGTTTTCGTTTGAATATAGCAGAATCTATAATTTGAAAGTCGTCATCAGGCTTCGGTGGAAACTGAAAAGTTAAAATTATATTATACCTACGGCTATAATAATAATATCGTGTATAAGTGTGTGCTCGCCTTAATAAGTCCGTAGCGTGGGCAGAAAAGCCTGATCGCCAACGCCCACGGTCTCATACGTATCAATGCGCAAATTACACTATGTTTCGCTTCGATAGATATTTATTGGATTACGTTTAATTATATCGGTATAAGTGAGAACTTCTCGCAAAATCTACAAAGGACTGTGGAGCAGTGGTGGCCCAGTGGTAACGGCCGCAACTTACGAGTTGTAGGCCGTAGGTTCGAACCTAGACAGGCGCTTTACTTTGTGCAAATTATTTCATCACCACTGCTCTCAAAACGGTGAAGGAAAACATCGTGAGGAAACCTGTCCTAGAACAAAAAAATCGAAGACATGTGACATCTACCCACCCACCCATCAAACCCGCACTGGGCCCGCGTAGTGGATTACGGCTCACCCCCTCTTACCAAGAGGAGGCCTGTGTCCCAGCAGTGGAAACGTTACAGGCTGATTATGTTAAGTGATGTACAAAGGATGACTATCATTCTATGGAAGCTGGCAAAGCCACCCATAACCATGCGGAGCATTATGAAACTGATATGAGTAGAAAATGCTTAAAATATACAAAAATGTTTGTAGTGTTTGTGTATGATATGGTTCCCTGAAACCAATTGTAAGTAACCATAGAGTTTCTTGCCGGCTTTTCTTCATAGTAACCGGGCACTCAACTTCTCACATTTCACAAGTGGCATACTTATTGTAGGTTAATGTGAAATAAAGAGTATTTCTATTATTTTCTACAATCATGTTGCCGAGATATTCAACATTGTTTTGCCAATAAGGTTCAATCCGCTTTTAAAATAAAGTGAATAGAAAATAATAGAAATACTCTTGATTATGTACATAATAAATACTATAGACATAAATGTAGAAATTTTAGAAGGGGTGACACAATGGGCGGTCTTATCGCGTCCATTTATCGTGTGATTGAATTAAATAAGGCATAAGCACGGTGTGTCAATAATGACAATCAATGGTGTTTTGCCCCGAACTAAATCGCGAGAAAATTAAGACTACAGTTTCTATTTTACATGCCTGTATGTAACTGATAACAAACAATTAACACACTCCCCCATTCATAACTGCTTTCGCATTTCGGAGTCAGTCAATACGGAGTGTATGACGCGATATCGACTCAACCATTCGTCCGCAATATTGGTTTGATAGCGTTTTATTTCCAGCATCGATTGACATCACCGACATCAAAAATGATTGGTTAATTTGCATACGGCGGGACGAAGCTATTTAAGAACTGGCTACTATGGAAGGGGGGCGGATGACCTATGTACCTACTTAAGTACACGTAGAAATTTTTTTAAGAGCTTTTACGCCGTACATTATTTCATACAACCTTTCAAGCCCTTGTTTTTCGAATATAAGTAGGATATAAAGGTCTAAAAGGTTACTTAAGAACATTTCCGAAATGTCATATTTAAAAAAAAGAAAACTATTAATCTCTGTTTCTATGGAAACTTTTAAATTGGTCTAATTTGGCTGTACCTAACACTATTTCTCGAAAATGTTCTTATGTAACTTTTTAGACCTTTGTATCCTGCTTATGCGTATAAAGTTTTATTAAAATCGGTTCATTCATTTCGAAAAACAAGGGCTTGAAAGTTTGTATGAAATGCCGTATGGCGTAAACGCTCTTAAAATTTTTGTATGTCTATTTGTTCAAGCTAATCTCCGAAACGGCTGGACAGATTTTGACGGGACTTTCACTGGCAGATAGCTGATGTTTTATGGAGTACTTTACTGGACTTAGGCTACTTTTATTTTAGAAAAAAAATTAGGATGCCGCACAAAACAATTAAAACCATGAAATCGAATATACTGTTTTCCTACATGCACGCAAACGAAGTCGCGGGCACAGCTAGTGTCATATAAATAAATTGTTTGTATAACGATACGATCACGTCTTACCTATAATCAATTATTTGAGGTGAGAACTGTGCGTTTCATACTGCAGAAAATATCTCCTTTTAAAACTAAAAGTAGGCTGTTAAAGTGATACGATACGTAGGTACTGCGAGTAATCTGCGAGTAAAAGTTAGCTAGCGAGTGCCCGAGGCGCATGATTTACGTAACTACACAGTATAAATTTCACTGGACAGATCTGTAGTGAAAAATTTGTTTATTTTTGTGAAATTGCTCTACGTGGACACATACAGAATAGTTTAATATTATTAGGATTTTACATTCCTATTTCATGTTTTTTCTTGTAGATATTCCTTTTAGTCAGCTCGCAATCTTTTTGTGTCAATAACTTTACGGTTCGGATGTCTGTCTGGCAACCAGGATATTATGAGTTCGAAACACATCTGTTTCATTTTATTATTGACGTAAATCCGGTTTTGGTACCTAGATTTTATTTTATAACCATTTGACTACTTGTCTGAATAAAAATTGAAATGAATGTATACATCAATACATAATCAGCCTATAATATTTCCACACTGGGACACAGGCCTCCTCTTTGTGAGAGGGAGAAATGAATGAATGATGAAGTAAAAATTAATGAATAAAACAATGAAAAGTAAACAAAAACAGACTATTCTACTAAACCCATTTCCATAAATCGATAAGATAAACTTATAATTCAGAAAATAACTTATATGGCATGTACTTTAACAATTCACTTACATTAAAGTGATTAATCTACTCAATGTTTGGACATGTTGCCATACCCTTTTTTCCCCGTCCGGTCCTGTTTTCATAAAAGTAATGCTTATCAAATTGGATTAAGTGGAAAGGGCAATAGCCCCAAGGACATGACGAAACATGCCATAACAATGGTGAACGGCCATAATTAATTTATTAAAGTATTGTTGACCAATTCGTTCACGAAACGTACGCTTTCATTTTAGGTAAAATTCGTGAAAATATTTGTTTATTTACTATTACCACTTTCATTTGTTTTTAAATGAAACCCTATTCAACAAAATAGTCACAATTTCCACACTCAGAGAAGCAACCCAAAAACCAAACAATGTAATGTTTTTTAAACTGTTATACCTTTTTTGACTGACAGTTACCTACAATATACAATCAGTATTTTTTTAATAATCCTTCGTGTAACTTTATAACCGACTTCATAAATTATTCATTCAATGGATTATGTTCTTCAAAAATAAAAATAGATTCGAATTTAATACGTAATTTCGTATCAAATTAAATTAATGTTACGTCGTAGCTACGACCCTTGCTACGCCGTAGTAATTCTTTGAAGAAATGCAACCAACTTCTTTCATACGCATTGTGAGTTCGTGAGATCAGTCTTATACATGTGTGTGTGTGTGTGTATATACATGTGCGCTTTCCGTTTACAGATTGCAATAATGCTCTAAGGCAATGAGCACAGGAAAGGGCATAAGCGACTATCGTAAATATGAGCGGGCGGAGGTATACACAACGTACTTACGAATTTTTGTGCATAAATGATGACGTTGCGTTTTACAACGGGAACTCTGTTTTATGATGTACATGTAAAACATCCTTTTTTAATCACTTTAAAACTTATTAATACTAACTTATTAATTAATATTATAAATGCGAAAGTAAGAAAAAAAGTGCTGTTCCCGAGGAAAACAACAATACACGTGGCACTTTCTATTATCGTAATAACGTTATCCTTGTTTTCCTCGGGAACAGCACTTTTTTTCGGGATTAAAGGTACTCTATGTCCGTTTTTGTACACCCGACAACGTATATGCAAAATTTCAGGATGATCGATTCAGTGTTTTAGGCGTGAAAAGGTAACAAACAAACAAAAAGGTTACTTTCGCATTTGTAATATTAGTTAGAAAGTTAGGATTAGTTAGGATTTCACGCGATCAAAGTGGCGGGCAGCAGCTAGTAACATTATAAAACAGATTCATACCATGTAATGTTAAGGGGACGCTGACCCAGTAGTGGCGCCCTCACCGTTTGTTTGGTTATTTCTTTTATTTTAGAATGAAAATGCAGAAAATAAGGACGTTAAGTTGTGCTCTTCAAGATTATACGTTAATATTATTATAAACGGTAGTTTTACATTGTTTAGTTTTATTATAGTTAATCCTTAAAACGGATAATAGTGGCCACTATTTTCTGTTTTTATGATTATAATTTAATTAATTAATTTAAGCTCTGTGCTTACATAAGCACATAGCGGATTTGTAGTTTTGGCATGCTTCACTGTATCGTTTTCAGCGCTCTGTCTTGGTTTTTTACTTGGTCTGAGAGTAAAGTTCATATTACACTTTTTTTTTATTAGCCTATACTGTCCCACTGCTGGGCAAAGGCCTCCCCCAAGTCCTTCCAGGAACTCCTTTCCCGCGCCAAGTCAAACCAGCCCTCGCGGTACGCGTCCAGACATATTACACTATTAGTGAAATCGTGACATTTGAGGCCAATTCTAACTCAAAGAGTTGTGCAATGATTCTATTGATTATAATTCTGTAAAGCCATAAATTGGTTTCGGTTGCGAATCATATTTTAATCAACGTACAACCTAAGTTTTGAATTTCGCGGGCTACCTTATCGCATCTCCCTTAACATTACAAACCATTCGATTAGTATTTTTTAGTAACACAAAATGGTTGACGCTCTTTCAAGTAGTGTGGTATCTACCTAAGAAGGTATTAGCTTACCCCATGCCATTGTTCTGTTCTATAGCTCATTGTCTGGGAGTAAATACCTATACGAATAATAGTTATGAATACTCGAACTAAATATGGGTTTTCTCTTTGTTTTTATTTATACTTTCAAGTAGAAAACATCAAAACAGCTGTAGATATAATTCGATTAAAAGCAGGAGCATGTTATTCCCCTTTATCCAGAAAGTCACAAAACATATTCCAACAAAACAGCACCCAAACTCCTAACAACTCCCAAATTCGGATATTTGCTTAAATTTCAAGGATAAAAGGATCAAAAAGTGCTTAAACATCTACTTAACGAAAATTAAAATAATTACGGGGGTAGTATTCGGAGGGCATCCATTAGGTCGTTCCAACCGGCGCGTTACAGATAATGCTGGCAACGTGGGGTTATTGTTCGAAACAACAATGGTGGCACTTACGTGAGCGAGCTCTTATCTCGTCAACCACCTCGTTTGTACCGGCGGACGGCGGCCCACCTGCATAGCCGAGATATTATTTCGAGGTGACATTAGTGTAGGCAACACACGGTTAACTATAAACAAAACGACGTCGTCTTTCAAGGTTTAAGATTCTAGACGTATATGGTTACTTAATTCATGATAATAAGTGCAGAGCTATACGATATTCAACGTTGAAAGTTGAACACAAAAGTGTATACATATAATGCTAAGGGTTGGTACGACTGTAGGTAAATGGACTTGGCCAAATTTTTCTTGGCAATTTTTAAATAGGAATCCTATAGTTTACACACTAAATCCTAAACTTAACACATTAAGTCGTATTATGGCAGTTTTCACCCCAAATTGATCTATTCGAAATTAATAAATGGGACTTACATAACGTATTTTCATTACAATATGAAGAAGAATTTAGGATTTAGGTACAAGGACTGTAACATTAATTGTAACATCTGATTTGTATTATCGACATTATTTGCAAATAAATATATTTTATTCTATTGTATCTATTCGGCCGATCGTTCCAAAATCTCGATCATGAGAATCATGTATTCAAGTTAGATTCCGTTGGACTAACTCGGTTAGGATGAACTCAATTCCGTGAAATGTTCCTCTTGACTTCGAGGAGCTAACTAGTACGGTATGCATGATACTTGACTGTTTAGAACGTGTGGTCTCCCTAAGAACTGGTATTCTTTATAATTTATTTTTGAGTTAAATAGTGAAACAACTTTATGAAAATTATTAGCTTCAGAAGTTTTTTTTTTCTAAATGGGTTCTTTAGCCACAAAACCATAACCATACGTATTTGTTAAGATTATTAGAATTAGAATAAGATATATTTATTTGACATAAAAAAGTTCAAAGATACAAAGTGACGCTTAAATTAAGCGCGCAAATAGCCTGTCACAAAATAAATGATCAATGGACCCCATGCTAGGAAAAAATTGTGTTACAGACGTCATCCATCCATCCATGTATGGATATTATAACAGAAACAATTTAGTATCTAATGTCCATTTTTATAAGATTGTGAGTGGACCTAAACTACACTGTACTGCTACACTAATATTGTTTAGTTTGTCTCGATAACAGAAGAAGAAGAGCCAAAGTTTGAGGAAGCAAGAAAAAGTTAGTTAATAAACCCCTAAACCTTTCAGTAAAACAAAAACGGTTACTCAAAAGTTCTTTATTTCATCCCGTGTTGACAAACAAATGGAACACGCAACAAAATGAGTAACTAGGAAACCGACATCCGTGAAACCAACTCAATCAAACTAAAGTACTTCTTTCCCTCGTAAACTTCTACTTACATGTAATTTACAAACGTTCTGAGTAAACACAGCCATTCCGTAGGATTTTTGGATTAAAATTGAAATAGCACGCAGAAAAGGTGGGCATTTAAAATCGTTAACTGCCATGTATATTTAGAATAATAATGTGTGTGCACCTAGGTATGTGTTGTGCACGCAGCTATATTGTGAAATTAACCTCAATTCACCTATCAACAATTAATAATGAAATAATTATAAATAATAAAAAATATATCGCTGTGTTTATCAGTGGCGAGAAAGCAATGGTGGCCCAGTAATTACGCCCCCGACTTACGAGTTGTTCGTCGTGGGTTCAAACCCAGTCAGGCGGGGTACTTTGTAATTTATTTCATCACCGTTGCTCCCAAAACGGTGAGGACGGGAGGAAATCAGCATGTCTTAGAAAAAAAAAAATTGAAGACATGTGACATCTACCAACCTGCACTAGGCCCGCGTCGTTTATTACGGCCCACTCCCTCTCAAAAAGAAAGGAGGCCTGTGTCTTAGCAGTGACAACATTATAGGCTGATTATGTATATCTGTGGTACTAACTTTAATGCCATGTTGTGTGTACGCCGACTGTACATTCAAACTAAAAATCCTCACTCATGAAAACGACGACGTGCAAGTGACAAGCGACCGCCAACGAAAAGCAAATAAAAACGTACCGCGCGATAAAACTGCCTGACGGACTGCGCGGCGCACCTACCTGTTTGTAGGTCAACTTAACACCTCCAAAACTAACCTAACTAAACACGTAACTGCACTATCAGCGGTCATATATTTTATCCTGTTTAGATATCGAAACCAATAACGTCCGTGGAGTTTCGCTAGCTAATTTAATTTGACCTTGTATATGACTGCTAAGTTTTACTTTAAAAAAACTGTAGTGGCGACGCTTTTCGTAATAAAAAAACTAAAATGGCACTCCTCCCGGGATTTCAACTTTGGAATTTGACGTTCGATAATGACAAAGAGTACCTACAAAGAAAATAGGCAGTTTATTACGCACTTTTATATCGAACTTTTGTTTCAATATTATTAAGAACATTTGTCTAATTAGTAGTTTAATACTGTTTTACGAAATACTTTCTTAACAATGTCTTCGACTTCGGAAAACTGCTTTGCCATTTCAAACAAAACACATTCAAATTAAATAAAGCAGATCTATCTATTTAGGAAAGTGGAACTTTGAACAAAATCGTAAATCCACAAAGGCAACAGAAAATTTATTCAAATATGACTACGAGTATACCTCTCGTTTTAAAGAGATGGGACTCTGATTTATACGTGTAGCGGTAACGTGGGAATATAATCACGAATGGGGTTATGAAACATAGTACTTATCGAATCTACCTGTGAGCATTTTTCCATTTGGTTTCAGCACATTTTTGTATTTTCACGTTATTTGTAAAGTTGTACAGAGAAAATAAGGTTTTCGATCCTCAACTGTTATTTGTCAAAGGGATTGGGCATTCATTAAAAAGTGTTTTTAACCGTAATGCGCAGAAAGGTCACTTTTGAGATATATAGAGACAGTTGGTGGTAGTCTTTTGTGAAAACTGTAATTAAATTACTTCTTCTAATCTTAAATTTATTTGTCGATCTTGTCATCAAATGTAAATCATGTGAAGAGAGAATCAAATAATGGAATAGCGTTTAATTGTAATGTTATTAGGCAAACTTTTGAGGAACACAGTTTAGAACGATCAAGTAGGTACTTACATCAATAAAGCCACTCTTAGTCTATAATTTGGTTTATTAATGACGTTGAGTATCATTCGACCGTACTAACGTACTAAGTAAGTGTGTATAAACAAAATAAGGTTGTTAAAGTGTCAGTTGAATAGAACCTCTTGTGCGGATCGGACACAGGGTTTGTCCATTAGCCTGATTACGGTCAAAATGTTCGCCCTCTGGGGAGGCTGCGGCCACCGGTTTCCCTTTCTCTCCGACTGGACGTAACTATTAAATTTCGTCTCTTGCTACCAGATATGTAGCTCATATATGAGATTAAAAGCAATATAGATGAAAACGTTAAGATTACATATTGAGAATTGCCATTTTTCGTATCCAACATTATTTTTTAAAGCACTTACAAAGTTTTGAATAGCTTATTTACTGAAGATAATCTTACAATAGAATCAAATTCTAAGAATGTGTTTCTAGCTGAATGAAACTTGAATAAAATACATAATTTAAGCAGTCCCGATTCCACAAGCCTTATCTAACGCTGAGGACAATAGAGTGATAATATAATAACACTTATTTGAGATCTAACCACCGCACACAATGGAGAACAAACCAACTGTAGGCACTCCTGTGAGCACGGTGGAAACCGATAGAGGGTAATACACACTGAATAGGCCCCAAATGCCTCTTCAGTCTGTAGAGCTTGTGTCTTGTCATTTCACAGTGGTCGAACACTCCACGCAGATAAAGACGTATCTATAGTGAGATATCCTAGTGAAATTAGCAGCTAGGTACTCAATCACGCTCCAGTTACCTATAATTATGGAATTGCACAACAAATTAAGTGGCTGACGCATCGCATTCCCTTTGGGACTGATTAGACAATAATTTGGGAGCGTTTCCGAGTTTGGTTCCATACATTTGTAAGAAAATTATCGGTGATTTTGATCATATGGAAATGTAATTGAAACACTCCGTAGAATTTAGTTTGAGAAATATTCACGATTTCGTGGAATATGAATGGCCCCGCTACGCTCTTTTGCTGCATTTTGTGGCGCAATGGCCAATATTGTTAATTGGACGTGCTCAAAGTGGCATCAAAATTGTTAGTTTACGGACTAACGCGTACGTGACGATTCGTTTTGTTAACTTATGATACCTATTAAAAATAAAGTATACAATTTTGTTTTTGCGAGAAATTATAAGGTTTATCGGAGTCCTTTGGATTACATTGTTCCGTGTGGTTCCCAACAACGAATAAGCCACTAAACTACGATTAGTTACCAATTAGTCTGCCAAGCGCGATGATTATAGCGCCTTTGAGCGGTAATTGGCCGTTGTTTAGGCCCTGGTTTCTACTGTGTGAATGTTTTCATTAGTGACAATGACAACATTAGTTTCAACAAAATATCCGTTGTAAGTAGATAATATTTGCTGTGCCCATAGGTATTTGATTTCTTCTTTCTTTCTTGGGTTTCTTTTTCTTGTTTGCAATAATACAAAATAAATACCTAAATATCTACTGACATTTAAAAAACCTATGGCATTTTATTTGGTGAAAACGTATAAAGATCATTCAAAGAGAAAAAGTACTAAGTCCGTTACGTTTTCATGCATTGATTGCATGAAAACGTAACGGACTTAGTACTTTTACTGCAAAAATTTGGATGCAAAAATAACCCGCTCATACTTCACCGGTAAAAAACAAACCATAATTTCCCGCTACAAGCTATATGAGTCTATTTGACAAGTTAAAAAGTAAAAAAAGGCCACCTCGCGAACACTGCACAAAGCAATGCCACTGGCACTTTTGACGTTTGACACTTGTTACCGCCATCTTTTTTCTCGGAATTGGTTAATTGGTCAGTGTGCAAACTGCGCCATGAGGTTCCACCATACTCGTAATGTTCTAAAGGGATTGAAGTTCAAAGGTTCTCCATGAATTAGAGAGAAATTTATTTAGCTTTGAACGAAGGTTTTTGTTATTAAAAAATATGTAATAATAATGATAATATTTACATGTCCATGGCAATTAATTTAATGTTTACCTGTTTCAAATTGCGTTATTAAAATCATCTCAGCGGTTTACTGATCAGTGATCACACATTCTCCTAAATTCAAATTCCTGGTCGAGGAAAATGATAACAATGGCTTCTACATTTCCTCTAAAAAGGAAAAAAACGTTATGAAAAATGCAAAAAATACGGAGACTGCCTACACGTCAACGATTAAACGTGACCTGTATTCCATTATTATTCGGTTTAATGATACAGTATCCAGACAAATTGGACTTCTTACAAGTAACATTGGAACGTCTCCCTAAATTTCTATTAGCCTGAGAAGAACGAGTGAAATTTTGTTCGACACAAATTTACTGCAGTTCATAAGGAACCGGGAGAGCGATGCCTGTACATTACTCATGGGCGTGCCTCGAAAACATTCTTTACTTCTGTTGCCTGGTTTATGCCGTATATGTGCTTAGGTACCTAGTTTATATTCCCTATGAGGTCAGCTTGACTGATAGCTGTTCTTGTTTACAAGGTTCAATGAAATAGGATAGCATTAATCAACGTCTTCCAAATGTTGACCCGAAAAATCCTTCAATTAACTATGAAAGTAATACATTTTATGCTTTTCTTTTCAAGTGAAACTAATTTCTAATGCCTACTTCAAAGAAAATGTTCCAGTCGTAAATTGAATTAGGTTATAGTTGATTTCTGTTACAAAATTCAAAAGCTTTCTTCTGTCACGAAAAATAACAATTGAACAGTGAAAATATTAAGGTTTCGCCTTCAGTTTGATAGTTCATTAACGAAATCCGCAGAGTTGGGTTAATATTAACAGGTTATTTCAAAATGGCTTCTTTAATGAAGGATAACTGGATAGAAAACGAATAGTAAAACGTAGAACAATATCGTCAGATTTTTTACTAAAATAGGCTTTATTGACATTAGCACGAATTTATAATTAAACCAAAAACTTTCCTAAAACCCTTAGAGTGTGCTTATATGTATGTATAGTATATCCTGATCTCATCAGGACAGCCACCCTACTAGTCATTAATTACATAACTCCGCGGACAAAAACTTGATAATTGCCTTCATTACCCTTTCGAGAACACTCGACCCGGAAACTAGCACATTAGCAACGCGTATGCGAACGTTTGTTTCATAAAATATTTCTGAAACGAATCACGGACAAAGTAAGCGATACGATTCTAGCGGGAACTCTATGAATAAAATTATCATTTTGCAGAATTGATTCTGGAACACAGTAAAATTCTCGTACTATACAGCCTGCTTATGAGTATCTATCCATTTGACTTCGGTATTATTTTATGCAATTGGTACACAGCTATCGTATGTATTGCGAATTGGACTGTATAATTAATTGTACAGCCCCGTTTGGTTAGGTAATCAGCTGTGATATTATTCTGCACGTTTGCCCTTCTGTTTTGCATTTGTTTTCTATTTCTATGCTAATTTTTTAATGTTTTTATCGTCCTATATGTACAAAATTAATTCTTCTTGGTGCCAAAACATCAATAATGCAGAATGTATAAGGATTTAAAAATATTGTAACAATTTATTGTATTGATTACCTACATTCTATGCAAATAAATAACTCTATCTATCTAATGCCCAAGAATACATTCATATTTTGTTTTTATTGAATTAAGGTAAGATATTTTCGGACTGAAAAAATTTAATCACTCACAGTTAAAAATGTCATGTGTCATTGACATCAAAAGTTGACTACAATAAATTCTAACCTCTGAATCAAATAACATTTTCAATTTCACCGGATACGAGGCGTGTTGATCGACAAACAGTAGGATTGACTGAGTTTCGCCAGCCAACCCGCTAGGTATATTCGGCAGCTTGAAAATTGCCATCATATTTCAGTGTCAAACGTGCCGAGCCGAATAACTTCCTTAGGTATTACACTCAAAGTTTATGCGAGGAAATCAGTCACGGATGTAAACAACAAGTAGGTAAGTAAGTTCTTAATAGTGATGCACACTTAAATCCATTGGCGTATTAAGTTATAATTACACTTGTTATCGGCTGGAGACGTGTTATTGTTATAATTGATTAATTACTCACTTAGACTATGGCAACGATACTTTATAATTATAATAAACAGGTAAACTATTTTAATGGAACGTAATATTTGGGCTTCATTACAAACAATAGACTACAAGCCATTGTTAGGGAATATTGGAAAAATGTTTGAAAATCTCGCGCTTCGCATTGCCCGTAGCAAAAAATAGAAGCCACAGCATGCAGACTCAATTTTCTTTCGTCGTATTAATATGCAAACGAAGGAAGACTTTTATTTATGGACAATTTTCAAGATAATAACATGTGTCGAGCTCGATAGCAGCAAGTTTTGGATAAAATAAAGGCGACAATATTTTGTGAACATTCAATTTTCTGCCAATATTGTAACATGTCATGAATTTTTAAGAATCTCAGAACAAAGAACGTGTTCATTCGAGAGGATATTTTTACGATTCCATTGGTACCTACCTTAAAAATTACATTTCTTTTATACAGAATTTTTATCTTGGTCCCTATTACGTTTAGTAAAAGGGGTTCCAAGCAATCGATTAATTATCTCCACTATAGATTTTCCAAAGGCAGCCGGTAAAAGCATGTTCATCCCAGCTACGTCAAACGGCTGGCTAGGCAAAGCAGTACAATATCATTAGACAGATGGGTCTAGCTAGATCCTGTGCCTTAAGGACAATGTTATGCTATAGGACGAGAATAACGTCTCTTTGTGGCGGTAACGTTTGGAACACTGGAGAGTTCCAGACGAAAGGCTTTACTAAGTTTAGCTAGAACATTCGAGAACTGGGAATAATGTTTTGGAAATGACTATTCCGTCAAAGGTACACAGTAACTCTCCTTTGAATATGAATATTTAGAAGATCGAGACTGAACTGTATGCATTGTGGTGTTTCTGGTGAAACATAATATTATTATTTCTAGCTGTTACTTCATAAGCCTCAAACATGTTGGGAAAGGCGATATTTTAGCAGACTCTCAGTGCTAAGAAGTGCTGCGAATCTTGAAAACATAATATACGATGTCTGTGTGTGACTTCAAGCGGAACCGTACTCTTGTTATAATCGTACGTAACTGCTATCATAACAGGTTTTTTATTATTATAGCATTCTTCAGTTCTGCTCATAGCATTCAAGAACCTTAACCCGTAGCCTAATATATATTTCACCTTGAGGGTAGACAAAAAGAATCCTGAAAAATATGCCTCCGATGATGGTTCTTCGCTTATACAAACTACGCGATTCTCTGACTGGTACTAGAACCTGACAAAAAAAGGTCATCTGCCTAGTCTTTTCCCAACTACGTTGGGGTCGGCTTTCAGTCGGACTACATTTAGCTGAATATCAGTATTTTACATGAAGCGACTACCTTACCGGGAGCAGTGGTGGCCCAGTGGTAACGGTCGTGACTTACGACTTGTAGGTCGTAAGTTCGAACTCACAAAGGCGCTTAATAAAGCGCCTGTATGGGTCCAAACCAAAAAAAAGCCACCACAGCTCTCAAAACGGTGAAGGAAAACATCGTGAGGAACCGATATTATGTCTTAGAACCAAAAATTCGAAGAATTGTAACTTCTATCAACCCGCACAGGGCCCGCGTGGTGTTCCCGGAGCCATTCCCGGAGCCCTGTGTTCCAGCAGTAGGACCATTATAGGCTGAATATATATGACTACCTATCTGCCGTCCACAAACCAGTTACTTGGTGACACGATACCCCTTGGTAAGACTGGTTGTCAGATTTACGGGCTTCTGACTACCCGTAACGATTGACAAATATCTACGAATGACAGCCGGGACCAACTTTCCGAGGCACGTGGGGTCTCGATGCATACTAATAATATAAATGCGATAGTGTGTCTGTCTGTCTGTCTGTCACCTCTTCACGCTTAAACCGCTGAACCGATTTAGATGAAATTTGGTATAGAGATAGTTTTTGTCCCGATATTCCCACGGAAAACTTTTGCGGGAGAAAACCGCGGGGCTGCTAGTATGTAATAAATGGTCACCCTTCCACGGACCGACCTCGGCAAACTTTGCTTAACCTTGATGATCGACCCATGTGAGATATTAACTACTAGCTTCCGCCCGCGGCTTCGCCCGCGAGTTATGTCAATAAAAACTATCCTATGTCCTTCCCCGGGATGCAATCTCTGCCAAATTTTATCGAAATCCATTCAGTGGTTTAGGCGTGAAAAGGTAACATACAGACAGACAGACAGAGATACACAGACAGACAGACAGTTACTTTCGAATTTATAATATTAGTATGGATTAATTAATTTAAAGAATATAGAATACTGGCAGGTTTACGTGATTCTGGAAAGTTTATTTCTGTCCTTAAATATAAGATAAGTACTTTGTTCGCCCACTGCACGTAGGTATCAATTATTTTGTAACCGCTACTAAGCCCCATTATAGATGGATATTTCCTAAGATACAGACAGGTTTTTCTGCCTAGTTTAGAAAAAGGGAGTCCTATGACCCCTGTTATTGTTGTACTGGTTTTACTTTATAACATTTTAGTTTATACGACAAATCTGTATGCTTTGTACAAACTATTTTAAATAAAAATTGTTATTTAAGTCATCAGAAGCCATTTAATCTATATAAATAACAATGTATAGCCGATTTGTTTGTACGCGCATAACTTCTGGACGACTACACCAAATGGGATATTTCATTTTTTTTGTGTTCGGTATTGCCAGGAAAAGGTTGAAGGCAGAAAAAAATTGCCCCTGAGCGAAGCTGAGGCGGGCCGCTAGTTTTAAATATAAAGAACTTTCAGAAAACGACCCCACCACAACATGCCCCGTTTAGCTAATAGCGAATAAATTAAAAGTGGGACATTAAAACTATACAAATACTTAAACTATTCTCGGTAAAGTAGTTTAAATGCTCCTGCAAATTAGTCATGCTGCGACGACGCGGAATCTCCCGCCTACTCGACCCGCCCATTGCAACGAGCACTTTTTTTATTTTATTTACATGATTACTGAAACTCTTGACTATTTTGTAAAATAATTTTGAAAATCATCGTGACTATAAACAAACCTTGGCAATTATTATATAGGATATTTTCTTTCAGTAATGTGAGTTTCAATAAAATGGAAAGGACAGGCTTGATCAGGAATAATCAATTTTTTTTTATTTTTATGATTAATAATAATAGTTTGAGATACAAAAGTTCTAATTTCTGTACAAAAGTGCTATGACTTTTATTCACTGAGTATTTGGTTTTTCCGAAATACTTATACAAAAATATTAAATAATGAAACCTTTATTGGTATAAAAATATTAAAAACCTAACCAAATAAAATCGCTAGAAACGGTTTAAGATACTTAAATGTAAATCACAGTCCCGTGTTGGTTTTTTAAGTTAAGGTAAATTTACATATTTACAAGGGATATACTATGGGCCTCTACTTTCGTAAGTGGATCAAATTTGGAATAAACGTTTCTACTTACAGGGGCCCATGTGTAAAACCTTTGGGGTCCCTTAAATAGAAACCAAATAGAAGGTTGAAGGTGAAAGGAAATGGATAAAATTATAAGTACAGACTATTGTTGATACGTCATTAAAGGTGGGTTGCGTCTCTAGTTCCAAATATTATAATAAAGTTATTAAAGTTATTATTTCTAAGTTCTTGCATGTGACCAAACCGGTACTTTTGCGTACTTATGACTAGCTTTGACAATTTCCCTTTGCAAGCAAACTAGTTCGCGTAAATTCACAAGAGCCATTGTGTATAATGATTGTTTATTATTTTCTAACTCTGCCTAAACTATGTAGAGTGTGGTGATTCAGTTACCACATTAATTGAAACCACGTATTCTACATTACGATTAATGTGATAACCCCTCTGTGTATTGGCTGATGTAGGGACGTATTTCAACCGTCAAATTATGAATGCTTTCAATAGACTTGCCCTTAACTTAGGAATACAATAAAGGGTGCGCTAACGTATTTTGACGGATAAGCCTGACGTTTAAGATTTAAATCAGACGAAATTCGGGTTTTATGTGAGTTGGGCCGTAGCACAAACGCTGGGATATTCGTAAGCGAAAAGCTGTTACTACTGGAAAGTAACTTACATTATTTGAATCTAGACAAAATCCGTTTTGATGGTTCCTTTGAAATCAAAAGTAGAACAAAGACAACCTGTCTATGAGTAATTATGACAACGCTTTCAGTAAATCTGGCTAAGATAAATAGAGGTCTACATAAAAATTATGTACTAGACTATTCCAAGTTGTATTGTTTTAAAATTAATGTAATTTTATGAAAGTGTTTTGCTTTATTTTTATCAACTTCAATTTTGTTTAACATAAACCAGAAAATAGAAAATTAACTAAATAATAACAGAACAGGCCGATCGATCAGGTTAAGCTACGCTTGCCGCGGTTGGTCTGTAGATGGGTGACCATCTTTACATACCGAGACCCTCCGAGCCTCGGATAGCACGTTAAGCCGTTGGTCCCGGATCTTCGACAGTCGTTACGACTGGGACTGGGTTGTGGAGGTCAGATAGGGTCACTCCATGTAAAATGCTGGTATTCAGCTGTATCCGGTTAGACTGGAAGTTGACCCCAACACAGTTAGAAAAAGGCTAGGCAGATGATGATTATAAGATAATTATAAGATAATTAAAAAAATAAGAGAAATCTTCATAGTTCTCAGAGAAAGTATTGAATTTGATTGGTTTGATCACCACCCACTAGATGTTATCTTTCACTGACATTCAATTTTAACATCTGAACATTCACAGACATTGAGTGAAGATAAGAAGTAATTTTAATAAGAGTATTTTTTCAGAATCGTAGTTCTATAAGGTTTCCAAATTGACATCTAACTTGAATTATTAAAGTTAATATCATATCATGTTGCTTTAGAATTCGGGAAACTGCGTCAAGTTTCTCGTCGCCTATCCCGCAGTGTTTGAAGACTAAGGCATCCTGCCCGTCATGACATATGCACAAATTTAAGCGAGTTATTCTCGGACTCTCTTTGAAGGATAAAATCAGGAATGAAATTATCCGGAAAAGGACCGGAGTTACCGACATACGAGTAGCTTGCAGAGTAAGCAAATTGAAGTGGTAGTGGGTTGACCATGTTTGTCGAAGGGCCAATGGCCGGTGGAGCAGACGAGTCCTAGAGTGCAGACCGCATATCGGCAAGCGTAGTGTGGGACGCTCCCCAGCCAGATGGACGGACGACCTAAGGTGGCTGGGATGGACTCGATGCGGAAGGCGGAGGACAGGGTATTGTGGCGCAGCCTGGGAGAGGCCTGCGCCCAGCAGTGGACTGCAAAAGTCTGAGTTGATATCGTGTTTCTTTGCCGTTTTTCGTGAGGAAACCGACAAGTCCTAGAACCAAAAAATCGAACACATGTTACATCTACCAACCCGCACTGGGCCCGCATGGTAGATTACGGCCTACTCCCTCTCAAAAAGAGAGGAGGCCTGTGTCTCAGCAGTGGGAACATTATAGGCTGATTATGCTTATGAAGGTGTAGTCGTCGCTAGCCTCACGATCTCTTTCCATCTGGTTCGACAGTCTAGCGCATTTATTAACAGGGCGTTATAGATATTTTTTAAATGGAGTATTGTTTGTGATACTCGTACGTAAGAGATTCATAAATAAACTGCGACTAAACCGTTTGCCATCTGATGTTATCATAAAATTCGCATTTAATCAGATTTTAGTATCTCTTAAAGTAAACAACGGCAGTACTTTCATCCCTAAGGCTTGCGATACCTGCTCATAATTTATACACATTAAAGGAGGCGCTTTATTTCACTCACACCTACGTTCTATTCTCGAAATCACCTGTATATCATTTTAGTACCTGTTCACGATATTACATCTAGTCTAATATCACTTACGATTTGTAATAATATCTAAGTAAAATGATATCGCAAAGCTTATGAGTTTGCTGTAGGGCGTATTATATTCGTACTCGAGGTTCTTTGTCGTACGTTTAGTACTCAAATAGAAAGACAAAAAGAATATTGTTATTAAAAGGGTTCTTTGGTAAGCTAGAAAGCCTTATAAGATGTTCCACGTGCCATGTAATATAAAAGGCAAGAGGCTTAAGAGCGTTTACGCCGTACGGCATTTCATAAAAATTTCAAGCTCTTGTTATTCGAAATGAATTAACCGATTTTAATGAAACTTCATACGCATAAGCAGGAAACAAAGGTCTAAAAAGTTACTAAAGAATATTTTCGAAAAATAGTGTTACGGGTCATTCGATGATTTCCCATCCAAAAAAAATAATAAAAAGCCGAATTAGACCAATTTTAAAGTTTCCAAAGAAACAGATATTTCCAGTTATCTTTTTTTTAGATAAGATTTTCGTAAATGTATTCGTTTTCTACAGCAGTCTCTATCCAAATAACAACTTATCTATCTATACTAGTAACAAAGCTTAAAAGTTCGTTTGTTTGTTTGAACGCGCTAAACTCTGGAACTACCAGTCGGATTACGAAATAGCTTTACATTTGATAGCTCATTTTTTAAGGAAGGCTGTATTTAACATCACGCTAGGACCTTGAGGAGCCAATCGAAAAGAAAAATAAAAAGTCGGAAATAACGCTAAGCGAAAACGATGTATTAGTG
This sequence comes from Gortyna flavago, assembly GCA_963669345.1. Taxonomy (NCBI): domain Eukaryota; kingdom Metazoa; phylum Arthropoda; class Insecta; order Lepidoptera; family Noctuidae; genus Gortyna; species Gortyna flavago. The sequence continues at coordinate 11,788,168 of OY770129.1, forward strand.
CGGGCAGGCGATGCGATGCGACGCGGTGGAACAAGAAATTTCACACGAACAAAATCGCGGGCAGAAGCTAGTATGACAATATTTCTTTAGAAATTTAAACTCCTCTAGACCGTAATTCAGCCACGGCGGCCAATCTCAACGGAGACTATCCTTCGGCGCGGGAGATATTATAGTGCACAAGTGTGTGCGCAGACACAGGTCCACTCCCTCTTCCCTCACTCTCATAGTCTCATAGTCCAGACACGACTGGAGAGAGATCAGGCGCAGGATCAACGGCTTAAGGTGAATGCGCAGTGGTAGACCGCGAAATTCAAATTTTCTTACGTTTTTTGCAATTTGTAGGTGAGTGTCAGGTTGTATCTTCATCAAAATATGATTCGCGACTATAATCGATATGAATTTACAGCTAGAATTATAGTCATTACAATGATTAATATATCTCTTTAAGTTAGATTTATTCCCTAAGCACTTTTCCATAAGTATTGTTCCACTGTTCCATAAGCACTTTTCCATAAGATGTATTAATGATTCTTATGATTATAATTCTGTAAATACGTACCTGTTATAGTCGTGAATCATATTTTGATCAAGATACAACCTGACTGTCCTGAAAATTGCAAAAAACATAAGAAAAAAAATAATTTCGCGGGATATAACTGTGCATTCACCTTCACGTGCTTTGCGAGCCCTTGCCATCGGTCATGCCATGACATGCCGTTGGTTTCGCGGTCGCATTTGGGATCACGAGACGTCCTGGGTTCGATTCCCGGGTCGGGCAAAGTGTTATTGAGTTTTTCCAATAAGAATTTCTTAATAACAGTCCGGAGTTTGGAAGTTGACCGTTTAGAAATATAAGTAGATACTTGTGGTACCTGTGAGTAAGTTTACGGGCTGATAAGAATGATAATGATGATTATACGACGCAGCTACCCTCCGCCTATCCACTTGAATAACTGTATTAATGTAATGTTCACTCTATGTAGTCGTTTCCATTAGCGCCAACGTTAACCCTAGATTTTAATTATAGGCTATTCTGGAATTAATTGGGATCTGAGAAAGCACTTATATAGTGTTTCATGGCCTTTCCAACTAACTGTGAAGGACCGTTGGAGCCGCAGCCATGCCAAATGTAGTCGGATTCACGTACTAAAGACAAAAACAAAAAAACCTGCAGCTGTGTAATCATTAACTCAGATGAAATAAGTAAACCTGGAGTACAACGGAGCGGAATGGTGATGCTCGTAAAAATGCTAAATTGACTGGGTTATTACAATTCCTAGCAAATTCTTTGACACTCGAGTGTACCCGTCACTTTGATCTTGAATAAGCTCTCCTAGTATCGGTGAAGTGTTAGCCATTTTATACAAAACAGAAGGCCAATTTATTCTCGTAATTTATAAGGTTCAAAATCTAGTCGCAGTCTCATCTTGGCGACAAAGAAATGTCAAAAACTTGTCAAAAATGTAGGGAAATTAGAGGTATTTTTGACACATTGAGATTGAGATCAGCTGTGAACGTTCTTAAAATTACGATAATTGCCCTTCTGGTTTCAAACAACGATGCCTCTTTTATTCCGTAACAATGAAAATACTTGAATGTAAACTGAGAGTCTTATCACGGAACCCTTATTTGTTTCTCAAATCACTGTTCTTGACTGTACATGGTGTTTTCTCTTGTTCTTCCACTTTTTGATGGCGTCCGATCGCGAAATTGTCTGAGATTATTCTACAAATCGCCTTGCTTGTAACAAACTTGAATATTCTCCTTTGAGAGCACCGTGTATTTCAACGCAGGGCGCCAGTAACGGGACTACGCTTTGTTTTCAAGTAAAATAGACTAGAATATGAGTATTATACGTAAAGTCGGTACTTGACATTTTCATTAAAGTTTTGGTAGCACAGGTAATGTATCTATCAATTTTGAGTAGCACTGGATTGAGTAAAAACTAAACTTCGAGAATAATGTAAATGTGATTAATCTTGATAAGATTTTACTCGTGCAATAGAGCGATAATTCTTGTCATGAAAGAAATCTCCTTATAAACAATATTCCATACAATTTCAACATTATTTAATTATAACCAACTCAACACACACGCAATTTTCAAACAGTCACCTTTAATCTAAACTCCTTTATCAAATCTACCCTTAATCAAAATATCGACGACACTTATGACTAAGAGGCACCTTTGTCTCCTTATACGTTTCTCGGGTTTGCCGCCAGCGGCGCTATCGTCGCCACGGATAAGTGAAAGCGCCCATCGCGCCATTGAAGACCCGCTTACACGAACACCCTTATCACATACGTATCGGAAACGAGTTTTATATTAGTCTATTGGCCGTGGGCTTGCTGTGTACCCTGTTCTGTTAACTGGCTCTATGTTGACAACATTGTTGAATGCATTTTCGTTCTTACCAAATAAGAAACGTGTTTTTCCATACATAAGCCTTAAAAGAAAACTTAAACGTCCAAAGAAGACACACAGACAGACAGAAGTGTAATGATGTAGCGTAACACTTGTATTTACAAGCAATACTTGTAAGTAAAGTAAAGTAGCAATACTATGCGAAGTAAGGCATTTCTCAATGCGTTCTATATGACACGCTTTTCAATTCATAAATGTTAAGGTAAGTATAGTGCCGATCGCCACTCAACTATTGTCTATGAATAGGGTTCTGGGACCCTGTGGGTTGTACCTCATAGTAATGTTTGCGAATACGGGTGTTAGTCTTTTGAAACTGAAACTTTGCATGTGTAAGGGTTTCACGTTTAATTGTGAACAAAATTGCGAGCAATGGAAGTGAGTTATGCTAACCTGTAATGATAAAATATCAAATAAATAGTAACATGCATCTTTGATTATTGGAGTCATCATCATCGAATCAGCCATATGGGCCATATATGGGTGCCTACCTAAATATATGTTAAAAAATCATTTACCTTAATGTTATTAACTTTTACCGAAAGTTACCCACGAAGTATATTTGCAACAAAATAGCATTCTCTCGCTTTCAACTGGCCCCAATGAAAATCAATAAAACGTATAAGCCCCTTTACCATACTGTACCACTGCCAATATCGGAATTCAATTGTGTCCGAAGCGCTACGGCCTTAAACTTGCCGTTGTCAAGTCATAACGTTCTTAATGCCCGAGTGCCCCGACTATAGTCAAACAATTGTCAAACCATTGACGTGTTTCCACTTTAATGAATTTGAACTGGCTTTTATTTAAGGTCTCTAATGCCTGCGGCGACTCCCATGTTATCATTTCTTTCTTTTTATCTTTATTTATGTAATGTCCTAATTGATTTACGCGGGATCATTAAAGTTAAAGACAAGTTTTTATTTGTAAAACATAGGTGGGTGTAAAAACAGGTATTGTAGGCAAATAAAATGTGTATAGGTAAAATATGTTTTACCGATGTACGGCGTAAAAATATCAATAAAGTAGGTATCTAAAATTATACATCACTATCTGCCTAGTCTTTTCCCAACTAAGTGGGGGTCGGCTTCCAGTCTAACCTGATGCAACTGAGTACCAGTATTTTACGTGGAGCGTCTAAAAAATATAGTAATATAATACATAATCTATAATTACACATAAGTGACAGAATAAACTTTCATTAAAATTAAATGACAAAAATAATATAATCACAGCATTTAACTACCTCTAACTATTAGCACACTCAATATAGATATAGATACATATTGTTTGACTGCGAGCTCGTACAATCAATGCGATATTGTTACAGTTGTCATACCTAGACAAACCTAGAGATGCTTTTCTCAGAAACCTTTAGACCACTCCTATTTATTTTTTATTTTATTTTAAAATTATGGCATCTCGCAGTTCATCCTTTATGAGGATGGCTACTGCTTAACCGGACTTTCCTGTGGATGCCTCGAATTAAGGCCTCCAGCCAGGGCAAACAATAACTTAAAAACTAAGCGACAGCGCTAAGGGTAACCCCCTGCGGGGTTCGGACCTCGGCTCAGGGCGTCGCTGGAAGAGGACAGCAAGGGACAGGCTGGATCGGTATTATTATTGGTGTTTAGGGGCGAATTTAAAACTACAGGCTCAGCTGCGCGGGCTGGCTCGAGCAAGGGTCGGGGCGGGCACGGTGATGGTGCGGGACGTCGCGACGGGCCTCGGCGGCGAGGACGGAAGGACGGATGTCTGAGCTTGTGATTGTGTTGTCGTCTGAGAGTACTAGTGGCCTTACTGCTCTCCTGGAGGAGGGTAGTGGCGTCGTCGGGGACAGTGAGGGTATGCCTTGGTCGGCGAATCCTACTTATGCGGGAGGGAGTGTATCGGGAGGCCGCCGCAATCAGGGGATTGGGGTGCTTTATGGCAGAGTCAAAGAAGCGCTTGGAAAGGCGTTTCATGAACTGCTGGATGGTGGGGAGTCTGAGATCTTGATGCAGATTCACATTTCGGACATAGAAGGGGGCTCCCGTGACCTTTCGGAGGAAACGGTTCTGGAGGGTTTGCATTTTATGCAAAAATCGCGGCTTGGCGTGTGCGAAGACTACGCAAGCATAGGTCATGATGGGACGGATGACCGCGGTGTAGAGGCGCAATTTGCACTTGAGTGACAATTTGCTGCGGGCAGTTATCATAGAGTGGAGCCTACCGAGAGCGAAAGAGGCGCGCGAACGCGCCGTCTTTATGTGCTCGTTGAAGGTGAGGTTGTGGTCTAGGATGACACCTAAGTATTTGGCTCGCTTTCCCCAGGGGATCGGCTTGCCGTACAAAGAGATCGGGCGCGGGAGGGGGGGGGGGGGGTCGTTTGCGCGGTCTCGAGAAGATGACCGCCTGACTCTTATCGGGGTTGACCTCGATTCTCCATTTCCGGAACCAATCGCTCAAGGCGCTTGCGGAGGTTTGGAGGTTTCGAGCTATGGATGACTGGTTGGCACCCGAACAGTAAATGGCAGTGTCGTCGGCGATGAGCGCCAACTGTGCCTTTTTACTGTTCGGGATGTCACTAGTGAACAGGGTGAAAATGAGGGGAGACAGAACGGAACCCTGGGGGACTCCGGCGCGGATGGGGTGAGGGGGAGAGAGAGCGCCCTCGATACGGTAGCGGAAAGTGCGGTCCGACAGAAAATCTCGTAAGATGAGCACGAGACGGTCTGGCACACCTAGCAGGTACAGCTTATATAATAAGCCATTGTGCCAGACCTTGTCGAACGCCTTCGCTATATCGAAGAACAGGACGCCTGTCGAAGCACCTCGCTGAAAAGCAGCGCTAATGTGCTCGACTATGCGGTGGAGCTGGTGGATGCACGAATGCTTCGTGCGAAAACCGAACTGTTCGGGGGGGATGAGGCTCTTTGCTTCGGCATAGTCTTTGAGGCGCTTATAAATAAGCCTCTCGTAGACTTTGCCGAAAACATTGAGCAGACTGATGGGGCGGTAGCTGGAGGGCTCAGACTTGGGCTTGCCTGGCTTAGGGATGCCTATGACTGTGGCTAGACCACTCCGTTGAAATACAAACAATAATAACCTTTTACAGATATAAAAGCAGTGCATTTTTAAACGGCATTGTAATGCGAACACAATAGGAATGAGTTAGTTTTTAAATTAATGTTCAAGCTTTTATTCAAACATAATAGAAATTGGACTCTTTTGTGTTTTTAATGTATTTACATTAATCAGTTCGTATTCATAGTATAAGGGTTAATCGTAAAAGTATTTGTTAAGAAAAAGGATGAGATTTAGGTACCTTTAAGTATTCATCTGCCTAGTATTTTACATGGAGTGACTGCCTATCTCACCCCCACAACCCAGTTACTGGGTAATACTATAGCCCTTGGCAAGACTGGTTGTCAGACTTTTGGGCATGTGACGACGAATGACAGCCGGGACCAATGGCTTATACGTGCTTTCCCAGCCACGCAGGGATTTTGGTATGTTACCATGGTCACCCTTCTATGGACCAACCGCGGCAAGCGTAGCTTAGCCTGATCGATCGACCCGTGCGGCTGTTATTACTTAGCCACAAGCCCCACGGTAAGATTTAGCTACCGTTATAATTTATTTATATTTGTTGCCAATCAGCATTTCTTTTGTTTACATAAAGTATTCAGATGGAACAGGACATGTGACTTTTCAACTTTACCTCTAGATGACAACTGAATACAATGACACGTAAACCTCATTTTGGACGTGGTCCACGAGGTACTGCAGTTAAAAAGACAGGAGTAACAACTGAAAACCGGATGGAACTGTCTGCCAGTTCCATCAATTACTCAAATAGAAAAATACGTAGAAACCATCGTGATGGTTTCTAGAACCAGTTTCTTTAACCAGAATTCCTTCCCAAACATGTCGAACATTTTCTTATTCGCAGTAACAGACGGAAAATAGCGTTAGGATCTTGGCAAGTAGGTATATGTAAAATTAATGGAAACAAGAGGTAAAATGCTTCCAGATATGTATTAACCGTACCTGTTCCTGTGGCTCGCTGCCAAATCACGCTATCCATTGAATATGCCCTTACTTTTATAAGAATTTTAGTTGATCTCTAAAAAGGAATATTTAAAGTTATTAGGGTTGGGTCTTCATAAAAAGGCGATCGCACCTCTTAAGTATATCCGTAACTGAATAACGGCTTATTTTCTATAGGAGCTCATGCTCAGGGCAATATTTATAAGCTTGTGGCACAATACAGGTGAAGTATGCACTCGGCGTTATCTAATAATGTGGGAGCGAACCCGTCAATGGCAGGCGATTGACCAGCATCGTATGTATAAGGCGATAGTGTAAATTCGCTGCGGAGTTCTGTGGCTTAGAGGAAATTGCTTAAATGTATTCCAGAAGCAGAAATATTTTTTGGCTCACAAAGTACAATCACAAAACATGTCTAGGTATATTTATATAAATGTGAAAAAGTAATTGTATAGTTCTTAAGTTGATGTAAGGTTATTTCTGTTTGAAATGATTGGTCTTACTTAATTTTTTGTTAGTCTTAGTTTTTTAATTGACATTATAATGTAATTTAATGTTAGCATATATATTAAGCGATTTGGTGTAAACTGTAAGCTTATATTTAATGAATAAATAAATCTGAATCTGAATGAAACAGAAGCAAAAGTTAATAACAGGCATGCAATTTAATATCTTTCTTGTACCATCAAAAGCTTTGTATCAAAGTTGTCACTTATAAGGAGAAAAATTAAACTTTAGAAGTATTAATTTTTCTCTCTTGAAAATTCACATTGCGTTTACACAATTTTCTAGAGACAAAGTATGGTACAAGTGCCCTGACATTCTGATAGCGAACTTTAAAGTTACATAATCGGGCTCTCGGTTCGGGGGTCTTATGTTGCCTTCCACGTAGAGACCATAAATGCGAATAAAAAGTATATTTGGAGTATAAACATAGTACATTGCGCCCTGAATGTCAAGTGATGAGTGTGGCTCACATTCATAATGCCTTCGGTCTGCTGTGGAATGTAGATTAGGGATCTCGCATGCTTACATAACCGTCTCGAGTCTGCGCAGTGTTGGCGAACTAATAGACTGCTATAAACAAATGACTGAAGAGAACATTCTGAAACATTTTTAATGGAGTTTCTTACCCATTATTTTCCATACGAAACTACCTTTTGGGAGGGGTAATTTAATTAATTTGTATGCCTATTTGATTTAAATTTGACATGGCCGTATGTAATCAATTGAAAGATAAAATTTAGCAATTTACTCAAACTCAAATAAACCAATTACAGACACTTTTGAATTGCCGAGGGGTCGGCCAGTCAGAAAGATGGAAGCTAGTTACTCAGGTATATCAGTATAGCTACATGAGTAATTTGCAAACTATGAGGTATAATACAAAGTGATTTATATAATATTAAGGTCTACCTACTCATCATAGAGTCTTTTAAAAGCAACGGTAACTACCTACATTTTAACAAGACCAATATTGCTCTTATTTCTATTCCAAAACTGCACTATATTTAAAAGTACTTAAACTTTAGAGGATGCAGATTATTAGCTCAAACCTGCAGCAGAATAAATAAGCTAACTTTCTAAGAATTTGCTAGATATAGAATACCGATCTGTTTGTTTGGCGTAGTTGAAATGTGAACTAGGTCAACAAACTCTGCAGGTATTTAAAAGCCATGTCTTTGCATTGACGTAGCCACAAGGTAAAATATCTGATTTGTTCAATATGGCTACAAATAACAGAGTTGGCAATTCAGGTTATTTTTCAGGAGACCTGATTCTCAAACTTACGTAGCCTATTCTTACCCTGGACACGATGTTTGATCACATCTGCCGGCTGGTTTATCTACTCAGTAAAAAATTCACCGTGAAAACTTAGGTAAATGAAGTGAGTTTGAAATTAACTGTCAATAGGGTTAATCCTGGTCATCATTTTAGATTTTTACAGAAAAGATCGGCTGGCCTATAAACATTCCGATTTGGTAGTTTTTGTGGCAGAATACTTATTTAAAGAAAGGCCTCGTTTTGGTTATTAACTTAATAACTTGTCAGCTGAAAAAGCTATTAGGCGAGTAAGGTTTGAATGCCCAAGTATTCAAAATGTTGTTGTGGTCTTTTACTCTTGCCGCGCACACAATATCCATCAGCAGATTCAAAAAGCAAACTTGCCAAAAATAATTTTATTTCAGTTCCCAGACATTCTAAAAGTAGCGAAAACTATATTTCTCTTCAACACACAACAGCTCCAAAGTTTAGAGTTCCAAGTCAATAACGATGAAAAAGTCCGAGTTCGCTGGGAATCCGAGGCTGACTTTCAACAATACATTTTAAAAGCAATTGATATTCGCATAGCCATCGGGCTCCCAATCTAGATGGAAAGCTCCCCAGTGCCCCGTTCATACAGTCGGACGCATATTGCAGTCATTGCCAGAACAGAGCCACAGCAACGCGTTACTGTAACATAGGGCATGTATTACGCTAGTGAAATATTGCAACTGCATCAAACACATCAATAAAGTGAGTCTATTGAAAAATAAAATAGATACAACTCCATTGTTCCATATTAAAATGTGAACGAATATAAAAATGTTGCGCGTCAGGTAATCTATGAACTTCATTTCGTATCTGAATGAAATGATATCGTAAGTGAATATAACAGAATGCACGGTATTATTTACGTGAAAATGAGAAAACAGATTTCAAAAAAAACGAACTGAAATCAGTTTTCAGTTCGTTTTTCTTTCAGTATATTCAATTATGTCGGATGTAATGTGATTTGATTCGCAGTACTAGTATTTCACATCGCATCGAATTGAATTTCCTATGACTTCATAGTATGGCACACGAACACTCCGAAAAATACTTTAATGACACGTTTTAAGTTTGAAGAGCAGGTCGGAGGTTACTAACAATTACCCGGTCTGAAATTCCCCTTTTCATTTGATTCCTTTTTGGCTTCGTTCGTAGTAAGATAAAAAACGAAAACAGCTCCCTAGGAGGATTTTAATCAGAGCATAATATAAATTATTAACTGACCGCAGAAGTTAGCCGGCGAGCAGAATTTGTTAAAAACTATGTGTTATGCAGCACAGTCCTGGCAGTATCCCCCATGTGGAACCTCATTACTGCGGCCTTGTTTTTGTTACATTTAATTTGTTTTCAGCCAGCAGAATTTAATGTTTACAGCTCTAAGAAGAGTTTGTTTTATGAAAAGGAGCATCTCCCTGCAGGGTGTAACCTTCCGTGGCCCATTTGGAAGTCTCTGAACCGTCTCCGGACACAAGTGGGATGGTCCGACCTGGTAAAGTGGGGCTACCTTGACGGAACGGCAGAAGGGTGCATGTGATTGCGGAGCTATGTCACAAACCATGCTACACCCCCTATCCTGCCCTCCGTGTCCCAAAACATGCAGTCAAAGTGACCTCTGCGCTGCCACCGACAACGCCGTGGAAGTGGCAAAGTTTTGGGAAAACACGATTTAAAATACAGTCGTGCCAGCGACACGAAGAATAAGAAGGAGATGAACGAGAGGCAATTCTCGTAATTTTAGGAATGTTCACAGTCTGATTTCAGTCTCAATCTGTTAAAAATACCTCTAAAATCCATAAACTTGTCAAGTTTTTGACATTGATTGTCGCTGAGATTGCGCTTAGATTTTGAACGTTTTTTATAACACGAATTGGCTTTCAGATGACCTGAATTTGATTTGTTTTTCGACGATTATTTTCGACACTATGGCCTGTCTCTCGTTATTTAATAAAAATTCAGTTATAATCTCAAGTTTTGTGACATCCGTGGGTATGAAAGAATAGGGTGGTCCTGATAACAACCAAAACCATAAAACTCGTAGCTGTTACAAAAAGCAATTTACGATAAATTTTTCTAAAGTTTAGTACTAAAATCTACAGTTTTTGTGTTAGTAATGTAGGTATTGCTTGCCTAAATATAACTACTGACTGTTCCGTGATTGTAGTTATTTCCTTATCTCATAATTGAATAATAATATTTGTCTATATCTACCTATTTACAAGCTAGATCAATGATGTTATGAAGCCACTGAAAACATCGTGAGGGATCGTGAAACATCGTGAGGGAGTACCAGGATCTATAATTAAGATCTATATTGAGGGGGATGCGCTCAGGTAGCCCTTGAAATTCAAATTTACTTACGTTTTTTGCAATTTGCAGGTCAGTGTCGTGTTGTATGTTGATTAAAATATGATTCGCGACCGAAACAAATATTGCTTTACAGAATTATTATCATTAGAACAGCATTACAACTCCTTAAGTTAGTATTGGCCTCAAATGTCGTGATTTCATGAAATAGTAATTCATTAGGGCAATTTGAACTTGGAGTTGTATTGATGATTTTTTTTGATTATAATTCTATAAGTAAATAAATATTTGTTGCGGCCGTGAACCATATTTAGATCAACATGTAACCTGATTCAAACTTGCAAATTGCAAAAAACGTAGGAAAAATTGAATTTCGCGGGGTACTTTAAACGCTTTCATCTAAGGGGTGGCCCACACTGCACCGCATCACGCAGCGGGGCGCAGATGACGCACCCACACGCGTGATTTTTTTACATACAAATTCAATAAAAACGCACTCACGCGCGTGGAATTTAGCTCCGTATCCCGCATACCGGTGCGTGAAACGCAGCAGTGTGCCAACCGCCAAGTCTTAAATTGTCAATCCGCCTTGAGTAAGCGTGGTGAATAATGCTAATGCCTTCTCTGAGAACTTTGCCCCGCAGTGGGAAAAATAGGCTGAAATTAAAACCACTATGCAGTTAATCCACATATTATTAAAACGTCATTTACATAATGTAGGTAACATTTAGCTGCTTCATAAAGCTATCAGTCAACAACCTCGATTATTAGCACAAGCACTGACTCGATGAAAGCGAAGACTATACAATACTGGAAGCGTCTATCTTGAAATAGTTCAAGGAAATAGATTTTTATCCAATTTGTAAATAGGTAAATTAACGTTACTGCTATTTTTTAAGGAAAGTTAATGTACCAAGTATAAATACCAAGAAAAGTTTCGCTACGGGAACCATCATTTATCATCGGAAATGCGAACGCACGATGATGACATCTAACAGAGATCTCTTGAAACCATGGCAGTACCCATTTTCTACTACCATGATTACAAAATTATAGATAGACAAGTTACATATTTTTTTCAAAACTTTATAGATTCATAACATGATCTGCCGCAACGTCATCGGCAGTACAAAACATTGAAACTTTGCCTCTGTGGCGTGTGTTCTATAACTTATACTAAATGGCTGTGTATTAAAAACGTGAATTGAATTCACACTTTCTCTCTGTGTGTCTCTTTCTATTATATACGACGTGCGTGTACGTGTGTGCGTGCTAGTATCGCGTAAGGAACTTCATTTCTGACGGGGCCCGGGGCCGGGGGTCTCTCGACCGCACACGTTTTTATTTTATTTAAACATTATATTATTATGTATTTATTATTATGTTATGTTCTGTGCTTCTCTAGAGAAAGCACGAGCACGCATGCTAAGTGAATAATAGCGTTATGAGATCACTTAGGTTCCCCCTCACGGTGTTCTTTTACCATTTTATTATTTTCCCTTTACATAAAATTGACCTTTATTGAAAAAGGCTCTGTATTAATTTGCCGAAGAGTCAAGATGTTTTCTCCATTTATTGACGGAAACATGAATTCTAATGATCTCTTATATTAGCTTGATAGATAGTTGCCATGGAGATTCCCGCTACCATGTTCGCTGTCAAAATAAATAAACACATAACACCACCATGCCGCGGTCGTTTAGTACTTACTAATATTAGTAAATAATACTAATATTTTCCATGGTAGGTAGGTATTCCAGAGATTTAAGGGCTAGCTAGCTTCAGGTTGTGGATTCTAAACGTATTTATGGAATCGTTGGATTTGTATTCAGAATTTTGTAAGGTAATCATGGATAAATACCAACTGGCTGTTTTCCACGACTTCGTATACATGTATGTTGTATTTCATCATCTTTTAATGCAAAGATCCAGGATGAAAGTAGGATATGTCCTCCAGATGGGCTACCTTTTTGTCAAATTTCCTAAAGATTATTGTTCAGTGGTTTATGCGTGAAAAGGCAACAGAACGGCAGACAGACAGAGTGACTTACACATTAATAATATAAATATGGAAGAATCGATAGAGGATTAATTATTTTTCAAGCAATAAATATAAAAGTCTTCATAGATGAATAAATCTAAATCATGTTCGCAAATCATAATAAATAGGTAATAGGTACCTATAGTAAATTTGTGTTAGATTTAAAATTGATTTATTTTGATTAACTATTAGCGCAAATTATAAACGCAGTTATTCATCAAAAATTGGTTACTTTTAAATATTAATTTGGCTTAATATGCAACATTATTTTTAGTATATGCGAAACCCGAAACAAGTGTCCAGTATTTTTATGTAAAGAATCTATGTACAAAATTTCAAAACTGTATCATGAGTAATCACGAAGTTATAGGCTTGATAAGTTACCTGGTTCATGCTATCATGAACATCACAACATGTTCATGGTAACATGCTCACCACGCGGCGCGGCGCGGGGTGACCACGTTTTATGCTCCTCCAGCATCGTACGCTCATTGATAATAGTTTGACAGTAGGTACCTAACTGTACGGCGATTTTATTGTAATTAACTAGTGATTAAATATTTTTGGGACAATATATAACATGGTGTAAAAATTATTGAAATCGATTCAGTTACTCATTCTGAACAAACTTTTTTCAGGTTTCGCATATACTAAAAATAATGTTGTATATCATCTGCCTCATCTGCCTAGAATTTTCCCAACTATGTTGGGGTCAGCTTCCAGTCTAACCGGATGCAGCTGAATGTCAGTATTTTAAACGAAGGGACTGCTTATCTGACCTTCACAACCCAGTTAGGTACTGGGTAATACGATACCCCTTGGTAAAACTGGTGGTCAGACTTTCGGGCTACTGACGACCCGTAACGACTGTCAAAGAGCCACGAAAGGCAGCCGGGACCAACGGCTTAACGTGCTTTCTGAGGCACGGAGGGGCCTTGGTATGTGAAGATGGTCACCTATCAATGGACCAACCGCGGCAAGCGTAGGTTAACCTGATCGAACGACCCGTGCGGCTATTCTTACTTAGCCACAAGCCCCTCTAATGCTCATACCTCTTTATACACATTCACAAAGAATAGGTAAATAATTTCACCATTATCACCGACTTTTCATCTGTTTTTAGTTCTCTTTGCTTAACCGTAATCCCCAGCTTTTAATGCAAATTATTGTGAGCCGGGAGAAGGTATTAGCTTCCATTTGCATTTCCATACAAACAATACGGTCTTATATAGTTTTTTTTTTTTCATATTTTCTTTCTATTTTGCTTATGAATACAGTTTAAATATTAACAAAAAAAAACGTTTGCGGTCGGTAGACCTCTGTTAGGAACGACTAACTTCGTTATGATAGTAAGATAGAAGTTAATAAGATACTCGTACATAATAGAAAGAGACAGAGTGAGAGAAAGTCACATGGAGGGCATAACGCTTTTTCACTTACGTGAAGATTTCTACCAGTCAACTTCTGCCGCATTTGTTCCAATTATTAATTTCTTAACGGAAATAAAACAAGATTTTATTCGTTTAGTCCACTCTCGACCCCTCGACCCCTAAAAAATATAATTTTGTTTATTTGTATCCTCTCAACCCTTAAACATATTTCACACTCGACCCCCAGGGGGCGAGACTGACAGGACTACAAAGGACAGTTGACAGTGTACTGTCAACCGCTTTTTTATGGCATTTATTATTGACAATGATTTTATTTCGTAGCTTTAAGGGGCAGTTTTTGTCTTTAGTGTTACTGACTTGCGGTTGTTCGTATCTAACACCAGTATTCGCAAATGATACTTGTTTAAATAAAGTAGCAATACTATGCAAAGTAAGGAATTTTTCAATGCGTTCCATATGAAAAGCCGTTCAATTAATAAACATTAGGTTTTTGTGACCCTGTACTCGTATGTGCCTGTACGCTCTGTGAGACCTCATAGTAATGTTTGCGAATACGGGTGTAATTCTTCAGTGTCCATCGATACTAGGTAAGTAATACCTACTAGTTATATTTATTCAAAAGTGGCAGGTCGACGTAAGGATCGAATGAAACCAATACTATGATAACGATCATTTATTTATTTATTTAATTAAGTATACTGCCACACCACATACATTTAACATACTAGAGTGTGAGTGTGAGTGATGTGTAGTGTATGTGATCATGTAGTACATTCCCACTTGGAGGTATTGTCATGGATATATCGACAACGAGAATATTCAGAACGTAGACGTTAACTCACGATCTAGATAATACAGATATTCAGGTCCGATTTATTGACGTTTTGTGCTGAAGTTTGTGTGAATATGAAATATTATTACAGTTGCGTTCTATACGAACGCGTTTTGATTTATAATACTTCAGCAAATTACTTGATAAGGTGTAAATAAAGTGACTTTAAATTATAAAAGTCACTTCACTAGAACCTAATTAATGTCTATGAAATTAGCACCTCCGTCATCAATTGCCTAGCCTTTTCCCAACTATGTTGGCGTCGACTTCCAGTCTAAGCGGATGCAGCTGAACACTCGTACCTATTTTACATGGAGCGTCTGCCTATCTGACTTCCAGAACCCAGTTACTGGGTAATACGATACCCCTTGGTAAGACTGGTTGTCAGAATTTCGGGCTTCTGAATAACCGTAACGACTGTCAAAGATCCACGAATGACAGCCGGGACCAACGGCTTAACCTGCTTTCCGAGGCACGGAGGGGTCTCGGTATGTAAAGATGGTCCCCCATCCACAGACCAACCGCGGCAAGTGTAGCTTAACCTGATTGATCGACCTAAAATAATCAGCCTATAATGTTCCCACTGCTGGGACACAGGCCTCCTCTCTGTGAGAGGGAGTGGGCCGTTATCCACCACGCGGGCCCAGTGCGGGTTGGTAGATGTCACATGTCTTCGAATTTTTAGTTCTAGGCCATGCCGGTTTACTCACGATGTTTTCCTTCACCGTTTGGAGAGCAATGGTGATGAAATAATTTACACAAAGTAAAGCGCCTGTCTGGGTTCGAACCTACCACCAAAAAGTCGCGGCCGTTACCACTGCTCCACGATTGATTGATCGACCTATGCGACTGTTATTATTAAGCCACGGACCACTCTTTTTTAAATTAGTACCTCCATATTAATAAATATACCTACCTATCTATCAACACTGATAGGTACCTATTTTTATTTAGCTCTTCATTCCCTTAACATCATCAAATTATCCCAAATGAGCACTAGTCATGCCATCTTAAATTATGCTCAAGCATCGAAAAGATATACTTATTATAGGCAGAAATCTCTAGTGAATTCCCTATCGCTACATTATACGAATTACTTAGTACGAGGTAATCAACCGACACGCGATCATCGAAGCTTTCAATTTTTATTCTTTTCGCAAAAGCAATCTAAAAATATTGCAAAGTATAGGAAATATATAAGTAAACAAGTAGTTTTTAATAAAATGATGAACAACAAACAATTAGAACAATGTTAATGAAATTTTACATTTTAAGGCGACTACATGACCTAAAGCGCGGTCACTATCGGACTGCATAGAAAAGAAAGAGATGCGCTATGACACAACGCTGGTAATATATTGCAAAATATGAAACAATCCTCTATTGTTGATTTATCAAACACCAAACAAATAAAAACCGTATACTAAAATTCGGGGAATTAAATTGTCTATAGATGGTGAAAGTTTTATGAAAATACACCCGATAGTGTTTGCGTGATTATCATTTATGTCCGCGGTAGACAATACTTTACAAATTAATTACACTATGTTATAACATTTATTTTTTTCAAAGAAATCAGTCCGGTCGATTAGACGTGATGTTGAATTTAAAATCATTAGAAGTCGTATATCTGCGCCTTAAGTAAGTATTATATGGTATTTAGACAAAGCTTTTTAAGTTTAAGGTAAGTTGTAGTACTACACAAAGTATTCTACATCCATGGAAATCATTGCACAATTAAAATTCTAACATCTAAATTCTAATGTAATATTTCGGATCACAAGACGAAACAGACGAGAAAACTATCAGCCTCCATTCAAACCAGCTCACACTACATCAATTCCACCAAACAAGGGGTACTTCCAGTATCACTAACCCACGTCTCAAGGAATAGATCGCGTGCCGTCGGAGATTTATAACTCAATCCGACAATCAGCGAAACGCTTAACTAGCTGACGATAAGGTGTCGGCGAATGATTGCGTCCGTCTATCCACCATGAAATAGGAACTATCGACTGTTAACCGTTAAATACGATTTGGAGATAGATTATGATGTTATTTGGGGCTGTTGCACGTCTATTGATGTTGGATTGAGTAATCGGCTTTGATTTAGTGTGACTTATCGTATGGTTTTGAAATCATGACATATCTTACGGGTAGATTTGAATAGGAACGACGAATTGGAACCGTGAATTTGTGCCTTTGGTGCGTTTCGGTGATAATCGACCTATAAACCGTTTTGAATTTAAGTGTCGTAGTCTGTTCATAATTCAATTCGTCAATCAACGGAACGCTAAACTAGGTGACGATAAGGTGTCGGTGAATGATTCGCCCTGAAATCAGAGGGACAATTCTCGTAACGTTAAGAACGTTCACATTCTGATCTCAGTCTCAATCTGTCAAAAATATCTCTAATTTCCATAAAGTTTTGACAAGTTTTTGACATTGATTGTCACAGAGGTGAGATTGCGACTAGATTTTTGACGTTTTTCATTACAGGAATTGGCCTTAAGAACTATCGCTATTCACTAGTAAATACGATTTGGAGATAGATTATGAATTGAGTAATCGGCTTTAATTTAGTATGACTTATCGCATGGTTTTGAAATCATGACGTATCTTATGAGTAACTTTTGAATAGAATCTACGAATTGGAGCCGTGAATTGTGCCTTTGGTGAGTTTTTGTGAAAATTAAGCCTTTAACCAAGAATTAAATGTCTGAGGCCTGAGTTCACCAACATTCACTCAACTCAGGCCGGCAGGCAGGTTGGTGAACTCAGGCCTTAGTGTGATTATATTATTGATAGTGGATTAAGTGATCTGCTTTGTGACTGATTTTGATTTAGTTAGTCTTGTCATAAAGCATGGAGTTACCGTGGAGTTTTAGAAAGGAAAATAAGAACAGTATAAGAACGAGGCGCTTACAGGGAGAAGGAACAATTTTAATACCAATAAGTACCTACGCTAACTTATTTTGAAACGAAGTTCATTCCAGTATATACCTGGATTTGGTTTAAGCTCACAAACGTTCTCAATCGCATAAAAAACCGCAGGCAAACAAACCTTCAGATTAAAGTAAATACCAGCCCATTTTTGACTCCGTACCCACATTTTCGTATTTTTGTCTGATTATAAACTATTGTCGTCTATATTTTCTCATTCCATTAAACCACATAACGATAATTCCCTATAAAATAAAAACCTATTAGTTACTCCTAAAGTAGTACAAACCTCGTATGTTATAAGGAGTTCATTCACCCCTAACAGCCTTTGCCACTTGGTATTCAAGTGTATATCTATGAGACTTAACGGTTTGACATGTCACACACATTGGGTATAATGAAAACATTTGAAGTGTCATAGTAGATGGGTAGAACCTTTAATCAACTGGCTACAAAATTGACACACGTGAGTTCTTAAATTAGTGTAGGTAAACTAATTGAAAGGGTGATAGTACTTCATAACATCACGCCTGTAACCCGCGATGGATGAGGCAGACACATTTAGCCAGTTATGTTTAAGTCTCATTTAATAGGAGCGAGCCTATTGCCATCAATCGAAAAACAATCCAGACTTTGGGGTACTACTGAGATATTTTTTTTTAAATTATTATTCGTTTATTTCAGGTATTAAACCCATAACAATTATTATATTATAATTATAGTACTTACATTAAATTAAATTAAATTATATTAAAATACAATTAAATTAAATTAAATTACATCATTGAAATTAAATTAAATAACATAAATAACATTAAGGGCAATATGTGCAATATAGGACAGTATATATTGCAAATGGAAAACCTAATAACACTTAGTCCGACCTGGGAACTGAACCCAGGGCCTCATACTTAGCAGTAGCGCTTGCGACCACTAGACCAACGAGGCTGTCAATAATATATTACAAGATTTTTTAATACATACTTTAAAAATAATCATACCACTGTCAGGTGATAATACCGTACATGAATATTAACAATTTGCGTTTTTGTTTAGACCTACCGAATTAAAAATGAAAGCTACTTGTTTTTTAAATTTTATTTAGACTCGGTCTCAATAAAAGTTGTTCACATTAATTTTTCTCCGACAGTATAATTTAAACCATTATGTATTATTGTTCTTGATCTTTTGATGTAGTCATATATTGTGGTGAGAAATAAATCATTATGTTATCTTATTAGTAACTAGGAAGGTACCTACATTTTGTCGCCCCTGAAAATATTTAAACACTATTACACAGTGGTGGCCCTGTGCTGTGGTAACGTCCCTTACGGGTTGTAGGTCTTGGGTTCGAAACCAGGCAGGCGCTTTACTTCTTGTAAATAATTTCCTTACCACTACTCTCAAAAAGGTGAAGGAAACATCGCGTGAAACAAAATTCGAAATCATCTGACATTTACCAACCCGCACAGGGCCCGCGTGGCAGATTATAGCCCTTTCTAAGAGAGGAGATCTGTGTCCCAGCAGTGGGAACATTATAGGCTGATTATGCTATTATACGAAATTGACTTATTATAATTATCAATTTACGGGTTGGGTACATCTGAATGATAAAACAATAGATGTTGTAGAATCTTAAATCAACTGACTTCAGAATAGACAAGCCCTATACATTTTCCAGCACAACAAACAATAGTTTCTGCTCAATATTTATAATAATAATGAAACAGGAAAATAAACGTACACACTATCGACTTTTTCATCTTCGCATCCATTGTTCCACGTTGTTAATATCACGGAACAGACTGCAGAATTAAAAGAAAAAGGAAATGAAATGTACGATAATTATTGTACCTATTGTTGGCATGACATTTGTTTGTTTTAAAACACTGTATAGAGGAGTGAATGGAAAGGTACTGTTTAATCATTGGTCTGTCAGTCTACTGATCATTAATAGTAGATTGTTTGCCAAGGGAGCAAACAACTATTTTGAAGGCGAGAGTGTTTCTTTGTTGCTCCCGAGGTGGACACTCGACTTTTTATCACCCTCTATGAAAAAATAAGTGCAACTTAGGAATAAGAATGGTACGTTTATTTATTTACATACAATTACTTGTGGAAGACATACACATTTTTTATAAAACTAAGTAAAATCCTAATTTGAGTAAACAACTACGAACGAAGCCAGAATGCTTTTCAGAATTTTTTTTTTATTTGACTCGCGCGCCTTTTTCTTTATCGTACAGCCTGTTACTTGTTCATACAATGTTCGTGACTGATCTCTTTGGTGATTGGAACTTTTACTAACAATATCCACATTCTGTATTCAAGTAACTTTTAGTCCCTAGGGATTAAATAGATATTTTAGTGTCTGTATACGAAGAATACACTAGCTCTTTTTGAATGTATGTGATAAAAAAAAATCTAGTCAAATATGTAGGTACAAAGTGGGGCAAAAATAATGTCATAGTGACAAATTTTTAGACAGATATATGAGTACAATGCAATGGAGCGATACACAAGTCACACAGTTCATACAACGATGGAAATTAAAAACATCAATTTCGGGGCCGTGTGATCAGTCATTTTGGCGATTTGAACTGGTCGGCCAGAAGGCCAATTCTCGTAATTTAAAACGTTCAAAATCTAGTCGCAATCTCATCTCAGCGACAAACAAATGTCAAAAACTTGTCAAAATGTAGGGAAATTAGAGGTATTTTTGACAGATGGAGACTGAGATCAGACTGTGAACGTTCTTAAAATTACGAGAATTACCCCTCAGATCGCCAGATCTGACGGCACCAGTCTTCTTTCTTTGGAGGTTTTTGAAATCATGCGTTTACCACAACAAGCACACAAGCCTCGCAAGTCTTGAAAGCTAACATTGAAGAAGAAAACACCAATTTGGAGGATATTTTGCGAGCAACAATTCAAAATGCCATAAAACGAGCACAAAAATGTGCATCAATTCAGTAGGGGGTCGTTTGGACGACATAATTTTTCAACTTAGGGCTGATTTTTCAATAGTTTTAGTCCGATAACTTTTATCGGAAGAATAAATAGGTATGTACCTATATGGCGGTTTGACAGCTTCTGTACGGAAAATATGTCAAAGTGTCATATTTATTCTTCAGATTGAAATTTTCCGGCTATTGCAATGAGAAATCTGTACTTAATGTCATTTTAACACTTTTCAATAAACTTTCCATGAAAGCACAGCCCATTTTTTTTTTAGAACTGCTGCAGGAGTACACTGGTAAAACGTAACTAAAAAGCGTTATGCGACCTCCAAGCGACTTTTTATTATATGCAATAGGAAAAGTCGGAGAGAAAGATAGAGAGAAATAGTTTTTAAAATGAAAATCCAAAAAGGCGGTTGCAAAAAATTTCAATTTATTCGTCAAGGGTGTCGTTTTCATGGTTTTCGAGGGAGCTAAGGCCGACAGTGAGGTTAAAATGAAAACCCAAGATGGCGACTACGAAACTTTTAGAAATTCGTTCCTGCCGGAGGTCCCCCGGCCCCACACTTTTCTTTTTTATTTCCAATCAAATAGCAGCCAGTTCACATTATGACTTTACTTTTGCAGATCAGATTCGTTCTACGAATCAGAAAGATTTGTAAATTTCTTGACAGGTATGTTTGTAGTTAAAAGCACCACGTGAATGTTTCCAAATACGCTTACGAAACAAAATGGCGAAACGATAACGATGACTAATGTAACTACATATTATACTATTTCGCTAGAGGTTCCTAATAGTAGTGTTAAAAGCGCGGCTGCGAAATGTATGGTTTGGTTTTGATAACGAAGTTGTGAAAAAAGTTTAAGAGTTTTCAGGATAGCCAAGGATATTTACCATTTGGATACCTGTTACCTATCTATGGCTGTTACCAGCATTAGCTACTTTTGGAAGCGACGTGGGGCCAAAGAGTTTGCTGCGCTTCGATCCAATTCAAAAACTAGGAAGTAGGGTTAGGGGCTGTCTTTTATAACTTTTGACGTCCAAGAAGTTACGAAAGACAACCCGTTAATTTAAATAAATGGATTTTGAATTTCACTCTAATTCTTCAAATTCAATTTATATACGATTTTCACAATAATTTCAAGGTAAAATAAGACAAAAATAGATTGTGGGGTACAATACAAAAGCTTGTTATAACAGCGCTGGTTATAATAGTTGACTAATTGGAGGGTTATTGTGATGCTTGTTAACAACGGATTGACAATGTACTGGGAACCCATATAGTTGATAAGATAGAAAAGGGGTTTATTCATCACAGTTGTTATTGCCAGCTTAGAGCCTATACAAAGTGAAATTCTATCAGCGATAACGATGCTAGAAAGATAAAAAATGTACTGCTGGTTTATTCTGCAAAAATCTCACCATGAGAAGGGGAAGGTGAAGTGAGCTGTCATTTCACTTGATGCTGGAGATTGACACTATTGACTGCTCACTTCACATAAGTAACACGTTGACATTTTTAAAGAATAGATCATCTGGAATGGGGCTTGTGGCTAAATAATAACGGTCGCTCGATCAGGTTAAGCTACGCTTGCCGCGGTTGGTCTATGGATGGGTGACCATCTTTCCATACCGAGACCCCTCCGTGCCTCGGAAAGCACGTTAAGCCGTTGGTCCTGGCTGGCATTCGTGGATCTTTGACAGTCGTTACTGGTAGTCAGAAGCCCGAAAGTCTGACAACCAGGCTTACCAGGGGGTATCGTATAACCCAGCAACTGGATTGTGGTGGTCAGATAGGTAGTAGCTCCATGTAAAATACTGGTATTTAGCTGCATCCGGTTAGAGTGGAAGCGGAGCCCAACTTGACATCACCTACCGAAAAGTTTATGTCAATCCTGTTGAATGTCATTTTATTAATACGAAACGCATTAAAAGCGGCACACCTCTGCTTATCCTTCAGTTAAAACAGACGTTTTGTTATGTTAATAGTCCTCCAGACCAAATTTCGGTCATGGCGACCAATCTCAGCGAAAACCAGCCTTCGGCGCGGGAGACGTTATAGTGCACAAGTGTGTGCGCAGACACAGGTGCTCTCTCTCTTCCCTCACTCTCATTGTCCGATTAGACGGCAATCCAACACGACTGAATCATGCGCAGAGCCAACGGTTTAACGTGCTTTCCGAGACACGGGGGTATCACACCGCCAACTTCCAACCTCCGGGATGTTATTAAGAAATTCCTAATGAAAAAAACCCAATAACGCTCTGCATGACCCGGGAATTGAACCCAGGACCCCACACTCAGCAGGCCACGAGATCAACGACAGTCTAAAACGGGGCAGTCTGTTATGTTATGAAGTATCCGAAGCGGCAGGCAAGGTAACTGTCGTGAGCCATAGCTTCGGGATGAACCAACGCCGCAAAAAAAGACTACAAGTACCTATACTGGCTAGCCGCAAACTGCGATTCGTCATTATGTTTTCAGTCTGTTATTTATTATGGTAAACAAAGTAGGTACTATATTAATTTATACTGGCTTCTTAATTTATTTCACGTGCAAGGTTTGTCTGAAACAATCTTACAATATAATGAATTCTTCTAAGCTATCCCAAGTGGAAATAAATTACCCAATCACATTTCTTGTTTGCAACGTTAAAAAAGACATTGGACGATGAAAGCAACAACAATCTCTAGAGAAATATCTACAATCTTTTTAATCAAATCTGAACTCTTAAACATGTAAACATGTTGTAGGAGCATCTAAGTTATCACCTTTGCATGCATTTTACAATTCCCCCGGGAGCAATATGCTCTACCTACATTAACGTGAAAGCTAAGAGTGGAACGCTATTCCTCTGCTTTAAAAATGTCACTGAAGCAAGTACAAAAATTTTAAATTTTTCGTCACAATAATTTCCTTTGGTGTACATTCATGTGCAAAAGATGTACATACCATGCACTTAACGTAATTCAAAAATGGTTTCCTTCTAAAACATCCATGTAAAATAAAATATATTGTTTCTTACAACAAAATTATAATGGCAATGTAGAACCACTTACGATTACATTTTAGAAAGATTTCTTTTGATTTTTTCTAGTGCTCATACATACGAGTGGCACTCGTCAACAGCAGAGGCAACGTGTCGCCGTCTGCAGTTGACACGTGTCGCTCGTGTATATAAGCAGTTATGCATTCTTACCACCACATATTTTACTGGTATGTCTAAAGGAGAAAACATTAGCAAACATGTGCTAAATATTACCTAATTATATGTACAGTACATAGCACAATATACATATTTAAATAACTTCATCCTTGGGTTCGGGCACACTATCGCTCGTCGCATACTTGACGTACTCAACAACATAGTTTTATCAGTGGAAGTGAGCGTCGGTTATACCATTTCCAAACTTGTCCGTCCTTATGTGCTTGGACTATTTAGTCGCTATAATTTAGTCTCGAGCTTGGCTGAACCCTTCGACCCGAACCCACTGGATAGCTGGCAAAGTAGTATGTACAGGCAATAAAATAGTTTAGTGTGTAAGCAAGAAATATAATCTTTAAGAGCGAAATTTTCCAGATTTACAAATTCGAAGACATTTGAGATTCCCCAACCCACACTGCACTGGTTCCGCTTGGTGCATTACGGCACACTCTCACAAAAGTAAAGGCCTGCGTAAGTCCCAACAGTGGGCACTATAAAAAACTTTGGCTGCACAGGGTTTGTTTAAAACTATTCGTAGCTAGCTGTTTAAAAACTTATCTCTTTTATTAGCAATACACATAAATTCGCCCCTCCTCATAAAATTATTTAATTAATAGGACACAGTAAACTTATTCATATTCGGTATCATATTCGACCTCGTCTGCACAAAAGGTTTTATGTCGTGTAATTAAGTATCCTTGAAACACTATAGGCGTTAGACAGCCGCTTTTTAAGCCTTTAATTAATCAAGTTCTAAAATGTGCCCTGCTTTAAAGTTAATTAACGATTATTTAGGTTCATTCGATGTTATAATTATGATACCTACGGACACGAGGTCAATTTTTATTAAGCTTTAATGAATTGTATCACCCGCCATAGGTTTTAAGCATGAAATTGCTGTGTAAAATTAATATTAATGTGGTGAAACTAATATTCTGTGAACCATTAATTATAAAAATTTGAAAAAGAAACTAAATATTTCAGACTGGGTTTTCATTTTAATAAAAAATGGTGAGTTAATTAACAGAAAGAGAATACGTAATTTAACACATAACATAACGTGACGCTTGTTTTCCCCGAAGGGAACGGCAGAGGTTAATCTACATAGTACACCCACATTTCACCAGTTATGTATAAGTCCCATGTAACAGGAGGCGAGCCTATTGTCATCAACCGAGCACAAATCTATACTCCGAGCTACTATTGAGAAATTCCAGATGGAAAACTCAATAACAAACTCAAACCATTTATTTCAATTAAACCACTTACAGGCACTTTTGAACTGACAAGAAGTCGGTCAATCAGAAAATATGAAGCTACGAGTAGTTGCCCATTCCAAAGCGTAGTAGGTACCTATGGAGAAGAACGGGCAAGAAACTCCATGGACACTCTTATTTTTTTTTTACAAATATATTGATTACATAATTAAATTAATAATTGTATTATGCGAGAACGATGTAAAAAAAAACGTACGCGTAAAAAGCGTCCAGAGTACAGCAAATATTAACAAGACAACAATCCAAAAATAAAATAATTAAAAATAAGCCGAGGCAGCTAAGTGATGACCAGCCCCAACTGACGGCGCCCGTTCACGAACATGACGCATAGATCAGTACCATTCAGCTCAACCATTTTGAAGGGAGTTAACACTTTGTCGAACTCAGCACCTAATGCTCAGTAGTTAGCGCTTGCGACTACTAGACTAACGAGGCAGTCATTAAGGCGACTACATGACCTAAAGCGCGGTCACTATCGGACTGCATAGAAAAGAAAGAGATGCGCGATGACACAACGCTGGTAATTTATTGCAAAATATGAAACAATCATCTATTGTTGATTTATCAAACACCAAACAAATAAAAACCGTATACTAAAATTCGGGGAATTAAATTGTCTTTTATATGGTGAAAGTTTTATGAAAATACACCCGATAGTGTTTGCGTGATTATCGTTTTTATGTCCGCGGTAGACATTACTTTACAAATTAATTACACTATGTTAAAAAAATATAATTGCAAATATTCACATATCAAATTACGAAGCAAATGGTCTAGTATAACGTTTATTTTTTTCAAAGAAATCAGTCCGGTCGATTAGACGTGATGTTGAATTTAAAATCATTAGAAGTCGTATGTCTTCGCCTTAAAGATCGAGAGAGAGAACGGATCAGAGATTGTGT
The DNA here is from genome assembly GCA_963669345.1 of Gortyna flavago. Classification (NCBI taxonomy): domain Eukaryota; kingdom Metazoa; phylum Arthropoda; class Insecta; order Lepidoptera; family Noctuidae; genus Gortyna; species Gortyna flavago. Next base: position 11,814,290 of record OY770129.1, read on the forward strand.
AGTACATGCGTCAATGCGACTGGACTTTGAGGGTCGAGAAGTTGGAGTTGCGTCACAACACGAACTTCAAGTCGTTCATGGTGCGTGTTCCGACACATCGTCCCGAGAAGTTCCTCAAGGATGAGTTCTGGCCGAAGGGTGTTGTTGACCGCCGATTTCTTGGCCGGCTACATGACACCAGCCATCGAAACACGACGCAGATACTTCGTGTGCGTTAGTTTTTAGTGTAATTATAATGTTGTACGCAAAATACGCGCATTGACGTGGTGTTGCGGATAACAGCCCGTATTACCTAGGTACTCGTATCACCTAATGTTGTTTGTATTTATAGTATTTTTAAGTTATATTAATATTGTATTGTATGTGTTTATATGCTGCTCTCAAAACGGTTAAGGAAAACATTGTGAGGAAACCGGCATGTCCTAGAACCAGAAATTCGACGACATGTGACGTCTACGAACCCGCACTGGGCCCGCGTGGTGGATTATGGCCCACTCCCTCTCACAGAGAAGAGGCCTGTGTTCAGCAGTGGGACCATTATAGGCTGATTATGATGTAAATAAAAATGTACTTTAATCTAGTATAGACATTGCACATTCGAAAAAGGTGTCTTAATTGCAATTTCTACAACTGTATTTCACATTTTTTCATTTAAGGTACGCTTAAAAAGTAATAAACTACCAGTACAAGACGTTAATTCCATATCTTCCGACCGCCACTAAGTTGACACCCACAACAAAGTAGTGACAAAGACTTTGAACAAAAGTGGCAGTTCGTCATAAAAGTAATTCGACCATCAAATTACTAACGCCCCCACTTTTTCAGAACACTTACGTACATTTCCTCTATGGAAAGTCGTAATATAGCACTCCTGAGGGAAATCTGTGTATTGCCAGCTTGTTTTGTTGAACTGACGTCTGTTGGCCAACTGAATGTACCAAATGAAACAACTTATTATTCTTTAACGTTAATATGAGTAGACTCAGTGAATTGGACTGTGATCAGGGATTTAGTGACTATTTTTTCTGCACCATTAATTTGATTCTTTTCTGATTTTTATTTCAGTGGCATGTAACATTTTGGGGTAAACATAAAAAGTAATCTACAGAAAACTGGTTATGTTTTCATATCCATGTTTTGTGTATCATATAGTTCTTCATTTATATTTTTCCCAGAGTTTCTTCAACGCAGCTTGCAAACTTCCTTAACAACGTGTTTTATAACAAGTCTCAAGAGAAAATAATGTGATGGTACCTACATGTGTTTTGTATTCGTACCACAAGAGCTCCTTGCGCTTCTCTAGAAAGCTTTATGATTTCCAACGAAATTCACCTTTTATTTGACACAAAACAACATCGAATGCAAACAAAATCTTCATCTAACACCAATAAGACAAACACACCGAGCTTATTTGCTTATAAAGCAGCATCTAATTTGCCGTAGACACACCTTTATATTTTACATAATATTCATCTCGATGTTCGTTTGCAAATAACATAAATGTCTGTGTTTATGTCTCACATTCGCTTTGCTATTCAAGAGAGAAAATTTTGACTTAACGACGGCAATAACGGCCTTGCCGGGGCTCGTTTACACCCCGAGTAATATTTTCACCTGCGCGTGAACGGAAGCAAAAGGTAAAGGGGATGTATCTACTTTTACCACCTTTTATAGACCGCATTTTTACCCCACGCGGCGTACGCACGGTTGAATTGTATTTTATTTGATAAAAGTTTTCTTTTTAATGTTTTCGGGTTATTGTCGCCGTTAGAATGTAATATTAGGGACTCCTGAATTTCTCTTTGAAATGGATTCAGCATTATATGTTTTGTATGATAATAAGTCAGTTTATTGGATGTGTTTTATTTTCGTTTTATTTCTTGCCTAATGTGAGGCAGTTTCAAAATATATGTCGCATCCGGTCGTTCATTTGACTATTTGGAACGCGAGCGCCATCTGGTGGCGCTGACAGAGTCTAGCCTGAGTTTGTAAGGTGCCTAGAAAAGCGAGCTGCGAGCTGGATCGGCCCTCTCTTGGACTTTGGACATCGCACGAACAACATGCGCCCAGAAACTGTCCCGCGTTCCGTATCTTGTTGTGTCGTGTACCTACGGTGTGTGATTCGCTGGTGTGATTAATTTGTTCGTGAAATTATAATCTGATTTGAACTGTAAACGGTTTTTCTATTGCACATAAGCCAACACTACCCAATACACGCCCACAAAAAAAAACAAACGTTATTTCGCACTAGGGTTTATTTAATTTTCAGAATGGTGTCTACGTTTCGAAGCATTCTCTATTGTGAAATTATGAAAACAAAGCCAAAGATGGCAAAATAGAATAGAAAACTGATATTTTACCAGTTAGTATTGTAGCGACTTTAACTTTGTGTTTAGGGTGGGTCACCCCATTATTGATGTTGCAGGTAGTTCGATCGGTCGGATGACCATACCTATATATAAGTGAAAAAGTACCTGATTAGATTTAAGAAGTAATGAACATTGAATGTTGATCCATTTAGGTATGTGTTGAACAAAGTCTAAGACTTTTGTAAAGCAATGACAGCACTTTTGTAAATAAAGACTCGCAATCCTCTACTAATCCTACGAAAAATCTAAAATTAAATCTAAAAAGACGAAAGCTACATGTCATCTAATGTTTTCGCTCGTCTTCACAAAATTCATTATCTTTTTTAGGGGAGCTATTCTGAAAAGCTTAATTCTTTTAAATATATAAGTAGACTGGTGTAGATTTTTTTCTACCTATGGCTTAATGTAGAAGACATTAAAATAAAATGTATAATAAAGCTGAAGAGTGTGTTTGTTTGAACGTGCTAATCTCTGGAACGGCGTATTTGAAAAATTATTCTTGCATTTGATTGCCCAATTCTCGAGAAAGACTATTAACTATTAAACATACAACACACGAGCACACGCTATTTAACATGACACTAGGACTTTTAGCAACCGAGCAAAAAGAAAAAAAAAACGAAGTCGAAGCGTGGGCAGGCAATGCGATGCGACGGGGTGGGTCGAGGGAACAAAAATTTTCACGCGAAGAAGTCGCGGGCAGAAACTAGTAATAGTACAGTAACTAGTTTAATACTAGTAGTAGTAGTCTTCTTCTTTACATCTTTAAAGATATGAAAAGAGGTTGAAGTACCTCGTTGGTCGCAAGTGCTGAGCGTAAAGTGTTATTGGGTTTTTCCATCAGGCACATCTCAGTCATCTCCGGATGTGTGCCTGGTTGACGGCACTAGGCTGGCTTCCTAATAGGTACTCCCTAACTGGAAAAATGTAGGTGTACTACAGGTACACTTTTGCCTAACCCTTTGGGTTTACAAGCCTAAACGGCGTAGAAAAATACATTAAATGTAGTCATAGCACTGTCTTATTATTTGACGAGTAGAGAGCCAGATTATTTCCCCAAACTTCGAGGTAGGTACTAAGCCACTCACCACCAGAAATAATTTCCTTTGGCATACATTAGAGTGGGCAAAGGCGGTCGGACAAAGTTTGGTGGTTACGACAAGTAGAAAAGTGGCAACATTAATCTGATCCCGGGTAGCAAATAGCTCTCGAATGCGGTGGCCGAGTGTAATGCACCGTGTGAGGACTAGTTCGACCAGAAACTGAGCGGCTGCGACCGATGTGCTCCCTACACAACCCACTGATTCTGCCATTTAGCTGACAAGTGAAAGATCAAAAACAGTTAATTAAGAGCTAAAATCTGTGGTGGGAATTTGTTTTTTAGAATTTAGATTTATAAATTAAAATTTTAACTGTTAATGAAAGGAATTTTAAGGTGTTTATGAAAGGATTGCTCTTATCAACTTTTTTCAGAATATGCTCTATCAAACTAGGCTCTAAACTCAGATTATAAAGCGAATAGTAGGTACACATATCACAGTTTATTTGACAGAATTCAAAACGTAATCACTATCCATTTTTTGCACTCGGTTGGAATGATTTATATAGCTGCATAATCAGTCAATAACGTTCCCACTGCTGGTACATAGACCTCCTCTCTGTCAGAGTTTAAATACAGGGTAGCAGACACCGAGCTAAACATTTTCTGAAATTTTTCGTCGGTTAGGTATTAAAAATAAGTTTTGCTGTTCCATACATTTTGACTATGTATTGCACTTTTCTATGAAACAGCAGATTAATTAATCGGTGTAATCACAATCTGTAATTTTCAAGTTAGCGTCAGTCATTTTGGTGACGTCTATAAAAATGTCAGTAAAAATAATTTTCTTTAGTCACAGGTCATAAGGGGAAAAAGTCTAAGCGTGCAGAGCGGGGCGACTTATCTAAATCATACCACTACGTGCCAGCCCTTGAGTTTGTTTGATACACTCGTCTACATACCTACTTCATCCAATTATATAGGTATTTGTTATTCACTTGTGTTTCAATAGGTTCCCTCCATAATTTACAACTAGCTGCGCCACGCGGTTTCACCCGCACAAGTTCGATAATTCCTTAGCAAACATAGGAATAAAAAGTATTCTATGTCCTAATCCAGATCATGGTTTACCCATGTGCCAAATTTCATTTAAATCCGTTCAGCCATTTTAGTGTGACAGCGTAACAAATATAGGAAATCAAATCTTTTCTCTTTATAATATTATTAGGTAATTTAAGGTCAATCAACAACAGATACGTAGTCACTGTTATGGTAATCTTAAAAAAATAATGTTTGCAGGTGAACACAAAAGGCCACTGGACAAAAATACAGTTTACGCAGTTCAAAAACTTCGTCGATAACTTCAAAAATACACTAAGCGCCATCGGCACAAAACAAAAGGACCACGAAGGGAAATACCCGCGGTGGTCTTCACATTCAATCAGAATGCACACTGGTCATGAAGAAATCCCACAATGCCAGCCGGATTATTTATTTATGGATGTAGGTTTCATAGAATTCATTTAATTTGTTCAATTTCTTTGACAATATGCTCCGACGGCTTAAGAGCGGCTTAATTTTTATGAAATGCCATACGGCGTCTACGCCGTATGGCATTTCATAAAAATTTTCAAGCTCTTGTTTTTCAAAATGAATGAACCAATTTTAATGAAACTTCATACGCATAAGCAGGATACAAAGGTCTAAGAAGTTACTTAAGAACATTATCAAAACGTCTTATAAAAAAAAAAAAGGAAATCTAGTTGGTAAGAAATTTATCTTTAAAGCAGCACTCGCCGGCTGCTCACTTTGCTCGCTCAGCTCGCGCGCGGTTTAATCAAATTTGGGTTAGTTACTGCGACCAAATCGGTGCGCACGTGTTTAGTCACAGTTCAAACCTAACCTATGAACTGCCGAACTATTTATTTATCTGCCCATTCCAATATTTTTACTGGCCATTCCTATAATACATACACTACTTGAGTATTTTTTGTACTTACATTGTAGAATGAAATAAGCGACCAATTTTCTTACTGACCAATTAAATTACTGACCATTAATTTTTTCAACTAATCATAATAACCTCCATAATGTTTAAATAACAGTTACAAAAATGATTACCTACCCAATTTCAATTTCATCCTAAGTACCAAGATATACGTTCGTGTTTTGATCGGTTACATACGTAAAAATATCTACATGAATACGTATCAGAATTTGTATCCGAATTTGTCTTCAAAAGCCAATAGTCATACGTTCTGCTAAAGATGGCCAAAAATACCTTTTCAATTTATTTTTATTTGGGTCGTGTTGTAAAAGTACGAATGTTGTTTTTCGACCTGCGATATGTTCTAGCAATAAACACTAAACATGGTCAAACTAAAAAGGTAACCGTGTCATAAATAAATAATGATAAACTTAATTCATTGACCCTTTGGCGACTCCTGGTAGTTTTTTAGCTGCCTTATTTGTTAGCCCTCAATAAAAATAAAAAACAGTTGAAATTAAAAACATCAATATTTTTTTAACAGTCACTTCATTTAGATACGAAGTAAGGAAACACAGTAGGTACTGTCACGTAATGAATGATCAGAAATCCTTGAGGTGTTAAAGATAGGTTATAATAATATGTTTATATTTTTCCCTAACAACAAACCATTTAATGAAATATTGAAAAAGGCAGGGAGCAAATAAAAAGAGTAGAAATCTGCCAACAGAAGCCAGTCCTACAAGTCGTATAATAATATGATGTCTATCATCTGCGCCGACCCTAATAGCCATTATGAAAGTCCAGCGACATCGTGCACAAAAATATCACCCACAAAAAACGAAATAGGTAACTCTGTCCCTTACAAAATTCTATAAATATTCAAAATTTATGTCCAAATTACGTCCCGTTGAGCAAGGCACACATGTCAAATATTTCATTTTCATTCGTAATTTATCGAGTGACAGTTAGACATCTATTCAGTTTCAAATGTCATGTAGTGTCCAACCACGAGAGGGTGTTCATATTCGCGACATCGGTGACTCAGCATGATCCCATCTCGTGAAAAACCCGCGGACGGTCACGTACAGGCTTCAATTTATCAGCTATCAGCCGATGTGGTCCCTATGTGGGTTTCGCGAATATTTTACATAGTTACTGTATATAGAACACATGGGCTCCGACGACACTTCTAATAATATGTCTTAGAGCGTCGGACCGCCACACATATTTGTTTTTTTTTACGTTACTGCGTGAGATGAGAATATGAGATACAAAGAGTACATAATATGAATAACATCAGTGAAACAATATATCATCTTAAAGTTTGCCCAGTTGATAGAAATAGGCTCGCCCCCTGTTACGTGGGAGTTAAACATAACTGACAAAATGTGGGTGTGTAATCTGCATTCGCGATTTATTTTCCAAAAATGTAAACAAATATGAGTTTATGGAAAATTAACTTTAATTCCTACACAATAAAGTGCAGTTTACGCTACAACTTCAAACATTTTTATAACTTTTTCAGTAGTGCTAGTCACTCTGAAATCAACTTAATTGTCATTAAAATAAAGTTGATATTTGTTTAACTTGAAATAACATCAAATTGAAACAGAATATACTGTAGGTAGGTGCACCTCTGCCTAACCTTTCGGGAAATACTGGCGTGATGTTATGATGATTTTGAAGTTTTTTATAAACAACCAAAATGCGTAACGCATTTTGTTTTTGCATAGGGTCTATAATCACACTAATATTATAAAGGCGAAAGTTTGTGAGTGTGTGTGTGTTTATATGTTTGTTACTTCTTCACGCTCTAACGGCTTTACCAATTTTGATAAAAGTTTTGTATGGAGGTATCTGACACCCTGGATTAACATATAGGCTACTTTTTATCCCGATATTCCCACGGGATCGGCACTTATGCGGATGAAACCGCAGGGCGCAGCTAGTCACACTAATATTATAAAAGCGAAAGTTTGTGAGTGAGTGTGTGTGTGTGTGTTTATGTGTTTGTTACTTCTTCACGCTCAAACGGCTCGACCAATTTTGATAAAATTTTGTATGGAGGTAGCTGACACCCTGGATTAACATATAGGCTACTGTTTATCCCGATATTCCTACGGGATCGACACTTGCGGAAAATCGAAATTGCGGAACGCATCTAGTAATACATTATTGCTTGTCTGCTGACATTGAATTTCATTTCGAGCACATCCAGCCAAAGTGACGTAAAACCGACGTTTAGTGCAATCACAAGCTAAGTTTAATAATACATTCGAGATTAATTCATCATCCTCGCAAATGGAAAGTGCAAATGACGTTCCAGAAATTGCCCGTCATGTCACATGCACGCTGATGCGTTAATGAGCAATCATGATTTCCATAAGCAATTAATGCATGATTTTAGATTAGATATGCTAACACAAGACATGTTAAAGGATTAATACTTTAAGTACATACTAACTAAGGAGACAAAGACTCTTTGCCCTATTCGACATAATAGTTGCTTTACAACACCAATCGTACACATTACCTACCAGTCGACAATAATGCGGAGGAATATTTCGACGCCATATTTTAGTTTTAAAATAGTTAAGTATCACGTAAAAATTATGTTATATTTAAATTGCTTGTTAGAAGTATAAGCTAGATTGTAAATAATTAAAATTGATTGATTTGATCCAGGTTGTTTTTATTAAAGGATAAAACATAAAAATAAATTGTTTAGTATATGAAGTTTCTCTTTAATAAATATTTTTCCCACATTGCTTCTTTAATTAAGATGATTATTTCATACGACCTTGTACTTAGCTAGAATTACTGTTTATTTCAGGTATGATCACAAAACCCGCTTCCACGTCACGCCACGTCCACGCCACGTGTGTTTGTTGCCTCTCTCGATAGTTCTCCTACGCAAACACGAACCGAACGCAAACAGTTTATTTATGTAATACGCTCGTTTGCTCCGAATAGCAAATGATTCTCTAATAAGCGAGATGATTTTACGCTCAATAACACGGGTTTAGCAAAGTCAAGTAGGACTTAAATAATTATATTTACACTAACCACTGCAAATATAATTATTTAAGCCTCCAGTAGCCAGTATAAAAGCCACGCTTTTACGTTACTCATTGCACTTCTGTAAAGTACACTTTGAGAATAACGAAGTTATAATAGCAAGTCTTAGTTCAGGCTAAGCAAAGTTTGTTGTTTTAAGAGTATCGTCTTCGCGGAGGCACTACGCCGGGGGGAAAACCCGCTTCCGCGGCAAATTGCTGCGGAGCGGACAGACCTCCGGCGTGATCTCATGGCGGCATGGAAAGCGCGACTGTCGCAACCCAGCGCAGGGCACGCCGCGATAGCGGCGGTAAGGCCCCTCTTTGAGGAGTGGCTAGAGAGGCGTCACGGCGCCCTCACCTACCGCCTGACGCAGGTCCTCACCGGACACGGATGTTTCGGGAGGTTCCTGCACATCATCAGGCGGGAGGAAACGCCCGGGTGTCACCACTGCGAGGATCGCCCAGAGGACACGGTGGAGCACACGGTGGAGGTCTGTCCCGCTTGGGCAGAGCACCGCCGTGTCCTCGTAGAGGCGATCAGCAGCGGCGGCGACCTCTCGCGCCCGGCCCTGGTCCAAGCCATGGTCCGGGGCGAGAGGGAGTGGGAGGCAGTCACCTCCTTCTGCGAAGCTGTCATGCTAGCGAAGGAGGTGGCGGGATGGGCGAGGGAGAGAGCTGAGAGAGCCGCCCGTCCCAGCCGCCGCGGTAGACGCTCCGGGCGTCGGGAGCCGCGTGACGACTCCCGGCCACCGTAGGCGCGGGCCTGCGGACGGCGAGTAATGGGTAGCTCGCCGTCCGATCAGGACCAGGCCCGTGCCGGACGGCGCGTATGTGTTCCACGCGCGCCTCAAAGAGATGTCAGCATTGAACGGAGGGGCCCGTCAGGGCCGAAGCCTGCCGGGGCAGCGGGATTGTCCGAAAGGGTTACCGCTGCCCCGGAATATAAAGGGCTAAGGAAGGAACACGGATGGGTTTTAGTCAGTAAGAGTCTGACACTCCCTTCCGCTCCACCCAGAGCGGGAGGGGTCATTTGATGATTTCCCATCCTTAAAAAAAAAAAAAAAAAAAAAAGAGTATCGTCTTTGAGCCAGACAATAAAGATCCTGTTAAACAATTTAAGCGTACTAATCGCTGGGAATTGATTACAGTTTATAATGACAAGGAAAATTCATGCTTTTACGTCACGAGCATAAAGCCCTATCTTCTTCCCTGAGTTTTATTAAGCTCAACACACGATTCACGAAAAACAAGAATAAAATGTACGCCATAATAATTATTTCGCTGTGATTACCAACCTGCAGTGCAGTGGTGACCCAGTGGTAACGGCAGCGACTTACGAGTTAAAGGTTGTAGGTTCGAACCCAGACAGGCGCTTTACTTTAAATAACTTATTTCATCACCATAGCTCTCAAAAGGGTGAAGAAAAACATTTTGAGGGAACCGACTTGTCCTAGAACCAAAAATTCGAAGACATGGGACATCCACCAACAGCGCCAACCCGCACTGGGCCCTCGTGGTGGATTACGGCCTTATACTCCCTCTCTCCCTCCCTCCATCACCGATAGGAGGCCTGTGTCCCAGCAGTGGGAGCTTCATAGGCTGATTATGTTATTATACTGTTATACCGGATAAATTATGAACGTTTAGCTGTGAAAATTCATCAACAGGTTGCGGAATTAACTTTTAGGAAGTCACACATTATTATACACTAAATGCTAAAGCAGCTTTATCAAAGCCTACCACGAACTGTAGTTAGTAAGGCAGATACATAGAATTCTCGGAATCCCATTGGAATCGTTAGTAGCGCGAATTTAGCCTCGCCGATAACTTTCTGCAAATGAGTTTATTCCGACAGGCTTCGTTTGGCCCCGATCGCCATTTTATACACACCGACCTCACAGAACAGATCTGTTCTGTGACCGACCCGATAATTCCAAATTCTAATTTCGGAACAATTTTATTGCATATTTTGTTATAATTTATATAATAATTTATTCGGTTTCGGACCTTTCCTAAACCCTAGGCCTTATTAAGGACCTTGCTGATAGGATTTATGCAACCAAGACCTACAAGCGGTGCTTGGAAATAGCCGCATAAATGTTTGTTTTTTAATGTGCAGGAGATGAAAAGTGAGTGTATGTTTGTGTATAGGCATATGTTACCGTATGAGTTTATAATCTATCTCGCGAAATTGTGAACTCTGCTGACAATAGAACGTACCTAATTTAATTTTCAATAGTTTATAATCTGTCCATTTCAAACCGTCAAATTGTGAATGAAAATGCTCTTACCGACTGGGTTCACAATCTGTCCGATTTTATCACCCGTAAAATTTTGAACCGTCCCTGATTTGTCGGTCTTAACGGTAGTCGAATTGGTCGCAGTAACTAAGCCAGGGCACCCCGACCAAATGGGTTAGGTTAGGTTAGATCTGTGACTAACCGCGCGAACCGAGCGAGTCAAACGAGCGGTGCCGCCGTGGCCGGTGAGCGCTACATCCAAGTTCACAGTTAACTTCGCAAGGAACACATTTCCACATTTTAAATACAGGATGAAATTGAAAAGTTGACTGGTAGAGAATTATAAGGCATTAAGTCTGCCTTTGTACCTTTTTGTGTGCGAAAAGACTAAATAAATAAAACTTGCGACAAATCGAAATAGGTGTAGTAACTGTTACAAAATCATAAAAAATTGTCATTTACAAATTCAAATCCTTAAAAAAAAAACGGTGAAGGTAATTATCGTCTTAGTGCAAACTAAGTTATTGCCTTCAAATTATCGTCGTTACAGTATTTTTTTTTATTATCAAAACATATAAGAAAATTAAAGTATCAATTTTAGCGAATTTTACGACATTGCAAATCGCTCGCCCACGCGCACGTCTATGTGCATCCGTTTCCACGCTGTCGCACCTATTAAATTTCATCCTCTTTAAGTACCTCCCTAATAAAATTGGTAGGTAAATAACGTAATAATTATGTTCAGTACCTTTCCGGAATATGCCTTTGAGACAACGTTTTTTGATTAAAATTGAAAACCATTTTTATTTCAGCAAGTAAAATATAATTTTAATAATAAGAATTACGTATAGCTAAGGACGGCCATTAAAATTATTTTTTACTACTGTTCAATATCATGGATAATACACATGATCATTTTCTTCAGCAAACAATTATGTCTACTAAGTATTTCTTATCCTTTCAGGACAAGTAGATTCTTGATATAATAAAAAATATGAGACGTAACTTTACGTTATGACTTGTATTAATTTGCGGCTTGTTTGCTTTTGCAATGGAGCTAGGTCCATAACCATAGGTTACAGTACCTACATACACAAAAGCAGTGGTGGCCCAGTGGTAACGGCCCCGACTTACGAGTTGTAGGTCGTGGGTTCGAACTCAGGCAGACGCTTTACTTTGTGTAAATAATTTCATCACCACTGCTTTCAAAACTGTAAAGAAAACCGACATGTCCAGGAACCAAAAATTCGAAGACATATGACATCTGCCAACCCGCACTGGGCCCGGGTGATATATTATCACCCACTCCCTCTCGAAGAGAGGAGGCTTGTGTCCCAGCAGTGGGAACATTTTAGGCTGATTATGCAGGAACTACATATGGTATGTACATATGGTATGTACCTTCGTACTTGATCTCTATTCAAACAATAAGTAACAGGATTATTCTGCGATAATACGAAAACGAAAATATTCAATAGCAAAATAACCACCCCCACATAATATGTGGGGGTGGTATTTTGCTATTGAATATTTTCGTTTCGTTTATTTTCGTTTGTATATTTTCGACAAAATCAAAGAGATACTTACCTACAAAAAAGATAAATTAATTTTAACAATATTTAAAAGAGCTAATAAATATTTAAAATAAGTAATAAATAGCAAATCTAATAAAGCTAATTTATGCAACTGGGATTGTACAGGTAAACACGAACGTTTAAAATTTAACAAATTAAACCACAGCCATACTTCACACGCGTTAAAAAATAAATCCACATTACATAAACGAAATTGTTGATTGTAATCACAACTCGATACCCAACTCCCATAAAGTGTAAAATATGTAGAGCACAATAATTACAAAAGAGATCGATAGCGGGCATAGTGCGAACCTGAATGTTTTATACCTCGCTTGCTGAAATTTATGACCGTGTGTCCCAGCTGTTATTACCTTACGTTGAATAAGCAAACAATTTACGAAATTTTTTGAAATCAAGACTCGTTAGTACTTTGCCCACGGCCAATCAGCGTGAAGAAAGTCATTAAGTTTGATTGGAAGTTAACTTTCTTCGTCTAAAGAGAGGTTAGCAGACTGAATAAATATAGGTAAATTATTCACAGATGCATTCGGAATATTTTGGTTACATTACCGCGCAGCCTGTCTGAATATTAATTGAGCTCTGATTTCCTCCATCAAAGTATGAAGATTGATTGAATGTTGCTATGTACGCACGGAATTCATTAGCAAAATAAATAAACGCGTAATTAATCCTGAAAGATGGATTTTTGTGGAACAAATAAAATGTAATGAAAAATAGCAGTAGGTATTTTGATACACAATCCTTGGAGCTAATTAAAAAAAAGTTAAAGAAGTTTGCCAGGGAAAAAATTAATAACGAAACTTCCGGACGGGAGCCAGAGAAAAAATACTATTGAGTTACGTTTCGCGTAACTAATTTAGGTAAAAAAGGAGGCTTAGCTTGTCCGTCGGGGTAATGTTCCGATGTGACCCTTATCAATTCGCTCGTGTCCGCCTAGCGGACGCGTCTACCCGGCCTTTATTACGTATGTACGCATTTCACAAAAATAACGTGTCACTCTAATAACGGCCCTGGGGTGACTGGGGCACAACATCCCCGCTAATATTTAATATGGAAAACGGTTAGCTTTGATAATTTCTGGGATAAAAGGAAGATAACCTCAAATTGAGGCGACGTGACGTAGGTATGTGTACCTATTAGCGTTCTTAGATTAATTTGGTCGTGAACGGTTTTTATAATATTAAATGATCATGATCTCACTAGAAAGCATACTATAATGCTTTTTAAGTGCAGTGTTGCCATAATATTGCTTTCTAGATCAGGTGTAACTAGGTTATACTAAAAGAGACTGTGACCTCTGAGTTTTTTCGGCCTTTCTTCTCAGAATAGTCAGATAGGAAACGCCGACTTCATCTAGTATAAAAAAATATGATTATTTGTACAGACCTACTTACAGAAAATAAAACATTTATCATGTAACTAAGGTAACTAAATTATAACTTTAAGTTGTGTCACTTTTAGATTTGCAGTAAACTTATTGAAAAGCTATAACAAATATATACTTCCATACAAATATAAATAAAATTGAAGTGTCTGTTTGTGATGTAAAAATAATTTTGTAAAAAGTTGTTTTTTACAAAATGCTTAAAAAGTATATACAGTACTTATAACAAAAAAAAATACATTTTTTGAATTTTTGTCTGTCTGTTTGACACGACTGGACTGATTTTGACGGGACTTTCACTAGCAGATAACTGACGTTATAAGGAGTAACTTATAGGCTACTTTTATTTTAGAAAAAAAATTTGGGCTCCGCGAAAAAAAATAAAACCCATGAAATCCAATTTGTTTTCTGACATGCACGCGAAAAAAGTCGCCAGCACAGCTAGTTAACATTAAAAAGACGTGGAATCTTACTGTATTGTTACATAATTAGTGTTCTAAAGGGTCCCTGACTACATATCTTGAGAAACATAAAGAAATAACAATAGAATTTCTTACTTCTTTCGTTTATTCTCTTAGACCCAAGCTCTTAGATTTATGCTTAGTTTTCATTGAAGGTTGAAATAACAATTATTATTCACATTTATAACGCCAGTTACATTTAGTATCGGAATATAGAGAACTAACAGTACCTATGTTTTTTGACCCTTTTATTATAACTTGAATGTTTTATTTTTCGATCCACAATATAATGTGAATCATACCGTACTTAGGATATCGCCACGTTGGTGTAGTGGTCGCAACCGCTACTACTGATCATGAGGTCCTGGGTTCGATTCTCGGATCGGACAAAGTGTTATTGGGTTTTTTCATCTGTATTTTTGCAGTGCCAGCCCGGAGTCTGGATTTGTGATCGGTCGATGCCAATATACGTTTGTTTTCCCCCCTTTTACATGGGACATAAACATAACTGGCGTAATGGCTGTAATATAGGTGCACCTCTGCTTAACCCTTTGGGGAATACAGGCGAGATGTTATGATAAGTATCTTGATAAATGAAAGATAATTATTGTAATAAATTTTTGTATATTACTAAATTATCATATTAACAAGTTATGCGTACAATTAAATGGTGTTTAACGTTAACGCTCTCCCATTTTATTAACTGGAATTCCGAATAAAAAAGAAGTGAAGTATTTTATTTAATATGTTGCCAGTACAGCCGTGAAATATGTTTAATCTAGTTTATTGGTCATATAAAAAGGGCACAACCCACAATTTCACAATTTTAATTACCTTTTTCCTCTAAAGGGTACAAAGTTTGTAAATGATTCAGATAAACAATAATTACGACCGTTTCAAATTAGGAAGTTAGAAGAAGTTCACGATGTTCAAGCCAAACATGAAACTCAGTCCGGCAAGCGCTTAATTAGTTAAGTTTATAAATTTGTTACCTATTTGGTATGCTAAGTGCTCTACAGAGGAGCTACAAGCTATTTTTATGAGACTATAAAATACTGAAACCTTTTTAAACGAAAACTTTGTCTAATTGTGGTCCTAAACTTTGTCAAGTATAAATTTTCCTTAAACATAAAATACGGTTTCATTTTTTATAAATTAAGCCTTCTATACGTTTTTTTAAAGAGACCTTTTAATCCATCATTAATTAGACTTCCATTTAAATCAATGTTGTCAGCTAGACCTATCTATACAAGTAACCTATAAGGGTCACAGTTTAAACAATATTTCGTTTTGAATAACTAAGTAGGCCCGTTGCACACAGCACGGTTTATTTACGGTACGGCGCGCTAACCGCACCGTAAAATAATCGTGTGAGTTTGTATATGCACATACGGTGACGACGCCGTGCCGTAGTCGTGGCGTGTATTCAACTAGCTTCCATAGTGATCCATACAACACTGACGACCGTGGCTACACACGGCGAATCATCCGTAATTTTTCACGGCAAGAATACCATGTGTTTACAACGAAATGAAATGTTTATTTATTTCAGGACGCTTTTACGTGTCAATATTTTATTGCTCAATAATTTAAAAACTAGGTGGCGGATCCTTTCAATAACTTGACGACGAAACTAATAATAAATTAAATTAAAATTCAGTAAGAAATTTAAACTTATCTTTCAATAGGACGAGACATGTTTTTGTTCAATTCAAATGCAAATTTCCTTTAGCTCACCTTTGAAATTGTCAAGAATACAAAATTTATGCATATTTTGATTTAATAAGCCTTCCATGTGCGCTACTTTATCTTGATTTTTTTCTTATTTCATTATTAAAA
The DNA here is from genome assembly GCA_963669345.1 of Gortyna flavago. Taxonomy (NCBI): domain Eukaryota; kingdom Metazoa; phylum Arthropoda; class Insecta; order Lepidoptera; family Noctuidae; genus Gortyna; species Gortyna flavago. The sequence goes on from OY770129.1 coordinate 11,830,269, forward strand.
AAACTCAATTTCCTGTGACACCAATGTGTGAATACAAATCAGTAGATTTGCATGTTGCGCAAAAGAACATAGGTAAGTACCTTTATATAAGATGTTGGTAGGTACCTACTAAAAATGTCCTATGAAGATATGAGGTATAATTTAATGTATGTGAAATTATAGTAGGCATGTGGCAACACTGAATACATATTTAGTAGATATTCCGTCTACATTCAAGGCGCGTTCGGATTTGGCAAATGACAGACAAATTGGCGGGCTGTGGACGTGACGTATGGTACCGACACCCGCTACCCAGTTACAATAAAGTCAGCCAAACTCTTAGAGATTGACTTTGGCAGCTCTTACTACGCCAGTTTGAGAACTCGACATGAGTAAATTACCTAGACCTATTCATAAATCTCCGCGGTTTACTTGAAACAAGTTGGAGGTCGTTAAAATCAAGTTATAAAGGTATACGTGGGTATTAATACCTATATAACTTGATTTTAATGAGGGCTTCTCCTCAAGAAATTATAGGGAATTTATAATTAGGTACAGGATTCTTAAAATGGAGGAAGATTATAAAGATGTTGTTGAAACAGAAAAATCCGTTCTGTAGAAGTCGCTTAGCTGAAGCCCAATGTCGTGTCTCTGAATAAGGACCGCTTGGATAACGTTGAGCTAAGCCGGACTCAGTTAATACTATTTTCTAGTACATTTGTAATCAAACAGAGTCAGTAAGTCTAGATATACAGTCAGATATTCTTGAAATCTTTTTCCATAATCACTTCGAATTTTTATTTTGAATACAAAGAAAATGTCCCTAATTTGAAAATGTATCGAACTGCGTCTAGATTTTTTTATCTGAAATAATGGCAACATTATTTCATATTTATCTAAATTAATTTTACGAAAAATCACGTTAGAATTAATTATTCGCCACCCCTTGTGTGATAAACCAACATAATTCAAAATTAACATTTATAATTCAATTAAAATTTTTTCATTCGCGTCCCAGCCTGCTGCGCAATGTTAGACTAAGAGTCATCAATCATAGATATTATTGGTTCGCTTCATCACTTATTCAGCTCTACTTTCTTGTTCGAAGCCGAGCTTGTGACATTTTTGTGAGATTGTAATTATTTTGAGTGGTTCCGCTCAGCTGTGGCAAGGGTACCTACTTGAAGAGAATACACACCATTACAAGATGTCGCTGAGTCATTGACTCGCCGCATGAATTTTGCTTTGTGACTGGTCGATTTTCGTAAAAGTTACAGATAAAAGAAGTAACATCGTTTCTTAAATTGCTGTAGTTTGAAACTTAGCTTTTATTATTTTACAATAATATATAATAATATCTATAGTGGTTTTAAAATATTCACACAAAAATATTGTCTAATAATTTTTATCTGTTATGACAATGAAATAAAACTAGGTACATAGTATACCTTATCATTACATAATAATAAAAACCGGCCAAGTGCGAGTTGGACTCGTACACGAAGGGTTCCGTACCACCATACAATATTTAACACTACCACAGTAGCGCGACGAATGTACTTGCGCAGAGCAACGGAGGGGAACTCGCGGGGAGTCGGGCGGCGCGGGCCGCTTACCGCAAACACGCTTAGTTTGCGGTACCGAGCGCGAAGGGCAGACGCGGGCGTTTTTTGTGTATTAGTTTTTAAAAACTTCAATCCTGTTTTAGACAAAATTTTCACTCGTTTGTTGGAAACAATATTTTAGATAGATTATTTGAAATACTAAGTACTGTAGAATTTAAATCACAGCCATGTTCATGTTTTCCTCATTCTTTTCTTATCAGATTGTTCATCCGAATGCGAATACATTACGTAGTAAAATTTTATAATAGACAATTAAGAACATCCAAAAATAAAGTGTCACGTAAATATTTTGCAGTGCAACATACGTAAATATATATTTATGAATAAATAATTACATTAGATTTAATAATCACAATTATTTTGAATGTACAATTATGAATAAATGATTACACCATAATAGTAACAATCACAATTGTTTTATTTCCCATTTGGTGACAATCCTAGCATATACACTGGCGGTGGCATCGCGCGACATCAAAGCCGTTGCGCTACTGTAGGAAATATTGTAATACTGTGACACGACCTAAAAAAAAAGGGCAAAAAAATCACGTTTGTTGTATGGGAGCCCCTCTTAAATATTTATTTTAGAGATACACATTCTGTGAAAATTTCAACTGTCTAGCTATCACGGTTCATGAGATACAGTCCATGGTGACAGACGGACAGATGGAAAGTGGATAAGATAAGATAATATTTATTTTGTAAAACATGAGTACAGTATGAAGTTCTTATAATTAATATGAGGTGGCTGCATGTTTTGCCATTTATGACATACAAAATTAGTTGCACCAGAGAAACAATACAAAAACAAAAGGCACAAAAAGTAAATAATTTCAATGTCAAAATTAAAATAAAGTTGAAATTACAGCGTCAAAATTTAAATGTCATTAAAAATAGTTAAAATTTCAATTCAATTCAAAATACATACCAAAAAAAAACAAATCAATACGCACAATCAGAATTCTATACAAGCAAAATATCATTTAAAAATAATTCATCTACGCTGTAATAGCACTTCTCTAGTAATAACCCTTGAAGGGACTTATTAAATTTATTTAGAGGCATAGATTTAACAATATCTGGTAATTTATTATAAATATTTGGAGCAATACCAAAGAAACTCTTATTAAATAAAGCAGTTTTACACTTTCTTTGACATAACAAATTCTCATATTGGGCACGAATTGGGGTTCTCTTAACTGAAGAATATTTTTGAAATAATTGTTGATTCGCTTTAACAAATAATGCAGTTTCCAATACATACAAAGATGGAAAAGTTAGTATTTTTAGTTTTTTAAAGTAAGGAACGCAACTATCCGTTGTTCTCAGACCACACATTGATCGTATACATCTTTTTTGCATCCTGAATATGAGTTCTCTATTAGTTGACTGTCCCCAAAAAACAACACCATATCTTAAAATAGAAGCGACCAATCCATGATAGGCTGATAATAGTGTGTCACTATTTACTTTCTTGGATAATTGTGGAAGTGGAGTATTAGTAATAGGGTCTAAAAAGTATTAGTAATAGGGTCTAAAACGAATACATAATTTTTTTTTTTTGAAGATTGAGCGTAGTGTTGACTAACGTTTAGTTATTTCGTTACAATACATCATTTTGAATCGTTTTGAAGACTAATTCTCTTAACTAAAAACGTTTAAAATCTAGTCACAATCTCATTTCAGTGACAATCAATGTCAAAAACTTGTAAAAATGTAGGGAAACTAGAGATATTTTTGACAGATGAGACTGAGATCGGATTGTGAACGTTCTTAAAATAACGAGAAAAGCCCCTCTGACCGCTGCTCCCACCACGTACTTACAGCGTAGCGTTAGCTTCAAATAATATAGACTCCTGTCAATAGCTTGTGGGAGAAAATAACAATGTAGGTATTATTCAGCAAACTGGTATGGGCACACAATATGCTATTCTGAACACCCTTTGTTCGCCAATGGCAATATTAGGTCTGAAAGCTATTGAGTCAAGCTTATCGCTATTTATCGGCAGTTCCTATCTCGGGCCACTCTCGGGCATGCATAAAGCCCTAATCACACTTTGCTTGACTCCGAGATTGAACCCTGAACAATAGACGCTACAGTGATCTATCCAGTGTGTATTATCATTAAGCTACTTACGTGTAAATTGAATAAAATCCCTATGGAAGTGACTTTAGCATAGGTACCTACTCAAACCTATTGAAAAACCAACCGCGCCTCGATCCCGTGGGAATATTAGGATGGAAAGTATGTCCTAACCCAGGTCATGGTCTACCCATGCGCCAAATTTCATCCAAATTTGTTCAGCCGTTTTTGAGTGAAAGCATAACAAACAAACATAGAAAAATCAAATATTTTCTCTTTATACTATATTAGTATAGATTAGATATCCATTCTAGATTTACGTACATAATTATCTCAAAATTATTGAATAAAATATCCATTCTAGATTTATGTGTATCAAACTTAAAAAAAAACTGATGAAAACTGATCATTAACCAGTTATGTGTCGGGTGGATGGTCTGTTAACCTGTAAGGCCAAAATAGGATGAGTCAGGCAATGAATGTGACAGATAATTTGGAAAGAGTGAAGAGAAAGAAAATAACAGGAATGTCTCTAATATGTAACCAGTGCCAATGTTAAGCTGTTCGGGAAACAGGTATGATTGGATCGCGGAGTAACAGGATTATCGAGTATGAATATCATAAGAACATACGATGGATGTTTACAAAGAATGTAATATCTAGGACCGCTGGAAACTACTTTGAAAGTTTATTGAGTTGTCAAGATAATGTGCAAGGAGTAGGTAACTTGTCACTCGTCAGCAGAACAGTTGGACTTGGTGACTGTGATGGATGAAGCTCGACTAGCTGTTCACAATGGTGTGCTGGTGCCTACGCTTAAGTATGGAAGTTAATGTTAGGTGTGGCAAAAGAGGAATGAAAGGGCAAAAAAAAATGAACGGGCTGTGTTTGGAGTCTCTCTGAGGGATCGAATCCGCGACGAGGTGATCCGGCAGAACCAAAGTTGTCGATATAGCTCACATAGCTGACATAGCTGAAGTGGAAATGAGCGGGCCATATTAGCCGTAGAACCGATGGCCGTTGGGGTATACGTGTTCTTGAGTGGAGACCGCGAATCGGTAAACGTAAGGTGGGACGCCCTCAGGCTAAGTGGAGCGACGATCTTCGCGGGATGGCTGGTAGCAGCTGTATGAGAGTTGCCGGAAATCGAGTTGAACGGCGTGCAATAAGAGAGGCCTATGTCCAGCAGTCGACTGCGAATGATGATAATGATGAAGGTTTCTTAATGTTGATAGGATGAGTCAAAGGAAAGATGTGAGTTGAAACCCCGGGATGGACGCCCTAGAAGGATACATAGGCACCTTATTGGTGATGTTTTTCAGAAACGTCAGATGCCTAGTACTCGCAGTCGGCGTGCGTGTACGACCCTAAGTATGAACGTAAATGAAGCAAAAGTGTAGTTTCTGCCCAACCCCATGGGAAGAAGGCGTGAGTTAATGTATATCTAAAGAAAAGTTTTTTTTTTTGTATTTTTGTTTCGCTTTCACGCTAAAACGGCTGAACAAATTTTATTGAAATTTGGCGCATGGGTAGACCTGGAGACCTACTTTTTATCCTGAATCGCAAACGAAGTCGCGGCATCAATATGTACCTAATAAAACTGTTTTTTTATAAACTTATCAAAAAACAGTTTCGATAAATGTTCACTAACCCAGAAAGCTAACAGTCTAACGAAATTAAAAAAATTACGTCATTATGTTCCAAATAGTATCAAACACGACCTTACTTTTATACCCAAATCACTTAATGGTTTTACACCTTACCTACTGCACTCATTTCAATAAGGGATCGCTAAAATTCTCTCTAGTATACCTATAAAAATAAGAATAGTTCAGAGGCTCCTCATATAATATATGATTTATAGACTTTCAAAGGCTTAAAAAGCAGCTTTCACTTTCAGTGATTTATTATACTGCTTCTAAGTATTTGTGGAATAAAACAGAAAGGTATTGAAACTGCCGACGATCAATATCTGTCAAAGTGAAAAAATTCAATTAAATGAGCTCGCGAATTCTTTCATTGGATAAACGGAAGGCGTGAGAATTGAAAATTATGTGAAAAGATTTTTCTATACACGCCCGAAGTGGTGTTTTGTTGATGGAAATTCTTTTGGCGATTGATTTTCATGGACAATAACGGATATCTGTATAGAAACTTGAGCGACCGGTTTTTCGTTACTGAATACCCATAATTCGTATACACTCTGCACTGTCGCCTTTGTTTATTCGTCGCTCTAATACATACATAATCGATGAAAACACTTCACTTTAAGCCACGGACAAAGCAATATCATCTATCTATTGTTTAATATCGTGTCTGGTAAAGAAAATACCTTTTATGTTGTATTAGATTGCGAGCCCATTACAGTGATGTCATTATTAATATATTAATAAGACAGCCGATGAAGGTCAGGGATGAAATCCTATAGCACGACACCCTCGGATGAAAGTATTAGAAACCAAGTTTTAGGCAAGAGATAATTACGAGTATCTTTAGGAGATGAACAATGATTTTCGTATACTTGCTTCACATTTTTATCTCAGATTTTTGTTTATGACTTAGTCAATTTTTAATACTTCTCTCATCATTATGTCTGTCAGAGTTTTATAAGCCTAAAAGCTTGGCGTGAATTAGCTATAAAAAAATATATTGCCTCAACGTAGGGAAGTCAACATTCAGGATTAATTTGGATTATGTAATATAAGTACTGTTTTTTATGAAATAAAGTTTATTATTCTCGTAGATTTTTCGTAAAAATTTTAAATATATAAATAAAAACTTCATTCAGTTCAGAAAAAACACGGTACAATATTTAAAAAAAAATGTAACAGATTACATTAGCAGGAGCCTTAGGTGCAATTTTTTTTAAAAATTTCCTGGACCCCACACTAGGATTCCCTGTGTCGTGGTAAATATTAATGTCATCCCACTCCAAAACATACAGTCAACACGAAAATACATTAGGCGCTTTTATAGAACTTTATACATTACTATAAAGCTTTCAACTTTGAACTGACATGTTTAACGACTTTTAAATAGATATCATGTAGCAGCTGTTGCATTTCAATAGCTGCAGCCCCAAATTCTCGCGCGCTACTAAACTTATTTGGCCTCGGAGGTACAGATAATATATTTTCTTTTTTTCGATAGGTCGTGACTATTTGAAAGCGTTCTGGGTGAGTTGGCAATACTTTTGAAGTTAGCAAGGGGAAAATGTTGTGTTAAATAAAATATACAGCTGCACGGAGTAGGTGCCTGATACAAAAAATGCAAACCTTGTTCTGTTGTAGACTCGTTTTTGCCAGCGGCTTCACCCGAGTGATGGTCAGATTATTCTACGGGAACGTACTAACAGGATAAAGAGTATCTTATGTCTTAATCTTGGTCATAGTCTGACGTTTGCCAAATTTCATCCAAATCCGTTTAGCCGTAATATTTATATTTTATCTTACCCTTAGGATTAGCTCTAGAAAAGTCACAAGAAAATCTGTAGGTACCTAACCTATTGTAAAACGTAAATCTGTACAGATTTTTTTGTGTTTTTTCTAGGGCTATTCCTCAGGGTAGATTTACCCTAAATAACGTAAAGACGCCAGCACATCGAGCTACTACAATAGATTTTCAACTTGATCTCTAAAGCATAAGGTTCAATGTAGATTGGGAAAATTTGACAAATTCGGGTAGCTTGATGTGCTGGCGCCTGTACACAGACTCACTACAATTATAAACGTTGTACGGTTGTGTTACTTACGTATTTATTTCAAGTTTTCCGGATTTATTTTGAACTTTGCGCCATTCGCTTTTGTAGCAGTTGTTTGTCGCTTCATAATTAACTTTATTTAATTGAATATGGTTCTAATGACTCCATGTACACGTGTAAGGTATGGGAGTCACTATGTGACGGATGTGAGTGCCCCGAATAAGGTCTTCCTCACACTATCAATCAAACAGTGCTAAGCCACCCAATGGACCTTACCTTATACATAAATTGTTCTGAGGTCCGCACAATTATGATTTATAGCTGACTAACTTTTGCCTGCGGTTTGCATCGCACCGAGGGGAATGGGCAAAAATATTTACCGCTTAGACCTCGCTTAGTTTGGTAGATATACTGAGGTCCTTCATGATTTTAATATTAAGTGAGTAATGCGTGTAAAATAGTCATAATATTATGTTAAACTGAAAACTTTTATATTAATATCTACTTATAGGCTTGTATCCAATTACGTTAGCCCCATGTCATCATAATTACGATGTTTGTATCAAAATAAGTAATGTGCCTGGTGTTCTGGGGAATACACTTGAGGTCAACTTTAAATGAGATTGACACCTCGTGGTACATTAAGTGCCATTTAATATTAATAAATATACATTCATCAGCATGCATATATGACAGATTATATAATAAATTCGACTTTCGTGTCTGTCTGTGTGACGCAACGGATTTTGATGCGGTTTTCACCATTATTTTCAGAATTTCGTCCGGAAGGTTTTTTATATAATAATAAAAATCTCGATGTTTTGTTAAGTGGTTAAAACCGTGCGAAGCGGGTCGAATGCAGTATTTCGTTAGTAATCTTTAATAAATTTTTTGTTTGTGTATTAAACTGCAAAGAAATTTCTTACAAAAGAAAATTAAATGCTTTAGTCAACCTGCGTATGGAACTCGTCACCTAAAGATTCAACATTTCAACAGCCAAGTCAATAAGAAACCTAATGATGTCCTTAGATGTTTTAAAAAGATAAATCGAAGAAATACCGTGAAATAGTTGCTTACTTTCAACACGCAGGTCGTTCGAACTAGGACGCTCGTAAATTATGAGTTTGCAGCTGTAATTACTTGCTCTATTGCAATTTAAACTTATTATATAGAACCACACTTTGTTCTCTCATATTTTAATAGGCAGTCATTGGGGACGCGTATATGTAGCAGAAATGAATGTTAAAGCAGCGCAAGACATTTGGCGTAATGCAGACGTGTGGCATAGCAATGACACGTAGGTTATAAGCATAACACGAAGGGCGATGTTGAGTGCCTTTTGACGTAGCAGTGGCACGCGGCTAACTAGCCCTCATGGGAAAGTGGAGGTTCAATATGATGCGGGACGTGCAACGTGTAGTTTAGTAAAATAAATAAATTATGTGCGTTTATTGGCACACTAAATTAAAACAGTGTAAAAAAACGTTAAGGTAGCTTAATGAAGCGGCGGGTTGTGTGTTAAAGCAAAGTTGCGTGGCGTAACATAGACGTATGGTGTAAAATAGATGTGCGTTTTGTTTTTTTTTTCAAAACAGGGATGCACGGCATTGCAGGTCTGTAGCGTAGTATGTAGCACAGTATGGCGTAGCAGAGCTGCGTGGCGTAGTAAGCTCACAGCATGGCATATCAGCTGCACAGTATGACGTAGCAGTAAGCAGAATAAATTATTTAATTTAAAATTTAAATATTGAAAGGAAGGTTTTTGCGGCTTCTGTAAGTACCTATCTCCCTTGAAATATATATTGCTGCCAAAGAAATAAGTCTTATTTATGTGGCTAACAACTTCCACGTAAAACTCGTATTGTTACACAATAAAATGGTATCGATTATTTTTCAGCTGGCCACATTTCTACTTGTCTTAGTAGAGTAGAAAGTGGCAAATAACGTCAACAATACAATATCATCTCGAGATAATCAAATAAATATTCATTAATCTGTTTTATTTATCGATCACGGCACTTTCGAAATTACTCATTGTGTTCATCAGGAATATTGATTTCAATATCAACTGACCAGACTGAAGTAGGAACGCTATCGCCTTTATTTTATACATATACAGACGTACACTGTATATCTACCTACAACACTGATGAGACTGAAATTCAGTGTTTTATTCCGAGGGCGGAGTTTACTATTAGTTGGTCTCTATATTAAACTTTCAGAAGCTGCCCACATTTTGGAAATATTCTCAACTACACGGGACCTAATCCGATTTGGCAAAAGTTTTCCGAATTAAAATCGGCGGATTTTGATATAGTTAGACTATATGAAAATCCGCTCATTTTCAAAATTACAGACAGACATTGCGATTTCTATATGTAGCGATTCGAAAGAGAGCAATATATAACAGTAGAATCGTAGGAAGTACGAATAAACATTGGTATTACTTTAATTTTTGGACGTAAGTGCACATTTGGACGATATTAATGCGTCGCCCATGAATAACGTGAGGCGGTTCACACGATTCTGTCGGCAAATGGCCCATATGTCTGGCTTAGCGGTGTAAACGCCCCAAATAATAACATGGCAATATTGCTTCGGGCTCAAACTGTGCGAAGGTGACAGTGTTCTACTACGGAAATGTCTGTCGTTAGCATTTGTTTTTATTATTTGTAAACGTTTATGTGTATGTGGATTGTTGAGTTTTTCTTAATTATGCTTTGAATGTAGATTAGGTGGTAGGCTTGCTCGACTACTTACACACATTTTGTGAACTCATTTTTGTGTGCCATCATCAAACTATCGCTATGAGTAGTTTTCCGTATGCCTTACCACATCTTTTACAACTGGTACTTAACACCTACAAAATTAATGATTCTATTATAAAAAACCTATGTGTCCAATGTGGTTTCCAATCGGCAACAATTACGAAATTCCATACAAACTTTCGTCCCCGTATTTAACCCCTTTGGGGGTCGAATTTTCAAAAATCCTACCTTAGCGTTCACTTTCGTTATATAAGGAATTCTTGTGCACAGTTTCATGTCATGTCAGTGAATGAAAGTTTAGGTAATGAAAGGTAATGAAGGTTTAGGAATTTAAGTTTAGGTAGACATGACAATCACCAATCGATTTACTTTTATTTCGTCTCTTTGATGCGTAGGTTCATAAATAAGCACATACTTAGTATACTTACTCTGTAGTTCTTAATAAAGTAATGTTTAAGTTAAATATTTAAAGTTTAAGTTAAATATTTGGCACTCTTTATTTTTTTTTTTCACAGAGTTTATCGTATGAGGTTGGAGTTCTGCGTTCTTAGAGATTTACACCTTCAATAGTATGTATTATATATTTTGTAGATATGTTTGACGTTACTTCTAAATGAGAGGGTGATATAGATCCTACATAATGAACGTTCTGATGGCCGTATTCTGATTTAATATTGCAGGTCTTTTGTAGGTCAAAATGCATCGCATTACCTACATTAAACTTGATATTAAAACGATTTTTTTACTCATAATCTCTCATTTATGGGGCCCGTGGCTAAATAATAACAGCCGCACAGGTCGATCGATCAGGTTAAGCTAAGCTTGCCGCGGTTGGTCTGTGGATGGGTGACCATCTTTACATACCGAGACTCCTCCGTGCCTCGGAAAGTACGTTAAGCTGCTGGTCCCGGCTGTCATTCGTGGATCTTTGAGAGTCGTTACGGGTAGTCAGAAGCCCGAAAGTCTGACAACCAGTCTTACCAAGGGGTATCGTACCCACTAACTGGGTTGTGGGTGTCAGGTAGGCAGTCGCTTCATGTAAAATACTGGTATTCACCTGCATTCAGTTAGACTGGAAGCCTACCCCAACATAGTTGGGAAAAGGCTAGGCAGATAATGAATATCTTATTTATTTTCATTTTTATTCTCTTTCATTATGACGGACCTACGGATTGTACTGCAAAATGCACGTAGGAAATAAATTATACGATGAACTCTTCAGTAAAGTTATACAAGCAAAACCGCTTTTCGCATCATTTACGAGTTTGACACGCGTTGTAATAAAAATAAAACAGGATAAAATTCGTATTTCGTAACAGTTATATACGTGTGTAAAGTTAGATGAAAAATTTATAGCCACCCTTTGCAACAGTAAACTTTATTGTAGTTTTGTTTTACGGACTTTCATAATATATCTACATTTATAATTAAAATATTACCAGTTATAGCTACGTAACAGATTTCTGGCTGATGAAGTCCATTCAATTAAACAGACATGTGAGCTAAACCGTTTGTAACGTTATACGCTTCACGAACAAATGCAAATAGCAAGGCTACTCGTTTGGAATTAGCTTAACTAAATTACAATTTACACACTGCACTGTTGAAAACGAAACTATTAGTGTTAAACAACAGTGGTAAAAATACGAAAATAGTAAGATAAATACTCGTTAAGTGCAGTTGCGACATAAATATCTGGTTATTGCGCGCTTTGAGTGGTACCCGCGATCCCGACACACTTCCTGAACTAACAGCCTCGGAGGCTGTAAACGTCTCCAGCGCCTGACTTTCGGTGATTTACTCCAATTTTATGTGTCGCCTCTACTCTGGATTTATATTAAATTTATTTTATGGTACAATTTTACAACCCTGAACATGTTACGATGGCCATTTATGTCGTCTCGTTCGAACACGTGTTTAAACGTAGTTGTTTTTATATTTAATTAGTTTACTATAAACGTACGCAATCAGCATAACTTGGATTGTTACAGGGATCATTATCTGTTATTGTGAAAACAATAAATATATTTTTTGACAGCTACAGTTTATTTGATGTTTCTCTGCTTACGTTGCCATGGTTCCAGTTATCGAATAAGGCAATTATTATACGTACAAAAAATTGGGACACCGAGCGAATTCGTTTCTTGTTTTCAGCGAAGCATTAAAATGCTGTTAATGGAAGGAAAAATCCGAATGACATCGTACAGCTGTGGACAACAGGACTACTGGTTACTGAAATTATTTCTCTTTAACAATGCTACCCGAGGTTATATTATTGTTTGTTCAGACCATTGTTCGAAAGTAATCAAGTGGAAAAGCAAGGAGTTGTATTGCTCTGGTTGTGACACGAAGCACTCGACTGTCACAATAATAATTATTAATCCCGGTTATTCACGGGGGACAAAACTTCGAGGTGAGTTTTTTCTATTTCTATTCACACACGTACACAAGTGTGACACTAATGGCTGTGTATACTGTCTCAGCGGGGAATATTTTACATTAAATTTATTAGTCGTGTTTCGTGCGACCTTAGGTGTTAGGGTCATGTGCTAGTGGAGACGCCTGCATAAGTTGGAGTCTAATAACGCTTTCAAAGAACTTTGAAATTACTAAGAACAAGTACATTAAACTTGAGCCTAAAATGGTTTGAGCTTGAAATCAAATGCTGAAAATGAGTTTATCTATCAATTTATTCGTAATTAGAATACTGTCTTCGTGGTTTGATCAAAAGTTTTTTATGCGGGTAAATTGTTTTTGACGCAGAATGATAAATTAAGTTCAAATTAAATAAAGTTCTCCAGAGCAGAATAATAAGTGGATTGATTTTGCAGCTTAAGGATGAAAATTATTAGAACATAATCCATAAGCTCATTTCTTCGCTCAAAATAATGCCTGATAAATTCGAACAGCAGACATATTAAAGTATTATCTAAGTCTCAGCGACGTTTTACATACTAAAGCTATCGTCAAACATACGTGTGTGTTTTTTGACATACTTATCTATATATATGTAAAATTCAAAGTCCTGACTGACTGATATATCAAAACCGCTGGTCCTAGAGACATGAAATTTGGAGGGTGTGTTCTTTGTGAAGAACGGGTATCCACTAAGAAAGGGTTTTTCCAAATTCCAACCCCAAAAAGGGTGAATGGGGGAGGATGAATGGGTGGGTGATTTTTATATCTATGTCTGTAATTTATATAGTGACATAATAAAGAGTATTCTATGGATCTATCTAGGAAACTTCACGTGAACGAAGTCGCAGAAGGGCGAAGCTAGTGTTCGTATAGCTTGTGACGACATGGAAATAGGTACCTAGATACTAGTTGGTTGGATTAGATAACTAATTTATTGATAATGTTGTGCAATATTGTTTCTTAATGATTTTCATAATTTTGCGGTCAACCAGATGACACATTACGTACCAGTAGGTAGTACCAGCTTCCGCCTGCGGGTTCGCCCGCGTGTTATGTCGATAAAAAATTGCCTATTTCCTTCCTCAGGATTCAAATTATCCCCGTACCCAATTTCATCAAAATTGATGCAACTGAAACAAACACAAAGACAGACAGAAGTCAAAGAGACAACAATTTTTTTTATAAGTCCCGCATATACTTATATATACGGGACTTATAAAATAAAATAACTACACAAACAGACACTGCACTTACGCATAGATATTCCATAGATATTCAGTTTTGACAGGATTTATGAAAATATGGCTGTCTCTATTATGCAAATTAGGATATTGACATTTTGTGTCTGTACGTATTGCGTTGTCCATGTAAAGGTTGTCTGGAAGACATCGCCATTAACAAGAAGAGGAGATGCTCCATTGTCCATTTTTTATTTTAGATTTAATATTATTTATGCCTTTTGATTTATTTTTTATTTATTTTACCTAAGTAAGTTTACGAAAATGAATGTTAACGATATTATTATGAAAAACTTAGGTATCCTACTAAATATAATGGTATTATAACATTGTTCTGAAAGTTATAATTGTAGTAGAAAATGTAGATAAGCAGCTGGCCAAGTAAGATAGTAAGACGAACGACTTTCACAAATAAGCGTTTATATTTATCTCTCACAAACTTAGGATAACGTAGAAATGTGGACGAAAACATGTTTATTTGGAACTAAGTAGACGTGGTCGAAATGTTTTTTTATTTGTAATTTATCTACTGGACTAACGTTAGATAAAAGAAAGTAAAATCGTGAAAAGTTTAAGAGTGTTTGTAGGTATACCTACGTTATATGTCTTTATATACTTAAACTTTCACGACTTTTGGTAAGAGCCGATTGGTTACTAATCAACTTTGGAAGTCAGATATTCCATTTAGTTACAATACTTTATACATGTTCATTTTCATAGCGGTGTACGAACTCCTTTATCATTACAGACCTCTGTGGCGGACTAACGTGGCAGCTGGACAGATTGACACTTATGACTGGAGCTTGATCAAGAGGCCCCGACATGTTTTGAAAGTTGTGAAATGTTTGGCAAACATATAAAAGTTTTAACCCCCAATGGAACCCTTTTCAAGAACCTGACCCATCCCGACCACTCTTTTTTTTAAATCGAAAATTATTCCGAGCCGACAAAAATTCCAAGGCGGGCAAAGAAGTTTATTTCTCCAAATACAGATATTAGAACGGTATTTACTGCTGCTTCCATTTGCACACGGCAAAAATACAACAGACGGCAAGAGTCAACAAGCAATAATATGCTCACCAAGAGTCATAGCATACTTTCAAAACAAATGTAACCCCATTTTTTAACACCGTATTAAAAATTAAATATTTATTTGCAGAGCAGCGCCATCTGCCGGGAAGTGGGAATAGTTCCGGTTATTCTCAAAGGAACCGCTCTAACACACCCTTTACTATATTACTTCGCTACTTGAATTGGGTGAGAATCAGTAAAGGCAACAAGTTTTAATGGGTTTCGCAAAAAAAGTAAACAATACCTAGATGGTCGACTTGTAAGATAAATTCTTGTAGTTTGTATTTGTTTAGTTCTGTGACGGTATATAATCATAGTAACTGATGTTACGTATAACATTATCGAAACTTAATATAATGGTTTGTTAGACTGTTAATATTTTTCGAAACAAATATTTTGCTCACTTGGATAGCACAGATTTGTAAAAAAGAAAAGGCTACTGAAATGGAAAATAAATAGAGGTGCCTATTTTTATCGCAAAAGTTAACTTTGACCGTAACATTTTCCAATTACGAAAATATAGCAGCAGTAAGCGTAACTCACGAATTCCTGATAATTCCCTTAATAAAGTTTGACGCTCAGAAGTTCGAAACATCGAGTCATTAAGAGAGACATAAAACCAACTACGAAGAATACGGCAGTTAGTCGGCTTAGCGGCGATTAACTTTGGCAGAAAATTAAAAGCGACGACGGAGAGATAATAAAAGCAGTTGGTGAAAATACGTGACCAATATGTCCTGGGAGGGTTCTGGCTTGATCTACAAGTTTATGTACATCACGTCCCGCGAGTTTGCTTTGCCAACGTGCGATGGCTACCTTACTGCTTGCGCGGCTCACTTGCCTCTGCTATCGAATCAAACTTCGATCGTTCTCAGCGTACAATGTCAACTATTTGCCGAATACGGAATCGTGCGTATTGCGCAGTAATCACATCGGTTTAGCATACCGAGGTTTGTTTGCATAAGTATGGTCGAGTTGGAATTGTAGGAAGCCAACATAATTAGTTTATCAAAAAGACTGTAGCTTCTAGATTTGCAAACCATGCATTTTGTTGGATAGTAGGCTAAGTAATAACAGCCGCAGGGGTCGATCGATCAGGTTAAGCTATGGTTGCCGCGGTTGGCCCGGGAGGGGTGACCATGCAATGCATTTTCACATACCGAGATCCCTGCGTGCGTCGGAAAGCATGTTAAGCCGTTGATCTCGGCTGTCATTCGTAAATCTTTGACAGTCGTTACGGGTAGTCAGAGGTCAGATGGGCAGTCGCTCCATGTAAAATACTGGTATTCAGCTGCATCCGGTTACACTGGAAACCGACCCCAACAAAAAGGCTCGGCAGATGACGAGGAGACCTAATTTCAAATGAGGTCACTAATGTAAGTAACTATTCAAAGTCTACTTACTAGTGATTTTATTCAGCTTTTGGTTCGGTTTGGAAGTGGTTTATTTTTTGACGAGAATATATCAACACTAGGTCACGCTACCCGATCGAAACTATAGCCATTCAAAGTATATATATATATATACTTGCTCCCAATGTCAGTGTTGTGTATTATTATAACGTCAAAAATGCAATTGTTGTTAAGAAAGAAACTCGTTTGCGCACTTAAAGATATGAATAACTTTAAATTACGCCAACATAGACGAGCATCTTTTTATATTGTTACATTCATCAATCATTCATACGCTTTCCCCGCGTTGAAACCGAGCTGTGTGCTCTATATAATTAAAGTTCTCGATGAAAAGGTTGAGACGTGTTTTCATATTCAGGGCCCAGACCTATACCTACCTACATCATATCAAACCACATTCGGTTTAATTAACTCAAATTCTGCGTAATTAAAAGGATCTTATCTGCTGCGGTAGAAACAGGCTCTATTCGTCGTCCGGCCGAAACTATGCAAAGTTTTAATTAAGCCATTTTATCAAATATGAGGGCTACAGGATGTGTAGGGAAAATCCGAGGGTCAGCGTTGAATGAAAGGGTATGATGACTATCGGACGGCCAAGGATTCAATCACGCCAGAACTTCGCTCGTTAGACCACGTACACGTCAACAAATGCCATTCATAACATTTCACGCATAGCTCTTTCATGTCGGGGTGCGTTGAAAGTGCCCTGTCAACAGTTTACATCGATATTATACGTGCGTGTGGGTGAAAGGTTTTAAAATAAAAAGGATTGACTATCTATTAAATGTGGGCTGACGCCTACATCACGTACAGAATTAAAATTAGTTACTATACTATACTCAATGATATTTTCTTTTATATGTAGTTTACTGTACAAAGAGGTATTTTCTCTTACTTTAAAATGGAGACAAAAATCACAGTGGTGAAAAAGTCCGAACCATACTGAACAAAGTACCTACTTATAATTAGTTTAATATTAAGAACTCTATCCCTCATTTAGACACATGAAGAAAATAATTAAAACAAACTGTCCTGAAGAGAGATAATGTCAACAAAAACATATTATTAAATTCTATTTGTACACTCGACAACAGCATAAAGAAATAATAAGGAAAAACACCAGACGAATTAGATCGTTCTCCACAAGTGGGAGTTCCTTGGTAATTTCTTACTTATTTATAAAAATAGTAGGAAAGGTAGGTGAGTCGTGTACCGCGGACGTGATAAGTTAGCGCCGATAAGAGTTTCTTATTTGTTAGCGTTGGAAGTTCACATTAAAAAGACGAATGTGGGTTCGGCGCAAACGATTTAATGGCCATATTTAAGGTTGGCCTCTTGATCCGCTTACAAAACGAATTGGTTGCGAAATTGCTTTCTAAATTGGACTAGTTCGGCGGTAGACAATTTGGCAAGACATTTGTATTCTTACGGAGAAAAATAGCATATACCTCGAACATCTGATAGTGAACGTCGTAGGTCTGTCGGCATCCGTCGAGTCACACAGTTGGGCCCGAGCCAATCATTCGATCGAAATGAAATATTTCGTAGCAATTTAGGGACTTAATGAAAAAAACTCCCCTTTTCTCATTTAGTATGTTCATGTATGTATAACGACTCGGAGCCGGAGAGTATTGGATTTGTTTCACTGTGACGTATTCCTCTGCTGACAGTTTACAGCATAATATTGTTTTGGGTAATTCATGTAAATGTATGGATTAAATTAATTCCCAATCATTCAATTTTGTCAAAAGTCTGAATTTGAACATGCAGTTCATTTGTGGTTACGATTCATATTTGCTTTGCTTAAGTGTGTGCTATTATAACTAAAATAAAAGCTGAACCAGAAACTGTAACAGTGTTCCGCAATCGCTATTCTTAATGGGAATAGAAATGTTAACAGTTCTTCCTCATTGTCTATAAATTGGATGCCGCGGCAATTTGCTCATCGTACTGTTTTTAAAATGGGTATTTTATTGTTCTCTCTTTTATTTAAACTGAAATTACTCCTCATTCATTAGGACGAGAGGACGCAGCGCACTCCACTCCATTTTTATTTTCCATTGTTGGTTTTCAAAATTAAGCCCCAGTAACAATTGCTTTGTTAATAAGGGTTCCACGATTAATCTGCTTTATTTTTTCTTTTCGACGAAACAAGAAAGTCTTCGGACAACTTTGGAATTTTTTGCTGTTCTAAATTAATCAGAGCGAAATGGTTTTAACATCACTCTGAGGGCAAACATGGCGGTGCGCGTTTCCGCAAATTCTTTGTTTGGCAGCCACCATAATGAGATTGAAGGCTTTTCAGTTAATGAAAACTACATCAGGCTTGCTCGTTTCTTACAGACGATGGCGAGTTGTATAGAGCGCATGTGCGTGAGGATATGAAATCCTCTAATATGGTAACAGTAGGATAACTTTATATTAGTTTTGTGTGTCATAGATTTAATGGAAAGATTTTTCGTTAAAAAAGTAATATTCTGGATTCATGTTCTAACTTACAATAAAATAGCAAATCGTGATCTCAAGTGGAATATACATTAAACATGAATAAATTCAAGCCTGTTGTTTACAAGCTCCATTATTAGTTAAATTCCAAAGCAATAATGCTGTACGATTTCGGTATACACGTTAAGTTTTATAATTACTTAGGCCAGACATTAATACCGACATTACCGACCTACATGACAATGAGCAGTAGGTACATAGAATAGCGAAGTCCTCATTAATGGAAAGTTTTGTGGTCGCAGTTTAAGTTTTAATTACAAGTTGTTATGGCGTAATCTGAGTGTTAGGAAACTCTATAGATACCTACACTTTAATGATGCATAATGGCTGTATGACGTAATTGCTAACCGCTGACCACCCATACCTACTGTTTCTGTGGGTGTTTGAATTTTTAGAGGTCAGCTTTAATCAAGATCATAGAATGTACATTACAATAGTAGACATAAATGTTACTGTATTTAGGTAATTATAAAAAAAAAATATATACGTATAATTTTTATATTGAACTAGCTTCTGCCCGCGACTTTTATTGCGTGGAAGTCGTAAGATAACACAATATACTAAAATAATAGACACATTTTTATAAAGCTTCCCTGTATACTGCGTTTGTAGTTCTGATCCCAGCTGCCAAAATATACAGAGTGACAGGATTCAGGACTATTATATTTATCCGTGTGAGAAGCAGCTCGTCCTGAGGTTGACACCAATAGGCTCCAGTAGCAATTTCCCATTGCTTGAGAAGGTTTCGGTTTTGAGTGAAAATAAAAGCTTGCGTTCCTGCATATACCTTCTACCTAAAGTACCTAATAGCACAACACTGATACACCGACTGATGCATTCATACAGATTATTCCTGATGAATGGCCATCACTAAAATAATATAACAGTAGATTGTAAACACGCGGGATTTCTCATTAACGGTCACTTAACCATAGATATTGATTTCTATTATAACCATAGATAATTAAAAGACGCCTAAAATTCATGTTTTTCTGTGTACGTTCCACGAACTATCACAAATCAGTATAACAAATTGAAAGAATCACAAAAAATACTAACTTGGGAATCAAATTTACAACCACGTATTTACGAAACAATCGTCTAACCGCTAAGCCATCTGATTTGTTGAAAGTTGACTAAAATAGACGTTTTTATACAGGGTGGATTTTTAAGACGGTGCAGTAAGGGGACCATAAACGGTGTAGCTACAGGAAAACGATCTTAGGAGACTGTCCTGTAAAGTTCTTGAGATATTATAAAAATATATTAAAGGTGGGTGTCCTGTTCCTACTAGTATTGTGATAAGCAAGGTCGCAATATGCAAGTTGTGCGTGAAGAAATTTCAGACTTTTCCCTTTGGATCCCTTTCAAGGAAACAAGAATTAATGAGGAATAATTTACAAAATCGCGGAAATAAAAAATACTACGAAAAGTACCGACCTCATTCTCTGTTTGCTAAAATTACGCTAAAAACTGTTGAAAATACAAGATAATTATGAATGTGGCGAGCCATGTCATCCGGATTACTGGAAAAATAATGCAATTCAATTGGTATCCTCACAAAAATAAACTTCTCTTCTCCCAGATTCCATGTGAAAACCGCATTGCGTTTGTATACACCAATCAACATGGCTTTATCTGCGTTCCTGATATTTCAATATCAGAGCTTGCAACTCTTTTAACAAAGTGCGTAGATATTGTGAAAACAATAGTGAAAACCCGAACATTGGCTACACTAACATTGTTGTATTTATTTATACAATATATTAAAATAACGCTGACGTCACTCATCAATATAAATGATGTGCAATTTATTCGTCGTCCGTTTGTACATATTGTCGCCGTTGAGCTTGACAGATGACAGCCTCGTATTGTTGGTGCAGAGTAACAAACAAATACGGCCACATCACGGTCTCATAAACGAGCTCAAATATTATCCTTTAACAAATTACCACATTGTCTGCTTGTAAAAGAGAGTAAACAACATCAAATATAAAACAGTGTAACTGAGGTCGACGCCGAAAAATCTCTGTTAATGATCCACTATAGAGCCAAAACACCTTTTACACACAGCTTTTCTCATTAATCGAGATTTTGCAAAAGGAAATCAAGCTTCCGTAATCCCAATCGAAATATTTTAATGTAATCGCTTTGGGCTGCTCGCTGGGTTTTGTTTAAAGTATTTTTCTTAATTGAAAGCGTTTTCATGATTACAAAACAATAATACGGGATTGGTGAGTGCTTTCTGTAATCAGTAAATAATTTAGTACTTACTTATATATTTTAAATAGAAAGAAAATATTACCGTAGTTATTATTTTTTACGGTATCTATTAGTGGTTTGCTCTTTTGCAAGTTTAAAGGATAATGTTTATTTACACCTATTATGTAGGTATATGCCAAAAAAATACAAGCAATTGCGAGTTGTGGTGAGGGTTCCATACTTTTTATAGGTTTTCCTGTAATCTGTACGTAAAGAACTATTTTCTGTATTTTTTATAGTTTCAGAGACTTATGAAAGGTCATCTATTTTCTAAAATAACTTTAAATCTATTTATTTTTTTTATTTTAAGATACTATATTTGACATCCCCATGACAAGCCTTTTCACTTAATATGTCAAACGGAATGGCTTTCACGAAGTTTTTTTAATTTTCAAATTTTTCCCTAAAAGTGACTCCCATAATTAAAATTAATTTATTAACGTTACACGTCCATGATTGGGCCACAAAAATTAATATGAGTACCAAATTGCAAGTTAGTCGGTTATTGTGATCTATAAGTACTTAAGATATTTTATATATAGAAGCTGATGGTGTACCTTAATAAATAAATAAAATAAATTCAGTAGTCCGAGCAAATTTGCTGTGACAGACGGACAGACAGACACAAGAGTGATCCTATAAGGGTTCCTTTTTTTCATTCGGACGTATGAAACCCTAAAAAGAACCTACCTACCAACTTAGGTTTTCTTAAAGATTTATTTTCGTTGGATCCCACTATTGAATCCCAGTTTAATATTTTCATTTGATTCTGGAAACAGTAATTAAATAACTAACTGTTATATTACGGCAAGACGATACGACGACGAAATTGATACGTATACATTACAACTGACAACATCTAGATCGTTATTATCATGTCCATCACATTCCTATGTAAATTAAATCAATGTCTATATAAAGGGCGATGGCAAACCCTTGATTGCAAGACTTTGCACGCAATTCAGCAATAAACTTGCAGCTACGGAACTAAAATTTCAACGCAACTTTATTTTTATCAAAGGAAGTCGTTAGACGGTATCTGAACCACCTCGCACGTATTAACATACATAATTATAGGTAGTTTAACAATTGGAACTGTGCCAACTCGATCCAACTTAAATTATTCTACTATTACAGTTTTTAGGTTTCCGCTACAAAGGGAAACAATGTGTTTTCTGAAAAATTTTCGACAGAGGCGTTTCAGAAGACTAAAATTTATTGGCTTGATTTATTACTGTTATCTGAATTCTAAATTCTTAGTTACGGCTATTCGGGTCTATAAAGCTAAGTTGGGTTAGTTATACTTACGTACCTAGCCTTTAATTAGCAATAGAGTAGCGTTCCTTTGTCTGGGAATGTAATTTAGGTTTTCTGTGACAAGCTTATTAAACATTTATTTTCCAATATTTTTGCGTCACGGTATAAATGTGAAAGTAATTAAGAACTTTTCGACGAATTTTGAAAATATTTGATCTATTCAAATTCAAATTATTTTAAATTAAAATTATTTATTAATCACAATTTGTACATGTAAGAATAGAATGGAAAAATTACTATGTTAAACGGAACTAGGCCAGTCAAAAACATCGTAAGTCGCATAAAATTGCAATATACATTTTTTTTGAGATATTGTTAGGATAGATACCAATAGTGTAAAAAAAAGTTTGCAGCTTCGAAAGATCCTGGGGGCCTAAAAAGGCCACTTTGGCAAAATCATAAAAGGATAACATTATGAATCATAATCAAAGTCGTAAAATGGTCACAAACTGACAATTCATAATAATATTAAGATTGCCTAAAACTGACCCCGATACAAATGCTGTATCCACAAGCAGGAGTAGCGCCACCGGCGGTTCGCAGAGCGGTGGCAAGCTCCAGCAAAAGGGCCAAAATGGTCTCCGACATACGACAGTCTTTGCACGACAACATTATATCCTTGTGCCACAAAGACCAAACAGTTTTTTAAAGTGTGTCGTGAACTCACTGGCGAACCATCACAAGAAAGACTGAAGCTGTGGCGAGACAGTGCTTCCTTACCCAAACCGTTCGTTCCACCCGCAGAAGACCTCCCACCTGGACATGAGTTACTGTTATTGAAGTGTAAATGTTGTGCTGTTCCACAAACAATGGGACACTTAATATCGTGTCCTGCGTGCATACAGCTGCATGTTACAGGAATTGGTGGACGCTGGTGATGGCGCCAAACAAGTAGCCGCATTCTGGGCCGAGTCCATATAGATTCCTATCGAAACGCTAAGAAGAAGATGATATATTTCCCCCGTACCTAAGTAGGTATATACATTTAGTTTGTGGCAGCCTGACGATATTTTTTACAATTAAAACTTTTTCTGTGGTATTAAAACCTTCTGTAGGACAAAACAAAGAGACTGTATGTTCCCCTTTATTGTCAAGTACAAGGGCTCTGTCGCTGACACTTCGATTTAGCACGACCCTTGGTTTGATAAAAGTCCTTTTACCGGTCCACCCATTATTTAAGTATTTGCAAGCAAATAACAGCCTATTTCATGATAAATAACATCATTTGTGTTTGCAAAATTTTTGTCATAAAATTTTACGTTAGTGATTATTTAACCGTTACTTTGACCTTTGTGACGTTACTGTGGCTGTTACTATTGATGAAGAAACTGGCATTAAATATTTTATTTGGCGTCTAATGTAAGTTTATGCGGTAATGGTAGAATGAAAGGTTTAATTCTAGACATGACTGATAGCGAGGAAATAAAATATACATTACGATATAATACGAAAGCACTTAAGGCGCATGTCACCCGTCAATCTGCCCGCGGACTTGCCTTACGCTCACTTTATGTTGACATGTTTTATTTTTACTCATAAACAATCTTTCTGGTACATTAAACTTCATATTTTTAACCCCCGACAGAAACAGAGGGGTGTTATAACAACTTTATTATAGGAAGCTTTAATAGTAGGTATTTGACTTCCGAAGTCCACGTACCAGGAGCTAAAGGAATCCGGGGATACAAAACAGAATCTACGTTATTACTTCTGCAGCGTCCCTATAAACGCAATTCCGAGAAAAGAATTGACGCTAAATGTCCTTTTTTGTATCGTAACAAAGAGCTTGAAAAATAGCACGTCTGAGGAAAAGGAGGCAAAGTAAATTCAGCAATTTATTGCACAGCCTCGGGCTCTATATTTGTTGCAAATGAAGACGGGAGCGAGGTGACAATTTTCGGATGCTGGGTCGAAATGACCGTCCGGGGACAAGCCGGCTCGTCGCGGAGCCGCGGCCCAAGACTGCTTTCACCTATGTACGGGTACGATCTTAAAAAGTTGACCTTACACTGTCCTCAAAATAAAACATGACAAACATTTTAAATTATTACAATGTCTTTGTTAGGATCAAAACACACGTATTACGTAATGTTACCGAAATTTATTTCGTCACACCTGTGCAAGTGTGCCGCTGATGCATTTAACGAAGCCGCAAACATTTTCCTTTGTCCGAGCACTGCACGTACTAACGGTGATTAGGAATTACGCAGGTAATTCAGCGCGGCGAAGTGAATAAATGTTATTTACAGCTTTTTTTAACGCGAAGCTATGCGTGCACTCCGGGTATTCCGCGTAACTTTCAATTTAACATGCACGGGGTGGTTTGGTACGTAGATGGTGTTCATTGAGGATTTTAGGCTCTTTCGCCGGATTTTAATATGGTTATCAAGGCTGCCTTGTGCTTCAATTAGCTTGAATACTAACGGGCCTATTCCGAATGAACCTAAAGTTTGTAACATGGTTTCTAAAATTATTGTAATCTACCAATAAGTTTAATCTACCAAAATATCTACGTATTTAGTATTTATGTCTTGTTTATCACAAAAATGATGAGTTAAGGCACATCACTATTTTCCTATCTTTCCTACTATGAAAACTCGTGATCCTAGCAAACCTTGAAGGAAATAACATCAAGTGTTTCTTCCTATTACTCCTATTTACTCCATTTAATTCACCAGGAAAATTATGTTTATATTATTTCGTTTGGTTTCTCTTTATCAATTATAAAACATTCCATTATAATATCTAAACAGAATTTCTATACGTTTCCATTACCAAGTTCAATATAAGTTACAGTCTGTAACAGAATCGAATTATTAAAATGTTCCGTTTAAGCTAGGTAATTCCGCGTTCAGTTTGCCGGTTCAATGTTGGTATTCAGTATGCAACCCGCATTCTATTTGCGAGACATCCTGTTACGTTACCAATACATCTGGGCAGTGCCGGCTAGCGAACCGATGCCGATGAGTCGGTACGTGCGAGCCGTGACAATGCACGCTCACTGCACCAAATACACTTTTCGTGTAGACTGCACCGATCGGTTACTGGGCAAGACTTTCGAATAGTGTTTTTTGCTGATCAGGTTGATTGTGGTTTTTTTTTATATTAAGGGTTTCAATTTAAAAAAATCTGTTTGTTTAGTATATCTGTATAGTTTCAAATTATAGACTAATTTGTTAAATTACTTATGAAGTTACTTCTTCATAATGCTGTAAGTATATTCGTTCTATTTCGTTTATTTATGAAAATATAATAATAAAGTTTAAAATTATGAAGGAAGCCAAAGCTGATGGATTAACTTTAATGCCTCTATTACAAGAACACTTGATGCGTGATCCCCGTGAGAGTAGTTTCAATTAATGCATTTTACAAATAAAGAAAAAACAACAGCACAACTTCTTTAAATTATGTTCTACGGAACATACATTTAATGGAATTCATGGAACATACATTTTCAATGCGGAAAAATTAAGTATTTGTAATATTAAATTAATAAAAGCTCTACCGATACGGGGTATTCAGTACAACAAACTTGTTCGATTCCATGAAGCTCTCAGTAATGAAATACCTACATACGAGTTTTGCGATTGTAGTGTATATCCAATATCAGTTTGAAACTAATTTTTCCATTAGGTACTAGGCGAGCAGGAGTCCGGAAGATATTGCTAATGGGACGTGTATTGGCCTCGGTCTGCTTTGATATTGGAACTAAAAAGCTTTTGTTGACTGCATTCTATTAATTTCCCCTTTTTTTACAAACAGACAATTTATGGATACTTCTAAAAATCTCCTTGTCATTTTACTTCCAAGAAGTGAGAAGGCAATAAAAAAAGTTGAAAGAAAGACTATTTATTTAGCTTTTTTTCTGTATTGAAGTCAGTGACCAGGATTACTAGGCAAGCAAGAAGCCGGAAGATATTGCTAATGCGACGCATATCTGTCTGCTTTGATAAGTATTGGAAGTACACTACCTACCATGTTTTATTTATTTATTTATTTAACCATTGTGTACACATATATAAATAGACAGGAAGAAAATAACTGATTATTTCTAAAGAAACCTTCAGGAAAGTTTAAAAAGAGAACAAAAATCAAAGATCAAATATCTCGTGTATACTTTAATTTCAGAAGCAATACATAGAACCTTTATAAACCCTTATTATTAATAAGGGGAATTATAAAACAATCGAATAAAATAAAACTAAGCGACTGATGATGAGATACTGTTTTAATAACTTGAGCAATATGAATTTGAGTAAGCGAAATTTTAACTAAACTAACGACGAATATTGATTAATAATAAAATCCAGAACGAGCTTATAAAAAGTGGGCTGTGATTAATCCATTTCAGATATTAAAATTCTAGCCGTCCAACATTAGTCATCATATCCTAAAATAGTTAGATTATCCACCGGCAGAGGGGACTTGGGGCACCCCGACTTGGGTTAGGTTAGGCTCCTTTAAACCCTGTAGACAGATATAGGGGCCCCGCGAAGCGGTGCTCCGTCGACTACGTCTTATTTATTATTATATATATGTGTATTTGTTAAAGTGGCTTTTCTTTTTTTGATAAAATTCCGTTCAGAATAAATAAATCATTTGTCAAATTTTTAAAAAAATGTATGCATTTTTTCAAAACAATGTTACGTCCTGTCGTAATGTTGACACTCAAACAAATATTAGGTCGCTGAAATATTATGAAGCTTCTCATTTTGTATTTTAAGTAACTCAAATTAATGTTTGTAAGTTGCCGTTCTGTTGATTTCTCGTCACTCGCAGTCAGTCGCTCACTTAGTAATACAGTAACGTAAATTAATTATTTTTGCCACTTAAAACTCTAATTACAGTCACTCGTTTAATTACTATCCTACTAATAATAACTTATAGTGGGTTAGCTGTAGCTATAATTTTTCTGTCAATGAAGATGAAGGGGTGAGTGGTACCTACATATTTTTACTTGTGTTGTCTTGTGTACCTTTAATTTTGACTTTTTTGGAGACTAATCAAAACAGGCTGTAGACGGTATTATAACTAACATGAAGTCAAGCAGTTATTATTACTTACTTGGAATTGATTGTTAGACAGGCTTTTGTTCATTAACCTGAAATAACAATGGAGTAGGTACCGTCGCTTAGGATGCGGGAAGTGAAAGTCAGGACACACCCACTAAGAATCGTCTATTTCATTTCATCGTTATATTAAACAAAAGTACTCGTATATTAAATTAAATTAGGCAATATGATCATTAGAACTTTTATATATCAAACATTACACATCCATTTTTAAACGGGAATTAAATAAAAACAATAAGAATAAATTTGTTTCGCTAAGGTTACATTCAAGTGGCTTGAATTCTTAGAACTCAGACTAGGATTCTGTGTTATGAGATCCACGCATCGTCGTTTCGTTAAGGCGACGCCGATTTTTTTTTTTTTTTTTAAATGGCATCTCGCAGTTCATCCTTTATGAGGATGGCTACTGCTTAACCGGACTTTCCTGTGGATGCCTCGAATTAAGGCCTCCAGCCAGGGCAAACAATAACTTAAAAACTAAGCGACAGCGCTAAGGGTAACCCCCTGCGGGGTTCGGACCTCAGCTCAGGGCGTCGCTGGAAGAGGACAGCAAGGGACAGGCTGGATCGGTATTATTATTGGTGTTTAGGGGCGAATTTAAAACTACAGGCTCAGCTGCGCGGGCTGGCTCGAGCAAGGGTCGGGGGGGGCACGGTGATGGTGCGGGGCGTCGCGACGGGCCTCGGCGGCGAGGACGGAAGGACGGATGTCTGAGCTTGTGTTTGTATTGACGTCTGAGAGTACTAGTGGCCTTACTGCTCTCCTGGAGGAGGGTAGTGGCGTCGTCGGGGATAGTGAGGGTATGCCTTGGTCGGCGAATCCTACTTATGCGGGAGGGAGTGTATCGGGAGGCCGCCGCAATCAGGGGATTGGGGTGCTTTATGGCAGAGTCAAAGAAGCGCTTGGAGAGGCGTTTCATGAACTGCTGGATGGTGGGGAGTCTGAGATCTAGATGCAGATTCACATTTCGGACATAGAAGGGGGCTCCCGTGACCTTTCGGAGGAAACGGTTCTGAAGGGTTTGCATTTTATGCAGAAATCGCGGCTTGGCGTGTGCGAAGACTACGCAAGCATAGGTCATGATGGGACGGATGACCGCGGTGTAGAGGCGCAATTTGCACTTGAGTGACAATTTGCTGCGGGCAGTTATCATGGAGTGGAGCCTACCGAGAGCGAAAGAGGCGCGCGAACGCGCCGTCTTTATGTGCTCGTTGAAGGTGAGGTTGTGGTCTAGGATGACACCTAAGTATTTGGCTCGCTTTCCCCAGGGGATCGGCTTGCCATACATAGAGATCGGGCGCGGGAGGGGGGGGGGTAGTTTACGCGGTTTCGAGAAGATGACCGCCTGACTCTTATCGGGGTTGACCTCGATTCTCCATTTCCGGAACCAATCGCTCAAGGCGCTTGCGGAGGTTTGGAGGTTTCGAGCTATGGATGACTGGTTGACACCCGAACAGTATATGGCAGTGTCGTCGGCGAAGAGCGCCAACTGTGCCTTTTTACTGTTCGGGATGTCACTAGTGAAAAGGGTGAAAATGAGGGGAGACAGAACGGAACCCTGGGGGACTCCGGCGCGGATGGGGTGAGGGGGAGAGAGAGCGCCCTCGATACGGTAGCGGAAAGTGCGGTCCGACAGAAAATCTCGTAAGATGAGCACGAGACGGTCTGGCACACCTAGCAGGTACAGCTTATATAATAAGCCATTGTGCCAGACCTTGTCGAACGCCTTCGCTATATCGAAGAACAGGACGCCTGTCGAAGCACCTCGCTGAAAGGCAGCGCTAATGTGCTCGACTATGCGGTGGAGCTGGTGGATGCACGAATGCTTCGTGCGAAAACCGAACTGTTCGGGGGGGATGAGGCTCTTTGCTTCGGCATAGTCTTTGAGGCGCTTATAAATAAGCCTCTCGTAGACTTTGCCGAAAACATTGAGCAGACTGATGGGGCGGTAGCTGGAGGGCTCAGACTTAGGCTTGCCTGGCTTAGGGATGCCTATGACTGTGGCTTCTTTCCACATTTGGGGGAAGATGTTGTTGCTCAGGGCGCCATTGAAGATGGCGGTCATGAGCAGTATGAGGGGGGCGGGGAGGAGTTTGTACACCCTATTGGTGATACCGTCCGAACCGGGGGCTTTGCGGGTTGCGAGCCCTTTTATGATGTCTTGCACTTCGTCGGGAGTGACGGGAGGCAGAGGATCATCAGGGTCTTCGACTGGCGGGAGGGAGGCTCTCCGTTCGACTTCAGCGTTCACCTCGTCGAGGTGCGCTCTGTCTACTGGTTGAGAGCTGGGAGTGCATTGAGCCTCTAGGCTGTCGGCTAGGCATTCGGCCTTTTCGAGGTTTTCGAAAGCGACCGTTTTGTCGGGGCGTGTGAGGGGAGGAACTGTGGCCTCTTCAGAGGAGCGGAGCTTCCTCTGGAGTTGCCAGAAGGCGTGGTGGGTGGGCTCGAGTTCGCCGATCAACTTATCCCATCCCTCGGAGCGCCACTCCCCTATGCGTTTCTTTACAGCACGCTGTAAATGGCGCATGTGGGATTTGTTCGCGTCGCAGGGAAAAGAGTCGTAGGCACGAATGGCAGCGTTCTTCTCGGTCATCAGTTCACGTACGTCATCGGGCAGTTTCCAGCGATGGTCTTCCATCACTGGAACTTCCCGTGAGCAATCCGTCAGTACGGATTGAACGTGCTCTGTGAACGAGTCGATCGCCCCAGTCGTGTCTGCGACTGAGATAATTTGCTCGGGGATGGAGTCTAGGTGGGGAGACGTGGTGGATTTCAGTCTTTCGCTTACTTTCCTCCAGTCGGTGACTGTTTTGGTCGGGGGGGGCTGGTTGGGGTCGTGCGGGGGGCCCGAATAGGGGGCTAGGTGCAAGATGACCGGGCGGTGGTCAGAGTTAAGCTCTTGTACCGTCTCGATAGACTGCAAACGGAGGTTTACATTCTTGAGAAGCGCTACATCGAGAACGTCAGGAAGTTGGGCGGGGTCGCCCGGGAAATGAGTGGGATACATCGGAGCGATGATATCGAAATTGAGGGAGTCGCCTAGTTTGAACACGATCCTACCTCTGGTAGAGGTCGTGCTGCTATTCCAAGCGGGATGTTTGGCATTGAGATCCCCCGCCATGATGACGGAGTCACTCATACCGAAGAGGGTAGTGAAATCGGTAGTGAGAGAGATGGGATCCTCAGCACCATTGGTGGGCGGGATATAGGCGGAGATGATGGTGATTGCGGGGTGACCGGTCATGCCGAGCCGACAGATAGAGATCTCTAGCTGAGAGATAAGGGCGGGCGGGTCTATCGGGATGCAATGGAGGGACTTCCTATAGTAGATGAGGGTACCGCCCTTGTGGCAGCGAGCCCTGTCATTGCGAACTATCTTGTAGTTGGCAATGTTCGGGTTCCGCAGATGGGGCTTCAGGAAGGTTTCCTGGACTAAGAGGACATCGAGCAGCATTATTATAAACGGTAGTTTTACGAATAATAGTGGCCACTATTTTCCGTTTTTATGATCATAATAAAACTAAACAGTGTTAAACTACCGTTTACAATAATATTAACGTAAAATCTTGTGGAGCACAACTTCATCATCATTATCTGAATAGCCTTTTCCCAACTAAGTTGGGGTTGGCTTCCTGTCTAACCGGATGCAGCTGAATGCCGAAGCACAACGTAACGTGTTTATTTTCTGCATTTTCATTCTAAATTAAAATTAATAACCAAACAAACGATGAGGGTCACTGCGCGGTCGGCGTTTGGTCGGCGTCGTCTTATTAATCCATACTAATAGGTATTATAAATTCGAAAGTAACTCTGTCTGTCTGTCTGTCTGTATGTTACCTTTTCACGCCTAAACCACTGAACGGATTTCGATAAAATTTGGCAGAGAGATAGATTACATCCCGGGAAACGACATAGGATAGTTTTTATTGACATACCTCGCGGTCGAAGCCGCGGGCGGAAGCTAGTTTTATATAAAAAGGTACATTTTTAAAACTTATAGGTAATAGGTAAGTATAAAAAGTTGTGTTGTACGAGAGTGTCTGTATGGTACACGTATGTTAGCGAGTGCACGTGTACTTGTTATTTGTCAATGTGTGTACTCCGAGTTTCTTTCTATCATGTCGTAGTCCAGTTTAAGAAGCTAGTTACCGTCACTCTGCATTTTACACACATTTTTTCACAATAAATTTATTTTAATAAGAAATTTAAATGTAATATGTTTAGTCAGGTGTTTATTACAAAAAGAAAATAATAATGTACCTACAAACATGGTTAAATATTGTAATTATTTTTGATTGATGTAACTACCTTTAATTACCTACTTAGGTATAAATACATAAATAATTCAAACTCAAACTCAAACTCAAAGCATTTATTTCAATTAAACCATTTACAGGCACTTTTGAATTGTCAATAGGTCAGTCAGAAAATATGAAGCTAGTTGCCCATTCCAAAGCGTAGGTACCTATGGAGAAGAACGGGCAAGAAACTCCATGGACACTCTTTTAAATTATATTTTACAAAAATATTAGTTACATCATTAATGTTGAATTTATAATTATATGTGAGAACGATGTAAAAAAAAAAATATACGTACGCGTTAAAGTGTCCAGAGTACAGCAAATAGTACTTAACAAAACAATAATCCAAAAGTAAAATAATTAAAAATAAGCCGAGGCAGCCAAGTGATGACCAGTCCCAACTGACGGCGCCCGTTCACGAACATGACGCATAGATCAGCACCATTCAGCTCAACCATTTTAAAGGGAGCTAAATGATCCAACACACACGCCACCGTCGTGCGTCCGAATATTCATTATGCAACATGTATCACACTATCAATAAATTACTCCAGTCATGTCAGGGAACCGCGTCGTGACGGATCATTTCGAAACATTTACATTGGTGAAGCAATTAAATCCTACGTTAAAACATAATATATTTTTGGTTTTAACTGAACATACATCGGTTTCTTACTAAACTTCAACTACATCCGACGATCCTGCATACTTATCTCTTTTATTGACTGTACATGTATTACCATAATATTCAGAAGCTAGCTTTATCTCAAATTATATTTGGCTTGGATTGCAGTCTAACCAAATGTGATTGAATTTCACACTGAGGGTCTGCACTGACCTTGAAAAATCAATATTCTACGATGAAACTGTTTGCTAGTGTTACGGCCTTCTGTTTCTCTGTAACACCGGTTATAGATCATAAATTAATTCAAATAAGGTCGACTTTCCGAAGACCGATTCAGGCAATTAAAACGGTCTAAATCTAGAAGCAATCTCATTTCAGCAACAATGAATGTCAAAAAACTTGTCAAAAGTGTAGAAAAATTTGAGCTATTTTTGACAGATTGAGACTGAAACTGAAATGGAATCCAAATCGTTTATTTGAAAAAGTGCTAGGTACAAAAGACGTTACATTTTCAGTGCAAAGACATTCCACAGTATAATGCAAATATTTAATAGATAAAGTCACCCAAAGGGCAATGGAGAGAGCTATGCTTGGAATTTTCCTACGTCATACGTGATCGAATCTGAAATTAAGAGATCCGCAGGAGAACCAAGGTAACCGACACAGCCCGAACTGCGCGACTGCGTACCGGTAGAGTTGGCGTTGGAAGGCTTTCTACTAGGTGAACCGATGATCTTGTGAAGGTGTGTGTGCTTGGCCTATGCACTGAGATAAAGTACGCTAGTAATAATAGTTTTATGGGCCTATGTGACGTCTTTCGGCTGAAATTATGAAAGTCATTGCAATTAAATTAAAAAAAAATATGCGGATATTAAATTACAGATAAATTAAAATTACGGGAACTCCGAACAGTCGTCTATACACAGATAAACTGTATCTGTAAATAGTCATCCGCGAATTGACCATATAGGACCATATAGGTACATTTGGCCGCGTATTTCTGCGCAGTTATTTAGCAAGAACCCCCTTCAACATAATAACAATTTATAACTCAATCTACGCCGTTGTTAAATCGTGTAATAGCTAGACCGGCTTAATAGTTTCGCAAAGTGGTTTGTTTCGCAACACTAGTAGGTTCGACATAGATTTATTTCCCTATTTGAGACCCAAATGTCCTCCCGAACGAACACTGCACGCCCCATACAAATTGAAAATCAATGAACCACGGCATCCAATTTAATATGGAGTCCTATTCATCTTCATATCACTCAATACTGTTTTGTAAAGGGTTCGTAATTTTAAACGATACTCGTTGAAGGCTTTATATTGAAAAGAGGATCTAGGTTTCAATCTGGTTAAGCTTTATGTCATCTATTAGGTAGTATTCCATAACTGTTATGTTATAGTGGTAGGTTCCCGTGGCTAAATAATAACAGCCGCACAGTTCGATCGATCAGGTTAAGCTACGCTTGCCGCAGGTGGTCTGTGGATGGGTAACCACCTTTACATACCGAAAGCCCTCCGTGCCTCAGAAAGCACATTAAGCCGTTGGCTGTCATTCGTGGATCTTTGACAGTCGTTACGGGTAGTCAGAAGCCTGAAATTCTGGCAACCAGTCATAACAAGGGGTATCGTATTACCCAGTAATTGGATTGTAGAGGTCTGGTAGGCTGTCGCTCCATTTAAAATACTGGTATTCAGCTGGATCCGGTTAGACTGGAAGCCGACCCCAACATAGTTGGGAAAAGGCTAGGCAGATTATATTATGACTCTATAAATTTTATCAGAGCAATGCAGATACTCTCTTTTAAAAGTCAACACTATAACATAACAATTTACAAAACGTGCTAAGCCATGGCTTATCGTAAAAGCTGAATCAACCGTCTCGCGGATATAATTGGCTTTTGTAGATAAAATCAGAAAAGCATTATAGTAACTGCTAAATCTACTATCGCCAAATTAGGCATTCTTAGATAAAACCGAGCATAATGCTGCAACTGCTTACTTACCAACGAGCGTTTTTTCTCCTAGTTACTCCTCCGATGAACTAACTAAAGTTTAAATGTGGAGCATTCACTAAAGGCAGGGAACTATTACAAAAGTAAGAAGTCTTAGCCAGTCCGTACTTTTGATTGAGGCAATATGAATGCAACTTTGAATTTCGAAGTGAACGAATGAAGAGTTGAACTGCGAATGAACGGTCGATTGTAATTTATGACGTTCGATTCTCACCCGTCTTGGAACACTTTACATTAGGAGACATGGAGAACGGTTATATGACTGGTTCTTACATAATAGGTCAGTAGGTATTTTCTTTATAATATTTATCATTCGATGATCACTATTACCATCAGTGCCAATTCAAATAATATAAGTAATACATATATAAGCATATAGTATAAATGCTACTGTTGTTAAAACATTATTTTTGTATGTTTTTTTGGTAATTGTATTTTGTGTTTTACGAATTGGGACACAATTCGTAAAACACAAAATACATTTCTTTCTTTCTTAAATATTTTGATAATTGACTGCCTCGTTGGTCTAGTGGTCGCAAACGCTACTGCTGAACTTGAGGTTCTGGGTTCGGTTCCCGGGTCGGGCAAAGTGTTATTGGATTTTTCCATCTGGAATATCTTAGTAGCAGCCCGGAGTCTGAATTTGTGCCCGGTTGATGGCAATAGGCCCCCATGTTACATGGGACTTAAACATAACTGACGAAATATGGGTATCCTTTATGTACTCTTCTGCCTAACCCTTTATACAGGCGTGATGTTAATGTATTTTAATATTTTAAATAAAACAACGACGTACTTTATTGAAAACCCGTATATTTTACGTTGAATCAAAATAATAAGAAAATTAATTTTGTAAGCAGTAGGTAAGTGTATCGAAAATTTCGTCGAATCGTCTCGATGTCCTATTATCGCCGGCTTATATTAATTAATATTTTGGCGTTAAACGCAATAACGTTCCATGTAGCCGTCAACGCATTGATGCCACGGTATCTACTTAATTAAATGTCGTAGCTATAATACTGACGCTGAAGCCCGCCACTCTTTAGTCCTGTCACGCCCGTTTGATACTCAAGGCATGAACAGTGAGCCAATTAGGAGCCTATAATTACTATGTTCATTACAGACACTGTTCTTGTTTCTCATCTTGCTATTCCGACCGTTGCGTTGTTATATAAACATAAATTCTCTCCCTCCGAAGTAAGCACTAATTAACAAGTGCCAGAATGATTAGAGAGCAACTATTTACATTGAAATGTGATGCGAAATGTACGTTTGCGTTTTATGTAGCTGCAGCAAAAATAATTGTTAGTACTGAGTCGCTTTATGCTAAACGACTAATTAGCACACCTGCACTGAAAAAAACAGTAAAACAAACTAAAAATAGTAGCTACATTTAAAATTATGTATTGCTCTCTCAGCGTTAATGAGTGTACGCCGTATTGGTGGCGTAGCACGCTCATTTTCCGAATGTCGTAGCACGTAGCAGCTGTCTACGGGCTACGCTGCTAGACGCGTAGCATCTTCGTGGCTACATTAGTGTGTGGCGAGCGTATCGGGTAAATGCCAACGCTATCGTTTAAAACCTGTGCACTGTAAATTGAACCAGTGATCATTATTAAAAGCGTTTTGTAGATGTGAGCAAATGTGGTTTTACTAATTGGAACCAGAACGTTGAATTGAAAAATACTTATTATTTATTGGGTATATTTAAAATGATTTTGTGAAACTGTTTAATCACAAAGAGCGAAGTAGGTATAATAAAATCAAATCCACTTTGCCAATAATCCACGGCAATTGGCTTCACTAAAGCCTCATATCGAGCGTCAGTCTCACAACTATGATTGACACCTAATAAAGTATCTCTGCTCCCCCCACGAGCTCATGCAAGCGTGAAAATACCCACGAATCCGTTTACACTACACAAAAGATAACTTCATTTTCTTCGACGAAAATGTATTCGATAAGTTTTGTCGAGTTACGATAAGTCACACAATTCTAATCGATATAATACAGAGAGTATCGATTCAATTAACGATGGGAGATAACTTGGAGGAAAGCCTTGCTGGTTAACAGACTGTAATGAATGTTGTGGAACTTACTTTTCTCTGCCATTTCAATCGGAATATTTTTTGTTAAGTTATTGCTTTTCTACATCAGCCTGAAATGTCTTCTGTTGGAGTACAATGGTTGGTCGTATGACATATTTTCAACAATAGTTATTTTTATTTTTGGACATATAACAATGATTTTTATGAACCTAACGCATAATCAGCCTATAAAGTTCCACTGCTTTGCCCTTTCTTTCTTTCACCCGAGCCCAGTGCGGGTTGGTAGATGCCACATGTCTTCAATTTTTTTAAGTGTAAACTTCTTTAGTAGCACTACTTCTTTAAAACCAACGTTACTAGGTTTTAATGTATATCCGATATGTCAGAGAGTATTCTGTTTGTGTTTTGTTTATAAGACGATTTAAAAAATACACACGTAGGTACCTAATTGTTTTCACTTCTATCGGCACTCCCGGAGTGCCACTGCTTTTTTTTTTGTTCCATTCTAACGGTGTTTTCCTTTACCGTTTTTGAGAGCAGTGGTGATGAAATAAATTACACCTTGATGAACCTAGCGCAATTCTTTAATAATTCATATTTTAGTATTACCATTTATTAAAGGAAAATGAAGAGGGTAATTTGAAGCAATTTAATTCATTATTATAATATAGTACAAGTAGGTAGTTAAGTATTTTTACATCGTCAATTAGTATCTAGTGATTTCCAATTTGACCTCCACAACCTAATTACTGAGAAATAATGCCTTCGGGATGATGAGTGAAAGAGAACAACGCTGTGAGTTCGGCTCCATAGTGTGCTCTGTCTTTGTCTCTGCGTCTCTAGTCACCCATCCATAGACCGACCATAACAAGCACGGCTTAACTTAGCCTAACTTCTATTTGTATTGAACATTCTGCATGATAATATAAATAATAATAAACTCCAATAGTAATACAGTTTATCCTCTCTACTCCTGTAATATTAATTATTTAGAGACATCTAGTAAGAATGAAACCTATTACAAAAGTTAGTCTCATTAATGATTAATCGCAGTTAGTAACTTTATGTAGTTGGGGAAATCTTATATTACTTTTGTTGGAAAGTGTGATTTTATTCAAGGCTCATAGCTACCCAGACCCGCAATTTCTTATACATTTTACGTAAT
Source organism: Gortyna flavago (assembly GCA_963669345.1). Lineage (NCBI taxonomy): Eukaryota > Metazoa > Arthropoda > Insecta > Lepidoptera > Noctuidae > Gortyna > Gortyna flavago. Next base: position 11,867,876 of record OY770129.1, read on the forward strand.
ATGTAGTTACATATTATTTATTCAGTGAAAAAATTTTTAAATGTTTTTTATTATCATAGTTTCGTCTGCAAACAAATCAGAAACATTCAACCATGCCTCAAACTACAGATATTTATTTTATTACACATAATAGTGGGTACTGACCGGTGTTACAGGCCGTAATGTACCATTCACAGCGATCATGTTACGTTACGCCGTGTTCTAAAATACGTGTAACATGCTCGTTTCGAACTCTTTACTCGCTCGTGCTCCAGATTCGTGGTTCTATTGTTCTGGATGACCCAGGTTCCATAAAACAGGTTCTTCTCTATACACCGTTACATTCTCTATACACACACACAAAAAAAAATCTGCTGTTCCCTACATTTTGGCGAGTTATACGAACATAAATGTAGGGAACAGCTGATTATTTTTTTCACGATTTTAGTGTTGGTCCCATAGTAAAAGTTGTTCGTAATGATGAGTACAATGACCCCTTTTAAGGATTAAAACGATCAAAATGTAACGGAGTATTTACCTATGAAATACGGAGTTTTCTCTTTGTCCCATTCCATCTTTTTGACAACAAATAATCACAACTAATAAACTAAAGGCCCGAAGTAAGTACCTAGAGTCGACGCTTGTGCCATGTGCGCTCGTGACGACTCGCTGCGACGTACTGACTGAAGCGCGTAAAGGATGATTTCCACCAAACGGCTCGCATCGTATCGGATCGGAACGGATTTTACAACTTGTAAACGATATTACATCGTGTACACAGTATTTAAAGTCTATAATTACCAAGCCGCGTACGGCAGCTTGACCGCGGGCGTCTTCCGCGACACGCGATCGTAGCCGAAAGTATGCTGACGCGTGATCGGCTCCGTTCGCCGTTCATTTGCGTTTTCAAATCATCATGAAGTGTATGGATTACACCGTTTTTGCCATAACTCATCAATCTAAATGTTTCTTTTCCTCTTCTGTGTTTTATGATTATTTTCTTCTTCTTCTAATGTTATAGCCAAAAATAAATACTACGTCAACTTCAACTATTTTCAAAAACTAGAACACGTCAAAACGGTAGGAATGATACTATTTGACTAGGCGCAGAAAGGGATACGTTCGTAAGCGACGGTACGGAGCCGATCGTATGCGTCGACATCCTGCCGGACGCGATCGGCTGTCACCGCATTCATTCGTATCCTTTCCGACTCGATGTGATGCGAGCCGTTTGGTGGAAATCATCCTTAACACTCAAAGGATTCGCCAAAAAACCGACAGCAGGGTGGAGCACTCGCAGCGAGCCACTCGTTGCGAACGCCTTGTCCCCTTACTGACTGCACGAACGCTTGCTGTGTAACACGTTACATTACGCCCCGTAACGCCGGTCGGTACCCGTCATATAAGGCAGATTTTCGGAATCTTGGTTTATGTATAAACGAATTTCTGGCATAACCAAAAAAAATGGTTTAAAAAAAAATTGTCTTTTGTTTATTTATTTATACTGATTCTGTTAGAACGACTTTGTGTAAATACATACAAGATGCAAGATGATTTCATAGCATTATCCCGCGGCTTTAGATCATAAACTATCGTCACAACTGAGTTACACGTTCGATCTCACTATGTTGAAACTCTTCGGTTTAATCCTATGTCACTCGCATCCATGTTCTGTCCTCAATATTGTAACAACATCGTTGACCCACCGGAAGACGAAAGCTCCAGGTATCCCTAGCTACTATTATATCACGCATGTCTGTATGCTAAACATGACTATCGGTTTAGGTTGTTGTTTGATGGATAGTCAAATAAACGACATGGAGGTCAAGAATTATCTAAACCTTCCACGCATAGTTCAACTCATCGTGCTTTATTCGTCTTGCTAACCAAATGTAAAATTTGGCTTTTTATGACTGCCAATGCAATGCAATATTGCAATATTTTCATATAAAGGGTAATTTTAAATTAGCTAGCTAAACTCCGCAGACGCGAAGGGTATCGATATCAGAAACACGATACAATGAAAAATAAAAACACTTGATGTTATTGTTTTGGGAGGTCAACAACCACTGTTACAGTTGTTACCTACTTGAAGTATGAGTTGAGCAAAACAATTTTCTTATATTTATTGTGTTTAAATATCCATACCCATCATGTCAGTGAAGAGCACACAAAAAAAACCAATTTCATAAACAGATATTTCAAGCGACTACAACAAATGCGGTCGGTGACCCCACACAAGAAATGCTGGAATCACGGTAGTTTATTCCCGATTTAAAATTCAAATACCTATATGAACAAGATTGTTTTGGACCCAAATTACCTATAGAAATTAGGCGGTCGAGCTAGCCAACTAGAATAAATTGTTTTTTATATAAATGAAAAACATTTTCCCAAGATAAATATGGTTTTGCACCATTCATGATATGAAAGTGTGAAGTGCCACGTAAGCACAGAAAATAAATATTTAAAAATCTTCCAAAGGTTTCATGTGAATATAAACTACCTCTGATAGAGAGACGGGAAAACGTATTGTATGGGTTCCGCAGCCACCCACCGAGACCTCTAAAAGGACCAAGAAAAAGACGTGAAAGCGTGGGTAATTTAACCGCGGAAATCTTGGGAACGATGCAAAGTTTCACGAAGATATTGTGAATCTCTGGGACTTCTCAAAACTTGAAGCTCTTTTGCTCGTTACTGTGGTATTTGAAGAAGCAATATTAAAAAGTAAAACAACTTTCGAAATATATAAATTATAAGCGGCATGAAAAGCTGACTCGTTACCCGAGGTGGAGTAATAAAACCTTATTTTTATGGAAGCAGTTTTCGTAGTTTCTGTTTGGAATAATTATAAATGGTAATGAAGAGTCACAATTAGTGCCAAGCACTGCTTGAAACCACGTTTGGCATATATTTCGTGGCATAAAATTTTATGAAAACTACAGTACCTAATAATTAGTTAGGAGAGCACTTTCTTTATGCAATAGTCTCTTTTATGTCTTTGCGTGCTGAGTTGACATCGAACAAGTTTTCGTTAACGTTGTTGTTGTAATGTAATTAATGAACGCCTTTTTAAACGTTGCATAAAGCTAAGGCATCCGGGTAGCCCGCAAAATTAAAATGTTCTTAGGTTTTTTTGCAATTTACAGTTCAGTATCAGGTTGTACCTATGTAGATCTAAATACGATTCGTGGCCGTAACAAATATTAATAGTACCCTATGGAAATACCATTTCATGAAATCATGTCATTTGAGGCCAATTCTAACTCAATGTGTTGTATTACTGGTTCTAATTATTATAATTCTGTAAAGTCATATTTGTTACGGTCGCGAGTCATATTTTAATCAACATACATCCTGACTCAGACCTGTAAATTTTTTTAAGAAAATTTGAATTTATTGCATCCCCCTTAAACGTAAATGAAAAATGTTTACCCTGATCTGAAAAACTTTAAAGTACTCGTAAGTATTAAATAGGAGTAGGTACCTACACGGTTTATTAATACCTAAGTACCAGCTCGCTGTAGTTTCCCCAATCGGTTTAGTGAGTTGTTTACATTATTTTTGCATGTGAATAAATAAAACCACTATCTAATCAATGCCTAAGCATCTCCCAGCTAGTTTTCAGCAATATCACCAAACTCCAGCTTAATCCTGTTCACAAACACCTCCCGAACTTAGAATGATAAGCTTAGTGACACATGCATTGTGTATTGTGATTCATAATAAAGTAAGGTGGAGCGGCGGGCCTCAGGCCATAGAATAGTAAAACCGTGCAGAAGCGAAACTCATGTGCGTTCCTCTCTAAGTGGGTAGGTACCTACTTCATTGTCACTGAAATAATCCGTTGCCGCTCAGCGCTAGCTTTTTAAAATACTGATATTAAGTTGTTTAACTCTTTTAGTTTACCTACCCAAATTGATAGTCAGTCCTAGGTATTAATAGAATCTCTGAACCAGCTACACTATCGGTGCTAATTACGTAAAAAACGTGTTCAATACCTAACTCAAACTGCTTATAAAAAAAAAATGCCTCTTAAATATAGATCTTGGTTCCCAAAAATTTACTTGTACGAGTATTTAATTGATTTAACTCGCCGCGGACTAATTTTTGTTCTTTACCGCCATACAAAATTTTGTTTGTTATTTGAGTTTCTACTACCTAAATGTATTATTTTGATAATGGCCGCCGAAAAACCGGCATCAGTTTTGGAATGCCGAGTGCGTACGCCGAAAACGCCGTTTCAATACCGACTACGTTATCCTCTCCGACATGCCCGAAACGTAAACATTAAGAAAGCGTTTATAGAGATTATCACATCTATACGAGATATTATTTCTTCATCTATGCCCAGAGGCAGCGGTATAAATCAAGAGCCAGGATTGTACATCGCACGCCGACTTAATCGCACCTGCAGTGTCGCTTGAGCATAGCGTTTAATACATAGTGATATATTACGTCATTTATTAGCCGCATAGCGCGCTGTGGTTATAATTTGATACGATGCACTGTGCGCTTGATAAGTTGTTGGTTTGGAATTTTTAAAGAAAAATTATGAGATTAAGGAAAATAAACAAAAATAATATAAATAAATTCTTTATTTCACCAAAACCCATCGCATTACAATATCCAAAGACTAAGAGCATATAAGGCTTATAAATAGGTCATAATAATTTTAATACTCTGACTCCTAACTAGGTGTAGGTGCCTGTGTCTTAGGAGTCAGTGATTCTATGTTCAAACAAAGCCATATTACACTAAATCGGGATGTTTCAACAATAAACAAAAAATGGTGTAAAAAAATAGGATATAATTTATGTAAAGGAAACACAAATTAAAGACGTTTAACTGTGTGGTGTGGTGAATTAATGTAGGGTCTGAGTGAGTGAGTGTGTTTAGTAAGTGTAGGGTGTGTGTGTGTGTGTGTGTGTGTATAGTTCATTATCATTGTAAATAACCCAGCAGAAGATCCTCAGTGTACACACGGCTATACATCAAGCTATACATAACCAGTATAAGCTGACTTCTGATTGTATGAAAAACATAAACAATGCGAGGTCAACAAAATGGAAATGTATAGCTTGATGTGTAGCCGTGTGTACATAACTTAGTATTATGTTGAGTTAAATGTTGGGTTTTAGTTGTTGTTGTTAAATTAACATGTTTAATATAGGTACAGTCACGAACATAACAAAAAGTAGGTATATTATGTTACTATGGACAACTCGGCAACAATATCTGATTTCATAATTCATCCATTTATATCTCTCGTCAAGATGACTTTTGCCAGCGGGTTCGCCCACGTGGATGTTGGAAATGATCCCACAGGAACATACCTACTACCGAAATGATAAATTATTTTATTTCTGTAAGTAGGTTCGTACAAACACTTTTACTCGTCAATCCTATTTTTAAAACTAGATGAGGTAGAAGATTCCTATTTCACTACTCTGAGAAGAAAGGCCGAAACAAACTCAGAGGTCACTGTCTCTCAAAGTCTCTTAAAGTCCAGACATCAGATCATGTAAAGACCATGTAGATTGGTGACAGAAATGGTCTTTTCAGGGAAGAACCATACAGGTTGAGTGGACCTGTCCAGTAAGTACACGCATTTGTCAATTATCGTGCAATACAACTCGGAACTTTAAGAGCTCAAAAAAAGGAGCTCGAACAAAAATTATCCTGTGCTAATCCCAATAATTATACACAATCTGTGTGCCAAATTTCATCCAAATTCGTTAAGCCATTTTTGCGTGATTGAATAACATACATCCAAACTTTCCATTTATAATATTACTAGCAGCACCCCGCGGTTTCACCCGCATCCCGTGTTGATCCCGTGGGAATATCGAGTTAAAAAGTATTATTTGTGTTATTCCTGTTTATAAACTATCATTCAAATCGATTTAGTAGTTTTTGCGTGAAAGAGTAACAAAAATCGATATTATTAGTAGGATAGGAAATAGGTTAAGATAGTGCTAATTTATAATTACTAATATTATAGACGAGAGGATATGAAATGCTGAAATAAAATGTATCGAAATAATTTTCTGTGAATATGTGTAAAAAAAACAGTGTTAATCGACTTTCGTTGCTGACCGTACCTACCTAGTTTATTTACATAACACAACGAAGGCAAATTATCAATCGTTGCTAAATAAAATAAACTCATCATCAGACTATAAGTACACCACAGCCGTTTATTTATGTGCATATATTTATCATACATAATTATATGCACATAAATAAACAGCTGATATTGTTGATAATACATAAACAATAACAACTCAATAATATCGGCCACCATTGTCGCTTGATTATGGACCCTCCCTCATAGATGGCGTATTGTAATAATCATCGCGCATGACAGAAGGACTGATTAATGTTTACTAGCGGACAATGTTATTAACATGCAAGAGGACATTAATGCCCATCCTACAAATAAGACGACAGTCAGGGACGCTATGAAATGATACGTTCTCGTCTAAAACCACATTACAAAACGTAATTACTACAATTGAAAAAGTTCTGTTTTGAAGTTTATCTACGGGCAACAACAAAAGTCGATTAACATTAGAACAAATGTTTACATCATTATTTTATTCCCGTAATTTTAAGAACATTCACAGTCTAATCTCAGCCTCAATCTGTCAAAAATACCTCTAGTTACCTACATTTTTGACATTGCTTGTCGCTGAAATAAGGTTGTGACTAGATTTTGAACGTTTATAATTAAGGGAATCGCCCTTCAGATATTTGCATCAGAAAATACAAACAATTACCTTCCTACTAACATGAGAAGAAGGTGAGAAGTAGTGTAGGTACCTGTCGGATAATTTTCGATCTAATAAGATCACCTTTAAAAGTAACAATGATAATTTACTTCTGTGGCTGACTGTACTACTACACAGGCAACACTCAATGAATAGCTTCATAACTTTTGAAAATAAGAAGCACACAGACAAGCCTTGTCAAAGGTTTGACTACTCAGCAAACGCATATTATAAATTAAAAGTAACTGTGGTGTGGGACTCACATAATACTTATCTCTTTTGCAGAACAGTATCCAATTAAACTGTGTAGACGACGAACGTCAAAGGAGTTCATCATAATTGGAAATTAGTTAAATATTCTGATAATATATAGAAATCTCGTTGAAAACGCCTAATTTGAAATTCAGCTTGATATTGTTCTGTGGTAAACTAATTGACGTTTACGCCTACTGACTTAGCCTTGTGTTCACCAAAATTTAAATCAACTCATTAAATATTGAATCAGTTCTATATTTAAAATTTCCTTAGGAAATTTGACATAAACCAACTGTCTAAATACCTAACCGGTGGTTTGAATGTTGGTGAACTCAGGCCTTAGTGCTCATACACACGAGCGGCACACGTCAACGGTAGAAGGTAACTGCAGACGTCGACATTTTTTTTTTTTTGTAATTTGTGTCTCTCAGGTCAACCAAGGAGCTTGTCGGCTACGTAACCGGGCTTGCCTGTGGGTGCCTCAATAAATTAAGGCCTCCAGCCAGGGCTTAAAAACTTGAAAACTACAGCCGTCGACAACGTGCCGCTCGTGTATTTAAGCACCGTACTCAAATACACGAGTGGAACGTTGTCGACGACTGCAGTTACGTCTGCCGTTGGCGCGTGCCGCTCGTGTGTTGAGCTCTTAAGGCGACTACATGACCTAAAACGCAGTCACTATCGGACTGCATAGAAAAGAAAGAGAAGCGCGATGACACAACGCTGGTAATTTATTGCAAAATATGAAACAATCATCTATTGTTGATTTATCAAACACCAAACAAATAAAAACCGTATACTAAAAATCGGGGAATTAAATTGTCTTTTATTTGGTGAAAGTTTTATGAAAATACACCCGATAGTGTTTGCGTGATTATCGTTTTTATGTCCGCGGTAGACATTACACTACAAGTATAACATTTTTTTTTTTCAAAGAAATCAGTCCGGTCGATTAGACGTGATGTTGAATTTAAAAAATCATTAGAAGTCGTATATCTGCGCCTTAAGCAAAATAGCCCAACGTGTAAAAGCAAGGGTTATTGACCCGATTAACAGAAATATGCTTAAGGACCTTCAGCATATCTATAATAATATGGTCCTCATAATTATTACCCTAGTGTCGTTATAACAATTTAGCGGTTGGCCGAACACGAAATACTTCTCTTCTTTTATAATTTTTTCTCAATCTACCGTCATCTCTGTAATCACCCTCTACCAGCGGGGTAACTACGTACCACACTATCAGTAGCAATGGCTTTCATTTTGACAGTTCAACAGCGTTAATTGCATTCAACATACGAAGGAATGGATTAGCAATGCTTATCCTTCAAAATAATTCAGATTGAGATTTATATGTCTATATATTTTATGCCTATTAAAAAAAAAACCATAACCATAACCTATGGAGCATCACTAACGAAGAGCTCAAAACAGCCAAGAATAAGATGGTAATGAGAAACAGAATCTGGTTATTATTAATAATGTAAGATGCGGTTATTATTTAATGACACATTTCGGTGCTCGGCGGCTAATATCGTTAGTGATATTATGAGCCGGCGCGGGCGCGTGTGTCGTTACTCTTCGTGCTGTACGTAATCTCGCCTCGGATTAATACCAGCTGCGGTGTCTCACAATATTTATATTTTTAATTTCACGCTACTCTGCACACAGGGATTATACTAAAATGTGTGTTAATATTTTTGGTACGCAGCCAAACTTTCATTGCGCTCACTCAGGCACTATCAGTCTATTGAAGCCAGACCCGCACCGCGACTGCTATTCGGCGGCAACCAGTCGCAACCGACACAATGTGCCACATTCGTGAAGCCAACAATACGGCCGAACTTTCACGGCTCTTGTTTTGTTTAATTAAGCTTTGAATTTATCTGATTACCTTACTCTATGTTATGATTTCATGTTTTAGCTAAACTCGCAAAACTCTCTCATATTCAAGCAAAATATAAGTACTAACAGAATTATGTTGTTAACTCTACAAACATCCCAACTTTCAAAAGTCTAGCCACAGTAAATAACCCGAGCAAACCTTACGAAGCCATTACTGAACCCTTCATTTATTTTAGCATTGTGTCTTTTACCGTCCGTAAATAATAAAGTTTCAAATTTCTGCACGCTTGTTTATGAAAGCTCACCAATTCATTACTTTATTTGTTTAATAAAGCTCGAACGGGCACCGACTGTGTACATTGGGATATAAATTACCTTTAATTTAGGTGAACGATCCAGAAAATATGATGATGTAAAGTTTTCATCAAGCCTTAATAAAGGCGGGCCGGGGCGTCGGAGTAACTACGTAACAAGGGCTGCACCTACTTGTTTTGAAATTCTGTATGATAAGATTTAGCTATAATGGAGCTTCAGGGCGCTTTTACTTATTAGAGTATATTGGGTACTGAAGCACCACAGCCGAGCTGAGATGTGTCCCGCCGGCACACGACACACGACCCAGTAAGCGTTATGTTCGAGGTAAGTGGCGGGAACCATGTTTTATGTGTGATTTAACACGGGTTGCGAGGTTTTGGCACTTTACATATAGCTACGTAGCTATTGAAGAAAGACTATATACCTACTCGTAACACAAAATATTCTACTAGTTTTCGCATTTAAATGTAAATGTTTTACAACTTGGGACAGCACTACAAACGTTAAATAATGGTATACATAAATAATTTTATGCGCAAAAAAAATTTAGGTTTTTTAGAATAATGGGTAAATTAAACGTGAATGACTTAAAAGAAACCTTTGAGCTTTGCGGTAGCCACGCGGTTGATTGGAATTGCATTTCCGATGTTTTGAATTCACAGAAAAAGAAGAATTAGTCAAGTAAGTAACTTAGTAAGAAATTTAAAAATATAAAACCTTTATTTTAGTATACAATAAGAGAGTTAATAGGTGTGTATTAATTACTTAAGCTTTAATTACTTCGCAAGATTCTGTTATTCAAACAATCGTCAAACGATAAACCATGCGTTGCAATGTTAATTGATGCGCTATCAGTTAATTCATTAATGTTGTCCACCATTGTATAATCAATTGGCATGCCTAATATAATTAACCCCAAATAAATCACTGCTATAAATGTATACAGAATGAAACCGTCCTGACGTTAAATATTTTATTAACATGTAATAAAATTTGTTATGCCAAAAGCATTGTGTGCGTTCAGAGGAGCTGTTTCTTTAGGTATATAATGTCATATTCTGAAGTAACGTGTACAGTCGCTACAAAACATAATGATTCGAATGTATCTCTGTCATGAAACAGTACCTCTGGGAACCACGAGTAATAAAAATTCCGGCACGCGCGTTACAAGTGTGCTTTCGAGAAAGTAATCCGCGAAGAAATACAGCCTGTAGGTACCTACTGCTTCCACATTTGTAACTGGGAAATCTCCATTTCTCTTTGACTACCAGTCGTTTCAAAAGCCACTGCGTCCCTGGTGGGTCGTGTGGAGGCGACAGTCATAAAAATTCGCCGTGCCGAAGTTCCACGTAACGTGTCACAGTGTTCAAAGCGAGCACAGCGGATTTCGTAGTGTTATAATTTTATAAGCTACTTAGAAATGCGAAATGATTTCGTTTCATGAATGTCACATTAAATTAGGCCCTCTGTTACGTCACCAGTTTAGCAGCCGTTTAAATGTGATTCACACAAAATGTATTGTTACGGGATAATTAGGGCTGTTAACGTACATTTAATTGAGTCCCGATTTGACATGTTAATAATGAACGAACGAAACTTTTTCGGCCTTATTACAAAACAAGTTTTATTTTTGGACACTGGTTTAAACCATCGAGCCATTTTAAAAAAACGAACTACGTATAATCCGAGAAACTGAAAGTTCTTAATACAAAAATTGTCGTTAAACCTGAGTCTAAGTTATCAATTTTGCATTACATTTTTGTCAGAATAAAGTTCAAAATGCAGTAACTGCCTCGAAGGTTTAGGCTAGGTCTAAAGTTAGAACTCGTTTTGTAATAAGAGGGTTTGTGTTTCAAATAACAAAATCCGATACCTCTTCTAATCAAACTTAGACCCTTCACACGGCACGTTTCTTTACGGAACGACGTATAAACCGCACCGTAGGAAAATCGTGTCTGTCAACAAGCTTCCATAGTGATCCATACAACACTACACACGGCACATAAACCGTATTTTTTCACGGCAAGAAAAACGTGTGTTTATAAAGGGCCTTACATTTAATCAATAAATGTCATCTATCTATCTATACTAGTAATAAATCTGAACAGTTTGTTTGTTTGAATCTTTGGAACTGCCGGTCGGATTTGAAAAAATATTTTTGCATTTGATCGCCCAAATTTCTGGGGAAGTCTATAAGGCTGTTGAACATCACGCAAGGGCCTTATTAGCCGAGAAAATACAAAAAAAAGGCAGAAAGAAAGCTAAGCGAAAACGAAGTAATAGCGAGAGCAGGCGATGTGATGCGACGGAGTGGGTCGAGGGAACAAGAAATATCATGCGGACGAAGTTGCGAGCAGAAGCTAGTGTTATTTAATTAGATCGAGGAACGCCAACGTGATCGTTATATTTTGGAATCAAAAGCAAACATTTCATATTTATTACCGCCTGCCTTAATTAATTTCCACATCTTGAAAATAATACGATATGAACGACGGAATTAATTATTGTTTACCATCTCGGGTGTTGCATTAAATCTTAGATGATCGTTTGGCTCGTTAGCTATATCTCACCCACTCATAGTCAATAAATATTATTGTTTTACGTTACAATATTTATTGCTCGAGGAGCATTTGGCTTCTGGCTAAGTAAGTTATTCCTTAGCTACAAGCCTTCGTCGTCGTCGTCTTGCGATCGATCAGTTTAAGCTAAGCTTGCCGCGGTTGGTCCGTAGATGGGTGACCATCTTTACATACCAAGACCCCTACGTGCCTCGGACAGCACGTTAAGCCGTTGGTCCCGGCTGTCATTCGTAAATCTTTGACAGTCGTTACGGGTCGTCAGAAGCCCGAAAGTCTTACAACCAGTCTTACCGAGGGGTATCGTATTACCCAGTAACTGGGTTGTGGATGTCAAATAGGCAGTCGCTCCATGCAAAATACTGGTATTCAGCTGCATACGGTTAGACTGGAAGCCGACCCCAACATAGTTGGGACAAGGCTGGGCAGATGATGATTTGTTGCTCGTCCATTAACGAAAATAATTTACTAATTTCCTACCTTATGTGCCGTAAAAGGCGATCAAATGACTGCTTACTTTCTTCAAGAGGATAAACAGCAACGTTCTTTTTTGTGATAGTGTTATACAATCCAAACAGCTGCTTATCTGACTGGCATTTTCCTCTTTTATGTTGTATTTCTGTGCTCCGATTAATAACTGGACATTTTCTTATGATACTTTTAGAAACTTTTGTTATTATTCACCTTAGAAATGTCACTGCTAGGAACATAACACTTCGCTAAGGTCACCAATATCAACTGCGTGCAGTACCACAATGAGTTAAGAAACTGGTTACCTTTTGCAGCAAATGTTGTTTATATTTTTACCACTGTATTTTTTTTGTGCTAGCGGTGTTAACCTATAATTAATTGTTGCACCTGCAATATAATATATCATACTTACCTTATTACCTTATAATTACCTTATTATTACCTTTTTAATTACCTTATTATTATAATACTTACCTTAGCTGCTAATCTACTGGTGTAAACGATTGTTGGTTAACCTTAATAAAAATAAATATTGAGCACAGTATTTAGTACTAAAAGTACCAACTGTTTTTATAGCACAAAAACGAGGCGAAAGACAGTGATGCGTGATTTGAATATGCGGACAATTTCATTTGGTAGTTCATTTGCTTAATAATTAATTCCCCTGTGAAGTTACTCTGCTCATAATCCTAAATAAGAGGGATTTTTAATACTTTCTAAGAAATTATCAACTCATGCGTAACCAAAGCACGAAAATCAATCAGTCCACCTTCAACCCAACCAATATCAGTTCAATTAACAATCTTTATTTATGAGGTAATACGCTACTAAATCTCCGTGTCTCGGGTCTTCCTCATTAATAAACAAAGCAGGGTGACATTGAATGGCGACCCTTTGCGTTACGACGGCGACCTATGTGCCGGTTATGACATGGAGTTTAGGAGTACGCTCGTAACGCCGTCATTTGTAAACATATTTGATTAAAACCTGTAATTCATTAAAACTATTAAACAGCTCACGTGGGAGAGGATAATTGGCGTACTTAATGCCCAGGTCGGAATAATATGCTTAGGAAGTACTTGTGCGTTATCTTCAGGTGAAATGTTACCTATATTGACGTTATACTTATATAAAATAATATCAACATCTAACATTTTCCCACTTTTAAATACAGCGAGGTAATTACTTAACACACTAATAGTAGTAATGGCTTTCGCTTTGACAGTTCAACAACATTCATTGCGTTATTTACGTTGTTGAGCAGACAAAATTTGTCTCGAACATATGATGCAATGGTTTAGCAATATTCTTCAAAATTATTCAGATTGTGATTGTAACTGTTTTACTCAATTAAGGCGTAGGCCTCTTGACTTACAGAAAACGACGAACTCTGATACTACACTTGCTTATTGCTTCTGGCGATTTTACACGTATTTAAGTTCAGGTTTACTCACGATATGATAAATAAAGTGATAAATGATTATTTGAATATGTTTGTTTTCAAAGCTACATGACATGGTACATGTCGTAAGTTGATCACAAATTAGTACGAACATCATTAATTAGTCTGGAATCCTGACTTAATTCCTCTAATTTGCCTGCCACGTTTGTCTCCATTTTTTACGTTTCGAGATTGGCATAAATAAACGGCTTAATCCTGTTAATCTTATTAAATTATTCTTACTGTTGTTGTCTTAAAAACGATAGCCATTAATGGAATTGAAATATATGGCTGAAACATTTATAAAATACGAAATTAACTTTGAAAACGACATACATATTGTCGCAAGTTTCAAGAAATTGATATTTCATCCAACACGTCATTCCAACCCGACAGGCACCATGTGTTCAATTTTGACTCTGCAACGTTGCACTGCTCCATCTTCGAATATGTTTATAAAATACTTGACACAATTTGAACCTTATTCCACAGCAATAAGAAGGACACAAGTAGATATGCATGCTGTGCGTGTGTGTGTGTGTCGGTCTTTCAACGCTCGGATTGCAATTAAGTGCTTCCGGTACGTTCGTGTGGCGAAGGAGGAGTCAACTAATTATGACACTTTTTTTCTTCAAATTAGTGACGTTTGGAAGCCCCAGAATACACAATAAATTAGCCTTCTTTCACTAGAATTCTTAGCTTCGCTTTTATCTATGTTTGTCTCGGTACTCTAATAAAACGCAGTTTGAACAACTGGAATGATTTCGAATAAGATTACGAGTTGAAATGTAAAGAGATATCGTCAATGGTAGCTTGTTTAAAAATAAACATGAATACATTTGCTTTTTGTTGGCTAATAACATGCTTATTTCTCTATTCGGCTGAAAACTTTTAGAGCTTTGTAAAACAAACTTCTTTATTCTGACGTCGAATTATAGTCTTGTTCCCGTTGATTTCATTTATTCTGAAATAATATTAAGGTATCACAAAAATAATAGGTAATATATTTAGGTAAGTACCACAAAAATCATAGGTTAATAACACCTGGCTTGGAAGCTACGTAAGTCATAGAGTGATAAACTGAAAACTGGACGGTAGATTTAAAAATAACTTCACCATAAAATACCCACCTATTTTAGGCCACACGTGTTTCCAGTCTAACTTTAAAGTGATAAGTATATTTTCTACTTGCGTAGACATCCAAAGATGGACCATCATCATCATCTGCCTAGCCTTTTCCCAACTATGTTGGGGTCAGCTTCCAGTCTAACCGGATGCAGCTCAATGCCAGTATCTTACATGAAGCGACTGCCTATTTGACCTCCACAACCCAGTTACTGGGTAATAAGATACCCCTTGGTAAGACTGGTTGTCAGACTTTCGGGCTTCTGACGACCTGTTAAAGACTGTCAAGATCCACGAATGACTGCCGAGATCAACGGCTTAACGTGCTTTCAGAGGCACGGAGGGGGTTTGGTATGTGAAGATGGTCACCCATCCACGAACCAGCCGCGACAAGCGTAGCTTAACCTGATCGATTGACCCGTGCAGCTGTTATTACTTAGCCACAAGCCCCATATAATTTACAACGAAAATAGATACTATCTAAATAGTAAGCAACTTCCAATTTCATTTTATTGATCGTGCACGACACCGTTGGTTTTCTCAGACCTATAGTGTTATTCTCCCGGAGCTAGGCTATTGTGACCCGAATTCCCGAGACCTTAGGCATTATGTATGCTTGGCCAAACAATGTTGGTAATTTTTGCTGCAGCTGTTGTAAGTGATTTTCTTATTGAAATGACGTTACAGATCAACTTTATGTCAAAACTAGCTTCTACCCGCGACTTCGTCGGCGTGAAATTTCACCCTACCCCATTCACCCTCTTAGGAGTGGAATTTCTAAAAACCCTTTCTTAGTGGATATTTATATACACTTCACAAAGAACACACTCTCCAAATTTAATGTCTCTATGACCAGCGGTTTAGGCTGTCCATTGATATAATCAGTCAGACAGGATCACAGGACTTTGAATTTTTTATTAGATTATAAAAGTAAACCTAAGTACCTACCTAATAAAAAAAACTCAATAACAGAAAATAAAATCTATATCTATACTTATAATAAATCTGTAGAGAGGTCAATTCTGTACATGATATATATTTTCAAAATAACTATCAGGGGGTAATTAGTGATCGATACTGATGCCAAAAATGCAATCAGTAAAATTGTTGTCTGTCTGTCTGTCTGTCTGTCTCTATGTTCCTTATAGAAACAAAAACTACTTGACGGATTTTAACGAAACTTGGTACAATTATTCTTCATACTCCTGGGGAGGTTATAGTATACGTTTCATCACGCTACAATGAATGGGAGCAGAGCAGTGAAAGGAAATGTTGGGAAAACGGGAGAAGTTGCTCCATTTTTTAAGCTTCCGTCGCGTGTGCAGCCTTAATGGTTAAAGCTACATAGAAATCATTTATGACGGAAATGTTCTACATAAAATTATCTAAAAAATATCCCACAACAGCATATGTCTATCTTTTATGGTTGATTCACAATAACACGTGTAACTCCCGATAGCTTAGCAGTTCGGAGCTTTCTGATTATATTTGTTTACTCTTACGTTTATAATACTCTCACTCATCCCTAATTAAAAGAAGTTAATATTATTACCTATTCAATAAAAAAAGAATCATAGTAATCGGTATAGAAACACCAAACTTATACATGAAATACGCTAATAAGCCATCGCGCCGTCGCGCGTGAATACTGAATCATGCCATAAGGATTATTTTTGTGTAACGGTTGCCGCGCTCGACGCGGGTCGTGGCGGTAGGTTATAAAAAGGCGGGAGGTCCGAGCGCGAGCTTCATTCAATATTTGGCTGGACAATAATTGATATTAACAAACCGTGCTTATCAGCGCGACTTTTAGTCTTTAAATAGTTTATTTGAATTTCTTTTGTTGTTATTTTATAAAATAGGTATTAGTTGTTTTGGTAGTTTTTAAATATTCGTTCAAATTACAAATCTATACTTACAATAAATCTGTAAAGTGAAAATTCTGTACATTGAAAATATCAAAAAAATAAATGGCAGTGGGTGTTATTAGACCGACACAGAATCCAAAAATGTGATTAAAAAAATTTTTGCCTGTCTGTTTGTTCAGGCATCAGGCAAAAACTACCGGTTCGATTACGATGACACTTGGTATAATTATTCTTTAATATCCTGGGTACCACACTGGGTACTTTTTATCCCGGAAAAAAATATACAATAAAAAACAAACTTAATTTTGCGGTTCGATCCCTAGACCCGATTACTGTACCAACCGCAAATAATAAGTTTGTCGTAGTACACGACGAAGATGATAATAATAATAGGCGAGCGTTCGTTTATATTAGCATTCTATAAATTGTATGTTTTAACTGCTACTTGCAATTCCAAAACGTGCTTTTCAGTGCGACCTTTTTATTCCTTTTAGTTTTTAAAAAATAAACCTAAATTATTATTTAGGTTTATTTTTATAAGTCGTAGGTATAGATTTTAATTTTAAAGTATGGGGATAGTGTACGTAGTGACCGTAGGTTATTTTATAAAACTGTTAGGTAGGATTAGTAGATATTAGTTTTTAGGGATTTTGCTTATTTATTGAGTTTAGATTAGTTATCATCAGAAATAGGTTTATTTAGGTATTTTATTTTCTGTTATTGAGT
Organism: Gortyna flavago; assembly: GCA_963669345.1. Classification (NCBI taxonomy): domain Eukaryota; kingdom Metazoa; phylum Arthropoda; class Insecta; order Lepidoptera; family Noctuidae; genus Gortyna; species Gortyna flavago. The sequence goes on from OY770129.1 coordinate 11,885,250, forward strand.
TTTTTTTTATTAGGTAGGTACTTAGGTTTACTTTTATAATCCAATATAAAATTCAAAGTCCTGTGATCCTGTCTGACTGATTATATCAATGCACAGCCTAAAACGCTGGTCATAGAGACATTAAATTTGGAGTGTGTTCTGTGTGAAGTGTATAAAGGTATCCACTAAGAAAGGGTTTTTCGAAATTCCACTCCTAAGAGGGTGAATGGGTAGAGGGTGGAATTTCACGCGGACGAAGTCGCGGGCAGAAGCTAGTACCTGAATAAATCTATTTCTGATGATAACTAATCTAAACTCAATAAATAAGCAAAATCCCTAAAAACTAATATCTATACGAATGACTAATCCTACCTAACAGTTTTTTAAAATAACCTACGGTCACTACGTACACTATCAAATATACCACCCATACTTTGAAATTAAAATCTATACCTACGACTTATAAAAATAAACCTAAATAACTCTACCTTAAAGTGTACTTAGTAAAAACTAAGAGGATTAAAAACAGAAAAGCACGGTTTAGAATTATAATTATACCAAGTTTCATCGTAATCGGACTTCGTACTTCGTACTTTTTGCGTGATGCCTGAACAAACAGACAGACCTAGACAGACAGACCAAAATTAAAAATTTTTTAATCACATTTTTGGGTTTGGTGTCGGTCTAGTAACACCCCCTGCCATTTATTTTTTTGATATTTTCAATGTACAGAATTTTCACTTCTACAGATTTATTATAAGTATATAAACAACAAAAGAAATTCAAATAAACTATTTAAAGACTAAAGTCGCGCTGATAAGCACGGTTTGTTAATATCAATTATTGTCTGTCAATAAGGTCGAACGATCTGAACGCATCAACAGCCAAATATTGAATGAAGCCCGCGCTTTTTTTTTTTTTTTTGACATGACAACTCGCAGTTGCAACTCGCTAAGGTTGCCTTTCTGCTTAACCGGACATCGGACCTCCCGCCTTTTTATACCCTACCGCCACGACCTGCGTCGAGCGCGGCAACCGTTACACAAAAATAATCCTTATGGCATGATTCAGTATTCACGCGCGACGGCGCGATGGCTTATTAACGTATTTCATGTTTAAGTTTGGTGTTTCTATACCGATTACTATGATACTTTTTTTATTGAATAGGTAATAATATTAACTTCTTTTAATTAGGGATGAGTGAGAGTAAACAAATATAATCAGAAAGCTCCGAACTGCTAAGCTATCGGGAGTTACACGTGTTATTGTGAGTCAACCATAAAAGATAGACATATGCTGTTGTGGGATATTTTTTAGATAATTTTATGTAGAACATTTCCGTCATAAATGATTTCTATGTAGCTTTAACCATTAAGGCTGCACACGCGATGGAAGCTTAAAAAGTGGAGCAAATTCTCCCGTTTTCCCAACATTTCCTTTCACTGCTCTGCTCCTATTCATTGTAGCGTGATGAAAAGTACACTATAACCTCCCCAGGAGTATGAAGAATAATTGTACCAAGTTTCGTTAAAATCCGTCGAGTAGTTTTTGTTTCTATAAGGAACATAGAGACAGACAGACAGACAGACAGACAACAATTTTACTGATTGCATTTTTGGCATCAGTATCGATCACTTATTACCCCCTGATAGTTATTTTGAAAATATATGTCATGTACAGAATTGACCTCTCTACAGATTTATTATAAGTATATAGATAAGAAAGGTTGGTATTGATTTTGTTCTTGTGTTCAATATGCAGTACACAGGTATTATACTATAAAGTTTAAAAGATCAAACCATTAGTCTTCTCAATATTGACAATTCACTTCAATTCACATTTTTTACATTTCTCGTAAGTGTTTTCAAAAAACATAAAACGTAAAAAATTAAGGTTTTTTCAATCTAAATATTTTTTATTTAAACATTATAATATTGTGTCTTACTTTATGAACGTAAAGCCTTGACTTTATATGACTTGGATATTTTATACTTTTACATTTATATTTTTTCAGTTTTACTAAAACCCCGCTTTGCTTTAATTAATGTAAATGTTTATAATTCACCAAAACATTGGCCGTCAATTTCGCGTCTAAAAACCCGGCTTCATTGTACCGTTTTATGTAATTGGATACATAATTGAATAACGCTTTGTTTGACCAATCATGTCCTAGATTTTTACTCATATGAAGCTTCTATGTGCCAAGCCTAAATTGAAACACACACACTGGTTAACAATACCTATCAAAGTAGCTAACTATTTTATAAAACTACTAGCAGCGCCCCGGGGTTTCACCCGCATAAGTATCAATAGCGAATAAAAAGTATCCTATGTGTTAATATAAGCTATATTACTGTAAAGTTCCATCAAAATCTGTTCAATCGTTTTTGCGTAAAAGAGTAACAAACGTCCATCCATCCATCCTCACAAACTTTCGCGTTTATAATATTAGTAGGACAGTAGGAAGTAGGATATATGTACTTTGTTTTGTATCTGGAACATTTTACCATTGTTACAATGTTAGCTCATAATGAAGAACTAATGAACTTTGTAAAACAAGCACAACAGTAGCGCATAGCATACATCCACACAGCCAGGGGTTGTCAAGTTTGTGAATTTAGCATGTAATGCCGCGGGCGCTGGCGCAATATGCCTATTGCAGCTTTAATGCCCTGCGGTTTGGATTCGGTCCACGTACGGAGGTCACTATAAAAGTGGTCGGGCCCTGGCGGTGTTCAAATTGTTTTCATCCCACAAACTCACACGGTACAGTTAACATGGCGACCAAACACAAACTTAATTTATTCTAAAGTTAGATTAGATTCTGTTACTTTGTGTGTAAAACTATAACTGAAACCGACACAAATGATTTTGTTTCTCGTGTAACAGAGTTTATCGCTCGCTTGCAGTTTATCGAAAAACTAAAAGGGTTAATCAACCATGTCTAATCACATAACGATATCTTTTATCGAGTTGCTCGCCGGCAGAATAAAAATTCATATTTTATTTTGGCGTGGGCGTCGATGTTAAAATATTCAAATATTCTGACGGAACACTTGAGCCTCTAGCTTCGGGCCGACATTTGAAAATGGAAATAGACCTGTTCGTGCCTACAAGGGAAATCGTATTCGACATTTGACGCAAAATGATGATGCAAATTTCACGAAAATATTATGCGCGGTTAAGTATCAATGGCTGCGGCTCTGCGAGTGTTCGATTTGTGAGCTGTTTGGGTTTTATCGACAAGACACACTTTTGTAGACACGTTACTAACTGTTATCTGTTTTCAATCAAAGGGAAAGGAAAAAGATTTATAGCATTTTTATCGGCAAGAAACTGTTTCTTCCCCAATATAAGGAGCTCTTATACATTTGCTAAACTTTTACCAGTTTAGGTCACTCTTTCACAAAGATATGCTTTAGTTGTGAGATAACAACTTATCTAAATAGAAATGTTTCAGTTACCGTACTGGTTTTAGTTGTATTTTATAAAAAGTGCGTTAGAACGTTAAAACGATACAGGTACACTTTATTTTGCATTGCGAAATATTGACGCTTTATTCCCTAAAAATACACACGACACCAAAACTACATTATCGATTCACAATGTTGATGCTGACAAACTCCATTTTTAGGGTTCCGTACCCAAAGGGTAAAACGGGACCCTATTACTAAGACTCCGCTATCCGTCTGTCTGTCTATCACCAGGCTGTATCTCATGAACCGTGATAGACAGTTCAAATTTTCACAGATGATGTGTTTCTGTTGCCGCTATAACAATAATCCTAAAAAACAGAATAAAATAAATATTTAAGGGGGCTCCCTTCCACCAAAGGGAATTTTTTCTGCTCGTTATTGGTAACGGCAACAGGTAGATGCTTGAAATATTCACAAAATATTTAGTTATATATTCACTTTAAAAATAAATAACTAAATTAAAATAAAACAAATATTTAAGGGGGCTCCCATTCAACAGACATGATTTTTTGATAGACAATGGTACGGAACCCTTCGTGCGCGAGTCCGACTGTAATGTCCCACTGCAGTGCAAAGGACTCCCTACTATCCAGCCAGTGCACTCTATCTAAGGCTACTAAGGATCAGATCTTATCGAAGGAGTTCAGCTCATCCCGCCATCTCTGTTTGGGATTATAAACTACTCACAGTTCATGTGTTGTAATTTTTGTAACGTTGGATTATAAAGCCATATTACGCATAATGAACAAATAGTCTTCTCTATCCTCGTTAAACTCTGTAGTTTAATCATATTCCGGCTGCAATTTAAATATCTGTATTGAAATATTTTCTTAGCCACTTTCTATATCTTGTCTTCGCGTGCAATACATATGAATGTAAATATATCATCTGATGCAAAGGCTAACCAAACGAGTTTGTAACGACTTGAGGTGCATCACTCCGAATTTGAATTTCATATTTTGGCACAGCATAGACAGTACTTGAGGCAAGTTATGTGCGCGTACTCATGTAGGAGTATGTGCTCATTTACTTTGTATATACTTTGGATGCGTTTAAACTTTGGTTTAAAGTGAATTTTGGGTTTTAAGCTGTTTTGGACGCATTTATGCTAATATCATAGTTGTAGTGTCAGAGGGAAAATGTGGTTTATACTGAAATTGTAGTTTTTTTTTTTTAAATGGCATCTCGCAGTTCATCCTTTATGAGGCTTATATAAGGTCTGCTTGGTAAAGACTAGGTTGCGGATTCGGAACCTGTTCAATGTAACTTATAGGTACTTTGTTAGAGGTACTCACTTGCACCATTTACCACTAAGTAAGTAAATTTGGCGCTTAACATATTTAAAACATAATTTTATCTCTTCAACTTCGAAGAAAATTCGTTCAGCAATAAATGTGTTTAGTGATTGGAGGTGCAATTTGGCCTTAAAGTCACAATGTGATCAATAGTGATCACTTCAAAGAAAATAATGCTCGTCTGTTAGTTTAAGGCTAGATTTAAATGTAGGCAGACGATGTGAAAATAGGACGTAATATCTCAATGTCCAACTACAATTTCAATTTAATCATGTTATTAAAAGCGACTGCATGTCCACGAGATCCTTAAATAAGACATTTTTTTTTTTCAGATTTTTCTAATACTATTTTCTAAGTTTCCCATGGATTCTAAAAACTAGTAAGCGCGGCCTCCGTCGAATCATACTGCCTTAAGATATTTAATCCCATCTCCATAATTTTCGGGAACAATAACTTGATAACAATAGTGTAGATAACTCAACTAATGGAAGGTACGGTCGTGAGCGCTAAGTAGCAAGTAGAAGAGGCCGATACCCGCAGCATCAAACAATGGAGACCCGCAGACAAACTGTAACACCATCCCAACCTATTAAGGTATACGCACACGGGCAATGTAAGTTGCTCTGTAATTGACAATATTGGTCAAATGTGACGCCACAATAACGTCAAGCGCCAAACTGCTAAAGACACTACCACATCATATTGCGCGGAATGTGGCAACTTTATAAACTAGATGAAAGATTCATTATTAGTATAAAATATGGATAAGAAGCCATTAGAGATAAAATTGCAGAATTGAATAATATTTAGGAATTCCGTTTCATTGTCTCATAGATTATTTATTAATAGCGGCAACTGTTGTTGAGCAATAATTGCCCGTGTAAACCCAACCTATTTATTATACCTAGATATAGTTTCTCCGTCTCTAGTTAGAACTTCGTGTGAATTGTTAAATTCCATTTCTGAAAAGCTACTCTGTACCACAGGCGTCCCTACTTCCTAACTAGAATTTAATTATGAATATCTGGAGACTGCGGGTACTCACAGTTTGGCACAAAGCATTAACTTGCGTAAGGCACATTGTCCACTGGGGCGTAACTGGCGTAACTGCTGTAACCGTCACCGTGTTAGGGTCGTTATTTATCAGAGGTAAATAAATGACAATACGCATTGTGTACCAGGTGGAACAAAGGCGGGGTTTGCTAACTCGTTTTTTACTAACAAGTAGAATATTTTGCCGACAGTTGCAAACACAGATATCGAGTTGCAAATGTATATTCACGAATGTTTTAAAATAAAAAATATTCGAAAACAGTCGGATTCAGAATTATGTTTCTTTTTCAATACACATTTAAACTACCATTAAAAGCTTAAAACAAAAATAAAGGCGTTACAAACAGATTGACTCTTCAGGGAATTTTATTGGAAACGCAAAAATAGCTTCATAATTCTCATATTTTCTGATGTTCATTCTGTCATTAAAAGTGGTAAAATATTTGCTCTGATATGATTTCGATCTCCTACGGAACCATTGAATGCTTTTAAATGATGTTTCTGAAAAAAGTACAGGGGCTGTATGAGCGGGGCTACCCGGCCCGGGGGCAGTTGCGCCAGTCATCTTTTTCTCACGGGTATTAATAGCTATTTGAAACAGAGTTGGATGATTTTGCATAATTTTCTCAATGATCTATCTGTTTGCCTAATGGAATTATCAAGTAGATACTGAAGGACCAACGTCGTATCGTCGTCATGGATTGAATTAAATTAAATAAAGGTTTAGGTTTATTCAAAAAATAAAAGTTCCTATTGTTGCTACGCCGTAGCTGACCGCTACGCCAGTTACGCTGTCGTAGCCAATAACAACTCCGCTATACGTCGAGTCACATTTTTTAACTTTGTTCTGTCATTTCACGTTTTGAAATAGTAGTGTAAAATAGCAGACTACCTTACATGTAACAAATAACGACTTGTAGGATCATACTGTAGGGACACATTGTATGTATGTAAGGCAGAGTGCAAGGTTAGCAAATTGTATGCGCGCGTGATGTATGCATGGAACGACCAGTTACTGCGCACTGGTTCGGGCGAACGGTCCTCTCTCTGGGATCACGCAAAATATATTCGGTCAACATAACCCGATTTTCATTGACTCCAGAACCCCGATCCAGAAGGAGCAGTACTCAAGTAGGGATTACCGTGGACACTCACCCGTGTTGTATAATCCCTAAAATACTTTTCAAAGATCAGATTTCTTTTTTCGGTTTACGCTTATTGAAAATCAAAACAATACAGGGTTGGTTTATTAAATAGAATCTATTTTTTTGTTATTCCGTTACCACATCGACATGCAAATTAATTTAATAAATATTAATTGTCACGCCCTTAGCCCCTGACGGTAACCGAAAATATTTATTGAATGTATACTGTACAAACACAGTAGACCAAAGGGAATATTCAATTAATTATAAACTTTTTTTTACCTTAAAATAAGGACGAAACTTCGAGAAAAAACTTAAAAGCATCTTAAAAGGGCTGTATCTTTTTTCTGTTCTTAATACTTCTTCATTCTGCTTATTTATAATCGAACCTTTGCCGACTGCCGCTAGACCCAAAAAGAGACTCTTTTTTTTTTTTTTTTTTAAGGATGAGAGACTCTCACATAATTAAAAAGTCAGCTTAATTAAGCGGCACACAGTTATAACCGGCGTCTGTCCCCAAGGGAGTGCTTATGAACATTGCTATGATAATACTGCCACAATTCCACTAGATATATCAGGGCTTTATTGGGCTTATGTGGAATAATCAAGAAGAATTTTATTTTTTTATTTTATTTTTAACAACGTTACGTAACGTGGTCCAAAAAGCAAAAACAAAACGAAAAAATATGTACCTAGCCTGAATCTTCATCACATCAACATTTTAATGGAATGCCTTTTGTGTGTGTTTCACATCAACGTGCAGTCGTGGACCTGTGGTAATGGCCCCGACATACGAGTTGTAGGTCGTGGGTTCGAACCCAGGCGCTTTAGTTTGTGTAAATAATTTAACTGTGTAATTTAACGAAAACATCGTGACATCTACCAACCCGCACTGGGCCGGCGGCGTTGTAGATTACAAAACACTGCCTCCACAGTCATATCTATTATTATCATAAAATCAGTTACTATAATTATTTATTTAATATGTAAATTATTACAGAGTCAATCATCTTGTTAGAAACACTTCTTGATAAATGATTTATTTTCTGTAAGTAGGTTTGTAAAAACACTTTTACACGTCAATCATATTTTTTAAACCTGTTAAAATCAACGGCGACGGCGCTGCTTGTTACTACATCTTCGACATAATAATACGACGAGGCGAGCCACTGGGCTTTTTTTTTAGCTAGAGAAATCATCAAATGACTCCTCAATGAATCATCAAATGAGTGTCAGACCCTTACTGACTAAAACCCATTGATGTTCCTTCCTTAGCCCTTTATGTTCCGGGGTAGCGGTAACCCTTTCGGACAGTCTCGCTATCCCGGCAGGCTTCGGCCCTAACGGGCCCCTTCGCTGCTGCTGACATCTCTTTGAGCCGTCCAGCATGGACCTGGTCCTGATCGAACGGTGAGCTACCCATTACTCTCCGTCCGCAGGCCCGCAGAGCCACTGGGCTATCACGACAAAGATGTCAATGAAAAATGTCATAGATGTGAATGAATTTAAGAATGTTGTTAAGTAGAAGTAGACTTCTACTTAATAAAATTCTTATTCAATTAAATTCATATTTCATTTCATAATTCATTCATTCATTCACTGACAAACAACCCAAATAAATCTCTGAGACAGAGTTCTTTAAGTATACAATTAAAGTACGTACCTACTAATGAAGGATTTTTGAAAATTAAGGTTTTGAATAGTGGATGAAAGTTTGTATGAAATTCGTCATTTTAGCCTATCGGAAATCACATTGGACTGCTCCCTCAGACCAAATAAAAAACCGATAAAGAGCGCTGAGAACGATACAGTGAAGCATGCGTGTATGCACAGCTGTGCATAAACGTTTACACGCACACATTTACAACCATTTACAATTAAACTAAACCTCACTAAGTGCACACATGTTTACGAAACCGGCTTCACTTTACTGTTGACAGTCCTCTGTCTTGGTTTTATATTCGGTCTGAAGGCTGCGCCATATACTTACTTCTATCTATGTTTTTGAGCTAGGTGTCCGATCTCATTATTACGGTAACTGTTGGGAAAACAAAACCGGTAGACTACTCGCCCTCTCTTTTAAATTATGTGGTAAAAAGACAACACAAAAATTTCTCTCATTTGACTTTTCCAACGCGCCTCAGCTATGAGTCCTAATTACCATGGACATGGTTTTTGAATTAGGCATAACACAGAAATGTACTCTAGGCGACAATGAACTCATGTTACTCATGTGTTAGATTGGGACATATACTGATGTAACATGCAACTGAACATGCTTGGCTATTAGGTTTATTACTTTACTTTTGTGTTAAAAAAATATTCCATTAGCAACTTATCAGTAGCAGCCCGAAGTCCGCATTTGTACCCGGTTGATGGCTATAGGCTCGCCCCCTATTACATAGGACTTAAATATAACTGGCGAAATGTGGGTGTAGGTACTTATAGGTACACCTCTGCCGGGTTTGGTAGAGGTGTAAAACGCCTTATCACGGCTGTATTCGGGGTGTTATGTTAAGTTAGTTATGATTTTCCAGGAAAATATTACTATACAGTTAACTGTCGTGCGTTCTTTGTAGACCATCTTTTATTTTGAACTAATTTACTGTGAACTAGGTTGATTACGTTCCGTCTCAGTGTAATAAGTTTTACGACTTTATTCAATATTTGATATGAAAAAACTACCGTTTGATCTCCACATTCAATTTACTGGCCAATACTGAGTTTTTAGAGTAAAACCAGTTGTTACAATTTTCAGCTTTTAACAAGAGGGCCTAGTCAACGTGACATTCCATCGCGATAACAATGATGGAAAATTATAGTATTGAAAGTCGTTGTACAAATACGAAAAGCTTTGAAAGTGATTGTCATTTATCTAGGCCCTTAGGTACCCGTAACGACTATCATAGATATTCCTATGACAAACCGGTACTGCCGTAACCGTCCATGGACTAACGGCAGCAAGCGCAGCTGAACTTGATAAATCGATCAATTCGTGAAGCTATTATTTAGCCACGAGACCCTTAGCAGAACCCCGTTATTATGACAGACTTCCATTAATTGTTGTGGTATATTATAAGGATATAACACAAGTACGTACTAACCAATATGGCATTCAACATACGCCAACTTCACACTCACACACTCCACATGAACACACCTTCTAATAAGTCAAATATAAATTTTAGTCTTATTTTTAGTCTACTTTTAGTTTCCGGGAAACCATAATCATGTACCTGAGGCCGAGACATGTCGGTATATTCTGTAAAAATCTTACTATGAAAACTTAGGTGAAATGAGCTGTCATTCCACCGGAATCTAGGCACTATTAATAGCTCACTTCGCCTAAGTTTTCACGGTGACTTTTTTACATAGACATTTTAGATCAGCTGGTAGCCTGAATTTACAGACTTCGCATTAGCTTAGGCACCAGTCTCACACGCACTATTTTTCTTAAAGCCCACCACGCGACAATTTAGTTTTCTTTATTCCATGATGTTATTGTCACTGTCCTTGCGGCTGACGTGTCCCGTCCAATCCCATTTCAGCTTCACAGCCTTTTTTGCCTACGTCTAGGATCGAGGTGGCTCTGGAAGAGGATGCCTGGAAAGATTTGGGGGTGGCCCTTGCTCAGCAGTGGGACAGTGTAGGCTAATTAAAAATATATTTAATTAAAAACAGGTTATTGTAGAGAGCTAAAAAAATAATTTTATTATATTATCTAAAAGACTTCTACTGCTGGAAGTGCTGAACATAGGCCTCCATAAAAAATCGCCAGCAGAGGACCTTAAGAGCACATTATTTTTAAGAACAGTTACATCATCATCTGCCTAGCATTTTCCCAACTATATTGGGGTCGGCATCCAGTCTAACCGGATGCAGCTGAATACCAGTATTTTACATGGAGCGACTGCCTATCTGACCTCCACAACCCAGTTACTGGGTAATACGATACCCCTTGGTAAGACTCATTGGCAAGCGTAGCTTAACCTGATCGATCGAACTGCGCGGCTGTTTTTATTTAAAAACAGTTACATACTTCATTTAAAAAGGATTTTTACACGTGGCTTTATTCATAGAACGATAGTCTACACCAAGTGCTGAATCTTCTTAAAGCTTAAGCGTGCTGAACCGAGATAAGAAAATAAAGACGAGGTAAAGATTTCCCACAGAAAATAGTTTTTCCTCTCATAAAAGTCTTTCGTTCCTAGCTATCCTATGAAATCTCGAGCACTTAACTTAGGATTAGGTATACCGTGGTTATAAAAAAAAACTTTTTACTCCGCTCCGGGTGGAGTTAATATCAGTCGGCAGTGAGTTGGCAATCCAAAATGTCTATCAGTTGGCAATCCAAAATGTCTATCACCAAAACTGAAAAGCAATGAAACGGAGGAAGTGTCGTATACTTAGTTCTAGTCTTTGCCCATAACTATATTTCACTTGTAACGAAATGAAACGAATTTGGACATTGGAACTTGAAGATAACGTGAGGGTAAACGACACTTTTCTAGGGTCGACCTCGAGTTAAGAGGGTACCGTCGAAGGAACGAACGTGTGCGTATGTTCATGGCATATTATTTACGAAGTGGACAGATCACTTGGACGAAGGTTTTACGTAATCAATTTATGTAAATGAAGTATTGGGCGCTGTTTATTTATTTTATAGACATCTTGGTACTTCATTAAAAACAATTGTATAAGTTTTAATTACAGATTAATTAGCTAACATTCTGAAAAGTTTACAAAGGCACGTGCTTTTATGATACGTACATATGTCATAACAGTCGTATTTATTTAGTTTATTTAGTAATAGAGCCTCTGAGCATCTCGGTAAGAAACTACATTATTAGGAATGTCTATATCTATATTTATAATAAATCTGTAGAAGTGAAAATTCTGTACATTGAAAATATCAAAAAATAAAAGATACTATAATATTTTATCTTAAGATACAATATCGCTCGCCATACAATTCAATGGACTATCACACACAACTAAGATAATAAATAATATTTCATATTTTCGTATCTTAAGATGAATTTGTATGGCGTGCGATTTATTATAGTATCTTAGCCGTGTGCAGCGCCCCTAAGTTATGCTGTAAATGTAGTGCTGAAGGTTGAATTTGGCTTGCACCGTTCGCAGCACACGCGTGGCGCGCGGGCGCCACGGATCGCTACCGTATATAAGGACGGAGTCTGAGCGCGCGCATCATATAATACCGATCCAGCCTGTCCCTTGCTGTCTTCTTCCAGCGACGCCCTAAGCCGAGGTCTGAGCGCCGTGGGGGGTGCCCTTAGCGCAGTCGCTTAGTTTTTAAGTTTATTGTTAGCCCTGGCTGAAGGCCTTAGTTAAGGCATCCACAGGAAAGTCCGGTTAAGCAGTAGCCATCCTCATAAAGGATGAACTGCGAGATGCCCATTTCTAAAAAAAAAACGCGCGCATCATAAATTTTTTGAACTTTGATTTGAACGGACGTGTCGAGTGGCGAGCGTTCGTTCTTATTAGCATTCTATAAATTATATGTTTTAACTGCTACTTGCAATAAAATTCTAAACCGTGCTTTTCAGTGCGACCTTTTTATTCCTTTTAGTTTTTACTAAGTACAGTTTAAAGTAGAGTTATTTAGGTTTATTTTTATAAGTCGTAGGTATAGATTTTAATTTTAAAGTATAGGTAGTATATTTGATAGTGTACGTAGTGACCGTAAGTTATTTTATTACCGCGTTTAAAAATTATAACCCAGGAATTTCCGACTTCCACGCGGGCGATGCCACGGGCAGAAGCTAGTCTACAATAAATTGGTTTTTATTTAATCCTTACAGAAGTACATAGACTAGAATAATAAACCCCCTACCCCCTAGAATTATAAACCCCCTAAATGATTTAAATAAAATTAAAATATTTAATTTACGAAAACAACTCAAATTAAACCTGTTATATAAAAGGATATCAGATTTTTACAATAATTTGCTATGAAATACAAATATAAAAGATTTTTTTCTAATGAACTCGGAACGCATTAAAAATGACATGATTTTTTGGGTCAAGTTGCTGTTAGAATCACATCATTCCATTTATTTTGATAGCTCCCGAAATACACATCTTTAATAATACCTCACTTCCAAAAAACTAAATGTTTACGATTTAGTATTTTCCATACATGCCTATAAGGCGGCCCCTACAACTGCAATAAGTGTGCGCAATAAGATTGCATCGGCCCTTGCACTCAAACGATCCATAATTTTCACGTAATAACTTTGATGGGCCATAAGCTACCTATATAGTGTTTGTTTTCGCGTGAGCAAGACCTGCGCAATACGTATCGGTACACGGCACCATTAAAATGTGGTGCAATCAAAATGTACCTTGCTAATACTTTTATTTAATCTTCGATATTAACCATAAGCTGTCAAAAACATTGCGCAATTCGTGATATTGTGCAATATGATTGATCGTACAGAGCCCGCCTAAGCGTAGAATAAATTGTACCTACTTTATATTTTATGAACAGAAATCGAAATACTGAATCAGACAGCCAATTTAATAAGAAAGAGTATGGTTGTCTGTTTCTCTAAGCTCATTTTGCTACCTTCCAACAGCTTAAGCAAACCAATCTTTCTTTGTTATCGCTCTACTTGCAAAAGAACACGAATATTTTTCGTTCACTTTTGTCTCAAAAACCATAAATAAGTATGATACCATGACCACTTCGAGCAAAGCAGGGGCGAGTGCCTACTTACCTACCCAGAAAGCTTAAATGCAAAATTGGATTTCGCGGTCCATTAATTTTCAATTTGCGTGATTGCAATTTTGGAGGTTTGCTCCTCCCAAAGACGTCTGGATTGGGGACAGAAAATAACAAAAAGGATTTAGGAAGAGATTGGAATGAATACATTACATTACAATCCTACTTTCCGACTTATTTGTCTTAGACATTGTCCTGTTTCATCCCGACTAGGGCTTATGTGAATTCTGTATTTCATTTAAAGTTTCACTTTAATATTTTAATATCCGAAGTGTCTGTTTTTAATGTAATAATATCAGCTTTTTAAATGTATATTTATGAAAGTACATAAATACGATATGTATGACAACATAACTCTTTTTAAAATTTTGTCTGTCTGTCTGTTTGTACCAGCTAATCTCCGAAACAGCTGGACCGATTTTGAAGGGACTTTCACAGGCAGATAGCTGATGTAATAAGGAGTAACGCCACTTTTATGTAAAAAACGGATTAGGGCTCCGCGCGAAAAAAACAACCCCATGAAATTCAATTTGTTTTACGACATGCACGAAAACTCAGCTATTTATTCAAATAATATAGCTCTTAATAAGATTAATCACTTTATTATGCTTTACACTTGACAAACAAAGACAAACGAAGATGACAAACTATTGGATGTTTAATGGTATCATCATAAAAATTAAATCGTTTATTTTTGATTAGATTGTATGCAATCTCAACAAAATGAAATGGTGTAATGTTTAGTAAAGTAAATCAGGATTAATGTAAAGCAGTGCATGGAACAAAATTCTTGTTCTTCTATTAAACGAAGTTAAAGACGTGTCATTCGTTAAAAGTCGTATGACGTTGTCAGTTTTGCTTACCTCGTTCTGCAACTATCACTGTGAACATGGCGCTTTTTGGTCATAGGGTATATAGATGTTTTGGGTCAAAACGTTTACTTTGTTTTGGTAAAATAAATTGTAAACTATGTTTTGTATAAATTCTGTGGATATAATGTTACGGAACAATGTTTGTAGACTATAAAATGGTTCCGGTCCGTGTATACATCTTTTTGGGGCTGACTGTATAATATGCAAAAAGCTGTATGTTGTGATAACGGCGCTGACAGTCCGGATTGATCCTTATGCACTTGAGCATCGTAATTCATGAAGGCCCTTGTATAATCCCAAATAAAAGTCAATATTTCATAATCTAATAGCTTTTGCCAGCGGCTTTGCCCGAGTGTATGTCCTAAATTATCTCACGGAAACATACTACCGGGATAAGAATTATTCTTTGTGTTAATCCAGGTAATAAACTATCTGTGCGCCAAATTTCATCCAAATCCGTTCTGCCGTTTTTAGGTGATTGAGTAACAAACATCTAAGTATCCAAACGTCCAATCATTTCAATTTCCATGGACTCCTAATCTGCGGACAAGGACGGACATTTCCGCAATTCTATCAAAGACAAAAAGTATGTATCTGTTCTCCTGTGTTATTTCTCTTAGTAGGTATACGGTCGCCGATGTAGTTATGTTCCGAGCCATTTGTTGGAGGGACATTTAAACGGCGAAAAAACGTGACGAGAAAACAGAACCCGCACATTAAGCTTTCTTTATTGTCCGCCAACGCTTCGTTTTGTTCTGTGTGCAGATTAAAACATGATATTTATGAGATACGAACATAATCTGATTATTGAGCTGTCGATATAATAAGTACTGAATAAAATATCGATAAAGCTTAAGCTGGTTTTAAGAAAGATAATTTGCTGGTAATGCCTCTTAAATTGTTTTTTTTTTAGGTGATTTTTAAGAACATTTATCTAAAGCTGATTTTGAATAATGGGTGTTATTATGGGAGGTAGGTAGTCAATTAAATCTATCAACCAGTTTCGTGCAGTCTATGAATTTTTCACTGCTCTTGTGCTAATGATCTCTGATGAGAAGATTATTTGTACGGAATATTGTGTACTTAGTACGAGTATATAGGTAATCGCATTACGTACTTGTGTTCTGCTGAACTTGAAAATAAAAGATTAAAGAAAATGGCTTATTCCACTATTCCCCCCTGACAAAAGGGTGAAATCTGGACTCTAATGTAAAAAAAATCCAAAAGTCCTCCTTTTTGTTTTAAGTTATTCTTAGGTAGACACAAAGGTAGGAGAGGTATCAAGAATGACATCTCTTTATACAGCATAGTCTTAAACCCATTATTGAAATAAGAAAACCTAACCTTGTTTTATATTCACGTGACCAGAGGGCTGTATTTTTTACATTATGGGGCTGGCCTATTTTTTGGCCAAAGAATCAGCATCGCCATACAACGTGGCAATGCTGCCAGCCTTTTGGGCACTTTTACTCTTGACAGCGATGCGGACAATTTTTTTGATGCACTTTGATTGTTTACCTTCCTTTTTTATATAAGTACATGACATGTACCTACATACTTATAATTTTAAGGGCTGATTTTTCAATCGACAGATATTTATTATTCGTGGAATAAAATCGACGTCTGACAGTTTTTGTATGGAAGAACTGTCAAAAATTCAAAATTATACCTCGAATAAAATTATCTGGCGTTGGAAAAATCAGTCCTAAGTCTGTGTGTTAAGGTAACATATATTATGTAAATATTATCTTGTTTGAAAATAAATACTGTAATTCAAGAAAATATGTTTCAGTTCATGGTATCTATAAAACAAATTGGATTTCAGCGTTGACATAGGTCTAGTAATGAGAATTTGAACAGTGAACCCTTGATCTTGATGAAGTTCACGTGGAAGTACATATGAATAAAAGATAAAGCAGTCAAGTGTAAAACGTGATGGCTTGATTAGTGTTCTGCGTTACCTTTACCTAATCTGGACCGTTCTAAAACGTAAGAATCACATTACATAACATCACGCCTGTATACCCTAAAGGGTTGGGGATAGCGGCTGACATTTTTACTGTCTGGACAAAAACAGGTTACAAAAGGTAAACGGAGTAGAAGCCTATGGAACAGAAATCTATTTTCTTTTCTCTTTCTCTCTCTCTTGACGAAATGTGGGTGTACTATTCCGATGGTATACCCACATTTTACCGGTTATTTTTAAGTCCCATGGAATAGGGGACGAGCCTATTGCCAGCAATTGAACATAAATCTAGTCCCCGGGCTGCTACTGAGAAATTCCTGATGGAAAACGCAATAACACTCTGTTTGACCTGGGAATCGAAAACAGAACCTCATGTTTAGCAACGACGCGACGAGACAGTCTGTTTATGTCTGTGACATACCTAACTGTTTTTATTTTATTTTACTACGTACCCGTATTCGTACGCACTTGACCTTTTAGAAGGACAAGCGTCATCCGACATGTTCGGCATAAAATATGTCTACCGGGAGTCTTCATGACACGTCCACTCATATTCACTCAATGGGCCCCTTTCGTTAATGGATTTCCATTCATACTTTCCCCACGAACAACTCCCTGAAGTGTTACTTTTTCACTTTTCAGTGTGCTTTTTACAAACCGCGTTCATGTATCATTTAATTTTATATGTAGTATAAGCACTAGCGCAAACTGTGCGTCTTGTCGCTGTGATTAGACGCAGAGTTATCGCTTACGTCTGCACCTAATTGTTACATGCAGGAAGTGATCGTATTCTTTGAGTATTTCAGAGAGATGGTCATGTTGGTCATCTTGTGAGCGAATATGGAGCCTCAAGTTGCACTTGCCTTGGTGATTATCATTCGAAGACTGACGCTGACCTGTCGCTCCATACGTCCATACGTCCATCCGCGACGCATACGTCGTGTCTAGTCGACAAGTAGCGAGAGCATGCGACTTCCCTGGACTGTCGTTGATACTCTACAACTCAACGCTAAATGTGCGGAGCTTTCAACAAAATAGATGAAAATTGTCGGCCGGATCCTATCGTTGCGTCTAGTTGCCGAGCTTTCGCAGTCGCATGTCGCATAGTGTGCGCAATGTCTTAGTCTAGCGTTTGCCATTTATTTTAGAGCCCATGTTCTCCATGTTCTAGCTATCAAATCATAACTTATGATCCTGAACCTAATATTTAGGAAACTAAACATCAAACTCAGGCACTTAAGGTGGCGTTTTAAATCATCATTTTTGACAGCTTATTATTATAGTAACTAGTAGCAACTCATAAACGTATGCCCGTTTTCACTAACACTAAATAAAAGCGCGCTGTTGGATTTTCGGCACTCGGCTTAGTGCTGAAAGTTGAAAATCCAACAGCGCGATTTTATTTAGGCATTAATTTACACCTCCCTCGCCTAGTGTCACCTACCTAGGTAATTAATGTCAAAGTTAATTGAGCATCTTGGAGCACGTGGCTGCAGGTAGGTAACATTTCCATTCGATTGTCTACACAAAAATAGTGTACTATAAAAAACTGGTTACACTCCAACTTAAAAGCAACTAGAACCTAATCGTTTGAAGTTAAACACACAAAAAACCTTGTAACTAAAGAAAGGACTTCCTTCAGAGTTCGTAAGACGTGATCACCTTGTTTCAAAACATGTCCGTCTCACCCTAACAGGTGTGCCAACAGCAGAACATAAGCTACTTTTCTTTTGTCCGGGTCATCACTGTCTCGCGCAGGTCGGTTCGCTTGTTAGACGGCTACTACTGAAGTTAAATCGAGATACTTTTCGTTCGAAGCTAAAAAGATTTTCGGTGAGAAACTGTAGCTTTGTTTAACAAGATTTGTATAATATAGGTGAAGTCGGTCAAAACATTAATTGTTAATTCTAAACATTGTTAATTCTTAACACTGAATTGAATGCACTGTTGACGTAGCGTTATAAAAAATGGTTTAGTTTTTTTTTTTTTCTTAAGTTAGTGACTTTTTCCCGGCAATGGGACTATACAGGTAGATAAAAAAATTAGCGTTTACATTTTTTTTTATCAGCCTGTCGCACCTCTTCTTACTGGAAGAGGTGCGAATTAAACAACGAGTTATGCTCTAAAATTACGGTAACTAAAAATAAGATGTATTTATAAAAAAAATGTGCATGCAGGATAACATAAAATAAAAAACGTCATATTTTGCAACCACAATGAATAAAGATAGTAACAAAAATCGAATAGCTATTGACTGATATTACCAGAACCGAACTTCATTAAGTAATATTATTTCAATTTTAATATGTAGTTTGTGTTCCAAACATTTTTAGTTAAATACTATTTAATTTTTCACTGGTTTCACTCACTCACTCGCCTCTCCAGTAGAACTCAAGCGCTAAATGAGAGGGGAACTTTCAAAACGTTCAAAAAAAAAATAAGCAATGACTGAATCTGTTGAACTAAAACAGAGTAATATCCATCTTTTAGTAAAGGATTATCCAGAAATGGGCATTATTACAAAACTTTACTCAATGACCGATGTCGACAAGCTTATTGCTTTCAGCCGACCGCCCCGGATCAATATCTACATCATCAACCTTAATAGCGACCAGTCAACTGAATTTACATTGTTAAGTCTGATTTGAATGTTATAGTACCCTCAAATATTTTGTGGGTAGGCACTTGTGGCAACATAAACTCCACTTGTCGATGCCAATAACAGGTAAAATGGTGTTTCAACATCGAACACGGCAGAGGATTTCGATCACTTTGTCAAACAAATTGAACAGAACACCGAAGGCGCGTTATGTTCAATGTTCAATATGTTACAACAAAATAAACCATGTAATGTTTTTTTACTCGTTTAAGGAAGCTTTTCACGTCTTCCACATTTTCCGCTTTTACTGAAATTGAACATACCTGACATCCCATCATTATAATGGAAATATCAGTATTAATATCAGAAGTTTTGTATGAATTAGATCTTTTGGGAATTATCTTCTTCTCTTTTTAATGTTTCCTCTCGAAGGTTTTAAAAATTGATCTTATCAATTAAGTGTAGATACTTAAGTTAAATTAAGTGCATGGTGTTGTGTTATTGTGCGTCTGTGAGGTACCTAGGTATAATCCATAATCTTCATAAAGGCAATAAATAAATTAGTAACTAAGTCAAGACTGTACATTGCATATTTAAGAAAAAAGTAGTTGTGCGAACGAATCTGATGCCAAAAATATAGTTTGTAGAACGTTTGTTCGGTTGTTTGTTTGTCTATGTTTGGATTGGCGTAAAAATTGCTGAACGGTGTTGGATGAAATTGCCACAGAGATAGTTTATAACCTGAATTAACACACGTCCTATGGGATATTTTCCGAAGCCACGAGCAAAAATTAGACATTCTATAAAATTCAATTTCCAGCAATCTGTTTGCTATGAATTCATAATCATAATCACGATTCGCGACATAAGTACGTACTAACTTTAATACCACATGAAACCTACCAAATTGATAGGCCACTGCAACACTATGCAAATACCCAACACTAGCACTAAGTATCTTAGAGTAGACGCGAATCGTGACAACTACATGAAATATCCACAGTGATGCATTTCAGAGCTGGGTCGGTTTCATTTTGACTCAATAGCAAATGTGAATGTTTATAAAATAGGTAGGTTTATTTGATAGCTGTTTATATCAAAATAGATTACTAAAATAATAATTGCTTGCGAATAGCGCAAACAGTACTATAAAAAGTCTAAAAGCTTTAAAAATGGCCAAGTTATAAACGTTTTAAAATAACTACTAGGCAAAGACGGTACAACACAGAAATGACGCCACGACTTTGTAACTTCATACTACCGCGTACCGCCCGACAAGGACGGGAATAATCCCCTACAAAAACTTCTAACGCATGTAGCTTCTCCATATTTCCATCTACTTTACGGATTTTTTCGATTACCTCATTTTACTATACCTTCGTCATCATCTCTATTTAAAAGCGAGGTATTAACAGGCAGTACATTTACGAGTATTAAGATAAGATTTGTTTCGCTTCCCATTTTTTCAAATATTGTCTTAACGAAAAGCCTGATTTACACGGTGTTATTTAATTTCCTTTAGCAATACCATAATTCGAATCATCAATAAAAGTTGCAGTCAAATGTTTAGACGTTGCATCGTCTGATGCATCAATTTTATTGTTTGTCACAGAAAAAAACTTGCATCCTGTAAATGAGGCTTCAGTTTATTCGAAAACCATCAGCAACTCCATTGTGATGCTAGATTCCATCAGTTGCTTTTTCACGCAAAATTAAAAAAAAAATCGTAATCCTTTTTCTGCCCTTATCCCAATTTATTAGGGGTCGGCGCAACATGTCTTTTTCTTCCATACATCTCTTTTTATATTCTATTAGTCGTCATCTCGGTAGTCACCCCTTTTCTAACCATATCATCATTCACACTGTCAATCCATCGTTTCTTTGAAATATTTCTCTTTCATTTTGAAAAACATACTAATTATTAATACAAGAGTGGGCGATTCTCATTCGTAAAAAAATACTGAAGCGCAAAACCATCAGCATAAATGTCACTTTAGGCTAGTTTTGTATTTTCTAAGAAAGAAAACAAAAACGTAATTCAATAGGTACGGTTCGTCCCATTTCCTTTTATATTGCAGAAAATGAGTCCCAAAAAAGGATATGGACACATGCAATCAATTTTAATGTAGGACCTAATACTGTTCCAGTTCCTGTCCGGAAAGGATCGAATTTTACATATGTAAAGTCATCTTTGTCTGCTAAAATCGATTCCCGAACGGATTGCTTTAAAAGGAGTCTATTTATAACAGAAAAACTGATTAGGTTACTCAGCTAATGGGTTTCTGGAAATCTGTTTTATGATTCTTTGTTGTAGAAGCGGAGATATTTTTTTATTTATGTGCTTCATTTAGTTATATGTAGGTCAATCAATATGTTGTTCCCATAATAAAGGCAAAATAAAAAGCAGTGCGGTCGGGGGACCTCCGTCAGGAACGAAATTCCTGACGTGATACTAGCACGCACGCACACTTGTCTATAATAAAAAGAGACCGAGAGAGAGAGAAAGTGTGAATTTAATACGCATTTTTAAACTAACTGCCTAGTATAAGTTTTTAGAAGCTCTCGCAAAGTTGTCGCCATCTTAGGTTTTCATTTAGACGTCACTATCGGCTTTAGCCGCCACGAAAACCAAGAAAACGATCTCTTTCGCTAAATCTCTAATGTATATAGAAAGTCGCATGACACGCGCATGATAACGAAAAAGCGTTATGCCCCCTCGGCATAACGCTTTTTCGTTACGTGACGATTTCTACCAGTCAACTCTTGCCACAAGCTGCGTTAAGGCAGTTGTCCCACCGCCCGTCGCACTCGGAGACTCGCTGATAGCCCAGCGACAAAACTATCGAAACTACACACTCGCTGCTCGCTGCTCGCCAACTCGTTTTCAGTTGCTAGTTCTACTCGCTACTCGTTCATCGCCGGCGGTGGGACAACTGCCTAAAGATCTTCGTTCCAAAAATTAAATATAATATATTTTTAATGAAACGAGAAAGATATGGTTCAAAAACTTTTTATCACTTCCGTACCTTTCCTTTTAATCAGAAATTCCAACAGACAGCGGAACCATTGGCCAGCTAAGTATCAGCAGATCTTTAAAGGATTTGAATTACATTTTAATGGGAACCTGCCTGGACATTCAAACGGACATTATTTGCATTTAAAATGGACGCTTTGAAGCCTCGTCGCACACCGCTATTACCTATATAACTAACACTATCGTCCTATTATTACAGCTTTGTTACCTAAACCGTTTTCCTTTCCATAAAGGGCAAAAGAATGATAACATAATCTTAACATCATTAGTGAAGCACATCATTGTAAAAGATGGCTGGACCATTGTGTGGTCACGCAGTCCGCTGGCAGTACAATTGTTAATGTGAGTGTGAAGTATGACATGTTGTGGTCTGACCATTTTCCATTGGTTATAAGTTGTAATTTTAATTTAATTAAACCCAAAACGTTTTTGAAACATATCAGGGATAATAAAGTCATATGGGGTAACAGACATGAAGAACAATTAGTTAAATATAATAAACTGTGCAATGACAAATTGAGGCTCATTGATTTTCCAGAACAGTTCCGTCTTTGTGCTGACAGTAGTTGTCATAATTTGGAACATCGTGCAATCATTGATAACATGTATCAATGCGTCGTATCTATTTTGAGTAATGTGGCGTGCCATACTTACGAGAAGCCTCGCTGTAATAGAAAAGGGGGCTATGTTAGGGGTTGGAATAGGCATGTTAGTGGATCGCACAGGGAAGCTAGACTTAGTTTTCAGTTGTGGCTGGAAGCTGGTAAACCGTTGGGTGGCCAGCTTTATAGAAATATGGTGCAATCAAGAAAGGGTTTTAAATCTAAATTAAAATGGTGCCAAGACAATCAGGAACAAATAGTAATGGACAAGATAGCTTATCTTCATAGCGATAATAATTTCAAGAATTTCTGGAAGCTTTCTGGAAGGTCTTACTGATAAATCGGAGATCTCGAATCTGTTCAAAGATCTGTTTAAGGTGAAATCGACACTGGGCCCGTCGTGTGGCGAGGGTAAACTATACCAGACTCTGACACAAGACTTTACAATCAGGTTCACAGCTAAGGAAGTCAGGGACGTAATAGTACGCATGAAACGAGGTAAATCCCCGGGGCGCGATGGGCTCAGTGTGGAACACCTGATGCACGCGGGTATTCATCTGCCCCGTGTTCTGGCATTGTTTGTAAACTGCTGTTTGTCGCACGCTTATCTGCCACGGGATATGATTAGAACTATTGTCGTTCCAATTGTAAAAAACAAGAATAGTGACATTTCGGATAAAGGGAACTTCAGGCCAATCTCTTTAGCCACAATTGTAGCTAAAGTATTTGACGCTCTGTTGGATAAAGTTTTGAAAAAGAACATAAAGTTACATGATGCTCAACATGGTTTTAGAGAAGGTCTGTCTACTGAAACAGCAGTTCTATGTTTGAAAAAGACTGTTAATTATTATACAGGCAACCAAACTCCTGTTTTTGCTTGTTTATTAGACATGTCAAAGGCTTTTGATATGGTGTCTTATGACAAGTTGTGGCCTAAGCTCTGTGGTGCAAAAGTACCTAGTGCGGTGATAAATATTTTTAAATATTGGTAGGTACTCCTATCAAATAAATTGTGTAAGGTGGGCTAATGTACTTTCGGAGGAATACGCTATGGAATGTGGAGTTAGACAGGGTGGGTTAACCTCATTGTCGAGCTCAGCAGTTTACATGCTGGCTGCTACATAGATGGGGTTGCTTTTAATAATATTAGCTATGCCGATGACATGGCGCTGCTGAGCCCGTCAATGGTAGGCCTTAGGAAGTTAATTAAAGTCTTTGAGTGTTATGCTGAGGAGCACGGTTTGAGATACAATTCGGTCAAGAGTGAGTTGTTGATCTTTAAGGCGGCTAACAAGGTCACTGAGAGCTACCCAGCTGTCTTTTTGAGCGGTTGTGTCTTGATCGCTGTTCGTCAGTTTAAATATCTAGGGCATATTGTTACGGAGGATTTGAAGGACAATCTAGATGTGGACCGGGAACGAAGAGCATTGGCGATAAGGTGTAATATGTTGATCCGAAGGATCTCACGCTGCACAGGTTCAGTTAAAAGAACTCTTTTCAAAGCATACTGTCAAGTATTTTACACATGTAGCCTTTGGTCTAGCTTCACTCTAAAGGCCGTTAATGCTCTTCGTGTCCAGTATAATAATGCATTCAGGATGCTGTTGGGGCTGCCACGCTTCTGTAGTGCCTCAGGGATGTTCGTGGACGCCCGGATTGACAGCTTCGCTGCAATATTGAGCAGCGTCCTTGTTGCACAGGGTGCGTGCCAGTAAAAACAGTCTCCTGGGTGTCATTACCAACAAACTGGATTGTCCTTTCATCTGGTAGTTGAGTCAGCTACATGCTCCATAAATGCATAAATATTGGTTATGTCTACTAACTTAGTTTAAGTTTTTATGTTACTAACATCTTGTAATTGTTGTAATTGTATGGATTCATTCTGAATTAAAGAGATTATTATTATCAACTTAGAATTACAATTAACTATTACCATTATATTAATTAAAATTAAAAAAAGCTTTTAATTAACTTCTTCTAATTCTTGATTTATCACTTTTGAAAAATCTCCCAGTAAATTGAAGCCTCACTATGGTTGAAACTGACTAAGCCCAGGTTCGCCCTGGCGATTTTTAGCCCCGGCGATTTTTACCCTCGGTGATATTTTTTGGGCACTTGATATTCGCGCTGCTCAGCGCCGAGAGATGAAAATCCAACAGTACCTATGTTTTTTTGACGCGCTAGGATGCGCTCTGTGGGATTCTCAATGCTCGGCTCAACACTGAGAGTTGAAAATCTAGTGCGCCCGAACGTAGGGTAACTGTCACGTAGTCTGAAAGCATAATATAGACATTAAAAATGTCCACCCACAATAGATATTTCACAATAGTTATTTAGAATTTTATTGAAAAACTGACCTTGAGTTCGTAATTAACATTATAAAAATACTAGGTAACTAAAAACGAAACTTATAAACGTAAAACAATGTATGTCTACGCAATCAAAATCCAATTCAATTGAAGTAAATTTCGGTGTCGATCCGTAAAGAAAAAATATTATAACAAAGTCAAAGCCTATTATTTTGTGAAAGTATTATTACATAGCACGCTCTATTTGGTTTCAATTTCGGGGTTACACTTTACAAACGTTTTGTTTTTAGATTGTCACTTTGTATTTGTACCTTGTAATAGGGGAAAGGTGTGCCCAGAATACCTAATATACTATTAGCAGGATTTTGTAACACGAACAGAGAAACAGGCAGGGATTGTGAATGTTAGTGTCACTGCCTGCGTAAATAATGTTTTTTTTTTTGCTGCCTCATTATTTTGGTAAAAGTTATTGATTTTGCTGACAATAAAGATGGGTAATTTTTTACGGGGTGAAAGAGATAGTTATCGGCTCAGCTTATGGCAATATAATACAATGACATGTATCAATGCAAATAATATTAACAAAAACAAAACGTGTAAATTATACCGTTCTTTAATAATGTTTCTTTAATGAAGTTTCTTTAATGAAGTTTCATTAAAATCAGTTTATTCATTTCGTAAAACAAGGGCTTGAAAGTTTGTATGCAATGCCATGCGTCGTAACGTGAACCGAGTATAGCTAGCACTAGAAACGAGTTGGCGACCAACGAGTGCGCGACAGCAACGAGAGATTACTCGCTGGAGCGCGTATGTACCAAGCGTGAGTGTCTCAGCAACAGTTCTGTCCGCCAAGCGAGCGTCACTGAGCAAGTACTCTCTTTGATAGCTCTTGTCGATGCGACAAACGAGTACCTTCTCGCAGCGATCAACTATTGATATATTTATCTCTTTTACTTACACGCAAGTAGGACCTACAAACATTTGTACGTTTCTTCAGCGATAAAATAGTCAATCGCTAGTCATTCCCTCGTCTGCACTTTGAGAGGCGCCTAAGTTATACAAAATTCGTAGTAAGATAACGTTGTACCTACAAAGTAAAAGTGTGCCTATACTACTCATAATCTGACAATCACACCCAAACAACATTGTCACAGCATTCGCTAACTTGTACGTACAGATTTCAACATAAACGAACAGTTATCGGCACCTTATTCTCACCAGATAGCTCATAGCCCGGGGTTGTGAAGTGAGACGATCTCGAACAGTAAGTGAATGGCTTCTCCATGCTTATTGATATTACGAGTATCACTCTACTAATATACGAGTACTTGTCGAAATATCTGAGATGTTTCCACGCGATTGTACCTGCTTCGAGACATAGTTGGTACTTGATCAGTCATTCCTGGTATTAAGGCTTTAACTTTGTTAAGTACAGTCAGGGACACTTATTGATGTACCAATTAACGATCAACTTAAATAAATACTCAGACTGTGTTTTAAACCATTGACGGACACTAAACACCCATAGCCATCACAACGATAAAACTTCTATTATGTCTCGTTCAATTAATTTCTAATTACAACTGTCATCCTACTAATATTATAAACTAGCACTTTGTCCGCGAATTCGTCCGCGTGTAATTCGTACTTTTCTCAAATTTCGTAAATGTATGTCTATGACCTTTATCATTTGTCTATACATCTACCTATACAAATAAATAAAATTGGAGAGTCTGTTTGTAATATTAAAATAATCGCTTTTTACTAAATGCATATGGATGTATATACGGTACATAAACAATATATTTTTTTTTTTTTTGTCTGTCTGTGTTTGTTCCGGCTAATCTCTGAAATGGCTGGACCGATTTTGACGGGACTTTCACTGGCAGATAGCTGATGTAATAAGGAGTAACTTAAGCTATTTTATTTTAGAAAAAAAAAACTCTGTCGAAGTCGCAGGCAACAACTAGTATCTCCTAAAATATTCATTGAAATTAAGTAATGTCAAAGGCAATTTTGTTCAAAATTAAATACTTGTAATAAATAACGTATTTATTTGGATACGGATTAATGTCATGATTATAAAAACACCTTCACAAATAATGCTTTATTTTATAACAAAGATTACCATAAAACAGGTTATAGTGAGTCAACCTTAAAAGACAGACTTATGCTGTCGTGGACTTTTTTGTAGATATTGATGTCCTCTATAAAACTGTAGTACAATGGTAGTACACCACTTTGCTCTATTGTCAATAGTTTCCGCAGCGTACGCCATTTAAGGACTTTTTTTGTATATTTATTACAACTTGGGTTACATTATCGAAGTTTTCATACGGATATCTAACTTTTTTTTAAAGATTCTATCGCCTATGTTCATCAGGGATAATGTAGGATTCTAATGGTGAAAGAATTTTTTAAATCAGTCTAGGAGTTTCGGAGCTTATTCAATTCAAACAAACAAATCTTTCCTCTTTATAATGTTATTATTATTAAATTAGTTTATTATATTAGTGTAGATATGAAAGTTTGTGAAGATGTTTGGATGTTTGTTACTCAATTACGCAAGAACTACTGAACGGATTTGGATGAAATTTGGTACACAGATAGTTTATAACCAGGATTAACACATAGGATGCTTTTTATCTCGATATTTCCACGGGATCGTAAATAACGCGGGTGAAACCGCAGGGCGCTGCTAGTTCTTTATTAGTCGTATAAAATAGGTATATTATGTAAAAAATCCATAGTGCACTGCTAAACAATACATGTCCCTCGCTGTAGCGTAAAATCTATTTAATTATTATTTTAATTACGTCATTTTTCATCGTCATCATAAACATTTCAGCCAAAAGACCCCCAAGCACGGCCACTTCGACCGGTTCTGTGCTTCTGGTATCCACCGTCGTCAGCTACGTCATTGTTACTGAGTGATAACAAAAAAATTATATAGGATCTACAGTATCGATCCTATAATTTGCACAGGATCCTGCACGAAATTTTATTTCGCAGACGATGTCAAACATACAAGATTTCGGGAAATGATCTCCTTGCCATAAAGCGAAAAGGGCTATTGAATTAAACCATTACAATAATACCACCATTCATAAGCACATCAATCGCAGGCTGCTAAGATAATATAAGCCTATTATCACATCAGCGGTAGTACCCCGGCCCAGCTGCCTGAACCTAAGTGCACAGTCGTGTATCGGTTGCCAAATCCTCGGGGGACGTTCACTTGACCCCATGATTCAGTGCATGTACACAGTTTTAATTTTATTTTGTGCCCGCTCCTATTCCAATTTATTGTCTTTATCGAACGTTCATTTTATTCAGTAAGCGAGTGGATTTGTGCTATAAATACAGAACACCTATCTATATTTTATTCTTATCTTTTTTTATGTGAATCTAAAATTTTATCTGTCGTATTAGAATTGGGGGCCCAATTCTAACACGACATATAAAAAATTAAAATTTAAAATGAAAAATGTGACAGCGATGTTTACCTAAATTGAAAGTTATTGAACTGAAAGAGAGTAGGTAGGTACCTATGTAATTATAAGTATCCATTGATACAGTGATACGTGTAATAATACAGTTATGTAAACCGTTTTTAATGGTGCACATATTTACGAGTATTTGCGACATGTTTCCCAAACAAATGCTAAAGTGGCAGGTGTGAATGTTAAATCGAAACAAAATACTCGATTCAAATTGAGCATTAACATTTCCATATACATATATAGAGTATATGAAGTTCGTTTGTAGGTACTTTTCGTATGCAAAGTTTCCTCTTTTGGACGGCGAACCAATTTTATCGGTCATTTTATTGCTTTCGACGTTGCTCTCTTTACAACTTGGAGCTTGCTATTACATGAGTACGTATCTAAACTCGACAAAGATATCGGCTTTATCGCCGCTTGGCCATTTTGCCCGTTACTTTGAGGATTGTTGGAAAAACCCACGCTATTCTTTAATTATATAATTATATAATTTAGAAATATCGAAATTTTTATAGACCATAATTTATCCCGACCAATTATTAAACTCTGATAATCACGTTCAACACTCACACAATCAAAAAACAAAACAGAAACGAAACTCGTATTGGAAAATGGAACCCGTTCGCTAATTGTGGCCACATGCTCCTTCATACACCGTATGTTCCAAGGAAATTGCGAAATAAGGCTTTCGAATAAGAAAATATAAACAATGGATGGAACAGAAGCTCTATCGTAAATCCAATAAGAGAGGAGACATTATCAGACGGTGAACGCCCCCCCGGTAGAATGTTGGTCGTAAAAAAGTGATAAGGTATAGCCGATAAAATTATAATCATTTTTGTCTATGTAATATGGTATTTGATCGTGAAATTTTATTACTAGCTAGGTTAATATCTGTTAACGAGGTTCCTCGAATATTTTTATGCCGAAATGGAGTAATATTGTGAGTTATTACCGTGGCTATAATAGTAAAAATGTGAGTAGATAGTGCTGAATTACTGGTTATTATTTTACCATTATTTCTTGGTATTATATTATATATTTAATTAATAAGTAATGGTTACAGGTTCTAAGTTTCTCTCATATATTTAAATAAAAAGTAGGTACCTATGTTTTGTTTTCTAATAATAGGTAGGGTTTACCGAGTCAGCATAAAAGTCTCAATCAAAATATATTATAATAGACAGCGGCTGGTGTTCTCTAGTTGGTAATTAGTCTATAAATTCCAGTAGACACTCTCGTTATTTTTAACTTTTGTTGAATGTCAAAACAGAAACTTACCTACTGTTATTATTATTTTTTTCAAATGAACCACTAATGTATGTAATTTTTTACCCTTCAAGCTTTCAATGACGAATCATAGCACCGTTCTATTCTGCAATACGAAATATCATTGTACCAACAACAATGGACACTCGTTCGACGTACATTGATGGATTACAACCTCAGTGCTTTGAGAGACGGGTTATAAAAACAATGGACGTCGAAGTGTAGGTAACATACGAACATGCGATATTACCTCCACAAAGGAACCTTCACTCGATATTCTGCAAACATAATGGCTGTGTTGATTGACGTAAATAATAACGGAGCTATGAATGCTATGATCGTGATGTTGCACGGTAAGTAAAATTTTTATGGATATTGATTTTGGTTTAGTACCTATTAGGATTATTGCTAACTGGGTCTTTGATTTATGTTTGAAATTATTGGCAGTAATAAACTCAAGTAGGTAGGTACGTAATTATGAATATAACAGTTTTTACGCATAAAAAGAGCGCCTATCAGTGTATGTAATAGAAGAAATCCAAAGAAACACTTGCCTATTCCCAAAACAATGACAGGAGTGTGAAACATTTATAATTCAGCGTTAATTTTCATTATAATTGTTGAACTGTAAAGCTTTCAGGCCACGATTGAACAAAGACAACAAAAGAAAAGAAGGTGCATTGCGTCTCGAGTCCCTAGCTAAAAATAAGTCACCCCATCTGGTCTCTAGGGCGTCGTAAAAGTCAACTAAGAAATTATATCCAGTGGGTGGACAGTCACATCTACCTGTGAACACTTTATCTATTTTTTAATCATGCTCTGAGGTGATTTCTATCTAAGATTAGTAGATGTTTGTTGAGAGTAGGCATTCGATATTTCTTTAATAATAGTCAGTTTGTTTGTTTAAGGCCCTTTGTACACGGCACGCTTTCTTTACGGTGCGGCGTGTTAACCGCGCCGTAGTAAAATCGTGTGATCTTGTTTTTGACACGGTTCTCTGGTGTAGGTACGGCGAAGGCGCTGTGCCGTAGTGCCGCTGTGCCATCAGGAATCTTCCATAGTGATCCATACAACACTGAAGACCGTATTTCCACACGGCGAATAAACCGTAGTTTTTCAAGGCAAAAAAAAACGTGTGTATACAATGGGCCAGTACCTACCTATATATTAGCAAGAAGTAAGGAATGGTTAAATAAACTATGGTGAAATGAAGTTATTTAACGAGATTTTATAACATTTTTGGTTGCAGAAATGTTTCTCACAAATAAAAACGAAACTTTACCTCCGCAAAACTGCTTAAATAAGTCCTTTGTAATATCTAAGAGGGCTGTTTTAAACTTTTCTTGCATAGAAGTCTATACTGCAACCCTTATCCTAATTTTATCGAGATACCATCTGCTCAGTCTCTTTGCATTTAAATAACAACTAAGGATCGCCTCTTCTTTTTAAAGAAGGATGCTCTGTAAGAAGGATTCATTCATAAGTAACGGTAAAGACTGCCACAAACAAGTTCTTGCGAAAAATTACGGAAAAATTTAAGAAAATACGCTACTTTACTTTTAAAACAAAAACCACAACGAAATTCAAAGTTGCCGCTAAAAGTTTGAATACAATTCCACGCGAGCGAAAGGCGTCCATTAAACGTTTGAAAACTGCTATAGACTTTTATGAGGCTCTCGGTACGTCATCGTTGAACGAAGCCGTATATTTAGCAACTTTGTAAAGTTATTGCCTAACGAGATTTGAGATATTATAGATATTTTACAATGTTTTTGCTTTTGGACGCGTAACTTCAAAATCTAAATCTTTTATTTCACATAAACCTACATAGACACATATAAAAGGTCAGAAGCTAGGTGCACTGTTCCAATGGGTTGTTTTCTATGGAGAAGAACCTTCAAGCTAACACAGTTACTCTTTTAAAAAAAATTGGCTTTTACAATGTTTTCACATTACGGTGTTTATTTATTTATTTAATTTTAGGAAGGCTTACAAACTAATAACATTTTGTAGATACAATAATACATGTAACTATATTGCTAATGACAAACCTCCACAGTGATAGATATGGGAGAACAGTGTAGGCTCACAATAAACACCAGGTATACAGGTACTTTTCTTTTGTCATCTTTCGAATAAGGATGACGTAGTTTATCTTCAATCTATATCTATATGTTTAGCCCTATTTACACCAGCATTTACACCTGATTGTTAATTACACAGGATCATACTACGGCATGTAAACTACTATTGAATATGGGGGCTTTGTATTCTAACCACCACAAAGTGCGATGTCATCGGGTATACTGTTATAATCATGAGCCTGGCAGACGGATTGTTGACGCCTGTATGAAGTTCACTTTCCAGAGGTATGATGTCACTTATGATATTGTAGGTAATACATAAGCCATTCCCTCATAAGGCTATGCAGCTCCCGTGTTGCTTTCCGTATGTGTTCTGAAAATCACGATACTTAGCTTGAGACGTTCGAGTCATTTCTAAACAAAAATATGTGTCACCTTTTATGTTAGCACAGGTGCGACGACTGGCGCGTTTTTCCCGTGGCGATTTTTTCACGCACTGGATTTTCAACGCTCTGCTTATCGCCGAGACTCGAAAATCCAACAATGTTTTTTTTGACGCACTGGGATACGCTTCGTTGGATTCTCAACGCTCGGCTCAATATTGACAGTTGAAAATCCAGTGCGCGATAAAATCCTGCCGCGATATTTTTACATCCATGCGAACGTGGACTTAGTATAGAATTTGACTTCATACCTTGCAAACGATTTGTAAATGTTAAGCCAAGTACTCAGTATTTTACCAAGATATTTTTAATGATTCAGTTTTTCATCGAAACTTTCTCAAAAACTTACCTATAGAGTGACTAGGTAGTTATATCAATGAATCTGCATCTAACGCAGTCAGGAAGGGCTCAGGTAAATATAGGCGCGTAGTGTTTATTGTACCGAGCATAACGCTCGCGCAACCGCATATCAGGGGCGCTCTGTTGACTCTTATGACATTCAATATGGTGAATATGATCCGCCCTAGCTGTTTTCTGTTTATTTAGTCATAGTTTATATGACGCAGTATGCCAAAAGCTTTTGAGTTGTAGCAAAAAATAAGGAGAAATCTATTGTAAAAGTACGAGTATTTTTTGGCTCTATCTCTTTAGACTCAATCTAGATGCAAATAACCACAAAATAAATAGAGTATTTAAAGGAACACGGAGGTTACCAAATTTTCACAATAAAGTAAAGTAATTTTTAGTCAGTTCACTTTTATTTGAATATAAATTAACTGTAGGAAATAATTTTGTAGATATTAACATTGGACTGACAGCAAAGACATAACTTGGAAATTAAGACCAAGTTTTAATTGACTTCAGTTTAACCATAGCCTACATTCAAATTGAAGAAAAATGAAAAGCGAATTGTTTCACTGAGAAGTTATAAGTCGTTCAAGCACTAGCTGTAATATCTATGTACTCACTATTAGTAACAGACTTCCAGACTGAACAATGTGTTGTTAAATAATGTCAAAATGCACTTTGATTTGCACCTAAGTTAGAAACATTTTCTCTACGAGTCTTTTAAAACAATATAGATATATTAACTTACATTCCAAGCAAGGGTCAGCGAATACGTGAAACATTTACAAATATGGCGCCCACGAGGGCTAAGTAAGTAATACATAGATGGGTATCTGTAAAGTTATCACGATATAGATTGTTTATCAGTTGGCATATTCGGTATACTTTTTTGTAATTCTAACACGTCGGGGGCACAGCGTGGTTCTGCTTTGTACAGCCCCTGTTATTTGAATATGTATGAGACGCGGTCGCGTAGTTCATGCCACCCGCTTGTATGAAAATGTGATGTCCCGATAAATTGTCAAAAGGGTTGATCGGCAATGGAAAATGGCTGCCGAAAATATGTCCACAGAATAATATAAAATAGCTGCAGGCTACACTCTCTGCCATCAAAGATTGTTTATTTATAAGCTGTTGTCTAAACCGAGGCTTACAATGCACGTTTTCAAAGCAGGTAGCTTTTACCTAAGCAAAATAAAGTTTTAGTACCGAGAATTTTAGTTTTGCTAAAGTAAAATTTTGTATAATATTTTTTATTGAATTGTTCTTGGGTCATTCCTGGTTGGGTAAACAGTAATATCCTTTGTCTAATAGTATTAAAACCAATATATTTATGTATAATATCCCAATTCAATCTGCAAATACAGGCAAGTATCTAATAAAAAGTAGCAAAAAAATGTCTGGGAACCTGGAACGAGCGGGGTGTTCCAGGTAACATCAGTTACCCAAATCTCCTTTTCTCTACATCACGATGATTTCAAAAGTGATATTCCAAAGTATATTTATTTTGTTAGCTTTTGAACTACCTAAGTACCATTTTGAAAATAATCCCTACAGATTGTTTTCCTTTGAAGCATAGCAATTTTAAATAAACCTTAGTCTTCAAGGAACATAATTAAATGTTCGTTACCACAAACCTGTCAGTCCCTTATATAAGCAACTCAGTAATTTTGATCCTTTATACTCGTCAATTCTATACAAAAGGAGCATTACTGTGATCTATGGTCTGGAACACACTGATTTTCCGCTTAAATTACGCCTCGGAAGCTCCGTAATAAGCGCCCAGAATTGGATAAGTCTGAGCACTTTAAAGCAAAGATGGGTCACAAAGTTAAAAGTCATGTTACTTAAAAGGGGTTTCTTGGGGTCGAAAAGCTCGGAGGAGGGTAAAAGAGGATTGCCTCCGCACACCTGTCGCCGCCGTGATATACCTCCTTGCAATATAATATATTATTCGGTGCCCGAGTCTCACGCGCTCATTCTGGCGGCACGGGAAATATTCGCCAATAAGAAGACGCAATACGAAACATACTGCATTCTATTGACGTTGTACATGCCATGATCGTTATGCCAATTCGAAATATTTTTAATATCAACGTTGTTTTATTCCGAATTTTTGTTTACGGGCTTCGTTTGCGTCTATTCCTGCTTAAAATAACCTAAATATGTATTTTATTAAATTTAAGAGCTTGCAAATCGTTGTGCGTACACGTGTTTCCGCTTTGCGTCAGCCAGCATTAAACATTCAAAAATGTTTTCAGTCGAAAATAAAAATCTAATTATTTTCTTGCTAGGAAACCGTGCGATGTGTTAACAACACATTTTAATTACAAATAAGGATAGATGAAAGTAATAAACAAATAACTGCTTGTAAAAATATCATCTGAAAACAACTAGTAAGTACCTACTTAATAAATTTACATGAATTATTAATTAATTAGGCTTTGTTGTAACGAAATTAATTCCTTATATTCGCTAATAATTTACAAGACGAGTCATATATATATATTTTTTTTTATTAGCCTATACTGTCCCACTGCTGGGCAAAGGCCTCCCCCAAGTCCTTCCAGGAACTCCTTTCCCGCGCCAAGTCAAACCAGCCCTCGCGGTACGCGTCCAGGTCATCTCGCCACCGCTTTCTGGGCCGACCTCGGCGACCTCTACCTCTCATATATTTACGGAAATAAATTCTGAAAATGTAAGGAATTACAATGAACAAGAATTTATCAAAAAGAACAAACGGTAATTGGAAACAGTGTATTTTCCCGAAAATTACAAGCATCAGAACACCATACAATTTACGTTATAATGATGCAATTTAATGGTCTTTTATTTTGTTTTCTCAGAATTTACATTGCTCATTGTTTTGTCCTAAAACAAGTTCAACTTTAAATAAAACAATAATAATACGAATTACGGCCCAAATAGCACAGAATTGATGCCCTGAGACAATGAAGCGAGGTCGCGGCAGAGCCCGTAGGAGATGGCGGGACGAGCTGGATAGGTTCCGTCAAAACTGGAAGAACGCGCGGGCTCGCGAAATATGGAAGGAGTGGAGGGAGGCCTTGGCCCAGGAGCGAGACATCGCAGCCTAGTAAAAAAAAAGAATTGCGTGTTTTAGGTATTTCCTTGGAAACTATAGGTGAATAGGCATAATTAACATTTAATAACATTAAGCGAAAATATAGCAACATTTTTTAAAAACAGCACCTATTTAATAAATAATCGCTGCTCACAAAAATAAATAACACAAGAAAGTGTTCATTGTCCATACGTTGGTCGGACGTTATAACCTGGAATTCAACAATGAATAGTTCTTCACTTCCGGACGAGTGGACTCGCTCGCTGCACTGAATTCAAACAATGTTCGATTGCTCTGTTACTTAATGGCCGCCTGTGACGACTGATTTATTGATTGACCTGTCTACTCCAATGCCTCTACCTTATTTCTCGTTGAAAGTTAATGAAATGGCTGCATGCAGTTTCAGAAATATTTTTTTGATTAATTATTTTTGTGTAAATATTTTTTACTTACGTTTAAAAATATTAATAACTGAGGAGCTTATTGAAAGAGCAAGCATTTATTTTGCACGTATTATAATAATTCGCGGCTTCGGAAAAATAACGGCAAATATTCACTTTGTTACCATAAAAGCGCTCTTCCTCTCTCCTCTTATTTAAAATTAGTTGTGCCCGACAGAGTCCATAATTGATTCTATTGATTTATGCCTACCACCTGTATGTGTACATTATGGATGCAAAAAAGATTAATTGAATTGAATTATTATTTTCAAGTGCTAATTTTCTTTACACTGGAAATTCAACGAAGTCACGAAATCTAACCAAAATTTTTTTGCACTATTTCTCAACTAAGCTCACTGCATACCTTTAGCAAATTCCAGTTATATTGTACTAGCTGTGCCCCGCGGTTCTACCCGCATAAGTCTCGATCGCGTGGTAATATCGGGATAAAAAGTAATCTATGTCCTTTCCCGGAAATCAAACTACCTCTATACCAAGTTTCATCTAAATCGATTTAGCGGTTTAAGCGTGAAGAGGTAACAGACAGACACACTTTCGCATTTATAATATTATAGGTATGGATTCAGAATATCATGACACGTGCCACCGCGAACAACAATGTGGCCAATCATCGAGCATCCTCGAAACAAGGAGTGTTTTCTCTTGACTTGCAAAAGAAGCACACTTACATAAAAGCCTTACTTATTCATACTTGACCTCTGTGAGAGATGTAAGTGGGAAAACGGTAAGATAAAACCAAATCAATACGCTATAATCGGTATTACCGCGAGTGCGTTCGCACGTTAACTCGATCTATCAATCACCATCTTGAGAAGCCTCCTGAGGGTTCGGCAGAAAACTTCAGCCTCCCTCACTCATTACTTCAAGCCATTCTGGTTGTTAAATCGTGTTAAATTGTGGGTGCTCTTCCCGGGTCAATCGTTGTCCCGTTTTTCTCGTTAATAAGAGACAATCCTGAATCTCAGATGATAAGATTTTCGTGGTGAATTGGACGGTATTTGTAAAGTATTTCACGATAATGAGATTGTAAAGAACAAAAGAGGGCCAGAGTGCCGGAAATTTAATTCAGCTTCGCGTCCACTCTCATTAGACATTGGGGAGGAATCAATCATTGTTTTATTTAAAGTACCTATATATATAAAGTAAGTGTTTTTTCTGAAGTATTTTTCGACTCAAATCTTTTGAACAAAAGAAAAACGTAGTTAAAAAAACGAGTAGTTTGAAACATAAGATTATTTTACCAAGAATGGGTAGGTACTGACTTCGTTCAAATTATTTGAAATCCTAAATCAGCTGATACCGTAAACCCTTCTGCATGTTACCTTACTTTCTAAGCACCGCCAAAGTTTTAGTTGCGAATACTTTTATTTATCTCAACGGCAATAACTCTACTTTTTAGATAAAGTGCTATCTATTGATTTAGTGCCTATACCTACTCAGTAATTTTTCGACCGTAATAAGTCTTTTAAGAATCTCCTCTTCGCGTTTATCTTACTATCGCGACATGTCTAAACTTCTTCGTACTATTTTTCACAATTCCACCGGCCTGTCCAATGTCCCAGGATGGTTTCTCACATCGGTCCTTACGACCTCTAATATGGTAGGGCCGACCGATGGGACCCACTATTGGGAAATACGAGGCGAGGCGTCGTTTTCTCAATAACCCTACGGCTTTCAAGGAATATGGTCATTACCTCAGACGTCTATCTTATTGTCTGTTTCATCACGTACCTACATTTGCCGAAATAGCCGCCGTCGTTCATTACTTATCCGTTCTAAATGTAACCTAAATGTTACGTCTATAATAAAGTTTTATCTAGCAATGGAGATAAATTCGGACGTTATTCAGCTCGTATGAGAGGAGCTTTAATAAGACGTATTTCTAGCAACAATGGCTATCGAAGGCGTGAAATATAAGTATTAAAAGACAAGAGGGTAAGTCCAACAAAGCCCTACGGCTAGGGCCCGCTAAGCCTCCGGTCGCCGCTCACGCATCCACCCGCATTACTTCTAATTGTGATTTAATGGCCCTCCGCGGCGGATCTACTTGACCTTAAAATTAAAATATATCGCACGTTTTCTCTTGAAACTAGTATTTTTCTCTGGGAATTCTGTGACGACGTTGTTTTTAGCCGCCCTGAGGTTATAAGAATGCTTAACGCTGCAATATTTGTTAACGCCGAATCGCAAATTGTTTTTTTTATTTCTGATAATGTAAAATAGAGGTAAATATTTCCTGGAAAAACCTATATAAAATTCGCTACGTGTTTTGTTTTATTATTTTCGTTAATATGAGACGTCTTGTTCATCAAAACACACGAACCATGCTAGATACCCGAGAAAATGATATTATTTTCCCCAGATGTGGAAGTAGGATATCAAAATCTTATTAACAAACACAATAATACGTTGATTACAAAAGTCTGGGCATAAAAGTGAATTATTTAGCACAAGAGACAAAAATGTTTATGACGATTTCGCCGGAATAATTTTGCAAGGAAAATGAGAAAATTGCCGTCGCACGATCCGACCGTGCTAATTATGATTTAATGGCAGCCTGCTGGCTGATGAGTATTTTTACAATTTGCTAGGGTCAGTACGAAACACAGCGGGCCATAATTTTAATTTTATTAAATGTAGGTAAAATAGGCACCCCATTTCTTTCCGTTTGACGTGATGATTTTACTCATAACGATGCATTGAGTATGTTTGGCAACATTGTATAAAACATGTTGTTCATTTATCAACTGATAAGTTTTTAATCTCATGTTTGAAATAAAGTAATAAATAGCCAAGACAGATCGGTATAGGCCAAAGATTTGTTCTAGAAAGCATTTGATTTATCTTTGTTATCACAGGCCCATACTGGCTGTATAACCGATATAAAAGTATTCTTCTCTGTTATCTCTACGGGTATTCTTCAACGGACAAAGGGCTTATTCAAGGTATGTTCAATCGATTTCCTTAGACAAAGAGGCTATTTTATAAAACGGTCCATTACAGGAATCTTCCAATTTGCTGAAATGAAGACGTAGGTAAGGCTTATCGTTCGGGACAACCCCGATTCAGAGAAGACAGAGTTATGCTCTTTTCGAGGTTCATCTCTTAAATCCTTAATATCAGCATATCTATACACATAGGAAACACAAAGGAATTTCTGCTTGCATCTTTGCGGTATATCTCGACAGACGAAAATTCGATTTGGGCGCGAGATAAAAAGATCTCTCTGCGTATTCGTGTTTGAATGGCTGAGCAAACCATTACTGTATTAAAAAGTATTGCGAACGCAACATTATTGCCGGCGAGTGAGCGAGCGCGACACGACGTCCGTAAGTGTACCTTCACATGCGACTAGAAATTCACTTAACTTTTGTGCGGCAAGGCGCGTGTATTTTTATAGGCATGTCTCTTGCATTATTTATCGTCTCATGTCTTTGGGTCCTAAGTTTAATAGCGGACCTGTGTCTCTTCAATTTGGGCTCGTCAATATCTCAGGAGGATATGGCCTAGAATAAAAGATGGATGTAAAAAATGCGTAAGACAGGAAAGCTAGCGCAAGAAGTAGGTAATACCTATTCTACCTATATTTAAAGTTCAAAGTTGAGCTTTACTTTGATAACGTCTCCAAGAGAAGTATATAGGTAATTTTACTGGGAAGCTACCTTTCTATATTGACTTTCACTGTTATTCTATTTCTGAAACGCTCTTGCTACCTACGCAAAAAGTACCAGGTTCAACACAATAAATAACTCATATCTCGCATATAATTACTTAAACTGTTAGTTTTCACATGATATGTGGGCGTTTATCGTTTTGAAGGAAGAATCCAATTACGATAACGTTATGTTCCGCATGAAAGTGTCGCATTTATGGTAAAATATTAATGTATTTCAATTTGGGAAGGCTGCTACAGACCTCCATAAATATCTGGCGCGTTGGGACCTAGCGGGAACGCGTAAATACTTCGACTAAAATTGAATGTTATTATCCGTGAACTAGCGCCCGCCAGTAAAAGTGGGACGTTTTTGATGTTAGATAAAAGTTGCGACGACATATTGGATCGTACGTCTGTATTGAGGCATATTGGCTGGAGTTGCGGTAGACACATGTAGGTTTTCGAGTACCTAAACTAAATGTAAATTACATAGGTACCTACCTAATAACTTTTATTACCGTTTTGACATTTATCTAAATGAATTAGTTTGTATTGTTGACAATGACATTGACATTACATCAGTCTCAGTCTGTCAGTCTCGTTCCGGTTCGTTTCGACTTCGTGACTTTCGGTATTATTTTGCGTTTATTTCTTCACGAGATTCTCACGAGAGGCTAGGGACGTTCGTTATTTAGAATGAGCAAAGTAAAAGTCACGCGTCTAAATATGAAGGCTCGAGAAGCTTTATTAACACAATACGTGCCTACCCATTTGGGGTTAGGACACAAGCCGTGAAGACATAATTAACAAAAACTTATTAATACCTGAGGGCTTATTCGGTAACAGAAAATAGAAAGGAAACCAATAATCATTTTCGATGGAACTTACATATATATTCATTATGTCTGCATCAGACATAATGAAATTATTATTTGAAAATGAAAATGACCCATACAGGCAATATTTTCGAACTGGTGATATTTTTATCCTGGACAGAGGTTTTCGAGATGCCCTGCCGTTATTACAAAATATATATAAGGTTTGCAAACCTGAATCTTTAGAGGCAGGGCTAACCCAACTGTCAACAATCAATGCAAATAAAAGTAGGCTTGTAACTTTGTGTAGGTGGGTTGTGGAGGTTGTTAACGGTTGCTTTAAACTACAATTTAGTAGCATCCTCCCATTTAATGGATGACCTTAAGATATATGCTGCTATTTTAAAAGTCTTCCATTCTTCCCTTGTAGCCCGTCCAGATGCTGAGGCAATATGAATCGAGCCCAGCAGCGGGTGAATTTGCCTAATGCATTAGATTTCATTGTTGAAAATAATATAAATAGACGGAGAGCTAATTTTTCAAGTATACATGCAAATATACCGCTGCTAGAATTTTTCCCACAAATGACCATGTCTGACCTTATATTATTTGCTTTGGGATATACCAAATTAAACAAGCAAGAAGTTACTTTAGTGAACATATAGAGCAGAATGGATCTTTTGTGGTAGAACTATGCAGTGAAACCAAGGTGCCAGGCAAACTGTCATCATATGAAACTATTTTCATAAGAGGAAGAATTCTATCAATCTCTACACCGCAGTAACAAAATATAATATTCCTACATCCTCATAAGTACCACACAAAGTAATTGGGAAAATAGTTTAGAAGGATAATTATTATTGTAGTTGCATCTGTGGCATGCGAACTGTTGGATGTTGCGCACATGTGATGAAAATAGTCTGGTACCTTGGTTGGGCTCGACATCAAAATAATGTTGTGGCACCAGCATCTTTTCTTGACGATGTATTAGTAAGAGAAGAAGAATAAATCTTTGAAATCTGAAAATTGTAGTATCATTAATTTTTAAGTAGGACATCTATGCACTTATTCCACATTATGTTTTCACCTTTTAATAATAATTACTTAAAATATCACACCATGTGCCTTTTCCCAACTATGTTTGGGGTCGGCTTCCAGTCTAACCAGTATTTTACATGAAGCGACTGCCTATCTGACCTCCACAACCCAGAAATGGTGCAAAAGATTTAATTGTGTCTTGGTGGGTGGGCCCAAATCCTAAAAACAACAATAAAATTATAGTTTTGACAAATTGTAGGTTATATAAACGTCAACTCTCCAACCTGTCATGGCTGGCTGTCGATGGTCAATAACAAACGTCAAACATTTTCAGTTTTTATTTAGTGCCTAAAGAATATTAGTTATTATGAAAAAAAACATTCTTTATTGTATTTAGGGGTTCGTTTTCCAGGTTTTCTAAAGTGTACATGTTATGGCCGGAGTCCCATACAAAAATGAAACATCTCCTTTGTGTCACAAACATGAAATCACCTTTTAGGTACATTGCGATAAAAACCTTCCGTTTAAAAATATTTCCTGTTTCCCGTCTATTCTGGGAAATCAAACGCAAAATTTTCCATTACCGTTTGATTCTAATACTTATACAGCGGTAGGCACCTAAGTGAATTCCAATTTGTATAAGTCGGACTTTAATGCGTATTCATGTGGTACGAAACGGGGCCGGAGTGAGAAAACGAGAAAATCAACACACAAACTGCATTTGGCAACAACTTTTAATGCAATATACCAAAATTGGTTTTCCAGCGTCTGCGAAACGAGACGCCGACGACGCCGAAACACTGGATACACGTTAAGAAGAAGTTAGAGACAGATTTATAGGTCCAAACGGGTCCAAACAAACGCAATACGACCCGATGCCATCCTATCAACCAAACAAGTTGTTTGTAGAAGCCGACTTTGGTCATTTAAATGTTGGATTTGATAAACTGCAACCCGAAATTGCTTTGGAGCGCGTTAGAGTAGAGTGGACCTTGCATTGTGGGTTTAAAGAAATGCAAATTCCGTAATAGTTGCCATTCACTATACTTGTACGAGAAACTATTTTTATGTAGGTAGGTGTAGAAAAAATTATGAGTGAGTATTGATAACTATTTAAATTCTATTAAAATATTTGCTACATTTTTGGGTCAATATTTGAATTATTCATGCATTTTATTTACGAATTGCGATACTGTAAAGCTAAAATCAATTAATAAACTACCTGTATTAAATGTTGAAATGTTAAAGCGAATTAATAATTACTGTGGTGAACAAACAGGAAATCTTTTATTTTAGTTTCAAATTAAACCATTATTCGACTAGTATAAAATACAAACAAAGTTCCGAACGACGATTAAATCAGTTTTGTTTAGTTTTAAAATGTTTATAAACATACTTTATGTCTTTCTTAGAAAATAAATAGGAAAAAAATACGTGGTGTATCCACTGGCAGTCACGACGCCTTGCGAGTCGCCCCGTATCGGCAACAACAACACTGTGTCGTTTAAATTGAATTGAAAAATGATTTATGCCAACAATCTCTGGCGAGACTCTTTTCTTTACACACTTGATCGCTCTAAACGAAAATAATAAATAAAATTCTGTTTCATAAAATTGATCGCGGTATTATTCTATTTATGAGCGGTTGAAAAGCGGAAGTTGAGGATTTTTTTCCGGATTTCTCTTTAATGTTCATGGAAGTGAAATTAATCGTTTTGAATTCGAAAAATAGGACTGTTTGCTTCTTGGCTTGGGTCTTTCTAATTACTATACCTAGCTATATTTCTGAAAGTGTAAAGGTCAAAGGTCTATTTTTGGTTATTAGCATCCATCAAGTACGTTAATGTATTTAATACAATGATCTACAGTGCCGAGACATGGACGCTCACAAAGGAGACTGTCCACCGCATATGAGTAGCACAAAGGGCCATGGAGCGAGCCATGTTTGGCATGACCCTCCTAGACCGAGTGCGTAACACCGAAATCCGTAGGTACTCGGTCGAAAGTCTACAACGTCACGGACAGAGCTATGCGCCTCAAGTGGAGTTGGGCAGGACATCTAGCTAGACTAAGAGGTGGCCGGTGGAGTAAAGCTGTGACCGAATGGAGGCCAAGGTTAGGCCAAAGAAACTAGGGCCGTCCAAGAGCACCTTGGGTTGACGATATCGTCAAAGTCGCTGGAAATACCTGGATGAGAGACGCACAAAACAGGGAAGTTTGGCAGAAAAAAGGGGAGGCCTATACCCAGCAGTGGGTGATTCCGGGCTGAAATGATGATGATGAAGTACGTTAAATAGTTTAAGTAACATTTATTAGTTGACTAGTGTTCCTAATGTCAGTTGATAGGTTCATATCTTTACAATACAAAACATAAAATTGAAGTGTCTGTTTTTAATGTGAAAATAACAGCTTTTTACTAAATGCATATGAATGTATTCGTTAAGGGTTTTTGTTTCGTATCAGCCAAAATGCAACAAATTGAACCCCCCATATTTATGGCCGAAATTCAATAGTTTTCGAGATACCTATTTGAATTTTAAGGGTTTTTCGATATAATACCAAATAAAAAAGGAATTGAATGGGTACCATTCAAAAATGATATTGTAGCTGGCACTTTTTTTTTTTTTAGGATGGGAAATCATCAAATGACCCCTCCCGCTCTGGGTGGAGCGGAAGGGAGTGTCAGACTCTTACTGACTAAAACCCATCCGTGTTCCTTCCTTAGCCCTTTATGTTCCGGGGCAGCGGTAACCCTTTCGGACAATCCCGCTGCCCCGGCAGGCTTCGGCCCTAACGGGCCCCTCCATGTCTGCTGACATCTCTTTGAGGCGCGCGTGGAACACGTACGCGCCGTCCGGCACGGGCCTGGTCCTGATCGGACGGCAAGCTACCCATTACTCGCCGTCCGCAGGCCCGCGCCTACGGTGGCCGGGAGTCGTCACGCGGCTCCCGACGCCCGGAGCGTCTACCGCGGCGGCTGGGACGGGCGGCTCTCTCCGCTCTCTCCCTCGCCCATCCCGCCAC
Source organism: Gortyna flavago (assembly GCA_963669345.1). NCBI lineage: Eukaryota > Metazoa > Arthropoda > Insecta > Lepidoptera > Noctuidae > Gortyna > Gortyna flavago. The sequence continues at coordinate 11,930,050 of OY770129.1, forward strand.
CTCCTTCGCTAGCATGACTGCTTCGCAGAAGGAGGTGACTGCCTCCCACTCCCTCTCGCCCCGGACCATGGCTTGGACCAGGGCCGGGTCCTCTACGAGGACACGGCGGTGCTCTGCCCAAGCGGGACAGACCTCCACCGTGTGCACCACCGTGTCCTCTGTTGTAGCTGGCACTTCAATTAAGCTATGAACATAATTAAAAGTAGGTACTTAATCCAACTAAATAATTAAAATAATGAGGGATTTCAGAATAATGTCTTACCAATATTTTCATTTCACGCTTCAAAAATGTTTCAAATATCTCGAAAACTATTGAATTTCGGCCATACAAATGGGAGGCTCATTTTTTTTCATTTTGTCCCCAATATCAGGTCCTGACGGATATACGTCGAATTACAAGTAACCCTGTATAATAATACCAGCATATAACTGTCCCGCAACAAGGCAAAGGCCTCTACTCATACGGAGAAGGCATTAATCACCACGCTCGCGCTTGCTCAAGATGGGTTGGCGATTACAGACTTTTTCCTCACGACATTTTCCTTCGCACATGTCAGTAATGCCCAAGATAAACTCAGAAAGCAAAAATGAATTGAAAAAGTCACCCAAAACCTCGTGCATGAGAGATGCGGCCTTAGGCCACACATGGTTACATTATTACTTATCACGAACACTCCGTCGGAAAATTGTCCTGCTTACCTTGTAAAATAGAAAAATAAAGTTTCTTTGCGTGAGTAATATGTAAACGGGCAGCGGGATTGTCCGAAAGGGTCACCGCTGCCCCGGAACATAAAGGGCTAAGGAAGGAACACGGATGGGTTTTAGTCAGTAAGAGTCTGACACTCCCTTCCAAAAAAAAAAAAAAAAAGAAGTAATATGTAAACCACTTAAGTGCTATAAATTGAGTAAACCAACTGCTTGTTCAGTGTCTCAGAAAACAGACTGCTGTCACCACTCCCCATTAGATACTGCACAAGATGCAGCAGATGCATTAGATGCTGCTGCTGCTTCTGCTGCTGCTGCTGCTGGTACTGCTGTGCTGATTATGAAGTATTTGCATAAGTGAAGACATGCCAACACACTAACTGCACGTGTAGTACATAACTACATAGAAATGTTCTAGCTACTAAGTGGCACTCAATGTTTGCACGTTGCGCCGGTGTGTCCCATACTCAAAGTGATCTATCGTTCTCACAGCACACGTTACCATTTTTATGAACACGTGTTCCTGTACGGTGCTCTGTGAAATATAATTTTGTGCGGAAGTCGTGCTTTTAATAGATCGTTGTCTGAGAACAAGTTTATTTTACAAGAATCATACTAATATTATAAATAAGAAAGTACTTAACTGCCTGTCTGTCTATAACCCTTTCATGTCTAAACCACAAAACTGATAGTTCTGAAATTTCACAGAAAGATAGCCTGGCACCTGGAGAACGACATAGGTTACTATTCATTCTAAATTGCGGACGAAGTCATGGGCAACAGCTACTGCTGTCATATCTATTCATTTTCATAATAAATCATGCGCCAGCTCAATGTTCCAAGCGTGTGACATACAAAAGCGCAGTTATACCCAACCTTTATTTTGGTCACAACTCACTGTCTGCTGATTATGATAATATTGAACTAAATAGTTGTATTATTATTCATCAAATCTTAGTAGCCTTATCCGGAAGAAAATCGGAATGAAAAGACAAAACATTCATAAAAAGAGCATACAAATGCGGACATAAACGGTCAACCATATAAACATTTGACCACATTCGAGCAGAAAATAAGAATACAACCCACAAGATTAATAACAGCAATGAATTAGTCACAGGAAATTGCAGTTTCTTGTTTAGTAAATTCCTCAAGAAGGGTGGGCTAGGCAGGAACGTAATAAAAATTGCGTAATATGTACGGCCGCCTTATGAAGACGAAGTGAGCGTATTACGTATGTAGATATTAATATTGCCTGCCTCCGTCTCCCCAGTGGGGGGCATTTAGTCATAAGTCTGCGATGCTTTGCATTACCTAACTTTTTGTCACGTATGTAATATACAGTTCAGTCAAGATGAGAATTTTGGATTGAAATTGGTTTGGTTTGGTTACCCAAGGGAAATAAATTAACAAAAATGTATGAGAAGGATTTAATACGTATCTCCTGTTGACGATTGTGTTATTAAAAATAAACGAAGTTAAAGACAAACTAGCTGCGCCCCGCGGTTTCCCCCGCATAAGTCCCTATCCCATAGGAATATCGGGATAAAAAGTATCCTATGTCCTAATCCAGGTCATGGTCTACCCATGTGCCAAATTTCATCCAAATCCGTTTCGCCGTTAAAAATCAGGATCGTTTCTCTTTATAATATTAAGTTTAGACTAGCTTCTGCCCGCGACTCGTGGGAGTCGTAACTGTCGTAAGACACCACAATATACAAAAAAATACAGCCCATTTTCCTTTCTATAGGTGAAATAGTTTTTAAAATCGGTACAGTATTTATTGAGTTTATCCATTACAAACAAACATACAAAAAATCAAATCTTTTCTCTTAATAATACCTATTAAGTTTAAATAAGTATGCTTTTTCGTTTACTGCCAGTAATTTCCCAACCACACATACATTTTCAAACCAGACACAGCTATGATGCTAGGGTAGCATTAACGAGATCGATCGACGACATATCTGTCAGGCTCGTATGACTGTTATTGACGCATCAATTCTTTTGCAATTACAGATTTGTTGGCCTACTGCGAACAAATTCGTCCTTTGAATAGCATAGTAATTGAATTTCTCCAGAAAGATATGAAGTAATCTTACATTAAAAGATGAAGTTGAAATGGTATCGTGATCTAAAAGTTTCTGTAATGAATTAACAAGTACAGAGTCGCCCATTGATACGATTCTAAGGGCTATATGACTTTATTTATCAAGGTTGATAACTGACCCGTCTTATGTATCCAAAGTTGTTGTATATAATGTAAGGGTTTTGTTCCCTAGGGGGTGGTATTCAGAGGTGTGTAGGCATACACGCGCGGTCAGAAACTCGACCACGGAATTATTTTTGAACAATGTTTTCTGTATCAGTACCTACCCGACTAATAGCGGGTTTTATATCACAATTACTCTTTTGCTTAGAAAATAAACGGTACCATCCTGTCTAATATTATAAATGCAAAAGTAAGTCTGTTTGTTACGCTTTCACGCTGTAACGGCTGAACAGATTTGGATGAAATTTTGGAACATGGGTGGACCATGACCTGGAGAAGGACATAGGCTACTTATAATCCTGGATCGCAGACGAAGTCGCGGGCAACAGCTAGTAGGCCATAAAGGAACAGAATAACAAACAGGGCCCTAAGACCAGCGACACAGTATTCTATTTAATCTAGGAAAATGTACTATGATCCATGCATGAGCGGGTTATGTCAGTATCCGTTGGATAATAGCTGAAACTTTTGTTTTTACAGCATATTTACCGTACCCCTCCCTCTCCTCCCCTAACTATTCATAACAGAGTTTATGACATCTTGCTTTCATGAAAATGTACCGAATGACGAAACCTCTAAGCCGGATTTATAACACGTTTTTTATAAAAAGTCGAATAACAATTTTGATTTCGAAACCATAAACGTACATGCGGTAAGAGTACACTCGTAGAAATCGTCACGTAACGAAAATGCGTTATGACCCATGCGACTTTCTCTCAAGATAGTTTTCATGGTTTTCGAGAGTCCTGAAGCCAAAAAAGAGGTAAAAAAAAGGTTTATTTCTCACCAGAGCAACAAGGATTCCATATTAAAAGTAAGTAAGTAGTTTAGGTAAGTATAGTAATGTCATATACAATAATAATCCCAAAGCATTTGTGGTTGTAAAGAGAGGTTTACTTAGGGTATTGACTCTATTTTCTGAACTAGGCGCGGCCTGTGTCTCAGAAGATAGCACTCAGCACTCAGCTGACAATTTCGTTATTTTATAACCTAAAAATTTTGTGTGCTAGGTACTGTTTTAATTTATTAATAATGAATGTAAGTAGTGAATAAAAGTGTGTGTGTGTGTTTAATTAATTAATAGGTATGTTTGTGAGACAAATGATATTCGGTATTTATGTAGTCTAATTGTATTAACTATCTTTTCACTGAGATCTTAGCATCATGTTTGCTTAAATGTAATAAGTATATTAAGTTTTTTGTTAATTTTGATATAAAGTATACTGCTAGTTTTACATAATACTGTTTTCTCGCAAATGCTGTCTGATGTGAAGAAGTATGACAAACTAGTTTCTGTTTACGTCTGGCAGTATCAGATCAAAGTGAAAATCTAAGATGCCGGCTGCCAAAATGTTTTTTTTTTATCATGCGTTTAGTTTTCATGGTTTTCGAGGGTCCTGAAGCCAAAGTAAAAAAATCTAAGATGGCGGCTGCGAAAACTTTAAAATTTTTCGTCGTGTGTATTCCTCTCTCTGTCTCGTTCTCTGTGTCTCTTTCTATTATATACGAGTATGTGTGCGGTTCCGGCGGTCCCCCGAAAACAACCATTAAAAAAAATTTGTAATATAATGAATTACTTTACAACATCGTCTGGTCATGTTTTAAAGTAAACCGAAATTCATAGATGTTAAATAATTTAAGGTTGGACCAAATCTGTGTGGAACTTCTAGACTGCCAACTTCTATCACCTGTTATTTAGTCAATGATGAAATATTTATTCGCCTAAAGTAATCAAATAATAATATTTTTATACCGATGAGGTACGTAGATACCTAAATGGTTAGCTATAGGTATGCAGAAATATAGCTGTTGCTGTTACAAGTAGGTATGGCTTGTCATCACCTTGATAGATAGATAGATAGAATACTCTTTATTATGCACACCATATAAATTACAGACCTAAATATTTATTATTATATATTAAAAGGGGAAGAACAGACAAATACTGTAGGTAGTCTGTGGTGTACCATTTACATAATACAATAAATACAGTAATATACATAAAGTATATTAAACTAACCTAAATAAATATATACATATAATAAAAATAATGAAACAAAGCAAAGAAAATAATTATAATGATGAAGTTTAAGGAGGTAGGAAGTGCTTTTTTATCATAATTTTAAAAGTGGACAAAGATTGAGCACGCCTTACCGACACGGGCAAGTCATTCCATAACCGTACTGCTTGAACAGTAAAAGATTTGTCATAGAAACTGGTGGAATGCATCGGCATCTCTAGCCTCAGGTTTTCCGATGACCTCAGATATGTATTATGTGTGTCATGAAGGAACTTGAAACGTTCTTTAAGATAATTAGGGGTTTTAGGATTAAACAAAATACTGTAGAGCTGAAACAAGATATGAGAATTCCGGCGAAAACGTATGGGAAGCCACTTGAAGTAGCTTTGTACGAAATTCAGATGTGATCATATTTGCGCAGACCAAATATAAATCTTATGCAAAAGTTTTGAAGTCGCTCAAGTTTATCTAGTTGTGCCTCAGTAAGATCTGGATAACTGACATCAGCGTAGTCAAGGATGGGAAGTAAAAGGGATTGTGCAAGCGCAGTTTTAGTGGGAGTTGGTAGAAAGTTCCGCAATCGTCTCAGTGACTTACCAGATGCAAAAATTTTGCGACATACGTCCTGTAGCTGAGGACCCCAAGAGTGATGCTTGTCGATCCGAACCCCAAGGTTCTTAACCTTTTCGCTGAATGGAATAGCAGTTCCGTTAAATTGAACCTTGGGAAGCTGCGACCAGTTGATCTTGGAGATCATCCTTGAGCTGCCAACAACAATGAGCTGAGTCTACGATGGGTTAACCTGCAACCCATGCGCCTCACTCCACTCACAGATTGAAACTAAATCCTTGTTGATAATATCTCTTTAAAATAGAATAATTAAAAAAAAAAATAGTTAATAGCTCTACCTGGGCGGAAACTAAAATCAACACAGAAAAAGGTATGTTAAAAGTGGCTTCATGGCTACAAACAAATCTGCTTACGTTAAACACGAGCAAAACTAATTATATCTGTTTCTCAATATATAAAAATGTAGAGCCAGAACCTAATTTCAACATTAAAATACACGAGTGTAGGATGACGGTTGACTGCGACTGCAATTGTCCAACCATCAGTAAAGTTAACCACGTCAAGTACTTGGGTATAATGTTGGACCAAAGCCTGTCCTGGTATTCTCAAATTGAGCAAATTACTGCGAGAATTCGAAAGTTTATTTGGATTTTTAAAACATTACGTCACATTTTACCAAGAAGTGGCTTAGCAAAAAATCTTATAAATGAAGTGTATATCTCGCTAGTTCAATCTGTAACAATTTATTGCATTTCCATTTGGGGGGGCGCGCGTAAAACGCGCTTTCTTGATGTTGAAAGAGCGCAACGGACATTAATAAAAGTAATGTACTTCAAAAAAAGGACCTATCCTACCTATGAGTTATACCAAATAAGTAATTTACTATCAGTCAGAAAATTATATATTATAAACATAGTATTAAAAAAATATAAAACCCTAACCTTTGATCCTAATATATTAGCTAGAAGAAGGAAGCACAATATTGCTGCCACCCCTTATGTAAAAACAGAATTTGCAAATATACAATATGACAAACGCTCGTCTTTCTTATATAACAAAGTAAATGAACAAATAGATATACATTCTAAACCGCTTATAGAATGCAAATCGTTGCTGATTAAGTGGATAAATAAGTTAAGCTATGATGAAGTAGAGAATCTTCTGTTAAATATAAGATAGTTCCGATTTCGCATGAATAACCACACATACACAAACACACACCCTCACACACTCATATACACACACGCACAAAATCACACTCACGCACACACGCTCAAAAATACACACACATAACAACAGACTAATAATAGTAAATATAGAAAAATAAATTCATAAACCTTTGTTACATGTTGCACTAATTTCAAAGATAAAAATAAAAGAGCGGCGCCTCCTGGCACAGGCATTTATATGCTTAAAAGGAGACGCCACCAACTGTATAATGTACAACGTGTAATAATGAAATAAAACATTTTTGATTTTTGATTTGTTTTTTTTTTTTTAATATGGATGGCATCAGCCAAATTCGAGTAGTCAGCTTGCTTATAAATTGGCTCCTTGACACCTTGGCTTGTTTCTCTCATAATTTTGCCAATATCGAAGCATAATATAATTGGTATTGGTTTCTAAATAAAGGATACATTTTCGTCCTAGGTATAAAAGCATCTAGCCCCACAGCACATGCCAACTTTCGCAAAAAAAAGCTACGACAGTAACGTTTCTAATTTTCCCATTGGCCTTTAGCTAAAATATCTTTTACAGACTCATCTTTCAACATACAGGATCCAGGCTTGTGTTGTTATCAGAAGTGGAAATTATTCCTTCAATGTCCTATTATTTCGCACATAGGCTCTAACCCTGCACAATGTGGACGAGGCCTTTGTCCAATCATGGCATGGCTTAAACAGACCGCATACTTAAATGATAATCATAATTCCATATTAAAACGATCCGAAACAAAGGACAATTAACCAGAGGATACAATAGGATAGTTAATTAAGGTATGTACACGTCAGCGTATATAATGCAATCAAATTGGCAGTGAACAATCTGCCTAATATTTCGCCTGACTGGGGTCTTAATCTGAATCAATGACCACATAACCACACCCTGGCTAGTTACGAGCAAATTATGAGCGTACTTACCTCGATTGTACACAAACAACGTCGTATGTTTGTATTGGTTACTACTATTTATACAAGGAGAGCAATGTTAGTCCAGTGGTAATGGCCGCGACTTACGAATTGTACTTCGCGGGATCAAACCCAAGCAGGCACTTTACTCTCAAAACGGTGAAGGAAAACGTCGTGAGAAAACCGACATGTCTTAGAAGCAAAAATTCGAAGACATGTGACATCCGGCAAACTGCACTTGGTCCGCTTGGTGGCTTACGGCCCACTCCTTCTCACCGAAAGGAGGCCTGTGTCCCAGCAGTGGGAAATTTATAGAATACTTATGATGATACAAGGGTAGTAGATTCACTTAATGCCTTTTATGAATTGCTTCGTTAATGTGCACCTGCGAACAATTCTACGTGATGAAATAGCTATTAGGTAATGTATTTAACAAGCAATAGGTCAACGGTTAAGTGTACTAGAATAATCAAAAGTCATTTATTCAAACTAGGCTGAGAAAGAGCACTTTTTGAACTTCAAAATTACATTTAAGACGGTCCCCCAAAACGCCCACCCTTCACCACTTCGTAGTGGTTTTGGGACGTAAAAGTAGCGCAAGCAACTGCCTATCAGCACAGCTGTCTATTTAGTTAGAAGAACTTGATTTCATACAATAGTAAGTAATTAACATTACGAAACTATTTAGCTCACTAGTCTAAAAGGCCCACTCGCATCCCAAATCACTAAATGCATTTAACGCTAAACGTATTTAAAGAATTTAAGACATCGTTCTACATCTGAGAGTAAGAGGGCCTTATTGTACCTGCGCAACCTACATTTATTGTTATCTTTTAAAATAATGTATATACCTACTAACACTCGTAATAAAACTGTGTGTTTGTTTGTCTAAACGCGTTAATCTCTTGAACTAACAGTCGGTTTTTTTCTTTTTGCATTTGTTTGCCCAATTCTTGAAGAAGACTATATAGCATTTAGCAAACAAAAAAGTCAGACAGAACGCTAAGTGAAAACGAAGTGATAGCGCAGGCAGGTAATGCGATGGGACGTCGTGGATCGGGGAACATGGAATTTCACGCGGACGAAGTCGCGGGCTGAAGCTAGTAATGAATAATAACAAGCTCTTGTAGACATGCCACAGCAACATTTATACCAACATCAAAATTTCTGGTTCACAACTAACAACATTGTATGTCTTCATTGAAGATCCTAAAATAACAACAATATTATCCTGCAAAACTCAAACTGCAAGGTAACGTAACTCGAAAAATATTGGACTACATGCTATCGAGTTAAAATAAATAAAATTATCATTGGAACAAACAGACAACGGAGCCTAGCATAAAAAGAATTGTTTTTCAAACTTGAACCTTAACAAAAGAAATAAAGATAGTTCAATACGTTCCGAGAGGCGTAGGTAGACGATATTTTTTCTCTATCTCTATGATATCTGCATTTGTAAAGTTTCTCGCTTCCTTCCTCCGTTGTTTGTTGTTTTTGACTTTGCAAGGTGTATATTGAAATAAAGTCGAACAGTCTTTTCTATTCTATACGAAAAGTTTTTTAAGAAAAATGTGACTGAAAATCAGCCTATAATATTCCCACTGCGTGGACACGACACAGGCCTTCTCTCTGTGGGAGGGTGGGTCATAATCCAGCACGCGGGTCACACACGGGTGTGGATGTCACATGTCTTCGATTTTTTTGGTTCAATACAATTCCATTCAATCTTTATTGCATCCATAATGTACACACACAGGTGGTAAGTATAAAACAATATAATCAATTATGGATCCTGTCGGGCACAGCAAAATTTTTTATAAGTAGGATAGAGGAAGAGCGCTTTTATGGTTTTCCTTATTATTAAATAAATATTTTATTTGTTTTTAACAATAGTACCTATCTTATTGTTTATTCTCCTATATATTGTTTATTACCCCTGTTTGTTTATTGTTTATTTTTGTTTGTTTAGGGGCCCGTGGCTAAATAATAACAGCCGCACAGGTCATCAGGTTAAGCTACGCTTGCCGCGGTTGGTCTGTGGATGGGTGACCATGTTTACATATCGAGACCCCTCCGTGCTTCGGAGAGCACGTTAAGCCGTTGGTCCCGGCTGTCATTTGTGGATCTTTGACAGTCGATACGGGTAGTCAGAAGCCCGAAAGCCTGACAACCAGTCTTACCAAGGGGTATCGTATTACCCAGTAACTGGGTTGTGGGGGTCAGATAGGCAGTCGCTCCATGTAAAATACTGGTATTCAGCTGCATCCGGTTAGACTGGAAGCCGACCCCAACATAGTTGGAAAAGGCTAGGCAGATGATGATGAAGATATTGTTTATTACCCATTAATTTATTCTCAGACAAGCCAGTTTCCTCACGATGTTCTCCTCAACCGTTTTGATAGCAGTAAAATGTGACTTAATCGTTGTTTATTAATTACTTTAATTTTCTTTTGTAGTACAACAGAAACAATTTCATTTATTATTGTTCCATTTGTAGGTACTATAAGTGTGTGAAAAATTATTATAAAAAAAAAAACACTCCAAACTCCAACATACACCGCTACGAAGTTTTTCACGAAATGAATAATCTTCTATACGAATAAATATAATAGAATTACATAATAAAATTGAAGTGTCTGTTTGTAATATCAAAATAACAGCTTTTTACTAAATGCATATAAGTATAGGTACCTACGCTACTTATAACAAAATATCCTAATTTTTTATTTTTGTCTGTCTGTCTATTTGTTCGGCTAACTCTGTTTGTTTGACGGGACTTTCACTGGCAAATGAAGATAATCATGGATAATGGAGTAACATATAGATATAGGATACTTTTTATAATGGTAGCACGTTCCCGTGGGATATAATTTCCGATAACCACGCGGGCGAAGCTAGGGCCAAGCCACGGGCAAAAGCTAGTCTTCAATAACGTTGCACTTTCTATAGCGCAGGTAAGAAAGAGCACTCAAAACCTACAGTATTTTTCTCGGTAATGTTCGAAGTATGGACTTATCGTCATTACGACGATTTAAAAAATATAGATTGGTACTACACACAATATTCAACGTTCGTTTATCTGACTGTAGTGAAGTGCCTGCTATCTGTCATATTTGTTAAAAGTACCTTGTTATAGCTTGTACAGATTATTGTGTACAAACCTACCTTTTATCAACAGGGTTAACAAACACGTCGCAAATTATGCGTCCGCAAAATTATCCTTTTTGAGCCTTTGTTACACGATCAATAACTCAGAAGTTAAATTTAGCAAAATATTTCTAAACAATATACATATTTCTATGAAACTGTATCATAAATTGCCATCATAACAACAGCTCAAATATTCGTGTGCGAATATAACACAATACAATAAATGAGCCACCTAATAGGTAGATATTCACGTACCCATTACGCTCGATAGACAGATTGGCCGCATTATAATCCTACACACGCTGCACAAGCATACAGTTTATTATTCTTTACCGAGTACTACAAAGCTCGTATCATACTCGTCTCTTCTATCTATTGTTCGCTCTACAACTTTTATCCAGAATATTATTATTCGTCCAACGAACACCTAAAGGGTCTGCAAAATCTCGGCTACTAACGACCAAAAGTTGAACTACTGTTTGAAGTCGACATTCGTCGAAGGGGGCCAAAGCTGTTAAACGCCAACCCTCACGTACACAAAGAAGTATTGTGCCGTTATATCTACGTTGTTGGTGTAATGCTTCATTTTCAGGATTAATCTTCATAATTACGGCAATTCCCTGTAATGAGAGTCACACGTGTCCTGTTAATATGACTCCTTACCTTCATACGTGAGTGACTATGTTCATAATATTTTCTCTTATAACTTAGAAGTTGAGATAAGTTTACTTACAACGTACTGTATATCTTTGTTTATGCGGGCAACTTGAGCGAAACTTATATTATCTTAGTACCTTGACTTGACGTAACTTTTGACGTATCTACTAAAGCAGTAAAAAAGTCGTATCTGCTACAATCATTAGCCGGCGTTATGAGTGTAATCTGTTTGCTAACATAGACACAACTCATATTATATAGAATGCAACGTCCTTAATTCTGCCAATGTTCCACGTGGGTCACAAGCTTGTTTATGATTCACAGTTAGTTGTAAAGGCATCGCATACAGTTTATGGAGTCGTGAATAAGTGGAACTTTGAAGTGTAGGTCGTGCCAAACGGACTAATAGTTGAACTAACCAGAGTGGTATAATACGTAAAGTACACAACATAGCTCACGGAATTATTAACGTATTAGATTTGAAGAGCATTGTGTTTGTTGTTCTATGCAAGTAGCGTGGTAAGGTTTTGCTATCCGTCAGCTGTTGCAACTAGTAACAGCTGTTTTGAAATCTATACTGAATAGGAAATCCCTAAACTATTGCAAAATATTTTCCGTGTAAACCTCCCGGATTAAGTTTTGGGAGAGAATATTCGACTGTTTTTTATGCACTTGTTTTACATTGTAAATTGACCCTTGTGTACCTAACTAACCCTGTGTACTCAACATTAGCGGGATTGATACTGAATCAAAAAAATACAAACCTTACCTGTACCCTTTTTTACCGCATAATCAGCCGATAATCTTCCCACTGCTGGGTGAAGTGGGCTATAATCTACCACAGGGGCCCAGTACAGGTTGGTACCTGTAAACAGGCATGTTTTAGAACCAAAAAATTCGAAGACATGTACGTCTTCGAATTTTTGGTTCTAAAACATGCCTGTTTCCTCACGAATTTTTCGTTCACCGTTTTGAGTACAGTGGTGATAAAATTAATAACACAAAATAAAGTGCCTGTCTGGGTTCAAACCCACACCTACAACTAGTAAGTCGGGGCCGTTGCCACGGGGCCACCACTGCTTTTTTTACCACTGCTTTTTTAAGAAGTTACAATTAATTCTGAAGACTTACTAAACCGCAAAACAGAAAATGACTACCAGTAACTATCCTCATATACATTTTAACGAGTTTAAGTCCGTTCTCCATGTATAAAATTAACTAGACGTGTTTGCTATGAAAATGTCATGGCAATATTTTTACAGTTACGTAGAACGTCGTATCTGGCGCAGACAGGAGTGTCGCAGCCTCATACATAATTAATACAGCCGGTCAAAATAAGCAATTTGGACACAGTTGCACTGGTTTGTGGCAAGCTTTGCTTGAATGCAGCACATTATACGTAGGTAGATACTTACTAGTGTATTAGGTTAAGCTTTTCTTTTTAGGTGTGATTCAAACGATTGTAGAGCATGTTTTAGTTTTTTAGGGTGCCGTGCCGCAAAGGAAAAAACGAGATCCTTATAGGATCGCTTTGATGTCCATCTGTCTGTCTATCTGCAGTCTGTTAAGACCCTTTTTCTCAGGAACGCGTGGAGGTATCATGTTGAAATTAATATGCAATACGAAGGCCTGTAATGGTCCTTTGGAGCTCTAAATAATCAAACTTCTAAGTCAATGCAATAAAAGAATACGACCATTTATGCGACATATTTTGATAATCGCAAATAAATCAAATCCTATTGGGTACTTCCCGTTGACCATGACATTTAGCAAGAAGCAAGGTCTCATAGCACAAGTAAAGGAAAGTCTGAAAGTCGTTAATTTGTATTTTAATCATTTATTTATTTATATATACTTTATTGTACCTCAGAAAAAACATACCAAAACCATACGATTATTAATACAAAACATAGAATGGGCGGCCTACATTTATAGATTTTTTGCAATTACAAACTTACATTTGCAGTTGGAGGATTAACCATGACGTATGTCGATGTATGGGTGAACAAGTTTTTCAACTACAATATTAAGTTTTTGGAATAAATTCATCCCAGCTACGGAATCCTTCATTGTGTGTGGTGCGAAACGCACTTGGGTTATTTTGGAGTTTACCAATAGAACACTCTTAACAAGATAGTTTTTAAAGTAAAGCGTCTGGGTAGTTATGTACTTATCTCTTAGTTTTTTACTAACCGTAAACCAATGAACTAGCAAAGAAACGAAAATGCACCTCCACCTTTTCCACTGATTAAAAACTTGAAAGCTTTTTATTCGCCAAGATTTGCCGTTTGACGTTTCTCATCGCAAACGAAGCGAATTCGAGTTCAAGATAATTAATACCTGTAAGTCTCGACGAAAAGATGAGAACGAAGCATAAATAAAATGGTCCATAGGGACGGAAGATGTCGTGAGAGGTAAACTAGCAAAAAAGTCCCTTCACTCGTCGACGGAGGCTTTGTATTAACTGAAACCAAAATGCCTTTGCCTTTTTTTGAGTATAAACAAAGTACTAGTCACGGGAAAGATAGAGTTGTTTGAAATCAGAGGGGCAATTCTCGTAATTTTCTGTCTCTGAGTCTGATCTCAGTCTCAATCTGTCAAAAATACCTCTAATTTCCCTACATTTTGACAAGTTTTTGACACATGTTTGTCGCCGAGATGAGACTGCGACTAGATTTTGAATGTTTTAGATTACGAGAATTGGCCTTCAGGTGGTCGGTCAATATTTTGTATTCTTTGTGAAAGTTTTATGCCCAAAATACTTATTAAAAAAATCTTTTTTTTTCCTGTCCGAGACCTGCTGTTTGGGCAATATAGACAATACTGAGTGTGTATATTACGGCAACATTTTGCACAGACACGTACATACCCTTCAGTGAGCCTGGAGAGGATACCGAGAAAGATATACCTGTCTAGGATACTATATACGATACTAGGATAAAGGTGTACCTACTACGAATAATAAACCGTCAGTACAAAGAAAAAATATATATATAGCAGTAGCGTGTCTAGAACTGTGTTTCAGTGTCCTATGTTTTTCTTCTAATCTTGTCATATAAATAAAATAACTTGAGATATTAACAGTAATGGCAAAAAAAAAGTTCTATAAATACATAATTATGTAGTTCGAAATACCCCTGTAATGATGTAAATAACCATTCACTATTTTCGGACATATTTAACCTCATTCATCAAATCCCATAACGTGACGACAACTTATATTATGTGGAACTTTATGTAGATTATTAACCAAATGAGAGAGAATAATAAACTAATGTAGCCTCTGCATGTGTTGAGTGTAAGCAAACACTTTTGGCCTTAGCCTTTTTTCTGTTAGGTACAATACACCGTACTCCCCTACATTTATGTACTCTAGCTTCGTGACAGTCGAGTCGCGATAATTATTCAATAAAAGGCATCATTTGTCAGGGCTGTCCAAACGTCACCAAGTCGGCATTGTGATGACTAATGCGACAATGTTCCAACCATTTGCGTCGAATCTCTTATTGCCTACTTTTTACCTGGTGTTGTCAAACCATTTTTCACTCTATTGTGTGGCTGTAGCGTTGCTGTTCTCTAAAATTGGTTATTAGTCTGATTTGTTTGGTTATCGTTTGTTTATTCAATGTCTGTTATGGTTTTTGATCGAGTTGATTATGTTCGTGCGATTATGAATTTAGTGGCTTACCCAGTGGTTAGGTATAGTTTCGAATTCGAATATTCGAATCGGGCCGGGTAAATATGCGCAGTCTCTTCAATGTATTATCATACATAATAGCAATCCAATTATCGGGGTATATAGCGATTCTGGTATTAAGCTTCGGAGCCATTTATGCGACCAGCCCTGTATTTATAGCTGCGTAGCCGACACGACTACACGCAAGTGAGCTTTGTGATTGATATATCAATCAGTAAACTACAAAACTTAAAACAAACGTAATATAATACATGCCTGTAAATTAACTTCTAAATAAATTTACAAGTTTGTAAGTGACTCTAAAGCTGACGACCAAACTTACATAATCTGGAGAAGGCTTAGTCAAACAAACTTCAAATTTAACGTGCAGAGTCCGAGATTAAATAATCCTACTATGCAAGAGATCTAGAACTTGCTGTATACTGTTAGTTGAGTTTGAGTATTAATGAGTTATGAGTTCCTGTTCCTTATGAGTTTCTCAATATCACTGGAACAATGTAGTAATTTTTTCGTTCAGACAGACGAACATTTAACCCAAAGTTAAGTTATTGTGAAAATCCTTTCTAACCACCGAAACTATACCTAAGTTTTAAGTTTGAGTGACTGTGTAAATCCTTTGACAATGACTCTCCATCACAACCAAGTTTAATAAAGCTGACAAATTCATTTTCAGTCCTAAATAGAATAAAAGAAAAACAAATATCTCGAGAGTCGCCCATAAGACGGATGCTATTGTCATCCGCTTCCATCGATTCGTCGGTATATAGTGTTTATCTTCTAATATCAATGCACTCTTTTTATTTTATTTTCTCTTATTTAACATGCGTTCGTTATCATACTCAGATGTCAAGTCGTGGACAATAGTGTGGGTTATACGTTTCATCGACTGTAATATAACTACTTTTTGTAAATGCTGTAATGTATAACAGTTTCTTGTCCAAAAAAATAATAATAGGTATGCATCAATAAGAAAATATAGAATTAATTTTTCCATCAAAGTTCCTGAAATAGGAACAGTTTTAACTCTTTGCGGGATACTTACTTGCTTACTTGCTTAGGTAGACTGGTAGAAAATGCCCAAGGCATTAAGTCCGCCTTTGTACAGTTTTTTTACTTGTGTATAAAGTTTTAGTAAATAAATAAATAAATAAATACTTACGCCCCTCGACGTAATAACAATAAAACTTCTATTGTGTCTCGTTTACTTTCCTTCAATATGTTAAAAAGATTCCAAGATTCATGTAAACAGAAAACGAATGGATTATTAAACGGAGGACACTTACATTAATAAAAAGAACGAAAGACACCCACCCTATTTCATTATTTGGCATCTCTCGGCAGATTTTCGGTGAATATTCCGGGTACAATAAAATTTTGATCAAAAAGCAAAAGAAACCTGTAACACGGACTGCGACAGAGGAATTACAAATTCATTACAAAAGTTACAGCGGATTTGGTCAGAACCCTTTTCCTCTGTGTTGGTATAATAGAGGCAATTGGAGTAGAATGTTTATACTTTTCCAGTAACTGTTTGTACATTTAAAAATGTTATCGCGGACGATTACAACCATGTGGAATTTCGGGTTACACATGTATAATTAGATAGACCGTACATTCCTTTATGTGATAGTATGTACAATCATATTCAATTTTGAAAACAAGTTGCATGTAAACTCTAGGGCCTTGGGGTCCGAGGGTCATGGAGTCCACCTAGTTTTTCGTGACATTAACAAGCGGTTGATAGACTCTGTCTGGGAATAGTATTCTCGGCCAAAGAATCAGCATTATCATTCAAGGTGACAATGCTGCGAGGCTTTTGGCTACTTTTCCCGTTGACAGCGATACGGACAAAATGTTTGATGCCCTAAAATAATTTCTTCCCTCCTTTTGATACATGTAGATCATACACATTATTATTTTAACTCTATTATCTTGTAAGTTATGTATACAGGCTCAAATTAAATTAGCTAGCGAAACTCCGCACACGTTATTATGGGTATAGGTATCTAAACATGATTAAATAAAAATAAATTACTTTGATGAGTTTTTTGTGGGGTTTTTGACCGCACTTAGTGTATTCACTTGAAATTTCAGTTTATAACTTGATTGGATCAATATCGAAACACAATAAAACATATTTTCTCTACTCATACTTAAAGTAAAAAGTCTGCCAGCGGTCGTTGATCCCTTAAAAATATACATTAAATCATTAAATTATTATTATTATTAATTATCAATTTATTTTCATTAAATTGTTTTAATTTTATTATGTTTAGAAATCGATACCCATCAGAGTTTCGCTAGCTAATTTAATTTGACCCTGTACCTATATTTTGAAAACCTAATAAGACCGCCTGTTCTGGAAATCGACCACTAGACGAACGAGGCGGTAATAAATATATTTATTAAAATAATGCTCGAACAACCGTAACAAGAAACTCAGCAGTTTGTCAGGGACTAAATTATTTGCACATGATTTAGTACTACACGTAGTACACATTAAAATGTACTCGTGTTTACTGGTCTGGATAATTAATTACACTAAACAGGTTTCAGTTCATAATTAATTAATTTATATTGATTTTGTTCACAGGAAGCGAAATGAACAATGATTTCCTAAAATTTTTGAAAATGATTCTAGACTCGTAAATTACGAAAAACTACAAAAAAGATACTCCGATCCATCAGCTTCGAAATTGTATATTGAAAAAATTTAATATTTATCAAAATACCTAGAAGTGGTATAACAAGTTAACAGGATTCACAACGTCAATAGCGTTAGCGTTTCTTTTGTAGTTAATTTAAGATATTTTTTTTTATTTACATATATTTTTTTGCTCAATGTTCTGCAAATAATCGTAAGATGAAGTGTAAGGTAGTAAGGGGAGCCTTACTTATTCAAAATGCAAGATACTGCTTCGGCAAGATTCAACAGGACATTGTATATTTAGCGTTAATACTTTTAATTTAATAAAAAACAAACAATGGGAACTTAAAATCACAAAACTCTTAAAAGTAAAAATTGTTACACCGTTTATTTTATTTACATATTAAACCTGCCCACTACGGAAGATTCGTATAAGGGTGAAATGTTTATTCGAAAGAACCGCTCCGGGCGGTTGTCTGGTTCATACGAATGTATTTGAAAGATAAAGAACTCTTTTGCACAATTTTATTCCCTATTCCTCTTTTGAATCGTAGAAAAGATGTATTTTAGAAAGCTATGCAAAAGTAATTTACAATAGCTTGAAAGTTTTAGGTAAGTTCCAGTTTGACTAAGATGTCACTGAAAATTCAGTACCTATAAAGACAGAACGACTAAAACATCTGGTCATAATAACTTTGGGTACCCAGACCCACATTCCAAATTTAGTTTGAATCAGTACTCAACCCTTAAGCTTCTGACTACCCTACTCGTAATAGTACCCAATATATGACGAATGGGACTTTTCAGTTGTTTTAGAGGTTTCGATTTGTAAAGAACTCTGACCCACTTATGCTGCCTTTTCCATTGAGTAGAGTTAATTCTTTTGGTTTACGTTTCACAAGCTTTGCTTCTACTTTCCGCACCATTCGACTTCGATGGGCAAGCTAACTGACCACGTTAAACGCAGCTTAACCCCGCAACAGATAATCTAAGAAAAGGGCGTAATGCCATTATTACCCGGGTTTCCACTTAGGTGTAAAACGTGTTGCGTTTACTGTTTTCGTATATCATTTCCACATTAAACGAGTTATAAAAACTAATTGTGTTCAAATCTTGTTACAAAATAAATAAATAAAGATGAACAAAATGGTTAACATACGTATAGGTACATACCTAAAACAACGTCAATACATGAATGATACATGTTTTGACATGTATATTACAAGACTTGTCGAAAACAAGTATTACATATTATAAGTTTTATATCTTTGAATAATAACTCACGATTGTCTCACTCAAATAAGTTAGTCTATCAACAATCAATCAACGCAGCCTATTGCAGTCCACTGCTGGACATAGGCCTCTCCCAGACTGCGCCACAACACCCTGCCCTCCGCATTCCACATTCAGTCTTTCTTTCTTTTTTAGGTCGTCCGTCCATCCAGCTCAGGGGCGACCCACGTTGTCCCACTTGCCGGTACGCGTTATCCATTCCAAGACTCGTCTGCTCCACCGGGCATCAGTCCTTCGACAAACATGGCCAGCCCACTGCCACTTCAGTTTGCCCACTCTGCAAGCTATCTCGGTAACTCCGGTTTTTTTCCGGATAATTTCATTCCTAGTATTAGTAGGTATAAATAATGTTTTCACAGCCTGAATCGCAAAATTTTATCTCGAAGTTTATTTCAAGTTTGCGCTCTAATGGGACTATGGACAGGCAAGGCTCCGCCTGTCTTGTTTTTGCCTCAAACTACTTTTGTTCTGATAAATATTGTTACGATCTATTGGGATGAGGAAAACCATAACATAACATCACGTTCCTATGGTACACACACGTTTCACCAGTTATGTTTAAGTCCCATGTAACAGGGGGTGAGCCTATAGAGGTATGAAGAACAGGGTGTATAGCTCGCTCATACTCTATAGAAAAGGGAGGATCCTCCGACCAGACGGGTGTCGTGTCATTCATGTCGGGCCGTTGCATATTTGCTAGACTCTGCTTGCGAGATGCAGGATTTTGTGTCACGTCAGTATGACGCGTAGTTCGCATGTGGCGTTTGTAGATACCGCTACAAGCCTATTGCCATAAACCGGGCACAGATCCGGACTCCGGGCTGCTATTGAAACATTTCTGTTATAAAAACCCAATAACACTTTTTCCAACCGCTGAATCGAACCCAGGACCTCGTGCTGAGCAGTAGTGCTTGCGGCCACTAGACCAACGAGGAAGCGTATGAAGAAAAACCTCAATTAAAATCACTTATTTTTTATGTCTGCCAACTTGATGGTGACGTAGCGTTGGAAGGCCTCCCACAAGGTGGACGACCTTGTGAAGGCCGCAGGAACCCGTTGGATGCGAGAAGCACAAAACCGGCCGAAGTGGAGGTGCTTGGGGGAGGCATATGTCCAGCAGTAGACGTCTTTCGGCTGATGATGATGATGATGACTTGATGGTTAGGGGCACCGCTGCCTATGGACATTTGAATTACCAGAAACTTTGCAGTCGTGTTGCCACCTCAAAAAAATATTTGGATGCCTAATATGAATAAGTCCAAAGTGAGTGTCTTCATCACAATATATGAATTAGTTTCGTAAATTTTTCTTCACTTCTATTTTATGATCTAAATGATTCTAAGATCCTCTTGCGTTCTGGCTATTTCTTAAAAACTGACAGGCGACGGACCGATTTTAAAAGTTTCTTTCACACATTTTCAGCTTTGTCGGGCCCGTGGCTAAATAATAACAGCCGCACAGGTCGATCGGTCAGGTTAAACCACGCTTGCCGCGGTTATCCTGTGGATGGGTGACCATCATTACATACCGAGACCCCTCCGTGCCTCGGAAAGCACGTTAAGCCGTTGGTCCCGGCTGTCATTCGTGGATCTTTGACAGTCGTTACGGGTAGTCAGAAGCCCTAAAGTCTGACAATAAGTCTTACCAAGGAGTATCATATTACCCAGTAACTGGGTTGTGGAGGCCAGACAGGCAGTCGCTCCATGTAAAATACTGGTATTTAGCTGCATCCGGTTAGACTGGAAGCCGACCCCAACATAGTTAGGAAAAGGCCAGGCAGATGATGATTTTCAGCTTTGTTAAACTGCACCTGTCATGAAAATGTGTCAATTTTGTCATATTTTGACAAATATATAAATGGTAGATGATTTTTATTTTGTAAGTAGGTTTGCACAAACAATTTTACACGTCAATCATATTTCATATAAAACTAGATGAGGTCGGCGTTTCCTATCTGACTACTCTGAGAAGAAAGGCCGAAACAAACTCAGAGGTCACAGTCTCTTTTAAAGTCCAGACATAATCTTGTTCAGGTTTTATGAAGACCTGTAGATCGATGTCTGAGATGTTTTTTTGAGGAAAGAACCACACAGATTGAGAGGACCTGTCCAGTCAGTGCACGCATTTTTCAGAAATCGTGCAGCTCAACTCAAAACTTAAGGAGCTCAACGATTCGACGAACAATACCAAAGAAAAGACATTTGGGTAGGCCACATAAATTACTCAAACTGCCAGACCTAAAAAAAAAACTAACAGAACAAAGAGAATAATAAAAATTAAACGAAAAAAAAAGAATAAAATGACCCACATTGTCTTCACATGCACAATAATTAAAATAATATAATACTTTACAAAGTAAGCAAATGTCAATGTTTATATAAAATTCATTAATTAATGTCAATGTGTATATAAAAAAAAAAATTGGAAGCAACTCAATCCCAAGCCTTTTTGTCCTCAATATAATCCTTAACAGTATAAAAGGCTTTCTGGCTTAACTTACGTTTAATGAATGATTTTAATTTATAGCAATATGTCACATATAATAAATATGGCATTGAGAGCCGCCTGTTCCGGTTTACATAAAGCCTGAAAGTCTGACAACAGCTGGTCTGTCCTTAGAAAACGGATAGTTGAGCAATTTTGCTGTAAAGATCAAGCAGCAGTCGCTCCACGCAAAATATTAATATTCAGTCGCATCTGGTTAGACTGGAAACTGACCCCAACAGTTAGGAAAAGGCTATACAGATGACAACTTAGATTGTTTGTCTTTCCCATTTGAAAATTTAGTAGTTTGTTAATTGTAATAAATTGATGGCAATCATTTTGCTGTATCAACAAGGATCCTAGCATAAATATCAGTACTAAACTTCTCCAATCGTTGTTTGACTAGTGAAATCTAGAGCTGCCATAATAATTACTCGATACTGAGCGCATCTTGAATCACCCGGCTTATTCCGTCTTGAAGAGTTAATTCCGGGATCGATCTCCTTTATTTGCATTGCTATAATTTGTTGTTCTAAATTAGCAACCATGAAACAGAGATTAATTTGCATAATACATATGAACGATATCTATGATACCGATGAATGAGAAAATACTGCTAGTCAGCTGCATCCGGTTAGACTGCAAGCCAACCCTAAAATAGTTGGAAAAAGGTTATGGCAGATGATTCGATGATGACCTATGAACGGCGCAAAAAAGTGAGTGAGGGTCTAAGACGAGTTATAAACGTGTGATACCTTTACGTTTGATTACACTATCTCCATACTTCGACAAAGTTAAATATCAAAATGTACGCTCAAAATTAACAAAAATCAAATAATTTTGACAGCGTAGCTTCCATAGTTGCTACGGCGTAGCAGCTTGCTGGCGTCATGGCTACGAAAGCGTAGCACATATCGCCAAATGAGCGATAGAAACACCGACGTAAATGTATTTTTCCCCAAAAATAAGTTAAATATGACAAAGCACTTAGAAAGCGTAGGTATTTAAGTTAGGAAAGCAAAGACGCAAAAAAAAATTATGTAGTTTCTCCAAATGAGCGATATTATAACTGAACTATCGTTGCTGAGACGAATATTTTGCCGAAGGTAATTTTATGTCTTGAACGAGTGATTATAATTTGCTAGCAAACTCATTTACTTGAACTTAAATATAAATTATGGCCGTCCTAAATCCAAACGTTTAAAACAAAGACGTCTCGCGTATTGTCAACGCTCCCAGTTTCCACACGTTCATATTGTTCACAAACTAACATAAAGAGAATAATTCATTAATTTTAACTCGTAGTAATGAAATAGTTAAGCAACCACAACTCTCCGGTGGCCACTGGAGACAAGAACAAGTTCTTAACAAATTTGTAATCTTACGCACAATTTGAAACTTAATAATGATACAATTAAAGATAAAGACGACGTTACATTAATTAGCTAACTAGGGCCTATCTATTAAAGTTAATGAGGGTAGTTTAGGCAGAGGGAATTATGCAGTGTCAGCAGCAAAGAATGGAACCTTTAATGTTAATGTTCAAACTGATTAAGAATTTTACTAATTTTTGAACTGGATTAAGAGTAATTTGCTAGTCTACTTTACTAATAGTAATTTGCTAGACTACTAATTAATATTAATTGGTATCTGTTTTCCACTTATCAGAAAAGCAAACGCTTAAATCCTACCCAAAAGTATTTTATCCAAGTCAAAAAAACTCGTAGCCAAGTTCTACAAGCATTTAGCATAACCCTTACTTTTTAACGTTGTAAAAATGTCCTACAAAACTGTCTAAATCAGTGACTAAGCCTAATACAGTTTCTTAGGCGTTTGCTTTAATTTTAGCTTCATGTTCCTTTATTGTTTACCCACGCGATCATTTCATCATTATTATGAGACGAGGAAAAAGGCAGTTTCTTTCATGCGCCCGTAAAGCACTTCTCAACGAAAACGCGCACACCTTTTTGTTATTCCCTTTTTGCACGGAACTAGCGTGGGCTTTTTGTCTCTTTTTAATTTCCTTTATGAGCTCACAATTGCCTTAATAATGGTATCGTACCTTTCATTAAGACTCATTTGAGCCCCTGAATGGTGGTCTCGCCTCATAATGGGTAGAAACGTTAGATGTTGTAAGCCTTTGTGTACACATTATAGCGTTCACTAGCTCTTTTCATGGGTCATTCGTGTTTGCGCGCTGCCTGCTTTCTATGGGGTTTTATTAATAAGCGCCCTATGCAGGGTAATAAACATTATGTGGTGTAACCCGCAGTTTCCCTTTCAATTTTCGGCGCCTTTCACTACTTACTTATCAAAACTGTTACTTAACATATTTTAACACGTCACTTTCTTGTTTCAGCCATTTTGTACGCATCCTCATTAAAATGGTACGTTTGGAAAATATGCGTGGGTAGTGGGTACAGTTATTACATGATGTTTTCATAATTCTGCCATTTAAGTTTACTTGCTGCAATGTGGTTTAGTGTTTCTAAAATCCAGCGCAATAGGATGAAAAATTAAATCTACTTCATTTTGAATAACGAAATCTAGGCTTTCAGGTGTTCATAATGTTACTACTAATAACAATTATGTATTATGCACTATTCAAATAAATCGTCATAATATGAACAAAAAAGAACATTATTTTACCTATTTAGATCTAGCTGATACCAAAATACACTTTGTCTAAAATTCGAATATAGTATTTTACGCGCGCTTTATTTGTGGTATCCAAGTGTACAAACACGCTGTGTGTGAAGACGAGTAGCGTCAGCACATGACACACACACACACTTACAACTTCGCCATTGTCTCGGACAGTACCGAAAGCTCCTGATGCGCTTACGCACACGTGTAAGCGCAGGAGCTCTCGGTATTACCAAGTGCAAAAACACGCTGTGAATGTGTATTCACAGCGTGTTTTTACACTTGGTAACCACAAGTAAAGCGCTCTCGGTTCGAGAGATAAAAAAAATACTGTATCAGTAAGTACCTTTTCATACCATTTCATGTATAAATATTTGTACATACATGGCACACATCATGTGCATTCAATAAAAATGAACTTCGAGTAACAGGTAAGACGCTTAATGGACCCTCAACCACTAGATAACGGTACATGTAGTGCCATACCATTAAGTTGGCGACGAGCTAGCAACTGTTTATGCACTGTAAAGAACCTAAGCCAAACAGGTCATATTAACACTTCCGGAGAAATTATCAAGTATGTAGTCTATAAAGTTCTGTTTACCGCAAACAAAACTACAAAACTTTGGTCACAATTTGATCAAAGCGTATGTGGAAGTAATGTGTAAGTTATGAATACAATCAAGGTTCTGCACTGCACGTACACGTATAACGTGAAATATTATTTACTTTAAACGAAACCATGACTTCTGAGTTTGTTTCGGCATTTTTTCTCAGGGATCAGTCAGCTTGGAAACGCCGGCGACATCTATTTTTTAGAATATTGACGTGTAAAAGTGTCTTAAAAGATCTACTTACATTTCATTTCATTTTATGACTAAGTTACTCAATTAAAATGCTTGGTAGTGAAACAGGGGGCTTGAAGGAGTAACGTTGAACTAAATAGTGTAAGTTCGTAATTAAATAAATCCTTAAAATTCATTTTCTCTTCAACATGTTCAACTCAAAATAGCAGAAACACTCACCCAAACATAAATCATAATTATGTTCATTCTTACATTCATAGTGCATTTCACGTCTGAAAAAACTTTCGAAAGTGCAGACAACACAAACATATGTCCGTTATTATAACTGTGGCTTTACGCTTCGTGTTCCTCATGGTCCATACTATAATGAATACGCTGAGCTAAAACTTTTTCCTCTCTCACAAAAGTAAGGTAATTATTTCGCCAAGGTAACTCCCATTTCATGGCAGCGCATTAGTGCTAATGTTAGTAAGTTTGTTACGCGAAAAATAACAACTGATAGGTACCTACGTAATAACAGCCATAACGGAGAGCTATAAAGCCACAAATGACTTCAAATTATTAAAGTTACTTTTAATATTTTGTAATAATGATTGCGAGGCTGAAAGGTTTTTTATTACTTTTGAATGTAAAAGTCACCTTTGTGTTATTAATTTTGCGCATGTTGTTTGGCTGGCTGTATGTGAAATATTTTTCCTTGATTTCTTTTTTTTTACAGCAGATTGTTGGTTGCTTGATGGCTGTGGTGGCTGTTTTACTTTCAGGTCAAGTTTTCATTTCAGTATTTTAGACCTAGCCATGTAAAACATAGGATTTAATTAATTCAATCATCAAACAAGCTACCCTTTTCTCGTCCTTGTTGTGTTCAGTTTCTTGTTTCGCCAGATGTGGTTACTCGGCCACATCTGGTGCTAATCCTAATTCATCCGACAATAGACTGTTACTAAAACTATTTATTTGAAAGGAGCTATTCATACCTACAGCTCTCTTAAGAAAAATATAGCAATGATACTTTGCCACAAATCACTATACTATACCTGGTTATTCAATACAATTCAGAAAAAGGCGAACTTTTAAGGGATAAAGCAGAGTGGCAAAGTCGAGATGTAACGCTTTCAGACGGTCTCGAAGAAGCGGCAAAGATGAATGGCTTTCAATATGAAATTGAATTCCGCGGTTCATTGCTTTTCAATTTGTTCGAGGGAACGTTCGCCAGCGTTTACCCCCGATACCCCACAAGGTGCCGGTGTATTACACAATAGGTACCATGACTTACTTGCGAACATGAGAATAAAATATAAAAACGATTAGCGATATATTCTGAGCGCGTACCATGTGTCTACTCTACTCGATGACCCGAAACTGAGGCGAGATATCGTCCCCAGCAGCTCTGGCCGTTTTGTTGAACGTCTGCGTGTAATAGATATTTTATTAGAAACGACCGCTGTTTTAAACTGAAAGCTATAGAAATGGTTTCGAGTTGTAAAGAAACAAGATCGCTGTGTTCAGCCCCACATAGAGGCTCAGTCTGTATTCCTTTTGATAATGTTTTTATATTTTTAGACGAAGCGACTTTCAAAGAATCTTCTACTCTAATATTAATCTTGCCGCAGGAAAGATTATGTGAGCTCTTTAAAAAGATTCTAGTTCATTTTTTTATCATAATAATTTTCTGTTAATAGAATAGCAACATTGACATAATTTTTGTTGCCTGATAAATTAAATAGAAGCGTTTCTATTTCTGATTGCCAAGATATTTGCTTTAGTCACGCGATTTCGCACAATACAATGTTGAGCTATATTTTTTAATAACCCTGTTCAGGGCTTAGCAGGCGATAATAATTAAAGGCACTGAAAATTAATCATCTTTTGTGTAGCTAAGTCAACGTGAAGACTATTAAAACATTTCATTTCAAAAGATTTTAGGACAAAGTTATTTAAATAAGTAGAGTTTATATACCTAAACATTTTAAATTAATGTGATATTTCTCTTATAGTCGGGTATGAAGGAAGATTTGAAATTGAATAAATTAAGGCGAGGTCAAAAAAAAATCCCCTCAATTGGAAAAGTTCCCCTGCTTTTCCATAACCATTACACTTACTTCCTACCTACCTCCATCTGTAAGGTGTAATATACAGAACTAATTTGGGGCTCAAACCGTTAAGATTTTCATTATTCCAAACATCTACGGAGGGGAACATTGGGTTCCGCTATAATCGTTGAATCGTATTACCATTACAACTGTCCACGAGACGCCAGATGCTTCAAACAACTTTATTTCATTATTCGGGCCCTTTCTGAGCGCGTGTGTTTTACTAAAGCTTCGGAAACGGTTTTAAACTATCCGCAATTGTTTGTATTTGTAGCTTTATAGTTCTATCTTTTAGTGTTACTTATTAAAGTTTGTCTTAGTATTAAGTTGCTATAAACAATCTACGTGCTTCAATCGGTTTTCTATAAAGCCTATTCATATTTTTCGTGAACCAAGCCCAAGCCCTTATTTCTAACTACAATATCTAAGCTCCTCAAAAACTAAGCATGTTATTTTAAGCACGTTGAAGAACATTCTGCCTTTTCGTACACATGAAAATACAAAATTATAAAACTCAAATAAATTACGGCACGGATCTCTGTAAAACATTTCGTCTTACTTGAGGTACTTCGCCGTCCGACTTTACTTGTACGTTTTGAGAGTAACTTGGAAGCTGTATCTCTTTCAAACTCCTTAACTTTACCAGACCTAAGCTTTATTGCAGTTGCTATGCACAGGCTTACAAAAGTCGTTGCGACGAAGCCGCTGTAAATGGAAAAAATCATTAATGCTCGAAATTTCTTCTCAAATTACTAGCAACAGACAGAATTTAAATTTTTAAGTTATGAGACGTAAATACTTCGATAGTTAACTTTATTGAACGCAAACATAATCTGTTTGGGAAACCACTAGTCTTATAGAGGTTGAGAACGTTAAAAGATTTCAATGTTACCGAGAGGTCAGACGAACCATTGTGCTAATAATTAAATTGTTCAAATAAATTCCCTTTTTATTATGAGTGGGTTTTCGACAAACATTTGCGGTTGAATATTTTTGCGATATTATACGAGAAAAGAACGTAATAAATGTTAAACCTATAGTCGTATTTCTAAACCTACGCGAACAAAAGCGGACAAAAATAAAATAAGGACCCAAATCCGGAATACGTACACAGATTATTGTGTTTCATCTCAACTTTGACTCCATGTTGTTGTAACGTTTTGAATTGAAACAGGAATTCGCCTGTTCTGGGACAGTCTGATATTCTCGGCAGTTATGTACCGCGTTAGTCTGCTCGTCTGAAGCCCAGCGAGCAATATACTTTATCAAAGCCGCTTTGACTCGGATTTCCAGGAACACACACCATTATTACGAGAAAACAATGCAATTGGAAAAACATGTGTTTTACTTAATTTTTACTACTAGGCCACGTCCACACGGCGTCAATACGATATTTTACTGTATCATTTTAGGATCACATGGTAATTTTAAACTGCATTTGTTTTTAACCGTGAACAGTGGGATGTTGACGTGTGATCTCAACTTTTACAGTATAATATCGTACAGACTTACGAGTTTTAGGTCGTGGTTTCAAACCCAAGTAGGCGTTTCACTTTGTGTAAATAATTTCATCACCACTGCTCTCAAAGCGGTGAAGGAAAGGAATCTTGAGGAAATCGAAAAAAATCCGAAAACATGTGACATCTACCAACCCGCTCTATGTCCGCGTGGTAGATTATAGCCCATTCCCTCTCTAAGAAAGGAGGCCTGCTTTCCAGCAGGGAGAACATTATAGGCTGATTGTGCTACGCATTGAAAATTTGAAATACTATGTAAAACGAATTCCCTTTATATGCCGTATTTTGATTTTTATTCTCTTCAGTTGTCCAGTTTCATTTCGTACCATTGCTCTAATGACCCAGGCATAGCCGTTACTTTAAAAACCCGATAATTGTTTATGGCCGTTATTGTGTCAAAATTGTCGGTTACCGTATACCACGGTAAGTGCTTTTTCGTTTAAAGTGGTTTTCATCAGCGTGCATGGAGAAACTATAATTTCATTCTTCAATAGTAATAGTAGTCGATAGCAGTATAAGTACCGGCGGCCTTTGCAAAAAGTAGGTTCTAGAGTTTGCTTATGACCACGAACATAAAGGAAAATAGTAAGTACCTAAATAGGTATAGTACCTATCGTGTTTTGTGCATCGACGAAATTTGCATGTTGTAACAGAAATTGTAACAAAGGTATCTGAACGTAATTGGAAGTAAAAAAGCATTTTGGCAAATAAACAAGCACGTAAAATTATCGTAACGTACTTATTTACTAAACTAACACTAAGGCCCATCGTCCACGACGCTACTTAAAAGTAACGTGTTACAAACTAAAAACTTTGAACTCCTTACCAAAGTTCTGAGTTGAGCTGCACGATTATTAACAAATGCGTACACTGACTAGACAGGTCTACTCAATTTGTGTGGTTCTTTCCTCAAAAGACCAGACACGGAGACACCTATCTACATGGTCGTCACATGAACCTTCTAACCAAGATCATGTCTGGACTTTAAAAGTGATTATGACTTCTGAGTTTGTTTCGACCATTCTTCTCAGAGTAGTCAGACAGGAAAAGCCGAAATCATCTAGTTTTAAAAATATGATTGACGTGTGAAAGTGTTTGTACAAACCTACTTAGAGAAATAAAATAATATACAACGTGGCGCTACCATGGTGACATTAATTTCACACACGGGTAGAGCTAGTGCCCATTAATGATATAAATGTTGATAAGTTAAAATAATTAGTAAGTAAATAGAAAAAAAAATTCAAACAAACTATATAATAAAAAATTTACTAAAATTGGGATCACCCTTCCAGCAAAAATAAATTCATGAAATTACTTACCTAGCTGGCTTACGTTAACTCGGAGCGGCAACGCGTCGCTTCGCGCGCTGGCAACCGCGCAACGCGTATGTACCTATTCGTGGTCGGTCAGATTCTTTGAATTCATGATTGTTTACACTCTCTTTGGGCATATTAGCAAAAAAAATAAAAGCATAAGAGCGGCGCAAGTGGTACCTACAGCGGAGGTGCTTAGTCAAACACTTATCATATCACCCACCCTTTCTTGTTACTATTGGTTATAACTGTCATCACTAATCACTGCTTTTATTTGTCACTATTTAAAACTTTCTTATTTTCCGGCCGGTTTTTGCGAATGAACAATAGTGCGAGGATCAGTTGGGCATTGTCTTGAATCACCATTATCTCTCGCGATTTGTCCTTATCGCAAGGGCGGCATTTTGATAATATTTTCCGTAATAAGATCATGTCCGCATATTCAGCTGCTGTGCAGTTCGGATGTGTATTTGCCATCACGATCACAAGTTTACACAATCTTATAACATAAATAAAAGCGTCCATAACACAAGAGATGTAAACGTACCTAATTACTAGATTAGAAATCGAAAACAAAGCAAATCGTCTTATTCGCACTACCATAATCTAATTACTCAAAAATAAAACAATAGATTTCGCGAAAATATTCACAAAACAAAAATATTAGACGACGTAATTATGCGCACTAGTTTAAGGCGGAGGTTTCTTGAAAATGGTCAAAAAGTTGGTTTTTTCAGCATCTCTTCAACCGTAAATAATTTTGACCTTAAAAAAAATAGTCATATTTTCAAGTCTTATTTTAAAACAGTGATGGAACTCAAATCACAATTAAACGTACATTAATGCATCAAAAAAATCTTCAAATACACTTCTGACATTTCTTTAAAAGCAATTTATCCCTTCATTAACAATTTTAATTATAATTAAAAAAATACCATTAAATTGCTAATGCCAAACTGCATTCAGTGATGGATTATTTATTATTAAGTAGTTTGTAAATAGATGATTGTTTCATATTTTGCAATAAATTACCAGCGTTGTGTTATCGCGCTTCTCTTTCTTTTCTATGCAGTCTGATAGTGACCGCGCTTTAGGTCATAACGTGGCAAGGACACGGGTTCAGCTAGCACTAAAAAGCAAAAAAAGAATTCGGGTTCGTTGCGGCGCGGGCGGCGGCGGGTGTTCCCTTACACCCGCCGCCGCCCGCGCCGCAACGAACCCGAATTCTTTTGGGCGCGTCGCCTGCGCCTTTTTCCAAGGAACCTACTCTTTGAATTTTGTTTCATCCCAACAGTATTGCTTATTCGTTTTAATTTCATTGATGCGATGTTATGATCTGTGACCCCGGCAAATGACCGCAGCGCGACAATTCTTTATGTACAGGTTGCTCTAGGATGCTATTTTCTAAAATTTTAAATAACTCCGTAAATAATAACATTTAATGGAAATATAATTTCTTCATGAAACTAAAATGTGAAAACGTATTATGTGTTTTAAATTAATGTCACCATGGTAGCGCCACGTTGTATATCATTTATTTATAAAATCACCATAGAGATTGGATGAACGGATTTATGAACTGTCACTATTAAATGCTGTGACATTTTGCCTACTCATTGGTGATTTGAGTTTGTACCACGTTACTATTGAGTAAACCCGTGGACGATGAGCTTTAATGGCAATGACATTTACGAGTACCAGTAGGTAACTATGTGCTACAGTCCGTTCACAATTATTTTGCTTCTGATGTTGCATCACTGTCCAAATCACAGTGATCTTTATTCTTATTCTTATAAAGTTGCTGTTTGGTTGGTGGCACTGACAAGTGTCAAAATAATTGTGATCTTTATTCTTGTTGCGATAAGGTTGCTGCTGACAGAGGAAAAATAACTATGAACGGATACAAACGCGATTGTTAAATGTTCTTGTTTCCAATTGTTAAGTTCCGAATACACTTAAGCGCATGTCGCTGTTACAATGCCTATTCCTTCGTCAATAGATCGAAGTTAGCTAAGGTGTAGTTAGGGCCTGGGGGTCTACTCCCTAACTACGTCCGTCCGTCCGTCGGCCCGTCCGACAGTAGCCCGATACGACGGTGTGAACCCTACTCCCTAACGATTTCGGACTCATCAGTTTCAAACGGAATCATAGACAATATTCGTGAACAAACGACGCATGGCGATACAGTTGCACTATTTTACCGGTCGATTACCGGTTTACTTATTTTGTAGTTTTCTAGCTTATTAAACAAAAATTAATACTTTTGTCGTTAGAGAATGACCACATTTAAAAAATATACCTTTTATTATGTCTATAAATATAGAATTGAATTATTTTTGCCATTTTTGTCTGGAAACTGGCATCATCCTGTTATACCTTTGCCTGTTTACTTTTTTGAAGGAAATTTTACAATGAAATGTCAAAGGCCGCATTCCGAATTTAGTTTGTCTCATCGTCTCACATGCGTTCCGATTTAGTTATTACGATTATGACAGCTAAGAACTGTCAACAATTCGAAACGCTCGTGAACGCGCTCACAGTGATACTCAATGTCAAAACGATATTATTACAGTATTTCTTTGTATAAACACCACATTTCTTCTTCAGTTCTTCTTCTTTAGTTAGGTGGCGACTGTCAGCCAGAAGAAAAAAAAAATACCTCTATATTTAAAAATAATTTTGACACAACTAAATCGAATTTGACAATCGCAACACCACGTGGAAAATATTTTATTTTGTTTTTAGAAGATATTTAATTTTTATATGGAATTTTTCTCTTTTTGTATGGAAAATATGAAAAATTATTACCTACGTGTTGAGTTTTAGGGGTTTACGTGTTTCATAAAGGGGGTCGAAATTTTCATTATTTTTACGATAGGACACACCGTTATCGAGATATAAGCAAAAGAAAAGAAAAAAGATACAGTACTGTTTTTGTTGGTGTGCCAACTAATTTTATTCCACACCTTTTTAGTCGCGATTAAAAATAGTCAGATTTAATTAGAAAATCTAATCGTTATCGCGCACGCTAATTTTGTACGGGTTTAGGCACGCTCAAATTCCTGTAAAGCTTCATTAATATTTAAAAAAGCAGTCATACTTAGTTTGAATTCTTTTAAATTGGTATATAACTTTCGTCGACAGCACGAGAACTATTTTGATGTCGTATCAACTGACATAAATATCCGTCAAAACCAGTGTCAACTTTAATTGTTCGGACGGGCTAAAAACACATCGGGAGTAGGGACAACTATCAAATCGCGTTGTCATTCATTCTTCGCTCGGGCCCCGAACGAATCATTCGTCCGTAGGGCATAGGGAGTAGGAAACGCCCGTAACGAAGGCCGAAACGACGGACTTCGTGCTTAGGGAGTAGACCCCCTGTTTCGAGCTTGTTGCACTCCGACATCGAATACAATGTCGTTTATGGAAGTTGCGCCCTGTAGCTGTCGAAATTCAAATATTGTTACTTTTTTTGCAATTTGCAGGTCAGTGTCAGGTTGTACAATGAACAAAAAATGATTTGCGAGTGTAACGAGTATGCACATATTTACAGAATTATAATTATTAAAATCATCAATACAACCCTCTAAGTTCAAAATCTTATTGATTAATATTTCATGCAATAGTCCCTTTGCAGTATGTCAAATGGTCCAGTTTCGGAGACAATATAAAATTACTAAAACGCAACATTCCACTAAAACATTCACGATACAACTTACATTGATCGCGCGCATAGTATGCTTTGTGCAGACGTTTTATCTGTTTACCCATAGATCATAGATGGCGTTAAGCATATGTAATTTTTCTGAATCGCGGTGTTAAGATTTTCCACGGATTGATGAGCCTCTCGATTTATTATTTAATTTCGTTTTCGTCGTTATCGATAATTGGGTGGTAGGTATATTTAGATTGATAATGATAATAATAAAACAGTTGAATCGATGTCTTTCTATTGAATTCTATCGGTTGTTTGGTACTACGAAATTCGACTAAGTATAAGTAATTACTTATTCGTAGGTTAGATATCATAATTACTTCGTTCGTTTCGTTCTCCTCTTCGTAATTCTGTTGTACGATTGTTCCAAAAGTATCTCAAGTTGATTAATTGAGTTGCGGTAATCCATATTAAGTACTAATAATAAAGCTGAAGAGTTTATTTGAACGCGCTAATCTCTGGAACTACCTGTCAGCATCAGTCGAAAAATATTTTTTGCATTTGATAGCCCAATTCTTGAGAAAGGCTATATATAGGCTATTTAACATTACGCTACGACTCTTCGGAGCCGAGCAGAAAGAAAACAAGTCAACGAAATAGGTAATAGCGTGGGCAGGCGACACGATGCGACGCGACGGGTAGGGTCGGGGGAACCAACAAATTTCACGCGAATGAAATCGCGGGCAGACGTTGCTAGGATTGTAAAAACTTAAGAAAATTTTAATTTCGCGGCGTACCTAGCGCAACCCCCTTTAAAATGATGACCGTCGCGTTTGTCAGTAGATACCATAAATGCTCATAGCATTTATTACGGTTTGCGTGTGTAACTGAAACAAATAACAATATCCGTTTCAAACCACTTAATTAAAACTTTACAGATTATTAAACAATTACTTTATGATTCAATCAAATTGTTTCCGTATTTGGTAGGAATTTACTGGAAAAAATACTTGTACAAGTGATGTCAATGTTAGTAAACAATAAATCTGAGAAGAAAAACTTGGATGGCGTTTTTATTCCCCAGTTTTTTCCCTAGTCTTATGTATAAGAAAAATTTTAAGCCACTCCCACTCCCTTCAAATACCCTTAAGAAGTACCTAAGTACATGAAAAACCAAACAAAGTTTACCTAATCTACTTGAATAAATTTTACTTAATCCACTTTTCTCCGCCTAAAATGTCAACAGTAGCCATGGTAAACAAATTTCACTAAGATTTAATACGCCATGTCGTGAGAAATGGAACTTATTTTCTTACCTTGATTTAAATTTAGAGCCTTACAAACGTATTAAAATTATTACTTGCACCCTTTTTTTCTCGTTCATCATATTTTTCAGTAGAAAACTGACTCGCACTTCCTAAACCTGGGTACTCTATTTTTACAACGCTGTTTAATTTTTAAAGTGTTTTTATATGGTACCTAGATGAAAATTTGGATGAGGTTTTTGTGTTATATACGAATTTGAAACCACGAAATGCAAAGTAGCTTGACGAATGTTGTCCTATAAAATTAATGTATCTAATTTTTGCCTTATTTCAATGGTTGTCATCTGTAAGTATAAACAGCTGTCCTTGACCTAAGCCACCTTCATCTTATATGATTATCACATCCATCATCAAAAAAAAATGTCATAACTTATTGTCCAGAATCACATTTACAACGACCACAGTGCACGTTCACTTGTTTTATTATTACGTTCCTATTCTCAAAGGGCTTTACTGCGTAGATTATGATACAGAATGAGTAAAGTTTCCATTGTTAAGCATGGTCATAAACTAACACAAAACAATTGTTAGTTGCCCCAGTGTGTGCACCGTCGCACGAGCCATAACAAATCGCTTTTATACTGCACTGCTTGTTAACGTAAAACGTAATTAACAATACCTAACCTAACATTAATCTAGTATACGAAATTGTTTACACGATGGAGAATTTAGAAGCTTCTATTCGTTATAAATTGTGGCCTGTCTATTTATTTGAGGAGCTGTAATAAATTAGTCAGGTGTAACAAGGATTTATCTTTATTAGGTTCGCATATGGGACGTAATTTTGCC
This sequence comes from Gortyna flavago, assembly GCA_963669345.1. Classification (NCBI taxonomy): domain Eukaryota; kingdom Metazoa; phylum Arthropoda; class Insecta; order Lepidoptera; family Noctuidae; genus Gortyna; species Gortyna flavago. The sequence continues at coordinate 11,965,827 of OY770129.1, forward strand.
GCCTTGGAATTGATTTTGTTTATATATGAATAAGCATTTACTCTGACGAAGTTATGAAATATACAGTACATAAAATTAATTGCAAAGTACATTTTTCTTACAGCGTACATTTTGATTACAAGGGAAATAAAATAACATTTCATTTGCAAAATAATTGCTTCCTTTATAAGTGGACGACGCCAAAGATAAACATGGTTGTTTTATAATGAAGGTATTCTGTGACAATTTCTCTTCTAATTGACATTGAGAAGCACTCGAGTTTAATTTTTAAGATATCTTGAAACATTGTAGGTAATTGACGTCCAAAATGTTACTTTCTTTTTTGCAAGAAATTTTCCGCTCGCTAGAATTTAATTATGGTCGTAGCTATGCCAAATCACGCGTTATTTTAAGCTTTTCTTTAGCCTTATTATTATTTATGAGTTTTAAAGCGTTTTCAGCACTTGTTATAACCATAAGATTCCGGGCTTCCGTTGTTTCGGAACATAGATCCGGTTTTTGGGAGCAACCTTATTTATATTAAGATCCGGTAAGCCCATAAAATGTTATTACCTTGCGAAGGGTCGAATTACAATATTATAAATGTATACGGCATACATATTTAGCGGGCACGTGTGTGCCAATCTAGTAAGCAAGACACACGAAGGGGAACATTATTAGGTCGTTATCTGAAAATCTGTAGTGTGAAATTACACGGGATAAATTGTGCTAAGAAAGAAGGCCGCTCCGGCCGCGGTGCGACTTGGTGCCTGAAACTTTAATGTAATGCCTCGGCAGAGCTGTTTCCTAGAAAATCCCCACCCGAGCCTTGATTTCGGTTTTATGCGGCTCTAAAGTTGTTTGCCATTTACTTGAATTAGTAAATATGTAAGTACAAATTGAAAATTAAATGTTTATCGATCGTCGAACGCAGTTAAGCTGGCTTAAGTCGTTTTCGATTAAGGTGTGAGCCGCGTGTTTTAATCTCTTCCAAGAGGCTGATTTGTGAAGACTTCAATTACTTTCAATAAGTTTGCAAGACTTAAAAGTTTGCCTATTTAATATAGAAATAAATAAAAAAGCTTCTTTTTTTAATCTGTACTATAAATAAAAAAAACAAAAAGTCGCTTCTCGTGTGTGCTGTGTGACCAAGCTGTACTTCTAAAATATGCAACGGAATTCGATGCGGTATTTGTCATAATTTTTTAATTTATTCCAGAAGGTTTATATGTAAGTATAATATTTTTTGTTTATCACATCTATTCAAAAAGAGCTAGTGTATTCCTCATAAACAGGGACTAAAATAGATCTTTAATCCCTAGGAACTAAAAGTGATTTGAATTTGGAATGTGGATATTGTTAGTAAAAGTTCCAATCACCAAAGAGAATAATCACGAACATTGTTTGAAGAAGTAACAGGCTGTGAGATAAAGAAAACGCGCGAGCTAAAAAAAAAATGTGTTTAAAAATAAAAAACGCGCGAAAAGCATTCTGCCTTCGTTTTAGTTCGTAATTGTTTACTCTAGTTATGATTTTACTTAGTTTTGTACAAAAATCGTATGTCTTCCTCAAGTAATTGTATGTAAATAAATAAACCTAAGTACTATTCTTATTCATAAGTTGCACTTACTTATTTTGTCATAGAGGCTGATAAGAAGTAGAGTGTCCACCTCGGGAGTAACACTATTTTAAGCCAGAGTCCTTAAATCCCTCGCTACGCTCTGGATTTAAGAAAAACTCTCGCCTAAAAAATAGTTGTTTGCTCCCTTGGCAAACAATCCACCATTTTACTGTTGTTTGTCAAGTCGTAAAAACCGTGCGAAGAAGGGGCGGGTTGCTAATATCTTTATAAAGCTTTAAGCACACCAAAAACAAAATCCACTTAATCAATTCTTAAGATAATTTGAGCAACAGGCTACGAATTAATCCTTAAAGCCGTGTTAGACATAACGTTAATGCATTACCAGTCGAAAATCCAATAACCAGTGGCCTTTTGTTAACTTTGGAAACTCGTACGTTCCGATAGGCGCTAATTCACTTTGTTTTATTCCAATCCCTTGCCGACCGTATATCATGCCGCCTTTGTACTGAGATGATGTTCTGTCTAAACTTTCTGAGTCTTTTCTAATTGACTTTCTGAGACTTTAAATTAAAGTAACTTAAATAAGTGTCAAATAGTTAATGCTATCAAAGTACATACAGCGTGGCGACATTAATTTAATACACGGTATACGGTTTCGCGTGTTCGTTTTCTGAACTTACTTTATTTTCATTAAACGTTATTATTTATTCATTTATTTTAAATTTTCTAAAATAGTATCTTGGATCAACCTGTACTTATAGAATATAGCCCAGGGGTCATTTGCCGGGGCCACGGATTATAACATCGCATCAGTGAAGTGAAATTAAAACGAATAACGTACAAAGAGTTGTTATAATTTTTATGATTAACAACTTTCTATACAAGGTAGTCGTAAAATTACTGTATATTCAATGTATATATATCGGCGCAACTATTACGCACGTAAAAACCGCACATCAACAACGCGCAGAGCGCACGTGCAACGAAACGTCACGAGCTACTCATGCGGCGCGCCCCGCTATCGACGCCCCACCAGCACCTGTATTCACAAACATACGATTCACTATCGTATCGACAATGAAACTTGTTCGATAACCTGATTTCTGAACCGAAGGACCGGCAAAACGCTATTCACAGATCCGTATGGAAGGGTTTTCTTTTTAGGTGTGTATACGAGGAACGCTACAAAATGGTAGTAAATAGATATTCGTGGTAGAAAATTTTAAGTGGTACAGAGGCCAGCACATCAACCTACCCCAATCTGTCAAAATTTCCCAATTGAATATGACCCTTATACCTTTGTGGTAAAGTTGAAAATCAATCAAAGAAATTTTACAGATTTGGGTAGCTTGATGTGCTGGCGTATGTACATAAATGATTTTTATTGAGTATTTCACTATGGGCAACTATAGATTATGCATTCAGTAACTATTAACAAATTAAAAACAGTAAGCAATGATTTTATTAATAAATAAAATTTACTGATTTCTATTAAACTTGCTTTGTAAACTTCAACTTTCTGTCAAACCTGGAAATCTAGAATAATTATTTTTCTGAATCTTGTTTTGAGCTATAGAGATAATTGAGAACTACGCGGAAGACAAGGCGGTATGGTCGAAAGACTATAGCTTGCCCTTTTGGGGCGAATTAAAAAAAAATAAAAAATATTAATTGAGGAGTGAAAAATTAGTTTTTTTTTTTTAACAGAAAAAAGGTTGTATGTATTTTATCGGTATTTAAACAAATTACTATTTCCTCATTTTCATTTTATAAAACGTGGTACCTAATACTGAAAATGCATATTTTCAGAAAAGAGTGTCATTGGAGCAGCGGCAGATGCTCTTTGCATTCATGCAAGGGCATGAGGACCTTGCCCGGAGCCGTGTTTTGACACTTATTGCTTAGATTATTCTTTTTTAAACAATATTTTGTTATTCGATAACACTTCCGACAGCAAATACCTGTCGGAAGAATTGATGTCTTCATACCGTATATGAACTGTCAAAATTGTACGGTTTCGGATTTGTGAATAGCAATTATAGGATTTCGTCGACAACATTGACATTCGATACGGTACCAAACCGTGTCGTAGCTTCGTGAATAGCTATGCAGTAGCAAAGTGCTTATAAAAAGCGTGCGCAGCGTGGTCTGGGGGCCTTAAAGTAATTTTCGGCCACCACAGGATAGTCCGGTTAAGCAGAAAGGCAACCTTAGCGAGTTGCAACTGCGAGTGGTCATGTTAAAAAAAAAAAAAAACAAAGGGTGATGGTCATTCATTCGTTGGCATCCAAGTTAGTCGGACGTTTAGGAGTGAATAATATTATTATATTATTATTAATTATTTTAAAATTGATTTAATTAAATAAGAGTGTTATAATTATTGAGTTAAATTATATAAAAAAGTGATTTTTAAATAAAACACAATGAGTCATGAAGATGCTTTTATTCGTGAAGACACCCCTCCTCTTATATATAAACACAATCAGCCAGCAGCATTTCAAAGAACCTATCTTTAGGTTCCTAATACCGGCTTGAATGTAACTTTATCGCCGAATCTATGACGTCATCTAAGGATGGCTGCATTCATTCGACTTGTCGTATAACGAGCACTTAACTGATTGCGCGTTTGTCTCACGTAGTTGGATTGCACCTATTTTGCATCGAAGCCGTCATCAGCTTAGAATTTCCCGAATATATTGCAATCGGTTTTTAGTCTTCCCAGATTGGGCCTGAGTAATTGGGAGGTACCAATTTTCTAAATGGACCGATTATATCTCATGTTTCTTATTAAATGCATATTTTAAGTTACGGTTTCGGACCATCACTCGTTTTTTAAATCGACTTCAAAAAAAGGAGGAAGTTGTGCATTTATTAACAACCGATATAAATCATGACAGTCTTAACACTTTTAAAAGTAAACTATATAAGCGCTTTCAGTTAGAGGACATTTGACTTTCTAATACCTAATTAAACAATTTCATTTCATTATCATTTTTAATTTAAATCCAAACTAAGTATTCTTTTTAATTCCTATTTTTTTTTTATATTAGTTAATTGCTTTGTTTATTGTATTGTATAAATGTAACTTTTATCTTTTATAAATAGCATGTAAATCTCTTATTGGCATGTATATTGTTTTGTTATGTATTTATAATTGAATTTTGAACATGTGTACTTGTGTAAGCTGTGATTACCTGTAATTGAGTGTTGATTATAGGATAATGTATATTATACAAGTTCTATAATGGCAAAAAGATAATTGCAATGTATCTCGTTGATAATCCTTAAATAAATAAATAAAAACCAGTAAAAAAACTGGAGCAGTTTTTATTTTCCTTATAGGTCATTTCGTGCTCATAAATACTGGTATTCAGCTGCATCAGATTAGTAGACCGAAAGCCGACCCCAACATAGTAGGGAAAAGAGTAGGCATATTATTTATTTGTAAAACTTTTTACAAACAAAGAATTCGTCAATTTACTTTGAACTCTCAAAATATTGCATGTATATTTTTCTTTTACGGAGGAAAAAAGCAATTTTGCAGACTACAAAATTTCACTATGGCACTATGTTGAATTGACTAGTCCGATTTCAAAAGCCCAGAAGTTATTTTTGGACTTTCCCATTCCAATGTTCACCATAGGTTTTAAACCACACAGTTTTTGTACACAGCTCCTAAGACCATCATTCTTAACCACATCATTACTTAAAATACACCTAAAATATAATGTACCCGTTCCACGTCAAATTTTTTTAGGTAAGTAATTGATTAAGTGCAGTTGTGCGACACTACGTAGCACGTACGGCGGAGCGTAACTCAGTAAACTCTTCACGACTTAACTTTGGTGGACATTCATCTAAAACTTCGGCAGGCACCTGAACGTCGCGTGACATGACGCAAGCTATGGATATGGGACTAAACTGTCCGTAAGGCTGCCTATCCAACATGTACGAGGTAGGTAAGCGCTGAAGTTAAGCTAAGAAGAAGAGCTCAGAGAAGAGAGAGACACCACTTGTGTAGCAGAGTGAGTAAATGAAGAAGCAAATGTGCGATAAAAAAAAAATCTTGTGTCGAAGGTCGAAGGAACCCCGTCAGGAACGAAGTCCACACGCACGCGTATTTAATAGAAAGAGACAGAAAGAGAGAGATAGTTTCATGGTTTAAAGCCGATAGTGAAGACAAAATGAAAATCCAAGATGACAGCTGCGAAAACTTTCAAATTTTTCATAATTTTTGTTAGTGACGAATCCTACTGCGTTAAAGAACTTTGTTCAGAAAGCTACCTGTAGTGCTATTCTATCTATATATATATGATAACTCAGGTGAAGTGAGCTTAAAGTGAGCTGTCATTAGTGTCAATTCCTATAGCATCAGATGGCATGACAGCTTACTTCACCTAACTTCTCACGGTGAGGTTCTAACAGAATCGACCGGCTGTTTCGGACAATTATAAAACAGAGCTAAACAAAGCTACGCCATGAAAACCAAATGTTCCTAGTGGTTGATATCACACGTTGATATACACATCCATCGCTACACTACAGCTTAGCACATTTCTGATGAGAAGGCAGCCTAAATCCCACGCGTAGTTGCCGTTGTTGCACGTAACGTTATCTCTTTTGTTAATGTTATGTTATTGCTCTTCTACTAAAGTAGCAGCAAGTCTTTATGGTAATCTAGAAAGATGTCAGAACAAAAGTACTTTAGAAACGTCAGTTTGTTCGGAATGGCACGCTCAATTTAAATAATTGCTGTGACAGCTACTGCTATTGGACAAGTGAAATGGAAACAGTAAAATAGTCTTTTCTTTTCTTATTTTAAAATGTCTACTATAACGCAGAAATAATAAGATTACAGCAGACTTTAGTAAATTTAAGAGTTATGAAGCGATAGAGATCACTGCATTTAATATGCGATAGCGTCAGAATTCACGATCAAATATTTATTGAGCATGAATTTTGATTAATCACATCCGATATTGATTAAATCCCAGATTTGCAATACCTCGGTATTGATAGATTCCGCAGAATCATTAGACACGATATCGCATTGTTCGTACAATCGCTTGCTAATTACGATGAAGTGCGAACATCAGACGTTACTCACAATGTGTTGATTCAGAAGTCCCATTTTGTTTGGCTGCTCGGTAGATTTGACTTGGGGAGTTACAGATAACATCAATGCAGATGATGATGAGTTTGAACGCGTTTTTGACAACTGTTTTCTTTTAGCAAGTTACTACAAAAAAAATCGATCAACCCATGCAAATTTTACAGTCATTGTAAAAAATATTTATTAGATTTTTTTCTTTTTATTATCGATTGGGATAAGGGCAAGAATATTATGATTATAATTGAACTATTGAATAAAACAAAACAACTTTATAAGTCGAGGGTTAAAAAGGCAGCATTTGATTCTGGCGTTGGTCATCGTCGCGTTGATGCCACATAGACGTGCGCTAGTGTCACGCTGATGTGATTATATTGAAACTCATATTACATTGACGTGCGTTTGCGCAGATACACAAATCTCTCTCTATTTAAACAATATCTCATGTTGATTGGATTATTGAGATTTTAACGAAGCCTTTATGAGTCGCCATAAACAAAAAAGTACCTACAATATTGTCTGGCATTTGACCCAATTCTTGGTAGATTGCAAAAAGTGCGCTCATAATACAACCGTTCGTATTGAACTGCTATTGTTCTGCTGTATTTGAATAGACTACGAAGCCTTGTTGGTAGATAGATGAGAGGTCTTATCTGAGCACGCATTGTTTCTATACCTACATAGTGCATTTGATTTTTTCTAAGTATTGATATACATTACGTATGTCATGTCATTACTTCCCAGAATTTGATCCTTATTAGGGAAACTACCGAATGGCACAATAATACAGTGTATTTTTTTTTTCAAAATCAACAGGTTTGGGATCTGGCTAGAAATATTGATTTTTCAAAAATCCAGGATGCAGTTTTAGTTTTCATCAAAATCGAGCCCGAGACTCCTTTGCGTACTTTTCGCTATTCGTCATAGTTTCGGATTTGGCCATCCATGCCCACTTGAAAAATTCACCCTGTAGTTATATATAAATAAATTCTGGAATATTAAGAAGAATTGAAAATTAAATATACTAGATCAGTCCAAATATTCTAATGCTAAACATGGTTTAGGCACTGCGAACAACAATCTCAGCAAACGGCCACATCATCACAAAGGGAATGGAATATCGATAATAGAGATGTTCCCAATAAGATACTACTATGGCCTGCATTCATTGTTAACCGATAATATTCTCCTCTAATTAGCATTGTTCTGTTAATGTATATACTAACACAATACTTACGTACTACACAGTGACAATATCTTAATTTCTAGACTGAATCTGTCGTCAAATTCCAATGTAGTACACGATTTCCAGCTAATTGCGCCACTTGGGCACTGTGTTGAGCACAATGGGCACTACGTTTAATAATAGTGTCTGCTTTCAAGCTAGAACATACCCATATGTCTACCCACATAATTTATTGAGTACCTACCCTTCCATCTTAGTACCCCTACGATAATTGCTTGAAAGCCGTTTCCAGATATTCAATTATTTCGTTTATTATATTCTGAATTTTCAACTTGAATGGAAAATGGGAATCAAATCAATTTTTTAACAAAGAAAAATGAAAACGGTACCCACTTCAAATAAAAAATATTCCGCGAACCATTCGGCTGACATAACATTGTCACGCGTGACATAAATATTCCCATTTGCATTATATCGAACAAGTTAATTTACTACGCTGTAGATATTGAATTTACTGTAGTAACACTGACCCGAAAGTCCGGGTTTATGATAAAAGTGCGCGCGCAATCTCCCAGCGCACAATTAGCGTCACAATCAAGATTGCTTACGATAATCCCGCGGCGCGGGGCGCGTTGTCAAAATCAACGTGTTCCGTACTATTTCTCCCTTTCGTGATTTTAAGCCCGCTTACTCCTGAACCTTTAGACGATGCAATTCTCTTACTCAGTGTTACTTTAAAGCGAGGGTTAAAACAATTTGGTCGTTTGAGCTGTATACTTACTAAAGAAAAGTGAGCTACATTTGTGGAGCTTAGTCCATGAAATTGTTAGTACTTCTTGTAAGTGTTCGCTGCCATAGTGCCTCTGAAAAATGCATAATTTCACTAGCACTGCACAAGTATATCCAGTATTCAGAATGCATAAATTATATGTTTCCAGTTACACGTAGTTCAAAGATAGATAGTTCAAAGCATGGAATGCACTCACACATTATTTTGATATTATCGAATTCGCGCTACTGAATTTGGAAAGTGCATGAGAAAGTCTGTAACGTCTTATAAGTCTGTGACGTACTAGATCTCCTTAAAAGTCGAATCACTGCGTATTCAAAATCTCCATTAATTTACGTAGATTCTGGATCGTCAAGTACTTCTTTCTGCCACTTTTCTATTTCTTCTTAGCCAACCCTTGAACGTCTAACTCCGAGTTAAAGCCTTCTTCATCTGTTTCAGAGTATTCCAAAACCTGTCTTTCTCCATAACTCTTTATGCGGTAGCCATTTTAATTTTTGTCATATTTTCAATTATATAACTGATTACTATTAGTATAATATAATTATATTATAGTATGGTATCGTGTTACACAGTAACTGGGTTGTGGAGGTTAGTCGCTCCATGTAAAATACTGGTATTCATTATACGGTAAGACTGTAAGCCTACGCTAACATACTTAGGAAAAGGCAAGGCAGATGATGATAACCTGATTACTATTAGATACCAATATATTTTCTATGAAATAAACATACATATCTAACATTTAAAATCTACTGGAGCTATTTACGAGCCTAGAAGCTTAATCAACTAATTTCAATGGAAATACGGTCGTCTGACCTTTCAGCCATAGAAACGAGAAAATATCGAATAGAGGACGCCAAACCCAATGGTACTTACCTGTTAATGGTGTTTAACCGGTAAGTATCTATTGGGTTTGTCGTCAAAGAATATTTGAAACAAGTTCTACTTCGATATTATGTTTATATTCATATCAGAATTATCTATCAAGACCCACAGGCGTATATAATAATAATAAAAACTTTATTGCATAAAAGGTGTTGCAGTAAATACAAAAACATTACAAATGAACACTGGTATACAACATAAATGGTTGGGGTACTGTCCTCTTAGATGGATAGGCTACATAATAGCCTGTAGTAAAGAGAAACAGTGCCGTATCCCTCAAGAATGGAGAAATCAATTGCTTAGTGTTTAAAAGTATATAAAAAAAAAAGATATTAATGTAATAACATAAAACAAACAAATGTGGAATATACCTGAAAGTATTAAAGTCTAAATCAGATATGAGTAAGTGTGCTGTGTGGGTGTAAATATGTATGTGTGTGTGTGTGAGTGTGTGTGTGGCGGGGGGGGGGGGGGTGTATGTAAGGATGTTTGTGTTTGTGTTTTGAGATTATAAGTGAAGCGTGTATACTTATATTAGTGTAAAGAAAAAGGATTCAGTGTGGAAAAAAGATTCAGTTTCGTCATACGTTTTGTCTAGTAGGAAGGAGCGGACTGCTGATTTACACTCTTGAACGGATAAACAGTATACTGAAATATTTGCATTATTTTTTGTTGTACAAGAAAGGGCCTAGGTAATAGAATTCTTTTTTCGTAAAGGAGTAGCGGGGCTGTAGAAGAGAACAAATTAAATCTTTACGTCGTTTTTTAAGCTTAACAAAGGGAGTAAGGTCATTTTGAAATAAGATTGCATGAAAAATAAACAACTGTCGTACATTAAGAACATTGCATTCTTTATATAACTGAGTGTTGGAAAATAAAAAGTTTAAGGTATTATCCAAAATTACGCCCAGGTATCTAATATTATTTACAGACTCTATTTGAGCACAAATACAATTTAGTGTAGTTTGTGCGAGACATGTGTGAGCTGTGAGTATATCTGTTTGATATATTACACTATGTAGAAAAATTTATCTAAACAAGTTCTCCTTAATTAAAAATCATAAAAAGTGTTTTTTTTTTGTTTCATGGAATAACTGAATCTTGAAAACATGAAAAAATCTTGTTTCTTTTTTCAGCCTGTACAGAAGTGCGAACGAAGTCATTTTTGTGCCTAATAATTTTCCCGGCCGTAATGAAACTCCACCGGAATTTTTATTGACGGTATCATGTTATTTTTTTAAGAATGTTTACCTTGAATTCCTTAAAAAGGTATCTGCGGTATTTCTCATTGACTTCTTTGGATCTAAAGAATGCGCCAACAATTTTAATTGAGAGTTTGTCCAAAGTTAAAGTTTGGACAGCGCTAATTTGAATTTGATATGCCACGGGTATGTCTAAGGAAATTCCGAACGTGTGTACAAGTAGGTAGTTAGATTTTGAGTTAATAATAGCAACTTAAAATCGTGTTTTTTTTACTAGTAGCAAAAACTATTATGCCTTAAATTCACTAGCAACCGGCACCCTAATCGCATAATTAATTAAAACGCAGAAATCACGAATATCTAAATTAATTTTGTAGCATCAGAAACTCTTTACTTGATAAATGTAATAAAGCACCTTTATACGTATAGGCATCAAACACGATAATAACTCACTTATATTAACAAAATGGCTTTCTCGCATCTCCACAAATAATTCAAATGTACAGGCATCTCACACGAATATTTTTCAAAGAAAACTAGCCGGCTCCACACTCAAATTATCTCGCCTCTTTAATATTTAAGTACACTTGGTGTTAGGCTAATCTATTGCCTAACAGTTTAACCATGCATTAGGGGGTTATTCGGGCAAGTGGGGGAGGGGGCGATTCCCGTCATTCCCCTGAGAGATTAGGTTGCATTTCACTGATTAATTATACTAATGTTTTGCTCTATTTCGGCATTTTGACCTAGAACTAATTGCTGTATTCGAAATTCGAATACACACATCGTATGAATTGTTTTGTGTAGGTATTTCCAGTACCCGGCCTTTAAATAATAAATGATATTTATTCTGTAAATTGGCTTTAACAGACATTTTGAAAATGATTTCGGTGTTCCCTAACTAATTAGTCTGAGATGAAACACCGAAACCAACTCAGACGTCACAGTCTCTTTTAAAGTACTGACATTATCTTTGTCAGATTGTGTGAGGACCAAGTAGATTAGTGTCTGTTATATGGCACATCGAGATTTAGAAAAAGACTGGGACACAGGTTTGTATGATTGGTATGCTCGGCCTGTCTGTATATGTCGCAGATGGATTATCAAATCCGCTGTCTTGCAGATCCACTAGCCATTTTACAAAACAGCTCCGTTATGTAAAACAGCTGAATAACGTTTAGCGATTTTCCACAATCATTTAACTCAACACGCACAATTCAACGCACGTTCAACGATTAAAAGTTATGTAAAACAGCGGGTAATGAAACGTCAGATTGGAGAATTTCGTTCAACATTTTGACGCTCGTGGCTCTGTGTGTCATAACAACAATAATAGCGTCCGAACAGAAATAAATAAATTAGTAATATGAGTGAAAATGGGCCTAACTCAAGTGAAAACAGTAATTTTAAGAACAATTTTAATGAAAAAAAATCAGAGTTTTATGAAAGTCAGTCCAAAAATACCAAATAGCCAAGTAGTATAATCAGCCTTTAATGTTCACATGTTTTGTAAAACGGCTAGCGGTTATGTAAAACAGCGGATTCGACAATCTATCTGCGTCATATGGTAAAAGTAACGCCATAATATGAGTGCGCCATAATTTTTGCTGTGGCGTTACAATGTCATTGTGATTTGATACATATTATTATGTTGTAGACAGAGAATTAGTTGGCAATGCAAAGGAGCTATACACAAAGTCACATCTTATGCAACGATTGAGATTTTGAAACACAAATTTCGGGGCCGTGTGATCTCCCATTTTGGCGATTTAAACGGGTCAGCCAGATCGCCAGATCTGACGGCGCCAAACTGAAATCTCGCGTTAACACAACATACCTTGCAAGTCTTGAAAGCGAACATTGAAGAAGAAATCACCAATTTGGTGGACGTTTTTCGAGCATCAATTCAAAATTCCGTAAAACAAGCACAAATGTGCATCAACTCGTTTGACCGATATAATTTGTTCAACTTAATGTCATAAATTTTACACCTTTAAATAAACTTTCCGTAAAAACAGAACCCATTTTTATTATTTTCCAACCAAATGGCGGCCAACTAACATTATGAATTCCATGTACAATGAGGGGCAAAAGTAATTGAATTTGAGCGGTATGTATGTAGGTACAAAACAGAAAAATATTAATTTCAATCTCATTTAAAATTGGCAGGCAAGTTCCTTTGTTGTTCTGAAGGGTCATTATTTCTTTGAAGTATCTAAATATAATATTTATGAATTGTGTTTACCAAAACAAAGAAAGATGAAAATGTCACCGCCAGAAACAATTCTGTCGCTATGTATTCCAAGAAACCGTGAGTTCTAAGTTAACCGGGTCATAAAAAGTAAGACTAATATTCGTTGAGGTAGGTATATCGGCAGCATTTAAAACACTTTATTTTATTAAGCACATTGCGATGAAATTGTCACTTATTTGTATACCTACTGACTATCTTAAGACATCTTCAAAAGACTATGTAAAGAAATAACCAGTCGTGAGTAAAGGTCCAACAATACTGCCTTCCAAGAAGACCACCGTTCTGCACTGTCAAAGCTCGACAGCCCTCCAGCGTCTACCTACAGAGCCACTTCCGCAATCTCCGCAAAAGTTATATCCGGACGTCAGCTCCCGGCCTACGCGACACAGTTGCCTACTTCCCGCAACAACTATAACATTTTGCCTTCTCGATAGTTAATTATAAATCAATATCACCGCGCCTGAAATCTCAATTAATTAAATCCATAATGAAATAAGGTTAATTTATAATTGATGTACTATACTAATATAATTGATGAACATGTATCTAAGTAACAGATCGTATCCTATTAATAAACAGGGAGTTGATTTTGTTGGCAGTTCCTGCTTAAAGGGAAACTTCTCTTGAATGAGTTGCCAAGTAACCAATTAGTGTGACTGAAGAAAGAATTCCCTTGGAAATTATATTTAGAGGTAGGCATAAACAATATCTTGGCTGAATTAGAATAACAACTTGGGGTACATGCCGTCAAGTTCGCACTCCTCATAGATAACAGAGAACGCACCTGCACAGAAATGTTTTTGTCCAATTTAACCCTTACTTTGCCGCGTTCATCTTAATTCTGGCAACGTTCGAGCTTATTAGGAGCAGACTGATAATGCGATGAATAATTTGCGGAAACATTATTTTATATTAACTCCTTAATTTGTTAAAACTTTTCGTTTATGAGGGGTGGTGGAAGTTTACAATTAATGTTTCAGTGAAATCTTTGTGTTAATGTAATTGGAAAGGGAAGTTCGCAATTTTTGTGTGTTGATGTCACAGTTCTTTGATTGGTCAAAAATATAATAAAAAAGAAGCCAAATTAGTTTCCTCAAGACAAGCAGCGTGAGGTTTGTACGTAAACTATGAATATAATGGCGCAACACTGTAGCCTAGCGTCCATCTGTTCAGGTTCAACTATGTATAAGATCCAATCTCTGATTTACACAAATATGTGTTCGAGCAACAGATGTGTGTAGGTACTGTAACTGCAGCTCTCACAGAGAAACCTGGAGTTTTTTGTGTGAATGGTCCATTTACCGTTTAGTCTTGACTGCTTGCATATCCCATCACTATTTGTCGCTGTTGTAAAGCTAAGTGAACCTGTGTACCGATATGTAAGTAGATATAATGTCGCACACTATTGTGCAACGTTGCCAAACACGTTTGATATAAACGGGTGTGAATATACTGTAAAATCGTTAATACTAGCTGTTGACGACACTAAATTATTTTCTTTTGTCTCTTGAATTTTCAACATTAATAAAACAAGTGTGTGGGTTTTTGTTCTTCATTCATTTTGATACCACAATAACCTAACTGACGTGAGGTTTTAAATAGGTCTTAAAAGACAGATTAATTTATTTTATGCAATAAATCAATAAATTAGGGATTGAATAAACTTTGCGCCTAAAATGGCTAAATGACTGTGTTTTAGTGTGTACAGACAGATTTATATTAAACACTAGCTTCTGCCCGCGACTTCGTTCGCGTGAAATTTCATCCTCCCCCCATTCACCTTCTTAGGAGTGGAATTTCGAAAAACCCTTTCTTAGTGGATACCTATATACACTTCACAAAGAACACACTCTCGAAATTTAATGTCTCTATGACCAGCGGTTTAGGCTGTGCATTGATATAATCAGTCAGACAGGATCACAGGACTTTGAATGTTATATTAGATTATAAAAGTAAACCTAAGTACCTACAAAATACTGTTGGAGCTGCTGAAGATTGTGGGACTATATTTGCATTGTATAAACTCAATTTCCTTTGTATTGTATAATTTCATAGCACAGATGTGAGTTCTATGTGAGCTACCATTTACCGGGTAATAATATGTCTTTCATTGACTTGAATGTGCCCTGGCGGCTGATAGTATGTCATGCTCAATAAAATGTCTCGCTGACGGTGGCGTGTGTGTTGGATCATTTAGCTCCCTTCAAAATGGTTCAGCTGAATGGTGCTGATCTATGCGTCATGTTCGTGAACGGGTGCCGTCAGTTGGGGCTGGTCATCAATTGGCTGCCTCGGCTTATTTTTTTTTTTTTGGATTGTTGTTTTGTTAACTACTATTTGCTGTACTCTGGACGCTCTTAACACGTACATCTTTTTTATTTTATTACATCGTTCTCACATATAATTATAAATTCAACATTAAAGATGTAACTAATATTTTTGTAAAAATATAATTTAAAATAGTGTCCATGGAGTTTCTTGCCCGTTCTTCTCCATAGGTACCTACGCTTTGGAATGGGCAACTAGCTTCATATTTTCTGACTGACCGACTTCTACGAATGACTAATCCTACCTAACAGTTTTATGAAATAACCTATGGTCACTACGTACACAATCAAATATACTACCCATACTTTAAAAATTAAAATCTATACCTACGACTAATAAAAATAAACCTAAATAACTCTACCTTAGAATTGCAAGTACAATAGCAGTTAAAACATACAATTTATAGACTGCTAATAAGAACGAACTGTGAACTGTGCTGCGAACGGTGCAAGCCAAATTCAACCTTCAGCACTACATTTACAGTGCGGGTGACGTATCCTACGACAAACTTATTATTTGCGGTTGGTACAGTAATCGGGTCTAGGGATCGAACCGCAAAATTAAGTTTGTTTTTTATTGTATATACTTTTCCGGGATAAAAAGTAACCAGTGTGGTGCCCAGGATATTAAAGAATAATTATACCAAGTTTCATCGTAATCGGACCGGTACTTTTTGCGTGATGCCTGAACAAACATACAGACAGACAGACAGACGGACAGACAAAAATTTTTTTATCACATTTTTGGGTTCGGTGTCGGTCTAGTAACACCCCCTGCCATTTATTTTTTTGATATTTTTAATGTACAGAATTTTCACTTCTACAGATTTATTATAAGTATAGATTGGTACTCTGCCGACGTTTATATAAAACTCACAATGTAAGAAGTATTTCTTTGATTCACCGTATCTAGAAAAATATTGGATTAGTTTTCTCGTTATAAAATTTTATAAAGCAATAAAACTCGTTGGGATTAGATAAAACAGATAGTTATTGCTTTTGATTTATTGCCTGGAATTCCTGTGCTTATGTATCCGAAGGTATATAATTTTCAGGGTGTTAAACACGCAAAGTATTTATATGATGGGGATCAATTTACCGTGTATTTTAGGGGTTATTTGGGTTTGAGGAATTGGTTTATCTAAACTAATATTATATATGGAAAATATTTTTATTTTTTTATTGTTTGTATGTTTGTTTGTTACGCTTCCACGCTAAAGCAGCTGAACGGATTTGGATGAAATTTGACACCACGGGTAGACCACGATCTGGATTACGAATAGGAATCGACTCTAATGCGGGTGAAGCCGCGAGGCGCAGCTTCGTTATAACTAAATACTAATTCTATGACGAGTTTTGAAAATAAGGAACAAGGAGTTCTTCTACACAAACTGGTAAAGCTGATCGATAATTTGGTACAACCGTAGCTTCAGATGAATTGTGAACTAATAAAGGGATCGCGAAACTCGGTCAGTTAATATACTATAAGACATAAAAATCAAAGAGCGCTACAGTCTAATTGAAAACCCCTTTTCTTTTTATGGAGTTCGTAGTTTATAGGCACTTAAAGCGATACTTTCGTGAATGTTGCGTCTGTAATAAGAGTTATATAACGACCCAATGTTATTCGTTCCCTCCGAGATTATTGGCGGAGCGTAAGGTTGTGAGGGAACTTGTTTATTTTCTTTCTTAGTGTGTATAGAAAGGCTTCAGCTTATCGCCAGCGGGCAGCCGGCTTCATATGAGCCGGCCACCTCACGCCCCTATTCGGGATATAAATCATGGGAAACACACATTTCCTTTCCACAAAATGCTTGGGGCAAAATCTACTTTCTTTGCAACGTTATTGATAAATAAAAGCCGATTGTGTATACAGCTGCAAAGCTAATGACTTTTTTGTCATTAACAGACATGGCTTTTTGGCTCGGCTCCACCCTTCCGAATAGTGGACTGACATAAGACATTGGCAGAGGTAATGTCTGAAAAAATATTGAGACAAAAGCCGACCGACCGTTGTCCTTTCTTTGTTTTGTAACTAGGTGTTAACGGAATGAATCGTGTTTGTCTGGTTACTATTATTTAGTTAATACCTATACTTATCTGGTACCAGGAAAATATATTCTAGGAATATTTTATTTTTAATTATTTAAATTGAAATGCACCCTGCAGATAACAACAAAATATTACATAATATGCTTTAAATATATATTATTACATTTAAGATTCAGCATTATACAAATTATTTCGCTAAATTGAATAAATGGGAACGTCTCCCGACGCACAGTCGCAGTTGAAGTTTAACGAGTTTGAGGATTTTAACTAAATCACAATTGAAACTTTGCTGTAAGTACTTTCAGCAGTTGCAAATTTCACAACTGAGTAAATATGGATTATATTATCTATTGTTCCCACTCAGTATTTCATATTCTCTAAGATTAGTGCACAACTTTTTAACAAAGTTAATAAAAAGACTAAAGCACAAGAGTTTCCTCTTTCGAGCTAATCCCATATTTTAAATTTTATGTTAGTTTATTTTACACTCCACTTAGGTTTTAAGAAAGATAAACAGCCAGCTGAGTAAGGTTACTTGCCTTTTTAACATGAACTCTTACTGATTAAATTGAAATATACCTTGAAAGGGGAAACGGAAACTTTATCACCCTCCTAAATTCGTGCATTCAAGAAAAGTTATGGACGACTCGACTGTTCATCGTGAAAATTTTTGGAAGATTTACAATAGTCGGATCTCCAGTGTGTCTATGGTAAACGATGAGAGTACTCCCTAACAAATTGAAAATCAATGAACCGCGGAATTCAATTTGATATTGAAAGCCATCTCTCACGTAGCCGGGCGCGGGCGCGGGGCGGCGCGGGCGGCGTCGCAGAGCACTTCTCGATATCTCTCTCTTTGACTCCGTTCCACACATAAAGCCATACATTCAAAAGACATTCAACTTCACAATTTAGAGGTATTCAACACGAGGAGGAAGTAAATATTGAACAAAAGATGATCGAATTACATTATTAGCTTTACGTGAACAAGTAGCGTTACGTGAGAGTATTGACATTCCAATCTATTTTGGGTTAGGTAAAGCAATATTATGCGTGTAAATAATGCCCCTTTAGAACGTGAGGTGTAATCGAAAAAAGGCGAGTTTAATAAGAGACATAAAAAAACTCTTAAATTCCTTTTGTCAATCAATCGTTTATACTTTGACTGTTCTTCGGTTTAAAGCAGTGGAAATACACGTCTCCTCACTATAATTCAAGACCTACATATAATAAAAAAAAAATCTTGATTCAAATATCATGCAAGCGCACTTCCACGTATAAACCCGCGTTGTATACAATTAAAAAAACGTAGTTAATATCAAATTGCACAAAACACGTTTCTATCGGGACCGTATCCATTAAAGTGTGGAACGATATAATTTGTACACAGAAGGCACTGGGGTTCATAGCTGTTAAGTTGGAGTGGTTACTGATAAGCGGCATAAGTCTTTGTTACTGTATAATTAAACGTAATACTTCGTCTGCTTCTTGTGTTTACAGTGACTTATCACGCAACGGATTGAAAAACTTTGTGTAGTTAATAGGTAGCCAGCTGTAAAGTTGTCTGCACGTTAATTAGAGTTCACAAGTGAAGTAAAATAAAAGCAAAATGGAGCAGACGTTTACTCGCTGACAATAAATTAATATTGTCTGTGTGCTATCGTCAACTTCAAGCGATCCTGTAAGCTCTCCTTTTCTGATAAACTTCTTGACATTTTATTAAATATAACAATTCTAAGCAAAATCTCCGTTTATAATTCTATGTATAAATTCTTGTATTTCTATGTAAGTTGTAGTATGTCTTATTAAATATTTTATGAGATCATGTTTCGAGAACTAATAGAACATTTTAATAAACATCCACTTTATACAGAACGGTAGTTAATGTTGAAGCTAGCAAATCACCTAAATAAATGAATATAATTTGTTAAATGTTTGTTACGACTTTCATTTCGGAGTAGTAATGACAGCTTGGAGCTCTTTCACTCAAGGTAATGCTTTGCGCTAAGTGATTTATGTACCTATTATTGATAAGGACAGGCAATGCGAAAAATGTCCAAAACAACTGGGAAAAATAATAAAGACTGTTAACATTATTACGTCACATTACCCCCTACTGAGCTGGAGGGGAAAACATAGTGCATTAGCTGTTTGTCATCCACTGGAAGGGTTAAGTGGGGAGTGGAAACGGTTAGGGTGATATCAGTACCTATAAGATGTATGTTTGACTGTTAGAAGTTCGTCAGATTTGCTTTAAAAACATACGGATGATTTGGCTCTCCTGTACTTATATTTGCCATTACAATGACTTGATATCAATTGATATTTTTTTAGGTACCTATAAGTTAAACACCAATTTACCAAATCAGTTTTAGTGATCGTCGTAAATAACATAGTTCAATGACTGAACGTCGACGTCTGCCCAAACCGCAAGTATTAATTATCTAAAGTAACGTATACCTCATATTAAAAATGATACCATGTCCTAATCACTACCCGGATATTACACACATTACCATTATTTTTTACACATTACCCTAATTAATACGTAGCCCGTATAATATAGAGGCTGTAATGCCTTATTACCTTTTTCCTTCAAGTGTGTGACGTTGAGATGATCAAGTGGGTCACATATCTTGGCGACATTGCCGTTATTGCATCTACTCGGGGAGATGATGGCAGGAGGTGTCGGCTCCACCTATTCAGAACGAATTCGCTGCCTGAGAAATATGTGTTGCCATTCCTCAAAGAGGTTTCATTTCTGCCTAACTTACGTCTGAATTGCTTATTGCTTTCAAACGAATATAAAAAAAAATAGATGACCATGAAATATTTTTCAATACTGTTGTTCGTTTTCTTTATTATGACAGATTTCAATATGCTTTATTCTTCACCAAAATTATGACTTATTCAAAATCTTTGCTACTTTTTCCAAACACAATGTTCGTCTTTTCTTTAATTGCACTTTTTTCAGGTCAGAAATGAATATGATTGTATAAGTTGCTATTTAACTGATTTTGTACTCATCTTGGTAACAATTTCCATCATTTTCTTCAGGTTACCCACTTCAGAACATAGGCATCCCTATTATTCCCCAATGATCGGATTTTGATGATATAACCCTCTGTTATTTGTGTGATATAGCTGCCATCATGTTTTCTCTTTTCCCTTTGGTTTGCTTGATATTTCAAATATTTGTCTAGGATTGGGTAACCGCTCACATCGCAGTCTTCCCGCGCTCAGCCCCTTATCGAATGATCTCGTGTCTGTGAACCCCCGTGGTTATCATATTTTTATTTTCAATATTCTATTCAAACATTGATATTCAAAACTGGACGTGAGTGTTTAATAATCGTATGATTCAATTATCTGCCTACTCATACGGCTATTAATCTTCGATTAGTACCGAAGTCGCTGGCAACACAAGAGGGTCTAGCTCTAAACTCAGTTTGACCGCTGCCTTTGGCCAATTTGTAAATTACTCAAATGCGCGGCTGAATACACGTAAACTCAGTTCGAGACCATAAAGTTTTCAAACACAATTTAGCTTAGTATCGCAACGGCGGAGAAGGTATTAATTTCGTTCAATGGCAATTGATTTCCGAAGGAATGATGGCGTCATCAAAAATTATTAACTTAGTTATCGACGAAAATACACAGCCATTTTCTCGGCAAGGGATAAAGTAAATTGAATTATGTGATTGGGGATTGCCCCTTATTATGGGAAAGACGGATATCCGAATTTAATATTTCAGGTTACATAGTTTGAATCTCCGCTATTACTATATAGTTGATAGAAATGGTTGTTAATTCCTAATTGTTTCAAAATACACGTCCGCGTCGGCACGATTTTACACTAAAATACTCATCAATTCTAAACCCGTGATACCTGAGGGGCAATTCTCGTAATTTTAAGAACGTTCACAGTCTGATCTCAGTCTCAATCTGTCAAAAATACCTCTAATTTCCCTACATTTTGACAAGTTTTTGACATTTGTTTGTCGCCGAGATGGGACTGCGACTAGATTTTGAACGTTTTAAATTACGAGAATTGGCCAGCTGTTTTGGTTTTCACTAGATTTTATCAAAATTACACTTTTGTTAGCTGACAGTCATTTGCAATTCTCCTACTGATCCTAGTACAAAATCTAGTATATTTTAGCACAAAATCTAAATTATTTCTTTTTTAGAGTTAAAGAAGCATTTCGCACTTTCTAATACCCATTGCCGTATCTAAAGCCAGGATTACGGTACTTCACGGGATAAGCAAAGACACAATTAGTACACAAAGAGCTAATTGAAACCACGTTTGGCACCGAATAGAGATGCTACAAAGTTGATACAATATCTCTGATGTAATGACAGATTGCATACCGTCCATTGACTAATGCACTATCCCATTGACTATCGGACGTCTACTACTGATTCAAAGTAAAATGATGAATGGGGTAGACATAGGGGGTAGACTAGCTCTTGTGATATATCACTATTAATACAGTGTTTATTTTTTTATTTTTGTTTAGTTTACTTCCGAAAATAAAGGTGGACGTTAACAATATAAGTAGGTACCTATTTTATTTGCTTTCTCAGTTACGAACAGCATATTTTAATATGAATAGAATTAAAAATAATAAAATTAAAAACAAACAGTCATCACTTTCAGTTAATATGAATAACAACCAGTTCATTATTTGACCTAATTGTAACATTTTCTATGCATTTCTGTTCCTGTCGTAGCACTCGCAGCTGTAACTCGTAGCAACTCGTAGCAACTCGTAGCATATCGTAGCACAAAGGCCTGTTGCTACGTTGTTTTTTATTTATTTAAGGACACTTTTCTCCGGTCACATTAGGAGACCCGACTTGACCCGAGGACTATAATACGATTCGCTTTTCTTGGAAAATTGTAACCATTAAAAATTCATACTGACCTTTTAGTGGCCTGAACAAAACTTCAATGTTCCCAGTGACTTGCTTTGATCATCCAAGTGTACATAGCTAGGATTGAATGTAGATTAGACTTTGTAACTACGTAAGAAGTACGTATACAAAGGTACAAAACTATCTGGTTTTAATCAAACTTACCAAAGTTTGATTCGGTTTGAAAAGCTAAATTCTAGGTGTTTAAAATAACAGAAGCTACCGAAAATGTTATTGGACAAGTAAATACGGATGAGGATGTTTATGCGCAGATTTTTATCGCAAATTAGGTTTTTAAGGTCTAGTTTTAGTTTGGGATGCATGAAGAAGCCTCCTCGTGTAGCGCAGTTTGTTCCATCAGTTACTTAACTGAACCGAGCGCTCGGCGCATGCTTAACAGTCAAACCCAACACCTTATTTGAGTGGCCAATTTTTCCCTTTCGGTGGTAGGGCTAACGCCCGCCTGGTTTGCGACCACCCTCCCACCGGAGTCCGACGTCAAGCAGCCTGCTGTGTTTCGTTGATGCGTGAGAATTCCAGTGCCTTAAGCATCTTCTGGACACCCTGTTCCATCATAGACCTCATCCATCGCTTTCCATCAGTCGTGATCGAGGTCAACAGTGGGTCCATTCAGATTTTTTTTATTTTTTTTTTATTTAATAATTATAATCACTGTCTACAGAATACATATATTATTACGTTGAAAATGTTCAATATTGCAGTATTTCAGTTAGAACATAATTGACCGTTGATAATAGTGTCGACCGTTCAAAAATGTTCCAAGCTTGCGAATCAATTTATAAAATACTTAAATACCATTTTATAAATTCAATATAACTCAGGTTGCAGACCCTGTATTAAAAAGGCCTTCAATGTTTACCATTTATCTAACTTTACTTAATATATTAAGTAATCGCTTACAATATAAGTATTACCTGCGACGATACCCAAACGATTATTTTTAATTTCCCCCGGGAACGTTTCTTCCGCTTAAACGAGGAATCGATTTCAATCTCAGTTAAAAGTTTTTGTAAAGTAACACCAAAATTTCGTTATTGAGTTTTCTGCTAACACAGTACGCCCTTTATGCCTGGAGGCTTTTATATATTTTTTTTTTTTTTTTAAGGATGGGAAATCATCCAATGACCCCTCCCGCTCTGGGTGGAGCGGAAGGGAGTGTCAGACTCTTACTGACTAAAACCCATCCGTGTTCCTTCCTTAGCCCTTTATGTTCCGGGGCAGCGGTAACCCTTTCGGACAATCACGCTGCCCCGGCAGGCTTCGGCCCTAACGGGCCCCTCCATGTCTGCTGACATCTCTTTGAGGCGCGCGTGGAACACATACGCGCCGTCCGGCACGGGCCTGGTCCTGATCGGACGGCGAGCTACCCATTACTCGCCGTCCGCAGGCCCGCGCCTACGGTGGCCGGGCGTCGTCACGCGGCTCCCGACGCCAAGCTTTTATATATTAAGTTCTATTTACGTTTTCATTATTTATTTCTACTTAGGGTAGTTTTCAATGTTTTTGTAGGTATATTGGCTTGTGCTAGCTGACATATGCCAAATAAATTAACTTAAAGTTTTCCAAAGAATTAGCATCGCCATACAACGTGGTAATGCTGCCAGCCTTTTGGGCATTGTTCCTGTTGACAGCGATGCGGGCAAATTTTTTGATGCCCTATGATTCTTTTTTCATATACAGATACATATTATTATTTTAACTGTTAGCTTATATTATTTAATGTTTTGTGTTTCGTAATGTTAATTACTTATTGTTGTATAGAAGCAAAGTTCTTCTAACTGGACAGACAGCTGTGCTGCTGGGGTGATTTTTGTGCCACTTCTTCTTCCCAGCTAAACCACTAGAAAGTGGTGAAGGGTGGGCGTTTTGGGGAACTGTCTTAGGTAAATTTGACGTTTAAAAACTGATGATTCTAAGCTTAGTTTGAATAAATGACTTTTGATTTTTAATGGGTACAGGAAAATAGATAATCTGTACTTGTGTAGATAGCACGACACTATAAGGCAAAAAGTCATCTGCGCCCCAGCTTCGCACGGGTGCAATTTTTTTTTCGAACAATTTTTTTCCTCTCATTTAAACCTTGTCCTGACAATACCGAACACAACAAACAAAGAATTAGCGAAATCGGTTCAGCTGCTCTCGAGATTTGCGCTTAGCAAAACATTTAGCGATTCATTTTTATATTATATATATTTCTTATTAAGTAAATAGGCAAATAAATCTGAGATGTATTTCAAGTGTTTTGATCTTGAAACTTCGATGCTAAAAGCGTATGATGTTAACTCATTTGTTTTTAAATGAGGATTTAAAATACAGGGTTCATAGTTTAATTTAACCAGTAGGTAACGGTTGGTAAAATACAGGAACCGGACTTCAGTCTTATTGTAACACCAACAGCGGATGAAACCCTTCGCTTCGAGATAAAAAACGTACCGTTCATGGCTCATAAAAGCATTGTTTTTGTTGAAAATGGTTTGTTTTCTTTGCCTGTAATGAGTGAAATAAGAAGAGCTATCTAATGTCATTGTAGTGGGTTATTTAATTAGAAGGCAGAACAGAGAGAGGGCTAATATTATTTTATTGTTTAGAAAAGTCCTCACTACGCAATATTACCTACTAATAGAGTATTATTAAGTCTACGTCTAAACTGTCCCTTCAAGCGAATAGGTATACTGTTGTATACTGCATTCGCGATAAATTTTCAAAACAAGAAACAAGTATTTGATTTTGGAAAAACAACGTTAATACTCACTCATAAACTTGCGCTACAACTTCAAACATTTTTCTGAATTTTTCAATAGGTAGTATTAGTCATTCTAAAATCAACTTAATTTACCAGACTTATTAAAGTTGATATTGATGACTGCATATCTTTGCACACACAATTTCTGCCGCCAAAAACCCTACCAATGCAATAACCACTCTGTCTTATATTTAATTTTATAAATCGACTTCTTCCTCCTCTCCTCGTCGTGCCCATCTTCCTCCTTCTCTGCATGAGAAGAGGCATTTGCTCTGCAGTGGGACAGTTACAGGCCATCGACATTCTCCTAAACTTTTCCCAATTTATTAGGGGTCGGCGCAACATATCTTTTTCTTCCATACTTCTTTATTAGTCGTCATCTCGGTAGTCACCCCCTTTCTAGCCATATCATAAGTCACATAGTCCATCTACTATTTCTTTGCTCGTCCCCTACTCGAATAGCCATCCACATTCATACTCAAAGTTACAGACTGGTATTATTATTTACTAGCGCCCCACGGTTTCACCCGCATAAGTCTC
Source organism: Gortyna flavago (assembly GCA_963669345.1). NCBI lineage: Eukaryota > Metazoa > Arthropoda > Insecta > Lepidoptera > Noctuidae > Gortyna > Gortyna flavago. Next base: position 11,991,421 of record OY770129.1, read on the forward strand.
GATCCCGTGAGAATATCGGGATAAAAAAAATTAAAAATCAAACTATCTCTATACCAAATTTCATCTAAATCGGTTCAGCGTTTTAAGCGTGAAGAGGTAACAGACAGATAGACAGACAAACACACTTTGGTATTTATAATATTAGTATGGAGTATGGATTAATCGTCATTGCACTGACAGTTTGTTGCCGTTGTCGAGTTTCCTTTCATTCATTATGTACGCCGCGGCGTAGTATAATAACCTATGTTATTAAGAATATAATTAAATAAAACAGCTAACTAATTTTAAGTTTAACGCATTAATTAAAACTTCTCAGAGTGAATAAGATTACAAATTATAATATGAAAGTTTGAGCAGCTTATGAAATATTGTTGGTACCTATTTAAAAATAAAAACTAGTAGTTTTCTACTGAAAACTACTAGTTTTAAAAGTTAGTTAGTTAGTTTAGTTTTTTTAAAGTTAAAAGTATTTTAAAAAGCATTTACTAATGCTTTTTAAAATACTTTTAACTTTCAATTATCGACTGATGGTTAAGAGAAGCAGACGTAATCCATTCTAAGAAGGAAAATAAAGCAAGAAGCTGAATAGGTAAGCGTCATTGATCCCTCCACAACGAATGAACCTTGACAAGTACATAATTGCACTAAAGTATTTTCATTCATTATACATACAGTTGGATGCATAAAGTTTTAATGAGAATAAACTAAATAATTCATCAAAATTGTCATCAGCAATGAACACTTTCAAATTGTAGGTTACACAAGTTTCATTACCAAAACACAAGTCCCTAATTCCAATTTGGCCATTCGTGAAATTATAACGCTTACAACATGGTTAATAAACAAGAAACCAACGAACGAATTACGTAGATATGTAATTTGACGAAGGTACAAACGACCAACAACGTAACTAAATTAAAGTTACCTCTGCAGAAAGTGGGTTAACCTCCCAATCCCTACGTGGTTCGGAGAGGCTTTGGCCGTCTCGTCTTACAGAAGAATATTAACTCTTAAACGCTTACAAGGGGCCACATTGAACCACCTTCATGAATATTTTAACATGTAGAATTCGGAAAAAATGAATACCTGTTTATTTTAATACAGAAAATACGAAACAACATGTTTGAAATTGCCGCTCGTCTAGACATTTACACCTAGCCTTATTTTCATGATGTGAAGTTCTTTTATAAAAATCATTGAAGTTTCACCGAAATAGGACAGACCATTTGTGGCAACAGTTATTTTATAGGTTTTGGCAGTTCGTGTAATATTAGACGTGTTGAGAAAATGACTAGCGAGTTTCTTGGCAAACCTCCTCGCAGGAAGCAATATTTCGATTGCAAAGATGATTATAACATACCTATTTATGTAAAGAAATATATTCATATTCTTCAGTTAAACGTAGTTTTTGTTTCTATCGGAAAGGGAAAACTTTGTGAGAGCTTAGGATTCGCAGAATGTAGGTTGGTCTTCCCTAAGCAATATATTCGGACATTTTATTTTTTTGGCAATAAATATAATATGCGTTTGGGGTGAAATTCAGAACAATTGTGTAGGCTACGCGTTGTTTGCATACCTTGTAACTAATTGAATTAGTGTCACGGTTCTGTGCAAATTACTCGGCTAGTTTAAATTAACTTGTTCCGGACAGGGGCGACTTTGGCCCTAAACTTCCCTAATTTTGTGAGCGCAACATCAAACTGTGCTTCGCCCATATTACCCTGTTTGGTCCCACGTGAATTTTCTACACTAATTAGTTTCAACCATGTTTATTTTACTTAAGTTTGCGTACTACGATGATTTATGACAGCGACGAGTGCTGTTAGTGTTTTTCCCCTTGTAAAACTCGAACAGCGAGTATCGCTTTAATTCGTTTATTAGATAACTATCGCGTTATATATTGTGTTAATTAACGCTGTACAGACAGCGGTACATATTTCAACATGATATTTCATGTAATTTGTGTATTTTGACAGCAGCAGATTTTGAAAGTGCTTTGGATATTTTTATGTTTATTCTACTGTTGTACTATACCTTTAAGAAAACAAAAAGGACGAATGATCATTTCACCTTAACAAATACGTTATCTTATCAAACATAATATCTTACCCAGCTGCGGTACTGAGAACAAAGTACGCTGCGTAGACTCTAATAATAATTTTCATACGACATTTCAACCTTGTCATTGGGATATCCCTAGTGACTGAATTACGTTCTTGAGGTATGCGAGTGCGAGTGCGTGTCAATGAAAGCCGTCAAGTGCAACGTTCGCGTCAGACTCGGCAGGGTTAGCACTTGGCAGTTAGTCGTGTAAAATCAATTACATGGTACGGCTGTGTCGCTGTACCGTCGTGAGCTGGCTAACCGCCGGATTAACGGCTTAGCTGCGGAACCCAAGCCTTTTACAAAACATACACGGGACACTAACCTGCTTTTTTTTTTATAAATCTGGTTTAATTGCGAGCAAATAGTACAACGATCTGTGTTACAGTTTTGTTATTTTGTTAAGTCCTTTTCATGGGCTTTTTACGACATGCATTTACATAGGTACTGAATTGTATGATCTTATTTTCTTTAATTTTTTTTATTACAACTGATGAATAAACGCTGCGGTGTTAATCATGATTTAGCATAATTTCAGGAAAGCAATAAAAATATTCAATGTATTTAATTTAAATAACAACTGTAGGAACTTAAACTATTTTTAATTAACGAGAGAATAATGCAATTAAATAGTGTCTCATTGGTAATGTGCGATTTTAATTGAAACATATACTATGTAATTAAAACAATTTGCTTAATCGCATTGAATTTTTAAACTGTTTCACATCTCTGTGCGGTTCTACGGTAAATAATTGAATTTTGTTAATGTTCAGATAGGGTTATGAAACTCCTTCATATGTTTACAAACAAAGTTTGTTGTCTACGTTTTTCTAAACCGTAAGTGTTCAACTTATCATTTGGGGAAAGCCACATTTGTACTTGCCAAGTTAAAACTTGTATCCTCATGGTAGAAATTAGTCGCATAACTTCCAGGTCATCACGACATTATCATTTTTAATATAATTTAAAGCATGTATCAGAATCATATTTATCTAAGGGACACAGGTACAGACCATCAATCTGAACAACTTTCTCAATGGGACCAGCATCGTAATCGCGAAAAAATTATCAACTTTTCCAGACAAAACTTCAATATCTACTCGAGCCAAATCTGATGGCTGATAATTTTATTGTTGCTGTATATCAAATAATTTATAGTGATAGATCTCTACCTCGCGAGCTAAACGGGCGTGACCTGTATAACATCTAAGTACCTAAGCGTAATCGCGTAATCGCATAATCTACGCAGCAATGGAGTTAAAAATCAGTCAAGCGTGCACTGGCAGTGCCTACAAAATGAATGACTAGTTCGTGTTTTGAACCTATCCAACGATTTTGTACTTGATTGAGTGCGTGGAATATTTCAACTTCCCTTTTTTCACGGAGCGTTATTACAAAACTTTCATGTACAGGGGAACTACATAATAGTAGTAGTGGTGGTTTGTACATAACTCATACATAGGTTTATAAACCCACCGGATCTGTGAACTTTTGTAAGCATTCTTGTGTATAATTTTAACCCTTTGACCCTGTTTTTATTTATTTTTTATTATTTGTGCCTACACTGTCCCACTGCTCAGCAGAGGCCTCCCCCAATCCTTTCATGCATCCTTTTCTAGCGCCTCCTCGATCCAACCCTTGCAGCCCTGTTTACATTTAAGCCATTTATACAGGGTCTAATTAAATTAGATAGAGAAACTCCGCAGACGTGATATCCTCTAAATGTGATAAATCAAAAATAAATTAATTTGATGATTTTTGTGGGGTCATCGACCGCAATTGTGTATTCACTTGAAATATCAGTTTAAACAATCAGTTTTTTTTTTGTAACTTCAAGTAACAACATCATCACCGGTTCTTGACCAAACATCAAATCTTTTCTATTTTAATGTTATCGTGTTTAGATATCGATAGATATACCGATCACGTCTGCAGAGTTTCGCTAGCTAATTTAATTAGACCCTGTATGTAAAACATTTTATAATCAACTAGCGACTGACTTTGCACAGGTGCAATTTACTGGTTTTTTTTTTAATTAGACTGAGAATAGCTGTTTTCGAACGTCAAAATTACAAAACACAGTCCCTTAAAACGCCCGTCCTTCACCACTTCCTAACAAACGCAACCAACCCCTCAGCACAGTGCGATATAATGTGTTAAAACATCGAAATTTTAATTTAAAATGTCCATTGTGTAGTTTAGAAGACCTAATAGGCCACACAGACAGACATGAAAAACAACTTTATTAAATAAATACTATGAATAAAAGTCCGAACTCCATGTTTAATAACAAGTTACAGTAATTATAATTAACATCGTACATCGCTGTTAATTGGGACTCAAATTAACACAACTGCAATACAGAATATTAATTTATTTATATCTGATGTTCAGCATGATCGCAGCATTGATTTCAGCGGCGTACCATACCTACCTATTCTTGAAACTGCATCAGTTTGTAACAATCCTTCGATAATAAATCTGAACTAGATAATTATTAAATTTGTTCAGTCTAATGTTTGTTGGAACTCGAAAGTCAATCACTACGCAATTGTGGTGGTGTTACACGAAGCCAGATGTTTCGCTTCAGTGAGTCTGATGCTTTACAGGGTGTTTTGAGATAGATGTTGGGTGATCATTCTGCTTTCAGTCGATCGTCAGAGACTCGTCAGTCGGTAGAAAAATGCACCGCCCGTATAAAGATTGATGTGTGAGTTATCCGCCTTGTGTACGCTCCCCCTGCAAAACTACAAATACAATCTAGACAAACAATCTAAACAAGGCAAGTAAAAGAAGCATCCCAGTACAAAGTTACGTCGGATTGCGAGTTTCTCTGAAAATAAGCCAACAGAGAGATTCTCTCCATGATGGATTATTTGAAAATATTTTATATTCATGTCCACGTTGAATCAGTATTGTTGTTCATTTTCATTCAGGGTGGCTCCCGAAGGACCCAGGCATGACGTGATTCATTTCCAGACTGCATTATAAATTTGTATCCCATTGTTTCTTTTTCAACAGCCAACTGGTTCAGTTACCTATTGTTAAAGCTAACAAAAGGATTGAGATATGCGATTTTTAAGTGCAGCCGGCGAGGTTTTTAACTATTTTAGTGAACATGGGATAGATTTTTGTGGAACTGTTTGGTTTACCAGTAAATAAAGTTGGTTCTCAATAGAGGGGACCCGTTTGATGAGAATCTTTGTCTTCTTTTTTTGTTATCGTTTTGATTGCTCCATTAAGATTTTAACAAAATATGCTAAAACGTGGAGAATTCTTTTATTAACCAATTTGTTTTCAAATTTTATAATTATCAGATATTAAAACCACCGTTTCACATAATATTCCATTACCATAAATCAACTTGTGGTGCTGTGCCAGAAATAATAAAATTATTACGAGGTATTTTCGTTAGCTTTAGGACTCATAAACGAATTTAATCTTAAAACGTGTTTATTGCATACTTAGCCATTAATAATTATTAACACTGAACTCCGGGTTATGCTCTATAATAGTAGTTCAAGCAAATAAAGGAATTGGCATGAAACTCCAGGTTCTGAATTTGTTTCGAACATAAAATATAGCCGGGATATATTTTACGAATCAAAAAATCTTCCCTTAACTTGCCCTCCGCATATCCCAGTTATGGTACGAATTTTGTTTTTCCTCGACCTAGATAAACGATGCATGTCAGAAATTTAAACCTACAAAACATGTGTGTTGATTAAAACACCGTAACACTATACAAACTGTCACGAGCATTAATACATTAACTATGGAGAGTTTGGCAATAATATCTGAGTTCATGATTATTATTAATTATATCTTCAAGATGACGGCAAATATATAAATATGTGACATCGAAGGAACACCAAAACTATTTACTGACGAGACAAGTGACGCCAAAAATCGGCTAGAAACATTATCTGTCTGATATTTATAGTGGGATGTTACGTATTTTTTGTAATATGAGCGGCACTGATTGCGATATACTCATAGACTAGAGCCAGGATGGACCCTCTAAATCCTTTCCTTGAGCACAAAAACATACAACTGCGACCATACAAAAACTATTTATCAATGATGTTGGAACATACGAGTATGCTATCACTATTCAGTAGGTTTAGAGCTATCAATTCACAGACTATACTAGTTTATATGTTTTTAGTGACAGAGGTATGCATGTGTCCTAAGTCTATTGTATTTCGTCCTATGTAGTAGACGACGAAATTTTACGTACGTAACGTTTGTATGTACGTATTGCAGCGTTACCTCAACGGTTAAAACCTCACCTCTTTGGTTAAAACCTTTTTTTCCGAATAATGACCGGTCTTTAATTTTTTTTCAAACGGAATTCGTATTTTTGTCATGACAAGAAGTCATATTTGAAATAAAGTAAATTTTCTTTTGTGACCTCCATTGACATATATACGAGTATTACTGAGTGACTTCACAGTTGTTGACCTGGCTAATTCTCGTAATTTAAAACGTTCCAAATCCAGTCGCAGTCTCATCTCGGCGACAAACAAATGTCAAAAATTTGTCAAAATGTAGGAAAATCAGAAGTATTTTTTGACAGATTGAGACTGAGATCAGACTGTGAACGTTCTTGAAATTACGAAAATTGCCCCTCTGGTTTCACCTGAAATAATTTAAAGATTCCTGATAATCTGTTTCCAATTATATATTTCATAAGCGGACCACAGTATCTGATGTAACGTATGGCTCCCAACCTGGTGCAGAGCCAGTCAAAAAGGGCGATTTGCCTTTTTTCCCGGATACCGGATTTTCGTTACCACCTTCGCCGGAACCAGAAAACTACAATCGAATCCCATTTTTCCTTTTTAACACTTAAGCTCCCTGACCTTTTTTATCTGAAGACAACTTAGCTAAAGTATTTTATAATGAATTTCTTTTCAAATCTGTGCAAATTAGTTCTAATAAGCCTAAAACCAGATTGCGATCAAGTAAAAATTCGTTATAAAATTTAATCTTAAAAAAATGTACGGAATTTGATAAACTCTCCTAATTCCTCGTTTTTTTCTTAATATTTTTACAGTCACAATAATTGACATGTAACTAACTAACTAACCACCGTGTTTTATATTTAGATTTGTTTTATACATTTTAAATTCGTTTTACCAAAAAAATATACGATTTATCTTCAATGTAGTGATTCTTTTTATTTTCGCTACAGTATGTATGTGTAATGTGGGTGTGTGTGTGTGTGTGTGTGTGTGTTGTCGAACGGTATGTGTGGAATAGTGACTTTAGCGTCATTTCTTTTTTTTTTTTGTTTTATCTGCAGGTAAAAGAAGTCAATATTTTCAACCACTAACAAACAATTTTGCCATTGTCTTGACCAGTCCAGTATTTATAACCTGCTTAAATATTTCCATTTCGATGTTAGATAACCAATTCAAGGCCGAGTTCGTGACAGTATTTTTTGGGACCTGACTATTTCCAACAACGAATTTCGATTTGCCATCTGCTGATAAAATCACTATCAACTTGGATAGGATTTAGCCTTGTGGCCATTTTCAAGATAATATTGAGTCTAAAATCTCCTACCAAAATAACTTAGTAAAATAATACGGAACTTCATTACCTAAATTAAAAGTATAAGGATATACTTACACTTAATCCCACTAATCTATATCAAGGTACTTAAGTAAGTTTCCGTATCCTTACCGTATTATTGGTACTTGCACATGGATACTGAAAGCTTGTAGATACACCCCTAAACAATAATATATTACAAAAGTACTTCACCGAAATCAAAGTACATTATACATAGTTTCGCAACTAACCAATGACCTTCCTATTTCGTTAGCTTGGCCTTATTCCTGGGATAATTGCATTTTATGAAGCAATTCGCCCGAGCAATGTCATAAAAATGTTTATTTTATCACGAATATTCTATTTTAGCGTAATACCTGCGAAAATTCGCGAACGTGAATAGTGTGAATATTGGAAAGCAATTCGGATTTCAAACGCTTACTTATAAACGCGAGATTTTTTTGCCATCTGTTTAAGTAATAGCAATTTATGGAAGTAGGTACATAACTAGTTATTTTATTATAGGTAGGTAATTTAGCATTTTGGTAATTCCAATATTTTGAAAAATTAATAATGCTCTTATTCTCAAAGGACCAATAATCTATATTATATAATTAATATTTACATTGAAAATTAATACAGACAAAAACTGATCAAGTACAAAGTAATCATGAAGCTCTTTTTTCCATCAGATAAAGAGAACGAAATATCCGATAACAACGTATTACCAATAAATAACTGATTAATTATTATATGACTATCAGTAGACGACAAGAAACAATTAGTGGAGAGAGTGATGCGTGAGAGATTAACAATACGAAGCGATGAATTATTCGTACGTGTGGCCATGTTTGATCACACGAATACAGCCCTTAGTGCGCCACTGTGCCGATGTGCCAGCCAGCCCTACAAGGGACTAACATTAATATATTTTATTGCGTTAGGTAAATGTTATTAACTTTCATATATCTGTGTTTATGAGTGGGCAGCCCAACCGCTCCTTACACAATACGAAACTGACAGCCAACTATGTTACGCCTGATGTTTAGGATATTGTTTTGGGTAAGCTATGTGCCTAATAACCTCCAACGTTACTATGTCTTTCCTGTATAACTTCTCGAATAGTTTTGTGAAACTTGGAATAGTTGGACGGTACACCTAGGAGGGATTCTGTTACCTAACGCCACTTAACGTTTTGATGCGTGACTCGGGTACTTTCGGTTGCTATTGAGGGGTCATTAAACTACAATAAAATAAATTATTTTCTCATTTTCTTCATACGTAAGCATGTAATATAAAGCAGTGTCCGACTGCATCATTAATTTATGCTCTATATGATACGTGCGAGCGTACAGTCGTCCATAACAGTAGTTACCTGAGAATTTATTAAAACGGTAGCGCCACAATTTTTCCTTCATCGTCTCGTTGTAAATTCACTTTAGTATAACTATGAGGTATTTTATTTGCATGTATGTACCACATGAATCACTCTTAACTCCGACTTTAGCCACTATGTTACATTTTACCGTCGATATACTGCGAGGGGCGAGAGCGGTTGAAACTTCGTTACGTCACCACACTACATCGCAGTAACGTAGTCGCAGATTTAATAGCAGTTTGAACAATTCACGCGTGACCGTTTGACCATAAAGTTTGTATGTCCGGTATACTGGAGTTACATTATAGAATACTATTGAGTCACCCCTCAACTTTGGAAACTATGCTTAGTCGTGTGTGTAGATAGACATTTATCTGATGGCTAAGTTTATGATTAATGCTTTTGCTTTTCTATGTTATGTATCGTCTAATGAACACATTTGTATGTTTATTCAATTACTTACTTCTATTCATCGTGAAGCTATAAACTAACCTCATTAAAGTGATATGTCTGCAATCTTTGAAACCCCACCTCTCAATCACGTTTCCTCTCAATAGGTATTATATATCAGAAAAATACTTGTAAAACATATTTTTATGATATCGTATAACGTATGTCGGCGAGTATACATGTACAGTGTACACGTACATAAACTCGTATATAGCAGGGACGAGGGCCGGCCGTACAATCATCCTGTTTATTGCCGTCCCCCATATAATACAAAACTAGTATAACAGTGCCATACACAATCCGCTATTGTCCTCGCGATACATGCCAGAAATATATCATTTTACCACTTTACCGTCGCCTTTGAATTCCCATATTGCCTCATTTCGGAGCCGATTCGTTGGCGGAGCTGCATCTTGTTAAGAATACTGCTTGGCTCGACTCCTATGAACCAGTGATGTGACTCTAGTTAGCTATCTTTATGACATTCGTTTTTCCCTCGGACGATATTCGACTGCACTGAAATACAAATAGTATCACTTTATTCGTGAAATATGTAGGTACCTACGTGAAAATGATATTGCAAAGTTATTTCCAAAGAATGACTGTTGAGTTTTCAAGTTTGTTTAACGAATAAATGAGAACGACGAGATAGTAAGAAGATTCATATAAAAACGTAAATGAAAATTCTTAAGGAATAAATTTTAAATTAGGTTGGACTACATTAACCTTATCCCAAACCTTTCTTTAAGTAAACAGCGCCTGAAAATAATAACGTCTGTGGGAGCGGTAACGATGAAAGTAATACCACTATAATTCTGTCGCCAAATCGAGCTCGCCACAATTCGCAGAAATTCCGCACAATCTCGAAATAAATGCGATTAGCAATCCACTTACTATAATTAAGGCCACAATCCCGAGTTGAACGCCGACAAACCCAACTGATCAAGACGAGAAATCCAAAACAATTTCATTCGAGTTCTTCAATTTTATTTAATCCCAGGAAAGTCGCCACGACCTGCGGGGCTCAAGTAATTTCCTAAAGGGGGTGAGGGGCCGGGGCCCAGCGACGGGCCCCAGCGACGGGAGACGCTTGAAAAACGAGAATTACACCATTCGCTAATTGCAGCAATCAGTTTAATGTAGTCGACGAGACCGAACTGAATGGGATCCGGCCAATGGCCGCCTTATAAACAACTAAGTGTCTTTAAAAAAAAGTAAATACATTTTTTGTGCTGTTCGTCCCCTAAAACATGGGTCTACTTCAACATCTTATTTTCAATTTTACGAATCCGCGACTCGTTCTACTCCGCTTTTAGCATAATAATTATAAAGACTCCTGATTTGAGAGCTGTACAATTCTGTAGGAGTGTTTTTAAACGACTATTGTTATTGGAAGTACTAAAAGCTGGCGATGTTGTTAGATATTTTCGTTACCCAATTATTTCTTATTGGTAATCGATAACACAGAGATTGCTTCAGAAAATAGGGGAGGTAGATTGTGTAGATGCCAAAATGATAACCGAGCTTTAAGTAAATAATGAGTTTTATCTTTTGGTTGATAATAAAGCCGTTAGGAAGAGCCTTGGGGTATCGTTTCCGTGGTGCCATTAGTGAGGTGTGAACACTTTGCGCAGCTTGTGTGTGCCACCCCTAATTTCCGCAGTCGCCTTTGATACGCAGTTCGCAGGAAGTAAATAACTGCTCTGACCTGGACCCGTTAGCTCTGATTAATAACTGTAGCCATCTGAAGGTGGCGTATGTTTGTTCCGTCCTTGTCCTTAGTTTTGAAGGTAGATAAATTCTCCTACAGGCGGTAGAATTATGACTTCAAACGTATGTTCGTAATGATTACAAAAGTTTTTAAGTACCTGTTACTTTAACATGCTATCGTATAATTTTTTTGCGATTCATGTCTTCATACATTTCACCCTGAAAAATCCATAGCTAAACGTAGGAATTATCATTATCTGCTACAAAAAAAAAAAAAGATTCTGACGAATTGAGAACCTCCTCCTTTTTTTGAAGTCGGTTAAAAAGCGATGACATATCAGTCTGTACAAGTTCCGTCATTAGAGGGCCTATGGATGGCAGTGAAAGAAAATAAACAATAAAAAGCTTCTCATAAGAGAGGATTTTGCTTTTGCCTTTGAAGCCTTTTGGCCACGTATAGGACTTTCTGTTTCATTTTTATTTTTGTATTGTTTTTTATAAAAACAGTTTTTAGTTTTTGACTATGTTTAGGTTAGTTTGTGATCTTCCTGTACGATACTTAATAAATACTTTTCTCCCTTTTCTTTCATACTAAATGAAATAGAAAAACGATAGTTTACGGACTGGTATAACTTCTTAAGTACAATACCTAGTTTTTATTTCATTTCAGCACCATAATTGCCTAACACGTTATAAATCTCAATCTGAATAATTTTGAAGTATATTGCTAATCCATTGCTTCATATGTTCGAAAAATGTGTCTGCTCAAAAACGTAAATAACGCAATGAATGTTGTTGAACTGTCAAAATGAAACCCATTGCTACTGATAGTGTGTTACACAATTACCCCACAGGAACGTTCAGCAAGAGTAGTTCTAAACAAAGGGTATCTTCCCTGTGTTTAGTTGAATCCAGTTCTTACGTAGATTGGAACAAAACGACCACTTCAAGGCAAAGGTAACTACAATGGTGTACACTTTCTTCCAGTACAGGACAGTAATTAGGTGTTGTAACACAATATTGTAGGGGACTTTTATATTGTGTACACCTGAGGAACGTTTAGTAGTCTTGCACGTTCTTTCAAAATGGCCGCGAACTCTAATAATATGTCATAGTACTCATAGTAAAAGTGAGCCGTCGAAAGGCACAAGGTGAGGGGGCTAGGTAATATTTTAATACAGTAAATTTATTGATAAACAGGTTACTATTTATTATTATTATTTTTAACCGGCCAAGTGCGAGTCGGAATTGCACACGAAGGGTTCCGTACCACCGCGTACAATTATTTTATTTTATTTTATTTGTTGTTATAGCGGCAAGAGAAATACACAGTCTGCAACTGTCTACCTTCTACGGTTCATAAGATACAGCCCTCTGGAAGACAGACGACCGGACGGATGGACAGCGGAGTTTTAGCAATAGGGTCCCGTTGGCACATAACTACGGGTACGAAACCATAAAAAAATACTTATTTATTTAAAATATTTAATTAATTCTTTCACGACTTCTCTTCGCAGCCCATTCATTTCTTACTGAACAATAACCACCAAGTAAGCAACATTGAGTTACCAATCTTCTCACATTTCCTATCCATATTTTATACCCAACTCTAGTTGTTGTTATCCATCCATGATTTCATCCTACTACCTAATTATTCAATATAAAAAAAACAATCTGTCTAGCCTTTTCCCTACTAATTACGTTAGGGTCGACTTCCAGTCTAACCGGATGCAGTCGAATAACAGTATTTTACATGCAGCCACTGCCGAGAGGCAGTAAAGTTATGTAAAATACTAAAATGTGGAGGACTAATAAGTCCTTGATACTGGGTATTACCATACCTCTTGTTAAAACTGGTTGTCAGACTTTTTTGGGCTTCTGACTACCCATACCCGTAACGACTTTCAAAGATGTATGAATGTAAACCGGGACCAACGGGCTCTCGATATATGTGATGAATCCACGAACCGACCGCGGTAAGCGTAGCTTAACCTTAGATAGACCCGCGCGGCAGTTATTATTTAGCCACAAACCTCTATCAAATTTTCAATATCCATTAATTAATATCAAAATTTTATCCAGCAATACGAACATGTGATCCCTACACATTAGTTTCACTATCACATCAATATGACAAGATAGATCAGTCCAAAATTTAATATTTAAATCGGCAACGGATGCATAAAATCTCACTTAATCCATTTGTATTAATGCGAGTCCATTAAAGTACGATGAAGCCAATTACATTTATGGCGAGTTCGCATCGCCAATAAGTAATTACATCTGTCACAGCTGGCAACACTTTTGCCCAGTTAAAAATTACGCTGATGATTTGGGGTAATTAATTTTCATGATGGCAACACTATCTAACGTAGCGTGGCGGGGGAACTTTTATTAATGGTGTCTTTTTCTTTTTCGAGGTCTATTGCCGGCGATTTTAATTTGGTTAAGGGGACTGTTCGTGACGGTACCTAGGTGGACGGATAAAGAGCTGATGTAATAAAATAATAGTTACTTATAACTTTTTCGAAAAGCTGTGACTCGTGAATCTTCGAAATTGAAATAATAAAGAAGTCAATTTCACTCGCTCACATTTTACGTGATAGGTAATTCTGCAAAAATGTGGTTCCGTTGAATCATAGGATCAGGGAAAGCGTTTATGGAAAATTCGAACTTGATCGTATTCTCTTTGGAAATACTACAGAACGGGTATAATGAAATTTTCATCGTGCCCCGAGAATTTTCGATTCTAAAAGTTTTGGAAATCTAAAATTCTGTTTTAGGCTGTTGAATATTTGCAATATTGTTACAGTATCGGCACTTTTGTAGGTACTGGAAGATAACTGCATCCGAAATTAATATTATACTTACTGGTTTCCTCGTGTCGTTCTTCTTTAGGTGCTGCATCGTATATGTTAACACCAAAAGTGTAATTTTGGTACATAGATTAGATAGGTTTTGGAACCTTTTAATTTGTCTGACTTCCATAACTTAATATTTTTGTAAGATAATCTACCAAATATTAAACGTGTCCGAAAATTCCAAACCAGTTGAATCCGTACTTGGTGTGGAATTGTGAATAACTCCGATAAGCATCAACCCCAAACACAGTAAATAAAGATTTTTTTGCAATACGAAAAATCCGCAGGTAATATTAAGCTCAGGCAATTTATGTAGAGGTACTTGAAGAACGCTGTGATAGGCGCGTTTTATCCGCTCCATTTTGCACGGCCCCACTGACGTTGTTTGTTCCGAGCGCGATCCGAATCTCGGCGGGAAACGTCCGCGTAATACGGCCTCTTTTCACAATTTTAATATTATATTTTTCCCGGTGACGTCATTTGTATGCATTCCTTTTTAACATAGTTTTTAACTGAATAAGGCTTTGATGGTTGGCTGTAAGCATGTCCAGCCAAAACAATCAAACAAGTCTAGGGAATTGGTTATTGTTTGTCGAAATTCGTGCCAAAATAAAACTGATCTACAAAGGTTTAACTGAAAGATCAAAGATTGTAAACGTTTTCAATATTATAAAAAAAAAACAAGTGCAATTTGGAGTGAAAATCATCAATGATGACTGAATACTTAGCTACAATAAATTTATCCAAACACAATCACTCTTCATAATCTTTAACAGATAAACCAGCTGAATCAAACGAATAGATCATGATTGATTTGTTACCACGTTAAAATTCGTTATTCTTAACTACATAGAGATACATTTTCATATTTCATTTATAGAATCAAGAAAAATAAAAGTTGGGAAAGGAATTGACAGGTGCACGCGCGCTGGGCGCGGGCGGCGCGGGGCACGGCCAACGCGGGCGATCACACGCAACTACCAACCAACTCATACAATTTATTTCACTTTGTGTGTCAGTGAGACTCGACCGTGCAACTTATTCGTATATTTATCATACTGAGCTTGGAATAAAAGGAACAGACTTGTCATTCGCTCGATAGAAGGAAAGTTCAGAGGCGCTAATGTACATAGGTAAGTCAGGGGCCGAATTATATGCTCATTCTGAAAAAGAAGCTGTCATTCATAAATAATATTTTGTGGAAGCGTTTTGAACATGTCAAGCAGACCTGCTGATCTATTCTTTAGAAATCACACCGTGAAAACTTAGGTGAAGTGAGCCTTTTAAAACATGTCTAATTTACATTATATTAGTCATACCTCTGTCTAACCGTCCAACCTACAGATATATATTATGTCTGTCAACATCGAAATTGTACCAAAAATTTAAATTTATTATTACGAAAAACTAAACCCTCTGCCGCCGGTGTCCAAATAATATGCTTGAAAACATCGCAAAGATTTAATAAGATTAAAATAGTAACAGCTGCTCCACAAAATAATAATTTAGTAAAATAATATCAGACTCAGTGCGCGAAACTGTATCTACAAATAATTTATGTTCCATTTGGAAGCCCGTAATTGTGTAGAATTCGTATGTAAATAGGTAGCATCCTTTAATTATTCCCATAACGTTGCAAATGCGTATCCTGTGTATGGTGTCATAATGCATCACAGTATATCATGCATAATGCCAGATGTGGTAATGAGCAGCGAATCTATTTTCTAGGAATAGAAGGCGGAGTAGGATTGATGACTTCTCAGCTTGCACCACGTTCGAACATACCACGGTATGTATGTACGATCCAGTTTAATTCAGTTAATACATTTATCGGTTTTACGCATAATATAAAAAATATTTTTAATTGTAAAATTACATTTAAAAAGTAATTTAATAAAAAAAAATCGACTTCAAAAAGAAATTAACTCAAAATTATAAAATAACTTTAATTTCGGAAGTCTGTGTCTTGGGATCTGTATTTTAGTTTTAGTGTTTTGCCACCGACTTCCGAAATTAAAGTTATTTCATAATTTTCAGTTAATTTCTTTTTGAAGTCGATTTAAATTTTTTAAATGTTTTTTTTTTTATTGTGTAATTTTTCGTTTTAAGTAAAAACCGGAATATTTGTAGGTAATAAGTAGGTAATAGTTTTGTTGTAAATATTGCACTAGAATTTGACCAAGGTTTTGAGATTTTTCCCTTTGACACTACACCCGTAGCTCGTATAAATAAGCCAGGCCGTCATACTTACATGTATTAGTCCATATCTTGAAAATTACTGAATCGATTTTGATGAAACTGGCACTGTTCCCTAAGTAGAAGTAAACGTAAGCCAATTAAAAAAAATGGACACGATCCGATTAATACACAAACATACATACATACATACTTCTATAAACTTTTGTATAGTTGTTTGGAAGCCCTAATAGATTGTCATAATTATGTGAATATATTGCAGTTCCAATAAAATTACCTACATACATACCTTGATAACCTCTTTTTTTTTAAGTCGGTGAAAACGATTCAAATAGGTGCGTATTATTTACTAGCTTTCGCCCGCGGTTTCGCCCGCGAGGTATGTCCATAAAAACTATCCTACGAGTATGTCCTTCCCCGGAATTCAGTCTATCTCTCTGCTAAATTTTATCGAAATCCGTTCAGTGGTTTAGGCGTGAAAAGGTAACATACAGACAGACAGACAGACAGAGTTACTTTCGAATTTATAATATTAGTTAGGATCTATCGATTATTCTGAATCGAGATGTTAAAATAATCTGTTTGTAAATTTAAAAAATTATGATTCATTAAATGTAATAAATTGGAAATTAATCGTGAAATCAGTAATCGGATTTTTCACCGGATTAATTTCGGTAATGAGTATCCCTTTTGACCTGCAGCGTTACTTTAGGCTGAAAATATTTTCGTTGGTTCATTGATCATCAGACGATCTGACGTCGGTATCCAGTTTATATGACCTGGGTACTTACATACTCGTATATAAATTGTATGCTAAATGCTTGGTAAGAAGCTCAACTTAGGTAAAGTAAGTGTTTTCAACTAAACATAGACGTGAGAATTTATTAGAAATAAAAAGGATCAAGGGGCCGGGCGATGGGTAGGTACCTACCTATCTAAATGCTCTAAATTCTTTTATGAATTATTTACTTAACAAAATGACTGACTACTTTATTGTGAAATTCTTGTCGTTCATATATACTTAGTATTCTAGGTTTCTTTTTATCTTCCAATTTCGTAAGTTTTTCGTAAGAACCATCCAAATTTTCTTTGGCGCTAGATGGCTTTGAAATGGTTTAATTAACTTCTATCCCTAAAATTCTTTGACCTCAATAGACAAGTACCTACCTAATTAAAGTTTTGTTTGTGAACCGTTCAAATTCTAATTGTGTTGCGTGTAGACTCGGCACACTCGTGGGTGTAATTTGTTGAATATCAACATTAATAAATTCATATAATATTCATTATTAATTGACATTTGCATCCCAAGCACCATTTAGTAGTGTAGAATATAATATTATATTAATTATTGTTGCCAAAAGATCATTAGTTCCTAGTAAACATCATTATTAGAGTTATAAAAACACAAAAGTTTTGCATGGCTGAGCTCATTGAGACCCTAGCGAGCACAGTTCAAGTAGAAATGAGAGGCGGAACAATAAAATGCGGATTTTTAAGGCTGTACGTGAACAAATTGCGACTCCGAACGGAGTCCTCCGAAGGACGCGAGCTCGAGCCCTTACCACGGTACACAGACTGTTTTAAACATGGCGACAAAATTAACACTGCGACACGACGAAATATTATGTAAGTTTAGTGCTATCATGACTACAGGTGTTCAGTTCATGCTCCTGGAAGGAACAAAGTCGTTTTTATGATTTTCATTCATGCAGCCTATACCTCTGGTACAGAAGACGAGAAAAACAAAAAAAATACTCCGGTCTGTCTTTCTCTGGTTCTTTGCACTAATCTTTACAGATTAACCATAGTATGAAGTTTATTTTGATAAACACACAACAACTCCATATCAAAAACTAGAAACAGAAAGTTAAGGAGAATTCAAAGCGAATGTAAGAGGTCGATGGTAGTGGTCGCTGCGGTTCATCCCCCCGCGAAGATTTGTTGGTGAGATTTAATTTGAGATACGGTCGCGACCACACGCCGTCGCCAAGTTTTTACGTAACTATACACAGAATTAGCTGCCATTGTATTACTTTAATATTGCTCTCGGCACATTTTAGCAGCCAACAGTTTAATGATATATTGAGAAGCCAGGAAGATTCTTATGTCGCTATTAAGTAGCTTAAAATTAATTTGCTTGTTAGCAATTCGAATGTGAAGGATGATTAGATATACGAGTACCCTTATGTCATTGTTATGATAATTTGTTTATAAGTAAAGGCAAATAATAGAATCATCTTCATAATCATATCATTAGATTCTTAGAAATACCATAAATATGAAACGACATCATTAAGGACTCAAAAGTACATAAATATAAGTATTTAAATAAGTCGCAAGGTTAGCGAAACGAAATAAATTCCAATTAGACGCGAATCATGTTATTAGATATAGGATGCGCAGAATGCCCACTTCTCAAAATGGTAACTGAGTCTCTAATGGACTAATTCTCAAATGGCTAATTCTATAAATGACTAATTCTTAACGATATTATACAATATTCTCGACTATAATTCGAAAATATTATTTAATATCGATGAGCATACAATAGCCAACAGTTACCCAGTAAAATTATTAATAAGTCATGACATTTATCGCGAACTGTCTTTCCGACAAGGTGATACTCGGCCCCGCGGTCCACAACCAGAGGTGACAAATAACTTGGCGAGCTTTATACAAAGTTATTTAAGTTATATTGAACACTTGGTACCGAGTCAGATTTCACAGCGGAGTTAGAAATTATGCACTGACTGCCAGATCCGAGTGGTTCGATAACGTTTGCAGCTAGAGAACGGCGACCGGTGTGGCGGTGTGTCATGTATCATTCATAAGGAGATGCGGCGTCTGGCGTACACCGCGAATATTTCACAGTCGGTTTATCGAAAGAGCAGAGGCGCGTTTAATGCCTCATAGAGTGCGGGCACAGGTGGCTCCAATATCCTCACCAATAGTATGGAGACGTGATCGGAAAACCAAATTGCAATTGGCAACTCGCGACTTCCTCTTCAAATAATGAAATTTGAAATTTATTGTACCGATCGAACTCTTCCTTGTTCCGCTGTTCCAATAAATTAGGACGAAGGTAAGTCGGCACGCGAAGAGAATTAAGGCGAAGTTGCCGCGAATCTGTTTTCGTACTTGGCTTAAGTGTGGAATTTTAATTTCTGGTAAAGCTTGGCGGTGCCGCTCTGTGTATAAACTTGACAGTGGTTTAAATCGTGATAACGACGCCTCCTATATTTTTACAGTCTCCTGTGTGATTTTCATAGCCATCATCGTAGAAAAGATGGTAAACATTATGATTATGAGATGTTATAAAAATGATAATAAAAAAAATACTTCTATTCCCGTAACACCTTTAGGTTTATAACTAGCACTAAATATTTATTAAGCACAGAATTGTTCAACAAGAAGAGTTAAAACTTTATTCAGTATAGTTTGCCTATCTTGTTATCTTAAAGAAAATTCTCCACAATTAACTGTGTAGAATTTTAACATTGATTATAAGTTTTTTTAGGTACCCGATATATTTCTAATATCATTTTTATCTAACCTACTTTCCAGAAATTCTTACCACCGTGGGTAACTATGTTGGACTGGAATTGTGACTGCAGCGTCTGCCAGTGATTTTTCTTTACAAGAATCTCTCCGACAATCAACGTTGGTACGCTTTGAATGAAACAGCAATATTTTTTTATATTTTTTGTCGAGAATCCAGTACTTACCAGCGAAGCTGTGCTCAGTACTTGGTGCCCACTGAGGCGGCATAATAACGAAGTACCTATCGATAATATAGCGGGTACAACTACCTACTACATTTTTAATCTAGAACCGACACAATTTTTTTCAATCAAAGCTTTTATTTATTGTCGTGCATTTACGTCGTGTTTTATTAGCATGGATGCTGGAAATTATCCCATGGGAATGTACTACCGGGATAAAAACTATCCTGTTAATCCAAGTTATAAACTATCTGTGGGCCCATCCAAATCCGTTCAGCCGTTTTTGCGTGATTGAATAACAAACATCCAATCATACAAACTTTCACATAATATAAAATTACTATATATTATATTATACTAACTTCTGCCCGCGACTTCGTCAGTGTGAAACTTACTCTCCCGACCCACGGCGTCGCATCGCATCGCCTGCCCGCGCTATAACTTCGTTTTCGCTTAGCGTTATTTCTTACTTTTTGCTTCCTCAAGAATTGGGCTACCAAATGCAAAATGTTTTTTTTTTTTACCGACCGGTTATTTTAAAGATTAGCGCGTTCATACAAACAACCTCTTCAGCTTTATTATTAGTAATATAAATTAGTAGGATTATTAGCTTATTATTACCATATTACGGTATAACTCGGAATGAGAAACTTGGATAAGAAAGAGATTAAAACAGAAGAAGAACTAGCAGGGGATCGAGGAGGGGGGTTTAGGGGGTCAGAACGGAATGAATCAATCTAACTTGTCAGGCGAAATTGCTTCTTATGAGTGTAGTAACAAAAGAAGCTCACTAAAACTTCCTCGGGCTGTACTTTAAAATTATAGCATTCCCGATACACCATCCCGCGTTGAAAGCTTTCGAAGCTATAAAAGTTTTCATCCCCCGTTTTTTGAAATTATGGCATCTAAATCTAACGAAGGTATATTACTTGAGTAGTACACTGAAAACCTCGAGTGGATATAGCAGAGGTCATAAGTTTAAGTATGTTAGAGTTGCTTTAAATATTTTGAAAACTTGCAGTTGTAATACTGGCTTTATGAAAAATAACCATCTGTTTTTTTTTTACGGTTTTAGTTTTTGTTTTTTTTTTACGGTATCTTTTTTTTAACTTAGAAGTTGATAATAGGTATATACATACATATAGGTATCATACTCAACAGATATAGAAAATGAATATGTCGCAAACTATGCTCCACCTTCTGTCCTGGCCTCTGTGTCCCAAAACATGCAGTCAAAGTGACATCTACGACCGACGACGCCGTGGAAGTGGCGAAGTTTTGGACAAGACCTGAAATACAGTCGTGCTAGCGACACGAAGAACAGAAATGGAACATTATTTGTGTTCAAAAGAGTTACCTACGCATTTCTTTAGGTAAGTACCTACTCGTATATAAATTGTGTGGTGTGATACGTTTTAGTTGTGCATTCCCCAGGGAAGGGTATTCTTTTTGCATGTCCAACTATAACGGAATAAAATACTTCACGTATCCCAAGAAAGTCTTTCTCTTTCTATGACAACTTTACTGCAATTTTCATTTTTCTAAACAATATTCTCCCTCTATATTTCCTAGAATTTTCATGACTTATCCAACATTATGGTCGCAGTCCTCCTGATTTGTGTCGAGTGTTAGATTTTAAAAGAAATAAAAAAAATCTTCAATTTATGAGGAAAGAAGTTTTCAATTCAATGCCTTGCCTTCAATTTGATTTCAATTCGTTACAGTTTGGCACCGACCCCAGAAACTGTTACTTAATTTATTTTTTAAGAATTATTTTCTTCTACAATGCTTAGTGTAGCCTAACAGCTAGGTACCTATCAGACATCGTCTTCGTCATGTTCCATGGGCTTTGTAACCCTTTCATAAATAAGCTCCACAAGAACCTATCTTATAATCTTAGTAACAAAACATTTACGATTAGCCGCTTTACGTTTCCCTCGCAAAGAAAACCAGGTAAAAACTCACCCTGCATTAATATAACCCGAAGGTTACATGGAGTAGTAATAATAACTCAACTGAATAACTATATCCTGGCTCCAGTTCGCACCGCAACTCTCTGGCTAGCAATAAACGCCTCGAGAAATATTTTCACATCGTTGTGGAAGTTAAAATGAAAGTAAGTACACCCAGTAGAGCAATAGCAGCCCCTACACCGCGGCGACGGATAATGCTGAATATTTCGACGAGTTACATAATTTTATTCATGAGCCGACTCCGATTGCGTATCAAACCTTTCGTGATAGTTTGTATACAATACGTCGATCACAACTTTCTCGATTGTCAGACTATTGTTCTGTCAGTTGATGATCTGGTTACTGTTCTTGCTTATTTAGGTACCTACATTATGATTGTGTAGTATTTTGTTTTATAATACAGTGTGTATTATTAGCGTCCTGGGGTCCTAAAAAGGCCACTTTGGCAGAATCCTAAAACAATTCATATCACGCAATTTCATCTGTATGACAGTTTTGTATGGAGATTCATAAAATGCCATAGGTACACCTCTGCCTAACCCTTCAAGGATATATAGGTGTGAAACTGTCAAACAGATGAATTGCGGGATATGAATTGTTATATGATTCTGCCAAAGTGGCCTTTTTAGGCCCCCTGTTTTCTGCACCCTAATTGCTTCAATCACAATCTGAGTAATTTTAAAAGTTATTGTTAATCCATTGCTTCATATGTTCTACAACGTAAATAACGCAATGAATGTTGTTGAACTGACTAAATTAAAGCCATTGCTACAGTTAATGTGTTACGCAATCACGCCGCAGTTTTTAAAAATCTGCTTCAAATGATGAATCAATTAAGAGTCAGTTTTAACTTTACTTAACACTAGGTACTTTATACTATCTTTATATTTATTGTCATCTTCCAAAGGAAATAAGCACTTTGCCGAGGTTATATCCACTTACGGGAAATTTCGCACTAGAAGCAAGAAAATTGCCTTTGCATACTGTATAAAAAAACAAACTGTATTGATGTTTCCTTGGAAAACATGGAAAATCACTTTGCCACCAAATTAGTGGTGTGAAGTAATTCAGTGCTATTTTCATTTAGAGGCTTCGCATGAGGGCACAGCGCACACTGCTGCGTACGCAGAAATAATAAAAGGAAAACACAGATGAATCTTCTCGATTTGTAAGTAACGTCACCGACATTGAAGAGAAGAATAATAAATTTCGATTACTTTCTCACGTCCGCAATCGTGATTCGATTTCACAATTTTTCACCGCTCCCCTTAGGAAAATCATGATTAAAATGGAAAACGTTATTACTTTCAATCATGTATTTTTTCTTCTACCGTGATTTTTTCAATGGTGATTAGAGGCTATTTACAGTCTATCGAAGAGGCTTCTTACTTATTCAATAGATGATGCCTGTAGATTTTTCATCGCGTAATAAATAAAAAAGATTGGTGGAAAAGTGCTCTTTAAGATTGAGTGTAATTTAAATACTTTTCGTGTTGAGTAAGTTGAGTTATTAAGTGCTGACAGGTGTGGTTTTAAAACTAATTAAATTATGTAAGCATCATTACTAATTTTTGTTCATGTTGTATGTACCTAGTACCTAAGTCCAACTCAAGTTAAGGAAAACAAACGCTCCTGCAGCGTTGTTTACTAGTTACCAAGTAATAAAAAAGTTAGTTTGATAGCAGATTAGAAAGTACGCGAAAGAAGCGAGTTCGGACTGGGGGTTACGTGACTAAATAAATCTGACTCTCGACGTCGACCCGCCGCCCTCAGAACCGAGCAAACTTACAGAACGAATCGACAGCCCTGTCTCGAACATTCCAACTGTTAACACACGAGATGCTTATCTCGAATTAAAGGTTAAAACAGATTAACTTGGTAAAACACAAAGAGAAGCTTCGTTTAACTTTCACAACTTTCGAGGAACAATTAAATTGCCTAACGCCTTACTTAAGGTATTTTGATTGTGTTCGCCCTTACATGTGAGTATACACAGGGCATGGAATACATGTTACTCAGCGTTGTACCTATAATAAACTCTCGCCCCGGGCGTCACTCACATAGAATTCGTAAAACAAAAAAGTTATTTTTATCCCCTAAGGGTTCCACTTTCAACCAAAATGGATGTGACAAATAGACACATTGATATGACGTATATTTGTTGTATGATTTCTTGCCGATTTGGGAATGACAGGAAAACAAAGTCACTTGTGTGGGTACTTGTGCTGTTTGATGGCTCAAGAAGTGAGATTGATTGTATAAGTTAGCTAGTCTTCTCAGAAACCTACAAACATTTTCTCACTTGTAAACTCTTGCTCTTGATTGCACTTGTAAGCTCTGGCTTACTCGTGTTTTAAGCAGTTCCCTTTTATTAATTCTTGAGCAACAATTTGGTAACCTAAAGTCTCTCGAGCTAAAAAATCACAAATTAAGTACCTACTTAGGCAGGGGAAATAAAGTGAAAAGTGGAAGGCAACAAAAGTCTTACATAAAATCCTATTGTAATGGTATCAAAAAAGTGAGAATCAACAAAGTGTAATTCGTAGTAACAACATAATCGGTCCAAGATCTAACACAGAAAACGAAGCCTGAAAATCCTAAATTGGAAAGTTTTCAAGCAGGGTCCGCCGCGCGACAATATGCATCTATTGCATGCACCATTTATTTCATTCAAAAGCTTTATAGCTCCTTGAAAGAGGACTTTTCTCATCCGCCATTACAAAAATGGTAAGAACAGGAAACATTTACAAGCCGCATGATTTATGGTTTATGCTGAAATCAAGATGCTTGAATAAATTCCCGCTCATCAATTTTAATTCAGTATCAACCGTTGTCGACTGAAGGCACTCGTTTGAAAAGATAAAAGAGTAGGTACCTACATAAATGAATCATTGAGTACTTTGACGAATACTAATGTTTATGAATGATTTAATGTTTTCTATTACTCCGCAGCAGCAGTGGTGGCTTACGGCCCACTCCCTCTCACAGAGAGGACGCCTGTGTCCCAGCAGTGGGAACATTATAGGCTGATTATTTTATGCTTATGACTTCGCTTTCCAATGTTTGCACTACAGATGATTAAATGCATTTAGCACTACACGAATTTAAAACATCGTTCTGTTTCCGTCAATCTTTTAGAGATGACAGAACGATAATGATTTAAATATTAATATTATTAAGTATTTGTGGTGAAAGCGGGCTGAAAAGTCAACTCCAAAAGAAAGAGGTGCCTCGACGTAAACTTTTGTAGGTACCTAAGTCCACTGTAACCCTGAGCAGTCAGCCTTACAAACAACAATCAATCACACAATCGGCTGCTGAACATAGAGTTTATAGAATGCGGCGGTACTATGAGGTGCTGTCTTTATCAGAATGTAATGTCTAGCAAAGGTATATCTATGTTGTACCTTCTAGTCCCTGTTCAATAAGAAATCATCTGTACATATTATAAATTGAGGTTCTGTTTGTATGATCGCGTTATTTTTCTAAACCACACAACGGATTTGGAAAATTCATTTATAGAAAGTTTCCGGAAAGTTTATGTGTAGGTTCAACATACATATTAAACTTACTTATAACAAAGAAATCTCGATATTTTGTCGAGTCGTAAAAACCGTGCAGGTAGCTATATAATATATAACTACCAAGCAGGTAGTTATATATTATATTAAAATAAAACATGCAAAGTATGTACATTAATGCATCAGTTAACAAAATTCTCGGAAACCCGCCACTTTTAGTCCTCTATCGTATCCAGTTAGACGATGTCAGATATTTTTTGCATTTCCAGGAAAGTAAGGAAGCTCTGCTCTTCTCTCATTTGTCTTGCGTATAAAACTGCGAGTTTTCAAAGTAAATCGCAAAGCATCTAAGGAACAGATGCATCTAAGGAACAGACATATCAAGATATAACTCTATACTGAGAAAATATTGTGCTTTCAGATATTTGTGTAATTCATCCACTCGTTAAAAGATAAGTCTACTTTAAAAACCACCTGTATTTTATTTTCTAAGTATTATATGAATACCTACTACTAGTAGATATTCATAACTAACGCACAGCCACTGCAATAAGAATATAACATTTTAAACCTAATAATTGTTGAAATTAATTTGTACGGGATCCTACGCAAAAATAAAATTAAATGTTCAACATTCCAACTTTAATTATGAAACACTGAAGCTATATTTCTACCCAAAATTTCGTAACTGATTAAACGAAAAACACTCCAACCTCAAACACAACTAAAATTTATTAACAGCAATAACCGACCAGGTCAAATAAGTAACTTTTAAATTAAATATTTTTGTTAAAATGTTAAACTAATCCAGAGTTCAGACCATCCGCCCATACAAAATTAGTGTTGGAGTGGGTTGGTCCACTTAATCACAAAGTTGGTTCACCTCGGGCAAGTTAACTCACTGTGCACCTGTATTTCCTTTTAATCTTAAATTAACTCGGAAACCATTCTACTGGAGTACCTAAGTCGAACAGTAACCGTACATTCGACAACAAAGGTAACGTAACTAACTTTCAATATTAATGTGTGTAAAACATTCAAGATCTTGTTTGTTTTTTGCTATTAAAAACTTGATAAATGATTTGTTTCAGACAGTTAGGTACATTAAAATAAAGAATATCAGTTAGGTACATTAAAATAAAGAATATCATTTATTTGGCAACAATGACACAAGCAAAGCAATATCTGTCTTCCGAGACGTGGACGCTCACAAATGACTGTCCACCGTATACCTATACGAGTAGCACAAAGGGCCATGGAGCGAGCCATGCTTGGCATGACCCTACTAGACCGAGTGCGTAACACCGAAATCCGTCGTCGCGCGTCGGTCGAAAGTCTACGACGTCGGAAACAGGGCGATAGAGACAGAGTTGAGCAAAGCAGTGACCGAATGGTGGCCAAGGCTAGGCCAAAGTAACCAGGGCCGTCCAAAAGCACGTTGGGTTGATGATATCTTCAAAGTATATAGTAAGTATATACTTACTATATACTTTGAAGGTATGCAGTACTACTAGTGTGTGTAGTAGTGTGTATATGCAGTATTACACCTGGATGAGGGACGCACGGTACCGGGAAATATGGCAGAAAAAGGGGAGGCCTATACCCAGCAGTGGGTGATTCTGGGCTGAAATGATGATGAATGACTATACAATAATAACTGCTATATTCAATCTCTCTGAAACTTTTGCTCTTGGCTGTACCTACGCACCACTTGGACCAACAATAAAATTCTGACTTATTAGAGTATTTTGTTGGTAAAGGTAAATTGGAAATCGGATTTTTGATATAAAAACTTCCTTGATTACTTAACTAGAGAATTGAACGGAAATCCCTTTCAATGGATGTTTAAGTACACAGGTTCGGGGAACATAAATTTATTGAAAATATGAGAATTGGTTTGTTTTCATGACTTTTATGTCTTTTTTTTCCTTTTCTTTTTTTTGCTGCTCTGAATACTTTATGAACTTACAAAGATTTTAAAATATAAATGAGAAGTGTAGAAATAGTGTAAGAGCATGCTAAACGAGTATTCACCGCTGTTTTCTTATCTTAACTTTGGTGCGGCTGTGTAGATGCTACCAACAAATAAGTACAACGTTTCTACGACTTTTTAAAGAGCGCTCAGATGGCATCACCGCCAGGACGCCAGATGAGTTGAGCGCAGACGGCGGGAATTGTCTCAATACAGTCTCGAGACGGGTCGAGACGCGACAACTCACACATTTTTTTTTGTAGAAACTGCTCTTTTCGCCATCCGGAAGATTAGATTCAAGAGGATAAATCTCTCTTTCCCCCCACTTGTGTCGCCCGTTTTGTGTGAAGGCTTTATTCGGGATTATTTATACAGAACATTTTGCTTGCCGACTTGACATACTGAATAACGCCATCCTTTAATCTCGCTACGTTAGAATAGTCGGCAGCCACCTTCTAACTAGAACCCCTGCTCCCATTCAGCTACAGAAATAAACTGAAAAAACAAGCTAAAAGCTCCCTTTTAAGAGTTTCCTAAAAGAGTTAATTTTAAAAGCCCGCTTTCACACAGTATTCATTACCGAAAATATTTACTGGTGCGAATGGTGCGATGCAAGAACGGCACGCCGATGGCTGAACAGTGGATATAAACACAAAATTACATTGAGAACGGCACGTAAGAAGCGAGCAATTCCTGATGTACCATGAAGTTAGATTGGAAAACTTCTCATGCTGCAACGTGCTATTGCTCTGTGCCTGTTCTACTGCGGCTCTCCTATTACCGTAACTAGCAAGAAATACCTATTTATTCAACTTTGGAATAAACATCTGGAAATAGTAAAGTATGTAACGATATTTTAGAAATAGGCATCTAAATAAACTAAACTGTTTCTTAGAACTCCTCTTAAAACTAGACTATTTGATTTTTGGTATGTTTGTTATGCTTTCACGCTAAAACAACTTAACGGGTTTGAATTAAATTTGATCATGACCTGGATTAGGATATAGGATACCTTTTATCCCGATATTCTTACCCGTACTCGTAAGAAAGTGACTTACGAGGGTGAAACCGCGGGGCGCAGATAGTGTTTTATAAAGGTTGTGAAGCAAGGATATAAATCAGCTGGGGAGCTGAGTATGTACCCTAATAGAATCTATTCTACCGTAAAAAATATTAAACTTGCAAAAAATATTATTTACCGAAGAAATCAATAAACAGTCTACTAGAACGGAGAGGCGGAGAACAGAAGTCATTGGAGCGACGGTCGAACCATTGAAACGAATAAGGTTACCGCCTTACCAACGGAACTCTAAGATTACATGTAGAAAATATTATAATCCAGCTGTTCTAAAGTTTTTTCCGTAGGCAATATAGCTTCTAGACGTTTGTCGTAAACAGGCTTTGTTGCAGCAATTTCCACGATACCACATTTCTGCGAGATTAAATTCGTAATACGGCTTCCGTTTGGCTCAGTTCCGTATTCAGTGCGCCTACTACAGGAATTTGCGTAAACGTTTACAGATATAGAGTTCTCCCCACGAATCACATGCAACTCGATATTACCACCGGGTGACTACCGGCTGCATTAGTTCCGCGCCTTTGATATCGCTAGAGCGCGAATGCGCGATCATCGCGCGACTAAACCACGCGACCATCGCATGTTCGCACGATAGCTAAAACTGGGTGTCCTTATAGAACGCGAATACGTGATCATCGCGCGAATTTACAACACGAGCGACTGTGGAGTAGGTACCTAGTTTGGCACTGGCACGGTCGGTACCAACAACCATGGACGTCAGAGACGACCTGTTTTGCGGGTTTAAATGGAAATGAAAAAAAAACATTAAGGGCAGGAAAGTGCTTTGATATAAATGAGACCATTTCGCGGCGAATTTCACAATCAATATTTTGATGTTTGATCGCGCGTTCGTACGAACTGAGTTCACGCGAATAGATTTTCAAACATTTCGCGTCGTGCGACTGTCAGTTAGGACACCTATTCGAGTTCAATATGTTTGATCGCGCGTTCGTACGAGTAAAATTCGGGCAAACCTACGATGATCGCGCATTCGCGTTCTATTAGGACGATGCCTACCGTTTCCGCAAAATTGTTACATGATGCACGTTATAGGAAATAGATTGTATACCTACGAATTCGGAATCTGCCCGCCTATCGCATAGCAAAAACGGTCTGTTGACCGACTGAACCACGGATATGGACGAACGGATTTAGATCTAAACTTTGTTACTGTGTAGCTTCTTTCGAAATAGCATTTTAATATCTCCCGACTACCTGAACGTATCGTTAACTTTAGATCTATCAAGATTAAACACATTAGCGGCCACAAAATCTTTATTGCTAAGCCGTTTTAACGAACATTCGTTCCTTGAATGCCGTTTTCATAGCCTCACGTTCAGTCCATAAAAATATAAACTTCACACATTGTATCAATATGAACGAAATTACATTTCAACACGTTCATGTAATACATTTTAAAACCGCTGGTATTGTACGGGAAGCAGTTTCGCCCGATTTTATGAAACCTGAAACCAACGATATTATTTCAAGAAAGGTTAATGAATATTTTAACAAGGCTGAATAATACGAACAAGATGGTCGTTTGTTGATGTTCTAGTACCTAGTAATATAAATTCAAATGAAGGAAAATTAAATCCAATCACGACCGGGACAATTATTGATCGTTTCTTTGCGCAAATACAAATTTGTAAAAAAACCTGCCGCATACTGAAGCCGACGACAGTTTAATAAAGACACAAATTTAATAACGAGTATTCTTGAAATATTCCTGTCATTAATTTGCATTTCAGCGC
Source organism: Gortyna flavago (assembly GCA_963669345.1). Lineage (NCBI taxonomy): Eukaryota > Metazoa > Arthropoda > Insecta > Lepidoptera > Noctuidae > Gortyna > Gortyna flavago. Next base: position 12,021,698 of record OY770129.1, read on the forward strand.
CTTTTTTCGTTTCTTTAATTGTTATTAATAGTCGTACGTAGTAGGGGTCTTGGGTAAAATGGGATCTTTTTCAGAATGGCTTATTTGTCAATGTCAGAGCGGCAGTGACGCTTGCGTCTGTTTCTGATAGCCTCGTTGTTTCGTTTTATTGGTTAGGCACGTTTTCTTTGTGACTGACGTATGTAGGCATGTATGTAGCACATAATTATTTACGGAATTTGAGGTCAAATGAACAGCGATTGAACTCCGGTTTATTAATCGCTACTCTAGTCTGAATAATTCGATTGTGTAGTAGAATTTGTTTATACGGTTTAGGGATTATACAACACGGGTGAGTGTCCACGGTAATCCCTACTTGAGTACTGCTCCTTCTGGATCGGGGTTCTGGAGTCAATGAAAATCGGGTTATGTTGACCGAATATATTTCGCGTGATCCCAGAGAGAGAACCGTTCGCCCGAACCAGTGCGCAGTAACTGGTCGTTCCATGCATACATCACGCGCGCATACAATTTGCTAACCTTGCACTCTGCCTTACATACATACAATGTGTCCCTACAACGGTTTAGACATTGACACGGTTTACAGACAGCTTATGTTGCTGGGAAGTTTGTCGCGCCACTTCTTCCCAGCTAAACCACTAGGAAATAGTAAAGGGGGACTGACTGTCTTTTGTAATTTTGACGTTCAAAAAGTGCTGATTCTCAGCCTAGTTTGAATAAATGACTTTTAATTTTGATTTTGACAGTGTTTAGACATGAACGTTCTGTGCCTCAGGTACACACCTACTAAGTATGTATAGGACGTACTTAACTCTTAACCAAGTTCCGGTAAACTATTGATAGCTTCATTGATAAAATAATAATTATTTATTTATTTCCGAGAAAACTCCATATAGGTTACAAAATCACGTCACAAAAACATAAAACCACAAAATGTTAGTGTGTTAGTAACAAGTTAGTAGTAAACACGGGTCTCATTAAAATCCAAAACAAAATTGTGAGCCAATAGTTGGCAACATGATGCCAACATACAAGCTACTATGTATGTTAACGTGCATACAGACACGGGACAGATTGGATTAGGGTTCCACAGGTAGAACGTATCGACGTCCTCAGCCGAGGTGAAATCGAGACGTTTGGGAGAGGCCGGCCGATATTGTGGGTAAGAGCACTTCTACTCAAGAATTTGAGCATAGCGAGCCCGCCTTCCAAGCTATCGGTTACACTGAGCACACTACTATTATGTTCACCCGACCGGAACTAGCACCGACCACATCCATATTACCTACATCGTATGATCGCAATATATTTCAATATCGGTAGTAAGACCGCATTATATGCAAATTATTGGCAAATACATTTGGAAAGTATGTCGCCGCATGCATCTTGCTTCATGTCGGCTCTCTAGTGCACAAACACCAGCCATTTGTCATTTTATTAGTCTCGCTCCGCAACATTCCTCGAAATAACTCTGTAGTCGGGGCGAGATTGCTTCCCTGTTTACTGCCCCGACTTGAGACAGGGAAGTGAGAAAAAGTTGTAAATTTGCCGCCGAATTGGACGTTTATACAACTCGACTGACCTCAAACGCCTTAACCGCTTTCGTTACGGACCTGGCAAAAATTGAACTCCCGTGGATGGTTCTACCGATAGTTTTAATAACGTCTCGTAGTTACGTGAGCCATGAAGCTGTATGTAAGTACGTACTTATGCTACTTTATGTTTGCGGTTTTCTAGACTATAATAGGCAGTGGATTTCTTGCTGGCTTGGTTGGCTCTATAACATAGTAACGGGTTCGAATTTGGTTCGGGGCAAATATTTGTGTATGAGGTTTTGTATTAGGACTTATGTGTAATTATGGAAGATTGCACCCGCGATAGGGATGAACATTTTTGCTATATTATTTGAATTAAGAATTTAAGATAATTTTCAAGTTATGAAACAACAAACTAAATAAATAATAAATATCCTTGGACATTTCACACAATGCCATTTAGTACCAAGCTAAGCAACCTAAGGCTTGTGTTATGGTAACGAGATGGCTGATAAACTACTTATATACTTTTTTTTTTTGTAAATACATACATATGTAGATAAAACACCCAGACCCGGAATAAATACTTGTAGGTCGTACAAATATTTGTTCCGTGCGGGAATCGAACCCGCGACATGCTGCGCAGCAGTTAATTGCTCAACCACTGCGCCAACCGTGTCGTCAAAATGTCGTACTTTAACAAAGTTCAAATTCCATTACAACCAAAAGCTTATTTTTTCTTTCTTTCTACACTATTTGGATCATCATCAGATGAACGATCGGCGAACAAAGACGAATACAACAAAAGAGAGGCCATAACGTTTTATTTAGCTTAAATAAATAATAACAATAATGTTTTAATTATTATTATCTATTTAACCATTTATGAACACGCATATAAACAGACAAGAATAAAAGAACAGAAAAATAGGTACAAAGGTAGGTTTTTCGCAGATGTTTGAAAATAAAATTATTTACTATTATATTGTTATTAATATGGCACCGGTTACAGTAATCGTTATTTTTTAACGAAGGTAAGTCAAGACCATCATTTTGTGAATCAACGCTTTTTTCGATTTGGCGATTACCGCCATTTTTGACGTTTACGCGTGCGTCAAGTGAACATGAAACAACCCGCCTTAAGTGACGATGGAATGTAAATAATCTGAGATTATGAACACTGCTACACGTACACATTTTCTTCACATGGTAATTAAATTACAAACAACAAGCCCTACCCCGGTCTCATCAAATATTTCCACGAGGCATCGCCCTTCAAGCTCACAGGGTGTGGAAAGGCAACAACGGCCGGACTTCCTTCAAATGTGCTTGTATTTTGTATTTCGCCCAGTTTAATTACATTGCACTTTTACCAAAGTTCCTTCTGTTTGCAGCGGGCATTGTTGACAGTGGCAGAATTCCCGCGGACTTTACCTAGTTTTTATTTTAACCTACATTGAATGGCAAAGTTTTTTGTGCAACTCTGTTAGTGTCGATGGAGTCTTCGTTTCTTGGTGCCAGGTCTTTTACCACAGTTACTAAAGTACTTAACCGAAACTTTTTCATTTATAATGGAATTGCTTTGTAAACTACCTTTATTACAAAAAAAATGATTTTTAAACGCATTAAAGGAGCACTATTAGATCAGTCAGAAATAAAGAAAGTTGTGTTTTATTTTTTTACTTGCTCTAACAGTAAAAAAATAAAACACAACTTTCTTTATTTACCAGCCCGCACTGGGCCGGCGTGGTACCTACATACGAGTAACAGCCCACTCATACATAGGCTGATTATGCTAAATATTCAAAACTTACACAAATTAGTGGAAATCTATAGGGAAAACCTTTTCCCAGCAGTGGGACAATACAAGAAAATAAATAAAAAATATTATGTCTCCTACAATAAAAGCTGAAAGACTTACCTAAGTATTAAAGACGCCATGCTGGGGAACATCTTACTCTGCGTTGTATTTCCATTTCATTTACGCCAAAGACATTTCGAAGGCCCATGTAACGAACTCAACGATTATATTTCCATACTTGATCGACGAACATAAAAAGGGCCAATACATTCCCCGTTCACCGCCCCGTAACTCAATCATAAGCCATAAATATAAAATTTCAATTCCCATTAATATCTTTCCTAGTAATAAAACCTCGCAACAAATTATTATCCGTGCCGTGGCCATTAGCAAATTGTGTAATTTTCCTTTTTTAACTTCTGTTGGCCCGGACAAAATTACTTCGGCCCCGCAACCCGCCATTTGAACCAAGAAATGATGAAAATTGACTGTAATAATTACATGAATCAAATTATTCCCTAGCTCGGTAATGTACCGGGGTTCCAAAGAAATTATGTAAATTTTTTGAAACTTGTGTGAATTAATTGTCTCATTAAAAAGTATAAAAATGTTTTTTAATTGTAATTAGCGCTGTTGTTTGCGCGTCTGCGAAAGGTTTCTATCATTTTTCTTCATTGTCTTTTATAACTTAAGTATTTTTGTTTTCCTTTTCGTGGCACGGAATTGTCAAGTCCGTCCATTTTTTGCTGTCATAAGTCAGAACGCTTATCTAAATACACGTTAACATTAACGGCTGACACATAAAGACGGGGTTTTTCGCGAAATGGAATGAAAAACGGCGAAGTACCTAATATGGAATTGATAATATCCCATATTGGACGCTATTCCTCAAGTATGACGGGGGATAGTTTCCAAAAAGAGGCCCATAACTTGTTGCGACGCCTGTAAAACGTGATGAAAAGCGACGGATCTGGACCGGAGCCAGTGCGCAGCGGTCATTCCTTTTTCTTTGCTAGCCATCGAAACTTTGCAATGCTTCGATTACAACTGCGCTACACATATAACATTGTTTTAAAAATATTTTTGCATTTCAGGTTTAGGTTACTAAGGTTTTCGGCCTTTTAATGATAAATGTTCCTTTATAAAACGTCTACCTGTTGTGCAATTTCGGAATTTTAATTAGTACAACGTTTTGAATTATTCACGTTTACATGAAATTAAGCCAGGGAAAAGGAGTCGGCCGTCAACAACAGCAGTTTAGCACACTTCCCCTTGCCTTCAAGTTTAAACTTTATTTTACACAAACACGCTAATTTCATATTGTTACATCACATTCTGTTTCTTTGTTAACTAAAAAAGATTTAAATAGAGTTGTGTTCCTACATGTTTATAAAACACAATGTGGCTTTCAAAAGCATGATACCAAAGCGAGCAAAAGCAGTTTGACAATAGGAGCAAAGGAATTCATATTTGCTACTGTTCCCTCTCACGGGCGCGGAATTTAAATGAACTTTGGCCAACAACAATGACACTAGAGACTTTTGTTCCATGAACAATACATTTTACCGGTAGAATTAAAAACTGCGGACAAAAGAGTACAAATTCATAATGCAGCCGCAACCGGGCGGCGATTACGTGCAGCGTTCAGTCATTCTGTGCTTACAGGAATATACCTTGGATAATTTGAATTTAATCTTGATAACTAAGCCAATACAGCATCCGGGCTTCTATCGCCTTTTTCATACTTTATACAGGTACTTAGTCTGTCCTTCTGCCAATTTTGAACAATCTTTTTACTATGTGCACTGTTACCTTTTATTTCAAAACACCTACGCGGTTATAAAAATCTTTCCCACATAAATGCGGTGAAATAAACCTAAGTATTTCTTCACTTATTACACACTATTAACACACTAATGATTTTGGAATCCTTTCTTATAGGCTTTCAAAAACAAACGCTCAAGCTTGTGCAATAAAAACAAGATGGAATAACAAGGAACGTCCACAAAGCGATTGGTTCCGTAGACAGACGAGCCGACGACAGCCCCTTATCAGATGAAACATGTTATTTGTCTTGGGGAAAATACAAAAGTCAGCCAAATGCCTTCGTCCGAACAGGCCAAAGCTGGCGAACTGTTTAGGAATACAAAATGTCTCTGATCCAATAAAAATGCACGCTATACGCTACTTAAGGCAAACACAGTCCGAAATATAGAGCTGCGATAAAATAATGTTATATACAAATGTTATATACAACAGTAATTTTAGAAGGCAGCCGTAGAAATGAGGGTTTAATTTAGACAATATTTTTCTTGTAGGTTTGTGCCCGAACACACAATTGTGGCTTCTTTTTCCTTCTTGTTTAACCGGACACCTGATATCCGCAGTTACCTAAGTTTATATTTTTCGTACATAGGTATTTTGAGGATCCTCCACCCACCCACCTAAATCTAAACCTAACGTAGATACGTATCTCTCCTGAAAATAATACCATAATGAGCTCACTTGAACGACTGATGTTGTCAAGGTGAATCCGGTAGGTAGGTATCTATCCGCCCAACATAGACCCAGCTACCTGAATGTCACCTGCGGGTCAGACGTCACTGACAGCCGACCTATTTCTAAACATCACGACAGTCGCATGTTTATTTATTATACTCGTAGTTATACATTTTTTAAAGAGTTCAACGTAAAATGTTAGTATTTCTTAACATTTCTTCACTAGAATTATGTTTTGTTAGTTTCGCGAAGAAAATTCGAGCTCCTTTGAAATTCAACTCTTGACATCTTTGGATCCGTGTTCACTTGAAACTTGTGCTATTCGTGTCCAGATGTTGGGGTTACTTCAACACAATAGTTACTTTAGTTATACTTTCAACAATGGACAATCGATTGTTTGTAGACTGTAGATTATTATGCGTGTGTATGTGTGTCTGAATGCCACAGTTTTATCCCGCACTGGGTGAGTAGATACCCATGTCTTACTGAACCGCTTGAGGCTATAAACAACATTCGTTCAACTCACAGGTTACTCGTCCATCTTCTCTATATACTGGAACCCATTCCCTTGTTACGTTTCTTCTTTATGGAAAGTAATATCATCTCGGTTTTCGTTTATAATAAAAAGGGTTTAACGCCCGAAATGTTCGCTAAATAACAGCCACAATACTCAGTTGTATAAACACCAGCATAATAAAATCAAACTGGAGACCAAATAAGAAGCTCATGTAAGTAATTTATAACGTCTTGTATCGAACTTTCAGAGGACCCTCGGCACTCGTATGCTTTTAGTATGTAAAACAGGTAGATAGTTATTATCCGCGTTTTCGCAGTCACATTACTTCGCAGAGAGAACAGACTCTTATCTCAGAGGCTATGGCTTGTTTATCGTCCAACTGCCATTTATGAGTTCGTTATTTCCCTATTCTTACGATATAAAAATGTCGTCCAAGAGAATAACTCGGAGCTTTTATCTGCGTACGTACATCGATAAGGGGAAATAATGAGAAGACTTATACGGATCGATTCCGATTAACTTGTTGTTGTGGTCGACTTAATAAAGTCTGATGTGATTGTTCGTGGTGAGATTGTAATCAGAAAAGTACTTTTTCGGAATTGCATGACTTGGCTTCGCTTGTCCCATATCGTAAACTCTGTCTCCTCTGTTTCCAATGTTTCCATTTACATATTTGGGAAAGTTTCACGGCCGACTTCATGGTCGACAGATAAATCCTTGGATAATTTTCGCATGAAATGGTTTTCTCGAATATCTATTCTCATACACACAACCAGCCGACGTCGTCATAAAATTATATTAGCTAGGTAGATATTCACAATAAATCAAGGAGATTTTGCTGTCCATAAAGTTCTTGCGTCATTACATTATTAACATATAAACCATTTTTGTGAATGTTGAAAATTGCGAAGAAAGCCTACAGATGTACGTCTACATAGGAAATCTAATTTATTTGCGGTGACAAATAAAAACATACCTTGTAGGAATGGGTGTTTCAGCCTATTTCGTATCGTTGAGGCGGCTGACCTGTTTCCAGCGGGGGCTCGCGTGGTCTTATTATATTTTATGAAGTTCCCTTGCATGCCTGAGGGGATTTGTAATGTTCACCACTCGGCGACATTGTCACTGGATCTTATTACCACCTTTCTACATTACCCTCTGCTGTTAGTATTTATGTTCATATGTGTCGTGATTTGTATCCACGGATTGAGGAAAGTGTTTTCTGTAAGTACGTGCCAAGATGCTGTAATTTTTGCTCATTTATGGCAATGAGTTATTTGGTAACAATATCTCTAGGCATTTTTAGGTCTCGTAGGCATTTTTATTTCTATGCAAAATTGCTTTAATAATATCTGTCGTTTCGTAGCAGTCTACGAACAATACCTGCTGCTACGAAGCTACAAGGTTACGAAGAAACTATTTTACTAATAATCAAGAGATTACATTAGACATTATACAACGGATCTATGTAGAATTGATTTAAAGGTGTACTTTCTTAATCTGTTGTTGATAATTAGTTGCATCGTTTTATATTTATAAAATGAATGTCATAAAATATTATTTAAATTAAAATTAGATCACACAAGAGAAATAAAATAATGTCTTTGGAACAAAATCTTTTCATACACTGTCGGTCACAAGCCCACACTTGACCACATATTGGATAGGTTCTGCTCTTGTCTTTCATCCTTCCGAAATTCTCTACATGTGCCCCTAATAAAATAACCCAAAACGATGCGGAACTTCGTCATTTACTACCGACTAAATCCCAAAACACGTCCTCAAATTACGTGTGAATGACATGAGATACGTCTATATATCTCAACTTTACAAATTACATTTTACAGCTTCGGCTGCCAAAGTTGCGCCGCCCTTATCTATAGTCTTAAACAGTAACTAAGAATATTGATTCTGAGAGGAAGACATCGAGGATGGAGTGGGACCCATTCAGAATATGTATAACAAAAACTCGCTGTAATAGGAGCTAATGCATGTGAATATGGAGAAAGTTTCTGAGCAGCCATTCGCAGCGCAATCTCAAATTAAATCTGCCGGCGGGTCGGAGACGCGAAATGCCAGCCGGCGTTATAAAATGTTTACAATAGTCTTTTTTCGGGACTTTTATTAGGTAATGTATAGACCCCGAACCTGTTTATAAGGCTAAACATGAATTAATTTCTAAGCTCACGCGTGTTGGTGGCAGGTGAAATTCTAAACACTGACAAGTTTGCGAAGGTAAGGTACGGTAACGATTTTGACAAGTTTTTCCTGGGTTTCTCATTTTGTTCCTCTTGGGCTTTGAATGTTTCATTGACTGTGTGACTATAGTATGTATTTAATTTGGTTTTATTGAATTTCAAATCTCATAAACACTGTAGTCATAACTGCAAAGATGCATGCAAGCAGTAATGACTGCAGGGATTTAATTGGAATACTGTTAATGCTATAATGAATCCCTAAGCACTGCCTACAAAGGCACCGGTAGTGAATAAAGTGTGGTTACACTCACCTTATGGTCTCGTTTAAAGCTTGGACACACTAAATGCAACACGTTTGCAGCGCTGCAGCAACGCTCTACGTATTTATACAGTGCGAGATTGCGCTGACGTCCGCTATCTGCTACTGACGTGCAAACGCACTGAATTAGTTGTGGCATCTTGCATAATTATTTCATACTAGCACTGCAACTTACGCCGCATCGCACACGTACGTTTTGTGTGAAATAAGCTTTAGTTCACCGTAGCATGCCATGAGAATATGGGTATGGTCGAGTAGCATTAATTTCTATGCTATGTCTTCGAGCGGGAGTGGGCTATAATCTACCACGCAGGCCCAGTGCGGGTTGGTAGATGTCACATATCTTAGAATGTTTAGTTCTAGGACATTCCGGTCTCCTCACGATGTTTTCCTTGACCGGTTTAAGACTTACGTTTGTCAGGTAATAAATCAAAAGCCGTTTGTAAAAATATTTATATTTATTCATTAACAATGGAAACAGTTATTCCACTTATCATTTAATACAAAGCACCAAAGTTTTTCAGAGAAATATATATTATTATGTATTACCAAGCTAGGAGTGTGTCGAGGTATTTGTTTAACAACATCGAGAACTAAAGTTCAAAACACAGACTGAAAACTTTGAATTTGATCAACATGTTGATATAAAAACTTACGCTCCTAATTTTATTTATTGTTCAAAAATAACATCTTCTGAATATATTACTTTCAGCATTCCTTTATTTTACAACAGTCTACATGACGATGTATGTAGAGTATCCACATGCCCTCGATATTGTCATTGTTAAAAGGAGTATTTTGGTTCAAAAATGGCAACTATTCAATAATAATTACACGAAATTGTACATCTTAGAAATCATTAAATAAATTGTTCGAGTTGTCTCGTCACAAAGTACCTACTAGAAAGTCTCAAATCATAATTATTACAAATAATAAATTGCGACGACTAGTCACTATGCCTTAATTACTTACAAAACGAAATATATACAAAATGCTTGAATATGATCTATTCAGGACAGGATCCGAAAATGCCGTTGGTTTTTTAAACCCACCTTGTAGCCTTTTCTTACTGTTGGGTAATAGATTTCAAAGAATTCTCGACTGCAACGTCATCGCGGACCAAAATGACAGGTAATACTATATACTAAATAATGTCATGTTGACAAAAAAAGATCGATCGCAGCTGTCATTTTAGTCTAGCAAATAAAAAATCCGAGTTTAGACTCATTCCACATTGCATGGTAATGCTGAAGATTTGGCTTCTAAATTCAAAGATTAAGTAATTCAAATACTTCTCAAGTTATTTCAAATACCAATTATATTCATCTAACAATGCCTTTGAGCCCATTTAGATTTTACACATAATATGCGTTATTTCAGATTCTAAGAAATGCTCTCTCACAGAGTTTCAAGTTCTCTATTACAATTTAGAAAGCGGGAATGATTCTAAAGCATTTCTATGAAACCCGATGAATACCCGATAAGAAGTACCCGATAACTATTGATCCTTAACCTGCATTATTATGATACTGTAGGTAAGTAGGTAGCTATATTATAAATGTCAAACAGTCGAACTAAAGAGTGGATTCAGGTGAAATATTAGCTAAAGTGTTGATTACCGTGATGAAAGTCGACTGCACTGAAAAGATCATATACAGGGGTACTAGAGGACTACTACTCGCACACTACCTCCTCCTGAGATTGTCGGGTATATAGTTGTCTTTGCCGGGAATGCCTGTACCGCCGGAGTCGCCTAGCCAAGGGTACCTGAAAATAACAATCGTATTACAAAGCTGTCTTGTACGAGAAATTGCTGACTTTTTGGAGTGTCTGGAGATAATTTTGCTTGATTCATCTGTAAAGTTGGAATTTAATATTATGTCGCTTTTTTTTTTTAAGTCGCATTTGCGTTTACTGGATTCTCTAATAAACGCCCAAATATAACCAAATCTCCCTGCCACATTTGCCTTTCGCAATATCACAGAATAATAAAGCAGCTCTCTATTTTTTGAGGTTAATGAAGTTTTTCCAACCACAATTTTCTTGATGCATACCACGCTCACGTGAACCTACCAAAATTGTTCAACACAACGATGTTACAAAATCACATCGTCCCCTTTGCTCGTGAAAGCCGAGTCAACTCGCGATAAACGGAACCCTGTCATCGTGTTAAAAAACTTTTAAAATTTAAAAGTCCAGTAACAAAGTAAGCAAGATCATCTTTGCGTGGTGCGCCGTAAAATGAACGAGTAATAGTATAACTTCAGTGTTACTGCTGTCGCTGAATATGCGTCAAAAGATTTCTGGTTTATATATTTTTACGCATTAAGACAAACAATAATCAACCTATAATGTTCCCATTTCTGTGATACTGACCTCCCTCGGTGAGAGGGAGTGGGCTGTAATCCGACACGCGGGCCCAGTGCGGGTTGGTAGATGTCACATGTCTTCGAATTTTTGATTCTTGGAAATGCCGGTGTCCTTACGATGTTTTCGTTCGCAATTTTAAGAGCAGTGGTGATGAATTAAATTTACACAAAGTGAAGCGCCTGTCAGGGTTCAAACCCATGACCTAAAACTTGTAAGCCGCCTTGGGGCCGTTAACACTGGGCCCCCACTGCTCAGACATTCTACTGCTGCAGCTGTATTTTTAACCGACTTCCAAAAAGAAGGAGGTTATTTATTTTAATTAACCCCAATTGTTATGAGACCAGGGCAGGTGGAACAAAATTGACGGAAATAACTACATTTAAATTCCATCAGCTCGTCCATTACTATTTATGACACTTAACTCTCTGTTTCACTTTATGAGCTGCAGTACCTCCTTGCTGTCCAGCAAGGAGGTACATTACAACTAATTCTTCAATGCACATTCATTTTCTATTAGATTTTTCACCAGCTTCATTTCAGCCGAAAGACGACTAGGTACCAATGGAAATAGGCCGCTCTTACATCCTTTGCATACATAATCTAAATATAGATACTAATAATAAAGCTGTAGACTTTGTTTTTGGTTTGAACGCGCTAACCTCTGGAACTACCGGCTGGATTAAAAAAATCTGTTTGCAATTTTTAGACCAATTCTTGAGGAAGGCTATAGGCTATTTAATATCACGCTAAGACTCTTAGGAGCCGAGCAAAAAGAAAAAAGTCAGAAAGAACGCTTAGCAAAAACGAAGTAGGTAATAGCGCGGATAAGGGAGTGGGTCAGGGGAACACAAAAATTTTATTATAATGTGAAAGAAGAACTTACTGTTTAGGGCATTCAGTGCAGGTCTCCATATACCTCGTGTCAGTGAAGTTTGTGTCAGCAGGCTTGAAGGACAGTGCACACTTGTTGGACAGATTGCACGGTGCTGGCGGCAAGTCCTTGCGGTCACACCTCCATGCTTCGTAGTTGTTCAGAGACTTGGCTGACTTCGGGTCCGTTATCCACGTCAGACCTTGGGTTACTGTCACGAACCATACGTCTGGCCTGTGGTGGTGAAAAGATATTGATTAAATAAATTAGTCTGCAGACCGCGCATGGGCACATGGGGTTTCTCCTTACGAGTGTTTTCAGACAGCAATGTGCGTCCTGTGTTGAAATTTAAACAAAAATTTGCTGTTCCATACATTTTGACCACGTTTTACAACCTTGTAAGTGCCGATACATATTATAGAAACGTGTCCGTTGCCACCCAATTATCAATAACTAGCTGCGCCCCGCGGTTTCACCCGCATAAGTGTCGACCTCGGGGGAATATCGGAATAAAAACCCTATGTGTTAATCCTGGTTATAAACTATCTATGTGTCAAATTTCATCCAAATCCGTTCAGTAGTTTTTGCGTAAAGAAGTAACAAACATGCAAACACACTCACAAACTTTCGCCTTTATAATGTTAGTGTGATATCATGTTAATCAAGGCTTAACGAGGCACTTTTAATTGATTACTTTAAATACCTACGTTATATGACGAGATGACGAATCGAAGAACATAATAAGCTTGTTTTACAGATCGATGTTGCTGATTTAAAAATCACGAGAGAAACATTCTGTAGGTTAATTATATTTATAATTAAAGGCATCCGTATTATTATATTACCAACTCGTATGCTAGGATTGAAAAGTGTAAACAGCCAGTATAAATCGTGGATATCTGCTTTTTTTAATGTTATTTTTGTATTTATTTCATACAATCTTCCCCTTTCAAATTTCGTTTAAACAGTTGGGATTAAAATGTGTTTTTTATGAAACTGGTAAATGATATTATTATTGTGTATTAATAGACATTCCTATACTTTTTAAAGTTATTATTTTAGTATGATGGTTATAAACATAAACATCTACAATGTTTTGGTATGTAGCTTATTGTCCTCAAACATACAACAATATTGTTTGTATGCTTTTGGTTACTTCTGCTTTAGGTACAGACGGCAGCACACTTGAATAAGATATTAAACAGTTCATACATTCTATGGTTATTGTTCCCGTAAATAAAAAAAAAACGTGCTGTCTGCAAAAATGAATGGGAAATCAACGTTTCATATTCAACCACCAAAATAAAAACCGACATTTGATATAGCAGTAGGAATTTTTGTTTCGCAAAACCAGTAAGGAAGGCTTCACGAAAAACATTGCTTTGTGCATTGTTTGTTAGGTAATTTTTTTTTTATGCCTTTATAGTTTTACATTACAATTCTTTGAAGAGAAATCCGATAAATGTGAGACAAAAAGAAAAAGTTTTATTTATTTTTATTATTTACTAGCTGTGCCCGCGACTTCGTTCGCGTGGATGTCGGAAAACAACAGGTAATGTGTCGCTTATGAAAGGTGTAATTGCCACTCCTTCATTGAAAAGGAAGAATCATCAGATCTTGCCTGGTAACGCTTTCCTTACCTAGGGTTCGCTACCACGGCCCTTTCGACTGCAATCACTGCGTCTTCATGGTTCATAATGACAATGCGACGAAGTGTCACTTTGATTTTTGAGAATAAATTAAAATAAAAGCGCCTGCTCGAGGCTGATTATCTAACCAAACAGCCATAATTATGTACATTAATCGTATTCTAAGACAGACGCAAAATAAAATTTTTATTTTGCGTCTGTCTTAGAATACCAACTTGTAAAATCATATCACCATTTTATCTAAAGTATATCTGAGATTAGTAGGTGAAGTTTGAAGTTAGTTTTTCTAAGTCTTGGTTTCTTCTCTGTGGTAAATTTTGAATTTCTTAACTTGGTATTGAAGATATCATATATACCTACCAATGTTATGCCTTATAAAGCATCGAGATATCTAGATGATAAAAGGAAGAATACATTAATGGTAAGAGCTTCTACATAAAGTTGCCCGTGTAAAAAGCAACCCATTAAACTTTGGTTATATTTGACACCGGCCGCCATTTAAACTACGAAGATGAAACCCATGAAAACTTTAGACATGATTTTGATTTAGACCTTATACTGCCGAAAACCAGAAAAAAAATTGTAAAGATAATTACAAAAAAATATAACCGACTTCCATAAAAAACCCTACAAAGTGCAAGTTTGGGAAGACGTTGCGCGTTGGCAAAAAATTACAGATTTCTGAAACCAAAGGTCTATTGCACTTTGAAGTGTGTTTTTAAGTCGGTTGTATTTTATTTTATTTCACACAAAGTCGTGTAAGTTTATATTGAAAACCATGAAAACGACACACATGATAAAAAAAGAAAAAGAAAATTGCAGCCGCCATCTTCGATTTTCATTTTGACGTCACAATCGGCTTCAGCACTCTCGAAAACCATGAAAACGACACACACTACCAATTTTTCGATTTGCAGCCGCCATCTTGGACTTTCATTTTAACCAGTACTGAAACGGTTTACCAACAGTCGATTGGTCCATGAACCGTTGGTCAACACCATTAACTTTTCATCCAAAGGACTTGTGACCCACGAACGTTTCCCCAACAGAACTCTACGTCAGTGAATGCTTAACCAACAGAATGTTTTGACCAATAACTTTTCACCCAAAGAACGTTTGACCCATGTCAAATAGAACTAAGGATGCAAGGGCGAGCGAAGCGAGCTCGGGACTTGGGGCACCCCGACTCGGACAGGTAGGGTTCGGAGGGATGATCGGCGGCTCAAGTGAGCGAGCAAAGCGAGCGAAGGGCACCCCGAGGTTAGGCTTGGTTAGGTTACTTTATACCCTTTTCACAGAAATAAAGGACTACGTCTTATTATTATTTTACTTTCATCTTTCCCGGCGTCTGTTGGCCTTGTTCTTTGGGTGAAAAGTTATTGGTCAAAACATTCTGTGGGTAAAGCATTCACTGACGTAGAGTTATGTTGGCAAAACGTTCGTGGGTGAAAAGTCCTTTGGAAAAAAGTTAATGGTTTAAAGATAATGTTCACCAACGGTTCATGGGCCAATCGACGGTGGATAAGCCGTTACAGTTTCATTTTAACCTCACTATTGGCTTCAGCACTCTCAAAAACCAATAAAACGAAACCCATAAAAAAAAATTGCAACCTCCGTCTTGGATTTTCAGCACCTTTGAAATCTATGAAAACGACATCTATGACAAAACATTTTTTAAAAATGGAGCCGCCATCTTGGGTTTTCATTTTAACCTGACTATCGACTTCAGCACCCTCAAAAACCATGAAAACGACAAACACAATAAAAAAAAATTGCAGCCACCATCTTGGATTTTCATTTTGACCTGACTATCGACTTCAGCACCCTCGAAAACCATGAAAACGACACCCATGACGAAAAAGTTAAAAATTTAGGCAACCGCCATCTTTGATTTTCTTTTTGACCTCACTTACCGGGGTCTGGATCCTCGGAAACCATGAAAAATAGCTCTCTCTCTCTCTGTGTGTGTGTCTCTATCTACCTATTACTTTGAAAAATGAGGCATAACGCTTTTTCGTTATTTGACGATTTCTCCCTTAGAACTCCTACCGCAAGCTCCATATCGATACCTTTAGACTCAAAGGGCGTAAACGCCATTTTGGCCAAAATGACTTTTTAATGCAGTTATGTTCAGTTTTTTTTTCTCTATCAATCTGTGTAGTTAAAACTGCGAAATTCGCAAAATTAAGGCTAATACGGCCCATGTGATTTTTGGAGATTTTTTAAAGATATGAGGCGTATTTGATATAATTTTTTATTTTATTGGTTATTTAGGTAACATTAACCAAAACTTGAGCATACGCCCTTCTTATTCTCGTATAAAAATAAAGTTGACTCATACGTATAACGTTGATGCCGCAAAATTTTGGTCATATCATCGCTCTTAAGCCAAATATGGTGCATACACCCCTATTATTCCGTTAAAAAATTAAAGATGACTTACACGCCCTAACTGAGATTATCTCGAAAAAATCAACAGTGTCCTGTACTTTATATTAGTTATTTTATCATATTTAGTTTTAGCGTATTACGACCGAAAATAATTTTGAATTACACTAATCAATATAGTCTTATGAGCGAAAGTTATGTTTGTAGATCGAAATACTCTCTGAACTAGTATTTGATAGTTGTCTCTTGTACGCTCGCCATTAACGCTATTATGTGCAAGCAAGATAGCGGACGAGCGACGATAGCACGCGCCGGCCGATTTATTTTCGTTGGATCCCACTTTTGAATCCCAGTTTAATATTTTTGGCGTTGGATCCCACAAAACATTATTTTTTATTTCCTTTGAATCCCAAATTTTAAACATGCAAGAGAATTACGTTTTATTGTCGTTGATTCCCAAAAACTATTTCCGTTGGATCCCAAAAATCTTAATGCGGGTACTTTTAACAACAAAATTGTTTATAATAAAATGAGGGTATATTATTGTTGAGGAAATGCGCAGGAAAACCAAGGTAACCGACGTAGCCCGAAGAATTTCCAAACTTAAGTGGCAGTGGGCAGGGCACATTGCTCGCAGAACAGATGGCCGCTGGAGCCGAAAGGTTCTGGAGTGGCGACCGCGTACCGGAAGACGTAGCGTTGGAAGGCTTCCCACAAGGTGGAGACCGACGACCTTGTGAAGGCCGCAGGAAACTGTTGGATGCGAGAAGCACAGAACCGGTCGAAGTGGAGGTGCTTGGAGGAGGCCTATGTCCAGCAGTGGACGTCTTTCGGTTGAAATGATGATGATGATATTATTGTTGTAACTTTTTTAATTTATAAGGTATATCTATTCATACACGAAATATCTGAAGCCACAATGAAATGAGTACAATGTTTCAGATATTTCGTGAATGAATAGATGGACCTTAGAATTATATTTATGGTTTTTACTCTTTTTATATGTTGTCAAAATAAATGGCCTAAACCACCACTAACTTTTGAGATCTCAATCGGTTCAGAGGAACTGAAACCCTATAAACCGATTGTGGGTTTGCGATCAGGTTCTTTCGTATAAACGATCTGACATTTTAAAAGTCAAAATTCTACATTGAAACACTATTACCTTTTTTTCCAAGCTTTCACCATTGACTGGTTCAGAAATGCAGAAAGCAGAAAACACAATTTTATAGAAAACTCATGTGGACAGTTTTGGTTAGATTATAGGCTTTGGAATGCCTTGTTAGTCAGAGCGAGTATCACAGGGATCTTGTAGTTACTTTTGACTCTAAGCTTCTGTTTGATGCACATATATAATAACATAGTCAACCAGGCTTCTAAAACCTTGAGTTTTATTTTTAGGGTCTGTTCTGATTTGAATCGAATGTTCGGCCTTTCTACTTAGAGTACCTAGTCAGATACGAAACGCCAACCTCATCTAGTTTAAAAACTTGATTTGTAAGTGTTTGTGCAAACGTACTTACAAAAATAAGATCAAATTCTTTATTGTGCGTTTGTCCGTAGCCACCTTGAATATGCTTCTCTGGTTTGGAATCCAAATTATAACGTACACACTAATCGGCTTGCAGGTATACAAAGGCGATTTTGAGATTTTAGTCATAACTATCTGACAGAACTCGTAGCTGATAAGAACTTGTCGTAATTTTAATTATTATAGTGTGTCAGGATGTCGAGTTAGATTTAGATTTATTTACAAGTAGTGCTAAGGAGGTAAAGAAAAGTTTGAACAATTGTTTTTTCGATGTATTTTTTTTTTCTTCTCTTTATTATTGTATACTTTGAGCGTCAGATAATTTATTTACGTATTTTTTTATGTTACTCACGTTAATCGTTAGTGGAAGCTTGTAATTTGCCATCTCCTACACATTGTACTAGATATTAAAATGTATAGCTGTAATAGCTTTCCTAAAATTAATAAAATAAAACGTTTCTTCTGACTCTCATTCATTCAATCATTTATTAATAGTAGGTGGGCCGAACAAACGCTGCTTTTTAACCAACTTGAAAAAAAGGAGGAGGTTATTAAATATTTGATAAAGGTAAATCACTTTTCTTCTGAAAAGTACACGTGTTGTTTTATCATGGGATTCAATGGAAATAGCAAATGGGACCCATCGTTAATACCCAATAGATGCTTGTAGTGACGTTTAAACCCTAACCATTTATCATAATGGTATGAATATTAAGTACATACTTTTCTACTACTGTCAATACACCCCTTTTCAGCAAGAAAGGACGCTTTAAGTGACCTAGAGACCTATACACCCTAAGCATTCTACAGACAATGTAAAATTTTGGGTTGTAAACAACATTTTTTTATTTTTTTGGGGGCGTATAACAATCCTATTTTCTTTATTTATTAAGTTATCCTAAATAATATATAATCATTCTGTTTATCTTAAACATTAATGTGGGCCGAAAATAAACTTACTCAGTCTTGAAACAAAAAAGTTATGATTTTTTTCTTAAAATATTTTTTGTTTATTGCTTCTCCTGAAAAGTGGCCTTTTGGCGTTTACGCCTTTTGAGTCTAAAGGTATCGATATAAGAACTTCGTTAAAAAACGCTCTGCGTTACTCAACTTTCTATATCACTAATTATCTAACTTCTCTATCGCTCAGAACACCACATTAATTATTATTATCTTACATTATCCTCACTTTTTGTTTAAAATTATTTTAGCGCCACAGGCGCCACTAAATAAACCATCAATGGAAAGCGATTTTGTTTAATATTATAATCATTATCATTACTTTTTAAAATAACATAGACATAAGTAGGTATCTGTGTTATTTCGTCATTTAAGTAAGCATAAACTAATAGGACGTGATTATGCACATCACAACAACAATATGTTTTCGTTAGTAGGTACTATATCGCGCCAATAGATGTCGTTACGTGTTACTAAAAAACGTAAAAAGTTGTTCTAGAATACTTTAAATTGATTATATCTTTTGATAGAGTGAACCGATTGCGATGAAATAACTAATCACTGCTCCAAGTTCTACACCATATTTGAGTATAAAAAGTAACCGTATTGGTTTGGTACTTTTTACGTTGACCCTGTTCAAATCAATAATCTGTCACATCCAAACAGACAAACAGACAAACCGACAAACAGACAAAAATACCAAAAATTGATGAAATGGCATCTGTTGGTTATCCTTTAACACCCCAACTATATTTTTTGGAAATATTTTCAATGTACAGAAACGTCTCGTCTACAGATTTATTATATGCAGGTATAGATATAGATGTATACACAGTAAAATACATAAGGATATGACATAATTATAATTTGAGTACAAAGGTACTGCTTATTTCTTAAGGAATTTCTTCCAGCAGACCTGTGAAAGGAGATGTAAAAAAGAAATGTAGACAATAGTGTGTGAGAACAAGAGGAAAAAAATATGAATGTTTACAATTTTTTTACCAAAAAATATACGGGATGAAAGGTGCATCCACAAATGTCTGCGCTAGAGGCTTTAGAATCATGTGCTGAATTTATGGTTACATTTTGCACGTCGATGTCTCTGCCACCCTGTTTATTTATTAAACGTATGACCTACAATCGTTAGTACCATTGGCTATACAAAAGTCCCCATAAACGACGTGAAGGCACGAAACTTAGCTGCTTATCCCATTTTAAAAATGTCTGAATGTTCCATACACACTTAAAATTCCATCACATATTTCATGCCAG
Organism: Gortyna flavago; assembly: GCA_963669345.1. Lineage (NCBI taxonomy): Eukaryota > Metazoa > Arthropoda > Insecta > Lepidoptera > Noctuidae > Gortyna > Gortyna flavago. The sequence goes on from OY770129.1 coordinate 12,041,608, forward strand.
CAACTCGCTCCATCCTAGTTTCGTTTACAGCCAATTATTCAAGTCCCAAGCAATCCGAAATATTACACGTCTGCCTTGGCTTCGAGTACTTAATAACATGAAAGTTAAGTTAATACGTAAGCAGGATAAATATCTCTTTTAAAACTATGATTATATTTTTTATGTAAATTGACCTTTCAAAAGACTTGTTTCCGGATGGATACAAGTCAAAGTAGATTGTTTTAATTATCAATTAATAATTAACAGTAGTCAAGTATCTTTAATTTGATTGTTATTAATACTTCTTTTTTTGTGTTAGCCTATACTTTCCCACTGCTGAGTAAAGGCCTTATTGATACTTATTATAACCTTATTAATACTTACATTATGGTACAAAAAAGTACGACGCCTTAGGTACAACCAATCACACATAAGTGACAACACTAGCACTACGAAAATCACCTTTACTGCTAAGACATGAAGGCCCTGTCAATGCCAAGTAGTTACCAATAATGTGTAATTGACTGTACATAACAACCACAGCAATCTGTTTGAATTTTCCATGAAGTCCTCATCGCTACGTCATACCAGCTTTCACGAAACAAGGCGATCTATTCTGAAAACTATTATAAGCAGACTGTGGAAATTTGCTTAAAGTGAGCCGTCATTCCACCTGATGCTATTAATCGACACTATTGACTGCTAATTTCAACCTCACTTAACCCAAGTTTTCACAGTGAGATTTTACAGAATAAAGTCAAAGTCAAAGTCAAAGCATTTATTTCAAATAGGCACATAAAAGGCACTTTTGAACGTCAAAAATTACAATGAAATAGAATTGATAGTATAGATAGATTCGTCGAAGCACTAAATACCCATCGATTACAAAATTGCTTGATTTATAAAGTAATAGGATTTTTGTAACTTCATCCGCGTACCTACTGTGTGAGTGTACAGATATCCCTAGAAAATTATGTGCTTCGGGAATAAAGTAAAAATTAAAATAAAGTTTATTCTTCTATCATCGTCTATCTAAAATGAAATTCTTATAAGAAAAGTTACAATCATGAAAATACATGCCTATGTTTTTATTACAATGATTACCTACACAATCCTAAACGCGCAAAGGTAGGTGCACTACAAAAACATGCGGTAAGTAGTACAAAATTTAGAAACTACAAGCTCTACTGCGTGACGTTCGTGCTAATTCGGAAACACGAAGATTGCCAAAGTGCATAACTTTCTTCAGTCCAGCCGTCGAGAGAATGCGTTCCTGACACCTATCAGATCGACAATCCTAGTAACATAATAAAAATCAAAATCGCAAAACACGTGGTTGTTTGTATGAAACTGACAGGTGTCTAGAAAACGCATTCTCTCGATGGCCGGACTGTATGTATGTGTATTAAAAAAAGAAATATAATTTATGTTAGCATACTCACAGGTCGGAGGCCCATTGCAGGAACTTGTGAAGTCCTCGTTCCAGCTCCTTAATCTGGAACCAGTTGGTGTGGAAGGGCATCATGTATGGCGCACGGTTCTGGTCGTAGTACCGATTGAAGTCTTCCTGAAGCCATTCGAGCACCTGCAATGTGGGATGTTATTACCTAATGACAATGTAAGACAAGACAATGTTACTGTCTAGACAAAGGTGTGAAGCCACCAATCATAGATTGAGCCAAGGTCTAATAATATTTTATCAAAGCATCATAATTGTTCATTGTCAATGTAGTTGGGAAATATACAAATGAAAATGCAACCTAATTGCAATTCAAAACTCAAACGCTTTGTGTAAAATTAACACTGGTACGAAAATTTTTGAGCGAAAGAGCAAGTGCTTCAAATAACTCCACAGTTTTTACAAACGAAGCCATAACCATTTTGAACAAACAAAAACGAAACTGAAATACCTTGTTTAATCAACAAGTTGCTGTGGTTCAATACCAATATTCATTTTCATATTTCATGCTCAGAAGTGTTGACTCCGTGACTCTAAAACTTCGCGTAAAGAAGTGTTTATTATCAAAGAAAACCGCATTAAGACGAGGACCTCGTTGATGAGTTATGAAACTAAAACAACACTATATAATAAAATATGTATGTGTGCGACCATCATACATTACACTTCCGACGCGTTTCCTTTTATCTAGAGAGTTATAAAAGATATCAAAGTCGTAATATGGTCATCTACATAAAATATATCGACCAGTCCCAGTCACGAACAGGGTTACTAGATAATAACTAGTACTAACTGATACAGACACTGGTGTACAAATAGTGTATTAAAAACTTTTTATACTTGTTTAGCCAGGCTTTGGTTATAAAATTAAAGCGAGAGATAAAATATCAGGTCACTCGACCGCGTATATTAAATTATTCGCTGCCGCCTTCCGCTCCACTTCTCGATTCAACTATGCGCAACTACAAACATTTGCTTACCTGTCCTAACTGTACTAACATTATATAAACGGCAAGTTATTTTATACTGGTATTCAGCTGCATCCGGTTGGACTAGAAGCCGACCCCAAAAATATTCGGGAAAAGAAAGGCTAGGCAGATGATGATTTAGAAAATAATCGGAATTTGCATATTGTTCAACACTATGACAAGGATTCAGAGCATACAGTTCATAACATTTTTTTAATGTAATTTCGTTCACAATTTAGAATATCAAAGCTCCAGCTTTGTAGGCACATTTCAAAGAGCATATTTAATACGGTATAAAATCAAACAGAAGTCTGTTTTAGATCTGTTTAAAAGGACGTCGGAAAGCCCGAGGACAAACCAACTAATCTGCCTGCAAAGTACAAACGAATTAATTCTGCTTCTTACTCTAACTCTCCAATATCTGTCTGCATTTTCTTGTTAAATATGATTTTGTGGTTTAACGAAAATACGATGTGAGAAAGAAAAGGTTTGGTCAGCCCACAGCACAGTTTTAACACAATCGCCACCGCATGCGGGCTGGGGGACATATCGTGCAGTGAGTTCAAGCCTTTCTCACCCCTAATAATCCCTGGATGCTTCAGAAATCAGAAACGATTCAATGTCTCTAATTAAAATAGTCTGTGCTTTAAGTCCTGACAGATACGGAGTTCTTTTCATGCTATTTCATAATTATGGAAACTCTATTATAACCAAATAATTTAAACTATCTTTTTAGTCTACTGGCCGCAAGCGCTCCTACTGAGCATGAGGTCTTGAGTTTAATTTCCAGGTCGGGGCAAAGTGTTATAGAGGTTTTCCATTAGGAATTTCTCAGTAGCAGCCCAGAGTCCGAATTTGTGCACGATTCATGGCAATAGACTCGCCCCCTATTACATGGGACTTCAACATAACTGGCGAAATATGGGTAGACTAGAAGTACACCTCTGCTTTACCCTTCGGGGAGTACAGGCGTGATGTTACGTTACTGTTAATTGTCAATTTGTATTTTGTTGTGTTGTATTTTTGTTGTTCTGCTAAAAGCGTATTCAGCCATTTAGTTTGGTCAATTAAGATTCGACCAAAATTACTACGCGGATCAATAGAAACACGTGTCCATATAAAATGCAAATTAAATTAGCTATAAAAATGGAAATGCACGCAAACGCCAACTAATAAGTGTGTATTCGAAAAGTTTAACATAATTATGCAAATGTTCATAGAGCTTACTCGTATATCATCGTATTTACCATAAAAAGTTACTATGATGATATAATATGATTCGAATGCCGCTGTTACGTGAATAAATAAATAAAGTTGTCAAGTGCGAGTCAATTTAATTTATTAATCAGGTTAAATATAATATTTTCAAACCTGTCTGTTAATTGATATAACAACGGGTTAGTTTAAGTCGCCTACAAGTTATGAACAACTTTTTGACATAAAGTCTACCAAAACCGTACGTGTTGAAATAGATGACGAGACAAAAACCAACGTAATCATGGCAGTTCATGAATCAATTCTTGAATCTATAGTTTCATCAATACAAACATCCTAGCATGGACGATAAGGGCCTGCAAATGGTAGACCTATTTTCGCCAAAACAAAAACAAAACATTGTGTACTCACCTCATCCGAATCGTGATTATGTAGCACACACTGATCGAGATAGGGGCAGTGTCCGCCCTCATACGTTTCAACGTAGTGAGCGTTGAACGGCACCTCCCACAGACCTGCAAACAAATAACGTCTTTATATTTACCTATAAAAATGCTTTTAAATCAAATATGGTTTTGTTGTATATTCTCTGATGAATCATTAAACAACAGCTCATTTCAAAAAATGTTTACAGAGGCACATGCAAACAGACTGTGTACGTTACTCTTATGCACAGCTATAGCACGCATACGAGAAAACAAGTTTATGGATAAAATTACATGAGTTTTATTCTCTCCTGAAATTGTTTTTACCAAAAAAGTACGTACGGGTTTCATAGTTTCGGTTGGTTCTAATTAAACTCGGTGAGTGCATTGTTCCGACCGCGTGGAACTACCAACTTGGCGTTTGTATAGGAAATGTGTGAGCACCTCGTTCTATCTAACGCCACACCGCACGCGATACGAAAACTTGGGAACGCGGTGATCACTATTGGTTTTCACGCAAAAACCTACGTGGAAAGCGTAGCGCAAAATGTGAAGTTTTACGCACTTGAAACTCAGGCGAGGACTGTTAGATGCCAACAAATTTTCGTCGCTTCACAGTTCTAAAATTAACAATAGGTGTGATTTCTCTTACTGCTACGGTTCCGTTGCAATGTACCTAGTGACAAAGAATGGCACAAAATCTAGCTCAACCTTTTACACAAAGGGCATCATTTGTCCATAATTTCCGCTCCCGCTGCGATTCCTAAGAAATCTTTTCTAGTTCTTAGCTAGTTTATCGAGTAGCTAAGTTACGGCCACCCACCTGGGAACGACTTGGTGGGACAAGTGCCTGACTTGCACTCGTGCGCGATCTTGTAGTCGAGCGTGTAGGGCCACACGGGGATCGGCAGCGGGGGCACGCCCACCGAACTGTCGTAGATGTAGCCGAAGTCCTCTAACACCTGTGAACAAAGAGGTTATGTGTGAGAGAGGATTATGTTTTTTATATTAGGTAGGTACTTGAGGTTTTCGTTCGTGGTTCGGGCAGTAATCTATGAGGGGGCGATCAAACACACATTTTGCGCATATAGGAGAGCTGACACGAGTGTGTGCTTGTCTAATTACAATCGTGCATTCAACAGATTTTCGTTTGATATTCCTAGTATAATATAGTGAATAAGTAGGTATGTGTTCGTGAAATGTTGTTTCCGGAAACTATGATTCATAAGAGAAACCTTATTGATCGAAACAATCGAAATTGCCTATGGCATTAAGTCCACCTCTGTACATTTGTGTGCTTAAAGTATTAAATAAATAAATCGAAATTATTTCATCAGCTACGTTGCCTTTGTGTTTGGTCTTTTCGCTGAAACAGGTTGATTTTTAGCTAAAAATCTTTTAGATTTGCAATTTGTTGTCAACGCGTCTATGTACAATGACCATGTTTACATTCGTTCAAAATATTTATATTCCTCTACGTATAATTTAATCGTACGCTCCAAACCGTCATCTCGCACAACAAATCCCGTACAAAGTGTACTTCAATCAGTTTTATTTAGATACGTTTGTCGATCGGTGCCTATCAAAACGTCGATACTGGAGCGTGCCGGCTTGTTTGACAACTGACGGAGCTCCCTGATGACGACGCACTGCAAAAAAATTCTCCACGTATTTCACTTTGTATTGGGAACGTGACGGCTGTAATTGTCAGGTAACGAGCAGACGCACCGCTGAAATATTGACACTAAGTGTAGCGACGTTGTACTTGGGGCGCACGCAGTATATCGAATGACTGTCAAAATATTACCCTAATAAGCTGCCTGATATTTGATGTAGGCCAATTTGGAGGCAATAGAATGTTCGACGAATTCGTCAGAAAAAATATGGCAGAATGATTTGACATTTGAAATACACGAACACATATAATTTTGTTCTGTAAGCACTTATCAATGTCATTTTCATGTAATATGGATTTTAGGTAGCTATTATTATTTCGGAGTAAAATATCTGTATTGTTTACCATACATTCTTTTGACATAACGTTGCTAAGTGGCCTCGAAAAGTTAGTTGACATTTTTCCACTTCAGCTGTGATATTTAAAACTTATGATTTGAAATTTTATTGTGATTTAAATCATAATAAAATTAAAAATCATAAGTTTCGAGTTATGTTTGAACTTTAATGTGTTTATTGTCTAATTCAACTACCAATGACATAATCATAAAAAATAATCAAGTTAGTAGTTAGGATCAAATGATAATTTTTTGTATTTTACATCATAATGTGGCTTCACAGCTGAAGTGGAAAACTGTCGATTAAGTTTTGGAGGGCACGTATTCACGTATTTTGTCCACAAGCACTTTACAATAGTTTTAATTTTTTCTCCAGCTTGATACAATTTCTTATTGGTGTTTGTAAGCCACATCACAAAGAGGATTTATTCAGTCTCATATTTTATTCTGTACCCTAAGGAACCGCCTACCTAGCCAAGATAAAAAGCATCCTACGTTTTTTCTGTGTTGTAAACTTCCTTTGCAGGAAGTTTGATTGTCGACTGACGTCCTATTGAGATGGGATTGACTAAATAAAGTAATATTTGCAGAAATTTGATAAAACAGATAAATTTTATTAGCTTGGATATATTTTTATATTAGTAGTAGTTTTAATTTTGTTTTTTTTTTGTAATCTTATTTTTATCCTTTTGCTGTGCTCTTACAGGGTCCATATTTTTGTACCTAACTAGCTTTAAGCCCTTTGTAACATCTGTTTTGCAATATGGAATGCAATAAATGAATATGAATATAAAAATTAAATTAATACTCGTAGCAGACATTTTGAATATCAATAACATTTCGAAATTACGGAAGGATGAATGTTTGTAAATATCTTTAGACTAAGCTTGTCGTATCCTTGGTTAGAAGACAAAAGCTAGTCTGGAAGACAATCGCAAATTCTATTCTCTAAGTATGCGGTCTTAGGACGTTCAAGCAAATAATTTTGGTAACAAAAGGCCAAGATATCATGCACTTGGGAGAGCTTCTCGCTAGTATAGGTAACTTATTCTATAAAAAAAACTATAAACCATACTAATATTTATAAATTCGAAAGTAGGTAACTCTGTCTTACCTATGTTACATTTTTACTCCTAAACCACTAAACGGATTTCAATAAAATTTGGGGAGGAGGAGATAGATGGCATCCCGGGGAAGGACATAGGCTACTTTTTGTCCCGGTAGCACGTTCCTTAGGTATAATTTCCGAAATCCGCGCAGGCGAAGCCTCGGGAAGGAGCTAGTATTATTTTCACGCTTAAATTACCGAACCGATCTTTAAGAAATTTTACAGATTGGTAGCCTGGGACCTGGAGAAGGATATGGGCAACATCTCATTCTGGATATTTGTATTAAAATTTGGAAAAAGAAAATACAAGCAGACGAAGTGGCGGATAGCAGATAGTAATTCCATAAAATACTCATAATTACCTTGAACTGCGTATTCCTCCCAGGTTTCAAGAACGGCGCTCTTGCGCCGACTATCTCAGAGCGCGACACGTTTGCAAACTTGCCGAGAATCTCGCGCATGCCTATCATCTCGCCAGCCCATTCTTCATAGCCTTTGTCTTGCAGGCCTTGCTGCTGCGACACTGTGCCTGTCGCTATCTGTGAATATAAACATTGTATTTTTAGATCGTTTTTACAGATTATAGAGAGAATGGAGAGGTCTGTCGAATACATTGGCGCAGTGACAGAGATTGGCGTTGTAGGTATGGCCTACAGATAATGGTCGTTCTTTTGAACATGAAGTGATATCTCTAGTCTTGTAAATTTTGACGTTCAAAAGTTGTACATGCCTATTTGAAATAGATGTATTAACATTGGAAACGCACCAACGAAACAGAATAAGAGAAGAAAAATAACAATATTGAGACCCCATAAAATATTAACTTTGCACTTTTTATGAAATCTGGTTGAAGTAGAGATAATTTACCATATATTATTTATATGATACGTCTCAATGTAAAATTCCGAGGATCTCTATCTCACGGTAACTTCGCCCGATTTTTAAACCCCAAAATGATCGATGTTGTGTGTATCATACTTTCATCAATAATTAACACGGGGGTTTCCACGCTAACATTGCCAGATTCATTAAAATAGTATAATAGCATACAACGTGGCAATGCTGCCAGCCTTTTGGGCACTTTTCCCGCTGACAGCGATGCGGACGAACTTTTTGATTCCCTATGATTCGTTACCTTTGTTTTGTTTTATATTATAATATTATTTTAAGTCTGTTAGCTTATTATACATATTTTGTAAGTATAGCATAAATTTTCATGAATAAAAACCTCACCTCATGACCGTCGTGCGCAAGATGTTGCACTTGCACGTAGTTACTGTAAATAACAAAGAAAACATTAAATAAAACTATCTTATTTCATCCATTTTAATGAACCTTTCGAACACATAGCAGATTAGGTGAATTTCTTTTAAAGAATCAGATTCATAAAACATCTGCAGTAGTGGTTTGTTTATCTCAGATTTGTCCATCCTAACATAACATAACATAATCAGCCTACACTGTTCCCACTGCTGGGACACAGGCCTCCTCTCTGTGAGAGGGAGTGGGCCGTAATCCACCACGGTTTCCTCACGATGTTTGTCCATCCTAAAGCCAATTTAGTTTTACTTTCTGTTTATTAAGAGCTGAACATTTTATTCACTGAAATTCAGTTAACTTGCATTTACATTTACCGGTAAAGTTCCAATAACTGCGGTCACACATAATAATATACGTTACTGTAAGAGCCTTTGACCTGTATGGTTTTAACATGCAACCTTTATAGTTTATAAGTTGATGGTATAATAATAATACGAGACAAACGCCAATCGTATTATAAATAGGAAAAACAATGAGGAGCGTCGAGCTGATAGCGCGTGTCGTGATGAAAAAATGTAAATTAATTGAGTTAAATAACTATGCAAATTAAACTATAAAACTCGTCTTTTCTTTATCCCAGTACTGTTATAACACCGGTGCTAACAAGATGACTATGTACCATCAAAGGTATATATAATGTAGTAATTAACACGAAACTTGTGTAAGTAATTACCAAACTAGGTACCGTCCAAATTAATCACAGGATTAGCAAATTGTTTGTCACTAATTAATTGAAATATACCTAGATATTAATTTAGGACACAGCTTTCATGAGAAAATCTGAAGCGGAAAACTAAGTGTAGATACTAATGTCCTTTTATATTTTAGGTAGGTATGCCAATTACTGTTCTTCAGCTAAAATGATTTTCACGTCACAAACAAAGCTTTTAAATGTCTTGAATAAATATTTGTAACAGAGACCAATCTCTATAAAACCTGGCTGTGTATGATACTGACGCATGACTGTCTGAGATTGAACAGCCACCACAATCGTAGAACTGGCCGCCTACTGCAAGGAGAGTGCACAATTGGCTACAGTATGATACAGTTACGTCAACTGCACAAAATCTCATTTGCAGCTAGATTTCAGTGCAAATATGACACGATATGAGACGGCTGTATCTCTCTTTGTTAAATTTTATAAAAATAATGTGTTACTACTCTACTTTAAGATCGTTCACTTAGTAGGTACCTAATAATAATAAAATGCTGTATTTGCCTATAATTGTTTGTTACATTTAGTTCCGTATTTTCTTTTGTTTCCTGTAATTTCTGTAGTGTATACGAATGTTGATAAATCTAAATAAATAAATACACACCGTATAAATGGGCCCACAGCGGAAGCAATGATTGTTTAAACCTCGGTCTCTGACAAATATTTACACTTGGTCTCGTCCCTGAATAGAAGTAATGATGACACATTTTATAATTACCTGTACTCGTGTGACAGGAAGAAAGTGCCTCTAATGGGGCAACCATTAGGGTTCTTGATTTTCCCATTGAACACTTTCTTGTACAGGTCGAAGTTGTTCAAGTTAACAGCACCGTCGAATGTCAGCATTATCATTTGGGGCGTCTGCGAATAAATGTGAACGAATTTTTTACAACAACTTTTTGCACGTAAACTTCGCAGAATTGTAGTCAGAGTTGAGGTCGGTTTTTGTAGAGTTCTATTTAATAGAAGAATACCTAACAGTAATTTGAAATGAAACAAATCCCTTTTTTATAAAAAGAAGCCATCAACAATACAAGAAAATCAGCAAATTACATCATACGGTCGTTAAATAATTAAGGCATTTATCTAATCCACCATTTTGTATTTATTGTACCTATTGCCTAATAACAAGAGAACAGAATAATAATATAAACGTCTATGTCACACAAAGATCAAGTCGGATCGTCTTTCGCTTTTTGTATTATTTATTTTCGTCTTTACAGACCGGTAAATGAGCTAAATAATCGAGTCAGAAGACTATTTATATTAAATTTGGCCAAGCTACATTGAGTTCCCACAGGTAGGGCGGGTAGATAAGCGGGACAATTTACTAGAAAAAATGTAGGTCTAACATTTCTCCCGGACTGCGCAGGCTTATTTTTTTCATTCGTAAACGTGTTTTAGCCTATGAACATAACACTTTTTCTTTAAACTTACGATTTTTACGAAACGTTAAGCTCTTAAAGTATTGGCCGTAAACAAAACAACATACCTAATGTTATACAATACACGCGATACGATTTTCAACTATTTAACATGCACGACATAGCTTTTTATGCATTGATATGCAATGAAGGATTTGTATAAATACGGTAAACTATACGTCACAGACGAGAAGCGATGGTTCCCATAGACGATGTTATTACAAAGTTATATACATTACGACAACTTTGCAACGATTATCATAATTAATGAGAAACCATTAAGACTGACATTGCGGTTTAGAGCTAAGTATATATATAGAACATGATACCTACTAGCCTTAATTGTTTCTCGAAATTAATGTTTGATTATCTAGGTATGTTAACAGTATTGAATAGTTTCAAGGCTGATTTTGTGAATGGCATACTAATTCTAATTAAATAACGACTGTCGACTGCTAATTTGATTCCAGTTATACTTGTTACATCATAATCAATTTTTGTTTATTTAGAGCTTTCGTAAACAGAGCTAGATATTTACTAGGAAATCACCCGATAATCGTTCACATCAGATAGGACAATATTTATCTAATTCAAACTAATAAAATCGAGTGTTTCTATGTTTGTTGCTCTATCAAAACGTAATGGCTGAATGGATAATATTTTGCACACATATAGGAAATGTCCTATATTATAAATGTATTTACTTGTTAAAAATTTATAAGTAGTAATTGCTGCACAAATAAAAAAATACTGTACAAAGTCGGACTTCACGCCTGAGGCATTTTACCAGTCAACCTTAAGGTGATGCAGAGACAATATATGGCAGGTGCAACATACGGGATACATTGCTCGGAAATAACGATAAAATACAAGAATAAATACTACTACATAGGATATATATATCGAAGGCAATTTGTATGATTCCGCGTTTTACAAACGGCGTCGTTTAAAAACGCTCGCTGTTTTAAAATATGCCGCAAAGGCAAATTGGCGACCAGAGGTTAGGTTTGGTTAGGTTACTTTAAACCCTTCACACAGAAATAGTCGACCGTCGACGTTCCGGCTAAAACTACCTAGTTTTTAGCCGTAATATATATTAAAACAGCGAGCGTTTTTAAACGGACGAGCGTTTTTAAACGGACGACGCCGTTTGTAAAACGCGGAATCATACAAATTGCCTGCGACATATAATATCATCATCATCTGCCTAGCCTTTTCCCAACTACGTTGGGGTCGGCTTCCAGTCTAACCGGATGCAGCTGAATACCAGTATTTTACATGGAGCGACTGCCTATCTGACCTCCACAACCCAGTTACTGGGTAATACGATACCCCTTGGTAAGACTGGTTGTCAGACTTTCGGGCTGCGACATATAATATATAAACAAAATAAACTTTGTCAGGAGAAACAACGATCGGTAGAGGAGAAAACGAATCCAGGAATATACACAACAACATAGATTAAATACTTACGTCTTCTGGGTCAAGACCTCCAGGGATGAGGGTGCCATCTTTGGAGCAGAAGCAGTAAGGCAACTGGCACTCACCAGTGTCGCACTTTTCTGCCAAGTCCAGGGGCGTTTCCGTGATCGGCGCCGGCGCTTAATAAAGATAAACAATTTTAAAATAGGCGCTAAGATTCTCGCAAAAAACATATACTTAATAAAATAATTAAACAGATTATTCAAATAAATGTACCTTTGAGAGAAATTACAAATATTATGACCTTTCTGCCACATGGATCAAGTTTTAAAATTGACCTGACTAAATGTTTCATACAAATAACTCAGGTAATACAGAATCAAATCATGAGTTAGACACCATTATAAAAAGTTTACATGACATCAATGTAGCAAAAAGCTAAATGTTACAACATAGACTTATAAAAAAGGTGGACTCCGCGCCACGCATATCGAAAGTGAAGCACTGTTATGTGTGCGTGATTGACGATTGACGCTGTCGTGTCTCGTAATGGCGGCCGGTCGGCATACTATGATGTAAATGTGAGCGTAAGACGTGTTTGTACAAGCGGTCTCGGCATACTTACTGTGCTTCACTTTCGATATGCGTGCCGCGGAATCCATCTTTTTTTATAAGTCTATGTGTTACAAGGCAAAGTTTGATTCAAGGTATTTGCTTGCAGATGTGCAATTTCATAGCCAATCAACGAGCTGATTAATTGATTTACGTGTATCTGTATTGTCTACCTTCCTATTTTGTCTTGTTTTTGTTTGGTTTTGCCTTTATGACCTCTTGATTTTTTTTTTTTGTTCATAGTGTTAATAATAGTAATGTAATCCTAGGGAAACACTTTTTTACAGGTATGTGTACTCTTCATAAATGATTTTACATGATGCGCTTAGGCACATCTTACAATATTAGTATTTGTAAGCCTTCATCAGTCATCCCTCTGCTCAACAAGGCCTGTCCCTAGGACTTCCAGATAGAAATTATGGAAGCCATTGCTCGTTGGTTTTCCAATATAAATTATTGCGAAAAGCTGCTTTGAATCGTTATCGTAACTTTATAAAAATCCCCTTAAACGTCTAAGGATTATAATTTATTATTAAATTAATTAGAAAGTATTACAAAAGCATTGTAATATAGGTACCTACTTGTGGCGATGGGACCGCATCTGGCTTCGACTTTGAAGGTACAGAACTTGCTGATATCGTCGAAGTACAAACCGGAGGGGCATCTGTTCAGGTAGGGATAGCCATCGACGCACTGGAAGAAAACGAAGTAATTGTCAAATAAATCAATCAATCAATGTCTGTAAACCTAGAGAACTCTGTGAACTATCTGAAAAGTAGATACCAACAGCATTCTTAGGCAAACTTTACAGCATTGCTAAATGCTGCCCGACAAAGAATGCTGTTTCAATTCGAACAGATAAGCATCACCTCATAAAATTAAAACATGAGTAAGTCGCCAAAGTTGGCAATATCCTTGGTGTTACAGTTGGTATCCATTTTTCATCGGACCAGCCTGTTTACAATGCGTTCTCACAAAAAAATCCCTTAACCCTTCTTTGCAGGCACATAAAAAGCTCCAAAACCCGCTATAAGCATGTTTTAACCAAAACACAATCCACAGTGGGATTCGCAGCTTGAATTCGCCCACTGTTGGGTCAACAGTTGGTTGGCCAACTGGTTCTCGCCAGCGTTTTAGATGTGAGTACATTTTTAGTATGTCTTGTAACACTATTACCTAAAGTATGTTCTTGTAAACTCAGAATATAGCTCGACGAGGGTACAGTCACGGATTAAATACATGTGTTAACCACCCTAAGATTGATATTTACTCACACTTTATTATATTGTTCGGATTACGTCATCGTCAACATTTTGACAATTCGAACAGGTGCTATGTGAGTAAGGAATTTGTTTGAAAATTGCCTAACATTATCGCTCCTTAATGTCAGAAGAAGTAGAATAGTATAAAATGTTTGTCTTTATATACCTACATTACTTACCTATAGACAATCGTCCCATAGACATATCTTTGAGACAGCCTCTTTCAAGAACTCGACGTGACATATTAGCACCATTTTACGTACAGTAGGGTAGGTACATAGATTGTGCCAGCTCAAGCAAGCAATCCGCCAGCTAAGAACTAAGCAGGGTAATTATGGTAGGACCCTAGTGCCGTAGAGGAAACGGGCTAATGCCATGAGTGTAAATAAGTAAGTATAAGCTGCAGAACTTCACTATATACTTTGGTTTACTCAGTTAGTATGCTTGCAGGTCCTTCATTAAATCAAATCAAATCAATTTATTTGCGATAAGTGTTGGTACACACGGCTACACATCAAGCTATACAAAACCAGTATAAGCTGATTTCTGGTTGGAAGAAAAACCTATACAATGCGAGGTCAGCTAGAACTGGATTTGTATAGCTTGATGTGTAGCCGTGTGTACAATATCGGTCTTAACATATATTATAATATTATTATAATGGATCCTTAACACTTAGTTATATTACTGTGACATGCAAACATTTATGTTCATAATTAATATAAGAAATCGATAAAAAACAATAATGAACTTAAAAAAAAACTTGTTTAATCGCGTGGTGTAAGTTAATCGCAATCCTCAACAGTATACAGTCTTCGGACATATACTAATGTACAGTATGCGTGTATAAAAATAATATTATATACTAGCTACTTCTCGCAATTTCGTCCGTCTGAAATTTCGTCTCCTAACCCACCGTGTCGCATCGCATCGCCCGCCCGCGCTATTACTTCGTTTTGGCTTAATGTTCTTTCTGACGTTTTTATTTATTTTGCTCGGCACCTAAGAGCCCTACCGTGATATTAAATAGCCTGCTTATGGAATTGGCTACCAAACATATCTACAAATCTGAATGGAAGCTCCAGATATTAGCGCGTTCAAACAAACAAACAAACAAGCAAAAAACAAACAAACTCTTCAGGTTTAGTATTAGTATAGATTAGTATAATAGATAAACATAGATTGACCTCCAGGAATCCAGATTGCACTGTGAGCAGTGAGTCTAGGTATGTACCTATACTCCGACTTTTAAGTAGCTGCAGTAAAATGACACTTCTTACCTAACTCATTTCGGACTGCGTTAAGAGATATGCATGTCAAATAAGATTATTTTGTTACATTATTCTGTAATAGAAAAACAAGATTTGGTTGATGGCCGCAAAAAAACAAAAGACGCCAATTTCAATCATTTAAGTAACACATAAGCTGTCATTTTACTGCTGCTAATTAAAAGTCCGACTATAATTATCGATTTTATTTATCGATTATCGAAAAAACAGAAGTAAAGACCAGCGCAAAATCGTTTATTTTTTACAATACCTTAGTTAGAAGATGGACGTATGTAGAGGTACCTACAGCTTACAGTATTTCTTGGAATCAATCTGCGCAAAAGCGAAGGCTTTTTATTTGGAAATAAAATAATAAGTACGATTCCATGTATCAACTTCAATTTCCTCGCACTTGTTACTTTCAAGAGGTTCTATCTAGCCTTTTCGTTCATAACGTTTTGTTTTAGGTTTATTTTGAAATTATATTCGGTTGTTTCTTGTCACATGAAATTACCTACTAGAAACTTTTGGGACACTGTTGACCTATAATCGCCTCGAGCAAAAACATAATTATGATCCTCTTATATTATAATGTATGTAAAGACCATTACGAGTATATGCCAGAATGGTCACCACGTCACCAGCTCGCAATAACTTATAAGAATGTAGCATTTAGGATCTTTCTCTTGACTAAATATCACTTTGACATTATCCTATAATTCTTGCAAGAAAATCCTTATGGAGGGTCTTCAAACTATGTCCTATGAAGATACAGAGAAGTTATTAATTGTGCTAAAGTAAATATTGTTCGTATTATATAATTTTATACACGTTTTTACATATATAGCAATAAGATAAATATGATAAGTATGTGATTATTTAATGAGTTAATGTTACCTCCAATCGCCTGAAACATAGGATTACCTAGTTCAGGCACAAATCATGGGTGAACTTGACATAGATTTAAGGAAAAACTGTTGTGTGTGTTAACGTTAGTCCATCTATTTTTTTATAAATTTTATTATTATTATAATCCCTAAGTCATCTTATAAGGCAACCTAGTGTCAGTACCCTAGGTTGCCTAGTGTGCACAGGGGAGGCACATACTTTCTTCGTCGGGTATAAAGATTTTATTATAGACAACATTACCTACCTATATTTATCGGTTTCGGCTATAACCACTTTCAAGGCAACAACTATGACAAAACAAAAGAAAAACTACAATAACTATAACAAACAACTAGATAATACCTAGCCACGGTTATGGGCAGCCATTTTTATTTTTGAATCCGGCCAATTTCGCGGACGTAACATAAACTCAAGTGTAATCCCAGAGGGGTTAGTCACGCAGGGTTACGTTATTACATACAATAGCATACGAAAAAGGGAATCTACCGCGTTTTATGCGAAAATTTTTCGGTGTTTGTCCATAAAAATATGAATGTAGCGGTTGTGCCTACCCCTTATGTCTAACTATTTATTCTTCGTAATACGCGCCTTCGGATCTACCTTCATGTGTATTAATACATGTTTCAATGATCTTCTACATTTGCGTACCTTTTTCCCATGCGATCTGCATCTCTATCATCTGATCATCATCTGATCTAAATAGGTACTTATAATGTAGGTATGTTTTGCACGGAATGTCTGCCGTCTACCCTTGTCAAACTATGTCGGTATACCGATATCTTAAGTCTAAACCTGTTAGGTAGAGGCACAAAAACAACACTGTCGATTTTTAATAACTTGTTGACCCATACAGCCTCAAACTCACTGAACTCAAGACAATCAAGATCAAGGCCATAGTTTTTACCGAATACAAGCGTTTTATTGCAACTATTTCAGGTTTTTTGTAGCTTTTAAACGTAATCCTCATAAAAATGTATTCGATTACGGTATCGTGTTCATTCAATAAAAAGTTAAGTAAGCACAATGAATTTGTGAGCCATCCTTGTACTTGTAGAATGTACTTACATGTAAGTAGTTACATTGCTGTCTTAGTGTTTACTACCTGAAACTATCGCTACTACTTTTTATCCATGTGGCATCAATGCAGTGTTATAAATAGACGGACTAATATCTAACTGCAAATTCTATGTAGGTAGATACTTGTCTGACAATTGATGTGTCACAGCCCCCAGCGGGCCATCACACCTCCATCGACTTAACATTCAACGGCCATGGGTAATAAAGACGCGTGAATAACAAAAACCCCGCAGAGGTCCGGCTACCAATACAAAAATACCTCAAATACCGATATTTCTCGATAAATACTTACAGCGCATACGAAAATAAATGGGGCCCAATCATTTTTACGTTCCAATTCTGAGACTTTACCATTGTTTAAATTAAACCAGTCTGGTTCCACTGGGTATTTCAAAACCGGTCGTTCGAGATTCGAAAATGAAATGTCAATAAGTGCCAAAATAAATATTTACTATTTCCTTAATAAAACACACGACTAAATTATTCTGACTTTCATATACGTAACATTATCGTCCATCTGTATAATAAAATATTATTAGGTATGATGATTACTGCTCATCATAATCGAAATTATGTTATATTACTAATAAATAAATAATTCGAATGATTGATAGTATTCATCATCTTTAAGTGTACCAATTTAGTGCCGTAGGTATTTATGTCTAGACATACTCATAATAGATTGATTTGTTTCATACAATGTTTCATTGTGGAAAAAGTATGCAAGAAACTGAAGTTATATACATTACTGAGTATATTATTTTATGGATAATGTAAGGATTTAATTGCCTACATGTTTTCCTTTTTTAATTCATCAACTACGAAAACACATTCAGATGAATAATTATACTGTTACGTTAATTATACGTACATTACGTACGTAGGTAGGTATACATAATAAGTCGGAATCATTCGATCCTACGTTGTTCGTTTTTAAAGCAGTTTTTTTCCTCATACATGATGTTCACGGATATTCAAAGTAGGTACCTAAATCTGCTGTAGAAATCTGGGCACAAAGTAAAATAAACAGTCTACTCTTTGAATGTAGACTCTGTCTGCACTATTAATATTACTGTATAAGGTAGGTAAATCTCTAAATTAGCTTTCCCAACGAATTTGCGATCGCATTCTCACTTTAGAAGCTAAATCGGTGAGGTTTGGTAATCCAAAGTAAACAGTTGAATCTCCATTACATAATATTTATATAGGAAACAGTTATTTTATAGAAAGATATGAATGAAGGGTACTCGTATATTTAACCATTACCAGGGTTATATAAATCACATCGCTCGAGTACAGTCGACGGCAGCGACTGTTAGGTAAATAATTAACACACCACTCTATTTTTTTTTGAGTTACCTTCACAAAAAGGTGTTTCATTCACACAAACAAAGTCAGTGCCATTAGACAGCTCACAGTTTATGGATACATTAAACCGAGGGCCAAGGGTCACATAAACTGGTTTTGAAAAAACATAGGTACATGAAAACTAAATTAATGTAAAGTTAGTAACTAAATTCTTACTTGATAAAACCGCCTGCACGTGGCTGGGTCAGCAAAGTTTCCATTACCCGTGGTGCCTTCGGGACAAACAAAGTCCTCTGGCTTATCTTTATCTTTCTGCTGGTAGCTTCCTGAAAATCAATAAATCAGTTTATATATCCGAAAGTACCTAGGTATCTAGAAAACTCTGTTAGCATTGGGTCACCTTGTTCTAGGACTTCAAGGTATTTAAAACTCTGTCCTTTAACACAGACAGGAGTACAAAGTCTTTACTTTATTAAGGGAAAACCTGATCTATTTGATTTTCTCAGTGGAATTTTCTCTTAGACACAATAAGACGCATTTGTTAACAGTCGGATACCCGAAACCAGTCCTTCCCCGTGTTAGTGCTCGGGGACTTCAACGCCAAAAATTTGGCCTGGGGTTCCCGTTACACGGACATGCGGGGAAGGATGGTGGAGGACTGGGCTCTGGAAACAGGCCTGGTCGTCCTAAATCGGGGTTCTGTTCCTACCTGTGTGCGGATGCGGGGGGAGTCCGTGGTGGACATTTCGTTCGCCAGCCCCGCTCTATCACAGCAGGTCATTGACTGGCGCGTCATGGAGGAGGTGGAGACCTATTCCGACCACCGGTATATCCGGTTCGACGTCTCCGCCCAGACCTCCAGCGCGCCGGTCCAACAGGCCCCGAGTGGTCCGCGGTGGGCGCTGAAGCAGCTGGACCGGGAGCTTCTCCTGGAAGCCTCAATCGTGCAGGCCTGGGTGTCATCACCAGACAGGCCTGCCGATATTGACAACGAGGCTGAGTGGTTCCGGGAGGCCATGTCCGAGATCTGTGACGTGGCAATGCCCCGAGTCCGGCCAGGATGCGCCCGACGTCAGGTGTACTGGTGGTCGCAGGAGGTAGAGGCGCTACGCAAGGCGTGCGTTGACACGCGACACCGGTACACCAGGCACCGCAGGCTCCGCATTCGCCCTCCGGATGCGGAAGCCACGGAGGCGGAGCTGTACGAGGGGTACAGAGCGGCGAAGACCGCCCTCCAAGAGGCTGTTCAGCGGGCCAAGAATTTGGCCCGCGAGGAGATGGTGGAGACTCTGAACAGAGATCCGTGGGGGCGCCCTTACAAAATGGTGCGGAATAAACTCCGCACCTGGGCCCCCCCGCTGACGCAGAGTCTCCGCCCCCAGCTGGTGGAGGAGGTGGTGAGCGCTCTGTTCCCTTCACGGGCGGAGCATACTCCCCCGCCCATGGCTCCGCCAATTGCGATGTCCGAAGCGGACCACGCGGACGACGACGACATCCCAGAAGTGACCGGGGTAGATCTGAGAGTGGCGGTAGGCAGGCTGAAGGCCAAAAATACCGCCCCAGGGCCCGACGGCTTGCCGGGTAAAGCCTGGGCCCTGGCCTCGACGGCTCTCGGACCCCGACTGGAAGCGCTCTTAAGCGCATGTATGGAGAGGGGCCAGTTTCCACTCCGTTGGAAGACGGGGAAGCTGGTCCTCATTCGGAAGCCAGGGCGCCCTGCGGACTCTCCGTCCGCATTCCGGCCCATCGTGCTGCTCGACGAGGTGGGCAAGCTCTTTGAAAGAGTGATTGCGGGCCGCCTCGTCGGGCACCTGGTGAGGACGGGGCCGGATCTTGCGGATAGCCAGTTTGGCTTCCGCAAGGGGCGCTCTACGGTGGACGCCATCATGCGCGTGAGAGCCCTCACGACGGGGGACGCGGTGTCTCGGGGTGGGGTGGTCGTGGCGGTGTCTTTAGACATCGCTAACGCGTTTAACACCCTGCCCTGGAGCTGCATTAGGGAGGCACTCCGGTATCACCGAGTGCCGACCTACCTCCGTCGAGTAGTCGGGGCATATTTGACGGACAGAGCCGTCATCTACCCCGGTCGCGATGGGGAATGGAACCGGCGAGAGATGTCGTGCGGTGTCCCACAGGGATCGGTCTTGGGGCCGCTCCTGTGGGACATCGGTTACGACTGGGTGCTGCGGGCAGACCTCCCTGATGGCGTCAGCGTAGTTTGCTACGCTGACGACACGCTGGTCCTGGCGCAGGGGAGGTCGCATCAGGCGGCGGCCGACGTAATGACACGCGGGGTTGCGATAGTCGTGGAGAGGATCCGGCAGTTGGGTCTCGAGGTGGCTCTGCACAAGTCCGAAGCCATGACATTTCATGGGCTTCGGAACGGGCCACCATCGGGATCCCAACTTACGGTAGGAGGGGTTCACATCGGCGTCGAGACGACGATGAAATACCTGGGTCTCGTCCTCGACAGCCGGTGGAACTTCGTGGAGCACTTCCGACGTTTGGCCCCCAAACTGGAACGGGCTGGGGCCGCTTTCAAGCGGCTCCTGCCCAACCTGAGGGGGCCAAACGCCTCCTGCCGGAGGCTTTACGCGGGGGTCGTGCGGTCCATGGCCGTGTATGGCGCCCCGGTGTGGGCGCGTTCACTGCGGCTTCGAGCCGCCCACTACTTGAACGCGCCCCAAAAGGTGGTAGCCATACGGCTAATACGGGGGTACCGCACGATCTCGCGCGAGGCGGCAAGCCTCCTTGCCGGACTGCCGCCATGGGATCTGGAGGCGATAGTCCTCGCGCGCCTCTTTGAGTGGCGCGCGGAGGCACTACGCCGGGGGGAAAACCCGCTTCCGCGGCAAATTGCTGCGGAGCGGACGGACCTCCGGCGCGATCTCATGGCGGCATGGAAAGCGCGACTGTCGCAACCCAGCGCAGGGCACGCCGCGATAGCGGCGGTAAGGCCCCTCTTTGAGGAGTGGCTAGAGAGGCGTCACGGCGCCCTCACCTACCGCCTGACGCAGGTCCTCACCGGACACGGATGTTTCGGGAGGTTCCTGCACATAATCAGGCGGGAGGAAACGCCCGGGTGTCACCACTGCGAGGATCGCCCAGAGGACACGGTGGTGCACACGGTGGAGGTCTGTCCCGCTTGGGCAGAGCACCGCCGTGTCCTCGTAGAGGCGATCGGCAGCGGCGGCGACCTCTCGCGCCCGGCCCTGGTCCAAGCCATGGTCCGGGGCGAGAGGGAGTGGGAGGCAGTCACCTCCTTCTGCGAAGCAGTCATGCTAGCGAAGGAGGTGGCGGGATGGGAGAGGGAGAGAGCCGAGAGGGCCGCCCGTCCCAGCCGCCGCGGTAGACGCTCCGGGCGTCGGGAGCCGCGTGACGACTCCCGGCCACCGTAGGCGCGGGCCTGCGGACGGCGAGTAATGGGTAGCTCGCCGTCCGATCAGGACCAGGCCCGTGCCGGACGGCGCGTATGTGTTCCACGCGCGCCTCAAAGAGATGTCAGCAGACATGGAGGGGCCCGTTAGGGCCGAAGCCTGCCGGGGCAGCGGGATTATCCGAAAGGGTTACCGCTGCCCCGGAACATAAAGGGCTAAGGAAGGAACACGGATGGGTTTTAGTCAGTAAGAGTCTGACACTCCCTTCCGCTCCACCCAGAGCGGGAGGGGTCATTGGATGATTTCCCATCCTTAAAAAAAAAAAAAAAAAAAAAAAACAGTCGGATACCTAGACATAATGTCGTATCTCGTATATTTATATTCTACAATTTTTTGTATAAGGTATAAGTATTTCTTGTGCCTCGCTCTAAAGAGATCGTAACTTAGTTTTTAACCGACTTCCAAAAAGGAGGAGGTTATAATAATATGTTCGACTTTGTTTTTTTTTTCTGTATGTTCACCGATTTCTTCGTCAATTGTGGGCCTATTTAAGTTTTTTTTTTTTGTCTGGAAGGGTATACTCTCGAGGTGGTCCCATTGTCATCAAGTTGGAATCTGATGAGAGGATCCCATGGAAATCGAGTGAAGCCCTCAAATTTTATAGGCAAATGTATAGCGATTTGGGTATTTTTTATAGTAACCCGTGCATTTGCTCTTGATGGAAACCACCATTTGGTGAAGTGGAACCGATGATGAAGACCACAGATGGTCACCAGAACTACTCAATAATAAGTATTTCACGGGTTGCGATTCGATTACTTTAATATGGTTGCTACGCAATTTATGCTTGTCACATTGCGAATGGATATGGAGCTGATGGTGAAATACCAGGAGAACTCCTCAACAATTAACGTATCGGGAAAAGCAATATTTTGTAAAAGGCGATGAGCAAGTTGACAATAGGCTATTGTAACTTATAAATAAATTATAAACAGACCCACTAAAAAGCAAGAAATAAAAACTTTTTAACAAAAAAAAACCAACTTCAAATAAAACACTACATAATGAAAAATTACTTTAATTTCGGAAGACGGTGTCAAAAAATAAAAATGCGCGGAACCAACGACACCGACTTCCGAAATTAAAGTTGTTTTTCACTTTGCAGTGTTTTTTTTTGGAAGTCGATTTTTTATACCTCAACCACAGATAATAGGTACTCTCCTCAACTTCATTCAACTAATTTATTATTTGCAAACTTTTAATAGGTGTCAGTGCCAGCACAAGTAATTTCGACTTCAATTTAGTGTTATTATATTCAAAAGTGAAAGTTTGTTACGCAAAACATTTCATAGTCCCGAATTGATTGAACACTATTGAATAGGGAAGTCACGGCTTAGATATTATTTATTTAATCGATCTTCCTTATCAGACAGACTATTGCATTCCTTGACCAAATTAACATGCAAGACGTTATTATATCATTTAATTATGCGATTATGTATTATTTTACACATAACTTTATTTTAAATAATTCAAGGATGTGTCAAAAATGGGTAGATTTTTAAGTTTGAAGGTATGTAATGTAATGACAATATGTCTTGGTAAAGTGCTTAGTAGATCGATGAAGGATTTTGTCGTAATTTAAAAAGCTGTAGGAAGTACAATGATACAGTGAAAAAAAAACTAAATCATAGTTCTAATTTAAAAACTTTTCATGATCTATAAGCTCCAACACAACTTCGTAAAACTTCTAAGAAAATAATATATTATGTATAAAGATTTTAGCCAAATACAAATGTAATGTTGTTAGACATTTCTAGAATATAAAAGCTATTAGAAAAGAGTGACGCTAAGCTGTCTAGACATCTTGCCAAATTACGGCCAGTTAAATGACGTCTTGTAACGGCTGGGGCCTTGGTACCTTACGTAGTCTCACTTTAAAATACCATAGGGACTTGAAAGTACTAAAAATGGTTACTTTTTCTTATTTTTTCACATCCATCATCTACTTTAGCATAATAACAAGATATTTTCTTCTAATAAAGTCGTTTACAAAGTTCTTTACATTACAGATTATCTTCAAACAAAATCTTCATAACTGACTTCGTCTCTTTTGAGTTGTCTTAAAAATATGATACGGTTGAGAACAATTTTTATCTCAAAGGTAAAAAATTTACTTTTAAATCAAAAAACGTCAACGACAAACATAAAAAACTAAATAAATAATTAGACAACCGCGGCCCTCAATTTATTCATGCAGCACTTTTCTAAGAAAACAATCACCCATAGACACAATAGGTCTGAGAGTTTTCAGTAGCTCTATGTTTCCTTTTCATTCAATTGTAGATTAATCTTTGAGTGCTTATCTCATAGTTTGTAACCAGACAGACAAACCACATCGCATACCTCATTCATTATTTATAAGCTAACTGATTACAAAATTGAGTGGGCCTTCAGAGGCTTGTGAATTGATTGTATACGTCTGGTTAACGTGCCAATAAATTGTTTAATACTGAAATTACGCATTATTCGTTTTGAAATGTACATTACTAGCAGCTATCGAAGTTTCTTCATGTTCTATACATGTATTTCACGCTTTGAAGTTACTTAAAGACATGAATTCGAAGAAATATTTCCACTAGACACATTCATGGTCGAACTACACATCGGTTTGGATTTGTTCTTTTGGTTTGTTTGACAGTTGTTAATTACTTTTGTTGTAGACTGAACTGAACCGAGAGTTAGCCGCCCTTTGCTCCTGAGAGCTTTGAATTTACGAAATTCGTTTTGGTAAACCTAAACACTTGGAAGAGTACGTACTTCTAAATTACGGGTGCAGGCGTAGACTTTATTAGATCTGAAGTTAGTTTAAAAGTTCTGTAATTCAATAGCCTTATTTGTTGAGATTTAATTACCTCAAGTTTTTTCTAACTGTCTTCGTTTGGCTTTTCTGAAAATCTCACCTCTATCACGTAATTATCGAGCAAATGAGAATCGACCGTCAAAAGACTTCAACGACAAAAGTCTGCGATTCTGTCGGCTATATAAATTTCCGTACTGGAGCCTTGCAAGTTAACTAGACGTACTACATTAACAACCGACGTAAGTGTCAATATCCTCGATAACAACCGGTCACAGGCCTCCTGTGGGCCTCAATGTCAAGTGAAAGATAGGACGTGCCAGACGAATTACATTTAGGTCCAATATACAGCCACATCTGACATTTTCTAAATATAACATATTATTCGTAATTCACTAAGTAATGAGAAACGTTTATAACAGAGATGTTTCTCGCACGCTTTCACATTCAACTTTTTTTTTTTGAAATAGTAAAAATTCTAGCTAAACACGATGCATAGCTTTCACTAAGTTACGTTAACGACTAACAAATTGATCGCCGGACTGCTTGCATAAGATTACGAATTACGCATTGGTTGATTTTTAATTCCTTATATGTAGAAACCGTTCTAAAGTGGTGATATCACTGAATTAGATGGTCATACATAAAAAAAAATATCGTAAATTAATTGGAACAAACCATTGATTAAAATAGCACAAATAAGTAATATTCGCATATATGGTAACCCGGCCATGGCGTTCGCGGTCCGCGCACTGTTCACTGCGTGTAGTATCGACATGGTGCCTTTCACCGGCGCGCGCGTACTGCGCCGGCGCCGCGCTGCGCGCTGCCATCACCAGCCGACCTCCGCAGGCGGCTTTCTCCTCAAACCCCCTGACATTCGTCAAATAAAGGTAGGTGCTGCTTACGTACCGCATTGGTGTCAAATTAGGTTCCGTATGTGCAGCCAATGATATTGACAATATATCGCTTTTAAATGGAAAGGCACTGATGCAATAGGTGAAGATGACCCTTATATAAAACCATGTAACTTCGCTTCGCTACTCGTTGTTGGGATCACAGCGCCGGTATACGTGGTTCTAGGAAATCTTCATAACCCTGTATTCTAGTACCTAAGCGGCTTATTTTTAAATCTCGTTTTTTTTTCGATTTCTGTTACCTGGCCCCAGTAAAACGAAAAAACGTTAACCATTAACATCAAATAGTAATCGTTAATCATTAACCAGTGGCTCTAATCGTAAGTCAGCATCGATGGAGGCAATTAACCAAATACCTAGACGACGCACAATTCCCCCTGGCCAAAATTGAGTAGAGGAAAAACGCAGGATTTGCAGCCAATGAAAAAAGAATGAACTCCAAGATCAACCAGATGCGGCTTAGGAACTGTACCTATTACATGAAGCGAATGCTATCTGACCACAGACTCCACAAGCACAGCCCAATTACAATATTGTTATTAATACCTATTCAAACCTCCTTCATTCGGTCCCTCGTTACTTAGAAACGTGGTCACTGGACCCCTTTAAGCGGACAACCTGCCTCTATCAACTCCGGTCCAAAGTTGCCATCACCACCTGCTGAAATTTGCTTCAGGACATAGCTTCTTTTACTTGGTCAGACCTCGCGCATACGCTCGTTCCTTTGGTATTGCCAACAATGACCAGCTTGTCAAGGTTGCTATGTCCCCTTCGCATTATGTGGCCGAAATAGGTCAAAATACGCTGTACCTAAGCAAACTGTAGACAATCGGGTCTTGTTATCGAGTTGGGAAAGGACAGACACATTTGTGCGTTTGGCTGTCCGTGGTATTCGGTGTATCCGCCTTCAGCACCACATTTCGAACTAGACCAGAGCCATTCAGACTTGACCAAAGCTGTTAGCCGCCTTAATAAATAGGTACTCTAGTGATTGTTCAATGGGTCTGATGTCAGATCAGTATAACTATTCACAATCACTCGACAGGCTATTTCGATAACCTGATTTGCCTTGCCCCCGACAGCAGACACTTGTCGGAAGAATAGTGGTCGTTTGTTAAATTTCAAGTTTTGGACTTTTGATCAGTGTTTAAAGGACTCCTAAGATAACATTGATTGATGTTCGGTTCGTGATTCGGTACGGAAGCGTAGCGAGTGGTTGTGAATAGCTATGCAGGTTGGGTGACTGTGAGTGACGTCTACCGCAGACAGAGCGACAGGAGTGTAAGCATGTGTGAACAATCCACTTTAACGATGCCCTTGCAGTTACAATTCATTCGTGTGTATCTACAGTGAATAAATTTTCTTTTGTTCTTTCTGTCGAAACACTCGTAAATACATGTTCTGTGATCACTCATTGGCAATTCCCATGACCGCTAAGACAGAATTGAACTCTTCAAGGCTTTGGTAGGTACCTATATCTCTGTCATCAGGTATTATTACCAACCTCTACGACCTTTAACCTATCTACCCGCATATCTTTGTGGTCTACGATCTTTATGTGATCTTAACTTCCTAATGGCAAAACTGAAACACTGCCCAACCCAGGCATCAAACTCAGGACCTCGCAACCACCACATGACCAACGAGGCCGCCATTCATTAAATAGACACAAATCATGCCTGTATTCCCCAAAGGGATAGGCAGAAGTGTACCTATAGTACACCCACGTCGACCCACATTTCGACAGTTTTGTTTAAGACCCATGTAATAGGGGCGAACCTATTGCCATCAACCGGGCGCAAACGTAGTCTCCGGGCTGCTACTGAGATGTTCCAGATGGAAAGAGCTAATAACACATTGCCCGACCCAGGAATTGAACCCAGGAGGTCATTGTCACTGAATTACTAATTTAAACATCATTAATTTATCCGTTTAACCATTATTCCATGCTTTAAACTAGAACAGAATTTCTGTTAAAAAAAGTTTTAATGACCTACATGTTTTAATCCAAATTCATCATGTAGCTAGATTTTGTAATAGGGACGCCATAATTGGACATTGTTGCGCGGGTAGGTTCTTGCAGTAGGTTAATTAACTTACGCATATGTATAGAAGGTATTGAAGCTGCTATAGGTAACTATGTGATCGGTATAGTTAGTCAAATATTTGACCGATCTTGACAGAATGGTTATTTATTTAGGTACCTACCTAAGCAATTATGTTGTATTAGCTGGCTCGTTATCGTCGTGTGAGGCCTAAGGGGCTCGTGGCTAAATGATAACAGCCGCACGGGTCGATCGAAGGTTAAGCTACGCTTGCCTCGGTCGGTTCGTGGATGGCCATCCATTACATATTGCGTGTAGTGTTTTTATTTTTTTATTTTTAGCTGGTTCGTTTCCCGGTTTACAAGCTTACCTAAAGCTTGTCGAGAAATATGTGAAAGCAGTTTTGTTAATTTTTTTAAATAAAGGAATATTTCCTTTAAATAAAATAATATTAAAGTGGTTTCCCTTCAGGGCCCATTGATTTTTTTTTCCCTGTTTAAACAAAATAGCAACAACAATTATTATTGTTTACCTCCAGTTCCGCATACAATCTTCTTTTCAAGCTTGCTAACTATTACTTACAGCCTTAAGTAGAAATTTCAACTATTTGTGCAAAAAGCGAAAGACTTATTTTGTGTCCATTTTATAATTATACTAGCGGCCCGCCCCAGCTTCCCACGGGCGCAATTATTTTTTTCGAATTTCCGAAATTTTCGTTCATATAAACCTTGTCCTGTCAATACCGAACACAAAAAAAAATCAGATGTGGCTATGTCATGGACACGGCCGTTTGTTGTACACACGGCTACACATCAAGATATACATAAACAGTATAAGCTGACTTCTTCTTATTGTACGAAAAACCTGTACAATGCGAGGTCAGCTAAAACTGGAAATGTTTAGCTTATGTGTAGCCGTGTGTATATGAATACGTTTACGTAACGGGTTTGATTCGCTCGGCTGCATTCATTCTTTTACGTTCCCGGCACTGCTTGACTCGGTTATATGGTGTCTTATTGGTACCATTCGATTACTCTTGAGAAGCCCTTTCCAACCGTATACGATCTCTGTATGTTTATTTGGCTTTTCACGCGTATAGTCCGAAATCATATAGTTTTGATTTTTTTCTTCTTTTTATTTGAATACATTATATTCACTGTTACTATTTTACACTAATGTTTTATATACAATCGATAGATTTTGACAAGAGCTGACGATTAAAAGTTAAACAAATGTCGTAGCTTCTCCGAGTCAAAAGTTACCTATACTAAGTGGAAATCTCGAATACCTAATCTCGATACGCAGCAAAATGACCTCAAAATGGCAGCGCTTCCCCCTCCATCGCGCGCGATGCGTCACAGTCCTCAATTGGCGTAATTAATTATTTGATCCTTTAGCAGACTTAAGCTACCCCATTGGGTAGATAAAGTCTGCAAAATCCTAAAATTCAATTACACCATTGTGTAATTGAATTTTAGGATGGAGATGATAGATATGAAGCTGCAACACCGAACTGTATCCCCCAGTTTTGTTATTATTGATTTTTTTGATGTCTCCCACTATGGAAGCAATTTTAAAGACGTATTCACGTTAAAAGAATTATCCAATTTGGTGCATTGCGATGCGCATACAGGCATTTTGCAACTTCATTTTTGACTATGAAAAGGGTGTTTTTTTTTTGAGGTATACAAATTCAAAATGATATAAAACACCTAAAAATAAAATTCATTATCATGGCATTTGTTTTTCCTTGCTTCTCATTTTGTCGCACTCGTAGGCACAGATTAGGTACGCTACTAATATGTGGTACTCGTAGGTGAAACAGTTACGTTAATTTATACGACTACGTGTTGTAATTTTGCAACCTTTTCGTTCATTTTTAACCAAGGCGAAAGAGATGCCACTTTGGCGGTACAATTACAACTTCATCTTTGTTGTAGTCGGGATTTTCCCGGCTGTGCTCATACAATTACCTGTGTACGTTTCGTTTCATTCATTACGCTAGTGAAAAAAGTTTCGTTTCAACTAAAGTCAATTGCCGTATTTTCTGATACGGCAATGAGAGGACTGTCGTATACAGTATTTTCTGAAAAAAAAATCGTGGAAATTGCCGTATCAATAACAACGCTGCCGCCAACTGTCAAATTGACAATCACTAGAAACAGTGTTGCCAATTTAAAAACCAAACCTTTAAAAAAACATCCTTTATAATTATCTAATAGGTGCAAACATTTTTATTTAATGTTATGTTAATTTACTTTTACAGAGAAATACTGTCCGTCTGTGGATCCGGCGGTACGACAACGAGGGACATTTGCGAAGCCAGCCTTCAAACGTTACTCCTCATATTATCAACCCTCAGCGTATGGGAAGACTGGTTCAGCAGTTTGAAGATTAACCATTTACGCCCATAAGACTGTTTGCAGAAAAAATTGACTGCACCCCGAGAACAGTCCGGAATGCACTACGGGTGGGAGGGAAATACACTGTAAAAAGCCCACTAGGAAAATAGTTCTAAGTGTGAAGCCCACAAGATAAATATAATAGTGGCACCGATTTTTATTGACGGTGTAATGTTGTGGTCAGTTCTTAACGGGAAATAGTCGACTGATGCTAAATATTTTACAATAAGTAAGTTGCAAGTCACGTCACTAGAATCATGGCACAACACTAATTTTATAAGAACACAGACTGGCATTATAACACAGACTAAAGTTACATTCATTATAACAAATATAACATCCGCTTGCTTAGCTAATGGCTTCTGATAGTACGAAAAACCTATTTAGTGCGAGGTCATCATAAACTGGAAATGTATAGC
This sequence comes from Gortyna flavago, assembly GCA_963669345.1. NCBI lineage: Eukaryota > Metazoa > Arthropoda > Insecta > Lepidoptera > Noctuidae > Gortyna > Gortyna flavago. The sequence continues at coordinate 12,072,111 of OY770129.1, forward strand.
TTGATGTGTAGCCATGTGTAGCCGTGTACTTATGACCAATGCACAAAGCAAACTGGGCTTGGCAAACAAAATAGTAATAATGGCCCGTTTATGATTCCTACAAAAAAAAATGCCACCATCTTGCATGAAAAAAAACTGAAATGCCTTTAAAAAAGTTTTTAAAAAATGTGTTTATTCATAAAATTACTTTAAAGGCTTTTATGTTTTTTTTTCTGCACTATGTGCCATTATTCGGTTCAAATAACACAAAATTTATTTTGAAAGTGTATCCGAATTATTTTTGAACGAACTCTTCGCGGCCGACGTGTCGCTGTTTCAAACGTCAAATTTGACATTTGGGAGAAATACAACTCCCCGAAGAAAATAAGCATAAATGGAATTAAACGTATAAAAAGTCGTGAAATTAGGCAGATATTACCATTGAATGAAAGGGTTATTTATTTAGCAGAACAAAATGAGTACTTTACGTGAACGACAGCTCAGTGCGTATAGTGATTTGATGATAATTGACGATTACACGTAGTGCACATTATGGATTATTTATTTGTGTTGTAATATTACAGATGCTTTGAAACAAATGCTGAATTTGAATCAGCCCCTAACAAAGAGCGTGGCATCTGAACCTACGTGGAAAGTGTTGATCTACGACAGAGTGGGTCAAGATGTTATATCTCCACTGATATCTGTCAAGGAGCTTCGAGAGCTCGGCGTGACTCTGCATGTGTGAGTAATCATTACAATATGTACCCTATGTACTGGTACTTATGTGTAGCCAGTTCCTGATTATCCAATAGGTCAGTCTGACACATTCAAGTAGGAGTTGTACATTGATAAAACCTCTTGTACTCACTAATTGCACCTCTGGAATTGACCGACTTCCTGGTCTGACTAAATATTATGATGTATAACGTCAGGTTTGAGGATAAAGAGTGTACAAAATAAACTCTTGGCACCACAATGTGGTCACTGAAATTAATTAAATTATTAACTAATTAGATTTCAAAACATTCAAAAGTAAAAGGGCATTTTTTTTTAAACTGCTACTATCTTTGAAAATAACTTACTGATATTGTTTTGGATATTTTAGCTAATTCTTGGTTTAGTCGAATGGTAAATTTTACAAACTTTGCTGAGTATGTGATTTTTTTTATTATATGGCGCTTATTTAAAATAATGTTTGTAAATAAATAGTAACTTAGATACGTTTTGGTCATGACCGTTACCATCTAAGGGGACAGTACGGCAAGACGTAAGATGCCGCATTTCTGGATTTAATTTTGTTACTTTGTTTTACATTTCTGTTAACAATTTAAGTAAAAAAAGAAAACTTTAGTCTTTTAGAACTATTTAATAATTACTCGACACTTCTTTGTCATAAAAATGTTAGTTTTTTGCAACTTGTATGTATGGGACATCCCATAAGTGGGTTGGTAGGCATTTTGCCGAAAATGCCCAAAAGTGTTGAGATAGTAAATATTATCTTGAATATCTTCAAACACAAATTGAGCATAATTATCTGAAAATTGTTTGGCCTAATTATCAGAAAAGTATAAAAAACTGGCTGGCTATATCAGCTGTTATAAATGCATGATTTTGTCACTTAATGACATCTATGAAAAAGTTACCATGTATAATAAATGACTGTGTGTAACAGTCATTATTATAAATGCTTTATCTTTATTATGATGAAAAAATTCATTGTTTCAATAAAAGATTTGCATAAACTGAACTTTACTACTTATTATAGAATGACTACTTCAAGTAGAATGTACAGAACTTGTAAAATTGTTAACATCGTACTATGTAAAACATCATTCATACATAAATAAATTCTGATTAGTGGCATATTATAAACTTTTACCACCTGTTTTTTATCCATTACCCATTTTTATTATTTATTTTATGTTATTTCAGCCAACTGCACTCGGACCGAGACCCAATACCAGAAGTGCCTGCTGTATACTTCTGTGCCCCCACTGAGGAGAACCTTGGCCGAATCTGCCAAGACCTGGACAATGGCATCTACGACCAGTACCACCTGAACTTCATTTCCCCTATCACTAGACAAAAACTTGAGGACTTGGCAGCGTCAGCCATACAATCTAATTCGGCTGTAAACATTCATAAAGTGTTTGACCAGTATTTGAACTTCATATGTCTGGAAGATGACCTGTTTATTATGAAACATCAACAGTCTGATGCATTATCTTACTATGGTAACTACCTTACTTAATATTTTGTGTAAACTTCCAATTAACTTTCACATATACAGGATGAAATTAAAAACATGCGACAAATCGAAATGGGTGATTCTACTCATCATTATGAACAACTTTTACTATGGGACCAAACCTGAAATCGCGAAAAAAAATCTGCTGTTTCCTACATTTATGTTCGCATAACTCGTCAAAATGTAGGGAACAGCTGTTTTTTCTCGTCTCTTTTAAAATCTAGTAGTATGCTACATTTAATTATAGGAATTACTTTCAATGAATTCTAGAGAAGTTAGTTGTATTAAATAATGTATTAATTTATTAGGCTTTTCAATAATGACTACAGTGTTACTTAACAAATTGTATGCTGCAAACATAAGGCTAAGCGCCCCTTTAATTAAAAAGAAGCACAGCATGGACTCCATTACACTAGTATAATTCGATTTGGTTTATTCAACTTATTAGCCTATTTTTCAATTCCTGAATCTCGTTCCAGCTATCAACAGAGGTGACACAAAGGACACTGAAATGGAAGCCATTATGGACAATATAGTTGAAAGTCTATTCTCAGTATTTGTGACATTAGGTAAGTTAAAGGCTATCAGTTTCTGACTCATGAATCAATACATGAACAACAATAATTAGTAAAGCAATAATAATTTGAATGCTCATTAAAAGTACATAATGCATATCATGCAACAAGAACTGTTATTAATATGATGACTTTACATAACATGCATACATAATCAGCCTATAATGTCCCCAGTCCCACTGCTGGGACTGGGACACAGGCCTTCTGTCTTCGAGAGGGAGTAGGCTATAATTTACCACTCGGGCCAGTGCGGGTTAGTCGATGTTACGTCGTCAATTATTTGGTTTGAGAACATGCCGGTTTTTTCACGTTTTCCTTCTCCGTTTATGAGACCAGTGAGTGGTGATTAAATAATTTACGCAAAGTTAAGCGCCTGTTCGAGTTCGAACCTACGACCTCGTAAGTCGCCGCGGCCGTTACCGCTGTGCACCCATGATGATGACAATCCTTAGGCACAATTAAAAAATGTGAAGTCATAATCCCAATAGGATTTCCCAAATCCCATTCGGATTCATCCCTTCGGAGATGAGTTTCCAACAGACGAAACAATTTAACCAACCAACCACCACTTTTCTAACTTCAATAATGACGAAATAGGGGACCAGTCCCCCCTGTAGGGGATGAATATGGAACTCTTGTGCAAATTTTCATGCTTTTAGACCCAGCGGTTTAGGATGTGTGTTGTCTGTTGAGTGAATCAATGAATGAATCTAAGATTTTTATTTTATTAATTGATGAATAGGTAAGCTATGTTGTATACACAAAGTTTTTTCTTTATTAATCATTCTGTTTAATATTAGGTAATGTTCCTATAATAAGGAGTAGCAAAGGCAACGCTGCGGAAATGGTGGCGAAAAAGCTCGATAAAAAACTACGAGAAAACCTATGGGACGCTAGAAATAATTTATTCCATGGCAACACTGGTCAAGCAGGGTCATTCAGTTTCACTCGGCCTATGCTGATATTGTTGGACAGGAATATCGATATGGCAACACCTTTACATCACACATGGACATACCAGGCTTTGGCGCACGATGTCTTGGATTTATCATTGAATAGGTATGTTTTTTGATAATATCAACTGATAATTGACTTTTTCAAGATTGAAGATAATATCTACTGCCTTCTATTTTTGCATTTTCGTATGAAAATATGTGAATATTTTTTCCTCAGAGCAGTGGTACCTGAAAACCAAACCCCTACAGTGCAGGAGCAAAAATCAAAGACGCGAGTATGTGATCTGGACTCCAGAGACCCTTTGTGGACCGAACACAAGGGTAGCCCATTCCCCACCGTCGCTGAAGCTATACAGGAAGATCTCGATAAATATAGGTAAGTTCTCAGCCCCAAAAACTCAGCCTAGCGGGTTCTACTGCTGGATACAGGCCTCTCCCAAGTTGGTAGCAAAATACGACATCAAAGACAAGAGAAAAGTAGTACACGTAGAATTACGTGTGGACGGGAATACAACCGACTCCCAAAAGGTTGTATTTTTTATAAAAAACGTCTTTCCAATTTGTGGTCTCAACACTTAGAATTAGGTAGGTACTTTAAACTATACATTCAAGTGTTTGGCCAGACTAGCAGCGCCTGCGCGGCGCGGCGAACTCTAACATAATAAATTTCATTTGAGTGTTGATATGTTGATACTAATGAAACACAACCGTCTTGCTTCCAAGCTAGTTTATTACTGCCCGCCATGCCGGCGCGCACCACACACACACACACACATGTGTGCGCCCGCACACAACTTATATTATGCACATACAGTTCAAGTGTTCATAGTGGTCACGCGGACGCGGTGAGCGGCGCGGGCGGCCCGCGCGGTTACGGGGTTTCTCAAGCTAGTTCGAGCTTTTTTCTAGTAAAAATAAGTCTTCTTCATCTATTATATTTTGACAAACACTGGACACGACAACACGCAGAACGCAGCCGTGCTCCATTGCGAACAGGCAGACCGCTCGCGTTTCCGCACCCGGGCCGCTCCCCGATCCGCGCTGCCAGTCTGACCAAGCACCCGCGTGCAGACGAGTGTTTTACGCAAACACAAAGGAACTTTCAGTACTAGTGCTCGGTTCGCGTTGAGTTCGTATGCCATCCATACTATTCGCGTTATACTATTACAATGAAATAAAACTCATTTGGACCTTTAATTTGACAGTTTATTGCTAATTCACCGGTATCCTAAAAACTAGGCTAAAATGCTAATGCTGTTAATGTATGATAAAAAATTAATGCACCCGGTTTGCTGTCAGATAAAGACACAAAATACGTTTATTTATGGCAAACATGACGCAGAGAAAATACACAAAAAAGAACATCATCATCATCTGCCTAGCCTTTTCCCAACTATGTTGGGGTCGGATTCCAGTCTAACCGGATGCAGCTGAATACCAGTATTTTACATGGAGCGACTGCCTATCTGACCTCCACAACCCAGTTACTGGGTAATACGATACCCCTTGGTAAGACTGGTTGTCAGACTTTCGGGCTTCTGACTACCCGTAACGACTGTCAAAGATCCACGAATGACACAAAAAAGAACAAGTTGGGGGAAAATATGCGTCACATCCACGCAGCTTTACGGATTGCTGGATCAGCAAAATCTTGTTTCTACGAGATTGCATTGAACACATACTACAGTAATCCCGTATCTTACCTATAGGAGTTCAGAGGCCGAAGTGAAGAAGTTAAAAACCTCCATGGGGCTTGATGGCGAAAGTGATCTAGCTCTAAGCATGGTCAGCGACAACACCCAACGACTGACGAGCGCCGTCAACTCCTTGCCACAACTGATGGAGAAGAAACGGCTAATCGATATGCACACAACTATTGCTACGGGTAAGTCAAAAAGGAAACTTGATGCTGGGATACAAGCATGCATGCCATCAAAGAAAACACCAAAAAAAAGGCTTGGTCTTGAACCAGCGCCGACGAAGTAATCTGTAATATTGTGCCGGACCTTCTCTGGTTAAGATAAAAAAATATATGTATACAAGGTGTAACAGAATAAAACGCAAGTCCTGAAAGTATTTTGTTCATAATTGACTACTGAATCGATTGCAGTAAATTTTACAGGTTTTTTTTTTTTTAATTATGTATTTTGCCATACTGACCGCCGATTGAGCCAAAGAAAATTAAAGTCTTATTTTAAGGCAGTAAGACTCAATTTTGAATGCATAAATTAATGCTACGATCAACAAGATTTTCTTAATAATAATAGTTAGCTTTAAAAAAAATAGTGTTGGTCATTGTATTATGCTTTTAACTGAATACTCTAATTGGGGTGTATCAGGTCTTGCGTTAATTATTATGTTACATATTGTTTAAACATTCGAATTGAGAACCTCCTCCTTTTTTGAAGTTGGTTAAAAAATGGAGTGCTTACTATTTTTTTATAATTTATTTCATGAACCTTTTACTTTTAGGAAACTGGTGAGGTTTTTATTATAACTGAAATTCACTTTTATTTTTCCAGCTATACTAAACTCAATAAAATCCAGGCGATTAGATTCATTTTTCGAATTGGAAGAAAAAATAATGAGCAAAAGCACCGGTATTGAATACAAGGCTGTAATGGACCTTTTATCAGACTCTAACGCTGGAACCCCCGAAGATAAGATGAGACTCTTCATCATTTATTATCTGTGCGCGTCACAAATACCTGAAGACGAGTACAAAAGGTACGAAGCTGCACTAGTAAGCGCGGGCTGTGATATCAAACCTATGGCTTACATGAAGCGGTGGAAGTAAGTAAAAAAACTAATTTAATATTAATAATCCCTCTGGGTGCTTACTCTCGAATATAATTCCGATATATCGACATTGGAATTGTCAGTCAAACGTCTGGGATTGGCTGGACTCACTGAGTCTAGCCAATCCCTGACGTTTAACTTGACCAACTGACGTTTGACCAATGTCGATCTATCGGAATTATATTCGAGAATTAACACCCTGATGTCAAACCTCAACCTTTTAGACTAGCCCTTGTAAAGTCTTATTCTTGTTCTTTAATCTATGTGAGACGCGCTTCACGAACGCACTCTTCGATGCTCTTTTATTGCACCCTAAGATCATACGAGATAAATCACATCGACTCAGTTACTAAAGGCCATATTTTTACGTAAGTATCAAAGTATTCATGAAAGTTTTTCTATCCTTTCCAGAGGCTTCACGAAAATGTCCAGCCAGTATGAAGGTGGTGGCACCAAAACTGTCTCCATGTTCTCCAAACTAGTGTCCCAGGGATCTTCGTTTGTGATGGAGGGGGTTAAGAACTTAGTTGTGAAGAAACACGTGAGTAATAATGACGATAAGCTATATGTAGAATACATTAATAGTTAATTTAGATTTAGGATAGAACTCTCGATATTTTTGTCGCCATCCGTATGAAGCAGAGCCGGGTCGTTAGTAAAAAATAAAGGTGGAAAGCCTTATCATCAGCCATTAATAATGCAAAATTCGAGGAAATAATCGTACTTTGAAACTGCACCAGCTCCTTGACTCAAATCCGTGTATAAACGCCACAGAAACTGCCAGTAAGTCGCGCCGTGGAGGCGGCCCTGAGCGGCGCGGAGGCCGGCGGCGAGCTGCTGTGGCGGGACCCGCGCGCCGCGCGCACGGACGCGCCCGCGCGCGCGCGCGCAGCCCGCCACGCGCCGCCCACCGACGCCGTGGTGTTCATCGTGGGCGGAGGCAACTACATCGAATATCACAATCTTATTGATTTCGCTAAGGTAATCTTTTTTTATTGGTTAGCGTACCTTTACGAGGTCGTGGATGAGTGACCATCCATGTCTCGGAAAGCACGTTAAGCTGTTGGTCCCAGCTGCCATTTGTTAACCTTTGACAGTCTTACCGAGGGGTATCGTGTAAACTGGATTGTGGAGGTAGGATAGGCCTTTGACCTTTATGGCACACCGGCTCGCAAGCGATATTACACACATGCTTCTGGCAAATCGTAACTCCACGAAGTAACCATGTTACTTTAAAGTTCCTTAAAGTAAATTGAATATAATTTTGTCAAAGTTGCGTACTTATATAGTGTGTTGCGGATAGTATTTTCTAGACATTATTAATAATTATCAATGTCGTAAAGTGCAAAATTGTACAAACAACGACGCAAGGTTCCAACGGCTCTTTGGTCCTCAAATTTATTGAGCACTGGTGCGGACTTATACATTCTTAAGACTTATACATCAGAAAATCTTCGGTTCTGCGCTACCTTCAGCAGTGTTCTTTCAAGTCCAATCCAAATAGTTCTTGTCGAGTTCACATCTATACAAGACCAAAGAAAAAGCAGTTTTATATCGTTTTTGATTTCTCAAACTGCATTTACTACTAATAATAATATGTTACAGCAACAAGCAACAAGTAGCGGCACTTCCAGGAAGATCATCTATGGCGCGACCACGCTCCCCAACGCGTCGCAGTTCCTCAAACAACTGTCCCTCCTCGGCGAGGAGATACAGTAGACATTCCTCACACGTCTGATGCTATATCCAATTATGTATATTGTAATATAAAGTTAACGTTATAAATAATTTAAATTATAATAAAGATCGGTGGATTGTTGTAAAGGCAATGAAACAAATGTCTCAACAAGTTGGCATTTTATTTACAATGACATTGAAAATATAGCTAACATCTAGGAATCTACTAATAAATTTTGATTGTTTTAAACAAGAAGTATAAAATCTAAATCACAAGATTTTTTTCAATATTAATCAGATCTTAGTTACAAGATATTACAACTTTCCTGATGAAATATCCGTCATGTAAAGACTTGAAAGGAAAATAATTTCACAACCCAAACAATAGATAGAACAGAAACACATTGCAGATACCGAATAAACAAACTTGTTGAATTTCATCCCAGCCCTTAGACTATTGTGCTTAATTAGATAAATGTAGAAACTAAAACGTGTATGTTTATTTAAAACATATACATAGTTAATAACCTTCGAAAAATAGTAAATATGTTATAGATTACTCTTACACTAAACATACATTAATGAATAAAGAAAAAATAATTAGTGTTCAAATGACAAGGAACTTGAATATCTCGCGTAGCACTGCGGTCTGCTATCTATTGCGATAAATCTCATTTTAAAATGTCTAACGAACAAGAAACCTTATAGTATGTTACAAGTATACTATTTATCACTGATCATGATATGGTTTTGGCACAGTGAAAACTCAACTAATAACAAAATTGAAAATACCTAGAGAGCAAATTTGAAGTCGTGTATACTGCTAAGTGTAACAATGGCAAGATCACATTAGCGTATCTACTATTATTCGGCTATACAAGAACTATAACGGTTTAATGGATATAAGTGTTTGTGCAGAAAAAGGAACAGAATGGTACATTACAAAGCAAACTAGGTGCTGAAACACCGGGTTTCGATACATTTTACATAAATCATAGTTAGCTTTAAAATTAAGACTTATATAAAACATTGTGCGCAGTTAAAATAAGATCATGGAAATTGAAATATAAAATCGATCACATAATTTATAAATAAGTAGTAAAAGACATCTATTGGTAGACATGGCACTTTGTATATTCAGCCATTGACACAAAATGGATAGAAGTAAGATTACTATAATATTAAGAGATTATATTGGGATCTATGCCCATAATTATGTCAATTCATAAAATACATGACTATAAAAATCCGGTTTATTCCCGATGTCCACCACTTGTTGGGCCACCACTGGGGGACACTCATGGTTTGAATAGGTCGAATCACCCCCCACCCCACCACTGGCACCCCCCCCCCGTGCACCGATTCGGTTTTGGAACAGAGATGGACAACTTCACGTAGTCTTTTGTCTGCTACCCCTAGAGTGTATATAAAAACCGGAGGCACGAAGGGAGAACAACCCTCGCCCGCTGTAACAAATGATAGGCACTGCGAGCCGTAGCGGCTGAGGCTGGTCGCGCCGAAGCTGCGGAGGTGAGCAATAATTTTGTCCCCCAGTGGTGGACAATGAGAATATTTTTTAAAGTTGTTTCGATGTCCCCCAGTGGTGGCCAAACAAGTGGTGGACATCGAGAATAATCGTAAAAATCCTCATAAAGATCAATCACTTTTACATAGTACTTTATATCAACATTAGATAAAACATACACAAAGGAGTTAAATAAATTAGATATTGACGTAAGAATAACAACTCCGTCGACAAGTAATAAATTAAATTCTATCTGCTTCTAAAAGTAAGACGAAACGTATATTTTAGTAGGTACTCTTAATATTTAAAATATAGTACATACAAGGAGCACTGAAAGAACTACTAAAATTACACAGATATTAAGGCGCATTTAGACAATTATTTGTTGAATGTTACTACACTTATTATTAAAAACTTTAAAGCAGTGCATGCTTAACAATCAAGCGATGATTTATTATGACAATAGCTCGAAAACATTAACGAATAACACACGCTGATTGGCTCTTGCCTAACTCGGAGGCGCGTCACTTAATTACCAACAAGTCAGATCATCAACAAGTATTTGGGTCAAGATAAATATGAATTATTTCAATATTAAAATAAAACCGATTTTTGGGAAAAAAAAAGACGATCGAAATACCTTCCTGTCCTGGTTCTTACTGAGATAGTTATTGAATACTTTCGTACCGCACATTAGATCGCCGCGCCACGGCGTTGATTGGCCTTTATGCATGTTACAGATCTCAATAAAGTGTTACGGAAGTTTTACGGAACGGAATCTTGATTTTAGACAACACACAATATGATATCAGACTTTTAAGATTAATTAGGCCAATTTTCATAAACATGAAATGGAAAATTGGTAAACAATATATACGTACCTACCTACTATGTAATTATTAAATACTATAAAATCATTAGCAACACCATGGCACGGATTTGCAGACTAATTCAATAAGCTGTGTTTAAAAACAAAATCCCAGTGTAGGTTATGGACGGAAGATACATAATAAACAAGTATTACAAAATTAAATCGGACTTTTCCAAAAAGCACTCGCATCTTCGCCACCCTTCCCCACATAAATAGACATTAAAAACGATCACATGAACACAAGTAGCTTCGTATTACAGTAACTAAATAAAATCATAATTGGAATGTTCATTAATTTTGTGTATAAGCTTTACAAATACATAGGTAGTATGCCTATTATAATACTCTACTAAGTACTTACAATTGATGTAAAGAATAGATAAGTACATCAACGCTAATAAATGAAAATAATATAAAACAAATGCTCTTCGCTCCTGTTTGTTCAAATACAATCGAAATAAACAAGTATAATATATTCCTGTATAAAAATATACTGAAGAAATGGAATGTAAAAAGTTTTAGAATTCATTTCAAATACTTAAAAGTATGCCAAACTATCATTCACTTCAGAATGTTAACATTTTAGACTTCAACATTTGGCAGGGAAAGTTCATTATGGTACTTGTCAAAAGTAAATTTTGCTTAAAAAGGCTGGTTACAACATTGATTTCAAACATAGCACAGGCTGCACTGTGATTACTGATCAGTTTTTGTTTTATACATATTATAAATATTTAAAAAGGGGAAAAAATGAGATTCGTCGAATCTGTACATGATACGCTCTTATATAATAAATTGGGCCGTTCACAATGTAGCAGGAAGCTAGGCACAATAAAATAGCAATGTGCATGTTCAAACATCACTAATCTTCGTTTCAAGATGTATTATGCGTTACTTACATAAATCCCGTGTTAGCGATACTGTGATAACTCCTTTTACATCGTTTATACCCAATAAAATTTTTCTCTATTCTACTGCTACAGAGAAACAACATTTTATCAAATGCATAAATCGTCGTTAACATTTACCTTACATTTTACTCAAAACAGTGGAATATTGAAAATGCGGCGGAAATTACCTACATCAGGGTTTTACTGAAAAAAACTAGCTATCACTTTACAATTTCAGTCTTGCGTACAGATCTTTCACTCTTACCGATAAAGCAATAAGTTGAGTTGCGCAAAATATTGTTGGATTAAATCATGTAAGTAGCTAGGAAATGTAATGAGATGATTCTTTGCGAAAACAAGCGCTATTTTACAATCGTTTTAAACGCGGAGTATTATATAACAACATTGAATTCAACAGTGCATATAGGTAAGATATCATAAATCACTACTTAACAGGTATTTGAATATGACAGTGGATATATAGGACTTAGCTTTAGAATCACAAAACTTACGCTAGGCATAGCATAGGTGATCATTTAACAAACTTTAAAACAACTACTTTGAAGGGTCAAATAGAATAATCACAATACAAGTCGTCACTACAGCAATTTCGTTAACCAATACCTAATTAGGTACTCCAAATGGATATGGGATGTAAGAAGCGGTTCAACATTCTCATTGCTTAATATACTTTATCATATCCAACCATTATCATTTAAGTGTAAATATTCGTCGCTTTATTAATTTGTAATTCTAATGAATTTTGCAAGACCTTATTTTTATGTGATTTGTCAGTATCACCATACCTAAGTAATAACTATTTAGTCAGTATCTTTTAAAGAGAACATTTTATTATCCTACCTAATTAGTATGATTCACTTCGAAATGCAGTTAAAAATTAAATTTGGAAATTCGTAAAAAGATTCATGGTCAAGAGTTAATAATATAATAAAATATACATACATGTTGCTGTTAAAGTGTTATTTGACATCAAAAGATCTTTTTAAAAGATAAGTCTACCAAACAGTAGATACATGTATTATGAAGTGTAGAATAGGAATATCAATGATGAGTTGAAGAGGTAGGCATAGTGTACCTCCATAATATTTTGTTACCTTTGACTACAGTTATCATATTATTCATAATTATTAATCCAATTAATATGGTACATAGCTTTAGGCAAGCAGAAATGATAGATGACTAGACAAAATGTCTTATAAACAGTTCGTTGATTTTTAATCATTATGTAACATGCCTACAATATAGTTTTATAAGCACTGCCCCAGATAGATTTTGAGAAGCGCTGATTTAAAGGAAAATATGGCATAAAGGCATCACGATAAATTATAGCGACGACACGAATCTCAGACGCGTCTCTTAGCAACTGGTTTGACAATGAATGCCAATTAATTGTGATATCTACCAATTTAACAAGCATTACACCGAATGGTGCTGCAATAACAGGATCGCGTCGAACTTTGTCATTTCGAGACCATTAAAAACCTACTATACAACATTATTTTTAGTATGTGATGTAACACCCTAAACACGTGTCTAGTATTTTTATGTAAAGAATCTATGTAGAAAATTTCAAAACTGTATCATGAGAAATCACAAAGTTATAAGCTTGTTATTTTACCTGGTTGTCCGTTCAAAAACATGCTCACCACGCGGCGCGGCGCAGGGTGACCATGTTTTATGCTCCTCCAGCATCGGACGCTCATTGATAATAGTTTGGCAGTAGGTACCTAACTGTACGGCGATTTTATTGTAATAACTAGTGATTAAATATTTTTAAGACAAAATATAACATGGTGTAAAAATTATTGAAATCGATTCAGTTACTTATTCTGAACAAACTATATTCAGGTTTCGCATAATATACTAAAAATAATGTTTTTTAAGGTACCTTTCTAGGCAGGTGTAACAATGGCAATCGGAAGGTTATACAAACAATATAGCTATTGTTTGCCTGAGGCGTTAGCACTGCGACTTGAGCTGCTGCTGCTGTTAAGCGCCATTTTCTTCATTTGTCTGATGACCGTAGTCGCATGGTATGCCTGTTTCCAGCGCGACTTGGCGAAATTCTTCTTGAGTTGCTCAGAAACAGTACCATGGATGTTCTTGTTGCTGGCAGCGTTTCCTGAAATCCATGGGTGATCCAAAGCTTGTCTGAAACAATTTTTTTTTTTTTGAGCAAGGAAGGATCAGTACTCAATATGCATGTCATACTAAATTAAGTTCCATAGTTCATGATATTTTAATGGTATGTCAAAATAGATTGGTGTTTTTATGTTAACCTGAATAAAAGAATGACTAACAATAACCCAACACATTATATAAGGAATGCTAAACTTCTTCATTATGACATGATTACAATGCCTTTGAATGTGCTAGCTCAACTGCATAAATCATACAGTAAAATTTTTTCACATTATTGTAAGCAGTGTTTTGTGTTTTTTGAGGGGCTCGTGGCTGAGCAATAACAGCCGCACGGGTCGATCAATCTGGTTAAGCTACGCTTGCCGCGGTCAGTCTGTGGATGGGTGACCATCTTTACATACCGAGACCCCTCCGTGCTTCGGAAACCACGTTAAGCAGGTGGTCCCGACTTTCATTCGTGAATCTGTGACAGTTGTCACGAGTAGTGAGAAGCCCGAAAGTGAGACAACCAGTCTTAAGTTAGGAGGGAACAGGGCGTGCGATTCTCCATACAGATGTATTCATCTTTTTTCTTCCTGAATAATTCCTCTAGACTCTAGTGGCATTATTCAGGAAGAAATATTGCAAGAAAAAAATATTGCTCTAGTCTAGACCAATTTTTTTTTTCCATAAAATCATGGTCTGCTTTCAACACATTTCATTTCTTTTTTTCAGCAACTAATTAGCAAAGAAAAGATGACCCTCTAAAAATTACAAAACATGCCCTATTTTTACCGCTGTGATTCTAAAACCACGGTGGTAAAAATAAGGCATTTTTTGGGTTTGGTTGGAGCTTCCAGACTAACCGGATGCAGCTGAGTATCAGTATTTTACATGGAGCAACTGCCTATTGACCTCCACAGCCCAGTTACTGAGTAATATGAAACTCCTTGGTAAGACTGGTTGCCAGACTTTCCGGCTTCTGACGACCCGTAACGACTGTGAAAGATCCACGAATGACAGTCGGGACCAACGGCTTAACGTGCTAACGGCACAGAGGGGTCTTGGTATGTAAAGATGGTCACCCATCCACGGACCAACCACGGCAAGCATAGCTTAACCTGATCGCTCGACCCTTTCGGCTGTTATTATTTAGTCACAATCTCCTACTCCCATACTCTAAACTCAGTAAGTAAATATAATGAGACATGTTATGTTGTTAGGTGTTATTCAGGCTCTTCATATTTCTCAAATATCAACATTTAATGATAGGTATTACAAAAAAAAACCGGCTTCCAAAATAAACACTGCAAAGTGCAAAATAACTTTAACTTCGGAAGTCGGTATCCTTGGATCTGGTATTTTAGTTTTTTGTCACCGACTTCCGAAATTAGCTATTTTTCACATTGCAGTGTTTTTTTTGGAAGTCGGTTTTTTTTTTGTTAAAAAGATTTTATTTCTCGCTTTTTAGTGGGTCTGTTTATAATTTATCTAAGTTATAGCCTAATGTCAACTTGCTCTTCACCTTTTACAAAATATCTATCAATATCTCAAGAACTACTAATGTTATTAACTTGAAATTTTGTAGTTTTAGATGCCCAACTATTTTGCTACTAAGAAAGATTTTTTTTTGTTTGCAACTGGGTCTGAAAAATTCGAAGTGGGGCTACTAGGGCATGTGGGGTATCTTAAGAAAGAGCGCAGTTTGCACATTCTCAAACACTTATTTAGGCCGTTTAGTTTTCGAGTTTTGATGAAAAATTTAAATAAAATACCATTCCCCCCCTTATCTGAAATTATTCTATGTGATAGAAGTTTATGTAAAGATTACAGGGAAAAATTAAACGATGTCTCTAAATAGCACACTTTTTCAGAAATCATCAACGAAAGTTACATTATGCATGCTTAATGGAACGTTCGTAGATTGGTCAGAATTATTTCCGGATTTTTTTTTACTTAGATCTCTTAAATAGTTTTCATTTATTCATAAAACAATTTACATTGTGTTGAATATATTATACACATGCAATTTAAATACAAATACAACAATCCAAGTGAAATTCCAAAGTGCCAAACTGTTTTAAATAATTATAATGTCAAACAGTTTTAGATATTATTATAATGTCAAACAGTATTAAATATAATGTTAAACAGGTTTAAATATAATGTCAAACATTCTAGAATATATTATGCATGTGTAGATTATTCATTTATTATTGTGTGACATTAGTTCTGATATATTATAGACATTTTTCTGATAAAATGGCTTTTAATTTTGTTTTAAACAAGTGGGTATTATAAATCAGGATATTTAGCTCAGGAGGCAACCCATTAAATATATCTACAGCTTGGTACTTCCAGCAATGCTCTACTACACACATCAAAAGTGTCTAGGGATCAACATATATTTTTGCAATAACTTTTCTCCTGATTGATATTAATTAAAATTTTCTTTAAGGATTCATCAAATAAAGTGTTTTCGTTTGTCACAGTAACGATAAACCAAGTCACCTTTGCATTAATAAAGAAATTTGCCATTTTCCTAATAAAGGGATTTTTGACATTTGAACCACTAACACAAAAGTTCGAAAAAAAGACTGAAATAACAGTTTTCTTTAAAATTTTATTGGGTAACTTAAACAATTAATAATCCGTGTTTCTACCGCGAACACTAACAACACAAGAACATCGGTTTGGCATACTCAAAATGAGTTCATCCAAATCACGCTGTGGAATGGCCGCCCATGTTCGTTGCAACAACAAAAAAAGGTCTTCTTGCGACTGGATACCCTCCATATTCGGCAGAGCTCTTTTCTGTAGCATATCCCATGCATGCTCAATCGGGTTCAAGTCTGGCGACTGAGCAGGCCAGGGCAGGACATTGATGTTAGCTGCGGCGAGAGTCTGTCTTACAACTCTTGCGGTGTGCGGTCGTGCATTATCATGCATTAACTGAAATAAGGGACCGATTTGCACTTGTAGAGGAACGATGACGTCTGATACAATCGTCTCAGCATAAATTTGAGCGTTGAGGTTGCCTCTGATCCAAATCAACTCAGTTCTTCCGCCGATCCAAATACCGCCCATACCATGATGGTTCCACCACTATAAGGATGGACTTCCTGGCAGGATTTTAATCGCTGTTGGCGTCCAGGGGTTCTCCAGTGTCGTATACGTCTTGTATCCGGTCTCATACCAAAACGAGACTCATCAGAAAAGCACACGAAACGCCATTGTTCTTCTGCCCAATTTCTGTGTTCAAGAGCCCATTGATATCGAATCCTACGATTGTGCATTGCTATAGGTGGTACCCGTAGCGGTCTTCGGGAATGAAGGTTCACTTCATGCAAGCGGTTTCTGACTGTTTGGTCGCTAATTAAGTTCCCTGAAGAGTGATGAAGCCTCACGGCTAACATCATGGCGGTTATTGTTGGAGCTCTTCGAGTTAAGATTTGGATGTATCGGTCTTGTCTCCGTGTGGTGCAGCGATACCGTCCTCCATGGCGCTCAGCCACGGTACCAGTGCTTCGGTAACGTGTCCAAAGTCGACTGATAACACTCTGACTTGTATTCAGAGCTAAAGCCACAGTACGTTGCCGGGAACCAGCTTCTATCATTCCCACGGCTCTGAGCATTTCTTCCCTGCTTAAATGACGTCGCCGCTCCATAATAACGTTGGTTTTAATCAGTAGTAGGGAAACAGTAGCACTAATAATGTCTTCAATGCGTTGTATGTTTTTATAGGGAAAATATTGACAGCTGATTTTCATCTTTTACTCGAATTTGATTCACAGTTCCTGATTCAAATTATGAAATGCACCAAAAAGGATCCATATAAATTTATAAAATCATAAATTTATTACAAAGCCACATCTCAATCTCAAGAAATCCGCATAAAAATGCTTGATCCCTAGACACTTTTGATGTGTGTATATTAAATTATGGTGCTATTTGTTGCTTAAATTTTTTTCTTCGCATGCTCTCTAATCTCACGTTCTTCTTGTGATTCAAATTCATGTAGATACTTAGCAAAACGACTTAAGAGGACCAAAATATATAAGATACTGTTAATATTCCTAATTTCTTAAAGTAATCTCTGTATGGGACACGTTGCGAAAAATTCTGACTATTATCCTTTTTTTTTTTTTTTTTAGGATGGGAAATCATCAAATGACCCCTCCCGCTTACTGACTAAAACCCCTCTTACTGACTAAAACCCATCCGTGTTCCTTCCTTAGCCCTTTATGTTCCGGGGCAGCGGTAACCCTTTCGGACAATCCCGCTGCCCCGGCAGGCTTCGGCCCTGACGGGCCCCTCCTTCGATGCTGACATCTCTTTGAGGCGCGCGTGGAACACATACGCGCCGTCCGGCACGGGCCTGGTCCTGATCGGACGGCCAGCTACCCATTACTCGCCGTCCGCAGGCCCGCGCCTACGGTGGCCGGGAGTCGTCACGCGGCTCCCGACGCCCGGAGCGTCTACCGCGGCGGCTGGGACGGGCGGCTCTCTCAGCTCTCTCCCTCGCCCATCCCGCCACCTCCTTCGCTAGCATGACTGCTTCGCAGAAGGAAGTGACTGCCTCCCACTCCCTCTCACCCCGGACCATGGCTTGGACCAGGGCCGGGCGCGAGAGGTCGCCGCCGCTGCCGATCGCCTCTACGAGGACACGGCGGTGCTCTGCCCAAGCCGGGCAGACCTCCACCGTATGCTCCACCGTGTCCTCAGGGCGATCCTCGCAGTGGTGACACCCGGGCGTTTCCTCCCGCCTGATGATGTGCAGGAACCTCCCGAAACATCCGTGTCCGGTGAGGACCTGCGTCAGGCGGTAGGTGAGGGCGCCGTGACGCCTCTCTAGCCACTCCTCAAAGAGGGGCCTTACCGCCGCTATCGCGGCGTGCCCTGCGCTGGGTTGCGACAGTCGCGCTTTCCATGCCGCCATGAGATCGCGCCGGAGGTCTGTCCGCTCCGCAGCAATTTGCCGCGGAAGCGGGATTTCCCCCCGGCGTAGTGCCTCCGCGCGCCACTCAAAGAGGCGCGCGAGGACTATCGCCTCCAGATCACATGGCGGCAGTCCGGCAAGGAGGCTTGCCGCCTCGCGCGAGATCGTGCGGTACCCCCGTATCAGCCTTATGGCGACCACCTTTTGGGGCGCGTTCAGGTAGTGGGCGGCTCGAAGCCGCAGTGAACGCGCCCACACCGGGGCGCCATATACGGCCACGGACCGCACGACCCCCGCGTAAAGCCTCCGGCAGGAGGCGTTTGGCCCCCTCAGGTTGGGCAGGAGCCGCTTGAAAGCGGCCCCAGCCCGTTCCAGTTTGGGGGCCAAACGTCGGAAATGCTCCACGAAGTTCCACCGGCTGTCGAGGACGAGACCCAGGTATTTCATCGTCGTCTCGACGCCGATGCGAACCCCTCCTACCGTCAGTTGGGATCCCGATGGTGGCCCGTTCCGAAGCCCATGAAAAGACATGGCCTCGGATTTGTGCAGAGCCACCTCGAGACCCAACTGCCGGATCCTCTCCACGACTATCGCAACCCCGCGTGTCATTGCGTCGGCCGCCGCCTGATGCGACCTCCCCTGCGCCAGGACCAGCGTGTCGTCAGCGTAGCAAACTACGCTGACGCCATCAGGGAGGTCTGCCCGCAGCACCCAGTCGTAACCGATGTCCCACAGGAGCGGTCCCAAGACCGATCCCTGTGGGACACCGCACGACATCTCTCGCCGGTTCCATTCCCCATCGCGACCGGGGTAGATGACGGCTCTGTCCGTCAAATACGCCCCGACTATTCGACGGAGGTAGGTCGGCACCCGGTGATACCGGAGTGCCTCCCCAATGCAGCTCCAGGGCAGGGTGTTAAACGCGTTGGCGATGTCGAGTGACACCGCCACGACCACCCCACCCCGGGACACCGCGTCCCCCGTCGTGAGGGCTCTCACGCGCATGATGGCGTCCACCGTCGAGCGCCCCTTGCGAAAGCCAAACTGGCTATCCGCAAGATCCGGCCCCGTCCTCACCAGGTGCCCGACGAGGCGGCCCGCAATCACTCTTTCGAAGAGCTTGCCGACCTCGTCGAGCAGCACGATGGGCCGGAATGCGGACGGAGTGTCCGCAGGGCGCCCTGGCTTCCGAATGAGGACCAGCTTCCCCGTCTTCCAACGGAGTGGAAATTGGCCCCTCTCCATACATGCGCTTAAGAGCGCCTCCAGTCGGGGTCCGAGAGCCGTCGAGGCCAGGGCCCAGGCTTTGCCCGGCAAGCCGTCGGGCCCTGGGGCGGTATTTTTGGCCTTCAGCCTGCCTACCGCCACTCTCAGATCTACCCCGGTCACTTCAGGGATGTCGTCGTCGTCCGCGTGGTCCGCTTCGGACACCGCAATTGGCGGAGCCATGGGCGGGGGAGTATGCTCCCCCCGTGAAGGAAACAGAGCGCTCACCACCTCCTCCACCAGCTGTGGCCGGAGACTCTGCGTCAGCGGGGGGGCCCAGGTGCGGAGTTTATTCCGCACCATTTTGTAAGGGCGCCCCCATGGATCTCTGTTCAGAGTCTCCAGCATCTCCTCGCGGGCCATATCTTTGGCCCGCTGTACAGCCTCTTGGAGGGCGGTCTTCGCCGCTCTGTACCCCTCGTACAGCTCCGCCTCCGTGGCTTCCGCATCCGGAGGGCGGATGCGGAGCCTGCGGTGCCTGGTGTACAGGTGTCGCGCATCAACGCACGCCTTGCGTAACACCTCTACCTCCTGCGACCACCAGTACACCTGACGTCGGGCGCATCCTGGCCGAACTCGGGGCATTGCCACGTCACAAATCTCGGACATGGCCTCCCGGAACCACTCCGCCTCGTTGTTAATGTCGGCAGGCCTGTCTGGTGATGACACCCAGGCCTGCACGATTGAGGCTTCCAGGAGGAGCTCCCGGTCCAGCTGCTTCAGCGCCCACCGCGGACCACTCGGGGTCTGTTGGACCGGCGCGCTAGAGGTCTGGGCGGAGACGTCGATCCGGATATACCGATGATCGGAATAGGTCTCCACCTCCTCCATGACGCGCCAGTCAATTACTCGCTGTGACAGAGCGGGGCTAGCGAACGAAATGTCCACCACCGACTCGCCCCGCATCCGCACACACGTGGGAACAGAACCCCGATTTAGGACGACCAGGCCTGTTTCCAGAGCCCAGTCCTCCACCATCCTTCCCCGCATGTCCGTGCAACGGGAACCCCAGGCCAAATTTTTGGCGTTAAAGTCCCCGAGCACTAACACGGGGAAGGACTGGTTTCCGACGACGACAGTCAACTCTGTTAAAGAGTTGTGGAACTCGGCGAGAGTTCGGTTCGGAGAGAAGTACACTCCCACTACTACTATCTATCCGAACCGTGCTGCTACGCACCCCTGTCCCTTCGTGACACCTTCGAGGGACGGGGTACCGGCGGCAGCCGACGATAATATGGCCACTGAGCCGCTCAGGTCCTCCACCCAGTCATCCCTGGGCGGGACAAAGTACGGCTCAGCGACCACGGCGATGTTAATCGACCACTGCGCCATGCTCTGGAGCAACAGGTCCTGAGCACAGGCGCAGTGGTTGATATTCGCCTGGAGGAGGCGTAATGGAGCCGTTACTCCTCCATTTCAGCCCCCTACCGGACCCTTTGTGAGGGCCCCTCAACAGCGCCAGCGGCGGCGGCAACCGGAGCGGTGGCGGCGGCAGAAGCGGCGGCAGCGGCAGAAGCGGCGGCGACGGTGGCGGTGGCGGAGGGCCTGCCTTTCCTCCTGGTCCCGGCGGGCGGAGCGCAGGACTTGCTCCCCGCCCGGTGATCGGCCGGCTTGCCAGCAGCCGCACATGCGACGCAGTGCGGCGCGGCAGTGCACGAGCCAGCCTTATGTCCGGGCTGGCCGCAGCGGTCTGGCAGGCTGGCCTCCTCCGTTACGGAGTCATCCAGGCCCATAATGCGCATGTCTGCGCACTTAACGGGCCTGGAGACTCGAGCCTCTTCCGCATTAAGAGACGCCCTTAGCTTCTCAGCTAGGGCGTCAGCGGTGGGGCCACTCGTCGCACCAGGGATCTCCAGCATACGAGCGCCAGTGGCGGTCACCCTATGCCGGAGGCCCCCGGTGATCCCCAGCTCCTGGAGGTCCACCGTCTCCCGCGCTTTAGTGAGCACTTCGCGGTACGTCACTCCCCTCTTAACCGCGTCCGGCTGTAGCGTCATCACTACAGCCGCGGTTTTTGGGGAGCGAAGCCTAGCCGCGACGGCTCGCTCCTTGCGACGCCTCCTCTGCCGCTTTTTCCTCTCCGCCTTGGCCGCCTTTTTCTTCTCCCCGACCACCTGCCACTCGGCGGCGGTCGTGGGAGTAGTGGGAGATTTTTGAGGGGGGTGGGGCGTAGCTGCCACAGCCTCCACCTCCCCTGCCGGTCGGCCTTTCCTCTTGCCAGCAGGCACCGGTTTTGCCGGCGCCGAGGCTCCACCAGACGGCGCCGGTTTCGCCGTCACCTGGGCTCCCCCTGCCGACACCGGTTTTGTCGGCGCCCGGGCCCGGCCGGACGGTCCGGGCTTAGGGGCGGTGACTATTATCCTTATGGCTCGTTTCTGTAAGATGAACGCTCTCTGCCAGTTATAACTGTAACTATTTCCCCAGAGCACGATGCTATATCTTATCCTAGACTCAAACAGCGCATAATATAGCCTTTAACTGTTCTAAGTTCAAATCATCCCTAAGGCTTCGGAGTGCGTAACATGCTGACGATATGGATGAGTAAATAACAGCAAGCTCCGGTTTCCAATTAAAAGCGAATATTTATTAATTCCTAAGAATTTAACCTTGTCCACTAATTTAATCGTCTCCATTCATTTGTATATCTAAGTTGTCATTATGACGAGTCGTAGTCTTAAATAATATGTTACTTTTACTTATAAGGTAAGTTATTTGCTGTAAACCATTGTTTCTCGTTCGGCTGAGTTTTATTCATGAAGTTGAGTAAGTCACTTGTAAAAATAATATATAGTATAGTTCCTAAAATTGAGCCTTGAGGCACACCAGGTTTTACATAATTATGTCATTTTTTACTTGTATCACTTCGTGATTATTATCGTTTGCGTATGCTTTTAGTTTCTACATACATCCGTCTATTTTGTAAATAGGATGTCATAAGTTGTAATGTCTTGCCTCTTATACCATAATGTTCGAGTTTAGTAAGTAGTAGTTTATAATCTAGTGTGTCAAAAGCGGAACTGAGGTCAACAAATAGTCCAGCTACTTTCATTTCTTTATTTAATTTATTGACTATGTCATTTATTAAAGTATTTATAGCATCCGAGGTACCAACGCCTTTCTGATATCCAAATTGTCTCAGATAGATAATTTTATTAATACCCAAATGTACCATCAGTCTAGCTTTAATTATATTTTCAATGATTTTTGATAAGGTGGGTATTAAGAATATGGGGCGATAATTTTTTGGATCGGTTTTAGTGCCCTTTTTGTGTATCGGAATCACCTTGGCCAATTTCAACTGTCAGGAAAGATTGACTCTTCGATGCATTTATTGAAGAAATCAGAAAGAGGAGAAGATAATATCTCTATATTCCCCTTTATAATCGAAATCGGTATGTCGTCGAAGCCGCAAGAATGTTTATTAGCCATTTAACTAACCAACTTTGTCATTTCATTTGGTGTAGTTGGCTTGAAAGTTATTTCACTTTCAACCCTTTTCGTCGTATCCATCAGAAAAGACATTGCTCTATCTTTATCTTTATTCGCTATTGATGATTTGAATATGAAACTATCGGTAAATATATTTGCAATATCCTGAGGATCAGTGATTCTGATTACTTTATTGTCTTTATTTAAGACTAGCTTCCGCCCGCGGCTTCGCCCGCGAAGTATGTCGATAAAAACTATCCTATGTCCGTCCCCGGGATACAATCTATCTCACTGCCAAATTTTATCGAAATCCGTTCAGTGGTTTAGGCGTGAAAAGGTAACATACAGACAGACAGACAGACAGAGTTACTTTCGAATTTATAATATTAGTATGGATAAGATTCTTACGTTGCTTGTTTTTCTTCTTTTTAGTATGTTCGTTTACTATTTTCCATGTTCCTTTCACTATATTTTTTTCGCTGTTTAAATAACGTAACGCTTAATGACTCTTCTATGAATTCTAACGTAGTTGATTTTATAATTTTTGATGCTGACATTATTTAATGTTCCAGAGCACAAGACTCTTTTCATTTTACTTGATACATTTTGTAATCCATTTGTAATCCAATTGTTTCGATATTTTTAGCCTTCATTTTAATTGATTTTTTGGGATAACAATCTTGCAAAATTTTATTAAAATAGTTTTGAAACTGATTTATTCCCATATTAGTCCAAGTTTTGTTAGTAATAATTATTTTGAAAACGGAATTGTTTTTCTCATTAAATAAGCTTTTTGGTTTTTTGTTGATTTCATCAAAAGCTACGTAACAGAAAAGTCCACCATGACCATCAGCTAAGCCATTATGATCCCCATAACACTGCTCTATGTAGTCACTATCAAGATTTGTGATTATGTTATCTAAACACGACGAGAGTTATTTCGTATAAAGGTCGGAGTTCTCAAAAGATATCTAAAATTATAACATGTCAATGTACAGAGGCCAGCACATCAAGCTACCCCAATCTGTCAAATTTCTTTGATATTCAACTTTACCACAGAGGTATAAGGTTCATATTCAATTGGGAAAATTTTACAGATTGGGGTAGGTTGATGTGCTGGCCTCTGTACTTAAAAACTCGGAAGATTTTTGTTTTCAACAAGTACGTCAACATTGAAGTCCCCACATAAATAATAGGTACTTACAGTTTTTGTCAATAAAATGTTCTAATAATTTTTCTAAGCTAGAAATGAAGTTTTCGAAGTTTTAATCATAGGGACTTCGGTAACAACAACAAATGTATAACCCTGTTGCAACATCTTTTGCACCACATATCTCAAAACTTTCGGCTCTGTAAAACTTACTGAGTGTCTCAATGTTTTCGCATTCTTTCAATGTACCTATGTGCCAAAATAAGACTACCTCCCCGTTTCTTGTTCGTCCTTGCGTTACATGATACTAAATTATAATTTGGCATAGTAAATACATTGGCTGATTTGTCATTTAAGAATTCTGATATACATAAAAAGTCCACGAGATTACTGCTAGTGTGCTGTTACTTACGTCACCTGGCATTACCTTTTTATTCTCAAAAAAAATCACGATCATTTATAATTGCAGGTGAAATATTTGTTTGCGAGGACGAATTTACAAACACTCTAGATCGGTATTTCACTCGCTTTAATTAGGAGTAGTTTGTGTAGAAACATTTTTAAACATCCGTTTTGCCTTTTGATCTATAAGCACATTATGAACATAATTTTGATAGTTGATCCTGTATTGTAATCGCAATATATCCCTATAAATTAATTTACATGCAGCTAGCTTGTTAAGTAAAGGCCTTTTATTATAGTTAAAATAATCATTGCCAACTAATATAATAAAATTAGAATTTTCACAATTATTGCATACAAGTTTTATGGTACGATGTCGATTAACATTTGATACATTTAAATATTTATTTTTATTAATCTTACTGACAAGGACGTTTGTGTTTTGTATATTTTGCAAGGTGTGATGTAGAAAACTTAATAAGTATTTTAAATGGATTTTTGTCGCTAATACCTAAAATTATTAAAACAAAGTCAGGCTTTGTGAAGTCCTTACACATAGTTACACATGTACTTAATATGTAATTACCTAAGAGGTGCATTTGGTTTGATTACCGACGTTACACTAAAACTATTACCCACAAATTTTTTAAGAATATCTCTAATTTCATATACAGTGTGATCAGCGAAGATAGCGATTTTATGCTTTGGTGACAATACTTGCAAATCCTGTTTCAAACAACCATTTCAAGTTGCAATGGTTGTTTGAAACATTAGTATGGTCTCCAATTACAATTCTTAATTAATACAGGGCCGCTGGGGTCCATGTTTATAGTTAAAAGCCGGCCAAGTGCGAGCTGCGAGTCCAGCTCGCACATGGCCGGTTTTTAACTACACAAACGGTGGTACGGAACTCCCGTACCACCATACAATATTTAACACTACATATAAAATAATGGCATAAAAATTACGTTTGTTGTATGGGAGCCCCCTTAAATATTTTTATTTTATTCTGTTTTTAGTATTTGTTGTTATAGCAACAGAAATATACATTCTGTGAAAATTTCAACTGTCTAGCTATCATGGTTCATGAGATACAGTCTGGTGACAGATGGACAGTGGAGTCTTAGTAATAGGGTCCCGTTTTAACCCTTTGGGTACGGGACCCTAAAAATTAAAACATGTTTGTGATGATATATTTAATTAAAAGTTGGTATTTTTTTTTTATATTATGCTTAAAACACTTGTTATAATTATGATTTTTGGCATTTTCAATCTCAAATAGCAGCCGGGGGTTGATTTTAGACTTTCGCTGTAATAGTAAAAACTGCTCAAGATGTTATTTCCTATAAGAAAATAGTACTTACTTTTTTTCTGGCCAGCTCTTTAATGTTTGGGTATAAAATAGTCGACACTTGAATGATGACATTTAGCAAAACTTAAAATTATTATCAAAAATCTCTGCATACATATAAATAAAATTATAGTAATTTGTACTAGTTATTGAGGCAAAATGCAATAGGCAATTGAAGAAAAAAGAAGCTGTTTTGAAAATGTTTCAAGAATTGAGACTTACTTGCAAGTGTATCTCTTGTCCACATCAACACACATTAGATGCCGGATAAAATCTTTTGCAGAGTCACTAATATCATCCCAGTATGGTGAGTCAAATTCAAAGTCTCCCTTCAAGATCTGCGCGAACAAGTTTGCATCATTTTCATCATAAAATGGAGGATATCCACACAGTAGAATGTATGATATTACTCCTATGCTCCACACATCCACAGCCTTGCCATAAGGTTTCTGGGCCAACACCTCAGGAGCCACATATCCAGGTGTACCACATGCTGTGGCCATGATACCAGAGTCTTCTATCTTAGACAATCCAAAATCACTGATCATGATCTTACTATCCTCATCAGCACTGTAGTACAGCAGGTTCTCTGGTTTCAGATCTCTGTGCACTACTCCTTGGGAGTGCATGTAATCTACTGCTTCCAACACTTGCCTAATTAGATTGGACGCATCCTTTTCGGTGTAAGAGCCTTTCTCAACGATTCTATCGAAAAGTTCGCCACCTGTGACGAGTTCCATCACAAGGTACACTTTATTTTTGTCTTCGTATGTCTCGAGCAACTGGACAATATTCGGATGGGAAAACATTTTCTTCTCGGCACCCTCACCTTTGGCTTGCTCGCTAAACCTTTTCAAGACACGAATTTCATTTTCTAATGAATCTTCCTTGCCTTTGAGAGCCTTCTTGTCGATAATTTTACAAGCGAACATCTGCCCGTTTTCTTTGCTCTCTATCAAACGTACCTCGGAAAATGCTCCTGTGCCCAGAAGATCTTTGACGGCGTACTTGTCTTCGATTGACGGCTGCTTCTCTGAATCTCTTCCATCTTTTTTGGACTTCCTCCCGAAATCTTTTTTGCCAAAAAGAGGCATCTTCGCGCCCCACACTCGCAGATTTTGAACTACACTACTACTTAATAAATATCTACATACACACTGTAGAATGTAGATAGGTACGTCGAGCCCAGCTCGACAGAACAATAATCTTGCTCGGTTGGATTCACGAATGTTGCGCAGGGCGCCCAAGGTCAGACGATTTGTCAAAAATCCGTAATGCGTTTTATTCCACGTTATCTTCATTATTAGAAATAATTGTTGTTAAAACAGCGGCATTTTCACGTATTTAGTTACAAAGTTTTCATCATATCCATACTTATTTAAGCATGTAGTGAACAATAAACCTGAATCTTAATTTAAAATACAATTTGTAAACATAAGATAACAAATGCTATTAGGTAAAATAAAACGTAAACTTATCACCAACATGTCACACTCGCGAGTCGCGGCACACATTATCCCACTCAAAATCAAGTTTGCACTACAAGCAATTGATCAAAATGAATTCGTTCATGTAGATATTATTGGTATTCAATATTCTGCGTCTCTTTTCTATAATGAAACAAAGACGAGTTACGTAATTGCATAAAATATTTACTTCAAAACGTAACAGACGACAGCAGGCCATGATGTTTTATTATAATTATCTAATTTGATCTTGATAACTTGAACAAGTACAATACAGTTTGTAAAATAATTACCTATTTTAAAAATTGATTTAAATCGGCTGTTAATTTATTTAATAATTATCACGTTCGTGTTCTACGGTTCTTCCCCTCAGATATCAATTAGAAAGAAATCAAATCAAGGACTTTTATAATTAAAATATTAATAACGATACGATA
Organism: Gortyna flavago; assembly: GCA_963669345.1. Classification (NCBI taxonomy): domain Eukaryota; kingdom Metazoa; phylum Arthropoda; class Insecta; order Lepidoptera; family Noctuidae; genus Gortyna; species Gortyna flavago. The sequence goes on from OY770129.1 coordinate 12,100,216, forward strand.
CGAATACTGGTATTCAGCTGCATCCGGTTAGACTGGAAGCCGACCCCAACATAGTTGGGAAAAGGCTAGGCAGATGATGACTTAACTAGTAACGATGTCAGAATAATTTTATTGACATTTAAAAGAAAACATTGGCTATATTATCTAGATTTTCAGGTTTCACAGAGTGTCCAGTCTCAACTCTCAACTCATCGTAGCACGCACGTAACTGTTAGTACCTACTGATTACAACCTACGTCCTCGTCCTCCTACCGAAATGTTATTTTTATAGTTCTCTAATTGATTTATTACGGCGATTTTAACTAAGCGTTAAGTTTGATAAAGTTTTAACATTGCTGAGTAGGTATCAGTAACTTTTTTCATGTAATATGACGCTGCATACCAAGATTACCAACTATTAAATAAAAAATTAAATGTTGTCGATGTTTTCTACAACAAGTGGATACTTAGCGGTCTATCGTGCATCCGCATCCCTAATTTACTTTTTCCCAACCCCTGAGTACGTTTTTCATAGTCTATGCTTCCACCCCCTGACGTCACTGTGAAAATCGACCAATCCCATCGGGCGCAGTATTCAATGGCCCTTATACGCGGCATCACTACCGCGCTTCGCATCGTACCATATCCTCTAAATGTTTTCGTTGTGCGACAATATGTGCCGTTCCAAAATCATCCTAACTGTGATTAAAATTGTTTAACATGATCAGTGTCATCATTTTGCCACTGTGAAAAATAATTTCCGTTTTATTTTGTCTCAAGTGTATTAGTTTTCTAAAATATCGTGAGGGGGTGGTGCCGTGATGCCAGTTCGTAAGCAAGGTGAATTTCGATATTCAGTTATCGACGTTTATGGTCTATAGTGGTCGTGTTTAGTCCGTGCTGTCATTGACTTATTATTAAATTTGCACAAGGGGTTGGCAGCGCTCGCCGCAGCACCCTTTTGTTGATCCGTATCGATATTATGAGGGTTGTAAAGCACCCGCTCCTGCGTTCCATACCGAGTATTATGCTACACCTACCTCTTATTTTTAACCTTCCTGTATTAAAACTTTAAATCCCTTATTGTTTAGTTTTATTGCTACCACATAGAAAACATGCCCTTCGTTTCAATAAAATGTAGGTCGAGCATAATTTAGCCTACTCACTCCACTACTCACACATCCACCTCATGCGCTTTATTTAACTTTGCTGTTGCTGATAAATTTTATGTCATTTTATTTTAAGTAGAATGCCTAAATTACCCTCAAACTTTATTGTCTTCGTAACCTTGCATAGTATTTAGTAGCTGTCTAATAAATTTTGAAAACAAGTAGTAAACATGACCCAGTTTCAATGTGCCCATTTTTACCGAAGACGAATCAATGTGCCCTTTGTTGATGTATTGCTGTTGGTGTCACAGAGGCCCACCGAGCATTAGAATTGCTGGAAGACTACCACAGCAAACTGGTGAAGCCGCAGGACCGACAACTTCGCCTTGCCATCGAGAGAGTCATTAGGATTTTTAAATCACGTCTTTTTCAAGCTCTACTTGGTGAGTCAATAGAATTAATATACTGCGTTTTTGTAACCTATAGGTACTGTACATTATTTGTCATAGGATATGGAACTCTTGATAATTGTTCTAATAAGCTACGTTGAGGTCGCTTTACATTACGTCACTTAACCCTAGTAAGCACAAATAGTACGACATAATACCGACTCTCAAGTGTAATGTAGGATTTACTTACCATACGTACCGGTTTTAATAACTCGAGTGAACTACGTAGGTATTATATCTACCTGTCTCAACTAGTTAATACTTTTCTGGGGTGAATCGAACAGGAAGTTACAACACAGGTAGGATATCCCTTGTTTTGTCGTTATTTATGAGTCAGACTAAAGCCAGTTTATATTACGTTCGATACTCGAACCTTTCATAGGCAGGGAATGGATTAGTAGGTAGGTATATTATTTTACTTGTACCGAAAATTAGGTAACGAAATTTCTGAAAGCCTAAAGACACAAAAATAAGTTAACAGACGTGTTAAAAATGTAACTGATGTGATTTGGGGACTGAAACTACAACAGCCAATGAAATCACTTGACAAGAGTTTAATTTTGACACATTTTTGATAAGCCTTTCTGAAAACGGGTGTATATTTCATTGGTTTCTGTGGAGTCAAGGGCCTCAAAGTACTTTTAAGTATACGTTTTACAGCCCTCAATTTCCGAATGTAGGTAGATAGGTGCCTACCTGGATAATAATTTTTTGACAGGTTCATTCAGTCCAGCCAGAAGTTCTGGTAAGGATATAATGTTGCACAGGCCATCAGAACCAATTGTGTCGTCTTGAACTGTACCGCCAGCAGTTGCAGATTTTCCTAGTTTTCTCCACAGGCTACCAGACAAATACCTACAACTGGAATGTCAGGAAATCTTCCTGCCTTCTATTATTATTATTATAGGAGTCCCTGATTCGATTTTATTCAAATCGTTCTAATTAAAACGTTTGAATGCGTAAGTAACCCTTCCCATCCCTTCCTTTAAGTGGTTAAAATAATGTGACGTCACGTGGATGGGTATACCTACCTACAACAACCTCTCCTGTGAAGGGTTCACAGGAGTGCCGGTTATAGGGTAGGTAGGTACTCGACATTATGTTGAATGTAGCGCGGTGTGTCGCAGGGTACAGTCATGGGTGGGACCTGTAATGAAATTAATCATACGAGCAAATATTAAGGCTGAAACAGATTCCCAATGTGTGCCAAAGATAAAGATACATTTTCACGAAAAAAAAAAATTACATACTGTAGGTACTTTCAATTGCAGTCTTACTTATCTTACCAAGGGGTATCGTGTTACCCAGTAACAGGGTTTGTGTGCGTTAGACAGGCAGTTGCTCTATGTAAAATACTGGTATTCAGCTGCATCTGGTTAGACTGAAAGTCAACCTTATACTTGGGAAAAAGCTAGGCAGATTGATTGACTTTCAAGTGCCCAATAACCCACGCTTAGCAAGCGCTAACCCTCCTTGAATACCTAATGGGTGTTCCAAAATAATCAACAATAAAGAAGCAAACACCCCTTTTGAATTAGCCGTTAGCTTTCAACTTCAGTTCGACTTTGAAGTTCAGTGGTCGAAGGGACCGATTCAGCTCGCTATGCTACAAATATACGGAACAGGCGCGTGACCGCACATCGCGTCACTGGCGCTCTTGAATCTTCCTTGACCACGACACTGCTATTGTGATACGATATATTTAGCCGGTTGTAATGAACAGTCACTAGTCTAGTATATCTGATATCAACAACACGAAGGTCTTTACCCGCAGAACGCTAGCTGTTGGATAATTTTTTGTAAGCAGTATTAATGTGTGTATTCTAGATAAAACATCTAGGGCAAATCGTTCCATGAAATGCAAAATAATTAACTAACTTTGAGATAATCTTAGGTGTCAGCCTGTTTCTTGTAGGCTGGAAATCTGGCCTTGGAGCGGAAACTATATACAGTCTCATTTATGTTGCTAGACAAACCGACAGACAGGTCTAGATGAAGACCTATAGGCAACAACTTTATTTCAAGTAGGTACTTCATTTATGTTAATATTACCTCCTACCTAATAGGTGGTGACTGATATGGTCAGGCCTAATTACCTTAATTTTAATAAAAAAGGTTCTTGTGCTTAAAACTTACTGATATTATAGTAATAAGACCCTATAAAATCTAAGCAGTTAAGCACCTTGGTATAAAGACTTAAGAGGTGTGAATAGATGACCTACTTCTCAGAACGTGTAATAGAGTGCCTTCAGACGGTCTAATTCAACACAAAATCCCTAAGGCTTATTTTGACAGCTTATGCTTATGCTAGTCTGAAAGTTTACTTAGTAGGTAACTGGTTCTTTATAAGAATTCAACATTGCCAAAATTCCACACCAGGGCAGGTAACCTTGCAGGCATTGAAATTAGGCTTGGGTAATTCTGATCAAATTGTGCGCTTTTAAAAATAAAGTGTCAGTTGTCATCGTGTCATGAACAAGTTTAGTTAAAAGTTAAACAAAACTATAACGTGTATTCTATCTACATTGGATTAACCTTGACCCCTAGTCGATGCGTACTTGATTGCAGCTGACTGCATGCGTCATGTGTAATGAACACACATGGGCTTCACTGCATCAGTCACAGGCGTGAAGTTATTCAACTTGTTCGTATAAATAAACCCTTCTGTTTTCCATTGGTGGAAGATAAAAAATCTCATTGAATATTCGAACAAAACTATAGTGTCGTACGTAATAGGCGTTATCAAATCAAGAAACTCGAGTATCAAATCACCACACAAAGAATACACATATACCATACCTACTATTCCTGAAACCACTTAGAGAAGTGGTTGGTGATGGTGGTGGTGGTAGTAGGTACAAATTCCAGTGTGGAGACTCCCTAGTCTCCGAGCCCCAACATACAGACTACCTAGGCTAGGTACCTGTCTAGTTTGGGGCTCTCTGGCAAATAATAATATTTGTAACCTATAGCTACTGCTATAGGTTACAAATATTATTATTAATTAAAATATAAAAATATAAATTAAAATATTACCTACCTACTTGTAGGTAATATTTTAATTTAAGCTACTCATGTCGTCTCAACTGTGAATCTGCTTACTGATACCAGGGGGCCTAAAAAGGCTACTTTGGCAGAATCATAAAACAATTTATATCACGCAATTTCATCTATATGATAGTTTTGTATGGAGATTCGATAAATGCTATAGGTACACCTCTGCCTAACCCTTCAGGGATATTTATGTGTGAAACTGTCAAACAGATGAATTGCGTGATATCAATTGTTTTATGATTCTGCCAAAGTGGCCTTTTTAGGCCCCTTGAACAATAAATATTTTTTCTATTTCTATTTAGGTTTGTAAATCAGTCGGTTATTTGGTAATCTCCTAACGAGTTTCACTAAAAATATTTACGCCTCTGGTGCTGATATATTTGAATGTCCAGATAATATTGTTTTACTGTTGACACAAATCTCGTGTGATTGAGTACGCACGCAGTTGTAAAGTTCTGTTATTTATCAAATCTGTCGCTTACGCACGTAGGTAAGGGCTCGTACACGGCTACACATCAAGCTATGCATTTCCAGTTTGAGTTGACCTCGCATTGTATAGGTTTCTCGTACATTCAGAAGTCAGCTTATACTGGTTATGTATAGCTTGATGTGTAGCCGTGTGTACACATATAGGTCCGTTTTTACTAGATCCGTTTTAACGGATCAGAATTGGCCGGAGTGAACATGCTTACTGAATCCGGAATACTGTTTTATGTGTGAACTCGTTCATACAACTACATACGCCATCAAACGGACCTGTAAAACGGACCTATATGTGTACGAGCCCTAATGCATTTATCAGTTGAAAATAATATGAATAATCTCATCTCAGTCCTCTTGTTTATAAGTTGGACGTGATAACTGAGTAGTCCAGCCTCTGTTGACGAGTTTTATGTACCTACTAAAGATACTAAATGACCTTAAGATAAGGTTATTATGAATAGGTATCCTACTTGGGGTACTTATGTATCGATAATATTACATTTCTGTGCTCATTATCATTAGAAAATAAAAATATTGAATGGAAATAGGTACCTAATATTGCCGGCGCTGCCGCGGGCGCGTTGCCCAAACGTAGGTACGTAGGACACTAAATCGTTCAGTTTTTTGCGCACAGTTAGGCGGAAAAAAATAGAAGAAATAAAAAAAAAGACATTGGAGCGAAATCTTTAGAAGGTTTCTCTAATTGCAAATTGAATTGGTGTCCGTAATTTATTTTACAACAGTGAAAATGTCATCATCTAGTGAGAGTAGAGACAAATTTGATATCACCCAGCGTATCACGGAACGCATCAATATTCTCCTAACTAGCCCACGACCAAGGGACATCAAGGGATGAGTCAACTTAGCTGATTCTCTATTCAAAACATCGAACGAGGGACCCTCAAACCTGGAACTACGTGTCTCTCCCACGTTTACCCCACAGACAACTTAACATTCATCTTCACAGAGGACTTAAATTAATTTGCCATTTATTTATTTTACCATTGTACAAATCGTACATTTAATTTTTAATAAAATAAACTAAAACTATTTACTCCCTGCTAAAGCTCGGGAGTAAAACTACTTTCTTACCTCGTATAATGGGTCATTTTAGCATCTTTTATATAACAATCTACTATTTTTTACATTTCTATGATGAAGACACTGAACTTTGAGCTTATTGTTGTTTTCATAAATAATTTCGCGTTAAGTTTGTATTTTCCATTGAAAACAATTTGTTATCAATGCAAAACAAACGTGCCGCTTGTGGGTCAAACTCAAACTCAAAGCATTTATTTCAATTAAACCATTTACAGGCACTTTTGAATTGTCAAGAAGTCGGTCAGTCAGAAAATATGAAGCTAGTTGCTCATTCCAAAGCGTAGGTAGTAGGAAGGAGAAGAACGGGCAAGAAACTCCATGCAAAAATATTAGTTACATCATTAATGTTGAATTTATAATTATAAGTGAGAACGAGATGTAAAAAAAAAACGTACGCGTTAAAAGTGTCCAGAGTACAGCAAATAGTAATTAACAAAACAATAATCCAAAAATTAAATTATTTAAAATAAGCGGAGGCAGCTAAGTGATGACCAGCCCCAACTGACGGCCCCCGTTCACGAACATGACGCATAGATCAGCCATTCAGCTCAACCATTTTGAAGTGAGCTAAATGATCCCGGGTTCCCGAGTCACCCGACTCTACAACCTACCCTCATATGAAACTTTGATTGACAATTCACAAAATCTATCAGTCCGTAGCGTGGTGCGGCAGACAGATGCGTTCGTATGTTCGTACCTAAACTCGACAATATGTGCGGCGCGGTGGTCTGTTTGACCTACATCTCCTATATACGGGTCACCGGCTTTAACTGAGCCTTCGCCAACACAATTCGCTCTTCGACATGTTTTAATTAAAATTTTAAACTACGTGATCTGAACTGTTCAACTATTTTTTTATGAAATAAGTAACCCTCCATGCAACTATTACAAACAAACACTACCTAACGCTTGATCGCGTGCGCCCGCCGTCGGATACGGGTGGAAGTTTAACTTTTTCAGGGTACTTTTTTCAGGACGAGTCTGTGCAATTTCACGAAGCAATATTCAGATACTGCTAAAATTCTGATGTAGGTAGTTTGATCATATAAATCTCGGTGTTTGCGTCACCAATATGTAGGTATTGCCCACTGCGCGTAAAGATATCGCTTATCTACATACGTTATTTCTTTGTGGTTTAACGCGTATAACCATAATAATGTTGATAGCCAAGTAGCCAACCTAGTAGTTTAATAAGGGTGACAAAATATTCCATTATTTATTTTATTGGTCTAACTTTAAGTATAAAACAAGAGTTGGACCGTTATTAATTACGCATAAGTAAACCTAAAGGCACGTCAACATGTCTCTATAACAGTCACTGAGAAGACTCGTCAGTAAAAATGACTCTACCATTTTCTCAAGATTCGACACGTGACAGTTTTGTTAATATACATGGGGGCATTTTTCTTAGAATACCATATTCGTAAAGAATACCTACGTTTCAGAATTTAATTTATAAGTAAAGACAGCTGAAAAGCCAGCCAAATTCTGTGAAAATTTAGAAACAATACAATAGGTAAGGTAAGTACTCGTTGTATTGTGCTGTCTGACACTGCACTGTCGTAAAGATGAACCTACATCGGACTGGTGTGAACTCTTTCCCCAAACATAGTTTCTGTGTTGCATATTATATGCCTACCTACCGAAACTCACGACTACTTACGAACAATCCATATACCTAAGCTAACAGCCGGTCTATTCTAATAGCTCAACGTGAGAATTTGGTGAAGTGAGCTGTCATTAATATCAATCCATCTGGTGAAATGACAGCACACTTCAATTCAAGCTCATTTCACTAAGTTTTCAAGGTGAGATTTTTACAGAATAGATCTCTATCTAAGATCTCTAATAGGTCCTAATCTATCTACTTATAATCTCCCAGTTTCACGAGCTGCGCTACGATCAAAAGACACTGTGAAGCAGACTGTAAAATCCGGCCAAAGCTGCCTTGGCCACCCTCGTATCCTATACTTAGTAAAATTTCATAATACAATATGCACTAAGTTCATCCACTTTAGCATACACCGTGGGGTCGCCGCCCGCACGCGCTCGATATCGATCTCAACACAATACGACTCACGCGATATTCTCTCGTACCTACCTACCCACCTACCGTCGCCTCGTCGTTGAACGGAATTGTTCCAAATTAGCTCTTTCAGATAAGCCTTTATAGGCTGCATATTTAACTAAACAACAATAACAAACAACAACTTTAACAATCCATAGCTTCCTTCCTTCAATACCATGAACAATAATAGACGAGTTCTTTGTCTAATCAGAATTGGTAATGAGTAACAGCTAGGTAAACAAACTACCTAAAGTCCTAAATGCATAAGATATGATGACAATTCAAGGCTCTGAGAAAATTGATTGATTGGTGGCATTCTATTCAACATTCTGTTGTGTCACAGATATTCAAGAGTTCTACGAGCTCACACTTCTCGATGACACAAAGTCGGTTCAACAAAAGACTGCGGAAACGATACGCATCGCGAACAAATGGGAAGCTGACAACGTGCGACGCGAAGTAAGTGAATTTTAATGTAATTTCTAATTAGTCATGAGCATGCTTCAGATTTTATTTAAATTAACTAGAGCAGACAGTTGGGGTAAAATAGATTTTTTATGGAAGCAACGCGCAACGGTGTGCAAACGGGTAAACCGTTTGCACACCGTTGCGCAAATTAATGATTTGATTGTTGGATTTTTATGCAATCTTTGCCCCACGATTTTGCAGTTTTAACTGGGTTATTTACAGTTTCATTGTAAACTTCCCGATGTCTGTTTTTTATTGACTTTATTTCATTGTGGCTTGCCTCACGACCGACCGGCGTGGTTTTTTACTGTGTAAATTACAGGCTTCAATTTACAGCAGATACGAGTACCTAGCTGAAACTTCAGCTGTAGGTAACTATAACATTATGACACAAATTTTTCAGGCACTGCGCTGTCAAGTAAATCTAGATGTTTCGTTTTGAGTCCTCAGATATACTTAGATAGAATACTTATACGGGGTCTTTGCCTTTTGGACCTTGTTAAAGAAGAAACAACAGAACAAGCCAATAGTTTATTATTTTGATGGGGCTCAGATTTATAATCATGTCTCATAATGTCTTGGTTGTCAAAAAGTTAGCATTGGCGACATTGGCGTTGCTCACTTTGTATGTAGGTACCTACGCAGCCGACGAATACCAATGCATGTGAACTTAAATTATTGGATTCTTAATAAGTACCTAAATGCTCTTTGCAGATACCACACACAGAAGACAGTGACTATCGATGCGTATCCAATGCATTCCTTCAAGAGAATCACAGAAAATCTGAAACACGAAATGCCACGCCAGATTCGACGAAGGTTCGTAATGTTCCACTTATTAAATGACAAAATACGTCAGTTTTTCTAAAATTTAAAACTTTGAACGGCTCTCCTGAACATTTAATTTTTTGTCACTTATACGTGCTTATACCCTATTTCCTTTTAAAAGTCGATACGCATAAAATGGTTCAAGATTAACACAAAAAAAATGGAATGCAGAGAAAATGCCATTGGTACACACGGCTACACATCAAGCTATATATAACCAGTACCTACCTATAAGCTGACTTCTGATTGTACGAAAAACCTAAACAATGCGAGGTCAACTGAAACTGGAATGGTACCTATAGCTTGATGTGTAGCCGTGTGTACTATCCGTATCCGGGTTCGATTCCTAGGCTGGGAAATTTAAATGAGTTTTTTAATAGAATAAAATACTCTTTATTATGATTTTATTCGTAAAATAGAATAGGTATCGTAGGTACCTATGACTTTATGATCCGGAATTTGCAATGCAGATTTTCTTAGTAGGCAGAACTCGGAAGAGTATAGTTTCGGCACAGATTGCAAAATTATAATGCTGAGAAGTGTTACGAAGGAATAAAACGGTATGCGTGACACGGTAAGGTAGGTACTCCAAGGAAGGCCTTATAGGAAACGGAGTAGTAACGTAACCTAGCTTTTCAAAAAATCACTTTACGAGGATATCACATGCACACTTCACCTTACTATCTATAAAAAATGTCCAGGGAGCCTAAAAAGGCCACTTTGGCAGAATCATAAAACAATTCCTAACACGCAATTTCATCTGTATGACAGTTTTATAAGGAGATTCGTAAAATGCTACAGGTACACCTCTGCCTAACCCTTCAGGGATATATAGGTGTGAAACTGTCAAATAGATGAATTGCGTGATAAATTGGTTTATGATTCTGCCAAAGTGGCCTTTTTAGGCCCCCTGAAGTATGTCCGTGACGGTTTTCCGATTAGACTATCAGACAAGTAAATCGCAATTCGAGCCGGCATTATGCCACATTACTTAATCATGATAAGATATTAGCACGTGGCCGTAACATAACGTACAACAATAGATTCTGCAGGTCATTCTGCATCTGTTTGACAATTTCACACCTATCTATCCCTGAATGGTTAGGCAGAGGTGTACCTAGGTATAGCATTTCACGAATCTGCATACAAAACTGTCCTAAAGATAAATTGCGTGATAGGGATTGTTTTATGATTCTGCCAAAGTGGCCTTTTTAGGCCCCCAGGACTCTGTAATAAGATTAACCCCGTAGCCTTGTCATTCAGACAACAGAAAGGAAATAAGCGTAGGGTGTTCATGGTCATAAGTATCACTTGACCACAATGACCAAACCTGGGATTTCTGGAATAAATCTCCTGACGGTTCCATTAGCACATAAACCTTCAAATTAATTAATTACCTACCAGAGAAGGTAATTCATAATACTTTGTTCTTTGTTTAGGCTTATTCTGTCGTTCTACCAACTGGAGAAATCGAGGAAAAAAAGGTACCTAAGTGATATTCTACTCTTTTATTATTATTACTAATATAGAAGAAAAGACTGTTCAGATTGCAATACTTTTTGTATGTGCATAGGTATAGGTAAAAGTAGAAAACAATGGTGAAAATTCCCAACTAATGGGTATTTTTTATTTTTATTTCTTGAATATTTGCCGGGGCGCTTCTAGAATATTTTTTGTTGCCTTATTCACAACCTTTATTACTACTTTATTACGCACAGCGCCATCTTTCGTAAATAGTCTACAATCCAAAGAGTTTTAGTTGCGGATCGGGCGGAGGATCGATGCGATGATTCCATTTTTTTTTATTTTGATGACGTGACGTTTACGAAAGTGGCTGAACGGAGCGCTAGTAGGTACAACAAGTGGACGGTAATGGCGGATGGTTGGTGTTTCGCGTCTCGTAGTACTATTTATAACCTAAAATATAGTACAAGTTTTCGGCGATATGTGCGCTAACGTTTCTTCGTTGTGTGGATCGGTGCCGTTAAATTTCACAATTGTGCCAATGACGTACGAACGCTACATCGACTGAAAGTATACTGCTCTAAATGATAATCAGTGAAATGATATTGCACACAAAATTTTGACATTCACACTGCCGAGATTTCGTATTCGTTGCAAGTAAGGCCATTTAATAAACACTAATCTATTTTTAAACGTTTAGTAATTTCTTTACTCTGGGAACGTTTTCAATTCTTGGTGAGGCTAATGCGACTTGGAGTTAGTTTTGCTTGTAACAATTCGCTGTTACTTGCCCATGGTTGATAGATACAATTTATGTACTATGATACAATCAAGTGTCCATAAATTGCACACTAATAATGTAACACGGACATTCTAATTAAGGTTCATCGCTTTGACATTCATACCATCCTATCATCGAACACAAGTTGGTAACACGCCTAATAATTACCCAGCCATACATACATTTATCTACTAAAATCGCTATCAATAAAGGGCTCGGCTAAGTTTCGTCCATTCATTAGATAAGGACTGCTGCAATTTAAACCAAGCTAACATGATAAAGAGCTTTCAATGTAATGGGATTACCTGCAACATCAAAAGAGGTTGCATACCATAAAAAGGTCACATACTTTTGATATGTTTTGGTGCAAGTTAGTTGTGGGTTCTAGGTAGAGAATGGTGCATGCTGAACATCGTCAAGTAAGCTGAAAGTGGACACAAGTGTGTAACTAACAATGCATGCAGTGTACATAGTGTAGTACGGACAGCAAAATAAATTCCCCGAGGGCTATGCACACTTGGTCTTGAAAATGACAGAAAGACGGAAGAAAAAAACACATAATGGATTCCTTCGGAAAGTCTCCTCCTTGTTTAATCTTGATACGGTGAGTAGGTGACGACTTCAATTTGATTCAATACCAGGCAATAAAAATATTAATGAATTTTCACCATTGTCTCGTGGCAATATTGTTGCTTATTCTTCTAGAGTATTTATTAATAATTGGCAGATTTACAGATAGAGGTAGATTCATATAAGTATTTATAAAAGTACACTTTAATATTTTTACTAATATTATGTAATATAGTTGATTTGTGAGTATAATATCTTGATATCTACTAATCCCTGTAGAGATATAACATACTGTTTACCTATTTACATTTTAATTACTGTTATTTATTTAACCATGCCTCTGTACATACAACTTGTATATTAAGTGTGAATGATGTTCACCAGTTAGGTTTGACCCTCCTGTTTCTATCATTAATATTCATTATTACTAATCACATCAATACTACAATCTGGGAGCCTAAAAAGGCCACTTTGGCAGAATCATAAAAAAAATTATCATGCGATTCATCTGTTTGACAGTTTCACACCTATATATTCCTGAAGGGTTAGGCAGAGGTGTACCTTTAGCATTTTACGTATCTCAATACAAAACTGTCATACAGATGAATTGCGTGATATGAATTGTTTTATGATTCTGCCAAACTGGCCTTTTTAGGCCCACTGTTGTGTTAAACTTTTCTATAGGATATTCTTGATTTAAAGCAATATTTGTTCAATATATTGACCTTTTATTATAATTTTAATAATACTTTATTTTTAAAAACTAATTTTAATTAATAAACAAGTCTGGTTCTATGATTTGTTAACCTGTATTTGTTGCCACTGAAGGTGTATACAATACTAACCAAATAATTTCAAATATCAAATTCCAATACTAATATTATTATTTTTTCTGTCCTTGGTTTTTAAAACTTTTGTACTGTGTATAAACCAGAATTTAAATTAGTAAATAAACCTGTGTATTTAATAAGACAGATATTTTTAGCCTCAAGCCTTCAGGCTCTGATTAATTCCTCTTTAACTTGCTGCAGAATCTATTTACTCACTTCTTTAACCGGTTGAATGTCGTAATTACAGACAATTAAAAAGCCATTGTGTCTCGCGTAGATCTACGTTAATAGAAGAACGAAGAACTTTAACTTCAACTTTCAACTTTTTTCTTCTTTCTTTTTCTTTTTGAACTTCGTTCATACGAAGGGTTAATGAGATATTGATATTTTAAGTTGGTATTACATACTACGTCATTTAGGTTTTTTTTTACTTATAAAGATTTTATCTACACACCTCATTGACCTACTTATAGTAGTTATCGAAAGTACTCATTGTCATCCTGTCATAATTAATGATAAAGTTAATTTAACTATTATTTTCAGGCTCACGTCACATCACCAGAAATGAAGCAGGTAAATAATTTAATAGTATAACAATTAATTATCTGCGAGTTCCCAGGGGTCCGGAGAAATGTTAAATTAAATTTCTAAAGTTTTATTGGATTGATGACTGATTTATAGCATTCAGAATTATTATTGTACAAGTGGTTTGTTACCATCCCTATTTTGCTAAAATTCTCTAGCCTTCAATTAGATTCCATCTACTACCAACACAAAACATCTTCTATGTAAGTACACAGAAGAGTAAGCAAATGGAGTGTTAAAACACACACATCTCCATTGGATAGTGGTTTATTTAGGTCCAAACTGACCTTATTTGTTGCATTGCGTTCATTTTGTCGCACACAGCAGTTGCTGTCACTCTGTATACCCACATAATTATCACTCCTTGTTGACTCGTGATCTTACGACTCGAATCCTGGCCACCTTAACAATTAGATGATTCTAATTGTTACCGTAGGTATCTCTACGTTGACGTCGTGGTGGGGCTTGCGCGCCCCGAACTCTACGCTCGTCCACTTTAGCCACACAAACCCATAGTCAAACTTTTTATTTCCATATCCTGCAATAATCCTAACACCAACCGGGGGTTATCCTTGAGTGCACTTGCATAGTGCATACAGGGATAATCGTCGGTTGGTGTCACATTTCATCAAAATTTCCTAAGGGGCCTCTGCGAGTTGGCTTCGGCCTCTCATACGCCTTCCAAAGGACCGGGACTCGATAGTCTCGAGATACGTAAAATAAAATAAATAATAATAATTCATTTCATTTCGGAACCAGTCCATATACATGCATCTTAAATTGAATTAAAAATATTAAGGTGACCATTCTATGTTCTTGTGAATGTTGACGTTCATAAGCGCCTTTTAATAGCCTACTTGAAATCTTAAGAAGATGAGTTGATTTTGAATTCTAGTTTCAGCAAACTAAACAAAACTTGTAGCCTTTACAGGTAAATGGCATAGAAGGTGGTGGCACGGAGCGTACACAAGGTGAGGATGGGTACATCTACATGACGGTGGTGTTGTCTCGCGCGGGTGGCGCCGGGCTTGGCTTCAGCATCGCCGGAGGTTCCGACAACCCTCACGTAGCCGATGACCCACACATCTACGTCACTAAACTCATTCCTGGAGGAGCGGCAGCGGCGAGCCAGCTGCAGATCAATGATGCGATATTGCAGGTAAGGTTTTAATCTAGTTATTAAAATTATCCACGACAAAAATAACTCTGATATGTCTTGTAAAGTACTTAAAGGCCATGATAGGCCTTGACATTATCTATAAATTACAAAACATAGTTTAAGCGATTGGTAGAACTTATTATCCGTCCCAAAAAATCCAGTGCGGAAGGCAAAATCCGTCTGCCGTTGACCCTAGGATCGCATCATATGACAGACTTCTGAATTTTCCGATCGCTCGGTGGCATTGAGGAAATGATCGACTCCAGTTACTCACTATACTCCGCGTAAACGCCACTTGTTTACATTTACCAGTAGGGTACTACTTAGTACACTATTTTGTTTACTTTGTAACTGTCTTGTTTTATTTGTCCCACAGGTGAATGATACGAATGTTGACAGTGTTACGCACGCTGACGCAGTTGATGCATTAAAAAAGGCTGGCAATACTGTGAGACTGGTGAGTTTGTTTATTTACTTTATTACATGTCAAACAACAGCTGTTACGAGATTAAGCAAATATGTGACTCAAGCTGTAAGCTTAATGGCTCATTCACGTCAATTGATAACACGGTGGGCACAGCATCAAGGAGTTTCCACATTCAAGTACTTATAAAAAAACCTTAATAAGTATATTTCATAAGCCAAGAGGCTTGAATATTTGAGTTTCTGACTAGGTGTGGTGTGTAATTTCAAGTAAATTCTGCTCGCAAAGTAGTTATTATTTTGAATTTAGTGACAGGTTCCGTTCATGCGATACAAGAATAAACAGTGCCTCGTGTATTATTGCGCGGAGTTACAGCTAGTGAACGCATTCCGAAGTCGGTTCGCATCGAACAATTAAACGAGCCATGAAGGAGTTACTATTAAATGCAATCAGAAGAATCAATGTATGTGTAGGTACAATACAAGTGGTGACATTATTTCATGGACAATCATTCAGTCATTGTGTTAGGAGAATTGATTATCGAACACTACTTCTTGCCAACTTTGATTCATAATCGAACTATTGAGGGCACACTATTATGCGAAACTCCAACGTTTGACCTTCGTACAAGGACTCTTTTACAATAAACATTGTCCCGCGAAAGATATGAGTCACTGCTGTTAAACGCGCCCGTCTTTGCTACTATAAAATTTTATTTATACTCTTTACAGAAAATACGACGTCGCGCGACGGAAGATACTTCAAATTCTTTACAAGTAACAAAGCCTGAGGAATCCGTAGAGATCGAGCTGGTGAAAGGTGGTTCAGGTCTCGGGTTCAGTATAGCGGGGGGTCTCGGTAATCAACATATCCCGGGTGATAATGGTATTTATGTGACCAAGATAATGGCTGGTGGTGCTGCTCATAGAGACGGCCGTTTGAGGGTCGGTGATAAACTGCTAATGGTCAAGAATACTTCGGTAAGTTTTGGTGTTTAACACTACATTCACGAAAGGCGTTTCACAGCGGAGGTTTGATATTTTGTCTCTGCCTCATTGTAGTATACCTGGCTGTGCATGTGTAACGCCCTTTGCAAACCTGAAACTGTTTTGCATAGTTATTTTTATGATGTTGTTTTGTTTCCAGCACGGCGATGTGAATCTAGACAATGTGACACACGAGGATGCTGTGGCCGCGCTAAAGGCGACGGGCGAGCGAGTGCTACTCGTGCTCGTGCCGGGCCCACGCCACGGACAACCCTCTCCCCGCACATCTCGCGCCAACACACGTGAGTTACATCACTACTGACCTTAATAGCCTGGCCCTAAACTGAGGGCCTCTTACCAATGCCATACTTGATTACCAGTTCAAACAGACTGGTGTAATGTGTATTTAACTATTCTTTACTTATTTATCATGTTAAATATTGCACACACAGCCACGAGAATGACGATTGAAAATACTGAGACAGCGTCGAGCGCAGCTAATTCACTGCGTCGGGAGGATGTTACGGATAACAATGAAGAGTCCCGGGTCGTTGACCTCGAGAAGGGTCAGCAAGGGCTTGGGTTCAACATTGTTGGGGGTGAAGATGGCCATGGCATTTACGTATCGTTCCTGCTGGCCGGCGGGCCCGCCGAGCGTTCGGGCCAGCTGCGGCGCGGCGACCGACTCCTCGCCGTCAATGACGTAGACATTACTCACGCCACGCACGAACAAGCCGCTAAAGCTTTGAAGGTAATCTATATTATCATGATTCTATTTAATAAAGTATCAATATACCAGTAGCATTGAGTAGGAGCCAATAAATTGTTGTAGTGTCATTCGAAAACTACTGGATGCATTGTATGACATTGTTAGTGTTGGTATAAATAAGGAAATGGATCGTTTATAATTGTAAGTTAAATGTTAAGATATTAATTAGCCTTGTAGGTTATTTATTGTGCTGGAGTGTAAATCTCTATGAAACGAGACTTATAATAAATGTTGATATTGTCACATAACATCAGTCTAATTGACAATGTTATGTGGATTGACGATTATCTTACTGGTTACTGTCAACCTGCATAATCTCACTGCTGGGCAAAGGCCTCCCACATGGCTTCCAGATGTTTTGATCCATGGCTAGTGTGGACAGCTTAACATCTATACTAATAATAATGCTGGAAGAGTTTGTTAGTTTGAATGCGCTAATCTCTGAAACTATTTAACATGACGCTACGTCAATTAGAAGCCGAGCAAAAAAAAAACTGAAATAACGCTAAGCGAAAACGAAGTAATAGCGCGGGGGGTCGCGGCCCAAACTTTATGCGACGGAGTCGGGGGCAGACTGCAATCCACTTAAGGCGACTACATGACCTAAAGCGCGGTCACTATCAGACTGCATAGAAAAGAAAGAGAAGCGCGATGACACAACGCTGGTAATTTATTGCAAAATATGAAACAATCATCTATTTACAAACTACTTAATAAAAAAATAATCCATCACTGAATGCAGTTTGGCATTAGCAATTTAATGGTACCTATATTTTTAATTATAATTAAAATTGTTAATGAAGAGATTGCTTTTAAGAAAGAAAGAAGAAACTGCTTTTAAAGAAATGTCAGAGGTGTATTTGAAGATTTTTTTGATGCATTAATGTACTTTTAATTGTGATTTGAGTTCCATCACTGTTTTAAAATAAGACTTGAAAATATGACTTTTTTTTTGGTCAAAATTATTTACAGTTTAAGAGATAGATATACTGCTTTAAAAACCAACTTTTTGACCATTTTCAAGAAACCTCCGCCTTAACTGACGGGCAGTATCTAACTACAAATTTTATAACATTTCAGAGCACGGGACAGAATGTGAAGTTAACAGTTGTATATAGACCTCAAGAGTACAACAAGTTCGAAGCGCGCATCAACGAACTGAAGCAGCATCATACGCTTCTGCGAACATCCCAAAAGCGATCCCTTTATGTTAGGTGAGATCACCGCCATTTATTTACTTTTATGAATAATTTTGTATGCACACAAAATATTTTTCCTTCCACTCGTGATTATTCGTAGTAAAACTACGAGTAATTATTTATCCTTTTGACCGCCACAGTCATGTATAAGTAGATGACAAACCAAAATGTGCCCAGCCAGACTGACTGGCTGGCGCAGAGGGCACGTTTTTGATTTTTTTACGTGTGTGGCAGTCAAAAAGTTAAAAATATCCTTGTATTTTTCCTGGATTAAATGTTGTGCTAAATTATGATAAATTTACCTACAATTAGTTTTATAATTAATTAACTCTGTACCCAGACATCGAATCAATGATTTGGATTTTACAGTATTCATTATTAGTAGTTTATAGGAAAAAGGTGCATATTTCCTCTTAGCGTATCGGCTATGTTCATGATTGTAATAAAGTGGAATAATATTTTCAGAGCATTGTTCGACTACGATCCAATACGGGACGACGGTCTGCCTTCAAGAGGTTTACCATTCAGATACGGAGACATTCTGCACGTTACCAACGCTTCTGACGACGAATGGTGGCAAGCTAGGTACAGTAGAATTATATTACCATTTATTTTATTTTATAAGAACTATTTTTGACAAAAACCCAACACATGCATCACCTTGTACAAGTTGCGCCGTATCTTCAAGCAGGCAAAGTACGGTTGGAATCCTAAAGGGATTTTTCATTTGACACATTATGATATGCTGGCCATTAACCTAATCAGCTGACCAAGAAACATTATTCCTAAAATAAGCCGTTAATTGTTCCAATTTGCTTTGTGATTACTATTAATACAAATATTAATGTTTAAATGTTTGATTACAGACGGCTGGACAAATCAGACTCAGACGCAATCGGCATCATCCCGTCAAAGCGGCGGTGGGAGCGTAAGCAGAGAGCTCGAGACCGACAAGTCAAGTTCCAGGGACAAGGCACACCTGTTAGCACTGTGAGTACTTTAATATTCTTCATTACACATTAATTTTTTTATTGCATGGACAAAATTTACAATAAGTTGTTTCCGTACTAATTATAATGCCGGATAGACCAAAAGCGGCACAGGTATGGGAAGATTTAAATGATCAATATCTTTGAAACTACTCAAAGTTTCTCCGTCACAAATTCAGTAAATCATTATCGTCCCCGTCACAAAAATATTAACATATTTCGAAAGCCGTAGATCATCACCCAGCCGAGATACATGTGTCCAGCCAGCTTGAGCTCAGGCTGGCTGGACATTAAGTTTTTATTGATTTCTCGTAAACCCTTACATGTGACGCCATAAATCAAACGTTATTACTGTCACTAAATGTTAGTAAAGGAACCATATTCGAAAACGCTCCCGTTATTGAGATTCGGAAGTGCCAGCCAAAAGTTTTATATGTAAATTCAAGATGGCTGGACACAGATTTTTGCATTTTTCTACTAAACCGCTGTACGTATCACAAAACTTTTAGCTCGATGCCTGTCACAAATTTATGTGACGCCCGTTGATATGCAAAAAGTCGTCAAAATCACTTCCGTTACCGAGATTGAGAGACCAGCGAAAAGTGTTTTTTCAAGATGGCTGGACGCGTTTTCGATCGATTATCTAAGATTCTGTTGCGTCACAAATTCTGAAATAAGGGTGTTTAGCCGTCACATAAAATGCCCTATTGACCTAGTTAAATGCGAGTTATTTTGAAGATTTGTCCAGCCAGCCTGAGTGACATTGTCCAACAGTGGCCAGCTGTATGATAAATGACATTTGCGTATTGATCAGCTCGTAAGAAAGCGCATTAAATAGTCCAACATAAACCCATCCACAACATTTTAATCGATATGAAAGAGATTTGCTTTGCTTTCCATTTCTTTACTGCTCTGCTAATACGTTTTTACTTATAGAAAATACCCTGGTCGTTATGAAAACGAGACCAATCTAGTTAAGGTTCGTTTCATATAAATTAGTTACGTAAATAAAACTATAGTAAATAAAACTAGTAAATAAACTAACATTTTAGTTATACAGGGTGGCAGGGACATCGACTCGCAAACGTTGTCAAAAGGTTACACCTGATGCCATAAATTAAATTACGAAAGTCATTCATCTCGGAAATGACCGGTTAAAAAAAATTACATTTTTGAGCGCGCAATGTATTGCAAACAACGCGATTAAAACGCTCCGCGGATGGCGAGCGAGCGCGCGCGCTGTGCCTAACCTACACACACATACGGCACTGTGGCGCGGCCGCCCGCCCCGCAGCCACCGCGCCGCCTCCGCCGCCCGCCGCGACCAGACGAACGTGAACGTACCTACGAAATATCGCCTAACGACAACATTGATAGTACCTACCACATAAAATCATGTTGAATTAGTCTTGATAACCGATAACAATAAGCTTATTCCCATAAAATAGCGATACCGATGAGGATTGATAACAAAAAAGATGCTTGATAAGAACTTAGCGATCCAGTAATGTTCAATTGATGAACTTACCTTAATCTCGCTCATTCCTAATGAGATAGGGGGTAGGTAGGGTTCGAAGTGGCCGCCACCAACCCGCTCGCAGATCTGAGCGCGGCGCAGATTTTCAGCGTGGACACGGGGCAAAAAAGTGGGATCCTGGACACACTCCTCACACAGCGTCGCAAACACATTCACAATGCGATCTCTCATTTCTGCTGCGGTATCGCACTCGGTCATAAACACCTTATCCTTGACGTAACCCCAATGAATAAAATCTAATGGAGTCAAGTCCGGTGAGCGAGCTGGCCATGGTTGTGGACCGAATCTTCCAATGCACCGGTCTCTAAAAGATACGGTGAGGCAGCTTCGGACAGGAAGGGTCACGTGTGGGGGAGCGCCGCGCCGTCGTGTTGGAACCATGTCTCGCGGAACTGGAGCACAGGCACCTCCTCGATTATTTCCTTGAGAGTTGTTTTTAGGAACTCGTGATATCGTGGCCCGTTTAGTCGTTCAGGGAGAAAAATGGGTCCAATCACGCGGTCTTTATAAATACCGGCCCACACATTTATCGACCATCGAGTTTGGTGCCTGAAGAATTGTTCAGGTCTGGAAGGCATTTTGAACGTCACTCTCAAACACACACACACACACACAGAAAGAAAATTACTTTTGATTTTAAAACTACGCTAAGATCACAAATTCGCGACAAACAGCACGCCCGTTTGCGATCAACGAAATCTAGGAACTGGCAAAAATCCGATAAAATCGGCGAAATCAAAAGAAATGTACTTAGCTGATCTTTCTTTCAATTTGCCGCACTTGCTGCCGACAGTTAGTACTTGCATTTATTCTGTGAATACAGACTGTATTCAATACAGTGCCTACACCGAACACAGATCAACAAAATGATAGAGTGTACAAACACATTTAGTTGTACCTAGGTACCTACTCACGAAATTAATTGCGAAAATGGATGTATTATTTTTTAATGAAAGAGTAAATTACATTGTTGAATTGCATTCAAAACTAAAATTAATGTTGATAAAAAAAAAAATTGAAAAATTACGTGACTATCAATACACTACTACACGTTTTTTTTTAATCTTCTTTACTTAAATCGATGAAGCTTTAGAAAAATAATTATCCCCTTAATGAATCTAAAATAAAAGTAGTAAATGGGTCATTCATTTATGTAGATGATTAAAATGCCTCATGTGACGCGTCTGTTAGATTCATTGGGATACGTCGCATAGCTTCTTACGAGACCGCTCGCCGCCGCCGCCGCGGTCCCTTTGTCGGCATTTGAAAACGAATAGCGTCAAGGTACTAAGCCAGTGTTGACCTCGCAAATGAACTTTTGCAAACAGCTGATCAGGTAGCCCTTTCGAGTTTTATTTACATTGCTGTTTTAAGTGAAATTAGTGAATTTGCTATTTTTTAATTAAAAATCTCATTGGGTTAGATAGAAATAATGATTTTATACGGTTTACAATAAAAAAAATTGCAGAAAAAAACGTAAAAATTAAGAAAAAGCCGACGAAAAATTTCAACGCAGGGGGGTCCAGAATCATGTACTGAATCCATGGTAAGCGGTTGCGCGTCGATGTCCCTGCCACCCTGTATTTACATTTACTATTTAACTATGCTAATGTTGTCGTAACTGGATAAAACTTGACTTAATGTTTATCGATTTTTTATATCCTTTAATGGTAACGTTATTTGTTAGGTAAAATATAAATCTAGAATTGAAAGCTATAAATACTGCTAATATTTTATTCACATGCATGTTTCCAGATTCAACTAAATGTATCCAAAGTATTGTGAATGTATTCAAAGTTGTAGGTAACAATTACTATTTATATGCCATTTTAGAGCCAATCAACACTTGAAAGAAAAAAGAAAACATTGTCGTTCAGCAGAAAGTTTCCATTTATGAAGAGTCGAGAGGACGGCAAATCTGAAGACGGTTCAGACCAAGAACGTAAGTTCAAACAACTATACACACATTCACAGCACGTAAATCACTTCTCATACATTTAAATATCATTAACTGATCACAAACATTATAAATAATGTATTATATGGTGCAGTGGTACATGTAATATGATAATGATTCTATTTCAAGAGTTCGACGAATTAATCAGTATGTTTTGTGCAAAGGCGACGAAGTAATTGGTAATTCACCCTCGCATTCTGCGTCACAGGGGTTTGGTGTATGTCTAAGTATCGGCTTTGCTGCACAGACAAACTAATAAAACGATTTTGTTACAGCTTTCATGCTTTGTTACACACAGGAGGACGCTAACGCGGACGGTAAGTGCACATTCCCTTGTCCTCTCATATTTATTACTTTCGCTACTGTGCTGTTAATCGTATGTAGGTCATTACGCAGTTTTTTTTTTCATGCGGCTGCTAATAACCACTATTTAAAGTTAGGTCGTTTTACATTGGGGCTATTCGCTTATTCTAACCACAGAACCAATTCACGTTCGATGTTAAACAAGTGAATAAAGCTGCCTTCGTGAACGGTTCACACGTTACGACGAATTAAGAGTACACCGTTGATTACTGAGGGCAATCCGATACTTACTTTGGATATAATGAAAATGAACTTGTAATGAATAACATCACTCTGAGTTACATGTTTACAAAGCCACAAGGCTAAGCACTAACTAAACAAAACGAGATGTTCAGTTTGATTGCCCTGGGTAGATTGATTTTTTAATACCTATAATATTATTTTTTGTCCAAGTCGTAATTTTCAATTTTAAAAACAATATTTATATTATGAATTTTTTTTAACATTGTACTTTACGTATTTTATCCTTTTAATCATTTGATTGATCATCACAATGTGAAATCTAACATATTGGAAACACACTCAAAATAAATTGATCTTCAAGGAACACATACCATTATTGTGTGAACGTCTAAAACATCAGTGTAGTGAACTGTACTATTATCTATTTTTAATCAAAATGTACTGGATCTATGTGAGTAAATTATCGCTTGTAGTGTGTTTGGAGACGCATGGTGATGCCTATAATATTAAAATATAGGTCTAGCAATGTTGCCAGTAATCGGCATATCATTGTCGCTTGTCAAATAATACGATGTTGTGGGCGACCGGCGAACCGGTGACAAGCTATGTACTTATTACCTCTGTGTGTTAGATAGTTTTATTTTTTTATATGCAGCTCTTATCGCACTACTGTGTTTAGTAAGATTCTAAATAAGAGGTATTCCTGCAACCATGAATATTAGCTGTGACCATTTTTTTCTATACAATTTTAAGCAAGCTGTGTTGCTTAGCAAATATGATAATTATGAGGCTTCGCTACCACAATATCAATTCAAATATTATTGAAAAATGTGTTTGTAAATCATGAAACATGGGTGTGTGATGAGAGCTTAGAAGTTACGATTTGGTGTTCCACAAGTAGTTAATGTTGATAATGAGAAGTGGTCGCAGCGAGCACACGGGTTGGTTTGAGATAAGTCGGCCGCCGTCCCGTGCTTCTAGTTGCCTAACCGAAGCCAACGATACATATCATCCCGTCTATGAGACGAGTTTTTATTATTTGCTATTTATTTTCCCAACCGCTATTCACGAACTTGTAGAGTTCTGCTATACAACCATGCTAGGGAGTGATGTCGAACGTACCTGTCGATCATTCTGCCCGAACGGAGGTTCCCCATCCCTGGTCCCGTACCTGTACGGACGCATATTGCTGCGTTTATTATGAATATATGTAACGTTAATTTTTCTACGTGTAGGGGAAATCTTGTACCGAGTGGAACTTCCCATGATGGAGGAGATAACGCTCATTTATCTCGAGGACGAGAGTAAGTTTTGGGAGTGAGGCGTAGCTTGCGAGTGCCGTAGCCGATACCTTACCTCCCGCATTCTGGTTATGATCATCAATTAGAAATGTAGTTTTCATTTCAATAACACTCCAGTTTTTTTTTATTATTTGTCATACTTTCTTTATGTTCAGTTGTTTTTAATTCATACAACGCGATTACTCTAATAGCCTCTCCGCACTCGAAAATATTATACCATCGAGCTCACGAAAGTGTTTGGATCATTGTTTCTAAATTGTTGAATCACGCCGGGCTCACTAGTTGGCGGCTGTGAGCGAAGCTCCGCCGTCACACACTGGTTCACTCGTACGGAGCGTACGAACAGCTGTTCGAGCCTCGATTGATTAGCTAGTTGGTTGTGGAGGGAGTGTGGGGCCACTGGAAGCACACGAGGACACAAGAGCCGCCTCTGTCACACTAGCTGATGCTTCAGGCGCCACGCATGTTCGCACAGTTATACGCGCTTTGCCTTTAGTTTACACTACACACTACGTCACTGGCATGTTTCAGATGTACTCTCGATCTCACGACATTCTCATAAGAGCTTGTTTTCGTTTTCAAAACTACGCTGTGCTGGTTTCTTTTAGAGTTAGTTTTTATCGCTTCAGATGTGTAGGGATGCTGTAATTATTTTATTAGCCTAGCTGTCGCTGACATACATGTAATTGTTGTATTGAAATGTGTACACTTGCTTATTACTATACTTCCGTTGAGGATGATATTGATGGGCATAATTATTGAGCCAGAATTAAATAAATCATACCTTGAAACATGTTGGCAAGACAATCTGGTTTTTATTTAATCTTGGCTAGTAGTGAACAAATTCATGTTGTTTAGAGTAATTTAGAAGAAAGCATAATACAATTCGATACCCAAGAAATATTTCGTTAATTCCCCATAATTTTTAATAATGTTTATATGAAGTCTCCCAATAAATGTATAAAGGCCATGATGAATGATTATTTCTTGTGTCGAACTGTAATTTTATTCCAGAATTATATTTTGCGTAGCAGGCAGGTGTTTTAATGCATAACTTTTCGCTAAGTAAGTCGAAACAATACCGGAAACTGTTACAGTTTTTATTATATGTATA
Organism: Gortyna flavago; assembly: GCA_963669345.1. Classification (NCBI taxonomy): domain Eukaryota; kingdom Metazoa; phylum Arthropoda; class Insecta; order Lepidoptera; family Noctuidae; genus Gortyna; species Gortyna flavago. The sequence continues at coordinate 12,125,966 of OY770129.1, forward strand.
CACTTTACTATTAGGTTATTTGCTTTTGAGAAATATACAAATTAGGTTTAGGTAAAACTTGGTAATAGTCTCATTAAGAATGTAGAGTTTCCATAAGATGAAGTTTTCTTTATAGATCGTTGCATAAACGTATTAATTGTGTTTGGATATATAAAAATAGGTTGATTTTGCAGCACAAGTTTTGCACGTAATAAGTTACTTTGATATCGGCACAAATCGCACGAATGATGTTGTGTACACATTTAAATGGTTATGGTTACACGAATCTAAGCGACTTAAAATTAACTACCAATTGAGCTGGATATTATGTTGTAGATAGAGAGACACGACCTTTAATTTAACAAAGATCAAATAAACGCACACAGATGGGCACTTTGACTGTCTTCTCCGAGGAGGTAGAAAATTACGAAACATATTTTATTTGTATACTAAAATGTAATCTTTACAGGTCAAGATGAAACGGTGCTATCGTATGAGACCGTACAACAGTTGACCATTACTTACACGCGACCCGTTATAATCCTGGGCCCTCTCAAGGACAGAATAAACGACGATCTAATATCTGAGTTCCCTGAGAAATTCGGCAGCTGCGTGCCTCGTAAGTATCTTTATACCATGAGTCATTAAACATATGGATCTAACACAGTAGTGACTTCCGAATCACGTAAGGGCTACCACAGATAGCTCATGCTTTTTTATCAACCGTTTTTTCGTTGAAACACGCTTACGTACGACGGAAGAAAATCTTACCATAATCGTGAAATTGACTTTACGACTATTCTAGTAACTTGCGCTCCAGGAATTACAGCCTGAGCAGCATAGAATAGGTGGTGACGAGCTTGACTGAACGATTTTGTAAGCATCGCCCGAAATCCTTGCAGATACACAATGCAAGTCGGTTGCAGATGACAATAAGTCCCATCAAACCTGCTAGTTGAGGGTTGTGGTGGCCCAATGGTAACGGCCCCGAGGTCGTGGGTTCGAACCCAGACTGGCACTTTACTTTTAAGATATTTCATTGTAATTTATTTTCAATGAACTATCCTATCATTCCAGACACGACCCGCCCGCGGCGCGACTACGAGGTAGACGGTCGCGACTACCACTTCGTAGCGAGTCGCGAGCAGATGGAGCGCGACATACAGAACCACCTGTTCATTGAGGCGGGACAGTACAACGACAACTTGTACGGTACCTCCGTCGCCTCTGTTAGGGAAGTCGCAGAGAAGGTACGATTTACTATACAATAAGCTTTTGGCGTGTGATCAAAATGGGAACTAACTACGCCATTTTGTTTTTTGTTTTTTTTTCAATACCTTTCATAAAATTATTTATCAAAAGCGCCCGTCTGACGTCATTAGAGCTGACACAAGATAATGTTTATATAAGGGGGGCTGTGTTTAAACCCTTAGTGGTTGATGGAATCTGGGTTATTTTGGCGTATAGAACAAAAGTTTAAAAGCTCATGTGTTTGGCTGCTAAAAAGGTTTCGAAGCATTAGATTTTTGTTATGGGAGCCAGCCCGAGCGGTAAGAAAAATCTGGTAGCTACAGTTTTATGACATCGTAGTATGACCAATGATCAGCCTGCATTTACTGTAGGATTCACTATTCAGACACTTCGTAGAGGATGCACCCGCTCTAAACGAAGCCCTAGAGCTAGACAATGTGTGCATGCCAATAACTCCGAAAAACGTGTGCGTTTTTGTACGATATAACTCATTTCTCAAAAAAATCCCAAAATGTTAACATATTCATGCGTTTTATTGTATTGCAGGGCAAACATTGCATTTTGGATGTGAGCGGCAATGCAATCAAGAGATTACAAGTGGCGCAACTTTACCCTATTGCCATATTTATAAAACCAAAGAGCATAGAGTCTATAATGTAAGTACACAACAAAATACTTATTTCGTTGCGACAGGTACTATATTGTCTGACATTTTGTCATTAATGTTTAAATATTTTAACAGGGAAATGAATAAGCGAATGACTGAAGAACAAGCTAAGAAAACTTACGAACGTGCGCTAAAAATGGAACAGGAATTCGCCGAATATTTTACCGGTTAGTATACTTTGGATTAATTTAAGGCACCTTAGCCACAGATGTTAGACCACTGCAGTTGCTGTAGCCACTATAGTCTCAAATTGAGACACCAGAATGAATATTTAGCCCTCGTACCCACAGGCGACTTTTTAATGCGTAGATTTTTTCGTGGGCCCTGGAAAACCCGGGGCCCTTTATTGGACTCTGGATAAAAAATGTGTGCGCAATAAAAAGTCGCCCGTATAAGACGCGCCGCATATAACCTGCAATAAATGTTTTGTGTCTGCAGCGGTGGTGACGGGCGACACGCCAGAGGAGATCTACGCCAAGGTGAAGGCGGTGATCACGACGGAGAGCGGGCCCAGCGTGTGGGTGCCACGCCGCGAGCCGCTGTAGCGTGCCAGCGTGACGTAGCGTGCCAGCGTGCCGCAGCGCGCCAGCGTGACGTAGCGTGCCAGCGTGCCGCAGCGCGCCAGCGTGACGTAGCGTGCCAGCGTGCCGCAGCGCGCCAGCGTGACGTAGCGTGCCAGCGCGCCAGCGTGACGTAGCGTGCCAGCGCGCCAGCGTGACGTAGTGTGCTAGCGTGCCGCAGCGCGCCAGCGTGACGTAGCGTGCCAGCGTGCCGCAGCGCGCCAGCGTGACGTAGCGTGCCATAGCGCAGCCCGAGCCCCGCAGCCACGTACTACCTAATTAGTACCTATCATAGTGCCTCGAGTCCACTCGCCATCATTACGTACGAAGGTGCGGCTCCGATATTTTTTAAAGTCCCGCGACCGCGCGACTCCCTGACAGCAATAAACAGTAGAGCGTCCCGCGTCGCCGCCATGTTATATGCGCGCTAAGCGTGCGATTTTCGCGTCTTTTTAGAATTACGATCAGACTTTCTTCAATCACCGCTTCATAGATAGACCATATCGGAGTTAATTTAGCGTTAAAGAGATTATTTCTAAAATTAATGTAAATTGTCACATGTGGATAAAATTGTTGACCAAGAACTCGCTATTAATAGCATTCACTGTTGTTCACTATACTTACGCTTATGTTTATCGTGCAAATCTATTAACGAGGATGTGTCGTCGAATGCAAGTTTAATATCGAATTATTATTTTATTTGACAAAGCCCACTAATAATTGTGCTTCAATTAACTAAATTTATTGTATATTTAATAACCTTTGAAATGGTATTATACATGTTAATTTACTCAGGTTGCTAGATACATTTTGAATTTTCGTCAGAGTTAAGAGTTTACTATAATTAATTACATTATTCAGATAGTGGATTTTTCGTATGAGACGAATCACGTGCACAGGTGATGTTGACCCGCTATATAAAATGTATACCTACTAGTTATGATATAGTTACGCTGTGTAGTTGGACCCACCTCACGCATGGCTAGTGTAAGACGTACATAATCAGGATTATTTGCTCAAGCGGCAACCTATATCGTATCGTAACCATTGAATCTCATGACATTTCTGCACACCGTTGTCCTCCTTGACACTAGGCGAGGTGCAAAGTTGTTTGTTGATCATTTTTATAGTAAGCAATTGTGTTATATGGTGTGAAATGTCTCACCGATTTAAATAGTGTTTGACATTTATTTATTGAGAATTTTATTTTCTTACGGAGTAATTGATGCTCATCTGCAAATATGGCACTAGAAGCGAGCATGTAAAGCTTAGGTTGCAATATACTTGTTGTTACGTCATGGCGTATGTATTTCTAATTATTATGTCCCCAATAACAAAGTAATGATTACCCCTGAGTATTATGTACCTTAGTATATACAATACGATGCATATACTTTTAAATATTAAAAACAATGGTACTTAAATATTTTATTAATATGTTTCAAATATAATGCGAATGTTAAAGTATTACTTAACTCATATACATGACATGCTAATGACGATTATTACAGAATATTTTAAACTTCGACACAAGAAAGGCATTACGACAAACATAATTGGTGCATTAGTACTGAAAAATTGTTAAATCCACCAGAGGTTTGACACTGTTTAGATTAGCGATATTGGCCGAGCACTATTTTACACAAAGTTATATTCACTGTCGTTTGTCGTGATTCCTTTTTATGATTTTGTTGTGTATTGTAAATAATAATAATTATAGATATTTTAATTTATTTTTAAGATTCTTTATCAATGTATTAACACCATAGTCACGAAAATTGTTTATTTTTAAAGCTATTTATTTTATCATTTTTAAGTAGGTATTTTATTTAATAATAAATTGAGTTTGTGCAAATTAAGTGTATAATGTCTTTTTAACGTGTAGTTTAACATTTTAATCCACATCCATATTTGCAGATGTACAATGTTTATGAGTTAGTGATGTTCAATAGAATAGTTTGAATAAAATTATTTACGTTGAAAATCGATTATTGTTTTTAATGTAGTAGACCTTCCCTTTCCATGGAGAGCTTTAAGAATGAAGACAAAATTTGTTTATAATTCCCAAACGGAGACACAAAAACCTCGTCCATTCTTCATGACACGACCAAATAGCACCACCCTGCCCTGGAAGCGTCACGGGGCCGTATAATTATTTTAGAAAATTTAACCTAAACGGAGTGCAAAATATTTCGACATACTTAACGCTCGCTCTAGCAGTCTACCTATATTCGGCTTATTCCACTATTCCCCCCTGAGAGAATCTCCCTCGGGAAAACTGAACCCTAATGTAAAAAAAAAAAACAGAAATTCGCCTTTTCATTTTGGATTATTCTACTTTTGCCCCTTAGTTTTAGTTCAAGTTTTTTGTTTTTTTTTTTATGTAAATTTTATAGTGATCAGACAATATAGGTACCTACAGTTTTTTTTTCACAGAATTTTGTTAATAAAATCTGATGAAGAGTAAAAACAATCACAAACAAATAGCGATGAGGGAAATCGGTTGATTTTAGTAAAAAACAGTTTAAACAAAGTACCGACCTACCTAGAAAAACTAAATTATTTAGCATTCCCCCCTGAAATCACTTATAAATAAAACAATTATCAAGTTTTTCGACAATTTGCAGAAAGTAAAAATGAAGAAGTAAGTACAAAGGTAAAGACAAAAGTACTCTGTGGATAAAGAGAAAATATCATCATCATCATTTCAGCCGAAAGACGTCCACTGCCCACGGGATCGAAACTTATGCGGGTGAAACCGCGGGGCGCAGCTAGTCATAGATAAAATACTAATCCCCGTACCAAAGAGTAAAGTAATATAGAGGGAACCCCTTACTAATAAACGTTGCAAGCATAGGTTTAGTTGAACAACGCCACAGAGTACTTTTTGATAGAGTGAGACACAACGCTTTGTCTTCTCCTTTCGAAAATCAAATTACTAACGACTGAAAGAGATAAATCGGTGTAAGTAACTATTCAACTAAATACGTTATTAGTACGGGGGTAAATGTAGCAGTAAAAGTAATAATGTAGCAGAAAACAATTTAGGTAAAAGCCGTAGCTAGCTTTATTTAGTAGTTTTTGTGGTTTTTTTTTGTACTGAAGGTTGCCAAATTACCCGACCCAAGAAAAACTTATTCACACCGAGACGCGACGCGACGCTGCGCACACATTTTAGAGCAACTGAAATTATATGCACATTTTTTTGTGAGAATTCAGAATATGTTGCACCACTGACGCAGCGCTGATCACTGGCCTCTTTCAATATCGTCGCGTCGCGTCTCGGTGTGTACTAACCCTTATATTGAAAAACAAAAAATATAGTTTGATAATTGAACCCCGAATCATATCCGCTTTGCGATTTTCATACCTTCGAGCTAGCTAAAAGGATAATAATTACCAATCCTATTTAACTGTTCCTCTTTATTGTTGCTTGTCGAATCTACCCAGTTGATGAAGCGGTGTGTACCTTGGAAGGGTCAATAGTGTAGTCGGATAGTCGTAGACCAGGCAGGCGCGGTCGCAGCCCAAGATTTTGGGGGGCGTCACCATAGGTGCCGAGGAATATTTTAAGGGAGGTACCTACCTACCTCGTTGGTCTAGTGGTCGCAAGCGTTATACTGCTAAGCATAAGGTCCTGGCTGGGTTCGATTCCTAGGTCGGGTAAAGTGTTATTGGGTTTTTCCATCAGAAATTTCTCAGAAGCTGCCTGGAGTCTGGATTTATTCCCGGTTGGCGGCAGTAGGCTCGCCCCCTATGACATTTCACTTAATAACTGGCGAAATGCGAGCGTAAGTACCTACTATATGAAGGTACACGCCTGCCTAAATAATGCTGCTAAATTGGTCGCATGTATTCGACCGGAAGAACAGTCAGGGTGGGGCGAGCGAGCGAAGCGAGCTAGAAAATTTTAACAACCCGCGTCAATTTGGTTAGGTTTTGTTTCATATTTTCAAGCAGAAATAGGAGTTTTTACATTGTCGACTTAAGCAGGCAAGTCCAAGCATCTATCAGAATGCATGCAATGCAAGAGCGAGCGAAGCGAACTCGAAAATTTTGCGACTTTCTTTCGATCGTTCCAAAAGGACTAGGAATTACTTGCTTTGTCGACTTATTATGAAGAAAAACTCAAGAATCAACAGAATGTAGATTGCAACAGCGAGCGTAGCGAGCCTGAAAATTTTAGCACCCCACCTTATGCAAAAAAAGAACTTAATTTATCGAATTATGACGAAAAGCTTAAACTCGATTTACAGCAGTTTAGGTTTTGGAATCTGGGCCCAATATCCCGAGTTTGCTTCGCTCGCTCTTCCATCCTAGATTCTATATTTTATAACAGGCTTTTCAAATATAAACTTTTATGACATTGTGGAGAAAACAGTATACAAAAAAAAAAGATATAAAAAGAAAGATAAGTAAAAAAAAAATGTTTGTCTGTAAAGTCGGTTTACGGACGATAATTTTACGTGCTATCGTCATAGAGGCGTCACAAACCAAAGGAACGCATAGGCCAAAGACTTCGATCAACAATGTTGGTATTGTTGATCGAAGGCCAAAGAGTAAAGTAATATAGGCATAGGCCGATCGTGCCTCTCTATCGCTTGTTCCACGCTCGAAAAAGCTGCTTTTTCGTGCGTGCAGCAGGCGTTCATCGATTTATAATTTACTAGCTGCGCCCCGCGGTTTCACCTGCGTAAGTTTCGATTTAGGGGTATGAAAAATAGATGTTGGCCGATTCTCATAGATACCGGATAAGCACAAAAAATTTCATCAAAATCGGTCAAGCCGTTTCGGAGGAATATGGCAACGAAAACTGTGACACGAGAATTTTATATATTAGAAGATGACTGTCTATGACGATAACAAGTCAAAAAAAATTATTAGTTAGATCCGCCATTGATAGATGGTGCTTCGCGCTTTTGATGTGGGGGCATTTTTCGCGCTTAAGGTCTCTTACCTGTTTGTAGAACTCTTTGGGTCGGTCGTAGACGCAAGAAGAGTCTTGAGCCTCGGGCCCCGTTCACACGGCGTTATATTGTTTTCCTCTATGTTATATTGTAGTCTTTCCACGGCGTTGATCAGTAAGAGTCGAGATGTTTTTCATGTTTTACGTAACATCACTCCTGTGATCCCCGAAAGGTTAGACAGAGGTGTACCTATAGTACACCCAGTTTCGGATCTCCTTCAACCGCGCACAAATTGTAATAGGTACCAGGCTGCTACTGAGAAATTCTTGATGGAAACCCCAATACCTAACACTGCCCGACCTGGGAATCGAACTCAGGACCTCATGCTCAGCAGTACCTAGCGCTTGCGTCCCCCCGAGCTATTTTACTACTGCATCAGGTTGACGTAATATATTGTGCAGATAGGACTAGTCCTATTTCTAGAAACACCGGTATTTTTGGGAACCGGTAGCATTGGCCTTGGTGTGATACCAGTACCATACTACCTACCTGTACTATTGGTATTTCTTCAGTATCTGAACCAAAGTTAGAGTGAGAAAACAGATATAGTCGGACCAGTACTTTTGGTACTGGTTCCAAGCCCTGCTTGCAGTTCAGTATTGTGGACGGCCGCTTAACGACGAATTAGTAATCGTGCACATCATCTGGTGATGATCAGGCATCAGCTAATAAGAATCAAAATGTATGGATCAATCAATATCAAAAGGGACATAGGCCTCTCCCAGGCTGCGCCACAACATCCTGTCCTCCTGCTTCCGCATCCAGTCCATCCCAACCACTTTCTTTAGGTAGTCTGCCCAGCTGGGGGGTCCCACACTATGCTTGCCGATACGCGGTCTTCACCTAAGGACTCATCTGCTCCACTGGCCATCACTCCTTCGACAAACATGGCCAGCCCACCGCCACTTCAGTTTGCATACTGTCCAAGCTATGTCGGTAACTCCGGTTCTAAATAAATGTATGGATATTTAGTCAATCCAGAAATACAAGATTCGAGATCAAGAATTGAGCTGATGTCAGATTGATTAACTAAACTCTAAGGTCTAACGTGCATAATTACTGTCTGTTAGTGGGTTGGAAAATAATACAAATAAAGTCAAATTAAAATTATTTTATGTCCTTATATCTCATCCACTACAACAGTAGTCTTCTCAGACACATAAAGACCGTCTAAGAACTTTCTGATGTCCTTGTTTTTAACTGTGGTGGATTGTTGGATCAGGGCAGCGGAGCTGGAGACATCTTCCAGGGAGTTTCCTTCGATGATGAGTTCATCCTTCTGCTTTGGCGAGTTGACAACGGTCACACCAGGTGCCATCTTTACCCTCCTGATGTATTTCTCGCCAAGGAAATTACGGATTTCAATGACACTGTTACCCTCAGTGGTGACACAGTTGATGGGGAAATGGGCATATACAGAGCGCATTTTGTATTGGAATCCCTTGGTCACACCTGAAACGTGAATAATTCAAAAGGTTTATAAAACAGGTACAGTGAATATTCCCAAAAATGTTTGTTATCAATCGACATAGCTTATTGAAATGTTTTTTTCAAGTTGGTGGCTCAGTAATATTTACGTATGCTTAATTCACAAAAAATATACATGAGTTTATCTGGCACTATTATGCACATGTTTTGTAAATAAAAAAGTTATAAGGTTTGGCAAATAAATCATTGTAACTACACATAGAATTCACGAACATTGTAAAAGAACAGTTTGGGTAGTATGCAGAATGCTAGGTAACACATCAAAGGTTATATAATGTTGCTATAGTTATGAACTTTAACAGTTTGTTTTTAGTTCTCTCTCAAGCTGAATTAAAACAAACTTTTCTTAGCATTTGGACTTCAATGGTTAAGGTGAAAGCACCAGGGTAGCTCGCAAAATTTGTTTCTTTTTACCTTTTTTGCAATTTGCTGGTCAGTATTAAGTTTTACGTTGATTAAAATATGATTCACGACCGTAACAAATATGTATTTACAGAATTATAATCATTAAAGTCATCAAGACAACTCTCTCTCTAATGATATTTGTTACAGTCGTGAATCATATTTTACTTTAGCGCTTCCCCCATAACACGATCGCTACCCAGCACTCAGCATATGGGTCGAACAATAATTCGTTCGTGTGCCCACAACCCGTATCCGAGTCGTCGTTATAATTAACTATAGATGACTTGTATTCATGCCCAGAACCCGACTAGCGAGTCCGGAAAAACCCGGGTTTTTATATAATTGCGAAACACTTTTCATGGCATCCCAATTTTGTGTACTCTGTTCTTGGCAGTGAAAGTGTTAACTTGTACAATCTTTCATTTTCATGACTAACAATATTCATGAAATTCAACTATTGTTATGACAGGTTTTAAGACATTTTGTACAGTGAGCAGTGCAGCAATCAACCTACCGCAAGTGCACATCTGTGTAACTCAATCAAGAAGTTACCAGTACCTAAAATTAAAGACTAACAGCATGTGACAAAACATAAATAAGTTCTGGCTTTCATATTATCTGGTAGATAGTGCTTACACAGACACTATTAAACAGGCCCTTACCAGGCCTCCGTCACTCCAAGTACTTGCGCGCTATAAGTGCCTACCGCCCAGCCGAGCGGTCCCGGTCCGCCGGCGGATCAAATTCAGTGCGGTTTTCGCAAGCGAAACGCGCGCATGCCGTTCAATTTTAATAGTGCTGTTCGTTCGTATGCGTATTACGATGCCGTGTGGTGCCTTATGTGCACGTCGACGTGTGATGGGTGTAAATCAAGCAAAAGAAGGGATAAACACCTAACATTTTTCCATTTACCTGTCAATGAAGAAAGGTAAGTGATAAATTATTACTAGTTTTTGTCGTTTAAATTTTTTTCCATTCACATACCGTCATTAGAGACATAATTAAAAGACAGTAGGTGTGCGGACACCGGTATCCACTTAGAATTTGACAGTTTAATAGGTATATACTAAGCATTAGCTTGCTATAATTATGTTTTATCTAGGTTTCTTCCACAGTCAGCACCAATATACAAAACAAAACAAACTTACAAATATAATAAAACAAACTTTAAAAAAGAGAACCGACTTCAAAACACTAAACCGTAAGAAATAATTTCTTCTTTGATGTCGGTGCTTTTTCGATTCGTAATTAACAGCTGTTAGCACTAACTTAAAAAAAAAAACAAATTATTTCTTACGGCTTAGTGCTTTATTTGAAGTCGGTTCTCTTTTTTTTTAAGGCTTTTTTTTTTCATTTCTAGTGAACATCTCCGAAGATCATCATCAAACTAAGAAGTATTATACTTATTTTAAAACGTTCTCCTAAATGTAACAAATCCTTTTCTGAAAACCGCATCGTTATCGGTTTAGCCAAACGCGAGATTATCGCGCACAGACATACATACCTACAAACCATACAAGTCAAACTTCTCAGTTTGGCCTGTATGTCTGATCACCTCCATTTTTTAAGTTGGTTAAATATTTTATAAATGATAAAATTTTTAACTGCCACATAAAAGTCAGAACATATTCAGAGTTCTCAATAACATAGATAAAAAGTTATGTTAATTTAATTTTATCGAAGAGACAGCCCTGCGATTACTGTGGAATCGCGCGGTGCGAAGCCATCACTGCTGTATGCCTAAATGCTCAACATTTAGGCGCATTTTAGCATACAGTGGTTGTTGACGCGAGGGAGTAGGCAATTATCGTAATAGGTATTGGAAATTTTCTACTGAGTGAAGATCTGTTACGTAGTAACTATTCAGTAATCTGTGCCCTTACTCTCTAAGTGACACAATAAATATACTGCCCAGGCCAAGCCCATGCTTAGGTACCAAAAGTTATCAAGTTTTTTTAAGTGTAAATCACAGGTACAGCGAGTTCAGTTACAGTAGGCTATGTCGATCTAAGGGTGCTATGTTAGAATGCGACTGAAACAAGTCATTGTTGTACTAAAATATCCAAAGCTATATTGGCAAACTAAAGCTAACCCCCTAGGGCTGTGAACCCAAAGTTTGCAACTGATGATAACACTGTTATCTCTAGAAAACTGGATTTCTTTGACTTTGTAATCTTATACTCTGGGAGTCCTAAACTAACCTCCAACATATTTCAGGTTATAACACAAGTTAGTAGAATAACAATACAAGTAAACAATTACCTTTGATCATGTTCTCAACGTGCGAGCAAACTGTCCTGACAGCGGCGAGCTCCTTCTTGGAGCCGAACCATTTCTCTACCTTCAGGACTCGAGGGTTCACCATGCGAATGTCAACAGCCAAGTGCTTGAAGTTTCTCTTCAGCACTCCGCGCGGTCCTTTCACTGTCACCAACCGCGATTTCACGTGTACAGTGAGCCCCTCAGGGATCTTCACTTTTTGATTCGCAACTATTTGCTTCATGGTCAAGCCTAAAACGATAATAAATTCAGTTACAGAACTTAACCTGTTTGTTGTAACACTTGTCAACTCGGGAGGCTGTTTTACGTTTGGTATATGAAATATAGTTTAGAACTGGTGCTATATGTTATTCCTCATTTATATTAATCACTATCACATCTATAAATAATATAATTTAGGAGATTTTCATGGATTTTTGCAATTACAAACATATTCACCTACTTTCTTTGACACAAGAGCCGGAAAAGGCAGAATCGGCAAAAAGGTGTTGCTAGTATACAAAATTATAAAACGTCAGACGGCTGTAATTCTCGATAAGCTTGGAAATATTATTATATTACTAATCGATTGATCTGTTCAACTTATCTTTGATTATAATATAAAAAATCAAATCAAAAATAATTTATTTCTTCAACATGTTTTACAAGAACAGAATTAGTGATTGGAGCCTCCGTTTAAGGTGAATGCACAGTGGTAGACCGCGAAATTCAAATATTCTTAATTTTTTTGCAATTTTCAGTTCAGTGTCAGGTTGAATTTTGATCAAAAGATTCGCGAATAATTTTAATCATTTACATCTTTCTAAGTTTAGGCACTTTTCCGAGCTGCACTTTTGCGTGCTGGCCTCTGTACAAAAGGTGCGGCATACTTACTGTGCTTCACTTTCGTTATGCGTGGTGGCGCGGAGTCCATCTATTTTTTATAAGTCTATGATTTCAGTGTTGGTCTCTTATTAAAAGTTGCTCATATTCATGAGTACTACACTTCCTTAAAGTAAGTCCCTTTGTTTAACCTGACAGACTGTTTATGTGTATTTCCATGTTTATCTTATAATATTTAAATACCAAATCTGAAAGCACCAAATATGGAGTTTCTGAAAGAACAAAAACTTTGCTATAGTTTTATTACCACAGAGCACGAAATCAAAGCGTAGTCAGTTCAGTCGTGTCGAGTGAGAGTTAACTGTGACACGGCTGACACGCAACGCGTGGTTTGTATGGAAAGCGTTGATAATATCGCCTGTATGAGCGGACCGAGTCGTCTTTGTGCTCTGTCAGCTGGGTACAATCAAGAATAATACTGTTCAGTCTCAGTTACTCGCACTCGAGGGGCCCGTGGCTAAATAAAAACAGCCGCACATGTCGATCGATCAGGTCAAGCTACGCTTGCCGCGGTTGGTCTGTGGATGGGTGACCATCTTTACATATCGAGACCCCTCCGTGCCTCGGAAAGCACGTTAAGCCGTTGGTCCCGGCTGCCATTCGTGGATCTTTGACAGTCGTTACGGGTAGTCAGAAGCCCGAAAGCCTGACAACCAGTCTTACCAAGGGGTATCGTATTACCCAGTAACTGGGTTGTGGAGGTCAGATAGGCAGTCGCTCCATGTAAAATACTGGTATTCAGCTGCATCCGGTTAGACTGGAAGCCGACCCCAACATAGTTGGGAAAAGGCTAGGCAGATGATGAGTCTCAGTTACTCGCACTTAAAAGTTAGCGTAAGCTTTTGAATAGTCGAATAAATATATAATAGGTATTCACATCGAGAATATCAGTAACTATTTCATATTGAAATTGAAACAGCTGTTTCGAAAAAAAAGGCGGGAAACTTCGGTTGCGCGCGGTTGTTTCAAATTCTTGAAATTTATTTTATATTGTAAAACGGATCAGTTGAGTCTTATCTTTGTATATAATTTTGTATAATAATTGTATATATTTGTAGTAGTGTTCGTAGGTGAATATTTGGTAAGTTTTTTTATATATTTTATGATTAGTCCCTAAGTCCGGGTCGTATGAACGACCCCCCTAATAACTTGCAGGGGGATTTAGGTGGCGGCCTAAATCCCCCCGAGGATGTCGCAAACTATGTGACCATTATGTCACGCAATGTTATGGATAAAAGTGGCATGGACACTGATGGTTCAGTGGCCACTGACAGTAGTGAAAAATCTTCACGAAAACGCAGGAGAATCTGTAAAAGCTGTAAAATACGCAAACGCAGCAAAAAAGGTCATGGCCAGAATGAACTCGGTTTGACAGATTGTAATTGTAATCCCCAAGAGACTGTTCTTGAAAATACCCACGGTAATCAAACGTCGTCCCAACTTGAGTCACAGTTAAAGCCTAATCAAGCAAGTTTTGAGCCGGTTGGTAGGAAGGAGTACATACATACCGATGTATCTCCTTATTTGATACATGTTCAGCGCATCACCGACTTACCTAATAGTGGAACTGTATTACATCCCATTGCGTTTGGAAACTTTATGAAACGGGGAGGATTTAAAAATATAATTAATGGAAGCATTAAAAGGATAGGCCGCAATAAGTGTACAGTTGCATTTTCGACTTTCCATGATGCAAATGATTTTTTAAATTCTAACTTATTAAGTACTAATGGATTCAAAGCCTTTATCCCGACATTCAATGTAACTAGAATGGGTATTGTGCGTGGTGTTCCTTCAGAATGGTCATTCGATGAAATTGAAGCAAATATTTCTACACCCGTTGGGTGTGGAAAGGTCATCAAAATTCGGAGATTAAATTATAAAGTGCAGATTAACGGTAGTCCAGTTTGGAAACCTTCAGAATCCATTGTTATAACCTTTGATGGACAAATCCTACCAAAGAGAATATTCATGTGCTATAATGCATTAAATGTTGATACATATGTGTACCCCACCATTCAGTGTTTCAGATGCTGTAGGTACGGACATACAAAATTACAATGTAGGGCTGCAGAGCCGAGATGTTTTAAATGCGGACAAAATCATTCAGCTGAATCTTGTAGCATTGAGGAAGATTGTGCATCTTGTGTTAATTGTTCTGGTTTTCACTTTGCTATAAATAAAGCATGCCCTGAGTTTAAGAGACAAAGAGATATCAAAAACACTATGGCTCATTCATGTATTTCTTATTTGGAGGCTAGTAAGTTGCATCCATCTTCCTCTATGTCTTATGCAGATAAAGTTGTTTCAAATAGTAAAATTTCTCAATCAGATTCCAAATCCGCATACTTCCACACTAATGATAATGTGAATAATGGTCCTAGGACAACTTCATATAAAAAAACAGTATTTAAAAAACCTCGTTCGCCTCCTAAATCTGCGTCTGGATATGACAGAGCAGCACACAATGCATTAATAAATGAGTTCAGTCTACCAAGTCCCAGTAATGGGTGTGCACTACAGAATAAACCCGAACAAAAAGAAGATCATGAACAGATTATGGATCTAATTAACAGTCTTATTAAGATGTTACAAAATAAAAAATACATAAAACCGAACAACGCTGAACTGATTTGTAAATTACTGACAGACAATAACGATAATGGATTATATTCTTCAATGGAACGTCAGGTCAGTGACTAATAAGAAATCTGATCTTTCATATTTAGTTAACAAGTTTAAACCACTTATTGTTGCATTGAGTGAAACATGGCTTAAACACGGTCGAATATTTAGTATTCCAGGTTATGTTTGCATTCGTAATGACAGAACTGATGGCTACGGTGGTGTTGCCATCTTAATCAGAAACAATGTAGCATTCTCTCAAATTACATTACCCAATCAGTGTTCTTTAGTTGATTTCGTTGCTGTACGTGTAAATAACGTATCTTATGCCTCTGTATATATTCCAAAGCCTTCCTCCGCTGCTCTACAAGAGATGAGTGATATTTTTTGTTCGTTGAAAAGCCCTGTCTTGATAATGGGAGATTTTAATTGTCATCATCAGACGTGGGGATGCGGTGAAAATAAAAGTGATGGTGTACGTTTGCTACAAATATTAGATGACAATAATTTATGTGTATTGAATTCTGGGACACGCACTAGACGTACCAAGCCCAATGAATTGCCGAGTGCTGTGGACTTGTCGATTTGTTCGCCTAGTTTGGCCTTATCACTCACTTGGTCTGTCTTCTCTTCTTCTACACTAGGCAGTGATCATTTTCCCCTAGTAATAGCATCCCCCGACAAATATCCTATTAATGAAAAGCGTCCCCCTCGATTAAAGTACAGATTAGGTAGAGCTGATTGGGAAAAATTTAAACAGGTCCTTGAAGTCAAAGTGTCACAGTTACCTGAAATACTTCATGGAGGAGAAGATGATTGCTCTCGAGCCTTAGCTCTTTGCATGCTTGAAGTAGCGGATGAGATTTTCCCTGTAAAAAGTTCCCGTACAAACAATTTACCTATGCCTCCTTGGTGGAATACTGAATGTTCATATGCAGTACGAAGAAGAAAGGAAGCGGAAAGAGAGTATGGTGAGGATATGTCAGAAGAAAATTTAAATAAACTTACTGGTATAATTAATGAGACTAGAGATTTTTTGAGGGAAAGGAAATTTGAGGGATGGAGATCATTTTGTGCCTCCCTTTCTCCTAGAACTTGTCCTTCAGAGGTCTGGAGTAACATTAAGCGTTTTAGGAATGCTTTTAATCAAAACCGTTGTGGTGTTCAGTTGTCTCCAGCTTTAGCTGACGATTTTCTTGATAGATTGGCCCCTGCAACAGCTCCTGAAAAAAACTCTTTGATGCCTTGTTGTGTATTATATCCTGGAATAAAAGAATCGAATAGTTTAAACTTACCTTTTACTTTATACGAGCTTAAAGGGGTATTGTCGAGTGTTAAAGATTCTTGTCCTGGAGAAGATGGAATACCTTATGCTTTCTTTTCAAATATGGGAGATTCCTCACTTTTATATTATTTAGAAATAATTAATTCTATAATGATTTCTGGGAACATTCCTACCTCTTGGCGAACTCAAGAAATAGTACCTATACTAAAGCCTGAAAAATCTCCAGATGATCCGGCTGCTTATCGACCTATAGCCTTATCTTTGGTTATTGCTAAAATTGCAGAATACCTGATTAAGAACCGTCTTGAATGGCATATTGAAAGAAATAATTTGCTTTTGATTTCTCAATACGGCTTTCGTAAATCTAAAAGTACCATAGACAGTTTAAGTATCTTTACCACAGACATCAATTTGGCCTTTTCTAATAATTTATCGGTGGTTGCTGCATTTTTAGACGTTTCGGCAGCATATGACAATGTAATCATAGCAGTGCTCAAAAATAAACTAATGAAATTGCAGGTGCCGCCAATTTTAGTTAATTTTATTATTAATATTTTATCTATTCGCTTTATATTTGTAATAACTAACCAAGGTTCAAGACTTTCACGAACTGTTTATAAGGGATTACCTCAAGGGTCTGTACTTAGCCCGTTACTTTATAACATTTATACACATGATCTTGAGGCATCCTTAAATGGTATCGTTAGTGTTTTACAATACGCTGACGACCTACTTATTTATTCAATAAACATGTCTATCCCAACTGCATGTAATGCATTAACAGAATCCCTTACGTCATTAAAGGTTTGGCTTGATAATAATGGGCTGGATTTATCACCTAACAAAAGTTCTGTAGTAGTTTTTTCTAGAAAACGGGATTTTCCGCCACCTAAAGTTTCCTATTGCAATCATACTCTAAATGTTGGGGAGGAAGCTAAATTCTTGGGTTTAATTTTGGATAAGAAAATGACAGGTAAATCTCATTTAAGTTATATAGTGGATAGATGTGAAAAGCAGTTGAATATTATGAGATGCCTCTCGGGTGTGTGGTGGGGTGCTCACCCTTTTAACCAGAAATTGTTATACAATGCTATAATTCGTAGTATTTTGGATTATGGTACCTTTTTATTAGAAGGTGGTAGTAAAAAATGGCTCAAAAAGTTAGATAATATTCAATCTAAAGCTCTCAGAATAATTTCGGGTGCAATGCGTTCGAGTCCATTAAATGCGTTGCAAGTAGAGTGTGGTGAACCTCCTTTATATTTAAGACGACAACTGTTAGCTGATAGGTTTGTATTTAAAATCATGCAATTTTCCAACCATCCATTGATCATTAGGCTAGATAATCTAAATTCTTTGATTGAAAGCTCCAACTATTGGAGATGCAAATCTGTTCCTTGTTTAATTACTAGTTACAGGAAGTTTAAGTTACTTGAATCGCCTGTGCATAATGCACCAAAGCTAGCAATATTTAATGATAACGTTTTTGACTCTCTACTTTTAGAGCCTGAAATAACATATGATATGGGTATCGCCAAAACTGATTCTGGAGCGAATCCTAAATTTATCAGTAATATTGATAATAAATGGAAAGACTGGCACCTAATATTTACAGATTCTTCTAAAACGCTAGATAGTTGTGTAGGTGTCGGAGTTTATCATGTACAGTATAAGCTTATTCAAAAAATAAAACTACCTCCGGAGTCTTCCGTTTTTACAGGGGAGTGCTTTGGCCTATTTAAGGCACTAGAATATGTTTTGTTAGCCAAGTTACAAAATACTGTTATATTTTCCGACTCTAAGAGTGCGTTACAGGCAATTGAGAAGTTCCCATTTAAAATGAAGGCTTTCTATCCCGTTGTATTTGATATTAAAAATGTGTTATATGAGCTAATGTTGAAGGGGCAATCTGTACATTTTGTTTGGATTCCTAGCCACTGTGGCATAAAAGGAAATGACAAAGCGGATGTTCTAGCCAAGGAGGCTGTCAATGATGGAGACACTTTTCCTTATATAAATTTTTCCCATGATATCATTAATTTACCCAAGTCATACCTTCGCAATGCCTGGAGTATCTCATGGGGAGAGAGCGCACAAACAAAAGGAAAATGTTATTACTTTATACAACCTCATATTCCTATTAAGCCGTGGTTTTTCAAGGTTGAGTGCTCCAAATTGATTGTTAGTCAAATCATTCGTATGCGTTTGGGTCATGTATGTACTCCTTATCATCTTGCCAAGCTCCGTATTGTAGAGGATAACATGTGTGAATGTGGGGAAGATGTTGGTACCTTGGACCATATATTTTTTTCATGTTCTCGTCATGACCGTTCTGATTTCCTTGATTCCCTTATTAGTTTAAAAACCCCTTTCCCCACTCGTATGATTTGTTTATTACATAACCCAATAATTTATTATGATTTAATTGCCTCTTTTCTGTATAAAAATGATATTAAACTTTAGTTTATTTATTATAATGTACATAATACATAATATATTATATGAATGACTTGCCTGATCCATATTTCCTATCATTGTAATCCTTTCCGTTCCGTTTTTTATTTCCCTGTTTCCCAAATTTTTACCTGAAAATGGCACAAAGTACAACTAGTGCCACAACAAAAAAAAAAAAAAAAAAAAACAGCTGTTTCTCAACTGTCACAATCACACATGAAATATGAGCATTTGTCAGGCAGGTACGGGAAAATAAAAATAAAATTGGATTTTGATGTAAAAAAAACGAATAATAAATGAAAGTGTAAATACTTAATTTAAGATTTATATGCGTTTTTTGGTGACAATGTTGTTCAAAAAATGTATTCAGGCAGAAGTGAACTTATGCCGTCGGATTTTTGTAAGAGGTAAATAACTTTTAGGTTATTTTGTAAATTAATAAATTTTTAGTTTAATTAATAAACTAATATTGTTAACAGGCCTTAGCACCAGATCATCATGGGATATTGTAACAGGAGTTTGTGTAGAGAGACTACCAGTGGTCACTCCACCGTTGAATGAGATGTATAAGAAATACTTGGATTTACAGTACACCCTAGAAATTGAAAAGAGCATGAAGTCTGACCATGAAATTAGACATGAAAATGATAAGTAAGTGAATTAATAATAAGTTAGTAATCATTCACATTTTCCAATCCATGATTTGGATACTCTGAAGCTCGCATGTCTTCTCTAGAATAAGTGGAAAGTTTTAAATAGCTTCTTTTAAACTTCACAGGCTTTTTTAGGTATATGTGTATATTTAATAAGTATTTATTACTAAATTTCTCGTAATTGCACCTACCACTGTTTGTCTCTGCATTACCAAAAGATTGATTGGTAAAAAATGCCTGGAATTCCGCCTCTGTATGTTTCTGTTCTTGAAGTATTAAACAAATGATAGCAGGTAATTTTTCAACTTCCCCATACTTTAGGTAAACTAGTGGAATGAGCCCTGTTAGCTAATCAATTTATAAAAAAAAAAGTTGGGTTTGTTACACCATTTATAACTCAAGAACCACGGGACCGATTTTTATGATCTTTGGTTTGTTGGATTTGTCTGTGCCCCAAATAGCAAAATAATTATTAAAACTTGGGGAAAATTCACACAGAAAAAAAAAGATATCCTCATACATTTTGTATGGATCGGATTCTGAGGCAGTTCGAAGATCACCGGGTCAGCTGATAAAACACCTTTTTCTATATTTAAAGGGTTCAAGCAGAGCTTCTTAAAAATGAATCAGCTGATGTGGACATTGATGCAGTGAGCAAAATCACAGCCCAGGACATGGAGGATGCTGCCAATGAAGAGCTGGCTCAGTTTAAATTTGCCAGTGTAGAGACTGGTAACAATGTTTTAACAATTCTACCAAAATCTAAATTAACCGTCTGACCGCCACATGTCGAAAAATAAAAAACGTGCCCTCGGCGTCAAAGTCTCTCATGTAGTCGAACCGTGGCGTGCTGGGCACATTTTGGTTTGTCATCTATATGTGACTGTGGCGGTCAAAAGGTTAATAATAAAAATTGCCATGAAATACATCAGTTGAGAAATGAGAATAACACATTTCAAAATAATATTTTCCTATGAAGATGCTCATAAAATTTTCCCATAATTACTCATTTTTTTGTATTGTAGAAATATTTTTCCTATTGATATCAATTAATTAATTTTATTTAGATGCAGATAAAAAAGGTGACAAAACATCTACAGAAAGGTGCCTCCAAAGACATTTGGTGCTAGTCGCACCAATAAAGCTGGGTCCAGATGTGAAGACATTGCTGCCTCAAGGCTTGTGGAAGGAAGGAGAAACTTTAAGACAAGTAGACTACATTCAATTTTGTACTCAGTTCTACAAAACATAATATTATGATTATTATTAAAATTTTAGACAGGGCTAATTTCACAGTCTAGACATGCACTATCTACCAGATAAGTCAAAAATTGTTCAGAAGTGATGTGTGTATCTGCCAGATAAGTTATCCGGGACTTAGCCAGAAGTGCGGAGGAACAGGCCATTAGAAATCTTAATTTTATAGTTGTTATAATGAAAGTAAATATTTTTATGGCAAGTTAAAATGTGAAACTAAAAAAATCTTAATCTGAGTTGATTAAAAAACTTCTTGTAAACTTTTTATGTTTTAGACAGCAGAAAGGATAGTAAAAGAGCAGTGCGGACCAGAACTAAAAGTACAATTTCTGTCAAATGCACCATGTGGGTTTTACAAATACAAATATCCCTCAGAAATCAATGGAAAGATAGGGGCTAAAGTAAGTATAGAATCTAGCCAGCAGAAAAAGCAATTACAAGGCCAATTCCCATAATAAAAACATTCTAAATCTGGTTGCAATCTCATCTCAGCAACACTGAATGTCAAAAACTTGTCAAAAATGAAGGGAAATTAGAGGTATTTTTGACAGATTGAGACTGAGATCAGAGGGGCAATTCTCGTAATTTTAAGAACATTCACAGTGAGGCCCTCAGTCTCAATCTTAAAAAATATCTCTAATTTCCCTACATTTTTAACAATAGCAATAGTAATACTACTCTAGTTTATATCCTAGCTAACTTTAAACTTATACCAAAGTATTCAGATATTTTGATGATGCTGTATAAAATAAAGTACATGAAATATTACGTAAATTCACAAATAAAAACATTACCTCATTTTTAGGTATTCTTCTATTACGCAAATTATAAAAGTGGAAAACCCAGCAAGACTAAAGGCGACTGGTTAACCCGTAATGAACTGCAGCAAATATTACCACAGAAATACAACAAATCTGTAAAAGAGTTCCTAATAGAAGAGTTGCATTGATAGTTTGTACGTAGCGTAGTAATCTGTAGTAATAAATGTATGATAAATTCAAAATATGTGTATTTGTGGTTGTTCAATTTCCTCCTCCTTAATTAGGGCTAAACCTACCAATTGGCGAATGGTGTTTTTGTTTTTTTCTCCAGTCAAAAATCAATCAAAAGTCATTCATTCAAAGTGCTCTCACTTTGAATCACCACTTTTAGATCGCCAACATTACATAAGACAGTCTCCCAAAACTAGCCCTTCACCACTTCCTAGTGCTTTAGTTGGGAAGAAAAAGTGGCGCAACAAACTTCCCAGCAGGTCGCCCTAGTCAGCAGTTCTCCATTCCAGCCAAAGGGGGCACTGGTATACGCTAAAATAGAATTAAATCTCTAGCCAGTACCTACTTGTCTCACTATGGACCATGTTTTTACAAAACAATACATGGTAAAATATTTTTTTTTTCAATAATTTGATGAAATTACAGATTAATAAAAAAAAAAAAATTTTACGATGTACTTATCGTATTCGTTTTACAAAAACGCTCCTCAATTATAATATGGCTCTTATAATTTCAATAAATTCTTTATTGAAGTCTAAAAAATAATCCAATTTACCAATACTTACCTAATACCAATATTATCAAGGATTTTATTGAGTAGTTCAAATAATTCAAAATGTTTTGCGTCCACTGAATAGGGAACGCAAAAGATTTCAAGACACTACACATAAACTCTCTTCCTATCGGGGTAGTCAGAGCTACTTCAAGTAGCACATTAGTGAATTTTGCAACTTATAGCTAACTAGCTTCCGCCCGCGGCATCGCCCGCAAGGTATGTCGATAAAAACTAAGGTATGTCGATAAGAGATAGATTGCATCCCGGGGAAAGACATAGGATTGTCTTTCCCCGGGATGCAATCTATCTCTCTGCCAAATTTTATCGATATCCGTTCTTTGGTTTAGGCGTGAAAAGGTAACATATCTACAGACAGACAGACAGACAGAGTTACTTTCGAATTTATAATATTAGTATAGTATGAGTGGTTTATCAGTGTTTGATAAAACTTATAGCATCAAACACTAGGTACTCATAATTTAGTAGGTATATGAGTAGGTACCTACCTCATATCACTCGTTGTTGCTTAAAATACCTACATTAGATAGGTATTTTGTTTCTACTTTATTTCTTACTAGCTTCCGCCCGCAAGGTATGTCGATAAAAACTATCCTAAATCCTTCCCCGGGATGCAATCTATCTCTCTGCCAAATTTTACCGAAATCCATTCAGTGGTAAAGGTAACTTATAGACAGATAGACAGAATTACTTTCGAATTTATAATACCTATTAAGTATGGATGGTTGCATGAAGTCGATTTTGTTACTTAAAGCTGAAAACAGGTTTTAATTGTTACTGATTTAGGAGCAACAGTGGTATATAAGGCCATAACATCAGTTTTCTCCCCATGGTTCTATACCTAACGTTTGCCTAAGGGTTCTCTGAACCTTTATAGAACTTAATCATTGCTGTATATTTCACCCAAGTTTACAAATAATTAAATATGTGAAAGAGCTATTTTACCACCCAGTTGTGCTACTTGGGACGGAACGTCTTTCGCTACGATTCTTACATTTTATAGGTGCTCCTTTTGCTTGCTCTTATATTACATAACACAGTACCTATTGACCGCCCCAGTCGGAAAAACCTACGACAAATGTTTTCATGCCCGTGCCGCCTTAGTCATAATACATTTACACGACTGAGAACCTATGTTATTTATTAATTTATTTATGTTCACACAGCAAAATAGGTACCTACATAAGGATACATAGGGTTCATTTTTTGTTTTTAATTAATTCACGACGTCGTAGATTATTTTATAGAGGTAATAAGTACCTAATGCTTATATATTTATTTGTCGATTTATGAGCTGGACGCTGGGGGCACGGCCATTGTTATAAAACCAAGCGGTCAATAGGATAAAAACAACAGCTGCATTATAGTGCTATAGGTAGACTTAGTTATCATAGATCCTTCTTTCGTCGGTAATACCTACCTACCAACAGATACCTATCTAAGTATTTCACAAAATGTCATTCTAAAATCCACGAGCAAAGTGAAGGCATTCCTTGAAGGGCTTCAATGAGCATGCCGCAAAGAGCCATGTTAGGTATCTTCCGTATAAAGGTCTTCCTATAACTTGCTTCCCTGAAAAGTTACTACTTCTGTTCCAGCATCAGAGTGAACTCGAGAGTTGAAGGCCCTGCTAACTTATCACCATCCAGAAACTGGGCAGTGGAGGCCAGACAGGCAGTCGCTCCATGTAAAATACTGGTATTCAGCTGTATCCAGTTAGACTGTAGATATGTGCCCTCCCCAACATAGTTGGGAAATGGCTAGGCAGATGATGAGTCGTAGTCAACCTTCAAAAGGGGGCCACATTGTTTAGTTTACAGAAAATAAGTGCCCATGGTTTAGTTTTCAATTAGACTTACTTCTTCCCATGAAACCAAGGTTCTCATTTCATGGTCATATTGCTTATTGCGAAGCCGGGTCTCTAGTCGAAAGTTCTCGTCAACCCTCGGTTCGCTGTATCTACTTAGTCACAGTGTCAGACTTCCACTTAACCAGTACCTATACCTATTTTCAAGACTGTAATTAACATGTTATGAAAGGAATTAACGTGAAATATATTATCATTATCATAAGAACCATTTAGGTAACTTCAAAACACATGAGTCATAAAACAAAAGAGTTCGTAGTAATAGGTACAACATTGTATCTTTTGAGAATATTCCAGACATTCATATTTTTCACTCGACAATTTGTTTACATTCTTGGAAATTATGAAAATTTGAGATGGGTGATAAATGTGTAGCGGTATAACGCTAGCGCCGGATCTGTTATAACTAGATCGATGCTACCTCCGTTAGGCTTACATACATAAGCTCACGCCTACTTCCTATGGGGGAAAGGCAGAACAGAACGCCACCTGCTACGATACATACATACTCCTTTTGCCTTGTTTATGTTCACAAGTAGGTAGATACTTCTGGTCATGCTCGCACGTCGGTTGCGAGTAGGTACTATACACCTGACCTTTTTGAAGAACATCCCCAATAAGATCACTTTAATATATGTTCTAGGGCGTCCCCTCCCGGCTTTTGCACTTAGTTACATCTGCTTTTCGTTAGTCGCCTTTAATTCATCCTCTCAACATGACAAAACCATCTAAACATACTACTCTTTTCAATTTTTGCTCTGTCTTCGTTTGGCATAAACCAAGACTCAGTCAATCAGCAGGTAGACCTCATAGGTAGTATCTACCTTCTTAATACCTATAATACCACCCCGTGGCGAAAGCCTCTTGTCGCACAGAGAAGACACGAGCTATACCTACCTAATGACCACGGTTGCTCAAGTCGGTTTGCCGATTTCACACTTATTGTTATGTCCAGGTTTCCTCAGAATGTTTTCCATTAGCGAGTCAGTGATGTCTAAGATAAACTTAGAAAGTATATATATAAGTGTATATGAATTGAAAAAGTCACATTGATACTTGCTCCTTTTTGAACCCACAACCTCATGCATGAGTGGCGGGTGGCTTAACCACTGGGCCATCACGACTTACAAAAAAGAAAAACAAAGACATGTTATTTTCAACAGAAAGTGGAATATTAGGTCTCGTAAGTACCTAGGTAGGTAAGCACCTAAATATAATTTACCTTAAAAATAGGTGTAGGTACACACCTATGGCAAAAAGAGGGTAGATTTGGGGGTCAAAGGTGAGCTAACAGCGCCGTAGGTCGGTCGGTACCTAGGTGTAGGTTACGGAAACCAAAACTGCTTTTACTGACTATGTTGAATTCATTTTAAAAGCTTGACATAGCAATTACCTACGTGCAATAAGTTCAGCGATGTAAACAATGAAAAATATGAGCGTTCGGATGGCGCTAAAATAAATTAAATAACGTATTTCGTTGCCCATATTAAATTGCGCAGTTAGCTTTCGTTTCTTATAGGGTACTGAGAAATAATGGTTAGCGCGAATCTCAGGCGGCGAGTGCTTCACAGTAAAGCATCGAAATAGAAGTTTACTTAAACAATGAGCGTGGTTTACGAGTAAACACTTTTTGATACCCGATTCCCGAAGATTCCAGGAGTTCACATTGCCAAATTGAATCTTAAGAGCTGCGAGTTAGATTTTACTTTTCAGTACTTACAATTTACGAACAAATTAAGAGAAAATTGGGATCATATAGTTTTTGGATTTCAGTCCTTATGTCTTACATCGAGAGTTGAGTTTCTTTCGCTGTGCGTGAGTTTGCTCGCTAAAGATGGAACATGTTAGCTGCACTTCCCAAGGCTCCCGTCTTTTCGTTTACAAACAACGGTGTGCTGTTTTTCGTTTGTGCCGTGCGAGATTAAATAATTTTCTATGAAAAGTAGGTATGTAAACATGGTTTTGTTGTTTTCCTTCCGCTGACTAAGTAGGTACTCAAGCCGTTACCAACTGTCAATTGTTTGTTTTGCAGTTCTCAACCGCTTCAGATTGTTTAGGAATTAATGTCACAACCTTTTGACTAAGTACTTACTTATTGATCATTTGATCAATTCCCAACAGTTCTTCTTAGGACTTCAGCAGTCCATAACTCTCTTTATGCATTTTCCGGTTCACTGTGATTTTTTATACCGAAAACAACATGGTGTCAAAAATCAACACAGGAATAAAATTAGGAAAGTGGTCTAAAAACAAAAATGTTCGATGAAGAGCTTAACAGCTATAAGCACTTTTATTATCTACGAAAAACTGTTCCAGACGTGCATGTATGAAAACTTTTGCCCCAGGTATACACTAATATTAATAAAGAAGTAAAGTTTGAAAGTCTGGATGTAAGACGTAATCTCCGAAACTACTCATCCGATTTAAAAAAAATCTTTCACCAATAGAAAGCTACGCTATTGTCGAGTAACCATATGATATGTTTTATGTTAAAACGCGCGGACGAAGTCGCGGGTAGAAGCTAGTAATAAAAACGCAGTGTAAAGTTATGCCAAACTTAAACCCCGGAAAATGTAGGTATGGTAAATCTAAAGTTATAGTTATAGGTACTGGTTGTAACTTTATTCCGCGTTTACTCATTCTTTTTATGGGCATCAATGCCCATGAATCAATTAGCAATTGAGAAACGATAGTACTTTTCTTCATGAATAGGTAATCCGTTATATCAAATCAATTAGGAGTCTAGCAGATTCTCGCCCGGTCGTTACGGTACTGATACAATCATAGCCTGATAACAGTAGAATTACCAAGTCATATTGATTGTGCGGTCGAACGATGGATAATTCGCATGGGCAACATCTTATTATGAGGAGGAAGTTCTGCGAGGATCCCGAGCTTTAGAGCATTGCCCTTTGATGAGTTATGAAATAAAGGTTTCTGTTTTACTGCGTTCCTAATCAGTACCTATAGCTCCTAGGTACCTGTTTTCCACGCAGTTGGTAATCATCGTATTTTATATTTCCAATTAAAACAATAAAAAGGTTTTATCCAAAGATTGCCTACCTATTTAATATTTGCATAGACAGAGTAGGTAGGTACTGTGGGAACACGTAGCTCAGGGGATCAAACGCTATATTGAAACAGCGTTCAAATTAACTGAATCTATTTTAGAATAAGCATTTTACATTATAACAATAAAATCAATAATCTATCTATCCGTCTAGAAGTATCATATTGAAGTATTAGACGTTTGCTTGGATGTTCGAAAGGAATAAATTAATAATTATGACCGGCCTGTGCTACATAGGACAAGGTTACATATATAACCTCTACAGTACCTACGTAATATTTTCTAGATATTTGTTAGGGAAATTACTAAGGTACCCAAAGAACAACTTATAAGGATACTTAAATATGATTTATCTACCTAGGATTCAATATTCTGTAGGTACGTGGAAAACAAAGGTTTTCCTTTAGTTTTCTCCAGTACTGAGTTAGCTTTTCACATTTTCAGACGTCTTAGCTTTAGTCCTCAATGTACCTGTAATGTATGTACCTACTTACTGACATTTCTAGATACGACTCAACTCGGCACACATTAGGTATAGGTACTATCTACTACTACCTACAAGCTGTAGGTATGTATAATAATAATATAATAATGTGAGTTTGTTCCGGCATTTCTTCTCATTGATCAGTCAGCTGGGAAGTGCCGGCACCATAACCAAAAAATTTGTCTTTAAAGATCTAAATAAATAATTTCCAGAAATAAACATCATTACATTTCATTATCATTTCAGTAACTCTGTTATACGTACTTACAGCTTGTGTGTAGACACTACACACAATACACTGTAATAATACGTAGGCATGGCCGCCCTGGAGCGGGGTGCAAGAGAGTGCACTTGCTCTTCCCTGGCTTCTAAATAAAATGTAGGTGTAAGAACATTCAGAACTAAAAATAACCGAATGCGCCTTCGACCTAATAGAATAATAAAGAACTCAACCCATTTGAGGTGAGATCCTAAAATTTTCGATTGTATTCTGCAATCTCTCGATTCTAAACATTTTGTGCATTCGTCAAACTCGTATTTCCGAAAATCTAATCGACTTAAGTCGACAAAGTGACTTCTTGTATGTCTGTCTTCTTGTGTGTAATCTAACATATCCACTATATCATAGGTGAAGTGCAAAAACGATCGAGCCTGCTTCGTTGAGCTGAAGATGCACCCCCCTGAAAATAAACTTGCCGGCGCCCATACGGGTAATCCCGAAGTACCCATTTCTTCCATGCCTGCTGTTAGAGAAGCTATTAGTTCAAATAGGTAAATTACTAGATAAAAGTTCTAAATGGTCTTCAAATAAGTACCTAACTTCTGATTTGCTCAAAACAGTTAAACGTGTTTTTGATGCAAGAAAGTATGCGACGTATTTTACCTACTCGCCACTAAAGGCTAATTATGACTCACTAAAGTCATCAATTGTTTATTTTGGCTTTCTAACTAATCATAACATCGAGCCTGTAATCCCTGAAGGGTTAGGTAGTGGTACAACCTCATTTCGCCAGTTATATTTAATTCCAATATAATAGGGGGCGAGCCTATTGCCATCAACCGGGCACAAGCTTTCAGTCTAACTAATTCAATATTCACTCTTCCTTCAGATTCTAGAAGATTGTTTAAAATCAGGAAACAGAGTTCTATCGGAAGCTATATAGGCAGAACCGAGATATAAAGCAAATTTTACGAAATTTATTACTTACTAGCTGCGCCCCGCGGTTTCACCCGCATAAGTAATTTTACCCGTTTTTTTTTACCCGCAGGCAATTTTTTTCTCCGTAAAAACCATCCTCGTACTTCAAGGAATATTATAAAAAAAGAATTCGCGAAATCGGTTCAACTGCTCTCGAGATTTGCGCTTAGCAACACATTCAGCGATTTATTTTTATATTATAGATTAGATACAGCGATCGAATCAGAATTGAAGATATCCGTAGGAGAACCAAGTTTAGGTACCACCATATCCTGAAGAATTGCCAAACTTAAGTGTTCGCAGGCAGTGCACATTGCTCGCATTGGTTCTGGAGTGGCGACTGCGTACTGGAAGATGTAGTCTTGCAGCCTTGGAAGACCACCCAAGAAGTGGACCGATGACCTGGTAATGACCTCAGTAATCCGTTGGATGCGAGAAGCACAGAACCGGTCGAAGTGGTGGTGCTTGGGGGAGGCCTATGTCCAGCAGTGAACGTTTTGCGGCTGAAATGATGATGATGATGATATAGATACTGACATAATTATACCCACTGATACAACTAAGCATAAGCTTTAGGTACCAAGTATCTAATTAGCTTATTTATAAATTTGACTAGCCGTTGGCAAGTGTGTACTACCTACATAAATGTATTTACAATACCTACATGAGTACAACTAATAGTCCGCCCTGCTCTGTGGAATGTAGAAGAAATCGTAAAAGTCCCGAACACACGAGAAGCACTTACTTTTGAATAGTTTCGTAGATGACATAATAAGGCGAACGCTTTCATTGTGAGTGGAACTTACACGATCGTAATAAGGATCGAATATGATAATAAAATTGAATTCAGAAGATAATGATAACGTTGAAAGAATACACGAAGAGATCTAGATCCGGAAAATAATATTAACTGTTGTAATTGTAAACTAAGTAAGTTATTTTAAACATTCTATTTTATGACGCCACTGGTAATCTAGGAGATGGACAAAGAAAATAAGCAAAGCTTTCCTATTGTAAACGGTAATATATGGCTGAAATCTTACAGCTGAACCTGCAATAGGTATTACAAATAATTGCAAGGCTTTACGACGCGCGACGATGAGCATTTTAGTTAAAAAATTGTACCTAAAGGTCTGAAAAATTAATAGGTTCATATCTACAATTTTCCAGACTATATACTTCCTGTAACTACTGATTTAATCGCAGTTACAATAAAGTAGTAAGTTACGTATCATGTCATGTTAAATATGTTGTTATTATCCTCAACCAGCTTCGGAGCAAGAAATTTAGAATAGCATATTTAAACGAAACGAAATATCAAGAAATGTTGTGATGACAATTATATTGCTACATGATTATGTAGAGTTCGCCAGCATCCCATTTTTTGCTAGCCTACCCCTTGTTACAATGCTAGACAAAGACATACTACTCTTTCTTCTTCGAAAAATTGAGCAATAAGATTAATTTGCGCGTAGTATTTCAGTAATACATAATTTAAAATATGCACCTAGACTACTCACCTATTATATAGTAGTCCTAAAGTAAATTGCTTACCCATACTCCATTAGGTACCTACATGTATAAGCAATTATTAACAAATTTATAATGAAAAATAAGTTGTAATAGTCAGCTTCGTCTACCATTTTGCAGGTGTAAGAAGTATTAATGTCAAAATAATTTTATATTTCAATAAATTACTGTAGTTGAACACCTGATCTGAACGATATATGGATATTGCTAACAGTTTGACTTTACAACAATATCATATTACATGCCGACGCCTCAACATTATAAAATTAATTTAAATTAATTACATATAATAAAGAAGCCGTCTCCATGTTAACGTTAAAGGCTAAAGTTGAAAACGGCGGGGGGCGCAGCCCGGGGCTTCGGAGCATCTATAATTGATAAAATTCTCAACACACCACTCAATTTCTTCTCGACATTTTACTATTTTAAGAAGTGACTCATTTCTTCTGTATATTTTTTTAAATATTATTTATTTCATTGATGATGCCGTATATTTACACTCGTTTATGTTACCTACTTACGATACGCTTATAAATAGACAAGTGATTTATCAAACATATAATCGTACCTGCTATTTAGAACTTGAGATATCCACCTTCGTAAATAGGAATATATTAATTTATTTGGCATTAATTGAATGACACATAAAACATAAACTATTAAATATCAATTTCTGATTATAATTAATTGAGTAGTTTGACGGTGTAATTATTTTCCGTTAACATCAAAGTCTGTATTACGCTAAGTTAAAAAAACAATTGGTAGGTATTTCCGTTGTGTAGGTAGGTATGAGTACAAAACATTACTGGCTACAAGTGTACGATTAAGTGTTGAGAATCATCCAAATCACCCAAAAGTAAGAACTTGTACCTAATTAGTCACTAGCCGGTGAGCGTCATTAAGTAAACAAAAAACATCCCGACAAAATTCACATAATGTGCGTCAAAGTTAGATAAAACGGCAAATAGAACCTGAGTGGTCCATTGTTCACGTTTAATGGACCACCGACCGATACGCGGCGGCATCTACGCAAAAACCGCTCTGAAATATCGGCATCGGAAAAAGGATACGAAAAACAACATATTTCGCCATTGAGGTAGGCAGCCGAGGAATTCGTCAAAGTATTTTATCTCGAGCTTTCACAGTTCGATGGCGGCCAGTGTTAAGTTATTGCCGAGACAAAGTTATCGACGTAATTTGAGACCCTTTAGACATATTCGTAGACTTATTTTCTTTGAATGGTCTCATAACTTGTGGCTTTTGGAGAAGCTTTTCGCCTAAGCTCCATTAT
The DNA here is from genome assembly GCA_963669345.1 of Gortyna flavago. NCBI lineage: Eukaryota > Metazoa > Arthropoda > Insecta > Lepidoptera > Noctuidae > Gortyna > Gortyna flavago. The sequence goes on from OY770129.1 coordinate 12,157,725, forward strand.
TTTAAGAGTTCTATTAAGTAGCAATTTTCTGCTTTAATTGTTTAGAGAAAGTACCCTTACCGTAATCGTCCTTCTGAATACTAAGATAAAAATGTCGGTTCCCATTACTTCCGAATGTTATACAAACATAAAAAGATCGCAAAAAGTTAACATTGAGTGTTGGCAGGTGACTCCTAAGAAAAGTATGAAAGTGCACATAACTGTAGGTAAAACAATGAGTTGAAGTGTTATCAGTAAAATCGTTGCCAAAGTTAGGTAACTGTAAAAATCTGAACAATATCGGCGCCAAAGTAAACAAAGGCTAGGGACACATTAGCTGTCAGGTGCTTCTGTTAGTAGCGCTAACTACAAAGGAATTATCTTTTTGAATAGGTAAAACAATACATAAGTACCTACCTACCTAGTGGTACCGCCAAACCTGCACCTATCCAACGCGTAATCGCATATTTTTGGAAAAGCAAATTTTTTGGCTAATCAGCATCATCTGCCTAGCCTTTTCCTAACTATATTGGGGTCGGCTTCCAATCTAACCGGATGCAGCTGAATACAGTATTTTACGTGGAGCGACTGCCTATCTGACCTATTTTTAGGCCAATACGATTTTCATGAAATTATGAGTAAATCTACTCGGATCTTGGGAACATAGGTAGCTAATTATTTTGTATTGCCCATGCAATCCGATGTTTTGTAGGGAAAACTTTGACGTTTGAGTTTGACGTGTGACTTGTACAGTCCTATAAACTGACGTCAAAGATTTCCTTAACGAAAGCCAATAAGCGTAGCTGTGATGACTTAGGGTTAGATCATTATAGAGTAGTTTTCATACCTATAATGGAAAATCAATAAGAAGGATTGATTGCAGACAGAATTGTAGACTTATTCTTAGTAGGTAATAAGTATATGTCGGTATGACCCCTCATAGGAAAAATACAATAAACAATGTTATATAATAATTATAAACTCGTAGCTCTAATAATAATCGCCCGTAGACTCTCCTTACTACGACGTAGCGTATCGAAGATAAATTGCTCCGTGGCTTAGTTTAGAGACTCATATTTTGATATAACATGACATAAGCGCTAAAAATACCGTAGTTTAGCTGTTGATTAAAATTGAAAGTTTCCGCATCGAACTTTCTCTACAGTAAACAGTAATAAGTGTTAAGGTTACGTAGGCACGTGTATTGAGGTTTTAATGGATTCAAGTTCGAAACGCACCGGTATGGACGCGTTAGGTATTCCTAAATATTACCAGATATGAGCAGGCGCAATCAAAAACCAATCATGTGTTTATTAGTTAGACGGGAACATGACTGTGCTGGTCTGTCGGTAGGAATGTGTGGGCCGGTGGGCTGTGGGCCCGTAGGTAGGTGCGCACACACGCGAGGGAGGGAGCCAGGCTGCCAGGTGGGCCCCCATTAGCAGCGGCGAGCCTCGAGCGGCCGCTCTTCATCTTTATGATAATTATTTTCTGTTTGTTTTCGTCGAAGAATCGGCCCGCCTCGCCGGCGAACGCTTCTCAGAACCAACTTCCATTGTGGTAAATTAAAGCCGCCCGGACCCCTGCCACGACGAGAGATAATTCGACAGGATGCCGCATATTATTAATTGCACTATGACTTGTGGAAATGGAGCTTTGAGTTTAGTGAGTCATTCATTCCAGTGGATACGACGCGACGTTACCCTCTCGCGTGGGAACGGATCACGTTAGAGAGTTACAACCGCGTTAACGATCGCCTTAACTTCACTTGAAAACTGTCCATTTAAATTTTCTTACGTTTTTTTGATTTAATCGAATTCTGTTACTGAAATGGTGCACAGGCCGTTTACAGTCGCGAGCAACGCGAATCAATTAAGCTCTGTTGGAGTAAAGCGATAAATTTCCAATTAAGTCCATGGCAAGCACCGAACTGGTACAGAGCGATCAGTTCGTTAACTAGAGTTTAACAAGGTAATAAATAGAGGGTTCGAGGCAGACACCGGTGACCAATAAAAAGAGAACCGTAAATAAGCCGAATGCCAGAAATAAAAAAAGGGAACCTCGTAATGTTTACAATCTTGTGGCTTTATTCACTTTGTGTTCCAATTTCATGCTAAATTGAGCGGATAAAATCCTCCTTTATCAGGCAGACTCACCGTCTCGACGGAGTCCGTGCCTCCTCTCCCCCCACCCCTCCCACTACCCGTGGGTCGCGGCGATCCGTCTGCGCACGGGCAGCCGCCCCGCGCTCTGAGCCGCCATTAAACACGAATCTAACATCAGCCCTGAATGAAGCCTAATACGTTGAAAGGATCAATTTATGATAATTCAATTTGTGAGAGAACGAATTAAATATTTTATTTGTACTATAAATTGTGTAAACCTTTTAACGCTCTATTGATAGAAAGACTTTACGACTTTATTTTATTCTGTACAGATAAAAATATGGAAGGAGTAGTTTTACATGAAAGTAACCTCTTGTCAATTTGTGTCTTCTTAAAAAGTAACTTCACAATATAGTTCAGCCTTTAAAACTTTACTTTACTTTCAGATGGACAACTTTAACTTCACCTATTTCTTTTTTCGTGTATTCCCCTGTCCTTGAAAATTTAATTTAAATAAAAAATCTCGTTTGAGGATGAAAGAAAAATATTATGATGTTATAAATAGGTACAAATACACGGTGTCCAGAGGCAGAATTCAAAATTCAAAGTGTTAACTAAACAATAAATGCAGATTTTATTTATTGAAAACCACGTTCGCCAAATGTTGAACATTGAGCCTAATAGGACACGTCAAGACTAGCACGCATGTTTTCAAAAACGCGTTAACAGAGCGACTGAATAGTTTAAATCTTGAACGATTTGAATTTTATATGGATGAAACTTGAGTTTTAATTGCATTATAACCTGTAAGGTTGATTTCATAATTCCTAATATCGATGAACGTGCACGAAGTGATAAATGGGGATTTTTAGTCGCAGAAACCATAACAGGTTTAACATTTTCGTCCGTGGCTACCGCTGGTATAGGTCCTGGTCTGGGGCTGTTTAATGTTGATCCTGCATCTCTAAACTTTGCTACCCAAGACAAAATAAGGTTGATCGATGGTCCATCACGGAATCGACGAATATCGTAACTATTACTAACTAATTCGAGGACGTGTGTCAAAGCGAAAATCCACTTGAAATGTATGCCTCGACGGCAAAAGCGCGGTGCACTACAAACCACCGCTCCATGGTAGCTAAAAAATCCGCAGAGCTTACGCTTTCAACGACGCCCCACGCGCCACTCACAACAAGTAACGTGTTGCGTTCATACGTTTGTTCAAACTTTGAAATCTGCCACTAGACACCCTGTATTTAGCGCCAAACGCATTTAGTGATTTGAGGTGCAAGTGGGCCTGTAAGTACTGCTTTTCATGTTACCAATGACGATTAATGAGGTATTTACACTGACCATATAAAATACACTGACTAATAAACATATAAAACAGGTCAGTGGGTATTTATAATATACATACATCGCCTCGTTGGTCTAGTCACTGGTCGTAAGCGCCACTGCTAAACATGAGGTCCCGGGTTCGATTTCCAGGTCGTTCAAAGTGTTATTGGGCTTTTCATACTGTTGGAGCTGCTGAAGATTGTAAGATTATTTGAATTGTATAAACTCAATTTCCTTTGTATTGTATAATTTCATAGCACAGATGTGAGTTCTATGTGAGCTACCATATACCGGGTAATAATATGTCTTTCATTGACTTGAATGTGCCCTGGCGGCTGATAGTATGTCATGCTCACTAAAATGTCTCGCTGACGGTGGCGTATGTGTTGGATCATTTAGCTCCCTTTAAAATAGTTGAGCTTAATAGTGCTGATCTATGCGTCATGTTCGTGAACGGGCGCCGTCAGTTGGGGCTGGTCATCAATTGGCTGCCTCGGCTTTTTTTTTTTTTTTTGGATTGTTGTTTTATTAAGTACTATTTGCTGTACTCTGGACGCTCTTAACACGTACATCTTTTTTATTTTATTACATCGTTCTCACATATAATTATAAATTCAATATTAATGATGTAACTAATATTTTTGTAAAAATATAATTTAAAAGAGTGTCCATGGAGTTTCTTGCTCATTCTTCTCCATAGGTACCTACGCTTTGGAATGGGCAACTAGCTTCATATTTTCTGACTGACCGACTTCTTGACAATTCAAAAGTGCCTGTAACTGGTTTAATTGAAATAAATGCTTCGAGTTTGAGTTTGAGTTTTCCACCTGGAATTTCTCAGCAGCAGCCCAGACTTTGGAAGTTGTGCTCGATGGTGGCAATAGGCTCGCCCCCTGTTACATTTGACTTAAACATAACTATCGAAATGTGGGTGTACTATGGGTACACCTAGCTCTGCCTAACCCTTTGGGGACCCAAGGTATGGCGTTATGTTATGTTAAACATATGTATACGTATGTACAGACGCACATCAAGCTACCGGATACTGTAAAATTGTCCCAATCAACTTTAAACATAAGATTTAGCGATAAAGTTGAAAATCTATTAAAGAAATTTGACTGATTGTAGTAACTTGATGTGCTGTGTAAGTACAGACTCTGTATGTACTATTACCATACCATAAATATAACTTTAGACTTTATAATATAGCTTTAGACTTTTCACGTTTAAATCTCGTTACGCGGGTGGTTTACACCGACATACTCCTTAATGTGGTAATCATTTAAAATCAGGAGAGCCTTCAGTTAAAATCAATAATAATAATAACATTAAAATTTAAAAATAAATATACCATCCATTGCTTCTCATAAAACAGAATAAAATAAATCGTCTATCGGTAATTGCAGATATTGCAATTACCTACTATTAAAAAAGTCCAAGGTTTATTTTTATAATACTTTAATAAGTAAAAAGCATCTGAAGAAAAAATATCAATGGCAACTGGAATCAGACATAGCTCTGAGAACTCCCCATTAGAGCAATGCGATGGGGTCTAAGAGACCATATTCATACAGGGAAAATTATTTTCTTGGTATTTTATCTCGGTCATGACATAACGTACCTATAAATAAAAAACAAGCGTTCAAAGATTAATGATTCCTAATGTGAATATCATAAATCATGAAAATGTGTCAATACTCTTCAATATTTTAATCATGCAAAGGTAGTAAATTAATAGTTAGTCAACAAAGTTAGGTAATACAGTTTAAAAAGTATCGTCATTTTTTCATTGCGAGTCCCATACTCGCGTGAAGTGCGCATGATTCTCAAGAGTGCATTGGTTAGGAGGCTCGACGGGTTATTAATTTTATGGTGTCGATGGCCGCACGCACCTGGCTGCAGCGGTCACTGCCGCTGCGCCAGCGCATTCCCCACTCCCCCCACGCCGGGATCAATCACGTAAGTACCTGTACACATGGGTACTTGCTGTCATATACATACTCGGCAATTATATCAATTAAATAGAACCATTAAACGATCCGTATACCCCCACTCAAATGATTTGATTAGGTATGTTTTAATTGTTTTCCTTAATCACTCTACTTTTTTTCAACTCTTATCTAAGCATCTTCGTTGCAATTAAAACCATACACGTAGGTACCCATTAAACTGTGTAAGTATCTAAAAATAGTGAACAATAGCAGTTTATCTGTAAACCGAAGTATTAGATATATGATGTGGACAGCATTCCCCTCCTAATCGGACTGGTTGGAAGCAGTGCGCGTGCATTACAATGTAAATGGCACATTCGTCTACAGGTGCCGTAGAGAACCTGAATTGCATGCTGCACCACGCATACCATTTGAATAACACATTTCGTGTGTCACATATCCATTGCCGTCTCGAAGTCGGCGGTGTAGCAGGGCGCCAGTGTTTCTCGGCGTTATGTAATTGCCATTCAAAAGGTGTCGCAGCGTAGTGAGAGATTTTGACATGTTTTGGTGAAGGTCACAGGTGTAAGTAGTACGAGACACGCGGGCGACGGCGTTGCTCAGACGATGTGGAAATGCAACTGATACTATTGGGTATATATATCGATACATGAGAATACATACAGGAGATTTTTAAACGATCTGAGGTCACACGGCTGCTTAGGCTCGATTTGAAATATTGTCTTGTGGTTTATGCAGTCATTTGTGTTTAGAACCAACTAGCCCGAAGCGTCAGGTTTAGTTTAGTTCCGATTTATGATAATCAGCTAGCTATTATTCTTGAAACTAGAAATTTATTTTGCCTCGAGGCGTTTCCCTGGCATCAATAAAATGTCGTAGCCGTCGCAGTCATGGGTAAATAAATTTTAATTGCTCCATTACTTTCCGGCCATATTCCAAACAATAAAATTAGGCGGTAATCAAACTTCACGGTCTCTACCAATGGGCCATTTTCTTCGCTAGAATGAAACATTACAGTTTGCGAACTTTATTAGTCTTCTAACTACCTACATACTAATGGTTTTTAGAAAAGGAAAAACAAGTTGACGAATACATATATGTGGAATGTTTCGTGTGTGTTCTGTCACAACATAATTCATGAATCTATACCGTCTGCCTGAGCACAGACTCCCACAACATAAAACTCATAATAATGGTCAAAGATTACGAGTCGAGGCGCGGATGAAAAACAAAACAAAGGTAATAATCATTTAGTGAAGGCACAAATTCCTACAGAATCACAGCCTGCTGATAGGCTGCTGTGAAGTGTACTCCGAGTAACCAAGTGGCGTTCGATACTCTTTACAATTAAAAATACTGAGAAAATACATAAGTGTATCATTAAATTATTGCACTGAAATTGAAAAGATTTCTGCTTGGCGACAGCTATTAAGTTGTTGGATTATAAAGATTACAAAATTGATATTAATGTTCTATGAGTGCACAGTTTAGATAGTTCCAGTTCATCACTTCAGCCGAAAGACGTCCACTGCTGGACATAGGCCTCCCCCAAGCACCGCCACTTCGACCGGTTCTGTACTTCTCGCATCCAGTGGATTCGAAAAGCACATAACTGCTTCACCAGGTCATCTGTCCATCTTGTGGGAGGCCTTCCAACGCTACAGTTACTTACATTTAAATCCATACTAATATTATAAATGCGAAAGTATGTCTGTCTGTTACCTCTTCACGCTTAAACAGCTGAACCGATTTAGATGAAATTTGGTATATAGTTTGAGTCCCGGGAAAGGACATGGGACAGTTTTTATGCCGATATTCTCACGGGAAACTTATGCGGGTGAAACCGCGGGGAGCTGCTAGTTCTTAATAAATTATGGGTACAGTAGCAAATTAGTTTTAAAATAGGATATCAGGAAATATAAAGATGCTTATCATTAAAAAAAATGTGTGGCATGATAATGTTTTTTGTACATGAAACTGAATAGGGAAAACTAATAATACATTTTCATATCGTAGAGAAAATTGTGACCCATTTCTGGGCATGTTGCTTTGTTTTGGCGGTTATATAGACTTCATAAAATCATTGTCAATATAAAAATACTGCAAATTTGCAAAACATTTTTTTTCTGATTGCTACGCAGACCGTACTGTATTCCACATTTGTTGAGTTGTTCGTGTGTGATATTGGTATGTTTTAAGTTGATATTAAAAATAACATTTACTAAGTACATAATATTAGTTTGGTGTCAAATACAAAGGGTGTAACACGAGTGACCACGTGTGTATGCTCGATCTCAGCTGGAACTGCGTTCTTACCCACGCTGCGCCCGCGCCGGCCGCACCAAACTGTTTATAATCATTATGACGGCAAATAGATAGCTCACTAATTACTTTATTTGAAATTACCTACGAAATTGAGTTGTGAGGAACTTGGCTGTTTGGAATAAGTACGGATAAACAAACAAACGTTACATGTTCCATTTATTGTTAAAAATAATTAGGTATAGGTAAGCACAAATTTGTTTAGAAATCTAGGGACAAGTTCCACTGCTTCAAAACAAGCATACTACAGTCTAGGAAAATGTATGGTCGATAAATACTTAGGCATTAAATTTTTAAAACGACGGCGCATTCCTAATTTAAGATTCTTAAGGACATATGAAATATAAATGTATAAAAGTGAAAAAACACGTACTTACCTCTTTATAGTAGATAAGTTTAGTTTCCCATGTAGGTATCCACCTACCAAGCAAAAATATTACACATTATTTCGTTGCTTATTTTTATACCCCGCCACCAGGAATATTTAAACATGTCTTTGCAGGTAAGTGCTTGTAAGTTGTAAGGACATATTTATGCATGAGTCCTTGCATAAGCTTAAAGTTATATTTAGTGTAGAAAGCGACGTGTCCAGGGGCGAGCCAAGTGGGCACTCGTCCAGGATATTATACGGCCGCCACGCGAGCTTGTAACATGTCACAACATTCAGCACTGACATACATAATCAAATAGTCACAATTTAGTCTTGTGTGAAGGTCTGCAGGCTCGTCACGCACGCCTTGACAAGACACATGTCCCGGACTTTGGACTTGAAAACTTGTCAAAAGTCGCTCAAGCATTTTTCAGGTCACTTTTGTAAAGTCCGCGAAATCTTGCGAAAACTTATTAAAAAAAGCTCATTTTGAACTAGCGACCCGCCCCTGCTTTGCAAGGTTTTTATGATTTGACAAAATATAGAGACTTCGTATTATATGTAAGACTTCTTTAGTTTCATAATTAGCACATAATGTTCCCACTGTGAGAGCAGTGGTGGCCCAGTGGTAACGGCCGCGACTTACGAGTTGTAGGTCGTAGGTTCGAACCCAGACAGGCGCTTTACTTTGTGTAAATTATTCCGTCACCACTGCTCTCAAAACGGTGAAGGAAAACATCGTGAGGAAACCGTCATGTCCTAGAACCAATAATTCGAAGACATCTACCAACCCGCACTGGGCTCGCGTGGTAGATTACAGCCCACTCCCTCTCTCTGAGAGGAGGCCTGTGTCCCAGCAGTGGGAACGTTATAGGCTGATTATGTTGTTCCCACTGCTGGAACACAGGCCTCCTCTCTGTGAGAGGGAGTGGGTCTTACTCCCATAGGTATGCGGGCCCAGTGCGGGTAGGCGGATTTTGTAAGTTTAATGTTAATGAAATATAGGTACATATAAACGTTTTAGACTAAATTCTTCAAATGATAGTAAAAACCGCATCAACAAAATCCGATGCGCAGTTTCGAAGAACAACGCGGACACACAAAAAGCGACTTTATTTATAATATGTTTACAATTCTCATTGCATTTCTTACATAACATTATCCAATAGACAATTGCAACAAATTACGTCATCTCATAAACAATAATGTAATAAAAAGTAAAAATTGTCGCTGCACAAAAACCTCTACCTACATAAACAAAAGCGAGCTAAGAACGTTTTAGCACCTCCATAAAAACTGAAGCGAAACTATGGTCAATAAATTAATAAGTCATCGTCAAATGCCTCCAATTACAGCACAATATAAAGTGGAGTCAAGCAGGTAAACAAAATAGAGCTGTTATAAATTTTACAAGAGCAGTTGAGTGGCCACACTGCCTCTCGACCGCATTATGCAGTTTTTTTCATGAACTTTTTGCTCGTTGGCATTCGCTGCTTACTTCCGTCGGTACAGTTTTTATGGTGGCGCTAACTTTACGACGAAAGATTTAATAAAAGAGCCAAAACAGTGCGTAAGTGCCACCCCGCCTCACACTCTTGTCTCTAACATCAGCACTCTTCATAAATGCGTCACCTCTTAGGTATGCCGTCAATATGGATTATGTAAACGCAAATTTTAATAGATGTGCACACATGTTTTAACGTGTTTAATTATTTTTAGATGGATTTACTTAATATTTAGGTGTATTGTTTACCGTGTAGTGTAAACTTTAATCATCAGTCGACTTTGTTTAAAGACAAATGTAGGTAAATAAATGGAAAAGAAATGGAAATCATTTCTCAGATGAAAATGAAGTTTGTGGTTGTGCTTTATAGTTAATTTATTTTGATAGCATCGGGTGTCATTTGATAATTTAGAGCTTTTCACGTGAACAAGCTAAATGCAAAACGAGTTTTCCCTCTGCACGATGCACACATGAGGGAAATTGTGACGTGAACTATGATGTCATCGTCAGAAATGTAACAGGACAAGTATCGAACAATGTGCTCCAACACAAAAGGGTACCGTACGCCGCATATTTCACAAAATGTTTGCGTTATCTTAAAACTTTGTGGGCCGGCTTTTGTGTGCCTGTTGACTTTCCCTTAGCACCGCTGTCAATTTTTTCACAGCGGTGTAATGTCGTACTGTTTGTATTCGTCTGAGCGTTAGATAATCGCTATTGTCCTGCAAGCGCCAGCGGCATGCGGCATCGCAGACAAGCTTCTGTACTTAAACTATTTGCTTTTATCTTTAGTTAAGCCAATTGTTTAACTTCAACGTTTAGGTCTAAAATAGTAGGATTAAATGAAGTACTTTATTGTGATAGGTCGATGTTACCACGGTAATATTATCTATAGTGTTACTGTATTTTTATTTGTACACGCGGCTACACATCAAGCTATACATAACCAGTATAAGCTGACTTCTGATTGCACGAATAACTTATACAATGCGAGGTCAGCTAAAACTGGAAATGTTAGCTTAATGTGTAGCCATGTGTACACAATTGATGTTCTCGTAACGTTATCGAGTAATTAGTAAAATGTTATGAAAGAGCGGTTTACCGCGTGATTCATGCTCCCCGTTTGGTGAGTCAATGTTTTTTACGTTGTCCTATTTAAAAACGTTAATAACTCCTTTTGACAGCTTTTGTTTAACATAAAAGAAGTCAGTAATATTTACCTTTTCATTGAAAATGGTATTATTGGTTCTGCTTAAATTATTTAAAGAATTGTGAACGAGTATGAACCGTTAAATGTACTTGAACACATTTAGGTACCACTTACTTAGACAATAGTGTATTAGCTACCATTCCTAAAATAATAATATTTTATTATAACGAAATTTACTTCTTAATAAAAGTAAATCCATACTTACTCAAATTGAAAACACATGAAATATAAAAATTCACAAGATGCAACATGCAAAAGTAAACCAAAAAAATAAAATGAATCCGAACGCGTTGAAATCTTTTCTATGTGAGTTTTTTCTTCGTCGTTACAAGGCCATTTTTACAGGGAAAATGATGGATCTACAGCATAAAACGTGTAAAGACATAGTTGCTCGTAATTACGTTCTTAAGCCTTCGATTCGATAGGTACTGCCGGTACCTACCAATTAGGCACCGTGCGCCCGATTGGCGGTCGTTAGTACGAAAGATGTTCGAAAGCGGATAATTTCTTTATCGTTGGCAGAGGGCGCGCGTGAGGTCCGAGCCTGCCTTTGGTCCATGCCGCCGAGTCTCCAACACCTACCCAAACTACCTAAGTGTTTTTCAATTAAGGGAAATAAAATTTATATACACACACATCTATAACACATATAAATGTTAGTGTGGGAAATAAAGTTTAACAAGAGAGCGTCAGGAAGTAATTGTCGAATTCCTTTTACTGAGAACTTTTGGAAAGACGCTATGTAACATCATTTATTATATCTCTTAATTGCGTTTCAAGTATCTATCTAATGAATCCCACTTAAAATGGTGGAATTATGAGAACAATTAACTTAATACTACTGTAAGAACATACTCCGTTTAGTTTATATTTTACATAAAGATAATACAATGTTAAAAGGGATACTAATCCTCGTAAAGTGACCAGTCATCATCTATACGTTAAGCACTGGTAGTATGAAAACAAGATTTTCAAAATCGTGAGTAAATATTTGCTCGCCTGACCATTCCATAAAGCAAGCTGAGAGGAACAAAAAATACGTTAACAAGAATGATCCTGTGGGAGCGGCCGCGGGTGAGACAGAGATATGAAAATACCTTAAGAAGAACGAGGATGAAGGATGCCACGCCCACAACCACCCACGTAGTCGTAAACAGTCCAAATCCTTTGCACGCTTTCATGTATCCTAAATCGAAATCGCTCCGAGCATCGAACGCGCTGATAAAAGAATACACGCACCTCGCCCCTAGCCCGTAAGACATAAAGTTGTATGAACCAACTAAATAAGTTATTCCGTGTTGTTGTCTTTTTGTGATCGAGATCATAATGATAAATAACCCAAAGGATAGGTCCAGTTGGGGAATAATAATTGATTTTGATGTCTTAAACATAAAATATTCTCGATTGTATGTTTTGAAATGTATTTTTATAAACGCTGCCTACTTTTATGTTTTGAACATTCCATGTCATGGAATAATGAATATGTTTTGACTTGAATATAAAGTGAAGAGAATGTGATGTTTTTCTCTTTTATGGTTAACCTAATAGGGGATGTATTGGAAGAGGTTTGAAGCCAGGAATAAAATAAAAAGAGATAACGTTAACGTACAAGTGTTAACAACTTGGCGGCTCAAAGAGCGCCGCGCTCCTTGTTGCGTCTTATAACTTGAGAGCATAAGTTGTTATCTAATTATTGCCATTACACATTCCTTCCCATATGCTGAGCAGACTTGGGAGATTGACGAAACAACATCATTAGTAGGTATGAGTATTCAAATGACGAAGTAATAAAAAACCATTATATGGCCACTATATTACTCTACATGAATCGTAAAAGTTTCGCCAGTCATTAAATAAAGGTAAGATAATTTTTTCGTCTCCTAATATTATACGTTCGGGTCTAAAAAAAGACATTTGAAGCAGGCAGCATCTACGTCGAGGAAAAAAACGAGGGCCTAACTGCCTAAGTGAATCAATAAATCATGTAAAAAATCGCCGGAGGTTTTGTCTCACACAAAATGATTAGGCCAAAAACGTATCAAAGACATTCCAACCGAGATGGTGGCTTGTTCCAGGACCGTCACAGCCTATAATTTGTGCATCCACATCGACACGTAATTAGGGGGACGTGACGCACTATGTTGCGCATTCTCACATGGACAACCAAGGACATAACACGTAATTTCGATCCATTATTTTGACCACAAAATTACTGTAGTCACACCGTTTTCACCGTGGAAACGTGACCATAAGTAATTAATAGACTCCAAAGGATAATTTTGTAATACGTTTTGATATACCTAATAATCTAAGTGAATTTTCCGAGGCCCAAGGGACACACTAGACTAGACTACACTATACTAGTACACTACACAATACACTACTAAATCAACGTAAACAAAATCATCAAAGCCGTATAGACATTCCAGAGCGATCGACACATTAGGTATATGTTAATTATTCATTCAACGTTGATCCAAGTATTACAAGTTCCCAACCAATATTTCTGGCAAACAAATAATAATAATCCGATGAACTTTACATTAGCAACTTCTGCTTCATTTAGATTTATCGAATCTGAATAAACATTTACAAAAACACAGGCACACACTAATTGGCACTTACGGATTTTTTTGTTACGCTACGGTGTAACAAGCGGCTACATAGAAGAAAAACTAACAAAGTTCTATTAGCCTGCCTTTCGCTATTTATTGTCTTAATAGTTGGTTTCCGTGTTCACCATTTCTTATAATTTGCGGTTTATAATTTTGGGCCTATCCGGTCCCAGTTGTGACCTGAAAATTAATGGATTTTCTTACTTTGTAACGGTCTTTACGATAACACAATGTTTACGAGAAACCCATCCTAATATTGAACTGTGAATAGTTGAATATTAAAAAACGTGTCTATCGCATGTTTCGTTATTCTAAAATAACGTTTTTATAACCGGCATTAGACACTACCTGTTAAACAAAATTACGAGAAAAACAACTTAAACAAGAGGCCGACGTTTCGTCTGCCTCGCGCGCTCAGAACAAATAAAATATAAAAAGGTGAGCGATGCATTAAGTGCATATAAACATGTTGCCTTAGTGTCAATATTTGCGGGCGCTTTCCCATGGGAACCGCGTCTGTCTGCGACTGCGCTAAATCACTTTGGTTGTGACTGTACCACGCTACTCTTCTTTTTTGCTATTGAAATGTCAATTTCCTACCTTACGTCCTGCAAGCCTAAAATCAATAAAAAATTGCGCCTTTTACTTTTATTCCCGATTGCCGAGTGCTCTATTGTCTTTTTAATAGCGAATGCTAATTTTCTGCGCAATCTTTATATTTAAGGATAATTATAGAGATGCGTGGAGTACGTCCATTAATTAACATGCTAATTGAGTGGAAAAGTTAATGGCATATTAAGTTTTTGACAAGAATTTCTGTGACAAAATGAAATCAATTAGCGCTGTGGAAAATACGGGGAAAATCATGCATGCAGATGAGTAACTTATTAGTTAGTGAAAGCGAATTACTTTAACTGATGCAATAACTGGGAACTTGGGGATGTTATAAATATCTTAGTTGGTCGATGCTGGCGCGATGATCACGAATATTTGTCGCGTGATGTCAGGAGCCGGCGCAGACCGAGATAAGGTAATTGTGAATGCGTGTAGCTGTCCCCGGGATATATTGCTGTGGGACGCCGCGTTTTGCCACTAACCGTGGCACTACCTCCGTCCAACCCTTTGCTTATATGCTTGTTGAGCCTAAATATGTGAACATTTAACATTCAACACAATGAAAAGCAACATTTTCAAATTATTCCTGTTGTCTTATGTGTTGCGTTGTCTTGTTGTTGTATTGTTGTGTTCTCGAATGCCGCAAAAGGTCAACGACATAATTGAGAACGACAGTCGGAATGAATATAAAAAATTGAATATTTTAATAGCCGTCTCTAATTAGTGGCAGTTACCGTTTTTTGGGTTCTGTGCTTGAAATGAAAGAACAGAGTCCTCATCTAAAGATCGGTCGTTTCTTTATCCATAATTTAGCAAAACGAAAAAACGTGACGATTGGTAACTTGATTTTACCCGTGGAGCTAGACAAATTAATTATTTTCCCTATTTTCCCCACCCTTTCCCTATATAGAACTTAATTATCAATTTTGATTCGTGATATCGAACTGTTTAACTGAAATATTTAAGTATAAGCTGCACCTGAAAGTAAACCTGGTGCCTTTGCAGTAATGTTTATTAACAAAGTAGTCCATTAGAAATTTTAGTATGATAAATTTGCAATAGGGAACCCTTGGTATCAAAAACCAATCATACTTGGCCAGTTTTTATTTAGGTACCTACTTAGAGTACATTCGACTTGATATTTCTTAGGAATGTAATTAATTAACTCAGTGCTATCAAATTGAGTCCGTAAGATTACAATCGGTTGGAATCGGTAAGAGAATGACAATAATCGGTGCATGTATCAAGTTGGGAGTCGAGACATGTGTATACGCGCGGGTGTGCTCGCAGGTACCTGTGATGGAATGCCCGATACGCTCCTATAATGATGTTAAAACAAACTGTTAGTTTGTCATTAACGCGACTCAGCGCCCAAATGGGGGAGGCCCATTATAAAAATTTGTCCCATCCGTTTCGGTCCAAATTTATGGTTATCGAGCTGCCCCGTTTTTCTTGGGCCATCGAAATTTTATTGCCTTAAGATTAGAGTGGGAACACTGATAACAATGTTTTAGGACGGGATTTGTGTCGTTTATGATGTCGCCGATGAATGAGAGTAATCAAACGTCATTTCATTTCTATTGAACACGTATCATTTGGACCTTAGAGGCAGTTGTAGGGTTTATACGTCGGTTAGGCTTTCTTTAAATTAATTTTATGGCATTTTAAGATAGGCATCTGAGACGAAAGGTAACTTATCGGGGTCTAAGTGGAGATCTCACTTTATTATAGAATGTTTATGCGTTCATTACGGGTTGAGTACGAAGATGCTGAGGTTTATTCAGATTTAAGCATTCCAGGACTTGTGTAGTAACGTCGTAGCACTCTTGTCAGAGCGGTCGTGGTCCTAATGCAGTTTCTTGTCTAGGGGCTGATGTAATTGGCATTACGATTTCTCGCCACCTACTCCGATTTCTGGTATTTTTAGTGCACTCATACAAGGGATAGCCCACTGCGGTTTTATTTGAGGATGCGCGTTTGGACCAGAACAGATAAACGCTTCTTGATGTCGAGTTCTTGGCGTAAAGAGGTGTTGGTGCCTCAATCCACTATACCCCAAGCATTCTTCTCCAGCACCACATTTCTAGAACGTCAATCTACTTCTTCTCGTTGTCACGCAGCGTTCACATCTCAGCAGTGTATAGGAACATAGGGAAAAGTGTTTGAACGAGCCGGATCTTGGTGGCTTTTGTAAATCTCTGCTCCTCCAGACTTTTTTGTAGTGACGTAACATATAGGCATAATCAAGTAAAACAGTAAACAACAATTTCACAACTCAACGTTTTATGCCAAAAATGAGAACCGAACGGTTGCCCAATTAATAAGAAAGTGTCTATTAGTTATTGGTATTCATTGATATTCTTTTAGAAGCGCGTATCACGTAACACGGTAGCTGCTGGCTCGCTCGTAATGTATTGTATTTTATGGTAGTGGCCTGCGGTATGCAAAACTTGCCTTCGATAATCTTACGAACGCCAATACAAAGATAATTTTACCGTTCATCAATCACGTTAACAAGCCACTTTAGCCGTTATTGCGACCCCATAGGATCATATTAGGCTGATGAGGAACGTTAAAACTAATATCAGTATGTATTTATGTGGTAGAGTAGATACTGGTCTCCGTCGATGGTCCACGTCAATAAGTTATTATTTCTGCAAATATTCCAGTGTCACATACAACCGTTTGGATTATGATTTTAAAATGACTACTACTTGAGGTTCGATTACAAAGTTGAATCAACATTAATCAGAGTTAATATGAATTTAAGTTTTTCTTAAATATTGATGGACTTATTAGAATGTTGTCTATATATGAACGTTCTAGAAGTGGTTCCCATGTACATATGAAGACTATTTAAAATCAATCTTGACAATGCATAATGTATTGGACTTCCAACTACACCAATCTTGCGAGTTAGATAAATGCTAGTTCTTCTCCCTAGTTACCTACGCTTTGGAATGGGCAACTAGCTTCATATTTTCTGACTGACGGACTTCTTGACTATTCAAAAGTGCCTGTAAATGGTTTAATTGAAATAAATCCTTTGAGTTTGAGTTTGAACTATAGGGGTGACCACTTTGATCTTAGGTGACTACTCTAGTCATCGGTACAAAGTTCAGTTGGAACTTGGAACATAAGTATTAAATTATGCACAACGTGGTTTAACATAATATGCACATTTTATTCCTAGTTGAGACTATTAAGATGAACTAAGGTATAATGATTTACAGGTCACGACGCAAAGTACTTGTTCACTGTGATTGTGTAAATTCCTACATATTTAGGAAAATTTGCAAACGTTAAAGGAAAACTAAACATTATAGTGAATGAAGTAAGAATGCTTCCTAGTTACATGAAACTCCTGTCGCAGTCCGTGTACTTCAGTGCTATGATATAAGTTGTGGTTTGTGGTCAATCGTGACAATGGTTAAGAATAAAATTGAATAAATGTCTTTGGACATGTTTACAAGAATGGACCAAGCGAATGGGTGGTAAAATCCATATATTTAGTGACAAATCGTACTTTAAATGCTATGTCACTTCAGAGATAGGATAACAGTATGAGAAAATTGGAGTACCTATAGTTATTGCTTTTTACTCTTTGAGTAAAGTTGTCGAATGTTACAGCTAGTATAGGCCATGCGTTATGGATCCAGTGGCACCTCTAATCTTATGAGCTATAGTGAAATACAGGGGAAATATAGGCATATAGGCAAAAAAATATAGGCATCTCACGCAAGGTGTACCAGAGCAGCAGGCAGTGGGAAAGTGTGGAGCGTCACCAAGCTCCGTTATCAAGCGGTCACTTTGATTGTCTCGTTGGGCCCTGTTCCACTGACAGCATGACGAATGGCCTGATGCAACCCATAGATAATAACAAAAACGCGTCCACTACTAACCCTGTCGGTGTCCCGTCAACGTCAAAAAACAAATAAGTCCTAATGATCGATCGTTAGACCTCTGTTTTGGGGCCTTTAAAACACGAGTTATCTCGAGTAAGCCGTAGCGGTGCGATCACCTACCTGTTAAAAGGTGGCTGAATTTGTCAGCCGATAGATTCCAACGAGGCTTACGTGTCAGCAAGTAAGGTGAGTTTTTCATGTAAGTTGCCTTACCTGGCGCGCCGAGCAATCTTGTAAGGTGACTTTAACTTCCATTTAATCGAGGAAAAGTTACTAACATGCGCTACGAGATATAAACTTTTTGAAGTGACAATCGATGATTTTTTAAAGTTATCTTTTGTTTCTGTAAAGCACAATCTATTTTACCCACATTTGATACGGATTGTTATTGATATTAGCATAAATTCCCATTTCAACAGCTCGATCATAATTTATTCATTTGTTTTGTTTTATATAAATTGACGTGAATTGACATGTTAATAATTAATGTTTAAAGGACAATGTGCAGACTAGACCTCACACAATACAAGAATATGATTAAGTTTTAAGTGCTAACTTGAACGTGCTAAGTGTTTATGTGGAAGTAATTCACAATTCTATGTTACTATACTACTTAGACTAAGCTAGACCACGCTGCGGAGACATGCCATAATTACTTACGTACTTAGAACATTATAGTCTACTTGTCGTCGCGATCCAGCGCGAGCGCAGGGTTCGCCTTACAATTTATCGGGAGTTGCTTCCAGTTAAGATACTATGTCAATGCAAAAAGCTCTATTTGCATTATTTATCGCCTGTGGTTACGAGCTCGACCAACAATCCGGACTAAAAATAGATGCAAATACTCAGAACTAAAGCACCACTTACGTTTTACTTAACGGTCGGTATATTTTTAGTAAAAGCATACATATTTCAAAGGCTTATCATTTGCAATGGTAATTAGCTCGGTTAGGTAAATGAGTACCTGTAATACACGTCGCCGAGAGAGGTATATTTTCTCACAGTATTTGAATACTATATCGCAATCGCACTAAGTATTTCCTTATCCTTTAACAATAATGATGTCACCAGCAGTGTTAATGAAATGAATGCCATTACCAGGTCGTTAACAATACAAGCTTACGCGGCTAAGTCTAGGACCTGCGCTGGCTGTAATCTGGCATATTAACTATAGTGGTATTAGGCGTTCATCTAATTATAGGTAGTTCAGCAATAGAATATTCAAAGTTCTCGCTCGTAGGCTTTAGTTTCAATTAGAGCAGCGCGCGGTGCGGAGGAATACATCCAGTATCTGCGGTATTAATAGAAGTGGATACATAAATTTTAATAGTTGCATTTGTCAGATAGGGATTGGTGTCACGCGCACGTGTTTGGCGCAGTATCTCCGCAGGCCTACATACTGCCTGCAGACGTTCTTGCGATATCTATGTATAATCATGTTTACTGTCAATATTTCTATTGCTTCCGTAGCTCATGATAAATAACGTCACGTCACAACACGATTATCTTGCTTACAAGACGGCTAGATCAAAACAAATACGAGTTCGCAGATTTAATACTTAATTATCTAATTACGTCACACGTGTTCAATTGACGCTATTTCACACATAAGGAATGTGTGAAATAACGTCAATTGAACAAAGCGATTCATTGTGCAGTAAGCTTATTAATCTTGCAAGCAATGTTCAAACTTAGACGTCTGAGGTATACCGAGAATATAATGAGATCTAAGTTAAGATTAGATCTCATTTTACTTTGTAGGCGATTCAAAATATATGCAGCTGCCTTCCTAAACGCCGAGAAATCCGTATCTGCAAGTGTTAGTGTAATCGGGCCACAGCTTCTCATTCGTTCATCTGCAAGAGACACTCAGACTTTCCAAGAAAGTCGAGTAGGATCTCGTCGACTCTTCACAGTGACACGAAATCAATTGATTCTCGTACAGTTACATTGGCTGCGTGTATGGCATGTGAGAAATGTCGAGAGTATATCAAATGTTAGTCGAAGCTATCGGATGGAAGCATTCCGTCGCGGGATTGAACCGCACGCGCGGCGAGCGGCAGAAATGTGGGCGCAACCCGAGATGCCCGCGCCGCGCCGCCGCAAGGTCGGCTACTGCACTGCGCATGCGTGACCTAGCGCGACACCACCACGCTGCACCACGACACACCACGCTGCGCTGCTAACACTGCAGCACCACTACTCAACCACCACAGTTTCTCTACGTCATGTCGTCTCATTGAAGGGTCTGTCATATCACCAGAGTGCTCATTACAAAACATGAAAATGGAATTCATTTTACAATAAAGCTACCAACCAACGCGACTTGTGCCTCAAGTGAATATACCTTTTTTTTTTTTTTTTTTTTAGGATGGGAAATCATCAAATGACCCCTCCCGCTCTGGGTGGAGCGGAAGGGAGTGTCAGACTCTTACTGACTAAAACCCATCCGTGTTCCTTCCTTAGCCCTTTATGTTCCGGGGCAGCGGTAACCCTTTCGGACAATCCCGCTGCCCCGGCAGGCTTCGGCCCTGACGGGCCCCTCCTTCGATGCTGACATCTCTTTGAGGCGCGCGTGGAACACATACGCGCCGTCCGGCACGGGCCTGGTCCTGATCGGACGGCGAGCTACCCATTACTCGCCGTCCGCAGGCCCGCGCCTACGGTGGCCGGGAGTCGTCACGCGGCTCCCGACGCCCGGAGCGTCTACCGCGGCGGCTGGGACGGGCGGCCCTCTCAGCTCTCTCCCTCGCCCATCCCGCCACCTCCTTCGCTAGCATGACTGCTTCGCAGAAGGAGGTGACTGCCTCCCACTCCCTCTCACCCCGGACCATGGCTTGGACCAGGGCCGGGCGCGAGAGGTCGCCGCCGCTGCCGATCGCCTCTACGAGGACACGGCGGTGCTCTGCCCAAGCCGGGCAGACCTCCACCGTATGCTCCACCGTGTCCTCAGGGCGATCCTCGCAGTGGTGACACCCGGGCGTTTCCTCCCGCCTGATGATGTGCAGGAACCTCCCGAAACATCCGTGTCCGGTGAGGACCTGCGTCAGGCGGTAGGTGAGGGCGCCGTGACGCCTCTCTAGCCACTCCTCAAAGAGGGGCCTTACCGCCGCTATCGCGGCGTGCCCTGCGCTGGGTTGCGACAGTAAGTGAATATACCTAACATTTGTTTCAACTGGACAAAACAAAATGCAATGTCACTGGTCGTAGAGTCGCATTTGGCTTAGCGCTAAAAAATGCAACCAGAAGTACGTTTGAAAGAGTATAACGAATATTTTGAGTTCATTGCTTAATAGAATAATAACCAAATAAAAATATAACACACAGTTCTAACTTGATTTCAGCGGCCTACGATAAGCCTACGATACTACTACGCCACCGCTATGACACTGCTACGATTCCGGTAAGACACTGCTACGCCATCGATACAATATTGCTACGCCACTGCTACGCCACTGCTACGCCACCGCTACGACATTGTTACGCCATCAGCACGACCGCTATGCCACTGCTACGCCACCTATGATTCTTCTACAACACGGCTATGACAACGCTACGACGCTGCTACGACACTACTACGCCACGCCTACGATCCGTCTACGAAACCACTCGACGCTTCGTCTTTTAACTCATGCTAAGTTTTCAGTTAACTATATATAATAATTATAAGTACCTACAATAAATATGGTGCTTGACGTATGTAATGAAAGTTCTAGTTATCAAAAGTAATGAAAGATAATTAAGTAGATATTATTTCTTTTGATTCATAAAACCTGGTTTGAAATGTTCACAGAATTTGATTCAAAGGAATGTCAATCAACAGCGACTTGGTTTTACTAGACGCACGCAATTGAAACCTATTAATTACTACCTTGAAATAGCAAAGGTAAACCTCACAGGGAAAACTAGGGAATTAATCATTATTACAAGAAGAGGAAAGTTTTACTCGTCAATTGATGGGTTTACAGAGAGGTATGTACAGAAAAGATATAAACCTGTTGGTGATTCGCGGTTGGTAACATAAATTGATGGAGAAGCAAAGATATTATGAAGCTCAAAATAAAGTTGAAACGTAGGAATGAGATGAGACTTAAAAGAGACAGGCCAAATTTCTTTGGTCTCATCAGTATCATCATTTATAGAATTTGTCCCTGTTGTGACGAGAAGATAAATCGATTCTGTGCTTGATAAGAGGAAGGAAAGAAGTTCAATCTGCCTCATTAAACATAGAGACGATAATAGAAATCTCAACTCTTTGTAGAAAAATCAAAAGGAGAATGATTTTGAAAATGATCTAAAATCAAATTCGAGTCTTGAATTTGATTGATAAAAGGAACAGATTTCTGGTTAGTTATAGCGATCGGACATAATTTAAGTTGTTTAATTTGTGTAATCATAAACATTTTAACTTCAAAGCACAGCAGGCAACGAACGCAATCCGAAGGCAACTTTCCGTTAACCCTTCCAACACGCTAAGCATGCTTTTAGTTAGAAACACGAGTGCTGTAAGTACCGCGATGTCTCGATGGCGCTCGACAGCGACACAGCACTATAACTCAACGCTATTAGTAAATACAACATAAATCAGCTAATGCATCATTTAATGGTTGTTATAGTTGAACGATTAACGGCCGTGCCTAATCTTCAATGCGTTAAGTACAAACACATAAACGTGTTGGTTTACCGCGCTCGTAAATACTTATGATAATAAGGTGTGGTACCAGCGTACGTATCATAGCGTTGATTGTATTGCAAAATGGAAACGCACCGCGGACCGGCCACATTCGTACTTGGTATCTACCTCGTAATATTTCCTCCGGCTCGCTTATGCAAATGCAGCATATTGACAAACAATATACATGGAAATGTATGAAGTGGCCGCATAAAAGTGACAGGGCCTGGGTGCGTACCATGCATCGGAGGCACGCAAGGGACTCCACATAAAACACCGCACGTTTTATGAGCAGCGCTGCATCGATTTACAAAGTTATTTATTGATATTAAAACAAGTGACGGTTACTCTATTTCTAGGCAAATGGCATGTAATTAAGTTGTTTGAATTAACGCTCGGTTTTACGACGCATTGAGTAAATATACCAGTTATTTTAATAAATCACGTATTCATTAAGTTATGATTGCAGCTATATGGAACTCTAAATTGCTTACTATTAATCATTGGTTAAATATATCTTAACTTTGAGATAGAGCCTTTACGTCTGTTGCACACTATATACCTACTGTAGAATACATACTTACTTCGTATTAAAAGGGTTCATAATCCGATCTTGGTACACATACGTTTGTTTCTTCTCAAAGACTGCCGTTCCTGGAATGGGTTTATAGTTGATACGCTACATTGACGTGTGAGAGCAAAATAATTACTCTCATTGTTTGTTTATATAAAGTTTGCTTACATCACATTTAGCACGCGATTACATAAAATCGATGAAAACAACAATAAACGATTGATATAAGGTTACTTAACTTTGTTTATGTGTAGCGAGCGAGAGAACAATAACAATAAGTTTATCATAATCGGCGACAACCCGACTGCCCCTCAGACATTGTGTCAGTCCGTTTATCGTGCTAAGACCTTTGGCTTATTAGCGGGGCGCGGCACCTGCGAGCTACGATAATGGCACTCGTAATGTCCGAGATTTATGTCGTTGAATTAAAATGAAATGTCACTTAATTTAATCAACACTCCCCGTGGCGCGGGCCACGGCGAAATAAACGCGGATGAATCACCTTGTTTTGCAGTACATTCTCGGAACTGATTAATAATTATAATAATTTATCTCGTCAATAAAACAATAATTAACAGTCAGTAGTCATACGAGCCGTCGTATAAATTTCCTAATGTGAAACCTAGTGTAACTTGATACCGAGATCGAACAGGTTGCTGCTACACCTGGGCACCTGGCGAGGCTCACGTCAACTACGATAATAGACCAAACTTATTTCATTTTAATCATTTTCCAAAAATATCGATTACTAACTTTTTGGCTCGGTTTTAATAAAAATATAAGGTTTTAACGATCTTCCAAACAATATCCAGTATTATCTGGTTTCTATTGATTCAACACAACATAATCTATTTCGGTATTACTGTTTTTCAATACGTCCAGGAGAGGTATCTGGGTTCAGGCACTTCATAAAGAACAGCCGCAGTGGATATGTTGTATTCTCCAAATAAGGGCAGGTCGTTGCTCCGACGTTGTCTTCTTTGTTTAAAAAAATAATACTCGTCTCATATGTACATATTATGAACGTAGGTACGTGTATGGAAAATAAACTGAGAATTAATCATGTGTAAAATCCTTCGTTTTTATGAATGTTTAAAAGAAAACGAAGGTTCATTGTTGAGAAATGTCTTTCATAAACGTCGGATGCACATTTTACATAAGTGCTTTATTTTCAGTATTTTTGGTGTTAATACGAGACATTAATTTAATGGTCTATCAAAACGTAACCTACATAAAAACGAGTTGCAGCTCCGAAAAATCAGTCGTCACCTCTATATTAATTGTCATTAACATGTTCAACATGGCCGATAGCGATCAAGTTGGATACATAATTAAGAACGATTATGTCAGATTCGGGCAGTATTTTAAACTAGTTGGTTGGTTAATGCCATTGTCACGGTATAATTATCTATGCAGTATTGTGACTCGGCCCTGTTCTAGAAATAATTACCTACAGCACCGCGGTACGTAGACACGCGATAGGGCTGCCGCCTACAGTACCTATTTTAATTTCATCAACCTACTTGAGTTTCCTTCTAGTTTTGTGATTGTAAGTAAATATTAGATTTAAAAAAATTAAAATCCGTTGTGAATGAAATAGGAAGAGTTCATCATTTTGTGTTTTTAGATTAGCAGATTTAATAAAAAAAAAACTTATTGACGAATTCAAACAACCAAAACCAGCACAATATAATCTGTATAATTAATTGCTCTTTGCACTATTAAGTAAGTACTTGTAATTATTTCAATGAATATTTGTTACAAATCGCACGCTTATACTGCTCACAAAACCATCACACCGTTCGGCGTCCGTTCGTCACTGCGGAGCATTCGAGCTGTTTGTTAACCGAGTGTAAACCGAACTCGAGGCGCGTAGGTATAAAAATAGAATACTGTATAGATTATTACACCGTGCCATTGTGATATGAATATGGATTTAATGTTGTACAAACATCAGGCGCTTCAGGTTACACGGATCAAGTGTCGTGACAGCACGGGGTCGGCTGCCAGGTGCGCTGCTTGGGACATTAATCGTGATACACCATCGTATAGATCACAATCAAAACCAGTTTTATTATTTTAAAGTTGTAAATGACGCAAGTGGCGGTGGTGCGGGCGCAGGTGGGACGTGTACGGTAACCCGACCGCTACGGCCGTGCGCTGCGTCCAGCAACACAGCGCAGCATTATGCAACTCATTAGGACCGTAACAAGATACCAACTTATCATTGCACTTTTTATATTTGCGTAATGATTTCTTAATTATCCACTTGTAATTTAACGCCACTACACATCTTGGTGACACCTGACTTGTTAATTAACTAAATGAGATGTTAAAGTTGCACTTGTCACGCAACCGTTGTGTCGCTTTCTTTATAAGATTATTGAATAATAGGGTACAATAAAGTGGAGCAGCGATAAGTACAATGTTGCTCAGTTCAAAGTTGAGCGGTGGAGGCGGCCGTGTGTAGGCGCGCGCGCGACACGGTCAGGCGGCGCGGCGTCACCGCGCGGCGCCCTATCGTCTACCGGCCGCCTATCATTATTCCCATCCAAACATTATTTACCACTCGACCTTTTTATCCTGAAGCCTTTTTTCACAAACTGCACTTCCACTTATCAGGTAGACATCGTGAGATATTAATATATTTGGGCAGATATTTAGTGCTCATATTGAACCGATAAACGCTTTTAGTGTCGAGCTTTGAAAATAAATAATGGCAATTTAGATAATTAGGTTTTACAAAAATATCCAAAGGAAACCTTATGGTCGACATTAGCTCATCAGACATACGGGGATATAATTGCATAATACAGCACTTTATGACAGTCGTCTTCGAAGGAATTTTCATTGACCGGAAAATCGTTGTATGTAATTACTGCCGGCGATATAAACTCCAGGTTGTACGTTGCGCTATTTAATTAATCCTCTCTGTATTTCCTATCAGTCCAACACGTTATCCAGACAAGAAGTTAAATAAATTTAATATAATTCTGATACTTTTTCAACCGTTACTGATACCCTTTTTTACTTGGCAAGGAACGCGGATGGGACTCGAAAGCAATATTTATTTATAAAGTCCGCGCATCGGATGCAGACCGACTGCATCGGGATTCCATTTATACGTATCGTTGATGTTTTTCTGTTTCCAACAATCTCCTGCGACTGGTGTGCGCAGGCGCATTGCGAAGCGCCCAGCATCGCAAGCGACTTTTATTACTTGTAGAACCTTCGTACTTATATTTAGGTGTATAAATATCAGCTTAGGTTTTTCTCAGCAGATGTTCTTGTTCGTTTGAATAATGTAGAGTTCAATAACTTGTATTTTCTGATGTGAAGTTATTGTGAAATAGAAATGCGTTGGCGTTAAGAGTAAGCTTGCGGGAAAAAAATATTTTGGCCATGATTATATTATGCTATGACGTATATTTAAACCTGAAAAAAATCAATACACCGTTCTAAAAGGCCAGACCGATATTTTTACGCGAAGCTAAACATACGTTCCCATATCATAAAACAGGAAAAAATAAACCACACAATAATGACGGTAGGCGAAATACCTTTTAAATGGTTTTGTTTTGTGATCCTCCATTTAATTAATCCGTTCCACTGCCAAATCATCTGTATAATAAAGTTCTCATGACGTAAGCTTCGGAACATGCGGCCAAAGGAAAGAATTAAATCGTTATTAATTAACTAAAACATCGGTGTAAGATTTCATGCTTTTTTCTACGATCGAAGCTTGTATTGAAACGAGAATCAATATTTTATCATTAATTTTCGAAATATGATATCGATAGATACGAACATTTATTTTATTATCGACGTTTATAGGTATCTTGTTTATTAAAATAAGGATTAGATACGAGGCTATTATAGTTTAAGTGGTTTAAATGTATGAGCACACCTGGCGAACATTTCTAGACACCTTGGTTACTTTAGCACGCCACGCCTTTAAAGCGTAGATTCAGTATTCTGTTTTAGAGGTATAAATAATTTTTTACCCTGAAAAAAACCAGCCATATAATCGACACTGTCGTGAAAGGCGACTAAGGCGTAAGCTTAAAAGCTTTGTTAATATCAGTAACCTGCTAAGCCTGCCCTAAGGTTTACATCAACATATCGCTACAACCGTTCGTAGCGGTCTTAGAAAGCCTGCAGCAGTGGACATTAACGGGCAGACATGTTGAACGTCCCGGGGGTATCGTGAGGCGAGGCGATGTAGGTGAGGCGCTGAGGGCGAGTGCATGATCAAGTGTAGCGTGTATAGCGTATATTCTGTGAGGAGATTCGCGGAAGAGGAGCGCGCGGCGACCGCCCGTCTGAGCGCGCAGCACCTGCCCGCGCCGCGAGCTATTTATAAACCAGACCGTACCTCCGACATAGAATAAGCCTTATTCGCATACGACACGCCTCAACTTTAAACCTCCGTCATTCTGCCTACTACGCTCAGACCTCTAGTTGGACTGTTGGACTCGCACGATGTACCTTTTATAGTGTTATCACAATAAAATTTCTTGTTTGTAAGTTTTAAACTTGGCAGTCTTGTAAAGGTGTGTTAACAACACTGTTTGTATTTGCATCATTCAACACTGTTTTAGGTAGGTTCTATTTAGTACTTGAGCTGCAAAACTTTGTCAGCACGTGACATATCTCAGGCATAGGATGTTATAGCTTCGGAACGAGCTTTTGGTGCGGTTTTTCTCCGGAGAATGTGTTTTCAATTAAGCATATAGCTAAAAAAGTTTTAGCCATGAAACAGCTGCGTTATTAGTTTAATAACGCAGCTGTTTCATGGGTATCGTTCTGTGATGGAAACAATGAAGTGTCTCTTCTAGATGTTAGCTCGTAGCAGTGCGTTGTGCATTGCTATTTATCTGCGACTCTATAGTATCCAACATATTATTCTAGTACACAATACTACACCCAATAATATATTGTTTACTTGCTTTTTGCGCAGCATCGCTGTTCATAATTTTCCGTAATGTCTTTATGTATATGCTTATATAACAAGAATAGTTACAATTGCCAGCGTAATAATAAACACACCTGGGTTGGTGCGAGCTTTTCAACTCCGTTAGCGTGGAGTGTGCGAGGTGGCGAGGTAGCTACCAGTAGTTGAATAAATATTATTTTTAATGATCAGTGCAGCCGGTGTTTGTGCACTATGTGTTCGACATGTTTACGTAACAGTGTTCAGATCTCGGCAGCCGCCGGCCGCGCTCTCGTCGTCGGTAAACACACCAAACGGTGTTCAGCACACGACACACACGACCCGATGTTTGCTCACCGACTAGTTCTTGTTCACCGCTCTCCGTTCCAACACATTAGTCGCGCCCTGATATACTCGTACCTACATATCTCGAGTTGAAAGATAAAATGTGATTGATTTTTTCGCTCATCGATAAAATACGTAGAGTTTTTTCAACCGTATTTCATTATTCGATGTCATCGTCCTCGGGCACGCCTATTCACCTATAGGCTATGCATACTTTAGCTTTAGATGAGGAAATATTTTAAGTCAACAAGTTACTACAGAATATCTGTGCCTACACATCATAGCGCATCACACGACTTCATTTTTCGTAGCAAAAGCAAAAGGGCCGTGTCCTTATGCTCAGAGGTCAAATATGCGAATGCATGCCAGTCGTAAAAACTCGGCAAGGTGAACTGAACTGTTAGACAAAGGCTCATCGCGCGCTGAACTAATTAGGCTGAACGTTGTGAGGAATGCCCCGCGGGCCACGCCGGTAATTGTAGAGCGCGCGCGCCGCGCCGCTCCGCGCCCCCGGCTGCGCGGGCGCACACATCAGTGCGAACGAAGCTTTTGCTACAAGATTTATTTACATCCGGATTCTATAACTAGAAACTAATGAGTTACATATAATACGAAATATAAATAACTGCGTGTTATTGCATTCACGCCAGAAAATAATAATTTTATGCATAAATTCCACAACATCACATGCACATAACATTTTTGGAAATGCTTACATATTTTTTTTATTTAATCAATGCAAATATAGCAGTAAATAGCGTCGTCAAACCAATTTATTACTACGTTGATAACGGTAGTAGTGGAAAAAATTGTTTGTGCGTTGGCGGCCTAACACACTGACAGAATGTCGGTCGCTGCGCAAGGTTATGCCAATGTATGATGGTGTTTTAGGCCGATTACTATATTGACCATGTGTTACATAGGTACGTACCCATATAATTAAGCTAATGTGAGAGTAAAATATTATTAATCAATGCTCTTTATACTCCACGAAGTGACGACTGATGGACGATAGTGGAACATAACTATAACATTAACGCATTTATGATAAGAATTTTGAACATCGATCACCATGTTACCAAAGAATAATATAAAGAACATTAGTGGAAAAATAACGACACATCGTAACAAGTTCAGTTCAGAGTAAAGTACAATAGACTGAGGAACCATGCAATCATGTAAGTAGCAACAACATAACATCATGAGTACTGAATTTCAGCGTCCTCTGTGATGAATGATAAATGATTTTATTTCTATAAGTAGGTTTGTACAAACACTTTTACACGTCAATCATATTATAAAAATAGATGAGATATTGACCTGGTGGTCTATGGTTTTTCTACACTATATAATAGAAAACTTTTATTTACAGACAGAGCCTACACCAATAGACTAAACTTAGAGACTATATCTAGTAAGCACTGAGTAAAACTAAGTAAGTAAGGATTTAGACTTAGTTTCACTGTAGATCAACTGGATTGATAGAGAAGTAAATGTTAGGGGCGAAGCAATTTAATTAGTTACACTTTTGAGTACAATATTATCATATTTCAAGAACAAGCTTCCTCCATGGACTCGATGTATGATTTTGCTCTAAATTCCAATTATAGACTCCTCTCAATATAATCTCAACTTCAAGGCAAGATTCTTAGAAGACCCTGATTTAACGGCGAGTTTACATCGAGCGGCCTTTGAGTAATTTTCCTTACACGTAATGGTATTTTTTTATTTGGAAAACGGAAATAATTTAGCTATAATTTATGATGGATTAGTTTAGCGTTAGTGCAACAGTTTTTGTGTGGATATTATTAACGTCGCTGCGGAGCGGTCTCGTTCTGGGCGGCCTTCACTCGACGGAGACAAGAGGCTTGCTGCCACTTTCACTCGACCACCGACACGTGCATCCATAAACAACTTATTTTAGATGCGTGGATGTGGCATTTTTCTCAATAAACTGTAGAACAAAAAGTGTTTTTTGTTTATAGCTTAATGAACTTTGTTAAAACCAACTTTGATCCAGAAAGAACTTGATAACTTTGTTTCTGTAAAGTAGGTATGCATTAAAAAACAAACTACCCCAGTATCTTACTTACGTCAACACAGGCGAAAGTAAAAAGAAACGGTACTTAATATGATTTGATTCATATCACCTCCAATAATTCGTAGCTCTACGATTTTGGAGGTTCATACTCTTACCAGAAAAATTCTGGCTTGAAAACGTATTGTTTTCAAGCCAGAGTTTTTCATTGTAAGTGCCAACACAATTTGTTTTTCACATATACCTACTCGCACCTGGCAACTTGTTTTGATAGTTTTTTCACTACACAGTTACACACACACACACTCATACATAATAAATTCT
The DNA here is from genome assembly GCA_963669345.1 of Gortyna flavago. Taxonomy (NCBI): domain Eukaryota; kingdom Metazoa; phylum Arthropoda; class Insecta; order Lepidoptera; family Noctuidae; genus Gortyna; species Gortyna flavago. Next base: position 12,188,526 of record OY770129.1, read on the forward strand.
TCGTACATGCCTGAAGGTATGTTTTTAAACGTCGCGGCGCGGCGTCGGCATGGGTGCCTATACAAAAATTAGTTTCGCTTTGCTACGAAATTGTCACAGGTGTACCTACTTAATCTGTGGGTTTGTATCACTAAGTTTTAAAATGCTTATTTGGTGATATTTTTTTCATAAATACAGAGGTGTTGTTACCTGGCACAGGAGTCAGGGCTTCGCTTTGTTTGTACACATTTTGTATGCCAATAAATTAATTATTTCAAAATTTTCTAATAATAATTTTGGGTGATATATCAAACACAAATTGAAATTCAATGAAAATATAAATAAAGGATTCTAAGAAGAAAATTCTCTAAAAGCCTTTCAATTTAGCGTATATTGTCTAAGGATCAAGAATCAATAATATGTATCATCGGTTGTAATGGGCAAAGCACATAGGTACACATAGATCGTGCGTGTGCGCATTTCGAAACCGGTGTTGCGCAATAAGGTCGGCGCCAAGGACGCGGGTTCGTTGCCAGAAATAAATTGCTGTTTATGTCTGTGTAGTGTACACTGCGGGCCGCGCGCACTGCCCGCGAATCAAAACCCATAATGGGCAAATTGTTTTTTTTTTCATCGAAACTCTAAAGCTCTTTTGTCTGTGCGGTTGACATGTATTAGAACTTTATGGCAACAAGATTTTATGGCCTTTTTGAAACTGTACTGTCTTGTTAACTTACGTTAAAAAATGCAGAGTTTTTCTATCTTCGAGTTTCGCTGGTAGAATAAAGAAGCGTTTGTTTAATATTCAATCTATACCTACCGTCCCAGTACACTGCACGGTAATCATTAAGTGACAGTTACTTACATAAATAAGTTTGAACTACTAACGAGGCCAGACATGTCCTTTAAAGCTGTCGCTAAAAAAGATAAATATGATTTTCCGCAGTTACAAGAAACTTAACACGATCGGTTAATAAGTCTGTAACGCAGCGGACGTGTAACACGATCGGTTAATAAGTCTGTAACGCAGCGGACGTGTTAAGTTGTTACGAGCGAACAAAAGACTAGTAAGTAGGTAATAAGTATAATAAGGTGATAATTTCTATTCAATGTTATGAACTAGAATTCTTCTGTTACGTTTATTTGCTGAGCGTTAATATTTACACTTGGGACATACTTTCATAATAACGAAAAAAAGATTAACGATTGTCACATATCAAAAATCATAAAAATAATGTATTATTTTCTTGGCCCAATTTTCGCGCTCGCCACTTTCTCCCTGAACAGAAAAAGGCGGAAGAAAATAGTTCACAAATGAGGTTTACTTAGCTTTACTCTCTAAGGCTATTTGTAGAGTTCAAACAACAGTTTCAAATTCTGTGCCAATTACATACAGGTATTATGAAAACGTTGTAAATGCAAGGCGTGGATTATAGCACTCGATCGACACGTATTGTGTGCTATATTGCATAGGTGCAATTAAATTACCTACTTATGGTAAGATTTTAATATATCTCCTTAGTCGTTCACTCTTGAAAGATTCATTGGTCGTGTTTGATGACTCTGCATTTTCTTTAATATATAGCTCTTCCTAAAGAATTCAAAGGGCTTTACCTACTAGCAATTAGTACCAAATTTAAATTCTTTAAACAGTAATCGTCATCTACAACAGGGCAAGTCTTGTATAGAATTTCATGTTACGTTGCATTTATAGTGGTGACAAAATACTCGTTTAGTGTTGTCGCGACGACTCGGAGAGATGCGCTGTAGCATGCATCGCAGCGGGGCCGCCTGGCCGGTTAAATATGTCATCACCGTGATACCGACACGTGACAACTACACCACCAGTGGGATTACCATCCACGCTTATTAACTTTATTTTCGCTTCACATGTAACTGTTCTCTAGAGCTGCACTCTCACTCAACAAAATAATATTACATTTTGGTCGTTTTATTAGTCGTTTTAGGTTTCTAATCGCGTAATTAAAGTCAGAACGATTGTTTGTAACAAATGTAAACATATTTATAAACGTTATTCCCCATGAAAGTGATTAATAGCGTTTATAATGTAAGCACCATTCCAGAAAAGCTCGCTACAATGTTGTAACGGGATGATTAAACTGTACAACATCGAACAAGCTAAGGGCGTACATCAAAAGCTCAGCTCAGCGTGATACCTGTAATGCTTGAGTGACACGCTTTACAAACTGCACTTGACGATAAAGCCGAGTTCATACAGATTTAAATACCTTTGCACAGCAAGTTAATTTATAAGAAATTAAACCTTGTTCTCGCATTAGTGTGGCTCGGCTCGAGCTCGGTGATACGGCTATGGTCCATGTGACGCTGCCCTTATGGTGAAAGTCGATTGTGATTGAGGTGTGTACGAGACAAACAAAACGCGAGGCGTGCGAGTTCCGCGGCACGCGACTATATTATTATTTTTCCATCGACAAAATAATTATGTTCCTTTTTCAACCTTCGGCATCGGGGGGAAAGGTCGAAAGTGTGATGGACAGACAAATTGATGGTAGCGAGATGCGCTCTGATGCTCAAATTCGAAACGCAAACAAGTCACCGGTACGTGTTAAATATTTCACGCTGCGCCGCCGCGCGCGTTGTTCTTTTTCATTTTAATGAACAAGAATTCTGAAAATTCGAAATTAACCGAAGAATGAAGACGGATTACGCGCTGTTATAATTTTAAAGTAACGCAAGTCGTTGTTAGGGTTACCACGTAAATGGACACTAAGAAAATTGGAATAAAAAAAATCTTTAAAATATTACAATCATGTCTTGCACCACAAATTCTGGGTAAAGTTAAATGAAAAAGTTTTTGATTAAGATAAGCTAAACCGTCAAAAAGTGTATGAAGGTTGGTAATAAAAGCGTGCAATGTGATTGTTGGCGCGTGTGGCCAGATGGTATCCGTATGTTGAGTGTGCACTTGATAAGATAAGGTACCTGTGTACATGGCGGGGTGCGCGGGCGCATCCGCGGGTGTGCGGCGTGGTGCGCCTGCGCGAGACTCGCGGCCGCGGCACGGCCATCGACCGCACGCCTCCTCTAAAATATTCCAAGCATGCACAAATTAAACTGGTTTTTTCTTTATATTACTTTTGCATAAAAACATTGTAAACTAAACAATTTCGCGATACTGTGCAATATAGCACACCTGTTAGCTATTATATTAAATGAGTTTCTGATATCTAGGTAGCTGCTGGTGCTGCTGGTGGCTAGCTATCATCAATGTTGAGGCTGGTTCTATCGATACCATGACCTCGCCATACTATGAAATTGAAACAGATAGAAGATTTTTTTTACAGCGCTTTAATTTGAACTTACAGGTATTTCAGGAATGCTGAAATATGAATAGAGAGGTACATATTAGTATTGTTTTTTAAGCATTACCTCCGTCGTACCTATTAGGCTCTGAAATTAAAGGCTCAAGCAAAGGCAAGGAATTCTGTTACTTAAAATGATGTATCAACCATTAGTAGTCACATATTAGGTAGGTATGTAAGAAAAGTATTGCTGGAAATGGCTGCAGCTTTTAATTATGAGACCAAAAAAATATAAACTTAGCTTCTACAGAACTTTCAGTATAAAACTAAGTCAAAGCTCCTGCAACTGAAGCCTATCTGAATTCTAATAGGTTATTTAACAATAATAAAAGCTGAGTGACTATTATTTATTATCTGTTTTGCTTGTTACTTTGGTTAACCATTATCAGTAAAAAATTAAAAGACTCCAACAATGTATAGATAAGTAGATGTTTAAAACAAAAGCAATCGCTTTCCACGTGAGGCCGAGTCGAAAGTTCGCTCCAATTCATTTGTAGCTTTTTGTCTCAAGGGAATGCAAGTCGTCAGACTTTAGTCTGGTCTGCAAGCCAGCAGCGCGGGGGGCCGCTCCTCGCCCTTTTGTTTTTATATCCGTGCAAGAATGCAAAACAATTATAATTCCCTTAGGGATAAGTCGTCGCGCTCTTTGGGAACTGAGCGTACGTAATCAACAAACGATTTTCGTATCTTATTCGGCTTGCGGTTTGAAAAAACTCTAATTGGATTATAAGCCGGATCACCTCTTGCATTATCTGGAGGCACTAGCACTGCCCTCCGCGGATTGGCCCCGGCTGCTACTGATGAGCAGGGAGTGGCTCAGCAGAGAGGTCCGAGGCGCGCACACAAGCACCGACGCTGACCAATCCATTTACGATAATTACGCCGAGATGGGGGGATAAATCGGCGTCCAGCCGTCCACCGCCGAGTTACGACCGAGCCGACTATAAAATAAATTATACCCACTTCGTTCGCCTCCACTCAGTTTTTTGTGGCCGTCCAAAGCGAACGAAAAAAAAACAAAAGCAAAATCTCGAGAGGACGAAATACGAGGCAAAGACAAAGCTTGAATTTATCTACTGATAATATAGACGTAGGGCGGGTGGCGCGGCAGACGCGGAGTTGCCGACCGGGTGGCCGGCCAAATTATACGGCGCGCATTCCTGCGTCCAGGCAAAAACATGATATATAGCCGCCTTGTGACGAAATATTTGAAATTCGGAGACCTGCCCGCCACACTCTAAATGGAATCCACTTTAAATATTATCTCTGACATTCTTTTCAGACGACTTTATAATCTTTACACAATATTTTAAGAATGAATGTGATATGATATTTACGACGGTGTGCGTACTTAGAAATAGTTGTTTGTAGTTGGATGCGGACTTAAATTGCAAGAGGATAGCATAAGAAAAGAAAGGCTCCAGCGCAGGCGTCATGCGCCTAGCTAACCTTATACAATTCAACTAGATGAATTTCCTTGGCGGAATGCGGCTCCGTATGCATACGGCATACGGAGCGTCCAAGAATAAACTCTACACTCTTGGACAGTTAAATTATTATGTATCCAGTGATTCAAGCTTCAAGACTTCGAAACATTTTGTTTATGTACGATTCACGTCTCTGTTATGAGATTTATATTTCGTTTTTAGCAAAAAATTCACGAAGTGTGTGTATGTAGAATGCATTTTATAGATTATTTCGTCATTATATTGCTAGGTGTGGTAGCAGTAGTTCAATGGCGTCCAGTTAGAACCCGCGAACTTCCGAGCGGAAGTCTAGCTTTACATCATTAGGTATAAATTATCGATATGACTTATTAAGTTGTCATTACTTGACGTATATGTTTCAATGTATTTTATCTTGTTGTTGATGCTATATACTTACAACATGCTTGGAAATCGGTCAAACAGTTAAAGTGAAATTGGTTACTATGGAAGCAAAAGACCTCCTAAAGTTAATAATTTATGGTCTGTAGAGTGTACAGATTTCATAATGATCGTTGTAGACAGTATGTCTCTAGGGGTTTTACCAGTCATATATGACCGATTCGTTGAAATAACCAGAAACAGGTACCTTCTGTTATCACTGTCTAGATTACTATTAGACCTTTCCTGAAAAGATACCTTGATGATAGATGATAGATAGATTTTCTTGATTTTCATCCTGTTTTTCTTCTTCTGCTTAGGCTTGGGTTGTTCACAGTAGGATACGTAGAGGGCCAATTATCAAGCCTTGAAACAGCGTTTAGAACAAATAATGTCATTAGGTTACAACATTGTTTCTATGGGTTTAATAAAGTTGGATGTACCTTCTATTAAAAGGGATCGAAGATAAATTGAATTTTCCTTAATTTCAAACAAGTTTTCTTAAAATTTTCTTCAGACTTTTCTGTAAGAAATCATTTCCACATGCAATCAAATACACTGTCAGTATCGGATTTCATCCTCCAACTGGCTGTCTAACCTACCAACTAAGAAATACCATTTCGATCTATCCCCATCAGAGTTCAAAGACGCACTTGCATTACTTTACCACAGATTACCAGTCTCAATGCCAAAATCATGTGATGGCTGTGGCTGCGATGAATTCAACGCTGATCATGCTCTATATTGTAAAAATGGTGGTCGTATAACAACACGTCGTCATAATGAAAATAGAGATTTATTCCGCGACTTATGTCAACACGCATGGGGAAACGTAGTCAAAGAACCCATCATATCCGAAGGACACTGCGGACTACGTGGAGATCTTTCATGCCGTGGCGTTTGAGATGCTCAGAGAGAGGCGTTATTTGATATCCGTGTCGTAGACACTGACGCTCCTTCTTATATTGCACGCCCTGTCGCCTCTGTACTAAAATCCGTCGAAGAAGAAAAAATATGTAAATATTCAAACACTTGTGAAATACGACATGCGACATTCTCCTTGTTGCATCTGTTGACGGAGTCTTCGCCACACATATGTCTAACTTCGTAAATCATCTTGGAGCTGCAATCGCTGACCGCTGGATGTTTTAGCGTAGGTATTGATGGGTTGGCTAAGATCAAGAATCATCATCTCAATAATACGTGCCACTAGCATGTGCATTCCTGACACAAGGTATACATTTAAATCAATAGCCAAGTTATTCGGCTTCGATTATGGAGCAGCCCTACCTAGATAAGACTGATGTGGATGCGGTCAACGAATTGGGAAGACGTCGATTACAATAAATCGCGACAGATAAATAAATTTGCTTTATTCGTTAATTAATCAATAATTTGACAGTACCATTGTTAAAGATTATTTTGTAAATATCTTTTTTCATCTTAATGTAGCTTTGATAAGCAAAGCTTTGAAAGCATAAATTTTCCTGACTCGTTTTAAAAGAGGCAAAAGTTACTTTTAAATTGAAATGTATCGTTAAGCTTTTATATAACACCATGCGGAAGAATTAATCCATATAGGTAATGTGCGTCAAGTTCGTTACTGCATGGTGTTTCATTCATTCGTGAGTAACCTTGCAGCGAGGTTACCGTGACACACACCTCTAGACGACCCCAGCTTGCAACGTTCATCTAATAAGACTTATTTTGACTGCGACTTGAACATGACCTTATATCCGGCGGCTGTAGGCATAACATGAGCCTAAAGGTGAGAATCGGACCTGTACCACATTTGGAACGTATTAAAGGTCAGATTATAAAGGCATTGTTTCTCTAAGTTGTTATCTAAAGTTATGGTTACAATCTGCACAGAGTCGTCATTGGTGTATAGCGTATGGCTATAAGTACATTACAAGTAGCGTCTGATACGTTACTGACCTACGCATTCAATATAATGGATTATACTTGGCATTCGTGATACAGGGTAATCCTAGTACGAGTGCCAAAGCACTCGTTTGACATCTAAATGCACATTACATAAGACCAAATTTGTTTGTTTAAAAGGAGATTTACTGTGCATATTCTTCTTGTACCTAATAAAGATTTTTTTATTATTATTATACTGTATTTTTTTTTGGCTAGGACATTTTAGTCTTTTGATAAAAGCTGTAACTTTTCTGTCTACATATAAATAATAAGAAACCATTATAATAAATTATATATAAAAGAACACTACTGTAGGCTCTACACATAGCATAATCACTACTTTTTAGTGCAATTAACAGCTAATTCAAGCACATACAACATATTTACCTATGTATCATGACTATTATTATATATCTAAGTACGGTATGGCTAGAATGTCATATCTAAACAGATTTTTATCTACTGCAATTTAATCGTATTTTTTACCATGGGTTACGTTATAATGAATAATAGACAGATACAATTTAAAATTACATCATTTATTACATCTGCAGTTTAATAAAATAATAATTACACGAATATATACACAAATAAGTATTTACAATGTTCGAGGCCGTCACTATATGTACACTGGGTCCACGAGTTATCACTAGGTCCGCACTGGGCGTGGGGGGCGCCTTCGTCATCGGCAGCCGCAGCCCGTCACCATCATGTCCTGATAGTTTTTGAGCACCACATTATTTAGTTCGTCCATATATAACATGGAAATAGAGGAGAGCTGCGTAGGTACACAGCACGCTTTCGGCACCGCGGCCGGGTTCACTGAGTTCACGAGAGTCTGCACGATCGCGTGGTTCGTGCCGTTGAGGTGGTCGGCCAGCGGGAACGGGCAGTCGCCCTGGCAGTAGTAGGCCTCGTAGCCATGTGGCGCCACGATCCAGTCGCTCCAGCCAACCTCCGCAAAGTCCACGTACAGCGGGCGGCGCTGGCAGATTTCGCGCGCCTCCTTGCGGCGGTGGTGCGCGCGGTGGCCGCGCCGTTGCGTCGCGCGCTTGCTGCGCACCAGGCGCGTCTCGCCGCTCTCCCGCGCAGCGCGCGCTCGCGCGTCCTCTGTATACAGCAGCAACAACGGTTGCCGCGTGCTCCACTCTTCGTCTTCCTCCGCGGCACGTCTCCGCACTCTCACATGAGATTGTTTAGCGTCTACATTTTGCTCACCCTCTTCTAACACACGCACTAATAGTCCATGATTATGCTCTGGCTCCGAGAGCCACCGGCGCGCTGCACCGAGCGCGTCTGCTGTGACAGCAGCTTTAGAGGCCCTTAGCGGCACTGAGTCAAGCAGCCGCAGGATTGGCGCCGTCTTGCCGCGTCGGCCCGGCCGCACTATGTCGTACAGGAGCAGTCGCTGGGCGCCCTCTACTCCGTCGACTCGTTGAAACGTGATGTCGGCTCCGCGAGCAAGCTCGTCGCTGGGGATGCCGCTCAGGTTGAAATAGAGACGAAATCGATGCTCGCCGGGAAACCGCAGGTCAAGCTCGGTGGGAGTGTGGTGGTATGAGCGCGCCGTATTGGCTGCGGCGGCGGGGATGGCGCCGTCGGCCTCGTACAGCAAGCGCATGGCGCGCGGCACGGGCGGAGGCGCGGCGCGGCGCGCGGGCCGGCGCGGCATGCCCAGCAGCGCCAGCAGCTGGCGCTCGGCGGCACCGCGCGTGCGCTCGTCCATTCCCGCGCACGCGCACAGCGCCACCAGTGCGCACACCACCGCGCATGCGCACGCCCCACGCATAATTCTCCTCGACCCACCTGCAAAGATGCAAAAACGAACGTTAACATTGGTAATTCATTACTACATGTTTACTTATTAATACAAAATCGACCATAGCAGCATACATAAACGTTTTTGCTGATGATATAAAAGTAGTCAATATTTTTACTAGTTGAAAGTTCTGTGAAGGCGACGATGACCTAAAGCGCGGTCTTTGAGAGACTGCATAGAAAAGAAAGAGAAGCGCGATGACACAACGCTGGTAATTTATTGCAAAATATGAAGCAATTATCTATTTACAAAAAATCTATTGTTTGGACTATTAAATTAAAACACTAGTGCTTTAGTATGTTGCTTGTAAAATAATCTGACAAAAAAGAGTTTTAGAGGTATCTTCATGATTTTTTTTTATCGTATCAAATTAGTTGTATTATGTTTTCAACACACTATCTACCTAGCATGTATCCTGAAGAATATCATATATTTTTCTGATTTTGTTTACTGTAGTCGACCATATACTTTTATTGTTTAGATCCTGTAAGCCTTAGGGGCTTACAGGATCTAAACGCCAAAAAGCAAGTTCAAAAAACGTTCAGATTCTAGATTGGAATTTACGCCAGAATTATCAAAATCGTGGCTTTTCCGGCAATAGAGCTTGCGCTCGCTTATGTAGTGATGGGCAGAGGTGTTATAAGCAAGTCATAATCAATAAATACCTTACTAGCATTACAAAATTAATTAAAATCCGTTTAGGTAATAGAAATAGTTATTGACGGATACACCTTGCGTTTTATAACAAACTAGCTTCCGCCCGCTTCTTCGCTCGCGAGGTATGTCAATAAAAACTATCCTAGGTCCTTCCCCGGGATGCAATCTATCTCTCTGCCAAATTTTATCGAAATACGTTCAGTGGTTTAGGCGTGAAAAGGTATCATACAGACAGACAGATAGTCAGACAGAGTTACTTTCGAATTTATAATATTAGTATGGATGTCTGTCTATATAATATAGACAGACATATTATAAAAAAGACCTAATTAGGAAGCAGGAAGATTTGTCACAGGGACCTAAGGTCCATCGAGGTTTACAAATCGACACAAGTAAATCTAACTGACTAAGAATTTCCAAGGAACTTACAGTACTGATGCATTTTACCAGTAATTGGTTAGCCAACAAAGACGGACACTGTGTCCAACCGGCAGTCGTTTTATCTCTAGGTGTATTTCTAATGAATGCACTAACATACATTGTAATATACTCATGCATATTTAATTCAATTGAGTTAGTACATGTACCGGTCAACACACACAAGTTGTGAAGCTAGTTTCGAACCTTTTGTCACATTTAAGTAAAATTGTACACGCTTATGCTTACCTAGTACCAACCGTACACCATCGGGGTTCTAATATCTTCCGAATTTATTTTAATATTAGGTAAATAGGTATGAAAGATAGTTTATAATAAACGTCGTCGGTTAGATCACTAACTGTATACCGTAGGTATTTTAAATTGAGGAAAATTGACAGATATTTTATGGAAAAGCAATTATTAATTAATGAGTAAGATCGAGTAAACATACGTCTACGAGAGGAGTCCATTAGGTGGACATCAATAGACGCGCACGTTTCCGACCGGAGGTAAACGATGACTGATAGTGGTTGGCGATGATGACTATTTTTATTTAAGATCTAGGACACGCCCCCCGGCGATGAGAGTCCAACATCAAAGGTCAAATACCTCCCTTATCACCGGAATTTGTTACTCTTCAAACAAATTGGAAATTCGTGGTCAATGTATTGAGGGATAAATGCCCTCCACTCTGGCATAGCCTCCTTTTTTATTTTATCCGTTAGATCAATGGTTGTTTAGCACTGCTTTATTTTAATCCATTTTTCTGGCACCTCAAAAACCTTAATTTGCGTCATAATGACGCAAATTAAGGTTTTTATTAAGTTAATTTATCAATTTTACATTTTGGGTTTTGATCTACTCTTACACACGCTTTTTAAACAAATATCAGCACCTTAATAAAACAATGTTCTCACTACAACGCCAAACCACAACACAGCTGCTTACAATCTTATCGTTTATTGGTTTACTCTTTTGGAATTTTCTTGCATTTGTGTACAAGAATGTTTTCGTCCCGGTCATTTATACGCGAATGTTCCCCACACCGACAGAAACCACAGATTACTTCGGATCCAAAGATATAACATGTTTATGTTATATCTTTGGATCCGAAGGTAATTTGTAGGTTTTTACTTATGTAAAGATTACAAGAGAATTAATAAAGTTAACCCAGTTTTCTTAAAGTAAATACTTATGTCTAAAACTATAGCGGAATGACTTATCTCTACGGCGTAGCAAGTGGTGGGGATTATCAAAATGCAAGTGGCCATGTGACGCGATACATTCAAATGAGTTACAACCTCTACAAAAACTAAATATCAATGAAATTATACTAATCAACTGGCATTTACTTTGTATGCTTATCTACTGCACACTAATACACTATCACACATAAACGTCACTCTACATAGCACAAACAACACGAGAAATGTTACTAAAAATGCATGTTTGACGATACACACCATATTAAAATGAAGAGAAACCAAAATCACATGTCATGTTACACAAACACCCAATATAAACATGGTTATATCGCTCAAGCACTTTCCAAAAGCGTTCAGTAAAAGACATCAACGGGATGCGTTTCGTGCTGCTTCGAATAACTGTACGCGCTGTTTAGTTTGTATGACATTATTTAATCACGATTGTTTAGCTCCAAGTGCTCCAACTGATCTTTTGACTCTATTTATATTTATTAAAAAACATTGAGAAAATCCTGAATTTAACAATTGTCTTCAAGTTCATTTTTAATCCTATATTATGGCAAACAAACAAACAAACATATTTTTCTGAAACAAAATCAACTTGATGTGAAAGTATTCAAGATCACGAAAATACTGGCTGATCTGGAAAATATATTAACGTCATCGATTTTATATGTTTTTGTTATAATGTTTTGATCGTTCTAGCGCGGTCGACCGGATTGCGGCGTACGTATTTCGAAAATAATGCGGTCAAACCGGCCGCGGGCGCACGACCGTTCGCCTCTCTCACTCACCCAAAATTTTAACGCATCCAACGTCGACGGGTACGCAAAATCCGCGATATCCTCGAACAAACGCACAGTCAACGCTTGGGAAACAGATGGAGTGGCACTCGTTCACGACCGAACCGATAGCACATTACAGCGGAGTCTGGTAACATCACTGTGTCGGGCAGGCGCGCGGGAGTGGTCGCGCGCTCGTGCGTGCGGAACAGAGGTGAAGCGCATGGCGTGCTCGCGGCGCTGCGCTCGCGGCCCGAGTGAGCGTCGGGCGCGGCAGACGCGGCGGCGTCGTCCGGACCCCGCGCCTGCGCCGCCGAGCGCGGGCGTGCCCGCCCCGCCCCCCGACCCGCGCCCTCTCGCACCGCCCCGCCCCTCTCACAACATGCCTGCCACTCCGGGAACAACCCTCACTACTATCTACCACCACCACCACCAACAACAGCAACAGGTGCTACCACCGCCACTTAATCACACCACCCACTTCTTCAAAGCGTCAGCGCCATTCCACTCATCAAAAAGTTCAAGTTTTTCTCCACACAGTCATTCGAGGTCAAACCCTAACATATCTCTTCCAAAAAGGGACGCAATGTCGGAATGGTCTAGTTCTAGAAGTAATGGCCAAACATTGCGTCCATTTGTTATGCTCACGCTCAATTAATTTCCTATGCGTAAATAGTAACCGCAGAACCAATACTTATCACGCCATGATACAACTTTTTTTTAGGGGTTACGAATTTTTGGGCCAAAATACAATACGACACATGAAACCGAAGAAGCGAGTGTGCTACGAAAAGCCTACGAACTATTAATCCATTTTAGTAATTTTGGGTCTACGGTGCTACGAGTGCTACGCCGAAATCGATTCGGGAACGATTGTGAAATTGACTATTTATTTTCTAGAACGATGACGTCAGAAATTATACAGTACCAAATAAAAAGTCATTACTCATATCAAGTACATTCATAGATGTTAGTAGAAGTATTTAGTATAAAAATAACGATTTACTGTGACTCCAAAAAACCCGTTCATAGCTGATAAAATGACAAAAAAAAACAAAAACCCACAGTGACAAGGTGGTTTTACCTTTGCTAACATTCCTTTTGAACTACTTTTGAAACTGTCAAATCAATATAACGTTTTAGACCCCAAAACAAAGCATTAGTCACTCACCAAACTCGGTTCCAGTGATAAGAAGTCACAACAGTGCTTATCATTTACGACGCGCTTCCTCTAATACCTACCTTGGCCGTTGTCTTTTTCACGTATTTCAGATAATGGGTGATGCGTAGATGTTTTTATACCTTTCTCTTATGCAGGACGCAGCTGCCACCAAAGTTATAACAATGAGATGTGGTTGAGTAAATATTGCGAAGAAAAAACGCAAGCAGCGAGTCTTTGCGATGAGTCTGTCGTGAACAATGATGAGCGAGTGTTTCAGGTGAGCATGTTGACCCACGTGCCTCCACAGATGTATATCTCAACCATATTTTTATGAAACAGGTGTAACATTAACACAGTTATGTTTGATTAGCGTTACGCAAGAGAGTGTGATAGGTCAAGTTTTTCTGGGCACATTTATTGCGCTTATTTTATCTGAAACGGACAGTGCGATTCGTATCGTCGACATGTGAAGTTGTGACATGATATACGATGCATAGAATTGTAATACAAATAACCATTACTCCAAAGCAATAACTCTATATGTAATGTTTATTTAATTATAGACGGCGCGAAAATCGGACTTAATGCCATGAGGCATTCTGTATCAGTAGGTAAATCTATAGGTTTAAGCCACATTGAAACATGATGTGGCTTTAATATAATTGTTTAGAGTTGTGTTATAAATTATATTTGAAACTTATGTCGTAAAAACTTTTTTATGTTTCAAGAACAAACAACGTCATACTCGTACGTTTGTTAGACATTTTTGTGGTCACGTTACAACTTTATTTGTTCAGTTATAGCAATCAAACACTAACGAATTACGAACAGGTAACAGCTATAAAACTACTATTAGAGCCAAATGTAAATTCACACTTCAATAAGTCAATTATTTAAACAGTGAAGATAAAACAAATATCAACCAAACTTCACGTTTAATACCGTTACATTTTATGGAAGTATTCCTGTCGCCCGCGCCTTCGCTAACTCGTAACATAATTAATGATTCATTTTAAAACATTAAATTAAAATTATCTGCAATATTTTAGATAAATTATTAAATAAATATCTCAAAAAAAAAAACGACTAAAGTTTTATCTACGTTCCAATAAAACCCCCCACTCAAAGATCCAGACCAGACAATCGAGCATCTCGAAGTGTGCTCCTACATCGAATGGAGAATTAAAAAGAGGTACCGGTACAATTCGGTTTATTAACGTTTATAAACCTCAATTATTGTTTAGTTCATAAATACGCCCTAACCGCAATAATTATTGTGATCATGAAATTCGGCAACTTATTGAGTGCTACCGGGCACCGCGGCTACCGGAGTTGCGCCTGCGCCGTTACGCGCAAATAACTAATGCACTGTCGGCTATGTGTTCTTTTTTTGGCGCGTGTCTCTTGGAGCCGTTATATGAGGTATTTTGACGGTAGCGAAAGTTAGAATCACTTTATACCAGTTTTTATTCGGAAGATACAGAATAATAATTGATATTAAATCTATCGCGACGTATGCCGTTGGCTTTGAAACATTGCCAACATTAACTTTTTGCTTAAAACGTGTTCAGTGTTCTTACTTTATTAGCTTAAAATTATAGAATTCAAATCTTCAAAATACGAACTCTACAATGATTTGTAGTTCGTATTTTGAAGATTTGTCAACCTGTTTGAACTTTGAATTGAGAATAAATAAGTTGTAGAGTTAGAACTTGGTTTTTCTTAATTCAAGAGAGAAAACCTTTATTGGCACAAATATAACGACCTTATTGGGAGCTATATGTTTGAGCCATTTTGGGATGAAACACCAGGGCGGTGGGGTCAGAGTGCTCATCGAGTATTTCGGGACATTGCCAAGCGCTGGCAATCAAAGGGCTGGCCTTGTTTTAGATCAAAGAATCATCATTGTCATCCAACGTGGCAACGCTGCCAGCTTTTTGGGCACTTTTCCCACTGACAGCGATGCGGATGAATTTTTTGTTGCCCATTAGGTAATCAGTTCTTTTTTTTTTTTTTGAAATAGCAAAAGTCAGATGAACTAATAACTATTAAAAACACATCTGAAGGCCAATTCTCGTAATTTAAAAACGTTCATAATCTAGTCGCAGTCTCATCTCGGCGACAAATAAATGTCAAAAACTTGTCAAAATGTAGGGAAAGGGTTTTTTTGACAGATCCAGACTGAGATCAGACTTTGAACGATCTTAAAATTACGAGAATTGCCCCCCTGGTTTTTACAACTTCTCCACTTTGCATATTTTGTAGGGTTCCGTACCAAAATGGTAAAAAGGACAGGAAGGATATCTCAAGAACTACTAAAGCTATCAACTTGAAATTTTAAATAATTTTAGATGACGTTTGCCCAACTCTTTTGCAAATAATAAAGATTTTTTTATATTTTTGCAACAGGAACTGAAAGGGGTTCTCAAAAGTTCGAAGTAGGGCTACTAGGGCATGTGGGGTATACCTATGAAAGAGCGCAATTTGCACATTCTCAAAAACGTTTTATTTTTTTTTAGGCCGTTCAGTTTTCGACTTTTGAAGAAAAAAAAATCCCCCCCTCCCCCTTATCTCCGAAGTTTGCATAGAGAGATAAAACATATGATGGTACGTATCCCTCGGTGCGCGAGTCCGACTCGCTCTTGCCCGGTTTTTTCACTATTTTATTAGATAATTTTGAGGTGTATGACAGCATTTTTTTTTTTAAATAAGAACTGATCGAAATATACTGCGTTCTACCCATACTAAACGATTCAAAATGTAGTAAATTAAATGTCCCATACAATGTCCAATGTCCCCTAAGAGAACTTTCAAATAGCTCCTCTTGTCTGATAAGACAAGAACAACAATTCGTCTCCTAAATCAGTCTACCTCAAAGTGCATGAAACTTGAAAATTAAAGTAAAACCATTAGCCTCAGACAATTATGCCAAAAAAATTGGCTTCAAGAAACATTACAACATCGTTCGATAACTACTGAACCGGTCAGGGAGGAACCGCATGGTTTTGCAAGTTCCACCAACCTACACAACGCCTATTCTTACTATTGATTACTATCAAAGTAAGTTTAAATCACGTTTTACGATAACGAAGTGTGCCAGCGGTGTGAGTGTCGGAGCCACGCCGTCTGCCTCCCACGGACGCCGCGTCCTGCTGTTGACTCACCAATTCACGGCTTCATGCACGTAATTAGCCCATTAGCACGCACGCACCGCTCAAATGCTCAATTAGATCAACGACCGTCGGGAATAGCTGCAGATTACGTTCCTCCTTGTTTCAATGATACCCAGGATAAAATGCCCGTTATGCCGTGCCGTAATTGACAGTTCTCCTTTTGTCTAGCGTTGTTCAAGATTGGATTAAAGGAAATTAACACCGACACGTCACTTTGGCTTTAGCTTTTTGTGTGTTTTCTTCATAAGGTTATGAGAACTCTAATTGGTGTAAAACGTTTTTAACACGAACCGGCTTATTGGAGTTAAAAGATAACATATGGCTCGTGGTTTATGTTTTTCTAGAAATACTTCGAATGAGAAATCTTGTACAATTCGTGAAAATAACTCTTTAATCTACGCCGATCATCGCTCTACAAATAATCTCACTGAATTAGAATTCTAGAACACATAAACAATTTGTGTTCAAATATTTAAACAGAATGATGTGCGAATCTGGTGAGTTGTCTAAACAACACTAACCTACGGGTGGTGTGTATTTTGATTGGCATAAGACAGCATAGTGCTCCAATAGTCCTGACAGTTTGAACGAGATATACTTGCTGCTCTTTTCTAGTGTTCTGTATATATTGTAATGGGTTATTTAATGGCAAGTAAACCAAACTCCAAGGGAAGGTAAGGTACGACCCAGAAACAGCACCTCAATTCAAAATACTTAAGTACCTACCTAACTTTGTAAAGACTGTCAAATAAATAATTGTTAAGGCGATGCCGACCGCTTAGTGGCGCCCTCATCGTTTGTTTGGTTATTTCTTTTATTTTAGAATGAAAATGCAGAAAATAAGCACGGTAAGTTGTGCTCCACAAGATTATACGTTAATATTATTTCGTGGTGACCAAATGCTCGTTTCTGCTTTGTATAATATAGACCTAGTTACCTTGCAATGGGACAGTTACAACCTAGTTTATTATTTGCCGGGAAAACGCATATATTCCTAACTATCAAAGTACCTGTAGGTTGTAAACTTCTAATATACGAGTATCAACGCGGACATGACAAAAGCTCTCAATAACTTACTGTAAAAATACTATTATTATCTTACGTAGGTACTTTATCGACAATTCTAGTAATAATATCGACCAATACATTCCTTACCGACATATTTCGATAAACCTATTTCCATTTACTAGAAATTGAAGTTAAACAATTCTCTAAAGCTAGAAACACGTTTATACATAGGTACAATCTCTTGGGAGAAGTTATTCTAGTTTTATTAAATTCCAGTATTAGCTGTTACATTTTAGCATGCAAAGTTTCGGGTTGCATTGACAGAAGTGGATAAAACGCTGCACTGTCGTATCATGTACAGGGTTAGTTAGAAAGATCGAAGGCCGCAAGCGCAGAAATTGGCACGAGGCGTTCATACATAGCCTACATGATAATCGGTGACTTCTAACAATTTTAGATACATTCTATTTTGACGTAGCTTAATTTTGACATACTCAAATGTATAAAACCTTGGAAAACTATATCAATAGGTACCGGTTTAGTTGTTTGGTACGAAATTCATCATTAACACTTTATAATATACTAGCGGACCTGACCAATCGGGTCCAATTGATTTAAATTCAAATTAATCTAAACCACCGGGATCCTTCAAACCCACACAAAAAAAAAAACATTAAAATCGGTCCAGCCGTTTAGGAGGAGTTCAGACATACAGATGCACAGAAGAAATATATAAAGATTTCGGTTGAAAATGTGCTGATTTCCTAAGCAGAACCTGCAATTTCTGCAGCATAGGTAACCCCTATTAGAGTAATGAGTATCAATGAAATACTCGTTTAATTAACTTCTAGTTACGTACCAAACTGAGAATGAAAAGTCTTTTCAAGATGGCCGCTAATATCTTTTGACGATGAAAAATAAACAATTGCCCTTGAGTTTCCACGGAAATTGTTTGAAATATAACTGCAGTGGCTACCAAAGCTTTCTAACTATTGTTATTAATTAGTATTATAAACATTACTAGCTATTAGCAGTTCTCGTAAGCATTTCTTAGAGCTACCAGTCTTTGAGCCAAATAATTGTTTCTAATTGAATCTATTGTACAGTATTAACGTCAATAGAAAATATTTCTTTTGACGGATATTTTTTTGAGTTGCCTAATGAGTTTTCTTGATAAACCCTAATACTTTAATCATCTACATGCAATTGTCCCTGAAAAGACTACCAAAGCCTAAAATAAACTATGTATTATAAATTAGTGTTTAATATAATATTAGCTATTAGCAGTTCTACAACATTGCCCCCACTGTGTGGCAAATAATAATGGATTTTAGTTAAATCGATTACCGAGACATAATCTTTCATCTTTCAAACGATTCGACTCACACCGGTAGCAAGTTTAGAAAAGTTTATAGATATAATAGACTCTGTTTCTTCGACGGCGCCACAGAAAGTGAATAAGTAAATTTACCTATTATTAATTCTGTTCCACGGTAGGTAACTCATCAGATTCTTGTGGGTATGAATAAATAATGAAGGATTTGTTGAAATTTATAATTAGCCTTAGTTGTTGGGGTTCAAAAATAATAGAGAAAAACTACAACAATCATTATGATTTGCCAAACTCTAACGGTTTTTCTATGCCATGCGCCTATAAATATACAAAATAAATATATATATATTATAGATATTACAAAAAAAAAGTCCGAATTTTCCATTCAATTTGGAAAATTTCGCTTCTTTACCGAGAAAATAGTTCAATAAAATTGTCTTATAGTAATGTTTCATGCGGCCAGATGAGGGGGGGGGGGGAGATTGTTACCGGGTAAAATCTGAATGAGGCTGGCAGAGGAGCATGGTCATTGGCACTTGAAAGGCAGTGAGTGGGTGAAGTCGGCAGGGGATGGTGATGATGAATGTTTCATGCGGAACTTCGCAGCGATACGAGCCTACTCGTGCTTGGCCGTTTGTACAAGTCTACGCCAAACTATATATATTTTGTATGTAGGTACTTATTCAGGTGAGTTGATTTTTATAGAGACCACATTTACATGAAAAATTACTTACCATTTTGATTTTAAATAAATAACCAATTAACTAAAACTACGCTAGTAATATATATGTCAATGACTAAAACTGATTTTATTTTTACGTCACACTTGATTATAGGTACCTAAGTAGGTATCTGCGTAATATAAGACGAAATTAATTTAGGAAAAATATAGAGATAATACCTGATTGAGACAATTATATTGCCTGCTAATATAATTTAAATCATTTTGACATACTAAACAGGTTCTAAAAATAAGGAAAAAGTCTGAATAGTAGTTCTTTCAACAATGAAATGGGGAATACTCAGTTGCTAATAGCGTAAAGATTACCCACTTTGCACCAGCCAATTACATCAATTAACATTTCTTAGAACCTGCCACTGATATAATTAAAGCGATGATATAATATTGCTGATTAGGAGCTCGTCAAAGACTCTTGTTAAGAACATTAACGCCAAGTTCTCACAAAGAAAACGAGCCGAAATACCTACATAACTTTCTGTTTGAATACTAAGCCTAGTGCTAATCATGCAATATTTGCCTTCTATTGAAATGCGGGTATCTAATTAAGTATCAGGTGAACTTACAAAGAAGTCTTTGTTTTTGATTATAGGTAAATTACAATACAATACCAAAGTTAGGAATGTCAGTTTGTACCTTTTAGCTGTCGATTGCAGTTTCAAATGTTATAAGTAGTGATTCTTCGTAAAGACCTCTGTCAACTTTACTTTAATTTTAAATATCGTAAGATTCTACATTAAAACTTTTCTGGACACGTATCATTCTGATTGGAAAACCTTTGTTAAAGTTGTAAATAAGTCCTAGTAAAAGTGTAGAGGGCTCGTAAGACACTTCTAATGGACACGTGTGGTCGATCGTAAGGTGCACTATACCTAAAGACTGCAACATTGTACGGCGCGGTGCGGATAGTCCGTGTCGCCTCTAGCACCATACAGTTGACCTCAGTTGACTCTCATAGTGTCCGCGCGACATAACACGATCCATACTACTACATCACCAGTCTGAGATCATAAATTCCTTAAAGAAAATCACCGTTCTCTTAATTCAATAATATTCCAACCATTTTCCTTCTAATCACCTACAACAAACGTGATACTTAACTGAAAAGAACGAATATCTATACAACACAACACGACAAAAAAGGTATACCGCGTCTGAATGACAGGAGGACATCCATATTGTCAAGCGATAATGCGTCTAACCCATCTCAACCTTGAAGAACTCGTTATGCTAAAACATAATATCACCACCGAAAATAAAACTTTATCCATTCAAAGAGCAATATTGAGAAATTTTAAAATTAACCGATAATGTCCCACTATATTAGTCTTATTTTATTTGAAACAACAAAAATCTGGTTGTGATCGAGCGTAGTAAAAATACAACCGCAAAACATGTTGCAAGCGACGCTATGTTGATTTATTTATTAGGTAAGTACTTAGATATTAGGTACAACTGTATACTAAGTAATACAAGAAAGCTCTACATTGGAAGTGGAACCAATTTAGCAACAAACGTCTCCAAAACGACAACCTTAAACGACAACCGTCCGTATTCCCCCGTTGGTCTCGTGCCATGGTCGCAAGCGCGACTGCTGAGCGTTGGGTCCTGGTTCGATTCCCATGTCGGAACCCCGTGCCTCGGGAATGGTCCAGCGCCTGATCTCTCAGCGGTCGTGTCGGATTGCCGTCCCATCCGACTATGAGAGTGAAGGAAGAGTGAATGCACCTGGTGTCTCTGTCTGCGCACACAATTGTGCACTATAATATCTCCGCGTAGATGGCTAGTCTCCCCTGAGATTGGCTGACATGGCCGAAATTCGGTCTGGAGGACTTACTAAGAACTCTACAACAATAATTTTACTATATTTCTAAACTTACTTCCAAATGATCAGCTTAAAACGTTCAAAATGTCACAATTCAGTTTAACAGACAGATTGGTGATACACAAAGTACCTAACTGCTACGGGAACCACTGAAGATTCTGTACAGCTTACAGCTAATCGCATGATTTTATTTTATTAAATAGGAACAACAAACAGCTCGTTATGTAATATTATAAACAGAAAAATATGTAGCCCACAGCAGCGCTGTTCACAGATTATAGTAATCTGTGAACAGCGCTGCCGATGAATAAACCTTTTCAGTCACTAGGAGGTGAGCTGTTCATCCATGAAAGTTACACTAACATAAACATAGAAATTAAATATTTCAAAAACAACAACAAACAATTAGTCTGAGAGTTCAAGTTTCTCATACAAAAGGCTACGAATCCTTTTCAAAGAGCGTGTAAATATGTTTGTCGAATGCTTCATTGTAGGTTGCTGCCACTCGCCAAACTGGTGAACGTAAACCAGTGTTAGATCGGCAAGGGGAATCCTCCTCTTGGCATAAAATTTTAAGGCATAATATTGTTTGGCCAAATGATAATTATGCTAACCTTTGCACTATGCAAAGCTTAGCATAATTATCATTTGGCCTAATTTTTTTTGGCATAATTTGGAGTTGTGTACATTTTTAAGGCATAATATTGATTCGTCTAATAATCATGAGCCATAAATAAAAAAGAGTGTCCTGTCATTTGACAAAAAATTAATCACAAATTTTCATTTTAAAAATAATGCTATGTTATACTTGTTATCACTTTACAAACTATTCTTTCTGTAAATAACTCATTTGACAAATACATAATTGAAAGACAATATTTCATTACATAAAAACATCATTTGACAAACTAATCTTTTTATAATCATGTTAATTGGTAAAACAACGCAAAGAATAAATAACATTTGACAAAATGCATTGCTTGATAATTACTTATTTATTTATTTAATACTTCAAGCACAAAAATGTACAGAGGCGGACTTAATGCCATAGGCATTTTCTACCAGTCAACCTTTGGGTGATACAGAGACAAACAATGGTAGGTGCAATCATGAAAATTGAGGAATAAATATTTTAAATATAAAGATTATGCATAAACCTATTAAAACTATGAATATAATATATACCTAATTACCTATAAATATAAGCACAAATAAATATACATACATACATGTAAAAAGAAATAAGACAAACAATGAGAAAATATTACCGTTGTGATGACACTGCCAGCTTCTTGCGAATGTGCTCGCGGACCTTAATTTTAAAGGATAATCGGTTGGTTGCCATCCTGATTTCTTCTGAGGAAGAGTGAATGAAGTCTGTGCTTTGAGTGGGACATTGGAGAAGACTTACTTAATTTATTTGAGAAATTTTTCTAAGTGTCACTCCAAGAGCGAGTGAAGCGAGCTCGGAACTTGGGGCACCCCGACTCGGACAGGTTAGGTACGAAAGGGATGACGGGGACTCAAGTGAGCGAGAAAAGCGAGTGAACGAGCCCCCGTCATCTCCTTCGTGTTAGGTTCGTTTAAGCCTCGTAGACAGAAATAGGAGCCCCGCAAAGCGGGTCTCCGTCGACTGAGTCTTATTATTCCATTACATTCGCCATTACATTGGAGCATTAATCAATAATGCGAAATAGTGTCTACAACCGTTAGGAGTTATTTATTAGGGTTTATTATGTTAATTCCAAAGAACGTTATTTTTAAATACTTTTATAATATATGCTTTATTAAATTATGCTTCATAATTATTATGCCAACAGTACTACGGTAATAAACATTATGGCAAATCATTTATGCCTAATAATATTATACGTAGTGATCATTATGATGAATTTCGTTATGCCAATGTAATTTATGACAATATATTTTATGCTTATCATTAGTAAACCGTGTTATCTACCAACCCGTACTGGGCCCGCGTGGTGGATTATGGCCTATACCCTATCACTGAGAGGGAGCCTGTGTCCCAGCAGTGAGAACATTATAGGCTGCTTTTGCTTATTGTGCTATTCAGTCCCCAGAACTCAAACTCTTTGCAGTAGGTACTTGCCAATGGTTAACTTGACAATAAACAAAAGCAGCCTATAATGTTCTCACTGTTGGGACACGAGCTTCCTCTAAGTGATAGGGTTATAGACCATAATCCACCATGCGGGCCCAGAACGGATTGGTAGATAGCACAATACATCATTAAAATCAATACAGTCAAAATTACCATTAACCATGTTATGCAATGTAATTGCTTCTAATTGTTTACGTCTTGAGTTGAGCGTCGTCAAAGTTTGTATTTACTGAGCAACTGGTTATACTGTACATAAGTTTTGTGACACCTGTAGTGCATTGCACAAGAAGTCTATATTAAAATAATGAAGAAAACTCAAAGTAAGTCATATTAGTAATAGTGATCGAGTAAGTGGAGTGAAGGCCTGTGTCCCAGCAGTGGGAACATTATATGCTGATTAAATGTGTTATGTAAGTGGAAAATACTTCTCAGTCAGCACTCCTACGTTTTCGCATACCTGACAATATACACGACACGACTACTCGTAGAGTCAAGGAAGGAAACAAGTTATTGTGGTGCTCGTAGACGATGAGTTACAAACTACTGTTTATACACACTTTGACATTTAGCTCCAGAACATTACTGTTGCAAATGATATGCTAAACTTTTCCTCATAGGTAGCGTTTTCCAAGCGAGTTGGGTTCAGAACATATACGATGACTTAATTTTCGTCGTAGAAGTAAATGCTGCTGGTGGAGTCAGAAAATTGTATGAGCCTAATTGCTTATCAATCCTAAATTAGATCCTACCTCAACAACAAACGTTAAGAATACATTAAGGCATGATTTGAATTAGTGTTACAGGTCAGGTCACTCCGTTAGCGAAAACGACCGAGAAGATAAGATCTACAAGTTGAATAACAAAGTGTTGTAACGCAATGTACTCTAATTCATACGGTAATCTTTATCAACAATAGCAAGTAGCAACGGTATCACTTAATGACGAAAACATGTACCGTACGCCTGGACAGGTTGGTTCCGCACACGCGAGAGATCAGATAAAACGATAAAGAGGGAAGCTGATAAATGAAACGGTTAAACAGAACGGCTGATGAACACATCTCTAAAGTTAAGTTAAACTGTAAACCCCGCCTGTTAAACAAGGTAGTAAAAACGTAGTAAGCCATTAACTTTATGAAAATTACACAGATTTCTCTAAACTGATCGAAAGGATGTTAGAATTGCAATTTTTATATTTACCTGCCAGTAATTGCTCTTGTTTTATAGAGTTACCTCTCTGTCACTTGTTGCTTTCTAATTATGTAACGGGCAAACGAAATCGTAGCGTTCTGACGGCTTTAATAGTTTTAATTGTGAAACCCAGCATGAGACTTTATCATTTATTTAAATTATGTGGTTGAATCGAACGGTGGCTTGAATCTATAGGACCGGTTCGCGCACAAATGAGTATGGCACACACACACATACCTGGCTCGTTGTTGCTACACGGCCGAGGTC
Organism: Gortyna flavago; assembly: GCA_963669345.1. Classification (NCBI taxonomy): domain Eukaryota; kingdom Metazoa; phylum Arthropoda; class Insecta; order Lepidoptera; family Noctuidae; genus Gortyna; species Gortyna flavago. The sequence goes on from OY770129.1 coordinate 12,213,342, forward strand.
CGAACCTCCTTAGAACCTGCGTGGATCTGTCTTGCTGAGACAAAGCCTGCTAAGGGCTTCTAACTACTTCACGTCATCTTGTTGACTTGTTACACTCCACGAATATAGTTAATTGGTAGCGTTTGTTTATTTTGTTTTTGTGTTTGGGTTGTTTAAATAGTTAACTGTGGATTGGATATACTGCAGACTGGTTGGTTTAACTGTTATCGAGCACGATATTAACGTGAGAAAAAAACAAAATAATTCGCAACTCTTTTTGCATTGACATTGGCCCCATAATATGTTATTTTTCCCCGATAAAATATAACCACTTATTTACCACAACAATTAAATACGTACATGCATTATGTACAACATAGTAGTGGGTATAATTGTCTGCGTAAAAGAGGAGGCGTCAATGGAACCGCCGAAGCGTGGACGTGAAGGCCTTCTGTCTTCACGGTCTGCTGCTCACCAATCCTACTCTGGCGTTTCGTTACTCACGATTACGTGTTATGTCCACATTTCAAAATCGAAGCTAGCAAATTATGACTTTTATTTTGAGAAATATTAAGGATTAGCAATTTCCTTACCTATTCAGTTTCCTTCAACTGAATTGTAAGCTGAGTTGTTGTTGTGTATTGTAAAACTTACAAAACAGGTTATTTACCAAATTAACTAGAAGAATAGGTACTCAACATACAAACTCCAGCCACTTACGTACTACATTATGTTCGCAAATTCACGTACTTAATGTTTACTAGAATAAAATAATATTATTTGCTTAGCAACAACCAAGTTCTTCATGACCATACATGGAGGGTAGGTACTCCTACCATTTAAGTAGTACGTATTATAATTCTGTACCTACTTCTACGTGTACAAATTGGACGTCAAATAATTGTTATGCCTATGAACTCTGAATCAACAGCTGAAACTTGAAATGTTTTGTAGAGAAGGAAAATCAAATTTACCCATTCTTTCATTGCTGAAACAGCGCATTTACGTGTTCAACGTTGATTGGAGAAACGTGGAGAAAACTCCAGGAGTGACTGACGGCCGAGCTACTAATGCTTATCAACCTACTGATAGGCTAATCGTTTATCATGACACTATTTGGCCATGACCATGGCTTCTTTTACATGGCATATTTTCCCGTAAGGCGTAAAGATCGTGCCAACACGAGGCCTTATGGCTTTTCTAAGATAGGGTTAAAAATAGGGAGACAAGGAAAACCACGAAGGTATCACGTGTCTGTATTTACACGCACACGTGTATGAATGAAGGCAAAACTACATAAAGCTTTGGTTTGCTAAGAAAGCGGCGAATAGTCAGTATAGTCACACTAACGGCTGTCCAAATTCAGAGCGTTTTTTGACACCTTAATGTCAAAATGATATTGGTGAAAATGACCGCCACTGCTCTTCCAGGAAACTGTCACTTAAGTTTTTTTGGACGTAAGAAACAAAAAGAGGGTAAAAAATTAATGTACAATACCTACACAACTAAAGTTACACCAATAATTATGACCTATTGCGTTTTCACTGCTGGACATAGGCCTCTCCCAGGCTGCATCACAACACCTGTCCTCCGCCTTCCTCATCCAGTCCGTCCCAGCCACCTTCTTTAGGTCGTCCGTCCATCTAGCTGGGGGGCATCCCACACTACGCTTGCCGATACGCGGTCACCACTCCAGGACTCGTCTACTCCACCGGTAATCGGTCCTTTGACAAACATGTTCAGTCCACTGCCACTTCAGTTTGCTTACTCTGCAAGCTATGTCGGTAACTCCGATTCTTTTCCGAATAATTTCATTTCTAATTTTATCCTTTAAAGAGTCTCCTTCACAACTTTGAGAAGCAACCCTTCGATGTGGAATGGACTCTATTGCGTTTTAAAACACAAATAATCGCTTTTCTTCATTTTCACCTATTGAGACAGGAAGTCTACGCGGAATACTAACCTACTTATATTTAAAAGCTACTGAAAGATGAATGTAGGTAATTAGGTATTAGAAGTTTATAGATTCATTAGTTGCGGGTATTTTCATAACAATGATGTTTCACGATCACAGATGAGTTTTTATTAGAGCATAGAAGAATGCTTTATTGATATTAGCGCATAAGCAGATGTTACTCGTCTTCCTGACATCTTTAATCCTTTGTCATCTGGAAATCTTTATAGATACAAACTGCCTGGGCCAAGTGGAAGCTTATAGATGAAGAGACTTTTACTAATTGTTGACTAAGTGAACGTCCTAGCCACATAAAGCACTCCGTAGATGCTACAGTGCCTGTTTGGTGGTACGCCTTAAACTGGTTATAAAGGGAAATCTCTTGGGGCAGGCCGTAGGAGATTTTCCTTTACCTTTGAGATGCACAACAGTCTAGGAATTTGCCGCGTTTTTGTTTTCTTCTTCTTCAAATACATAAACGTTAAGTTTATTTTAATTTATTTTTATAAATAAGTTAATGTTCTAAACATACGTTACGATGTTAAATCAAAGCGACAGTGACAGTGAATTGTCGGATTCCATCAGTGCAAATGCTGCCGCAATTATAAATAATTTGCTTTCAACAAAATCCAAGGAAAATTATTTAAAAACTTATGAAGTTTTTTTTTTTTTTTTTTATTTGAAATGGATTCGCTCTTGACTCTAGTCTAGGTCAGAGGTGACAGAGACAGAGTCGACGATGGAGTGAGCTTACCCAGAAGAAGCCTATTCACTCTCACTTTGAAGAGATTCGGGTTGTATGCGCTCGGAAACACAGACGCAGGTAGAGAGTTCCACTCTTTTGCTATGCGTATTAAAAAAGACATTTGAAAACGCTTAGTTCGAATTTGTGGAATAGCAACTTGGTAGGGATGGTAACTTGCAGTGCGTCTGGATGTCCGAAGGTAGAAGGGGGCCGGTGGAATGAGGTCGTGGAGTTCTTGGGCACACTCACCGAAGTATAATCTGTAGAAGACTGATAAGCAGGCAACATTGCGGCGATGAGCCAAGCTGTGAAGCTTGGCATCCACCAGTTTTACGTCGCCAATGAGCCTCTTAGCTCTGCGTTCCACCGAGTCAAGCGCGGCAAGTTGGTATTTCGCTGAGCCATCCCAAAGGTGGCTGCAATACTCCATGCAGGATCGAACTTGCGCTTTGTAAAGGGTTAAAAGCTGTCCAGGCGTAAAGTATCGCTTCACCCTATTTAGGACGCCCAGCTTCTTGGCCGCAGTTTGGGCTTTGTACTCGATGGTCGCGCCAAAGTTGAGACTAGAAGTCAACTCCATGCCTAGGAGCTCGAGTCGATCAGTTACAGGAACAGATGCACCCCGAAAAGTAGGACTCTGGTCGAAACGACTCCTTTTGGCGGTAAAAAGAGTGAGAAAGGAGAACACTTCTTCAACATGGAGAAGTGCGAAAGGCCTATCAATTTCAGAATCAGTACTTCTTGTCTATTTTGATTATTTATCCAAGACAAAGAATCCGAATACACTTTGGTGCATATACTCAAAACTGAAAGCTAATATAAGCATCAAACACAGCATTGAAATAAATAGATTCACGTACGAACCATCAACTTCCGGCATCTTATCTTCGTCCGTAACTCACGATGCACCACCACCACTATCTCCGACGTATACTATCTACAATGAAACGCAAGTTCCTCAGACTCAAGAACAGAGAAATACTCAAATCAACTCATCAACAATAAATGTACCAAAACAAAAATGTAACTCTCTATCAATAATTGGACCAATGTTTCGAATGTTAACTTTTACTTTTAATTGTCATTATTTTTAATAAATGCTTATCTCATATTATTATTGTGTTAATTTTTTCGCAAATGGTACGAAAAGTAGAGTAGTTTCCTCGGTGATAAAGCTGTCTTAGTCTTGGGTGAACTTAAATCCCTCGCTACACTCAGGACTCGTCTTAAATCCCTCGCTTCGCCCGTGATTTAAGTTTTTAACACCCTCGCTACGCTCGGGAGTAAACCTCGGTTCCTTCGTTACGCTCGCGATTTAAATCGTCACCCGCGACAGAAGACACTGCTTTATCCCCTTGGTTAATAATCTACTATTACACGTCGAAAATAAACTGTGTATTAAAACTAGATGAGCTTGGTGTTTCATATACAACTGAAACAAACTCAGAGGTCAGTCTCTTTTGTTGTGCATTGATATCCTCATTTCACTAATACCTATCTGCGCACCTGTAGCAAATGATTCTCCTAGGACGTTATTAAAACAATGGGTTTCTTTAAATAAGAGCAATTTTCCTGCCTAGGTATTTATAGATTTACCTACCACACGACCTAGGGTATTTTATATACACAATGCTCTTGATGAATCTTTGTTTACATTAACACCAAATGATTAAAAATATTGAAACGTGAAAAACATTCCAAAAATTGCGTACAAATTGCTTTTCTTTCTCCTGTAGATATTTGTGTAATTTAATTGTAGATATTTGGTTATTTAATAACAAGCCCAATTTAAAATATCATCACTTAGAAAATATGTAGGTACCGTTAGCCTTTGTATCATTTTATTAATCTGTTTTTCTTTATTTTAGATGGAGTCCAATGATAGCTGAAATACAATTCAGTATCAGGAAAAAGGTCATCATCATAATCAGAGTATAATGTTCCCACTGCTGGGACACAGGCCTCCTAGAGAGGAGGCCTGTAGAGCAGAGAGAATCCACTACGCGGGTCCAATGCGAGTTGGTAGAGATGGCAATTGTCTTCGAATTGTTGGTTCTAGGACATACCGGTTTCCTCAGGATGTTTTCCTTTACCGTTTTAAGAGCAGTGGTAATGAAATAATTTACAAAAAGTAAAGCACCTGTCCGGTTCGAACTACAATCGACAACTCGTAAGTCGCGGCTGTTCCCACTGGGCCACTACATGCTCTCAGGAAACAGTGAAGCATAAGTAATTCGATCATTAAGTTAATTGGTAAAGAGGTACACTGTATATACTGTTAAATAAATGCGTTGTCAGTAAAATAAGTATTTTTTGGAGTAGATATTGTTTTCAGCAAGAGGAGCAGCTATATCAAATCGATTACTTACCGCCATTATTTTGGTCATAGTAAACACATCTTTATTTCTCGAAGAACATGCCAAAGTTTATATTCTAGGAATAATGTCTGAGCTCTGGAATCCCCATAAGACTTATGGGATTATTTTAGCTAAGTATAGTTGTATATGATATGCCATGTTTTAATACCAAAACCAAAGAATCGGGGTAACTACTGAGATGACGACTAATGGAGAAATATGGAAGAAGAAGACATACTGCGCTGACCCCAAATATATTGGAATGATAGCAAGAGAATAATAATGAGCCGAGATTTTCAACATGAAGTGTATTTGTAAAGGTCAACCGAAACCTCTGTTTTTAAGCAGAAGCTGTCGACTAAATAATACTAAGTGCAAGAACGTGCAGCAAAGCTTCAGAAGATCTAATGTGTTTGTCACAATAACAACAATAGTGTCGCTTATAAATAGCTAAGCAAAGTTTGACTGAAACAATAAGATCTATATCTGGAACAGTCTCTACCAGAAATTTAGCCTTTCAGCCTTAAAAGCTTTTAAATTCGGCAAGATGATGGACTTAAGAATAACTAGCAGCTGATTATAGTTCAATTACACTTAGTAACAAAATTTTCGAGTGGCCATTACTACAGTTGGTAGGTATACTGCTCCTTCCAAGTTCTTCACATTCACAACCTTAAGCAGGCTGTTATAGGCACTTGATAAGTTGTTCGTTTATCAAAGTTCCTTGATTAGTAAAGTTGGGTACCTACACATTTTTTCACTGACAATCAAGACTCAAGAGACTGGTCACATCATGGACAGCTAAAAATGTATGTAGCAATTTATGTACTTCACAGCTATCATGCACATGTCATGTGTAGCAGACAATCCAGTTCACAACACATCCAAAACTAGACGAGACGGAAATAATATCGTACCGATTGGACTGCCAATGCGTAGGTATGGTTCAATACACACAGACCATTAATCTTATTAGGAAGATCAGAATTCAGAACACAGTTTAGATGAACAATCACAAGAATTCCGATCAATCGAGTTACCATTGGTAGACCGTTTTTCAAATGGACATGATGCATGTAGAGCATTTATTTATATCAACATTCCTCGTTTTCCTGTTGCGTACTTCATTGAAATGTGTTTCTATTAATTGTTATTTACATCTTGTTGTGTCCTGTAAGCAAACCTCCTGTAGTTCCTGTAGGTACATGAAGGTACGTCATTGGAAGTAGCAGCTTTACCAAAAACGTCACCAGCTATATTGGCTGTTAGTGATTTAATTGGAACAAGGTAATAATTTACATACTTGTATCTAATAACTCGCGTATTATCAATACGAATGGACATTGGATCTTCTCAGAATTTGTTTGCGCACGTATACATTACATACGTGTTTAGTTGTGGTAGTAATTATATCAATACGTTGAAGTGTTGATTCTATACCTACGTTCGCTTTGTTTTTGTTTTTTAAATATGCAAATAAGTATCGAGTAGGTATTACTATTAAATGTGCAGTTTGATTGCGACTATGCTGTAAAAAAAGCCCAATTAATCTGATCGCATTTAGGTACTTATTTATTTCTATTACTACTAGGTACTAACGTGTTAGTTTCAATGGATATGCTTACCTTTTCAGTGAGCAAATTGTACAGTCCGAAAACTTATTTACTTTGTGATCAGTAAACAATAAGCTTATCATTGAATGTAAATAGTGTAAACAGTGAGTGATATGTAGGTGTTGACATACGTAGGTCATCGCACGTTGTGCAGCAGTTGAGCGCGCTGGGGCGGCGGCGGCGGCGGCGGCTCGCAGGCGCCGGCGGCTGCCAGGTCGCGGGGCTCACTACTCAGCCGCGAGGCGCGGGCGCAGATCGAAAGTTCGACGCAAGATCGAGCGCGCATATGTAAATATCGGCACATTTACAAGCGAAAGGGTTCACCAGAGCGGCGCACTAACGCAGCGTTGCGCGGGAACCAGTCCGGTGAGATTCCTAAGGCGTCCGATAGAAAAATGTCGAATGAGCTTCGGGTCCATCACTCGGTGCGGGTGTGTGGTACGGAACGCGGCCGCCGCTCGACTGCCGCCCTCCTCTCACCGCCACTGCTGGTATATTTATCGCTTAATTATTGAACTCGTCTGTGTAACAATTATGAAGCAGCTCGGCGAGTGGCAGGCTGCGCTCTGGCGAGGGCGCGCGGCGCTACCGCGTCTGCTCCGGCGCGTTGCGTCACAGCCGCGCAGCGCCGCCGCCACACGCGCAGCCTTCAGATTTTATCTCAGCCAGCCGACAGCCAATCCGCTGATCACCTGTTATAATCATTTTAAACATTAACCTCCAACTTACATCATTTAGCGATATCTTCCTGCCTTCTGTTTCCGCGGTATATCATCTTAATTACTGTATGACTAAGTACATCATGCATTATTAAACAAACAAACACGTACACATCAGCAACAAAAGTCGATTATCACTTCAGTTTTTGAATTTTATAAGCTGAGGAAAATATTAAATTAAAATCGAAACTGTTACCTACTTAGGTAAAATTTTAAGTAAATTAACTCTATAAGCTATTAGGTAACTATCTATATAAAAAGCTAAAAGCAATTTATCGAATAGATTTGTGACAATTTTGATGATGTACCTACCTACCTATACAAACGTACAGTGAACATAGACTTTTGTTGCTAACCGTACCTACCAACTCTAAGCACGTAGACATTCACGGAAACTAAAATTACTTTTACAAAGTTGGTAATTAGGTAGGCCACCTACTGAAAGCCTAGTGCAGGGGTGTAAATTTTTAGGTTCCTGCCTGAAGCTCCTGAAGGTGCTTACAAATTATTTAATAATTTATTATAATAATTGATTGCGCATGTTCAATCGTTTGTAAGTATTGGTAGATAATTTAATTAAGTTTTTTTTTATTTATTGATTAATAAAGTGATTTTCTAGTTAAAACGCTTTATATCGTTGGGATAGGTATATTTTAAGATAACCTCCAACCTGCTGATTGACTACCTAACTAATGAAACGACAGGACACTCCAATAAATATTTATTAAATTAACCAACAACGTCGCGCTAAAGGTTGGTCTAAAACTAGTTTTTTACGCGAATCAAATAAACAGGTACTTAATAAATTTATTGAATAATGAAAAAAAACGGCCACACTTTACACCTGTCATTAAACCGTAACTATAATACACGACGTGACTGGAGTGTACGAGGTGCATTCAATAAGTACCTAGCCTCATCGCCAGAGGGCGCTGTAGTTTCAAAAAGAGTTTTACCACAGTGTAGCACATTCTTTTTTAATTCTTTTTTCAAATTTTCATTCCAATCCCTTCATTTGTTTTAATTTGACAACTTATGGAAGCGAACGTGTCGATCGGTTTTACAAAAATGGAAAAAGAGCAATATCGTTCGGTGATTCGATTCCTATTTTTGGAAGGGAAAACGCGCATCGAAATAAAAGAGCGCTTGGATGCTGTGTACGGTGACTCTTCTCCATCGATGGCCACCGTCAAGAATTGGTTCAACGAGTTTGCACGTGGCCGTACGTCGGTTTTTGATGAACCACGTGTGCACCGAAAACAGCTGCTACGGAGGAAAACATTAAAAAATCCATGATCTCGTATTGGCAGATCGCCGATTGAAGGTTCGCGAGCTAGCTGAGACTGTAGGCATTTCGGCATGAGAAAGCTGTCGGCGCGATGGGTGCCGCGTTTACTCACACCAGAAAACAAGCGCAACCGTGAGACCACATCGGAGACGTGTTTGGCGCTGTTTAAGCGGAATCCAGCGGAGTTTTTGCGTCATTTTGTGACCGTCGATGAAACCTGGATCCACTGGTACACACCAGAGACCAAGGAGCAATCAAAACAATAGATCCAGACCGGGGAACGTGCTCCAAAGAAGGCGAAAACTGTAAAATCGTCCGGAAAAGTTATGGCTACCGTTTTCTGGGATTCACAAGGTGTGATCTACATCGATTACCTCGAGAAGGGTAAAACAATTACAGGGCTTTACTATGCCGATTTATTGGGCCGATTCGACGCCGAATTAAAGAAAAAACGAACCCATCTGGCGAAGAAAAAAGTGCTGTTTCACCACGACAACGCACCGGTTCACACGTCTGCCGTTGCCATGGCCAAATTGGTCGAATTACGCTACGAATTGCTGCCCCATCCACCGTATTCTCCAGATTTGGCCGTTTGTGACTACTTTCTGTTTCCTAATCTGAAAAAATCACTCGCCGGGAATAGATATGGATCAAATGAGGAGGTCATCGCCGCCACGGAGGCCTATTTTGCAGAGTTTGACAAAAACTATTTTTCGGACGGGTTAAAAAAGTTGGAGCATCGCTGGGCTAAGTGTATCGAACTAAAAGGAGACTATGTTGAAAAATAAATTGCCACTTTTCCAAAATTTTCGTTTACTTTTTGTAGGCTAAGTATTTATTGAATGACCTCGTAGGTCCTGGGTTCTACTTATATGGTTTTGTTTCAGGGTTCTCATATGCCTATCGGTGGTCTTAAGTATAGGTATTAATTGTTAAATAAGTGGGTATATATCAATTATTATTTATTGTCATAGAAACTTAGCAAATTCAAAGTTTAACCTTTAAATTTACAATTTGGAATACCTTTCGGCCCAAAGTGGCAGTCTAATCTTAAGTTTTGGGAATTCACCAATTACGGCTAGCTTTTTATTGAAATCCAAACCTTATAATTTATACAAATAACATACGGTTTATAGGTTACGTGTTAGTAGAAAGGATTCCCCTATAATTCATAATTTTAATTTTTAAGGGAATCCCCTCACACATTCGTAGTACCTACCTACCTACACTGACCTCTATTAAACCTTGTAGATATAATACAGGTCAGTGAGTACCTAGGTACCGTTCATGGTTCAAATGCTTTTACAACTATAAGTCGTTTTTGACTTCGTTAGAAAAGCACATTACCTATTGTTTGTTTATGGTCGATTCATATTGTATGTACAGACGCCAGCACATCAACCTACCCGAAACTGTCAAAATTTCCCAATTAACTTTGAACCTTATACTTTAGCGATAAAGTTGAAAAACTATCAAAGAAATTTGACAGATTGTAGTAGGTTGATGTGCTGGCGTCTGTACTACCCAAATTAGTACGGTACCCACGTGAAACGTATGTGTTTACATAAAAATCACTTACAGAATGAAAATCGCATCTTTTTTACATACACGATAAACATCCGATATATCTATATCGGATACGGATATTTTTAAAATTATTATAAACTAGCAGCGCCCCGCATTTTCACCCGCGTTAGTTTCGATCCCGTGGGAATATCGGGATAAAAGTATCCTATGTGTTAATCCTGGTTATAAACTATGTCTGTGTACCAAATTTCATCCAAATCCGTGTATTTGCGTGATTGAGTAACAAACATCCAAACATCTTCACAAACTTTTGGAATAACCCGGAGATCTGTCCCCGGAGTCTGGATTTATATCCAGCATATGACAAACTGGCCTGTGTCCTAGCAGCGGGAACATTAGAGGCTGATTATGCTTATCACTCGACCGAGACCTTATTACATGGGATTTTAAAGTAACTGGTGAAACTGACCTCTGTTCCGCTGCCCCCATGATTTACAAAGGTGATATTACTTTAGCGTCGGTGTTCTAAGTAGGTAGCCTAGGCGCATTACCAACTGCCACAACGAAGTACCTAATCAGATGGGATCGGAAGTGGAAGAGTCAGCAGGTATCAGTATCTATCTATTGCACTAGGCAGATAGTTAGCGACAGCATCAACCATCATCATCATGACCATGGTCATGGTGGTTTACTTATTTCTATAAGTGTTTTCGACTGATGGAGAGGATAGCATAGCCGTTTTTGAAGTTAGATCATTAAAATGTAACCATATAAGCGGTGACAAACCGAAAGAAGTTGTGCGACATGCTACAAGCATAGAAAGCAGCCCAGCTCGAGAAGATAATTAATTTAAAGATGTTTTCTTAAATTAATTTATTAGATTCTGTAAAGCCAAACTCTTTTTTTTTTACTTTAAGTTACCATTTCATCAAAAACTAGTTAAATAGTTTTCTTAGGACTATCTAGGATATCATCCAACAAAAACTTCATCTGTCACTGTCACGGCTGTCACTGTCAATGTCATAAAGTCCAATTTGAAAATATTTCATTAGTTCGTCAAGTTCAGGGTCGTTTCCGAAAAAATGTAGGAGTTAACAAAGAAAGGGTTAATTTCCGCATTATCCAATGCGCACATTTCAAATAAAACAGCTAAATGTGTTTCTGAAATAATTAAATTAATTCAAAATGTACAGCAGAACGAAAATATGGTTCGTTGTGAGCTTACCTACTTACTGTATTCAAATGGATGTTTTTTACTAAACTATCAAAAGCACTCTAATTCCAATCGTTACTACGTGGGGTCTAATGAAATGTTACATTGTAGTTTATGAATTAATGTATAATGTTACAGTGGTAAGTGTACCAGTGGTCTGGTATGCAGATATTTAAGTTCTGCTGAAGTGTCTACTGCCCTGCGTCCCTTTTACTTCAGCGTTCATCCCGATCTGTTTGGAAAATATCCTACACAAAGAGTAAGTCAGCTAAAGATTCAAGTCATTATATGGCAAACTGAAACATTCAATCTACAGTTCTGTAACCAACTAAAAGACATACCCAGCCTATGTCACTGAGGATAGAAACAGCATTTAGTAGATTTTTTTTTAAAGCACAATATAAATTTTCGATGTTATGTAAGAGAAGGAGAAGTAAAGAATCTATAAGTATAACAGAAATTAAGTAAAATAACCTTGTAAACCACAATAAGCAAAATCTATTTTTACTCCACATGATCTATAACACCTGCATTTCAGATTACTTATTACAATTTATTTCAGAAAATAAATGAACATTCTCTGCAGCAGCTGAGTGCACTCATAGAAGCCCAACAATCCAGCAAAAGAATGTCTGTACCTCCATTACCATTTTATTTGAGACAAAAGGATATGCCTGATGGTAATCTACATCAACATTTATATTTGTGTCAGTGCATTCTAATTTCATGTTGTGCTTGTATTTGCAAATTAATAACTAAATGGTTTTTTTCTTCATATTTTCAGGTGAATTTAAGCTCATAAAGATTCAGTTAAACAGTAATAATGTGAGGGAGACAGTAGTCAAAGTCCTGAATGCCTGTGCTATCTCTACCAAATACATTGATAAGATACCTGAGAGACCAAAAGTATCCAACCCTAGGTAAAAATTCAAATGTTTTGCTTGTCCAAACCTATCTTTTATTTAATCATATTATTTGTTAGAATCTGTAAACACTTGAAATAAAATTGATTGACATCAAGCAATAGAAACTATTCAGAGCTCCCCTGCATGTTTTTACATACATAAAAATTGTGGTACTTATAGTTAATCTCATGCAAACCAAACTAATAAACTTGTTTATATTACAGCAAAACAGGTTTCGGCAAAGGTGGAAAATATGATTTTGTATATGAAGATTATGAAAAAGAGTTTGATGTATCTAAAATGAAGAGGAAAGTGCAAGAGAAAAAGGCCATTACTAATATTGTGTAAGTTGTAACTATTCCATATTCAAATCCTTGTTTCCAATTCCAACTGATGTCATTTCCACTGAAACAAAAAAAAACTGTACAAGTAAATTAAATTTATTTTACAATGAAAGGTAGAGTACTTACTATTAAAAACTTGTAAATTTTTTACTTGAACTTTTAATTAAATTCTGTACTTGCATTAAAATTTCAAATTCAAAATCATTTATTTGCAAGTATGGGTAAACAATAGATGTTTTACATTCATGTAATAATTGTATATCACAGTCTTGGTCTCACCATATTTTACCTGTTGGTATGCGAAGTACCTAAAAAGAAAATACAAAAAATTTAATACTTACTAAACAAAAATAGAATTAAATTAATAAAACTAGTTTAAAAATAAAGTATAAAAATAAATCTTATAGTTTATCCTGCAAATATTCAGATATATTATATTATGGTTTCGTTTATCAAAAATATTTTTAGTTTTTTTTTTTACAAATTATGCTACAGTTACTAATACTTTCGAAACTATTTAGGCTATTTATTGTTTATTTTGTAATATTGCAGGGAATGGGTATTTGCAAACAGCAGTGATGCAAAGAACAAATATGAGTCAGCATCTGCAATAAGGGACCAAGTGCACTCATTGATTGACAATCTTTGCAAAACTTATGGTATTAAACAAGTTGGTACACTACATTATAAACATTCAATAAATCATACACATTTATTGACATCTTCTGGGTTTAGTTATCCATCACACATAGACCTTATCCATCACTTTCCACCAGGCGAGATTGAGGTCAAGAGCTGCTCCATTTTGCAATAAAAAAAACATTGCTTTAACATCAAAAGCTTGCATTACAATAGATACTAGTTACATATTGTGACAAACATAAAAGTCAGTAAAAGCCTTTTCTACAACCTCTGAATAAGTTCTGGTTATCTTATCTGGTGAATAATTTGGACTTATTTTTTTTTTTTTGAATAATGCTTATTTGGACACTTGTGAGACAGACCATAATTATTATCAAACATTATTATTATTAATTATACATAGAGAAACAGATTACCATCAACACAATGCATCTAAAGGACAAGCATTCAAAAGAAACAGATCTTTAAACTAATAATAAAGCTGAAGAGTTTTTTTGTTAGAACGCGCTCATCTCTGAAACTACCTGTTGGATTTCAAAAACTCTTTTTGCATTTGGTAGAATGGTAGCCCATTTCTGGAGGAAGGTTAAAGGCTATTTAAAATCACACTACCTTTAGGAGTCGAGCAAAAGTCAGAAAGAATGCTAAGCAAAAACGATGTAGAAGCTAGTATACAGGTAAAACTATAATAACATGTATTTATTATATGGCTATAGGTGAAATACGACAGTTGTTGGAATATGAGCCATATAAGAGGGGCCTTGCAGAGCTTAGCTGCCCTAGCGTCACAGCACCCTAATGTTATGACTAATTTAGAAGGTTAGTATTTTATTATGTAACAATAATTTTAGGCTTTTTCAACTGCCTATCACACTCCTGCAGACATAGGCCTCCCAATTCGCGCCGCAGGCTCAACACATAGTCTTCCGCCTTCCACGTCTAAGCTGTCCCAAAATATCTTCGTTCCTCTACATAAAGGAGTGACCCACGCTTTCCGATTTGCGGTGTATTCTCAAGGACTCGCCTGCTTCCATAGCCAACAGTCGTTGCAGATGTGTCACAGATACGCACGCAATGATTATATATTTTTTATTTTTTTAATAATGGCGTCTCGCAGGTCAACCCTGTGGGTGCCTTAATTATTTAAGGCCTCCACCACGACTTAAAAACTAAGCGACTACACGCTAAGGGCACCACCTGTGGGATACGAACCTCTGCTTAGGGCGGCCCTGGTGGAGGGTAGCAAGGGACGAGATGGATCGGATTATTGATTATTCTATTATGTCTCTTTTGTTTTTATTCATGGCCCTAGCGCTTGTAAACGATTTTCTTTTTAATCATTTCAGGCAGAACCATAGCGCTGGGGCAGTTTACTGGGGTCAGTCTAGATGGCGACGTTTTCCTCAGTATAATGGACGTGCGAAATGAATGGATATCGGTGAGCATACTATGTTAGAGCATCAACTCGATCAATGTTTACCAATCAAACGTTAAAACCTTCAGTCAAGCTTTGAAAAGTAAAGTTAAATATTATAAGCTGTATGCCTCGCAGCCTAACACGAAGGCACGGAGTAAACGTTAGGTTAGTTTGTCATTCAGCCGAAATACGTTCACTGCTGGACATGGCCTCCCTCAAGCACCTCCACTTCGACCCGTTCTGTGCTTCTCGCATCCAACGGGTTCCTGCGGCCTTCGGTTAATTTGTACGATTTTTTTATTAGAAAATATAACTATCGTGTAGGATTTTTGTGTAAATTTAAGTGACAAACCCAATTAGTATCAGATTTTCATTTTTTTTTTTCACATCTAGGTATGGGTTATAATTATGTAAAAAAAGTCTGAAAACTACATTAATATTATATTCGAAACAAGCATTTCCGCATTTTCGTTACGTTCACTTCGCGCGTTTGCGCTAGGCTTACAGGCTATCTCTGAAAACTACCTTTCCTTAACATTCGTCGTATTCATTACTTATCGTTTTTTACAGCTCATAAAAAAGGTCAGCCAAGAAGATAGTGCCCTAGTAATGATACCAAATTATGAGAAAGCATTGTCCAGTATATTGAAAGATATACATATATGTCGTAGGTAAGATTTACGATTTCCTTATTTATATAATTTTGTGTGTACATACTGCAAAATTATGGAATGCCTTTAAGGGCCATTTCAGGTTGTGCTTATTGTCGCGGTTACAAAAGCATGTTCGCGCAAAATCGTAAACCTATTTGTGTCAGTCAGTTGCAATAAGGATACTGACTTACACAAATAAAGAAACACGTGTTCGCGCGTACGAGATTTATTTAATTTTATTTATTTAAACTTTTCGCATACAAAAAAGGTACAGACGCCAGCACATCAAGCTACCCGAAATTGTAAAATTTTATCAATCAACCTTCTACCAAATGCTAATAGCGATAAAGTTAGAAAAAAAAATGACAGGTTGTAGTAGTTTGATGTGCTGGCGTTTGTACAGACGCCAGCACATCAACCTACCCGAAACTGTAAAATTTTCCCAATCAACTTTGAACCTTATACTTTAGCGATAAAGTTGAAAATCTATCTAAGAAATTTGACAGATTGTAGTAGGTTGATGTGCTGGCGTCTGTACAAAGGCGGACTTAATGCCTTAGGCATTCTCCTATTCTCTACCAGTCAATCAAGGGTGGAGAATGCCTATGGTTGAGAGGAACAATGGTAAAAACAACTTTTAAAAATATATCGTAAATAACATTTGTACACACGTACATAAATCCATACTAATATTATAAATTCGAAAGTAACTTTGTCTGTATGTATGTTACCTTTTCACGCCTAAACCACTGAACGGATTTCGATAAAAATTGGCAGAGAAATAGATTGCATCCCGAGGACGGACATAGGATAGTTTTGTCGACATACCTTGCGGGCGAAGCCGCGGGCGGAAGCTAGTAGGTTATAAACCTATAACACACAACAACACACCTTTTTGTGTTGCAGCAAGGCACAGGTTCCTCCTATCTTTTTCCACTCTTTTCGATCTTGAGCAAAGTTAAAGAATAGTTTTATTTTTTAGAAAATTCATGCCCAAAGTTTCTGCACATCAGTACTGCAGTCATTTGAGACAACTGATAACTTCCATAGGCGATTACTATGGTAGCGGCAGTAAGTTCCCGTCAGGGGTGCCTGAATCTCTACAGAAATACGAAATAGTTATTGAACCGTAAGTACCTTTGTTTGCATGCCTAACTCTGATATATCATAAATCTGGACTGTACCAGTAGCACCCCATAGATACTTGAAGTTTTTGGCGCCTGCAGTGGGCCAAATCATCAAAACTTTTACTCACTAGGGAAATACGAAATCAATACCCTCAATACGAAATTAAGTCCATACAATTCATACAAAAACAAAATCGTGTTTACAAACAAAACAAACAGCATACAAACAATTGAAAAAAATTGGACACTAAAACCTCATGTTATTGTGTGCCATCCATTATCTTTTAATTTTAAAACGTGTTTAATCCAATTTAATTGTTTTATTCATATTGCAGTGAGGCGGGTCCACTAATGGTATCGCCTACGGGTCAGTTCATCACCCCATCGTCTTGCCCAGCTGAAGAACTAATCGCTTTCATTGCCAAGAATTTGGACCAAGCAACCCTTTTGATGACAGAATACAGCATGTAAGTTATTAGCCCAGCTATGAGATGACTTTTTCAGTTTTTTTTTTGACAGTCGACACCAGTGACGCAGTAGTCACCAGGTAGGCGAGAAATGTGCCTTATTTTTAATCCATTTCAATACTGCTCCAGTACCTTCAGTTATTTTATCTTTGACAGCAGCAACCCAACAGCAACCTTATTGTGAGGGGAATAAAGATCACTGATTTTGACAGTGATGCAAATTCAGAGGTAAAATAACTGTAAAAAGAATGTAGCTAGTGACCAATGTTGCTAAGATAAGTAAGATATACCACGATAAACGGTCTCCACTTCCACTGTTCTTTATAAAATCGCAAGTAGGTTGCCAAAGAGGTTCAGTGCTGATCGAAAACGAAATAAATTGATAATTTATTACAGAAACAAGCATGTGGAAAAAGCTCTTCACAAAGAAGTAGTACAAAGGTTCGGTCTTCTTGACCTTCAAAAGGATGACAGCATCACACCTGCATACATGATCTCGTGCTGTCAAAGATTGCTTACGCGTACGGAGCAACTACATGCGGTAAATAATGTTTTTGATAGGTTTTTTTTTTTGCATTAGGTATATTGACTGGTGCGTTTTTACATAAAGGCAAAAAATCTACGACCCTAATACGACTGCTTTTGAGTAAATTCATTTTGGAGTGCAGGCCCAGCCTGCAAAAGGCTCACTTTGTGTTGCGAAGATTAAGTCGGGTGACGCTTGACAGCCCGGGGCACAGGTCTCTCCTATTTTCCTCAAGATATCTCTATCGCATTTTCTGGCCATGATTCACCGCGCTAACGTTTTACAGGCCTGCATAGTTGACGACGCAAGTCTCCTGGTACCCACTGCATGATGGTCCTGGCCCATCTGTCCATGCTTCCTCAAACTGTTACTTAAACTACATTTTTTTACTTGTTTCAGAAACTTCATGGAACAGTCCTCTACATAACCCATTACTACTCTGTTCTATCAGAAGGGATACTATGTATACCATGGAATTTTCAATCATGAGTTAGAATTTTAGGGGTTTCTAAATGCTTTAGACAGTGTAAATAATATGTAGATAATATTTAGATCAATAAATTTATTTATTTATATTTTTGATTCAGAAAACACAATAGGATCTTATATTGCTCGAATCTAGTTGAATGTACTTATACATTTAAGAAAAATAATGTTGATAAATATATTTTATACACGATAACCAGTAGCAATTAATTGGAAAAAATATATACAAACATTGTAAATACGAATTACATTAAAAATATTTACAGTGCACGATTTAAAACTGTGATGTTTAAGTAGCATAGTAAATAGTTAAATCACATTATAATTCATAAATTACATATGACTACATTGCTAGATCAATAAACAAAATGAAGTATTTCTTGAAAACGTATATGAAGATAGAATTGATAACGACAAATAAAATTATGTACAAATATCAGTGCTTTTTATTTTGTTGTACTATGATGAGTTTGTTCTTCTCCTTTGTCACCTTAGCCACGGGCAGATTTGTCGCTGGCATGAGCTGTCGCAGGTTTTGACTAGGTATTACGGGTGGCTGAAAGCATTAATATAATATATTACTTAATTAAAGTTATGGATATTGCCATAAACATCACGAGACGCGAGTCAAGTTTTTTTTTTTTTTTTTATTTGAAATGGGTTCGCTATTCAAGTTCCCATTAACTGGTTGAATGCCGTAATTACAGGCAAATAAAAAGCCATTGTGTCTCGCGTGGACACACGTTAAAATCATAGGGTTCAATAACTTTATTTGACTTGATTTAATCTTACCGGAGGACACCGCGCGAGCTGCTTCATGCGATCCACCAATCTCATGGCGTCGTCCGATGTCTCTGAATCAGTCGTCATGCCCAGAGACAGCGCCCTCTCCGCATTCCCACCGTCCAGACATCTATGGAATGATTGGAAGTGCCTGAAACAAGAAAAAGTGGGGTTTTGTTTATAAACAATGCTTAAAGTTAAGTGACATTTAAACGTCAAAAATGTATGGTTAAAAACAGTCGCTAATTACTACATAACTTTAAGCAACGTTTATAAATAAAGGGAGTACCTACAGCTTTGCAAAGAAAAGTATGCGCTTCGGAAAGATTGTCTATTTTCGGAAATACGAATGCGCGATATTGACATCTAAAATAGAGCTTAGTTACAACACAGTACAACAACAACAAGGATTTGCCTATTTTGTATTACCATGTTTACAAACTCGCAATTCCAAAAAACTTTTCAAAAATTTGAGTGACAAATCGGAGACCGGAGTAGATAACCCGACAGAGAAAACTATACAAAGGCGCAATGATAGTTGCATTACTACAAAGCGCGGAAGTACAAAACTTACAAGAATTGCCTCCGTGGGCGTTACTCTGTGGCACGACCACCCACGACGTTCCTGCTAATTCGGAGAATAACAACACACGAAGATTACCGAAGTGTATATCTTTGTAAAGTTGTAAGTGCATAAAATAATCGTCAAGCCGTGCTTCTGTGGGGTAAGCCGAAGTCTGATGTCGATACTATTATTGTTTTATGTCTGAGAAATAAGCAGTCCCTCTGCGTTACCTGGAATGAGCATGTGGTCTAAGACGTTGTGCGTGCCTCCAAGCGGCCGCAGCCCGGGCGCGCCACACTGTCGCCTCCTCGCTGGCCGACGCCATGCCAGCCTCGAGAGCTGCGCACGCGCCGCGTAAATCCACCACCTTGCAAAAACATGTTTAGGAAGTTTAAATACAGCTTCAAAATTTTTATGACATGTTCGATCAAGGAAAGATCGGGGCTTCCCTACTCTTCTTCCACCTCTCTCTGTCCAGAGCTGCCAAGGACCAATCTTTATTAAAGGGGTCCAGCTCATACCGCCATCTCTGTCTGGGCCTGCCGCGATGTCGTTGGCCATTAAGTGGGAGCCAGTGGGTCGTATGTTTGGCCCATTGATCGTCTGACATGCGGGAGATGTGTTCTGCCCAATTTAATTTAAGCGTGGCAGCTTTCAGAATGACATTAGTTATTTTAGTGAAGGAACGGATTGTTGTATTTTTAACCTGATCCACAAGTTTAATTTAACTATAAACTTATTTATTGTTGTGTGCCAAATGTTCATGAAAATGCAAGGTGAATACGGAAAAGCGTTCGCGGAATAATGGTATTGCGTAAACTAAAATTTTACGTTTATGTCGCTCGTCACTTAAGATAACATAAATGGTGAAATCGTTAAACAAACGTAAATGATAAGCAACACCTGAGTGAGCCTAACATTGAATTACATACTAGTAACGTATTACTGACACTTTATTTGAAGTGAAAATTACTTTGAAACCAAAGCAATTGATAATCGACTGTCTACTGTAAGTAAAGAAGAAAAACCTGATTTTTCTACTCTATTCTTGAAACAGCGTAAATTACACAATTACCTTTTGGAAATACCTATAAAGCAACGTTTTCATCTCGTCGTGCGACAGTTTGTCAAGCCGCGCCATCAACATTTGTTCCCCCCTGCTCCTCGAATCTTTATTGTCTTGAGAATCTGACAGAGAAGCTGATGGTGACTTGCCACAAATTAAATTGTTTTTGTACTCTATTGCTGTGTCTATTGCTTCAATAGCTTCTTCGCATTCCAGCAGCTTCCGCTCCTAAAAAAAAAAAGATTTAGGTATGAATAACTAGCTTCTGCATTAGTTAATTATCCTACAGCCTTCCTCAATAATTGGGCTATCAAATGCAAATAGTATTTTTCAAATCCTACTGATAGTTCCAGACCTTAGCGCGTACAAACTCTTTAGCTTTATTATTAGTATAGGCAGAATACATGCTTTATTTTAACAAGGTTCAAATTCTTGGATTACTTACCTCAGAATCTGAAAGAGATTTGTATATTTTCCTCTTATGTCCTAAACTGCACCTCTGTTCATGCAAGCATTCTCTAGTCTTCCTCAGGTTTTTGATTTCTTTCCTCAACAAAAACTCCTTTTCTTTGGACATTTCTAAGGTTTCCAAATCATTTGTCTTTTCCTTCAAAATACTGTCAAGCTGTGTTATTCTATGCGTAAAGTGTTTCAATGAGTGTGTTTTCCTGTCTTTCACATCTACTGATGTGTCTGAGAGTTCATCTAGCTTTAACTTATCTTTGACAAGCTCTACATCTAATGTATTTTTGCGTTTTTCGTCTTTCTTAATCTGTCTTTTGATTTGTTCAATTTGTTTTTTATAAGTTTTGAGATTTGTCTCATGTCTTTTTATTTCCCTCATAGTATCTTGATCAATTAAACTAGATTCTGACTTATCAGAATAATGCTTGTTTTGTGTATAACACATAGATTTAGACAAGTCATTTATCAGTCTCTCTTTGGCTATACAAAGATTAATCAATTCTTTAAGCTGTGACTGGCTGCTACCAATTTCTTTTGAAAGTTTTCTGGCCAGTATTTGCTTTTGAGTGTATTTTTCTTTCGTCATTTTGTACTTCTTGCATAATTCCTCAGTCTTTGGAGAGTCAATCATTTTAAGTAGTTCCCTCTCAATTAATTTAGGTTCTGGATCAACATCCTTTTTGTGAGATTCAATGAGTATCTTTTGAGATTCAGGTGAGATTGCTTTAGCTGCAACTTTTCTCAGTAGCTCTAACTCTGCTCCTGACAAACTTTCACCAGGTTGTATAGTTCTTCTTCGCCCAGAGTTAGACTGGGATGTCATAACAGGCAAAGACTGTGATCCACTTAATTCCGAAATTGTAATATCATCAGAGTCAATGTGATTCAAATATTCTTCACACCTGTCAGCAAAAAGTTGGTCATTCTTTTCTCTAAAATATTCCATGAATTTTTCAAGTTTATCTTGGAATACTGTGTCAGAATGAGTATCTTCCTCAGAGTCCGAGTCAACATCTGACTCACTGGGCTCACTTGGCTCTGTATCCTCAGCAATTCTAGGCAATCCCTGCTTTATATTTGCATCCTTATTATCAACACTGGCATCATTATTCAGGCATTCATCACACTCAGCCTTTAAAAACAACCATTCACTGACTTGATTAATATCAGTTTCAGACAAGGATTTGGACTGAAGAATTTTATTGAAAAGCCCCTCTGCATTTGAAACCAATCTAATCCACTGAGTTGTAGCAAATTGTAAATTAAAATTATTGTCTGCATGTGGTAATACTGCCTTATCTGTGTATACAGGCGTATTATTGTCAGCAAATAAGTTTACAGTAACAAAATTCTTAATACCTCTACAACATAAACACAAGTTTAGGGTTTTTAAAGTGTCTTGATAGTCCTCAGGTTCTGCACTTATGCATCCAATTACCCAGGTAAAAGCTCTGCCCCCGAAGGAGTCTCTGAGCATAGCAGTGAGAATACACTGATCATAATTGATTTGCTTTGGTGGATTGCCAGCTAGCAGCTCTTTTATTATATTCTCTAGGGCAAATAGACCAGGTTCTGGGTATGCAGCTAGATCACAGAAACTGGCAGTGGACATTCGATGATTAAGTACTCCATTGGTGCTGACCCACTTCTGTTCTACGCTGACTGTGAACACAGTGTGGTTGTTTCCTTGACACCTCTGTCGCCATCCCAACTGTAAGTACTGGAAGGCTTCTTCAACATTGCAGCACCTCACCAGACCTGCTCCCAGCACATCAAATATATTATTGTTGACAACTTGCATCCATGTTATGTGTAATATAAATTCCCTCTCTGGCATTTGGTTCAGCTTGTGGAATATTTCAGACAAGAACCGAGGTACAATACCTTGGTCACATTCACTGTGAATGCATTCAAAACCTAAAATAAAAACTAGTGTTAGTATTAATTTTATGACATAAAAACAAATTATTGTGAGCACCTTCATCTGCAAATCCTTGGCTCATATTGTAATACATAAGGATTTGCAATATTGTAATTTCCTTGTTAGTACAAGTATAATATTGCTAATCCCAATAATCATTGTATTAGACCCCTTTTTACTATTTATGCTGCCTATAATGACTGCATGGACTCAATTTTAACAATCATTACTAATAAAAACTTCTCTTCCTATGTCCTGACCTGGTCCAAATAGAGTGTATGTTTTGCCTGTCTTCGCCTGCCCGAATACGACGACTGAAGTATCACACCCATCCAGAAAACAGTTAATTTGTGGTATCATGAACGAGTTGAAGAGATTCGCCTGTGTGCAATCTACTGGCAAAGCCCTATTAACATGGAATGTTTGCCCACTCTCAGTGATCACTATTTGGGTCACAGGATTGCTAAATATGCACTGCGATGAGTCTTCTAGACTTGGAGGCTTCAGCCTTATAGCTATTTGCACAGGGATATCCATCTTTATTAATTGTTTACGATCCGATTACGTAGGCTATTTCTACCACTTCAACATAACGTGCGAAACATTGACATCATACTGTAACTTCATTAAATTACTAGATTAGCTAGACTGTTTGCAATAATATCACCACCACTTTGGATTCTTCTTTATCGAAGATTCTATTGATTCTTCGTAAAATAAATATAAAAACAACAACTTTCATACATCGTAAACCACAACAAAATTTTTCCTCTATGACCAGTAAACAGAGTACTTTTTGATATGACCACCACAGAGCACAATCGGGCACTAAAGATAAAGTACTCTGTGGATAGCAGCCTTTCGTAGTGTTCTTTTAGTTTTTTCTCGCACCACATTGTTTTAAACAACACGAGGGCATGATTTTCCTATTAATGGACACCAAAACACCTTGTTTCTAGACGTATTTCTCTCGAAAACAAGAAAAATAGAATAGAGTATGTACACACGGCTACACATTAAGCTATACATTTCCAGTTATAACTGACCCCGCATTGTATAGGTTTTTCGTACAATCAGAAGTCAGCTTATACTGGTTATGTGTAGCTTGATGTGTAGCTAATATCTTATCTGTGATGTGTAGCCGTGCGTACTATGATCTACCTACGCTCTACAAGCAACATTATTGTTTTATTTTTATTGCAATTGGCAACCCAGAACAAATTTAGTGTTGCCCATAGAGGAAAATAAAATGGTGCTGCTAAAAGGAAACTATTTCGTAAAAGATAGCTTGATACCCGATATATTACTTTACTCTATGGCTTGATCTCTGCGACATATGTCAAATTGACATTCCTAGGCTTGTCAGGATATAAAAAATAGTCGATAGAAATTATCGACGTTTTTTACTATTGTGTCCTTCGGCCTCATTCGGGGTCATATAAACATTATTTGAGTCTAGCATCTTCGTATTTCCGCTCGCGTTCACCAGGTGGCTGCAGCGCGCCAACTCGTTCATTGGCGTCCTGTTTTTCGGACGGTTCGCATCTAAATTTAAAAAGTTAACGTTATTGGCGTATTCTTGGAAAAGAATAATTAATTTTAATTGAATTCTTATAGAACTATAGTTGTTATTACTTTATTTTTGTTAACGCTGTTAGCGTTCGGTATATGCTTAGAAATATAAATATTAAAGATTATTGGTTTTAATAGTGAATTAATTGAAAAGTGATAGCTTCTTAAAAACAAGATAGTTTAGTTAGTTTAGAAAACAGCCGCACAGGTCGATCGATCAGGTTAAGCTACGCTTGCCGCAGTTGGTCTGTGGCTGGGTGACCATCTTTACATATCGAGACCCTCCGTGCCTCGGAAAGCACGTTAAGCCGTTGGTCCCGGATTGATTCGAAGATCTTTGACAGTCGTTACGGGTAGTCAGAAGCCCGAAAGTCTGACAACCAGTCTTACCAAGGGGTATCGTATTACCCAGTAACTGGGTTGTGGAGGTCAGATACTACGCTTGCTCCTCCTTATTTATTGTAGGTATTATTTTATCGATTTGTCGCCGCGCGCGCCAGGGGCACGGCATTTATATTTAGCCAAGATGAGCCAAGCGGTGAAAAGGTTAAACTGATGTAAAATATACTAAGTAATTTCATCAAACAATCAATGAATGAACAAAGATCACTAAATCACTTTGGTGCCGACTTAAAATTACTTAGGTATACTGTACATCAGCTTAAGAACTTGATTATTAAGGTTAAATAAATAAGGTTTAAGTCTTATTTTTTGCTTTTCAGTTTTTTCGGCGGTTTAACTTTTTGTTAAAAAGTTTTTTTTGTTACTCGTTCCGGGGCGAATCGCTCTTTTAAAATTATTTAAGTGTTCTGTTGGCAATTTCAATTTGTTAATAATTTATCCTTTGTTTCTATTTAAATAAGTTGATCAGATAGAAGTGAGTTCTTTATTTCATTTAGCATATTTAGATTTATTGTCATGGAGATGGAGCGATACCATAAAATAAGAAGTCGATATCGTTATTTATTTTATGCATAGTTACATCACTAGCTAATACTCTTTTGTCTATGACAGCGTCATGCCTTACAATCTTACTCGTACAAACCCTGCAACAGCATTGTGATAACCCAACTTATTACAGATGACATGTACAAAAAATATATTTCCAGCTGGTTATTAGCTTTACAATTTCGTAGTATAATAATCTGTCAGTTTAGTATTGTACAATCAGAGGCGCTAGTGTGGCGTATAATATAGGATAATAAAAAATATTCAAAATATAATACTACACTAAGGTTTACAATGTTCTCCCTAAATAAATGGTATAATATTAGTAGTACTGTTAAGAATGTGTTGCCATAATTAATTCATTATTTGCTACATAGAAGTTTGATTAGTTCTATTATTGGAGATAAGCAAAGAGTGTTTATTGTAAATATAGGGTTCGTTAGAATAAATTAAATATAAACATACGTGTCCATGATGATAAGTAATTTTTGCTGATAAAATTTTTTAAATAAAAAGATCTTACATACTTTGGTAAGAATTTAGAGATATTTAAATATATGCCCTGGCAGCACTGGCAAGTAATAAACAAAAATGGCTGTTGTTGTTTTGATGTCGTTCTGCTGTGAATGCTGTGATCGTTCGTTGTCTGCTGTGATCGTTCGTTGTACCTATATCCCCCTTACTAATAAACATTGTGTATCGTCTGTATAGTTACACAACGCTTTGTCTTCTGTCGAAAATCAAATTACTGACGACTGAAAGAGAGAAATCGGTGTGTAACTATTTGTCTGATATAATACGTTTATTAGTAAGGGGGTGTGTAATTTAAATAATATCTAAATATGTTGTAGTAAACAGATTTTGAATACTTATATCGGTATAATTTTACTATCTCTGTTACAAGAATATTTATAAAACAATTGGACCATGGATGGATCAAGGTCGCGCGAATAAAATACTGACACGGATGTAGTTTAGTATTTTAATCGCAGAGGGCGCTTTTTTAATGTTATCGTTCAAATCGCGCAAGATGGCTCTCTATTTCCGTATATACAAAGTACTCTTTGGACAGCGTACACTTCTAATGTGATGTCGTAAACTTAGAGCATGCCTTACAATCTTACTCATAAAAACCCTGCAACAGCATTGTGATAACCCAACTTATTACAGATGACATGTACAAAAGATATATTTCCAGCTGGTTATTAGCTTTACAATTTCGTAGTATTATAATCTGTTAGTTTAGTATTGTAAAACCAGAGGCGCTAGTGTGGCGTATAATGTAGAAAAATCAAAAAATATTCAAAGTTAATACTGCACTAAGGTTTACAATGTTCTCCCTAAATAAATGGTATAATATTAGTAGTACTGTTAAGAATGTGTTGCCATAATTAATTCATTATTTGCTACATAGAAGTTTGATTAGTTCTATTATTGGAGATAAGCAAAGAGTGTTTATTGTAAATATAGGGTTCGTTAGAATAAATTAAATATAAACATACGTGTCCATGATGATAAGTCATTTTTGCTGAAAAAAATGTTGAAATAAAAAGATCTTAAATACTTTGGTAAGAATTTAGAGATATTTAAATATATGCCCTGGCAGCACTGGCAGGTAATAAACAAAAATGGCTGTTGTTGTTTTGATGTCGTTCTGCTGTGATCGTTCGTTGTACCTATATCCCCCTTACTAATAAACATTGTGTATTGTCTGTATAGTTACACAACGCTTTGTCATCTATCGAAAATCAAATTACTGACGACTGAAAGAGAGAAATCGGTGTGTAACTATTCATCTGATTACGTTTATTAGTAAGGGGGTGTGTAATTCAAATAATATCTAAATATGTTGTACTTAACAGATTTTGAATACTTTTATCGGTATAATTTTATTATCTCTGTTACAAGAATATTTATAAAACAATTGGACCATGGATGGATCAAGGTCGCGCGAATAAAATACTGACACGGATGTAGTTTAGTATTTTAATCGCAGAGGGCGCTTTTTTAATCTGTTATCGTTCAAATCGCGCCAGATGGCTCTCTATTTCCGTATATACAAAGTACTCTTTGACTTAGAGCAACGCGGCCTACCATAGGCCGCGTTGCTCTATGCTCTAAGGTCGTAAAGCGCCTTCTATGCTTTAGTTATTGTTCTGAGGTCTGTACTATTAAGAAATTCAGGACTTCATAGGCGTGATTTTACTGACAGCTGTTTCAGAGATCAAGCTATATTTTATGAAGTATAGAATAAAAATATTTGTAGTTAGAAAAATCTGGCAGCATTAGGGTATTTATGTTCTGTGAACTTTTCAAAGTTTCAAGTGTCACAAGTCAAGTCAAATCGCAAAATGTCATTTTCATTTCATCATTGTGATTTGATTTGTGATGGCAGAGATGCGTTTTCGTGTCACTCTTTTCGATTTTCAAATATTAGTTTAATTTGGTTTTTTTGGATTCTGTCTTAGAAAAGAAATATATCTTCAAGATTATTATCTGAACAGAGGCCACATTTTTGTGTTATTGATTATTCAATTTACTGTGGGCTGAAATTCCATCTTAATTTGATAAATTGATTTGCTATCATATCAAGGAACAGAGAGATAATGTGACAATACGATTCGTTTTATAGACTGTGTGAGAGGGTTCGTCTTAAAGACTGCTCCAGGCTTGGAATACATTCTATAATTATTCAACATCATGGAGATGGAAACAGTTGGCGATGTCGGGCTAGGCCTGCATGAGCCTCCTAAATACGGCCTAAAATTACCGTTGAACCATGAATTTCCCTTACAAAGCAAACAAATAATCATACCAAGAGCGAGTCAAGTTTTTGACATGATGCCATTAACTGCCAGGTGAATATTTTTTATTTTACTCTAAATGATCTTAATACTTACATTATTCTTGTGCAACATTTTCACTATTCACATGATGCCCTGATGTGTTAGCTTGAGTCACAATTATTTTAGCAACTATTAATTTGTTTGCCCTAGCAGATTATCTTATTCAGCCCATACAATTTAATATTTAAAAGCATTTAAATTTTTATATTTATTACAGGTATCTGAAATACTACATTGGCAAGAAGTTGAATAAAAAACGTCCTATAATGGATTATATTCACATGATATCAGCTCAAAGGATGTATGGTAAGTTCTCATAAAGACAATTACATTAATTTAGTAATGTCCAGTCATTATTAAACTAACTAAAGTCTGTTGAGGGACCTGGACTTTGCCCAACTATAGTTCAAAGTAAAAAAAAAAAATGCAATTATGTCTTGTCTTTTCTATACTTTTGTGGTCTGTAGTACAAAATTACAGTTGAAAACTTTTTGCTGTTACCAATAAACTAAAAGTAGAATGATTAACATTTTCATTACACACATTTTATTCTGCCGATTAACAATAATGAATAGCGTAACCCATGGGGTTCTCTTCATGCCAAAAACTAATAATAGAAGTAGCATCTTAGAAACATGTATTAATCTAACAAACTACCTAGAATTGTAGATTATCGAATCATTGTAAACAACAAGTCTTACATCTGCTTTCCAATCTTAGCCAATTTGTTTGTGAATACCATTGCACTACTTACTTTTACTTTTTTTTAATGTATTGAGGCATTTCAAACATCTTTAAGAAAGTAAAAAGCCCCTACAAGTATAAAGACAGTGTCAAGGGTCTTTACACTCTTTTTCTGACTGTTATTAGTAACTTATTTGTTATTGGTATTAACCATGTAATGGTAGGATTGCATTGTTTTTGTGTTTTAATGTACTCCATGACCTTACCCAGACCTATCCAGTTGGTTACCCACTACTGTAATACATGTTACAGCAAAGTTACCTTATGCTTAAAATATTTATTCACTTACCTCTGCTACATCTATTAGACCCATAAAGTTGTTTATATGGCTATGTACTTACTTATTATAAAAAAAATATTTTAGCCTATGTTATCTCACTGCAGCGCAAAGGCCTCCCTTTCTCCTTTCCACTCTTCTCAGTTTTGAGCTAGTGTGGATGTATTTAGTTAATACTAGCAGCGCACCGCGGTTTCACCCGCGTTAGTTTCGATCCCGTATTAATATCAGGATAAAAGTATTGTACTTATGTGTTAATCCTGGTTGTAAACTATTTGTGTACCAAATTTCATCCAAATCCGTTCAGTAGTTTTTGCATGATTGAGTAACAAACATCCAAACATCTTCACAAACTTTCACATTTATAATATTAGTAATATAATATTTATGTATTTTGTAGGCTGTCCTATTGGAGGTATCGGTGGTGGGACTATAGGCCGAGGGTTCAAAGGCGAGTTCTGTCGCTTCCAGCTATACCCGGGCATATACGAGTATGTCACAGTGCCAGAATGTCAGTTCATTGTGAACATACGAAATGCCAGTAATGAAACAGTTTACCAGTCAGTTTTGTCAACATATAAGTAAGTTACTCATATTTCACCATAATGCTAATGTATTTTGCATGTTTGCATGAATATTTTAGCACCAAAAAACATTAAATCTTGTGCAGTCTAATTTATTGTCTTCATTTATTCTTGGTTTAGGTATTTCGTTATTTATCTTTTGTTGTCAATGGCTTTTGTAGTCACTAAAATGATGAAGTTCATGATTCCTTAATCTTATCATTGAATTACTGTGATATGTAGGGATTTAATTAAATAATTACATAAGGTATTTGATAAATAATAAGTTTATCAGGTAGCAGGATCCACTGAATGGTGATGATACCATGCTCTGATAAAAAGATAATTTCGTAGTTACAACACCTGCAATGTGGGATGAATCCTGAGAATGATAGAAGGCCCTACATAGATTGTATTCTAAACTTTTCTTTTAGCAAACCAAAGAAGGCACCAGCTACTTGGGAATGGAACTTAAATGGTGCAGATTGTGAATACACAGCTCTTTACCCTCGTGCGTGGACCACATATGATCTCAGCAAGTATGGAATAAAGCTGGTTTGCAGACAGATCTCACCTGTCATACCTCATAATTACAAGGTATAGTAAACGCTAGGACTCCCACAGGCCACAGAAATTGTATAATCAATCCGAGTTTCTGATCTACACAAATTCCTGTGTAGTCATGGGCTTTTCCATTTGCTTTCACATTATGCTGTACAATGCATACAAATTATTATAAAAAGCAAAGTTTTTCCTCTCTATTACTTAGTTTTCAGAGATAAAAAAATGTTTCTAAAATGTAAAAAGTTGTTTATTTTCCCCATTGCCTTTTAAAGATGTGTTGATCTGAGTCTGAGTAATGCTCGACATTTCTTAGTATGCAACCTACGCGGTCTTTGGCCATTCATTATTCCCGTTTTAAAACATGACTATTACTTTTTTGTTAAGAATAATTATTTGTTTACAGGACAGCAGTCTGCCGTGTGCAGTATTTGTATTTACTGCTATTAATGTTAGTAATGAGAAGCGAAATGTTAGTATTACTTTTACATGGACTGAAGTACTTGGAGGCGCCCACAAGAAGAAAACTATTGGTTAGTATCAGAGATGTTACGGAGCTTCGGTTCCGATTCCGATTTCGGTGTAATTTTGAATCGGAGTTATACAAGTTCGAAACGCAGCGATATACGTGACTAGAGCGCCTACAAACAAGTTTTAACTTGTTGCCAGGGTAATGTTTGTTTATTTTATACACGCTCGCGCTCCAAGTCTTAGTTTATTGTTTTGTTTATGGATGTTAGAAGAAAGTAGAAGAAATACGTGTTAAGGGAAGTCAAGGGGACTTCCCTCACATTCCCTTTACATCGTTCTTCTACTTCCGCCCCGGTTCCGATTCCTATCAATCAAATTGAAAACCTCCGGTTCCGGTAAAACGACTTCCGTAACATCTCTAGTTAGTATAAAACTTATCTTGCTAGAGTCTATAAAAAGTATTTATGATACCTACATTGTAAAAAAATAATCTAGTCAATAAACAGTAGCATTAAATAGGTTTTTTTTTCAGCCAAACTGGATTTGGAGAGATATTCAGAGGAACACACATGTGGCGTTACTCTAGAACAGAAAGTCGCCGAGACTCCTTGCACATTCACTATTGCCAAGAGGAAGGATAAACACGAGACAATTCACGACGGGTACTGTCTATGGAACGCTGCGAAGACTTCTGGTTACGTGTGGGATTGCCTCAAGAAACACGGCACGCTAACACCAGATCCGAGCCTCACGCCTCCACCGCCGAAAGTGCCAGACAAGGACAAAACAAAAGAAGAGAAAGAGAAGGAGAAAAAAGAGAAAGAAAAGGAAAAACAAAAAAAGATTTACAAATGTAAGTACTTAGACATTATTAAATTTAAACAATTCATTTTTGGGATTTTATACAATCATTTTGCTATTTACAGGTGATTCGGTAGCACTTTCTAGTGTTATATCTTTAGAACCGGGAGGAACGGGGTCTACTGAGTTCTGTCTTGCCTGGGACATGCCTATTATAAGATATAAGAAAGATAAAAAAGTACATAAGAGGTAGGTCTTCCTTCTCATTTATATTTCCTACAATATCATATTGGTCAGTCTTTTAATCACCAATTTTGTTTATTACAGATTTTATACGAAATACTTTGGTAGCGATGGTATTGCTGGTGCCAGCATAGCTGCGTACGCGCTTAGAAATTATGAGAATTGGGAGAAACTACTCGCAGAGTGGCAGGACCCCATCTTTAATAATAGGTAATACTCTACTCCCTTTCTTTGTTATATTTGACTTATTCCTTGTCATGTAATGAACAAAGTAATAATGTTCAGTAGTAATGTTTGACATGACTGTATAATGTTTAATCCGTTTTTGTTCCACAGTAATATACCAGACTGGTTAAAAAGTGCCTTAATGAATGAGCTTTATTTTGTCGCTGATGGCGGCACAATATGGTTTGACGTCCACGACGAATTTCCGGAAAGCGATCCTAGGTAATTACTGATCAATTAGATTTCAGTACACGTCAGGTTTATAGCCGTGTTAAATGAAGTGTTAAAGGTCTTATTCGCTCATCTCTAACTTGCTAATTTTGTTCTAGGCATGACTTTGGTCTGTTCGGGTATTTAGAAGGCCACGAATATAGAATGTATAATACGTATGATGTACACTTTTACGCTTCCTTCGCGTTAGCTCAACTATGGCCTAATTTGCAAGTAAGTAGATCTCTTTACCTATAAAAACAATTTGTCACTAGATCCATCATGGATCTGGCCAATGGATCTTCTGAGATTGAACGACTATAACAGTAAAATCACCAAAATTGTTAATTTATTAAAGTAATGCTTCGTTCTTTCAGGTGGTCTTACAATATATGTTCCGTGACAGCATCGAATTAGAAACTGATAAATGTAGACAATCACTTTACAATGGAAAATCTGTGAAGTTTAAAATAAAAGATTCAATTCCACACGATCTTGGTGATCCTGGTAAGTCATACACATAGTCATTGTATATATTGTCATTTATAATGCATAGGTACTTAATATTATAAATAAAAAATGTGTCTGTCTGTCTGTTACCTCTTCACGCTTAAACCGCTGAACCGATTTAGATGAAATTTGGTATAGAGATAGTTTTGAGTCCCGGGAAAGGACATAGGATAGGTTATATCCCGATATTCCCACGGGAAAATTATGCGGGTGAAACCGCGGGGCGCTGCTAGTATTAAATAATTATAACCCAACTCAAGCTTTGTATGGTTGAGTATTGTTAATTTTATTATATTTAATTATTATTTCTGATATAAATAATAATTAAATATTTGAATGCAATTAAATTATTGAATGTATAATAAACATTAATCTTCCTCCATAAGAGGATGCTGAAAACTGCAATCTAATTAGTGTTAGGTAAACTGCTTTGTTCTATAACTACATATTTCATCATCATCATCTGCCTAGCCTTTTCCCAACTATGTTAGGGTCGGCTTTCAGTCTAACCGGATGCAGCTGAATAACAGTATTTTACATGAAGCGACTCCCTATCTGACCTCTAGAACCCAGTTACTGGGTAATACGATACCGCTTGGTAAGACTTGTCAGACTTTTGGGCTTCTAACAATCCGTAATGACTGTCAAAGATCCCATTCGTGGATCTTTGACAGGCGTGACCAACGGCTTAATATGCTTTCCGAGGCATGGAGGGGTCTTGGTATGTAAAGATGGTCACCCATCCACAGACTAACTGCGGCAAGCGTAGCTTAACCTCATCGATCGACCTGTGTGGCTGCTAGTACTACATACAATATAACTACATTATTATAAATTAATCAAATATATGTTGATTAGAAAATTCTGCTTATAGATGTACAGATTTTTGTAAAGACTATCCTTTCTCGAATATTAGCGTTAAGTAGCAGAATCGGCAAATGGTTCTAATTTTGTACTCCACCATCAACCATCCCTAGTTGTAACTGACGGTTTCAGAATCTGAATTGAATGCACTCTTTGGAGCACCACAGGGGTGCACTCTTGGAACATTACTTCTCAACTGTCTTATTTCAAATCTTAGCCGTTTCTTGATAATTTAAAATTGTTTCGATAAATAAAATGCATTAAATACTTAAATAAAGCGACTTCATTATAGCTGAGATTAGTAGCATTCTTTATATCATCTACCATTTTCGTCTTAGAAAAACCAAACTAATTGAATTCAATGCTTGAATAAACCTTCCTGTCTTTCTAATCATAAAAATATAACTTTGACTTTGTTTAAGAGACTACTTACATAAATATATTGTATTAGCTAGAACTCAGTTGAGTAACAAACATAATTTTACAGATGACGTACCATTCGACCATATAAACGCTTACAACATCCACGATGTGAGCGACTGGAAGGACTTGAATCTCAAGTTCATACTGCAAGTGATACGGGACTACCGGTTGCTGAGAGGGCATACGGCGCCGTTCGGCAACGAAAGGTACCGCACGATGGCGTTTATAGACGACGTGAAGGATGGGACGGAAGACGACTTGTACTCGCGGTCGACGGGGCAGGTCGACGACACGGACGCGACGACGGACGAGTCACCGGATCTGACGGAGCAGTCGACGCCCGTCGTGAGCGAAGAGAAGCCGTACGGGATGGGCGATATACTAGACATGTTGTACAGGAGCGCGGACGTGGAGGCCGAGGAGCAGGGCTGTGGCGCCACGCCGCGCGCTCCCGCCGCCGCCGCGTGGCCCGCGCGCCGCTACCTGGCCGACCTGTACCCGGCCGCGCGCGCGCTGCTGCGGGCCGCGCGGCGCTGGGACCTGGACGGCGACGGGCTCATCGAGAACGGAGGCTTTCCCGACCAGACCTACGATGCTTGGGTCATGTCTGGACCCAGGTAATTAATTACCAACTTATTTTTGTCACATTCTTCTTATACTTTTCTCTCTCTCGTGTCTTATTGTGTAACACATGACATCACTCCTGTAGTCCTCGAAGGGTTAGGCAAAGGTGTGAGGTGGAGGTGTAAAGGTAGATGTGCATAACATTCAAGTTTCTTATCTTAAAACCACATTTGCTCGCTTTGCACTATGCTTGCACCGAATACGTGCGCGTTATCACTCAACTTTAGACCGCTGGACTTTCGGTATTGCCGCCTTAATGAAGAACAACTAAGTTTGAACAATTATCAGAGATTTTTGCCAAAATAGCGTCTTTTGGCCATCAATCCGTATATTAAAATGTGTCCTTCCATTTACAGTGCATACTGCGGTGGTCTATGGGTAGCCTCAGTAAGCGCAGTATGCGTAATGGCTCGTATCTTAGATCATAAAGAAGACGAGAAAGAATTCGCCAAGCTACTGGAGCAAGCGCAACAGTCGTTTGAAGAGAAGCTGTGGAACGGCTCCTATTACAAGTTCGACGTGCGCCCTTCCAATAGTAAAGTTGTGATGGCTGATCAGCTGGCGGGACACTGGTGAGTAATTAAGCATATGTTGAGGATTAAGCAATATTTTATTGACACAACAGCTAATAATTTTGAAAGTCGTTAAGTATATCAAATTCAAAATTATTATTTAATAGCAAAATTAAGCTTGCTAAGACGTAGCAAAAGTTATGTTAAAATTGTGATTTATGAGAAAAGTTGTCAAGACACTTCTTAAGCGCTAAGCAGACGGTGGACTATTAATTGTCCACCGGACAGAAACGGACGCTCTATTTTTCCTTTTATACTATATTTATTGCATAGATTACCATACGTTCTGTCGTCGCAGACAAATTGTCATATATATATGTCATGTCATAGTCTGCTCAGCGCTTTATTTAAGGCTGTTTTTAAAGTTATTTCACGCCAACTCTTTTCCCCAGGTTCCTCCGCGCATCAGGCTGGAGCGAGCAAGTGTTCCCAGAGGCCAACGTACGGAAAGCCCTCGCGACAGTCTTCGAAAACAACGTGCAGAAGTTCAAAGGCGGCAAGATGGGCGCTGTCAACGGTTGGGTGTCGGGCCCGCGCGGACACATCGACACCACGGCGTTGCAGAGCGAAGAAGTGTGGACCGGCGTCACTTATGGAGTGGCCGCGCTTATGATTTATGAAGGTAGGAAACTTGAAATGTACTAACATTATATTATTTATAAATGCAAAAGTGTATTTTTGATTTTTGCAGCAAAGAGATGTCCGTCTGGAAGTTACATAGCCATTTTACTCGAAGACTGTATTGCACTATACATAGATGGAAATTAGAAAGAATGTGTATTATGATATTTCTGAGTGACTGATCAATAGTTTTTGGAAAATGGTGTATTTTCGGTGACAACCGTTTCGAGAATAAATGAAATACAAACTTATTTTTGCGGTTGATAAAATCAATAGAATATAAAACTTTTATTTCAGACACGAGTCTATAGGGTTAGTAACAATACAAAGCAATACTGTGCATGCATAATATTCATCTCAACTACCCGAAACTGCGTGGTCCGACACGCCTTTGACCGGTTTTTTTTTATGACCCGGTTCATAGGCTAGATTTCATTATCTGCCTAGCCTTTTCCCAACTACGTTGGGGTTGGCTTCCAGTCTAACCGGATGCAGCTAAATACCAGTATTTTAAATGGAGCGACTGCCTATCTGATCTCCACAATCCCGGATATCCCACAGTATAATTATGCTATAGTAATTAAAACCTACAGAAGATATTAGATATGAACTAAAGGGAATTCCCATTAGCTGTAGTGTTATCGAAAAACGTGCAATTAATAAAGTATACCGAGTCCTGATTATATGAAAATATTTCGCTTGTAGTTATTTTTATCTTATCGCATGAAATACCTTCGAATTTTGTTAGAAATGTTAGATTCTCCTCGCGGTATTTTTTTTTCTAAAATGATGATGACTAATATCAACCATTTCGTTTCAGGCATGCATGAAGAGGCATTCGTGACTGCCGGCGGCTTATACAACACATTAACACAAAGTGGCCTGTCGTTCGAAACCCCAGAAGCTCTGTATGAGAACGGTAACCATCGCTCAGTGGGCTACATGCGACCTCTTGCTGTGTGGAGCATGTACCAGGCGCTCCTGAGCAGGCCTCCGCCCCCGCAACCAGTGGCTAACGGGCAGCCACATCATACCAAAGAAAAAGCGCACTTATAGAACTTACTCTAAACGAAACTCCAGTTAATACGTAAGATTTTTACATTTTGGTACATCGACATGAACTGATTGACATTTCGTACGTAAATCGGATAGAACGGCTAGAAATTACCGCCTAAGTTGTTAAATTATGTACTTACCTAAATTCTATACGGTCGGTTTTCGAACAATGAAATTGTCGAATTGTTAAAGCTTCGCAATTATTGAACAGCCTTAGAGGCGCCGATGCACGGTATGTTTAGACAAATAAATTACTAGTAATACGAGTCAGTGAAATGAACATTTGTTTATTGAGATAGGTGGCAATAATGGTATTCTTAAGTATTTTATACATCAATGTCTAGTAATGAATTGTAGGTAAATTTGTTTTATTTTGTTTGTTCTTGTGATATTTTGCTTATTTTTCAATCAGCCTATAATGTTCCCACTGCTGGGATACAGGCCTCCTCTCTTCGAGAGGGAGTGGACTACAATCTACCACGGAGGCCCAGTGCGGGTTGGTAGATGTCACATATCTTCGAATTTTGGGTTCCCTAGAACCCAAAATTCGAAGATATGTGACATCTCACAAAGGAAAACATCGTGAGGAAACCGGCATGTCCTAACATGCCGGTTTCCTCACGATGTTTTCCTTTACCGTTTTGAAAGCAGTGGTGATGAATTAATTTACACAAAGTAAAGCGAACGAACCCACGACCGTCGCGGCCGTTATCACTGGGCCACCTCTGCTCTCTAGAGCAGTGGTGGCGCAGTGCTTATTTTTAGTACGCTTTCGTTTGGAAGCCTTGAAGAGATTATGTATTACTTTCTGGTGTAAAGTATTTCTTGAATTAGAATATAATTTAATGTCCTCAGTACGAAATTACATAGAAAATGTATTGTTTTTTGCCGATTGGGGTGAGATGAAAGATGCATTTATCTTCAACGAAATAGTTGTCAGCTTATAGCAGATTTTGATCATGAACGCGTATATCTACATGTGATTGTTTTAGTTACGCATTTATTTTGCCTACGTATTGTTATACCAATGAAACTGAAAGAGTATTAAGTTATGTTGTTTGTATGTTAATAATAATTAGCAAAATTTTTGTGCACTGTATGTGCTTATATTAATTTAGCAATAGACAACTAATGTCTTAAAACTATAATTTATTTTTGGTTCGTTTAATTTATGTTATACCTAATAATAATATACGTTTGTGTATTTATCATTTGGTGGCTTACTTATTGCCTGCAAGAAGTAGGTGCCAAATTAAAATACTAACAATATTTGAATGTGTTTGCTTGCAAAGTTACATCCTTTCCTATTACTAAGATCGAGTTTCTACTGATAATAAATAGTGTAATAAATAAATAGTAACCGAACTGATACGAAATACCCGAATAGCCAACCATTAAGGGTAAAGCTTTGGTTTTCTAGGAAAGTGGTTCCGGCACATTCAAACGGCCGTCATGAAAATCTGTCATTTATATGCATTAAATCAAACCATGCTGCCCAAAGATTTAAATCGCTAGATTTGCTCTCACCGTTCTTAGTCACGCGAAAAAGTATCTATACTAAAAGGATTGAGCTCACACACTCGCACCTTAAAGACAATCAAGTCAAGTCACTGCATCATTGTGTGTCAGAGGTGTCAAAACGAAACAGAAACGCGACTATCTTTTGACGCGATAGGGGGCGTATCTAACAATATAAATCTTTGTCGCTATTATCATGTTCATGACAGCCGTCACAGCGGCCGTTATGTGCAGTCACCGCGTTTCTAGGAAACTAGCTTTACAGACGGAACGGACATCTATAATATAGACGTCCGTATTAAGACGTCAATATTATTATCTGACGGATGATTATCCAGGTCCTGGAGCTGTAGTGTATCAGTTTATCGACGGATGCTGAACGTCTTTCTTATAAAACGGATTAGTCGCGGTTTGATATCCGACAGGTCTGTAGTGGTCCCCAACTAGAGCGAACTGTTTTTGGCCATGGACCAAACGGCACAGACTAAGCCGAGGGCTTAAGAATACAAGAAAAATTATAGCATTTTGAATTTATTTTCACAATACATAGTATACATGGTACAATAAATGCATCTTGGACGATTTAATACAAAAGTATTAATAGGTATAAAATATTTTATTCAAGCAGATCTCTATGCCAAGATTGTCGTATGCTAATGTTTATTCTTAACTATGTCATATGGTAAATGCTTAAATAATAACTTAATTTGGCTCCATTAACTAAAAGTGAATATATTTTGTACTATTTAAAATTACGTATCTGCTTTAAAATCGACGGCGACAATAAATAGATATTACGTTTAAATGACGTTAAAAAATATATACAATATTTACATGCATATTTTCAGTCTTCATATATTTTAATGGAAAATCGCACTATTCGAATGTTAATACAAAACTGCTATATGGAGTCTGTGAGTCTTTTATTGATTCGATGTAGTGCTTTGGCACTAATATTGAAACTTCGCTCATCTAAAACGTTTGCCTAGTGAGTTTATCTCTATTTTACATGTAAGTCATGTTTATACCTATCTCTTTTACGAAATGACTAACCTTATGTTATTTGGCACGGTCTCTAGATCCAAAAATTACGCGTGGATTAACAGAACACCCACGAGAAATAGTCATTTCTATTTCAGAATGTCAACAATTCGTTGTTACCGAGTGACCTACAACAATGAATGTTTTTGTAAAAAATACGCGAATGTCATGTGATTTGGAATACAACTATAGATATAAACTACGTGTGAGTGGCAGATATGTTCATGTACATGTGTGCGCCGTCGCGGTCGTCGCAGCGACTTGTCGGGTGCGATCGCTCGCGGGAGCCGAAGTTTAGTCGCAAGTGTGTGCCGTTGCGCGTGTCTGCGTCACAGTCCAGCGTCTCACGAGATGCTGACGTTTCACGCTCAACTATCGTAGCCATGTGCTGATTTCTGAAACATGGAAATTGGGTTAGTAGATTTTGCTTTTAAATAACACGAATTGCTTAGTTATCAAACAATGCACTCTTTAACCCAATTTTATAAACATAGGATTTGACAGCAGATTTAGTGATCAGCGTGTTGAACTACTACCATCAACCATACGTTCCTGGACATGAGTTGTCTTTGGTAACCTGGAAGTCTTTAAGGCATTGACTGCCACCGCGATCAATAGATTTTCTAGTGTCTGATGTCTGGCAGTCAACGTGAACAGACTCCGGATCCAGGTTGGCCCAAGCAAGGAAAACCTGTTCAGGTGGAGATTCATAGACAACTTCGCCTTGGAGTGTAAATGTGGTGGTG
Source organism: Gortyna flavago (assembly GCA_963669345.1). Lineage (NCBI taxonomy): Eukaryota > Metazoa > Arthropoda > Insecta > Lepidoptera > Noctuidae > Gortyna > Gortyna flavago. The sequence continues at coordinate 12,253,540 of OY770129.1, forward strand.
TTCCACAAACGATGGGACGATTAATATCATGTCCTACGTGTCCTGTCAGCTGCACGTTACAGGAACTGATGGACGCTAGTGATGGCGTCAAACACGTAGCCGAAAGAAGCGAACTGAACTTACTTCCAGACGAGAGGTAAGTATATTTCGTGCGTACACTAACATGACCTAATCTAATTTGCTTTTGTTTACCTGTTATCATGTTTAGGGTGTCCGAAAGTAGTGAACTGTGGGCAGCCGCCGTTGAGAGGTCGTGGCGGCGGAGGGATCAAGTAGTCATCCATTCTGTTTTCACCGTCACATGCAGAATGCATTGTCAACGTGCTGGAAGATATCTGGTAAACACAAGAAAAATATTCAGAATAAGATAGAAGAATGAGATTCAAATGAAAAGAGAAAAAATTTTAAACACTCGAGCGAGATTCTGCATACAGAAGGAAAGAGATTCTCAATATGGAAGAAGAGATAGTATTCTCCTTTTGAATACTATGAAAGAGATTCAAATGACGGGTGTTGGTGAGTAGTTTTAATACTTACAATAGACCTAGCTTTGTCGTCGATTTCGGACTGCACACTGTTAGTTTCAGCTACACTGCCTCCGCTGACCGTACTTAGGCGTCCCGATGATGATGAACCTGTTAAAGACAAATTAAGGTTTTAGAATTTGTCTATAATAATAAATTTGAAGAGTTTGTTTGTTTGAACGCGGTAATCTTTGGAAATACCAGTCGGATAAAAAAAAAAGTTTTTGCTATATAGATAGACGAAGTCGCGGGCATTAATTAGCTAGTGTTTTTATTTGCTATTTATTTTTAATATGCTGTAAGTACTTACTTTCACTCAGGCTGCTATTTGGTCTAGTGTTTCCATTCCGTTTTTCAATAGTTCCGTTGTTGCTGTCGTGGTGGTGGTCTGGAAATAAAATGAACATAAATAATAATAATAATATCCTTGGACATTTCACACAACGCCATATAGTCCCAAGCTAAGCAACTTAATGCTTGTGTTATGGTAACGAGATGGCTGATAAACTACTTATATACATTTTTTTTTTGTAAATACATACATATTATATATAAAACACCCAGACCTGAAACAAATACTTGTAGGTCGTACAAATATTTGTTCCGTGCGGGAATCGAACCCGCGACATGCTGCGCAGCAGTCAATCGCTCAACCACTGCGCCAACCGTGACAAATAACAAAAAAAAAAAAATACCCTCCGTCTGGGGCAGTTGGGTAAAAAAAAAAAAATGCACGTTATTTATTACTGTTTTTATATGCGCGCAGGAAATACTTACGTTTATTTTTGCTCTTAGAGAACATTTTCTTCACCCTCTCGAAGGGAGTGGGTCTTTTCATGTTGTCTTTTATCTTCAGTTGGATCCTATCATACTCATCTCTCATTTTGTTCAACTGTTCTTGCTTTTCCTTGAGCGACTGTTGCGTCTCATTCCTGTTCTTCCATTCCATCACTAACTTTTCCACTTCAGATATCGTGAAAACGTTGTTTTTGAAATCGTTTATTATTTCTGCTAACTCTTCTTGGCCAGTCAGGGGACAGGTTTCTTTCCCTGATTTAACACTACCACTGCTACGGATGTCTTTGGTATTTAGGTTTATTTGGCTTATATCACTAGTAGGAGTGTCAATGGTAAAAGTCTTAGATTCTTCGGTGGGCGAGTACAAGAATATATCCGACTGCTGCGGCATCAGTCTTGAACTATTCGCGTACAAGTTATTTGGTCTGAACTTAGGGCTTTCTACTTTAATATTGGATGGTTGGACTAAGTAATCGTGTTCGAGGGCCTGTTGGATTCTGTCTACAGTATTGTCGTGAAGCGGGAATTCGTTTTGGTAGAACTGTTCTTTAATTTTTGGAAGCCTAAGATTTGGTCGTTGTTTCTTTTCGAAATCGTCTGGCTTTTCGACGTTTTTCTCTAAGTTTTGAGTGCATGCTTCACTGAATGGATCGGAAGAGGTATGATCACGTACTGGTGAGTCGACCGTGTCACATGTTTCAACAATTCTAAGGTCATCTTGTTTAGCTTCGTCTTGAGTTTCTTCTTTGTCGTTGTCAGACATGTTTTTCAGATAATAGTACATATTGGAGAATTCATTTATTTTCTGGAAAAAAGAGCAGGACAATGAGAACCATTTTCTTTATCTTCATAAATTTCATATGCAATGGAGCCTGGTGAGGTACTTACAAGATGGTCGGCTAGTACGTCAGCGAGTGCGTAATGTTTGTGGTCTCTGGCGAGGTCTGCCGGAGTTCTTTGACGCACATTACGAAGTGCGACTGCAGCGCCACCACCGGGACATTCCAGAAGTTGCCAACAAAGTCGCTCCAAACCGAACCGTGCGGCCCAATGTAACAACGTTGGGTATTCCTCACCACCTATAAAACAAAATTACATTACATATCCCCATTTCGATAGAATGATTTGAAACACGATACTAATAAGCTGTAATCATCAATAAAATGAAAGAGGAAACTTACTTGACATATCAGCTTTCGGGTTAAATTGTTCGGTAGACGCCAGAAGGTTAAAGTGTGGTGGTATATTCTTTTGGAAGGCATTCAACATCCAACTGTCCAGTTGTTCTTTACTGGTTGTTTTGAAGCCCAAGGTCTGTGTAAAGAAACATTATTTATTAGAGAAAAACTATGACAGTTAATTGGTGGGTAACTCTTGCTCATCAGATTTTTTACAAAGTCCCTGTCCATGAATTGGGAATAACAATTTAGATGGAGGTTAAAATTTAAAGGTAGGAGCAGGTGTGTTGCGAAGTTTTGTAAGATTGTGGCGTTGTAGATGTCGCCATAGATAAAGTCTGCGTACCAAAAAGTACCGACTTAAAACTATGGAAACCACAGATACTAACTTGGCACATAAATTCCAGGGGATGATCCGATGCTCTTAGCAGCTGATCCAATTCCCTGAGTCTGCTTTCGCACTTGATTTGTCTTCGTCCAAGGGACTGGCCGTTCTTGCTCACACGCACCCATACGAGCATAGACACTTCCAGACATGACTCTGTAATAAATAATTTAATTTTAGTATTGTCATATATTGAAATAAAATCTGCCGAGAATACGTAGCAGCAGTATAGGGCACCCAGTCGTGTTGCCAACTGAAGAAGTACTTGAAATAGGTATTGAAAATAGAAAAATGCACGTAAAAGAGAATACTCAAAAAAGGTTTTTATAAAAAAAAATAGAACTTTCTCCGTGGATCTTTCATTATTTTGTAAGGCTTTCAAGCGGCATGGCGATGGGTCACCCTGTATAAAATACAATTCAAGTATCGTTACCTGGTATATCAAATTGAAGTGTGTAAGGGTTCCTCTTCTTGAAGCTGGGGATGTTAATGACCTCGCCCTTCTTGTCCACCATTATCTTTATGCTGTCCTCGTCTCTAATAGGGTCGTTGAGGAGCGCTATCACTCGACTTTGTCCCTGCGAACAACCGACATTAATTAACTCACGTTGTGAATTTATTTTGTTAAGGTAAACAGGCGTTCACTTTGTGCCACAGAACCTTCCTCGCAATTTTGAACCCTGAGTTGTTCGGTATAAGGTCGAAAATCGTGTGAGAGTTTTCATAAACGTTTGTGTCTAACGGTCTTATTTGTCGGTAATGGACTTGGGATTTCCTCGTAAACGTTTAAATTGATTCGTAAGAATTTGTGGCATGTTTGCAGTAAAGTATGCCTTCTTGTGTTTAGTTAAGATAAATAGTTGTTGTTAACGTTTTGGTTCTAGTTGTAGTTAGTATGTACTTACGATTTTAACTTTCTTGGGGACTATAGAAAAGCTTGTTCTGTCAGTCGCTGTGTCTTTACAGTCTTTGGTTCGAAGGATTCCGACGGCTGCCGTGAGGAATGTGTCCACGAAAGATGTGTCCTTCTCTCGCACACACATCATTTGCCACTGATCTACCGTCGGATAATCTGTGAAAAATAAAACACTGTTTTACGTATTTTCAATAAATTACACTTTCAACTTACTAATGAATTGAGAACCTACAAATTAATTGACTAATCAAATTCCAATGGAGGTTAAACACAAATTGACTAACAAAGTTGCTTTTCTATTCGAAAATACTGAATTTTAAAAATGCCACGTTTCAAATGTCCGTCTTCCAATAATTTGAACGTTATCATGTTGAAGCTAAGCATTCATTAGATATTCGTTTAACATACCTTCGCAATTACCGGAGATGACTTGATTCTTCTCGACTCCGAGCAACATAACTAGAACCCTGTCCACTTTGAACAAACTGTCTCCGTTGACGTCTCTCTTCAGATCTGCTAACTTGGTCGCGAGTATTGGGCACAGGATCACTATTTGTAACTGCGCCTTCGTCAGTTTGTCTACTTTTTCTTGCGAGTCTGCCGCAAGCAACTCCTCTGCGGTGATTGGTGTAACTCTGCAATAATATATAGCTTAGTAAACCTTTAACCTTTATATGAGCCAATAAAAACAGATGTCGGTAATAAAAATAATAATAAAACGAAGGAAATTCTTATCTACGTTATTATTGAATTGAAACCCGATATCCTTGCACCTTTGAAGATTATCACTTTATAGGTTAGTTGTAATAGCAAATCTTATGAATGAAGTGGTAGGTACCTGTAATGATGCCTAGCTCGTTGCGACATAATCTTATCAAAGCTTGCGACCAAGTAGTCGGACCATAACGCGCTCTCAGGAGACCCAGAGCTCCACAGTATTGCTATGTCCTCCATTTCTGCAACAAAGATATTAAAAACATAATAAAAAAAATATTGATCACCAATACTGGTAGTTAGTTACATTTTATTAGAACCGAAACATCTTCTATTTACGATCGAGGAGAACCCACTTAACCAATATTGTCAGCCTGTTAAATTAATCAGTCATTCAGCCCGACTGACTTTAAACAGACTATTGATTTTGTCGAAAATACTCAGAACTATTCGGAGATAACATTCTGTTTCTCCGAAATACTTTACTTCACAAATAATAATCATCCCAAAATTCGATAAGCGCGACTGTGAACGCGTAATAAGCAATAGGTACATAATATATTCCGAGTGTGAAATAGCCACCCGTCGCGTCGCTGTCATGAATAAGTCTGTAGCGAGCTCAAATATAATACCTACCTAACATTGAAAGGAAGTGTTGTCAAGGGATAATCAAGGCATGAACGATGTCGTTCACTTGATATCGGATGGGGGTCATTGGCTGGATCGAAGTTCATGGATCGCACGAACGCTTCATAAACCTTTACACATGTTGCTGAATTTAAATCCTTGCTATGAAACTTATACACAAATCGCATATTATTTTTAATGATGTGTGCACAAAAGGGTTACTCATATCTGTATTAAAAGAACTCCAAAGTAATATTATATCTGAAGCTTATAAAGAAGTCAATTGTGCGTGTAATGATGCAGTTTTAATTAATGTTAAGTGCGTCCTTACGTTAATCGTAAAGACACTTGAAATCAATCGACCGTTATTGATGAATGAATGCAATGCATTTAAATTCGATGTAGAACAGAAAAACTTGAAAGTCAAGTGATCTCAGCAACTATATGGAATTCCTCTTTTACCTTTGAGAGCGTTTTTATTTTTGGATTCAAAAGATGGCGTTAATTTCTAGGAACCATTATCTTTCACTTTCATTACACAATGCGTGATAGTCAGTTAGGCGTAAGAGCGTTAAAAGCTTCAACGCTGTCCTAAAAACATATATATGCCTTTCCTAGCGTATGAATGAAAGCATACGGTCGCTGTTAAATTTTTTATTGCATCCAGTGCCAGGCATACGCATCGGCTGCTTACAAAATATGCTATGCACTGCGCGCGCGCCGGAAACTCGTACGGGTTTATACTTACCCACCTCTGCCGCCAAATGAAGACCCGACTAAATGTAATATCCGTTTCCTAAATAGACAAACGTCTATCAGCGTCGCCCGGAATAACTATAGCCGATTAAATGCAGCGAGTAACAGAACTGGAGGGCTGAATATGACGCCCGATATGCAGTTATGTGTTGCTATGCGACTATTTTCTGCTCAAGTAGAACGGAAGTGCCTTCTTGAAAGATTTTGAATTAGAATGCGATTCATTTACGATTGTTTGCTTGCTTTAGTAGTCAGGGTAGGCTGCAAAGTTTTTGAGATTATTATTTTTTAGATCCCACATTAGCATGTCCTTTATGAGGCTATACATTCTGGCATTCAAGGCTACCGTGAAATGTTGGCGGATTTATAAGAATTTTTGTTATTTCGCATTATTTTTACAAGAGGTTCCATTTATTAGGTATCTTAGATTACCTATCTACTGTCTACATTAAGTCTAAAAACAAATGAAAATCCCGAATAAGTAGAGCAACTTAATGAGTAAACAGCAATTCAAGAAAAGGAACGCTTGTCGCTTCTTTAAAAAGTATATTTGCCCAAGCTAAGTACATACTAAGTTGTCCGATTGAACCAAATCCTTCGCAACATGTCTTCCGTCAGGTTACACTTAAAGCCCTATTTTTATCACCACAATAAGAACGTTACGCAAGTTTGAAAGTGGAACAAAGCTGGTACATATTGGGCCACAGTCGGGGCTGTGCTCGTTGCCCCACCGCTTTCAGTTTTCAGTTCAATGGCCGCCGCGGACGTCTTTGATGTTCCGAGTAAAATATTGTAGCTCTATAACGCCTCCCAATATGGCAGGTAGCTTTTGAATCCTTATTTTCTTTGCAAGATATTGCTCGATTCCTGTTGGCAAAAGGGACGAGATTTGGAACCCGAAATGTAATTACTGACCGAACAATAATATCCCTATGAGATTAGTTTCCTTTGGATCTACTCATCTTGTTACGAAAATAATTGTGAGACACAATAATGCGATGACAATATTGTATCATCTGCCCTCGTAAATTGTTAGTAAATAGGACATCCAATATTCCCCAGTGGGACTGAACGTGGGCGACACGACGTTGCCTATTCACTTCGTTATAAGACGTTTCCAAGAAATGCGAGGAAACGCACCGTAGATTTCCAGCAAAGTTGGTCAGAATGAGATCACATTTTAGGGAATTACTAAATACAAGATGTTTCGTCTACATAAAGTACCTTACTGAAAACTAGTGTGTAGGTACACTAGGTACGTGTTGTTTCCTAAAAACTCGTGAGTAATGCAGAAGTCTACACTTTCTTACTCATTCATGAACATGTGCTATAGTTAAAATTGATTTCATCAATCTACGTTTGTGTTTCGATTATGATAATGTTTATGACCTACTTACAAGAGGATATTATTGTTTGCCAAAAAAGGGGTTAATATAAAGCATGTTCGCTAACAAATAGTGAATGTGTGCTGGCAAACTCCCGACGCCGTGTGATTCATCATATCAAAATAAACGTTATTTTTCTCTGGCTCCTGTCAGTTCTTCGATGCTAAATCATACTTTCTGGTTTAATTATAAGACACTATATTAATAATTTATTGTTGACTCACCGTCACTATCAAGCAGACTGTTGCTACTGTTGCAAGCCCTACGAACAGCGAAGATACACATGTTGGCTTAAATAACAAATTCCGCTTGACTACTGACTCATTAAAAAATTGGTTAAATAGGACTTCCCTTTGAGCTTCATAAAGAGACTTTGTTTTTTTTTGGGTTAGTTTGAATGGAGCATTGTTCTTCTGTGTAGATGTTCCACAAGAGTACAAAATGTATTGTACTGTTAACTACATCGTTGTAATTAGACAATTTCCTCGTATTAACTAATAATAGCCTTGTATGCGGTCGTTGATGATAACGTCTTGTCTCGTCTTGTTTTTATCGTGATACCACGTCGATAGACGTCACAAACAAAGTTATAATTCAATGCTCCGACTGATAACATGACAACAGCTCGGGAGACAAAAGAAAATATACGTTCATGGCTCTACAATAGTACTTATAGATAATGCATGTCTCTGGATTTTATTTGATAAATCTGCTCCTACTGCACTAACACTTACGTTATGTTCATTTAAGATTGCCATCTAAGAATCTTCAGATCAGATTTTAATTATATCTCTTGAATCTCGAGAACGTCAGATGGTTAAGTCAGAGCTTTATGTTTGGCACCTTTTGTACTGAATCTAGGTTGTGGTGAATAGATCGACGTTTTCCATATTTTTCCCTAAACAATTGTCCGTCGTCTCTACATCAGTTAACACAATCTGTGAGAGCGATCCTACGGACAATATAGACAAGTTATACAAGACGTTTACGCATTTACATTCCCAATGCGAGTACATTACGGGAGTTGCTTCGATGCATGTAAATTACACTATGTTTATTCAGCCATACATGCCACCCTGCATATTTAATGCGTTCGCCGCGACCAACTCGGGGGCCAACCAACCCATGGGGCTCCCTTCTAATTCTTAGCTCTTAAAGCTCATTATCGTGTAAACATCAACATGGCAACGGGGAATCTAATTTGGTGATGTTGTACGGTGTTTCTTTGACATTGATTTTTGGATGGAGCTGGACATTTTCGAATTACAAAGTGTGACGTTGTTCAGTTCAGTAAAGTGAAGGCCGCTGAAGACGTCTTTAGCGAAGACAATGGCTTATTATCTATCGCATTAAGGGAGCTGTGCTGGTCGCCATGCACAAGTGTTATATTTAGTGTCGTTATATGATGCTATGAGCCTATTTATCAACTAACACATACCAAACAACTGTCAACTAAGTTAATAAAATATAAAAGTGGGTCGCGTAAATCCATACCATGTGAGTAAGAAAGAAAAGAAAGAAAGAAAATACATTTATTTAGCACAGACTAGAAGGCACACAATATACACAATACATACATCAGTTAAATACAAAGAATAAACATCAAAATAACAAAGGTGTAAAGTTCGATGTAAGAAACTGTAATAAGCTCTCTAACACATTTTCTACGTCGAAAGTACAGAGACATTAAATTAAAGACCGTGGAAATGAAGCATAAAGCTTTCCCGCGTAGTCTCGTAGGCCTTAGCAATATGAAGGAAAATTTGGTAAAAAAATATGTATTAATTATTAGTGATTTAAGGAATTTAGAATTGTAATTAAGTTCCTTTACTTAAACAAGTAATATCAAATAATTCATGTGGAAAGCTATAATCTCTCATGTATTAGATAAGGAGCTTACGAGTTAAGTATTATTTAGTTAACTTATCCGCTTAACTGCCTGCGTAGTACCTACCTAATTACGGCGTATTTGTCTCAAGTTAGGGGACGTGTTTGTTACGTGTGAATCAGATAATAGAAGTTCGCACCAACACACTCAAATTAATTAAATTATTGTTAATATTATTGACGCTTAATAACAAAAAAAAAAATACAGGACCGTATGTAACCGTACCTTAAAAGTTGTTAACATGAAAAAAACTCGAAAGCACAAAGTGTAACATTTAAAAATTAAAAATTTTAACAAAACTCACTTGTGTCGGCCATTGTTTCGGTCATTTTATCCTCCATAGTGACGCGAGTAAGAGAAGAGAAGACGTTGTTCCCGACAGTTTCAAGTTAAACGCTTGTCATTGCACTGACTGAACTGCAGCGAGCACTAGAAAGCGCACGAACACGAAACTAATACAAGAGCCCTCACAGAAATGTGACAGCGAGAAGTGTCGGTTCGCGATCATGTGGCGCGCGGTCGGCGACTGCGCGCGCGCTGGCGTCAGGCGGCGGCGCAAGCGCACGCACTTCGCATACTAAAAGCTCGGCGCGACAACGATAATCGCAAGTCGCAACGCCATCCCTGACGCCTAACCGCCTAATCTTGCAAAACAAATTTGGGCCCATGTGTAAATATTCCCCAAGCGTTATCGACGACCAAATATGAGACGGTAAACACGAAAAACGTTTTTATTATATTCTGATTGCGTTTCGCAGATACGCTTCTATAATCGGCGAAATATTACAATTTTTGAGAATTGATAAGTTGACATAATCTTGATGACATCGAAGTTGAGAGACAAATCTTTTTATAAGTGACGCATAGCTTCACATCTTACGACGTAACGGTTGACTTTTGTTTTTATTGTTTCTGATAAAACATTGTATCGCATCCTTGTTTTAGATAGCTTTTAGTTAAAGGGCAAGTGAGATATGAAGATATCAAAAGCGCCGCTGAGGTTATTGGACATTTGGGAGATACATGTGCATCTGTATCGTGCAGCGCAAGTAGGTATCGGCGAGGGTCGAAGGGCGGCTCGTCCGTCGGGAGCAACGTTCTCTGGTATCGGCCCTAGGTTTCGATTGACTTGTTTATGACCGTTTATCATTATTATTCACTTCCACGTATCTATCATTATTATCTCAGAATAGATTTTACTGCGGGCGCTTCCTCTACTGTCGCTTTCAACTTTCAATATTAAGTTAAGACAGTTAAGAAAGATTTATAATTATGTTAATTTTTTCACATCCTGGTCACGTTAAATTAGATAATATCTAAGACTAACTACATCTACATTAATTACCAATAAGTAGGTGATGCCAACTACACAATTAAACGAAGAATGTTAACTAAGTAGTTGCCAAGTAAATACAAACCGTATAAAATGTAAGTAAATGTTTACGTGTAAATCATTCTAAAGTAAATAAATGATGGCAAATATACCATTTAATAATAGTTTACGTTACACTCTGGAATAATCTTCAGTCAAATCTGTTGCAAGTTTAGATCGATTGCAAACAGCTTAAGTAAATATTGTACATGTTCCTCAAATAATTCACACTTGGCTTTGATAACGCATAACATATACTATAGGTATTTATTTATGGATGTTTCCGATACGTTTATTTCCTCATGTTTAGTTTGAAGATAACGGTTGAAAGTTAGACGTCAATATAATATTCAACTTACCTTTGAACGAGAAATTCTTTGGTCTTCTTCTCTTGATAGTGTCCTCTTCTTTTTGGTTGAACCGTGGTGGTGGCATTCTTGGTACTTCGCTGGGAACTGCGGTCACTTCGCCAGCCCCGGCCGCACCCGTAGTCAAGTACCCGCCAACCGAGTGCCTTCTCCTACCCTGAAGGGGAATTGTGTAGAATACTTCTTCGCGCTCCTGTGGACCATCTGTTGTTACCACTGTTGTGCTTATTTTGCCCTTCCTGTAGAACAAATGAATTATAAATTAAAATATCAATCAATTAAATCGTTATCAGTACGTACTTTGTTATTTCAAATATATTTTAACTTACTTGATTCGCGGAGCAGTAAATGTGTGTCTCATGTCTCCAGGAGCGCAATCCCCTGGTCTCGGCTGTCCTTTTAGAAAAGCTTCGGCTTGTTCTGGCTCGCGAGCAGACAGAGATCTGAGCAGAGCCCTGAATTCCTTGCGTCTGGGACTCTCTGGTTCCCTGCGGCGTGGGGAGCCCAATGGCCGGCCAGCATCCGGCCAGACGCGCCCGGGAGCTGACCGGGAACATGGCTCGGAAGAGCCCTGAGATTCCCCGCTGTCAGCCACATCCTTGTTCGGCAACGCAAAATATGACGGATTATCTGGAAAGAAGATAAGAATTGTAAATAAACAAAGTTACGTATCAAAACTCCATCCAATTTGGTACAGTGATAACAAATGATACAAAGGGCACACAATACCGAGTATCATCGAGGCGGTCGATGCGACGTCGCTCGCTGGCGGTGGCCAGTACTCTACGAGTCCGACACACGGGAATTATTCAATAACCCCAATGAACTAACGGCTCTCCATTACGTCCAGTGCGGGCAGAGTGTAGCAACCTACTTTTGAAAGCCGGAAAATGCGAATTGAAGGCAATTTTCGCCCATTGTCTACTCCTTAGGTAGATGTCTCACCAGTGCAATGATAAACCATTTGGCTAGCTGACATGACACGTACACGTACACTTACGAGGGAATGTGGTACAGTAACAGATGCTGCTAGTACCTAGGTATTACAACTTACATTAACTGCGTTGGTTGCTATATAACTTTGGCTAATTTTAATAGCAGCATCAGCAGTCGTAAACGACACTTAGGAATTTAACGCACTTTAGAATGTGTGTCGGTACGCCTTAATATGAAGCAGAAATTACATCATAAACCATTTATATACCTACCTACTTATCATAAAGTAAACGAATTATATCATTAAAGTACAAAGTATAAGAAAATCGTTACAAAATAGGATAAATGATGCCTAATGAAGATTTATCTTTTTAAATTGTTGCCATGGGATGTGAAAGAAGAGCTTTTCCCAGATTCGTATTTTTTGTTGTGCCCGCATCTGCGAGTTTTCGGGTGGATTTAGGACCGCGGGGCGGCAATAGAAATGGCCCTTAGCACATGTGGCTAAATAAAAACAAGTAACAAACAATAGCGGAGCCACTCCTAAATACGGTATACAATGCCGTTCACTGTTATTGGGGCATTTTGGCCAGTAATGACGTATCTGATAGTAATTGATTGCATTTTAGTTCAGTTAGCAACAAGCTTCAAGTTTCTGATAGATTGGTATTTAGGTACTTTAGTCATAACATGTGTTGTAAAAAATGATGTCGAAGAGATTGCAAGGTACCCGTACTTTTCTGTATTCTGGGTACTTTTAAATTTCCTTTGATTTGATAATTTAGTTATTATGTAAAAACAAATATACAAAAAAAACACTTGGTAATGATAAACCGGATAAACGGTATCGATTAATAAGATAAATAATTTAATTGATTAATTACAATAAGTGTCATAAAGTTAAAAAAACTACCATAAATATAGGTACTACATAAAATAACAAAACAGTTTATACTGTACATTTCTAATTAGTACAATCATCAGTCGCAGTCTAAACAAATGAAGTTAGGCGCCTCTTGATTAATGAATCAATCGTATTTCTCGGAAAGCTTAAAAAACCTTCCAAAATGTGTTTTAAGAATTTCGAACGAATGACTAATTTTATTCTCACCGATGTGTTTGGAACTGTATAGTATTTTCAGAGCTGAAACGCTTCCCGATTTCACCGTTAATTACTACGGCGACGAGAGTGCACTTGAATACTAATTACCCGCGACAATACATACTGTGTATCGCGAACAGTTATCATCGACACTAATAATACACACCAATGCCTAATTAGGAAACAATGTATTTTATGTCCTTATGAACATTTATCAGCGTCCATCGTAACATATACCTACACAACGAAGCTTGTTTGTAAATATAAATATACCTACGAATCTCAAAACTTTCCAATAAAAATATTGAAAACAAACTTATCACAAATTAAGTACCTACGAGTTTCAGCGACTTCTGTATCGGAAAATTAAATAACTTATCGAACTTATGCCGTTGGAAAATTGCAAAAGTTTTAATACTGTGTATTAAAACTTTAACGCAGGCGGTCAGACATCCAGGGCTTCCATAATGAGGTTTACACAACAAACAAAGTAGGAGCAAAGTATAGATAACTCACTGGTGGCACGGAGGCAATAGTCAAACTGGGGTCCCATGGTTGGAGATCACGGTATGTTCACTAAACACGACACATCTGGACGGGCGCGCGGCGTGCTCTGCGGCCTGCGCGTATCTCGGGGATACGGCGCGCGCGCAGGTGGATCCAGTACGGCTTTTAGGCGCACACGTGCGGGCTTTCACAAGGAAGCAAAGCTTTCATAGCACGCGCGCACAGGAAATGCACGGTGTATACACAGCCCTGATGCGCTGTAACCATGTATCGATGAATATTGAACGATATGGATGGAGGTTAATTTCCTTTGCCTGTGCAAGTCCATGTGAATTCATATGATAATAGCTGGTTACAAATAAAAATGGTTTGATGAACAATGACTTTTAGTTTTGAGACGGAATCTGCGACTAGATTTTTTTCTTATTGATATATTAAATACTTTATTAACCTCAAACAGTCTAGCCGAATGATCGTAACTACACAAAATTAGAAGACAATAAAGAAAACAGTGGTCTCCTCAAACACGCCCAATATTTGTCTGAATTCTGAATAAGCTTATCCCACCAACCACATTTTCATGTAAAATGTTGCCAAGACGACACCATAATACTCGTAGATACCTAATATGGCTCGCACTGTCAAAAATTTATCAGATCTCTTGTAGAGCCAAGCTTCTAACTCTACACACCCTAACTCCACAAGCCCTAACTTCACTAACTCTATACTTTAGTCAATATACGAGGCTTGGCCGTTTCGTTACTACAAGAACTATTGTATAAAAGAAAAGTAATGAACAATGAATACATTTTTCACCTTACGGCCATGGGACGGTAGCGGTGATATACAGAGATTTACAAAAACTTTTCAGGCCAGGACTATCCCAATACATAGTCGAAACATGGCGCCTTCAGTAAATATTCATGAAAGGGGAGTTGTGTGGCCAGTTTTAATTTTAAGTGTTTGTGCGTGTGTTGAGCTTGCGTCCCGTCGTCCAGGAGTCAGGCGTGGTGTTTGTAAACACGCGCCCATTCACAGACCCCTCGGGGAACACTGTATCCGAGTAATTATAACCCTTCTAATAATAGAAACAGACCCTGTAGGAAATAAGGGAGGATGTGGCTATGAATGTTACAGGTAAACAAGTTTTGGGGGAGCCTGAATATCCGGAGCTTGTGTTGAAGCTTTTTTGTAAGTTTTTAGTTAGAATTACGATTTCATGTAGAACTTTTACCTACATCCATGATGATACATATTATAAATGGGAGATTAACTCTGTCTGTTACCTTTTCACGTCTAAACTGCTAGTTCCCGGGCCGTGGGATAATTTACGTCATACCTATACGCGGGCGAAGTCGCGACAAAAGCGAGTCATAAACCAGTCCCTTATACATCAAATATTGTTTCAGGCTTCATAATTACCTATCAATTATACAGTGCCTATACCAACCTATTAAATTCCTGCAGAGCTTTTATACACAGGTACCTATTACCTACGCCTGCGTAGACCTAAATACCTACATATGTTTAAAACAACTAAAAGCTCGAGTCAAAATCTGAAATGAACATCCAAGAGCCAGTTGTGCATGACGCTGTACGTATGTATTACAATTTCAATCTCGGCTCGTCTGTCGACCCATTCGAAAAATGAGAACTGTGACGTGGGACGCTATTACTGACACACGATATTTGAAACTGAATGGCGTACTTTTAACTTAAGCTCAGATTTTTTCGCTATTGTCGATTTTTTTGTTAATTTTCGCTATTGTGTCTATGTTACAATTCATATATCAACTTCCGGAAAAATGAATCCTACAATATACTACTTTTAGAACTCTTTGTACCAGCGGCTGTCGTAGGCAGCAGTGCGGCTTAAAAAATAATCACCTACCAGCGATTACCTACTATCCGTTGTAATTAAAACTTCAATACATATTCCATTAACTAGATTTGATATTTTAATAATAAATACAAATTGAAACTAGCCAGATAATAACTTAATCCGATTTAGTTAGTAAAATATACAGAGCTTAGTAAATACATGAGAGCGAACATAAAATGAGAATATGCGAGAGCAGACGCGGGCCGGTAAATTATCTAAGGTTTGTTTGTACACAATGTGGCGTGGATTTACGTCTTATATGATATTCATATTGAGGTACCTATACCTACAGTTCCTTTCCACATTGTTGTTGTAACAAATATCAAATATTTTCACGAGTTTATTGATCTCTAGGAATAAATAGGACAGTATATAACAAAAGAATCGGAGCACGCATTGATTGTGATTCTTTGAAGTTTTATTTCGCCTCAAAAGTTCAATACGTTTCCTACAGCTGAGCCATATCGATTGACACGGGAATAGGCCCTTCGTATAGTGGAAGTAAAAAAAATATACCAGATGTCGGGTCGACTGTGTTTACTTGCATCTGCTGTAAAACAAAGCTCAGTCTTGTGGCGCAAGGATTTACAGAGGGCATAGCGATGTAAGTACCGCGCATTAGTATTGGTTCACTATAGGTACGTCTACTCTATACCCACTTGGGTTTTTATTCTTAAAGTAGTTAGTTGTATTGGAGATCATTTTAAATCTCATGTCAGTAGAATCCTATTGATAGTTAAATGCATATTAAAACCGAAGACCTTTTTATAAGTACCTACATAATTAGGTAGGGTCACTTGTTCTACAGTGGCTCACTTTTTTTCCGAGGCGTATTTTTTAACACCTGTTTAAGTTAGGTTATCGAAATTCGGAATGAATATAGTGGAACTAATGTGCTTTTAAAATGTATAGTCATTTTTAAATAAATGTAAGACAGAATGTAAATATTGTAGCTTTTTTAAAAAAACATAAATGTGCCACTGTGTACCATAGGTTTGGCACACTGGCTCACCCCAGAGTACACAGTGGACCGTAGTGGTACACAGTGGATAGTTTGTACTAATCACAAGTAATAAAACAAATAATACGATAGTTATTCATTATTTATTAGGCAATATGTAAACATGTATTAATATAGAAATAATTTTAAACTTTTCTAATAAATTTTAATGTAAAAATCTTCGAAAACTTAACATCGAGCACAAACCTTATAAAATAATATGATAATATTCATTTTTAATAAAATAGGAACGAAAATACCTCATTGGTCTAAAACCAAACTAATATTAATTCAATATGAGATCAAGATCCCGAGATCAATCAAAAACTTAACCTTAAACTTAGTAAAAAACGAAAGAAACGAATTTATGCTTTGGCTACCTACCATAATTAAATTCTTACTCAGTCGAGAATTTGAATAAGAATTGAATCATGATAATCACTATATTTAGATATAGGTAATAAAATTAAAGAAATCACTTATGGGCAATCCTTTGGCATACAATTCTACTGCACATTCAATTGAGATAAATCAATTGAAAAACAGTAATAAGACTGTTGACGTGTCGTGCTGCCACCGACAGAGGGTTTCGGCAATATAGATTTGATGTCAGCTTCTTTAACAAGTGACAGATCCGGCACCGTAGGCATATAAAATTTGCCTGGAGTTTTCTTCCTTAAAAAACTGATGTAATATTCCATATGTTCATTTCTGCTTTCCAACACTTTTCCAATGTAAAACAGTTTCTGTTTTTTTGTTGAAAATTCTACCAGAACATATTCGCCTTCCATCGGAGGTCGAAGTAAAGGCCTTTTTAAATCACGTTCAGTCAGGGCAGCAATTTCCATATCTACGTCTTCTTCAAGCCACTCGCTATCTTCGTCTGATTCCTGATATTGAACTACAGCCTCATCATTTTCTTCATCGGAATCATCTTGCAGCACTTTTTTAACAATTTTCTTTCGTTTGATATCCCTCTGTCTAGTGGTCTTGGCTTTAGCTAACTCGATCATGGTTTTTTCGGGAGTATCGGTAGCTATCATACTTCGACCAAATTTTCTAGGTTTTCGAATTGATTTTCTTGGCCCGGCTTTAATTGGATCTCGGAATACGAACGGCGATATGAAACTAACATTATTTGTGCTGATCAAAGTAAGCGGAACGTGACTTTTTTCAGGAGTTTTAGGCGTAATGGCTGGGGAACTTGGATGTTCCAGTAATGCAGACATATAAGATTTCCCGGGTGTTACTTCTGGTTCAATTTGTAAAACTGTTCTTGCAAAGTCATCTTGACTCACAGAGTCAAGTATTGAAGGTGAACCTTCCCTTTCCGCATTTATCTGCAATGTAGTTAACTGACCGGAAGTGTCACCGTCTTCGTTCGCTGGAATATGGATAGTTGTTGCATCGACAGGCACAAGATCTTCGTCACTTTTTGAACACACAGTGTCATCCGATTGCACTCTTTGAATTCGCTGCACGGCATTAGCATAAGCTTCATCTCTAATGTGAGTTTGGTCTGTTCCAGCAACGACACTTGACATCACGATCTGACTTGGCCTTTGTTCTTCATCGTCAGGATACGGGCGATCAGTTACGGAACTTGGCATAAAATCATCGTCAGTAAATAAATTGCGGTCAAACGGATAAATTCCACACTTCTTGAATGAGTTGATTATGTTTACAGGCGTCATTACTTTAAGGAAAGCAACACCCACGATTTCACCTATTTCATATATAGTAATAGGTTTGCCCGGGTTTCGCAGCATCCACGAGTCAATGGCTGCATTGTAGTAAGATTTAAATGGTCCATATATACCGACATCAAGTGGTTGTAACTTTGCGGAAGTGTGTGGGTGTAAGGTCAAAATATGAACACCCGAAGTCTTCGCTAAGTCCAAAGCATTCAATGATAAATGGGACTCATGATTGTCCAATATAAGTAAAGTAGGGTTTTCTACTGTAGAATTGGTATTCTTGATGAAATGTTTTATGACGTCTGGAAATATATCGGTGTTCATCCATCCACTAGGGGCAGCCAGCCCCAATGTTCCTGGAGGAGTGTTCTTCGTCATGTAAGATTTAAAATTTTTTCGCGGAAATACCATAACGGGAGGAAGTGCTATTCCTCCTGCACTTATTATGCAACACGTAGTGACTAATGTACCACGTTCTCCGCTAGTTACTTTACCAACGTTTCGGCGGCCTTTTGGTGCAATGACACGCTGCGGTTTTTGAACTGTAGTGGTCGATGTTTCATCCAGGTTAAAGATACGAGTTCCATCGTTAAAAGCGGGAAACCTCAGCAATAAATTTTCTAGATTTTTATAAAAAATCTCCACATTAGTTCGGTTGAAGGCCGTGGCTCTTGCAAGACTGCATGGCTCGGGCTTCCGCAAACTAAGGTCTTTGTGCCTTTGCCTGAATTTCCTGAACCATTCCTTTCCAGCTATTTTATTGTTCACCCAGTTATCAGGCATCTTTATATTATTTTTTTCCGCCATTTGGTAGTCTACTCTCCTGCACTCTTTTTCCGACAACCCGTAAAATATTGAGGAACAATATTTATAATATTCTTTAAGGCTTTCTTCTTGTTTATTATCAAAAACTTTTCTTACTTCATAATTAGGGATTAAGCGCATTGTTTCTACAGACCCAAAACTTTTAAATTTATTAAAATAACGTCTTAAAGTTGTAAAAGGTATATTGAAGATCTTAGAAGCTTTCCTAAAACTCATTCCGCCCTGAATGCTATGAAGAGCTTGCTTCATACTTTCTTCCGAATGATTCCCGATGGTGCGAGGCTTTTCTGGACGAGGCATTCTGAAATAAGAATATGTTTTTGAATTTAATTCATTACCAAAACATTGCAACATACATACTTTCAGTACTGATTTGAGAATCTGTATTTTAATCAAAATATTACAAAAAAAAACAGTTTAGTACACAGTGGCTCATGATCCACTGTGCACTTACGTGATCTGAGCCGATGTGGACGGTGCCGACATTTTGAATACAAACTACCACAAAAAAAAAGCTAACCTATATTTCGAGAGGAATAGAACAGGAAAACATTCTTAAATAAGTACAAACTACAATGGAAATGTAAAAATATTCAAATACCATACTAGACACGTGTTGGAACAAAAGAAAACTTACCTTATTTTTTATTTTTTTTGTCACTTAAACAAAATTTTCTTTGCACACAAACACCACGCGTCGTACGCGCTTCCCGACTGGTTTCGACGAGTTCATGTACCGACGGCTACATTGGGTGAAAGAGACAGATATATATCTCTGGTAGTTTCTTAGATTCTTAAACTGAGCCACTGTTTCTGGTATAACCACTGTAGAACAAGTGACCCTACATAATTTAATGTGAAAATAATAATTTAAGATGTGAATAAACGAAGGAGGTGAGGTGAGGTGTGCACAATGAACGGCACCTCTACATTTTTGAAATAAAATGAATGTTGCAAAGGTCTCCTGACACATTGCAATGCGACAGAGTAAAAAAAGACATCATTTTCGAAAACGTCCAGCGACACTATAGGTGCCTATGGCTATAGCTATCGATATGGTGTAAAGTTCAAAATCCGAGGTAAGATCCAGGGAATGCAAGCTGGTTTATTTTTGCGTTTCGTACTCATCGCTGAGAAATGGCACGTTGTGATTAAAATCCCTCATTAGTCACCATACGATGATCAGTATTTTTCATACAATTATTTTTATACAAGCTTTTGCGAGCGGCACTGCTCGCGTGAATTTCAGGAAACGAGAACTTTTGTTGCGTGACGTCAACCGAAAGGACTGACTGTAGAGATGTCTAGTTGTAACATATACTGATCATCATCATTCTCCTGCCCTTGTCCCAATTTATTTGGAGTCTTTCAATTATTTTTATTTTTTACAATCCATAAGTACTAATATTAGATATAAATGCGAAAGTGTGTCTGTCTGTTACCTCTTCACGCTTAAACCGCTGAACCGATTTAGATCAAATTTGGTATAGAGATATTTTGATTCCCGGGAAAGGACATAGGATAGTTTTTATTCCGATATTTCCACGGGATCGACACTTATGCGGGTGAAACTGCGGGGCGCTGCTAGTATAATATATGATGATGATGAAGGCCCTGTAAACGGTACAAATTGACTACTCATTGCATTTTGTGACAAAAAACCTGATGTCTTGAAAACCTGAATTCATTTGTAGTGTACATTAGGTACTTACACGTACAATATTCTGATACAGTGCTGAGTTTCTTTGTGTACGCTATAAAAATAAGTAAGTAGGTACATCTCGTTTTCCACATTACCTCCTACAGTCTCATCAGAATCCGATGAGCCGTTCGCGAGCTGCGGCAAAAACGTAAATCGTGTTTGTGTACAATCCCAAGAAATTGACGTCTTCAGGGAAATGAAACTTTTAATTTGTCGGGAAAATATGGCTGACATCCATTTGAATTTTGAAATAATATATAATTTTAATGATAATCGGGAAGTGGAATGAAAGCGGAGTGTCAGCTGTTTATCATCCCACGCCGAGTTCTGAAGCGAGAAATGTGTTGTAGTAGGGGAGACCGGGGCTGGTTGACTAACCTTCCATTCATTAGTCGTCATGTAATTTATATCAAAACACAACAAACATATTCCTGTGTTTTTTTCTTGGCTTGTGAAGATATGTCATGTAAAAAAGAAAAGAATGAAACAAGAAAGTACCTTGCCGTGGTCGCTTGCTACCATAGCATACAAGTAAGTTAGTACAGCGGCATGCGACCACGGGAAGGTACTTTCTTGTTTCATCCTTATTAGTAGTAGGGTTAGTTTTTAAACTTATTTTTATTTAATTATTATGGGGCTTATTTCAGTAATATTTATATTTCTTTAAATGTGCTAATTAAGCCCTTTCATTTTATACCCAACAAGGCACAATTCCAAAATATTTACTTTTAAATTCAATCAATACTTTATGTCCTCTAGAGGGCGCCATATTGAATTTAGTGTGACGTCACAAAGCCTATAACCAGCGGACTGTCAAAACGTTTCTAACGATACCCTTATTTGTCAAATTATTGTAAGTACCTACTTTTGAAGTTATGAGGGAACAGATGAACATACATCCCGGTTAAAATGTTATTTACTGGTTTTTGCACCACAAGATATCTTAGTCAACCTGCCCCATTACAGGGGTAGGTTGACTAAACATTCTGTTTCATTACCTGGCTAATCTAAACACTGACTTCTATTTAAAAATAATGCTGTGTTATATGGTCCGCGAGTCTTACGAATTTTTTTGCATTACAAAGAAAGTAGTTCACAATAAATCTTTTGGGTTCACAACAAAAAGTACTTATAATAATAATAATAATAATGTTGTTGACATGTGGAATGTGAGCTCGGCTGTCATTGTCCCGATTGTCGTATCGGCCAATGGCCTGATGGCCGAAAGCCTCGATCAACATCTATCGAGGCTCTCGTTAGGCGGTTGGATCAAGGGCCTGATTCAGAAGGCAGTACTCCTCGATACGGCTCGCATAGTGAGGAGGTTCCTGTCTCTGGAGACCTAACCACCGGTAGCTTGGACCCTGCTCCCGACACCGGCGGATCCCTATTTTTTTTATATTTTTAAATGTTTTTTTTTTATACATAATTTCATATTTTAAGAAATATTTAAAAATGTAAAAAAAAATTGATATATAAATAAATAAAAGAATAATAATAAAAGCTTTTATTGATTCCTTACAAATTATTACACTACATTAATTTTTGCTTTACTAAAAATATAAAAATACATTTTAATTTAATTCTAATAAAAATCATAATGTTTATTTATTAACTAATTTGTTATTCCATTATAAGGACCGCCTAGTGCGGTAAAAGCCTCCTCCAACTGTCTCCATCTTGGTCTGTCTCTAGCTAGTCTGCTCCATGTTTTTCCTATTAAGCCTGATATGTCGTCACTCCATCTCTTGTTTGGTCTCCCACGCTTTCGCTGTTTGTTGATAGGATACCAGTTTGTTATGGTCTGAGTCCATCTGTCATCGCTAACTCTTTGTAAATGTCCGGCCCATTTCCATTTTAGTGTTAGAGTTTGTTTGATTACGTCTTTAGCTTTGGTTTCTTGTCGTATTGAGCTGTTTCTGACTCTATCTCTTAGTTTATGGCCCATATAGCTTCTCTCTATTGCTCTCTGGCAAACTCTTAGTTTTTGTAGAGATTTTTTTGTTAAAGTACTTATACAATGTTAAAATTTCACTTTGGAGTTTGATTTACTTATGCAGATAATAAAGGCTTACCAACACGGCATACACCGCATTAACCCAAAGTCTTTGTCGAAATATAGATCTCGCATGTACATATCTAAATTATAAGAAAGCACAGCACTATCAATTAGCTTACTAATAAATCAATATGAACATCATAATTCAAAAACATGTCTACTAAATAGCGCGCGACTGCGATGCCTTGCGTTGCACAAATGTGGCACCGAGATGCATTTAGGTGGCCAAAAACTTGTACTGCTGAAGAGTTTTGGGCAGTTAGTCATCTACCCCTAAAGGCAACCAGCCCCAGTCTCCCCTACTGCTCGTGGGCGATGGGATGGCAATCTGTCGCTACAGCGAGCGCGCACAATACTAGCTGAGCCTAACACAATTTCCGTTGTTACATTTACCTTTGAATTGTAAAACGTGACAATGTCTTGTTTCTACCAACTTCCGAAAGGAAACAGCGGTGTGACATAATGTTCCGGTAACACGAAACTGATTGCAATGTGCAACTTCAGCTTCATTTTTTATGTCTTCGGAAAATCTACGCCTTGATTTCAGAAAATATAATTATTAGTGTCCGACCGAAGCTTCAGCTTCGGCTTCGGCTTCGGCCACCTTCAGCCAAAAAAGCACCTTCGGCCAAATCTTCGGCTTCGGCCAAAATTTTGCCGAAGGTTTGGCCGAAGCCGAAGGTTTGCTAGTTGTCAAAATTTGAAATTTACTGAACGATGCTAGAGCGAGACGGAGAGTGTGCAGAGCAGCAGAGTTTCGCCGCGCCGCCGCACCGGACCAAACGAATCGCAGTTAGTAAACTAAACGAGTCAAAACAAGTTTGAGAGCGCGTCTTAAAATTCTAATAAGTGTTTTGTTTTTAAATATTTCATATTTGTTATTACAAATTATTTTATTTATTACTGTGAGTAGTACCTGTGGTGATACGTTCATTATTGTGAGGCACTCTAAGAACCAAAAAACCGTAAGTATTGTCTGGTTTAAAATATTTTATGTTATCTAACGTTAGGTAGGAAACTAAATGGAAACAATGTTGGTATGTTTTTTTATGCAATTTTTAGATAAAAAGACGTGAAGATTGTTTACTTTTAGTTATCTACCTAAACCGATAGGATATAGGCGCATCCGCGTTGCAGAGTCCTACTGCGAGTACGGGGCGGTCGGCTCGGCTCGGTAGGTACTTGTGCATTTATATAGAATATTTTCTTTCAGGTACACAATGACATCTTTAGAGCTGAATCCTATCTGGCAATATTTTATAAAGGCTACTGATAAAGCTTTATGTAAACAGTGCAATAAATCATTGTCTCTTGGTAGTGTAAGTATAAAGAGCTATTTTTAATTAAGACTAGTCGAAAAAAGTGAGTTTATTTTTATTAATAAGGTGCCTCAAATTGTTACCAAAACTTGTTAAGTTTTTATTTTCTCCAATTGTTACCAAAAATGTTTAACTTAATTATCCTAAGAAATTACTTATAAGTATTAAAAAATTATATGTAAAAAATAGAGATTGAAAAAGCGTTAAACTTTGCTCAATTATTTTATAGAAATATTTTGTGTTCGTCTGATAATTAAAAAAATGTGACTGATTATTTGATTATTTTTGTTAAAATTAATTTAAGTAAATAAATATTTAATTAACATTGTATATTTGAAACTTTTATTTTAGACAATATTTTATTACCTACTTGAATATGTTGGTCACTCGGCTCGTTATTGGGCTAAATCTCTAAAGCTCTCACAATATGTATCTAGTATATTCTGAGATCAAAGTAACTAACGTATTTCTCAAGGTCAATGACACCTTCGGCTTCGGCTTCGGCTTCGGCCGAAGGTTTTGATGAATACCGATTAATCGGCTTCGGCTTCGGCTTCGGCCAGAATTGCACCTTCGGTCGGACACTAATAATTATATTTCCTTTAGGTACAGTCACGAGCTTAAATTTGTTACTATGAACAGGGGGTCTAAAAAGGCCACTTTGGCAGAATCATAAAACAATTCATATCACGCAATTTCATCTGTATGACAGTTTTGTATGGAGATTCGTAAAATGCTACAGGTACACTTCTGCCTAACCCTCAGGGATATATAGGTGTGAAACTGTCAAACAGATGAATTGCGTGATATGAATTGTTTTATGATTCTGCCAAAGTGGCCTTTTTAGGCCCCCTGCTCAGCAATAATATCTGATTTCATGATTAATTCATTAAATAACAATAAGCTGATTCAGCATCCTATATTTTGACGTCGCTTGTCTCGTCACATAGTTTTGGTGTTCCTTCGATGTCACGTAATTTGTGCTGCCACTTGTATATGCCTTCCACAAAGTGATCTCTTATATTTTCCATCATCTTGATGACAGATATTGATGGATGAATCATGATGACAGATATTATTGCTGAGCTGCCCATAGTAATATATTTATATTCGTGACTGTCCTTAAAGCACCAAGTAAAGGAAAGGACATATATGACACCAAGGAAATATATGTTTCAGCGTATGTAGGTAAAAAAATCGACGATTGAAAAGTACCTACCACGCATTCTTCAGAGCTCTGGTAATTGGATATTTCCTTAATGTAGAGCCATTCATGTAAAAATTTAAGCAGCTGAAGAATTTAGCGGGTATGGCCATGTAATGTAGGTCATATTCAACGAAGGATGCGTAATTGGATCCATATTATAATGATGATGAACAGATAAATTATGGTTCATTACGTAACCTACAGCTATTATGTCTTATGAGTACATTTTCCCTTGTATTTTGAGTGTTAATAAGTAAAGGTTACTCTAGAAATATTTTCAAGACATAATAAGAAAAATCGATCATAAAGTAGGGTACTAAACTTTTAAATAGGTACCCTGCAGCTGGATTTTAAAAGTAAAGGCGGTCTGACTTCAACCACGTGTTGAACAATTTTTATATTGACAAACTTTTATATGCTTTGCGTAAAGTAAACATAGCTTAGACATTAAAACATAAATAGAAGGGAATAAGGAGCGCGGCCGTAGAGGATGTTGTGTGGAACTTTGGTGAATTTCAATAAAATGTTATGTAAAAATATTTAGTTAATAATATTAGGTCCTTACATATGAAATTAGCGTTTTGTCGTACTGACCACTTTGATCTGAAATATCTCCTCTTTGGTTAAGAATTCCAAATTCAAATTTATTAAATCATTTAGCTGGTACATTTGAGTTTTGAAAACAGTCATTCATTTGTTTTTTCCTCGTAATTTTTTTCTTTGGCGTCGCTTATTACCGCACAATGGAAAACATGAAATATCGGTATATTTACGAGTACGAGTTTACCATGGCACCAGTGCTGCAGAAACAGCTCGAAGGATTAATGATGTGTGCGGCGCTGGTGTCGCAAAAGAAAGCACGGTACGTTTTTGGTTTCAACGTTTTCGTTCTGGAAATTTCGACCTTCAGAATCAACCCCGTGGACGGCCGGAGACCAAAGTGGAAAATGAAGAATTAAAGGCTATTGTGGAAGCGGATTCATCACAAAGCACTTCAGAGATAGCTGCAGGCTTCGGGGTAACTGATAAAACAGTATTAATCCACTTGAAGCAAATCGGGAAAGTAAAAAAACTTGAACGATGGGTACTTCATGAATTGAGTGAATCGAACTTGCAAACACGCGTCGACTGCTGTGTTACTTTGCTCAACCGACACAATAATGAAGGGATTTAAAATCGAATCATTACTTGTGATGAAAAGTGGATACTGTACGATAATCGGAAGCGCTCGTCGCAATGGCTGAACCCTGGAGAACCAGCCAAATCCTGCCCTAAACGAAAACTGACTCAGAAAAAGTTACTTGTGAGTGTTTGGTGGACTAGCGCCGGTGTCGTTCACTATAGCTTTCTAAAATCTGGCCAAACGATTACGGCATATATCTATTCTCAGCAACTGCAAACCATAAAGGAAGAACTAGCTGTTAAAGAACCAAGATTGGTCAATCGCTCTAGGCCACTGCTGCTTCACGACAACGCAAGACCACACACTGCACAACAAACAACCACTAAGTTAGATGAGCTACAATTGGAATGTCTGCGATATCCACCGTGCTCCCCGGACCTTGCTCCAACAGATTACCATTTTTTCCGGAATTTGGACAACTTCTTATAAGGAATAAAATTCAACTCCGATGCGGCAGTCCAAACCGCCTTCAAAGAGTTCATTGATTCTCGCCCCCATGGTTTTTTTAGTAAAGGGATCAATGAACTACGTATGAGATGGCAAAAGTGCATAGATAACAACGGTGCATACATTGATTAATTAAATACCTATATTTTACAAAAAAAAATTAACTTTATATTCCTCCCGTACAAAACGCCAATTTCATATGTAAGGACCTAATATAATAAATGGAGCCTTAGTAAATTAACTTTACACCAACGCTTATTACGTTGGCACCATCAAAGACTCGTTTAGTACTAAAGTGCACCCTGCACTAACTAGGTTACCTACGTTGCTAGATCGGTAAAAGGCTTTTATGTCGATGCTATATTGATTTTAACATCATACAAATGCAGGATGAAAGTTGTTAATTTCTTTTCAGAGATTACGTGGACGTTGGAACTAAGAAAAGGATTTTTTTTTCTTTTCCGAAGCCTTTATGGGTTTTGAAATCGGGAATTCGAGACGCAAGTATTTCTTACATTACCTTTTTATTTATCAAACTTGAAAGATGAGGGACGGCCATTGTTTTTTGGTGGTATGATCAAAGAGCCAAATACTATCAAGCTACCTACCTATTGAAGTTTTAGGAACTAAACTACAGATTTAATTCCAGCAATTAATTCCTTAGGGATAAGGAATACACTTAGATATCCCAAAGTTTGAATCGGGTATCAGATTTTAGGGCTAAGTTCGCCTTATTACGAATGGACCGCGCAAGCGCGGCCGAACTTCGCAGATCGATTGACCTGCGTGCTAGCTAGCTCCGAGCCTAGCACGAGATGATAATAGATATTATTAGATCAAATTAAAGTCGATAGCATTGGATCGTCCACTGTAACAGCCTTTGTATCTATCTAACTTTAAAAATTCCAAACTGTAAGTAATGTAGGTACATACATACAATAAACCTACTATTTATCTTTATGTAGGATAACAGTTTCTGAAGAAGAAAAACACGCGTAGGTACGTACACTAGGGCCAAGGGGTACGAGTGCCCACTTGGATTTTCGTGATGTCGCCAAGCGGTAAGTCGACTCAAGTGACCAGAGAACTGGCCTATTTTTTTACAAAAAAATCAGCATCAACGTGACAATGCTTCCAGTCCTTTGGGCACTTTTCCTGTTGACAGCAGACGATTTTTTTCATGTCCTATTATTCTTAGATATTCCTCTCTTTTATATACATGTATGCAAATAAATTAGCTTATAATATATTATGTATCTAAATAGGTATATATTCTTTAACAAGCTGCCTGTAATTTTCTTTTGATATGAAATATTATATTATATTATAGTGTGAATAAATAAATAAATAAAAAACAAAAAAAAAATATTAAAAAAGTACAAAAACGATATACCTAAATTGGGACCGCCATGAATAAGTTAGGCAGTTGTAAGAGTAGGTACCATTGCGACGACTGATGGCTTAGATACAATTGGATGTTTCCGTTCCTCTTGAACCAATTTATTATGTGTACTACTTAGGTAACTGTCTCAAATGAACATGGAGCAACCAATCCAATGTATTGAAATATGATCACATTATTTTGGAAATGGGATTAATTTGATATTTTTTGAGTATCTACCGATTAACCATAGGTGTGGTATGTAAGGAATCTTATTCCAATTGGTATTCTGGGAATAAATTAATATTTTTAGTACTCAACCAACGAACACGAATTTCATGACTTTGTTCCAATAGGTCTCCAGATGACCAGGATCCTACCACCGTATCAATACCAATATTGTTATGGAGCGTAGGAACGAGAACTGAAATGCCTGATGGCTGAAACATGCCCCAGGAATCGGATAGGTGTAGGTAACTTACAAACCATAAACCATTGGTGCAGTATAAAACCATAGGTGTAAGTTAAAAGTATCGTATCTCAATATAGCACGTAGGTAGGTACAGTAGCTCCCATAACATAAATTAGCTTAACACTTTATCCTAGTCAGCAAACTTTAAAGGAAGTACGATTACTAGTTGCAAAATTAATTACTTATGTGTTATCAAAATAGAACAATGAATCGCGAATTTTAAGATGACCTATATTAGGTACCTACCAAATGTTTAACAGGAAGGAAAACAATTTAACATTTTACCTGCGAAAACAAAATAGTAGCTAATTACTTAGTTACTGATTTAGTAGGTATCTATATTATGATTTTATAGACAAAAAGTTTTAAGAGAAAAAAACAGCTAGGTAGGTATAAAATTGTTGAAAAATGTTTCCGGAAGGACAGGCGATCTGACTGACAATATTTATCCACAATTTAATAGTAAAATCCAAGTGGATATGTAGGTACAGCTCAGTTCAACACAACAATCGATCAACGATCGTCACTTAGTTAATGATGATGGAGATGTGAGACATAAATAGGGTCATAATCCCTGTTTTACTGAATTTCTAAGTAATGACATAAAACAAGTGTCGGTGGACACAGACGGCCATAAAATTCTATAACAATGCCTACCTACACATTACTTTACTTTTCTTTGTTCCCGATTAACTTTGGCCCAGTAGACTATATAAAAAAAAATCTTGTATTACGGAAATCGCTGTAAACAATGAAATATGATGATAACCAGATACTGATGTAGTACCTACAGTCTGTGTTCCAGAAAGCCGAACTGAAGAGTTCATCGACCAACCTGTCTTCTCACGAAACGCATCCCAGACGCGGTGTGATTTAGATCATCTCACTCATATACACACGTAACCCACATATTTTATGAGACTGCTATAGCACTGAAGTGTTTGTTCATTATACAGCTGATTTTTGTTTTCGTATTTTCAAATTTTAGCAAGTATTTCATTAAACGTGAGTGATGGACGGAGAGAGGTTACAAAATCGTCATTTGAACACGCCCCGGATTCGTTCGATGTTGGTGTACAGGCGTAGTGAAGCGTTCTAATTCTAGTAAACATGATTTCGAATTCAGTTTTTTTTTATTTATTCAAAATCAATAGCACACATATCTAAAGTCTGCCAAACGGGCATAACAGTTTGTCGGCAGATCACCTTCGTATTCGTCTATTTCTACTTTATTTTCAAAATG
This sequence comes from Gortyna flavago, assembly GCA_963669345.1. NCBI lineage: Eukaryota > Metazoa > Arthropoda > Insecta > Lepidoptera > Noctuidae > Gortyna > Gortyna flavago. The sequence continues at coordinate 12,283,413 of OY770129.1, forward strand.
CACATATCATTTCGACAACACACAGCTGCATTTCGTCCAACAAGCATGTTAGAAGTAGTTTTATTAAACCAACGATTATTTCAATGAATTGTAATAGGTATAACACTACGACTTCATGGTATTATTTTTCCAACATCAACTATGTAATAAACGCGAGTAGGTGAACCGATAGCGGACGCGATTGTTAATACAAATTGGCTTATTTTTAAAGTTGGATCGTTATCTAAACTCGTTAAAGTACGTCTCGCTACATTCAATGAATATTTAAGTTTTAATTGATGCCTTCTTTGAATATGGCACGGCTACCGTACTCGTAGAGAGATCTATTTGGCACGGTTAACAGTACCCCAGACTGTCAATGTCACACATATTATTCTGAGCTTTGTAGGTTAATTAATTTCACGATGTAGGTACAGAGTAAAGTTCATTTGTTTACTTTTGTAAAGCGTCGATAGTAAGTTATTCTGACTTTGTAATTAGATTCAGCGTTAAACGAATTCAGGGTTATATTGGCTTTACTGATTGAATCAGTGTTAGAAAGTTAACAGCATAATAACAAAGCTTTTACAATTCTGTTGAGTGGATAGTTAGTTTTATTACTGGCACAGACTGGTATCCGAACATCAACTACGAAATTAAATTAAAGTTAGTAATAAAACAGGATACCTACTCACCGGATTGAAGTAGGTATACACTAAAGAAAATAGAAATAAAGGACATAGGGCTGGTAAATGTCGATCTATGTAGAATAAAAGTACAAAAGGAAATATACAATTATTCGGAAATATATAGGGACACAATAAAGACGTGTAATGAGTAAGAACCTACTTCAACGGGTAAAGAGGCTATGAACCCGGGACCCTGCACTTCAACAGACCCACCCCAACCGTTTTTGGGCTCTTAACACATGTTGGTAAGCGTAATGTAAAAAGAAAAAAATATATATCGCGAATATTATTTTAAAAAGCATACACGTGCGTGTCAACATAGGTATTATGTTTTATTCAAGGCTATGAAGAGAATCGTAAATAAACTTCTGATTTTTTCATCACAATATAAATCAACTCCCGATGTTTGATAAAACAACACACATTCTGTTCAGACAATTGACCACAAAAGCTTCTCCTATACCCTTGTCAAGTCTTACTTATAAATTCAATTTACAATCTGAAGTGAAACATTAAGCGAGCGTTAGCAAGGGCAAAAGGATTTTATAAATCTACCTAGGTATAGAGCTATATAAACGAATACAAACAAAAAATAAAGGTTGACAAACTTTCGGCAGGGACACGGATCGCATAGAAAATATGGGAACGAAGATGCGAGCATTGTTGTTAAGCATTCATATGCCACCGCTCACCCATTGCCGGGACATCCGCCGCTACTTCCGCTGCCAAAGATGGAAGATCTTCGAGCGAATAGTTCGTTGACAGCACCTACAAATGGCTGCCCCTCCGAAACATAATATAACTTGTGATTTAGTCCCGATAACTCACGAAAACAACACTTTAATACTGTAGTTCGATTTGTGATCTTTATTAAATGTGTATGGAGCAGGGCACACGGCCGCGGCGGCCGCTCAGCCGCGTAAACTTACGTTTAGCGCGTCTTCAGTAGCTATTTTTGATGCAAAAGCGCGTTGGACGCCAATGTCTAGAGCATGCACGGAATATGCAATGTCGTCAGCCTTCACGATTACACTGGCGCGTACATTTCAATGGATAGCATGTATATTTTGCACGTATGATAAGTAATTACTAAGGTAGGTACTTACTTATATATTTATTTTAATTTCAGTTCGTTGTCTGTTCATTTGCATACAGTAGCCACGAATTACTAAGTTGCCTCACGAGACGTTACACAAAGATACAACACATTCAAGTCATTGAGTGGATGAGACGCACGTAGGTACTTTATTATTATATATCTACATCAATATTTCCGTAGGATGAGACAAGAAAATAAAAATAGACGCCCGTAAATCTGTTAGTTACCTGTGGGATTAGTCATGTGAGCGTAGTAAATAGTACGTATGTATAAGTACTTATACGATGATGTTGCTCTTCCTGGATGCTCGTAAAGTCACATTGGACCACCCTATTTCTGCTTAACGTCATTAGGTACCAACTTAGGGTCCACTTTACGCAATGGGCCATCAACGCTGTGTGGGATAATATGCTGGAGTATATAAACTGGGGCGAATTCATACTCGTTCTAAGGGCAACTGTGACCTGATTTTATTAAATATTTTGGCCTCAAAGTAACGTAGTTCGTCCACGGTCAATATTTTGGTGGGAGAATAATGTAATTCGCTTATCTACAAAAACCGTTAATTCTGTTTAGGAAGTCGGAAAGTAGATTACTTATATTATTCTAACTGCATGTATTTGATACATTCAATGACAATATAAACACACATCTATACTTATAATAAATCTGTAGAAGTGAAAAATCTGTATATATCAAAAAAATAAATGGCAGGGGGTGTTACTAGTCTTTAATATAATAGACTCTCTCTAACTTTTGGAAAAGAATGAGTGAGTCCGGGAGCAGCTTTACCTTTGCTTTGCTATCAGCAGAATTTCAAAGCCTGTTGCCTCTTGTTTTAAATAAAGGTCGTGGGTTCGAACCCAGGCAAGCGTAAATAATAAGACATTGTGTAAATCATTTCATCATCGTTCCTTTCAAAATGGCCAAGGATAACATCGTGAGGAAACCGGCATGTCCTAGAACCAAAAATTCGAAGACATCTATCTGACATCTACCCCATCCGCACCGGGCCCGCGTGGTAGATTATAACCCACTCCCTCTCGAAGAGAGGAGGCATGTGTCCCAGCAATCGGAACATTAATGGCTGATTATGCTATTATGCAGGTGCGGAAGACAAAAGAAGAATACGATTTCTTTGATTTATCTGGAATTCCTTTTGTTTATGAGTATATATATATATAATACCTACTTAGTTATGTGAAGTTCGACATTAGATACGTAATAGTTAACTGATACAATTGCGGTTAGTATACATAACATAGGTACATTACATAACTACGCAGTTGCCATATCGCCTTTTGTCTTTGATAAAGTTTGTTTACAACGAATTTAATTAGACTTTACTTTGTGTTGATTACAATACGGTTTTATTTTTGGGATAATCGATTGTCCATGACGTACAGCTACAATTTGAAGATACAGTTACCGCCAAAAACTAGAGCAATGTCAAATCTGGGGTGAAAATGGAAGGACAGGCTAAAACTGTGTCTGGATTTCGCGTTCATCGATACTATAGTCGTGCAAGGTTCTAGCTTTAAACCTCTAGGTCTAGCCTCACAAAAAAAAACTGCGCTATACGCTTCGGTAAACGTTATACCTAAGATCAAACAAACGCATGGCTAATTCCGAAAGTATTGATGACAGATATAAAACTCAGTTAATTTATGTGCGAACAAACATTAATACTTCGCGAGTTATGACGCAGTGTCTACTACAGATGTATCCACAGATATTTCATATTATAAACCCTACTCTAACTTTCAGTGCAGGACTGACTGGCTGGTGCAATGTAGTGATTTTATGTCCGCGCAGTTTATCCACCTGAATGCATCGATCCGTAAACGCCCGGCGCGGGGAGCAGTGTAACTATACTATAACGTTTTGATATTTGTGTTTCAACACTGATACATGCATAACAAATATTATGTAGATCGCGGCGTAGATTTGCCTAGGGGTTGGAATTGTAAATTTAGGCGGGAAATAAGGTCAGTTTACGGCCTATAAGCTAATAAAAATTAATATTAATTACTATCATCATCATTGATTCTAGCTATTTGTGTTATTTATGTAGGTAAAAGTATTTTGTCAGAGTATTATACCTACTTATTATAAACTTTTTAGAACATATATTTTCTAAAATAGTCTTTGGGGTTTGTTTACAATTTACAGAATTCTTTCTATCTTTCAAACCGTTTTACATGATTCAAACGGTAATCTTAGTTTTAAACGTATTCCTCTCATATGACACTAACATTATGCAAATATTCCTATAAACAAAAAACCTCGATTTCAAGTTACGTAATTATCTATTTCATAATTTTTCTCAATAATTCTCAAATTTTCTACTTTTATTATTCCTATCAGATTCTAATACGAAAGACTAATAAAGCAGTCCGTATTTTAAGTTTGATATTTTTAACCGACTTCGAAAAAGGAGGTACTGATTTTTTAACCGACTTCGAAAAAGGAGGTTCTGATTTTTAACCGACTTCGAAAAAGGAGGTTCTGATTTTTTAACCGACTTCGAAAAAGGGAGGTTCTGATTATTTTAAATTTACGATTTCCTTTTTCTATTTACTGTGACAACGATAAGTCCTTATGGTTCCTACCCGTGCGTATGGTCAGACTCTCAAGCCACAATTAAGCTGAAAGTCGGTCCAAAACACGCGTAGAACCATTCTTCCCTTGTCGAGGTCTATGCGGTTTAAAATTTTTTTTTTTCACGATAGTTCAACATTCGTACTGAGCCCGACTTTCGGCTAAATATACTACGCCTTGAGTCTGACTATTAGTACGAATATTGAACTATCGTGAAAAAAAAAAATGTTAAACCGCATAGACCTCGACAAGGGAAGAATGGTTCTACGCGTGTTTTGGACCGACTTTCAGCTTAATTGTGGCTTGAGAGTCTGACCATACGCACGGGTAGGAACCATAAGGACTTATCGTTGTCACAGTAAATAGAAAAAGGAAATCGTAAATTTAAAATAATCAGAACCTCCCTTTTTCGAAGTCGGTTAAAAAATCAGAACCTCCTTTTTCGAAGTCGGTTAAAAATCAGAACCTCCTTTTTCGAAGTCGGTTAAAAAATCAGTACCTCCTTTTTCGAAGTCGGTTAAAAATATCAAACTTAAAATACGGACTGCTTTATTAGTCTTTCGTATTAGAATCTGATAGGAATAATAAAAGTAGAAAATTTGAGAATTATTGAGAAAAATTATGAAATAGATAATTACGTAACTTGAAATCGAGGTTTTTTGTTTATAGGAATATTTGCATAATGTTAGTGTCATATGAGAGGAATACGTTTAAAACTAAGATTACCGTTTGAATCATGTAAAACGGTTTGAAAGATAGAAAGAATTCTGTAAATTGTAAACAAACCCCAAAGACTATTTTAGAAAATATATGTTCTAAAAAGTTTATATTATATAAAGATAGGAATAACCTTTATCTGCTATGTTAGGATGCAAGAAGGACAAAACAAAACTAAATAGGCAAATCTGATAGTATGAATATAGTTGAGAAAGAGTCAGTTTAATGATTAGTCTGCTGGGGAACTGAACGGCAAAATATCAGAAAAGAAAAAAAAAAATTAAAATAAAATGCCATCAGACCCTAACAAACTAACATTAAACGAATAGAAAGGCTAAAGATGAAAAGAAAAGCAAGACAGTCAGGCAACCCCAAAAAGATATCTAACCTTTAACTGCCACAGTAAAGATAATCTCCAAAAAATATACAGGTCAAATTCCACGCAGTATATAGATATCGAGTAATATGGCTGATGGAGGAATGGTACGACGACGTGACTTCACAGGAACGGCTGGGCTAAGAGTTCAAAGAAAAAACAAATAGAGACTAGGAAACCAACAGCACCAAAACAGAAATAAGTACAGCTGGGCTAGAATCAAAAAAGACAAATAGAATCAAGCAGTCAACCGTGCATAGAACGCTTACCTTAGCCACGAAGCCTAAAACATTCACACACCAAACACACACTACAGGATACTAACTACTTCTATCTAAGGAACGGAATAAAACCCAGGATAAACATGTATTTAAAGGGAAAAAATAAAAGCGTTTTTATATGTTTTATGGTTCTACAAAATTATTGATAATATTACATCACAACACAGCACATTAAAGTAAAGAACACCATCAGCAATGGAAGGGTTAAGTTGTCAATCACAGCATATCCATGGTAACCATAGCAACGATCTTGTTTGACAGAATAAGAATAAATTCCACTATTCCTGCACCTGAAATGGTAAAAACAGAAATGAAAGATTAAAATTTGCTCGGAAGGAGCAATCACCCTCACGACAGCAAAAAAAAGGTTAATTTAGTAATTAGAATCAATAAAAGTACTTACTTTTACTTCGGGCGCCATATCTTTCCTATTCAAGTCGATAGCCTCCAAATTTTCAAACAGCTGTTTTATCTTCAAAGCTAAATGGACGTCGTTGTTACTCTTCCTAGGTACAGTTGGTCTGCAACAGCTAGCTGCGGGAGAGTAACAACGACGTCCATTTAGCTTTGAAGATAAAACAGCTGTTTGAAAATTTGGAGGCTATCGACTTGAATAGGAAAGATATGGCGCCCGAAGTAAAAGTAAGTACTTTTATTGATTCTAATTACTAAATTAACCTTTTTTTTGCTGTCGTGAGGGTGATTGCTCCTTCCGAGCAAATTTTAATCTTTCATTTCTGTTTTTACCATTTCAGGTGCAGGAATAGTGGAATTTATTCTTATTCTGTCAAACAAGATCGTTGCTATGGTTACCATGGATATGCTGTGATTGACAACTTAACCCTTCCATTGCTGATGGTGTTCTTTACTTTAATGTGCTGTGTTGTGATGTAATATTATCAATAATTTTGTAGAACCATAAAACATATAAAAACGCTTTTATTTTTTCCCTTTAAATACATGTTTATCCTGGGTTTTATTCCGTTCCTTAGATAGAAGTAGTTAGTATCCTGTAGTGTGTGTTTGGTGTGTGAATGTTTTAGGCTTCGTGGCTAAGGTAAGCGTTCTATGCACGGTTGACTGCTTGATTCTATTTGTCTTTTTTGATTCTAGCCCAGCTGTACTTATTTCTGTTTTGGTGCTGTTGGTTTCCTAGTCTCTATTTGTTTTTTCTTTGAACTCTTAGCCCAGCCGTTCCTGTGAAGTCACGTCGTCGTACCATTCCTCCATCAGCCATATTACTCGATATCTATATACTGCGTGGAATTTGACCTGTATATTTTTTGGAGATTATCTTTACTGTGGCAGTTAAAGGTTAGATATCTTTTTGGGGTTGCCTGACTGTCTTGCTTTTCTTTTCATCTTTAGCCTTTCTATTCGTTTAATGTTAGTTTGTTAGGGTCTGATGGCATTTTATTTTAATTTTTTTTTTCTTTTCTGATATTTTGCCGTTCAGTTCCCCAGCAGACTAATCATTAAACTGACTCTTTCTCAACTATATTCATACTATCAGATTTGCCTATTTAGTTTTGTTTTGTCCTTCTTGCATCCTAACATAGCAGATAAAGGTTATTCCTATCTTTATATAATATAAACTTTTTAGAACATATATTTTCTAAAATAGTCTTTGGGGTTTGTTTACAATTTACAGAATTCTTTCTATCTTTCAAACCGTTTTACATGATTCAAACGGTAATCTTAGTTTTAAACGTATTCCTCTCATATGACACTAACATTATGCAAATATTCCTATAAACAAAAAACCTCGATTTCAAGTTACGTAATTATCTATTTCATAATTTTTCTCAATAATTCTCAAATTTTCTACTTTTATTATTCCTATCAGATTCTAATACGAAAGACTAATAAAGCAGTCCGTATTTTAAGTTTGATATTTTTAACCGACTTCGAAAAAGGAGGTACTGATTTTTTAACCGACTTCGAAAAAGGAGGTTCTGATTTTTAACCGACTTCGAAAAAGGAGGTTCTGATTTTTTAACCGACTTCGAAAAAGGGAGGTTCTGATTATTTTAAATTTACGATTTCCTTTTTCTATTTACTGTGACAACGATAAGTCCTTATGGTTCCTACCCGTGCGTATGGTCAGACTCTCAAGCCACAATTAAGCTGAAAGTCGGTCCAAAACACGCGTAGAACCATTCTTCCCTTGTCGAGGTCTATGCGGTTTAAAATTTTTTTTTTTCACGATAGTTCAACATTTAGTATATTTAGCCGAAAGTCGGGCTCAGTACGCGTCGAACTTATCATGCTTATCAGAGGTTTATGCGAAAGTCGCTGATATTCTTTCTATGGCCTTCCTTCGTAATTCACGAGCTTACAATACGCATCGTTCAGCCATCACGCTGAATGTTGGTGATACTGTATGGAGAAAGAATTTTTCTAGATCGTCTGGAGATGATTATTTTTCTGGAAAGCTAGCTCCTCGTTTTATAAAATGTCGTGTGACTAGGGTTATTTCTAGGACCACATATGAACTTCATGATTTCGATTCTTCCCATTCTGGAAGATATCACATTAAAGATATTCTTAAATAATTCCCTTGTAATTTCTAATCTAGTATTCCTATTATCCTTTTTCGGTTCGGAATGTTATTTTTACATTTAGTTTAAACCCTTTTAAATTTAAATTCCCATAATAACTATTTAAATAAATAAGCTTATTCATAATTATTAACAGCGACATCTAGTTGTTCCTACTTGAAACAATTTGTTAACAACTTTGTCTATTTTTGTAGTTCAGGCTTTCGCCCGCTTATGTCATTAAGTCTGTCATAACCAAAATGACATAATGACAGCTCTTAGTGTTGGGAAACGGTCGTATCGATAATTTTGTTTAGTGTTGAGACATTGTCGATTTACTTTTATCGATAAATCAATATGAGGCTTTATTTTTTTTTTTTCTTATTTCAGCATAATACTTATCGTTTATCGTATATCCTCCTTTTCTTTTGTAAGAAATAAGTTAAGTTTCTTATTTCTTAAGTTCCTTGACTTAAGTCCTTTGTTTGGCTTAAGTCCTTTGATTATCTTATGTCGTCTCTTTTATTATCTTAAGTCCTCTCTTTTATTATTTTATGTCGTTTCTTTCTTCAACTTACTTTTATTGTTCATTTGTAGCGAAATAAAACGCGGTGACTTCACAATTTCACTACCATTACGTATAATTTTGTTGCAAAAATAAAAAATTCCAAATACAATAATTTAGTATAAAAAAATTAAGAAAAAAGGATTACTTTAAGATACCTTGTGACGTTGGTTATAAATACGAATATGAATGAAATAGAAATACTTAAGGTTTTGGGTTTTGTAAAGACAAAAATAAAGTGAGAATTTTGTTACATTGACGTGATTGCAATCAAGAAAATATTAGATAGATTTAAAGTTTGCGCGGTCCAAGGGAAAAAAAGTTAAAATAGCACACCCGCCGTATTTGAATGATAAAAATTCACGCAATTTTGATAGGAAAATATATCTAGACAATCTGCTACCTGATTATTGTTCTGCTCTATTAATCTACGAGGATCCCGAGAACGGACACGAAGACCCCTTTTTTGGGAACAGATACCTTTTTTAGTCTATTCTCATAGTAGATTGTCTAGATATATTTTCCTATCAAAATTGCGTGAATTTTTATCATTCAAATACGGCGGGTGTGCTATTTTAACTTTTTTTCCCTTGGACCGCGCAAACTTTAAATCTATCTAATATTTTCTTGATTGCAATCACGTCAATGTAACAAAATTCTCACTTTATTTTTGTCTTTACAAAACCCAAAACCTTAAGTATTTCTATTTCATTCATATTCGTATTTATAACCAACGTCACAAGGTATCTTAAAGTAATCCTTTTTTCTTAATTTTTTTATACTAAATTATTGTATTTGGAATTTTTTATTTTTACAACAAAATTATACGTAATGGTAGTGAAATTGTGAAGTCACCGCGTTTTATTTCGCTACATTATGTATTATTTTGTTTTACGGCCTTAATAGGAACACTGGCAAATCATTACGAAAATAGCAAGAACGATAACAGATTTGTTTTTTGTGTAAATTGATTAAAAGTTTTGATCGTGTTTTATTTTATGCATGCGAGATATGTAGTGCGTGCAAAAACAACTAATTAGTTTTTTCTAATAGTCGAATATTTGACGTACAGAGGCCATCACATCAAGCTACCCTGCTATCTGTCAAATTTCTTTGATAGATTTTAACTTTACCGCAAAGGTATAAGGCTCATATTCAATTGGGAAAATTAGACAGATTGGGGTAGGTTGATGTACTGGCCTCTGTACTTTCAGAAATCGCGGACTGAAAGGAGGCGGGAGAAAACTGGCTGCGGAAGGTAGAGACCCGGATGTGCTGGTGCATTTTGGGCGAAGCATATTTCCAGCAGGGAACTCCAAAAGAAAGCGTTAATTGAATAAATATGTTCTGATAACACCATGGGCCTCTGCAAGGAATAGCGGTCTCGGAAAGAGAATCAGCAAGACGTATGTTAAGAAAAAAAAATATATCTTCAGTGTCAGTCAAGAAAGTCTATGCCATGATTATCTTGGCAGGCGGCCAAACATTTCCCGCTTATAACAATACTATGACAGTTTGAAAATGATTCAAAATTCTGTTCCAGTAACCAACCCCATGTGGGTTGCATTGGAGTTGGTTGGCCTGATAAACCCCAATCGAACCTCACAATCTATTGTTGGCACTAAACTAAGAGAAGGATAGAAGGACACTCAAGTGTTTTTGTTCTCATTACATTTTTGACATAGATTAGATCTTTCGTTATATTATTATTCGCAAGCGTACAGCCACCCGAACCCACACTGTGCTGCCTTGCGGTACCCCTGTTCTTCCAATGTATATTTTACTTGGGGCACCAGAAAAGGGTTCCCGAGTCCAATGACCTTAGAAAGCAACACAAGGTCTATAAAATTTAGTAATATCATCATTGGAATATACCTTACTTTGTATGTAGGTATTTCTCTTCTTATAGTTATCTACATAGAAAAGATTATAATTTTTATGGAATCTTTAAATTAAATCGTAATAACCTTTAAAACTGTTACAATCCATACTAATATTATAAATTCGAAAGTAACTCTGTCTGTCTGTCTGTATGTTACCTTTTCACGCCTAAACCACTGAACGGATTTCGATAAAATTTGGCAGAGAGATAGATTGCATCTCGGGGAAGGACATAGGATAGTTTTTATGGACATACCTCGCGGGCGAAGCCGCGCGCGGAAGCTAGTATCTTTATATATTGTATAAAATAGTAATACATTTAATAATTTCAATATATATTTAGCAAATCATCACCTAAATAAACTGGAAGTCAATCGATTCGCGCAAGTCGACTAATGAACTCGGTTGCGTTAGTAAGTGTAACCGCGCAGCGCTACCCAGATTTAGTATCTGCTTCGGTCTCGTGCGGGAGGGTCGTGAAAATGACTGGCGTCGATGAAATACTAAATTATCAAAGGAACCCCGACGACGACTTCTACGGCTTGTTGGGCTGCGACGAGAATTCAAGTGTAAGTAATCAACATTACATTACATTCATTTTTTGTCCCAATTTAAACGCAATAACAGATGTGCTCTGATTTCGGATTCCTAGTGCCTAGTAGTTTATTGATTCTACTGTACTGCTCGATGACCTTTTTTTGTAGAGGACCCTGAGAGTTGACCTACATCTGATAAAAATCTGCTTTTGTGTATATGTTTGAACGTTATATGTTTGTAGAAGCTTTAATTAAGCATAAGGTGTAATTGCGCGTTGGAGGAAACAAACGTCTGTTGAGTCAATGCCTTGTGTTTGGGATTTCCAGTTCCCCGTTATATGACGTTCCATTGTGAATGAACTTCGTGCGGCCAAGTAGTCTCAAGTAATAATTTATAAATCAACAAGATCTAATGAGAACCTAAATGATAATTTAAACGTGATTGCCTCGCAATTGTTTGTAATTAAATGTTATGATGCTATTAATTAAATGCATTAATTACAGGTTGAGCAGATCACTGCCGAGTACAAGGTGCTTGCTCTGCAGCACCACCCTGATAAGAACGATGGGGATAAGGAAGCTGAAGCTAAATTTCAGCAACTGAAGGTAGGGAAACAAAAAAAAGTTATCATAATAAATTAAGAAAACAGGAATGTATCAGAAGGCTTGCTGATATAACAAAAAGATAATTCAAGAATGCATTCACTGCTTAATAAACCACTAACTTTGTTTTGATTTTAAATTATAAGTTATATAACTTACCTTGAATCATGTTTTAATTAAGTACTTACGCAATAAACTATCTGTGAAATCAATATTTGATATAACTTGTGTTAAATTCAATATATAATAATTTGCCTTTTATCAAGCTAAACGACTATAATTTATTGTTAAGTATTTTACTTCTTGTTTTAAAATTTAAACTGTTTTAAACTCCATTAGGCTAAAAGTTTAACGTAGAATAAAAGTTTAATGTAGATAGATACTTAAAATAAGGCAACATGAAACGGGAAGTTCGGGCTTTTAAAGTTTGATGTTTAAGTTTGTTTAGACTTTAATTGATAGACAGACTTAAAGTACCCCTATACTAAGGTCTGTACTTTGTTTTTAATCGAACAGTTGTATTTTTTCGAGCTCTTTTCTAGTTAAATTTTTTACTAGCCATTATTGTACCACTGCTGGACAAAGGCCTCCCCTGCCAATGCCACCTACCTCTGTGTCCAGAGCTGCAAAGGACCAATCTTTGTTAAAGGAGTTAAGCTCACCCCGCCATCTCCTTCTTCTCTTGATTAGGCAAGATTAAAAAATTTCCGCTTACGGTATACCTACGTAAAAATCGTAACAATGTTTACGGAAAGTTCCAATCTATTATTTTGGAACTGCTTGATTAGATTTCGACGAAGATTCTCAATTTTGCGAAAGTAATCGTGTCGCCTGATTAGATTCGTGATACGAGTACGATTTATAAAATAGAGGTCGCTTGGGAAATTGTTGATGCTTACAGGGACAGTCAAAAGACCAGTATACAATGTGGAGGCAATAATATAACGATAAATAAAAATACCTACTGTCAATCCGCACGCAAAATACGCGCTTGGGCGTATAGTTGCGGACACTGCCCGTTACACTGTACCTACTACTAGTTCAGAGGAGTATTTTGAAATATACAGGTTGAAATTGAAAACATGCGACAAATCGAAATGGGAGATTGTACTCATCATAATGAAAACTACTTTTACTATAGGACCAAAACAGAAATCGCAAAAAAAAATCTGCTGTTCCCTACATTTTGACGAGTTTTGCGAACATAAATATAGGGAACAGCTGATTTTTTAATCGCGAATTTAGGTTTGGTCCCATAGTAAAAGTTGTTCATAATGATGAGTACAATCTCCCATTTCGATTTGTCGCATGTTTTCAATTTCACCCTGTATAGTAGTGATGGGCAGATTATGGTTTTTGCCTATGTTTGACGAGCTATAGTGACTACTTTTGTACGTCGTGAACGACATTAGATAAAAGAAGTTTATATTATTGTGGTCGTCCCTAAATTATTTTACACGTGGTGCTTTAAGGCTGGCTTCAAAATTATCTGATTTGATCAAAATACGCACCGTGTTTCGTGGCTGTTCCGGACTTTAGAATTGGCTACGACGTACGGTACAAATCGTTGAAAGTTTGAGCGTTATTCGTATTTGCACGCATTAGGTCAGACTGATCTGGCACAGATTCGTCTGTTCAGACTTCAGAATAATCTCTCCAAAAATTATAGTGTCTATAGGACAAATACTCGAATCGCGATAATACTAATAAAATTAGTACGGTACCTTTTTATTCCCGAAGTTTCGTCTGAACATCTTATTTCATCGTCTGCCTAGCCTTTTCCCAACTATGTTGGGGTCGGCTTCCAGTCTAACCGGATGCAGCTGAATACCAGTCTGAACATCTTATTTGTGCGGAATAAACAAATTTTATTTATTTCGTTCCATGATCTCGGGTAGACTAAAGATGACCGGGCGTTATACGTGAAGGGGTTTTTACCGTTTCACCCTCGCTTAGTTTTCTTTTATTTGGCTTCATTCAGATAATCGGGTTCAAAGATGTTAATAATTTGTATCCATCTTCCCGATTTCATTTGTTTAGGATTATAACAGTGACCAGTAGCGGAGTGCAGTTTAGAGTTCATTCAATCGCGTATTTTGCATTCGGACTGCCAGTTGGTATTTTCATTCTATCCAAGATTATTGTAACTGGACTGCAGTTAATGCTCTATTGCACACCTTTCATATTGCGGTTCTTAACAGGGCGATCCGCGATGTCTTCCTTAACCGGTGCTGCAAAAATAACTATAGATTAGAATACTCTTTATTATGTACACCATAAAAATTACAGATATAAATGTAGAAAGGAGATGTCCGCTTTTTGTATGGACGTTGGTTTTTTATTCCGAGAAAAATCTAACCAGAATCAAACTACATCCAAATAAAAGTTACAAAAATATGGAACTTGGAACCATCGAAATTATATTTTTAAACCCCTGCATTTCGGAGAAAAAATATAAACTATTTAATTATTTTATTTGTTGATGGCAGCCCAAATTAAAACTGCCACACATCTTGACAATGTCATATTTGACATATATGGATTCTATACATCTGTCAAATATGACAGTGGGACACGGCGTCAATAACACAGAGGGTGCGTTCCGAATTAGGAATCATCGATGTAATCGATTTGAGCGTGCTTAACCCGTACCGAATTAGCGTGACCGCGATTACGATATCCCGTGAATCGTCATAGATGACGTCATGACATGCGCCATCTTGCGATAACATGCATTGTAATAATATCACCGTGAGCGCTGTCAAAAATGACAGTGTGTGTGTGTGAGGATGAGGATGTGTCAATGTGTTTTGTTTGGAGTTGCATCATATCTTTAAATTAAATTAACGTGGCATTTTCGAAATTGTGCGTCTGGCTGACAGTCGCCACCTAACCAAAAAAGAAGAACTGAAGAACAAATGTGGTGTTTACACAAAGAAATACTCCTGTAATATCGTTTGGTTATCGTATTGAGTAAGCACTGTGAGTGCGTTCACGAGCGTTCCGAATTGTTGACAGCTCTCAGCTGTCATAATCGTAATATCTAATACGGAACGCATGTGAGATGACTTGAGTAGTGAGCGATTATAGCCAATAAGAGGATGAATAAAATCACGCCATTACAGTAATAGTGTAATTACACACATATATTTTTGCATAATTGGGAAAAGGACTGTAGGAAGCTGTGCTCATGTGATGACAATAATTGTCTGGTATCTTGGATGGGCTTGGCATCAAAATGATGTAACTCCACCTGCTCAGTTTCTGGACAATGTTTTAATAAGAGAAGACCATTGAAAATGAAGAAAATCAATAAAAGAAATACCTACTAACATTTATAACCAAAACCAATGATTTCAAAACTATGTCAATGACCAAAACCAAAAAAATGTTTTATTTCATTTACAAAACTGTAACATTTGCGTCGAATTAGTTATAGCCATTTATGTATAAAAATCAATGCTTATAGCATATTAATTCAGTTTTTAAATAGGGTATTAATTATTGTCGAAAGGTTTTTGATCAACTTCCGATCACAATATTCCAAGGTCGCAACGATGACCAATCGTTATTTCTTGTGTTTTTGTTTAGTGTCTGTACCTAATAACATTGTCGTAAGTTTTACTAACAATCTTGTTTGAGTATTGGTTACTCCATTAAATGAAAAATTATATTCTATTCTTTATGTAAATAAATAATCTGATTAAATTAAAGTAAATTCATTTCGTTCACATTGAGATACTATTAAATCAAATATTGTATGACAGTAATGACACTGTCACTAATGATTGAATCGCAGTACATTGTGTCAATTTTGACAAGTTTCTTATTTTTTCGGGTGCATTCACTATATTATCTCAGATAATAAGAAGTAAATTCACACTAAAATAAAAACGATAATTCTCAAAATTGGAGATGTTTAAAAATGTATGATATAGTTAGAACAACTCGTTTTTGGGATGTCCTGGTTAGAATTATTGAATAATAAAAAAACATTTTTGGACATGTCCTTTTACACAGGCCACAGATATAATAATACTCTAGCACAGGCTGAAACAATGTGCGGTCTTATAGCTAAAAGCGATATTTTATAGACAACGTTACTACTTACTATTATCATGAATATGCACTTAATAGGCACTTAGTTCAATCGTGGTCAAGATATTGAAACACTGAAATTAATACCGATCGCGGTGGGTGGGCCATAACCGCAATAGACGATATTATTGATATTTATTGCGCATTGAATAATAAAACATTGTTTATCACGTACCTACTCGACAGATGTAACATTTTTCGCCTCACAATAAATTGGTTATTTGGTACTTTGCAAATAACACTGAATAATTATAAGTCGGCTTTATATTCTACTGAAGGTATAGTGAAGTTATAGGTAGTCTTCTCATATATTATATTATTATGTATTATCATCCTCCAACTATTTCCTTCGCACACTTCCATTTCATGTAGGTACCTTTATTTTGTGGGCTTCCCCTACTCTTATAACCGTTCACATTTATACTCAAAACTTTTCTCAGGACTTAGTTATCACTCATCATCATTGCAGCCGATAGACGTCCACTGCTAGACATAGGCCTCCCCAAGCATCGACACTTCAATCGGTTCTGTGCTTCTCGCATCCAGTCATCACTCATCATAAAAAAAATTGTTTATTTTACCAGGAAGCGAAGGAGACGCTGTGCGATCCGTCTAAGCGCGCGCTGTACGACAAGTGGCGCCACAGTGGCATCTCCATGGGGTACAAGCAGTGGCTCGGCATGAAGGACCACGTGCAGCAGTCCATGCACTGGACCAAGCCGAACACCAAGGATCGCATGCTGGAGGGCGAGTGCGGCCGCGCTTCGGGTCCCTCGAGCCTGGGCCCCTCCAACCCGGCCGCTCGCCGGGCCTCCGAAGGCGGCGCCGCTCTCTGGGGCCGCTGGGGAACCGGCAACCAAGAACCTCCCTCTGAGGTCATCAACAAATTCCGCAACTATGAGATCTAAACTCGAAGTCGCCAATAGTCCCACTCTCTCTCTGTTAATAAAGTCTCCTGACTTTATTAGACCAACTCCCGGGACTATATTATTTACTTTTTTATTGAAGAGGTTACTTGTGCCCTAATCTCTATTTTATGTTACACCAATTATTATACTAAATTTTTTAAATTTACCCAAGTCACATCTTGTGATTTTCTTGCAACCAGGCTGTTAAATTTATCACTTGCCATTACAAGTTTACAAATTTAGTCATGTTATATTTGACAATTATTAATTATATTTAAAATTAAGGATAATTATTATTAGTAAGTTATATATTATAAAATAACGGCACAATATTCATCAAGTCAGCTCGCGGTACGTTTCTCGAATGTGGCTCGATATTCTAATAATAATTAGTTTTTCAGTGTTTGGTGTACTAAATGTATTTCTGTTGTAAGTAGGAACAGATTTTGATGTAGGAGCCCCAATCTCTAGAATGATGTATTAGTGTAAAACACTCTTAGCTGTTACCCCTTAGATGTAAGCTGTGCACATTCCTGATAAACTTATGAGTCTGATTTATTACATTTCTGCTATAGAACAATATTGTCTACTTAAAGAATCTCGATATTTTGAAGATTTATATTTTTGATCCTCTTTATCTTACTATAAGTATGATATTATTTTTAAAGAGAATGAGTATATAACAGATGTTGTTGTGAGATATATACAGGGTAACGTTGCGAGACAGGACTTTTGTTTGTTTTTACCTTCTGCAACCTTGACAATTCTACTTTCTAACAATCATGGTCTAACGACGTATATAATCATTAATCGTATTTGTTCCAAGATAAATGTTGTGTTACCTAATAGTTACGTAGAAAATAAATGTTATTTGTGTTAAATGTTTGATCAGTATTTACTTTATGTATTTTAAAAATATAAGTACTTAAATGTTATAAATGGGTAGTGGAATTTTAAACTTTAAATGTTTTGTCTCGATAAGTATTTTAACAAGCTAAATGCAAAATGTATAAGATGTTTTTATTTTTGATGTAATACATCTCGAAAACAATAAAGGTTTGCTGAACATATTCATGTTTGGATTCTGCAACTGCACGTCTTATGAAAAATATCCTATTAAGTATTAGAACTAAACGGTTGTTCAGGAAACAGTTTAGTTAGAAGTAGGTACATACCTACTGATAAAAACCTCTGGATGGATATGGAATGGCAAGTATTTTTACCTCCTGGGACGGACTAGTTGATAATATTTATGACATAAGAGGTAAGAGGCTATTACAGCCAGATGTTGCTGCGGCTTTAAAACGCAGTTGAGCCAGCAATAGGTAGTCAAATTAAAGATTCCAAATCACAATGTCAGGTTCAAAATCGAGCTAAGCTAAAGATAGCTCAGTCGTAAAATTGTTTACCACGCAAGATGATGACTGCAGCGCTGCCTTCTCTAACATCAGTATCGCTTATGGCATTTTGACTAGATATTCAAACAAGTAATGCAAGCCTGTGCAAGCCAAATCGGGTAACTAAATGGAACATGAGAGCACCTTTACAGTAGAAAATAGTGCTTTTAAATCGACTGTATCTCTTCAGAAAGCGTATAGGATATCTAGTGGTATACTTCCTACCCATCAAAAAACTTCAACGACTCAAATTAAATAGGTACCTTTATAAAATATCCACGGGACTGAGAAAAGTTTTCGATCTGTTGCCACATTGCGCAAACGCAAAATGATTCTTGGATTAGTGATTGCTTTTCACTTATTATAGGAGCAACGTAAACGTTGCACAAAACGTATCCTGGATGAAACTCACTTTTAACCACCAAAATCAATATGTCCCACGGTATCAACACTGAATCTCTGGAAAGGTTTTTAAGGAAAACATTTATTTTCAGTGAACTAAGAGTAGCACAGCGATCACTTCTTACGGAGCTTCAAACCACTTTTATGAAGATCACAGTGTAAGCGACGCAACGGAACTTTTTAAATAAATTCTTTTTTTATAGAATGTCAAATGAGTAGGTAACTGTAGGTACTTTTGTATTTTTTTTGTTTTGTGCCGTCATGGTGTGGTCGAAATCGTCGTCATCAAAAAGCTATTATATTTTTTCTTCTTTTCACTTCGAGCTTAAGACCATTACAGCCTGTAATGGTCTTAAGCTTAAGTCCCTAAGAGTAGGAACTCTTAGGGACGTCTCATTAGGAATGGATCAGGAACAGTTGATAAAACTTTGCGTCACAAAGTTGTGTTCTGTAGGTACTTGTTCTAAATAACTCAATAATCTAATTTTCTATCTCTACGCGACCTATAACTACCTTTAAAAAAAAAAGATTCTTTTTTAACTTCAGTTGTCCACGAAATCACTCTTTCCCTTAGTTGTAACGCTGCATAGTGTTTAATTAAGTGATAATGACATTATTATTTATTTACAGTGATTTCGATGAACTCTGGCACCCAAAGTAAGATTTAACTTGAGTTTGGGGTGCCAGCGTCCTCGCCTAAAATTTGAACATAGTTTATCAGTAGTTGTAGGACGAGCACAGTATATTATTATTATAATAACTACTTACTAGTAAATGTATATATGTGGTCTAATAAAGTACATTTGTGTATGTATTGAGAGAAAGATAAATATGGTGAAAACTTGTGTTTATGCAATCCTGTATAAATATAAAATAAGTATATGACTTTATTAACTACATAAGGTTAAGCGATTGATACATGTAGTAAATCTTCAGTCTTATCGTAACTCAATGTCAATAGCCACTTTGAGGCCCTTGGTCTTACATTCATTTTGGCACATGGGAGCAATGGTGCCTACTTTATTTATTTTATGTTATAAAGGTTTGATGAATTTTAATAAAACTAAAGTCCAGATCTGTTCATCTGTCGTAGAATCTATCGGTAATAATATTATTTTTCGAATATGTTTTTTCCTTATCATACAAATTTATACAAGTATTATTTAAGTATCTTTACAGGGGATTCTGAAAAATAACGCAACGGTATGGCAAAGCAAATCGGTTCCTCGCAGTTATGGCGTCAACAAGCATTTTTCAGGGAAAATATTATGTAAACAGGTCGCGTGACATACCAACATATGTCTACAAACATGTGAAAAAGAAACAACAAGTTTTCACGCAGGCCCCATCCTGTTTAATCATTCCGAGGATTCTTGTGTTGGAAAACATTTGAAGCGCGTGCCTACAACATAATTATTTGTAATCAACACTATTTTATTTACACAAACTGCGACGTCATTATCCCTGAAAGCTTGACCGGATATGTACAGTCATCAATAACACTTGAACGACGAACACCGCCCTGTTCTGTGTTGTTGTGCGTTAACAGCCCTTAAGTACACACGGCTACATATCAAGCTATACATTTCCAGTATAAGCTGACTTCGCATTGGTTCGGCTTTCCGTACAAGAGGTCCGCTTGTAGGTACTGGAAATGTAGGTATAGCTTGATATGTATTCGTGTGTACACTACCATAGAAAAAAACTAGGTAATGCCTTTTAAAAAACCGGCCAAGTGCGAGTCGCACTCGCACACGAAGGTTTCCGTACCACAAAAATATTTAACGCTACATATTTAAAAAAACACGTTTCTTGTATATGGGGATGGGGACCCCTTTAATTTTTAACTTGGTTCTATTTTTATATATTTGTTGTTGTAGCGGCAATAGGAATACACACTATGAAATTATCAACTGTCTACCAATTACGGTTCATGATCCCGAGCATACAGCCCGCTGACAGACAGACGGACGGACAGTGGGGGCTTAGTTAGTACTAAGCCCCACTGTCCGTCTGTCTTTTATCCTTAAAACGATAAAATTTTAATTAGCGGTAGCTGTCATAATAGCATATATAATTGTAGATATGCGCAATTACCCGTCAACTGCTGCCAGATCAAGCACAATATTATAGGGATGGTCATATAGAGCGTGGGAAGACCCTCTTCGCAAGGTTGAGTCGACAAGCTATCTTGCATATTTTAAAGGCCATAGGCTAATTTTAATCGCTGACATTTAGTGGGTGCATCTAGCTCAGTTAGCCCTATTTTATTACGTACCGACTTATTAATAAACCCTCGACTTCGCTCTTCTTAAGAAAATCACTACTACCTACATGTTTGTAAATGACACCGTTTTAGATTTATATTATAGGTACTAGCAGCGCCCCGCGGTTTCACCCGCATAAGTGTCGATCCCGTGGAAATATGAGGATAAAAGTATCCTACCGTATGTGTTAATCCTGATTATAAACTATCGGTGTGCCAAATTTCATCCACGTCCGTTCAGTAGTTTTTGTGTAGAGAAGTAACAAATATACAAACACACTCACAAACTGTCGACTTTATAATATTAGTGTGATTATTTCGGCCCCGGGATTCGGTTTGAGTATTTTTCGGTACCTCTTGGCTACGAATTGAGCCATACAGGCACACTTGGAATATCCACCCTATACTTTATCCTTGGCTTCGCCGCCGTCAACTTCACCTAGCAAAATATTTTCATTAATTCATTGCCTTTTGTTTAGAAGATCCTTATCACCTATCAACACGAGAGATCGATTACGCCCTGCAAGCGAATTTGAAAGTAAAGATAGTCTACGTTCCCTATTCATTTAAATGTAAAAATCAAAAAACCCGATCGTAACTTATAAAAAAATAAAACAAACATACTTTTCAAGCAGTCTAATACAGAGATCTAGAAAAGATGCCGCAAAGACCAACACATCAACAACGTATGTACGAGGGGAGTTCAATGTATTCTCGGTATCGGCATGAAAAAAGACGTAAATTCAATTAAAATAATTTTTATTTTTCAATGTAATCCCCCCTTACCCCAATGCATTTATTACATCTCGAAATTAACTTTTCAATACCCTGTGAAAAATAACTTTCCTCTTTCTCTGAAAAATGCCCATTTATTGCCGCCTTGAGCTCTTCATCATTGGAAAATCGTTTCCCACGAAGATCTTTTTCAAATAAGGGAACAAAAAAAAATATCGGGGCTAGGTCCGGGCTATAGGGGGGGGTGGTTAATTTCTTCGAAACCACAATCTCGCACAGCAGCCTTGGAAACACGCGTCGTGTGGACCGGGGCGTTGCCGCGTTGTCGTAAAGAAGCAACACACCGGTGGTCAGTTTACGCCATCTTTTTTCTTTAAATGCTTCCGGTAAATTTCGTAAAGTGGATGCGTAATATGCTGCGTTTATGGTTTCACCTTTTTTTGTGTACTCAATCAGCAAAATTCCCTTTGAGTCCCATAACACTGGCCATTTTTTTCTGGCAGATGGAATTTAACGACTTTGAATTTCTTAGGGGGCACAGTACCCTTCTTGTGCCACTGCCTGGACTCTTATAGGTACTTACTTTCAGGGTCATAATAATGAACCCACGTTTCATCTCCAGTAATAATCCGATCGAAAATAATTGATGGAACTTCACCACAGAGTTCTAAAAACTCTCTACAGCACTCGATTCTCACTTGCTATTGAAGCGCCGTAAGCTTTCGCGGCACCCATCTTTCACTGACTTTTGAAAGGTAAAGAAAGTCATGAAGAATACTGTGCACGGAACCAACAGAGAGGTGGGTCATCTCTACTATCATTTTGATCTTCATTCGGGCATCCTCCAGTATAAGCTTCTCAACTTTATTCACGTTTTATTCCGTAGAGGCAGTAACCGGGCCGCCCGCGCGAGTGTCGTCTTCAATACTCTCTCTGCCCCTTTTAAATTCACTTGACCACTTTTGAACCGTAGATAACGAAGGTGCAGAATCTTGGTAAACAGCCACCATCTCTTCGTGAATAGTTTTTTGACTTTTTCCTGGTAAGGAATTTTATAAGCAGCGCGGTGCTCGATTTTCTTTAACATTGTCACGTTAGCCATTCCGGTTGTCGTTGACTATGGATAACTAGCAAACTAATGACCACAACTATATAAAATTTTACCTTTACACCCTTAAATAATGTCATTAATTAATTAATTAAATTACCCACAGCATTAGTAAATCACCCTGATACCGAGAATACATTGAACGCCTCTCGTATGTGCTGATCGCGAACAGAATTCTGTGAAACATGAGAATTAGAGATTTTTTCCGCGAGGTCAACGAGCTGACTAAATCTCGTAATACGAGAACCTGCACAATCGCAGATGAAGCAGGTATAGCATATAATAGGCATACACACTGAAAAAGATCAGCTGTAGTACCGTACAACACTTAAGGTGACGCCGACCACGCAGTGGCGCCCTCATCGTTTGTTTGGTTATTTCTTTTATTTTAAAATGAAAATGCAGAAAATAAGCACGTTAAGTTGTGCTCCACAAGATTATACGCTAATATAACCAAACAAACGATGAGGGCGCCACTGCGCGGTCGGCGTCGTCTTAATGCACCGGTCAACCTATCAAAAGCGGCACGCAGACAGATTTATCACCGCAAGAATCCGAAATTCTGCCGTCAGAAGTCGAATATGCCATTGGATGTCTCAAGGATAGAAAATTTCCAGGTAAAGATAGAATTCTCGCAGAGTTACTTAAAAACCTAGATTCCAAAGGTGTGAAGCAGTTCCTAAGCATCTGCAATTCCATCGGGAAGACCAGGAGATGGCCTGAAGAGTGGACCGACTCCGTTTTTGTTACACTTCATGAAAAAGGCTTTACCAAAGACTCCAGCAACTACAGGACCTTGGAACATGTCCACAAAATACTCCTGTTCAACACAAACAACAGGCTATTACACTTTCTCAATCCACTAATTCCAGAAGAACTAGCACGTTGTTAAAGCATAGGCACGCGGGAACAAATCCTGAATGTTTGCCAAATCCTAGAAAAGAGCAGAGAATTTAACAGCCTTGTTGTGTTTAATTGATTACACGAAAACCTTCGTTTGTGTGTAGTGGGATAAGCTGTGGGAGGTTCTAAAAGACATGGGTACGCTTCAACATCTTGTTGACACCGTCCAGTACCTCTACATCAACAACCGCTCTTTAGTCAGAATAGACTAAGACTATTCAAATGTGTTCTCCATCAAAAAGGCGTTAGACAGGGATGGTTCCTCTCACCTGTGCTCTTCAATATGTATGGAGAGTATATCGTTCTAAAAACTCCTAAGGGCTGGGAAAAGGGGATTGCTTTTGGTGGAAAGCGCATTTCCAATCTGCCGTACGCTGACGACACCGTTCTCCTTGCTACAAAATTGGACGACATGACGGAGATATTACATAGATTGGAGGTGGAATAAATGCGCACAAAACCAAGCTCATGGTGATAGATCGTAAGGAAAAGTTATCGGGCGCCTATTACACCCAAGGCATCAATACTGTAGCCAGATTCATTTATCTGGGCTGGGCTCTTAATATTAATAATGAAGGCAGCTCCGTCCCAGAAGTAAAACGACGGATAGCCATGGCTAAAATGCTACGACACGCCTCCAGAACATCTGAAAAATTGTGATATAATTTATAAAACCCCAAAGCCCGATTGGTCAGAGCACTGGTATTCCCGATTTTCCTCTATGAAGTTGAGACGTGGACAATCCGAGCAAGAGAAAGACAGTATTCTAAATGTGGTGCGGGGGCGGATGCTCCGAATACCATGGACAGCCAAACGTCGTGTCTGTCGTTTCCCAACTCGAAATCAAGACCCGATTGTCTACCCTTTGCCCAGCAGTGGGACAGTACAGGCTAAAAAAACATCGTACGACCTAGACGAGTCCATATACACCCCACATCCATCCAGCCGTCAGGATGATTCGATGGTATAAATAAAAAAAATCTCACAATGTTATGGCATAAACCTCAAAACGTTTATTTTTTTCTGTTAGAATGTTTGATATACACTAAATTGCTCACAGAGACCCATAAATAGATTCCTTTTTCGGTATAAAATTTCTCCAATTACCGGACTTCTTACAAGATCTGATTTCTAGCAGAGTACTTTTATTGTAAAATAAAAATCGGACATAATGAAATGTACCCAACCCAGTATGAAATAAGTTATATTACCCGCCATATTGTGAAATATGCCAAATACTTAAATGGTTCAAAATTAAGGTCCACTGATTGTAAGTGACCATACTGACGCGTCAGTATGGTCACTTATTAAAAGGTATGTACAGTATTATTGCCACTTAGTTTCATAATTACTATAAATATTTCTTTAGACTGAATCTAATGGCGACTAGACAAATAAAAGGTCATGGGCCTGTCGAGAGAATTCATCTCCCCGGTGGTCAAACAGTTATCTTTATGTGCCATATTACTAATGTTATGGAGGTTTGAGCGCGAGCGTCGGCGGTGCGTCGACAGCCTGCGAGGATTCCAGTCAGTGGATGTTTACAGTCCACAGCTCCGGTTTCATCGTTAGCCATCGACGACCGACTCCACTAGCCATCAGTTTGTTACCAGCACTTGGCTGATTCGAAAGTGTAGTGTAACTACCTACATATTATTTGTAGACCACCCAAAAAATTAAAATCATTATTGGCAATTAGATCAATAAAAAAATCAGCTCAAAATATTCTTCAGAAATTATTAAGATCAGTTTTCATAGGCTCTTAATTCTGTATCAATTACTTTGCCTGTGCAGAAGGATAACTATGCAACAAATGTATAGACTTCGGAAAGGGTGAGTGATCTTTTTTGAAGGGAAATGATTGTAAAACGGAATTGGAAGTGCTTGTGCCTTTTGCCGCAATCTTCAAAGATTTCCAATCGATCTTTAACGTGTTTACTGGACATACATTTATTTATTTTCTTTGTTGAAAGATGGAAAAAAGAAAAATCAAACAAGCTGATCAAATTATATTTGGAACTGGACGATCCTGCTGTTCCAAAACATGGTAAGTATGGAACATCTCTGAATTTTATTTTCTGCCAGTGCAAGATAATTGAGTTTGACTAACTGTATGTTTAACATTTTAGCAACGTTCATAATATTAGCTAAATATTATAATAAAGAGAGGGAGTTCCAAACTTAAAACGTACCTACTTTGGGGGACCGACAGTTCGGTCATTATGATCACGTGTAGCTTTATCCTGCTTCAAAACTTTTCGGATCAATCCTCCAAAGCTGAGGTTACGATAAAACTTGAACGGTTACTTTAGAGTCAGCTGTCCGATATTTAAAATATGAACATCAGCTACTTATACTTTCCAATTGGAGTTTTTTAAAACTATGGGTCGTGCAAACTGGATGAGAGAGCCTGTTATGTAATTAAAGTTTCACCTGACAAATGCGCAGACAACATTTAATAATACTTAAGCATTACTGTACCGGTAGTCGGTACCTGTTGAACCGTTGCATCTAATTCTAAACTCAACCTCAGCCTTGCAATTTGTTTAAATTTAATTTTGTAATAAGTACTTTTGAACAATATTACCATAGTCAGTAGCTTTGTCAATTCATCATCTGCCTGCCTTTTCCAACTTTGTTAGGGTCGGCTTCCAGTCTAACCGGGTGTAGCTGAACCCAGTCTTTTACGTGGAACGATTGCCTATCTGACCTCCACAACCCAGTTACTTGGTAATAGGATACCCCTTAGTAAGACGCTGTCAGACTTTAGGGCTTCTGACGACACGTCACGACTGTCAAAGATCCACGAAGGACAGCCAGGACCAACGGATTAACGTGCTTTCCGAGGCACGGAGGGGGGGTCTGTTTATGTGAAGATGGTCACCCATCCACGGTACAACCGCGGCAAGTGTAACTGAACCAGATCGATCGACCCGTGCGGCTGTTATTACTTAGCCACAAGCCCCACAAGCTTTGTCAATTATATGCCAAAAAGTATTTAAAAAATCCTCGGTGGGTATTACGAATCAGAAGGTTCTACGATATCAATTTAATAACACACAGTCTGAATTGGAAAAGTTTTTCGGTTGGCCCTAAAAAGCAGTGAAGATTAGATGATGATATGCCTCCGCGTAAAGAATTATTTTGATAAATTAATCTTATATGTATGTTTACTTTTCAGATTCATGATTGAGTTGGTTTTTTAGATTGACCGTGATGATTTTTGCTCTAATCCGCAATATCGAAGTAGAAAATACTACTTACCTACCTGAACCAAAATGTATACCTTAGGTACACATTGAATAAGAATCCATTTGCTACCTACGATAAAATCTGTTTTTAACCGACTTCAAAAAAAGGAGGAGGTTCTCAATTCGGTTGTATGTTTTTTTTTTTTTTTTTTTTTTTTATTTTTTATGTTTGTTACCTCAGTACGCCGTCATTTATGAACCGATTTAAAAAATTATTTTTTTATTCGAAAGGACATACGTCCAGATTGGTCCCATTTTTGTCAAACTCCAGTTCTGATGATGGGATCCATGAGGAATTGAGGGAACTCTTCAAATATTATAGGCATACATATAGCAATTTTGGTATTTTCATTAACAACTCAAGCATTTGCATTCAGAAAGTATAATTTGGGGAAGTGGAACTGATGATGAAGACCACAGATGGCCATCGAAACTACTCAATGAAAAATATTTCACGGGTAGCGATTCGATTGCTTTAATATGGTTGCTAAGCAATTTATGATCGTCACAATGCGTATGGTAAAGTGGAGCTGATGGTGACTTCACCATCAGCTCAAGTTCTCCTGGTTCTTACCAAGAGAACTCCTCAACAATTAACGTCCCAGCATCGGGAAAAGCAATATTTTGTAACAGGTGATGAGCAGTTGACATTAGGGTTTGAAACGGTATGCTCTTGAGGTGGTCCCATTGTCACCAAGTCAGAGTCTGATGAAGGGATCCCATGAAAGTCGAGGAAAATCTTCTTTGGTAGGCATGTACAGTGTGTTAGTTGAACTCTCTCAAATCAAATGAAACCTATTGATGATTCAAGTGTTTGAGTCCGAGAGTCATCACTTACCTATACTCCGACTTTTAATTAGCTGCAGTAAAATAACACTTCTTAATAACTCATTTCGGACTGCATTTAGAGATATGCATGTCAAATAAGTTTTATTTGTTACACTACTCTGTACTAGAAAAACAAGGTTTGGTTGATGGCCGCGAAAAAACAACAAGACGACAATTCAGATGATGTTACAAAACCGATTTAGAATTTTTTTTTTTATTTAAAAGGATATACTTCCAGATTGGTCCCATTTTTGTCAAAATCCAGTTCTGATGATGGGATCCATAAGGAATTAAGGGAACTCCTCAAATATTATAGGCATACATATAGCAATTCTGGTATTTTCATCGACAACTCAAGCATTTGCATTCAGAAAGTATAATTTGGTGAAGTGGAACTGATGAAGGAGACTACAGATAGCCACAGGAACTCTTCAATGCTTATAAGTATTTCATGGGTGGAGATAAGATATCTCGATTAAGATAGTTAAGCGACTATGACGAAGCAAATTTAAATAAATAGTTCTGACGAAACTGGTACCATCAAACCGATCTTATGAAGCTGGAAGGTAGGTACCGGAGCATCGTAATAAAACAATGTATTCTAGCCGTGTTTGGGCTTATCGAGTAAATGCGAACCACATGATACAGGAGATGTGATACGAGAAGCTATTTCGAAGGCTACTGCTCGAAAATGAAACCGCTGAAGACTGTTTTATAAGACGCCAAAGAGATCTTCGCCCTTGAGTCGTAGGTACATTAAGTGTGGCTTTGATTGTCAGAAGACAGATTTCGTAGCCTCATTATTTCCGTCAATGATCTGTCGTCGTGTGGTCGCTTTAATAATTTGTTGGCATCCAAATCTGACAAAACGATACCTTCCAAACTTCTGACACGACTTAGCGCGACGTATATTTGCCCTTTTGCAAAGTTTTTTTTACCAAGGTCGATCACAGCTCATTCTGTACAACGTCCTGTCACTGTTATATATTTAGCAAGTAGTGGTATACGAATTGGTGTGGGGTAGGTAACTCAAAAGTGAAAAATAAAAACTTTTTAACAAAAAAAACAACCGACTTCCAACAAAACACTACAAAGTGAAAAATAACTTTAATTTCAGAAGTCGGTGTCTAAAAACGAAAATGCAGAACCAACGACACCGACTTCTGAAATTAAAGTTATTTTTCACTTTGTAGTGTTTTGTTGGAAGTCGGTTGTTTTTTTTGTTAAAAAGTTTTTCTTGTCTTGAATTTCGAGGTTACTTACTTACGCTTATATAAATGCTATCCTCATATATTTTTAGGATATCTATAACTTGATGCCATTACGTGGGTTATGTGCAACAACAGATAAAGTGCAACGTTACGTTGCACATAACTTCCACAATCAATTTTTATCCAGTATTGAGAACTCAGGAGCAAACATTAACGTTTCCGTGAATGTGGAATCCGCAGAAGCAACCCGAGAACCAATTTTCCAATCACTACACTATTGACCTTAAAACAAAGAGCTATTATACTGTGACAATGAAATGTAACGCCGAAGGTTAACTACATGTAGACTGGAAGTTATTTGAAGAAATTGTATGACTATACATACATTTTGAGAAATGTCGTAGCTACTCTAGCGCCCTAGAAGAACTTTTCGAACAGGCACCTGGCTACTATCGAGAACCTTGCCCATAACTTTTAAAAATACTGTCCAGCTTATTAAATAGCCATAACGTTAAATATATAACAATAAATATTAGATTGGACAAAGAACATAAAAATTTAGAATTTTTATATTATGTTCATAGGTACGGTCAGCAATAACAGTCCATAAAAAAATTAGAATTATTATATTATGTTCATAGGTACGGTCAGCAATAACAGTCCATAAACACTGTCACTTATACATATCATCAAAATGAACAAAAAATGAGTCGAAAAACAGCATTTCAGCATTTCATGTCTTAGCTAGGTGTTAATATTCTTGAAATGTTACGTTTGTCCCGTTTCTTTTTTTAATAATTTACTCGATAACTTCATTAAAAATACTGAAGCGTAAATCTACTTCTGTTCCTGGCCGTACTTACTAAAAGTTAATATTCGAAGAATAAACAACATGTTTCGATATTAATTTATTAATTTTATAATTATTTCAAACTGTACAATTAGGAATGTCGAAATTAGTGAAGAGAAATCACTTGACTTATACCGTCTTATTACGAAACGAGTTGCTAGCCTAAACCTTCGAGCCAGTTACTCTATTTTGAAGTTTATTCCGACAAACGTAAAGTTCTTAATGCCAAATTGACAACTTAAGATTCGTGTCAGTTTTTGTAATAAGTACTTTAACTTTGTCAGATTATAGCTCGAAATTTAAAATTAGCTCGATGGTTTAAACCTGTGTCTAAAGACAAACCTTGTTTTGTAATAAGGCCTATTACAAAACAAGGTTATTAAGTTTAGTAAGTAGAATATTAGGAAATAGCAAACTAAATGAGGAGTTACCTACGTACCAGATTGTTCAAGAAGACAGAAAACCAAATAGAAGAATAAAGAAACAAAATTCAACGGAAGACAAGAAGAGTGTTTCATAGCAAACACAGTAGTGTGCAATGCTAAAGGTCATCATGCATGTACTTACTTTGTTTGTTCTGAAATACTCTAACGAGCGTCGCCGGCGCCGCAAGATTCCACCAATAAGGAGCCAGAAGCATTAGGGTAATGTATAAACAACAGGAATGTTATGTACAGTATACGTATAATTCTATATGTAACGTTTTTGTTGTCTTAAATTGCTCTCCTCACAGCGAATCAAGAAAGAAGATGCTAACACCGGATAACACTGACTTTTTTTTTGTGTCCGTTTGTATTTCTTTAGTGTATAAATTAGTATAAGATGTACCTACCTGCATTTGAAATCATACTGAAAAACCGTAGTGAACAACACCCGAACAAAGGTTCGGTTGTTTTTCATAATGGTATGCTTTAAAATAATTATAGTTGGTACACATTTTCAGACTTAACTTTGTTTATTTTTTTAATTTATAAATACAGTCTTTAATACATGTTCATGTTTGTGTTCAGGTTTGGTTGTGTTTGTGGTTTGTTATTTTGATAAGTCACTCATTCCGCGTACTTATTACCTTTGAATAAGCTTGAGCAGGTTTATGAAACTCGTATGTAAACGTAATAAGATTCATAATTAGTTACCGCCGATTCATGCATATAACGGCAAGGGATTCGAAGACCACAACAGTGTTTTGAGATTCGGTATAACTGATTTTAATATTCTATTAATCAAAAGACATTTATTAACGAAAATTGTTTAATCAAAAACTAGAAAACGAAGCTTGTTTACGTATAATAGATTTAAGAAATATTTCTTAACTATAGCCAACTTAATTTTAGCATAATTTTTAGTTAATTATCTAGTAAAGCAATATTGTCATTATTAACATTATATATTAGGTATGTTTAAAGACTTTGAATAAATGCATTTCATGAGATTGAACATAATTTGTATCTTTTGTTACTTAAAACTAAACTAAATGACTGGTTTTCATAAACATAATATTATTTGTACATACATGTTTTAAATTTTTTTTTTACAATATAAATATGTTTGTATAGGTATAAATCAGCATATCATATCAACGTATTTCAACTACAAAAGCTATTAATATTTAAATAAACTATTCTAATCTTTTATACACTGGTAATAAATTATTACATTAGGTTTTACAGACAAAAGGCAACTCTGAAGCCTCTACATATTTCATTTGATTAGATGTCTATTTGAGGCAAGATTAAAATAATTGTAACTTGTCCATAATTTATTACACAACACTGTTATACGAACTAAATACTACATGGGCTACTAAATCATCTTGTACTCAATTAACTAAAAAGCAAACGTTATATTTGATAACTAGCAAGTATGTATACTTAGACAAAGTTTCAGTAAAATATAAAAAATAAATAACGAATTAATAGGAATATAATACCGACTCAGTAGTGTTGGGATTGCTGTTGAGATTTAAGCAGCGATATCTATGATATTAGCAGAAAAAAAACGCAGTACTCATCTCTCATTTTTGTATACATATACACACATAATTGGTGTAGAAAACAGTGCGTACGAATTTCATTACCAGACAAAATATTTTTGCGTTTGGAGGTTCACATACATGTTTATTTTCGTTCACTGATACACTCCCTATATCGTTGGCTTCACAAATACATACTTTATAGTTTCCAAATACACAATTTGCTTCACTAATCAGATCACTACATTTGCACTAATCAGTACCGTTCGTACAGTTTATTCATCAATATGGACTGGTAATTCTACCTGGATGTCTTGGGCACTGGGCGCGGGATCTGTCGAATCATGCCCTCTTCTTGGTACTCCAGGTTGCAGGGTTTTAGCAGCTCTTGGCCGCCTTGGTGGAGCCATTTGTTGCACACTGGAATGTTGCAAGCAGAATAAAATTAACTTTTGTTTAAATCATGATAAGAAATTATACTGGAGCATGGTTTATATAGATGGTTTCTCTAATTGGAAATTTTGCCCAGTAAAGGCATTGTCAGCTTCTAATGTATTGTTATTTTTAAACAGATAATGACAAATCAAGCTGACAAGCAATTCCTGCAACAGTTGGCAAATCTTGAGAACTTCACTTGGATCCTTGCAGGACGGACTTACGTAGTCACCTACTTTCAAAGGTAGGATGCAGGTGCTACTAGTTAGCAAAAAGGTGCAATTCACCGAGAATATGCTCAAACTTGACTCCATAAACACTGTGACACAGCTTTAAGCCACGTCTGGCACCTAGGTACAATCAGGAAATGAGAAAGTGCATGGGACCGACTACGCTCTACCCGCTCAATTGCTAAACTTTTTCTTTCCGCAACTGTAGATGTAACTATAGATAACTAGCTTCCGCACGCGGCTTCGCCCGCGAGGTATGTCGATAAAAACTGTCCTATGTCCTTCCCCGGGATGCAACCTATCTCTCTGCCAAATTTTATCGAAATCCGTTCAGTGCTTTAGGCGTGAAAACGTAACATACAGACAGACAGACAGACAGAGTTACTTTCGAATTATAATATTAGTATGGATTCAATTTACGAGCGCACGTTATGTGACTCTTACTTCCGCGTCATTGTTATAAGTTATAAATTGGAATGATCTACGGCGTTCGTGAAATGCAACATCTGTATGGGCTGTTCCAAAAGTACCTGATAAAAGTGTAAACAAACCCTTTTCAGGTAGACTTCTTACGCAATCACTCATTAAATAAGCAACATATTCATCTGTTTTTAGAAGGTTTCAACTTTATATCTTACCACATGTTCCAACAATCTTATTTAAAAAAATCAACGACGAAAATGTAGGTTATAAAATTAACCTCAATAAAATTTTCAAATGAAAAACATGTATAAGGTGATTTGAAATTAGAATTTCGTTTTAAGTATTCAAAATAATCAAATCAAAGCACTAAGTTTGTAAGTGGCACTACAAATTAGCATCCACAGATGACGAGAGTGACGTTTTCTGTTTTATTTGTTTACATTATCATCAGATACTTTGGTAACAGATTATAGTATGTTACTAACCCCACTTGGATCCCTGCAGCACTGGGCAGGCGGCGTGTCTAGTGGCGAGGTCTCCTTCGCCGGAGGGGTGCAGGTTTAACCAGAAAGCGGCCGCTCGCTTCACAGGGAACACGCTCAGACCTAACTCCGTGAACACCGTAGCGCCACCTTGAGCTACATCCGACATCTGGGCAGAAAGGAAGTCACGAAATAAAAATTGTTCTATTAGGTATGTCGTGAACTATAAGTGACAAGTATGTAATCGCCAATCCGCTTTCATAAAAAGAGAAGAGGCAAACACCACACTGCCACAGCACCAATGTGCCACTGCAGGGCAAAGGCCTCTTCTCATACAAAGAAGGCACGAGAATTTATCACCACGCTTGCTTAACACGGGTTGGCGATAACGGAAATCTATAAATAAAAAAACAAAAAAAATTTCTATCATGTCATGAAGTAACTTAATTTTTATTTTGTTACCAATGGTTTTTTTTTATGAATGTTTTGTTCGCCATTCAGGTTTGGTTTCTAAGTAAAAAAGAAACTCCTATGATTGTCTGACACCCGGTTTCTGATTTGAGAACTTGACAAACTACTTATGCATTAATTGAGCATAAAGCATATTTAGATTTTTGGTATTTTTAACTATAAAATACCAAAAAATAATAAATAAACAACGTAACATATTAATGCTTTAGTTTTTCATTGCATCAAGAATCTTAATAGTCGAAATAGTTCGTCCATATATTAATAAGATTAACAGTCTTATCTAAGTTTGTCTATGATTTATTTAGAATTCATTAGATTCATCAGTATTCACACACCCGAGTTGTTAATTGACTACAGCTTATTTAAATATGGAATAAATATAAATGTATTTTGATGTAATAAAATTGGGTTTCTGACTTTGTAACAAATAAATGAGTTGATATAACTGTTTATTTTTTGAATTTGAGTACTAACATAGAAGAGCACCGTAGCTATTCTGTTGCCACCTGACTTGGCGAATGCATTCTCCCGTTTCTGTGAAAAACAAAAACGATGATTAAATGAAAAGAACATACAGGGTGGCGGGGGACATCGACGGGCAAACTAACCGGGAATTCAGCATATGATTCTGGACCCTCCTTAGTAAATTCTCGTAGGTTTTCGAAAAATAAATCGGCTGTGTCATAAAAAAGTGCAATACCTGCGCTGTCAAAATGTATGTTTTTTTTAATAACCGGTGAAAAATTTCACCTCATGTGGTTTAGAATCTTAAACTGAATCCATGGCAACGGTTGCGAGTCGATGTCCCTGCCACCCTGTACACTTGGAATGCAAAATAGGGACAGTAAAATAAAAAAATAAGAATTCTATACAAGGTCAAATTAGCTGACGAAACTTCACAGATGTGATAGATCGTAATAAATGGATGAGAGTAGCTGAGGATCAAGTTAAATCGCGTGCGATTAAAGAGGCATATGTCCGTCATTGGACAGCTGATTATATTCACTTACTCTAGCAAAGTCATAGTGGGGTTCATAATGCCCTCCGATCCCGTAGTTGACGACCTGCAGTTCTTCAGCGAAGTCCATATTAAGACCTGTCATGTGGGACACTCTGCGAGAGATGCGCGCGATTGCCTCAGCTTCAGAGTCTCGAAGCCACGATGACTTGCTGATGCGGTAGTGAGCAGGTATAAGTTCACCGGTCTTCGGGTCGTGAACTACGGCGCGTTTGAACTAGACAGACAAAAAAAAAGTTATAAAGAAAAGTGAAGTCAGAAAAAAAAACAAGGAAGTTATATTATGTCGTGTCTTTTTGTATTTTACCGTGTGTTCATACATAAAAAATTAACACTCGGGGAAATAGCCATGTGATTTCAATATTCGGACTATTCCAGTGGAAAGTAAATTTTGCCTAAAAATCCATTTCACTGACTGTATATTTCAGTCTTTAAAAGAACATTATAGAGAAACTGTAAATTCGAGTAATAACCTTAAATAATGTGATTATGAATTAAAAACGATAAAAAGCTTGACCAATCGAGTGTTTAATTTATATCTAACAGCTATAAAAGTCAAGGTTAAGAATTAGTGAGAACGGTGACATTTGCGACTGACTGATACCTGCAGATAAAACCAACAAAGGACACATTCTTTTTTATGTTCTAAAGTGTTCGAGAAATCAATTAATAACATAAAAATGTTGTTCCATTAACTCACCCTTGGCCTGGCCATTTTCTTGACCATCTCAATCTCTCCATCACTAATCACGTCGTGGAACATCACTATGTCAGGGTTCAGGTACATCATTTCCATCTTGATGGGCGCCAGGCGAAGGAACGGATGGTTCTCTGTGAGGTAACGACATGTCAACCTGTAAAAGACAAAAAAGATTCAATTAAAATAATTTTATTAAAATTTGGCTGAGAATCAACACTTGTTAATGGTTCATGGGTTCATTCAATGGGTCACAAAAGAGAGCTTCTGAAGCACCAATTCTACTCCACTTCCTAGTGTTTAAGCTGAAAAGAAATACCAACTGGAATAATATAATCAGACTCACCAAAATGTTGAGCTGTAATTAACAAGCAATTTTAATATCAGTCTCTTGGGTACATTACCAGTCGACAGCGGTGCAGAGGAATATTTCGACGCAATATTTTAGTTTGTTAATAGTTTTAGTTAGGTTCGGATATTATGTTTTTATTTGAATAGTTTGTTAGTTTAATATATTTTAGAAGTATTTCCATTTAATAAATAAAGAATCTAAACTTTAATAATTTTTGACGTTCAAAAGTGCCTTTTATGTGCCTATTGTGAAATAAATGCTTTGACTTTGACTAATGTCTGGGATAAAAAGTGCCTTCATCAAAATTTTTATAGTTTGAAATAAATAATCATACATTTAAACGTAATGTGTCATGGTGTACGGTTCCTGCCTAAAACAGCATAACTTGGGTTTAAAAGTTCCATTCTAACTGTATGCGTGGGAAGATAACCATACCATGTACAGTTACTTGGGTTGTCGAATTTAAAATCACAAATCGCATTGTGAGAGACGTGCTTCCCAGATGGGAGGAAAACACCTGCTCACTTAATATCCAAAACCACACACGACCAATAGAAAGAAAGAAAGAAAGAATAAAACGTTTATTTGCGGTTACAGCTGCGCAAAACAACATACAGGATACAGGTATTCGCCGACCTTGAGTCGAATTCGTACTATGCTCACTGGAGCATGGGTAGAGTACTGACCTACCTTGTCAAAAAGTAGTTAACGCATTATCGCCATTCAAATGAATGAGTTAACTATTCTTTGTTAGCAGTCACAGGTTAAAGCTATGTTAACAAACTAACAGTTCGTTTTACTTTTGTTTTTGTTTGCATTATATTCAACCACACATACCATTATACCATATCATTATTCTACAACTTATTATTTTATTGTTATGTAATATGTTATTAACTTATTACAATAAAGAACTAATATTAAATTGATTTATGGCCAATTTAAGTAAACCTTGAAGGCCATGCCCTACAATGAGACAATATAATAATTATAGCACATTCACCCTATAATGTTCCCACTGCTGGGACACACGCCTCTTCTCAATGAGAGTACAACAAATAAAACTTAGCGCGATAGAGAGATTTGTACTAGGAGGAATTAAACAAGTGTATGACAGTTGACAGCTGTAGTGCTTATGGGGTTTATTTATAAACGATTATTAAAGTTAAGTGATGAAGTGACGTTTCAATGTCAAAAATATATGGTTAAACAGTCGTTACTTAACTTTAAGCAATGTTTATGAATTAAGAGGTAAATATGTCCTCAACAACGCATGATGGTGGGAATTATTAAATCGAAAGGACATCGGAATCTTTGTATCGAAGTAACCGTAAGTTGGGATAAAATGGGTGGGGTCAATGTAGTATGAGTCAGATTGGTATTTTTTACATTTCAAATGCAATTGATTAACATTTAAAAACGTGTGACGACCATGAGAATACAAATAAGGTGAGTTAATATTTAAATTTTAACCGATAAATTCACTGCATGCAGCAATAAATATTGGGTTTGGCCTGGAAGAATGAAAACGACAAAAATAAATACTTGAAATGTGTGTTATGTGAATCTGCTTTCAAATAACTCCAACAATTATTTTATCTATTAACAAAAGTGCGCTCTGAATTAGCTGAAAAAAAGAAAGGCACCATGTAAGTTATCTATCGAATCATGCTGCCAAACTACTCTTAAACGCCACGAGGTCATAAAATGTGCGAGTAGGACGGAGAATATTTAATACGGGATTTCTAATAGCTAGAGACCGGATTAATTGCAACTTAAATTTACCGAAGTATACATGCTCGAAATATGCAACATAATCGTCAAAAAGTGCCAAAATAAGCAACTTTTATTTTAAATAATTACGTAGTACAAGTACAAGGGCTTAAAAAACGCATTGACTACAAAAACATTACAAATTACCTAAAAACTTGCTAGATTCAACTAGATATTGTAATTTTTGATCTTGAAATCGTAGGTACTGTTTTAAATGCTCAGTAGTGAGATTGTGCCTTCTATCCCTTATTTTATTTTGTAATACCTATGTATTACATTTTTCTAGTTAGAACTATAGAAAACATACACAATCAGCAGAGTTCATGTAAAACAAGCAATAACCTAAAACAAATTTACAAAATATGCAAATGCTTATGCAATCATGCATTTGCATAAAGTCCGGTTTCTACTAATAGCTATACTGTCTCGTGTCATTTCGCGCCCGTATTCTTTATAATTATAACATAGGTCATTCTACAACAAACGTTTTTGCCTTTGCTTATAAATGGTGTGCATTATAAACTCTGATACTCAGTATAGCTACAAGGAATCCCGTATTAAATATTCACCGTGCTTTTTATGACTGCGACAACTACAAGTCTTGGCGTTTAGTATGGTTTAGTTTTAGAAAATACTAACAGCGCCACGCGGTTTCACCCGCATATGTGTCGATCCCGTGAAAATATCGGGATAAAAACTATCCTACGTCCTTTCCCGGTACTCAAACTATCTATATACCAAATTTCATCTAAATCGGTTCAGCGGTTTAAGCGTGAAAATGTAACAGACAGACGAACACACTTTCGCATTTATAATATTACTAGTTGTTGCCCGCGACTTCGTCTGTGATTCAGGATAAAAAGTAGTCTATGTCCTTCTCCAGGTCATGGTCAACCCAGGACCCCACCACGCTTAGCAGTTGCGCTTGCAATCACGAGCCCAACTGGGCAGTCAGTTTTAGAATAACAGAGTATCATAAATATATTTACTTCTTCGAAATAGCGAGAGGTATGTCCACTTCGCCACGACACAGCGATTCGTAGACTTTTCTCTCCTTAGCATAGCCGGTCAATTCAACCGGTTTTTCCGCTTGCTGCTCGGCTCCAGTCTCCTGTAGACCAACCGATAATACTTTATAGCTGAATTATATTAGATTGGAGACTTAATTTAAATAATGTTATTTTATAGAAATGTGCTTCAATAACATAATAATAAGACATGTTTTCCTTGTTTGCGCAAAGTATTTTTGCAAGCTCGATAAATTCTGTAACTCACACTCAATTCTTCAGATTTTATTGGACTTGACAAAACAAAGCTGTTAATTAAACCATTAATGTAAAAATATCTTGTTTAATATGCAAATGATTATGTACCCCATATTGAATAATTTATATAATTCCAAACAAGTTATTAACCTCCACACCAAATATTCTGTTATCATGACGTAGTCACATAAATAAAACGACATAGATATTATTGACCTGCATCTTAAGAGCCCATACTACCTCAGCTAAAATTCACTCTTTGTCTCGCTCGCTCGATACTGCTCGCGGACTAAGTGTGAGCGAGACAGAGTGCGGTGCTGGGCGGCAGGCAGCGCCAATAGTTTAGATTTCTGCTTTTTACGGCGAAAATAATTGTAATAAAAAAAAACACATAGTCGCTGCTTTATAGTTAGTTTAGTTATTATACAAAGTTTCCTGATCAAATTTGAAGTATTTTTTTAATACCAGCGGTTTATTGTTCAGTTTCGAGGTAACTTTGGATTTTTTTTCTATCGAGAAAATTTTATGGAATCGTGTTTTCGTCACACATAGTACCTTACATTAATCCTCAACTTTACCATATATTTATTTCAAAATTAATTCTGCAGTATTTTCGACATAACGGAGGATCATGCTAAGCAATTTGAGGTAGTATAGGCCCTTAATTGCGTATGCGTAACACACTATTAATCACAATCGAATCATTTTGAAGGATACTGCTATTCCATTGTTCCATATGCTCGAAAAATGTTTCTGCTCAACAACGTAATAACGCAATGAATGTTGCTGAACTGTAAAAATAAAATCCATTGCTACTGATAGTGTGTTACGCAATTACCCCGCTGTAAAACTAGATATTATTAAACGAGCAGAAAGTAAAGTTATGTATTAAGACCGTTTACGCCGTACGGCATTCTATACAACAAGCCCTTGTTTTTCGAAACGAATGAACCGATTTTAATGAAACTTCATACACATAAGCAGGATACAAACGTCTAAAAAGTTACCTAAGCACATTTTCGAAAAATAGTGTTACTGACAAATTAGACCGATTTTAAAGTTTCCATAGAAACAGAGATTTCCAGTTATCATTTTTTAAATAAGACATTTCGAAAATGTTCTTAGGTAACTTTTTAGACCTTTGTATTCTGCATGCGTATGAAGTTTCTTTAAAATCGGTTCATTCATTTCGAAAAACAAGGGCTTTAAAGTTTGTATGAAATGCCGTACGGCGTAAAAGCTCTTAATCATAATGTTAATGTTTTTTGCTACACTTTTTTTAAGTAGGAGTAGGTATGTCAGACTAGATGTTTGAAAATGTGCTTGTGAGAAATATTCACGTTACACACAGCAGTAACACTGTTAGGGATCTATTCTAGCCCGAGACCCCACAGATAGATGTACTTGGACATGATTCATAGACCCGGCACTCACAGATGAACACAAGGTGACCTTGTCGCTATCACAAGCCACGTGCACACACACCTAACGCATTGTGATAGAATCTAACAGTTAATATTCGTTAGCAGAATTTTATAGATCTGTACAGACCAACTGACATAAACAAAACATCTGAAGGCCAATTCTCGTAATTTAAAACATTCATAATCTAGTCGCAGTCTCATCTCGGCGACAAACAAATGTCAAAAATTTAGGGAAATTAGAGGTATTTTTAAAGTTATGAGAATTGCCATTCTGTTACCATGCAAGATTCAACTCTACAAATAGAATATAATTTTTATTTTATTTCGGAACTAACTTTTGCCAGCGGCTTCACCCGTGTGGAGGTCGAAAATCAGCCTACGGAAATGTACTACCGGGTTAAAAGTATTCTATTCCATAGAATACACACACAGGTAGTCCATGACCTAGGTTAGGACATACCTAACCCAGGTCATGGACTGCCTGTGTGCCAAATTTCATCGAAACCCATTCAGCCGTTATGAAAGGTAATGATAGAGTTACTTTCGCATTTATAATTATAATATAGTATGGAAATATGGATTACACGTAAGTGCAATTTCTATTCAGTCAATTGCATTATCAGATAATTATAGAAGAAGAAAAATCGATCACAAAATTCAAATCTTAGTTTAAAACTGAAGACAACCAATTTATGGTACGTACCCCGCGCCGTTCTTTTCTAAGTCTTTGCTCTTCTTCGGCGATGCTCTTCTGATAGTGCGGCACGTTGCCTTTGGCACGCGAGTGCTTGGGGTCTACGGCTAGCAGCTTATGTGTCCATTCTAGAGCACTTCTTGTGTCACCTAGAAACAACAACAATAAATTTATCACCCTGTATAGTTAGGTTAGGACTCCTTAATAACGTGATGATCAACATAATTAATGTTCATGGATTTCCTCATAGATTAGTGGCCTAAGTAATGTTTTATTGGTAGAAAGGAATGTCATACTGCCTCGGCCTAACCCCATGGTTCTTTAGTCGCAATTTTGTGGCACTGCCAGACAGGGAAAAAGAACTAAAATCCAGATTACCCAAATTATACCCAACATAGACTAGGGCAGAGACTAAAATATTGCTGACACAATTTTATATAATACTACCGACCCGCCCCTACTTTGCTTGGGTGCAATGGCTACTTGTCAAATCATCATTTCCGGGCATAAACTTTCCGGAATCAATTCTCCTAAACGATGGTGAAAATCACAACCAAATCCATTGCTTAGTTTAGAAGAACAACGCGGCCACACAGACTGACACGAAAAGCGACTTTACTATTTTTTTTTTAATATTATGTCTTAAACACAGGCACACTTACCAAGCAAATAATAAGAAAAGCCGATATACTCCAGTATGTCAGCCTCAGTGAAGGAGTAGGGAATATTTTCCTCTTTCATTTTGCGTAACGCCTCCATCATCCATGCGCGCGCGTTTGTTAGATCTTTCTCGTTGTAAAGTGCGCGCCCGAGCTCATAACAGTCGCCTGCACTCATCGGGGTGCTGAAATGAAAATGTAATATTAAAGCTCTGACACAGTGGTTAACAAATGTTATTACAGCGACAACAGTTAGTGTTGCAAGCTGCTTGAAATTGTATTAAGCAGTAATACAATTTGGACTAGACGACGATACGTTTATTTCTTATATGAATCTTAGAGAAAGCTTTAAAATTTGTAGAAATAGATCTCACTTTTATCAACCATAGAGTCTAAAAACGGATCACGGTTTGTTACTTGTGTTGTAATAGGATAGAATTAAAGACTTGTGTAAAGACTGTAAAAGGTATTACAATAGAAAATAAAAAAGACTTATGTACCTAACATGCAAGTCTTTTATTCTATCCTATTTTACATAATATTTGACATAAGACATTTATTTAAGTACACTTATTAATGCTATGACTTATTTCGTTCCTATTGAGATGGGTATTACAATCTATACATATAATAATACAAATCAATAATATTGAAGTGTATGTTTTTAAGTGTAAAAATACAGCATCAAAATACATAACAACTTTTAACTAAATGCATAGATATAAAAACCACGTTAATTTTTGTCTGTCTGTTGTCTGCTTGTTCCGGCTAATCTTCCGAAACGGCTAGACCGATTTTGACGGGACTTTCACTGACAGATAGCTGATGTCATTTGGGCTACTGTTATTATATTTTAGAAAAAGAATTAAGTAAGTAAGATCCCGCGTAAAAAACTGAAAACCCATGAAATCTAATTTGTTTTCCGACATGCACGCGAACGAAGACACGGGCTCATTATAGTAAGAAATAAATCTCTAAAAGCTACAAATTCAGAACTATTCGCTCGCAACCATATCTAAAGACAGGATAAACTATTACTTAACATGATGTAAGTTATTATGCAAACACAAATTATACTTAGTCACACTAACATAGTTATTGTATCGGTGTACGAGTTAGTGCTAAACCACTAACATCACGCTTCACGCTAATAAAGTCATCATTGTAGAATTAGTTACACTTAGCACATCGCATAATAAAGATAGTGTAACTAAAATATGTAGGCAATTACTGTTAGGTATTTAGCAAATAACAGGATTTTTAAAAGATAAATTGTAATTAACCCCTGAAAGATAGCTTTGTATTTTTTTAACATAAGTATAGGTAGAAAAAAAATGACTGAGTGATAACTACATCGTGAAGGAAGCTCCTTACTTTTTACTTACGAGTTTCTTATCTTATCCGAGTTGTTAATGTGCACAAAACTATCTTATATTAATTTGAAAATTATAACCAAATTTTCTTAAATTCACATGAAGTGAACTTTATAGAATTATATGTATTTGTCGCATCCAACTGGTTAAATTAGCCGTTCAGTTAACCGCCTAGCCTTTCAACTAAACGGCGGCCGTTCCACTAACGGCCTGAATGATATTCAATTACAGTTTAGGTTGGAAGTCTGTAACCAATCACGCGCGAGCCGAATTGGTCTCAGTAATTAAGGCATTGCACCCCGACCAAGTGGGTTAGGTTAGGTTAGAACTGTGATCAACCGCGTGCGAGCCGAGGGAGGAAGCGAGGCGAGCACTACTT
Organism: Gortyna flavago; assembly: GCA_963669345.1. Taxonomy (NCBI): domain Eukaryota; kingdom Metazoa; phylum Arthropoda; class Insecta; order Lepidoptera; family Noctuidae; genus Gortyna; species Gortyna flavago. Next base: position 12,326,884 of record OY770129.1, read on the forward strand.
CTAAAGGCCAGGCAGTTAACTGAACGGCTAATTTAACCAGTTGGCTGCGACATATTCATTAGGCCTCTAACCATTACATATAAGTTATACACTAGATTTAGTTTAGGCATAGTATAATATTTTTTCCATAATATTAATAAGTAACTTTGTAATAATTGTAACTTCTATGTAATTTATAATTTACAAGCTGACCCGGCCACGCGTTGCTGTGGCTAACGTTTTTGTCTTTTTTTTTTTTCTATCCTATCTTTCAAGTTGGATCAAACTGCACACGTTGTACAAATTTGATTAAAATCGGTTAAGTAGTTTAGGAGTCCATCGCGGACAAACATCGTGCCACGTAATATATTAAAGATATGTGAACTTATGAATAAAAATTATTATTATTATAAAATTATTATTATATATTGGCTAATATCGTATAATGGCCCACATTCCATGCTAATGCCTGCATGCCCTGTCACCTATGCACCTGATGATCTTATGACTGCGTCAATGAGCGGAGTTCGCGTTGCTGAATTTTGAGCCAAAGATGTTTGAACTTTTTGCTATCGATACGGGAAGAAAAAGAAAATTGGCTAATGTTTGTAATTCTCTATTCCTACTGCTTTAATGAGCAGGCAGCCTTTATGCTTTTGCAGCTAAAACTTACCTATAAGCGACACCGTTGAGCAGCCCTTCAGAGAGGTCCTTCACATCCAGGTGGTAGGTCTCTTGAAGTCGGGTGAGCGCCTGTGCGGCACCCGTCAGGTCTTCCAGAGCGGGATACTTCACGTCTTCGTGGTTCATTGTTATATTCTTTATGTATTCTGTAATCATCGTCAAAAACTCAGTATCATGAAATAGTCATTATGATTTCAAGCCCGTATTTTCCCACTGCTGGGCCACTTCTTACATTTATGTATATCTGTTTCAGTAGTCACTGTCAGCTTAATTGGCTCAGATTAGTTTTTACAAATATTACAATTATTCAATATAGACAATTCCTGTCATCTCCATTACTTTTGGTGGGAAACAATATAACACCTCATTAAAGTTTTAGTTCCCAGATCATGTGCAAAACATAACTTGCGTATTATTGTATTGTGACACTTGTTATTGGTTTGGGAGTATAATTCAACCTTAATCAACTTGAATGATGGTGAATACTTTGCTCGATTCTCGTGATCGCGAGAATGCTATTGTTTTATTTTGTAAAAACATATCCACGGCATAAATTGCCTATTATCTTTTTTTTATGGTCGTATGGTGTTGATTGAAACCATTATGTGCATTATGCTTTTCCCTGAGACTGAATAGCTACCTGTATACTTCCCAGGCAATTAAAAACATGAAACTTAAAAATTCTGATAAACATAGAGCTGTAAGGCCTCCCAAAGAAATAAAATTCGCGTGTTAGGTAGGTGCTAATGGAGATTTATCCCAATAAAACTTCTTGTACATCATATAATTGAATCAGATCAAATCAATCAAGCCGCAACTAAAATTTATTGTCACGATCTGTGCCAGTCTATCATTTAAATTTTCGTTTCGTTTCAGACTCGATTTCCGCATGGTGATACAAAATCTGGGTACAATAAGGCCCATAGTTTTTGTATGAGTTCATAGTCTCGACATCATTATATGCCCAGCCACATCCCAATAATGTTGGGGTCGGCTTTCAGTCTATCCGGATGAAGCTATATACCACTTTTGTAAATAGAGCGACTGTCCTCCACAACCCCGTTACTGGATGATACGATAAGCCCTTGGTATGACTTGGTTGTCAGAGTATCAGAAATAACGACTGTCAAAGATCTAAAAATAACAGCTATGGACAACGGTTTAATCTGCTTTTCCGAGGCACGGAGAGGTCTCTGTATGTAAAGATGGTCACTCATTCACGGACCGAACGCGGCAAGCTTAGCTTAACCTGCGGGGTATTTGCGTAACACACTACCAGTAGGAATGGCTTTCATTTTGAACAACATTCATTACGTTATTTACGTTGTTGAGCGGACAAATTTTCCGAACATATGAAGCAATGGATGGAAAATGTGACTGATAGTTTGTTACGCAATTAGGGTGTTGAACGATCGACCTGTACTCCTGTATTACTTAGCCACGACCACCGAGTTACTTTATAAATATTAAAAAAAAAAAAAGTTACCTGTTCCTATCTTAATACTATCTTCAATATGATCAAGATCTGTCGTCAGTCTTTTTATAAGGGTGAAAGCGTTGATTGGATTACCCAAGTAATTGGGAATATCTTCCATCGCTCTTTCATGCTCCTTTTTGTAGAGATTCAAATGCCTGTGAATAAAAATAAAAATATTATGGCTACAGTCAGGGACACACGACTACACATCAAGATATCCCTTTCCAGTTTTAGCTGACCTCGCATTCTATAGGTTTTCGTACAATAAGAAGTCAGCTTATACTGGTTATGCATAGCAGCTTATTGTTTCTGTCTTTTTCCAACTTATTTCAATTCTTACCTCTTTAGATTCGAAAGTCTGTTCTCTTCCTTATTAATATAAAAGTCTAAATCATCAATTATTCTCTTGTGTGTCTCCAGCAAATGTTCTACTTCTGCTATTGCAGTGAATAATTCCGCGTGCGTGCGCGCACACAGATCGAATAACAGTGCGAAACATATTACGTGCAGCAAGTTCAAATTAGGAACCATATTCATGGCTTTACAAACCTAAAACAAAAACAGCCATTAAAATAAATTCCAAAGAAGTGTCACATCTACTCTTTTTAATATTCCGCAGGACAGTAGTCTGCGGATTTGATTACATTACATGAGTAAAATTTCTTGAGATAGCACTTTTAAAACCAATTCTAAGAAATAAAAAAAACAGGATGCGTCATTTAGTGGCTCCAGTTTTCTAGCCACTGTCCAATGCACAATGGTTCAATTCACGTACAGCGATTGTTTAGGAAAGAGGCTTCTAAAAAAATTTGGACAGCCTGTATACATAGAGGAAATGAGATTGAGAACCTCCTCCATTTTAAAAACAGTTTAAAAGTTAAATAATTAAATAAACAAACAACAGTGACAGATTATCAATACAAAATAATGACATAAGTACTTAATGTTATGTTCATTAAAAACATTCGATTGGTTGAGATAGCAAAATATAATCTTAAAATGTTTATTAATTAATTATGAATAGGTATATTCTAAATTTTACAAATGTGACGATATAATGATTTGAAATAAGCTCTGGTTAAAGAAATGGCTTATCATTATTATGAAAAACCAGTTACATTTTTTAATAAATTATAAGTAAGTATTCAAAAGTACTAAATGTGACTGTAATACGTGATTCACATCTCAATTTATTGATCTTGGTCATTAAAATATAATCATATAAATGAATAGGCAAGTTAAATCATCTTAAAACTTAGGAAGCTTTAATTAAGTTTAAGCACGCTTATGGTTATTTGATAGATTTTAATCTTTGTTTTAAAGGATTATAATGTTTTGTTGTCTCGAGAGTATTTTCACTTGACTTTCTTAGCACCAAACATAATTGTAGAGATTTATTTGTGCTTTCGGGAAAACCCAAAGTATTTCGTGAACATTTTGGGCTTAATACATACTATTTACGACACAAAACCACAAGCTGGTGTTAGTCAATATTTTAGTTGACGTAAGGATTGGAATGAACGGCAAATTTTTAAAGCTTTTTTAATTTTATTTTATTCTTACGAAACCAACTTGGTTCAATGACCGGTTTACAATGATTTATTAAGGCGAAGCTTTGGATTTTTGTTATAATCTTATTAAAGGCTAAGTTATTTTGAATAATTTTTTTTTTCGAAACATCTTCAAGACCCGAAGATGACCTTAGATAGAACTACTTCGTAATTTAGCTAAGTACGTACGGTTTGACTACCAAAATTCTAGATAGCAAGCTTAAACTTTCCAAGGCATTTAATACGTATAGTAACAATTGCGTAGGAAGAAAACAATGAGCGAATCATTTGGATTGATTTATATTGCTCGGTCGGGCAATGACTGCTCGCGGTATACCTATTCATTGTGCCCGGCCGGCTCGTAAAGAGCTTAAATAAGTCGAATGTACTGAATGCGTCCTTCCTTTTATCAAATTTGAAACCATCCCAAACAATATTTTCTTTAATTTTTGTTGTATCTTTAATGTTTAAGACTAATCAGTCAGTACCTATGTTGCGAGATAAAAAAAAAATATTGCGTTTTTTTTTTGCAGACTGTATCCTGGACTCGTGACTCGTGTGTCAGAGACAAGGCAGAGAAGATTTTATCATTAAAATAAGTTTTGTTCCTGTCACAAGCAGGATTTTGATAAAATCTTAAGACGTGTATACCTAATGTGTATATTATTGCTCGTTTATGTTTATGCATAAAAATTCAAGCAGAAATCTGCAGTCTGTGGTGGACGTGATTGTAGGCGCATACGGAAGCTGGCCGGCAACTGACCGCTTTATTATCTGTATACCGTATAATAACGATAACAAAATAGTTCACAATATGATATCGAATATTGTTCTACTGCTCTAAATTATTTTCTCGAAGCCTCTCGAATTCTCGATTCTAAATTTACGAGAACTACACGACGAGTTTAAAAGAAAGTAGAGCCAAACGTTTTGTAAGTTTGTTTTTCCCTCGACTGAACTGTGCAATGAATTTTAATGTTACTTCATAGTTATTTAGGACATCAATAATTGGGGACTACACACTTGTTAAGATAGTTCAGTTAAAATCTCTAAGAATCACACATACCGAGTTATTGAAGTAGGTGCTTTAGTTGGTACCGTTAGCAATATTTTCTGTCGTTCAAATAAATAAAAAATCGATAAAATATCGTAATCGCTGAGGAAATAGGTACGAAAAAGATACTGAATTGTATCTAGTTAGTTAATTAGTGTTTATAAAGTGTGTTTTAAGGATTAAAAAAAAACTATTTATTGCAGTGTAGGAATAACACAACAACGATATTGGTACATTATGATTTTCTTAACGAAGAAACATAACGGCATTCACGACACTGTTGGCAATGTTATTTACCAGAAGGTTCTCATTATTTATAACAGTTACATGAGTAAACACAATTCCTGTCTGCCCAAAGAATTCATTCAAAATAAAATAGCTTTTCGCTTTTATGAATTGCTATTTACAATGGTTAGGTATGAGACCGGGTTATTTATTTATTTAACTGTACTTACCAACAAAAATAACAGTAAATGGGTCAAATATTTATGCTAAAAATACACAAAAGCGGCACTAAAATAATGAGTTTGATATTAATCTACGCACTATTACACAAAACAAGATCAAAATGTGAAAATCTGGACTTCGAACAAATGCTGCTCGGATCCGAGCGTGCGCCAACGCAACCGTTCGCGGGTCAACGAACAAAATACTGCCATTGAGCAGCTAGCGAGGCGGTGACCTTATCTAACTACAAGTGTGACGAGATGACGTCCTTTATTAATACGTGCTATATACATTAGGGGAGCGCTTGATGATTTTACATTGATTTGCGACCGCCTAGCGTGAAGTTTATTGTTTCAGCCAAATTCATGTTCAAAACGCATCAGACAGGATATTTTGTAATTCGGTTGAAAATGTTAAAATTAATGATTTACCTATTTGATTCAAATTAGATTTTAGGATATTTCTATTTAAACTTTTGTGTTTGAAAAAAAATCAAGTGTTAATCGAATTTTGTTGCTGATCGTACCTACGACGAAAAGAGTCGTGGGCATCAACTCTAGGTTTATATTATGATTATTAATTTAATTTTAAAGGATGTCACGAGCTTTTCTCTCCGTAAATAGGTATTAGGGAGGTGGTCCACGACGACTTTTTGCAGCGATTCTGTAGCGCGTTTTGCCAACACGACCGCGACCGTGTCTGCATCGCTAGGCTAGGTACGTTTGGCCGTATAACGCATTTGCATCGCGCGAAAGCAGCGATTCAGTAGTGATACAGTATCGCTTCTGCATCGATGCTGAATCGCGACTGTATCGTGATAGTCGCATTGTAAAATCGTAATTAAGTGGGCGAACGTTTAAGACCAGCGACAGCATCGCGTCTGTATCGCGGTCTTTTTGCGACTGTATCGCTACTGAATCTCTGCAAAAAATCGCCGTGGGCCATTGACCTAGATATTACTAGCGGTGGGCTATCACCCTTAGGGTAAACGGTCGGAGTGCTTTTGGTGCACGAAATTATGATAGAGCCTGCCCTCCCTAATGTTGGTGTTATTTGAAAAACCGCAGATACCAGTCGGTTGTCAGCACTATTTCGCTTTTGGGCAAGCTTCATTGAGTAACAGCAACAAAACCAATATTTACTTATTTCGGCCCACTTCGTTCCTTCGACGAAATTCAAGTACTTATTCAATGTCAACACGATACAAGACGCAAACATTTTCGGCAAACAAATTAGTGACCACAAAATTACGAAAAGAAAATTGCCGCGGGAAAAACACGCCGTTGCTTACGGCTTAGGCATCCCAAAGCTGAGATTTTAAGGTATGTCTATCTCAGCCATATTTGGACTTTCGTAAATCTCACTTTGGGATATGATGAATTGATGACCTAGGGATAAGGTAGCTACTTGCTTCTAATCTATTCCATTGGCGGGCAAGATAATTTAAAAATGAGTGGGCAACATGTTCGTTGATGGTAAACGCAGCGTAAATGCTGCGCAAAGGCGTCGCTAATACCGCGTCAATGCGACATAGTTTTGACACAATCGCGTTTACGTGTTTTAAATCCATACTAATATTATAAATGCGAAAGTGTGTCTGTTTGTTACCTACCTCTTCACACTTTAGATGAAATTTGGTATAGAGATAGTTTGAGTCCCAGGAAACGACATAAGATAGTTTTTTTCCGATTTTCCGCGGGATCGACACTTATGCGGGTGAATATGCGGGGCGCTGATAATTTTATAAAAAAATAATATAACATTGCTTTTGAAACAGACTAGATTATCTTTAAATGTGTTCTGAGGCTCTTTCTATTGGATTCTTTCTTAATAATTGATGTGATCAAACAAAATTTTCTACAAGGTCTTAATACTGAAACAAAAAGGCTCAAAACCATTTTTAATTTGGTCAGATATTTTTTAAAGTACTTACTTAAGTCAAACACAAAACCTAAAGCACAATACTCCTATCCAGACAAACGTTTTTTTGGTAAGTAAGTACAAACATTAAACAGTTGTTTGACCAACTCAACCAAAAAAAGAGGGAACACAGGAAGGTACTTTTTTATAAAACAGGGTCTTCACAGACAGACAACAAAGTGATCTTTTAGGGGTTCCGTTTTTTCTTTTGAGGTATGGGACCCTAAAAATGAATCTGCACAATACATTCGGCAAAAGAAAAAAAATCAATTGCTTACTTTTTTTTCTAAATTGTTTAATATTGTCCCACTGCTGTAGGTATCTAGTATAGCTACCCCTAAAATACCCCTTTATAAGTAATTTGAAAGGTACAGAGGCCAGCACATCAATACCCCAATCTGTCAAATTTTCCCAATTGAATAAGAACCTTACTCCTTTGTAATAAAGTTGAAAATCTATCAAAGAAATTTGACAGATTGGGGTAACTTGATGTGCTGGCCTCTGTACATTTTGATTTACCTAATTTTGGTGGACTTCTTATTGAAAGAAACTGGTAATTATTAAATATCAAAACAATAGATTGTATTAGTAGATATATGGATTTTAAAACAGGTAGGGATTAGAAAAACATTTTGAAAACCTTTCAACAGATGCACAGTCAATTTCAATTTGTAAAGTAGGTACTTATATAATTACCTACCTCAAGAACTAATTCAATAATAAAATCTCATCAAGGTACATGTCAAACTATATTTTAGAATAGAGTTATCGACTAAAAATACGTGTTTTTATGAGAAGGAATAAAAGCTCCTGCTCAACAAACATAAATTATTGACTTACAGGCTACAGCGATTCCACTATCAGCAGTTTGATTGAGTATGCTTGTATAATATTTAAATGGCAAAAGAAGAGTTGATCAAGACACTTTTAATGAACAAATTAACCAATTGAAAGTTTAGCTCACTTTAATCTCAGCATCAAACAAATAACAATAACACAAAATAATAATCACAGAGTGCTTTTTGATCACAAAGTACTTTTTGATAGAGCAAATAATCCATCACCCAACTCGCCACAGAGTGTCACACTCATACTATACAAAAGTACTCTGTGGTCACACTATTAAATTTTTTCCTCTATGGTGTCACAGATTACTAATATGTAGCAAGCTACAGAGTGTACACTTTTTACTTTTTCAACTCGCGAACTCAGCCTCACAAGATCTATGGCTCACAAGGTTACTTGGTTACTTGCCACAGAGTACATTTTACCAATGACCTATTTTACATGCTCAACCTGTGACATTAAAAAAGTCCTATTATGGTGAGGTGTGTGGCATTGAGATAGTAAAAGCATGGAGACGGCATATTCTGCTATAGAAATAATAGTTATACAAATATCTGTCATATCGACACACACATGTCAAAAAGCCTTCTGTTTCTTTTTAACCAATCAAGAGCTGCATATGAAAAGACTACACATTTAAATGTTTGTCAAGTACTAAATTTGGTAACACTTTTGTGTGACGTCAACATCATGTCTATGCGTGACCGGTCGAGATGTTGAGTGACGAGTTTTAGGAATGGTTTTGTGGTAGATGTGCAGTCAAACGGTTGATTGCTCAAAATATTTTTGTTGTTTTCGAGAGAAATACGTCTCGAAACTAGGTATTTTGGTGTTCATAGAAAAATCATGCCCTCGTGTTGTATGAAACAGTATGGTGAAAGAAAAAACAAAAACAACCCTACGAAAGACGGCCATCTTAAGTGCCCGATTTTTGTAGGTATACACGCTAATTTTGTAGGTATGCCCGGTCCATAGGTTTATTTAGTCATTGGTGTGTGGTGACCATTGACCTCTATTATACAAGTGTTTAATACAGGTCAGTGCCACTGACCTGTATTAAACACTTGTATAATAGAGGTTCAGTGGTGGTGACTGCTCACCATGGAATTAATATGTACTTACGTACAACTAAGTACAGACGCCAGCACATCAACCTACTACAAGCTGCCAAATTTTCCTAATCAACTTTGAACCTTATACTTTAGCGATAAAGTTGAAAATCTATTAAAGAAATTTGACAGATTGTAGTAGGTTGATGTGCTGGCGTCTGTACATATTAATTCCATGCTGTTCACTGACTGACAAGTGACACTTGACGGTGACTGGACTGGACTGGTTTCTTCCGTGTGGGAATCGAACCCGCGACATGCTGCGCAGCAGTCAATCGCTTAACCACTGCGCACACCGTGTTGTCAAATTAGTATGGCTAAACACATTTTTTTACAGCGATAATTATTTTACAATGGCGGCCATTGTATGGCCAATGCACGGGCCAATGGCTCCTCAAAGTGAACAAAGTAACCTTGTACGGACGTAATCTTTTTTATTTCTGTTTTATTTTTGTCACGAACTTAGTTTGTCATTTTGAACTTTAGTACCAAATTAGGAGAAGACATACAATGTGTAAAATATAAAACTAAAATAAAAATTTGAATAAGTATTTGTTGTGTTTAATTTACATTTGCAAAAACCTATTGGGAACTACTGAGAAATGTAAATTAAACACAACAAATACTTATTCAAATTTTTATTTTAGTTTTATATTTATTAAAAGGGGTTGCATTCTTCAACCTAAGGGGTTGCATTCTGGGAAGAGATTTTCTAATTAATCGGGATTTATCTGTGCTTAATTAATTATTAATTAACTGTGGCGGATCAAATATTACACATATTTTGTTCCCTTGAATTTCTATGACACCATCTAAAACAGAAATAATAATTAAATGTATAATAACATTAATAATTAGCTAAAAAAGGATCAATAATTTGGTTGAATAACTATGAAAGAGAACCAGTCTGAATATTAATGATTTGATTATAAGACATTTGCTATAATGAACCAATTATGTAAAACAAAAGAATGGCTAAAAGAAGGCTACGAAAACTGGAGTGGGTTATAATGGAATGTACTCATTTTACAACTTTAGCAGCTAAATATTAATTACGTACGAACCATCGTCAACTTTTGTTGGTATTCCAGAGGTAATTTCATCGGCCGAAAACAATGTTGGTTATTTTTTATTTTGAAATAGAAAAGTGACTCTTCCATCACACTTTTCCCAGGCTTTGGACTGGCTGCCTGTAAACCTAATACACTTAAAAATAAGCGAAGGCTAGTTGAAAGAAAAATCAAAAAGCCGATGGCGGTAAACAAAACTTGGCGTGTTTAAAACATTTGAATCACCATATTTACAATAATTATTTCAAATAAATCAACCTACTTAATTACAATCGTTCATTGTTTGTCACAGCAATGCCTCGAAATGTCTACCACATTGTTGAATACACGTTAAAGCACGTTTTCATAAATTACTTTCAAAGAACTTATCACTGTAGTCTCACTAGTAATTATCGTTGTAATTTACGTTTTCGTAAATTAAAACTCAACACGACGCTAGAAATCCAGTACATTTAATTCCTAACACCGTCTGTTGTGGTATGCTCGTCCTAACTCCTACCCCGTGTTGACGCATGGCGCACGGCCGCACGCGCCGCGCCGCCGGTGCGCTAGGGAGACTGCGGAGGGTGATTTTGGGTGTTTTTGTGGTGGTTTTGGGTTATTTCATTAACACATTGTATGTCTTCTCCTAATTTGGTACTAAAGTTCAAAATGACAAACTAAGTTCGTGACAAAAATAAAACAGAAATAAAAAAGATTACGTCCGTACAAGGTTACTTTGTTCACTTCGAGGAGCCATTGGCCCGTGCATTGGCCATACAATGGCCGCCATTGTAAAATAATTATCGCTGTAAAAAAATGTGTTTAGCCATACTAATTTGACAACACGGTGTGCGCAGTGGTTAAGCGATTGACTGCTGCGCAGCATGTCGCGGGTTCGATTCCCGTACGGAAGAAACCAGTCCAGTCCAGTCACCGTCAAGTGTCACTTGTCAGTCAGTGAACAGCATGGAATTAATATGTACAGACGCCAGCACATCAACCTACTACAATCTGTCAAATTTCTTTAATAGATTTTCAACTTTATCGCTAAAGTATAAGGTTCAAAGTTGATTAGGAAAATTTAAAAAAAAATTGAGATCCGAATACAGTACCAACTGGGTAATTGAGGCTGTCTGTGTGAGCCTTTGCCAAAAACAACACAAATTACAAAACACGAACTGTCATATTCTAAACTTCCAACTTTTGACAATCTCTACCTCATCTCTAGTAACCATTTTTTCTCTATGGGAGTGGGTCGTCTGATACGTAGTATCAGTCTATATCGACGGTAAAAAGGAAGTAGGGCATAAGCGACATTTTGGTCAAAAATGAGTTATATATGCCATCCTACGGAAGATTTTCCGCTCTTTCGAATGCGCTTACTCTCATGGCTCTAAGATGACTTTTTGGCGTTTAAACCCTAGCAAAAAAATTCATAAATGACAAAAATACGTCAGTTTTTCTAAAATTTAAAACTTTGAACGGCTCTCCTGAACATTTCATTTTTTGTCGCTTATCCCCTATTTCCTCTTAACCGTCGATATGTAGTCTGTGATGTTTAGGTAAATTAACTAAAGATGTCCAAAATAATATTTTGTATCGATACAGCGTATCAATACGTAACGCAACCAATCGTATCGATTCAGCGATATATCGCAACGTCTTGTATCGACACATAAGATATTTATAAATTTTTTAAACAGGTTAAAATAAAATAAAAGTATTAGTTCGAGCAGTAAAAAATATTTACTTTCTTAAAAAATTGAAGTTATACACAGGCCGGTACCCGTAGACAGAGAATAAAGATAGACAAGTCCTCAGCGTATGCAGTATGAGATAGCGATAGTTCGACATAAGTACATTACTACAGGTTGGTGCAATTAATATTGCCATACTTAGACTTTTACCCCCATCGTGTGGGTAATCTGGCATTTATTGAGTATTTTGATTCTACTGTCTACTACTGCGAGTCATTCAATTAATTGTCATTAGATAGTAGGAATGTTTATTTTTGTTTTAGTAGTATATAGTTGGGAAAAAGCTAGGCAGATGATGATTTGCGCGCTTTATCACAGGCCCATGTAGAACAAATTGGTATGCATCTTAAATTTACTTTACCTGGATAAAAAGTGTGGGTATCGAACGTGGATTTAAGTGAGTACTATTTAATTTCTGTCGAATGCAACTAGATTCAAAATGTCGTGAGCAGATTCGGGAGTGACGACTTGGATGCCAGTTAACTCGGCCCGTACACTCACACCCGGTTTCTGATTTGAAGAAAGTAGCAAATCTCAACTAATTATTCTCAAATACAGTCATACTTCATACTTAAGTTATACTTAAGTACAGATTAAGATGTTCTCAACTTCAAATTCTCAATTCAGAAATAAATTTTGCATAACATTGACACAAAACAGTCTTGAGTACAATCATTCTTAGATTTACTTGGTGTATTAGGTACAAAATGCTACTTACCGATGAAAGGTTATGTTTGGTTGATTTCGTTCACTACGACTTTTACAGCCATTTATACAGCAATTCACCGCACTAAATATTACCTTTTGGAATATCAATAAAGTCACAAATTACACAAAGTATGCGTTTCACAGTTTAAATCAACGAAAATATTTTGACACCACAATTTGTTTGCCATCAATGACAGTGATGGCAAACAACAAATAACCGATACGCAAATAGAGATAGAAAAATTATTCTGTGTCCTGCTCACACATAGACATTTTGACATATAAGTCATCTCACTTTCGCAATAATTATTATTTTAAGAGCAGACATGCTCTTAAAATAATCTTTATTCTCTGTCTACGCCGGTACCCAACATTAGAAAAAATACTTACCTATCTACAAAATTTATAAACAATTGTCGGGTAGGTAGTGCACAAAGCGTGCCGCACGCCGCCAGTTCAATTAGTCGGCGCAAAGTTTGTTTACATTAATCTCTCCTTACCAAAACATAAAAGACGTTTAATATTACAGGTTCAATCAAATCATAATTTTAAACAGATATACATGGATTCGATATTTTTTACCTGGAGACACGATATATCGATGCGTATTGTATGGTCGTGCATCGATACAAAATATCGATATATCGCATTGCTATGTATCGATACAGCATAATATCGATTCATATTGCCCATCTCTAAAATTAACAAGATCAAAGGTTACAGGTTATACTGTGTGGGTTACAGACTTACATGCTGTGCACACTGCACAGAGTACTTTTTGATAGAGTCAAGAGTGAGATGAGAATCACAGAGTACTTTTTGATAGAATGTGCTTATACTAAATTTTTTTCCTCTATGGAGTGTGCTTACGTGCTGTGTGGATTTGAGGTTATGTTGTGAAGAAATAAATCGTAGAGACTGTTTTCGTGATTGATTTGAAAAACTGAAAGCAGTAAATAAGCATACAAGATGTCGAAAATGAAAATAAAAGTGATTAGCCGGAATCCAGATGATTATTTGCGTGCTACGAAACGGGATATCCACAAATGTGAGATTATTTATTTTTCATTTGATACCTGCTCGCTAAAATACTCTATATTAATTTGATACCAGCTAGATAAGGGAAGCACAGGCAGGACTCGCCGTTGTGGCTATGCCTGGGTGAGCTGTTAATCGGCAGTGTCTAGTGTCGCCTTTCAGTTGAATGATGATAGTAATCTGAGCGGCAAGTTTTCGTAATTTTAAAAACATTCAGTCTGGAATAGTTTAGTCTAAAATTGTATAGTCTAAATTGTTTACCAACGCGTTGGAAGACGTCTTCAAGACGCAAGACTGGACAGGGTGCTGCACAGCCTAAATGGAGTCCTGACGGGGTGGCCTCGGCATGAATTTGGACAAGACAAAAGTCATGTACAATTTGCACGTCTTGCCGAGTTCAATCCACATCGAAGAGTCGCTTCTCGAAGTTGTGAAGGATTATGTCTACCTAGGGCAAGTCATCCAGCTCGGTAGACACAACTTTGAGAAAGAGGCCGACAGAAGGATCCAGTTGGGTTGGGCAGCATTTGGAAAACTTCATCAAGTCTTTTCATCGCCTATCCCACAGTGTTTGAAGACTAAGGTTTTCAACCAGTGCATCCTGCCCGTCATGACATACAGTGCTGAAACGTGGACACTGACGGTCGGGCTAGTCCACAGATTCAAGGTCGCTCAGCACGCTATGGAGTGAGCTATGCTCAGTCTCTTTGAAGGATAAAATCAGGAATGAAATTAACCAGAAAAGTGGGTCCTGGAGTGGAGACCGCGTATCGCAAGCGTAGTGTGGGACGCCCCCCAGCTAGATGGACGGACAACCTAAAGGTGGCTGGAGTTGACTGGATGCGGAAGGCGGAGGACAGGGTGTTGTGGCACAGTTTGGGGGAGTCCCATGTCCAGCAGTGGACTGAGATAGGCTGAGTTGATCACAGTCTGATCTGTCTCAATATGTCAAAAATACTTCTAATTTCTCTACATTTTGAGATTTGTTTTTCGCCGAGATGAGACTGCAACTAGATTTTGAACATTTTAAATTACGAGAATTGGCCTTCTGATCATTTTCATTTTACACACGCTCTACGAAACTTGCTTTTTTTGTAATCTTATTCAGTTACGGACTCATAATCTATCTAATGCTCGATTGTTTCAGTACCAAGGAATTATGACCCAAGTTTACATCCTCTCGAAGCGCCGCGTGAATATGTGCGCGCAATGAATGCTGTTAAACTTGAAAGGGTGTTTGCTAAGCCTTTTATTGGTAATCTTGATGGACATAAAGACGGCGTTTCCAGTATCGCCAAACATCCTAGCAGATTAGCCGTTCTGGCTAGTGGAGCATTTGATGGTGAAATTCGTTTGTGGGATTTAGCTGTAAGGAAATGTACTAGAAATTTCGTCGCTCATGAAGGTTGGGTGCGAGCTCTGTGTTACACACCCAATGGCGACACATTCACCAGTGTTGGTGATGACAAAACTATAAAAACATGGAAGGCTGAAGTCCAATCTCCTGATGACGAGGAACCCATAAACACTTTGCTCGGCATGTCTGTAGTCACAGGTGTAACACATCACAGAAATAAACCAATATTTGCAACATGTGGGGAACACTGTCAGTTATGGGAGAATACAAGAAATGAACCTGTGAAAGTTTTTAAATGGGGAGTTGACAGTCTTCATCATGTTTCATTCAATCAGGTGACATTTCAAATCTAATTAATTTGGAAATATTTAACAAATAATAAGTAGTGTATATTAAATAAAGTAAGCCAACATAAGGCATCAAATTAATTTTGTTTATAATTGTTTTCAGGTAGAGCAAAACTTGCTAGCATCATGTGCAAGTGACAGAAGTGTAATTCTGTATGATTGTCGTGAATCAGGCCCTTTGAGGAAGGTTGTAATGGAGCTGAGGTCTAATGCCCTATCTTGGAATCCTATGGAAGCTTTTATATTCACTGTAGCTAATGAGGATTATAAGTATGTATTTACTAATATTTTTATTTCATCATCATCATCAGACAGGCTAATCCTACTGCTGAGCCTCTCTTTTCTTGTCCCAATCTGCATGCTCGTGTGCCAGCCTCATCCAGGTTCTACCCATTTTGGCAACAATATTTATTGTCCGCCCATCTCGCCGCTGGGAACATATGTATTTTAAGACTGCAATAAAATAATATCGTTCACTTTTTACCCGACTATGGCGAAGCAAAAAGTAAGGTTATGATTTTTACTGGTATGTACATATGTTCCCTCATAACTTCTAAACTACTTGTCATAATTGGACAAGAGAGGTATCGTTGGAAGCGTCTTGATCGTCCGCTGGTTATAGGCGACGACGTCACAATAGATTGATTACGGCGCCCTCTAGCAGACATAAAGTCATGAACTAAAAGATTATTTTTTCAATCATGCCATGTTGGGTATCAAATGAAAGGGCTTAATTAGCATATTTCAAAAATATGAATGTTACTGAAATAAGCCCCAAAATAATTAAAAGTTTAAAAGCATGCCGCTGTACTAACATACAAAGCTGTGGTAGCATGCGACCACAGGAAGGTACTTTCTTGTTTCATCTTTTTCAGTAGTTGGTTTTAGTTTTTAACTTATTTTTTTGCATTGAGCACCTATAATTTACTATTTCCTTTCTCTTCCATTTTCAGTTTATACACATTTGACGTAAGGAAACTAAAACAACCAGTAAATATCCACATGGGACACACATCAGCTGTCATAGACGTAGATTATGCTCCAACTGGACGAGAGTTTGTAGCTGGCAGCTATGATAAAACTGTTAGAATATTTGAGAGTCTCAAGGGTAATTCCAGGGATGTATACCATACAAAACGAATGCAAAGACTAACATGTGTGAAGTGGACACTGGACAACAAATATATTCTTTCTGGCTCTGACGAAATGAACATCAGAATGTGGAAAGCAAGAGCATCAGAAAAACTGGGTGTGGTAAGTGTCACAGCATATTTTCATTTCAAACTTCGCCAGCGACTTCGTCTGCGCGGATTTCGTACTTTCCCCTACAAACTTGAGTGATTTTTCATTCTTATTTTTTATTTATTTTAAATTTGTTTATTCAAATAGTAAAATAAGCAAATAATAACTAATACCTAATTATTTAATAAAAATAACAAAATTAAATCCTAACTTAACTAAAACTATACAGAAACTAAAATAGAGCGTCGAAAAATTCATCCGCATCGCTGTCAACTGGTAATGTACCCAAGAGACTAGCGGTATTACCACGTTGTATGGCAATGCAATGCCTCTGGCCAAGGTAAAAGCCAGCCCTTGGGTCACGGGAAGGGTCAATCAGTCGTTTTGAAATTTCCTTAAAAAGACCATGAGCATTCGGAGCCCACGGCCCGAGGGTTTCAACCCCAAACGGCTCGAAAATGTAATTATAAGTTATTATATTTTCGCCGCTTGAGGTTTTCCGCAGCCGCAGCAAAAGCGCCAGCACAGGAAGATGGGATGGCGCAAGAGTATCGACACACGTTATGTCCCACACTAAAGGCCTACCCACGTTCCATGGAAATAAAGACATTCCGTCCGGTCTCTTGCCATCGTCGCGTGCCAAGCTATTGGGTTCTAATACAGCTGGAACGCCGACGGCAACAAGAGCTTGTCGGATGATGTCATTAATGTACGCTTGCCGCGCTAAGCGACCCGCACTTTGGCTGCAAGACTGGCGAAGTATTTCATTGTTTTTGCGCTTTTCATCTCGACAAGGGTTGATTTTTTAAAAGTCGTTTAATACTTCTATTAAATAACTTTACTGTCCATTTGCGTAGGTCAAACTTCGCGAAAAAGGCCAATCGTCGAATCCGACTCGGCTGGGCAGTGTTCGGGAACCTACGCAATATCCTCTCGTCCCACATACCGCAGTGTCTCAAGACAAAAGTCTTTGACCAGTGCGTGTTGCCAGTGATGATGACCTATGGCACGTGGTCGCTCACAATGGACGTTATTAGAAGTTTTTGGACGTTATTAGAAAAGTTTCCCTGCATGAACGAATCTGAAATGAAGTGATCCATCCGCAGGAGAACCAAGGTAATCAACATAGCCCGAAGAATTGCCAAACTGATGTGGCAGTGGGCATTTCTCGCAGAACAGAAGGCCAATTTAAAACGTTAAAAATCTAGTCGCAGTCTCATCTCGGCGACAAACAAATGTCAAAAACTTTTCATTACATATGTTTTTGACAGATTGAGACTGAGATCAGACTGAACGTTCTTAAAATTACGAGAATTACCCCTCAGATGTCCGATGGGGCCAAAAGGTTCAGGAGTGGCGACCGCGTACCGGAAGACGTAACGTTGGAAGACCTCCCCCACAAGGTCGACCGACGACTTTGTGAAGGCCGCAGGAACCAGTTTGATGCGAGAAGCACACAATCGATCGAAGTGGAGGTGCTTGGGGGAGGGCTATGTCCAGCAGTGGACATCTTTCGGCTGAAATGATGATGATATAATTTTACTAGCTTCTGCCCGCGACTTCGTCCGAGTGAAATTTCTGGTTCCCCCGATCCACCCCGTCGCGTCGCATCGCCTGCCCGCTGTATTACTTCATTTTCGCTTAGTGTTCTTTCTGCTCCGAAGAATCGTAGCGTGATGTTTGTTAAATAGCCTATTATATAGCCTTCTTCAAGAATAGGATCACTTGCCATGCATTTAATTTTGACTCTGAAGTGTTTGCGACAACCTTAACCTGTCGATTTTCGTTATCCAAGTAGGTATCATACCATGCGACACGGTTGGCGCAGTGGTTGAGAGATCCGACTGCTGCGCAGCATTTCGCGGGTTCAATTCCCGCACGGAACAAATATTTGTACGACCTACAAGTATTTGTTCCGGGTCTGGGTGTTTTATCTATAATATGTATGTATTTACAAAAAAATATATTATATAAGTAGTTTATCAGCCATCATGTTACCATAACACAAGCATTAAGTTGCTTATAATAATAATAATATAATAATAATCCATTTATTTCAGGCGACGCAGGCCCATAGATAAATATCTTAACCTAAACATACATATTTTTTAATTATAAAAAACTAACTAAATATAGTGCACGCACTTCACTAGCTTCCTCTTGTGCTGTTCTGTGGTACTTGTCCGCGGAAGCGACGGAACACCACGTCCTGCGGCCAGAAGTCTTCTTCCATGACGACGGGCAGATAACAATTTGGTACGCGCACCACGAACAACTTGAAGTTGACGTTGCGGTACGACTCCAGTAACTGCACCCTCGGCGTGTACCTCGTCTTCTGGCGCACGTACTCCACGATGTCCTCTGCCTTAGTGGTGTAGTTTAGATGGGAGATGTACACCGGTGTGTTCGGCTTTGCGGCACGCAGGCTGACTTCGGGCTCCGTAGGAGCTTTGCCGCAGCGGTTCTTGTTCGGTCGCGATCGGTGCTTCCTCCTTTGCACCGTCACGAAACCTTCATCATCAGCCCTATTCGGTGCCTTTTCTGGCACAGGCTTCGTACTTGGAGCACCTGGGGCACTCGCGGTGACGCTGGCGGATTCCTTTTGTAAGGGCTTCGCCAGGGCTGCAGAAACTGGCAGCGGGACGGGGCGAGGGGCTCGGGCGGCGCTGCGTGGATGAGCCGCAATGACGGGCTGCGGGGCACGCGGGCGGGGCGCTCTGCAAGCTCAGCAAACGACGGGTGCGCTGGCGACGAAACTGCTGACGCGGAATTTGACGACGATACATCGAGGCCGGCTCCGCGACACATGTTTACGTTAGATGCATCGACCGATGACCTAGTTACACACTGTTGCGCAACTCGCTAACTTCTTTGCGCAAATCGGCGACGGTGTTTTGGGATGCATCTAACTTCGCTAGAACATCCGCGAGGCGGGCCTTCAGAAAGACAATGTCCTTCAGAAGGCTTGTTACATCGACGTGGTCGAAGGTGACGGGTGGTAGCTGCAGCTCCTTCGCCACAAACGTCGGCACGTCGTCCGGGTCGGTCTCCTTGAACAGCGTGATAATATCTTGCAGGCTTCTCTTAGTTCCGTCGCGCCGGCGGGACACCATCTGGTCGCGCTTATTTAGCACACTGAACAACAATAGCTTGGCAGCAGCTATGTCTTCCTCGCTGAAGTTCGTTGCGCAGATTTGGACAGCTGAGACCTCGTCCATCACATCCAGCTTCTGCTGCAGGAATGCTAGCAGCTCATTCGCCACAAGTTCATTACTCATGATGTGGCGAAAACATAAATACGAGCGACAGCTTGCGCCGCGCTAGTCAATACACATAATATGCAAACACGTGCGCATCGGAACGCGGCACAAGCAAGACTGACGACTTAGCTTGGGACTATATGGCGTTGTGTGAAATGTCCAAGGATATTATATTATACTAGCTGACCCGGCCACGCGTTGCTGTGGCTAACGTTTTTGTCTTTTTTTTTCTATCCTGTCTTTCAAGTTGGATCAAACTGCACACGGTGTACAAATTTGATTAAAATCGGTTAAGTAGTTTAGGAGTCCATCGCGGACAAACATCATGACACGTAATTTATATATATTAAGATTATAACCCTGGCTGGCTTAGTCATCTATTTACTTAGTGTATGGATATCCACTCATGTAATTTGGAGGTTGAGTGACTTCCACAGAGAACAACCAGTCTCGTAGAAGTTACTAGCGTGGCCGCAAGCAACTTTTGCATTTGCCACTTATGCTGGTTGCTAATTTACGCGCAATTATATTTCAGCTCAAACCACGTGAAAGAACCGCATTGAATTACGCAGATTCATTAAAGGAAAAGTTCGCAAACCACCCGCAAGTGAAACGCATAGCGCGCCATAGACATGTTCCTAAACACATATTGAATGCCCAGAATGAAATCAGAACTATTAAAGACAAATCAAAGAGAAAAGAAGGAAATCGACGTGCGCATAGCAAGCCAGGCGCTTTTCCCTTCGTGCCAGAACGACAGAGACATATTGTTAAAGAGGATGAATGAAAATACACTCTTAAATTTTTTTTAATACCTGTTTCATTTGGTAATAATATTTTTATATTTATTGGAATCAAGTGTTACATCATTTTATTTTTAAAATAACAATGTAACTATAACAGATTATGTGATACAGACATTTAAGAAATGATACTTTATTCATGCATGCACTTACAAGTATTATATAAATAGGTATAGACGAAATATTATAATGACTTAATGTAAATAATGGAAGTATGTAAAGCTGCCCTACATATGTGTAGCTGGAAGTATAAATACCTAGTATTTTCTAACCAGATTGGTTAATGGGCCGGCTAATACGGTTTGGAAGAGTCATGAGGCGGATGTCCACACTGAAAAAGAAACAATAGACATAGTCAATGGTATTTCAGTTGACAAGTTTTATTTCAAACTGTGCCTAAATGATGATTATTAATACTTACATAATATCACGTGGTAATATAGATGTGTCAATGTTGTTTTCCAACACAACAAGAATAGATAAGGTCTTGAGAGATGGTTGATAGTCAAGGAGATGTAGGTCACTGTTATCAACCAATCTCTCTGGGTTATTATCCACATTCTCTGGTATTCGATTATTTCCAGGACAAGGGCTGCAGAAAAAAATCATTTAGTTGTTTACTAATTTAAATTTGCATGTACTTAATAGTCATTTGACCTTAAACTATAGACATGTAATACCAGAAGTAGAATAAAAATATGTTAATTTACAAATCAAAACACTGACCTTGTACCTCCAAATAAATACACTACATCTTTATGAATAAGACAAGCTTGACGTCGACGCTTGCAAGGCACTGAGCCGCCCACGCTGATGAATTGCCAGATATTATCTTTTATAGAATACCTGTAGAGATCATTGAAGTGAGTCTTTGAGTTGCCATTAAATCCACCAAAAATATACATGTAGTCCTTGTAGATCCCTGAAACCGTATTAATGTCTTTATAATATACTTAAACATGATTTTCAATGA
Organism: Gortyna flavago; assembly: GCA_963669345.1. NCBI lineage: Eukaryota > Metazoa > Arthropoda > Insecta > Lepidoptera > Noctuidae > Gortyna > Gortyna flavago. Next base: position 12,348,487 of record OY770129.1, read on the forward strand.
CTCAATTTTGAAACTGGTGTAAAAGAACTTACAAGACGAGTGGCTGCGCCTTCCTTCTGGCCATGTACCACCAGGGTTTACAGCCACCCATTTCTCATCAGTAGTGTCTAAATAAAATACTTGGGGGCAGTATATTTCCTCTTGGGAATTGTAGGGGCTGTTCAAATCTCCTCGTCCACCAAAGATGTACATTTTGTTGTCTACAGCAACAGCAGTGTGGAAATCGCGATGAGATGGTGCAGTGCCCCTTGCATCAACAAAGCTCCACTGCAGTGTATCAAGATTTAAGCAGTGTACTTCTTGTGAATACTGATCAGTGAGATATTCAAACCCTCCAAAAATGTACATCTTGTTATCAATCACACAAGCTGAATGGCCATCTTTGGCATAGGGCACCATGCCTGTTACAGCTGGAGTGCTCCATTCCAAAGTTTTGGTGTCAAAACATGAGAGAGTGTCACAGGCCACAGCATTATTTCTGCCTCCCCACATGAAAACCTGTAAAATATTAACCCATGTTCCTACAGTATGTTCTCTAGGAAGTCAAGTTGCAGCATGAGTTACTCAGCTTTAAACAGGGTGGCAGGGACGACGCGCAACCTGTTACCATGGATACAATACATGATTCTGGATCCCCTAGCATAGAAGGCAAAGCATCACTTCGGGGGTTTAAAATAAAATTGTTAGGCCTGAGTTCACCAACATTCTAACCATCGGTTAGGTATTTAAACAGTTGATTTATGTCAAATTTCCTAAGGAAATCAACTGTTTAAATACCTAACCGATGGTTAGAATGTTGGTGAACTCAGGCCTTAGTTCATAGAAATGTGCAATACATGCGCTCAAAATATATGGAACAGCAATTTTTTTTAATAATAACTATCAATTAAATTGTTTGCTTGCATTAATTCAGTTATAGAGCAGAATGCTTTTATGAATGCATAGCATATTATGCTCTCACCTTTGCAGATAAGCCATGGAGTGCATATCAATAAATTATATACTGTGAGTGGTTTGCTGTACCTACTTTCAAATTTGGCGACAAGGCATAAAGCGCTTATTACACTATCAAATTTTTAGGAAAGCTAATTAGGAAATCGGCAGATGTAATCGCAGTTAGAACAGATTGGATCCGATTTAGTGTAAATTGGAGGTCCAACAACCGCTCTACTTCCTAAATTGGACACTGTAATCACGGCGCTACGATCCAGAACGACTAGTCGGACTAATCTTTTTTTTTTTTATAAATATGGCAACTGAGCCGATGTCGACTATTCTGCCAGCGTCATGTGGTGACGGCAACGCAGCAAGTTGAGCCACAGCCGTCGAACTTTGCACTCCGTGGTAGTTGTCTAGACTCTAGATAAACGTTAGTAGCTGAAAGGACAAGACAATTTTTGTTAGTTTTTTTTTTTTTTTTTTGTTTCAATTTACAACACAAATCTATTTAAGTACAAAGTTAGTTACTACACACCTAATTAGAATTTAATTTCATTTAAATTTAGAAAGAATGATAAAATTTTGATAAGTTTAGGAGAGAAGTTAGTCAAGAGAGAATGGAAGTTAGTAGGAAGAGGGATTTTAATTTTGGAAAGCTTTAGATACAGGTCAAAGGATTGAGAGTTTAAAGGACAAGAGAAAAATATATGGTCCAGAGTACCATCACAAAGACCGCATTCGCACAGGGAACTCTCACGAATACGGATCTTGTTCAAGAATACAGGACTGCAGCAGTGGCCAAGTCTCAGTCTGCACAAGGATGTAACAGTTCTCTTGGACAGTTTGGGGCATTTAAAAAAACCAAGGTTTCCTCTGGATGTTAGGTTGAATACTGGCGTAATACGTCCCCTTAAGGCGCCACTAGTCAATATTTTTTCCATACAAATTTCGGGAGAGTATTACTCCACTGTTTGACATTGTGCATTCAAAGTTAAATATGATATCGTTTTGACTTATTATTAATTGTGTCTGTACGGAAACAGAATATTAAAATAAAAAGCCATTAAAAAGTTATGAGCCAACAAAGATTCGCTTTTCTTGCTATTTTTAACTAACTTTGGGTGTAAATAAGTAGTAAAAGACCTGTAAAATCTTTAAAACTAAAACCGTACCGACAAAGCTCAGTTATCGAAGAGTTCAATAAACTTCATTTATAATTGATTTATGCAGTGGTTTTTTCATAAAACTCGATTTTCCAAAGCACTTTTCGATTTTTTTCAAGTACGCGCCTATCTGTTCATAACGGTGTTTCTGTGCGTGAGAACTAGACGTTGCGCATGTAAACTAGCGTCTTAACTGCTCATCACTGATACTAGCTCTGTCAGACACGAAGCTAGGTGAGACAGAGTGCTTTTTAGCCATGACCACCAGTGAGTTCGAGCGCGCGACTGGTTTACTCTTAAGTTTTGAACTTACCTGCCATCCTGCTGACCATGAGTTGTACAACTTGTGTTTGGTGTCATTTCGTAAGTCATAACTTTGTACCGTGTAGTGCTTTCGATCCACCGGGTTAGATGAAGCAAATTTAGCCAGTGAGTCGGCGCACTCGTTGCCACCTATACCCGAGTGACTGGGAACTCAAGCTATCTCAATGCTTAAACCGTTGTTCGAGCATCTGTCTAATAAATTTAGTATGTCGAAAATGATTTGACTGTGAATTTTGGATTTTAATTGACATTGACCTAAAGCTTGAAGGCAACTACGAGAATCAGAAAAAATAACCGAATTTTTAATGTTGTGGGTTAAAATGAAATTAACGGCCTCTAGGATACCAATGCATTCCCCTGTAAATACTGAGGCTTCTGGTCTTAACTAAATTAACCTTTTGACCACCAGAGTCATGTATATGTCGCAGCCAACTGGTTAAATTAGCCGTTCAGTTAACCGCCTAGCCTTTCAACTAAACGGCGGCCGTTCAACTAACGGCCTGAATGATATTCAATTACAGTTTAGGTTGTAAGTCTGTAACCAATCACGCGCGAGCCAAATTGGTCGCAGTAATTAAGGCATTGCACCCCGACCAAGTGGGTTAGGTTAGGTTAGAACTGTGATCAACCGCGTGCGAGCCGAGGGAGGAAGCGAGGCGAGCACTACTTCTAAAGGCCAGGCAGTTAACTGAACGGCTAATTTAACCAGTTGGCTGCGACATATAGATGACAAGTCAAAATGTGCCCAGCACGCTACGGTCGCGATACCATGACAGACGTTTGTACGTAAATCGAACTCATAAAACAACATCGGTTTTTTTATTTCCTTTGCTAAATATGTTCCTTGAGTCGTCCTAATTTATATTAGTTGAACTTCAAAGACGAAAACTATGACAAAATACGCGACTTTAAAGACGCCATCGATAGAAAAGTCGAAATGTGTAACCCAGTACGATCCTTCTTCACGAATGCGACGTCTTTCCTTAGAATCCAATTTAGTGTAGTCTGATCACTAGCTTCCGACTTCCTAGTTAGTGTTCCTAATTAGATTTCCTAAAAATTGGATAGTGTAATAAGCGCTTAAGTTTCAAATAGTTGACTTTTTGTTTATGCTAAATAATACAATTCTTCATAATCAAGTATCAGGAAGAATGTGGTAATTTATGCACAATAAATGTTTGTTTACATAGACAAGTATAAATGAAAATCATGTGATTACACATTCATTAATATTCTTATTATTGTAATCAATAAGCTACCTATGCAACAAGGCATTGTCTGGACAATAGGTCTATTTATAAATACTAGTTTCATTTTAGAATATGGAAATATAATTAATGATTTCATTATGATCTAATAGTTTCTAGGATGTGTTACGCAAGCATGAGGTTGCAGGTACAGACTAGGAAGTCAGTACCAATTGCATTATTTCTACTTCATACTTGTTATGTTCTTTCTTGGGCACAACTTAGAAATATAAAATAAACAATTTATGAGCATAATAACATTAAGCATAATCATCTTATAATGTTTCCACAGCTGGGACACAGGCCTTCTCTCTGTGCGAGGGACTGGGCCGTAATCCACAACTTTGGCCCAGAGATAAGTAGATTTGGTTGTAGGACATGCCGGTTTCCTCTTCCTCATAACGTTTTGAGACCAGTAGTGATGAAATAATGTACAGTAAAGTGCGTACCTAGGTTCAAATCTACAACCAACAACTCATAAGCACACGAAAGAACTCATAAGTTGTGGCCATTTCCACTGGGCCACCACTGCTTTTCATTATAAATTTTACAATAACATTTATTTAATCATTTAAATTTTTTGCAAGTTTATGTGTGGCATAGACATTGAAAAAAAATATTGAAGCCAATGTCTAATAAGGCTTGTACCTACTATGAGCAATGAGCATAGTCAAAGAGTACTTTGTATATACGGAAATAGAGAGCCATCTGGCGCGATTTGAACGATAACAGATTAAAAAAGCGCCCTCTGCGATTAAAATACTAAACTACATCCGTGTCAGTATTAAAATCGCGCGACCTAGATCCATCCATGGTCCAATTGTTTTATATAACAGAGATAATAAAATTATACCGATATAAGTATTCAAAATCTGTTAACTACAACATATTTAGATATTATTTAAAATACACACCCCCTTACTAATAAACGTATTATATCAGACGAATAGTTACACACCGATTTCTCTCTTTCAGTCGTCAGTAATTTGATTTTCGATAGAAGACAAAGCGTTGTGTAACTATACAGACGGTACACAATGTTTATTAGTAAGGGGGATATAGGTACAACGAACGATCACAGCAGACAACGAACGATCACAGCATTCACAGCAGAACGACATCAAAACAACAACGACAACAACAGCCATTTTTGTTTATTACTTGCCAGTGCTGCCAGGGCACATATTTAAATATCTCTAAATTCTTACCAAAGTATGTAAGATCTTTTTATTTCAACATTTTTTTCAGCAAAAATTACTTATCATCATGGACACGTATGTTTATATTTAATTTATTCTAACGAACCCTATATTTACAATAAACACTCTTTGCTTATCTCCAATAATAGAACTAATCAAACTTCTATGTAGCAAATAATGAATTAATTATGGCAACACATTCTTAACAGTACTACTAATATTATACCATTTATTTAGGGAGAACATTGTAAACCTTAGTGTAGTATTATATTTTGAATATTTTTTATTTTCCTATATTATACGCCACACTAGCGCCTCTGGTTTTACAATACTAAACTAACAGATTATTATACTACGGAATTGTAAAGCTAATAACCAGCTGGAAATATATCTTTTGTACATGTCATCTGTAATAAGTTGGGTTATCACAATGCTGTTGCAGGGTTTCTACGAGTAAGATTGTAAGGCATGAGCATAGTTTATCATCTTGGCACTTTACCAACTGAGTATGGGGAGTAGGGTTGCCAACCATACTTTATAATAACATATCCTACTTTATTTTCGATAAATATATTTTATACTTTTGCATGTATGCGAAAATACTTTATTTCTAATCTTTTGTGATGGGTAAAACGAAAGACTCATATGGGTAATTCACTGACCTGTATAATAGAAGTAGAGGTCAGTGAGGTAATTACTGAACTTTTTATCTATAGTATGTACTTACTTAAAAGCCAAAAAAGAAAATCTATTAATAAAGATAAAGAATTCTCAGAGAAAAATATAGTTATGCTTAAGACAAACCAGTTGTGAGGGAGGACAAATAGCAATTACACATAAAAATACATCTGAAATAATTTTGATTGTAAAATGAGCATTGAAATTTTCAAAGACAACAAAAAAATGTTAGCACTTGCTAAAACCTCCCAAAAATATGTTTTAAGGGATAGTAACATACTTAAATTTGAAAAATACTTTTTTTTTTCTTCCAAATACTTTTTTTTTCCTATTCAAAGAATTTGATATGTTATTTTTCTCAAAAAAAGTTGGCAACCCTAATGGGGAGTGATGTAAGATTAAAGTGATCTTCGTTTTTTTTTTAAACTTTTATCTGGTTGGAATAATAAATTTAAAAAAATTATGCATATAATTAGAATTAAATAAAAAGATAATTTTGAAAGTGTAATAAATTAAAAAAAATGCTTAGCGTCATTAGAATGATCATCATCAGATGTTTATTATTTTATTAACTTACCTTATCCCCATATGCGACAGTGGTATGGCCATATCTTTGGAAAGGTGCTACATCAGTCCTCTTGTAATTCACTGGTGTCCATCTCAAGGAATTTGTGTCCAAGACATGGACTGGTATTGGCTCCCAATCTTTATATTCCTCAGTGGAGCAATATCCTCCAAACGAGTAAATTTTATCGCCGATGCATACAGCGGCGTGATTAACTCGCATAGGACCACCTTCGATATGCACCGTCCATCTCATGTTGGCAAATGTTTACCAACACTGGTTGATGTTAGACAGCGACGGCTCGCACTGGAACCGCGCTGTTGTCGAGGAATATTGTGGAAAATATGCTGGTAGGCTGCAACCGTGAACTACCTCTGTTGACACTTGTCAGTTTTCTGTAATCTTCACTGACATTTTCACGTTCTATTGATTTATCGTTTACTGCTGTCAGAAATGTCACTAATGGCAGCTCAACAGTGTTGCTGGCTTTCAAACGAGAAAATCGGGACAATATAAATACTGGATGCAGGTGGTTACTTTTTGTTCTATTCATGAGGCCTATCTCAAAATTGCGTTCTGTCCTCCGGTAGGAGTAATAGTGATCTGTGGTTCTGTCAGATTATATTGTAGTACGGCGACAACCGGGCAACCCGCTCGGTGCCACGAGTTCACGACACGACGCACAGAACATCATACTGTCTAACGAGAACACTGTACTGTACACAGAACATAATACTCTCTAACGAGAGGTATGTACAGAGGCCTGCACATCAAGCTACCCCAATCTCATAAGGTTCATTTTCAATTGGGAAAATTTGACAGATTGGGATAGGTTGATGTGCTGGCCTCTGTACACACGGCTACACATCAAGCTATACATAACCAGTATAAGCTGACTTCTGATTGTACAAAAAACCTATACAATGCGAGGTCAGCTAAAAATGGAAATGTATAGCTTGATGTGTAGCCGTGTGTACAACCAACAACCAGATGAACGTCGATGAGTCACATGATGAATAATTTTATTCCATCAATACCTTAACAAAATACACAAAATTAGTGTGAATGAATGAGTTTATTGTGTTTATCTCTCGCAGCCAACTGGTTTAATTAGCTGTATAGTTAACCGCCTAACCTTTTAAACAGCGGCCGTTCAACTAACGGCCTGAATGATATTCAATATTATAGTTTATGTTGGAACTATAACCAATCACGTGAGAGCCGAATTGGTCGCAGTAACTAAGCCAGGGCACCCCGACCAAATGGATTAGGTTACGTTAGAACTGTGATCAACTGCGTGCGAGCAAAGAGAGCGAAGCGAGGCGAGCACTACTTCCAAAGGCCAGGCGATTAACCAGTTGGCTGCGACATAACCGATACATGGAATTCCTTGCGTTTGTGTTTCCCGATATCAAGAACCTTCTTGTAAAGCGTGCACTACACTACTTGAGAACTTGATATATCGAAGTTAAGCGAATACGAGAGTGTAGATAGAAGGGCACTTCGGTTCGCTTCGTGCAATCTTGGCTCGTCTCGTGCGACTTCCAATCTTTGTCGGTTTTGCGCCCGAGTCAAAGGACTCAAAGCGTCCCAGTTCTTAGCATTAGTGTATAGTTAAGTACTTCAGACAATTTCGACCAGTATTTCGCGCAGGTTAGTGCAGGTTTAAATGTCTTCGATTCAAGGGTGTATATCTCAAGTTAAACCACAACATCGTTTAGCATGAGCTGAGTAAATCAAGCTGACGACAAACTAGAAAAACCGAAACAATATCCGGCAGCCCGAAAAATCTATTCGGGTCTGCAGAATGTAGATATATCAAGAATTAGCATTCTTGGCAACATTGAATACCAGAAAAGTTGCCAAGCCTTATAAAGTTAAGTTAGAGTTGCCACTGTCTTATCTAAACCAGGGACTTGAAACGTTACTCAAAATAACGTTACGCGTAGTTCTGGTACCAATAAGTTGTACCGTTCCACCAGGATCGTAACAAAATTGGTTCCTTTGCTATAACGATACTGACAAACGAAACGAAATCTTAAACTGTTCACTAACAATATTATCAATGTGTCGTTATTATTATAACGATATAATAAAGTTATTCATTTTGATACCCAACGCTGCCAGCTTCATGACTTTTAAGATGATGAAAAAGTATGAAGAAGAACGTTACAAATAAACTTGTAACGTTTCACCTGTAACGTTATTACAAGCGGATAAGCTTAATGTTACTGACACCTATAACGTTACTTATATTGTTCTACAAAAATAATATTAAATAACGTATTTTTTTGTACCGTTATTGATATCTTTGTTTTAGTATCGTTACAAAGTTTGAAACGATATACGATAACATTGTGGTAACGGAACAAAATACATTTCGTTTTCAAGACTCGGACCAACGAAAGCTGTCCAAGAAAAAAGGCGGCACTTTAAAAAAATCAAGAGATGTTACCCTGGCTAAAGATACACTGCGTAAAAGCAGCTTTGATACTATTTATTATTCATTGCGAATTTATTGATTTATTGACATTGTAAATTGGGATTGACTGTCCTAAAATGTCTCCATGCTAAAAGTTTATAAAATAATTCGTGGTTAGCTTTTGTTGGCCAAACTTTAGAGATCTATAAGTTTTGATTTTTTGTACCTACTTGTTTGTTTGTTACTTACGCTGAAACGTGAAATACATAAGTTTCCATACTATATACTATTATATAGGTACTATTTATATCCATACTATAAAATTATAAATTCGAAAGTAACTCTGTCTGTCTATCTGTCTGTATGTTACGTTTTCACGCCTAAACCATTGGACGGATTTCGATAAAATTTCGCAGAGAGTTATATTGCATCCCGGGGAAGGACGTAGGATAGTTTTTATCCACATACCTCGCGGGCGAAGCCGCGGGCGGGAGCTAGTACTATATATATATATAGTACTATAACTATACATACTATATATGCTATTGTACACACGGCTACACATCAAGCTATACATTTCCAGTTTTAGCTGACCTCGCATTGTATAGGTTTTTCGTACAATCAGAAGTCAGCTTATACTGGTTATGTATTGCTTGATGTGTAGCCGTGTGTACTATAAATACTATATTGCTATCCATACTTCCATCTAATATTATAAATTCGAAAGTAACTCTGGTCTGTCTGTATGTTACCTTTTCACGCCTAAACCACAGAGCGGATTTCGATAACATTTGGCAGAGAGATGGAGAGGCCCGTGGCTAAATAATAACAGCCGCGCAGGTCGATCGATCTGGTTAAGCTACGCTTGCCGCGGTTCGTCTGTGGATGGGTGACCATCTTTACATACCGAGATCCCTCCGTTCCTCGGAAAGCACGTTAAGCCGTTGGTCCCGTCTGTCATTCGCGGATCTTTAGGAGTCGTTAAGGGTAGTCATAAGCCCGAAAATCTGACAACCAGTCTTACCAAGGCGTATCGTATTACCCAGTAACTGGGCTGTGGAGGTCAGATAGGCAGTCGCTCCATGTAAAATACTGGTATTCAGCTGCATCCGGTTAGACTGGAAGCCGACCCCAACATAGTTGGGAAAGGGCTAGGCAGATGATGAGATAGATTGCATCCCGGGGACGGACACAGGATATATATAAAATACACAGCTGAGTCAATGTGTGTGCCTCTGTTTTATCTATTCAACCGTAGCCTGAGGGAGGGTATTGTGCCACAATTGTGGAAAACTGCCAATATAACGCCTGTATATAAAGGCGCTGCAAAAAATGATGTTGCCAACTATCGTCCAATATCATTGTTGTCTACCATGTCAAAAGTCTTGGAGCGATTAGTTCACAATGCAATTTACCCAATCCTTCATAGTAATATTATCCCAGAACAGCATGGTTTTGTTCAAAATCGCTCCACAGTTAGTAACCTGGTTTTGTATTCTAACTTTTTATTTGAAAATATGGACAATCAACTGCAAGTTGACGCAATCTATACGGATTTCTGCAAGGCTTTTGACAAGGTGGACCACACCATGCTCTTACAAACAATCGAATTTAATGGTATCCATGGGAGTCTGCTTCGCTGGTTTATGTCTTATGTTAAAAATAGAACTCAGAAGGTTGTAATCAATGGATTTGCTTCAGATGTGATCAGCGTGACATCTGGTGTTCCGCAGGGGTCGATTCTGGGTCCACTACTTTTCATCCTATTCATAAATGACATAAAAAGATGTTTTAAAAATTGTGGTTTCCTCCTATATGCTGACGATCTTAATGTATTCCGTAAAATAAGAACCGTTGAGGACTGTGTTAAATTACAACACGATCTTGATCGATTCTCTGCTTATTGTCTGACCAATAAATTACATCAAAATTTATCCAAATGTAGGTATATTTCTTTCACTAAAAAAATTAATACCGTTCAATTTACATACTCTCTCGGTAGCACTCCTCTGGAAAAAGTTTCCCTAATTAAAGATTTAGGTGTACTCTTTGATGCAAAGTTATACTTTGATGCACACGTTGATCACATCACAGCCAAGGGTTTTCAACTGTATGGCTTTGTAAGGCGGACCTGCAACCCATTTAAGAATCCATCTACATTTTTATTGCTGTACAAAACGCTTATTAGATCTCAACTTGAATATGCCTCTTGTGTATGGAACCCCTACTACAATAAATACAGTGACCAATTGGAATCAGTACAACGTAAATTTCTTAGGTTTCTTAACTATACTATAAATTATTTAAGAGGTGGTCAACATATCACTCTCTTCTAGATAAATTTTCTTTGTCAACTCTTAAAGAAAGGAGACTGCATCATGATCAATCGTTCCTATACAATATATGTCACAATAAATTTGATTGCAATGACCTAATAAACCAAATATACCTTCGCATACCTAGTCGCTCCCAACGTATTCGTGATACTTACACTCACAGTTTATTCGCGCCGAAGTGGTGCAGAACCAACGCAGGAGAACGAGCTCCTTTACGTCGACTAATGATAAGCTACAATGATAATTTTGCTGATATTGACATATTTGCATTGTCACACGCACATTTTAAAAATAATATTTATAAAAAATCCACATAGTTATTGTTATATTCATGTTATATTCATACATCTAGTTTGTCACATAACAAGTTATTTCACCACACGCAGTTAATCTATGTTAGACAATAATTGTTTGCTAAGTTTGCTTAGATCTTGCTCAAACTGTTCTTAGTCGGATTAATTTGTGGATAACGATGCTGGTTGCGTGATTATTTAAGTGTTTTTTAGAATATCTGTACTTAAATATTAAGCATTGCGCAATTGTTTGTTGTCCTGAAGAATAAAAAAGAATAAAAATAATAGTTTTTATCGACATACCTTCCGTGCGAAGCCGCGGGCGGAAGCTAGTATTTTATAATTATTTATATTTTATATTATTTATATTTATATCCATAGGTACTATCCATACTAATATTATAAATTCGAAAGTAACTCTGTCCGTCTGTCTGTCCGTATGTTACCTATTCACGCCTAAACCACTGAACGGATTTCGATGAAATTTGGAAGAGAGATAGATCGCTTCCCGGGGAAGGACATAGGATAGTTATCAAAAATCAAAATCATAAGTCATTTATTCAAACTAGGCTGAGAATCAGCACTTTTCGAACGTCAAAATTACAAAAGACAGTCCCCCAAAACGCCCGCCCTTCACCACTTCCTAGTGCTTTCGCTGGGGAGAAGAAGTGGCGCAACAAACTCCCCAGCAGCACAGCTGTCTGTTCAGATATAAAATACTCGACTGTATGCAAAACTAATCTGCAGCAGTATCTAATTAACATTACAGGACACAGAACATTCAATTAAATTATTTGCCATATGTTAGCTAGCCACGCCAATATACCAACTAATACCATAAAAATCTATACGTACTCAAGCTAAAATAAAAATACTAAATCAAAAGTAAACTACCTAAGTAAAAGCCTCCAGGTATAAAGGGCGTGACAACTAACATATTTATGCAATGCTGGGTTCTGTTCACATAGGTAGCTGTCACTTGAAGTCACAAATGATAAACTAGGACCAGCAAAGTAAAAGTTAATAAACAAGTTAATACTAATAACAACAATAAAACCATGGTCAGCAAGACGACCAGTCACCACAAGCAACACCCGTTCACGAGCATTTTTATCGACATACCTCGCGGACGAAGCCGCGGGCGGAAGCTAGTAATATTATAAATTCGAAAGTAATTCTGCCTGTCTGTATGTTACCTTTACACGCCTAAACCACATAAGGTGAAAACGCCAGAGTAGCCCGCGAAATTCAATTTTATTAACGTTTTTTGCAATTTGCTGGCCAGTAGGTACTAAGTTTTACGTTGATTAAAATATGATTCGCGGCCGTAACAAATATGTATTTACAGAATTATCATTAAATTCATCAACACAACTCTCTAAGACCAAGTAATCCTACCGAATGACTATTTCATGAAATCTTGACATTTTAGGATTACACTAACATATCAAGATGTATTACTAATTGTAATGATTATAATTCTGTAAATACATATTTGTTACGGCCGCGAATCATATTTTAATCAACGTTCAACTTAATACTGACCAGCAAATTGCAAAAAACGTAATAAAATTTGAATATCGCGGGCTACCTTAGCGGATTTCGATAAAATTTGGCAGAGAGATAGATTGCATCCCGGAAAAGGACATAGGATAGTTTTTACCGAAATACCTTGCGGGCGAAGCCGCGGGCGGAAGGTAGTAATAATATTATAAATTCGAAAGTAACTCTGTCTGTCTGTCTGTCTGTATGCATAGACTTATAAAAGAAGATGGACTCCGCGCCACGCATATCGAAAGTGAAGCACATTAAGTATGCCGGGACCGCTTGTACAAACACGCCTCACGCTCACATTTACATCATAGTATGCCGACCGGCCGCCATTACGTGTCACGACAGCGTCAATCGTCAATCACGCACGCATAGATCGGTACGGTGCTTCACTTTCGATATGCGTGGCGCGGAGTCCATCTTTTTTTATATGTTGTGTGTGTTGTTGTTGTGTGTTGTGTAAGACTTATAAGTCTCGTAATTTTAAGAACGTTCAGGAGGCCTACCATGATCTATTTAAAAACGATTCAAAAGCAAGACATTTCAGTTTAGGTTCTTAAACTGCATCGTTCACAGTCGTACCATGGCGTCCAATATGCTCAGCGGCATTTGGATCGTTGAAAGTGAATGAGCGTTAAGAGCTCGTGCAGTAGGTATCCAGATGGCATGGCCTAAATTGAATCGCTAAACTGACGTCATGGTACGAATTAGCAGAACAGTTCAGTTTAGGTCCTAAAGTGGATCGCGTTAAGAACTCGTGGTAGGTATGCAGGTCTGATCTCAGTCTCAATCTGTCAAAAATACTTCTAAAATCCCTACATTTTTGACAAGTTTTTGACATTGATTGTCGCTGAGATGAGATTGCGACTAGATTTTGAACGTTTTTAATTACGGATATTGGCTTTCTGATTACTATTGGAAGGTCTGTCGCATTGGAGGACCTTTAACATTTTTACAGCTTCGTGGAATTACCAAAGAATACCTTCTATTCTGGTAGCAGTAGACCTCATACTTATAACGACTACATAATTACTTTTTAAACTTAATGTTTTCTCTTACTGAGTAAAATTGTTGTAGGTAGATATACTTTTTTCATCAGCAGGAGAGCAATAGGCGTGATCTTTCAACGCCAGGCGGTGTTAGGGCGCGAATCATTTGTTATTATTTCTCTCACGCGTCAAGTTTCCAAACAAATTGTATTGTAACTGACAATATGAGCGATTATTGTTCGATTTGATACAAATGTTCGGTCCGTGCCGAGAAATATTGTTAACGCACTTTGACATGGAGACTGTTTTTGTAGAAGGAAAGTTAGATATTGATGGTGCATGAAAACAAGGAGGCGAAATTAAGCGTTCATAAAACTTAAAAAAAGGACCATTGTAAGGCCTCCCAGAAGAAACCTAAGGAAACCCAGATGTGTAAAAATGTATGTGATCAAGATAATTTACTGTCCAAAGCAACTATACACATGGCATGCAAGATTTTATATTCAGTTAAATCGCAGTCTTGTTTTGCCTCAACGGCGTAAAAATTTAAATAGGTATCTAACCAGCAAATAATTATACCTAAATGTTTCCATTATTCGAAGCAATCAACATTACAAAAACTTAAAAATTTAAATATACAACAGCATAGTGTCATTATCTCACCAAAGAAAATGTATGATAAAATAGCCAATTAAATGTCAAAGTAAATAGGAACAGAATCTAGATATTTCACACAAGTCAGAATGATTTATTAGTCAGAAATTGGTCAGTACTGTACAGTAATAGGCTTTCCCTAACAAAAGGCCTTTTAACCTACCTACTTCCTGATTTTTCTTTTGTATTAAATTCTCTCCAATATTTTGGCTATGTATTATAAAAAAATAGCGCCGTCCTGTATGGCACTGCGTAGTAGTAGTAGTGTCCTGGATCTAGGAATACAAAGTTTGCTATTGTCGCGTCTATTTCGAATTAATTTACCTGTGTGTGATGTGTGTGAATGGCAGGACACCTTTAGCAAGAAGTCGATCGGGTCGGAAGAAAAGAAGAGAACACAATGCAGAAGCTAACCCAATGCAGTAGTTTGGTATATACTGTTGGGGTTTGTTAGTACAAGCTCAAGTTCTAAACAGGATGCTGTTTTCAAGTGGTATCGTTATGGGCTTAAATACTTTTTTTGTTATTTGAAATGGGTTTGCTCTTGACTCTAGTCTAGGTCAGAGGTGACAGATACAGAGTCGACGATGGAGTGAGCTTACCCAGAAGAAGCCTATTCACTCTCACTTTGAAGAGATTCGGGTTGTATGGGCTCGGAAACACAGACGCAGGCAGAGAGTGCTTATGTTTTATAGATACCCCATAGAAGCAAATAAGTACTTATATCATGAATATTTTTATACTTTGTAGCACCAAAATATACGCAATTTTCTTTACCCCTGAACCGCGGTGTGAAGGCGGTGACATGTCCTGTGACGTATAGAAAGCGCATTGCCGATGACGCCCGATCTATAAATCATATTTCGGGATCGGCAATCGTCCATCCGCCCGTCTGCTCGGCAACTTTCCTCGTTTTTTGTCTGACTCCTAAACCGTTAGCGTGTGATGTGATAGAAGGGTGGCGACATATGTTCGTTCCGTACGTTGGCAACAATTGTATCTTGATAAATTGATGAAGGCACCTGATGAAGGATATTAGGACTAAAAGGTCAAGCTAAGAAACAGGATTAGGGTACCTACCAACACGACGTGTTAGTACCTATTTGAAGGTTGATACTAACCTGTTTTTGGAGTAGTGGTGGCCCCGGTAACGGCCGCGACTTACAAGTTGTAGGTCTTAGGTTCGAACACAAAAAGTCGCTCGGCTAAACTTTGTGTAGGTACCTAAATAATTTCATCACCACTGAAGTCGTTGAAGGAAAATATCGTGAGGAAATCAGCGTGTCATAGAATCAAAAAATCGAAGAAGACTGCCAATTCGCACTGAGCCCGCTTGGTAGATTATGGCCCACTCTCTCGAAGAGAGGAATCTTGTGTCCCAGCAGTGGGAACATTAATAAAAGCTGATTATACTATCTAATCTATTCTAACTAGCCTGTACTGTCCCACTGCAGGGCAAAGGCCTCCCTTTTCCTTTTCCACACAATTCTGTCGTATATACATCTACATATACATCGTATATTATTCGATTGTACTATCGTAGTTTTAAATATCACCAGTTCTAAAAGTATATGAACTTTTCACACACTTTATTTGCCCCTTTATTTCCACATCATCGATTGCATGAATACATTATAAGGCTATTTGGAAAGCTTATTTGGATACGTTACACGCACCACCCGTTAGCCTATCCAATGGTAACATTTATCATCGGAATCCTATAAAAAGTAAACCGGAACTAATCCGGGAACCCCACCAGTCACCCTCCCCTAATCTGCATACGCCAAGAAAATAATTTCACGCCCTAACCACACGGAGACGATGTGCCATTGTTGAGATTTTATGAATAATTTTGATGCGTGGGTGTTTGTAGTGTGATACACTGTGGCACTGATAACTTGGCAGTGGCAATAGAATGGATTATTTGGAATCTTTATTATATTTCGGATTTTCCGCACTTGCTCGTGTATATCTAGATATTTGTGACGGTTCGTGTTTGGTATGCTCCATAATTATCCTTCGACGGACTATTCTTAATTATTATGATTGATGCTAAAGCTTAAGGGGAAAGCGCTAAGGTAGCCCGCGAAATTCAAATTTTGTTACGTTTTTTGCAATTTGCTGGTCAGTATTAAGTTGTACGTTAATTAAAATATGATTCACGGTCGTAAAAAATATGTATTTACAGAATTATAATCATTACAATTAGTAATACAACTTGATATGTTAGTGTAATCCTAAAATGTCAAGATTTCATGAAATAGTCATTTGGTAGGATTAATTGGTCTTAGAGAGTTGTGTTGATGACTTTAATGATTATAATTCTGTAAATACATATTTGTTACGGCCGCGAATCATATTTTAATCAACGTAAAACTTAGCACTGGCCAGCAAATTGCAAAAAACGTACCTATAAAATTTGAATTTCGCGGGCTACCCTGGCGTGTTCACCTTAATACCTACCTATGTTCTTTTCAATAGACGATTGTCAAGGGAAATCAGTATATAGTAATTCTTGATTCGTGCATTTAACTAATTTAGATTAAGTACCACTTAGATGGTGTCGAAGCCATCTATTCTTAACTCTCTGTTAACCAGGGTTAGGTCTCGTCTCAGGGTAAGTTACCCATTTGTGGTGATCATCTGTGGTTAACAGTGATCTTGCATGACACATGTATTGCTGAGAAAGCTCATTTGATTTCAACGTTTCAAGGGCAAAATATCCATTCATAATCTGAGAATATCTTAACCATATCAGCACGTATCACGTAGGTATATGACATGGCACTATAATGTGACATCGCGGCGACATAAAGAGCGCAATGTGTCTAGTCGACGGCTCGATCGACGTTATTGATACACGGAAAAGATTTCTCTTTGATAGTTGCGGTCGTGCGTTTTGACGCCTCGCGTCTTGAGGTAGTGCTGTGACGAAGTTTTATCGATACCTATTGTTTGTTTAACGTTTTCTACTTACGTATAAGATTATAAGACCGAATTATTGATGGTTCTTACCTACTGTGTTTCACTCGGGCACTCAAAAAAACAATTATGATAGCCAAAAAGTGATGATGCTGCTTTCTATCAATGTTTATAGTAGGTATATATTAGGTACCTATTTATTGGTTATTATAGCTTCTGTCGGTCAAGTGACCGACCGTAGTTATTTGCAAAAGCTCGCAGCTTTACTCCTTAGACCATTTGCATACGACTTTATACATATCTCAGTGATAAGTTAACCAACATTCTCACTTACTCAGAAGGCAGAATGAAGCGTGTCTTTCCAATATTTTAAATCTAATTATTTTAACTGAGAATATTTGATATTGGGACATGTCAGGATTACAATCATCGATAGGTAGCGTTATTATTGTTAGCACAGCACTAACCACCATAAGACTGCGTAACGTTCCCCACGCAGCGCCACATTTATTGATGGACTTTGGAAGTTTTCAATATTATGGCTACTTTACATATCATATGGAGAGTTTTATTACGATTTCGCATTTGCCGCCTGATGGGAAAAACGATTTCCATCGACATCGTAGCAAAAAAGAGGGTCTGTTGTTCTGGACTTTCCTTATCACTTCCAGAAATCAACAACATAACAGAAACAGCCAAATATCTTCCTTTTCTCCTGTTTTTTCTTCTGAAATACCTTGTTCTTTTTCTATTTTCTATTATATCACTTCTTTATAATATTGGAGCCATATTTTTATCATCTCCATATCGCTGGACGTTTATTCCCGCTATTTTTTCGCCATCCAAACCTACGCGGCAACAGTATGTCATTTTTATGTGGCCACTTTTCGACATTATATTCCTTTCTATTGTGGCAAAGGTGCTCATAGGGATAAGGGCCTTAATATACGATTATCGGTGGCACTCACTATTGTGCTTGACCTATTCTTTGAGTTATTGCCCTTATCGACAATGATAGCTCAATTTTGAGATTCTTTTAGAGTTTTAGTATGGAATAAAGTATCCTGGCCTAACGGTAAGTAAGATTGGTAGCACTAATAAGGCTTCATATAGCTAATTACATTTTCGAGTATAGTTTATGATGGCTTTGTAAGTTCCCATGGTGCACAACTTGTTGTAAGTAGGGCCAGGGTCAAGTTCCAACATAACTCGCGTCGAAAGCCCAACTTTTAGCGCAGAGGTCGATCATCAAGAGCAGCGCGGAGACAAAAACACAGAAAATCGGCCATTACCAACAAGCAAGTCGCAACTTCTTAAAACATCCTTATCCAAAGAACACATAAAAAGCAGACATCGTTTTTCTTTTAAAAAACTCTCTCATTTGCCTATCAATAGTGGTTGAGGCAGATCTGACCGTAATAAATGTCATACTTTATGGCACTTAGGAAAAAATGCAAGGGAGCCATTTTACATTTTAGCCGGTGACCGGGGATCGCTATGTCGAATTACGCATTTCGAGTAGCCATTTCCTTGGGGAATTTTAAATATTTTTCGTTTGAAAACATTGAGTTTGTGTTGTTGATTTACGATGTTTACTATGCAAGATATTTGTTGACGTCATTGATCGTTGACGTGCCACACAGAATAACAATATGAAACTTAGGTAGGTATAGCTTTTTCTCCAGCTAAGCATGTCAAGCTGATCAAGTTGACAGTAGGTATTTGGGAAACCAATTAGTAATGTTTCTTACCTATGATTTATTTTCCTCAAAATATGACTATCTATAGAAATAACATTAACAGTACAATTCCCGTAATTAAAAACGTTCAAAATCTAGTCGCAATCTCATCTTAGCTACAATCAATTATTGTCAAAAATGTAGGGAAATTAGAGGTACATTTCTGACAGATTGATACTGAGATTTGAATGTAAACGTTCTTAAAAATATGGGAATTATCCCTCTGGTGCTGTTATACTTAATCCAAAGACATTAAATTATTTACTTAACAAAATATAAAGGTAAATACTATTATAAGTACCTACTTATCTTAAATCTCTTTGTTATAATGTTATTTAATTTTGATTGTCAAAACGGAGCATTCTGTTATGACGGTGCCAATGACTTCAATACTTTCATGTTTATTCTTATAACTTAACTGTTCCTATTTTTATGCGCATAGGTCAAAGTAGTAATTAATCAAAAATCATGTTAAAAATTAAGTTGATTTTTCGTATTTTTAACACTCATTTCATGTAGATTTATTTCTGTGAACTATTGTGTAGTGTTGATTTGAAATAATATTCACGGTATAACAGTTTATTTATATAAAAAAATCTAAACACAGATTCCGATAAACTTAGGTACCTATTGCTGATTTGTATCAACGACATGAATAGATAGAGCTTACCTACTTACTTCCACGTCATAAATGCTTTGTTTGTCTAATAACCTGAAAACATTACAATAATTTTTATTTAAACTGAATACTTTGTGTAAGTTTATCGCATCGCATCAGATTAGGAACGACCATTGTTCCACTAATGAGATTACTCACGTATGATGCAAAGTACCTACCGCTGTTAGCTGAAACTCACTAAAATGCACCAAAAGCTCGCTTGAATAACGTTAGATTACAATCTGTGAGATATTCATGAACTCTGACCAGACCTGCGATACCCAAGTGTTACGTTTTCAGAATTAGTGTAATAGGTACTACCTACCTACTATCTAAATACCGGTTACCTTTCGGTGATAGTGAAGAAAAGATGGAAATCTTATCATCTTACCAGAATACATTTGGGAAGGTGTAAGTCGAACCTCGTAAAGTGGGGCTATCCTCGACGGAATGGCAGCAGGGTGTGGATGTGGAGCTGTGTCACAAACTTTGCTCCACCTATCCTGTCCTCTGAGCCCCAAAACATGCAGCCAAAATGACTTCTGCGCTGCCACCGATAACGCCGTGGAAGTAGGACGTTTTGGGCCAACATTTGAACAACTTTCATGCCAGCGACAAGAAGAAGATCAAAATACCAGTTATGTCAAACAATGAAAACAGCCGCTTAGTTATAAAGTAGGCTATCTACTATAATGTTAGCCTACATCATTCGCCGCAGGAGACGCCCTGGGCGTCGGGAATCGAGAACCGATTCTCGGCCACCGTAAGGCGCAGGCTTGCGGACGGCGAACAGTGGGTAGCTCGCCATCCGGTAAGGACCAGGCCCGGGTCGGTGGCGTGCTTCGAATTTAAAGAGTTACCGTGGCCCTGGCACAGGCAACTGAAGGAACACGGGTGGGTTTTAGTCAGTGAAGTCTGACACGAAAGAGCGGGAGAAGTTATTTGATAATTTCCTGCACAAAAAAAACCTACATCATCCCACTGCTGGGCAAAGGCCTTTCTCCATGATTTCCAGCTACCTATCTACATGAAATGAAATTAATTACTTTATTGAAAAACACTTTCAAATTACAGATGATTCGAAATTTTTTTAACCAAACCTATTAGTTATTCTGTGACCAAACCCAAATGCCGCAATAAGTAGCCGCCCTTTTCTGTTTCGTATTATTTTCAATCTGCACACGAATGGCGGTCTGGGTGCCAACTGTACGTGATCAATCAAAGATTTAAGCCTCCCTTTGGCCAAATAACGAAAGTGTTGCAAAAATTTAAATTAAATCTGTCCCAGACGTGTTTATCGCAGACGCACAAGTATTAAAATACTCCTTTTGTATACTCGGAAACATTTTTGTCTAAAATTCATTTTAAAAATGAACAAATCTCCTATTTTCAGGGAAAATATGACAAACGGTTGAGCTGAGCTGCTTTGGATAGAAAGATTTGGTTAGATATAGATTTTTGATAAATGCTATAATATCTAGTGCTGAAAATTATTCAGAGGGAAAAACTAAAATAAAAATTTACGTGTTATGCAAGATTCTGTCGTTGCTGCTTGAAATCACCACGTTGCTGTTGGTCAGTATTCGTTCCTGATTGCAATCTGAGGTAGGTTCCTGGCACATCGCCTGTGACGACCACATTAACCTATTTCCTGAAGTCCAAGACTAGGGACTAATTGCTATGTTTGCTTTAACCAGATATAGATAATCAAAATAGTTCCCTACTTACGTAACATTATAATCTAAAGTTAAGCACGGGCATACATAATTAATAAGTACCTAATAGGTGAGGCAAATGGTACCTACCTACAGTAGGTAGTAGGTAATACGGGCTGGTATCCGCAACTCCACGTCAATGCGCGTATTTTGCGTATGGTAATTGGCATAAGGAAATGTCAAAATGAAGACCTGTGTATCTATTGACATACAAAATAATAACAACTCTAAGAATATAAAGAGCCAAAAGTTGCTCCTGCTCCGCTAAATTCGCTGTGGCATCTTTGCATCGCTCTATTTTTTAAACCCCATAGAAGCCAACAGATAGAATCATGGATGACACTTATTGGCAAGGGGTTGATCGATTGACGGATGGCCTATTGTAACCAATCTTCTACAATTGAATTTAGAATTATTTAGATAGAGGGCGAACGTACCAGACGTTTTTAACTGGAATAGATGAAGAGAAAGGCAATCGGGAATAGATAAGTTGAATGAAAAAAATGCAATTTGATAAGCCACACACCATGAGCACTTTTGTTCTCTCGATTGCTGCTCAATTGTAATCTCAAAAGAAAATATATCATCTATTCGAAAAGAATAAAAAGAAAATAAAATGAGGTCTGCGGGGTAATTGCGTAACACACTATCAGTAGCAACGGCTTTTATTTAATCCAGTTTCACAACATTCATTGCGTTATTTACGTTGTTAAGCAGACAAATTGTTCGAACATAGATACCTATTTATAAACCTGCAATGGATTAGCCATATTCTTCAAAATGATTCAGATTTTTTGTGATTTTAATAAATATTTTGTGTCCTGCAATTATCTAGATACCTATAGGTACCACTACAAAATAAATAAAATAGGAGGCCAGTCACATTATCTAGGTGGGTTTGCAAAAGGGATAGTAGGATGGTACGGAGATTATCTAGACAATTTTTTCACCCCAGATCGAATTGTAAAGGCAAAGCATATTTTCCTCACACATCTTATTAGTAATTTACGTAAGCTTTTGCTCATTGAATCAGAGGAGCATCTCGAATCTTTAAGCAGTTGCGAGTTGAGCAAAGCGTCAGATTACGGTGACACAATATTTGCGGGCGGAGAGTGCGTGTGCCCGATAAAAATATTCTATTTATTACGAGCCACCGCGGAGGTACATTCAAAGCGCGTCACGCGTTGACATCCGACTTCTCCGCGTTTCCGAACACGTACGCTTGCTTAGGGTTGTGCTCGCACGGATTTGTTTATGATCCTTTTGTGACAAATTTGCGGTTTTGATTCAAATATAACTGCTTAAAAACAGGTATACGGTAAGTAACATATTGTTAAAACAATATAATTTGCAATAAATTCAAGGTTGCCTGGAAGAGATCGCAGAAAGTGATAAAGCCGCCCATTGCATATTTTGTATTAGTAATGGTATTTTTTTTTGGTGCCTATATTTTATTCTGGTGTACAATAAAGTATATATAAACAAATAAAATAAATAAATAAATAGGTTGAGAATTTAAATTAGTAAATTAACTCAGTTAATCTTTTCTATCCTACTATTGATCAATTAGTTTATTCTTAGAAGCCATGAAGTAAATCTACAAATACAAAATAAGTATCTAGGTAGAAAGTATAAGGTATACCGGGAAAGTTCTTTTAGGCTAAGAATAATGTTTTTCCTAACCGTAGTTTTCATTTACTTATTTGTAGTTATTTATGTACCTAGGTAAATGAGTCACTATTTACTCATTTCCCTATCCTATTCAACTATGAAGTAGTGTTGTTCATCCAATTCTGAAGCTTATTAGCTTATTACCTACTTATTAAACTAAATAAAATTCAGCACAGATTTTTTTCCAGCAGCAATTGTCAGCCCTGTATCATATTTCGCGGGATCACGCGCCCGTCCCCGTCACCATAGCCACCTATACAGTCAATACGTGCGAGTGCGAATAATTTTTCATCTATTCCCATTAAATGTGACGTCAGTGCCGCTATCAGATATCGGAACTACAGTTCATTATAATGTCATACTACTATAATAATACGAGTCATGCATTATTGCGTTCTGCTTTTACTTATTGAGTAGGTAGCACTAATAGTTTCTGAACGACCTATTTTAACCACATGAATTGATTGCAGTATACGTGCGCGGATCATACATAGTTTCCCTATTTTCTCAACCACGTCAACGTTCCTTTACACAGCTCCAGGGGAACAAAAATAAGTGTAGAACATAAAGTACACAACGCCGCAAAAAATCTAGTGTGCAACTAAAAAAAATGTACACGAGACTATTCAGCGTAAAAAGTATCATTCATACTGCACTGCGGTCAGCGCCAACTAAGCCGCCTCGCAAAGTCAAAAGAGCTTTGACTTCAAAGCGTTGGGGACTGGGGTATAACTGGCAACACCAAGAGAATGCAAAATAAACTTGCAACACTAAGGTAAGAGTGTAAAATAAATGCAGCAACAGCACATTACACAGCCATTGAATCAAAAGACAGACGGAGCGTGAAGTGATGAAAACTGGAAAAATAATAAAGTTGCCCCTTACGAGTGTGTGCGAGGGACGACTATTCTGGGATCTTGAGGCGCGCAGATAAGCACGGAGCGTCACTGATCGGTGAACTGCCCTTTACTCAGTCCTCCTTTGCTTGTAGGACCTTAATAAGTCTTGTAAAATCTCGTAGACAGGAACGTTGACGTTGGGCTACGAGTGCTTCGAGTGCTACGACTAAGCTACGACAATTACACTACCTCTTATTTCAATTTTAGCAGTTGACATAAGTTGTTTCAAATACATTGTACTATTTAGTCTCAAAGTCACAGTATTTAATTACTAACCTCATACCTGCGGCGTAATTGCGTAACACACTAACAGTAGAAATGGCTTTCATTTTGAAAGTTCATCAATATTAATTGTTTTATTTACGTTGTTGAAAGACAAATTTTGTGAACTATGAAGCAATGGATTAATAATATCTTTCAAAATGATTCATATTGTGATTGTAAGTGTGCTCGACCTAAATATATAACAAGTAAGGCTTTATAACTGCAAAGTTTGATTACTAACAATACCCAACGGAAAAAAAATAAAGAAACTTCCAGTACTTTCTGCAAATTCCCAAACCAATTCAACTCCGAAACTCTTTTATAAAATACACACATTTTAATATCGCCCACGGAAAATGTTGAGAAAAGGAAATTCTCAACTGAATAACGATTCCCTGTGGTCGGTACTTCGTAGTCGGTAGTGTCGGTACCGCGTCTAAGTGTTCGCACAAGCCGTGTCAATATTGGCAGACACTTGCAGGGAGAGACGTATGATTTTTACATCAAAAGCAACACGATCTCAAAGCAGACCAGAGAATTCACATCTGATGAGTAAGAGGTGTGGTAACGTTTTTGTCCAGCCCCGACGTGGGG
This sequence comes from Gortyna flavago, assembly GCA_963669345.1. Taxonomy (NCBI): domain Eukaryota; kingdom Metazoa; phylum Arthropoda; class Insecta; order Lepidoptera; family Noctuidae; genus Gortyna; species Gortyna flavago. Next base: position 12,373,309 of record OY770129.1, read on the forward strand.
ATAACAGGGCTTAGTAAACAGTTGCTGTTGCTTTGATATCTGTGCACCTTAAGGTTTTTAAATCCCTTTCAGTTAATGTCAAGAGTAATGACAATTTCAGCAACTCATCATTGGATTTTCCTAGTTCTGTTCCTACAAAGGATTTGCCTCTGGAAGAATATTTGGTTAGATCTTTCCTTTTTCTTACAATCTGTCACTATGGCTTAGGACATTTAGTCATTTTTATGAGGAATTCTAAAATGTCTTGCTTGGTATGCGTCTTATGACACATTCTAATAGTTGGTTGGATCTAACTTAGTTGTGCTGATTTGAGATCGGTAGTTAGGTATACTAATCACTCACCCTAATATTCCTAGATGTTGCGGAGGTGTATGCAGCTCCACGCTGAATTTTAATTGTATTTATATTTTAATCTGTTTCTGTAACCTACTAACACTAGAATTTAAGTAAAATTGTTATTAACCATAGATACTCCTGTCTGAAACTCAAACTCAAAACATTTATTTCAATAAAACCATTTACGGCACTTTTGAATTGTCAAGGAGTTGGTCAGTCAGGAATATGAAGCTAGTTGCCCATTCCAAAGCGTAGGAGGTACGCGCAAGAAACTCCATGGACATTGCACTCTTTTAAATTATATAAAATAAAAAAAATAAAAATAGAATTAACCGTTTTCTATTCTATGTACTAAAACAACATAAATAATAGAGCCTAACATCCATCAATAACACCACAGACTGATGTCGCGTTTAGTACTAGCTACTTCCGCAGAGCGGCGCCAAAAGCAAATTAGTGAAAACATAAATTATCGAAAGCGCAGAGCGGTGGCACCTTGCATTGTGAACAAATTTAATTTCCTAGTCGAGCACGAGTAAATGCATGAAACCAGGATCCGGGAGCAGGGGCCGCGCACCTATGGTTGCATTATTTACTGCACTTTCAACCCGACTATTGAAAAGCATTGTAATTAATTGGGTTACGGCCTGCGGTTTTGTCGTTGTTCAACTTACTCATCACTTGTTTAGGCGAAAAATTAAATGTACATGTATGTATTTGATTAGAGTGCTTTTAATGGTCATTAGTTAGGAATGGTTAACATAACTTGGTTTAATTTTATTTCTTCGTTAAAGTTTGGTTTGGCAGCTATGTGAACTGTTAATTTCTATTGTACCTAAATCTTGAATACCTAATTTGAACTACTAGATGTTTACATTTGCAGAGTTTGTAGGACTAAATCATCCCACTATAATACGTATTTTTGCCACTTAGTTTTTAATGATGATGTTATAATGACTTCCTGTCACTGATATTTACATAGCAAGTAGTGTTATACGACATTGTGTGGGTAAGTACAACTTAAAAGTGAAAAATAAACACATTTTTCAAAAAAAAAGACAACTTACTTCCAAAAAAGACTAGGTACCTACCTACAAAGTGAAAAATAACTTTAATTTCGGGAGTCGTTGTCGTTGGGTTCGCATTTTCGTTGTTTGCCACCGACCGTTTTTAGGGTTCCGTACTCAAAGGATAAAAACGGTACCCTATTACTAAGACTCCACTGTCCGTCTGTCTGTCTGTTACCAGGCTGTATCTCATGAACCGTGACAGCTAGACAGTTGAAATTTTCACAGAATGTATATTTCTATTGCCGCTGTAATAAAAACAGAATAAAATAAATATTTAAGGGGGCTCAAATACAACAAACGTGATTTTTTGCCGATATTTTATATGTAGTGTTAAATATTGTATGGTGGTGCTTCGTGTGCGATTTCAACTCGCACTTGGCAGGTCTTTATACTATTACCTACATGATTTCTTTAATAAATAGCTGCTGTAAATAAATTCGATGAAATTATTTAACAATACCTAACGCATCAAATCTGTAGCATTCCATTTAATATTAATATCTATGCAAAATTTTCACGTTTCACAGCGGGGATTACAGTTGTTGCCCGTCGCATCCCAAAGTTACGGCTTTAATATAAAAATAAAGTTTAACGAGTATGCGCAGTCTGTTGCAGCTTCCCAATGTTGAGCTCGATTTATTGCTCGGCAAAGACCATTTGTTTCCGATACTTTTTTGTGGGCTAATCCCCCTGTATCTCTTCATTTTTTTCCGCGAACTGGCCGATTAAAGCATTTTGATTGTTGCTATAGGGATGAACTTTAGCGGTTGGGACGCCTGTTCGATTTGTGTGAGCAATTATAAGTGTGTTGTGTCAACGTTTAGGTTAATTTTATTCAAGATAGTATTGGACTTTAAGTGTAAGGAAGATTTATTTTGATTTGGTTTATGATGGGGGTGTTTTATAGATACATTCGAGCTACTTTAACCTATCTATGTTCTTTGTCTGCCATAGTTCCTAAATAGTTAACATCTGATTCTCAAACAGAATGTATGAGGTTTCAATAGGTATCCTTGCTAGCGTTTTCACATATTTTTCACAATATGTGTAATAGAAAACTTAATTGAGAATTTGAGATGGACCGGACTTGATGTCGCATACCAAACTGCTCCGGTATTAGAGACAACTTGAGATGTCTCGGTGCGACTTGCCGGCAACAGATGGCGCTAGTAGATACGATACCGAGCTGCAAAGTTTTCCCACTTGGAGGGAAAGATGAGATTATGCTATAATATATATTAATTACGTATTAATCTTGAATATAATAAAAAAATCTACAAAAAAATCTACATGGCTATAAGGAAGTAAGAAATAAAATAATGTGAAAGGTTTCAAGGGTACCTATTGCAAAGTTTTATTAAACGTTACTTGACGACGAATTGTGATTCTTTTCTTTCAAAATCCGTCATGAAATATCGTGCTTTCGGATTTAAAGTTCCTTCTAATTGGACTCTTATAAGAAACTATCACACAGAGATTCCTTCAACGAGGACATATAGGAAAATACTGAACTTTATTTCACAAGAAACAACTGGGTTTTCTAATGCTTGCTACTTCTCTGCATGAAAAGAATTCGTTCAATAAAACATGGTGACATAAATAGGTGGCAGGTAATTAATTAACATTAATTATGTATAAATATATGATTATGTTGTGAAATCTCTGTAAGTTATAGAGGAGATAACAAGTGGCTAAGAGCTGTTAACTTGTTTGTTGATAAAGAGTACTGGAGATTATCTGCCGGTGAAAATATTCCACGTATTATACAAAGATAACGTTTGCTTAAAGTCAATGTAAAGCCAGGCAATTCTGTGAAAACTTGCGCTGCAATAAATTCACTTGGTATCCTCTTTCTCTCTCCTATTGGTATATTATTTTGAATGATTGATCTTTAACCGTAACCGTATCCTGATGTCAAATTCCATAGAATAAGAATAATATAGGAGTTACTAGTTCTAAAAGTTGGTGGTTAGTACAGAAAATATTTTGTCTGTTTAGGTCATGCAAATTAATTTTACTAGCTATTGATTTTAATAAGATACGGAATATAAAAGTACCTTAAGTACTAATATAATTTTTTCTTTATGTTGCAGAAGTTCATACAAACTATAAAAACAATTCACTATGATTACAAAAGTAAAATAAAACCAGTGTTAGTTTTTACAAAATGTACTATAGTGTAGTTTTGTAGTGTTTCATTATTCGTAAGCCAAAATATTCTTAAAGAACCCGTTCAATTTTCATAAAAGTTTTCAACCTATTACAGAAATAAAGATCAATATGGTAAAATTTAACAATATATTTACGGATATAATTACGTCAGGTTGTATTAAAGTGTGGCAGACTTCACCGAATTCACCCACACATTTGCGTTCCCAAGCGCCCGGGGTGGTTTATATTCTAAAAAAGGTCATGTCATGGAACGCTGAAAAAAAACTAGCAAAGCTAACGTCCACTACACCGCTACGTTTCTAATGAATCTCGTCATTATTTTTTCAACTCTAGGCAATTTCGAGGGCAGCGCTACTGCTCGTCCATATGCTTGTGCACCAACTCCAAGATTTAGATAACTAACTTTTTATATTGAAAAATATTTGACTATAAAATATATACCGTCAATTCTGGCTGGTCATCACTTAGCTGCCTCGGCTTATTTTTAATTATTTTATTATTGGATGGTTGTTTTGTTACTGTTTGCTGTACCTACTCTGGACACTTTTAACGCGTACGACTTTTTTTTTACATCGTTCTCACATATAATTGTAAATTTAACATTAATGATGTAACTAATATTTTTGTAAAAACATAATTTAAAAGAGCGTCCATGGAGTTTCTTGCCCGTTCTTCTCCATAGGTACCTGTACCTACTACGCATTGGAATGGGCAACTAGCTTCATATTTTCTGACTGACCGACTTCTTGGCAATTCAAAAATGCATGTAAATGGTTATTTTGAAATATATGCTGTGAGTTTGAGTTTGACAAACATATTTTCTTCGCGGTATCATTACAATACGTGTAGATTGATTTTCAAGATGACATAAAACTCCTGTAGTTTGAAGTTGAAGTTGAAAAGTACAAGAATCAAATCGATCGAGGCATCTTAAAGTAATCTGTACTTACACATACAAAACCTAACAATTATTTATTAAGAACTTTTTCGTAAAGACAGTTTAAGCTAGAAAATAAAAACTGAACTAACCTAATTGTTCATACTCTTGTACGAACAATGCACTACTCCCCTTAACAGCATAAAACATTTCTTAATGCTGAATAATTTTAAAGCTGTTATGAATTACCCTGTGTTTCAATGGGTAAATATACTTGTAGATAACATCGTTCTTTGTTTCCAACGCCCCTTCGGTGACATCTCATTGTCTTTGATATATGATTGATAATCACGCAAAAAAATATATTTTTCCTTCACTTATATACGGAAAATGTACACACAGGTAGGTTTAATAATGATTATCAATGTACTCTGTAGTTATGTGTAGTACCTATGTATATATATAATGGTTTGTACCTAATGTGTGTGCTTACGTCATTAAATATGGTTTCTTGAATATGGCTAAGTAAATATAGATTAGACTCGCTTATAAGAATCTCAAAAACATGTTTACGTTGTTATAAGATTAGTATTGTATGGAATAATTTGTTATTACTCATGTTTTTTTTTTTCATAGGCCTGTTCTCTCCTCGGCTCCTCTCTTCGAGAGGGAGTGGGCCACCACGCGGGCCCAGTGCGGGTTCGTAAATGTCCCATGTCTTCGAATTTTTGGTTCAAGGACATGCCGGTTTCCTCACAATGTTCTCCTTCACCGTTTTTGAGAGCAGTGGTGAATATAAAAATATGAATATCAACACAATCCAAAAAAAGAAATACAGAGCTGCCATCTGAAATTTAAAATATAATAAAGATAAACAAACATAGAATGCAGACGTAAGAAGGATATTTATCAAAGTTTAGCTAATGTAGTGATATTTAGGTACTTCACCTTGAAAACAATAATGAAATAATAATAACTGCAAGAAATGACATTTCACTACTACTTTCTGACAATAATTCGTTTTATTTCGTTAAGAATTCAAAATATTACTAAATAACCGAAAATTATAATATAGATAATATGGTTATTATTCAGGAAAAAAATTATGTGGTCCATGCAAAGACTCGAAGAAACTGTCGATCGTGGATCAACATTTTTGCTAAACATCAATCAATGACATAGTAACAATTTGATCTTATCACATCGCATTTATGATATGAGTGTAAGTTTTATTTTCCGTGTAGTAAGAACCATTTTGGTTCGTGTTGTGTTTTTATCAAGAAATTTAAATATTTTTAATTCTGTGGTTATTCATGCAAAGCACCGATATGTTGTAGAACCGTACACTTGACTAACGTAGCAGTATTTTTGACGTCGTAAACTCAGAGCTACGCAAGTGTCGTAGACCCGTTTACTTGACTAGCGTAGCAGTCTTCTTGACCTCGTAGTCACAGAGCTACGCAAGTGTCGCAGGCCCGTCTACTTAACTAGCGTAGCAGTCTTCTTGACCTCGTGCCCACAGAGCTACGCAAGTGTCGTACACGTCTACTTGACTAGCGTAGCAGTCTTCTTGACCTCGTAGTCAGAGAGCTACGCAAGTGTCGTAGGCCCGTCTACTTAACTAGCGTAGCAGTCTTCTTGACCTCGTGCCCACAGAGCTACGCAAGTGTCGTAGACCCGTGTGCTTGACTAGCATAGCAGTCTTCTTGACCTCGTAGTCACAGAGCTACGCAAGTGTCGTAGATCCGTCTACTTGACTAGCGTAGCTGTCTTCTTGACCTCGTAGCCACAGAGCTACGCGATTGTCGGATACCCGTCTACTTAACTAGCGTAGCAGTCTTCTTGACCTCGTAGTCACAGAGCTACGCAAGTGTCGTAGGCCCGTCTACTTAACTAGCGTAGCAGTTTTCTTGACCTCGTAGTCACAGAGCTACGCAAGTGTCGTAGGCCCGTCTACTTAACTAGCGTAGCAGTCTTCTTGACCTCGTGCCCACAGAGCTACGCAAGTGTCGTAGACCCGTCTACTTGACTAGCGTAGCAGTCTTCCTGACCTCGTGCCCACAGAGCTACGCAAGTGTCGTAGACCCGTGTGCTTGACTAGCATAGCAGTCTTCTTGACCTCGTAGTCACAGAGCTACGCAAGTGTCGCAGGCCCGTCTACTTAACTAGCGTAGCAGTCTTCTTGACCTCGTGCCCACAGAGCTACGCAAGTGTCGTAGATCCGTCTACTTGACTAGCGTAGCTGTCTTCTTGACCTCGTAGCCACAGAGCTACGCGAGTGTCGGATACCCGTCTACTTGACTAGCGAAGCAGTCTGCAGTCTTCTTGACCTCGTGTCCACAGAACTACGCAAGTGTCGTAGACCCGTCTACTTGACTAGCGTAGCAGTATTCTTGACCTCCTAGCCACAGAGCTACGCAAGTGTCGTAGACCAGTCTACTTGACTAGCTTAGCAGTGGTCTTGACCTCGTAGCCACAGAGTTAACAGCGTCAGCCTTTGCAGGCTAATTAGTTATAGACTCTTACTTAGCATTAGCAAGCGTAACCGTTTATTTGAAATAACAGAAAAGGATATAGATGTACCTACATTTGCCATAATTACTAGCAACTAAAATAAAATACAGATTCCAAGGCACCTACTTCCGAAAAATGAAAGTTATTTCATAATTTTGAGTTAATTTCTTTTGAGGTCGATAAAAAATTTTTAAATTACTTTTTTCCAACAATTATCAAAAATGATCGACGAAAATAGAGGTTATCTTTATGGTGACTTAAAATTATAATTTCTGGTTTAAGTATTCAAATAAGCAAATCAAAGCACTCAATTTGTTCGTGGCACTATAAATTGGCGTCCATACGTTTTCAGATCCATTTGTTTATATTTTTGTCACATAGTTTTGATCTTTTATAGTGATTGTTCTCTCTCTATCTGCTTTGAGAGTGTCCATGGAATTTATATCCCGTTCTTCTCCATAGCTACCTATGCTTTGGAATGGGCAACTAGCTTCATCTTTCTGACTGAACGACCCCTTGACAATTCAAAAGTGCCTGTAATTGGTTTAATTGAAATAAATGCTTTGAGTTTGAGTTTTGCTAGGGTAGCAGTCGTTACCTTCTAAGGCACAACATTACGCGTGACCTGATCATGCTGCCGACGTAAGGTGAGACTCCCGTTTGTGTAGTTGTTTTATAGGCTACAAGACTAAATAGAATTATAGTTTTTTTTTTGCAAATAGAAGAATATGCATAAAAATTTCTAGATCTTCAGAAGCCCGAACATATGACAATCAGCCTTACCAAGGGATAAAATATTACCCAGTAACTGGGTCGTGGAGGTCAGATAGGCAGTCGCTCCATGTAAAACACTAGTATTCAGCTGCATCCGGTTAGACTGGAAGCGGACCCCAACATATTTGGGAAAAAGCTAGGCAGATGATGGGAAGAATATGGATCTGCTGCTTCTTGAACTATGTCTTCGCAGTATATTGTTTTGTACTTGGAAAAGCCAGTAGAAGTTGTAATTCAGATTTTGGAGAACATACCTCACGAAATATAGTAAGTGCCCATTAATTTATTGATTGTAGATATTCCAATAAATGATCAAACCACTGTCTGTACCTGTAATAAAACATTTCAGAGAAATAATTTTTGAGGGTTCTAAATATTTTATTCATCAGCCGAAAGACGTCCACTGCTGGACATAGAACTCCCCCAAGCACCTCCACTTCGACCGGTTCAGTGCTTCTCCCATCCAAAGGCTTCCTGCGGCCTTCAAAGGTCGTCGGTCCACCTTGCGCAAATATTTTATTAGAAACTGTTAATTGATCTCTTTCTTGCGTAAAAGTCAAAGAAGTAAAGGTTTTAGCTTGTTTTAAGTTAGTTTTAATATTTTCTGTTTTGTAAGGGGCCACTTTACAGAATATAGGCACTTAGCTACTATAGCTTTAAGCTTTTTAAATTTAGTTAGTATCTTCCTATGTTATGTGTTTAGTTACAGAAATACCCCTCTTCCAATCACTTTGCAAATAATTTATTCTAAGGATATTTTACCTATAGGCACCAATACCTACTTAGATATTTTAAAGAACATCATAACTACTTACTTACTATCAAAATGCATAATAAACCTTCATATTACTGCACATAACATACTTTAATCTCAATTAAATGACATTAATTGCAACATTTAACAACAATTAACTAGACCTACTCTATTTTTTCTCTACTTAATTTTTAATTTTTACTCTATTTTCTTAAGACGTCTACTCTATTTACAGCTTTTCATTCATAAAACTTAAGAGTGTAAGTAGGTACTCAAACTAACAACTCAAATACTTTTTAAAATTTTATAAAAAAACTAAACAAACACTCAATACATTGAATAATACAGAAGTACCCTACATCTATATGTTGATTTTGATACCAATATTATAAAGAATAATCATTGAAAAACATCCTGAACAAAGAACTTTACAAAACAAACTTATCTTTGACCCTCCTAATTTAACATTCAACCCTTATGAACTGCAACATAAGGGTTCTTTTAGCGTGTGTTGTAAGTGTTGGGTGTAAAAGTTATAGTGGTCTAGAAGACGGAACCTATTGGAGTGGCTTTCGGGAGTTTGGCTAAGTTGTCGATCGTTGAGATCGCTATTGTTTCGACACTTCAGCCCCTTTGTATTGTAATCACGATGTAATATGTATAAAGTATGTACTTGTATAGTGGGCAGTTGGAAAAAATGTGCTGGCAATAGCGCCAATAGCAGAGAATGTTGATTATACAAAATAATCTAATATCTACCTGAAAAGTTCTCAGACAATTTTTTTATTAGCCGTTAACGTCCCTCTGCTGGGCAAAGGCCTCCCTACTTTATTCCCTCTCTCTCTGTCCAGAGCTGCTAAGAACCAATCTTTATTAAAAAAGTCCAGTCAGCCATCATTACCTACTTAATATTATTGACTAGGAATTTATTTTCAAAACCACATAGTAGGTACGTATGTAAATATAAAGACAAGCAATCAAATAAATCTGTTTCTAATGTTTTACTCACTAAGAATTTAGGTAGAAACTTTGAAATTCATATCAGGTGTATCAATCCTTAAAAAATATTGTAAGTAGAGCCATACTTTGAGTTTCTAGGATTACTTTAATTACAATTTAAAACAACTTGCTGGAAATTAAAAGCTAAAAAGTAATTATCGCTATGGTACACCAACTCCTTATTTTTATTATTCATAGACGAAAAAAAAATTCTGAAGTTCTAACAAATTAAGCAACATAATAAAAAGTAGAGTTCAGTTTTCCTACTCAATAGAATTACTACAGTCCATAAACAAATCTAAGAGTTTTCCTCCTTATAATCAAAGTTTATAATTAAACAAGATTGTAGAAGTAACAGTTAGTATTTATTAGGCGGCAGAGAGCGCGCGGCCGCGGCTTCTTCTAGGCTCATATTGATTACCGGTGACATTGTTATCAATCCCCGAGCAGACGCGCGACGCCCGACACACACAACACCCAAAAGAAACAGGAACGTTTCTTCGCGCGTTTGTAACGCAACGCAACGAAAAAAGAGGCGGAGACTCCGCGACAGCGTCGTCGACCAATTACAGAGCAGCTGCAGCCGCGGCGGACCAATCGCGCGCGGCGGCCGGGGCGGGCGCGCGCACGCGGCCGCGCCCTCGCCTCGCTCCGGCTTTTTATTTATTGTTGCGCGGAACAGCGCGCGCGACGGGTGTGTGATGCGTGTGTAGTCTCCCGCGAGCATGGAGTCCGCCGTGGACTCAGCGTCGACCGCGAGCGAGGTGAGCGGTTCGTCAGGGGGCTCGCCGCGCGTGAAGGCGGTGTCACCGGCGCGCGCGCTCAGCCCGCCGCCGCTGCTGGCACCGCGGATGCCACTGCCGCCGCCGGGGCTGGGCCTGCTGGGATCGCTGCAGATGATGCACCACTCGCCGCTCGAGCTCATGGCGGCCGCGCATCACCACGGCCCGCCGCGCTACGGTAGCCCGCCGCCCATCTCCACGTCCGACCCGTCCGCCAACGAGTGCAAGCTGGTGGACTACCGTGGCCAGAAGGTGGCAGCCTTCATCATCCAGGGGGACACGATGCTGTGCCTACCGCAGGCTTTTGAACTGTTCCTGAAGCACCTAGTGGGCGGGCTGCACACAGTGTACACCAAGTTAAAGAGACTGGACATAGTGCCGCTGGTGTGCAATGTGGAGCAGGTGCGCATCCTGCGCGGGCTGGGCGCCATCCAGCCGGGCGTCAACCGCTGCAAGCTGCTATCGTGCAAGGACTTCGACGTGCTGTACCGCGACTGCACCACGGCAAGGTACGTCCAACACATGAACACCTTGTTCCTCCTTGTTGTTGTCACATGTCAGTGTCACCGACCATCTGGCCGGTGGCCGGTTTACCGGTCAGTTAGGAAGGTAGGTATCACCTCTGTGTCTGTAGTGTTCATTTAATTTTACTGTGACTGGCTTATTTATTTATTTTTAAGGTTACGTTTATGTTGTTTTTGTATGAACCCTGACACACTTTTTCCTCCACTGACCTCTTCATGTGAGCAGGATTTAAAGTTTTGTAACGGATGTCAAAGTCAAGTATTGATGAACTACACATGCTTAAAATAATCGAGTGAACTACAGTTTGATTGTGACTTTACATCTTCTGGAATATTAACCTATGAACGGTTTGGACAACATAGGCCTAATAAACAATCTAGCTAGATAGAGAGGTCCGTGAGTGCATGACTCCGATAATTAGCTATACAAATATAATTTAATTGAGCTGAGGATGAGCCAGGAAGTGTCATCAAGGTCGTCGGATAGAATATAAATTGTGTGGCGTTTGTCCGCCTGCATGTACAGCCCCGCGGGGAGAGACGCGCGATCCATTAATTTTTCACATTTTAATACGCGCAAAATATTTCCACCGGATTAAATATTAAAGTGGGCTTCGGTCGGCGACGGAAGGGTTAAATCTCAGTTAATTAGCTGCTGTGGCTTAAATATTTAAATAGTAATTTTTACAAACGGTAAAGTTAGATTAAAAAATCTTGTTGTGTTGTGGTTGCGGCGGCCCGGTAGGCCTATATCGGTGTTTTTACTGAATGTGTTTTTAAAAATGTAATGTTGCCGGGAACTGTGCATCTGGGAGGCGTAAAGTTTAATTTTTTGTTGTTGTTGTCGCTTTGTGTTAAATTTAATGTTTGTTTATTTATTGGGGAGCGGAAGCGCTCGTACGTGTGACGCGGACGCGCGGCTGCTCGCCTTTCTGACTCATATCTTTGTTTGACTTTATGAAATCACTATCCACCTAATTCATCTGACTAATGATGTCATACATAAATTCCTCTAATTTGATTGATGTTGGATCCGGGGTGGATATAAAATAACAGTTGGAACTGAGATTGTAGGTACCTACCTACTACATTATAAGAATAAAATATTTTATTAATTCATTCGGTAGGTAGATAGATTTTTCAGTAAAACTATTTAATAGGAAAAGTTGTAATATTTTTGTGAAATTTAATTAAATGATGAGGAAAATTAATAAATGTGGAGAACCAATAAATCATTATTTTTTCTCAACATTATTACAGGCACTGATTATTAAAATGCACAATCTTAAATAGAGAAATGTGTCTGAGATGGGGGGGGGGCTGAGTTACAATTCAACCGGCTCTCTTAGGTAGGACATGTTACTTTACAAAACGGTTAGTAATATAAAAAAAAACAATAATAAACAATCAGACAGCAACAGCTCTACATTTAAATCTTTAGAAAGCAATTATAACTCAACTTATGTCACCACAGTGAAAGTTTTAATATAAAACGAGTCATTTGAGTTCCAAAAATAAATGAATGGAGGTACAAGAAATATCATAAAAATACCAATCAGAGTAGAAATAAATGAAAAAAAAAAAAACTCGTCCGTTCGCCGGCGGTAGGCGAATCGGACGAAATTCGTATTGACATGTTTCCAGTATTACGATTCTACTAATACAGTCGACAAAGAAATCTTGTTTCTAACATAAATAACAATTCGCTTTTTGTACCTGACTTCTTTTGGTAAAATAAAACAACTATTTTGGTCTGCTATTTTATATTATAGCTAGGTACTCGGTAGGTATTAAAATTGTTTCGATTTGACTAGGTTGGTATTTTTTGTTATGGTTGCTAACGTGTCTTATTTGCCTTGATTTGATTGGTAGGTAACCAAATATGTTTATTGATAATTATAGATATATGCAGCATTCATAATAAAGCACGGGTCACAATAATAATTTTTAACCTTTTATTGAACTAATTAGTTACAATTAGGTAACGTAAAAAAATAGTAACGCTTCAAAACATAAATTTTTCCTATGGAGTATCTATACTTAGATGAAATCGTTTTATAAGTCACCAATTAAATAATAAAAGCAACAAATATTTCTTCAAACACAAACCTAATGGATGTCACTACACACATTTGGAAATGCGATATTTAAAAAAATAAAAACGGAACGCCCGCATTACAAAACGCAGTGTAAATAATAGGAGGACGTTCCTTTTCACGCTTCAATAATTGCTCGACAGCAGATAAATGAGAGATATCACGTTACAGGCGAGGATCAGCACGGGTGTTCTGACTTTACTTCTATAACTCTTTTATGTGACTTAATGTATAAGCACAATGCCTTTTTTTAAATTCTTTTATGATATTTAATAATAGTATGTGAGTCAGATTGGGATAGTCACTTACCATGTGTTGTTCAATGATTAGCCGTTAGTTGGTGGAGGTCAGATAGGCAGTCGCTCCATGTAAAATACTTACTGGTATTCAGCTGCATCCAGTTAGACTGGAAGCCGACCCCAACATAGTTGGGAAAAGCTAGGCAGATGATGATTGTAAACTTTTAATTCTGAAAACCAGAAACAGTGCTGACTATTTATTTATTTTATACAAATGTGTTCATATCAATATGTGGCCTTGTCTGATTCTAGTCAATCGAATTCCGTCGATTAATTAGTAAGTAGAGAAAGCACTTGAACCGCACAGAAGTAGGCGCTACTGCCGTCGACTTATTTTTTCTTCTAATCAATACATTCAAAGCACAGGGTTCCGTCCATTGTCTCTGCTACAAAGAGCGAGGTTCAATTACGGAGGTCATCAACACGACTTTTTATGGAATTTTCAACTTTACGACTCATTTTGATGGTCCGCCTTCAAACGGAGTGATATTTTGTAAATAAACAAAGGACTGAAATAACTACCTCATTACCTTTGTAGAGCCGGTAGTGCGGAGTTCTACTCAAGCGTTTTTGTAGCTAGTTTAAAACTTATAGGTGTATGGTACTGGTTATGAAAAAGATAAAGTTTCTCTCTGTAATGTTTAATTTGTATCTATGTTCAATGATTAAGCCACATCTTACAGGAACCTGTGATTTAGAACGCAGTTCACCCGTCGCGGGTTTAGACAAGATGTTTTTATTATAACACTATTAAACTAATAGCCAGTTAAAAGTAGGATACCTAGTCAGGTCAGTGTTAGTTGTTACGTCAACTATAATAATAATTTAGTTATAAACAGATATGTTAGTACTATAATATTTATTTTAACTTTTGTTTTATAGCTCACGGATGGCACAATGATTTGTTTGCTTAGACACACATAGTCCGCATGCAAGCGTAGGTATGTAGTGCATTATTATCATGAATGTTGTGTCCGGACTCCGACTGGCGATGGTCCAAGCACTGATTCTCATTGAAATATTAAACCAAGACACTGCAATGCAGTGTCTGAGACGCGTATGTTGCCAAATTAATACAATGTTATCTCATGTAGATAGATTAACAATAAAATATTAATAATTGAAAATGCATAAATTAAACATCTTGATTAAGTTATAAATATTCATGTGAAGGTTAACAATAATTTCTAGTTTCATTTTTAATATTTTGTCTGCGATTGTGTATCTATAAATTTAATTATTTCTGTTTGATCAGTAAAGTACTTTCCGTAAAATTGGAATGAATAGGTACTACCTACTTAATCATGAAATATACAGCAATAGGTAGTAGAATTTTCTTGTACATGCTGTATTTTTACATTTATTTAGCCAACTTTTTGTAGGTGACGAGTAATAAAAAAAATGCGCCACATTTGATTTTGCAACCTCTAAAATAAACGCATAGAATTGTATAGCCCAAAAAATATAAAAAAACGGTAGCAGTATGTAGGAGTATCCTAGTGGACTTAGTTTGATAAGTAACTGGGAGGTGATCTACCTAGATTATCTGCGCCGGCGGCGTCAGTGCGGCGACGGACCGGCGCAGCCGCCGATACCGGGCCAGCCTCACGCCTCGATGCACGTATCGCCATCCAAACAGACAATACACCCACACCAATGGAATTCTGTTTTGCTTTCTAGATTTCCGCATATCGATTGGCAGTACCTACTTCTATTTGATATAAATTCAGTGGTTATTCAACTCACCTCACACCGCACATCTCGATTAAACAAGACCACCCAACGCGATAATAAATGTACAACAATCATCCAAACAACATTACATTCACAATTGAACGACAAATAAACTCGAGTGGCTTGAGGAAACGCAATTTCCTTCGAGGCAGTAAAGCGACAAACTGTTCCACAATGGGAATATCATGGAGGCAATTTATTACGAATGATCAACAAGTAGCTGGGGAACTTCGGGCTACAGACGGAAAGCAAAGAATGAATGCGAGAGCCTCCGAATTGAAACGAACACCGATAAAGGACCCTCCGAGTGTCGGCGGCGTGCACGCTCGGAACGCACGCCAACACTCCAATCCTCCCGTAGCTACAATTCGAAAAAGCGAACGCACACAAATGACACGAGGGAATCCCTCCCGGCTAGACAGAATTATCTCGGCCTCTCTATTTCCGTTTCGCGTACTATTGAAATCACGTCTCACTCGCTCTTCCCGGGGCTGTATAACGCCGTCTCTATCGCATTCGGTTCATTCATGACTGTATATTTGAATGGATTCGGAATGTGCGTTTTCTTCCCGCTAGTCTCCAATTCGACGTCATTCAGGAAACGGCCGGGTGACATCGGGACGTGTCGTTTGAATCCTGCTGCAAATCTTTGCTACGACTTTTTTCAGTCGTGGAATGCTTGTGATAGTCAGTAAAAGCGTTCTACGGTTGAATGTGACTGCTAAGCAACAGTTATGGTCATCTGTCGAAACGAGATCGATTCACAAAAAGCGACAATGTATTAATGAGCGTGTTTAATAAGAATTCGCTTCCGTGTTAGGTAGATATTGAATGGTTGATAGAAACCATTGCATGGCGTGTGGCGTAGTGCGCCGGTAGCCGTTGTAACGTCTTATAATTGCGGCTCACCATGTGTTGAGCTCTAATCATGTTTAATTATAGTAAGAAGAAGGAGTCATTGCCGTTTATCATGAGATGAACTGTTACAGACGTATAAACGCCGCGAGAAAATGATGGATTAAACGTTGCTCCAGTTACGAGTATGAAAGTACGGTGCTCACATTAATTAGTAAACGTTAGAATAGATTAGAGCTATAAATATGTTTTATATTTATTGCTCTGCCTATATGCGTAATTTATTAATAGGCGGCGAGAGAATTTCCGGAGTATTTAGTATTTATATCGTAGCTTCTAAATTGTTTTAAAACGGCGTCATTTGTCGGTTTACTGACTCTGCTATTTAAAATAATGTCTGAAATGCGAATAGGCTAAAACCTGCAGGTAGTTTACCATTAAAATCAAACTAAGAAATGAAATTTTCCTTACAACGCCAATCTTGCATCTAAGAAATGATGATGTGAATAACGGGAGACAGTAATTTAAATGCAAGTGTTCTTCTGTCCGTACACACATAGGTACATGGTTATTAATCCAATGCAGATTAGAACTGAGACAATGGGAGGCGGAAATGCAGCGGAATGACGTTTTTGCGAGACTCGCTCAACCGCCATTGTGTGAATGAGATGCGCGCACTAATTGCCAGCAAAATTATAAGTTCAAACAAACGAGGTCCATTTATATTATGTTCTAAATTAAGACGCGTTTGTCTGTTTAAGAAAATTATACTAATCGTACAGTAAACGTAGATTGGAGGCAGACAAGCTAATACGTACAAACGACATCGTGGGATCTCGCAAGATTGATACAGCGATTGACAGTAAAAAGCGCTAGTTTTAAAACGCAATAATTCTAATATACGCGGCAGTTAGTTCTTGCACACAATTATAACAGTAGATAATGTTTTCTTTTATCGAATTACAATTCGTAAGTAGTAGGTAAACGCCAATGGAATTGTAATTGTTTCTATTAATTTGAATTGTAAAAGCAGTTAAGTGATCTCTACAGCGTGACAAAATAAAGTCATTATACTCGTACGGAGTGTGAGTATAGAGCGGTGAAAGAAATGTATTCGCACAATTAGTCCATTATGAACTGATACTACGCCGTGTACCGCGGTTTTGCTTGTTTTTCTCATGATACCATATCAATTTACTAGCTTGTGCACCTAATCGTGCTTTTTGCAAATTATTGGTTAGGTACACGAAAGTGTGCGTTCGCGTTGGAGAGAGAACCGATCATTTTTATTATCTACGAATAGTTTGGAAAAAATTGGAGAAGCAATGTGTGAGTTTGAATGTTGTATGTACCTATTTTATTTATGCCATGAAATCACAAATTCCATAAGCTTGGTTATGTGTTAAAGTAAAAAGCAAAGTAATATATGTACCTATAGCTCTTACAAGAAAGTCTGCAAATGTTGTGTCTACTTGGCAAAACAACGGTTTCGAAGATACGAGCGTAACAAAATATCTTTATTGCAGCCATATAATTTATAGTAAGGTGAGAAAGTATTAGAATACATAAAAGTAGAGATGTAAATTACAAGTAATAGTGTTTGTAAGTCCAACTTTATACAAACACATAGGAAAGTTTATAAAAAAGAAACAAAATGAGATAAGGGCTACTTAAGTCGGTCTGAAACCCTCGTTAAACGTTGATATACGGTTTATAATAAAAATTAATAAAACATTTGCAACAATTTAAAAGGGTTATCGATAAAAAACTTAGTAGACTAGTATCGAATGTGCGTCGGAGGTTGCCAGTTAAGAGATAGTAAACTGCGTTTTACAACCTGGCTGTTATTTATTTTTAATCAAATCACGCCTTACTAAATATAACAATGTAACGTTATATACGTGCAAAGATATAGCTAGAAGGTAAACAGGTAAGCCAGGATACGGTAGAAGGTATACATTTCAAAACTTTTGGCTTCCTGTTGGTCTTTCAGCTTCACTTGATATTCCTGTGGCTATTGGTCCATTACTACATAGAACATATTAATGAAGACCATATAAATATTAATTTGATTGCAATTCAGACCGTGAAAGTGATTTCCAGTGTTGTAATCTGCAATAAAGTCCAGATCCCTTTTGTAATCCCTGTTCCATTCGAGAGACTTTAGTGATGTGTTTGTCCAATAATATTTGCTACATTGTTCATACTTCATATGTTTTGAGATGGATATTATTTTGCTTGAATGAACATTTGAACCGAAATTTTAGTCTTGTGTCCTTGACCGACATTGTAAAGCCGGCAGGTTTTTTTTGGAGTGCCGACACTACGGTTTTAAATATACGACTATGGATTAACATGAACATAATTTGATTGTGCATAAAATGTTGTCATTAGGTATTATTTTAGGTGTATTTAACGTGTCTTCCACAACATAGTAGAGTGATAGTGATCGAGGCGGCCGCAGAAGGCGCCCCGCGAGCATTACACTCCGATTAAAGTAATTTACAGCCGATATAAAACTATTTCATTTCGACGACGGACACATTTAATATAATTATCGTCGCTGCACTTAAAATAACTTTGTTTCCAGTTTTACGACTGCGAAATGAATAGTTTTTTATGTTTATACTTTAATATAAACGACGGAACACGTGCTTTATAATATAAATTTCGTAAAAAAATGTAACATGTTGCCAGTGTGTGCAATTATCGATTGCTGGCCGGGAGCTAAAAATCGATAGCGGTCCAGATGCACAAAAATGGGCCAGAGAAATCGATTTGCCCCACATTTTGGCGGTCTAGCGGCCGCCGGCGGCGAGGGTAACGTTCGCGATAAGGGATAGTGCCCCCCTCAGGGGCGGGGGTATCCCCCTGTCCCCCTTGATAATATTTACCGCCCCCCGGCAATACTTACGCCCCTCAGTATTTACGGGTTAGAGAAAAACAAGGGTACTCGAGCTTCGGAAGGTGCAACGTAGATTTTAATCCTTTCTGATGTTTATGATTGATGGCGGATTTCGTGATCGGTGTTGTGCTCATGTTGATGGATTCTTTATGATTCCCGTGGCTGGCGGCTCCGCGGCTCCGGCGCGCGCCAACACGTGATCGCGAATTAGTTTTAATGATTACACGCACGTAATTGTTGCAATATTTTCAAATGCATCTTCATTAGCGTCATAGATCTGTTTTTTCTGGATGATATTTAAATTCAGTCTATTGTTGCTACCCCTCATCTGCAGAAATCAGCTCAGCTGTAGGTAGTTGCGTAAACTCTTTGATGGAAATTGAACTGTTTGATGTTTATTTGCATGACTTACCTTTCAAATGATTTTGGCCCACACAACATGAAAAACTATTATCATTAACTTGAAAACTAATAACTCCGTCCATACTCTTCAAAAATAGGTAGGTACTACCTTCAAAACAATAGTTTAATAATCACATCCCAAGCGATGTATCCATTTTAAATAGCCGCTAGCGCCATCTGTCAATCAATAATGAATTTCAACAGTACTAAAAACTTAATTAGACTGCTTTCAAAGACAGAGTAACATCGGCCAACAAATCGGATATGCGGCTGACAACTCCCTCCGTATGTAACCTGAACTTTATTTGTAGAGCTTTAAAGTTTGGAATGGGGCAGTTTAGTTTGTGGGATGATAAAAGTAAGTTTGTGTTGATGTAATGTGGTGACGATGGGTAAAGATGTCAGTATTGACGCGTGCCGATAGCCCAGTGTGTCCATGCCGGCCAGTCACGGCCAAAAGGCTAATTATTATTTTCGTTACTTAATAGACGGATTAACTGTTTCGTACAGAGTAATAGTTTTAGATTTGGTCAATACATCAATAAAATTGAGCAGTAAGTAAAGCTTGATTTGAATGTTAGAATAACTTACAGTTTTTATGGATATAGCTAACTATAGGCCGACAATATTTCTTCTTTCGTCGTTGGTGACAGTCCATAAGTCTTAGCGGGGACGCGGGTATAAACAACACACGCGTGCCCGGCTGCATCAGGTATTGCATTGTCAAAGATAAGTCTGCAGATTTCTCTATGAAATATTTCGCGATTAACTTCAGCGAATTGAAGAAGCCGGACCTTGAAGTCTACATACAAAGATAAGTAAAGTAAACAAAAGATTGCCTATCAATTAATAAAGTCGTTTCCCTCGTTCGGTTTTATATGTTTTTATAACTACACAGTAAGATAAGCCGGTATATTCACTTTATGTTTTTCTTTAATTACCGGATCAGAAATTAAAATCCGATCCTGAAGTTAATAAAAGTGTTAATTAAGCTTACAATTTATTTTTATGATTGTTAATGTTTGTGTATCTGACGTTATTTAATTATTATCTATATTAATTAATGTGAACTTTAAATTATGATAATTGGAAAAACGTTTCAGCATAGATTTATCGACTGATTCTAATTAAATAGTACAACAACTAGTCATGCAATGGGTTAATACTGAATATTATAGTAAGTCCTTTATACAGTTACCTTAGGGTCTCAATATTCTGATACCGTCATGATATTTTGAGTAATTACAACCCACACAAAACACGTCCACTGAACCAAAGCGTATTAATTTATTTATAAATGCGTTTTTCGGTTAGTTACACGTTTGCGATGGAGGAAATTAAGTTTGGGGAATTGAAACTAGTCATTGTTCTTTTAATTGCGGTCAATTTGAGGCGTTCTAGACGAAATGTGCTGATCATTGTGTGTCGAGGTGAGCCGTTACATCAAAGGCTTCATGCCTCTCTAGGGAATATTGATTATATTATTATTTTATTGTTATTCGATGCTAGGAATTAGAGCACTGTGTGGTTCTTGGTAGACAAATTTTGATATAAGACAGTCAAAATATTCTTTGTACATTTTATTTTAAATTTTTAAGTACATTCATTTCTGTCATCATATTTTTTCACTTTTCATGTAATTGTATTATTATTCGATGCTAGGAATTAGAGCACTGTGTGGTTATTGGTAGACTGATTTTGATATAAGACAGTATAAGGTAAACATTAAATTATCTTTCTTTTTTAAATTTTAACATTGATATCTGTCATCATTAGGTATTTATTATTATTAAATTATCATATTTTTTCACTTTTCATGAAACATTATAAAAATACAAAATGTTACTTTTATTTAATAAAAAATAACGACGTTTAATTAATAAATATCGACTATAGCCCATCCCTACTGCACACATTTGGAATAAGTTTTAATAATTCTATTCGTAATATCATACAGATATCAAAGAAAGGGTTGCACAGTGGGCCGACTGCGCGCTGACTCGCACAAAATGTTCTATCTGCATATGCCCTCTGATTGATGTGCCCTGTAATTATTTAGACGCGTTAATAACACCACCGACGACGGCCGCACTTTGTTTCTGACGACTTAAGACGAATGAAATGAGAAATTCTATCGGACTCTTAATAGAGCTTATTGCTTTCTGATGTTTTGTTGATTAAACGAACAGAAATTGTTATTAAGTTCTCCGGTTGTTTTATTCCGTTTTGGGTTGCGAATTTTAATAATCTTCCATTCAACAATATTAAAAAGTATTTTAATTGCAAGAAGGATGACAGTCAGTAAATCCGTTGCGCATTAAAGTAATTTAATTAAAACGTACACAAAACCACACCCAATTATAATGGTACACATAGTGGCCACACCCGTTTCGTACATATTGTTGTAATAATGCGGTATCGTAGATTTATTTACATAAATGGCAGCCACATACAAATTGTCTTTATGTTTTCTGTGCGTGCGACCCCCGCTCCGACGAATCAGAATATTAACGTAAATAGTAATGGCGGGAAAAAAAGCTATTATGCAAATGAAACATTTTGTGGTAAATAGAAACTGACGTAATACGATGTTAAGAAAGGTTATAAATCGTTTTTGTTAGTGGAATTATTAGATTTTATAGGTCCAACATTACTTGATACTATGCGTGACTTGATAGGGATTTGAGACTTAAATGTATCGGTACGTTAACTTTTCCTGGGTTTAATTTGATTCGACAGTATTTTATGTGCGTTTCAAATAATGTTATGATTATTATGAATATTAGAAAAAAATAATGTGCTCCCTACTTTTTATATATATAAATAGATTAAGTACCTACTATACTCAAATTACCTACTATAAGCAAATTAATTTCGTTTTATCATAACAAAATCTAAATAATTTTGTAGCATTACTAATCAATTGCTTCAAGTTCGATTTCGGTATCGAAAATTTGTCTGCTCAGCAACGTAAATAACGAATGAATGTTGTTGAACTGTTAAGGGGCTATGTTGAAAAAAATGTGGTTTTTCTATTTCGTGTAACTTGTTAAGTAGGTATGTGGAATAGGGATTTAACGTTTTGATATATGTTTTTGAATCTTTGTTCTAGTATCTTGTAAAAGGAATACACAATTCAATGAATTATTCTCGATACAAAAAAATTGCAAAGTTATATCTATTTTTTAACTTTTTTCGACATCGCTTTTGTTCAATGGAATTTAATTTAAAACAGAGAATTATCATATTAAAGTTTACTCAAAGTAGTTTTAAATTTAATTCATTTATTTTGTTAAAAAAGGAGTAAATTCGTTTTGGCACATAATGTCGTTTTATTCCGAGCGCGCGCACATTATAGCCATCTCTCTTCTGTTGCGTTTCAAAAGTAATTGCATCACTTTCGCTCGCTTAGTAGGTTTTCGAGGATTTCAGATTTTCGAGTTTGGGCCTGAAATAAAAGCCATTGCTACTGATAGTATGTTACGCAACAACCCCGCAGTATACTTAAATAAAACCATTTGTACTACGCATAATAGCATCTGGCAAAGAATACAAAATACTAATCTCGTGCAACTCAAAATAATGGAATTGGCATATTCATTGAGATCACAGATATGAATACGTTATGATATACATTATTATATTTAATAACAAACGGCTGCTGAGTGGCGAATGTGCTTACGTCACAACGGGAACCGAATAATAGAGTTCGCTACAAACGTTTAGCGAACCCTCGAAAATTGAAATAAAAAAGAACCATTCGAGATGTAACAGCGATATGATTTTGCACTTTTTATTCTTTTTTTCCTGTTTGCGTGCGTGTTTTCAACACTGTGCGATGGAGTTGCAAATCGATTAGACACATCGAAATTACGGATTTGCGTAACGCGTCACGTTTTTATTAAATTAAGGTAGTTTTCCATTGAAACAAAGATAAAATTAAGTAGGTAGGCTATCTACAAACACTACCTACTTTATTTTCATGAATAATATGAAGATTCACTTTAAAGCTCAATGGATTAAGAATATTAATAAATTTGTTTGTGAGTGCTAAAATACAAATGTCAAAATAAGAAAACGATAAGTATTATGCAGAAATTGTAGAAACACTAGAATTTTTTTCCAATTTTTTTGCTTATAAATAAACAAATTATTTATAATTTTCATAGACACAGCTATTCCATGCTTTTGGTGTTCCAAAAAAGCGCCCCTGTTTTTGTGAATCTAACGTAAATTATAAGCGAGATTGTTCCGAAGTGACTTGTAATACGACCCCTTCTATAATACAGTTTTTAATTTTACAATTACATACCATATTTGGATAAATGTTACACTTATTTTCATAATTATATCTTGCAGGTATATGGATATTATATCAAAAATATAAAATATATAGGTACAACTAAATAGGTTATTTAGTTGTACCTATATATTAGTAGGTATTTTGTCTATGAAAATGTTAGACACTTCATAGATGCTGCATAGCAATTTCGTAGGCGGTGCGTAGCAATTGCATAGGACCTGCGTAGGCGGTGCGTAGCATTTGCGTAGGACCTGCGTATGCGGTGCGTAGCATTTGCTTAGGACCTGCGTAGGCGGTACGTAGCATTTGCGTAGAATCTGCGTAGGCGGTTTGCGTCGTTTCATAGACAATACGAAACTTTACTTACATAATATTTTTGAAACAATCATTAAGAAAATGGATCCCGATGATTTTTGTATAACGGTAGGTATAATTCAATAAACAACGACTGAAATAATTCCAAAATCAATATTAAAATGAATTCTCTTCATGAAGTAGGTACTTTGTAAAGAGTAAGAACTCCGAATATTCAGACATTCGGACCGGCGAGGGCCCCATTCGTAAGAATGTAATTAATTAAACAAATGTACAGAACCGGAAAGAAATTCGCCAACCCTTTGCTCCCATTTTTTATAACAGACATACCTACCTCATTTTGTTCCGGGGCCGTAATTGACTTGTTGTTAATTTTATTTTAATTTTCGGCTAAAAGGAATTTATCTG
This sequence comes from Gortyna flavago, assembly GCA_963669345.1. Classification (NCBI taxonomy): domain Eukaryota; kingdom Metazoa; phylum Arthropoda; class Insecta; order Lepidoptera; family Noctuidae; genus Gortyna; species Gortyna flavago. The sequence goes on from OY770129.1 coordinate 12,397,428, forward strand.
TGATTTTCAATTAAGAAAATATTGTTCTATTTATTTTTTTGTGCAAAAATGGCTGTTAATGCTGGATTTATTTGTACTCTATAAATGATGGTTCAACAGAAATTGCTCAAGTTGATTACAGAAAATATGCACTTAACAGAAGATCTAACGATACCTATAACCAACGAGCATTAAATAAACATCAGTAGGAATCATTTAGAATAGACACCAGTTACCGCGGCAAATAAACGATTCAAACAGACAGTGGGTCATTACTGCAATCGCAATATGAAACAAGTGTGCATACAATTCTCACTGTGTTTTTTTCTTAATTATACCTCGTTACATATGGAAATCAATGGCCATAAAGAATACAGACATATCTTGGTAACAATCTATCGTAGACAGGATAGAAACGGCGCTAAATCAAAACAACGTGGAACGCAACATTCGCTTCTCATATTTCCAATTAAAATTCCTATACATATGCATTGTTGCGAATCAGATATCTCTATTGTCCAGTGAATAGTTTTGTATATCGCACACACATACGACTGTATTATGCGATTCTAGCAATTGATCGTTGAGTCGCATGTAAACATGTCCGCTGGTGCTGGCAACACCGGGGAATAGTGATGTACCTGTCGAGGTCTATTAATTAGTCGGTTGGTATAATGTGACAAGTAGCGGTGTGCTCGAGGCGTAGCACACGAAATATAATAACGTGCATGGTATGTGGTTGATAATCAAATAGTGTAGATCATGTACTAATTTTAAACTAGCTGCGCCCCGCGGTTTCACCCGCATAAGTCTTGATCTCGTGAGAATATCGGGATCAAAAGTATCCTTGTTCTAATCCAAGTCATGGTTTACCCATGTGCTAAATTTAATCCAAATCCGTACAGCAGTTTTAGCGTGAAAGCGTAACAAACAAACAAGCAGGCCAAAATTCTTGGAAAACAAATTAAACTTAAAAAGAGTTTAGATTAATTAAATGACTTTCTCAATTCTCCAGAGTATACATTCTTACGTCATCAACAGATAAGTCCAGGCGAACACGTGGAAACATAGGATTTAAGGCAGAGTTAAAGTACAAACAAAAGAGTTTCAGTTCTTACACAGGTGTCCCCTTTAGAATTATATCAAGACTGGTAATGAGGTGTAAACACATCACACGCGGTCTTAGCAAACAAGATTACTGATACATCCTGCCATCCCGGTGGGCTAATCCACCTTATCAGGTATAGGGAAAAATTTATGAATACCCACTGTTTCACTCATCATTGTTTACAGCGTACAAAGATGCCGCCTAAAATTCTATATCAATATCATTAATTTTGTGCTCATGTAATCTTTGTCACTCGTTTACTGCTGTGTGGTATTTTTGTTATAGTTTGTACTTAATTTTCATTTTCACCTGGTCGTGCTTCTAGTTACAAGTAACATGGGAATCTTATTATTTTTGTCATTTATTATATCAGTGAGTTATGTAGACATGCAGACAGTGTTTGTTAATTAGAAATCGCTTGTAGTTTTAAACTAGTTTTTCATGAGACACATTATGAGTAACGTGAACTTCACAAGAGTTACTGTGAATGACGAAACGTTTAAACAAAATACTACAACATCCTTACTTTACTTATCTAATTAGTCAAGTAATTATACAGAAACTAGCTGAACATTAAGTCAAATGTCTCCATTCATGATTTCACAGATAACTGTTGCACAATGGAATTGAAGATGGACCTGTATCAAATTACCGTTTGAGTACTAATGTTCGTAATAGTGTACTTGAAGTGTATTCTGTGAGTGTGATAATGGTGTAAGGACGTTAACTAAGCTGTTTGTACAAGAAATACTTTGATACGGTAATTCAACTTCCGTAAGTCGAGATGATAATGCGAGGGAGTCATTTTGTCTACCGTGAATGCTTCATGCAAGTGTAACAACACATGTAGGTAGATCATGTCCTTAGAAGCATAATTAAAATATAAATAATATTGGCACTTGTAGAGAACATGGCTGGGCAATGGGTGGTATAGTTTAAACCTCTGAATATGTTAAGTTAAAAAAAAATAAACTGGTAACGACTGAAATTAAAATCTAGCGTTTAGAATATAAATAACCACGAAATATAGCAACACATTGCAAACTAAAAAGGCAATATTTCAAACCATCAAAAATTTAACGAGCTGAATAACTGCACTCGTTATGCACCAGTGTAGTAACTAGGTAGGAAACGCAATTAGCCAGTGTAGACCCGCGATGCCTTTAAGTCGCTCAACCATGTAACTCCTTATCTCTGTTGCATGTTTTTTCAATATGCAATCCAAGACAATCGCCGCTTTATCTGGCAATCTGAATTCTCAGGTATTTTTTCATTCGCCAACAGTTCTAATTATTGTACACTTTCGTAACTAGCTAGCTCTTCGTGTCAATTGGATTATAATTGACTACACACTGTCGTCGTGTTGAACGAATCTAACAATTAATTTTTAATACCATTCGCGTTACGATCATCGGTAAGTGCACCGTAAAAAAGTGGGCGAAAAACTTTTTCAGTCTACAGCTTGTTAACTTTTATGGTTGTGTGTATCGTAATACTAGTATACTCTTGTGACTTTGCCCCTTTTTTTGTAAGTTGGACGAGTTTTGCTGCATTTTCAATGACGATGGACTTACCTTTATGAATTTCTAGAACATCTCTTTCTTAGCACTTTAACTCAGCATCGTTTAACTAAGTATGTTTTATTGTGGGATCTCCTTTTCCATCAAATGGTATTGTTGCTAAGCATTCCATTCCTGTATTTGCATCTTCACTAACACCTTAATTCGTTTATTTTCTTTGTCTTAGCATTATGCTGAGCGATCGCCGTTTTGCTTGGATGTTACGTATTTTCCCCTAACCTCTTATTTTTTATATGTTTGTTCTTTCTCTTTACCGCAAATAAATGTATTTCTTTTAAAATTCTAATCAAGGTTTAACCTAACTGTCATGATATTTATAAGCAGGTTTGCTAGATTTGCGTGGCACGGTGCTGCCATGCCGGACACTTTACTTTTGTTTATATGCTAGGTTACGTAGCTTTGTTACTGGTTAGATAGCAGCCGTTGATTGGATCGGCACGGCTCGACTCTGCGTGTTTTCTAATTAACAATTTACATTAATTGATCGCTGAAGCCATAACCTCATGACTAATGTAATAATGAATCTGGTTATTGAATCAGTGTAATTTATTGTTATGTTACAATATAAATTGACAGTCTGTAATTAATTCGTCCAAATGATATAGCTTTCCTGTTTGTGATGTGGGTGTAATTGGTTTTGGATAAACAATCCACCATCGCTCTGTGAGTGTCATAACAGTTGTCCTAAGGGGTTATGTTCAAAGACTGGTAGCAATATCTTGGAGGAATCTATTATCGCTTGCATTAAAGGAAAGGGTTTTAAAAGTTTATTGTAGTAGTATATGCTTATTGGGATCGCAATGGTCAATGTTTAGTTGTAGGTCTCGGTAGGGCAAGAGCAGTCTTACTTAACCAAATAACCTATTTTCAATTAAAGATAGATCGCTACTAATGGTAGTCAGTGTAATTTAATAATATAATCATACCTACTACAGTATAATATAATCATACTGCAGATCGCAACTGTGATAGATTATTGTGACGTTACAACCAGAGATAGATGGGTTTTTCTACCTCCAGTATGCCAAAACTGGTGATAGATAGGTAATTGGGTTCAGCCGTTAAAGTATCAATAATATCATCCTTTCATAACTACTGGATGTAGGCCTCCCCCAAGCACCGGTTCCATGTGCTTCTCACATCCAGCGGATTCCTGCGGCCCCCACCAGGCCTTCCAACGCTACGTCTTCCAGTAGGTGGTTTCCACCTCAGTACCTTAAAAGTATACTTTTAGTAGTTCTGAATTAAAAACCCAAATCTCTTATCAAGTACAGTTAGCCAGTCACATCTATAACATAATTAATCTAACTTCCTCACGAAACAAGCTCAATTACTTCAGTGGAAATGAAACATTATTATGAAAGGCTTTTACAAAAATAAGCCAGTACGATTTCCTGAACTACACATAATAAGGTGTGTTTCCTACACTCGTCTGATGTCTTAATGATATCGTGGTATCGTCCGAGTGATGAATGCAGGCCGGAAGTATGAGTGGCGGTGGACCGGGTACAAACAGACCAATTTCCAACAATTTGTTGGCTTTATTGTATCGTTGTGTGCTTTTGGGTAGATTGTGGTGAGGGCAGTTTTTAAATGTCGGACTTACTGTAGGCAAACGTGACTTCTTTTTAAAGATTTCTTATTCCAGATGACAATGTTTTACTTTTAGGCATAAAACATTGGTTGCAATATTGTGCTCTTCCTTTCCAATGAGATGTAGAGCATACTTAGTTGTCGATGGACAGATCATATCAATTTTAAAATAATATGTTCATGTAAATGTTTACCATAGAATTGCACTCGACTTTAAATATATGTAAGTCAACACAAATGCCTCCCTAAATTTCGTTGACTGTTCGTTGACTGATCACTTTATTACAATGATGTAACTCACCACAATTTATTTCCTTGATTCTAAAGCTGAATTCTAGCGATTGTTTTAAAAATGTGGGCTGTTTGCTAAACTTATTTCATACTGACGTGGTTTGCGTGCTACAACAAACTTAGTATGAAGAAAAATTGTTGCCAGTTGTTGTAACAACGTAATTCTCTTTTATGGTGGCCGTTTATACTATCAGCTTTTGTGTGACGGTTTAAAAATTTGCCTCGGCTTGATACATTGTTAGTACTTAGATAGTTAAGTGTAACAAGAAAATCAGCTGTCCGTATATAAAAAATACAACGATCTAAAAAACTTTGACTAAACTTGACTGTCTACTAGGTACGTAGGTACACGAGTTATCTATTTATAGACACCTAAACATTTTTGGCCATCGTTTGTGCCTAGGTTCGTGAAGTTTTTCTGTGAAATAAAATATTTTCGATCATTTCACGTTTATTTTTTATCGGGTTGCGAATATTTTGTCAAACAAAACGATCTCTTTGAAACTGATTTCAATGGGGACTGATGGAAATACCAGCCGTATTTGTATATAATATTATTAATGCCAAATTATTAGCCAAGCTTCGTTGCCAATCATTTCAGATAGAACTGGTTTTAAGCCTAGACAAGTATCTTCCTTAAACAGCTCAGACTTTACTGTGCTGAGCGTCGAAGCGACCACGATATTGTTGCGTTCAGCAAAACAGTTGCTAAACTAATTTGAACCATTTAGAACAGTAGAACGGAGGCGCGGGTTGTTTAATTTAAAGTTTGTGACTGCAAAATTAATTTGGTTGTACTGTACAATAAATCGTGACCACGCAGTCGGTGCCTCAGGCTAATCGCTCCTGTTGCCTTTTATTCTGACTTTGTTGATGTCTTGGGGGAATATAAACAATATTAGGTATATTAATAAATATGTATTTTAAGATTTGTGTTTGACAAATGGTTATAGTTTCTGAATAAAATATGTATCATCATGTAGTAATTGATAAGACAAATAGGCGTATAGTTTTGCAATAAAATATGATGTCGATGAGCTACTGACATTTTCCATTCACGAGCTAATTCCAATCGATAAGAATGTGGATATAAGTTGTTACTATATTATTATATTCTGTGCATCGATGCATTTACTATAACAGTTTTTATAGTCACAATTAGGGCCCATCATTACCACAGTGGGGCAAAATGGATGAGGTTGCGGTAAAGGGCGTTCATAACTCAAGGCGCTTGCGGCGCACCCGTGCGAAATTATTGCCACTAGCCGCTCGATAATTATCATAATTAATTTTGCAATTAGTTAAACAATTGCAATTACTGGCGCTTCAACCCTTCCTAGCGTCGAATAGAGGTGCTGACATCTACAACGTATCGGATCTTCGTGTTATTATTAATTAGGTAGATATCACATTTTATTATGATAACTATGATATTAGTAATAATTATTACATGTGTAATTAAAAATAAAACGTATATTTTCTTACAAATAAAAATATATACACGACGACGGCGTACGGACGATGTTCTCATCGTCCTACTGCAGGGTAACAGACCTAATCACCTGTCATTTTGTTAAACCATTGTAGGTAGAAACCTACCTACAATGGTTTAACAAAATGACAGTTATTAAACTTGAACATTAGGCCATTATTTTAGTTTAATTCAATGTTTGTTCCATTAAATAAATACAAATAGATGAGTAGCTAAACTGCACGTAAGTGCCACAGTTATTATAATGTTGGCACAAGCAGACAAGTGCGGCCAGTTTAAAGAGTGTACAAGGCCGACAAAATGTCACTAACCCTCCACATGACAGGTGTCACTAGGACTTCTCTACTGTTGACTAGAGCGAATTATTTCCTTGCAAAAATACTAAAATTCAAATACACTTGACTTGTTTACGTAAAGGTATTTTTTTTTAGTTTGGTTATTAAGACGAAATGGAAATTGTTTGTTTTATAAATACCAAAAAAATTGGTTCTGTCAAATTGTACACATTTTTATCTGGTTGTTAAGGGTTAATTTTTTCACTAAAGGTATTGAATTTATAACGATGTTTTACCTGTATAAAAATTAATCCCGACATAATTTTGGCCACCCTTTAAAGTGTTTTGCCAAAACAAAATAGGGACAATTTATTATTACTTTGTTTTAATACAGTAAGAACACAAATGTTCGATTAATCATTTACTTAGGTAAAAAAGTTACCCTTTTAATTAGCGTTGGGCGAGCAATTTAATCTCGGCTTGGGATTACAAGCACTGAGCAAGGACTTAAACGATTCAGAAGTAATAATTCAAAACATAACACAAACACAACAAACAAAAATAAAAATCTTGTCCTACAAAGACTTGGAAGGGTTACACTTTTAAGGTGGTAACACACCGCGCTTGCTTAGAAGGTGCTATTAACTTATATAGCTACATAATTATATTTGTTATAGATCGATACTTGTTACACGCAAAGTGTCAAGAATAAAATTGTCAATAAGTAGATACCTCCGTGTTGCTCACATTAAGTTAATGTCAGCGGTAATTTCAACGGGCTGGGGCCGCTTTCAAGCGGCTCCTGCCCAACCTGAGGGGGCCAAACGCCTCCTGCCGGAGGCTTTACGCGGGGGCGTGCGGTCCATGGCCGTGTATGGCGCCCCGGTGTGGGCGCGTTCACTGCGGCTTCGAGCCGCCCACTACCTGAACGCGCCCCAAAAGGTGGTCGCCATACGGCTGATACGGGGGTACCGCACGATCTCGCGCGAGGCGGCAAGCCTCCTTGCCGGACTGCCGCCATGGGATCTGGAGGCGATAGTCCTCGCGCGCCTCTATGAGTGGCGCGCGGAGGCACTACGCCGGGGGGAAAACCCGCTTCCGCGGCAAATTGCTGCGGAGCGGACGGACCTCCGGCGCGATCTCATGGCGGCATGGAAAGCGCGACTGTCGCAACCCAGCGCAGGGCACGCCGCGATAGCGGCGGTAAGGCCCCTCTTTGAGGAGTGGCTAGAGAGGCGTCACGGCGCCCTCACCTACCGCCTGACGCAGGTCCTCACCGGACACGGATGTTTCGGGAGGTTCCTGCACATAATCAGGCGGGAGGAAACGCCCGGGTGTCACCACTGCGAGGATCGCCCAGAGGACACGGTGGTGCACACGGTGGAGGTCTGTCCCGCTTGGGCAGAGCACCGCCGTGTCCTCGTAGAGGCGATCGGCAGCGGCGGCGACCTCTCGCGCCCGGCCCTGGTCCAAGCCATGGTCCGGGGCGAGAGGGAGTGGGAGGCAGTCACCTCCTTCTGCGAAGCAGTCATGCTAGCGAAGGAGGTGGCGGGATGGGAGAGGGAGAGAGCCGAGAGGGCCGCCCGTCCCAGCCGCCGCGGTAGACGCTCCGGGCGTCGGGAGCCGCGTGACGACTCCCGGCCACCGTAGGCGCGGGCCTGCGGACGGCGAGTAATGGGTAGCTCGCCGTCCGATCAGGACCAGGCCCGTGCCGGACGGCGCGTATGTGTTCCACGCGCGCCTCAAAGAGATGTCAGCAGACATGGAGGGGCCCGTTAGGGCCGAAGCCTGCCGGGGCAGCGGGATTGTCCGAAAGGGTTACCGCTGCCCCGGAACATAAAGGGCTAAGGAAGGAACACGGATGGGTTTTAGTCAGTAAGAGTCTGACACTCCCTTCCGCTCCACCCAGAGCGGGAGGGGTCATTGGATGATTTCCCATCCTTAAAAAAAAAAAAAAAAAGCGGTAATTTCAAAGACATTTTTTGTCATAAAATTATACGTTCAACAGCCCATGCATACTAGTGTTATTATTAAATTATGCCAACTTGTATCCATATTCACATTAAAAGTAGGTACACACATTGCTGAAAGATCTCGCTCATCAATGTTATTATCATGGCAAATAAATATTATAAATAACGCCGTAAAAGCCGCGATTTCATTTTCTTTTCATTGTTGCCTTAATTTGACGTCGCTTAAGTAACTTTAAAGTTATGTATAAGAATTATGATACTTTTGTAACACTTTTGCGTCTATTATTCATGCAGAAAGATATTCAGTATGATTTGTAAAAAAAAAAAACTTCGTTTAGCGTAGGCTTACGAAAGAGTGACAATGCCATGTAGTTCGTATCTTTTATTGTGCTACAGTCTTTCAAAGAAACCAGATCGACTTCCTAAAGTAAGAATTAATGCACTAATTGGGATGTTTCCTCAACAGAATCGCGGCTGAAGGGAAAATAATGCCCCCAGGAGGATAAATGTGCAATTATTTTTCCCGAAAAATGTTCGTTACGGTGGTGTCAAAAGTTTGTTTAGAGAGCAGGTGGGACGAAGGAGTTCGCGCCATTCGAGCTCCATTCTATGTTTTGTTTATGATTCTTGTTTTATTTTATTACAACCACAGAAATGAATTTTTAGAGAGTAATTAAATACCTACTTAGTGAGCATACACCTTGTATAGACACTGTTTTTACGTAGACCTCATACTATAATATAATCTGTAAATTATTTCCAGTCTTTAAATATAAAATTTAAGGATACTTGTGATATTTCAAGGAGGGACAGGCTCGCATTTACTTTAATAAATTGATTTACAAGTGGGGTGGATGTTTCCAAATAATTATTTCTGCGTTTTAATTGAGAGCTATGAAATTTCTAGTCCCTTGAGCAGATCATTGCTTAAGTGGGAATGTACACCTTCTTACTTGTACCTATATCTATGATTGCTTGTGGCTTGCTATCATATTTAATTGTTGAAATAATTGAGTATAGTTTTTAATAGAGCTCATCCTTTTAATAGGCATTTTGTTAACCGTTTTAAGTTATAAGGTAAAGAATACACATTGCGGTCATTAAAGTCCCTAATTAAATAAAGAGTAAAAAAAAGGTAAAGAAATAATAAATTATTTTAGAAACATGTTTATTTTTGTAGTTTATTGAGATGCATGAAACATTCGATAGAAAGGATACCAACGTAGTTTAGGCACCTAATTATTAAGTGATTCCTATTGCAACAGGCTATTCATTACTGCTAGATCGTTGTAGGTAGTAGGTATGTAGAGTGTGGTGGTCTAAAATGATTCAGTAGACCCCCACATCCCGGCACATCACTATCAATTGAATGCGCAGCCTAGAGAACGTATCAATCTAATTCTATGACCTGTCAAATATAATTTATACTCTGTGACTCATTACAATCATCTCGATCATCGCAGGCCTGTGGGAGGAATATTATTGTGAAACTGTCTTAAAATAATATCATATACTGGCACGTGATCTACCCACGACATGTTTTCATTAATCTCATTAATGTTGGCAGACGAAAACAATATCATGATTAACAATGTTCTATTACTGCTCTATCTCTGTTCTGTTTTCTTAGACTTACGAAAACTCAGAAACAATTTAACAATATTACTGTCTCGAAATAAGCTTTCTTACACTTACAATCGTTACGCTACCACAATACCTAATGGTTCAGCAAAGTAGTTTAGGGTACTCCATCCTTCTATTGTAATAAAAATGTAGAAAGAATGAACTGAACGCAAGTAGTTTGATTTATGGCAACAGCCACCGCAAATCAACCGAGCAACAAATCTTCGAGATACTTACAGCACTAATAAATTAATATGGAAGTTGTTTCTGGATGCTACATCAAAAGAAACGCTCCGAAATGTTTGTGGTCAATTTATTTACTAGTGATTCGTTACGGTTTGGGCGGATACTTGGCTGGATGATAAATTGTATACAGTCGCTCATATTCTTCAAATCCTGGCGATGCAAATGCAGAATTTTGAACTTTAAAACTGCCGTGATACGATTCAAAGTTGTAATTTTTACTCTCTTAAAGAATCTTGGGCATATCGTTTGAAACGAAGTGTTATTTTGAACTTTAAACGTAAGCTCCGTAAAAGCATTTTGCATCATGTGGCATTCAAAAGCTCACTGTGGGATTCAGAATGACACTTTGAATTGACAAATGATTACGAGTCACAGTTCAACAGTTAATTTGTATGTAAATATGATTTTGTTTCGTTTTATTGTTTGCTTTTAAATTAATTTCTTTTTACAACAACCTTGTAGCAGACGTTGGAGAAATAGATAATTTTTTGTGTTATTCATAAAAATGGAGATATAATTTTTTGAAGGGACACAATTTAATGCAGTTAACAATAACAAACATTGAATAGAAGGGAAAAATAAACGCTAAATTGCACTCATTTACTGGGTCGCGACGATCAATCATGGCGGCTAAGTCATCAGCCGGTTCAAATGTCAAACGAACCTAGGGTGGCAATAAAAAAGAAAAACTGTGTTGCCATTATTAAAAAAGTGACTGTGACTTTATTTCCATTGTCGATTGCCGATTCGGGATTATTAACTGACTTGCATATTTTTTGTGTTCTAATATTGATAGATTGGTTTTTTCGAGTAGGTGACTTTTGATTTTGTTGCATGTATGCGTCGGTACGCGGTGAATACCATCGATTACAATATCTACGAGAAAAGTATTTGTGTCAAAATAGCACAAAACGATAGTCATCGGTGGTAGTTCACACGCGAAGTGAAATGTATTGTATGAACCGCTACTTTACACCACTTTATTCATTCTGAGCTCTTTGTATTGTTTGATATTTTTGTTCTATTTCGATAAATTTATTTTTAGCTTTGACGTTTTCATTACTCTTCTAATGATATAATCGCAACGTTTATCGACACTTTGAGTTCCATAGTTTTGATATGACTGGCACTACGTTTGAGTACCGGCCGATATCACGTGCATTATGCCCTCTTTATAATGAAATGATGTTAAGGGAATTGGATTCAATTTAACGGGATTGATTTCCTTTAATTTAACGATTCCGTTTGCGTGATCTCGTCCGGTAATAATCTAATAAATTCGTCCATCGGGAAGGGGGATTTGCTGTATTGTAATGACTCAATATTAATCTGTTTTTATTGGTCAATTCATATACATTTAATAATACTTATTTCTTTAATTGATTACTTGTACAGAGTGAGTCATTGCAATTTGTAGTGATAATCGTAATTTTGGGGGTAACGTCCATCATATTTTTTCGAAGCTTTTGCAAGTAGGTTAATTAGAAATAGGTACAATAAGGTTGAATGAAAACCACTGACATATAGTATAAAAAAATGTTCTAATACTCAAGTTGAACTTTATTATCCTCGCATACCTACAAGCAATAATAACATTGGAATGCGATGTATCTATCTGTAATAATTAATAGGATAGTCAATGATTTTATGCACATGATTCAAAAATGGAACAAACCATTGGCTTGTAGCTGCACCAGTGTGCGAATGCAAACACGAGAGAGAGATCGCGTGCAAGCGCACAATAACACCGGAGCTGCGGAGTCAAGCCGCTCGACGCTACCCCATATTTTAACAACTGTCCTAATACATCTTGCAATGTTGTTTTTAACTGTTTTTGCCACATTATTGTTTATTCTTTTTAGTATGTTTACTTTTAATTTTTATAATTCATTTTTGTTACCTACCCCTTGTTCTCTTTGTTGATCCATTGCTCGCAGTAGACGAATTCGTTTACAATGCAAATAACCCAGAATTCCAGAGTCGATATCCAGTTTTGTGATACAGTGAAACGTTTTGATGTAAACCTACACACATCCTTGCATGTAAATTTATCTGTGTCAATCTCAAATGTAGAATATCAAAATTTTTGAAATTTAAAATTTTCAACGAATTGGATCGATTTTTTTCTTCATTTCAGGTGCCTGTCAATGAAAGCGCCAGACAGGTATGTCGCTCTCTCACTTGCACCGCGCGTTCGGTTTCGTTCAGCCGGGTTCGGTTGCGTTCGGAAACGTTCGAGCGGGCTCGGCCGCTGGCCGGTTGCTCGCAGGCCAAGGGGGTAGCCTGGAAGACCACACGTTACACCCGCAACGCAGGACTTTTACAGACAGTATAATCTTTCCAACAAAATTGCTTATTGGTGTGTTTATTTTCTTTTCATTTATTTTATTGTGTTTGCGCAATTTCCATCTCTTACCAGGTAGGTCCCATTTCATTTCATTGGAATTTTGAAGTTAAGCAATGATTTTCTTAAATGCTTGGTTGGTCTGTGAATCAGTCCTTTACATTCGATTGCATAATGTCTCAATGGTGTGATTATTTTACTGTATCTAAGTGTAATTGGAATAATTGTGGGTGAAATGTTAGTTGTCGTTGTTTTGGTTCCAGGTTACACCCTAGCTATTGATTAAAACTGAAAGTCACAGATAAATTTACATTGTAATACATGTGTAGTAGTATTATTGAATGCGTTAGTTGTTTATGTTTAGTTTTATAAGCATGATTGTGTTTGTGACCTTTTATTTATTTATTATATAATGCTTCCGGGGGCAGCGTTGGGTAAGTATTTGCATTTTTTTACATCTAGTAATCTATAGGAAAAGATTTAGACAAAAAGTTTAATGACAAAAAAAAGTAGGTTAGACATAAAAAAAGATCTCTTAACAGAACAAATGTATTTCAATATGCGAGTTCACGCATGACCGCCAACGAGCCCAGAGTGCGGCCCAATGACAAACGCGTGATCATCATCATCAAATCGTAAAGGATTTAACGCCTCTGTTGGCACACTTCTTTTGTTGGTTCCATAAAGCCGGCCATTAAAATGTTTGATAAAACGTTGGACGTACAAAAAGAGACTGTCGGGCTACCGTGGGCTCCCCACAGAGAGGCTCAATGAAGAACGATGCCATGCTGCGGTACTTACAATGGGAACACAAAGGCGCTGAATGTACAAACTCCCGATTTGGTTGATCATTGCTTGTTAAACTTGCATTTTGTATGATCTGTTGTTCAAATGTACCAATAATTTAATAAGTAGTTAGACTCTCTGTTAAAGCAGGTTTGCAGGTAATAATGTACTAATGTAACGGATTCTACTTATAGTTCTGTGCATACAAGCATCAGATAAAATACAATTGCATGGGAACTGCAGTTATTTGAAACAACAATGAAAGAAAATATAGACTCTGATAAAGTAACAAATGAAGTTAGATCTTCACCACTAGAGCTACATACTTACAAAAATGATTTAAGAGCTAAACAAAAACTTTCTTTGCATTGCTTTATTTTCTTCTAACTCGAATAATTAATGCATCGATATCACATTCATACGCCGCTCATTTGATATATCACGTTCAAATATCTCAATATATCTTTATCTAATGGAATTTAAAGCTCTACTTATGAAGAGCGTGTGTGTGTTGTCAGCATCCACATTAAAATAATCCTGACAGACTTTAGAGCATTAAGATAAAATGGTCTTATAATGAAGTCTGGGGTTTCTTGTATTTCGTATTGTGATTGATTTGAAAGCATTTGATTGAATCCGTTTGTATTTTTAACCGACTTCAAAAAAAGGAGGAGGTTCTCAATTCGGTTGTATGTTTTTTTTTTTTTTTTGAATACGCGTAGGTACCTACCATTGGGAAACTATTTAAGAATTCGTAGTTCTCAAGACCTTGGAAAGAAGAGTAGTTAGAATAAGGACGCAAAATTATAAGATTAGTTAAATAAATCTAACCAGAATAAGGTGAAACAACCAATACAGTTTTATTCAAATAAATGTCAACTAAATTCCTAACCTGAAATTCGAGCAGCACCAGTAGATAAATTAAAACGTCACAAGTAAAGGGGTGCAAACGAAATCCTTGCAAACGACAAAACAATAAACCGGGAACGGCCGGAACAAAACACACGGCAATCACAACAAAGGATCCGTTTACATTCTAACGCCTTTTAAACTAACAAAGGCGGAATTCAAATAAACACTAAATTGTTAACCCTTTGACCGTCGGTGGGCAATTTTCACGGAAAACGGAATAGAAATGATTTTGTGAAGGGTTCGAGTCCCGACACGCTGGAGCCAAGTGGGCCTATTTTCAAAATATTTTTGAAATCAATTGGATTTAAGTGACTTAGGGCTGATTTTTTCAACTCCAGATAATTTTATCGGAGGAATAATCTTCAATTTTTTAAAAATATTTCTGTACAAAAACTGTCAGACGTCAATTTTATTCCACTAATAAAAATTATCTGTCGATTACGAGTTAAAATCGGCCCTTAATAATATGGTTTATTTTCCGCGAATATTAGCTGAAACAAAAATAGTTTCAGCATGTATTTGTCAGTAAAATCATTTGTCAGTAAAATTTAACCCATAGAAATAAAAACAATAATAGGTTAACCTTATAAGGATTAAGCATGTTTAAAAAAAATTGCTTACTATAAAATCGTAAAAAGAAAAACTGCGGAACAGAAAATTAAAAAAAAAGGAAACAACAAGACAACCTTAACAGAAGTTTTTACAAAAATCACGTGAGAAAATAAAAAGAAAGACCTACAATTTTCAATACAGAGCCGACACTAATAAACTCATCACAGTTACATGTAGTGAAGGTGTCCTGTCAAATAACATATAATCGTTCTAAAGAACATGGTTTAGAATCAGAGCAGCAGTCGTTATTCTTAGCACTTTTAGCGTGACGAAATATCGAGTGATATCATGATAAGGCAGTGCGGTGCCGATGCCGGGAGTGTTCGTTGTGACGTAAGGAGGTGTCCGACTGTGCCGTTTGATGACGTGTGCCTTTGTGTGCAAATTATGCCCTTTAGTATGCCCCTACAGTGTGTAGGAGTGTACATGTTTGCCTGACTATAATATGACTTTGTTGCTCCGTTAGTAGGGTTTAATGATCATTAAAATATTTATAAATGTCGGTAAGTAGCTGTTTGAGGTAAAAAGGTAGTTTCAAAGAATCATTAAAAATATGTAAATAAAATTCGACAGGGTTAATTTAAAAGTGGAAATAACGATTAATCAATAATAAAAATGATGTCATAGAATTTCCATAATTATGTCAATTCTCATATCAATTCTTAGTATTAGTAGTCATAAATAGATAATTGAAAACAACAAAACTCAGTTGAAGAGATCTCCAATCGGATAGTGGATATACTTAACGTAAAGCCGAAGGTGTGGTCACGTCTCAATGTCAATCGGCTTTGATCTCGCCGCGGCGCGCCCCCGCGCTCACGCCGATCTGAACAATAGGTATTCTCTTAACACCTTGTCTGACCACTCATTGTTATCTTACACCTACAAAGTTAGCACGCAGCTATCCACTCCTAATACTCCCACACCTAACGTTTAATTTCACTTGACCGATTGTAATACTACCGCTAGAAACGTGTACCACCTATTATGGCCCATAATTGAATAATAATCTTGGCTAGTCATTTGTTTATCTCCTAAGAGTTAAAGTTCAGAATGCCGCGACTGATGTCCTTGATTATCAATGTGTATGTAATTCGACACACTGTCTGAGCTGTACTGCGATTGGTCGGAGCAATAATAGTCTATTCAATTGTTGATTTATTACAGTCACAGTTAAAACGTAATTGAAGGTTTCGTTAGCTATGAGCTATGAGTTACTATCGAGCCCTTGGTTTTTCTTGTACGGACATTCTTGTTATCTGTTAAACAGCTTGTTGTAGTTTATTATTATTTATTTATTATTTATTAAAACTTTATGCACAAGTAAAAGAAATACTGTACAAAGGCGGACTTAATGCCTGAGGCATTTTCTACCAGTCAAACAAAAACAAACAGTTTACTACTGTGAATGATTAAAAACGAAAATTGAGGCAATAATACTGTAAAGTAACAAGAAAATTGCAAATAACAAATAGAGATAAATGAAAAATATCAAGCAATAGATACAAACTGTGCACTCGACCGCACCCTTACCTACAGTACGCAACGCACACCATCCACAAAGGTGTTAACATGTTCACCATGTGAAAATACATCTGTTTAATGAGCCCGATTGCCAATTATGTCATGAATGGCCGGTGCGTTGCTCTGGCCAGTAACCGCACTCACCCACTTGCGCGCACAGGCGTGATGAGAAACGGAACGTGAACTTTCCCTCTCATCAGAATACCCTAACTGCTCGTATTACGTAACACTCGACATCCCTGTCCCACTCCGGACCACACTTGAAGTGAGAGTGAGGCTCACAAGTAATCTATGTAACTATTGGGACAAGGGTGCCTGACGCCTGACATACTTGACAGTTTGTACTAGGTAATTGTTCACCTGGTTCTCACAGTAATCTCGATCGACACAGAATCGGTGGAGACGGTGGAAAGTAAATAACTTTGTAACAATCTATAGCAATAGAAAGTAAATCAGTAACCGAAAGCCGAAATTAGCGTTGTAAAAATAAACGTCCAATATTTGCAGTGCATATTTCAAAGCGTCTAAGACAAATGAATCTATAAAATTAATTGGACAAGTAATCGAAAACTCAGAAAGAATTTCTTCATCTCTGGTGAGGGGAGCGGGAAACAAATGAGGGGCGGACGTTGAATAATTCGATTTCCTTATTTGTACCAATCAATATCTTATAAGGAAACTCGATATCGTAATACGGAGACATTTGGATATTGACATTGAGAATCAAAAGAGAAAATATAGGAGCGGTTTATTTCGCCATCAAAGGAATTTTTAAATGATTGACATGCGGCCCCAAATTTTATAAAAATAAGTCTCCAAGGTTTATTGATCCAAAATATGCTAACAGTTTAGAATGCACCTATCTAGGATAAATAAAGTCAGGTGCTAGTATCATAACTAAATTCAAAGTGATCCCGAAACAGTTAAAGGGTGGCATCGCTTGGAGCAGTGAAGGAGACGAGCGCGCGTCGGTTGCAGACGGCATATTAGCAGATGTAATTGCATTTACTACCGAGATCGCTGACATTTCCTACTAAATGTATATCGCTGAGTATTACAGACAATCGAGTTATTAACACAAACCACCCTCTGTAATAAGTTACCACTGATGGAAATACTCCCTCCAGGATTGACTTCTTAGCAACTTCTAAACTAATTTCCCCACGACGGAAAAGTATCGAGCTATGTTTATTTGTCAGAAATGTTTAAATCCAATAAATACAGTGAAGAGTATCAGATTAATTAGGAAAGATCTCCGCTAAAAATAAGCTCATATTAAATTTTGTTCGTTATACTGTCGGGTACTTATTTAATTCCGGATATAAAATTTCTGTGATTGAGTCCCAGCGGGTGGAGCCAAGGGGCGTGAATTCCAACAAAATTAGCACCAGGGGTCGAAATAAAAAAAAGCGAAGGAAAAATTTAATGAACAGGAAAATGCTCCTTTTTGCAGCTATTCCATCTATTTATCTACATCGGGATGCCCATTACCTTGCTAAGAGAAAAGTTTACATTTTTAATTTAATGATTCCACTTTGTGGAAGTTGGGCGGGTTTCGGCGAGATCTTAATTTGGGGATTTCTGAGGCGTCTCGTTTTGTAAATATTATTCCTTTAATAAGACCTCACGTCGAGGGGGTGCCTGCTGAACTCCGTGATTACGACTCTCTTTGCGAGCTTCATTTTGGACCTCGTCATTTTGATTGGCGCTAATGAAATTTTTCCTACTCTGCGTGCCATTTTCTTGTTCTTGACAGTATAATTTTCAAGGGACTCGGAATCACTTCTGTTGCGTCACCAGCATACCCTCTAAACATTTAAGGAAGTCAATTTCGCGACATCTCAAACATTATTGTTGTCATCTTCATTTATGTTTTTCACTTTGCTAATGCAATTTTTTACTTATCTCTTTCCCGGAGCGGAGTGCGTGCCCCATCTGTAACAAAATTTCTAAATCGTCAAGTCCCAGCTGCGGTTGCGTAGGCGATGACGTTTCGCTTTTAGCGGCTGTTTTAAAATTGAATATTTGATGCCTTATTCCCTTCTGACGAATCCGTGGCGGGTGTAAAGTACTGAATTCCGTGGTAGATAATTTTTTGAATGTCTCTGTTAACGACCGCATGCATTACCCTTAATCCCGGTGTACCACTTGATGTTCTTCATTTATATTTCAACAACTTGTATCATGTTTCTTCGTAGCACTCTATTTAAAAAGTGAGTAAGTAATAAAACTTTGGAGAAGGACATGAAAGCGGGAGACACTTAAATAGTTTCGATTTAGTTTTTATTGATTATGCGTGTTTTATTGGATATATAGAGTAGTTGTGCATATAAGTCTCTAGGATCTGTCGGTCTATTCTGTAAGAATTTCACCGTGAAAGGTGAAGTGAGATTGCAGTTAACGGTGGTGGGTCTGGTATTGTTTACCTGTCACTCCACCTGATGCTACTGGAATTGACATTATTGCCAGCTCACTTCACCTAAGTTTTCACGGTGAGATTTCTTACAAAATACATCGCCAGGTGGTGGTATTTATAGGTGCGATTACTTCTAACTTTTTATCAAGGTAGTAACAGTTTTGACATTTACAACAGTTTTATGTTATCGCATGTATATTCTATTAAAGCGTTCCACTATTCGGTTGTTATTACGAATTCAAACTTAAACTCAAAGCATTTATTTCAATTAAACCATTTATCGGCCGGCACTTTTGAATTGTCAAGAAGTCGGTCAGTCAGAAAATATGAAGCTAGTTCCAACGCGTCTGTTGATAATATTAGGATCGAAATTTTTGTAAAGAATTACCCTAAAAATTATATGGAATAATTTAGGGATAATAGATAAATAGTCTCCATCATTGGCTAGCTCACGTTAAGTTACCTTAAAACTAAATGCTATAAGCTCGGTGTGCACCTATCATAAGAACGAAAACATGGTCACTATCAATACATAAAACAACAATTTCTAAACATGTTATCAGAAACATGACTGTAACACTCGAATGTTCCCATAAACACAAATGGTTACAGCTTAGTTCCTTTCTAATTACATAGATAAGCAACTTCAATAACGGTTGGTTTATCACAATCATATGTTTGGAATCTAATTGGAATTTTGCATGTTGATATGCAGAACTCTTTATTGGTCGATATTATGTTTGTTTTCCGATATTGATGATTGTATTTCATATATATCGGTTTCATTAGTGATAACAACGGGATACACGCGGTTAATGCTCAAATAGTGAAAATGTATAAACGCAGTGTGTTTTCCGTTTCTTGTTTATTGATTTTATGAAAACGAGTGTTGCTAAAACAAAGTACGTTTTAATGAAAAGTTAACAAGATGAAGTGATAACGCTCTTTTATCTACACTAGTGTCTGATATGAACTTGACAAAAGATTGATGTCGTGGACATCAAAGCAACTACCTATTATAATAAACTATATTACATTTTTGGTCGGGAGTGATAATGATAACATAATCCGAGAAAAAGTTCTTACTTAATACTGTTAACTATACCAGCCACGGAACTTGTTAAAGGTTCGAAAGCTATCGAAGCTATCATAAACGTAAGCACCTGTCAAATATACATGAAATTGTTTTACAAAAATTAATTCCCTGACACGAGGTCTGCTCCAATTTGTCAAAACTATGACCACATTAATACATCAGAATGCCCAATTTGCATTTAAACGTTTACGATAGAAAGATAATTTGGGAAATTACAGTTATTTTAATAGAAATTATAGTCAGCGTTTTATATGCTAGGGTCGATAGGGGTCGGTTTTTTAGTAAAACATCTGTTGTGTGTAGCGTATGAGTTTTTTTTTTGTTATTTTAAAAGGAGACATGATGGATCAGTTTCAACACGTATTCGTCGGTTCCTTTGTTGCTTGGTTTATGGCTTTGTAATGTGTTTCTTTGTTTGTTCAGAATGTGTTACAGAAGCTTCCGAAGTTTGTGAAAAAACGGGCAAGTGCAAGCAATGTTAAACTGTACTAATTAGTCTATCACTGTCTCTATGATGAAAATACTAGATATTTTAGATGAGGTAGTATATTGGATTTCCATAAGATATTTACTTATAATTTATATGCACTGCAATGCATCTTCTATATTTAAAATTCTACGCTACGTCACATACTCGGGAATCCTTTCAGACTCTCACAAAGGATTCAACGCCGAATTCAATTACAAGCGGATTAAGAGACAACACGTATCGTCACTACAAATGCGCTTGCACACAAAAGAGTGCAAAAAACTGCATCTTAACGAAAATCGTTTTGTGTGAGTGTGGGAGTGTGCTGGTCCTCGAGAGTGCGCTTTAAAAGCCACCGTTGCGTGTTTTTAAAATGGGATTTAGTGCAGATTGCCGGTGCCGGCTAGAGATTGCATAATCTTATCTTTTAAAGTAAAAAATATCGGTTTGTCGCCAACCTTTCAAATGATATTCCAAAGCCATATGAGCTTAGGTTTTTTATGAAACCTTTGAGAAGACGATTTTTTGCTCACCGTGTATCTCTGCAGAAATCGCTGTGTCAACGCGGACGACCTATATGTTTACAGATCTGAAATGAAAACGTGCAAATGAATGAAACCAATGCTCGCTTTGAATGTACGGAGCCGTAAAGCAAATATGGAGATGGAGGTGATCTTGACGTGTCATGTCGACGAGATAGTTTTGATAATTTGTGTTGAAACTTGCAACTGTTTTGTATTTGCTGTTGGTGTTGATTTTATATTTTTAAATGCGATTACGCAATATAATACGCATTTATTCGAACTGTATAGGTACATTTTTAAAATTAACCAACCATATTTTCACGAGACTTGACCAGCTAAGTTACTTAGTATTCTAAATGATTTGTTTATTTAAATTTTATTGATAACTTTACTATAAACCATTGCCACTTCTATACAAAAAAAGATACAAAACTATCATCATTTCAATCAACCAAATCAAAAAACAGTCAAACGGAAACGCTCAAGAATGTTAAAGTACAGTCAGCGAGAGAAGTCTCAGTAGCAATTATAGTCTGTTGAATAAATCACGTAATCCCGACCGAGGCCGAATGAGGCCGAATGATCACGAACGTGAAACGAATACGAATGTTTATTTACACGGTACTCCGGGGCACTTTGCGACGAGCTCGTGAGATCTGTGATAGACTTATGAATGTAAACGATTGGGCAATAAAGCTGAGTAGGAAAATGCTGGGGAAAATTATTGTAGGGAAAAGGTAGTTAACGTGTAATTAGGTGCTACGTTATACATTCGTACGTCTACTTTTTTCTTCTTGTTGGGATGTTATCTAAACATATTTATTTCAATGAGATTGTGATTAAATCACAATCTAATTGAAATAAATATGTTTAGATCAATAAAAATAACTCTATGCAGCTCAAATACATATACTTAAAATAATTATATCTGTATCTACTGATTTTTTTATACATTATTCGTAAATATTTGTATTATCAGGTGCTACGAGTTTGCTACGAAATCGTAGCGGTAGTTTGTTCTAATCTAAAACAAACTTCTCTAATCAAATGTCTGAATCTAAAGTTGTTTTTAGGTTCTGTTACGATTTTGCTACGACTTCGTAGCGACATGCTGTCCTAATATAACTCCACGCTCTGTCTAGTCATAGCTGATAGTGGTTGAGTCTAACACATTCTTAGACACGTAGTGCGGCGTCTGAGCTATGATTGCCACTCAACATGCGACCACTCAATCATGTCATACGAAGACGTGTGCTCGTGACTATATGTCGAACTCGCATTTGATTCATCACTGCAAATCCATTTCACATGCTTTAAATAGTGAAACAAATACCCCATGGTGATGGCACACGTGTTTTTAAACGTCCAAAATATCATTCGCGGAACATATCGATAGGACCATAATCATAACAAGAATCCATAATTACATTAAGATTAAAAAATCTCATTTGTAAAATGTAATTAATCTTTGACATCAGGACAAATCTGTCAAACTAATTTAATTTAAGGGATACCCGTTTCCTTTATACAAACAAAATAATACAGGCACATTTATAGCGGTTACAGAGAGGCGAAAGTGTATTGCAATGAAGTATAGAAAAAAGAAGCGAGCGGCAGTTTTGATTGATCACCGACTCGAAGCTGTTTTTTGTGTGAAATTAAAAACACGGAGTGGGTATGCGTTGAATTAAAGAGGAATTTCACTTGGCCAGTAAGTAGAGGGATCCCTGCCTTTGTTGTTGAAAACAAATTGTGAAATTAATTTATTTTCGAAAGACGCGTTTTTGGACATCGATTTCGCATTACAGGAATTAATGGTCGCTTCCGTTTCGATCGATTTGGATGATGAGTTTTCGAAATCATTAACATACACGCATCTGTCTGTTAGAATATAATGTAGTCAATAAACGTATACAGATATAACTCAGCTTCAAGCTCGAGCGAATAGAAATGAACATTAACAGAGGAACCACAAGTGTACCGCAAACGAGTAATTAAAGCATCTATAATGTATTAACATTATGCATACCAAATTCATGGGAGACTTAGTCAAAATGTTAACAGGAATGGTTGGGGAGAGATGTGTAACACCCAATACCGCAAAGGTGAAGCGTAATAATAGGAGCTATTCGGAGCTTTATGAACGATCAAAATTGCAAGAGCACGTGTATAAAATACACTTTGCAAAGTAGATTTAAATTTTAATACAAAGCTTTCAGCCGAGGGTCGTAAGTAATGTCTTGGCGTTGGAAAAGTGTGGAGGTGCTTCCATGGCCATTTTTCATTACTATTTTGCCAACAGTACTTAATTTACGCTTGCAACATTATCAAAATTCATAACATAAGAAAATTAAATGGATCTGCCCATTAATTTCTGGTGCAAGTAGTTTCAGATATTTGAAGTTTCCATTTCCGTGCGGAGTTTCAGTGTCATTCAATAATGGCCTTGGCTTATTTGTTATTTAGAAGGTAGCGTCTAGTCAAACTGTATCCCGGGTGAGCGCAGTGTTTCGGCGTTGCGGGCGGTGCGACGGCGGTGGCGAGGCTCGTTACCCCGCGGCGTATCCACGCTAAGTGGTCGAGCCCTGTGTCTCAGGTGTCGACTGCGGCCGATTTCACAAGACAATGCTTAATAATTTCATTTCGCCATTACGGCGGCCATCTTTGCGAGTCGCACAGTTAGAGGGCATCGGCGCACCCCTCCACGGCAATTTGCATTGTAACTCGGACCACGTAGAAGGCCCTAACTGCCATACCACCACCTCCTAACTCTTGAATATATAATTTTGTTGCTTTTATTAACAGCAACTTTGCGTGGGAATTGGCGATAGCCTTCCGCGGCGACTGTTTATTGTGGACGATAACTTGCTAGATTTATTTTATAGTTCAGCTTGAGACTTTGTCCTGTGCTGTACATGAGTGTACGTACCTAAGGGTTGCTCGCTGGCTACGCGTTCGACGGACGCTTTATACTGCCAATAAAAAGGGTCGATGCATGGAACCATTAAAATATTTGTTGGCTTTATTTGACAGCATGCTTGTTGAAATGTTTATTGGAACCATCAGTACATTGTTGCAAATTGGACTCTCAATCGTAATTATGTTGTAATAGATTTATGATTGGAGAGCATTATAAATCTAAAGGTTTTATTAATAAGAATTTGTTAATTGAAACTGAATTGTAATATCAAATGTACAAGAAATAAAAGGTAGTGATCAGACAAACGGTGTCGGTGTAATAAATGAAACCGTAATTGCTTCCCCGACTGGGGACTTAATGTAAAAGTTGGGCGACTGTTACAGACTTAAAAAGTTTGCTTCATGCCTATAAATTAATGTGTTTGCATGTCTTCGTTGGCCTTTTAAAATCATTTAGAAGTTTGTCTACTTGAGTTTCTGTGGTTGACTCTACAATAATTTGTTATGTATCTTTGTATTCAAAATCTTAAGAAACTCTTAATTAAATGCTGTATTTCCTACAAATCAAAAGTTTGTCTTGTTTTATCAAGCAACAGACATTTATTGATTTTTTCTTTGATTTGGTAATTTAAGCAATAAATTAAAGAGCTTACAGCTAAATTACATTTCACATAACCACTCAGTAATCACAATAATAATATTTATTCACCCTCTTAAGTAAGCTTAAGCTAAGGTTCCATGGTTCATGAGATAGTGTGGATACAGGATACAGGAAACGCGGAAATATTGGGCCCCGGTGCGGAATAAATTGTGCCTCTAATTCTGATGGCGACTTTTAGGGGAATCCATAATTCCATTTCGTGTTTTCAACTCTTTAGGGGGTCGGAATATAGACATTAATGGCTTGTGAAAGGTTCCTTACGAGGAAACTTTTTAGAAGTATTGTTTCTTTGCTTTCAACTGACATAAACGCTGGTTTTATGGGTCAGACAGTTTAATTTATTCGTCTTTTTAATGGGTGGCAGATAAAATGTAAAGATTTTGTTATTAGCGTTTGTGTGCACTGCATTATACATATCTAATTTATGTATTATCATGATATAAAATCTGATAATTAAAACAACATTAACGAAATTAATGTTTTAGTTCCTAAAGAGTTGTTTATCACAAAAGTATTGTCTCTTGGCATTAAAACCTCTTTAGCAATCTGTTATGAACAAAAAACAATCTAAACTCGTAACTAGATCTTCACTGAAGCGTTATTGGAATGTGACCACAAAGAATTGAATAAAACGGACATTTCTTCACAAAAATGTGAATCGAACTTCGAATTTTGAGCCGAGACAAATCGCTTAGTGACACAATCCAAGTCACTCGTAGAATCCAATGCTATGGGAAAATGAAAAAGTGGGATTGTTTAATAGATTTCTAAATACTTAACAAGTTAATGAAACATGAACAGCTATATAAAGTTGCAGTAAAGTTTGGTTCAACTTTCAGACGGTTCATCCAATGATTAAGTTCTGTGGAACTTATTAACTTTATTTAGCGTCTAATTCGTCAATTCAGTTTTAGTTTTCGTACACAAGTTTTTTGTAAATTATGAAATCCAATTAGATTTTTAATTGACCAATAAGATATCCGTATTTCAATAGGGATTACTTTATAGCAGAATATTACCATAAAGTTACACACATTAATTTATTGCGTTTTTTCTTCTTTTTCTTGAATGAAATGAAACGATGCAAGCAAACCATAACCAACCAAGCAAGAACCATACAAGCAGATCGCAACCCAAAAAACCAAAATAAAACAAAAGACAAACCGTTGCCTTTCAGAATGAACCCCGTACAGTCGCGTACACTCCCATTCAAGCATCAAACAAAAGAACAGCCATTAAAAGTTTAAATTTCGAATGTAGTGAAGTGGAACAGTGTGACAGACATGTCGAGCGTTTCACCAGCTAAGACAGGCGCCATCAATCGTACTGGTATCGATTCAGACGCGCGCCGCGATGAATTATCGAATCTATTAACTCGCGAGATTACCGGATTCCATGGAGAGAATGACTGTGGAACGAATAGACAGATCGCACACAGATGTTAGAAATGCAATTAAAAAAAATGATTTTTATAAGCTAAGTGCATACGTTAAGAAAAAAACATCATTGTTATGGTGACTTCACAATATTTATTCTAATCATAATTAAGTCAGCACCACTTATAAAAAAAAACTAACTACTTTTTAAAGAACGTACTTAAATAATAAAATATTCAAAGTAAGTAACCAATCTTGCTTGACAACATCTAATTGTATTTATATATCATGAGATCATAATTTACAAACTTTATGAATCAAGTCTACACGTTGTTAGTTCTACGCTCAGCGGCTTGAAGCAGACGATTTGTACTAATTATAACGCGCGAACGACGCGCGACGCGATTAGCTTTCCATTGCCGATGCGAAACCACTGCCGACACTTAGACGACTACAGCTTGATGATATACAGGGTTTACTAGATAGGGGAAATCTATTTTAATTAGTTGGTGATAAAAACCAATAAGCATAGGTAAATATTATAATTTCCCACTGGATGTTCGAAATTTTCCTTGTCGTTATTTGATAGAAATTGATTACTTATAAGCAAATTATTAGACGTCACACCTGGCTCTTTAATTATTCTAATACCATAACCCGTTTATTGATAATTATTACCGCTTCTCATGACAAATATGTAATGAAAAATAATACTAGCGTACTACGTAGGTACGTGTTGGCATGAACACGTGCACCATTTTATGTGTAACCTAACACGTGATGGAACAAAAGCTGATGACAGTGAACAAGTGTCAATATCCTTGATGGAGCAAGAGGAGTATAAGATGCCCGTATGTCGTCGGCTTGCACTTTATTCATTCATCGAACATAATAGCACTTTACGTACTGTGTGGGAATGTGGAATAGTATTTGAGTGCTCGGTAACTTCGGGTATAATCGACGAAACGGTTATCCAATTATTCGCAACAGTTGAGTAAATCGGACAGCCTCGGCGGCGACGCTCCCAAATTAACAACAAAAATTAATTACAGAAAAAAACACGGCTATCGTGCAGTCCTACAACGAACGCGGAGTAAATATACCGTTACTAATTACTGACGAAAAAACTGTTGGAATTGAATTCAAACATTTGTCTCTTAACGAATCGTGTCGCGGCGGCTTCCACTCAAAGCGGCGTGATTCGGCAATTCCGTTCCATTTTCAAATGCTCGCTGCCCATTCGTTCCCTCGGCTACGCCTACCTAATAAATTAGATGCCTCGCGTAGCACACCGCATAGTTACAAACTAATGAAATCCTGAAAAGATCTCAACCCATTTTCTTAACAACTTTTCCGAAAGAGCAACCGCCTTCAAAGATTTTACCGAGAAATAATTCCGCTAATAACGCTCAGCGCTCACGCGAGTATGTTATGCAACCATAGGAATTTCATTAGATACACACGCGTCTGTTTGTTAAGGAGCTTTCCATTGCTAAAAGTTTCTTGAGGCGGGTATAATTCCTTTGTTTGTTGTAAGGGGTGGCACGCCCGCCTCACCCACTACGTTTTCTAAGTCATCGGGTCCAATTATGCCCCTTTGTAGGTTTTGATATGTAAATTCGCGATTTTATTAAACAAACCGTGATGCCATTCGGGGGCAGCGAGCCGGATTAATAGCTTCTTCAGATTTGTGTAATCGCTTTCTCTTAAGACAACAGAGGTGCATCTCAAGGGAGCTATTCACTTTTGTTTCATCTCCGCGAGGTGGGCATTTGTTTGATGTTACTGGTTCCAATGTAGATATCCGGGTCAAACAGCTACATTTACAGCGACAGACATCCCTAGTTCTAAAAATAACTCGAATCGGACTACAGTCAATCGGCACAGACACATTGACAATAACGTCGTTGACATAATCGAAATATGACAGCATCGCGCGATTTCGATTGCCAATAAAACCAATTCGCTTGACTCGTCACAGGATATAACAACATATTAATCTGCACATGGAAACATAAAACGAGCGTTATAGCCGAAACTACCCATTCGGTTTAAGCTTAATTTTTACCCCAGCACTATTAATAATTTACACGGGATAACGCCAACGTTTGCGCCATATTACAACGCATAAATTAATAATGTCGCTCGCTTGTTTAACTGCGAATCATATGAGTTTTATTGACAATTTTGTTGGGAAAGAGCAATTTGCGGGATGACCAGGCAGTGCCGCCAAGTGGTCACCAAATAGGGGAACGTTCGGCTCCGTACGTATGCTATTGGCTGGCAATTGTCATTTATAGTTACTGTAATTGCGATAGTGGCAGCGAGCTTATCGATAATATGGAAAGAGCGCTTAGTAATGTCAATAAAAATATTGATTAATATGTTCTATTTTGACAAACGTTCATCGTAAAGAAAGAGAATAAGTACTTGATAAACATTCGTAGTAACGTGATCCCGTATCCTAAAGGTCTATAAAATGACCTTAAAACTCACCCTGTTCTTAAGTATACTTAATTAGCTTTTGAGAAACTCCAACACAACTTACACATCTATCTTCTATCTATCTATCTATCTATATCTATCTTCTATATCTATACATATAATAAATCTGTAGACGAGACGTTTCTGTACATTGAAAATATTTCCAAAAAAAATAGTTGGGGTGTTAAAGGATAACCAACAGATGCCATTTCATCAATTTTTGGAATTTTTGTCTGTTTGTCTGTTTGTCGGTTTGTCGGTTTGTCGGTTTGTCTGTTTGTCTGTTTGGATGTGACAGATTATTGATTTGAACAGGGTCAACGTAAAAAGTACCAAACCAATAAGGTTACTTTTTATACTCAAATATGGTGTAGAACTCGGAGCAGTGATTAGTTTTTATTTCATCGCAATCGGTTCACTCTATCAAAAGATATAATCAATTTAAAGTATTCTAGAACAACTTTTTACGTTTTTTAGTAACACGTAACGACATCTATTGGCGCGATATAGTACCTACTAACGAAAACATATTGTTGTTGTGATGTGAATAATCACGTCCTATTAGTTTATGCTTACTTAAATGACGAAATAACACAGATACCTACTTATGTTTATGTTATTTTAAAAAGTAATGATAATGATTATAATATTAAACAAAATCGCTTTCCATTGATGGTTTATTTAGTGGCGCCTGTGGCGCTAAAATAATTTTAAACAAAAAGTGAGGATAATGTAAGATGATAATAATCAATGTGGTGTTCTGAGCGATAGAGAAGTTAGATAATTATTGCTATAGAAAGTTGAGTAACGCAGAGCGTTTTTTAACAAAGTTCTTATTTGGAGCTTGCGGTAGGAGTTCTAAGGGAGAAATCGTCAAATAACGAAAAAGCGTTATGCCTCATTTTTCAAAGTAATAGGTAGATAGAGACACACACACACAGAGAGAGAGAGAGAGAGAGAGAGCTATTTTTCATGGTTTCCGAGGATCCTGACCCCGGTAAGTGAGATCAAAAAGAAAATCAAAGATGGCGGTTGCCTAAATTTTTAACTTTTTCGTCATGGGTGTCGTTTTCATGGTTTTCGAGGGTGCTGAAGTCGATAGTCAGGTCAAAATGAAAATCCAAGATGGTGGCTGCAATTTTTTTTTATCATGTTTTTCGTTTTCATGGTTTTTGAGGGTGCTGAAGTCGATAGTCAGGTCAAAATGAAACCCAAGATGGCGGCTCCATTTTTTTTTAATGTTTTGTCATGGGTGACGTTTTGATAGTTTTCGAGGGTGCTGAAGCCGATAGTCAGGTCAAAATGAAAATCCAAGATGGCGGCTGCAATTTTGTTTTGATTTTTTGTCATGGATGTCGTTTTCATAGATTTCAAAGGTGCTGAAGCCGATAGGCAGGTCAAAACGAAAATCCAAGACGGAGGTTGCAAATTTTTTTTATGGGTTTCGTTTTATTGGTTTTTGAGAGTGCTGAAGCCAATAGTGAGGTTAAAATGAAACTGTAACGGCTTACCCATTGTCGATTGGCCCATGAACCATTGGTGAACATTATCTTTAGACCATTAACTTTTTTCCAAAGGACTTTTCACCCACGAACGTTTTGCCAACATAACTCTACGTCAGTGAATGCTTTACCCACAGAATGTTTTGATCAATAACTTTTCACCCAAAGAACAAGGCCAACAGACGCCGGGAAAGATGAAAGTAAAATAAAAATAAGACGTAGTCTTTTATTTCTGTGAAAAGGGTATAAAGTAACCTAACCTCGGGGTGCCCTTCGCTCGCTTTGCTCGCTCACTTGAGTCGCCATCATCCCTTCGAACCCTACCTGTCCGAGTCGGGGTGCCCCAAGTCCCGAGCTCGCTTCGCTCGCCCTTGCATCCTTAGTTCTATTTGACATGGGTCAAATATTCTTTGGGTGAAAAGTTATTGGTCAAAACATTCTGTTGGTTAAGCATTCACTGACGTAGAGTTCTGTTGGGGAAACGTTCGTGGGTCACAAGTCCTTTGGATGAAATGTTAATGGTGTTGACCAACGGTTCATGGACCAATCGACTGTTGGTAAACCGTTTCAGTACTGGTTAAAATGAAAGTCCAAGATGGCGGCTGCAAATCGAAAAATTCGTAGTGTGTGTCGTTTTCATGGTTTTCGAGAGTGCTGAAGCCGATTGTGACGTCAAAATGAAAATCGAAGATGGCGGCTGCAATTTTCTTTTTCTTTTTTTTATCATATATGTGTGTCGTTTTCATGGTTTTCAATATAAACTTACACGACTTTGTGTGAAATAAAATAAAATACAACCGACTTAAAAACACACTTCAAAGTGCAATAGACCTTTGGTTTCAGAAGTCTGTAATTTCTTGCCAACGCGCAACGACGTCTTCCCAAACAAACCCTAGAAAGTGCAAAATAACCTTAATTTTGCACTTTCTAGGGTTTTTTATGGAAGTCGGTTATATTTTTTTGTAATTATCTTTACAATTTTTTTTCTGGTTTTCGGCAGTATAAGGTCTAAATCAAAATCATGTCTAAAGTTTTCATGGGTTTCATCTTCGTAGTTTAAATGGCGGCCGGTGTCAAATATAACCAAAGTTTAATGGGTTGCTTTTTACACTGGCAACTTTATGTAGAAGCTCTTACCATTAATGTATTCTTCCTTTTATCATCTAGATATCTCGATGCTTTATAAGGCATAATATTGGTAGGTATATATAATATCTTCAATACCAAGTTAAGAAATTCTAAATTTACCACAGAGAAGAAACCAAGACTTAGAAAAACTAACTTCAAACTTCACCTACAAATCTCAGATATACTTTAGATAAAATGGTGATATGATTTTACAAGTTGGTATTCTAAGACAGACGCAAAATAAAATGGACATAATTATGGCTGTTTGGTTAGATAATCAGCTTCGAGCAGGCGCTTTTATTTTAATTTATTCTCAAAAATCAAAGTGACACTTCGTCGCATTGTCATTATGAACCATGAAGACGCAGTGATTGCAGTCGAAACGGCCGTGGTAGAGAACCCTAGGTAAGGAAAGTGTTACCAGGCAAGATCTGATGATTCTTCCTTTTCAATGAAGGAGTGGCAATTACACCTTTCCTAAGCGACACATTACCTGTTGTTTTCCGACATCCACGCGAACGAAGTCGCGGGCACAGCTAGTCTGGAATAAATTGTATCCCGAAAACAAATGCAATCAACCATTTTCCATACATCGATACCGTTGACATTCAATAAGGTTACCTGCACAAATAATTATATTAACGATGCTCTCTCCACAGCGGAGTGCGGGCGGTAGATGCAAATGTTTCCATCGCATTCACTGCAACTCAATCCTCGCACGAATGTACACAATTGCATTTGGGGTTGCATTGAGAAGCTGACACACGGACGCTATTATTGTGCAAACAAGGGCTTCCGCTCATATGGACTGGCCTTTATCGTACTGTCGTGTGAATGACTGATATTACGGGTGATTATGAAACAGCTTGATGATTTTATTGATTTTCTCTTTCAATTATTTAAATTGATGGTCGTGTTTCGTTGGTTTTAATTGAAGTGTAACTTAATTGCAGTATGAAGTACGGTAATAATTTGATCAATTTTGATCCAACTCTGCTTTGTCTTTTGAGTGTTTTTCTGTATGAGTGTTTTTTTGCTGCGTTATTGGGTGATTAGTTATTTTAACTGGTATCGTATTTGTACTTGTCTGCTCGATTATTAGTTCTTAGTAGTAAGGCATGGGTGGTAGGTAGGTACATTGGCAAAACGGTGTGTCGCCTCGAATTAACACGAGCTTTTGTTATCATTCAATTTGATTCTGCCGCCGGCTGTTTTATTATTTTAATGAGCCTCAATTTTCAGGGATAATTGAATGGACGTCGCGTAGGTTCGATTATTATTTCATCGATACTGTAGTTGCAGGTGGATGATAAATTGGGTACATTGATTTACTGAATTGTAGATTTGATGTGATCGATAACGGAATTTCTTATCAATTCATTAAATTACAAGGTTACTTGATACACTTTACTTCTGAAGACTAAATCTTCAAAAGTAAAATGTATCAAGTAACCCTGTAATAGAACTGGACCATTTGACATTTGAAAAGTTTTTATCGAGTTTCAGTTCAAACTTCAAAGGGTAGGATTTGAGCCCCGCTTAGAAAAGAGCAGTGGTGGCCTCGTGGTAACGGTCAATTTACGAGTTTGTAGGTCGTGGATTCGAACCCAGGCTGGCGCTTTACTTTGTGTACATTATTTCATCACCATTGCTCTCAAAACGGAGAACGAAAACAATCTTGAGGAAACCGGCATGTCCTAGAACCAAAAATCCGAAGACATGTGACAACTACCAACCCGCACTGGGCCCGCGTGGTAGATTAGAGCCCACTCCCTCTCGAAGAGAGGAAGCCTGTGTCCCAGCAGTGGGAACATTATAGGCTGATTACTACGAGAAGAGTAGGTACAAAGAATTTCATGAAAAATTAAGAGCAGTACGATCTAGCGATGATAGATGACATTAGTTTCAATGACAACACGACTGCTCCTGCCTAATATTACCTACTGCTCATTCGCCCTCTGACAAATAGTCCGGGACAATCGCAGGAGTAAATTATACGTGTGCCTTTATTCAACGGCTAGTTTTACCTAACTATAGTTAAAGTTGACTTAGTGCCGGCAGTTTAATTAAAGGGGTGCGTTTTGATTTGTAGTAGCAATATGAAAGAGTGCGTTCCATAATGTGACTGTAAATAGTGATTTTCAACGTTCTTTTGTGTGTCGTGAAGGGAGGTTTATTTGCATAGTTTTGCACCTACTTTCCTAAGTTTGATTTGAAATTATAGGTTATTAGTTGGTGGAACTTTGGTTATAAAGGTTCTGTACATGTTGTTTAGTTGCCTTTTTAGTAGGGTAATCAGTAGTCAGATCAATAGAACTTTTAATAATCTAGGAATAAACTAATGTCTCTAAGGGCTGATTTTTCCAACGCCAGATAATTTTACCGGAGGAGTAATTTTGAATTTTTGACAATTCTTCCGTACAATAACTGTCAGACGTAAATTTTATTCCACGAATAAAAATTATGTCAATTGAAAGATCATCGGCCCTTATACTATTCTGATGACTTAACTATCAAATAATTATATTCAGGGTGACATTTACAATTTTGCTTTCGCATGCAACAATGATATCTATTACCCAACACAAACTAAGTGTACCGAATGGGTAACGATGCCAGTCCGCGGGCAGTCCGACCACAGACCGCGACACGCGACCAGTGAGGGGCTCTCGAATTACTTACCAACGTATCTTTGGACAATTAGCACCCATTCCCGACCAGTATTCGCTAACGATCTGCAAAACAATGTTGAATAACAGCTGATTTGATTGCACAATAGGATAATCATGTCTCGAGCATAATTAGGTCATCCGGTCCTGATTTACTAATTGGTCCCTACAACGGATATCGAGATTTAACTGTTAACTTCAATGTTGTATAGCACATTTAGGATTAAATCAAATCAAATGAAATCATTTATTTATTTCAGGTATACACCCATATAAAATTTAACCAAATTAATGTCTAACCTTTGATTTTAGTTAGGTATATTTTGTAAAATTCGAAACTCTCACTCATTGTCATGACCGCTCACGAAACGAAAACGATTGTCAATTGTTTTCAAAAAGTCATATTTTGGTAACTCATCTTGGATTCAAACTTCGAATTTAGAAATTATTTGACATTAGGTACAGGCTCCCGCAGATAGGGGCAAGTCGCAACGCAATAGTGCGACACGATTCCGGTAAAACAATTTCCATGAAGTTTTGTTCTGTCTGCGGGAGCCTTTACACTTCCTATTAGCTTGGCTACCATAGTGATTGTGGTAATAGTCCCCAAGATCATTGCGAGTCCATCAGGGGGAGTCATAAATGTTCAGTAGTGGACATTTCTCATTATAGTGTGTACAGCTGATCATGATCTTATTGTCTTCTAGAATGTTAATGTACTTACTCTGTACTAACTAGGTGTAATGTCTATAAGGGGCTCAGCAATGCTAGATACGCTTTTTATCACCAGAACCCTTTAGTAGTAGGTATGATTTTTTGTTGAAATATCAACAGTTACACCCTATTAAAGCCTTTCAGTACCTACTAATTAACACTACAAAGGCCAATTATTTCGCGTATTCGTACTTAACAGAAATAATAAGTTCTTTAGTTGTGTACCTACTTGCTAGTATTTTAATATTTGCATGAGACTCGCGTACTTTAACTATCTGTCTGTATGTGTGTACAGTTATGGGCAACAATACAGGAAGATTTTTTTATCACCATCCAAATTTTTACAGGGTATTCCACCCATGAATATGAATTCATAGTTGTGATTTCATAGTTGGTCCCATAGTGAAAGTTGTTCATCATGGGTAGAACACCCTGTAAAAATTTGGATGGTGATAAAAAAATCTTCCTGTACATGTAACAGATAGAGGGATTTGCTTTTTAAATGCTAATTTGCAAAATATTTTACATGCCATATTTTTACAAAATGCTATGTCAAATTGCCTATTAACCGTTCCTATTTATTTACAATTGATAATCATAATCAGCCTATATTGTTCCCACTGCTGGGACACAGGCATCCTCTCTATGAGAGGGAGTGGGCCCTAGTCCACCACGCGGGCCCAATGCGGGTTGGTAGATTTCACATTTCTTCAAATTGTTGGTTCTAGGACATGCCGGTTTCCTCAAGATGTTTTCCTTCACCGGTTTTGAGAGCAGTGGTGATGGTAATTGACAAGGATAATGTTTATTTGCCAAAAACCGTACTTCACATTTTCTTTTTTTTTTTCTACTTTAATAGCTAGGTGTACATTTAAAAAAATCAAAAGTCATTTATACAAACTAGGCTGAGAATCAGCACTTTTTGAACGTCAAAATTACAAAAGACAGTCCCTCAAAACGCCCGCCCTTCATCACTTCCTAGTGCTTTCGCTGGGGAGAAGAAGTTGCGCAACAAACTTCCCAGCAGCACAGCTGTCTGTTCAGATAGAAAATACTCGACTGTATACAATACTAGGTATGCAAAGTACTTAATTAACATTACAGGACACAGAACATTGAATTAAATTATTTGCCATTGTTAGCTAGCCACGCCAATATACCAACAAATACAATAAAATTTATACGTACACACTGCACCGCATCACGCAGCGGGGTGCGTGAAACGGAGCGAAATTCCACGCGCGTGCGTTTTTATTGAATTTGTACTTATGTGAAAAAATCACGCGCGTGGGTGCGTTATCTGCGCCCCGCTGCGTGATGCGGTGCAGTGTGCGAGAATTTTTTGATGTAATGCCAATAACTTAAAAAAAAACAGAAAACAAAGATTATAATGCAAAAAAGGGCCTCAGCTCAGCAAGCACTTTTGTATTTTTCCTTACGACTGTCCAGTGGCATTTAAAGTTAATAGAATTAAACTCACCCAATAACACGAATTCAGTCATTGCAATTGGCGCCCTATATCATGAAAAAAGTGCCGGTCGTAATGAGACTTAATTGAATTACCTGCATTTATTCATTTCATTATGAAATAGCACTCACAGCCGCTCCCAAATATGGACGCATATAGCCCGGTGCAAATTTCTTAATTATAACTTCGTTCATGACAGATAAATGGTCTTTATTAACTTAATAACTAATGTAAGGCTTTTAACATTATGCTTTACTAGCTGTTGTCCACGTTTTCGCTCGCATCTTAGAGAAATTCTTTTACGTGAACGGATGAAAGTATATGTGTTACCCAATCCATGACATTGACTGGCACCCTAATTGCGTATCTCACTATCAATCAAATCTGAATCATTTTGAAGGATAGGTATTGCTAATCGATTGCTTCATATGTTCGAAAAATGTGTCTGCTCAACAACGTAAATAACGCAATGAATGTTGTTGAACTGTCACAACGAGACCATTGCTTGCTACTGATAGTGCAAGTAATTCCGCTGCTCTGTATCAAATTTCCCCCAAATTAGTACCTACAGCCGTTTATGAGGGATTGAGTGACAAACATCTTCACAATATTTATCAGGTACTTCTTAATATTGTACTATGAGTATTTATCGATCGGTTATTTTAAGAGTACAATATATAAGTAGAGTTTATAAACAGTGCAACTCCTGCAGAGTTTAAAAAACGTGCCAGTTTTAAAAGGAAAGTTATAAGGTTGAACTTTAAGGAGTGAGAGGTTACATTTTGACAGCTCTCTTCGCGTGACCGGCCAGCTTAATATTATGTGTTTTTTATTCTCATACTCGGTTTCGAGCAAATTGATTACGTCTATTAACTTGTTCCTCAAAGTGACAGCCCTAACTATTAAAGATGGCCGCGCTTTTATTCTATTTTTAAAGTTCGGAATCCCGTTAATAGGTTTGTCAGTTGTTTAAATCGATATTATTGAGTCTGATGATAATATTAATTTGTATTATGTTTGGCTAAAGGAATATTGAGTATTTTCTTCTTATACTTTATACTAGGAATAGTACCTATTCTGCTGAGCTTGATTTGTGCTTTTAATTCACTCTACCCATACCTCAAGGTCGTCAGTAGGTAACTCATCGACGCATGTCTGATTTTTATAATCAAAAACATAACAAATATTAATTTCTAAATTTACCGCGGCAAGCCAAAGAACATAGTTTTATAGGACTTTAAACCTTTGTTTAAATACCCCATTGTGGAGTGTAACCAGTGGGACCCTTCCTAAGATTCGTTTAATTTGTCATATTTGTGTTAGATAAGCCGCGAGATGGGAACGGAAGTCAGTAGGTAGCTGAACTAGATGACACACGTCAACAGATAAACCGCTTTATGACTATTGAAAATACAAAAGCACTTAGTAGGGTTATAAACTTCTGATAGATATTCCTTTGACCTATTTATTTTATTTCATCCGCATAAGTCTCGATCCCGTGGGTATATCGGGATAAAAAGTATCCTATGTCTACCTAATATAAAACCTAAATATGTAACCTAATCCAGATCATGTCTAACCATGTGCCAAATTTAACCCAAATCCGTTCAGCCGTTTTAGCATGAATGCGTAACAAACAAATATACAACAAATCGAATATTTTCTGTTTATAATCTTAATATATATAAATTACGTGTCACGATGTTTGTCCGCGATGGACTCCTAAATTACTTAACCGATTTTAATCAAATTTGTACACCGTGTGCAGTTTGATCCAACTTGAAAGATAGGATAGAAAAAAAATTTTACAAAAACGTTAGCCACAGCAACGCGTGGCCGGATCAGCTAGTATTATTATAAGTTTAGATTAATTTATGCCAAAGTTATGTGTCGACTTGTAGGATAAGTAATAAATGAGTCTGGCAGTACCATAATATGATGAGGTAGAACCTGTGATGTTAACTGGTAACCCTACCCAAATATGTTGACAGATGTAAAAATGATGTCCTTCTAGAAGTAACGTGGCATCATCATCTGCCTTGCTTAGCTATTTTCCCAACTATGTTGGGGTCGGCCTCCAGTCTAACCGGATGCAGCTGAATACCAGTATTTTACGTGGAGCGACTGCCTATCTGACCTCCACAATCCAGTTTCTGGGTAATACGATACCCCTTGATAAGACTGGGTAAGTAACGTGGCATATTTTACCAAATACGACGTAGTGTGGCTTTTTAAGATCAAGCACGTGTGAACTAAATATATAATTGCATGTGTCCTTGATCGGCGTTTTTTTCTTGCTACTATATGATACTTACCTAATTAATTTTTTGACCACAGTATCAGCCAAACAAAAAAGTTGTCTAACCGAAGAGCGAAAGCAAACAGCTTATTCGATTTTTACATCCAAGTCTGATACAAGTATGGTGTATACCCTTATAAATTATTGAAATTATTGACTGACCAAGAATAACTACGGCGTTTATGATTCCCGAGGGAGACTAAAAATGTACGGCTCTTTCCCAATACACCAATCATGGTATTAGGTTTCACTATCCAATTCGTTTTATTGACCATGATTTTGATTTCTAGCAAAGAGAGTTTGTTGTAAAAATTGTGAATACTTCTTTGTCTGCACATGGACCTCCAAAATAGATATTAGAATCAGTCTTCTACGAAAATAGAATGTAGAGAAAAACCCATCCCACCTCAAGTTGATGAAAAACAATACTTAAGAAATGACCAATCAATCTAAAAGTAAAAATCAGAAGAACCAATCATAACCCGGATGTAGAAAACAATACAATGATTCCCACATGCTTCTGACAAAACAAAACAAGGTTTAAACATCGTCTAAACGCTGAAATAACAAACCGATTACGCCATGATCAGTGTAATTATGGTCCAAGTTATACACTACGACGGTTACTAACCCTTTTGATACACCACCTATTCTTATCCCTCAGTCGTGTAAACATATTGAAAGTTATTTAGTATCGCTTCACATTCCCTGGGATATTACTCTCAGTATGTCAAACATTTTTATACAAAACACGTGTACCCGCTACCGTTTATCACTTGGAGAGTAACGTGGAAACAGTAGCGGGTAGTCTCACTCAGCGATCCAATATTTAATAGTTTTATGATGTATTATCAAAACAAATCTCACCGAGTAACTATGAACCACTGCGGTACGTTTCGGCTGCAATTCGATGATTAACCGAACAGTTTTGATATTTGATTGTTACGATATCGTTGAATTTTGTGCGGGCGTTGAGGTGTTTTTTAAAAATATGTGTTTATTTATATTTTATCATGAATTGGGAAGCCAGACCAACTGAATTAGGTACGTTATCTGCAACGATAACATAATCTTTAATTCCAAAAGACCAGCTTGACATGACATTCAATGCATTTGCATTAAATGTCAAAAAAAAAAAGACAAAATGTATTGATGTTTTGTCATTTTAACAAGCAATAACCAATGAAATGTTAAGAACATCATAAAAATTAATTGAAAGTAAGTACAAGTGAATTTGGACGTCACACACAATGCCTGGTCCGAGTAATACGTAGATTACAATAGTTAATTGGCATAATGGTCTATGGTTATAGCTTGTGAGTTCCATTATAATTAGGTTTCCTCTTATCTACGTCCGTAGTTAAATAATGCTAATATTGGTGGATACGGATGGATTACATTCAACATTAATTCAATAATGACTCCATGTTTAGAAAACATTAAAGGGCACGCTAGATGGATTGCATCGCAGAAAATAAATTTAAGATCATTCGAGGTATACATACAGTTTGATGTAGTGTGAAGATAATGCCGCCCTCCGACTTTTTGAAGGTTCACTTATAATTAATAATGAGCGCAATAAATGAAAAATATAAATTTATAAAAATATAACTTAAGTATATGTGTTATTAAAAGTAATTTTTATTAATATTGATACAAGCTCTATAAAATTCATTTTGTCGTAAATTTTTTGACATATTGGACCACTCAATAGTCTGTTGAAAAGTCACGGTGCAAAAGGATAATAACTTAACCAGTATATGTAGTGCAGACGTAAGGCATTTTGTAAAATGTTGGCCCGACGCGGACGCCGCAATTACTCACGGTAACTAATTTGTATTTCTTTATACAGAATATAACAAATGCAATTAGCGTATTACTACCATGCCGAAGGGTGGTTATTGCAATTTTTTCAACTGATTTTTCCATTGATTGGCGATGATCAAACGATCAAGATTAAACATCAATAGCTTCTCATTTATGCACTGTCTCGTAAAATAGAATAATTGCTCTTACAAAGTAGTTTACTCTAAACTTTTTTAAATTATATTTATATGAAGTTCATAAAAAACTTATTCAGAACATGTTGCATTTTAATCAGTAAAAAAAAAGTAAAGTATCAAGACTGTACTAGTCGAACAGAAATAGACAGAAGCGGTCGATACAAAAGGACTTAACATATTTTTTCATCATATTTTATTATGAACTTCTGTTCAACATCCAGATGTTTGAGTCTGATCAAACAAAAGATTTTTCAGATGTACTTACGCTGCGTCAGAATGTAACTATTACGTACATGATTTATGATTAACTTCTGTTTATCTTTAAAATCCCACTTTTGTTTTAAGATTCGAGAAACTTTTATGTTTGAATATTTGTCTATTTCCTTTGTGTGGTGTAGGTATGCGGAATGATATCAAAGTGGTCGGGATACTAAATAATCTCGAGCTACCGTTGTGTTCTGCTACATTTACCTATTAGACAGTTAGTTATGAAGTTTACATCTGTTTCGTATGTAACTGGCGCAGAACTTGCGCAGTGTACGCTTCTGATAAATCTGAACATTCCGTAACAATAAAAGTTGAGCATGGAAAAATACAGATACAGTACTGAACACTGGCTAAAGGGAAGCCAGCTCCCACTTGGCCGTTTTTAATAGTTTATTTCCAAACTCCCTGTCGACAGCGCCGATGTTTTTCTAATAACCTGTTTAACAAATCATAACGTTTATTTTTGTTCGACACTGAACGATCACACGTCCGGGACTCTATTCTGTTTCAAATCTCAAGCTTGTATGTTTTGATTATTTTAATTTTTCATTGAACATAAGAAATTGAAGTTATACCAAGAACAGCGGACGTAAACGTGTAGAACAGAGGAAGAAACGCCACAATAATGTAAAACATAAACATCGAGCTGAACATGTTATTCGCTTGATTATAAAATTGTCGGAATCATCTTTGAAAAGGAAATATAAAAGATTATTTATAGGTACGACATGCATGTATTATATTTTTGTTCTAAACATGTTTAGGTTGATCTATTTATGTGTTTCTGAACGCGTTTTAAATACAACTGCATCTATCTTTCAAGTGTCTCTCTAATGGTGGCCGATGAAAAACAAGCGCCAATAGTTTTTTCAAACGATATTTCTTTGTACAGCTAAAAGCCGCCGATGGCATGCATACCACCTATATGACTCGACAATATCAGTTGCCAGAATTAGACGAAATTAATTTAGGAACCGACTAACTGTGTCTGTTGATGGCCAGGTAGCTTGCTACTATTTTTTGTATCGCTACAAAAGACCGTTGGGGAAGAAAAAAAAAACTACAAACGCCGGGAACGGTAGCAAAACTTTTCGATTATTCTTGATGAAGCGTGTCAATATAAATAGAAAACTATTAAATATTAAAAAAATATAACAAAATGTTCCATTTGATGTAGACCCAAAAGTTTAATTTGAGAAAACTTGCCAAATTAACAACTTCTGGCGCCAACAGCAAAAACTACGTAAATCAATTAGTCATAGCGTGTTTAAAAAGTATTCCCAACATTTTAACTTGTGTTTGTTAATAACGTGTAGTTTACAAGTCCGCACAATTATTCAGGTTAATCCATAATCCTTTTAATTTTAAACAATTCCAAAAATAAAAGAAGTAGCTACCTTTTGTCGTAGTTCATAATAATAGATTTTTCATTTTCAATCGAATGGCGGAGGGCGTGACAGTGGTGTTGGCCGACCGCGCGCCGTGGTCACCCGGCCAGAAATTGTATAATTTTACGCAACAAAACAATCCACCAATACAGGGTGAGCGTGAATGGACACGTCCGAACCAACAGCCGTCAACGATTCATAACAAAACGTGCCAAACGCACGCATCCCGACTGATGCCGAATCAATTGAAAAGTGCCAAATGAAAAACACCACAATGAGAAAAATTTATAAACCGGTTTCGCACCCTGTCAAACATTTTAACCACCACAAACGTATAGAAAATACACAAAACATTGAGGCAAAGGTCAATAATAATACACGGCGCAAAGTAGCTAGTATGGCAGAAATGAAAGGAGGTTTATTACCCAGCAGTTGATGATCCCGGGCTGAAATGATGATGATGAAAGCATAAAGCTACCAGACTAAGCTAAGAAAATCCACGCGTAGAGCGATCTTGCGAATGTCTTTAATAAAATACTTTGATCACATAAAGCTTCGTACAATCCTCTACAGAGTCATTCAAAATTCATCCAGCCAGACTTTCCAGTAATTACCTAAATCCTTAGACAGGTAATAGTAAAAGGAAATTTCATACCGGCTTTAGAAATGAAATAAAACCATAATATGTCGGGAGCTATTACGTCTTACAATAGGGTACGACAAAGGGAAATTGTAAGATGGCTGTTAAACAAACATGATAAAGTTATATTAATTCTATCTATCTATCTCATCTGTCAGATCTCTTAAGTTTCATGAAACATTTACGCAGATTGATATAAATAGCGACCACAAAGAATATACGAGCAATAAGCTCTCTAGAATCAAAATTACACGTTCCTCAAAGACGCTTCAATAAAATCAATTGGAAAGAATAAAACTCTGTCCAAATAAATGATTAAACTAGAACATCCTTTGATACATCAGCCAAAGAAACAATAAAGAAGCCATATCAAACGATACTTTAAGCGAATTAGAAACAAAACGGATTCGAAAGACTTTCTGAAGATGACGTCTCTTTCTATACGAAGCAGTCGTCGAGTTTCCTTTGTAATTAAATATTGAAATTAAGAAATGAACAGCCGCTAATTACAAGAGGTTGTCCCTTGGGGGCTGATTATGTTGCCCCAGCATTCGCAGAAAGGGATGTTGGAGACTACGCCGCTCTTATTACAATTAATATTTAAGATTTTAATGTTCTCCCGCCAGACCATTTGTTTCTACAGTTGGATTAATGTTATTTCTGTTGAACTTCCATACGAGGCTTATTTCATAATATATAAATATACTAGTATTTTGAGGATAGCCTCAGACTTAACATAGATTTATGCAAATTGTACGAGAAATTTTAATGAAACACATCAACATGTTCTGAATTCATTAAAGAGTAATAAAAAAAATACATCTGGTCACAAAGGCGACAGATCTGCGGTAGACGTGTTGTGTCCAATATAATAACGTTAGATCAATGGGAGCAAAATCGATAGGAGTAATAAAAAAGAAATAGTGACGTTGTACAAACTATAAATTTAGTGTTTGGACATTTCAATTATCCGGACCACGTGGCGTGCCGACAATGATGTTCGTGCCAACAGTAATAAAATTTAAAAAAGTAACAATAAAAAAACGTGTCCGACCTAGTTAATATTTTTATGTATCTAATTCTATCGCTAATAAGACATTTTATATTGAAGATGATTAACAGAATGGTAAAGTCGAATGCGAAAAAAATAAACCAATAATAGAAGCGGTAATGACTTCATCAGGGAGTGATCACATCGCAGTCGGAATAGACTAAGATCTTAAATACGTTTGGAATGTCTTTATTAACTGTCAACAAATCAAGTGAAGCACCGGGAGCTGTTTAATACCCTATCAGACAAACGTAATTAGTTTTGTAAATAAAATGCCTCGAAGAAATTGAAACGTAGCAGCTACCTGACTGTTGCGGTGACTTGCTACATTAACTTATGATTGTACTGTCAGATAGAAAAGTGTTATTAAACCGAGATGTAACTTTATAAAATCACAGAGGTTAATCCCCTCAGTCGATGTTTTAACTAATACTTACTGGGTCTAAGAATACGAAGATGATATCTTCAATTGTTTCGCTATTATTTTGCATTAATTGTATTTGAAATGCAAAAATATACAAAGTTTGATCTTAACGCCTGTATGCATTTAGCTAAAAGATTTGAATCAATGTTAATTACAATTCTGGGTTTGTTTTTCTCTTACACACCAAATTACTTAAAATTAATATAATGTATAATTTAACTTAAATATCGCTTTGTAATGGTTAACTATAAAATAACAAATATTTCCAGTTCGATGCGCTGCGTTGATATTAAAATGCTTAGGTATTCCACCTAACCATTTTTTGTGTTAGAATGTATTAAGTTACTTCCACGAAATAGGAAACTAAGTTTTAATAAATTAAAAAGCATCCCTTGCCCTTGGGACAGGTAACATTAGAAGAACATCTTGCTGCAACAGAACATGATATAATTGTTGAGCAGAATTACGGTCGCAAAACTTTTCCACCCCAAAGCATTTTTTATTTAATTTTTATTTTTACGACACAATTAAACGCGGCTTTGCTTTCACTTTTTATTGTTACTGTCTTAGTGCCCTCTAATTTTTGGCTTCAATTACATTTTTCCTTTGGTTTTATTAAAACATTGGTTTTAATGATGAAACTTTATCGTCATCTGGACAAAATTATCGAATTTTATAGTTCCTCCTTCCGTTGTTTTTAGAATATCTGTAATGTAGTCGAAATAAATTAGTTACCAGACGTTATCAATAATAAATTAGTTACCAGACGTTATCAATAATAAATTAGTTACCAGACGTTATCAATAATAAATTAGTTACCAGACGTTATCAATAATTCGGACCTCTCTTCTTCCTCAGGTACTTCTCAAGGTGAATAGGTGT
Organism: Gortyna flavago; assembly: GCA_963669345.1. Lineage (NCBI taxonomy): Eukaryota > Metazoa > Arthropoda > Insecta > Lepidoptera > Noctuidae > Gortyna > Gortyna flavago. Next base: position 12,442,146 of record OY770129.1, read on the forward strand.
TTCTATTCAAGGAGAGATTACATCTCGCTCCGACCGGAACTCGTTTAGAAAAAAATAGAGCAACGATTTTTTGAACCGAAATCATTTATCATGTTTGCACTGAACCCAAGACAAACTGCTACTGCGTTTGAGTTTACACTAGATAAGATTACGTACGTTTGTTTTACGTTGTCTACCGATTCTTGGGCCATTTTTAAGACAGAGCCTCATTGTTTGGTGTAATACCAGATATGGTGTTTCCGAGATACTTAACTTGAAAAGGAAATAATGCATCAAACGGGTATACAGTAATTTGTGCGTTCAAATATTATTCAGTAGCGGTTAGACATTTGATAGATAGTTTATTAAAAATCGATTCATAGATAGCCTAAAGCCAATTTATGATTAAGAATTTAAGAACAGATCTGAAAAATGTAGTTTCTAACAAGACTGAAGTAACGATTGAGAGTAGTTTGATGAAGCTAATAGTGACCTTTAAGACTATTACGTTGTATAATAACAATTCCAGAATTTGGTAGCTATACTTACTGAAACTAAAGTAATCTACGTAATTGATAAAAAACATAATATAAATGAAGCTAACTTCCAATCTTATTATAAGGCCACTAATCCAATAGCACTAAAACGACAAAGTCGATGCAAATAAAACAACGGTGGCATTGAATCAAAAGTGTTAAGTATCTTCAAAGGTATCGTATGAAAATATGACTTAAGCTAATAGAGATAAGGTATAATGTCTTGTCCTGACAAACCCTCCGAAAGAAGGATATATTTGGACCAACAAAACTTAAAAAGAGTTTTAATTTGATGTGTAAACATTCCCATACGGGTTGTAGTGCTGTAGCGTGTAAATAATCGGGCGCTTCAGAAACAAAAACATAAAATATATACAGATTATGACTATTAGCTTACAATATGCTGTCAGCGAGCTGTTTTTGGTCTTTTCACTTTTTTTAAAGGTAGGAAGGATGTTTACGCCACGTGAATGTTATGATTTAGTGTCAGTAATTATTAGTGAGTGTGAACACGTCCACTAAGAGTTGAGAATAGTACCTAATACAAATATAATAACAAAGAGTGCCGAATCTATTCATAGTGTGCCGATGCATTGATACTGTTTGTGTACTTAGCAGCTTCATGTGTTTAAGATCCTAGTTTTTTTATGGAGTCGGGAAGATTAAAAGGAGTTAGTCGGAATGAGTTTTGACGCTGAGTCAATGTTGCAGTCACGTTCGTTCAGAACCTTATCTAACTTCTTTGTAATATTTATATACTTACTGCAGATTTTCAATCTTTCTCTATAGAATCCGTCGATCAGGATTTGTTTCGTAATGTTTGTGAAACTATCTATCAAGGGTATATCTGTCAGAAATATCTGGGGACTCCTTTGTGGGTGCTATTTGATCAGTGACACGGGCGGTGAGTGATGAATATTGCCAAGCAAATATACAAAAAGCAAAACTATACGTGGTGTTAGTTTCACTAGGGTTGGTCGGAGGAAAGAGTACGATGTGCAGAACGGTAACATGTTTGGTTTTATAAATCTTTCGGGAACTTGTTAGGATTAGGACCAATTGTATTGGATTGGCAGGTGAAATTGTATGTATTGGATATATTATACTGATTGATGGAATGATATATGAAACTTGGTAATGCCGGGGCCAACGGGAAACGCTGTTGATTATTGCGATGTTGGGCGTTAACTGTAGACTTTAAAGCCCAAAATCGCGATCATCAACGACGGCGTTTTCTGTTGGTGTGGCCCGGGCATAAGAAAATATTTTTGTAGGTTACTTACGCAATAGGCGATTACACACCCAGTTTTTATGATTATTTATGCTATACTTTAATTTGCACTTACTTATTATTTCTATGCTTTCTTAAGTTCTAAAGCTTGGCTTGTAGTTCAATCTTGTACCGCTATTATACTCGTGTTTATCTCATTATTCCATTACTATTCGTAGATACATATTGAGTTAGTTTCTACCCTCTAGGACCCTCTGGTTTATGATACTCTCTCGACTTCGCACACCCGTATAAATTGTTCGGAAATCGTTCGGTAATAAATCGAACGCTTTTTAATGGCAGTTTATCGCAGTGAGCTTTGCGGTATTCAGATTACGGGTATGGACTAAGTGGCGGCAAGGGAGCGGCACGTGCTCTCCTTATCTCTGTCCCTCGACACTTTCAATATTCGATTTCGTCGCGGGCGCGATTGTGTTTAGCTTTTTTTGCTCCCAACTGTACTCGCCTGCACCCAAAATAAAATAAATTTTATGTGCGGCCTTTGAAGTTCATTCAGACTATTTATACTTTATAATTGTTCCGCAGCGATGGAAAAATGTTTCGGAGATGACCGAAAAACTAAAGCTATTATGTTTTTTGCTTTAATATCGTTGTTCGTAAATAAAATTGGTCATCAAAATAACAAACCCTTTATCTGGCCACGGCAACGAAGAAAAAAACTGTTTCACCGTACAATCGCACCCCAAAGCGTAACCGAAAACGAGTGTCACCGCAATCCAAGCTAATGGAGTGTCTCATAATGACGGTTGCTGACATAAAAATAAATAGGCGAGACTCAGTTTCTACGTAAGCCGATACTATGATAACAGCATCGCTCCCCCGATAATTGCCGAACTTGGCCGACGCCTCTGATGTGGTACCTAGTTGTAATGTAGTGCGGATTAGCTGGTACCAGTGTAATTGATCTTACTTCGCGCCGCCAATTAGTTCGGACTTGCAACTAGCGGCTACTGTCCATATATTTATTTCTAATGGTTTTCCTGGCAATTAAAATTCTTGTATGACAGGTCTATTTGTTTAAAGTAGGACCTTCTAACTTATGGTGCACGTTGGTTTTCATACCATTTTCTCTATTATTTTAGAAGGCGTGATATTTACTCGTTTTATATTATGAGTTGTGTAGGCAAATACGAGTAGGTAGTACCTCATGTCATTATCATCTGCCTAGCATATACCCAACTATGTTTTGGTCGGCTTCAAGTCTAACCATTTGCAGCTGAATACCAGGATTCTACATGGAGTGCCTGCCTATCTGACCTCTACAACCCAGTTACTGGGTAACACAGTACCCATTCGTAAGACTGGATGTCAGACATTCGGGCTTCCGACGTCCCTCAACTATGAAGGGTTTTAAGAATATACAGAATATGTAGTATTCTTTTATTTTTAGGAGAAGGTATGTTTTAAACACGGGGGTTGCTTTTTTGTTTTCTAATGCACTTGGTCATAAGAAATCCTCTAGACTATGGTTCTTTGTTTATTTATATTATTTTTTACCTTTATGAAGTGGTCAATACGGAGGTAGGTTGATTCTTAATCAGGTACAAAATCTTCGCTTTTTAATCACCTTTATTGTTAGGTGACCAGGGGGTACACTTTTCTTAGAAACCTGTTGTTGGTTTATAAGCAATGATCCAGTTCTTTGTCCAAGGTAAAGCTTCAAGTAGAGTCAATGTTGAGTGATCTTCGTATTCTTATTACTTTACTTTGGTATATTTGGTCTGACTTATCGAAAGTTGATTTTGAGTAATTCTAGATTATCGCCACCTCTATTTTGTTTCCATTCTAACATTCAAGGCTGAACCAGCTGCATAATATGATTTATAAGATTCCGTTACCAAAAAGTTTACAATTAAATAATATTTCCCACAGAGATCGTTAGCTTAAATTCTTTACTAATGCCACTTCGATTGAGAACTGCTAGCTATGTCAGTCCAATCTCTCACTATCTTCATCCCATCTCGGTAAAACGCATTGGCACAATTCAGAATTACTCAGAAACACCACCTTTTTATCGTCACCACAAACTAATAGTAACTCCAATAAAGGTAAACAAAGTTTTAGGTCCGCAAGTACGCAATAGGCTTAAGGGCAAAGATTTAGGTGACAAACTTTATTGCGGCCAAGAAATACTGTTGTCTATTACGTGAACATAAATCACGGATGGGAAAACAATAAGCGTGAAATTGTGGAAACTGAGGCCGACGTGTTGCGGTATTAAATCTTAGGGGAGCGAAATAAATAAAAATAAATCTGTGACCTCCCTCCCTCACAGAAGTTGATTTATCTGATAAGTGTAGATAGCGCATGAGAAGCTCCCGTTGCTCACTTTTAATAGAATTTAATTAATGAACGTTTCAGTTATTGTTCTTTTGTTGCAGTTATGAGAATTTAGTATGAGTACTGAATGATAATGAATGAATCATGTGCAAAAGCGGATTGATCGATTTCTTACTTGATTTTTATGCACGCTTTTTATTGGAGCGTTTTTATCAATTAGCGTTTTAATTTTTTCACACGTCTGTCACTTTTATTGCAGTAATAGAATGTGTGATTTGTGTTGCTACACTTGACAAACTTGGCTTATTAGTTTTGTTGATCGAAACTGTAATTAAACAACTATTATACAAATTAACTGTGAATTATTTATTAACTCGGTCTATCGCAGTCCATCTGTGTTAATTTCTTTTGAAGAAATATGTCTTATAATTTCCTAACAGGGTCATTGACTGCGTAGCCAATATTTTTGCGCAAATAGTAACGCTACGAGAGTGTTACAACTTTGTTTTAACAGCTAATAATTTTAGGAGGGACACCTTTCAACGCTCTATAAAAGGTAATTGAAAAAATACCTAAAACCCCTTAATACTAACTTCGTATCGTGATGTCGAACAACTGCTCTACGACTTTTCAGTTGCTGTAAACTGCGATAGGCTGAGTTAATCCTTGGTTCCTGAGAGTCTGTTCCTCAATCTGCCGGTAAATCTAAAGTCGCTGTTCTGATTTCATTATTGACTAAAATTAAAACAACCTGTCACAGATATTGCCATGGCATTTGACAGCTGAAGATATTGAACAGCCTATCAGATCCCCAACTTCTATAATATGTATAATTTAATGTGTCAGTGCAATCCTCAATAGGTAAAGTGTAGCATCTTAAACGGCAGTAACGTGCTACTATGTCCGCAGCTCCAGACCGGGCCGACCACCGAAGCGTGCGTCAGGAGTAGGACTGTCTCTAGCAGCCACGCAGTTCCCGGGTCACCCCTTCAAGAAGCACCGCCTCGAGAACGGCGAGTACTCGCCTTATGAAAACGGACATATGAGTGGTAAGTACTACTTAATACATAGATTTAAGTTAAATATTAATAATTTTTGTAGTGCAATTGAGGTGATCGTGGGTACCTATAGACTGTTACTGTCCAATGAAAAGTGGAGTTTTTGGCACTGGGTGGATGCGTTTTCAATTAGGTATAGGATCGACTTCGTTTTACTGTTCTATTACACCGTTCAATGAAATATATGAATAACCCTTTGTTTTTATTATTTAGATGTATGTCAATTTTATAGGTAGGCAAGTTACGGCCCACTCCCTCTCAAAACGAGAGGAGGCCTGTCTCACAGAAGTGGGAACTTTTTAGGCTGATCTGTTATGATCTGTTATTTGTTTTGATGAGATTGTTAGAAAAAGTTAATTTATCTAATATCGTCTAATAGTTTAGTCATAATTTAAGAGCTATATGAAGCTGTAACTATATTCAGGCTAGCTAGACAGAATGTCACAGGGGACACTTCTGAGGGAGCATAGCTAACAGGATATGATGTCACCAAGATTGCGATACGGTATGAAAACAACACGACTAAATTCTCACAATAACAAATGTGCCTGTGTATCACAGAATCCCAGTGATGCCTTAATATGAGAATTAAACACAAAGTTATTAACCCAAAGATTAATCTCAACTTAATCTGGCTTTGTAATATAAATCAAAACAAACGGTACCATGACATGTGATAACATCAAAATCGGGTTTGTGTAAGCTCCGGATAGGCGCCGGATATGAATCCCCGTCTTCTCGGGAGGTATGCCTCCTCATTTCGTATACAAATTACACAAATACAAAATTATCCCAACACAAACGGAGAAAAGGGAATAAAGTGATTAAATAGAGCTCAGCACAAGACGGCTAGCAATCAATCATTTTTGTCGCTTACGGCTTTGTTGATACTGCCACTTTCCATCTCTTTTTGTCGTATGCTTTAATCAAATTTTGTCTCGCTTCAGCGTGAAGTGTCGTGCCAGACAAGGGAGCAATTACATTCGTGATCTTGCATAAGCGGCACTTGCTTATCGCGCACTGCCGCATTTGACTTTGAGTGTAGTTTGTTCGCTTTTTCCCGAAATTTGCAATTCGAAACACTCTCATGGCTGAAATAAGCATTTTTTTTTTTTTTTTTTTAACAATGGCATCTCGCAGTTCATCCTTTATGAGGATGGCTACTGCTTAACCGGACTTTCCTGTGGATGCCTCGAATTTAGGCCTCCAGCCAGGGCATACAATAACTTAAAAACTAAGCGACAGCGCTAAGGGTAACCCCCTGCGGGGTTCGGACCTCGGCTCAGGGCGTCGCTGGAAGAGGACAGCAAGGGACAGGCTGGATCGGTATTATTATTGGTGTTTAGGGGCGAATTTAAAACTACAGGCTCAGCTGCGCGGGCTGGCTCGAGCAAGGGTCGGGGGGGGCACGGTGATGGTGCGGGGCGTCGCGACGGGCCTCGGCGGCGAGGACGGAAGGACGGATGTCTGAGCTTGTTTTTGTGTTGTCGACTGAGAGTACTCGTGGCCTTACTGCTCTCCTGGAGGAGGGTAGTGGCGTCGTCGGGGATGGTGAGGGTATGCCTTGGTCGGCGAATCCTACTTATGCGGGAGGGAGTGTATCGGGAGGCCGCCGCAATCAGGGGATTGGGGTGCTTTATGGCAGAGTCAAAGAAGCGCTTGGAAAGGCGTTTCATGAACTGCTGGATGGTGGGGAGTCTGAGATCTAGATGCAGATTCACATTTCGGACATAGAAGGGGGCTCCCGTGACCTTTCGGAGGAAACGGTTCTGGAGGGTTTGCATTTTATGCAGAAATCGCGGCTTGGCGTGTGCGAAGACTACGCAAGCATAGGTCATGATGGGACGGATGACCGCGGTGTAGAGGCGCAATTTGCACTTGAGTGACAATTTGCTGCGGGCAGTTATCATAGAGTGGAGCCTACCGAGAGCGAAAGAGGCGCGCGAACGCGCCGTCTTTATGTGCTCGTTGAAGGTGAGGTTGTGGTCTAGGATGACACCTAAGTATTTGGCTCGCTTTCCCCAGGGGATCGGCTTGCCATACATAGAGATCGGGCGCGGGAGGGGGGGGGGTAGTTTGCGCGGTTTCGAGAAGATGACCGCCTGACTCTTATCGGGGTTGACCTCGATTCTCCATTTCCGGAACCAATCGCTCAAGGCGCTTGCGGAGGTTTGGAGGTTTCGAGCTATGGATGACTGGTTGACACCCGAACAGTATATGGCAGTGTCGTCGGCGAAGAGCGCCAACTGTGCCTTTTTACTGTTCGGGATGTCACTAGTGAACAGGGTGAAAATGAGGGGAGACAGAACGGAACCCTGGGGGACTCCGGCGCGGATGGGGTGAGGGGGAGAGAGAGCGCCCTCGATACGGTAGCGGAAAGTGCGGTCCGACAGAAAATCTCGTAAGATGAGCACGAGACGGTCTGGCACACCTAGCAGGTACAGCTTATATAATAAGCCATTGTGCCAGACCTTGTCGAACGCCTTCGCTATATCGAAGAACAGGACGCCTGTCGAAGCACCTCGCTGAAAAGCAGCGCTAATGTGCTCGACTATGCGGTGGAGCTGGTGGATGCACGAATGCTTCGTGCGGAAACCGAACTGTTCGGGGGGGATGAGGCTCTTTGCTTCGGCATAGTCTTTGAGGCGCTTATAAATAAGCCTCTCGTAGACTTTACCGAAAACATTGAGCAGACTGATGGGGCGGTAGCTGGAGGGCTCAGACTTGGGCTTGCCTGGCTTTGGGATGCCTATGACTGTGGCTTCTTTCCACATTTGGGGGAAGATGTTGTTGCTCAGGGCGCCATTGAAGATGGCGGTCATGAGCAGTATGAGGGGGGCGGGGAGGAGTTTGTACACCCTATTGGTGATACCGTCCGAACCGGGGGCTTTGCGGGTTGCGAGCCCTTTTATGATGTCTTGCACTTCGTCGGGAGTGACGGGAGGCAGAGGATCATCAGGGTCTTCGACTGGCGGGAGGGAGGCTCTCCGTTCGACTTCAGCGTTCACCTCGTCGAGGTGCGCTCTGTCTACTGGTTGAGAGCTGGGAGTGCATTGAGCCTCTAGGCTGTCGGCTAGGCATTCGGCCTTTTCGAGATTTTCGAAAGCGACCGTTTTGTCGGGGCGTGTGAGGGGAGGAACTGTGGCCTCTTCAGAGGAGCGGAGCTTCCTCTGGAGCTGCCAGAAGGCGTGGTGGGTGGGCTCGAGTTCGCCGATCATCTTATCCCATCCCTCGGAGCGCCATTCCCCTATGCGTTTCTTTACAGCACGCTGTAAATGGCGCATGTGGGATTTGTTCGCGTCGCAGGGAAAAGAGTCATAGGCACGAATGGCAGCGTTCTTCTCGGTCACCAGTTCACGTACGTCATCGGGCAGTTTCCAGCGATGGTCTTCCATCACTGGAACTTCCCGTGAGCAATCCGTCAGTACGGATTGAACGTGCTCTGTGAACGAGTCGATCGCCCCAGTCGTGTCTGCGACTGAGATAATTTGCTCGGGGATGGAGTCTAAGTGGGGAGACGTGGTGGATTTCAGTCTTTCGCTTACTTTCCTCCAGTCGGTGACTATTTTGGTCTGGGGGGGCTGGTTGGGGTCGTGCGGGAGGCCCGAATAGGGGGCCAGGTGCAAGATGACCGGGCGATGGTCAGAGTCGAGCTCTTGTACCGTCTCGATAGACTGCAAACGGAGGTTTACATTCTTGAGAAGCGCTACATCGAGAACGTCAGGACGTTGGGCGGGGTCGCCCGGGAAATGAGTGGGATACATCGGAGCGATGATATCGAAATTGAGGGAGTCGCCTAGTTTGAACACGATCCTACCTCTGGTAGAGGTCGTGCTGCTATTCCAAGCGGGATGTTTGGCATTGAGATCCCCCGCCATGATGACGGAGTCACTCATACCGAAGAGGGTAGTGAAATCGGTAGAGAGAGAGATGGGATCCTCCGCACCATTGGTGGGCGGGATGTAAGCGGAGATGATGGTGATTGAGGGGTGACCGGTCATGCCGAGCCGACAGATAGAGATCTCTAGCTGAGAGAGGAGGGCAGGCGGGTCTATCGGGATGCAATGGAGGGACTTCCTATAGTAGATGAGGGTACCGCCCTTGTGGCAGCGAGACCTGTCATTGCGAACTATCTTGTAGTTGGCAATGCTCGGGTTCCGCAGATGGGGCTTCAGGAAGGTTTCCTGGACTAAGAGGACATCGAGCTGGTGATCGCGGAGGAACGCGGCGATCTCTTCGCGTTGTTTTTTAATGCCGTTTGCATTGAAAAACCCTAGTCTAAGGGATCGGGGTTTGGTAACGCTCATTCTTTGTAAAGCCATTGGAGCTTTTAGAAGTTGACTGAAATAAGCATTGCTTTGTTTTGCGCTTATTGCATTTCCATTCCATAAACAAGTCACATTTTTTGTTGAACATGCGACCCTCGTTCGTTCGTATTCTCGTATCATTTCTTGTTATTGTGTTTCGTATCCCATCTATGCTTAGTTAGTTTTAATTATTTTACAATTAGTGGGAAGATGGATGGCTCTCGCAAGGAGTTTGATTTGAGATTCAAAGCTCACGATACTTATGTTTATATGTGTATACTTATACAGGTTTACGAGATCCTTAACTGGTTTTGATACTATTGGGATTATTTGGTTAGTCCAAATTAATTCACAAGTTTAATAAAGCTCATTCGTGGGAATTTATGCTATAAATGTTTCTCAAGTTGGTTTCGTTTATAATACTGGACACCATCTTGGACATTACTACCATCGGAAAAAACCTACATTAATATAAGTCTGAAATCGCCAACCGGTCTTGACCAAGCGTGGTGATCAATGTTTGTGCCTTCTCTGTATAAGGTCTGCTCATCCTTTGTCTCACTATCTCACTTATCACAAATATAAATCAAAAGCCTCTTTCATAGAAAAATAAAACAAAGTCTGTCTTTCAAACAAATTATAATTTTGTTATGTTATTCTCCATCACCCATAATATTAAAGCCATTCTAATTAAATTCGTGCGTGTATCAAGTTTCCATGTACCATATCTGTGTACGGGCTCCGGCGTTAAGCCAATATTATTTTGACGAGTCGTTGACAGTGGTTTACAGTTGATGAAACAAACGCACACACACACAATCAGTCCTGGGAAGGTGCACTCACACAGGTGCCTCCTAATCTGTACACGCCATACACATATCTGAGGGGTGTCACTGTCTGAGTGAGTGAGTGAGGAGGCGGGTGGCCCATTTTCACCCCGTGAAATAATAGGATACGAAAACATCGGAGGCAGAATATAATCCTCCTGCGAAGGTTGAACGGAATGGAAATAGGAATATGAAATGCGCGAAAGGGATGTGTCGGCCTCACGTGCTCGTTGAAAGGGTTATCCACCGATGTTTATCTTAAGGCGCTAAATCTAAATGGTTGTTCATTCCGCGTTACGACTCTGAATTGCGATAAAGGTCTCAAGTAATGTATTTTTAAAGAGTCATTAGATTGCAGTTCATCCTTAGTACTACATTTACAAGTCATAATTTAGCTCTTGGACGTGCAAATTATTACAAAACTTTATCAGTTCGACATGGTCTGGAGATCATAAAAATTATCATAGAGTAAGGTTAAGTCATAAGTCATAAGTCATAAGTCATAGGGTAGGTAGGGTAGGGTGGGTAGGTAGTTTTAGGGTTATTTAATGTTGCGATAGTAAAGATTCTTGGTATTGATTTAAGCAATAGGAAAATAATTGAGGTGAATGAAGGAAATGGTAGTGGCAGCCCTAATATTTTAGAAAGTGCCATGAAAATGATGTGTTGATAATAATTAAAGGTTCGGCACGGTGTCGCCGCGAGTCGGATACACTGGGGGGATAATGTAAGGCATTATAACATTACTCGCTGGGGCACAAAGCTTTACGTTCTGATTGAATTCTGCGACTGAAATTAAGTAAGGATTTGCCTGTTTATGTTAAGGGAAGAAGGGATCAGTCAATTTACGAAACTCTTGTTCACGCCTTTGTTTGTTGCATTGTAACTTGCGTTCGTGTTAAGATGATTACTATAATAATGATAGATGGATGTCGGTAATTACATTTATTATATAGCTCGTCGTTAGGATTGGTACGTTACTGTCTGAAAGGATTTGACATATTCCTCATAGATGTTTTGTGTTGCAACGTTGTAACTTTGTAAGTAAGTAAAGATAAAATTCTTACGTCACGTAACTTAGATTTTGCAGTTTCGTTATGGATCGAACTCATACAGTACCCGTTGTACCAGTTTTTCCCACTTTCTTTGCAATTTACAACTATCTTATGCTAATAAGCAAAGTTAATTGTTTGGAATCATTGGATAATTTTCATTTAATGAGTTTGTAGTGGAATATGAATTTAATTAAAGAGGCACTGACAACAACTTATAATCGCCTTGTTTATTTTCTTACGCTTCTTCGTATCCATTTGTAAAAAATCACACACTAACAGACGATGATTATCTAAGTCGCGTTTTTTACTACGCAGAACGTTATTGCACATTTATCGGATCGCAAAAAACGCATATTCTCCACAATCACTGAATCGAAAGCTTATTTTTTCCATTTCCGTATCGAACACTGGCAAGAAAGTACGATAAACACTGCCAGAGTCGGCAATCATAGCAATTTCTTGCTATCCACGGCTGCGTTTACAATTTTTAATGGTTAAAACATCAACTGGCAATTGGAAGTAATCAAACAAATTGCCGTTGCCCCTTATAAGGAAATCGTAATAATAAACGCGGTGGCAACAATAATTAAACGCCGAAGCGATGCGGGACGATCAAGAAGTGTTAGCTGTTTACGACAAGTGCGTATACTAAGTAGCCATCGAGTGATTTGAATATCGGCAGTGTGTGAATTTATACTCCGAATATGCATTTATACATTTCATTCAAATGAACGACCTGTAGAGCAACATAAAGTTTATGTACTTACGTCGTCCGCGTCATTATAAATGAGGCATCGAATAACTTTAATCTAGTTATAGAACTACCTGAAAAAGAACTGCTTGTCGTCGCAATTTCCCTTAATTATGTACACAGTTGTGGCCTGTACATCATGGTGACAAGTATCGAAGTTTTTACTACTTCTATAACTAAAAATAGTTTTACATAGTTGAGCCACTTATTTATTTATTTTTCCACTTTTGCATAATAAGCCCGTAAGTTCTTACAACGGACACGTAGATCGCCTAGAGGGTATTTTTATTTCAAAGTATAAGTATGTGGATAATCGAGTCCGCAATAACTGTTACCTACCACATAGCAATGTAAGTTACATTAATTACTTCATTGAAAATACTTCGGTAATTATTCGTTTTTTTTAGCGGGAACTACAGAAGACGTTCGTTTATTTTCTTAGTAGTTTGTCGGAATTACTCACATGCACAAGGCCGAGGCTAAATAGTCTTTGGTATCCATTGATGGCTCACTAAATATTCATCTACAGCTCTTGAACGCAAATAGAGAAATGGACATCGAAGCTCACCCAACAAACATGAGCTTCGAAATGTAATCGCATCAATAAATAACCCCATTACATTAGTCTTCGTTGCAGGATATTTCAATAAAAATTAAGCAATTAACATTTTAATTAAAACAGTCGTTATTGCGCCGTTTGTTGAATGAAATGAATGTTGAATGTGAACATCACTTGTTGCAACCCTGTATGTAAATGAGTGTGAAAAGTGAGGTCGTTTGTGTCCACCTGCGCTTAGGCACGTGCGTCTGCGCAGGCAGTTGCTGATTACGGTCACCAATCAGCATAGCCGATTAAATCGATTATCGACTTTCAATTATTAGTAAATTTCGCAATAAATATCGATTTTACAACCTGCGTGCGCGCAAAACGTCCTGCGATTTGTCAAATAAACACTAAGCGATAGAATGTGCCGTGCCAATTTTTAGGAACATTGTGATTACTGAATTGTGCAATGAAAGATTAACGTTTGTTGCATTCATTTGATTATATAGTTTATCTGCAATGCAGTTAAATTAATGCAAAACAGTAATTTATTCGCTCAACTAACATCTCGCTGTCAGCATATGCAACTGTAAAATGAAGAACGCCTTTTTATCTAGCGTAGGTACAAGCAGTATAAACTATGATGATTAACACCGGAATTTCCTTCTTACACACATTCATTTCCTTCAGAACTGTATAACATTGCTACGCAAGTATAAGTACAAATGTAGGTCGGATCATAATACAAACAGGTACCATTCTATGCGTTCCAAATAAACCACTGCGAAACGGTTAAAGCAAATATGCATAAGGTAAAATTTACAGTAGGTAGGCGGGTATCCCGGTTCTTTGCACTGTGTGTCGCTGCCGATATTTCGAATTCCAAACATTGGATTCGCGCGTGGCATTATACGAATTCCCTCCCTCACTGTGTATTGCTAGCTATGCTATCCTCAAATGGGAACAGGGACCGATAGACCTGCCAACTGAATGTGGAATAGATAAATTAATAACAGGTGGCCCACCACTTTAATTTTATTCATTGGCCTTAGGGACTGTCACTATCTTAAATATGCACCTTAGGATTACCTCTACCCTAAGAATTATAAAACAGGCCTTAGCAAACGGCTGAGAACTAGTGTACGATTCTTTGTTTGTTACTCCAGATAATAATTATGGCAAAAAATTGCCACGAGCGGTAATACACTAGTTAAATGATTCCATAATAAAATTAGCGGTGTTATTGACCGCATCTTACGCACACATCTTAGTACTATTGACTGCTCTTACAGCTGTTACACTGATGTAATTTACCATATTATGTACAGTGATAATAACATTAACTAACGCTTGTTTTTTCATCCGCCGTCATAGTAATAGAGGTTTCTTGTGAGTGCGTCACAAGAAATGTTTGCGTCGCGAGACAATTTCCATACATGTGTTGAGTAATTCCGTACGTAGTGTTTCATTCCCATCGTTTTGTGTCGTGTGGCGCTCCACACGACACTTACATACGGCGCTTACAATTAAAATGTCGTTCTACTAGCCACTTATGACATTGCTCACACCTTGGAGTCGTTGGCGGATTCATGTTTTTTGTCCGGGGAAAAGCATAGCGAAGGAATTTCTTTTAATTAGCAATACCGGTGTTTTGTAAACGTCTGCTCGCCGCCTTCTGAACATATTCCGTTGTTTGTTGAAGTCCGTTTTATATTGTTTTCTGTTTAAAATAATCTCTTGCGTTTCGAAAAGTTATTAAATGCAAATTCCAGAAATGTCAAAATTTATGTGATTGGATGTATTTTCTGGTGTCGTTACCTAACTATTTTAGATAAATAAACATTTTGTTCGTGATTTCGATTAGTTTTTTGAATATTATTAGTAGAAACGTCCTTGGTCACGATTTGATGCTCGAGTGCTCGACCAATCACACCGATAATTATTATGTTAATACGATTGATTTATAACCACTTATCAACAAGTCTATACGGTTTCGCCTGGAGCACGATCGACGTTCTTATTCGAGCGCATTGTCGATCAATCGACTCGATTCAAAATTACATGTTGCTCTCTTCCGTAACTCAAGTCCGTTTGTTAATAAATTGACGACACGTAATAACACCTATTAACGGCGAAGAGGCCGAGTGTCATACACGACAAAGATTAATTTGACAATTAAATGTTTTTTTTTTTACCATGTTTTAAAATGGAACTGCAGAGTTGTGTTGCCAGTTTTTTCTTAGTGGCGACAGCTCGTGGCAATTTCTGATATTTAACAAATTAGAGCGAATGTGCGCGAATGCACCTGTTAATTCTGTTAATTGCGATTATTATAAACAAGAATTGTTTTTATTAATAACGTAACGTTGAAATTATTAAGCTTTAGTGTGACAGTTTACAAGAATCTAACTTCGGATACGTATTTTTTGTTATGCAATAAATATTTTAATGAAAGGTTTGCGCATTCGTATATTTATAGTTTATTATTACACTGTTAATTAGAGCTTTACCCAAGCATGTCAGTTTGTAAAATATTGCTAGTAGTATATTATTTATTATTGCTACTGTTGGCATTTATTTCATTTTTAATAGTATCACTATAACTTCAAAAGCGAAACGTCCTTTGGTAATAACAGCTGCTACCAAAACCACTGACAGATAATCTCTCTTTTGTGTGTTATTAATAAAAATATGGATGGATATTTCAGTATCTTTGCTACTTATTATGTAACAATGGTGTAGCTCCTTTTGTTAACATTCACGGATGAGTTGATACTTTTTGTAACGTTTTTAACAATTCACATTCACATACGGATATATTGTAGTCCTTGTAATTTTATTTGAGTTACAAAATAGTTTGTTCCTAACTGATACTTTTTAAATAACAAAATCTAATACTTGATCAGATAAATGGAGAAGGTTTAATAAATAATCCCGCCGATTAAAGACATTAAGTAGGTACTTGAGAGCTGAGGTGGTTACAATATTCTAATTAAATAGGCATTATATTCAGGATGTTATGTCCATTATCTACAGCCAGCAAACGCTTTACAATATTCATACGATAAGCAGCTCATTACGAAAACCATCAGAAGTTGAAAACATAACTATGTTTTTAATTCTGACGAGTTACATCTAAAATGTTTTACACATTGTTTGTTTTGAATTTTTTACACAACCAACCGCAATAACACACATAATAAGAAAAAAATAATACAACAACGAATACATTTTTTGATAAGTACATTACAGCCTATTTCTACTTCTAATTCCAAACATAAAAACATGTATGACACATCGTTATCCTCGCGTGCATTTATCCCGGATAAAACTGTATCCCGGTCAATTTACGAGTAATTAAGCCTGACCCTCTTTCACATCGGGGGAGGAACTTTTATTTGGATCGTTGAAATAGACCGGAATCGCCGCTAAACTCCCATCCTATTGGCTGGTAACGTGTAAAGATTTTCCCGGTTTCCCGGGAACTTGATTAATGTGTTCGTATGGTGTGAACCGCTGAATTTTCTTTTTATTGCTATTTATATTTGAACGTAGGTCGGGATTACTGTACATTGCTTTTATTGTAGCCTATTATTCAATTGAAAATATTAAAAGACGCAAATGTGTTTGTACTTTTCTCTTATGTAACGTGACTTTGGAATATAGTTTATAAAGTTTGCTGTATAAGTGATAAAAAGGAAAGGTCAAAACAATTTGTAGAACTTTTGTTTTGTGATAGCAAAGTTTACATTGACGTGTCAAAATATTTCTTACATAATATTATCTATTTTAAAGATACTTAAAGTATGTTTACTGTACTAATTGCAAAGAAGCATGAATTCTTGTCTCGACTGTCGAAGCACTCATACAAAAACATCAAACATAGCTAAATCACAGTACCTATAGGTGTACGTAACTACGTGTAATATTTCTAAAGGATGAACGTCTTTGCAGACGGACTATAACTTCTCAAATTGCGTTCGTAAGTAAGGGACGCGGATTAGCGTGTGCTAGGGCAAATATTTTATTACAGTCGAAATCTCCAGCCCTCAACGTTTTATTGTTCATAAGGCTCGTCCGAGCCAAATGAAAGAGTTTATGGCAAGACATAAGTCGGTCGGTGTTGCCAATGTAGGGGAGTCTGTCTCATTATAAGCTTAAATGAAATAATTTATTACTTCGGAATTATTTCTCGAATACTTAAAGGATATTAGGTGTGTTAAATAGCACTAATAACGTCCCGATTCTTAATGGTCTTTATATGTAATAAAAATAGATAAGCAATATTCTAATGTCGTTACAAACGATGATGCGTTTGTTTTATCACATTAAAAAAACTGTGACAAGCCTTCATATTAAATTAACATTATATAACTTGCCATTTTTCTACCCTGGCACCTGGCAACACAGTCTATCGGTCGGTCTTGTTGACTCACGATATTGACCGTTCGCATTTTGTCGGCGATGGTGTATTACTGTTATTGATTGTACTCGGCGCGTGACTTGTGTATACGATTGTACTTTGTCTGATAAACAAGTTGTAAGACTTGTGTATAGAAGATAGAAGTGTCCGGCCAGACGCGTCAATCACTTTGTGTTACAATCGTAAACGCTCTTTCATTAGTGGGTATTACTGGTTAATCCAAATGTCAATGAATGTATGAACGTTTTATTGTTGGTACAGTTAAGGTCGTCTAATCGTTAATAATAAAAATAAAATAAAGTTAAACATTAAAGGGGTCTCTAAACGAGAAACGTGTTTTTTACGGAACCCTTCGAGTCCGACTCGCACTTCGCTGCTTTTCATGTTTGATGTGTGTGTTTGTTTGATTATGCTTAAACCTTTATAATATTTTTAAAAATACCTCTGACCTCCCCATACATGCATTTCCATACAATTTAATGTGTCTATTTATCAAAGTTTTGTGTCGGTTATCAGGAAATCTTTGTTTTATACTCAGGCTGTAAATAATAAGCATACGTTTTTATGAGGGCTAATAATACAAACCGCGATTATTCACTGACGAGCAATGCGCGCTAACGAAGCAAAAACCAAGCTTTTGAGTGTTCCCTGTAATGTTGTAATGCAAGTGCTACTAATTATAAGATCTGCTAAAGTCGCAAGCGGAATTACGATTGCTATTTCAGAAATGATACCAAGGTGTTGCCAGTACAATTAATTTATTGCCTAGTAAACCGATAAGAATTTGACAGACAGTGTATCAGCGCTGGAAGCAAGTGTTTCAATTTATAAGTTCGTTTCACTTGAAGCCAGTTGAAGCGTCACTCAAGCGATTTATCGTGCAAACGCGCGGTCCGTTATTTTGGCCAATCGCATATGCCATTGGTATACTGACCGTACAATTATGTATTTATTGTAAACGCTACGATTGCCGGCTGACTGTAATTTGCTTTTAATTCGCCCTCTTTCGTATCATTTTCGAGTTTCTTCGTTTTGCCGACCGTTCCAAGATTTGTTGTATTCCATAACACTTTGTTACTCTGAAACTTGGAGTTAGTCGTTTTGTTGATTCATTGGCGTTTTGTTCGTTTAGTTTAGTAAATTGTGTTTGTAATCTGCGTCTTATAAAGCCGAGGTTTTATTAACATTTATCGAAGAGGAATCACAAATCCTACATTGTATTGCATTTATTACCCTCGTATTTACTCTCTGCGACTTAATGCATCAAATAATTTATTCCTTTCACATGATTTACAGGCCATTACGGTAATGTTAAGGTTTCCAGTTAAAACCACCGAGTTATAAAGTCTAGGAGGCTAAGTTTACGATAGATGTTATTTTACGACAGCAACAAAACTTTAATAAATTTTCCTTTTATTTTAGTTACAACTGTGTACAAAGTGCCTGCTCCATGTATTCTTGTGTGCGGAATAGGGTGTGTTCCCAGCCTAACGTAGTCTGTTATATTTATCAACAGCTTGTTATATTTGTTTGACCGAAGGAATAGTATAATATATCTTGATATTCTTTCGCAGGGTATATTTATGTAGCAAAATATAGGTTATACGTGGCATTCACGACAGTCCACATGTACAGACGCCAGCACATCAAGCTACTACAATCTGTGAAATTTCTTTAATAGATTTACAATTTTATCGCTAAAGCATAAGGTTCTAAGTTGATTAGGAAAATTTGACAGATTCGGGTAGCTTGATGTGCTGGCGTCTGTACGTTTTGCCAATCGTTGAATGTTATCGGTAACTATAATTTTAAAATACACGTTTCAAGAGCTGCTATTAACTTGTTAATCCATATTTTTTTTTTACATTTTGTTAGTATTTAAGGATATTGATAGTTAATTTTAATTCTATGCTGTTTTATTTAAATGTAACTTGTAAACGCGAGCTACATAACATTATTTTTCGGCTAAATGTATGTGCGTAAGAATGTGAAATTGGCGATTGCAAGAAAAATTTATAAATGGGCTGTCAAAAGATTTTTGTAAATTAGTGTATTTAAAATTGTTCCATAATGAGTACCTCAACGATATTATGTAAGCGACAGGGAAGAATACAATGTCAGTGTTGGCACTCGCTCCTTTAACTTTACGGCCAATCATTTATGCCCGGCTCGTTTGGTCATTTTGTAATCTGTCTGCAATAAAACTCAACGGTTATTATGCCTGTTCCATTATCTCGAAACTTGCCAATGTTGCCTCCTTTGTTATGATTAAAAAATTCGAACGATTCTAAATTAATTTATAGTTACTCCCTTCATCTCTTTTTCCTTCAATAAAGTTTAATCCACTACTATAAAAATCAAAACAAACAGCTAAACACCTGAAATTCGATTTTTTTATACCAGAGAGTGCGTCCCTAAAGTTTTTGCGGTTATGATTGCCTTTAATCCAACCTCCTTTAAACACATAAGTGATATAATTGGGGTCCCGATTCTATCGATTCTAATTCGAAATAATGGCCAGTAATTTGGTACGACCATTTGTCGAGGACAGTCGGTATTCGATCAATAAATCGATGTGTATCGATATAATAGCGGTTCAGAATCGACGTTTCATTTCTTTAAATGCCCTGATCAGTGGATTCGCTTAATAATAGTCATAATGTTAAACGATGAACATTTTTGTCGGTTATTGAGCAACAATTTGTAAGGGATCACTTTTGTATTTTTTGTGGTGTACACAAATAGCATTGAGGTGGAGTCATAGACGGCAATTCAAATAAGATTGTTTTTTGGATCAGAAACTTTCACTTCTTGAAAACAATTCAATCTGCAGCAGTGCTGTTAAGTAGATACATATTTCATATGGTTGTATCATTGCGGTTTTCTCTATCGGAAACATCAAAGAATGATGTATGTACCAATATAACCTGAAAAAGGGGAAAGTTAGATACAAAGCTGAATACTTTATTGAAACCAACAACACGCTACCATCATCCCGTAAAACAAGTACAACACTTAATGGAAGAAAACTCGTTCAAAACAACCTCACTGACCGCTCTACGAATCAGAAAGAGACGCACTGATTTAATTCTGTAAATAAGAACGAGACAACACTAAGGGTTGTAACCACCGCAGGTTATTACGAGATTTAACACGTATTTAGTTAATTAATAAGTGCGGTTGACCGATGCGGTCGTGGGTTCGTGTCCGGGGATTTGTAAATATGCTTTCTGGTTTAGTGACCTAATTGTGGTTTTTGGGAGCATCCCATCACTGTTAAAATATTATGTTATCTGTGTGTGAATAGGCGGTTAAGGAATAAACTTTGATAGGTGTACGTTTAATGTATCTTTAAAGAAGGGTAGCGTCACTTTTTAAGAAGCCGGTGGTTTGCCAACCATGATAAAAGATCGCAAATTATATCATTAAACTCCAATAGACTTTTTGCTTCGTTACCATATTTTTTTTTCTTGTTGTCCTGGCAACATAATATAACATAGCATAAGAAATTAGTAAGCTTTAAAGTAGTATCAAGTAAACTATTATAAGCCTGGTAATAACAGGTGGTGCTACACAAAACATAGCATAATTAATTACAATAATAAATACGAAGTTGCTCGGTATGGTTCCGAAGATAACCGAAACGGTTAGTTAAGTAAATAGACCCAAACAATTAATTCTGGGTCCATTGGTCATATAGTTTGTTTGTAACTTGCTACCCTTGATTTCTGTTGGAGTTTGATTTGCATGCGTGTACTCATAAACTATCGGTGTGATGTGGAGTGGTAAGCCAAATATTTAATATGCTTATTTTAAGGATCATGGTTTTCGGCTAAACTGATGGATTTGTTAGTTCAGAATGTGTGTACTATCGCGGACACTCCCGCCTGACCACCACTAAGTTAATTTTTGCTTGCACTCAAAAAATAGAAGCACTCTCTAGTAAGCCCGCCAAGGTCAAATAGTTCGTCCGTAAAATTCACAAAAGGAGCACGCGTGATGCGTCACTAAGCTGCGCAGTGCAGGTTGCAAATAATTGCGTTATCGCCTTCCTAATAGGCGAAAACTTTAAGGGGGCGTGGCTTGACGCTGCCGCAGGATTTAGGCAAAAAAAAAAAATTTAAGTGATCAGGCGGAAATGGCCGCGATGGTACCTAGGGATGTATCTGCCAGTCCAGTTCAGTCAACATTTACTTAACTAAACAAACCTGAGATTTTCTTTGGTCGTGGTGGTATTCTTAGTATTTCCTTTAATGAATTGTAGACTCTGACCTAGATTTTTGGGCTGTTTACTCTTTAACTAGGTACCCACCCTACTTTTTATTCTATAATTACAAGATTTTAAAGAAATATTATGGAGATTGCCAGTAACAAGCTTCTGATCGGTGATTCTCAGCTCGCACGAACAATCATAGAGCTCTGTTTACAGTGGTTTTCCAAAAGATTTGCTTATAACTAATTAAAATTTTCGCATTAAACACACCGCATCACATACCTGTGCCCTTAATCGCGGAACAAAGCGACACACAATATTTAATATTCAGCAATCCCAAAATCCTTTGTAAAACGCTGCCACAATGGAAAAGGGTATTTTCCTTTAACGGTCCAACCGTTAATTCGTGTTTAATTCGACACCTTGTTAATTGTTTCCGACGCCGCAGTAGGTTTTGTGACCTCGGGGGGGAGGGGGGGCAGACAGGTCATGGGCAGCGAAAGACCACCTCCTAAAACACCCTCAAGGGGGGTCATTTTAAGAATATTTGCGCTTCACCCCCCTTATGTTTACACGGGTTGTTTGTGGTACCCAGAAAACAATAGTCTCGAAATTCATTGCTCATTTTATTATTGTTGATACACCGTTTTACGGGCGATTCGATTATTGGAACGAGTAATTAAATGATAATACTGGGCATTAATTGGATTTTACCTGAGTGTTACGCCTAAGTGGTCTCATGTTTACCTCAAACCTCATGCCGTTTCACGGCTCAGATTTTGATATTACCATTTTATGGACATTTTACTATACTTACAAAATTTTGCTGTATTCTAGGTATTAAGATTATGGCTTGTTATTATGGTAGCATCGTTAAATTCAAGGGGCTTTCGCAAAGTATCAACATTGATTATAATTTACAATTATAATCAATGTTGATAATTATTCTAACGTAACCTTCTGTTTCAGAAATGGCTCGCATGGAGAAGTCTCCCCTCCTGGCAAACGGCTACAACGCACCACCGACGCACCTGGGCCCCATGGGGTTCATGCACCAGCACGCACTCATGTCTCCGGGCATGCCCCACCACGGTGTGCCCCGGCCTGACGGCTCCATCATCAAGGGACAGCCCATGCACAATATGGAAGCACTGGCAAGGTAAGAAGACGTTGATAAGAATTTAATGATCCGATTGGAGAAGTGACTAGGACTTCCTGTCGCCTTTAAGGGTTACGGGTTATTACCCACAACACAGAGAAGTACAGATTTAAGTTGTGTTCTATATTAATCACACAAAAAAGCAAAATTAGATAAAGCCTGGTCAGTTTTCATAAAAAAATAAGATTAGAGATTCTACTGTTGACAATGCCTTTAAACAGTTGTTAGGCTAGACAGGGGGGTTGGTAACCACAGTCATACAACATTATTTCTCAATGATGATATGAATGTTAAACACTTTGAAACTAGAAATTAACTTTTAAGAAAGGACGTGCCTTTGTTCAGACGTTTGCTTTTGATCGATCACGATATCCTATAAAGGCAAGAATATACAGGGATATGATAGACCCCCTTTTTTATTGTATTTGCCTTAGTTCGCTTTAATGATCAAACCAGGATAATTTCGAGAGCCACAGAAAATATAAACATGCATCCAGCCCAGAGTTTCTGTCAAACTTTTATGACTTTGTCCAAGCTTGGACATACAGTGGCTGCTACGTCTATGGTTGTCATAAACCCTATGGCCGGAAGTGAGACTATTTCAGTTTTTATTGATTGAAAGATAAAAACTGACGCACCCATAATTTATGAGAAAGATTTGTTTATGAAAAGATTCGAAACAGGTTAATCTATAATACTAAAATAACACGATTTTCTATAGGTAGCCGCTTACAAAACAGTTGTGTTAACGAAAAACAATGGATACACAAATAGATAGGAGGAAAATTAAAACTTGTACTGAGAAATTCAGCGGCACGTGTAAGCTCAGTGTAGCTGAAGAGGGAAAATTTGTTACATATTGTTACAGAGAATAATGAACATTTCCAAAAATCCAAGTTCTAAGTTTCGATCCCGGGAATCTTTCTCTTGTTCAATAGTAGGCTTCATTTGTTATTATTATATAACTTGCGGGCCGTTGTAAAATATATTAACTTTCTTATTAATTGCCGATTACTGGGATCTGCTCTCTATACACGAATACCGTAGTTTTTGCCGAAGTTCGGACGTTTTCTCCATGTCACCTACGCACATACTCGTAAGATTAGTTCGGGGCCCGAATTAAGAATGAATGTCATGATTTTATAGTTGTAACAATTACTCCCCAGGTGTTTTCGCCAGTCCGAAAAAGTTAATATATCGGAATTATATAGGGTTAATTTAAAAAGAATTAATTAATTAGTTAATTTTTTTTTTTTATTTACGAAAAGACGGGTCTGTCCGAAAATAGGAGGCTATTTTCGGACAGACCCGTCTTTTCGTTGACGGACCTATTATAGAGAATAGGCGGTGGTTAGTAATATTTTTATGATATCTCAATACCTTCAACTTCAATTTTTCCTACACTGTTCTTAGTTATAATAATCTATCACGTAAAATAATAAGTTAAAGTTACATTGTTAATTAGTCTAGCTATTTTGTAATAAATTATTAAGAACTTTATTTCTTATTAATACAGGATGAAAATATATTTTCCTATAAAATTGCTACCTTTAGATTCCAATAAGTCCCTTCTGTTAAAATTCTAATTGGCAACCTAAAACTTAAAAAAAAACCACTAGAAACAAATTAGAATATTCAAAAGACGAAAAAATAAATCTTCAGAACACGTCATAAACGGCTTAAGTAAGTATTAATTCACGAAAAGAAACCTTTAAGCAGGCCGGTCAAGTGGTTCAGGTTAAATGTACAGGAGGGAACTTAATCCAGTTAGAAAAGTACAAACACTGAATGCCCTCACTTCCGCCCGAAGACCCACAATGCTCACTTGACTTACCCCACTGTCTTACTGCCACTCATGTTACTTAAGTGTGTCTTTATAACCTTACATGTGACATCTGTCTTTGTAAAAAGTTGTTGTAGCTTAATATATACCTAGGTATATGCATATAGGTATGTATAATTTTGGGTATTGTAGGTATGTATGTGTGTGAGTGCACTTTTGTGATTTTATGTTGGCGGAAATTCGGGTTTAGTGTCGTAATGAGGATGTCAATTTGATACTCAAGTTGATTTGAAGTTTTAGTAACGAAAAAAAGTGTTTGATATTTAGAGTTGTGTTAATTCTCAATTCGATTTATGTTCAATTTGTTCCTATTTTGTTAACAACACGTACTGAATAGATAATTATGGTCTTCTGGCAGATTTACAAGTTCATAAAGGAGAAAAAGGCAAATTGCTACAAACAGTTTATTACTCACTCGCCACTTGAGACAGAAACATAGATAGAGCTTTGTTTTTCCACCGAACTACGCACATGAGCCAATTAAACCGTACAATATAGCGGTAATATACTATTTAACGCTTCGTTTAATATATTGACTGAGTGCAAACAAAACACATAAATATTAATAATTCATGCACACGTACGAGTCCGAGTAACCACAATATTGTTGTGAAAGGAACTATCAGTAAGATGTTTTTGAGGGCACTCAAGTTTAAGACAAAGAATTAGCACCCTTTGCTAGATGATACTTAGTTACAAAGGGCGTTCCCTTGATTACAAACGACGAAGAAAAGTTTAATGAAAAATAAAGAGCTAAAGCAATCGAGAAACAATTTGGACGATCACGCATGAGTGGGTACGGTACAAATATAAACGATTGTTTTTAAAACATAATTTCAACGACCCCTCGCTTCACCAACGGAACATTTAATATTGAGTGCTCATAATTATTCCTTTCATATTCAAACCCTTTTTATGAAACTTTCTTTGCAAATACTTGAGTAATTAGTTGCAGATATTTATAACGGACCCTTTATGATCTCTTCTCATTGGGTGTACATGCTACGATATCAATAGGGACAACATTGATATCGTAAGAAAAAGAGCACTTATTAAGTATAATGATGATACCAAATAATTAGGCAACACATTTTTTGGAACAAAAGTTCTTAACGCGTCTTGCGGTAGGAGTTGACTTGTTGAAATCTTCACGAACGGAAAAAGCGTTATACCCCCTCTATGCGACTTTCTCTTTCTCTGTCTCTTTCGATTTCTTTTTTATATACGAGTGTGTGTGTGCGTGAGAGTATCGCGTAAGGAACTTCGTTCCTGACGGGGGTTCCCCGACTGCACACTTATTTTTCTGCAAGGTTGACATCAGCAATAATTTCAATTCAATTTTACTATCATCAACTCTTCCCATCTTTCTTATTTTCCTAATTTTATGATTCCAATTAATTCTAGTTTACTGTTTTCTCGGTTTTCTTATTTTATTTTCTTTTTGTCTGCAGATCTGGTATTTGGGAGAATTGTAGAGCGGCATATGAGGACATCGTAAAACATCTTGAAAGGTAAGAATCGAATTGCGTAGAAATGAACTTAGAACATCATCGAAATGACCAGATAGAAAAATATGGGGTTATTGTTCTTATTTAATCTTTTATACTATTTTTATTTTCTTTTTTTACTGTGTACCTATTTACTTCATTCATCAATAGCCATTATGATCAATAAATAATTCTGTATTTAAAATCTGTTTCTAAATCTTGAAGAGCTCGTATAGATAACACACAAAACAAACAAATCCACTCCCAGAAGGGATCATTATTTAAAACAAAGCAAAATCTTTGTTAATTTGAACGGGGCGCAGATATCACAGGAGGGTGTGAAATTAGAGGAGACAATTAGATCCGTGGATCGGGTGTATTTTTAACAAATGACCGCTCACAGCGCGGGACGGCCGCGGCTGCGGGGTGCGAACGATTCATCAAACTCATTCAGGGGCTAATCTCGATGCGAGGAAAAAGCGGCTCTCATGTAAATTGGGCTGATTCGAGGGCCAATCGGCGGGGGAAAGCACTTTTCTTTTCTTGTTTAATGGATGGTGATTGATCGGCGTGTCGCTTTGATACTCCGCGGTTTTGACTTCTATTTTACTGCGTTTGAAGCTTTTCATACACGTGACGGTAACATGTCAAAAGCTTTCATTGGTTATGCGGTGATTTTCTTACACGAAAAACGTAGATATTTAATTTCGCTATATTCCGTATATTTATTACACAAAATGCGACACATTGGAGGGGCTGCGTTTTAATCAAACATAAGGTGCTCATATTGGTTAAATGTTTTAATTTTAATAATTTGATATTGTTGGCGTGTTCTTTTAATTAAAATACACGTAAAATGAGGTTCAGTTCCCAAATCCATCTAATTAATCGTGTAGATTGGAATATAAAATCGTACACACGTAGGTCCGGGGATCGAGGCCGGGTAGAATTACAGTCGGACAGCGCGCCTTGTACCGATGTGTCACTGTCAGCCGGCGATCGGCCGGCTACGGCCCGGATTAGGGCTATTTTTAAAGAAATTACTTGGTACTTTTTTTTTACAATATTCAATTGAGTATTATTTTAAAAGTGTTTACTGATGAGCATTAGTATTGAAATGTTGCAATGTGACGTGTAGTTAACTTCAAAGTTATGTACGCATACTATAAGTAGCTTTTTAAAACTGAGATCAATTATTTCTAACATTAATACAATTGAGTAGAACAACAGGTAATGTAGTTACTTAAGTCATATTAATGTCCTTGTCTGAATGGCGGGCTTCCTTGCTCTCGCATTATCTTGGTTCGTTTAATTTGCGCATGCGTTCGCGACCGGTTCTCAATGCTAAGTCCAATTAATTGACAGGATTATCTCTGATTTAATATAATTTGTACGTACTGTTTGTTTTGTTTTCTCTTGTACGAGCACTCGGTCGTGTTTCATTTGCAATTAAATTCAAATTTATTTAATTACCGCTTCTAAGTTAATAGTGCTCATTCAGAAGATAACAAGGCCCTAACACAACAAATGCGTACCATGAGTCCGTTGTTTGTATTGTAACCAAAATGATGTTCATTAAGTGCATATAGGTACATAGAATCGGACAGAGGAGTTTCATGTGCATTTTAATATGCAATTTTTTCGCACCATAATTTACTGTTAATGAACACTACCAATTATCGTTTCCATTTTCGAAAAACAGAGTTGTAAATCAAACACGACAATTACATCGGACAAATCGTTTGGCTCAATGCATTCGTCCGGTTTAATTCCGTTTCGTTGGGAATTAGGCGGCGATTAATCGGCGCGCGGCGGGTTAAGCCGGGCCGGGCGCCGGGAGCTATACGCCGCCGGATCGCCGGATCGGCACACATCGCTGTGACGTCGATCGTTATTCATCCCCGTGCCCCTTGCCATGGCAAGATATCATTGTTTGTACACCCTTTATTTTAAACACTTTTTTCGGTGGAAACTATAGAAAACTTTGCTGGAAAAGACTGGTATTCTGAAACTATATTAGACTGTTTTCCCGCATAAGTACCTTTATCAGGCAAATTTTAAAGTAATTGATTGAAACAATAATTTGAAATACTAATAATTTGTAACTGTAGCGCAGTATACGTCATCGCCACGTAACCGAACGTCAGGACTCAAGAGTGGCGTCAGGGCGTCAGCACTTGCGTGATTGAATTCTCCACCATTAATTTCTGTGAGATCAAACGGAGACCGAGGGTGATATTTATCAAGGATATTGCGAATTATTTTAATCAAATCAAATTCCCTTCATTGTAAACAAATGCTTTTGATTAATGAGACGCGCGACAGAGCCTCGCAGCCGTTGTGATAAAACACCCGAGGAAAAGGCGAAATTAATGGTCATAAAATGAACTCTTGTATCCGTTAGATAAAGATACTGAATGCTCTGAATCTTAAGTGATTTTTCTTCTGCTACTTTGAATGATGATGCCGACGATCGCATCTGGTGACTGTACATTTATATCTTCGGGATTAGTCGGGAGTAATTTCGCGCGATTAGTGCGTAACTTTCAGCGCGCTTCCGAAGATATTTAGATTGTCATGGCGTTGAATCATTAATAATAACGAGTTTTGATTTTCAGTGGACTAATATGCGTAGGGCGGTAAAGGGTGCTACGTCACGGCAGTCGTCAGCCCTTTGAATACCTTCCGAGTTTGTCGCCGATGCGGTCGTACTGGAATTTTATCTAGCTCTTTGTACTTTGCCCTTTTACAGCGAGAACTATTCGGTTAGTTCTGTCGGCGAACCGAACTATTCGTTTCGTTGGCTTTGATGTCACATACAAGTGGACGAGGCTGTACTCTGCGTGGCTTGCATAGCAGCTACAGGCCGCGACTTTTGGAATTAAAATATTGTCGCAAAGACAATTTCAAAA
Source organism: Gortyna flavago (assembly GCA_963669345.1). Classification (NCBI taxonomy): domain Eukaryota; kingdom Metazoa; phylum Arthropoda; class Insecta; order Lepidoptera; family Noctuidae; genus Gortyna; species Gortyna flavago. The sequence goes on from OY770129.1 coordinate 12,470,811, forward strand.
CGTAAAGGTACAAAATATAATTATAGTGACGCACGTATTTACCTATCTTACTACTATCCTATCTCCTTTAATACTTTTAGTGTGCACACATAATGTAAAATTTTTGAAAGTTCTCCAAAAAGTCGTTAAATCATTATTTCCGGGCATCTATAGCTAACATTTGTGCTTATCTACACCCATTTTATATAGAAACCCCAAACTGCCAAAACTCGATATAAATGGGAAGTGTAAACGGGACTCGCGATGTCATAATGTAAGTTGCACCGTCAGCCTATATTAATCTGGATCCGGCGTCTGACAGCACAAGTCAAATTTCTCATCAAAAATAAGAATTAATGGCGAACGGCATTAATCATTGGCTGGCAAACGGCACGAGGTGTCTGTATCCCATTATTTTGCATTACTAATGATATGTACACATCGATAAGGCAGCTTTTGGGAGGAAAAATCTACAGTGTCACCGCCCCAGATTATTTGGTGGCGCTGTTGTTACATATTTTTATTTTTAGAAGCTTTGAACGTATGCTTCCAATGTAATGTATTTAGATTAGTGTAGAATTCTGAAAGTTCGGACATTATTTCTAAAGTTCAGTTTTATTTTAGACGAGAGTGCTAGGCCTGATAAAATCTAAGTCAAATGCGTAGGGAATTCAGGACTGAATGTTGCAGTTGACTCAAAAAGTTCGTCGTCAACTGCATTACTAGACCGAGAAATAGTCTCAAATTAAAATATTCACAAAAAAATCCAAGTTGATATATTCTAACAGCTGGTTATGTTAATTGCGAATGTTACTTTATGCGGCGACGCGTGCCGGGCGTGGTGGAAAACATTTATTATTCCATCCTTCATTCGGGTGTCATTTTCACGGAGGGCGACTAAAAACATTTTTTTTTTTTTTTTAAATGGCATCTCGCAGTTCATCCTTTATGAGGATGGCTACTGCTTAACCGGACTTTCCTGTGGATGCCTCGAATTAAGGCCTCCAGCCAGGGCAAACAATAACTTAAAAACTAAGCGACAGCGCTAAGGGTAACCCCCTGCGGGGTTCGGACCTCGGCTCAGGGCGTCGCTGGAAGAGGACAGCAAGGGACAGGCTGGATCGGTATTATTATTGGTGTTTAGGGGCGAATTTAAAACTACAGGCTCAGCTGCGCGGGCTGGCTCGAGCAAGGGTCGGGGGGGGCACGGTGATGGTGCGGGGCGTCGCGACGGGCCTCGGCGGCGAGGACGGAAGGACGGATGTCTGAGCTTGTGTTTGTGTTGACGTCTGAGAGTACTAGTGGCCTTACTGCTCTCCTGGAGGAGGGTAGTAGCGTCGTCGGGGATAGTGAGGGTATGCCTTGGTCGGCGAATCCTACTTATGCGGGAGGGAGTGTATCGGGAGGCCGCCGCAATCAGGGGATTGGGGTGCTTTATGGCAGAGTCAAAGAAGCGCTTGGAGAGGCGTTTCATGAACTGCTGGATGGTGGGGAGTCTGAGATCTAGATGCAGATTCACATTTCGGACATAGAAGGGGGCTCCCGTGACCTTTCGGAGGAAACGGTTCTGAAGGGTTTGCATTTTATGCAGAAATCGCGGCTTGGCGTGTGCGAAGACTACGCAAGCATAGCTCATGATGGGACGGATGACCGCGGTGTAGAGGCGCAATTTGCACTTGAGTGACAATTTGCTGCGGGCAGTTATCATGGAGTGGAGCCTACCGAGAGCGAAAGAGGCGCGCGAACGCGCCGTCTTTATGTGCTCGTTGAAGGTGAGGTTGTGGTCTAGGATGACACCTAAGTATTTGGCTCGCTTTCCCCAGGGGATCGGCTTGCCATACATAGAGATCGGGCGCGGGAGGGGGGGGGGTAGTTTACGCGGTGTCGAGAAGATGACCGCCTGACTCTTATCGGGGTTGACCTCGATTCTCCATTTCCGGAACCAATCGCTCAAGGCGCTTGCGGAGGTTTGGAGGTTCCGAGCTATGGATGACTGGTTGACACCCGAACAGTATATGGCAGTGTCGTCGGCGAAGAGCGCCAACTGTGCCTTTTTACTGTTCGGGATGTCACTAGTGAAAAGGGTGAAAATGAGGGGAGACAGAACGGAACCCTGGGGGACTCCGGCGCGGATGGGGTGAGGGGGAGAGAGAGCGCCTTCGATACGGTAGCGGAAAGTGCGGTCCGACAGAAAATCTCGTAAGATGAGCACGAGACGGTCTGGCACACCTAGCAGGTACAGCTTATATAATAAGCCATTGTGCCAGACCTTGTCGAACGCCTTCGCTATATCGAAGAACAGGACGCCTGTCGAAGCACCTCGCTGAAAAGCAGCGCTAATGTGCTCGACTATGCGGTGGAGCTGGTGGATGCACGAATGCTTCGTGCGAAAACCGAACTGTTCGGGGGGGATGAGGCTCTTTGCTTCGGCATAGTCTTTGAGGCGCTTATAAATAAGCCTCTCGTAGACTTTGCCGAAAACATTGAGCAGACTGATGGGGCGGTAGCTGGAGGGCTCAGACTTGGGCTTGCCTGGCTTAGGGATGCCTATGACTGTGGCTTCTTTCCACATTTGGGGGAAGATGTTGTTGCTCAGGGCGCCATTGAAGATGGCGGTCATGAGCAGTATGAGGGGGGCGGGGAGGAGTTTGTACACCCTATTGGTGATACCGTCCGAACCGGGGGCTTTGCGGGTTGCGAGCCCTTTTATGATGTCTTGCACTTCGTCGGGAGTGACGGGAGGCAGAGGATCATCAGGGTCTTCGACTGGCGGGAGGGAGGCTCTCCGTTCGACTTCAGCGTTCACCTCGTCGAGGTGCGCTCTGTCTACTGGTTGAGAGCTGGGAGTGCATTGAGCCTCTAGGCTGTCGGCTAGGCATTCGGCCTTTTCGAGGTTTTCGAAAGCGACCGTTTTGTCGGGGCGTGTGAGGGGAGGAACTGTGGCCTCTTCAGAGGAGCGGAGCTTCCTCTGGAGTTGCCAGAAGGCGTGGTGGGTGGGCTCGAGTTCGCCGATCAACTTATCCCATCCCTCGGAGCGCCACTCCCCTATGCGTTTCTTTACAGCACGCTGTAAATGGCGCATGTGGGATTTGTTCGCGTCGCAGGGAAAAGTGTCGTAGGCACGAATGGCAGCGTTCTTCTCGGTCACCAGTTCACGTACGTCATCGGGCAGTTTCCAGCGATGGTCTTCCATCACTGGAACTTCCCGTGAGCAATCCGTCAGTACGGATTGAACGTGCTCTGTGAACGAGTCGATCGCCCCAGTCGTGTCTGCGACTGAGATAATTTGCTCGGGGATGGAGTCTAGGTGGGGAGACGTGGTGGATTTCAGTCTTTCGCTTACTTTCCTCCAGTCGGTGACTGTTTTGGTCGGGGGGGGCTGGTTGGGGTCGTGCGGGGGGCCCGAATAGGGGGCCAGGTGCAAGATGACCGGGCGGTGGTCAGAGTTAAGCTCTTGTACCGTCTCGATAGACTGCAAACGGAGGTTAACATTCTTGAGAAGCGCTACATCGAGAACGTCAGGAAGTTGGGCGGGGTCGCCCGGGAAATGAGTGGGATACATCGGAGCGATGATATCGAAATTGAGGGAGTCGCCTAGTTTGAACACGATCCTACCTCTGGTAGAGGTCGTGCTGCTATTCCAAGCGGGATGTTTGGCATTGAGATCGCCCGCCATGATGACGGAGTCACTCATACCGAAGAGGGTAGTGAAATCGGTAGTGAGAGAGATGGGATCCTCCGCACCATTGGTGGGCGGGATATAGGCGGAGATGATGGTGATTGCGGGGTGACCGGTCATGCCGAGCCGACAGATAGAGATCTCTAGCTGAGAGATAAGGGCGGGCGGGTCTATCGGGATGCAATGGAGGGACTTCCTATAGTAGATGAGGGTACCGCCCTTGTGGCAGCGAGCCCTGTCATTGCGAACTATCTTGTAGTTGGCAATGTTCGGGTTCCGCAGATGGGGCTTCAGGAAGGTTTCCTGGACTAAGAGGACATCGAGCTGGTGCGACTAAAAACACTAGCTTGGATTAGCTAAATCGTAAATTAAATTTTATTTTTGCAGTAGCTAGGGAGATGTTTTTTTTTTAATTCATCAGCATTGCAACACCTAATAAATCCAAGCAATAAATACCTATTGTTAGCGACAAATAATGTCTCATTAGAGAAAACAGACACAAATTAAAAACACATAGGCAGGATCTAGCGAAGTGTAACACGACGACAGACTCGGTGATCAATTAGCCGCCTTCACTCAATAATTTTTAATAACTTTGTTACACTAATCACTTCCTCACCAAAAGGCGTGACCGTTCTATTTCTAGTACAACGCTGCCATTGACAGAAGATGTCACTTTTCCTTTAATTACGCAGCGGCCTCATTTCTTCGCGCCCTATTAGTACACATCAATCAATGTTGCCAATACCTATTTTTTACCCTGCGACTCGAGTGTTTTTTCCCTTGGCCCGTTTTTGTTTACGGAGATTTTTTAAGTGGGGAATAATTTGATGAGGTCCGCCACCCGACTGTGTTGCGATGCGAGCGATGCTCATTTGTCATCGTCTTGTCATTTCTGCGTTTCTTTCGAGCAGTTGAATCACTAAAGTAATTATGTAAGTTTTTAGTTGACTTTTTCCATTTGGAACTCGCGCAGCTTTTATATCGATCCACTGATTCTCAGTTTATTGATCGAACTAAAAATGAAAGTCCTGAGAGCTGTGGGTAATTATAAGTCAGTTTTTGTACTTTGTATCGTAAACACGATATCGTGTAAATCGATTTTCATTTATTTTGTCAATAAAAAGATATGTAGATTGAGTTGGCGCATCCCCCCTAATTTTTTTCTGTAATTAACACGTTTAACAAATGAAGATCGCTCACCACAGAAACTATGAATATGAAATCAGCGTGTCATGCTAATACCCGACATCGATGGGGTAAATCAAATATGTGAATCCACAGATCAAAAGAATTCATTACAGTGTGTAAATCACAATTTGCATGTGGCGCAGAGCAACCATGAATATGCATCTGGGACGCCTGAGTTTGAACATTCTGTGCTGCGTTCAAACACTCACAATTGCGAACGAATGGTACAAAACAAAAAAAAAAACAACTTTTATAATAACGGGTGTCACATATCGACACCAAAAGCTCTCTTTACTGAAGTAAATTTGTGACATACAAAACATGAAACTCAAATATTTTTATAAAAATATTTTAGTTTGATTTCACTTGAAATGTGTAAAATTTTAAACCTTTTTTTGTTACTGCTTGTAACAGATTTCAATGATGTGTCGTTTGAATTTCAGTTTCAGTTCCGAATTTTAAAAGGTAAACAAAATAAGGAATACAAAATTCACAACAATACATAAAAGTGGTCATGGATGAAATTATTAATCCAAGTAGTGGTACTAGTAGAGTATTTCTGCAAGTCAAGTGGCGAATTTGATCGCGCTCGCGTCACCCAGCATTGCTGACTGGACATGAAACCGGACACTTGCCATTTCGTTCGCTTCCTGACCTTTTCCCGTTTTGTTATGCAAATCCCAGTTCCCGGGGGAATTATACAACGCGAATAAAAAGTATTCACGTGTTTACTCGCTGAGTTCGCGTCGAGTGCGAGTCGAGTGTGAGTGCGCATAAATCGGGAAAAACCGCGTTATTTCCATGTAAACATTTTTTAGCTGCCGTATGAATTATTCTTATTCTGCTTTTTATTTTTCGATTTATCGTGCTGTTTTATTGGTAGGTATATAATATAACTGTTCTTTGATAATTTTGGTGACATTAAAAATAAATAGGTATAATATACGCGTCGGCTTGAGCACCTCCTCCTTTTTTCGTTGGTTAAAACAGGCATTTTTTCAGACCTATTGCCACCTCACAAGAGATTGGTTGTAGTCATGAACAATTCAGAGAGTCGATAAAACATTATGACAGTCTCCTAACTAATTGCTTGCCACCGGCGTTTAAATATATTTACAAAATGACACTGCACATATTAACTTTTAATAAACGATGACAAAATAAAATAGAAAAATACAAGTTACTAGATAATTACGTCGGTACATAATTTTCAAACAAAGTACATGAATATTTAACATTTTATGTTTATAAACAACGATATATTGTATTTGTCATAAATAATTGACAACAAGCTGGGGTCATCATACGTTAACCATCGCATGGCTAAATAACAGCTCAACCCTACGCCGCCACAAATCAAATGTTTTGATAGCACCGGTATTAACGAGACAATTTGATTGCGGACATATCCGAGCCAAATTGCTTCTAAATTATATTTTCTGTTTACTTTCTGCCAAACTCCCTGTTTCGATACGTGACGTATGTGTGCACAGCAGATGCTTGTTTGTTTCTGTTGCGTTCATTTACCAATTTGTTTACCCGCTTTTTTAATGTTCGATGAACGCGTTTGTTTGGAAAATACAGCATTCATTCTAAAATATAAATTGCATATTTTATGTTTCAATTTGTTGAATTTTTTTCTCTAACAGAAAACTCAGTTCGCTAATGATTTATGATAATATCTAAGACCTAATCCGTTAAGGTAGCTCCAATCTGATCAAGTTGTCATACCCATTAAGCTGAACAATTCCGCTTGTTAAGTTCATTATTATTTAATTATTTTTTCGTAATTAATTGTCGCGTGGTTGCCATAACAAACTGTCAGACACTAACTACACCTACACATAAGCCTTCGGTTTCGTTTAGCGAAAGTATGATACTTATCATAGTTCTGATTTTATCTCACAAGTGAGTGAATTGTTAAACGTAAGCCGTTTTCCGTATGCTAATCTATTCGTTAGTCTCTGATCAATACGTTCACATGTTTTTTTTTATGTAGATCGAATTTAATAATCTTACCGGACAGCTCGATTTAATATGATCATTATTATCATATTCCGACACAAAAAAAGATCAAATGGTATTTTTCTTAATCATTCATTGATTATAGGGTCAAAAATTGCTTATCTATGATCTAACTTCGAATAATCAAATTATAACATTAATTTTATTAACTCTATGTTCGTTTATCTACATAGAGTTGTTATTCTTATCAATAGAGTGGACAAAACTATGATGGATGCGGCACAATGTCCGACTCTGGTTCGAGATAAATCGACATAGATACTGCGTTTGTCTCCCAGATAACATCTGTAAAGAGACAGGAGTTTATATCACGAGATGTGTTTATCTATTATGTCCAAATCACGAATCTTGTTTTTTAATTATAACTTCCTGTTTATGGTGCTTTGTGTATAAAGAGTCGCGTTTGAATTCATAAAATAGTATTTTATTACCGCAGAAAATAAAAGGTGCACGTCGATACACCATTATCGTCTCGTTCGAACCATGTTGCGGTCAACGCGAGTGATCACTTCGATCACAATCATTACCCATGCGTCGGTCCTGGCCCGTGCAGCCGCTATAAACGATGCACAATTTCAACCGTCTACTCAAAGAAACTCATGCGGATCGACGAGTTAGTATTCAAGCGGCTAGAAGATACACATATCTTTGTCGCTTTACATTATCCAAGGAATTGAATTGGAAGTGTGCCGATGGATGTGAATTTTCTGTGGTCGCTCCATATGCATGTGCATTGAAGCCATATTTATGCAATCGGCGGTTAGTGAATTGTTCGGCTAGGATTACAACACATTTTTAAACGTTGTAACGGATACGTTTTTATGCAAGGCTTATGTGCTTATTTCATTTTGAAGGGAAATATTTCATGCGGGTTGAGCCGAACACATTATGTATAAACGATAATATGGAGATGCTATTGCAGTTATATCATAATAATGGTAGACATTAACACAAAATTAACTCTCAACGTCTCCATCGAATAACAAGATAAGAATAGGAAAATGACAAAAAACAGCCGAACATAATGGCAATTCTAGCAAATTTTCCTAATAATTGTGCAATGAAATTCCACATTATCAAAACGCATTCCCATTACAGATAATGGTAATGGCCCCTAAAAACTGGGGGTCTACGAATCGTAGGAGCAATTTTGCATAATTATCCAACATTGCGCCCGGAGAGGCGACGCGGTGGCGCTTAAATCCTAATAACATTGGACCCGATCAGAATCTCGTTACGCTACGGTAATCTATTGTGAACAAATACGTTGCTGTTTCAATACGTACTTTGTGCACTTTTATTATTTTTTTCATTAGAGTCTCAACGAAATACACAGCCAGTAGTTATGATTGACTTAAAATCCTCTCAGGTTCTTCACATTTTCGTACTATAAACAGTTGACCTCTCTTGTACATATCCAGCACTTTATATACCTATTGTATATCTTTCAGAACGTATTATTCTGAAAAAAAAAAAGACATTTTTATATCAAAGTTACGACAACATCACGTTTTTACGACGCATCTGATCACATCCCTTACTGCACATAACTCTAAAAACATCTTAAAAAATCGTCCATCTTCACAGCTTTTCCAATGACAACTTAAATCTCCTCACGTACTTGTAATATCGTAATGAGCTCCTAAGCTCCGAAAGACATATTTTATTTTCCAACGAAAACATTTTATATTTCATTTCACGTTTCATAAGCGGAATTTGCATGTCCCTTCTTGTATTTGGCAAGCGTAATGCTCCGGTCGCTTAGTGCACTTTTATTACGGTATTAAATGATGTAATTTTTTTCATATTATATTATTCAAATTTAAATAACTGTCTCCGGTTTCCCCCGCATAGGTCCCACTGTCTACTGTTTCTTTTCGACGCCCCCGAATTTGGTTATTTTGGTTAGATATTTCCGCTTCAGAATATGAGTTGCATGGAGACGCCATGTTACTTAAAAAGTAGGTAATAATCTCTTGGCTTAACATAAAACATACGACTGAAGGACTTGTTCATAAAAAGAGTAGTATGTTATACCTAAGTATATTTTAAGTTTTCCCTAAGAAAACAACGCAACAAAAAAAAATATTTAACAGAATCAAACATAATTTGATTCCTTTAAGATACCAAGAAGGCAAAATATAAATTAATGATGTAGTTATCAGAAAAATCAACACAAGATTATTTCTGCAGTAATCAGAAAAGAAACATAGTATTATTTCTAAAATATGTAGTTGTGATAGAGTCTCCGCTGTTTTCTCTGTTTGAAAATTGGAGAAGTTGTAAGGCCGCAATTTTTACAAATGACGTCGTGACGTTTATGCGTAGGGAGCGCCGCCCGGCGACAAGTCATCATGTTACTTTCTTTCCTATTATTTTGCATTAGTCCGCCCTAAATGTTTGTACCTACAATCATATTGATTAGGCAAATTACACTTTCATTTTAAGTAAGTCTTCTGTTTACTTTAGGCAATTTCCGTCGTGGGTTTTTGTTTCTTCTTCCTAATTTGGGAATTAGCTGGAAATATACGTGCCATTTGACTGCACAAACTCTGGTTAGAGTGCATTACAAATCTACTTGTAACAGTTTTGTCGAAATAAATTATGAACTGCTCAGAACTTCAACAATGAAAATCACTTGCGTCACATAGCAAATCCTTGAGGTAATAAACTAACAACTCCTTTCAACTGCCTTTCAACCCTAACAAGCCCCCATATAAACAAAACAACACATGTACATTAGCTACTCAACATTTCAAGTCCTGCTTGTTACGACAACATACCTCCTGCAATGTAACCTCAAATTGATGCACGGCGTTATTACTCGCCAATATTGCCTTTACATCATTTCAAAAGCACAACATTACGTTATCTGCATATGCTTGGAACTTTTTACTCATAACAAAAGCCCCTTTGCTACTTGTATTTTCTTTATAATTTATTCCATTTCTCCCCCACACATTGGCATCGGTCGCTGATATTTTTTATTCGATTAGTAAACCCCTAAGGTGTTTTTAGCCTTTTTTCGCTCGATTTTCTTCGAAGCTTTGTTGACTGTTTGGGGGGTTACAATGCTCAATTCTTTTGGATGAACAAGCTTATTTATTCTTTAACTTATAAACTCTTTGTTCAAGGTGGGTACTATTTCGAATTTTCTTTGGAAGGAACATTTTTAACCGACTTGAAAAAACGAGGAGGTTCTCAATACGGATGTTTATTTTTTTTTTGACTTAAGTGGCCGGTGGAGCATGCGTAGTTCATACAAACGTAATACCAAAATAATTTGTAAATAAACATATTCTTAATGTATTGTGTATTTATTCCGATTGGATTACAGAATATCTAAATATTCTGTTCTCGAATATATATTTTGAATGGACACTGATTTAAAGACGAGTTATGAGAAAAATAGGTTTTCTATAGGATATTCCTCATATCTCATCTTTATATCAGAGTCCTTTCATAATATATATTTGGAAACAGTTTGTATAGTTCGCCGGCCCCTAAAGATATTTGGAGTTTACTTTTACATCTACCTATTTGTTTTAAGAATAGAAAAAGATGAAAAGATATTTGAAAAAAATATGCCACTTAACATAAAACAATAGACATTAATATCAGTATCTTGAAACCGCGGCACTTACACACTCGATTTGTGTTGCGGAGCAGAGAGGGAGAGGCTGAGACGAAACTTTTTGATGGATCGGACGGAGTTTGTTTTGCATGTGAGTGATATGTCTGAAATAATAAATGCTGAGGCGTCGACGCTTCCCCATCCCCTCACTGGGGTGAGCTAAAACGATTTTTGATTTGGGTGTCAAGCAAATGTTTTACGCAGTGACGCTCCGACAGGATTTGATTTTCTTAATCGATTCTTGAGAATGCAAATTCGGGGTTCGTTTAGTATAGACTTAATTACGTATATAGTTAAACGGATCTTGTGTTTCTACGGCTTCAATCAACATTGCAGTTTTAGAACGGAATTCGGTTATGTAAATTGACAGCACTATTACCGAAAGCTTTGTTTAATACTTGCGCTAATCAGATTATGCATACAAGAACGGTTCGGAACGGTCGGTAGTGCGGTATTAGGTTATGTGAACGGTCCAGTATTAACTAATCAACGTGCGTTGGCTTTGGTGGTAGATTGCAACGCATTGTCCGCGCTCGTGGCCCCGGAATATCTGTTTAGGCCACTACCCATTCTGTAATGGCAATGGTTAACGTAAACTATGTTAACCTTCCTATGACTTTACGTGGTTTTTATGCTAATATAATCTACACTATATGAACATCACTGGGATAATTCAGTGAATTTAAATAAGTAACCAAAATAAGCATTTTTCCGCTCAATAAATCACGATCATCCTTGTCTATTTGTCGAAAAAATAATGTAATTCACGCCTCTCCATTGTTTTTCATTTTGTAATTCCGCGGTGTTCGCAACGATTCGTCGCCAATTTGCGTTTTGACAAGTGAATGAATAATATTATTTCGCTAGCAGACTGATGATGGCTGCTGCCGACAGATGGGGTGTTTGTTAATTTATCTACATCGAAATGTTACGTTAGCACTGCATTTTGTAGTTAATGAAAATTGTTTATTTGCGAAATCGTTTAGTAAAAATTGTAATGAACGTATCGAACTTATCGTAGAGTTTGTTAGACATGGAGTTAATTGATTTTACGTCATCATCATCTGTCTAACCTATTCCCAACTATGTTGGGGTCGGCTTCCAGTCTAACTGGATCCAGCTGAATACCAGTATTTTACATGGAGCGACTGCATATCTGACTTCCACAACCCAGTTACCTACTGGATAATACGATACCCTTTGGTAAGACTGGTTGTCAAATTTTCGGACTTTCGGAAAATTGATTTCACGTAAGTTTTGTAGTAAAACAATTATTTTATACTAGCGCTGATTCCGATGACGATTTAGTGAGAATTCAGAATGTTGAACCAAATATACAATTGTAATAGTTGGGAATTGGACAAGGACGATAGAAAAAAGCAATGCTCAAAGTAATTAAACCACTTGATAAAACCAAATAGATTGATAGCCAAAAGAAGCTAGCGCCATCCCCGAAACCAACATTTGAAAATAAGCCATATCTGTTTTAATTTAAGTGTGAGCTAACATCATCAATCAAAGCAACGCTTTTGTAAAGATAAAAATAAAATGGAGGAAGTGGAAATAATTTATTATTTTATTGATTTGAGTTGTTATCTTTTGTCCGATCGGGTGGCGATGAGTCGATCATTTCTTTCTGATTCGTTAGGGTTCGGGATATCCTTGTTAAGAGGTTTTAATTGACAAAAAATATTTATAATGTGTGATGTTTGGTTATGTGTGAAGAAAAAAACGTTTCCTTGCAATTTACGGTTGATTAATTATTCTTAAAGATACAATCAAATAAATGACAAATGCCAGTACTTCCTACTTATGTTCTTGCTGAATGTTCAACTAATTATTATTCTTGCACAAAAAGTTTATATGAAATGATTGCTAATTTGCTATGCCATGAATACATTTGTACAAGGGCACTTCAAAAATTTTGTACAATTATATATAATAAAAACTCGATCAAAAGATTTGAACGGTCTGAAGAATTATTTACATATTAATGGTGAGGGAAATGAAAAATATATTAAATTCAAACGGAGCTCCGTGACTCGTCAGTAAAGTACCAAACGACTCCATTTGGAGGGTTCACACAGAGTAGCACGAAGCACAGATATGTACACACTTTTATAGTAGGTAGGTAGGAAATAAATGGTTTTTTTTTTCAATTCGTTTATTGATAGATAGATAAAAAGTTTATTCAGTGCAACAAAAGACACAATACAAGTATTAAATAAACATCAGAAAGGTGAGTAAAAAAAAGGAATACAAAGATTAAAAAGATAAATTGACCCATAGACACGTCATATCTATAACGGTCGATCACTACTGGGCGGTGTGTGTCTCATGGTTGCACCAAATGGGAGTCCAGCTCAGCATACGCCAGGTACAATACCTGACGCTGGTATTCTGCTGCATCCCGTTAAATGACACACGGACGGACGTTGCAATAGTTTAATTTTAGTTTGTGTTTTCCTGGTATGCAATAATCACTATGTACTTCACTGTGAAAATGTCGCTTTTCCGACCCCCAAGACACAGGCAAATGCCTAGTTTGGGGGTAACCGTCCAATCTATTCTTGTAAGTATAATATGATTTTGAAATATAAACCAAACTTTATTTGTCCTATGGTCATTTGAACATCGATCAAAGGACCAATTAGTTGTTAGCATAGAGTAATCAAACCTAATACAACAAATGATGTTAATCTCTTGACTTTATACACAATCATAATAAATCCAAAAACGGTCTAAAACTGATTTGAGAAACGTAAGTGTTTGCGCCCTCTGTTTTGTCACTACTCTGTAATCCACAAAAGGGTTCCGCGAAGGCTTAAAACAGCCACTTATTATGTATGTTACATTTCACTTTCAGACCGTGTTCAGACGTCATTTATATTCAAATGCTCAAAAGGCATTACTGGGCAAAAAATGTAGTAGGTACAGATTAACCCCTTTGAAATGAACTAGCTTGGTTTTGTGAAAAATAATTTTCAATATCAGTTCTTTTCTCGTTTTTGTAGAAAAAGCGGCTTTTAAAATTCTCGTAGCATCGTTTCAACACTGGTTACATTGAGATTTAATGAAATAAATAACTACCTACTTATAAATCACAGAATTTGTTATAATAAAAATTTGAAACAGCCGTAGCAAACAAAAACGAAAAGTTATTAAGTAAATATTAATAAAAATAGAATCGGAACGGAAGCATCAAAAGTCCAATAATTCACAATCAAAAAGGACCTACAGAATTAGGGTAGCGGCACCAGAGATCGGCATACAAAATGATTACATACACCGTCTTCATCCGCTCACAAAGAAGCGCAGCGGGGTTCTATAATATTATACGTCTGCCTTTGTAGTAGCTCCACAACTCAGTGGGAAGTATGCTTTATGGTTTCAAATGATAAAATTGTTTGTAAGTAGCTTTGTTGGGATTCATTTTGCGAGGTAGCGTGACCGATTCCTGACAACCAACATCTGATTCCGTTAACGAGATATCGAATGTTACTGATATACGTTTTTAATTGTGCGATTTGATTGTTGCAGATTGCGTGACGAACGAGGCGACATGGAACGAGTTATGGCGATGGATAAGGCTCGGGAGGGTTCACATAACGGTAAGATATAATAATTGTCATGAGATTATCATAGTCCCGTTTAGCTCTCCGTCATTCTATGACATTAATGTACTGACGTGGTGGAAGCACTGTTGGAAACAAAAGATTGTTCTATTACATACTATCTATACACACGACAACTTGTGATCAAAGTATCCATAAATATGTTGTTCATACAATTTTTTGATACAACGTTGCAAAGTGTGCAACTAATTGCGTTAGTAGATCCAATTAGATCCTGTAATTTTCGTCATTCTTCTTCTTCTTCGTGTCACTGGCACGACTATATTTCAGATCTTGTTGGCCCAAAACGATGCCACTTCCACAGCGTCGTCGGTGACAGCGCAGATGTCACTTTGACTGCATGTTTAAGGACACAGAGGGCAGGATAGGTTTCTGTCATTAAACTTACTTACTAATAAACGTTGTTTAGCGTCTGTATAGTAACACAACGCTTTGTCTTCTTCTTTCGAAAGTCAAATTACTCGAAAATCGGTGTGTATTCATTTGATATAATACGTTTATTAGTAAGGGGCTACCCCCTTATAAGTACCTAGCTAAAGACTACTCTTTAGCTAGGTACTTATACATATACCTAGTCAGTGGACATAGAACACATTGAATCAATTAGAATTTACTAATAAATTAGAACCGAATTACGAATCGGTGCAAATATTTTCTAATTAGTTTTAACTAACAGTAGCATAATTGCATCTGAAATAGTAGATTAGATATTAGCTGAGCTTTCATTTCTTAGGAAATATGGAACGTGACCATAACCATTCCGTTTTGAGTCTATTAAACATCACTTCAATAATGAAATGCTTGTTAGTGAAAAGAATTCGCTTGATCAAGCACAAAAAACCATGACGGTTCTCACAAGTTTCTTCTAAGATATACAGTCAGAGAAATTCATTGTTAAACAAATTGACTACAACTAAAATTGTAGAATGGAATTAACACACATACGAATTTATACCTGCACATATATTACACAATACATGCCTAGTCGTTGCAGTACTCACTGCTAACCATAAAATCTAACAGGCTCTTCCCCAGGCCACAGTCCGGTGCTGAACCTCTCAAAATCCGGGTCGGGTGGCGACCGGGACCGGTCAGAGCGAAGCGACCGCGACCGCAATGACCGGGGCGAAGGCTCCGTGAGCGGGCGAAGCTCCGCAGCGTCGCGCCGAAGCCCCCAGCCCCCTCGATTGCCCTCAGCAGCCACAGCAGCCGCCAGTCCGAGGTCACACTCAGATGAAAGCGACGCACAACTATCAGATCAGGAAGATCATAATGTGAAGGATGAGGATGATGGTAAGTTGAATGTCTTTGAAGATATTCTAATGATAGGAAAACTAATCATAGTAACTATTATCAACTACTTCCCCCTAACATGGACCCATTACCGTCGAGAAGCTGACGTAGCTTATACAACCGCGAAATATTGATACATTCTCTGTCTTTGTTATAATTATCTTCCCTGGGTAATAAATGTAGACAAGCAATTTACTTTCTTGTACAGAATATAATAATCGCAATTTCACAGCGATGAATATCTGTTTAATTTCATATAAATTAGATGTATCGATAAATGAGTCGATCTTTCCGTTGTAATCACGGCGCGGCTATAGGCATGACATGAAAGTGTCCGTGTAACATTAACACGGCCGGGTATCACCCGCTCAATGTAGGTACTTGGCATGTAATGTACGGCGAAATTACTCAGTAATAGCCCTGGAACCTTCAGCATTCATAGTTCGGAAATTATCAGCCATAAAACCACGGTTCCTTTTATTCTAGACTAAAATACTTGTGTAAAATGGCTGCCCGGCGATACATTGTACGTATGGACCGATGTTAATTATTTTAAAGTCCAACACGTCGAATTGGTCTGAAGTACACTAGATATCTAAATTAGTAATATAAAATCGGTACATTTCTGCTAGTAAACCCACATTGCAACAAAGAAAATAATAGCATAGAATCAATAGAGAGTAAAGCGCCAGCGCATCCTGGCGGTCGATTAGCAAATGATCATGCCCTTGCGTTCCCATACGTTTTCCCATCTTGATCCCTAGACACCGCACGTTTGCTTGTAATGGTCCTATATAATAAAATCTTATTACGAGTATCGCCCGCAATTGCCCCCAATGATGTATATGAATAGCGCTTAAAAGGACCCAATTCAATTTTACACGTGAGTTCGAGAACTTTTGTTGTTTATACCTTTATTTTAAAATGACTTGTCCGAGAGTAATAATACCTTAAGATAAAAGCCAACCTTAGTATCCCTGTAATAACATAGAAATACTAATAACCTGGACATTTTAAAAAGAAAAATTCTAACCACACCTTTGGACATTCCTCATCCCATTTAAGTAATAATAATACTATTTAATTATAATATTTAATCACGAGAAAGGCCTGTGTTTAGTTAACCGTCATATATCATGAACTATTAACACCATTAAACTCAATGATGGATGGCATGACAATTTCTCCGACGACACGTATTAGGTTCGTTTTATTCTCAGCTTTTTATTCATGAGTTTATTGCCGTACTAAATATTTTAATCAATTTAGTTTACTATCTTCCTCTGGATCATCAATCAAGCGAAAACTAGTTATTAGGCCAACGTCACTCAGTTATAAACGCAATTACAGCCATTTGAAAATAGAATGGGAAAATCATAAAATCAGTGCTTGATGGAGAGAAATAACGGTGAAACATTGCAAGCGCATTTAGATCTTAAGATAGCATTTAAAGCTTTTATTGCTTCTTTATTAAATAAACAATAAAGAAATTCCACTAACTATGAGAATGTAATTTAATTATTGAACATTTTCTATCGCATAGATATAGCGTGCACAGTGCGGTAACCGATGTGCCGCGACGGTGCCAATCATAACATTGATCCACAAATGTAAATACTTGCTCCATACAATAGCTAAATTAAGTGAAACAATAAGGATTGTGTATTGGTTATTGCAAGCTGCACACAAAATGCTCAGAGAGCGTGGGAACGGATAACTGGCTACGATTTATAGGAAACACTCGCCAGGCCGCGGAATTACGGGATGAGCCTCGGGAAATTTGAGTCAACAAAAGATTCAATGAGAAAATCGATACCTGAAATCAGTTCGGCTGTATGAAGTTTGATATACAGGGTGAATTTTTAAGTGGGCGTGGATGGCCAAATCCGAAACTATGAGGAATAGCGAAAAGTACTCAAAGGAGTCTCTTGAGGATTTTTGAAAAAAATATATTTCTAGCCAGGAATAGAAACTGTTGATTTTGAAAAAAAAAAACACTATAATATTACACCATTCGATAATGTCGCTAAAAAAAGGATCGGATTCTGGGAAGTAATGACATACGGCAAACTACAGAAATGAGCAAATTTTTAACAATTTTTTTTTTTCTTATATTACCTACCTATTACACCTTAACTGATTAATTGTTCAAAATGATAACCATCGTTTCAATACATAGCTGGATTCGACATCTCAAGGATTGTACTGCATTCAGCTTACAATATTATTGATTCCATTAGAATATTTTTCAAAAATCGTAAAAAAATTAGAATTTAAAACATAATGTTGTGAAGGTCACTACGCTGCGGATGTGTGTTAATAAAAATATTGAGCATCATTTCAAATAAGGTACATTTAATGTAGGTATAAATAGGTACTTTAAAATAAGAAGCAGTTTATTAAAATCCAACATTTTCCTTAAGTTTGCCGTACTTATGTAGGTATGTCATTACTTTGATCCAGAATTTGATCCTTATTAGGGACACTATCGAATTGTCTAATAATACAGTGTGTGTTTTATTTTATCATAATCAATGGGTTCGATTCCTGGCTAGAAATAATGATTTTTCAAAAATCCAATGATGCAGTTTTAGTTTTCATCAAAATCGACCACGAGACTCCTTTGAGTTCGCTATTCCTCATAGTTTCGAATTTGGCCACCCACGCTCCCTTGAAAAATTCAACCTGTATACAACATTATTTTTAGTATATGCGAAACCCGAAACACGTGTCTAGTATTTTTATGTAAAGAATCTATATACAAAATTTCAAAACTCTATCATGAGAAATCACAAAGTTATAAGCTTGTTATGTTACCTAGTTGTCCGTTCAAAAACATGCTCACCACGCGGCGCGGCGCAGGGTGACCATGTTTTATGCTCCTTCAACATCGTACGCTCATTGATAATAGTTTGGCAGTAGGTACCTAACTGTACGGCAATTTTATTGTAATTAACTAGTGATTAAATATTTTTGGGACAAAATATAACATGGTGTAAAAACTATTGAAATCGATTCAGTTACTTATTCTGAACGAACTATATTTAGGTTTCGCATATACTAAAAATAACGTTGTGTAAGTCGCAGCCAACTGGTTAATTTGCCGTTCAGTTAACCGCCTAGCCTTTTAACTAAACGGCGGCCGTTCAACTAACGGCCTGAATGATATTCAATTACAGTTTAAGTTAGAAGTTTCAGACTTCCAACTTAAACTGTAATTGAATATCATCACCAATCACGCGCGAGCCGAATTGGTCGCAGTATCTAAGCCAGGGCACCCCGACCAAATGGGTTAGGTTAGGTTAGAACTGTGATCAAGCGCGTGCGAGCCGAGAGAGGGAAGCTAGGCGAGCACTACTTTTAAAGGTCAGGCGGTTAACTAAACGGCTAATTTTACACCATTTATAACTCAAAAACGGCTGGACCTATTTTGATGATCTTTGATTTGTTGGATTTGTCTCCGTCCCGAATAGCAGAATAACTATTAAAACGTAAAAAATTCAAGAAAAAAATATTAATCGTTAGTATTCATAGTTTATTTACAATTAATTCTGTCGATACGTAATTCATGCTCGTCACGATCGCCCCAGTCTGATTATAAAAATGCTTTTTATAAAGCTCGTGTCATTCAACTTTGATCTTTGTTCATCTGAAGATACCTTTTCCTTTCAATCAACGTTCTCATCTCGGATCTAATTTTGTTTTATATCCGTGGAGTCTTTTCCTCGGCGCACGGGCTGATTGATTCTGCGTCCTTAGTATTAGTTATAGAGTTTAGGTTCGTTTGTTTAAAATTCTTAGGATCCTGTTAATTGGCCTTATTAGGGAGATGGTGTTGTGACAACCCGAGAGTGCTATCGTGCGCATCGACAATGACGAAACGATGTTGTCTTCATTATTTGATGAGCGGTCACTATCTTGTCAGTTAAATTAAATGTATCGATAGATTATTTTGGACCGTGAGAGACGCCAATCCAAGCTTTTTTTTACGTGTGAGGTCCGTTATTGACACAAGGCGTACATTATTGTAATTAACTCGTCATTTTTAAATAATAAATACCTATTATGTTTCATCACGTTCGATTGACGTAGCATTATCGATATACGTTTAGTAGGTGAATACCGTCATAAAATTTAAAGGTGCCTTTGACATCAGATTTTCCAAATTAATGTCTTTGTCTGAAATGCCAGGCGAGTAATTATGGAATAAAATCGATATAATATTCGAATAGCTGGGCCGTCCTCGTAGCGAATAACTTGCGGCATAGTGCAGCGGGGCATATAAATCGGTTAGAGACAGCCCATTCGGTGTCGAATGGCTTTGTGGTATCCCTATTCTGTGAACATGAAGACGATCTATCGGAAATTCCATTTTCAAATCGTTACGTAGAAGTATTACTTTCCAACTATTAGGTATTTAGTGCTCACTTGGATATGGGAGCATTTGAAAATGTTTGGCATCAAATGCACCAAATTGTTTCATAGCAACAGTTGCAATGTTTTCGTAACTAGGATTAAAACCCTTGTTAAGAAGAGCTTTTACACCTTCTTATTGACAATTGAGTTATGTGTGACAAGTAGTATTTACGATCGTTAACGTTGCGTCATTCGAAATGTATTTCCGAATAAGCAGGCCACGCTCGGCGAACTCCATCAAAGCCTTGCGCCGATGATCACCACGCGATATCGATGTTCATCGCTACAATAATTGCGAACCGAATGATACATGCACGCGATTCTCGAATATCCTCGTTTGTCGGTCTTAATTTTTTTTCTTTGTTCAATACACTACCCATGTTCAATACACTACCCATTTATGACTTCTTATGAAGCTGTTATTGAAATTAATAATCGTTTATTATAGTCACATGAATCTGTGCTCTCTGATTCAGTACCTAATATGCAGAATGTTAATTTTAAGTTGGCTCAATAGTTTTTGCCGTAAC
Source organism: Gortyna flavago (assembly GCA_963669345.1). NCBI lineage: Eukaryota > Metazoa > Arthropoda > Insecta > Lepidoptera > Noctuidae > Gortyna > Gortyna flavago. The sequence continues at coordinate 12,491,193 of OY770129.1, forward strand.
AAAAATTTTACAGAATTCAACGTTAATGTCAGTCTTATTTTATTTAACAGCTAAACGGCTTTTTAAATATGTCTTAGGTTATGCTATGCGTAGGTGTACCTAGATCCTCACCGGTCTTGAGCATTGATTATAATATGTATTTTTTAAGCTAGCTATCAGTTAAAATTTCAAGATGAATAACCCCCAATTTTTATCCAAACTCACACTGAAATTACACAAAATTCCAAATGATACCTTAACACAATATTTTATCAACAGCTTCATTTTGTTTAGGCGGAGATCTGAGCGACGGCGAGCGTGAGATTCCGGCTTCGGCGTCGCCAGCGCCGGTGAGCTACGCGGCCCAGACGAACAGTCCCCCCAACGTTCCCGTGGACCCTACAGCCGACACCCTAGTCTCATCCACCGAGACGTTGCTGAGGAACATACAGGGCCTGCTCAAGGTCGCAGCGGACAATGCCAGGCAACAGGAGAGGCAGATCAGCTACGAGAAAGGTAGGCAGTTACATTTCCCAGATTGTATAACTCTCCTCTCTATGGCTTGGCTAACAACGTGGGTTTACTTAAATGTTCATTGTCATACGGCAGTCGCTGATTCGTCTACCGAGCTCCTTTTGCCAGTATTCAAAATCAAAAGTCTTTTATTCAAATAAGGCTGAGAATCAGTACCTACTTTTCAAACATCAAAATTACATAAGACAGTCCCCCAAAACGCCCGCAGTTCACTTATTCTTTGTTGTAATGTAATCCTTGTATAGCTAAGGTTCAGCTGTTGGTTGATCCAGTCTAAAGCACAGGCACAGGATAGAACTCCTTCCAAGGTCAACTTTAAATCAACCTTTTGACAGAGAACTTTCTTTCTTTGTGTTGCGTTTATTACCTATAGAGTCATCATATATTTTGTCGTTATGTGAACGGTCGATTAAAAATTACCGAGTTATCGAAGAGTAACGTCCATATTATTAAACGGAGAACATTGAAGAGTAGCAAATACGTAGGTGGGTATGAATTTCTTAGAAATATGGAAGAACCGTTTCAGAATTTACATATGAAATTATCATAGATTATAAATACGGAGACACTGTAACATGCAGGAAGCCGTATCGATGTAAATGTTATAATCGATATTAGTCAAGATCTCGCGTGAATCGATTCTGCGTAATCTGACGTATAAGCAACATTGATTAGCCGCTGTTAGGATCTTAGATCACGTATTTTAACCTGTACTAAGTTCTACATTCTGGTACCGAGCGCGTATTAACGACACACGTTTCATTTGCATCGCATTATATGTTGTCTATTTATTGCGTTATTACGCGAAATTATTAAAATTAGAAAATAGTCGGTAAACAGCAGTTTTGTTGTACATTATAGGTACTTGTAAGATATGTGCGCCCAACACGTATGGTACCGCTCCGGGCTGCGTTTTATGATACGAGTATTTATGTGTTTGTGTCAATTAACTACGACATAAACATGCACTTTATTTATTGAGACCTACTACTACTGCCTTTAAGTACTTAAGCAACATTTTCTTATAGGTAGGTACATAGGCACCTACATATAAGAAAATGTTTATAAGAAATAATAAATAATAAAAAATAATGTACCTATAAGAAAACTAAAGGGCCGTTAACTGTGTTTCGACGCACGAAAAATTCTTGCGTCATTGACACCTGTTGCCTTAGGCATTTAGAAGGGTTTCTAATGTTCGATATTACTGCAGGCGGATCTTCGATATTTTTAAATTTTTTTTTGAATATTTAAACCGATGACCCAGATCGTATATTGTTGCAGACTTGCAGTCAAATGCAGGGGATAAGGCGATAAAAAGGATGAATAAGGTGGAAGTTCCCTTGCAGTGGAACAATGTTAAATTAGCAATATAAAATATGTAAAAATAGATAAGCTAAGCTTATAAGAGCGGAGACAGGGCTACGTAGTGTGCGCGCGCGCATGTCGTGCCTTTTGCAAATAGCCGTAGTACAGATGCGCCTGAGTTATAGCCGGGCCCACTATCATTACACACGATTCCATTCGGACAGCATAATTGTTTAATTGATATTTCTGCGAGTTATTTATTCACGTCATTCCGTTTTCCCCATGAGAAATAATCCGTGCTTTATGGTATGAGAACGGCGCGCAAAAATAATTTTGTTTAATTGTGAATAAACGCTTTATTTTTTATAGCAAGTCTTCAAAAAGTCTTTCTTTATGTTTAAAATATAGAACACTAAAAAAGTTCTACTGAATTATCTAGTGTTTTAGTTATAGATATTTTAATTTTAATAAAAGTTTATACTACATTATTCAATTTGCGTTTGCATAAATGAAAAAGAAACAACAAAACGCAATTGTTATAAAAACCCATAAAAATACAGAGCTCAGGGAGAAGACTGGCGCGAGTCATCATCAAACTTGAATATCAATATTGCGCCTCCAGCCAATTGTATTAATAAACAAAACAAAATGAGAAATAATAATGCTATAGGCTAACAAAAGGTTCCATTTCTCCCCCTGGTATATAAGTAAAAGTTAAACGAACACCCTATTTTCGTATATTTAAGGATCAAAATCGTACATTAGCAAACCCAGTAATTTTGTTATTACGATAATAAAATTATTGTTGATGAAAAAATTTTTCGAATCGATGTGTCTGGCGAACTTTACCGATGAAATTCTTTTTATATAAATTACGGCAATCGGCCGCTCGCTCCACTCCGACTCAATTGATAGGTGTTACTGGCTGAATCGGCCTTTAGTTGGTCAGTTTTGTTTCTTATGTGCCCACTATATGATTCTTTGTTTTAATCCTTTTAATGTTCTGTAAGGAGCAATCAGTCCTGAGTTCATCTTTTGCTCTATCTACCATCTTATTTACGAGTATATAATCATAATTGTGGCTGCCTTCTTCTTTTTGCATTGCTAGCGTCTGCTTCAGGTAAAGGTCATAAGTTATTTCTCAAAGAGAACCGGGCGCCAATTACTGCTATTTCTAGAAAAATAATTCCTTTGCCTTCATAGTTTTAGCAGCAACTGATAAAAGCATGCAGAAATTGTTTTCTATTCCAAACATGCGAGCTGGAATCATTTTTAACCCACAAAAGACGTAAAAACCTTCATAACTATGAGCGACTAAGCAAACACAGTGGGCTAGGTCCCCTCGCAGTCGCAAATGACAGATCACTATCTAGAACAGTCGCTGACGATTTTTACACTAGTACAGAATGGGTTGGAGCAGACAAATGTTTTGCATTCACCGGCTTATCAGATAACGGGCGAGGGGTAGCAAAGGAGTGCGTGATAAACTGGTGTCGATTCGTACGTGTAAATAGAGTGCCAATGAATGGGAAATAGGTGTCATATTGTGGCCTTTTCAAGTGCGTTTTGTTGGGACTTTGATATAACATGTTTGGAAAGAGGTTTTTGACGTGTTTTCATGTTTTATGATGGGTTTTTCATATCGCAGCTCTTTTATGAAGTTTTTGGAACGAAAATCAATAGGTACGTTACAATCCCTGTCAAGCTTGTCAGACATTTATAGTCATACTATCAAACAACACACAACACATGAACAACATAAACAACTGACAATGAACGCGGTAAGATTATTTCAATTAACAAAAAAGTTTAAATTGTTAAATCAGAACAAAAACTTTCTTTCCGATCACATATTATTCCAAAAGCGGTACATCAACGCATTCCTGATCAAAACTAAAAAACAAAACGCCTGTAACACGGTGAACCGGCCGATTGCGATCATTGCGACATAAATCTGCTTCGGCTACTCTTTTAAGCCTTTATCCCTGTTAATTCTTACTGCTTAGTTTATTTCTGTACCAAATGGCCCGATCTTGTTGCCTCGGTTTTGTTACGCTATTTTGTTTAACAACTATCAGTTTTTGTTAAGCTAAGTGCTGGTCAACGGACAAATGGTGCGCGCTCAGATAGCCCGTGAGCACTTTATGGCGCTTCGGTCAAGATTCGTATTTATTTGCTTTAAGAAAGCGTTTAATTTAAATATAGAATGTAATGTAAGACGAGTGATACATTCTTGTCGGTAATGTTTGCAGCTGGTGTAGGGTTCAGGTATGTGCCTACACACAGCGCCATCTAGTTGAAATCTATGGAACAAACTTTTTATTATATTGAATTTACATAATTATATTCTACGTCTATATATTTTATATAGTCATATCTTTATTTACATTTCTGTATACATTCGAATACCTATTAAAAAATAATTTTTTGAATTAATTGACACAGAGCCAAAAGTTCATAGCTACGAGTAATCGCTGTTGTTATGGCTCCAAGTCCAAACACAAAAGTCCTTGTCACCTGTAATTTGTGTCACAAATGACGTCACCAAACTGCAAATATGACACGTTATAGGGAAACAGCCCATCAATAACGTAGTGAGCGATCGAACAAACATGGACTGGCCAATGATAAAAACTGATGAGCAAATAGACAGACAAGTCTTGTGTACTCAGCTAATGGATTCAATTGATATGAAAGCTTTTACAATGCTGACGACCCGACATTATCGGGGTGAAGCTAAATTACTGTTTTATGTGCGATTTTACATTTGTGCTGCTGATTGACCAGATTTACGATATGATTAGGCGTCGTTTTGTTTGTCGACACATTTACTGATGATTTAGCAGTTTTTCGGAAATATATTCAATGTACTATCTCAATCAATACTGTTACCCATATTTCTATTAAAGCCAACGTTACCACTAGAAACAAAAGCTTGCTAAACCGCAGCATTTGTGCAAAATTACGACATCGCAACTCAAATTGATTTAGCGTTGCCATTTTGATTATACACAACATTTAGATTCAACTACACAGTCAGGATTTGTCAGTATAGGTGTTCATCACGAGCGGCCGTCATAAGTTCATAACTCAGCTGTGAGCTAGCTAGCTCCCTTCGCAGTACAAACAACCGCCCCCAGCGCCTTAACGAGCCACCGCGAGATGCGCAGGCGCAGATACAAGCAACGACGCATTGTTGCCGCGCCGCGCCAGCTTTCGCACCATTGTGCAACCGAGGTGTGCTGCAAAAATCGGTTAATGCAATCTTTGTTTGTTTGTTTACGTCCCTTTACCGAGCGTTATGGAATATTCTTACAAAATCCAAGATTCGCTATTATGTCAGCTCGCATCAAAACTTGTTTAGCAAGCTCTAACTCCAGCTATGTGTAAAGCTCCATTGTGGTTTTCGCTCGCTCGATGAACTAAGTAAATAATAAGTGACATTAAGTGCGGGATATTAAAATGCCATTCCTGCAATGTACCGATACGCGAGAGACACGGGCGGCCATATTGGATTACTTGCGCGTGTCGCTCCGGTTACATTGCGCACGCGACTCGACCACACGCGCGCCATCTAGCGGGGCCTACTTTGAATATTGAATGTGGCTTACCGGATTACAGGCATGTGCAAATCTGTGAACTAGTGTGAACTGAATTGTTATGTGGACAGACACTTATTAGATTCTGATTAAAGTCTGACAAGCAGTCATCATCACGCTACAAAAAGTTTAATAGACCCGTACTTATGTGGCGCTCATATAGTTTCCTATCTTCGATAAAATAAAGTCACAATCTGTCAATGATGAACTGTAGCGAAACAACAGCTACACTCGAAAGAATACACGTGTCAGCGAAGTCCTCAAAGCGACATTTTCAAGTTCCCGCTAAAAGTTCGATTTCTTAATAAATAGGTATGTTTTCGTACACTTTAAAAAGAGAATATATATAGGACATGAGTCAATTATTGTTATTGTATCAGAAAATGCTTCTTTCGTGTTTATGTAAGGATAAATAATTATCCTTATTTTCTTAGGGGAAAACTTTGTGCGCGTGTTACTCCCCAGGCGTAATGCTAAAATATTAACAATGGGAATATTAAATTTCACTTTTATACTGTAGGTCTGTTGTTGATATGTCGTTTTGCTCTGTATGCGGTTGTGGTACATTTGATTTGGTCATTGTATAGTGATGATGGCAATGGGCCGGCCATATTAGCCGTAGAACCGATGACCGTTGGGTAGACGTGTTCTTGAGTGGAGACCGCGAATCGGTAAACGAAGGTGGGACGCCCTCAGGCTAGGTGGAGCGACGATCTTCGCAGGATGGCTGTTAGCGGCTGGATGAGAGTTGCCGACAATCGTGTTGAATGGCGTGCAATAGGAGAGGCCTATGTCCAGCAGTGGACTGCTCTAGGCTGATGATGATGATAGTGATCAATGCTCGTTTTTTATTTTCCTATACCTAAATGTTCTTGATAATTTCTATTTCATGACGTGTTCTCCTATTTTTAACGAAAAATAGCTCATTTCATAAAAAAAAACCGGTCAAGTGCGAGCCGGACTCGCGCACCGAGGGTTCCGTGCAAAGATATGTAAGTAGTTAATCGTGTCTCGAACCGTGTTTTCGGATTTTTTACATGAGATTGCTTCTTGCTAAATTTCATGATTCTAGGTCAACGGGAAGTACCTATAGTTTTTGATTCCCTTTCGAGTGCCAAAATATGCGGCATAAACGGAATAAAAAAACGCCCGTATCTTTTGATTGCGTTGACTTAGAAGTTTGATTTATTCACTGCTTGAAGAGATTGCAGCCTTGAGTATTTGATATTACTTTCAACTTGATAACTCCAGGCGTTCTTGAGAAAAAGGGTCTGGACAGACGGACAACGAGGTGATCTTATAAGGGTTCCGTTTTTCCTTTTGAGGTACGGAACCCTAATAAATTAGTTGCTAGACTAGGTAGCAGCAAGGTTATCTTTGTTATGAAATAAGCTGTTTTTGGTAAACTTATAACTCTTATTTGTTATATAATTATGTGTACCTAAGCTGCTCGGTATATCTTTGAACAGACATAACTAGCTAGTAAAACAGACTTAAAGTTATAATTCAATATCAATAATTTTAGTCCTACATAAATTAATGAATAATGTATAATTCAATAGTGAATTATTCGAAATACACACATTATAATAGTATTGTCGGTAAAACGTGTTTTGTATCTACTTAAGAATGATAATCCTATTTCACCGAGTAGGGAGGGTTGTGATCTTCTATCGCCCGAGGCTTCATCACTACTGTTGAATTCATCAAGCCACTCAAGTGATGTATTTGTAATCTGTGGTGGAGGTACTAACTTCTCATACACATCGATCAATAAAACAAATCAAGAATTGTTATAAGTTGACGATTTGATGCCTGAAAAACTTTATGGCAAACGCCATGCGTAGATATCAGTCGTCTGCAAACGATTTAAGTTTTTCAGAGTTTCAACTAATGAGATATATATTTTTAAAGTGAAAATTTATTTAGGCGCGTTGAGCTATTTATGACGGAGTTATATGTAAATGTAACTTAGGGGCTTGCATCACAGACATATATGCTAATGTTACCATTACATCTGTAGCTATGCATAGTTTTATGTTTTCACTTCTACGGCAAACCTCAAGACGGCTAATATTTTTCTTAATTTAAGTACTAAACATATCTGTTTCATCCGAATAATTATAATGTAGCTAGATAGACAGTGACAAACCACAAGGTACATTACTAACCAAGTAATAAAGTTATGAATAAGTAGAATTGTTTTTCAATTAAGAAGTTACAGCAATCCGAATTTATGCATACATATAAATTTATAGGCACTGGCTCAAATATGAATCCTGTACCGCAACAAGCTAAGAAACTCCCTTAGGATCTCCGGATCTAATGTAGCACAATTCACAAACAGAAAACGTACAGACCCCCAAATGAGGTGTTGAAAATTGAATTAATCATCTAGGTGGTAAGGTCTAAATTCCTTTGTAGTTTGCTGTCGGATAGGTCAGTTTGCCACGGAAAGGTAAAGCAAAGGGGTAAAGTGAGACAATCGTAAAGTTTAATAATAATTACATTCTCAACTCTCGTCGCAGGTTGTGCGCAATAATTAACCACTCGGAATTACTTAGCTGAAATAATTTAATGTGACGCACGCCGAATTGTTCGCGTTGGTGTGCGCATGGCCTTACTACAGAATGTGTGGATACGTCAACTAGTACTTATTTATTGAGGATTCTTTAAATAGGGCTGAAGTCAGGAACAGTTTATTGGCAATCTTTTGTTTTTTTATGTAATTAAAATCGTCGTTTTTAAATTAATTGGAATGTCGTCAGAACGTGTGAAAGTGCTGCATATGTGCTGTAAAGAAAGTATTTCAGTCCTACCTAGAGTGGTTAAATAAATTATTGTACAACATTTTTTAGGGTTGGATCGAGGTGGCTCTATACAAGGATGTCTGGAAGAATTTTAGGGAGGCCTTTGCTCAGCATTGGAACAGTGTAGGCTAACTAAAAAATAAATAAAAAAAAGAACATTTTGAAGTACCAATATAGGTAATATTAGGTAGGCAAGACCAACCTACCTCAGTATTTGGTAAAAAAACAAAATGTATGAAAACTATGCCAAATTGAAAATTTAATTGATAGTTATCTTAAAACTATGTGGTATCTTAGATATCTAAGTGCTCTTAATATTTAAGACTCGTGTAACCCAAGGATATGAGTACAGTTTCGTTAGCCAAGGAATAAGATCCCCGATTGTTAGTTTTGATAACATAATCCGGGCCCAAGTTACAGTGGTCGTATATTGTCTCTATGGGGTGGAAAGTGAACGCTTGCTCCACTGCCAATTTACATACGGAATTACAACCCAGAATAATATGTTTGATAGTCCTGTTTATTGCTCTAGTTATATTTGCATCTGTTATTCCTAACTTAGCATTATCTATGCTGCTCGAACAAAAAATACACCCTGACCTAAGTAATTTTTTCAACTTCCGCCGTTAAAAGAACTTGCTCCATTATTTTTCATTAAAACATTTCTAGCAATTTCTATTCCCATTGCAGATGGGGAATTGAAATAAAATTAGTCATAGCGTACACCTGCCCGCGACTCGGAGGAGCATTAATATTCTTTATATGCAGTTAAATTTAGGTACGCCTCGGAAACATCGGGAAGTTTGCACAAAAATGAAAAATTACTGGTCAGGGAGCGGCGACCGCAAAAACACCGCGTAAGAAACAACTAATGAAAGCTTAGAGCCATTCGCATAAATCTCCCTTACATTTTTAATACCAATATATTCGGCGAGGGGAGCATCCACGGGGAAGAAAATGTGTAGTCGAAAAACAAAACATTCGCGGACCTCCGCGTTTATATCTTATTTAAAAACCACCAGATGTTGTCCGCTTATAAATGTAGATATTTTTTAATCGGTGCCTTACCAGAGACATAATGGTATCAGCCGATCTGCCGTCAGCTGGTATGTAGATGTACACAAGTTTATCGTGTTCGATGGCTAATTTAAAAATCCCTCTCGGAAAAGTATTCCCGTCGGCCGGCCCGTCATCTCGCCGCGGCCGGTTGATATCTCTTTTGACCCGTATATTTTTTATTTGCTTCGTTACCTAAGCTTTTTCGTATCGTATCGAATCTCGAGGAGTCGTGTAGTCTCATTAAAATAATACAGGGCTACCGGATAATCTTATCCGGTGTGTTTCGATCGCAGATTGGGTGCGCGTGCGGCGATAACACCACGAGTTATTCAGACAGTGCACGCTCGATACGCTACTACTTTTTAATCCATTTTGCGATGACATCTTCATTATTTGTACCTTTACCATGGTAATAAGGCTATACAAGAGTGCCAAGGTTTACGACGCTCGTCAAACCTACGACTCGGTAGCGACATACCAAATGCAAATCCCTTATAATATATTCATAAAATTATGTGATACACATGTATGACAAAATCTTCCCGACAAATAAAGTAGTACTAGCAAGTATGTTTTTTATGAAGGGCACTCGAGGGTTTGTCTTTTAAAAAGTACTCTTATTACGTGTTGCGTAGGGTGAAAATTTCCGCAATAAAGAACTGGCTGCAAAAGATTTTACGTTCTAAATTTCACACATAATAAAGGGAAGCAATTCTTATGATTATTAGCGTGGAGACTGCGGGAATAATCCTCCGCAGTGACATCGCTGTGTGACATAAGCCGGAAAAATCTAATAACAATAAAATAAAATTGCTGCCAGTTTGTAAATTTAAAAAAGGCATAGGGAAGAAAATTCGTTTTCCGCGCCATGACAACCATTACCGTTACTTTGAATTTACCTTTTAACAGGATCGTCAATTCAGTTAATGTGTTTAGACTTAATCTATAAGTAGGTAGGGATGCCCACTCCTATATCTCTGGGTAAATTTTAATCCGCGCATAAAAGATTCTGTATAAATCATATCAGGCGTCTTTGTTAAAGCTCTGAAAGTGCTTAAATCAACAATATTCGTGAGTAATATTTCCTTATGCTATTACTATTAAAATTTCACCTTAAGACGGGAGACTTCCGATTCATTCGTGTTAAAACGTCTGAAGACAGTGCGGAGGGTGATCTGAATGCATACTTTTGTTTCCGAATTCAAAGACCCATTTCGGTCGCCTCCACCGCAACGCTCGTTTAAATTATTTTGCCAGTTTTGAGTCGTAAATTTTACGAAGACTTTAATTGTTATTTTAACTGCAAGCTCAACTTCGTGTTCGCGATGGTGGTGGGGCTGTGAAAATATGTCTTAATTCGCTCACCCTATGACTTATGTTTCATTGAAATTAAACCGTTTCATTCTTTGTACTTAAGCTATTTCAAAGACAGGTAATAAATTCTCAGTTTTGTCTAACACCTTTTAAATTGTCCAAACTTGTAGCTACTAATGATATCTTTATTCCTTCTCAATCAGTTCAGCGAATTTGAATCAGAAGCAATGGAAACGGATCTCCAAGGAGTCGTTATTCTAAACAAGTCGGTGCGCACTTGATCTCGTAGAGCATGATTGTCTCAAAGGGCGTCATATTCGAAATTTAAATATTATTGTTGTTTTTACTGAGTGCACTGAAATTGAAGAGAAATAGAATTTATTCTCGCGACCCTCCCCTACTCGGGAATCACATTTGACTGCCGGCAAAAAAAAAAGCCAACTTGACTTTTCGTCTTCCCTGTTTCAAAATCGTTTAAGTATCGATTATGATTATCAGCTAATTACTTACCTTCGAAACATTATTAAATTGCGTAATCAAAATTGATCCTTTTGTTTATGGGTCTCGATCCTTTCAATCATCTATCGACCATTGAGTTTCGATATCATAATAATTGTCCATAATTATATATTCCCTTGGACGGAGCGCATCGTTTTTATTGTTATTTTATTTATAAAGTAATAATTTTTTCGGCGGACGCAAGTCGATCAGGTTTTAAATTTGATTGATCCGATATAAAGATCGATTTAATAATCGAGTGTTCCGCTTATGTTTTGGTTTTCTCTTTTATCGATAAACGTTTTCATAGGATCGGTTTTGTTTTGCCTTCTTAGTGTCTGTGTTCTGATGATTTATGGGTCGCTAATTTTGATGTTAATAATCGTTTTTATTTCATTCGATTTGGGATGAGATATTATTATTATAACATATTCACTAATGACTCGTATTGAGACTGGCTAGCGAACTAATCATAGTAATCGATCGATATGAACTATCTCTATCGTTGTATTAAAACAATACAGAGATACTTAGATGGTTGCTAAGTACGCAGGGACCACCGGGAGCACCTTTTGTTAAGGCTCTTCTACTCGCAAATCGCGAGATGCTGAGATACGCCGCATACCGACGCAAGCTCTTAATGGCCATCCCTCGACAAAGGTAATTTACGTCTCATGTGCGAAACCACTCTTAACTAAAAGCCCCTTAAATTACAGCATACACCGGGATTGATTCGAAATTAATCTCGCTGCCGATGCGGTCTGGAGATTGACGCTTTTTGTTCTTAAGAAAAAAAAAACTGTTATAGATGTTGTGGCTGGGGATTTATGACAAATCGATAAAAATAAGCACCTCCTCCTTTTTGAGGTTGCTTAACAAGTTGTATGTTACGACAACACTGCTAGGCTTTTCGGGCACACAATTTAGAATTTTAGATGATTTTATTACACTCGGCTTTTCATTAAGGGTCTTATAAATTATAATTTATATGTTGAAGATTGATACAAACTATAGTACATCTATAGGATATATGATTCAAACAACACAAACGCCCAAAAGCCTTGGAAGCCCACGAAGTGTTCGAGGCCAAAACTTGGATTGAATACTTAATAGTAACAAACGATGAGTAAGCCAACGTTTCAATTTACAAGATCACAATCCCAGATAGCTATTGTGCGATATTCATACATATATCTCGGGACCTTATTATAAGCTGCGCGAGCACAAGTTAACTTGTCTCTGGTTTATCGCAAAGATTTTTGTTCGTCGATACGGCGCATGAGCATCGACCGGGCTACCTCTTTGCTCGTATGTTCGTATCATTGTAGATGCGTATCGCTGGTCACCAGTTCTTTTGACGCTTTGAGAATCACTGGTAATTGGCTGTATTTGTTTGTTGTTTGTTTTGGTATTCCAAGTAAATTTAACATCAACCGTTGAAAGTGCTAAAAAATAGACTCTCGTCCGAAGTTTCGATGATGTATTAGTCCATCAATCCATTGTAGTTCACAAAAATATACGAGTAACAGAACGTTCTTCAATTTTGAATTATTTCAATACTGATTCAGCCAGCTCCTCACATAAATCAATAACCCAATTTCCTGCATCTAAATCACCTCAATTTGAACACAACATTGTCCGTACACGACTATTATCAGATACGTTGGCGGTTCTTAATAGACTGTTACCTTACATCGAATCTGCGGGAATAATTAAAACGCTTACGGAATTATTAAGCAAAACTGTTCGCCTTGTATTGGACAAGATAGTTGCGGGACCGACTCGATAACCTGGACTACATATACTAGTGTATTTATCCTAATGTAGATACGCCATGTTTTATTGATTCTAGCTTCAGACGACTCCGCCCATGATAAGTTAACTAGAACATACTATTTTCGTTATTGACTTTGCTAAGTTTAACTAAGTGTGTGCACCACACTAACGGCTGTTAAATTTATATACCTACTTGTCAAAAAGTTAAGTATTCAATAAAACAACGCCCAAAATTTATTAAAGTATCCTCAAGCATCAATAACTTACTACTTTCCCATTTAAACATCCCGCTGTAGACCTCACAGCACCTCACAGCGATATTTTCAAATTAAATCTTTCAAGTAATGCGCTGCAGTAACCTTAGGTGCTAACAACGCGAGTTAATCAGCGAGATCCCCTTACGACCTCCATTAGATAGACGCAGCTTAGGCACCTAATTGAATAAGGGACCAAATTAAACGGGCATGACCTCTTTCTATTCAAATTCGACTCCTGAGATGACTTTACATACGTATGGCGTGATATTAGGCGCTTATCGATGGCGAGATTAACCTGATTGAAAGCGTGGGGGTTTATGTTGTCAGTTTTAGTAGGTGCAGTGTTTTACGTAAGTTTAGGGATCATAGTTTTCTGGAAGGAGAGTTACGTAACATTAGATCAATAAAGCATGATGGAAAGGGAAACAATTACAAATAGGTATGTCTGATTCACCAAGATCTCATCAAGGTCTGAAAACCAGCGGGATAAAATTGGCATAATTTTCTAATTACCCAAACAATATATGTCATTGCAATTTTCAAATTACTATGGTGTTATTATACTTGGCAGTCGATATGCTATCTTGCATACTTAATGCAACTGTATCACCTGCAGCCAATTATAATAGAGCCTGACACTGAACTATTTTTAGTTAGAATTTATGGCAATGATAGTTTTATAAATGTTGCTAATTTTGTTATTGTGTGAAAATTGCTATTACCTTGAACTGTTACGTGAGTAATAAGGTAATTTAGTTTCCTACATCATCATCATTGCCATTTAAATAAGTCTAAGCCTTTTTTTTAGTAACCTATTCATTGGCTTGCATATTTTTTGCTAGCACTGTGATAAACTAACCAAAATGTGTCGTTTCTAAGTATTGTGTCTTTCCCCTTTATTCATAAACGTTGCTTAAAGTTATATAGTGATTGGTGACTGTTTAAGCATACATTTTTGACGTTTAAACGTCACTTGACTTTAATCATCTTTTTTAAATAAACCCCTAAGGGCGAATTTCACTAAAGTTTTATACTTAGAATACCTAAGTGTTATCCTGAGTTTCATTTTTTATTTTTGACAGTTTTTCCATACTAGAACTGTCAGACGTCAATTTTATTCCACGGATAAATAATATTGGTCTGACTTTGGTAAAATCAGCCATTAGTGACTCACGTTGTATCTGATCAAATGTATATTTAACCAATCAACGGACACATTACACACTTAGATGGTGCAAAGTACACACAAATCGGAACTTCCTCCCCTAATAATTTCCGTCAGGTTAGGTTTAATTGAAAGTTATGCAAATCTCTCAATTCGACTCCTTCACAATAGTACCGGGATTCCGAATGAGTTAATCCGTGTTTATGCTCCTAATCGGCCCCTTGCTGAAGCCTTGTTACTGGTTTAGCTCACTGTTAAATTTATACAATGCCTTTTGTATACAATGAACTATTTATTTAACTTAAAACGTTGTTTATGCCAACATTTTCTTTTATTTGATTTAACTTATTGAACTTTACGATATTGATTCTAAGATTCTGAGGAAACAAATTCTTTAGTTAATCACGCAACATTTTTTAAGATAAACCTTAACTGTGATTTAACAATGGATGTTATTGTTGCAGCTGAACTAAAAATGGACGTGTTGAGGGAACGAGAAGTGAAAGACAACCTCGAAAGGCAACTTCTCGACGAGCAGAAAATGCGAGGTGAGTGCTATTAAATTATTTACATCCAACATCTGAATCTAGCCCAGGATAATATTACTACAAAACACGTATTCTCGGGCTTCTCTTAAATATGTGGAAACCGTAGATAACAAGCAAAGGATTCAGTAAAGAACAAATAGGGCTTAATTTGAACACGTTCATAAATCACGGTTGAATGGTCCGCACCGCATTGGCCACAATTAACAGGAGATCTTGTTACGGGACCATTGTCTTCCTCCTCGGCGCGTTATTTATTTCCAACATTAAAACTATTATTTTCTCATATTACACGGCGTGCCTTATGTTGCCAATTTTCTTTCCGTGCCACCGACCCATCGGCGCCTCTTCCATAATTATTTATGCTACAATGTGTTGTGGGTGTTCAATTAATTCCATTTTTATACGTATTTTCACACGTTATAACCTCACACCGTCTCTTATTGTTAATGTTATCTATTTGTTTCTGTACTTTCCCAAGCCCGGTGCTCGCGTGTTCCAACGTTTTCTTCGATTTATAGGTTCATTGATAGTTTTATGGGTTCCTTTGACGTCTACGTAATCACCATAATTATGCTATTTATTAAGACAATTTTGCTTCGTTATAATGAAGGTTTAAATTTGTTTGTGGTATAAACGACGTACGTTTATTGCTGTGGGTCAAAGCTACCATAATTGGAAAATGTATACAGCCATAATTCGTAATCTGTGAAATTACAATAACTTTGCATAGTGCAAGCATCAAGATAGGGTTCGTCATAATTAAATCTACAAATGAAATTTATAGTGCGCTATCATTGCACAGTTCTAGTCCAAACAAACATAAAGGTCAATTCGAACAGCACAATACAACCCTTTCTTCGGGTACAACGTGATGTCAGCCAGTAAAAAGAAAACCAACAGAATGGAGGTAACCTTTGTACAAATGTCAGGCGACATGGCAACGGTGAACTGACGCCTTGAGACAAAGGGTTTAATTCTATTGAAGACAATACGACGAGCCATATTGAGCTTTACACTTTAAATAATAACGTATTAATTCGCATCATATCAAAACTGAGAACGATTTTACATGTCACAAACGACATAAAGGTGACGTACATATTTTATCAAGGTAGACATTTCTCTTGTGTTAATGTAATATAAACTTAAATGTTAATAAAGGGACGACAGGTCTGCGAGCTTGCCGTTGCGTATAATGAAAATAATTATTGCTTCTGAAACATGCATTATAATTATATGACCGCTAACTGCACACTACAAAATTGTGACTAACAATCCGTAATAATGTTCATAAAACTGGGTGCTTAGTGCTTAGCCAGTGTAAATTGTACAGTGTTTATAGTAGCCGTGAAATCGCTGCTAATGGGTTTCCTAGACTATTCGGCGATCTTCGATCTAGTTTAAAAGCTTTTTGACAACTTATCTACTCGTGCTAACACCTTTATCGACGGCTCATCCGTTTTGTAATCCGGCTTTATTATGAACTGAATTTGCAGCTGAATACTGTCCTTCTCCTATTCTAGTATTAAACTGGAACTATCTATCACTCTTCCCGCTCAATAGTGTAAAGGGTCGTTATGTAGCTTGCTTGCCAACAGGTGTCGAGCACGCACCCTGTCACTTCTTGTAATTATTATCTTCTATTGTAATAATGGTCTAGAAGAATCTCGCACTTTTATGCAAAATATGATCTAAAAACTTATAAACTTACACGCATGCACGCTGCGTGGGATACAAACACATGAACAAGATTTAATATTTCGGCTATAGTATAGGTGTAAGTAAGTAGAACTGGGCAACAAAGAGGGAAATGGAGGCTCCATACATAATTCACACGGTGAATGAACTCGATTGCGACGTGAGCAATACTGTTAATTGCCAAAAACCAATCATCAGATAGCGGTATACGCGTCGACGCTGTGAAATACCACTTTAGTTACAAAAGCTCGTGCAACCAATAGTGCTTCACAAACCTGAGATGAATAGTCACTGTTCCACTGGAATTTACCACTCTTTATTATGTAAAATTTTTGACACATTTTAACTCAAAATTCCTGAAATATGAAACAAAAACTACAGGTATTTGATCCGTTTGCCACCTCTACTAAAAATCAACGAAGATGTAAAACTGCAGCGATCGAGTTTGGAAATATCGCCTTAGGATTATTAAAACGACTATACAGTGTAAAATTGATCCATAATAAAATTGAAATGGCCGATCTCTGATGTAGATAAGGTTAAATTGATCTTAAGATTTCTTATGAGGCAAATTTCTATCGACATTTTAAAATACACATACCAACGTGACTTAAAGTATCGTGGATGTAAATACAGTGCATATTAAATAAATAAATGAAGTTATAAAAAATCCTCTAAACACAAAAGGAAAATAAAAAATGTACACTTATTTACCAGCGTACGTGTTGCTGGTAAATATTGGTTACACGAAACTTACGTGCGATTCTAGAGCAAGTCGAGTATACTGGCTACTGCGATCCAATAACAATCAATCAGGCCCGTGGATCGCAGTACACCATGAAAATTGGAATAGAGCCGACGAGCCTAATCAACCTTCGCGGACCACGTTCATTCATAATAGATATTGTATTCAATAGTCCAGTATCGCATGGGCATCTAGCGCTTTCGTAATGTACCGTGGTTCTATTTAAATGGCGTACTATGCGGTAATCTGTGTAATTAATGTACTATTGAAAATTTAAATCCATTGGCTAGCAGCCTTTGTGAAGATTTTTTATTGGATAGATTTATTCTAGCTGTTGTTTGTTTCTAAGCCCTGACTTAAGCTAAACTTTAAACTATCATAGAGTTACGACCTGTTTCAATTATCGAATTTAATTAATGTCAAGTAAATTCGTTGCCTTAATTTGGGATGATTAATCTTGTATCGAGTTTTCAGGTAATGGTAGGGTACCGTCAAAATCTTACTAAGTCATTTTGATATATTCGTATATAATTGAGTCGGACTGTGCACCCCCAGTAAGGGACACGCTTGAGGGTGCTCCTTCATTACCGAGGATGTTATGAGCTTGAAGGGAAATCGGAAGACTTTCATAGTTCTCGCCCTATGATTTTGAGGCGTTCCGGTCACGGCTTTAACCTTTTGAAGGCAGGGATGCAATTAGAAATATCGTTCTGTTTTAACCAGGCTTTTTTTCTAGCGTAATGCATAACTTGACAGTTGGTATAGTGGTTTCAATGTTGTCAAGTTGTCAACGTGAAAAATTCGGTGTTTAGAAATGTCTTCTCAAAAGTAGCTGAGATGGAAAGCATTACCTACAGAATATCAACAGCTTATTTGACAAACAATGTTCATGTTAATGAACCATCAAATCGACTCTTACAATATCATCTAATAGTACTTTACCATCATAACTGTATTTCCCATCCCTCTATCCAAATACGGCTCTGTCGCCCCCTTCCATGCATCTGAGACGTAAAGGAGTTGGTATAATTCTCATTGTGCTCGAGATTGTGTAATTAAATAACATGTAGGCCTCAACATTACAGGCGTCTTGAAAGGGTTCGCAATGGAAATGTTACGCCAATTATGCGTACATTATGTCCGGAATGGAGGGTTATCGATGCCTGTTAAAGATATACCTCGGAATTGAGGAATTTGATATTATGCCGCTTCCGTCTTCGTATGTTGTACATGAGGAACAACTATATGCTTTGCTTCGATTTTGTGGATCTTAGAAACCATTATTATTATCATGAAAATATTGTTTCATATCTCGTATGTGTATCTTAAGCTGGAATGGTCTAATTCTATTCTAATTCTGTTGATGCTCGAACAGTTTTCAAGTGGCAAAATATTACAATGTAGAAAATTGTGCTGCTAATAGATTAAGGAGCAGTAACAAGACTCATCTTACAATTCCACACGATAAATAAGAATCGATTGGCATTAAAGACTTATAAGTCGATGGTATCAAATGATGGATTAGTTCATCACATAATTGCTGGTTATTACAGCACAATAACTGATGATGATTGTGGCCCGTGCAAAGTATAAACCAGGATAATTTATAGGATTTTAAAGAAACAATAGTCTTGGATGGATTGTTGTGATAATCGTCATTTGTTTTCACTTAATCACTCTGCAATGAATGACAACGAGAGATTAATTTTTTTTTTTTTTTTTCTTTATTAATAAGAACTAATGTTCTTAGTAATTGATTACAATCTAGCCTAATAGACTAATAAGCAATTTAACTCTAACTTAATATTTTACGAGATAGATTATGTAATAACTAAGAATAGTGTCAATTTGCACTTTTACAGTTTTGTAGCACTTTCTTAGGGTCTGATAAATTGATAAAACACTTTGTTCATGTGTTACATGTATAGCACCATTAGCACCGCACTATTATTCGTTCACTATATAAATACTACACTAACTCAAATGGTTTAGTTCTCTTTAGCCTACGCACTATGTCCGTGTTGTCTAGCAGCTGAATTGCCTCGACATTCACATGTCGGTGAAGTCTGTGTTCATGGGCTTCAGCAAATTTTTGAATTATGGTGGTGACGAGTTCCATTTTAAGGTCACGGTGGAGGTCGTCATTTCTAATATACCATGCTGTAAATGCTCCACATTTACAGCATCCCTGAGTACTTTATTTTGGAATTGTTGGATTATTTTAACGTTACTTCGTTTAGTACAGCCCCAAAGTTGGATGCCATACGTCCAAATTGGCATAAGGATATGCTTGTATAGTATAATTTTATTATGTATTGATAGGCAGGATTTCCTTCCGAGTAACCAATACATACTTTTATAACGTATGTCGAGTTCCTGTCTTTTCTTTTTGACGTGAGATTTCCAACGCAATTTGGCGTCAAGAGTTATGCCCAGATATTTGGCTGTGTTAGCATAAGGCACTTGCATGCCGTTCATATAGATCGGGTGGTAATTGCAGTGTTTGTTAGTGAAGTCAATATGAATTGATTTTGACTCATTCAGTTTGATCTTCCACTTTTGTGTCCAGTCATAAACTTTGTTCACAGCTAGTTGAACTTTCTCTACTGCTTCTTTGTGGTTTGATCCGATAGCCATAATAGCAGTGTCATCTGCAAAGGTCGCTATGGTGTTATTTTCCAGCTCTGGGATGTCACATGTGTATAGCAAGTAGAGGAATGGGCCTAACACACTTCCTTGTGGCACCCCAGCTTTTATAGGTTTTAGCTCAGAATATGCATCCTCTTGCCTTTTTCTAAACATTCTGTTAATTATATATGATTCTAGAATGTCTGCAAATTCTGGAGGTAGCATGCGTCTGAGTTTAAATACCAGACCCTCATGCCAAACTTTATCAAAAGCTTGCGCGACATCTAGGAATACGGTGGCGCAGACTTGCTTGTTTTCGAGTGTTCTTTCAATAATGTTAGTTATTCTGTGCACCTGGTCTATCGTAGAGTGTTTTTCTCTGAAGCCAAATTGATGGTTTGGTATTAGTTCCTTTTCTTCTATTATTGGTTTTAACCGTTTTAATAGCAGTTTCTCGAAAAGTTTTGATAATACTGGCAACAGGGAAATGGGTCTATATGATGATGCTTCATGGGGTGGTTTCCCAGGCTTCGCAATCATAATGACTTCAGCAACCTTCCATGACTCAGGCACATGTTTTAGAATGAATGCAGCATTAATAAGTCTGGTCAGCTTTACTATGGCTTTGCGCGGGAGGTGTTTTAGTATTTCTCCTGTTATGAGGTCGTAACCCGGAGATTTCTTCGAGCTTATGTTGTGTTGAATTTCTCTCAGAACTTCTTTAGGAGTTACAAGTCGAATTCTTTGACTTTGTGATAACTTTTCACTCTCAACTATTTCTATAGAGGTCTCATTGGGTTGAAAAGTGTTTTCTAAGTATTGGGCAAACCTAAACGCTTTTTGTTCATTGCTTCTAGCCCATTTTCCGTCGCTGTTTCTGATGGGCGGAATTTGCATAATCGGCCTTTTAAGTTTCCTTGTAGCTTTCCAAAGAGAAAAATCCGTTGTTTGGTTGTTGGTGAGTTGCACAAGTTGAGTATTCAGACAGTCATCCTCAAATTGTAGAATTTTCCTCTTTAGCCGTTTAGTTAGGTTATTTAATAATGTTTTATCACGTGGGCATCTTGTTTGCTGCCACCGCTTTCGTTGCTTTCTTTTATCAGATAGTAAACTCACAATTTCCTTGGGATAGATATGTCCCTTATATTTGCGTTCTAACTGTGGCGTGTTGTTCCACGCACATTGTTGGATATTAACAACGTATTTGTTTACTTCTGAGTCAAGTTGATCCTGATTTTGTAACGGAGTTTTTAGGTCGATAATATTATCTAGATCAAGAGCAAAACTGTCCCAATCTGTAGATTTATTAACCAGGGTTAAATGGCTTTCTCTTAGTAGGATTTTTTGTCCGAGTCTTAGGATAATCGGGGAGTGGTCCGAATTCATGTGAAAATCATCCTCCAAATTAACGTAATTGGTGGATATATTTTTGATTATGAAAAAGTCTATAAGATCCGGTATTTTCGGGTGGTCAGTGGGCCAGTATGTCGGTTTGCCTGTGCTCATAACTTCACAATGTGTGTCTTTAACTGCATTTAAAAGCTGCCTTCCCTTTGTTGTACTAAGTCTTGATCCCCAGTGCGTGTGCTTGGCATTGAAATCTCCGCCTAGGATGAATCTCGGGCCTAGATGTTCAAAGAATTGCAAGTATCGCTCTTTTCTTATCATATGCCTTGGAGGACAGTACACGGCTGCTATGGAAACGTGACAAAATCGGGTTTTAACAGATACTGCCACGGCTTGAATGTCTGGTTCTTCAAATTTACTGTGCTCATAATGATTAATATTTTCTTTGATTATAACCGCGCTACCTCCTCTGGCCGAGTTGTCAGGGTGGAGCGAATTATATACCTTAATTGTATCCTCTAAATTTGATGAAAGATTGTTTAGTGAAGTGCGTTTCGGAGATTAAACACACGTCTATATTTTCTGTCTCTAGGACTGCCTGTAACTCGTTCTGATGTTTGAAGAGCCCATTAGAGTTCCATGCCATTATTTTTAGTGTGTTACTCATTTTTGGTTATTAAAAACAGCTGTTTTGGTGCTGGATTCTAGCTTCTCTAATCTCTTGTCAAAAGTAGTAATACACTTCAAGATTTGATTTAACTTATCTTCCAGATTCGAAGTTTGTGTGCCTTGTTTTGCAGCTTGTGCATAGGAACACGCTTGAACAGGTATTGTAGTTGTCTGTAAACTTTCTTTCCGTGCCTGTTTGTGAGGATTTTTTATGGAAGAAGACTGTTGGGCAGTGGGCACAACAAGTTTCTTTTTGATGTTTTTATTTTTTATCATTTGCATCTCCTTGGCTACTTCACACCCTCTATAGTTGGCAGGGTGGGGTAAGCCACAGTGGACGCATTTTGGTTTCTCTTGCGGAGATTTAGTACAGTTGGCTGTAAGATGCTTGCCAGTGCATTTGACACACCTTGGCTCTTTTCTGCAGTATTTATGAGTATGTCCATATGCCTGACATCTCTTACATTGAGGAATGAGTTTCGGATTTTTGAGAGGGTGTATTTCGATTTTACACCCTAAAATGTGCTTTATGCCATAGATTTTGTTGACATTTTCGTCATTGTTAAGACGAACATATTGAGTGGTTCTTTGGTCTTCCAGCTCAACTTGTTATCAACTTTTTCAATTTTCAAACCTTGCGATATTAAATCATCTTTGATTCGATCTGGCTGGCAAGAAGAATGTATTTTTTTCACTACAACTCTTATTGGTCGAGCTTGTTTGTTCTCGTATGAATGCCAAAGATATTCTTTTTCTGACAAAAAACTAGTAATCGCTCTATAAGAGTCTTCTGTTTTAGCGTTGATCTTCACACAATCTCCGTTCATCATTTTTGCGGTGAATGATTCAGTTGGTTGGGTTTCAGTTAGTGAGTCGTAGAACATTTGGTAGTTCTTAACTCCGTCTATTATGATTGGCGGTGGTAGAGAGACTTTTTTGACTAATGTCTGTTCTTTCTCACATTTTTGTTGTTTTTGGGCGCTTGTTCCAGGTTGTTGTGGTGGAGAGAGGGAGATGTTAAGCTTCCTTTTCTTCCTACTTTTAGCCCTAATCCACTCAGTCTCTTTAGCGAGTTCTTCCTCGTCTGTGCAGTACTCGATATTTCCCTTTTCAGATTGAGCAAAATGTATGTTGCTCTTAGCTTCCAACTCCTTAGGGTCATTATTTCTTTGTCCCTTGGAGCAGAGATTTGCATTTTGGAGGCTTTGAAGTTCTCGCTGGAGGCCTCCTATTTGGATCTTCAGATCATTAACAAGAAGTTCCAGCTGTTCTCTTTCCGATTTTTCTCTGATGTAATTGTCATATAACAGCTTTTCCAGATCAGTTTTAATTTTTACCTTTGTTGAAGACACAGTAAGGTAAATAAAAACTTCACCTTCACCTTTATTTAATTGCACTGTTTACACATAATCAATAACTGGGTCATCGTGGCGATGTTCATAGACCGATTTCGCAACGCGGCGATGACGGTGTTGATGTGATGCGCCAGCGAATTACTCTAAAGTAGAGCACCCGCGCGCGAATGATACACGTCTGTTCTCGGTAGAAGCCAAACACGGAACTCGAGAGATTAATTGAAATAGAACCTAACAAAAATCTAAATTTAAATATAGTACAATGACAGATTGCCATTTGCATATTGCACATGAATGTATATCAAAGCAGTGTTGGCAAACGGACATTTGACGTGAGTCAGCCCCTGCAAACATTATCACTGGCGGACAGTCGAGTGATCAAATTCAAATGAAATCGTTTAACAGGCGGACAATCGTATCAACATACGTCAGTAGTCAGTGCGATCTATCGCTGACTGGGCTCCCCTACGATAATTGTATTAGTTCATACACATTTGAAATACGATGACTGGCTGGACTATCATTTGTCTATGAACTTACGTATCAACAATCTAACATTATTCTGCATCTTTCTTTATTTCTTCTTTGTTAAGTGTCGTTTCAATCACTGCAGTAGATCAAGAATGGAGTACCAATAGGAAAGAAAAAACTTTTTATATTTTTCACTTTTTTAGTGGGAGACTTTCTAATTTATCTAAGTTACAATAGTCTAATGTCAACTGATGATCACCTTTTACAAAATACTGGGACGTTAATTGTTGAGGATTTCTGGCAAGAACCAGGAGAACTCTTCAACAACCACTCACCATACGCATTGTGATGAGCATAAATTGCTTAGCAACCATATTAAAGTAATCGAATCGCAACCCGTGAAATATTTTTTTTTTTTTTTTTTATTTATCATTGAGTAGTTCCATCTCTGGTCGTCATCATCAGCTCCACTTTACCAAATGATGATTTCTGACAGCAAATGCTCAAGTTAATTTAAAAATACCCAAATCGCTATAGGTTTGCCTATAAAATTTGAGGGTTTCTTACGACTTCCATGGGTCTCATCAGATTCCAACTTGGTGACAATGGGACCACCTCGAGAATATACCCTTTCAAACAAAAAAATTATAATTTAAATATGTCCACAATTGAAGGAGTAATCGGTGAACATACATAAAAAAAACAAACGTAAAGTCCTGTATAGCCTCCTCCTTTTTAGAAGCCGGTTAAAAATACTTCGCTGACTCATTCATTCATTAAAATAATATACAGCCTCATTGAAAACAAACAAATTTCATCTGCAACCAATCAGTATAGCAATTTGGCGTCCTTCAATTCGGCTACACTGTGGCCTTAATAGATACAATCTGTCGAATGCTCATTGGACGTCGGTGCTATTGTGCGATGCAGACGGAAGCTTCCTATTACAGGCAGCGCAGTCCGTTTGTATAGCCTAACTATGTTACCAGCCATTTCGATTGTTGATAAATCGATGCAGATGTATGGGAATTGAACGTTGTGTGTAGTTGAATTGATATTTCGTTTCGGTCTTACTTGATGTTTGTATCTATCGTTTACTGGTTCCTGTCTTAATATTTAGTAAGCTCTGGCTTGAGAAATTTATTTTACTCGTGCTTTTCTCTGAGCAAGTTCCACGCTCTTTTCAGTACAGTTTTCTTTATACACAGGGCGGCAGGGATCTCGCCATGGATTCAGTACATCCTAAACCCTCCAGAGTTAAAATTGTTAGTAGACAAAAAAAAAGCTGTTCCATTTTTGAACGCGAAGGTATTACACTTTTCTTTGAAAATTTAGGTGGTCTTGAATCATGTGCTGAGTTCATGGTTACAAAAATATGTCCGCTGTTACCATGTAGGTACCTATATACAAAAAATCAATTGCCGTGTTAGTCTTGCAAAAACTTGACAATTTCTCGACACCACGGAATCTATGCTCGACACAGATTGCGATGAAACTTGGTAAGTTGTTGTGTGTGAGATAGAGAATGTTCATACCAAAAAAAAAAAAAAATGTACCTATTACAACGCATGCCATGCCATGCGGCATTAGATAGTTTTCAATAAAAGTTATCACTCATCGTTCTCCAATCCCAGCAAATCCCCACAATAAGAAACCAACGGTGTCAGTCCCTATTAACATGTAAGCAACGGAAAGGAATCCGCAAATGAAGTCGGAGTTCTCATAAAAATACCTGCGATATCTCACGCGAAGAGTGGGAAAATGAAAAAATATTCCGAGTACACGGTAAATCCTGACCGCGATGCGACGTGCGACCCCGCGCTCGGGGTCGTTGTCGGACCGGACCAGATACGTACCGTGTACGGTATTCAATTACTGAAAACAGTTACATACTTTTTGGGTTCCGTACTTAATGCATTATAGCATTGGTAAGGAAAAAGACAATTTCTTAATTGATCATTGTTACAATTGCGTCAATGGCGTGTTTTAATAAAAGAAGTCATCAAATAAATTACCTTTCATCGGTCTATACAAATATCCTTTTAAGATAACCTTTCCAAGTCTTTGGTAGAACTGCTCATAATATCGTCACAACCTGTAACTATTTTACACTAAACTCAAGCAAGCAATTAATTCTACAGTAGACAGAAACATTCAATTGTCTCTCCTATCATTAAACTAGGTATCCCGTTAAACATAGGTTATACGGAACCATAATAGCAGAGGTTCGTCGGATGCGGACCGGTTTTAGCTTATTATGATATTTAGCGATCCTTACTACAATGTTTAAATGTATATCTACTTTATCTCGTATATACGATAATCTATTTCGAATACCTACCTACCTATAGATAAATAGTCTCATGGTAAATGTAGCGCGAAATTTCTTGGAGGAGTTAGAATAGAGAACTGACGAAGCATATCGCTCATTTGGAGAAACATCGACGTAAATATATTTTTTCCCAAAAATAAGTTAAATATGCCAAAGCGTATTTACGTTAGGAAAGCATAGACGTAAAAAAGAAAGTAGCAGTTACGTCGATGTTTCTCCAAATGAGCGATATGTACATGTTGGTACGTCACCAAAAATAGGCACAAGAAGACTATTTTTGCATAAGTAGACCAAGTTTGCCCACTTGGTAGTCGATATTTATATCTTAAGTACAAAATATAAATTAGGACGCCCAAATATGAGTTTTGAAATTAAAAACGCTTAATAAAAGTATGATGAATCTTCAACCCAAACCTACGCTCACACCTGGCAGGTTTTTTTTTTCAAGTGTGAGGTCTGGCAGAAGTTACCGGCGCTACAAAGTTTTCGTGGGCGACGTCGGGTAAAATATTTACACTGGAACGTTGCTTCGGTGGTTTCACTCAGTTTTTTTCTTGAGGCTCAACTATGGCTTTGAAAAATTGTTTCAATCTGTTTATAGCTTTGTGTTGTATTAACTCTAATTTAATTTCTTCTTCTTCTTATCGATATGACGTAATTCGTTGTGATCGAATACCGTATACCTAAAATTTTACCAAAAATTTGGTTTATCTCTAAAAATATGGAGTTAAGGACTTGTCATAAAGTAATTTTTTATTTTTTCATATTTCTTTATTAAACTTCTAAACTCTCTCACATGTGTTCATGAGATCGTATAATTTCTTCATTAGTTCTATTTAATTCTCCGCCATACTTCTGAGTTCTTATTACAGCCGCGGTATCCACTACGTGACATTTTTCCCGATACGCGTGTCCTCTAGAATGCAGGACACGCTCCCCTTGCTACACGATCGTATCTGTAGTGGCACATTGAAGATTTCAATGTAATTCAAGGGTACAGAGGAAAGATAATACGGATAGTGTAGCTAGTAACAAACATGTTTTTGCAGCTTTCAGATGTTCTAACATAATCTAGAAAAAATATTAGTAATACTTACAAATGATGACATTTTCAGCATATTTCTGTTTTATATGCTCATTTCAATCAAAAAATACAGAAATCAGCTAAAAAAGAACCTCATGAATGTACACAAAATGTGATTAGTGTAGGTCCCGCGGCTGTTCTCGTGAAATGAAGCGCAGTATGAGATCAGCGCGCGGAAATAATGTAAATGATTAGATTTCACCGACTGGTCAGCTCCGAGTTCCGATCCAATCCATCCACCTAATTCTATTATGCATTTGAAAAATCCATTCTATTTCAATTAGTATTTTTCAAAAAATTCATTTATTCGGGTTTCATCGCAGGTTTATGTTATTCAATCCCTTCTCATAAGCCTCTTAATGTTTATCCACTCCATGTTTTTATGAAAGGGTTGTATTATAACTACAAATCTGTATTGCCGTTCTACTTCTTCCATAGTCATTGAATTAAACAAATCGAACTATACAAAATCATCCTATAACTTAGCAAACAAGTCGCGAAATGGTAGGTAACACTAAAGGGCGGCGAAGACGTTGAAACGGAACGCATAGCATTACACATCTCACGGCTAAGTAGAATACGATGTCGGGCCCGTGCCGTTGTTCCGATGGACACACCAATTGAATACCTTTTAAGAACTAGTGCTTTGTCCTATCCTTATCGGGATGCTGTAGGCTGTTGTGCGTTCAACTTCGTTAATTTAGCTTGTTAATTTTCCTGATAGTAGTAGATATTGTTCGAGTCTTCTTTAGTTCTTTTTAGCTTATCTGTTAAACGTTTAAAGGCAAGTAGAATGTTTGACTTTACTTGGGTTGGTACTTTTTGCAAATATGTAGCGTTATCTACCGATATAATTTTGCCAGGTATAAAATTAATTAAAGCTATCGAATGTAACTGAAGCTTTATCTTTACAACATAATTATAAAATTTTATGGCGTATTTTTCCATCCAGGTGATCAAGAAGGTAGCCGATTACTTACAAATTAAAACAGTGCAAACTATCCAGATATAGGCGTTTTATAATCAAGAAAATAGCAGTCCACTGCATGAAGTTTAATTTAACAAACCATCAACATTCGTAGAGAGATAACGAAACGAAAAGCCGACGAAGGTTTCACAATGTAAGCTACCTTGTAATTACCACTAGTGTAATTATAAACTTGTAGCCAACACATCCATACAGTAACGACTAATCAAGACCCTATTCAGATTCATTACACCTAAGAGAAGAGCAATAAATATAACGCCCTAGTAAAATCTCGCACAACATAGGAAATAATAATAAAATATTACAAGAGCCCGAGATTTTGTCTAATTAATTTTGTATATACGTACTGTGGGGCTGCGATGTCTTGGGAGTAACATACAATGAGTCCGGAAAACCGAAGGCGAGGTGGTAACAAGATCCACCAACGAGCTAAATTAGAATTTATGATTGTATGTGAAATTGTTAGAACGGGTTTCAATGTATATTATAATGTTTCGTATAATAATAAGATGGAGTTGAAACGAAGTTTAGCGGCAAATTGGTGAAATACCTAATGAACTTTGTAATTTCTTACAATATTGTCTTCGTTATGAATAACGAACCTCATTGGCATCAGATAGGAGTTTAAATTTCTGTTACAGTAAGATAAATTAAACATTCTATTTGGAAAAAAAGATTGTGCTGGTACTCATAGGACAGGAAACCTGTGTTTTACAAGTGGTCACCAAAAACCACCACAGGAAACTTTTATTATACAATTGGCCGTCAAAAACGAGAATCATAAACAATTTAATGAAGCAAACCAGTCCATAGATTAAAGACGTGAATAATAAATATAATATACACCTAATCGTGATCAACAACAAAACTTAATTCAATCAAGCACTCAGTCAAAACTTAACCAAACATGGCTGACCAAAATCACGACAATATTTCTTCAATCAGCGTGCTCGCCGGTAGTGTGTCGGTACGGAGTCAACACGGCAAGAAGTGTCGCGGCCGAGCCGTGTCCGGTCCACGGCGAGCTGTCGATTATACAAGTGAGTGCACATGCCCTGAGCCAGCTCGCCGTGTCCGTAACATGATACTAAACTTGTCGCTTTTAACTGTAATTATAATTCTCTAGCTTTGAATACGATTAGCAGAAAGTTTTTGACACGGCTCTCTATTTCGCTTCAGCGGCTTAATTGTCAAATTATCTGGGATTGCTGTCACAATGCTCTATCGGTACCGTAAATAAATGATAGAGGTTACAATAGGCGTGACGACAGTATCAAATAATCAAGGATTTGATGATTTTAGGGGAGAAAACATGTTAAAAGGATTTAAAACAATGATTTAGTTTTATTAAAAAAATTGAGATTAATCGGATTTTCATTAAAATAAAAGATTAAAATACTGCAATCGGCCATTTTGACTAAAACAACAATCACAGCGCATGACGTCACGCCTATGTAAACATTGTAAACTTCAGTGTGTTCTGTTAAACTTTAGTTTATATATAACCGAAATAAAGGTTTTTTCGTAAATATTAAATGTGTACCTAAATTACGGAAGAGGATTTCAAAATCTTTCGTCATGCCTATTATTTATGTCAAATTTAATACTTACTAGTGAAGATCCTGAAATCGAGGCAATAACGCTAACTACGAATTTGGTATTCGTGATAATTATGTAGCTGGTATGCATGTGTTCCGGTGAGAGAGCACCCGCAGCGCGATCAACAATTAATTAATAACCAAAACTATTTCTGTATTCAAGCGAGTTGAGTACAAATGAACAAATTTTGCAAAATTTAAGCTACAATTTCCAAATTGCCCACCGGAGCGTATGAACTACTGAGGCGGAGTTGCGTGTTAGCGCCAGACCACTGGGAGTTAGAACTCTGTTCAAAACTGGCGGTCGGCGACACTGGAATGAGTCAGCTGGCCACCAGGCGAAGGTAATGTGAACACTGCCCACCCGTGCGCCAGCCGCGCTGCGAAATACTGCTCACGAAATACTGGCCCAATGTAAACGTTACACTTCGTCACGACGCCGCCACGGTGACACATTAGCGGGTGCAACTGGACGAAATGCTGTCAAAATTATAATCATCCAACAATACACATTGTGCCCATTGTGTCACCCTTTGTACAGTCTCTATATTTAGGTCTGTAATTTATATGGTGTGCATAATAAAGAGTATTCTATCTATCTATCTATCTAAACAATCAGGTAGAGCAAGTTCAAAGCGCACATCTCGACAATGTTGATTAAATCCGACAACGCAAGGATAAAACGTGACTTGATAACATCCAAACGAAACAATACTAATCGAAGAAAATTGGCCCAAAACATCCCCTCGTAAATCCGATTCACTGCAATAACAACATCAAGTAGATTTATAATTATCGGAAGAGCGTTTAAGTCGCGTTTTAATTATAGAAACAAACAAAAACAGGAATCTCCAATGTCTTAGTGAAGTTTCGGAGTGAGTCGGGACTTTAATTCAAAACTCTTTGTTGTGGAAATAATTTTCTTGAATAGGGGTGAGCTCCGCGTTTTAGAGATCGGAAGTCATAGCAACAATCGGCGTAAATCATGACGATTGTGCACTTAAAACGTAATTGACCTTTGCCCTCTTAAATCAAATTTGGTTTAATAGAAGGGCTGTTTTTTATACTGAAGCACAGAAAACTGACTTCTTATAGAGAAGAAAGTGATACTTAGTAATGTGACAATTTGTGTATAACTCAGTCGAATTTACAACGTGTCCCTACTGTTTTTTGTAAATTTTAGTTCAACAATCCTTTGGCCATCAAAGACAGGCAAATTATTTCACGAAAGTTAAAAAGGAATTGCCTCACCCCTAGTTGTCGGAACGGCACTCACCCCGGACATAGGAAATTCAATAATAATTGAACTTGGTGGACGGCGGACCGCATCCGATGTCTCGGGGAAATCGCTTATTGATCACAAATTTTACACCATAGTAAACGTTCATAGTCTTAAAATGGTCAAGAAATCTTGTTTACATGTTTCTGAAATAGACAAAGTCGAGCTTAATGACATTAGCAATAAATACAATATAATAGAGTGAACTGAATAAGTGGACAGACAGAATAACATCTAGTGAATCGGCAATAAAACCCGAGACGGATTCGAAAACATGTAAAGAACGTGTTTACGTAATTATACTTAGTGATGCAATTAAAATCGACACGTCTGCAAACGGAGAAGTAGTTCGATTCAGGGAACATGTATCAATGCATCGAATGCACGAACCGATTGTAACGATGTCGATTGCGGGCTAATAAATTGTTTACGTTGGCCGGTGTGCGATCATTAAGATCTTTGTTTACGGCTCGACCACACACGAGTAGCAGACGTCGATGAAGCCATACGCTGATTTGATTGCAGGATATCGTATTAAAGTTGCTGCTAATATCATATTTAGTGCTGCCACTGTTAAGTTAGTGACAAAAATAGACTTCCGGCATGTACCAGTTAAAGTGCCTTTGTTTTATTGCTGTTTTATTACTGCGGTTAGCATGTCTGTGAGAGTTGTTTCTTTAAACGGTGAATGTGATTTATTCATTAGACGTTTTGTATTTGCTAAGATTGA
This sequence comes from Gortyna flavago, assembly GCA_963669345.1. Lineage (NCBI taxonomy): Eukaryota > Metazoa > Arthropoda > Insecta > Lepidoptera > Noctuidae > Gortyna > Gortyna flavago. The sequence continues at coordinate 12,522,964 of OY770129.1, forward strand.
TTTAAGTAGGTACTTGCATTTAACTTAACAACAATTCCAATCACGCAATCAATACTCAACATCTCTCAGATAAATCGAAACTAATCTCATTAACATAAACTGGAAAATCAAACTCATTGAAGCTTTCATCAATAAAATCAATTCTGTTTTCGTGTGCCGGTCCGTCGGTGCAAGAAAAATGTTTCCATTTATACTCTCATCTGATTTGCGAACAAACACAAGGTTTATGCGCTCAGCTCAGCTTAGCTCAGCTCGCTTTATCGACTTATTACTTTTTATCGCGGACTCATTTGCATGTTTATCTTCTACAAGTTGTTATTGCTCTTCTAATACTGACTAAACTGTTTATTTGATTTCGGTGCAACTGTTAGAAAACGAATCAAAGGCCATGGGAATATTTGGACGTTTGTTTACAGCTTTATCTCTGTGCTGAAGTGTTTAATGGCTTAGTTTTTTATCTGTTATTGCCTGCATAACTTTTATCAGTTATTCTACATTATTGACTTGTTAAAACATATCCAAAACTTGTCATAACTAAAGACCACCATCTATTCAAACAGTAGAACATTAAAATTGATCATAAATTCCGGACTAATCCATCATATTGCAAACAGCGACTCGCAAAATGATACGAGCGTGTAATTTAATTTTTTCGGGCACCAGACAATATTTCGACGAAAATGAATTATCTCCTGCCCTTTCGATGTAAGTACTACATGTATATAACTGGGATAATCAAATGACGTGAGCCGAAATTGATTCGTGAAAACCTTTCCCCGTCGTTTATCGCTGACCAGTCAATGCACAAAATATGAACCCTATGAAATATTTTTTTTATAAATAATACTTTTACTCTCTTACTATTAAACGTATTATATCAGATGAATAGTTACACACCGATTTCTCTCTTTCAGTCGTCAGTATTTTGACTTTTGAAAGAAGAAGACAAAGCTTTGTGTAACTATACAGACGCTATACAACGTTTATTAGTAAGGGGGTTATTTTTTTATGTTTCCGTTTAATTGTCATTATTATTAATTATAAAAAAAATATTTCCCAATATGTGACTTTGTTAGCTTTTATATTATTTTTACATTTCAATCTACTAATGTCTCCTGCAAAGTAATTGGTTAAAACGCAAAAAATAAGACTTTTAAAATTCAGCGCGGTTAAAATTGGTTTCAGAATTAAATTGATTGTTAAAAAATTGTACACAGACAACAGAATGCTCTTTGTTTGCTTGTGACTATGAAAAGCATTAAATGTCATATTTCATGATTGCGTCGTGTTTTACGGATGGAATATTTATGCAAATTACTCCGGAAATTAAGTTAGTGTCATTTGTAACTTGCAACAGGAAGATTACTTTCAGTTAGGTATTAACTGAAGTTACTATCACTTTTATGTTTGGTATGTTAGTATTATGGAGTCAGAAAATAAACCATTCAGAAATCCTACATTGAAAACACGATGATGAGATTCGTACTAGTTTATAAATATTTAATTCAAGTATAATTCTAAACATAACAAATCAATCTGACTTATAGTACAAATTGATTACATCTCACAGTTAACTTCCATTCATCACTCGCCTCCCACACATTTTCTTCACCAACACTGCTCTCTCACAAACAATCGCCAATACAATTTAATTTAATAAACTGTCAAAAAGCTGCCAGTACCTGTTAGTGTTTACAAATGGACCGGACATACGTTTTCCGCCTTGGTTTCCCAACAGGGGGCGTCGGCTCGCGTTCGCACCCCCATGATGAATTCACCTTTTATTTTGTCCCACTTGACTCAATTGAGAGTGATTTTTGAGCGTGAATGGGCAGCCTGCGTAATTTGCCACTGACAGGCAGAAATGTGCATTGAAAGCTATAAAAGGTTCAGACCAAACTCAATCAAGACCGCTTTCCGTTTTACTGTTTGATGTATAAAACGAAATTGTTTGCCCATGTTTCAACTGTGAAACAATCTCGCTAGCAAAAGGTTAAAATAAAAACGTCTTCATCGTATCGCTGTGCGAATCCATTTAAGTTTCATAGACAAAGTTTACGCCAGCAATATTCCATAACAAGACTTTGCGAAATCTTAGCGGACCATTTGAGCAGTGCCCTCACGAATAGTTAGTAGACAATAAATTATTTAATAACCCCTCGGTTCCGAGTGCGGGTCGTGCACTTAATCTGGGCGTACATACATATGAAATCACCTCCTTAGAAACAATTAATATGGACGTGATTAAGCTTGGCTACATTTGCGAGATGTCGTTTTGTTATTGCGGATGGATGCTAATTGGAAAATTATTCGGGATTACAAACTTAATTGGTTGAATCGTTGATAGTTCCGATGATAGATGACACATCAGACAGAAATGATTATAATGGGGGGAAGAAAAAGAAAGTATTCAAATTAATTCCAACTCGTAAGTAAACTAAAATTCTTTAAAGTTTGTTAACCTTAATTTCAAAAGACCACTACAGGTTGAGAGGTATGTTTATCTAATTCTTCAAAGGTTTTGCGTTTCAAAGCTTGGAAGTGTCATCTGTAATTATTGTCCCCGAGTGACCGACTACTCTGACCGGTCTCGGGTGAACACTAAGCAGTTTGTAACTCATTCCTAAGATGTGTAGATGCACCTTTCGTAGTTATGCTCGTAAAACTTAATGTGCCCGGTAACGCTGTTGTTATCAATTATTTTTAATTAAAGGAACTTCAACGTTGGACTTAATTGTTATTATCATGTTTTTGTTCATCGATCTTTCACGTTAGATATGATGCATCAATTATGATAATCGTTGCTGTTTGCTTTTTGAATGAATTTAAAAGAGTCCATTCCCTTTTTATACGAACTAAAGTTATCATTATTAATTGTGATGTCATGTCTATCTAAATTATGTTGCAAAGGGCAATTCAATATTGGTAGCCTCTCCGATTCCCTTCAAGGGAAACTTGTTCCAGATACAATGATGAACACGAGACACTTCAGTTCTGGAAGCAAGTTGTGCACCGATTAAAGCTCTTGGTAACTAAGAGGTAGTTTGTAGGACTTCCACGGGCATCGCTCGATTCAATACTTGTCGTATACTCAGAAACAAACCGATATCGATCATTTTGCGAGGAAACAGGTAAACAGGTACTCGTATATCTAATGTTTGAAGCATAATACAAGTGAATACGAATATGTAGCTAACATACTACATAGCTAAGTGCAGTCAGTCATCAATTTAACATCTCAGAAGTTTTAATTTCCCTCATACAAAATGCGAAAAGGGGTGTCCCATTTGATGTCCAGGGTCGATGAAGTTCGAACGCTTTATTACTGTGTCCGGCTTTAAGTGGGTGTAAAGTTTCAACACCCTTTGATTTACTTGCAGCGCGGGGAATAGGTGTGCGACGGATCGGACCAAATTTGTTTGAGCTTTGTCTTTTTCCATTGTAACTCGATTTTATTGCGCACTTGTTTTGTTTTTGTTTTGTACCACTCGTCTGTCCAATCTGCCCCTCATTTTATTGGTTTTCCGTTCCGCTCACCAACATATACACAGAATATGTGATGATCTTAAATTACCCTTAACAGCGTTACAAGGGAGTAGCGGGGACAATGCTAACCGCATAATGGGCCGAGCAATTATTACACTAATACCTTAAAGGACCACTTTAATCCCCTAATCGGAAGCCAAACTAACGTGGTGCCGTCCCGCATAGAAATATCTTAAATTGGCAACACGGTCCGGCGGGCCGACCATAAAACATCTTAATGAGTACAGCCAGCAGCTGCGGACCCCTATATTGCCGCTCTCATATCCATGCAAACTACCCACCGACGATGTCTTAGCGGCCTTACTTTCCTCCTCCTTGTTTACAAGTCGACAACTAATTTGCTGCAATATGTGCATAGGACAACATTACGGCGCTATCTCCTCCGTGCGTGGCTTGCATACATTTGCTCCTTCCTCGCCACAAGGTTGTTCCTCGACCTGACCCTTCACTCAACCCTCCTATATTCAAATTCAGCCCGGACCGGCCATTTGGACGCGGATTTGTTATAAGATTAAAGGAAGATTTCACTTGTGAAACAATATGGCAGCCGATTTACATATTTCGTTTCCTTATTAGTTTCGGGATATTTGTTTTGGGGCCAGCGAATTTACATCTACTGACCGATTAAATGGCCCTTAGGCGTCTTTAATGGGGGTGCCGCGTGGTCGTTGTTGGCCTTAGCAAATGTGTGCTTATGCGTAATTGAATATTTTATGGGCTGGACTAAATTTAGTGCGCAAACTTTATTGATTTCTCATAGCTGTAAACGCTTCTTCGCGGGAATCTAATTTTATTCTAACCGCAAAGTATGTTTATCCACAGCAGAGAAAAATAAACATTCATTCTCACGTTCTGCCTTTTCAGTTTGCGAGTGTGTTTATCGTTTGCATTTATCTGTTGACTGTTTTTATTCCGCGGTTGACATTTACCCTCTGTTTCAACAAGCGCGCAATTCCGAGCTCGTTTCTTTCATTGTCTGTACGAGTGCTCGCGTTGCATTACCTCTATTCACGTCGAGATAGCTTCACTTAGTTTCCTCTTTTTCAGTGTGGACGGGTTAATTTCTGCATCTTTATTATTCGAGTGGCCGGTGTATGGGAGTAGTGTAGTCTGTCTGGTAGCGTAGATTGTGTGGCGGAAAGCAAACTTGAATTGTTGGGTCGCCGCCGCGTGGAGGTAATGAACGCACGGGTGGGACATGCAGGCTGCTGGAGGCGTCTGGTTCGAGCGAGAGGTGTAGATGCGAGGGGGCGCGGGGGGTGAGCTCGTGTACTAGTGCTGTGCTGCCTGGGGGGGGGGGGAGGGTGTAACGCGTCCTGTATGCACAGTGCCGCTTCCGCATTCGTTAATGCAAAAGCGAGCACAGACTTCAGGTGTACATTTTCAGCGCTTGTGTGCTTTATACTCGATGTTAAGGCGTGCGTCTTTGTGCAATGCTGAGCCTTAATTATTAATACATTTTATCTTCTCTACGCGTCAATACACTCTCCTCTCTGTAAGCTCGGGTAATAATATATCAATTTAATCTTCACGAGCTTCTACATGCTGAAGCAAATTATACAAAGACTATTCAAAATGCTACGTAGACACTATAGACACCTAGTTATACGTTGGTTGGTTTTGTTTCTCTCGTTTCCATTCCTCTCCCTTTTAACACAAAACGAATAACCGGCGGCTTAACAATTCATTACTGCATTCGTTCATTTCAGCTTCATTAAAATCGCATTAGGATTAATTTTTCTCGTCCCCATTTTAATTCGCAGTTTGCTAAGGGGATCTCTGGCTGGACGTAGTGCAATCATCCACTGTCAATATTTGTAGTGTTTTGTCTACCTGCGCCCGTGTGTTTTACGTTATTGCTTGGAAATTACTAGTGGGCACTTATTATAACCAGACACAATGTTTTACTGCTTTATATTTTTATACGAACAAAAGAGGTTCCCAGCTCCACTTGTTTTTATGAATTATCATTAATTATTGCGAAAAGACTCGCGTTTCATTAGTCCCTTTTTGTATATCTGCATATTTGAATTCATAATAATTTATTTATCGATAAATGTCTGTTCATATTAGTGCCGTTAATTGAAGTCTTATTATTAAAGCGGGAGACTAATTTCTCATTTAAATTGATTTAAATGAAAAAAGTAAAGAAATTAAAGTTTAAATTACATTTATGCCTTCATGAACTACTACTTTGTCTGCTGTATATGATTTCTTGTTATTCGAATATTTAATTAATAACTTACCTACTAACTAGTAAGTCGTAAATAGTGATTAAATAAAATTAATGTCAACGTCATTAATCATGTCCAATTATGACCTCAGACGCATAATAATAAAATATCATCATAAACATTAACAATGACATAGTAATCGAACACTTTTGATAGTTTGTTTATCTGTTATAAAATAAAGTCGTATTTTATGTAAAACAAACATAGTCATGGTCGGAGCCCTCGCGCGGCATACACATGCACATAATGTCTTACGTCGAGACTGGTTACTAGAACCTTTAGATATTGTAAATCGATATTTCATTTTCAAATCGATGCACTGAAGCCTCATATCGTGAGGCATTCGCACGCGATACTCACGACCCCTGCCAACGAATATCTACAATATTATTAATTCAGGCATATTAATAAAAGGTGTCACGTTACGACCACACTGATGTCGCAGGAAGCATGGCCCGATGAGCCATTCCAACGAAAATAAATACATTATTCGATCCCGAACTGCATCGATTTTTTACTAAGAATCGATTACTTTTTATTTCATCTGTCCGTCCTAATTTTTACCGGCACGTTTGATAAGTATTATATTACTAATGTTGTGACCCGGTTTCGAAAATACAATATTTCATATAGAAACATAAATAAACACAGAGTAATCAATGTTTTTATATGTAATAAAAGTTTAGATGGCGGATGACAACTCGTGCGAAGTGCCGACTATTTTCCGGACACAATCATCGTTAAGTCGACGCGACTATTCGGCATATTTTTATGGACAATTACTCGAAATCTACGTCAGTGATACTCGGGAACATATTAAATTGCCATTTTTGCACACATAACATCACGCCTTGTTTCCGCGAAAGTTAAGGCAGAGGGGTACTTGTAGTACACCCACATTTTGCATGTGAAGTTTAAATCCCAAGCAAGCCTATTGTCATCAACCGGGCACAAATCCAGACACCGGGCTGCTACCGAGAAATTTCTGATGGAAAAACAAAATAACACTTGGCTCGACCCGGGGATGGAATCCAGGACCTCATGCTCAGCAAGTCAGCAGTAGCGCTTGCGACCACTGTTCACTAAACAAACGAGGCAGTTATTTAGAGCAGGCCAATTTATTATAAACTTATAAATTATACACCAAATAAAATGTCGATACCATTTGTTTTGAAACTGTCATCTGAAGTAACCAAGGCGAAATTGCTCTACTTTACGTAACATTTTTCAAAGTCAAAGCATTTATTTCAAATAGGCACATACTCGTAAAAGGCACTTTTGAACGTCAAAAATTACAATAAAATTGAATTGATTCTAGTCGCCCCTCCAGTCGCAAGAAACTCCACCGTTACTCTTTTAAAATGCTTTACAATATTTTGCATACATTAATTATATTAGATAATAATAGATACCTACATGGTGCTCACATAATTATGTTTACAGACATGGTAAAAGTAAAGGATACTCATTAAAAAAAAAAAGTCGAACATAGGCACTTTGTTCGACGACACTACTTTTTGCCTCGCTGCTTCCCTGCGACTAGGCACTCCTTGCTGTTCTCCTCATCGCTGTCACTGCACACTGTGGCGAAGATGTCAACAGCCTCGGACACCACGGCCTGTCTTGCAGCCGAAGTGCGGGTCGCTTAGCGCGACAGGCGAACATTAATGACATCATCCGACGAGCTCTTGCTACCGTCGGCGTTCCAGCTGTATTAGAACCCAATGGCTTGGCACGCGACGATGGCAAGAGACCAGATGGTATGTCTTTATTTCCATGGAAGGTGGGTAGGCCTTTAGTGTGGGACGCAACGTGTGTCGATACTCTTGCGCCATCCCATCTTCCTAGCTCGGCATGCTGTGCTGGCGCTGCTGCTGCAGCTGCGGAAAACTTCAAGCAGCGAAAATATAATAACCTTACCGAAAAATATATTTTCGAGCCGTTTTGGGTTGAAACCCTGACCGTGGGGTCCAAGTGCTCATGGTCTTTTTTTTCGGAACGGCTGGTTGACACTTCCCGTGACTCAAGGGCTGGCTTTTACCTTGGTAAAAGTCTAAGCATAGGTAGCCGTACAACGTGATAATGCTGCCAGTCTCTTGGGTACATTACCAGTCGACAGCGATGCGGATGAATTTTTCGATCTATTCCCATCCAATACCAAGAGGTCATATATACCATTTGGTATTAGTTTATTTCCGAATTTATTTTCTATTCCCAACGAGTACCACATTTTAAAACCAATACCAAAACAAGTTTGAAGAAATTAGGTACAGTCAGGTTCAGTAAAATGCTTTGAGTGATTTTAAGTAATGTTTAATCAAGATTAGGGTTTGAATATAAATCACATATTGATTTTTTCTTTTATTGTCATTTTTAGAAATTTAGAGATATTAGATACTTTTATTTTACTATTCCAAGTCCAAAAATTATAATATTATATACAAACAATGAAACAGTAGCAATTTTCAGTACTTATTAATTAACTGATACTTACCTAGTATGTAAAAGTATAGAGCGATGCTCGAGTATAAAATATCACAGACAATCGACTTAAGTATATATGATGATGATACTCGTATAATTGCGTATCTTAATAATAAATCACGTAAAAATTTGGCAAAAAATCGAATATGAATAGTTATCATTTATCATTAAAGTACCTACTGAAAATCTAACAAAATTATAAAATATCACAAATAATCAACTTTTAATGTAACAATGTTTTTGGCAAAAACTTCAAAAATGGATATTTTACTTACAATCTAACAATAGTTATAAAATATCACAGATAGCAATTTAATTACACTAAAATACTCACTTTACAAAAATATATCACTTTCACTGAGTATGCACTACCCGCCGCAGGCAGGGAAATGTACTGAACTGAGTTGTCTGTCTGAGAACAACACTTATTTTGTACTCAATTCTGATTGGTTGCTTCGAATTACAAAACAATAGCCAAAAATCGACCCTTTATCGCAGGTAAAGAGAAATGATTCATTTGAACTACTGATTTGTTAGTTTGGAAAGTTTTGGACTTTTAGCATTCAATTACGATAGTATAGTATGTAAATGTTAGAAAATAAAATAAAACTGTGTAGCTGAGTGTACAAAAAGTCACGTCTTGGTATTCGTTAGTAATAGATTTTTAATTTAAAAAATGTGGTACTCGTTGGGAATAGAAAATAAATTCGGAAATAAACTAATACCAAATGGTATTAGCTCTTGGTATTGGATGGGAATAGATCAATTTTTCGACGCAATATTTTAGTTTTTGTGTAGTTTTAGTTAAGTTAGAATTTAATTTTGTTATTTTTATTAATTAGTTAGGTGTTAGTTATTATTTGCTTATTTTACTGTTTTAAAATTATATAGCTAGGTATTATATTAACAAGTAGGTAATAAGTCAGGGTCTGAGTTAAAGTAATTACAGAGTGTAAATCAATGTCAAAAAAAGAATAAATTTTACTATTAAATTAGCAACCAGTTTCATTTTGTCTAGACTCCAGATTGTTCTATGGAGCAGGACCAGCATGTTTCCAAGCGTTCTTATCTTGGATATAATAATTTTGAATGTTGATATTGGTTGATAGGTTACTACAAATACTTTACTATTTTTTATTACGACTAATTACGTAAATATCCATGAAGCGTTTTATCCATAATAAATACCACGTTTTTTGTGTAAATTCTTTATTTTTAAAGCGTCCGAAATTACTGTAGTAGTGCCGGGGGCAGGCAATATCGAGAATCGAGCATTTCACGGTCGGTAAGTTCAGCCGTATCGATACGGATATAATAACCAGTGGAATGGTAACTATAAAGAGAGATTGTATTTTTTACTAACGTCGTAAGAAGTCGGAATGTCCGACCGGCCCTTTGATCGGTTTGATAAAAGTGCTTGCGATCTTCTTTTCTTATTTTTTCATAAAAATTTCCTCCGTACCTGCCTTTATTGATATTTTGTAAGTTTGAAATGTACGATGGAATATTATGAAATATGGAAGAGAGTATGTTTATATCTATATATTCGAGTCCGATCTTGTGCAGGGAAAATATAAGGTTTTTATCAGCGGAGGTCATTCCTGACTCATAACTTAGACCCCCACTTGTCTGACAAAAACAATAATCCCTACAGTTTTGAGGAAAATGTTTATCTATCGCGACACCCACCCCATAAATATCGCGCTTACCGAAATAAAACAGTGGAAATAGATAAAAAGCTAAACTGCTGTTAGCGACTGTACGAGACAGTGGCGCGCACAGTTTGACAAATGTTCTTATGGAACAACGTGTCGGGTTACTTTTTATTGCACAGTCGATCGGTTTTATATTACTTTAATACGATAATTGAACTAAATAAAAAATGTTTAGCGTTATTTTACTTGCAAACATGATTAGAATCATTACTGTAACTTGAACTTTGTAATTAATAATTAAATTCACACTAAGTTGCTTTTTTTGCATAATATTGATTGATTAAATTAGCAATTAAAATAATTAGTATTAACTATAAATAAAATCGTGAAATAAGTCGCATCCCTCGAGATACCTCCAAGAAAAACAAAAAAATCAATCAATCTACCTAAGCTTTTCCCAACTATGTTGGGGTCGGCTTTCAGTCTCAGACTTTTAAACTTCTGACTACCCGTAACAACTGTCAAAGATCTACCAATGACAGCTAGAACCAACGGCTCCAAGAAAAGAAATGTCACGTTATATCGGAACTCGAAAATCATTAACATTAGTCATCAAACGTCACCGAAACACGTCGACACAATCAGCTCATCAAACCCAAATGTAACATACGTTGGCATGATAACGACACATCTTATCTAAAAGACATTATTTCATACACATCTATCGGAAAGCCATTTGAACTGTGTCTGATTTTATTCTAGGCAATTTATTTTCAATAAAGAACTATAAAAAGACTTATCTAAATCGTTCGGCTCCGACTGGTAGGGGAGCAACTGTCATAAAAGTCGATACTTATTTACGTCGTATTGCACCGGTGGGAAAACTATTGGTTTCTATCGATATTTATAATTATATATTTTGCCTACTTTCGAGCAATGTTCTTTTTTGGAAAAAAAATATTGTCGTGTCTCAGTCATTTTAATGTCAGTGCCCAATTTTTATGTCAATGTAGTGTATTTGACTTAGACTATGTATTGCGTACTTTATTTTTATTACATGCGTGCATTGACATATTATATATATTACTAGCGCATGCGTGCTAAAAATAAAGTACATTATACGAGTAGGTAGAGATAACTAGTGCAATTAAGATCAATTGATTAAGGTCCTTATTTGTTTTTATTGTAATGCGCTTTCTTTGCCCCTAAGTTGTTATTACCCCTATTTTGATTCAATAAAAGCCTAGTTTTATATTAAAATTGGAAATAAACAAAACTTAAATTAGTAGAGTACCTAAAATAACCTTGAAAATTATTTCAAGGTTATTTTAGGTACTCTACTAATTATCCGCATTTTCGTTCAGCACCATTCTACAAAAAAGTTTTTTCACGTGTTCTTTCGTGAAAAAAATAAACTATCTGTGGTGTATTCCGTGTAGGGTAGGTGTATCATAAAGCAATAAGTACGTCCGCATCCGCGGCCCGGTCCCATTGTGCTCCGCAGATAAGGCGACACGGCGCACAGCGCGGGCGCCTCCACCAGCTTTACTTATTTAGACGACACGCGTATATATCTTGTACTAGTAATATGTATTAGTAAGGAAAGATTATGGAAAATTATTTAGAACCTAGAGACTTGTCGTTTAAAACAAGGTTAAGTTGGGTGAAAATATTTAGTTCCAAAATAAAGTATACTTAGGTACCTACTTCAAAGTCGATTTAAAAAGACTTTTACTATACCCACTTATGTTATTGTAAGTTTAGACCCTTATGTAATCTGACAACAACAATAGGTACCTACTTATAAAAACTTCGAGCATTACAAATAATGCATGCTTATGTTCGTAAATTAACAAGCTCATTTGAATACATTATAACAATCATCATAATGAAAAACTATACCTAAGTACCAAATAAAACATTAAATAAATTAAAATGTTCTAAAAATTATACAAATTACACATTTTTCGATTAAAATACAACGATCGCTATAGATGATAAACAACTAAACAACGAAATAACAGAGGAACCCATTTAAATTTGTACTCGAGCACCGACTCATTTACATGTTATTCGGGCAACAAACCCTAGGGGACGGTATCAGCCATTTATGAGTTAAAAAGTATTAAAGAAAAGAAAACTCGATAGATATAAAGAGATACGTATAATAACAAGAGAAAGAAGCCGCGTGCAAGGAAACTGCTTGCGGCGAATAAGCCTCACGGAAAGCGGTATTGTTCCGCGACTTTTAAAATGGAACAAAATGAACGGAGGGGAAGGAAATCGGATGAAAATATGAAAAGAATACACGTTATATACGTAAAAGTGAAACGAAACGTCGGAGATCGGGTCTCAGCCGCGGCGGTCCGCAAATATAATTTGCATAGTCAAGTAGCCCAACTTTTGTCTGCAGCGGATGTTCGCAACCATATTCGTTCGTTGCTTTTTAACCACACTCTCGTTCTGTATCGGGCCGGGCTTTTTATTGCATTTTTTCCCCTTTGAACGGATTCCTTCAATATTTTGGTGGTTCGTTTTTATTCATACGCTTGGTCATCGAATTGTTTCGCTTCATATCACAGCTTTGTTGTGTTCTCTTAATCCTTTTTTTTTTTTTTTTTTTTTTTTTTTTTTTTTTTTTTTTTTTTTTTTTTTTTTTTTAGGATGGGAAATCATCAAATGACCCCTCCCGCTCTGGGTGGAGCGGAAGGGAGTGTCAGACTCTTACTGACTAAAACCCATCCGTGTTCCTTCCTTAGCCCTTTATGTTCCGGGGCAGCGGTAACCCTTTCGGACAATCCCGCTGCCCCGGCAGGCTTCGGCCCTGACGGGCCCCTCCTTTTCTCTTAATCCTTGTGTCTTGTTATTGTCCTCTTTTTGTATGCCTAATACCGCGATTTAACGCCATTTGTACCGCAATAAAGATGGCTTGTATATTTTGAAACGTTAGTCGACCGGTTAAAACGATTTTGATTCATTTATTTAAGGACCAGCAGTACACAAAAGCTTCATAAATTGAATTCGAATTCAATTGGAACAAAAGAAGTATTACCATAATAATAATATCATAAGTCGGTGAATACATCCCTATCTACTATTTGAAATTGGTTCCATCATCGACTACAAAGGCGGCCACAAAAGATTAAAACTTTTTATTTAGCCAGCGTCAAATGAAATAATCGATTGAGGAATTATTACGATTCATCGTTCCCAACTGGCGAGAGGAAGCAATAGGCCGGATTATGGAGCACAAAGCGGTGCCGACGAGCTATAGACAAATATTGACTTGTAGAAACAATGAACGTAGACGGCGCTTCTGCCGCTGGATTATGCGTAGGAAGAGTTTGATTGACGGTTCAGTTGCGGCTGCTCATATCACTGATCAAGATTGAAAAAGGGAATGACTAACTAAATATAGACACGACAAAGTAAGGAAAAGGTTTGGCCGTCGGCTAATTAATAAAACGTTTACGCGTTAATAGACACAAAAAGTGAGATGAAAAGATCCTAAAATAAGCTTCAGTCGAGTGCAAACCTGTTTTTCAGAGGTGTTAAAGAGAATCGATACTCAGACTCGATGGTCCGACGAATTTTCCACTGAACGGATCTTTGGACGTAGACCTTTGTATTGACGATAAATTAACGTACGGACCTTTCCATCCTAATTTTGTTAACAAAGTAATTATGTACGGTCGTGTAAATAATATACCTTTTGACATTGTGGCTAACGGTGCAGACCTTAATGAAGTTGCTAAACAAACGACGGTGGAAGGTGCAAAAAATGTATTGAGAAATATCAGACAAAATCAAGATCCTAATTTAATATGTATGATTCTGTTGCAAAAAACGCGAATGAAAATAAAAACAAACTTTCCAATCCGTACCTTATTACTGAGTCGTGTCGGAGGTCGTGCGATGACAAATGATGCGTAGGAGTCGATCGCTAGTGAACCTCGCCCGTTTCATTAGCAACAACATTAATTACTAGCAAATCTTTAATGAGAAAACGAGCTTTCATTTTATTTTCATTCCACATTGCTCTAGAGTTGTTAATTTTGCATTCGTTCTTTTTGTATATTTAATTGCAATAGATGGTACTTAATTAACATTAAAGACTTGATAATATGGACATCAATGTACAAAATACAAAGTTTATTGCAGTAACTTCTACAACTTTTACAGTAAACCTTACATAGGGAAAGATATAGGTACCTACCTGTGCTAGGAGGCCCCGTATAATGTAATATGTTATGTTACCTACTTTATCATTATCTTATCATTCTGTATGACGTTTTGTGTCTTTCTTACTATACTTATTCATCATCGTCATCCACAGCCTGACTTTACCCACTGCTGGGCATAGCCTGTCTTTTCTTGTGCCAATCACCACGGTCCTGTGCCAGCCTCATCCAGGTTTTGCCCACGATGGGGATACTATACATAACTTGAAATCTGTACTTTTAATTCTTCTCACTCCATTAAATATTTTTCGCTCCCATCGAAATTAAACGGCCACAATATTCAAATTCGCAGTACTCAAATCTCCTTCCAACACTCCAGCATCGCAACGACAAGAGGGCGTGTCTTATTTTTATTAGTTTATTATTCATACCGTTTCCATAACACGAGTTATCCTCATCTTGGTCGCCGCTCGACTCCATCAAAACTCTATCTTTTGCCATCTCGAGACTGTTACCCGACTTACCTGATGGTACAAGTAATAAGCATTAGAAATTCTGAATTGTTTACAAACACTTTCAATCGAAGTGGAAAATGTTCCGATCGGTGAAACGTGGTATATTTGTAGCTTTTTAGTTTCATTTATAATTGTGTAATCAGTGGGGTACTACTATCAGTAGAAATGGCTTTCATTTTGACAGTTAAACAACATTGATTGCGTTATGTGACATATTATTATGAATCAATGGATTAGCAATACCTATCCTTCAAAATGATTCAGATTGTCATTGATAGTGTGCCAAGCAATTAGGGTACAAGTTGTTGGTTTTGTCCACTAAAATCTTCGTTGTTGTCACTGTTGCCCTAGCTGTCGTAATTAGTTAAACGATTTCGTGACCCAAATCGTGATCAAAATTCATATTATCTTTATGTAAAAAATTCGAATAATTCAGCGATCGGTTTATCGTTTGGTCCCTTGTCCGCGCCGCCCCTCGGCCCTGTCGGAGGCTGGGCCTCCAGCGTCTATCAACACGTGTACCGACTCAATCATTCGTCAATCGAACTGCGGAGTAAAGAAGACGTAAATATCATTACTGCATAAGTTAGAAAGAGAAATATTATCGATGCGTGGCCGATCGCGCGATTTTAATGAAGAAATGGCCCAAACGTATAAGGTGGTTATTGCAGGTGAATTAAGGAATCCTCAAGTTTTCTGATAAAGATTGGTATGTAGTGACGTAAGAGGGAAAGAGACAGATGTAATGTTACTTGAGGTTGATTTATGCTTAGCTATGTGGGTGCAGGTGGAGAGAAGTATGGCGCACGACGCATACGCAAAACCGTTTATTTAGTCGCAGTTTTGTGTTGCTCCGCGTGCGGTATTCCAAGTAATTGTTGTTTCGATACGGTACAATTGGGCTAGATATTACATTCTTACATTTTTTATGTACAATTTTATTCAAATAAGTTTACATGTAAATAAAAAAGATTTTCTCTTAAACTCGATATCTGGTATTTTGCCAACCAGAATATTATAATAAACCAATAAGTTATATGCTATCTATAACCAAAATGTTTCTTTTGACAGTGATGTACCAAAAACGGCTAAAGAAGGAGAGAAAACAACGGCAAATGATCCAGGAGCAGCTTGAACTAGAACTTAAGAGACGACAGAAAGTAGAAGAGGCTCTCAAACAGTCCGGAGCACCCTCCGAAATACTCAGAATCGTAACTGGTAAGCTTTATCAAAATATTTCAAGATATAGGTACCTTCTGTAATGTTGATTGGAAACAAGCAATCATCCCAAGTACTGAAACCTTTAAGATGTAACCTACCTTAAACATGTCAAATTGTCAATAGCATCTCTATCAACAAGTTTCAACATGTGTTAGTGCCCCTGACATGTTAACTTGCCGTCTGTCAAACTATCTGTGTGTAGCGAAAATTTCACCTAATAACATACTAATGTTCCAAGCAGCACTCCCAGAACATTGAGCTTTACGTAGCGTAGTTAAGATTAACTTTTGATTGCTGACGGGGATGATTTGTGACGTATTGGTGTTGGATGCGTGTCGAGTGCGTGGTGTAAGAAGGGTGGGTGAACGCTGGTGATGGCTTGTACTAATCTCCGTGTCAGGAAATCGTTTCGCAGACCATTTGAAAGGAGGGTTCTGAACTAACACGCATTCGAGTTGATTTTGTTGCATAATCGCTGTTTGCTACATTTATTGGCTGTCCGTTTGACTTGATTGATACGAGTACTGCTAATCTACTGTGACTTCGCTTGGTAAAATCGTTTTATTGAACAATTTTACTATCAACACATTGTTCAGATGCATCATATACTTGACCTTTTGACCTTATTGCTAACGTGACCTCATTCCACAGAGAACCTAACCCCGTCATCGCAAGAGACGCCGCGCTCAGAACGGGAGAATGGCTCGGAACGGGAGAGCAAGCCCCCCAGTGCTGAGCCCCCATCAGCATCACCTCCCTTCCAGCGCGACCCTCCACGCACGCCCGACAAGCCGCAGTGGAACTATCCACCGCCACCAGTCGACATCATGAGCGGAGGAGCCGCCTTCTGGCAGAATTACTCTGGTGAGCATCAAAATATTTGGTACTCTCGATTTCTGCCGAAGACTCTAGGTGAGTTGAAAAGAAGAACGGCAGTCATTAAGTATCAATCTGAAATTTTCTCATAAGAAAATTGTTAGCCACAGAATCAAATGTTTGGATAAAAAATATATAGGTAACTCAGGCTCGTCCCCATCGTATACCATTCCAACGATGTTTAATCATTCTTACTCTTATATTTATGTCAGTCCAGTTAATTAGAAATGTCCCTCATCTTTTCCATTCCTTCTTTTAACTTCGAGAAATAATTTCGACATTAATTTCCCAATGATCAGGACATTATCCAAACGAAATGTTAATAAGGCTACGTTATTGAATTCTCTGGACGAACTCATACGTTCGGGGATATGTATGGTTTTCGAATGTAAAAAGGGTCCGTTGGAGATGAAAAATTTCCAACGAAATGAAATTTATACTCATCATATTGCATAGCTTTCGTATCGGGAATGTCAAGTATTTAAAAGTACAACGATATGCGAGCTCTCTCGGTTTGTATTGTGATTTTTGGGGGCGCGCTTTTATGAACGAATTCTAATATAACGTGTTGATTTGTCTGATCGTGCATGCATAATGCATGGTTCTGGAGAAATGTGATTTTGAAAATAATATTTATTAAAGTATACTTACTTTTTATAACTGTGGATATCGGTGGTCTCCGCTTCTGCTCGGGTTTCATCGTTGAATACTGTCATTTTTTTTCAAAACTAACTTAACGTAATTCAGGAAAGCCTTTAAAAATGTACAGCCAAGGAATTCTTTTGTAGTGTGTCAGTATTACGAAGCGGCAAAACTTGTCCACCTTGTTTCAGCTCTTCTTGCTGTCATGTTTAAGACCTGAAATACCGGTAATCTCATAAACTTGAACTGATTATAACTCCAATTGATTAATATTGTCCAAAACAAAAACAGTACCCGCAAAAACCACTTTTATTTGAATTACAAAAAATGCAACGCTCAACTTTGATGAAACAAGAAGCAAAAATCTGTTGCTCGTATCGGTGAATCAAACCGTGTTTTTTTTTTTTCATTTATATCCGCTTTGTGGAAAGCCCAGAAATTTCATTAAAAATGCACCGAGGTACTGCAACATACCTAAAGTAGTAACGCACCCTTGCTCCGGAACTTCACTGATACCAAATACGCTGTTCCATTAAATACGAGTACTATTTAAAATCAACTGCATGTTTTAATTTTTCGGACTTTACTTTTCTCATTTCTTAAATATTTATGTTTTGTCTTTATATCGTTTTATTTGTTTGTGACTTATTAGAAGATAATACAAGACAGACAACCATGTTAGCAATGCAAATCATAAATATTATTATTAAAATCAAGATATAAAATACAAGACACACTTAATAAATTCTCAATTGCAACGAATTTTTCATTATTACTCCCCCACGTACTAAATTAACTTGAGGGGAATAGGTGTTTACAATTCGCAAAACATTGATACGGATTTAAGCATTTATTTCCCTTGTTCGGACGAGTGCCTTTTGCCGACAGTCTGTTCAAGTAGAAATTGCTACTAATTTAAGTGTTACGCTACCCCGAGTGTTCAGACGCACGCGAACACGCAATACCAATTGTTTGAATCGGAGACGCTTTACTATATTTGAATTTGCATGGTCAACTATTTTTTGCACTGGTAACATTTTTTTTCAAGAACTATTATTATTCTGTTCGAATGTAGTATTAGACGAATATTTAAGAAAGTTTCCTCAAAAGTACATACAAAAGAAGAGGTAAAAAGCTATAAAGCTGAAACAGAAAAATACAAGAGGGTTGTAAATATAAAAAGGTTGGTAACAGAAAAACAAAAATTAAAACTTGGAGCTTTTCATCAACTTTCCTCAGTGCCTTCGGTAAAAGAAAAAAAAAAACATATTTTATTATTCGTAAATTAGAAAACTTTTTTCTACGTGCTTTTCATAAGAAACGGGATGAGTCAAAACTGTTCCGAGTAATTAATGTATACTTACATAATATGAAGGTGAGTGAAATCATAAAACTCATTTCATGATATTAAAATTACGAAAATGACAACAATTCTTACGTAGGAACGTGGACGGATAATCAATCATGATAGATAATGTGCCGACCATAGACATCGTTATGTTGATTGATACAAAGGTACTTATAGAAGAAGGTCATAAATTCCCATTAGATACACACAATGCTAATTTATTACGTAAAAACAATTTATTGATTATAATTCTAATATAACAAGTTGTATCAGGATATTTTAATAAAACATTGTTTATGCCGTTATTAGAGCTGCGCTTGTAAAACGGATAAACCATCCGATGTTACATAAGTAATATAAAGTTGAAAAATTAATAAAGAGGAAACTTCTCTATGCTACTTTTTAGGTGAGCTTGTAAAATGAATGGAAATAAAATTGTACCGCACAGGTGCGCTCGAAACCTTTGACGATATTAACTTTTTTATTTATTCTTAGTAATCACCCGCATCATTGTGCTCAGCGTTCTATATAGACGACTTATTGTGTATTATCATAACATTGACCGAGCGTGCAATTAAATACATAGGTACAATATTACCGACAATGATAAAGATTTAAAGCGAACTGAATCCGTGTCACGATGGAATTGATTCTGTAGATAAAAAAAGTCAAAAGAATGTCTTTAAAAGAAAATCAATCCAATCAGTATAATTCGTCGCGCTCCAATAGAGTCAGCAACAGTAGCACTTCATCCCGAATGCGTCCATTCGTTCGACTTGTGTTGGAACCAGTTGGTCCGTTGTTGCGCACCTATAGATCCCTTCACAATCATCCGTTTAAACGGACCCTTTGTTCACAACCTTCTCAAATTTCCAACGAAGAATTAATCAACTCACTTTTTTCTCTGTATTTTTACGGCAGTAATTAATTTCGCTTTAACAACGAGCCGAGGTGTCGATTGCGTTAAAAATTGTTAAAAATAATGAGCAGATAGTACTTTCTATTATTTCTACAGAGATATTAGATGTCATGAAAATACATCGTTTAAAAAAAAATTAACACATTTTTTGTTATTTACAGTTTTAGATTATAATAAGAAAATACGTCTTATAAAATTTTAAAATAACTTCAACTTTTTATAATTTCAACGTCAACATTTCTTTTCAAATAGCACCAAACTAATTTCTTGCTTGAGCTTCTTATTACCTAAGGAAATCGATTCGCCAATTCAAAAATAATCGATGACTTTGTACCGATTTTTTCGATTGCATTTGGCAGATCAACAGTCACATGAAATTGTTAGCATGAAGTCTAACGATCCGTAGCTGAATATGCAATCAAGTTGTATTTGGTCCAAACACAGTAATTTATTTGGTGCTGCAGAGTTTTTGCACAAAATAGTTCAGTTAGTAATCATCTACACTTCCATTTTTTATCAGACAATTACATCAAAGCTGATTCGAATTCATCAAAACAATTACATCAAAACTATTAAACGGTTCTCAAGTTTGTATGTAATAATTCATTTTCACAAGAGAGCAAATATTTCGTACTTCTAATTTGAATGCAAATAATCTTAAACAATAAACAATTATTAGCAAAGATCGCCACAACTTGGCATGTAACAATAAATGCTTGAGTGAAACTGTTCCACATAAAGTTTATTGCTTTACTTACAATTGTTGTGACAAAAAACTATTTATTCTCACTATCGATCAGTGTCCACTATCGTTTTATTTCTGTTACTTTTCAAATAGATCGGTTCACGTCCAACTTGTGAAGTCCCTTTTTGTCATTCCTTGACCATTCGATCAAAACGAAATAAGAACTGTTTCTTTTACAAGTTTTTGTCTATTAACAACACTGCGTGAAAGTTAATGTCACTGTTGATTGAAAATATAAAACACTAGCTGCGCCCCGCAGTTTCACCTGAATAAGTCTCATCCCGTGGGAACATCGGAATAAAAAAAATCCTATGTCCTAATCCAGGTCGACACATATGCCAAATTTCATCCAAATCCGTTCATCCGTTTTAACGGGAAAGCGAGCGTAGCAAACAAACACAAAAAATCAAATCTTTTGTCTTTATAAATTAGTTTAGATTTCACAACTCCAACCGTTTACAATCTAATGCCGAATATATATCGAGCATTTTGAGACAGAAGAAAGAAAAACAAACATTAAAGGATAACTTTTATTAAGCTAAGCGCTCAACCATTACAGTTGTTTCAAAGAACAAATAGATTATAGCTCTCAAAGGAACCGGCAATTCTGTTTTAGAAGCGGCAAATGCAAAAATATTACGTATTCAAACAGACCTAATGGGACATTTAGGGGTGGCAGCGAAGTGAAACGGCAAAGGCCGAAGCTTTTAAGTGTATAATATTTAATTGTGACGCCCTAGGCGTATAATCTCGCCCGAGATAATAGGTTTCTGTTTCGGGACAACCCTCGACGGTGACACTTGTGAGTGTGATGCCCTCCGGCAAGACAACACTGAAACAAATCGGATCATAATCGAGTTTTTCCAACTGACGAATGTTTTCAAATAGTTTCTTTGATTCAAATTTCACAGCGGTGCAAACACAATTTAAATTCAAATTAATTTTTGGGTTAGGGATGTTTAAAACATTTTTTGGAAGTGCAAAAATTGGTATAGGTTATAAATTCGAGACTCGGAGCATAAATTGTAAACGAATGTCGGGAAGAGAAATTCAATTCCCCGTTGAGAAAATGCTCCATCAAAGTAAGCAAAAAACGCGATTCCGTTTATATCTTTTATATCTCGTAAATTGCAGGAGGCGGCAAGCGTTGCATGAAATTGAATAAGCATATTTCGTAAAACGTCGACGTTTTCGGAGACAATTGCCTTACCTCACCTACTCTTTGCCTCTTCACGAACTTTGTCAATTTTCGTGAAATCTTATTAGAGGATGTCCTGTGCTTGAGACGTGTTTCATTTTTTATGCCTTAATTTGTTGCGACGTTTTGCTACAGCGCTGCTTTTGCCCGGAAATTCGTCTTTTAAGATGCAGTTTGTATCAAACTGTTTAAGAAATTATCCCTGTTGTGTGAATTGTGTTGTTGTTGTTGTGAATACCTACCTTTATTCAAATCACAAAATGTTCTGTTCAGATTGTTTGCATTTGTGAAACGCATAAAAAACACAATACACAAGAAATTGTTGCCTTCAAAATACAACTTTACAATACTTGGTCATCCTAGATCCATACAAAAATCTTAAACAAACTCTATCCCTCAAAGTAATTCCACAAAACGTACCTATATCATATCATACATACAGGCATACAGAAACACAAGAGACAGATTCCAAATTTCCATTTAACATCAGTTACACACAAGAATATTACCCCGAACAGAAACGTAGCGTTCGAATAACCCTTGTACGAGAAATTTAATAACACTCGCTGAACGTGAGTGCTACGTTTTTAACAAAGGCAATATCGAATATTAAATTAGAATGTGCCATACGGATGTGAAGTCCGTTTGATGTGAGTCGGCTTTCCCCGAAACACTAATGACATTTTACGGAGCGACACACGTGGAACTTGGAACTTCTATGTGCGCTCTCTGTGCGACATAGTACTAACGTTTGGTCCCCTTTACTTAGTTATGTCTTCCGGTTTTGTCGTTTCTATACCTGTGTTTTAACTTTTGATTTTTGACACCAATTTTATCGAGATAAGTTTTGTAAATTCTGATTTAATTCAACTTAATTTTCTCTTTCCCACCAGAAACTCTGGCGCAAGAGTTAGAGATGGAGCGCAAGTCCCGCCAGCAGGCTATGGAGCGCGACGTGAAGAGCCCCCTGTCGGACCGCGCCAGCTACTACAAGAACTCAGTGCTATTCAGTTCGGCCACTTAGCTGGCGCACTCCGGGGCCAGCGACTACCCCGACCAACAAGAATACGACAAAGAAATCGACGAATCGAGAAAACCAATGATCAGCGTCAAACCCGAGTTTAGGGAAAAGTAAATTCCAAAGATTCGAGATTGGTGAATGAACTTATCAGTGGTCTCAACGTTCCGATCGATAACATAAGTCTAAATAGGAACTCAAAGAAAAATACTTCCAAAAACATATTAGAATCCCATCAAACTGTTCATCTGATTGTTTATTCAACTCAAGTTTTTGGCATAAACAATCTCAATGAAGTTGAAACTACTTCTCGTTATTGAGATTACTCTGTAAATATTGTTATTGAATTCGAAGTAAGATGTAGATTTCGTGGTGTTAATACGAAGTCTCATGAACTCTTCTTCCATAGAAAAATTTGTAAATATCCCTTTATAATTATTATTAGAGTAGGTAAGTCAGTACGGTTTTATCGACGATCCGAGTAATTTATTCGTCAATATTTTAATCTTTTATGAAGAGTACCTTTAACTAATCGTTAAATGCCATATTTATATATTAAGTATCCATTGTTATTTGCCTTTGTAAATCTGAATTTATTTTCAAATTAATCTGTATCTACATACATATCATAAGCTTTGTCACATTCAAATGTTCAGTGATCGATTGAGACAATTGTTGGAATTGATCTAAG
Organism: Gortyna flavago; assembly: GCA_963669345.1. NCBI lineage: Eukaryota > Metazoa > Arthropoda > Insecta > Lepidoptera > Noctuidae > Gortyna > Gortyna flavago. Next base: position 12,546,237 of record OY770129.1, read on the forward strand.
ACTGCTTTTCGAGAGTTTTTCTAAAATGTTTGCCACTAGTCTCGCAATTTCTGTAAACGATAGGTGTTTAAGTTCCTAAGATGTTTGTTTAAAAGACCGCTACGATATCTTCAGTAAAACTTTTAATAGTAGGTACACGTTTCTTTCACCCATGATGTTTTACTGTCAATAGTAAATAATTGTGATCTTCACTCTCATGTAATTTATTCAATTTTAGTGCAATGATTAGATTTAACTGATACTAGTATATTTCATAAATCATCAAAGTGTACGATAGATACGTTAAGTTAGTGGTTTTAAAAGGATACATTTTTACAATTCAATATTATTGACTGAGAACAGGAGAGACAGTTTTTTGCGTACAATATAACCTAAGTGTTTTCTTTAAAATTTCATAAACTAGAAAATGTATAAATAATCATAATCGCTATATCTCATATCCATAACGCAGAGTCGATGTATATGGGTAGTTAACCTAACAATAAGTTCAGTAGTTTAACGTTATAAATAAAGTATAAGACGATAGTGTTATTTATATTGATGCTTAGTTTACGAGACTTTGGATGTCTTAATAGCTTAAAGTGTAAGGTTTTAGAGATTGTATCGGGCGTATTATTGGCGCTTGGCTATTGGGCAACTACGACTAGTTGAGACACCAACTGTTATTTACTGGAACTACTCCGACTGTTGAAATGTTCCATTCGCCTCTTGGGATTGTGGAAAGAAATGTATTCGAGGATATCGGTGAATAGTCAAGCGCCGATGCAAACGATCGCTTAATACAAGTAATTACATATTATCTGTAAAGGATAATACGACGTAATGAATAAAACTTAGTTGTTACTATAAATGTTTAGCTGAACATGTGTGATTGTGTAAAGGGCGTGAATGTGGTACTTTTGTATCAGTTATTTTCATTTCATTACAATAGAATGACAATACTGATGTGGAAGCGATGACTTTTGTATGCGCCCGCGCCGGGCCGGGTCCAGTATTGTCGTAGAAATAGTTTTTTCTTTGTCAATTAGATGTTGAGGCTTCTCAATGTACCTATTTTGTATTTCGGTAATAGTATGCAGTTCTGAAAGCAAGTGTAACTATTTATTATTTCTATTATAATTATTATGATTAATTTACTTAAAATTGTGTGTGTGCCTTGTATCGTAGATGAAAATATCAAGATTAAAAGGGAAAATTATCAAATTATTGTGTTTTGTTTTATATAACCTTACATAACTACCCATCTTCACTTTAATGAGCCTAATTAAAATAGGACAAGAATTATGCAAAAAAAGTATTGAAACTATTAAAGATGAAAGAGAGAACCTTATCGACATTGTAGAGCTTCCTATATGTAATCTATGTAAAACAATACAATATATTGCAAGTAAGCAGGTGCTCAGTTCCTCTAAGAGGAACTTCATCTACATCAATACCTGCTTAACGAGCCTATAATATTCCCACTGCTGGGACACAGGCCTCTCGGTAAAAGGGAGTGAACCGTAAGCCACGCGGGTCCAGTGCGGCTTGGTAGATATCACATGTCTGCGAATGTTTGGTTCTAGGACGTGTCGTTGACATCAATACCTAACAGTAATGAAGTATTACACCGACTTCTTCAAAGAATGAGAAAAGTAACAGACACTGATCAAAAAGTTAAAGAAAAAGTTTATTACCTAAACTTGATTCTATTAGCCTATGAACTGTGAACCGGCCAGCTTTAACAGTAGCTCACCCCATAATATGACATAATTAACCAATAGAACAAAAGCAATTGAACAACGTCGTCATAAACATGAAAAGTCATAAGAAGATTTCATATTAAAGTTCAGTCGCCCATAGCCATTTTAAATCCTGTGAAATCGGAAAAGTTCATATTTATTGCTAATAGATTTTCGGCCGATGAACACCGGGTTATTTGGGATGCAATTTTATTTTGTCCATATGAATGATTTTTATATTTGCCCCGGGGTGGCGAACCAATTTCTGATTTCGATTTCGGACATCGTGCAATCTTTGGCCCCTGCCAGTTATTTCGGAAAATATTTTCGAAATCAACTTCGATGGTTGGTTTCACTTGGCAATGTGCATTTTAAAGGGAAAATAGAAAATAAGATACGATTGATATGGACATTTTCTAAATTCTTTTGACTTACGTTATCAAATAGTTGTTAATATGAACGTATAAATGATAAAACATAAAATTATCACTTCTCAAATGCAATACCTATTAAATTTAAAATCATATTTTTTCTGTACTCCAATAATTATATTAAGTAAAACAGCGAAGACTAATAATAATTCATAAGGTTATTTACAGAATGTTTTTCATTGCTATAATATTCCACCTAATCAACTGTTAAAGCGAAAGTGCAATTGAAGAAATTGGTATAAAAACGAGCGCCATGTTTAAATAAATTGGGTTTTCTACATCATAGTTTTTCTGTTATTCCAGCGAAAGCTGTTTATGTGACACAATTATTGAAGTACTACATTATGTACTAAATGTAATTTATGTAAAATAGACTTCATAATAATAGCGATAAACACATGACACTGACACTATTAAACGGGGCAAATTGGATAGCATTTAATAGTGCTAAGATAATTTGAGTAATACATAAATACACGGAGTAGTATAGCTACGTGGAGAGATAACTTTTTAGGTACTATCTAGTTGATCGAAAGGTGTTAATGACATCTGCACAAACACGTCAGATATTAGAATGATGGCGCAATTAGGGTTTCCATAAACGGTCAGCTCTATCTTCCGATCTATCTGACCTCATTAAGAATATACCTTGTGTGGCTGTTATGGTTTCAAAATCTACGAGTCTACGACGGTTCTACGACGGTCTCCGGAGCGACTACTCCCTGAAACGAATCTACTGAACCATGAGTGATCAGAAGCCAGTTATACTTATCATTCAAAAAGCCGGACGTCCTCCTTCATCGTCTATTTAATCTATTACAGGAAAATTATACAATTTTGAGCAACTTAAAATTATCTTATCCCTCTGAACTGTAAGAAGTCTGTAGGAAGTCCGGTTTTGATGGAAATTATTTGATCCAAATGATTGAAGTGTAATTGAGCTTTTCGTTATGACAATATACGACCGTCCAATGAGGAACTCTTTGTGCACGTCAGAAACACGGTAGGTAAGTGAAAATTGATGTAAAAAATTAAATATGCCTATAAGCACTCTGTATGCCAACCACTCCATAATCGGCTGCTACCGTTACTACGCAATATAAATATTTCATTTCACAACTCTTTGGTCCTTATTCAAGTTAAATGGAAAGTTTTACGAATCATTTCTCTTTCAAAAGTAGTTCTTGATGACGCAGGTACAATACAAATTACTTAAAACCATTTTTTACTCATTACCGTTGCGTACCAATAAATTGTCCCCGTTTTAAAAGTACATAAAGTACATAAAAAAAAACAAAGTACATATAGGTAATGTATTACTTACATACATAAACATGACATAATTACGCTTCTAGGTGGCGCTGTATTATTAATTCTATAAAATATTATTACATTATCATAATGTAATGTTAGAAGGAGGTCAGTAGTATTTATTTATCAGAAATTAGACTAATGGTGACGGGTACCTAGACTGCAGGTTTTACAGTTATTTGATAGGTCCTTGTATGGCTTAACAGACATACTAAAGTTAAACAAGGAACTCACTATCTCAAGGATGAATTAATGAAGAAATTTGATAGGTACTAGCTCATATGGTTCGCGCTACGAAATGCTACGAGATTGCTACGAAAAACGAGAAAGCAAAATTATCAAAAATTACGAAATGGTTATTGTTTCTGAATAATTCTGACTTAAAACGAATTGAGAATTATTATGAATCTATTTATATACGTCATATTTTAAATTTATGTACTTTCGGACTTCAACGGTTGAATTGATTTGGGCCATTAAATTGGCTGAAAGGCCGCAGAGAAAATTCTGAGAGAGACAAAATTTTAACTACGCCAGCTATTCACCTACTTAATACTGAACTACGCTATTGCCAAGTAATTAAGAGTTTAATTCATTATCTAAAATATTTATTTATTAAGGCATCATCTGCCTAGTCTTTTCCCAACAATTTTTGGGATCAGCTTCCTGTCCAACCGGATGCAGCTGTGTACCAGTACTTTACATGGAACGACTGCCTATCTGACCTCCACAACCCAGTTACTGTATAACGCGATAAAACCCTTTGGTTAAGTCTACCCGTAACGACTGTTAGAGAACTACCAACGGCTTAACGTGCTTTCTGAGGCACGAAGGTTTCTCGATATGTATCGGATGATCACCCATCCACAAACCGACTTAACCTTTGATGGACCCCTGCGGCTGCTATCATTTAGCCACGAGCTTACCTATATTAGTTAGGTACATAATTTTCTGAAGAAAACCAAAGCAACATGAATAAAAACTAACTGCATCGCGTTAGATGCGATATTGTTTCATGTTGTTTATTGTTTCATAGATTTAAGAAAAACTGTATTTAACGTTAGTCCATATATTTTTGAATAAATTTTATTTATTTATTATTTATTTATTTATTTATTTATCACCCTATATACTTAAAATATATGTAGGTAGGTATATCCACGCATCACGCTGACACCAAACAATATATAGTAATATAATTAGACAATATATACGTTGTAAGTTTAGAAACGTTTTCCAGTTAATACTGTGGAGCACAGTTAATATCGTGCGCATAAATATTGTCGCACACGACAGCTCCTTGCCGCTTCTAGTCTCTATTGAAGTATGGCCAGCTGATACAGGATGATGCTGTTTTTAGTAAGTGATAATTATAATGGTTGTAATTAATTTTATAGTTTTGATCAAATGAAAAACATATTAAAATGGTACTTGATGCATACCTGATAAAGCACCATTTTATTGTGTTTTTATTTAAAATAAAACCTACCTAAATATAAAACAGAAGAGTATAAGATATAAGTATGTTGAAATCGACGTACAATACCGTTACAAACAAATATATTTTTTACACTCTGATTCACAGTATTTGAATTCTGTGATCCTTGATTTTCTTCAAACCATTTAACCCAGATACCTACATTGAACTTCTATTGAAAACTCAAACGTACTTATCTGTAAATGAAGTTTGACGGTAATTTGTGACAACGATGATAATAAATCTTGTATTCAATCATCATCTAGGACAAGATAACAACGAGTATAATTTTATAACATTTTTGTTTGGGACCCGCTATTAAATCAGTCTAAGTTTTCTGTTGGTTAGAATTGCATATTAATACTTGTATATTTGTGAACTATGTGTAAGTTTTATTAAATAGATTTGAATTTGTTTCGTAAAGAAACATAAATTTGAACACGCAGCATCCTGTACACTAACGCAGCGACACACGCACCTGACGTAGCGGACTCGGAGAGCAATTTTCGCTCTCTGAAGCACCACGGATTAGTTTTTCCTTACGATAATTAAATAACTTTGAGCTATGTTGTTGCGTGATGTACGGCCGTGTTTATTGTCTTGTTCGCGACGCGAGGGTGTGAATACGGCTTTATATTATTGCGCATGTTCTGTATGCTTTTAATTAAAGCGTGGAAACTTCCGATTATCAAAATATTGAGGAAGTTACCTCTTCTGTAACGTGGAAGGTTTTTGTTTACGGTTTTAAAATGAGTTTTCCAGGTGAATCTACGTTGCCTCTGCACTGTAGGATAATAATACTGGATTTCAAAAACCAGAATAATATTTTCATTCACGAAAATAAATCAAATGGAATGGCAATTGAACGGACCACTATAGAGTATACAACATCAGAAAAGCTAACTGGAGGCAGTTTCATGAGAAATTGTTTCAAGTTATGCTGGACAGAACGTTAACCTAGTAGATTTGTCAAACATATAGACTAATGTAGTGATTTGTGTAGTGTGTTTGTGGGCATTGCCCCGTTGTAAGGAATACTGGATAAATACTATGTATTTAGTCAGCAAATAATTACAATACTAACCGAACACAAATAAGACCGTGTGTAATAATAATAATTCTTTAGTCAACTGAGGCCGCTTGTACTTATCCCACAGGATGAGTTGACCTCATGAATGTTTTGAATCTGGCAACTAGACAGTGGTGTAGGTAATGTTTGAGTACGTTTACATAATCAGCCTATAATGTTTCCACTGCTGGGACACAGGCCTACTCTCTGTGAGAAGGAATGGGCCGTAATCCACCACGCGGGCCTAGTGCGAGTTGGTAGATGTCACAAGTCTTCGAATTTTTGGTTCTAGGATATGCCGGTTTCCTCACGATGTTTTCCTTCACCGTTTCGAGAGCAGTGGAAGATGTAATAATTTACACAAAGTAAACTTTCTGAGTTCGAACCTACGACCTACGAATAGTAAGTCACAGCCGTTACCACGGCCACCACTGCTCATTTGTTTAAGTTAAAAGAAAGGAAATTATATTAATGAAGCATCGACTTTAACCGCAAGTCGGAACCAGTCAAACAATCAATCAACTTAGCCTATTGCAGTCCACTGCTGGACATAGGCCTCTCCTAGACTGCGCCACAACTGTCCTCCGCCTTCCGCATCCAGTCCGTCCCAGGAACCTTCTTTAGGTCGTCCGTCCATCTAGCTGGGGGGCGTCCCGCACTACGCTTGCCGATACGCGGTCTCCATTCCAGGACTCGTCTGCTCCACCGGCAATCGGTCCTTCGACAAACATAGCCAACCCACTGCGTCTTCAGTTTGATTTTATCCTTCAAAGATACTCAGAGCATACCTCGCCCCATAACGCGCTGAGCGACCTTGAATTTGTAGACCAGCCCGACCGTAAGTGTCCACGTTTCGGTACCATATATCATGACGGGCAGGACGCACTGGTTGAAGACCTTAGTCTTCAAACACTGCGGGATAGGAGACGAGAAGACTTGACGGAGTTTTCCAAATGCTGCCCAACCCAACTGGATCCTTCTGTCGTCTTTTTTCCCAAAGTTGTGTCTACCGAGCTGGTTACTTGCCCTAGGTAGACATAATCCTTCACAACTTCGAGAAGCGACCCCTAGATGTGGATTGAACTCTGTAAGACGTGCGAATTGTATATGACTTTCGTCTTGTCCAAATCCATGCCGACGCCAACCCGCCGAGAGGCTCCATTTAGGCTGTGCAGCATTTGGTCTAGCTGTTCCAGCGTTTCTGCCATTATGACGATGTCATCGGCAAATCCAAGATGTGAAATGTACTCGCCGTTCACGTTGATAACCCTGCCCAGTCCAGTCCAGCGTTTTGAAGATGTCCTCCAACGCATTTGTAAACAATATAGGGGATATTACATCCCCCTGTCTCACCCCCTTGAGTTGTATAGGGCTGGTTTTTTAATCCTGAATCTGGACATTAACCGTGGCAACGTCATACAAACATTTCAATCCTTCGATGTAGCGCCAGTCAATTCGTCATCATTGCAGAGGCCAGAACTGCCCATATTTCGATAGAGTCGAAGGCTTTCTCGTAGTCCACAAATGCCATACATAGCGACTGATTGTACTTCTCGGTCTTCTGTACAATTTGCTGAACAATATGGATAACAGAAACCAGTAGCATTCAGTAAATATCAATGATTCCACCGTGTATCGATAGGTGAAGTTGTTTTAAATACAATTAAAATAATAAACCATGCGTACGTTATATATATATGTTATAGGCAATGTGTATAATACGATTCATTTCATACATTGCCTAGGTATTGTATAAAATGCCCGAAGCGCATCAGGCAATGTGTATAATGAACGACCATTGCATCCAATGTCGACGGAGCTCCGCTTCGCGGAGCCCCTATTTCTGTGAAAAGGGTTTAAAGTAACCTAACCAAACCTAACCTCGGGGTGCCCTTCACTCGCTCTTGCATCCTACGTTACGTATCAACCGATCGCAACCATGCAACCGATTTTACCTGAAGTTAGCAAGTATTACTATAGCGGCCGTGTGTTGTAAGCAAGATAGTCCTTACGGTGTATAGATGTTCGTTTCTCCCATGGTACTTACATAACATTGATAAAAACAGACCAAATCTATTTACTTTACATATTGCCGGTGAACCAGCAGGTATTCTATACAATGCCTAGGTATTCCATACATTTGCTAGGTAAAGTGTAAAATAGTTTGAACATTCAATATCATTTCACACATTGCCTGGACGACCCCGGCGTTCTATACAGTACCTAGGAAATGTATAGAATGCCTGCATTATACACATTGCCTATAACATATATAGAAGTATACTTATCGATTGATCTCAAGATCTCATGTAATGAGACCATTTTTTGTCACATTTATATATCAAATATGCATCTAGATAGCAATCAATGTACTCGTAAAGGTTCCTATTACCATTATAAATTACGTAGTTTTACACGACGCTTGAAAAATAACTTGAAAATTGGTTGCGAAATGTCAGAGAGCTGAATACTTGTAATCTTTATTCATTTCAATTATAAGGGCAGCGGAAAGGCGATTGAACAACTGCGAGGGCGACACTCAGTTGTGAAAACATCTTAACCCTTTCCTGCCAAGGGGCCGTTGGAGCAATTTGCATTACATCTGAATTTGAAATACTTATTTCGCTTTCAAAGACTTATTTTTGTACCACTAAGAGGTCGTAAGAAATCTGATTATAAGTCTGGTTATTTCTGTTAGTTAATTGGCACTGAATATTTAAATTAGCTATCAGAAACGGAATTGCTGTAGGAAATAAGAATAATAATCCCATTTGGCCATTCTCCATACCTAAATATCTGTTCTTGAAATCTAAAATGAGTGATAACAACCCTACTAAAATTATACATGCGACCACGTAACTTTGTCTGTCTGTCTTAACTTTTCACGCCTAATCAGTGAACTGATCGTTATGAAATTTGACGGATAAGTAGCTTGGGGTCTGGAGGTCATAGGCTACTGTTCATTCCGGACATTTTTATTTCAAAATGATGAAATAAATAATACAAACAGACACAGTCACAGGCAACAGCTCTACTCATAGGGCTATTAAACTTACGTACTATTTTTACATTTGCATAAACAGAACCAAACTTGACAGTTTCCCAAAATAAATCAAAACTAATCTAACTCAGATGAAACTCAAAACTGTATCTAAATACATATAAGATAAGATGTACTAAGAAATTAAATCTCAGCAAAGTATTAACTAAGGCTGACAGGAGCGACCATCACTTCTTCAACTCTCACAAATTCGCATTAAGAAAGACACCTAGATGAAGTTACTTCGCTTTTAAGCCGGAGACCTCTTGCCGTTTATAAATCCAATTGGATTTAGTTATGGGACACACCGGGATGTAGTTAAAGATTAAGTTTAAGCTGCGACGAAATGTGTAAATGACAAGTATCTCATATTTTTTAATATTGACTTTACATTTTAACGTTTTACTCCTGAGGGGCAATTCCCGTATTTTTAATTCTAATTTATATATATCTGTATTAAGCTTCTACTACAATGGTGTTGTTAATTTTAATTCATATGCACTTTCTGAGTTTATCTTGGACAATACTGCTGCTGAAAATATCTGTTAGGTTTTTAAATTCCTTGTACCATTTTCATTTTATTTTAAATATGTTAGTTATTGCATGTTCTAATTGTACAATTCCACCCGTCATGCCTTTATAAATAACGTGTCAATAATGTGGCGACACTCCTATATAAAAAATGTTGTCTTGTCTTAACAGATCCTATGTCTGAACACTGACCCCTAAAATACAGTCCTGGGCCTAGTTTGGGAGTTACGACCAATTCTCTGTAATAGGTACATTCATATTGTAAGATTTTGACTTTGAGTGTCTGTCAGCTTTTTTGAAATGTATTTATTGTAGTGACAAATTAACGTTTTTTTTCAATACTGACCTAGGTGAAGTAAAATCAACGTGGGGATAAGTGGACTTATAGGTATTATGAGTCTGAAATCGCCAATCGGCCTTAAACAAGTGTGGTGATCAATGCTGGTGCCTTCTCTGTATCAAAAGAGGCATTTGCAATGCAGTGGGACCCTTATAAAAGTCTGGTATTACTAGCTACTACAATGTTACATGGATTTACCTAGAAAACTTGACGATTATCTCGCGATAGATAAAATCTCTAACTATCGCATCTGTTAAAACAAAATATTTTATTAGTCAAAGCCAAGGGAAAGCCAAAGTCAGAGTAACAATTTTACTTGCTGTAACATCGACCATCGACCACTTATGGCAGGTAATATGTAGTTGAATTAAGGTGTAGTATTTGGCTGGTATTCGTTTTAGGTATACCTTGTTTATGGTTAGGTAATGGATGCTTTCTGTAAATCATCATCTGCCTAGCCTTTTCCCAACTATGTTGGGGTCGGCTTCCAGTCTAACCGGATGCAGCTGAATACCAGTATTTCAGTATTTCCAGTTTTGGATGCTTTCTGTAAATATGGATACTAAATTATGCATAACTGGCGAAATGTGAGTGGACTTTATGGTACACCTCTACCTCACCCTTCGGAGAATATCAGCGTAATGTTATGTGTTAAATTAAGTATTCTAACAATTGGAACGACAGTTGGTTTGCTTCTTCGGCTAAGCCTCAGTGTATCCCTCGCTTAGTGGCGGATAATTGTCTGGCACAAGGAGTTTGTCTCTATTAAAGACGGCGAGGGTCCGGCTGTTTGATGCTCGATTGTTTAACTCGCAGACGTCACAACTAATCGTTGAGGACTCAGAAGGTAGGTACCATAGTATGACACTGCTTAACTTCCGCTAAGAGCTAGGTGTTGTGGTTGCTGAACTAAAGCATTATGTGTCTCTACTAATAAAACATTTTGTAACTTGGGGAAACCATGTCTGTTTTGATTATACCTACAACTCAGATACCATTTTTTTTTTAAGACAAAAGTGTAACAAGTGGATGCTAGAAATCAAAAATGTTAGAAGAAGGCAACAGAGGTACATATCTGCAGTAGACCTTTAATCAAACAATAATTACATTAAGTTAGAATTAACAGCAAACAAACAATCAAATCCTCACACACATCACTAAAGTTCTTCTCGATTCGGAATTCGAAACATTCAAACATAACCGTAATCGCTAAAATGGCGTCAGGCTATGAAGGCGGCACAGAGACAATAATAAATTGTAATTACAATTTAAAATGAGCAGGCGTTGCCGTGGGAGTGGCCTGCCCCCACGGCCCGGCACGCCACCTTACCTTCACGTGTGTGCACTTTTTACATTCGTACTGCAAGCAATTAGTGTCGTGTGCGTGTTCGTAAACTTTGTGAATAATAAATGTTGTATCGGAAAACGGAACTAGAAGGTAAAACAAAATCTCTTACTTATAATCTCTAGCTAACTTGGTGCCTTCCTTATAGCCCTATAGCCCTATAGCCTTAAGCCTTATATATATATATATATCCTTATAGCGAAATCATGTAAAGGTTTCATAAATTCAGGTTTAAAATTATTTTTATGAACAACTAGCGGCTGCATTTTTTTTTTCTGAAGTTTACTTTCATACAAACCTTGTCCTGGCAATACCGAACACAAAAAAAAAAACAATTTGGTGCAGTCATTCCGAAGTTATGCGCGTACAGACATTATGGCGACTTTGTTTTTTATTATGTAAGGATGTCAGTGGAACTGCTTCCATGAAAATTCATACAATAGTTAATTAAAGCTTAATAAAAATAAAATAAAATTGTATATTATCATAAACCAATAATAATAACTTACAAACCATACCAACACGTCCATGTCCTCTTTTCTAGAATGAATATAATCAAATGCTACAACTAAATACGACGAAATAGACAACAGAAAGAGCACATTTAATACATAATAATTTCCAGACACATTACCATGTTTTGTTCCCAAAAATGATTTGATAACGTATCCGTATCGAATAGCTATTTACCAAAATTACACGTTACAAAACTTTTACTTGGTTTATTTTCCATTCTCTCGCATTCAAGTATGATTTTTATTATAAAAAGACAATCAAGCATGTTTAGTGTGAAGTTACAAAGGATTCCGTAGGTTTTCCTGGAGTTATTTTAACAGTCAATCTTGACTGTTACGGCTAAACGTGTGTCAATAATATGGACCAAATTATTCTGTAATTTATACCATTAAGAATTCAAATGATGGAATTAAATTATCTTGGCAAACCAATTATCATATTTTAAGCTTTATCTATCTTGAGAGCAGTAGTGGCCCTGTAGTAACGGCCCCGACTTACGAGTTGTACGTGGGTTCAAACCCAGTCAACCGCATTACTTTGTGTAATTTATTACATCACCACTGCTTTCAAAACGATGAAGAAAGATATTGTAAGGAAACCGGCATGTCCTAGAACCAAACATTCGAAAACATGGGATATCTACCAACCTACACTGAGCACGCGTGGTGAATTACGGCCCACTCCCTCTCAAAAGAGAGGAGGCCCGTGTCTATATATATTATATATTTTAGGCTGATTATGTTCGTTCGTACAGCCACTTTTCGCCAATTTACGTCACTCGATTTTGAAAACGATAAAAAGCAGAGTGTCCACAGTCTCTCCCAATTTGATTGGCCTGACTACCTAGGTACCTATTGCTAACAAAGCTATCGACTGGATTTTTCTTCCTTAGTCTTCCTTCCGCAGTCGATGAAGCTACTAACTTGGGTTCTAGAATTGTCAATGTTAGTGTTGATTCTGTTTCTCTTGGGAATTGATATTTAATATCGTTAACACTCCAATTACCAAGTCACGTCAAAAGTATTACAAAAGAAAAATCAATCTGCCTAGCCTTTTCGCAACTGTGCTGGGGTCAGCTTCCAGCGTAACCACTAACCGGATGCAGCTGAATACCAGTATTTTATATGGATTGACTGTATTTCTGACCACCATAACCCAGTTACTGGGTAACACGATACGTTCAAAATCAAAAGTCATTTATTGAAACTAGGCTGAGAATCACTCCATGAACGTCAAAATCACATAAGACAATCACCCACAACCACCCACAACGTCCACCCTTCACCACTTCCTAGTGCTTTAGCTAGGAATAAGAAGTGGCGCAATAAACTCACCAGCAGCGAAGCTGTCCGTTCAGTCAGAAAAATCGATCAAGTCAAGTTGCAAGCCTTACCAGAGAATGGACGTCTTGTTCAATACTTAGTTGTTCTTTCACAATGTGTTAATGCTTAGGTCAAAAACCATTCAGCCCACGGAACCCTAATAAAAGGATAGAGATCATAATCTTCGAGGCTCGAGTTCGGGCCCGAATAAAATGGAAATACATTTTAATGATTATTATGCCCGTAAACGTTTTGCCGTGAACGCTCTACCATTCAATCCGTCTAATAACTAATTCCAACACTTTTCACCTATTTTTTTTTGTTTAAATTTTTGTGTAAATCTTATGTAGAATCAGTAAATGATAATTATTTTATTATAATCGGAATAAATATGAGTTTGTTATTAAAATATAAGTACCTGTGTTTATTGTAACTTTTGTTGCATTAAAATTAAATTAAATCCTGGAATAATGTATTGGAACTAAACCTTGAAGGCAACTAAAATTATTCTAGATTCTTTATTTAACTATTCTGTACTTGAAACAAAAAATATCTGTTGTCTAATTAAAAGTCAAACTAACTAAACGAAACACAATATATCACTAAACAAAATCATAAAATCGTCTTATTAATAAAATCGCAATATCCTATAATCAAGCCGAGCAGCAATTAGAACGAACCTGATTGACGACGTGTGATAACTAGATTATCACATCATTGCCGGACAAAGCTAGAATAAATTACGGTGCCAAAAATCCAGTGTTTAAGTCAATAACCTAACCGCCTATGTTGCTTTATAACGATGATTTGGCGCCAGCCAATGATTGATCGCCGTCGTAAACGTCAAAAATTTTGGTTCCAAAAATAAAAGATCGCGCGGTGATCAAAACTCCATATCAGAATCTGTTCCGAATAAACGTAATAATACGTTAATTTCGACGGTTTCAAACGATCGAATTGGTTTTTTTAATTCGTTCGTAAATGGGTTATCTTCTTGTGTTTAATTTTATGGCGATTTAATTATATTTCTCAGCTAACTTTACATACTTATTTATTACATTAACAGATGTTTTATTATTATTATTTTTTGCACCACTGTACATGCCTAGGCATAAACGTAGCTGGAAATGATTGATATTTATGATAACTTTTTTCGTTCCACTAACTTTTTGTAGCAACACATCGTCAGTTTTCAGTAAGAACGTCAAATCACCGCTGCGCTATTTCGAACAAAAGATAAACAACTGTTATAAAAAACTAAATATGGACACACTTTATATTTTGTTCAAAATTAGAACAAATTTTCTTTGCAACATCGCACGCTTTGGTACATTGCATTGTAGGTTCTTCAAGCATATTGCAGAGACAAAATAATGGGAAGTATTTTTATGATACCTATGTCAGTGAGATTTACAAGAAATAGCCAATTTCGCAACACAAGTTAAGTTTTTAAGAATACCCAACTGTGTCAGTGGAATATTTTATTTTATTGAAGCGTGTGTTCATTGTACCTAATTGTACCACTTTATTTCATAACTAAAAATACACCTAAAACTGATTGCAAACGATGCAAAGGCAACAGCTTCCTTCTCAAAGTTATCACACAAACCAAAATATGTTTTAGATGAAGCAGAGCCCCCGAGTGCCAGCCAGCTACATCAGCCACTCTTCGCAGCACACAATGCGCGTGTTTGTCCTTCCTGTTTGTCGTACTTGCAGCAATGGCGGCGAAATACACAAAATATAACTGAATTTTGTACCTCCATTTCAAAGGCATGTGCTCACAAATTCGTTCTAACTAGTATGTTGGTTTAATTTTGAATTTTGCTGCTAACAATGGTTGTGCTGCAGTTGTGTTGTGTTTATTGCTAAGCGAAGTTTCGTTCATTGTTTTCAGGTGAGTGTTTGTGAAAGAAATTGTAATGTGGCAGTAAAACATTAATTTATGTGTTCCATTAATGATGTTTTGTGGCTACAGATTAATTGTTTATATTATGCCATTGTGGTGTGGAAATCTAATAATTTACCATGCGTAACAGGTATTTCGGTAAGTGTCCAGATCCTATGCCTCTATTTATGCATCTACTAACAGCGTCTCACGGTTTCACCCGCATAAGTCTCGATACCGGGAAATATGGGGATAAAAAGTATCCTATGTCCTAATCCAACTCATGGTCTAGGTAGGTATGTGCCAAATTTCATCCGAATCTGTTACGCCGTTTTAGCGTGAAAGCGTAACAAACAAACAGTCACCGGACTTTCAGCACTTCTTGGTGCTTTAGCTGGGTAGAAGAAGTGATGCAAAAAACTCCTCAGCAGCACAACTATCTGTTCAGATAAACAATACTTCAATACCCTTTGCCTATAATTATCCAATTTTGGCTTACTGGACAAAAAGAAGATCACTCAACGTTGATATGAATATCAAAAATCTTTTTTTTTTTGCCTACTACTTATTTTAGAATAATTGTGTTAGTTAAATTACATTAGCATAGTCATGATCTTAGAACAGAAAATAACTCACAAACACTTTTTATCAATTCATTAATTAACTAGTATCGTATTTGCAATCTTGGTATTCTTTATAAAATAATATTAATACAGGTTATAAGGTTAGAACTAAATTATGTTTAATATATATTGGAATTTATTACCGCACTGATTGATATTTAAACAAAAAATCTAAATTACTCATAAATAATATGGCTAGGACTCACTCTAATACTGGACGAAGCCTGTGATTCTAAAAATGATATAACATTAGCAAATTATAATGTTACTAGTGAACTATCAATCAATCAATTGATTACTTTACATTTTGTTTATTAAAATGTAATTAACAATATCAATATTATGTTTATTTATTGGTAACGTCATCTAATATGTATTGGCTTGTGGCTAAGTAATAACAGGCCGCACGGATCAATCGATCAGGTTAAGCTACGCTTGCTGTAGTTGTTCCGTGGATGGATGACCATCTTTACTTACCAAAACCCCTCCGTGCGTCGTAAAGCATGTAAGCCGTTTGTCCCGGCTGTCATTCGTGGATCTTTGACAGAAGCCCGAAAGTCTGACAACCGGTCTTACCAATTGTTATAGTATTACCCAGTAACTGGGTTGTGGTGGTCAGACAGGCAGTTGCTCCATGTAAAATACTGGTACTCAGCTGCATCCGGCTAGGCAGTTGCCTAACACAGTTGAGAAAAGCATAGGCAGATGATGGTGATCTAATATGTATTAGTATTGCTTGGCAGCTGGTTTCACTTGATACTTTACGTGAAAAGAGTCTTATTTCATTAGAGTGACCCTTGTCTCTCAATCACGGGTAACTTCTCCAATGTAAGGAGAAACCCGGGCCTTCGGAAGGCTTACATGGAGACATTAGTTACAAAGTCCAGTACGAACGGCAGCCTAACTTTCAATCAATATCTGAATAATTTTGAAGGATATTGCTAAACCATTGCTTTATAAATTAGAATTTGTCTGCGTAAATAACGCAATGAATGTTGTTGAACTGTCAAGAAAGCCATTGCTACTGATAGTGTGTAACGAAATTACTCCGCAGGTCTTTTTGTGAGTTTTAGCTTATTCATGGATCATCCCTGATCGTTTGGGTACGTATTATGATCTATATTATAGTCACGTGACCGCATTGTACTTCTAAAGATCTTCTTCGAATTTTGGTACGGTTTTCAACATCATTGAATTTTTTTCCAGGAAGTTGTGTGTGTGTGTGGTTGTTTTGTGTGTTGTGTATTACGTTGTTATTAAAATATTAATAATAATAAAGACATCTCGATGTTTTTTCAAAGATAAAAAACAGTGCAATGCAGAAGCGGGTCACGAGTTAATAATAAATAATGCATAAAAAATTTAAAGGCCCACATTTTTTGAGACACCTCCAAAATAATTCCAAAATTCGTCAAAAAAAGTCATACAAAACCGCCCAAAAAACTAGTCAACTTTGTCACCATCGTCTGCCGCAATGACTATATGGGCTAAAAAAATAAAATTAATAGTAGAAAAAAAGCAAGTTGGGCAGTCGATGGCCAATTGCATTTTGTAGCAGTGAGTGCGAGTCGCGTGTTCGCTGCCATTAGCCCACCCTCTTGGGCTGTTTGCCAGAAAATATCACTTATTACGTGTATAAGAGCTATTGCTATGCTAACGTTAGCTATTATCCCGGAAAATTTTCTGAAAGAAAAGTAGTAGGTAATTAAAAAAAAATCGTTATTATACCTTACCTGAATAAACCACACTAGAAAGACTGCTACATACGCCAATTGCATTACAATTCTCTTTTAGATACGTATAGATTAATTCTTATCACAACGATCACAACCCTCATCGTTAAAATTCAGAACTCACTAATTTTTAATTTGTTTTCACACGTCATACTCTGTTAGCCGCTCTGCGACCAGTTCTGGAAACTAAAAACGACTGAATATAGTCCAAATAGCGTAATAACTACTTACTATGAAGATGAGTCTTTCCAGCAAGAAACATTGTCGTAATGGAGTCGTCTCAATTTCTGGGAATGTATCAGAAGAATTCATTTGAATTTTTTAGAGAATTTATTTGATGCATTCGACATTCCCAGAAATTGAGGCGACCTATATTGCAAAATAAAAAGGTTGTCATGAATTCAAGTTAACATATTATGTTTCATAAGAGTCACGGTGCGGTATATCCAAATAAAGGAAAATTACGTATAAAATTTAAATGGTACCAATACTTAGACGAGTGAGTAACCAAGTAATTACCAAAAGGACTGTATATAAAAACGATATTTTAGATACTTTATAAAATCAAATTTTGGATAGCATCATCATCATTTGCCTAGCCTTTTCCTAACTCTGTTAGGCTCGGCTTCCAGTCTTCATGTATAATTATAAATTCAACATTAATGATGTAACTAATATTTTTGTAAAAATATAATTTAAAAGAGTGTCCATGGAGTTTCTTGCCCGTTCTTCTCCATAGGTACCTACGCTTTGGAATGGGCAACTAGCTTCATATTTTCTGACTGACCGACTTCTTGACAATTCAAAGTGCCTGTAAATGGTTTAATTGAAATAAATGCTTTGAGTTTTGAGTTTCATAGGATTTCTTCTTCCGGAATCAGCTGAATACCAGTATTTTGATAGCAATAGCCTTTAATCTCTTTGTCACGTAATAATCAACAACGTTCAGTACGGAGTGGCGACACGTCGTCTTATCTAGAAACCTATTTATTATGTCTAATGATTTTTATTGTTCGGGTTGCGTGGGTGAAACAGCTAAACCTTTAGCTTAAACCTTTAAAAGGCTTGATTGTGTGATGTAACATTCAGTTCATCATCATCATCATCAGCAGCCTATAGCAGGCCACTGCTGGACATAGGCGTCTCCCATTGCACGCCATTCAACTCGATTTTCGGCAACTCCCATCCAGCTGCTACCAGCCATCCTGCGAAGATCGTCGCTCCACCTAGCCTGAGGGCGTCCCACCTTACGTTTACCGATTCGCGGTCTCCACTCAAGAACACGTCTACTCCAACGGTCATCGGTTCTACGGCTAATATGGCCGGCCCAACCAATAACCAATATTCAGTTACTGTTCAGCAATTTAAGTGAATGTAACCTTTTTGACGTGCGCAAAAAGGTTAGGGTATTTCTCTAAGATGTCTACTGATAAATTCGTTGATCAACAGGGATGATCAAGATTTTAATGGTAATAGCACGGTAGCTATCATTTTGCGACAATTTTAATCGAATTCATCGATCATCTCCTGTGCATACGTATAGCTTAGGTTCT
Source organism: Gortyna flavago (assembly GCA_963669345.1). Lineage (NCBI taxonomy): Eukaryota > Metazoa > Arthropoda > Insecta > Lepidoptera > Noctuidae > Gortyna > Gortyna flavago. Next base: position 12,565,137 of record OY770129.1, read on the forward strand.
CCATACGTATAGCTCGAGTGGCAGAAACTAAGCTATAATATAACATAACATCACGTCTGGTTTTGCCTGATAAGTTAAGCAGAGATATACCTATAGGGGCGAGCTTAATGCCATCAACCGGACACAAATCCACATTGAGATAATTATTATATCTAAATCTTGATAAATTCCAGATGGAAAAACCCAAGAACACTGCAGATTCTCAACAAGGCAGTCTAAAAATGAGTTATTGCATACCAAATCAGCACTTGAAAATCTGAACTAACTCTCGCTTTAATTCCCAATATGGAGATAGATTAGTGGACCTAAATAATTCCAGGGCAATAAGCCTGAATAAAAAACGTTAATGAAAAATATATAACCAACTGAACCCTTCTACCGACAAACACGGCTCACCCCTGTCTGGCTGCACCGTGCAAATAAAATTGGTTTTCATTAGTACTAGCAAAACACATTCCTCAAACAGCTGATTGTTATTAAACAAAGAAATTGCGTCGTAGTTGATTTTAACAGTGATTCCCGGTCACGACATTGTTCACTACTAATGAAATATTAGTTACGCCTTTTTAGCACGGGTTTATACTTTGAAAGGGCAAAAGATACGCTTTTCCTATACAGTTAGTTCTGGAAAATTGTTCCACAATTGGATAAAATGAACAGTTATTAAGTAATATCGTAAAAATGACTTGGTAGTTTACTTTAACGAAAGATAGAAATCTGAATTCGGTTTTTGATGTTTTTCCTGCCTCTAGATACTATAACTAATTAATTTAAGTAATAGGTACATACGACGACATATCAAGCTATATAGGTATCCATTTCTAGTTTTACCTGACTTCACATAGTATAGGCTTTTCGTACAATGAGAAGTCAGCTTATAATGGATTAATATCCAGTATAAGCTGACTTCTAGTAGTATTAGTAGAAGCATACACTACTATAATTAGACTTCATGTATTTCAATTTAAATGTTCAGTTTCTGCTTAATTTGTTAATAAGAATTCCACAAGTAACGTCAATCGTCTTATTAATTTGTACATAATAAACTTCTTCAGTTTAACTGTCAACATAAAATCGATGGCTGACTCGATCGGCTCAATTTCCCAGCGATTACGTACCGATACCTCCGGAGAATTCTCGGTAAATCGCATAAATAATACGCAAATAACCATCTTAAGCAGTTTTTATTTAATTTCATAAACGTAAACTCCAAGAAAATTCAATTACTTCATGAATCAAATTAATTCAACCGTTTTTGACATAATTAATTAGTTAGATGCGGTTAAAAAGTGCTGTAAAATTGTATTCGATTGGTTATTTTTTTACTTACCGTAGTTGAGGATGGCATTTATATACCTTCAGGTAGCTAATCATTTATAATTTTATGGTCAGATAACATTTATAGTGCCTACTAAACGTAATGAGCCATGTTGGACACACTTCAGCGTCCATTGGCGAATTGCTTGGTGTTTAAAGGTTCACCTCGTAAGCAAATGGGCCGATGAACGTTAAAGTGTGACCAATAGAAATCAATGTGGAACAAAAACTACCTTTTTTTTCTTTTTATTCGATCATTGAAAGTTAAGATGAAGAGTAGGCTATCTAAATATGGACAACTTCTAAAGACAAACATGTAATTAATATCTCTGTAACATTACAATAACCTGCAACTGCACCACTAAAAGGCATTATCCTCAGGATATCAACATCCATATTCATCAAACAAACATTGTCTCCAAAAACTGAGACATTATTAAATGGGGACTCGTAAGACATGAGATGCTGGCAATAACTCGATTACAAGGGGGTTGTAGAGGGGTGAAGTAAGGGGGGGGAGTGTAGAGGATTATAAGAACTTCGTTAGTCTCTCGAAGGTGTCTAACTCAGGTCTGAGACGGGAGAGATTATCGCTTTTGCCTTTAGCGCCGCATTTTGTCGTCAGTTTAGAATATTTGATGTGATAAGATAAACGTTACATGGGATGCGCGGGTTTACGTTCGTGTAAGTACTAGGATTATTTTGTTGCTTTTGCTGTGGTAGGTTTCTGAAACATCTCTTTTTGACGTTCAAACATGCTCTAAAATATAGACCATAAACGATTGGTGCAAAACATCGCATTGGTGACTGGAAAAGCGTGGCATACAATAGAGATCTTACGTAGCTTACCTATAGAAAAGACAAAGCCGTAGAAGATGATGATGGTTTGATAACCGATTGACCAATTAGTAATTTTACACCCAAGACCAAATAAAAAACCAAAACAGAGTGCTGAGAACGATACAGTGAAGTATGCCAAAACTACACCTCCGCTCTGTGCATACGCGCTCAAACGCACACATTTACAATCAATCTACACCTCACTAAGTGCACACATGTTTACGAAACTGGCTTCATTTTACTGTTGACAGCCCTCTGACTTGGTTTTTCATTTGGTCTGAGTTTTACACTTGCAAAAACTTTCGCTTAAATGTTAATGTTTTAGATTTGGCATAATTTCTTTTGTACCATAGGTAATTGTTCCTCTAATTAAGCCCCTAGATCATCTTAACATCATCCACTACTTTATGGCAACTGCACTGTCGGGTAAAATCAACCACTATTCATTTTTCCTCCACAACCATTATGAAAATACCCTATAAAGAGAAAACGTCATCAAATTTTCAGTTTGAGTGACGGGTACACCGGCGGGCGAGTGTAAAGCAAACGCACGCATCACTCGATGGGCCACAAAGGCACAGCCGCAAACACAAAAGGTATCTACTGAACGCAGCTTAAACTTACTGACGATGCAATCACAACTTGCGCTGCTATAACGTATCCAACTTGATGTGTAATCGCCTTAAAATTCGGTACATGTTAAAACTTTGATATCACTTCGGATGATAGTTAGGATGTGTATTGCTTATATGGTTGGCTGAGCTAAGCTAACTATACCTAGGCTTGAGTTAGTGAAGTCTTTTTTTTTTCTTCTCGAGAAGCTACAGTGATTTTTTGTGATACGGTACTTTAAGAGCAATGGTTGTCCAGTGGTAACGGCTGCGTCTTACGAGTTGTAGGTCGTATTAGGTTCAAATCCAGACAGGCGCTTTAGGGTGAAGCCAGACGAGCGTAATTTTTTGAGTTGTGAGTCGCGTAATTTCAACAACACACACAACAACAACTCATTTTACATCGCCATGTGAACGAAACAGGATTTTTGTATGAAACCGAATGTAGTAGAAATTACGCGACTCACAAGTCAAAAAATTAAGCTCATTTGACTTCACCCTTACTTTGTGTAAATTATTTCATCAGCACTGCTCTCAAAACAGTGAAAGAAAACATCTTAGAAAACCGGCATGACCTAGAACCAAAAATTCGAAGACATTTGTGTAATCTACCAACCCGCACTAGGCCCGCGTGGTGGATTACGGCCCACTCCCTCTCACCGAGAGGAGGCCTGTGTCCTAGTTGTGGGAACATTAAAGGTTAATAAATATATACTTTAGGAGAAACACCGCAACTGAAAAAAATGAAGATTTTCAGAGAAGTATTATGAGCTGATTTAGAAATCTATAACATTTGACAAAGCATCAGTGCATGCAGTTATACTTTTCTCCAAAATAGAGCTCCTCCAATTTTCTTATTCGTTATATTTTTTACACACAGACCGCATTTATAAGGAGGACTCCAAAACTATGTTCGTCGAATCGTTGAGCTCCTTAAGTTCTGATTTCAGCTGCATGATTAGACAAATGCGTGCACTGAGTGGACAGGACCGCTCAATCTGTGCGGTTCTTTCCTCAAAAGACCATTTCAGATACCAATCTACATCGTATTCACGTGATCTTGGCAAAATTATGTCTGGACTTTAAAAAAGACTGTGACCTCTGAGTTTGTTTCAGCCTTTCTTCTCAGAGTAGTCAAATAAGACACGCCAACCTCATCTAGATTTTGAAATATAATGGACATGTAAAATTGTTTGTACAAACTTACAGAAATGAAATGATTTATGTCGAAGAGAGAAAAGTTCTCAAAATTGATTTAAGCTCGATTGAAATTTTAATATATTATGTATCTTCTAACAGAAACGTAATAATATCACGACGTAATCCTAAGTAGGCAACATGATGTCTGTGTTTAATACTGCCGTTTATCAAAGATCTCGATAAACAGGGTGCAGAAGGATACGAAGCCAATCAAATGATTGATGCAGCAAGATATTCCAGAAACCGCACAAGTGAACCGGATAATCGAACTGGTTCCGTTAAATTATTAGTTTATGATTCCCGGGAACAGTCATCCCATCTCATTAAATAGATTCTTTCTAGTTATAGGTTGGCCAACACGCCGATGGCCCGATGGGTCAGATAAAAAGTGACTACTAGGTACTGCCAATACCACCTATAGACACATGCGACAACAAAGGAATTGCATTTGTGTTGCCAACCTTAAAAATTCTGCTGTACAGTTTTTACATGTAAATGCCTATAACATAACAACATCACGCAGAGGTATAGCAATAGTACCTACACGTACATTTCGCTAGTTATTTATTTAAGGGGACTACAGGACCTAAACGCAAAAAAACGCAATTTTTATAATGCCTAAAAGGATATGATCGACTGCAGTAAACAAAATCAGAAAAACATATGATATTCTCCAGGATATATGCTAGTTAGATAATATGTTGAAAACTTATTACAACTAATTTGATACGATATAAAAGAATCATGAAGATACCTCTAAACTTTCTTTTCACAATAAAAACCATACTAATATAGGTACATACAATCATTCTGATTTTTTGACAGAAAATCCTACAAGCAACATACCTACTAAAGCACTAGTGTTTTAATTTTTAGTCCAAACAATAGATAATTGCTTCATATTTTGCAATAAATTACCAGCGTTGTGTCATCGCGTGTCTCTTTCTTTTCTATGCAGTCCGACAGTGACCGCGCTTTAGGTCATGCACTTAGTCCTCATAGGTCACATGTAACAGGGGGCGACCCTACTGCCATCAATTGGGTACAAATCCAGACGGCGGGCTGCTACTGAGAAATTCCTACTTTGCCCGACCTGGGAATCGAAACCACGACCTCATACGCAGCAGTAGCGCTTGTGACCACTAGACAATGAGGCGATGACAGTAATGGCTGTAATTCCAACGAATGATTTATTATTAATATTCTACATATCAAAGTTTTACGATTCTACATGGAGAACGTTAACGTGTAAATAAAAAAGCGTTTCAAAAAGTTTAAATTGCAATTTTTATAGTTACAGAGTCTGGCTGTTCATTTCCATTAACATCTGCTGGAGTCCAATTTAACTTTTGTGTAAAAAAAGTTTGTCTACCGACAAAACTGTTCACGTATGATAGTTGCAATTAAATTCAAATAGGTTGGGAAGCCTTACAGCTTCTGGGAGCTGGAAATAATGCAAATGGTTATGGCAAGAGAGCCATAAAAATTGCAACATTAAAAGTTTTAACTACTTAGGTGAATTTAAATAAAAAATGACCTGCACTTATAATGTCACACAATACGAAATGACTCGTAAAAATACTTCCGAAACTCTCAGCAATGACATAACATAACAAAGTACTTCCTCAAGAATCAACATTACTAAGTCTTACGTATTAGCTCCTTACTTAAATCTTAATGAAAATTCACCCAAAATATCAAAGGGACCGTTAGCAGTGGACTAGTAAACACTGCACAAACCTTTCGGATACATCTCCGGACCACATCCTGTTTAAAGATGTTTCTAGAATTATTAACTAAGATTTGACGTAACAAATACCAAGTTTCACTTATAAGGGATTAGGGTACCATGTTCCGGTCCGAAGCCCAGGGGATATGTTATTGTTTTGCCGCGTGGCTTTGCAAATTTTAACTAGAAGGGAGTTTGAGATTAAACTTGTATCACACAAAATGGGATACGATCTTTGAGATTGAACAAAGGCTTCCGGATCAAAGTTTACACGTATATCGTAGATGGTACCCATCTCGTACCAAAGGTAGTTTATATAGATATATCAACTGAGTATTCTAAAATCTCGTCTTCTGCTACAAGTCAAAAACAACGGTAATTGCGTAACACACTAACAGTAGCAAAGGATTTCATTTTTTTGATGGTTCAACAACATTCAGTTGTTATTTACGTTGTTGAGCAGACAATAATTACTTCTAACATAATATGAAGAAATGGATTAGCAATATAAAATGATTCAAATTGCGATTGAATTTTTTTTACGCAATTAAGGTGCAGTTCATTATTTTTTAAAGCAAAATAAACAAGTGACAGACGCAAGTGATAAAAATCTTCGTCAGCAAAACTCGATGCTACTGAAGACAACAATAACGACAAAGATATTCGTGTAAGTATAGTGTAAGCCATACAAAACACAAGAAAGCGATAAGATCAGCTCCAGCATAAACTTTACATAAAGTAATATCCGATAATACACTACACATGTCGTGTTCTATGGAAGTAAATACAATCTTCTTAATAAATAAAAATAGAAATTGATTCGAAGTTTCGAAGTCTTAACCCTTCGCGGGCGCGGCGCTTCCGTGCTCGTCCAGTTTTAATGTTTCACCCACTCATAGTATATTAAAGATCAGTATCACAGGAAGGTGAACTATTAGTTTCGCTTCGTTCTCATTAAACCCTTTCGATATTGTCTACACTATCACACACAGATTTTAGTTTATCAATTTCGTTTAGTTTTTATTGCGATCATTTATTTTCATTTTTCGTGGCAGCGTTATAGGGTTATTATTTGATTTTATAGACCTATATTGGCTATGATACTGATATCCACTTAACAAAATAAAAAAGAGAATGAGAATGCGTTTATATCTTTTATTGAGAAATAAACGTAAACTATTGAAAATAACAACTGAATAAGAAACAAACATGTTTCCACCAACAATAGAGACATTCCATATCGTTAGCAAGAATATTTAACAGGTTAGGTTAGGTCAGTATCTGTCCTAATGTTGCTGGGATAGACTGGATGCGGCGCAGCCTGGGAGAGACCTATGTCCAGCAGTGGACTGCGATAGACTGAGTTGATTTCCCCTAATGGGAAACGATACAGCATGATCGATGAGGCGATAATAGTAAAATGTCATGTTAATCCCGAACCCATGTTTAAATTTTTTTAGCAATTAGAATTAATTGAGTAATAATTATAAAGTGCGCTAACATTAGCATTCAACATTGGAGATTCATACACTCAGGTACTTATGTGTCTGTACTATTATTAGATTAGCTACGCTCAGTTGAATTTTATTGTTCGCCTAACATCGTTCGTAGTCATACTTAAAATAAAAGTAGTTAAAAGCTTTATTACAGCACAGTTTTATTTATTCATTGAAAAATTTAAATAAATTAAATCGAGGTTTTTCTTTCTAATCATTACTTACAACTCAAAAAGTTCAGTGTTACGGATGTAAATCGCGTAATTATTTGGATCAGCGCCTTGTTAAAGGATAAGCATCAAATTTATTGAATCGTTCTGAGAAACCTCGTAGTTCTTGGCGAGGTTACTAATGGTCTTTTGCACTAATGGCCAATAAAACTTTTCAAATGTAGCTACTTTAATTAGGCGGAATATGGAAAGTGTAATGTCCGAGCGTTTTAAGTGTTTTTTTGTAGAGCAAGGGCACTGTGGTGCACACCGTTCCTCTTAAACTCTTCTATTTCTTCAATTTCACAGTCCTTCACTAACAAATATTTTCTCAAGAGCACCAAAACGCAGCATCTAACACTTTTTATGTGAAATTAGCATTGCCATTCAACGTGGCAATGCTGCCAGTCTTTTAGGCACGTTCCCGGATGACAGCGATGCGGACGAGTACTTCGACGCCTAAGTGACCAAAAACAAAACGATGTTTTGTATTTATTTCTATATTTAGTTTATTAGTCATTTAATTTAGTACCTAGTTTAAATAGTTATATATTTAATCAACTCATTTTAATGAAATAAAATACTGTACACTTTTCTATAACTGTTAATATAATATAACAACACCCCTGTAAAAAAACGCAAGGTTGGTGTGTGTTAAAATAACGCAAGTAAATACGACATCGCAGAAAATTAAACAGCATAAACTACTTGCTCAGCTAATACAGTAAGGAGAGCGTACTAGCATATCGTCCGGCGACTTTTTGCCTCGAGCAGAGCATCGGCGCTCAATCGAATTATCGTGCTGCCACCATCGGAGCAGTAAATTAAGAATTAACACGAAAGCTGATTATTTTAAAACATGCATCGGGATACCCTTTCTAACGAGGTTTCCTTGCCGTCACCCTCGCCCTGATGGTTTGGACTTTATTAAGAACCTATGCTCTGATGTGCTAGGCAATTAAATGCTCTAATTGTTTATTATGGGAACTCGTATGGTAACGGCTGTTATTATGGGAGCGTAGAATGTAACAACATGTCTAATTATCATTTACTTGGATTGGTATTTTTATGTTTTTAATTTGGGTTTTATTACGTTTTGAAACTTAGGAATGGGTTCAACTTGGGTGTCCTGAAAAGGAGTTTAAGATGATAAACTAAGAATTCTCTGTTTACCAACTACATACTAGGATTTTTATTTATTTTTAAAAATCCAAAATATTTACGAGCTAACACCAAAGAATAATGTGGTTTATTTATAAACGATGATTAATGTTAAGTGACGTTGAAACGTCAAAACTGTAAGTTGAACAGTCGCCAATCACTACTTAACTTTAAGCAACGTTTATGAATAAAGGGAATTATGAGCAAGTAGGTATATGAAAAGGGCAGAGCTTATTGGGCATTAAAAATATTCGTTAGAATTTATGGGAAAAGTACTCAAAATGCTGGCAGCATTGCCACCTTGGCTGGCAATGCTGAATCTTTGACCTAAAATGAATACTACCTACTTAATCCTTTAAATTGTGGTGCGGAAATACAGCACTTTTTATTTAACGAAAATTTTAGACTTGTCCTTAGTTATTTCCTAAAACGAAATTTATAAAAATACCTAAGTAGGTAGTACTTTTGATGTCACTAATAAACATTATTTCGATTTTTATTTCATAGCTCATAAATTATAGCATATTTAGTAAATAACATTACAAAAATAGGTGGCAAATTAAATGGTACGAATTTGGTTGGAGTATTATTTATACTTAATGATCGTAATACACATTTTAATGATGATCATCTGCCCCAAGCATAACTTCATATTACTTTAATTCGCGTTCGGCGAATAAAACTCGCTTATGTTAACGTTTACGAATGTGAAGTAGGTTAATAGGAAGCTTCGTTTGTAGTTAAATCACAGAAAACGCCAGGATTCACAATTGTCCTTTTTTTCTCTTTTTGTCGTCATTTGACACAGTTCACAGAAGCAACGTTCTAGGTTCTAACCACGCGTCTTAACGATACCTATATATATAGTCACCCTCTCTCGGTGTGAACAAGCGTTCAAGTTCGGCGAACAATATGAACGCGGCGATCATGTGTCCGCGCGATGCTCGCTTGGGTTACGACGTGGCCAATGTTTTATTCTATAGTCAAGATAAACTTTATTTGTTTGTCTTTTCAAACACATCAAAATAATGAAAACATTTGAGGGAATAGTCTTTTCTATGAAAAAGCCATGCTTTGTTATGAAACCAGCAATAAATATCAAAACTGTTCAGTTCATACACAATATTCGCCTTAGTGTCTAAACACACTATGCCGAAGGTACGCGGCCGAAGTTCGGCATGATTACGCTTGCAATGCTATTTGAATTATTGACGACACATTATGCCGAAATGACGTTGCGTTATAAACAGCATTGCACGCGTAATCATGCTGAACTTCGGTCGCGTACCTTGAGCATAGTGTGTTTAGACACTTAAACCATTGTTATCTCAAACTGACTGTGCCGAGCAAATAACACGAAAAAAGATGAAAAATCGCTTTTATATAAAGGAGCTAAGTAGTTTTTGATACCGGACGGTCGATGGGAATTAGGAAGACGGGTCCAGCAAGAAATAAAACGAATAAATTATTGCAAATTAAGCTTGCCATGAAAGGTTGCATACTTGTTTACTTATTTTATCATTCTTGGCTACTTATTTACAAATAAACTGAAAATAAAACCAATTAAATTATTGTTGGTAGGTTAACTTATAATATGACTTATTGATCATATAAATAAAAAATAAAGCAAAACTACACAATCTATATTCGTATCTATACATATTATTAATTAAAGTCGCTTTTCATGTCCGTCTGTGTGACCGCATTACTCTTACAAACTATGCAACGGATTTTGATGCGGTTTTCATAAACATTTAGAGAATTCTTGAAGATTTATATGTAAGTTCTAAGCTTCTCGCTATCAAACTCGAAAGTTTGGCGAGTAAAATTGTAAAAACAACAAAACAATGTACGTTTGAGAACAATAAAAAAAGTATAAGGAAGTCTTAAAAACCTTGCGAATCAGGGGTGGGTCACTAAAAACAATTCATAAATAAAAATAATACATAAACAGAAATCATTATAAAAAAAACCTTAAACACGAAAACAAGCCTGCCAAGGAAATGAAAAATACGGGAAAAAACATTTTTGATGTAGGGCAAATAATCGCAGCGGCGAAATGGTATCGTGACAAACATCCATGCGTCACAACGGCTCGGTAAATCAGCGCGCCAATGAAATCCAATTACTTACACAAAAAACTATTAGTTTTCTGCAACATATGTACATATTGTGGCTACGACGACACATGTTGCGAAAAATTAAACTATTTTGCCTAATGTTTGTAAGGAAATAAGTATCTACCTATTGGACTAATTACAACGAGTAGGGACAGAAACAAATACGAAGTACCTATTGGACTAATTATAACTATTATTACTAATGCTAATACTAGGTACACAACTTTTGTGATAGTTATTATTAGTAGTCAAGGTTTGTAGTAAAAAACATTAAACAAGCCTTTGAAACAAAATCTACGCTGAAGGGAAAACTTGTTCGATTTTACTCTCCTAATTTATTGTTAACCAACTGTAGGTATCTATATTTTAACCAGTATAATTTAATACACATTATACTGAAACCATTAAAAACTACAGTCATATAATAAAATTATTGAATTTTGCAATTTAATATTGGCTCGTTCGCTCACCGTTGGCCATAATTACCAATGCGGATCCAATTCATCATTCTTTATTACAAGCACAAAATTCCATGTAAATTTCATGCACGCCCGATATACCGAGCGAATGAGTTTCGATATATCGTTCAAATCTCCATATTTTTTGTGTTTTTATTGCACTGTAACAATCTCTTTGATGACATCAAAATTTGCTAAATAATAAGAAAATCGGTAGTCCGGACACAGTTTGCCGACTAAACGAAACCATTAATTGAGTACCGTTATTTACATATCTCTTTATAAGCATATGATTTTTATAAAGTTATTTCAGTATTTTTTCTATTCAAAACTTGTAGCTCTTTACACAACTAGGTCGGTAATACTTCAGAATCATGATATTGACAGCAACACGAAACATAGATAGCACAGGGTAATTGCGTAACACACTAACAGTAGCAATGGCTTTCATGGCAGCTCAACAACATTCATTGCGTTATTTACGCTTATGAGCAGACAAATTGTTCGTAAGTGAGAAGCAATGGATTAGCAATATCTTACAAAATGATTCAGATTGTGGTTGAAAGTGTTACGCAATTAGGGCGCAGGTCTTGTTTCAAGTGATTTTCTGCAGCCAAAAATTCTAATAAAATGTTAATAAATTAAAAACGTAAAGTCAGAGAAATTAAGTGACTACCTGCTTAAATTGTCCTTATATTGAAATCACAACTGTCATTCTTTGACAGATGTATGCAATGGCTGTAACAAGGCAGTCTGCTTAACAATAAACTTCCCCAACAGTACATATGATATTTGTGCGTGTATTTTTCCTCAACAAAATGACTTTCAAAACGATTGTCTTAACATAAACAAGGGCACCCCCGCGTTGCCACAGAAAATGTCATTAATGTCTGAGTGAAATTCGGGGTCTAATCTCGTCACTGCAAAGCTTATTACATTTATACAACGGAGTAATCTTCGAATAAAGTTTTCAATGGAAAGTGTTGAATCATTGAGGATTGCGAACCCTTGCTCGCTGAAAGAACTCAGCCTACGGCTGCGCACGACGAGGGTGTACTGTTTCACGAAACCATTTATTTTGACTCGACTTTAACGTGATTGATATTTAAAAATATATAGTTTTAAGATGTATAAAAAATACAACAAATTATAATCTACATTAGGTTTAGGAACTTAATCCCAATATAGGTATCTACCTATTTTTTTTTTCTCATATCGTTGCTACAAATAAAGATTGTACAGGCTACATGTTGACACGATACTTCAACTATTTTGAAATTAAAATACATCTCCGAAATAAACTAAGTATGCAAGTTTCAGTAGCCAATTTATTTCCTCAGCTATGTTCCCGAGGTACTCCTCGATCGTTCGCAACCATTTTAATGTCTTCAAGAATTCTGTTGCGCGATGACTCGACATCGCGACTGAAATCTCGCGTTTCTGTTTGCAATTAATCAAATTCAAGCGTTCACTTTAAATCGAAACTAAACCACTTATCTGAGTCATATTTTAAAATGTTTATTTTGGTCAGACGCGAGTAATTAACAATGTTATCACGAACTTAACGGGAAGTAAAAGAAGGCTTTTTGTTTGATTTATTTATAGCTTCTCCCCGTAACTTCGTCTGCGTGAAATTTGTTGTTCCCTGACCCACCCCGTTGCATCGCATCGCCTGCCCGCGCTGGTATTTAGTAAGTGCCTAGCGTTCTTTCTGACCTTTTTATTTTTGCTCGGGTCTTAGCGTGATGTTATATCTATATACATATAGCCTTCCTCAACAATTAGGCTATCAAATGCAAAAAGATTTTTTAATCCGACTGGTAGTTCCGGAGATTACCCCCTACATACAAACTTACAAACTATTTTACCTTTTTATAGTATTAATAATAATTATTAAGTATAAATTTAATCATGAAAAAGACATGATTCACTGATCCCAAATAAATAATGGAATAAGGCCAGTAGAATGTTCATGATATGGCGACGGCGGGTCAAATATATTTATGTATATAAATTAATGCTATAATAAAAACTCTATGATCTTATGAAAGGTATATAAAAAATACCTTGTTAGTCACATAACAGTAAGCATCAACTTTATTCCATTTGAAAAATAGAACAGTAACAATGCCCTCTCAAAAACCAAAAGAAATATATCAATCAATACGAACGTGATTTTCACGAATGACATCACTGGACAGCGACAAAAACTGTTATTATTAGTGACACAATTGACCAGACCATTGACAGTCGTTTAAAAATTTCAGCATAGTCCAAAAAGTGTGTGTAAAAAGTTGGCGAACCTTTAGCATTCTCCTTGGAGCTGTCATCAGAGCTGGGCAAACCGCAGAGTCATTGCATCGCAATAACCAATTGTAAGCGTATTACGTGTCCTATCACAAAGCCCCGAGCTCTTTTTACGAAGGCGTAGAGATACCTACTAGAATGTGCTAGGCCAAAACTTGCTATCGATTAAAATCAGCTTCAAATATGTTCTTTTTTTTTTCATTGAAAAACTTAAAAAGTGTTGCTAATTTCGTTCCCATTCTGAAAAAGAATACAATTAAATAAACCTGAGGCTTATTAGTTACCTACTATTGATAACGCACTAATAGATAAAGCGGTGTCGATTCATAAAAATAACTGCATCCGTTACGCTAGATCGGAAGACCACAAAGTTTAATCAATAACTTAATGTTGAAATCCATGGGAATTCCTAAAAATCATTGAACATCCAAATGACAATACAAAATGCTACCTTTTTCAATATTTAAACCAAAAACAAATTATATTCCATGAAATTAGAATGCGCAAAATCGTTAACTTTCGTAAGTTTCTTCTGAACCGTAACGAATAAACAAATGGACCGATTTTCAATGGGACCCATCGTTCATGGTTTAATTCTTATTTAGATTGGAAATATTAGAATTTATGTTCGAAAGAGAATGAATGAAAAACCCCGAGAAAGACAATGATGAATGAAAATGACTTTTTATGAATGAAAGCAGTATTGACTATTATTATTAGCTTTTAAGCTAAAACAGCCTAAAAAACTACCTACTCGATAGAATAAAAAGCGTAGCTTTGTTCAAATAACGCTAGTTGCTTATTTTCAACTAAGCTAAAATTGCTTACTATAATTACGTATTTAAAATATATAAACACACAAACATAGCCATGTCGTGTCTAGCCATTTCTATGTCTTTGTATAGATTTTTTATTACTTTGACTGTGATGCGACAAAGTCGTTTTTGCGCAAACATATCGGCGACAATGGGAAACGGGGCTTTTGTATTTTTTAGTTTGATTGATGATTTTAATTTCCTATTTGGTTCGTTGATTTTGCGTGGTAGATACAGTCGTCGGTTTCGACTTTAAATGTACATCACGTGTAAATAGAATGTGTGAGTCTTAGTCAAAGAAAAAGTATAAAATGTAACAATGTTATATTTCTAATCAAGTACAGTTTCAGAACATTGAGAGTACATCTTGTGTAGCTAGCCTACCTGCTTGTCATATTTATTTTTCTAAAGCTTCTTTTCTCCTTCCCCGTTCCTGCAAAACTTCCGTTTGACTTTTCTGGAATTAGTTTTAACAACAATTCTGGACCACAACTCCAAAAGCTCATAAAAAAGCTAACCTTTACGATTTTTAGCCCATTAAGTACCTACCTTTACTTAATGTATCTTAGATTCTGCTTCACATGGACAATTTGCTTTATGTATAATAAGAGATAACTTCAGCCACAGTTCCGACTCATAACTCTAAAATATAGGTACTACCTCAAAAACCTATCCTGCAATTCCCCCAGCATATTAACCACCTATGCGATATGCGGATGTGACAGGAGCGATTTAAATATGGCGGCGCCGTCATCCCGCCACTGACGCTGCGGTCGTCCATTTATCACTCTCGTAAGCCTCCGTCGATATTATGATCAATGCCATTCGCCCGCCCAAACTCGCCTATCCCGTGTTGGGAAAGCGATGGATTTCTATTACGAAGTTATGTGGCTTTTAACATTAATATTTTGTTATTAAAGATAAGGCTTTTAAGTAAGGTCTTGAACAAAAACTGTTTCTGCTTTGGCTGAACATAGCGCATTCAGCTAAAACAGAAATAGCCACAGAAACCTGAAAATAAAGCTTTTATATTGTAGCTTCAAAATTAGTGGCATTTTGAAGCTAAAAGATCCTACACTGATCCTGGAAAGAAATAGTGAACAATCGAATTCAGTCCGAAACTTGTCAGCCGTAGGTACCTACTCGTCATCATATTTCGACTATCTATATATCTCGATTGTTAATTGCCCTAAATATCGTAATCGTCATATCGATATGTAACAGGGGCGAAGGCGGATCGCGCGCCTTGCACACTTTGTATTCACCCAGTCGCCACCTGGGGGTAGTGGCTTTAAAAAAATTATTTTACATTTCACTTGCTGCGAGTCCTGTTACATAGAACTTATAGGTAATTTAAGCTACTTAGATGTTTCTAGAACATATTTTGGTTATTGTTTTTTTGGTCAAACCTTCACCGTAGTTCACGACATGAAATGAGAATTTCGGAAATCAAATGTTAGTCAGTTATAAAAAATACTCACCTTTTAAAAAAACTTGGTACCTACTAATTATTTTACATACGCCACTTGTGCTATTAAAATGACTGATGATCGGTGAAGCAGACGATTTCTTTATAAGACTTCTCCGTATAAACTTCGGGACAAATGGTGGACTTCATTAAACTATAGATAATTATTCAACTGAAAGTTTTATTTTATTCTATTAAGACATTAGGACTTAAGTAAGCATTAAGTAATTCTTTTCCCAAATTGTATATTTTCAAAACAATGAATTATTGGACACGAAGGACAATCCAATCATAATATAATCATTTGCTTCCTAGTTTTCAGTACACTTTGCTTGGTCCATGGTCTCCATGTGATGTCTAAACTTAATAAAAGCCAATTTTATTATAAACACAACTAATTCCCACCCCTTTTATCAAAGCGACATTATAACAAAGACATCCTCGGGTATCGAGTGGCGACAGCGACCGAGTGCTGCCAACAAAAGAATGAGAACCGGAAAGCTAGACGAGTGGTCCTTGAATAGATCCCTCCGAGATTGTGTGAATGGTATCGAGTAGCCGGTATCGAGTAGTATCGAGGACGATCTGCGGGATCAATTGATATCAGCACGAATCGCTCCTTGCTGATACCGCGCTTTTAATGCTCTTGGCTTTTTAATTTTAATGCTCAATTGTGTTTGTTTTTTGTTTCTATTAAAATAATAATTAACTACTTTTGAAAGAAAGTTAAGCTCCTGGCAGTTTTGTCATAGCAATGATGCCTACCCAACATATACAGATGAACAAACTATTAGGCGTTTGCGGGAATTTTCTTAGGAATTAGGTACCTTGTGATACCAAAAAATCAAATTAAAAGGAACATCTTACGAAATGGTGTTATGAGTAAAATTAAAGTAATTATTCAAGCGGAATTAAATTCGAAAACCATTTTTTGTTCGCTAAAAATAAATCGCTCTCAATTATTCACCGTCCCCTAGGAACCACTTGAAAAAATCCAATCAGCATAACTCGTCACTTTAATATCGATCCCCAATTTACCAGCACTTATCAAATCGCTTTATGCATAGATATAAAATAAAAGCAAACCATCATTTTGCCGATCTCATGCACAAATCTCAACCTTATTGCACACAAAATAGTTATAGATTTTCTTTCATTGGCGTGTGAATATCTTTGTGGAAGTACAAAGCCGAGTGGTTTACTTTAGAGTTTAAAATATTCATAGCTTGTACTGGATCGTATTTAAATATTTACATAAGTGTCACGCAGCGTCACTGACGTTTGTCGATAAAATGTATTGAGTGGAATGGCTGAGTCGGGACTTACTTACGCTGGGGTGACTAGACGCTGAGAAAAGTCACTGATTAGGCGGTTTTGCGGTACACTTAATTACAACTTACCATGCTGAATAAATTTTCTTAATAATTCCTATACAAGTATACGCAGGTAAGTTCGCCCTGATTGCTGAAAGTTGTAACAAGTAAGTACTTAGTCCTAGTCAGTCCAGTGTGGAACCAGAACCAACACATCGTAAAGTAAAGAAAACTATCCAGAACATACTTAACAAATGGCTTTGCGAGACTTCATATTTATTGACTCAAGCAAGAGTAGTCCATTTCTTCCTAAGTTGAACGTGTTGATAAATATTTTAACATGCCGTAAAAGTATCATATTTTTTAAAGAGGTCCACCGTCTAAGTACTTAGGAAATGTTCATATCTAACTCTTATTAGGTATATTACCTTCATCAGATTCTACATAAGTAATAAGTTGTTCTTATTTATTGCAAGTTGCAATTTTGTGGTCACGAAGCTTCAGTCTAAGTTCAGATTGTGTTTGACGAACTCGCATTTCGGAGTAAATATTAGCATTTTTTCTGCGTAAGTTCATTGTCACCCCCTAACCAAAGTGTACCGAGACGTTAACACTCGGTAGGCAGGGGCGATACTTCTACTAAGCATCGTGTATTCCAGCCATAAAAAATAATGGATCTGCGAATCGTCGAGATATGCACGGAAATATGGAGTGAGGTGAGCGCTCGAAAAATCGTAATGGCATCGAGAAAATGGGGATTAGAAAGCGATCGAGTCGAAATCGATGCGAGAGTGTTCAAACATTGGCGCTTACACAGTGTGTATCTTAAGGGCGGCTCAGTTGTTTAAAGAAACAAGGAGTAATGGATAAGATTCGCAATATTTCAAGGTGCTCCAATGAACGTTTTTCGCATCAACACGTGCGATGCAAAATAATATAACAGGAATGTAATGGATATGGATTTTATATTTACAATAACATCTAAAAACAATGTTATCGTATTAATTAATGAGAACAATGTTTTAATAGATTTCGAATACCTATACTCAATGTAATCAATAAGGAAATAGGTATTACTAGGTAAGTATATTAGGTATACCGAGTTATAAAGTACATACCTAACCGGGAACAGAGAATAACAGAAGTGAGAAATAATAATGGTAAATGTTAATAACGTTGCAAATACTTCAAATAACACATTGTTTATAAAGTCAAATTACTTCGCAACAACCATATTAAAAGCTGTAATAATAATTTAAAATGAGCGAAAACCTAGGGACGCTCATGATAGTGTAAATAACATAAAACGTACTAACCTAATTTCAGGTAATCGTGTTTGCGCGCCGTGTACAAACATATGAGACGCAAATGACGGCGTTAGGTCCACACACCAGTCTCCAGCAACTTAGACGAAATACAATTACCGAGCTTTATGGTAATAGGCTCTAATATAGGTTTCTTTGCAACCCACATTTGATGGAAACCGCGTCCTAGTTTAGCAAATTAAAATTTAATTCATCGATTCGAAATATTCATAAAAAACAGCGGGATATAACACACTAACAGTAGGAATGGCTTTCATTTTGACATTTCAACAACATTCATTACGTTATTTACGTTGTTAAGCAGACGATTTTTTGAACATATGAAGCAATGGATTAGAAATATCCTTCAAAATTATTCAGATTGTGATTAATAGTGTGTTACGCAATGGGGGTGCTGATCATTTTGTTTATAGTTAACAAGTAGGTACAACGGCTGAAAGTGATTAAGACACCTAATTAATCCATTGAAGGACACTCAGTCACTTAGTCTGGGGGCGTTTAGTGTCCCGCAAATTGTTAATACGCAAATAATTCAAACAAACATTATAATTTTTCTGCAACTATAATAATGACAGCCAAACAATCTATACTACGCCCAATCACTTTGATACTCGAGAACCTTTCTTGCCAAAATTATAAATATATGGTGACGTCCATTTCGGCTAACGACTGCCTAACCTATATGACGTAGGTAGGTTAATGTTCAAGAAATTCGTCTCAAGTTATCGACGAACAAACAAAGTTGCGGCCGATGGGGAGCGAACCCAATTATCTCTAATGAAGACAATGATATAAGCGCGGTTATTGATCTAGATTTAAATTTCATGACGGGTCAGTCCCTACGATGTGCGAGCCCTTAATGCTTCTTGCCAAGTTTTGTGTACAACGACTGGATTTGTTGATACTTTTCGAGAAGGTACGGGAACTATCGCAATGTTGAAGAGACGAAAACATAAATCCTGGGTAAGCAATTATTATTTGTTAAAATTAGTAAAACTTTGCTATTCTGAGACTTGTTAGATTTTTTAAATTCCTTTTCTCTATCGATTACATGCATTGTCGTCAGTTTGACTTGAAATATATTCATGTGCAACCTCAGACTGCATGTAATTAATTGCTAGCATTAATATTTTAAATCATTATTTAATATTTTTAATTTTACCTGTCACTTTCTGGAGGTTTCAATAGTATTAATAAGATTAGATATTTGTACGCTTTATTTACATCTTTTCAGTATTTTTTTTGCCGAATCTTTCCAAATCGTTTATTTTTTACAGATTATTATAAGAAGTCGATGATGCCAAGTCCATGAAATATGTCACAGAAAATCGTACACGCCAGTACCAAGACCATTCCGTCGAACTATAACGAAGTTTAATGTCCACTAACTAATTTCTTATCCCCAAAACATAATAATATGAACCAACATACACACGAACAAACATGCGAAATTATGATTAACGAGCACACACACATACAGGATCAGGAGGAACCTTTGTACACATGCATGTACTTTATGAAATAGATCACTATGAGCGCTCACGTCAGCTATATCAATCGATACTCCCGTGTTACTGATATTTTGCTGTAAACTTCATCTTGCAAGGCTTTGTCCGATATATATAATTCTCTCTGATTTACGGCGCTGGCTTATATTTCAGTAGAGGAGCGAATCATGTGGAGATGCATTGATGCATTTTTATCTTAGTAAGATGTTTTAAGTTCCTTCGTAAGAAAATATACATAAGTATATTTTCTAAAAAAAATCTGCACTTATAATTGGTATTTCCGTATATTTTTGGGACATTAGTGCATTTTATATCTGAGCCAGAAAATTTTTCAGTAGACTACGTAAGTAGGTATATCGATATGGTAACATTTTCAAAAGAGTACTAAATAGTATGGGGTTCCTATTAGGTACTTTTAGGATACTTTGACTATTTATAATAGGCTTCAGTTGAGTAATCGAGCAGTGGTGGCCCAGTGGTAAAGGCCGCGACTTACGAGTAGTAGGTCGTAGGTTCGAACCCAGACAGGCGCTTTACTTTGTGTAAATTATTTCATCACCACTGCTCTCGAAACGGTGAAGGAAAACATCGTGAGGAAACCGGCATGTCCTAGAACCAAAAATTCGAAGACATGTGACATCTGCCAACTCGCACTAGGCTCGTGTGGTGGATTGTGGCCCACTCCCTCTCACCGAGAGGAGGCCTGAGTCCCAGCAGTGGGAAGTACCCTATAAGTTTTGATTCCGCAACAAAAACGCCCCTATCTTTTGATTG
Source organism: Gortyna flavago (assembly GCA_963669345.1). Classification (NCBI taxonomy): domain Eukaryota; kingdom Metazoa; phylum Arthropoda; class Insecta; order Lepidoptera; family Noctuidae; genus Gortyna; species Gortyna flavago. The sequence continues at coordinate 12,585,788 of OY770129.1, forward strand.
CGTTTACTTAAAAATTTGATTTTGTCACTGCTTCAAGGGATTGCAGCTCTGAGTATTTGATATAAGACCACACGTTCCTGAGAAAAAAGTTCTTGACTGATGGACAGACAGACGGACAACAGTGATCTTATAAGGGTTCCATTTTTCTTTTTGAGGTACGGAACCCTAAAAACGCACCATGAACATAAAAATTTACAAAAAAAAAAAATTGGTTCTAGTCGCCCCTTCCAAAAGCTGTCAGTGCCTGCATTTTAATTCCACATAGACTAATTCAATAATTTTTCCCTAAAATCGTGGCAGGAAAGAAGTAATTCGTGTTGATCGAAGAATAGGGGCTGTGACAAATTCTTAAATAATTATAAATGTACATTAAGAATGCCATTAGTAAAAAGTGTGTTGAGTATATTCCCGGGTCGTATTGTGTCCGGTATCGGTTGGTTTCGGGTATCGATCGCGAGAGGTGTCGGGTCGAACACTTCCACTTGTTAGGATGTTAATCGTTTTGCATAATAATTGCAACCAGAGGAAAGTTCGCTCGCGGCCCTCAGATCGCATATTATTAAAACTAGGAAAATTAATGTTAAATTTCTAAGTGTATGCAGTATAACGCTTTATCAATTAAAATTAAGGTAGAATACCTTAGGAAGAATACTTACAATTCGAGAGAAACACTAGGTATCTACTGCTTCGTTTTATTTCCTTTCTAGCGTACAAGTACAAGGTGGAGACGAAAATCCTACTTCCTACTAATATTATAAACGCGAAAGTTTGTGAGGATGGATGGATGTTTGTTACTCTTTCACGCAAAAACTACAGAACTGATTTTATGAAACTTTACAGTAACATCTTAAGGCCACTACATGACCTAAAGCGCGGTCACTACCGGACTGCATAGAAAAGAAAGAGATGCGCGATGACACAACGCTGGTAATTTATTGCAAAATATGAAACAATCATCTATTGTTGATTTATCAAACACCAAACAAATAAAAAGCGTATACTAAAATTCGGGGAATTAAATTGTCTTTTATATGGTGAAAGTTTTATGAAAATACACCCGATAGTGTTTGCGTGATTATCGTTTTTATGTCCGCGGTAGACATTACTTTACAAATTAATTACACTATGTTAAAAAAATATAATTGCAAATATTCACATAACGAAGCAAATGGTCTAGTATAACATTTATTTTTTTCAAAGAAATCAGTCCGGTCGATTAGACGTGATGTTGAATTTAAAATCATTTGAAGTCGTATATCTGCGCCTATAAATTACGTGTCAAGATGTTTGTCCGCGATGGACTCCTAAACTACTTAACCGATTTTAATCAAATTTGTACACCGTGTGCAGTTTGATCCAACTTGAAAGATAGGATGGAAAAAAATATATATATAACAAAAACGTTAGCCACAGCAACGCGTGGCCGGGTCAGCTAGTAGCTTATACGTCAGAATAATACATAGGATACTTTTTATCCCGATATGCACATGGGATCGAAACTTTATGAGGGTGAAACCACGGGGCGCTGCTTTAAAATTAATCTGCGTATATCTGATGCCATTCCCACACTGCACACGAAAATGCAATCAAATATATCCAATATTTTAGTATAGGTACTTAGCTAGTCAAAGATAGGCATAGTCGGCCCATCGTTACTATTTAGTTCGTTTGATTAGAACACTTTTTTAATTTCGATGCTAGGATTTATTTGATAGTTACAAAATACTCTTAGGTATACATCAGTGTTGCTGAAAAGCTTTCACGTTTCAAAAACTTTCATCCGTTTTATCTTTTTATTTCAGCGTTTTAATCTTTCAGTACTTCTAGATTGGATTTAAAAGGTGGAATGCCAACTTAACGAGTTTAAAATGATGAAATACGAACGTGCTTAAATAGGAACGTGATACAGGCTGTGCCTCATTTGCGTGCCGTTACTAAATACAAGATAACGCGCGATGTTCATTATCTTAAAGCCTTAAACTCACTTAAGATTCTCTTGGAGTAAATAGTCGTAAATACGTTTTAACTTGAATGTATTTTTAACCGACTTCATTAAACTTTGATAAGTATGTCACTACTCGTATCTTTTTGAAACTAATTTTTAACTAAATCTAGTAAATAATCAACCTTGGGAGGCTAAATAATAACCGCCGCACGGGTCGACTGGCCAGGTTAATTGGATGGGTGGATCTGTACATATCAATAAAACCCCTCCGTGCCTCGGAAAGCACGTTAAGTCGTTGGTCCCGGCTGGCATTAGTGGATCTTTGGCAGTCGTCACGGGTCGTCAGAAGCCCAAAAGTCTGACAACCAGTCTTACCAAGGAGTATCATATTACCTAGTTCTAACTGGGGTCAGATAGGCAGTCGCTTCATATAAAATGCTGGTATTCAGCTGCATCGGGTGAGGCTTGAAGCCGACCCCAACATAGTTGGAAAAAAGATGATGAGTAAATTAATCAGCCACTTCTAGTTCTTTAATTCCCCGTAGACCACCATTTACCTTTCATGAAACTTTGCTGAAATCCCATTACAAGATTATAAACGTGTGGGCAGGTATGAATGAGTTTTAGATTTAAATCTTAGACTAGGTATTACAAATAATCAGTGAGCACGCAGCCTTGAAGAGACTATAGGCTTATCTCTTTGATACAAGAATTAGCTGTCATGAGAAACGCTGAGTCATAAAAAGTGATCTCCGTGAATCTCGACACCTGCAAGGTGTATTTGATTTAACTGATTATCTGAAAAGGAGGAACTCATCATTATGATCTGCTTTTACTATAGGATCAACCCTACATTTTGTCGTGTTTAAAATATAATATGTATAGCGTAAGTATAATAAGCCGTTCGTACGTTCCCATCTGGGACTCAGGCCTCCTCTCGTTGAGAAATCCGAAAACCGTAATGGAGACTGTTTTATTTGTATGGGAAGTGGTCTACTAATAGAACTGATGAACTAATAGCTATACTATAGTGGACTAATAGCGATACTATAGTGTTATTTCTGTGGGGAGACCTCAACTATATTCTTGTGCAAAAGAGCATTATAATCCAACCGCCGGGCAGTTTTGAGAAAATTAATACTTTGGAACTCACATTTCTTGTAACATTTTTTATTTTAGGAACGTATTACGGGTATTTTAAAGTTATTTTATTTTAAATTTTTTGTGGGTCGCTTTGTAATTTATCTAAGTCACAATAGTTTAATGTGAACGGCTTCTCACCTTTTACTAAATATTGCTTTCCAGATGCAGGGATGTTAATTGTTGAGGAGTTCTCCTGGTACTTCAGCATCAGCTCCACTTTACCATATGCATTCAGTACTGTTGAGGTGACACGTGACTTTGTCTAGCAGAGAAATAAATTTTTTAAGTATTATAAAGTCAGAAATACCCGTTAAAGTGATTTTCAAATAAAAATGTAGCATAAAATATGTACTTATTCTAAAATATTATATTTCTCAAAACTGCGGGGTCAGATTTTGATGCCACTTTGTACAAGGGTATAGTTGAGGTATCTCCACAGAAATACCACAACAGTATCGCTATTGGTTCAAATACCACTTTTTATCAGTCTCCTTTGTAGTTACATACCTACAGATTTGTACGGAACCCTCTGTGCGCGAGTCCGACTCACACTTGACATTGTACCCCACTGCTAAGAAAAAGCCCAATTTCCTCTTATTTTGTGCGATTTTTTCAGTTATTTTAATTGAACAATGTAAAAAAAAAGCATCAAAGCATCCACAAAATCAATGCTATCATTTTGACAATTCAACAAACTTGCTTCATTTGTTAGAAAACACGAGGTTTCGTCAGTTAGAATAACGCAATGTATATTATAGACTAGTCAAAATGAAAGCAATAGAAGCAAGGACTTTCACTATCAAGGTCTGGGTCTACATAAATTTATATCTGTTTTAACAGCATCAACTTCAATTTAAATGTAAGTAGGTATTGTTTCTTTGTTTTCTAGAATGAGTGTGAATTTAATTTACTTCTCCACTGCGGTGTTGTAAGTCAATCACTGCACGTATTTAACTTTAATAAGCATATCAAACATAATCATGCTTATGTAAATATTAAGGAATGTATGTTTTTTTTTTTCAATTCACTGAAATTCCATTGTTTAATTACTGTTTCACTTAAACAAAAGATTTCAATGTTAAGTATGTCAAAATGTAACGATTTTAGATATTTAGCACATCGGAACCCAATAATAGTATAGATAGTTTTTCAGCGTTTTAAAAACATGTTGGTGGTTGCAGTATTTAATAATAAATCTTTATGTGTCTCAACGTCATATTACAGGCCAGTGATTAATATAATGCACATTCTTCCGGATGCAGACATTTCAGCACCAGGTTTTCTTCGTGGTCCGGGTGATCTTCCTTGAGGGTCCTGGTCCAATCACCTGGACCACGAAGAAAATCTGGAGCTGAAATGTCTGATTTTGACGTCCAAAGGACGAAAGGTCACTTTCCTCCTCCTTTTTCAAAAACGTTGCCTGAAAACAGTTCAGCTTTGATATTTTGGAGTAGGGAGATTTTATACCTAATAGTATAATCTGCCTACTCTAAAATCTAAACGATAATTAAAAATAAACGAATTTCGAAGAAGTGTACTAGCTATTCTGTTAAAGTTATAGTAGGTAAGATAAGACTATAGAAATATGTAAGTACCTAAGTATCGCAGATGAATTATTGTACCTGCAACTACTTGTGATGCATTATTGCCATCGATAAACTTAACACGTTAATGCTTCGTATAGAATTACAAGCAGAGCGGAACGATACACACCTGTGTTGTGATAAAAGCAGGTTTTCTACTCTATGGTAATCTTGCTTTTAGCGTCCAGTTTTGTTCAAAGAAGGTTGTCACATTATTAATTAGGTGTATGTAGATACATTTTGCTTTGTCCATTAAGGCATGAAATTCTGTGACTAGATGAATGGTGACCTTGTAGTTCACCAAATCTACGCTTGTTTCAAGCATCAAAACATTGGCTCCTTTATATACTGCCTTTTTTTTCGGAAATGAAATCTGTCGGTACAAACGAGTGGAAAACCGTCATCCGTCTTAACATGGCATTATAAATAAATAAATACAATATGTAACATAATTAATGCAAGACCTCATACACCCCAATTAGAGTATTGAGTTAAAAGCATAATACATTGACCAACACAATTTTTTTAAAGCACACAATTTTTATTTTGAAAATCGTGTTGATCCTAGCATTACCACCCTTACTTTATGCATTAAAAATTGAGTCGTATTGCCTTAAAATAAAACTTAATTTTCTTTGGCTCAATCGGCGCGGCGGTCAGTATGGCAGAATACAAAATACATAATTATTGAAAAAAAAAACCTACATTAAAATTTACTGCAATCGATTCAGTTGTCAATTAATTATGAACAAACTCCTTTCAAGACTTGCGTTTATTCTGTTACACTTGTTTGATATGTCAAAATAACAGCTTTTTAATAAATGCATATGAAAGTATTACGGTACTTTATAACATTTTTTTTTAAATATGATTATATATTTGTCTATCTGTATGACGGTCTGTCTGTTTGTACCGGCTAATCTCCGAAACGGCTGGACCCATTTTGACGGGAGTTTTACTGGCAGATAGCAGATGCAATAAGTAATTTAGGCTTCCTTTTATTTTAGAAAAATAATTAGGGTCACTAGCAAAAAAATTAAAGCCATGAATTCCAATTTGTTTTCCAACATGCACTCGAACGAAGTCGCGGACACAGCTAGTGATAATAAAAACCTGTTTGCAGTCTCAACCCAGCTTTATTCTAAAATATTTCTTCTACTTTATAACTCTGCTCTTGGCATAAACAAATGCGAAGCATTTCGTGAAGAGTACTCTTTTTCTCAATCTAAAATACACAAAGTTCTAAGCACGATGTTACGGAAAACATAAAAAGGCGTTATTTGTGTGTACGGCATGAGTATCATAGCCGTGGGGTCTAGGGGGCTGGGGAAGCGAGAAACGTATCGTATCCGCGGAGACCCCCGACCGCCGGCCGCTTCCTCAAATGATCCCATCTCGCATGTTCTCTGATGATGTATTTCTTTATAAATACTAGCATTTAATTGGTATAATGATGCGGTTAGTGTTATCTTTACGGGAGATTTAGATCGTGCGAAATAGGGCTGTGTCATTTATGGACTAGTTAACGTCAATGTAGTTACCTAAGATTTCAGCTGGGAACTTTGTTTTTCATGTGTCTAATACACGATTCCTATAGAGTTAGTATAATCAGCCGACTTTTCAAAAGACCCGTTTGAAAAATAATGTCTGACTTGTCTCTAGGGAAGTCATTTGCAATCACAATACTTACTGCATTTAAAGTGCTTTTTAATAGAAAACTAGACCTAATTAAAAAATTAACAGGAGCATAAATGTAAACGATATAAAGGGAAGAAAAAGAAAAACCTATTACGACGTGCAATCTCTAGAAGTGGCGGCTACTTACAGTTTCATGTCAGAATCAATCTAGTTGTAGGTCAAACAGAAATATTCAAAAATGAAAGAAGAAAGTTGAATGTATGAGTATTATATTATCTGTGGTATAAGTAAGGTTTCTACATTTTTCAACGAACTTGATGCACATTGCTAATTTGACACCAAACCACTTCCCGTGATTATATGGACATTATTAATTTTTGAAAGAGGCCTAAATCCAGCCATTTTTTTTAAAAGAAAACTTCGAGACTGAGAGAAAAAAGATGAAAATATTTGTCTATGCTTGAAACAAAACGCACTAATAAAATAAAGTAGGAACCTACTCTACAAAAGTCTAGACCTAAAATAAATATTTAAAATACTTAAGAGCAGTTGAATTAACACTAAAATAAACTAATACAAGTACCTATGCACATAAGTACAGCTTACGTTCGAACTAATTCTCAGCAAAATTATTGGCTGTATCTAGGGGCTGAAACATTTATCGTGAAGAAAATAAATAGATCCCTCGACAATGCATATGGATTGTACACTTACATGATACACGAGACTCGCGTGAAATCTGTACAAAGATGAATCTGAAGATAGCAGAAGAGTGGAGATAAGCATGAACATATTTTGACAAAAATTTGACTCATACCTACCAACAGGCCCGCAATGACAGAGGACAGGCGTGAAGAAGGGAGTCGAAGGCCTGTGCCCCAGCAATGGGTCATTCCAAACTGAATAGACAGATAGAACAAGAATATTTACAAGTCCCTCACCTATAAATTTCAGGTCATGCAAGAAAAAGCAGATTTTCTTCAAAACGTTCAGTGAAGTGTACACAAAATTTCAATAAACTGTTTAAAAATAACGAACGACATTCGGAGTAGTCCAAAAGTCGTCGACAGGACACTGGCACATTGCCTGCAAATGCTAATAAACCTCAGTTGACTGTTACTACTTTCGCGACATGGTCAGAACTTGGTAGGTACCTAGTTTAGTTAGTTCCTTTAGGAGAACTATTATTAGTGGAAGAAAATAATGACTACGGAATGAATGGTTTTAGCTTGCAAAACTCTCAAGCTTGGATAAAAGATGTCATGAAACCCAAACAATGACGCATTTTCATAAAATAAATTGAAAAATAAAAAAGCCATCACACACATCTTCCAATAATAACCTCATGTGTTACACCAACAGAAGGAAACAAAACAGGCTCAATCTATTGCAATAGAGCTTTGCCCCGCGGGACGGCCAGTGGGGGCGCACCGGACGTCCGCGGGTCCGCGGGGGGCACGGGGAGGGACGGCTCATCAATCTGCGAACCTCCTCATGTCGATATATTACGAGTGGCCTACATACCGGTCCGGTTTCATACGCAGATGTGACCTAAAAGCTTCCGCGAAATGAGGCCCACGCTAGTTGGAAAACTAATCAAATATACTTATTGGCAACGTAATATTAATTTGTAAATTTAGTACTGCTGTGACTATTTGAGATTAATGGATTGATTTTAATTGACTAGGAGAAGGGAGGCGTCCACTGGTTTGTGAATAAAGAAACTCATTATGTCAGCTTATAAGAACATGAACGGATCAATTAACTATTTAATTTGTAAATTATTGTCTAATTTCTGAGATACACAATAATAATCACTTTTACATAAGCAGAACCAAACAATTCTATCAATCTTAATTTTAAAGCAATAAAAGGAGCTTAATCATATTCTAAAACATCTCAGAATTAACTTGTAATATTGTCAACTTTTGATAAATGAATTTATAAATCGTTTTATTTATACAGTTTCTTAATCGAAATCATAATTGGCCAAAGTCAATGAATAGGGCCTAGAATATCAAAGAAAACAAATTCTTTGCCCACAAAATAATTAATTAAAGATGAACAAGTTATCTTCCAGCGACACCTAGCGGCCACCATTCTCTTTTGTATAGCCATCTTTTCATCGTCAAAACTCATTTCAATTAATTTTCGTAAAAGTAAGTAAATGATGTGCCCTTTAAAAGCGAGATATCATTAACACTGGTGTGAGGGTGGTGGGTCTGAGCGACCGCCCGGCTGCCAGACGAATATTGTTCCGAAATAAAAGCAGATATTATTTATTTTAAAGAGACGTACTTTTTATGTTGGTGTTGGAATGATTGATCTTAATAAAAGTGAAAGTGAGTAAGTTGTTTATGAATATGGGACACTGAAATTACAAATACGTTAATCTACCATGTGTAATTTTCCTCCTGTCCAGCGTATTTGTAGTGTATCCTCTGATCTTTGATAATTAAAAAGTTTATCTAAAAAAAAATCCCGTCTTACTAGGTACAGAACAGTATCTTAAAGAAATATAAAATTAAAGAAAAAATAAAACTCCCCTATTCCCGGTTGCCACCCACCGACTCCCACGGGAGAATCATTAGGAAAAAATCGTGTTGATGGATTTAATTACAAAAAATAATTATTCTAAAGAAAGTTGCCTGAATAAACTCGGACGGAGCGGGTTCTTCGATTCCCCCCTTAATCGGATTAATTTACTTTTAAAAAGCAGGGGGGTGGATGTTGTAATTAATGGAATGATAACATTACCCACCTCGTGGTCGGACGCCTTCCTGAATTAATAGAGACATAAACAAAGGTAATACAGGTTTTATTGTGGCGAATGCGCAATCTTAATAGGTAATTTTAATTTCATACATTTAGACTGCATTTCTATAAATCGTAGTGTATCGAGACATTTCAATCAAAAAGAAATGTGTAAAAAACTCTTTTTAAATATTTTACGAACATTTTAAAAAACAATCAATAATTGGCTTTTCCACGACGCGCGCCCATTTGTTCTGAGCGTAGTTCGCTGGCGACGCCACTCGAATTCTTACGATCTCCAGTAACGGTCCCGATGAGAAGCGCTTTTTCCACTCGGTTACCGTCCGGTGATCTGTTCTGAACGCATCTCCACTGACGCAAATCATATTGCGAGGAAGGGTTCGGGATTAGGAACGTAACGTGGAATCGTCTAGTCATTGCCGCTGATTTTTCTCGGTCTCTCCGACCCTTAGACGTAAATGTATCGCAATGTCACGAGCGTTTGCGGGTTAGCCGACTGGCTTATTTAAATAAATAAATTAAATGAAAAACTCTTCCCTTGATTACATGTGAGTGATGCGCATGGGTGATGTTGGAATGTATTGGTAAATCCACATAAATAATTCGACAAATTACAATTGAATTGGAGATGTCTTACAAAAATCAAATAACTTCTTTTCATAAAATATTTCCTATTAACAGGTAGGTAATGACTGAGAAAACGTAAGCAAAACAATATTTTCCATAGTAAACAATTGGTTCTTTTACATATTTTAATTGAGTCATGAATACGTAACGTTTTAAGTAGGGAATGACTTGTATTTATAGATTTCCTGTTTATTTTCAATAAACATTTTTCCATTACAATAACAAAGAAAACAGCAGAAAATGGAACCTATATACAAAACGCACTCTCAGATTATTTTTCAAAGCAATCCAACCCTAAATTGCTAAAGTTATTCTGTGTCGGCGCTGGAGAGAATGGGTGTTATTTTTCTCGCATGTGCTGTCTCATGTCGTGATCATTCTTTACGTTTCGTCTATCTATGTCCGATGCGGTGGGGGTGCTCTGGATTTTCGCTCTCCTTGAACAACACGTTACTGGGATTTTTCTTAGAACACTTTATATTTTTGCTTTGAGAAACAAAGAAATGAAGTGGAAATTTTCGTTAGGTATTTTTAGAAGGTTTTCTGCCACTTGAGAGCAGGGAACAGATTTGTATTTTCATGAAAATAACAGTAGGTAGATACATAAACGACCTAGGAAAACCTGTGAAAATAGATAATTAAGCCAGGTTTCTACAAAAGTTAGATGTACTGATAGAAATAAAACAATAAGAGTACTCATCGTCATCATATCATAATGTTCCCACTATAATGTTCCCACTGCTGGGACACAGGCTTCCCCTGACTAAGAGGGAGTGGGCCCTAATCCACCAGGCGGGCCATGTGCAGTTTGGTAGATGTCACATGTCACCGCTTTTTTGGTTCTAGAACATGCCGGTTTCCTCACGATGTTTTCCTTCACCGTTTTGAGACACGAAGTAAAACAGGAGGCGACTGAGTGCGCACCTACGACCTACTACTCGGTATGTCGCGGCCGTTACCACTGGTCCACCGCTGCTCACACAAGACCAACACGGCTCTCCTCACAGAAGAGGACTGCCAGAGTCACAGAAATTCACTTCAAAGAAGACCTGTGGTCTAATAACGTAAAAAATTCCGTCAAAGCAAAACCCGAGCCAATACTTACTAGATAATAATTGCCAGAACATCTCTACACACTCCGCCAGAGACACCACGTGATGGGATTTCATATAGATATTAACGGGTGTCCCCTTGTTTCGCAGACAGAAATTTCATAGAATTTCGTTTCCCAGAAAATGTTTCATATAATATTTGGTCCTTGTATTTTTATTTCGAATATTATTGTTTGATGTTGTACTTGAATGAAACATAATATTTCACAGAAACACAATTCAATGAATTTTTAATCACATTTTTTTATTTAACAAATTTATCAAGCAGTAGAATTATTATTTATTATATTGTTTTTTCGGTGTATTTTTCCATGGTATTTGAATGAACTATAAAAATAATGGTTTCTATAAGCGATCTCGGGACTTGGGGCATCCCGGCTTGGCTTAAGTTAGGTTCCTTTAAACCCTGTAGACAGTAATAGGGGGGGTCTTATTATTATTGCTTGTAGGTAAACCAACTTAGACCCGCCACGTGATGTTAACCGCGAATTGTAACGTTTAGAAACTGTCACTCGATAAAATGTTTTTCTTGGTAATAAGCTTTAATATTAACTAAACAATATGAGGATAAAGAATATTTGATTTGTTATTCTATGATATGATTATTCTAACATTAAACTTTATGTGAAACATAATAAATGATTTAAAAATCTTCAAAGTAAGTATTCTGCCGTGCGTATTGATTATTCTATGAAACGAAAATATGATAAAAAATTCATGTGAAACGAAATTCTATAAAACTATTAGCTATAAAACAACGTACAACCATGTTAACGACATACCTAGCGTCACGTCAACATTCCTCTGAGAACTTGTTGTACCAAAGATTTCCAATTAATCAGTTTCCTTCGACACTTAATAACAACTCTCAGGTATTTGTCTCGAGAACTTATATAACAAAACTGTTATTTTACTTCAATTAGGTAGGTACTAACAAGTCTTTGCAAGCGAGGTTTTATTACTATTGGCCTTGTGACTCGAAACGTAGCGAGCATATAAATACTTTGTACTCGCATTATGATTCCACTTTTTGTGATTTGGCTCAAAACGCAGTTAGCGTAAGAAAATAAAGGGTTACACTATTGTTTACATGTTTTCAGATTGTCAAAAATCTATACTTAAGGCTGATTTTACCAAAGTCAGATAACATCTTTTATGTTTAATTTATTGTTTAACAATGATATCGCATTAATGGTTGTTTCTAACTGAAGCTGGTAATTTTCTATAAGATAGTTGCATTGCCTTACCAAAACCCCAGGCAACCTTGATTTTCTATAATTTAGGTAAGTGTCCGCGTGTTATTATCCGCATCTTATATCTCTTAAGTGATAATATTATCCATAATTATTAAGCACTAGGTATACAAAAAAGAAGCTTTCATGATAATTTTGGTTTTAATTTTGATCAAATACAATAGGAAAAACAATGATAAGTAGGTACCTAACAACCAAAGACGATCTATTAGTGATGCGTAATGTAACCTACTCAACAAGTAGAGGTAGAACGCCATCGTCGAAGGTTCCGCTGGAGCGCGATTTTCGACGGAAAGAACAACAAGCTGGTTAGAGCACGACTTCAAAAAATATATCAGTAAGTAACTAGGTTTTCTTGTAATTTATATCTATTATTATTGTTGTATTTCCCATGAAGATAGTGGACAAAAGAGAGCCTATAAACTAAAAAAAAAAACTAAAAAAATTACTATTTCTTTTCAGTGGGCATGTATGTAGATTGTTATGCCTGTACATTTAGCTCATTATAAAAAAAATAAAGCAATAATTATCGCAATCGTCTATTTTTCTGGATTTGAAAAGTACAGGCATACTGCTCTATCAATTTCATTAAAAAAAAAAAAAAATCGCCGAGTCAGGGGTTTCTAATAATTGCATTTTAAAACAGAACACTAATAACCATGAACTTCATAAATACATAAACTTAAATGACTTGCGATAAAACACTATTCCTGTCTTCTCCCTGTTGGGTCCCAGATTACATCATAGGAAATGTAACATCTACGGGAAAACTCATCACGGGTCACGCGTAATAGCAAGAACTTACACGATTTCACAATAATGATAACATCTCTTATGTTAAAACTAATAACACTATGTTATTAGTGAGATTATAAATCACGCAATCGGAAAAAAACAACAAGGTAATAGATATGTAAATAAATAACAAGACAATTAGATTAAGTAGGTACTAGCAATATGACGTGGCATTTATCTTTGAACGCTACGATGATAGTCTTAAGCGAGTTATTAACGTTGGTGAAATTAGAACTAACTTGGCAACTTATATCACACTTACCTCAGCGTTAGAAGCAACTAAGTTTGGAGTAATAACTTTTATAAAAACAAAGATAGGTACAGTAACTACAAAATAACTTAAATCACAAGCTGTTGATGAGTTAATCGACATTATTCGAAGATCGATAGCAATCGTTGTAAATCATGATCCGCTGCGCTCAAGCAATATAATAGTAGCTCTAGTTATTACGAGTGCATATCACATGCACGACTGTTGATTCTATGAAATAGTTGTAACTGACCTACGAACCGTGGTGCACACAAGCTTTCATATTCACTCCGCAATTTATTATATTTGTGAAACAAAACCTTGTTCTTCTTGATAACGGTGTAATATTTCATAGATTTCTAGCTAAGAAGTGGACAACGCATCAGTTGAATATGTAAGTGTTATGTTTTTAATTTTATTTGCTGAACAACCTTCAGGTTGTATGAATGTATGGATTTCAATGTAGCGTTGAACTATCCATTAGAAATTATTGTTATTGCGCTGTTGAGTAGGTCATCTTTGAATGAAAGACGGTGTACTGTAATAAACTGCGAGACTATGATCTTATATTTTATGGTGAACCATTTTCTTACATCATTTGCTAACTGTTTTTAACATTTTTACCATATAGTAAAAGGCTACATGAATCAATCTTCCATCAATTCTATCAATTCAATTTGTAAAATTGAATTTGGATTTCAAGTTTTGCTATGTTTAATTATTTCATTCTTCTGCGTATAATTTAAGGGAATAATTAGCTCATTTAAAATTAGGTAAACGTATAAAAACAACAAAATACAAATATAAACAACAAATAATTTAAAATATGTTCAGATAAAAACAATATTATTGTTGAATCACTGTAAGAATACGCTGAACATCAACAATTAAATTATTTATGACAGTGTAAAAAAGAATAGAAAAGCTAAGACTGCAAAAATAAACTTTCAAAAACGAGCTTATTTTGAATTAAGTTAAAAGCATTCATAAAAATTGTTAATTGTTTATACTTTGATATGCCTTTCAAGATTTTATATTAAGACTATGGAACGGGCTCCATAAAACACCACACTCAACATAACGACACTCTTCTAGATATGGTGCAGATTACATTGTTCTAATTGTACCTACTCGTTATTTGATAACCTGTGGGAATAACGCACTGACCTTTAAGAGAGAGTACTAAAATAGATTCTATAGTGTGCTAGGCTACCATAGCATATTTTATTCGTGTGAGTTATATATTTATGTGTATAGTAGTTTAGTGCCCTAAGTACCAAAATATAGGAACCAAATTCATCAGCATGAACATTCAATGATTTTTTCTCGATACAAAAATTTTATAAGTTATATCTATTTTTTTTTACTTTTTTCGATATCACGGCGTAACGCTTAAGACTTATTCAATGAAATTTACTTAAAAACATAGAGAATTATCATATCAAAGTTTACTCAAAGTAGTTTCAAATTTTATTCATTTGTTTTGTTAAAAAAGGAGTAAATTCGTTTTGGCACATACGTTATTTTATTCCGAGCACACGCACATTATATCTCTCTTCTTATGCGTTTCGAAAGTAATTGCATCAGTTTCGCTCGCTTAGTAGGTTTTCGAGGTTTTTTAGATTTTCGAGGTAGGGCCTTAAGAGAGAGAACAGTAGTCTTTCTTTCTGGTCAAACCAGCATGGACTAATAACAACCTCATATAGGCAATATTCTGTCTGTCCTTTCATCAAACCATATATGACCCAAAGGTCCCAAATACAGCAGTGAATGGCCAAGATGTTGATCCCGTTAAATAGTTTAAAATATTATAGTTCTAGAACCCTTGTGTTTTTCCTAAACATTTCAAAACTCCAAAGCTAAGTTACGTTAAGTACAACAATCACCTTTAATCGTAGCAGCACTTTTAGTTATAGTAACAGCTTTTAATAATATTCAACAATACCCATCGATAAGACTTGCCACAAACATCAAACTACTGCTTTTAACTTTCTTATACTCTGCTCTCGATGTTTTCTTTACCGCTGGCCAGCTGAAATATGAGCACATGTTGTTTTCTAGGCTTCACTCTTTTTTTCCAAATCAATCAATCAACTCTGCCTTTTGTAGACAATTGTTGTGGATTTCTGAATCAACAACACCGTTACCTTAATGGTCTTTTACATCAAGTCTATCAATAGTTGCATTTGTAAGATCACCAGCTTGCTTGACATCCTATTCGATGTTTATAGATTTGAAATCGATTGGAAATCGAACGAATTCCCATCGTCCTTTTTTTCTAGGAAAATCGTCATGAATACTCTCTAACAGGAGAATGCGAAGAGTTATTCGCCGAACTCTGACCAGCTATTTATCAAATGACCGCCCTCGGTACTTAGAGATATTCTTCTGTAGAAAGCCAAATTTTTATTTTCTACTTCAACTTCTTTTTCGGTTTGACTATTTTGGTCTTGGTCATTGTTGGAATCTTATTCCTCTCTGCAGTTCTCCACATCTATGTTTTTATCATATGTGGGTCCATCCTGATCCCATGTATGAATAATACATGCGATCAGGATGGACATGATCATCACCAAATAACTTGTTGCTACACCCACTTGTCTTCGCATTTGATGGCCATAAAGATTTCGCTGAGGACCTTGGATCTGAACCTAGGTAGCGCTAGCTATATTAGAAATTAAACCTTTCAAGATTTCTAATCCAAACAAAGAATCCTTCTAGAATGCACTGGTATGTTTTGCTAAGTGTATGCGTGCAAAACGATGACGTCGCTGAAAGTACGTGTGGAGCGAATATATGCAACGTCAATCCAAGATTTCGTTCAAAGTATTATGTCATAATCTTATTATGACTTCAACTATGACTTATTGTTGCACGTCGTAGGTATATTGTAATCGTAGAAACATATAACTGTAATGTAGATGACGGATAAGTAATTGAAAAAAATCAGATTTTGTTGATATTAGCATGATCTCATGGGATTTACTAATTACGTGAAGTGTTTATGAGACATCACATCGAATCCCAAGGCGTCTGTTACTCTTTTAAGGATTTAGTGGTTGACAAAAGAAACCAGAATGATAAAAATAATAAAATAAAAATGAAATGCTGTTCGTTGGTAAGCGCATTGCTTGAGAACGGGTGGACCAATTTGGCTAATTTTGTTTTAGAAAGTTTTTTAGGGAAAGAAATGGAAATTTTAAAAAATTGCACGAAAAAATTAAAAGTCCTTTTTCCCATGGAATTTTTGTATTATTTGAATAAGAAAATTAGAATTATTGGAACAAGAAAACGTTTGTCAGGTCAACTAGTTTGAAATAAAATATAATGCAAATATAAAATATAACCAGAAATGCAATGAGGAGAATCGCTTTTTCGATCTCACTTAGCCCGGGGGAGAAATGGGAAATTGGAACGAAATTATCCTTTTGAAGATAGTGTTTTTTTAATATGTATATCTTAAAATATTTAGATTGCTGATGAATTTACCTACAACTACCGATACCGTCCTATTCTTAAATTCAAAGTAATATGGATTTTGGTTCGAGGCTTTTGTAAATCACACAAAGGGAATCCTAAAACGGC
This sequence comes from Gortyna flavago, assembly GCA_963669345.1. Lineage (NCBI taxonomy): Eukaryota > Metazoa > Arthropoda > Insecta > Lepidoptera > Noctuidae > Gortyna > Gortyna flavago. The sequence continues at coordinate 12,602,494 of OY770129.1, forward strand.
AGATTGCTCACCTCCATTACCTATTATGTTTAATAATTCTAATAAATCAATAGTATAAAACAACGATAACTCGTAAAACTGAAAAGGTGATGAAATGACAAATTTTTTGTGTGTTACGTAAGTTATGTCTGACTAGCTATATTAATAGTGACAAACTTATTTACGGAAGAACAGTCCATTATTGCCAATGTCGCAAAAACAAGCCATAATTTTACTCTACGAGCTGGTTTCAACCCTGTGTGGCAAACAAACTTATCAACAATATTTAAATTTAGTAAAACTCAAAGAAAATTGACATAGTATTTATATGACTTGCCAAATGAATGGCTTATGTGAATATTTAAATTGTAATTCATCATTATCATCATCCACAGCCCGACTTCACCCACTGCTGGACATAGGCATATCTTTTCAGATTTTGCCCGCGATGGCAACAAGGTCGTCCGCCCATCATCCCGCTGGACGACCGACACCTCATCTTCCAGTCCTTGGCCACCGGTCACTGCCTTACTCCACCTGTCATCACTGCGCCTTGCCCAACTTCATTTGAGTTCCATAGTCGAAAGTCTGACAAGGGGTATCGTATTACCCACTCACTGGGTTTTGCAAGTCAGATTTTTTCGATATCGGAGACCTTCGTACGTCTTCGGATCTCGACGTTTGGAAATTGTAATTATATATTATGTTTAAATCAATCTAACCCCCTAAGAAAATAAATATGGACGTCCAATGTGGCCCACTGGAAAATCGATACGATAAGGTCCCAAAATTCCCACAAACGCAAGAGAATCAGTTCTTGGAATGATTGTTGATGAATTAATACACAATTAGATTATTGAAGATAATGCAATTTATGCCGTAGTAGCGACATAGTACACCGCACTATGCGAGGACATACATGTGACGGTAGTCCATGTGACTCGTCGCCTACAAATGCGTAGTTCAGACGCCGTACCAAATTATAAACTCTGTTTTATTGCCTTACGATCGTTTGTTTTTTGCGTATAAATACGAATATGAACAGTTCATTCAGTCAATCCAGTTTACATCATTGATAGTAGTGCACTTTGAATTTATTTAAGTTCAGTGTCGAAGGAAATAAGATGTGAGTGTATATATTCGATATATTTATTTAAACTAAGTGTTAATTTATTGTGTGAGATGGAAACTTATTGGACTTCATTTTTTTCTACGCTCTTTATAGATGTTGCTGTGGTTTTGCATATTACCTATAATGTGGTGATTTTATGGCGCTAAATAATTTAAACTTGTGATTAGCTTGTGTAATAGTTAAAATTATCGCATCAATCAATTGTTTATTGCTCAATATAATATTTATCGCAACGTTCTAACAGGTAATGTTCAGAAACTTTGCATGAATATTTGCGCGATACCTAGGTAGGTACATTTATTGGTTAGAAACGGAATGGTAACTTGGAAGTACAATTAAGTAATGCCACGACGGTACGGAGACGGTATTTGCGTTTTGGGGTGAGAAGATGAGTGTTTGTTTGTGCAAACCAATGTTGCCATTTATCTCCAAAACTACTATTCCGATTTTGATACGGTTTTCAGTGATGGGTTTGGATTTGATTGGTGCATGTTCTTAAATAGGTGTTACGGTGATAACTCATTATCTTTTCTTCTCTTTAACTACTATTCTAGAGTTGCGGTTCAATATTTTCTACATCACACCTATCAACTTATTATTTTCATTCTACGTAATGATTTCGAATTGAGTTAAAACAAAGCCCCCAGCAAGGTTTAGTTGTATATACTTATTATAATTATATATTAATATATTAAAATAAATTACTTATAAAATTTTTAATTTAGCTTTTTTTTATTTATTAATCTTGTTCATTCATGATTCAGCTGCGTACGTACGTTTTTCATTCATATTATTTCCGACTATTTCAAGTTACAATTGGAATTTCATTTTCGTCGATGTAATTCAAAAAACATCGTAAAAACATCGTCTAAATGAGAATCATAACATCAAACTGTTATAAGGGACTCCGCTTATTCTGATCTTTTCTATGTAGACAGGAGGACACAGTCACGAAAACCTTTTGCTGTCAGTTTCAATCAGCCGGCCTAGATTTTCTATGAGAGAACAAAATCCTTATCGCCGACCTTGTCGTATAGTAATAAATTCACGATACTGAAAATGTACGTGTACTCACTGAATGCGTATATACGAGTTACGAGTAGTTGCACTGTAACATTGATTTGCGTATTGCCATATCCTTTATTATACCCTAGTACTTTGAATTTTACCGGGTTACTTTTATGTCTTGGATTTTTTTCAGACTGAGAGTTTTTCTAGACTGATTTTTTCACCTTAGTTCTTGCCTAATGCTGAAACATTTATAAAGTTTGTAAACAATTGAACTGTAAAAGTTGAATATGAACCAATCGTTAGGTAGAGTTTTGTTTGCATTAATAGCGCCTACGCTGTTCCTATGCGCGCGAAATAGGGGCACACTGTACATAGCTCCCGCGACTGTGAAATCAGGAAAGTCAGGAAATCATGACTGGGGAGACCCCAGGTCTTGATCATAGAAGAGCACCACAGGCATAGCCGTAGGCAGGACTCCGGATTTGAGATTGGGGATTCTCTCCTTTAGGGGGGGGGGGGAAGCTATGACCCCGCTGATGGTGCGGACAATAATAGATATCAAGTTCGATTTTTAAATCTATTTCCATCGTTGTTGTATCCAACAATGTACACAGTGCCTGCCAGATGTAGAGCCTTCAGAGCATCCCAATAACTACTCACCTACAAACCCAGTCATCAAGAAATCAATAGTGATGGAGGACAATGTAAACGTTTCGAACAAGATAAAAGATACATATTAATAATTATCGATTTCCACAAAATTCCCGTAAAAAGGGCAACGATGTTTATAAACTTTGAACTCAACAGAAACCACATAATGGCAGTTATATCTTCAACAGTACAAGGAAACAACGGTACAAGGACTCTTTTGACGCGTGGCCATAATCGGAACTAACGCCGACATTTTGTTTTTGTGATAAAATTTCTGTGTCAATTTCACAAATGTTTACCAACAACGCCCCCCTGTCAATGTCATTCACGCGCCAAAAGATCCTTATAGTTTGTACCACTCTAGGTATCAAGTATTTGTCTTTGTATGGTATGACATGTGTCTTTTAATTCAACCTATTAAATAATAATCAATAATATAAAAAATTTCATTTTGACCTCAGTATTTGCTTCCGCACCCTCGAAAACCATGAAAACTATTTCTCTCTCTCTCTTTCATTCTCTTGCATATAATAAAAAGTCGCAACGCTTTTTCGTTACGTGAAAAAATACGTCATATCTACCAAAAGTTAAACTCATAATTATTATAAACAACCAATATAGGTTTATTAATTAAGGAACAAAACAAAATACAAACATAAACATCACAAAAACCTCAATAGGTTTGTCCGGATATTGACACACTTTAAGCAATCTTAAAAAGTAAATTAATACTTAGTTATTAACACATAATTTATTTTAAAAAAATTGTGAGGTAGTTAGTAAATAACAACCATAATGTACAAAAACGACGACGATGCTAATCACTTATTATTGAACTAGCTTTTGCCCGCGGCTTCGCCCGGGCGGATGTCGGGAATTATCCCACGGAACGTACTATCGGGATAAAAGTATCCTATGTACTATAACAATATGCAAAGTAATTTTAATAAAACTGGAATATAAATGTTAAAACATTTTTTTAAATATTTTTTTTTGGTATTGCCATCCTTTGCTAGAACATGAAGATTTTGTGGGCTGGATACTCGTGAGCACGCCACATACAATTTATTGCCCATGGGAAAAACAGACGCCCTGTATTCTAAAGTCCGGCGGAGCTTAGTCTGCTCTGCGGTTTCAGCCGCCCTGAAAGACGCGTGGCGCTCCGCATCTAAACACCGACAGTAGTGAAAACAAAACACAAAATACATTAAAACCGAGTACATCCCGAATACAGGCGAACACATCCGAATGTACCGCGGTGTCGGTAACAGTGTCGAGAGTTCAATGGTTTTTTTCCCATCTCAAAAAATGCCCAACGCGCCTAAAGAAGTATCCACTTCAAAAATACGACCGAGATTTTTTTTTCCAAGAAAATCGAGTAATGTACACAACCCACAACGAAGCCAAGAGAAGAAACAATTAAATTCAATATAATTATTTCAATTATCTATGAACTAGCAACGATTTTTTTTTAAACGAACGACCAATCTATCACGACTCCAATACGTTGCATGAATAAGGGTCACTATCCTCACCTGCGGAAAGACATAACACTGCGATTCAGAAAATCGCGTAAAATCGTGTCATTTGCACAACGCCATCTATCGAGCACACTGGTAAACCTAAGTAAGCAAGTAGTCATAACTTTTGACCGAGTGGACCGATTTTAATGAAATAAAGACTCATTGTCACCCCCAGATACAGACTATGACTATTTTCCAATCCCTTAAAAATCTCTTTAAATATTTACACAAAAATGTCAATATTACTTGTGAATTCTAAAATCATCCCCTATTTTACCCTCTTGAGGGATCATTTTAGAAAAACGACGAAATTCATTATTTGTTACCAAAAGCATAAATTTGAATTTTCATATTCCTAACTTAAGAAATAACAGGTTTCCCATACAAACTTTCATCCCCTATATCCCCCCCTTTAGGGATATTATTGAGACAAAAAGTAGCCTATGTCCTTCCCCGGGATACAATCTATCTCTCTGCCAAATTTTATCGAAATCCGAAGTGGTTTAGGCGTGAAAAGGTAACATACAGACAGACAGAGTTACTTTCGAATTTATAATATTAGTATGGATATTAATTACACAGCATGTTGCATTTTCAAAGAGAATCAAAGAATGTTTTGTATTTAATTTTATAATTACTGTTTGTTATTTCCCGATTAGATTTTTGTTGAAACATCATTAATTAGAGTAGGTAATAGTTCTTGTATCTCGGTACTACCAGTTTTGTTTGGGCTGCCATTCTTGTTGCTATGCTAGTTCTTTGTTGGTGAACTGTTCGATTAATACCCACTTTCGTATTTTAGTGTGTATTGGCAAGATTTTACAATATTTAAAGAAGCCTATCGTAAAGCGTTTTTCTTATTTTATATTTGTAGTTGGTAACCTGCTCCAATGCTTCACATTTACAACCAAGACTGATACTTAATTGCACTTCATGCAAACATTGGTGAGTGTGCGCAATTATTTGGCTTATCAGAGTTGAGTAAATGATTGGAACGAACGGGGATAGTCTTAGTTTTACCAGCATTAGGCACCAGTCCAGCATCATGAAACCACTTACACAAATTATAAAAATCATTTTGTATCGATAGTTCAGCCCTGGACAAGTCTTTATCAGCTGCTACGAGACAGGTGTCGTCCGCGTATTAATAGACTGAGCAATTGTTTATAACATTCTCCATGTCATTGACGTAGTCTAAATAGTGCAAGGGTCCTATAACTGAGCCCTGTGCTGTACCCGGAGCTACTACAGCTACGTCACTTGAGTTCATTGCTGATCTTTACACGACATGTTCTGTTTTTTAAATAATCTCTGCACCAGTTTAATATTGGGCCTCGGACCAAGCTTGTCAAGCTTGTTTATAAGTGTATCGTGCCTGAGAGTATCAAACGCTTTGCTAAAATCAATTATTAGGAAGGTTTTTTAAGTAACATTGTATTCTGATTCAGATATTAGTTTTATGTTGCATTTAGGTAATATTTTATTAAGGTTTTTGCTAAATCCCTTACTGAAATTATTAGGTATTGTACATATAGTTAAGTTATTCTTCTTAAATGCTTTGATAATTGCTTCGTCTACTGACTAACAATAAGCAATTGGCATTTTAGACATTTATAATTTACACAGGAAGATTTTTTCATTACCATCTAAATTTTTACAGGGTGTTCTACCCATGAATACGAACAACTTTCACTATGGGACCAACTCTGAAATCACGAAAAAAAAGAGATGTTTCATACATTTTGGTCAAGTAGGTATTGAACTTTTGTATGAAACAGCAGATTTTTTTTTAACAAATAAAAAATAATAATAAAATTACTTATTTTACGCATGCGTGTGGTAAAGTTATATACAAGTCTTAAAGCTATTTTTTTCTGTAAATGCTAAATAGTATTTATTTTTGTAATAGTTTTATTTGTAACTTGCACTCCCCGCGGTTTCACCCACATAAGAGTCGATCCCGTGGGAATATCGGGATAAAAAGTATCATATGTCTGTATCCTGGTTATAAACTATTATCTGTGTGGCAAATTTCAACCAAATCCGTTCAGCCATTTGTGCGTGAAAAAATAACAAACATACAAACACACTCACAAACTTTCGCCTTTATAATATTAGTGTGATAAAACATAAAAGTCTATACATTTCATGACGAATATCACTAGTAGCTATTATACAAAGTGGCGCTACAACAGCGACATTAATTTTAGAAAATTGTAAATAAATAAATACATTTATAATGAAATTAAAATATGTTCATGACACAAAAACGCGAAACCGTCATACATAATCAGCCTATAATGTTCCCACTGCTGGGACACAGGCCTCCTCTCAGTGAGAGGGAGTGGGCCGTAATCTACCACGCGGGCCCAGTGCGGGTGTCACATGTCGTCGAATTTTTGGTTCTAGGACATGCCGGTTTCCTCACGATGTTTTCCTTCACCGTTTTGAACACAGCAGTGGTGATGAAATAATTTACACAAAGTAAAGCGCCTGTCTGGGTTCGAACCTACGACCTACAACTCTAAGTCGCGGCCGATACCACTGGGCCACCACTACTCTCCGTCTACGTGTGTTAAATTAATGTCGTCATTAAAGCGGCACGCTGTACCTATAGTATTTACGTATACACAAATTTATTTAAAATAATTACTAACATCACATACGCGTTATTTATAATGTGCCTATGTAACAATAAAAGAAATTCGTGAAACTAACTAAAACCCATCACAAAAAAATCAACTTATTATTTTTCCTGATATTGTGGCAAAACAATATCACGAAAGTTCTCGGAAATAGAGAAGTGTATTTTCAGCAGTCAGTAAAAGTTAAAATTAGGTACCTACTTATAATCTAAAATACATTTTTTTTAATACAATCTTACAATAACCACGAACTAAAAACAAAAAACTCTCTGAACTTTTCCCAAACATTAAACTGTTTTTTTTTTTTTCATAAATACAGTAATTTAAAAAAGTCTCCATTCCCATATAAACAAAACATAAAAAATGAACTCAAGCTATACATTACAAAAAACGCCAAAAAGCGAACATACCTACATAAAAGTAAAGCGAGCTTTTCTCATTCTCAGATTGTTACCAGCGTGGGCGATACATAACTTTAACTTCCGAAGCACACGCTCTGAAATATTTATTCCTGAAACGTAAAGATCGGGTGGGGGGAGTGGGGGGGCGGTTTATCCCGCGGTTTCCTTCCCACCGTGTTTTACTTCGAGAATGGGAAGTCGCCGCCGCCGGGTCGATATCGCCAAAGATTATTACGTGTTTTCTGATTTGGAATGTGAGGTTTTGGGTATGTCGTGATGTGTGGTAGCTATATTGAGGCAATCCTCTTTCAGGTGGAACCTTTCACGTCGGTAGACTTCAGGCAGTTGCAAAAGTTTTTTTCATGTTTTTGCCCATTCGTAAAAGCATGGGGGTTTTTACCACTGTCTGTCGTAATTTTTTCTATTAGGTTACCTTCACAATTTACTTCGTTGATTCGACCCTGACACCTCAAAAATTTCAAGACCTTGAAGCTCACGGACCGAGCACAGCTGCTGAAACAACAGTCTGTTATGATTGTATCACCTAGTTGTTTATCACTTTCTGAGCCGAACATAACATCGTCAAGGGTTAGGCAGATTAGAAGTGTACCTATAGTACATTTCGCCAGTTATGTTTAAGTCCCATGTAATATGGAGCGAGCCTAGTGCCATCAACCAGACAAATCCAAACTCTAGGCTTCTACACAGAGCGGAAAACATACTTATTACCAAACCAACGTTTCAACCTACGTGCACGTCTCGTGGCACAATCATCGCGCATATAATCTGTGGCAGTTCCCCGACCTCCAGTGGGGGCCCCCCCACCGTTCGATTGTCTGCGGAGGCTGCCCGACGGTGCCATCTGATGTGCCGAGAGCACTCCAGATCTGCATAGATCGTTGCCTTCGTTTTTTCCCTATCGAAAAATCAATACTCACAGTTTCATAAAGTCGGAGACACTCCTTGATTTCATTACAGGTTAATTCTTGCGAGTTGCTTTTATAGACTTTGTTTTTAGGCCATTTTTTGTTAGGGATTTTTTTTAATTATAATAATTATTTTTGTTATTAACTGGCATAAAAGAAAGATCTTTAGATGTAATTTAAAGTATCTTCAGGAAACATTTACATGAAAATCTCGTATCTACAAACGTATAACAATAAGACAAACCCATCGCACAATAGTATATGTAGTTCACCGATCTGTAGGCTGCAAACGACTACGGGTACATAATGTGAAGAACCTCATCCCAAATCCATACCGAGCTTTCCGCCGCTACCACCCTCAAGGGGAAAGAGGCTCAAACACCATGCAATAAAGCCTTCGGATCCGGCAAAACAAATACAACGAACATTCCAATGCTAGATATCACTCGCTCCGCCCACACAGTTGGCATTACGACTGTGAGCGCTCCCATTGGTCGCCGCGAAGCCTTCTCCATTTCGAATTGGTTATTTTTTTTCTACAATTGAAATTGGACTTGTCCATTTGTTCTGTACGAGTGCGGTGCGCATGCGTTTCGGAGAGGCGTCTACGTCACGTAGACGTAGATACGTTTCGAGGGCTCCGAATGTTTTATTGGATTCCACTCTCTGTTCCCATTCGCATTTCTGATTCAGATTTGGATTTGCTCTCGAATTGCTTTCAGTGCGCAGTCGTGTTGATTCGTATAGCTTTTTGTATTTGTTTAGAAATAACGTGAGTTTATTTTATTGAATGTTAAGATGATGTGATCTTTCGTTTGTTATGATGAAGATAGCAATAGACAGGTAATCAAATGTAGAGGATAATGTTGTTTTAAATGTTGAAGTGAAATAATACACAGTGGGATCTTCAATTATAAAGACTTTGAAGTTGCATAATTCAGTTGCACTTACAAAGCTCCAACAAAACTAGTGAAACTTCAACATACTGTCGCAACAACGAATAACAAAAACTTTTAGCAAACAACTTTATGCAGTCCCAACAAAGCATCGATCAAATGATTTAAAACCGCGTGAAGCCACTGAAAGCATTCCGTGAGAATTTCATCAAAACACCATACAACATCGTATGCAATAATGCGTCCGCAACTCTCCCCGTATTTCTAGACTCCCTCAAACCGTGGGGTGACACCTTAGTACTAGGTTTTACAGTTCAGAATGTGGCGGCAAGTTGCAGCGACAAGTGTAACACGGGTTGGCATCCGCAGCTAGCTCTGTCCGGAACAATTTCATTTGCGACTGGGCGAGGATAGCGCTGTAATTACAACAACAATCGATAGAGGCGCCACCGTCTGCCGCACGTTTAATCTCGCCAGAATCAAAGGACCGTCGCCTCACACCCACCTCCGCACCCAAAACAAACGTACGACATCACATACCTCGATCCTACCGCTTTGTGCGACATTCATTGCGTACTTCCCTGCATCAGAGATTCCGTCCCCTGCCTCTAAACAGCAATGTTTGCCGTTAAACAAATACAAATTGTTTGAAACTCGTTGCGTGGTACATACTTTGTCTCCAAGCCTATATCTGCAAAGGTATGTTTGAAGTCCCCGGACCAGATAGTTGCATTTCCAGTCTGCTATACATAACTATTTCTGGAGTTTTATTAAAGCATAACATTGTAGCTATTTGACACAGACGAACACCTGCATAGCTGAGCAGCTTTTGTTTTTGTCGAGTGGTCTCGGATGGTTCTTGATTAGTAATGCATTACTACATCCTGTTCTAGTGGCGCCTAGGTGTTTATGGTCTTTGAAAATGCTCATATTCAAAGTATTTTAACCGATCGAACTTGCCCAATAAAACAAAACTTAGGTACCGTCGAACGTAGTTTCGACACGATTACGTACGTACGGTACGTGCCTAGCACACCACATTAATGAATTCTCCCCAACTCGTGTAAATCATACTGTTTATAACAACAGCTCCAAATTATAATTAAGGTATCGATTTAAAGCGGCATCGATACGGCGAACTCTATCGAATTAAACGTGCATGGATGTGTGTAGTACTTAAATATCGATTGTCAATAATTTGTATGCGCGCAGCATCGGCTGCGGTGTTCAGACTTAGCTTATTGTTTTGCTGAAATTATTGCCAGCGGTATTTGTAACATTAGCTCGCTTATTTCATTCTATTAATCTAGTCGCTGTATTGAAGATTGAGACAAGTTATAATTTTCTTGGAAAGCTGCTGTAGGTCGGTATCAATTTATTGTCGTGTTAGGTATATTTTTTTCAATTTTACTATCCAAATCCTATTTATTAGATTCCTCGTTAAGACGAGGAATCTGGGATCTCTGGGAGGGAGCTTTTGACCTTTAAAACATTAAGATGTTTTAAAGGTCAAAAGCTATTCCTATAAAAAGCAAGTAGGTACTCTGGCTCCTTCAAGTCTTCTAAATAATTTTAAATCTAGATGCCTGTATTCGTCTTTTCTCAATCTCAATACGTTTTAATCTAGGTATGCTTTTGACTCCAATTTACCCAGAGTTGTCATCATTTACATCCCAATGCCATTACCTCTCCAGTTTAAGACATCTCTCTCAACAAACCTCCCATCTCCGAACACACTAAAATTGCAACCGCAATAGCAAACACTAAAATACATTATAATAAATTCTATGCTATTTATTTCCCATGTAAGCGGCATGAATGCCGTACCGCGCAGTCGGAACAGTGCAACACATATAAAGCAGCCTCGCACCACGGAGCGCTAGCACTCGAAATCCTACAGATTTAGCACGTAACTCTGCGAAATCCGAGGCTAGGGATAAATTATTATTTTAATACTTAATACCCGTGCTTATTGTTGCTAGGGAAACTTAGTGGAATATATTAGAAAAGGGATTTAGAAAAAGAGTTTGTTCTGCGACATTATAAATTAAAAAAGAAATAAAAAAACTTAACAATGCTACAGATTTTTGCAAGCCGAATGATATTATAGATTTTCCATAAAAACATGCCCGATAGAACTTTCTAAAAGCTTTTCCTTGAATCATTTTTCTTTACAACAACTCGTCAAAAGTTATTGAAGATACAATTTCGGAGCAGTTTTCAGCCTAACATTTTTTATTTCCCTACATTTAATAAAGCACAACTCCGGAAGTAGCTGGCATTAAATAGTAAGTAGCAAGATCCTTATCTTTCTAGTCTGTGTTCTATTAGGTATCGCTAAATCTAAACGATAGAGCTTTCGAAGTAATCATTCAATTGTAATCATCCGTTCATTACATCAACTAGCTAATGGGAGATATAACAGCTTGTGATGCTGTCCGGAACAGAATGGTTATGACCGCATGAACATTAATCACATCGAGCTGTATAATGCTATATAAGCAACTAAACTGACTTGGGAACCGATTGTTATAATTATAAGAACATCTCCCGGAATTCAACCCCCGTAGTACCTACTTGAATATTAATATTTCTGCTCGAGTAGGCAGCTCCTGATATTGATACCAAACCGACTGTAAATAGATTGTTAATGAAACGGGGTCAAGGGCTTCTGAACTCGCGAATCGATACTAAGTTGTATAATCGATTCGATTACAACATGAGTGGTCGACCGCCTACTTCCGAGTAAGTTGGAAGTTCCTACGTTACGTTCTAGAGGCCACGCTACTTATAGAATAGGAAGCGAGTGTAGGTAATGGCGCAAAATAGTGACGCAGTATTATTGCAGGGGGCGGTGGAACCCCACACTCCAGGCGCCGCGGCTCCGACCCACCCCAGAGCGACTGAAACGTCCACGAGAAAAATAAGATCCGTACTCTGTCCCGCTTATTCTTGGGAAAAAAGCTTTTTGTGTATTTTTTAGGTATTCTTTAGGTTGATAGGTAGCTCCGTGTCTGTGTGAGTTAGTAAATAATACTGTATGTACGAATGTCCGCTGTATGTGTTGGGAAACGACGTCGAGTTCAGATATTTTTTCTTCTTCTCTTTCAGACGTCGTTGTAGGGAAATAAATTTATTATTTGTGAGGACCTTCTTGACGTCAGAGTTTCTTATTTCTTTTGTGAAGTGGTAGACATACTTATAGATTTTCATTCTTTTGTTTCTTTCGCGGATAAACAGGAAATTGGACATGTTCAAGGCGGTCTTTCAAGTCGTACTAGAAATGATTCGTTTACCCAAACTGCACGTGTTAGGTACTTTTTGAAATTGATAACTTTTAATGACTGACTAATTATTTAAGGAAATCATTTGTCGTTCGTAACATTTAACGTTAAAAAGTACTTCCCTACTAATTCATGTCTTAAGGACTTCGGAACTTTGATTGTTATTATTAATTAAAAGAAACGCACTTTTCTCTAATTTGGGTGTTCATTCAAGATGCGTTCAGTAAGTGGAAACCAGGACCAAAAAATTTCATTTCTTTATATTATTTTTGTGGTTCTTTGTTAAACTGCTTACCTGGACTAACGGCGTCCTGATTATTGCAATAGTTTCTAGGCACGCGTTAGTAATGCCACTACTGGTTCCTACTAAAATCCAAAGCATTGCTATGAATAGCTTCGTGCAATATCATCGCACCTACCTGTTGATACGACAAGGAGTTCTGCTCTACCCGCAAGGGGAAAATGTAATCCTATAGTTGTTATAAACATTTTCTATAACTACATTGGGATATATACCATCTGCAAGTACTTATGTAATTTACCTAATTTGTACTTAACTCAGTTTTGGGTTCTGGAAAAAGACCGGAAATTAGCCGTAAATGGACAATTTATGGTCTTATCTCAAGATATTTTTACTACCACTGCACACTGTAAACTGCTAAAATTCAAAACTGAGCAGCGAAAACAATGCGCTTGTGCTATGTAGCACTAGCGTAGCATATGCGCTAGGCGCGTGGTTAGAAGTCAGTAATTGTTGCTAGCAAAAACTGACATCGAAATCCCTTTCAGCGCGAGAAAACGCCACTCAATTAAGTAGTCAACGTGACAGAAAATCTGCCTACCGTCAATTACTGGTCTACAATAATACTACGAGATATAGCTTAAAAAGGCAAAAAAAAACGCAAACCGTTATTCGTAGCTGCAGTATCAAGTCAGTAGGTATCCCAAAAGTAAGTTTAAAATTCACGTCCGTAAACTTGACCTTCATTCCGCTCTAGCAACAAAAATTACATCGAATACAGAAATCTTCCTGAACACACAAAATTGACCTCGCAGTAACAGCTTCATAATTTCAGATTATCTGAAGTACCTACATTTTGGTACAGCGCCATCTATTAAAAGTTAGTGAAACTGTGTGAAATGAACAGCCTTCATCCCAAAATATACTCCTGTACTTGGTGGTTTAGACACGTTTCAAGACATTTCTTTGTGAGAATGGTAGATGGCACTCGAACAAACAGCACATCTCGTTACTCATAGAGGTAGGCAGATGTGTAGGTATTTTAGTGTAGTAACAGATTGACAATGACTTGGGTCCATGTTTTATATTATAAGAATCGTTTCGGTAACTTTTAGTAAACGACAAATAATTATCCTATGTCAAATAGAAAAACAACACGACGTAAGTTCTGTAATTATCATGGAACTAAATTATGCATTTCTATTCTATGAAACATCCCCTAAAAACTTTGGCAAAGAGTTTGAGGGAGCAATTCGTAACGTCGTAATTCCGACCCCTCAGATACAGGCAAATGTCTAGTTTGGGAGTCACCGTCCATTTATTCTTGTACAAATTATGATTATTAATAAATCAATTTTGTTTTCATTTTGCCAACACTTAAAAAAAATGATAATGGAGTAAGTGTAGATTGGGCTTTGGTTTTAGAATAGGCTGGGCCTTTATTAGTTTAAATCCATTATTACTCTGTTTCTCTGTGATTAGAGAAATAATCTGTACGGTGAGTTTCCTAAAGTTACAGTTACAGATATAAACAATACGTATCGGGTCTGAACTAATTTAACTAAAATTGAGTAATTTTGCTTACAAATTATAAAATAACTAGCTTTCGCCTGCGGCTTTGCCCGCGAGGTATGTCGATAAAAACTATCCTATGTTCTTACCCGGGATGCAATCTATCTCTCTGCCAAATTTTATCGAAATCCGTTCAGTGGTTTAGGCGTGAAAAGGTAACATACAAACAGACAGACAGACAGAGTTACTTTCGAATTTATAATATTAGTATGGATTGCGCTATAATTGCAAGAAGATAATAGTTACAATAATGACGCAATCTATTGTAGGTACGTATTGTTTTATTACTTCGAGGAATCGATCTCATATTGGTGAAGCAACTTAAGCAGCATGTAAATAAATAATTCCTAGTAAGTAGTAACATTAGACGACTGCATAATAATATATCTACGCTAATGATTTATAAATGACTAATTTAAAGTCAGCTAGGTTATCAATGAACAAATCATTCAAGGAATATTAATATTAATAATGCAATGCCAAGGTAAACAGTCCGTATCGATAAGAATGTTATATTTATGATATCGTCCATTGACCATTACAATTTCTAAGCCTACGACAACTTCTCCTTTTATGACCTTAGTCATAACCTGCCTTAAGGCTCGAAACATTGGGACGTCAATAAGAGACGAATTTAACCGTCGCGATGACTAAACGACATATATCTCTCTCCTTCTAACATACCGATAAGTGCATCTAAAAAAGAGACAAGTAATAATTTAAAAATTTGGGCAGTAAATTCGTGGGGCATTGCACTCACTGACTGGATGTGAGAGGACGAAAGTACGAATTTTTTTTTTTCAATAATAAGAGAAAGATTGTGCAGGCACGCATTGCGATGCGTTTAGTGTTCGGCTAATGTACGGGTCACATGCGGGCGAAACTTTGCAACAACAATGATTACATCACAAATCCATTAAAAGTAATAAAACCCTGAACGATATGATAATAAATCATTCGACAATTCTTAGTGAACAAGGCTGATAAACGATAATGTTTTATCATTGCAGGGTTCACATTATTTTGAAAAATTACTTTAAGAATCGTGGAAATCCCTCATTAAGACATAACCATCTATAGCGGATTCTTTCGATAGTTACTTACGTAACTCTTTAAAATCTACAAGTATGAAGTACATACGTAATTGACAACTCCTCAGTTATCTACAATCAACGCCTAATCATCACTGATATTATCACTTTGATAAACAGGTACCTGTCATCTTAACAAGCATAATAAAATATTGAGTAGGTAAGGTCAACTTTCTCCCATGACAACGATGGTAATCTATTTACCAAATGACGCCATAGGAATTACAAACATTTTTTCCAAACTTTCACTTGCCTGTTGCGTCACAGGGCCTAGAACAGGTGAGACCAGTAAGGTCGATGATCTGCATATACAAGAAGTTAATGAATCTTATCAGACTTGAGACTTTAGGGGTTCCGTATGAAATAGAGCTTCAAAATGTGGGCAATGAAATTGTAGCAGAACCCGAAGGAGGATAATCTCGAAGGAGCAAAATCATGGAATGTGTTAAAAGATCGATGCCACGGATAAAAGTGTAAAGTGTGTCGCAACAGTAAAATTACGAGTAGGTATATTTTTAATTTTTAGATTTTTTCTGAAGCAATGTTTTCATAATTCATTTTGGTCTCCACGTTTTTCGACGATAGAGGTAACTTACAAAAAAAAACACACTTGTTTTAGTGTAATGGCTACTTAAAGAAGTATTTATTTAAGTAAAAAGTAAAAGTGATTTCGTAAGAATGAGTGTGAACACCATAAACTCACAACTGGTTATATTTGAGTGGTTTTTATTTGACAAACTCTGGTCCTTATAAACGATAGATATAAGATTTTCAGAATTTAGAAGAATCAATTCAATAAAATAACCAGATTTTAGCATAACTAATCTAATAGTTATTTACTTAATTACATATACTTTATTGTTCATCACAAAAATACATAACAAAAAATAAATCGACCGTCCCCAACATAGTTGGGAAAAGGCTAGGCCGATGATGATGATGAAATCGAACATTACAAAATATATAATGGGCAATCTTATCGCATTCTGCGATCTCTTCCAGGCAACCTTAGAATATATCAATAGGTATAGTTTATTAGTTTGGTGGTCGAATTTTTTATCGCTTACTTGTAGCGGATTCTCTAACAACCACGAATTTGGTTGTCCTTTGGTAAACTGAATAGGCTAATCTACATCAGATAATCAAATAGGTCTGATTTGTGTTTTACGAGTATCTTTGTTTATCCCATTATCTATAGAATCAGAATGTTAATTGTAAGAGTCCACAAAGTAGACAAAATAGTTAAATAAACAACCTGAACCATATGTGGTTCATAGGGCAGGGAATGGGTTAAATTAAGACGCCATAGTTTATAACGTCGCAAATAAAATTAGATATAATATGGGTCGTGCTTAACTCAAAGATCTTGCAATATCTAATACAATTGTTATTTTGTCAGTCACCCAAAGTAAATAAACATTTGAAATAATCTCTCTTTATATGGAGCAAGTTAAGTGCGTAGCTGGTACAATAAAGTTCCCTAAATATGAGCCCTTTTTCCTGCTCTTGCTCGTTCGGCGGTTGAACCCACTCGGGGTGACATTGCTGGTGGCTACCACAACTGCATTGTCGATAGTTTTGATACTTGCAGGATGGAATGAACAGGTGGCCCACTCGAAACTTACTCGACTGAACAACATTGAAACGCGATTGGCTCAAATCTGTTTTTCGGGAAGTTTTCCTCATTTTGATAAAAGATATTCACGAAGTGTAATGGAAAACGACATAAAACAAAATAGGTAACTGCTGTGTCAAAAGATAGAATAAAGATACATAGAATTAAAGGAACTACCGTATATGTCCTGTCCATCTCCAACCACTGAAAATTGCCATACGACTAGAAGAAGCATCTTAAGTAAAATTAAACTATACCAATGATCAAGATCGTTCGATTACTCGCTCAATGTTCGGCGCACTTGCATTATGGCGTATGGACGCACTGATGCACCAACTTGAATTTTTTTCGCGAGTTTTTAACTTTGTCCTTGAAATACGAGTTTAGATTACGGCGCGCATATTTTTTGGTTTAATGCATACTTACATTATTCTTACTTCAGTGCATGTATGTAAATGGGAATTTGGGTAACCTGTTTGAGTCGAAATAAAATCCAAGGTTTTTTAGGCAGTTAACGATGTAATGTGTGTAGTTGCATCGATGATATCAATAGAAATTTTAACATTAAGTAAAGTAGACAATTTACGGCAGTATTTTAGTACACATTTGAATGAGATTAACAGATTACCTATCTGAACTTTGTTATACAGCAAGTACTTAAAACAAGAAAGACAATATGGTACCTAATTTCGGGCAAAATAGAAACATATCCTACTTTCTCCAGCTTTTGTGGTTTTTTTTTTACTTCCATTTATGATTACTCAGTTTTTACTGATACTGTATGCAAATAATTAATATTATCTATTAATTATTTGCATACATTCTTTTTAGTGGGTGTGGTGGGTAGTAAGTACTTAACATTTATTTCTAACTTCGGTTTTAATCTAAATCGTTCCCACAAAAATTAAATTAGAAAAATTTCAAAACTCTAATAAATTTCTAAAAATATACACAGTTTAATATGACATAACAACGAACTTACTGTAAATACGTCATCTAATGCATGCGTGGCGTCATCAATATAAATCACATTATGTTAGGTCAGGCATCCTACCTAACCCAATTGAGTAGATACCGTCGACGCAAAAACTTAAGTAAAAAATACAAAAACGATGCGCGGGCGCAGGGCAATGCACTTTTTCGTGGACGGTCGGGACGATCGTCGCCATGCAACGAATGTACTCGTGAACTGAATGTCAATTCTCTCCGCTGACATGTAAGCTAACACCCTGTACCTTCATTAAAGTAACTAAGTACCTGAAACTAATTAAAACCTATAAAAAACACATATTACCCAGTGTTAGAAGCACTTAGCTTATGAACCTAAATTTTTTATTTGATAATTATAATTAACACATAACCATAATAAACAGAGCTTTTGAAAGCTGTAACTGAAGCGAAAAAGGAAATCCAGATATAAGTAAAAAATATTACGAAAATAAGTTATCTAAAGTATTCTTGTATTTATCGTGTTTTTAACTATGAATGACAACTTTTACTTTGAAAGTAGGACATTTTAAGTTAGCTTGGAGACCTTTGCAAATAAATTACACAAATCCTCATTTAAATTCTGTTTCTATCAATAATTGTTTTTTCCCGATACTTATTACAATCTCCTAAACCTTTCATGTGTTTTTAAGACTTCATAGCAATCTAAGCCATTTTAACCATTCTAACAATGGCTTTAGATCTTAACATTACTAAGCAAAATTAAAAATAGAAATACATTGTATGCTCTTAACATTTGCGCAAACGACTTTCCTCCTTCTTGGTTTAGAACAAAAAACACAGATGAAGGCCAGCGATTGAAAAAAAGTGTTCATCACAAAAGACTATTGACAATAAGACAGACGTTGTTGATCCCATAGGTACTGATAACGCTGGTCTATTTTCAGTTACCTTAGTATAAAATCGCCTTGTTACATTGTTGCATTACGCAAGAAGGAAGACGTTGCGATTTGAGATTTGAATGAATAGAAGATCTTATCTAGTGAAGACATTCATTCAACACTGTAACTATTTCCTGTTTCTATAAATAACCAATTTATCATATTTCACAGAATCACAATGATCGATCCAGAGTTCTATAACGTGGCTAACTCTTTACAAAAGAAAGCAGCAGTCCAATGTCTTAACGAATATGCGAAGAAAATTAACTGGAAGAACATTGGAGACAGCGCTATAGACTTGGGATGTGGTGATGGAAGCGTAACCGTTATTTTAAAGAAATACATGCCCAGTAACTATAAGAAACTAGTTGCCTGCGACATCAGTGAAAAAGCTGTTAAATATGCAAATGAACATCACAGTGATGAAGCGACTATGTTCAGGGTTATGGACATCCAGGGAGACTTGCCAGAAGAAATGAATTCGGCATTCAATCATGTGTTCTCTTTTTACGCTCTGCACTGGATACGAAACCAAGAGTAAGTCCAGTTCTGTTAGCTGTTTATAGTTTGGCAGCCAAATGAGCCACCGCAACGTCTCTGCAATGCATAGGAATCTACTAACTGCTAAGCAGATACTGCCTTTCTCAATCCACTATTTAAGCCATACAAACTCAGATTTTGAACGTTCACATGGAGCAACCGTGCGTCTTATGCTGCTTCAGCAAGCGTGTGATGTTCACTACGCATTAAGTTTTTGAATTGATTTCAGTTAAAGGAAAAGCTTATTTAATTATAGCCAAATGTTTCATTATTTCAGTAAAAGTTTTAGTTGAAATGTTCTTTATTTTTCAGGAAAGCTTTTAGGAATATCTACAATCTTTTGGAAGAAGGCGGTGACTGCCTCCTGACGTTCCTGGGATACACACCTGTTTACAGCGTATACAGTGTCCTGGCTCAGTGCTCAAAGTGGAAGTCATGGTTGAAAGACGTTAAAAAGTTCATCTCTCCCTACCACGATATGCAGGTATATTAACTTTATTTTCCTACATCAAAGCTCCTACAAAAAACTCGCGCTTTATTTCCATGGGGGTAGGCAGAAACTGCAGAACGCAACTAGCTGCTACTTCTGCTGGGAAGCTTTCAAGTTCCCCATAAAATATAAATGGAAAAATACCGCTAGAATCAATGGATTAGTGCTGTAGGTATATAATTATAGCAGTTATGTAACTAACTAAATAATAGTTGTAATAATATTCCTGTTGCATTTGGAATATCAAAAAATACCAAAACAATGTAGCAAATTCATGTAAAAAAATAAGAATACATGACGTCATTATTCACTTTGGAAGTGGATCAAATGCAAATAATAATTATTTATGCAACTGTTGTATAATAAGGGGTATTAAATCACGAATGTGGGTTTATGACACGAGGCGAAGCCGAGTGTGTTAATAGTATCACACGAGTGTTAAAACACTCTTAGTTACAGTTGCTTACTTTATCTACTCGTACACCCATACACCCACCCGTACACCCAAACTATGTATCACTAATTTTTGTAAACTACAAAGTAATACATTTTTGCAATATTAATATCGAACAAAAATGGCGGGATACGAACGACGTGAAAATAACCTATAAGTTTTTTTTAAATAAAAAAACCCGCGTGCACGAAAATGTTCCTTTTTATTAAATTGGAGTTGCATAGTTAAATTTAGTACAACATTATAACACTCGTTTGGATGATATTATCACAGTATATAAAAATAATATTATGGTTACTATGACACTGGTTGCTTTAATGTTGGCGCTACGTTAACTGTTTCAGAAACTTTTATAGAGGATTTATAGCATGGGTGTAGATAAATATATTTGTATTATTTATTTGCTTCGCTCCTCCAAGGCCTCCATCTGCTGCTGGGATGGGAATTGTTGGCAAAACATCAAGACGCCATTGAATTCCTATGTAATCCTTGGTAGGCAAAAGATAACGCGTGATAATGTATGCGCATCAATAACTTAAGATGTAATCTACATGTAGGTACCTCTCACATTGTTGCATGCAGGAAATTGTGCTAGTAAACATATTGATGAAGAACTTGAATAACTACTCCGCCTGTGTCCCAGCAGTGGCGTCTCGGTGAGAGGGTGGGCCGTAATCCAACACGTGGTAGATGTCACGTGTCTTCGAATTTTTTATTCTAGTACATGCCGGTTTCATCACGATATTTTCCATCAAACATTACAAAACCTTATTATTGTTGAATTCAATTTGATTCTTATTTTTGATAAAAATTTCATTTTACATAATCAATTTTAAAAAAAAATTGCAGGAGCCTGAGAAGAAAGTTACACAAATGATGGAAGAAATAGGCTTCAGAAACATTGATGTTAAAGTAAAAGAAATGCTATTTGTGTTCGACAGCGTGGAAGCAATGAAAAGTGAGTTTTGGTTAAACTTACAGGTTATTCATTTTTCATCAGTATAGATACGAGTATCCGTATCAAGCCCTGTCATCAGGTAGATAGATAATAATGATAATTTGATGCCAGCATCCTCGTCAGTAATGATCACATCATACTACAGCTGCAGTCACCCTTCATTTAATTCGGTGGTGGTAATAAACCATTACGTACCTCAACAAATCACGTAAGCTGTCACAGATTATGCACTTGCCATCCTGAACAAGGCTATGCGACTACCTCAGTGATCTGCCATGAAAAGTAGGAGCTACTGATGGTATTTCCCATGACATGTATAACATCTCAACAGTGTCCACCTTGCTTATGATGGTCGAACTCACGTAGGTACCTAGTTCCCATGCAAACTTCCGTTCGTACAACGAATATCCGATGTTATTAATGAACAGAAGCCTAAAAATCCATTTCAATCATTATGATAGATAATTTTATCCCCTATCCCTAGTCCTTAGGGAAATTTTCAAAAAATACTTTCAAAAATTTAATACTCAGCTTTATTTTACTACCTATGTGGTACTTAGTGTAAGGAACACTGCAAAATTTCATTCTTCTAGACCCTTTCTGCTTTATTGACAAACTATGCATATGCAGCTTCAACATAGCTTCAAACTGAATAAATAAAATTTAAAAAAAAACAAATGGTGTGCATAATCTGTCAATAAATCAGTGTTAGTAGTTTTACTTACCTCGTCATATAATAATAATATGAAATCAAATAATACCGTGGGTAATATCGTTAGACCAAAGTTTAACGTGAAACTAATTTTCAGACACCGTAAAAGCGATCGAGCCTTTCGACATGCCAAACGACGTTTACGAAGAATTCATGCAGGATTACTACACAGTAGCTCAAGAAATCGGCGTCATAGAAATAAACAATAATAATGTTGGAGAGTCTTCAATAAACTGCAAGTATTGCCTACTGGTCGTCTGTGCAAACAAATGAGCGGGGTGCCCAAAATTGGTCCCAAAACCATACTGAAATTATATCGGCCGATCCGCCTTAGATCTGATTATTTATACCGCCTATTTTATACTTGCCTCCTAGTTAGATGTTAATATTACTTGAAAATCGTGTCTTAAATTTATTAATTATTAGATATAGTTTTATTAGTAGTAAGTAACAACGGCAATGTGAACAAGCTCCCATTGAAATGGATGGAATTTTTTTTTTTCTGTTTTTACAAATGTTTGCTCTCTTTTTCATCATCCACATATTACCTACGATTACGAATTAAATGAATAATAATAATTTAAATCATCTAAACGGCTCTTTGAGTTGTATACATATCTACCTATATTTGATAATCGTCATGTTTTTCATGAAATAGTCATTTTAATGATTATTATCATTTAGTAAACATCATTCAACCGACGCGATGTAATAAAGAGCTGCAATTTGTAAAAAAAGAAAGACGATTTGAATTTCTCGAACTTACTTTTCTTACAGGATCTAACTTAATTGAAATAACACAGCATATTCAATGAACAAAACCCTTTTTTTGTAATTCTTCAGTTGCATTTCACTAGTAGTTAGACAACAAAGTTTCAAGAATTTTCAGGGATCGAGAGAGATCATCTAGGCATAAAGACTTATGTTCGATACTATAAAAAAAAATTATGTTCTCAATATGTAACACAATACTATTTTTAAACTAGTGATGTAACTTAAAAATATGTAAATGGAAGTAGTGATGTAAGCTAAGGGTAGAGTTTATTTTCTCTTTTTTTTTTTTAATAATTGGATGTAGAACAAGAGTTTAATTACTACTTATTCATATACCTACTTTTTTGAAGAGAAAATATTTTTTACACAACGAACCCTATTTTGATATCGACAGTAATCATTGCTAAAGTAAAAACAAATGTAGTAATGTTTTTGTTTATTAATTACTGTATAATTATATAACGAGTTTTGCACTTACGATTTTCTATTAGCACATTTAATTTTGTGCAGAAACTTTTTCTATTGTATCGATTAATTTTAGTACTTAATTTCTGCTGCTACCTAATTTATTATAATCTTCTAGTTTATTTTATATAAAAAGCACCTAATCTAAAATCTAATCTAAATAAAAAATATTGGCAGGTATACTTAAATCTGCGACGATAGTATTAACATCCAATGTTGTAATATGAACTTCGTAGATTTACCCAAAAGGGGGTTATGGCACAGTAACTTTGTAGGTTTAAAAAATCAAGACTTCAAGTCTAGTGTAACAATCCTGTCAAAGATTTTTTACCTCTGACAGCAACCCAACAGCAAACTTATTCTAACGAGAATTTAGATTACTGTGATTGTGATGCAAAAACAGCGGAAAATAACGGTCATGGACTGCACCTATTATCTCAACCCAGTGTCCAGTGTACGTACATAGGAACTTAGACGGTTCTTTGTACCTACCTATTTTAAGTTACCTTTATTATGAAATAAGTTACTTAAATATAAGACTTTTATATTGTTGTTTTTCACGATTAATAAATCATTTTCCGAATAATTCAGTCGTTGCCTTTCATTTATTTGACTTTCAAGCCCTTGTTTTTCGAAATGAATGAACCGATTTTAATGAAACTTCATACGCATAAGCAGGATACAATTCAAAGGTCTAAAAAGTTATAAAAGCATTTGATTAAAGAAAACATAATTAAGATATTGTAACATTTTATGTTTAAAAAAAAGTTAGGAATCCCGAATTGGATCACTTTTTACTTGTATGCCAATGAATGAAGAGAAATTCTTAAAAAAAGTACATCGCCTGAAGTCAACAATATCCAAATACAAAAAGTGTTTTTTTATGCATGACCACTGTCGCAAATTCGCAATGATTTTAAAAGCTTTCTTTAGCCCTTGCTGTCGGATAATTATCCGATGCTTTTAATACATGACCATTGGATAATTCGCGAAGTACAAATCCTAGCCACTGTACTGATCAAATAATATCAAGGCAAACTGACCGGTGGCACAAGCCAATTTAGACAGCAGGACGTTGCACAGGTTTACTGCCCGGGGCCATAATATAATGTGACAAATCAGCTATTATCCCCCTTGAATCCACTTTGATGTGCACTGAATACAGTGAACACCTCTTTAGACAAACAGTCCCCGTATATGGTATTTGCAATAATTCGCCTGTGATCCTTTACGGGTTAACGGATTTACAGTAAATATGGAGCTAAATTTATACAACCTTGAAATCATTCGTTTTACTTTTCATTCTGTTTATAAATATGGCATTTCTTGCGCAGAAATTTATTATTCTAATAAATGCCAGAGTCCACCCGTAAAGAGTGTACCAGAATTCTGACAATACTAGAAGACGGGCGCAGTCAGCGTTACACGACGAGAACTGAGTTACGCTAGAAAACACATGGCATGAATTGGACTCTGGATGTAACTGTATTGTACTCTGTGTCTCTCTGTGTCAAGAGTAGGTAATGTTTTCGGACGAGCGAGGTTCATACTCATATTCATGTTCATTTATTTGCGTTCCACAAGGTTCATACAAACACGCACGATGGGCGGCAAAGAGTCTACAGAAGACGCACCGTGCTAGTGGTAATAGAAAATGGCACTTAAACTGCAGAAAGATACCTACGTGAATGAAGTCTTAAATGAGTACGTTGACCCATTTTAAGTAAACATGGGTGAAAACGCCATCTTTATGCAAGATAACGTTCGTCCCCCCCATTCAGCTCGCATAGTGTTTGTCTACCTTGAAGATGTCGATATCACACGCATGGAGTGGCCGGCACGCAATCCAGACCCCCTCAACCTCAACCACAACCTTGAACCTCATCGAGATGCCTGGGACGAACTGGGACGACGTGTACGCCAGCGAAATTCCTCTGCAATCACGCTTCGTGAACTGAAAGAAGCACTGATAGAGGAATGTGAGAATATTCCTCCACGTCTTCTCAGAAATCTGGTGGAAAGCATGCTGATTCACATAACAGCTGTATTAAGCTGGGTGTACTTACTATGCCAAATCGAATGACACATAATCGAATATCAATTGGTCGACCACGATAAATCGAACGTCTAAATACTCGAACGTTTTTAACATCGAATGGTTAATAAATCGCACACAATAAAAAATACTAAAATGTGTAAAAATTGCGTATTTGATACCGTAGCACATTTTTCGAAATCTAGTGAAAATGGTCATTTTTTTGTAACATAACTTACTTTTATTCAAATTAAACTAAACAATCTTGAACTTTTATAACATTGATTTAGGCACTATAAAATTATAATATTATAATCTCCAATATTTTGGAAGTTATTGAGGTTATTGTTACCGACCCGCTTTCTTTGTGGCCCAGTGTAGTTAGAAATAGCCTCGCGGACTTTTTCGTTGGTAATGATGAGTACTATAAACATATAGTACCTACATTATTTTCAATATTATTAATAGTTTCCACAGGGCGCGCCAAATAATGAGATTTAAAAGCAAATGTTTGATACCATATTTTACATTTTTGCAGTTTTCGTAGGGATCTCTAGGTTTTTGAAAAATGAAATACAGCCCATGTTTCTCGCTGATAACAGAAAACTAGGTAGTAACATAACATCACGCTTGTAATTCCCGTAGGGTTAGGCAGAGCTGTACCTGTAGTACACCCACATTTCGTCATTTATGTTTAACTATATAGGAAGTATAATATAAATAATATTAAAACAACGGAACTACTGAAGACGTAGCGTTGGAAGGTCCCCCACAAGGTGGACTGACGACCTTGTGAAGGCCGCAAGAACCCGTTGGATGCGAGAAGCACAAAACGTGAGTTGCTTGGGGGAGGCCTATGTCCAGCAGTGAACGTCTTTCGGCTGATGATGATAAACCGAACTACCTACGAAACTCTATGAGAGGTCGATGAGCCCCCCGTTCACACGTACCGCAACGACACCACATCGCTGCAGCGAAAAAATGTGGGCAAGCAGTGGTTACGTGTCAATAGTGTCGCTGCAACTTTTTGCAGTTGCCCTGTGGTTGCGTTTTCGTTAATAGTTGCTATGTGGTTACGTCGTGTTGTGGCTAGTTTGTAGACAGCTAGATCGTTGCCATGCGGTTGCGTTGTGGCTGACTATATAAATTTTCATAAAAATTAGCACCCAGCCACGTGGAGTGGTTGTAGTTGTTAATGTTAATAGGTTTGATTTAAAGCATTCATATATATTTGCCTGTTATGCTGATTAATAATAGTTTTTCAGGAGTGATTATATCGGAGATACTTTATGTTTCGTACTATTTATTATATTCTCTATAAACAAGTTTTATTGCATATTTTTCTATTAAGTACTTATTTAAGAATTAAATATTCTCACAGCTATCGCAAAAAGTACCTAGGTAATTAAAACGGTTCTCAATATTACTTACTTATTGATGTCTAAATATTTGAAACATCCGATCCGATCTGTTATGTAGGTAGTAAATTAGTCATACAAAACGGACAGATGAACTGAAATCTTGAAGTTTGCAACACTGCAAAAGCGCGCAGCGCCTACGCATTGCTGCTATGCAACGTGTCGCTCCTATTTCAGACCTACCGCCCTGCAAAAGTTTAGCTTGTAGTCCATCATTTCAGAACATGTGAAAATAATAAGGAAAATTGAACAAAACAAATGATTACTATCATCATCTTTTTAATTTCCTTCATAGGTTTACAGGAAGGGCTAAAATAGACAGAAGATCCACCAAATACTGAACTTTGGAACGTTTGCACATCAACAGCGCCTGAACTGAGGGCAATTCTCGTAATTTTGAGAACATTCACAGTCTGATCTCAGTCTCAATCTGTCCAAAATTCCTCTAATTTCCCTACATTTTTGACAAGTTTTTGACATTGATTGTGTTGTTGTTTGTCAGCTTCTGTTGTTTGGTTGTTCTGCTGTTCGTTGGTAAGCGCAACACTTGAGAACGTCTGGACCGATTTTGTAAATTTTTGTTTTGAAATGTTCGTAAAAGTCCGAATAAGGTTTCTGGGGAGAGAAAAATTTAAAAAGTTTTCAAATTCGGGAAAACCTGAACGTCTAAAAAAAATTATGAACTCAAGATTCAAGGACAGGGCAACATCAACAAGGACAGGGCAACATCAACAAGGACAGGGCAACATCAACAATAAATGCAAGGCCGTGGTAAAAAAAACTGTTGAGCATAAATTCTACAAATTACTTATAATTTTTTGCTATGGAGACAGTAAAAATAATACCATATATGTTTTCATAGACAGTAAAAATAATACCATATTATGTTTTCATTGCACGTCAATAGTAAAACAGGTAGGATTCGAACTCACGATTTAACCCTAAGCATTCCGACGTCTAAACCCTTGGGCTATTGTCGCTTGTTCATGTTTAATTAAGGTTCAAAACCTGTCTACTTATTAACCACCGGCATGTTCTAGAACCAAAAATTTGAAGACATGCGACATCTACCAACCCACACTGGGCCTGCGTGGTGGAATACGGCCACTATTATCAGTGGGGACATTAATAGGCTGATTATGATTAACCACTAACTCAAACACGACAGAGGAAGACTTAGTAAGGAAAATGGACTTAATAGGAATGTTCCATGAGTTCCATCTCCGTAGGTAGATTTGGTCTGCATTGGCTTGGTCCAAGTACACAATGATATCGCGTCATTGCGTGATTCTGCGTCATAATGTTTTGGGCACGTTTCCGGATGACAGCGATGCGGACGAGTACTTCTACGCCTAAGTGTCCTTTTGTTTTTGTAGTAGTTAGTCTTAAAGGAATTAAAAGAGAACATTTCTGAAACAAATTCATCATGACGTGAGAAAAAATTGTGTGTTATAAGCTAAACCAATGAAGTTCACCTTACTACCCATAGTTATGGACACGAAATAGATAAAATTCCATGGACATGCATATTACATAGCGCATAAGTATTTATCAGCGCTAATTGCATTTGAATGTGACTGATTTTTCTTTCATAGGGGATGAAAGATAAATCAGTCATATTCAACGCAAACAAAATTAAGATGATGTCTGCCAAATCCGCTGCTGCTGTGTATGTTTGAGGCGCGATCGTGCCACGTATAAATGCGCAGTGCCTCGCTCCCGTCGCGACTGTCCGCCGAAACCGCGCTACTCGGCCACGCGCACGCGCACCCGAAAATACTAAACAAGAAAATCATAAACACACGTAATTAATCCACTGAAAATCTCTTTTTTTTTTTTTTAATAAACCATGAATAACGCCGTCTTATATGAAAAATGCAACAGCTTGCAAAAAAGGGATGCGCTCATGTGTTTAGAAGAACACGCGTCAAAAATCAAGTGGAAGAAGAGAAGCAATAATATCTTGGATATAGGATGCGGGGATGGAAGCGTCACCAACATGCTGAAGAAGTACATTCCTACTGACTTCAAGTTGCTTGGCTGTGACATCAGCGAGAAGATGGTGAACTTCGCTAATGATCATCATTGCAACGAGCAGACTTCCTTCACCGTGCTGGACATAGGGGGTGACCTGCCTGAAGGGATGAAGGGAAAATTCGACCACGTGTTTTCGTTCTACGCTTTGCACTGGGTCATAGATCAAGAGTGAGTATTTTTCGCTCAGTTTCATAGTAGAAAATATTAAATAATTTGTTTACCTAAATTACTTTAATTTTATCTTGGATTTTTTAAACTCACTGATGAAATGATTTCATAATAGTACCGTAATTAGGAACCCTTTATAATACAGGGCACTAGGATGGCAAAATAATACTCCAGAATACATAGGGCGTACTCGTCGTTTTGAAACTTCAAATATTAAACATAGTTTAAGGTGAATCAAAATTGGACAGCGAAGACATCATTAAGCAAATTTAAAAATGCGTTTTTTTTTATCGACTTCCTAAATTGTAACTGAAACATAAACTAGTTGGTTTCTGTCTGAAAAGCTCTATTGATCTATTAACTAATAGATCAAAGCAAACTGTAAATTAAGAACAACCCACTTCCAAAAAATACACTTAGTGAAAAATTACTTTAATTTCGGAAGTCGGTGTCTTTGGTTTTGTATTTTAATTTTTTACTGCCGACTTTCGAAATTAGGT
The DNA here is from genome assembly GCA_963669345.1 of Gortyna flavago. Lineage (NCBI taxonomy): Eukaryota > Metazoa > Arthropoda > Insecta > Lepidoptera > Noctuidae > Gortyna > Gortyna flavago. The sequence goes on from OY770129.1 coordinate 12,631,901, forward strand.
AATGTTAAATTTCACTATGTAGTGTTTTTTTGGAAGTCGGTTGTTTTGTTTTTGCTTTTTAGTTGTGGTCCCTACCTACCCGACACAAATTCGTATACCGTCACTTGCGAAGTACAATAACAGTATGTGACATTTACAAGAAATTATTATATGAAAATAATAAATAATAATTATTATAAATCGTGATAGATAAATAAACTTGCTTTATAATCAATAATTTGACAGTACTATTGTTATAGATTATTTTGTATTGTAATAAATGCTTATTTTCCATTTAGAAGTTATTATAACATCATCAACATACACTAAGTGAAAAAAATACATATAAACTGTAGCAGTTAGCATAGTCGTATGTGAAAAATCGCTACTCTAGGGTACGGCCGTTCCAAGTTTGAATATTGTATAAAGTGAACAATAAGTCAATGTACCTTAACCAAATTTGGTGTAAGGTTCATATAATTATGATTTTAGCAATTTCATAATTATGCGGGGGCATTTCTTAAAATTATTCTAAGACGTAAAATGCATTAGAAGGAAAATCGCAAAAATGTAGATCCGACAATGTTAATTGCTACGGAATATTATTGAAGCTAACTCTAAGGGCCCTATCTCACTAGGACACCAGTCGGTCTATTCTGTAAAAATCTCACCATGAAAAGGTTGGTGAAGTGAGCGTAAAGTGAGCTGTCATTCCACCTGATACTAGGGACTGACACTCTTGATAGCTCACTTCACCTAGGTTTTCACGGTGAGATTTATACAAAATACCTCGGTAATGGCGACGGCGCAACCACGGTCGCACAGCCAAAAAATGCATTGTTGGTTGTGCAACCTGAGGTAAGATATATTTTGTATGTTCCGAATTAGAAACTTCTCTTTTTTTTAAGTCGGTTATAAAGTTCAGCAGCATGGCAGAGTTTTTAAAGCTTTATCGTATTTCAGAGCCAGACAATTATCTTTAAAATTAAATTAAAATCTTTTATTTCGGACCCATAAGTGTAGTCCATTTTGTTAGTATAGACCTACACACGACTTAGAAACTAGTGGTAGTACTTATCTATATCTACCAGAAAAACAATACAAACTATTCATTAATACGCCACACTGGCATGTATAATAGGCGTATCCCAATGTCCCAGTATGGAGCTGTCCCACTGTAGTTTTCAGGATGCAGTTGGGACTGGCGCTTACCCTGCGCATAATGGAAGCGCATCGCTTGCGCATGATAGCGTGAAAGCCATCTATTCTCGTCTCTGCGAATATGCTGGAAGCACTGCAGTAGCGCGGCAACCCCATCAACACCCTGAAAGCATTTTATATTAATTGTATTGTATACCCTCTGCGTGTTATAGTTGACCCACAGACTGCATGTATAAGTAGAACGACGTACTCTGTATATATCTTTTATCTCTTTTTATATTTTTGCCTGTAATTGGGCGGTTACTTTCAATTTCATTCAAACCGCAATTATGCATTAATAAATTAATTTATTAATAATTTAAAATTTTTTTTTTTTTTTTTTATTAATTTATTTATTAAATTATTTTTAATTTGCATGAAGATCTGTTATTCCTCCAACAGATCTTCATGCAGACTTGCTGAAAAAGGGAATACCTATAGTAATCTATGAAAATGTTGTAATGGAAATTCAACATCGAATGCATAACACCGGCGAGCGTTAGTGCCATATTTAACGTTTAGGTACCTACGTCTCGGTAAAAGTAGTAGAATCTACTTATAACTAACCTATTAAATGGCCGAATTGGCGCTTTGTTTCTCACAACTAGACTCAACATTGAGCACTGAACTTAGTTATATAGTTATATCAGTTACACCAAATGCGGTTTCTAAAGTTTTAGCACGCTTTACCAAGCTTTAACGAAAGGAATTATAGCATAATTGCACAATCAGCCTATAATGTTCCCATTGCTGGGACCCAGGTCGATATCCGTGGAACCAGGCCTCCTGTATGATAGAGGGAGTGGGCCGTAATCCACCACGAGGCCCAGTGCGAGTTGGTAGATGTCACGTGTCTTGAATTTTTGGTTCTAGGACATGTCGGTTTCCTTAAGGTGTTTTCTTTCATCGTTTTGAGAGCAGTTATAATAAAAAGGAATTTATCTAATTTTTTTTTATTATTCTTCCATTAATTCAAGGACACAGGCAGTGATTTATTGTGATAAATCATTGATCGTTTTTAGAATAGAATAGATAATTTATTTGTCAAAAACATAAATTTACACACACATGGCATGCAAGATTTTACACAAAATTATAGCAGTCATGTTTTGTCCTAACGGCGTACAAATATAAACAGGTAGGTTATTTTTATTAGTAGGTTTATCCATTATTCAAAGCAATTAACAAATCAAATGACAACTTAATCAATCAAATTATAATAAATATACTACAGAATAGTGTCATCAACTCGTCATAGAAATGTATAATTAAATAAAATTAGCCACTCAAATGTCAAAGTAATTAGGAATAAAAATCTACATAATATTTCGCACAAGTCAGATTAATTTACTTGAATATTATACATAACATCAAAATATGTAAATAAAAATAAAACTATAGGTATCAATACTTTGTCGGTTAAAAACTCGGAAATATTACATTAGACTTTTTGAATTAGAAAGTTCTTTAATTTTTTATTCTTTAATGTGTGGCGGGATGTGATTGAATATATTTGGCGCCATGCAGAAGACACTTTTATGCATCAGTGCTGTATTAGACTCTACTATGAACTCGTCGAATTCAGGCGTATATATATACTTCGTATCAGTATCTGCCAAAAGATTTGGGTTTGTTTTAACGAATACCGCAACCTCGTAAATTTATATTGACGGGAGTATTAATATATTATCTTTGACTAGCGGCACCCCGTGGTTTCACCCGCGTTAGTTTCGATCCCCTGAGAATATCGGGATAAAAAGTACCCTATGTGTTAATCCTGGTTATAAACTATCTGTGTACCAAATTTCATCCAAATCCGTTCGGTAGTTTTTGCGTGATTGAGTAACAAACATCCAAACATCTTCACAAACTTCACATTTATAATATTATTAGTAGGATACCTAATTATAGTAGAATGAAATATGACTTACACGTATCAGTACCTACACTAGCCTAAACATCGCTCTGAGACACCTTTTCTGTAACTTAAAGAATAATTCTCTATTAAAAAATAACCCCGTATCTTAAGACTGAGCTAACGATGCCATGATGTGCAGTGAGCAAAGGACGCTTTGCTCAGATCGAAGATCGAAGACAGTTTATAACGAGCATAAGCAGATTTGCTTACCCTTTTGCTTAATTCCTCTGTGTGTACTTTCCAATCCAGTCTTTGATCTATATTAAATACCTAAAAATTTGGTAGTACCTACGCTTTCAATAATTTTACTACCGTGTTCTATTAACATATTAGATGCCTTTGGTCGTTGATTGAACAACATTAACGTTTACTATGATGAAAGGTAGATGATGTCTGCTACTACCGCGCTGGAAGCGGGAATAGTGTCCGCTTATCTCAACAAGGCGTAGGTTATAGAGCCTCTTGAGGGGACGGTCGGTCGGGGCTGTTCGGTTTAAGAGCTTGACCTTAACATCTATCAGCGCAATAATGAATTATGATAATTAGTACTTAAGATGTTGATGTCTTCTGCATGGCGCCAAATATATTCAGTCACATCTGGGCAACACAGCCGCCAAACTAAAGTGGAATTGAGCAGGCCACATCTGCCGCATGTCGCAACAGAATTGGGCAAAAGTAACCACTGACTGGATTCCGAATAACAGGAATAGGCAACGCGGTAGGCCCAGAAAGAGATGGCGTGACGAATTGGACGCCTATCTAAAGGATTGGCCAGATATAACAAGAGACAGGAAAAAATGGAAAGACGGAAGGGAGGCCTTTGCCCTGCAATGGGATATAACAGGCTCATAATAATAATTAGTAATTTAGATGTATTAAGACAGGTAAGTACACAATTAATCAGCACTTCACTTATTTATTTATTTATATATACTTATCTGCTTAGTTGGTCAATTGGTCGCTAGCTCGATCGCGAAGTATGGGATCCTATGCTTTTTTAGGACTTTTTCAGTACTCCGGAGTCTGTACATTACTGTTTCCGGTTAGTGGCATTAGGAACCGAACCGAAGATATTATAACTGGCGAAATGTGAGTGTCACACACCTTTGCCTAACCCTTCGGTTCCCCGAAAGGCGTACAGGCATGATAAAATATTAAGCAATTATAATAATTATGTCCATCAACATTTCAAGTTTTAGGAGCTTAGGTACCTACTTTTCAGGAGACAAGATATATTTGACTTTAAATAACAATAATATGAAAATCATTATCTTTTCAGACGAGCATTCACCAATATCTACAACCTGCTGAATGAGGATGGGGAGTGTTTCATGATATTCCTTGCGGGCGCGCCGATTTTCGACGTGTACCGTGTTCTAGCACGCAACAACAAGTGGAGTCAATGGCTGCAGGACGTCGATAGATTCGTGTCGCCTTATCATGACTCGAAGGTAATTAATAATAACCTACCCACCAATATTCTTTCGATCTTAGAAAATCATTTTAGGGTTCCGACCCAAAGGGTAAAAACGGGACCCTATTACTAAGACTCCACTGTCTGTCTGTCCGTCTGTCACCAGGCTGTATCTTATGAACTGTGATAGCTAGACAGTTGAAATTTTCACAGAATGTGTATTTCTGTTGCCGCTATAACAAAAAATACTAAAACTTGGCCGATTTTTTATTATTAGACTGCGACACCTTGATTTCTGTGAAATTGCGGCGATTAATTAAACCAGTAGTGTTGGTTTTTTTGTGTTGTTTATTCGGAAAGTTAGAAATTGAAAAAGTTAAGTCTTCAGGGTTGAGATGAGATTTATATTAACTAAGTAGATATGCGGATCAGCATTGAGTTTAATAATTAATTAATTATAGTTAACGTTCTTTATTGCTATAATAATGACTCGCACAAAAAAGTGCTTTATGCTCATAGAATCCTACTAATAAAATGATGAAATATTTTTCAGGATCCGGAAAAAGAAGTAAAGAAAATGTTGGAGAAGATAGGTTTTGTTGACAATGAAGTGGAATGTAAAGACTCAGTATTTGTGTACGAAGACCTTCATGTTTTGCGAAGTGAGTATAATTTTATTTTTATCGATATTATTTCAATAAGTGTACAATGTAATCAATCATAGAATATTATTTGCCTACAAAAATGACAGCAACTTAAACACATACAAGTACAGTCAGCGCCATAGATGTGTGGTCAGCACACTTGAACTACAAAAACTACAGCTACGAAAAGAAGGCGCTGTCAAAGTCAAAGGTACAGTCCGTCTCACGAAAGAAGTCCCGCAGACGCGGCGGGCGCTAGGAGTCATAAATCTTATTACAGGCAGTGGTTAATAAAATGCGCAATAAATGAAAATAAAGAAATGTGTGTGAGGTAGGAGGGTTGTTGTTAGAATGTTGCTAACTAAAGTAAAAGTGCGCAGTGCTGCACATCCCTACCCTTATTCAAGTTTAACAAATATCAACTTTATTTCAATGACAATTAAGTTGATTTCAGAGTGACTAGTACTATTGACAAAGTTATAAAAATGTTTGAAGTTGTAGCGTAAACTGAACCTTGTCGTGTAGGAAATTAATGTTATTTTTCCATTAATTCATTTTTGTTTTCATTTTTGGCAAATTAATAATTCGCGAATGCACGGTATATAACAAGTAGTTCAATTTATTGCCGCGAGACTTCTTTCGTGGGACTGACGACTCTACCATGGGCATGCAGGTAACAAAGACAAATTCAAACACAAAGTTTTTTTATTTTCCAAATAAACTATTTACAGGCAGTTTTGGATTATCAAAGGAGTCGGTCAGTCGGAAAGATGAAGCTAGTTGCCCATTGCAATGCATAATAGGTTCTTATGGAAAAGAACGAGCGAGAAACTTCATGGGCACTCTTTTAAATTATATTACTACAAAATATTTGTGACATCTACGTCATCAATGATGAAGTTAAACTTATATTGTGAGAACGATATATAAAAACTCGTGCATGTTAAAGTTAACTGCACATTCACTTGCAACTGTCAACAATGTGTTAGATGTGCTAAGTAGTCAAGTAATTTTAAAGTGTAGAGGGATGTTTAATATTTTTTTGGCTTTAAAGCTACGAAGGATGATCCTACCATGAATCCTACTAAGTACGGGTTTGTCCTTGGTAAGAAACGACATCTCACTAGGACCAGCCGGTTAATTGCAAAACACACTGACAGTAGGAATGGCTTTCATTTTGACAATTTAACATGGATGTAGAATATTAGTTTTTTTTTTGTTGTTGTAATTCTAAAAACCACTACGTTTTCTCATATCACATCTGACATTGGCAGAATTGTCGACATCGGCACCATTACCATAAAGAAAAATAGAATAGAATAACATTTATTTATTGCGTTATACGCAGACAAATTCGAAAATATGACTATCCAATGGATTAGCAGTATCCTTCAAAATCATTCAGATTGCGACTGAAAGTGTGTTATGAATTAGGGTGCCGTACATTAGATATTGCGGTACCCGTCGCCAACATAGGGGAAAAGCTTAAATTCGCAGGATTATACAACTGATCCGATCGATACTCGATATAGTAATAGGTATATTATCTACCTGGAAAAAAACTAATGAAATTCCTCTTTCTTTTTTCACAGATGCCTTCACAGCTGTCAATCCTTTCAAGATCCCGCAAGAGAAGTACGACGACTTCATATCAGATTATCTGGACATAATAAAAGAATTGCAGATAATGACCAAATTCAACAATAATTATGAAACAAGCGTTCAGTTTCGCTATCGTTTACTCGTTGTTTATGCCCGCAAACCAGCGTCACAGGATAAATTGTTAGAAGAATTGAACAAACAAGAATGAAAATCTGTATTGGGACTTTAAACTCTGTATTTTTAGTGCACTTGGTCACCTATTTTTGCCTATGTTGATAAACCAGTTCCAATTAATAAACAATCTCCCCGTGAGGCGATACTAGATATACCTATCAACCTACGTCCGACGATGTGTAGTCAGTTCCACTACAATATGGTGGACTGGCTGTTAACATTTTATGTAGTTGGATGTGTATGTGTGTGTTATTGAAGCCTTTTTCGTATTTGTAAGAGAGAAGTCTTTAATCTCATAGCCAGTGGCATGATTCCTCATTTATAAAGATTGATTAACATAATCGGTGGATCAAGTGACATTCAAGTATCTATGTGAAAGTATTTTTGTAGTGTGATTACAAACAATACATTAGGTTGGGGATGATAGTTTTGATCTCTGATTTGAATTCCAGTGCTAATTCTGTGTTTAGTAATAATAGTTCTATGGTTTTAGTATGTATTTAATGGTGAGGGCAATGAATGATTTTCTAGATCTAAAACGTGAATATTTGTAGACGATGATGACAATATTGTCCATGGTAATCGATACAGCGGCCCCCACAGATAGGTATAGATAGACCTAGATAATGCAAGTACCCCCGGGGCCTAGCACCAGCGCTCACGCTCACCCAGCCAGCTGGATAGTAGTCTATGGTACGGTACACAAGCAGGACAACCCGAAAGTGGCGGCTTACGATTTTTGTACGTAAGCTGGTGCGTTTTTTGGCACGCGAATTATGCTCTTGCGTTATCTAGGGCCCCCCCTGTCAAAGTTATTCGAGTGCCAAAAGATTCTCGTGGCAGTTTAGTCAATATAATTGTCATTTTTATCATGTTAGTTATTATTTATTAAATTGTATAGATCAAAAGAATGTTAGTTGTAAGGGGTTACGGCAATATTCAGTAACACATCCTAAAGATGTATTTTTTATTAAAGTTTTCTGTTCTACTTTATACCTTAGTTTACTTATTCTGTAGTGTTAGCCCAGTGGTACATACCGGCCACGACTTACGAGTTGTAGGTCGTAGGTTCGAACCCCGACAGGCGCTATACTTTGTGTAAATTATTTCATCACCACTGCTCTCAAAAGGGCATATTCTAGAACCAAAAATTCGAAGACATGTGACATCTACCAACCCGTACTGGGCCCATGTGGTGGATTACGGCCCACTCCCTCTCACCGACAGGAGGCCTGTGTCCCAGCAATGGAAACATTCTAGACTAATTATGACTCATCCTGTAAATCGAACTCGAAAGATTTCAATTTGACTTCAAAAGCGCTCTTTCTCTTTAATTAACCTTATTATATAAATCTTTGATCAAGAACATAAATAAAACAAAATAATAAATTGTAGCCTTCTTCCTAAATATTATGTTTTGATGGCAACAAAACACATTTCCTAACTCCATGCTGAGTTTGAACAAGAAGGTTCCGTAGAAAAGCTATGCCCCTCAATGACCCCTCATTGCTATGTACGTGTGTACATTATGGTTGGTTGATTGAGAGAACTTCCCTTATATCAGTTTCAAAAGCGAAACTGTTTTTATACCTTAGGTGATTTTTTTTAACTTTAAGACTTAATCCCTGTAAACTATGTATTGACCTATTGTAATTGTGAACTTTTGTTTTTTGTATTTTATTTTTGTTGTAACTAATAGTAAATTTTCGCATGCCTCCTATAGGTGAGATGTGTAAAACACTACTTTATTGTAACAAAAATTGTGCCATATCTCTGGCGAAATAAATGATTTGGTGGTGAAATTTCAGGAAATAATTACTTAGCAAACGATTTAGGAGTTTTGTATGAGTAGGTAAATAGGTATACAGTGTGGCGATTAGATTACCACATTAAATAGCCTACAGCTGTTATTACAAGTTGATATCAATTTGTTAAAATAATAAAATAAACAAATTTACTAAAAATAGAACACTAAATTTTTTAAACGAAAAAAGGCGAAAAAATTGGCACGAAATAAACCACCCTTGATAATAAGGCACAAGACACGCGCGGGTATCAACAAATCAACACAAAGTAATTACAAATTAAGTTTAAAGTTGTTAAATACTAAAATGAAAAAAAAGTCCCATGGCTAGAATGTTAATTATTTTTATTGTGTATGTTTAAAATACGTAGTGTAGAATACAATTGCCACACTGTATATTGACTGACCTCTATAGTAGGAGTTACGTTCCAACTGAATGCGTATTTGTTCTCTGGTATTTTTGTAAGGCTGATTGTATTAAGACGAGTCATATTCTCCACTTAACAAAACCGGCGAAATGTGGGTATATCTACTATACACCTCTGTCTAATTCTTCGGGGAATACAGAATATTATGTTTTATGTTATTCTCCGATTTTGGTCCTTTGTACGGGTAAAGTAAGTCCAGTCCACTCGATATTGGATCCTGTAATAAAAGAAAACATAGAAAGAATTTGAAATCTTGAATAAGGTCTTCCACGCACTACAATTTTATTTATTGCGACACGGTTTTACAATCTCGACATTTTTCTCGTGTAGGTATAGGTACGCGCACTGTCATAGAAACCAATATGTTGTATTTCTGCGGCAAAATAAAATAATCGGGCAATAAAAAGTCGTAGTGCGCGCTCGCTCAAGATTTTGTGTAAATCGGATTACTTAAAATATCGCAGTCCCGAGTCCACTGCTGGATCTGAGAAAAAGTCAGTTTTAGGCGCGTTATGCCCTTTATGAATGAAACTAGATCTAGTTGTTATAGATGTGTTTTTTATATCACAGCACGGTATATATGACCACCTGTATATGGCTAACCAAATGAAACCTCTAAGAAATCGAAAGAGGTTTAAATGGAATAACCAAAAATTATTTTGTCTTCATCAAAAATTTAATTGTCTATGTCAAATCTGACAACTGTCAGAAGAAGCATCATTTTTTCCTATATGAGAAGCAAAAAGTACTCCTATTAAAAAGTACTCTGTGAAGTACTCTGTGATGAGAAGCTTTGTACCTTTTATATCTGTCATTGTATCTACTATTGCTGGAATAAATAAAATATAAACTTTTCACAATAAAATCGTTCTACAAATAAAACGAAAATGAATAAGAAGAAGTCGGTAAGTATGTTGCAATGATCACATTTAGCTATTAGGTAGGTACTATAGTTACAACATGTACTCAAAAATATTTAAGACTAGCTTCCGCCCGCGGCTTCGCCCGCGAGGTATGTCGATAAAAACTATTCAATGTCCTTCCCTGGGATGCAATCTATCTCTCTGCCAAATTTTGAAATCCGTTCAGTGGTTTAGGCGTAAAAAGGTAACATACAGACAGACAGACAGTGTTACTTTCGAATTTATAATGTTAGTATGGATACTAAGATCGTATATTAAGATGTCTTTGCATCACTGACCTATATTTAGACGTGTGTAGTAAAGGTCAGTTCTTTGCATGTACTACTTCATTACCTACATTACTGTTTTCAGGCCCGATCGTCGTCCAATTTAAGTCATCCAAAGTCAGAAGAAAAGCTGATTCCGGAGATCGAAATGCCACCAACAGACATGTTGGTTTTGAAAGTAATGAGTCTTCGTATCTCAGATCAGGATCTTAGAAATTTTGCAATAAAAGTGACGTTCTTCGACCAACTGTTGTTGCATGCCATCATCAAGCCAATAAGCGCTAGAGATGAGGAGCCGGCCCATTCGATAGCTAATGGCAGCATGGTTTATGATCCCTCAGATTACGAGAAAATGTGTTTGTTCGCTGATTCTCCGCTCGTTGGTATGTCATAGGAATTTGGGTTTTAATATTTGCTGCCTGTCACATTTTCAAATTCATAACATCTTCAATCTTCTATACAAATAAATAAAATTGGAGGGCTTGTTTGTAATTTATTAAAATAACCGCGTTTTACTAAATGCATATGGATGTATTACACGGTACACATACCACAATAACATTTTTTTTAATTTTTTCTGTCTGTCTGTTTGTTCCGGCTAATCTCTGAGACGGCTGGACCGATTTTGACCGGACTTGCACTGGCAGATAGCAGATGTAATAAGGAGTAATTTAGACATTTATTTTAGAAAAAAAAAAAAACCCCGCTCTCTAGGTAAGTCGCGGGTAACAGCTAGTACCTACATAATATTTTAAGCCCTTTCTAGCGTTTCCGTACGCCTACTTAGTGCTTATGTAAGAGACTATCGTATTTATCTGCCTACACTTTAAAGCCTTAAGGGTGTATTCATGAAGAACGTTAGTAACCAGCGCCGATATTCCAGAGCTACCCCGGCGTCGGCGCCGATATTCCAGTGCTATCCCGACGTCGGCGCCGATATTCCAGAGCTACCCCGGCGTCGGCGCCGATATTCCAGTGCTATCCCGACGTCGGCGCCGATATTCCAGTGCTACCCCGGCGTCGGCGCGGCGCCGATAAGCGCTTGTTGTCAACGCTGGTCGGCGCAGGCAGTTTTCACACTGTTTGCCATATCAGCACGAACCTTCGCCGATAAGCACCGACAAGTTCCTATCTGATTAGTCGACGCCGACAAGCGCTGGCATATCAGCGCGTCTTCATGATGACACCCTTATTTACACGGTGCGATTTAATTGCCTTTAGCTTAACATAAGTTAAAGCAATAATAACAGTTGCATCGCCTAAATAGTGTTTAGACGCTTCAATTTTATTGTATGCCACAGGCAAGAAACTTGCATCGTGGGGCTTTTATAATATTAGGGCTCACCACCATAGACCGTAACATAGAGAAAATCGTTATTTCTCTTTTAATTTTATTTGTCATTTTAACACATGCATAAACTCCCGCCTTTTTCCCATGGAGTTATCCTGAAACTACACAATTTCACCTACGATACGATCCTTACATACGTCGTGTTGTTATTTTAAATTGGCTCGTAAGTCAGTACGAACTAAGTAGTTTGAGCGAACGTATTATTTATATTTCGAGTTTTAATACTTTAGATTTTATACATGTGACGTCACGAAGCTTATGACTCGTCCCCGCCGGGTGTCACACGATGTCACCCTTTGTTGTCACCCCTTAAGGTGAGATATAATTTATGGATGGCACCTGCATATTCACATTCATCTCAATCTTGTTCAATTATAAACAAAACAGATTGATTCAACTCTTTGTTTATAAAAATTATTCATCATTCGTACTTTTGTATTCCACAGCACAAATTCAACCTCTTAGAAATATAGATGAAAACAGATCTGGATTTTTCAACCTGGATCATAGCAACTTGAAAATTTCGGAACGTAACATCTCGGAACGAACTATGAATATCAGTTGCTGTAATGTTGATATTTTGCCCCTTTTTACTAACATGAAAGGTTTGACAAATCTCACTGATATATACCTCAAAACATAATTATGTAATCAAATTAATATATAATATACAGGGTGTCCCAGAAGTCACAATAACTATCAAAAAAAAATTTTTTTGAACTTGTGTTTTAAAAAATATTGGCATTTAAAAAAATCAAGAAAATCTGCACCTTCTTTTTTAAGGTTGAGAAATCATCAAATGACCCCTACCGCTCTGGGTGGAGCGGAAGGGAATGTCAGACCCTTACTGACTAAAAACCCATCCGTGTTCCTTCCTTAGCCCTTTATGTTCCGGGGTAGCAGTAACCCTTTTGGACAATCCCGCTGCCCCGGCAGGCTTCGGTTCTGACGGTCCCCTTCTCGGATGCTGACATCTCTTTGAGGCGCGCGTGGAACACATACGCGCCGTCAAAATCTGCACCTTGACAGTCTTTTCACTTCTGTTGCTACAAATACTAACTTTTCTTTTTTTAATTTTGTTATTGGATCCTGAATAATCTTTATATAAACTCTTGCCTAAAATGTAAAGCCAACTGCTCCAGCTTGGAAATGTCACTTTTTGCCCAACCAAATATTCTAAATTAATACCTCGCCCACCTTTGACTGACTGTACTGGAAAAAAAATTTACTATGCGAGTTTGGCAAGTACCTAAGTAGTTTGAGTTTTTTTTTTTTCTTATAACTATTATGACTTGGCCTATTACCTGATTCCGGCTTGACGTCGACTTCTGGGACACCTTGTATATAACTTTTATGGGTATATACGTTAAGGGAACAAACTAAGATACAATACACAAACAAGAGTCTTGTTTTGTTATTTTTGGTTTTAGTCTCTTTTTCATACAATTAATTTTATCCTGACTACAATTAGGTTTGCCACCAGTTTATAAATATTCAAGTGGTAATCTGTGGAAAATTTAGTGGGTAGTATATTTTTTAAGTTTATTGTTAAGTTATTTCTGTTTATTTTTGAATATACTACTGTTTGTTTTCCTTTAAGAGCGTTTACAACGTACGGCATTTCATATAAAACTTTGAAGCCCTTGTTTTTCGAAATAAATGAACCGATTTTAATGAAACAAAGGTCTAAAAAGGATGCAAAGGTCTAAAAAGTTAGTAAAGAACATTTTCGAAATGTCTTATTAAAAAAAGATAACTGGAAATCTCTGTTTCTATAGAAAATTTTAAATCGGTCTAATTTGGCTGTAACACAACAACGGACAACAGCCCGTATTACCTATTAGGTAGCACTATTTTTCGAAAATGTTCTTAACTAACTTTTTAGACATTTGTATCCTGCTTATGCGTACGAAGTTTCATTAAAATCGGTTTATTGTTTCCGAAAAACAAGGGCTTGAAAGTTTGTTTGAAATGGCGTACGTTGTAAACGCTCTTAATAAAAAATAAAGTACAAAGTTTCCACAACACTCAACCGATCTAAAGTACCAACTGCACGTCCAGACCCAGACGTACATAACTAATCTTATAGACGTTCATTATAACTAATATAACTAGAATGCTCCCATTCCAAAATCTATCTACAAATATAAATCATCGTTTCAGAAAAACAAAAAATATGTATAAAGAAACGAATGGAACCAATGGTCCTTCCGCCAGCGTTGAAACGCAAGAGTTGGGACACCCTGCCACTCCTCAGCATGCAGCTGACTGTAGAACGAAATCCACTCAACAGTGTACATCACAAAGTTCTGAAGAAGGCTAACTGGATGAAATTGACTCTTATTGCTTCCTACAATATGATCATCCCGTTTGAAAACGACTACGTGTACACTGCTGCTTCTAAAACACCTAGTCACAGCGAAGAGGATACTGTAAGACCAAAATTGAAATAGGAAAATCTCTTTCACTCCTCACTCTATCATTTTGCTCTTTAGACAAAAATATCACAACTTTTGTCTGTCAAAAGCGGCAAAAAAACATGTTCTGAAAACATCATACAACAGTTTTAAGAACCATAGCTACAATAACATTTCAGTAATTATGAGAAATAGGTAAGCTTCTTTAATTTCTTCTACAAAATTTTCAGAATGTTGGCCTTGTAACATTTAGCCAAGGTTACAAAGTGCCACGAAGGTTCGACTCTATGAGTTTCTATCCAAAATGGGAAAGTTTAAGAGGTTTAGGAGAGATATTTACACGAGGAGACCACAAGTTCCAATGTCGACTAGAAGACGTACAAATTGAAAATAGAATTGACCTTCCATTTTACATGAATGGAGGAATGCCTTACCGTGAGTTCTGTCATTATAAACATTATTTAATAAGTTGATCGCTTGGGGCTCATACGACCCGTAAAAATAAGATCTCGTGTTTTTTTTTATACACAAAACTTACTATTGTGTTACTTTGAATTTTGGAGGTATCTGCATGTGTGTTATCTATATAACCAGTCAATTTGGAGGCTTGAGACACTGAGAACTTGACACAAACGATATAGTTTTTTAAAGTTAATATACAGGCCAATTGCAGGCACGTCGCCGCCCTCTCAATTAAGCCTGTAATTATGTCGGTATTTGACCAAAACTAAACCATTTTAATACTAAATTCGATTCAATAAGTTTTGTTTTTTAACAGATACTGCAGTTTGGGGTTCGTTTCATCGCACTCTGATGCTTAAAGGCGACAAATGGCTGTGGAAACATCTCCGAAATCACAAGTGGCCCCTTGAAATTCATATCTACGGAGAAAATGGAGGATACAGCTTTATGGCATTCTTAAATTTGTTCAAGTTTCTTTATCCTGGAGGTTAACTTGTTTTTCTAGTAACTTTTTCATTGTTTTATGCAGGGTGGCAGGAATATCAACGCACAACCTGTTACCATGGAAACAGTACTTTTTAGGGTTCCGTACCTCAAAAGGAAAACACGAAGCCCTTGTAGGATTACTTTGTTGTCTGTCTGTCTAGACAGACAGAACAGACAGAAATTTGATTTTTTCACAGCTTCAAAGGACTGTAGACCTGAGTACATGGTTTTAATTTCAACTCGATACCTCCACGCGTTCCAGACATCTGTCAAGACTCTCTCTCGGGAAAGCGTGGAGGGATCAGGTTAAAATTAAAACCGTATACTCAGGTATGCAGTCTCTTGAAGCTGTGAAAAAAACAAACTTATTGAAAGTAAAAAAAAAACGGCCGTTTATTCCGCAAAAAACGTATATTTCGACAATCTCAAGTGACTGTAAATATATAGGGTACTTCCCGTTGACCTAGAATGATGAAATTTTGCAAGAAGCAATGTAAAGCACACGTAAAGGAATAAAGCCGACAACCGTAAATATCTAGTTATATTACAAAAAAAAAACCGTGTTAAACTATTATATTTACATACCTACAAATTTGTACGTGCGCGAGTCCGACTCGCACTTGACAGATTTTTTTTATTTGCTGTTCCAGTCTGCGTACCTAAGTATTGCACTTTCCTAAGAATAAACTGTTTTAAATTTTTTTGATAAGTAGGTAAGCTATGAAAAAATTCTGTCTAGAATCATGTGTTGAATTCATGGTTACAGTTTGCGCGTCGATGTTTCTGCCATCCTGTATATTAGCACGATATAACAATAAAAATATTCTACTTAATACTTACCTTTAATCAACATAATAGTATTAAAAATATACAGAACAAATCATCCGCCTTGCCGTGCCCTTGCAATGGGTAAATGCAGAATCTATGATGAGCGAGTGCGGCTGTGATCTACTGCTCACTCCGAACGACAGACCTCCGTCCATCAATGATACCCCGCCTCTCACTGGACCAAAAGCTAGTAAAACCGGCAAGTAAGAACAATCTGATTTCTCTTCAGCTGTAAAATCAATTATAACAGCTTCTCTACCATTTGGCGTTCATTTACATTAAGGTCTTATTTTTTTAAAGAATCCAAATTTCGGAATGCATTTGCTGCATTATGGTTACCAAATTCCAACACATCGTCTATTTATACATGCCTATAATAAAATAGTAACGAAGTTAAAACTGTACATATAATGTTTTTGAAAAAAGTACGTATAATTTCTACGAATTAACGAGTCTGATGACGAAAATATAGTTTTTAGAATTTTGTCTGTTTGTGTGTTTGTCTGTATGTATGTAGGTACACGGATAACAGATAGGTTACTTTTAATCCCGGTAGTAGGTTCCTGTGGAATATTTTCCGACATCCACGCGGGTGAAGCCGTGGGCAAAAGCTAGTTTTTTTTTTATAAATTAATTAATGTGAATAAATCAGAAGAGGCCATAATAAATCGTATCGGAATAATTTCGCTCCTTTGAAACTAATCTGTAGCGGACACGCGATTCATAGATACATCCGCACAAAGTATGATAAAACGAGCAATTTTCAGACTGCCAGAGTCTTACGGAACTTCGGTTAGCACTTTGACAAATAGTCTATTCAGACCTACAGGCGCTGATGAGAATGATGCTTTTGTTGTGGTCGAAGTTGAACTTGGACGACCCCTAAAGCGTATAATCAAACCCCCGGAAATCCTCAAGTAAGTTAAAAAGTGTGGAACCCTCGGTGCGCAAGTCCGACTTGCACGGTTTTTTTTTATACTGTGGTACTGAGGTATATGTTTGTATTTCGTATTTCAAGCAAACTTCTTTACATCACCGCGGCTATATTATCACTGATTCTTCCAAACAAAACCCTAATACAAAATTTTTAAAGCTCGTTCTAAATTTGCTTGACTGTTCTAATGCAACCAAAGCTATTTTATTGTCAGCCTGCACTATATAAGGTCGACTTTTGCAGAGAACCTTTACAGTACCTAGTAGAATTTAAAAAACATCTTAGTCATGCCGCGTATGAGCAATAGGGGGTGGAATATAAGTATCGAATGAGAGCACTAACAATTTTACAGTTGTAAAAATCAAATCAGCTGCTTTAAATTACAGAGAAGATATAGGTGCTATGCTTACGAAAATGGAACTTGGAGCCCCCAGAAAACGAATATGCACTGGTCGTGGGCAACTGGAGCGCGACTGGCAGAAAACTGTTCGGAGTGCTGCGAGCTCTTTGCGAAGAGTACCTTATTATGGTAACTACGAGTACTTATCACAGATCCTACTAAGTGCTCAAACTTACAAACGAGCGACGCGCGTCGACGACAGAGGCAACTGCATCCGTCAACACGCGTCGACGGCTGCTGTCGACGCGTGTCGCTCGTGTGTATGCACACTTAGTCACATGGCTGTAAGTGTGGGAATGAACGACATTTTCAATTAGATTATAAGAAGACCTCTCGGTGCCTCATAGCCGATATTGATGCTGGAGTTGTAATTGACACAATGCTGCCCACCTTTCGGAATCCTTATCACGATTAACCGTTGAATATATTTTTTTTTTTTAAATAATAAATATATGTTCGCGGCAATCTCAGTCTGCTGTAATTCTGCTTAGCCTTAAACTCTATGAGCACACTGCTGGGAAATTAAGGGCTAAGCTATCAGTTGAGAATAGAAGCTCTATATCGACTATATATTTTGACGTTCGAAAAGTGCTGATTCTCAGCCTAGTTTGAATAAATGACTTTTGATTTGATTTATCTTCTCGACATCTTGATATCTACATCAAGATGCTAGTCTTTTAATTACTTGAAAATTAACCTGTTTAGATAGTCTTGTATGTACAATTTTGCAGGAGCCACAGAATTTTGCACATTCAACCGACAGCTAAGTGAGACCAGAACTCGAGTGGAACTGACCACATCTTGCTGGCAAGACGCGGCGATATTCGTCAACAACCATTTTGTTGTACAGCAGTATCAACAATCTGATGAAGTTTTTGAAGTAATGACCTCATGTTCTTACTCAGTATTGTTTTAACATCGTAAGTAACAGGACTGATAACAGGTTTGTTATTTTCAAAAATACTACTCTAGAACTACGCTGGGACCCCTCCTTATTGGTGATGTTCTTCAGAAAGGTGCGTAGTACTTGCAACCGGCGTGCATGTATGACCAGATGTAGGAATGTAACGAGACTTAAGGAGTATGTAAGGATCGTAATAGGTGGCGTTCGCTAGTTTCTGACTAATCCTCATGGAAAAAAGGAGTAAGTTATTTATGTAGTATTTTCTAACAAATAGAAATAATAATAAGTACTAACGGGTTTTCAATCACTTATTTTTAACCGACTTCAAAAATGAGGACGTTCTCAATTCGACTGTATGTTGTATTTTTTTTCACTTAGTTTATATTGGTGATGTTACAATGACTTCCTGTCCCTAATATTTACATAGCAAGTAGTGTTATACGAATATGTGTGGGGTAAGTACAACTTAAAAGTGAAAAATAAAAAACTTTTTTACAAAAAAAAACTTACAAATTACAAACTCTCTCACCAAAAACCAACCAACCAACTTTTTTTTTTTTGTAAATAAGTTTTTATTTTTCACTTTTTGGTGAGAGAGTTTGTAATTTATCTAAGTTACAATAGCCTAACGTCAACTGCTCATCACCTTTTACAAAATATTTCTTTTCCCGATGCTGGGACGTTAATTGTTGAGGAGTTCTCCTGGTAAGAACCTGAAGAACTCCACTCCACCACCACACGTATTGTGACGAGCATAAATTGCTTAGCAACCATATTAAAGTAATCGAATCGCAACCCGTGAAATATTTATCATTGATTAGTTCCGACGGCCGTCTGTGGTCTTCATCATCAGCTCCACTTTACCAAATGATGATTTTCGAGAGCAAATGCTCAAGTTACTCAAAAAAATATCCAAATCGCTATATGTTTGCCAATAAAATTTGAGGGTTTCCCTCGATTTCCCTGGGATCCTATCATCAGATCCTGACCTGATGATCATGGGACCATTTGGGAAGTATACCCTTTCAAACAAAAGAAAAATTTTCCAAATCCGTCCAGGCGTCTTCGAGAAATCGGGGAATAAAAACATAAAAAAAAAAAAAAGATTCCGACGAATTGAGAACCTCCTCCTTATTTTGAAGTCGGTTAAAAACTTTTTTAAGTACAAATAAATAACAACCGACTTCCAAATTTGGAAGTCGGTTGTTTTTTTGTAAAAAGGCAGGTTTATTAATTATAATTATTTAAATATATATAGTTCCATTATGTTTTCCTTTAGGAACTGGTGATGATGTCTCACGCTTGCCTGATGAAGTCGGCAGCGAAGACGCTGTTACACACTGATCACCTGACGGTCGAGGTGGAGCCGGTGGTACGCGCAGCAAGACACGCCCGCCAGATGCAGGACACGCATCATGCTATGGAAATTTATTTACGGGTATCTAATCATTGGAAACAATTTTTTTTCCCACGGTTTCGCTTCCCGGGAATGTTCCGGAACAAGAAAACGCCTATGTCAGCTTTCGCTCCATCTAATATATCTATCCAAAAAATAAATAACCACAGACTACTTTCTATGTTTCAATATTTTCAGTTGGTTGTGGATAAGCCTCGAAATGCTAACTATTGGCGGGAACTATCGACTTGCCTGAAAGACATCGACAGAGACTGGGCCAAAGTATGTCTCGACAAGGCTATACTCATCGACCCTCGACACCCGCTGACGTGAGCTCTCTCTTTAGGCTAAAGAATTACATGAAAAATAAACAAAAACAAATAGTAGTAATAAACAAGCCATTCAATTATTATTACCTACATGCAATTTTTTAAGTTCACCTCGATATTCTATGCTTTGATTAAGTATTTAAAAGAGATTTTGATACTTATCATTGGGATGATAAAAAAAATGGGATGGGTCCCATTTTTTTTTCTTTCATATCCATTGAGAGTGTAAATCGAAAGACTTTTTCGGCAGTCAAAAGAGCTAATGAATCACTAATCAATCAGAGAGATTAATGCCTAAATAGTGTACCTACGAGTGATGCCCATGCTAGAGCGACAACGTAGGTTTGATAAGGCAAAATATTCAAATTCCAGCGTCTATTTTTAGCTCTGCTTTCTATCTAAATCTAATCTAAAAATCATCAATCCCCTTTGGATTGAAGATTTTTATATAGAGCTTAGCATACCTACCTGTCCGCAATTTTTTTTTTAGTTATGCCAAGGACCTTCAAAGCCTTTAACCGTCAATGTACATTATTGAATTTATATAATTTATATTCATGTAATTTCTTCGTTCCATAGACTCATATCTAAAGGCGCCATATTGTTCGAAGAAGATCCCGCAATAGCGGAACCGTTTTTCATCGCTCTGCTCACATTACACCCGACTTGGACCGTCGCGTGGGCCATCACCAGCGTATACTTTTTCGAACGCGAGCTCTTCCATTTAGCAGAAGTTCTCATGACCCTGGCGGAAAGGTATGTTTTACTGATGTTTTTTGGTAACATTCATTAATTTTATTTTAATTTCTGCCTATTGTAAGGGCCAGCTTCATTCAGCTGTTGAACTAATTACACTATACAGTGGCAATAAGGTTACCACACATAAATAGCACAACTGTTAATATAAGTTGATATTTATGTCCGTTAAAATAATTAAAAAAAAACATGATGATTATGTTTTTTTTTTATATTTAAAAAAAAATTTATAAAAACAAACAAATATTATAAAACAAAGAAAAATTACCACAAATAAAATGTTAATTGTCCGGTACTTGTATTGAAAAATAGGGTGTATGTTCAATGAATGCCATGTACACACATCAAAAGTGTCTAGGGATCAAGCATTTTTATGCGGATTTCTTGAGATTGAGATGTGGCTTTGTAATAAATTTATGATTTTATAAATTTATATGGATCCTTTTTGGTGCATTTCATAATTTGAATCAGGAACTGTGAATCAAATTCGAGTAAAAGATGAAAATCAGCTGTCAATATTTTCCCTATAAAAACATACAACGCATTGAAGACATTATTAGTGCTACTGTTTCCCTACTACTGATTAAAACCAACGTTATTATGGAGCGGCGACGTCATTTAAGCAGGGAAGAAATGCTCAGAGCCGTGGGAATGATAGAAGCTGGTTCCCGGCAACGTACTGTGGCTTTAGCTCTGAATACAAGTCAGAGTGTTATCAGTCGACTTTGGACACGTTACCGAAGCACTGGTACCGTGGCTGAGCGCCATGGAGGACGGTATCGCTGCACCACACGGAGACAAGACCGATACATTCAAATCTTAACTCGAAGAGCTCCAACAATAACCGCCATGATGTTAGCCGTGAGGCTTCATCACTCTTCAGGGAACTTAATTAGCGACCAAACAGTCAGAAACCGCTTGCATGAAGTGAACCTTCATTCCCGAAGACCGCTACGGGTACCACCTATAGCAATGCACAATCGTAGGATTCGATATCAATGGGCTCTTGAAATTGGAAAGAAAACACAGAAATTGGGCAGAAGAACAATGGCGTTTCGTGTGCTTTTCTGATGAGTCTCGTTTTGGTATGAGACCGGATACAAGACGTATACGACACTGGAGAACCCCTGGACGCCAACAGCGATTAAAATCCTGCCAGGAAGTCCATCCTTATAGTGGTGGAACCATCATGGTATGGGCGGGTATTTAGATCGGCGGAAGAACTGAGTTGATTTGGATCAGAGGCAACCTCAACGCTCAAATTTATGCTGAGACGATTGTATCAGACGTCATCGTTCCTCTACAAGTGCAAATCGGTCCCTTATTTCAGTTAATGCATGATAATGCACGACCGCACACCGCAAGAGTTGTAAGACAGACTCTCGCCGCAGCTAACATCAATGTCCTGCCCTGGCCTGCTCAGTCGCCAGACTTGAACCCGATTGAGCATGCATGGGATATGCTACAGAGAAGAGCTCTGCCGAATATGGAGGGTATCCAGTCGCAAGAAGACCTTTTTTTGTTGTTGCAACGAACATGGGCGGCCATTCCACAGCGTGATTTGGATGAACTCATTTTGAGTATGCCAAACCGATGTTCTTGTGTTGTTAGTGTTCGCGGTAGAAACACGGATTATTAATTGTTTAAGTTACCCAATAAAATTTTAAAGAAAACTGTTATTTCAGTCTTTTTTTCGAACTTTTGTGTTAGTGGTTCAAATGTCAAAAATCCCTTTATTAGGAAAATGGCAAATTTCTTTATTAATGCAAAGGTGACTTGGTTTATCGTTACTGTGACAAACGAAAACACTTTATTTGATGAATCCTTAAAGAAAATTTTAATTAATATCAATCAGGAGAAAAGTTATTGCAAAAATATATGTTGATCCCTAGACACTTTTGATGTGTGTAGGATATAAGAGACAAGTAACCTCATCGTCACCTTGTATTACTATGGCTATATCTCTTTTTTAGTTGTTTGTAGCGATCAAATCTAAAGTTATCTTAAAAAAAATTGTGATCTAATATTATGTAGATCAAATCACAAGTACAGGGACGGGCATATACTTAACTCAACTTCTTCTTTTTAGAATTTATTGTAGATTTTTATGGAACACAGTGATAGATATGTTAATAACTTATTGAGCGTTTTTTATTTTAATTTCTAACGTGGCAATATTATCTTGGACGTCCAGGGCATTACGATAACACATAGAAGTAAATTGTATGCAAATATATGAAGACGCTTTTAAATGTCCGTCCACGATGACGTCATAACGTACGTATTTCCATACATTTTATTTCCCTGCCTGCCGTGGTACCGTTTAGAAGGTTAACAGAAATCGTCATAAAATCCTTTTGACATCTGTCAGGTGCCGCAACCTACAGTGTGCAGAAGATTTGTGGTTCCAACGTACGTGGGAGAAAGAGCTGGGCGACTGGTGGACCACCACGCCGCTGCTGCCCGGCATTAGCCTCTACCACGATGCCGCAGACCTGTTGCTCAGGCTGAGGGCTGCGCCTGTGAGTAGTGCTTAGAACGTGTAGGACCTTTGAAGCTTTGAGGCCTTTATTTTTATGTTAACGTGTATCGTGCACAACAATATTGGTATTTACGAAAATGCAGTCGAAGTGGTACACTGACGTTCAGCGATGTGCGATCTTCACTAGCTCGTCAACTATTAACAGTTTCATTGGAAAACTTCTAATTTACAGATTTTGTATCTAAAATTAATAAATAGTACCCAAGTATTGCAAAAAAAAAACTGACACCTGGCTCCTTTTGAATCATAGTTGGCAGAAGTGTGCATAGCTCGAATACTATCCGTGGAAGGGGAGTCGCCTCAGTACTATTACCTGGTCGGTCTTTGCTGCCGTCTGCGGGGAGACTACGAAGAGGCCTTGTGCCATCTACAAATTGGACTCAACAAGTTTGGTGAGGTGAGTTGTCAAAATGAAGTAGAAGTGACTTAGAAAAGAAACTCTAGGTTTAGTCTTAAAGGCTTCATTTTTAATAGGCAATTACTGTATTTATGCAATCACTTGTTACAAAAATCCAAAACTGCTTGGTACTTCCCTTGTATTATGGAACAGCAATTCAACTTGCACAATCCTTAACGCAACTGCTTTTTATAATAAGAAAAACTCTCTTGCGACCAATGGTTCAGTGACGTATGGAATTTGTCATTTCTCGTCTAGATCTCTTACCTAAGAAGCCTAGAAGCTGAAGTCCAACACAAACTCGGGAAGTTTGAAGAAGCCACCGCGTCGTTTGGAAAAGCCGGCACTGGCCTGGATTCCTTCAGGTAAGCATAATCCTTTATTTATTGTCTTTATTTAATTTGATCAGTACTTGGTAAAAACGGTATGTTCTACAATAGTGTGCGCTCGCTTAGCGCTAATTAATTATCCATCGTGATTTGAATAATTCCTCCTTAAAGCTATTGAGAAGGACAAAATCACAATTATTAGTCTAAAAGAACGTGGCGAAACAATGAACGAAACAACTTCCGAAACGTTTTGTTCTTATGGATGGCCAGACCACTACTGTTAAATGTTGTCTTAAAACATTTTGTCATAATTCTGATGTAAGTCTTAATAAATCCCTCAGAACATTGAAACCGTAATATCATATGGTTTAAGTACTATTTTATGTGGCTGTATATTATTTTTGACGGAGTCGCGGTACGTCCGCTAAGCGTAGCGTCCGTTTATGGCCCTATTGTATTCTTGAAGGTGATTTTTTCTCGGATCAGTCGCGTTACAGCCGTTCTACGTAAAAGTACACTCAACGCTAGAAGAGCTTAATCTCACGAAGTGACGCGTGCTTTACTTGTGTTTACCAAGTGTATAAACACGCTGTGAATATGTGTCTGTGCTCTCGGTAGCGAGACAATGCATGCAATGGCTAAGTCGGAAATGTGTGTGTGCGTGTGTGTGTGATGTGCTGACGCTTCACGTATCCACGCACACATT
Organism: Gortyna flavago; assembly: GCA_963669345.1. Taxonomy (NCBI): domain Eukaryota; kingdom Metazoa; phylum Arthropoda; class Insecta; order Lepidoptera; family Noctuidae; genus Gortyna; species Gortyna flavago. Next base: position 12,656,490 of record OY770129.1, read on the forward strand.
CATCGCGTGTTTGTACACTTAGTTACCACAAGTAAAGCGTGTGTCGCTTCGTGATATAAAAATACTGCACTTTATTAGCTAACTAGATTGAGCGTGTTAAAATAGACACAATACTTGCAGCGTTTTTCTTGCTCACTAAAATTTTTGCAGAAGATGATTTCTCAAATGAGTATCAAGTTTCACATAGTCACCAAATATCTATAGCGCCACAAGGTTATTTAGGCGCGTAACCGAAATTGGAACTATCGCCGCCATATTGTTTTTTATTATATTTCAAGTATCATTGGCTCAAATGTTTACCAATAGCGCCCCCCTGTCAACGACAATCGAGCGCCAAAATATTCTTGTAGCAACAACTTCTAGTGTACAAATATAACCGATTAGTCATTCTTTTTTTTCAGTGCACTGATGTCGCTGTCTTCTGGAGACAACCACTACATGCGTTCTACACTCCTGGACCTAGTTCGTCGCCAGCCCAGCGCGTACGCATGGACGGCTCTCGCTGAAGACTGGTTGGCTAACCCTCCTCCAGTAACTAAATCAACTACAATAAAAATGGTAAATGTAAGTAGTAGGTAGGTTGTAAGTATTGTATTTTTGTTCTTGTAATAAATATAGACTATAAGCTGCATTTATGCTGCAGATTTCTATTTAAATTCCTCTACTTTTCCAAAGAATAATGGTGACGAAGTATTAATTGTGCACACTCTTTAAAGACTGGGACTTAGGCAAGGAAAGTTGTTTAAAATATTTTAAATCACACACAACATCCAAAACTGTCAAACGTAATAATATATCAGCCGCACGGGTTGATCGATCAGGTTTAGCTACGCTTGCCGCGATTGGTCCGTGGATGGGTGACCCTGACCATCTTTAGGTACATACCAAGACCCTCCGTGTCTCGGAAGGGACGTTAAGCCGTTGGTCCCGGCTGTCATTCATGGATCTTTGACAGTCGTTACGGGTCGTCAGAAGCCCGAAAATCTGACAACCAGTCTTACCAAGGGGTGTCGTATTACCCAGTAACTGGGTTGTGGAGCTCAGATAGGCAGTCGCTCCATATAAAATACTGGTATTGAGCTGCATCCGGTTGGAAATTGGAAGCTGACCCCAACATAGTTGGGAAAAGGCTAGGCAGATGATGATGACGAGGTGTATGTGAATGATAACGTATAACAGATCCATGATAAATAATTTCATTTCAAGAAATTAATAGTCAACTGTTTATTTCTTTAATTATTGGAAGACCGAAGACCTAGACCTCGACGAGGGAGGAAAGACCACTGGCATCGCGCGGCAATACATGAAGGCTAAAGCTAGCGCAATAGCCTGTTCCATGCAGGCACTCAAGATCGACCGGCAAGCAGGCCGGGCATGGGTAATTCTGGGCAAGTTTGTAATGCCCAGAGCCAAGCGCATGTACTGCCTCCATATGGCTCAAATTGTAAGTGCTACAACACATTAATCACACAGTACCTATAACTGTTCTCTATAGCACCTATATCTTTTAAGTATTCGATGCTGTTGGTGAGACGTCAATATCCTGGCGCTATACAGGTTTGGTGGATGATAAAGATTGAATGAAGTAGGATAAGTTGTGGATGATCCGATCCCTTAAGAACATGCACGCTACACGTTTGTGAAATGTAACATTAATTGCAACATATATAACGTAGGTACGTTGAAACGAACAAGCAGTCAATTCAAACAATTTGCAGGTAAAAAAAAAACAACCGACTTCCAAAAAAAACTACAAAGTGATAAATAACTTTAATTTTGGAAGTCGGTGTCAATAAACGAAAATGCACAACCAATGACACCGACTTCCAAAATTAAAGTTATTTATCACTTTGTAGTTTTTTTTGGAAGTCGGTTGTTCTTTTTTGTAAAAAAGTTTTTATTTTTCACTTTTTAGTGAGAGAGTTTGTGATTTATCTAAGTTACAATAGCCTAACGTCAACTGCTCATCACCTTTTACAAAATATTGCTTTTCTCAATGCTGGGACGTTAATTGTTGAGGAGTTCTCCTGGTAAGAACCAGGAGAACTCCTCAACAACCATTCACCATAAGCATTGTGACCAGCATAAATTGCTTAGCAACCATATTAAAGTAATCGAATCGCAATCCGTAAAATATTTATCATTGAGTAGTTCCGATGGCCGTCTGTGGTCTTCATCATCAGCACCACTTTACCAAATGATGATTTCCGAGAGAAATGCTCAAGTTACTCTAAAAAATATCCAAATCGCTATAGGTTTGCCAATAAAATTTGAGGGTTTCCCTCGATTTCCCTGGGATCTTATCCCTTAATGAATCTTTGTATTCCAGAGCGGTTGGAACGTGCACGGAGAAGATGTTGATACAGCAAAGCAGCCTTCTCGGTTGTCGCACTGCCATAGTGTTGGCACCGCGCTACGGGAGTGCCGCTGTGGCGTGTGCGACAAAACACGAGTGTGATATCAATACCAACAGGGCCGAGATACGTCCTGCAGCATGAACCTTGAGCGTCCCAATGATGATCGTTTAAAAATGAACAGTTATACAGTTTTTGCCTTTCATTTGAAATCTTTCACTCGAAGTAAAACGTGTAAACACAAAATGAATCCTAAATTATTTAAAATAATTCATTAGAGAACCGATCCAACGATGTTGGATTTCGGCACTTGCTCTTTTGTCATTTGCATCTTTTACTCGCCTACCAAATGATCCAAAAATGAAATGATAGGAGCAGATGTGCTATATAATTTTGTCGGTGTTGTGTGAACGTAGAATAAAACAATTACAAAAATAAACCTTCAATGAAAGCCGGTCTCACTCGAGTGAATCGCCTGATATCGGCTTTGTCGCCATTTTTACTACGTTTAATGGACTTTGACGAATTGGCAGAGGTTAGGAAGCTGTACCTACATTAACTAATATTAAAATGTTTCAATTAAATCTGGCGTACAATTTTTGACAATCTATTCCTGTTCGAAGCGTGTTATAGAGGAGATAAAAGAGAGGATATAGAGAAAGCGAGAGGGTAATAAATCACTCACTTTAGGCCATTTTCGACCCCCTATAACTTCATTGTGGATAAAACTAGAAGCCCATATCAATATTAAAAATCTTTTATGTTTAAAATAAATTGATTGACTTGGCAATCGCACTAAACAATCTAATTGAATATAGGTAATAATATGTATTACTTGTGAGATACATTGTGTTCTCATGCGATGGCCAAGTCCATCTATTTATTTAAAACATAAAAGATTTTTAATATTGATATGGTCACTATAAGATGTTGTTAGGTTAGCTGTAATTACGTAATAACTTAAGACAGAAGGTCCTTTAAGTAGGGACTGAATAAATTAACCGACTACTAATATAGAAGAACCAGAACTAAGTTGCGAGACTTGTTTTTTTTTACAAATTATGTTTTTGATGGCATAGTATCTTCTCACCAAACAAAAGTTGCACTAAATATTCCTTACATGTGGCTAAATACTTAAACGTTTAGTGATCTTTTTTTTTCCTTTAGCCTGTACTGTCCCACTGCTGGGTAAAGGCCTCCCCCATTTTCTTCCACATTTCCTTAAGCTGTGCTTTCTCCGTCCAGTCCGTCAGGAACGAGTCTAAATCGTTAGCGAACTAGCACAACATAAATTCCGTTTATCCAACTAGGCCTAGGGTAGATTCTCGGACATGCGTTTCTGCGTTTTCGCGTATCGTATCCACCCTAAGGTGAATACGATACGCGAAAACTAAAAAAAACGATTTTTTTGGGGTGGATAAACAGAATAACTCCAACGGACTAAAAACAAAAAACAGTAGTAAAATCAAAAAAAAACTTTTAATATGCAAAATTTCTTCTTAGATTGCTAAATTATCATAAAAACATATTTTGACTACACATCTAGATTACTTAAAGGTGCGTCCACAAAGCGAACATTAAAAAAACCGGCCAAGTGTGAGTTGGACTCGCATACGAAGGTTTCCGTACCACCATACAATATTTAACACTACATATAAAATAACGGCAAAAAAAATCACGTTTGTTGTATGGGAGCCCCACTTAAATATTTATTTTATTCTATTTTTAGCATATAATATAATACACATTCTGTGAAAATTTCAACTGTCTAGCTATGTCGGTTCATGAGTTACAGCCTGGGACAAAATTAGTAATAGGGTCCCGTTTTCATCCTTTTGGTACGGAACCCTAAAACCGAGCGTCCACGCGGTTGAGAATGCCCATGGTGCCACGGTGTGGACCGGTGCTATCCGTTAAACTTTCGAGTGGTAGGTGCCTCGAACACTGTCTTCGGTAAGGCGTTTTCGACCGCGTGCTTCACGATCCATAAAGTTCCGTAGAGAATAATTATGCCCGCTACAGTGCTGTAGAATGAAAATATAATATTAGGTATATTTTATATTCAAACATATACCATTGACCTATATGTATTTTTTTTTAATCTGCGCCCTAATTGCGTAACACGCTGTCAATTACAATCTGAATCATTTTGAACAATATTGCTAATCCACGGTTCATGGTTAGTCATTTCTGGTATTCAGCTGCATCCGGTTAGACTGGAAGCCGACCCCAACATCGTTGGGAAAAGGCTAGGCAGATGATGATGATGATTGCTAATCCATCGCTTCATATGCTCGAAAAATTCGTCTGCTCAACAACGTAAATAATGCAATGAATATTGTTGAACTGTCAAAATGAAATCCATTCCTACTGTTAGTGTGTTACGCAATTACCCCGCTATTCATTATTGTCTTTTACTCTAGATAAATTCTTGCATTGTAAGTATATCTAATGCACCGAGCAGAGGGTCTTCTGCGGTGGGTATTCTTCTCTTTCACGTAGGTACTTCCGAATCTTAGCAAATAGTGTCTCTGAGAATACTCGATAAAGAAAAAAGTTAAATTTCGCAAATTCGCACTTATACGAGTATATCCAGTCTTTTTCCTAATAAAAACAATGTCAGCTTCTGTTATTTTAGGCGGCAAGTTAGGGCCCTATCTCACTAGGACACCAAGGCAGCGCAACCATGGTCGTACAGCCAAAAAATGTATGATTGGTTGCGCATTTGCTGGCAGGGCAACCATGGTTGCGCCACCATGGTGTCCCAGTGAGATATAAGCCTAAAAGTGAGATACCTTCACACAGAGAAAATTCTGTGAATTATATTTTAATAGTAGAAAATAATATTTTAGGGCGAGGGCGCTTTTTTGAATCCAGAGCGAAGTGAGGGATTCTTGAGTAGAATCCCAAGCGTAACGAGGGATTCTTTAGTAGAATCCTGAACGTAGCGAGGGATTCAAAGTACGTCGCCCGAGCCAAAAATATGGCTATATATACTTATGATGAAAAGTGGATACTGTATGATAATCGGAAGCGCTCGTCGCAATAGCTGAACCCTGGAGAACCAGCCAAATCCTGCCATAAGTTACTTGTGAGTGTTTGGTGGACTAGCGCTGGTGTCGTTCACTACAACTTTCTAAAATCTGGCCAAACGATTACGGCAGATATCTATTGTCAGCAACTGCAAACCATGAAGGAAGAACTAGCAAACTCAAACTCAAAGCATTTATTTCAATTAAACCATTTACAGGCACTTTTGAATTGTCAATAGGTCAGTCAGAAAATATGAAGCTAGTTGCCCATTCCAAAGCGTAGGTACCTATGGAGAAGAACGGGCAAGAAACTCCATGGACACTCTTTTAAATTATATTTTACAAAAATATTAGTTACATCATTAATGTTGAATTTATAATTATATGTGAGAACGATGTAAAAAAAAAATATACGTACGCGTTAAAGTGTCCAGAGTACAGCAAATAGTACTTAACAAAACAATAATCCAAAAGTAAAATAATTAAAAATAAGCCGAGGCAGCCAAGTGATGACCAGTCCCAACTGACGGCGCCCGTTCACGAACATGACGCATAGATCAGCACCATTCAGCTCAACCATTTTAAAGGGCTGCTAAACAACCGAGATTGGACAATCGCTCTAGGCCACTGCTGCTTCACGACAACGCAAGACCACACACTGCACAAAAAACAACCACTTAGATGAGCTACAATTATAATGTCTTTTTTTTTTTTTTTTTTAAGGATGGGATATCATCCAATGACTCCTCCCGCTCTGGGTGGAGCGGAAGGGGGTGTCAGACTCTTACTGACTAAAACCCATCCGTGTTCCTTCCTTAGCCCTTTATGTTCCGGGGCAGCGGTAACCCTTTCGGACAATCCCGCTGCCCCGGAATTATAATGTCTGCGACATCCACCATGCTTCCCGGACTTCTTACAAGAAAAAAAACTCAACTCCGATGTGGCAGTCCAAACCGCCTTCAAAGAGTTCATTGATTCTCGCCCCCATGGTTTTTTTAGTAAAGGGATCAGTGAACTACCTATGAGATGGCAAAAGTGCATACATAACAACGGTGCATACTTTGATTAATTAAACATATTTTACAAAAAAAAAATGACTTTATATTCCTCCCTTACAAAACGCCAATTTCATATGTAAGGACCTAATATATTTTGCGCCAAAGTGATACACTCTACTTTTCATCATCCACTATGAGAAAATAAAAGGCGCCTCATATTTTATTGTAATATTATTATTTAATAAAACATAGAGTAACTACTAAATTTAAATTAAATAGTATCTAATAATAAAACAACTAAAAACTTATATTTACATTTGAGACAGTTTATGAAAATTTATTGTTACTTACAGTTTTATTAGGAAAGAGATTGTTGTAGATTTGAAAAAATGTCCGAATCGAGGAAAATGTGACGGTGAATCTCATTGTTTGGATGTATGATGGGCGCGGCGACAGTGGCATGGATGGATTAACTTAAGGTTGCAATTTAATGTTTTCCACGATGCGTTCACATGTTTTCGCCTTGTTCTCAATGGAATCTTCTATATGCCCCTCTGCTACAACACTCGACTTCCATCCTCCATGTCGCTTGAACAGTTATGTCTGCTCCAGAATCTGCCAAAAGGTAGCAGAAGTACGACGAAAACAATGTCCTGTATACAGCTTGATATCTGAAGGCCAATTCTCGTAATTTAAAACGTTCAAAACCTAGTGGCAGTGTCATCTCGGCGGCAAAAAAATTTCAAAAACTTACAAAAATGTAAGGCAAGAAAAAAAGTGTTCTGGGACATTCTGAATTTTAGACGGGAAACCCGGGCCAGCTGAGTGGATATACATAGTTACTTACTTTTACGGCAAGAAAGACTTTGTTGGGTGCCTCATTAAGGAAAGTCTCCACGTTTTTGACTGAGAACACTTTGTATTTTTTAGGTTCAAAATCCATCAGACATCCTCTTCAGATACGCTATTAATTTCGAATATGTGTCCAGTTTTACGTCGTTATTAGAACTTAGAACTGACTGTTGATTTTAGCATTGAGTAGGTACTCCAAAGAGTGGAAGGTTGTTTAGTTTTGGCTAAGTACTGGAAGTAGGCCAAAAACACAAACAATGTGGGTCATTTTATTATTATTTTTTGTTTAATTTTTATTATTCTCTTTGTTCTGTTAGTTTTTTTTCTAGGTCTGGCAGTTTGAGTAATTTATGTGGCCTACCCAAATGTCCTTTCTTTGGTATTGTTCGTCGAATCGTTGAGCTCCTTAAGTTTTGAGTTGAGCTGCACGATTTCTGACAAATGAGTGCACTGACTGGACAGGTCCTCTCAATCTGTGTGGTTCTTTCTTCAAAAGACCATCTCAGACATCGATCTACATGGTCTTCATATAACCTGACCAAGATTATGTCTGGACTTTAAAAGAGACTGTGACCTCTGAGTTTGTTTCGGCCTTTCTTCTCAGAGTAGTCAGATAGGAAACGCCGACCTCATCTAGTTTTATAAAAAATATGATTGACGTGTAAAAGTGTTTGTGCAAACCTACTTACAAAATAAAAATCATTTATCATCATTTATCATTTAACACAGATTCTGAAAAATTCTTGGCGCCTCTTGCATTTCTCCATTCAATACCCATAGGCTTTCATATGTTTCTCCCGGGATTTTGCAGGTAATAGATTATCCATAACATTTCTTGCGTCAGTTCTAATACTTTCAGGAGTACCTATACTTTGACTGTCACGTGAAGAACTCAATTTTTAAAACAAAACCATGAATTTCTAACAATAGGTGAAAATTAACTAAAACGCGGGTTGTAGTTCGCGCGTTTTTAATTTCTTTTTTTTTTATTAAGCCGGCTTCGGCGGCGGCGCGACTATGGGCCGTCGTACCAGCCAGTCTTTATTCAAACAATATTTGCGTTCGATTTCTTTGGCGCTGAACACTAAGATGTTCCATATTCAAAAAGTGCCGCAAAGTTAATTGCGGCGCACTTTTAGGATTGAAAACTCAATACTACCCGCTAAAAGTTTCATAAAGAAAACACCACCTTTGGGTGCACTTAAAGGCGAACCAAGTCGTCCTTTGGTGGGATGAAAATAACTTCTAAGCGCTTGTATTTTGTCTTTTGTGTTACAAGCTGTGGGTCTTAAATGTTTTTAATTTACTGTAAATCCAGTATCAGATGGAATGACAGTTCACTTAAGCTTTTACGGGGAGATTTTTACAGAATAGATCGACTTATTTGTAAATGATGGCTTCTATATCTTCATCATCAGCCTAATAGCCTTTTTCCACCATGTTGGGGCCGGCTTCCAATCTAACCGGATGCAGCTGAATACCAGTATTTTACATGGAGCGACTGCCTATCTAACCTCCACAACCCAGTTACTGGGTAATACGATACCCCTTGGTAAAACTAGTTGTCAGACTTCCGGGCTACTGACGACCCGTAACGACTGTCAAAGATCCACGAATGCCGGCCGGGACCAATGGCTTAACGTACTTTCCGAGACACGGAGGATTCTTGATATGTGATGATGGTCACCCATCCATGGACCAACCGTGGCAAGCGTAGCTTGACCTGATTGATCGACCCATGCGACTGTTATTTACTCAGCCACAAGCCCCACGATGGCTTCTAAATAAAATTAACAACTAAATTCTTTACAAACAATTTGAAAATAAAATAGTTACTCACTATAAAACCATTGTCCTCACAGAAACACTGACTTACTTCTTATTGAATTAGGCATTTCAATGCCCTTTAAGTAGTCATTTCTATTGAACATGGATGTAAGAAGAGAGAAACCGTAACATAAATAGCTCTTTGAAGTACCGCATCATCATCATCGTCATTTCTGCCGAAAGACGTCCACTGCTGGACATAGGCCTCCCCCTAGCACCTCCACTTCGATCGGTTCTGTGCTTCTCGCATCCCACGGATTCTTGCGGCCTTTACCAGGATATCGGTCCACCTTGTGGGAGGCCTTCCGATGCTACGTCTTCCGGTATGCGGTCGCCACTCCATAACCTTACGGCCCCATCGGCCATCTGTTCTGCGAGCAATGTGCCGCTGCTACATATTATATGTCGGTTACCTTGATTCTCCTACGGATCTCTTCATTTCTGATTCGATCACGTAGGGATACTCGCAAGCAAGGGTCTCTCCATTGCCCTTTGGATGACTTTCAGCCTTCTAATGTTACCCATTGTGAGCGACACGTTTCAGTGCCGTAGGTCATCACTGGCTACTCGCACTGGTCAAAGAAACACTGTGGTATAGAGGAGAGATTATACGAGAAGATATTACGTAGCTTCCCAAACGCTGTCCAGCCGAGTGGGATTCGACGATTGACCTCGTTCTCGAAGTTGGCCCTACCTAACTGGACACTTTGTCCTATTTTCATGAGGGTGGGTGTTACATGGGCATTAGACATTCCCTTCGTTTTGTCTATGTTCATTTTAAGACCCACTCTTTCGGAAGCTCTCATTTATGCATGACTCCTACGAGTATATCGGCGGGACTCCGAAGGTAAGTGATACACTCGCCATTGATGTTGATGCCAACCTCTTTCCAGTCCAGATCCTTGATGACATCCTTCAGTGCAGCGGTGAACAGTTTTGGAGAGATAACGTCTCCCTGTCTCATTAAGCAATGGGCAAGCTTAAAATAGATAAGAGCTGACTGAGGATAGTAGTAATTTTGCTGTCAAATCAGATTTTTCCAATGGTGAAAGTTGTACTGGAACGTTTAAATTTAAAATCGTTTCTTTAGATCACATAGGGTGATCAAATCTACGTCTAATGTAGGTACCTATACAATTTCCCCCCTATTAATAAACGTAGTATATCTGATGAATAGTTCCACACCGATTTCTCTCTTTCTGTCGTCAGTAATTTGACTTTCGAAAGAAGAAGACAATGCGTTGTGCAACTATACAGACGCTATACAACGTTTATTAGTACGTTACGTACTAATAAACGTTGTATAGCGTCTGTACGTGTTACGTACGGTAAGTGAATAACTCTCCAAAATTCTGAATACCATATCCATTTCACAATAGCTGCTCACAAGAATAACTCTTTCCTCCTTGTATCTTATAAAATCTGCAACAACTAAATTCGCAATTGTCTATATTGTTTACCTGAAAAAATAATAAACAAGTGGCTTTAACACATACGATACGTTTGTTATGAAATGAAACAAAATTGTTTATTCTGTAAATAAGAAATCGGAATCACTTTACACGTCATATATCAGAAACATATATAAGCTAGATTACTAGAGTCGACATTTCCTATCTGACTAACGAAGGAATGGCGAAATAAACTCAGGGTTAGTAGGTCTTTACTCTGGTGCAGAATCTGCTGCACAAAAAAAATCGGTTAAATTAAACTTTAATTTCGGAAATCGGTGTCGATGGGTTCGCATTTTCGTTGTTTGCCACCGACATTCGAAATTAAAGTTATTTTTCACTTTGTAGTGAAAAAGGCGGTTATTTTTTTTTTTTCAAAATAGGTGGTTCTGTATTCGACCCATACTATTCGTATGTATGTATGTTTGTATGTCCGCGATTTTGTCAAAAACTAATGAACCAATTTTGATGTTTCTTTCATTATCGTGATCTACTTTCAGGAAGATTTTAGTACATAATACATTAGGTAATTATTCTTATGTACAAAGTTATATGCATAAATGTACTGTATCTCCTTCATTTCTATGCCAAATTTGATGATTCTTCTAGTCGGTGTCTTCAATTCTTCGATTCACCTTAGCTTGGCACCGCTAGGCTGCTATTGTATATTTATGTATGTATTATTTCCAATAGATAAGGTATGCCTCAGGGGTGGTCCCATATAAATTTGATTAACTTTGCTTGGGTGGTTTTTGAGTTAGCTTCAATAATAAGATTGCTTTCCACTTACCCCCTTACTAAAACGTATTATATCAGATGAATAGTTACACACTGATTATTTCTCTCTTTCAGTCGTCAGTAATTTGACTTTCAAAAGAAGAAGACAAAGCGTTGTGTAACTATACAGACGCTATATATAACGTTTATTAGTAAGGGGGTTAGTTTATTATTGATGATGTTTTAATAACTTCCTGACACTGATATTTACATAGCAAGTAGTGCGAAGAGTATAGTAAAGTTGTGTTAATTGAATTTGTGTGGGGTAGGTAGAACTAAAAAGTGAAAAATAGATGTCGTTGGTTCTACATTTTCGTTTATTGACACCGACTTCCGAAATAAAAGTTATTTATCACTTTGTAGTTTTTTTTGGAAGTCAGTTGTTTTTTTGTAAAAAAGTTTTTTAATTGTGCATAAAGTTTTAATAAATAAATAATCTTTAAACCGGCTTATTTACATATGTTTACTTACCTATTAGGTCCGATATCGTCCAAACAGGAGCACAGTAACGCTACTTGGCGGCGGAAATACTCAGGTAGTTAGTAGGCAGGTTCTTCTCCGTAGTTCTTTCACAAGGAACTCTACTATTACCTACGAGGTATGCACCATGGAGTAAATTACTCCGTGGTATGCACACTATACTTACTATAGATACTGTATCAAAACTTCCTGAAGGTACGAATGCACCTATATTATCAAAACCCACCCAATTACATAAAAGTAACCCTTTATGGGGCATGGGTATGGCATACCAAGAAGCCCTGAGCAAGGACACCGTCAGACCGTCTATAATTACGCCATGACCGGATGACCTGTGGCACCCTATTTTTACGCACTGTTTGGTTCCATCACTCACCTAATTAGCTATTGAATTCAGAAATATTGCTTGCTTCTTCTAACCCATAACTTATAATAATATAAAAAACTTGACATATGCTTCTTGTGATATTATTTAAAAAAGTAAGGCATTTCATGTAAGTTCTTTGATTTGAGTGAGAGTTCAACTCGGACATTTTATTATTAACCCTAAAACTAACTTCAATCTGAAAATTCGAACGTTCACTGCTACGTAAGATACGCACTGAGAGGTTTGCCAAGTTAGCTATGCGGTTCATTTGTCTGTCAGCATTTGTAGGGGCTGTTCATTAATTACTTAAGACTTGACGGGAGGGGGTCCAAACAAGTCTTATTTTTTTTTACGTAGGGGTGGGTCAGAATGTTTTAAAATGATCTTACGTAATAAATGAACAACCCCGTATCGTGCGTAGCATGGCCGTGGGTCACAGTACTCACAGTGGACGATCCCGCCTAGATTTCAATACAAAGCGAAGCTAAGGCTCCTGTCCCACCGCCGACCTGCGGGGTAATTTGGTAACACACCTTACTGTAGCAATTTAGGCTTTCATTTCGACAGTTCGAGAATATCGTTGCGTTATTTTACTTTATTGAGGAGACACATTTTTCGAACATTTATGAAGCAATGGATTAGCAATATCCTTCAAAGTTATTCAGATTGAGATTGAAAGTGTGTTACGCAATTAGGGTGCAGGAAGCGACTAGCTATCAACGACAAGCGAGTAGGTACTCGTTTGTCGCAGCGACAAGAAGTATCAAAGAGATATTCTCGCTCAGCGACGCTCGCTTAACGGACAGAACACTCGCTGAGAGACTACAAACGAAAACGCTCACGCGCCAGTAATCGCTCGTCACCGTCGCGCACTCGTTGCTCAATAACTCGTAACTAAAAGCGACTTCGTCTCTTATCGTTATCAATCGCTGACGGTGGGACAGGTGCCTAAGTACCTACCTACACGTGCTAATAACTATACTACCTATAATGTTTAGTCGTGTCTGTGTGAAATTCTGTTTCATATTAATCATGAGTAGGAAATTAAAAAAACTAACATACCTACACAAGATACAAATCTTTATTGCACCATTATACACAAACAAAACCAAACTACATATTGCAAGTGTGTATGAGAGGAATCCTAGTCTAGTTCTATTTGCAATACTTACGAAATTTAGAAGAAACAGTGAGAGAACACTAGGTACAAAAAGATATTACATGGCATACCTGCAAGCTGCCTAAAAAAACATAACTTAACATTACGCATATAATCCTCAGATGGTTAGGCAGTGGTAGTATATATATGTATAGAACACCCCTATGAAACAGGGGGCGAACCTATTGCCACAACAAACGGACACTAATCCAGACTCCGGGCTGTTATTGAGAAATTCCTGACGGAAAACTTAATAACACTTTATCCTATACAGTAAAATCATACTCGTAATTCATTCATTAGTTTTATTTATTCTCTCTTCACACTTTGTTCACTTAGTTGCCATAGAAATTAAGAGTTTTGGGTTTTAAGGAAGGTGGGTGTAGTAATAAAGGTACGATGTAACTAATAAACAATTACTGAAACTACCATTAAACTATGTAGGTACTCAAAATATTTTAATAGCTATAATTTATAAATAACTGAACATAGTCTATCCTTTTTGAGGCGGACGATAAGTCGTAATGCGTATTGTTGCTGGCGGCAAGTGGCGATCTGGCGTGGGGCGCGGCGCTCTTGTGGGATCGGGCTCCAAGCGAGGGAACAACTCCAACACCCCGGATATCACCAGTGTAGCGGTAAAGATGGCTATAGCCGCACCAAGTATACTCCTGGAAACGTGCAAAACAGACGTTATAGATATAGGACTCTTCACTCATCAACTGTACCTATGCCGAAAATTGGTATATTCCCGATGTCCACCACTTGTTTGGCCAACACTTGTTTGGCTTGTTTGGGGACAGTGAAACAACTTTTAAAAAGTATTCTCGTTGTACTTCACGATTTGAATAGGTCGAATCTGTTCCAAAACCGAATCGGGGCACCCCCGACTTCACGTAGTCTTTTGGCTGCTACCCCTAGCTAGAGTTTATATAAAAACCGGAGGCGCGAAGGGAGAGCAACCTCCGCCCGCTGTAACAAAGCACAGGCACCTATCCTTTGTTACGTAAGGGAGGACAGGTTGCACTTCCCGCAGCGCCGGAGATGATGCAGAAACAACTTTAAAATGTTTTAGTTATTTATTTATTCATTTATTTCACGCATCAAGGCCTATATAAACACATAGAATACAATATTAATACAAGTAACTTAAAAATACTAGAAGAAGAGGTTAGGTTACAATAATTTGTACCCAAGTGGTGGACAACGAGAAAAACTTTAAAAGTTGTTTCGCTGTCCCCCAGTGGTGACCAAAGAAGTGGTGGACATCGGGAATAATCGCGAAAATTTAACGCTTTTTTTTTGAGTTGTGAGAAATTTTGTAAAAATCCTTGGAATTTTTCGAGTCTTCCCAAAATATAATTTTTCTATAACAAAACAGTACGTACATTCTCATTTTTAAATGAATGTAAAATTAAACAATAAAACACATTATTTAAGTTATATTAACGAGAAATATCTCTTGAACGAGAAATTTACTAAGAATTTAAACTAAAACTGAGGATAAAAGGCTTGCAACTTTCATCATTTTTATCACATTCTGTTATTTAAGTAATACCTACTCAAATTAAAATACTCACGACATAACCATTTTGCTTGCACAATCACTGACTAGATCTTATTGTAATCTTTCGGCGGCTCCTTATATAGCTAAAATAAAGCATAGAACTACGAAAGATAAACTTTTTCATGTAAGCAGGAGCAGGTATCCTACATTAGGAGAAGTAGGTACTCACTAAGTCCATCAACGGAGATACGGACCCGTCCAAAAGCAATGGTTCCGTCAAACATTGTGACAATTTCTATTTTTCGGGCGGGCAATAAATATATCGGGTCCACTGTCATTACAACGTGTTATCATTTATTATTGGTTTGGAGCCCGAAGTAATCTTATGTCCGTAGGTGATACGGAGTAGGAAACGCCCGTAATTTTGATTGAAAGTACGGATTTCGAGCTTAGGGAGTAGACCTCTAGGTACAATTGTATCAGCACCCTCATTGCGTAACATACTATCAATCTCAATCTGAATCATTTTGAAGGATACTACAAATCCATTGCTTCATATGTTCGAAAAATTTGTCTGCTCATAACGTAAATAATGCAATGCATTCATTGCATTATTTACGTTATGAGCAGACAATTTTTTTTTTATTGAACTGTCAAAATGAAACCCATTGTTACTAATAGTGTGTTAAGCAATTGCCCCGCAGGTAATAGGATATCACCTAGACATCACTGTTACTACATAATAATAATAATAATAATAATAATAATATCCTTGGACATTTCACACAACGCCATTTAGTCCCAAGCTAAGCAAGCAGTCAATTGCTCAACCACTGCGCCAACCGTGTCGTCAAAACTTAACATTTCTTTCTGAGCTAAGTAGACTCAACTTGAGTTAGATTTATAAAATTAATTAAAAAAAACCTAATCTTAATAAATTACATAAAATTAGGTATCTATGAGTTTACACATGCGACATCACACAAGTCGAACTAAGTACCCAATGTACCCATGTACTTGCAGCGTTGCCATATCCATTTTGCAATGACCGAGTAAGAACAACTTTTACATCCTTGATGAAGATTATAAATATCACTACCGAAGTTAGATTACGTATTACTTATTGAATTCGCGCGAAAAAATAAACAAGCAAGCTTTGTCACGTTTTTTAGCGTTTCATAATAATCGGTATTGTTTTGCAAACATTAGGTTCCTTTAGTTTAGATTCCAAGTAGTGTGTCACCGTAATTATCTCATTATGTTTAGAAGCTATTAAACCTATTCCGGACTCGTTATAACTTAGGGTCCGCTCACACGTACTACAACCACACCACATCGCAGCGACAAAGGCAAGTAGGGTTACATAATAATATGAATAGTGTCGCTGCAACTTCTTGCAGTTGCGTTGTCGCCATAGACTTATACACTATACTTATATGGAAGTTGTCGCTAGTAGTTGTGATGTGGTTACGTTGTGGCTAGTGTTTGCAGACAGACAGATCGTTGTTTGCGATGTGGCCGGCCACTAGTGCGCGAATTCGCTGGTGGTTGCGTTGTGGCTGCGACGTGGTCTTGATGTGGTTGGTATCGCCCACTCAGTTGATTTTGGCGGTAATGTGTTCCGTCTGAACAAACTATATATTCATTTTCATACAAATTAGCGCCCATCCACGTGTTATCGTTGTGATGTGGTTGTAGTGTGGTTTTGGTACCTTAATGCAACAAAGTTTAATGGGTATTTTTATAATCCTATCGACTTCTTTCAAACTCATTAACAATTAACCGAATTGAGGTAATGTTGTGACATTAAAGTATCAGTGACGGCACAGTATAATAAAGTAATTATACTGTGGTGACAGGTTTTTTAATACATTGTAATGACTGTTTAATCACTAAAATGTTCTTCCTGTGCTAAATATAATCGCGTTATACATTATTTAAATGGTGGTTCCAGTTTTTAAACACAGCACTAAAGTTTTAACGTTTACTAGTGTACTTTAAGGATTGTTTTATTACAATGAAGAAATCGACCGTCTCACAATGTCTCTTCCTGATCTTACAGAGTTATATGTTCGAAGAAACAACCTCTGTAATATGTTCCAGTAATACAGAAACTATCAATCTTCCACAGGGAATAGTTAAAGGATCTTACGACTGCTTCAAAAATCAAAGAGTTTTTTTGGGGATACCTTACGCTTCAGTAACAGAAAGATTTCAGGTACCTATGTGTTTATTTTTCATAATAATTCTCGTAGATAGGAGCATGCCTAGTCACGTTCGTACATTTTCCATGAACTGTGCATGCACACTACAGTGGGGCCGCACTGCATTTTTTTTATGAAAATGTGCGCTGGGCAACAAAAATTATATGGTTTCATAGTAGCAGCAAGGAATCTGGATATGTGGCCTGTTGATGGCAATAGGCTCGCCTCCTATGGGACTTAAAAATAACTGGCGATATGTATTCGTGGTGTTATGTATCTACTTAAACTTATAATTGACACTGCAATTGGTGATACTACTCGCAATATCACAGATACAGCTGCTCTATGTTTTCAGAGATTTGCATTGATTTAAAAATATAATTTATCTTCCACCAGGACCCTGGGAAACCTCCTTCATGGAATGGCACGCTTACTGCAAACCGTGGAAACATAATGTGTAATCAGTACGTTGAAGCTTTGAAAACACCTGTTGGTCAAGAAGATTGTTTGGTGCTGAATGTGTTCACACCACCCTCCCTAGAACAAGGGCCTTTTTCTGTAATGGTTTTCATACATGGCGGGGGCTTTTACTCGGGCAGCAATTCTGAATTTATTTATAATCCAAAATATTTAGTGAAAGAAAAAGTTATTGTTGTTACTGTAAACTATCGTCTCGGGGCATTTGGTTTCCTGTGCCTAGGACTCCAAGGCGCTCCAGGAAACGTCGGTTTGAAAGACCAATTAGCTTCTTTGAAGTGGATACAGAATAATATAGCCTACTTCGGAGGTGATCCAAATTCTGTCACAATATTTGGTGAAAGTGCTGGAGCAGTTTCTGTCCATCATTTACTTCTTACCCAGTCTGCCAGTGGATTATTTCATAGGGCCATTATGCAAAGTGGATCAGTTCTGATGCCACAGGATTTTGGTTACCAACCCGTTGAAAGCGCATCTATGATAGCTTCGCGTTTAGGCTATTACACGTTAGATCCAACTGAACTATTAAAAATATTCAAAAATTCATCAGCTAACGATATTGTGAAAGCTTCCCATGATGATCAATCTAATAACGCATTCGCGCCTTACTTTTTTACACCATGTGTGGAGACCGCTGTTACGAGCAGGAGACCATTGATAACGGAACAACCAACATACTTACTTCATAAACTTGGTCTTGATGTATCTGTTATTACTGGCTTCAATAATAAAGAAGGTATTTATTGGGCGACACATTATGTTTCTCAAACTCTTGACAAACTCAAAGCTAGTTTCGATCATATAATACCTTCTTACTTGCTGTTTGAAAACGATAATGATAAAACAACTTTTATTGATGATGTCGTTACATTTTACTTTATCAACAGAACTTTAACTAACGGTTTAATAGAATACTTTACTGACTCTTTAGTTACATTTCCAATAATGGTTTCATCTGAGGGTTTTCTTCGACATCCCACCAGAACAGTATATAACTATAATTTTAAATATGATTCGTTCAGAAACTTGAATAAATTTCTGACCCGGCTACCAACAACACCAGGAGCGTGTCACGGGGACGAGATATTTTACATATTCCAACCAGCAATCTTTTCTCTGCTGCCTTCCACTTCTAATGATGCTGCAACGATCAAGACTATGACAAGGTTATGGTCCAGTTTTGCTAAAACTGGGTAAGTTCTATACATCTTACAATTTATTGTGCTCTTGAATTTTTATATTATAATGTAACCTTACAACTATTGCTTCTAGGATGCCTTTGAAATCTAATATTACTTGGAGATCTAGTGGACGGCAATTGGAATTTCTTGAAATAAATAAAGAAATCCAAATGACAACGTTACCGAATGAAGATCGAATGAAGTTTTGGAGGAACACCTTTGAAAAGTATGGAAGAAAATAAATAAATAACATGTGACTATTTTTAGTTTACATCCTTTTGTTATTTAGGTAGGTACTCACAGCATTTGACGTATGGTTAAATTTAAAATGCACAATTGCCTCCGGCCTCCAGTAGCCTATACAAAGTTGTTTATTGTGGAGTACTTTTATGGTGTATGCAAACCTGGGGCCTCCCACAACTCCTGGCCCTTGTCATTTTTTAAAGACGGTTGCTTCTCTGTCACCCACCTAGAGATAATAGTAGCGTTCGAAACCCTACCACTAAGACCAAAGCTATACAGCTAAATGCTTCGCTAGGAGCCACTGCCACGCGTGAAGACAAGGAGCTTGAGCCGCGGCCTGGGCCAATGCGCGATACGCATAATCACTTGCAGACTCACTAAGTGAGTGAACCCATGTGCAGCTTCGGCCTAACTGACGTGAACCAAGACTTGCCAACCCACACTGAGCCAAGCGTGCTCTTTCCTCTCTGTACGAGAAGAAGCCATACCGCCGGACCGCCCTTTGCAGCTGCCGCGAGGCCTTGCAGCCCCTGCAGTGGGACGTTTGATAGGTATTGTTGGGATTATTTAACTCCAACTCCAAAAGTAAAATATAATAAGACTTTTTGTTTGTAAGTCGAAATGTAAGATAGAATGAGAACAGGAGTTTATGAAGGGATCGTAAACAATGATTTCAAAAGTAATATACCTATATGACAATCATCGTAACACATGGGATTTTATAGTTTCGTTCTGCCTATCCAAAACTACAGCCATAGGGAAAAGACTTGAGTTTGTGGTAGCTGGCGTGATATTACGCACAAAGACTTGACGTGGTTAAGAATTTTTGGGATAAATTTTATTAATATTGAAATGTAATTAAAAAATAATAAAAATTAAAGATTTATTTAAATTATAATGCTTAAACATTAACTTAAGTATTTAAAACGCGTAACAGAATAATCCCTAAGTCCTAAAAGTAGTAACCAAACACATTAAAATTTTGTATATCTTAAATCTCTTTGGTAGTAACAATTTTAATCGGGCTTATTTCAATACACTGATTGAGGCACATAGACATGTCTGAGATTTTACGCTTAGGAATTCTGTTTTGTTGTAAATAGATCTACATTATTTAACGCGCTTCATTCAACCTTTAATATTATGGCGGTTAAATTCCGTTGTCCACCACGGCGGAGGTGTGGGGGGATTTGGAAGCTCGTTCAGCTTCTTAGTCAGCCATATCATGAAGTACACGAACATACCCAGACCTGAGATCCTGCGAATGAAAACGTACCTATGTATTAGTTACGCGCATCAGTTTCAGTCAGATTTCATAACTATACACACATAAAAACAGCTTATAAGATGTGCTTCTAATATTGATTCTCAATTTCACATGGTGGTAACGTACCAAATCTTTTAAACAAATTATTTTGTGGAAATTGACTACTGTACAGTCTACACATGGAAAGTACGTAGATACATACCATGACCAATTTGACCATAGGTTATCAAATCAAGCTTCAGACAACTCTGAAACTTTAAGACGCCATCTCCACGAGCGAGAGAACCGCAGCGATAATCTTGCAATGCTATCAAATTCGAAACTCTATGAATCAATCTCCGCACGGTGAAATGGTCACGACGATTATTTGATGGCACCACATGACTACCTCCGCGATGTTTTCGCCCGTGGAGATGGTGCCTAACTTTTACATACTTTTTCGTAGGTACTGATTTTACTTTATCCAATTAGTTCAAAAATACGAAAAATAAAAAATCACAAATGATACAGGTACCTTATTTAAGAGTACCTAACCATTTATAATACGAGTACTTACATGCCCAACATTTTAGAAAAGTAATGATTCACTGCATTTAAATATGACTATTCATACAAGACCTCCCGATCACACAATTCACACAAGTGAGGGCTGCATGTCTATCTAGTGACTGTATAACAATGAGACACACAATGAGATAATCGTAACAATAAAGACACATCGTAGCAGTAAAGCACACATCACAACAAAATAGCTGGTCATATGCAGAAAAATCTCCATCCCTCCCAATAAAGAAACGTATTATACAAATATGGAAGCACAAGTAACACAGAATAACGTGATCGCCAACCACAAAAATTTTAACCACCTATCATCATAACGTCTTACTACAATTATGTTTTTTTTTACCTATGCATTTGAGACAGTAGTTCGTAAACTCAAACCAACAAAATATAATTAATTTCTTAATGTATATATTACCGCTAATGTGCGTAAATCAGTTAGAGTGCAGATTAACTAGTTAATCTGCAGATTTTCTGGTTGACTCCGTTAAAGTGGAAAAAAATATTTATTTAATACTTCAAGCACATACGAGTAAATGTACAGAGGCGGCCTTAATGCCATAGGCATTTTCTACCAGTCAACCTTTGGATGATGCAGATACAAACAGTGGTAGGTGCAATCATGAAAATTGAGGAATAAAAATTTAAATATAAAAATACGCATAAACATATTAAAACAATGAATATAATATATACCTAATTAATAGATAATAAACATAAACACATGAATATACTTACTAAAAATAAATAAGACAAACAATGAGAAAATATTACCGTTGTGATGATACTGGTACTGCCAGCTTCTTGCGAATGTGCTCGCGAACCTTAACTTTAAAGGATAATCGGTTGGTTGCCATCGGATCCTGATTTCAAAAATGTTTTTTACCGGCTAAACCCGGGGCCGGTGTTAGGATGACCTAGTTTCGCATAGGCCAAACCAGTTCTCCCCACACGGGGTTGCATGGTTGCGGTCGGTCGATAAGCGACATAGGATGCAAGAGCGAGCGAATGAGAACTGTGGCCTAGGCGAAACTAGTTCATCCTAAAATCGGGTTTGGCCGGTAACATATTTCACACTTTAACAGATTGTACCCGGTAATTTGCAGATTACCTACTTAATGCGCATGTTAACATAAACCGTATTCTAACGGTAACATATAAACATATTATGTATTCATGGAGTTGCAGAACATTACTCCTACCAGAGGTTAACTCTTGTAGGAGTAATGTTCTGCAACTCCAATATTCAATATTTTCAAAGCATCCACAAGCAGATTGAGTATTTACCTTTGTGGCGACGTAAGAGGAGTTCCCCGGGAACCTCACTTGGGGCCAACCTCGAAGTAAACTTCGATAAATATAGGGATCTAACTATTGATCGAAGGAAGTAAAGGTTGAAGTGTGGGTGTGGGTGTTGGTGTGTGGTTGTGTGCGTGTAAGTAAAGTGGTCGTTGGCTTGTAAACGTCGTCGGACTAAAATCAAAGGAATCTTTGATGTTGAATAGGTATCCCATGCGGTACTGGTTAAATATTTAAGTAGCTAGGTAGTTAAAATTAAAATGGAAAATAAATTCGACGGACATTATTACCTCGTTGTACAGACGGCCAGCACATCAAGCTATTACAATCTGTCAAATTTCTTTAATAGATTTTCAACTTTATCGCTAAAGCATTAGGTTCAAAGTTGATTGGGAAAATTTGACAGTTTCGGGTAGCTTGATGTGCTGGCGTTTGTACCTACAACTTTATCAAGGTAGTACCAAGGTAACCTAAGTTTGTATATTCTCCCGCAGCTGAGGTGAAATAATTCCTCCCTATTGTACCTACCCACATTTAAATAATTAAATCTGAGAATAGGTCATAATTAATTTTTCAATTTATTTAGTTTTTCATAGCTCACTATAGCACTTCGCTTTACTGGTTCGTAAGCTCATAATTATGTAAACAACACGATTATTGTTTGTTTGCAAACCTATCCAAATAGAATTGATGATGCCAATACTTATAACAATACTTGTATATTTTAATCTGTAGGTATGTCGTAAAATTTATAACCCCTCGAATGATGACGCTTAAAGATCGATAGACATACGGTGGTATGGAATTGATTAATTACACAGTCAGAACACGTTTGCGAGGAGGTCCTACCTACGGTGTACGGTGGTCAGCCACAAAAGTCGATTAACATTTAAATTTTTTTACATTAATTATTCAGCAAAATATTCATAAAAAATCTGAATAATTAACTACTCACAAGAAAATAGGGCCTACCAAGTTTTTAGGCTGTTATTTAAAAATATTAATGATTAAGTGATTTTTATGAATAGATATATATGTTTGGAGTAGGGATAGATCCCTATTAAAATTGTTTAGGTAAATGGTAAAAATTAAGTCAATGGTAAAATTTGTTTATTTTGATCGATTTACACAAAAAAGCACTTGTAAGGGAATTAAGCTCAAATTATTTGAAAAATAAACTTATCGCCCATTTCCTGTAACTGTTTGATGATAAATGTTAGGGTTAGCAGCGAGTGGAGCCTCCTCTGCTCTGTATGTACTCTCTAAGCAGTGGCGGTCCGAGAGGGGGGGTCATGGGGGTCATGACCCCCCCCAAAATCATTCAAGCTGTCGAGAGTTTGAATGATTTATTTGCCTTACTACTTTACTTGAGCCACGTAAACCCCGCTGGGCATAATATACAAAAACATTAAGAACATAGGCAGACATGGGGACTGCCGACAGAAGTAAAAACTGTAAAACTATGAAATTACAGTGGGTTTTTTAACGCGCCTAAAAAGTTTTTAATTTAAAAAGCCTCTTATAAAACATAGAATCTAGGATGCAAGAGCGAGCGAAGCAAACTCGGGATTTGGGCACCCCGGTTGTAGGTACGTAAGGTTCGAAAGGCTTAGGTTAAGACCAGAGGCCTTAGTGTAAGTTTTTCGACTCACGTTCGATTGCGAGCGCGTTAAGAGTTTTGTATGGGAAATTAGGTTTCTCCTGGTGACCACCAGGTGGCGCTATAACTTTTTCCCCTATAAAATTCTAACGCGCTCGCAATCGAACGTGAGTGAAAAAACTCGCACTAAGGCCACAGATTCCTAAACTGCTGTAAAACGAGTTTTAAGTTTTCGACATAATTCGTTAAAGTAAGTTCTCTTTCTGTATGATGGTTAAAAGAAAACAGACTATTCAAGGTGGGGTGCTAAAATTTTCAGGCTCGCTTTGCTCGCTCTTGCAATCTGCATTCTGTTGATTCTTGAGCTTTTCTTCGTAAATCGACAAAGCAAGTAATTTATAGTCATTTGTGAATGATCGAAAAAAATCTAACCTATATCCGAGAGTGTGCATAATTTTCGAGCTGACTTCGCTCGCTCTTGGATTCTACATTTGATTAATTGCTTAGGCTTGCCTGCATAAGTCGACAATGAACTCCTATTCCAGCTTAAAAATATAAAATAAAACCTAACTAAACCCAGGCGGGTTGTTAAAATTTTCGAACTCGCTTCGCTCGCTCTCCCCACCCTACATGATCTGTAGTTCTAGTACATACGACCAATTTGACAGCATTATAAAGTAACACCCCCCACCCCCCCACCCCCCCACATGTAAAAGCTGCGTCCCTAGCATAAGTAATATGGAGCTGGAGATAAACAGGAACCTTAAAATATTTTCACGCCTATAGTCCCCAAAGTGTTAGGCAGGGGTAGAGTTTGGCCAACGAAAGCTGACAGCGAATTATTTTATAAACTTTTTTTTTTTACTTTTAGTATGGAGACATTTTAGACTGTCAATCATAATTGTCAATGTCAATAAATTCGCAATGAATAATAAATTGTATCAATTTCGTTTACGCAGTGTATAGCCAGAGTAACAGCTCTTGTTTTTTTAAATTGCCGCCTTTTTTCTTGGTCAGCTTTCGTTGGTCAGACTCTATGGTACTTACCTACACCCACATTTATTTATATATGTACAGAGGCGGACGTAATGAAATACGCATTTTTTAAGTGCCATGTCATAGGGGGTGAGCCTACTGCCGCCAACCGGTCATAAATCCAGACTTCAGGCTGCTTCTGAGAAATTTCTGATGGAAAAACCCAATAACACTTTACCCGATCTAGGAATCGAACCGACCTAGGACCTCATGTTCAGCAGTAACGCTTACGACCACTAGACCAACATGGATATGTACCCCTCTTAAAATATTCTTCGGCATTCATCGTGACCCCCCCCCAAAATCTTGGGCTGCGACCGCGCCTGTCTCTAAGCCTATAAGTTACCTACACTTTCAATAGACGGGTAACATTTAGTTCCGGAATTCGTTCCCAACAGAGTTTTAGCGCGTTTACGAGCTCCTGTTGACTGTAAACAAGGCTGTAGTTTTCTAGGCCTTTTCAATTTATCCTATACATGCTCGAGGGGGTTGAGATCGGGACTCATAGCTGGCCATGGAAAAACTGTGATATTGGCCTCAGAATGTGCTGTTCGTGTGGCACGGGCCGTAGTATGCGAGCATTGTAATGCAATAAATCAACGCCCACCGCCGCCCACTCTTTACGAAAACGGGATGACATGACGTTGGATTACCCGCTCAACGTAACAGGGGGCGGTTACTATACCCTCATCCAGTATTACCAGCTCTGTTTTGCCTACCAAGCTTATTCCCGTCCATACCATAACACTTGGGACTCCCAAAATGGTCTGTTCCATGGCTGCTTGGTTCTGGAAAATGTTCACCTTGTTTTCTTCACACGGTGGACTCGTATAACATCACTGAAACAACTAGAAAAGAACTTGACCGTTGTCTGTAAACGACCCTCCAGTTATCCATTCCCTAGTTCAAATACTCACGCGGTGGGTCCTTGTCAGTTTAAGTCGAACAACACCGCACTCGGGAACGTTGACCATCTGTGTGGACACAATTACAAATGTTTTTGTCACGGACTCTGGTACAGTAGATTGCCGCAGCCGATTTTGTGTACGGCTACGGTTACGGTACGCTCTCTTCGTGTAGTTAACCTAATGTAAGAGTCTACCTGGGAAGTTGTGGCTCTCTACCTGATCCAGGCCTCCTAGCTACACTCTCGATCTCCTGAAAGCATTACCGCGCGTTTCGGATAGCTCGTCGCTACACACCGCTTTTTTATTTGAAAGGATATTACTTTCAGATTGGTCGCATAGAAATTTCATCAAAATTGTATTTGGTTTTTAAACCAAAATTACAGGTAAAAATCTGCTACAGAAGTCCAATACTTACGTGGTCAAAATATATGGAACAGCCATTATTTTATTATTAACTGACGAAAAATTTATACAGCATGGGTTCAGAATCATGTAGTGAATCCATGGTAACAGGTTACGTGTCGATGTCCCTGCCACCCTGTACACTTGTACAGCATTAGGACCGAGTCACACCGGAATGGCAGCGGCCCTCGGCGTCGCCGCTGGCAGCCTCGCGCGACCTCCAGACCCCACGCGCCTAGTCTCCTCTTGACTCGTTTAGACTACAGAGAAATGGTAAATGGTGCGCTCAGTGTTGCGGCGGGGGGTGAGGAGCGCGGAGCCGCCCGCAATGCCGCGAGCGGCCTCGCGTCGCCGCTGGCACCCGCGGGCAGAACTACCGACAATACAGCTGCTCTATTCTGTAAAAATCTCACCGTGATAACTAAGGTGAAGTCAGGTAAAGTCAGCCAGTAAGTGTAAATCCCCAGCAATAAATGGAATGACAGCTCACTTCACCTAACTTCTCACGGTGATATTCTAACAGAATCGACCGGCTGGTCTTTTAAGTATGTAGATGATAAAGTTTAAAATTATTTCATACTGAAAATGCTCGCCGCGTCACTTGCCATTCCGGTGTTTCTCGGCCCTTAGCCTGTAGTGATCACGTATCTTTTAAGGAATTTAAAAAATAGTGCCGCGCTTAGCAATGGAATGCATAAGGTCCAAACAGATCCACACAAGCTCATGAACATGCCTGTGATGGTTGTACTGTTGTTTTGCTACAGCACTTATATTTTAATTCATTGGTCCCAAAAAAAGTAGTTTGGTTGCACTATGCCGCAAAAAAAAAGGTAGGTATGGTCAAATATAGTACATTGGGATGCCCCCTTGTGATGCGCACAATTGTTACATACACTAAATAGCAACATTTGTTGCCCCAATAAGTTCAATAAACGCTATTCGGGCAACCAGACTAATGTAAATAGCGCATACCGCAACCTGAGAAACAAAGGCATAAGTACGTTTGTAATATTGCATTTATTTATATATTTTTATACAAATTGACTAAATAACACATACACATTTATACCACTTCTAAAATTTAAAAGAAATGTTACAAAATATCGTCGGTCCTGAATCTGTATGTAATTCGGATTTCTGCTTACGCCTTTATTCCCCTCGTGGTGCAATATAAGCGAAATGAAATAAGACCTATGTATCCGTTAAGTTCCAATATTATTTACGTAATAAAGTGTCTATGATTCAATAGCATAGGGAGCCAGTTAGTCTAGAAGGGTTACAAATCTACCATCGACAACTAGTGTTTACATTAAAACTCGCAACCCAATGAACCGACTTTAATGAATTGTTATAAATTGAATAATGTACATAATGCAACAAATGAGTTTATATAGTATGAATTGAGTATTTATGAGATAAGGAAGATCCATTTCTCAAAACTCTATTTTTTTTCTTGCATGGTAAAGTTATTCAGTCAATAAAATCTTACTTACTAGATTATTAAAGTAGGGGTGGAGGGAAGAAAAAAACAACAAAATATAAAAAAACAACATGCAAATCGGTTATGTTGCTTTTTACTATCAATTTTTGGATGTATGTGTACAAGTATGAATTCGAGGAAAATAAAGGAATATGTAATGTTTCATAATATATAACTCTACATCGCAGTACTCGTTACGAACAAACATTACTTATGTTATTTTCGATATAGTACTCTACTCAATCATTATTTTTGTTCGATTGCTCTTCATTCGCATAAGATATCATGAGAGCATGTTAATGTAATACATGTCACAAAACAAAAGAAAATATCATCTATAGAAATCCAATCGATTTAAATAAAAATAATCTAGCTAAGAAACACCATTCGTTCTTTGCATAATATTAGCAAATATTGCGTAACATTCTAACTGTACAGACACGTAAACATAATGAACATATCAAGGAAACATCGTCGGTGTCCATATGATATTTATTATAGGGTCTCGCTTACAGATGCATAGAAACGAACAATATTCTCACTGCGCTTAGTAAAATCGGTGAAAAAGTCGCGATAAAAACCTAAAATCCACATACTGAAAGTCTAAAAATATATTATAATAAATTTCAAATGTCTATACATAGATGAGTGTTCACTACGCGCTTATAACGAGCGTCGAGCGCGCGTCCATTACGTTATAATATTAAATACGATAAAACGAACCGGCGGCTCCGTCCGTACACAACGGCGTCGTCGAATCGCAGATACGTCGCTACTCGTAACCGTACCGAAGGGACTAGACACATAATCCAAGAGTACCGGTCGCTCGTCTACGAGCGATGACGCGACTCGCTACTGCGTTACATAAAGTTCGTATCGAAAGTAAAATTACATGTAATGTATATATACTATATATATGTGGAGCGGTTCGCTCAGACGAACACCTTGGCGAGCCCATCGGCGCCCGCGCTGGCGATGTAGGGCCGCAGCGGGTGGAACGCCACGTCCAGGATGCTCTCGTCGAACTTCTTGCGGTGCGCCGTGATCTCCTGCACGCACGTCTTGGTGTCGAGGTTCCACAGACGCACGGAGCAGTCGTGGCTGCCCGACAGCAGGAACAGCCCGTTGGGGTCCAGCGCCAGGCCCGTGACCGCGTCCAGGTGCGCGACCATGGCGTGCGCACAGCGGCCCGACACGCCGTCCCAGAAGCGGATGTGCCGGTCCTCGTGAGCCGTCACCAGCAGCGGCAGTGTCGGGTGCGACCGCACGCGGTGCGCCGGACTATCGCACGCCACGCGCAACACCGGCTGGAACACGGGAGATCACCACGTATGTTATAGGCACTAATTAGAGGACTTAGGTCATATCAATAACACTAAATGATTCTCTATTACCTGTCCAGTTTCAAGGTCGTACAGCAGCAGCGTGCCGTCGCGGTAGACGACGGCGGCGCGCGAGGCGGCGTCGGCGAAGTCGGCGGCGGCGGGCGCGGGCGCGCCGGGCTCGTCGTCGGCGCGCAGCGTGGCCAGCAGCGGCCGCGTGGCGCGCGGCGCCCACAGGCGCACGGTGCCGTCCGCCGACGCCGACAGCAGGCGCCCGTGCGCGCTCGACAGCGACCACACCGCGTCCGTGTGGTCGCGCAACACCGCCCCCTGCACGTCACGGTACTGATTTCATTTTAGGAAATGTTTACTGATCCTCTAAAAACTTATTTGACCTTCTAATGATGTACGCTTTTATAAACTAATGAACCTCTAAAAACTTTTTGGGCTTTTAATGCCGCACACTTTAGCCGGCGAGCGCTACATCCAAGTTGGTCACAGTTACTTGGCTATTTAGTATTTCTAGGAACCCAAAATAAGAATTCCGAGGTTTACAGAAAGACGCGCATTTATTAAATTAGTGGTCAATAATATATTTAGGAAAGTAAAATGGGAATTATTAAAGGTTCGATTAAATACATGCCTTTAATTTTAGACAACTTTCATCATGGCAGATGTAAGGCTTCCTATGCCTGCCGGATTACGTTCCCCGACATAGATCACACATCTGCGTGCGATACGTCCTGCTGATACTCAAAAAATAGATTTCCGAAGCAAAATTAGCCAAAAAAAATCACAAGTGTCGTACCTGAACAGCAGGGTCGTAAGGGTCGTAGGGGTCGGCAGTGGGCGGCGGCAGGTTCCACACGCGGATGGTGCCGTCCAGGCCGCCGGAGAAGCACTCCTCGGAGCGCGGCGCGCCCATGGCCAGGCACAGCACGGGCGCCGTGTGCGCGCGGAACGTGTACAGCGGCTCCACGTCCAGGCCGGCCGACTTCTTGGCGGGCACGGTGCGCTGCAGGTTCCACAGCTTGAGCGTGTGGTCCTCGGACGCCGTCACCAGCGCCGCCTCGGTGGGGTGGAACGCGAGCGCTCGCACCTGGAAAAATTGCAACATTCAATTAGAATTAGAAAAAGTAAAATAGGCATAGTAATCACAGAGACATCAGTGTACATACATGAGGGAGTCCCAAGTCTTCATTTCTTAAAAAAAAAGATACTCACAGAATCCACAAATAACCTCCTCCTTTATTTGAATTTGGTTACAAATAGCAATAAAATAAGGTAAAAAGGTACTTACTCCATCGAAGTGCGAGCGCAACGTGTACTTTGCGTTCCAAGTCTTGCGGAAGGATTCCTTGTTAGCACTGGCCACGTCGTAGGCCTCAGGCTCGTTGCTGACGGTGAGCTGAGCGAGCTCACCGAGTGCCAGCGGCTCCTCGTCGGCCTCGCCCGCGCCCGCGCCTGAGCCCGCTACAACTGCGCTGCCGCCGCTTGATCCACTGCCTGCGAAATCATAATTTAATATATAATTATACCATCCTATTATTATTGTCCCACTGCAGCGCTAAGGCTTTTTCTCAATCTGAGAAGGCACGAGCATTGATCACATTGCTCAAGATGGGTTTATGATTTCAGACATATCAACTTTTAAGGGAAATCATAATGTTACTGTAATATGGTTAGTATTATTTAGATGTTAAGGATCATAAAAACCGCAACATAAAGGAAAATTTAAGTTCTATGAACAAAGTCTACTTTTCCGCTCGGAATTATTCAAGTTCTGCTAACGTCAATGAAAAATAAGGTGGCAATTGCGATCATTCTACTTGGGACCAACTATAAAAAATGGCAGACTGGCTATAGAAAATTGGTAACTGCATTCAGCAACTCCAAACTTTAAACATTTTCAATCTCCCCTGACAACTTACTACTGCAAAAAAAACTTTAAGAATCAAAATACAGCTTACCAACTGGGTACTCGTCGCCCTGGCCTCCGCCTTCGGCCTCTCTCTCAGTCAGCAAATTGAGCTCGTTCAGGACCTCCTCAGCCTCATGGTCGACTTCCTCGCCTATGTGACAAAGTAAACAAACACCTAAGTAACCAGGTATTTTTTCAAGATTTCCACTACTTTAAAAGAACTCATAGGAACTGAGATATAGAAGAAACTATTACCATTACAACTGTTGGTATATGTGAAGTTAGGAACCGAATTTGTGAAGCAACTTTATTTTCATGCATAACTTAATTTCCTTTTAGGCTAATATTACGCAAATCAATATGAATTAATAATGGATGAATGAATAACTGTTATTACTAAACAGTATTTCCGTTGTAATGAAATAGGAAACTGTACTTCAAGACATTGTACTGTAAGTATAATTTAAAACTGATATTCAGCTAGAACTGATAAGACAAGATAACTCAAACATACTTCGAAACAGAAATGCTACTTGGTCTATTTGTGCGGATTTTCGCATATTTTTATAATCTTTGTTTTTTTTTTCAAAAATAACAACAACACACTTTTTGTATTCATTGTTGGTTATGTGAGTGGCGAAGTTGTAAAGAAATTAGTTTCTATAGTATAATCAGCCTATAATGTTCCCGCAGCTGGGACACAGGCCTCACAGCTGAGAGAGTGTGGACCGTAATCCACCACGCGGGCCCAGTGCGGCTTGGTGGATGTCACATGTCTTCAAAGAATTTTTGGTTCTAGGACATGCTGGTTTCCTCACGATGTTTCCCTTCACAGAGTTGAGAGCAGTGGTAATGAAATTAAGTACACAAAGTATATTACCTGCCTGGGCTCGAACTCTCGACCTACAACTCGTAAGTCGGGGCCGATACCACAGAGCCACCACTGCTCTCTAGTTTGTTTCTACAAAAATAATAAGAATAAACTCTACTACAAAAGCTTAGTTATTGATGAAGTTTACCTTGTTTACCAGGAGGGTGGTGGGTCTGCTTGGCATCCAAGTCGTCGATCTCGTCCATATCCATCTCCTGGTTGGTGAGGAACTCGAAGTTGGCGAACACTGCAGCCGTCTCTTGAACCGAGAGCCCCTCCTCATTGTACCCGCCGCCCGCGGAAACGCCGCTTTTACGCGGCTCTTTTCCTGTATCTGAATGACCATCACATAGTAGCAGTAATAGATTTTTAGGAAATAGCACCAAATGACTTTTGGAAGAAGAATGTATGTATAAAGCGCCGATCCGAAATAAATTGGCTTAATGGAAGGAAGATGATAAAATATCTATAAAAAAATTGTTTTTTTTTAAATAATGTTTTTTCTACTTAAACATAGGGGGTTTGATACCTGCCTTCTGATCAAGACATCAGAAATTTTTACTAAGGCTGTAGTTTAGGTCAAATCTGTGCGTATTTACAGAGATTGATATCTTGGTGATGCATGTATGTATTGGGTTTTGTTAAAATAAACTTCTGAAAAATATATAATATATCTGAATTCGACCTTCTTCAACACATTTGTGTTTTAACAATTGTTAGTGGTACAAATTAATTATTCATACTTACCATAATCGTATTTGCGAACCATATGGTTCATAGCGTAATCACATCTGTCGTGTTGCTGCTTGTCATAATTTCTGTAGTTTGGGTTTTCTACTTCCTCATTGTTCAAGCCGAGTAAAGCCCGCACTCTATTTGAACGAACGTCCAGTATAGTGTCTGTGTAACCTATTTCCTGTTTGGCAGAAGGAATAGTTATAATTAATATGCATAATGATCACGTCATTTGTAGCAAAGAATGAAATACCCGGATTCTTCATAAGACTGTCAATAAGTTGGAAGAACGACGCGGCGCGATCCATGCTTTGCTTTATAAAGATTTTTATACAAAAGAAAAATTGAAGCAGGGTACAGCTCGATTCAAACTTTATGGCGGCTCTGAAGTGCGCTACTCGTTGCGCAGTACCTCACCCCTTAACCCCGCTGACAGGTGAATTTGTTACTGCGCAGCGACTCGCCTCATGTTCCGAGCCGCCATAAACTTTCAATTGGGATGTAATAAGAATTGCGGTAGTTGCATCATACGTCGTCCTTAATATAACTTATGACTTCTAGAAAAACTATGTCACTAGAGTAGCCAGCTGTTTTCCTGGTTGCTAATAACAATATGTCAAAATAGTGTAATCAGCAATCTATTTACCAACCACTATTAAAGAATATTGGAAAGTCTAGTCTATAAACTAATCCTGAATATTCCCAATCCTGTAGTTTACAAGCTAGGCTATAAGGTCGACATATAAAAATATTCAACTTTACAAGCTATGCTATAAGGTCGACATCTAAAAATATTCAACTTGTTTGATTTAAATAATACCAAAAACCTTTAAATAAATCGTATTATCATCGTAATTATCTACTTTGCTAAACCACCTAATCTATAAATTATAATGCATGTACTTATAAACATTTCAATTTATTTTTTATAGAACACATTCATATTATTAGCAATTTGAGATAGAGATAACACTTACTAAGAGTAAAATAAATAAGATATTTTTGATGTAAGTACATACACAACAATTTCAAACTTAACTTTCAATTTAAATTCCTCATAAACAGTGTGGTTCTAGAAACATGAGTAACTTTAAAGCCTTATGAATATTTTAAAGGATCCTGGTGGAATTTATGAGTTGCTTATCCCCAAAAAAGCTGCTAATTACTACACCAGTGTTTATAAAATTAAAAACTACTTGTGTACACATTGCACAGGAAATGGACAAGAAACAGTATTTTTCACTTTAGGCACTGGTATGTCTGGTACTACCATTCTTGGGCTCTGCAACTGCACTTACAAAGTTACCAGCTATGATTGAGAGACAACCATAATATTATATTTTTGTTGGAAGGACTTAATGCATGGCATAATGGCTTGCATTGGGTTGGGTAGAGTGGCTGAGTTTTGGCGCCAGTTTTCAGCTTTTTGTAACCAGGGTAATACATACATATTATAAAATGGCACCTACCTGCAGGTACTGTTTAATGAGCTGACGGCCTTGCTTCCATTGGGCTCGCTCAGCCGGCTCGGGCTCCGCAGGGGGCTCCTCCGGCGGCGGGCGCACGTCGCCCTGTTGTAACTCCACCCCATACTTGAGCTTGTGGAACTTCGCCCTTTCTTGCTTAAGTGCATATTCCAGCATCTTAATCCGCCTCACCAGGTCGTTTTTTAGATTTTCTTGGCCCTTCCTCTCACCCTGGAGGAAGGCAATCCGCGCCTGTGACCATAATTCGGTAATTAAGTAATGTGATTTAAAACAAAATTAATCATTAACTAAAGTTATTAACATAAATGAAAAATCTTCTTTTGTTTTTATATAAAAACAAAAAGCATCAATTTTAGGAAATAGACAATATTTATGCCTTATGATTATACCAGCATACTGACACTGTTTTTACTCATTTACAATGTTACACACATTGTGACATTCCTGGGTGAGTAATATGAGTTGAAGAACTATTAGGCCATTATAGATTTTATAATATTCATAAGACAATTCTAGAAATAGAAGCATCAGTAAGTTGTGCCAACTCTCATGCCACTTTCAAGTATTCTTCACTTTATATGGGAGAATAAGAATTAAAATACTTAAATCTGCATAAAAATGCTTTATGCAGATTTAAGTATTTTACAGAATTCACAGAATGCTATTAAATGTATGTACAGAATTCACAGAATGCTATTAAACTGTTTACATATTAATTGTATACATCAACACTAACAATGTATTTCAGTAACAAACATGTCTTATTTTCATTATAACATACAAATTATATGATTTTTAACAATATTATTATGATTTCAGTAAAGTAGTTCTTTGAGGAATTATTTTAAAGAATAGTGAATTTAATCTTTGCAGCAATATGAGAGACAGGTAGGTATGCTGAATAAGGTAGAAGTCATGCATAAGACCAATTATCAGTGTCTACTGATGATTGGTTTGTTGACCAGTTGCAACCCAGAAACAGCGACCCATCTGCAGACATAGCTAGATTAGCTTTTCTCATTCATGATTTATGAGGAATCGCAAGTATTCACAAATATCTAAATGAATATGTGTAAGTATGTGTGATATTTGTGAGGAGGTAGAGTAGGAGACCAACAAAA
This sequence comes from Gortyna flavago, assembly GCA_963669345.1. Taxonomy (NCBI): domain Eukaryota; kingdom Metazoa; phylum Arthropoda; class Insecta; order Lepidoptera; family Noctuidae; genus Gortyna; species Gortyna flavago. The sequence continues at coordinate 12,691,408 of OY770129.1, forward strand.
ATATGGATGGATTTTATGAGGATGGATATAAGGGAAAAGGGAGTGAATACATTTACACATCTACAAGACACATGGGACCAGGGCAGGGAGGAAAGTTTTAGCTCTAGAAAAATGTGTTTTAAAACCTAAATAATCTAGAGAACATTCTCTGTAGAAACATGTTTTGTTAGCAAACTTAAAAAATGAGAAATTTCTGTTACTCTCTTTGCAACCTGATGATGGCGAGGTTGTCATTGTTACCTAAGATTATTGCAAATAAGCAATGAATTTCTTAATCTTAAGGAATTAGTTTACATAAAAATACAATGTTATTAATCCATTACAAATGTACCTCCAGAGATAATGTTACAATAGAGTATTAATTATTGTGTCTCATTACTTAGGACTTGACATGTTACCAAGTTATCTTTTAACCAAACAATTTTTAATTTTGCTTGATCAATCAAACTTACAATGAGTAATTGGTGTTAGAAAATACTTTAGCAAAATAAAGGATAATTTTCCAAAGCTACAGCAACAGCTAAGAATCCTATAAGAAATCAGTTTTATATTGATCCCAATCTCTCATTTACAGTAAATTGAATACTAGCTTAACTTATTTTAACACTGAAAATAAATCACTGAATATTGTAATTTGAGTTAAATCAATTTATTCATCCTACTACTAGTAAAAAAAAAGCTTTAAGATAGCAATTGTAATTAAATAGCACATAATGACAATAAAACACAATTAAAAACAGATCTGATTGGGAAATCATTTCAACTAACAGACAGTAAATTATTTAAGAAAGTAAAGAATTGCTACTAAAAACATATTTTTACATTACATTAACAATTCTATTACACAATTCTCTAACACTAATAATACAATGACATAGCAGGGGGTTTAATAAAATGAAATCAATCACCATTTGTAAATGGAAGCATAAGTTTGAAGTCAAGTACCAATACTTTGTTGTCTTATCAGATATCTGATTCTGACAAAATAGAGTACAAGATTTAATTAGTCATTGATTATATTAAGGCACAACTAGTATTTTTTTAACAAGTCTGAAATGAAAATAAGAAGCAATAAATAAAATTAAGTACCTATATTAATGTAATATTTTGGTGTAAATACAGTTTCAGACTAAGATTTTGTTTTCAAGTCCCAAAATGATGGAATGTTTAATAAAAATACGTGGAGCCAACGAAACGACAATTTAGGTTTTAAATTTCAGCCCGTAAATTGTTTGGTGTCAATGAACGTTATACTATTTACGATAGACATTAAGAAAATAAAAAAAATCACCTCAAACTCAGCTCTGTCCACCTCCCATTGTGATCTCTCGAGCTCGAATCTCGCCCATTCGTGTTGGATAAAATGCAAAATGCCCGGTATTGAATACTGGACACTTTGGCTAGGTTCGTCATTTTGTTTGTTATTTACACTGACTCCGATTTGAGATCCAACTTGCCCTCCGTTGTGATGAGATACGGAGCTATCATCCATGGCTGTGGGGATTTTCATGACATGGCCACCATTACCATTACCGAACTTTACTTGTCACACACCTATCCTATAGAACTACGAAGATGAACTATGCGAAACAAAATACTAACACATTATTAAAACTATATTTCAACTAATGTTCACGTTTGTGACACCATCTAAAATATTTTTAATCGACGAATTCATGAATGACAAAAATTATTGCATGACGGAAAGAAAAGTCGCAACGACGTCCGTCCGCTACATTGCTTTTGCTTTTTTTTTCAATGTTGCCATACATTTCGTGACAATTCAAAGACAATATAATAGATAAACCTATTTTGTATGAGAAGATGTTCAAAACGTTGTTTTCTTGCTACCACAAACCTTGAAGACAGCTTCACAGGCTTAGCACCGCAAACTACAATACACCACAAACGCACAATGGGCAAGCGTCGCAAGCGCTTCCCGCAAAATTCTTTTGATTTGTGCACAAAAACCAACCCTCGATCCGACTCGAACGGATCTGTGGTGCCGATCCACCGATCCGTTCGAGCTTATCGCTTGCAAGCTGCAAGTCTAAACCAAAACCCAAGCCAAATGCCTACCTAGCCTTACATTTAAATTTGAAATTATTTGTCGAGGTTTAGCAAGGACGTGGAGCCGGCATTATAATATAAACATGCATGGTGTTACATTTATTGGTAGTTGAGCAAATAGCATGTAAAAAATAAATTCATCTTTATGTGCTCATACATACGTCGTCGGCTCTGCATCCGTTAGGAGTATATATGTTCTGTGCTCTGCAGTTGCCTCTGCCGTTGACGCATGTTGCTTGTGTGTAACTGTGTATGCACACTTAAGGTGGTCGCACATTTATCAGCATCGTACGTTACGTTAACGTTAACATACAAAACTTCATAGTTTACAATTAAAAAAACTATCGGTAAGACTCAGACCAAATAAAAAACCAAGGCAGAGCGCTGAGAACGATACAGTGAAGCATGCGAAAACTACACCTCCACAATCTGCATACACGCTCACACGCACACATTTACAACCATTTACAATCAAACTACACCTCTGACCTCACCAAAGTGCACACAATGTTTACGAATGGGCAGCGGGATTGTTTGGGCAGCGGGATTGTGGGCAGCGGGATTGTCCGAAAGGGTTACCGCTGCCCCGGAACATAAAGGGCTAAGGAAGGAACACGGATGGGTTTTAGTCAGTAAGAGTCTGACACTCCCTTCCGCTCCACCCAGAGCGGGAGGAGTCATTGGATGATTTCCCATCCTAAAAAAAAAAAAAAATGTTTACGAATACGAAAACGGCTTCACTCATTGAGATAGGAGAAGCATGGAGACGGCATAACGACACACACATGTCAAAAAGCATTCTGTTTCTTTTTAACTAATCAAGAGCTGCATATGAAAAGAGAGACATCTAAATGTTTGCAAGTACTGAATTTGGCAACACTTTTGTGTGACGTCAAAATCATGGCTATGCGAAATCACTAAATTAACCTATGGACTGAGCATACCTACAAAATTAGCGTGTATACCTACACAAATCGGGCACTAAAGATGGCCGCCTTTCGTAGGGTTCTTTTTGTTTTTTCTCGCACCACACTGTTTTATACAACACGAGGGCATGATTTTCTTTTTAATGGACACCAAAACACCTAGTTTCTAGACGAATTTCTCTCGAAAACAACAAAAATATTTTGAGCAATCAACCGTTTGACAGCACATCTATCACAAAACCATTCATAAAACTCGCACTCAACATGGCGGCCCGTCACGCATAGACATGATGTTGACGTCACACAAAAGTGTTGCAAAATTTAGTACTTGACAAACATTTAGATGTCTCTCTTTTCATATGCAGCTCTTGATTAGTTAAAAAGAAACAGAATACTTTTTGACATGTGTGTGTCGATATAATAGATATTTGTATAACTATTATTTCTATAGTAGAATAGGGCATCTCCATGTTTCTCCTATCTCATAATCTCAATGGCTATGCGTGAACGGTCGCCATGTTGAGTGCCGAGTTTTATGACTGGTTTTGTGGTCATCTACTGTCAAACAGTTGATTGCTCAAAATATTTTTGTTGTTTTCGAGAGAAATACGTCTAAAAACTTTACTCCTACTTTTAATTAGCTGCAGTAATTTCGGACTGCGTTTAGAGATATGAATGTCAAATAAGTCTCGTTTGTTACACTATTCTGTACTAGAAAAAAAAGGTTTGGTTGATGGCCGCGAAAAAACAAAAAGACGCCAATTTCCATTGAGATATGAGAAACATGGAGATTCTACAATAGAAATAATAGTTATACAAATATCTATCATATCGACACACATATGTCAAAAATCGTTCTGTTTCTTTTTAACTAATCAAGAGCTGCATATGAAAAGAGAGACATCTAAATGTTTGTCAAGTACTAAATTTGGCAACACTTTTGTGACGTCAATATCGTCTATGCGTGACGGGCCGCCATGTTAAGTGCCGAATTTTATGAATGGTTTTTTGGTAGATGTGCTGTCAAACGGTGGATTGCTCAAAATATTTTTGTTGTTTTCGAGAGAAATACCTCTAGAAACTAGGTGTTTTGGTGTCCATTATTAGGAAAATCATGCCCTCGTGTTGTATAAAACAGTGTGGTGCGAGAAAAAAAAAAGAACCCTACGAAAGGCGGCCATCTTTAGTGCCCGATTTGTGTAGGTATACACGCTAATTTTGTAGGTATGCTCAGTCCATAGATTTATTTAGTGATTGCCAATTTCAGTCATCTATGTAACACTTATGCTGTCATTTTACAGCAGCTAAATTAAAAGTCCGACTGTGGCTACACCTAGATTATTATATTATCAGTGCCGTTTGTGTGGCCCGGGCATTACAGTCTGTGTTTGGCTTTCTCCAACCAAAAAACCAAAGCCTCAAAGTCAAAGTTACAAAAAAAAAAAACAACTAAATCCTTCCGGTGGCGTCTGCACGCCATTTTGTTCGTAATAATTTAGTCTAGTTCGGTTGTGTTGCTTTACTATCGGGTAAATATAATAATTCTGATATTCAATTAACAAAATCAAATGCATTGACGTTTTTTAATGTTTATTTGTAATAAATTTATCATTTCTCGTTATACTTGCACTAATCCGGGTAAAACTACAAATTCCGCGCAGAACATCCATCCATCCACCGCCACACTTGTTTGACTTCGAAAAATTGTTCTTATTGCTGATTATATCGTGGTATTTTTTCAGGAAAAATGTCACGTTATGGTGACTGTAAAGTGTATGTGGGAGATCTAGGTAACAATGCAAGCAAACCTGAACTTGAAGATGCATTTTCATATTACGGACCCTTGAGAAATGTTTGGGTAGCTAGAAACCCCCCCGGCTTCGCATTTGTAGAATTTGAAGATCCTCGTGATGCTGAAGATGCCGTAAGTTTTCTCTTTTTAAATGAATAGTATTTTGATTTAATATAATATTTTTTAATCAAATGTTCATCTATTTATAGATACGTGGTTTAGATGGGCGAACAATATGTGGTCGCCGCGCTCGTGTAGAAATGTCCAACGGCGGGCGGGGTTACGGAGGCCGTGGACCACCACCTCGCTCTCGCCTGCCGCCCCGGCCTTATGATGACCGCTGCTATGACTGTGGAGACAGAGGACATTACGCTCGTGACTGTACACGCCGCCGCCGCCGCAGGTGACAATTTGACATCGTATTTACTGATATTGTGTGTCGGAACCTATCTTTGGCATGGAATCTTTAAAGGTAAAAGAAACTATTCCAAACCTAGTGTCAGAAACACAAGAAGTAATTGGACTTGTTATTGCGAACTGTTGTTCTTATTCAAAGATTCCATCCCATTGCATTGGAGTCACTTATACCAATGATAACTATGTTATAGGTTATCATTGGCCTGTGCGCCGAGAACGAACTCTTCAGTGTCTGCACTTCTTATTGTCTGCGCTACGTAGCTTTCACTTCGCGGCGTGTACTCCAATTGAGTTGGTTGCATCGGTAACTTCGCTCGCTCTGCGAACTACGTAGCTACAGCCTACGTGCACACTTCACTTGTCGAGACCGTCATTGAGAGTAAAGTTCGTTCTGCGCGTCGCAACGCACGTCTAATGTAATCACTGCGTGCACTCAGTGAGTTACACATTACTATCCCATTTTTGTGTTCAAAGAAAGCCTGTGCTGTTATGCCAGTCATTTTTTTAGTAGGAAGGTAGTATGTTTAGAATAGACACTATAGATTAAGCGCTGATCTGGACGATTCTTGAGGACAAGAAGATGTAAATCATCATTGAGGACAGAACTAAACAGCTAGCCTACCACTGTTTAGGTAGCCCGTTAAATGAGAAGGTTTCTTTAAATAGTACTTCTCAAATAATGGGTGAAACGGAACAGTAAATACTGAATACTACTGTTAATAAACAGTTGTTAAAAAGACGACATCTGGTTTATTAGCACTAGTGTTGAAAGATTTGTGTGTAACCTAATTTAGTAAATATATTTGAATTCCTATTATCAGCATGTTTTTAGTTCTGTGAACAGAAGTTGTTGTACTTGTTCAGTACTTACTAAATTAGGTTAGGCGCAAAGTTGTAACCACAATGGACACTTTTCTAACACAATATTCTGTAAATTTGCAGCCGGTCGAGGTCCCGTCGTCGCACGCGCTCCCGTTCCCCGCGCTCCGGCTCTCGCTCCCGCAGCCGCAGCCGCTCTCGCTCGCGCTCTAAGGCAAGGTCTATGTCGCGGTCAAGATCTCGTTCTCCATCCAAAGATTCTAAAAAATCTACTTAAATAACCTACACTAGTTCTGTGCATACCTACATTGAACAAATTAAGTTTTGCTTATTATAATATCCATTATTCTATTGTGTACAACAGTCACTCAAATCGAGTGTAATTAAATCTACTCCACCTGTTTGTCAGTTGTAAGAATTTTATCATTCCTGTGTATGTGTATTGGTTTTAAGATGAAGAACGATTGATTTTCAGATCAATAAATTGACGTATTAAAAATATAGTTATTATTTCATCCAAGTTCACAGTAGACAATTAGACATATTAAGCGTCCGGCGAACTACGCATGCTCCGCCGGCCAGCGCACATCGGCGGACGGCGGGGCAGGCTATTTTAAAACCAAACTCAATTCGGTACGTATCCAAATGGTAACATAGTGGGACTTATTATTATCTACAGTAAAATTACATTTCTAACTGCATTATACACCAAGCTTGTTTAAAAGAGGTCAGTACGCAATACGCAATGAAAAATCGTTATAGGCCAGTATAAAAATCAAAATATTCTTTGTACTGATTGGATAGAAACTTTGTTTCATTTACAGTTTACTACTAGACTACTCGGATCTTAAAAAAATATGAAAACAGGCTGATTTTGGTTGTTTTTCTGGTCTTACTAAAATTTTTACTTGTTTTACTCCCAAAAATCATGACGAAATACGGACTGAGGATTAGTTCGCTGGAATTCTACCTAAACTTAAGTCGAACACAGTAGTAAATAAGGACAATGCACCTTACCACTAAAAATATTGAAACGAGAAAATATATTTTTGTTTCATTTTTACTCTAAAAATCCTGCGATTATATGTCTCCGACATCCACCATTCTCCCCGGAGTTCGGACCTTGCTCCAAGAAATTAGCACTTATTCCGGAATTTGGACAGTTTCTTGGGGTCGTTCCCGCTTGTTAATACCCCGTCACGTCGCGTCGTTAACACTATTAACGACTTGTTCCACACTTTAACAGTGTTGAAGAACGCGAAATTTGTTTCCCAGTTGTTCACCCCTCTTCCGCGTCTAGTTTAAGAGTCAGGGTAAAGAAAAGTGAAATGAAACAAAGGATAGGTACCTAACAGTTATTAAAAGTGCTTTAACCTTTTGAGCGCCACGGTCTTCTACAGAAGACAATCGTTTCCGTGCCCCCCACGCCGTCTTTATTAGAAGACAATATCTAATCATAACGTTTATTACATTAAAATACATGAACAAATGCTTTTGTGCGTATTCTTACTATTGCCTAAAACCCTAAACTTAAATGTTTATTTCAATAGGGGTCTTTGTTTATGTTAAAAACAGAAAAAATTTAATAGCCAAAATTTTTTTAATGTCCGAGGCTCCGTAGTCTTCATATGAAGACGTCTAGTGTTGTAGCACAGATTACTGAATAGTTACTACGTAACAGATACTTCACTCAGTAGAAAATTTCCAATACCTATTACGATAATTGCCTACTCCCTCGCGTCAACAACCACTGTATGCTAAAATGCGCCTAAATGCTCAAGCGTACAGCAGTGATTGCTTCGCACCGCGCGATTCCACAGTAATCGCAGGGCTGCCTCTTCGATAAAATTAAATTAACATAACTTTTTATCTATGTTATTGAGAACTATGAATATGTTCTGACTTTTATGTGGCAATTAAAAATTTTATCATTTATAAAATATTTAACCAACTTAAAAAAAAGGAGGTGATCAGACATACAGGCCAAACTGAGAAGTTTGACTTGTATGGTTTGTAGGTATCTAAGTTTGTGCGCGATAATCTCGCGTTTGGCTAAACCGATATCGATGCGGTTTTCAGAAAAGGATTTGTTACATTTAGGAGAACGTTTTAAAATATGTATAATACTTCTTAGTTTGATGATGATCTTCGGAGATGTTCACTAGAAATGAAAAAAAAGCCTTAAAAAAAGAGAACCGACTTCAAATAAAGCACTAAGCCGTAAGAAATAATTTGTTTTTTTTTTATGTTAGTGCTAACAGCTGGTAATTACGAATCGAAAAAGCACCGACATCAAAGAAGAAATTATTTCTTACGGTTTAGTGTTTTGAAGTCGGTTCTCTTTTTTAAAGTTTGTTTTATTATATTTGTAAGTTTGTTTTGTTTTATATATTGGTGATGACTGTGGAAGAAACCTAGATAAAACATAATTCTAAACCTAGATAAAACCCATCTACAGCACATAAGGCACCACACGGCATCGTAATACGCGTACGAACGAACAGCACTATTAAAATTTAACGGCGTGCGCGCGCTTCGCTTGCGAAAACCGCACTGAATTTGATCCGCCGGCGGACCGAGACCGCTCGGCTGGGCGGTAGGCACTTATAGCGCGCAAGTACATGGAGTGACGGAGGCCTGGTTGTAATTACTTGATCAAGTTTCTAAAGTGTCGATAGACACGAAAGTTTAAAAAAACACTTATTTCGAATCGAAATGTTGAGTTTTGAAAAAAATGCGACTCATAAAAGGTATGTAATTAATTATGCTTGCCCTTTTTTTTTTTTTTTTTTTTCGGATGGGAAATCATCAAATGACCCCTCCCGCTCTGGGTGGAGCGGAAGGGAGTGTCAGACTCTTACTGACTAAAACCCATCCGTGTTCCTTCCTTAGCCCTTTATGTTCCGGGGCAGCGGTAACCCTTTCGGACAATCCCGCTGCCCCGGCAGGCTTCGGCCCTAACGGGCCCCTCCATGTCTGCTGACATCTCTTTGAGGCGCGCGTGGAACACATACGCGCCGTCCGGCACGGGCCTGGTCCTGATCGTACACATGTATTTACACGAATCTTTTAATACAGACTAAGTGCCGTACTTTGGTTAATACTGATATCGATATTGAAAGATTTCGTCACTACGAAATTAGTAGATATCGGTGCCTCGTGCGCCATAGACATGAATAGAAGACATCCTGTGACGTCATAGACGTAAGCGCATCAAGGTCAGTGTGAAATTAGTGCAGAAGTCGTCAAAATCACTTCCGTTACCGAGATTGAGAGACCAGCGAAAAGTGGTTTTTCAAGATGGCTGGACACGTTTTCGATCGATTATCTAAGATTCTGTTGCGTCACAAATTCTTAATTAAGGGTGTTTAGCCGTCACATAAAATGCCCGATTGACCTAGTTAAATGCGAGTTATTTTGAAGATTTGTCCAGCCAGCCTGAGCGACATGACTGCAGCTCTATTGTTGTTGTTGTATAAAAAATGAGTGAAGTTAGTGAATTAGGTTCTGAAGAACTTCTAAACATCTTACGAGGTGTGGAGTCGGAAGATGAAATGAATCAAGTGGAACCGTGTCTTCGCACGAAAATGTATGCCAAGATTTTAACATTCATTCATCAAGCCAAAGGATGTCACTCTGACTCAAATGACGTTTTTGAAACACAAAATTGTAAATTTTATTCAATTTTATTTTATTATGTTGATTAAACTTTAAATTGTTAGTTAGGTACAGAGGCCAGCACATCAACCTACCCCAATCTGTCAAATTTTCCCAATTGAATATGAACTTTCTACTATTGTGGTAAAGTTGAAAATCTATCAAAGAAATTTGACAGATTGGGGTAGCTTGATGTGCTGGCCTCTGTACATTAATTAATTAAAATGATGAAAATTATGTTTCTTAATTATTATAATTCCCTACGAACATTAAGAACAATAAAAAAGTACTCTGTGATTAAGAAGGAAATGTGTGTGTAGTAATACTAATAATGTGTGTTTAGCATAAACATGGAATAGACAAAAAAAATTAAGAAAAGAGACCATAGACATCTATATCTTCTATACATATAATAAATCTGTAGACGAGACGTTTCTGTACAATGAAAATATTTCCAAAAAAAATAGTTGGGGTGTTAAAGGATAACCAACAGATGCCATTTCATCAATTTTTGGAATTTTTGTCTGTTTGTCGGTTTGTCGGTTTGTCTGTTTGGATGTGACAGATTATTGATTTGAACAGGGTCAACGTAAAAAGTACCAAACCAATACGGTTACTTTTTATACTCAAATATGGTGTAGAACTCGGAGCAGTGATTAGTTTTTATTTCATCGCAATCGGTTCACTCTATCAAAAGATATAATCAATTTAAAGTATTCTAGAACAACTTTTTACGTTTTTTAGTAACACGTAACGACATCTATTGGCGCGATATAGTACCTACTAACGAAAACATATTGTTGTTGTGATGTGAATAATCACGTCCTATTAGTTTATGCTTACTTAAATGACGAAATAACACAGATACCTACTTATGTCTATGTTATTTTAAAAAGTAATGATAATGATTATAATATGATGAATATTAAACAAAATCGCTTTCCATTGATGGTTTCTTTAGTGGCGCCTGTGGCGCTAAAATAATTTTAAACAAAAAGTGAGGATAATGTAAGATAATAATAATTAATGTGGTGTTCTGACCGATAAAGAAGTTAGATAATTATTGATATAGAAAGTTGAGTAACGCAGAGCGTTTTTTAACGAAGTTCTTATATGTAGCTTGCGGTAGGAGTTCTAAGGGAGAAATCGTCAAATAACGAAAAAACGTTATGCCTCATTTTTCAAAGTAATAGGTAGATAGAGACACACACACACACAGAGAGAGAGAGAGCTATTTTTCATGGTTTCCGAGGATCCTGACCCCGGTAAGTGAGGTCAAAAAGAAAATCAAAGATGGCGGTTGCCTAAATTTTTAACTTTTTCATCATGGGTGTCGTTTTCATGGTTTTTGAGGGTGCTGAAGTCGATAGTCAGGTCAAAATGATAACCCAAGATGGCGGCTCCATTTTTTTTAATGTTTTGTCATGGGTGTCGTTTTCATACTTTTCGAGGATGCTGAAGCCGATAGTCAGGTCAAAATGAAAATCCAAGATGGCGGCTGCAATTTTGTTTTGATTTTTCGTCATGGATGTCGTTTTCATAGATTTCAAAGGTGCTGAAGCCGATAGGCAGGTCAAAACGAAAATCCAAGACGGAGGTTGCAATTTTTTTTATGGGTTTCGTTTTATTGGTTTTTGAGAGTGCTGAAACCAATAGTGAGGTTAAAATGAAACTGTAACGGCTTACCCACCGTCGATTAGCCCATGAACCGTTGGTGAACATTATCTTTAAACCAATAACTTTTTTCCAAAGGACTTTTCACCCACGAACGATTTGCCAACATAACTCTACGTCAGTGAATGCTTTACCCACAGAATGTTTTGACCAATAACTTTTCACCCAAAGGACAAGGCCAACAGACGCCGGGAAAGGTGAAAGTAAAATAATAATAAGACGTAGTCCTTTATTTCTGTGAAAAGGGTATAAAGTAACCTAACCAAGCCTAACCTCGGGGTGCCCTTCGCTCGCTTTGCTCGCTCACTTGAGCCGCCATCATCCCTTCGAACCCTACCTGTCCGAGTCGGGGTGCCCCAAGTCCCGAGCTCGCTTCGCTCGCCCTTGCATCCTTAGTTCTATTTGACATGGGTCAAATGTTCTTTGGGTGAAAAGTTATTGGTCAAAACATTCTGTTGGTTAAGCATTCACTGACGTAGAGTTCTGTTGGGGAAACGTTCGTGGGTCCCAAGTCCTTTGGATGAAAAGTTAATGGTGTTGACCAACGGCTCATGGACCAATCGACTGTTGGTAAACCTTTTCAGTACTGGTTAAAATGAAAGTCCAAGATGGCGGCTGCAAATCGAAAAATTCGTAGTGTGTGTCGTTTTCATAGTTTTCGAGAGTGCTGAAGCCGATTGTGACGTCAAAATGAAAATCGAAGATGGCGGCTGCAATTTTCTTTTTCTTTTTTTATCATGTGTGTCGTTTTCATGGTTTTTAATATAAACTTACATGACTTTGTGTGAAATAAAATAAAATACAACCGACTTAAAAACACACTTCAAAGTGCAATAGACCTTTGGCTTCAGAAGTCTGTAATTTCTTGCCAACGCGCAACGTCTTCTCAAACTAAGGTTATTTTGCACTTTGTAGGGTTTTTTATGGAAGTCGGTTATATTTTTTTGTAATTATCTTTACAATTTTTTTTCTGGTTTTCGGCAGTATAAGGTCTAAATCAAAATCATGTCTAAAGTTTTCATGGGTTTCATCTTCGTAGTTTGAATGGCGGCCGGTGTCAAATATAACCAAAGTTTAATGGGTTGCTTTTTACACGGGCAACTTTATGTAGAAGCTCTTACCATTAATGTATTCTTCCTTTTATCATCTATATATCTCGATGCTTTATAAGGCATAATATTGGTAGGTATATATGATATCTTCAATACCAAGTTAAGAAATTCTAAATTTACCACAGAGAAGAAACCAAGACTTAGAAAAACTAACTTCAAACTTCACCTACTAATCTCAGATATACTTTAGATAAAATGGTGATATTATATGATTTTACAAGTTGGTATTCTAAGACAGACGCAAAATAAAATGGACATAATTATGGCTGTTTGGTTAGATAATCAGCCTCGAGCAGGCGCTTTTATTTTAAATTATTCTCAAAAATCAAAGTGACACTTCGTCGCATTGTCATTATGAACCATGAAAACGCAGTGATTGCAGTCGAAAGGGCCGTGGTAGCGAACCCTAGGTAAGGAAAGCGTTACCAGGCAAGTTCTGATGATTCTTCCTTTTCAATGAAGGAGTGGCAATTACACCTTTCCTAAGCGACACATTACCTATTGTTTTCCGACATCCACGCGAACGAAGTCGCGGGCACAGCTAGTCCCTAATAAAAATTGAACTTTTATTACGTGCTACGAGCGCCACGGTGCCGCGGTGTTGGTATGAAGACAACTGGATGACGTCAGAAGACAATAGGGATGTAGCCAGTTTCGTAGATTTGTTGTTGTTTTGTTTGAGTTTTGTATCTGATTTGTCATTATTTAAAGTGTATTCTGCTTTTTCTTATTACAACTATAATTGTAAATAAAAAAAGACGTAAAAATACGTCATTATTTTTATTTATCTGGTGAACGTTTTCACAAAAAAGTGTACCCCCAACTTTTCCGTTGTGCCTTGTGTTTGAAGTATTACTATAATAAAATGTCGCAAAACTGACGTGACGCTCTCTCCCTTACAATATTTTGAACTGTATTCTAACGAAAACATTTACACAAAATTTGTTATATTATGAGCCCATACTACCTCAGCTAAAATTCACTCTTTGTCGCGCTCGCACGATACTGCTCGCGGACTAAGTGTGAGCGAGACAGAGTGCGGTGCTGGGCGGCAGGCAGCGCCAATAGTTTAGGTTTTTGCTTTTTACGGCGAAAATAATTGTAATTAAAAAAAAATAAAACACATAGTCGCTGCTTTATAGTTAGTTTAGTTGTTATACAAAGTTTCCTGATCAAATTTGAAGTATTTTTTTAATGCCAGCGGTTTATTGTTCAGTTTCGAGGTAACTTTGGATTTTTTTCTATCGAGAAAATTTTATGGAATCGTTTTTTCGTCACATATAGTACCTTACATTAATCCTCAACTTTACCATATATTTATTTCAAAATTAATGCTGCAGTATTTTCGACATAACGGAGGATCATGCTAAGCAATTTGAGGTAGTATAGGCCCTTAAGGTCAATGTGGGGAAGACCGGCATACTTTTTTAATAGCTAACTTTGATCGAACCAAACTAATGGAACTATACATTCTGGGGTAATTCTTATAGTTAAAATTGATGAAAAATATTGTCTTGACTATTATAAAAAGAAAAACACTTCAATTGTTTTAATGTCAAATAACGCTTAAATAGAGGTTTTTTTTTTTAAATCGGCGTGAAGACGGACTTTCCTAGCTGTTTAAGGTAAGTCCGTCTAGTGGTCATTTTACACTAAATTTGATAGATCTTACAGATGGAAACATTTTCTTTCGATAGAGTAATGAATGCCCTTCAAATATGTGCTTTAGAGTCATACATATAAGGCTGCAATTCATTTAAATATTTTTTTTCTCATTCTTGAGGTAAGTCATATATTTACGTGATGGAGTTGTAAACATTTTCGATAAAATAAAAGCAAAATATAAAATCTGAACCATGCTTTATTTTCGAATTAAAAATAGATAACAAATCACTATAAATCAAATATTATTTGTTCAAATTATTCATACAATATTTGCCTGCAGTTTAGCAGTAATTACTGATATGATCTGTTCACACATTCATCCGACATGACTAATCAAGATTTTAATTTCGTACGGATTTAACTGATTTTTGCCTATTGGTACGTCAAAAAAGCAGTTGAATCCGTCCAAAATAAATTCATAATTCGTCATGCCAGATATACTTAGGTGAGAATAGACCGAGAGTTATTATTTTCTTACAAAAAGATAACAAATCACTAAAATCAACAATCTATTTATACAGGGTGGAAGGCACATGACGCTTCTGAGCCCCCACTCCCCCACGTATGTTTTTTCTATGCCTAATATAAAAAACGATCAACATCCAATGACATCAATTCAGGCATATCCAATTTCTCTTTCAATTTCTGAAAAAAAAAACTTTTTGCTTTTTCTCGTATAATAACTATACCCTAAATAATATTCGTTGTTATTTTTGTCTATTGCAAGCAACGTGCAACCTGAACCGCTGCATTTGGGGTTCGGGCTTCAGGTTTCAAAGTCCGTAAAAGACATTAGTGGCATTAGGTAAGGCCTTTTACACTAACAATAATTATCTAGAAATAAAACAAAATACCCACCAAAAAACTCTTTAAAACCCGAGAAGTTAAAATATAAGGATTCAAGAATACATTTATGCTACGAAAAAGGTTGACGATCTGTGCTTCGAGGCAAATCGGCATATGACGGACTTACCTCGTGCGACTTAGACGGACTTCCCAACTATTGTATTTTAAGGTTGGATATTTACTACACTTAATATTATAAAATTCTTAGCGTTAATGATCAATTCAATAAAATAAATATATAGAAGGCCTATTTAACTACTTACGTTACTATACTCGACGCTTCAATTCGTTTGATTTAGCACTTTTTTTTATCTTTTTACCCCAACACATGTCACTTTACATTGGAGTTCACAACGCGAGTAAAGAAGGAAGTAAATTTTCTTCGGCAAAACTAGTTATAGCGACATCTATGATTTTCAATTCGAACTAAACCACTACACTGTTTTATCGATCGAGAGGTAAGCTCCATAGATAATCAAACACGAGCGTAACGACGTGTGGACGGACTTTCTTTGTATACGGTCTTCCCAGCATTGACCTTAACTATATTACGATTACATTATAAAATTGTTAATCTTTTAAATATCGTGAAATTATGTAAACTTATCGGAATCAGCAGTTATTGTGTCTCAAATCCGACACACGAAATCTTGACGTTCGTGGCACAACAAAATATACGTATTGTTTACTCGGTTTCGTATCACAACTAGTCTTTTTTTTATTTCGAACGGTGGACTCATAGAGGAAAAAAATTTAGGTGGACTGTACGGTTAATGTTGCCAGTTCAGAACTTAAAGAATCCTTATTTATTATTTAAATAGCAGTTTTAGCCGTGACAAAAGAATCCTTATTTATTATTTAAATAGCAGTTTTAGCCGTGACAAACCTGTCATGTCCGGTCGGTACCACTTTTTACATGTTTGTTGGAAATTGAATTGTGTTTCTGTGTGTTTTAGGTTTAAATTAAAAAGTATCGGAGACGATAGCTATGAGTCAGTGCTTTCAAACCGTACCAAAAAGTCAATGTATCGCGTACAAAATATGTTCAGAATAGCTTTTAACATCGAGAAATTCAAGGGGGGGACACGTCAAAAACTGACTTCTTGCTGATTAAATTGGTCATTATTTTAATTGCTCTCAATTTTTTTCATATTTGTGGCATTTCATTTAGTAGTGTAAAATGTGTTTAATGCTTATAGTCATTAAAATATTCACCAATCATATCATATTACTTGTTAGTAATACTTCAAACACAAGGGACAACCGAAAAGTTGGGGGTACACTTTTTTGTGAAAGTGCTCTGGTGGATTTATCGTTATTACAATTACCCTCATCACTACTGTTTATTATACATTCGTTAGCTGTGGCGCTGGGGGACACGTCGCGTTCGGTACCGCTTGGCGCTCAAAAGGTTAATCACGATTTTTAAGGCACCAAATTAAGAAACGTTTACATTTGAAATGCCTAAAACTTTAATGTTTATGAATTTTACTAATCTTAGATACTTAATCAAAATAAATGTTATAAACAAAGACATTAAATTATTATTTATAAATCTCTTTGGTTATAAAGTTAGTTCCGCGTCTAATAACTTTTTTTTCCTAAACTTTGTGAATGATTGGGAAAAAATGTCGCGTTCTTCAACACTTAACGAGTGGAACTAAACATTCCCAGTCGTTAATAGTGTTAACGACGGGTTTACGTATATAAAAATTACAAAGTACTCTTTGACGACGGGGTATTAACCAGCGGGAACGACCGGTTTCTTGCAAGGAAAAAAAATCAATTCCGATGAAGCAGTCAAATTATTATTATAATATTATAAGCCTGTTGTCCCACTGCAGGGCAAAGGCCTCCCTTCCCTCTTTCCTCGGTCTACTGCGATTGTGGGCCAATCCTAGGAGGATATCCAAGGAGTCCAGCTCATCCCGCCATCTCTTTCTGGGCCTGTCAAAACCGCTTTCAAATGATTCACGCTCCCACAATTTTTTCAGCAAAGGAATCAATGAACTAATCTGCGTTCGCGATTTATTTGCCAAAAGTGTAAACAAATAAGAATTACTGGAAAAATAACTTTTATTTCTGCACAATAAAGTTCAGTTTACGCTACAACTTCTACTACAAACTAATAGTGCTAGTCTCTCTAAAATCAACGTAATTGTCATTGAAATAAAATTGATATTCGTTTAACTTGAAACACGGTTAGGGTGTGCAGCACTGCTCACTTTTACCACGACTTTTACTATACCTTATATATAAAATGGCGAGAGTGCCCGAAACTCAAATTTTCCCAAACCTTACCTATACTTTAGCGATAAAGCTTATTTCAGACTACGCTATAATTAATAGCATATAGTTCATAGCACAACAATATCGCTAGCCATACATTTATTTAGAACACGTTCACACTGCTTTAATATAGTTCTAAATAAAAAATTTATGGCGAGCGATACTGTTGTGCTATATATATATTATAGCGTAGTCTGAAATGAGCGACATTTGTATGTATAGATAGACCTTTACGGCCCCTTCACTAGCTTTTCTTCTTCCAAAATTTTTGCAAGGGATTTTTATGACTACAAAATCTGTATAACGTGCTGCGACTGCGTGCTAGCGGTGCACCTGTATGGAGTTCGAGTACCTACTGCAGCCACTTATGGGATGGCTCAGCAGAATACCAGCTTGTTGCACTCGACTCGGTGGAGCAAAAAGGCTTAGAGGCGACGAGACGTTGCGCGTTGGTGGCTAGGCTTCACAGCGTAATATTGCTTGTCTGTCGTCGGTCTACTACAGAATGTACTTCGGAGAGTGCGCAGAAGTTCTACTACCCGATCCCACCATCGCCCTCTTACTACCAGATGTACTGCAGTGTACTATCGGCATTTGGTCGATATCTCGACTAATCGCGTACTCAGCGCTTCTCCACATTTATTATGCGCACAGCCGAAATGTGGAACTCTGCCACTCAGCGCCTGCGTCCCCGGTGCGACGGGTTATAGAGGACATCAATATCTACAAAAAAGTCCACGACAGCATATATTATGTCTATCTTAGAAGGTTGACTCACTATAACCTTTTATATGGTAGGTAGAGTTCTAAACAAAGTGATAATTGTAAATAATAATAATGTCTTTGGTTCTACAATAATGCATTATTTGCGAAGGTGTGTTTATAAAATGATATTAATTAATCTTTATCCAAATAAATATGTTATTCAGCACAAGTATTTAATTTTGAACGGAATTGCCCTTGACATCACTTGATTTCAATGAATATCTTAGGAGATATCAGTTTCAAAATAAATCCACATTAACGCGGGTGAAACCGCGGGGCACTGCTAGTTTTCAAATAATTTATGACAATTTTCTACGCTAGTTTTAGGTATGTTATCAATGATTTTATTTTAACGCTGTAGGTATTTGCTAAGAAAAACGTACTAATTTCTAATGAATCCTCCACGAGTGCTCCCGGCATCCCAAATGCGACTAGAGGGAGCACTGAACGTGTGTAACCAGCAACTAGCACAATATACAGTCAGCATGCTGTAGGTAATATCTTTGCTTCGTCCGAAACCCCAAATTCAAACCATCCCCAAATCAAATCGGATACAGTTCGTGAAGTCAACGATCCATAACTTCCACTGCTTTATCAACGGCCGGGTATGTAAGGTAGGTAGTCATGCGAAGAAAACAGTTTTCATTGATAGTTTGTTTATTAACACTTATTAAAACGTTCTACTATTACACTTATAAAATGGCGACTGAGTGTTAACTAATTTAGGTATGTAAGTTTTCCAATTTGGCTGCTATCGACTTTAATTAAGTAATATTATTAGTGTGTCTAAAAAACTATCAAACAAACATCTGAATCACCTTAGGTTATAATTCACTCTTGAGATCATTTAATGATATTTAGTTTTACATAAAATTGCAACTCAGAATATTTTGCATTATAATGATAATATTGTATTATTGACTTGAATACAAAAATAACGCGATCAATAATCTCACTTACATAATCTTTAAACTTAGGTATAAGTAAATAGGTATATATTATGTATGAATAATCTAAATAATATTACTTATTGATTTTGTAAAAAAAAAACTGTTATGAATAGGTATACTCACATTTTTAAAGTGTTGAATTTGGGTCGTAGTCACATTTGTTCATCTAATTTTTAAACAGACTATTTAATATAGTGAGACAATATGTTACAGAGTATGGAAAAACTGGACCTATTCAAATTGTTCAGGATTACTTCGCAATGAGCTCTGATTACAATATAAAATTAGTCGAACAAACAGTTACAAATTTGAAGTAAAACCATATTCTGTTCATCAACAACTTACTTTAAGTCCTGCAGTATGATCAGATGTTCTGTCTACAGGGCCAGTATCGAAAAATAATCACCGATGTAAAAGAATTATCCCCCTTACTAATAAACGTTATATATAGCGTCTGTATAGTTACACAACGCTTTGTCTTCTTCTTTCGAAAGTCAAATTACTGACTACTGAAAGAGAGAAGAAGAGAGAAGAATTTAACTATTCATCTGATATAATAAGTTTATTAGTAAGGGGGTAGGTCAAAAATAGTATTATATAGATGATAATCTATATAGCGTTAAGATCAGCCCTAAATCCCATTATTTTCAGTTAGTACTTAGAATTTTTATCATGGTACTTATTTTGTCTGCACAAACTAGGGCTTCCTAATCATTACTCATCACAAACTGTCATGCATTTATCGGTGTTTATTGCCACTGGCGTTGCCGGGTCGTACATTTGCAGGAATAATTGTTGGATATTCATGTGACCACTGTATTATTTGTAAGTGGAATATTTTGTAAAATTACACATTCTTGGGTGATAAAAACGAGTTGAGGAGGATTATGACAAAAAAGTGTCTTGTAATCTTCTTCGTGTAGTCTGTTTTACTTTACCAGTTCATATGAATGTTTTGTTATTTTCAAATAGAAAAATATAAAGATGATTGTAACATTGAGTTGAGGGGAAAATTGTTCAGTTTACAAATTAGTATATAATCATTAAATTTGAATGAAAAGAAACTAAATATAACTTTTACGAATTGGTTAGTCCTACTTACGAGCTATCTACTATTATAGCAATACATAGTATCTTTTCTTACATATTGTTAAATAGAAATTAAACAGAAAAAAACATTAATTGACGAGGCTCGCACACTAATATACACACTTCCATGTAAAATATCAGTACTTAAACGCACTGAAATCATAAAAGACATCCACTGTGGCAAATCATTATTATCAATGTTTTTACTGAAATCAATAATGCTGATAAAACAGCAGAGATAAATGGATAAACGTCTGATTCTCCTATTAAAACATTCGATGTAATAGATTTGCGACAAGTAAACATTTAACTTATCACCCATGCATTCAATATAATTATAATATTATGTAGAAGTACACTGCTTTAATAGAATGCAACATTTTATATTTTGTCATTTAAAATATTGACATTGCAAATATGACACTTACATACGCTTACGATACTTTACGTTGAAAGTAACATGTTTTTCGAGTCACGAGGAAAAGATCAGGGGGCCTATAAAGGCCACTTTGGCAGAATCATAAAACAATTCATATCACGCAATTTCATCTGTATGACAGTTTTGTATGGAGATTCGTAAAAAGCTACAGGTACACCTCTGCCTAACCTTTCAGGGATATATAGGTGTGAAACTGTCAAACAGATGAATTGCGTGATATGAATTATTTTATGATTCTGTTAAAGTGGCCTTTTTAGGACCCCTGCTCATATCTATTTATTACTTACAAAGGTAAAATGAGCTGATCTGATGATTATGACAAAATAAGGTAAAATTTGTTATATTAGTGCAATAACGTCCGCTATACACCGCAAAGTAAATAATATAAATAACGTCACAATATTGCGCAGTATCAAAGCAGGTCCTTATATATATATTTGAAAATAACCGCCATATAAGATATATATCCAAATATGTAATCTTTATCGAAGTTTCGTATATTGCAAATTCATAATTTTGAAGGCATAAGTACTGCTTATGAACCCTAACCACTAGACCAGCGCCTTAATTGCGTAACACAATATCAATCTCAATCTGAATCATTTTGAAGGTTATTGCTAATCCATGGCTTCATTTTTTTTTTGTTAGTCTACACTGTCCCACTGCTGGGCAAAGGTCTCCCCCAAATCCTTCCATGAACTCTTTTCCCGCGCCACCTATTATGTTCCAAAAATGTATCTGCTGAACAATATAAAGAATGCAATGAATGTTGTTGAACTTTCAAAATGAAACCCATTAATACTGATAGTGGGTAATGCAATTACCTGCACGAATATAAATGTCAGTTGATATTGGATATATATCAATGATTATGGAATAATTTTAAACCTCACATCACGTAAACCATTAAAAACAATGTAACAAATCAATCACATAATATACACAAATACCAGAACTCTAAAATGCTAATCATTACTATCACATAATATATAATATACATATCTCTATGAGAACTTCGTATGTATTAAGTCTGCATCTGCATTCATTAACACATGAGACAGACTAAACAACACTCAACATTACTGCGATGTTATATGAATAAATGGAAAAGTGAAAATAAACCAATATTTTAGGCCATTCAAGATATTCACCCAGCTATACCACAATGGTCAATGCTTGTCATTCAAAATTCACTCTTATTACAAGAGCGTAAGTGTCAATATGGATGCAGACTCAATATCAAATTGAACTGAGAGCTTACATTTCAAAGTAATTTTGTTCTCAACAGTCTCCAATTTCGAATCAGCTGTTATTCTTATCCTTCCTCCATTGCTGCCGATCCGTAAAGGCCCCAATCAATTTAACAACATCAATTTTTAAGAACGAACACTTTATTAATCTTTGTAAATACATACAACAAATATAAAAATATGTGTACAGAGTATCCTACTCTTAAAAGCTCCTGAGAATCATTTTAAATGTTCATACAAACGATAGAACTGGGATTTCCGAACTGATCATGGTTTTATCACAATAAAAATAAAACCAAATCATTAAAAAGCACTTTTCAAATCGTAGTTTATGATAATTTGTGCACAAATCTAAAATAATATGGTAAGTACCATAGTACATGGGTACCAAAGCATCTTATTTGTACAATAATTATTTGATCACATTATAACGATACCTTTATAGCTATAAAACACGGAAATATCAACTTACATTACTTTCCTGTACATGAATACTTCTTGTCGTGTTATTATGTTCCCTCACAGTACATTTGTACAAACAATGAAGAATTTAAAGAAATCCCTTTTTCTTTGGGAAAATTTTGCATGAATCTGCATAATTTTTGGATTTAAGTATAACTTTAAAATCATGCTTAGCCGATAAGTTACCGATGCTGAGTTTTTATCCTTTTAATATTTAGTTGATTACTTGAAGGTCACAAGAAGGTAATTTCAACTTCAGTTTCCATTAGTAGGTCTCAATGTCGGCATTATGACCTGTGTCTACATATAGAAGACAAAACTGGCAACCACAATTTTTCAGCATTCACCATTTTATTGCTTCTTTTCAGGTTTCTTCACAAGATGTGCATTTACTGGGTACTTCAGTTCAGTTTTCAATTGTTCGTTATGTTCTTCTAATGAGTTCACAGCATAATGAAGAACAAGCTCATTCAAAGTTCTGAAATATAAAAAAATTATAATCAGTTATCTTAAAAAGTGGTACCACCAGATTAGCGGCAGCTGGCACTTTGTCAAGAGATAATGATTCATCAACACTATGAATTTAATTTATAGTATCTATGCCAAATATACATAAACAAGCTATTCTTTATCACTGATTATTATTTTATCAAATGAAACCAAATTATTACAATTTGATCAAAAAGATGCAATACGAAAACTTACTCATAAACATTATAGGGTTCTGCAAATCCATAACCTCGTTCAGTCTTAAAGATAATACAGTGATAGACCATGTTGTTACAACAAATAGATAAAGCTAATTGACCAGTGGAATTAGGCCGAATTAAAAATGTGCCTTGAGGTTTCCCTGTAAGGAGTTTTTCTGCTGTTTCTCTTGTACAATTAACTTTCCAACTAATCCACTCTCTGTGTGCATACAATTCTTCAAGTTTATGTATATTGTCATCTTCTAATAAATGCAAGTATTCATCTGTTTTCCCTCGTCCTTGTAGCCACCTGTAATGAATATGATAATGAAAACAAATTATTATATTTATTATAATATTATAAATTCGAAAGTAACTCTGTCTGTTTGTCTGTATGTTACCTTTCACGCCTAAACCACTGAACGGATTTCGATAAAATTTGGCAGAGAGATAGATTGCATCCCGGGGAAGGATATAGGATAGTTTTTATCGACATAACTCGCGGGCGAAGCCGCGGGCGGAAGCTAGTTAAATTATATTTTAAAAAATCCCCTGTTTGTTATGCAGATGTCCAGTCACAATTTCAAATAAATCACAAATATTTTCAAAAGCCAAACTGAAACCCATTAATATTTCGCATCAGAATCGCACAAATGTTTTGTTTTGTTTTATTTTATTTTATTTTAACTCTTATCTTTTGTAACTATCCAACGTCCTCAAACTGTATTGTAATCATTAACATTGTAAAATTTCACTCCAGAGCCACAAGATACAAGCTCAAGATGCTCAGTTTGTGGCTCACCGAATCCGTCACATTGTATTTTTACTTTTTGATTAATAAACTTATTACTTATTATTATTGTTTGAGTTTCTTTTAGTAACTTTACATGCATGTTTTTTTTTTCTATTATTTCAATCAGTGCTATCCATACTAATATTATAAATTCGAAAGTAACTCTGTCTGTCTGTATGTTACCTTTTCACGCCTAAACCACTGAACGGATTTCAATAAAATTTGGCAGAGAGATAGATTGCATCTCGGGGAAGGACATAGGATAGTTTTTATCGACATACCTCGCGGCCAAAGCCGCGGGCGGAAGCTAGTACTATATATAAATTTAGTATAGCACTGTCCTAAAGGTAACACCAGGAATATCACTAAATTTTCCTTATTTTATTGAATTAATATCCTATGGCGTGTTATTAAAATTTTGAAAGAGATTGTTTGAAATATATATGAGGAATAAAATTTCAATATTGGAAATTGTTATGGCCTCTATCATCTAATGACACATATTATAACTCATACAACCATTTTCCAATACAGTATAGTTGAAATACATAAGAATAATCAGGTATATTAAGAACCAACAACAAGAAATGTACCTTGAAGGTACATTTGTACCGAAGTGGTACAAATGTACCAACAGTTGGAAACCAAGAATTCCACAAATCATTTTTGAGTCTTAATTTATGCGAAATACATCATGTTTTATGAAACTAATCATTTGAATGTGAGCACTCATAACCTGTCATACCATTGCACCATTTGAATAGCAAGAGACCTGTTTCAAATTTCCATACTAAAATACATTATTATCCAAAATTGACAACAATAACAATTGGCAAAAATTTTTTTGGGTGTGTGATAATCGTTATGAACTTAAGAATTATACTTAAAGAATGTTACTTACACTTTATAGCGATCTTTAATTTTGTAGAGATCTGTGACATCTGACTTTAGTTTTGCAATTTCTCTTTCAAGTAGCAATTGAGCTGTGACTGTATTTCTCAAAATATCATTTAGTTCAGCTTTGGCTTGCTTTAAGTTTTGAACTCTTGATATTAAATTTCTATTATTTTCTAAAACAGGATTTTTTTCATGTGGCTGTGCTTCAGCTTGCATCTTCTCTTGTAATTTTAAATGATCTTCACAGATTTTAACAGTTTCTCTAAAGGCATCCAGTGCTTGTTTTTTCATATTTACTTCTTCTCGTAATCTTGTATATTTGTAAGAGCGACCCTCAAAGTCTTTTGTTTTCAATACATATTTTTTGTGGATTTCCTTAAATTTGGTTTCTAAGGTATCATCACTCATGTTTTCTCCACCTTCATTTTCGAGTCGTCTAGACAGAGGGTACATAAGCTTGATGTCGAGGCTGCTATTACAATGTGCCAGGGAGAATTCCCTATAAAACCGAACAAGCTCCACCACTGATTTGAAGTCAAATGGTTCACAAAATCCATAACGCCCCTCATGGTTATAGATTTTGATAAGTTTGTTCATACCCCCTTTTCTCAGTGTCAGAGTATAACCACTATCTTTGTTAGATGCGTTGCGCACCAGGAAGGTGCCATCACATGTATCCCGTAGTTTCTCTGTAGCCTCATCTCTGGAATACACAATTAGCATCAATGAGGGAGGGAATAATTAAAATACTTTAACACAGAAGATCACTACTTTAACTTAAAAAAAGGGTGCTGGTACATGTTCTAATAAGACCTATGAATTGCTCCTTAAGTTGTAATATTTCACAACATAGGGTCATAAATCTAGTAATTTTTGTAACCTGTATGGTTTTGTAGGCAATAGACATTTGGATTGAAGGACATAAGTTTGACACAGTCCTGTAACCCAGAATTCTAACCTAATAGCAAACTCTGTCTTTCACCAAAAGTTTTAATGGAATGTGGAAAAAGAAGTTTAGTAAGCTAGATGCAGGTTCTTTTAGTTAATTAAAGGCCAATATTAGGCAGCCTCAGACCCTGAGCTGACACTTTTGAGAGTGAAATCAATGTTTAAATTAATTATTTTCATATTATTAAAGCTTCCTCGTTTCTATGATAATAAACCTAATGTTGGGTGTGTGAGAGGCGAAAAACAAACACAAACGTGATTGAAATAGACTTACCTAGTGATATCACCCCAATACCATTCGGCATTCTCCAAGCTCTCTTCGGCTGACTGTTGAGGGGCGCCTATTTCAACCATTATTTCATAATTGGCACTCAAAGTTCATACATAATGAGATTTTCACTTTATTCATCAATAACTAAGATAAACTGAACATCCTTTAACACATCTTCCGAGGATATTGGACTGAGAGCGGCTTTAACACAAAACTTCCGCGTTCGAGGTTACACGAATTATTTCACTCTCAAAACATTTTAAACAATAATTAACACTATTTTATAGAGTACACATACACACACTCAGTTAAAACACGGCAAATTTTGAACTACACTCGGAAAAGAGGTATCTAGATCACAAAGGAAATGGGCAAGAGTATGACGATTGTTACTATGGCACTAATTCATCCTTAAATCTGTAAGGGAGTTCGCGTACTTGGACATCATTTCTTTATCCCGGAAAAAGGATATGATAAATCCATGTTTTAGACAATAACTCAATGTAACTTCGTTCACTTCCTTTTTTTTAACTCAAACAGTAGCACCAAACCCGTCCGCCATCTATCTAATCGCCATAAACCCATACACAGATAAGATATTAGTAGAACCCATAAACTAAAAAAAAAGATGTAAGTGATGCGCCGCCGAATGCCGATAGAGCAGATGTGTGTCGTTCGACAGGAAGGAGAAGGAAGGACGATCGGATCGAAATCGAATGAATTAAGAAATTGAAATGCAGAATAGTGATTGACTTAGTGCGCAAATAAAAAAAAAATACCTTGCACTTAACAACTTACTAAACAGAACAACACTATTAAATGTTGAAAAAAGAAAAAACTAATGTTTTTTGGTAGATTTTTCGCAAAATATTGTATGTACAGTCATATTTCTTTGATAGATTTTCAACTTTATCGCTAAAGCATAAGGTTTAAAGTTGAATGGGAAAATTTGACAGTTTCGGGTAGGTTGATGTGCTGGCGAAATGTATTGCTTGATGTGTAGCAGTGTGTATGTACATACACACTGCTACACATCAAGCTATACATTTCCAGTTTTAGCTGAGCTGTGTACATAACTTAGTAGTTCCTCCACAAGTACGCCTTTTTATTAGATAAGAATCGACTTGAATAACTAAAATAACACAATTCTTACCTTTCATCGCATACCCAATCCCAATTGATCTCAATAAGGTATTTCTAATCAACAGTTAGACTAGTAGACTAGTAATAGAGTTTTAATATAATAAAACAGTCTGGGGCCCGGGGCGCTAAAATTAACAGATCTAATGTAGAGCCAAGCTTATGGGAAGCCTAAGATTTGTAGAGAGCCGTAGAGTTAAGACGGCGTCGACCAAACGCCGACCGCGCAGTGGCGCCCTCATCGTTTGTTTGGTTATTTCCTTTGATTTTGGAATGAAAATGCAGAAATTAAGAAACAAGAAATAACCAAACAAACGACGAGAGCGCCACTAGGTGCTCGGCGCCCCCTTAATTAATTACACGTAAAAGACGTCGCTTGTTTAAAAAAAAAAAATGGATAGTGACAGCTAGCTGGTAAATTCTTGGACGTTGGATAGCAGCGACATCTGAAGGCCAATTATCGTAATTTGAAACGTTCAAATCAAAATCTAGTCGCAGTCTCATCTCGGCGACAAACAAATGTCAAAAATTTGTTAAAATGTAAGGAAATTAGAGGTGTATTTTGACAGATTAAGACTGAGATCAGACTGTGAACGTTCTTAAAATTACGAGAATTGCCCCTCTGATTTACATCACAAAAATATACTATAATAAATAAAAAATATACTATAATACAAAAATGCCACTTGCTTACGCAAGTGGCATTTTTTGTCCCCATTTGTGATCGAATTAAAAGTAAACATAAACAAAACAGTGGCAGTTTGTGGACGTAGAACAGAGCTGCCACCTGTGACAAGCTTTCAGTTTGTATCCCAATACCTGAATTAATTCGATTTATAGGAGAAATTGATTATATGAAGTCTGGTAACACAAACAGTAAGACGGGTGCGGGGGGTATGACTGAAAGACCTGTATCCATGGTCATGAATAAAGATTTAAAAAAAAGACGGGTGCGGGCAGTGTTGCCAATTTAGCATGTTGCCATTTTGATATGAAAAGCGACATTTTATTTCGATTTAGCGACAAAAATAATTTAGCGACATTTCTAATTTGGCTATCATTTATAAGGTATAATTTTATTCAATATGATTTTATCTTAACTTTGTGAGCGCGTTACTTAAGGTGGATCCGCAAAGGTAACCCGCGAAATTCGAAATTTCTTGCGTTTTTTGCAACTTGCAGGTCAGTATGAGGTTGCATCTTGATCAAAACTATAGAGAGCCGGCGCGGCCGTGCCTCCACTTCGTGTCGCCCGCGCCATGGCTTCTTTAAATTTTTTGTTTGTTGATAACAGTGACTCGTCATAAAAACTATGTAGTTTTTATGATAAAAAATTTATACGTAAAAAAAAACGAAATAAATGAGAAATTATTTAATATATAAGCATCTAGCGACATCTGGCGACTTTTGACTTTCTGTCTGGTGACATTCTTTAGTCGACATGGCAACACTGGGTGCGGGCAAGTGCGCACAGAGTACTTTTTGATAGAGTCACAGATAAGATATTAGTAGCAAGCTACAGATGCGACAGTAACTTTCTGCTTAGTTTCATATTGTTCCGTTTTGGCGCTGCAGTCACTCAGTTTGACATGACAGTAATAGACTCATGTGAATAAATTTAGTGATGTGACAATTAGACAAAACTGATATCGATAACTAGTGATGTTCTATTTTATCGATTTTAGGGTGCTTGCCTGTATAATACTAACGGTTACGACTCCTTTCATTTAATGATGACGAAAACAATGTTTTTATATTTTTCATAGTTTTATTTATTGAGACATTTCCTTCTTATACTAGAATTCTTTTAATCTAATAATTTAAATACCCTTAAAAAGCTTTCAAGAATGGTGATCCAACTCTTCAGAGACGGCACTTTCACAAATCGAGGTCTTCCTTACTGTAAAGCATGGTTGCTACTTTTGTCAATAAAATATAAGGATTGAATTTTTTTATGGCGTCAATCCAAAATGCGTGATGAGGCGAGTCTTTTTTTATGGCTCGTCGTAATTTTCCTCTTTTTGCTCCATCAGGATAGCCATTGCCACTGCTCTTTGAAGTAATTATGTTCAAATAAATCAGCATATCCTGAAAAAACAAGCGACAATCATTCAATATTAAGACTTACTTTTGTTTGAGGTTTTAATATTGATGAACGAAAGGCAAGCTAGATACACACCAGTAGTTGTAGTCACCTGTGATGGTTCAGCAACATCTTCCTCATCTTGCTCCTTGAAATAATGATGTTCCTGTGTAACATCCAATCCTGGAAAAATAAATTGTACTGTTAGTGTTGTAATATTTTTAATTTAAAGTTGAAACACAATCGTCGCCCTTCTGGGATGTAGGTAACAGCTACTCATCCACAAACTGTAGCATTGAAAGCAAACTAGTTCATGTTCCAATAAATTATGTCATGAAAAAAACCCTGATGTCCCTTAAAAACCTAATATTATCAAAGATTTCTAGTGTGTATAATTATTTAATAGTTGTTGTTAGTTAACAGTTGTAAATTATCTACGAGTACTTATCTGTTATTTATCTGTAAAATAACAAAGACTCAAATCATAACAAAGCTCACCGGTTACTCTAAGCGGAACACCGTGAGCTATTTCTTTGCCAGTAAATACATAGACACGGGTATGAGTACCGCAGTCTTCGACCTTCACCTTCGTGTTCAAACTGATGTTTATCAAAATGTTTTTCACAGACACGTTTTCTTAATAATTGCTCTTTAGAGTCCAATGAGGAGGAAATTTGTGGGCACTAGGAAAGACAACCACAAATTTCTAAATTCATCGTTCTTGGGAAAACTAAAAAGCCGGTTAGTCTCACTTGTTGCATTGCAACCACCAACACAGCACTTTTGGGTCCCCATGACGAATATTTGCATAAATAACATGCACAATCAATATTGTCTCAAACAACAGAGGAAACTTTGTGTCCTAAGGATCTCAACTCAGCAAAATACAAGGAAATACACTTATGAAATATGCGTCCAATTCGGAAGTTTTTGACAATGACATTTTCTATGTAATTATATACAATTCACAATTTCACATGACACGAAGTCTCAAGATGGCGGCCACCCGCGGCCACAGAACATAATTCTATGTATCAGCAATCTTCCGATGCCAGCGCCAAAACGGAACATTTGGAACTAAAGCTGTCACAGGCCTGCATAGCTATTCACAAACATACGATTCACTATCGTATCGACAATGACACTTGTTCGATAACCTGATTTCTGAACCGAAGGACCGGTAAAACGCTATTCACAGATCCGTGTGGAAGGGTTTGTTTTTTAGGTGTGTATACGGGGAACGCTACAAAATGGTAGTAAATAGATATTTGTGGTAGAAAATTTTAAGTGGTACATAAATGATTTTTATTGAGTATTTCATTATGGGCAACTATAGATTATGCATTCAGTAACTATTAACAAATAAAAAACAGTAAACAATGATTTTATTAATAAATAAAATTTACCTGATTTCTATTAAACTTGCTTTATAAACTTCAACTTTCTGTCAAACCTGCATAGCTATTCACAAAGCTACGACACGGTTTGGTACCGTATCGAATGTCAATGTTATCGACGAAATCCTATAATCGCTATTCACAAATCCGAAACCGTACAATTTTGACAGACATCAATTCTTCCGACAGGTATTTGCTGTCGGAAGTGTTATCGAATAACAAAATATTGTTTTAAAAAGAATAATCTAAGCATTAAGTGTCAAAACACGGCTCCGGGCAAGGTCCTCATGCCCTTGCATGAATGCAAAGAGTATCTGCCGCTGCTCCAATGACACTCTTTTCTGAAAATATGCATTTTCAATATTAGGTACCACGTTTTATAAAATGAAAATGAGGAAATAGTAATTTGTTTAAATACCGATAAAATACATACAACCATTTTTCTGTTTAAAAAAAAAATTTTTTTCATTCCTCAATTATTTTTTTTAATAATGTTTTTAATTCGCCCAAAGGGCAGGCTATAGTCTTTCGACCATACCGCCTTGTCTTCCGAGTAGTTCTCAATTATCTCTATAGCTCAAAACAAGATTCAGAAAAATAATTATTCCAGATTACCAGGTTTGACAGAAAGTTGAAGTTTACAAAGCAAGTTTAATAGAAATCAGGTAAATTTTATTTATTAATAAAATCATTGCTTACTGTTTTTTATTTGTTAATAGTTACTGAATGCATAATCTATAGTTGCCCATAGTGAAATACTCAATAAAAGTCATTTATGTACCACTTAAAATTTTCTACCACGAATATCTATTTACTACCATTTTGTAGCGTTCCCCGTATACACACCTAAAAAAAAAACCCTTCCTACGGATCTGTGAATAGCGTTTTGCCGGTCCTTCGGTTCAGAAATCAGGTTATCGAACAAGTGTCACTGTCGATACGATAGTGAATCGTATGTTTGTGAATACGGGTGCTGGAAATTTGGAATAATAATTTTTTTTATTCTTGTTTTGAGCTATAAAGATAATTGAGAACTACACGGAAGACAAGGCGGTATGTTCGAAAGAATATAGCCTCCCCTTAGGGCGAATTAAAAAAAATAAAATTGAGAAGTGAAAAATTCGTTTTTTTTTACAGAAAAGTGGTTGTATGTATTTTATCAGTATTTAAACAAATTACTATTTGCTCATTTTCATTTTATAAAACGTGGTACCTAATATTGAAAATGCATATTTTCAGAAAAGAGTGTCATTAGAGCAGCGGCAGATGCTCTTTGCATTCATGCAAGGGCATGAGGACCTTGCCCGGAGCCGTGTTTTGACACTTATTGCTTATATTATTCTTTTTTATACAATATTTTGATAATCGATAACACTTCCGACACCAAATACCTGTCGGAAGAATTGATGTCTTCATACCGTATACGAACTGTCAAAATTGTACGGTTTCGGATTTGTGAATAGCGATTATAGGATTTCGTCGATAACATTGACATTCGATACGGTACCAAACCGTGTCGTAGCTTTGTGAATAGCTATGCTGGATAGAGTGCAAGTGCGGGCAGGCCACAACAACAACTGCGCAACTACCGCGGCAACTGACGGTAGGAGGGGTTCACATCGGCGTCGAGACGACGATGAAATACCTGGGTCTCGTCCTCGACAGCCGGTGGAACTTCGTCGAGCATTTCCGACGTTTGGCCCCCAAACTGGAACGGGCTGGGGCCGCTTTCAAGCGGCTCCTGCCAAACCTGAGGGGGCCAAACGCCTCCTTCCGGAGGCTTTACGCCGGGGTCGTGCGGTCCATGGCCGTATATGGCGCCCCGGTGTGGGCGCGTTCACTGCGGCTTCGAGCCGCCCACTACCTGAACGCGCCCCAAAAGGTGGTCGCCATACGGCTGATACGGGGGTACCGCACGATCTCGCGCGAGGCGGCAAGCCTCCTTGCTGGACTGCCGCCATGGGATCTGGAGGCGATAGTCCTCGCGCGCCTCTTTGAGTGGCGCGCGGAGGCACTACGCCGGGGGGAAAACCCGCTTCCGCGGCAAATTGCTGCGGAGCGGACAGACCTCCGGCGCGATCTCATGGCGGCATGGAAAGCGCGACTGTCGCAACCCAGCGCAGGGCACGCCGCGATAGCGGCGGTAAGGCCCCTCTTTGAGGAGTGGCTAGAGAGGCGTCACGGCGCCCTCACCTACCGCCTGACGCAGGTCCTCACCGGACACGGATGTTTCGGGAGGTTCCTGCACATCATCAGGCGGGAGGATACGCCCGGGTGTCACCACTGCGAGGATCGCCCTGAGGACACGGTGGAGCATACGGTGGAGGTCTGCCCGGCTTGGGCAGAGCACCGCCGTGTCCTCGTAGAGGCTATCGGCAGCGGCGGCGACCTCTCGCGCCCGGCCCTGGTCCAAGCCATGGTCCGGGGTGAGAGGGAGTGGGAGGCAGTCACCTCCTTCTGCGAAGCAGTCATGCTAGCGAAGGAGGTGGCGGGATGGGCGAGGGAGAGAGCCGAGAGGGCCGCCCGTCCCAGCCGCCGCGGTAGACGCTCCGGGCGTCGGGAGCCACGTGACGACTCCCGGCCACCGTAGGCGCGGGCCTGCGGACGGCGAGTAATGGGTAGCTCGCCGTCCGATCAGGACCAGGCCCGTGCCGGACGGCGCGTATGTGTTCCACGCGCGCCTCAAAGAGATGTAAGCATCGAAGGAGGGGCCCGTCAGGGCCGAAGCCTGCCGGGGCAGCGGGATTGTCCGAAAGGGTTACCGCTGCCCCGGAACATAAAGGGCTAAGGAAGGAACACGGATGGGTTTTAGTCAGTAAGAGTCTGACACTCCCTTCCGCTCCACCCAGAGCGGGAGGGGTCATTGGATGATTTCCCATCCTTAAAAAAAAAAAAAAAAAAGGGTTAGTTTTGAAAAATGAATACTTAATAAAAACTTAATTACATAATTAGGCAATTATTTGTTCCAAGTTTATTAACCAAAGAAATAAGATTTTTCATACTAGTAAAATCCCTCCTTTTATAACCCCTAAAATGATGAATTTACAAAAAACCCTTTCTCAGTGCTCACCTATATTATAAAAGGAAGCCTTGTGCTAAATTTCACGTTCCTAAGCCCAATAGTTTAGGCTGTGTGTTGACGGGACATCGACCTTTTTTTAAACCTCTTCTATTTCATTGGGAATTGTTAGTTTAAGTGTAGTTTTTGTGACGACTCCCGGCCACCGTGGGCGCGGGCCTGCGGACGGCGAGTAATGGGTAGCTCGCCGTCCGATCAGGACCAGGCCCGTGCCGGACGGAGCGTATGTGTTCCACGCGCGCCTCAAAGAGATGTCAGCAGATAAGGAGGGGCCCGTCAGGGCCGAAGCCTGCCGGGGCAGCGGGATTGTCCGAAAGGGTTACCGCTGCCCCGGAATATAAAGGGCTAAGGAAGGAACACGGATGGGTTTTAGTCAGTAAGAGTCTGACACTCCCTTCCGCTCCACCCAGAGCGGGAGGGGTCATTTGATGATTTCCCATCCTTAAAAAAAAAAAAAGGGTATCTAAATTATTAGATGTATAGAATTCTAGTATAAGAAAGAAATGTCTCAATAAATAAAACTATGAAAAATATAAAAACATTGTTTTCATCATCATCCATGGGTAAAACTCAAGGTACGCGTATCGTAAATGAAAGGAGTCGTAACCGTTAGTATTATTAACCACAGGCAAGCACCCTAAAATCAACAAAATAGAACGTCACTAGTTATCGATATCAGTTTTGTCTAATTGTCACAACACTAAATCACATGAGTCGAGCTCGTAGAGATCGCGACGCCCTCGTAAGGGCGAGTCGAGCTGTATGTGTACTGTCATGTCAAACTGTGTGAGTGACTGCAGCGCCAAAACGGATCAATATGAAACTAAGCAGAAAGTTACTGTCGCATCTGCATAGCTATTCACAAAGCTGCGACACGGTTTGGTACCGTATCGAATGTCAATGTTATCGACGAAATCCTATAATCGCTATTCACAAATCCGAAACCGTACAATTTTGACAGTTCATATACGGTATGAAGCTTAGAAGACATCAATTCTTCCGACAGGTATTTGCTGTCGGAAGTGTTATCGAATAACAAAATATTGTTTTAAAAAGAATAATCTAAGCAATAAGTGTCAAAACACGGCTCCGGGCAAGGTCCTCATGCCCTTGCATGAATGCAAAGAGCATCTGCCGCTGCTCCAATGACTCTTTTCTGAAAATATGCATTTTCATTATTAGGTACCACGTTTTATAAAATGAAAATGAGGAAATAGTAATTTGTTTAAATACCGATAAAATACATACAACCATTTTTCTGTTTAAAAAAAAAAACTAATTTTTCACTCCTCAATTATTTTTTTTAATTCGCCCATAGGGCAGGCTATAGTCTTTCGACCATACCGCCTTGTCTTCCGAGTAGTTCTCAATTATCTCTATAGCTCAAAATAAGATTCAGAAAAATAATTATTCCAGATTTCCAGGTTTGACAGAAAGTTGAAGTTTACAAAGCAAGTTTAATAGAAATCAGGTAAATTTTATTTATTAATAAAATCATTGTTTACTGTTTTTTATTTGATAATAGTTACTGAATGCATAATCTATAGTTGCCCATAGTGAAATACTCAATAAAAATCATTTATGTACCACTTAAAATTTTCTACCACGAATATCTATTTACTACCATTTTGTAGCGTTCCCCGTATACACACCTAAAAAAAAACCCTTCCATACGGATCTGTGAATAGCGTTTTGCCGGTCCTTCGGTTCAGAAATCAGAGGGGCAATTCTGGTAATTTTAAGAACGTTCACAGTCTGATCTCAGTCTCAATCTGTCAAAAATACCTCAAATTTCAGTACATTTTGACAAGTTTTTGACATTTGTTTGTCGCTGAGATGAGACTGCGACTAGATTTTGAACGTTTTAAATTACGAGAATTGGCCTACTGGTTATCGAACAAGTGTCATTGTCGATACGATAGTGAATCGTATGTTTGTGAATACGGGTGCTGTAGCTTGCTACTAATATCTTATCTGTGAGTGCGGGTGGCAACATTGGCAACTGGCGCACGGTGGGCTGGAAATCGGCTTTCATAGACATAGGGATTTCAATTTGCAAGTGCTTGTTTTTATGCCGGATATCGCTTCTATTAGTCATTACTATGAACAAAAATGACACCCGAGTTAATTCTGCCCAAAAATGAAGGAAATATAATTTTTTTACGAAAAATTTGTATGAAGCTAGTATGAAAAATCGAATTATCTCCTAAATGGCATGTTTAACCGTAATAATATCCTTGGAGGTGGTCATAGTGCTAATTATTTATGATTTTTTGGTTGCCGATTTGACGAAAAATTTAATGCCGTTTTTTTTTAAAAATCGTCAAAATATTTTTATTTATTTTTACATGTAAAACGATCCCTTTTAGTGTTTATGTTGAAGAACACGGACTTTTAACTACACGTTACATAAAATAGCATCACTCCTATATTTCCGAAGGAGTTGGCAGAGGTTTATAGTACACCCACACGTAGACAACTATGTTTGAGCTAGATATTTATCAACACATCATGAGTTTTAAAACTTTTCATACAACCAAATTACCAATTGTTTACTCTTCTAATGAGTCCGAAAAGAAGTGATTAAGTAACTACACTGATTAGGTCTTCTAATGAGTCTTTATAGGTGATTTAATGATTTTCAATATCTCACGACAATGCCAACTATGGATTATATTCAACTTTTCCTGATAAGTAAGCTAATTTGTTAATTAGCAGTGCTATGAGTTCTAAGAATAGTTAGTGACAATTATAAATTTTCATTAGCTAATGAGGAGATAACTTATGAGGGTAGTTACCTAATTATTGTCGTTTTGCAATAAAAGGGCTAAAGTTTTGTTTTATAATTAAGTTTGTTCACAACTATGTAACTACTAACATTAAATCTGCGACTATAAAATCTTAGAATGGAAAGTTTAATCACCAATTTAGACTTGTTTGTTCTTCTACGAAGTGAGTTCTTCTACGAAAGAGTACTTCATTAGATCATGAAGTATTGTTCAGTGCAGTTGTATCCCGCATAGGCGATTGCCTGTCTGACGAAGATCGTGTTGTTCTCAAACAATTTTGTCGGAGACTTACGCGAGCCGCTTTACAAAGGTGGCAGAAATCCTTGATAATTTCAGGAGAAAGTACGAGAATTGGTTGGGAGCAAATATTGATTGGCCGAGTTTTGTGCAAACTTTAGTTAATCAAGAACCAAGTGTTGATGAGATACCAAGAGCGCCCTCAGTCTCTCCAGAACCGTCGACATCAACGTCCATTGGAACAATGACGAAAAGATCCCGTAAACCATTCGAAGATCTGGGAAGTAAACAAAAAAAGAGAAGATCTGATGAACACACAGGCGAAGATTCCAGTGAATTGGCATATGCAGCTGCAGCACGTTTAAAAGAAGAAGGGCATGGAGATATCGCCTCTGTCATCGAATACATGATGAAAAATCCTGAAGCAGCCGAAGAAACCAGCGAAAACAATCATATTTACGCCAGAAAAGGCGCTTGGATTGCTTCTTTCGCTAAAACTCTCAAAGTGGCAATATATTACGTTGCGAGAGGCTGCCATTCGGGAAGGTGCTAAGGATATTTATCCATCTTACTATAAAGTGCAACAAACTAAGCTTGATTGCTACCCTCCGAAGCAATCAGTGACAGTTACTGATTCATCGGCTAGGATTACACTTCAAGCTTTACTTGATATCACAGTTACAAGAATCCTTCAAAGCCTTTCTAACGAAGAGCATAACAAGCAGTTGAAGCTGATATCCAAGTGGGGATTTGATGGTGCTTCTAACCAAAGCCGATACAAGCAGAAAATGGAGGGTGAGGAAGATGACTCGAGCATTTTCATGACCTCCTTGGTGCCACTAAAACTGACAGATGGAGACAACATCTTATGGACGAACCCAAAACCATGCTCAGTTTTGTATTGTCGTCCAGTTCAGTTTACTTTTGTAAAGGAGAGTGAAGCAGTTGTCCTTGAGCTGAAAAAACAAATGGATGAAGAAATTGAGGCCCTTATCCCCACAGAGTGCAATAATAATAATAGGGTGACTCATGAACTAATGATGACGATGATCGACGCTAAAGTTTGCACTTACCTTTCTGAAGCTAGATCAAATGCATCGTGCTACCTGTGCTTAGCAAAGCCTACAGAAATGAACCGCTTAGATGCTGTAACATCAAGAATTGTGTGTTCTGACATGTATGAATTTGGCTTGTCATCCCTACACGCCCGTATAAATTGTATGGAATGTCTGTTACACATTGCATACAGGCTCGACTTCAAACGGAGGGCAGCGAGATGTGATGAGCACAAAGAAATGCTACAGATAAGGAAAAAAATAATTCAAAATAAATTGAAAGATGAGCTCAATCTGTTGATTGATATAGTAAAACAAGGCTCGGGAACCACCAATGACGGGAATACTGCAAGAAAATTCTTTGAGTTTCCTAATAAAACCGCAGCTATAACCGGTTTGGATGAAGACCTCATCAAAAGATTTGCTGTAATTTTACAAGCAATTTCATCTGGAGAGCAGGTCGATATAATAAAATTTAGAGATTATGCCCGCAAAACAGCAGAAAAGTACGTATTATTATACGACTGGTACTACATGTCGTCAACCGTTCATAAATTATTAATCCATGGGGCTGACATAATCGAGAAAAATAATATTGTGCCGATTGGGACTCTCTCGGAAGAAGCCTCAGAGTCTCGAAACAAAGATTTTAGGAGGTTTCGAGAACATCATTCGCGGAAAAAAAGTAGGCAGGATTCCAATCAAGACATTTTAAATATGCTTGTTGTTTCTTCGGATCCTTTGCTAAGTGCACAAAGGCCTAAGTTAGGTGCCAAGAAAAAGCAGAGCTTTTTTGCTGAAACTCTCGACTTAATTCAATTTCAGGAAACTGAGTTCGAGTTTTTGGACATATCCAATCTGGATGCTGACTCAGAATTGGAGTCTGATAACGAGAGTGATAAGGAAAATTTGTAAAAAAAATATATATGTACATATTTGTAAATTTGTATTTGAGTGTGTTTGGGTTTTTTTTTGTAATATTTAATGATATTTTGTCTTTTTTTTATTTATTTTACTTTATTTTACAAATGCTTAGTATTAATTCATTGAATTAAATTATTTTGTATATAATATAACTTTATATGTTACTTAAATAAGAGTTTGATAATCTTTTTTTATTTAAATTAATAAAAATGTGTCAAAAAACAGCAATTTTTTTATTTAATTTTTCTTGTTTTGTGTGTTCTTAATATTTGGGTTAATAACATATCGAACTTTTTAACTTTGACACTAAAAGGGATCGTTTTACATGTAAAAATAAATAAAAATATTTTGACGATTTTTAAAAAAAAAACGGCATTAAATTTTTCGTCAAATCGGCAACCAAAAATCATAAAAAATTAGCACTATGACCACCTCCAAGGATATTATTACGGTTAAACATGCCGTTTAGGAGATAATTCGATTTTTCATACTAGCTTCATACAAATTTTTCGTAAAAAAATTATATATCCTTCGTTTTTGGGCAGAATTAACTCGTATGTCATTTTTGTACATAGTAATGACTAATAGAAGCGATATCCGGCAAAAAATCAGGCACTTGCAAATTGAAATCCCTATGTCTATGAAAGCCGATTTCCAGCCCACCGTGTGGCGTGCGAAGTGTCTCTGTAAATTTCGAATCTGTCTAATCAAAAATGTTTTTTAGTTTCTTATTTGCTTGGGTATTGTGAAATTAATAAAATAACAAATTAATAATGTACTGTTGTATTGAAGTTACGATGCTATGAATTAATAGCAGAAAAGGAAATCATACAAAAAAGTTCTACAGAAATGTTATTTTTCTGCGGTCCTTACCGATTCTCAAAATGTGTATCAAAACTGGTACAATAATATTTTGCTCATTTTTCCTCTTCGTTTCGTCCACGCATATAAAGGGAGAATTTTCGACAAATGAATTTTTCAAGTTCCTAGTGAAATTCGGGTTCCAGAAGACAGACATCCATTATCAAAAGGAAACATATGGCTATATTTTCGGGAACCTAACAGCGAAGGATCAATTCAAATACCCTATAACGTTCGCTGTATTAGACAGAGGTCACTTTTTACACTATTACAAAAGCCGTGATATTGCTGATAAAGAGCTAGCATGCCAGGTCATGTTCCAAAATTTGAATGGAACAGCCTACCACCCCAAATGCAATGCCTATGGCCAAGACCTGTTTAGAAGAATTCCATGTCCGAAAAGTGGTCTGTGTATAGATGAAGATACACCTTGGAATGTGATAAAGAAGAACCAGTTTACTTATGTTATTCAAAACTCTGGGCAACCAAGGTAAATGATAGCTGGTAATGATATCTATAATAATTTAATCTATTCAGGGGTAAATTTTCCTGTAGACAATTTTATTTATAAATAGAAGTGTTTTCATCATAAAACAGCTTTTTGTCTATGTTGAAAATTGATATTCCTTGGGTCTTTATTTAGCTCTGGAACTTTAAAATGTTTTAATTTTTTATTTTCCACACAGGTTTTGGTATGTATCAATGGTGTCATGCTACCTAGATGAGGTTTCCTGTACATGGCACCATTACACTGGAGCACCTTCAAAGGACAACAAAACCCTGACAAATATACCACAGATTATAAACTATGATTTCTGGCTGGTAAACGGAAGTCCCAACTTATCGTTCTACAACACATTGCTGTACCAGTTTTCATTTGATAGACAGAACACGCTGGAATTGTATCTTGTATTCTGGCTGTGCTATATTATCCTATTGCCCGTACAGATTTATGCTGTCAGGTAAGATTTTAAAACATATTTTTAATAATTAATGTTTGTTTACTTACAAAATTATGTAAAATTAATTACTACATTTTCAGAGATATTCACTCCAAAACTTTTAGATCAATAGAGTAAGCAGTATTTTATGTACCTTTACTGTGATTTTTGTGTAACTCAATGCAACATTCTTAGTGCTTTCTCAATTTGTAATATTATCAGATATTTCATTGAATTTACTCTTCATAATTATAACCTGTATTTATAACTATTCATCGTATTGCTATAACTATAATATTTTCTATTGCATTATTGCTTAAAATTTTACAACAAAGATTCATAGTAAATGAACCATTTAATTTCAGAACACAAAAGCATCCAGTGACAAAGTTGTTCACATTCAGCCTTGTCCTGGAGTTTATTGCTCTATGCTTCAATGTGCTACATACTGTGAAGTTTGCTGTGGATGGTGTAGGGTTTGCTAGGCTGGCGGCTGCTGGGGATGTTTTAGATATTATGAGCAGAGTGAGTCACAATTCTTACTCTTAAACTAATCAATCTGGCTGGTTGTGTGACCTGCCATTGTTTATTTTTAAGCAGAATACAATAATATAACTGTACCAGTTATTCTCTCCCTGTGGTAGGTCACATACTTGGCCCAAGTCAAAGTTGCAAAATAACTGCAAAATGTTGTGGTGTATAATTTAATATTTAAAGGGTGTATGTTTTCTGTGTTTAAATCTACAGGTTTAAATTATAATTATTAGCGATTACTAGGAAAACCTGACAGACATGCTGGGTATAAATATCTAAACATGACACAACAAAAACTATGACTAGCTGCAATAGTTGACTCCACAACAAAAAACATTAAATCTTTTGTTTTATAATCATCAAGTCTGTGGAGTTTTGCTAGCGATTTTATTTTTACCATGTATGTGTTCATGCTTTTAATTTAAATTTTCTTATGCTATGTAGGTAAATTACAGATAGCATGACAAAGTTGTAACATACCATACACTGAAAAGTAATAGTATTGTCCTAAGCTTCTTGTCTAGCCAGTTGAAACAGTATTGTAGAAATACCTAAAAAAAAACTGTTATGGGGTCACTTTGTTTGGCATGCAGTAAGAAATGCTAGTATTGACTCACAGTATTCAACATATACTGATGTTTGTGTTGGTTATTCATATTTTGATTGCCTTTTTACATAATGAGCATATAGACTTATTTAATATTAAATGTAAGAAAACCTTTATCCTGTATGGAAGATTCTGTAGATGTTTCCTTAAGAGCCTTTAATTTTTTTTTTTTCGCCATCTCATTTTTTTTATTTTTTTTTATTTGTAATGGATTTGCTCTTGACTCTAGTCTAGGTCAGAGGTGACAGAGACAGAGTCGACGATGGAGTGAGCTTACCCAGAAGAAGCCTATTCACTCTAACTTTGAAGAGAACTTAACTTTTATTGCTGAAAAAGATCGAATAGGATGCGATATGTTTTGTTTATGCCTTTAAATTTTTTTCGATTTGCGGTCAATGAGCTTCACATAATAAATATTAATAAAAATATTATATGTACTAAACTTCACTATTTATAATCTATACTAAAATTATAAAGAGGTAAAATTTGTTTGTTTATATGTAGATAATCTCTTGAACTAACAGTCGGATTTGAAAAAAATATTTTGCATTTGGTAGGCCAATTTTTGAGGAAGGCTATTTAGCATCACGCTATGACCCTTAGGAGCCGAGCAAAAAGATAAAACGAACGAATTAAGCGAAAACGAAGTGATAGCGCGGGCAGGTGATGCGATGCGACAGGGTGGGTCGGGGGAACAAGATATTTTCACGCGGACGAAGTCGTGAGCAGAAGCTAGTACCTAATATGGTACATGAATGAATAACTGATCCTTTCATATCTTGGGTTTTACATATTTATGTAATATGCAATGTTACTTGTTTATATGCATTTTATTGCATGCTACAAATACCTATAGTTACTTATCTACCATAAAACTACACAACAGTAATGAGAATTTGTTGTATTTCAGACACTGTTCATGTTGCTCCTACTTTTGTTAGCAAAAGGCTGGGCAGTGACTAGGTTGGAGCTCACATACAAACCACTAGTATTCGGAGTCTGGCTTGCTTATGGAATTGTTCATATTCTACTTTACGTGTGGAATACAGTGAGTATTTTAATATTTGAAACATATTTTGACTTTAAAGACAATATTTGGAGAGTTACGGCCGAACTCAATTATTTACCTATTTTCAGTTAAAGACAGATTGGTACTGATGGTAGCCAGTATAATCATTAACTGCCAGTATCATATTATAATCATACAGATCGCTGCTGATATAGATTATTGAGAAGTTAAAACCAGAGATAGATAGGTATTTCTACCTCCAGAATGCCAAAACTGGTGATTGACAGGTAATTGGGTTCGGCCGTTAGGCATTGAAGGTGAAGTTTATTATAAGGTACAACAAAACAAACCTACTGTAATGTAGCATAAAAAAAACAATTATAATACGCCTGTTATTTCTCTTGTGTATAAAATGTTTTAATAACCAATAGGTACCATTATTGACTACTGGTGACCTTAATTCGAAACAATCTCTTTTAAAACACAATATTATTTATTTGTAGACTGAAGTGGATATCATAGAAGAGATAGATGAATACCAAACATGGCCTGGTTGGTTGATCCTTGCGCTACGTGTAGCGATCATGACTTGGTTCGTGCTAGAACTCAGATATACAATGATGTATGAACACAATATGCCAAAGCTTAACTTTTTACTACACTTCGGCGCATCTAGCCTTGTGTGGTTCGTGTACTTGCCGATTATAGCGCTGATTGCGCTGCAGATCAGCCCACTGTGGAGGTTCAAGTTTTTATTAGGTGAGTGTTACAGTTTCTTTCTCATTACGTAAGCCCAGCGACATTGCGCAACTCTTTTATTTATTGCCAGTTACTTTCACCTCAGTTGCGATTCAATTTTATAGCTAGAATGTGGGTTCAATTTATTCATGACAATTTTGAAATTGTTCTAAATCAGAGGAGATTATAATTTTCTCTTTATGTGCAGTGTACCTAAGTTATACTTTCGCTGCCAAAGCGATGTTTTCTCTTCTAAGTTTCATTTATGTCTTACTAGCTTCCGCCCGCGGCTTCGCCCGCGAGGTATGTCGATAAAAACTATCCTATGTCCTTCCCCGGGATGCAATCTATCTCTCTGCCAATTTTTATGGAAATCCGTTGGTGGTTTAGGCGTGAAAAGGTAAAATACAGACAGACAGACAGAGTTACTTTCGAATTTATAATATTAGTATGGATGCGGAATAGCTTATTACAGTTGCTGAATAACATGTTAATAGTTTCCTTCTTCTAGCAAGGTAATGGGCTCTCGTTAAAATTGTCACGGCCATTACAGTTAACCGAATAATGTCTGGTCACGTATCGGCAATTGTCTTTAGCAGTCGTGTTTGTGAAACTTGTTGGTGTAAAACTAATTAAGTAATCGGGAATTAATTGATGTACTTAATTAATTTTAAATCGATGTACTTATGTTAATTATTCGACGTTTTTAAACAACTAGGTAAAAACATACGAAACAATAATAATAACGGTAATATTTGAACGAGTATCCGTAATGAGCATTTTCGCTTTAATAAAACTACGTAAATCAGGCGTATCAATGGGATTACCATACCGCAGTAGGTAGTAGCAATGTACGCATGTCTGCACTTAGTAACGTCCCACGTCATTGAGTCGTTACTATAGGTCTACTGGAATCTCATGGCAAATGGGGAAATAAAAATTTGTTGTGTGCAATACTGGGGAAATTGGATTAAACGATCTTGATACTGTTTAATTTTTATATAAGTCTATAGTATTCATGAACATGAAGTATATTAGGTATGTATATGAATGAAGAATGTTGTTATACATCGGGTTCCTAACATAGGAAAATATGTCATGAAAAATAAATCAATCGTATATTACTTTATGTACTAATTTATTATACCTATATCATTTAAATCATACTCAAACTCAAAGCATTTATTTCAGTTAAACCATTTACAGGCACTTTTGAATTGTCAAGAGTCGGTCAGTCAGAAAATATGAAGCTAGTTGCAATTAGTGAAGGTCTTGTCAGATTTGAAATTAGCTTCTCTGTCACCCATTTTGTAAAATTGTCCTTATTCATATCGTGGTGATAGTCAGCAGATATACTTTTTGACCTGTACACCAGACAACAATTTGGTAGAAAGCCGTTTTCTCCACTACAGTTTACAATGATCCACCTCGCTCCAAGTGAAATAATTTTAGATGGACCTGCAATATCTTTCCTTTGCCAGCACTTGTTCATAGAACATGTACCGTGAATGTAAGTCTCATTTAAATAAATCACATAAAATTTGTTATGCTGTTCAGCTTCGCGGTTTTTCTTTATACGCCTCAAAAACTTGTATCTTTAAAGTTTTATGTCGTCTCTCTCCATCAAAATAGTCCTTTTTGA
The DNA here is from genome assembly GCA_963669345.1 of Gortyna flavago. Classification (NCBI taxonomy): domain Eukaryota; kingdom Metazoa; phylum Arthropoda; class Insecta; order Lepidoptera; family Noctuidae; genus Gortyna; species Gortyna flavago. The sequence continues at coordinate 12,736,264 of OY770129.1, forward strand.
TTGGCATTTAACATAATTTCAAAACCAATCTCCTTAAGTATAAGTCTGTAAAAAACAGTAAAATGTATCATGTTACTCAAACAATAGCTTAGTCATTTATCATCAGTCTATATACGTCCCACTGCAGGGCACAGGCCTCCTCTTACGAGTGAGAGGGATTACCACTTAATATTTTTCTTACCTCAAAGATTCTCTCCCTCCATTGAAATCGATATCTTGTCGAAGAATTTGTAACAGTTTCATTACTATTGGAATTTTCTTCCGAACTATATAGAATTCTTTTACTTTATTCCTAATCAACTCTAAATCGAAACCATCCAAGTTGATTTTCTTCTTTCTTTCTCTTCTCTATTTACCAGGCGTGGAAAATACACCATCATTCTAAGTGCCCTCACCTACGATTCGCCGTATAGTAGTACTGGAAACCCCTATAAAGAAGTTACCATTAAGTAAGAAAAATATAAAATAAACTAAAAGTATCAAAACAACTCAGTCCAACTTACCGGTCAGCTCACGACGCGCTTAAAAATCAAAGATTGAATTTGATTTACGCCTTCTTCTACCCTTATTTTACGATACACATTGAAAACAATATTTCTCGCTTAAGATCGAAGTGGCTTTTTCGACATTTTCACAAAAACAACAAATTGTCAAGAATATATCACAAAATCTCAGCAGCGGTTGACAAATCTCGTAATTTGATTTGATAGGTGACAATTGACATTGCCATATGAAAATCACATTTTTTTTATTTGTTTTTATGCCATGAGATTCTGGTAGACCTATACACGTTACGTGGGCAAAGCTCGTTCGTTGAGGGAATTAGGCCTCGTAAATAAATAAGTAAAGACTCACTAATTAAAACGAGGAATTTACAGTTATTTTTATTAAAACACTTTGAACAATTTGATGAGCCACGGAACAATGGAAAAATAGTTCCTTTTAAAATGAAATTAAATGGGAAAGCCCATTGATCGGTCAAACGGATAGTACGCACGAGGACATTGTCAAGCTATACATTTTCAATATAAGCTGTCTTCTCATTGTAGGTACGAAAGGCTTATAGGTACAATGTGAGGTCAGCTGAAATTGGAAATGTATAGCTTGATGTGTCGTGTACCTTTACGCTATTTGCACTTATGCCTACCTACCGGATATACAATATTATTTAAATGTAACTACAAAAAATACTAAACTTGTTTTCAGGTATCACATATTCAGCCGACTGTCTTTCGTTTTGTGTGATGGCTCACCTGCTGTGGCCGACGCGCTCAGAACAGTACTTATTACTAGCTCCCTCTGACTATACAGGTATCTGTTAATAAATTATTATTGCTTTTTCTGTTACTTATAATGTTCATTATCATCAGCCTACAGCAGTACACTGCTGAACACAGACCTCTCCAATTGCACGCCATTCAGCTCGATTCTCGGCCACCCTGCGATGATCGTTGCTCCGCCTAGCCTGAGGGCGTCCTACTACCTTACGTTTGCCGATTCGCGGTCTCCACTCAAGACCACGTTACGCACTTAAAGAAAATTGACGATCGCGACTTGGTCCTGAGTTCGATCCCTAACTCGAGCAGAGTTATTGTGTTTTTCATTAAGAATTTCTGAAGAGTAACAGATTTTAATTGAACCAGTGTTAATGGCAAGAGGCTCGATAAACCCCTGTTACATTGGACTTAAACATTATTGGCGAAATTTAGCAGTACATTGTGTTGTTTGTTGTTGCTCAAGGAAGGAAAATAGCTAAACAATCAATATCTGTATTGTGGATCATGGGTAGGTACATACATAATACAGGTCTTAAATAATAAAATTGTGATTAGCTATGTCCCGCCCATAGGGCATACAATAGTTAGGTACATATAAATAGGTTAATTGCAGCTGCACTATAAAATACTTACATAGTGCAGCTGCAATTAACCTATTTACTATTTTAAAGTAGGTATCTACTGTTTACGTATAGATTACTTTATAAATATTATAATACCAACATTACAAAGGTTTATAACAAAACTAGAGCGCCTCATGAATTTGATATTATCGTAATTTCTGGTTTACTTTACTTGTTTAAAAACCACTTTACGATAACGCGGTATTCAAAGCATATCAATAATGTTCAACCATGAAACAGAAACAAATCACTTTACATAGTCGAATGGCTCAATAATGGAAGTCATCGTAACGCGTTATAAATACAATGTGGTCTATATTATTGTATTTTGCTCTTATCTATCTACCAGTCGGTCCATTTACTAATTGGTAGGTTGTGGGCGTAATGTCAATGATGTCGTATAATGACACAAACTCGCAACGATCTATAATGAAGCTCCCTGTCCATTGAAGCGGAGTAGAGAACGAGAGCTACGCACTCTCACAGGCACTTCTTCTTCTTCGTGTCGCTGGCACGAAAGTTATTTAAATTTTGCTGGTCCAAAACTTCGCCACTTCCACGGCGTTATCGGTGGCAGCGCAGAGGTCGCAATGACTGCATGTTTTGGGCCATAGGGGGGCAGGGTAGGAGGTGGAGTATAGATACATAGTTTGTGTCTCAGATCCAGATCCACACACAGCTGCCGTTCGGATTAAATTCGTTAAAATTCCAATAAGTTCGCGTGTTTGAATTTAGTGGAATACTAGGTAATGTTCGCAATTCTCAGCTAAAATGGACAGATAGTCTAAGAGCGGTCTGCTTGGTAAATCATGTACAAATGCATGCTTCAGGAAGGCCAGGAAGACCACTTCTCATATGATTAAACTGATATTATATTATACTGGCTTCACTTTGGGTCTTTATTTGATCCAAGGCGTGACAATGACGAAGTGATATGACATTAAACTGCTCGGTTTACTAAACCCTATTGATTTATAGACAAAGAAAATAATCAATCCATAATAAAAAGTAATCTTGATATCTTTATTCTGGATTACTCGCATCGCCGACATACTATGGAATGATATCACCTTTTCGTTCCGAATAAACATGGTTTTATCTGTACGTACGTTTATCAAAGCACTTCATCTATCGTGAAACATCATGTAGTAATGGAAACGGCCGCATGTCTGATTAAGTACACATGAATCGTACATAAAAATGGCCCTGAGAGATTTTTGCTACAAACAGTTATTCGAGTTATACCTACAAACTTATCAATAAACGCCACTTATAAAGAGTTTTTCCCTTTATTTCTACTCATTAACGATAACACCAGGATAAGATCGAATAACTGAAGGGATACAGTTATTACTAATTGTTGATATCCTTATTGCAAATTCAAAGCGCTTGCAATGTGGGTTTTAAGAAAATTGACAAAAGATTTAAATTACGATGGCTGCCACGCGCTTGTGAAATGCATTTACTATCTCACCATTATCATCGATGAGATGATAAACAGCTTTACTGCTGTATATTGAACTGCCATAGTTAGTATAATTATGTTTAATCTTTATATGTTATAATTCTTCCAGCGGGCAGTGAAGAGCTAGACGAATTCAATGAGTCCCCTCATGTAGTACACAGCGACACCGTAGCACTCACAACTGCCGAAAGCATCAACGCAGACGACGAAGAGATTATATTCACCAGAGCAACGCACAAAAACGGCACCGCCTTCTCATAGCAATGCGAACAAGTAAGAGAGGATACCGTCAAATAACGTTCAGGGTCGCCCCCCCTGAACGAATGAAATTATGAATTTAACACGATCGTAATTATTTACTAATATTGGTCTCATTGAACGATTTGCCTCCAATATTTATGAAGTAAAAGTCATGTTGATAGTGTCGATTTAATATTTTTATTTGTAATATTTATTAAGAAATACGACACGAATGTTTTTGAGCGAGATTATAAATGAGTGATAGAAAATTCGAATATAATGGCTAATATATTTAGCATATAGTAAATTTTTGAATTAGGTAATGTATCCTGCTGTGTGATATTCAAGTACATTGATTCCTTATCAAACAAATCGTTGAGAGCACAAAATTTATTGAATTTAACTAAGAATACATAATTATTATGTAAGCGATATAGTTCCGGTCTCAAAGCGATCGTATCAGTGTCAATTAACAAGTTTATTTTCTTCAGTTTCAATATAATATTATGACACTAAGAGTGGAACTAAAAATATAAAAAACGTACTATGTGCCAACGATTGAATCAACTATTATGTAATGCGAAGAAAATATTGCAGATACCTATAAAATTAAGAGTATTTGTAATCATTGTGTCTTTGTGAAAAATGTCTGAATTTACCAAAATATATTTAAGAAAATGGGTGTTAAAAGTGATGTTAAAGTTGAATGGAGTTTTTCTTATTGTATGGATTTTTATAAATTGGTTTGTATTGTTCTGATGCACTCTTGATTAGATTCATGTTAGATTACCTACATCTGGTACTTATTTACTGTTTACTTAAGTTGTTTGTGGTATGTGTATTTAAAATATTAAAGCACAGTGATCCTGGATGTACCTGAATATTGTAAAATTATTATGATATTTGCATAGCACTGATATGTACCACTGCACTGATAAGCCATGTTTAAACCGCATCATAAATTAAATGGTATACATTTTGTTTCTTATGACGTTGTTATGCCAGGACAGTTGTGTTAGGGTGCTTACATAAAGATGGGTTCCCGGTAAAGACAAACGGTACGGTTAAAATATTCCCCGTATCAACTTATACGCACACACACTCACACATAAAGAAACAGGTAAAACATTGTGACAGTTTCTTTCCGTACATCGATCAACCTGCAGCGATCTGTACAGAAAACCCGCTGCTTTATGTAAGCACCCTTAGGCGTAAAATTGTTTCAAGTCTTCTGTTATTATCACCATATTCAAAAAAATGTCAGAACGTACGAAATTGTATTCGTTTTGTGTATTATTTCGGAATGAGATCGAATATCCTTACGGGTTGGTGTTAAAGGTTCGCTAGTGAAATCGAATTCTTATGAAAAAACGCTGATACATTTTGTATACAAATAGATACTTGAATAAAACAAATAGATTCGTGATGTACAGTGACTTTTAGAAATGTTAAAGTACAATTAGATCTCAAATTGATGTTATCTTTGTGATTTTTATGACAAAACGGCAGCTGAATTATATTTTTGTCAATGTCTAAATTCATTTGCTTTACGCGTTATCTGTCTAATTATTGTGTGTAAATTATTTATAATAGTCGCCAAATTAACTAAATTGTCAAACTAACACACTATTAAAATTATTAGGCAAAAATAGCTTCTAATGCATTCTTTTAACGATCTTTAGAACATAAAATAAATTAATTATAGCAGAGCATGCTCTTTAAAATTTTTAGAATAGTTAGATTCGATGGTCATTTTACTTTGTTGTGGACACGTAAATTAAAAGCAGATTAGCTTGTTTTATTCACAGACGTAATTTGTATAAAGCATGCTCTATTCTCTATTGAAGTAAAACGTTATTGTTTCAAAAATAACGTCGTGTCAATGTAGCGTAAGATTAGAAAAGCTAGTGATGTACATTTTTGGTTATGAAATTTTATTTTAGTAGAAGAAAATTATTTTATAACATTTAACAAAGTTAGCCGAATGTTGATTTCTAAACTATGACAAAACGTAATCTATGAATAATATGAATGTAGCAATCAATGAAACCATGTAACAGAAACTTTGTGTACTTTAATTTACCAATAGGGGGCTAGAGTTGGATTCAAACATAAAAAAACACATACATACTGTTAAATATTATTGTCGTGAATTGTAAGTTCGAGCAAAAATATTTATTTTAACTAGTCTACTATAACTGCTCTAGTCACCTTTTGCTAAATTAAAAATAAAAAGAATCACATAGTACTGATATCAAAACCAAGCAGAATTTTGACTAAGGGAAAACAAACCATAAGCCTGGATTTAGGGTTACGCTAACGTCGGTCGCTTTCCAAGACGCTGACGATAAATGGACATCAATAGTTTAGCACCGACGGTCAGCAACCGCGAGTCCATATAAATCGGTACGCGACCGATGTCAGCGCTGACCGTCGTGGTCGACTACTAAATCCAGCCTAATACGTTTAATTAATAACGTAAAATTAATACTTTAAAAAACGTTTAATTAATTGTAATCTATGAAATAAAGAAGAGCGGGGATGATTTTGCTGAGCTTTTTACCGCGCGCACACACATGCTGTTTCCATGCGTCCAGAGAACTGCTTTTGACCATAAAATAGATACAGAAAGCCGGCTTTATATAACGAGCGAAAACAGGCTAACTATCTCAAACGTATGTCTCGCGAGTACACTTGCAGGCCCCGTCCAAACCACAGCGCTCGTCGCGCGAACACGCGACCGTCGCGTTCATTTTGTTCGGCGAAACGCCTGGTCGGTGCTTCCGGTTTTCCGAACAAATAAGTGATATATAAACGCGACAATCGCGTTGGTTAGGACGCGGGACACTATGTAGCTGTACCTGTATGTAAACGCGTGTCTATGTGTGAGTGCGTTTTCGCTCGTTGTATAGTCGGAATAATTCGGCGCAGCCGGGTGGCAAAATCGATTATATTATGTATGTAGATAATATGTTCGGGATAAAGTCGCTCAGCTTGGCTCGAATTGTGCCGATCCGTTTCAGCGATGGTAGATGCCGAACAGAGTTTGCCGTTAGCTCGAGCCGAATATTGGTGTAGTAATTGCTTCGGGTCGGCTTTGTTCTTCAACAAAAACTATTGAATCGAATTTGTCGATCCTAACAAATATCGACGGTTAAAAGGAAATAGGGTATAAGCGACAAAAAATGAAATGTTCAGGAGAGCCGTTCAAAGTTTTAAATTTTAGAAAAACTGACGTATTTTGTCATTTAGGATTTTTTTTTTGCTAGGGCATAAACACCAAAAAAGTCATCGTAGAGCCATGGGAGTAAGCGCATTCGAAAGAACGGAAAATTTTACGTAGGATGGCATATGTAACTCATTTTTGACCAAAATGTCGCTTATTACGTACTTCCTTTTTACCGTCGATATGTTAACCCCTTACTTCTTTAGTTTGTGGTCAATCCACAAACTAAATAAGTAAGGGGGGGGGGGGGGGGGGTTAATAATTGGGTCAACCAACTGGAACAGATAATGTAGGAGGATTGGACCCAGCAGCGTATGTGCGCGTCTGCTTTGTACCTACATTTTCATAACAGAGTTTGCTATGAGTCCGGAGTGTTGTGTCCATTGAGGACAAAAATGGAGCTTATTTATTTTTTTATCGAATTTTAATGAGATTTATGGACTAAGTTATATCAACATATAACCTGTTTACACATAGGTATGATTTTGTTAGTCATGGTTTTTTTTTCTGCGACAGATTATATAAATATTATAACTATTTGTGGTATAAGTTGACAAGCAAATATAAAAATGAAATTTATATTCCATTTCAATGTTATTGAACTTAAATCACGATTAGATAATAAACTGGGTTGTTTGATTAAACAATGGGTGCATAATATACCTATCATACAAGGCAGTTCTATCGGTCTGTAAGTTCATAAAGGATGTTATATGTCAACTGGAGGCCATTGTAAAGAGTGGAAATGGGTACTATTAACTGGAGTTAGATGAAGGTTGACAAGGTAATTGAGGAGTGTTGAGGTTCAAATCAAGATCCTATTAAAAAAACGCTACGACTTCATCGCGCTAGTACTTTTTGAGTTCACTGTTCAGACCTTACCTCTGACGAGTCTCTCTAAGGGTGTCGTCCTCGATTTCTGACGAAAAAATTGCCTGGCTACTTCATTAATTTTATCACCCAAATGCTGTCAAACCTCCAGTTTTCATATAAATCCTGTATAAATAGGTATATTTTTTATGTTTTAGAACCTGCTCTCACGTACGCCTATTCCTAAAGAAAAGTATTGTTTTAACAGTTCAACCTACCTTTAACGTTTTATATTTTGTGTAAAATCCACTTTTATACGTAGTGTTATATACTTAGTTATTTCTAAGCCTTTGTAGGTGTAAATTGATGTAAATAAACTTTCTTATTATGTACACATATTATGGTTGTTTAATTTAGTAGTTTAATAATACCAGCCTATTATTGTCTCACTGCAGGTCAAAGGCTTTTTCTCATACAGACAAGGCATGTGCATTGATCACCACACTTGCTCAAGACGGGATGGCGATTTCAGACTTATAGAGATGATTTTTTTTACCGGTACCAAAGTTTTCAGGGTGTTCTACCCATGAATATGTACAACTTTCACTATGGGACCAACATTGAAATCACGGAAAAAAAAATTCTGCTGTTTAATACAAAAGTTCAATACCGGTAATTGAACTTTTACTATACCAAAATGTATGAAACAGCAGTTTTTTTTTCGTGATCGGTGTTGGTCCCATAGTGAAAGTTGTTCATATTTGTGGGTAGAACACCCAATTTGGAACCGGTAAAAAAAAACATCCGGTATTAACAGAGCGTTCCAATTTCCTCACGATGTTTTTCTTCACCGAGGTCAGTAATGTCCAAGCCAAGATAAACTCCGAAAGTAGGTAAGTACAGATGAATTAAATAAGTCACATTTTGTAGATTAACCGGTTAAATGTCGTAATTAGGTACAGACACAATTAAAAAGCCATTGTGTCTCGCGTAGATCTACGTTCCGAAATAATACGAAGGGTTAATTAGTTTTTATAACCAATCCGAGCAATTAGACAGTTGTATCAATCGCGACGTCATTCACAAATATCTCACGGATTTTAATACCAAGACGAACGCGTGAGGTGCTATGCGGGCCAGTGGGCAGCATTCCAACGAGTTCTCTAATTGTTTCGTTTGGCTGATTATTTCCTCTGACCGTTCCTCAGTTTTCAGTAAGATGATGCAAACTGGCCCCAAAGTAAATATACAAAGAGAATAAATATTACGTCGGTGCTCATACCTATTAAATTATTCACACCTCTTTTTTATGTCTAGATCTACTTACTAACTAAAGAGCAAACATCATCGTGAGTCGCCAATAACATAATTTTTAGCTGTTCGATAAGTACGAATATTTGCAGTTCAAGTACCTACATAACGACTCAGTCAATTTAGATAATTAATGCGAATTTAATGCTGCGGTTGTCAAGAGCTCAGCTGAATGAAACGAATGTACCGCGACCCGCGACTTTTATCGGTGCCTACAGCGAACGGACACGAATCCATATGAATTCTGTAGGTATAGGTAGCCAAATTTTCCTTAATTTATATAATGGGCCGATATCTACCCGTTTTGCTCCATACCATACTTGAGGGGCGTGTGGTTAAGTAATAACAGCAGCACAGGTCGATCTACGCTTGCTGCGGTTAGTACGTGGATGGGTGACCATATTTACATACAAAGACTCCTCCGTGTGTTCCGGCTTTCATTCATGGATCATTAGACAGTCGTTACAGGTTGTCAGAAGGCCGAAAGCTTTACAACCCCAACATTTTGTTTTGTTGGGAAATGGCTTGGCAGATGATACAATCCACACCATTGTATATAATATGTTCATATTTATGTGAATTGTAAATATTCGTATGGCGCTTTTAGCAGCGGATATGTCCTGAACATACCTTTAACAATCTTGTATCACAATTATCCTACAAATATCGTTGTCGTTATCCTCCATACCTTAAATACAGTGAAGGAAATGATAAAGATGCAAAGAATTTTAGTAGTAGGTACTTATCTGACACGTTTTTACAAAATATGACTCAATTGTGACGATTCACTTACTGACACTTGAACTCGATCATAATTAGATAAGTAAAGATTATGTAAAGGGTTTTAGCTATATCTGTCAACTGCTTTTTGAAGGACCGACAGTCGATTTTCTTTATTCCTTGGCGATGGCCATCGGCCTGCAAAATAAAACTTGGGTGTATAATATTACAAATTCTATGATAAGACCCGAAAAGAGACTACGCTGTTGCCTAGATTGCGATAGGCTGAAAATCCATGTAAAATTAAACAACAATTGCCAACAACAATAATTTATTTTCCCACACACTAGTACATACATCATAAAAGAATTTGAAGCTAGCATAATTTATAGGAGAAATTAATTATATAACAGGTACAAATAAATACATTAAAATTTTATCGTAACTTCTAATGGTATAGGGTTTTAGAGAGACCAGGTACATACACATTAACTCTATAATATAATTATATAATACTTATGAGAAATACCTTTAAACTCTAATGAAATAAATACATATTAAAATGAAGAAACTATGTAATCATCAAAATACTGATTGAATTACGCCTGCTGATTAAATTAGGAAACTAGACATGAGATTGCATGTATTTGAATAAACAGTATTTTTCAAATTACGAGTCCGATTCATTTACAAATTACACTAATTACAGATAGCATAATAAGTACGCAATTTGAAATCATACTTGCTATGGAAATGGGCATATAGCCAGGATGTGGCAAAAACCACCAAGTTGTTATACTAAGTGTTCTTTTTGGATCTCAAAAGGGCCGTATAAATCTTGACCACTACAATTCATTAGCACACACGGTTAATAAATCCATCGCTTTGTCGCGTTAACAGTTTTCTGGACTAGGGTGCGGCAAGGTCTTCCACCGTGCCTCTCCCCACCCCCACCTCGTCGTGGTTCCGCCCATGCTATCAGGTGTTGTCTCTCCACTTTGTATAATTTAAAGGTAAAGTTACAAATTCGGAATGACTGCGAAAAAAACAACAGGAAATAAAATAGCTATTTGAAAATTATTTTGAACTTTGTACCTACATACAATTGCTTGGTTTATTTCCTAAAGCCAGCTACTGTTTCATACTAGTTAGTAGGGATAGGGAGCGCCTACCCTAAAAATTGGTCTATCAGTTCTACCACTTCGAAATTCGTTTACTAAGTTTTGGCAAACCATTGATCAGTTTTAAAACTACTGGAAAGTCTTCGCCACACTCTCTTTTTGTTTAATTTATAGGGACTAAAATCACGAACGAATTTTGTCGAACAAAACTTTAGCTAAGTTTTCTCCTAAACTATAAAAACGATTGCTGAACGTACATGGCATATCGGAGAGAGACTTCTAAAAAATCTTGTTGGACCACTGTAAACGGACCACCTGTATAACAATAATATGGTCATTAGATTCACTCATAAATAGCGTTTGAGTTAATGTTGTTACTTGTCTCGACCAATATTTACCGGTTTCAGGTCCCCTCCAATGCTAACCGCATATTATGCTTATACTATTTTTTTTTACTCAGATCAACAACCTCGCTCTTAAAACTCCTACCGTACCTACCTGACTAGTTACACGCATGTTTAAAATTTTTATGGTGACGTATAGGTACCTAGTCAATTTATGCGACTTCGCAATACAGTGATACCAACAACATAGCAAGATGTAAGTATCCATTTATAGGATGCCTGCCATGTATTATGAGAATGAGCATCTGTTCTCTATTATAAACATAATATGTAGCGAACTACCGATCAATAAACACTCTAGGCGGGCTATCGCGGATGAAATGGTTGACCATTGAAACGTAAAAAGTAGAACAGCGGTTTATACTGGAAGATAGATATAACACCTAACTGACCTCACATGGATAAAAATAAACAGTTAGTTAGACCCTTTGAACTTTAATCGTGAACATGTCTGGTTGATTGAGTAACCACAAATAAAACATTGGCATTACAGGGTCTTGATGTACCTACTGTTTAAATACATTTTTTATTATACGATTGGAAGAAATATTTTCAGTCTCCTAGCTGGTCAAGTCTAGACGAAGTAATTGACCTTCAAAGAGATCCACGATAGTTCAAGAATTGAAATGCGCTAAAAATAATCAAAGTACTTATAGCATAGACCGCCAGCAACATATATCAGTGTAAATTCTATCTAGCTACGTGGTAGGTAGGTATGAAGATTGATAGCTAATGTCTGCACATCGTATCAACATACAAGGGCGCGTTTGTGTTAGCTGTCTATTTGCGCAACACGTTACGGGTTTCGGATAAAAACATCAAATAGATCATATTCTCCTGGTTAGCTCCGATGCCAGGGCTTCAGGTTTATACCAAACGGATAATTTTAGATTGGTAGAGAGTGGCCGACCTCGCGTGAAGCCATGCTAGTGGCTATGTGCTTATCTACAGGTTGCACTTATATCCAACACTAACCGACTATGATAGTACTACGAACCGGTTTATATCATAGACTGTAAGTCAATTGTGGCGTGGGAGACCTTGATTATATGCTCGGGAAAAATTATAATTATAAATTTAAATATCTACTGACTTTTTGCAATATAGCATTCATAATTTATTGCTTTGTTAGAGGAAATTAGTTATTTACGGATAAGCGATTAAAATGCGTTATAATATTAATCTGATCATTTTGACTACGACACATAATATTCCCTTCTCGTTACAGGTTTCTTATTAGATCTGTTTCCAAATTATGATAGGTACTAACATCAATTGAATACACTGATCAATAAACTGTTGTTAGTTGACTTTGATTGTTGTCTTATTAAACAATCAAAGTCAGATTTTTCTAATAGAGTTTAAGAAAATAATTTGTTGAACCTTTAAATAAATCTACAGGGTGAAATTGAAAACATGCGACAAATCGAAATGGGAGATTGTACTCATCATTATGAACAGCTTTTACAATGGGACCAAACCTGAAATCGCGAAAAAAGAATCAGCTGTTTTCTAGTTATGTTCGCATAACTCGTCAAAATGTAGGGAACAGCTGTTTTTTTTTTTTTGCGATTTCAAGTTTGGTCCCATAGTAAAAGTTGTTCATAATGATGAGTACAATCTCCCATTTCAATTTGTCGCATGTATTCAATTTCAACCTGTATATTAGCTACAATGAGAACATTTGACGATATAATAAATATTACGCTTAGGTACCTACATTATTACAATAATTTCAAAAATTTTCATAACAATAGAAATATCTCTGAAACAGGAATGTACATAATAAAGATTATACAATTTTATTTATAATAGATAATAATAATTACTTAATATCTTATTTATGTTCCTTAAGAGCTCAAATAATTGTGAACTAGAAAAATAATTTTATTATCTGTTTATAATTTTTAATATCAACGATATAATTATTTATTTTTAATTATAAATTGAATTACGATATTGCCTTGTCAGTTATTTACTTACCTATTTGTAGCCTTAGATAATTATAAGTTGGGTATAAGACGCTCTTTTAATTTTCCAGTTACTTGAATATCAGCTCAATTTTTGCAATGAAACATACAAGTATCTACTTAATTAGAAATTTTAAACAAGAACTTATAGTACCTACGGTATGCACAAATAAATAGCATTGCTCAAATATTTAGAATAAAACTTTTTCTAAGAACTCTACATGATCAATTCAGTTTCAGCTAAACATCAATATTCTAGAACAGATTACAGCCCCACTACGGCAATTTGAACAAAGGATTAAGAATGATTAGTAATTTAGATTTGCTAAATTATTATAAATCCCGGAATATTTCGTACATAGGTAAGGTACCTAATATATACCGGTAAACTTTTTATTAAACGATTAATACGTAACCGTAGTCGGGTAGTAAGTTGCAAATGCATAAATATCAATAATATATTGTTTGTTGAAAAACTATTAAGAACTATAAATAAATAACAAGATATAATATCACGTTACAACGTCTTAACATTACTTACCTATATGTACTGCTGTACCATTACTTAGATATCAGAAACAATGGAAAACTTGCTAATAAATAAGAAAAATATATATCCTATCGTCTTACTATACATACAATGTAATTTCGTAGTGATAAAAATATACAAACAAACTGTTAAGACAAAGTGTATAAATTATTTAAACAAAACGTTATGGGTAAATCTAACTACGACTGACTGCACATGTAGGTATTTCGAGACGTTAAACTACCAGACAAGATTAGTAAACATTCTTGTAAGACTGCGATAAAACATTTTTAACTATTCTAGCCACAAAAAAGTACATATGCAAGCATAGTATCTACAAATGGCAAATAGACTAGAAACAGCATATTGCATAAGTCATGAAATTCTGTGCAGAGATTTCGCTCCTCCACACTAGCTAGCTTTCACTCGTAACATTAAATCATAAGGATCTTTTAATTATATTCTGCACATTATCAGTTACAATAGAAGTACGTAACAAATTTTTACAGTTAGAATATTAAAACAGTCGTTACAATATTTTAGCATTTAGGTAATACAATGAGGATACAAAGACGGGCGCTTTCCCCATCCCGATTTACTTATTTTAAAAGTTGTTTGTCCGTCTTTATCCATACGCAAATCTGAATAAATAATCAAACCCGAATTGCAAAAGTATGTGCATATAAATGTAGTCTGCTCAAACAATAGCGATGTACGTGAGACAGAATAGTCATAATCTAAAAATGAGATGATAATATTACGACGATTGTACATTAAGCATTATCCTATCACAAATACCGTCTAACCCGAGGAAAATTAAGCGTTTTAAGGAATACTATAATAGAAGATTTCAGTAAATTAACGACGAATTCTTGATGTAGCCCCGCCACTAACAGGAGCCAGCAGCCGTCTAGGGACTAGAAGACGAGCGTTGCCTCTGGCGGGCCTCGACGCTCCAGGCAGCTTTAAATCAGCTAAATGCGAAGCGTAGCCGTCATTAAGAGTCGTTGCCATATTGCTGTACTTTTTACTGATGCGTCCAATAGCATAAATTTGCTTTGGAGCAAGACCACAGTTATGATAAACGGTAATGTCTTTCCCCGAACCGTATGCTGCATGTATAATTACTCCATGTTCTGTTATAAGATTGTTTAAATGCGCTGCCTTATGTCCTAAAGGATCCGTTGAAAATCCATCAGAGAAAAATACTAAGCCATGAGGGAAGTTATGTTCAGCCAACCATGATATTACTTTCCTTTGTTGCATGTCAGGCCTCCCGGTTATGTATAGAATGAGATACCCAAGATCTTGCCAAAATCGCACGACATCAACGGCACCTGCTCTTACTTTTGGGTCTCGACCAGTAACTGATACGCTGGCAGTAAAAGATCCATCAATACTGAACACTACACATTCAGTTTGGGGAGGCACAACGGCTAAATGAAAATTACACATGGTGTGATCCCCTCGAACAACAAGTCTTACCGGATATATGCCGCAAGCGACACTTTGTCGTTCTGGTAAGGTGTAGGTGATTCTTCCAGTCTTATCAGTCACTACAGTATACAATATTGTCCATTCGCCTGCAGGAGGATCTTTCATCATATAAATGTCTACTTTTTCGCCAGTTAAAGTAATCATATCTAATGGGCCGTACATGAAACGGGCGGAAAAGGTTTGCGGGCACCCTTCCTTGACAATAACGTCATTAGCCCTATGATTTGCAGCTACATTTTTCAATTTGACGGACGTTCGTTTTCTCATCCATTTTTCCCTCTCTTGTCCAGGTTTAAACATTGAACACTCTTTATCGTCCGAGTGTCCATATAGAGCTAAATCAAAATGACCAATTTGGCGCAATATGAAAGCGATTACATCAGAACTTTCCCAATAGCTAGCATGGAATAAGTGAGGTAAAGCGTTTGTGGGAAAATTCGTCAATCCTTCGGGACAGTATAAAGCGTAGTCTAGTCTTTTGGATCCCCACCATTTCTGCTGTAACGCGTTCATAGTAATTAAAGGAATGTTATCCACTAAGCCACTTACAGTACTTTGTACAGATACTTCAGAAAGCCTTCTCAACACAGGAGTTGGCGGCATTTGCAAGTGATCTCCAAATAATTGAGGATGACTCTGTATCAATTCCATTAAATGGTAAGGTTGACCGTTACCTAAAGGATATTTAGTATACCTAGCAACATTTATTGGTGGTAAATTAGTGAATCTAGCTGACAGCAAAGGTTCTAATCTTGAGCCAACAGGATCTGTAGGGTGAAACAAGTTGAACACTTGTTGTACGGGAGGTTTCGTAATGTCTCGAGTTTTGTCATCAGAAATTTTTCTTGATGCTAATATAAGTGCCAATGGACTGCCAAAGGTGAAAAAGTCGCTCACTTCGAATTCAAATTTTATATGATTGTCACTTGTGGACGACGAACGCCTCCTGGGTGTCGGAGCTTGTAAGTGAGACTTGTTGAGGTAATGTGGTTCTAATGGATCATTTGGAATTGTTATTTCAGTATCCAGTATGCTATTCTCACTGTCGTGTCTGGATTGGTACTGCATAGTTCTGATGAGAGCATCATAGGCTAACACTGAGCCCATGCTATCACCAACAATACAGACTTGGCCATTGAAACCTTTTCCATCATCGGATCTGATAAATTCAGTGTAAGTGGCATTGGCCGAGTTTATAGTTTTTGTTACGGACTCTGCATAGTCTGGAGAAGTTGTTGCAATTAATGGTATGGCACCAATAGGTATAAGATCGTTTGTGAGTGAAGGAGATTCAATAGTTGAAGGTGAACAATCAAAACTGTAAGGACTCAGTGTTGAAAGGACCCCCAAAGCTTCAGTGCATATAGAGGGACATGATACAAGTTTTATTGCTATGTGTCCTATAAGTGTTGGATAATGCTGCCGCATTACTGATTCGAAAGCTCCTTTAAAAGTAGTGACATCGGATTTCTTGGCAGTCATATCAACATTTGCATCTAAAACACTTCCAGCATGAAATACTAGTATCAAGACAGTTGTTGGGCAAGAGCTGTGAACAGGTGTCTCTGGGCAACCATCAACACTAGGATGACTTTGTAAATTAGGCATCCTGCGTGAACCTCTCTCAGATGTCACCCTTTTTAAGAAAGAGGGATTGAATATGCTGTCTTCTTGACTATTATCCCCTTGTGTTGGTGATATATCAATGTCAGCTTCATCAAGTGAGCACATAGAAGACCATTTATTAAATGAGGATTCACAGTCATAAAATTCATCTTCTGAGCCTGTTTCTGTTTCTGATTCTCTAACAAGAGTTTCCATTCTCCAGTTAGCAGCTTGTGCTTGCAAACTTTTAATAGATCCCGAAGATGATGATCTAAGATTCGTTTTGGAAGAGGTTTTGTGTTCTGATGGTGGAGTCCCCTCAGGTGTAAGATGTTTTTGTGTTCTCTTTTCAACATTTTTCTTTGAGACTAATGGTGTTGGAACATCTTCATTCTTTTCTAAACTGCTCATTGTAGCTGCCAGAGACTTAGAATTCTCTTCAGACACATCCTGTTCATCACTTGTATCACCTGCCATTTTTTTCTGCAAAGCTAATTGAGTCTGGCGCTCTATTTCTCGGATATCATCCATTGTAAGACCATACCATTCATCCTGCCATGCCCAGGCCTGACGATGAGCTCTTAACATGGTTTTTCTTAGTGCAACATCATGAATAAATTTTTCTAGTTTTGTTTGCATTCCCCAATATCTGAATTCTACTTTACAGAGTTTATAAGCGCACATGAGAGATTTTCCATTTGGCAGTGGTTGTTTTTTACCTTGTACTTCACTCCAATATTCTTCAAGCCAGTTGTCAGTGAGGGGACCCCTATTACATTTTTGTGACTCAAATATTGTAGGATCCTCCTCTTTGACATAATCTGCGCCATAAAGCTGATCTTTGCAAACATCAATAACATCAACTATTCTACTTTTTAAATCACTTCCAGTTAGTTTGAAGACATTTTCTTGGTGGCCATTATCAGAAAAATAATAAGTTTCTATTTCTAATGAAAACTTTTCAACAAATGGACATGTGTATCTCGTTTTTGTGTAAGGATATGCATTCCAAGCTTCTTCAGACACTGTTAAGGCAGATTTTGGAAGTAAGCTTTTGAACCATCCAGGTAAATGGCTACCAACATGATAGATTTTTTGAGTGTACTGACCTTTTCCACCGGGGCCATCCTCATAAGGTTCATTCACTAGGATCTCTACACCACTGCCTTCACCAGAACTTTCTTCTCTACTCTTTTTGGCTATCATATACAGCTGTGCGATCCTGTACTCCTCCACAGTGAGAGGCAAAGGTATTCGGTACTCCTTAATCAGCATTTTGGCGATCTACTTTGAGGGTTCAGTGTAATCAAACATATTCTGAAACAAAGAGATTAAAATGTTGTTATTGTAGTAGGAAAATATTTGGAACAATGCCATTTAGAATATCAATTCAAGGGCACAAAAGATATTGAGTACTTTCCTCCTTATTTATTAAAACTAAAGTCAAAGATCAAAGTGTTTATTTATTATATAAAATTCTCGTGTCACAATGTTAGTTACCATACTCCTCTGAAACGGCTTGACCAATTTTTATGAAATTTTATATGCATAGTCAGTAGGTCTGAGAATCGGCTACTATCTATTTTTCATACCCCTAAATCGAAACTTACGCGGGTGAAACCGCGGGGCGCAGCTAGTTTTAATATAAAAATTTAAAAGAAACAAGCTACATAAACAATGCCATAAATATTATTATAGTTGGTTCTCTTTTATCAATAAATCGTGTAGGTCAAAATCAAAGTACTTAAGTAACAACATCACTAAGTATCTAAAATGCAAGCGAGCCTATAGTTCATCAGGCCAATATTTATGTAGTGGAGAATGAAAAAACAATGAGTAGGTATGTAATCATTTCAAAATCAATGCATTTGTTATCTTTTTATTTAAACTGATCACATAAAGGCGATAAGGTAGGGAATTTAACGCATAAAAGCATTAATCCTCCGTTTAATTGAACGTAGATAGTAATAAGATAAAATGTGTACCTACGTTATATTTTTACTCTTTCTCTTTTCACACAAACATAGACGCTGTTCTATTTACAAAACTTCGAAAAGCTATTATCACACACATTTACCTCGACTGATCGAATTATGAGGAGAGCCGCTTCACACGCGCTTACACGGCATTTTTAATTCAATA
Organism: Gortyna flavago; assembly: GCA_963669345.1. Lineage (NCBI taxonomy): Eukaryota > Metazoa > Arthropoda > Insecta > Lepidoptera > Noctuidae > Gortyna > Gortyna flavago. The sequence goes on from OY770129.1 coordinate 12,755,204, forward strand.
ATTTCTGTTTTTCACAAAACACATCCCAAGCACGGATCTACGGAATACGGATGAACTTTGACATTTTCGCGAGCGTAATGTCAATATGGCCTAAGTGCCATTCCTTTTCAAGTTGCACATACACGACCATCCAGTACCTCACAATATTAACAACGGGTGCAATCCACAGAAGAAGATAAGAGTCGCATCACATGCACTTCATATGCCATACAATATCACATCCTACGCGAGATTATTTCACAAACAAAATGCACGATCAAATCCAGTGTTCCACGAGTAGAGTAAATAAATATACTTTGTATACTGTACTAGCAAAGTTGATCGTAGATTGGAACGCTGTTGATTCTGCGTAGGTACGACGAAGTCGTATTCATAGTCTTTCTAATTTTAAATACAGATTTTTACGATAGATAAACTGATAAAGTAATTATTATTTTATTGAATCGGGTCTCGGGGGTTGGCAAATATTATTATGTGCGTGAGTAATTTGAGGTACTTTTTCTTGTATGCCCAATTTATCTTACCTACTCAATTTATATCCAAGCTAGTGATCGCATTGGGTAGGTATAATATATGGGAGTTTAGATGCAAAAGTGCCTTTCCAACTATCGACTTGGTCAGATATCTTGGCTGGATCACCTGCATCAGCAGCATGAATGGAGCTATAAGTCCTAAAGAATCAAGGTTTAAATTCAAAGTTCCCAGATATAATTGTACGGCCTTGGCCCACCCATTACTAAATTTCGCGTAAGTAATACATGTATAATTCATTACGGATACTTTCCCCTCCTCTTCATCTTAGTCCGGAAATTGTATCCCGCAACCTGACTACCCCAGATCAACTGTAATAATGTAGAGACAATGGAATGAGTAGTCATTTTTACTGTCTGTTGTCTATACACACTATATTAAAAAAGATTTCTCAGTAAATCGACCATCATTAGTTTTTATGGCCATGCCGATTTTGGCTGCAGTGACTATTTCTGTTTTGAAAGCTATGGTTTACGAGCGTGTGCTCTAACAGTAGGTAATAGTACAGACGCCAGCACATCAACCTACCCGAAACTGTCACATTTTCCCAATCAACTTTAAACCTTATGCTTTAGAGATAAAGTTGAAAATCTATCAAAGAAATTTGACAGATTGTAGTAGGTTGATGTGCTGGCGTCTGTACCAAAATGGTATTCTAACGTGTCCGCACTGTGCACGTAACTTTACAGCTAAAATAGGCTACATTAACTATTCCAATGTGTTGCCCTTGCCGATGGTTGAAGGTTAGATTGGCACAAAATTTGTATGTTGGAAAATATACGGCTCGACTATGAATATTCTCCTCTTTACTAGATGGACATGAGAAAATCGATAGCAGTCGTCGCAGAATTAAAGCGCCGACGTTGTATTCATACATAAGTATCTACACAATACACCATTTGAAGTAGCAGCAGTAAGCTATTTCATTAGAAATTGCAGGTTTCATAATAAATGAAGATTATGAAGAGAAAATTAATACCTATTTAGTCGGTAGGTAGGTACATAGGTACTCGTCCATTCAAACTATCAGCATATTATTAATGTATCTACTTATATAAACTTGTAGTACCTATTTTGTAGGCCTAGTTTCCACTGAATAGTTATGAAACGGAGAGCGCAACTTGTTAATAAGTGGTTAGTTACCAATACCGTTTAAATACCTACATTTAATTTCATAAAGTGCTTCGCCATGGTTTGTTCCACTGCGCTTCAGGAATGCATTCCACTGCGCTCCAAAACAAAATAAGTAGAGTCAGCATAAAAAGCAAACCATAAGTTGTTTGTTATATTTTTTTTTACCGTGTAGGTATTCTTCTCGTGTGTCAAAAATGCTCAAAGCCATTTCTCACTATAAGGCCCTAGTGTAGTGATGTTGCATGGCATAACGCGCGAAATCGCGCGCGCCGCCGCCGCCGCGCCGCGCGCCGCCCCGTCCGAGGTCATTAAAATGACGATTATCTAAAAAAATTTATGTCGTTGGAATTGCAATAAAATAAGCTAATTGAATATGTACAACTTAATAGTTTTACCTTGTACTGTGTTGTTTCTTTTTTCATTGTTATTACTTTGTCTATAAGAAAAAAAAATTGTTAGATGTGACGTTGTGGTGAGGTGTTCCCTGATACAGCCACATAAAACCCAGGATAAAATTAAACGAATCAAACTCTTTAAATTAAAATCTAAGTTTATTGTATAATACCACAAAATACATTAAAACCATTTTATATATAAAAAAAAATGTATGGAATAGCAAAAAAAAATAATGCAAAAGCGTAACTTGCGTGTTGTAATGAGATTATTATCAGAAGCCGTAGAGTTGCATATCTATGTTGCATTGCAATATTCATGGATTTCTACAAGCAAAATCCTTGTCTGAAGCCCGTTAGGGTTAACACTTGTTTTATTTAACCCAGAGGTTACCTACTTAAACAAGGCGTAACAGAATATAAGCGCAAGTCCTAAAAGTAGTTTGTTCGTAAGCTGTTGGTTCCCCTTTAACACTTTCACTGCCAAGAACATAGAGTACACAAAATTGGGATGCCATAAAAAGTGTTTCGCAATTATATAAAAACCCGGGTTTTTCCGGACTCGCTAGTCGGGTTCTGGGCATGAATACAAGTCATCTATAGCTAATTATAACGACGACTCGGATACGGGTTGTGGGCACACGAACGAATTATTGTTCGACCCATATGCTGAGTGCTGGGCAGCGATCGTGTTAAATAAATAATTGACTACTGAATCGATTGCAGTAAATTTTACTAAAGGTTTTTTTTTTCAAAAATTATGTATTTTGCCATAACCGCCGACTGAGCCAAAGAAAATTAAGTCTTAATTTAAGGCAATACGACTCAATTTTGAATGCTTGGATCAACACGATTTTTCTAATTATAATAGTTAGCTTTAAAAAAATTGTGTTGGACATTGTATTATGCTTTTTAACTCAATACTCTATTTGGGGTGTATGAGGTCTTGCGTTAATTATGTTACATATTGTGTGCGTTCACATGATTGCGATGTGAGCAGTGTGGGCGAGACAGTTATCTTTACTTTCTTTGTATATTATTAACAAATGACTGAAAACATTTCTCTCAAATCAAGCTCCGTTGTCGCATACGTAAACTCAGCATGATAATGTTGCTTATTTCGTAGGTATACGTATAACAATTTCATTTAATGAATTGCAAGTTGTAACAAAATGTAATATCTAATAAAAACAAATATTGCTTAATAATAAGTAATTTCGTTTAAGAGCTAAGGCACTTTCTTTAATTGCACGTAGGTACTGACGAACTTTTATAGTTTCTGAATTTCGCGAATTCGCCACTTTTTATAAGCTGCCAAAATGGATCATAAATCTCAATACATGTAATTTCATAGTTTTGAATGTATAATTCTGAACAACAGTCGATTTAAATCGCCTTAAATATCAGTAGTAAATCACAATATAAAAATATCAACAAAATATTTTAATATTTTTTCATGGCATTAATAATAGTGAACAATATGCCCAGTAAATAGTTTTCTTCTTATCTTTACGGTATTTAAATATATAAAAACTATATGTATTTTTCTTTATGCTTATATAAAACCAGTTTAGTTTCAAGTTAGTATTGCCTGTAAAAAATGCAATCTCTTAAAAACCTAAAGAAGCTCTGAAATGAGTTACTTTAAAAAACTATAATCTAGGGGTGCATCCCACCCAATATATCGGTACCAATACAGATATATAGGCGATATTTTGATTTTCCCGATACATCGGTATCGACGATATTTATTTGCCGATACACCGATACATTTAAAATTTCGCGCGTTTAAAAAACCGAAGTAACCGCGCAGCGATGAACTATAAGTCAAGTGCAGACGAGGCACGATTTATGCTCGGGGAATCCCTGCATTTTATTTCCTTCCTTTCTTGACCCGCCCGCCTTACTCACCTAGCTCATTCATTACATACCTACGTTTGTTGCTTTCGTAACGTTCCTAATACAGAGAAGTTAATCATTTCTCTCAATTTAACTTGAAAAACTTTGAAAGAAGAAGTTGATATTTATCTCCGATCTTACAATATATCAAGAGCAGCAGATCCTCTCGGTTTCTGGCGCAATGAGGTTTTGTATCCCAATATAAAAAGATTGGCGCAAAGTACTTTATTTTCCAAATGACACATGTCGCATTCGACAGACCATTATCTACAGCAGGCCTCATTCAAACGGACTTGCGAAATCGTCTTTCTCAGGAATTATTTAATTAATCAATATAAAAAATTTGGTAATATTAATTTTAATTATTAACTGAGAATATTTTTTTTTATAGATTGTAAGTTTATTAAATATCATTTTATAATTCATTTGGTTTTTTTTTTATAGCGAGACCATTTAACCATCCGTATCGAAAGGAATAGATATTGCCGATACGTATTCATACATATCGGTATCAGTATCGTATCGGCCAAGATGCGTATCGATGCATCCCTAATAATATCTAACGTCGAACCCAGTGAAAATTCTGGTCAATAAAATATTTAAAAAAATATGTGACAAAATGCAACAAAAATGTATAACTTAACAATTACAATATTACACTATAATTATAACTTATGCGGATAATATTTTGGTAATGTCTAAGAATGATTTGTGCAACGCTTCGATGTACTGCGAACTGTCGTTGTGTGGCTTATAGCTCGCAACTGCTGCACCTAACTTATCTGGGAATGCCGAATAACTGAAAAAAAAAAAAAAGTTTTTACAATACATCACTCACATACGGGATTTTATAAATTAAAATTGTTGAAATCTGCCTGTATGTTTACGATAGTTGCCTTTTTTCAATCGCGTTGATCGCGCGTCAATCATTGCATTTTAATCTTTAAACCTTATGTCGTTAACATAGTCAAAGACACGCTTGTGATTTGCAACGACTTATTTAATTCGAGAATTTTAATAAACAGTTTGAGCTTCTCACTTTCTATTCAACTTAGCTTTTTTCACCCCGCGTTTACACCCCAAGCCGATCTATTTTGTAAATATTTTGAACCTTGGTGTAAACCATAAAATAAATAAAAAGTGATTACGTACGCAATTCCAAATCCTTCTTTCACAACGGGTCCAAATCCTCCCGCCATTACGCTAGGCGACGACAAAGTACTTGTGCTCAAAATGGACTTATTCAAGAACTTATACTCATACGAGTCAAATATCTCCGGTCTAGGCATGTTGTTGTCTTCAGCTATTTTCATTAGGGCAAACATGTGGCGATCGAAGCCTTGACCCATTGCAGCATCTTTGACGAGTTCCAAGTGCATTTTAGAACATTCTGTCAGCTGAGCGCGCAGCTCTTCGTCAGAACTCTTGTTGGAGTGTAAGGTTTCACAAAATGCCTGGAAAGTGGAAAGGACCTTGAAATATCTTGACATAGATATACCTGTACTTCGAAAGACCTTTGCCTAACTGCGTGGTGCACGAAATTTTCGGAGTGGAACTATTTGGGAAAATTGCCAAATTTTTTAAGTGCTTTCTCGATATCTTTTGGATCTTCAGAGCTACGGCTGCACTCAAATTGTAATGAATTTGATATATATTTTAGAAATGTAATAAACACGGATGCACTTATGAGTTACGTTTACTACTTGTGACGTTGGTTGCACTTTTTAGAGGTTATAAGCCAAAAACTGAAGGAAGTTCGAAAATTCCGAGGTTTTTCAAGCACCACGCAGTTAGCACAGGTCTTTCGAAGCTGCAAACTTGGTTTTACACTATTGGATTGGTATGTATCCTAACAACATCCCAAGAAATCAGTACAGTGCAATTTTTTGCGACTTAGCGCGATTTTTGCCCATTTTGTAATCAAAGAACCATAAAATAAATAAAACAGGGAAGTAGAGATACCTATAACATGATTCTGAAGAATATAATAATTGCTGCTTCCCCGTCAAACATACGTCAGTGGACCCCAATTATGATAGGAAAATATTAATATTATTCAAAGTCAAATCATTTATTTCAAATAGGCACTTTTGAACGTCAAAAATTACACTAAATAAAATAGAATTGATTCTAGTCGCCCCTTCCAAAAGGTAGTGTTCGTATGGAGAAGAAAGAGCAAGAAACTCCGCCGTTACTTTTATTGCTAATGACTTAACGTGACCGACACAGTGATCCATACAGATTTAAGTGGATTAGAGATAATCTGTAGGTTAAACTGTTACGTGGCCAACCCCTCGCACGCTTGTCGGTGCAGTAACTGGCGACAAAAATTTACGTTAAATGGATCGACAGCACTTTTCCTCTGGGTGCTAATAACAGTAAGTTTTTACATCCACATTCTAATATTATAAATTTCAAAGTAACTCTGTCTGTATTTATATACAGACACAGACAGAGTGACCTAGTAGAGACCTAGGTGTGCAAAGGTTATCCTTTGCACACCTACGTAAACCACTGAAAGGATTTCGATAAAATTTGACAAGGAGATAGATGGCATCCTGAGGAAGGATATAAAGGCTTCTTTTTGTCCCGGTAGCACGTTCCCGTGGGATAATTTCCGACATCCACTCGTGCTAAGCCGCGGGTAGAAGATAGTACATACATAAACTGACGCCTACTTCCTATGGGGAACACAAACTAAAAAACGAATAATTTTTTTCTTTCTATCTTTTCGATCGATCGATGACATGTAGGTATTTAGTGCGAGACATACGTAGATTAATGTTGTTATTATAACTAGGTAGGTATACCAGTTCATAGGTCAATTATATATCGCTTAGATTTTACTGAAGGACTATTAGATAAGTGTAATAGGTTTATAATTACTTACCAATACCAACCATTGTATCATATCGCGGAAAAAACTTATTTAGAGATAAAAAAGTAAACATGTTATTTTCACACCTTTGTTTTGTCTGTGCAAGGCCGCATTGTTTCTGTGCGACCGTGTTTGAAGGCAGAAGTACTGCAAGACTCGTAGGTACCGACGAAGTTTCCTTTCAACAGATGATGCGCTGCCTGAAAAGGAATACAGTCCTATTTGTTAGGATTTTGTCAGAACTTAGCTAAGACAAGTGGTAGAAAGTACTTTAAAGTTATCTTTGTAAAATGTAGCACAAGACGGCGTTCACTGCCAAATAAATAACAACTTTGTGCTAGTTGAAATAAGGTCGCAAATAAAGACACTTTACCGTAAGCGTCTAACAGCTTTCAAGCTCTCACGGATTACCGGAAGTTTGTTTATTTTCGACTGTATTTCAATTTAGGCAAAGTTGCTATTTGTTTGCCAGTTTCGCATAGCGGGGTAATTGCGCAACACACTAATAGTAACAATAGCTTTCATTTGGACAGTTTAACAACATTCATTGCGTTATTTACGTTGTTGAACAAACAAATTTACGAACATATGAAGCAATGAATTAGCACATCCTTCGAAATTCACAATTACACAATTAGGTTGCAGGTCTAGCTTTAAAAGTTTATTTTTGCTTCTTCTTCTTTCTCTTTCTTTCTTCTTTTCGTTTCGGCGGAAACGTTTATTGCGGCGTCAGAGGTGTTGTTGAGATCTTCAAGAGTGCAGGTGAACGGAAATTTGGGACACTAGCAAATGGGGCATAGTCTGTTTAGGAGCACCGCACTCGCACTGTATCACTGTATGTTAGATGAATTTTGCGTGATTGTGTTTGCCAGCAGTGGCCTATTGGGTACGCTATCTTTGGGTGCGCAAATTCTTTTTGCTATCTGTTAGCATGTTTTGAAATGTTTTAATGAATGATAATGAAAAATTATTAATTATTTTAACAAGTATACCTTATCAACTAGTGATTGGAGCCTCCTTTTCAGCAGATAAACAGACTGTGTTAGGAGACTCCGCTTTTCCATAACTTATTAGTACATAATATATTCATGTTACTATACCTGAAACGACAGTTGCATAATGCAGTCAGGGCTAACTTTGAACTTTTTACAAGCTGCTTTGTTAAGACCTTCGTACAAAATATAATCTATACTGAGGGAGTCGCACCATGCCTTGTATTCCTTCTTTGCATTGTCGATAAAATGCTTCGATTTGTCGTCTAGTTTGAATTCTGAAAATAGATTTTATTATATACATGGAATTAATTATAGCGTTTTCTATTTTTATTTTTGCAAATCATACTATGCGTTTCTATGTTAAAGATTTTTTATACAGGATGCTTAAAAAAGTGTTTTTTTGAAACAAGTTCAATTAAACAAAAAGGCAGTAAATATAAGTTTTACCCAAAAACTACTTCCCATAGTTTCGTATTCTGTATAGACCATAGATTTCTTACCTAATTTCTGAACACTAATATTACTATCTACAGGCTTCGAATCTGGATGGATGAAAGGTTTCTTTGTAGTTTCAGCATAAATGTCTTGGAAGCATCTCAGTACTGCCACTCCATCACCCCAGGAGTGTTCAAAGTTAACTCCAGCCACTCCATCACTGGTCACAATCATGCTCAACGATTTGTCAAACCACCTGTAAATTTATACAAAAAACAACTAAGAACTGGACTAATAACAATTTAGTCAAAAAAAATCTATGTTAACTAACAAAAAACTGTCTTGTCTTTGAAGCTATAGCTTCAAGCAATTAACATTTAACTATAACAAAGTGCATAGTTTGACGGCTCACCACCACTGCCGTCACCACATGACGCTGGCAGAATAGTCGACATCGGCTCAGTTGCCAGAGAAAAAAAAAACTACTTTGTAAAATACAAAATCTAAGTCTAATAGAAACATTGCTTCTGCCAGTTTGTTATACTTTTTCCAAGAAATACATTTTTTATTACAAATTACTGCAGCCTACCAGTTACACAGAAAGAAAATAAATATTCAATATTCTAAGTATCGAACAAAGGTATCTCTGATAGTTTATGTAATGTTTCACTGTAGCCAGCATTATAATCTTAAAGTGGAACTAGTCGCAAGGTCGGACTCACTGGTGGGCATGGCCAAAAAACATGCAGTCTCACCAGGCATAGTGTCCGACAGAGATAGTAGCAGCGATGAGCTAGACTAGCAGTTGGACGCTAGTCTACACGCACAACGTCTAGTTCACAAACACCGTTCCGAACTGAAACGCGCGTAAAATATACGAAAAGTTCTTTGGAAATTCAAGTTTTATGAAAAAACCACGGAATAAATCAATTACAATTAAATTTTATTAAATACTTCGATAATTAGGGTTTGTGGGTACCGACTTTGTTTTGATGATTTTATACTTCTTTTATTAATAATGCATCATCATCTGCCTAGCCTTTTCCCAACTATGTTCGGGTCGGCTTCGAGTCTAACCGGATGCAGCTGAATACCAGTACTTTACATGGAGCGACTGCCTATCTGACCTCCACAACCCAGTTACTGGGTAATACGATACCCCTCGGTCTTTTATTAATAATTATATCATGTTTAACTTTTGATGTACAATGTAGAAAAGTGGAGCAATAGTCTCCCGAAATTTGTATGGAAAAATATGCACTAGTGTCACCTTAAGTATTTTTCAACTACAATATTTTTCCTAGCTTCGTTATGGTTGAGAATATTGTTGATTGCACATTTTTATAACCCATTATGTTTTATTTATTTGTATTTTGTAATATAATTTGTAATTGTTAGTTCTTCTGAATAAATAAAAATAATTTCTGTCTACAAGTGCTCTTTAAAGATAACATATTTAATTAATAACCCTTCAACACGTTTACCTGTTAGTACCATCACTATGTAAGTATTTCTTCAAGAGTACACGCTTATCATCATTAATTTTATCATCATCTAAAATCAAATTGAATATTGCGGAGTCTATTTTTCTCAAAACTTCACTATTTCCGTTTGACTCCAAATGTGACCGTTGCTTAGCCCAGTCATCCCTATTCTGTGTAGTTAATATTCCTAAAGGATGTTCCGAAGCTGGTGCATTGTCATTCATAATTTTGCTCAAGTTGCCAAGCATTTCCAGGGGTGACAAAAGGTTACCTGAAAACCATTTTAAATGTAAATTAGGTGAATAAACTAAATTGATAAGGTAATCTAAAGATTAGTATTAAAGAACAGTTAGTAGTAGATTAAGTACATTGAACTGATTAATAAAATTGTTTGCCAACACTTATCATAACTTTTTTTATATTGTGTCAGAAATTCAGAATCCATACTAATATTATAAATTCGAATGTGTGTCTGTCTGTCTGTCTGTTACCTCTTCACGCTTAAGAGTCCCTATCAATTTTGCGGTCTAAAAACAGAAAATTCAATTTTTTTCAGCGCAAATTTCTCAATAACCTTAAGTTATCTAGTTTTTTTGCAAATACACCTTTATTTGTCACCTATTTATCTAGTAAGTCTACGAATTCAAATTTTAGTACACGAACAAACGAATTTAAGTTTTTATGGCATAATTTAGATATTTTACTACAATTAAATAAGTAGTAAAAATTAAATTATAAAAATTGATTTTGGTAGATAAACACCTCAAATTTTAAAATATTTAACACTTATTGTTATTATCAATAAATTCTTACGCGTAGACGATGGTTTTGCACTTGATTTTATTGTTTTTTTTTTAGCGTATTCAACATTTTGTTACAAGTACTAATTGGAAAAATTAAAAAAAAAATTGTAGACTTACTAATATACTATATGCACAGTATTTAGGATTTTTTAGATTGTTATTTGCTACCAGTAAGCTAAGGGTCAGTTCAGACCGTAACGCGACGCGGCGCGCAATTTTCAAGATAGCAATACATTTATAGACCTCATTTAATACACAAAAAGGCATACAATTCAGTGAGGTGGGCCGCGCGGCGTCGCTCGACGTAGTAGACACCACCTCACTGAATTGTGTACTTTTTACAGTAGTAGATAAGGTCTATAATTGCTATCTTGAAAATTGCACGCCGGCGCCGCGTCGCGTCGCGGTGTGAACTGACCCTAAGAAAGCAATTGAAAAACAAGGTGTTTCGTGCTTACGTAAAAACGTGTGTTAGATTTTTATTTTTCGTAATTTATATTAAGTACCTAGTTATCAAAATTTAAATTCGTACACTTACTAGATAAGTAGGTGATAAATAACTGCGTATTAAAAAAAAAATAACTTATTACTTATAAACTTATGATTATTGAGAAATACGCGCTGAAAAAAATTTTACTTTTTCTGTTTTTAGACCGCCTAATTGATAGGGATTCTTAAACCGCTGAACCGATTTAGATGAAATTTGATATACTTAGAGATAGTTTGAGTTCCGGGAAACGACATGGGATAGTTTTTATCCCGATATTCCCACGGGATCGCTGCTAGTATTATAAATGCGAAAGTGTGTCTGCCTGACTGTGTTATCTCTTCATGCTTAAACCGCTGAACCGATTTAGATAAAATTTGGTATAGAAATAGTTGAGTCCCGGGAAAGGACATAGGATAGTTTTTTTCCCGATATTCCCACGGGAAACTTATGCGGGAGAAACCGCGGGACGCTGCTAGTGAATTATATAATCTTTAACCCTTCGTATGGCCGGAACGTGGATCCACGGGAGACACAATGGATTTTTTTTGTTTTTGTAATTAAGGCATAACCAATCGGTTAAATAGTATAAAAAAAGTCACTTTTCGTGTCTGTCTGTGTGACTGCTTAGTTTTTCTAAACTACACAATTGATTTTAATTCAGTTTTCATCAACATTTAGAAATTTTATTCCGAAAGGTTTGTGTATAAGCGAAAGCACTAGGAAGTGGTGAAGGGCGGGCGTTTTGGGGGACTGTCTTTTGTAATTTTGATGTTCGAAAAGTGCTGATTCTCAGTCTAGTTTGAATAAATGACTTTTGATTTTATAATTAATTAATATTTAACTTAGTGAGAGCTCAGAAATCTCGATGTTTTCACAACATGTTGCTACATAAGTAGAGAGTACCCATGCAAAGTAAGGGGAGGTCACTATATATATATATAGGTTATATAGGTTTATTTTGTGACGTTTTACATATGCATCTACTAATCAAAAAATTGTTTTGTCCTTTTTTAGCATGGGGATCCATGGTTGCCACCGCTACAAACACTGATTTAAAAAAATAAAAATTGGCACAGTTTACATTACTATAAGTATTCCAAAAATAATATTATTTTCTCATACCTTGACATTGGCAAAATCATCGAATGTTACCGATGGAGCCAGAACCTCGAAAAAAATAGAATAGAGGTCACTAGTAAATTAATAGTAGATAGTTCATGCGGTGCTTAGCCCGTCAGCAGATAAGAGGTGCAAGTTAGTTATGAACACATTTATTGTCACTTGTCAAGCTTTTTTAAATACTTCCTTTTTTTCTTTGACACAAAGAAAATGTGGAACAGCAAAGGCATATATTACATAAAAAAAATTATGTTAAGGGTTTCACTTTACTTAGAAAAATGACCAAAATACTATGTTTTAATTATGTTAATACTAGCTGCGCCCCGCGGTTTCACCCGCATAAGTGTCGATCCCGTGGGAATATCGGGATAAAAAGTAGCCCATATGTTAATCCAGGGTGTCAGCTACCTCCATACAACATTTTATCAAAATTGGTCCAGCCATTTGAGCGTGAAGAAGTAACAAACATATAAACACACACACTCACAAATTTTCGCCTTTATAATATTAGTGTGATTCTAAAGACATGGTTTAAAGTTAACACCATTAAATTGAATTAAAAAACGTAAAAATTACCATTAGCATCCAAAACATCAAATGCATAAAAGTTTCCTTGCTTCTGAACAATTACATGCTTGCTCTTTGGATCCCTGAAGATCTCGTCCTTATTCAGCCGAGGCAGGCGAGTGGCTCCAAATAAGCCAACAAATTGACTCATGTCTAGAGGGAAGACCTTCATTAGGTAGGCACCATACCTGAAAATATTATATAGTAAATAGAGAATAAATATGATGAATGTATTTTAATAATATGTCTTTGTGCTGTACCCTACTTTAGAATATTCATGTTCTACTAACCCTTGTCCTCGTTTTTACAGCTACTAATAGAACCTATAGACCTACCAAAACACAAAGTGCAAAGTCGACGGCCCGCCGCTGCGCTGCCGTCTGTACGCGATACTAGCAGAGTAGTCGACATCGGCTCAATAGTAAAAAAAAAACTTTTAACCGCCACAGTCATGTTTAGATGCAGCACACCACGGTTCAACTACATGACAGAGTTTGATGCAAAGGGCATGTTTTTGTTTTTTTGACATGTGGCAGTCAAAAGTTTAAAGAAAATATTGTGAGGAATTTAGAGGACTTGGAGGAGGCTTTTGCCCAGCAGTGGGTCAGTATATGCTAAAAAATAATGTGAGGAAACCAGTATGTCTTTGAACTGAAAATTCAAAGATATGTTGCATCCACCAAGCCACACTAGGCCCGCATGGTGGGTTACAGACCACTCCTTTTCGGAACATTATAGGCTGATTGTGCTATGATGAATGAATGACCCACAAAAAAAATTAAAGTTATTATATTTAAATATATTTAATATGTAGGTATGACAATTCGGCTAAGAGAACCACCAATTGGGTCCCACTAAACGCACAACGCCATCTCAGCAGGCCAAGACGAAGATGGTGGGACGAGCTTGACTCCTACCACAGGGACTGGCTGACACTCGCAAAAGACAGAATTGTGTGAAAAAGGAAAGGGAGGCCTTTGCCCTGCACACCGACAGTAAAGGCTAGTTAGATTAGATTAGGTACCCTCAAAAAACAGTTCCTTGAAAGTTCTTTTTTAAGATGTTTGAAATAAAATCAATGTGTAAACATACCAAGAAATTGCTTCAGGCAGCATACTTGTAAAGGTCCTGAACAATGGTGTGTCACTTTTCTTAGGATTTAAATGGTACACTTCAGGTTCCAATATTTGTTCTCTTAAGGACAACATAAACCGAACTGCAGTTATCAAAATGTTAGTGGACCTTATAACCTGATCATTGTATTCCGGTCTCACATCGTTTTGGAACACAATCATTGGATTATAGTTGATGGGAAGCGCCACTCTATCACGTAAATAAAGATCAAACCAATACTCTGAAATATAACTTGTATGCTTGTTCCTTTTATCTTTGGCAATGAGTTTCTCTTGAAGTATTTTCCCCTCTTTATTAATAAAATTGTTAGTACGCTGTTGAGCTTCTTCAAACTGATTATCATTCAGTAAAGGTCTAACGGCTTTCAAATATCGCTCCCCTGTCTTCGATAGGTCTGGTATCGGTAAACGGGGTAGAGACTTCTGAAAATGCATCGTCGGTAACTTGCTTCTTTGTAAATACTGGTAGTTAACATCTTTAATATTTTTATTACTAAAGTTTCTTTTCTGAATAAACTTTTGACACACTATATTATTTTTGCTAATGAGTTTGTTAGCTCCGATCATCTTAGACAATAACACAAATAAATTTTTTCAGTTAAATTACAGTGTCTACTCTACAAAAATAATAGTAGGTACTAAGAAAATAATAATTAAAATTACAATGCCCATAAAACTAAAGATCACAGAGTACTTTTTGATAGAGTGAGAATGTCATAGAGGAAAAAAATTTTGGAGAATGTCATCGCAGGGGAAAAAAATATGTGAAGTTCCTCAGACTAAGTATCCTCTAGACGGAGCCTGAGCCAGAGACGCGTGTCCTTTTCTTGTTAGTGTGCGGTTCAAGAGTAGTATTAGTGTGCGTGACTAGGGAAGAGTCGACGCTTCGAAGCATATCGATGGAATCTGTAGTACATCGATGTTTTACTAAACGGAAAATGCACAGATGGAAGCTATATTAATACCATAACAAAAGGAAAAAATATTAATACCATAACAACAAAAGTCGACAGATTTTATCGATAACTGTACACATCACTGCAGTTCACGCCGAAAACAATGCCTAGGTTTAACATTAATTTGCCTATGAAACTTGGATTTTTATCACTAAGATACAAGACAATCTTGGTCTTAACATGTAAATCTTTAATGTTCATCGATTTTCTACCCTTATACCTCTGTAATTAACGATAAAATTGTATTCAAAGACTTACGTGTGAAATGATAATTCTGTGTCTTTTACGCCTCCTTTCGTTGTTCTTGATGAACAATATACAGCCGCACAGGACATATTTTCACTTTATTTATTTAGTTCTAGCCAAATCACTGTTAGTATTTTATATTTCGCATTTAAACTGCACCAAGCCGCAATGTTTTGACCGACTAAGGCCGCCTTCCGAATTGGATAATATCGCTCACAGCATTCAAATCGTCTCACATGCGTTCCATAATGGATATCACGATTATGACAGCTGAGAGCTGTCAACAATTCGGAACACTCGTTAGCGCGCTCACAGTGCTTACTCGGTGTCAAAAAGATATTACAGCAGTATTTCTTCATAAAAACACCACACGTTTCTTCCTTTTCTTTGTTTAGGTGGCGACTGTCAGCCAGAAGCACAATTTCGAAAATGCCACGTTATTAAAAAGATATGATGCAGCTCAAAACAAAACACACACTGACACATCCTTAACCTCACACACACACACACACTGTCATTTTTGACAGCGCTCACGGTCATATTAGTACGAGGCATGGTCGGCGTTATTGCAAGATGGCGCATGCCATGACGTCATCTATGACGATTCACGGGACATCGTTATCGCGCTCACGCCAATTCGGTACGGGTTTTAGCACGCTCAAATCGATTACATCGATTATTTCCTCAATTCGGAACGCGCCCTAAGTCGGTCATTTGTTGACACGAGTTACACAGACAGTGCGACGTTGCCAGACTTACATTAGCTATACCTTTTACTCGTTCGTAAACTCCGTGAAATAGACAGAGAAAACAATACTTCGTTTGACACACGGATACAAGAGCGGCAACAAGCTATAGCTCCGTCTAGAGGATACTTAGGCCGCCTTCCGAATTGGCCAATATCGCTCACAGCACTCAAATCGTCTCACATGCGTTCCATAATGGATATCACGATTATGACAGCTGAGAGCTGTCAACAATTCGGAACACTCGTTAGCGCGCTCACAGTGCTTACTCGGTGTCAAAAAGATATTACAGCAGTATTTCTTCATAAAAACACCACACGCTTCTTCCTTTTCTTTGTTTAGGTGGCGACTGTCAGTCAGAAGCACAATTTCGTAAACGCCACGTTATTAAAAAGATATGATGCAGCTCAAAACAAAACACACACTGACACATCCTCATCATCACACACACACACACTGTCATTTTTGACAGCGCTCACGGTGATATTCGTACGAGGCATGGTCGGCGTTATCGCAAGATGGCGCATGCCATGACGTCATCTATGACGATTCACGGGACATCGTTATCGCGCTCACGCCAATTCGGTACGGGTTTTAGCGCGCTCAAATCGATTACATCGATTATGTCCTCAATTCGGAACGCGCCCTTAGTCTAAGTGAAGTTCCTTGATGTGTCATCGTTAGCGAACTCGAAATGTCAAAGTCCGACTTTAAATCGTGCGGTTAGTGCTGCCCCACATCCAATTTTTGTAATTTTGACCACTAGAGCTATCCAATTTAGTCGATGTCGATGTAATTAAAATGTCAAAAACTCAAAACCTTGATTAAATGAACTGAAATGTCAAAAAGAAAAATAAAAAGATCACTGCGATGTGATCCTGAAATAGATTTTTGCGTGCGAATTATGTACCTATAAGATTGATAAATTGTTTAATGCAGTAAGTCTATTCGTCTTTACGTTATTATCAAGTATCAATTGACGTATCAATTGTGCTAATAAATAAAAATTCCTTTCAATTACATCCATCAACATGAACGAATCGCCGGAGATTAGTAATAATTCTGGCGGCAATGATTTAGAAACCTTGGATTATTTACGAGGTGTAAAGTCGTCAACGTGTCTCTTACTACCGACGACACCTAGTCCTCACCCACTAGATTTCAAACATCCTCTATCAGAAGAAATGAGTGACCGTCCGTTTTTAACATTAAATGATGATCCTAACATGGTCCCTATACAGACAGGTGAGAATATACTTATTACATCTGTGTGCTTTTAATTAATGTAGTTTTTGAATTATCATTAAGCTTTTCATGGAAAAATAACTGTTAGTAGGTACCTGCTGATTAAGCATTAAATTTTAAAGTAAGTTGCATCATTTTACTCATTATGTTGTAGTGCCTACTTAGTTTATTTTCGAACCTGCTGAATAAGTAAGTTGCATCATTATTTGGTGCTAATTAAAAATAATTTAAGTATGATTTTAATAATTTGTGTGAGCCAGATCTTCAACTTGAAAAAAAAAGTTAATTTTTATATCAATAGATCTATTAACCCAGATGTTACTGAAACTATGTTTTCCAGGAAAGCCTGGAAGAGGCGGCCTTTTAAAAGGCCCATTGTATTGTAGGGGTTATTTACCGTGGTTGGTCTGTGGATGGGTGACCATCTTTACATACCGAGACCCCTTGGTGCCTTGGAAAGCATGTTAAGCCATTGGTCCCGGCTGTCATTCGTGGAACTTTGACAGTCGTTATGGGTAGTCAGAAGCCCGAAAGTCTGACAACCAGTCTTACCAAGGGGTATTGTATTACCCAATAACTGGGTTGTGGAGGTCAGATAGGCAGTCGCTTCATGTAAAATACTGGTATTCAGTTGCATCCGATTAGACTGGAAGCCGACCCCAACATAGTTGGGAAAAGGCTAGACAGATAATGCATCTTGTACATATTATGTGTTTTTGGGTCTTTTAAAAGGCCCGTCACAGTATCTGGGTTAAACTTGGATTTGTTTACTTTTTAAATTAATTTTGTTATTGTAACATTTTCAGATGCCTCAGCAGGAGATTCTAGTTCATCGGGAGACAACAGCTCAATTATTCAAGATCCAGTCAGCGCTCAGCTTATCAATAACATCAGCATGCTAGACTACCAGACTCTTAGCAAGAATGGTGATCTCATCATGGGACAAGTATGTATTTATTTACTACTAACACTTCGCTTCTGATTTCGTCCACATGGGTTTCATATTAGTATGGAGTTTTGTTTGAAAATTTTGTAATAATGAAATATTAGTTTTGTGTTAGACAAAATTTTAAACAATTGGGTTTTTAAATTTTCAAAATCCCCATTTTAAAATTACAAAATAACTTATATTGACAAACTTTATTATTTACTGAGGCTAAGCTAAGTTTCAAGTTTATTAACCAATGGTATAAAATTAACAAAGTCACCCCTTGAAATGGTAGTTTTCGAAATGAAATGATTACAACCTTAATCTTTTATTTAGATAAGTATGGGCCAAGTTTCAAGCTGATGGATCAAAAGAATAAGATTTTTCATATGATTTTTATCTCCCTCTTTTCACCCCCACAAAGTTGTTTAAAAAAATCTTTTGGTATGTTTCCATAACTTTAGTCAAAGATTAATACCAATTTTTGAACCAAGCCGTACAGTGAATTTTGCCATTTATAAAAAAACTTAAAAAAAAAAAATAACCAACTTCCAACAAAAGTAAAAAAAAAATTGGTGTCAAAAAATGAAAATGCAGAACCAACGACACCGACTTCTGAAATTAAAGTAGTTTTTCACTTTGTAGTGTTTTGTTGGAAGTTAGTTTTTTTTTTTTGTATAAAAGTTTTTTTTTTTCACTTTTTAGGGTTCCTTACCTCAAAAGGAAAAATCGGAACTGTTATAGGATCACTCGAGTGTCTGTCTGTCTGTCCGTCTGTTACATACAATTTTCTCCGAATTTAATGGACTGATAGGGTTGTTGTTGTTGTTGTCTGAGAGTCATCACTTCATGCTGCTGAGCTGATGA
This sequence comes from Gortyna flavago, assembly GCA_963669345.1. Lineage (NCBI taxonomy): Eukaryota > Metazoa > Arthropoda > Insecta > Lepidoptera > Noctuidae > Gortyna > Gortyna flavago. The sequence goes on from OY770129.1 coordinate 12,774,052, forward strand.
TAAGTGAAAGTCAAATACTTTTATTCGATTAGGCCTATTACAAGCTCTTTCGACAATTACAAGCCCTTAACATCATCAGATGCGGGACCTGTTCGTCCCGTTACATCATTACGAGAAATGGAATGATGAAGACGATTGTTTTCAAGTCCACGTCTATCCAAGAACTGCTAAGTAGTTTCTGTCGACATATTGCCGTATCTCCTAACTTCTAACAGTTAAGGACTGCTGTGGCTACCATCGACGGCTCGGTAGCATTATAGTCGGACTTTTAATTAGCTGCAGTAAAACGACAGCTTATGTGTAACTTAAATGACTAAAATTGGCGTCTTTTTGTTTTTTCGCGGCCATCAACCAAACCATGTTTTTCTAGTACAGAATAGTGTAACAAACGAAACTTATTTGACATGCATATCTCTAAATGCAGTCCGAAATTAGTTATTAAGAAGTGTCATTTTACTGCAGTCGTAATTAAGTCGTAATTAAAAGTCGGAGCATAGGTAAGTGATGACTCTCAGACTCAACAACTTGAATCATCAATAGATTTCATTTGATATGAGAGAGTTCAACTAACACACTGTACCAAAGAGGATTTTCCTCGACTTTCATGGGATCCCTTCATCAGACTCTGACTTGGTGACAATAGGACCACCTCGAGAGCATACCGTTTCAAACCCTAATGTCAACTGCTCATCACCTGTTACAAAATATTGCTTTTCCCGATGCTGGGACGTTAATTGTTGAGGAGTTCTCCTGGTAAGAACCAGGAGAACTGGAGTTGATGGTAAATTCACCATCAGCTCCACTTCACCATACGCATTGTGACGAACATAAATTGCTTAGCAACCATATTAAAGCAATCGAATCGCTACCCGTGAAATATTTGTCATTGAGTAGTTCCGATGGCTGTTTGTGGTCTTCATCATCAGTTCCACTTCACCAAATTATACTTTCTGAATGCAAATGCTTGAGTTTTTAATGAAAATACCAAAATTGCTATATGTATGCCTATAATATTTGAGGAGTTCCCTCAATTCCTCATGGATCCCATCATCAGAACTGGATTTTGACAAAAAGGGACCAATCTGGAAGTATATCCTTTCAAATCAAAACATAATTTTCCAAATCGGTTCATAAATGACGGCGTACTGAGGTAACAAACATAAAAAAAAAACAACCGAATTGAGAACCTCCTCCTTTTTTTTTGAAGTCGGTTAAAAATGTAATTATCTCTATATGTCCCGCTAGGGGTAGTTTTTTGAAAAACCCAATAACTAACAAACTCAATCATTGTTTCTATTCTGTCCAAAGTTATTAACCCTAAGTTCGAGTTAATTGGATCAACCGTAAAAATTCTTTAAACTTTAACACTCCTGAAACCTTCTTTGAGGGGTAGTTTTGAAGTCTGCCCGGCTTGGGCAGAGCACCGCCGTGTCCTCGTAGAGGCGATCGGCAGCGGCGGCGACCTCTCGCGCCCGGCCCTGGTCCAAGCCATGGTCCGGGGTGAGAGGGAGTGGGAGGCAGTCACCTCCTTCTGCGAAGCAGTCATGCTAGCGAAGGAGGTGGCGGGATGGGCGAGGGAGAGAGCTGAGAGAGCCGCCCGTCCCAGCCGCCGCGGTAGACGCTCCGGGCGTCGGGAGCCGCGTGACGACTCCCGGCCACCGTAGGCGCGGGCCTGCGGACGGCGAGTAATGGGTAGCTCGCCGTCCGATCAGGACCAGGCCCATGCCGGACGGCGCGTATGTGTTCCACGCGCGCCTCAAAGAGATGTCAGCATCGAAGGAGGGGCCCGTCAGGGCCGAAGCCTGCCGGGGCAGCGGGATTGTCCGAAAGGGTTACCGCTGCCCCGGAACATAAAGGGCTAAGGAAGGAACACGGATGGGTTTTAGTCAGTAAGAGTCTGACACTCCCTTCCGCTCCACCCAGAGCGGGAGGGGTCATTGGATGATTTCCCATCCTTAAAAAAAAAAAAAAAAAAAAGGGGTAGTTTTGAAAAATGAATACTTAATAACAAACTTAATTACATAATTAGGCAATTATTTGTTCCAAGTTTATCAACCAAAGAAATAAGATTTTTCATACTAGTAAAATCCCTCCTTTTATAACCCCTAAAATGATGAATTTACAAAAAACCCTTTCTCAGTGCTCACCTATATTATAAAAGGAAGCCTTGTGCTAAATTTCACGTTCCTAAGCCCAATAGTTTAGGCTGTGTGTTGACGGGACATCGACGCGAAACCATTGAAACCATGAATTCAGCACATGAGTCTACACCCCTTAGCGTAGAAATTCTTCGTCGTTTATAAAAAAAAAAACTGCTGTTTCAAAATGTATGGAACATAAAATGTAAGGATCATAAGTTTTTTAAATAACCGATGAAGAATTTCAACGCATGGGGGTTCAGAATTGCTTCGGGAGGTTCCTGTACCGGATAAGTCGAGAGGAAACGCCCGAGTGTTACCGTTGTGTGGATCTCCCGGAGGACATGGTGGAGCATACGGTAGAGGTCTGTCCGGCTTGGGCGGAGCACCGTCGCATGTTCACGGCGGCGATCTCTCGCGTCCGGCCCCAGCCCAGGCCATGGTACGGAGCGAGACTGCATGGGAAGCCGTCACCTCCTTCTGCGAAGCAGTAATGCAAGCGAAGGAGGAGGCGGAACGCGTGAGCGAGAGGCAATCTTTGCGCCTTCACGCCCCTAGTCGCCGCAGGAGACGCTCTGCTCGACGGTAATCGAAAACCGATTCCCGGCCACCGTGGCACGGGCTTGCGAACGGCGAGCAATGGGTAGTTCGCCGTCTGGTAAGGGCTAGGCCCGTGTCGACAGCGCGTTGTGTTCTACGCGCGCCTCAAAGATGTCAACATTAATTGATGGGGTCCTCAAGGGCCGATGACTGCCAAGGTCGCAGGTTGTCCGAATGAGTTACCGTGGCTGCTGGCACAGGCTACTGAAGGAACACGGGTGGTTTTTAGTCAGTCAAAAGTCTGACATGCCCCCCGTTACGCCCAGAGCGGGAGAAGTTATTTGATGATTGAATATAGATTTTATAAAGTCATTATTCTATTCTTTGGTTTGTTTGCTGGAAAACACATCGGTACAGGCTTTTCCTTATAATATTTTAATATTAATATTTATTTCCTATTTGTTACATCATTGGTTACTAATTAGAGAATGATTACAGTGTTATAGTTAGTTGCTTTGAAAGTTATTAATCATCACCTGCCTAGCCTTTTCCCTACTATGTTGGGGTCGGCTTCCAGTCTAACCGGATGCAGCTGAATACCAGTATTTTACATGGAGCGACTGCCTATCTGACCTCCAGTGTTGTACTTCGTAGCACGACCATGAACGCATTAATTATAACTTTCGATGGTAATAAAATCCTTTTAATTTTTACTATTTTATACCTCTCAATTATCTCGTAGATATACCGGTCGTGCTGGCAAGATTCCTTCCCAGCACGACTACGCTAAAATTCCAGCTAGCATAGAAGTTAATGAAACGGGAGCATGCCTAAATTTTTTTACTCATTATGTACTCCTATTTCATTACTGGTAAATAATTGTCGTAAATAGTTAGAAAAGCAAAAAACCATTTTCTGCCCATAAACCTGTAAGTATATGATTTTCATACTTGACACTAGGTGGTGTTAAATGCAAAGAAATAAAATTACTTACACAAAAATAATAACATACGAGATAGATAAATTTGTTCAGCATAATATTTATAAAGGCTTTAAATTTTGAGTTGAGCTGCACGATTTCTGACAAATGCGTGCACTGACTCGACAGGTCCTCTCAATCTGTGATTCTTTCCTCAAAATACATCGATCTACATGGTCTTCATATATCCTGACCAAGATTATGGCTGTGACCTCTGAGTTTGTTTCGGCCTTTCTTCTCGAGAGTAGTCAGATAGGAAACGCCGAACACGACATCGTAGTCAGATAGGAAACGCCGAACACGACATCACCTAGTTTAAAAAAATATGATTGACGTGTAAAAGTGTTTGTGCAAACCTACTTACAAAAATAAAATCATTTATCATGCAAGCGGGACCAACGCTTAAGGGGGTGTATGTAAAGATGGTCACTCATCCACGGACCAACCGCGGCAGCTTAACCTGATCGATCGAACCGTGCGGCTGTTATTTCTTAGCCACAAGCCCCCCTTTGAAACTTATTAATATCAATAATTAACTGTCCGGTCCAGACTCAGACTTTTGATGTGATGTCTCACTGCATTGCAATGGCCTCCCTACTCTCCAGTCTCCAGACCAGTTCTTGTTGAAGGAATCCAGCTTATCTCCCCTTTAATGGATACAATACTCAGCAAAATTATAACAGAAGTAAAATATGCAATTTCCTAAGAATCGGTCTAATGATTTTTATTTTGTAATTTTCAGACTGAAGACTGCAAGCTGAATGGCAACCACAATGTCAGCGGCAGAAAGTTACCAAACTTTATCAACTGGAACTGGAGTGTCATCAGGAAAGTACTTCTTTGGGTTGTTCTCTCTGGTCTCATTGCCTGTGTCGGAGCTATCATAGGTATGGTTGTGACAATACCAAAAAATTGCAACCCAGATCTACCATGGTATCAAGGAAAGGTATTTTATGAAGTATTCCCAGCAAGTTTTAAAGATTCTCATGAAGATGGCACAGGTGATCTTGAAGGCCTCCTTAATAAACTAGACTATATCCAAGAATTAGGAGTATCTGCCATTAGGCTTAATCATATTTATGAAGCACTAAAATATCCGGATTCCTTGGTTAAGGTAAATATAAGTACTGGTCTTCTTAAGGGTTTTCAAGATTTGATAAAAGAAGTTCACAATAGAAATATGTCTTTATTACTTGATCTGCCTGTTGTATCGCTAGCAAAATCTGATTCATCAGCAAATTTTACTCAAGCTGTGTTAATTGCAAATGAAACTATAACCAATAACCTTGTTGATCCCACATCTGCAGCTATCGTATTTTGGGCTAGACAGAAGGTTGACGGTTTTTACTTAAAGGATTTAGAAAATTTTGTTGATGATGTTAGCTTTGGTAGAAGTTTACAGTTGTGGAAACAAATATTAGGCAGCAACAAAATATTTATAGCCAGTGAAATTGCATATGAAAAAGCTAAAGGTGATGCTTTGAAATTAAATGTGTTTTTGTCTAGAATTGATCTTATTGATATCCATCTAGATTTAAATGACGGTGTTACTGGTTTAAAAAATCGTATTGATAGTGTTATTATGGGCAAATTGTGGGAGAAGCCACATTATCCATGGGTTCATTGGAATATTGGAAGTGTGCGTAATGAACGAATATCAACAAAACATTTGAACAACACTTTGGTGTTGACTGCTCTCGAATTAGCCTTGCCTGGAACTGTTAGCATATTTTATGGAGACGAAATCGGACTTGTTGGACTTGGTGATATTAAAGGAGATTTTCACGAACATAAAGATATTGGCAATAAAGTGTCGATGTCATTTCCAAATGAAAAAGATTCTGGAATTATTTTACCTGAGATTTCTGAAAGAACACCAAGCTACCATTTCTTGGATATTATTAAATTGTTTACCAAAGTGAGATTAGATACGCCAACAATATATTTAAGATCTATTTACAAGGAAGGCAATAACTTGAAAAATATGGAAATCCGTGAAACTGTAGAGAATCTTGTTGTGATAGAACGTTGGTATCCCCGGAGGAACACTTGTGTATTTGTGGGGAACTTAGGAAATCAATCTATTACAACTGATTTATCCACCATGTTTTATGGTGGCACTGTGCTTGCTGGAACAAACGCCTCTCTAGTCGGACAAGTATTGTATTTTGATAATATAACGTTTCCTCCAAATTCTGCCATTATTTTAAAGTTAGAAAAGTAAGTAAACATTGCACTTGTTGATAAACGGCAGTAGGTAACAAACAAAAGATCATTAAAATCAATATATTTGTAGGTTTATGTGAAATATCGGAACTTGTATTAATTTCATGTTTTGAATGTAATTTCATGTTTTTGATATACGTTAGGTTAGCTATTATGATGAGATGAGGTTACCTATTGTAGATTTTAATTATATACTAAAATAAGAAAAAGTAATTGTTTAACAAAAAATCTATGTGTATCATAGTACTTATCAGAATCTCGAGCTTCCGAAATGATCTGAATGTTAATCTCATGACTCAGTAAATTTTGTAGCAGTATTATTTTAATTACCTACTAATTATATTGAACAATTTTATATAATTAATGTTTTCTCATAAACAGATTAATATTATTAGATTGATTTAGGTTTTCACACCATACTATTGTTATTTGTTTAAACTTTCTGTTTTTATTGTGTAAAGACTAATGAGTGTCCTGTCCTGACTCTACTCAAATGTTAGTTCCTTTTTACCAAAGATATTGTGTGTCCATGATATACATAGGTACTTAATATAAATTTTAAACCAAAGGGATGTACTTACATAAAAATAAGACAAAAAAACTCAAGAGTTACAAAAAATTTAATATACATTTGTACATATTGAAAACAAATATTATGTACTTAGTATATGTATTATTATGTACACATTATGATATTAAAGTAAATAAATAGTTGTTGAAATTATTACACTTTCATTTACTATGATTATAAGCAATGATTTTTGATACACTTAATTATAACAGGTAATATATCGAACAGCGAGTATTTCATTACAAAGTTTTCCTACTACAATTCACTATTTCATAGTGAATTAGAATTGTGAGTTATGTATATTTTATACAGAAATATATTTGCAGAGCCTATGCGAAACGATATCGCGTTTTACAACCCGATTCAAACTTTATGGTGGCTCGGAACTTGAGGCGAGTCGCTGCGCAGTAACAAATTCACCTGTCAGCGGCGGTGAGCGGTGAGGTACTGCGCAGCCAGTAGTGCACTTCAGAGCCGCCATAAAGTTTGAATTGAGCTGTAGTATGTAATGCTAATTCTATGGAATTCTTCAGTTTCATTTGAATATAATTATTGGGACAATATAAACATTTTGTATCACATTTGTTTAGATTATATTATGTTCTCTTCAGGTGTCTAACATAGACAATATAGGATACTGGAATGCTTATTGCTTAGTTTGGAGAATTCATAAATTTTTCAGACAAGCCTAGGTACTTGATGAGATATTATTTTAGCTAAGCGGGTAATTTTTAGTTGCTTACCAAGAATTTTCATGTCAGTGATGTTATTCTAAATACCTATAATCCGCCAAGTTACTTTGGTATAAATGATGTCTAAAAATAGTTTAGGTATAATTTCTATTATAATATTGAGCAATACAAAATTGAAAAATCATATGCTTACATAAATAGTCATAATGTTTTAACCATGACATTATAAATATTTACCTACTATTCTTGTATGGTAAACAGTATAGTTTTTTGTTTATTGGTTCCAATAATGTAAACTAAACGCGCAGTTCTTTTAAAAAATCAGTTGAATCAGTCACGTGCGTCACAATGAAATAGAACAACACAGTACATAAATATAGTGGGCAATTAAACCACGAGGACGAGCACAAATACGACACGAGCATAAATATATTGGACAGCTCGGCAATAATATCTGACTTCATGATTCGTCCATTAATATCTATCGTCAAGATGACGACAAATATATGTGATCATTTGTGGAAGACATATACAAGTGGCAGCAGAATTAGGTGACTTTGAACTCCTCGAAGGAACACCAAAACTTCATCTGACGAGACCAGCGACTCCAAAATAAAGGATGCTGCATCGGCTTCAAAAGTATGTCACCTACCTGCCATAGCTGTCGCCATCTTGACGACAGTCCGACAGATATTAATGGATGAATCATGAAGTCAGATATTATTGCCGAGCTATTCATAGTACATAATATGTTAGTGAGTACAGTTCGTGGGAAACAGCATCCCTACATACATTTTCATTAATTTACTGTTGGCCATTGTTTACATTCTTGGTAATAAATATGAACAGTTATTAGTACTTTTCTGCAGTAGGTGTATTTAAATATTAATTATATGTTTTAACATGTATAATATAATCTAAATTCGGAACCACATTTGTACATCAGTTCAATTCGCAACAGAATTTGAATTTTCAAAACTAAATCTTCTCAGATTTGATTTTAAGATCAAAATAAACTGATATTATGAGTTAACAATTGATGCAAGTGTGGCTCCTATCTTAAGAGCGTTTACGCCGTACGGCTTTTCATACAAACTTTCAAGCCGTTGTTTTTCGAAATGAATGAACCGATTTTAATGAAACTTCATACGCATAAGCAGGATACAAAGGTCTAAAAAGTTAGCAGAGAACATTTTCCAAATGTCTTATTTAAAAAAAGATAACTGGAAATCTCTGTTTCTATGGAAACTTTAAAATCGGTATAATTTGGCTGTAACACAATTTTTCGAAAATGTCCTCTGCTACCTTTTTAGACCTTTGTATCCTGCTTATGCGTATAAAGTTTCATTAAAATCCGTTCATTAATTTAGAAAAAAAAAGGGCTTGAAAGTTTGTATGAAATGCCGTACGGCGTAAACGCTCTTAAGTTCTGGTGGCGTTAAGCTCAGTCTTTGTATCGGTGGATGACAGATCATAGCACTGGAAGGATTCACAAGCAGTAGGTAAGAATGTATCATAATGTCATGAGCTGGGTTGAGACTTTTTCATTTTAGCTACAGTTGGATGCATGACATAAGTGTTGGACATTGCTCTTGGATGACTTTCAGTAACCGGCAATGCTGGGAGTTTATCAGTAGGGTTTCGTATTAATATTTTTTTCTGGGACCCTGTCATTACCCTCTTAGCATTATATTCTTGTTTATTCTTAAGATCTATGTTATCGGTGGTGTTTGGAACAGACTTTACACACTTCCGTTCACTTTCACAGTCACTACTTGTTGGTTTATTTAACTTTGGAGCACCAAAAGCTTTAGTTTGTTTCAATAACGAACGATCGTTACACAACGCCGCGATAAGTGGCAAATCAAGGTTTTTACTTTTCTCTCGAAGAGTTTTTATGTCTAAATCACAATTGGAGTCTTTTACTTTGTTCACACTTAGTTCACTGTTCACATTTGTTGAAGGTTGCGAAATTTTGACTTCTCTCGCGTAGTTGAGAAGTTTCTTTTTGTATTCGTATGGCGGCGGGGGAGGCGGAGGCATTCGTCTCATTTTAACTGGCGGTGGATCCTTGGCATTCAACACATTCTCATCCGATTTCGTCCGCATAAAACGTGAAACGTCTGGAACTCGCGCGGACAGTTGCGGCCGTTCAAGATTTATGGAATGGTTGCTGAGCGACGTCCTGCTCGTTAACGAGTACCAGCTCGTCCGCGTTCCTGGTAACTGAACATAAGAATCTGAGAGATTTTGGATCGATCCATACATGGACGACGCGGCCATGGAAGTCGATAGGTATGGCGTACTTCTGTACTGCAGACCATTTTTGTGCATGTTCGACACGCGAGACTCGGTCAGTTTGTGGTCGAGATAATTTTGCTGCGACACGGACGGATCTTGTAAAGGGTAGTAGACGTAGTCCACATCGCTGTACAACTGTTGGTGGAACATGGGGTTGTGCGGCGGCGGAGGCGGCGGCAGGCGCGCGGCGGGCGGCGGTGGCGGCTGGCGCGGCCGGCGCGGTTCGGGCGGCGCGGGCGGCGCGCCCGGCCGGCGCGGTGCGGGCGGCGCGGGCGGCGGGCCCGGCCGGCGCGGTGCGGGCGGCGCGGGCGGCGGGCCCGGCCGGCGCGGTGCGGGCGGCGCGGGCGGCGGGCCCGGCGCCAGCTTCATCATGGCCACCAGCACGTTGGAATCCACGCCGTGCGCCATGTCCCTGGACGGTGACAGGTTATTGCTTATTCCCTGAGCTAATTTCGACCTTTCGGCTCTACGACTTGATGCTTGTTGTCGTTTAAACTTTTGGAATTTGTGCTCCAATACCATGGGACTAGCAAATGTTCTTTCACTAGATGCGTTCACTTCGCCCGCTTCTGCTTTCAGAACTGTTATCATAGGCTTTGATGTTACCACTCTAGCTGCCACTTCTTCCTTGCTGTCGTTCAACTGTTTCAAAGTTCTGGCTGTCGCTGCTGGGCCAGGATACGCAGGTGGCGCCTTGGCAGGAGGTGTTGATAATATAGATGAAACAGTTTGATGATTGTATTCGTAGGGAGGCGGCGGCTTATCAGGAAATGGAGGCCTGATGAGTGTATCGCCGCTTATGTCAAAAATATTTGGTAGAGACAAATTGAGCAATTTACGACTATCAATTCTAGTTGGAGGAGTTGGCGGTCGATCGAAGAAGGAGTTATTCGGATAGTGATCATCTGAAGGAGCGGTGTCTTCGTGACCCTGAAGGTAACTGTCTCCAGAAAACGGTAGAGGCAGCCTCACGTAATCCGACACTGAATCCAAAGTGTCACTCACAGACTGGCTCTTAGGATACACGCCTCTTCCCACAATGAGGTCACTTAATTCACTCGCAGTCAGTAAATTATGTTTGTTATCTGTTGGATCGCTTCCGTCACCGTGAAACGAGATAGCACTAACGTTGGAATTTGTTCTTTCTCTAAATAAGTTTTCTTTATTATGTTGTTCTTGGTTCTGAAACTTTGCAGCTCCATCGACACAATCCGAGCTAGGTTGAGATGACTGTAATCTTAATGTGCCTGTTGCATGACTAGTTCTTTCTGACTTGTTTTTCAGGATTGAAGAAACGCTATCGAAATCTGCAAGATCATTTTCTTTTGCTGGCTTATAGCTGTCGTAATGAGAGCCATCGTAATCTGTTCTACTGGCTTCAGATAAGGTGTCCATTTTCGATCGCGCAGTAAGTTCAGAACTGCTCATGGTGTAGACTCCGCTTGTTTCACTTGATGCTGCTACAGTAACTGGTTGACCTAAACCGTCGTACAAAGCGGAAGCTGTATCTTGAGAATATTCTACATCTATGCCAACTGTACTGTTGTCACTCATCATTGAGTTCTGAGCAGTATGACTGTATCCTAATTCTAAACTGCTCGCGTTAGATGTCCTACTAAGAGTACTGAGACCCGCTCTGGCCATTATCACTGTACTGCAAGATGAGGAACATTGCGATCCGGTGCATTTTAATTTATTTGATCTTGGACTGTCTGTCAAGGTTTCGCTAATACTTTGATCAGGTAAAGAGGTCGTTTCTTCTAATTGGTTCATTGAGTGTTGTTCTGGTTGTGTTATTTCATTTCTATTGACATTCTCACAGTCTTCCTTAGTCTTCTTCGCTCGGATTTTAGATTTTTGTAGTTGTAATGACGATGTTTTAATTAGTGGCTGATTATCTTGTGGCATATTCCGTATACAGTAAGAATGTGAGCTATCTAGCAAATGAGCGAAAGCCAAACTTTCCGTAGACGGTGCTGGGGGAGAATCTATCATAATTTCTAATTCATCTTCAGATTGAACTCTGTCACTCACAATACCTGACGTGGTGTTCGAACTTGTAGTAGAAATCACTGAAATTCTTTGTTCACTTTTATTTTGATTGTATTGATTGTTTAAAGATTTCGAGTAACCAAAACAAATTTTGCGCTCCTCTTCTTCCTTTCTCAAGATTTCATTGAATTTTGGTGCGATTTTCATTGAGAATTGATGTGTGTCTCTACAAAGAGCAAAAAGATATTTACATTTTTCTTCACTTGATGAAAACAATGTCATTTTGCCCTCCTCGGTTCTAATCTCAAATTTCTTTCTATCAAAGCTTAGTTTTCCGATAGCGCTCCATATGAAGTTTGAAAGTGATCCATAATCAGGCAGAATCTTTATGCCCTTAGCTGTGACAAGCAGCCAAACTGTCCCAGGCTCGGGTTCTGATTTAGATTGTTTTAGGCGGTATCTATGTGAGTTTATCGTATCAGGGAGGAGGCAAACCTCACGAATAAATCTGGATTCAGCGTCAGCTTTTGTGAGTCCACGGTGTTCTCGATGGCAAGCGCGCATGGCTGCTGCTACCCAATCGCCAGTGAGGGATGAGGGTGCGTAATCATCAACTTTGAAGTAGTCCCTGTCCTCGAAAGTGTCTGCGTCACCGTATTCAGCTTGTAATGCTAGTCCGGTAAGCAGCAGTATCAGTTCGGCAGGCAGAGCATCTCGCGTGCGCACGTTCTGGCGCAGTTGCAGGAAGTAAAGATGGCGGCCGACTTCGTCATGCAGGAGCAGCGGACTCTCCACGTGGAACTGCACGACCAGGTGCAATTCAAGGAGCGGCTTCCCGTTAGCGTCCAAACCCTGCAACAAATAATTTGATATTAATTTCTGAAGTAAGTCGATCTTAGATAAAATTTTAGATTTCTATGTAAATCTTAGAAATCGAAGGATCTTATAATGCGATTTTAGCATTTGCGTTTTAATTTGTAATAAAATAATAAAGGTATTAGGACTTACATGGGTGTGGGATGATCTCCAACTCTTTGGCGCATATTTAGATAGTTTGCTTTCTAAGTCAACAAACAAGTATTCTCCATCTGAAAAGACAACATGATATTGTTAATGTGTTTAATTAATATTACATTAATTTGATTATAAAAAAACTCATGTAGGTATAATTATGTAATACTGCTCTGCATAAAGGTTTTGTTGTTTGGTCAATACACTGTTTCTTGTTGGAGGTGCCATTATTGTCTCTATAATGTGACATTGTGATGCCTGTATCAATAAAGAACATTTTATTACCCAACAGCGTTTGTTTGTAAAGTAAGACAGAATGCTTACGAGTTGGGATGTGTGACGCCATGAATACATAATAACAATGTTTTGTGAAATCACTCGCCAACGTTTAGAACTTAAGTCAGGTACGAGTAGTATGTGTAAATCTTATGGTGAAAATGATGACACTCACTTTGCAGAATTGCTAATCCGAAGAGTTCTATGTCGGTCATGCCTTGTAGTTGCGCGTGAGCATTGGCCAAAGACTTCAATTCTTTGATCCTTGCTTTGGCTTCGACGACGAAGTGCAGTGGTTGGGGCTGGCCGGGCATGCGCAGTGACAGGAACCGCGCGCCCGCGCCGAGCGTGCGCGTGTCGCCGCCCAACGGCCCGCGAACCGAACACAGAGCACGCATGTCGCATCTCGAAACCACTGTTACTCGCACTGAAACAAAAAATATTTATATTAGCCATTGTTGTCAACTTATCAGACCAATAGAGCAAACCATGCTCCACCTCCTATCCTGCCCTCTGTGTCCCAAAACATACAGTCAAGGGTGACCTCTGCGCTGCCACCGACATTGCCGTGGAAATGGCAGTTTTGGGAAAACAAGATTTAAAATACAGTCGTGCCAGCGACACGAAGAAGAAGATTAAAGTATTGCACATGGTCGCAAGGTTTGGTCTTAGGTTATCGCACGGCGCAATTTTAAATATGAGAGCGTTAATTATACACCACGACCCTCTTGCTTTGAAGACTAGGCAATGTTATCGAACGATAGGTGTTTTTCAGCCTATAAAATGTACAGACGCCAGCACATCAAGCTACCCGAAACTGTCACATTTTCCCAATCAACTTTGAACCTTATGCTCTAGCGATAGAGTTGAAAATCTATTAAAGAAATTTGACAGATTGTAATAGCTTGATGTGCTGGCGTCTGTACATGCACGATACCACTATCCCACTAATTGAGTTTTAAAGGTCGTATAATAGAGAGAGAGAGAGAGATCCCTCATAAAAAGTGAATGCATTCAAACCATTTTGCTGGGATAGAAGTACCTAGGCAAAGAGTGAGAGCCAGATTATATTTGAAAAGACATCGTCATCAAATGCTTATAAAACCTTCCTAACATTTATATTTAATTTGTACATAGCCAGTGTAAGTATATGGTAGGTACCTAGCTTTGTTCTGGGTTGTCTTCGTTCGACCGGATTCAAATGTGTTTACAGCCTCACGAATTCTTTGTGCGTCATAGTAGATTAATTAGTATTCACCTAAAACTACAAATATACGACGTAAGATGATAAATAATTATCATGCCTAATTTAGAATCATAAAGCAAATATTTTTTGAGTCAATTTCTTGCTCACTTGATATAATTGTTTTATTTAACAGATGCACGGAATGTTGTATATTAACTCCTCATAAAAATATGATTTATGCAAGCTTGTACCAATATACCTATTACTATTATGGTATACTACATGTCCTACCTACACGCTAGTCCTTTTCGGTGTACTTTCCTATTCACCAGCGCGGCAGCGGATCCTGAGCGTGGTAGGAATGTCGGAACCGCGCCAGCTGTACATTCCATTACTTTTTTTCTTACACGATCTCCTTTTTGCTACCTGCTGTTTTTGTGGCGCACATTGTTGCGTTTACTTGTAAATTTTATTTTTGTAAAATTAAACACATGCGCACGTGTTCATTTGTGTAGATCATGTTATTTTTTCTAATTGTTTATTTATACCAATTTTGATATACATAAGTAACCTTAGGTATAAATTAGAAATCGGAGAAATGGCGTCAATTCCGAATAAAATCGCTCGTTATAAAGGTTTTTAATTGTGTCAATCATTGATTAATGATATTCGTATATCATTAATTCATATATAAAATGACATAAAAAACCTATGTGGACCAGTGAACGAAAATAAACAAGAGTTTTCTAAACCAAACAATAAAATCATTAATTGAAACTGTAATTGTTGAGAATGAAAAGTACACTGTTAATAAATACCTACCTACGAGATGCAGTGGCTTATTCTGGTAAACAGAAGGACGTAACATGATGACTTGTTTTTGGTCGACACCGATACCTATGGTTGGACTTATAATTAGCTGCAGTAAAATGACAGCTTATGTGTTACTAAAATGACTGAAATTGGCGTCTTTTTGTTTTTTTGCGGCCATCAACCAAATCTTGTTTTTCTAGTGTAACAAACGAAACTTATTTGACATGCATACCTATCTCTAAACGCAAAGTGTCATTTTACTGCACCTAATTAAAAGTCGGAATAGGTAGGTATAGTAGGGATCATACGGTTTTTCGTTGGATATGTTTTGTAAAAATCGATCAATGAAAAATGTGCTCTGTGCAAAGTTGCGCCTACTAAAGGCTGAACTACCTACTGACTGACAGACTCTTCAGTCTTCAACGAATTTGTTAAATTAGGTAGGTTGGACCTATCCCCCCCCCATCTACTCATTATTATAACATTTTTCAGGGTCTTTTGAATGTGCTGACATTAAATGTATCCTACCTAAACCTTGCAGCGTAGTATAGATAGATTAGTACCTAAGACCTATAGACAGGCTCGTCGAATATGAACGAACCAAATCGACGCCATGTCAGTGGTATGTTGACTATGATAGGTCCTACGTAGGTAAGTACGTACATATTATAAAACATTTAAAGGAATGTAGAACCACAAGATCACGTAAAAAAAACTAGACGCGAATAAATTTCATCCCATCCGGTACCTCTGCGTCTCTTCAGCTCTTGATAGCCATAAGAACATGTTTTTTGTTTTAGTAAATGCGCGATAGTTTGTGATGGCGGTCAGGCGCAGCGGGGCGGGGGCAGACCGGTCGGCGCAGGCGGCTGCGTGCGGCGGATGGGGCGCGGGCCGGAGGGGGAGGGGGGGCGCTACGTAAGCGCGGTAGCAGCGGACGGCGACGCGAGGAATGCGGACGACCTTCAGATGCCGAGCGCCCCTCCCCCTACGCCAGCCGCATCTTGCGTCCTCGCATACCTAAAGCCGTCGTTGCCTCCAATTTTCGACATCTCGCCACCAATTTTGACACTCAAAAATTTTTAAGGACGATAATGGATGGACTCGAACAGGGTTCATCTATCATCTCTTCATAGTTCCGACTAGGGTACACAAGTCCAAAAGTAGGTAAGTATGTAAAATAGCACCAGCAGTTTTTTAAATTTAATGGGTGAGTAATTCATTTTATTTACCTACCTTGAAGTTAATAATCGAATCATAGTGGCAGTGTTTATTAAAAACTGCTAATACAACAAATTCAATTAGTTTCGCTTTAGAAAATTTCAAGAATGTGTAAGAAAACGAGGTTCCTAAATGGTTTCTACAGCACACTTTACTGCCTATCCAGGTTTGGGTTTTCTCAGCCTCAGGTTTTTCCAGCTAGATTTATTGACCTAATTTTATATGTACCTAATATTACTTTAAGCAGTACCTATAAGCGCTAAGTACAAATTGCTCTCCCTATTTCCTCTTTGATTCTCTAGATTCTTTACGTCAAAGATCAGAAAAATTATAACGTATTGAATTAGCACTCAAACTCAAACTCAAAGCATTTATTTCAATTAAACCATTTACAGGCACTTTTGAATTGTCAAGACACACTGACGTCAGTCATTAATTCACGATCTTAGGTACCTCTGCATCTTACTAAAATAACAGACAACAATTCAGGCATCGCAACATGAATGTTGAAACAAAACTACTTTACCTATATACCTAGGTTTAAAAACTAGAGTGCACTAATATTAGCCTGGAACTTGAACAGTTCAAGTTGGTATGCACGTATCCGAGTAGCAAGTACCTTTATTTTTTAACCGACGAAAAAACGGAGGAGGTTCTCAATTCGACGAGTATATTTTTTAATCAACTGTTAGCAAACATTTCTAATATATATTATCATCTATGACTTGACACATACCTACATCTTTTTAATTAAGTTTTTGTAGGTTTCTACTTACACCCTGTCTGCTAAGTAACTGTTATCGGGTCTATGACATATCAAAAACTTTTGGGATTGCCTCGTCTTTATTTATCGGTTAGGTTCTTATTTTCTTAACAGATATGTCCCAAATTTTACATAATATTGATTCGACATAGTCTCAGTTTACTCAATAGGGAAAATATCTATATCGAAAAGTACCTTTGTCTCAAGAATAGATGTAAATTGAAAATTACACGTTCAGCACCAACTAGTCTGTACTATATTTCTTAAGTTCAACTGTTCTTTATAACTACAGTACTCTAAAATGTCCTCACTGTGCACTTATATCTATTGCTAAGGCTAATGGAGCAACTCTCGAAACCAAGGGCTATATCATTAAAGTCTTGCTAATATAGTGCACTGAACTCCATGAGTTGGTTTCCTTACATAACCAAAAATAACAAAAACAATAGGCAACCAGAAAGACTAGGACTAAGAACATAGGATTATGGGTTACGTATATTCTTGCACAATTTTATGCTTCGATATAGGGTGTCGCCGCGCGCCGGTGGGCCAAAAGATGAAGAAGACTATTTATAAGCTTAGGAAAAGCTAACTTTGAATTTTCCAAGTTGTCCAACCTCGTCAGTTATACTCACCCTGTCTGTTCACTTTTGGAGCTCAGGGGCTCTACGAAATTCCTAGCATTCACATTTCCGCACTATAGTCTATATCTTAATTATTGTTTGACCTGCTTATACGACGACAAAGCTTAGTACTTACATACGAATTAGTAGGCCAGGCGGCAGGCCAGTTGACCATTTAGCAGGAGCGTAGATTGACGTACTGAGTTCACGGTTCAATGGACACATCCGTAACTCGAATGACCCGGCGCACGGAGGTCAATTTCAAGTAATTAGCGGTACGAAAATTATGATTCTCAAGTTGAGGGTAGATAAAAAAAAATACTTTAATCTGTTTAGTACTGTCTACTGCTTACACAATTAAATACATATTGACAAAAAGTCATTAGGTCAATACTTTGTGTGTATTGTATGTCCAAGTTAGGTATCAGTTGAGCGAATTGTTTTTATTGTGTCTGCGTAAGATCACTATGCTAAATAGTTATCGATTAGTTGGATTTGAAAAAAATGGTGCTTATTAATGAAGGTCAAAAATAATCATATGGTGAAATTTTTTTTTGATACTTAAATATTTAAAAGTTCTTTTGTAAAATAATTATTTATTACTAGCTGTGCCCGCGACTTCGTTCGCGTGGATGTCGGAAAACAACAGGTAATGTGTCGCTTAGGAAAGGTGTAATTGCCACTCCTTCATTGAAATGGAAGAATCATCAGATCTTGCCTGGTAACGCTTTCCTTACCTAGGGTTCGCTACCACGGCCCTTTCGACTGCAATCACTGCGTCTTCATGGTTCATAATGACAATGCGACGAAGTGTCACTTTGATTTTTGAGAATAAATTAAAATAAAAGCGCCTGCTCGAGGCTGATTATCTAACCAAATAGCCATAATTATGTCCATTAATTTTTATTTTGCGTCTGTCTTAGAATACCAACTTGTAAAATCATATCACCATTTTATCTAAAGTATATCTGAGATTAGTAGGTGAAGTTTGAAGTTAGTTTTTCTAAGTCTTGGTTTCTTCTCTGTGGTAAATTTAGAATTTCTTAACTTGGTATTGAAGATATCATATATACCTACCAATATTATGCTTTATAAAGCATCGAGATATCTAGATGATAAAAGGAAGAATACATTAATGGTAAGAGCTTCTACATAAAGTTGCCCGTGTAAAAAGCAACCCATTAAACTTTGGTTATATTTGACACTGGCCGCCATTTAAACTACGAAGTTGAAACCCATGAAAACTTTAGACATGATTTTGATTTAGACCTTATACTGCCGAAAACCAGAAAAAAAATTGTAAAGATAATTACAAAAAAATATAACCGACTTCCATAAAAAACCCTAGAAAGTGCAAAATAGTTTAGTTTGGGAAGACGTTGCGCGTTGGCAAGAAATTACAGACTTCTGAAACCAAAGGTCTATTGCACTTTGAAGTGTGTTTTTAAGTCTGTTGTATTTTATTTTATTTCACACAAAGTCGTGTAAGTTTATATTGAAAACCATGAAAACGACACACATGATAAAAAAGAAAAAAAAAATTGCAGCCGCCATCTTCGATTTTCATTTTGACGTCACAATCGGCTTCAGCACTCTCGAAAACCATGAAAACGACACACACTACCAATTTTTCGACTTTCATTTTAACCGGTATTGAGACGGTTTACCAACAGTCGATTGGTCCATGAACCGTTGGTCAACACCATTAACTTTTCATCCAAAGGACTTGTGACCCACGAACGTTGCCCCAACAGAACTCTACGTCAGTGAATGCTTAACCAACAGAATGTTTTGACCAATAACTTTTCACCCAAAGAACATTTGACCCATGTCAAATAGAACTAAGGATGCAAGGGCGAGCGAAGCGAGCTCGGGACTTGGGGCACCCCGACTCGGACAGGTAGGGTTCGAAGGGATGATGGCGGCTCAAGTGAGCGAGCAAAGCGAGCGAAGGGCACCTCGAGGTTAGGCTTGGTTAGGTTACTTTATACCCTTTTCACAGAAATAAAGGACTACCTACGTCTTATTATTATTTTACTTTCATCTTTCCCGGCGTCTTTTGGCCTTGTTCTTTGGGTGAAAAGTTATTGGTCAAAACATTCTGTGGGTAAAGCATTCACTGACGTAGAGTTATGTTGGCAAAACGTTCGTGGGTGAAAAGTCCTTTGGAAAAAAGTTAATGGTTTAAAGATAATGTTCACCAACGGTTCATGGGCCAATCGACGGTGGGTAAGCAGTTACAGTTTCATTTTAACCTCACTATTGGCACTCTCAAAAACCAATAAAACGAAACCCATAAAAAAAATTGCAACCTCCGTCTTGGATTTTCGTTTTGACCTGCCTATCGGCTTCAGCACCTTTGAAATCTATGAAAACGACATCCATGACAAAAAATCAAAACAAAATTGCAGCCGCCATCTTGGATTTTCATTTTGACCTGACTATCGGCTTCAGCACCCTCGAAAACTATCAAAACGACACCCATGACAAAACATTTGAAAAAAATGGAGCCGCCATCTTGGGTTTTCATTTTGACCTGACTATCGACTTCAGCACCCTCAAAAACCATGAAAACGACAAACATGATAAAAAAACTGCAGCCTTCATCTTGGATTTTCATTTTGACCTGACTATCGACTTCAGCACCCTCGAAAACCATAAAAACGACACCCATGACGAAAAAGTTAAAAATTTAGGCAACCGCCATCTTTGATTTTCTTTTTGACCTCACTTACCGGGGTCAGGATCCTCGGAAACCATGAAAAATAGCTATCTCTCTCTCTGTGTGTGTGTGTGTCTCTATCTACCTATTACTTTGAAAAATGAGGCATAACGCTTTTTCGTTATTTGACGATTTCTCCCTTAGAACTCCTACCGCAAGCTCCATATAAGAACTTCGTTAAAAAACGCTCTGCGTTACTCAACTTTCTATATCAATAATTATCTAATTTCTTTTTCGCTCAGAACACCACATTCATTATTATTATCTTACATTATCCTCACTTTTTGTTTAAAATTATTTTAGCGCCACAGGCGCCACTAAATAAACCATCAATGGAAAGCGATTTTGTTTAATATTATAATCATTATCATTACTTTTTAAAATAACATAGACATAAGTAGGTATCTGTGTTATTTCGTCATTTAAGTAAGCATAAACTAATAGGACGTGATTATTCACATCACAATAACAATAATATGTTTTCGTTAGTAGGTACTATATCGCGCCAATAGATGTCGTTACGTGTTACTAAAAAACGTAAAAAGTTGTTCTAGAATACTTTAAATTGATTATAATTATCTTTTGATACAGTGAACCGATTGCGATGAAATAAAAACTAATCACTGCTCCGAGTTCTACACCATATTTGAGTATAAAAGTAACCGTATTGGTTTGGTACTTTTTACGTTGACCCTGTTCAAATCAATAATCTGTCACATCCATACAGACAAACAGACAAACCGACAAACCGACAAACAGACAAACAGATAAAAATTCCAAAAATTGATGAAATGGCATCTATTGGTTATCCTTTAACACCCCAACTATTTTTTTTGGAAATATTTTCAATGTACAGAAACGTCTCGTCTACAGATTTATTATATGTATAGATATAGAATAGAAGATAGATAGATATAGAAGATAGAATAGAATAGATAGAAGATAGATATAGATTATAAAAGTAAACCTAAGTACCTACCTAATAAAAAAAAAACTCAATAACAGAAAATAAAATACCTACCTACCTAAATAAACCTATTTCTGATGATACGTGGCTAAATAATAACAGCCGCACAGGTCGATCGATCAGGTTAAGCTACGCTTGCCGCGGTTGGTCTGTGGATGGGTGACCATCTTTACATATGGAGACCCCTCCGTGCCTCGGAAAGCACGTTAAGCCGTTGGTCCCGGCTGTCATTCGTGGATCTTTGACAGTCGTTACGGGTAGTCAGAAGCCCGAAAGTCTGACAACCAGTCTTACCAAGGGGTATCGTATTACCCAGTAACTGGGTTGTGGAGGTCAGATAGGCCGTCGCTCCATGTAAAATACTGGTATTCAGCTGCATCCGGTTAGACTGGAAGCCAACCCCAACATAGTTGGGAAAAGGCTAGGCAGATGAGGCAGATGAACTAATCTAAACTCAATAAATAAGCAAAATCCCTAAAAACTAATATCTATACGAATGACTAATCCTACCTAACAGTTTTATAAAATAACCTACGGTCACTACGTACACTATCAAATATACTACCCATACTTTAAAATTAAAATCTATACTTACTTATAAAAACGACTTATAAAAATAAACCTAAATAAGTCTACCTTAAACTGTACTTAGTAAAAACTAAAAGGAATAAAAAGGTCGCACTGAAAAGCACGTTTTGGAATTGCAAGTAGCAGTTAAAACATACAATTTATAGAATGCTTTGAACGAACGCTCGCCTATTATTATTATCTTCGTCGTGTACTACGACAAACTTATTATTTGCGGTTGGTACAGTAATCGGGTCTAGGGATCGAACCGCAAAATTAAGTTTGTTTTTTATTGTATATTTTTTTCCGGGATAAAAAGTACCCAGTATGGTGCCCAGGATATTAAAGAATAATTATACCAAGTGTCATCGTAATCGAACCGGTAGTTTTTGCGTGATGCCTGAACAAACAGACAGACAGACAGAATTTTTTTTTAATCACATTTTTGGGTTCTGTGTCGGTCTAATAACACAACAACTAATACCTATTTTATAAAAAACAACAAAATAAATTCAAATAAACTATTTAAAGACTAAAAGTCGCGCTGATAAGCACGGTTTGTTAATATCAATTATCGTCTGTCAATAAGGTCGAACGCTCTGAACGCATCAACAGCCAAATATTGAATGAAGCTCGCGCTCGGACCTCCCTTACCCTACCGCCGCGACCCGCGTCGAGCGCGGCAACCGTTACACAAAAATAATCCTTATGGCATGATTCAGTATTCACGCGCGACGGCGCGATGGCTTATTAGCGTATTTCATGTATAAGTTTGGTGTTTCTATACCGATTACTATGATTCTTTTTTTATTGAATAGGTAATAATATTAACTTCTTTTAATTAGGGATGAGTGAGAGTATTATAAACGTAAGAGTAAACAAATATAATCAGAAAGCTCCGAACTGCTAAGGTATCGGGAGTTACACGTGTTATTGTGAGTCAACCATAAAAGATAGACATATGCTGTAGTAGGATATTTTTTAGATAATTTTATGTAGAACATTTCCGTTATAAATGATTTCTATGTAGCTTTAACCATTAAGGCTGCACACGCGACGGAAGCTTAAAAAATGGAGCAACTTCTCCCGTTTTCCCAACATTTCCTTTCACTGCTCTGCTCCTATTCATTGTAGCGTGATGAAAAGTATACTATAACCTCCCCAGGAGTATGAAGAATAATTGTACCAAGTTTCGTTAAAATCCGTCGAGTAGTTTTTGTTTCTATAAGGAACATACAGACAGACAGACAGACAGACAGACAGACAGACAGACAGACAGACAGACAGACAGACAAAAATTTTACTGATTGCATTTTTGGCATCAGTATCGATCACTTATTACCCCCTGATAGTTATTTTGAAAATATATATCATGTACAGAATTGACCTCTCTACAGATTTATTATAAGTATAGATGACATTGATTTTCAACTACATTTTTGGCTTTCGAAGCGTAGACATTTCAAGAAACATGTTAGAACATAAAAATTTTAGTTATAACAGCTGGAGTCAACATTTTTCTATTATATTTGATTTGATTTTTCGCCGCATACTACCGCTCCCTGAACATTTTATTTTCAGGGAATGGCACTAATTTAACAAATCGTGAAAGATACAAACGAGGACCTATTTAAAATTTTGTTTTTATCATCACACTCTTGTATGTCGAATTTACGGCCAATAACATGAAAAATGAAGTAAAATTCCACAGGAAGTTCTCTATTTATTACAAGAACCCAAGAAAAAAAAATGTATTCTGCGAGTTTGGCAAGTAACATTAAAAGTTGGCGCATTTAATAAGCATTCCAATTTTTTGTTTTTTTGGCAAACTCTCGAGAGTACAATTTTTTTTCAGTAAAGTCACAAAGTTTGGCAAAGTATTAATTTTTAATATTTGGTTGGGCAAAAAGTGACATTTAAATGCCAATAATTTTAAAACATAACTAGATTTTTTCAAATATTTTTCTGATAACTATTATGACTTGGCCTATTACCCGATTCCGGCTTGACGTCGACTTACGGGACACCCTGTATATATATTATTAGGTTTGTGTATTAGGTATAGTATATTAGTTATTTTATGTAGGTAAGTATTGCGTAAGAATAACGTAGGTACCTAATTAATATGAATTTCTTAAAAATATTTTCATTATTATTAAATTACGTTATTACTTATGTACCTATTCATATTTTCATATCTATATTTGATTTTCTATATTCCATATTATATTAGATAAAGGAGAATGTGTAAGACCGTACCCAGACCACAAAAGTTAATTGTAGCATTATGAACTATATGTTGATCTTTATTGCCCTCAAACTACTCGTTTAATTAATCCTAAGACAGCATGTCTGAATTCACTTAATGAAAAAAGTTATGTGAGAAAATTAAATTGATTTAGTAAAAGGAAATATTGAACTTATCCTTTCAAAACTTATTGACCTGCTAATGATGGACACTTTTGAAATTAATAAACCCCTTAAAACTTTTTGCGCTTCTTGCGCTTATAATGATGCACTTTTTAAATAATTGTGCCTCTTTTTAACTTTCTGTAATTATTTGAGGTTCACAAAAGAAAGCATGTATTTAATCAAATCTTTGATAATTCTCTTTTTGAGCTGTTAAAAATATTATTGAATAGTCTAATATAATGATTGCGCTTCTTTTTGTAAACCTCAAATAATTCCTAGTTTGGGGTCCTAAAAATACTGAATGGCAGAGTAACTGCGACCAACTTGGATGCAGCGCTCGCTCGGCTTGCGCGGTGGTCACAGTTCCAACCTCGATTAACCCGTTTGGTCGAGGTACCCTAGCAAAAAGGTAACAAAACCTTGCTGAAGCACTAGAGACCCATTTTATATCTGAGACACGTATACAAGTTAGTTACGAACCGTCTCTTCAGGAGACTTGACGAGTTTCAGCCACCAGAACAAGCCGGTTTTTGAAAAGGCTTCACTACCGTAGACCACATCCATACTGTTCGGCAAATTGTGCAGAAGACAGAAGAGTACAACCAGCTGCTGTGTATGGCATTTGTGGACTACGAGAAAACCTTCGACTCCATCGTAATATGGGCAGTTCTGGCCTCTTTGCAACGATGACGAATTGACTGGCGATACGAAGTGAATGAAGTGAGTGTGGAATTTTTTAGGTGTTTGTATGACGCTGCCACGATGACTGTCCAGATCCAAGATATGAAAACCAGCCCCATCCAACTACTCAGAGGAGTGAGACAGGGGGATGTGATATCCTCGAAAATGTTCACGAATGCGTTCGAGGACCTCTTTATGACGCTGCACGGAACGAGACAGGGTATTAACGTGAACGTGGTGTAAATATCACACCCCCGTTCTCACACCTTCGTTAGACTAGATGCTGCGTAGCCTTAATGGATTCTCTAGGTGGGTTGGCCTCGGCATGAATTTGGACAAGACAAAAGTCATGAGTCTTACAGAAGCGGTCATAGGGTATCTTTCATCCCGAAAAAAAGTGCTTTTCCCAAGGAAAACAACAATAACGTTATTATAATAATAGATGGCGCCACGTGACCTTTGTCTTGATCGCAGACGAAGTCGCGGGCAACAGCTAGTACTTACTATACAATGGGGATATTTACAAATAAAAGCAGGTAGGTATATACGTTATGAGGTAGGTATGTGCCTTCATAAAGAGCCACTTATACTGCCCACCTGAGCCTAAAGTGTCTAGTAATAGGCATTATGGCGGGGTTTTTTTTAAATATATATTCTGAATCCACATTTAATGAATATATCCGAATATATATTAAAAACAAAAAACCGGCCAAGTACGTGTCGGACCACGCACAACGAAGGGTTCCGTAGTTGGAATGAATTTATCCCAAGAACAAACTTAACATTCTAGTTGAAAAACATATTCTCCCATACATTCCAACTGAAAATGTAAGTTTGTACGCACAATATTGAGAGATTTACCATGTTGTTTCAAGATCATAGACTTCTTATTAATTTTCCTGTAATCTATAGGTATAGAACTATTTTCTGTATTTTTTTCAAAATTATTTTAGGCTCAGTAGTTTCGGAGATAAGGGGGGGGGGGGGGGAATGGTAAATTTCCGTCTATTGTCTTAAATAACTTTAATACAATTTACTTTAAAATTATGAAAAGAATATATTTGAGATCCTCACGGTAAGCACTTTCATTTGATATGTCACACGGTACAGATTGTGAAACTTTTTTTTTAAATTGTCTATTTACCCCTCAAAAATGACTCCCATTTTCAAAACTCATATATTTACGTTACACGTCTGTGTTTGGGTCACAGAGATTCATATGTGTACCAAATTTCAACTTAATCGGTCCATAAGATTCGGAGCAAATTGGCTGTGACAGACGGACAGACAGACAGACAGACAGATAGACAGACAGACAGACAGACACACGAGTAATCCTATAAGGGTTCCGTTTTTTCCTTATGAGGTACGGAACCTTAAAAACGACCAAAATGCCTATTACTGCACTTTAGGCTCGGGTGGGCAGTATAGAGCTGCGTATATCTACAGAACGTTCGATTAGACCCATCAGTGATTCGAAGAAAGGGATTAAATTAGCGATTATCGTCTTTACGTAATTTATGACGAATGGACTAAATGTTTGGCTGGTGTATAGTGACATAATAGTTCATTATTTATTACACTATCGCGTTTCATCCTCAAGTAGCAGCTCAAGTTTCTACAAATAGGTCATGATTAGTTTACGGTGGTCAAATCTAGCTACCTTTTACTTTCTCAATTACCTGTCCTAAATACCGATATACCACCTCTTAAATCGTGATTAAAATCTCTCCATTGTGTAAAACTGGGAGCGATTTTATGTAGGCACCATTGAGATGGATTGAAGTGCACAATGTCATGTGCACGGTCATGTGTTCTAAAGCCAACAAAACATGGCAAAAAAGAAGTACGTTTCATTGGTTATTTTTTTTATTTACCTACCTACTCGTTTTGCTATCAACGGAATGCGGTCGCTATGCTAGTCGTTTATTACGGGCTAATGATTCATCAACTTTATCAATCACTGCAGTGATGAGTCTGACCACTAAGTATTACAGCTGTGTTTAACATGTATGAGATACTTTACTTACTTTCAAAGGAGGTACCCAATGAACGGTATTATACGGAACGTAATCATCCTCCTGCCCCTAACCCAATTTGTTTGTGGTCGGCGCAACATATCTTCTTCTCATCTCTATGAGCCGTCAATCTCAATAGTCACCTCCTCGCTAGCCATTATCATTTTTCGCACAATCCATCCATCGTTTCTTTGGTCTTCTACTCTTATAACTTATAACCATCCAATTCATGGGCGTACCCAGCTTCTGGTCCAGGGAGGGGGCAAGTCGGATTTTTTAGGTCAAATTGACCGCGGCTGTTTTGTCATACACACTACGTCAACCCATACACAGAATGGGTACCGCGGGGAGTCTACAGCCCACACTCACCTCACGGTGAATGGTAGACTCACTTGGTGTTGGACTCGCGGGGGTATGTGAGTTGGCCCCAGGTGTGTTCCTGGGAAACGCCAATATGACGAGGGCCCATTGGTCATGTCATGTTATCGTTTGATAGAAAATGGGAGTAGATAGTTTTGGTTGGCGTATGCCTTTACGGGCGAGGTCTCCCTTGTCCACCTTGTGTGGACGCCAATATTGAATGTCATACACACTACACAAACACACCTACATGAAACATTAGGTATATGTAGTGTAGTGTGTAGGGCAAACAGCCGCAAATGATCCTGCTTTATAGGTTTTTTGGCAATTGCACCGTGCATTTTGCCAGTGTCTACTGCGCGGTTTATTTAAAAGTTAGAGCATTTAAGGCCCCGTTTACACTTTGATTAGTAATTAGACGAGTTCATACATAGTAGGTACGCAAACACAGATTTACTTAGCAATTGGCTATGGCTGACGGTAAGTAGGTAGGTAGACGGTGCAGTTAGTAGGTAAAGTAAGCCTAGGATAGGATAATAAGAAACCTAATAAAAACAAACTATGAATTGAGGAACGTGGGGCAGACAGGACTTCTACTGCCATTGCAGGGAAAATTTTAATAATCCATGATTCACAACTTACAGCACACCCAAGGATTAGGACCAATTGAAATAATTGCGTAACTCAATGTTAATGTCTTTCATATTTTGACAATTCGACAACATTCATTGCATTGTTTTCGAGCAGACGGATTTTTTTAAAACATTAATAGATTGGGAATTTCTTTCAAAATCCTTTGGATTGTGAAACAAAGTGTCTTACGCAATTGAAGCAGGGTCCTGAAGTTGAACCTCCTTCTGTCTGATATCAGATTTATAGTCTCGGACTACCGTTTACGTTTTGTAATGATAAGGGTGGTCCGTGGTATACGAACAGTAGGTACTTAGTAACTTTCATGAGGTAGAAAAATAGTGAAACCTAGTTCCAAATCCTAAAAACACGTGCGTTTGTTTTGTATCAGACTATCAGTTAATCAGTAAGTATACCTAAGGCGCTTTGCAGATGGAGCAACTTTAGTGGAGGCAACTATCAACTTTTTGAAATTTTCTACGGAAATTTTCATAGAAAAGTTGCCAGTTGCTACAACCAAATAGCCCGAGATGTACCTACGTAAACAGCTAGTTGCTGCAATAATTGCTCCATCTTTAAAGCGCCTAATAGACACAACACACATAACGCGACTAAAACCGTTTCAGATATCTTGGAAATGTTATCAAATTAATGATTACATTTAATACAAATTCGATAGTGATCTTCAACTATTCTGAGCCACCCGTCTTCTCTGCATAAATGAAATAATTCTCTTTTGCAATAGAGAAATATTAAAATTGGTCCTTGTTAAATGAGTCAGGCAGGATGTTTGTTTTTAAGTAGAGCGTGACGTGAGCTATACAAGATACAAGTCCCGTTTGGTTTTCGGACTAGTTTTGCAGGTTCATTCTACAAACATGTTTGGTATATTGTGCTTCTTTAGATTTTTTCTTAAGTGCTGGGTGTAGTGTTTTAAAACTAGGCAACTGAAACCATTTATGAAATCGCGTGTCTCACATTTTTGACCGAAAACCTTTTAAAGACCTGGTACATAATTATGTTGATGTGATGTTATGATGAGATCATAATTATTATAAACTAAGTAACTATTTTTAATAGCGTTTAGAAATTTAACAATATGGCCAAAAACTAAAATGTTTCTACAGTAGTAGACAAGCCAATAATTTGTAACTCATTATCTATTCTTCTTCTTCTTCTATATCTATACATATAATAAATCTGTAGACGAGACGTTTCTGTACATTGAAAATATTTCCAAAAAAAATAGTTGGGGTGTTAAAGGATAACCAACAGATACCATTTCATCAATTTTTGGAATTTTTGTCTGTTTGTCTGTTTGTCGGTTTG
This sequence comes from Gortyna flavago, assembly GCA_963669345.1. Lineage (NCBI taxonomy): Eukaryota > Metazoa > Arthropoda > Insecta > Lepidoptera > Noctuidae > Gortyna > Gortyna flavago. Next base: position 12,803,070 of record OY770129.1, read on the forward strand.
TCGGTTTGTCTGTTTGTCTGTTTGGATGTGACAGATTATTCATTTGAACAGGGTCAACGTAAAAAGTACCAAACCAATACGGTTACTTTTTATACTCAAATATGGTGTAGAACTCGGAGCAGTGATTAGTTTTTATTTCATCGCAATCGGTTCACTCTATCAAAAGATATAATCAATTTAAAGTATTCTAGAACAACTTTTTACGTTTTTTAGTAACACGTAACGACATCTATTGGCGCGATGTAGTACCTACTAACGAAAACATATTGTTGGTGTGATGTGATTTGTGAATAATCACGTCCTATTAGTTTATGCTTACTTAAATGACGAAATAACACAGATACCTACTTATGTCTATGTTATTTTAAAAAGTAATGATAATGATTATAATATTAAACAAAATCGCTTTCCATTGATGGTTTATTTAGTGGCGCCTGTGGCACTAAAATAATTTTAAACAAAAAGTGAGGATAATGTAAGATAATAGTAATTAATGTGGTGTTCTGAGCGATAAAGAAGTTAGATAATTATTGATATAGAAAGTTGAGTAACGCAGAGCGTTTTAATATGGAGCTTGCGGTAGGAGTTCTAAGGGAGAAATCGACAAATAACGAAAAAGCGTTATGCCTCATTTTTCAAAGTAATAGGTAGATAGAGACACACACACACACAGAGAGAGAGAGAGCTATTTTTCATGGTTTCCGAGGATCCTGACCCCGGTAAGTGAGGTCAAAAAGAAAATCAAAGATGGCGGTTGCCTAAATTTTTAACTTTTTCGTCATGGGTGTCGTTTTCATGGTTTTCGAGGGTGCTGAAGTCGAGAGTCAGGTGAAAATGAAAATCCAAGATGGTGGCTGCAATTTTTTTTTATCATGTTTGTCGTTTTCATGGTTTTTGAGGGTGCTGAAGTCGATATAGTCAGGACAAAATGAAAACCCAAGATGGCGGCTCCATTTTTTTTAAATGTTTTGTCATGGGTGTCGTTTTGATAGTTTTCGAGGGTGCTGAAGCCGATAGTCAGGTCAAAATGAAAATCCAAGATGGCGGCTGCAATTTTGTTTTGATTTTTTGTCATGGATGTCGTTTTCATAGATTTCAAAGGTGCTGAAGCCGATAGGCAGGTCAAAACGAAAATCCAAGACGGAGGTTGCATTTTTTTTTATGGGTTTCGTTTTATTGGTTTTTGAGAGTGCTGAAACCAATGGCTTACCCACCGTCGATTGGCCCATGAACCGTTGGTGAACATTATCTTTAAACCATTAACTTTTTTCCAAAGGACTTTTCACCCACGAACGTTTTGCCAACATAACTCTACGTCAGTGAATGCTTTACCCACAGAATGTTTTGACCAATAACTTTTCACCCAAAGAACAAGGCCAACAGACGCCGGGAAAGGTGAAAGTAAAATAATAATAAGACGTAGTCCTTTATTTCTGTGAAAAGGGTATAAAGTAACCTAACCAAGCCTAACCTCGGGGTGCCCTTCGCTCGCTTTGCTCGCTCACTTGAGCCGCCATCATCCCTTCGAACCCTACCTGTCCGAGTCGGGGTGCCCCAAGTCCCGAGCTCGCTTCGCTCGCCCTTGCATCCTTAGTTCTATTTGACATGGGTCAAATGTTCTTTGGGTAAAAAGTTATTGGTCAAAACATTCTGTTGGTTAAGCATTCACTGACGTAGAGTTCTGTTGGGGAAACGTTCGTGGGTCACAAGTCCTTTGGATGAAAAGTTAATGGTGTTGACCAACGGTTCATGGACCAATCGACTGTTGGTAAACCGTTTCAGTACTGGTTAAAATGAAAGTCCAAGATGGCGGCTGCAAATCGAAAAATTCGTAGTGTGTGTCGTTTTCATGGTTTTCGAGAGTGCTGAAGCCGATTGTGACGTGAAAATGAAAATCGAAGATGGCGGCTGCAATTTTCTTTTTCTTTTTTTATCATGTGTGTCGTTTTCATGGTTTTCAATATAAACTTACACGGCTTTGTGTGAAATAAAATAAAATACAACCGACTTAAAAACACACTTCAAAGTGCAATAGACCTTTGGTTTCAGAAGTCTGTAATTTCTTGCCAACGCGCAACGTCTTCCCAAACTAAGGTTATTTTGCACTTTGTAGGGTTTTTTATGGAAGTCGTTTATATTTTTTTGTAATTATCTTTACAATTTTTTTTCTGGTTTTCGGCAGTACAAGGTCTAAATCAAAATCATGTCTAAAGTTTTCATGGGTTTCATCTTCGTAGTTTAAATGGCGGCCGGTGTCAAATATAACCAAAGTTTAATGGGTTGCTTTTTACACGGGCAACTTTATGTAGAAGCTCTTACCATTAATGTATTCTTCCTTTTATCATCTAGATATCTCGATGCTTTATAAGGCATAATATTGGTAGATATATATGATATCTTCAATACCAAGTTAAGAAATTCTAAATTTACCACAGAGAAGAAACCAAGACTTAGAAAAACTAACTTCAAACTTCACCTACTAATCTCAGATATACTTTAGATAAAATGGTGATATGATTTTACAAGTTGGTATTCTAAGACAGACGCAAAATAAAATGGACATAATTATGGCTGTTTGGTTAGATAATCAGCCTCGAGCAAGCGCTTTTATTTTAATTTATTCTCAAAAATCATAGTGACACTTCGTCGCATTGTCATTATGAACCATGAAGACGCAGTGATTGCAGTCGAAAGGGCCGTGGTACCGAACCCTAGGAGTGGCAATTACACCTTTCCTAAGCGACACATTACCTATTGTTTTCCGACATCCACGCGAACGAAGTCGCGGGCACAGCTAGTTAGTTAATAAATTTGATAGCCAACTTCCTGCACGGCTGTTGTCGAGCGTCTAATGATCTAAGTCAAACTTGGACATGAATGTTTATCAGTCTGCATTGACCATTCGCCGCTTTGAGCATGGTTGGTATTGCTGCAGTGGCCGGTGGTGTCGAGGAAGGGCGCGCGAGCGCAGGGTCAGCGGCCGCGGCGCGGTCGGCGCGGGCGTGCGGAATTCGAGCTATGCGTATGAAATGAAAGTGGCCGCATCGTGAAAGCGCGCGTATCTACTGCGGCTGTCCGTGACGCCGTCTGGGTCCACCTCACTCACCATGAATAGACAAATCCAATGCAGCTGCACGTAAAGACACTATAATCCTTGGTAAACCGCATCCATTGGCACTTCACTTCACTTTAAGTTGCGCGATCTTGTAAGCTGAATGGCGTGACGGCTGACGTCGAGGCGCACTAAGTCCATGGGCGCGCTAGTACGACTGAGTGAAGCAAAGCGGGCGCGTGGGTCGGCGGCGAAGGCACAGGCAAAGGCACGCGCGGGGCGCGCCGCGACTTCGGCTCCGTGGAATGCGGCAAGATAGTGGCGCGCGGGTACCGGCCGAGGCCCGCTGTAGGCTGGAGCCTCCGAGTGGGTACGGTGTGCGACGCGACTCGGTGGCGGCGTCACCGTGCGGCCGGAATGCGCGCGGTCAACCTCTGCCCATTAAAATAAATAGAATTTCCAAACACTTTGAGGCCGCGGCCCCGGCGACCTGCCTATGAGCACCTCTGGCTCTAATCTTTTGTTTAGCTTACAGTTAAGTCGACAACTAGGGCTCTAGTGCGCCCACACTGCTAAAACTGATATTTCTGACTTCTTTAGACTTGATTATTTTAAAGTAAGTAGGTACCTAGTTTCCTAGGTCTTCTAACCTACTTAGGTCTTATTCCACGGAGGCAAAGTACACGTATTATTAATAACTTACAGTGATATAAGTACCTACCTACCAACGTACTAAAATCTGTTATAGGTAAGTAGTAGGTACAATATCGTATCTTAGATACGTTCAAATAGGTAGCTACTGCATTCAATCGAAGTAAGTACCTACCTATGATATGAAAAAATAAGCTAGGTTAAGTAGAACCTATAAGAATCGAGACAGATCATACAAACTAAACTACGGTCATATTATATACTCATACCACTCACAGCTATGTAACTAAGTAATTAAGTATACAGTTTACATAAAATAGTCCTAACGAGTTTTTTGGTCTGGTGGAGTAAAGTTTCTCACACAGGAGGAAATAATGTCTGGATCCTTTTATCGTTACTTTAGGGATGCAAAAGATTATAATTAGTTAAACCAAAAGCTACTCGTACAGTCAACCACATGTCAGTGGTAACACTGCACTAAGTACAAAAATCGTCCATAGTACTATACTATGATAAAGGTGCTGTCAATATCAAATTGCTACCGATGTGTGGTTGACTGTACCTCTAACATGAGAGGGTTTGGTGAGACGAGGTGTCAAACAAGTACTTAAACGAACGAAAGCTGTATAGTAACCCAAAGAGAATGTAAAACACTAGCGTTATAGTACTACCTATTGTAAGTCTATGTAAAATTAATTGGACAGAAACTTTATTACTTAATATTGGTGAAAATCATTATTTCTAGTTCACACTCAATGACATACATATTCTCTTTCACTACCTATTACAAATAATTACAAAACAGTCGATTCGGATTAATTCGAAAAAATCCTGTTTCCCGCCGATTTAATCCTAATCCTGAGTAGCCATATTGAAATAATCACAGTAATCTTAAAAATAATAAAGATTCTATTTTTTTTGACCAACAACACTGAGTTTTTAGTAATTAGGCATAGCACAGGTGCGATGTAGATCTAGATAGTATGTAATACACTGACCTGTATTATACAGAGGTCAGTGATGTAATAGATGCGGGGAAAGAACGCGTCAAATTCTTGAACACGTGATAGTAGAGAAAGCTGAAGTGAGGAAGTAGCAGTTTTATCGATATTTAAACCCAGCGTTGGATACTGGATGTTGTACTAGATTGAAAAGTGCCAACATTTTTGATATTTTATTAATCCAGTGCCACTGGATTTCAGAGCTCAAATGAGACTAATCAAGGCAGATCGAACTCTCTACAGTTCGGCCGTCGAGAGAATGCGTTTCTGACACCTGTCAGTGCGACATTAATTTCTAGTAGCTAGTAAAGATCAAATTCACAAAACACGTATTGGTTTGTATGAAAATGACAGGTGTCAGGAACGCATTCTCTCGACGGACGGACTTAGCTTTATTTCATGAATATTCTTGTTCTCTGGCTTTCGGAAATTCATAGAATGTCATAAATGTTGTTTGATTGGGCTGGATCACTCTAGTCTTTCAATTCAATTTTTTTTATTTTTATGTACTGCTCCCCGCTTTTTGGCAGGAGTTTTTCTGCTATATACTCTTTCATTCTAGTTCTATCATGTTTTCTGCTCGTACTTCCATGCCGCATACTTTATCTTTCTAGCATCATCTTTCATATTATAACGGTTGGGTATTTCGGCCTACTGTGACTATCTTATCCTTTTCTTTATTTATTTAAAAGGGAAGTAATACTCGATGTTTTTCTTCTTATTACAATCTTTCGTTATTAATGCTACTACATATTTTTACTCATAAATTTAAATAACTGTTTACAATGTTGTTATACATTCGGTCTCTTATTGTTTCTACTTTACATTTTATTTCCTTATTTTCCTATACCTACAGTCCCAGGCCTCCGTCGTCAAGGTCCTCAAGTGGCACTTGACGAAGGAGACGGGACCGCGGTCACAGTCCGATTTGGTCTTTAACCCCAGAGCCGCTTCCTTCGCTAGTTGATCGGCCCTCTCGTTCCCTCTCACTCCGACATGGGCCCTGATCCAGTATAGTGAGACGAGCTGGTGGTTGTCTCTTAAGTCTTGCAGGTTACCCTGAATTGCCTTCGTGGTTGGGTGCGTAGAGTCCGGATCAAGCAGCGACTGTAAGGCGGATCTTGAGTCACTGAGCACGGCGGATTCCCTATAGTTCTTGCCAATAAGAAATTCTGTTGCTTGGAGGATAGCATACAGCTCGGCTTGGTAAACTGTACAGAATGGCTCGAGCTTGAACTTCCGAGTACACGTCTCGGCCGACCCCTCCCAACAGGTCAGGGCGGCTCCCACTTTCCCCTCCAGTTTACTGCCATCTGTATATATCCTTACCAGGTCCTCCGCCAAGTTGCTATCCTCTTCCGCATTTTCCAAACATATGAATTTTGTGTGTAACATTTTGCTGGGGTGGCTGTCTTTATACACTGATGCCCGCTCCTCAACCTTCCTGCCGCCTAGAATTGCCTGGGGATTCCCTCGCTTTGCTTCATAAAGCTGGGATGCTTCTTGGATCCGAAGGTCCAGCGGAAGCAATCCCGACAATATCAAGGCGGCATTAAGGGAGACCGTACGATTAGATTTTATTATTTTCTGGGCGAAGCCACGTTGCACGACACTGAGCTGAGAGCCTTTCTGGAGATTATTTTAGCTGCTTGATCGGCCTAAACACTGGCCGCATACAATATTATGGGTTCTATAACCGCTATATAAATAGTTCTAATTATCTCAAGATTCAAACCCCAGGTGGCTCGCGCTGCTCTACTCACACTCTTATAAATACTCAGTCTTCCTACATATGTACGTGTTGGTTAAATGTCAGTTTGCTATCAATGATAACTCCTAATATTTTAAAATCTTTTACTATTTCTATGCTGGTCCCCCACATGCACAGTCTGGGTGTGTCGAACTTCAACTTTTTGGTAAGTACCATGTCCTTGGTTTTATGTGGCGCAAAGTTTAGTTTATTCGACACCCCCCATTTCTGTACATGGTTGAGAGCAGCATTTGCTTTGTTTTCTCTTTCTAGGGCCGTGTTGCCCTCTACTATTAGTACTATGTCGTCTGCGAAGGCTTGGCAATAAATTTCGGTAGCGGTGAGTTCAGGGGGTCCAAGATAAGGTTCCAAAACAAGGGTCCGCCAATGGAACCCTTGTTGGTCCCCTTGCTATACTCCTCCCCTGCGTATCTCACTGTCACCGTCCTTTCGTTCAAGTAGCTGTCTACTATTCTCCGCAGATTTACCGGGCAGTGTTTTTCTTTAAGTTGGCATACGATTTTGGGCCACCAGGCGTTGTTGAAGGCCCCCCTCTATGTCCAGTGATATCAGGGCCGCAATCCGCTTTTCGGCAAGATTGTGTCTGATATGCTGGATCATATCATAGAGGGAGTCTTCGGTACTCCTCTGCGGCACAAAACCGTACTGCCTCGGGTTAATTTTGGGCAACAAGTGCCATCTGATACGCTTAACTAACATTTTTTCCAAAATTTTCCCAAGTATTGGGAGGAGGCCAATTGGTCTGTATGATTTGGGCTGTGCGTAGTCTTCTTTGTTTCAAAATCAAAATCAAAAGTCATTTATTCAAACCAGGCTGAGAATCAGCACTTTTCGAACGTCAAAATTACATAAGACAGGCCCCCAAAAACGCCCGCCCTTCACCACTTCCTAGTGCTTTCGCTGGGGAGAAGAAGTGGCGCAACAAACTCCCCAGCAGCACAGCTGTCTGTTCAGTTATAAAATACTCGACTGCATACAAAACTAGACCTGCAAAGTATCTAATTAACATAACAGGACACAGAACATTCAATAAAATTATTTGCCATATGTTAGCTAGCCACGCCAATATACCAACAAATACCATAAAAATCTATACGTACTCAAGCTAAAATAAAAATACTAAATCAAAAGTAATAAAATAATAAAATAAAAACTACCTAAATAAAAGCCTCCAGCATAGCTATTCACAAAGCTACGACACGGTTTGGTACCGTATCGAATGTCAATGTTATCGACGAAATCCTATAATCGCTATTCACAAATCCGAAACCGTACAATTTTGACAGTTCATATACGGTATGAAGACATCAATTCTTCCGACAGGTATTTGCTGTCGGAAGTGTTATCGAATAACAAAATATTGTTTAAAAAAGAATAATTAAGCAATAAGTGTCAAAACACGGCTCCGGGCAAGGTCCTCATGCCCTTGCATGAATGCAAAGAGCATCTGTCGCTGCTCCAATGACACTCTTTTCTGAAAATATGTATTTTCAATATTAGGTACCACGTTTTATAAAATGAAAATGAGGAAATAGTAATTTGTTTAAATAGCGATAAAATACATACAACCATTTTTCTGTTAAAAAAAAAAACTAATTTTTCACTCCTCAATTATTATTTTTTTATTTTTTTTTTTCGCCCAAAGGGCAGGCTATAGTCTTTCGACCATACCGCCTTGTCTTCCGCGTAGTTCTCAATTATCTCTATAGCTCAAAACAAGATTCAGAAAAAAATATATTCCAGTTTTCCAGGTTTGACAGAAAGATGAAGTTTACAAAGCAAGTTTAATAGAAATCAGTACATTTTATTTATTAATAAAATCATTGCTTACTGTTTTTTATTTGTTAATAGTTACTGAATGCATAATCTATAGTTGCCCATAGTGAAATACTCAATAAAAATCATTTATGTACCACTTAAAATTTTCTACCACGAATATCTATTTACTACCATTTTGTAGCGTTCCCCGTAAACACACCTAAAAAAAAACCCTTCCATACGGATCTGTGAATAGCGTTTTGCCGGTCCTTCGGTTCAGAAATCAGGTTATCGAACAAGTGTCATTGTCGATACGATAGTGAATCGTATGTTTGTGAATACAGGTGCAGCATAGCTATTCACAAAGCTACGACACGGTTTGGTACCGTATCGAATGTCAATGTAATCGACGAAATCCTATAATCGCTATTCACAAATCCGAAACCGTACAATTTTGACAGTTCATATACGGTATGAAGACATCAATTCTTCCGACAAGTATTTGCTGTCGGAAGTGTTATCGAATAACAAAATATTGTTTTAAAAAGAATAATCTAAGCAATAAGTGTCAAAGCACGGCTACGGGAAAGGTCCTCATGCCCTTGCATGAATGCAAAGAGCATCTGCCGCTGCTCCAATGACACTCTTTTCTGAAAATATGCATTTTCAATATTAGGTACCACGTTTTATAAAATGAAAATGAGGAAATAGTAATTTGTTTAAATACCGATAAAATACATACAACCATTTTTCTGTTTAAAAAAAAAAAATATAATTTTTCACTCCTCAATTATTATTTTTAATTCGCCCAAAGGGCAGGCTATAGTCTTTCGACCATACCGCCTTGTCTTCCGAGTAGTTCTCAATTATCTCTATAGCTCAAAACAAGATTCAGAAAAATAATTATTCCAGATTTCCAGGTTTGACAGAAAGTTGAAGTTTACAAAGCAAGTTTAATAGAAATCAGGTAAATTTTATTTATTAATAAAATCATTGCTTACTGTTTTTTATTTGATAATAGTTACTGAATGCATAATCTATAGTTGCCCATAGTGAAATACTCAATAAAAATCATTTATGTACCACTTAAAATTTTCTACCACGAATATCTATTTACTACCATTTACCATTACCACCTAAAAAAAAACCCTTCCATACGGATCTGTGAATAGCGTTTTGCCGGTCCTTCGGTTCAGAAATCAGGTTATCGAACAAGTGTCATTGTCCATACGATAGTGAATCGTATGTTTGTGAATACGGGTGCAGGTATAAAGGGCGTGACAACTTACATATTTATGCAATGCTGGGTTCTGTTCTGTTCTGTTTGGTTTTCTTAACATTATAATTGTGGCTATCTTCCAAGCCTTGGGGAAGTGGGCAAGTTCTAGGCACTTGTTGTATATTGCCAGGGCTGCTTTGATGTTGGTTGTTGCTGCTGCATATATCCGCGGTGAATCCATCGCCACCCGGAGCCTTCTTGGGGTTAAACGAAATCGCGGTGTCGAGAAGCTCGGCTTCCGCTAAAGGAGGGTCGTGAAATTCATTTTCACGGCTCTCGTTCGCTTCCGCCGCTCTTCTCCTCACCTCTGCGTGATATTCGTTTTCCCCCAAGACGGTATCTTCCGGATAGAAGGTGTCCGCTAATATGCGCACTGACTCCTTGGGGCTGGTGGTGATGCCGTCCCTGGCAATCGAGAGATCCTCGTAACTGCTTTTTGTTCTCGATATTACTCTATATATGCTGTGCCACATCGTCTCTCTTGCTTCCCACAAAAGTCCTTCCAACTTTTGATCCTTGCTGTGTCCATTTCCTTTTCATATTCTTGTTTCGCATTTCTGGCCTCTGTATGTACAGAGGCCAGCACATCAAGCTACCCCAAACTGTCAAATTTTTTTGATAGATTTTCAACTTTACCACAAAGGAATAAGGTTCACATTCAATTGGGAAAATTTGACAGATTGGGGTAGCATGATGACTGGCCTCTGTACATACAAAATAGTGTAACAGACAAAACTTATTTGACATTTTCTTATTTTTATCTTTAAACGCAGTCCGAAATGAGCTGTTAAGAAGTGTCATTTTACTGCAGCTAATTAAAAGTCAGAGTATAATGATATCGATATTTGACAAAAAGTTTGGTAAGGTAACTTACTCGGCACCATTGCCATAAAGAAAAATAGAAAGAGAATAATAAGTGCAGCGGGCACTGACCTGTATTATACATGTTTAACAGAGTTCAGTGGCAGCGGGACAACTGAAATGTCTTGGATGACAGCCCGGCCTTCTCTATTCTATTCTATTTTTCTTTATGGCAATGGTGCCGATGTCGACAATTCTGCCCACATCTCTCTGCGAATGTGGGTTGGATGAAGGTACTTTGGAGCACATCTTTTTTAACTGCTCCAATAATTACCCTGCCCATGACTTGTATAGCCATCTCTATAAATTAAAGATCTCTGTCCCAATTAACTTTCCATCCCTGTTAACATATTCTTCCCCAAAGCTCCTTGAAGCTTTGATGTATTTTATCCGCGTCAATGACATCAAATTATGATGATTTCTGTGTAAATAATAATATGTATATTATTTTTTAATAACATAACAATTTTTTTTTTCTCTCTATTTATTTATTTCAGTGTACTTATTAATATTCTTCAACAAGTTTCACATTAAATTCAACTATTTTCTTTGGATATAATCATGGATGTAAAATTTTTTTTAATTTTTTTTTTTTTGTTATAATTCTAAAAATCACTACGTTTTCTCATATCACATCTGACATTGGCAGAATTGTCGACATCGGCACCATTGCCATAAAGAAAAATAGAATAGAATAGACAATTCTGCCAATGTCAGATGTCTGAACATCACGAAATGACATAGGCCGCCTTCAAATCGTCTCACATGCGTTCCATAATGGATATCACGATTATGACAGCTGAGAGCTGTCAACAATTCGGAACACTCGTTAGCGCGCTCACAGTGCTTACTCGGTGTCAAAAAGATATTACAGCAGTATTTCTTCATAAAAACACCACACGTTTCTTCCTTTTCTTTGTTTAGGTGGCGACTGTCAGCCAGAAGCACAATTTCGAAAATGCCACGTTATTAAAAAGATATGGTGCAACTCAAAACAAAACACACACTGACACATCCTCATCCTCACACACACACACACACACTGTCATTTTTGATAGCGAGAGATCGCGACGCCCCCGTCAGGGGGCGTGGCGAGCGGTTCCGGGGCTTCGCCCCCCGACCGCGGAGGCCTTGCGGTGGCCTGCTAATACAGGCCCCTCCCTGGATCGGCTACAATGGCCTACCGGTATGTTGACCGCACGTAACTTGACGTGCGGTCATGTGAGTGGTTGCATGTTGTTTTTCTGTAGGCGCGCCACGACGCTGATTCACAGCGCCGCTTTCTTCACGACACCTCGGCGGTCTGTCCCCGCCAGGTGAGACCCCCAGTTGCCTGGGGGAGGCCCGGCGGAGGACGACCAGCGGCGAAGGTGCCGACTCGACGCTCCTACAGAAAGTAGGTGTTTTGCTCCCGCCCGTCCCGCTTCCAGAGCTAGCCGGTCACGTTCCGGGCTAAGGAGCAGTCATGAGTGTGTGGGCGGTATTGTATTGTGTAACACCGCCCAGTGTCTACGCGCATCGCGGCCCGCGCTGCGCCTACGCGTGTGAGTATAGCGTCTGTATAGTGATGAGTGGCTGAGTTCGCTACGTAACGTGCCTATATTAACTTAGAACACGCTACGCAACGAGTGTGTGTATAGTGTAGAGTTCAATTGTTTCGAGTGAGCCGCGTGTAACCTGGGTTCATTTTTGACAGCGCTCACGGTGATATTTGTACGAGGCATGGTCGGCGTTATCGCAAGATGGCGCATGCCATGACGTCATCTATGACGATTCACGGGACATCGTTATCGCGCTCACGCCAATTCGGTACGGGTTTTAGCACGCTCAAATCGATTACATTGATTATGTCCTCAATTCGGAACGCGCCCATAGTTGTCTTTCCAGGGGTGCGTTCAATTACCACCGTTCAATTACCCATTCAGGGTTCGCCTGGCTGGTTATTGGTCCAACAACAGCCAGCAGAGTACGTTCCGTACGTGGTCGAATGTGAGCGTGTGTAATAATTGAACGTACCCCTGTAAATAAATGTCAAATCTCAGAGTACTTTTTGATCTTTTTGATAGACTGAGATGTCAAATCGAACTTTTTTGTAGACTGTTGAAGATAATTTTCCCGATTATTTAATTCAAACGATAAATTCTTTTAAGTTTCCTGACTCAAAATTAGAGGTTATTAAGTTTAGAAATGATTCCTTCAAAAAGTACTGTATGGTGTTTGTGTACGCTATTGTTGCTATCAATTTTTATGGCCAATTTTTTAAATAGTATAGCTACGGATCACAATTTTTATATTGAAAATGAAAACGAAGGAATAAACTTTACAAAGTATATAGGTGAGAAATATGGTAAAATTACAGGTACTACTGAGAAGATAATTTGGTTTCTACAGGTATGTTAGTTTTAATTCATAGTGCCCACTTGCTTGTTCATTAATAATTGTGATTGTGACGTAGTTTAAAGACAAAGGCAACTGGTAATAAAGAGTACTGTTGTTGTAATAAATAATGCCGGCACTTTATGCGTCTCTTTATTTAAATTATTTATGTCTGCTTTGTTTTCACTATCACTGAGCTGTAATAGTGATAGCATTCTAAGTACCTATTGATAAATTTGTCTTTCCTAGATTTCAGATATACATATCAGTATTTTTCGGGATCCTGGAAGAATATCGCAGTTTCAACAATTCTGTGACAATACAGTAAAAATTATAAAACCTGCTGTAGTTTTGGCTACGGGCGACCTGACTGATGCTAAAGCCAAAGATAACTTAGGGAGTTCTCAAGTGAAGACAGAGTGGATATATTATCATAATATTATAGAAGAGTCAGGAGTAACTGAGACTACTGTCTGGTTAGACATAAGAGGAAATCATGGTGAGTTAAGTTTGCAGTAAAAACTGAATAGCTGGCCTTATCACTCTTATTGCCGCTACATAGCAGCTACACTGCAAGAGAATTACGAGGCCCTTTTTTGGTAAAAAAAATCAAAAGTTGTTTTTTCAATCTAGGCTGAGAATCAGCACTTTTTCAATTTCAAAATTACATAAGTTCTCCAAAAACGCCCACCCTTCATTTTTCAATGTCAATATTACATACACTTGCACTGCCCCAAAAACGTTCACCCTTCACCGCTTCCTAGTGCTTTAGCTTTGAACAAGAAATGGCCTAACAAACTCCCCAGCAGCACAGCTGTCTGTACAGTTCGAAGAGTTAGTTCACTTAGAGGTACTATTACCAATGAATCTACATGGCAGTGTATGGATGGGGGAGGATAGTGGGAAAATATAAATTTAAAAAAGATTCTTGTGCAAATGAGTCACGTTTTGCTACTAGGAAAAAGTACACAGGAAAATCCTGTTATGATAGATTGTCATTTTGTCATCATTATTATTTGTTTAGCACCCTTGCAACTTAAATAAAAATACATAATTATCTTGGTTTAATTTTTATTTGATCATTATTATATTCTCACCCTCTCTTACTAATAAACGTTGTATAGCGTCTGTATACTTAGTTACACAACACTTTGTCTTCTTTCGAAAGTCAAAGTACTGACGACTGAAACAGAGAAATCAATGTGTAACTACTCATCTGATATAATATGTTTATTATTAAGGGGGTAATTATTTATTTTATTCTTTTATGAAAGATAAGACAAAGTAATTACATTATGACTCACAATATATTTGAACTGTCCTTTATAATAATCTAGGTACCTAATCATTAAATATGGATTATTATTATCACCTTGTGTTTAATTTTGGTATGTGCCCTATCTACCTTCTGCATTGCTTATGTTTCCAATCATTATTTTAAGATTTTGCTGTAAAGAATGTTATAATCTATGCAATCTTTAACAAAATGCGTTCTATGCAATCTCATACAAAATGTATTTTTCTAGATAACTTTAATATCGGAACAATAAATGCTCAAGAGAATTACTACAGAAATTATTCAGTACAAGGAAAGTTACACGCTAAATCTTATGTGCATTTCAAGGAATCTAATGGTGTCAATGTCGCATTTTTGGGTATTGATGCATGCCCAGATCCTGGACTAAGAAGGCCATTCAATTTTATTGGTATCCTAGATCCAACAGAACAACTTGTTGTCCAAAAGCTCAAAGTAGAGGCAGAGACTAAGGCTGATCACATTGTTTGGTTTGGACACTATCCTACCTCATGTATACTTCCTCTCGAGAATGAAGCCGAAAGGCTAAACTTGCGCCAACTTATTGGTAGCAGTCATGGATCACAGGTTTATGTTTGTGGGCACTTACATTCCATGGGTGGTTTGGTGCCAAGAATGTATACCAAACAGAAAAAAGGTTACCTAGAGCTTGAGTTAGCTGACTGGAAAGACAACAGAATGTACAGATTGGCAGCAATAGACCATGGGCATTTCTCATTTGTAGATCAAAAACATAATGTGTGGCCACTTGTACTGGTGACCAATCCCAAGCATGCCAGGTATATCATGCCTGGCAGAGAACCTTTACAATTGATACCTGAATCAAGTCATATAAGAATGCTTGTATTTAGTGATGTAACTGTTAAGAATGTGGAAATATCCTTTGATAAAATAAGTTGGATGGCATGCAGGAACACTAAACTAGAGCCTCTTTATGTTTGTAAATGGCTTCCTCATTTGTTTAAAAAAGGCCTTCACTATTTATATGTGAAAGTTAATGATGAAATAGGAAGAGAGGCTTTTGTAGAACACCCATTCACATTAGATGGAAGTCTAATGAATTTTGAAATATCACCCAGAATTTTGCTGATGTTGGATGCTGGTGTGGTGGTAAGTATTGGTGGAATTGTTATGTTCTGTATGATATTTTTTTTTTTTAACAAACACAAGTATATTTTTTTAACAGTTTCAGGCAATATTTGGAACACTTCTGATGGTTAATGTTTTACCACTAGTCATTTTAAGATTATTCAAGTGGCCACCGAGGTATCGAAGAAAATACGGACGACATATGTTAAGGAGACTTTGGCTGTTGAGTAAAATTGATCGAATATTTTACCCGATTGTGCTGTACGCGGCTTACTTGCCAATTGGGCCATGGTCCATTGGAGAGCTCATAGATGGCTATATTGGAGCAATTTTTGCTTGGGGTATACTGATAAAGGGTTCATTTCTGCCAGAACCATTTACCTATATGTACGGAAGTGTGCAATTACTGTTTGTGCAAATACCCTTAGTACTTGTATTAGCTCATTGTTTAGACTATCGTCTGTATGGTCAGAACATAAGGGGAGCAAGGCGGCTTATAAAAAATTTGCCATTTGTCTTTTTACTGTCAGTACAGCTGCTATTGGCATACTTCTTTTGGCTGGAATATGGAACAATGTCTCTTGTATTTGGACCACTAAGGACGTGGAGTATTGCTTTAAGTATATTATTGTGGTATAAGACACTGAATTTGCCCCCAGAATATTGTAGGTGAGTTCTAATTATGTGCTGTTTATTTATCAGTAAATTACCTATTTATAAACAATTATATTTGTGGTATGGCAAACCTTATCATATGTGCATTATAATATTATGACTTTTTGTTGCAGTAACCTGAAAAAGCTTGCCGAAATGCCATCATAGAATTGTCATGGGAGACATCTTGAACAAATTGTGTAGCACCAGGCTAAATCAAGTGTTACGTGTTGTAGCTTTCCAAGTGCGCCTAAGTCCAAGTCTAGGTTTTAGTGAAAGGTACGACATAAACGTACTAATTAAATACTCAGACCAAATAAAAAACCAAGACTGAGGGCTGTCAACAGTAAAGTGAAGCCGATTTCGTAAACATGTGTGCACTTAGTGAGGTAGTTTGATTGTAAATGGTTGCAAATGTGTGCGTGTGGGCGTGTATGCACAGAGCAGAGGTGTAGTTTTGGCATACTTCACTGTATTGTTCTCAGCGCTCTGTCTTGGTTTTTTATTTGGTCTGAGATTAAATATTAATAAATAAACGGATGAACTTATTTTATAGTTTATGTGATCAAAGGTCGATTTTAGTCCACATATTACTTTCTTGCTTCGAATAAAAGTTACCAGATGATTATTTGCACCAAAGATTTATAAAGTTTATTATTGGAAACTCTGAGGGCGATGAACTAAATGGATATAGATAAAGTTTTAATTGCACCAGTATTTTTTTAAGACGATTTGATTCTTCTTGATAATATTATTAATGGATTACCTAACTACTGATTACATAGGTATGCATTTCTATAACTACTTACTTACAATTTTTAAGTATTGTATATAACAAGTACATATATTGTATACACACGAATAGGTATATATCGTTATTTTTAATTTGAAAACATTATTTCCTTTTTTTTTCTTGATATCGATTTAATAATTAAATATTTTAACTAGTGACTTCTAGTCTAGAACGTGTAAGTGAAGTGTGTGTAGAAAACAAAAACGAAGTATTTAGAATACAGTACTAAAATAGTAATTAAATAATTTTATTTACCCTTTCATTTGACGAAATTATTTGATAATTGATTACAATGAACAAAATATCTCAACCAAATGCAAAACATCATGTTATTAAATTCGATTAAAAAAGGTAGGTAGGTATCGCGTGTTCCAAATTTTAAGATTAACCCTGCATAGGTGTGTGTGTGTGTGTGTGTGTGTGTGTGTGTGTGCGTGCGTGCGTGCGTGCGTGCGTGCGTGCGTGCGTGCGTGCGTGCGTGCGTGCGTGCGTGCGTGCGTGCGTGCGTGCGTGCGTGCGTGCGTGCGTGCGTGCGTGCGTGCGTGCGTGCGTGCGTGCGTGCGTGCGTGCGTGCGTGCGTGCGTACGTGCGTGCGTGGTGTGTGTGTGTGTGTGTGTGTGGAACGTGGATCCACGCGAGACAATAGCTTTTACATTGTTTCTGTAATTACGGCATTTAACCGGTTCATTAACTATTCCTATCTTTTATTGCGACCTTGAAGTCATATCTTCATTTTATGTGCAAAATAGATGAGATAAAATCCAATACTTAATGAAAATAAAATGGTGCTCCACATTGCGCTTACAGGATAAATACAAATAAAACATGATGTATAAAAGTAAAAAAGTATATTGAAATAATCATCACATTCACCTAGTTAACTATGTACAATAAGTTTTATCGCTTAGATCCTAAAAGGCTGTGAATGCGTCAAACTTTGAGATGTATAAAACGAACGCACTTTATTTTTGGACTTCCTTATTACAGCTTTTGTATGAAATAGTTGTCTAAGACATTTACACTTGGTTCCTAGTTGTTTTCTTAAATTCTTCTTTGGTTAGATTATTTGACATCTACTTTCATGGTACTTGCTGATTATTTAAATATTTATTCGTCCTCCATACCTCCACTTGTCTTAATGTAATGTAGTTGTTGTCGTGGAGGATATATACATAGTAATAAACCGCGCACGCTATGACCAAGTGTTACTCAGCTTTTGTGTCGTTTAGAATTGTATCTTAATTTCATGTTTTCATTATTTATGTATAGTCGACCTGGTAACTGCTTTACCACCCTATGAATAAATGTAATTTTCACGTCATAAAACGACGAGCTCCATTGGTCAATACCCGAATCAGTTCAGCATAGCAATAGCGGTCATTGCCCTTTCTCTAATACATTCCGTAGGAACTCAGAAAATAAAACTATGTTTGGTTTTTCGTTATTGGAACATGTTGAAGGTCATGATAGATATTGACTGAGACTTAATCTTAGTTTTTGAAATAAATAATGCTAGAAAATGTAGGTGGGTCAATGACCGCTATTGCCACGTTAAAGCGACTTTGGTATATGCGACATGATTTCGACCTATGTGCAGTTTTAATTTACTGGGAATTGTCAAAAGTGGTAGCAATAACGAGGTCGACTATACATGACAGCTTTTTAATATAGCTTTAAAGCGCACGTCAGACGATTAGTGGACCGGGAGCATTTCATGAAATCAAATGCAGGCAGCTAACCTACTCTATCTGACTGACCGATTTTTTTAATTGTCAGAGTCTGTCAGTTAGACAGTTAAAGTTGCTCGTTCCAAAGTCTAGTATGGTGTGGAGAGGAACAGTCAAGAAACTCTTATGTTGCTCTATAAAATCGTTCTTCCCTCCTGACGTGTGCTTTAGTTTAACTATGACCATTGTATGAAGATTTCTGTGGTGCTATATTTAATTAAAAACATAACATATAAAATTCTTCCCAAATAAATTCGTAGAGACGTTATTTTGCTAGCGTGTAAATGTTCCTTTTTTATCATTGAGGTAATAATGTAACGTAGTACATTATTAACTCAATGTTTTTTTCATGTTTTTCATAAAATGGTCGTAGTGTTGTACCAAATAGGTATCTACGTATGTTTGTATCTCGTCATAGTCCTAAATGTCTAGTCTGGACAGTATTTTTGTAACGTAATGTAGATATTTGTATTGTTAATATTATATTTGTATTGTTAATATTATATTATACTAAAACGAATAATAATCATTATATAAATATGCTTCATACTTTGCTAGGATAAAGAGAGCTTTTCATAGAGGCTACATTTCCATTAAAAAGACAGTGGTAGCTTCAATTATTATCTTATAATTTTAGTAAGTTCATTGTTTATTTTATTGTTGTTTTGACTCAAACGGGCCAATGATTGGGCCCAGCGCTAACATACGACATTGTTTATGATAATTATACGAGAATCAGGGCAAAGATTATTCACACAATTGAAATACGAGCGATTCATTTATTTGTTTAATTTAGTTATTTATTTAAATTTAGAGTTGGTGAAAATTTGCATTTTAATTTACTGCTTAGATAGTGTACAGTATATTTTGGCAAGTGGCAGAAAATAAGCGAACTACAATTAAATATACTGAATTTGACCAAATTTTGCTTCGTCGAGAAGTGCTGCCATGGACTGCTAAAATAGTTTGGACACTGTGTCTGTTATCTAAAGAAGAACAAGTTGTTTGTCTTGTTTGCAATTTGAACTGTTGTTGGCACAGTTCGCATTATTGTTTGATATCACGGTAACTGGAATCAATCGTTAGTGCGGACTAGATATCATAAAATCTACAAAATATTGTACATTATTTACAAATATCAATTAAAACAAATTGATGGAAAATAAAATAATTTCATGTCGTACAAGAGTATTTTAAATTATCTATCATTAATGTTGTAGGTAGGTATGTACATTCTATCTTACCCAAGGAGCCTTCTGGACCCCTATCTCCCACTAATTCATGACCACCATCCGAAATTAAAATTGATTTAATACCGCATCCCGAAATCTTATTTGTAGAAATATATAAACTAATATGTAGATAGGTACCTATTCAAAAATAAACTCTTTCATAAATCTAAATAAAAAAAGTCATTCAAATCGGGTAAGTATACCAACCAATACCATTATCAGATCAGCATGTATTGTTCGTATGTATAGGTACATATGGATTTCTGTGACTCATAATATAGGTATAGGTACTTAGAGAGAGTCTAACTAGACAGATTGACTACTCTGCGTCCATATCCTTAACCCGATCTTGCGACGCGGATAGGGCGGCCATCACCAACATTATGGGCCCCGGATAAAAACTTCAAAAACCCCGGACATTTGGGTGAAATAAAAAAAAAAACTAGACCCCGTCGAAAAAAAAATTACAATAAAATTAGAATAAGAAAAGCAACTTAAATCTCAACAATACAAAAAAAAGAACGCTTAATTTACTAATCAATAATACCTACACTTTTCTCTATGTGAGAGGTATTCTGGTAACAAAAATAATTAGGAACGATCTTCTTTTTGGGATCAACGACAAGAAAAATGTAAATCAAAAGCAAATTATGAATTGTCACGAGCGCACGGGTACTTGCCGCGCGGCTAATTTTTAACAATGATTTATGGTTTAATTTATTTATTGCTAATCATTCAAAGTGTGATTTCCCCTAACAGAATATATCCGGGCTTGACCCGGACACTTTTTAAGAACCCCGCCCGGACGCTCCCCGGACACCCACCAAACTAGGACAAATCCGGGGAAACCCGGACGGATGGCAGCCCTAGACGCGGATAACGTCTTAATTAATATTGCAGAGCTAAGAAACAGTGTTCTTAGTTTGAGATTTACAAAATGACCCATCAAGAGTCAAGCCTATGCACAAGAGGTCAATCCTATCTGCAAGCCTTGTAGACCCTTAGTAGTAGAACAAACACCAGTGCGATTTGTAATAAAACAATCCATATGACCAAGGCAAAAAAGTCTGCACTTAAGTTCCTAGATAGGCCTAAAAATTCTAGATGCCTACTAGGGTCCTTGAACATACAGTATATTTCATAGCAGGGTAGTTTTGCTCGACCAAGACCATACACGGTTTCCAGAAAGGCGTCAAACGCGTATCGGAAGTATGAAATAGTGGCGAATGGTCGAAGATATACAGGCATCTCGCGATATGGTATGAAGAATTCGGAGAACATCAGCATTGGAATGTTTGCCGCCGGAATCACGAACAGTCCCAGCTGAAAATAAACCACGGGTTTAGTGATGGTGCATCAGTTTTTTTCACTAGTAGGTACTAGGTATGTGAAATACAACAATGTAT
Organism: Gortyna flavago; assembly: GCA_963669345.1. Lineage (NCBI taxonomy): Eukaryota > Metazoa > Arthropoda > Insecta > Lepidoptera > Noctuidae > Gortyna > Gortyna flavago. The sequence goes on from OY770129.1 coordinate 12,824,035, forward strand.
AGGTAGGTGAGATTAACACATCACACGTTTTCGCAAAATGAAAACTTCAGACGAAAGGTTGTAGGTTGGCCCACCTACTAGCAATTTTATGACAGGGACTGTCTATATTCAGCGAGAACTCCCTTCTATGATTAGCCTATAATGTTCCCACTGCTGGGACACAGGCCTCTCAGTAAGAGGGGGTGGGTCGTAATCCAGGCCACCACGCGGGTCCAGTGCGGGTTGGTGGATGTCACATGTCTTTGAATTTTTGGTTCTAGGGCATGCCAGTTTCCTCAGGATATTTTCCTTCACCGTTTTGAGAGCAGAGGTGATGAAATAATTTACACAAAGTAAAGCGCCTGGATGGTTCGACCTTACGCCTACAACTCGTAAGTCATGGCCGTTGTTATACCCTTGCCATTTGCGTATTAGAATAGGTACCTACGTTGCTGTGTAATATTTATGAACTGTCCTCATTCTTACCTTCATTCCACAAGATGCGCCCACAACAAACCCGAATGTCTGAGCCAATATAGTGACAAGAGCACACGTGAGCCACGCCAACCCCATGCGGTTCATGTCCAACGGTTGAGAAGTCAAGTACCAGGCAGGGAATAAGAATACTGTAGCACATAATAACTGAAACAAGCGCAGGAAAACGTTATCTTAGAGCTAAAAGAAAAAGTTTCAATGAGTTTTCAGGTATTAATCTATTGAAGTGTTTTTTGGAATAACTAGGATTACTTCGAATAAATATATTCAAGTGTTTTATTAAAGCACATTACCTACCTAGTTTTTAAGTGCTGTACCTACATGCACTTCAGTTTATTTTATTTCTAGACATACTTGGAGGAATCTTAAGAAGTAATTGACCCTTTATTACATAAGAAACCTGATCGTAAGTACCTAACAGGTGTGACAGGCTGATAACACGATAGAAAATTATAAACATATCTATCAGCATATTCAACACTTTTGACAGAACATTGAACGTAGTCGAGCGTTTACGCCGTACCTACGGCATTCTATACAAACTTTCAAGCGCTTGTTTTTCGAAATGAATGAACCGATTTTAATGAAACTTCATTCTCATCATAAGCAGGATACAAAGGTCTAAAAAGTTATTTAAGAACATTTTCAAATAAAAAACTTTTTTACAAAAAAAAAAAACAACCGACTTCCAACAAAAACACTAGGTAGGTACAAAGTGAAAAATAACTTTAATTTCAGAAGTCGGTGTCGTTGGTTCTGCAGTTTCGTTTTTTGACACCGAATTCTGAAATTAAAGTAATTTTTCATTTTTTAGTTTCTGTCGACTTATTGCCGTACCTATATCCTATCTCCTAACAGGTGCTGTGGCTCTACCATCGACTGCTCGGTAGCATTGGGTAAGTGATGACTCTCAGACTCAAACACTTGAATCATCAATAGGTTTCTTTTAATTTGAGAGTTCAACTAACACACTGTACATGTCTACAAAAGAGGATTTTCCTCGACTTTCATGGGATCCCTTCATCAGACTCTGACTTGGTGACAATGCATGGGACCACCTCGAGAGCATACCCTTTCATACCCTAATGCCAACTGCTCATCACCTGTTACAAAATAATGCTTTTTCCGATGCTGGGACGTTAATTGTTGAGGAGTTCTCCTGGTAAGAACCAGGAGAACTGGAGCTGATGGTGAAGTCACCATCAACTTCACTTCACCATACGCATTGTGACGAATATAAATTGCTGAGCAACCATATTAAAGCAATCGAATCGCAACCCGTGAAATATCCTCATGGATCCCATCATCAGAACTGGATTTTGACAAAAATGGGACCAATCTGGAAGTATATCCTTTTAAATAAAAAAAATATTTTCCAAATCGGTTTATAAATGACGGCGTAATGAGGTAACAAACATAAAAAAAATACCTGGTCACAGCACCACTACAGCCTTAGTTAACGTTACTGATGACATACGGTTAGGCATGGAGAGAGGAAATCTGACAGTTCTTTGCTTACTAGATTTTAGTAATGCTTTCAATACTGTCGATTTCGATATCCTGCTTGGCATGCTTCGCTCGCTTAACATATCTCCAACGGTGATTGACTGGTTTCGTAGTTACCTGTATGGCCGCCGGCAACGTATATGCATAGAAGAGTCTTTCTCTTCGTGGTGTTATACTTCTGCCGGTGTACCTCAGGGGGGCGTTTTATCTCCTTTACTTTTCGCAATATTTATAAACTCCATTACCAAAAAACTTCTTTCTTCCTACCACCTTTATGCAGACGATTTGCAAATTTATAAGCAAGCTGACTACTCGAATTTGGCTGATGCCATCCATATTATCAATAAGGATTTAGTTTCAATCTGTGAGTGGAGTGAGGCGCATGGGTTGCAGGTTAACCCATCGAAGACTCAGCTCATTGTTGTTGGCAGCTCAAGGATGATCCCCAAGATCAACTGGTCGCAGCTTCCCAAGGTTCAATTTAACGGAACTGCTATTCCATTCAGTGAAAAGGTTAAGAACCTTGGGGTTTGGATCGACAAGCATCTCTCTTGGGGTCCTCAGCTACAGGACGTAAGTCGCAAAATTTTTGCATCTGGTAAGTCACTGAGACGATTGCGGAACTTTCTTCCAACTGCCACTAAAACTGCGCTTGCACAATCCCTTTTACTTCCCATCCTTGACTACGCTGATGTCAGTTATCCAGATCTTACTGAGGCACAACTAGATAAACTTGAGCGACTTCAAAACTTTTGCATAAGATTTATATTTGGTCTGCGCAAATATGATCACATATCTGAATTTCGTACAAAGCTCAAGTGGCTTCCCATACGTCTTCGCCGGAATTCTCATATCTTGTTTCAGCTCTACAGTATTTTGTTTAATCCTAAAACCCCCACTTATCTTAAAGAACGTTTCAAGTTCCTTCATGACACACATAACAGATATCTCAGGTCATCGGAAAACCTGAGGCTAGAGATGCCGATGCATTCCACCAGTTTCTATGACCAATCTTTTACTGTTCAAGCAGTACGGTTATGGAATGACTTGCCCGTGTCGGTAAGGCGTGCTCAATCTTTGTCCACTTTTAAAATTATGATAAAAAAGCACTTCCTCTCTCCTTAAACTTCATTATTATAATTATTTTCTTTGCTTTGTTTCATTCTTTTTATTATATGTATATATTTATTTAGGTTAGTTTAATATACTTTATGTATGTATTTATTGTATTATGTAAATGGTACACCTCAGACCACCTACAGTATTTGTCTGTCCTTCCCTTTTTAAATCCATCCAAAGGTTGTCTTTAAAAGATCGCTCTTAGCGATAAGACCGCCCATTGTGTCACCCTTTGTACAGTTTCTATATTTAGGTCTGTAATTTATATGGTGTGCATAATAAAGAGTATTCTATCTATCTATAAAAAAAAATACAACCGAATTGAGAACCTCCTTTTTTTGAAGTCGGTTAAAAATAGTGTTACAGCCAAATTAGACCGATTTTAACGTTTCCATAGAAACAGAGATTTCCAGTAACTTTTTAGACCTTTGTATCCTGCTTATGCGTATGAATTCTTTCATTTCGAAAAACAAGGGCTTGAAAGTTGTATGAAATGCCGTACGGCGGCGTAAACGCTCTTAACCACCTGTACCTTTACACCTTAATCATCTGCATCTGGGTCTTATGGGAGAGAAACGATGTAAATGTCCAAACTTAACATACCTGTATGGGTAAGTCCACAATAATTTTAGAAGCACAGTATGCAGGCAAAGAGTACCACTTGTTCAGGTGTTCATGTAGGACCACCTTTGCTTCCACTGGGACTGAAAACAAATATTGCGTTTAACACTTTCGACTCCGCCCACTTTTCATAGAGCTCATACGCCATGCCGCCATACATATTGTAAATGGACCCTCCAACGTAATGCCGGTGACCCTCACCGGCATTACGTTTGCGCTAAAGTGAACCCTCGAGGAGGGTCGTCGGCATTAGGTTTGAAACCGTATTATAAAACACTATAAAAAGAAGTAAATTAGTGTTTTCAGAACGTCTTGTTGCTTTAATTAGTATCTCTGGGGGTATTTACATGACGTGCTAGTGGCGTGAAGACGTGAAATATAAAAAATAAAAAAATGAAGAAAAAGTATAATCGCTCGCTTTGATCCCGTGACAGGGGTGTCCAACCTCTTCTGAAATTTTCATGCTATGTAATATTGTTTTAAACAGTTACATTATGCAATATTAATATTTTTTTAAGTAATAAAACGTTATTATTTTGTAACAGCTTATTAACTTACGACTTACGTATGTGTGCCTCGGCTTCACCTCGGCCCACATTTACACGTTCGTCCATCAATGCCTAGTTGTGGCCAAGGCTTGTAGTATAGTACTTTTCTCAAATAATGCGCGGAAATTAAAATACAATTACTTTCAAAATCAATGACGAACAACGCACAACTATATTTTTTCCCGCGTTAAACGGATAATTTGTTTTTTTTTTTTACTTCCTTGGTTGCCATGTTTTGGAGTAAAAGATCGTTCCATTTTTAAATAACACGACATAATTATATGAGTTTACCTACTATGTTTATTTGGCCGCTAAACCAGGACAGATATGGATTTTCATACAACTTTCGCCGGCCGCTGCTCGCATGTATGTGGCCAGGGGGCCTAAAACGGCCATTTTGGCAGTATCATAAAACAATTCTTATCACGCAATTCATCTGTTTGACAGTTTCACACCTATATATCCCTGAAGGGTTAGGCAAAGGTGTACCTATAGCATTTTACGAATCTCCATACAAAACTGTCATACAGATGAAATTGCGTGATATGAATTATTTCATGATTCTGCCAAAGTAGCCTTTTAGGCCCACTGTACAGCAGTTTCGATGTATCTCAAAAAAGGTTGTCAAAATAATGCTCAAATTTCCAAGCATTTTTGAGAAAAGACATTTTTTTTAAATTATGTAATTTGCCCACTGACCAGGTATTATACAAGCTTGTTTATTAGAGGTCAGTGATTTTGCCATACTGACCGGTGATTGAGCTAAAGAAAATTAAATGTTATTTCAAAGCAATAAGACTATATTTTAAATGCATAAAATAGTGTTACGGTCAACACGATTTTCTTAATAATAATAGAAGTTAGCTTTAAAAAAAATTTTTAGTTCATTGTATTATGCTTTCAACTCAATACCTAGGTACTCTAATTGGGGTGTATGAGGTCTTGCGTTAATTATGTTACACATTGTATATGTCGCAGCCAACTGGTTAAATTAGCCGTTCAGTTAACTGCCTGGCCTTTAGGCCTGAGTTCACCAACATTCTAACCATCGGTTAGGTATTTGAACAGTTGATTTCCTTAGTAAATTTGACATAAATCAACTGTTTAAATACCTAACCGATGGTTAGAATGTTGGTGAACTCAGGCCTTAGAAGTAGTGCTCGCCTCGCTTCCTCCCTCGGCTCGCACGCGGTTGATCACAGTTCTAACCTAACCTAACCCACTTGTTCGGGGTGCAATGCCTTAATTACTGCGACCAATTCGGCTCGCGCGTGATTGGTTACAGACTTACAACCTAAACTGTAATTGAATATCATTCAGGCCGTTAGTTGAACGGCCGCCGTTTAGTTGAAAGGCTAGGCGGTTAACTGAACGGCTAATTTAACCAGTTGGCTGCGACATATACATGACCACAGATAATATAATACTCTAATGACAAAACCAAACGACTTGTATGTAGCGAAATATGCTCCTGAAATGAGCAGCTGTACAAACGAACGGACTGACAGTCAAACGAAGTTGCACCATGGGTGTTCGTTTTTACCCTTTTGATACGGAACCCTGAAAAGCTTCTATTTATAAACTCATCCTCATAATTTATAATTTCAAAATAAATATGTTTATTTTTAGTGAATATTTGTACCTAAACGTAAAACGGTTTACCTTCCCTGAAATATGGGCATCCTAGCGCCCAATTATTTTTGAAAATAAAAATGCTGGTATTTGAAAACCAACGATTATACTAATAAATCTTGTTAAAATATACGACTAATTTTATTTTCATAGTTTATAATGCTATATTCGCTAAGAAAAACGTACATTTAAAATGAGCCCTCCGCGAGGGCTCCCGGCATCCCATATGCGATTTGAGTGAACCCTCCAGGAGGGCTCCCGGCACTGAACGTGTAGTACAAAATTTTCGTAGTTACCCATAAAAAAACCAGCCCGATTTCTGAGCCAACAAGTAGGTTGACTATCCGGAACAGAATTCCTCGTGGTCAAATCAGTTTGACCATTAAGTTTGACCACGAGGAAGGGACGAACCTAGGACGCCACGTCCTGAGTTGGTTGGGCAAAGTGTTATTGGGTTTTTTAATCAGAAAATTTGTTAGTAGTAGGTAGTAGCAGCCCAGAGTCTGGATTTGTGTCCCGCCGGTGTTTGGTGGTATAAGGTAGGCATCTAAAACGATTCGACTAATTTCTTTCAAGAATCAATAGGTACACTTACACGTGTGTATCGTAGGCATGGCATTGGAGAAGAAAAGGAACAGTAAAAAGAAGAACAGGCATCCAGTATTTGACATCATCCGCCCTGCTTCTGCGCCCGCGCCGTGGTATAGAGCGCCTAGAAGCAACGCTACGACAAAGTGACATACCAGCCGAATCTGAAAATGTTTTACAATGGTTTTATTATAAGGTGACCAATATTGAAGCGATACCTACTTATGGAGATCGAGTTACAATAGGTACCTACCTATCATGGCTAATGGTCAAGTGCTGTCACCGACATGGTACCCACCGACAGTGTTTAGGGGGTTCGGGACCTGATGTTCATGTGCTGTGATTGTGTGCTCATTGTCAGATCCAAGGCGTGGTTTGTTCTTAATATAATATAAAACAATAATAAAAACACTATACTACGAACCTGAGTCAAGTAAACATCTCTGATTACTCCTATGCAGCATCTCCACAGCAGAGCGTTCAACTGTTGACAGATGCTGGCGGAGTAACCTTTTGAAGGACTGGGACTGGGGCTCAGTAGAGCTACTGATTCTGGTGATAACTCTGCAAAAGTATAATAAGGAATTACACCCACATTGCGCGGACTATTGGGAATAATTCGTTATGTTGAAGTCGAATGTACATAATACGGGGCGAGGCTATTGCTATCAATCGGGCACAAATCCAGAGTCCGGTTTGCTACTGAGAAATTCCAAATGGGAAAACCCAATGACGCTTTGCCCAATCTAGGAATCGAACCCACGACCTCGTCGTCAGCAGTAGCGCTCGCCACCACTAGACCAACGGGACAAAAAGGCATTAAGTAATTAAGAATATTAAACGATATTACAAGTTAATGTTTTGGAGATAACTTAAAAGTGAAACGATTAGGTATGTAGGTATGGTATCTACTGTTACCGTAGGTACCTAACCGATATCGCTGTGTGACCTTCATTGAAAATTTTATATAACTAGGTAGAATTAACCTATCTGCGATGTTTGCCAGAATTCCGTGGTATGGACAGATTTATTTCAGAACTAGCTTTTGTGGCTTCGCTCAAATATCCGTTACTAACGCGATAAAAAGTATCTAATGTCCTAACAGTCATACATTTGATCCTCAGTGCATGGTTTACCCGTTTGCTAAATATCCAAAGCCGTTTAGCCGTAAGGGTGTGAAAAGGTAACGGACATACCTACAGACAGACATGAGTTACTTTCGCATAAATAATATTAAATAATAAGTTACCTATTCCTTTTCCGTTGCAAATGTCATTCCTGGCGATCTTGCTCATCTCGTGAGCATAGCTGTTGGCTTCTTTCTCCAAGAGATTCATGTCGCCAGCGTGTTCGTCGCTTGCTATCTCTAACACTAGAAAACAACAATGAAAATAGTTCATAAAAAGTAGGCACTTGTGGTGTCCTGATGAGCTCAATAGTTAGAGCTTTGCGTCATTTGCATGAGGATTCAAATCCGGGAAAGTACCTACCACTGTGACTTTTTCAATTCATGCGTACTTTCTAAGTTTATCTTGGACATTACTGACACCTGAGGAAGAGAACATCGTGAGGAAACCCGGAAAAGATAGTTAATATAGGTAAGTCTGAAATCGCCAACCTGTCTTTGGGTTTTGGGTTAGCTCATGCCTTCTTTATATGAGAAGAGGCCTTTGCCCGGCATTGAGACAATAGCAATATGCTGGTATGGTAGGCACTTGTGGTATAAACGAGAGCAATAACTATATGTAAACATGTGGACCAGGAACAAAATATGGGACCCAAAATATAGCCTTGGGGAACTCTCTTAATAGTTCATTATTTGAACAGAGCCGTCTCGAAAATAACAGAAGTGGGTCAACATTTTCCTTGTTTTCGACTGACGGGTTGATAAAATTAGTTCCGCGAAGTCTTTAATTAATCTTAAAAGGGCGACAACAATGTTTGTAACTCGTGATGGCGTGTTGGAACAGATAGGGGCCCAAATTAGAACCAACCTTGTGGTTCTTAAGCTTATTTCATTTTTTTGAAGCTGGCATTTAATACTGACATCATTTTATTTTACGAGTTACGTAATTTTTATTTCGTCTTCACATATCCGTAGATCCTTGGAACTTGCTAAATTGTTATCAATGCTATAGCTTGCTATTTTAGCATTTTATTTAATTCTTCAACTTTAAGTTTGTAAACCTACATACATTTAAGTTTTTGTATAGGCAATGATAACACCATTTTGTCAACAGCAGCAATTGTCTTCAGGAATTTATAAATAACGCTTCCTATCTATCGTTGACATTGGCACGCATTTTAATCTTAATTATTACCGTGACAATAACAAAATAAGGAGATAACATGTATTTATTTTTATAATTCTGTATTCTGATTTAATTACTTGTACTTACAATAATCAGCTATATTATAATACTGTGGACATGTAAACCCAGCCCTGGAGAGCGCACTGGGCACATCAGCTATGGCACCCGCGTACAGTGTCCTGCCATTGGCTAGCAAGATGACGTCATCAGCGATGTTGAACAGTTGTGATGACGGCTGGTGAAGAACACACGCTATAGTCCTGCCACTACGGGCCACTGTGTGAAGAGCCCGGGCCACGGACAGAGATGATACAGCATCTAATCCGCTGGAACAGGAATAGAATCGTAGTTAATCGTAATCGTCATCGCTGATCACGAGTTAAAACCAAGAAGGTACGGCAAGGATCTGACTGCTACGATACTCGTAGTTCAGAAAAACTCGTAACGGGTCTACGAATGGTAATAGAAAGATTCAAAATGAAGGGTGACGATTAAAAGAAAACATGGGAAGCATCTGACTGCTACGAAACTCGTAGATAGTTAAGGAAAACTCGTAGCAGGTCTACGAACTGTGCTACGGAAAAGAGATTAATGCAGCAATAGTATTTTTTCGAAAATAGGTAAAATTCTATTGTTTGGTGCCGAAAGCGGCAGATATTAACTGGCACGTAGGTATTTTAGTTGGTATTCGTGTGACTCCGAAGTCCGAACAACTTCCCAAAGACAAAAAGGGAAGTAGTTATTTTTTTTCTTTATTAGAATAGATGTACAAATTGATTAACATTTTAATTCTATTTGGTGGGTAGGTAATAATCTCATCTGGTCTATCCAGTTATTGAAATAGGTACACGTGTATAATGCAAATTAACATTTTATCGGTAATTGAAGATTTTGATAAAAGTGTAAACCCGTGGTGTAAACAATTTCAGTTAAATTACATTTTGCTTGGGATTACCTGGTAGGCTCGTCTAGTAACATGATAGTGGGGTCTGTGAGTAGTTCGCAAGCGATGATAAGTCTCTTTCGTTCACCGCCCGATAGGCGACCCGCTCTGGTGTTGAGGACTTCATGTATACCAAGCTGCTTTGTGACTGTATTGATCTGTAACAGTAGGATAGGAGTTTTTTAGGGTTGTATTACAAAAAATAATGGTTTATTTGGTTCCCTTTATTACACCGAATGACGAATGACCTATCTAAGCACTATACCCGATGATTTGTTTTACCGGTGCTTAAAAAACTCGAATAGGTAGGTACTTAAAAGGGTTGTTTAATACTTCTTAAAAAGATTAAAAACTAAGCTTGTTTCCAACTGGATCCCTTATTCTCGTACTAAGTCGTACTTAGCTAAATAATAGCTGGGGATCGATAGATGTGCGAAGCTAACTACACATAACATGTTTTGAGGTCTTTCGTGCCTCGGTGAGCACATTAAAGGTTAACGCAGATTTCCTCCTGCATCCTTTACTACATTTTGTATGAACTATCACACACTACAGGTGGACCGCACAACGCTTTTTGTATTGTAATGCAATGCAATGCGCTGCGGCCCGCTGTGGCTGTAATAAAATCGTAAAAATCTCGCTGTGAAAACTCTGATGAAGTGAGTTGTCAATAGTGCGAATCCATAGTGCGAATCCCTAGTATGAGGTGAAATGACAGCTCACGTCGATCTCACTTCACTTAAGTTTTCATGGTGACCTTTTTATAGAAAATACCGATTAAATACAACTATACCTAAATATTACAGTGATAGTGTAACATTGACTATCAGAAGTTCGAGAGTCCGACTTGGTCCGACTTTAGCATGCATTACAAAGAACAAATATCATCGTAATTACCGTATTACTACGTTCTCTGTAGGAGATATTCGGAAGCTTGAGACTGGCGGCGAACCTGAGGGTTTCCCCAGCAGTCAGGGTGTCAATGAGCGTGGTGTCCTGGGCTACCAGCACTGAGCTTCGACCTGCACCGTACAAACATCCCGTTACACCTGTCTTTCTGCAACAAATGGTCTTTGTTATGTGTGGTTTAAAAAAGATTGATCTATCTACATCTACCTAAGTATATATAGATACACAGCGTCTCACCTTTCACATCTGTACGAAGATTGTTTTAAAGTATCTTTGTCTGTCTGTTCCAGCTTTACGTCAAAACTGCTGGACGGATTTCAATGAAAGGAATGAGGTGCTAGTTTCCTTTGGGATAGGTCCTTTTTCTGATGGGTGGGTGCAAGTGCTATTAGTTAAAAATACTGAGAAGTCTAAAACAGATGACAATAAAAATGATCTGTCTAAAGCTCTCATCGACTACGGTGCTAATCGTGCAATAAAATATGAAATTAATAATACGGACAGTCTTTGAAACCTGTTAGCTAGTAAATCGTTAGATATTAATTTGCAATTCAGATATTTTTTGAATTAATAATAATTAACTCTAGGTTTTATGCTTCGATCACTATTATTGATCGAAGGTTTTATGTCCGAATTTGCACCGACATACCTAAGTAAAAATAGTGACATAATTATTAAAATAGCTGTGTTAATTAAAAAAAAACAAGAATCGTTATTTATTTTCAATTCATTTATGATTTGAATGAATAATATCTCTAGCTTTTAAATTAAATTAGTAACATAATTATAATATAAAATAGCTGTGTTAATTCTTTTAACAGTAAAATGAATAAAAAGTCACTTGATAATTAACACACCGGAATTCCTATAAAGACAATTATAATAAATTGTGCTTAGATAAACAGTTTGTCTAAGCAATCGAATTTTATGTAAATTTAGTTTCTCAGTAAGTGAATTATTGTTAATTCTTAATGAGAAATAATAAAGTTCTTCTTGAACCATATTCGAAGTATTAAGTTTGGGGTTTAAAACTTGGCACATAGGTAGATACTAAAGTCTTTATCAATTTCGTATGCTGGTTCGTATTTAGGTCAATCTCAGTTAAGGAAAACGTCTTGAAGGAACTTCGAGTCCTTAGAAACATTGTACACAAGTGCTTTGGTAAGGTATTTCAGTTGCTCGTTCCTTCTCTGTACAAGAAGTTAATAAAACGCCTTTGCCCTAGCTGTGGGAGAATCAACAGGTAGGTATTCGAAATTTGGAGATTTCATCTTTGACACATAAAATGACCTTGCACGACCATCTCCATCAAATCTTAATAAAACAGAGACTTATTATGGCGTAGAAAGGCACAAACTTATATAAGAATTTAATGAAAGTGCAACCGAATAATCTCCCTTTTCTAAAAAAAAATTAAAACATGTGAAACTTTATTCAATGTTTCTCTTTTTTTTAGATAGGTCTCTATAATTCTAAAGGTGCGATTTAATTATAGCTTTTCCTAAACCTAGCTGTTTATTCGCTGATGATGGAATAATGGAAGTTACTACATATAATTTATCATATGAAGTAAGAATTACTTCCTCAATTTAGAAACGGCAATGTGTAAAGATTATAATTACGTACCTAATCATTTTATATAATAATAATAATATAATATCCTTGGACATTTCACACAACGCCATATAGTCCCAAGCTAAGCAACTTAATGCTTGTGTTATGGTAACGAGATAGCTGATAAACTACTTATATACATATTTTTTTTGTAAATACATACATATTATAGATAAAATTGAAGTGTTTTACAAATGTTTTTTACTAAATGTATATGAAAGTATATAAGTACGGTACTTAAGACTTTTTTATTTTATTTTAGTCTATCTGTTTGTTCCGGCTTATCTCCGAAAAGGCTGGACTGATTTTGACTTTCACTGGCAGATAGCTGATGTTATAAGGAGTAACATACTTTTTGTTCCGGTAGCATATTCCCGTAGAATGATTTCCGATATCTACACGGACGAAGCCGCAGAAAAATAATTAGATAGGTACCCATATAACGTAAAAGCGCATTTCTTTTAACGTTTTAATTGAAGAAAAGATTTTATGTACCGGCCCTGGCTGTGGGAATTATATTATATTTAGGACCTACTACGCAAATATAGGTATCAATAGTGAAGCAGTCACTATTGATACCTATATTTGCGTTTTGGTGTCCGTGACCTTCGCTCATACCTAATCATTTACGCCTAATTACCTATCTAATTAATGCACAAATACAAGAAATAATTATATTAGGATTACACATTACATTAGGTATTTACCTGCATTTGACAATGCTCTATCATTATCATTTACGAATGTTAATCCCTTTTCAAATACAAAAGAATTTATAATTAGGTACTCAAAAATATGTTGTTTGCTGATTTTACCTTCCAATTGTTTTGGTTTTGTTAGAATATTAATTATATAAATAAAATCTTTTTACTACTATGTTGTAAAGTTTAGTCTTCTTAGCGACGTCCGCATCCACATACCTAAGTATAAAGGCGATTTAACAAACACAACAACAAACCTTGTGTCAGTGTGCCCTTAACTTTTTTGCATAGTAGTTTTTGTCAGTGAATTAAGGAAAGGCTTGGTAAATGTGCATACACACGAGCGACACGCCTCGACGACAGAGGCAACTGCAAACGTCGACAACGTGTCGCTCGTGTATTTGAGTACAGTGTTTTAATACGTGCGCGTGTCACTCGTGTGTATGCACACTCAGACGGGCTGGTGTCCACAACTCCACGCCGATACAGTCATAATAGCTCAAGGTCGATCGTCCACTACTATACGCACGATGTGCAGGGACAGGCAAGAGAGGGTTGCCATATTATCTAAGGCGCCGTGGGTCGCAGTACTCGCAGTGGACGATCCGCCAACATTTTCATACAAAACGAAGCTAACGTACACGTTCATCCCTTATTAGCCCCTGTAGAGGAAGCGCCTTAAAAATAAAAGTGGTAGAAAATATTTTTAGCAATATTCTTACTTTCTTCCCGCTAAGATTTTGAGTAGTGTGGTCTTGCCGGCTCCTGAAGGACCCAGTATGAAGGTCATCCGCCCAGGTCTGAGGGCTCCCGAAGCACCACGTAGGATAATATTTGGATCATATGGGTCCTCTGTTAAGTCTGGTTTCTTTCTCCAACATGGCCCTGAGGATTAAATAAAAAAAGAGTTTGATAAGATTCCGTCAATGGTAACAAAAAATTATGTTGCAAGTAGGCTGCAAGCCTTTTTAACCGACTTCAAAAAAAGGAGGAGGTTCTCAATTCGGTTGTATGTTTTTTTTTTTTTTTTTTTTTTTTTTTTTTTTTTTTTTTTTTTTTTTTTTTTTATGTTTGTTACCTCAGTACGCCGTCATTTATGAACCGATTTAAAAAATAATTTTTTTATTTGAAAGGACATACGTCCAGATTGGTCCCATTTTTGTCAAACTCCAGTTCTGATGATGGGATCATGAGGAATTGAGGGAACTCCTCAAATATTATAGGCATACATATAGCAATTTTGAATATTTTTAAATAGTGGTATACGAATTGGTGTGGGGTAGGTACCACAACTCAAAAGTGAAAAATAAAAACTTTTTAACAAAAAAAACAACCGACTTCCAACAAAACACTACAAAGTGAAAAATAACTTTAATTTCAGAAGTCGGTGTCAAAAAACGAAAATGCAGAACCAACGACACCGACTTCTGAAATTAAAGTTATTTTTCACTTTGTAGTGTTTTGTTGGAAGTCGGTTGTTTTTTTTGTTAAAAAGTTTTTGTAAACTTGACTTTGCCGACGGATGTAAGAACAAAAGTTCAATGACTACGTATAAATGTTAAATCAATTAAGTATCATTCGCATAAAGGACTTGATTGTTTGTTGTTGACTTATTGTTGTCCTTTGTGCTAACTAAGAAACCTATGTCTATGTCTGACAGATAATGTTTAGGGCTACAATATAGTACACTCGTAGGTATGCGCCTTTATTATATTTATGTGTTGTTTTAACTACTTTGAACGAACGTATAAACCAAACCGTAAAATAAAGTTGGAAAATCAAGTTTTATAATTAAGAAAACCTGATTTTAAAATTAAATATGCAAATAAACAGGTATAGGAAAACTCGCAGAGGTTTTTTGTCATAGTAGGTAATACTTGTTTAAGTTTACCTCTCATTTATTTTCACTGATCGATAGTTTTATATTTTATTAAAATGGACCTACTATTTATTTTTAGGTATAGGTATACCGAAAAATAGATTTTTCAACTATTAAAAAACAGCTGAAGAAATGGTCGTAGAGATTCGGTGCAATAGTAACAAATGATAAGGAGGACTTTCCAGACCAGCACCTGTATTCACAAACATACGATTCACTATCGTATCGACAATGACACTTGTTCGATAACCTGATTTCTGAACCGAAGGACCGGCAAAACGCTATTCACAGATCCGTATGGAAGGGTTTTTTTTTAGGTGTGTATACAGGGAACGCTACAAAATGGTAGTAAATAGATATTCGTGGTACAAAATTTTAAGTGGTACATAAATGATTTTTATTGAGTATTTCACTATGGGCAACTATAGATTATGCATTCAGTAACTATTAACAAATAAAAAACAGTAAGCAATGATTTTATTAATAAATAAAATTTACCTGATTTCTATTAAACTTGCTTTGTAAACTTCAACTTTCTGTCAAACCTAAAAATCTGGAATAATTATTTTTCTGAATGTTGTTTTGAGCTATAGAGATAATTGATAAATACACGGAAGACAAGGCGGTATGGTCGAAAGACTATAGCCTGCCCTTTGGGCGAATTAAAAAAAATAAAAAATAATAATTGAGGAGCGAAAAATTAGTTTTTTTTTAACAGAAAAATGGTTGTATGTATTTTATCGCTATTTAAACAAATTACTATTTCCTCATTTTCATTTTATAAAACGTGGTACCTAATATTGAAAATGCATATTTTCAGAAAAGAGTGTCATTGGAGCAGCGGCAGATGCTCTTTGCATTCATGCAAGGGCATGAGGACCTTGTCCGGAGCCGTGTTTTGACACTTATTGCTTAATTATTCTTTTTTAAACAATATTTTGTTATTCGATAACACTTCCGACAGCAAATACCTGTCGGAAGAATGATGTCTTTATACCGTATATGAACTGTCAAAATTGTACGGTCTCGGATTTGTGAATAGCGATTATAGGATTTCGTCGATAACATTGCCATTCGATACGGTACCAAACCGTGTCGTAGCTTTGTGAATAGCTATGCAGGGTAATATTTTTTTTAAATGTTTTAGGCACAAGTTTGTATGAAACGTGAATGGTCTCCTTTAAAAAGAACAGATTTATTTTTTTAAATTTTTGTTTAAATCTGTTTTCTATTTATTAGTTTCTCCTTAAATGTTGAAGAAATAGTTTGTTTTAAGTACAATGTGCTAAATATTAGTTTAGTCCTGTCAAATTAAGATATTCCATAAACAAGATTAGACGTGATTAAAAAATTAGCTAGGTACTAAAAATACGTCAATTTACGTTAGGCGCTGACTAATTGACAGAATTGACTGGACTAAACTAATATTATATTTATCTTCTATCCTTTTCTTAATTAAATAGAAAGAAAAAGATGCACTGAACTTAAATTTAGTTTAGTTTGTGAACAAGGGAATCGGCGCCATTTTCTTTCAATCATTTGTAAAATGAGTTATTTACAGATATAATAGTTTGTAAAGTGATAATTTTATCAAGTAGGTATTATAACCAAACGTTATTTTTAAAATGAAAATTTGTTATTAGTTTTTTGTTAAATGACAGGACACCCTTTTTATATTTATGGCTCATTATTATTAGACGAATAAATATTATGCCCTAAAAACGTATGCAACTCCAAATTATGCCAAAACAAATTAGACCAAATGATAGTTATGCTAACCTTTGCATTATGCCAAAGTATTATTATGTTATGCGAAAACGTTACGCCAAACAATATCATGCCCTAAAATTTTATGTCAAGAGGGGGATTCCCGCGCCTGACACTACTCCATACAAGTAGACGTGAATAAAAACTTGCCTAGGTACTAAAATTACGTCAATTTACGTCAGGCGCTGATTAATTTGACAGAACTAAACTAAAGTTTATCTTCTGTCCTTTTCGTAATGAAATAGAAAGAAAAATATGCACGGAACTTTCATACTTACTTCTGTGGGTCTACTCCCTAAGTCCGTCCGTCCGTTCGTCGGCCCATCCGACAGTAGTCCGATACGACGGTGTGAACCCTACTCCCTAACGATTTCGGACTCATCAGTTTCAAACGGAATCATAGACAATATTCGTGAACGAACGACGCATGGCGATACAGTTGCACTATTTTACCGGTCGATTACCGGTTTACTTATTTTGTAGTTTTCTAGCTTATTAAACAAAAATCAATACTCTTGTCGTTAGAAAATGACTACATTTAAAAAATATACCTTTTATTATGTCTTATATAGAATTGAATTATTTTTTCCATTTTTGTCTGGAAACTGGCATCATCCTGTTATACCTTTGCCTGTTTACTTTTTTGAAGGAAATTTTATAATGAAATGTCAAAGGCCGCATTCCGAATTTAGTTTGTCTCATCGTCTCACATGCGTTCCGATTTAGTTATTACGATTATGACAGCTAAGAGCTGTCAACAACCTCTACATTTAAAAATAATGTTGACTCAACTAAATCGAATTTGACAATCGCGACACCACGTGGAAAATATTTTATTTTGAGCTGGAAGCGCGCAGGGGTAGCCTCGACTTCTTTTGGAATTTTTCTCTTTTTGTATGGAAAATATGAAAAATTATTACCTACGTGTTGAGTTATAGGGGTTTACGCCTTACGGGTTCTATAAAGGGGGGTCGAAATTTTCATTATTTTTACGATAGGACACACCGTTTTCGAGATATAAGCAAAAGAAAAGAAAAAAGATACAGTACTGTTTTTGTTGGTGTGAATTTTAGTTCATGATGCCAACTAATTTTATTCCAAACCTTTTTAGTCGTGATTAAAAATAGTCAGATTTAGTTAGAAAATCTAATCGTTATCGCGCACGCTAATTCGGTGCGGGTTTAAGCACGCTCAAATTCCTGTAAAGCTTCTTTAATATTTAAAAACGCAGCCATACTTAGTTTGAATTCTTTTTAACTTTCGTCGACAGCACGAGAACTATTTTGATGTCGTATCAACTAACATAAATATCCCTCAAAACCAGTGTCAACTTCAACTGTTCGGAAGGGCTAAAACACATCGGGAGTAGGGACAACTATCAAATCGCATTGTCATTCATTCTTCGCTCGGGCCTCGAACGAATCATCCGTCCGTAGGGCATAGGGAGTAGGAAACGCCCGTAACGAAGGCCGAAACGACGGACTTCGTGCTTAGGGAGTAGACCCCCTGATGTGAGTTCAGAGTTGATTCCATAAAATATTTGGTAAGTTTAGTTTGTGAACAACAGAATCGGCACAATTATCTAGCTAAAGACTAAGGCCTGAGTTCACCAACATTCAAACCATCGGTTAGATTTAAACAGTTGCTTTATGATGACATAAATCAACTGTTTAAATCTAACCGATGGTTTGAATGTTGGTGAACTCAGGCCTTACAATTAAGTCTTAATCGGAGGTAATTTGGTAATGAGACGTAATTATCTTATCACTGTAGATATTGTAGCGAAATAAAACGCGGTGACTTCACAATTTCACTACCATTACGTATAATTTTGTTGTAAAAATAAAAAATTCCAAATACAATAATTTAGTATAAAAAAATTAAGAAAAAAGATTACTTTAAGATACCTTGTGCCGTTGGTTATAAATACGAATATGAATGAAATAGAAATACTTAAGGTTTTGGGTTTTGTAAAGACAAAAATAAAGTGAGAATTTTGTTACATTGACGTGATTGCAATCAAGAAAATATTAGATAGATTTAAAGTTTGCGCGGTCCAAGGGAAAAAAAGTTAAAATAGCACACCCGCCGTATTTGAATGATAAAAATTCACGCAATTTTGATAGGAAAATATATCTAGACAATCTACTATGAGAATAGACTAAAAAAGGTATCTGTTCCCAAAAAAGGGGTCTTCGTGTCCGTTCTCGGGATCCTCGTAGATTAATAGAGCAGAACAATAATCAGGTAGCAGATCCTCAACAGCAAGTAGATCTGCAACAGCTAGCTGCGGGCGCTCTTCTGGCGAACAGCTTATACTTCGTTTCGAGAGTCAGGGTAGAGTGAAAAATCGATCAAATCGGCTTGCCCATAATTCGGGCCTTATCCTGAAGTAAAATTTAGGAATAAGTACCGGTGGAGCAAGCAGAATCACTTGTAACCAAGAAATAGAATAGAATGATACATACCAAAAATGAAGAAAAATATGTTCACTGATAGTTTTTTTAAATTTATAGATAACGAGGTACAGAAGAGTAAAACTTATTGCGACAGCAATTAAATTAATTCAACCAACTCAAATTCACAATAAAATTTCGGCGTTAATATTCCACAAAAAAACATGTTCCTCGTCACAAGGCTATTTTCAAAGTCCCCATGCCTACCGTGAAAAATGCCATCTGACGTAAATACGATTCGTAATTTGAAAGATTTCAGATGGAAATTTCTGGACAGACTATGGTTCAAAAAAAGGTTGAATATGAGTTTAGAAGGAGGATTAAAGCCAAAATTACCATGCAGGATTTGTTAATACTGCAGTACCCCCTTTCCAAAAAAAATATGTGAGACAGAGAAAAGAAAAGTAAGGAAAAGAAAAAAAATATTCTGAGGCATAAGAACCCTAATACCAATAGACCTAACCTAGACTAAACAGTTGGACAAAAATAAGAAAAATAAAGAAATAAACCTAACTAAACGACATCGTAGTGCAACGGATACAGAATAAATGAGAAAGCGCATTCCCATCTAAACGTTATCAGCGCTAACTACCAACGCGTCGACTAAACCTAGGAGAGAAAATAAGAACCCTAGAAACTAACTTAATAACTAAAGACTTAAGCTAAGTAAAAAAGAGAGGATCCCCAAAAGCAAAAGTAACAATAAAAGTAAGTTGAAGAAAGAAACGACATAAGATAATAAAAGAGACGACATAAGATAATCAAAGGACTTAAGCCAAACAAAGGACTTAAGTCAAGGAACTTGAAAGAAATAAGAAACTTAACTTATTTCTTACAAAAGAAAAGAGGATAGTCGATAATTAGGTTGAATAAAAAAAAAATTTAAACTGCATAATGATTTATCGATAAGACTAAATCGACAATGTCTCTGCACTAAACAAAATTATCGATACGACCGTTTCCCAACACTAAGAGCTGTCATTATGTCATTTTGGTTATGACAGACTTAATGACATAAGCGGGCGAAAGCCTGAACTACAAAAATAGACAAAGTTGTTAACAAATTGTTTCAAGTAGGAACAACTAGATGTCGCTGTTAATAATTATGAATAAGCTTATTTATTTATTCAGGGAATTTAAATTTAAAAGGGTTTAAACTAAATGTAAAAATAACATTCCGAACCGAAAAAGGATAATAGGAATACTAGATTAGAAATTACAAGGGAATTATTTAAGAATATCTTTAATGTGATATCTTCCAGAATGGGAAGAATCGAAATCATGAAGTTCATATGTGGTCCTAGAAATAATCCTAGTCACACGACATTTTATAAAACGAGGAGCTAGCTTTCCAGAAAAATAATCATCTCCAGACGATCTAGAAAAATTCTTTCTCCATACAGTATCACCAACATTCAGCGTGACGGCCGAACGATGCGTATTGTAAGCTCGTGAAATACGGAGGAAGGCCATAGAAAGATTATCAGCGACTTTCGCATAAACCTCTGATAAGCATGATAAGTTCGACGCGTACCGAGCCCGACTTTCGGCTAAATATACTACGCCTTGAGTCTGACTATTAGTACGAATGTTGAACAATCTTGAAAAAAAAAAAATTTAAAACCACACAGACCTCGACAAGGGAAGAATGGTTCTACGCGTGTTTGCGACCGACTTTCAGCTTAATTGTGGCTTAGAGTCTGACCATATGCACGGCTAGGAACCATAAGGACTTATCGTTGTCACAGTAAATAGAAAAAGGAAATCGCAAATAAAAAAAAAATCAGAATCTCCCTTTTTCGAAGTCGGTTAAAAAATCAGAACCTCCTTTTTCGAAGTCGGTAAAAAAATCAGAACCTCCTTTTTCGAAGTCGGTTAAAATATCAGAACTTCCTTTTTCGAAGTCGGTTAAAAAAGATGAAACTCAAAATACGGACTGTTTATTAGTCTTTCGTATTAGAATCTGATAGGAGTAATAAAAGTAGAAAATTTAAGAATTATTGAGAAAAAGTATGAAATACATAATTACGTAACTTGAAAAAGAGTTTTTTGTTTATAGGAATATTTGCATAATGTTAGTGTCATATGAGAGGAATACGTTTAAAACTAAGATTACCGTTTGAATTATGTAAAACGGTTTGAAAGATAGAAAGAATTCTGTAAATTGTAAACAAACCCCAAAGACTATTTTAGAAAATATATGTTCTAAAAAGTTTATATTATATAAAGATAGGAATAACCTTTATCTGCTATGTTAGGATGCAAGAAGGACAAAACAAAACTAAATAGGCAAATCTGATAGTATGAATATAGTTGAGAAAGAGTCAGTTTAGTGATTAGTCTGCTGGGGAACTGAACGGCAAAATATCAGAAAAGAAAAAAAAAATTAAAATAAAATGCCATCAGACCCTAACAAACTAACATTAAACGAATAGAAAGGCTAAAGATGAAAAGAAAAGCAAGACAGTCAGGCAACCCCAAAAAGATATCTAACCTTCAAATGCCACAGTAAAGATAGAAACCAAAAAATATACAGGTCAGGTTCCACGTAGCAGATATCGAGTAATATGGCTGATGGAGGAATGGTACGACGACGTGACTTCGCAGGAACGACTGAGCTAAGAATTCAAAGAAAAAACAAATAGAACCTAGGAAACCAACAGCACCAAAACAGAAATAAGTACAGCTGGGCTAGAATCAAAAAAGATAAATAGAATCAAGCAGTCAACCGTGCATAGAACGCTTACCTTAGTCACGAAGCCTAAAACATTCACACACCAAACACACACTACAGGATACTAAATACTTCTATCTAAGGAACGGAATAAAACCCAGGATAAACATATATTTAAAGGGAAAAAATAAAAGCGTTTTTATATGTTTTATGGTTCTACAAAGTTATTGATAATATTGCATCACAACACAGCACATTAAAGTAAAGAACACCATCAGCAAAGGAAGGGTTAACAGAAGTTGTCAATCACAGCATATCCATGGTAACCATAGCAACGATCTTGTTTGACAGAATAAGAATAAATTCCACTATTCCTGCACCTGAAATGGTAAAAACAGAAATGAAAGATTAAAATTTGCTCGGAAGGAGCAATCAAATAGAAATAGAAAGGCTAAAGATGAAAAGAAAAGCAAGACAGTCAGGCAACCCCAAAAAGATATCTAACCTTCAAATGCCACAGTAAAGATAGAAACCAAAAAATATACAGGTCAGGTTCCACGTAGCAGATATCGAGTAATATGGCTGATGGAGGAATGGTACGACGACGTGACTTCGCAGGAACGACTGAGCTAAGAATTCAAAGAAAAAACAAATAGAACCTAGGAAACCAACAGCACCAAAACAGAAATAAGTACAGCTGGGCTAGAATCAAAAAAGATAAATAGAATCAAGCAGTCAACCGTGCATAGAACGCTTACCTTAGTCACGAAGCCTAAAACATTCACACACCAAACACACACTACAGGATACTAAATACTTCTATCTAAGGAACGGAATAAAACCCAGGATAAACATATATTTAAAGGGAAAAAATAAAAGCGTTTTTATATGTTTTATGGTTCTACAAAGTTATTCATAATATTGCATCACAACACAGCACATTAAAGTAAAGAACACCATCAGCAAAGGAAGGGTTAACAGAAGTTGTCAATCACAGCATATCCATGGTAACCATAGCAACGATCTTGTTTGACAGAATAAGAATAAATTCCACTATTCCTGCACCTGAAATGGTAAAAACAGAAATGAAAGATTAAAATTTGCTCGGAAGGAGCAATCACCCTCACGACAGCAAAAAAAAAAGGTTATTTTAGTAATTAGAATCAATAAAAGTACTTACTTTTACTTCGGGCGCCATTTGTAGCGAAATAAAACGCGGTGACTTCACAATTTCACTACCATTACGTATAATTTTGTTGTAAAAATAAAAAATTCCAAATACAATAATTTAGTATAAAAAAATTAAGAAAAAAGATTACTTTAAGATACCTTGTGACGTTGGTTATAAATACGAATATGAATGAAATAGAAATACTTAAGGTTTTGGGTTTTGTAAAGACAAAAATAAAGTGAGAATTTTGTTACATTGACGTGATTGCAATCAAGAAAATATTAGATAGATTTAAAGTTTGCGCGGTCCAAGGGAAAAAAAGTTAAAATAGCACACCCGCCGTATTTGAATGATAAAAATTCACGCAATTTTGATAGGAAAATATATCTAGACAATCTACTATGAGAATAGACTAAAAAAGGTATCTGTTCCCAAAAAAGGGGTCTTCGTGTCCGTTCTCGGGATCCTCGTAGATTAATAGAGCAGAACAATAATCAGGTAGCAGATCCTCAACAGCAAGTAGATCTGCAACAGCTAGCTGCGGGCGCTCTTCTGGCGAACAGTTTATACTTCGTTTCGAGAGTCAGGGTAGAGTGAAAAATCGATCAAATCGGCTTGCCCATAATTCGGGCCTTATCCTGAAGTAAAATTTAGGAATAAGTACCGGTGGAGCAAGCAGAATCACTTGTAACCAAGAAATAGAATAGAATGATACATACCAAAAATGAAGAAAAATATGTTCACTGATAGTTTTTTTAAATTTATAGATAACGAGGTACAGAAGAGTAAAACTTATTGCGACAGCAATTAAATTAATTCAACCAACTCAAATTCACAATAAAATTTCGGCGTTAATATTCCACAAAAAAACATGTTCCTCGTCACAAGGCTATTTTCAAAGTCCCCATGCCTACCGTGAAAAATGCCATCTGACGTAAATACGATTCGTAATTTGAAAGATTTCAGATGGAAATTTCTGGACAGACTATGGTTCAAAAAAAGGTTGAATATGAGTTTAGAAGGAGGATTAAAGCCAAAATTACCATGCAGGATTTGTTAATACTGCAATATGTAGGTTCATTCATAGGTCTTCCTTAACAACCATTGTTCTAGACCATGTGTGGTTTGAGTATTTTCCTAGACAGTTCCGTTAACTACGTCCATGATTTTAATGAATGTTTATCCTTTAATATCTTATAATACAATTATCTTGGATTACATGTGTTAGTCCATAGATATCAAGACTTACATAATTGTTGGTAATTATTAGATTATACAATATAGGTATCATTGTCGCTAGTTCATAAATTGTTTCTCACATTGACTGCCAGACAACAGACACAATAGAAAATGTATTGTTCGCGGAACCATTGACCGCGGTGGCAGTCAATGTACTTTTGTAAAATGTTATTATATTACTATCGAACGGATGTTTCAGTAGTTTTGTTAAGGCATTCTGATATCGGGATGTCCCGTTTTTATAAATACCTATATAGCTGCCATTCCTAGGTGCCTCGTAGACTTCGATACCTACTCCATTCTATTCTGATATAATTGCAGGTGCGTAGGAACTTACTATGTTTGTTGCAAAGAAGGTACGTATTGACAATTTACCTATTTGAATCCATTTTTTTCTACATTAACTTTTTACGTGGTAGTCAGTGGTGATTAATGCTTTGTACTACAACTGAGAAACGATCTGAAAACTGGAGCGATTTTCTTTAAATTTCTTGTGGTGTTTTTACCATCATACAAAATATAAATTTTATGATCTAACAATTTGAGCTGTCTCATGTCTTCATGTAATCATAATACATATGTAACTAAATTATAGAAGTCCGTTTGACGACTTTCTAGTTGACTTTGGAAGAGTTAACAGTGAATACTTACCCTACCTACGTATTACATAATTATGATCCTGTTAATTTTAGTGCTTTTGCGATTATTAAGTCTCTCAAAATAAAAACTCTGCCTGTCTGTATGTTACCTTTTCAAGCCTAAACCGCAGAACGGATTTCGATCTTAGGCAAGGAGATCGATGGAGTTCGGGGACAGGACATAGGCTACGTTTTGTCTAAAAATAATTTAAAATGGGGTGATATAGGTTATGAAAGTTTGTATGGGAAACTTAGCATTTCTTAAGTTAGGAATATGAAAATTTAAAGGAGAATGGCAAAATCTGCCCTGAAGTCCAAAAGCGTTAAGACACATACCAATGGAAATATCTTACCAAGGAGAGTATTTCTTATTATGACGATTTTTATCGATTGTTATTACGTCACCTCCGCTTCGACCGGTTTTGTGCTTCTCGCATCCAACGGGTTCCTGTGGCATTCACAAGGTCGTCGGTCTACCTTGTGGGAGGCCTTCCAGCGCTACCTCTTCCGGTACGCGGTCGCCACTCCAGAACCTTTCGGCCCCATCGGCCATCTGTTCTACGAGCAATGTGCCCTGCCCACTGCCACTTAAGTTTGGCAATTCTTCGTGCTACGTCGGTTACCTTGGTTCTCCTGCGAATCTCCTCATTTTTTCTCCCATTTGAGTTTGTAAATATCAAAATAGAATGGGTCCCCCCCTGCTTCCAACTTTTATTTCGTTTAAAATAGGTTTGTTTTTAGCTTTTCAGTTTTTTTAACTTAATTTTTTTTACCGCAGGTGGGATTTTAGTTTTTTAATTTACTTTTATTTTTATTTCCAGCTTTTTAGTTTACAAATATGAAAGATTTCGCAGACGATTTAGTTCTTGCAAGGAGTTTTGGCCGTGAGGGTTATACATATTTTTTTATTTTATTGTACGTGTTTTTTACGATTTGTCTATTCGAATTACTTTTAACCATATAAGTTGCACATATTTTAGTAATCACATTTTAAAACCCTTCAATTTGATATCCCACTCGATGGTAGGTATTAGAAGAAAAAAATAAAATTGAACTCCACAATATGGCACCTCAAATCCGCCATTTTTTTTTGTTTGTTTTTGTTTTTAATGGCAGTGATACTCGCGCTACCAAGACAAATCTAAAGTCTAACGACGTATAATTTATTCAAATCCGTTTATTCGTTTAGGAGTTACGAGGGAACAAAGAAACGGACATACACACATACATACTTACCTACAGGTCAAACACATAACCCTCCTATTGGGCTTCGCCGCAGTCGTGTAAAAATGATGACAACTTGGGTACAATCACGGAGGGTACAATTTATCCCCCAAGGGTGTTAATAAGAGGATGATTTTAAACTTAACATGATAATTGAAATTTTTGGATCAAGATCGAGAATCGAGAATTAACCTTTTTTTTTTTTTTTTTTTTAAGGATGGGAAATCATCCAATGACCCCTCCCGCTCTGGGTGGAGCGGAAGGGAGTGTCAGACTCTTACTGACTAAAACCCATCCGTGTTCCTTCCTTAGCCCTTTATGTTCCGGGGCAGCGGTAACCCTTTCGAACAATCCCGCTGCCCCGGCAGGCTTCGGCCCTAACGGGCCCCTCCATGTCTGCTGACATCTCTTTGAGGCGCGCGTGGAACACATACGCGCCGTCCGGCACGGGCCTGGTCCTGATCGGACGGCGAGCTACCCATTACTCGCCGTCCGCAGGCCCGCGCCTACGGTGGCCGGGAGTCGTCACGCGGCTCCCGACGCCCGGAGCGTCTACCGCGGCGGCTGGGACGGGCGGCCCTCTCGGCTCTCTCCCTCTCCCATCCCGCCACCTCCTTCGCTAGCATGACTGCTTCGCAGAAGGAGGTGACTGCCTCCCACTCCCTCTCGCCCCGGACCATGGCTTGGACCAGGGCCGGGCGCGAGAGGTCGCCGCCGCTGCCGATCGCCTCTACGAGGACACGGCGGTGCTCTGCCCAAGCGGGACAGACCTCCACCGTGTGCACCACCGTGTCCTCTGGGCGATCCTCGCAGTGGTGACACCCGGGCGTTTCCTCCCGCCTGATTATGTGCAGGAACCTCCCGAAACATCCGTGTCCGGTGAGGACCTGCGTCAGGCGGTAGGTGAGGGCGCCGTGACGCCTCTCTAGCCACTCCTCAAAGAGGGGCCTTACCGCCGCTATCGCGGCGTGCCCTGCGCTGGGTTGCGACAGTCGCGCTTTCCATGCCGCCATGAGATCGCGCCGGAGGTCCGTCCGCTCCGCAGCAATTTGCCGCGGAAGCGGGTTTTCCCCCCGGCGTAGTGCCTCCGCGCGCCACTCAAAGAGGCGCGCGAGGACTATCGCCTCCAGATCCCATGGCGGCAGTCCGGCAAGGAGGCTTGCCGCCTCGCGCGAGATCGTGCGGTACCCCCGTATCAGCCGTATGGCTACCACCTTTTGGGGCGCGTTCAAGTAGTGGGCGGCTCGAAGCCGCAGTGAACGCGCCCACACCGGGGCGCCATACACGGCCATGGACCGCACGACCCCCGCGTAAAGCCTCCGGCAGGAGGCGTTTGGCCCCCTCAGGTTGGGCAGGAGCCGCTTGAAAGCGGCCCCAGCCCGTTCCAGTTTGGGGGCCAAACGTCGGAAGTGCTCCACGAAGTTCCACCGGCTGTCGAGGACGAGACCCAGGTATTTCATCGTCGTCTCGACGCCGATGTGAACCCCTCCTACCGTAAGTTGGGATCCCGATGGTGGCCCGTTCCGAAGCCCATGAAATGTCATGGCTTCGGACTTGTGCAGAGCCACCTCGAGACCCAACTGCCGGATCCTCTCCACGACTATCGCAACCCCGCGTGTCATTACGTCGGCCGCCGCCTGATGCGACCTCCCCTGCGCCAGGACCAGCGTGTCGTCAGCGTAGCAAACTACGCTGACGCCATCAGGGAGGTCTGCCCGCAGCACCCAGTCGTAACCGATGTCCCACAGGAGCGGCCCCAAGACCGATCCCTGCGGGACACCGCACGACATCTCTCGCCGGTTCCATTCCCCATCGCGACCGGGGTAGATGACGGCTCTGTCCGTCAAATACGCCCCGACTACTCGACGGAGGTAGGTCGGCACTCGGTGATACCGGAGTGCCTCCCTAATGCAGCTCCAGGGCAGGGTGTTAAACGCGTTAGCGATGTCTAAAGACACCGCCACGACCACCCCACCCCGAGACACCGCGTCCCCCGTCGTGAGGGCTCTCACGCGCATGATGGCGTCCACCGTAGAGCGCCCCTTGCGGAAGCCAAACTGGCTATCCGCAAGATCCGGCCCCGTCCTCACCAGGTGCCCGACGAGGCGGCCCGCAATCACTCTTTCAAAGAGCTTGCCCACCTCGTCGAGCAGCACGATGGGCCGGAATGCGGACGGAGAGTCCGCAGGGCGCCCTGGCTTCCGAATGAGGACCAGCTTCCCCGTCTTCCAACGGAGTGGAAACTGGCCCCTCTCCATACATGCGCTTAAGAGCGCCTTCAGTCGGGGTCCGAGAGCCGTCGAGGCCAGGGCCCAGGCTTTACCCAGCAAGCCGTCGGGCCCTGGGGCGGTATTTTTGGCCTTCAGCCTGCCTACCGCCACTCTCAGATCTACCCCGGTCACTTCAGGGATGTCGTCGTCGTCCGCGTGGTCCGCTTCGGACACCGCAATTGGCGGAGCCATGGGCGGGGGAGTATGCTCCGCCCGTGAAGGGAACAGAGCGCTCACCACCTCCTCCACCAGCTGGGGGCGGAGACTCTGCGTCAGCGGGGGGGCCCACGTGCGGAGTTTATTCCGCACCATTTTATAAGGGCGCCCCCACGGATCTCTGTTCAGAGTCTCCACCATCTCCTCGCGGGCCAAATTCTTGGCCCGCTGAACAGCCTCTTGCAGGGTGGTCTTCGCCGCTCTGTACCCCTCGTACAGCTCCGCCTCCGTGGCTTCCGCATCCGGAGGGCGAATGCGGAGCCTGCGGTGCCTGGTGTACCGGTGTCGCGTGTCAACGCACGCCTTGCGTAGCGCCTCTACCTCCTGCGACCACCAGTACACCTGACGTCGGGCGCATCCTGGCCGGACTCGGGGCATTGCCACGTCACAGATCTCGGACATGGCCTCCCGGAACCACTCAGCCTCGTTGTCAATATCGGCAGGCCTGTCTGGTGATGACACCCAGGCCTGCACGATTGAGGCTTCCAGGAGAAGCTCCCGGTCCAGCTGCTTCAGCGCCCACCGCGGACCACTCGGGGCCTGTTGGACCGGCGCGCTGGAGGTCTGGGCGGAGACGTCGAACCGGATATACCGGTGGTCGGAATAGGTCTCCACCTCCTCCATGACGCGCCAGTCAATGACCTGCTGTGACAGAGCGGGGCTGGCGAACGAAATGTCCACCACGGACTCCCCCCGCATCCTTACACAGGTAGGAACAGAACCCCGATTTAGGACGACCAGGCCTGTTTCCAGAGCCCAGTCCTCCACCATCCTTCCCCGCATGTCCGTGTAACGGGAACCCCAGGCCAAATTTTTTTGGCGTTGAAGTCCCTGAGCACTAACACGGGGAAGGACTGGTTTCGGACGACGACAGTCAACTCTGTTAGAGAGTTGTGGAACTCGGCGAGAGTTCGGCTCGGAGAGAAGTACACTCCCACTACTACTATCTCTCCGAACCGTGCTGCTACGCACCCCTGTCCCTTCGTGACACCTTCGAGGGACGGGGTACCGGCGGCGGCCGACGAAATTATGGCCACTGAGCCGCTCAGGTCCTCCACCCAGTCATCCCTGGGCGGGACAAAGTACGGCTCAGCGACCACGGCGATGTTGATCGACCACTGCGCCACGCTCTGGAGCAACAGGTCCTGAGCGCAGGCGCAGTGGTTGATGTTCGCCTGGAGGAGACGTAATGGAGCCGTTACTCCTCCATTACAATCCCCTCCCGGGCCTCTTGAGAGGCAGCGGCGCCAGTGGCAGCGGCGACGGTGGCGGCGGCGACGGTGGCGGCGGCGACGGTGGCGGCGGCGGAGGGCCTGCCCTTCTTTCTGGTTCCGGCGGGTGGAGCGCAGGACTTGCTCCCAGCCCGGTGATCAGCCGGCTTGCCAGCAGCCGCACATGCAACACAGTGCAGCGCGGCGCTGCACGAGCCGGCCTTATGACCGGGCTGTCCGCAGCGAAAACACAGGGTGCTGCGGTCCTCCGAGGTGCACTGGACGCCAACGTGGTGCCCCACGTGGCATCGGAAGCACCTCAGAGGTTAACCTTGAGGTAATATTTATTTAATTGAAACCGGTCCACCCGCCACTATTGTAACATAACTAAGCTAATGTAAGTATTACGTGGTCAATGTTTCAATGTGTGTGAATTTGAATGGCGGAACTAAAGTATTTGATTTATAATGGTGAAAATTTTAAAATGTTTTTTTTTAATTTGACATTTAGAATCATAAAAAACTGTTTAGGTAATTAAAATAAAATAAAAATGGCATTTATTAATTATCTGTCTCTGTCTGAAACCTTTTCACGCTTTAGCCGTTGAATGGATAGGAATGATACGGATAGACCTGGGGGGTAATTGCGAAACACAAGTAGCAATGGGTTTTGTTTTGACAGTTCAAAAACATGCATTACGTGATTTACGTTGTGGAGCAGACACATTTTACTATTTATACTGTCTTCTTTCTACTGTATTTTAACTACTAACACTAGTAATAAACTATATAATATTGTTTACTAACACGCTGGATCATTCGGGTCGGGGGGATTTCGGGACCGGGACCGCGGTCCCGGATTCCACCTATAATTATTTATAAGTGGTATTTTGGGATCACAAAACAAAAGAAGGTAAAGTACAGTTATCAAAAAGCTGATATAATATTTTGATCAACAATTACATGAATTAAAGTAGGTACCGGTACAAAATAAAGGGTAATATTATTTAATTGCACTTATAAAAGGATAGTTGTAGCTATAAAATAAAATAACAATATCTCAATCAATTTGATAGTATCACCCATAGCTCAATTTTTTACGCCCTGCAGAATCAAGACATAGACACCACTTACATTAATCTTCTAAAAAATATTTATTTGAACAGCACTGCAGCGATTTAGATCAGTTCCATGACAGGACCGTCCTTCCAGATAGAGAAAAGAGTTAAGCAAGGCGACCCGCTGTCTCCGAAACAATTCACAGCTGTGCTGGAGGAAGTCTTCCGAAAGCTGGCAGCGGGCTGGACAGAAAGAGGCATTATGGTCGGCCATAAGAGATTATCTAATCTCCGTTTCGCCAACGATATTGTGCTCTTTTCGTCTTCAGCCTCCGAGTTGACACAGATGCTAGACGATCTTGGCACGGCAAGCCTAGAGGTCGGACTTCAGATGAATATGTCAAAGACCAATTTGATGACGAACACCGCGCATCGCAGGATCACAGTAACGGGTGGAGAGGTTGAATACGTTGATGAGTATCTCTATCTTGGTCAAATAGTCTCTTTCCAGGCAAGACAAAATAAAGAAGTTGCAAGACGCACCGAAAATGCCTGGAAGAGCTATTGGGCCATGAAAGACCTAATGAAGGGTGATCTTCCTTTGTCCCTTAAGAGAAGACTCATCGACGTGTGGATACTTCCCATCCTCACATATGGTGGTCAGACATGGTCTTTGACAAATCAGCAGAGGCCCACACTCGAGGTTTGCCAGAGGGCTATGGAACGGAGTATTCTGGGTATCAAACTAACAGACCGGGTTAGGAATACGACCATCCGTTCCATCACAAAGATAACTTACGACCCAATGGGTCCCTCTTAATGGCAAGCGACATCGTGGCAGGCCCAGACGGAGATGGCGGGATGAGCTAGACTCCTTCAACAAGAACTGGTCCTCAGCAGCTTTGAGCAGAGAGAAGTGGAAAGAGAGTAGGGAGGCCTTTGCCCTGCAGTGGGACATCACAGGCTAATAATAATATAAATATCTCAATCATGTAAGTATAAGAGAAGAGAGAGAAGTAAGGAGAATTATGATTTGCGCGCATATAGTGCTATTTCTCTGCCATGCAGCTATACGCAGTCGCTTCTTTGTCATGGGCCACGGGTTCTAATAACGGTAGTGGTTATCTAAATGTGCAGTTTTGAGATGCATCTTGAAGAGAAAGTGTGAAAAACAGGAAGTGTAATATTTAGTGCTGTAGTGTTTCTTACTTAAAAAGGTAAGAGTAATTACTTTTTACTTTTTCTTTAGTAATAAATGATTTTTCTTTAACAGGCTAAATTAAAATAAGCTATAAAATAAATTCAATCATACGTTTGCTAATTAACAATTAGTATAAATGTTTCTTTTTAAACTTTCGCGATTTGTATACAGTAACATGGAACGGGTCTTAATCGCGTCTATATTTTAAAAGGTTGGCGAAAGGGTGTTCAAATGGTATTAAAATTAAATACCTCTGTATTTAATTTTAATACCTTTTCAACACATTTACAAAAAAAATGCATTTACGAAGCCTGTATGTGCGTAAAACCAAAACTGTAAAAAGTAAAGCCCAAACTTTTATTTTGTCTTTTACTTTGTGTTTGATTGTGATTATTATTTTAAATATTGACGGTTGTTTATTAGTGCTTGCTCGAATATAATATTCAAATTTTTTTGGTTGACCTTACTTTCCCAAGACATAATTTTGTTTATTTTATTTGTGGTCCCAAAATACCACTCAATTGTACTATAGGTGGAATCCGGGACCGCGGTCCCGGTCCCAAAAGCCCCCCGACCCGGATCATTGTTGTCCGAACATAAAGAATATTACTTATTATTAATTTTCGAACATAATATGAAGCAATGCATTAGAAATATCCTTCAAAATGATTTAGTTTGAGATTGATAGTGTGTTACGAAATTAGGGTGCTGAGTTAGGATATTGGATTCTTTTTATTCCGGTAGCCCGTTCCCGTGGGATAATTTCAGTCGTCCACGCGGGCGAAGCTGCAGGCAGAAGCTTGGTAGAAGTATTTTAAAATCTTAATGTAAGTACTACTACTTACATGCAAGAATGCAAAAACTTAACTTGTAGGTACCTAAGTACAAGTAAAGTTTTTGCATTCTTGCACGCAATTGTGCGTTGGAGAATAATTTATAAAGTTATAAACAGTCGATGTATGTCGTCATTCTACGTGGTCAACTCAAATAGCCGACAGATTTAAACAATGGAACTATGTAATGAAGTGTTAAACGTTTTAGCATTAAGTAATAACGTAGGTAGGTATAAAACAAATTGGATGGCAGTGGCATGGATCTTCCGTGAAATGGTCGGAGGCGCATCGTAAATTAACTGCATTTGGGGGAGGCGGAGGTAGCGTTTCAAAGGCCTATATTCCCGAAGTTATACATGCCTAATAGAACTCAAATAAAGTCGTGTATTGTTTGATTATGGTTCGTGTTTGTTCAAACAATAATTCTAATAAGGCTTGCATATTATCAGAATGCCATTTGGTCAGACGGCTGCATTAGGCGCTGCATATTATGAATCACGGCGCACGTGCACAATGCAAACAGAAAACTATTCATCTCTCCGTATTACTATTTAATTTATCAATTGTTCCAATCACAAAGAATAGGAAACGAAATGAAAGAAAGTAGGTATTTATTACTCTATTTGTCTACGTTATAAATTAATTAAGTACGGTATACAAGGTTAACATAAAACAAACGAATTCACATAGTTATGAGGTACTTTGATCATTTTCAAATTAATAAGACTTTTAACTATAGTAAATACAAAAAAAAAACGCGCGTTAAAATTGAGTCGTAAACAGACTGTAACAATTGATAAGCGTTTGTTAAATGACGTTGTAATTATCATTTTTAGAGATACTAGCTAGTCACATTGACATGACCTACGTAGGGTGGCCGGGATAAAAAAATATGACCTCAAACGAAATGATAACAAAATGAAACGTTCGGGTGATAGTAGGTAACGTACTAGCAAAAATTGGACAAACCATTATGTCATAATATTAGGTCCTTACATATGAAATTAGCGTTTTGTCGTACTGACCACTTTGATCTGAAATATCTCCCCTTTGGTTAAGAATTCCAAATTCAAATTTATAAATTCATTTAGCTGGTATTTTTGAGTTTTAAAAACAGTCATTCATTTGTTTTTTCCTCATTATTTTTTTCTTTGGCGTCGCTTATTACCGCACAATGGAAAACATGAAATATCGGTATATTTACGAGTACGAGTCGTGGCACCAGTGCTGCAGAAACAGCTCGAAGGATTAATGATGTGTACGGCGCTGGTGTCGCAAAAGAAAGCACGGTACTTTTTGGTTTCAACGTTTTCGTTCTGGAAATTTCGACCTTCAGAACCAACCCCGTGGACGGCCGGAGACCAAAGTGGAAAATGAAGAATTAAAGGCTATTGTAGAAGCGGATCCATCACAAAGCAATTCAGAGATAGCTGCAGGCTTCGGGGTAAGTGATAAAACTGTATTAATCCATTTGAAGCAAATCGGGAAAGTAAAAAAACTTGAACGATGGGTACCTCATGAATTGAGTGAATCGAACTTGCAAACATGCGTCGACTGCTGTGTTACTTTGCTCAACCGACACAATAATGAACGTATTTTAAATCGAATCATTACTTGTGATGAAAAGTGGATATTGTACGATAATCGGAAGCGCTCGTCGCAATGGCTGAACCCTGGAGAACCAGCCAAATCCTGCCCTAAACGAAAATTGACTCAGAAAAAGTTACTTGTGAGTGTTTGGTGGACTAACGCCGGTGTCGTTCACTACAGCTTTCTAAAATCTGGCCAAACGATTACGGCAGATATCTATTGTCAGCAACTGCAAACCATGAAGGAAGAACTAGCTGCTAAACAACCGAGATTGGTCAATCGCTCTAGGCCACTGCTGCTTCACGACAACGCAAGACCACACACTGCACAACAAACAACCACTAAGTTAGATGAGCTACAATTGGAATGTCTGCGACATCTCCCGTACTCCCCGGACCTTGCTCCAACAGATTACCATTTTTTCCGGAATTTGGACAACTTCT
The DNA here is from genome assembly GCA_963669345.1 of Gortyna flavago. NCBI lineage: Eukaryota > Metazoa > Arthropoda > Insecta > Lepidoptera > Noctuidae > Gortyna > Gortyna flavago. Next base: position 12,858,871 of record OY770129.1, read on the forward strand.
TACAAGGAAAAAAATTCAACTCCGATGCGGCAGTCCAAACCGCCTTCATAGAGTTTATTGATTCTCGACCCCATGGTTTTTTTAGTAAAGGGGAAAAAAAAGAAAAAGATTAAAGAACTACCGATGAGATGGCAAAAGTGCATAGATAACAACGGTGCATACTTTGATTAATCTACACTAATATTATAAAGAGGAAAAGTTTGTTTGTTTGTAATGAATAGGCTCAAAAACTACTGGACCGATTTAAAAAATTCTTTCACCATTCGAAAGCTACATTATCCACGAGTAACATAGGCTATATTTTATTTTGTAAAAATAGGGTTCCGTAAGATATTCGGGTTTTTCGGACACAAGGTGTAAAAAATCAACCAGAAAAGTTACTTATTTTGCGTACGCTGCCTAAACTATAAAAGATAGAACCATAAAATGTTCTAATTAATTGTAGATCTTATAAATATCTACAAAAAAGTCCGCGACACACTATACCTATCTATGTCGAGTGAGGCACAACAACTATTTTTTAATTTAAAAATCTTGAATTTTTTTTGTACTACATTTAGACGCGTTTATTTTACTCATGCTATTAATCCTTATCAAAATAAATTATTTCATCACTAAGTACAGTTTATGTAGATAATATTTGGTCTTTGAATGATTAAAATTGGACGTTTGGTTTTGAAGTTATGGCGAAATTTAAATATTACGATTTCTGCTGCACGGCCCGTTGCGAAGTGGGCGTCACCAAGGCGGGGGTGCGCGTGCGGGAGGGGAGTTTAGATCTATGAGTAAGGTACCCACGCGGCTCAGACGCGAGGTCGGCTCCCTAAGCAGCAGTCGTGCGCGAAGTCTAATAATTTTCTTGTTTTTTTTTTTAGATTTCGTTCTTAAAACTACACCTACGCAAAAGTTCTTCTCAGAGCTAAACAACAGTTCTTTTCAGGGCTAACCAACAGTTCTTTTCAGGGCTAATCAACAGTTCTTTTCAGGGCTAACCAACAGTTCTTTTCAGGGCTAAACAACAGTTCTTTTCAGAGCTAGAATATTACACGCTATTAACATTTTCTTAAACATTTGAAAATGCCTAAGAGAGCCAGGTCTCAACTTTCTAAACATAGTTCTCAAGCACGGGCAGCAAGAATACGTCGTATGGGAGAATTTTCACCTGAACGTTCACAACGCCTTGCACAACAAAATCTGAGAACCTTCGAATCTGGGAATTGACCTGGGAATCATTTTGCTGACCGTGTCTTTCCTGGGTAGGCTTTTTGCAGCGGTAACCGACATCCACGCGGGCGGAGCCGCGTTCGACCGCTAGTTAAATATATTTTACATATCATATATTTTATCATCATCAGTAGATGATGATAACGTTTTTGAGATCAGATATATTAGGTCCTTACACATGAAATTGGCGTTTTGTACGGGAGGAATATAAAGTCAACAGAAGGATATCTATTTAATTGCAGTAGAGCCTACGATAAGTCAGGGTGTAGCCACCGAGATAGATAAGTGCATACTGCATGAATAATTGAAGATAAGAAATTGAATTGCCAAACTTAAGTGGGAGTGAGCACATTGCTCGGAGAACAGATGGCCGATGTAGCCGAAAGGTTCTGAAGTGGCAACCGTGTACCGGAAGACGTAGCGTTGGAAGGCCTCCCACAAGGTAGACCGACGACCTTGTGAACGCCACAGGAACTCGTTGGATGCGAGAAGCACAAAACCGGTCGAAGTGGAGGCGCTAGGGGGAGGCCGTCCAGCAGTGGACGTCTTTCGGCTGAAATGATGATGATAAAGAAATTGAAACTGAAAGTTACCAGTTCTAATCAAAATATTTCTCTGCATATAATACAGTTTGCATATTTTAAAGTTCAACCATAACCAGTTTTTTTGAATTTCACTGAATGGATTTAATGAATCAGTATAGGTAGTAGTATAATCAGAATAGTTATCTATTCTGATAGGTATTTAACGAATTTCTAACTATCTAATAAGTTTGTTGTTATAAATCTGAATTTTGAGGCTTGCCTGTGTAGGTATATTGACGGCTACAACTCTAGAACTACATATTTTTTATTGTAAGACTGGAATATACGCACGTGAAACTTAGGAACGTTCATCAAATAAATACCTAAAAATGCTCATGATTTTTGAAAATAAAGCAACATTTTACTTTACAAGATTCACAAGGCTGGGTAAAGAATGCTTTCAAACCAGTACCGATTAAGATAGGCAGATCTTTGCAAAGGTCTAAGTTTGGTAGAACCAGATAAGCTTCTGCTAATGCTAAAGAAAGATTGGAAAATTTAATTGCACCTTCATGCATGATGAAAGGGTGTGATTTTACCGACAGGAACCTTAATTTTAAATAAACATATCTTACTAGCGCTGACCTGATAGACATTGTCCTGTTTCAATATTTATTATATGATTTTTAATAATTCATTAATAATTGTTTTTTTTTCCGAATTTAAACATTTTCCGGGGATCTTTTCCAATTTGTCTTTCCATAAAAACTTAAGTTGGACTATTACGATTAATTTTAAACAACATATTACCACCGACGCATTTACCAACGATAGTTATCCTTTAGAGGTACTATCGCGGACACTCCCGCCTGACCACCACTAGGTAAGTTCATTTTTGCTCGCACTCAAAAAATAGAAGCGCTCTCTAGTAAGCGCGCCAAGGTTAAATAGTTCCTCCGCAAAATTCAAAAAAAAAGGGGTACACGTGATGCGTCACCAAGCTGCGCAGTGCAGGTTGCAACTAATTGCGTTATCGCTTTCCTGATAGGCGAAAACTTTAATAATAATAATAATAATACCCGCAGGGCAGCATGTGGCGAGCTGTTGGGCAGTAGCGACCCCACGGACCCTATCTCCCGGGAGAAGTTTGTTCCTCACCTCTGGCTTGCCTTTATTGGCCGGCTGGAGTGAACAATGACGAGGAACAGAGCTCCCACCTCATTCTTGCCTTTATTGGCCGGCTTGAGTGGAGATTCGCAAGAGCAAATGTGCTCGGAGGAAGGAAGTATTCCAGTAAGATGCTGGTAGGGATCTTGACCGTACTTCCGGGATTGTCCTGATAGCCGTGGATTACCTCTCCACTCCTCATAAGCACCTCAGGAGATGTTGCCCCCTTGGCACTACGTCACTATGTGCTAGCGACCGTTTCTGGGGGCCCACTATTGAGTGTGCAAGTCACCCCCTGCCATTTTATTCGTGTATATATAAAACATTGATCAGGCAGGGGTCATAGTTCTTCCATAGTTCTTGGTAACCAGTCCACTTTAGCCACCCAAACCCATAGTCCAACTTTATATTTTCCATTATCCTGCAATAGTCCTACACCAACCGGGGGTTGTCCTTGGGTGCACTTGCATAGTGCCAACAGGGATAATCGTCGGTTGGTGCCTCATTTCATTGAAAACGTTCAACGGGCCTCTGCGAGTTGGCTTCGGCCCCTCGTACGCCTTTCAAAGGACCGGGACCCCATGGTCCCGAGATATGTTAAAGCATAAAAAAAAATAATAATAATAACGGTTGGTGTCACATTTCATAAAAAAATCCTAAGGCGTACGAGGGGCCGAAGTCAACTCGCAGAGGCCTCTGCGAGTTGGCTTCGGCACCTCGTACGCCTTCCAAAGGACCGGGACTCAATGGTCCCGAGATATGTAAAATAAAATAAATAATAATAATTATTTTATTTCAGATTAAAATCCATATTTTGTTAGTAAAAGTAACCTAATGTTAGTAAAAACACAAAACTGAAACGACTGACACCTATATGTGCAGCCGTATCCAGTGAGCCAGCATGGGGCTGTCCCACCTATCAAACAATAGGTACACTCAGGATGCTTAGGAAGAAAGGGGGCGTGTCTTGGCGCCGCCGCAGGATTTAAGATTAAAATTTAATTGATCAGGCGGAAATGGTCGCGATGGTACCTACTGCATTTTATCTCAAGTAAATAACCTAGAAGTATAACCGCTGTCGTAAGAAAGACCCGCAGCCACTGATGCAGTTACACCATCGTAAGTCGAACAGCATATTACCGCCAATAGGAAACTTTCACTTAGAAAAGAATATTACCATTAGGAATCCTAAAGTGAATATCCGAAAACACAGACACATCACATTTTAGTTTGAAATCATCACAGTTTCCAAGTTCTACGTCCATTTTGTGGGATTAAAATGTAAGTCGTAATGATTTATTTCGATCGCGACATGTATTTCTTTGCGCGTGCGATGTATGCGCGAGCGGCGGTGAGACTAACCCGCGATATCAATGGAACGCTTGCAACGTATACATGTACACTCGCGGCAGAGAGGGCTCTCGTCAAACTCGTCATGACATGAATTTGATTGGTGATTAGACGTAATGGCGATTTGTTTTGAAACTTATTGCGGTTTTGGTGGTGATAATTTCTATACTTTGATTAAGTTTAGTGCTAATTTTGCTCGTGTGTAGGTTTTGTCAAAGATATTCAAGATTATTTTTCTTCTTCTAGTGCCACTACAATTACAGACTGAAGGCAGACCATCAACTCTAGCTATTTCTCCTTGTCCTTTGCAGGTTTCATATTTTGCGGTGAACACATTTATTTCATCATCCGTAGTAATATAAATTCGAAAGTAACTCTGTCTGTCTGTCTGCCTGTATGTTATCTTTTCACGCCTAAACCACAGAACGGATTTCGATAAAATTTGGCAGAGATAGATTGCATCCCGGGGAAGGACATAGGATAGTTTTTATCGACATACCTCGCGGGCGAAGCCGCGGGCTTAAGCTAGTGTATTATAAAATTCATTTTATTTAAATAAATATATTATTGTGCAGAGAAGTTTACTTGGTTTGGTACCGGTAGCACCAAAGTTAGCAGATTAGAAACTTGATGGAACTTTGGTGGACACAACCACACACATACATATCCTAAACTATCTACATATTGTTTGTAGACATATTTAAGTTAGATTATGTTTTACTTTGACTTCAATTGCTTCGAAGTTGTAGGTACCCTTGTTCGTTTTTATACCACTCTTAGTTATGGTTCTGGGATTTTTACCGACAGATGAACATAGCAGTCTGCATGAAAAAATTCCCTCCTGCTTGCAAGTACTTACGTCAAGACCGATCAGTAAATAAATAACTACCAGAAGGATAAAGCTTTCCTTTTACCTATATTCGAACCGAAGGTTGAATGAAAGCGAAAGTGTCAAAACTTCAGACTTACCTAAATATATTTATACATATAATAACGCAGTAAATACAACTCATGTTGAAACACCAGTAGATAACCAGTGACTCAATTGATTAAAATATAAGCAAGTACAATTTTGTAATGCACATGTGTATTGAGGGACACAATACACATGTATGTGTGGTACACATGTGTATGTGTGTGTATTGTATTATGACCAAAACAGCTCTCTATGATTGATACTAAGACCTGACTAACTTGTGTGTAGTGTTGGATGAAAGTTACCTATGCAAATATATTAATACAACCTATTTGTAATGCTTTAACGTAAACGACTTGAAATGAAAACATCGTAAATCAAAACTCAAAACAAAGACAAAACTTGTTAAAAAAATTGTGTTATTGCTCACTGGTTTTGGGTTTTAATGAGGACTCTAATTAGGGTTAGATTGGCTTGAAGCTATTAAGGGTCAGCGACCCTTAATAGACTTATCTAAATTACTAAAATGTTATTCCTTAATAGCGTATTAAGGAATAACATTTTAGTAATTTAGATAAGTACATTTAATTGAAGACGGGAGTGAGGTCTTTCAAGTCTCAAGTGAATGGTTTATTCTAGGCAAGCGTATCCACACATCATAGCTTAGGTACCACCACCAGGCATCCGCGTGAGATACGGGTCAAACCGAAGCTATCAATAAATCGATACTCTATCAAATAGTCGCCAGTGGGTGTAAATTAAACTGTAAGATCTTACAATTTTACGAAGTTATTAAGTAAAAGGTATAAAAGCGAGTAAAAATACGATTGGCTAACGCAAGCGGTAGTAGTCTTTAACATTATGACATAACAGCAGCTACTATAGCGTTTATTAGATATTTACTATATCCACGAGGTAAATGTATTAGGTACATTAATTACTGTATCCGTGTAGCGTGTAGAAATCAATTCATTTGCAATTTGCAGTTGATAAGTAGGTACCGTGAAATGTTGCGGAGTATTATCTAACTAGCTTCTGCCCGCGACTTCGTCCGCGTGAAATTTCACCCTCCTAGGAGTGGAATTTCGAAAAACCCTTTCTTAGTGGATACCTATATACACTTCACAAAGAACACACTCCAAATTTAATGTCTCTATGACCACCGGTTTAGGCTGTGCATTGATATAATCAATCAGACAGGATCACAGGACTTTGAATTTTATATTAGATTATAAAAGTAAACCTAAGTACCTACCTAATAAAAAAAAAACTCAATAACAGAAAATAAAATACCTACCTACCTAAATAAACCTATTTCTGATGATAACTAATCTAAACTCAATAAATAAGCAAAATCCCTAAAAACTAATATCTATACGAATGACAAATCCTACCTAACAGTTTTATAAAATAACCTACGGTCACTACGTACACTATCAAATATACTACCCATACTTTAAAATTTAAATCTATACCTACTTCTAAAAACGACTTATAAAAATAAACCTAAATAACTCTACCTTAAACTGTACTTAGTAAAAACTAAAAGGAATAAAAAGGTCGCACTGAAAAGCACGTTTTGGAATTGCAAGTAGCAGTTAAAACATACAATTTATAGAATGCTAATATGAACGAACGCTCGCCTATTATTATTATCTTCGTCGTGTACTACGACAAACTTATTATTTGCGGTTGGTACAGTAATCGGGTCTAGGTATCGAACCGCAAAATTAAGTTTGTTTTTTATTGTATAGTTTTTTCCGGGATAAAAAGTACCCAGTGTGGTGCCCAGGATATTAAAGAATAATTATACCAAGTGTCATCGTAATCGAACCGGTAGTTTTTGCGTGATGCCTGAACAAACAGACAGACAGACAGACAGAATTTTTTTTTAATCACATTTTTGGGTTCTGTGTCGGTCTAATAACACCCCCTGCCATTTATTTTTTTGATATTTTCAATGTACAGAATTTTCACTTTATAGATTTATTATAAGTATAGATTTGTAATTTGAACGAATATTTAAACACTACCAAAACAACTAATGCCTATTTTATAAAATAACAACAAAATAAATTATTTAAAGACTAAAAGTCGCGCTGATAAGCACGGTTTGTTAATATCAATTATTGTCTGTCAATAAGGTCGAACGCTCTGAACGCATCAACAGCCAAACATTGAATGAAGCTCGCTTTTTTTTTTTTTTTTTTTTTTCCTATTGGCATCTCGTAGTTGACCTTGAGAGGTCGTGACTACTTAACCGGACTATCCTGTGGTTGCCTTAAGAAAAACTCAAAGCCTCCAGCCAGGGGCATAAAACTAACTACGTTAAGCTAAGCGACTACGCACTAAGGGCACCCCCTGTGGGGTACGAACCTCGGCTTAGGGCGTCGCTGGGGAGGGCAGCAAGAAGGGACAGGCTGGATCACTGTTATATTATTTAAGCTTGATGGAGCCGGCATTTCCTATCTGACTACTCTGAGAAGAAATGCCGAAACAAACTCAGAGGTCACAGTCGGGAATTTAAAACTACTGGCTCAGCTGCGGCGCGGGCTGGCACTGCATCGGGCAAGGGTCGGGGGGGTGAGTTTACTTGGGGACGTCGCGAGGGACCTCGTCGGAATGTCGGTCTTTTGTTTTTGTGGACTGTACTTGTAGATTTGTTGCTCTCCTGGAGGAGAGTTATGGGGTCGTCAGGGTCGGATAGGACATGTTTTGGGCGGCGAGCCTTGCTGATGTTAGAGGGAGAGTAATTGGCGGCCTGGACAACTAGAGGGTTGCGGTGTTTGGTGGCGGAATCGAAGAAACGCTTTGAAAGGCGTTTCATGTACTGCTTAATAGTGGGGATTCTGAGGTCAACATGGAGGATCTCATTACGAACGAACCAAGGGGAACCCGTAGCCTTTCGAAGGAACCGGTTTTGAAGGGTCTGCATCCTATGGATGTTGTGGGGTTTTGCATGTGCAAAGACTGGACAGGCATAGGTCATAATTGGCCTGATGCACGCTGTGTAAATGCGCAGCTTGCACTTGAGTGACAGTTTGCTGCGTGCATTGAGAACGGAGTGGAGTCTGCCAAGAGCGAAAGCGGCGCGCGAACGAACCTTCTTTATGTGCTCTGTGAATGAGAGGTGTTTGTCGAGAATGACACCTAGGTATTTGGCTTGCTCTTCCCAAGGGATGGGCTTGCCGAACATGGTGATTGGTCGGGGGGGGGATGGGGTTGTGACGCGGTCTGGAGTAAAGGACCGCTTGACTTTTGTCGGGATTGACTTCAATTCTCCACTTCCTGAACCAAGCAGCGAGTTTGTTGACTGCTGTTTGGAGAGTATGGGATATCTGGACTAGGCTGCGGCCGGTGTAGAATATGGCTGTGTCGTCGGCGAATAAAGCCAACTGAGCCTTTTTATTTTTGGGGATATCACTGGTGAACAGCGTGAAAATTAGTGGGGCCAGCACCGAGCCCTGGGGAACTCCCGCTCGGATGGGGTGTGGGGAGGAGATTGCTCCTTCGACTTTATAGCGAAAGGTGCGGTTTGACAAAAAGAATGAAGCTCGCGCTCGGACCTCCCTTTATATCCTACCGCCACGACACAAAAATAATCCTTATGGCATGATTCAGTATTCACGCGCGACGGCGCGATGGCTTATTAGCGTATTTCATGTATAAGTTTGGTGTTTCTATACCGATTACTATGATTCTTTTTTTATTGAATAGGTAATAATATTAACTTCTTTTAATTAGGGATGAGTGAGAGTATTATAAACGTAAGAGTAAACAAATATAATCAGAAAGCTCCGAACTGCTAAGCTATCGGGAGTTACACGTGTTATTGTGAATCAACCATAAAAGATAGACATATGCTGTTGTGGGATATTTTTTAGATAATTTTATGTAGAACATTTCCGTTATAAATGATTTTTATGTAGCTTTAACCATTAAGGCTGCACACGCGACGGAAGCTTAAAAATGGAGCAACTTCTCCCGTTTTCCCAACATTTGCTTTCACTGCTCTGCTCCTATTCATTGTAGCGTGATGAAAAGTATACTATAACCTCCCCAGGAGTATGAAGAATAATTGTACCAAGTTTCGTTAAAATCCGTCGAGTAGTTTTTGTTTCTATAAGGAACATAGAGACAGACAGACAGACAGACAAAAATTTTACTGATCGCATTTTTGGCATCAGTATCGATCACTTATTACCCCCTGATAGTTATTTTGAAAATATTTATCATGTACAGAATTGACCTCTCTACAGATTTATTATAAGTAATAATAATATAGATAGGTACTTACTTGATAAGCAAGGTGCAGTGCAGCCATATGTTGTTCACGAGAAATATTTCTTTAATTGGCTTTATCTCCTTCTCTACTCTACTTGGGAAAAGGTACGCAGTGATAAAGGTAAATATTTATAAACATACTAGCTGCGCCCCGCGGTTTCACCCGCATAAGTTTAGATCCCGTGGAAATATCGGGATAAAAAGTATCCTATGTGTCAATCCGGGTTATAAACTATCTGTGTGCCAAATTTCATCCAAATCCGTTCAGTAGTTTTTGAGTGAAAGAGTAACAAACATTCATCCATCCATCCATCCGCACAAACTTTCGCATTTATAGTATTATTAGTAGGATTAGTAGGAAGTAGGATTTTAAATACAAGTGAGACATTTTTGTAAATTTTAGTTTTAAGGGAAAATTCCTGCATCTGTTACTACAGATTATTTAAATATGCACGTCGATGACTGATAAGCATGATAAAGTCTCCGATGCAAGTGACGACACGAATGAAACTAGCTGGTTTTTGCGTCAATTGTAAAGATTAGGAACAGCTTAAATAAAGAAATAATTTTCTTTTAGGGAAAATATTTTTTTGCTTGAAATGTAGTTAGAAAGCAACAATAAATTCCTCTACTCTCTGTAATTAAACAATAACTACAACAGCTTTTCTCGTGTAGAAAAAGTACATGACCACATTCGTAACGACCGGTTGTAGGGGTTATAGGGCTCGGCTGTAGTTAGATAAACATTAATGTTACTCAGTGGATTAAAAATAAATTGTCATCATGATACAATTACCTAGTTGTAGCTATTGATTTATATAACAATTGCTTGCTGCACTTACAGAATACCTACACAAAAGCGCGCAGCTAGCCAACAATACATTTAACTAAAAAAACTTCATACAAACACTAAATGTCAAGTATAAGTAAAGGTCAGGTTAGGTTGTTTAAAACACTTCTAGGTCAATAACAATTCGCAGTTATTTGGTTTGGGTCCTGATTGTAAGTAGTAGCTGAGATATTCGTTATTTACTGATTCAATTTTCTTAGGAAATCCGGAAATCTCCAAACTAAACAATAGGCTTTATACAAAGTACGAGTATAAACAATATCCCTTACGTTTGACGTCAAGTAATAAACACCTGCAACATGTTTCGGAGTACCTACTGGCGTGAAAATGGAAGTCAAACAAGATGCATTTTGGGTCTGAGATTATTATAACTGAATCGCAATTTTTGCAATGGAATATTTGCGGACAAAGCCATTCGAACGTACAGCAAGAACTTGATTGCCTTCACACACTTTTCATCACAGATAGGTACTTTAGCATACTATTCTAAAATTGCGACATGTTATAAGAAGCTACCTACTCAGTTGGAGATTTCAAAATTAAAGCTACTTACTTGTACTTTTGACTGTGTAAAACATATCAGTGTAAACAATAAAACTCCCATCTTCGACACTAATGTCATCCTGTACCGCTTCCACATCCATCTTGGCACTCTTAACTTTAATTTTGTTGTTTTGGTATACCAAAAACTGGCACGGATAGTAATGATTATCACGTATTATGCGCGGAATTGGAAAATTGGAGCGATGCAGGCGCTCGTTGGTCACAAGACCGTGAGATTTCCTCTCCGCGAGACTGTTCGTATTAACGCGCAAGTTACTACTAGCAGACTATACTGCATACTGGATCTCCGACTGGTGTTATATTTATCTTCATACAATAATTTATTACTAGATACACAATAATGACCAGTGTTACTTATCTTTGCTTATTAACTTATTTGGATAGTGTCCTTTGTGATAATTAGTGACGATAAATTGGACTTCGTAGCTCAGAACAAAATATTCTTAGCAAAGGATTAAAACTTTTAGCGTCACAATCACGTTTCATGATAATAAAAGTATGAAATATGCAGAGATATTATCTCTAAATACGTAGGTGAAAGTTGTCACAGCGAGTTCACTACGTAAGTTAGATGGTTCTTTATCAATCTGCCTTTTTGTTCTTGGTCCGACGCAAAATAGTTCAGATCTGGATTACTATAATTTAAAAAGGTTTAGGAGCAAGTAAGTCGTCATAGCCTGTGGTCTTAGAACTACTATGCAGCAAATAAAACATAAAAACTGAAAAATAAGATGTCACTCAGGCTGGCTGGACAAATCTTCAAAATAACTCACATTTAACTAGGTCAATAGGGCATTTTATGTGACGGCTAAACACCCTTATTTCAGAATTTGTGACGCAACAGAATCTTAGATAATCGATCGACAACGTGTCCAGCCATCTTGAAAAACCACTTTTCGCTGGTCTCTCAATCTCGGTAACGGAAGTGATTTTGACGACTTTTTGCATATCAACGGGCGTCAGATAAATTTGTGACAGGCATCGAGCTAAAAGTTTTGTGATACGTACAGCGGTTTAGTAGAAAAATGCTAAAATCTGTGTCCAGCCATCTTGATTTTACGTATAAAACTTTTGGCTGGCACTTCCGAATCTCAATAACGGGAGCGTTTTCGAATATGGTTCCTTTACTAACATTTAGTGACGCAATTTGTGACAGTAATAACGTTTGATTTATGGCGTCACATGTAAGGGTTTACGAGAAATCAATAAAAACTTAATGTTCAGCCAGCCTGAGCTCAAGCTGGCTGGACACATATGTATCTCCGCTGCGTGATGATCTACGGCCTTCGAAATATGTTCAAATTTTTGTGACGGGGATGATAATGATTTACTGAATTTGTGACGGAGAAACTTTGAGTAGTTTCAAAGTTATTGATCATTTAAATCTTCCCATACTAACACTGCAGTAGGGTTACCAATAATGTAAAAAAATATGAATTTCGCGGGCTACCCTGGCGCTTTCGCCTTAAATCGATAGAAGACAAAAGTGTAGAAGTGAGGAAGGGGGGAGGGGTCATTTTTTGATGTTATTGATTATTTACGTGCAGATACCTACTCTTTTTAGTAGGTAGGTATTGGTGTTTTTCATGGTAAGTACATAGGTAGATATTGTGTCAGGATAACTAATGCTCGAAGGTATTTAAATGAAAAAATAATGTTTGCTGTAAATAAAATCACATTTATTTATTTGTACTTTTTATTGAGCGTTTCAAATGACGAAAATGACGAAAATCAACTCCATTTGCGTTTCAGTAACCCCCGCCTTGTACCAAAACGTTGTTTTTACCGCCGCCCTAAGTGTTTTAAGCGCAAATGAAGTCGGTGGCAGTGAACGAAAATAAACATGGAAGCATTCCTAGCTCTAAAAAATGACCCAACACAAATTGCGCCGCGGTGGGCGGGGCTTACCGATTGCGCCGCTCACGCTTTTAGTTCGTCCGCAATAGCGGCGGTGGAATATTATTTAACGGTTTTTGCGTGAAAGGTATTTAAAAATGCCTTCTGTGCAGTGCAGTAAAGTGGTGTATAAATAAATCACATTTGCATAAAAAGAATGCTGGAATTAGTTTTCACGTGTAGGACATCGTTATTTATGATATTTTTAATAAAAATGAAATGTTTCACGAAGTCTATGGGGGTGATGTTATGCCAACCAAACAATTTACTTTTCTACCTGACAATAATGACAAATTTTATTATTAAGACACAACATTTTTTTTTCTATGAGGACGGCATTATGTAAAATATACTAAGCTATTGTAGGTAGATACATAAAAGTTCCTTTAATAGCTTGGAGAAAATAGATAATTATCGTTGCTGTATTCAAAAAAATATTTTAAGAACGAAGTTCTTTAAAGCGGCTTGCGGTAGGAGTTGACGAAAGTGTGCATTTGGTCAAAATTAAAAGGCAAAAACTTAATAAATTAATCATATTTCGCGGGACATTGAGTTCATTGGATTGTAAAACGTAACCCAAAAAAAAAATATTACAAAAAAAAACATTGTGCAATAATATTGTTTTATTATTGACTTGGTCCGGTGCATTTATTGCATAACATCGTCCACGTCGCTATGACTCAGCTGTCAAAGCAGACATTGCAGCACACGCGCGAACCAATCCCGGCTTTCGTTCTGAATTTAAACCAATCACCAAGCATGTCTTCTTGCAACCTCGGATGTGATTCGTATTTTGAATCATATGTCATTATGGTTTGAAGTTGGTCAAGTAGTGCCACTTTTTGTGTGGAATTTGTTCTGAATAAGGCTTCCATGTTTATTTTCGTTCATTGGTCGGTGGTCGTCATTTTAATTAAATATATAAACGGTGACAGCGAGCGCGGTACGGTCCGCACAATTTTATTTTTAGTAATTTTGTCTATGGGAGTATCGCTGTCATTCTATTTTCTTTAGTAGAGTAATTGGCTGTGGTATTTTTATGCCAAAAAACCAATAAGAATCCACGATTCTATATAAGTTATCTGTAGTTGAAAATAAATAAATGGCCGCATCGATGTATTGTTCATAAACATCGATGTTGAAACTGGTAACATCGATGAAACATTGTTCTTAAGAACGATGTTTTCTCAGCGCCATCTATGAAAATCAAATACAAAGCAGGCGTGGCTGCTACCGGCCGATTAGTCGATTAAAAAAAATCCTTTATTTATGTAAAAATTATGGTCACCTCACAATATTAATGGATGTTTGTATGGGAAAACTTAAATGATCAATATCTTTGAAACTACTCAAAGTTTCTCCGTCACAAATTCAGTAAATCATTATCGTCCCCGTCACAAAAATTTGAACATATTTCGAAGGCCGTAGATCATCACGCAGCGGAGATACATGTGTCCAGCCAGCTTGAGCTCAGGCTGGCTGGACATTAAGTTTTTATTGATTTCTCGTAAACCCTTAACATGTGACGCCATAAATCAAACGTTATTACTGTCACAAATTGCGTCACTAAATGTTAGTAAAGGAACCATATTCGAAAACGCTCCCGTTATTGAGATTCGGAAGTGCCAGCCAAAAGTTTTATACGTAAAATCAAGATGGCTGGACACAGATTTTAGCATTTTTCTACTAAACCGCTGTACGTATCACAAAAATTTTAGCTCGATGCCTGTCACAAATTTATATGACGCCCGTTGATATGCAAAAAGTCGTCAAAATCACTTCCGTTACCGAGATTGAGAGACCAGCGAAAAGTGGTTTTTCAAGATGGCTGGACACGTTTTCGATCGATTATCGCAACAGAATCTTAGTTCTGTTGCGTCACAAATTCTGAAATAAGGGTGTTTAGCCGTCACATAAAATGCCCTATTGACCTAGTTAAATGCGAGTTATTTTGAAGATTTGTCCAGCCAGCCTGAGTGACATAAAAATAAGATAATTTGTAACGACTTATGCAAAGCCTTCGACACAGTTACCGTTGTTTTGAACAGTCTTAACACTATAAGTATTCTGTGTCTCGCAAGGTAGCGTTTTTGGTCCTAGTTTATTATTGATCAACACAAATGCAAGGAACTGAAGCTGATTATTCCCTTCTTATATTTTACTAGCTGACCCGGCCACGCGTTGCTGTGGCTAACGTTTTTGTCATATTTTTTTTTTCTATCCTATATTTCAAGTTGGATCAAACTGCACACGGTGTACAAATTTGATTAAAATCGGTTAAGTAGTTTATGAGTCCATCGCGGACAAACATCGTGATACGTAATTTATATATATTAAGATATGTTTTTCTGAACAATTAGCGTTCTCACCCCTATTATGCGGCGTTTTCAACCTTTATTTAATTCATACTTGAAAGTATTGTTGATTCGCTAACTTTGATGGTAATGTCAGAATAAGAGTCGAGTCCTAGAGGTAGGTAATTAGAAATAAAATTAATATTTTACAAAGTTTCAGTATTTATTCGCACGGCCGTACACTTTGTATGTACATTTTTTAAAATTTTAATGTATCTTACAGGTTTATAATAAAGTTTAAAAAATTGTTAGAATCTATCAGAAATACAGCAATGAAAAATCTTTTTTTATATTATTTTCGAGCCCATTTTTGTTCATATTGACATAATTTTAGCTAAACACATTTATCTAGGGAAATGCATAACTTTCAGAAGGTGTTTCATTATTTATCGGATTTCGATCTTGTTAATAACAATTTAATACTGTTATTTTTCATTCTGAGTCAATGTATGCACAACCTACATAACCTATGCCTCGAAACTTTTATAACGTATCAGAGATACATTTCTGACTCGTTAAATTGAAATAATTTGTATGTAAACTAAAAGATTTCTATGAATAAATAATATTTATTTAAATGCCATTGTGAATTTATCATATTTTATGACACTAATAAGCATTATGGCAAGACTTTGGTAAAACATATTTAATGTAGAAGATAAACTTGTGACTTTACTAACTTAAAAAAAAATATATTGGATAAAGTTTACATAAAATTATTTAATATATAATATAGTTTTTGACACAGCTGACACGGCTTTACTATTTTCAGGTAACATGTTCTCCGCCCAAACATTTACAATCATAATAAATCATACATGAATGAAAAATGTTGAATCGTTTGAATTATGTGGAGCATTAGTATAGCCTTGTAAAGCACTTTTGTTCAGTTAACTACCTGGCCTTTAGAAGTAGTGCTCGCCTCGCTTCCTCCCTCGGCTCGCACGCGGTTGATCACAGTTCTAACCTAACCTAACCCACTTGTTCGGGGTGCAATGCCTTAATTACTGCGACCAATTCGGCTTGTGCGTGATTGGTTACAGACTTACAACCTAAACTGTAATTGAATATCATTCAGGCCGTTAGTTGAACGGCCGCCGTTTAGTTGAAAGGCTAGGCGGTTAACTGAACGGCTAATTTAACCAGTTGGCTGCGACATATACACTTTAATCTATTACATAAAAAAAATTACAATAGATAAAACTGGTGTTTTACTTGATAAAAACAGTTGTCGTTTAATACTATATCTATATAGTTTTTATTTACAATTATAATATACCTAGTCTTAATTGTAGCAGTAATGTTTTGTTCTGGGGGCCTAAAAAGGCCACTTTGGCAGAATCATAAAACAATTCATATCACGCAATTCATCTGTTTGACAGTTTCACATCTATATATCCCTGAAGGGTTAGGCAGAGGTGCACCTATAGCATTTTACGAACCTCCATACAAAACTGTCATACAGATGAAATAGCGTGATATGAATTGTTTTATGATTCTGCCAAAGTGGCCTTTTTAGGCCCCCTGGTATTCTATTGAACTCCGCAAAGCACACATGTCAAGATGAATGCATAAAATGTTGCAAAAATCAAGGCTTTAATTCAATGTTTACGAAGTTAATTATCTATTTATGTCCATTATTATTTAAAGAGTCTGACATAATCGGGACCGTGGGGTCAAAGACCTTTGGAAGGCGTACGAGGGGGCGAAGCCAACGTGCAGACAGCCGTTAGACGATTTTAATGAAATGAGCTGCCAACCGATGATTGGCATCCCTGTATGCACTATGCAAGTGCACCCTAGGACAACCCCTGGTTGGTGTTGGACTATTGCAGGATATGGGACCAAAAATATGGAAAATTGGGTTTGGGTGGCAAAAGTAGAATGGTTAGCTAGAACATGTAAGGAAATGCCCCCCGCCTGATCAATGTTTTATCTAAACTAATATTATAAAGATTTGATATTTTGTGTAGGTATTTGTTATGCTTTCACGCTAAAACGGCTAAACGGATTTGGATGAAATGGCACATGGGTAGACCATGACCTGATTTAGGACATAGGATACTTTTTATCCCGATATTATCGAGATTTATGAGGGTGAAACCGCAGGGCGCAGCTATATGTCCTCCATTATTATAATGTTCAACATGACAGATCAATGTTTAAAAATACCCTATAGTACTTTTGTAATTATTTTGTAAAACACTAGAACAGATATAATTACAATGTTAAATACTGTCACTTTACTGACATAAGAAATTTAAATAATAAAATCATAAAGAATTTAAATTGTAGAGTACAGTTTGAAGAAATGCTTCAATAGCTTGTTTGGAACATATTATTTTGTAAGTTATACTGTGTCTATATTTATGGTCAACGAAGTAACTAATTTAGAAAAGTTAAAAATAAAGTTGGGCCCAAAATACTACCTTGAGGTACTTACTGCAAGTGATATTTTATTATATTAAGTTACTTAAACATTAACCCAAACACTGGCTCTGATGAGTAAAGATACTTTAAAACTAGTTTTCAGTTGTCTTTTTTATTTGGAATACGATAAAGACTTAAATGTTGTCCAACGCGTTTGTTCAGTCTAATTGGGATAATTATTCAAATGGCCAGGGAAACAATAAGAAAAAATATGTTATTAGTTTACAAGACAAATCTGTTTTAAAAAGGTACTTGCATACATACGAACATATCGTATTCTCGATTATTGTGTATCCGTATTTTGTTTGAGCTTGTAACAACAGCACCATACCAGTATGCGGTTACTTATTTTATATATAAAAATGAATCGTTAAATACAAAATTAAAGAGAAAAATACAAAAAAAAATTTTTCGAAAGTCTACTAAAATCTGATAAAATTAAAAACATATTTTTGGTAATACGTATTAGCTTGGACATTGAAAACAATTTATGAGTTTAAATCGCATCTCATAAATATAATATTCTTAAAATTTACAATATTTACATTGGAATGCCTATCATAATTATGTACAATTTATTTTTATCATATTTTTGCCTACATTCTGCAACAAAGAGATTTTCACATGGTTCTTGTCAGTATGTAAAAATATGTTTTTTTACATTACAGTATATTTCTATTAGGTACATCATGTGTGATCTGAAAACTCCCATTTTTCGACGTCGTAGAAACCTCGTTTGGTAAAAAAATTATAGTGCATAATAAATAATGCTGACGCGAATATGCATTTCATATATTCTATGATTCGCGACCACGAACCGACTAGTTGTATTGTCATATCAATAAGAAAACGAGATTTTCACATCTCGTCTTACAAAGGCTATTATTAATTCAATACATTTCTATGCTTAGACATCACCATTTGTTCTTTAACCTTATTTTTAAAATTAGAAAAGCTAATACACTTACAATTAGGCCTATGAAAAATAATGCAACAAAGAGCATAGAAAATTTCTCGTCAATTACGTCGTTGTCTTGTAGGAATTGTTTGGGGTACGCGTAGTGGCAGTACAAGCCTGAACACACTATGTTGGGCCGGTCCATGCCGTAGATGGATAGAACGAGGCCAACGAGCCCGTGCTTGAGGAAGGAAGCCTGGAACAACCAGCGCACGAACACCGGCGCGTCGTAGAAGCGTAGGAAGAATCCGGAGAAGATCGTGAATGGCATTATGAAGAACGGGCCGATTATAACTCCGTTCTGAAATGAGAGAGATTTTGGAAATCAAACAAATATAAAAAAAGCAAGCTTATTCTATTTGGGGAAGCAGAATTTCGTCCATTTGTGCATAGGCAGAATTTCATTTGCCATCCATGCCGTTATAACTCTTCAAACCTTTTTTGTTTAAACAACTCTAGAAACATGATTTGGTCTCAAAAGAGTGATGGTCTAGATCTCCTTTGAGACCAAATCATGTTTGAAGATCATATAATTGTCCAAAATCTAGTATAGCTCTAAGGCAGTAATATTTTCGTACTCTGGGGGTGCTATATCTTAAAAAATAGGTCGCTTTACTAACCTTCACAGTGAACAAGGATCCAATAAGTAGTCCTTTACATAACGCCACGTAGGACACCAGTAACAGTACGCAACAGAATGTAGCAAACCGTCGTATTTCGTTCGGCTGTCCTGTGAGCCAGTACGTTATGAACGCGTAAGACAACGTGCACACAGTCTGAGTTGGAAGCGTTGATACTAACGTGGCCGTATAGTATGCTCCCGCCGTATACCACCTGTTGAAGTGCTCGCGACGGATCACCGGGATTTGTTCGGGAACTGGAAGTGAGAAATTGAATTGTGATTTGTCTTCCTGTCGAGTTGGTGGGGAATGGGATACATATTTTATAAACTATTGATGTGAGAAAAGAAAACAAGACGTTTTAGGGAATTAAGACTGCGATTTAGATTTCTCTTGGCGAGATTTTACTATATAATTGTATAAAATAATTATGATCCCACTTGGATTAAGAACAAATGAACAACATATATATACGATCAAAAATAGCCATTGTGTAGAGCTTTTAAGATAAATACGAGTATGAGTATCAATTTCAAAGTATTATAAGCTATAGTTATAATTGGAAGAAAACAAACTTCAGTAAAGAATAACAACGTAGTAGGTTACTTAGTTCTCTCTGTTTATGCACATGAATTTGAACGTGTAAATCAAGTTTTAATTATTCTATTATAGCTTCCGTTGACCTAATAACGTGTTCTGACTCAGAGATGTAATTGCCAATACCTTATTGTTTCAAGTTCAACCGACTCGTACGTGAAACCTTTATGAACCATTTAACTTGTAGCAGTTCTGTTTCAATTCTATCTAATTGTATATTGTAGGTGTTTACAAATTATTTCTTATCGGTAAGTACCTAATGCTAACCTGCATGATGTAAGGTACAGGGGAGGGCGGGTTTTGCAGACAACTTTTACAGTATCAAATATCTGGATTGCCGTAAAATTCTAATAATAAGTAGGTATGCTTGACTCAGATGTCTATAAGATTAAATAGGGTAACCTTTTTCTACGGAACAAAATCAAACCATTGACGATATGAAGGGCACTACGGTACTCAAAAATGTTTAACATAACCTAAAATAATAAAATATACTTACATTTGATAGAAACAGCACTGAAAGCCGTAAACATGAGGAACATGAGGCTAAAGTACAAGAAGTTGTAGTTGTCGCGCACGTCCTTAGCGTCCTGTCCGATGTTGTAGAACAGAAAGCCTATGAAGAGAGCCATCGCACAGTGGATGCCCGTCGTCATTATTGTGAACGACGGGTCTCGCCATATTGACTAGAAAATAAAATTATAACGGTAAATTGACATTATAATCTAACAAAGATGTTGATTTGGGAATGAAATTAATAGCTTTTAATAGGAGACACATTGAAACTAAGGGTGCAGTCATACAGTTCTTACAAGAACGCATTTTTAAAGTTAACAAACCGACGATTAGGTAAGTCTGTAGTCAATGACTAAAGCTTAAGGTTGACAAAACGACTTTTCAACCAGACTCAGCACTGATAGTTCAAGAGAACGAACAGAGCATTGCCCTTACTTCAAAGTAGAGCTTTCTCACGAAATGAAAGGCAGACCAAACGTATCCAAAGCATATAATTTTAAAATGATTACCAAGGAGTTGGCTTGTTTTTCTATAGTAGCCTTGTCTAATGAGACGTTTGAATCTCGGTTAGCGGTATTTCTATTCTGATTTCGGAATAGTAATTGAAAGTTTATTAAAGTGTTTTGGAATCTAACACAAAACTTTACAAACGTATCATTAGTTACTCAAATATAGAAAAGAAAATAAATTACACTAGTTTACCAAAAGCGATCTCCTTGTGAGGGTGGTGAATTGTTTCATGAACGATGTGGTGTATGTACTCTTTAGTGCTAATAGTATTTTACTAGTAGGGTCTTCCTTGGGAGCTGGCAGCGTCGTCAAGCAAACCTCTTCATATGCACCTAAATTAGATTTTACTGAAAAGAGGAATTAATAAAGAACATTATCTATTTGTTTATTACAAAAAAAAAAACAATAATTTTGTGCTGTATTTTTCGCTTAAGATGTTAAAATACTAGCTTGCAGTCGTGTTTTAGCACGTTCGCGTTACTGTGCGAGGTTTTCATTAATATCATAATTTTTATAATGAATTCAGTCAGTTCGAACGAAGTCCATAAGAAGTATGTTATAAGGCAAACGTGCTAGTATTATAGTCATCAATTCAATAAAGACTATCCTTTTTTTTTTTTTTTTTTTTTTTTTTAAGGATGGGAAATCATCCAGTGACCCCTCCCGCTCTGGGTGGAGCGGAAGGGAGTGTCAGACTCTTACTGACTAAAACCCATCCGTGTTCCTTCCTTAGCCCTTTATGTTCCGGGGCAGCGGTAACCCTTTCGGACAATCCCGCTGCCCCGGCAGGCTTCGGCCCTAACGGGCCCCTCCGTGTCTGCTGACAGCTCTTTGAGGCGCGCGTGGAACACATACGCGCCGTCCGGCACGGGCCTGGTCCTGATCGGACGGCGAGCTACCCATTACTCGCCGTCCGCAGGCCCGCGCCTACGGTGGCCGGGAGTCGTCACGCGGCTATAAAGACTATCCTTTCATAAATCATAAAACATGACATCTTTCTGTTTGTTAGTTAGGTTATAACGTGCTTTGTTTTAATTCATAGATGTGAAGAACTAGCAGGAGATCGACGAGGGGGGGCGGGGTGGAGGGGGGGGGAACTCAGGGGATCAGACCGGAATAAATCTGTTATCTAGTCAGGTTTTAGTGTTAATTAATCTCGTACAGTTAGTAGTATATTAAAGTAATACAAACCTATTAAATTACTATCAGTCTCATGAGATACGTTTGAAATCCATCTCTTATTTCTTCCATTTCCCGAGCTCTCCACGAGATCGTTCGCGTTTTCTACACATATTTCGATTACTAAAAAGAAAAAAAAAAAAAACGTTGTAATGGTAATACATATTCAGATATGGCTAGTTGGAAGTTTGAAGATATTCGTTCTACCTTAGTTGATTAGTGGGATAGTATACAACTCGTAATGATCGCTATGCACGAATTGGTGTAAATGTTGGCAGGTATACTTTTGTGTGTTTAGACAACTGTTGGCTCATTGGCTTTGTGTTTCAGTAATTCAGAATATTATCTTTTACACAATATCCGTTAGTGTGTTGAAAATGTATCGTAGGTATTTAAAACTTGAAATGAAATATATGAAAAGGAAACAACAAACAACAACATGCAACAATTTTTGTTCTTGCTATTTTCAAAAATTTAAACGATTTTTTTTGTTATTTTTCACGGTAATAAATAATAAAAGTATGCATAAAATAATCTTCTACATTCATATTTCAGTGTTGCTTTGTAATCAAATATTCTAAAGAATACCAACACAACACACATAAGAGTTCCGAAGAGGACACCGGTTTATAACTAGGCTAGTTTCTACTACGATTATTTAAAATAAATAATTAAAAAAAAAGAACACAACAACTGATTTTGTTTGAAGTTAAGGTTAAGGTGACCAGTTAAGGTGACCAGTGAAAAATGTATAACAACTAACAAGTATACATATCTTAGTGGGGCTTTGCTTTTTAATTATCATTGAATTATAGTTCTGTAGGATTATAAATAAAACCAGATATGTCTAGCAGTGGATATCTTACAGCCAAATGTTGATGATAAAAGAAAATACCTAACATTAAAGCTGGCTTTTAACTAACTTTTAGACAAAGTCAAAACTCAACTTTATCAACATTAATGTCTTTCTTAAAGTCAAAACCAAATACTTACAGAAATCAACAGGATTATGGTACGGCGGGCACATCAAGTTCATTTCCTCTAGACACGGCAGGAGCTGCGGCACGGAGCCAACGTAGGCGCAGCGGCCTGCCACCACGGCGTACAAGCGGTCCATCATGTGCAAGAGGGCGGCGGACGGCTGGTGCATCGTCACCACCACCGTCCGCCCTTGCCGCGCTAAAAGGTGAAGTAAATATACTATTTGCTTCGATATTGAACTATCCAGCCCACTGGAAAGAAGATATAGTTAGGTTGAACTTTTTGGTTTTTGTCTAACTGTCATAACATAACACGCATAATACATCCATATTTCGCTAGTTATGTTTATGTTCGATGTTACAGAGGGCGAGCCTATTGCTATCAACCGAACACAAATCCAGACTCCGGGATGCTACTAAGAAATTTCTTATGGTAAAACCCAATAACACTGACCGACCCGGGGATCGAACCCAGGACCCCATCACATGTTCAGTGGTAGCAATTAGGCCATCTGATAGTCAATAATGTCGAAATGTCGTTCCATGAAGACAAGACAAAAGGAATGTCTAACAAAAGTGCACTCTTAAAAAGCATGCATCATGAAGAACCCGCACTGGAAAAATCACGTTTCCAGAAGCAGAAAGAAAAGCCGGAAAATTGTTAAATGTTACTAGGTAGAGATATATTTATTTAGGTAGTCCAAATATCTTGAGATAATTTCGTATCTGGTAGCAAAATTCAAAAGTCAGGCTGTCATGACAAGAAATAATAAACATGTTAGTGTACAATATAATTTAATGATTTTAAAATACTTTCAACTTATATTTGTGCCAAAAGGAGATTGTAAAGACTCACCCATGCATACCGGATTTGTTGAACGTTACATTGTAATAATCAACAGTTGATATGTAGGTATAATTGACATATGGGATTATATTACAATGTTTTTGTCTCACCTCATTATCAAGATAATGTTATCATTAAAATTTCAACAGATAAATACTTTTGGCACGAAGCCTTTTGTTATGTAATTTTACGTTAATTTTCGAGTTTTCCGGTTTGGTGAAGACACATCTGCGTGACTTTGTGGCCGGAAAAAGTTATTTTGGTTAATCCTCTAAAATAATGATGATTATGTCACATATCATTACTATTAGTATGGTAATAAATAAATGCGGCAATTTACTCATTTCAGTAACAACAGTCATGAGTCATGAGACGACATTACGGCTGCTATGGGTGAGTGGCTAAAGTAGACTGGTTACCAAGAGCTATGGAAGAACAATGTTTTATATATACACGGATAAAATGGCAGGGGGTGACTTCACACTCAATAACGGGCCCCCGAAAACGGTCGCTAGCACATAGTGACGTAGCGACAAGGGGGCAACATGTCCTGAGGTGCTTTTGAGGAGTGAAGAGGTATTCCACGGCTATCAGGCAATCCCGGAAGTACGGTCAAGATCCCTACCAGCATCTTACTTTTATACTTCCTTCCTCAGAGCACGTTTGCTCTTGCGAATCTCCACTCAAGCCGGCCAATAAAGGCAAGCCAGAGGTGAGAAACAAGACTTCTCCCGGGACGTAGGGTCCGTGTGGTCTCTACTGCCCAACAGCTCGCCACATGCTGCCCTGCGGGTTTCCGTATCTCTCTTGGTCTGACTCCTCAGCTTAGACCTGTTCCGGCAAAGTAAACTCTTCCGGCACGGGCCTAGAGCTCGGAGCACGCAAGCCCCACCACGACGTCAACGGCATTCGGCGATGGGGTTAATATTATTAATTTTTCTATTTTTTTTTCATTGGTTTCTTCGGGGTGAAATGTTAGATTAGGTTAAGTAGGAGTTCCCTCTCCCTGGAGTTAATGCATTGTCGAGGCGGGGGGCTCAATAGCCGTGGCTTGGTCACCCACGGTGAAGCGAAGAAGAACACGAGGAGGGGCCGCTTGTCAGGGCTTTTGCCGGTAAGCCGGCGACGTAGCGGCCAACAAGTAGGTTGCGGTGCCGCTTGGGCGACATCGCAACAGAGGCGGGACGCGATATCATATACGGGAGAGGAGTGCCGGTAGGTATAGCGGTGCACCGTTCTCCCTACCTTCCGCGGCTTTGACGGGGTCGCCACGGTCTGATTGCGGATGCGGTGGGGCCGCAGGGGAGGAGGAGTGTTGGTATGACGTTGGCCGCTCTCCCTATGCTCTGCGGCCGAAAACTGGCAGGCGGCGGGGAAAATGACCAGACCCGTCGCAGGGGACCAAGGATGCCCAGACACGGGGTCGTCTGGCGCCCATGTACTGGTTTGGTCCCTAGGGTGGTCACGGTGTGCTATGTGTTCTGGTGCGCCGGTGATGGGGAGTACTCCCCAGAGGAGGGTCCGGTGACGGACAGCCGGGGCGGGTTCACGGATGAATGCTAACGCGTGCCCTTGTTCACGCCGTAAGCGGCAGAGGAGGACACCGTGGAGTTTTAGTGGGTTAGAGTCCCACATAACTGCAATATGTCCCCGTGGTAGTGCAGAATGCATGAGCATTTCTCCAAGATAAAAAAAAGGTTAGGTAGGAGTTAAAAAAACGCTGCCGCCGCCGGCTGTTTCGCACCCGGCTCGCATGTCTCTGTGTCGTTATCTCGAATATTTAATTCCTCGACTAATCCTTCTAATTTGTGCTTGATAACGTTGTTCTAGTAGTATGTAAGTGGTACTTTTAGATGTTTCATGTGGCAGTAACGTGCTGTTTGAGAACATTCTGTAGACTTTTAAGGTAAATAGACGTGCTACAAATTTTGACGACGTAAATGATGCCCTACTGCAGGTCCACAATTGGTTCACTGCTAATAATTTAATAGATATTAAATGGAAAAAAAATTAAGTGCATGATTTTCTTTACCAAATGTCAAGGGTAGTGATTGTGAGATAATATTGAATCAAGAGAAACTAGAATTCTCTCAACCATCCCGCCACCTCATTCGCTAGCATGACTGCTTCGCAGAAGGAGGTGACTGCCTCCCACTACCTCTCGCCCCGGACCATGGTTTGAACCAGGGCCGGACGCGTGAGGTCGCCACTGCTGCCGATCGCCTCTACGAGGACACGGCGGTGCTCCGCCCAAAGCTTGTGTTACTTAAATGACTGAAATTGGCGTCCTTTGTTTTTTTCGCGGCTATCAACCTAATCTTGTTTTTCTAGTACAGAATAGTGTAACAAACGAAACTTTTTCGACATGCATATCTCTAAATACAGTGAGGAGCCCGTGGCTAAATAATAATGCTACCATGTACAATGTGCCCTAGCGGCTGATAGTATGTCATGCTCACTAAAATGTCTCGCTGACGGTGGCGTGTGTGTTGGATTATTTAGCTCCCTTCAAAATGGTTGAGCTGAATGAGGCTGATCTATGCGTCATGTTCGTGAACGGGCGCCGTGAGTTGGGGCTGGTCATCACTTAGCTGCCTCGGCTTATTTATAATTATTTTATTTTTGGTTTATTGTTTTGTTAAGTACTATTTGCTGTACTCTGGACGGTTTTAACGCGTACGTCTTTCTTTTTTTACATCGTTCTCACATATAATTATAAATTCAACATTAATGATGTAACTAATATTTTTGTATAATTTAAAAGAGTGTCTACGGAGTTTCTTGCCCGTTCTTCTCCATAGGTACCTACGCTTTGGAATGGGCAAATAGCTTCATATTTTCTGACTGACCGACTTCTTGACAATTCAAAAGTTCTTGTAAATGGTTTAATTGAAATAAATGCTTTGGGTTTGAGTATGAGAGAATAGATGATATACTATAAATAGAGGCGGGATTTGAAACTAATCTAGGTACATTTGGTACTTTTATCATTGACTGTTTTTTTTTGTATCATTCAGTTTCTTAGTCACCTCTGGCCACTCCCGAAAGGAAGCAGTGGGTCGGTTTTATTTGTTGCCAAGGCCAACAACTAAAAAGTACAGAGCCACTTTACTTTTCTTTGTCCTATAATTGAACATTGTTTAGTTGATTTATAAATAACCATTTACCTGGTAGGTTCGTCTAAAAACATGACCGGAGGGTCGCTGATTAATTCCAGACCTATTGCTAGCCTTTTCTTCTGTCCACCAGACAAATTGCCAGCTCTAGTGTGTCGTGCTCTACTTAAACCAAGGGATGTGATAATTTCTTCTACCTGGAATGAAGAGGAATCATTAGGCTACCTTAGTATAATCAGCCTATAATGTTCCCACTGCTGGGACACAGGCCTCCTCTCTATGAGAGGGACTATGCTAAAATCCACCACGCGGGCCCAGTGCCGGTTGGACACATGTTTTCGAATATTTGTTTCTAGGACATGCTGGTTTCCTCACGATGTGTTCCTTTACCGTTTTTGAGAGCAGTGGTGGTGAAATTAAATACAAAAAGTAAAGTGCTTGCCTGGGTTCGAACTCACGACCTACACTTGTATGTCGGGGCGGATACCACTGGGCCACCTTGATAGCAGAAAAATAAGCGTTGAATTTTCAATTCTAATTGCTTACATGATTATTTTTAGAAGTATCAAGGTATCTTCATTGCTTTGCTCACATAATAGGCTATCACCATCTTGCTTTATATAATATGATAAGCGGCTCGATACCAATCCACTTTTGCACGACTCATAATGCGAAGCATTAGAAAGTGCTTCACGATCGAAATTTTTTTTTGCCTCCTTTCATCAACTGTTTCTATTGTTATACTCCTGCTAGTACACAGAACCTACTTATTTTAATGATAATAGTAGCAGAGTTGCATTACTGTACCAATCTACATGGTCTTCACATGATCTGACTAAGATTATGAAGTGACCTCTGAGTTTGTTTCGGCCATTTTTCTCAGAGTAGTCAGATAGGAAACGCCGACCTGCACCTGTATTCACAAACATACGATTCACTATCGTATCGACAATGACACTTGTTCGATAACCTGATTTCTGAACCGAAGGACCGGCAAAACGCTTTCACAGATCCGTATGGAAGGGTTTTTTTTTTAGGTGTGTTTACGGGGAACGCTACAAAATGGTAGTAAATAGATATTCGTGGTAGAAAATTTTAAGTGGTACATAAATGATTTTTATTGAGGATTTCACTATGGGCAACTATAGATTATGCATTCAGTAACTATTAACAAATAAAAAACAGTAAGCAATGATTTTATTAATAAATAAAATGTACTGATTTCTATTAAACTTGCTTTGTAAACTTCAACTTTCTGTCAAACCTGGAAATCTGGAATAATTTTTTTTCTGAATCTTGTTTTGAGCTATAGAGATAATTGAGAACTACGCGGAAGACAAGGCGGTATGGTCGAAAGACTATAGCCTGCCCTTTGGGCGAATTAAAAAAAATAAAAAATAATAATTGAGGAGTGAAAAATTAGTTTTTTTTTAACAGAAAAATGGTTGTATGTATTTTATCGCTATTTAAACAAATTACTATTTCCTCATTTTCATTTTATAAAACGTGGTACCTAATATTGAAAATGCATATTTTCAGAAAAGAGTGTCATTGGAGCAGCGGCAGATGCTCTTTGCATTCATGCAAGGGCATGAGGACCTTGTCCGGAGCCGTGTTTTGACACTTATTGCTTAATTATTCTTTTTTAAACAATATTTTGTTATTCGATAACACTTCCGACAGCAAATACCTGTCGGAAGAATTGATGTCTTCATACCGTATATGAACTGTCAAAATTGTACGGTTTCGGATTTGTGAATAGCGATTATAGGATTTCGTCGATAACATTGACATTCGATACGGTACCAAACCGTGTCGTAGCTTTGTGAATAGCTATGCTGATCTAGTTTTTATTTTTTAAATATGATTGACGTGTAAAAGGGTTTGTACAAACGTACCTACAGAAATAAAATCATTTATCATTTATTGAGTGAGGGTTCTGGCCGCTGCACTGAAGCAAATAAAAATAAGTGGAGCTACTAAGAAGAAAACTATAAAATGTTAACTATTTTTAGTTTCCAATGGCCTTAGAGAAGGGTTTACGGATTATACAAGCGTTTATATTTATTCCTTCAACGCTATTTCTTTAAACAGCTTATCGGGAGCGAGGCTCTTGTAACTATATGGAAGTTGGCATTTATAACTGATATGATTACTTAAAACTCGAGAACATTATAATATTATTATGGTTCGTCCTCAATAGATTAGAACCATGTGATGCAATCAATTTAGATATTGAATTAATCCGTTACATTGAATTGATAGGGAAACACTTACGCGTCGTTTTTTCTGCTGTCCACTGATATGATTGCCTAATTTGAGATCCGCTGCTATGTGAAGTGATTCTTGTATTGTGAGCATGTCTTGTACCCTGTCGTCCTGTAGAATGTAACATGATCTTCGCCTGAACATCTTTTCATTGCGTACGCGTCCGTTGATGCAAATACTGCCACTTGTCGGTTTTCTGAAATTGAAACAACATTCAAGTATGATAAGAAATAATATACATTAGCTAGAGCTAGTCTTGGAAGCTATTCCTAACAGATTTTCCATTCATTTAAGTACCTTTAGGTCGTGACTTAACAACTACGTAAGTTTCTTCATATTTTTTTCAAATATCTTTTTTAAATAATAAATTTTTATTAGTCATTTGATTTTGCAGCCATTCCTTAAACTCGACTTGTATATTTTGGATATCAGTGTCTAAGTTACTGGTGACGAATATAGCGCAATATTGTAAAACCGTATTATGATTATGCATGTTTTAAGAATATGAAGAAGACCAATATTCGAATCTCATGTTTGAGCAGCTGCATAAAGAGTCATTCATCTAAAAACTAGGTAAGGACCAAGCCGTGATATTTGTACGGTATTTCATGAGTTCAACATTGTATAAATACACTGTGACCTTGTTACTTAGCGCTTTTTGCGTTTACTTTCATTGGGTACCTTTTATTGGTGCTTGCGCTAAGGTCCCTATGTTTTACTCTTTACTATTCAAACACAAAAAGTCATTTATTCAGCACTTACTTCAGTACTGCTACTAAACTAGGCTGAGAATCGGAATTTTTTGTACGTCAAAATTACATAGGTAAGCCATTTCTCTCAATTGAATTGAAGGAATTGAATCTTATCTCATCTTTGGGAAGAAGAAGAGGCACAACAGACTCCCTAGCAGCACAGCTGTCTGTATAGTGTGGTTGATGGAAACATAAGTTTATTTTTTACTGTGAATTGTCAGAAACCTTCACAAAACCAAAAATCAATAACACAGGCCATGAATCATGGTTTACGTTGCGAGTGATAACATTATCTTATCTAAATACGTATGACATGAAGGCAATGGTAGGTATCCCATAGAACTAAAAATCTAAGGTTTTTGTAGAGTACCAAATTGACGTGGGGTTTCAATCACCAATTTGCCGTGTTATAGTAATTCCATACAATGTAGATTTTTCTGGATGAAGGTACCGTACTTTTCTGTACCCCTGATAACGTGTTTGCAAAATTTCATGATGATCGGTTGAGTAGTTACGACGTGAAAGCGTAACAGGCAAACAAACTCACTTTCGAATTTATAATATTAAGTTAGGATCTAAGTTTTAGTTGCTTAGCTTAATAATTTATTTACCTAACAATTTTTTTTAACAGTTAATTCAGTGATCGTTTTAGTTCGGTACGATCATTAGTTTACCGACACTACAGTCTATATTGCTATAACATATGACAGACTTGGCAACGTGTTATCTATAATACGCAGTCCACCTACACAGTATCTATAGATTTAGCTTTAGTTTGTTCGTTTGTTGTATCTAAGTAGCAGCTGCAGGGATTTATTTAATACTATAATAAGGAAAAATTTTAGTATCTGTGTAGGAATCTAATTGTACGTATCTAGATTATTTATTCTTCTGATTGGAGGTAGAAAACAAATCTGTAGGAAGTTACACTGTATCTCTACTTATCACGGATTTAATTTTTTGATTGGAATTCCATTTGAAATGAGGCATTTTTCTGTACCGATACCGATGCTTTGGACCTTGCCCCTGTCATTTGTGTCTTGCTTTATAATATTACCGTTAAATTTGAAAGTTTCAATACAATGTTTTACTCCAAATAAAGATTTTATTGAAGTCACGTGTGTTCAATTGCTATATTTCCGGTCGTAGCGACTACATTATAGAATGGTGTGGATTAGCCCTTCAGGCCAATAAAAAGTCAGGTCTGAGTTAGCCGTATAAAGACTTTGTTAATTTGACATCCTTGAACTATGTTCCGTATTTCATGATAATAAAATGATGGCTACAATAAGTCGATTACCATTAGGAGAGGTTAGTATGGTAACAACGTATTACCGGTGGCTTCTGATCTCCTACGCTTTGACTCACCGCTTATTGTAAGAATTTGAAGCATGAGGAAGTATCCATTAATTGTCCTGTATGTTGCTTCCTTTGTGTAGGTATTTGTGGAATGTAAGTTGTTTCTTATATTTACTTCTGTTGAAGAAATTTTTCCATTGCTTTGTATGTGAACTCGGCGTAACATTGGTAACAAAGAAGTATCAGCATCAAATTGGTTTAAATAACGTTTCAGTTGACTGTGATTCAGTTGTTAAACATTCTTTAATTTTATCTAAGTTATAAAAACTGATCTGCAGCAGAATAAAGCCATTATCGTTATTATACCTACTTATCTAAGTCGATTAGGAATTAAAACTCTTATTACTTAATTAGCATTCGAGCTAGTGAGTTATGGAGCGTTGAATGTTTGTGAAAAAGTGTCAAAATGTGTAGGTAATAATAATAACTACCTATGTATTACAGACTATTATATTATCTGTGGTATTACTATGCTGCAAGCCTTGTTTTATTTGGAGTGTCTCATTCAAGATAACTCAAGGCAAAAGCGTTTCAAAATATATTTTTAAAACTTATACGACTTTATTTCATATCTTAGTTGTTATGTTAGCCGGTCAGTGACATTAATACTTCTGAGTCTGACCTAGCTGTCATTAAAAGCGGTCAGGTTAAAATGAAAACTAGTTTTTGTATTTTTAGTAAAGACAAATGTGGATTGACAAGTTTTGTCGACGATAAATGGTAAAATATTAATTTTATTGGCATTATGTAGTAGGCAGAAATAAATATAATTATGTAGAATAACCAATAAAAATATGCCTAGCCTTTTCTCAACTATGGCTTGGCTTCTAGTCTAACCTGATGCAGCTGAATACCAGTATTTTACATGGAGCGACTGAATATCTGACCTCCACAATCCAGTTACTGAGTAATACGATATCCACGGAACGACCGTGACAGGAATCGACTCGTGCGGCTGTCATTACTTAGCCACGAGCCCCGAATAACCAAATTAAAAATTCTTGTTGTTGTCCTAAGATGTAATTTAGAGTTATATCAATGTTAATCAATCAAAAATCAAGTTGTGTCACTGCATGACTGAAAAATATAAACGTTAAATTATAGAAATGAAATAACATAGTTGTAAAAACTATGAGTGTTTTAAAACAATTAAAAAGGATGCAACTGACTGTGTAATTGTGTATTTGTGAAATAAATAAGAAGTACAAATAAAATTTTATATCTCAAGCTATTAAAATAAAATCTCGCATAATATTTTGATTAATTAAAATAAATCTCTAAGCCTACCTACCATAAATTATGCGTAGCAGGACAATGCAATGTAGACCTAGTAATATTTTTAATCTAACAAATCCTTTATTATCTTAAGCATTATGATAGCTACTGATGATTTTAAACACGTCTGTGTACTTACCTACATTCTGTTTGGAAGCAGAAATACGAAAGTCATCACCATTTCGCCGAAATTCATCATCATCTGCCTTTTCCCAACTAGGTATGTTGGGGTCGGCTTCCAGTCTAATCAGATGCATTGAATACCAGTATTTTACATGGAGCGACTCCCTATCTGACCTCCACTACCCAGTTATACGATGCCCCCGATGACCGTAAGACTGGTTGTCAGACTTTCGGGCTTCTGACTACCCCTAACGACTGTCAAAGATACACGAATGACAGCCAGGATCAACGGTTTAACGTGCTTTCCGAGGCACGGAGGGGTCTCGGTATGTAAAGATAGTCACCATTACTTTTTATTATGAGTCTCATTGATAGCAGTAATTTCTGATCAGATAGCGAATATGCGAAAATACCCGAGATTCATGACCCTCCCTGGTCTTGAATATATATTTAGATAAATAACAAACATATTTCTGGTTGTTCTGTTTTCTTACATAAAATTGAATGATAGAGACGAAACTATTGATCTTTTATAGAAGTTTATATTACTATGATATTTGCATTTTTATTACTTGTAACACGTCTGAATCGTGATACGTCTCCTAATATAATAATTAAGATACTGACCGTTCCATATAACTTAAAGAGTTTCTTGGAACAGTTCAGACAAAGAAGAGATTAACAATACCAAGTCATTGTGAGAACTGTTCTGACGTATAGATAACGCACATCTACATATTTAGAGATAAACGCGATTGCAACTCGTAATTAAACACTGTTGTTAGGTAGTGATACGAGAATGGCCGATTACAACAGCGACGATTTGGTATTCTTAATTTTAAAGTATTTTAATTGTACGTATTGTTACCAGAATTTGCTAGATAAAAAAAAATATGCTGTCTAGATTGAAATGTATTACTATTTATTTTCAGTCAGTACGAGAATGGCTCCTCCGTCCCTATCACATCAAAACTCCCTCCTCCTGACTCGGAAAGCACGTTAGGCAATTGTTCCCGGCTGTCATTCATGGATCTTGGCAGTTGTTACGGGTAGTCAATAGCTCAAAACTCTGACAATGAGTCTAACCAACTGGTTGTGGAGGTCAGATAGGCAGTCGTTATTTTCAATTAATTTTACTTCGAACAGTAGAAAGGGACATTGTTCCCTATAAATAAGAAACTTTTAAACGGTAAACAGCTAGGTATTTATTTATAAGTAGTTACTAAGTGTTCGACAAATCTGTCACAGCCAGTTGACTTTTACTTTGTAATAAATTTAGCAATAAACATGCTATTTTTATAAAAATGGTTATTCATAATATTCTTGATACTTTGGTAACTAGTAACCCTTATCAATATAAAATCTATCTATAGTAAAAAAAAAACAATTACCAGTAATTACCTGCCATACTGCTGAACCTGAATGTCATCAACCCCTACCCTACCAATAACTCTTATCAATATCGATAGAATATGTATAGATTTATACAGCCGGAAGCAGACTTTATGGCGACTCGGAACATGAAGCGAGTCGCTGCGCATTAACAAATTCATGGGTCAGCGGGGGTGAGAGCTGGGATACTGCGCAGCGAGTAGCGCACTTCAGACTTCAAAGGGGCAATTTTCGTAGTTTTTAAATTACGAGAATTGCCTTCAGAGCCGCCATAAAGTATGACTCGTTCTATTAAACTTACATTGATACAATACTCATGGTCAATATGACATATAGTTTAGATATATCTAACAGTTCGATTGTCGACTAAAGTTCACTGCTCCTCTTTGTTTACAAATAAAATGATAAACAATTCTATTATTTATTCTATTTTTCTGCATTCCATCCTCGTCATTTCTGTTTTCTACAAGGACTACCTACAAGATTATTTATTCTCCTTTTGTAGTCTTCAATGCTAACTAATATAATATACACGTAAGTGATACATGATAATGTATGCTGATTTGTCTATAGACTGGTTTCTGAAAGTTGAGAACTTGTCAAACTCTCTTTTGGTATTACTTAAAGTGACATCCGCGAAATTAAACTTTGCAAAAAGCAGAGGTAAGATATTTTGAATTTCGCAACTACATTAAGGAATGACCATAAGTACCTAGGTAGATCTAAAGTCGAATTTGATGAGTTCTCTACTTCAAATTTTGAAATCAGAAATCGGGTACATGTGATTGTGGTTGAGTAACTGCTCATACAGAAGAGCGACGCGCGGCAACGGCGGAGACAACTGCAGCCGTCGTTGTCGACGCCGTCGCTCGTGTGTATGCACACTCATTAAAATTGTGTGTGAAAGGAACGAGAACGGAGAAAGGAAAATATTTTTCTCATTCATCGGGCTATCTTGATGGTTCTGAATATTATAACAATACTCTAATCTCCTGACGCACTGTAGTTGTGTAGTGTCGGTTGTTTTTATTATTGATGTCATTTGTTTATATTCATTGAGAGTTATTTTGAATTCAGTTAAGTAACAAAATACCAATGCAAAATACTTCATAGTGAACATAAATTACTGGGCCAATAGGTTGGTCCCGGGAACCTAGTAATTATTGTGCGTGGAATAATAGGTACTATTTACGATTGTAAATCACGCGTGACGTATTAATTCGTACTGAGTAGGTAGTAAAAACTGATTTCTGTTCTGAGATTATCGTGTTTGTCTTCAAATTTTTAATGTTTCGAATAATATTAAATATTAACCCCCTTATTAATTAACGTTGTATAGTGTCTGTACAGTTACACAACGTTTGTCTTCAAGTAAAATTACTGACGCCTGAAAGAGAGAAATCGGTGTGTTTTGTGTGAACTATTCATCTGATATAACTCGTTTATTAGTAATCGGGTTATA
This sequence comes from Gortyna flavago, assembly GCA_963669345.1. Taxonomy (NCBI): domain Eukaryota; kingdom Metazoa; phylum Arthropoda; class Insecta; order Lepidoptera; family Noctuidae; genus Gortyna; species Gortyna flavago. The sequence continues at coordinate 12,894,384 of OY770129.1, forward strand.
TTATGAATATTGTTCATTAAACCATCAATGTTTTGGTTAATTATATTCTACTTTTAGAATATATAAGAAGGTTTTTGTAGAGTATCTAATAAATAAGTATAGTAATTAAGAAATGGAACAGTTAAGTAGTTAGAGTGACAGTGATAGAACAGTTGAGTAGTTACAGACTTAGACAAAGTACTTAATAGGTATTTGTATGTTATAACATACAAATACCTATTAAGTACTACTTACTACCCACTTGTTAGTACTTTGCCCAACTATAGTTGGGCCACTAATACATATAAGTTTAACTGTGACCGGTTTTCGGCCGTCATTGTGTTAAAAAGTTTTTAACACAGCATGCCTGCACAACAAGATCAAGTTATGTAATTGACTTCTCATATTGATGAAACAATTGTATGAACAATTGACATAATACTAGTTATTTTATATCATACAGAGTTTATTTTAAAATTTAACATAGGCACAGAATAACTAATGACATAGGCATAATAAATCATAATATGACAGTATAAAGATATTTTCACGGGGTGTTATGATAACTGTCGTTAATTATGAAATTGTTCGTATAGTTTCATTTAACTCATTGAGCTCCGCTAATGAGACACAATTGATTTTCTATTGTATACTACACTAGCTTCCGCCCGCGGCTTCGCCCGCGAAGTATGTCGATAAAAAACTATCCTATGTCCCCGGGATGCAATCCATCTCTCTGCCAAAGGTAATGGCCCATTTAGTGTGAAAAATATACCCACGGCGTACAGAAATAAAATATGGCGGGAATCAAAGACAAATGATTATACTTTTCAATGATAAGTGGCGCATTGCTGTGGCTCATGGGGATCATGAAAGAATAATAATAAAAAAATGTAATCTACCTAGTATGAAAACTTAACTTATAACTTGTGGTTTTAGGGAGGAGAAAATAAAATGAACGAATTATTTTTTTCTTTTTACATAAAATGAAAAGTGGGTTATGCTTGCATTATTTACCACCATTTTCGTTTTTGTACAAAACCATTTTTGAACCGGGTCGGATTATGGGCCATGACCTTTTATCGAAATCCGTTCAGTGGTTTAGGCGTGAAAAGGTAACATACAGACAGAGTTACTTTCGAATTTATAATATTAGTATAGATAGGTTACGCGACCGGTTAAAAATTAATAAGCCGTATACTTACATAAAGGAAAAAGACGAGAGAGATTTAATATAGGTAAGTACCTTACCTATCTGTCTATCCATGGATTTGTTTGTTGCAGTAGAGTTATAATTCTACTTTAAGACAAAGGATAGATACCTACTTATACAATTGCAACTCCGCACACTATGCTTAGTATTTAAATAAGTTCATCGGCCATTAAATTTAATCATACTATTTTTTTAATTTCACATATCAAATCACAGCCACTGTGGAAATTGTTATCATAAGTGGTAGTGAACTAAATACAGTCGTTAGTTTTGGTGGCTTAACCGTTCTTAGTATCGAATATTAATGGGGTCGGCACAATTAGTAAACAATGAGTTCATATTATGGTGCGTAAGTCTTTGTGTCTTTGGTACCTACAGGAAGTTTTGTTAGTACCTAAGTCTTAAAATAAACAACCCACAATATATATATATTGATTAAAAGTTCCTACATTAAAATTAAGATGTTTGTTTGTAATGCCGTAACGAATGGATGATACTTATACTACGGATAAAAAAAAAAGTCTAAAGTAAAAAAAAAAAAAAAATTGTAGCTCTTGAACGGGGTTGAGATGTAGTGATCGCGTTTAGTTTTATTGAAGAAATTAGTCTTTAGTCTCTAAAGGATGATTTCCGCCAAACGGCTCGCATCGCATCGGATCGGAAAGGATACGAACAGATGCGGCGACAGCCGATCGCGTCCGGCAGCATGTTGACGCATACGATCGGCTCCGTACCGTTGCTTGTGAACGTATCCGATGATTGTTCACTGTTAAACATAGATCGTGTTTATAAATCAACTTTCTTTTTCTGTGTTATTGAAGTTTTTATTTACTATCCATAGAAACTTATCTAAGTAGGTATGTGTTTTAACCTATTGAGCGTTGAGTTTGAGGTCAATGTCAGATATTAACCGAATAAGTATAGCAAAAGCTCAAGGGCGTTGGGTAAAACGAGTTATCAATTACGAAAACATTATAATGTGATTTATAAGTTATAGGTAACTGTAGGTATCTTATAATATTAATTTAAATTTTCACTTTAGCCTTGGATCGAAAGAGCTGCAAGTCATGGGGAGAGGCCTTTGCCCAGCAGTGGGATAATGCAGGCTAACAGTAAATTTTGAAGCTGTTAACAAAATAATATGAAATCATTAAAGGTCCTAATATGCAGCCTTGAGGCATCCCTGGGAATTAGTACGAGAAGGTTTGTTTGTACTACCCACCTAATTCAAAATACCTTGGTCCACCACATGAATATGAAATAAAAGAATAATTAAATAGTTCCTGTCAACAATGGCCTCTTACATGCCCTTTAACATCCATCTTTACATTAAGTCATGGACATTCATAGAGTTTCAACATTGCAATAACATAGGTAGGTAGGTAGGTCGAGTGACATTATGTGGAACACGTGCCAATGTATGTCACACAAGGGGGGCTTTAACGCCTACAGCAGTAACCCAAACTAAAGCCACTTACAGACAAACAGTAGGAGTGTTCTAGCATGGCAATAGCAGTTATTGACCCACATACATTTTTTCACATTTCATAAAGGGAAATAAAACCCAATAACACTGTAATATTATATATACCGTGCCAATAACATCTTGAATCGATCACTATCGTGATGCTCAAATATTTTTTCGAGTGTAAAACGATACCTAATTAGTTTATTGTTGAGATTCCTACGAATGTATAGGAAGGGCAATGACCGCTATTGCCACGGTAAAATGCAAGAACTATAGATCGTTAATTTTTTTATTACGTTTTCAAGCGATGTTAAATTCATTAGGACATTTTAAACATTCGTCTAATAACGGCTAAATAACAGTTTTTATTCGGGAGTTATTTTCAGTAGAAACACTGAATCAATTCAGCTTTACGGTATTCATAACATTATAGGGATGATAACAGCGTAGGTTACACGGAAGCTCAAACAGTAACCTAAAAATATTAATAGATAAAGTTGACAGCCTTTACCTACATATAGTTGTTATTAGGTTAGTTTGCAAAAGTTTACTAACATAGTTTTCAAGTCATTGTTACTAATACTATGTTGATGGTGTACTTGCGCATGTGCAGTCCGAAATAAAGAATTTACAATTTTAAATAAAACGGCCATGTAAAATATAAATTTTACTGAATTGACAATTATCATTTAGTTACAACCAGACGAGACTAACGAAAACTCTTTCCTCTATCGAACTTTACGCCTAACAGTACCGGTGATTATTAATAAATAAACATGGCCGACCTTTTCTTTATTTCGATGGTGCTACTAAACAGGTTTATTATTCGATCTCCCCACAGAGTAGTTATTTAAAACTGGTTCAGATGGAGCATGGACCCCATTCGACTTTGATTACTAGTCCTCGTATACTAGTTTTAATGTCACAGTTTTATTTTAAGTTTTTGAGCTGACAAATTTTTCGTACATAAGAAGCTATGAATTAGCAATATCCTCAAAACGATTCCAATTGTGATCTATGGTGTGTTACAATTATTATTGGTGCGGGTGTCTTGGTGAGATTTGGACTGCGATAGTTATAGTAGAGTTGGCGCCCGTTGTATGTTTTATAGTGTTAATTTTTTTTTGTTATGTATTTTCTGGTGTACAATAAAGTATAGTATAAATAAATAACTAAATCATTAGATACAATAGTACGGTAATCCTAAGTTTGACTTTCACTCGAAATCATTCTGTAAACGTCGAGTATTATTTACTAGGCCCAGCAAAAAATAATGTGAACGCACTCTATGCAAGAGTATCCGTATAAAGTCTCAGCTGTAAAAAATCTCAGTCTTGTTACATTGTCAACATGGTAGGACGAGGAGGTCATAATTCACTTATGATAACGAGTTATAAAATATAAGACAGTGTTTATGATTTGGTAGTCTTCAGAACGCAGCTGAACGAAAATGCGCGTTAGTTAGATAACTCTTATGTGTAATGTTTGGAACGTGCTCTTTTGTGTTAGTTAATACATTGTTATAAACGTCATTGATATAAACGTGCTACGGCGGTGTAAATTATATACCTACATTATGCGTCACGATTGTACACGTTTATCGTAAAGTGGGCAGAATGCAAAAAGTTCGCATTAACAAAGGTCATACAACAGTATGAATAAAAAGTAGAATTAACTGACCTGTTCGATGTGATCCACGACGCATAGGTAACCACAACACAATTCACATCAGAAGGAGATTCGAGAAAGCGTTTGTAAATATTCAAAAAAACATTATAATATAGTGATATTATCAGACATATTTCACCGTATTCATGTGATTACAAGATGAATTTATGGAGTTTTGTTAGATAACAAACCCACACATTCACAAACAAGGAAAACAAAACACTGCTGTTATCTATATCTATATCTATTCTATATATTCTATCTATCTATTCTATATCTATATCTATTCTTCTATATCTATACATATAATAAATCTGTAGACGAGACGTTTCTGTACATTGAAAATATTTCCAAAAAAAATAGTTGGGGTGTTAAAGGATAACCAACAGATGCCATTTCATCAATTTTTAGAATTTTTGTCTGTTTGTCGGTTTGTCGGTTTGTCTGCTTGTCTGTTTGGATGTGACAGATTATTGATTTGAACAGGGTCAACGTAAAAAGTACCAAACCAATACGGTTACTTTTTATACTCAAATATGGTGTAGAACTCGGAGCAGTGATTAGTTTTTATTTCATCGCAATCGGTTCACTCTATCAAAAGATATAATCAATTTAAAGTATTCTAGAACAACTTTTTACGTTTTTTAGTAACACGTAACGACATCTATTGGCGCGATATAGTACCTACTAACGAAAACATTTTGTTGTTGTGATGTGAATAATCACGTCCTATTAGTTTATGCTTACTTAAATGACGAAATAACACAGATACCTACTTATGTCTATGTTATTTTAAAAAGTAATGATAATGATTATAATATTAAACAAAATCGCTTTCCATTGATGGTTTATTTAGTGGCGCCTGTGGCGCTAAAATAATTTTAAACAAAAAGTGAGGATAATGTAAGATATTAATAATTAATGTGGTGTTCTGAGCGATAATGAAGTTAGATAATTATTGATATAGAAAGTTGAATAACGCAGAGCGTTTTTTAACGAAGTTCTTATATGGAGCTTGCGGTAGGAGTTCTGAGGGAGAAATCGTCAAATAACGAATAAGCGTTATGCCTCATTTTTCAAAGTAATAGGTAGATAGAGACACACACATACACACAGAGAGAGAGAGCTATTTTTCATGGTTTCCGAGGATCCTGACCCCGGTAAATGAGGTCAAAAAGAAAATCAAAGATGGCGGTTGCCTAAATTTTTAACTTTTTCGTCATGGGTGTCGTTTTCATGGTTTTCGAGGGTGCTGAAGTCGAGAGTCAGGTCAAAATGAAAACCCAAGATGGCGGCTCCATTTTTTTTTAATGTTTTGTCATGGGTGTCGTTTTGATAGTTTTCGAGGGTGCTGAAGCCGATAGTCAGTTCAAAATGAAAATCCAAGATGGCGGCTGCAATTTTGTTTTGATTTTTTGTCATGGATGTCGTTTTCATAGATTTCAAAGGTGCTGAAGCCGATAGGCAGGTCAAAACGAAAATCCAAGACGGAGGTTGCAATATTTTTTTTATGGGTTTCGTTTTATTGGTTTTTGAGAGTGCTGAAACCAATAGTGAGGTTAAAATGAAACTGTAACGGCTTACCCACCGTCGATTGGCCCAAGAACCGTTGGTGAACATTATCTTTAAACCATTAACTTTTTTCCAAAGGACTTTTCACCCACGTACGTTTTGCCAACATAACTCTACGTCAGTGAATGCTTTACCCACAGAATGTTTTGACCAATAACTTTTCACCCAAAGAACAAGGCCAACAGACGCCGGGAAAGGTGAAAGTAAAATAATAATAAGACGTAGTCCTTTATTTCTGTGAAAAGGGTATAAAGTAACCTAACCAAGCCTAACCTCGGTGTGCCCTTCGCTCGCTTTGCTCGCTCACTTGAGCCGCCATCATCCTTTCGAACCCTACCTGTCCGAGTCGGGGTGCCCCAAGTCCCGAGCTCGCTTCGCTCGCCCTTGCATCCTTAGTTCTATTTGACATGGGTCAAATGTTCTTTGGGTGAAAAGTTATTGGTCAAAACATTCTGTTGGTTAAGCATTCACTGACGTAGAGTTCTGTTGGGGAAACGTTCGTGGGTCACAAGTCCTTTGGATGAAAAGTTAATGGTGTTGACCAACGGTTCATGGACCAATCGACTGTTGGTAAACCGTTTCAGTACTGGTTAAAATGAAAGTCCAAGATGGCGGCTGCAAATCGAAAAATTCGTAGTGTGTGTCGTTTTCATGGTTTTCGAGAGTGCTGAAGCCGATTGTGACGTCAAAATGAAAATCGAAGATGGCGGCTGCAATTTTCTTTTTCTTTTTTTATCATGTGTGTCGTTTTCATGGTTTTCAATATAAACTTACACGACTTTGTGTGAAATAAAATAAAATACAACCGACTTAAAAACACACTTCAAAGTGCAATAGACCTTTGGTTTCAGAATTCTGTAATTTCTTGCCAACGCGCAACGTCTTCCCAAACTAAGGTTATTTTGCACTTTGTAGGGTTTTTTATGGAAGTCGGGTATATTTTTTTGTAATAATCTTTACAATTTTTTTTCTGGTTTTCGGCAGTATAAGGTCTAAATCAAAATCATGTCTAAAGTTTTCATGGGTTTCATCTTCGTAGTTTAAATGGCGGCCGGTGTCAAATATAACCAAAGTTTAATGGGTTGCTTTTTACACGGGCAACTTTATGTAGAAGCTCTTACCATTAATGTATTCTTCCTTTTATCATCTAGATATCTCGATGCTTTATAAGGCATAATATTGGTAGGTATATATGATATCTTCAATATCAAGTTAAGAAATTCTAAATTTACCACAGAGAAGAAACCAAGACTTAGAAAAACTAACTTCAAACTTCACCTACTAATCTCAGATATACTTTAGATAAAATGGTGATATGATTTTACAAGTTGGTATTCTAAGACAGACGCAAAATAAAATGGACATAATTATGGCTGTTTGGTTAGATAATCAGCCTCGAGCAGGCGCTTTTATTTTAATTTATTCTCAAAAATCAAAGTGACACTTCGTCGCATTGTCATTATGAACCATGAAGACGCAGTGATTGCAGTCGAAAGGGCCGTGGTAGCGAACCCTAGGTAAGGAAAGCGTTACCAGGCAAGATCTGATGATTCTTCCTTTTCAATGAAGGAGTGGCAATTACACCTTTCCTAAGCGACACATTACCTATTGTTTTCCGAAATCCACGCGAACGAAGTCGCGGGCACAGCTAGTAGAAAATAATTCATGTTTATTGCACATGGCCAGTATTGAAACCTGTTTAACCAAAAAGTTTATGACATTTTATTAATACAGGCACACAAGGCACAAAAATGGCATACGGCTTTAGAAGTCGAATTAAAAGAAAAAATAAATGTTTAATGGCATTTAATCATAATTTTGACCAGTTGTGGCCAGCTATAATTGTAGTGTATGCCATTCATCTAACCAAAGAGGTCGCATCTATTATCTACACTAATACACACATCAAAAGTGTCTAGGGATCAAGCATTTTTATGCGGATTTCTTGAGATTGAGATGTGGCTTTGTAGTAAATTTATGATTTTATAAATTTATATGGATCCTTTTTGGTGCATTTCATAATTTGAATCAGGAACTGTGAATCAAATTCGAGTAAAAGATGAAAATCAGCTGTCAATATTTTCCCTATAAAAACATACAACGCATTGAAGACATTATTAGTGCTACTGTTTCCCTACTACTGATTAAAACCAACGTTATTATGGAGCGGCGACGTCATTTAAGCAGGGAAGAAATGCTCAGAGCCGTGGGAATGATAGAAGCTGGTTCCCGGCAACGTACTGTGGCTTTAGCTCTGAATACAAGTCAGAGTGTTATCAGTCGACTTTGGACACGTTACCGAAGCACTGGTACCGTGGCTGAGCGCCATGGAGGACGGTATCGCTGCACCACACGGAGACAAGACCGATACATTCAAATCTTAACTCGAAGAGCTCCAACAATAACCGCCATGATGTTAGCCGTGAGGCTTCATCACTCTTCAGGGAACTTAATTAGCGACCAAACAGTCAGAAACCGCTTGCATGAAGTGAACCTTCATTCCCGAAGACCGCTACGGGTACCACCTATAGCAATGCACAATCGTAGGATTCGATATCAATGGGCTCTTGAACACAGAAATTGGGCAGAAGAACAATGGCGTTTCGTGTGCTTTTCTGATGAGTCTCGTTTTGGTATGAGACCGGATACAAGACGTATACGACACTGGAGAACCCCTGGACGCCAACAGCGATTAAAATCCTGCCAGGAAGTCCATCCTTATAGTGGTGGAACCATCATGGTATGGGCGGGTATTTGGATCGGCGGAAGAACTGAGTTGATTTGGATCAGAGGCAACCTCAACGCTCAAATTTATGCTGAGACGATTGTATCAGACGTCATCGTTCCTCTACAAGTGCAAATCGGTCCCTTATTTCAGTTAATGCATGATAATGCACGACCGCACACCGCAAGAGTTGTAAGACAGACTCTCGCCGCAGCTAACATCAATGTCCTGCCCTGGCCTGCTCAGTCGCCAGACTTGAACCCGATTGAGCATGCATGGGATATGCTACAGAGAAGAGCTCTGCCGAATATGGAGGGTATCCAGTCGCAAGAAGACCTTTTTTTGTTGTTGCAACGAACATGGGCGGCCATTCCACAGCGTGATTTGGATGAACTCATTTTGAGTATGCCAAACCGATGTTCTTGTGTTGTTAGTGTTCGCGGTAGAAACACGGATTATTAATTGTTTAAGTTACCCAATACAATTTTAAAGAAAACTGTTATTTCAGTCTTTTTTTCGAACTTTTGTGTTAGTGGTTCAAATGTCAAAAATCCCTTTATTAGGAAAACGGCAAATTTCTTTATTAATGCAAAGGTGACTTGGTTTATCGTTACTGTGACAAACGAAAACACTTTATTTGATGAATCCTTAAAGAAAATTTTAATTAATATCAATCAGGAGAAAAGTTATTGCAAAAATATATGTTGATCCCTAGACACTTTTGATGTGTGTATTATAAAGAGGAAAGATTTGTACCTATTTTTGTATGTTTGTAATGAATAGGCTCAAAAAGTACTGGGCCGATTTAAAAAATTCTTTCACCAATAGAATGCTACATTCTTCCAATTTGACATAGGCTACATTTCATTTTGAAAAAAATTAGGGATCCTTGGTAAAATTTGAACAATGTAACCGAAGGTGTAGAAAAATGAGTCTTAAAATGTCTTTCGTCGAATGCGCTGCCGAAACTATTAGCGACAGAACAAAATAATGTACAACAATATTGAAGAACATCATAATGTCTACAAAAAACTCCGCGGTAGCATATGTCCAACTATTGTAGTTATGTCACTACAACAACTTTTTTCATTTTAAACATTAATGAAAATGCTAACCAAATTCAAACCATGCTATTTATGTGTTTATATTAATCCTTATCCAAATAAATTATTTTATGGTCAAGACCATTTAACTACCTATAAAATAGTTTTTAAATTATTTAAATTGGACTTTCCATTCAAAAGATATTACGAATTAAAAAATTCAAACAGTAAACAAAACCGCCATAGCGCCGTGGTGGCCGTTGTTTGCGATGCAGTCTGAAAAGCGCGCCGGGCATCGCGGCGGGCGGGTTGGAGGGGGTGTGGGATTTTTTTAAATATATAATTAATAAATAATATTTTTTTAATAAATAAAAATATTTGTGAAAAAAAGTGTTTTATATCCAAATTTCCAAAAATAAATATTTGTCTACCCCGTGCGAAGCCGGGACGGGCTGCTAGTATAATTTAAAGGCAAAAGGAAAAGATGAAAAAGGCCGGCCATTTTTAAATTCTAAAGTAACTCTATCTGTCTGTATGTATGTTACCTTTTCACGCCTAAACCACTGAACGGATTTCGATAAAATTTGGCAGAGAGATAGATTGCATCCCGGGAAAGGACATAGGGTAGTTTTTATTGTCATACCTTGCGGGAGAAACCTCGGGCGGAAGCTAGTTATTAATAAATCTCTAACTAGCAAGAGGCATCATTTTAAAAGAAGCACAAAAGATAGAACAAAAATGAAATAATGTATTTAAACACAACAAATGTCGCTTCCTGCTGCTATGACGAATCACTTGATAAACGTACGTTTTACAAATAAAATCTAGAATAGTTTAATATCATAATTCGGTTGAGTAAATGGCGTAGTTCTTTAGCGAGCTGTCCTAAAGTTCACTAGCAATTTTAATCCGGAAGTTGCCTTCCACAACGGTCTTGCACAATGGACACACTCTTAGCAAGCCAACTGGCTACAAGATTTAGGTACTATTTGAACTGTTAAAGTGACAACCAAAAACGGGAAGTCAATTTGCGCATAAAACTTGCTAAGGACTGGGCACCATGCGTTGGGTAAAAGCTAATGATTTTGATAGAAGTGTCTTTCGAGTGTCTAACTAAATCTGCCTAGCCTAGTTCGGCTTCCATCAGTCTAATCGGATGCAGCTGAATACCAGTATTTTACATGGAGCCACTGCCTATCTGACCTCCACAACCCAGTTACTGGGAATCACGATACCCCTTGGTAAAACTGGTTGCCAGAGTATTTGGGCTTGACTACCTAATACCAACCAATCGTAACCAACGGCATAACTTGCTTTCCGAGGCATGGAGGGGTCCCAAAATGGAATGGACGGTCATCCATCTACGGACCGACCGCTGCAAGCGTAGCTTAACCTTCGATTGACGAGACCCACCAGAGTTTCTAACGAACAATCATTTATTATTATGTATTTACAGGCATTACTCTCGCTTCACAACTAGGCAAGTTGAAGCTAAAAACGTTTTGGTTGCTATTAGTAACTCGAACAGTAATAAAGTATCGTATTAAATACAAGTGAACCATACTGTTATACCTCAATGACCTTTGGAGCACTAACACGTGTCTCTTTGTGGCCGATTCTCGGTAGCGCCACAGAGTAACTAAGCGTTGTGTTTTTGTATTGAATTATGTCAGTATGACAATAGCAGTGAGATAATGCATTGTTTGGTGTTATGTAAACGCTTCTACCGTAATTTTGTTGTGTATTTTGTGATAGCCTTTGTTTACGTTATCTAAGTACCGTACTCGAAGTCGTTGAGATTGGAATAGGTAAACTAAAATAGGAGCGAATATTGTTATGTTTCAGTTGTAAAGAAAAAAAAAAACCGGCCAAGTGCGAGTTGGACTCGCACACGAAGGGTTCCGTACCACCATATAATATTTAACACTACATATAAAATAACGGCAAAAATTTCACGTTTGTTGTACGGGAGCCCCCCGTAACAATTAATTTTATTCTGTTTTAGTATTTGTTCTTTTAACGGCAACAGAAATACACATTCTGTGAAAATTTCAACTGTCTGGCTATCACGGTTCCTGAGATACAGCCTGGTGACCGACGGACGGACGGACGGTTGTTATAGCGCCAACAAACATACACATTCTGTGAAAATTTCAACTGTCTAGCTATCACGGTTCATGAGATACAGCCTGGTGACAGACGGACGGACGGACGGTGGAGTCTTAGTAATAGTGTCCCGTTTTTACCCTATACGGAACCCTAAAAACATTAAAATTTATTTTTTTATTCAATAATTCAAACTTTTGTTACTAAGTACGTTTTAAGAATTACGATTTTTAAATTATCCTCTTAGATAAATGTTATCTTCGAGGCAAACTTAATGACTTCCGGTCATATAGGAAACTCATTAAGTCATTTTACCTGTTTGCACTAATCATGTTTTTGTAAAACTCCTGATAATTAAAGTTCTATATTATTAAGTATGTTTTCGTTTTTCGTTAGTGACCTAAACTAATATTACAGAGAGGTTAAAATGTTTGTTTAAATGTCTTTAAGAGGTAATCATTGGAAGTACGCACGACGACATATTATCAAGCTATACATTTCCAGTATAGGCTGACTTCTCATTGTACGAAAAGCCTATACAATGCGAGGTCAGCTAAAACTGGAAATATACTAACGCCCTTCATTAGTGCCTAGCGTTTGAGCTGCAGAAGAATATGCGCTATAAACTGTTGTTTGTTTGTTTAGTTAGAGAAATTTTAATAACACTATCAGCCTAGTTACATCCTGTATAATATGTGGAAAAATTATTTATTAAGATTCGTACAAGAAGATCACAAACTAAACTAAACACCGTAAAAAATAAATAAAAAACGAATTAAAAGCCAAAAAAAGAAAAATGGAACAGAAAGTCTTATACGAGGCCAAAAGGCTCCTGAGAGAAAGATATAGGAATAGAGATAGGTATCTCAGCATGATGCTGCGACATTTAGTATTACAAAAGTTTTAACGCCAACATCTCTTTTCTCGCAGGTTGGCGCTCTTGATGTGTCGCAAAAATTGTTTCACTGATTGAAAGCTAAGCTATTGCCGAGTACCAAAGGATACGTTTTATGAAAAAAAAAATACGTGTAAAAGTGTTTGTACAAACCTACTTACAAAAATAAAATCATTTATCATTTTAAATAAAACACGCGGACGAAGTCGCGGGCAGAAGTTGGTATTGTTAAAAAAAGTTTTAGAGGTCATTGTTATGGTACGTTTCATAAAAACATTACACGGAAGTTATAGAGGCCCTTTAATGTCGAATTAGGTGTACAAATGTATGATTGGAGCAAGATGTATTGAAGCTATAGTTGAAACAGTTATTTTACATCTGATTTTGCATCACTGTCAAAATCACAATGATGTTTATTTTCATTACATTAAGGTTGCTGTTGGGTTTCTGGCATTGATAAGTCTGTCAAAATCACAGTGATATTTATTTTCGTTACGATAAGGTTGTTATTTCATTGCTGCAGTCTGAGGTAAAATAAGTGTGAATGGACTGTTGTACTACGCTCATATAAATATGTTTTCTTATGTTTGTTTATACGTATAAAAAACATTTCCAAAAAAAAAAAATGCTTTTACATACGTTTTGATCTAGTAGGTATTGAACTTTTGTATTAAACAGCTGATTTTTTTTCGAGATTTCAGGGTTTGTTCCATAGTGAAAGTTGTTCATATTCATGGGTAGAACACCCTGAAAAAATTTCGAGACGGTAAAAGAAATCATCTGGTATTTAGGCAAAACACATTATTATTTTGTCTTAATAAAAACCGCAATAGGCCATCTATTGCGGTTCTGTTTTATCTATCTACATTAAAAAACGTATTGTTACTAGCAGGCTATCATCAGTCAGTGCTCAGTGGTTACGATGAACCTGTATGACTCATACGTATAACGCAGTAGAATACAAATAATATAAAGCAGTATATGTATAATGTAGGTTCCTACTGTACATACATGTAGCGAATGATAAGCAGTGGACCTATTGGCTGCCTGACCGCAATGCTTGTGTCGAAACATTCGTCACAATTAACTATTGTTATTAATGTACATTAGCGGATATGCAAAACAAAGTTTTTTTTAGCAAATCAGACGCATACAGAGATGTTTTAATCTATTGTAATAGAGTATCACCTTCAAAGTTATCAGTAAAATGTATTTTCTTTTTTATTTATAAAAATATCTGCACATTACATCTAATATGAAAAAATAATGAACTATCTTAAATGTCTGAAGTATCTTAGATTCGTATTTTGCTAATCACCTACATTATACATTGGACATCCTAAACTGGTGCTATTTTAGACACAGAATAGACAAATTAACTGTTCTGTGATGTATAAGCATGAAATAAAATAAATAAGAAATCAAACTATTATCTATTAATTACTGGCACTAAATAGTTTTGATACGACCTTGGTAGTTCCGGTAGTTTGATAGATGTGTACCTGAACTTGTTAAGCAGAAGCCCGTGTTGTTACATAAATCTCTCTCTATCGTAATAATTGTTTCATTATAGAACTTTCGACTGAAACTCTCCTGGCGCCTCGTATTTTGAAACATGCATACATAATGTGTGTACATTTTATGTTCAAGATTTATATACAACATGTAACATAATTAACGCACATCCTGAAAGTAGTTTGTTCAGAATCGTTTACTGAATCGATTTATATCATTTTTAATATAGGTAATTTTTTATCCCAAAAATAATTAAAACTACGTAAATACTGTTATTTACGTAGTTTTAATTATTTTAGGGTAGGTAGTGTGACTTTTCACACTACCCCTGTACAGTCAAAACAAACTAAAATGGACCGTAACTCACAGCTGTAAGAGTTTTAAAATTGCAGTTTTATTTGTATTATTAATACAAATTCCGTCATTTAATACAAAATAAAGAAAAATGAACCTTATTTCAAGCAAGTTAAAAGTCTACTAATACATTTAGTAAACTTAGCGATTTAACCGCACGCACACACTTACAGGCATTGGACAAAAGACAACAAACAAAATATGTCATGCTGGTTTTCGTTCCCTTTTTCCTGCAATCTAAAAACCTGGGATAGAGCGAGATAGCCACCATAATACCGCAAGGCGCGGGCGCTTCTACGATGAAAAAAAGCTAACTTTCTACGGTGAAAAAAAAGTAAACAATATTAGTTAATTAGTTACGCGCGGACATTATTAGTGGAAAGACTTACGTAGAGTGTTTGCAAATAATTTTTCGAGTGCGATGTCTTTCCAATACACAAATGTTCAGTACACCGAAATGGTGAGGACTTTGGCACGGTGACTGGTGACTGTAGCTTGCAGAACATTCAACGAAAGGTATGGTACAAGAGCAGACCGCAGGACTAAGCTAACTGCTACTCAGCAGCTTCGCGACCACGCGCCACGGAACGTTCTATCCGAACACGGCCATCGGTACTCGTCTTCAAAACGAAATACTGGACTATTTTGATGAGAATCCCCATGCTTCTCGGGTACTGAGAAGCAGCGCCACGCTTTGAATGTAGTCTTAAGCATGTGTGAAGAACACTTCGTGGTGATAAAGAACATCCATTCCACCTCAGAAGATGCCAGGAGTTGACTCCAAACGTTTACGCACCGGGCACCACGCTTGCAGTTTAGCCGCTGGGTATTAGAAAATTGGCAGCGGAACATAATTTGGACAGATGAAAGTACGTTCACACGAGTGGGAGGATGTACAATCAACACAACACACATTTATGAATCCACGAAAATTCTCCCACATGCAGAGTGGATTCTTTCCAACATTTAAGTCTGGACAGTTAATGTCTGGGCCGGCAGACACATTCTTACAAAGATTAACAGGAGACGCATATTTTACTGTTTTTATGAGAAACTCTACCTACGCTGCTAGAAGACATACTTCTTCATAATTTACAAGAAGTATTCTACCAACACGATGGAGCCCCTGCTCATTTCACTAGGAGTGTTCGACAACACCTTGATGATGAGTTTGGAGAGCGCTGGATCGGATGCGGCGGCCGGCCCGGTCCTGTCCAGTGGCCTCCCAGATCAGCTGATTCGACGCCTCTTGACTTTTTTTTGTGGGGACGTATTATATCGTTACTTTATTTTAGTGAGAAAACAAGTGCCGAGGTCCTAAAAAATAGGATAGTGAACGCTTTTGAAATAGTGAAAAATTACACTGAAGTGCTTTCTAAATTAAAACACCAATTAAGAAAACGGGCATCAAAATGTATTGAACAAGGTGGTGGACATTTTGAAAGTGTATTAAAAATACAACGTCGTATGAGTGTTTAGGCAATCAGTAAGTTAAGTATTAGATTTTTTTAATTATTTGCCTATTGGCATTGTATCATAATCAATAAACAAAATTATTTAGAGTCGACAGTCCAAAGCCTGAAAAGTGTGATGGAAAGATGCAATCAAATGTTTACTAGACATCATTTTAAGCATCTCGTTGCTCGGAGTTCAAACATCAGCTGTTAACCGCTGTCTCGACCAGCTGCGCGCGGGGGCTTTCCCGTTAAAGTTCTAAACAATCGTGTATTGTCGGCTTTTTTCGGCACTAATATCTACATGTGCGACTGTGTGCGTTCGTGGATTTGTACTGTGACCACAACATTCTTCCGGAATTAGTATAACTAATTTAATTAATAATAAATGCTTATAAATGTTTAACTAAAAAAATTATGTATGTATTATGATTATAACATAAAATACTAATTGGGGTGTCTGAGGGTGTGCGTTAATTACGTTACATATTGTATAATAGCCGTAAAAGTGTCGAAGTTTTGGGCCAACAAAGTTTAACTCATTACTGATGCATTATTTCACCTGAATTTGAAAACGGAGATGAAACTGGCGCTACGCCGTAGCAAGCGGCTACGACGACGTAGCAAGGGTGCATTTAGAGATTTGCCGTGCGCATATTTAGTTTTTTGCTAATCTTCTAACTAGTTTTACCTCAGCATGAGATATCCTCGAAACAAAAGAGAGTAATCTTAGAGGATTTTTTTATTATTACGCCTAAGTCTATAAAATGTTATTAATAGTAGGTATGCCTGCCTACCACGGACGTATACATTACAACGTATTTACAGATATAAGACCCAAAATGTATGTTCATGCGATAATTTCCGTGTGTTTTAGTTTTTAAGAATTATTACTAACACCTGAACACTGAATAAAATGAATAGTGACGTGTGGTTATTATGGTGATATTATGGGTCAATACCACCAGCTTTCAGATACGTGATTGATCGTAGTCACGTTTTCAGACATAGATTTTGAACGTTTTAAATTACGAGAATTGGCCTTTGCAACTTTGTAAAAGATAGCAATAAAAAACGTTAAATCAGTCTATATAGAAGACATTGATTGTCGCTGAGATGGGATTGAGATTGATTGATTGGGATTGATTTGATTTTGAATATTTTTAATTATGAGAAATGGCCTTCAGATTAGAATCGGATGAAAACTGTTCGTTTTTTGTTTTTATTTCGACGAGACTACATGTAATGTTATCGCTTGTATCATGACGCAATATTGTGTAGAGATTTTAGTCTTTTCTCGGTTCATTATTTCTGCCTTATAACATCGCAGTGTTTAATATACAAGAAAGCATAAGATTTAGTTTACCGGTTCACGTAGGTAAACAACTTTAACTTTCAATCTGAAATCAAATGTCATTTATTCAAACTTGGCTGAGAATCAACACTTTTTGAACGTTATTATTACATAAGTCAGTTCCCTAAACCGCTCGCCCTTTCGCACTAGGAAGTGTCCTAGTGCTTTCGCTGGGAAAACTAATGTGCATACTGTGGTGCATGTTTTATCAATCTTCAATTTCATATAAACCTCTTATCATTTTCCATACAAAAGTAACAACTTGGGGTATCTGGTTTGTGATCATCTTATCTATTTTATGATTGTTTGAGAATATGAACAAGATAGTATTGCATGGATAACTTATCAGTACCTACCACAGATATAGATACACCTAGATAACGCAAGAGCAACCACTTCGCGTGCCCATCTTACGTACAAAAATTCGTAGTACTGCTGGCTGGGTGAGCGTGAGCGCTGGCGCTAGGCCCCGGGGGTGGGGCGAGACGGGTGCCGCACGTGGCTTCGTCTTTAAATCGATTTGATTTTCCCATCACTAAATAGTGCTTGTTACTTCATAGTAGGTAGTGAAAAGTTTGAATACAGATCGTGATACTTGCGTTATCTAGGTCTATCTACATCTGTGGTACCTACCTACTACAAGGCTCTTGTTTGTCTCGAAAGGTATTATCACCAAATATGTATGCAATAACATGAAGCATGAGATATGTAACATTGCTTTATATCAACTAGTTTATTTTATTTTAATTTTCGTCTCATAATGCACACTTGTAGGTTGACATGTCGAGCTACTCATTTTTATCTTGCATTTAACATTTAGCATGATTAATGACTAATTGACTTTACAAGAAAATCGAGGTAAACTTAGTTCATAACAAGATATTTTTATTGTAAGATAACCATTTGAATTCATGTCGGGTTCAAAGATCAGAAGGCCAACTCCCGTAATTACGGAATTAACTAAGTAATTACGATTTGAATTAAAAACGTTCAAAATCTACTCTCAGCGACAATCAATGTCAAAAACTTGTCAAAAATGTAGGGAAATTAGAGGTATTTTTGACAGATTGAGACTGAGATCAGACTGCTCTTAAAATTACGAGAATTGCCCCTCTGTTAAAATACAATAGAACACCGATAAAATTCTGTCATGTCTCAATTATAGCTAGATTTAAACTTCGAACGCTAATAATAACAATGGCGCCCATGCAGATTATAAAAAAAAAATCTGCTCAATCGGTTGAAGATATCTGCTTCAAAATTCAGTTGCAAGAGTTCACCCGAACAAACATAGTTACATATATACATTGCAAGTTAAATAAAAGCTTGTAAATTAAAAAGTAGACTCACGTATATCCCGCTAGGATGTCCATGAGCGTGCTCTTGCCGGCCCCGGACTGTCCCATGATGACGGTCAGCTCACCAGCATTGAACGTGCCGCATACCGCGTTGAGGATCGTCTTGCGTCCTGGGACATACAGGAAAATGTGTTACCGTACTGAGGACGAATTTTAAAAGGTTCTGATGATTTTTATATAGGTTTTCCTTAAGGTAAGTATATGTGCAGTAAGAATACAGGGTTTAAGAGTGCAGCTGCAACTTATTGATTCAGTGGAGATGTAAACCATGAATACTTCTATGACTTGGTTTATTTAAAAAATAAGTTTTTTTTTTCTTACAAATTGGCGATGCAATATTAGTGCCACTGTGTCAGGAGTATACTGATATTATAAATCGTAAGCAAGACCTTAATTTTAGGTTACTTGAAATCTTATCAATTAATAAACAAGGTTTTTACCAGTCATTATTTTTATGTCTGACTCAGCGTAGAAACTCAGCCAGTTTCGTAAGTGGTCATTTTTGCTCAACAAAGTCAGATTTCGGTCGCCCGCGGACAATATAGCAAGGAGTTTCGTAGTATACTCCAACGACATCCACATCCGTGGGAAGACGCAAATAAATCGCAAGAATTATAGTTTTTTGACCACACAATTGGATGTAGGATTAAGTTGAACTGATTATTTTGCAGGCCTTACTATGATTACCTATGGAAGTCCCTATCAAAAGCGACACATCCTGGAGGGAATAATATTACGTGGAGCAACTCTCTTACAGTAGTCTAAATTGTGTACAAAACTAATTAGATGTCTTTGGATATAGATTTTGCTCTATTGCTCTATCGTTAAAGAATTTTCCGCGATGTCATTTTCAAAATTCGATGAAAAGAGGGTTTTTGAAAAATGACGTTTACTAGATGACAGCACTGAGACGTCAGGTCCGGGTACCTATCACAAGTGTCAAAGCGCTTATATTTTCTTTAGTCGTGACTGAATGATGAACGAACGAATAAAACGAATGATGATCGACTTCATATATTTTATATTGGAAGACCTCCTGTCAAAGTGGCACCAACTGGTGTCGTGAATTTTCATGAAAACCCTCATTGCTTTTTTTTTTTTTTAAGGATGGGAAATCATCAAATGACCCCTCCCGCTCTGGGTG
Source organism: Gortyna flavago (assembly GCA_963669345.1). Classification (NCBI taxonomy): domain Eukaryota; kingdom Metazoa; phylum Arthropoda; class Insecta; order Lepidoptera; family Noctuidae; genus Gortyna; species Gortyna flavago. The sequence continues at coordinate 12,914,232 of OY770129.1, forward strand.
GAGCGGCAGGGAGTGTCAGACTCTTACTGACTAAAACCCATCCGTGTTCCTTCCTTAGCCCTGTATGTTCCGGGGCAGCGGTAACCCGTTCGGACAATCCCGCTGCCCCGGCAGGCTTAGGCCCTGACGGGCCCCTCCTTACATGCTGACATCTCTTTGAGGCGCGCGTGGAACACATACGCGCCGTCCAGCACGGGCCTGGTCCTGATCGGACGGCGAGCTACCCATTACTCGCCATCCGCAGGCCCACGCCTACGGTGGCCGGGAGTCGTCACGCGGCTCCCGACGCCCGGGGCGTCTACCGCGGCGGCTGGGACGGGCGGCTCTCTCCGCTCTCTCCCTCGCCCATCCCGCCACCTCCTTCGCTAGCATGACTGCTTCGCAGAAGGAGGTGACTGCCTCCCACTCCCTCTCGCCCCGGACCATGGCTTGGACCAGGGCCGGGCGCGAGAGGTCGCCGCCGCTGCCAATCGCCTCTACGAGGACACGGCGGTGCTCTGTCCAAGCGGGACAGACCTCCACCGTATGCTCCACCGTGTCCTCTGGGCGATCCTCGCAATGGTGACACCCGGGCGTTTTCTCCCGCCTGATAATGTGCAGGAACCTCCCGAAACATCCGTGTCCGGTGAGGACCTGCGTCAGGCGGTAGGCGAGGACGCCGTGACGCCTCTCTAGCCACTCCTCAAAGAGGGGCCTTACCGCCGCTATCGCGGCGTGCACTGCGCTGGGTTGCGACAGTCGCGTTTTCCATGCCACCATGAGATCGCGCCGGAGGTCCGTCCGCTCCGCAGCAATTTGCCGCGGAAGCGGGTTTCCCGGCGTAGTGCCTCCGCGCGCCACTCATAGAGGCGCGCGAGGACTATCGCCTCCAGATCCCATGGCGGCAATCCGGCAAGGAGGCTTGCCGCCTCGCCCGAGATCGTGCGGTACCCCCGTATTAGCCTTATGGCTACCACCTTTTGGGGCGCGTTCAGGTAGTGGGCGGCTCGAAGCCGCAGTGAACGCGCCCACACCGGGGCGCCATATACGGCCATGGACCGCACGACCCCCGCGTAAAGCCTCCGGCAGGAGGCGTTTGGCCCTCTCAGGTTGGGCAGGAGCCGCTTAAAAGCGGCCCCAGCCCGTTCCAGTTTGGGGGCCAACCGTCGGAAATGCTCCACAAAGTTCCACCGGCTGTCGAGGACGAGACCCAGGTATTTCATCGTCGTCTCGACGCCGATGTGAACCCCTCCTACCGTTAGTTGGGATCCCGATGGTGGCCCGTTCCGAAGCCCATGAAAAGACATGGCTTCGGATTTGTGCAGAGCCACCTCGAGACCCAACAGCCGGATTCTCTCCACGACTATCGCAACCCCGCGTGTCATCGCGTCGGCCGCCGCCTGATGCGACCTCCCCTGCGTCAGGACCAGCATGTCGTCAGCGTAGCAAACCACGCTGATGCCATCAGGGAGGTCGGCCCGCAGCACCCAGTCGTAACCGATGTCCCACAGGAGCGGCCCCAGAACCGACCCCTGTGGGACACCGCACGACATCTCTCGCCGGTTCCATTCCCCATCGCGACCGGGGTAGATGACGGCTCTGTCCGTCAAATACGCCCCGACTATTCGACGGAGGTAGGTCGGCACCCGGTGATACCGGAGTGCCTCCCCAATGCAGCTCCAGGGCAGGGTGTTAAACGCGTTGGCGATGTCGAGTGACACCGCCACGACCACCCCACCCCGGGACACCGCGTCCCCCGTCGTGAGGGCTCTCACGCGCATGATGGCGTCCACCGTAGAGCGCCCCTTGCGGAAGCCAAACTGGCTATCCGCAAGATCCGGCCACGTCCTCACCAGGTGCCCGACGAGACGGCCCGCAATCACTCTTTCAAAGAGCTTGCCGACCTCGTCGAGCAGCACGATGGGCCGGAATGCAGACGGAGAGTCCGCAGGGCGCCCCGGCTTCCGAATGAGGACCAGCTTCCCCGTCTTCCAATGGAGTGGAAACTGGCCCCTCTCCATACATGCGCTTAAGAGCGCCTCCAGTCGGGGTCCGAGAGCCGTCGAGGCCAGGGCCCAGGCTTTACCCGGCAAGCCGTCGGGCCCTGGGGCGGTATTTTTGGCCTTCAGCCTGCCTACCGCCACTCTCAGGTCTACCCCGGTCACTTCAGGGATGTCGTCGTCGTCCGCGTGGTCCGCTTCGGACACCGCAATTGGCGGAGCCATGGGCGGGGGAGTATGCTCCCCCCGTGAAGGGAACAGAGCGCTCACCACCTCCTCCACCAGCTGGGGGCGGAGACTCTGCGTCAGCGGGGGGGCCCAGGTGCGGAGTTTATTCCGCACCATAACCCTCATTGCTTGACATTGAAAATTTTACTTAATTTTTTAATGTAGTATTGACAACTCCCAGTCTTAACAGTAATTGTAAGACCTAATTCCGCCCACAGGATAATCCTAGTATGTACAGGTATCAAACTTTGTAATATCTTAATTTTTTCGAAGATTTATTGGTACTGTATTTTACCAATTTATTAATTGTTTATCAATTGGACCCTAAATTATGAGCGACAGTCGAACTTGCTGCAGGAGCGTTTGTAGATAATAAATAGAACTATTGACTGACCTCTGACCCTGATTAAATTATAATTAAATACATATTTACGTACATTTTACATCGTTCGATACAAAATATTATATTAAGATAGTGCTACATGCCACTACAAACGTATCATATTGTATTTAGAAGGCGATAAACAAAACGAAACTTAGGTCAGTAAATATATAATTACATCAAATATTATTGGTACCTATTTAACCAGAAAGGGCACAACCTTTTGCCAGTTTGCACTTATGTGAAACCTAAACTGGCCGACTTTTAGGAACCAAAAAATATGTAATTGCACAATTGCATTCCTATAATAAATTGCAAGTTTATAAACTGTTCATTAATAGGGATATGTATACCTATGCATGTATAAACACAGAGGAGAAGCGGTGGTGGCCCAGTGGTATCGGCCGTTGAGTTGCAGGTTGTATGTTCCAGGCAGGCGCTTTACTTTGTGTAAATAATTTCATCACCACTGCTCTCAAAATGGTGAAGGAAAGATCGTGTGAAAACCGGTATGTCCTAGAGCCAAGAATTGGAAGATATGTGACATCTACCAACTCGCACTGGGTCCGCGTACTAGATTATAGTCCACTCCCCCTTGAAGAGAGGTGGCCTGTGTCCCAGTAGTGGGAAGTGGGAACATTATAGGCTGATTATGCTTATGCTTATACACAGTATGACAGGCAAAGGAAGGGATGTGCAGCTCATGAAAATGAAAAGCTTTCAATAAGGGATGACTCTGAAATATGAAAAAAAAAAAAAAACTAATCAGCTGTTCGATACAAAAGTATAATGTACTAAGGAGTAGGTAACCACAGGAAAAGTTAATGCGATGCCAATGCGTAGGTACGCAAGAAATGCTGTGGAAATATTATTTTAAATATGTACCGTAAAGTATTATATTATCTGTGACCACGGATATGTTTGTGACCGTACTTATCTTTTACTATGGTTTCGAAATATTTTATGAACGTAAACGAGGCAAAAGGAGTAAGGATTGTAGCAGGTGGCGTTCTGTACTTTCTACCTACCTCCATGGGAAGAAGGTGTGAGTTTATGTATGTATGTATAATGTATGTTTTCGAATTGTTATCTATATTCTCTTACGATACTGCATCCTGTCTCGAATGGAACGATACTTAGTTATTCTATCAAAAGATAACGGAGACAAAGGACGTTGACAATTGCATTATTTGATGCCTACGTATATCGTGAACAGTTTCGTCCAGAATACTCTAGTTTTTTGGAACGAGAAAAATCATTTTGGCGAGGATTTATTAAAGTCTAGACTACTGATTGCTGGTCTTCCTAGACAGCTGCTGCCTATTAAAATATGCTTAAATATTAAAGAAAGTGGCGTGAAGAAATAACTCGTGTTGGTTCATGCACCAGGGGATGAATTAGCTTAGCAACAGACTATGACAAGACCTCACAGGAGATAAACGGTTCCATAGAGGTACGGCAACGTATGAGGAAACATCAAATCGTAGAGAAATGAAAAATAGTCATTCCTAAAATCTATTACTGTCGCGAAGTGCCCGAACTAGCGGGCTATCAAGCGCGATAGAGACAACTGCAGCTTGGACTGAAAACACCTATTAAAATTACAAAAAATCATCGATTTGCAGTCCCCTGATTCCTACTGCAAAACTTAACCGATTTAAGTACTTTTTTCATTAAAAATTAAAGTAGGGCTTGAGCTGTGTTTCTATGTTTTCATTTTTTTATATAATCTAGTCAAATTTGTTTTCTGGATGTTTGAATTCAGCGAAAAAACCGACCATTTTTTTAAGTTTTTGTATGTTTATATCTTTTTTAATAATTAATTTATGAAAAATAGGAAATCATAGGGACATGCTAATAGTAACCATAGATACCCAGGAAAACAAATGACTCTACGGGTATTATCTAGAGAGAAAACAGGGGACTATGTTTGTATGGAAAAACGGCCCTTGTGAGATGATGGCTGTGTTAAGTGCAAATAGAAAGCCGGGTAAACCCTGGGCCCTGGCCTCGACGGCTCTCGGACCCCGACTGGAGGCGCTCTTAAGCGCATGTATGGAGAGGGGCCAGTTTCCACTCCGTTGGAAGACGGGGAAGCTGATCCTCATTCGGAAGCCAGGGCGCCCTGCGGACTCTCCGTCCGCATTCCGGCCCATCGTGCTGCTCGACGAGGTCGGCAAGCTCTTTGAAAGAGTGATTGCGGGCCGCCTCGTCGGGCACCTGGTGAGGACGGGGCCGGATCTTGCGGATAGCCAGTTTGGCTTCCGCAAGGGGCGCTCGACGGTGGACGCCATCATGCGCGTGAGAGCCCTCACGACGGGGGACGCGGTGTCTCGGGGAGGGGTGGTCGTGGCGGTGTCATTAGACATCGCTAACGCGTTTAACACCCTGCCCTGGAGCTGCATTAGGGAGGCACTCCGGTATCACCGAGTGCCGACCTACCTCCGTCGAGTAGTCGGGGCGTATTTGACGGACAGAGCCGTCATCTACCCCAGTCGCGAGTGGGAATGGAACCGGCGAGAGATGTCGTGCGGTGTCCCGCAGGGATCGGTCTTGGGGCTGCTCCTGTGGGACATCGGTTACGACTGGGTGCTGCGGGCAGACCTCCCTGATGGCGTCAGCGTAGTTTGCTACGCTGACGATACGCTGGTCCTGGCGCAGGGGAGGTCGCATCAGGCGGCGGCCGACGCAATGACACGCGGGGTTGCGACAGTTGTGGAGAGGATCCGGCAGTTGGGTCTCGAGGTGGCTCTGCACAAATCCGAAGCCATGTCTTTTCATGGGCTTCGGAACGGGCCACCATCGGGATCCCAACTAACGGTAGGAGGGGTTCACATCGGCGTCGAGACGACGATGAAATACCTGGGTCTCGTCCTCGACAGCCGGTGGAACTTCGTGGAGCATTTCCGACGGTTGGCCCCCAAACTGGAACGGGCTGGGGCCGCTTTCAAGCGGCTCCTGCCCAACCTGAGGGGGCCAAACGCCTCCTGCCGGAGGCTTTACGCGGGGGTCGTGCGGTCCATGGCCGCATATGGCGCCCCGGTGTGGGCGCGTTTACTGCGGCTTCGAGCCGCCCACTACCTGAACGCGCCCCAAAAGGTGGTAGCTATACGGCTAATACGGGGGTACCGCACGATCTCGGGCGAGGCGGCAAGCCTCCTTGCCGGACTGCCGCCATGGGATCTGGAGGCGATAGTCCTCGCGCGCCTCTATGAGTGGCGCGCGGAGGCACTACGCCGGGGGGAAACCCGCTTCCGCGGCAAATTGCTGCGGAGCGGACGGACCTCCGGCGCGATCTCATGGCGGCATGGAAAACGCGACTGTCGCAACCCAGCGCAGGACACGCCGCGATAGCGGCGGTAAGGCCCCTCTTTGAGGAGTGGCTAGAGAGGCGTCACGGCGCCCTCACCTACCGCCTGACGCAGGTCCTCACCGGACACGGATGTTTCGGGAGGTTCCTGCACATAATCAGGAGGAAACGCCCGGGTGTCACCACTGCGAGGATCGCCCAGAGGACACGGTGGAGGTCTGTCCCGCTTGGGCAGAGCACCGCCATGTCCTCGTAGAGGCGATCGGCAGCGGCGGCGACCTCTCGCGCCCGGCCCTGGTCCAAGCCATGGTCCGGGGCGAGAGGGAGTGGGAGGCAGTCACCTCCTTCTGCGAAGCAGTCATGCTAGCGAAGGAGGTGGCGGGATGGGCGAGGGAGAGAGCGGAGAGAGCCGCCCGCCCGTCCCAGCCGCCGCGGTAGACGCCCCGGGCGTCGGGAGCCGCGTGACGACTCCCGGCCACCGTAGGCGCGGGCCTGCGGACGGCGAGTAATGGGTAGCTCGCCGTCCGATCAGGACCAGGCCCGTGCCGGACGGCGCGTATGTGTTCCACGCGCGCCTCAAAGAGATGTCAGCAGATAAGGAGGGGCCCGTCAGGGCCGAAGCCTGCCGGGGCAGCGGGATTGTCCGAAAGGGTTACCGCTGCCCCGGAATATAAAGGGCTAAGGAAGGAACACGGATGGGTTTTAGTCAGTAAGAGTCTGACACTCCCTTCCACTCCACCCAGAGCGGGAGGGGTCATTTGATGATTTCCCATCCTTAAAAAAAAAAAAGTGCAAACAGAAATTAATCTTGTTATTTACACATTATGTAGCGGATGTCGTCACCGTTGCCGGCACAAAGAAGTCCAGTTGTCAGAACGAGGATTTTTTATTCACGATGTACACAATTACCAATAATATGTATATAGGACGAATCCACGCCACCTTTTCCCAGAAGGGACGAAGGTGGGGATAGGGTGTCCTCTAAACCAAAAAAGGGTGACACAAGGATTACGTCACAGGTTTCTGTTCACTTAGTAGCGGAGTCTCATGTGACTATTCCAAGTAGGACGTAGCCCACGAACGCACCACTAGTTAAGTCTTCGAAAAACTAAATATAATAGCGGAGGTCATTAACCCACGGAGAATCTCAACACCGCGATTCAGGAAAGTGACGTATTGCGACAGCGCCATCTATTGTCGAGCAGCGGCATGTTATAATGTCTCTCTAATAAGATAGGTGGCACACATTATTATTTATTTTGTATTGACGAATTAAGTGACCTTAAAACTGCAGACAAGTACACACTCAGATTGAATTCAAGTGCTACTTTTAAACCAAGTAAATGGGTATTATATAAATATCGGCGTTCTTGACTCGTATCTGGCACTTAAAATAATAGTTAAATGATAAAATATAATCAAGGGTTACAAGTGAATTCCTAAAATAAAAATGAATGTAAACAAACAATGTAATGACGATAGTATTATAGTGTTGCGCGCCACAATTGATATTTGTTACCACTAGCGCCATCTAGTATCGAGTAGAAGAACTAGTGTCAAGAACCTTCTAGAAGTTTCGATGATAGAACTTTCTAGAACTATCGACATCTGGTCAGTTGGGGCCGGAATGTACTCGAACATTCTAGATGTTTCTACAATAGAAGGTTCTAGAACAATGTGAGGCCTATATAAGGCGGGAATGCTCCACGAGCGCACACAGTCTTGGATAAGCGATACAAGCGAAAACATCGAAAGGAAAGCGATCTTCAAGTGCGACTAAGAAGTGATCAGTAGTGCAATTGTGTTTTGTAATTAGTGTGTTGAAGTTGTAATTGGTGTTTATAATTAAAGTGTCTATTTTTGGTTATTAAATCGGCAGTTTTTAATTATCACGAACCCCAAGCTCGTAACAATAGCAACTTGAGTTAAAATTGAGTTAAACCATATTTAATTGATTAGCTGAAGTTATTTCGTTAAGTTAAAAGTAAAGGAGTTTTCGGACATTTAAGTTGTATACTTAAATGTCCTAAAACTCCTTTACTTTTTGTGAGAGGGTTCTTAAGAGGGTTTTGGTTTATTTAAGGACCATCTTTGTGTCATATCGGTACGCCACCATTATGATTTTTTTCAAAGTTTCCGCAACAAAAAAATTAAATTAAGATTTTTAGCAACAGGAGTGAAAAGACTCACAGGATGCAGATTTTCTAGATTTTTTTTAAAATACCAATTATTTTTAAAATACACTACTTAGATTTGATTTATATTTTTCTGTTAACTGTTATGAATTCTATTACTTATTTTGTGCTATTACCCGATTCCGGCTTGACGTCGACTTCTGAGACATTCTGTATATGGGTGTATACCATTCGATCACATGAAATTAGGTCATACGTTTTTATAGCATATGAAAATTATATAATATGAACGTTATTTCAAGTGATATTATACTATCTGTTATTGTGCCATATATCACACTACACACCCGTAATATGGTACCACGTTCCCGAAATATTCAGAGGTTATAGTTTAGTTTGTGCATATTAATTGGAGATTAAACTTTTTTACAATAATTAGGTAGGTAGGTACTGCACTGAATAAAGGACCATAATAATGTGAATTGAATGAGTTAAATCATTAAACCTTTTTTGGATAACGACGTTTTGTTTTTTTTATCTTTTTGTGTTTAAAATCATTCGTGCTCGATTGTCAGAATTTTTATTATAAACTTACATAATTCCAAAGTGTCATTTATTTACGAGTAGACATCTAATCTTGATGGCAGAGTGATTGTCATTGTATCTTTATAAACAAAGATACTACATAATTATGTAACTGTATTTAATGTGTTGCTGATTTAAACAAACTTGTTCCAAAAAAGCTTTGTATTTATTTCGACGCCGACCGCCTAGTGGCGCCCTCATCGTTTTTTTGGTTATTTCTTTTATTTTTCTCCACAAGATTATACGTTAATATTATTACAAACGGTAGTTTTACATTGTTTAGTTTTGTTATAATCGGATAATAGTGGTCACCATTTTCTGTTTTAATGATCATAATATTATAATGGCGTGACAAAAAGGTACAATTAGACATTCTCTACCAGTCGATGGCAGGTGCTTTGGTGGTTTGTATTTCATTTCGTGTTAGTTTTGTATTTACTCACATATGCACCAGAACTTTTTATCTATATGAGGCTGCACGTCTGTGGTAAACTTTGACCTTGAGCTGGCCTAGCGTATTGCTGATCTTCAACTTCAACCAGTATAATTATACTGGTTTTGTTAGCTCTGTTTTGTGTACTACATAATCAGCCTATAATGATCCCACTGCTGGGATACAGGCTTCCTTTGTTAGAGAGGGAGTGGGCTGAATCTATCACGCAGGCTGTGCAGTGCGAGTTGATAAATGTCACATGTCTTCGAATTTTTGGTTCTAGAACATGTCGATTTCCTGACGATGTTTTCCTTCGCTTTTTTAAGAGCAGTTTTGATGAAATTATTTACTCAAAGTAAAGCACCTGTCTGGGTCCGAACCCACGAACTACGACTCGTAAGTCAAGGCCGCTACCACTGGACCACCACTGCTTACCAATGTACTAAGTATGATTGCAAGCCGATAATGAGATTCAAAATGGAGTCTTGGAAGTCTAGTAAACCTAGAAGGAAGCTAGCTTGTATGGAAACAGGCTTTTATGTAGATAAGTATTAGCAATTATGGACACGGAAACGTAACTGCTTGGAGCGGAAGGTATTCTACCTGTTTAAGGTAAATGTGACATGTTACTAAATTGTTTGTAGTCAGTAATTGTTTACGTGTTTAAATGATAGATATACTCGTATCTAGTCATAGTCATTTATTTTGTAGGGGTTTTATTTTGATACCTACCAACTTTCTTCACAATATTAATTAATCGCAATGTATTTGCCACGGTAAGCATCATTTGTGGATACCTAATATCAGTATTTTAAAATTCATTGAGATCACTCAATTCGATATCAGTAATGATTGCTGCAGGCAGATACTTATTTTTTAAACAATGAGTTACAAAAACAAAAAAAAAAAAACTAATTAGGTACCTAAGGTATCGAATCTCAGAAGGTTGCCTTTCAGACAGAACATGCAAGCCTTAATCGTTTCATGTAATGAGAATCTTATACACAATGGTGTATTGCTAAACGATTTAGATTGAAACTATAAAATGTGATGAGAGTCTCGTAAGGGCCTGGTTCAAGATAAGTAGTTTCTTTAGGTTGGTACTTGTTTACAACATGCTAGGGTTACCAATCAGAATGCAATTCACTACGACTGCGACTGTCCTTTGTGGCTAGTTTACAGATAAATAATATAACACAACAAGGCGCGACGCGATGGGGCGACGACGCGACTCTAGTAGAGCAAATTTTATGAAAACTTCATGGAAATTGTTCTACCAGAATCGCGTCTTACCGTCGCGTCGCGCCTGTCTGACATTAACTACTAAAAATATTAATGGGTAAAATATTATCACATAAATAAAATATTAATTTGACAAAATACAATCTTATTGATTCTTAGGAGATCCACACCTCTTTTCAAAAGGGTGTACAAAGTCAGAGTTGTCAACAGAGTTACTGCCATTTCTAGCCATAATACGTCCGGGCTCAGGTTGCACTGGCATGTTTGATAAGAAATTATGAATCTCATCCATTACCACATTTCTGACTCTCATAAACTTTTCATCTACCATATGACACATCCCACACCTTATTACCATTTAGTTCATAACCAACGAAAAATCGCTGTGACGATTTCTTGTCAAATTTCGCGTTTTGTAATTATAAAAAAAATAAACAGTAGAACCAAAAACTTTTAAATACTTCAGTTGCGGCTTAGTATTATGCCATAACTCATAAGGTGTGTTATCCAACCAAAGTCCTTTTCGTGGGGCTGATATTTTTTAAATAACCCAGAACGATTGATCTAATTTAAGACCTTTGTACCAATAAACGACTCCGTTCTGTTATTGTTCTTATCATACGTTCGGCAATACCATTCAAAGCCGGAGTAGGTATGGGTAGCTAATACCTTTCCGCGCCCAGAACTCTTTCATTTCATTGGATACAAATGATTCATTAAGGTCTGATCCCCTGAGCCCCCCTCCTCGATCCCCTGCTAGTTCTTCTATTCTGAGGCCATTAATATAATAAAACAAGAGAGAGTTTTGCAATAAGGTACGTACAGACTAAAGACTTATAGATTGCAAGGTTTTGTAGATTACAGGCAGACTGAGAATTACAAAAAAGATCACAACTATATGAACTCTTTGTGAAGAACAGGAAGCCTCTAACAAGCAACGGAAATATCTAATAAAGAAAAATTTTACTCGGGTATCACGCGATTACTTTTGGGCGCTTCGCAACACATTGCTACGTCAGTTTTCATTATGTAATTGTTAGAAGAATCTAAGGATTTCAGTGTGACTTGCCCAACAGTGGGACGGTTGCTGATAGGTCTTGTACTTATAGGATAGGTAACTAAACTGAATCGCAAGAGTAAACTATAATTATCCATATCATTTAAAATTCATTTTCGTATACATGTTTTACTTAAAATATATGCAGAATATTAATAAACTGGCGCCAAATTCAGTCGGCTTATCGACTCTTGAATTTTGTTATGGTTCTCAAACTTTTATCTACTATCCTACTTATATGTTTGTCGAAAATGATTATATTTTATATCTAAGTCATTCGGCCATTTTGAACTGAACTCTGCGTTATTGGTTCATCGGCCTTATCACAGGCCTTGTTGCAGATATCTATATTATGATCTGATTATCGTAACTTCGAACTTCGGCACCATGGTTCTATTTTTTGTGTTTATTTTTATTTATTCACAGTTATATCATCATTGATACGTATTACTGGAGTTTGAGAACTTATTTGAGGAATATTGGAGGTGATCTAAAATGTAAAAATAACACGTGTTTTTTATTCACCTAAAGATATCACTTTAGAGTGCTGCTTAAATCTTTCTTTGTTGACTAACACATAAACACAAGTCTTCGAAGGCAAAGATTTGGCATATATTTCACCAAAATTGTGTTGTTTGTTGAAGGTTCTTCCGGGGACGATAGTTCATGGTTAACTGATAATTTGATAAATTATGAATTAGCAAAAAGCTGTTTTAAGTTCAATTCTTAACTACCCATCGTTATTGGTTTTCACTCTAACTCTCAATCTCAGCGATATTGAAGCAGCGATAGTGTATTTTATTAGGTAGCAGATTTCATACTTACAAACGAGTATGTACCTATACAAACGAGTATGTACCTATACAAACGAGTATGTACCTATACAAATGCCTTTAGCCAGTTTAAAGGGTTAGTTGGGCATTAAACAATTGTGGAATCGAGAGTTAGCATGTATTTTAGTTTATTTTCTGCACATTTCCTATTTTACTTACTTATAGGCGAAATGTATCAAAGCTATTGACTTTAACTTTAAATTCATTTTACTTTAAAATGACTAAGGGCTGATTTATCTATGTGTTTCGAAAACTGGTTCAGAGTTTCAGACTCATGAAAGTTTGTATAGAGGCTAGTGGAGAGTACTTTGAAAAGATTTAATAAAAAAATATTTACCTATAGAACATTTATTTTTATTTTCGCAAAACTTTCTGAGTGTCCCACGTAATGAGTATTACCTAGTTTGATATTATTGCACTACTTACGATTAAGGGCTGATTTTTCAATGGTCAAATAATTTTTGTCTGAGGAATTAATAATGCGTTTTGACAGCTTTTGTATAGAAAATGTGAAACCGTCATAAAAATTAATTTCCATCCATGAGTGCCATTTGAAGTCTATCGTACGATTCGTCCGATTACAGGCGACGCTTCAAATCGTAAAAAATCATCATCATCTGCCTACCCTTTTCTCAACTATGTTGGGGTCGGCTTCCAGTCTAACCGCGGATGCAGCTGAATACCAGTATTCTACATGGAGCGACTGACTGCCTATCTGACCTCCACAACCCAGTTACTGGGTAATATGATACCTACCCCTTGCTAAGACTGGTTGTCAGAATTTCGGGCTTCTGACTACCCGTAACGACTGTCAAAGATCCACGAATGACAGCTGGGACCAACGGCATAACGTGCTTTCCGAGGCACAGAGGGGTCTCGGTATGTCAAGATGGTCACCCATCCACAGACCAACCGCGGCAAGCGTAGCTTAACCTGATCGATCGAACTGTGCGGCTGTTATTATTTAGCCACGATCGATAGCTCGAAAATGTTCCCGGTGCAGATCCATTTTTTAATGAAACACGATAATTTAAATTAGCTAGCAAACAATGTGGAGGGAAATTTTGAAATTGGAACGTACCTATTTTTACTTTCAAATAATCATAGTTTCAAAATTGATTATAACTGTCCAGTGTCTCATACATAAAAACTTATTTTCGCAATACTTTCTGAGTGACCTGGTATTTATCTAAGATCTTCTTGGATGGTTACCGGAATAATGGGGGATTCCACGATAACGTACCGTGCGTTTGTGATAATGCCACTAACTTTGGTCCGTTGTCATATCATAATAATTAGTTCAATGATAGTGAGAGTTGTCAACCAATCAAATGAGCGGTATAGAATATGTACTTACCTACTCAGTTTTATCAATAATGGAACTTGGCAAGTAATTCTGTTAAGTAATGATGCCGAGTCCGAAACTAGATATGTCTCTCTCACCAGTAATTTTGCCTCTATTTATCATATCTCCCATAACACACTTTCAATCAAAATCCGAAGGATTTTGAAGGAATTCCTAATTCATTGCTTCATGGAAATGAATATTCGTCTGCTTAGCAATGTAAATGACGCAAAGAATGTTGTTGAACTATTAAAATGAAAGGCATTGCCCATGTGTGTCACGAAATTACCTTGTAGGTTGACATCTCTAATATCAGTGTTTGCTTCCTTGTTATGGATTTCAAGTTACAAACAATTCTTCCATTTTATGTTTGGGCTGCCACTGTCTCCGTAGCCGTTTAGAGTCTGACCAACGAAAGCTGACCAGCAAAAAAGACTGTTACCCTGGCTAAACACTGCGTATACGCAATTGATACTATTTCTTATTCATTGCGAATTTATTGATTTATTGACATTGACAATAAGGATTGACAGTCCTAAAATGTCTCCATCTTAAAAGTTTAGAAAATAATTCGTGGTCAGCTTTCGTTGGCCAAACTCTATCTAACACTTTTCTTGTCATTTGCTAGAAAACTTATGAATAATATGGGTGGCAGAGACATCGACGACAAACTGTAACTATGTATAAATTCAGCACATGATTTTAGACCCCCTAGTGTAGGTGTTCAGAATCATGTAATGAATCAAGAGTAACCGGTTGTGCGTCGCTGTCCCTACCAGCTTGTATGTAAGTATAGTCAATAATATTATATTAAATTCCTCAGTGTTCGTAATTGCATCTACCACTGTTTGTCTCTGCATCAATCAGAGGTTGACTGGTAGAAGTATGGAATTAAGGCCACCTCCTCTGTATATTTGTGTGCTTGAAGTCTTATATGAATAAATAAATATATTTGTAATAATGAAATTGCAGCTGTAAAACTGTCTTCAGTGGTAACATTGAAACACAATGGGAAGTCAGCGACCCCAGTCAAGGCCAGCTTATTTTATTTTTATCACAACGCATATTAGTTGCTATTTGTGGCCGGTCTGTCCACACCTACAGACAAATATTGACTGTCTGTGGGTCTCTCAATAGTTTCTCCTACATTATAGGAAAGGCAAAGGCTAAGTACACAAGGTATAAGGGTATCTCTATAATTAGACTAGGTGGAAAATTTTGTCAATGATGTTGCAAGTGGCAATGTTCGGATAAGATTAAAAATAACTATCTGGGTTTACCTGACCCTGACACTCTAAAGGGTCTCCGAAACGATAAATTGCAATTGCTATTGTAGTTATTTTGTCAATCGCTTCAATTGCATTGGGTAGACGATCACGTTGCGCATCAATGGGTATCAATCACGTAAATATTGTCAATTGCAATATATCGTTTCGTGGACCCTTTACTTGGGTATTACCTATATTGGATACTTATTCTAATTTAATTTAAATAAACAAAGCATTACTTAAACTGCTGTAGGTATGTGTATGTAGCACGCAATACTTAAAGAGTCTCTTTGATTGTTTTCAGCCCTACTTACTTCATGTTTACTACTGTCTGCGAAGGACAAAGTTGTAATTGTAAATACTTATGCATTTGATATAATTTCCTTTATAATATTTTCAAGTGCCATTAGGCATTTACAGTAGGTACATGTGTGCTTAAAATACTTTGAGGTCGTTGTAGATTTAATTATTTTCCTTATTTTTGTTTTACACGTTAAACTTGAGTTTAATATAAAACTAAGCAGGTATATCTTAAGTATTTAGGAAGTGGTTCACGCATATTTACAAATCCAATGTGCTGCTGTTATCTAGGTAACTAAGTAGCTAGTTTATTATTGGTAGAGTAAAAATTGTGATCTTGAAGAGAGAGGCGGACTAATAGAACATCGCAATAGTTAAGACAATCATTAAACTTATGTCAATGGCTTAAAAATTAATTTTATTATTGAATAACATCTACTCAACTGAGCGGGTGTCGTAATCTTGCTTATAACTGGGTGCTACTATTAGAAAATCATTTAAACAAACTTCGTAATAGTGTGAAGGTTCGCTTACCTCCCGCCAACACGCCATGTCGCACAGTGTAGCTGATGTCTTCAAACGATATGTTGAGCGAATCCTCCACGAGCGACGTGGAGTTGGTCTCCTGGGAGTCGGAGTGTTCGCTGGCCATGTTCGAGAACTTTCACTCACACACAAAAAATAACTATAACACAACAGAACGCACTTTATCCATCGCGCGCTAATTTGAACAAAGAAACGCGTCCGATGTAAACAAAGAGGGTAGCGCGACAGTTGCGCGTGAGACGGCCTGACGCGCTGGCTTTGGAAGGCGAACTGCGTTCATGCGTTGCGACTTGCGCACTTGCGCAGCGCTGGCGGCTGGTGGTGCTCCGCCGACGATTATCGGTCGTTCTCCCCACTCCTCCACATGGCCGTTAGCTGTGGAACCAGCAGTCGGCAACGCGCTAGGCAGCTGTTATCGCTGCAAGACAGATAAGCTGTTGTAAAAACCAGAACAGCAACAGTAACGCAACAACGGTCAATGCCGCAGCAACACCGCAGTCATTGTGCCGTAAACAATTGTTGTTGTAGCGATTCACGACGTCGATAAAATATTTATAGTTGCTATTGTCTACAAATCTATTGTCTAAAGTGAAAAGTATTCGGAGGCAAGCTGTTTAATTGAAGGTACTTTATAAAACAAAGCTAATCCAAAAGTTAGTATGTCGTAATTGCCAGTATGAAGACCGGTACTAATTATAAGGTCAAATGACCCGTGTTCTATTCGTTTGTAGTAACAGCAAACTTTGCACAAATTATGTAGAAAAGCGAGTTGCATTACTCAATCGACGAACTCTACAAGATCCACTATGTAAAATCGACGTCAGCGCTTTCTATTTTGATCTATACCGCAATCTATTTATCTATCCTAATCACGCGACAGATAATCTGGAATACTACATAATAAAACGTAAATCAAAAACTCGCTGTAGTACGTTGACGGCGACAAAATTCGATATTTACGGTATCTATTAACACTGCATTGATAAACTCTATCTGGGTATGGAATTCCGCAAAACTTTCACGCAAACAGGAAAATGTACACACGGCTACACATCAAGCTATACATTTCCAGTTTTAGCTGACCTCGCATTGTTTATGTTTTTCATACAATCAGAAGTCAGCTTATACTGGTTATGTATAGATTAATGTGTAGCCGTGTGTCCCTACTGGTTAGCAAGTAGACAACGAAGTCAAGTGTAGCACATTGTTCTTGTCTTTGGATCTTGAGGTTTAGTTTAAGTTTTTTTTAGTTTCTTTTTGGTTACATATTATTTATTTTATTTTATTTGGGAAACAAACAGATGCAATAACAAACATATGTATACAATTAGTTCAACACAATCCAGAAACAGTTTCCACAGATTACTAAAGTAAGTAAGTTCACACCATTAAAGGTTACAGAATTACAATTTAATGCACATTATTCGATGAACATAAATATTTTTTAGTTAACATACGAACTCCGAACATGGTTATTCCGTTTATCCTCCTTAAAAAATCGGCCTTAAATACGCGCAAAAAGGCATGTCCGAGAATCCACCCAAGGCCTAGCTGTAGATAGTTAAATCTACTCCTAAAGTAAATTAGCTCGTAAATAACGTTTGTTAACCCAAATTCAAAACATAAATATACTCAAAATATGCATAGCTGCAGTTTAAGTTGGTGAATACCAAATTATTGTAGAGTCGTCGGATCTTCACACGTTAAAAAAAAAAAACAATTTTCATGCTACATAAGAATCTGAAATGCGTGTAATTAATTTTATATGAAAGGTTCACACATTGGTAATGGTCAAGCTAATAAAAAAATACGTTGCATCACGCCTATATTCTCCGCAGGCATAAGCAGTGCTTAGTACCTATACCCACATGAAATATTTGCTTTGCATGAAGAACAAAAATAATGATTATTACTCAATAATTTGAAGTCTCTATGAACTTGCTGTTTAATCTACTATTCATTTGTCAAAATCAATGATTGATTGATTGAATGATTTCTCTTCCTTTATATTATATTTTTCTACTGACGTCAGGATAATAAATAAATAAGAAAATGGCGTCGCATCAATTGTTTAGAGCAACATTATGCATCAACGCAAAACAGTTTCTCACTAACCAACTGAGCAGATAATTATATACATGTGCGTAGGTTTATTGTTCACGGCTTATCTTACTATGGACAATATTTGTGACTAACATATTACAATGTTTTCATGTGCCAGTTTGTATGGCATAGGTAGGTAGCCATTTGTATAATCACACGTGGTTGGTTCTGATACTTAATATTAGTACGCTTAAAATTCGAAAACGCTCATTGAGCGAAAAAATAGCTCATAAGTTCACAACGTGTTGTGGTCACTGTATAACATCCACATCGCGAAATTTGTGTTATGGCTCTTAAGAAAACAGTCACGACACGTTGTGGCAATTACAGAAAGACCACATAGCGGAATTCGTGTCGTGGCTATCATGCTATACGACCACAACGCGTTGTAACAATGAAGAGAAGTCATAGCTTTCCTTGTCTTACATAATCAGCCTATAATGTTCCCCCTACTGGGACACAGGCCTCCTCTCTGTGAGAGGGAGAGGGCCGTAATCCACCACGCGGGCCCAGTGCGGGTTGGTAGATGTCACATGTCTTCGAATTTTTGGTTCTAGGACATGCCGGTTTCCTCACGATGTTTTCCTTCACAGTTTGGAGAGCAATGGTGATGAAATAATTTACACAAAGTAAAGCGCCTGTTTGGGTTCGAACCTACGACAAAAAAATCGAAAAAAAATATCCGCCATATCGTCAACTTTCTGCCGGTTTATTAAAGTGCGATCGCTTGCCATCGTGTTTTTCACTAAATATTCACATACTTTATTAGGTTTTCTACTATAAAGCTAACCTAACCTAATAAAGTAGTAAGTTTGCTTTTATTATTCTAAATTGACCACGATAAGTCCCTTTGGATAATTGCATATAAAAAAGTTAGGACCTGTCTAATCTGGTGAATTTGGGCGTCAAATAATGTCAATATTCCTCTCTTCTTATTCTTGATTTAGTTTCGTGCTTCATGGTTTCTGGCACCGCCTTATTAGAGTAGAGGTGGTTCTACCACGTCTTTTCTAGGTCTAACTGAATCTTCTGATGAAAAAAAAAAAATTATCATTGCGTTGCGATTGCCAGTCGCAGTTATAGCAGCATCTGTAGACTCTTTAAGGAGGAATGGTGTAATTACTCCACCTTACAGCCAGACAAAGAGAATATGGTGGTCCTTCTTCACAATAGTGAACATTTTGTTTATTTAGGCACAAATCATCTGTGATCACATTGGCCTGATCCTATTGTGATCACAGAGGATTTGACTCTTACTGATTTGTTGAAAAGAATTGGGTCGTTCTTCAATCCGCTATGGAACTTTAGGATAATATTAAAGAAGTTAATGCGATAGTCATGGTTGTATAAATGGCGCATAACAAATTTGCCACATTTTAACTAAATAGCGGATATCACACAATCGTAAAATTTGGCGCCAAATGAAAATGGTGGGTAGGCAGAAACTATAGAACCGCCACCTGCTTATGATCTTTACATACTCATTTTGGTGCCTTTACGTTCGGCCATACATGCACGCCGGTTTAGAGTAATACGCACCTTCCTTCGTTCCTTTACTACAAATTAAAACTATTTTGTACGCTGAAAATGGCAAAACATGTTGAACCAAAAACCAGGAATATTTTTTCCATCCATAATTATCTATGTATACATGTTTAAACAAATAAATTTATCTTTATCTACCTTTTCTTTTGTTCAGTTGTTTAATGATTGCATTAAAAAAAAAATACAAAAATGTCTGACTGTTGCGTTTTCTTGTTTTTCTTATTTAGGTTTCAACTTAATCCTATAAGATAGATCTACTCAGTAACTACTGGTCAGCTCTAAATTGCTTGACAGTTTTAGACGAAACATTCAGTTATATCATTTCAAAATTCATATTTTCGAAACGAAAAATAATCAAGCAAGACGAATAATGAAGCACAATGTTAATTTGTCATTGCTATTTTATTGGTCAAACCCGTTGTAATGAAGTTATAACAGTTAAATACGATGTCACCTGATTTTGGGGTCGGCTTCCAGTCTAACCAGATGCAGCTGAATACCAGTATTTTACATGGACCGACTACCTATCTGACCTCCACAACCCAATTATTGGGTAATACAATACCCCTTGGTGAGACTGGTTGTCAGACTTTCGGGCTTCTGACGATCCGTAACGACTGTCAAAGATCCACGACTGACAGCCGGGACCACCGACTTAACGTGCTTTCCGAGGCACGGAGGGGTCTTGACTTTTGCTATTTATGATGGATGGAATTTAAATGTGGTCGTTTAATATTTCCTGGACTTGAAAATAACTGGCGGAATGTGGGTGTAGGTAGGTACTATAGGTACACCTCTGCCTAATCTTTAATGAATACAGGCATGATGATATGATATGTTGTGGTAAATATAATATATTAAATAATTATACAATACTTGCTGTTTACTTTATTTTGCTTTTGTTTTTTGTTTTGCTGTTTTTACTTGTTGCTTTTGCCAGTGGCTCTGTCCGCGTGAATGTCGGAAATTATCCCAGGGTAACGTACTATCAGGATAAAAAGTATTCTGTGTGTTAATTCCGGTTATAAACTATCTGTGTGCCAAATTTAATTGAAATCCGTTCAGACGTTTTGGCGTGATTGAGTAACAAACATCTAAACATGAAAACTTTTAAGTAGGACTTTTACAGTTTTAAAATATTCACATTTTGATCACTAATCACAGTAACCACATCCGAACTGTATCAACAAAACTGTATTTTTTTATAATTAGGAAGTTTAGACAGTAACCCTTCTATGCTCGTGAACTAATGGTAACTATCTTTTGACAACGGAAGCCTGCGCGTTTTATATCAACTCGCATTACCTAAACATTTGGACGTAGCGAGCGATATATGTAAGACTAGCACCTGCCCGCGACTTCGCGTGAAAGTTCACCCTCCCCCATTCACCCTATTAGGGGTGCAATTTCGAAAAACCCTTTCTTAGTAGATACCTACTCTTCACAAAGAACACACCCTCCTAACATATATGTCTTTAGGGCCAGCGGTTTAGGCTGTGCGTTGATAAATCAGTCAGTCAGGACTTTGAATTTTATATACAGAAGAAAGAATATAGCTAAACCTATTGTAAAAATTAAGTGCGGTTCCTACTTATTTGTTCTGTGTGCAAGTGAACAATGCCTTTGTTTAAAATAATGTATTAGGGTATAAGCTGTGGTTTAACCATCTTTACATACCCAGACCCCTCCGTGTCTCGGAAAGCACGTTAAGCCGCGGTTGGTCCCGGCTATCCTTCGTGGATCTTTGACAGTCGTTACGGGTCGTCAGAAGCCCGAAAGTCTGACAACCAGTTTTACCAAGGGGTATCGTATTACCCAGTAACTGGGTTGTGGAGGTCAGATAGGCAGTCGCTCCATGTGAAATACTGGTATTCAGCTGCATCCAGTTAGACTGGAAGCCGACCCCAACATAGTTGGGGAAAGGCTAGGCAGATGTAAGTATTAGGGTATGTTTAGGTTAGGTTAGAGTTGATTAGCAGGAAGGGGTTTCTTTTGTTTACTATTGAGAATCAGACAAAGTTTAAAAGAAAAAAACATTTACCTCTGTAGAACTTATAGATTCTATAGTTTTTTTATGCTATTGCCGTGCTATTCATCAGCCATTTTAAACCAAGTGACAATTTTGCGTACAAAATACAGGTACAAAGGTAAAACTTTTTCATGTATACAAAGATGATTCATACATCTGAATGGGTGTATAAACCATTTTCGTGTACATGAAAAAGTAACCTGGTATCACCTAAGCACCAATACTATGATAGCGAGATCTAAATGTATTTTAGCGTATAGATACCGTGATACAAAGTTAATATCAGTGTTACGATGATGATTCATGCTTTCAGTACTATTTTTTTAAATAGAATAACTCATGAAAGGTTTGAGCCCTATCAACTTAACACTTTGCAGCATCACTTTTGTAAGTATTTAATTAATAATTGTAAGAGTCAGTGAAATCAAGCCTTTACTAATGAGACATAACTATGAATTAACAAAGTATTATATTAATTAATTAACTATTATATGTTGAAAGAGTAAAGGGGGGCCCGTGGCTAAATATTAATAGCCGCACAGGTCGATCGGTCAGGTTAAGCTACGCTTGCCGCGGTTGGTCTGTGGATGGGTGACCATCTTTACATACCGAGACCCCTCCGTGCCTCGGAAAGCACGTTAAGCCGTTGGTCCCGGCTGTCATTCTTGGATCTCTGACAGTCGTTACGTGTGGTCAGAAGCCCGAAAGTCTGACAACCAGTCTTACCAAGAGGTATCGTATTACCCAGTAACTGGGTTGTGGAGGTCAGATAGGCAGTCGCTCCGTGTAAAATACTGGTATTCAGTTGCATCCGGTTAGACTGGAAGCCGACCCCAACATAGTTGGGAAAAAGCTAGGCAGATGATGATGTTGAAAGATTAACTAAGAAATTTCTTTAACTCGTTAATCTCCATGAAACTGCGTTTTCGAATGGCCAACTTAGTTTTTAGGGTTCTTGTTACCTCAAAACGAAAAACGGAAACCTTATACCCTCATTTTCGTTTGATATGACAACAAACAGCTGGTGCCCTGAGACAGCGAGACGAGGAAGGCCACGAAGGAGATGATAGGACGAAATGGATAGATTACGTCAAAACTGGAAGCAGAAACGCAAAAGGTGGAACAGGTGAAAGGAGGCTTTTCCGAAATGGAGGTCCATAAGTAAGTCTCAAGCAGTCCCATGGATTCGACCGAGCACTCATAATTTGAATTAATGATTAACTTTTTTTGAGTCACCATTACACTCATCGCCTAGCCTTTTCTTAGCTGTTGTTGGGGTCGGCATCCAGTCTAAACGGATGCAGCTAAATACCAGTATTTTACTGAAGCAGTCGCTGAGGCAGTCGCCTATCTGACTTCCACAATCCAGTTACCGGGTAATATAACCCTATGCCATATCAGATTTGTTGTCAGACTTTCGGAATTCTGACGACACGCAACGATTGTCAAAGATCCAAGAATGACAGCCGGAACCAACAACCTTATGTGCTTTCCGAGGAACGGGGGGTCTCTGTATTTCAAAAGTCACCCATCCAAGGACCGACCGCGGACCTGATCGATCGACCCGTGCGGCTGTTATTACCTAGCCACGAGCCTCTATTACACTGAATTATTTTATTCTTTCTTATTTTCTTTATTTTATTAAATTCTCATGGATCGATTATTTTTTTTGGAAAAGACCTTGGCACTATTTTCATCGACTTGATGCCCTGAATGTGATATGATTTTCTCATTGACCGCTTCATTATTATTTTTGTACAAAAAAGTGGTGAAGTACCTACTCTCAGCCTGATTTGAATAAAGGATTTTTGAATTCGATTAAAAAAAACACCAAACGTAGGTATTTGTCGAAAGTAGGTAGGTAAAAAGAAAATAAAGAAAGAAGAAAGAAAAATTGATTATTTTTTATTTATTGTTTTATTTATTGGTACTGCTAATAGGTTTCGCACCTACATGGTAGAATTATAAACATGGATAAGTTATATCTATGTAATCATATCATGAATATTCAACTTTTCCATACGACCTTTTTTACACCGTCCAAAACGAGAAAATGATAATAAAATAAAAAAATCTAAATAAATTAATTCCTTGTAATTTTTAGTGCGCCTGATCTTTTTGGGAATTCTATCAATGGAAGCAATTTAATAGAGATGTCTCAGTAGATGTAGAGTCAGAACTCCAGAAGAGGTAGAGGTAGGGTTATTGCAAAACTGTAAACAGTAATTGTAGAGAACTTTATTAGGTACCTACAACAGCTCACCTTATTGACGAAATCTCTCCCTAGATTATAGGTACTTAAGTTTTTAATTGAATATTAAAATATGTAATAATACATATTATTACTCACTCATTGTATCTTAATACTATGAGTGTGTAAGATTACAGCATTTTTTTAACCTACCTTCCTCATGTTAGATTCATAATTAGATTTATATGACGAATCTCCCAATGACTCACTCACTTATCACTCCGATAACACTGAGTTTGATCACTTGAAATTCGATAAAACTGAGTTTGATTAAATGTACCTTTATCTGGTTTAACATTTTTTTTATTGAAAAATTCGTCACACTTATCCCAATCACTGTAACTCGTAATACTACGACTACTACTAATATCGTAGTAACGGTTGGTATCTGCTAGATAGTAGTAGTAGAAAGTAATAGATACGAAACAGCGTCTTTTTCTTGCGTGTCGAAATTCTCATGGATGTCCTGCTCTCTCTCCCCTGGAGCGGGTGGAGAGGTCTGTCGGACTCTTGCTGACTTTGGCCACACGGTGTTTTCAACTACCTTTGTCCAGGGTTCTGGAAGGCTTACGCAGTTCGTTATGTTTCGCCTTTCGATTACTATGTTGTCAAAAAAATTAAAGTGGAAACTGCAACAACTAAGATGTTTTTATCTCTTTCGCTTGCGCCACAAATAAAATCCAGCAAGCTCTAGCACTTACTTACCCTTGATCAGAAGGCGCCTGAACAGAACAAACGGGAAGATTTTACCATTACTCTTTTTGCCATACTCTTGAAAACAGCTTGTAGACATGGCTCAGAAGTGAGATGAGATTATAATTCATAAGCAGAGCATTGTCCCCCGATTTTAAAGAAGAGAACCACCACACGTCTGTCCCATGCCTGTGCTGTTTTACCCTCCAGTATGACGGAATCGAACAGCATCCCGTCATCACCCGACGCCTTGTTGTTTTTAAGCTGCTTCAGAGCCATCCTAATCTCGTACAAGTTGACATCCGGAAGGTCTTTGGTATAGTGTCGAGTCAATCTAGCTTTTGGGTTGTCTGCCAGATTCGTAACTGGTTGACGTGTGTGTTCATAGAACCTCTCGATCTCTCTCAATAGTTCAGGTTTGGCGAATACAATCCTGCCATCATCATTTCGCAAGCTGGCTAATAGACAGATCTCTTGCAAAGTCCTTGGAGCTCTTGTTCCGCTCTATCGCGTCCTTCATACGGACGAAAATCCTATAGTTATATTTCATTAAATGGCCAGGCCATTAAAAAGGTTTAAGGTTTATGTTAACTCTTCATTGGACGAAGATGGAAGTTATCTTGATCTTTGTTTTTAAGTAATGAAATATAGTTTTCTGTGCAATAGTCTGCTCAGTGGTATTATGCGTCCTGACTTGATAAAGGAATAGTTATTTATGCAACTGTTGAATAAGAAGGGGTATTAAAACACGAATGTGGGTTTATCACACGAGGCGAAGCAGAGTGTGATAATAGCACATACACGTACCACCACATGAGTGTTTTAGGTAATACCCAATTATGTACAGTTGCATACAATGCTTTATCTACACCCATGATATGAATCCTCTATAAAAGGTTCTGAAACAGTTTTTTGCAATACTAATATCGACCAAAAATGGCGGCCGGCGGGATACGACGTGAATACGAATAACCTGTAAGTTATCTTTTAAATTACAGCGCTGTGGTAGTGAAACGCGCGTGCATGACAATGTGTTCTTTTTAACCGACTTAAAAAAAAGGAGGAGGTTCTCAATTCGTCGGAATCTTTTTTTTTTTTTTTATATCGCTCATCTAGTAATATATTGGCACATCTACGTTTTTCACATTTTACAGAAACGAGGATCAAAGATTTTATATAAAATGTTAAAAATTGATTTATGGGTTTATATTAAGTTTTTTACTGATTTTATGAGTTTGATTACTAGTATAGCGTTGTGCCGTTTTACCACCTTTTTAAATTATGCACTTTTGAACACTTATACCGTAGAAACTCAATTTCACATTTTTTGTAGATGTGCCGATATATTACTAGGTGAGCGATATGTTCCCCGATTTCTCGAAGACGCCTGGACCGATTTGGATTTTTTTTCTTTTGTTTGAAAGGGTATACTTCCCAAGTGGTCCCATGATCATCAGGTCAGGATCTGATGATAGGATCCCAGGGAAATCGAGGGAAACCCTCAAATTTTATTGGCAAACCTATAGCGATTTGGATATTTTTTAGAGTAACTTGAGCATTTGCTCTCGGAAATCATCATTTGGTAAAGTGGAGCTGATGATGAAGACCACAGACGGCCATCGGAACTAATCAATGATAAATATTTCACGGGTTGCGATTCGATTACTTTAATATGGTTGCTAAGCAATTTATGCTCGTCACAATGCGTGTGGTGGTGGAGTGGAGTTCTCCAGGTTCTTACCAGGAGAACTCCTCTACAATTAACGTCCCAGCATCGGGAAAAGCAATATTTTGTAAAAGGTGATGAGCAGTTGACGTTAGGCTATTGTAACTTAGATAAATTACAAACTCTCTCACTAAAAAGTGAAAAATAAAAACTTTTTTACAAGTTACAAGTTTTTTTTAGAAAAAGAGTTGCAAAATGAAATTTAGTACCATATTATAACACTCGTTTGGATGTATTATGGTTACTATGACACTGGTTGTTTTAATGTTGGTGTAGATAAAGAATTTAAAAACTGCCGATGAAATAAAATATTTGACTTTATGTACCTAAGTAGGTTTGTAGTCAGACAAACCGTACTTTGTGTAGATTCATGTTATTTTTAAGTTAAAACTAGTATATGATGATACTCGTATATCGTATATCAAAATAAAAAAAAAATTATAATCACTGGATCTATTTTATTATTCATTCAGTAAACACACATCACATCATGTCGGAGTTAATCATTCGCACAGTCATTAAATCTCTGATCACCTCTGAGATTCATATTGTAGGTAGGTATATGATATCTATCTGATAATAAAATATAGATATTATAAATATATAATAGGTACAGGTGTCCAGTTATTGAGAATACTCCAGAAGGAAATGCGGCATTATTTCAAAGGACCTATTTCAATAAGTGTGGCCAAGTATTGGAAAATTATTTGGCCGTTTGAAACAAACTTGCGATTACGATACAAACACATGCTTCTCTGGAAACATTTCAACAACAGTTTCCATGGTTATAATTATCATCTCTTCAGCCATGTAAGACACGACCAGCGCGCAGCGTGCACAAAACATTAATGATTATTTTAATGAACCGCAATTTTGCTTTCAACTTTTCACAGTGTAAGTACAGAGGCCAGCACATCAAGTTACCCCAATCTGTCAAATTTCTTGGATAGATTTTCAACTTTATAACAAAGGAATAAGGTTCATATTCA
Source organism: Gortyna flavago (assembly GCA_963669345.1). Lineage (NCBI taxonomy): Eukaryota > Metazoa > Arthropoda > Insecta > Lepidoptera > Noctuidae > Gortyna > Gortyna flavago. The sequence continues at coordinate 12,941,211 of OY770129.1, forward strand.
ATTGTGAAAATTTGACAGATTGGGGTAGCTTGATGGGCTGGCCTCTGTACAATTATATATTTTTAAATATTCCTATAGCAAGGCCCGTATCTGTCTTAATATAAATGTTTATTTAGTACTATATTACATTATAAATTAGGCTAACTAAACAATTCCTTTTAACATATTATTATCACATAAAGAAAAATAATTTACCTATTACATAATTCGCTCTATATCTTTGCAAAAAATAATAACCGAAATTGTTTTAATAATACTTGATTAAGTATAGGTAGTTATTAAATACATACTTTGAGTTTAGGCAAGTGTGGCTCAATAATTATTCTGGTGATAATAATTTAAAAGAAATTGTCTTAAAAAGGAGCAGATGATTTTTCGGATAGGAGAACAAATTATGAAAATTAAAGATTTATTTAAGACTTACTTAGTTTAAAAATGGCGAAATAAGTTACGGAAGAAATTATTGAGTAGGTTATCAAAGGTTTTCTGAGGTCACAAAGTTCATCCTTATCAGTCATGGTTGTTCAATAAATATTCAAAGTTTTACGAGAATGTTAGGTAAACAAAGGTATTTGTATGATTGTATCTTTTTTTGGTTTAATTGGTAACAATATTGAAGCTTTAAAAGGAATATACATGAATAAATTCTAATTGACTTGACTAAGTAAATCAAAATCAAAATAGAGCATCTATTTTTTTAAACACAAAATTACGAATAAAATGTCCTTAAATATAACTGTAGGCAAATGCGATGATAACGAAATAAATTAGCACTCGAAACGCCTGAAACGGTAGCTTGAACAAAACATAAAATATCACACATTTCTGTCCAGCGCCTGTCACTTCATTCATTGTTTAAATTAAACTAAGTACTTTGATATCACTAAATAAATAGGAAAGTAAAAGACCGCACAGACAGAGAACTCTCAAATATTCCACGTTCTTTGGAAATATAATCGTCATTTAATACCTAAATTTAAAATATTTGCTGTGTAAATATACAAACCTTGAACATAGAATCAAATCATTTAACTTAACCCTGCCCACACGGTCTCTAAACTTAATATTAAGTACAGTACGAAAGATCCCAATCCAATATACAATGCTGGTATTAAACTAAAGCTTATCTATTCATCTCTTGTTGAGTCTATACCACAGAGCTGCTGCAGTCAGGACATGCATGAGCACTGTGGTGGATAAGACCAGCGCCATGTTACCTCCGATGTCAACGTTCTCCATGTCCATCTCTTTGAGGAATGTCTCTGGAGTGATGTAATGGCAGTATTCTGGAAGAAGATTTTAGGGTTAGCTGGTTTAAAAGTATGGAAGTATTGTGAAATGCACCTAGTTATAACAGTTTGGAGGACGGAAGATATAGTATTTGTTCGCAAAGAAATAGGTATCCACATTGAAAGGCAAGTTCTTTACGATTACTTTTGGACTTAAACTTTCCAAATAATACATTTCATCAATAATACATTTCAGACGACTATCATGGTTTTAACCTGCAGTTTATAAAATCGGTGATCATTTAAGCTTTTACTAACCGTGAGGTCATCATAATCATCAAAAGTCAAAACCATTCAGCCTATAGTAGTCGTGCGTAATACATCTTTATCTAACCACAATCTGAATTATTTTGAATCATATAGCTAATACATTGCTGCATAATATATTAAGTTCGAAAAATTTGTCCGCTCAACAACGCAATGAATGTTGTTGAACTGTCAACACGTAAGCAATTGCTTCTGTAAGTGTGTCACGCAATTATCCTGCTATTTTAATTCCTTCCTGCTAATTCCTTACCTTTAGAACAGTGCATCCTGGTCCTATTGAAACCGTAGACAGAATGCACGGCGACGTGGAAGCCAGCCCTGAAGTAGGAGATGTGATGCAGCCAACGGAACTGATAGGGAGTGTCCACCAGAGTCAGACAGAAGCCGAAGACAGAGAACAGGCACGCGAGGACAGGACCGATGAAGACTGCGATCTGGAAGAGAGGAATGTGGTTGGTTATTCTGCTGTTACTGATTTGTAGTAGTAGCCTTTACAAGAACCCAATGAATTCAAATTTTTGATGCTTTTCAGTGGCAATTACTGTTGCGTGGTGGGCTGGTGTGGATAGATAGCATTAGGCTCTTTGTATACATACGTTTTTGTTGCTGTGAAAAACTACGGTTTATTCGCCGTGTGTAGGCACGATCGTCAGTGTAGTATGGATCACTATGGAAGTTTGTTGACAAATACTTTTCTTCTACGCCGCGGTTTATACGGAGTACCGTAAAGAAACCGTGTCATGTGTACAAAGGGCCTTATTCTTTTGTAAGACACGTTAGAATTTCCGATACTAACGGCACATTTTATCAATGATGTGTTGAGGTCGTCAATAAGAGCCAATTTAGATTTTCTGTGTAAAATTTGAATTTTAAACTATTTGCTGACAGACAGAACTACCGTGCCTTCAGAACGCAATTTTTTTTTTCGGTTCCACTAATCGTGTCCAGCGAATTTTTACAGCCAAAAAGCTGCAATGCAATAGATAAACTATTGTAGCTTTTATTAAAAGCTGTTTTATCAGTTTTCAAAAGGTAGATTAAAAGCCTTTTAATCTACCTTTTAAAAACTGATAAAACATAATTTATTATCGTAATATCTTACCCTAGTAGGCGTTGTAGATCCGATGAAGTAGCCCCAAGCCTGCGCACACAGTGACGTGGCTACGGTGGTGGCAAGGAACAGGGTCGCTCTCGTCGGCTCCAAAGGGTTATCAGTGAGCCAGTACGAGAGCACCACGTAGGATACGCAAGATAACATCTAAAATTAAAGAACTAGGTTTAAAATATTGGACTTTAAGGCCCGCTTGCACCACATCGTTTTGCGCTAGACGAGTTTAGGACTTCGTTCTGTTTCTGTCAATCATTTGAAGATGATAGAGAAATAATGATGCTTTAAATATGTTTTGTACTAAACGCATTTAGTGATTTATGATGAAAGTGGGCTTAAATACATAATCGGGTAAGAGAGAGAGCGTTATTTACTTTCGTTTTAAATACAATGGACTATGAATAAAACTAGTACATCGTCACCCTTGTGTTGACTCGTGACAAAGAATTTTCGCTTATAGTATTCATTAGATATTGCAAACACCTATGTATATGTTAATTAGGCTTTTGTATTGAACTAGAATTAGTCACATACTGGGTCTGCACGTAGGTACCTACTACTACTACTCGATTACTCATTAACGAATCATGACACCTAACTTATTACCTTGAGATAGAGAAATAACGACAGTCAAGTTATTCATCTTTGGATTATTTGCACAAATATTAAATATTTATATTAAATAATTGAACTCATGTTTTTATTACATATAAACAGCCTTTTATATGCAAATAAATTTCAACCTAAAAATTTTGTTGTTTCAGGTAAAGTGGAAAAATGACTTCAAAATATTATTGTTGAAAACAAAAAAACCTTAAATGAGTCAAAGACAAATCACTTGTTCCAAAAAGCCACATCAAAGGTACTTATGAACGTCAAAGTCGAAGTTCATTGTATCTATAGTCGGACTTTTAATTAACTGTAGTAAAATGACAGCTTGTGTTGAGTAAATGACTGAAATTGGCGTCTTTTTGTTTTTCCGCGGCCATCAACCAAACCTTGTTTTTCTAGTACAGAATAGTGTAACAAACGAAACTTATTTGACATGCATACCTATCTCTAAATGCAGTCCGAAATGAGTTATTAAGAAGTGTCATTTTACTGCAGCTAATTAAAACTCGGAGTATATGTATTTTGCGGTCATACACATGCAAGAAAAGAAATTACATTTTGTGTCTCAGATTTTTGCTTGCTATGACAGGCTTAAGAATATACTGAGAGATTTTTTAAGCACCATCCAAATTTTTACAGTGTGTTCTACCCATGATTATGAAAAACTTTCACTATGGGACCAACTCTGAAATCTCGAAAAGAAATCAGCTGTTTCATACAAAAGTTCAATACCTTCTTGACCAAAATGTATGAAACAGCAGATTTTTTTTCACCCTGTAAAAATTTGGATGGTAATAAAAAAAAATCCTGTATTAGGCATAAATTAGCTTTCTAACTCTTTTAGTGGTTAGACAGCTTTGCCCTATACAGGGTGGGAGGGACTTCGACGCACAACCAGCGGGGTAATTGCATAACATACTATTAGTAGCAATGGGTTTCATTTTGACAGTGCAACAACATTCATTGCGTTATTGACATTGTTGAGCAGACACATTTTTCGAACAAATGAAACAATGGCTTGGCAATATCCTTCAAAATTATTCAGATTGAGATTTATAATGTGATTACTAGTATAGCGTTGTGCCGTTTTACCACCTTTTTAAATTATGCATTTTTGAACACTTATACCGTAGAAACTCAATTTCACATTTTTTGTAGATGTGCCGATATATTACTAGGTGAGCGATATGTTCCCCGATTTCTCGAAGACGCCTGGACCGATTTGGATTTTTTTTCTTTTGTTTGAAAGGGTATACTTCCCAAGTGGTCCCATGATCATCAGGTCAGGATCTGATGATAGGATCCCAGGGAAATCGAGGGAAACCCTCAAATTTTATTGGCAAACCTATAGCGATTTGGATATTTTTTAGAGTAACTTGAGCATTTGCTCTCGGAAATCATCATTTGGTAAAGTGGAGCTGATGATGAAGACCACAGACGGCCATCGGAACTAATCAATGATAAATATTTCACGGGTTGCGATTCGATTACTTTAATATGGTTGCTAAGCAATTTATGCTCGTCACAATGCGTGTGGTGGTGGAGTGGAGTTCTCCAGGTTCTTACCAGGAGAACTCCTCTACAATTAACGTCCCAGCATCGGGAAAAGCAATATTTTGTAAAAGGTGATGAGCAGTTGACGTTAGGCTATTGTAACTTAGATAAATTACAAACTCTCTCACTAAAAAGTGAAAAATAAAAACTTTTTTACAAGTTACAAGTTTTTTTTAGAAAAAGAGTTGCAAAATGAAATTTAGTACCATATTATAACACTCGTTTGGATGTATTATGGTTACTATGACACTGGTTGTTTTAATGTTGGTGTAGATAAAGAATTTAAAAACTGCCGATGAAATAAAATATTTGACTTTATGTACCTAAGTAGGTTTGTAGTCAGACAAACCGTACTTTGTGTAGATTCATGTTATTTTTAAGTTAAAACTAGTAGGTACGAGTATCAAAATAAAAAAACATTATAATCACTGGATCTATTTTATTATTCATTCAGTAAACACACATCACATCATGTCGGAGTTAATCATTCGCACAGTCATTAAATCTCTGATCACCTCTGAGATTCATATTGTAGGTAGGTATATGATATCTATCTGATAATAAAATATAGATATTATAAATATATAATAGGTACAGGTGTCCAGTTATTGAGAATACTCCAGAAGGCAATGCGGCATTATTTCAAAGGACCTATTTCAATAAGTGTGGCCAAGTATTGGAAAATTATTTGGCCGTTTGAAACAAACTTGCGATTACGATACAAACACATGCTTCTCTGGAAACATTTCAACAACAGTTTCCATGGTTATAATTATCACCTCTTCAGCCATGTAAGACACGACCAGCGCGCAGCGTGCACAAAACATTAATGATTATTTTAATGAACCGCAATTTTGCTTTCAACTTTTCACAGTGTAAGTACAGAGGCCAGCACATCAAGTTACCCCAATCTGTCAAATTTCTTGGATAGATTTTCAACTTTATAACAAAGGAATAAGGTTCATATTCAATTGTGAAAATTTGACAGATTGGGGTAGCTTGATGGGCTGGCCTCTGTACAATTATATATTTTTAAATATTCCTATAGCAAGGCCCGTATCTGTCTTAATATAAATGTTTATTTAGTACTATATTACATTATAAATTAGGCTAACTAAACAATTCCTTTTAACATATTATTATCACATAAAGAAAAATAATTTACCTATTACATAATTCGCTCTATATCTTTGCAAAAAATAATTATCGAAATTGTTTTAATAATACTTGATTAAGTATAGGTAGTTATTAAATACATACTTTGAGTTTAGGCAAGTGTGGCTCAATAATTATTCTGGTGATAATAATTTAAAAGAAATTGTCTTAAAAAGGAGCAGATGATTTTTCGGATAGGAGAACAAATTATGAAAATTAAAGATTTATTTAAGACTTACTTAGTTTAAAAATGGCGAAATAAGTTACGGAAGAAATTATTGAGTAGGTTATCAAAGGTTTTCTGAGGTCACAAAGTTCATCCTTATCAGTCATGGTTGTTCAATAAATATTCAAAGTTTTACGAGAATGTTAGGTAAACAAAGGTATTTGTATGATTGTATCTTTTTTTTGGTTTAATTGGTAACAATATTGAAGCTTTAAAAGGAATATACATGAATAAATTCTAATTGACTTGACTAAGTAAATCAAAATCAAAATAGAGCATCTATTTTTTTAAACACAAAATTACGAATAAAATGTCCTTAAATATAACTGTAGGCAAATGCGATGATAACGAAATAAATTAGCACTCGAAACGCCTGAAACGGTAGCTTGAACAAAACATAAAATATCACACATTTCTGTCCAGCGCCTGTCACTTCATTCATTGTTTAAATTAAACTAAGTACTTTGATATCACTAAATAAATAGGAAAGTAAAAGACCGCACAGACAGAGAACTCTCAAATATTCCACGTTCTTTGGAAATATAATCGTCATTTAATACCTAAATTTAAAATATTTGCTGTGTAAATATACAAACCTTGAACATAGAATCAAATCATTTAACTTAACCCTGCCCACACGGTCTCTAAACTTAATATTAAGTACAGTACGAAAGATCCCAATCCAATATACAATGCTGGTATTAAACTAAAGCTTATCTATTCATCTCTTGTTGAGTCTATACCACAGAGCTGCTGCAGTCAGGACATGCATGAGCACTGTGGTGGATAAGACCAGCGCCATGTTACCTCCGATGTCAACGTTCTCCATGTCCATCTCTTTGAGGAATGTCTCTGGAGTGATGTAATGGCAGTATTCTGGAAGAAGATTTTAGGGTTAGCTGGTTTAAAAGTATGGAAGTATTGTGAAATGCACCTAGTTATAACAGTTTGGAGGACGGAAGATATAGTATTTGTTCGCAAAGAAATAGGTATCCACATTGAAAGGCAAGTTCTTTACGATTACTTTTGGACTTAAACTTTCCAAATAATACATTTCATCAATAATACATTTCAGACGACTATCATGGTTTTAACCTGCAGTTTATAAAATCGGTGATCATTTAAGCTTTTACTAACCGTGAGGTCATCATAATCATCAAAAGTCAAAACCATTCAGCCTATAGTAGTCGTGCGTAATACATCTTTATCTAACCACAATCTGAATTATTTTGAATCATATAGCTAATACATTGCTGCATAATATATTAAGTTCGAAAAATTTGTCCGCTCAACAACGCAATGAATGTTGTTGAACTGTCAACACGTAAGCAATTGCTTCTGTAAGTGTGTCACGCAATTATCCTGCTATTTTAATTCCTTCCTGCTAATTCCTTACCTTTAGAACAGTGCATCCTGGTCCTATTGAAACCGTAGACAGAATGCACGGCGACGTGGAAGCCAGCCCTGAAGTAGGAGATGTGATGCAGCCAACGGAACTGATAGGGAGTGTCCACCAGAGTCAGACAGAAGCCGAAGACAGAGAACAGGCACGCGAGGACAGGACCGATGAAGACTGCGATCTGGAAGAGAGGAATGTGGTTGGTTATTCTGCTGTTACTGATTTGTAGTAGTAGCCTTTACAAGAACCCAATGAATTCAAATTTTTGATGCTTTTCAGTGGCAATTACTGTTGCGTGGTGGGCTGGTGTGGATAGATAGCATTAGGCTCTTTGTATACATACGTTTTTGTTGCTGTGAAAAACTACGGTTTATTCGCCGTGTGTAGGCACGATCGTCAGTGTAGTATGGATCACTATGGAAGTTTGTTGACAAATACTTTTCTTCTACGCCGCGGTTTATACGGAGTACCGTAAAGAAACCGTGTCATGTGTACAAAGGGCCTTATTCTTTTGTAAGACACGTTAGAATTTCCGATACTAACGGCACATTTTATCAATGATGTGTTGAGGTCGTCAATAAGAGCCAATTTAGATTTTCTGTGTAAAATTTGAATTTTAAACTATTTGCTGACAGACAGAACTACCGTGCCTTCAGAACGCAATTTTTTTTTTCGGTTCCACTAATCGTGTCCAGCGAATTTTTACAGCCAAAAAGCTGCAATGCAATAGATAAACTATTGTAGCTTTTATTAAAAGCTGTTTTATCAGTTTTCAAAAGGTAGATTAAAAGCCTTTTAATCTACCTTTTAAAAACTGATAAAACATAATTTATTATCGTAATATCTTACCCTAGTAGGCGTTGTAGATCCGATGAAGTAGCCCCAAGCCTGCGCACACAGTGACGTGGCTACGGTGGTGGCAAGGAACAGGGTCGCTCTCGTCGGCTCCAAAGGGTTATCAGTGAGCCAGTACGAGAGCACCACGTAGGATACGCAAGATAACATCTAAAATTAAAGAACTAGGTTTAAAATATTGGACTTTAAGGCCCGCTTGCACCACATCGTTTTGCGCTAGACGAGTTTAGGACTTCGTTCTGTTTCTGTCAATCATTTGAAGATGATAGAGAAATAATGATGCTTTAAATATGTTTTGTACTAAACGCATTTAGTGATTTATGATGAAAGTGGGCTTAAATACATAATCGGGTAAGAGAGAGAGCGTTATTTACTTTCGTTTTAAATACAATGGACTATGAATAAAACTAGTACATCGTCACCCTTGTGTTGACTCGTGACAAAGAATTTTCGCTTATAGTATTCATTAGATATTGCAAACACCTATGTATATGTTAATTAGGCTTTTGTATTGAACTAGAATTAGTCACATACTGGGTCTGCACGTAGGTACCTACTACTACTACTCGATTACTCATTAACGAATCATGACACCTAACTTATTACCTTGAGATAGAGAAATAACGACAGTCAAGTTATTCATCTTTGGATTATTTGCACAAATATTAAATATTTATATTAAATAATTGAACTCATGTTTTTATTACATATAAACAGCCTTTTATATGCAAATAAATTTCAACCTAAAAATTTTGTTGTTTCAGGTAAAGTGGAAAAATGACTTCAAAATATTATTGTTGAAAACAAAAAAACCTTAAATGAGTCAAAGACAAATCACTTGTTCCAAAAAGCCACATCAAAGGTACTTATGAACGTCAAAGTCGAAGTTCATTGTATCTATAGTCGGACTTTTAATTAACTGTAGTAAAATGACAGCTTGTGTTGAGTAAATGACTGAAATTGGCGTCTTTTTGTTTTTCCGCGGCCATCAACCAAACCTTGTTTTTCTAGTACAGAATAGTGTAACAAACGAAACTTATTTGACATGCATACCTATCTCTAAATGCAGTCCGAAATGAGTTATTAAGAAGTGTCATTTTACTGCAGCTAATTAAAACTCGGAGTATATGTATTTTGCGGTCATACACATGCAAGAAAAGAAATTACATTTTGTGTCTCAGATTTTTGCTTGCTATGACAGGCTTAAGAATATACTGAGAGATTTTTTAAGCACCATCCAAATTTTTACAGTGTGTTCTACCCATGATTATGAAAAACTTTCACTATGGGACCAACTCTGAAATCTCGAAAAGAAATCAGCTGTTTCATACAAAAGTTCAATACCTTCTTGACCAAAATGTATGAAACAGCAGATTTTTTTTCACCCTGTAAAAATTTGGATGGTAATAAAAAAAAATCCTGTATTAGGCATAAATTAGCTTTCTAACTCTTTTAGTGGTTAGACAGCTTTGCCCTATACAGGGTGGGAGGGACTTCGACGCACAACCAGCGGGGTAATTGCATAACATACTATTAGTAGCAATGGGTTTCATTTTGACAGTGCAACAACATTCATTGCGTTATTGACATTGTTGAGCAGACACATTTTTCGAACAAATGAAACAATGGCTTGGCAATATCCTTCAAAATTATTCAGATTGAGATTTATAATGTGTTACGCAATTAAAGTGCTGGTACCAGGGATTCAGTACATGATTCTAAACCCCCTTGCATTGAATTTTTTGATCGATTATAAAAAAAAATGTTTGCGGTTATTAAAAAAAAAAACTGTTTCATAGAGAAGCTATGAAACAGTAAATTTTTTTTAATAACCGACGAAAAATTTATAAGCTCGGGGTCTAGAACTAGAATCATGAGCTGAATTCATGGTTTCCATTTGCACGTCGAAGTTCCTAACACCCTGTATACACCACAGCAATCAATATTTGAAGAAACAGCCGCTGCATTGCCGAGAAAAATAAAAGGTTAAGGAGTCCAAACTCACCTGAAATGGTAACTCGACTGCTAATATTGATACTATGTAGGGTCCTAAATTATACCATCGATTGAAGTATTCGCCTCGTAGTATGTCCATTTCTAAGGGAACTGAAAATCAATAAAATGCAGGGTGTTAGTAAAAATGCTTAAAATAAAAAAAAGTCATGGCAATTTCGTTTTTTTTACGAATATTAATGCTGTTCGAAATATAAAATTACAATAGGAACCGTAGCTAATTTTTATACGTTCTAATTGCTTGCCGTAAACAATACCTTAGATTTATGCAGCCATTTATAAAGTAGATAAAGCGAGACTGGTTAAACGAGAATTATAATATGTTATTATAATGTTGCATATATAAATAATAAATATTGTTTTATTTGCAAAAATGACCCTTCATGGTAGTGTAGACCACGTGTTCAAAATCCTACAAAAATATTCCAAAATACACGTTTTTCATTAAATACTCTTTACAATTCCACACGTGAACTCATGCGTAATTAATTTATCGCGCTAATTATAGGGATTAAATTATTTAAAACGTGATTCTAATCAAGTACCTACCTACGTCGTAATTAATGATTTGCTTAAAACTAAGATAGGGAAGGTGCATAACAAATGCTGGTCATGGTGAGAAACGCAAAATTCTGCTGTAGTTAATTTCAAGATTATCTAAGGAGGCAGTGCGGAATGGCAAATTCTCACTAAGCTCTTACGCTGATAGTTTAGGTCATTTCAAATGTACAAAACGAAATAAGTAATATTTTTTATAGGGGGCGCCGACCACTAGTGGCGCCCTCATCGTTTGTTTAGTTATTTCTTTTATTTTAGAATGAAAATGCAGAAAATAAGCACGTTAAGTTGTGCTCCACAAGATAATACGTTAATATTATTATAAACGGTAGTTTTACATTGTTTAGTTTTATTGTAATCCTTAAAACGGATAATAGTGGCCACTATTTTCGCGACTTCTTCAATAAGGAAATATTCAATAAGAATAATAATTTTAATAATACAAATTAACCGGTTGAATGCCGTAACAGGCACAATAAAAAAAAATTGTGTCTTGCGTGGATCCACGTTCATAAGAAGGGATAATGGTCTACTTACATGATAGTGTAACGGACATCTTTCCAGTGTAGACAACAAGGAGCATGGACCCGTATAAATAAACATAGTTTCCGAGGACAGAGCCTGCTTCGCTGCCCACCCCCAAATACAGATAGCCGAAGATTAGCGCGATGACCACGTGTGCAGCAACTCGATACATGAATAACGACTGAAATGTAGAGAAAATAAAACTTTAGTTTTCTGTTAGCACTGCATTTTGCCCAGAAACAATTGACGCGCGAAAAGTGTCGCTCCATTGTTTGAAAAATTGAAATTTTGAAATGAGAAGGTGTTGCATGAAGGTTTACATAACCTAATTAGCCTATTTTTCCATTGCTAGGACACAGGCCTCCTCTCGGTGAGAGGGAGCGGGCCGTAATCCACCACGCGGGCCTAGTGCGGGTTAGTATGGAAGTTTATTGAAGCGAAATTAAACAATAATGACCGATTCAATGATAATTTCTTTATGGATTATGTTTTTTTTTGAAGAAAAATGCTCCAGCGTTTCGAAATGGATAAGGCTTGGATGGCTTAGATTTTAAAATGAAATATTAAATGCAAAGTCAGTAAAATTAATTGTTAAGCATTTTGACTGCCTACGTCTAGGCATTTCTACAACTGTCAAAGAATGACAGTTGTGATTTGCATATTATATTCGGACAATTTAAGTTGGTAGTCAATTTATTTAATAATTACTTTCCTTCTTTGTGTGTCGATGTTAAAGTATGTAACGTAAGTACTCACATAGTTCCTTGTCGTCATTAAGTAGTTTCTATAGAGCAGAATCCAAGTTTGTCGCAGTAGCCCAGATTGTCTGTAAATGTTCTTTGATAGTTTCGTATGTTTATGTTTAGGGCTGAGCAGATGTTTGGATTTCAAGTCTGTACTTATATCTGTAATAAATAAAATAATTTGGGTTAAAATACCAATAAATATGAACTCTATTGTTCTAGTTTTAGGTTATATTTTAGAATAAGATTGTCATAAGTAATTAGTGATTAATACAATGATTACCGAATCTTACAGATAGTATTATCTCTAGTTTTAGATAATATATGTAATAAATTCAATTAATAAACTCTGTTAGCTAGCGTAACAAATTAACCATTTATTTAAATAAATTTTAAAACACCAGTCATGACTCCAAGGGGCATGTGGCTATGAAATAACAGCCGCACGGTTCGATCGAACAGGTTAAGCTACGCTTGCCGCGGTTGGTCCGTGGATTGGTGACCATCTTTACATACCAAGACCCCTCCGTGCCTCGAAAAGCACGTTAAGCCGTTGGTCCCGGTTGTCATTCGTGGCTCTTTGATAGTCGTTACGGGTCGTCAGAAGCCCGAAAGTCTGACCAAGGTGTATCGTATTACCCAATAACTGGGTTGTGGAGGTCAGATAGGCAGTCGCTCTATGTAAAATACTGGTGTTATTCAGCTGCATCCGGTTAGACTGGAAGTCGACCCCAACATAGTTGGGAAAAGGCTAGGCAGATGATGAGTCATTGACCCCAAAACGGCACAGATATTCAATACCTCAGAAAATAAAACATAATCAAATACACCTAAATAAAGATAAATATACAGATGTCTTTAGTTATGTAAATGACGTCTTTTTTTGTAGGTGAAATAATTTATTATCTAAATTAAAGGTGACAATAAAAAAAATCCAAATAACACAAAAACTATCATCATTATTTATTATTTGAACAAAGGCTTCTTTTTATTCTAAGACATAATTCAATGTATGAATTAATGGCAAAAGTACGAGAAACATTGCATTTTAATTTTCGCAAAGACAGGTTAAAAGTAGGTAAGTATAGTCATAATCCATAGTCCTTACTAGTATTAAAAATGCGAAAGATTTCTGTCTGTCGGTAACCTTTGCACACCTATACCATAGATAGGATGGTGTTATAAATAACAAAAAATAAGGTAGCCTGGGACCTGGAGAAGGCAAGCTACTTTTCATTCTAGATATTTGTACAAAAAAATGATGGGTAGAAGTCCCGGACAACACCTATTTGTAGGAACAAAAGTTGGTTTTAAGGTTCTAATAATAGGTACAGACAGCGTCGGAGAAAAGGAACCCCCCCAAGACTTAGAAATTATCGCCCGAACGCGAACGCCCGAACGCGAACGCCCGCTCCGTCGCTCGAGCGACGGCGGGCGCGTCACGTGACTGGCCCTAGCAGCTCCCCGCTGCCGCACCCATCTCTGCTGCCCGAGCATCCACCGATCCCACTCAAATATTATTTGCAAGTTTTTAATAGTTATTTGGTATTTTTTCGGCTTCTGGCCGAACCTTATTTATACCAAGAATAACTTATAAAAAGAAACTTTACGTGCGATTTCCACAGTTTCATTTGGCAAATCAAAATGGATACATACCTAAAGGGCTAGGTAGTGCTGGTATAGTAGGAATGTGGCTTTCCCAACTGCCGTTGCCGACGGGTTCCGGCTTGAACTGGGTCATAATCTGCGCTGTTTTTACCAAGTCCACGTCGTACTCTCCTGACGCAACCTCCATTACTGGAAAAGAAAGGACAAGTGTAAAGAGAGTACTAATAATATACATGATATTATATTTTATAGGAATTACCGGGCTCATTCTAGTAAAAGTAAAAGTTGAAAGAGAATCGTTTGTCTTGGCATGGGCATGTGATGAGAAGGGATGAAAAGCAATGTAGGTACCTACCTAACTAAAAGAGTCATAAATATAAATGTTGATGGATGGATGGACGGATGAGAGGCGAAGACCAAAGAAAAGATATGAAAGAAAAATTAGAGAATGATAAAGTGACGGCTAACAGGGAAGAATGGAACAAAAAGCTTGTTACTCTGACTCCAAGTAACATGAGACTAGGGCAGGAAGATGATGAGCAGGCTCATTCTAGGTTCAGAATGGGGCTGGATGTGGAAGGCGAAGAACCATGTCTTGTGTGCAGCGATGAACTGCGATAGGCTCAGTTTGCCGGTAGGACCTTCCAAGCTTCCAACATCGAAGGATTGCCCTTGAAAAGATTTATCGACTGTTTTAAAATCGAAACTTCGATCTCAATTCGATTTAAAATATACTGCATGAATAGGTACGCACGGCTGCATATCAAGCTATATATGCATTTCTAGTATATGCTGACTTCTCATTGCAGGTACATAACCTTTACAATGCGAGCTAAATGTATAGCTTGATATGTACCTATGTCGCCATGTGTACCTTGTATGATCTCACATGGAATATTAACTAAGGGCAAAATACCTGCCTACATTATTTATGATGATAGATATCTATAAAAGTATGACTGAAACAGCTCATCTACATAATAATATACTCTCAGTACTCCTAGTCGTAATTAATCAATCATGTGAATGATCAATGTTGTGGTCTATTAGACATGCAAATCTAGGTGTTATGGCCAAGCGGGTGATGCAGAGGCGATAAGCTACAGATTATGTAATTATGGAGAAAGAACGTGACACTACATACATTGGACGATTTGTTTATTTCCTGATTTACTATAAAGGTGTAGTAAAAAACTTTTTTACAAAAAAAAACACTACAAAGTGTTCTGCATTTTCGTTTATTGACACCGACTTCCGAAATTAAAGTTATTTAGCACTTTGTAGTGTTTTTTTTTGGAAGTCGGTTGTTTTTTTAATGATAAATGATAAATGATTTATTTTCTGTAAGTAGGTTTGTACAAACACTTTTACACGTCAATCATATTTTTTAAAACTAGATGAGGTCGGCGTTTCCTATCTGACTATTCTGAGAAGAAAGGCCGAAACAAACTCAGAGGTCACAGTCTCTTTTAAAGTCCAGACATAATCTTGGTCAGATCATGTGAAGACCATGTAGATTGGTGTCTGAAATGGTCTTTTGAGGAAAGAACCACACAGATTGAGCGGACCTGTCCAGTCAGTGCACGCATTTGTCAAAAATCGTGCAGCTCAACTCAGAACTTGAGGAGCTCAACGATTCGACGAACAATACCAAAGAAAGGACATTTGGGTAGGCCGCGTAATGTACTCAAACTGCCAGATCATGATTAAAACTAACTAAGAAGGAAAACAGTAAAAAAAGAAGAAATGACCCACATAGTCCCCACATTCACAACAATTAAATAAAAAAAATAAAAAAATAAAAAATACTTTACAAAGTAAATATTCATGTCATTGTATATATAAAAATCATCAATGTCAAAGTGTATATAAAAATTTGGGCATAATCTTTGAGGGCCATGTAGATTGGTGTTTGAAATGGTATTTTGAGGAAATAACCACACAGATTGAGAGGACCTGTCCAGTCAGTGCACGCATTTGTCAGAACCGTGCAGCTCAACTCAGAACTTAAGGAGCTCAACGATTCGACGAACAATACCAAAAACAGGACATTTGGGTAGGCCGCATAAACTACTCAAACTGCCAGACCATGATTAAAACTGAAACAATGACCCACATAGTCCTCACATTCACAATAATTAAAATAATATAAAATAATATTAAAAAAAAAAAAAAAAAATGTTTTTGTAAAAAAGATTTTATTTTGTACTTTTTAGTGGGAGAGTTTGTAATTTATCTAAGTAACAATAGCCTAATGTCAACTGCTGATCACCTTTTACAAAATATTGCTTTTGAATTTTTAGATTTTTGTTGATTTTTCAAAAACAGCTTGTCAGATTTCGAAAAAATATTCATGGGACCATTTGGGAAGTACACCCTTTCCAACAAAAAAATAATTTTTCAAATCGGTTGGCAAGCGACGGAGTTATGCGCAAAAAAACATAAAAAAAAAACACAAACATCCGAATTGAGAACCTCCTCCTTTTTTAGAAGTCGGTTAAATAATCGGTTAAATAATAAAAATAGCCATGCATTTTAAATAATAGTTTTACGTGCCACAATTATACTGCCAGATACGAATGTAATATTTCATTTTGAATAATTACTTTATAAATTGTGTTGGAAGAGATCTACATACTGTTATGAACTTATTATGTGTTATCATGTAAAGTGGTAATGCAAAATATACATTAAGGTACTTTTTAAAATAAATACATTAAAACCAGTAGAATTTATCAACATACTAGATGTTGCACGCGACTTCGGCGAAAAGTAGCCTATGTCCTTCTCCAGGTCATGGTCTACCCAAGTACCAAATTTAATGTGCGAAAGTAAGTTTGTTTGTTTGTTACGCTTTCACCCCAGTGACTAAATCGGCGTAACGGATTTGGATGAAATTTGGCACCTGGGTTGACCATGACCTGAAGAAGGACATAGGCTACCTTTTATCCTGGATCGCAGACGAAGTCGAGGGTAACAGCAAGTAATATTATAAATGCGAAATTAAGTTTGTCTGTTACCTTTTCACGCTTAAACCACTGAACCGATCATCCTGAAATTTTGCATATACGTTGTCAGGTGTACAGAAACGGACATAGGGTACCTTTCATCCCGAAAAAAAAATTCTGTTCCCGAGGAAAACAACAATACACGTGGCGCCATCTATTATCATAATAACGTTATGGACGGATCCAGTTTGTAACAGGAAAAGTTGGTACTACTTTCTAATACTGATTTATATGTAAGTGATTGCACCAACCTGTGGTTGACAAGGTAACCTCTCACAGATTGTTTGATCCGCAATAGGTTAACTGTCAGTTAAATTAGACTTGTTAAAACCGTTAATTAATGTGATAAATCTTCCTGGCAATACCGAATACTTACAACAAATAAAGAATTATACAATTTGGTGCAGTCGTTAGGAAGTTATGCGCGTACATACATTTCGGCGATAAATTTTTATTTATATAGATAGATAGGTCCATAATTGTTTTTATTTTTTAATACTAACCCCTTGTTTGTGTATACATTAAGAATGGCAACAAAGATAAATTGAATTGAAGTAGGTACGAATCTTTTAAGACTTATGAAATGGAGGTTTACGCCGTACGGCATTTCATACATACTTTCAAGTCTTTGTTTTTCGAAATGAATGAACCGATTTTAATGAAACTGTATACGCATAAGCAGGATACAAAGGTCTAAAAAGTTACTTATGAACATTTTCGAATTGTCTTATTTAAAAAAAGATAACTGGAAATCTCTGTTTCTATGGAAACTAAAATCGGTCTAATTTGGCTGTAACACTATTTTACGAAAGTGTTATTAAGTAACTTTTTAGGCCTTTGTATCCTGCTAAGTGTATGAAGTTTCAATAAAATCAGTTCATTGATTTCGAAAAAAAAGGGCTTGAAAGTTTGTATGAAATGCCGTACGGCGTAAACGCTCCTGACATTACTACCGCAACTACAAAGGATTACGATGCGGCCCTAGTATGCGTTAGTTCATAGAAAATGTATTATAGCAATTATGGCGGATTTTTTCGATGCGTTGCGTTGCGGCGCCGGCGCGCCTTCCATAACTCCGTCAGCCTTAGGCCCTGTTCACACGACGACGATCAGTTTTGGGATCACATGGCAGTTTCATACTGCATTTGTTTTTAACTGTATGAACATTGGGATGTTGACGTGTGATCCCAACTTTTTACCGCAAAAAACCGTACTGATCATCTCCGTGTGAACGGGGTCTAAGGCGTCCTTTGCATGACGCCGGAGGCGCACCGGAAGTTTTCCACTTCCTAATATTTTCATACCGGAAATGTTTTTGTAAAATTGCACTTAGTTAGCTCAAAATACTCGTATTCCTTTCAATAGCAATTCCATAATCTTTTTACAAGACTAATTAAAAATTTACTCAAGTAATCAAATAATTCATATAAACTGATCGTAAATTAGTTTCAATAGTGTCCAACAGTTCGACATTATGGTCAGATGGTCGAGTAGACGTATATAACGATTGGTCACTATACGTGGATTTCTATATGGCCGGATACCTTATGGGTATTTAAATATTCGATTCGTGTACAAAGATGGACAGATAGCCATACTAGGAACCTAATGTGTCACTCATATCGATGTATTTAGCGCATATTTGTTTCTTTGAACACGCTAATCTCTGGAATTAATATACGGATATATAAAAAAAAAATTGTAGGTATTGCCCAGTTTTTGAGGAAGGCTAACAGTATGACGCTAGGATCTTTAGGAGCCGAGGCTAACAGAGTCAGAAAGAACGCTAAGCGAAAACGAAGTAACAGCGCGGGCAGGCGATGCGATGCGACGAGGTGGGTCGGCGGAAAATGAAATTTCATGCGGACGATGTCGCGGGCAGAGCTAGTAATATGAATAAGATTTTTAAGCTGGAAGTTTAAAATTTGGAATTTACGGACAGACAGTAAAGCTTTAGTTAGAATACCGACAGGTATCATATTTTTCAGTCACACGTGTTCGCAGAGAATTTGAAGGCCAATTCCGGTAATTAAAAACGTTCAAAATCTAGTCGCAATCTTATCTTAGCGATTCGATTTAAGATTCTTTTGAGCCCGTCTTGCGCCTTAGCTTAGATTATATTTTAATAAAAACATCAGTCTGCGACCTTGCCTTCATAAAAATCGACCTTCATAAAATCCAGTCCCCTAATTCACTAAATTTTGGAAATTATGAAATTCAAACATTGGATTAAAGTCTACTTCACTATTATTATTATGTAAATAAAAAAAAATACTCACAGAAATCAGCCGGGTTATGATAAGGTGGACATCTTAGCCCCGCGTTGGCTAAAGCCGGCACCAGACTGACTCTGGGTCCATTGTACAGGGTTCTTCCTTCTTGCAAGCAGTATACAGTGTCAATCTTCTCGAAGATCAGGGCTGAAGGCTGGTGGATAGTCGCAATGAGAGTCCTGCCACCCCTGGCCAGGCTGTTCAGCAGACCTATCAGGGATGTTGATGCTGATGAATCTAAACCGCTGCAGAGGAAAAAGTTAAACGAAATGAGTTATTTGAAGTGTCTTCATGATGGACAAGATAAAATAAAAAAGGTGTCTTTTTGAAATAAAAAAAATGATGAGACAATAACCCCATAAAATGAAAAATGATAAATAGTAGTAATGATAATATAATGTTTTTGTACACATCTGTTGCAAATATGGAAAATACACGTTACTATAGTTAGAAAAAAAGTCATTAAATTTTTAAGAATAGGTACAACAATTACTAATTACCCAAGTACATTATTACGTTCGTAATAATTATTAAACTTCATGTTTACATCAAGGATCAGATATAAACTCCAATGTCAAGCCTGTCTGTCATACATTTCATTACGGTTTTCCTTAAGGCAAGTTAAAATTATCATGGATGTTTTGCGTTCCTCCCGTCCGTGGCCGATTTTTGTGACAATACACCATTGTTCGGCAGAACAAACCGCATATCTAATCGAGGAATCTCATCGTTATGACGTCATTGGCATGGAGTCGCAGGCGCACCACATGCAGACCAAGTCAAAGTCTAGCATGAACTGACGCACGGTTAACATACCTACGTAGGTATTAGCAATATTACCTATTTTTCTTATGGAATTAGTCGAGTACCATCTTTGATAATTATGCAAAAAAAAATTGACTCAGAAAGTATTTTTATTTTATTATTCACTAGCGACCGAGCTTCAGACGGTTTTTAAAACTTGACAAAACATTAATATTTCTTTATTATTGTGAAGTTAAACATTAACGTATTACGTAATTCATAAACCTTCCGGAATAAATTCTCTTAATCGTGTTGAAAACCACAACGCTTTAGAAGAGCAAAGCCGTCAAACAGACAGACACGAAAAGCGCGTTCGAAAAATGGCTTTGGGTTGACAATATTATTGACCTTGACCATAAAATGGCTTTGGGTTGACAATATTATTGACCTTGACCATAAAATGGCTTTGGGTTGACAATATTATTGACCTTGACCATAAAATGGCTTTGGGTTGACAATATTATTGACCTTGACCATAAAAATGGAGATTGAAGGTTACATTGGGATGCAGTCAACTATTTAAGAATGCAGTCAACTATTTAAGTTTCGATTAAAACTATACGTACACACGGCTACACATAAAGCTATACATAGCCAGTATAAGCTGACTTTTGATTGTAAGAAAAACCTATACAATGCGAGGTCAGCTAAAACTGGAAATGTATAGCTTGATGTGTAGCCGTGTGTACCTAGTTCGTTACAGAACAAGAATCGTGATAATTGATTAAGTCCGGCTTGTGTACGAGTATCTAAATAATTGTACCTACATAAAGTCATTATAATTGTACCATAGACTTATAAAAAAAGATGGACTCCGCGCCAAGCATATCGAAAGTGAAGCACAGTACCTAAGTATGCGGCGTACCGCTTACGCTTGTACAAACACGCCTCACGCTCACATGTACATCATAGTATGCGGACCGGCCGCCATTACGTGACACCACGGAGTAAGTTTTTACTCCGTGCGTGACACTGTCACATGAGTAGTAACTACTCATGTGACACGGTAGCGTCACTCAGCACACATAGATCGGTACGATGCTTCACTTTCGATATACGTGGCGCGGAGTCCATCTTTTTTTATAAGTCTATGAATTGTACCTACATAAAGTCATAAATAAATACTTGTTTACATGTCTAATTTCCCCTAAAACCAATCGATCCGCCACCGATCGATTATCCATCGATCCCTATTTGCGAAGGACAAAAAAGATTTAAGACTTAATTTTAATATGCATGAAGATACTTACGTGGTAGGCTCGTCTAAAAACATGAGTGAAGGGTCTGACAGAAGTTCCAATGCTACGGCAAGACGTCTTCTTTGACCGCCAGAGAGGTCCCGGCATAGAGTCATAGCTGTGTTGCTCAGACCTAGTAGGGCAAGGATCTCGTACACCTGAAAAAGTTATCGTTTTAGATCGCCTGCTTTTGATAGCAAATGATAAATGATATTATTTATTTCTGTAAGTAGGTTTGTATCTGTAAACACAAATTCAGGGGTCACAGTCTCTTTTAACGTTCAGGCAGATCATGTGAGGACCATGCAGATTAGCGTCTGAGATGGTCTTGCTTTTAGTTCATCTATGAAAGAGTTTAACCTCAAAAGTTCTACCAAAAACATCATTGTAAAGTGTACGTAACGGCACATGGCAGCAGCCACTTTCGATTTGGTAGGCCGTCAGATGTTTGCCAAACGATTACGTAAAAAGTTTGAATAATGTCTGCCGTTTGTTAGGTCCTTACTTTCCATTTAGCCAAGTAGCAGACTAGTACCTACTCGTATTTTCACTTGTTTGTGAGCTTTAGCCATACTACAGTGTTGTACTTTTGTGCAAGGGTCCTATTGTTTTTTATATACATGTACTATAAGTACATGTATTTAACACACACATATTTAATGAAGTACGTACCTAATGTAAATATTTAGTTGTATAATAATTGACAACTGTATACTATACTTATATTTAAAATAAAAATGCTAATGAAATAAATGTAGTACTACGAGTACATGCAATATACAATACAATGTACCTTCTCTTTCCGCTCTTGAGGCGTGAAGTCAGCCAGTTTAAGGGCAGCGGCAAGAGACATGGCTTCAGACACGGTCAGGTGCGCGCGCAGGTCATCGTGTTGCCGGATGTACCGCGCTCCGCCGCGGCCCGACGACTTTGATGCGCACCCGCAGATACCGTTGATGGCTATCTCACCTTTAGCACCACGTGTTCTGAGTAGAGAATAATGTTTTATAATAGTGAATAAACGACGGAAATAAAGTGCACATATAACTTATGAATGCTTAATAAAGGTTGATGAACTATGAGGGACTTTCTTTTAATCTAAATTATTTACGGAGAGGCCAAATATATGGTTTCATAATTTATTAAGTATTAGGAAATAACTTTGGTTTATCTAGGGAAGCAATTAGTCGGACATAATGCTCAGTGTAGACGCTACAAAGATGCTACGAAGTCGCCACGAAATCGCTACGAAGACGCTGCGATTTTTTTGGTTCTACGATATGCCGGTTTTTCTCACGATGTTTTCCTTCACCGTTTTGAGAGCAGTGGTGGTGAAATTATATTCACAAAGTAAAGCGCCTGCCTGGGTTCGAACTCACGACCTACAAATCGTAAGTCGGGGCCGATACCACTGGGCCACCGCTGCTCCCTATTGATGGATTAATAACAAGAGGAGGTAGCGATGACTTTTTTGCCAAAGAGCGGATACCAGTAAATTAACAAGTGGGTACCTAAAGGTTGGGGTTGTGTGAAGTAAGAAATAAGCATATTACAGTAGATCACATTACACTAATATTATAAAGGCGAAAGTTTGTGAGTGTGTGTGTGTATACAACGTGTTTTTATATTAATATTCCATAACTACATACAACATACATACTCCATACTTCTGGTTGTTGTTACATTTAGGGACAATTTTAGTTGTATAGTAACCTGTGGAAACTGTTTCTGGATTGTGTTGAACTAATTGTATACATTATGTTTGTTATTTCATCTGTTTGTTTCCCAAATAAAATAAAATAAAATAACTCTAGGGGGTCATTGTACTCATCATTATGAACAACTTTTAATATGGGACCAATACCGAAATCGCGAAAAAAAAATCTGCTGTTCCTTAAATTTTGACGAGTTATACGAACATAAATGTAGGAAACAGCTGATTTTTTTTTCGCGATTTCGGTATTGGTCCCATTGTAAAACTTGTTTATAATGATGAGTACAATGACCCCTAAAGTTGTGGGATATAAAAAAAACACGTTGTATACATATGTTTGTTACTTCTTCACGCTGAAACGGTTGGACCAATTTTGATAAAACTTTGTATGGAGGTAGCTGACACCCTGGATTAACATATAGGCTACTTTTTATCTCGATATTTAAACGGGATCTACATTTACGCGGGTGAAACCGCGGGGCGCAGCTAGTGCATCATAAAGACAAGACAAATGGGTTTTAGGTAATAATCCTCTTGGCTTAGTATTATACAAAACATTAATCATTGGGATCAATATTATAACCTCAGTTTTGGTTTTATTATTTGTTTATGTATTTTATTATCATTTAATTATAGGAAAGGTTGTGTGTATACATTTGGGATAAGAGGATGTTTGTATATAATTTTCGGATTTTTCTGCAGTTTTATTAAAGTCCGGGTTCAGCCTTGAAAACCAAGTCGATAGACAGAACTGTGGTGCAAGATATTTTTAACTCCTTCATTATTTTTATTACCTACCTCCTAATAACCTTAAGGGTTAATCGTGGCTTGTCTTAGGCCTGAGTTCACCAACATTCTAACCATCGGTTAGGTATTTAAACAGTTGATTTATGTCAAATTTCCTAAGGAAATCAACTGTTTAAATACCTAACCGATGGTTAGAATGTTGGTGAACTCAGGCCTTAATGTAACGTCTGTAAATGGTTTAAGATATCAGCTGATCTTTGGCCAGACGATATTATTCGGTTGTTGGACCTAATTATTCAAGTGCTCACATGTTTTACGATGAAGTAAATGAATATTGAAAGTATGTGAATTATAGTTAAAACAATCACACAATGACAATGACGCATACCTACTGATTTCCTGATAAGCGGGCTTGACTACTAACGGAAAATTACTTGAGGATGGAGTTGCCAAATAGATCAGTGTTTTTCATAATAATCTGTTTGACCGTGGTACATAGTAAGTAACTAGTTAATTTAAATCATTTAGTATTTTGTAGCTAGCATTAATAAAGCATTTTATGTGTCCTTTATATATAAAGGTGATCTCCAACAAATGTGTTTTTTATTTGCATGTTATTGCAATAAACATTTTTATTTTTTGTTTTATTTTTTTTATTTTATAAACTTAAAAAGGACAAAAAATATAAAATGCGACATTTGGTCTAAAGTAGGAGGAAGGGAATCGTCAAAATCGTCGAAAACAAGCTAAACTCTGCTTTTATAACAAAAGTTATTGTGTAAGTATTCCAATTAATTATGTAAGTTTACAAATGTTAAGTGCAAAAGATACGTCATAGATCAAATTACCTACTTTAGAAAAAAAATGTCAAGAAATAGGGTAACCTCATTTTTTGTTGTTAAAACTATGCAACCCGGTTTAGTTTTGGTCACAGACAAAACATACAGCGAGGTGTTAATGAAATTGGCCGACACAACGAGGTTTTCGGCGACTGGGACCGACCGCGGTCCCAGTCGCCGGATCCATTTAATTTTAATATTTTTCCATATATGAATAAAAAAAATATCTATCTTTCCGAGTTATTATTTAGCCAGAAGTCCCTCATCAGTTAAAACAAGTGTCAAAATCAAGTTTTCGGACAGGCAAAACAAAAACACATCGGGCGTAGGGACAATTGTCAAATCGTGTTGTCATTAATTTTTAGTTCGGAAACAGAACAAATTTTCTGTCCCTAGATGATGTTACGGGGTAGGATACGCCCGTAACTTCGACCGAACAATCCTTAATATATTTCGAATGGTGGTTTATTATTATTTACCCTTTAATACCCCTTTTTTACCTGTTGTAACATCTATAATACTTTATGGAAAGCAATAAATAAATTAATATGAATATTTATTCAAGATTTCCATACTTATGTATGTGAAAACTTAGCAATGGAGTATCCACTTTTTATTTGTCAGCATATTAAGAGGGATATGAATTTATCATTCGGACCTTGGCATGGGTTTACCTAGTAACTAGTAATCAATTGTGTCATGGTCATCATGACAATGCCAATGCGTCAAATGCTTCCAATACCTGAAATTATTTATTAATAGCGATGTGACTAACTCGCGTGGCTAAGTAATCTTTACATACCGAGACCCCTCGAGACCACTCCGTCGTGCTGCGGAGAGCACGGTAAGCTCTTGGTCCCGTTTGTCATTCGTGGAACTTTTACAGTCGTTACTGGTCGTCAGAAGCCCGAAAGTCTGACTATCAGTCATAAAAAGGCGTAAAATGTTGCCCAGAAACTGGGTTGTGGAATCCAGATAGGCAGTCGCGAATACTGGTATTCAGCTGCATCCGGTTAGATGTATTTTTTTTCATTTACCTACTCTCAAACATTGTGTATTTTATTTATTTTATAACACAAAATACAGCGATAGGAACTTCGTTCCAATCGGGTGTCCCACGACACATCTCGAAGTTTTTGACGACATTAAATTTGTGATCGTAAAACTAGTTTTTGATATTTTTTATGTAATTTAGAGAATTCGCTCTCTGATTCAAGTCGTCGTCGCTTCGAGTTGCAAAAAAAAAAAAAGAAAGTTGTTTTTAATCTTATCTGCGCAGATGCGAAATATTGACACATATACCTTACATAATACCATACATGCAAAATTCGAAGATTTTAGTCTTATGATGCTATCGTAATACTTACGAGTAACCAGCCAAAATGTTGAGGAGTGTGGTCTTGCCGGCTCCAGATGGACCCATGATGGCTGTAAGTTGTCCAGGTTTGAAAGAACCGGATACATTCTTTAAAATCTGCTTCTTTTCTGCAAAGAAAGAAAAAGATAAGATGAGAAACAAGTTAGTCAGGAATGTTATTATTTTATTTTCTGTTCTATTCTATCTAAACTAATATTATAAAGATTTGATTTTTCGCATGTTTGTTTGTTACACTTTCACGCTGCAACGGCTGACGCTGTTCGCATTTGGATGAAATTTGGCACATGGGTAGACCGACCTGGATTAGGACATAGAATATTTTTTCATCCCGATATTCCCCTGGGATCGAGTCATAAGCGGGTGAAACTGCGGGGCGCAGCTAGTTCTTTATAAGTTACTAGCTTCTGCCCGCGAATTCGTCCGCGTGAAATGTAAAAATGACTTTTCTAATCCGACTGGTAATTTCAGAGACAAGCGCGTTCATAAAAACAAACTCTTCAGCTTTGATATGTAAGTCACTTTTCCTAGGAGTGTAGGTATGATAAAATGGCTACAGTCTAAAAAAGTAGAATCTGCATTTAAACAATCATTCATTTAAACAGTCATTTCTGGAGTTCCGCTAATTACTTTTTTGCGTTTCGTAGTGATAGCGAGTTCATTGTACCTCTTTATCTCAAAAACAGACAAGTGTCTCGTTTCGGTCCTGTGACCTGTGGTCCGTTAGGTATAGCAGTTTTTTTTTTAATGTATACAAAATTATGGCCGCACAAGTGGATAGAAAGGTTATAAGTAACAGCATACCTAACAGAGCAGAAAATACTAATAAGTATTCATAGTTTTGTTAAAACTCATCATCGTCATTCACTGTTATAAATTACTAGTTGCGCCCCGCGGTTTCACCCGCGTATGTTTTGATTTAGGGGTATGAAAAAATACATAGTAGCCGATTCTCAGACCTACTGAATATGAATTTAAAATTTAATAACAATCGGTCAAGCCGTTTCGGAGGAGTATGGTAACTACCATTGTGACATGATAATTTTATTGTATTAGATTAAAAGAAGAAGATTACTGCCTGCGACTTCATCCGCGTATTTTTTTTTTTATTAAAAAAAAAACACATCCTATGGCATTCGGCAATAGAATAGCTTTCTATCAATGAATTCATTTTTGTAATCGATTATTACATCATCACTGCTCTCAAAACGGTGAAGAAAACATCGTGAGGAAACTAGGAAAGAAGACATTTGCATACCAACCCGCACTGGGCCCGCGTGGTAGATTACACAGCCCACTCCCTCTCGAAGAGAGGAAGCCTGTGTCCCAGTAGGGGGAACATTATAAGCTGATTATACTATACGATATCTGCCTATAGTAGATGGACAGTAGATAGAGTAGGTCGCACTTCAATGGTAATACTTTGACTTTGAGCTGGCCTAGCGTAGTACTGTGTTTCAATAGAATTAGAGGCCAGCATTTAATTTACTAGTTTTGTTACCACTGACGCGACGCCGTCTGTGCTATAACTTTTAACTATTCTGCATTATAAACTAGGGTTAATATGGCAGTGACAGCGAAAAACATGCGTAGCTAAACTAGTAAATAAATAAATATTTTTTCGAAAAAGGACAAAGATCTGCTCAAATGACATGTAAATTAAGGTTGCACAGAATTCATTATTCAAGTTATTCAGCAATGTCTTCGCATTCCAACCTACCTAAACACCGTTCGCGATTTATTTTCCAAACATGTAAACAAATATATGAGTATTTGGAAAAATAAACTTTAATGCACACACAATAAAGTTCAGTTTACGATACGACTTCAAACATTTTTGTAACTTTTTAAATAGTGCTAGTCACGTTTTAAGACATGCTGGTTTCCTTCACCGTTTTGAGAGCAGTGAAATAATTTACAAAGCAAAACTGTAAAATCACAGGACCGTGAGAGTGAGTCCAATTTGAACAAAGGGTTACCGAAGCTAAAAATAAACATCATTATAATTATATACGTAAATGACAATTAACCCTTAGTTAGAACCTTACGAGACAACATTATTAAATGATGAATATTCCTGGATGTCTGATTAAAATTGTATAATCTCTTTCCATAGCGGAAAGCACGATAATGTCGAGAAGTCTTTAGAATTCCCAGACCTATAATGACATCGAGAAAATTGTAGTTTCATTGCGGTTTGTTTACCTTTATTTCTATTAATAAACGGAAGTTATTGGAAAATAATTAACTGCATTATAATAGGAAGATGTTACCGCAAAGTAAACAATATAGGTAATTACCGGTCTTATATTTTTTTTAATTCTTTGACAGTTGACATAAATTACTCTTTTCCGCATTATGCCCTCGGGTTGAAAGGGCTATTGTCATTAAACAGATAGATAACTAAGTAAGTATTAACACAACAAGTCAATAAATGAAATAGATAGACGATAGACAGTAGGTACAATACAGATAGAGGGACAAGATGTTTTGTGAATCGAAAATAAAAAATCAATGATTAGTTATAAAAGTCAAATTAATGTTTCTAGTGCCAATTCTTTTCTACCCGTAGAAGATGGCGGGACGAGCTGGACAAAACAAACGACCAGTGGGGCCACTTTAGCCTTGGATCGAAAGAGCTGGAAGTCACAGGGAGAGGCCTTTGCCCAGCAGTGGGATGATGCTGGCAGTTAGAGCGGTTTCGCACTACACCCGATCCGAATCCGAATTAAAGATCCGACTTCAATCCGAATTGGCATGTTCTAAATTCTGACGGATAGAGTTCGGACCCCTTATACAAATATGACTATGGTCACTTCGGACCGGCATTTCTCGGATTCGGATCGGACGTAGTGCGAAACCGCCCTAAAAGTTTCTAGTGTGCACCAAACAACTGAATCAAATAAATAAAAAGTCGTTTAATAAATTAATGGTTGTTCTAAATAACATCATGCCTGTATTCCTCGTAGGGTTTGGCAGAGCGAAATGTGGGTGTACGTATACTATACCTACATTTCGCCAGTTATGTTTAAGAGCGTTTACGACGTACGGCATTTCATACAAACTTTCAAACCCTTGTTTTTCGAAATGAATGAACCGATTTTAATGAAACTTCATACGCATAAGAAGCAGGATACAAAGGTCAAGAAAGTTAGTAAAGAACATTATCGAAATGTCTTATTTAAAAAAAGATAACTGTATATCTCTGTTTCTATGGAAAATTTAAAATCGGTCTAATTAGGGTGTAACGAGTTTTTTTCTTAACTAGTTTTATGGACCTTTTTTTCCTGCTTATGCGTACGAAAGTTTGTATGAAATACCGTACGTCGTAAACGCTCTTAAGTCCAATGTAACAGGGGGCGAGCCTAATGCCATCAGCCGGGTACAAATCTATGCTCCGGGCTTTTACTGAGAAATTCCAAATGGATACACCCAATAACCGGACCTCATGCTTATCACTGGACCAACACGGCTGTCATAGTAAAAAGACGTACGATTATATTATTATTGTAGCTATTATAGGCTTATTCAAATCATAAATACATGTATTGGGTGTGTGTGACCGAAATAAACTTCACTTCTTGATAACTTCTTTAATTATTTTAAAACTTCTTCAAAAATGAGAAACGTTAGCTCGCTCGTCACATCGCTCGCCATCTTTCTTCATTCTGCTTTCTCCTTGATCCTTCCCACACATACTCTCTCATTCACTTATCGCTGCGTTCATATTCAATTTATTTTCTTAAAATTATGATGCGTTCCGAATTAACATCCTGCATACATAAGCATCACCTTTGTACCTATTTTTCTGTTCTGTTTTTTTTCTTGTCTATTTATATTATTATGTGTCTACATGAATGGTAAAATAAATAAATAAAATATATGTTTATACTTAGTTATTTTATTTAGTTAAAGTCAAAGGTTAAAACTATTTTTAGAACAGACTGGAGGAAATGCTTCTTGTATTTTTTTTTCCACATTGCATTTAATGTTGTATTAATGAATACAATGATATTATTATTATTGTATTGCCGAGTGTTGGCAAAACACGCACTATTGATTGTCCAATTATCTTAATGATTGCTATCAAAGTCGACGTAGGTAGCCGCGGTCAGTTAAATAATAAATCATATTAAAATCCGATTTAAATAATTAACTACATGACAGTTTAATATTCCTCTACGAAATACTACTGACGTAACACAATGGAAAAGTTAACTTTGTTTTTGATTGATTCCTTCAAATAATTATTATACATATCGTTTGCTAATTAAAACATAGCGTTGCAATTAAGTATACCGTAGTAATAAAAAAATACACACATACACAGAAAACATTTTCCTCTTTTCTTGCGTCATCATGAAAATAATTATATTCATATAAACATAATTAATATGTTGTTGTTGTTGTTGTTGTTGTTGGTATGTTGTTGTTATGTTGTTGTTGTTGCTTCTTTACCCAACCCGTTCGTTCCACCCGCTGAAGACCTCCCACCTGGACATGAGTTACCTTGGGCGACCTGGAAGTCTTTAAACAGACTTCGGACACAGGTTGGCCGAAGCAAGGAAAACCTGTTCAGGTGGAGATTCATAGACGACTCTGCCTTGGAGTGTAAATGTGGTGCTGTTCCACAAACGATGGGACACATAACATCGTGTCCTTCGTGTCCTGTCAGCTGCACGTTACAGGAACTGATGGACGCTGGTGACGGCGCCAAACAAGTAGCCGAATTCTGGGCCGAGTTCATTTAGATTGCTATCGACACGCTAAGAAGAAGGAGAATATGTTTTTACTTTATGATTTTTAACAAAAGCGATAGCCATGGTCCCGCCAGGTGGACTAGCCGGGTGGACCACGGGCAATACACGATATTTATTTTAGTTTTTTAAATGACCTGAGAATTTTAGATAGATTTTATTTTTGTTTGTGGTATATTTTAATGAGATATAAAACAACTCTAAGCTTACGTGTGTTCTTCGAGCAATTTTAATATTTTTTTAAGTAAATGGCCAAAAGCCATTTTATTTTAATGTTCCTTATCATTTTTTAATACGGTTCGTCCGGTCGTTTAATCTCTAAAGGATCGCTGTATTCCTGTGAATCAATGTAACATAGATGATTACAAAACGTTGTCGTTGGCGATCTCATGCCAATTTGCCATTGAACTGTGCATCAAAGACATTTAACTTGCAAATTACGGAACAATTACCTGCGGTTACAAAGTAGAAGCCACACGATCTATAATTTGACTAATTACAAAGTCTGGCGCGATCACGCGGTAATTAACTCTTCGTATGTCCAGCGTACAACACGTGTACCGATAACAATAAAATTTCTATTGTGTCTGCTAATTAGACGCGCGACGGGTTAAAGGTAAATGGCAGGAAATTATTCTTAAAAGGAGTGACATCATCATCTGCCTAGGCTTTTCCCAACTATTTTGGGGTTGTAAGTCCAGTCTAACCGGATGTAGCTGAATACTAGTATTTTAACTACATGGCGACTGCCTATCTGACCTCCACAACCCATTTATTGGGTAATACGATATCCCTTGGTAAGACTGCAGGTTGTCAGACTCTCGGGCTTCTGACTACCCATTAAACATTAGCTACGTGTCAATGAATAACGGCTAATTAATAAATATTTCTGGTAAAAATGTAATGTTCTCAAGATATCATCGAAAAAGCCGTCCCATACAAAATGTATGACAAAATGAAATATCTATTTTTTTTTTGTGAATTTTTCCCATGTTTTAATAGTTATACTAGACAAATCCAACAAATCAAAGATCATAAAAATCGGTCCAGCCGTTCTTGAGTAATAAATGACGTAACTAACTCGACTTTGTTTAGCGGAACATGGATATCGACATATTTTACATTTTTCGCACTATTTATTTCCTAAGTTTCAACAGATACTTATTAGGTTCAATATTCTGTAATACAGATTAACATAAAACAGAATGAAATTATACGGTTTCCCTTCCTCTTCCACTGAAACTGTCGGTAACTTATTTTAAGTATCATGTTCCTCTACTTAACCGTTCGTTATTAGAGGATACAGGTCGGTATTGTGTTACAACTGTCGGTAGCCTTGCGAATATCGGTCTAGATAGGTTAGCAAACCGAATAATGTACAGTTCCTGTATTAGTGTAGAATAATGAAGGAGTAGGTACCTATTTAGTAGATATCATCAACTCAGCCTATTGCAGTCCACTGATGGACATAGACCGCTCACAGGCTGCGCCACAACACCCTGTCCTCCGCCTTCCGCATCCAGTCCGTCCCAGCCACCATCTTTAGGTCGTCCGTCCATCTAGCTGGGGGGCGTCCCACAGTACGCATACTAGACATGTATGTATACCTGCGTTAAATGACCGACCACTTATGACTTAGGCACCTGTCACAACGCCGAAGAGGAAGCAAATATCTACGATTTTCTCGTTTAAGAAACGTAGGTCCTGTGTGTGTAAAAGTGATATTCGCTGACTGTTCACACCGCCGCGCCGCCGGCGAGTACTCGTTTGTCGTCGTCAAGTTTAAAATAAAGGCGCGGGCCCACCGCGGCGCACGGAGAGGCTACGTAGCGTAGCCTCTTGTGGGTCGTGTCGTGGGTCTTCGTGTGGAAACGTAGATCCACGTTGTCAAACAAATTAATACACGCAGCTAAAATCTAACATAGTTGGGAAAATTATATTGCTTGGTGCAATATACCTACGTTTCAGTTCAACCCTAATTTTATAACAGAGAAGTGGTTGTTTTTGGTCAAATATTTAGAATATAAATGTTTTTTTTTATATCCTGTTTGTACCCTTTGAATAGTGACGTAGGTACCTGACCTACATAATTTTTTATCAATATTGAAATGCGTATCGCGAATTGATAATTCTTATTTTATTCAAACATTTAAACATTATCTGTTAGTGTTGACTGTGACAGATTAATTTTATTGGTGACTAAATAGTTTAGTTTTGTAGTTACAACATAGGTGGCGTTCTGTAGTTTCTGCCTATCCCCATGGGAAGAAGGCGTGAGTTTATGTTATGTAAAATAAAAATTGTTTTGTAACTTACATACAATACATGTATCTAAGTTACAAACGAATTTCGAAGTCTGTCTTGTCTTTCGAAATACTGCTGTCATCATTAAATAAAAATATATTCAAAGCCATCAAATATTTATAATTCAGCTGTTGATCGTTATTATGTAAAATCTTGAATCTAGATAATTAGTATGCCAATAGTAATACATAGTAACATTTGCATGAAACTATAAAAAATCTTGATTGTCGATAATTTAAGGGCCAACAATACAAGTAGTCCTGATAAATAATTTATAATGTGCAAAATCGAGTGGCAGGCGGCGTCTACGTGCGTCTGCGCATATGGGTATCTTATCACAATAGATATGAATGAGGAAGTTATTTGTAAACAACATAGCCATTGCTATATATTATGCACTTATACAGACGTTATTTTAACAGGTATTATCATGGAATAGAATGAAACCTAATTAAAAATAGTACATTTTTCATTGAGTAGTTTGGGAACTCTTTTTGGAGTACTTTGGAAACAACCCGTTTGTCGTTCATTCATAAATGCCGTGAAGTAATTGTTTTCATTGAACACTTGAACAGTGGTGCATAGGAAATTAGTGTTCAATAACAGAACACCACGCCTATCCTATACTTCCTGAAGGGTTGGCCAGAGGTGTACCTATAAAGTACACCCACCTATCGTCAGTTCTGTAAAAACCGAACCTAGGGCCTCATGCTCAGCAGTAGCCCGTTCGACCATCATAAGACCAACGAGGCAGTTTTTTTCCAGCCTTCGCGGTACGCGTCCAGGTCATCTCGCCACTGCTTTCGGTGCCATCTTGAGACACCCATTGTGTGGAAACTTTTGCCCAGCGGTCATCCTGCATGCGGCTGATGTGACCCGCCCAATTCCACATGAGCCTGGCAGCCTCCTTGCCTACGTCTATTATACCCGTTTTGGAACGCAGCATGGTATTCCGAATTTTGTCCTGTCTTTTTACACCCAGAATGCTGCGCTCCATCGCTCTTTGGCAAACGTCAAGGCGGAACTTTTGCGACTCGGTGCGCGACCGGGTCGGAGCACCATGGGGCATAGTTATAAGTATTATGATTTCCAAAGGCAATCTGAATTTTCAGTCTGTTACCTCGTTCAGCGCAATTTATCCACACGAAATTCCACCACGAGTTTCTGGCCCGACTTTTCTCCAGAGCTATCATCAATGTAACATCGAAATGCGTTTTGAAATTATGTCAAAAGGCTCTCATGGACCGTGATAGCTAGACAGTTGAAATTTTCACAGAATGTGTATTTCTGTTGCCGCTATAACAACAAAACAGAATAAAATAAATAATTAAGGGGGGCTCACATATAACAAACGTGATTTTTTTGCCGTTATTTTATATGTAGTGTTAAATGTTGTATGGTGGTACGGAACCCTTCGTGTGCGATTCCAACTCGCACTTGGCCGGTTTTTTTGTTTGGTCTCGGTCCCTCTGCACCCGTGCTGGGCAAAGGTCTTCCCCAAGTCCTTCAGTTAATGATTTTGTAAATGATTAACCACAATGACATGTCAATAAACATAGTTTTCCTCAATTATAGTGTAATAGTGCTATCGGTTTGTTTAACAATATTAACAATATAACAATCGTTAAAAGTACATTAAATAAACCAATGAGTCAGGTTTTTCTCAATCATTGCCGTTTTGGTTCCGGTTTTGCACTGCATCCGATCCGAGTTCAATCTGAATTGGGAATGTTTTAAATTCGGACGGACAAAGTTCGGATCTCGTGCGCAATACCTCATACAAATAGTACTATGGCTACTCGTATTTCGGATTGACCGTTCACGGATTCAGATCGCATGAAGCAGTACCGCTCTAATGGTCTATTTCTTTTTTAATTTAGGCTACACTGTCCCACTGGTGAGCAAAGGCCTCCCCAAAACCTTCCATGCATCCTTTTCTAGCGCCACCTCGATCCGACTCTTGCGGTAGGTACGCGTCGTCTATAATATGTTAAATCTGAAATCTATCATAAGCACCATGGCAAGTAAAAAAAATGGTAGCTAGGCATTCCTTGACGTGTAACTGAAATGTGCCAGATTAATGCTATTAACATGAATGTTCACAGATTTTTTTTGTCTCTGAAAATGAGCATAATTGTCAAAATATGCCTAACGGTACATACTGTGTTATGAAATAGAGCAAACAATACGAAGAAGCAATTTGACCATACGCGACGAAACGGCATGATGGTGTAGTTTTTGACAATGTAGAATTACGAGTACTATTCAGTTTATTCGTTGACTATGTGAATTTGTGTCAGATTACAACTTCCATTTTTTTTTTCGAAAGTAGTGCAATGGCGAAATCTGTGTCATAGAAATGAATTACATACAATTTTTTTGCATCTACTGTAATAAATGCTTAGTTTAGTATATCTTTTGAACTATACATTGGGTAGTAAGTAAATACTTAATACATTTTCTAAAAATATCGTGTTTGTATTTTTAATCTTATTGTAACAGATGGATTATAATAATAATAAACAACTGTTATTATTTTTATGTTTTGTATAGCCTTATTTCCAAGGACTAGGCTTTCATTAATTTCGACCTTTCCAAGGTTTTTTATTAGGTAACAATAGCGGTAAACCATTGACAATGCAAAATATGAGTCATTATTTTGAGTCAGAAAGGTCCTTGAACAGTATCAAGTTAGTTTAAAAAATTAATCATTCCAGTTTAATAAAAGTTACAACCAAAAGCTAGTTTGAAGCTTCTTGAGTTTCGTCATCACATTTTTAATTATTCAACCTACATATTTGCGTAATAACTGCGACAAACTGGTACTTCTGGTTTAGATACCTATTTAAATAATCAAATCTACAATTGGCATCCATAGATACATTTTTTTTTGATCCATTTGTTTACATTTTAATCAGATGCTTTTGAAACAGACTATAGGTCTCTTCGTCTCGCATTTGTAGCTATCGCAGCTCGGAGCTTCATTTCCGACCGGGGATCATTTCCCCTCATGAACCCCACATGCTCGTTACATACTTACTAGGTAGGTACTGTTTGGACTGACAGTCGAGCTAAATAATAGGTATTGTTGGCAACCTAACCAAAAAGTTCTAATTTAACCTTTCAGCAACTTGCAATATGGTTGAATATTGTACATCTATTATGGTTACCGAGCAATACATACTTCATACTACATAATATAACATCTCGCCTGTACAGAAGAGGGTGTCGCCCAGACAGAGGGTTAGGCAGAGGAGTACTTATATTACACACACATTTCTCCAGATAAGTAAGTCCCACGTAATAGCGGGCGAGCCTATTACCTTCAACCGATCACAAATTCAAACTACATGTATTCACAAACAGTCCTTTCTAATAAACCAGTGTTTTTACGAAACTTTGACATCGAAGCGTATCTGACGAAATCTTCAGAATAGATTAGATGTGACCCACACTAAGGTAAACGCATGTGACACGAACTTACTCAAACCTCGGTAATTAGTGGTACCTCTCTAAGTACGTCAGTGAGTATGTTGCAACAAAGCCTTCATTAGTTCCCTACCTAGGTCAGGTACCTTTACAATTAATTTTCCTTTGGAACCAAGAAGAAGAAGAATCGTTGAAATCAGTTTTTTAACGTCAAAAGATTTAAAATAATTTACCTAACAAGAAGGAGTTTATTCATAAACGTTGTTTAAAGTTAAATAATAATAATGGTTAACTACACATTTTTAACATTTAAGCGTCTCTTAACGATAGGGGTTATTTAGGGGGGGGGGGGGGGGGGTTATTTAGGGGTTTATAAAATCTTATCATTATTAGCGTAATTTCATTGCAGTTATAAACTAGTAGGTAATATTATAAATATCTACGTCAATACTTACGAAATCCTAGCTTAGGTACCTACCGGAAATTAACTACTGAAAGAGGATTACTGTTAAACATTTTGATTGCTGTATACAGTAGATAAGAAAATCGAAACTCATACAAGGCTATTTATTATTCATATGAAGGTAAGAACAATAACAATATTGTTAAACATTTTCTAAACCTATTGTTGTTGTTGTTGTTTGTTGGCCCATATTCCTTTATTCATATTGTATGTAGGACACCAATACTTGGCTTTAAAAGACCTATTGCTACAACAACATCTAAAATAAATAAATTCCAAACTGTTCCTTAATCAATTAATTAAATTAAGGCCACGAGCAGCTCACCATTGTTATCAGACTAATTATTATTGTAATCGAATTGCACCATTTTTACAGCGAACCTTACAGGTGAACTCAATATCGATATCATACTAATCACGGATATCGATAATAATAAATAAAACATTCAATTTATCGTTTTTTCTGTCGAGTTATGCAATGCTCTCGCGCAGTCATAAAGGTATGTTGTGTAGATCAACGTCCAAGCGTTCGAAGTTAATGGTTTTGCTTATGTAAGCTTCGACTAATGACAAAACGAGTTGTAAAGAAAGTTCTCGTGAGAATTCCAGTGTTATGAGTTAGCACATGATAAACGCTTAATGGGTTCGCACACGGACCACTCGCCACTGCCACTAAGACGTGTTATTTGCCAGCGTGGTTCCAGCGAGGCGATTTGAGAACGTGATATCTACGGCTGTGAAGCGATCTAGCTGCGACTTCCAAACGGGTTCTCCGCGTTTTCACAATTTTGTGAACTCGCCTCTTTTTTGTACACTCTCGTTACGCAAACGGTGCGAACATGCTGCGCACACGGCGTGCTCGCCACGCACATGCAGCTAGCGCGTCATACAATCACATCCCTGGAAACACGCTCGAAAATCGCCACCAATCAGCAACAACCACCTTTTGAGTTGTGGTAGCCACTTGCTACCTTTCAGGTAGGTACCTGTCAGGTAGGCTCACGGGGAGCCTTAAATGAAACCGGAAGCAGATGAGAGATACGTGTCTCGCGAAGAATTTATATAAATATTGCATACTGTTATGTATGTAGTACGAGAATAGTCTAATGACCTACAAATGGATGTTAAGAGCGAGAGTTATATTTATCTTTAGTACAGTTCCGCGACTGGGTGAATGAATAAATAAACGAAACAACACACGCCACTGAAGAAGTTACAAACTTGGAACTTTGAAAATAAACTCCTGGGGAGGAGGAAAATGTATGTAAGGAAAACTTCACCCCTGATCGTCTCCAATGGTGATTGAAGATTCAAAGTTGTGGAAAAAACCTAGTGTCCCATATATAATGTAGTCTGTTTGATTCAGAAACCTGAAATAATCGAATCAGACTATAAACCATGTAGCATACCTAGTCTACTATGATGACTGTCGTAGCACAGTATACTGTGGTTGTAGCTGAAAACCAGTTTCTAGAGAAAGTATTACAGCTTTAGCACCACAATGAATCACACTAATGTTATAAAGGCGAAAGTTTGTGAGTGTGTTTGTATGTTTGTTACATCTCCAGGCAAAAACTACTGCACGGATTTGGATCAAATTTGGCACACAGATAGTTTACCTATAACCAGGATTAACACATAGCGAAACTTATGCTTGTGAAACCGCGGGGCGCTGCTAGAAGAACAATAAAACCTACAGTATAGGCAGGTTTTGTTATTACAATATTACGATATTTAGTTTAGTTTTTGTATCTTTGGACGGACCCCTTCGAGCCTCGGAAAGCATGTCATTCGTGGATCGTTGACAGTCGTTACGGGTGGTCAGAAGTCTGAAAGTCTGACAACCAGTCTTACCAAGGGGTATCGTATTACCCAGTAACTGGGATGTGGAGGTCTGATAGGCAGTCGTTCCATGTAAAATATTGGTATTCAGCTGCATCCGGTTAGACAGGAAGCCGACCCCAATATAGTTGGCAAAACGCTGGTATCTTTGGAGATGAATGTGAATGGCGGGCGTTTACGGACTGTCTTTTGTAATTTTGACGTTCGAAAAGTGCTGATTCTCAGCCTAGTTTGAACAAATGACTTTGATTTTGATTATTGAGATGGAAAAACGTTTCTAAAACCATTTTAATGTAGAAACGTGTTCTAGACCAATTGAAATATATGTTTCTTCATAAGTTTTAAGCAACATATGATATGAGGCAAGCGTTTTGTTGATTCATGTTGTCATTCCATTAGTTTCGGTCGTTAGTTGTTATTGCTTAACCAATAATGATGAAGATGCGTGTCTTTGACAATCTTCGTTGGGTTTCGTGAGTGTTTCATAATCGCTGACTATTTATAAAGTCAACCAGTTTCTTTTTAATCAATAAATATTATTATATATGGTACAATGCTATTGTGATAGGAACCGGTACTTTGTTGAGGTTGAGATAATAATATGATTATTGCTTTTATTTTCGTCCTTTAAGTTTATTTTCAGAAGAGTAGCAGCATCAGCAGTGCTGTTTTTCATTCCGTATTGCAGCATAATGTTCCCACTGCTGGGACACAGGCGTCCTCTCGGTGAGAGGGAGTGGGCCGTAATCTACCACGCGAGCCCAGTGCGGGTTGGTACATCCTACATGTCTTCCAATTATTCAGTTCTAGGATTTGCTGGTTTCCTCACGATGTTTCCGTTCACCGTTTTGAGAGCAATGGTGAAGAAATAATTTAGGTACACAAAGTAAACTGCCTGTCTGGGTTCGAACCTACGACCTACACTTGTTAGTCGCGGCCATTACCACTTGGCCATCGCTGCTCTTTTTCCGTATAGTTACGAAAAATTAGACCATTTTCAATTAAGTAAATAGAATTTAAAAAAAAAACAGAATAGAAATCAAATCTAGAATCTTTGTTAGAATCAAAATATTTATCTATGAAACACACTGTTTCTGCTCCGATGTGGTTATAAACAGACACAAAGCAAGTACTTCCGTTAACATTACGTAAACCAGCGGAAGCCAACTGTGCCAATACATCTGCCATCTTGCACGTGAGAAATATATCTGATAAGATGCTTTGTAATTTGTAATCAAACGCACGATTTTGCATGCTAAATTATTATCAGTCGCAGTTTTAAAGAAAAACTAAGTTTTGAACAACATTAACTTTTAGATTTGCCATATTGAGAAGAGTGAGCTCACACATCCTGAAACGATAAAAAATAAACTTTTCAGTATGAATGTGCGAGACAAAACCATTAAAATGTAATTTTCAACAAAACACAAACGTGAACATCTTTTGACGCGGTCGGGTGAATCTAGGGATATAAATCTATGGTTTTAGAAGGTTAATGCCAGTTTGTACGGTTTAACCAAGAATTAAGAGGCGTAGCCTGAGACATCCCCAAGCTTCATGAACAGACGACCTTCAAAGGAGGCTGGGACCGACTGGATGCGGAAGGCGAAGTGTCGGTTGTTGTGACGGGAGTGATCATTTCTAGCAGAGGACTGCGATAGGATGAGCTAATTCATGAATCTACTTTACGAGTCAGAATTTTATTGACAGTACCTACTAAAACGCTAGTAAAAGAATTTACTGGTGGCTGATGGAACGCTGTATTACGAATCAATAATTAAAAAAGTAAATCACTGCATTTATGTGTCGTTTTTTGTAATCAGTCCTGATGAATAACATTTATTTTTAGTCAGTTTATCACGAAATTCGGATCACGCGAAATAAATATTATGAATCTTCATTTTATACAAAAGCTTAGGTAGGTATATATGACTTCACTTGGCCTCATAAGCCAACAATGATACATTAATTGTACCTACATAGAAAGTACTGGCGTTCAGGGCCCTGTTTTATAAAGCTGACATTTGGACATATTAGGTATACGTCAAAAGTAACAAAATGTAAAAAATCGACAGCTGAAATCTTGACATATTTATCATTAAAAAACGCGTTTAATAAAACTCGACATATGTCATAAAACTACAGTCAAATAATTAGACAAATATCGGTGACAATTGTTGGATTTTCGTGTCTTTAAAATTTAAAATATGTTTTCATGACAAATATGTTTTCTGACAAGAGCGCCCTCTGGTAACGCTCTTGTCAGAATTGTCGGACAATTCATGTCAAAAAGTCATGACAATTTTCTGTTTGACAAATTGTCACCTGTCGGTAAAATAGTTTTATGAAACTATTTGTGAATGTACACACATGACAATTTTGTCGCCTGTAAGTTATATTAAACAAAAAAATTGTCGAATTGTCACTTTTTGTCATATTATGTCGGACTTGTCGGATTGTCAGCTTTATAAAACAGGGCCCTGACCTTTGATGTGAATTGTAGACGATCATGATAACATTATTCTCCGAGAACTTAGGCACAAGTGTATTGATCGCAAAAATGGTTTAACACATTAGAACCTCATAAATAAAGATGAATTGACTGTCGTATTACAGTAAAACACACTCATTTTCTTTGTGTAAACATTTAATAACCAGAATAGTATCTAGTATAAATAAATCTAGATGAACTGAAAAAGGTTTAACCACGGCCAAAGTCAATGACCTATTTACTTTGTTATTATACGAGTAGTTACGGCGCGGGTCTTTACCTCATTACGTATGTATTTACACTGGGGTCGGAATGTTTATTTCCTGTTTTAATCTGTTTTGCGGTATTTATTGTCTTATGATAGTTTTATTAACTTTGCGAGTCATTTTGAGTAACTTAATAATGTCATTATGCCACTTGCTATTCGCATGTAGATAATATAAATTATTTATAATTAAATAACCTCTCGATTAATACAATTGTAATTAGGTATATATATTATATTCATAGTTTTAATAGGTTTATGCGTATCTTTATATTTAAAATATTTGTTCCTCAATTTTCATGATTGCACCTACCACTGTTTGTCTTGTAGACTAGTTGACTGGTAGAAAATGCCTATGGCATTAAGTCCGCCTCTGTACATTTATGTGCTTGAAGTATTAAATACTTAAATAAATAAATCAGCTTATTAGAGTCATTGTAATAGTTATGTAGCGGTATAGATCTACAAACGCAACATGCGAACTACCCGTCATACTGACGTCACACGAAATCCTGCATCTCGCAAGCAGAGTTTACCGCGCAACAGCCCGCGAGTGTATTTTACCACCGTATTCAAATAAACGAGCAACAGGCCGCGACATGTTGTCGACGGCAGCCGCCAACATGCGTCGAAGGTTGCAGTTACCCTGTCGTCGACGCGTGTCGCTCATGTGTATGCACACTTACTGTGAAATCGCTCTGAAGATTTAACAAGATTTTGTGTAACAAAAGACATGCTTATTATATTTAAACTTTGACAGTAGTACATATTTTGGTCCACTGTAGCTCGTTGTATGTTCGTGGAAACATTTTAATTCACATTAATGTTTGTAAGTATACTGTCTTCCATTTCATGAATTAAACATGCATTAAGCATGCATTATTGATCTATTTTAAGTGGAGCCTACTCCGGTTTTACCTTGAATTAGAATAAGTTTTATAACACAATCAGGTATAATTGATATTTCCAAATAGACTGACTAGTGACTAGATTCTGCCTGCGACTTCGTCCGCCAGGAAGTTATAAGACACCACAATATTTTATACTAGAACACAGAACCTCCTTTCTTGAAGTCGGTTAAAAATAACAGGCAT
The DNA here is from genome assembly GCA_963669345.1 of Gortyna flavago. Taxonomy (NCBI): domain Eukaryota; kingdom Metazoa; phylum Arthropoda; class Insecta; order Lepidoptera; family Noctuidae; genus Gortyna; species Gortyna flavago. The sequence continues at coordinate 12,983,766 of OY770129.1, forward strand.
ATTCCACGCCCGCGTTATTACTTCAGCGAGAGGGTAGTTGTAGCCTAGCTAGTCGTGACGGCCGCGACTTACGAATCGTAGGTCGTAGGTTCGAACTCAGACAGATGTTTTACTTTTTGTAAATTATTTTATTACTGCTCTCAAAACGGTGAAGGAAAACATAGTGAGGCAACCGAAATGTCCTAGAACCAAAAATTTTACATCCACCACCCCGCACTGGACCGCGTGGCAGATTACGTATAGGAGGCCTGCGTTCCAGCAATGGGAACATTACCTATAGGCTCATTATGCTTTTTATGACTATTTCTCTTTTGATAGGCTCTTATGGATCGTGGCGTGATGTTAAACAGCCTATATTATCCTTCCCCAAGAATTGGGCTATCAAATGCAAAAGAATGTTTCAAATCCGACTAGTAGTTCCAGAGAAAGCGCGTTGAAACAAAAAACATAGGTACTGCATAATATTAATTTATTAATTTTTAATCGACTTCCAAAAAGGAGGTTATATGTTCGACTTTTTTTTTTATGTTCACCGGCTTTTCCGTCGATTGTGGACCGATTAGATTTTTTTTTTGTTTTAATGGTTATCAAATCAAATCAAATCCAATCTTGAGCATTTGCACTCGAAAATGATCATTGCTAAATTGGAGCTGATGATGAAGACCACAGATGGCCATCGGAACTACTCAATGATAAATATTTCACGAGTTGCGATTCGATTACTTTAATATGGTTGCTAAGCAATTTATGCTCGTCACAATGCATATGGTGTGTGGTTGTCGAGGAGTTCTCCTGGATCATACCAGGAGAACTCCTCAGCAATTAACGTCCCAGCATCGGGAAAAGCCATATTTTGTAAAAGGGGATAAGCAGTTGACGTTAGGCTACTGTAACTTAGATAAATTACAAACTCTCCCACTAAAAAGTGATAAATAAAATCTTAATTACAAGAAAAAAACAACCGACTTCCAAAAAAAAACTACTAATTTTCACTTCGTAGTTTTTTTTTAAAGTCGGTTGTTTTTATTTTTGGAAAAAAGTTTTTTTATTATCATGACATTATTATATTATTCATATGTTATGGTTATGACATTTTAAACAATAAATTGTGGATTAAGAATTCACTCTCTGGCGGGTTTGAGATCTTTGTACCTATATAAGTTTTTTATTGATTCATAAAAAATGTTACAATATCTAGGTATGACACTGAATCCCGCACTAGGATACCCTGTGTCGCAGGATCCAGTCTCTTTCGACAGATAATATGAAGAGTTAGCTTTGTGCATCGTCGGTGGTTGACCTTATTCTACCATGATAGAACAAACCATGGCCTTCAAGTTGTTTGGGGTTTTACTGAAAGTAAAAAAAAAACTCAAAAAAAAAAACACCCGACTACAATGTAAAAAATTGTTTTAGTTTCGGATTCCAATTTATTTTTATATAATTTATTAAAAAAACAAATATTATTATTAATTAGTTACAATCTATCCCATAAGCAATTTTAATGCAACTTACATTTTTACGTCATAATTATTTTAAAACTTAAGTGTTGATTGGACTTTTACAAGTCCGTTCCACTTTCTTCGAGTCTGTCGTCAGATATAATGACTTTGTTAATATGATAGATTTAAATATTGTGATGTCACCATTATTTCGACTCTACACTAAATCAAAGGTTTTGAATTTGTTTTAAAGCCTTATTGCACTACGCGATATTCAGGGACCTCCTTTAAATAGGGATGGTGTACCTAATAAGAGGATTTGTATATAAAAAAAAACAACAAAATATCGTGTAATGTAAAAGGTGTTTTAGTCCTCGCACTATGTTTGTGTTGCCAAGTAGGTACGCAAAAAACTAACAAAACCATCATCATCTGCCTAGCCTTTTCCCAACTATGTTGGGGTCGGCTTCCAGTCTAACCGGATGCAGCTGAATAACCAGTATTTAAAAAACTAACAAAACCAAAGCGAACTATTAATCGTACTGAGATTAAAAAAAACCTATTAACAACTTTTCTAATTAAAATTAAACAAAGATTACAGTTTGTTGCACTGTGGTTGAAATAATTTGTTTTATACATTTTAGCTACTATCTGTATATTATCCTGTTGTAAATTGTTTTTTTTTGTGCCAATCTGGATTTTCAATTAATTAAACCTTTTTGTGGTTAGTTTAATTAAAGCCAAAATCATTGATTGACAACTATTTTTGGAATTAATTTCAATCATTTAAATATGAGTGTAGAACTACATATTCTTAAAAGATCGTAAAGAACATATTGACGTTCATATCTGGGTTTTAGTGCCAACTACGTTAGATTGGCTTACGTAAGTAAAAAAAGTGGAACAGCAGTGCTTATATAACTACACATAATACACTTGCAGGTACCTGTAGGTATTCTTTTTAATTTAATAATAGTGACTGGTACAAACATTTGACCGAATCCTGATTTTTCTTTCCGCTTTCAGCAGTCTTCAAGCATGTATCGTCCTACTTCAGGCGTTTATTAGGGGTTAGTCAATTAACTTTTTGGCTAAAGTACAGCGGGGCAATTGCTTAACACACTAACAGTAGGAATGGCTTTAATTTTGACAGTTCAACAACATTCATTGCATTATGTTGTTGAGCAGACAAGTTTTTCGCAAGCAATGGATTAGAAATATTCTTTAAAATGATTCAGATTGTGATTGATAGAGTGTTATGCAATTAGGGTGCAGATAGATTTTAGGGAAAACGGTAATTGAATTGAGATTGTTACACATCCTTCCGATTCAATAAATGACTGGATTTCGGTGTTTTAAGAGCGTGTATCCTCCTTATGCGTATGAAGTTTCATTAAAATCGGTTCCTTCATTTCGAAAAACAAGGGTTTAAATGTTTGTATTAAATGCCGTACGGCGTAAACGCTCATAGGTGCATTTCAGTAGCATAAGATTACCTACTAGAAAAACATTGACTTAGGATTCCACATTTTAATTGAGGTTTAATTCAATGTATTTCCATGGTTTGGTTTTACCTGTTACCTTACCTATTATTAGGTTAGGCTTTTAACTATGTTTTTACCCACATGGTTTTTCCCTGTCCAGCTTCTTGTGAGAAGTAGATAAACAGATAGCTACAAGTCACAGTTCTAATTGTTTTTTTTAAATAGATTCGAATATAATAATCATAAATTGTATTTAAAAACGTGTTATAGAAATCTTTGAACACATCCTGATACACATCATAATGATTTCTGCGTTTTTAATTAAATATTTTATCGTAAAATAAAATAAAAATGTATTGTTTATGCACGATAATAAGGATATTAATAAGTATCTACGTATACAAAACCGGGCAAGCAAAGTGCATTAAACCTATTAGCCTCACCTTGGTGCGCCATTTAGATTTTTTTCCAAATGGCGTTGAACGATAATACCTAATAAATCGTGATGTTTTACGAAGTAGTCAAAAATGAAGGTGTTGCAAAGGCAAAATCAAAATGTTTTTATTCCATAGATTCTATCTTTCTAAGTCCTACGAGTACCACCTTAAATACTTAATAATAATATTTCGATGTTATTACGTAACTTCAGTAATAATCATAATTATCGTAACACATCAGTCATCCATCATCGGACGAAGCGGTGATTAGCGTTAATTAATGTTTTTAATATAATGAGATGAAAATATTTGGACTCATTAAAGCTAGGTAGGTATCTTTAACTCTATTTATCTCTGTAATATGACACTTTAAGATACCATGTTAAATGACATTTTTTTGTTCCTTTATAAGGTCTCTATCTATATGTATAATATATAGGTATTATCGTTGGACGCCATTTTGAAAAGTAATTAAAATGGCTAACCGGGACGAGGCCAGACTCAATAAAAAAAAGTTTGATCCCCTTTGTGCCCAAAATAAAAAACTTTATAAATTGGCATCAAGAGCCTTGACTAACACTTGAGGAGTCTCTCGTTGGGCAGCTGCATTAAGGGCTTGATTCAGAAAGCGGTACTTCTGGACACGGCTCGCATTGTTAGGAGGTTTAAATGTTTTTTTTTTCTATAAAAAGATTTAAAAAAGTTATTTATAGTTATTTACATGAAATTAAAGAGATAATAATTTTAATAAAATCCTTTCGTATTATTTTGTAAACCTCGTAAGAACACCAAATAAAAAGGAAGCAAAAAATTCAGACCATGTTTGTAAATGCCACAAAGGTCACGTTTAACAATTACATAATTCATTAGCACAAATTCACACCAATCTCATTGAACAAGTAGATAGGTACTAGGTACCTAATATGTCCCTTGACACCATTGTCTTTGGTACACATTTACTTACATCTATTGGCAATAATGACCCACAAGTGGTAAGTAGTAAACATGTAATTGGTGGGCTAGGTTGAATACCGGTTTGTACGTTGACGAAACATTGTCGAAGGGATAGATTTCTTACAAGTTCATGCAGATATATTCAGATATATTAGCATAAACCATTGACACCAAAAAATATTACAGTATCAATCACTAAACGCGTTCAACAAACGAACTTCAACACTATGTTCGACGCGAGCAGGTGATGAATGCAGATGATAATTATGCACCTTACGACACGGAAAGAAACATGACTATATCTACGGATTAATATGCCCACTAGAACGTATCAACAGCGTATCATTCCGGCTAATATTGTTGTTGTTGACGCTCCGTGCATGGCATGCAACGGTGTTGCTCGGTGACGGAACGGTCTAGTGGGCATAGTGCCATACTTTTCAATACAATATTGTTTGCATGACACGTTCTTAGCATGGTATGATAGGGTGTGGCAGTGGGGCAGTCTAGATAAAGGGTCCCAAACAGGCGACGCGCGACCCTGCGACGCGATTCTGGTAGGAATTTTTCTACTAGAGTCGCGTCTCGCTTGTCTGTGGGAGCATCTACACCCTCGTATATTACGTACAAAATAGGAAGGTACCTACAATGCGGTATCTATCAGTCAGTGAGTCACGCACTGTCTTATATCGATAAATGAAGATAGGCTTGGTATTGCAAGCAATATAGGATGCCAGATAATTTAGGATATGCCAAAGGTAGATTAAAATTAGACCTCTAAGCAAAAAAACAATTAGCAGTACTTAATTAATTTGCCATAAAATTTAATCTTCATGAATGGAACCAATCAAACAGGAAACGGACATCGCACTAAGGTGTTGCTTTACGGAATTCAATTGTATTTAACACAGCGTTAATTAACTTATTTGTACTGTGATTTCACTGCATGGTAGTTCCGAGGTGACTTAAGTGAACTCTGGCAATGTTTCAAACTAAACTTCTAACAAACGTCACTGCTACCCGAACATTAGACGCGTAAAAAAATGTTCCTTCAACCAACCCAAGTTCAGGTACTAAAACAGAATAAACAAAGACTTACCGAATCGTAGCTTGTTCGCTATAAACATGTTAATATCACATGTTATATTCCTGAACTCCAACTCCACAGTAGGCCGGGGCAATAAGGGCACAACATTATTGTTGGCCCCCAATATAGTCAAGTCTTCCGCACCAGGCGTCATCTTCGTGGCACTGACAGACAGAACCGCGGGATCACTTTCACCGATACACGGATATTGTCCTCACTTTCTAATTGTTTCCGTCTCGCTCGCACTACAGTATGGGTAACTCCTATGTTGTCGTTCCAAGTTCGAGGTCGAATAGGGAATAATCCATTGGAGCGTATCTGTGAAAGAGAGACAATGACGTTAGAAATAGAATACAATTACAATGAACTACATGAATGATATGAATTGAAGAATGTTTGCAGTGTGTCATGAATTCATGATTGTTTGTGATTGACACCTGTCTTAGTAAAGTGACAGGTGTCAAACCATTTAACTAAACGTAACTGTTCTGAAGGTTATATGTTTTTGCACATTTTTGCATGTATTGTTAATTTTTTGCAAGTCACGACGTCCGTCCCAGTGACCATTTCGAATTAATTGACAGAAGAATAGAATTATTGTATATAAAGGAAATAACCCAAGTTTTTTTTTTATATTTCTCATTGTTCATTAAAATGACGTTTCCAGAATCATAGGTACAGACGCCAGCACTACAAGATACTACAAGAACTACTCACAGAGGTACTCCTACAAGATTTTCAACTTAATCGCTAAAGCATTACAGTCTTATGGTTCAAAGTTGACTGATAAAATTTGACAGTTTCGGGTAGCTTGATGTGCCGGCGTCTCGTCTGTAGGAACTAACAAAAAAAAATTTGGGAGATGCGTAATTTTTTTTTCAAATATGGGCCAAGTCAATCACCTTATAATAATAATAAATAGGTTTTATGAAATAACAGTAATGAGACGAGAAGAACATACATCAATTAAATAATTAATAGAAAAAAGGAAAACAAACAAGTTAACGATTGTAGATATCTAATATTATGTATTATGTAATTAATTATTTGCTACTGAGAACTGCGGTGTTTAACTTATTGATAAGAGCTGTACTGGAGTTATCCTTAATCCTTACTAACACTAAGAATCCGTAAGTGCGTATGATTGCTACTTCTTGATGACTTAACCACTGATTAATCGATTAAGCATGGAGACTAAGAATGATCTGTACGAAAACATATCTAAATAGGATACCTTTTATCTCAAGTAATAGTTTAATATTTCCAGACAAGCTCAGATTAAAAATCACGCGGGCATTACTTTTCTAAACTTAGTTCAATATGTTACGGGAAGCGCCAGGGTAGCCCGCGAAATTCGAAATTCTGTGAATACATACTTGTTACGCCCGCGAATCATATTTTGTTCAATATGCAACCTAACACTGACCTGCAAATTACAATAAAACGTAAGGAAATTTGAATTTCACGGTCTACCTTACTACAAAAAGGAAACAACCGATATAAAAAAAAATCACATAGGTATAAGCTCCGCTAATGAGACACAATTGATTTTCTATAATAGATAATAATACATAGATAATAAGATCGTAAATTCGTAACACATAGGTTACGCGCGGAGCTTGACTGGTAGCGGTATGATTGACCCCATTATCTAGGTCCAATAAACCAACCAACTAATACCTATTGCTAATTATTTTTTCTTATTGATTACGTTTTATGGCCTTCTGTTAACCTTCATAACAATGGAATAATTTGTATCCATCGTTTATCAAATATTTTGTTTACTCTTTTTTATCCTATAGCCTTGGTTTGTCGTGCATTGTTCTAGGTCGTAATTTTTTGGCAAATGATATCAATATATCAACATACTATGTCACTTCCTGGAATGTTTCAAATGCTGGGCATTGATAATGGTTTTATTAATAAAAATGTTTAGTCGTTTGCTGTGTAAACTTGGTGAAATAGATCGATTCATTCAATACTTGTGTAAAAGTTGAAAAAGATGTGTAAATATTTATTTACTGCTGTGGCTACATTAAACACGATTAGAGTGGGGACTCTGTCGGCCCACTGAGTGACCTCAGGGAAGACGGCCCATAATGGTCAACTGGTCATGTGCTCACTTGCAATTAGGTTTCGGGGAGAACCCTTTACAGTCTCCCCAGAGATGAGCCTACTTCTGTAGATGGCGTTATTGTAGGGATCAACTATATAAACTCACCGGCACAGAAACTTGGCCACATGTAAATTTCACGATATTTCGCATTTAAATGTATTTTTGACACTGAAATAAGAGTAGATGCACTCGGTAAGTGTTTCATATGCTTTTACAACTTGAAACTGAAAACGTCACTACACCAATAAGTTTATTTATTAAATTGGGCACTTTTGCAGAAACAAAGAATTTTACACTATCAATTTTAAAACACAAAACAAAAAAAAAAACTAAATTGGTTTAATTATTGTCTCTACGTTTTAGTATTGGGTGTTTCCTTCTCTAGCCCTAATAACGCCCTGCATTCGATCGTATGCTTTGAATGATGTTTATCACATCAACTTGCGGTATGCTTTCCCAAGCAGTCAGTGCTGCATTTCGAAGTCGAGTTTATCTTTCTTTTGAGTAGGTCCCAGATAGCTGGCCACTGCAATTTTTGAATACCAACTCCTTGAAAGCATTCTTCAAGGCAATGTGTAAATGTATCCCGAGTAAGTATACCAAAACATGTCCCTGGAGGATCTCCTCGATGTATCGAGCTGCAGTTAGCCGGTTATCGACGATAACCAACTCCTTACGATCATCGGAACTTATTCCTCCCCAAACCATTATAGAGCCTCCATGGAAAATCACAGTTTGTGTGAGTTATTCCGGTCTGATCCCCTGAACCCCCCCTCCACCCCCCTCGATCCCCTGCTAGTTCTTCTTCTGTTTTCTACTTCTTATCTACTATAAACTTTCTCATTCCGGTCTGATCCGGTTTTTCTTTTGTTGTGGTGGTAATGGGTAGAAATCTCTCTCCTCTTCTTCTCCACCCTCGCTCTCGACCGTCTGGAGCACGCAAAGCTATTCGACACTCATCTGTGAACAGCACTCGAGCCCATTGCTCGTGGGTCCAGCTGGCGTGTTCACGTTCGAATTGAAGTCGAGATACTCGGTGATGTCTGAGGAGTTCTGGACCGCGTGTTGGTCCTACGGGCTTTTAAATTCACTGCCTCCATTCGGCCGCACACCGTATGCTAACTAACTCATTCACGCATTCATTCTTGCAATTTGGAGCCGCTGGCGTATCTCAACAGCGGTCAGGTAGCGGTTTCTTAAAATTTCCAGTAAATACAAACGGTCGTTCCGGGCCGATGTGCATCTAACGCCTCCACTGCCTGGTCTACGGGAATAGTGGTCTGTCACTCTGTCTCTTGGTATCGTTTCAGGACATACTGCATAGACGAACGTGGTACATTAAGCACCACAGCAACTTCACGCTGTGTCAACCCTTGGTCGATTAATGCTACGGTCTGTGCAACCTGTGCTGGTGTTAATGAATTACCCTCTTGAACTAAGAGTATTTTTTTTTGATCATAGTATGTCTATATAGGTATGTCATATGAAACAATCATTGGAAATATTACTGCGAGTATTTGCGAGATAAGCGCTTGGCCAAGATTCCGTGCCGCTGAGTGTGTTATCGTAAACACAACATGTGTAAGCCGAGACTGAAACATCTGCCGAATTCAGAAATGATCTCATGCTTGCAGTTTGCACGCAGTTCAATAAAAAAAAAATTACAAAAAAAAACAACGGCCTCCAAAAAAGACACTACAAAGTGAAAAATAACTTTCATTTCGGAAGTCATATCGTTGGTTTCGCATTTTCGTTGTTTGGCACCGACTTCTGAAATTAAAGTTGTTTTTCAGTAAGTCGGTTGTTTTTTTTTTGTTATGAAGTTTTTATTTTTCACTTTAAAGTTGTACTTACCCCTCATAAATGCATATAACACTACTTGCTATGTAAATATCAGTGATAGGAAGTTATTATAACATCATCAATAGAAACTATGTGGCAAAATTAATACCTATTATTGAAGCTAACCATTAATACAATTTACATGAGTCCACTCCTTGTAACCATCCATTAAAAAAAGAATTTTTTAAATCGATTTACAATTGCCGGAGATATCGCGTAACATAAAAAAATACAGTTGGATTGAGATCCTCCTCCTTTTTGAAGTCGATTAATTATGTAAAGATAGCCACTTATAGCCACAATGCATCCCATTACAATTCCACTAAGCCACCACTGAAAAGTCATAGGAAAGCAAACGAATTTTTACCAGTACCTAATTTTGGTTTCAAAATCAAACTACTGAACAGATTTTGATGAAATTTTCAACCAATCTGTATATCCTTTCAAATAAAAAAAAAATGTTTTGCAAATCGGCTTACAAATAATGGAGTTCTTAGGTAACCAACATAAAAAAATATACAACCGATCAGACCCTCCTACTTTATTTGAAGTCGGTTAAAAATTAGGATAAATTGTACAAATTATTCCACTACTGCTGAAAGTCAAAGAATATGTTTGTATGTTTGTTACTGTATCATGCATCAACGGCTCAAACGGAAATTTAAATTTTGTACACGTATACATATATCATGTTCTGGATTAAGATGTAGGGTACTTTTTATTCGGTTATGTGAAGCAGTTTTTATAGGATGCGAGTGAAATCACGGGCAACAGCTAGTTTTTCTTTATAGGTTACCTACATAGAACAAAGTCTGTAAGTCTCGGGCACGTGTATCATAATATTATCTAAGTAGAAGCTTCATTGTATCAATCAACGTTTTAATAGAAATTAATTGCTTATAAACGATGAAGATATAAAGAGACAAGAAGGTTCATTGAAAAGATACGCATGCTTTGTTCTTTGTATTGAAATGAATAAAGTTCTTATTTTATGCATTTGGTGCAGTATTGTAGTTAATTTGTAAGCAAAATATTATAACGTTCTGTACTTAGTCAAATCTGACATTAACCTAATCATAAACACACGCGATTTTCTTCAACATGTTAAAAGGATTTTTGATTTAACAAATTCAATTACACCCAAAAAAAATCTGATGAATAACCTGTTTCCGTAGATGAATACAGTTGGACCAAACTCAAACGTTTCTACGAAACGATAACACTTTACTGGCAATTGTAATGGTTATAATCAACGAACCGCGCTTTCAATCAACACTATTACTCGGTTCGATTATAACATTCTGCATTATTTTCAACCTTATGTGCTAAGAAATAATACAGATTTTTGATTGACTATTGCTGGCATGTGGTTTATCGATGATATTTGAATCGAGCCCATGTGTGTGCATTTTAGTACAATTGTTCACTATTTTGTGATAATCCGCCTGATGTTATTTATGTGTGTTTAGCATATGTACCTACCTATAATTATGCAAAAATATGTTTAATATAATATGTATTTTTTATTTAAACAACTTAATTTTTATTAAAAAAAAAATAGTAGGCATAAATATTTAACCACCAACCCGCACTGGGCCCGCGTGGTGGATTATGGTCTATTCCGTCTCATAGAGAGGTGATCCCAGCAGTGGGAACATTATAGGCTAATTAAGCTCTAACTACCTAGAATTTGTATTAATATTACTGTAAAAAAAACTTTGTAATCAACATTTTACAAAAGGTATGTAGTTTTTGAAAGCAATTAACGTTAATATAGCAAATTACCAACAATGTAACAATTTATTTAACGGCTCTTAAAAAAAAATAGGCATACAAATCGGTCTGTTATGGTTACGATAAGGTTATAGGCAACATAAATTATTATGTCAACGCTCCACACGGGATGACAATATAATTACACAAACAATAATTTATTATTCTCGGAACACAATGTTCAATTGACGACGCTTTATTGAGTGTCATCATTATAAACGGAGTGTTAATGAGGCAGATTAAGCTCATAAAACCTTTTATTTGATACGTCACTAGCGACCTGCCCCTGCTGGGCTTGCACGGTTTCTACGACTTCACAAAATATCGACATTATTTTATCATTTGTTAGTTGAAAATTTGTGTATTATGGTCCCCATACATGACCTAAAGCGCGGTCACTGTCGGACTAGAAAGAGAAGCGCGATGACACAACGCTGGTAATTTACATATTGCAAAATATGAAGCAATTATCTACCTATTTACAAAAAAATCTACTGCTTGGACTAAAAAATTAAAACACTAGTACTTTAATATGACTTGTAGAACAATCTGACAAAAAATTTGATTGATTGTATGTACCTATATGTATAAAGTATGGTGTGAAAAGAAAGTTTTTAGAGGTATCTTCATGATTTTTTTCTATCGTATCAAATTAGTTGTATTATGTTTTCAACACACTATCTAACTAGCATCGATCCTGAAGAATATCATATATTTTTCTGATTTTGTTTGTTTACTGTAGTACGATCGACTACAGTAAACAAACAAAATCAGAAAAATATTTTTAGGCATTATAAAACTTGCGTTTTCTGCGCTTAGGTCCTGTAGTCCCCTATACAAATAAAGCTTTCAGAATAAATGCTTTAGTTAGATAATGGTGAAAACTGCATCAAATTCTGTTTGGAAGAAGAACGCGGTTATACAGACAGAAACGGAAAGCGACTAAATTATAATATTACTAGTGATCCACCCCTGCTTTATATTAAAGTAATAAGCACATAAACCTTTCGGATTAAATGATCTAAATCATGATGAAAACCGCATCAAAAAGCGACGCAGCTACGAAAAGCGTCTTTAATTAATCCAAACTAATATTATAAATTCGAAAGTAACTCTGTTTGTCTGTCTGTCTGTCTGTCTGTATGTTACATTTCACGCCTAAACCACTGAACTCATTTTGATAAAATTAGGCAGAGAGATAGATTGCACCCCGGGGAAGGACATAGGATAGTTTTCATCGACATACCTCGCAGGAGAAGCCGCGGGCGGAAGCTAGTTATGTATAAATTTAGAAACCATGATGGTACAGACGGATTGGTCTAATTAATTGGTATTTAAGAGAAGGAATGTAAAATAAAATTTGTAGTTAGTAAATTTGTAGTATGATTTAAGTAATTAGTAGCAAATGAAAACAAAGTTAGAAAAATGTAATGTGCGTCATCATTAGTATTATAGATACCTAATAGGTAGTAGCTAATAATACCTGATAGCTGCAAATGGAAAATTACATTATTGGACATAATTGTAAAATCTTTTAGATAATAACGAAAAATGTTGCTATGTATCAGACTATCAAGAATCTGTTGAGGTAGGTTTTATCACAGGTAAGAGATTTGTTTTTATAATCGTCTCTTAAACAAGCTAAGATCGGTGACAATAGAAAAAAGTAATTGTGTCTCATTACTCATTAGTGACCCGACTGAACGGCCCGTGGCTAAAATTATAACAGCCGCACAGGTCGATCGATCAGGTTAAGCTACGCTTGACGCGGTTGGTCTGTGGATGGGTGACCATCTTTACATACGTGCCTCGGAAAACATGTTGAGCCGTTGGTGTCGGCTGTCATTCGCGGATCTTTGACAGTCGTTACGGGTCGTCAGGAGCCCGAAAGTCCGACAACCAGTCTTACCAAGGGGTATCGTATCACCTAGTAACTGGGTTGTGGAGGTCAGATAGGCAGTCGCTCCATGTAAAAAACTGGTATTCAGCTGCATCCGGTTAGACTGGAAGCAGACCCCAAAATAGTAGGGAAAAGGTTAGGCAGATGTTGATGATGACAGTTGAGCTCTTATCTTTATTATTACTATTTACAAAATTTACGAATGGAAAATTACAATGTCAGACAACTGATAATTACACTATTATAATCTTTTAGATAATAACAAACTACCTTGATAGGAATTAGACTAAGTATCAAGAATCTGTTGAGGTAGGTACGGGAGTAATTTGTTCTATATTATTATCAGTTATAAAAATGATATTTAAAATGAAACATCATAATGAATTCCTTAAAAATACCGCAAAAGAAGAAAAACTTCCTCATGTTATCCGTAAAACACCGTAATTCTGTCTTAAAAATACAAGAATTTATATAATTATTCTCTATTTTCAAGGGGTTAATTGGTTTATATGAATAAAAGTGTTTGTATAAACCTATTTAGGTATAGAAAATAAATAATTTATAAACCAACCCCTCGAAAATAGAGTGCAAAAATGGAAGAGTGTAACCCTAGCACTTGTTTCCGCTCTCAAACTTCCTCACTATGTGGTTATATCGGCCGCATGATCGCAACCCACTCTATCGATTTAAATGCGGCCATGCGGACTCAAAGAAGGTCGAGGTCGTTGAGGTCACTACTCCACTGCACGCGGCAGGCTATCAGATCAATAAACTACTGAATGCCCTAGCACTAGTAATGGAATTTGTGTTATCTTATATGCTGTGTTAGGCATGTGTTTAGTGGAATTTGAAGACACTTGCTTGTCAAAGCATAAACGATCAGTTTCCTTAATATTTTTAGTTCGAATATAAAATATATCAAACTTAAGTGGAAGTGGGCAGGGCACATTGCTCGCAGAACAGATGGCCGATGGGGCCGAAAGGTTCCGACCACGTACCGAAAGATGTAGGCTTCCAACAAGGTGGAACCTTGATCTGGTGAAGGCCGCAGGAATCCTGTGAATATCCTCTAAATGCGAGAAGAACAAAACCGGTCGGAGTGGCGATGCTTAGGGGAGGCCTATGTCCAGCAGTAAAATGCAAATTTTCTTGAAACTCGAAAGCAGTAGTGCGTTCTCGTGTTCTGTCCGTGTATATGTCGCAGCCAACTGGTTAATTTAGCCGTTTACTTAACCGCCTGGCATTTAGAAGTAGTACTCCCCTCGCATCGCTCTCTCGGCTCGCACGCGCTTGATCACAGTTCTAACCTAACCCATTTGGTCGGGGTGCCCTGGCTTAGTTACTGCGACCAATTCGGCTCGCGCGTGATTGGTTACAAACTTCCAACTTAAACTGTAATTGAATATCAGTCGTTTTTTCAACCAGTTTGCTGCGACATATACCTACACAGGTACGTCAGTTTATTGCTTTCCTAGGTGCCTATCGGTAGATCACTACACAATGACATACTAATACCAGATCTATCGGTTTTCCTCTATTCTATTATTGACAATCCTTTCTCCAAATACTTGAAAATCGTTACTTTTTAATGAAACAGGCTACTTCTACACTTATTTCAAGAATACAGGCAGCTAAAAAAAATAAACTTAAGTATGCCTGTATCCCTGGTCCAAGCCATGGTCCGGGGCGAGAGGGAGTGGGAGGCAGTCACCTCCTTCTGCGAAGCAGTCATGCTAGCGAAGGAGGTGGCGGGATGGGCGAGGAAGAGAGCCAAAAGAGCCGCCCGTCCCAGCCGCCGCGGGAGACGCCCCGGGCGTCGGGAGCCGCGTGACGACTCCCAGCCACCGTAGGCGCGGGCATGCGGACGGCGAGTAATGGGTAGCTCGCCGTCCGATCAGGACCAGGCCCGTGCTGGACGGCGCGTATGTATTCCACGCGCGCCTCAAAGAGATGTCAGCATCAATAGAGGGTCCGTCAGAGCCGAAGCCTGCCGGGGCAGCGGGATTGTCCGATAGGGTTACCGCTACCCCGGAACATAAAGGGCTAAGGAAGGAACACGGATGGGTTTTAGTCAGTAAGAGTCTGACACTCCCTTCCGCTCCACCCAGAGCGGGCGGGGACATTAGATGATTTTCCATCCTTAAAAAAAAAAAAAAGTATGCCTGTATATGTGAAAATCCGGCCTTCGATTTTCATACCCTTGAATACGAAATTATGACGTCATACCAACATGTTTCAATTCAAATTATAAATAGACTTTGTTAGCAAACTTAAAACTAGTTTAGCTTTATATAAATTAAAGGTTTAGACAACCAGAAATCTCCAGATAGCCTTGCCTTTTAGCGTGTGAAGAGTGAACTATGAAAATGACCTGACCGTGTGCTATGGCTTTTCCATAGCTTCTTTTTTGTTTTTAGTTTATTATGCCATATACATAAATTAATCAAACAATAATAGGAAGAGGTAATGTTATTGTACAGACGCCAGCACATCAAGCTACTCGAAACTGTCAAATTTTCCCAATCAATCTTGAACCTTATGCTTTAGCGATAAAGTTGAAAATGTATTAAAGAAATTTGACAGATTGTAGTAGCTTGATGTGCTCGCGTCTGTACAAACCACAGTTATTTTACATAAAACGAATACCTACGGTTACCTACCCAATCGTTGTTATTATGTATTGTACCTATTCAATTTGCTATAAACATGACTGTTCAGTTACATCGTAAAATGATAAAACAAATGAAACAAATGAAAATCATGTAGGTACCTAAATGTAGATAATTGCTTTTAGTTCATATGAAGAACAATAACATACAATGTTTATTTAATCTATAAAGCGGTTTTAATACCTACTTATATTTCTTTCATTATAATACAAGGAAAGCAAAAGAGACTCTTAGATAAAAATAGTGACGTCACTTAAGCCCCGTTTACACGACACAAGTTACTAGCCTGTGGCACAGATCCTGTGGTATATCATAAAAAAAATGAAGCAACGTTTTATTGTTTCTTCAACTTATGGTATGCCACAAGCAATGAAATTGCACTGTGTAAATCAGGCGCTAGGTTTATTAAGTTGTTACTTATTTTTCCTCCATTACAAGGGAATTTTTATTCAAAGAAATCCATCACACAGCAGAATCATAATTAATATCTTGTCACCGAAATGCTAGTTCGTCTCAATGACGTTTCTTTCAACATTAAAATAAATATGTAGGTAAGTCGATGGCATTGAATTAACTTACGAAATTTTAAAATTGTGAGTCTGTTACACAAATTTTTTGAATAATAATATGTTTTGTTGGCCTTTTGAGAGAATAGTTTGAGTAAAAGGTTATATGAGTTCACTGAAGTCGCGGAATAAATATAAAAAAAAAAACATATTTTCGTCATGTTTGACTTACACTAATTTGTCAACTTTCATTCATAATCAAAATCAAAACGTGGCGTAGGTAATGCCTGCCATGCGTGAAAGTAACGTATAAGAAAATTGGCTCACCATATCGTTACGCCAGGACGGACACGGTCATTTCCCGCAGTGACGTTGACATTGCGTTGAAATAGTGAAACTATAAATAAGCCGAAGAGTGCCGTCATCACATGACATTGGCAGAATAGTCGACATCGGCTCAGTTACCAAAACACAAAAAAAAAAAAAAAACATAAAGGAACCGTTTTCAACGTAAATTTTTGGCTCAATTACAAGACGCCTATTAGTAGTGTCGTCACACTGTTGTTAATACTGTATTAGACTCTTAATTTCCGAAGCACGGAGGGGTCTTAGTACCTATGTAAGGATGGTTACCCATCCACGGACCAACCGCGGCAAGCGTAGCTTAACCTGATCGATCGACCCGTGTGGCTATTATTACTTAGCCACAAGCCCCTCTACATAGCCACAAGCTATGTGGCGTCGAAAATTTATCCGGACTGGTAATTTACCCAAGAGACTGGCGGCTTTGCCACGTTGTATATCAATGCTTAATTGCTTAGCATGCCTCTGACCAAGATAATAGCCAGACCTTGGGTCACGGGAAGTGTCACCCAGCCATTTGGAGAGTTTATTAAACAGACCATAAAGCACTCGGACCACAGGGCACGACGGTGGGTATTAATTCCATGTAATGGCGCGGAATAAAAATATTAAATCACCCTCATGTCATGTTTTGCTTGCACACTGTAATTAAATTAGTTGATTTCCGGCTACTATTCTAAGAACTGACGTAGTTGACGTAGCGTAGTGATAGAGTGAAACTATGACCGCCTTCCGAATTGGCTAATATCGCTCACAGCACTCAAATCGTCTCACATGCGTTTCCTATTGGATATCACGATTATGATAGCTGAGAGCTGTCAACAATTCGGAACACTCGTTAGCGCGCTCACAGTGCTTACTCGGTGTCAAAAAGATATTACAGCAGTATTTCTTCATAAAAACACCACACGTTTCTTCCTTTTCTTTGAGTAGGTGGCGACTGTCAGCCAGAAGCACAATTTTGAAAATGCCACGTTATTAAAAAGATATGATGCAGCTCAAAACAAAACACACACTGACACATCCTCATCCTCACACACACACACACTGTAATTTTTGACAGCGCTCACGGTGATATTAGTAATTTTTTTTTTATTACGAGGCATATTCGGCGTTATCGCAAGATGGCGCATGCCATGACGTCATCTATGACGATTCACGGGACATCGTTATCGCGCTCACGCCAATTCGGTACGGGTTTTAGCACGCTCAAATCGATTATTTCCTCAATTCGGAACGCGCCCTATAATTACGAGTACGCCGTCTTTAACGTTAATATTTGGGTCAATTAGAAGACGCCTGTTTGTCTAGTGTCGTCACATTGTTATTAATATCTACATTACAAACAATAAATGTTACGACGATGTATGTTGTCTTTCACTTTCATTCGCTAGCTCTTCATTGATATCACTTGTTTCTACGTAATTATCATAACATTTTTATTAACCATTTTTCTATCTGGAGCAGGATAAATTTTAGTAACAACTTCCTGAGAAGTAAAACACAAGATATCAATAATATCTTATATTATCTTATATATATTATCTTATATATAATAATATCTTATATCGATATTTTGTGTTTGTGTTCTTTTTCGGTGTCATGTTTACCACAAATAGAAGTATTTTATTTCTTTCTTTCATATAAATTTATTTAAAATGTACAATAGTGGTACTTAGGAGGACGTAATGCCACAAGGCATTCTCTGCCAGTAAAATCTGTCATGCAGTGCGCTACATTATTTGCGTCTCCTAACTTAAGTTTGTTATCTTTTCACGCCTAAACCACTGAACCGATCATCCTGAAATTTTGCATATACGTTGTCAGGTGTACAGAAGCGGACATACGGTGCCTTTCATCTCCAAAAAAAGTGATGTTCCTGAGGAAAACAACAATAAAGTTATTATGATATTAGGTGGCGCCACGTGTATTGTTGTTTCGGGCAGGACTTTTTTTCGGGATGAAAGGTACTCTATGTTCGTTTCTGTACACCTGACAACGTATATGCAAAATTTCAGGATGATCGGGTCAGTGGTTTAAGCGTGAAAAGGTAACAAACAAACTTACTTTAGCATTTATAATATTTCTAGCTGTTGCCCGCGACTTCGTCTGCAATCCAGGATAAAAAGTAGCCTATGTCCTTCTCCAGGTCTTGGTCAACCCATGTTTCAAATTTCATCAAAATCCGTTCAGCCGATTTAGCTTGAAAGCGTAACAAACAAACTTACTTTCACACATTAAATTTGACACATGGGTAGACCATGACCTGGAGAAGAACATAGGCTACTTTTCATCCTGGATCGCAGACGAAGTCTCGGGCAACAGCTAGTTATTAATAATTATTATCATCCTAAACTTTGACCATTTTCTGGATACCTAATTTCAGTTTTTTTTAATTGTTTGATAGCTAGGTCAATATTTTGTCGACACTTAACAATGAATGTTCCAGATAGTGATGTATATTCTGACCAAGTAACTCAGTTAAGATTATTTATTATCTAACCAATGCTTGTATGTACAGACGCCAGCACATCAAGCTAGCCAAAACTGTCATATTTTCCCAATCAACTTTGAACCTTATGTTTTAGCGATAAAGTTGAAAATCTATAAAAGAAATTTGACAGATTGTAGTACTCGTAGTTTGATGTGCTGTACAGTAAAGTGTTATAATACTATTATGAAACTTATCTAATATTAATATTATTATTTCAGTTTAATTATAATAAGCGTCATTGTTTTGTTTCGTGGTATCATCAGTACATACCTAATATTACCTCAATGCGTGATAATGAAGTTTTGTGTTGGACCATGTACTTCATTTTAATCGTAATCGCATAGGTAGGTATTTTATTTTAACTAACAAAAAACAACATCACGACTGTAATTCGCGGAGGGTTAGGTAGAGGTAGGTACACCTATAAGTACATCCACATTTCGTCAGTTATGTTTAAGTCCCATGTAATAGGGGGCAAACCTATTGCCATCAACCAGACACAAATCCAGAAAAACACAATATTAACACTTTGCCCGACCTCTTTCGTACCCAGGACCTCACGCTCAGTTGTAGCGCTTGCCACCACTAGACCAATGACGTATTTAAACTATATTTAATAAAATCTGTTTATTAAGAAATAGCTATTTTGATGAAATAAATTAAAAGCAAGTGTGAATAGGCATCTTCTGGGCACGCTCGTTCCATCATAGACCTCATCCATCGCTTTCCACCAGGCGTGATCGAGGTCAAGAGCGGGTCAAAAAAAGAATAGCTTAATAATTGAATTACCTACTGTTGGAATATCACTTGAAAATTGCTTATTTTTACTGACATAGGCAACAGTTTTAGTTGACATGGTTATAATGCATGTGTGCATGTGAGGGGCCCGTGGCTAAATAATAACAGCCGCACACGTCGATCGATCAGGTTAAGCTACGCTTGCCGCGGTTGGTCTGTGGATGGGTGACCATCTTTACATACCGTGTCCCCTCCGTGCCTCGGAAAGCACGTTAAGCCGTTGGTCCCGGCTGTCATTCGTGGATCTTTGACAGTCGTTACGGGTAGTCAGCAGCCCGAAAGTCTGACAACCAGTCTTACCAAGGGGTATCGTATTACCCAGTAACTGGGTTGTGGAGGTCAGATAGGCAGTCGCTCCATGTATAATACTGGTATTCAGCTGCATCCGGTTAGACTGGAAGCCGACCCCAACATAGTTGGGAAAAGGCTAGGCAGATGATGATGGTTATAATGCATGTTTTGCCAAACCGTTGCAAAACATTTGATTGTCTCCCTAGAATTTATTGTTTTATAACAATTTCAACATCTGAAATTGTAAAATGATAATATTAAATAGTCATATTTCAATTTTCTTAGGTGCTTATTGCGTAAAGGCCTGTTCAAACCTAAGCGGTATTTATTCGCTACCGTCTGCGGTAGAGAAAACCGAGTGGGTATGCGGTAATATTACTGTTCACACCAAAGCGGACTTCGCTATCCTTGTGGATAGAATACAGAGTTTGAGTTTCGCTCAGGCAGGTGCACTTCTATCCACAGCGGCAGCGAATACCGCTCAGGTCGCTCTGGCCGCGGAACTTGATACTAAATACCTGAGCGAAACCCGCGTGGTATGTACCTTTACCCACAGCGGCAGCGAATACCGCTTAGGTTGGAATAGGTATTTACCTTTAGTTAGGTAAGTCAAATAATGCCAACGTTTAGTGCTTGGCCAGACCGTAAACGCGGGCGCTAGGCGTGCGCGGCGCAGCGTACTCAAACATAACTAACTTCATTTGAGCGTCCATAGAGTGCACGCGGGCGCGGTGAGCGACGCGGGCTGCTTGGCGTGGGGAGCGCGCGGGCAACTCACGCCATAGCTCGCTCATAGAGTGCGCAGGCAGCGGGCGGGCCGCCTGCGCGGGGACCGGGATTCTTAAACTAGTTCGAGCTTTTTTCTAGTAAATATAAGTCTTCTTCATCCATATTATATTTTGACAAACACTGACTCTCGATAACACTCAGAACGAAGCCGCGCTCGACAGCGGACAAGCAGATCGCGCGCGTTCCCACATCCGCGCCGCTCTCCGCCCATCACTGCCAGTCTGGCCAAGCACTTACCCTAGTTTAAAAGTACCTACCTACGCAATATTTACATTGTCCAGTCATTGCTGACTTTGTGCAGTTTTAACCTACATGAGGCTACATTTCTAAAAATATGACTAGCCACAATATTTTGAGAAAGCATTTTAATTAATTTGCCTAATGAATTGTGCGTGATTTCATAAATTAATTACACACCTAGGAAGTTTATTCAAATACTCAGGCAGAATTCGTTAACCTTCATAGGTCGAACTTTATTCTGTCATTCTGATACTACTGTAAATAAATTTTCAGTTATAAATGTTTTTTTTTCACCAATGTACCTACAACACTACCAAGAACCTATATCGCTAAGAGAAGTAACTAGTAAATAACCGCCGAGTGCTTAAAATGCCGAGCAAATTTACGTGAAAGTCAATTATTTTCCCAAAACGGTACTTACATCAAAAATGTAAGCCATTTTTTGTAAATTGGAAAAAACGATTTTTGGAGAAAGTAGAAAGTAACAATTGGCCAACGACAACGCAATGTTTATATATAAAAAACATGGAGGATAGATGATGACACTTGTACATATTGAATCCTTATATTGCGCGTTGTTTTACGATGGAATTCTATAGTGTTTCCCTTCGAATGTAGGTTAGATATGTTTGTTTAACCGGTCGCATAAAATGAAAGTAGATACGACACTGTACCGCTAAGTGTTAAGATAAGCACAAAACATTACACGCCTTTCTATAATAACGACTCAAACTAATTCTTAAACGTAAAAAAATAAATTTAAAAACAACGTTTTACATTTTAAATAGGTACAAGTGTTATTCTTACATTTAAACTCCACACACACTAGTTTTATGTCATTCAAGTTATAAAAATGTTTTTAAGAACGAACTCCGCGATATTATTCTCGTCGCGATCTAAAATGGGACGCACAGCGACACGACCGTGACGCGCACGTTTCAAACCACGACTGATTATTATTTTACGCGGAGGCGGCGATCCAATGAATACATACACATTCAAGCCGCACATACTCACTTTCATTGATTGTATTTTGTTTGTTGGTGATTCCATTTCTCTTTGCTAGTTCACCGATTACTACAGTCAGACTTTTAATTAGCTGCAGTAAACTGACAGCATAAGTGTTAAGTAAATGACTGAAATTGGCGTAGGTATTTTTGTTTTTTTTTGCGGCCAAAAACCAAACCTTGGTTTTCTAGACAGAATAGTGTAACAAACGAAACTTATTTGACATGCATTTCTCTAAGTAAATGCAATCCGAAATGAGTTATTAAGAACTGTCATTTTACTGCAGCTCATTAAAATTCGGAGTACCTATAGGGGTCCGATGGAAGTCAGCGATTTGGGGATTCATAATAATGATATTCTGTTATGTAGGTATACCTACACAGTTACTTTTATAACTAATATTTTTCTTTAAATTGAATCACTGCAGAAATGGAATCTGTTTTATTCAACATCAACAGCTATATTAGCTTTGCGGATAATTTAGTGGGCTGCAATATTGTTAATACTACTCATGAGTCTATATTATTGTTATTTGTAAACATTTTATATTGTAGCTGTTTTTTGTCTCATTATAAATAAATAAAAAATAATTGCTTGAAAAGATTTCCCTATAAGTAGGCATCACCTTTGCACGTATTTTTCTGTCCCTTTCTTTTTGTCAGTTTATATGATAATATAATATAATTATGTGTGTACATATACCTACACCATAAGCTGTTTAATAAATAAACAGCCAGATTGGTACCTACCGAATTTTTTATAAAAATCGCAATCGCAACCTATATATATTTAGTGCAGTGTCTACCTAGGACCAGCATAACTACCACGAGCTCTTAATGCGATCCACTTTAGGACCTAAACTGAACTGTTCTGCTAATTCGTACCATGACGTCAGTTTAACTATTAAATTTAGGCCGTGCCATCTGGATACCTACCACGAGCTCTTAAAGCTCATTCACTTTCAACGATCCAAATGCCGCTGAGCGTATTGGACGTCATGGTACGACTGTGAACGATGCAGTTTAAGAACCTAAACTGAAATGTCTTGCTTTTGAATCGTTTTTAAATAGATCATGGTAGGCCTCCTGAGCAGTGCCTACGTTGTACCTACAGCGTGGCACGCCGTGCTGCGCCGTACTTTTACCCTGCTACGCCGTACTCTACGTCTTGTCACGTCTTACCTATGCCGTGCTACGCCGTAGGTACCTATCTAACCAGTTATATTCGCAATCGCAGTATTCCAACAAATGATTTTTAGCTGAATGTAAATGGGAGTTTCTCATGACTATTTTCTAATTAAATATTTATAGTGGATAAAATTATATTTTTATTCTGTAATCTACAATTATAATATAACTAAAGTGTTCTAAAAATACCCCCCAATAGCATTTACATCATTTTGATACAAGACACTAAACAGAAATGAAAAAGATTTACATAAAAATAACTTACGCTAACGTGGCCAAAAAAGTTACGAAGGCATTGTAATCAGCTCATTGTTATATTTAGGAATATGCAAAAAAAAACACTTCAAAAATAAACCGACTTTGGACAGACACACGAGTGATCCTATAAGGGTTCCGTTTCTTCCTTTTAAGATACGGAACCCTAAAATGTGAAAAGTAAAAAACTTTTTTACAAAAAAAAAAAACGACTTCCAATAAAAACACTGCAAAGTGAAAAATAACTTCAATTTCAGAAGCCAGTGTCAACAAACGAAATGCAGAACCAACGACACAGTGTAATGTAATTTAATTTAATTGTAATTTTAATTTTATTTAATGTAAGTATTAATAATACCTAATTGCTATGGGTGAATACCTGAAATAAACGAAAATAATAATAATAACATTTTTCATTGAGTACTTCCGATGACCGTCTGTGGTCTTCATCATCAGTTACACTTTACCAAATGATGTTTTCCAAAAGTAAATGCACGAGTTACTTTAAAATAAAATACCCAAATCGCTATAGGTGTGCCTATAAATTTGAGGGTTTCCCTCGATTTCTATGGGATCCTCTCATCAGATTCCAACTTGGTGACAAATGGGACCACCTCGAAAGTATACCCTTTCAAACAAAAAAATAATTTTCAAAATAGATGCACATATGACGAGAAATCGAATGAATGAGGAGAAATCGGTGAACATACATAAAAAAAAACATACATAAAGTCGAACATATAACCTCACATATAAGCTTCAGTAGGTATATATGAATGAAAAAGAATAACATTGTTTGTGAATTCATTATTTCGGATAGATAAACAGCTTTTAAATTTTTTTAATCGGCTATTCATTCTCAAGATGACATTTCGCCGTTGGATATATCTATTCTTTTAACAGTAGGTACACGAAAAGTAAATAAATAAGCCGATTGATGTAATGAATAAAATATGTTAAACCGATTATTTATGGCGCCGAGATATTTCCGTATTGAATCTTCAATCATGAGTTAAATGTTAAATACAAACAAATTTATTTTAGGCCTATGACAACAAATACCTAATCTTCATGAACTTCGTAAGATAAAAGGAATTATAGAAGATTAAAAAAAAAATGTTACAATCGTATGTAGTTAGAAGTCTGAGAGAGTCGCTGCGGTTTCATTCCCAGAGTTTTTAAAACCACCATCGTATGTAGAATTGTAGGTGAAACATCTGAATACATAAGATATCGTAACGAAGTTGACATATAAGTGATCCAATAAATACGTATTGATCTTTTTACAAGCTAGGCTTGATAAATGGGTTACATACCTAACCCTATCATGTACTTATCTAGAATCATAGATCAAAGTTCTGTGACAATGTAATACAAATTAATAAGGTCCGGTATAATACTTTTTTTCGTATAGGATAAAAAATATGATGATATGAACTCCATGCGTTGAAATTTTTCGTTGGTTTTTGAAACAAAAATAGCTGTTCCTGTGCTGTGTACATTTTGACAGCGTAGGTATTCCAGTTTTCTATGAAACATCATGTTTTTTTTGATAACCTACGAAACATTTTAATGCAGAGGGGTTTCAGAATCAGGTTGCGCGTCGATGCCTGCCACCCTGTATACTATGATCACGACTATGATCCTAGAATGTCCTAAAAGTAAGTGCGCAGTGCTGCACACCCCTACTTTATTTCAAGTTAAACAAATATCAACTTTATTTCAATGATTATTAAGTTGATTTCAGAGTGACTAGCACTATTGAAAAAGTCATAAAAGTGTTTGAAGTTCTAGCGAACTGAACTTTATTGTGTAGGAATGAAAGTTGAAGTGAAGTGAGCTGTCAATAGTGTCAATATCTAGCATGTGTGGAATGACAGCTCACCTCACCTGAATTTTCATGGTGAGATTTTTACAGAATAGATCGTCTAATAACTAATAAACTTACTAGAGATAAACCATTATAAAAATGCACGCCCCTCCACTAAAATTTCCATACAAACATTTGAAATGTTTAGGCAACAAGAGTAGTGGCGCGTTTATTTTTAAAATAGTTTATATCTACTTACCTTTAGGTGCGTATTATAGTTTTTTTTATTAGTGTTGAACAATTTGATCATAACACTAGGATTTTATTGAAAGTTCTGGCACGTTTATTACAAGATACGCTAGAATATCTCCAAAGTAGGTATATAAAAATATTATGCATTAGTATATCTTGAAAAAAAAAAAAAAAATGTTATCACACATCCGGGACATAGGGCACATACGATAAAACCAGTTGATACATATTGGCATATTACATTGATTATTGCAAACATTTATTATTATGGTGATGATTTCGCGACTGCGCAGTTGTTGCCCACAAAACCACAAATGTTTAGTATTATATTGTTGTGTCTTAGTTTCATTTGCAAGTAACATAAAACAAAATGATAATAATTATTAAGTACTTATTCGTTTTCACAAGATAATTTTCCTATATTTACTTACGAATATAACAAATGTTTACCTGAAATCACATCAGCCTGCTAATTGTTCTTTAAAGACCCTTATGCACTTTGTACACACACGTTTTTCATGCCGTGAACATCATCATCATTCATTTCAGCCGAACGACGTCCACTGCTGGACATAGGCCACCCCCAAGCACCTCCACTTCGACCGGTTCTGTGCTTCTCGCATCCAACATGTTCCTGCGGCCTTCACAAGGTCGTCTGTCCACCTTACCTACCTTACCTTGTGTAAGGCCTTCCAACGCTACGTCTTCCGGTACGCGGTTGCCACTTCAGAACCTTTCGGCTCCATCGGCCATTTTTTATACGAGCAATGCGCTCGGCCCCCTTTTTTTTTTAGGATGGGAAATGATCAAATGCCCGCTCTGGGCGGAGCGGAAGGGAGTGTCAGACTCTTACTGACTAAAACCCATCCGTGTTCCTTCCTTAGCCCTTTATGTTCCGGGTTAGCGGTAACCCTTTCGGACAATCCCGCTGGCCCGGCAGGCTTCGGCCCTGGCGGGCCCCTCCTCTGACAGCTCTCTGACCTCTGGCGGACATCTCTTTGACGCGCTCGTGGAACACATACGCACCGTCCGGCACGGGCCTGGTCCTGATCGGACGGTGAGCTACCTATTACTCGCCGTCCGCAGGCCCGCGCCTACGGTGTTCCCGACGATCGGAGCGTCTCCCGCTGCGGCTGGGGCTCTGTCCCTCAACCGTGCTCTGCCCCCTGCCACTTAAGTTTGGCAATTCTTCGGGCAATGTCGGTTACCTTGGTTCTCCTGCGGATCTCTTCATTTCTGATTCGATCACGCAGGGAAACTCCAAGGATAGCCCTCTCCATAGCCGATTTTAACGATTTTTGAATCGAAAATACATCTGTCCAAAGTATTTTGAGGAAACCATCCATTACCATCTTTAAGCCCGCTCTTGGCCCGCGTGGTAGATTAGGGCCTACTCCCACCTACAGAGAGGAGGCTTGTGTCGCAGCAGTGTGAACATTATAGGCTAATTATAGAGCATTTTGACAAGCACAATTATTCTGCCAAGCACGCGGGCGAAGCCGCGGGAAAGTAGGTACTCGTATGTAATAAAAAATAATCAAGTTACACACGGCTACAGAAAGCTTTATTTAACCAAAAATTAGTAAGTATTTCGTACAATCCGAAGTCAGCTTATAATGGTTATTATAGCTTGATGTGTAGCCGTGTGTACAATTCTTAATTTGTCATGGCGCATTGAACTACCCGATTTGACGTGTCACGTATATGATAAAATTATCAATTGCACCACTATCAAGAATATTAAACTATCAGCTGTTGCTTCCGTGTGTCACGGGAAGCGGTATGTTTAGATTAATATTTAAAAATAATTTGATGAAAACTATTTAAACTTAAAGAAGAGTTTTATTCACATTGTTTTCTCAGTTTAATCCTAACTAGTATATAATATATTATAATTATATAATCTATACTAATTTTATAAATTCGAAAGTAAATCTGTATGTTACCTTTTCACGCCTAAACCACTGAACGAATTTCGATAAAATTTGGCAGAGAGATAGATTGCATCCCGGGGAAGGACATAGATTGGTTTTTATCGACATACTTCGCGGGCGAAGCCGCGGGCGGAAGCTAGTATCATATAATCCTAACTCTAATAGAAAGTTACTTTGTTACCTTTTCACGCTTAAACCACTGAACCGATCATCCTAAAATTTTGCATACACGTTGTCAGGTGTACAGAAACGGACATAGGGTGGTACAATTCACCCCAAAAAAAAAGTGCTGTTCCCGAGGAAAACAACAATAACGTCATTATGATAATCACAGAACAGATAAAATACATAGATAGCGTCACGTGTCTTTTGTCTTGATCGCATATGAAGTTGCGGGTAACAGCTAGTCAAATATAAATTGAAGTCTCCTGTGAACAATGTGTTCAAATTACATTATCAATCGGATCTTCAGTATGGTCAGTATGCTTATAAATAAGAATAATAATTATTATTGTGATACTAATGTTCGTCAAATGCTGTTTTTTACAGAAGTCTGTCTCTGTATCTGCTGCTGAACTGACGTTTTGGAGCGTCATCAGCGACTAATTTTTGGATGTAGACAGTTTCAAAGAGCTACAAAATCAGCCTATAAGGTTCCCACTGCTAGGACTCAGGCCTCCTCTCTGAGGGGGAGTGGGCCATAATCCAGAACGCGGGCCCAGTGCGGACTGGTAGATGTCACATGTCTTCGAATTTTTGGTTCTAAGACATGCAGGCTTCCTCACGATGTTTTCCTTCACCGTTTTGAGAGCAGTGGTGATGAAATAATTTACACAAAGTAAATTGCCTGCTAGGGTTCGAACCCACGACCTAGAAATCATAAGTCGCGGCCGTCACCAATAGGCTACCGCTGCTCTTCAAAAATCGTGCTTGTCGCATAAAAAATACAAATGCTATAAGATCGTTAAATCGTTCGAATTTATGTAACGTTCACTTCGCGCGTTCATGCCTCTGAGATTACTTATTAGTCCACTATAATTTAATAATAAAATGGTAATTATCTGAAGATGGTAGACAGTGGTGAGTGTACTAAGTAACGTGGGATATGGACAGGGAGATGATGATAGTGAATCACTGAAGAATAAAATGTGACAATTAAATGTGGCTGAAATTCTGGTGCAATAATCACGTTGAATATTACAGTGATACCGATGTCTATTCAGGGCTATTCGCCACGTTATTCACAGAGGTGACGTAAGCGTATCAAAGGTCAAGTACGTCATACATAATTCAGGAGCTAGTTCAATTTCAGAGGGGAGCGCGACTATTTGGGGAATTTCTGTCGATGCTTGAGTTTTTGGTGAAAACATTCAATAACATTATAGTACAATCTAGCCTGAATGAATGAAATAGAATGAACAGAATGGTACCGGAGGAATGGAAAAGACGTAGAGGAAGACAAGTGAAAAGGTGGGAGGATGAACTGCCAAAAGGTTGGCGAAGAACAGCTTTGAACAGGAATAAGTGGAAGGAAATAAAGGAGATAAGATAGCTGGACCTGGTGGCTGATTGTTGCTTAAGATTATTTGTATTATCGCACCTCCAATAAAATAGGGTTACAACTAGAAAAACCTGGATTTTTAAAAAGCGAAAATAAAACCCACGGATTTGTTAATCAGTCTTTATTTTTACATTATTTTCTTTTTTATATCTCGGGACCACTGAGTCCCGGTCCTTTGGAAGGCGTACGAGGGGCCGAAGCCAACTCGCAGAGGCCCCTTAGGAAATTTTAATGAAATGTGACACCATTATTATTATTATGTGATCTAAATTATACATACTTGAAAACCTTACAAAAAAATATGTTTTTAGACTGATAAAAAAATCCGTGAGTTTATTTTCGCTTTTCTAAAAATCCAGGTTTCTCGAGTTGTAACCCTATTTTATCGGAGGTGGGTTATGAACTTACGAATAAACTCTTCTTTGTACATCTATACTAAACTAACAATAAAGTTGAAGAGTTTGTATGAATGCGCTTTTCTCTTGAACTAGGTATCAGTCGGATTCGAAAAATTATTTTTGCATTTGATAGCCCAATTCTTGAGCAGGGCTGTAAGTTATTTACATCACACTAGGACCCTTAGGAGCCGAGCAAAAAGATAAAAAGTCAAAAAGAACGCTAATCGAATACGAAGTAATAGCGCGGATTTCAAAATTAACGACGGTTACAAATCGTATTTA
Source organism: Gortyna flavago (assembly GCA_963669345.1). Taxonomy (NCBI): domain Eukaryota; kingdom Metazoa; phylum Arthropoda; class Insecta; order Lepidoptera; family Noctuidae; genus Gortyna; species Gortyna flavago. The sequence continues at coordinate 13,013,638 of OY770129.1, forward strand.
ATTTTGTTTTCAGAGAAAGCTAAACATTTCGTGTCCTTGGCTTTGTTTGAAAACGTATCAATGTCACTTTGTTTTGAAGAGCTTTGAACTCGCTTATATCACGACTGCGTCACTGAACTAACCTTGAGACGTATTGGCAACACTGATTATTGTCGTAATCGACCATGTAGGATGACATCATCATATTTTAGTTTTGAAAACAATGTTCAGGATTCTAAAAACAAGTCAGGTTTGTATCGTGTTCCTGGGCTTACGGCTAAGTAATAACAGCCGCACGGGTCGATCGATCAGGTAAAGCTACGTTTGCCGCGGTTGGTCCGTGGATGGCTGACCTTCTTTACATACCGAGACCCCTCCGTGCCTCGAAAAGCACGTTAAGCCGTTGGTCCCGGCTGTAATTCATGGATCTTCGATAGTCGTTACAGGTTGTCAGAAGCTCGATAGTCTGACAACCAGTCTTACCAAGGGGTATCGTATTACCCAGTTACTCTGTTGTGGAGATCAGATAAGCAGTCGCTCCACGTTAAATAATGGTATTCAACAGCATCCAGTTAGATTGGAAGCCGAGCTCAACATAAGTAAGTAGTTAGGAAAAGGCTATAGACAGATGACGTGATGTCAGGTTTGTAAGCTATCGAGGTACTTAGATCTCACTTACAACTGACAGAACTTTCTACTAACTAGCCAGACCTAATGCTCTATGAAATTGCGCAAGATCATATTGTTTTTACCCTGATAATATTTTTTGCACATTAATTTAAGAAAGTCTTGGTTTATAAGCTTTTCTGAGTTCTAAATATATATTTTTCAAAGTCAAAGACCTGTCTGAGGTCGATATGTAAATAGATATTTCATTCTTATTCTTCTTATTTTTAGGAAATAGGCATCTGCGTCTTATGACGTAGATACCTATTTCCTAAGTGACGGTTTTTTTTTTTTTTTTCCTATTGGCATCTCGTAGTTGACCTTGAGAGGTCGTGACTACTTAACCGGACTATCCTGTGGTTGCCTTAAGAAAAACTCAAAGCCTCCAGCCAGGGGCATAAAACTAACTACGTTAAGCTAAGCGACTACGCACTAAGGGCACCCCCTGTGGGGTACGAACCTCGGCTTAGGGCGTCGCTGGGGAGGGCAGCAAGAAGGGACAGGCTGGATCACTGTTATATTATTTAAGCTTGATGGAGCCGGCATTTCCTATCTGACTACTCTGAGAAGAAATGCCGAAACAAACTCAGAGGTCACAGTCGGGAATTTAAAACTACTGGCTCAGCTGCGGCGCGGGCTGGCACTGCATCGGGCAAGGGTCGGGGGGGTGAGTTTACTTGGGGACGTCGCGAGGGACCTCGTCGGCGAGGTCGGAATGTCGGTCTTTTGTTTTTGTGGACTGTACTTGTAGATTTGTTGCTCTCCTGGAGGAGAGTTATGGGGTCGTCAGGGTCGGATAGGACATGTTTTGGGCGGCGAGCCTTGCTGATGTTAGAGGGAGAGTAATTGGCGGCCTGGACAACTAGAGGGTTGCGGTGTTTGGTGGCGGAATCGAAGAAACGCTTTGAAAGGCGTTTCATGTACTGCTTAATAGTGGGGATTCTGAGGTCAACATGGAGGATCTCATTACGAACGAACCAAGGGGAACCCGTAGCCTTTCGAAGGAACCGGTTTTGAAGGGTCTGCATCCTATGGATGTTGTGGGGTTTTGCATGTGCAAAGACTGGACAGGCATAGGTCATAATTGGCCTGATGCACGCTGTGTAAATGCGCAGCTTGCACTTGAGTGACAGTTTGCTGCGTGCATTGAGAACGGAGTGGAGTCTGCCAAGAGCGAAAGCGGCGCGCGAACGAACCTTCTTTATGTGTTCTGTGAATGAGAGGTGTTTGTCGAGAATGACACCTAGGTATTTGGCTTCTAAGTGACGGGCAAGCTAGGCCATTATTATTCTACCAACACTATTTGCTTTGTAGATTTGATTGGTAGGTACAATGAACAAAACAGTTTGGTTCTCACACTCATCCTAATGAGTGTTGGACTTGCATAATCTGTGTTACTGAAATAAAAAGAAAAATATTATCTATCTATCTATTCGTATACTAATAATAAAGCTGAAGAGTTTGTTTGTTTCTTTGAACGCGGTTATCTCTGGTTCCAACAGTCAGATTTGAAATTCTTTTGTCATTTGATAGCCCAATTCTTGAGTAAGGTTATAGGCTACTTAACATCACGCTATGGTACTTAGAACAAGAAAGTCACTCGGAAGAAGTCGCGGACAGAAGCTAGTATAATTATAAATAAAATAAAATATAGGAGGAAAATGAAGAAAAGGTTTTTTTGTACGTCATCTGTGTCAGTCACACCTGTCTCTGTGTGTTTCTAAAACTGGATGTGCCATATTAACCACATGTCACGTTAATATGGATATGGATTAAGTAACACTAGATACTTACTTAAGATAGCTGTCTCTGTAGTCCTTCAGAACGGATTTCGGCAATGGCGCCCTATCTCAGCGAAGTTTAGCTTTCGGTGCGGGAGATAATATAATGCACAAGTGTGTGTGCAGACACAGGTACACACGACTGGACAAAGATCAGAACAACAGCTTAACTTGCTTTCCTAGGTACGGCGGTATCACACCGCCATCTTCGAAACTCCGGACTGTTACTGTTATTCCTTGTGGAAAAATCCAATAACATTTCGCCCGACCTAGAAATCGACCCCAGGGCCCCACGCTCAGTAGTCGCGCTTGCGACCATGAGACCAACGGGGCAGTCAGAAGCCTGCATACGCAGATGTCTAACTTGAAAATAGATTCACTCTTAGCAAGATACCAACGTCTTTTATCAACTGTACCTACGTACATTGTACACAAAGTACATTGTTATTCAGGCAATAATGTCGAAGATCATTGAAAACGTTTAATGATTCTGATAAAATCGTGTGATTAGTGACGACAACGTGAATCATATTGTTTTTAAACTGGATGTGTCGTATCAATTTTCCTGTTTTTAGACTATTAGTATTTCGCTCATGGCTAAGTATGATATCATGCCGACCCGAGCAAGTGTGTAGCACGCCTTATTAAAGTTCCTCTATTTATTTTTGTAATGATTACACTTACAACATGTATTTATTAATTACTAGTTCTTGCCATCCAGGATGAAAAGTAGCCTATGTCCTTACCCAGGTTATGGTCTATTTTGCTCTGCCCAATTTGCTCTTTCATCTAAATCCCTTCAGCCGTTCTAGCGTGAAAGCATAACAAACAAACTCACTTGTGTATTTAAATATTAGTTATATAATCCTCCAGACCGTATGGCCGTGGCGGCCAATATCAACAGAGAATAGCCTTCGGCGGAGGAGATTTTATAGTGCACAAGTGTGTGCGCAGACACAGGTACACTCTCTCTTCCCTCACTATCATAGTCCGATAGGACGGCAATCCGATACGACCGGAGAGAGATCAGGCGCAGGACACGGGGTATCACACCGCCAACTTCCAAACTCCGGGCTGACTGAGATATTATGGAAAAACAATATGCAATCTTATTAGTTAGGATTTAGGTTAACAGCAAAAATTAAGCTATCAGCTTTTTTGCTAGATCAGCGCAGTAAAAAAACTCACACTGGGTTAATGGCACTATAGCGTGTTAATTGGACTGACTGATCAATTGAGTTCAAAACTACTTCTATTCATTCTATTACATAAAAGGGGCGTGTGGCAGATTGAAGCAGCCATCCAACCACAGTAGTGTATTATTACCGAACTGACTGGATATCTATGTGGCTTTTCTAATAAAAATGCAAAAAAGTAAAACTGGTATTTGGTCAGATGAAAAAAAAAAACAAAAGTTGTTCATTCATACCAGGCTTCAGCACTTTTTGGAAGTCAATAACATTTCCTGTGGTAAACTATAAAATTAAAGCAATAATTGACTGGCACCATCTAAAGCATCTTTTTTTGGCTAGCCTATATAATGTGTCCCACTGGTCGGTAAAGGCCTCCCCTTTTTCCTTCCAAACCTTATCTTGTGCGATATCCGTGTTGACTCTCCATACCTTATCAGATCGTCACACCACCTTTGCCGTGGTCTCTCGACAGCGCTGTTCTCTCAGGAGTCCAGTAAGTGACGATCTTTGCCCATCTCTCAGGGTGCATTCACGCGACGTGTCCAGGCCCACTCTCACTTCAGCCTGGCTGTTTTTTCTCCAACATCCGCTACTTAAGTTATGGAAAGGATTACGCAAAATTAAAACGAACAGTTTTTTCTAGAACATGATTCTGTGATTTTAAAGCATGCTTATATAATAATATTGATTAATTTATTTCATACAGTTCAATATGCATATAATTATCGCAGTGAAAAGCTGATGTTAAGCACATTGCTAAAGTGTGTCACATTTATGATGACACCGAGTCGTTAACCTGCGCGAGCGCATAGATTGTTCTAGTCCAATATTCCATGTGGTTTCTGCCATAGGTACGATCAACCGCATGTCTGTTAAACTACGAAATAAAGGCGTTGTCCCATAGATTGTGCAATGCCTAAATGAAGAAAAAATACAAACTATAGTGTACTTATTAGCGTTCCAGCTCAACGCATAATACACTTTAATTTTATCAAAGATAGAAACCTGTTTAGTAGCTATTTTGTAAAAATAAAAATATGCTTGCCGTCAGGTAGGTAGGTAGGTCAGGTAGTATACCTATAGCTACAAAGCCAGAACACACATCAAAACACATTAAGATTACCTAAAGCCGGTATTTGGTCAGATAAAAATAAAAACAACAATTTTTGAACGTCAAAAAATTTTTGTTTATATGTTACATATATTTGTACCTATCTCATCTCCCCTCATTTAATAATAACGGTATAATTACAAATATCTTATCAAGGAAGAGCTTGCCTAGCTACTAATAACCTAAGTAGTTGTTAGACAAACAGAACGACGTGTTTGGCCACCTTACAAACATGTCTAGCCCCCTATGAACATCTTATACAAAGTTGACTGATCTTTATCTGCTCTGGATAGGTGACCATCTTTACGTACCAAGACCCCTCCATGCCTTGGAAAGCACGTCATTCTTCCTTGAATCGGTTGTGATACCAAAACTTTGATACGATTTGTGTTCAGTCAGTTCACTTCGAGTGAATAATGCCGATTGAGATACAAGTGAAGCGTCAGTAGTGCCATTCCCATATTTTTGAGTGCGTTCACATTCTAATGTCAGACTCGTTCTGTTAAAAGTACCTCAAATTTCATTCAAAAACTCCTCAAATGACATTGATTGTCGCTGAGATGAGAATTGGCCTTCTGATATCAACTCTACACGATTTCGAAATGTGGAAGTTTCACGTTTTCGTTCTTTGAGCCTTGCACTACCTATTTCGTCACCTGTCAATATGAGTGTATGAGTGTATTGGTTAGTACTGGCCACCTTTACACAACCATTATCTAATGCCTCATTAACTTCTCTGAGTAGGGCGATGCAAACAAAACATGCAGCCAAAGTGACCTCTGCGCTGCCACCGATAACGCCGTGGAAGTGGCAAAGTTTTGGGCAAATAAAATTTGAATAACAGTCGTACCAGCGACACGAAGAAGAAGAATTAGGGCGAACCACCAATCGAAAACCAAAGTACCATCCGTCTAAACAAAAATTAGATACATTCTACGTCTTTGTTTGCATGAAAATTATTTATTTATTTATTACAGCACGGAAGACTTACAGCTAAAAAAAAACAAAAAAAAAAAGGAAACAATAGTCGACAGAAAGCCGATTACAAGTCTGCCTTTAGGCTTATAATAGAATTTGAGTTGTGATTAAACAACATTTTCCTCATAATTTGTAAAAATGAACGTTTTACATTGATATTCTCTGTTATTGGCTTCAATTGATAAAACTCTGCATCCGGGCACACGTTCTGGAAGTTTAAATTAATTTTAAATTGCAAAAAAAAAACATATTGCCGTATCTCCTAACTCCTAACAGATTAGGAGTGCTGTGGCATCAACAGCTCGGTAGCATTAGGTAAGTGATGACTCTCAGACTCAAACCCTTGAATCATCATTAAGTTTCATTTGATTTGAGAGAGTTCAACTAACACACTGTACATGCCTACAGAAGAGGATTTTCCTCGTCTTGCATGGGATCCCTTCATCAGACTCTGGCTTGGTGACAATGGGACTACCTCGAGAGCATACCCTTTCAAACCCTAATGTCAACTGCTCATCACCTGTTACAAAATATTCCTTTTCCCGATGCTGGGACGTTAATTGTTGAGGAGTTCTACCGGTAAGAACCAGGAGAACTGGAGCTGATTGTAAAGTCACCATCAGCTCCACTTTACCATACGCATTGTGACGAACCTAAATTGTTTAGCAACCATATTAAAGCAATGGAATCGCAACCCGTGAAATATTTGTCATTGAATAGTTCCGATGGCCATCTGTGGTCTTCATCATCAGTTCCACTTCACCAAATTATACTTTCTGAATGCAAATGCTTAACTTATTGAAGAAAATACCAAAATTGCTATATGTATGGCTATAATATTTGAGGAGTTCCCTCAATTCCTCATGGATCCCATCATCAGAACTGAATTTTGACAAAAATGGGACCAATCTGAAAGTATATCCTTTTAAATAAAAAAATTATTTTCCAAATCGGTTCATAAATGAAGGCGTACTGAGGTAACAAACAAAAAAAAAAATACAACCGAATTGATAACCTCCTCCTTTTTTTGAAGTTGGATAAAAATAACAAAACAACACTCCATTCTGTTTGTGTATTATTGGGAAAATTATTGTGCCTACTTAGGACCCATCCTATGGGTCCTATATAATTACCTGGGTACTTGAAAATTATGTGAACTTTTGGGAACCATTACGTACATTAACAATCTACAGATAAATTTTTATTAGGCTACGATTACTTTTGAAATCGTTACGTTTTATTGTCTCAATTAGACATTTAAAGAGCAGTATTTACCAAACTCATACATGAACACACGTCTACTTTCTATGGGAGTAAGCAAAATAAAAAAATCGTTCCAACTAATTACCGTGCGTCGCGTCCATGCCGCGTTTGGTGCAAAATAATTATTCGCACTAAAATTAACGTTATGTAAGTATTTGACATAGTATTGTGACCTTTTTAATTTTCCATGGTAACTACATAAGTGTGACTTCCTGACTGATGACATTGTACACAATGATGGTAATTAAAATAAATTAATTGTTCCTAATAATTAATTGGTGCGTATGCCACTTCATGAGTGCCGCACTTTCATTCAGGTCGCGCCACAGTCATCACGAAAAAAAATATAGGACTCTCGAATGATGTGCGAAAGTTAAAAAAAAGCTTTAGAAAATTAATGTGACATTTGATGTTCGTTTCTTGAATTTGAATTCCGAAATCGTTTGAAATGAAGTGGTTATTTTATGTGATCGTTTTAGTGTACATGTTCTACAGGACAGGTATCGTATAAGCCGCATATATAATTCATTCGTTCATTAAAAAATAATTCTTAAAGTTACTGTAAAAAAAACAGATTTTCGTTTGGGACACATTAACAAGGTCCGACCGTTTTGTCTTTGAGAAGGACGACAAAATCGTAATTATTAAAAAAAATTAGGATGTCGATTCATCTGTCTACCCTTTTATGATTATAATAAGGTTTTTGCAATACTTTAATAAAACTAATCATTAAGACTTACAAAAGGCTTGAAGTAGCATAATTAATTATATTCATGATTATTTAGTGTACGGGCTAAAACTAGTGGAAAACACTTTGACTGTGGATCCTGTCACTTACGGCGACGACGAGTTCCTGAAAGTGGGAAGTCACAAAAGCATCAGCTGTAAAGCGTCCAATAGGAATCAAAAGGTAAGTTTTAAAAAGGTACAAAATTCGATTAAAAATTTCGTTTTATAAAATTTAATGAATGAGAAAAAACATTGGAACAGAAGTAAAATTTTAAGAATAAAAACTATTAAGTAACTATTATAAGAAATGTCTTATTTAAAAAAAGATAACTGAAAATCTCTGTTTCTATGGAAACTTTAAAATCGGTCTAATTTGGCTGTAACACAATTTTTCGAAAATGTTCTCAGCTAACTTTTTAGACCTTTTTATCCTGCTTAAGTTTCATTAAAATCCGTTCATTCATTTCGAAAAACAAGGGCTTGAAAGTTTGTATGAAATGCCGTACGGCGTAAACGCTCTTAATACTTAGCGAGTGCAGGTCGTTTTCAGTTCACGAGTAAATACAAAAATAGTCCTTAGTAAAAAGAAAAACATCGCAGCCTTTTATCCTGCCCTACCGTGGAAGGGTTTTAGACTAACATTGGGTGGATGTCACGATTCGATGCCTACGCGTTACGTTATTTATATGTGGCCTTTTTAGGCCCCCTGGGGCCTAAAAAGGCCACTTTGGCAGAATCATAAAACAATTCATATCACGCAATTTCATCTGTATGACAGTCTTGTATGTAAATTAGTAAAATGCCTTAGGTACACCTCTGCCAAACAGATGAATTGTTTTATGATTCTGCCAAAGTGGCCTTTTTAGGCCCCCAGGTCATGGAAATAAAACTAGATGTGGGTAGTGATACTGGAAATTCCAAACGTCCCTTAGCTGAGGTTTAAAGCACAATTTCGAACATGTTCGACGACTATAAAACGTTTAAAAGATCAAGACTGAATCCAGCACTATCCTGATTCGTTCTTTCTTATATCTGTACATCTAGTCAGTCTTCAGTCTAGTTTTAATTTAACGACTATAACTTTACTGTTAAAGTTGTAGTCGTTAAATTAAAACACTGACCAGCATAGGTATTCACAACCAGTTAATACGCTTCTGTGCCGAATCGAACGCTAATCAATGTTGTCGAAGGAGTCCTCGACGCTGTTCCCACACAAATATGTGTAGCTATACAATATTATGTTGACCGTTTAAATCAAATAGACGACTGGTATTAAATGGTTTACACAGTACAATACGCACACAATATACCTACTTACCCCGTTACTAATAAACGCTGTATAGCGTCTGTATAGTTACACAATGCTATGTCTTCTTCTTTCGAAAGTCAAATTACTGACGACTGAAAGAGAGAAATCGATGTGTAACTATTCATGGCATATGTGGATCATATAATACGTTTATTAGTAAGGGGTTACAGTACGAAGTGATCACCGTTTTCATATTGATTGTACTCTTGCATGAACAAGTCATTACAGGACAACAGCTTCTTAATTTATAATATTTCAGGTGGAATGGCTAGATCCAAACGGTCACGTGGTCAAGCGCATCCCGGGCAGTCGGATCTTCTCGCAGGAGCATTTCTTGCCGTCCATGAGAGGCCGAGCCCCGGCGTTGGTGCTGACCATCACCAAGGCTTCGGTGCAGGACTCAGGGGTATACCAGTGCCGGTCCGGGAATTTGTTGCAGAATGTGTCTTTGTGTGTTATTGGTAAGTTTTTCTTATCAATATTTAGCTTACATTTATCACTGGACTATATTCATTTAGCACTGGAAAAATCAAAGTCTTTTTAGAAATGGATCTGAATCATAGAGTCCCAACCTTTTGATAAATCGGTTAGTGACTAACTTCTTTATTCATAAACGTTGCTTAAAGTTAAGTAGAGATTAGCGACTGACCATCAACTATTTTAATCATCGCTTTTAAAATAAACCCCTAAAGGTCTATTCAGTTATAGCGTTGTCGCCATAGGCCTGCTATTTATACGAGTAATAGTCTGGCCGGCCTTTCATATGTTTATTTTGTCATTATCGCGCCAGTTACCCTCTCCATTCCCTCTTACACTCCAAGCGTAACATAAGTACGTACTTAGGTATAATACTAAAACGTGTAACTTTAAAAAGAAACTTAATTAAACACCGCAAAACAACTCCAATAACTATTGCTAACTAGTTCAAACTTCAAAGTGCAATTCACGTTCAAAGCTTTCATCGAACCACGAAGCGGAATGGGCAAATTAGATTCGATCAGAGTTCAGTTGCTCGAATATGAAACATAATAACTGTCGTAATATGATTGATTTTGATGTGCACTGTGGTGGTTGCTATGGAGTGACTATAAATATGCAGTAGGTATACAGAATGTCCCGTAATTAATGGTAAAACCTTTTAAGTGGTTATTGTACTTATCGTTACAAACAACTTTAATTACGGGATCAAACATGAAATCGCGAAAAAAATCAGCTGTTCCCTACATTTATGCTCGCATAACTCGTCAAATGTAGGTAGGAAATAGCAGATTTTTTTTCGCGATTTTAGGTTTGGTCCGATAGTAGGTTGGTAGGTTGTTCATAAGTAAGCTGAAGTTTGACGGCTGTTCCCCAATGAAGGCTCACATAGACAGGCGCGACGCGACTCTAGTATAACTATTTGTATCAAAACTTTATGGAAACTGTTCTACTAGCATCGTTGCGTCGCACTTGTCCGCGGGAGCCTTATTAATAATAAAATAATAAATTGTTTTATTTGGGACAACATACGAACCATTTTTGTTAGTACACACCTTAGATACTACACTAGGATTAGAATTGGATTGGATCGGAGGATTGTGTAAGAATTAGCATATTGTGTAAGGATTGAAGGTACTGTTGCAAAGCCGTCATGGAGTTATAGGCTAGGCAGTAGTATTAAATGTTTAGTAAACCTTTCAATTAAGTATCGGTTGCTTTAACTTGAACTGATTGTACAACTTGTTTAGACATTCATATTATTACGAAATTCTCATTTTTTGTAAGCCATACGTAAAGTAAAGATGTAGGTCCTAACCAACCATATATAAATAAAAACGAAATTATGGATTGATAAACATACATTTGAAGCGATGTCGTAAGCACTCTTTTGTAACTTGAAGTGGAAAATCAACAGGTTTGAGGGTACAACCAGCTACTCAATTATAATGGCACTATAGAAATGTAGTGGCACACAGGTTTGGAATTGATTTAATAGTTTACTTACCTAGCTAGGTATCATTATTAGAAAAGAAAAAAAAACATCTTTTATTTTTGGATCAGTTTTGAACTGTCAATAAAATGTGTAATTTTTTCATTGTGAAGATTCTGGTTTTCATGCTTTTTTCAAAAACCATAACGTTTCAGAGGAGCAATTCTCGTAATTCTAAGAACGTTCACAGTCTGATCTCCGTGTCAATCCGTCAAAAAAAACCTTTAAATTCCCTAAATTTTTGACATTGATTGTCGCTGAGATGAGAATACGATTAGATTTTGAACGTGTTTATTTACGGGGCCTAAAGATGACAAAAAAAATATAAGTATGAAACTCAGTGGGATATAGACTTCTCTTTACGGTAAGTACTCGATTTATAAAGGGAACAGAGAGGCAGTGCTGTAATTGCGTAACACACTAACAATATCAATGGCTTACATTTGACATTCATTGCGTTATTGAGCAGATAAATTTTTCGAACGTAATAAGCGATCGATTAGCAATATTCATCAAAATGATTCAAATTTTGATTGAAAGTGTGTTGTGCGATTAGAGTGCGGGTAACAAACAATCAAAATAAGCTTCCACTGAGTTCCACCGAAACCATTTAACATGTCAACATTGTCCACAGAACCGTCGGACTTCGCAGACACTCCAGTGGAAGTGGTCGCAGACTTGGGCCGCTCCATAACTTTATCCTGCCAAGCTAAAGGTGACCCAGAACCAAGAATTTCATGGAACAGGAATGGAGTCATCATTAGCGGTAGGTATAAGCTATGCTTTGTGTATACCGCTTAAGTGCTTTGAAAAAGAAACTGAATATTTCTACAAAAACTCAAGCGTCAATTTGATACCAGGAGGACAATACCCGTATTCAAAAGCGTTCAAAATCTAGTCGCAATCTCATCGTAGCGACCATACAACACATATACACACACACATACATATATAGCGACAATCAAAGAAGTCAACGTTTTGTGAAATTAGAGGTATTTTGTACAGATTGAGACTCGAGTTTAGAATGCAACCTATCTTGGGATTACGGGAATTGGCCCACCTGGTACCAAATCGACCCTCCAATTTTTTATTGAAATATTACATTTTCACTAGTGAGCAAACATCATTAATCACTGTAAGTTAGAGGTTGTTTTTAGGCGGGTCCTGAAAAAAAAAAACAAAGAAAGGTTTTTTTTGTTTTTTGCTTTGAAACTTAACTTTGAATAAAGTTTATTCACCTTTGCGCAGTATTTTTTATTGTCATTAGTGACGCCACCAAATTACTAGTTCTAAGTGTAAAAAAATGTGCTTGGCTATAAGAAAGTAGGTATACAATGTGTACAATCGAAAACAAAAATTCCATGTAGTTATATGTCACTGCATGGAAAAATAAATATTAAAGTTTTTAGTGCATAGGTATAATTCGAATCCTTTTGATCGTAAGTAGTTAATATTTTTTTGTAAATAAATGTATTAAAATATAATATTGCACCTACGTTTAAATAAATTTTAATGAATGCTTTGTCACGTATTATAATAATATACACGAGTAAAATATTTATTTTATGTCTACTACATGCCTTTAAGATTTTTACATAAGTACCTACAACCCGGATAAGATTTTGTCATTAAAAAGAAAAACAAAAGACTATAATAATACTGGAGGAGTCTTTTGTTACATGTTTTGTTAAAAATATTTATTACATAATTATTATTATATTTAGGTATCCTTGCAGTGCGATTCTGTAACCATCTCACCGTGAAAACTTAGGTGAAGTGAGCGTGGAGTGAGCTGTCAGTGTCATCCCACCTGACACTAGGGATTGACGAAGCATACATTTATAATCATAATCGAGATTATAATAATATTTAAAATTACTTTTTTGTGGGATTTTAAAATGAAATAGCCTAGAGAATAGGTAGTAGAATATGATTGTAAATGAAATGAATAAATTATTGTCAATTCTTCATAAATCACGCTGATAGTAATTCAAAACTCTTTTGTCTAGATGAGGACAGCTCAACAAAATACAGAGTGATGACAAAGTACAACATCCAAGGGTTCGAAAGTCTGCTGACCATCACATCACTGGAGCCAGAAGATAGTGGTATTTACTCCTGTCTGAGCGTTCAAGAGAGCTCTCAAGCCGAAGACTGTAGCCACACCTCGACGTTTAATATCACTTTGAATGTAAACTGTAAGTGTTTGGATATTATCTATCTCGTAGCCACTTAGTTAATTTTGCGCTCACTATATGTAATTATATTCGTTCTATTTCAGATCCTCCTATATTTGACGATGGCAATAAAACTAAGCTTGTTTATGGCAAGATTAACCAAGAGTGAGTATCTACTTGTAACCGCACTTTAAGTCCACGGCTTACCACAGTCGACTGCTGAGCTAAATACACCACTACAAAGTTTCTCTCCGTCACAATACCCGGTTTTTTGCATTCCACAAATCCACACTTGACCCAGTTTCTCCTAACCTCATTTTTAAGGTTGATGATCCACCTAGCAACCGCACTTTTGTTGACTAACCCGAGTATAATAACTTTAGACTTACATTAGTAGTATGTGTATAGGTACTAAATATAATGCTTACTATGATAGCGTGACGGTTGACAGGGGAGAATGGAAAAGAAAACGTGTTGCGCCGACCACATGTGGCTAAGAAAAGGACAATGATGATGATGTACCTACTCATTTATGCCTTTTTTGTATATATGATGTCATCATAATCATCATACAGGTCCTCATCTGCCCGCCTTTTCCCAACGATGTTGGGGTCAGCTTCCAGTCTAACTGGATGCAGCTGAAATGGAGCGACTGCCTATCTGACCTCCATAACCCAGTTACTGGATAATACGAGGTATCGTATTATCATGAATGAATGACAAGCGGGACCGTGCTTTTCGAGGCACGAGATGGGCATCCATTCACGGACCAACCGCGGCAAGCGTAGCTTAACCTGATCGATCGACCCGTGCGGCTATAATAAAGCTGAAGAGTTTGTTTGAGCGCGCTAATCTCTAGAACTACTAATTCTTGAGGAAGGTTAAGTTATATGTTCATCACAAAATGAATTAAAGTCAGAAAGAACGCTAAGAGAAAACGAAGTAAAAGCGCGGGCGGGCGATGCGATGCGACGCGGTGGGTGAGGAGCCGAAATATTAAGCGGACGAAGTCGCGGACAGAAGCCAGTCTGTAGATATTCTTGAGATCATTTTACAAACAATTCGGTTGAAGTTTCAGAAATCAGCGAAGTCATTGCGTAACACCGGCGGCATTGGAATCAATCAATGCACAAAGGCATTGGAATCGATTTCCATTTTATGTGTGTTATGCACATAGACTTATAAAAAAAGATGGACTCCGCGCCACGCATATCGAAAGTGAAGCACCGTACCGATCTATGTGTGCGTGATTGACGACTGCCGCTGTCGTGTGACGTAATGGCGGCCGGTCGGCATACTATGATGTAAATGTGAGCGTGAGGCGTGTCTGTATGACTTTCGATATGCGTGGCGCGGAGTCCATCTGTTTTTATAAGTCCATGGTTATGCAATCACCCCGTTGGTGTCAAAAATACACGTTTTGAGAACTTGGGTTTGTGAGATTAGCCGTTGTTTTGAGGTATACCTAATAGGTGTCTGGAACTTCTTATAGACCTCAGTCTATTTTAAAATATAAGTACACTTAGGTGCCTGTACCTAGAGCTAATAGATAGAATATAATATGAAGTGTATTGTCAATACAGTGTTCCCTGAGTATTTGCACTACTTACATCACGTCGAAGAACTTACGAGTACCATATTAAACTAGTAGCTTGGCGCCATCGAAAGTACTCGGTTTTTGCAAGATGACGGCATATTATACAGTCAAAAAATTTCGAAATAGGTACTTCGTTTTTTTTTAATGTGGTCCTTATTTTTCAGAGTTGAGATAGTTTGTTCTGCAGACGGTTACCCAGCACCCACATACAGATTTTTCAAAGACTTAAGAGACGATATTTTGTTCGAGTTCGATAAAAAACAGATAAAACTGATGGATGATGGCTCTAAGGCGGTATTGACAGTGGTAGCTAACCAGTCTACGTTTTGGACAAGGTTCAAGTGCCAGGCGAGCAACGAGCATGGCGATACTGACAAGTATTTCACTTTGATGAAGATTGAAAAACCAAAAAAGCCTGATGAGGTTAGTTGGCATGAAGATATTTAGATTCACAGATAAAATAATAACCACCCCGCTTAGAAAACAGCATTATTACCGGGTACCGGGTTACCGGACATGGCGACGACACCTAGTTGGAGACTCGGAGCGTTTCAAAAGGCACTTAGCAAATCGTTTTGAGTTTATGATCTGCTCTGCTAATTGTTGCAGGCATCTGAATAAGGCGCTCTGTTTTCACTCTCATTAAGAAAATTCTTAAAAAACATTATTAAAAATAATTACCTAAATGAAAGTTACACTTTTATTTTGTCTAGGTATCAATATAGGATGAGATTGGCAGACATATTAAATTAATAGTTATTGAATTTACAGGTAAACTTCTATAATGGCACTTCAAATTCAGTATTTTTGAATATAACGTGGTATGATGATGTACAATTTCCAATTAATGGTAAGTTTAAATTATTACATTTTTTTAGACAGTAAATCCATGGATGATTTACTTTATCAAGAAGTATTCATAAAAAAACCGGCCAAGTACGTGTCGGACCACGCACAATGAAGGGTTCCGTAGTTGGAATGAATTTATCCCAAGAACAAACTTAACATTGTAGTTGAAAAACATGTTCTCCCATACATTCCAACTGAAAATATAAGTTTGTACGCACAATATTGAGAAATTTACCATGTTGTTTCAAGATCATAGACTTCTTATTAATTTTCCTGTAATCTATAGGTATAGAACTATAGTCTGAATTTTTTTCAAAATTTTAGGCTCAGTAGTTTCGGAGATAAGGGGGGGGGGAATGGTAAATTTCCGTCTATTGTCTTTAATAACTTTAATACAATTTATTTTAAAATTATTAAAAATAAATTGTATTAAAATATATTTGAGATCCTCACGGTACCTAAGCCCTTTCATTTGATATGTCACACGGTACAGATATCGAAACTTTTTTTTAAATTGTCTATTTTCCCCTCAAAAATGACACTCCCATTTTCAAAACTCATTTATTTACGTTACACGTCTGTGTTTGGGTCACAGAGATTCATATGTGTACCAAATTTCAACTTAATCGGTCCATAAGATTCGGAGCAAATTGGCTGTGACAGACGGACAGACAGACAGACAGACACACGAGTGATCCTATAAGGGTTCCGTTTTTTCCTTTTGAGATGCAGAACCCTAAAAAACCGGCCAAGTGCGAGTTGGACTCGCATACAAAGGGTTCCGTACCACCATACAATATTGAACACTACATATAAAATAACGGCAAAAAAATCACGTTTGTTGTAAATATTTATTTTATTCTATTTTTAGTATTTGTTGTTATAGCGGCAACAGAAATACACATTCTGTGAAAATTTCAGCTGTCTAGCTATCACGGTTCATGAGATACAGCCTGGTGACAGACGGACAGACGGACAGTGGTGGAGTCTTAGTAATAGGGTCCCGTTTTTACCCTTTGGGTACGGAACCCTAAAAACAATAATAATCAATACCAAATCCAAGGCGGGTTTGGTATTGAAAAATATTGTTTTTACAAGTCAAGTTTTTATCAATACTACGGGTGTAGTATGAAAACGTTGCTAGACTTCTTTTTAGTTAAGTCTAAAGTTACATTAACTTAAAAACGAAGCAAAAGATTAGAGTCAAGAGCAAACCAATGTCAAATAACAAAAAAAAAATGGAGTAGATATGTAAGGATCGTAGCAGGTGGCATTCTGTAGTTTCTGCCTAACCCCTATGGGAAGGAGGCATGAGTTTATGTATATTTGTATGTGATCTAATTTAAAACTGCACACTGCTTTAATTGTTTTTCAGCGTTCGAAGTTCAATTTATAAAAGATAAAAGTGATGGCAGCAGAAAACTTGCTTTACCTACTTTATCCACGTGGAGGAAAAGTAAGCAGACTAAAATTCAGTTTGATGAAGTGGAAACTATTGATCCAGAAATTAACGGTAAGGGAATTTATTATTATTTATTAGAAAATTTCATGTTTTACATTTTTGAGCTGTTAGGCCTTTTACAAATGTGCCGTAGCTGCAGCGGCATAATGTGTAAACGGCCTTAGATTATCGTTATTCAATGTCTTGCGACTTTATACGGTACAGACTTTATACAGCCTCTTACAGGGCCACTTCACCTCTTACCTTCTCTCTCCATTCCTGGTGACTGACAGATGGAAATAGTAACAGCAGCCACCTCACAACTTATGTCTATGCTACAGAGTTTATCTTTCTAAATACACTACAACACTTGACACTTTTTTTTACTTATTTCAGGCCTCGTAGTCGGATTAGACGAATTAGAAGCAGATACCTCTTACTGGATCAGGCTCCGAGTTATAAACGAAGTAGGGGAGTCTTTCTGGTCAGACCCTAGCCTGGTTTCCACGACAGCTGAAGACGATGAGACTACCACCACGGAAACCCCTGAAGCTGAACAAGAAGTGGGTGACAATGAGGAGTCTATGACAGATGCCACTTTCTACGGAATATTCTTCGCGGGTGGCATATTTGTCGTGTCCTTCGTTTGCATGTTCGCTATGAGAATGGTCAAGTAGATGTTCTTTTGTTTTAATTAGGTACCTAATGTGAATTATTGTTTGTATATTGTATGCTATTTATATGGTATCTATTGTTAATTTGAATTTAATGAAGTATTTTAGTTGTAAATACTTATTTTAAAGTAAATGTAATATAATGTATCTTTGTTTTGTATTTTGTACAATCTGTCCAATATTTCACGAGAACATGTTTCATTGCAAATAAATAGTAATTCTTATTACGGAGTCTTATTTCAATTAATGAACCGGTTAAATGTTTATAAATCATTTTATTAGAGGCAGAAACACCAGTGTAATTAACATAACAATTAGTGTATATGAAACTCATTAGCCGACAATATTATATATGTACACAGTAGAAATTACCGGAAATGTTTACATTTTTTACAAACGGCAATAAACATCTTATAAAACAATGATTTCGTTCAACTACTTATAATTTTTTATGTAAACGCTACAATTGTTCAATGGTTCTCGACAGTGAATATAAATATGCAGCACGATTTGTATGAGGCTCATACAAGCCATTAATTTTTAGTGATACCAAGCTTCTTAAGCTAACTTTGCAAGTAATGTTCAAAGGTACATCATTCTTAACGTGTTAGGAGCAATGAATGTCAATAGCGAAATGTCAATTATGACATTTTTTGTTTAATTAATCTCAAAGATTGATCATAAAAATCGATCATTTTTAGCTCATATATTATGGTAAACCTATCTATGTTTTACCTAAAGAAGCGATACAAATGAAACGAATACACAATAGAATTATCAGTCTTCCTGCAAGAACATGGTAGAACTGTGACTTAAGCAATTCAAATTGACCGATTTTGTTAGGTAGGTATTAGTAACTTGGAATGTAAAACTCTAAATAAAATCGTTAACAAATTTTGAATAAATAGTACCTGCATAAATATTGTCATAGTTTATAACGTTAAGGATTCGATTTCGTCAACATTTAAAATTAAACTTACTCTAACAACGACGATAACTTAAAATATACTTAGTAGTTATCTACTCGTACATAGTGCATGTATCAGTTCCTGCTACACATACCTATGAGTGTACTTTTGGGGTTAATTTATTAATTTATAGGCAGACACATTACAGAAAGGCTTCGATATTGTTTTTATTATTTTACTTTCTCACACGAAAACCGAAATACTTAGGTAGGTTTACATAGCAAAACCACTAAGTATTTCACTTTCCTTATTTCTGTAAATGAGTAGTACCTACGTACTTGGCGCTGGCAACCCTTATTAGGGTCAAACCTACTTATAATTCCTAAACCAGTGGACATCACTTGAATATAAGTGTTACTAGGTAACAAAGTAGGTTTAGATATTATTTAACATTCAATTTCAGTTAACCTAGATGTAAAAAATATTATTAATCCCAAAAGTACGCTTTTGACCATTTTACATATTATATGCGATAACTTAAAATTACTTTATTTTATGCAGAGCTAAATAATTCTATAAGCATACGTATTTACAAGAGAAAACCAAGCAGCAAAATTGGGTGTTCTTGCTACAATTGGTCAAAAATGCAGCTTCCAAAGTGTTGCCAATAATAAAAAAAAAATTGTGTGAAAATATTTATTTTTTGATTGCAAGTTCAATTTCATTTTAAAAACATTCAAGAAAAGAAATGTTTTAGAAGTCGCATGATCTGGCTTGGAAAACGTTTAACGTTTTCTGAAATACTTAGGCATTGTCTTTGACTTTTCGAATATTTTTCGGTAAATTTATAGTTCAGTAGGTAGATGCCTTACTTAACACGTAATCAATCACAGCAATATAATATACAAGCAAATTTATGCGTATTTTATTTAACTTGCAAATGATAATAAGCCAGAACAAGTCGTTACCGTTACCATTCATGTACATTTAGTGAAATATTAAATACATGTTATCTATTAAAAAGTATAACCTCAGGCTGTTTATATATTCGGTAAGAGAATTGAACACTTAAGTATTTAAAACTTCAATAATAGACAATTATTTTGTTTAAATTAAATATTATCTATCTACATTTACTTTGGAATGTCATGGGGATAGAATGTTTCTTAAATTAACACTAAATGAACGATTTGGCTTAATATTTGGCATCAATTGCTAAGGAATTTATATTAATCTGATTATATTATTAATATTTTAAGAATCTTTCTCACAAAACTCAAATATATCAGTTTATTTCATTTATTAACATGTAGTAAATATATTTCTTAACTGATAAAAGTAACATTAACACAATCATCCGCACTTAATTTTAAAACACAACATTGTCTATCCTGTCGGCTCTCATCCGTACTAGAAAATATCGAAATGAACGCCAAGTTGAACATTTGCAACTCTCGGCTTTAAGCCGAGCGCTGAAAATCCAACAGAGTGCTTAGTCATTCATTTAGGTATCAACTAGTGTTAGTGAAAACGGACAAAAAACTTCAAAATCACCACAAACCTCTTTATACATATACCTCGAAAGAAAAAATATCCCCACGTCAATCGAAAGCTGGTTTAATAATAAAGATGCACAAAAATGGCGGCGATGACAAGCACCAATGTGGCGGTGAGCCTGATCGCGTCGTCAGTTGTTTTCGCGTCTGCAGTCTCCATCCATTCGGAGTTGCCCGCGGCATTACGCGTGCGGACACGCACGTGGTACAACGTATTGTTTGCTAGAGGTCCCACTGTGAAGAGGGTATCTGAAAGAGCGAGGTAGGGCGTTGTTAATGAAAACTCACTGTACAAACACTTTTCTTCTGATTCGGTCGTCGCGAAATCATAACTACTTTTTCCCACAAGTTACGGAAACCAGGTCATGCTTGGCAAGCTGTGAAGGATGGTTGGTCGGAGCAAATTGGTGAAATATAACAATGAAACAAAAAATGATAATAACAATGAAGAAAACTTACTGTTGGCTTCTTCGATGTCAACACGGAATTCAGGTGCTCCATCCCAGTCTGCTGGATAACCCTCTTTAGCTGGAGCTAGTTGGAAGATATATCCTGCAATTTATCAAACTTTTTAATTTCTTCAGAAACTAGCTCATCAATACAAACTTATAGACACTGTAGTACCATATTATAAATACAACCCTCAAACGGTATTAGAGAATCCCACAACAAAACTGAACTTCGACCGAGCCATATTTATCGATAGCACAATTCACGTTAATAGAGCCAATATAAAACGAAACTGGGTTCATATTAGACATTGTCGAGCCAAATACGCATAACATACAGACTACAATGTAAAAATTGTAAAGTAACAATGTACACATTGTTAAATAACCTAATAATAAATCATAATAACCTTTATTTGAACTCAATAAAATATAGCCCAATACTAAGAACTAGATTACAAATATGTGTAATAAGTGCGTATACGGCTAAAACTATGAATTCCTGAATTCAAAACTAGGTAACTTGTATCTTGGAAATCAGTACGTTTCCATGGTAGATTAAGTGGAAAAACTTCTAAATCACATCATGGCAATTACAAAATTAAATAACTTAAATTACTTGAATAAAAGGAGGTTAGTAAACAAGGAAAAAAATAAGATAAGACAAACGGATTTGTGTGGTGTGTGAAGTGTAGGCATAGGTATGGTGTGGTAGGGGTGTGTATGCGAACGTGTAGGTGTGCTTTCAATATCTTAAGTCTACCAATAACTGGCAAATATTATTATTTACCAATAACTGGCAAGTTTTTGGGGTCTGGCGAAACCTCATCACCAGTAGCGAAGATGCAAGATGAACAGTTCACGTTGAAAGTCAGCTCGG
Organism: Gortyna flavago; assembly: GCA_963669345.1. NCBI lineage: Eukaryota > Metazoa > Arthropoda > Insecta > Lepidoptera > Noctuidae > Gortyna > Gortyna flavago. The sequence continues at coordinate 13,035,147 of OY770129.1, forward strand.
TGACATTGGCCACAGCTAGGTTGACCTGTAACAAATAACTATATTTGCCAAAATACAACTAATAGGTACCTTCCTTAGTTAAGCTTGGCCGTCATCCAGGAAACTGGAAAGTTTACGCTAAGCAAGTTGATATATACTCCGACACGCGTTGAGCTTTCACAAGCTGTCATTGTGAAGGCTTAACGCGTTTCAGCAACTTTAAAATCCAACTTCGATATGCTGGTACTTGGAAATACAACATATCCTTTTGCTCTAACTGGTCAACGCGAGTATCACAAGCAGAAGCAAGCAGTCTTAGTGTGTGCAGTGTCAGTGCTGAAACACAACAAACACTAAACATAAACGTCTGGTAGTGACGAGTAAAAATATATTCCCAAAATAAAACGACTTATACACAACACTTCCATTAAACATAAAATTATACTCACAACATCCGGAGGCTCTGGCTTGGAGCCGGGGTTGACGTGGAAGATAATGGACTCGGAACCCTTGCTGTTGTTGGCAGAGCAGCGGTATTCGCCGTAGTAACTCTCGTCCCGAATCCTCAGGATGAGCACGGAGTTGGTCCCATCTTCAGAAGTGATCACCTTCAAGAAGAAAAGTCAGTAAGTATAGATTTTGGACTCAACATAAGAAGCAAGATTTAAAAGGATTTAGAACATTTTTGGGAGCATCGCAATATACTGTCAACTACATAACATTGCAAGGACCGAACGAAGAAGTTCACGACTGACCACTAAACGCAATGCAAAACTTTGGGCGGCCTGCATTAACTTTATATCTAGATCAATCTTCGTTTTGTTGAAGGCTCTACAATTCTATGAACGTCTTTAGTCAATTTTTTCTTGTATAAAGCTTAAATAGGAAGAGATTTCCTAGTATTTTGGTCTTCAGTGACATGTAATGTGTTTTACTTATTAATTGCTATATTAAGGTCACAGAATAGATTTTATTAAAGCTAATAAGGTATGCTAACCGTGTCGGTATCCGTAATTGGGTCGTCATCGAAGCCGTTGACTCTCCTGAACCATCTGTAGGTAGGTGGTGGGTTAGCGATAGCGCTGCAAGTCACGTTTTTGCTGGAAACAAGAAAAATGGATATATCAATTATTAATTCAGAACTAACTATCTATTTTAGTCTATATCTTGGAAGTAATTCACTGTCTTCAAACTGCTCACTCCTTTATAATGTCGTTATGACTAATACTTATTCGTAGGTTATGACTGATTTCTAAGGCTTGCTAAAAACTTGTTATTAGACAGCTTTCGAACAGTCGAAGCGTAGTGTTTACAGATTGCTTATAATGGTTCACTGTCCTGTATTAAACAAGGTTTAATAGAGGTCAGTGTAATGGTTAGAAAGGTTGACAGCAGGTAACGTAATGAATTTTCAAAGGCCCAATGTCCAACCGTATTAAATACTGTTTTTTGATTTGAGAAATAATACAGGCCATATATCGCACTGATAATACAATATTGCCGTAACTCAAAAAATGTAAAATTTGAGATCACATCATCATCAACGTTTGAATATGATGTGATCTCAAATTTTACATTTTTGAGTTATTATGATATATTATGTATTATCAGTGCGATATATTACCACAGCTATTGTGTTGTTGCTTTGTAATTAGAAGAAATGTTAGATAAAAAAGGTGTTTTTTTTATGAATTGTATTCTGCATGCTTTCTAAATGAAGAATTATTGATACATATGAGTTTCATTTCACACCAATAAAACCCCCAGTAAGATATGTTATCAATTCGTAGTAAGATATTTAATAAATGATGGATGCTATACCTATCTTTTTCTTTCCTTTTTTTATCACTCTGTATCTTCCGTTGAAAACCTTACTTATATTTAAACGACCCCTGTCATGAAGGATGTCTTAGTCGAGACCACAATGATGTAAAGCTACTGAACTTGAGGTCCTATTGTTGGGTAAGTAGAAAAATTCGCTGGTAAGGTAAAAATGTTATAATAAATACTTACGTATCATTTAAAATAGCGTACACTTCTTCAGTCTTGTATTTTTGGTTCGTGTAAATCATTTGAGTGTCGCTGTTGTACAGAATGGGTTTGTCTGAAACAAGAATTCAATTCAAGCTAGGTATTGGACATTTTAAATGGAAACTTACATTACATCACGCCTGTAATCCCTGAAGGGTTAACAGACGTGTGCCTATAGTACACCCACATTAATTTCACCAGTTATGTTTAATTCCCATGTAATAGGGGCCGAGCTTATTGCCTTCGACCAGGCACAAATCCAGGCTCCGGGCTGCTACTGAGATTCCTGATGGGGAAACCCAGTAACACTTTTCCCGACCTGGGAATCATATCCAGGACCTCATGCTTGTCAGTAGCGCTTGCGACCCCTAGACCAAAATCGAACCGAAGCAGTCAAATAGAAACTCATCGGTACTATTCGTAAAATCTGTGACATAAAAATAACATAACTGTGTTGGTAATAAATAAGGATTCTCTCTCGAAGTTAAGGTTCTCTTTGTTTGATTAATACGGATTCCACAAGAAACCAAATAAGCGCAAATAGTTACCGGAGTTGAACATCGTTTTTATTTATTAAATGCAAACATTTTCACTGCAAAGTTCGGAAATGGAATCTGCTGTCATGAACTCAACACTTTCCTGTGAGCTTTATCAATTAATTAATCTTTTCAGCAATATTTCGGTCAATACTTTGACGGCACGATTGGTGCAGTGGGTGAGCAGTTAGTTGCAGCGCTTCGGTAATCGGATTTGAATCCAACGTAGGAACAAATACATATTTGTAAGGCCCACAACTAATAATTCCGGCTCTGAGTGTTTGCGTATTAAAGATTTGTGTTTGTAAGCACACAGGCTATACAGCAGAAATTGCTGGAGCAGGGTGAGGATCAAATTAACTAGCTTCATCTTTCTGTCTGATCGAGTCCTAGACAACCGTTGAAAATCGTTGAGCTCCTTAAGTTTTGAGTTGAGCTGCACGATTTCTGACAAATGCGTGCACTGACTGGACAGGTCCTCTCAATCTGTGTGGTTCTTTCTTCAAAAGACCATCTCAGACATCGATCTACATGGTCTTCATATAACCTGACCAAGATTATGTCTGGACTTTAAAAGAGACTGTGACCTCTGAGTTTGTTTCGGCCTTTCTTCTCAGAGTAGTCAGATAGGAAACGCCGACCTCATCTAGTTTTATAAAAAATATGATTGACGTGTTACATCATTTATCATTATCCAAAAGCGCCAGTAATTGGTTTAACTAAAGTAGGTAAATGCTTTGAGTTTGAGTTAATAAGGCAAGCCAGCAGTATTATAATGTTACTGGCTTCTGCCCGCGACTTTGTCCGCGTGAAATTTCTTTCCTCCGGCTCACCCCGTCGCATCGCATCGCCTGGCCGCACTGTTACTTTGTTTTCACTTAGTGTTCTTTTTTATATTTGCTCGGCTCCTAAGAGTTCTAGAGTAATTTTAAATAGCTTATATAATAGCCTTCCTCAGAATTGGGCTATCAAATCCAAAATTTTTTTTTTCAAATCAGACTGGTATTACTAGAGATTAGCGCGTTCAAACAAACTTTTCAGCTTTGTACAGATAGCCTGTTGTAGGAGTGTTTGTGATAGTGTTAAGAACTTACGTTGTACAGAAAGATGGACAGTCTTCTCAGTGTAGTGGGACAGCGCCTTTTGTCTCACTTTGCACACGTAAAGACCAACATCGGCGTGGTTCAGTTTCTTAATCTCTAGAGTGTTGTCTTGCTTGATTGAGTACTTCTTGGGCTCGTCCTTATCTAGAATTAACAAATTAAGATAGGATATAACTTAGTTTGCACTATCTAAGACGATTACACGAATTTTTTTCAAGAATTTTGATTTGGGAAATGAGTATTTTTTATGATTATGTAAGTGTTTACTGCACTTCTTATTTCGATTTGTCCCAAGTTTTCAATTTCATCCTTTATATTATGTGAATGTGTTCTGCCTTAGCACAGAACAAACAATTCAAAGTCTAGAACCGAGTACTTAAAAACATGTTATTTTATCACGGTCGAAATTTATTACGCTCTTAAAAGTATTTTCAAGTAAACTCACCCTTTATCTGCTGCTTATCTTTGTACCAAACAACGACTGGGGGAGGGTAGCCGTTGGCTTCGCAGGTCAACTTTACAGACTTGCCTTCCTCTCCCTCCAAGGTTACGTTCCTGTCGGTGATGTTTACTTTCTCTGGAAATTAAATATTTACAGGCTGTATTATGGAAAAAATGAGGAACGCAAACGTACCATCTATTATGCTTGATTATGCTTTTATTCTCCTCAAACTGAATATACATAAACAAACTGTGTATTTTCGTATTCCCTAAATTTTTATATTAAATTCTTTAACCCATCTCGGGTTGAAGAAAATACATAAAGTAAAAATGTTGAGTAGAATTCTTGTTTTTTTTTGGTTTTCTTACTAATTAGTTTCAGTATCTTAGTTACTTTTTAAGTGTTCTTTTTCAGTAAAACTCAATATCAATCTGCCTAGCCTTTTCCTATGTTGGGGTCAGCTCCCAGTCTAACCGGATGCAGCTGAATAGCAGTATTTTACATGGAGCGACTGCCTATTTAACCTCCACAACCTCGTTACTGGGTAATTCGATACCCCTTGGTAGGTCTTGGTATGTAAAGATGTTCATTTTCAGTAAAACTATGACTTAAAATTAACTCTTGAAACTACTGAAGCAATGATACCTCAAATACTATTAGCCTGAGGGCCAAGACAAATGGCAATTGCTTTCGTAATAGAATAACTGACATACACTTCTCTATAGCTTATATCAGTCCCATACTTTAACTTTTCGTCATATTTAGACCTTTTTTACTTTTGCACATTCGTTATCGCTGGTACAATATCACTTTGCCAAGGCCCACTGATTTAGAAATCCCAATAGTTTAAAAAAACACATACCTCCGACAATAAACTCCTTGGTTTCACTAAGGTTCCCAGCTTTGCAGGTCCAGTTGCCTCCATCGCTGATCTTGATACGATGGATGATGAGGGGCACCAGGACTCCGTTGTCTTCAGTCTTACGTTCGACAAACACCCGGCTATTCTTGACAGTTCGCTCCTCAACTAACTTGCCCGAGGGGGAGTACCATTGAATAGGCTGGAAGACAGGAAACGAATTTAATAAAAAAAAAATGAAAAAAGAAAAGAAAGAAAAAACGTTTAAATATTAAAACAAAAGAAGAACTAGCAGGGGATCGAGGAGGTGGTGGAGGGGGGGGGGCAGGGGATCAGACCGGAATAAATCTTATTTGCGATAAACACGACGCGGAGAAAGAACACACGCAAAAAGGCCATCGCTCAGCATAATGCTACGATCCTATGCATGTCAGAGCCTCACCGCGGGTTTTCAGCGACAGACGGTGTTATATGCCTAATGAAGAAACTGAAGTAACAAAATTTCTAGGGTTACATATTGACAACAAACTTAATTGGAAGTTACATATCGATCATGTATGCAATAAGCTGGGACAGTTTTCATATGCGCTTCGTAGATTAGGGAAAATAGCGAATCAGACTACTTTACTAACAGCTTACCACGGTTACGTTAGTTCTATCCTCAGATACGGTGTAATATTCTGGGGCAACAGTACAGATAAAGTGCGTGCTTTCATTGCTCAAAAACGTTGCATTAGGGCTATATTTAAATTATGTGAAACTGACACCTGTCGGCCATTTTTTATAAAAATGAACGTATTAACACTGCCATGTGTCTATATATTTGAGGCCGCAGTATTTGTCAAAAATAATATTGACATGTATAATTACTACACTCGTGCACGTCGTAAGGACAAATTGCGCACAGTAGCTAGCAAGACTCATCTAATGCATGAAAGTATCTTTTGCACAGCTTCACGCATCTTCAATAATATTCCGGGGCCTATCAGGAAAATTGCGGAAATAAAACAATTTAAAAAGAATCTTCATGATCTGTTAGTAGACAAGTGCTACTACTCAATAAAAGACTTCCTATCAGACAAATCACTTCTCCAACATAGTCTCCCTCAGTCATGATGTGTTCGGTGCCCACTGAAATGTATAAATGTGTACCTACTAAAATTCGTTCCATTTTGTTTTCTTTATTTTATTTTTATTTATGCGACATCTTAATAATTTGTAATCAATAATGAAAGTAAATTTAATTTAATTTATAATATGTACCTAACTATTGTATGCCCTAAGGGCGGGACATAGCTGATCACAATTCAATTATTTAAGACCTGTATTATGTGTGTACTACTCTACCTAACTCTACCTATGATCCACAATAAAGATATTGATTGATTGATTGAAAAACTGCCCGACTTCGGACTAAATGGAAAGAGATGGCTTGCGTCCCCCACTGACTCCTACTACTTGATGACATTTTTTCTGATGCGGTTAGACTAGAGATAAAGAGTTGTAATATCTTTGTTAACGCTCTTGGGCACGAGAGGCACACGAGGTGCTTGTGGCTAAGTAATAACGGGTCGATTGATCTGGTTAAGCCACGCTTGCCGCGGTTGGTCCGTGAATGGGTGATCATCTTCTCATACCCAGACCCCTCTATTCCCTGGTAAAGCACGTAAAGCCGTTGGTCCCGTCAGTCATTCGTGGATCTTTGACAGTCATTACGGGTCGTCAGAAGCCCAAAAGTCTGACAACCAGTCTTACCATAGGGTATCGTATTACCAAGTAACTGGGTTGTTCAGGTCAGATAGGCAGTCGCTCCATGTAAAATACTGGTATTCAGCTGCATCCGGTTAGACTGGAAGCCGACCCTAACATAGTTGGGAAAAGGCTACGCATCCAGATGATGAACTTTGTTCACAGTCCTATATTTTCAACTGGAATTCACAGCAGTTCATCTTGGCACCAGTAAGTTTTTTAGCTTGTTCTATTAGCTATTTGACAATCCGCAGTTGGTCCTCGTAGTAGGATAAAGTCCTACTCACTATCACAGAGAGGGGGCCTGAGCCTCGCCTCAGCTGTGGGAACACTGCTGTAGTCTGATTATACAATCTTAACAAAAGTCATGTACGAACCTCTACTAGATGTTGTCCTTTACAAAATATGGCTTTGGTTTCGCCGACGTTGTACACCGTCGACCTGGCCATGATGCGGAGAGTTGGCTCTGGAAACTCCTCATCTGGCCGAACTGGAATAATAATAATATACATAGATAATAATATATCCTTGGAATGGAAGATATATAAGTTAATTAAAACCATTTAGTTATGTTTATGAGAACAGACTTGATTACTTAAATCTATGAATCTTCATCAGATTAGCGGCCAAAGGTCCAGATTTCTATTTTTAGATTAATTATATTAATCGTTATGTGTATAGGTTTTCATCGTAAAATGGACATCGGGTCTGCTGCCGGGTTAGGTACCTACCTACTACACATATATTACATGTGCCATAATACACATCAGCTGACCCCTTTGACCCTGTCGTAAATATGTCTTATAGATTATTATCATCAAATAATACAATAATATACATTTTATGTTTATATTATCTTTCTACAAAATCGAAGAGCCCGTTCGCTATTTTATAAATTACTCAAGTCTCGTGTTATTTAAATTTTTGCAGAGTTAACCGAAGTGCTAAGAATTGATGTGACTCAAAACTATGTACAACAAAACTTGTTGTGTCCACAAATTCCGGTGGCGGGAAACTTTGTCGTGTCGCTGTACTAAGTCCTAGAGGCACGCCCTCTACTATAAGCGTACTTCTATTAGCTACAAATAAACTTAAAATTGTGATTAATCCTTAATTTTTGTAACATTCCAAGCCGTGTGAAGGGATTTTTATCTTAGAAATTTGTATGCCCTATTTAACCTGTTTAGAGGATGAATTTGCTGAAATCCTTCCTTAGTGTTCACTTTCGTTATTAACTCTTGTGCAAAATTATATGCTTCTAGACCCAGTGGTTGAGGTTGTGCGTTACCTGTCAGTGAATGAATTTAAGATTTTTAAGACAAAAACCCCTCCTCCTCCTTTTTTTTTTTTTTTTTTTTTTTTTTAAATTATGGCTGCCTCGTTGGGCTACTATTACGGAATTTTACTTCTATCCCAGATAGGCTTTCACGTGGGACTGTAAACTAAATAATATGCACATCTTTGCCTACCCCTTTGTGGAATACGGGCGTGATGATATCTATTTACGTGTTATGTTAAAACCGCGAGATAGCTCTAAGCTGAAACTGATATAGACTTCAAAGTGACCACAACACATGCCACAACTTACAGTACATGCCAGTAAATAAATAAAAATTATATTATAAATTATTTTCTCTACACATTCCAGTTTTGTACCAACCCTCCTAGTACCTATACGTTTATTACATATTTGTTCCAAAGGCAACGTACTACATAACCATAAGTAATTGGTTGTGTTGTTAAGGGTGTGACACGTCTAGGAGCGCCTGACCGCGGGGCGATGACCTAGCCTAGCCTGTCTACATCATTCGTAATGCCTAGAGACCTAACCTATGTCCTAGTTATCACATGTTTGAGGTAATGAGGTAATTTTGTCTTTCCTTCTTGTACTAATAAAATTGAAGGCTTTGTTAGGGGTTGATCTGTTAAACAACTTTCATTGCCGGACAGCTTACTCACCGAAATTATAGGTTAATTTTATTACGATCATTTTATAGGAAAAGTATCCATATTACCTTCGTTATCTTATGGGAATATAAGCTGAATCATGCCAACACAGCTATTAATTTAAGATCGTTCAAACATCTTCATTAATGAGGTACCTCTAACGCATTAAATCACCTTCGCCAAGGGGGAACCAAGTAATACATGCATACATGGTTCATAAGCTATGTATCTTACAGGCTTAGGTAACCGTAACCATTCATTCAATTTAATATTGTTAATGAAATAAGCGTAAATTTCAACAGCATCAGTATTTCTTATCTGCAGCGAAATCCCTCTTGAATTTAAAGCGACTGTAAGCGCACTAAGCGCTGAGTGGGCGATCATTTACTGCAATTACAACCGTAATTTACAATTAAAAGAGTAGTTTTTTGTTTGATAAATGTTGGCAGCAGATGGTCTTTACAGCTCGCCACCGGAGAACGGATAAGCTCATAAAGCGCTCAGACGGGGCTGCTACTATGTACTAACGAATTAAATGACTATAGACGAAAATATACTAGTTATATCGGTTCACTTAAAATGTCACCTAAATCTTCGTCAAGTAAAAGAAAACCATACAAATTAATTTCGAAGATTTAATAAGAATAATGAATGTATAATTTATGAATACGTTTTATGCATAAATTAATCCCACGTCACTGGTCGTTAAGCATACATTAACGCACCACATAATATGAGTAGGATGTCAAAATATTATAATTACTTAATGGAAGGTAAAAGTACCCCTACCTTCTTAAATGTATTTCGTGGGAGGTTTGACATGTTGTGAGTACATGTTATTGGTATACCCTAAGTAGATCTACATTTGGTATATTTAATGTAGATATATCAACCCTGATTACTAGCCATTAATTATCATTTATTTGTCCGATTTTTTGCTTTTGCGTGATTCTATTAGTAAAGAAGATCATTTTACGAGAAAGCAATTTTTATGTATCATAGGAAATTCAATGAATAAGAGCCTTGATTGCTTAATTTGACAGGGAAGCCATCAAAATAATGAATGAATTCTGCTTCCGCCAATCCAAAGATAGCCTTTCAATTTGTCGGTTTGAAGAGATTCAATGGGAAATAAATGTTATACTCCTAATGGATCATAGCATGGGTTCCTCACTGACTTTGAAATTGTGAACTTCAATATAAATTATTTAAAAATAACCACTAATACCTAATTAATTAATAAAAATAACAAAATTAAATCAAACTAAAATTCATCCGCATCGCTGTCGACTGGTAATGTACCCAAGAGACTGGCGGCATTACCACGTTGTATGGCAATGCTTAGCCTTTGGCCAAGGTAAAAGCCAGCCCTTGGGTCACGGGAAGTGTCAACCAGCCGTTTCGAAATTTCCTTAAAAAGTCCATGAGCACTCGGACCAGACGGCCCGAGGGTTATTTGTTGTTATTTGCGCACTTATTATTTGAATTTACAGAAATAAATATATTGCCCCTTCAAAAATCGATAATGGGAAGCATCCACGGTACCTACAAAATACACCTGAAACTTAAAACCAACATAAATATTGCTGCTGCTTTAGTTTAGGGTTAATTGTTTTTTTTTTGCCATCAACTCTGAAACTGTTTCACTGTTTCATCAACTCTGAAAGATAAAGTACAAAATACAGACTAATTGTGAACCTCCTCCTTTCTGAAGATGGGTAATAATATCAAACAAGTGACCCTACTTGCTACCATATATTTATTTACTTTTATTAATTAATTAATATTATAAACGCGAAAGTTTGTGAGGATGGGTGGAAGAATGGATGTTTGTTACTCTTTCACGCAAAAACTACTGAACGGATTTCGATGAAACTTTACAGTAATATGGCTTATATCAGAATAACACAAAGGATACTTCTTATCCCAATATTCCCACGGGATCGACACTTATGCAGGTGAAACCGCGGGGCCTTGCTAGTATAATAATACAGAGATCACTAATAGACTTAAAGCCTATACTGTTAACTATGCAGATATGATGATGTTAATTGAATGTCAATTGCACACTGACAGACTATAATATCTAGTGAGGTGTATTTGCAATTTACTGAATACGCTTGTGGGTTTGCAGTTTAATTATCGAATGTCTAGCATCTAATTATTAACATCGTCACTTTAGCAGTTAAGTATAACAAAATGAATTATGATGCCAATAGAATACACACGTCACGTGAGCGAAGCCGAAGGCATAGATAGTAACAAAATAAATTTGTACCTAATAACGGAGATGGTGACGTTTTCCGTTTTTCCTAAATATTTTTTAAACCATGGAGTTCATGGTTTAAAAAATATTTAGGAAAAACGGAAAACGACAGGGGTTAATTAAAATGTTTTTAAAATGTGTTTCAATATCAGTCAATAGGGTTCGAACACAAAATAATCGGTTTAAGGAAAAACGCGTAACAGAAAAAACTAGCGCCCAAAACAGATGAAAATGGAAAGCTGTTCCCCAATAAGGGAGCAAGAAATAAATCATTTTGACACTTATTACTAAGATGAGTAACGACCAACAATAACTTTGGAGGTTTTTTTTTAAATATAACACGTAAGTAATTAGAGGCAGACGAAAGGCATTGCTCCTTAACGATCAGTATTGTTTTGATTAATGTTCACGTTTGTTTGTTATGAGCGCCGAAATTATTAATGTTAAAAAGTTATTTTTGGGTAGAATTAAATGAAAAAGTAAACAACTGTCTTTGAAAAGAAACCAGGCTACAGGCTTTTTTCTATAAAGAATATGTCACCCCGATTATTGAATTCAATAAATATAACAAGCTAACCTACGCGCAACCTTGTACCCATAATAATAATACCTATGATAAAGTGTTCTGGTCTAATCTGACAAAAGCTTGACGTCTTTGGACTCCAATATGACTACATTCCGTCAAGATGTGATGCACATCTTCTATGACTCCACAGACAGCGCAATTGGGTGAATTAACTTTGCGCACCATAAAACTAAAACTATTGAGAAGAGAGAGAGTCTCAAAGCTATCACAACTTCTTGATCAAATCTTTCTGTATTCAGCTTTTATCAACTATGATTAAATTATTTTCGTATTCAAGTAAATCATCCCTTTACATACTTGTATTTTTTTTACCCAGAATGAGGTGTTCCGGCAGAGAACCAAAGTTGTCGATTAGCTTACAGAATAAGCAAGCAGAAGTGGCAATGGGCTGGTTATATTAGCTGCAGAACTGATGACCGTTGGGGTAGACGTGTTCTTGAGTGGAGACAACGAATCAACAAACGTAAGGTGGGACGACCTCAGGCTAGGTGGAGTGACGATCTTTGCGGGGGGGCTGGTAGCAGCTGGATGAGAGTTGCCGAGCATCGAGCTGAATGACGTGCAATTAAAGAGGCCTATGTCCAGCAGTGGATAAATAAATATATATAAAAAAATCCTATTGTGAATTGCTTTTCTTTAACATTGTCCAAGAAATTAAAACTTCACCTCATTACCTCGCTGAAACAAAACATTTCAATATTGTCCGTGTCACCGTTTTCAACGCTATAGCAAGATAAGTAGCTAAGTCAGGGGTTGTCAACAAAAGTTTAATGTCCGCAGGAAACATTAAGGGCATGAGAAGTGGTCAAAGTTGGACGCAAGCGTGGCATAAAGTTCACAACTATATCTTAATGCTGTGTGGCGTCCATTAGCAAGTTACATGGACGCTACAGGACCATGCTGAAATGTAACGAAACGGAATCTTTGTATTGCTACGTTAGTACTATTAGTTATTCTGTGGTACTGCGAAAGTTCTGGATATGTGACGACATGTCTGTGTTATGTTTTATAGGCAAACGTCAGTGCGAAAGGACCTACTAAATAGTTCTAACCTAACAAAGTTTGCAGCGTCATGCCCCTTTTACCCCTTACTGCAAAAAAAAAAACAAAGAAGAAATAAGTTTTCATTTTTCATTTACGTTATAAAAATGATCGTGGAAAAGTTTAATTAAGCGTTTAGAACTTTACAGTCATTTGTTTGGTTCTGACATGAATGTAGTCTCAGTAAATGGTGGCCGTTAATCAGAGCTTCACAAAGCAGATGAGCAAAATGCAAAGACTTAGAACAACGGGCTTAGCTGTTAATCCCAATTAAACCAGTCTTAAATCCATTATAATTATAACGAACATCTTGGAGCCATTATACCGTATTTCTTAAAAAAAAAACATTATATTACAAACTTTGATTGTATGTATACATAACTAACCTAACTATTTATCTAACTATACAAATAAATACAAAAGAAAAGGACAATTAGGCGTAGAAGAGCTCGTCCTTATCGCGGTCATCAGATTTTATTAGATTATACAATCCTTACCTACATTTATATAGCAAGTAGGTACCTACATTAAAAAATAAAGGAAAAATTTAAGGGGTTCCTAAAATATTTACACATGATTTCACTCTCTTTAATAACGTTCACATTCACGTCCTTATAAAAATAAAAGAAAACGAATTTGTTTTGTATTCCGCCGTTGTAAATTAGGCCCCATGAAGAATGTTAAACGCTCGGCGACGCACTGAAATTTGTTTCAACTCGTCGAGAGTAAAGTAAACGAATGGCTGTGGTTCTTTTAACGAAATTGGGAAAATCCAGCGGTATATTTTACATGTACCTACCTACTTATTTTGCTCTGTTATTATAGTACGTTTGTTTAGCAATTTTTTTTGAAAAGATCTTTGGGAATATTATATGAAAATATTTTCGGGTCCAGAATTCAATTCCTACGTTATATCATAGCTAAGCATTCATTTTTTTAACTTCGAACATTATCTATGTACAGTCAGGAAAATTGATTGTTTTTCAAGTTGACACACTAAGCCAATTTGCCGTGTTATAGCAAATTCATACAACTGTCAGAGAACTTATGATTTGATTATGCGGACAATTTCAGTTGGTACCTAATTTTTTAAACAACTATTTTCCATGTTTTAACGTAGGTAGGTATTCTGTTATTCTGTATGTGACTTAGATTAAGGTTATAAAATCTACCTTATACGAGTACCTACATAACATAATATGAGCGATAAAAATACCTAAACCAAACCCATCCACCTACCTACCTAACCTAAATACTAGGAACAAAAACAAATTTGTTGTTCCTACAACAAGGCTCAAGAAAATAGGTGGGTCGTTTAGATGCCAATGTATACGTTTTTATAATAAACTTCCTAGTCACATTCAAGAACTAAGCCTTAATAAATTCAAATCTTTTATAAAGCGAAAACTATGCCAGAAAGCCTATTATACTGTAAAAGACTATATTGAGGACAAAAAGGCTTGGGATTGAGCTGCTCCAATAGGTTTAGACTGTAATTGTTGTTTTTATTTTTTCATTTTGCTATTTTACACTTTATTTTTTTTTTCAAAATATATATTTTTCTTTAACAATGACATGTACATTTACTGTATAAAGTATTATATTATTTTAATTATTGTGAATGTGAGGACTATGTGAGTTGTCGTTGAGCTCCTCAACTTCTGAGTTGAGCTGCACGATTTTGACAAATGCGTGCACTGACTGGACAGGTCCGCTCAATCTGTGTGGTTCTTTCTTCAAAAGACCATTTCAGACACCAATCTACATGGTCTTCACATGATCTGACCAAGATTATGTCTGGACTTTAAAAGAGACTGTGACCTCTGAGTTTGTTTCGGCCTTTCTTCTCAGAATAGTCAGATAGGAAACGCCGACCTCATCTAGTTTAAAAAAATATGATTGACGTGTAAAAGTGTTTGTACAAACCTACTTACAGAAAATAAATCATTTATCATTTACCTATACCTAATCTCAAGTAATATTTCAAATCGTCGAAATAGACGTGAAACTGTCGAGCGGAAATAGGTTCAGACAGGACTCGTCTATCAGGTGTCGAATGAAAACTAGCCAGAAATGCAGGTGAACGGATTCCACAGATGAAAAATGACATTTCAGCTAAGATGGTTTCCCAACTATTTTTGGGGTCGGCTTCCAGTCTAACCAGATGCAGCTGAAAACCAGTATTTTACCTGGAGCGTCTACCTGACCTCCACAACCCAGCTACTGGGTCACACTATAGGTACCCCTTGGTAATACTGGTTGTTAGACTTTCGGGCTTCTGACGACCCGTAACGACTGTCAAAGATCCACGAATGACAGCCTGGACCAACATTCCGAGACACGGAATGTAAAAGTTCTCGGTATGTAAAGATGGACACCCATCTAGAGAGCGATCGTGGCAAGCGTAGCTTAACCTGATTCATCGGCCCGTGCGGCTATTATTACTTAGCCACGAGCTCCTCAATACCCATTATTACAATCTGATTTTTTTGTCTATTTTTTTAAAAAGAATTTGTATCTGTTACTCTGTTATCGTCATTCTCTCTTGCCCCTAATCCAATTTACTTGGGGTGGTCGCAACGTGTCTTTTCCTTTCATACTTCTCTATAAGTCGTCATCTCAGTCACCCCTTCCTAGCCAGACTACAAACAATTTTTTATACACAAACACATATTCCTCAAATTCATAAAAATAATAATTTAAATGTGCTTATGCAGATATACCTATATAACAAAATCATTGACTAACACACATCATATTTTAGATGTTCACTTAAGTTGAGTACGGAAAGGTACCGACTTTCCAGAACTCATTAAGTAGCTCTTTTTAAAAACCCCTATTGACTGTTAAGGTATCTCGATTATGAAGACACCTTCACAGTCAAGAACCTTTCATATGAAGTGAGCGATGAAGCTTCAAAAATTGATATTCGGTCGGTCTCCATCATCGAGGTTTACTCAAAAGCTTACCGACCGTATTAAGTTCCGCGTCAGGTAAATGTGTATAGGCTAGAAACCCTTTACTTAGACCTGTGTGCAGGTGACTGGATTTTTCCAAATACTTACCCATTGATGTGTTATGATTGCGCTGTCGATTTTTTTCGTTCGTCCAAAGATGGACGGCATTGAATACAGTAAATATATAGATTATAATTAAAATGCATCCGATAAATTAAAACTAAATAGTTATGACGAGACGTCTGCATATTTCAGTTGTTTTTAAACGCTTTTATTTAGCTTGCCCTGTTTGTTGTTATTTGGGTCAAATTTACTACTTGAAATTTAACCTCTTTCCTGTTGGCAGATTGATCTGATATTTAGTTTTGATAACAATACAATTTAAATTAATCAGTATCATTATAAATCCAAGATGGCCGCCGCTACAAAATGGCGGATTACATATTTTTTAAATTCTCATTCACATCTTGTCAATAGATTATTGAATGTGTGGTCAGTCAATTAATCATTGTGTCAATAAGTTGATTAGTCTCAACCAAAATAAAGCGCTTAATTGAAAGGCTAAACTATGATCAAGGTCAAAAGCCTTTGAAACTATCCTCCCGCTTCCAATAAACTAAGCAATATGATAATAAAGTTTAAATTAAACTAGATAGTCTCGTAAACCAAGGCTTGAATCATCTTCATTACACGATCTGTTTATTTTGAATATCGGAGTAGGTCTGATGTAATTACGCCGACGCTCAAGGTGCGAAGTAATACCTGTCAAGATGATTTATTAACGCCGTCTTATTGGGCTTCAGCTCTTCGGCTGAGTTACAGCGTATTTGGAAACAGTAGGATAATCCCCCCAAATACGTAATACGTACAGAATTTTCAATAATTCTTAATCTTTGTGCTACTGAGCTGCGACTCCCGACTCATATCGCTGTGGGTTGGTTTGCGCACAGGTGAAAATTTATAATTAATTTTCCGAAATTGAGTGGCTTTTCTCAGGCGTGCTGTGTCATGTGAGTTGTGAGCTAGTGGGAGTATATTATGAATATTGTGACGTATTCTGGAATATACATATAAGTTGCTTTTGATTGATATACTAGCGCTAGTTAAAGAGCAGTAGGTAGGTAAGTACCCAGCATTTCATAAATATCTAAGTTGTCACGCCCTTTATACCTGGAGGCTTTTATTTAGGTAGTTTTTTTTTATTACTTTTGATTTAGTATTTTTATTTTAGCTTGAGTACGTATAGATATTTGTTGGTATATTGGCGTGGCTAGCTAACATATGGCAAATAATTTTATTGAATGTTCTGTGTCCTGTAATGTTAATTAGATACTTTGCAGATCTAGTTTTGTATACAGTCGAGTATTTTATAACTGAACAGACAGCTGTGCTGCTGGGGAGTTTGTTGCGCCACTTCTTCTCCCCAGCGAAAGCACTAGGAAGTGGTGAAGGGCGGGCGTTTTGGGGGACTGTCTTATGTAATTTTGACGTTCGAAAAGTGCTGATTCTCAGCCTAGTTTGAATTTTGATTTTGATTTTGAGTAGTTGCTCGGAGGGACTCATTAATACAGTGAAAATCCAAGATCAAGGTACTCGTTGCGTAAGACGTAATAAATTCTAAGCTCTTTGAAAAGCAAACTTTATTTAACAATAGGCTTTTGTAATGAAAGAACTTTTCACAAATTAAAATATTTCATAAACAAAAATAATTAACAGATGTACAAAAATAATTTATTATAGCTCACAGTTTCCGAGTGCAAAATTTTAGGCTAATTTACTCCGAATTGGCCGCGGTACTGAAGCAAATTTATATTCAAGCGCACAGACAAGCACCACTGAATAACGTCCTATTAGCCAATTAGTCATCATGAAATATTCCGTATGATTACTGCAGCTCAGCTGTACACAGCGTACACACTTTATATACGACCTTATTACGTAAACTCAAAAGCTAGGTAATTTCGTCCATGAGGGGTACGTGGACCGTTGCTGTTGATATTTTACAATTATAAAATGGAATCATTAATACTGTATTAGGTTTCGAGTGAAATCCGCACGGTCTGCAGAATTTATACTGCCCGGATACAGTCAACTTTGCGCAGCCATTAGGCATATGACGGGATGAGCCCGGTTTACCTGACACACACTGAATATACAGGTCTATTCAATCTGTGTGGTTCTTTCCTCAAAAGACCATTTCAGACTACATGGTCTTCACATGATCTGACCAAAAATTGTGACTTCTGAGTTTGTTTCGGCCTTTCTTTTCAGAGTTGTCAGATAGGAAACGCCAACTTCATCTAGTTTTTTAAAATATGTTAGACGTGTAAAAGTGTTTTACAAGCCTATTGACAGAAATAAAATCATTTATCATGACGTAACGGGGCTAATGTTAAAAAGTCAAAATATAATATTTTCTCTTTTTTACGTCGTGATTGTACCTGTGCAATCCAGGACACTAAACGCCGCTCTGCCGTCAGTAAATTGCAGCACAAATTGATCGAATAGAACTTTGTTGCTCCGACAACACTCAGGTCGGATCTCCGAAACTACGAAGTAATTTACTCACTTACTAACTGTCAACTTGACAGCTTGCCACTTGGTTAATTTTCTCCGACGGACAGACAAACGGGTCCCGCAGAAAATAGTTTCACGTCACAAGAGTTTCGAACTATAAAATTATATTTGATAGTATTATGTCATACCTTTTGCACATACTGTGGTCCTAGTGAAGTTAACCACAGAACTTTAACATTGTGTTCCATTAGGTATTTGAATTGGTTGTTACTAACAATTTTCGGCGGATGATAGTTGAGACCACTCAACTGTCACCATATTGGAAACTAATAATTATTACCTACTTATTTGATAAATTATAATGAAGTTCTTGTATCCATCCTAATCCTAACTAATATTAAAAATGCGACAGTGATATTGTTTGTTATGCTTGCTGAACGGATTTGGATTAAATTTAGCACATGGGCAGACCATGACCTGTCTTAGAACATAGGGTACTTTTTATCTCGGTAGTTTATTCCCGTGGGATATTTTCAGACTTCCACACGAGCGAAACCGCGGACAAAAGCTAGACAATATTTCTGTAATCGCTGCTACACCAATCACTCAAATATATAGATAACAGGGTTTAGACAAGTTCCTAGACAAAGTGTCATTCTGTCAGTGATAACTATTACGGAGAAGTCAAAAATCTATTGCATTGACATGCTATCGAAAAGCTAAATGTCAATAGGTACTGTTGAAAGTCGTGGTTGGAATACGAAACGCTTTGAAAGCGATTGTCACTTGTTTACGCCCTAAGGTTAACCTTAGAGTTTACCTTTGCCTAAAACATAAAGTAACGTAAAGGCCTGTCTTCTTTTATCACTAAACTTAACAATTACAAACTTATTCCAAAAACACTATGAAAAGATCCCACATAAAAGAAGTATAAAAATAGAAAGAAAGAAATATAAAAGGAAAGTTTATCTGTGTGTCAAGATTTACGGCTTTTATCTATTGGCTTTCAAAATTCGGGCACTTGCCTTTGTCGGGTGTAAGTTTGTGCAAAGGTTTGTCCAAATCTTGGGCGAGTTGTCCTCTCCACGGCAAAATGTTGGTGTATGTTGGTAGGTAAATCTGTCACGCGTGGTTGTGAATGTTTATTAGAGTATGAGTTATTGCTGAAGTGTGAACGTGATCCATTGCGTACGTGGAAGGTCCAGGATTTTGGGAAGCTCAGCTTCCTATTTTTATGAGATCATACAACCGGGTGGAATTTGCCTTTATATTGCGTAGATTTGAGCAGGCTTATGAATCTCATGATAAAAAAAGAATCAAAGCGCCAGCTGCGCTTTTTCTCACGAAATTGTGCAGCACTGGTTTAAACATAATTTCAAACCTATGAAAAGAAATGTAAGAACTCCAGATCTACTGCTAGTGCAACATAATTATATTAAACGAAGTGCTTTTAAGATGACTCGAAGGTACAATGGGTTTAAAAGATGCGTAATAAAGCCGAGAGTCACTTAAACTCCCTTTTACTGCGATATTTTTTTGTACTGGACCATATCTGGGAACCTTCTGGTTACGGAGATATTGAAGGCCGAAGTTACAACTTTTTTTAACTTTTCTTAACATAAACAAGTTTTAAATGTTTTAAACCTAGGTTATAACTGACATAACTCAAATTTAAACTTAACTACAATTTTTTGAGCGCTACCGTAAGCAGCGATTTTTCACACCAAAAATTAAAGTCGTTTTCCAGCAATAGTTTTGTTTAGTGTAAACTTAGTTTGATGTACAGAAGGAGTAGAAATCTAACGGCTATTTGATGTGTCACCACCTGACAATGGAAAACATGAACATTCCCCACAAACATCAAAACTATCTCGTGTAGATAATAAGTAACGTTGATCATTATAACCATAGCCTCTCCAGTTTTTGACAGATTACCGAGCCTTAAGAAATCCAAATAACTGAGATTCAATCTCTCAGGCTTCGTCTTTGGACAACAAAGAGTTATTATTGCTACATTTATTCTTTGAATGGATTCTGGGTATTCGTTTGTACGATATTTCTCATGATTTCTATTTTATAGGCGCATACATATGGATTATGTGGCGAAGGAATTCATGGTTATTGTTTGTTTTGATGAGATAGATTCAACATAACATTTCGCCGCGTATTTACATATTATTAGGCAGAGGTGTCTATAAGGTAACTACACCCACATTCTGCCAGTTCCGTGGAACTGAGGGCGAAATAGAAGATAATACTGATGGTTCGGAATACAACACTTTAATGTTTTCGAGTCAAAATGTTACCAATAATAATTATATATTGGATACTCAATGAAATACGATCGTATTAAGCCTCCCTGTACCTACAGTGTACAGACACTTATCTCTCCACCATATACATACATAGGTACCTATCGATTATACAAGTGCCATCAATATCTTCGGAATATCGAGTGTCAGTCATTGCAGAGATGCCTGACGCACGATATATCGGCTACGGGTCGATAGCTCTTGCCAGATGTGACAAGAGACGTCCAATTTCACCACTTGTAACCCGTTTTAGAACCCAAGTTTTCATAAAGCCGAGGTATTATTTTATAAGAGGCTTTATTTTGAATTCAGGAAGTATCTGATAGTAGGCTCACATTCTATCGTACGTCGTTCGTTCGTCGTAGACTTGAATACGTTTGACTGAAATCAAACTTCAGTTTAGTTTCATAGACGACTTTCATGAAGCAATTTAGGCTTTAGATGTGCTTAAATTGCTATCTGTCTGTAATGCGAAACATTAGAGCAACAAAAGGACTTGTTTCGTATAAACAGAATTGAATTGCGATGATGCAACTTTTACATACTTAATATACTTCTGCTCGCGATTTCGCCCGCGTTGGTTTCAACTATACTATACAAAGCAAGAAACCCTATGGCTCTTGAAAATAGTGTAGCTTTCTACCAGAGAAACGATTTTCAAAATCAGATTAGCACTTCCAGAGATTTCCTCCTTACGAAACTAATAAAAGAATAGTGTAGATCTATTGGTTTCACCGGAAACAACAATCACCTAAAATGCTTCATTACGTAACATTACTTACAAAACACTGGGCTCGCGGCTAAGTGGTTGGTCGAAGGTTAAGCTACGCTTGCCGAGTTCGGTTCGTGGATGGATGACCATCTATTACCTATCCAGACCTATTCATGCCTCGGAAAACACGTTCCGGTTGTTATTCGTGAACACTTTGATTGTCGTCACTGGTAGTCAGAAGCCCGAAAGTCTGACAATCAGTCCTACCAAGGGGTATCGTGCTACCCAGGAACTGGGTTGTGGAGGTCAGATAGGTACTCCGTTGAGATTGACCACCGTGACCGAAATCGGTCGTGAGGCTATTATTATTATTTGTTAAAAAACTAGGTGCCGTAGTAGTCCATACCTACCTATTTTAAGTTACTAATAATAATGAACTACTTATTTCATAGTTTCGCTATTAACTCCGCCTTGGGGCGATGCTTGCAATCTTTTCAACTAACGCTCCTGTTGTTCAAGGAAGAATACATGGCTCGTTATGCCGTAATTGGAAGAAGGCGGGATCATGTGAATGCATTAATGTAAGTAGCGTTATTATAAAATGACGCTAATATGAAACGTGATCGTTTGCTGGTGACGACACATTTACTGGAGCCACTTTGAATTTGGTTGATCGAATGTGGCTAAAATTTGCAAGCAAGTCAGTAGGCAATGTTCATACAAATTATTGTACATAAAAAGTAGCATCTTTGAGGCTGAAAACTTTTCGTTGTGTTATACACTTTGTTAAATCCAACTTAAGCCTTGGCTGAAGTCTACCATCGATTAAAGCTATTTTCAGAGCTTTTATTCTAAGTGGAGTTTATGTTAATTATTTTAGTGTATAAAGAGGTAATTTAAATATTTTTTTTTTTTTCCTACATCTTAGGGTGGCTTGTTAAATATTACACATACGTAATACTTTGAAAGCTTGTTAGTGTCTGGCCGATTTAAAATTTTGAAACTAGATTGGCTCAGCCATATCTTCCACTTTATAATTAACAGGTATAATCTAAAAGTCACAATACGCCGACGCCAAACAAAAGGGCTAGAAAATGACGATAATGATGATGATGAATCGACCTCAACTCACTAAACTTAGGAACGTTTTTCTTTTCAATTAGCCAAAGATCTGAGTAATAATGTCTGCGACCGTCAAACACCCCGGGGGAGTCGTTTAGTACAAAAGAAGCTATTTTAACATTCAGCATACTTGTTCTCATTACAACGGGCTTTGTCCTATTATTTATAAGCTACGTGAACTCTTTACTTGGCATACATACGTATATTTTATTTAAAACAACGTTATTAATTTGAAGCATACATTTCCCTAGGCGGAAATTCTTCATGTAAATGTTTAGTGAAGTACCGATAAAAAGTGTTTTTGCAATATTCATAATGTTACGGAACTGTATACGTTACAGTCGTGCTTAATAGCGTGGGGATCAAGGCTAGTAGGTACTTAAACGCTGAAAGCACTCAAATAAATACGTTTGGAAGGTTTATCCTAATCTCAGGAGTCTTCATTTTACAAACAAATACAGAAAAAAAACAGTTATTTGTTGCAATTGTTTGTCTTTATCGATGCCTACCGAAGAACTCCGAATTCTCACACAAATTGTCTGACAATTTTTAGCGGTGTTCTGACTGACAAGTTTTTGGTGTAAACATATTTTATAATTTTTTAAAGAAATAAAGCATTTAACTACTTAACCACTATTATTTAACTATTAACATTTTATTTATTATTTCACTATAAATTTGTGTTCACTTAACTTTACCATTTACACAAAAAAAATGTTAACACAGGACCAGAAACTCATTCAAATATTTCAGATCGATTTCATGTTCAGTAGTGGTGATTCTTTACGAACGTTAGGTACAATTGATACAATCATACGACATTTGGCAAGGCCACTCCCGTTTGGCAAATAACCAGAACGTCTTTCTAGCGATAGTGTTCGGGCAATTGAAATTAATGTCGATTGTGATTTATTTATCTCATCTTATGACAGTATTCAAGGCTATTCCTTGACATACATTTGTTTTTATTTTAGTGTCATTTACAATTATGTTTGGTTACGATATACGAGTATGCGTATCTAGAAAAGCTTTTTCTTCATTCTTACTCCTTCTCTGATTATTTCAGCCCGTATCAGTACGTAGAGTCAGGGAAAAAATATTGTTAGCAGTTTGATTACCCACTTAAATTGTGCTTAACTTCTAATAGCAACTGAACGTTTTAAACAGTAATGTTCCCACTGCTGGGACACATGGCCTCCTGTGAGAGTGGGTCGTAATCCACCACACGGGCCCAGTGTGGGTTGAACCTTAGATGTCACATGTCTTCGAATTTTTGGTTCTTTGGTTTCCTCTCGTTGTTTTCCTTCATTGTTTTGGGAGTAGTGATGATGAAATAATTTACACAAAGTAAAGCACGTGTCTGAGTTCGAACTTACGACCTACAACTTGTAAGTCGGGGCCGTTATCACTGGGCCAGAACTGTTCTCATGAAATGATTATAACACGGCAAATTGACGTAGGATGCCAATTTTTTTTATCAATTTAATATCTCTGACTGTTCACACGACTACATATCAAGCTATACATTTCCAGTTTTAGCTGACCTCGCATTGTATAGGATTTCGTACAAGCAGAAATCAGCTTGTACTGGTTATGTATAACTTGATGTGTAGCCGTGTGTACTCACAACATGCTCCGTATAAAATCCGAAAAGCTGAAATTGAATACCGCAAGAAAATCTGTTACTCAGAGTTGAAAGAGTCCTTTGTAAGAGAAAGGAGATCGGTAGTACAATTGTCGAGTGCTGACATCATTAAAAATAGATACCCGTATATAAGTGTATTATGTTTATTTTGTCGAATTTAGAAAATGAATGTTTCGAGTCGTATAACTTTTCACACATTGATGCCTCTCGAGGATACTTCCCGGCAGCGTCCTTTAGAAATAGGGTGTGCAGATGAGCAAGCACATTTTATCACATTCGAGAGAATTCCCTAGACGTCGCCGCCTTTTAACGAGGGTAGCTAATATCTTTGTAAATAAATCGATTATTTTAAAAGTCGACGTTGAATGTTTCTTTTCTCAAGCAACGTTTCAGAGATCTTTTGAAGTGACTGAAGTGGTCATTATATTGAGTGTGCAAGTCAAATATAATTATGACACTAACGTAAAAAGTCATTAACAAGTAACTTTAACCGCAGAATAACGTATAAATTGTACTAAGTCTTAAATAAATCATAACAATATGTACAAGTAGGTATTTCAAAAAGGGAGGTGAAAGAATCATGGGCATCAAAAAAGTAAGTAAAAGTAAATTAAATTTAAGTCATCATCTGCCTAGCCTTTTCGCAACAATTTTGGGGTCACCTTCCAGTCTAGCCGGATGCAGCTGAATATAGTACCTACTTTACATGGAGCGACTGCCTATCTGACCTCCACTAATCAGTTACTGGGTAATACAATACCCCCTAATATGTTTTTATAATCCGTTCCCGCAGACAAACTCGTAAAACAGTTTTAAGTAGTAGTAGTACTATAAACTCTATAAAAAAAAACATGTAAAAAAAAAATACGACTACGTATGAAGGCCAAGCAGATAAAGCCGTGGCCTCTAAAGCTTTTTCTTCTCTTTGAGTACCTAAGGTAAAAAGGTTCAGATACAAAAATAAAAATGGCAATAGAATACCTTTTGCAAACAGTTTCTCAGGAAAGTCTGATAACTAATTCAAAACTACATAGTAATATTGAAAGCCAAGTTTGAAGTCCCGACGAAAAGTCACTTAACAAGATAACACGCCCTTCTTCCATGCGAACTGAGGTTACCTAGAAATAGATCTAAGAAAATAGTTTTATCTGGTAGAAACAATCAAAGTGACTGACATACTATTCCGTTAAAACATTAGTTCGTTGCCTAAGCGTATGTACACTCAGGGAAATTATTTGCTACGTCAACTTGCCGTGTCATAGCCATTTCATACAACTGTAAAAAAATGACAATTGTGATTTGAATATACGGAATTTCCCTGACCTTACATAATTATACATAGTTGCAGCTGTGTGAACGTAAGGGTTGAATAATATTCACTTTATTTAATCAAAATGTTGCGTCGAAACGAAAACTTGCTCGGAACGAATTTTAAATACGGTGAAATGGGGTTAGTTTGATACTAGGGGTTTACTTTAATAACAACTTTCGACTTATGAAAAACGTAATTTTACTAGATTTAAAAACATAGATTTGAACAAAAAAATCAGTTATTTGCATTTATCAAAGAAACCCCATCATCTTAAAACAACTGCAGCACAAAAATTTGTGGACCGATATATATATATTTTTTTGTTTTGCCTGGTTAAGGGGTTACTTTAAAAATATGTACCAAAAACTAGTGCGATCAAAGTAGCCGATGAAAAAAAAATAAAATCATCTTAATCAACTTCATACTGATGAAGTTGATTAAGATGATTTTTTTTTCTCAAAAAAAGTGTCCAAAAAAATATTACTATAATGTAAACATATACAACCCATAAAACCCGATGTTACATTTATTTTTGATCATTTTTCAGCCTTCTTAGTACTAGAAATATTTAACCTCGAATTTTAAAATTGATCAATGTAACCCCATTTTACGGTAGCTAAAAGATAGCGGCCATCTTTTCTCAACTTTAGTTAATATGTAAAGCCTTTGCCCATCAGTGGGATGATGGAGGCTAACAGTACCTAACAGTTTTTACATTTTGTATTGACCTCGTCTGTTAGATAATAGGATTTTTATAAATTAGTTTGTAGAACTATATGGACGCGAGTAACCAAACCTAACTTTTATAGGTTACTCGTGAAGAAGTTAACCTAATCTTTTTTTATGTCCAAAGTATTCATTTTATGTCCAAAGTTTAAACAAATATACACACGCTTTACAAATTTAATATGATTTAAAAGAAAAAAAAAATGAGCATGTCCTGAACCCTCGTTAAACTTTAATTAATAACGTTAAACAAGTAAAAAGGCACTAAATTAAAATCCCTTTCAAACCTAATAAAACTTTGTAACCGTGTTTAGTAAACAAAACAAATTAATTATCAAACTTTCTACGTGGGTTCAACAAATACGAACTATTAGCGATTGATGCGGATCCATTAATAGATGTAAACATTGAAAGGATCTGAAGGATGTTTAAGTTAAAGTTTCGTCTTAATTGTATTACAATATTTATATAAGATTGAACCTGGAAGCAGTATTCGTTAATTTTAAGGTTGATAACGAATTTTTGTTCGTATGGTCCTCATTTTCCTTTTTTTTTTTTTTTTTTTTTTGAAATGGCATCTCGCAGTTCATCCTTTATGAGGATGGCTACTGCTTAACCGGACTTTCCTGTGGATGCCTCGAATTAAGGCCTCCAGCCAGGGCAAACAATAACTTAAAAACTAAGCGACAGCGCTAAGGGTAACCCCCTGCGGGGTTCGGACCTCGGCTCAGGGCGTCGCTGGAAGAGGACAGCAAGGGACAGGCTGGATCGGTATTATTATTGGTGTTTAGGGGCGAATTTAAAACTACAGGCTCAGCTGCGCGGGCTGGCTCGAGCAAGGGTCGGGGGGGGCACGGTGATGGTGCGGGGCGTCGCGACGGGCCTCGGCGGCGAGGACGGAAGGACGGATGTCTGAGCTTGTGTTTGTATTGACGTCTGAGAGTACTAGTGGCCTTACTGCTCTCCTGGAGGAGGGTAGTGGCGTCGTCGGGGATAGTGAGGGTATGCCTTGGTCGGCGAATCCTACTTATGCGGGAGGGAGTGTATCGGGAGGCCGCCGCAATCAGGGGATTGGGGTGCTTTATGGCAGAG
Organism: Gortyna flavago; assembly: GCA_963669345.1. Classification (NCBI taxonomy): domain Eukaryota; kingdom Metazoa; phylum Arthropoda; class Insecta; order Lepidoptera; family Noctuidae; genus Gortyna; species Gortyna flavago. Next base: position 13,062,081 of record OY770129.1, read on the forward strand.
TCAAAGAAGCGCTTGGAGAGGCGTTTCATGAACTGCTGGATGGTGGGGAGTCTGAGATCTAGATGCAGATTCACATTTCGGACATAGAAGGGGGCTCCCGTGACCTTTCGGAGGAAACGGTTCTGAAGGGTTTGCATTTTATGCAGAAATCGCGGCTTGGCGTGTGCGAAGACTACGCAAGCATAGGTCATGATGGGACGGATGACCGCGGTGTAGAGGCGCAATTTGCACTTGAGTGACAATTTGCTGCGGGCAGTTATCATGGAGTGGAGCCTACCGAGAGCGAAAGAGGCGCGCGAACGCGCCGTCTTTATGTGCTCGTTGAAGGTGAGGTTGTGGTCTAGGATGACACCTAAGTATTTGGCTCGCTTACCCCAGGGGATCGGCTTGCCATACATAGAGATCGGGCGTGGGAGGGGGGGGGGTAGTTTGCGCGGTTTCGAGAAGATGACCGCCTGACTCTTATCGGGGTTGACCTCGATTCTCCATTTCCGGAACCAATCGCTCAAGGCGCTTGCGGAGGTTTGGAGGTTTCGAGCTATGGATGACTGGTTGACACCCGAACAGTATATGGCAGTGTCGTCGGCGAAGAGCGCCAACTGTGCCTTTTTACTGTTCGGGATGTCACTAGTGAACAGGGTGAAAATGAGGGGAGACAGAACGGAACCCTGGGGGACTCCGGCGCGGATGGGGTGAGGGGGAGAGAGAGCGCCCTCGATACGGTAGCGGAAAGTGCGGTCCGACAGAAAATCTCGTAAGATGAGCACGAGACGGTCTGGCACACCTAGCAGGTACAGCTTATATAATAAGCCATTGTGCCAGACCTTGTCGAACGCCTTCGCTATATCGAAGAACAGGACGCCTGTCGAAGCACCTCGCTGAAAAGCAGCGCTAATGTGCTCGACTATGCGGTGGAGCTGGTGGATGCACGAATGCTTCGTGCGAAAACCGAACTGTTCGGGGGGGATGAGGCTCTTTGCTTCGGCATAGTCTTTGAGGCGCTTATAAATAAGCCTCTCGTAGACTTTGCCGAAAACATTGAGCAGACTGATGGGGCGGTAGCTGGAGGGCTCAGACTTGGGCTTGCCTGGCTTAGGGATGCCTATGACTGTGGCTTCTTTCCACATTTGGGGGAAGATGTTGTTGCTCAGGGCGCCATTGAAGATGGCGGTCATGAGCAGTATGAGGGCCCTCATTTTCCGGTTCAAAGTACGAATTTATAAGATCGTCTTCACAAGCTATGCCCGCGCCTTTGTTTGCTTTGCCAACAACAATGTGTAGCTTAGAGAAGGTGTAAGTACCACTCCACCATTGAAAAAGAAGAGTGGTGTGGGTGGGAAAGCCTAACAATTTTTTTTTGGAAATGTTTTCAATGTACAGCAACGCCTCGTCTACAGATGTATAATATGTATAGATTTCTTGATGAAAAGTAACGACAATCATTGTGGCTAAATTCCTACCTCCACGAAAATTATAAGTCTATTTTATTAACTAACCGGGCGGATACTGAATTGAAGGTCAATATTCGGCGAACCAACTATCTGTTTCATAACAAATATAATTATTGAAACAGCACAATGTAAGCGTACCTATTGGAAATATAACAACTGTCTTGACATAATGGTAATGGCTACCGACATACACGTTGCTCTAACGCAACTTGGACTCACAGCGATAGAAATATAATTTATGGCTGTATAGAACAAGCCATTACGGACTATTGACAATTGCAGCCATTGAGGTCATTGCGAAGAACTAACTTCTTTAGGTATACGTCAGTCTACCTTATACCTAGGTAAATGTTGGTGGGATAGTATTACTATTTGGGGTAGGTATATTATATATATATATATATATAGATTAATATTATATATATATAGATTGTATATATATATATATAATATTAATAACTAAAACGTAAATCATAACAAAAGCTGGTGTCTGAACATATTCAAGGCTGTCAACAGAACGATGTTTTAAATTCGTTTATCGTTAAATGCGTATTTATTTGATTTGTGATGCAAGTGGGCACTAGCCATTAAAATAATTACAGAAAGGCACATACATAATCAGCCTATAATGTTCCCACTGCTGGGACACAGGCTTCGTCTCGGTGAGAGGGAGTGGGCGGGTTGGTAGGTGTCAAATGTCTTCGAATTTTTGGTTCTAGAACATGTTAGTTTCCTCATGATGTTTTCCTTCACCGTTTTCAGAGCAGTAGCAAAAAGGCACATATTTATATGAAAAGATTAGAAATCACAAATTCCTTCAAGAACCTAATATTTACTAGTCAACGGACTTCTGAAATAAAAAATGCAACTATAGTCTTTGTGCTGTGATTTAATAATGTATTACATCATGAATAACTGTAGTAAATTAAATAAAACCCAACCAGAATGTTCTAGTCTACAAATAAAACATTTGTCACCCGCACCATGCTACAGCTCAAAGACTGTAAGTAGTTTTGGTTCTACTTAGGAATCTACTATATGCAATACTTAAGAAGAACTCGCAGGACGTAAAAAAGTAAAAAAAAAGCTTCAAAAAAGATGGCAAAGAATACCGTTTGCTATCCAAGAGTAATGACACTACTGTGAAAACAAGTCCTGAAAAGTAGTATTTTATTTACTATGATATAGTATATGATGTTACTAGTCTTATAAATTTAATGTACAGACGCCAGCACATCAAGCTACCCGAAACTGTCAAATATTCCCAATTAACTTTGAACCTTATGCTCTAGCGATAAAGTTGTAAATCTATGAAAGAAATTTGACAGATTGTAGTAGCTTGATGTGCTGGCGTCTGTACACTGTTTTATTTATGCAATACAGATTTAATGAGATTCGAGTCACCCGGATATGATGAGCTTTATTTTTTATCGCTCATAAGCATCAGAGGACTCCCTTTTTATTCCGTACGAGTTACTTTAGAACGTGGCATAAACGCGTTATAAAGGATTTTTATTTTATTTGAATTTAAATTCCTAGCTTTGCAGAAATTTCCTACCATCTCCACAATCTCGTACATTATTTTCGAACGATACTTAACTTATGTAACTACTGGCTTCGGTAGGTCGTTATCGGCTTTATTAGAAAGGTAATGTTCTTTAAATCTTGATTAGCAACCTGAGGAAAACGTAAAAGAAAACCAGCAATGAAGAAAAATATATAATGCTAACACGCAGAAAGGCATACGCAAACGTGTGCATAATCCAATATTCGGATATTTCATGTTATAGGAACCCACCTTTATAACCATGAAAATTACGAGAATTAAGTAGAGGAAAATGAAACAGTTGTAGGTATTATGTACTGCGTTAAGCCCGCACAATATCGTAATATACAAATATTTGTGCAACCTTGGTTCCCATTCCATAAAACCAACAGTCGGTAGGTACAGGTTAAACCAACAATTGGTTGTTGATTCTAGGAACGGTTTAGAAGGCCGAAGAAACCATAACAGTTACATATAGTTTGAATGAAAATACGAATGCTTTGGGTATGGAAATACGGTGAGACTTGTCAGCGAGTTTTATAGTCTGAAGTAATTAAAAACAGCTTGTTCAAAATTGTACAAATACCTCCATGGTCTGCCTTCTTGAGTGTCTACAAAAATCATTATATGTTCCTTTTTATTCTAGCTAGAATCCTAAAATCTATACGGCATGAATGAAAAACGCTTTGAACATAGAAAACAAATAAATAAACAAAGTGTATGTCCAGAACAAACCATGAAAGCACGGACAGAGGGGAAAGAATGCAATGTAATATCTGTTTTTATGCGGAAAATACTGCTCACATTTTACTGTACAATTGATGTTTTAGAATTCAGCGGTAGTGCTTGTTGGCACCCGCGGTCTGACGGCTCTTCACTTAGTACCTGCATGTACCCATACAACATACTCATACTTGCATGCGAAAATAACAAGACACTCGTGGCATGCCAGGGCAGGGGAACGCGACCTGAAAATGTTATTTTTTCTTTATTTCCTTACTAAAAACAACACAAAACCTGAGTTAGGACATCTTTGATTATGCAATGACAAGGGTCGGTATTTCACAAATCGCCATTTGTGAAATTGTGAAGTTGGCATTTTTCCGTCAAAGTAAGCAGGGTTAAATGGATGAAGAGTAATGATTGACATGCGTATCAATAAATGTTAGCCCTAATTTGTGAGGTTTCTAAATGTTTTGAGACTAGTTCGTAAGACTAAAACTAAAAGTCATCCAATTTCAAATTCAATTAAGTCTAGCCTTTACTGCTGAATAAAACTGGAATGAAGAAATAGTGATGGTGTGGCATAAAGCCTATCCGTAGGCTTCTGAACCGGACAGGTTATCCCTCTCTGGTTTTGATTGGTGTCAATACAAATAGAGGTGCAACCAACCGGATGATTGATTACACAACGAAACTTTGAGAGAAAACCTCACCAAAATATTGCAAAAACATAAATAAAACGTGAATGAAAACCAGCGAAGTGGAAAGTGGAAACCATGTTTCTTTTAGAATTTCTTTTCGGGAAACGAATTACGAGTATTACATTATTTATAATCTGTAAAGCGGAAAAAAAAAAACACAGAAAACAGATAAGTCGTTTATAGAAACGTCCAGTTTGAAATCATTTATAAGGGATTACTCTGTTTCAGATCTTCCGAAATAACGAGTTGTAAGTCTCGACTTTTTCATGAAGATTAAAACATTGATCTGCTCGTTGCACACGTTTTCCAGTTTTAAATAGAATGCAAATATGAAAAATATAATGATAAGAGAGATTTAGAAACCTTAAACGGCGCAAATACTCCAATCTCTTTGGAACTTATATGTTTGAGCCGTTTGGGGTTGAAACACTAGGGCCATGGGGTCCGAGTGTCCACTTCGTATTTCGAGGCATCGCCAAACTGTTTGTCGACTCTTCTCGTGACCAGAGGGCTGGCCTATTTTTGGCCAAAGAATCAGCATTGCCATACAACGTGGCACGTTTCCTATTGACAGCGATGCGGACGAATTTTTTGATGCCCTTTGATTATTTCCCCTCCTTTTTATAGACTTTTACATAATATTATTATTATTTTAAGACTGTTAGCTTTGTAAATTATGTAAATATAATGTAGTTTACTACCAATTAATCAAAATTAATACAAAAATAAATTGCATTAAAAAACGCTAAATAAAAAACAATTAAAATAATAATACATTATGATAATTTTTCGTTTCCAAAACAGTTCTTATTCAGTAGTGCACCCTTTTTTACCCGACTACGGCAAAACCAAAGGAGGGTTATGATTTTAACAGGCTACATAATATCTAAAAGTCTACTTGTTACTTTGGCATCACAATTTTTTATTTTTATTGAGAAAATGTAAAATCTATTCCGTTGTTACTTTTGAGATAAGTAGATGTGTTGTGAATTGTAATGTAGTTGCAGTGAAATAAAGTAATTATCCGTAATAGATGGACTTATTTTAACAAGTGATCTAACAAATATAACTTTCGTTACAAATAAACTTACAGCAAAGCAAAAAGAAAAGTATTTGTCTTACAACACAAGTTCCTGACAAGAGGAAGTATCTTCCACAATAGGTATTGTGCAATCTGTTTATCAGTTTCTCGCTACTCACACAATAACGTTAACATACGTTTTTCAACGATAAGTGGGCGCTAAGTATCGGGGCACTCGACATTTACATAAAAGATAGAGTTTTGTTCGCGATAGATGTGAAAAATATTTTACGTTTCATCTTTCTGAAACAGTAACACTGTTTTTTCATGATTATTTTTTTTGTTTCTTCTCACACATAGTCATACATAGACAGAGTCGAAATATAACACTCACTAAGTTTAATATGAATGTCTACTTAAAACTTTTTTGGATATCTATATTTTTACTTAAGAAATAAACTTTTAATCACAAATTGTCCAAGTCAAGAAAAAGGAAAACTTAAAAAAAAATATTAAAATTCAGAGCAGTTTTCTTAACTTAAAAGTTATTTAAGTATAAAGAAGTGTTTCCTTTCTTAGCAGAAAAGTCTAGTCTATCTTCTAGAAACAGGAAGTTGACAACTAGAGGACGCAAAACTTTTGAGATCTTTTTGTCTACACTAACTTAAATAAAAGCAAAATGATGGCGTGTAGTTCAAACAACATGACATTTGGTCGAGTTAGTTTTGTGTTCAACACTTGTTTTTGTCTCATTTTCTCTTCGTTAATGTTGTATATATTTTGCATGAAAACCGCAGTTAAAATGCGAGTTTTTATCTTTCACTAAAATTATTCTTCAACGTTTGCAAATCAGGGTAAATAGCAGCGGTGAGAAGCAGCCAAGTTTAAACAGGTTACATTTTAAACGAAGAATCAGGTTGGCCATGCTGACGTTGATGTTAATGGCGGGATTTATTATTCGTATAGAGATAAAATATTTTCAAAGTCGGGAAAAATTGTGCCAAGTGGACTTTGCATTAATGTGACACCTGCGTTTTAATCAGTAAGCGGGAAACTCGTTTTTATGCCATTACATTGTAAAAAAATTGTCACCAGTCCTTAAAAATAAAATTATATTTCTCGTTTACCATGTTGTACAATATAAACCTTTACAACAATCTCATTGGAAAATGTTCAAGTTGGGAGTCGATCTTCAGAGAAATATAGAGCGCCGAAGGCTTTAAACCGAAACTTCATCTTAAAGTTTTGCCAATGTCATGAAGTTTCTTTCTTTCTTTGTCTTAAAGTTTATAGGAAAATAACATTAAATAAGTGAACAGGGAGCATTGGTGGCCCAATGGTAATGGCTGCCACTTACGAGTTGTAGGTCGTAGGTTCGAACCCAGACAGGTGGCTTTGTATAAATTATTTCATCACCCTACTTTCAAGACGTTGAAGGAAAACATCAGGCGGAAACCCGCATGTCCTAGACCAAAAAATTCGAAGCCATATTGTATCATCCACCAAACCACACTGGGCCCGCGTGGTGGATTACAGCCCACTCCCTCTCGCCGAGAGACAGCAGTGGGAACATTATAGGCTGATTATGTTATGTAAGTAAACATAAATTGCGATTTCTTGACAATATTTGCAATAAAATTTTTCCGTTATTGCAGGCAATGTCTGTCCATTATTTAATACTAGCAGCGCCCCGCGGTTTCACCTGCATAAGTGTCGACCCCGTGGGAATATCGGGATAAAAAGTATCCTATGTGTTAATCCTGATTATAAACTATCTGTGTGCCCATCCAAATCCGTTTATAGAGGTGTGAGGAACAGGGTGTAAAGTTCACTCATACTCTATGAAAAGGGAGTATCCTCCGACCAGACGGTTGTTGTGTCTGGCGGTCAAATGCCCGATGATTCATGTCGGACCGTCGTTGTACCTATGCTAGTTGCGCGGTAAACTCTGCTTGCGAGATGCAGGATTTTGCGTGACGTCAGTATGTCGCGATGTTCGTATGTGGCGTTGTAGATACCGCTACACGTTCAGCCGTTTGTGCGTGAAGATGTAACAAAAACACAAACATACTCACAAACTTTCGCCTTTATAATATCAGTATGATGAATGTTTGAATCCTAATAAATGAATACTATTACTTTACGTACGAACAATAATAGTTATTCCACCTTTATTCCTCGTATCACAACAATTTAATCTGAGACCTCTGTTAGACTTCGAGTGTTTAAAACGTTATTTGGGAACCATTTTGGTAGATATGTTGCGGCCGTAGTTGGTATTAAATCATAAGCTGTAGATGGTTGTTCTACATACTATTAATTTTCGGCTATGAAACGAACGAGTTGCCTTTGAAGACGTGCTTTGTTGGTGATTTTATTAGCCATTTTGGAAATTTCCATGTAATAAGTCTAGTATACAACGCCTGATTCTCGCTGACCCGAGCTGTTCTTAAATTAAATACCAGACACATTGTATGCGATAAATGGTACAAATCTTCCCTGCACATAATAATATATCTACGGCCATTACGGTACACGATACCCATATTTTCTGACGTAAGCAAAACAGCTTCCAATTTACTCCGGTAGTTTGTGTCCAGACACGATAATTTATTGACTCCAAGTGCTATTTTCGTGACTTCACACACAAAATTTTATTACTTGGTTTCCGATGTCTATATTTATAAGAATAAAAATTGGGTTGTTTTTATTTTATTTTTGCGAGCTGTTTTTATGGCCGCATTCTGAAACGCCTGCTGTGGCTCGGTTTCCGCAACTCTGGCTCGTGTGTAGGAGCATTTGATGCGGAAACTTAGTTAGTCCGGCATGTTACAAATGACGGTCCGTAACGGCGGTCAAATGTTTGCAATACTAGAGTAATTACATAAATAAGATCGCGCCAAATTACCTTTCGTAGTACTTACGTACTTGTTTTTTGTTTGCTCTGCGGTTGTAACAGTATACTCATTTTGAGGTGTAACGATTATGAGGGTGACGTTACGGTTTCAAGGTGAAGGACGAAACCTTATTTTCGCTGAGTTTTTATATTAGCTTTAGACTAAACAGAAAGTAATTATTATGTAAATTTTTTAGAAAATGTGATTAGAGAAGTAGAGAGTGGATGAAGTTTAATTGGAAGCTGAGTGGGAGTAAAGACACATGAAAATGCTGATAGGTAACCACAGAAGTGATATGCAGGGACGTAGGTATCTACACGTACAATTTGCCTATAGCTGCCCAAACGACAAGAATTTGACCCTCCGGCAGGCAATCACGACATATTATTACGGATTTTCTCTGACCCTTTTGCCCTGTCGAACATAATAATTTGGTGCGTCACTTTCGTTAGCCACAAACCAGAGCAGGGCGTGTCTTTGCCACCTGTATGAGTGTGTGTTAACCTTGTGGCCCAATATCGCAACAACTGGGCTGACTGGGCCCAGCCAAAAGGCTTTTCAGTTAATAACTTTTTTAAATTGTTTACTTTGTTGTCGTGCTTGTAAACATTTTGTTTTGTTCTTTTTAGGATATTGTTGGTACTTTATGAGTGCAATTAGGGACGGGAAATGTCGTGTTAAATATGTATGCGACAGTGTTTTTGAATTGTAAACAGTGTGAATAAAGTTTGGGTCTTTCATTGTGTAGGTGCAATGTGATGGTGGGTACCTACCTAAGTATGGTTTTCAATCCTATTTTTCATACGATTTAAACTTCAATTTGTTGCTAAATTGTTTAACTTTTTCCCGTGGTAACGACCTCGACTCACGAGTTGTAGGTCGTGGGTTTCAAACCCAGGCAAGCGCTAATTTATTTTATCATTACTGCTCTCAAAACGGTGAAGGAAAACATCGTAAGAAAACTGGCATGTCCAAGAAACCAACATTTTTAAGACACGTGATATCTACCAACCTGCACTGGGCCAGCGTAGTCAGCATACAGGGTGTTCCGTAATTAATGGATAACCTCTTAAGGAGTCATTGTACTTATCATTATGAACAAATATTACTATGGGTCCAAACCTGAAATCGCAAAAAAAGAATCTGCTGCTTCCTACACTTTTTTTTCGCGATTTCTTGTTTGATCCCGTAGTAAAAGTTTTTATGGATAAGTACAATGACCGCTTAAGAGGTTATCCATTAATTACGGGACACCTCTATAAGACTACAGCCCACTCGCTCTTACAGAGAGGAGGCGTGTGTTTCGGCAGTATAGTATTCTCGTGTTACGCTAACTTTTTTCATTCGGCACCATAGCAATGAAATTGACGCTTCTTGCATCATGTTTGCAATTTCAGTTTTACAGCAACTGAATCTCTGTCCTTTGACGAAATGCTAAACAAAAAAGCTTGTAAAATGTACGTGTGTTTTGCAATATTTCTCAAATATCTTCTATCGTATTTCAAAGTAAATATGGAAATGCATATGTATCCGTAAAGGTGCTTACCTTCAAAGATATGAACCCATTCCAACCCCTGGGAAACGAAAAGGGGCAAACGGCGTTGTCAGTTTATCATACGTTTTTATCTTCATCAGTATATTTAGAAATAAGTCTATCGTTTTGTGTTTTGCTTGTTTTACTCGTGATTTAAGCCTCGGATAGGTTTCGTAAGGCTACGTATGCACTGACAGATGGCTTGCTTAGCGCCTAGAGCCTAGTGATCATATATATATATCTCTCTTTTTTTGCGTTTCAAAAGTAATTTTATCACTTTCTTTACTAGTAGGTTTCAAAGATTTTAGATTTTCGAGGTAGGGCTCTATCGACTGATCGTGACATACTTTTGAGGAAGAATCCTTAAGTATTGGCTGGGTATTCGAAAGGATGTAAAGTCAGAGAAATTAACTGCTAAGCAAAGAATGACAGTTTAAGGTAGTCACCTTAAACTGTCATTCTTAAAGTTGTATGAAATGGATATAATACCTACGGGAAATAAGCGTAAGGTGTCAATTTAGTTAATTTATGTGTATTGAGCTAACTTTTATGAGTTTTCTTTTGAAATGGAATTGTTTCTAACATAGATGACGTTAATTGATATCATTCATCTAGTCTATAATGAAAAAGTCGTTATTTATTTTTAAACTCCTACAACTGTTATCACAGATATTTTAATTAATTAATTTCAAGAAACTCAAGACCACATACAGTAATTAAAATTAATTGCCACCATACGTCAATTTACCATGTTATAATAATTTTAAACTACTGTCAAAGAATGACACTTGTGATTTTAATATACGGACATTTTAAGGTGGCATTCAATTTGTTTACATGGTATACATTCTTACAGGATGTATTAGGTACAACCCACCAAATGAAGCTTGAAGTACCTGATCACGCGAAAAATAAAAGAAAGAAATATGTTATCGTTACACGTGTACACGTGCCGAGGGTGAGATACATAAACAATTCATCCGAGATACACTTTCTTATAGCGACGTATGATTGAGGTGGGAGACTGTTTATGCTGTGTCCCCATTTGCTTTGGCGGGGACAGGCAACCTAGTTACAAGAACAATAATCGCATAAGGATTAAACTTTGTGTGGACTAAGATCTGTGGGGTGAGCTAATCGGTAATAGATATAACTTATCGAATGCTTGGTGGAAAATTGTTGAATCGATTATTTAATATATTGAATGACTAGCCCGCACGACTTGACATTTATTTATTATATGTAAATTTAATATAATTTTTTCACAAATAGGTACCTTCCGGAATAAATTTTCCAAAGAACAACGCGGTCAATCATAGAGACACGAAAATAGACTTTATTTTAATATTATCATAACAAATAACCTCACGCCTGTAAGGGTGAGGCAGGAGTTTATTATATATACAGTAAATTTTTTTTTTACAGTGTGTGATTATGAAAAACTTTCACTATGGGACCAACTCTAAAATCTTGAAAAAAAAAATCTGCTGTTTCATACAAAAGTTCAATACCTACTTGACCAAAATGTATGAAACAACTTTTTTTTTCTTGATTTCAGAGTTGGTCCCTTAGTAAAAGTTGTTCGTATTCATGGGTAGAACACCCTGTAAAAATTTGGATGGTGATAAAAAAATCTTCCTTGCAGGCAAATACATAATTATGTAGGTATATGGGTAACGATAGAAATTCAAAAAAATATGGCCGCAGACTGTCTATATAGTCACAAACAAAACTTGCCATTTTGTACGATCTGTTTATTGTGAAGGGGCAATGAATATCTGTATCCACCTAGATAGGTTACCGGTACATATAGAAATTTTTTTCATCATCAAATTTTACCCATGTTAGCGTCATTAATACAGTTTACCATTATAAGTTCAATATATCAAACACAATACCTCATTAAGCGACTACTTAAATAAAACATAACATCTAGAGTTCATTAACCTGAAAAGATTATCAAACGCACAAACCAAGAATTGCATTCTCCATCAAATTCATGTTACCTCTGATCTGCAGCAATTCAACCCTATCACGCCATAAACTATTCAACGCAGCCTATTCAAGCGATGCGATATCCCATTGTAATATTGATTAATATAAATCGCCTCTGTATCACAGTTCCAAGCGAATGGGCTATTACACCGTGCTGGTCTCTTGGCGATAGCAAATTATACGTTTGTATGCCCGTTATCGTGTGTGTCTTGGTACAAACCCCTAAATACGCCACATATAGTGTCGACTGGTTCCCATATCTGCCTGTAATCGGGCAACGTAGATTGTATAGTATGGTGTGGCGAGGCGATAGGCTATCAGCATTTTGGGGTTGAAAGAGGATCCTCTATCTCTAAAAGTAGGGTTTGTTAATAGAACAAACAAAACTTGTGTTGCAATATTCAATTTGTTTTTAGTCGGATGATGTTACACTTTTTGTGAAATATTTAAGAAAAAAAAAAGGATGTGATATTCATTTATTTAATTCGCTTCACAAAAGTTAATTGAATTTCGTACCACAGTATAAGCTCCACTCAGTTGCCCTATCTTTTGAAACGTCGCATCGTCTCTCTCCGTATAGAACCGTCGAAGAATGAAAAGTGTTTAAACGAAATTGGATAAAAACGACCGAAAAAAGTGCATAAATCAAGCTTTTAACGCGGAACTACTCGCTACGGACGTTCGTCGTCAACTAATGTGCAATCACACTAAAGCATACAGAGTGACTATATAGATTAGTGATCCTAGCATATCAATAGAGAACAAGATATATGGGCTCTTTACATGCCATTTGGTGTCGCTGTGAGTTACTGGGCGCTGAGTGGATACGATCAATAGATACTACATCATTACGGCTTACGCTCAAGATATAGCTACACAGGCTACTATAAATTTTTCCACTAACTGCTCGCTCTTAACGATCGTTATAAATTGTCGCCGACTGCCAATCTGAATCGATTAAAATTCTCATTCGATACACGGTTTAACGATTATACGTACAATTTTAGAGCTGCGTTCGTTATTGAGCCCAATTAATCGATTGGATTTCGAATTCCCAACGTATGATGAAAATACGGAAACAGATATTAGAGTGCGCATTTTCCAAGAAGATTAATTTTGTTTTACTTTGCAATTTAGAGTGGCTTCTGATTTGTGCGTTCTGTATAAGTTCAATGAAAGTCATGAAATATAGGAAATATTTTATTAGTGTGCTTACGTGACTCAATTTCTAACTGGGATATGTTTGACTCTGAGGACTCTGAGGGGCTTGTGGCTATATAATGATAACAGACGCACGAATCAATCGATCAGGTTAGGCTACATTTTACGCGGTCGGTCCGCGGATAGGTGACCATCTTTACATACCAAGACCCTTACATGCCTCGGAAAGCACGTTAAGTCGTTGGTCCCGGCTGACATTTGTGGATCATTGACAGTCGTTACAGGTCGTCAGAAACCAGAAAGTCTGACAACCAGTCTTACCAAGGGTTATCGTATTTCTGTATTGTGGAGGTCAGATAGGCAGTCGCTCAATATAAAATACTGACTCTGAGTATCGCTATCGTACAACACAAATAGGTATTTTAAGTAAAGTAGGTAAATTAGAAATATTGTGTTTAATTTTATTAAGTATATTTTTTCATATAAGAAACCTTAGCCCCACCTGTGGGACAAAATAGGGTAACAAAAAAAAAACGGAAAACACGTCAATAAATTCGTTTCCGTTATCTTTAACTACCCTTAATGCCCTATTTTACGAGTAAGTGGCCCGCATACCTACCTACTATAAACTCTAAGCTGGACTTTTATTGCTTGGACAGATGACGTAACACCCAGAGATTAGAGTACTAATGTGTCCCAATACTTAGTACCTAATAGGAGACCTAATCAAACCTTCTATATAAAAGAACGGAATTTCCACAAGTATTTTCAAGGAATTATTTACTTAATTAACTTTAAAACCTTCAATTTGTAGGTAATTTTAAATCACTTCCATCAATCGAAAAGCAATCAATATTTCGTAAATAAACATTTGCTGCAGATTTATGAAATTTGAGAGATTTTATTAAGAAATAGTAATACAGACGATCAACATTATGTTCTGAAAGATCTTTTATATCCAAAACTACCTGAATTACCAATCCTATGGTTTTGAGGTGATACAAAAACCCATAGAAAAAAAAGCACTTTCATGTTTTCTTGAATTTTCCAATTTTAACGAAACAAATTTAAAATAAAAAATAGCCAAACCGGTCATGCCGTTTTCAAGTGATGCGCTGACCAACGAACAGCATTGCATTTATATTTATACTAGCGACTTCCTGGACCCACCGTCGCATCGCATCGCCCGCCCGCGCCTTCACTTCGTATCGCTTAGCCTTCTTTCTGATTTTTTTTTCTTGCTCGGCTCCTAAGGGTCATAGCGTGATTTTAAACTATAACCAATTTAACTAAACCTTCGATTTAGCCTATAACCTTCCTCAAGAATTACGCTAACAAATGAAAATTCAAATCTGACTGGTACTCCCAGAGATAGCGCGTTCAAACAAACAAACTCTTCAGCTTTATGAATAGAAAATATTAGTGTAGATAAAGTATAAATTAAAAAAGTTATTTATATAGATAGATTGGACCAACAGAGATTCTAATAATTTTAAAATCTATTTATTTTATTTAATATCTATTTTAGTTTCTGTATAGTTTTAGTTAAGTTATGATTTAATTTTGTTATTTTTATTAATTAGTTAGGTATTAGTTATTATTTGTTTATTTTATTGTTTTAGTAATAAATATTAACATAATATTTGAAGTGGATAAATATACAGAGATAATCGAATTATAAAATCTAAGTGACGTTTTATTCCCAAAATAAATGTTCTTTCATACACATTCAAAAATAGGCGCCATCATCCTATAAGAGTGCTCCGATGTGATTAATCCATAAGGTCCAAAACTCTATTCAAATCATAAAGGGCAGATGATATAGATACACGTGTAGTTAGTCCCTTTTTCAAATAATGTGTAACTTAATTACTTATTGATCTGCAGGCAGTTAGCGTAGATTAACCACATATTGATGCTCCTTTAACTATTACACGGATGGGAGTGGCGTGGTACCGGGACAGCTTGTTAATTAAGTATGGTGGTGTAAAGATATTGATTGGGGCTCTTAAATTAGCGGTCATTATTCAATTACTAGCTGGGCCTCGCGGTTTCACACGCGTAAATTTCGACCCCGTGGGAATATCGGGATAAAAAGTATCCCATGTGTTAATCCTGGTTATAACCTATCTGTGTGCCAAATTTTATTCAAATCTGTTTCGCCGTTTAAGCGTGAAGAACTAAAAAACATGTAAACACAAACAAACTTTCGCCTTTATAATATTAGTATGATGTTTTTTGCAATTACTGCAGTATCTTTTGAAGGATAGGTACCTAAGTACATAAAAGTCGTGCTGCTATTTATGTGTTGTGTTGTAATCTATATAGTCAGCTCTGAATTTGGCTATGGGCTTGGCACCTTCAGTAGCGTCCATTAGCTCCTGTAACGTGCAGATAGCAGGACACGCTGGACACGACATCAAGTGTATCATTGTTTGTGGAACAGCACCACATTTACACTCCAAGGCGAAATCATCTGTGAATCTTTACCTGAGCAGGTTTTCTATGCTTCGGCCTTCCTGAGTCGGAGTCTATTTATAGACTTCCAGGTTAAGCCAAAGCAACTCATGTCCAGGTAGGAGATTTTCAGTAGGTGGAACGAATGGGTTGGGTAGGGAAGCAACATTTTAAAATGGTGTGATGAAATACTATTGAGTCAAAAGATGGAAGCGACGCTTCACCAATCATGCCGCATTGTGCCCATTGTTACTTTTTGATGAATAAACGTTATCATTATTAATTACAGTCCCTGTTTGTGGTGGAGAGACTGACCCATTCTAAAAAGGTAGGTAATGAAACGGGACAGAACACTCCTCAGGTCCCTATTAAGTTAGTTTTAATAACCGATGAACTTATTTAAGAGCTCTCATTTATATGTTTATCACTCAGTTTTAGCGCTGCCAATAAACTGCCTCGGTATATTAGTTCCGTCAGTTTTAAGCGCGGAAGCAGAATTAATTAAAATTTCGATGTTCCAATACAGTAGGCTACATAACAGCATGTACCGGAAAGGTGTTGTCATATTTGGGGTTTGGTTCAGACCATCATAGTGAACAACTTTCTCTAAGGGACCAACATCGTAATCGCAAAAAAATTACCAACCCATACTTACTTCATTTCGACCCAAATGTATGAGATGGCTGATTCATTTTTCGCGATTACAATGTTGATCCCATAGACAAAATTGTTCAGTTTGATGGTCTCTACCACACCCCTAAAATAATACTACACTTTTCTGATACACGCTGTTATAATTTAGGTAGTATACTCTTTTTTTTGCTTGTATGCCTACTTGGTGTCCCACTGCTGGGCAAAGGCCTCCCTTTTTTCCTTCCAAACCTTGTTTGTCATGTGCGAACTCTGGCCATGTGGGCTCTGCAAACGTTACTAGATCGTCACACCACCTTCGCCGCGGTCTAACTTGACGGCGATGTCTTCCCTCAGGCATCCAGTGAGTGACGATCCTTGCCCATCTCTCCGGGTACATTCGCGAAACGTGTCCGGCCCACTCCCACTTCAACCTGGCTGTTTTTTCTCCAACATCCGCTACTTGAGTTATGGAGCGCAGTTTACTCATAATTTTCATTTTCGCGTTATAAAGTTGTTAACTTCAATTAAAATTATGTACGTTTAATAAAATCGTTACATATTTTAACTTTGCATTACTTACATACCTACTATTAAATGTTAACGAAATGTAATACGTTACATAAACCCATGAATAATAAATGTTGATGAAACTTTTATGAATAACCTCATCAATTTGTTAACAATTAATATTATTTTAAACGATGCTTAATATTTATAAAATTATGGCCTTATAATAAAATACAGTCGAGACAACAAAGAACAACGATTACTAAATAAATGCTTGACTGGCGTCAAAGGCTTTTAATATTGATGTGCCACAAACTTTTCAATAACGTTTAAATGTTCGTGAAAATTTCGTGAAAGGTCTTTATAAATGAACTTTGATTATATCCGATATTCCATTGTGCATTGGCAGGATTACGGAAATGCATTGTGAGAAATTGACAGTAGTTTCTTAAAATATAACCGTAATACGAAGCTATTATTAGGTTATTTAAATTTTCTAAAGTCGATGTTATAGAACATACCTACCTAATATTTTTTCAAGAAATGACGAAAGAGCAATATTTAAAAAAACTCTATTTTAGATAAAACTGTAAAGAGACCTAAATAAATAAAACACATCGTACAAATAAACAGTAGATTCTAATTATAAAACAGTGTCAAACAAGCTTAAGTCTTCCATACGTAATAAATAAAACATTTCCTGTTCTTTACTACATTCACAGAGCTATATAAAGCAAAGCCGCTTAAATTCAGATTAAAACGTAGTATCATTAATATCTTAGTACATCTCGAACAAACTTCTCAAGCGGGTTATAGTAGATTTTAATTACCCCTGAGTCGCTTATTTCATGGCCCAACCGTAGTATCGTTAGCGACCTGAGTAATAGTTAATCGCAGAAGTAGTTTGAGCATTCCATACTTGTGCTGTTATTTTTTTGTACGGAAATACATTTTCATTTCATTTTGTTTTTTTTTTTTTTTTCATTTCGTTATTAACAGTTTATTCATTAATTATTATGTATTTTTGCATTGGCTCATATTCCTGGATTTATGATGTGTGTGTATGTTAATATAAATATTTTCTACCGTAGTACCTAAATTGCTACAGTAATAATTATCATAGTTGATTTTTCCTTTGTATAAAGTCAAGTACCTAATCCAAGGCAAAAAAGTCTATTAATAATTGCGAAAGAAAGAGGCAAACCGAATGACGTAAGATTTAATATTGTGATAAAGATTTGATTTCAAGCATTTACAAATGTTTTTTTTTTTTCTAAAAAAATTTGTTTATAGATTTTTCCTTTTTCTACAACTTTCTTCAACTTTTACTGTAAACCATTACTTCACAGACTCACGTTTTCTGCGAACACGAACAGCTTGTTTGGGATGTTTGTTAACACCGAATAGAACAACAAACAATTCTATTATTATGTAAACTAGCTGCTAAAGTGGAAGAGCTTAAAGCTTGCATAGTTTAGGAAACAAGAATTGAACTAAGCCATCGAAGCTGAACAGTGCAAGGAGGATTTTAAGGAATTCTGTTATAGAATACTCTTTTCTTAGATACATGAAATTACATTCTGAATCTTGCACACGTCGGCCGAGCCCAGATTTCACTAATAGACTCGCAGACGGTCGCTTACCTTTCCCAATGTTCCTTTTACCTGATTGGGTCTGTCATCTAAGACATAATGGACAATCACCCAAAAAATCCGTACCAAACTATCCATTCTGTTAGCAAAGTGATAACATTTCATTTGGGTTTTCATTTGGGTCGCTAGAAACTGTAACTGGATCAGTTACCTATATCATGGTGATATTCTAACAGCTATTCAACAACAGCAACAGCTGTAGTTATGACATTAATTACACTTTTTTATTTTGTTATTTGTGATTTGTGTTTCACGAAATGTGTCCAAATAAATGTTATTCTTTCTTTCTGTCCTTCAGAAAATGTAAAGCTTTTTTTAATCACACAAAAGTATTTAGAATTTTAGATGGGTACTTAACGTTTTATTTCGTCACAAATGGTTCACACAACACTCGACTTTGTTTACCTCCCTTTGAGCCTTAATGTATGCTGTTTCCTCAATTTGACAGCGCTTTGAAAATGGAACCTTCGACTTTGATCGGGGACCCTCCAGTTAAACACTTGAATACACCTAGATTCTATGTCAGCCTATTACTTTAGCGAGACATCTTCATAATCAATATCGATTTATACAGAAAACGTTAAGTAACTCAATGTTATCTTTATTTATTATGTCCTATCCTTATCCTCCGCCTTTTTGAGATTGTAATGTCTCTTCGTAATAGTTCTAGTTTCTTATTACTTTTCGTCTAGATATAAATACTGTATTGAAGCGAATTTATTTACTTTACGAGTCGCTTCATTACTTAATGTTATTGGATTTGCAATGATCGGGTCTTCATTTTTGTTTGACACTAATAAATTGTTAGAAATATTTATTTCGTTTATACTTGAACTAATAACTTTTTTGTCTTTATTTATTAAGAAAACAAATGATTATATACAATACATAACGCGACATTACTGATACAAAACAAGTTCCAATAAACACTTAAAACTGCTAAATCAACAACACTCATCATTCAATATCCCCCACTAAACATAATACAAAGTCTATAAACATGATGGCCTGCCCTCGAGAAACACGCAACTCATCGGCTATTTATCAAAGCCCTCCATAAACTCCTATAGGTACCTACTCCTGAATCCATTAAATTTATTAAACGAGCATTATGTTAACCAGTTTGCCTCTCTAAATTCTCGCTATGTTCGTCTGTATCTTTTTGTAATCGTATCACGCTCTCTTCAGTCTCGTAATGGAATAAAAAGCAATTTTTCTCTGTTTTTGCTTCGAGCGTTTCTTTGTGCTAAGCTTACGCCTAAAGACTGTTGGTATCTTTGCATAAGTAATATTGGTTGCTGAAATAGCTAAGAAGCATTTTCAAAGAAATAATAAAATATTATGTTTACCAATATATAATATTACGAATGAAGCGGTACAATAATTACTTCGTTAAATCTGAGAGGCTGAGAGAAACTTCTCATCCTCTCTCCGTAGCCGAAAAACATCGGCGCTTCCTATTATATCGCTAAATTGCTTCATTACAACAAAAGTAAATAAGGCAGCACCCGCAGAGACCACAAAAACTTTTTGAATTCGTCTCAATTACGACTTGCCACAATAAAGTTAGGGTTTATTAGGAAACTTATTAATACGATCTATAAATTGATGTCTTCAGAAATATTGTATAATATTTATGTATCTATATTCATCAATGATAAATCCTTTTCCATATTATATTTAATTGATTTTCTCTCCACACTTGTCTGTTTTGGGATCTCTGTAGTCATTTTCTACTCTCCAAATATTCCATATTGTTGTCTCTTATGTAACCTCTTGACTTGACTGGCCATAAAACATGTTGTACCAAACATGATTATTACCTATCGTCTTCCTAGCTTTATTCCATCTCTTTGCTACTAAGTCTTCTCAATTTCGCACAATCTTGTCTGGCCTTCATGTTGAGTTTATTAGCACTTTGGCCGGCTTTTACGATATCCTGCCAGCATTTCTTGGGCCTCCTGCGGGGTTCACTTAGGGTCTCACTAGGAAGAGGATTACCCGCTGGTCTATGAGCAATAAAGTGAAACAATATCATAGCAAGTTCGTTATGAAGTTCTCTATTTTTACGTTACTTTACATGATTACGATCTTTAAGCTGAATAGTTTGTTTGACGGATTTGATAAAATCTTTCTGCATTTGATCGCAGAATTCTTGAGTAAGGCTATAAGTATAGGCTACCATCACGCTGCCATAAGGAGCCAAGCAAAAAGATCGCTAAGCAAAAATCATGTAAAAGCGTGTGCGGACGATGGATAGTTTACGAATTAAAGTGTCTTATTTCATTTAAGTCCCTTCAAGGCTGCAGTTCCATATAAACAAAAAACTAATTAAACGTTATTAATATTAAGATCCAGTGCCTTAGGCATCTTCTGAGCACATTCGTTCCATCGTAGACCTCATCCATCGCTTTCCATCAGGCGTGATCGAGGTCAAGAGCGGGCCATTCAGCGATAAAAAAAATGTTCTCAATATAACGAGTCTTTCATAAAGCCATACTCCTTACATCTTAAATTACCGCTGTCTACACAACATCATTATTAAATAAGTAAAAACCCACGTACGAAAAACAAAAAACACGATACAATAATTATCGCGAACAGAAATTAGCTTCGTTCAAGTTCCGAAGTTTATTTTTAGACTCCATCGTGTAAAGTGCAGGCACTTTATTGTAAAGTTGTTGTTCCATTTAACATCCGCGACTTTGGCATCGCACTGATTACTTCGCTATTTGCTGCGAACAGCGCCTTTCAATTTAGGTGTCTACTTTTTATTTTCATTCAATAACTTGAACGTACGATCGCGTCGGGCCGCACAATGACGCTGCTAGTTGACTATTGTCAACTGTTTTAGATTTCAAAGTTGTATTTTTAGCTTGGGACGTTTTTAGAGATAAAACTGTATACATTTTTTAAACTGTTTTAGTGGTTTATGTGTATTCTCCTACTAATATTATGAATAAAAATAAAGCAATTGATTGGCCTTCAAAATGATTCAGTTTGTGACTGATAGTAACTTTACTTTGGGAACACAGCCTCTCATCCGGTTCATTGTTACTAAGAATACCCACTTATATGTATTGTTTGCTTTGATTAATTCGTTCAAGTTATTGATATTTGTTCAAGACTAATTGTAACTATTTGTAACCGCTTGATACACATCACGTGTAGTTTTATTAAATTCTACATAAGTATATTTATTTTCGTTGCTTCACTGCCTATCTATTATGTAAAAAAACTAACTGTGAGGTGAAGTGAACTTGATGTAAGCTATCATTCCATGATGCTTGGCATTGACACCATTGACAGCTAACTTCAAGCAGATTAATAACTAATAGCACTGCTGGTAAGATGTTATATGTTAGTAAGTTGCAACGTTTACCATAATACATACTTATTTTGTCTCTCTAGAAGAAGTCTCTCATTTGCAAAATTTTGAGATTTAGAATCACTTGGCGCGGGCCTTTGTCATTTTCATGGCAAAGAAGTAAAAGGGCGAAGATTATTTAAACCATTTGGGGTTTGTGACGTTAATAAGACAGGAGACTGACTTAAGGGGGAAGCGCCAGTCTATCCCGTGAAATCATAATTATAACCCTATTGAATGACTATTTCATGAAATATCAATCAATAGGGTTATATGAACTTAGAGCGTTGTATTAATTATAATTCTGTAAATGTATACTTATTACAGTCGCGAATCATAAAACCTGACACTGACATGCAAATTGGAAACAACGTAAGAAAATTTGAATTTCGCGGGCTATCCTGCTTTCGTTGGTGGAGCCAAAAATCACATTAAAATAGTAAGTAGGTAGATAACAACTCTGCTCTAACTGTGGTACACTGCAGTGAAGTACCTATCTACATGTTATTGGAGATTGAACTACAGGCGTACCGGGAATTCACTCCGACCCAAATGATTGATGACGTACCTAATGACGGTGAACCAGTCGGAATTATTGACACTTGATTGACTATTCTAACCCGCGAGGGAACGCAACCACTGTTTATATGACGTCATTATTTTATTAAGGTAGGTACATACAGGTGCTTTAAATGCACTAAGGGTTATGGGAAAAACATTTTAATTAATCTACATTAATGGGAAGGAAAACATGTTTTCTACTGCAGAATTCTGCACCCTGCGATATAAAGATAATCCATTACTATCCACAGTTTTTTTCACCCAGACATTAAGAAACTGTGGTTATAACTGTGGCTAACATTTCGCTGCATTCTTCTGATATTCACTGTGTTAGCTTATCTATCTCAGAATGACATCATACAATGCTGTCTCAGAATGAATAAAATTACACTTCTTGCCCATTCTCAACAAGTTCACAGGGCACGCTGGTCCCATTTCCACTCGAGGCTAATACTATGCTTTCTAGCTTAAACACAGCCACTATTTACCTAACCCGGCTGCAGTTGAAACTCCTCATGAAGTGGGTCGGTTTATCGATCAAACGTGTCAGTGGACCCGCCCCTGACCTTTGCTCTGTCGCTAATGAGTTCTAGCTGTGGCCTCAGTGTTGACTATTCCTGCATAGCAAGGATACCGGGGCGTTGCGTCACGTCTAATTAAATAATCTGGACTTTTTGTTGCGTGTAAACTGAGTATCTACCTATATTTTAGTATTCTAAAATACAGGACTTTTTTCGCTACGTTCAATTTTATTTTATTTACCTTTATGTTATACTAGTGCCCTGCTTTGCATCGGGATAAACACATAAAAAATATAATTGCTCTAAACGATGATGGAAACCGCATCAAAATCCAATGCGTAGTTTATAAGATTTAAACGGTCACACATACAGACACGAAAAGTGACTTTGTTTTATAATATGTATAGATATAGATGGATTGCCATACAACGTGGTAATGCCGCCAGTCTCTTGGGTACATTACCAGTCGACAACGATGCGGATAAATTTTAATCGATGTCATATTTTAGTTTCTGCATAGTTTTAGTTAAGTTAGGATTTAATTTTGTTATTTTTTTAAATTACATAGGTATTAGTTATTATTTCCTTGTTTTAAAGTTTTTTATTAACGTTAATAAAAAAAACGCCAATTCTATAGATGTACAAAGATAAGTTTACTTTTCAACTTTTCATAAGAACTTTTTGTTGTATCATCCCAGATATTCGCAGGAGTGGACTCAAAAGTAATGCACTGGGCAAGTTTAAAAACACTGACATTAAACGCCAGATTAAGTTGTATTTTGCAACTAGGTTAATTAAATCACCATTGTGAACCCGTCCCAGTTCAGACACAGATTCAGCTCTCTATTTTTATTTTCATTACTAGAACAGCAAGGAAATGTATTGTCTTCGCATTTATTATGTCCGACACAAAAACTCCGAGCCCCGAGATAATATTACGTTTTCTCGCTATCTAGTTAAAAGAGGTAGCTAAAAATGTTTATCTCGGAAAATACACATTTCCCAAAGTATAATCTGGCAGCCAGATTTAAGTCTGAAATATGTCTGAAGATTTTTTTATAAAACGGAACTAAAATATCTCACATACTTTTCATTTAGGCTCATATGGACATTTGTACAAATTTTCTCTTACATTTATATCCCAACTTTGGTATAGGTATTTATTATCTCTTTCTGTAATAAGAAACTTTTAATATTATAAGTTCAAAAGAAAGCCCTCTTTCGGCGGTTGGCTTAGTGGTTGTCATAATGAAGTTAATCGTATGAGCATCCTAAAGCCCGAATGTCACAATAAACGACTAGAGGGACAGAGCAGAGTGGAGGCGAAGGCGAAATAGCAAACTGAATTTAAATGCAGTGAATTTGGACAAATTGTTGACATTTGTGTTTACTAACAGCGCCTCCACCAAAGGCCAGGATTAGAAAGATTTTCACTTGACAGTTAAGTACATAAGTTGGATGCAACTGAATTTTGTACCTAATAAAAGGAAAATGGAGGGCTATGCTTGGAGTTTCTCTACGTGATCGAATCAGAAATGAAGAGATCTGCAGGAGAATCAAGGTAACCGACATAGGCCGAAGAATTGCCAGGCTTAAGTGGCAGTGGGCATATTGTTCGCAAAATAGATATCCGTTGGGACCGAAAGGTTCTGAAGTGGCGACCGCATTCCAGAAGACGTAGCGTTGAAAGGTCTCTTACAAGGTGGACCGATGAGATTGTGAAGGCTGCAGACATCCGCTGGATGCGGGAAGCACAGAAGCAGTCGAAGTGGCGGTGCTTGGGGAAGGCCTATGTCATATTTCGGCTGAAATGATGATGGTGATGAAAAGAAAAATTACAATGATTTGTTGATATGTTATGTTGTCATGGTTCATATTCGCGTGAGTTTTATATGTACATCGGATACATAAGTATGGAGTCATTAAGAAGATCTTGGCACTATAGCAGCTTGTTTTTTTTGTTCCCTTTTTTTAGCACGCACCACTGTGCCACTGAGCACACCACATGATCTGACCAAGATTATGTCTGGACTTTAAAAGAGACTGTGACCTCTGAGATTGTTTCTGCCTTTCTTTTCAGAGTTTTCAGATAGGAAACGCCGACCTCATCTAGTTTTGAAAATATGATTGACGTGTAAAAGTATTTGTGCAAACCTACTTCATCATCATCTGCCTAGCCTTTTCCCAAATATGTTGGGGTCGGCTTCCAGTCTAACCGGATGCAGCTGAATGTGCAAACCTAAATATAAAATCATTTATCATTTTGTGTTCTTTTTTTAATATAGGACTGTGCCAATGAAAAAGAAATCCTTTGCTGAACATGTTTTCTGCAGGACCTAATGATAAACGGTAGTGAGAGAATATTAACATTATCACTACGCAACCACTATTATGTCAAAAGGGGCTTCAGCTCATTGTACTTAGGCCCATAATTATTGCGATAAGCCTAAACGCCTCTATGAGCGTGAAACACATCATTAACACGCCTCATAAGCCTTGTCCCAAGAAACTGCATGCATAGTAATACACTTAACTCCTAATTCATAAATAACCTTGTAAAATTCCAATAAAAACGTAGCAGTCATAAGCCATAGCTGCATTGTTTCTTGCAGCACTGGGTATTTGAATGAAGGATTAAATAAAGTTTTTCCATTAAAATCTACGAGTACAGTACTCAAAATGGCGGACGTCCGCAACATACAGACGTTTATGACTCTCTGACTACATTCTACCACAGAAAATAGCAGAAAAGTCACTGTGTAAAGGATACTGTAACTTATAATTTAATTAATATTACGCACTCGTGCTTGTAATGAAACAGTCCTTTTTTATCATACATTTTCTTGATATATGTTTACGCATTTTCAGTGAGTGTTTAGTGTCTACAAATTCAGTAGTCATCAAAAAGAAAAAAAAAAAACATAAACTAAAAAAGAATTCAATTCAAAAATATTATGATTTCATGTCTTTCTGCCTCGTTGGGCTAGAGACCGCAAGCGATACTGATAAGCATGAGGTCCTGGGTAAGATTCCAAGGCCGGGCAGAGTGTTATTGGCTTTTTCTATCTGGAATTTCTCAGAAGCAGTCCGGAGTCCGGATTTGTGCCCGATTGATGGCAATAGGCCATGGCCATTACATGGGACTTGAACATAATTGGCAAAATGTGGGTGTTGGTACCGTCTGGGTAACAAGGCGTGATGTTAAGACCTGTCGCAATTTCATCCATTCTGAGTTGATCCGGTGCGTTACGTCTCGGTCTACTTCGCCATCTCCGTGTCCCGAGTCAAGATCAAGTGACCCGAGGTATCAAAAGTCGGAGCAGATCGATAAGGGCGTTCCGGCGAGAGATATGGGCACAGTACTGGAGAGACCGCCAAAATCACAAACCAGATACTCGGTTTTGGTCCGACTTACTCTCAGGCCAATGGTCTCAAGTCTTTCCCACCACACCTCTAATCTGCTCTGGACCTCTAAACCGTTCTTGGCAACCAGCACAATGTCATCGGCGAACAGCATACACCAGGGAGCCTCTGCTTGGATATCTGATGTGAGAGCATCCATTATCAGCACGAAGATTTGGCCTGTAAAACTATTTTTCGAAAATATTCTTAACTAACTTTTTAGATCTTTGTATCCTGGTTATGCGTATGAAGATTCATTAAAATCGGTTCATTCATTTCGAAAAACAAGGGCTTGAAAGTTTGTATGAAGTGCTGTACGTTGTAAACGCTCTTAAGTTATGTTGTGTAGTCGTACAATCTTCTTGATATTGCGTGAAACTTCTACCATCTTTCTAAGGATTTTGTCATTCTACGTAGATTCCGAAATTGTACCCGGAAAGTCTGCATTAAGTATTCCAAGTAGATACGGTAGAAGTTTAATTAAATGTATAGAATATCAGCTGTACGCATAACTTAATTTTGATGCTGAATGTGTGGTTTGAAACAATAGCATATAATCATAATTATCTCTTTAATTCAGAATAATTCCATACAATTACTATAAGTACCAAGATGTTAGTTACATAAAAACTTAAAAACTAAGTTAGTAGACATTACCAATATTTACAGGAGCAGGCAGCTGGCTCAAGTACGAGATGAAAGGACAATCCAGTTTGTTGGCAATGACCACGAATGACACTTAGGAGACTGATGTTACTGGCACGCACCCTGTGCAAGAAGGACGCTGCTCGCTTAAGCCTGATTGCAGCGAAGCTGTCAATCTGGGCGAACATCCCTGAGGTACAACTGAAGCGTGGCAGCCCCAACAGCATCCTTAATGCATTATTGGACACGAAGAGCATTAACGGCTTTTAGAGTGAAGCTAAACCAAAGGCCAACATTAAAATTATTCATTACCTTTATAACTTAGTACTTTAAACTCAAATACTTATCAATCTCTATCGTTCTAAAATATTCTTCTACAAACCGACGGCGTTTTGCATTTCGCTTCAGAAAGTTTGCCTTCGTTACCTACTGTAAACCAAACGTGACCACTTCAACCGGGTTTCGAACGTCAGCGATCTTATTTATGCGGTCTGATTTAGTTTACGTTGGTATAGACTTTCAGAGAGCTCATTGCCTTCACGCTCGCTTAGCTTGCGGTGTAAGCTATGTGGTAAGTGAACTAAGTGGGTAATTGATTCGGGAAGTTGTGTAGCGTAGATATATATTCAGTTTAAGATGGAACAATGACGTTTAAAAGAAGAATTTAGTTTTACTTTTACGATACTCGTATTCTCGTACCTACAACTCTTCCGATACCTGAGCAGCATCATAATTTTTATTATGCTTGTGTGTGCTGGAAATGGATCAATTGGTGTCTAAAGGTGCAAGTTCGTAGTCGACTGCAGGCGACAGCAGCAGGCGACGTGTAGCCGCGACACTACTGGTTTCTATGTATTTCATAGAATAACTAGCGACACGTCTTCTGACACGTATTTCATAGAAATACATCAACCAGTACTCGCGGCGACACGTCGATGCTTCTACTGCCTGCAGTCGGCGGCGGACTTGTGTCTTTACACATAAGTGGATTGTTGTTTGAGATTAAGTGTTACTTTAAAATGCTTATCGGAGTCTTTCCGTTGCTACCATTCACCTTAAAGTAACAGAGAAATCATTAAACTAAACGGGGCCCTAAAATTGAGTTCCAGTTCAGTATTCGGCATTAGTGATCGATGGTATTCGGCCTTATATAAAAAATTTGTGAATGTTTAATGGTTTTAATGGCACGGAAAACTAATTTACGTTGTAAGGTGGTTCCTAACTCCCTGTTACTATGTCAACCCAAGATAAACGGCCTTAGCGGTATTGAGGACCGGTCAGTTTCCTTAAATTAGGTACGCCCATTAGCATAATTACAAAGCCCGTCGTGAAACGGAGTGAAATCCAGCTTTCCTGTGAAGAACAGATTTGCGACGATATTTCGGATATACCAGTAGGTAACTATGTTTGTTTAAGGCTACGTACGCGAACACGGATGGGTTTTAGTCAGTAAGAGTCTGACACTTCCTTCCGCTCCACCCAGAGCGGGAGGGGTCATTGGATGATTTCCCATCCTTTAAAAAAAAAAAAAAGGCTACGTACGCACTGACAGATGTTATGTCACTAGCCTCTACGTACTAAGCAAGCCACCTGTCAGTGAGTACGTGGCCTAAGTGTATTTTGTCTTCCATACCAAAATGTCGGAAAGATCACAAGTACGGATTCTGTAGGTACCTCTGTTACAGTCAATTTTCGCTGTGATGGGCAGACTATCATGACATGCGTTATCAGGTAGGTAACCTATCATAAATGGCATGGGATGATAAACACAAACACCAGGAATAGCTACGTTTACCTTCCTGAAAATAATTCCTAGTTCATTTTAAATTATTAATAATAGTACATACCTATAAAGGCTCTTCTTTGTTCAATTACCGAGTAAGATAATCTATGTATCTCCTTCTATTAATTAAGCTGAATAGTTTGTTCGTTTATTTGAACGCGTAAATCTCTGGAACTCCTGTTGGATTTGAAAAATTATTTTTGCATTTGATAACCCAATTCTTGAGGAAGCATAATCAGCCTATAATGTTTCCACTGTTGGGACTCAGGCCTCCTCTCTGTGAGAGGGAATGGGCCGTATCCACCACGCGGGCCCAGTGCGGGTTGGTAGATGTCACATGTATTTTAATTTTTGGTTCTAGGACATGCCGATTTCCTCACGATGTTTTCCATCATCGTTTTGAAAGCAGTGGTGATGAAATTATTTACGCAAAAGTAAAGCGTTTGGCTGGGTTCGAACCCACGACTCGTAAGTCGGGGCCGGTACCAGTGGGCCACCATTGCTCCTCCCTGCTCCTTCTTGAGGAAGGTTACTTAACATCACACTACGACTTAAAAAAACACGTCAGTTATAGTGGCGTCAGTCGTGTCGTATCCCTATGTATTTTTACCCGACTACGGCGAAACGAAAAGGAGGGTTATGATTTTGACCTTTATGTATGTATGTTTATCTGTTCCCTAACAACTTCAAAAGTACTTATCATAATTTGACAAATGAGGTATCGTTAGAAGCGTCTTGACCGTGCGCTAGTTATAGGCTATGTGACGTCACAAAAAAATTAATATGGTGCCCTCTAGAGGACACAAAGTAATGAATTTAAAAATAAATATTTTGGGATGGTGACTTGTGGGGTATCAAATAAAAGAGCTTAATTAGCACATTTAAAAATTATAAATATTACTGAAATAAGCCCCAAAATAATTAAATTAAAAAAAGTTTAAAAACTAAAACCCGACTACTGAAAAGGATGAAACAAGAAAGTACCTTCCCGTGGTCGCATACTACCACAGCTTATATGTATGTGTTAGTACAGCGGCATGCGACCACGGCAAATTACTTTCTTGTTTCATCCTTTTAAGTAGTCGGGTTTTAGTTTTTATTAAACTTTTTTTTACTGTATGTACTACATAAATAATAAAAGAAATAAATACATAATAAATAACGTGAAGCAAAACGAAGTATAAGCGCGGGCGGGAGATGTGATGCGACGTCGTAGATTGGGGGCCGACACATAATGTAGAAGCTAACAATCTTAAAATAATTATAATAATAAGTAGGTACGTGTAAATAAAAAAGAAGGGGAAACACCTATAATCCTAACTATATGACAAGTTTCATGACTATAATGTGCGAGTGTAAAATAGTTTGAAGGTCGATTTAATTTACAACACGGCCTAAATGGCTCTAACTTTTTATAGCCCCAGTTACACACCACATTTTGTACACGTTACAAAATTGCATAAAATGCGTAACGTGTCAACATAATAAATATATCGCCCAAGAGTTTTAGTGGCTTGTTTCCCCTTACGATTCCTCTGGGAGTTAATTAATTACCGCATGGGTATTGAATGTACACATTGACAGACTAATTACTTTTTTATATCCGTATACGCCTTTACTGTGCCTTTACTGCTAACAGAAGGAAATAAATTAGCTCATTCAATTAACTCGGCCTACTTACTGCAGTGTCACGGGCATGTGCCCGCGACTAAACTTTGCCACCGTATCTGAGGCCGAAACTAGATTGACCTTATTTTAAAACAAGGTTTATCTATACACACAAGTTTAAACCGTCGAGCCATTTTTAGGGTTCCGTACCAAAAGGGTAAAACGGGACCCTATTACTAAGACTACGCTGTCCGTGCGTCTGTCACCAGGCTGTATCTCGTGAACCGTGATAGTTAGACAGGTGAAATTTTCACAGAATGTGTATCTATGTTACCGCTATAGCAAAAAACAGAATAAAATAAATATTTTTAAATATTTTTTTGCCGTTATTTTATATGTAGTGTTAAATATTGTATGGTGATACGGAACCTTTTGTGTGCGAGTCTAACTCGCACTTGGCCGGTTTTTTTTTATTTCAAACAGAATTCTGACAAAAGCTGATATTGAATTTCGAACAAAACTGTCTTTAAAGCTGTGTTCAAATTGTCAAGAAACCATTGTAAAAGCCAATTATTTTTAAAAGAGTAACCGTGGAGTTTCTTGCCGGCTCTTCTCCATATTAAACGACCAATTGGAACCGTGCACCTAGCTTCTGACGTTTCATAAGTACCCATGTAGGTTTATGTGAAATAAAATATTTTGAGTATAGGTAAATTCTTCACTGACTCTATTTCGTTACTAGGGTTTTCCATCAGGAATTTCTCAATAGCAGCCGAGAGTTTGGATTTGTGCCCGGTTGATGGCAATAGGCTCGCGCCCTATTACATGGGGGTTTATCATAACTGTCGAAATATGGGTGTACCTACTATAGGTGCACTTCTGCCTAACCCTCTGGGGAATACGGGCGTGATGTTATATGTTCTCTATTAATCAACCAATAAATCAATGAAACCCGAAATGTAATTGTCCCGTTCACGTTTCGTTAGCGGAACTGGTAGAAAATAAAACGCGGAGTATGCCTTCAATAGGTACCTATTGATCGCCGTCATTGTATCGAAATATTTTACGAAGGCAATTTGGAAGCCTCGTGAGCGTACCTATATGCAAGCCATTCCTATGATTTTGACGTAGGTAAGTAAGTTACTTGATAAACGAGTCGACTTTTATTTGACTGTAAGTACCTTCAGATGGGCCACCGCTGCGCATCGTAACGCAGTGGAAGCTAGAAGATGGGCGTCAGCGCCGATGGAGGACAAGGAAACACACAGGAAAGATTGGAACGCTGTTGGAGAGACCTTTGCCCAACAGTGGGACCAATACAGGTAAAAAAAAAAGACTTTTTATTTACTTGCATGATAAAATAGTTCATGAAAATAAAGTAAGTAGGTACCTACTGTTTCTATAAATCCAAAAAAACACCAAACTTTCAGTTAGCATTAGTGGGAAAATTCACATACGTACATACATTATAGGTAGGTACATTATTTAACGTGATCGATTATACAAAGAAGTGTCCAAAGTCAGAAATAAGTACCTATAAATCAAGCCGTTTTACATTGCACTTGCATATCTTCTTGAACTCGGGCCATTAATCAGGCTCCTACAGCCTCCCTACTTGTAAGATATTACAAGTTATCTGATGATATAGTAGATGCTGTACTAAACTATGCTGAAATAGGAGGCATTCATATTTTGTAAATATTATGCCTGAATTCCTAGATGTTTTGTGTATACAATACATCAAGAAATACACAAGTGTACATAAGTATGTACACTGACATTTCACCAGTTATATATGTAATAGGAGAATAGAATATAATAGAAAATGTTTATTTAAATTAAAAGGTAAACAGGCGAGTTGTTACAAAATAATGTTTGGTTTCAGAATACATTATATTTTTTTTATTGCTAAATGGCTCTTGACCTCGATCACGCCTGATGGAAAGCGATAGATGAGGTCTATGATGGAACGAGCTTGTCCAGAAGATGCCTATTCACTCTTGATTTAAAGGCAGACGCCCTTCTACCTTCTACCTTTTGGCATGCAAGACTTTATACTTAAAATAACTAATACCGTCACATAGGAGACTGTCCACCGCATGCGAGTAGTACCTACAAAGGGCCATGGAGCGAGCTATGCTTGGCATAACACTACTACACTGAGTGCGTCGAAATCCATCGTCGGTCGAAAGTCTATGACTTCGGGGACAGGACGATGCGCTTCAAGTGGCAGGACATCTAGATAGAGGAGATGGCTGATGGAGTAAAGCTGTGACCAAATAGTGGCCATAGAAACCAGGCCTGTCCAAAAGCGCGCTGGCTTGATGATATCGTCAAAGTCGCGGGAAACACCTGAGGGGCAATTCTCGTAATTTTAAAAACGTTCACAGTCTGATCTCAGTCTCAATCTGTCAAAAATACCTCTAATTTCCCTACATTTTGACAAGTTTTTGACATTTGTTTGTCGCCGAGATGAGACTGCGACTAGATTTTGAACGTTTTTAGTTACGAGAATTGGCCTTCTGGTTGCGTGGAAACGGCAAGTGTTGCAGAAGAAAGGGGAGGTCTATACCCAGTAGTGGGTGGTTCCGGGCTGAAATGATGATGATGAATTGATGGCCTCCATTTTACAGTTATTGGTGCAAAATTCAAATTTTACATTCTAATAGAATACAAATAATATAGCATGCCTAAAATAAGAGACAAGCCTATTGCCATCAACCGGCGCCCTAATTATGATTACATAAAACATTATCAATCTCAGTTTGAATCATTTTGAAGGTTATTACTAATCCATTGTTTCATAAGTTCGAAAAATGTGTCTGCTCAACAACGCAGGCAAATAACGCAATGTATGTTGTTGAACTGTCAAAATGAACCCCATTGGTACTGATAGTGTGTTATGCAATTACCCTGCTGATACTAGCTGTTTTTTTCCGACCTCGGAATCAAACCCCACACTCATCAGTCGCCTCGTCTAGCCCAACAAGCAGGCGAGGCAATTTTAATATTTATATCGTAATAATGTGGCGGTTTAATCAAGTAGCGTCGTCGTGTTTTATTTTGTGTTTGAAATATTAAATTCTTTAGCGTCTAGAATGTTGTAGATGTTGTGTGTGTGTGTGTGTCTTCATTACTCGTGGTGGTGTGTTTTGGATGCTGTGCCATCGGTCAAGAACTTTTAAGTCAGGACAACAGACGAGTTACGTTTTTTTTAGATTTTTATTCATTTATTACGTCCTAAATTCTGAAAAAAACTTACTAAATCAGTGCCGTGAGGAATATCCGAAACAAAACGATACGGTATACGAAATAATTTCTATCGGGTACTAAAAAGCTACAAACTAACTCTAGGTTACATTTAGATACGGGAGTTTTTGTAACCACAAAATCGTATTAGTACTCCTGGGAGTCCTAGGCAACAATAAAGTACCCTTTTAACATTGTGGTTTGGATTAATTCAGAGCTATATAATACTCTCTATGAAGTATAACGAGACTGCCAACTTAAATTAACCGAATCTATAGTCCGTTTACTGTCATTTTACATCTGACATCAGAAAAATTTTTGACAGACTTGTCAGCAGCAGCAAACCAACAGCATCCTTATATAAATAAGAATAAAGATCACTGTGGTTTGGACAGTGATGCAAGATCAGAGGTAAAATAACTAAAAGAGCTGTCCCTGTAGCCACGGCAGGCTGACAGTATATTCCTACTCATGACTTCACAATCACACATTAATTTTCACAGAAACAGAACTTCCAATTGAATATTTGCTCCCCAAACTAATTAGCTTGACCAATGTCCGTAAAATCTACGGGCATTGCGCTTTAAAGCCATTACTTAGTTTGACCAGCGGCACAGTGCCACATATCTGACGGCTTGTGTAATTTACGTACGACATTCATTGCTGCGTCAGCCCAGTGTTTGATGTTGCACCCGTTGCGAGCAGCAATGTGACTGCAAATGGATTTATAACTGTTTATGTTCTGTGTACCCCTGGGCAGTTTGGAGCGTTGTTCCGATTGCTATTTGTGTTTATCGATATTTTATGTTAGTTAATTATACAAACTGCTTCTAAGTAGTCTCTTAATGATCATTAGCAACAGCTAGTATTAGAAAATAAGTAGATATCATGCTGAACAAGCTCATTTCTGTCATGACAATTTTCAGGTAACTACAGAACGCTTTGTGCTGCGATCCTTATAATGTAGGTACCGTACCTACCCATTTTCATTTCCATTTTCGTTTTTCAGGTTCATCACACATCTGAAGACCAATTCCTTTAAATATTAACGTTCAATATCTAGTCGCATTCTTATCTTAGCGACAATCTATGTTAAAAACTTATAAGAAAATTATGAAAATTAAAGGTATTTGTTGACAGATTGAGGCTGCGATTCGTATGTCGTTCGAATTCAAATCTCTTTTAAAAAATACGAGAATTGCCCCTCTAGTCACGAATAAAAAAGTACCTACTTATTATTAAAACCTAACCTAACCATTTTATAAGACTGATTGATATCCGCGTCACAAGCGATACCCAGAAAATCAGCAAAAATCAGCGCGAGCAGCAAATTTTCGGCAAAGGGCTCATCTATTAAATCTATCTTACCTGTACCTATAACCGCGTTTATATTAACAAAAATTATATAATAACGCCTTTTACTTGGTGACCAAGTATGACTACGAAAAACTAAGGGGCTCACTTAATTTAAATTGAATTGCCACTTAATAACTTATAGATAGTTGCCATTTTGGTTAATCAATAATATTTTAGCTATCCTGAATTGTCAGTGATCAGACTTTCAGGGTACTAGGTCAGTAGATACATCGCGTACTCATAACAACTTGGAAAAATTACAAAATACAAAAGAATTCCAATTAAATCGGTGCAGCATTCCATTTAAAACTCAGGACAGGACAATCACTGTTCCAACAATAGCAATGATACCTCTAGAATAAAACCAAATTAAGATCCCCCGCTATTTCGCGACAGCACGCGAAACGAATGAGATAAAAAGATAGAAACAACAATTAAACATTGTTTTCGTATAACAAAGTGTACTGCAACGGTCACGCTAACCAATCCCGGTTAACAGACGAAGATTATGCAAATTATTTAATTAAGTATGCACAGGCCCATCCCTAAAATACCCACTTGATTAACAGACGTGGTCAGAATTCGTGCTGGATTCTGGATAGTTCACGTGAACGCCAGAACTGTGCAGGGTTGTAAGATCTGAGTCTGATTAGATTATTCAGTGAAGAGGTATCATTAGAACCTCGTTATGGCTAATCACCTTGTACGGGAATCTCTTAGAACCTTAACATGTAAATCAAGTTAGGTAAGTTTCGAAGTATCAGGAAGTGTGAACCCTTTATATAAGCATGTAGGAATCCTGTAGGTTCTTTGGTTTAGGTCTCCTCGTTGAAAATGGTCGATCAAAAATGAAAAGCAGAACAGTTTTTAAGGAGAAATTGAAGGTAGTAACCCTAAAACCTACGACTACGCTACACTGGTTATATATTATACAAACAGGAGTAACCTGAATTCCGAGAAACTGCTAAACGTAGTGACTTTAAATTAACGAAGCTAAATTCGCTTATAGGCAGTCGTTCAAATTTATATTTTGATGTGCCTGTGTCAAATGTCTACAAATGATTGAGTGCAATAAATGATTAAGTATTGAGTAGGTACCTTTTAAAAACTAACAATTTAGAAAAGGAAATTGGTAAGTACCTACCCTTAATGTCAGATAGCTTTTCATTAAAAGACAAGCTAGGTTTTTGATAAAAATCAGAAATTTCTTGGTAGCAGCCCGGAGTCTGGATTTGTGATCTTTTGATGGCACTATAGGCTCGCCCCCTATTACATGGGACTTAAACATAAATGTGTGTACTAAAGGTACACCTCTGCCTAACGCTTCCGTATACAGGCGCAATGTTACGTTATGACATTTGGAATGTTTGATCACTAACGTGCTTGATACTAAGTAATGATATGGTTGACAATGGTGAGCGCTTGCCTAGAGAGGAAATGCGGTCGGAGAGACTTTTGAAAGTTTAAGTAAAAATTCGAAATTCGAGATTTGGCTCTCGCCTATCCTCCTCCAATATTGGACCAATTTAAAAGATGTTTCATAAACTGAATAAGAAGGATATAAATTATGTCCCTATGTTTTTCTTTTTTCATTAATCGTTATCGTATTTGTACACTAGGACTCTGTTGACAGCGGTTTAAATCGGCATTTTTTGAAAGTTCTGGTGCTTATAAAAAGAATGTATCAGCAAAAAGGGAAATAGAAGTAGTTCAGATTTTTTATTTTATAAAAATCATTAATTTATGGTCATTAACCAGAAAGAAAACAGGTGAGAGCGTTTCTATGGAGAAGAGACCAACCGCATTTCCTCGCGAAACTTGCATACACCTAGGTTATTACTATCGGGAAACACAACCTCTTAACTTTTGTTACTCACACGGGTTTTTAATGTAGAAAGTAAGTAGTAAGTAGTATGTGTAGAAGTAGTATGTGTTAAGGTTCATAAGATACATTTTATTTGTATTTAACCTGCAAAATCTTGACTAATACGACACAACGAATAATCTTTTGTTACTTTACCCCTGGCGGCATTTGGGCAGCTATATGTGAAATCCATCATATATTCGGGTAAAGTACAAACACCTGAATTAATTGTGTACCTTTCTCGCATACAAATTAGGTGCTAAATATTTTAGACGTGAGGGTAACAAATCAATGCAGCCGTCCGAACTTAGATTCGATATCCAATAAATGGTCCTTTGGCTACAAGTACCTACATTCAAATTACTTTTCACAAGACATGTCCTCTCTGTACTTTGTAATGGATTCACTAAAACCGAAACGTGGGTTTTCCTGGGAGGCTTCAAATAATAAAACAAGTGCTCGCCACCTCAGGAGAATGTTGAAATCATGAAATGTATTTACTTCCCACTGGTGTGTCTGGTCTGTTTTAGAATATATTTCACAGAGCATAAAGTTCTGTATCAAACTACAAAGTAATGCCGCAAAAGATATTTTGAGCTGAAGGTATTCAAGCATCATCATCATTATAGGGGTTCGGTTCACTACTTCTATAATATGAGAAATTTAAAGTGTTTTATAAGGATAACGATATAATTTTACCAAAAAAATTCTTTACCTACGTTGAGTGCATCATACAAAATAATTATCATTCTATTGTGTAAAGAATTTTGGGGATGCATGAAGAAGCCTCCCCGTGTAGCGCAGTTTGTTCCGCTAGTGACTCAACTAAACCGAGTGCTCGGCGCATTTTGGACAGTCACACCCAACACCTTATTTGACTGGCCAATTCTTGCCTTGCGGTGGTAGGGCTAACGCCCGCCTGGTTTGCGACCACAATCCCACCGGAGTCCGGCGTGAAGCAGCCTGCTGCGTTTCGTCGATACGTTGGAATTCCAGTGCATTAGGCATCTTCTGGGCACGCTCGTTCCATCATTGCCCTCTTCCATTGTTTCCATCAGGTGTGATCGAGGTCAAGAGCGGGCCTATTCAGCAATAAAAAATAAAAAAAAACATGTAGGTATCCTGACTTTTATTTCCAACTCCAAACTTGCTGTTCACCCCGTCATAAGCAATTGTTGTATAGCCCGCTCCTATACATGTCAAAATGTAAATACCTTGGCACAAAAGAATTTAATACAAATTCCAATTACTGCGAGGTAAATCTTTGAAACGTGGCATAAAAGGAAATTGTATTACACAGAGCGCAATAAATCCACTGAAACGGTCAAATAAACAAAAAAGGGAACGAAGACTGGTCAAAAGTTCCAACCAGTGCCTTTGGAAAGGATGAAAACATCTCTGGTACGAACTGTCAGTTCGCGGGACCAAAACACACCGCAAATTGTTTTAACCCGATATAAATTTTGGTCCTTCCGCACACCGTCCGATACGGATGAGTGGTACACTCGAAATGTTTTAATTACTTCCTGAAAGTAATATATCAATGGCCAGGTGGCCTTGTAATCTAAATTCTTCGGATAGCTGAGTCGATAATGATTAATAGGATGCTGGAACAAAATTTGTTTAACCTGTCTTCGTCAATATTTGGTGTAGGTATTACCCAATATTTCTTTCTTGTAGGATTAATTTTTCATTTCCTTTCACATTATATTATGTAAACAATTATTTAAGTATTACAATACATTATTTATTTTTTAATTTTCGTCGTTAACGTTAGAAAAATTGCATCTACATCAAGTACTTGGCTCCGCAGTTTGGCGAGATTTATCTTTTAGCCTAAAAGAGCTCATGAAAGTTTTAGTATCGTATAAAGAATATCTGCAAGAAAACGAAAGGAAGTGATTCCTTTCGTTTTCTTGCAGATATTCTTTTTTACTTTCATATGGAGTTTATGTTAAAAACCAAATAGTTTTTTGATACATCTAGCATAATATATCAGACAGACGTTGTCAAAACCTATAGAAAAAAGCGCTTTCAGTTTTTCCAGAATTTGAAAATTTTCCGCAAGACTTTTCCAATTTTTTCCAACCTAATTCGGACTATTAAGACCATTTTAAAACAAAAATCAAACAAGAAGAAAAAAAAAAACAGTCATTCAAATACCTAAACCAAGCCGGCCCACCTTACCAACGAACAGTACCTACCTATTTCATTTCTATTTTTATAGACCTTATCAACTGTTGACGCGAGAGAAAATAAAATACCCTCATCATTCATTATATTACACCTCAAAATATTTATGTACGCCTTCGTTCATAAAGTTCCAATATCAAGATATCATGCACGAAGCACCTTATCAAGGATTCCATAGTTCCGTAAGTACTAAAAAGGTTGACTTACGCGCAGCCATATCTACGTTCCGCACTAAAAGGGTCAATGAATTTTGTTATTGTTGAGCTGTGAAAGTGACACGGTGGCCTCTGGACTCTTTAGTGGGTAGACCTTTTTTATTTCATGACATAAACTTAAAAACTTACACAAAACCTGTTTCAATCTCGACATACATGTGACCTTTCTTTACTGAAAATTATTTTTGGATTTGGAACGGCAAATCGAATTATTCCTAGTGTTGATATTTGTAATCTAAGCTAGGAACTAATAAGCGAAAAAAAAATCCAAAATCTGTAAAAAAGTATGATCACATACAAATGTAACTTCGAAAATTATAATTACCGTCTATTTTTTGGATTTTGGGCGGTATATTGAATAATTTCCAATGTTGATATTTGTAATGTTAACTAGGAACTAATTAGTGAAACATATTGCCAAAATCCGCGAAAACATAATTAAAATATTCCGAAAAACGTAATTCGATAACAAAATACGATCATTAGGAAATATCCTACATAACTATAAGGTTACGACTTATATAAAGAAAAACAATAACGCAGGATAACTCGTAAAAATCTTTACTATATTTTTATTAATACAGATAGATCCAAAATAACTCATAAACCCGATTTCTTCGATCATAAATCAAAGCCAGGCTGTTTACAAAGCTCGGCTTTTAGACCAATGTGCGGGCTTTATTGCTTGCCAACAAATTGTTTTATATATCGCCGATACGGGCTCCTGTTACCTAACACAACGTAGTTAGTAGTTAAGCAAAGCATTACAACTAAAACTCGTTGGCAATAAGCTTAGGTACTGGAACCTAAAATTTATGTTGTTTAGTCTTTCTTTTAGTGTAACACTGTGTTTGAACAGAACGGGTAACCCCAATTTAGCGTGGGTGACGCAAAGTTGGCAAAGGGATTAAAATGTCTGGATAAATAGCAGTTATACCCAATGACGTAATATAAATAGTTAATATATAATATATACCTATGTATTTTTGTCACGGTCATTTCTGTAATTAATAAGATCACTTAGTCTCGACAAACAAGCTGATTGTTTCATAATCAATTCAGCATCATTACGAGGAGCAAAAAACCAGACCAAAATAGTAGTGACTATATTTACCTCCGTTTCAATTAATGAAGGAAAGACTGTTTATAAAGTCACCATTAGTTTGAGTCCGAAATAAATAACCCTTTTTATTTTCAGATTTTCTGGGAAAATCGGGAAAGCAGTCAGTAAAAAAATACTTTTGGCAGCAATACAAATGTCAGTAACAGACAAACATGACAAAACAACATACTACGAGCTCATTTTTTGTTCCCATTTGTGCGACAAAATTCAATCTAATACAATGTTACATGTACCATTCGCTATATACAAATAACTAGGCTAGAACAGCTTTGGCTTGTACTAATAGATTAGTCTGCGAAACACAGACTAATACATTAACTAGGAACCGTTTGCATTCGAGCTGCTTAAAGTGGGCCACGGTGCAATGCCAAATTAATTCAATATTGATTCTAAAGACGTGTCTGATCTGATGTTTGAACTTGAACGGACGAATAAATGAATACCTATTAATACAAAAAGTGAATGAATCGATGCATGCAAGTGGAAGGAATTTCGTTTCGTGGGATTGTAGTTTCTATGGACAAAACGCTAGTAATATTTATGACACAAAAAAATGAGATGGAATTGGAAAAAAGAAGAATAGATTCCAATTTCTGAAATATATGAAAAACTTTGCAACTATAGGTACCATTAATGCCTTCTACACGAATCTTGTCAGCATAGGTATATACAAAATGGGGCACAGAACCTATTTTAACAAATTTCAAGTTTGTTGGAAAAGTACCTACTCCATCAATGCGAATACTGAATGGAAGCCAAGTCTGGGGTCACAGTGGCGACATTATGTCTCGCCAAGAAACAGTCCATGAAAATTTGCTGCAAATATTATGCCCGTACCGAAGCCTTTTGATATAATATACGCAGCAAATAACCGTGTTTGAACAATTATCTTACCAGAATTACTGTATGTAATAAGCTTTTCATAACCTACAAGTACTGAAGGACCCTTCATGCTTACAGACAATTAAAGCCAGATAGCTACTAACGTTTACAATGATAAATTCACTTAACCTTATTTTTTGTGCATGTCTCATCCTTGCCAAGCCTTTGTTATAGAATTTGGCACTGAAATAGCATTCATTATCAAAGATATCCACGAATAGCAACGTGGCGAGAATTGATGATGTACTCTCAGAGACAAATACTGCCCTGTACCGGTCGTTGCTCGATTATGGAAGTAACAATAACGAAAGACCTGTCATAATAAGTAGAGGTATTAAGCACTGTACAGATGGGATTTGGATAAAGACAGTACATATTTTTTCATATAATTTAGAAACGGAAATACAAAAGACTGCTGATTTACCTGCCAGATATTTACTTGAAGCTGCCATCACGCTCAGCAAGCTGAATGCTAATAACGTTAAAGAGGGTAATTACTGGCTTACAAGTCTGTAAAAATCTGAGCAAAATAAAGCACGTTTTGCTATAGGTTGAGCGATAGCAAGGCCGGGACTAATCTCATCTGACATAAAAATAACAAATACAGAATTGTCTTCATGAGTTAGGTCGGAGAATATCAGTACTTACAAACTGCCAGACCATTGAACCACGTATGTTGGACATGGAGTCACGTGCAACACGTTTACTGATAACTAATGCAGTAACTATCTTCCTCGGCTACTCGAAACGACTACAGGAAGGTTCGGGTAAAAAGGTTTTTCAAACAAGCAAAAATTACACTCTACAACATTCACTAAAAGCACTTAGTCCTTTCTAAAACGAATTTTAAATTAGATTCATTTATTGTAATTACCAACGTTTGGTCCCAAAAAGACATACGTAAATCCCTAAGTAGATAATATCCCAATGAATCTTGCCCAGGCACAGTAACTGGTAATATTCAGAAATCCTTTAATCCATGTCGCTATAAATACGAACAAACGTATCGTGAAACACATCGCGATACTGAAACAGATTCATTAAGGCTTTAGTAGAAATGTTTCTATTAAGTTTTTGAAATCCCCGCGAAGATACAATCAGAATTTCTTAATGTTTACCAAGAAACAATGAAACAGCTTCACCGTCTCCAAGTTTTGGAAGTAACATTACAAATTCATCAAGATCTTGATGTAAAATTAAGGATCTTTTCTAATGGTAAAAGCTTTCAAAATCTTGAAGATGAAAGGGCCACTTTCGTTAAAAATCTAGAATATGTTATCAAGTTGATGGCCTGTCACCTCATTAATTCAAACAGAGGAGTTATGGGTCAAGATTAATCCAATATTTCCATAAAAATGCTTCAAAAACTTTCCTTTTCGTAAGAAAGAAGAAATCACTTTGGACGTTTATGAATTAACAAATAACAAAGTTCTGTTTTGTTTCAGAAATCTGCACTGAAATAAGATTCAAGCAGCTTTTCTGTGCACCTAATTAGAACAGAAATAGTTGTTCGGACTTGTTCGTCGACGCCTTTGAACCAGAATTAAACTGTGTATTCCTGCAATCTTACTCGTAAGTCTGGTCTATATTAGTGTAGATATTTGTCTAGCAGCACTTTCAGCTGACCAGGCATTAATATTGTTTAAAGCTAAGTGCTCTGA
The DNA here is from genome assembly GCA_963669345.1 of Gortyna flavago. Classification (NCBI taxonomy): domain Eukaryota; kingdom Metazoa; phylum Arthropoda; class Insecta; order Lepidoptera; family Noctuidae; genus Gortyna; species Gortyna flavago. The sequence continues at coordinate 13,104,789 of OY770129.1, forward strand.
AATGGAAGATATACACCTAAATGTAACGAAAACCTACAATTTTCTGGAAACTAAATCATAGATCACTAAATAAAATGTATATAATAACATCACAAAATAATGTCCTATGCATTAAATAATTATAAGGGGATGAAAGTAGGCTATTAATAAGGCTTTTAATTAAACCGTTCTCATGAGAGAGCTTACTGAAAAGTTGTCTAAACGTTGGCTTTTAATGTATTACGAGTATATTTATGTTATATATTTGACAACTTAAAACGTGTACGTAATAAGACACTTGACACTTAATGAGAGAAATCTCGACATAAAATAATGAATAATTAGATTACTGACAAGTCTAAAAACAACTTTTTTACTTAGGTACTATTTACCTTTTTTTTTTCTTTTTACAAGTATAATCTTACTACCTAATTTTATTTCTTTCAAATTCCTTTTATATCATGTACGTGATTTGCGATGTTGATACGTCTTCTAAAGATATTTAGTGTCCCTATAAGTAACTTTTAAAATAGACAAACATTTCAAGATCTTGCTAATTAACTGAAATACATTTCTTGAAATCCTTAAACAAATCTAGTCGTCTTAGTAAAGTAGGTACTATTAATACTACAGTTTTATGTCAAGAATTAAATAACTACGGTACTATCTAAAGTAGGTACCTCGTTTTTGTTGTCTGTCACTGTTGTCTTCTGTATTTTCTGAGTTAATTACTATTTGTCTATTTTCCTTAACTATTATAGTATTTTAATTAGTCAATAATTAATAATAATTAGTACCTATTCTGAGCTATTTATACATTTTAATAAAATCTAGAATTTGTAATTAACTACGTAACCTTAACCCCTGCGACATCAAAATCTCGAACAACATTCCACGAAAAACTTTTTACCCTAAAATAACGTTCAACCGTTTTAGTGTCGTATCGTCTCATTTATTTTATTTTGCCTGATCACATGACAGCTCGCGGTAACTATGACAAAATGTCTTTAAAAGGCTTTCATAGGCGACGCAATATTCATTATGTCACGCTTGCGGTCTGTAGCAACCCGAGGTCATGAATTAAGGTGGAACCATTATACTAGACAGGAAATTTGCACGCCCCGCGTTTCGGGTGCGTATTATGGCGTGTTCCTACTACCAAATTAGTAATGTTATCACGCTAATGTTTTATTATAAGAGGATTTTGTGTTGGCTTCTTGGTTATTTCGGGCTGTTTGCTTAAAGAGCAGGTTCGCAATTTCAGACATATTCTAGCTCACCTTTTAACAGCCCAAACTACAGGGTTATTTTATATTGGATATAAGATATATTTATGGCATTCGTGATATAGGGTAATCCTAGTACGAGTACCAAAGCACTCCTTTGACACCTAAGTGCACATTACGTAAGGCCGTTTATTTTTAAGGAGATTTACTGTAGCCATTCTAGTAATTAAGATTTTTATTTTATTATTTATAATAAAAAAATAAAAAGAGTTTATGACTTTTTGGGAGGTCCACGACAGTTGTTACTTACACAGACTAAAACAGATTGTCTAAACAAATATTTCAAGTGACATAAGAACAGCTGCGGTCGATGAACCAACCAATAAAATAATACAAAACATACATACACAATCAGCCTATAACGTTCTCACTGCTGGGACAGAGGTCTCCTATCAGTGACAGGGAGTTTGCCGTGATCCACCACGCGGGCCTAGTGCGGGTTGTATGTCTTCGAATTTTTGGTTCTAGGATATGCCGGCTTCGTTACGATGTTTTCCTTCACCGTTTTGAGAGCAGTGGTGATGAAATAATTTACACAAAGTAAAGCGCCTGTCTGGGTTCGAATCTACGACCTACAACTCGTAAGTCGCAGCCGTTACCACTGGGCCACCACTGCTCAAAAACACACACACACACACACTACTAAAATAATACAATTTATTTATTTTTAGTTTTATCATGTTAAGATATCGATACCCATCGCCCTGTATAATGAAAGAAATGTCTTATACCCTGATTCTCGAATGAAGCTCAAGCGTTCATCTTGGTTTAAACTGGTACTAAGACAAAAATAGTTTCAAGTCGAGATTTGGGGGATTGATTACCACAAGTGGAGGGGTTCATGGAAGGCACTGACTTCCGGTGTGTATGCAGTGTCTCTCCACAGACAAGGGCTCACCTCCCATCTCGCACCGCATGACCCTGTCAGGTGACAGGGTATGCGGTGCAAGATGGAAAGTCCTCACGTGTGCAGGAGCACAAGTCAATGGCTCAGTCAGCAAACGCTATCCGCGTTGCTGAGTTTTGGGCCAAACAAATTTAAGAAAATAAACTATATTTTTGCCATCGACACGCTTAGAAGAAGAAGAAGAAATCGAGATTTATGATCAGCTGCTATCTAGAATACGGCCCTTGAATCTAAAATTATCTCTGAGAAAAGACTTACTTATTCAAAGCACATAATTATGTATCTAGCTTTTTTCCCCAATTTATTTATGTATTTATGTCTATTTACGGCCTGAAAACCTTCAGGCCGTTGTTTGTTATTCATTGCGAAGGTATAGGGAAACTGACTTACATAATAAACGCTCGATGGTCCTTAATTTATATACTGAGGGTAAATAAGGAGGTCGTAGCGAAACGCAAACATAATATGGCGTACGAAAATAAACTACATAAAATACTACAAGAGGCTTTTATTGCGGAGAGGGTCATACTTTTGTCACATAATGAATTGAAGACTGAGTTTTTTTTTTTACTGAAGGTATTTTTCTGAAGCGTTTCAGCAAGCGTTTGGGCGTGAAAAGGTAACCTTACTTTCGCATTTATGATTATCATCATCATCTTTTTCGGATTTTAATGCGGTTTTCACCAGAAAACGCTATAACTTTTTCCAGAAAACCTTATTAAGATTTCTTCTTTGTAAGGTTTAGGTGTATAATATGTTATTAGAAAACTTACATATTATTTAAAAGATATCACATTTTTTTTTTGGTTAAAACCATGCGAATGTCACTAGTTTATAAGTTGTAACAGAATAAGCGCAAGTCCTGAAAGTAGTTTGTTCATAATGGCCTAATGAATCAATTTCAGTAACTTTTAATATAGTTTTTTTTTTAAATTATGAATATATTTTGCCATAGGTACTGACCGCCGATTTAGCCAAAGAAAATTAAATCTTACTTTAAGGCAATAAGACTCAATTTTAAATGCATAAAGTAATGCTATGATCAACACGATTTTCTTAATATTTGGGTTAATGATTAATAAAAAAAGTTTTGGTCATTGTATTATGCTTTTTACCCAATACTCTAATTGGGGTAGGTATATGAGGTCTTGCGTTAATTAATGATATAATTATAATATGGATGTTTATAGTTTGATTCACGTGTATATTGTGCCATATGTTCGTGTTACATGCTCCAATAATTTCGCGATGTAAACTGTAGTTAGACTTGCATTGTGACGCTTAGGGATTTGATAAACAAGGGCTTCGGTTGAGTTCGCAAATAGTCGAGTACACGAATATATAATTTGTAGGTTATACAAACCAAACATTTATTTACTTACGCTGGCTATGGCTGTACATATCCATTGTCTTTTGTGTAAACGTACCAAAAGAACATCTTACTGAAGAGGACTAAAGCAAAATTGGCAGTATAAAATAAAAATAAAATATAACTACATGATACAATGCATTTGTTAGTACACAATCAGTGTTTTGTTTCCAAATGACAATTTCTTTACGAAGGTGTAACAGTGGAGGTATAATTTCTTCACGACACACTTCATAGGAATCCATATCTATTGGGGATAAAAAGAAGCCCTAGTTTTCCGTGACGTGTGTTGGGATTTCAACGTTTCTTTATTATCTTGTTTCATTGAGACAAAACACACATACTAACGATATTCAAAATGTTGTTTATCATCTTGAGGGGGCTCAATTTCAAAAGATTTTGATACAGGTTCCCTTCATGTCTAAGAATGGTTGTGTAAATAAAATTAAATATGAGAACATCAAACTTGTGTTCTCAGAAGGGATAGGCAGTGGTGTAAAGTACACCCACAATTAGTGAGTTACGATAAAATAGGGGGCGAGTCAAACCTAAGTGGTAGTGCGGAGGGCGTAGTGCGCAAGAATGCAGCAGATGGCCGATGGGGCTGAAAGGTTCTGGAGTGGCGACCGCGTACCAGAAGACAAGGTGGACCGATGACCTTGTGAAGGCCGCAGGAATGCGCTGGATGCAGGAAGCACAGACGATCTCCAGCAGTGGACCTTTCGGCTAACATGACTGGTAAAAAACTCCTCAGGCATTAAGTCCACCTTTGTACAGTATTTTTTTTACTTGTGCTTAAAGTTTTAATAAATAACTGTTGAATAATGATGAGGCGTCGAGCCTATTGCTATTACTTTTCCCTATTCGGAGCTTGAACCCAACGCTCAGTATTCACGCTTGCAACCACCAAATAGACAAACGACGCAGTCAACTGAAATATTAACCTGGTAAATATCTAATAGAGTGACAAGGCCAAAACAACATGGCTATGGCAGTCTTTGAGGTATGGTGGATAGTGGTTATCTTATTAATGAGTTGGTCACGCGAATATCAGTAGGACATGAAAGCATTCGGGGTGAACATCGGCCTTCAAACACGGTGGGGAGGGGTAATAAATAGCTCTGACGTAACACACACAAAATAGACAGGTACAGACAGAAGGCCTTTTCCATGCACACATATGTATGGAGGACTTGGTAGGACATTCACGATCGACATAAAACCATTAGTAAGTCACAGCAATGTAACTCTTATCGCGGTAAAGTAAGGTATAAATTAGAATGATTCTAACTCCTTTACTACATTTGCTCGCGTCTTCGTCTGCGATCTAGGATGAAAAGTAGCTTATATCCTGACCCGGGTCATGGTATACCTGTGTGCCAAAATTTTATCCAAATACGTTCAGCCGTTTTTGCGTGATTGAGTAATAGACAAACAAACTCACTTTCGCCAATATGTCAATGACTTTCGTATTTATAATAATTAGTTAGGATGACAATGAGATAAGAGTTAGAATGCAATGGCTTACTTACTAATGGCTTAACGTTGTTCTTTGATCGTGAATTGCTTGCCAGTCGTGAGTGCGCTTACACTCGCTGTACGTGACCTGTGTCTATGTCCAAGTGCTGCATTCTTAAATGTCGACGATCGCGGTCGAAAGCGCATTAGTTCGTCAAAAACGGCCATTTGCCCGTGCAATTTGATCTCTACGCGCGGACACAAATACACAACACACACAATACACACTTCTCCTGTTTTTATATTTCTGCAGAGCCGAACTTCTGTACGTTTTTACTTTGTGGCTTTAACGTCACACAGTTCTAAATGGGACACATGTCGCAAACACGCTCGCATTCAATTCGTACGTGCATTGTTTAATGGAAACTGTTATTAATGTTCTAATTAGTTTACTCTTATAATTAATTATGAATTTAAACAGCGGTTTTAAACTGCGTCGTGTTTTAATGACATACCAGTTATCAAATTGGCATTACTTTCTGTGTCCAGTTATTGAATAATAAACAATTTAAACATTAATTGGTTAACGTCAACAAACTGGTTAACGTCACAATTAATAAGGTACCTAAATACCTACACTTGTAATTGGAAAATGGAAAGATTTTATGACAAAAATTCAAAACAAAATGAGTCCTACTAATATTATAAACGCGAATGTTTGTAAGGATGTTTGTTACTCTTTCACGCAAAAACTACTGAACGGATTTCGATGAAACTTCACAGTAATATAGCTTATACATCAGAATAACACATAGGCTACAATTTATAAAGATTTTGTGTAATTTTTTTTTGCCCATACGATAAGTATCAAGTAAGTCGGAAAAATTCCTGCCCTCTGAGAGCTATCTTGGCGTGCGCTGCCTAAACCGTTACAGCTACACGAAGATAATGTATCGTGGGACTGTTTGTCTTAAATAGTTCTAAATAAAAGTCCGCGACAGCATATATCTACCTTTTATGTGGAAGCCATTATATCCAAAATAGTGATCCATAAATACATTTAAATCGGATACTTTTTTTACGATGCACGTTTTAGAGTACTTAGTTAATTCTTATGAAAATTAATACATTTATCGCTTTCAGTATTTAATGTAGATAAACTTTGTCTTTTACACCAAGCAATTTGGACAAATTCTTTAAAAGTTATCACGATAAGATTGACCTGAGGTAGAGCGCCATAGGAATTGGCGGCGCGGCGCCGGCGCACAGAGCGGTGAAGGGGGGGGGGGGGGGACCCGAAGTCCCGAACGCGGGCAGGCAGACGCGTGAGGCACAGAGCACTTTTACAATACGCTCAATCTGAATCATTTTGAAGGATATCGCTAATCCATCGCTTTACCTGTATATGTTCGAAAAATTTGTCTGCTCAACAACGTAAATAAATAACGCAATGAATGTTGTTGAACTGCCAAAATGAAATGAATGAGTAGGCATAATTATAATTTTTAGGTAGTATATTTTAAGAAGAGCCCGAGGGGCCCGTAGCTAAATAATAAAAGCCGCACAGATCGATCGGTCAGGTTAAGCTACGCTTGCCGCGGTTGGTCTGTGGATGGATGACCATCTTTACATACCGAGACCCCTCCGTGCCTCGGAAAGCACGTTAAGTGTAAGCCGACCCCAACATAGGGAAAAGGCTTTGGGAAAAGGAATACACAACATTGGGAAAAGGCTATGCAGATGATATTTTAAAAAGAAATATCAAATCAAATCATATCACATTTCATTACTTAGATTATTACAATTGTTTTTTTTTTTGTTAGTTTAAGATTAACGTATAGGTTTAGGTTGTGTTGTAAGTAGGAAGAACATAGATTCGTTTTCCTCATAATTAGCTAATGGAATTGTTTTAGTTAGTTTGAAAATTACTACGGATTTTGTGATTTTTTAATTAGTACTTACAATAATGACTCGAAAGCGTAAGTCAAATATTTCATAAAGCTCTAATAAAGCTCGAGCTATAAAAAAAGCTAGACTTATGAGACGTCTCAACAAACTGAGCTGCGAAGGTTTGAGCAGGCCGTGCGTCAGGCGCACACAGAGCTACTGAGACAGACACCAGAACAGTTCCAAGATCGTCGTCAACAACATGCTGAGTATCTGGCATTTCAACGAGCTGCTGAAACTTCAGAACAGTGTCAACCTGGACGTCAACGGCATGCTGAGTATCTGGTGTCTCAACGGGCTGCAGAAACACCAGAAAAGTCCCAAGATCGGCATCAATAGCATGCTGAGCATCTGGTGTCTCAACAGGCTGCATAAACACCGGAACAGTCCCAAGATCGGCATCAATAGCATGCTGAGTATCTGATGTCTCATAGGGCAGCGGAGTCACCGGAATAGTTCCAAGATCAGCGTCAACAGCGTGCTTAGTATCTGGTGTCTCAACGGGCTGCAGAAGCACCGGAACAGCCCCAAGATCGGCGTCAACAGCATGCTGAGTATAGTGGTGTCTCAAAGGGCAGCGGAGTCACCGGAATAGTCCCAAGATCAGCGTCAACAGTATGCTTAGTATCTTTGGCAAGGAGATAGATAGCATCCTAGGGCCTTCCCTAGGATGCTATTTATCTCCTTACATGGGCTACTTCACCGGTACTGTCCCGTGGATAATTTCCGATATCCACGCGGGCGAAGCCGCGGGCAGAAGCTAGTGCCAGTATAAAAAAAAACTCAGAAATTTGATGGAAAATTATATGTTATAACATACATAAATTCAAAATACGCTAAAAAGACCTCAAAGTGAGATGCATTGTTCCATATTGAAACCAGAGCCAAACAAAGAAAGTAATGAGTTTTAAAATACAACCCTCACATGGGCGAAGTTGGACTCTGAAACCACTCGACATCGAAAAGTATGATATGAAAATATTTTTGCTTACGAAATCGGGTTAAATGACTTTCGGCTATGAGCTTTCATTATTGGTGGAACCTTTTGAAAAATATTAATGCTGGGTTTGAAGAACAGAAAAAAAAAAACGTTTATTTGTAAACATGACGTATGCAGAGAAAGAATAAAAACACAAAAAAGAACAACTTGGGGGAAAATATGCGTCACATCCACGCAAAACGACCCTATGCGAGATAGAGCCCCAGCGGTGGTTGTCAGCGATAGCCGGTGTGAAGTGATGACGTCAACCGGAGCAGTATACGATGAGATATAAATAATAACACAATAAGAAATGAAATAAATACACAATATAAAAATAATATTTATAAAATGCTGGTAGCTCGAGGTCAAGCAAAACTCACTTTAACTTAGTGATAACTACCCAGAATCATCTTGCAGATACATAATAATACCTATCTACCGATTTATTGATTAAAACACAGATTTATTTCGGTCTGATCCCCTGAGCCCCTCCCCCCCCCCTTGAATAAATCGGCTTATTGAATACTAGCTTCTGCCCGCGACTTCGTCCTCGTGGATGTCGTAAGACACCACAATTTTCTAAAATAACTGCTTGCGACTCCCACGCCTTGATTTTAAACCGATTTGTTCGTCATAACACTCCAGAACATTTCGGCCCCATCGGTCATCTGTTCTGCGAGCAATGTGCCCAGCCCCCTGCCCACTGCAACATAAGGTTGGAAATTCTTCGGGCTATGTACCTTGGTTCTCCTACGAATAATTATTACAAAATTTATTAATTATTAAGTAATTTATTTAAAAGTCTAGAGATTTGAAAAAAAAAAAAAAAACTCAAAAACAGTAAATTTTTGTGGGATTGAACCTACGAACAGGGTCGTGGAACCGATATCCTGTTTACTCCGCTGACAATTTGACTAAAATAGCCGTTCTTATATAATGTCATGATTGACTGCATAGCTCCTAGTAGATATAGCGAGATGACGTTAATTTCCGTATTTATGTGCAATATTAGCTAGTATCTTTTCGCCATTAGAATCGTTCCCAGATCTCGTAGCAATTACCTTTTTCTAAAATATTCAATATCGGTATAGTTCTTTAGTTCAGTAGTTTGCTACTATTTTATTACATGTATAGATTAAAAGGAACATGTATTTATGTGCTTAGTGCTGTATTGATACTGATATAATGTTATTGCTTTCAATAAAGGAATATTTAATACGGCAAACTTAAACATCTTGACCGAACATACAAGATGCAACGTTTGATTTGCGTATGTGGATTGGAACGGCAGGAGGTCCCTATATATACAGTGTATAGTTCAAGAGAAAATAATATATTTATAGTGCCTCAGTTAGGAGGGGCTCGTGGTTAAACACCGCTGGCAGTGGTTGGTTCGTGGATGGGTGGGTGTCCATCCATTACATATCGAAAACCCTCCGCGCTTCGGATAGCTCGTTAAGCCGTTGGTCCCGGCTGTCATTCGTAGATCTTTGACAGTACTTACGGGTAGTAAAAAGCCCGAAACTCTGAAAACCAGTCTTACCAAGGGGTGTTGTGTTACTCAGTAACGGGGTTGTGGAGTTCCGATAGCTGCATCCGGTTAGTCTGGAAGCTGACCCCAACATAGTTAGGAAAAGGCTAGGCAGATGATGAGAACCTACTCAGGTACGTACAATTTAACTGCAGGCGAACCACTCAATTGACAATGTATTACATACATGGTCTACCTCAGTGTTGCGTGTTAATATTAATAATTTCACCGGGTTGTTGCAAACTTGCGATCGGTAAAGCTAGTCTTAAAACCACAAAATTTTTAAAATAAGTAAATAAACTACCACGTCTAAGTTATCTATTTAGTCTCTGGTCTTAGCGAAATCTGTAAAGTTAACAAAGTTAAGGAAAAAAACAGTTCACCTGAATACTTAACCACTGTTAACTTTTTAACAAGTGTGGTACAACGCATTTTTGTTGCATGTTGAAGTTAAAACACCTACACACAGCACCTGTTTTGTTGAGTAGAGAGAACAAGTTGAAAATGTACTGAGATCTTGTTTTTACTTTTTGCCAGACATTTCATTATGTCAGGACTGGTGTGGTGGGGTATTATGTAACTTTGTGAAGGCGCAGGAATGTTTATTTTGTGGTTTTACTCACGGGTTAAGATGTTTTCCTACAACCTGTTTTCGCAAATATTAATTCGTTAAGTGTTTTAATAAAATGATAATTCTCGTTCTTAATAATTAATAAATGATTACTTACTAGCTGTTGCTCGCGACTTCGTCTGCGATCTAGAATGAAAGTTTCTCCAGGTCATGGACTATCGATGTGCCAAATTTTATTCTAATCATTTCAGCCGTTTTAGCGTGAAAGCGTAACAAACAAACTCAATTCCACATTTATAGGGATTAGGATTATAATTACATCAAAATAAATATGTGATGAACATCAAAAGAAGAAGCGGCATTAAGATGTCTTTTTAATAAAAACCACAAAGCTTTTCGAGTATTTTTATATATTATTTATATTTTCATCAATAAATTTTCTTTGCTCCTGTTTTATGCTTATTATTATATTTACATATATTTATTTAGATAAATATAATATACTATATGTGTGTATTTATTGTATTATGTAAATGTTGCACCACAGACTACCTACAGTACCTATTTGTCTGTCCTTCGCCTTTTTAATCTACCCAAAGGTTGTAATAAATTTTCTTTGCTCCTGTTTTATGCTTATTATTATATTTACATATATTTATTTAGATAAATATAATATACTATATGTGTGTATTTATTGTATTATGTAAATGTTGCACCACAGACTACCTACAGTATTTGTCTGTCCTTCGCCTTTTTAATCTACCCAAAGGTTGTCTTTAAAAGATCCCTCATAGTGATAAGACCGCCCATTGTGTCACCCTTTGTATAGTTTCTATATTTATGTCTGTAATTTATATGGTGTACATAATAAAGAGTAGGTAGGTATTCTATTCTACATTAGATTTTTGTAAAGGTTGAGGATTGTTTAACCCACTTTCAGCTGGGTCAATTTGAGTGTATGTGTAATGTATATAGTGACTTTCAGCGACCGTGTGGTTTTAAAATATTCTGAGTTTTAACTCTGTTCTGTCTTTGTGTCTAGTTTTTAGAAGAGTCGTGTATTTTGTTCAATAGACGGACTTTGCAAGTCGTTGGCTATCTATCAAAAAGTGAAATAAGTTAGTCTTTTACTATGGGAAAAAATAAAAAAAAATCTGCTAATTGTATGTAATTGAAGCTTATAATACATTTGAAATAAAATGAAATTGTTTATTCTTTTTTTTTGTCATGTTATAAGAAAATAAGTTAGATGGATTCGAAATTTCCTATCTGAATACCTCTGAGAAGAAATGGCGAAACAAATTCTCTACATTTACATAAACAAAATGCTTACATCCAGTACTAGAGAATTCCGGGGTTACTTGCACTATTGCTGCATCATTCATTTTCCCTACAATGCACGTCAATCAATAATATCATAATTACTTCTTTGGTAGGTACCCCATTTCTAGATAACCTGTATTCAGCAGAGCAGCCGCTTACAGCAAAAGAGGGAACCTTTTAAAAAGGTATTTTTTAAAACACTTATATAAACTAGTACATAAACAGTTTAGTTTAGAATTTTAATATTAAAGCATGTTGTATTGACTTTAATTGAAAACTTTCATGCTGCTTTTTTTTTACTTTTTTTTTTATGTACTGGCGTGCTTTCCATTATATTGGCGGAAAGGTAAAGCTACGAGTTGTTGTTTTGCTTGCGACACCACAGTTGCTGGGCAAATAAATACCGACACAATAAATTGTATTCATCAGGTTCCACTTGGGTTCCACGAAATCAAAAGGTTATGTTTTCCGGTACATAACTTGAAACCACAATATGTTTAACCAGTTCACGCATATATCTATTTGGATATTCGCGCAAAGGCTACAAAACCAATTCTGCCAAATGACGCGTCATTCGATTTATCTCGATACAGGATGTTAATTGGTACAAAAAAAAAAACGAATTTGAAATGGAATCGGACGTACCGAAAAATACGCATTTGGTGAATGGCTATCCAATTTACTTACATAAATGATTTTTAATAAATGTATTTTTACACTGGTTCCAATATGAGGAATACAAATAAATGATTAAATGCGGTTAGAAAGGTTAGCTGAAGGTTATCAGAAGTTCTTTCCTTAATCAACAACAAACAGTGCGAAACTTGAACAAAGGCTGCGGGTAGGGCGGTAGTTACACATAAAATAGTTAACATACGCTTCTAGGGACTAAGCCTCTATTTCGTTGAAATGAGTATTCTATTCGAACTTTCAAGATGACACTAGGTATGACCTTAATTTTGTGTCTCTCCGCGATAAGACGAAGGACGTGGAAACTCATTTACTTGCGGAGGGCATTTTCGATTTATTCATCTATTCATACTAGTATCTTTACTGAATATACCAATTTTTTTTTATACGATATAAAGGGAAGGCCTTGACTGACTTTGGCACTCTTCATTCGATTAGTTAGACAAAGGTGTCGTTACCCTGGAATGTTTAATGGGTAAACAGGGTGGTAAATTAGGATAAGAATCAGACACAACTTTCCGATAGCCGATCAAAGCTATTAAATGGACAAACTAATAAATAGACTTCAAGGTTGAGTTTTTTATAAAAACTCAGGGTTGACGGCAAGTTCCAAGTCAAAAGTCACTTACGAAACGAGACTTATTAAATTCAACCCTCATAAAAGAGTCTGCAGATTTTTTAGTACAACAACCTTTCACTATACTTTGATAGCGGAGCATATCATGAGCATCAAACCAAATTTATTCCACGCCACCAACTGTCTCAAAAAATATTACGTCAAAAGATTTACGATTTGGTTTTATTCTCTCTTAACTTGGAAAAATAAAACTATATTTTCTTTGGAAAGAAAGAAAATATCTTCCGTATAAAAAAATAGATTAAGTTACACGTAAACAGAGCCACGGGCAAAAGCTGGTAAATGGACCGGAATCCCCAATTCGTAAGTATACAATTTATTTGTAAAAAAATGTATATAAGGCAATGTGTGTTTCCTCATTAACGGGGAGGGTGAAGGGACTTTGGAATAATTTATTTCCCCACCTGTAGCCAGGTCCGAATAAAGCCGGCTTTAATAACTAATCGCTCGTGAAATTAATATGATAACTTTGAGAAATATACTCAACTTTATTGTAACTAGTTAAATTAAGTTTCTGATTATCTGGCTCGGCTTACAGAGTTTGTTACAGTTTATGGATATTAAACGAGAATATATTTTATAATAATTAAGGGGCCCGTGGCTCCGTAGTTATTCTTATCCACGGGCCCCTTCAGCTGCACAGGTCGATCAATCAGGTTAAGCTATTCTTTCCGCGGTTGGCCCGTGGATGGGTGACCATCTTTACATACCGAGACCCCTCCGTGCTTCTGAAAGCACGTGATTCTTTGACATTCATTACGGGTAGTCAGAAGCCCGAAATTCTGACAACCAGTCTTACCCAGGGGTATCGTATTACCCAGTAACTGGGTTGTGGAAGTCAAATTAGAAGTCGCTTCAGATAGAATACTGGTATTCAGCTGCATTCAGTAAGACTGGAAGCCGATCCCAATATAGTTGCGAAAAGGCTAGGCAGATGATATTTTAAAATAATTGCTTCCGTTTAAAAGTTTTTTATGTGGACTTTTATGCTATTGATGGCCGGGGCTATTAAGGCACATAATAGATACATATTAGTGCATGACTTTCTTCAGAATCCATCGCTCTAAATCTATCAATATCTACAAGAGGTTCGTCGAAGTACTTAATGTTAATCAATCAGCAATGCGGACGGTATTGTGTTCCCAAGATGATTAATTATTGTAATTTAAACCTTACCGAATAATAATACAGTTTCGTTACTACTATGAAAACCTCTACAATAATTTAACACCGACCACTTAAGGAGGATTCACACATCACATCACATCAGTCACAGTTCCGACACAGTACCGACACAGTGTTAATTTAATAATTCTTTCAAACATTCCCTATAAACGCATCCACACCTGTCAGTGTCAGTGTCACCACAATGCTCTCAGTGTCAGTGCTGGCGCCGGCCCACAGAGTACTTTTTAATAGAGCGCCGGCCATCACGGACGTAATCGACGACGATGATATTTTTTTACGGATCACGGACGCTGCTGCATCAAAAACAAATTCCTAGCCTCTCTTTTGGAGATATAGCCTTCCTGTAAAGAGTATCTTTCTTTAACTAATTTTTATTTCCTAGTTTCTGCAGAAGATTATTATTCAAAATATTTTCTTTCGTCTTTAATTAATTGTTTGTATAATGTTATGAATTCTCCTTCGGTTTCTCTTAATTGCCATGCTTCATGCACCCATTTTATTTTCTTTCCTCGATTCTACTCTTCTTTCCTCGATTCTGCTCTTCTTCTTCGTCTATCAGCGCTAGTTCCGTATTATTGAAGAGAACCATCAGTACCTACTTCGCACACGTTTTGTTTGAAGATCCGCAGGGAACTGAATACTGACATGTGTGAATTGAAGCACTGCCGCATCACTATAGCACTGATACGGACCTGTGCGGACGCGTTGCCGGAACTGTGACTTCACTGATATAATATGTGAATCGGCCTAGGCGATTCCTATGATTTACGGACCATCATCGCGTTATTGGTTAAAATTAAAACTCTTGTATCTTTACCAATAATGAAGCAAAGACCTCATTCATAGCTTTGCACAATAGCAATCCCATAGCTTTCACGGGTAAAATTAGCTCACGAATCCATTACTATGCCCAGTTTGACAAAAACTGATGCTATCATTTTGGTAAGCAAAACTATTAGTTTTTGTATATAGGAAGGAGCATTAAGGTCATAGCATACATATCAACTCGGAAAGTGATCGTCACCGTATCAACTCGAGCCATTCAGTATTCTTTGTATAAAACTACTGCAACGCACAATCGGCATCGTATCGTAATTCCATCACCTCGGGACAAGCTCAACTGTCTGCTCAACACCAATTTTCTGTTTAAGGTATGTATCTTCAGTTAAATAATATTAATAGGTCAGCTGATTAATCGTCATCACCATCCACAGCCCCACAGCCCGACTTCATCCACTGCTCGGGGCATAGGCCTCTCTTTTCTTGTGCCAATCCCCACGCTCCTGTGCCAGCCTCATCCAGGTTTTGCCCACGATGGCAACAATGTCGTATACCCATCTCGCCGCCGGACGACCGACGTCTCGTCTTCTAGTCCTTGGACGCCACTCTGTCAAAGCCTTACTCCACCTCTCATCACTGCGCCTTGGCAGGTGACCTGCCCAACTCCGTTTAAGTTCCATACTACTCTTTCCGATATCGAAGACCTTCGTAAGTCTTCGTATCTCGACGTTTGCTGCCCATTAGTACCTTTGTATTTATGTCACATGTTATGGAATTACCTAAAAAATAGATAACATGTAATATTATGTCCATATAGTGGCAATCAGTCCTGAAGCAATGTCCAAATTTTGTTATGTTTTTCCTCATTTCCTACAAAAAGGAAAGTAAAGTTTTTCTTCGTAATTATGATTTACTTAGATGTAAACCTCTGGGACATGAACCTATTTTGATTTTAAATTTTCGAACATAGAAATCTTTTTTAATTAGGTACCTATATCTTACGGTTGTATTGACGTTCAAAAGTGCCTTTTATGTGCCTATTTGAAATAAATGCTTTGACTTTGATTATGATTATGATTAAAAAAAAGCAGTAATGCGACGCGAATCTTTACTAAATAAACGCGCCATCTGTACCTAAAAATAAGAGTGCAAATTATTATAAATAATTTATAATTATATTATGTCTAGGAAAATCATTGTCCATTCCAAGGTTGCCTGGAAGAGATAGTATACTATAGTAGAGGTAGTATAGTATGTGTATATAACCTATTTATGTATTTGTGTACATAGTTTTAATTTATTTTTAATAATTTTTCCTCTCAAGCTCAACCAAAGCACCTGCCACCTAATCTCTTCACCACCCTTAGTTTCTAAGTTCGCCTTTGTATCTTTTTGTGCGAAAAGTTTTATTAATTAAATAAGAGATGGAGATCGCAGTAAGCGATAAGGCCATGGTTTCTATTTGCCATGGCGCCATTTTGTAGTGTTTGATGTATTTTTTATGTTATGTATTTTTGTTGTGTACAATAAAGAATCTATAAATAAATAAATAATTTTGTGTTCTACTGTAAATTCAATATGTGTGTATTCCTGAAATAAAAATTTTGTTTTGACTATGTCATATGGAGGAGCAAGGAGAATAAGTTATAACTATTTTTTAATATTAAAGGGGGGGGGGCCCTTTAATCCTCAAAACAGATTTAAAGCTCACCTCTAACTTACAGATGTACCCAAACATAAAACAAACTGAAACATTTTCCAATATTTTGACGCATTTATCCCTTGGTCGTGAATTAGGGGCTAATCCAGCAGTTTTATTAATAACGTTGACATTATAGTTGCCTAGGCTATAATCCTCTGATTGATTGCCCAAGGGAGCAAGAATTATTCAATGTCGCCTAGAATTGTTCAATGTTGCGGGTTATGATAGACACTTAACACGTTTTTGCTTGTTCATTCTGCTTTTGTTGATAAGCTAGCTTGTTCTTTGGTGTAGTAGGAGGATATTTATTAATATTGAAGTATATTATAAAGCTTTTTAACCTGGAGCAATAGGCAGAGGAGGTGTACGGTCAAAAGCATGTGCTTTTGACTGCTCCAGGTTAGTAGGAAGGTTTTTCTACGAATTAAAGGCTAACCATAGTAGTGCTGTTTATTCATATACTTTCTGAATGATGCTAACATACTCGTATGCAGCATGTATCAAGGTGTGGTCATATTTAAGGGGTGGTGCAGACCATTTAATTGAAGAGCTTTTTCATGGGGCTAACATCGTAGTCGCGAATAAATTATCAACTGTCCCATACATTTGGGTCGAGTGAAGTTTTGGGACAGCTGATAAATATCTTCCTATTACAAAAAATAAGAAGAGAAAGTTGTTCATTTGATAGTTTGTAACACACCTTTAAACTGCCCACACCTTTCTGATACATGCTGAATATACAACGTATCTATTTCCAAGAACTTGTTGTGCTCAATTCAAACCCAAAAGGGGTTACTCCTAACATTTTTTCCAGAAATTCTCTGATCTGGAAATAGATACCTGCCGGATAAGGGTCCTTAAATCAGTTTCTGCATGGCTGCATGTGCAAATATTTATTAGATATATGTGTTTGTATGTGTTTTGTTGTTTTATTTTATTTTGTGTTTTGTTTTGTGGTAGATGTAGTGACAAATACGAAAAGATTGTGCTTAGTCATGGTATACTTAGTCATGTTGAGAGGATGAATGAAAGGTGACTAAGAAAAGGTATTTACAAGGCAGCTGTTAGTGGAAAGGCCGGGAGGGGACGCTCTAGGAGGACATATCGCATGCTTAAGAGCGTTTACGCCGTACGGCATTTCATACAAACTTTCAAGCCGTTGTTTTCCGAAATGAATGGACCGATTTTAATGAAACTTCATACGCATAAGCAAGATACAAAGGTCTAAAAAGTTAGCAGAGAACATTTTCGAAATGTTTTATTTAAAAAAAGATAACTGGAAATCTCTGTTTCTATCGAAACTTTAAAATCGGTCTAATTTGGCTGTACCACAATTTTTCGAAAATGTTCTCTGCTAACTTTTTAGACCTTTGTATGCTGCTTATGCGTATGAAGTTTCATTAAAATCGGTTCATTCATTTCGAAAAACAACGGCTTGAAAGTTTGTACAAAGTGGTCAAGTTCTAGGCCGCGACAATATAATCATAGTACATAGTTTGTCATCGAAACGCTAATAAGATATATATCCCCATTAATATAATGTTCCATTATGCATGCGATAGGTATATGAAATGACCCTAGTGGTGATGTTTTTCAGAAAGGTCAGATGCGTAATATTCGCAACGCCGCCGCGCCGTGTGTGTGTGATCAGATAAGTACGAACGTAAACAAAGCAAAAGGAGTATGAAAGGATCGTAGCAGATCGCGTTCTGTAGTTTCACCCCATGGGAAGAAGGCGTGGGTTTATTTATGTGTTTGTATGTATTTGTGGAGACGCACTACATCTACAAGCCATTCGAGGAGTCCCAATAATATCGGACAGCTGAAAACTATATCTGGTAACATGAAAAGTAAATCATCATCTGCCTAACCTTTTCCCAACTATGTTGGGCTCGGCTTCCAGTCTAACCGGATGCAGCTGAATACCAGTACTTTACATGGAGCGACTGCCTATCTGACCTCCACAACCCAGTTACTGGGTAATACGATACCCCTTGGTGAGACTTAGTAACATGAAAGTAAATATGCAAAAAAAAAAATTAAAACAAAGCAGAACTCGCGAAGCTGAAAACTCTCGTTTAACAGAAAATATGATGTAGGTGTGTCAGTCATAAATCAATTCAGTCTACATTAACTCCATTATTTTTTCTAAAAATACAAAGTTTAATAGTAAAAAAAAACATTTATTTCAAGTGAAACCCATATTATTCGACGTTTTTAAGAACGCCACTGAAGTCGTGCGGGGCGTGTGAGTGGTTATGAAAAGTACAACTTTAAAGTTAAAGTTCATAATTAATGTGATTATTATTTGATTGAGTTACCTCTAGGTCATCATCATCTGCCTAGCCTTTTCCCAACTATGTTGGGGTCGGCTTCCAGTCTAACCGGATGCAGCTGAATACCAGTATTTTACATGGAGCGACTGCCTATCTGACCTCCACAACCCAGTTACTGGATAATACGATACCCCTTGGTAAGACTGGTTGTCAGACTTTCGGGCTGCTGACTACCCGTAACGACTGTCAAAGATCCACGAATGACAGCCGGGACCAACGGCTTAACGTGCTTTCCGAGGCACGGAGGGGACACGGTATGTAAAGATGGTCACCCATCCACAGACCAACCGCGGCAAGCGTAGCTTAACCTGATCGATCGACCTGTGCTACTGTTATTAGTTACCTCTAGGTAAAGAACAAAATTAAAAGCATGTTCTTCATAATAGGTATCTAATATATAAAATTCTCGTGTCACAGTTTTCGTTGCCATACTCCTCCGAAACGGCTTGACCGATTTTGATGAAATTTTTTGTGCTTATCCGTTATCTATGAGAATCGGCCAACATCTATTTTTCATACCCCTAAATCGAAACTTACGCGGGTGAAACCGCGGGGCGCAGCTAGTAATTTAATAATATTATTAACCTGACACCCCATTAGGTAACATCATCACCTTATTTTTTGTTGTAAAAGAACTATGTACTAGGCAAGCACATTTACTAGGAGCTATTTCTTTTAAAAACTCTAAAGACTGTCTCGTTTATATTTTCGCCGTCTTGTTCTCAGCCGCGTGAAAACCAAAACACGTTGGTTGAGATTTATGAACACTGAGAATCCGAATGCATCTTTACAAGCTTTCTGCTTCTGTTGAGATATATTTGTTGCGGCGTGATTTACTCAAAATTGAGCTATATTAGATAAAAAAAATAGTTTTTGCTATATTTTACTTGCTTTACGAAAACCAACTTTGAAGCTACGACATAAAGGTACACTCAATGATAATATTTAACACTGATTTGCTGGTTACCCTGTGGTTAAAATAAAAAAGTCTTACGACTACAAAAAATTCAGTGCGCTCTTGAGAGCAGTAGGTACGTAGGAACCTTAATTATTTGCAGTTTTCAACGAAAAATGCTAAATCAATTTTTTTTATTATTTATACTAAAGTGCGGTGTTAGTCCAGGAACAATCGAGCGGACTTCTGTGGTAAAAAGTTGACCTTGAACTGGCCTAACGTATTACAGGGTTTCAATAGAATGAGATGCCAGCTTACAATGGTTATGATGATGATGTACGCCACACTATATTATGTATCAATCTTCCTAGTCTTTTCCCAACTATTTTTTGGTCGGTTTCCAGTATAACAGAATGTAGCTGAATATCAGTATTTGACAAGGAGCGACTGCCTACTTTACTTTAACAGATAAGAATAAAGTGTTCATACTAAATTGCTTTGAGACCAGTTATTCAAAACTAATGTAGTTTTGAAGTTGCCGACACGGAAATAATCCAGGTAATGCTGGTACCACCGCTTCGTTTCTATGCATTAATATTGCTGTTTTTTCAAGGATGCTCGGAACTCTTTTTGTAGCGACAGACTGGCATGAAATGCCACTAATTAGTTGCTCTTCCCAGAACTTTGAGACGTGTACCTTTTGCACCCTCGCAAGTATCTAATTACCCCTCAAGGGTAGCAGGATAAGCAGAGAAGCGAGTTTAGTTTACATTTTTAATGTGACTAAATTTGAATAAAGAAATCTTTTGAATTAAATCTTAATGAGGATTGTAGGGTTGGTTTTAAAGCAGGCAGTCTGTAAGTTAGCGGACTTCACAGTCTTAGAATTTAGATACGTACTTGTTAGAAGTGAATATGGATATACTTATTTACTATATACTTACATATATACTTGTTATGGTGGGATGAACTGGATTCCTTCAACAAGAACTGGTCCTTAGTAGCTTTGAACGTAGAGAAGTGGAAAGAGAGTAGGGAGGCCTTTGCCCTGCAGCGGGTCATCACAGGTTAATAATAATAAATTGTTAGAAGTGTTAGTGGAACGGACTTTTTCCAACTGCATCATAATCAGCCTATAATGTTCCCACTGTTGAGACACAGGTTTCCTCTCTGTGAGAGGGAATGGGTAATATGATACCTAATCCATCAAACGGGCTCAGTGCGGGTTGGTGGTTCACCGCTTTGAGAGCAGTGGCGATGACATACACATGGTAAATTGCCTGCCTGGATTCGAACTCACGACCTACAACTCGTAAGTCGGGGTCGATACCTCTCGGCCACCACTGCTTCACAACTTTAATTAAAAAAAAACCTACAAAAATATTAAAAACAGAACAACAAACCCTAATGAAAACAAATACGAAAAAAGTTCCACATTCGTGCGAATGAATACTAATAAAAAATTTGTGAGCTTATTCCATATGCATAAAACATGCAAACAATAGTCAAATAAACGGGATGATTCCCTTCATTCCAGATTAAATTCCAATGCATTGACTTTCATACTCGTATCGGAAAAATGTTCTACAATTCGTGTCACGAGTCGCGACTCGGACAGCCGTATCCGCTATTGAATACCTACCGGAGTACCCGTAGTTAGACACCATTTTATTTTATTCCCTCTCAGACTGGGAAAAGAATATTTTTACTCTTTGTTGTCAGTAATTGAATTTCGTTAGTAAGTACCACCACGGTTTCGTGGTGAAATAAAGAGATTCCCAGCAATCTCATTGGGAAGTATTTGACGTTTATGCGGAGCTTTCTTTAAACGCAAGCTTTTGATGCTGGGTTTACTGGACTTTCTTGGGGCTGTTTATCATTTTTATGGATCGCCTCTTATTGTATTCAGTACTGTAAAGAACACAGACTACATAGATACTAGAAGATTACTTCATAACACTTTAACAATTTGATGAAACGTGAAAACTCAGGATATCTAAAGCTTTATAGCTATAAGGTATGCTTAGGTAAGCTTTATAGCTTACGTATGCTTTTGGTCAGTACGTTATCGTAATGATCTTAAATGAATTATTATTTTATTATTATTTGACATATTATTATTATTACTTACATATTATTTTATTATTATTTATAATCTCTAACTCTTTTGCATGTAATTTTAAAATTATGTTTTGTACTACATGCATCAACTTGTGCGTTCATCCTACTCGCTGCGGTTGGACAATGGTTCAGTCAAGTGTGACGACAATCCAGTTCTATTTAGGCTGAGTTTCTCAAAAACGAATCGTTTTGCTTACCAATGCAACGGTAGCATTTTTATTGCCAAACTGGGCAACATAGATTCGTAAGCTAATTTTACCCATGACAGCTACTTCCATATGAGAGGGTTTGCTATGCAAAGGTCTTTGTTTAATTATTGGTAATGATAAAAGTCTTCATTTTAACCAATAACGGTCCGTAAATTATTGGAATCGACCATTAGAAACTACCCGATGCATCCTTATATAATTTCTTACCAATACTAAAAAAAAATGAAACCAGTAAATAGTCAAACGAAGATAGCAACTGACAACAAACGTACCCAGCAGATTTGTTTCCAAAGTAAACATGAGGCGTGCGTCAAAAGTTACAATCTCTTCACATCGCCATCTCCGTAGCAGAGTCAACAGTGAAACGGGAGCGAAAACTTTTAACCTCTGCACGTCTCTTACTTCCCCCTTCTACTTACTATTTAGTTATCCTCGTGCAAATAGGTACTGTTTTGAAGACTTGACTTAAACTTACTACTAACTTGTTTTGGTAGTAAGTGGTTTCAATAACTTTTGAACTGGGGGCCTAAAAAGGCACTTTGGCAGAATCATAAAACAATCCATATCACGTAATTCATCTGTTTGACAGTTTCACACCTATATATCCATGAAGGGTTAGGCAGAGGAGTACCTATAGCATTTTAAGAATCTCCATACAAAACTGTCATACAGATGAAATTGCGTGATATGAATTGTTTTATGATTCTGCCCAAGTAACCGTTTTAGTTTTAGTAACCGTTTTTTTTTATAAATGGCCTCTCGCAGTTCATCCTATATGAGGATGGCTACTGCTTAACCGGACTTTCCTGTGGATGCCTTAATTAAGGCCTTAATTAAGGCCTTCAGCCAGGGCTAAGAATAAAACTTAAAAACTAAGCGACTACGCTAAGGGCACCCCCCCACGGGGTTCGGACCTCGGCTTAAGGCGTCGCTGGAAGAGGACAGCAAGGGACAGGCCTGGATCGGTATTAATTTGGGGCGAATTTAAAACTACAGGCTCAGCGGCGCGGGCTGGCTCGAGCGAGGGTCGGGGCGGTAGACCAGAGAGCCTAAAACGGTTGCTTTAAATACGAGTTAAAATAAAAGTGAAATAAGAGCAACAATGAGAACGGATTTTCATCCGTTCTCATTGTTGCTCTTATTTATGTAACTCGTATTTACGTAGTTAGAATATGAATTATTATTATTATGGTATAGTTATATATTTACGTAGTTCTCAGGTTTAGCTTTGATAATATATACATACTATACTTATCAGATAGGAAAGTACCTATTTATTGTTCTAATGTATTTTTGTTTTGGTGGGTAGGTACCTACCATAAAAAGGTATGTACCGTATTTTATTTTCCTTTCCGGACAGCTCTAGTACTCGGTCAAGCGGCGTAGGTATGTCGCGGACGAGAAAGGACACAAAGTAATAACAACTCTCAAGCGCGGCGATTAAGTGCAATTTAGCTTGCGCGTTGGCGGGGAATTGATTTTGTAGGCTATTATAAAAGCGGCTAAAATTACTAACGTTAATTTCAACATTTTACTTTTGGGATGCGGACACCCTGTAATTATTTACACAGCACAAAGCACTATGAGCAGTGGTGGCGCAGTGGTAATGGCCCCGACTTAAGAGTTGTAGGTCGTGGTTTCGAACCCAAGTAGGCGTTTTACTTTGCGTAAGTCATCGGATATTTATGGAAAGTCATTTCATCACCACTGCTCTTAAAACGGTGAAGGAAAACATCGTGAGGAAACCGGCATGTCCTAGAATTAAAATTTCGAAGATATGTGACATCTATGAACCCGCACTGGGCCCGCGTGGTAGATTACAGCACACTCCCTCTCGAAGAGATGATTCCTGTGCCCCAGCAGTGGAAACAATATAGGCTGATAATGCAACTTTTTTTCTCAGTTTACTCTCTAATAGACATCTAATTAAAAATACTTTTATATTATTTATTTGCTCTAAAATTAAACCTAGAAATAAGTTCGGTATAAAAGCTTTTCGCGATTTTCAAATGGTGACGTAAACTTTCTCACGCAATTATAACTTTTGACAGTGACAGAGTTCCAATTTAGAACAAATTGTTCTGATTTTAGGAGACAGCCATTTACTTGGTCCTCAAGAATTGAGAATCAACGCAGCCATAGCTGTAGAATAGGCTGCAATAATGATAAGAAACCTATTTTGTTTATGTAAAGATAAAAATACACTGGTCGCTTCGGTTCGAAGGGGTCGTTTTATTTATCAAAAGCAAACATTCGACTAATCCTTTTTTATTCTCACACATTCTGCAAGATAAAGGCACAAATTCCAGATGAAACTACTAAAGAATTTGGACACGTAAAAAGTTACTCGTATTAAATAACCGTGTATAATCAGAATCAAATTAATAATCTCATATGACATCATTTTAAAATTATATAGTCTGTGAAACAGAATCAATAAACTTAGTTTTCCTACTTATTCCGTTTTACAAAATCCTCTACCGTGTTTCAAACTAAGCGTTTTTGGATAGCTAGCTTAATGGCTAGTCTCTTTAAAATAACTTGGTTTTCTTTCGTATAGCATCTGATCATATAAAATATTAAAGTCTGATCATATAAAAGATCATATAAAATATTGCAGTTCGCAAAAATGTTTCACGTTAAGGTGAGTTGCGAGTGTATTTACGTATTTTTGGCTTGCATGGTTTGAATTTTATTTGAAAATGTATCTTTATGTGCTGTCGGTTTTGCTTTACGAAATGGTTGGTTGGTAAATACTACATCTATCAAGATTCGGTGTTTTAGAGGTCGAATTTCACCAATGAAACTGAACGTGGTCGGCACTTCTAAATCACGTCCAAAAGCTGTCAGTATCATCATTGTTGTAGAATATTGACAGTGACAGCTCTTGAACGCAGTTCTGGCTGATCGCGGCAGTTTTATGAAAAAGTTTGTGAAATTCGCCCTTAAACAAATATAGATACCTAAATCAAAGCTTTATATATCTCTAACATAAACTTACGAAAAATTTCCTAGAATTTTCTGCGTCACTAAGTCACTGATATCTCCGGATATAAGTGCAAAATAATTTCGGGTTCTTTTCCTTGTCCCCAGATAATTTATTACATTAAAAAAGTTCCAACAAGCTATATCCCAAAGCGCTAACAAGACAAAACAAATTTTCACCGGAATCGAACCCCGGCTGCCTTTTCCTGACATAAACGACTCTGCAATGAGAAATTGTGCAGAGATCGTGTGGAATATCGTACAATTTTATGCGGCCGCCTGGAAACGCTGCATTTACATAAATATTCGTTTATCGGGACAATTCAGTGATTTAAGTGAAAATCTTGGTCGGTCTGCGAAAAAAAGGAAGGAATACAATAAAGAAAAGGCTTAGCACGCCTGCCTAGGATGAAATAATGAAGGCACGGCTGCGACATATGAAGGTAAATGAGTCGTAAGAGAGGAGAATAAACGATTTCGTATAACTTTAATATAGTTTTGTCAGAAACGTCGTTTATATCAGAAATCTTTGTGATATTGAAAAATGTAGATGTACCTACTTAATGAGCTTTATTTAACACCTATGGCAGTAATAATTTAAAACAGGCTAGCCCAGGAATGCAGAAAACTGACTAGATTGATCGATGACTTGAAGAAGGTATCTGGCGAGGACTGCATAGGTACAGAAGGTAACCTGGGAGAAGGCTATGTCCATCATTCAATTACGATTAGCAATCAAGCAAGCGCATTCTATCAATCACCTCGTCTACCTTGATAGACTGATAACAGAACAATCTATGAACCGGTAAATGAGTTTAATGTCAGCAAAATGCGACACCGAGGAGTGTTAAAACATTTCCATGTATCCGCTCACAGTCATATAATTGAATTAAAAACTCCACCTACTGGAAGTTCTATTTCAGTTTAAACCACGTACAATGTATTACGCCGTGTTCTCGTGTGACTAAGTTTATTTTTATGTATTTCTCGTAGATGTTTGTTTTACTTTAGCTACACATTGTAGCATTTGTTTCTAATAATTGGTTTTGTGTAAATCAAAAGTTGAATAAATGTTCTTTCTCTGTCATCTTGAAACGGTTGACATAAACAGAAAGATGTTTTAAATATGTTTAATGTTAAACGCATTAAGCGGGTTCCAACCCGGCGTGGTAGATTAAAGCCCATTCCCTCTCACAGAGAGAAGGCCTGTATCCCAGCAGTAGGAACGTTATAGGCTGATTAGATTATGCAATTAGCGGGTTTAGGTTCAAGCGGGCATAATGTTGAGTTTAAAGACAAATTGACACTGAGTTCACATTCAGCGCACAGCCTTACTCACTGAAAACAGATACATGGAAGGAAGCAATGTTCTTAAGATAGTTCACAGTAGTACTTCTAAGAAAAGATTTTTTAAAACTCTTTCTGTCTAGGGATTGAAGTTAGTATGCAACTGAAGTTGCGACACTGAGCAACAGCTAGTTTCATAAAAGTACCAATCTTTTTTCCCGTATTTGTCTCGCTCCACTCACCTCAAATGACCAAGACGTGAACATAATAAATACATTTATGAGGTATAAAGAAACACATAATACACCAAATCAACAGGCCTTCATACGTGATCTGAAAGTGGATTTCATTCCGTCTCTATTGAGAACAATGCTCGCTATTATTTTGCAGGTAAACGGTAAACAAAGTAGAATATATGTAGCTTCATTACTGCTGGGACTCGTCCGGTGTTTCTAATTATCTAGAATGGAAAAGTTTTATTGAACTAAGCCTGTGTAGAGCAGGAGGTTAAGTTTTTAAATTATAATTATAAAAACGTTGATATGAACGTCCCTGGTTTTTTAGCTTCAATGGTCAGTCTGATTCTTCATTTTTAAGGTTTACGAATTTGTTATTTGAGAATGAATAATTCGTATTGGGTCGTAGCATTATGCTGAGCGATGGCCGCTTTCCGTGGTGTGACGCATATTTTCCTCCTGTTACGTGTTTATCGGGAACGGGGTTAGCGCACGTGTAATCAAACCGCGAGTCAGTGTCATAATGATTAACTATTGAGTTACCTCGATACAATATTGTCGCGTACGCGCCGACACACACACACGCGTGTCGTACGCGCAGTGAGGTACAACACATAACACCCCCAACTTGTTCATTTTTGTGTTTTTTTCTCTGCATCATGTTTTCCGCAAATAAACGTATTTTCTTTCTTCTTTTTTTTTTTTCTAATATAGGTAGTAATGGAGAAAATCAATGGGAAGGTACTATGCGGCTGGCTAGTGATCAATGCATGTGCTAGCTGCGACCATGGTTCAGTGGTGATGGCATTGTCAATTCTGAATAGGTTATGCACATTGCACACGTCGCTTTTGTTTTTGATACATGGACCCTGACCTATGACACTTTATAGCTTAGGTTGTGCGCAGTCGCGAGTAAATATCTGATTATCGCTCTATGAAAGCAATGATTGTGCACACAATTGCAAAAAAATAGTCTCATACATCCGGTTTCCGAATTGAGAATTTGAAGTTGAGAACTTTTTAAAGTCTAGCATTAGGTTCTTAAGGTGCACGTGAAATTTAACATTTTTAGTAAAAGTAACACTAAGGAAAAGCTTGATAAATTCTCAATTCAGAAACCGGGTAATAGTCAAAGTTGTAATTCTGGAAATCTTGTTTTGCCACAACGTAAAGCTATGAATATGGTAGACAACATTGTTTTGTTTTTAATGGAAACACTGTATTACTGTACCATACAAGATACTTTTCTATTTCCATAACGGAGTTCAGTGCCCCTCAAAGTAATTACTTTACAGCACAATTTAACACCATCTGCGTGAGGCCTAACTCTAAGATTATCATCGAATTTCAAATGACGTTATTGCTGCACTTTATCGATAAAATAAATGTCTACCGATACTGTCGATAAATCTATTAATCTTTAGGCTATTGTTGAAGATCGCGATAGCATTGTTAAACCATCCGTAGACCGGATTTAACGTTAGACTGACTTGAAAGAAGATTCAATTCGAAAATATATATCTTTTGTTACTGTACGGTACCTACGGTAAGGCCATATTTTATTCAAGTGTTCTAGTAAATGGCCTTTTCAATATAAATTGCGAGATTTACGTTCTGATTCACTTCTTCTGACTTCAGCACATAATGTGTAGAAAATTTTCGTCGGTTATCAAAAAACAAATGAGCTGTTTCATAGTTATGTGCAATACTAACGAGGTCAAAATATATGGAATAGCATTTTTTTTAATAACTTTAAAATTTCAACGCAGGGGAGTTCAAAATCATGTATTCCACCCATCATGCACCCTGTATTTCGCTTAAAGTATAATTAAATCAATTTTGTAGTGATGTTAGGTGGTCACGCCCTAACTCTACAAGCCCTAACTTTATAAACTTTACATCTTAGTGAAAATATGTGGCTTGGTCGTTTTGCTACTATCATCACATGGGCGCTCATTACTTTTCTGTTACAAAATAGTTATATAATAATAGCCAAAACATGAGGCTTGGACGTTTCGTTAAGTACTACTAACGAAACGGACAAGCCTCATATTTTAACTAAGGTATAGAGTTTGTGAAGTTAGGGCTTGTAGAGTTAGGGCATGAAGAGTTAGAAGCTTGGATCAATATGAGATCTGATAACTTTTTGACAGTACGAGCCATATGGTGTATGGTGTGGTGATGTGGTCTTGGCAACATTTTACATGAAAATGTTTTTGGTGATATACATATATATATTTTTGACAGTAGATGACTATATTTTTCGTGAAAACGTGTCTATCTAATATTTCGGCTTGGAAGCAAATGTTTTAGACAGTTCAGACCAAGCTAAAAAAACTTTCAATAAAAACTCTCAACCTACAAAAAATATTCATCTCTTACCAGAAATATTTAAACCTAAACCAAATAATCACGGAGGCAACATTAAATAATACTATCTTGCTTACCATTTAATCCCATCTATGAACAGAAAACTTTCCAAATCCTCTGTGTAATCTATAAAGTATACCGTAGTTTAACGCAAAATCTCATAAAATTAAATCAGGACACGTACTGCAAGGAGAGCCGTTAGACAGATCATTAACAATTGTATTCGATAAACGTTTAGTTGTCGCCTATGGAGTATGATTGAATAATCACTCAATAGGTATTGCAATAAAACGTAAGATTTAACAGTTTGTTTTTTTGTATACGTTATGTCCGCAGGTGAACAGCTTTGCACGAACGAACAAAAACATGTTGAACACGAACATCGAACGCTTTTTCGCACGTGCTTAGTGCTTACTGCTACTCGTAACGAACATCAAACATTATGTTCGTCGAAAATGTTCGTGGCGATTTGGTTGGTCTGTGCAGACGGTGTTCGGAGAAATTTGATGCTACTTCACTGTCGATAACTTCCAACGGTGAATCCATGGTTACTAAGGAGTTGAGCGCGAACACAAGTAGAACTCTGTTCGCAAGGCGTCCGTGTTCGTTTTGCTAATTTACGTCCACACATACGAACCAAATGTTCCGTGATCGATGTTCGTGTTCAACATGTTTTTTTCTTCGTACGTACACGGCTATAGCCACTCAAAGACTGCTGTGTCAATATGACACGATCATTTTACATTATACGGGGCGACATCGTCATTGTTGACCGAGTCCCCTTAAATAAAGAAAGGAAAAAAAATACGTTACATATATAATGAAGAAAATTTTGAATGATGATTCAATTGATTTTTTTTGGTGCGGAGTAGGAGAGATGACTGCTTCGTTGGTCTAGTGGTCGCAAGCGATGCTGCTGAACACGTGGTCCTGGGTTCGATTCCCAGGCCGGGGAAATTGTTATTTGGTTTTTCTATTAGGAACTTCTTAGTAGCAGCCAGGAGTCTGGATTTGTGCCCGATTAAAGGCGATAAGCCATGCATGGGACTTAAATATAACTAGCGAAATGTGGGTGTGTACACATCTGCGTAACCATTCGGAGAAACAGGGCGTGATGTTGTGTTATGTTATAAAGCCGTTTATGACACGAGATGGGTTCCGTCCTCAAACAAATATAGCAATAATAATGAGTAGGTATACATAATAATGTTTTGTGGGATCCAACGAAAATAAATCTAAATTCGCGAATTCAGTGCTAAATATAGAAGATTTCATTATAAACGAAAAACGTATAACAACTGAAACAATAAACGTATTTTCTTTCTTTTTTCTTTCTTTTCTTTCTTTATAAGAATTGCAAAAAGATTTGTAGATCAAAACATTTGTAACATATTAAATATATTTTAATATGATTTTTGTATGATTGATGATGATTTTCTCGATCACGATGTTGGTCCCATGGAAGAAGTTGTTCAGTTTGATGGTTTACTACCTATAACACCCTTAAATTTGACCACACCTTTCTGATACACGCTGTAAAGAGTTTAAACTGAATTATGGCCTTAGTTATAACAAACCTGTTAAATTATATTTTAGTAAAACAAAAACCCTTTGTATTAAGATCGGTTACCCAAATTCTAAGAACAAACTGTTTACCCATTCATAAGCCGTTGAATTATTAAAATCATTAATCATCAGGTACAAAACACTTTTGATGTTCAACTTATAAATAGGGCCCACAATAAAATTTGTACCTTTTATAAGCATTCATCTATATAAATAATTATTATATAAAATTCAAAGTCCTGACTGACTGATAATATCAAACGCACAGCCTAAACCGCTGGTCCTAGAGACATGAAATTTGCTGCACCGGGTGACGTCATTACGTCGGCGCCGGCTGTCGCTGAAAACCAGCGCTGGGGCTCTGTCTAGCATAGGGTCGCAGCATAATGCTGAGCGTTGGCCGTTTTGCGTGAATGTGACGCATGTTTCCCCCCTACCTTTTATTATTTTTTGTATTTGTTCTTTTTTTTTTTGCGTCATGCTCAACGCGAATAAACGTTTTTTCTTTCTTTCTTTCTTTCTGTGTTTTTTGTGAAGAGTTTGGTAGCTACTAAGAAAGGGTTTTTCGAAATTCCAATAGAGTGAATGGGGGGATGGTGAAATTTCACGCGGACGAAGTCGCGGGCAGAAGTTAGTTTTCTTATCAAATAGGTCTTTATTTGACTCTGCGTTTGAAGAAGGTCCTGTCTTCAATTCTTTAAAATGTAGGTATATAGTAAGTCACCTAAGAGCAAAAAATTCAAGATATTTTTTTATTTACGATTACAAATATTTACATAATGTAAAAGCTAACAGTCTTAAAATAATAATATGTACAAGTATATAAAAAGGGGAGGGGAAATAATGAAAAGGCATCGAAAAAAAAACCCGCATTGCTGTCAAATGGCTGGCAGCAGTGCCACGTTGTATGGCAATGCTAATTCTTTGGCCCAAAAATGGTCACGTGAAGAGTCGACCAACCGCTTGGCGATGTCTCGAAAAATTTAAGAAATGTGACATCTACCAACCCACTGCCCGACCCTTGCTCGACAAGCCAGCCCGCGAGGCTGAGCAAGTAGCTTTAAACTCCCCAAATAAAAATAACCAGACCCAGCCTGACCATTGCTGCCCTCCCCTCAATGACTCACTAAGCCGAGGCCCGAACCCCACAGGGGGTGCCCTTAGTGTAGCTCATTTAAAATAAATATCCTTAGCTTGTAAGCCCTGGCTGGGGGCCTTAAAGTAATTAAAAAAAAAAAAAAAAAAAAATACACCAACCCGCACTGGGCCCGCGTGGTGGATTAAGGCCCCTTCCTCTCACTGAGAGGAGGCCTGACTCCCAGCTGTGGAAACATTATAGGCTTATTATGCTGCTATGCTTTTGATTCAATAACCTACAGTAAAATTGTAAAATAGGTCTAAGAGTGTATTTCATAGGTAAGTCCGTAATTAAACAATGACTAATGAAACTTAATGCACTAAAAAGCTTTTAACATGCTTTAAGGAAGAGAAGGAACTTAAACGTCTTCCTACGATGTTACTTCTGAAAGCCTGCTACACTAATTTGAGCATCGTCTTCCACTTAAGTAGTTTTAATTGAATTATAATGACACGACAGCTCTCGCATACTAATGCATGATGTGTTATAAGTTAAACGTTAAATGACTGGGAACTAGGTAAACAGTTGTCGGAACATCTTCCTTAGATTTTGCAGAAAACTGTAAAATTGCTATCAGCCCATATTTGTCAAGAAAAGTCATGGAAACGGTAAAAACATTTGAAGTTTACTTACTCGGAAAAAAAAAATAGAATATTCTATTTGGTTTCAACCTTGTAAAATTTAGTTCTTGGCAGGTATCTACACTAGCTTTATTTAAGAAACAGGAACCTGATCTCAAACTTACCTGCCTACAGTTTCTGAACTAGATAGAAGGTTCTATAACACAGTAACTGCAATAAATTCTTTGAAGAGAACATTCTGAACGAAAACCATTTTTAAAGAATTGCAACCGAATGCAGAATACTTTGATTGAATTATAACATTTTCTTAACTTTTGCAGCCGTCGAAAGTTGGCCAGCACGGTCACTTCATTTTATTTTTGCCAGAAACTAGTTGGCAAACCTGGGCCAATAACTGCCAACTATGATTTAAAATGCTCTCTGAGGCAAGTTGGTTATAAAATATTTACAAAATGTTTGAGATGTTACTCTGGATATGTAAATATTATATTCCGCAAAGTAATCCTTTTAAAAGGGTTGTGAATATAATATTTCTGAGAAAGCCAATTCACGTGTAAGTGTTGTGAGTTCTAGGAAAGCTGGTGAAGAGTTTTAATTTTAAATTAGGTTAAATACTTTACAGAAACACTGTACATATTGTAAAAACCTCTTATTACTATGATAATTTCGGATCCGGAATTTTAAAAGGAAAATATATCAAGTTTAGAGCGGAATTTTCAAATGTTATTAAAGCAAACAAGGTTTACTAACCATGAAACTACAGTTAGCAATTTACACAAAATGAAAATTTACTTAAAATCTATTAGATCAACAATTTGTTCATTCTAAGAATACGGATACCTCAACTTAGGTATAAATCAAAAACCATCATTCAATAGCAACCTACATAATTTGTATACGTAGGTATTTTATCGTAAATTAAGAAACCAGAGGCGTCCGATATCGTGTTATCGAAGTCGCGGGTAACGCCTGGATGAGGAAAGCACGAAACTGGGAAGTATGGCTGAAGAAAAGGAAGGTTTAATTGCCCAGCAGTGGGTGATTCCGGGATGATATGATGATGATTCAGGAAGATTCGGTTTATCACATCTATTATAAAAGAAAGTCGCCTTTTGTGCCTGCCTGTGTGATGGCGCTGTTCTTCTAAACTACGCAAAGAATTTGGATGTAGTTTTCACATCATTTAGAGAATTTATTACGAAAGGTTTAAGAGCATAAAACATTAATAGTAAACTTACTTAAGTAAAATAGAGAAATCTCGATGTTTTGTTAAGAAGTAAAACCGTGCGAGGCAAAGGCGGGGTGACTAGTTTACAAAACAACAACAACAATCAAACCACGAACTTATTATTATTTACCTATAATACCTCAAAATCATAACCAAACAACAAGTCATCAAATCAGTTTACACTCAAGAACCAGGGTATGACAAGCGAAATCCATGCCGTTCGATGTGGAAGTACGTAACGTTAGTATATAGAGGCGTTCAGCTGACAGGTAACGTGCTTATCTTCACGGAGGCATGCACGTTTGATAGTGAGGGACACTGACAGACAGACAGCTACACTACGAAATTATAATGGGACTACATTTCCAACCTATGTTTTGGTGTAGGTGGGTAGTTTTGATTGGTGTACGAAATATTTTGAATGCTCTGGCAATCTTGACAAAATATTGTCATATTTATACACTGTTTTTTTGGACGGTGAATAGAGTATGTACAGTCTAACAAAAAATCACTAATCAATCTCCAGAATTTGATGCTATAGCATTTTATCTACGTGGCAAAGTTGTAGTGTCTGTTCTACAAAAGGTACTAATAAATAATCCTCCAGACCGAATTTCGGCCATTTCGGCCACTCTCAACTGAGACTAGCCTATAGGAGCGAGAGATGTTATAGTGCACAAGTGTGTGCGCAGACACAGGTGCACTGTCTCTTCCCTCATAAAAGCAACGAATGAAGAGTTAAAGTTGACAAGCTTTACGCCAGCTATACCAACATTATATAAAATGAGAGTAGACATACGATACCAAAATTGGCAGACCAGACAGTGTACCTACTACGATAATTTAGAATAAGTCATAAATTACATACTGATAATAGGCTATCTCGCTAGAAGCTACTAACCCTTTTTTTTACGGCTTCGCTCATACCTACATTTTTATAGTAAATACCTTTTAACGTAGATATAATATTATGGAATAGCTTATAAATATTAAGTGCATTTGCAAAAGTAGCTACAAAACTAATAAAGTTTTCAAAACCACCATAATTCGACGAAGAAGATTCTTAGTTCAACGAGATGTAGGTACTTTAAAGGTTGTCTGCAAAAGTTGATCTTATGTCGAGCAGGCTGGCAGAAAAATAACTCTGGTTGCATTCGAACAGTCAAGCGCTTGTTTTTTGTTTCACGCAAACACGCTTGCGGAATAAACATAATAATTATAACGTTGTATCATTTAAACGTCCCCACAGTATTCTATACTCATTACAGTACCTATGTTTATAATTGAAATTATTACCAGAATCTTGATTACAAATACCACACGCGATTTCTTGAGGTAGTAGCAGGTTACGGTGATCAATATGAATTAATTATGACGTAAGTGACTACCTAGTTATGTTTCCAAAATAAGCTGAGATAAATAAGAGATAAAGAAGTTGGCAGATTCGTCTCAGAATTAAGTTGTTGCAGGTTTTTCTTTTTTTTTTTTTTTCTTCCTCTTTTATATTTTGTTGTATGTATGTATATATGTATTTATTCTTATATTTTAGTTATAAATATTTACTATGTTGTTTCTGTTATTGCACCTACCTTTTATTGTCTCTGCATCACCCTAAGGTAGACTGGTAGAAAATGCCCAAGGCATTAAGTCCGCCTTTGTACAGTTTTTACTTGTGCATAAAGTTTTAATAAATAAATAAATAATAATTATACTTTTATATTAATAACATGTTAGAAGATATAAGGTTATAATCATGTTATGTGACATTAATCAAGAATCATGATTATCACTGCACAATATTGATCGCACTTGATGTAATGATAATGATTATGTGTGGTAGATAAGATTATGATCACTTGACACAAATGATGTAGATGCTATCTGATTAAATCAGTCATGATCATGAGAAAGGTAATACTTTAAAATAATTTGAATTATAAACATTTTCTGGCCACAAAAAATATGGATACCTACCTACTTTTAGCTTACCAGTTAAATGACATCAAGCTGTAGGATATTGTTCCATAAATTACCATCTGTCTCAAGTCCGAGATTTTTACCCTATCTCTTCCATCATGTATACTTTGCCGAAGTAATCTTAAAACTCAATTTACCTGAAAGAAAGAAATGAAATATTAAAATAATAACCTGAAGAATGACAGTTACGGTGCAATATCTAAACCAGGTCGACACCTCGTTTAGATGTTCTTGCGAACCTTGATGTTTCTTAAAATAAGATAATGGTGTACACGTAAAACAGATTGTAGATAAAGGTTGTTAGGAAAACTTCCCAGGAAAATCACATTTTAAAAACATTTTGATTGGGGCATACTTTTTTATCGGCCTCATTATTCAGATATAGCCGCTTAGAATCGCTTCCCAGTCGTTATTAGCCCAGATTAGGCTTGTAACAGCTGCCCGCAAAAGTATCAAAGGAATTATTGTGATTATTGAAACAAAATACAGTCGAAGTACGAGTAACGAAAACGATTTTTTATTAACGGAAATAGGTTTAGGAAACAATTAAGGCTCAAAGTAAGGAAGAAATAAACCTCCAATAATGCTGATTCCACCATTCTATATTACAATTCGAATAATTTAGCCGATATTGATTTGATATTATACCCACTCGACTTGTTGTGGCGTTCGAGATTCGTTTCTTTCGATACCTTCTTTTGAAATTTTCTTATCGTTAATTTTAAATCTTAATTTAATAATACAAATATGGTTCATGAAATTATTAAATCTCATCGTGTTACTTTTAAACTTTGCTCAGATTCTTTGGAAAGTTTTAATCACTTTTGTGTTTTATTTAGCACCTCGAATTTCGTGAAAAGATTTTGGTAAAACATTTTAATATTTTGGTGGCGGTTTCCTCAAAGGGGTATTTATTCCTTTAAGTTTATTTATGAAGGGGATTAGGGATACATTGAAAATGCCTTTGACTCTATATAACATGAACGTTAATTTGAGTAAGGAATGCTTAAAAAAATCTAGCTTTTGGTTTTAAAGATTATGATTAGAAGTAAGTATTGTGATAAACCAACGTACTCAATTTTCTTCTAAATGGAGAACTCAGTGTGTCAGGCTATCTAAACAAAGATGAATACGGGTCTGCAGCAACCTTATCTGAATTCGTAACTGAATTAGATAACTAACAATAACTCATAAATAAATAATTACATCGTAAAACTGAAAATTGATTATGTAAACTAACAGTTATTGAAAACTTCATTACGGTAATTGATTCACGAGGAAACGAATTAACTCAAATAAATTGGTTTTACATTATGTCAATGACCACGAACAAATGGTGTAGTAAGGCATGAAATTCACAGGTATATGCTACAGTTAACACCTAGCTTACTTATAGTGTGACAAGGATCACGTCTGTCACAAAGATATAGAAAATGAGGAAGGTGCTGAGGGCCTAGAGAAAGCCATGATGGAAACGTAAAAAATGTGTAGGATTGACATAAGTTACCGAAAAGCTTGTCAATTATTGTGTATTTTTTTTGCATTTAATTTTAAAATTGTATTATTTTAATACCGAATAATAATGTAAACAACATGTGGCAACACTGTCAAGGTACAAATGATTAATATTGTAACAAACTTTGAAATGCATTTTCATTATGGCAACTGAATATTTTATTTAACTTTGGCAACACAGAAATAACGGTTATGAATATCATTGTTATTAATATAGATGGGGCAAATGTAATTTTAAATAGTAAAATGTAGTGCGGAGCCAGTAGTTGTTTGATTGTGAAAGAGTAGGTACGGTGGGGCAAAGAAAAGAGCTAGAAATGTATGATGTGAATAAGCAATTAATCTAATTCTTATACGTTGAACTAAAAACTAACAATAGCGTTAAAATAAACAAGTTTTGCTGGAACTTGCTGATTCACTGTCTATGCGCATTTTTAGGTAATCTCTGGGTGTTGCTCTACTGGGCCACCACTGCCCTTGAGAGAAGAAGTGGCTCAGTGGTATCAGCCCTGACTTACGAGTTGTAGGTCGTAAGTTTGAACCCAGGCAGGCACTTTACTTTGTGTATTTAATTTCATCACCCTCTCAAAACGGTGAAGGAAAACATTGTGAGGAAACCGGCATGTCTTGGAACCAAAAATACGAATAGATGTGACATCCACCAACCATCAATGGAGAAGAATGGAGAGGTGGGCCTGTGCTCCAGCTGTGGGTACATTCTAGGCTGATCATACTAGGTTCTAGCTTATACTTATATAACTAACTAGCTGCGCCCTGCGGTTTCAAAAAATAGATAGTAGCCGATTGTCAGACCTACTGAATATGCATACAAAATTTCATAAAAATAGGTCAAGCCGTTTCGGAGGAGTATGGTAACTAACATTGTGACACGAGAATTTTATATATTAGACTAGAAGAAAGATTAGAAGGTTAGGAGATGTAAGTACCGGACATGTCCCAAAGAAAAAGTGAAAAAACATACATAAAGTCGAACATGTAACCTCATCCTTTTATGAACTTGGTTAAAAATGACCTACATGATACGTAGGTACACTACCTACCTAAGTGGATATAAGAATAGGTACCTATCTTATCCCTTTTCTGCAAGTCATGGTACCTTTTAAATATAACTATAGGTACCATATTTTGATCATGATAGTTCAGTTTGGACTCCCAGATCCTTTGCAAACCCTAGTCAATAGCACAAAAACTGGGTATTATTTAATTTGCAATAGCTGGATGTGATTCTAATCAAAAAAGTTTAACTAGCGTTAAGCTTTAATTATCACAAAAACATTCAGAAAACCCTAATTTCAGTTTACCTAACCAGACATAACGATTTTGAAACCAGGTTTTGGTGCGGACCAGCTTTGAGTTAGGCGATTTTTTATCTAAAAAATATTGACAAACACGCCTATTCCAGTAAATTTATAGTGAATTGTACGGCTCTGCATTTCGTTTTGTATGGTTTCGCATTCGATGCAGCCAGCCGTCACTGCACTTAGTCGCAGGCGGGGCGGGGCGCGCGAACATTATTCATAATTATCCGCTTTTGACTTTGCTACCATTTAACACGGAAAATCGACTTTTTTGTTGGAAGACGAATTATCTTTTTGGTTGAACGTTTGGCAGGTGACAAAGGGAACTAGCCAATATAGTAGAAAACGTACTTATGTAAACCGAATACTCAAGCGCAACTAATGAAACTGAACCCGATTAGCACATCTAAATTGCATTCAAGAGCTGTCAGTGTCATAATTGTTGTGGAATATTGACACTGACTGCTATTGAATGTGGTTTTTTTTACTAAGCAGTCAATCAGTCAGTACTAAAGGTAGACCTCTGCCCATAACCTTTCGGGGAAACAAAGCTTGATGTTAGGTTATGTTAAAACAGTATCCACTATCCAGCGGAGTAATTGCGTACCTAACATCATTTTGACAGTTCAACAATATTCATTGCGTGTTTTACGTTGCAGAGCAGAGAGTTTTTCGAATATATGAAGCAATGCCTTTGCAATGGATTATTATTAATGAAGATATCCTTCAAAATGATTCAGATTGATCTTTGTGTAACGCATAATGACAATAACCATCTCGTTTGACCTTAAAAAAATCTACAAATCCTTGATAAATCTACAGCCTGTGTAAAGTTCGTTTTTTAAACCCAGATACTAATTTGACAGCTGTAGTGTCAAATTTCTATACTAAAAAAACGCAAATACAAAAGACTTAAATGTCAGATTAGTATCTGGGATTAAAAAAAGAACTTTATAACAAAACAGGCTCAAGTTTCCATTAAAAAGACTACAAAATACGGTGTTAGAAAACAAAGGTATCTTGAAATAGGTAAATTATAAAAGCTGTCATGATATTAATTTCTTAAAGCAAGTAGGTCATTAAAATAATAACAAGAAACTCTAAAATTACGTTATAAAAGTTATATTCTTTAACCTTTAATAATTTTAAGCAAGCAATTTTCCGACGCCATATTTTAGCTCGTCAATAGTTTTAGATAAGTTAAGATA
The DNA here is from genome assembly GCA_963669345.1 of Gortyna flavago. Classification (NCBI taxonomy): domain Eukaryota; kingdom Metazoa; phylum Arthropoda; class Insecta; order Lepidoptera; family Noctuidae; genus Gortyna; species Gortyna flavago. The sequence goes on from OY770129.1 coordinate 13,144,110, forward strand.
TAAAATTTTTATCTTTTTAAATATATTACTAGCTGTGCCAGCGACTTCGCTCAAGTGACTGTCGATTCTCTTCTAGCATTATAAGGCCTGAGTTCACCAACATTCAAACCATCGGTTAGATTTAAACAGTTAGTCAATCGGAACGTGGTGTCGTTAATTTTAACAAATTTCTCTAACCTAACTTCTTTTATGTGAAGCGTGATGACATTAATTTCAGAGATTAAATCCGTATCTATGTGCAATTTAATAGGTATAAAATGTTTTCTCGTCTATTTAAATCTTTCGGTAAACTGTGGAGGAGTACGGGTATTATGCAGTAGGTATTGCTTATCCCCCATATCAAATAGCGTGATTATATATAGCCTATTTGAAGACTAGACCTTTAAGGAATATTTGTGCAAAATTTGAACAAAATTTATTCAGTATCTTTTTCATCAATCCGGAACATGCATCCAGACAAAAAGAACAACGGAGAAAAATTATAAAACCATATTTTCGGCATCAGAATCGTTCCCTTATCTCATAGCAATAACTTTTAACGATTCCGTCAATGGTTCCGTAATATTTACACAGTAATAATATTTATACAATATTTGTACAGTTTTGAGTTTGCTACTATTTAAAAGGTTTGTTAGTTCATTTCCATGTATACCTAATGGATAGGTTCTGGGTATTCTTATCGAATAGACATTGCACCTGTTTTTCTGTTTATTTAATAAATAAATATTTGTATAAAACGAAGTCACCAAAAAAATCTGAATTGAATTTACGACAGCACTCTCGAATTTTCGGTAAAATACGATGTAAGTGTACACGAGTCAATATTCACTGTGTATTTTAAATCATAGACGAACAGCGTAATATTGGAGGCACACCTGCCGGTCTCGTTCGATTTAATAACAAGATTTCATGTTCAATTCTACTATGACGTCGTAAAATTTAATATTTTACACCTACGTGTGTTTGAAGTTTGCTCTGATAGTGAGAGATTTATGTTTTGGGAGGAACTTTAGTTTGCAGACAGCTGACCTGTGATCTATCAAACAGAAAAGGTTAGTGCTAAATAAATAACAGTTACTATTCGGAAAATACTCACTGTTTTTCCTTTTCATTTTTTTGTGAAAATAGATTTTTCGCTAAAACTATAAAAGGTAAACAGATACTGCAGATCAAAATAAAACCTTCTCCTTTCTTCAAGTCGGTTAATTAAGTACCTACCTAACTTGTGAGCTCGACGTCCAGTTTTAGACTTCGATGTTCAGGCGAATTTCGAACATAAAAATTACCATATTTGTACATAAATCACGTAAAAAGTGGCCAAAACTACAACACCACAATCACAAACGGATACAATCCTATTTAGTGCTTACCCACTTGACTTAATATACCTACTCGTACATTTGCAAATAGACGAGTGTTCAATAAATAGGATCACAGTGTAACCCAATAGGATTTTATATATTGTGGGCAACATTACATATTCAAATCACATGCACAAATATCCGGGCACTACATCCCGAACTAAGCATTTGTAAGTTGTGTACTCTTGTACCGTATATTATCCGGATATAAGAATCGAAGTTGCCGCTTGAGTAAGAAATATGGACATTCTTCTGTAGGATAGTAAACCAACTACATTAAGCGAGTTTTCCCTCTGTGTCGTGATCATACAATCAGACTGTTGTCCTGTTCAGTGTCGTGGCTTGGATATTTAAATGGAACTCCATCCAACTAATAAACGAAATACAATATTCGATTAAATTTTCGAATTTCGAATATTGTATTTCGTTTTTATGTTTTCAAAATTGTTCCGAAACATTTATTAGTTTCCGCATATTTTAAACTCGTATCCAAACTAAATTAATATTTTTAGAACGCGTAAAAACGAATAGTTAATCGTAAATATAAAAGCGAATAGTTGATACCAGAATCGCTTACCAAATAAAAAATATGTCGCGGAAAACTTTAACTCTTAGGGTATAAATAGGTACTGAACGGATTTCGGCTGAAGTCAAATAAATGATTTCATCGGCTTTGCCTCGAGGTTGCAAAGTTCAAGTGTTACCATCATTTACGGAAATCACTTTTTACAGGATTTTTAGGGACTATGAGTAAGAGTCTTATGCTGCAATAAAGAAAACGTCCATTAGTTGGTGCTTGGCTTTGGCTTGGTGGTTGGCTACTATGAAAGCATTGACATATTTTTTTTTGTAAAAGATATCACTTAGGTTAGTGGTCTCCTAGTAGAAAAACCGAAGTTTTACCTTCAATATATAAATACTTATAAGAAGAGTTTTCATCGGAGGAACGTTTGTTTATCTTTTTAATTCTTCTAATATAATTAAGTCACTTGGGCTCATGACTTTACGTAGGTCTGTATGAAGCTTTTTATGATAATACTAGCTGACGACCCAACAGACGCTGTTCTGTCCAAATTTCAATTAGGTCTGGAGTTCATCAAAAAATATCCACAGATGAAAGGACATTCAGTTTTTCCGAAATGTGAAAATTTTCCAGGAAACTTTTTCAATTTCTCTTTCCAGAAACCCCTATTCACAAAAACGAACATTTTTAAACAAAAAAAAAAATTGCCAAATCGATCCAAAAGAAATCGGGTGATGCGCTTACTAAAGAACCTAACTATAAGTCCTAAGATCTAATATAGTTAAACTAACACATAATATAACTGTCGAGAATTTTCAATGAAAATGAATAATGGCCACATGAAAATCTAGTGTGCACTGCTGACAAAGAATATAAATCATGTTTTTATCTCTTAGAAGTTGTAACAGTCAGTGTAGAACCTGGATGTTTTGCTGTGTGTGGCCTTTTTCAAGTTTAATAGCCTTTCTATTCTATTCAATTCAGTTGCAGCTGCTTATTCTACATTTGCTCGGCAATGAGATCAGGTATAAAATTGGCGTTATCAAGCTTGAATACTCTCTGAGAAATAAATTTGATGTTAAATTTCGAGAAATTGTAAAGCGATTTTTTTATGCTATCTCAATACTTTCATTTGACTTGTATAATCAGTATAAATGAATGTGGTCTCAAAAAGTCAACCCTTCCCCTACCACATCTCTCGATGTTGTGTTACTACTTAATACTTGTCAATTCTTGAGGACGCCATCCAAAGTATCTTTTTTGTTTACATACATACATATCAGTCTATAATGTTCCCACTCTTGGTTCACAGGCTTCCTCTCTGTGAGAGGGAGTGGGCCATTATCCACCACACGGGCTCTGTGCGGGTCAGTGGATGACACATGTTTTAGAATTTCTGGGTCTAAGATATGCCGGGTCTCCTCACGTTATTTTCCTTCACCACCACTGCTCTCAAGCAGTGGTGGTGAAATAATTTACACAAAGTAAAGCCCTAAGTAAAACCTGCAACTCCTAAGTTGCGACTGTTACCACTGGACCACCAATGCTCTCTCTCTATTAGTTTAAAAACTAGATTTTTTAGATAATTTAATTAATTCCAATTATATTATTTGTTGACTCATTTCGACAAATTCAATTCATATTTTGTTTAAGCACTGAAGGACAATACGAAATAAATGCTTTTATTAGCATACTTAAACTCACCTATAGATAGTAAGCTACACTCAATGTATTGTTTATTGGGAATATATTCCATTTGATGGATTAAATATTCCTAATATCAATCAATCAAATCCGTTTATCGTAGTGCACTGCCGGAGATAGGCGTCTGTGTTATCCACAACACCCGGTTATAGGACGGTTTGGGTTCTGCAAACAGTTCGCACGTGCAATATGTATTGCTGCTGTACATTAGAAGTACATATCTCATATCATTGAAATTAGTTTACATTTCATCTACATATATCCCCATAATACCATTAGTTTTATATTTATTTGGTATAGTCCGTACTCCTTGCTCTCAACGCTTTCGTATCATGTTTAGCCAGGCTTCCTTAAACATGATACTGCGTCAAAATGACGACACGTGGCTGGATTTCTGCGTCAAAACGATGACACGTGCCAATTACTTTCTCACGTGGAAATTATTGTTCAGAAAATTTACTACCACATTAAATTTTCAACATATTCAAATCACAACTGTCATTACACTTCGTCGCTGCATCCTCGAGATTTACATGATTCACTAGGTAGTACACTCCTCAATGTACTAGGCATCGCACAATTTTTAGATAAAAAACTAAAAAATAAAAATAAAATTAGATATTAAACGACTACCGAAGTACCTGCCGTGGTGGGGCGTCCGCCGCGCCCGGCCATCTACGATCGTTGGCTTGTCATTCGCTTCTTTTGTGCGGGCATCGCAACATTAATATTGTTGGTGTTAAAAATATTCTATCCATTTTTATCCAATTTGCGTTTTTTTCTTGTGACCATGGGACGAAGACGACATGAAGATGATCCAGGGACCATCAGACGAAAAATAAGGCGACTGGAAAAGCGTTTACAAAGACAACAAGAACACACATCCAGTGATGAAGGTTAGTCACATTTAAAGTAATACTGTTATTTCATTTCATCGGTATCGGTGGTTTTTAACTATCAGTCACCGAGTTATGATTCTTTCAAGTGTCTTGTTGTTCGCAAACGTGCGGTATGACTCATGACTTTTTTATGTTGTTATTCCTTTATAATGTCATATTATAGAAAGTGGACTCCTTTTGCATCGATGCTACTTTGTTTTTACAATCAATTAGTTAAATTCATTGGACGATGTGTACTGCGACGAGATTGCAGTCGTTCCAATTTGTCTTTATGGAATATGTAAGTTAATAAGTACCTACGTTCCTATGCATATTCTGCAAGTACCGTGATGAGATCCCGGTCAAATTAAAACAAATATTGTATAAATGGCTAAGTAAGTGTCATGACGCGATTACGACCGCCTATGAGTGATTGTTATTGTCAAGTGGTTTGACGCGATCAAATCCTTTTGTTGTCATTGCTTCAAGCCAAATTTGAGCCAATGCTATAGTAGATCGAAATATCGTTCCAGATGTTGAGTCTGGCCACTCAGGACCTGCCTCATTACCTCCAGACTATGAATCCTCTGAGCATTACCAATCAGATGGTACTCAGTCGAACTTTCGATCTGTGGTGACAGTTCCACCACACACTATCTCTGATACCGTTACTGGTGGCGCTAGTACTAGCGCTGCACCAGAAATTGTGGAGGCCCTCCCGCCTGATATATTAGAGGTTCTTGGAGAATCTAAGGAAAAAGATGAAGTGTTTGGGCCAAAAATCAGAGAAGAGATCTCCAAACGTTGGGGAAAGATTATTATGGAAGGTCTAGGTAAAGAACAGAAACAAAAGCTGTTTAGTAATATTTTGACCCCGGAGAATTTTCAACTTATTAAGGCACCAAAACTTAATCAAGAAATATCCTCTGTCTTAACGGAATCATCCAGAAACAGGGATAAGCGTCTTGAATGGACACAAAACCATCTAGGCATTGGTATAGCGGGTATCACTAACCTACTGTCATCAGTAATTGACGGCAATGTAGAAAAAGCTGAGATTATAAAAAAGCTCTCAGAAATAGCACAAATATTGTTAGATTTGCATTGCCAAAATACTGCTAACCGAAGGAAGTTAGTTACATTCAGCCTGGATAAAAAATTCTTGAATATTGTTCAAGGAGTTAAGAGGGATACTTTTCTCTTCGGAGAGAATTTGGGCGAAAAAATCAAGGCATCTAAGATGGCTGAAAAATCTGGATTACAGATAAGGAGGACCGAGCCTCAACCATCTACCTCCCACAGATCGACACGCTCTAATAATAATTATCGTCAGGGAAACTCGAGGCGCCCACTTCGTCACCAGAACTACAGAGGCAGGTCGAGTGGGCCCAGGACACAAGCCTCCAACCTGAACACACGGAGATATCATGCGTCAACAGAACGGTACAGCTCTGCGAAGTCAGCTCCGAAGGCACCTCCGAAGCCCGAATAGAGGTAATTAAACATGCTGGTCGGTTACGACACTTTTTAACAGCTTGGAAAAGCATAACTAAAGATCCTGTAATCCTACAGTGTATATATTATGGTTACAAAATACGTTTTAATCGACCTGTTAGTCAGTATGCAGAACCAGTTAATAAATCGTTTTCTTTCCAAGAGGCTAATAGTCTTAATATTGAAATTTCAAAGCTTCTGTTATCAGGTGCGATAGTAAATTGTGAAGACATTCATGGCCAGTTTATTTCGAATATTTTTTTGATACCTAAAAGCGACGGTACCCATAGATTTATTCTTAATCTTAAAAAATTAAACAAATATATTGATCCACAACATTTTAAAATGGAAGATGTTAGAACGGCTACTAAATTACTATCAAAATCATATTACATGGCCCTTATTGACCTTAAGGAGGCGTACTTTTTAATCCCTATTTACGAAAATAGTAAAAAATATTTACGGTTTAGATTTTTCAATCAGACTTATGAATTTGTTGTGTTTACCCTTTGGTTTATGTTCCGCACCGTTGATTTTTACTAAATTAATGAAACCTGTCATTACATACCTCAGAAAACAAGGTATTATGCTGGTTATTTATTTAGACGATTTGTTATGTATTAATAAAACATTTGAAGGCTGCTCTCATGATGTAAAAATAATAACAGACTTGTTACAAAAACTCGGATTTGTGATAAATATTAATAAAAGTGATTTAGTTCCTACCCAACTCAAAACATTTTTAGGTTTTGAATTAAACTCAACGGACATGACTTTAAAATTGTCACTAAAGAAACGATTGAAGGTTTTAGAGATTATCGATAGATACTCCAACAAACGTTCTATAACTATCAGAGACTTTGCAAAGTTTTTGGGATTGCTTACGTCATCGTGCCCAGCAGTTAGTTATGGATGGGTTTATACCAAGCGATTTGAAAGAATTAAATATCTCGCGCTTCAGAAATCAAATGGTGATTATGATGTTAATATGATCATTCCTAATAACCTAGAACCTGATTTTTCGTGGTGGAAGACAAACGTCATGAATGCGTTTTGTCCAATCCGTCAAAACAAATACTGCTTGGAGATTTTTTCCGATGCGTCTCTGACGGGTTGGGGTATAGCTTGTAACGGAGAAACCAGCGGTGGATTTTGGAGCACGTCAGAGGCCCAAAACCATATAAACTTTTTAGAATTAAAAGCAGCTTTCATTGGTTTAAAATGCTTTGCCAAGGACCTTGTAGACAAAGAGATTCTTTTAAGAATAGATAACACTACGGCAATCTCATATATTAATAGGATGGGCGGTGTTCAATATACACACCTTAATGATATAGCACGCGAGATTTGGCAGTGGTGTGAAGAGCGTCGTCTCTTCATTTTTGCTTCCTACATTAAGTCAAAAGACAACAAGGAAGCTGACCAAGAATCAAGGCACATCAATGTCGACACCGAGTGGGAATTATCTCGTTCAGCGTTTCATGACGTAGTCCTTCATTATGGTACTCCAGAGATTGATTTATTTGCATCTTGTTTGAATGCGAAATGTCATAAATATGTGTCCTGGAAACGAGACCCACACGCTTTCGACATTGATTCATTTACTTTAGATTGGGCCAATTTAAATTTTTACTCGTTCCCACCTTTTTCGTTGATTCTCAAGTGCTTACGAAAAATAATTTCTGATAAAGCTACAGGAGTGCTCATAGTCCCATATTGGCCTAGTCAGCCATGGTACCCACTGTTTACATCTTTACAGATAAGGGATCCGGTTTATCACGGACCTAGTAGTGATCTCCTTTTATCTCCTTTCAGAACGCAGCACCCCCTTTGGATGAAACTTACCCTGGTATCATGCCTGTTATCAGGGAAGCATTTTCTCGAAAATCGTTGACTCCGGAAACTATAAAAATTATCACTGCTTCTTTATCTAATAATACATTAAAACAATATAATATTGCTTACAGAAAATGGTGGCAGTTTTGTCAAACCCATAAGGTAGACTGCTACACCGATTCTATACAACCGGTACTGCAATTTTTGTCTAGAGAATTTGAAACGGGAGCCAGGTATTCTACATTGAACACCTATCGTTCGGCGCTCGGTTTAATTATAGGTAGACAATTAAGTACAAATGATATTGTCAGCAGATTTATGAAAGGTGTTTTTAGACTGAAACCAGTTTTCCCTCGATATCAGTCTACTTGGGACACTAATGTAGTTTTAGACTTTTTGTTCAATTATTTTCCCAATGAAAATCTTTGTTTAAATAAATTAACAAAAAAACTGGTAACTCTGCTTGCGTTGTCGACTGCACAACGCGTGCAGACGTTATCCTTTATTCGACTGTCTAATATAAATATTTGTGATTCAAACATTATAATACCAATTGATGATTTGTTAAAAACCTCTGCACCTGGCAGACAAACACCCCGTTTGATTATCCCATTCTTTCCTAATAAAATAGAGATATGTCCAGGAAGGACTTTATGTTCATATATTAATGTTACAGATACATTTAGGACTGAATCAAATACCGAAAGGTTAATATTAACTACTAAGAGACCGGTCCACAACGCCAGCTCCTCTACAATTAGCCGCTGGATTAAACAGACGTTAGCAGATAGTGGTATAGACACCACAATATTTACGTCACATAGCACGCGTCACGCGGCTACATCAGCGGCTGGTCGTAAAGGTGTTTCTATAGATTTAATTAAAAAAACTGCCGGTTGGTCTGGTAATTCTCTAGTATTTGGTAAATTTTATAACAGACCTCTGCTTACAGAGGAAACCGATGATTTTGCTCGTGCTGTTTATGATAATAACGTTTAAAAATAGTTAAATTACCATATATTATACATACCTATATTTTTTGTATACTTTCACTTAGTTGATAATATCAATACTTAAATTATATTATGATTTAATAATACTTATTTCTTTGTTAAAAATAAGTCATATAATATTATTAAAAGCATTTATTTTCTTCGCCACTAATGTATTGGCTATTTATCTCTAAACTCTGAACATCTACCTAGTGAATCATGTAAATCTCGAGGATGCAGCGACGAAGTGTAATTAATGGTTAAACAAACTTACCTGAAGTGAAGTTTGACCGCAATTACACGAGTCGCTGCATCCGAAGAGATTTACAAACCCGCCCAACCCTTCTTTGCAAGAAATCCCGATATTAAATATAGTTTAAGATAAATAGCCCTCTTAAATGAATGACAAGCCAACGATCGTAGATGGCCGGGCGCGGCGGACGCCCCACCACGGCAGGTACTTCGGTAGTCGTTTAATATCTAATTTTATTTTTATTTTTTAGTTTTTTATCTAAAAATTGTGCGATGCCTAGTACATTGAGGAGTGTACTACCTAGTGAATCATGTAAATCTCTTCGGATGCAGCGACTCGTGTAATTGCGGTCAAACTTCACTTCAGGTAAGTTTGTTTAACCATTAATTCTTCGACAGTTGTATGAAATGGCTATTACACGGCAAGTAGTAGGGTGTCAATTTGCTTAACAATTAATTACGTGAAAATGCCTATTATAACTATCGTCTCTGGGCACAAAAATGCAAGCTTAGAACGATTCATCATAGAAATCAGTGGAAGACAGTTGCCCAGCAGAGACCATGACTAACAGGTATGCATTAATTAATTATAGCTATGTTAGCAAAGACTTACTGACAAATACCACGTTTATACCTGTGGTAAGCAATTAAATTATTTGAACTGGCAAAACAAGAAGTATGAGGAGGAAAGCCAAAAGAAAAACATATGTCGTATAAAATATGTTTTCCTAATATTTATGACGACCGTATATCATACAGAAAGAACCTGAACACTTTGTCACATAAATTATAGAAAATCCAATTTTTCCTTTTACACGTAACAGAAGTTACAAAGGATAGGATAGCGAAGGTACATGCATTATTACGAAGCGCAGTGGACATTAGTAATGATGAAAAGGAAATTTAAAACGATGTTGCATGAGACTCTCAGGAAACTTGAAACGTGATATGTATAATAACTTAATTTATAATTCCATACTTTTAGATGTTATAATGCTTAGATACGTTATTCCGTACCAATAACAGGACACTATGCCAACTAAGACACATTAGCACGTATAATGAACGAACGAGTTATGGGACTCAAATGGAGTTGGGGACGACACCCGAAGGCCAATTCTCGTAATTTAAAACGTTCAAAATCTAGTTGCAGTCTCATCTCAGCGACAAACAAAAATGTCAAAAACTTGTCAAAATGTAGGGAAATTAGAGGTATTTTTGACTGATTGAGACTGAGATCAGACTGTGAACGTTCTTAAAAATAAGAGAATTGCCCCTCTGACAAGGCGCAGTGACGGCAGGTGGAGAAAGCCAGTGACTGAGTGGCGTCCAAGGACTGCAAAATTAAGTGTAGCTCGTCCGGCGATGAAATGGGCGAATGGTACTGTTGCCATCGTGAGTAGAACCCGGATAAGGCTGGCACTGGAGCATGGAGATTGGCACATGGAAAGAGAGGCCTATGCTTAAAAGTGGACAAAGTCGGGCTTTTGATGATGATTATAATGAGCACATATAACTTTTTTAGGCTCACACTTTTCCCCACCAATCTGTCCCACCAGTGGATCAAAGTGGAATGTTCACAATTACGACGTAAACTTAGTCCAACTTACAGATTTTGGTGGCGCAAATTACACTATCATAAACTATGAGTTTACTTTTTTCCATCTCTACCTGGAAAGTTCAATGTGCAAATATGTAAAAAAAAAGTCATCCACAAGAATTGAGACTATCTTTGTGCCATCATTTTGTATCAATGGTGTACCCACAAAATATATAACACATTAGGTGTTGAATTAAAGCTATATACACATTTATTATGAAACCCAAGTTGCTGATATTTCTGTCGATGTATACATCTTTTTGAGACTGACTGTAATAAGAGTATAATGAATCCCACGTAAAGTTGGCACCGACATGGCAGAAGAACAAGGAAGCTCGTGGAAACATTAGAAACCTTATAAATTTTAATTAATTTGTTCCATAATGATAAACGAAAATGTAAAATACATATTAAATAAAAATTTGCATTTTAATATTAAATATCGGAAACCAGGTGCGGCGGACATTAATTAAAATGTAAGACATTGCAATTCCGCAAATCCGTTGTAAAATTAACAACAGATAGGAAGTTGTAGCAATTTTCTTTGTTACCGCCATTTTGTTTTGTTACAGGGTTACGGCACGACACTGCATTAATGCGTTAGTAGGTTTTTAATCTTACTAGGGTGCCTTGAAGAGAGAGGTAGAGGCGATCCTAGGCGAGCCTGGGCGAGGTAGAGTCCATACGTACCTACTAAGTAAAAAAAAATGTTTTTTTTTTTTACTATGGTATCTCGCAGTTCATCCTGTATGAGGATGGCTACTGCTTAACCGGATTTTCTTGTGGATGCCTTGAATTAAGGCCTCCAGCCAGGGCAAACAATAAACTTAAAAATTAAACGACAGCGCTAAGGGCACCCCCCTACGGGGTTCGGACCTCGGCTCAGGGCGTCGCTGGAAGAGGACAGCAAGGGACAGGCTGGATCGGTATTATTATTTTGGGGCGAATTCAAAACTCGAGCGAGGGTCGGGGCGGGCACGGTGATGATGCGGGGCGTCGCGACGGGCCTCGACGGCGAGGACGGAAGGACGGATGTCGGGGCTTGTACTGTCGTCTGACAGTACTGGTGGCCTTACTGCTCTCCTGGAGGAGGGTAGTGGCGTCGTCGGGGATAGTGAGGGTATGCCTTGGTCGGCGAATCCTACTTATGCGGGAGGGAGTGTATCGGGAGGCCGCCGCAATCAGGGGATTGGGGTGCTTTATGGCAGAGTCAAAGAAGCGCTTCGAGAGGCGTTTCATGAACTGCTGGATGGTGGGGATTCTGAAATCTAGATGTAGATTCACATTTCGGACATAGAAGGGGGCTCCCGTGACCTTCCGGAGGAAACGGTTTTGGAGGGTTTGCATTTTATGCAGATGTCGCGGCTTGGCGTGTGCGAAGACTACGCAAGCATAAGTCACGATGGGACGGATAAAAAAAATGTGGCTATCGTGTTACTAAAATATCACTTTTCCAACAAAAAATCGGTACCTACCACACGTTTTCCGTGCATTTTGGTTCTATACAGAATCCACTAGACTAAAAGCCATAGCAAACAACGAATTTGTATATTTATATTTCATCCATTTCCGATATCCCATTGAGCTTGGATCTATTCATTTTTTTTTCAATATATACCGGTATTAATAAAAGTTTAAAAATAAAATTTATTTGCTATATGCGCGACCGAGGCATACTCTGTTTAACGATAATTCAGTTAGTTTACCAAATGGAGATACTTCCCCTCTCCTTTAGTTCGTTTTGTCCGCAGTTATGACTCATAATTTTACCAGCAGTGCCATTTGTAGCGCGAATTTATATTCGGTATTGCATTGGTTCTGTTACCTCTATTTCAATTTTCAAACTTACGATTGTGGCCCCGGTATATTGTTAAAGGAATTTTCAGGTATCTATACAGGGTGAAATTGAAAACATGCGACAAATCGAAATGGGAGATTGTACTCATCATTATGACCGACTTTTACTATGGGAAATATTAAGCTAAAGAGTTTGTTTGTTTGAAAGCACTAATCTCTGGAACTTTCAGTCGGTTTTTTTTTTTCTCAATTTAACATTACGCTACGACCCTTATTACATACATAAATAACATAATCAGCCTACAATGTTCCCACTGCTGGGACACAGGCCTCCTCTCTGTGAGAGGGAGTGGGCCGTAATCCACCACGCGGGCCCAGTGCGGGTTGGTAGATGTCACATGTCTTCGAATTTTTGGTTCTAGGACATGCTTGTACCCTTATTAGCCAAGAAAAAAAATGTCAAAAAGAACGCTAAGCGAAGGCGGGCGATACGATACGACGGGGTGGGAGGGGGCAGAAGCTCGTCGATAATAATATTGTATTTGGAATTTAATACTATCTCCTACTCTCTTGTAACTCCACTGATTACTGTTTGAATATTTTAAGGACTGATTTTTTTAACACCAGATAATTTTAACGGAGGAATAATTTTGAATTTTTGTCAGTTCTTCTATACAAAAACTGTCAGACGTCAATTTTATTCCAGTAATAAAAATTATATGTGGATTTAAAAATCAGCCCTTAGTTGACTATCTACAAGGTGAATTTAGTTCCGAAAGAAACTTATTTCGACGACGAGTAAATACTTTTGGAGAAATCATGAAGCGTAATCTTTGAGCTGATTAAGTACGTATTAACTTTAGTATCCAGTAGGTACTTATTTGAATTAGGAAAAAATAAAGTAAAAATGAAACTGATTAAATTAGATTTCTTAATCCAAGTACTTTTATACATAGCATTTTAAGCTTAATCAGGATATAATGTTCCCACTGCTGGGAATCAGGCCTCCTCTCTATGAGAGGGAGTGGGCCGTAAACCACCACGCGGGCCTAGTGCGGGTTGCTGGAAGTCACATGTCTTCGATTTTTTTATTCTAAGACAAGCCGGTTTCTGTGATGATATTAAATACACAAAGTTGCCTGTCTGGGTTCGAAATTGCTAATCACTACTCATAAATCGGGGCCCATAGCACTGGACCATCACTGCTCCTTTAAAGAAAGATTTTTAGAAAGGAAAATCAAATTGTGCCTCCGTTAGCCTCAGGGTTCAAATGTGCCTCCGTTAGCCTCAGGGCTCTGCCACACCACGTAAACACAGTTGAACGTAGAAGTCAACCATTATTATTGAATGAAACAACGATTATTGATTAATTGCGCCCATTATTAAATAGACAGTTCTAAATGTTTATGTTGTGTCTGAATGTTTTCTCTCATACTCTGGCATGAGAGAAAACATTATTGCACCTGACATGTCATCTCTGTTGATACAGATCAGCCAGCCATACCCTTTAGTGGAATGGTTGAGACGCTAAGGGATTACCAAATAGAACGATAATAATTAAATAATAACAATTGCGCGGCTGGATAGCAGTAGGTACTCTTGGACACGGCATGCATAGTGAGGAGGTTCTTCTCTGCAGAGCCTTGAACATCGGCAGCTTGAACCCTGTTCCTGATGTCAATAGGCCACTATTTTTAATAATTTTAAATGTTTATTCATAAAAAATATAAAGGGAAAAATAATAAGGAATAATTTAGGAAAAAATAATAAGGATAACCTCTCCTATTTTCTGTGTCAGTCGAGTAACTATTGAAGATTTATATTAAAGCACAATTAACTAAAACAAACCAAACATTTTAGCTGCTCATTCAAATTAAATTGATTACGTTCATAAGTCCTAAAAACCAGCCGAAGAAACCCTACACTTCGCAGCCATTCCGGGCGTTAAAAAGGCCACTTAAAACAATTAAACAAATCTACGAACGGGGTTGCTAACGTTATAAATCTTTAAAATATTGCGTTGGAAATTCCGGTTGTATGGCAAGCAAGAGTCGGAAAAAAGGGCATTATGCAGCGAAGCGGGCGCCACCTGGTGTCGCCGTTACGGGTTATTGCTTGAGAACGTACTTCTCGTGGTGCTTGGAAGAAGTTTTTATTGGGTTATAATGGGCATTGATTATGGAAAATATTGTTTGAAAAATCGTGACGTACTAAACTATAAGTGCTACACTACATAATAAAAATACTGTAAAAACGGTACTTATGTTAAAACATCCCGTAGAACACCAGTTTATGTAAATTCTTACGGCTTAGGTCCGATCCTAAATATAGATGGATAGGTATATCGTATAGGTAAAATCTAACTTTTACAAATAAAACATACCAGAAACACTTAATACGTCACTACGTGAAGAAAACAGTAGTTTAGTTGCAGGTGTTTCTTAGAAGGTAACTTTTAACATACATAGATGTAATCAATACCAGCCTTTCACAAATATTTTGGGATTGGCTTCCAGTCATACTGGATGTAACTATAAGATACCAGTATTTTACATGAAGCGACTACTTATCTTTCCTCCATAAACCAGTTACTGGGTAACACTATACCCCTTTGTATGACTGATTGTCAGACTTCAGGCTTCTGACGACCCGTATTTACTCCGTGACCCGTAACGATAGTCAAAGATTCAAGAATAACAACCGCGACCAACGGCTTAACGTGCTTTCCGAGTCGAGGGTTCTATGTAAAGATAGTCTCCCGGACCGACTTCGTAGGATTTTAAATAACTGTTCTACGTATTTAGTCGACAGTACCTAAGACTAGTCTAGTCTTTTCCTTGAAAACTAACATCTAAACCTTAATTGATTTCAGTATTAAACTTGAAGCGCTTGCTATTTTTTCAAATTCAATTATATCTTTCCTTTTCATAATAAATCTTTAGTCTTTTGTTTAAGGATAACATGTCAGTACAAAAAATAGTCTTAGGCAGGTATCTACGAATAAACAAAAAGGTAGTTCACCGAACCGTAAAAACTATGGTAAATAAATGATTCAATGTAAAAATGAAGAAAGTTTGCTTAGACGAAATAGTTCATATTTAAAAAAAATAGGATTTGTTACTTGAAGTAAAGTGTTTTGCTCACTATAATCTAAAGAAAAAAACTGACGAAGTACATAACAACATATCGATTTTCATTGCAATAACAGGGAATAAAAAAGCCTAAAGCCTTTACCTTGCAAACTAAAATTAAAAATGGTGTACCGGATGACAATTAAACAGGGATATCGTAGCGCAACCTGTTATAGATACATCCACGAAGACGAGCCCCACTAGTTCATGAAACGCCTCTCCAAGCGCTTCTTTGACTCTGCCATAAAGCACCCCAATCCCCTGATTGCGGCGGCCTCCCGATACACTCCCTCCCGCATAAGTAGGATTCGCCGACCAAGGCATACCCTCACTATCCCCGACGACGCCACTACCCTCCACCAGGAGAGCAGTAAGGCCACTAGTACTCTCAGACGACATCACAAACACAAGCTCAGACATCCGTCCTTCCGTCGTCGCCGCCGAGGCCCGTCGCGACGTCCCGCACCATCACCGTGCCCGCCCCGACCCTTGCTCGAGCCAGCCCGCGCAGCTGAGCCTGTAGTTTTAAATTCGCCCCTAAACACCAATAATAATACCGATCCAGCCTGTCCCTTGCTGTCCTCTTCCAGCGACGCCCTGAGCCGAGGTCCGAACCCCGCAGGGGGTTACCCTTAGCGCTGTCGCTTAGTTTTTAAGTTATTGTTTGCCCTGGCTGGAGGCCTTAATTCGAGGCATCCACAGGAAAGTCCGGTTAAGAAACGGTTAAAACGAGCCCCACTCTTCTTACTTAATCGCTAGGTAATTCCGCTAGTGTTTTATTTTTTTGACACACACTAATTACCCACTAATAAGTACCTAATTACTGTGTGTCGACAAAACTAAAACACTAGCAGAATATTGCACACTTGTACTGTAAGCGATTCAGAAGAAGAGTGGGGCGTAATGGCGCTATCTGTACCATGGATTCACTAATGATTATTCATTATTCTGTTACATTTTATTCAGTACGAAAAATTTCTGCTCTACGGGGTCTAAATCATGTGTTGGATTCAAGGTTACAGTTTGCGTGTCGATGTCCTTGCCACCCTGTAGGTTTTACCTTCATATACGACAATAAAAAATATATAATTAATTAATGTTCTCTGAATACTCAAACACGTCATGACATACGGCGCTGAAACGTGGACACTGCGGTCGGGCTGGTCCACAAATTCAAGTTCGTTCAGCGCGCTATGCTCGGTGTCTCTTTGAACGATAAAATCAGGAATATATTCAGAGAACATTAATTATTTGTATATTATTATGCGGTCGTGGGTTTATTAAGCTCGTTGATCTAAAACAGTGTTCCATCAAACCTACTTCAAAATAATCATAATTATTATTACTAACTTTCTTGTAAAATATTGTTAACGTTGTTATCGTTGTTTTATTTAGGGGTTACATTTACATTTTAATTAAATAACTACCCAGGACTTTCTCTGCTCATGAATCTAGTAATATGTATTATTAAATCTATATATTATTCTACACATTATTTATATTATATTATAATATATATATAGGTATTCAATATATTAACCTTACAATCTATACTGATAATATAAAGAGGTAAAATTTGTTTGTTTGTATGTAGGGGGTAATCTCTGGAGCTATCAGTCGGATTAAAAAAATCTATAGGAAGGCTATAAGCTATTTAATATCACGCTATGACCCTTAGGAGCCGGGTAAAATAAAAAGTCAGAAATAACGTTAAGGGAACAAGATATTTCACGCGGACGAAGTCGCGGGCCGAAGCTAGTAATATTATAAAGAGGTTAAATTGGTGAGTTTGTATGTATTGTCTTCGGAACCACTGATCCGATTCCAAAAACTTTTTAACAAATGGGGAGCGTTTTTACAAAACGTAAAATAATATTTTTTTCAATAATGTAATTCATTTATTTATTTATAAGGGTTTAGATACAGTATATTAAATGAAATTACCGATTAATTGAAAAAAATATTATTTTACGATGTATCGTTTTGTAAAAACGCTCCATAAATGGGAAACTACAGTAACGCTAAGTGTCATAGGATACAGTTTATGTTAAAACAAGAATGTTTACACGGGCGAAGTCGCGGGCAGAAGATTGTGTGTAATAGAATTAATTAGTTACACGAACATATTTTAATACTTATTATTATCATTATCTGACAAAGGAATTCGTACTGAATGACAAAAAGCTTAGTCCCTGTAGATCACTTATTTTATTTCAGACATAAACCGTCGCTACGTTAAACAAATTCGATGAAGCACTGGCAATGTTCAAAAGCCGTAATATACCGTCTCAATATTAATAATATACCAATATTTCAAACCAATTTTCGTCCGAAAACTCCCGTTCTTTGTTGCCGGGATTATGTGTGCACCTCTAAATCGTGAACTATAAGTTGAGCGCAGTTCTTCGGTTACACTGTGCTACTGTGCACAAAACTGAGCTATTTATTATAGTACTGTGGTAAACTGATCGGGATACTGTTCAATTTATAGTTACGGTTTAGATACATTCAATATTTATCCAGCAGTAAATAATAGTGGTGACCCAGTAAAGGCGCCGACTTACGAGTAAGTTGTAGCTCGCGGCTTCGAACCCAGCCAGGCGCTGTTTGTGTAAATGATTTCATCACCACTGCTTTCAAAAAGGTGATGGTCTCGATATGTAACGGATGATCACCCAGATCACCCATCTACGAACTGACCGCTGCAAGCGTAACCTTTGATTTACCGTGTGGTTATTATTATTTAGCCACGAGCACCTCCGAGGTTTTACTAACATGGTCATACAAACCTTAACAGTGCAAACATGAAACGAATTGAACCAATATCATTAATACTTCAACTCTCATTAATTGAAAACAGCTAATAATACCCAGATTATGATATAATTAAACGATTTATCTCGGCGGGCCAACTTAGTTGTGAAAGAAATTACATTTAACCATCTGGGAACAAGAACCATTTATTTCAACGACCATTTTGCCCCTATTATTAATGATTTTTGTGTAAATATTTTGAAAGTTAAGCTCTAATCTATCTAGATTCAAATGATAAAATTATGGATTTTTTATCACAGTTTTTGGGCCCGCAGAAGAGATTTCTGTGCCACAGGCTTCTACTTCGTTCACCTTTTATACCCTGTTTTTGTCCAGACCATAAAAAAAGTCAGCCGCTATATATGTCGCAGCCAACTGGTTAAATTATTAGCCGTTCAGTTAACCGCCTAGACTTTTAACTATACGGCGGCCGTTCAACTAACGGCCTGATAGATATTAAATTACAGTGTAGGTTATAAGCCTGTAACCAGTCACGTGTGAGCTGAATTGGTAGCGGTAGCAGTAACTAAGCCAGGGCACCCCGACCAACTGGGTTAGGTTAGGTTAGAACTCTGATCAACCGCGTGCGAGCCGAGAGAGCGAAGCGAGGCAAGCACTACTTCTAAAGGCCAGGCGGTTAACTAAACGGCTAATTTAACCAGTTGGCTGCGACATATATGTATATCGGGTCCATAATTGCTAATACTTATCTACATAAAAGTCTGTTTCCATACAAGCTAGCTTCCTTTTAGGTTTACTAGACTTCCAAGACTCCATTTTAAATCTCATTTTCGGCTTGCAATCATACGTAGTACAGTGGAAAGCAGTGGTGGTCCAGTGGTAGCGGCCTTGACTTACTATTCGTAGGTTCGGACCCAGACAGGCGCTTTACTTTGAGTAAATAATTACATCACCACTGCTCTAGAAAGGTGAAGGAAAACATCGTCAGGAAACCGACATGTTCTAGAACCAAAAATTCAAAGACATGTGAGATTTACCAACCCGCTTTGGGCAAGCGTGATAGATTCAGCCCACTCCCTCTCACAGAGAGGAGGCCTGTGTCCTAGCAGTGGAAACATTATAGGCTGATTGTACACAAAACAGAGCTAACAAAACCAGTATTAAGCTGCTCTCTTATTCTATTGAAGATCAGACGCTAGGCCAGCTTAAGATTGACCTATGGATGCATTTCAAGGTTGACCTATATCATGTTTAATGTATGACGCTGAACAAAGCTTTATAATTGAAATGTTTTGCCCGATAATATTTGTATTATCTAATCACAAAACATATTCCTACCTAGCTAATTAACCATTAATTGTTAATAAAGTTAATTAAGGGATTTTGTATTCACAATATTCCATTTTTTATAAAAACTTTGTTATACTCGCGCACCGCTTTATAAAGTAAAAACAAAAGGTTTTAAACAATGTAGAGTATTTGCAGAGAAAACTTACGGCTTTAATATTAGCAGGTAAAACCCCTTTTTACCTGTCAACGTGTCCCAAACAACCTGATACATACCAGAAGGCCAATTCTCGTAATTTAAACGTAATTTCTCGTAATTTTTTTGGACGCAGTCTCATCTCGGCTACAAACAAATGTCAAAATGTAGACAAAGATGTATTTTTTCACAG
This sequence comes from Gortyna flavago, assembly GCA_963669345.1. NCBI lineage: Eukaryota > Metazoa > Arthropoda > Insecta > Lepidoptera > Noctuidae > Gortyna > Gortyna flavago. Next base: position 13,164,129 of record OY770129.1, read on the forward strand.
ATTGAGACTAAGATCAGACTGTGAACGTTCTTAAAATTATGGGAATTGCCCCTCTGTTTTTCAGTCAGTGCCATAATAATAATTATACTTCACGCCTCGTCCTCAAGATTAGTAGTTACATGTAGTATCGCATAGGTGTCGCCACTTCAGCACTAGTTGAGAATATTCCTTTGCTCAGTTATTTTTTTTTTTTTTTTTTTGTGTGGGTAGGTATTCATATTACTCGGTGACCGCTATTACGCTGGTTCCTCATTCGCAATTTAGTGCTCGGCCACTCAAGACACTATCGCCCTAAATTAAAAGCCCTAATTCAAATACCATTATTTCGTGCCCATTATGCCGAAACGTAAAGTATCTAGGACGTGTGAAGAAGAGCTTGAACATTTAATGCGCAAATTGCGTAAACTAGAAAAGAAAATTCACACCAACAATGTCGTGGAACCAACCGAGGAATTACCGGGAACCGCCTATGGCGTTGAAACAGGTATGTACTAATATTTGTAAAAGTGAAAGTGATAACTTTTTAGCGTGTTGTTATGGGTACCTACATAATGCAAACCAGAATCAGCCATTGGGGTTTTTTCGTTGCAATTGAAATGTGACGGTTGGCGTTCAATTCATTGGGGATTGTAACCTAACCAAGTACCTAAATTCGACGTATATACGTTGCGATGATAATAAGTGTGTAACCTGAATAGCCATTGGGGCTATTTCACCGCACGCTTAGTAATAATAAAACCGATTATCATAACTGATATTCGTGTTTTTTTTCTAGACCCACCTGATGCGCTAGAGCCATCTGATTGGCTGAGCGATGAACACGAACCGGAAACGTTCGAAATTATGGACACCAATGTCATTGAGCAATCATTACCAGCTAATGATATCCAAAACGACATACTGGCTCCTCCAGAACAACCTGGCACGTCCGCGCCACCCATACAAGAGGAGGTCACAGTCACAGCGCAGTCTAACACATGTTTAGACACTGAAGTTCTGGAAATCCTCGGTGAAGACCCTTCAATATCGGAAAAACGTGGAAAGGATATCCATGAAGAAATAGCTTCTCGATTTGGACATATAGCCTCAGAGGGGTTAAACAAAGACACCAGAAAAGAGCTAATGTTAAAGTACCCGCTTCCTGGAAATTGTCTTCGTATTGAATCACCTAAAATAAATCCGGAAGTCAAAGCCGCTATGCATGAAAGCTTCATAAAACGCGATAAAGGCATTGAAGCCAAACAAAAGCAGATGGCAAGTGCAATATCATGCCTGGGTGATATAATCACAACACAATTAAACTCTGAAAATAAAGACAAGGAGTTACTTTTAAAATTAATGGATCTTGGCAGATTAATTTGCGACGTTCAGCACGCTGACTCAGTGACAAGAAGAAACTTTATATTGTTTTCACTGAAAAAGGACATGTCGGAACATCTTTCAAGTACAAAGATTGACGCTTTCCTATTTGGGGAAACGTTAGCTGACACGTTAAAGGCAGCCAAGTCAATAAATAAATCTGGGTTCGAGCTTAAAGCTGACCAACCTAACTCATCAAAGCGATCAAAATTCCCTAACCAGAGGAATTTAAACAGGAAGGCTCCCGGTCCGGCTTACAGGCAGTCGGGCCCTCCGCATAGGAGCCGCGAGCCTGCACCGAGAGCACGCGCAGCCCCGCCGCCGCCCGCGCACTCATCGAGGCCGTGGCCACGTCAGCAGCCGCCGCCGCCGCCCCCTGTTCAAACACGACGCCGCCTGTAAATACAGTTGAGTATGCCGGTCGCTTACATCTTTTTAAAACTCAATGGTCACTTATAACAGAGGACCACACAGTCCTCTCTTGGATTGACGGTTATAAAATCCCCTTCTCAAGTCAACCAACTCAAAACTATATTCCGTCTTCCCCAACACAGTCCAATGAAGAAAAAAGACAGTTCAATAAGGCAATAGGTGATTTATTACGTATCGGTGCGGTATCCCTGTGTGAACCGTGTGAGGGCCAGTTCATATCAAGCATTTTTCTTACCCCCAAGCCTAGTGGAAAATATAGGTTTATTTTAAATCTCAAAAATCTTAACCGCTTCATAAAGACTAACCATTTTAAGCTGGAGGACCTCCGTACAGCTATTAAACTTGTAACACAAGATTGTTGGATGACTACCCTCGACCTAAAGGATGCATACCTCTTGGTGAAAATTCATGACGACTCCAAAAAATACCTTCGATTTATTTATGACCAAAAACTATACCAGTTTAACGTGTTACCATTCGGGCTTAATACAGCGCCGTTCGTATTCACGAAAATAACCAAACCAATAGTTAAATTACTCCGAACCGCTGGTTTGCTCTCGACTCTTTATTTAGATGATTGGCTTCTATTGGGACGTACCTCTTCAGATTGTGTACTAAACCTTGACGTTACCAAAAAATTACTGGTTTCACTTGGCTTCATTATCAATGAAGAAAAGAGTATTTTCGTACCCTCAATGAAATGTAAATTTTTAGGCATGATCATAAACTCCCACAAACTTACCCTAAGCTTGCCCCAAGAAAAAAGGGCACGCATCAGTTCAGAATTACAAAACTTTCAACAGTTGCGTCGCTGTTCAGTCAGGAAATTAGCTCAATTAACGGGTTTACTTGTGTCAGCTTGCCCTGGAATAGAATACGGGCTGCTCCACACCAAGGAGCTGGAGCGCTGCAAATTTCTTAATCTGAAAAACGATGATGATTATGAAAAAGTCATAAACATCCCCGACTCATTGCAGATAGATATTCAATGGTGGCTTAATCACATTTTGAATTCAGTACGTCACATAAGAAGTGACGACTATCACATTGAAATATTCTCTGACGCCTCAACGACGGGGTGGGGCGCAGCCTGTAGGGGCAATACAGCTAGTGGTAGTTGGTCAAACACCGAGCGCAAAAAGCACATCAACTATCTTGAATTGTTGGCTGCTTTTATAGCTCTAAAAATCTTTGCAAAAGACCTGTCCAACTGCCAGATTCTCTTGCGCGTAGATAACTCAACTGCAGTTGCCTATATCAACCGGATGGGTGGTGTTCAGTACCCACACCTTACACAAATAACAAGAGAAATTTGGGAATGGTGCGAGGATCGAGGATTATACATTTATGCATCTTATATAAAATCTAGTAATAATGTCGTGGCAGATGCAGAGTCACGGAGAAACCACCCAGACATTGAGTGGGAGTTAAACGATCGGGCCTTCGACCACATAAGTCATAGTTTTGGCTCACCCGAGATTGACTTATTCGCAAGCCGCATCAACAAAAAATGTGAAGCTTATATCTCATGGCATAGGGACCCTGATGCAGTAGCAATCGACGCCTTCACAGTATCCTGGGCGAAAACGCATTTCTATGCTTTTCCCCCTTTCTCAATAATTTTGAAAGTTCTCAGGAAAATAATCGCCGAAAAATCTAAAGGAATTGTAGTTGTTCCGTCATGGCCTACTCAGCCGTGGTATCCAGTCTTTCAAGCCCTTACAGTCTCTAAAGTGTTATCATTTCCACCTCACAAACGAGCTTTAATCTCGCATTCCAGCTCCAGTCGGATACACCAGACGATTACCCTGGAGGCTGCTGTCTTATCCGGGAGGCACTATCAAGAAGAAGCGTACCACCATCTTCACTGGAAATAATGATGGCGTCATTATCGACCAACTCCCTCAAGCAATACGACACTTGCCTGAGGAAATGGTGGAACTATTGTAGAAATACTCACTCCAATATGTTTATTGCGTCTATTCCTACTGTCATTCATTTTTTGACCCAACAATATCATCAGGGTGCGCAATATGGTACCCTTAATTCTTGTAGGTCGGCTCTCGCAATTTTATTAGGATCAACCATATCAAAAGATGACAGAATACAGAGATTCTTCAAAGGTGTGTTTCGTCTTCGACCATCTTTACCAAAGTATAGCTACACATGGGACACGAATTGCGTACTTGAACACCTTAGTCAATGGTACCCAAATGAAGAGCTGTCACTTGATAAATTAACTAGGAAAACAATCACATTACTAGCACTTACAACCGCCCATAGATTACAAACGTTATCAAAAATAAATACCAAGAACATTACTGTTGCACCAAATCACATCACTATTAGAATCCCAGATATCATCAAAACTTCTAAAGCAGGTTCCAAACAACCAATGCTTTACATTCCATTCTTTAATCAAAAACCTGCAATTTTTGCTTGCTTCCACATTGCTCTGCTATACAAATAAATCGACGCCCTTAAGAAAATCTGACCTGTTGTTCGTAGGTATAAAAAAGCCGCACAAAGCAGTCGGCACCCAAACCCTCAGCCGCTGGGTAAAAACAACACTAAGTGAGTGCGGGATCGACACGTCCGTGTTCTCTGCGCACAGCACAAGGCACGCCAGCACGTCGCGCGCGCACTCACTCGGTGTAAGCATCGATGCTATCCGCAACACAGCCGGCTGGAGTGGCAACTCAACTGTGTTTGCGAGGTTCTACAATAGAACGATTTTGAACAATGATTGTACATCTTTGGCTCATTCGATTATCAATAACTAAAAACACATTTCTTTATTTGTAGGAAATTATTTACATATTACTATTTCGTAACTGTTACGATTATTATAAGAATAATTTGTACTCATGTTATGTACCTAAGGCAGAAGAAATTTCTTTCATTTTTAAGTTGGTGATTATTAAAATTTTTACTTTGTAAAATTAAAAGAATGAGGCTTATATACATACTCACTTTTTTGGAAAATAAACATCCGTTTACTTTTTTCATCTAAAAGGTTGTATCATTGAAGATATTTCCCTTACATACTCTCAAATTCTACATGTAACTACTAATCTTGAGGACGAGGCGTGAAGTATAATTGATGATTAAACGAACTTACCTGTAAGTGAAGTTCTATCATAATTATACGAAACGCCTCGTCCGAAGAGATTAGTAAGCGCCCGCCCGCCCTATCCATCCCGTTACTAATCTCTTAGGAAATACATCAATGATTTATGGATCTCACTCTAAACTAAATGAGGAACCAGCGTAATAGCGGTCACCGAGTAATATGAATACCTACCCACACAAAAAAAAAAAAAAAAAAATAACTGAGCAAAGGAATATTCTCAACTAGTGCTGAAGTGGCGACACCTATGCGATACTACATGTAACTACTAATCTCTTCGGACGAGGCGTTTCGTATAATTATGATAGAACTTCACTTACAGGTAAGTTCGTTTAATCATCAAATAACATGTAAGTACTTACCTATTTATGACGTAATCAGGGAAATAACAACATTGTACGTACGTTTATTCATGTAGCATCTCATTAGTGCTCCCGCAGACTGACGAGACGCGACGTTGCGACGCGATTCTGATATAACAATTTCCATGAAGTTTCTATTTAAATTGTTCTACTAGAGCCGCGTCGCGCTTGTCTGCGGGAGCCTTCAGTCTGCCCCGAAAATTAAATGGAGGATTTTTTTAGTATAATATTTTTTTTATTTATTTGGTGTTGGATATCCGGAAGGCCGGGACAAGGTGGACCGATAGCCTTGTGAATACCGCAGGACTCCGCTGGATGCGAGAATCCGCTGGATGACAGATGAGAAATGCAGAACCGATTGAAGTGGCGATGATTTTGGATGGCATATGTCCAGCAATGGACGTCTTTCGACTGAAATGGTGATGGTGATGTACTAGGTATTAAAGACTCTCTTTTAAATAGGTATTTGCTAGCTAGACGAACTATGTATTTACAAATTAGGCCGTGATCCAATTAAAAATAATTAAATTAAAATCGATTATAGTGTCTGGAAAGTTATTATCCAATCATGTTCATAGCGGTTAACTGCCTAGCGGTTGAATAACAATGTTTTGATCTAAAGGCCGTTCCTGATATGCTAAGTTAAAGACTGACACTATGGGGTTCATTTATAAACGATTATTAAAGTGAAGTGACGTTCTAACCTCAAAAATGTACGGTTAAACAGTCGCTAATCATTACTTCACTTATTCAATGTTTATGAATAAAGGGGTAAATTGAAAATCCAAATATAAGGACACTTTATAAAATTAACACATACATAGCATCGCGCCAGTATCTCCCGAAGGGTTAAGCAGAGTTGTATCTATAGCCCATTATCGCCAGTTATGTTAAGTTCCCATGTAATACAGGGCTAGTCTGTTGTCATCAACCGGACATAAATCCAGACTCCGGGTTGCTACTGAGAAATTCCACATGGAAACACCAATGACACCTTACCCGGGAATCGAACCCAGGATCTCATGACACTTGCGACCACTAGACCGACGAGGCAGTAAAGTCAGTATAACATTAAAATGTTATAACCACGTTATTAACATTCTTTCAGAATTGATTAAATAAATCGTAATAAAGACATCGTCTGCCTAGCCTTTTATCTAATTATGTTGGGGTCGGCTTCCAGTCTAACCGGATGCAGCTAAATACCAGTATTTTGCATGGAGCGACTGCCTATCTGACCTCTACAACCCAGTTACTGGGTAATACGATACCCCTTGGTAAGACTGTCAAAAATGCAAAATGATTACATAGGGCTGATTTTACCAAAGTCAAATAACTTTTATTCTTGGAATAAAATTGAAGACTGACAGTTCTAGTATGAACTAACTGTCAAAAATTCAATAATTATTCTCAGGATAAGACTTATTCTAGGTTTAAACGTTTGGTAGAATGCGCCCTTACTCGGATCAAATTATCTGGTGTTGAAAAAATCAGCCCTAAATATTGTATCTCAGTGGAATGCCGAAATAAATGAAAGAGAAACTGATTTTAATAATTTAAATTCTGTTGCCTACAATAATTCGAATAACGCGTAGATGAAACCTGATTTAATCCTTCATAATTAATTAAATTTCTGCTTTATTGTCGTTGGGTTCTGTAGGTGGGTGGCCGATAGTATCTGTCGGATTTTGTCTTTTATCTCAGACGTTATCAAAAGATTTCATAAGCTTAGTTACTTGGTTAGGAATAAGTTTCACGGATTTGTATTTCTATGTTTGACAGAAAAAAGCCTAAGTGCGCATACACACGAGCGACACGCGTCGACGATAGAGGCTATTGCAAGCGGCGACGCGTCTGGGCGACAGTCGCTGACTCGTGTCGCTTGTGTGTGTGCAGACTTATTTTCAGAATTATTTTTGTAATTTACTGATAATAAATAATCTATGAAGGATTCGGCAATTCTATTATTTTATAAACGGTGCCTTTTTATAAAAATATTACTATAAAAGAAGTTTGCCAAGTTTGTTTCGGAGATTAGCCGGAACAAAGAGACAGAAAAAAAAACTTTTATACCTATAAGTACCTACTGTATATATTTGCATTTAGTAAAAAGCTGTTGTTTTGACATTATGAATAGACACTTAAATTTTATATATTTGTAATGTGTATTATAATACAAAATGTGTCATCTAGATTTAGACACATAGATCTAAATTTGACGACATAATAAAAATACGAAATTAAAAAAATAATGTATCTTTTGCCCAAGTTAGATCGAAAAACTGCAACAGGTATGTACCTAGGTGCCCGCCCGAACATGTTAGGTTTCAGTAAGTAACTGACTATCTGAGACCGTAGACTAAGTAAGAGCTGAAGTTGTTGAATGTACGTAGTCTTCATTTCAATACTACGTAGTGCAAACCTTCGTAAGTTTAAGCTAAGCCAAATCCTGGATATGAAATACCTAAGGGTTCAGGTTTTCATTAAACTATAACACATAAAATAATACAACATAAAATGTAAAAAAATCAACTGTGTACCTATTACGGTTCATGAGATACAGCCCGCTGACAGACAGATGTATGGACAGCGGAGGCTTAGTAATAGGGTCTCGTTGGCACCTTTTTTGGTACGGAACCCTAAAACAATCCCACCCGTTAGTAAAATTTAATTCGTATTGAAGCCTCAAAAGTTATTTCAATTAATTGTTTTAGTAACCATAATCCAAAAATAAAGACTGAGCCGACTGGACTTGAAATACGAACAGACGTCATACCAATAATTTGATTCAGATTCTTAACAAAATTTGAGCTTCAGTGATCTGCTTAAATCAGATTAATATTGACGTTTTCATTTCACCTTTTAAGGATCGATACTCATTTAACGAACATAGGGCTGCCGATAGAAGAACTCAATTAACGATATCGATGGTTCGGGATTCGGACTCGGATCGACTTTTCCTAAAATATAAATACGAATTGACAGCTAATAAGACTCCTAATATTATAGTGTTGGGATCAATTCACGTTGCGTTGCGACACGACCCGACTCAATCCGACACGATTGGCCTGACACTGACATCGATATCGACTGAACAGGGGGCCTAAGGGAAAATAAAATTTGAGATTTATATTTGACATCCATACAATGAAACACAATTTGTGGAAAATAATATAATAATTCGTTATTGACATTTGAGTTTCGACCGCTTTCTGATCTTGAAATTAATTTGAAATTTAGGGATGGTGTCCCTGTGCCGAGGTACAATTCGCTCCCCACGGAATTCGCGTGTGCCGGGGTCATAAATTGGCCGCCTTTGTAAAGCGGAATTGGTTTTTCTAGTACAATATACGTATATTCATAGTCAATAAGAGGATATCGTTGGAGAAAACAAATAGGTAGGTACCTAACATTGAAATCACGAACATATAGATTGGACAGAACTAAAGTATTTTTACAACTTTTCGAATAAACAGAATTGTTTTGTTATAGAACCCTCATACCTTTTTCATAGTAGGTATAAGGTACCTACACACACAGGCAAAGGATTGAAACGATAAAGTTTTTCAATAGGTTTCGATTCCAATCCGTTTCAGAGATATTACATTAAAAGCACTCCAAAACGCATCTGCACGTTATAGTCTGTGCCTCGTTAATGTTATTGGATCAGAAGTAAACGTTAGGAATCGAAGCGTTAATGTGGGTGCGATGGGTGCCTTGCTCGTCGGATTACTCGTTGGCTACATGCATCAGCACGTCCCGACTGTAATGCTGTCGAATATCGTTCTGAAACGTAACGGCAGTGGCGGGCTCAGAATATCCAAGCGACGACGTACTACTGACCGCGCCGCTGAAAGCATTGCGATCTTTTGAATTTTGACATTCTAAGCGAAATACGCGTTTGAAATAATGGAGACCCGAAAAAGGTTCGCGAAATGTAACCTTTTTTATTGTGTGTCTAATGGTCTTGCACAAAGTTAAGATGTAAGTGTCTAAAAAAATGTAACAATGGTCACAACATCTTTACTCTTATTCATACCTGCAGGAGTAAGCAATGAAAAAACCATTTACTCGTAATAGTTAGGTATGTTATTCAATCGCCCACCATCTTTTATGTCGTAAGACTAACAGCGTATCTGAACTTGCGAGTAAAAGGATACCTAAATAATTGAATTGCATATCTACTAACGTGTATCCGACCGAACATTTCAGTTCTTCACCAAAATGTAGCCCAATAAACCACCGAAACCAACAGCCCAACAGATTCGGCACAAACAATGGTATAGCTATTCATATCACGAACCGTGCGAGACCAGCAATCCTTCAACTCAAAGCCAAAACGGAACCAATTGTAACTATTTCAATTAAGCAGTCCGCATCAAAGTCCGCACTCGGATTCACCGCATTGCCTCCATGATTTCACGAGCATTTGGCACATTTGCATCTAGTCGGAGACGTACGTAGCTTTGACGTCTCCTGGTAGAGTCTATCTGGTAATGTTCTTGTCACACACGAGATTAATGATCGATGGGGGATGATGGAAGCAAGCTGACCGAAATATCGGCTTTTTTAACGGTGAGATGATTGTACGTAATTCCGTGATCGCATACTTAGTTCCTGCTGGAGATGTAAAGATGAAAAAGTTTAGTCCGAAACACCACTCAATAAATATTAATAATAATGAAATTCCTGTTTCGACCGGATCGGACGAAACTCAGCGGCCGAATCGCCTACTAAGCCGTGTGAATCTTGAAATTGTAATAATGGAAATTCTAGATAAAGAAGTGTAGGGCTTAAAGATATTTTGCAAGAAAATAGAAATAGATGTAAGTTTTGTTGTATTAAATCTCGTCTATCTATCGTCGTCTCGTCAGCGACAAACAATGTCAAAAACGTAAGGATTTTAGGGGTATTTTTGACAGATTGAGACTGAGATCAGACTTTTTTTTTGTCTACAATTTAAGTACTTTTAACGTCCTACATAATGGACATTACATAGGTAATGCACAACAAGTTTATGTGCTCACCCATTTTACACACTGACAAGGCTATTTGTGAAACAGAGCTTGAAATTGTGTACGTATAATAATGTGTTGTCAATGTCAATACCGGTAGTCGTCCAAACCTATAATAATATAGGTCATCGTCTAATTTTACGAATAAATAATCGACTCTATTAGTAAGTACACAATAAAATACGATGTTCGATAACATTCGATTGTAATCGCAATAGTTTCTGATGAACTTTGTGATTTACGTTACATTACCCATTTTCCTTTTGAAAATTACTTACTTAACGATAATTATCTGGTGAAAAACGATTATAAATAGTATGTTATAGTGATTTAACGATTATCTATTTGCGATTAAGATTACAGGTATTGCAGGAAATAATCATCGATTTTGATTTAAACAACGATTATACATAATAACAATCGAGATTATTTTGTTATGCTTTGTTATCAGGCGTTAAAGTTTGATTAGATTCAGCTACAGTAGTAGGTACTTAGTGATCACGGATATCGATAGTGTCCTTCGGCCCGGGGGAGTACTCCACATTATCAATTTCTGTTACGTAAGTTACTGCGGAAATAAATTTATTTGTCATCCATACCTACTAATATTATAAATGTGAAAGTGTGTCTGTCTGTCTGTCTGTTACCTCTTCACGCTTAAACTGCTGAACCGATTTACATGAATTTTGGTCCCGGAATTTTGGTTTTGCCCGCATAAGTGTCGATCCCGTGGGAACATTGGCATAAAAACTATTCTACATCGTTTCCTGGGACTCAAAATATCTCTATACCAATTTCATCTAAATCGATTCAGCGGTTTAAGCGTGAAGAGGTAACAGACAGACAGGCACACTTTCACATTTATAATATTAAGTATGGATAAGAAATCGTAATGACCAACCCGCAATGGGCTCGCATTGTGGATTACTAACGGCCCACTCTCTCTCTGCCACAAAGGAGACAGCCTGAATTAAAATTATTTAGTGAAAATATTATAGACTGATTATTTTATGACTATAATACAGTATTTTTCTTATTCACTCGTTTTACTCCTAACCTTTCTCCCCTAAATATTCATCGACATAATGATGCTGCCCTGACATGAGGCCTCGATACACTATACAGAAAAATGTCTAACACATGACACAAAGTTATTTGTAACGCGTCATGGGCTTGTCCGCTGAGTAACAAATGGATGTCACTGATGTCATCGGCTTACACTTTGACGCATCGCATCGTAACGTATCGTGCTGTCACGTTTGCTGTCATATATAACGAAATTTTGTGAGCCTAACTGTATAAAGGGTGAGCCAGACTGTGTTGTAGAATTATTGTAGTGCAGTGACTTGCTTTTAAAAAGAATAGCTAAAAGAATAATGGGAGACTTTTTTGTACGTTACGGTTGAGCACTGGTTTTTTTATTATTATAGATTTTTGAGACAGCAGCGCAGTGAGGATAGGTACCTTAAACGTTGTACCTACCAGGAAAATAATTTTAGGAGACTGACCTTAACCAATTGACCAATCGATCTTGTTTCATATAGGGATGAAAAAACTCCATTGCACCGAAGAGGTTTGAGTACAATAAAAGTCAGAAATCCTAACTTTTCCCATACATTTCGTAGGAAATGAGGACTCCAACTTACTTTTCACCCAAACATTAAATATTATAATATAGGTTATCGTCTAATTTGGCAAGTTCTAATCGATTCTATTAGTAGGTAATTGATAACAATAAAATTAGACGATGTTCGATAACATTTGATTGTAATCGCAATAGTTTTTGATAACCCATGTGATTTACGAGTAAGTTGAGGGGTTAAGGTCATGTGGATTGAAAAATTACCTTATATTTTATCTTTTGCGGACTTTCTATTTGAAGAATTGTTTGAAAAGTCAGAAATTCCATATAACTTTTCCACACATTTCGAAGTAAATGAGACTCCAACTTACTTTGATTGTGATGGATAGACAATAAAAATTTAACATGGAATTTCGAACGAACATTTGTTAGCTTTGAAAACATAATTCAGATAGTTTGTTGCTTGAGATACGAGACGTTTCGAGAAAATAAAATTACCTCAAATTGTATTAAACTTTTAGTCTTGTATGAAAACAGTTTTCGCAATTTCTGCCCATCTCAAAAATCCATCTTGTACAGCTATGAAATTCAAAACAGATTACTGATTATGGCAATAGGTTCCCTATTGCCATAATCAGTAATCACCAGTTTGCCGAAAGGATTAGTGTTTGCTGTTTGTCGATTTTGTGGAATAAGAGAACGTTGAAACTTATCGATTTCTACTGACTTCTGTAACACAGGTGCCACCTAGCTCAGGAGTCAGGGCTTCAATATTATTTATTCAATATTATTATTATTATTGCAATACCTTTTTTTTAGTTCGTTTTTCCATCAAACGTAGTTTTTATGATGCCTACAAAAAGGTCCTGTTTGGCTTATATTTTGTTAGGAAAAACTGAAAATTAAACTTATATAGGTTTTCTATATTCATAAATTGACCTAATTTACACAGAAAGTTTAATTTGATATAAAGCCTACGCATCACATATTCTGAATCCAATAACTTTTTTGTAAACAGGAATAAAAAAACGTTCATTTTCGGGTTAACACCTTCCCACCACAAAGTAAATTAAGTTATGAATAAGTATATATATATATATTTATGATCAATTTGAGAGTCCCAGGATTTAATATATTTACGACAGAGATATTTATTTCTGAAAATTGGTTCTAATAACCACTTTTACAAAACGTTTAAAACTTAGATGAGTTCGAACAGACTTTTGAGTCTGTTTCGAGAGACTTACAGTCGTGACATAACTATGTCCATGTTCTGTCTATTTGTATCCATGTAGATAAATGTCTGAGATGGTCTTTGAGGATTTGAGTGAAGCTGTCTAGTCAATAATTACCCAGACCCGTAATTAAAAAGAAATATAGTATGAAATGGATGAATATTAGATTTTAGTTGTTATCCGTATCACCCTCGGGAACAAAGTTGCGATTCACTCAATTATAATCTGTCAGCATAACTAACTGTCTTTCCAGTTTATCCAACCGTGATTGTTATGATATTCAAGGTCCATATACATTTTCATATAAATAGCATTTTCATTAATAGAGGCGATGAAAATTTTATAATTGAATTGGATCTGTGTGAGTATTAGATACTGTGAGCTACAACCACAGCTCAATTTTATTTCATTCAATAATAAAGTGAGAATGTTGTTAAATAATCTTAACTATTACTAGCCTGTTATTCTCCCACTGCAGCGCAAAGGCCTCTTCTCATGTAGAGAAGGCACGAGAATTGATTACCACGCTTTCTCAAGACGGGTTGGCGATTTTATATATAATAGGAATAGAATAGTATTTATTATGTACAGTCACGAGCATAAGTATGTATACACTTTGCTTTATTCAAAGGCAATTTTCTCCTTTATTTTTGAATAAAACTTTATGTTATTACGAACACAGTAATTTCGAACCCATAGGTTTATGTAAAGTGTCGTATTTCACGAAAAAATCGTAATTGAAAGTTGCCAAGTGTTGACATATTAGTGCTCGTGACTGTACACCATAAATATTACAGATATAAATTTAGAAATTTTACAAAGGCTGACATAATGTCTTATAAAACTAACAGATCACTCGCCAGTTAAAATAAAACACTTCTACGATACTTGCAGCATAGGTACTTGAGCTTGAAGTGAGCTGTTATTTCATCTGATAAACTCCAGGTTTCTTCACGATGTGTGTTTCTTCAGCGGTGGTCAATTAATTATTTGGAGGTAACATAAATAGATATGAATTTATTTTCACTTTATTTCTAGCGATTTTAACAGATGACTAAGGGTCGCACTTGTTCCATTGCTTGAGTAAATTCTGAGCAATATCTTAAAAGAACGTCCCAATATATTTCTAAACCAACTTCTAACTTATTATGAATTAGCATTGCATAATGCCATAATAAATTGCCCCACTTGACATGCGGATTGGTGACGTCAACATTTACTTCCCATAGCATTTGAAGTGGTGTTACGTTTCTAGAGTTTATTCGCTTTCTCACTTTAAATACACTTAAATCATCTATCAGGTTACTGCCCTACATTATCTGGCTCATAAACTGAATTACCGCGTAAACAATTACAATTTAGTGCCCGATATAAATCGCTACTGTGACATAAAAGTAAGTCATTAACTGAATGCATATTAGAGAGATTTACATAACATTTGCATACCACGCCGGCGGCGCATCGCCGCTGTCACCATATGACGTAATTAAAATACGCTTTTAGATGATTTATAGTGATTAAAACACACGTAGTGTTTGCCTTTATTGATTGCGTTAAATTTATACCTATATTAAAGGTTTAGCAACTAAATTCGGGTATTAAATTGGATTTTGTTAGTACCAAAATTTACAGTATTGTTTGGTTTATTTATATCCTTCATAAAGCAATGGTGGTTACAGCTTTATTTGCGCTATTTTCCATGGATATCGCAAAGTGTGGAAATCAACACGAAATAGGAACTAGGAACACCAGATAAGCTAGGTGATTTAATATATTATACTAACATTATAAACATGAAACTTTGTGAGGATGGATGGATGGATATACTTGTTACCCTTTCACGCAAAAACTACTGAACGAATTTTAATGAAAATTTACAGTAATATAGCTTATACATCACAATAACACAGGATACTTTTTATCCCGATATTCCCACGGGATCGATACTAATGCGGCTGAAACCGCGGTGCGCTGCTAGTATCTATTATTTTTACATCTGTTTAAACGATGTGCCAGAATATATTTGTATGTTTCGATAAATAGAGCAAGAGGCACCTACTTATTATTTCGTCGTGAGTCGTCCGGCCTAGTTACGATTATTATTATTTGAAAAAAAATGATATTACAAAACTTATTGACTCTGGAGTCATAAAAGGGATAGTGCCTTAGAGGATCGGTCTTTATATACACACATCAAAAGTGTCTAGGGATCAAGCATTTTTATGCGGATTTCTTGAGATTGAGATGTGGCTTTGTAATAAATTTATGATTTTATAAATTTATATGGATCCTTTTTGGCGCATTTCATAATTTGAATCAGGAACTGTGAATCAAATTCGAGTAAAAGATGAAAATCAGCTGTCAATATTTTCCCTATAAAAACATACAACGCATTGAAGACATTATTAGTGCTACTGTTTCCCTACTACTGATTAAAACCAACGTTATTATGGAGCGGCGACGTCATTTAAGCAGGGAAGAAATGCTCAGAGCCGTGGGAATGATAGAAGCTGGTTCCCGGCAACGTACTGTGGCTTTAGCTCTGAATACAAGTCAGAGTGTTATCAGTCGACTTTGGACACGTTACCGAAGCACTGGTACCGTGGCTGAGCGCCATGGAGGACGGTATCGCTGCACCACACGGAGACAAGACCGATACATTCAAATCTTAACTCGAAGAGCTCCAACAATAACCGCCATGATGTTAGCCGTGAGGCTTCATCACTCTTCAGGGAACTTAATTAGCGACCAAACAGTCAGAAACCGCTTGCATGAAGTGAACCTTCATTCCCGAAGACCGCTACGGGTACCACCTATAGCAATGCACAATCGTAGGATTCGATATCAATGGGCTCTTGAACACAGAAATTTGGCAGAAGAACAATGGCGTTTCGTGTGCTTTTCTGATGAGTCTCGTTTTGGTATGAGACCGGATACAAGACGTATACGACACTGGAGAACCCCTGGACGCCAACAGCGATTAAAATCCTGCCAGGAAGTCCATCCTTATAGTGGTGGAACCATCATGGTATGGGCGGGTATTTGGATCGGCGGAAGAACTGAGTTGATTTGGATCAGAGGCAACCTCAACGCTCAAATTTATGCTGAGACGATTGTATCAGACGTCATCGTTCCTCTACAAGTGCAAATCGGTCCCTTATTTCTGTTAATGCATGATAATGCACGACCGCACACCGCAAGAGTTGTAAGACAGACTCTCGCCGCAGCTAACATCAATGTCCTGCCCTGGCCTGCTCAGTCGCCAGACTTGAACCCGATTGAGCATGCATGGGATATGCTACAGAGAAGAGCTCTGCCGAATATGGAGGGTATCCAGTCGCAAGAAGACCTTTTTTTGTTGTTGCAACGAACATGGGCGGCCATTCCACAGCGTGATTTGGATGAACTCATTTTGAGTATGCCAAACCGATGTTCTTGTGTTGTTAGTGTTCGCGGTAGAAACACGGATTATTAATTGTTTAAGTTACCCAATAAAATTTTAAAGAAAACTGTTATTTCAGTCTTTTTTTCGAACTTTTGTGTTAGTGGTTCAAATGTCAAAAATCCCTTTATTAGAAAATGGCAAATTTCTTTATTAATGCAAAGGTGACTTGGTTTATCGTTACTGTGACAAACGAAAACACTTTATTTGATGAATCCTTAAAGAAAATTTTAATTAATATCAATCAGGAGAAAAGTTATTGCAAAAATATATGTTGATCCCTAGACACTTTTGATGTGTGTATCTTGTTTATCAGATATGTAATGATTGTGTATTACCAAGTAGCATCTACTCGAAATTCGCATCATCAATATCGTTTTAGCTCGGAATCACATACTGCTAGGATAGTCTTCCGCTGTCTTTTGCCCTACTTCCCGGTTCTGTGAAATTAGCATGCTTTTGTTAATACAAATATGCTGTAATTAGCACATGTGGTGGGTGGGACTTTAAATGCCAATTAAGGCTGATTATTCTTTGTAAGAAATCATCCGAAAATCCTCTGCGTTCCAAGAATGAAGTAAGAAATTAAGATGAATTCCGAAACTTCCAAAGAATTCGCGATCGAACTTTTTATAGGTGTTGGTCTGGCGTCTCCCGGTCGCGACACTCAGGCGCCTAACCTGTGACGTCACAGTGAAAGTAGCCGAGGTCACTGGAGTAGGGAACCAGGGATAGTTCGTATATTCAAGGTCCGACAGGCGAGGATACCCGCTAGACAGTTTGACAGTTTGATTTACTAACTTACCTCACATTTTGGCGTTATTTATAAAGGTACAGTCGACAAAAGATTCCAACTTTTGAGGTGCGTCCATCACTTGGAAGTTAAAGTTAAACTTTCTGTAAGAAGATTTTATTGAGCAATAAAAAAAGGGTTCTGCTGTTCTTACACAATTTTTATCGCGGTTTATCTTCCTGCTTCGCACTATATCTATTGTACTTTCATGCTAGTGGATAATTCTGTAATTCGGACCGTATTATGTGATCACATACTCTGTCCTCATTATCTATCTAATTAATCGCAATAAATTATTTGGAAACATCGAATAAATCTAGCGACTCAGCGACGTATTCCCTGGCGATTATTCCAGTTCATGGAAATAAATTTTAGAATATTATTTTGTGTAAAATAATACTGGTAAATAACTTAATTATTGTTGGAAATTAAGGTTTATTTACTCCCACTCACGGATCCCGACTCCCACTCCAGTCTGCCTAGAAATAGAAGACACTAAAATTCCGTAGCTTTACAGTTCGCTAGTTTTAGATACTTAATGGACAAGAATCATTAAGTATCTAAAACTTGCGAACTGCCCCCGCTTCGCACGTGTTTTATGACGTGACAAAGCATAGTTTAGAAAAATATCGTGGTCACGTAGGCAGACATGAAAAGTGACTTTAATTTACAATAATAGATGTATTAAATGTTAATTAAAACTTCTTCTTACCTTATGTATTACCCAATAATAGAACAGAGATCATAAAAAACAGCAAATAAACATTTTTAAAACCGCATAAAAACATGTAGTTTCGGGATTATTACCTTTGCAAACAACAGCCTTCTGGCAATATAAATGTACTGGATTGAGGTCGAAGGATTCATCCCCTATCTGGCGGGGTGCGTCGGCGACGTTGCGTCGCGACATGGCGTCGCCCGTGACGTCAGAGCCAGGATCGATACCAGCCCAGATGATCTGCCATACATCCCATGGAACTTGTTTACGAATTTGGCAAGAGTTCGTATGTTTTTTCAGAATGCTGGCCAAAATACTGACGTTATTGGTACTGAATCAAAAATAAGATAAAAAGGAAACTGTGTCAGAAGTTCTTCGTCTAGATTTTTTGTCTCCTGGCAAATTCTTCGAAATATCTTTAAACTTTATAATATTGTGTACTTTTTTGGCAGCACCAGCAACAGCACTGGAAAAGGATACACAGTGGTATCGCCGTGGAACATATAGGTACCTAACATAGGTAGGGACCCATGTTAGGTATATGGGTTAAACCATTATGTATGTTTCGTACAGTGAAATTGTTACTTTTCAGTTCTTTTCATAATTACCGGAGAATCACCCAGAATTCAATAGAAGAAACTCCACGAGTGTCGGGTCTTAAGCTTCACCATGCGCAACCTGAATTTGTGTCACAAACCACACTATAAACCTGCCTGACCTTTTTACCACGACATTAGCTAACGTTTTTATATAGATCGTGCCGTCACGAGAGAAAAACACCTTCCTTACATGAAAATATCGATTTCTACATTGTCTATATTGTGTCGGTTTTCTTGTAACAGTACCTACAAGCACTTGTATGGTATGTTGTAAACCTCTATGATGGATAATGGTAATTTTATGATGCGAATGTAAAGCTACATACATTCGCATCATAAACACACTACAGCATAATCAGAATATAATGTTCCCACTACTGGGACACACGGATCTCTTCGAGAGGGAGTGGGCTATAATCTACTGTATATGTGTATGTGTATATAATGTATTCCAATTTTTGGTTCTAGGACATGCCGGTGTCTTCCTCCACCGTTTTGAGAGCAGTGGTGATTAAATAATTGTCACAATGTAAAGCACCAGCTTACAACCTATCATAACTCTTATGAGTTATATACACTTGGCCATCACTGCTCCAATATTATTGTATGCTCATGCATAATCCTGCAGTACCGAGTTAGTTTGTGGAAACTCTATAATCTTCTAAGGATTCCATCCTATATTATTATCTTCCTTTATTTTGGTGTTATTGGATTCTGTTTTTTAAATCTGTCTTTATAATGCTGATTTTAAGATTCAGAAACAAAAATAACATCAACTTATATTTTAGGTTATTCTTCTTAAACTAAAATTCTTAATTCTTCTATTCTTCGTTAACTCATTCTACTGTACTACATTAGGTATATGAATAGTAGATGACGGTCTTCTGACAGTTGGTCCAATTAAGGCACGAATTAGTCCCAATCAGTGTACCAATCTATAAAACCCAGGAGCACGCTAATTAGTGACTATATGACTCTTAAAACTGAGAAGAAAATATAGCCGTATTTTCCTTGTTTATACGCTGATGCGGTTATGTAAGCAATTTCAGTTTATGGTCCTCAATTAACAACGAAAAAAAAAAAAATAAGACGTCATAGTTCCACTCTCAATTTAAAATTAGAAAACGAGAATTTAGATACGATGAAGTTTTTTCCAACATCCTGAGCTGACAACTAAAAGTCGTATTTCATTTGGAGCTGCGTTCTTTGTTAGGAACTTCTTGGTACTTAAAAGCTTCGTGGACGTAGTCCCTCTCACGATTAATTACGCAATTTGTGAGGGACCTACTCATCTGCATGTATTTGTGAATCACGGGATATTTTTTAGGACGGAATATGTTCCACTTTTTTATCGTAAGTGGTTTTGTCTTTTTTTAGAAGGATACGTTCGTAATTTAAAAACATCGAATTTTCTGGTTTGCTTTTGTTTTAATCGTCTCACATACTGCAGTGTCTCAAGACGAAAGTCTTTGACCAGTGTGTGTTGCCCGTGATGACCTATGGCACTGAAACGTGGTTGCTCACAATGGGCCTTATTAGAAGGTTAAAAGTCACCCAAAGGGCAAAGGAGAGTGCTATGCTTGGAGTTTCACTGCGTGATCGAATCAGAAGTGAAGAGATTCGCAGGACAACCGACATAGCCCGAAGAATTGCCAAACATAAGTGGCAGAGGGCACATTACTCGCAGAACTGATGGCTGATGGGGCCGAAAGGTTCTGGAGTGGCGACCGCGTACCGGAAGACGTAGCGTTGGAAGGCGTGGATCGACGACCTTTTGAAGACCGCAGGAACTCGTTGGATGCGAGGTGCACAGAACCGGTCGAAGTGGAAGCCCAAGTGCTTGTGGAAGGCCTATGTCCAGCAATGGACGTCTTTTAGTTGAAATAATGATGATGATTGATGAACTACTCTAACAACCTATCGCAGTCCACTACCGGGTCTTTGCCAAAGCCGCTAGGCATGTATGCGTTCCAATAGTCAATTCAAATAGTCAATGCCCTAGTAAGTACGTACCCTGAATTACTTTCACAACTATAAAAATCTTTTTTTTTTACGCTTTTCACATCGAGGTAACTATTAATCATACATTGAAAATACCGCACAAAAATGGCGTTGACTGTGGTCAAAAGCGCTCGCGTAATAAATTAAAGCCGATTTTAAAACATTTACGTAGGTGGATATTAAATCTTTTATTTCATTATACCTACGCTCGATTTGGCTTCAGTTTTTATTATGAAAACGGAACTCTGTACTTCATTTTTAAAATGGAAATATAATAAAAGCTAGAACAAAACAAAATAAATAAGTTTTATTGCCAATAAAGTAAGAGTGGTCTTTTTTTTTTTTTTTAGGATGGGAAATCATCAAATGACCCCTCCCGCTCTGGGTGGAGCGGAAGGGAGTGTCAGACTCTTACTGACTAAAACCCATCCGTGTTCCTTCCTTAGCCCTTTATGTTCCGGGGCAGCGGTAACCCTTTCGGACAATCCCGCTGCCCCGGCAGGCTTCGGCCCTAACGGGCCCCTCCATGTCTGCTGACATCTCTTTGAGGCGCGCGTGGAACACATACGCGCCGTCCGGCACGGGCCTGGTCCTGATCGGACGGCGACCTACCCATTACTCGCCGTCCGCAGGCCCGCGCCTACGGTGGCCGGGAGTCGTCACGCGGCTCCCGACGCCCGGAGCGTCTACCGCGGCGGCTGGGACGGGCGGCTCTCTCCGCTCTCTCCCTCGCCCATCCCGCCACCTCCTTCGCTAGCATGACTGCTTCGCAGAAGGAGGTGACTGCCTCCCACTCCCTCTCGCCCCGGACCATGGCTTGGACCAGGGCAGGGCGCGAGAGGTCCCCGCCGCTGCCGATCGCCTCTACGAGGACACGGCGGTGCTCTGCCCAAGCGGGACAGACCTCCACCGTGTGCACCACCGTGTCCTCTGGGCGATCCTCGCAGTGGCGACACCCGGGCGTTTCCTCCCGCCTGGTGATGTGCAGGAACCTCCCGAAACATCCGTGTCCGGTGAGAACCTGCGTCAGGCGGTAGGTGAGGGCGCCGTGACGCCTCTCTAGCCACTCCTCAAAGAGGGGCCTTACCGCCGCTATCGCGGCGTGCCCTGCGCTGGGTTGCGACAGTCGCGCATTCCATGCCGCCATGAGATCGCGCCGGAGGTCCGTCCGCTCCGCAGCAATTTGCCGCTCCGTCGGGTTTTCTCCCCGGCGTAGTGCCTCCGCGCGCCACTCAAAGAGGTGCGCGAGGACTATCGCCTCCAGATCCCATGGCGGCAGTCCGGCAAGGAGGCTTGCCGCCTCGCGCGAGATCGTGCGGTACCCCCGTATTAGCCGTATGGCTACCACCTTTTGGGGCGCGTTCAAGTAGTGGGCGGCTCGAAGCCGCAGTGAACGCGCCCACACCGGGGCGCCATACACGGCCATGGACCGCACGACCCCCGCGTAAAGCCTCCGGCAGGAGGCGTTTGGCCCCCTCAGGTTGGGCAGGAGCCGCTTGAAAGCGGCCCCAGCCCGTTCCTGTTTGGGGGCCAAACGTCGGAAGTGCTCCAAGAAGTTCCACCGGCTGTCGAGGACGAGACCCAGGTATTTCATCGTCGTCTCGACGCCGATGTGAACCCCTCCTACCGTCAGTTGGGATCCCGATGGTGGCCCGTTCCGAAGCCCATGAAATGTCATGGCCTCGGACTTGTGCAGAGCCACCTCGAGACCCAACTGCCGGATCCTCTCCACGACTATCGCAACCCCGCGTGTCATTACGTCGGCCGCCGCCTGATGCGACCTCCCCTGCGCCAGGACCAGCGTGTCGTCAGCGTAGCAAACTACGCTGACGCCATCAGGGAGGTCTGCCCGCAGCACCCAGTCGTAACCGATGTCCCGATGTGTGAAGACCGATCCCTGTGGGACACCGCACGACATGTCTCGCCGGTTCCATTCCCCATCGCGACCGGGGTAGATGACGGCTCTGTCCGTCAAATACGCCCCGACTACTCGACGGAGGAAGGTCGGCACTCGGTGATACCGGAGTGCCTCCCTAATGCAGCTCCAGGGCAGGGTGTTAAAAGCGTTAGCGATGTCTAGCGACACCGCCACGACCACCCCACCCCGAGACACCGCGTCCCCCGTCGTGAGGGCTCTCACGCGCATGATGGCGTCCACCGTCGAGCGCCCCTTGCGGAAGCCAAACTGGCTATCCGCAAGATCCGGCCCCGTCCTCACCAGGTGCCCGACGAGGCGGCCCGCAATCACTGTTTCAAAGAGCTTGCCGACCTCGTCGAGCAGCACGATGGGCCGGAATGCGGACGGAGAGTCCGCAGGGCGCCCTAGCTTCCGAATGAGGACCAGCTTCCCCGTCTTCCAACGGAGTGGCCCCTGGCCCCTCTCCATACATGCGCTTAAGAGCGCCTCCAGTCGGGGTCCGAGAGCCGTCGAGGCCAGGGCCCAGGCTTTACCCGGCAAGCCGTCGGGCCCTGGGGAAGTAAGAGTGGTCTAAGCTTTCATATCTACTAAACGGAACTACTAGACTTTGCCATCTCCTGCAGCGATGCTAAAACCTAATAAAAAAATTCACATTTATAGTTTCTGTTGGATAGTCGATGGTCCTCAAACAGCTTATCCGTCGATTTTCTAACCATTTCATAAATAAAACTAGGAAAGTATAAGGCGAGGGTAGCAAGTTATAGGGTCTTATTGGATAAGTTTTGAAACCTTTATACAGGTCGGGAAGGTTAAGTTGTAATATAAACTTTCGAGTTTTAAGAGCACTTTCTTCTTCGCCGCAGCTGAAGTTTGCATTTAGTCAAAGCTTTTCTATTTGATAAAAGTGGGCTCAGTGGCTTTGAGGGCAATGAAAATGGGATTCCTTTAGTTTTTACGTGTGTTTTACTTTATCATTATTGTTGGATTTCCAATAAAGAATGAATGGAAGTCTGCTAATTTAAATAACCTCCAAGAATCGCAATGTTCGCGATGGCATTTTCCGTGGATGTGACGTATATTTTTCCCCAACTTTTTCTTGTTCGCGTTATTTCTCTGCGTCATTTTTAACACAAATAAACTTGCTTTCTGTCTTTTTTCTTTGTTAAATTTAAAAGTTCGTTTGACGTACGACAACCTTTTCGGACACCCTATTTTTTTTTTCCAAAGAATTCAAATCTCCTATATTTTGTGCCAAAACGACAAAAGAAAAAGTACATTCGGACATTCTAGACGGGAAACCCGGGTAATGTAAGTGGTTAGGTATGTAATAATCATTCATTTTAGCAGCCCATTAGCCCAAAAATGGAGGTTTCCATGTTTACCATAACCACCATGTTTTTTCATAACCTTATATCATGTACATCATGTAAAGGCCATCGTCAGGGATAAATTCACAATAAGACTGCGTAAAGAGAAAGCGTCACCGCAATGCATTTCGTATGCCGACCGTACCAAAATGCCTTCTGTATTCATTGGGTACGGTTAGCAGATGTGTGTCACGCATCACGCGCCCATTTGAAGAGCTTCTTTGAATCCTAATCCGGTGAAACAGCCATTGAATAGCACGTATTGTGATATTTGACATTAAAACTGAAGAAAAATAAGTATGCACATACCCACATCTCTTAATATATGTGTCGAGCAGTAGTGGCCCAGTGGTCACGGCCGTGAATTACGAGTTGTAGGCCATAGGTTCGAACCCAAACAGGCCCTTTGCTTTGTGTAAATTATCACTACTGCTCGCAAAACGGTAAAGTAAAACATTGTGAGGAAACCGGCATGTCGTAGAACCAAAAATTTGAAAACATGTGTGACATCTACAAATCAGAACCTACTGGGCCTTGGATTACGGCCCAATCTCTCCCTCTCCGAAAGGAGGCCTGTGTCCCAGCAGTGGGAACATTATAGACTGATTATGAAAACTGCGTTAATAAAGAAACAACATAATTATTATTCCTTAAAATAATATCACACACACATTCAGAAAAGGCGCAGAAGACTTCAAATTACAACTCCTGTGTTCTATAGCCAGCCAAAATATAAACGAAATAATAGAAACGTGACGAGCTGTTTCCGTGCAAAGCAATCAGATTAATTAAATTAATTGTTGTAAGACCCGGTTATTACGCTGCAGTAAATGTGGCTTGGTATGCAAAGCGTTTCAACGTACGTACTTGGCTCTTCAAGAGCTTCGCATAGCATCAGAAGCAACGCGGCAAGGCAAGGGTTGATTGGAGCCTGAAAATTGTATTCTGATGTTTGTAGAAGAAACTGGTATCTTGTCTAATTAATTAATTTGGCTTTCAGGTAGTGAGCTTTTCTCTTGATGAACTGTAGTTAAATAAATGAATAGGACCGATCTTTTCAGGTTATACAGTTGCTTCTTTTATTATTACTGTTTATTTTTGACCAATGTTAAAGTCAATCAGGAATTTCAGTCACCACTAGTAGAGTCCGTTGGGACACAGAGGGCAGGAATGTCTTGGTTTTTTTTTAAGTTACCCGTACAATCGTATACCGCCGGGTGTAAAGGGGCAGTCAAAGTGACCTATGCGCTGCTACCGACGACGCCCTGGAAGCGACGAAGTTTTGGGGCAACAAGATCTGAAATGCTGTCGTGCCAGCGACACGAAGAACAAGAAGAAGTGTCCGTTAAGTTAGGATGAAATTCAATTTCACGTAAATTGGTGTCTTCAGAAGGAAATTTATTCATACTCAATGGTGCCGATTCGTTATTATTGTGTCTGTTTAAAGTACTTATTGAAATGTCATCAATAATAATACTTGGTCGGTAGGTACTTACATAGATACCAAAAAAAAACAAATTTTATTTGCGTAGTCCCATAAAGCTTCTGTAATAAATGTGAACCTTTCACAAATAAACCATCACAAGACGGTCTGGTAAACAAACATATAAATTACTTATAACATGTTTTTCTATTTTCGCCTCCATGTTATTGTTATACTTAAGTTTCAAAAGCTCCTTGAAACTTTCATTACCTCTGTTTTCTTTTGAAAATACATTTGCTGAATATACATTTGAGTGAGTGTTTTAAGAAGATACTTACTTGTACATACTTGTGTTGTACTGGTTTCAAAATATGGAATTTGCTAACTACTTTCAATGTTCTGCCAAGAAATCTCCTAGAGATCGGTAAAAATAGAAAAAGTAATTGTGTCTCATTAGTGACAGTTGAGCTACTACAGGGTTTGGTTTCCACTCTTAGTCCTTCAAGTGGACCATTGTACGTGGGCCATGGCGGCCGCCGTTGGTTATACCTTACTTAAAATGACAAAAAAGTGTGTTCTTTTTACAAATATACAAATCCAAATTGTGACAATGCAGATCTATACAAAGAATAAAGCTGAGGAGTTTGTGTTTTTAAACACGCTAATCTAGTTGGATTTGAGAAACTCTTTTAGCATTTGATAGCCCAATTCTTGAGGAAGGCTATAGGCACCAGTTCTTGTTGAAGGAGGACACTTAGGAGCCGAGCAAAAAGGAAAAAAGTAGGAGAGAAGCAAGAAGGCAATGCGATGCGATGGAGTGGGGGAACAAGAACTTTTACGCGGAAAAAGTCGCGGGCAGAAGCTAGTACAAAAAAAAATACAAAAAAATAAATTAAATATAGTAGGTGTGCCCAAAAAAGTTTGTTGAATGATATGTTGGTATTCCACTGAGTGTGCCTTTGCCTACAGTCGGAAAACAAGAAAATGTGTTTCTCATTTGATTTATGGACGAACCGCGTAAATTTCCGCCAAATTCTGTTTATAACTCGACACACATTCAATTGTTTAGTAGGTAAGTACGAATGGGTAATCACCCATTCTGGGATTTTTTTTGGCGGCCTTTAATAATAATTATGTTGGCGCATCACATATGCGCGTGATTGACCGAGGGGACGGCGCGGGGCGTCGGGGTACCGAACCCGGTACGCGACGGCCGCTGCGTGCCCTTCACTCCACTCGGCTCACAGACGCGCTCGACCACGGGCATTTCATTGTTATATCTTATAAGTTGATTAAGTAAATTATGGTATTAAAACCTATCTAAAATACAGTCCACTGCTTCTTTTATTATCAAGTCCCGATTGAGCCCATTCAGTGGTCCTTCGATCGAAGAAATATTTACCGGTATTGCCGTAATTAACGCCGTCAACATCGTCGGTCGTCGTGTTCACTTTTGCGGACTTTGACCGCTCGCGAGCACCACGCGGTACGACCACGAAGAAGGGAACAAAGAAGTCGTTCCCGAGGCAGCCTGCATCGTCATCGTGGGAGCTGATGTCATTCTTTGGGAGTATTTTACTGTTTATGAGTGAGTCCGTTCCAATTAGTTATTTTTCTGCTTTCTTTTTCTTGCCGAAAATCGTTGTTCATCTTCCTATCTTTCAGTTTTCATACAGTGTGCTTCAATATTAGTGTTTTCTACTGCACTGCTTGTTAAAATACGCATATTTTGTATCGAAAACGCTTGGTCATTAGCAAATTTACACTTTGTTAACACGTGTTGAGTCATTGACCTTGACACTGATTCTCGATCCCTTTCATTAACGCACAGCTGTTTTGCAGTTTTTTATCTATTAAGTTTATTAGCATCAGTACATCCAGTTGTTATTTAACTTTACAATGGCAGATAATTTAAAAACATTGATAAAGAAACGTAGTTCAATTAAATCGAAGCTTACTATTTACAGCAACTATTTAAATTTGGTAAAAAGTAGTTCCGCAATGTCTGAGTTGCAACGTTTAGATTTAGAGGAGCGTTTTAATAAATTCGAAACCATACACAGCGACTTTGATGCCTTGCAGACACAGATCGAAGTGCTTTCCGATGACGACGAGTCTGCGTTGGCTGAGCGTGAGGACTTTGACCGCCAGTTCTTCAACCTGGTGGCACTCACCCGCAGCCTCCTCGGTGTCTCGGCCAACGGTGCTGCGTCGGAGGCGGGCTTCAGAGATGCTAACTCAGGTGCACATGTTTCATTTAGGAATTCTTTTGTTCATTTGCCTAAAATAGATTTACCTCATTTCGATGGGAACTACCAATGCTGGCTTGAGTTTAGGGACACCTTTGGGTCATTGATTCACGACAATTCTAACATAAGTGACATTAATAAGTTCCACTACCTGCGAGCTTCACTCCAAGGAAATGCGGCTTTAATTATAAAAAATATTGATTTTAAAGCCGAACATTATAATCTTGCATGGGACCTGTTGTGCGAACGTTACAATAACAACCGACTTCTTGTGAAAAATCATTTTCAAGCTTTGTTTGATGTCGAACCCATTACAAAAGAGTCAAGTGTTTCCATCAGAAACCTTGTTGATGTTATTAACAAAAATGTAAGGGCACTAACTACATTAAAAAAGCCCACTCAGTATTGGGACGATATTATTATTTATTTCATAGTTAAAAAATTAGATTTAATAACAAGTCGAGACTGGGAAGAGCATAGAAACAATACGTATAAAGATGATCCTACATTAATACAATTTTGTTCATTTTTAAGCAGGAAAGCGGACTGGTTAGAATCAGTGGAGTCTAATCATAGTTCTTCGGAAATCGATACTATTGTCGCTTTGAATAATAGTCATACAAATAAAACTGATTCTAAACAAAATCAAACAAATAAAAAATTAGATAAAAACAGTAAATGTCCACTTTGCTCCCAAGCACATACATTATTTAAATGTGAATCTTTTAGAAACTTGTCCGTAGAAAATCGCATACAAAAGGCAATTGAATTTAATGTTTGTATAAATTGCTTACGCTTTGGACATAATTCTAAAAAATGTAGATTTTCACATTGCAAATATTGCAAAACAAAGCATAATACGCTTTTGCATTTGGAAAGTAACGATCCCAAACTTGCTTCCGATCCATTGCCTTCTGCCATGCCTTCTGCACTGCCTTCTGCTTCGCCTTCTTCAAATGTTGTGCTTTCAGCCAATTCCATGCAGCTTGCTACTTCTGCGCATGTTTTACTGTCCACAGCTATGGTGAACGTGACTGGCGTGAC
Organism: Gortyna flavago; assembly: GCA_963669345.1. Taxonomy (NCBI): domain Eukaryota; kingdom Metazoa; phylum Arthropoda; class Insecta; order Lepidoptera; family Noctuidae; genus Gortyna; species Gortyna flavago. Next base: position 13,192,798 of record OY770129.1, read on the forward strand.
GGGTAAGAAGTACACTGCGCGCCTACTGCTGGACAACGGCAGTACGGCGAACTTTGTTACGCAGAGCTTATCAGAGAAGCTGGGTTTGTTACGACGCGGTACGAGCACCAAGGTAACGGGTATTAATAATCACATATCCACCAGTACACAGTCTTGTCACCTCTCTATAGAGTCTTTATGCTGTGCCTTTACTGTAGATATCGAGTGTCACATTTTGCCTGAAATCACAAAGGTTCTACCGTCTTCATTCGTGCATATCAATCACGTCCCTATTCCTTCAGGTATCAAGCTTGCAGACCCGAACTTTAACGTTCCGTCGGTCGTAGACATCCTGGTAGGGGCTGAAGTTTTCTGGAATGTCTTAGGTAGCAAAACGATAGACTTAGGGAAAAACCTACCTAAATTATGCGAGACCAAGTTAGGATGGTTAGTTTCAGGTAGTATTTCGCACCAATCATGTTTTTCCGCTAATCATTTTTGCCATCATTCCAACGTCACTCCTGACCTCACTCAATTTTGGGAGCTTGACAACGTCGCTTCAAAACATTCACTCTCACTTGAGGAGAGAATGTGTGAGCAGTCTTTTGCTCAAACCACCGTTCGTAATGATGGTGGGGGATTCGTCGTCACTATGCCATTAAAAGGGGATCCTAGTACATTAGGTCATTCTTTTAGGAATGCTAGGAATCGTTTTCTTTCCCTTGAACGGCGATTTAAACGCGATCCATCATTTCATAAAAAATACAATGAGTTCATGAGAGAATATGAGCGCCTAGGTCATATGACGTTAGACTCAGACTGTACTCCATCACCAGAAAACTCCATGAGCACATATTACATTCCGCATCATGGAGTCATTCGCAGTTCTAGCACCACTACACAACTACGCGTAGTATTCGACGCATCAGCTTCTACCAGTTCGGGGGTGTCACTTAACGACATTCAGATGGTCGGCCCGGTAGTTCAAGACGAACTGTTTTCTATTTTAACACGTTTTCGTCAGCATAGGTACGTGGTCTCAGGTGACGTGGAAAAAATGTACAGGGCCATAGAGTTAAATCCAGTCCAACGACCTCTTCAAAAAATAATTTTCAGGTTTGAACCTTCAGAACCTCTTAATACCTACACTTTAAATACGGTTACCTATGGTACCGCTTCTGCACCCTATTTAGCCACTAAGTGTCTAGTAAGTTTGGCTGATAACATTGAGGATAGTCGTGTCCAGTGTGCCATTCGACGTGACTTCTACGTCGATGACTTTCTTAGTGGAGGGAATACCATAGCTGAAACTGTTGACATTTCTAAAAAGGTACATTCGGTTCTATCATCTGCAAAATTCAATTTACGTAAATGGCGGTCAAATAAATATCAAATTCTTAAAGAAATTACACATAGTAACGAGTTACATAACACTTTACATTTTTCTGAGCAAGGTCCAAACTCATCTCAATCTAAGACTTTAGGTCTTAACTGGGTTTGTGACTCTGATTCACTTACTTACACTATAAATATCACCTCCACTACTAAAGTCACCAAACGTCATGTTCTTTCTGTTATCAGTCAAATCTTTGACCCACTAGGCCTCGTAGGTCCGTGCGTCGTCGAAGCAAAGATAATCATGCAGCGTCTATGGCTAGACAAGTATGACTGGGATGACGAAGTATCGCACGAAGTCAGAAACCTTTGGTCTACATTTGAAGGCACAATAACAGCATTAAACACCTTAAAAATTCCTCGTTGGGTTTTGCGTGAAGGCTCTATTACGCATGAAGTACACGTCTTTACCGATGCGTCCGAGAGGGCGTATGGCGCTTGTGTGTACATTCGGTCTTGTAATGGTAGTGGATCCATAGGCGTACAACTTCTAGTCTCTAGAAATCGAGTAGCGCCCATCAAACCAACGACGATACCGAGGCTTGAACTTTGTGGAGCTTTGTTAGGTGCAAGGCTGTGTACTAAGGTTCAGGAATCGCTTACCATGCCCATTCATAGATGTAGATTCTGGTGCGACTCAACCATAGTCCTGGGTTGGCTCTCTACTCCTTCTAATCAACTTAAACCTTTTGTCAGAAACAGAGTCAACGAGATACAGGAAAGTACTTGTGGTCATACCTGGAGCTACGTACCGTCGAAGGACAACCCGGCGGATCTTGTTTCCCGTGGTCTCAGTGCCAACGTTATCATAGACACACCTCTGTGGTGGTCTGGACCCTCATTTTTACAGCATAGTGAAAATGAGTGGCCCAGCATGCCAAACAACGGGAAAGATAGTCTGCCGGAAGTAGTGACTCATTTCATTGGTAGTGATAGTAACAATCATTCATTAAGTAATTATCATTCAGACGTAATCATTAATTCATCAATCATTCATGATTTGTTAGTAAAGTATTCTAGCTTAACAAAAATTCAAAATATATTTACATATGTACAACGCTTTATTTACAATGTAAAAAATAAAAATAAATTGTATGGTAATTTCTCAGCAACTGAACTAGAAAACTCATTACATATAATTATACATTATTCACAGCTTGAAATGTTTCCAGAAGAGTATAATTTGTTAAAGTCTGGACAAAAATTACCACGCAAAAGTAGATTGCTTCCTCTGACACCGTTCATTGACAATCATAACCTTATTCGCGTGGGCGGGAGGCTCGATAACTCCCCCTACGATTTTAGTGTAAAACACCCTATTATTTTATGCAGTAAGCACATACTTACAAAACTTCTATTTCAAATGCAACATTTACAGCTTGTACATGCTGGTCCACAGTTGTTATTATCACATATACGACAAACTTATTGGCCTCTAGGTGGCAGAAACTTGTCTAGATTTGTAGTGAATAAATGTCTTAAATGTTTCAGACATAAGGCTCAGAACGTACAGCCTATAATGGGTCAACTACCTAGCTCAAGAACAAATCTTGAGTTTCCTTTTTTAAATAGTTACGTTGACTATGCTGGGCCAGTATTGGTGGCCAATCGTAAAGGCCGAGGATGCAAACTTACAAAATCCTATATGTGCATCTTTGTCTGCTCGGCAGTGAAAGCCGTACATTTGGAGCTCGTCACCGACCTCACCACTGAGGCCTACATGGCTGCTCTAAATCGTTTCGTGGCGCGTCGTGGCAAGCCTCGAAGCATCACGTCCGATAACGGGACTAACTTTGTAGGCGCATCAAACGAGATGCATAGGTTCTTGCAATCATCAAATGTTGCATCTGAAATGGCGCAGCAAGGTATCGAATTTATTTTCACGCCTGCATACAGCCCTCATTTTAATTCATTGGCTGAAGCTGCTGTAAAATCATGTAAGCATCATTTAAAACGGTTACTGCATCTTACTCATTTCACCTTCGAAGAGATGGCCACCTGTCTCATTCACATAGAGGCGGTTCTTAACTCACGCCCTCTTACTCCTCTTTCTTCAGACCCTAACGATTTTTCGGCACTCACTCCCTTCCACTTCCTAATTGGACGGCCATTCTTATCAGTACCACATCCTCAGGTGACTGAAGCCAACATCACGCGGTTGGATCGCTGGAAGAGAATCCAGCATATCAGGCAGCATTTCTGGCGACGGTTCCATAATGAGTACACTTCTCTGCTGCAGGCAAAATCCAAGTGGTTTCATTCCAGAGGTGAAGTGAAGCCGGGGTCCTTAGTCCTGATAAAGGACAAAACAACGCCACCTCTGCTCTGGTCCCTGGGCCGGGTCACGAAGACCTATCCCGGCGTCGACGGGGTCACGAGAGTGGCCGAATTGAAGACGAAGCGGGGCACCATTCGTCGTGCCTTCAACTGCATCTGCCCCCTTCCAGTCGAAAATTGAAGACTTCCCTTCAACCCGGGGAATATGTTGGCGCATCACATATGCGCGTGATTGACCGAGGGGACGGCGCGGGGCGTCGGGGTACCGAACCCGGTACGCGACGGCCGCTGCGTGCCCTTCACTCCACTCGGCTCACAGACGCGCTCGACCACGGGCATTTCATTGTTATATCTTATAAGTTGATTAAGTAAATTATGGTATTAAAACCTATCTAAAATACAGTCCACTGCTTCTTTTATTATCAAGTCCCGATTGAGCCCATTCAATTACATATTTTTAAAGTACACATAAACTCATTATTTTTACTAAGGCGAAAAAGTCGAGAACAATTTGGATTCGGAGATATAATATTATAATTATGGAGGCGTTATATATATTTTTCTCAAATTCATTAAAGCGTTGTCGCCATACAAATAAATGTTTCTACAACTGCGACTATTCAAATAAAATGTGATTAATTATTGACCGCCGACTTTTTATTTTTTATCCCAAGTCGTCGAACAAAATGGGAGAACTCCTTTGATCATTTGAATGTATTTCTATCAATAACCAGCCATGGTAAACATACTAAGTGTTAGATTGTATTAGTACACGTTTCTGTTATTTGATTCGCTAAGTTTCCTCAAAAGGTTTTTAGAAAGATCAAGTTTACTAGGGGCTTTTTTTTTTTTTTTTTTAAAAATGGCATCTCGCAGTTCATCCTTTATGAGGATGGCTACTGCTTAACCGGACTTTCCTGTGGATGCCTCGAATTAAGGCCTCCAGCCAGGGCAAACAATAACTTAAAAACTAAGCGACAGCGCTAAGGGTAACCCCCTGCGGGGTTCGGACCTCGGCTCAGGGCGTCGCTGGAAGAGGACAGCAAGGGACAGGCTGGATCGGTATTATTATTGGTGTTTAGGGGCGAATTTAAAACTACAGGCTCAGCTGCGCGGGCTGGCTCGAGCAAGGGTCGGGGGGGGCACGGTGATGGTGCGGGGCGTCGCGACGGGCCTCGGCGGCGAGGACGGAAGGACGGATGTCTGAGCTTGTGTTTGTATTGACGTCTGAGAGTACTAGTGGCCTTACTGCTCTCCTGGAGGAGGGTAGTGGCGTCGTCGGGGATAGTGAGGGTATGCCTTGGTCGGCGAATCCTACTTATGCGGGAGGGAGTGTATCGGGAGGCCGCCGCAATCAGGGGATTGGGGTGCTTTATGGCAGAGTCAAAGAAGCGCTTGGAGAGGCGTTTCATGAACTGCTGGATGGTGGGGAGTCTGAGATCTAGATGCCGATTCACATTTCGGACATAGAAGGGGGCTCCCGTGACCTTTCGGAGGAAACGGTTCTGAAGGGTTTGCATTTTATGCAGAAATCGCGGCTTGGCGTGTGCGAAGACTACGCAAGCATAGGTCATGATGGGACGGATGACCGCGGTGTAGAGGCGCATTTACTAGGGGCGAATTTCACCTAACTTTTATACCTACTAATACTATACTGAGAATAAATTTTGAATTTTTGACAGTATATCCATACAAGAACTGTCAGACGTCGATTTTATTCCATGGATAAAATATATCTGACTTTGATAAAATCAGCCCTAAACAGAATAACCCAAAATCTAACAATAAATAGCAAAAAAATAGATTTTCCTAATTATTATTTTACCTAAATGGATTAATACATTTCGCCTACTTTTTATAGTAGGTACGATTTCTATTATTAAAGCTTATTACATCTCAAAAATAATTAACATTGGCACTTTGAACCCAGTTTATTAGTGTCAAATACATGACAAAGCGCTCCGTTCCCCAGAAAGCCGTAGAAGGTGCGTCAATTTTTATACTGATAACGATGTGATAACCAATCAAACATAAAAATATTCTGTAATGTAATTTGATCGTTATTTTACTAACTAGAACGGCCTATTACTCTGTAAAATAACGAAAAGTAATTTATTTTAAACCACAATAATTTCCTTTTTTTTTCCAATATTTACCTATAAGTTTGATTCTTTAAAACAATCGTCTGTAAATACATCATCAATAAATTTTACATTGCAACAAACGATAATTTATAATTATCGTCAGTTTTAAGCTATTATAAAATGCATTCAGAAAATTAATTTTCTCAAAAATTATTCTCTTGTTAGCGACCAGCGACACCGACATAAAATGTTAATGGAAATGGTTATAACTTTCAAGTAACCAACACATACGGAGGTAAATACTTACCTAACCATAAAACTAGCTGAAACTAATATTGGAAGTACGCACATGCCGCCATGACACTTTTGTTTAGCAACTACATTGCGTGAGTTATAATGAGACCCGGGAAATAGGGGCGCATTCATTTTGAAATGGATGGATAACTTGGATGATAGATTTTTTACGAGCAGTAATAAATAGTTGATAATGGATTATCCTAATAGGTCATTATTGTTTTTTGATGGTCACGGAAGTGGGTTCATTTTTGAGGGTTCGTTTTTCTTGTTGATAATGAACCAACCTACACTGTATTTATTTAAACAAATTGTTACAGCCCAGTGGTAACGACCCCGACTAATGACTCGTGGGTTCGAACCCAGGCAGGAGCTTTACTTTATGTAAATAATTTCAGCACCACTACTCTCAAACGGTGAATGAAAACATCGTGAGGAAACCAGCATGCCCTAAAACCAAAAATTTGAAGACATGTGACATCTACCTAGCCGCACTTGGCCCGCGTGTTAGATTATAGTGCACTCCCTCTCGAAGAGATGGCCTGTGCCCCAGCAGTGGGAACGTTATAGGCTGATTATGCTATGAATTTACGAGTGAGCCGTGTTTATTTTCAAGCCACGTAAATCAAGCTACACCTAATATCAAATATTCGTACTGAGAATTAAATAGACAAAATAACTGTACCTACCTCCTAAACAATGGCATCCTTCATTGCTTTAAAAATGCGTAGAATATATTTTTATACTAGCTGTGCCCTGCGACTTCGTTCGCGTGGATGTGGGAAAACAAAATGTGTCTCTAATAATTGTTTAAATTTTTTCCTAAAATAAAATAGTAGCCCAAATTACTCCTTTATAACATCAGCTATCCGCCAGTGACAGTTCCGTCAAAATCCATCCAGCCGTTTAGGAGATCAGCCGTAACAAACAGACAAAACAATTTAAATCGTTTTTTGTTCTACGTACCTACGGTATATACCTTCATGATTATCCATTTAGTAAAAACCTGTTATTTTGACATTACAAACAGACACTTCAATTTTATTTATTTGTTTATATGCATAGATAACAACTCACCACTGCGCACTGTTTATTGTTCTGGATCACAATAGACCAAATTAGTTACACTTCAAAGGTCAGTGAGCAAGATGACCTCATGACTTATAGCTGTTAAAAAGTATTCTTAGTAAGTTCCGCATTTTCGTTTTATAACACAGACTTCCGAAAAATTCCGAAGAGAAAAATTTATTTTTTATTCTAGTTTAATATTGATGATGTTTTAACTTAATGGAAAAAAATCGTATTATTGAAGCTTGAACTCAAAAACTACCCAAGCAAAGTTAATCAAATTTATATGGAACCACCACCCCTGAGGCATACCTTATCCGTTAACAACAATTGGTACATAGTTAAACAATTGCAGCCAAGCGGTGCCAAGCTAAGGTGCATTGAAGGATTGAAGACACCGCTTAGAATAATCATCAAAATTCGCATAGAAATGCCGGAGATGCAGTACATTTATGCATATAAATAAATAAAAATAAAAATCGTTTATTTTCAGAAGTCGAAGGCCCATAGCGTGTTAGTATTACCAAACAAACTTAAAACTATGTTAGTAGTAACACAGATGCACACATGAGTACAAAAACACAGCATCCACTCACATATAGGAAGATTTATCAAGTCCCATGTCTGACATGTAGCTTGATAAAGCTATCCATTGTAGGCCTCTCTAACCTGTCAGCAAAAACCATCAGAATGCTATTGCTGCTTCCCCTCACCCCGTGCACCACTTTTATAACTTCATACATAATTATGAATAATTACCTAATGTATTATATACTAAATCCTTCCTGAAAGTAGGTATGTAGATCACGTTAATGAAAGAAACATGGTTCATTCGTTTTTAGGAAAATTGCGGACACACAAACATACATACCGACATAATGGTCGAATACAGAACCCCTTTTTTTGAAGTTGGTTTGCTATATGAGGGATATACCTAATAATAAAAAAAAATTAATAATAATGTCCCTACTTACATTATTATTTTCAGAACATAATTAAATAAAAAAAAAAACGAGATTGTAATATAAGAGCTTGGTTACCAAAGTCAATTTATTGTTTAACAATTTTTAATATAATTAATAACACAGAAAGGTCCAATGAAATTAAAGTATCAAGCTATTCGGGAAAGGCAATTTTGTTTTTTAATCATAACGCTAAACATAATAACGAAATACTCAATGAAGTAGGAAGATACCACGTTTTGAAGATAATCGAAAGAGTATCAACAAAGATGAAACTGTAGTTTTATAAATATCTTGGTTTAAGCATTGAAAGAGTACTTACTGCATTACCGATGTAATTTGAATAAATAAATTATTAAATGTACCAAAATTAATAGACCAGGGGGCCTAAAAAGTCCACTTTGGCAGAATCATAAAACAATTCATATCACGCAATTCATCTGTTTGACAGTTTCATACCTATATATCCCTGAAGGGTTAGGCAGAGGAGTACCTATAGCATTTTACGAATTTCCATACAAAACTGTCATACAGATGAAATTGCGTGATATGAATTGTTTTATGATTCTGCCAAAGTGGCCTTTTTAGGCCCCCAGTAGGCTCAGAACAGTTTGATTAATTGTTAAGTAACCATATCAGTATCAATCTATTTACCTGCATACTAATGTTGTTTAATAATTAATTGATGGACTGATTGATAGAAAACGCACACATTAACTGTAAGCAGATAAAAAAAATACCTACATATAATTATTTGGAAAAACATTCTTAGAAAAGATTTAATAAGTTTTTCACAAATCAATTCTGAGGTTTGTTTACGAACGAAGCTGCAGGAAACAATTACTTAAACAATTAGAAACGAATCAACTGTCTTGAAACCCATTCTAACAACCGACCAATTCCTTTGACCATGTACTGGCTAAGATTCAAATAGATTAGTATCTCTCCTCCTATGAAATGTACCTACCTATCTAACGGAGACCTACAAACAATATCACTGGATATTCAGAGATGTGTGGGGCATCTGAACGTATCATCTTTCCCTACAGGTGAAACAAAGCTCTTTGCGTGTACGCTACCAAGGCCCTTGGCTTGCAAACATTGGTGGCCAAAGCCAACATCTTGGGTATTACACCTGACTTTAAAATGTACCTACTGAGGACTGATTTTTGTATGCATTGAGAAAAGTAGGTAAACTTCTGGACTCCTGTACCTATAAAGCTGAAAGCTATATATACGAGTAGCTTACTGCTGAAATTAAACTGTCATCATAACTTTTTTATTAGAAAGTTCTATTGTACATTAGGCCAAATCTACTGTTGCAAAACTTTTAGTAGATGTTTGTGAATTCATTCATAATTGTATAAAAACATTTGCAATTCGTTATTTTTTGTTAAATTGTCCGGAAGTGTATTCCGTTTTCTGATAATGATAAACAGTTCGCAGTTTCTTTTGTATATAAAAATAACAAAAAAAAGCAATTTTTTTGGTTACCGTATCGTATGCCTCACGATGTTTTCCTTCTCAAAACGGTGAAGGAAAACATTGTGAGGAAACCGGCATGCCCTAGAACCTAAAATTCGAAGACATGTGACATCTAGCAATCCGCACTGGGCCCGCGTGGTAGATTATAGCCCACTCCCTCTCGAAGAGAGGAGGCCTGTGTCCCAGCAGTGGGATCAATATAGGCTGATTATGATATGATGACATCGTATGTACCTTCCTACCCAGGTAACTTACCTACAAAATATTTCAGATATTCAATATCGAAATTGATTAGATATCGAACTATCGCATTACAGGCACATGCTCTCATCAATTATTCGATACGATATCGTCACCAACCAATGTCAATCTTAAATCGAAATAGATGTAAAATGAATTACATGACATATTTCAGACAATTATTCTTGAAAGAGAAGGAAGTGAATGATAGCGTGACGGTTGACAGGGGAGAATGGAAGAAGAAAACATGTTGCGCCGACCCCAAATAACATGGAACAAGGACATGAAGATGACGATGATGATGAGGACCTAAATATGAAAAAAAGGGAAGTTCGATGTAGGAATGTATCCAAAAACCTAAGTAGGTATAAATACTACCTCAGCGCCACTAGCATCATAGTATAAAATACATATTCATAATTATTAAACGAGTAGTAGTTAATATGAAAACCAGGGTGCTTACTCTCGAATATAATTCCGACAGATCGACATTGGTCAAACGTCAGTTAGTTGAGTTAAACTTCAGGGATTGGCTAGACTCCGTGAGTCCAACCAATCCCTGACGTTTGACTGACAATTCCAATGTCAATCTATCGGAATTATATTCGAGAGTAAGCACCCTGGTAACATCCTGGTTACATTGTATTCATACATCTGGTTCTATGTTAAAATTTGTACTCAAGTATTTATAAACCTGCCTCTTAAACTAGGTAAACCTGTATACCTACCCGTGTACCTGTTACGTTTCATATGTATGGATTATATCTGAACATTCGTATTAAATAAACCAAAAACAACACAACATGTTTCGTGAAATTGGTAACAAGAATATTTTCGGTATTCTAGTAGGAACATACAAAATATTAACAACATTTTGGTATTAAATCTCGTAGACAAAACAGAGTGACATTTGAACTGTATCGTTTTGACGTGTTTCCCTGCATTGCCATTAATTATTTTCAATGCTAGGAGCGCTTTGACAGGCAAACGAGCGAAATTCCGGTTACCAAGTTCTCAAATTCGGTTGTTTGTGAGACGATTTTAGTTTTCAATTTAATTTCAACTCTTTGGTTTTTCAAATTTAATTTAACTTTTTGAGAGCTGGGCTGGCCTAGTGACCACAGCTGCGACTTACGAGTTTGTAGGTACATAAATGGCGAAATGCCATTTATGTTTAAGTTGAAATTAAAGAAATAAATAAATAATAATAAATAAATAAGTCCTATGCCTTCAATCGGGCATTAATCCAGACCCCGAAAAGACTTACACAATACACACTTTGCCCGACCTGGGACTGGAATCCAGGACCTCATGCTCAGCAGTAAGTAGCGCTTGCGGCTACTAGACCAACGTGGAATAATATAAAAGCAAAAATTCGGAACAATCCTCTTCACATAGCTGTTTATTTATTGATCAAACAGAATGCCAGTTAACTGTCTACATACTGAATTGACAATACAAAAAAGTACTGCTGACCTATTTTCAACAACAGGCGCGCTGATGGGGTTCATTCTCTGGAAGGCTGCAGGTTGGTTTTCATAAAACTGAACAAAATTTTGATGAACTACGAGTACTAACAGTTTTTCAATAGAATGCGGATGTTTTTATCAAAGTGCTGCTTTATAATTTTTTTTGGTTAATAGTGTTATCGATACATTTAAGCCTTGAACTGTTAAAAGTTAATGCTCTGTTATAAATTTAATAAAATAAAAAATAACAAACTTACTTGCAAATTAAATATAAAAACCACAACAAAATTTTCAACACACTTATAAGTCATCATCTGTCTAGCCTTTTCCCAACTATGTTGGGGTCGGCTTCCAGTCTAACCAGATGCAGCGGAATACCAGTATTTTACATGGAGCGAATGCCTATCTGACCTCCACAACCCAGCTACTGAGTAATACCACAGATAATATAATACTCTAGTAGTAATACGATACCCCTCGGTAAGACTGGTTGTCAGACTTTCGGGCTTCTGCATGACTACAAATAATGACTGTCAAAGATCCACGAATGACAGCCGGGACCAACGACTTAACATGCTTTCCGAGGCACGGAGGGGTCTCGTTATGTAAAGATGGTCACCCAACCACAGACCAACCGTGGCAAGCGTAGCTTAACTAGATCGATCGACTTGTGCGGCCTGTTTTATTTAGCCACGGGCCCCAACACACCTAAAAGTTCATTTTGGAAATAACTAAGATATTAAAACAGAAGAAGAACTAGCAGGGGTTCGAGGAGGTGGAGGGGGGGGGCTCAGGGGATCAGACCGGAATAAATCTTTGACATAACTGCTTGCCTGCACAAGTAAAGACAATAAACAAAAGAATCCTAAGTCTAAATACTGTTTTGGATTCGGGAGTACAATCTTAATTTGTGCTGAGTTACTAAACAATATTTTATGGTCTATGGGTCCATTTATCTTTGAACATCACGTCCACAAACGATTCGAACTTAACTCAAAAACTTAACATGCAAAAAGTAATAGAGTTACATACATTATGCTCGTTAAGTATGAAAGTTAAATTGTAAATCATCATGAAACAGTGTTTTTATTATATCGATGGCAGTGACATCTGCCGTCACGAACCGCGCAACAGCTGTTCTCTCTTTGTAATTCCCCCACGAGTTGAGCAAATGTCTGTTTACTGATTCAGAGGCCTTTTCACTTAAAAAGTCTATAAGCGATTGGAATAGATGGCTTCCCCTATTTCTTTATTGAAGAAAGTTTTAGTCAAGCGTGTGTGGTTAGTATGAAAATTTTAATTTTTTAGAAAATTTGTTGTTTTGAATGTTATCGGTTGCTGAACTGGAATTATAGGGAGCATTATGATTTACCGATGAAATGTGGGTTTACCTAACCTTGAGAAAACAGGCGTAAAGATATGTTATTATGTTGAAAACCAGCGTCAGGCACTACATTCTGGCGTTTTTGCTGAACTGGGTCTTTTTGGCGCAGCCGTGAGGCACACTTTCATGCTAATTTGTTCATTGCACTTTAGAAACACACAAGGCCTCTCACAAGGTGGACCGACGACCTTGTGAAGGCCGCAGGAACCCGTTGGATACGAGAAGCACAGAATCGGTCGAAGTGGAGGTGCTTGGAGGAAGGCTATGTCCAGCAGTGGACGTCTTTCGGCTGAAATGATGATGATGACATTAGAAAGAAGAAAAAAAAGTTGTTTATTCTGCACAAGCAAAACGCACATTAAAAATAAAAAATACATAAAATATACACATACAACGTAGTCAAAAGCCTCGTACTCAAGCATATAAAATGTTGACTATTTTGTCCATGCTTGATGTCAGGGCCAGGGACCAAAGACAATACATTATTTGACATTGACATACTTATAGTACTCTTTGACATTGACGATACAAACTAATCCGTGATGCGCCCGCGACACTGGCAGATAATAACAATCAAAACAAAATGCCAATTGCAGAGTAGAAATATAACTACGTTTGTAACAAACAAACAACAATAATAAGAACAATTAAGCCGTGTGTCGCATCTGTGCAAGAACAGGTTGATTACACTTTTTTTTTTAAACACAATCTCAAAGCATTTATTTCAAATAAACCAATTACAGGACCTTTTGAATTGTAAAGGAGTCGGTCAGTCAGAAAGATGAAGGTTGATTTATTTATTTGCTTTATATTATATTGTGCGCCTTTTAAACTGTGCTAAATAAATGTATTTTCTTTCTTTATTTTCTTTATGTTTTAAAAGTCACCATTTTAACTCTACACTTTTTATTTTTTGCTTTATGCAGTTTGTTTATGCTTTTTTTTTCTACTACATAAATACCAGTATCTCTCGTGGTTAAGTCTGAATTAACAATAAATAATGTACAGAGGCCAGCACATCAAGCTACCCCAATCTGTCAAATTTCTTTGATAGATTTTCAATTTTACTACAAAGGTATAAGGTTCATATTCAATTGGGAAAATTTGACAGATTGGGGTAGGTTGATGTGCTGGCCTCTGTACTAAATAAATCTTAATTGAAACATCATCAACTATTGGTTTGTAGTGTTCTAGAGAAAGAAACACGAATAATACTTCAAAGTTCCAACTGTTTCTATTTTCTAAACTTAAAACTTGTTGTAAAAACTGCCGAGTCTAAATTTATTTGCAGTTTTATCCAAATTTTCATTTTGTTATTTTACTTTATTAACAAAAGATATTAGTGTCACACAGAATTGATTTACTGCTGAAATGTTAATAAAGACTGACCTGGAGTAGATGCTCGTTTGAAGGGCAATTAGGTTAAATTAATTACTTAGAAATGAACTTACCTAAATCTGACTTGTGTCAAACTTCGGTTCTTTTAGTAAAATTCAAAGAAATTTGCAAAATGACGACTAAAAACATCATACAGCTTATCATAATCAGCCTTTAATGTTTCCACTGCTGGGACAGGCCTCTCCGAAAGGGAGTGGACTGTAATCTACCACGCGGGCCCAGTGCGGATTGGTAAATGCTACATGTCACATCCAAAAACAAAAAAATCATGCTAAAAGGATAATTTTCTGGCTCATGTGGTAAAACATCCATTAAAAAAAAACCGTTTCACAAACAACACACACACACAAATGTCAAAGAAAAATAAAACGTCACCTCATTTTTAATTACTCAACGATCCTAATGGTCACAGACTTTAATTATACTTTATTACACTTATTCCAAGTATTCAAGAAAAAGGCGCGGCTTGATTACTTTCACCTTGTTAAACCTTTATTGCATGGGTCAATTACTTAGTACATGCATGCAACTGTCGGACTCTACGTACAGTCAGCAAAAGGGATAAGTAACCAGGGTCGTCGGATATTATAGTTGAAGTTTAGTAAGTAACGCATGGATATTTTCGAACGATATTTAATTTGTTAGATGAACTGTTTGTTTTCTATTATTTAATTTTATAACCTTTGACCACACACACACACACACAAACACACCCTTAAACATACACCCTAACACACACACACATACACCCCAACTCACTCCCACACTCAAAGTTATTATTATTATACACTAAAACATGTTTCCCGTTGACTCATTCACTACACCCACATTCGCTTCTCACATGTTGGCAATCCATACAATGTTATGAAATGGGGGGCCTGGAGATCTATAGCACAAGCCTCGGCCTAGTTTAGACTCCAGATCTCCCAGAAATTACAAAATTTCTTGTAAAGATTTCCTGTCAGCTGTATAATGGTATAACTGATGTAACTTGTGGAGATGAAATAAACATTTATTTTTATTATTATTAATTAAATTAAATTTATTCGAAAACATCCATAGGTTTTAAAAATATTTCGGGTCAGTCTTTTAAAAATAATTGGCTTTTATAGTGATTTCAAATTACAGTGTTAATAGGTAGGTATATAAATAAATATAAACTTGAATTAAGGTTAAAAAACAAATTATCTATTACACAGGCAAATATACCTGGTCGGTTTATGACGCAAATTGTTGTTTTTCTTTCGCGTCATCAGCAAGCGTAGTGCCTTGCAGCTTTTGACCGCTATTTAGCAAGCGTGGAGGTGGATTTTTATTCCGCGAGTACATAATTATGTACTACCAGGATAAAAGTCTTATGTCTTAACCCAGGTCATGGTCTATTTGTGCGCTAAATTTCATCGAAATTCGTTCTACGGTGAAGGCGTAAAAGGTAACAAAGACTAACATAGAAGTACTTTCGCATTTAAAATATTAGTAGGTACCTATAGAAGTATGGATGTCGGTACCTGCGTATGTATTAATACAACTACAGTGACTTGTAATTTGCAATGAACTAACTACCAAGTTAAATTGTCGAGGGATTACGTAACTAACTTTGAGTAAAGGAATTAAAAAGTTGAAAACACAACTTTTCTGTAGTGACGGAGTAAAAATGTTCTTGAAGGCAATTGCTACTTATAATGTCTTGATACTTTCATTCACCTCGGCTATTGTATTTTCTTCTTTAATTACTCTAGAATCAAAACAGTTTTTAGGGCTCCGTTGTTCGTCTGTCCGTCCGTCTGTCACAAGGCTGTATATATTGAACCGTAATTGGTAAATACTACTTTTCCCAGAGTGTGTACTACTATGGCCGCTATAAGAACAAATAATAATAAATAAAATAAAGTAAAAAATTAAAGCCCCCAAACACGAAACGCGCTTGCTTCGGCGTTTTTTGGTCGATCTTTAAAATGTGTAGTGTAAAATATTGTAAGGAGGTACGGAACACTTCGTGTTCGAGTCGGACTCGCACTTGGCCGCTTTTTTATTTTTTTCTGTGTAACTTAATTGATTGCATCCAATTTGTTGATTCGCGTCTTGTCGTTGTCTCTGGCAAGTGAAAATATAATATGGCTTTCGAAAATTAGGTTGCGATGAAAGCCGAAAAGGTTGAAGGTGGCGAGATCCTTATAAAAGAATTCTATTGCTAAAATGATCAAAGTAAGAAAATATTATAGCAATGAGTTGAAGGTATTTTCGGCAGAATTTGACGCCTTTCGTGAAATATGACCTCTCAATTAAAATAGTTTTCGACGTACCCTGTTTTACTTGGAATTCTTCTCAGCGATCCAGAAATGTTTGACGAATTCATTTGGAAATAGCGCTGAACTTTTAAACAGCTTTTATTGTATACATAGCTACTTACTTACATTTAATTAAATGCTCTCCAACCCCTCCAATTAATAAAGCCTCTGAACTTTTAAACTGAGTATTTATGATTTTTGTAAAACTGCATGATTATTAAAAATAAAATGTTGATCGTTTGTAATCAACAAAATATTATTTTGGAAAACACAATCCAGCATTAATTACGATGTCCAAATATGCTTAACGAAATTTTACTAATTTTAATAAAGTAATAAACAGCTGCTTTGCTGCAGTTTCCAAGGAAGTCTTCATCAACGGTATGTTTATGTAAGTACATTACTGAAATACAAGCGTATTTTTGAAAATACCAGGACGTGTATTAAAGGGAGGGTCTCTCAAATAACTTCATCTCGACCCAACCTTTTTCGCCACCATTTTAAAAGATCAAAAACACGTTACTAAAAGCAATAATTAAAAGGAATATAGCAGCGAGAGTATTCCGGCCGGTAAAGCCCGAAGATCGGCCATTTAACCTCTTGTCCCATTGTAATAAAGTTAGTAAGACGGGAATTTCATTAGTAAGCTGCGAGGGAGGATTCGCGATGACTTAACTTATTAAAGTATCGTTAGGGACACGTGACTTGTTAATAGCTTTGAAACGCACAGGTTGGCCAATCACTGCTTGAGGAACAGTCTTGGCTAATAGATGGCGAAGATTTATTTAGTCGTATTAAAATAATTTGATGGTTCATAAAATTATGGGGCATCTTTTAGGCGGGTTTGTAGGGAAGTTTGGCGGTGAATAGTGTGCGATTATGGTTGACTAACTACGCTGAACGATGACTAAGTCAAGATCGGTATTTTTGGCAAGGTTCGACCAGCACCCTAATTGTGTAGCAAACTTTCAATCACAGTTCAAGGATTTTGAAGGAAATTCCTAATCCAATGCTTCATAGGCTTGTAAATTAGTCTGCTCATCAACGCAAATAACGCAATGAACGTGACTGAATTGTCAAAATTAAAATGACCAATTAATGTTATTGTATAAATAGTGGGGTAATTAATTAACATACCATATTTTACTCAATTACCCCACAGGAAGCAGAGAGCAAGGGATACAACTTACAAAGTTGGTATACAGTTACCTATTTATTTAGTATCACATCTTCGAGATTTATCATATAATAACATAGCTGTACGCAATAACCTCATTAACAGAAATACGACAACGGACTTTCCAAGTAAAACATATTTACTTGTCTCATATACTACTACACTGTCACACACTTGTCTACATTTACTGTACTACACTTGTCTCAGGCTGTGTGAACTTGGCACCCGACTTTGGAAAAAATAGTTTGTTGAAGGGTTTTTCGGAAGATTTCGGTTAGTAGTGGATAGTAGTGAACCTATTTTCGTTAGTAGTAAAACCAAAAAAAAAAAAAAAATATATAAAAAAATGTCATCCCCCGAAATTCGAAAAATCAGTTTTTTTCGATTGATTCTCATAGGCAAACGTTAGTAGTGGATTGTAGTGCAATTTTTTTCGTTTGTAGTAAAACAGAAAAAATAAAAAAAAATAAAAATATTTTCGAGTATTTTTTCAAAACGATCTTATGACTTATATTCTGTTCTGAAAGCTTCTACGATTACTACAAACGCTAGAATTGACTGAGGAAGGTCCGTAGAGGTTTGTAGTAAAAAAAATTTTGATAGTAGTTGAAAAAAAAGTTGATTAAAAGTGATAAATTGAAGAAAAACTCGTTTTGACGTCTTTATTAGTGAATATTTCTCGTTCAAAAAGATATACGATTACTACAAACGCTACAATTGACTGAGGAAGGTTCGTAGAGGTTTGTAGTGAAAAAAATTTGGTTAGTAGTTGAAATTTTTTTTTATTAAATGTGATAAACTGAAGAAAAACTCGTTTAAAAGGCTTTCTTATTGAATATTTCTCGTTCAAAAAGATAAACGATTACTACAAATGCTACAACTGACTGAGGAAGGTTCGTAGAGGTTTGTAGTGAAAAAATTTTTGATAGTAGTTGAAAAAAAAGTTAATTAAAAGTGATAAATTGAAGAAAAACTCGTTTTAACGTCTTTATTAGTGAATATTTCTCGTTCAAAAAGATATACGATTACTACAAACGCTACAATTGACTGAGGAAGGTTCGTAGAGGTTTGTAGTAAAAAAATTTTTGATAGTAGTTGAAAAAAAAGTTGATTAAAAGTGATAAATTGAAGAAAAACTCGTTTAAACGTCATTATTATTGAATAATTCTCATTCAAAAAGATAAACGATTACTACAAACGCTACAATTGACTGACAAAGGTCCGTAGCGGTTCGTAGTGAAAAAAGATTTGATAGTAGTTGAAAAAAAAGTTGATTAAAAGTGATAAATTGAAGAAAAACTCGTTTTAACGTCTTTATAACTGAATATTTCTCGTTCAAAAAGATATACGATTACGACAAACGCTACAATTGACTGAGGAAGGTCCGTAGAGGTTTGTAGTGAAAAAAGTTTTGATAGTAGTTGAAAAAAGATTTGATTAAATGTGATAAATTGAAGAAAAACTCGTTTTAACGTCTTTATTATTGAATAATTCTCATTCAAAAAGATAAACGATTACTACAAACGCTACAATTGACTGACGAAGGTCCGTAGAGGTTTGTAGTGAAAAAAGTTTTGATAGTAGTTGAAAAAAAAGTTGATTAAAAGTGATAAATTGAAGAAAAACTCGTTTAAACGTCATTATTATTGAATAATTCTCATTCAAAAAGATAAACGATTACTACAAACGCTACAATTGACTGAGGAAGGTCCGTAGAGGTTTGTAGTGAAAAAAGTTTTGATAGTAGTTGAAAAAAAAGTTGATTAAAAGTGATAAATTGAAGAAAAACTCGTTTAAACGTCATTATTATTGAATAATTCTCATTCAAAAAGATAAACGAATACTACAAACGCTACAATTGACTGAGGAAGGTCCGTAGAGGTTTGTAGTGAAATTTTTTTTGATAGTAGTTGTAAAAAAAGTTGATTAAAAGTGATAAATTGAAGAAAAACTCGTTTAAACGTCATTATTATTGAATAATTCTCATTCAAAAAGATATACGATTACTACAAACGCTACAATTGTCCGAGGAAGGTCCGTAGAGGTTTGTAGTGAAAAAAGTTTTGATAGTAGTTGAAAAAAAAGTTGATTAAAAGTGATAAATTGAAGAAAAACTCGTTTTAATGTCTTTATTACTGAATATTTCTCGTTCAAAAAGATATACGATTACTACAAACGCTACAATTGACTGAGGAAGGTCCGTAGAGGTTTGTAGTGAAAAAGTTTTGATAGTAGTTGAAAAAAAAGTTGATTAAAAGTGATAAATCGAAGAAAAACTCGTTTAAACGTCATTATTATTGAATAATTCTCATTCAAAAAGATAAACGATTACTACAAACGCTACAATTGACTGAGGAAGGTCCGTAGAGGTTTGTAGTGAAAAAAGTTTTGATAGTAGTTGAAAAAAAAGTTGATTAAAAGTGATAAATTGAAGAAAAACTCGTTTAAACGTCATTATTATTGAATAATTCTCATTCAAAAAGATAAACGATTACTACAAACGCTACAATTGACTGAGGAAGGTCCGTAGAGGTTTGTAGTGAAAAAAGTTTTGATAGTAGTTGAAAAAAAAGTTGATTAAAAGTGATAAATCGAAGAAAATCTCGTTTTAATGTCTTTATTACTGAATATTTATCGTTCAAAAAGATATACGATTACTACAAACGCTACAATTGACCGAGGAAGGTCCGTAGAGGTTTGTAGTGAAAAAAGTTTTGATAGTAGTTGAAAAAAAAGTTGATTAAAAGTGATAAATTGAAGAAAAACTCGTTTTGACGTCTTTATTAGTGAATATTTCTCGTTCAAAAAGATATACGATTACTACAAACGCTACAATTGACTGAGGAAGGTTCGTAGAGGTTTGTAGTGAAAAAAATTTGGTTAGTAGTTGAAAATTTTTTTTATTAAATTTGATAAACTGAAGAAAAACTCGTTTAAAAGGCTTTCTTATTGAATATTTCTCGTTCAAAAAGATAAACGATTACTACAAATGCTACAACTGACTGAGGAAGGTTCGTAGAGGTTTGTAGTGAAAAAATTTTTGATAGTAGTTGAAAAAAAAGTTAATTAAAAGTGATAAATTGAAGAAAAACTCGTTTTAACGTCTTTATTAGTGAATATTTCTCGTTCAAAAAGATATACGATTACTACAAACGCTACAATTGACTGAGGAAGGTTCGTAGAGGTTTGTAGTAAAAAAATTTTTGATAGTAGTTGAAAAAAAAGTTGATTAAAAGTGATAAATTGAAGAAAAACTCGTTTAAACGTCATTATTATTGAATAATTCTCATTCAAAAAGATAAACGATTACTACAAACGCTACAATTGACTGACAAAGGACTGTAGCGGTTTGTAGTGAAAAAAGATTTGATAGTAGTTGAAAAAAAAGTTGATTAAAAGTGATAAATTGAAGAAAAACTCGTTTTAACGTCTTTATAACTGAATATTTCTCGTTCAAAAAGATATACGATTACGACAAACGCTACAATTGACTGAGGAAGGTCCGTAGAGGTTTGTAGTGAAAAAAGTTTTGATAGTAGTTGAAAAAAGATTTGATTAAATGTGATAAATTGAAGAAAAACTCGTTTTAACGTCTTTATTATTGAATAATTCTCATTCAAAAAGATAAACGATTACTACAAACGCTACAATTGACTGAGGAAGGTCCGTAGAGGTTTGTAGTGAAAAAAGTTTTGATAGTAGTTGAAAAAAAAGTTGATTAAAAGTGATAAATTGAAGAAAAACTCGTTTAAACGTCATTATTATTGAATAATTCTCATTCAAAAAGATAAACGATTACTACAAACGCTACAATTGACTGAGGAAGGTCCGTAGAGGTTTGTAGTGAAAAAAGTTTTGATAGTAGTTGAAAAAAAAGTTGATTAAAAGTGATAAATTGAAGAAAAACTCGTTTAAACGTCATTATTATTGAATAATTCTCATTCAAAAAGATAAACGATTACTACAAACGCTACAATTGACTGAGGAAGGTCCGTAGAGGTTTGTAGTGAAAAAAGTTTTGATAGTAGTTGAAAAAAAAGTTGATTAAAAGTGATAAATCGAAGAAAAACTCGTTT
This sequence comes from Gortyna flavago, assembly GCA_963669345.1. NCBI lineage: Eukaryota > Metazoa > Arthropoda > Insecta > Lepidoptera > Noctuidae > Gortyna > Gortyna flavago. The sequence goes on from OY770129.1 coordinate 13,214,374, forward strand.
TAATGTCTTTATTACTGAATATTTATCGTTCAAAAAGATATACGATTACTACAAACGCTACAATTGACCGAGGAAGGTCCGTAGAGGTTTGTAGTGAAAAAAGTTTTGATAGTAGTTGAAAAAAAAGTTGATTAAAAGTGATAAATTGAAGAAAAACTCGTTTTGACGTCTTTATTAGTGAATATTTCTCGTTCAAAAAGATATACGATTACTACAAACGCTACAATTGACTGAGGAAGGTTCGTAGAGGTTTGTAGTGAAAAAAATTTGGTTAGTAGTTGAAAAATTTTTTTATTAAATTTGATAAACTGAAGAAAAACTCGTTTAAAAGGCTTTCTTATAGAATATTTCTCGTTCAAAAAGTTAAACGATTACTACAAATGCTACAACTGACTGAGGAAGGTTCGTAGAGGTTTGTAGTGAAAAAATTTTTGATAGTAGTTGAAAAAAAAGTTAATTAAAAGTGATAAATTGAAGAAAAACTCGTTTTAACGTCTTTATTAGTGAATATTTCTCGTTCAAAAAGATATACGATTACTACAAACGCTACAATTGACTGAGGAAGGTTCGTAGAGGTTTGTAGTAAAAAAATTTTTGATAGTAGTTGAAAAAAAAGTTGATTAAAAGTGATAAATTGAAGAAAAACTCGTTTAAACGTCATTATTATTGAATAATTCTCATTCAAAAAGATAAACGATTACTACAAACGCTACAATTGACTGACAAAGGTCCGTAGCGGTTCGTAGTGAAAAAAGATTTGATAGTAGTTGAAAAAAAAGTTGATTAAAAGTGATAAATTGAAGAAAAACTCGTTTTAACGTCTTTATAACTGAATATTTCTCGTTCAAAAAGATATACGATTACGACAAACGCTACAATTGACTGAGGAAGGTCCGTAGAGGTTTGTAGTGAAAAAAGTTTTGATAGTAGTTGAAAAAAGATTTGATTAAATGTGATAAATTGAAGAAAAACTCGTTTTAACGTCTTTATTATTGAATAATTCTCATTCAAAAAGATAAACGATTACTACAAACGCTACAATTGACTGACGAAGGTCCGTAGAGGTTTGTAGTGAAAAAAGTTTTGATAGTAGTTGAAAAAAAAGTTGATTAAAAGTGATAAATTGAAGAAAAACTCGTTTAAACGTCATTATTATTGAATAATTCTCATTCAAAAAGATAAACGATTACTACAAACGCTACAATTGACTGAGGAAGGTCCGTAGAGGTTTGTAGTGAAAAAAGTTTTGATAGTAGTTGAAAAAAAAGTTGATTAAAAGTGATAAATTGAAGAAAAACTCGTTTAAACGTCATTATTATTGAATAATTCTCATTCAAAAAGATAAACGAATACTACAAACGCTACAATTGACTGAGGAAGGTCCGTAGAGGTTTGTAGTGAAATTTTTTTTGATAGTAGTTGTAAAAAAAGTTGATTAAAAGTGATAAATTGAAGAAAAACTCGTTTAAACGTCATTATTATTGAATAATTCTCATTCAAAAAGATATACGATTACTACAAACGCTACAATTGTCCGAGGAAGGTCCGTAGAGGTTTGTAGTGAAAAAAGTTTTGATAGTAGTTGAAAAAAAAGTTGATTAAAAGTGATAAATTGAAGAAAAACTCGTTTTAATGTCTTTATTACTGAATATTTCTCGTTCAAAAAGATATACGATTACTACAAACGCTACAATTGACTGAGGAAGGTCCGTAGAGGTTTGTAGTGAAAAAGTTTTGATAGTAGTTGAAAAAAAAGTTGATTAAAAGTGATAAATCGAAGAAAAACTCGTTTAAACGTCATTATTATTGAATAATTCTCATTCAAAAAGATAAACGATTACTACAAACGCTACAATTGACTGAGGAAGGTCCGTAGAGGTTTGTAGTGAAAAAAGTTTTGATAGTAGTTGAAAAAAAAGTTGATTAAAAGTGATAAATTGAAGAAAAACTCGTTTAAACGTCATTATTATTGAATAATTCTCATTCAAAAAGATAAACGATTACTACAAACGCTACAATTGACTGAGGAAGGTCCGTAGAGGTTTGTAGTGAAAAAAGTTTTGATAGTAGTTGAAAAAAAAGTTGATTAAAAGTGATAAATCGAAGAAAATCTCGTTTTAATGTCTTTATTACTGAATATTTATCGTTCAAAAAGATATACGATTACTACAAACGCTACAATTGACCGAGGAAGGTCCGTAGAGGTTTGTAGTGAAAAAAGTTTTGATAGTAGTTGAAAAAAAAGTTGATTAAAAGTGATAAATTGAAGAAAAACTCGTTTTGACGTCTTTATTAGTGAATATTTCTCGTTCAAAAAGATATACGATTACTACAAACGCTACAATTGACTGAGGAAGGTTCGTAGAGGTTTGTAGTGAAAAAAATTTGGTTAGTAGTTGAAAATTTTTTTTATTAAATTTGATAAACTGAAGAAAAACTCGTTTAAAAGGCTTTCTTATTGAATATTTCTCGTTCAAAAAGATAAACGATTACTACAAATGCTACAACTGACTGAGGAAGGTTCGTAGAGGTTTGTAGTGAAAAAATTTTTGATAGTAGTTGAAAAAAAAGTTAATTAAAAGTGATAAATTGAAGAAAAACTCGTTTTAACGTCTTTATTAGTGAATATTTCTCGTTCAAAAAGATATACGATTACTACAAACGCTACAATTGACTGAGGAAGGTTCGTAGAGGTTTGTAGTAAAAAAATTTTTGATAGTAGTTGAAAAAAAAGTTGATTAAAAGTGATAAATTGAAGAAAAACTCGTTTAAACGTCATTATTATTGAATAATTCTCATTCAAAAAGATAAACGATTACTACAAACGCTACAATTGACTGACAAAGGACTGTAGCGGTTTGTAGTGAAAAAAGATTTGATAGTAGTTGAAAAAAAAGTTGATTAAAAGTGATAAATTGAAGAAAAACTCGTTTTAACGTCTTTATAACTGAATATTTCTCGTTCAAAAAGATATACGATTACGACAAACGCTACAATTGACTGAGGAAGGTCCGTAGAGGTTTGTAGTGAAAAAAGTTTTGATAGTAGTTGAAAAAAGATTTGATTAAATGTGATAAATTGAAGAAAAACTCGTTTTAACGTCTTTATTATTGAATAATTCTCATTCAAAAAGATAAACGATTACTACAAACGCTACAATTGACTGAGGAAGGTCCGTAGAGGTTTGTAGTGAAAAAAGTTTTGATAGTAGTTGAAAAAAAAGTTGATTAAAAGTGATAAATTGAAGAAAAACTCGTTTAAACGTCATTATTATTGAATAATTCTCATTCAAAAAGATAAACGATTACTACAAACGCTACAATTGACTGAGGAAGGTCCGTAGAGGTTTGTAGTGAAAAAAGTTTTGATAGTAGTTGAAAAAAAAGTTGATTAAAAGTGATAAATTGAAGAAAAACTCGTTTAAACGTCATTATTATTGAATAATTCTCATTCAAAAAGATAAACGATTACTACAAACGCTACAATTGACTGAGGAAGGTCCGTAGAGGTTTGTAGTGAAAAAAGTTTTGATAGTAGTTGAAAAAAAAGTTGATTAAAAGTGATAAATCGAAGAAAAACTCGTTTTAATGTCTTTATTACTGAATATTTATCGTTCAAAAAGATATACGATTACTACAAACGCTACAATTGACCGAGGAAGGTCCGTAGAGGTTTGTAGTGAAAAAAGTTTTGATAGTAGTTGAAAAAAAAGTTGATTAAAAGTGATAAATTGAAGAAAAACTCGTTTTGACGTCTTTATTAGTGAATATTTCTCGTTCAAAAAGATATACGATTACTACAAACGCTACAATTGACTGAGGAAGGTTCGTAGAGGTTTGTAGTGAAAAAAATTTGGTTAGTAGTTGAAAAATTTTTTTATTAAATTTGATAAACTGAAGAAAAACTCGTTTAAAAGGCTTTCTTATAGAATATTTCTCGTTCAAAAAGTTAAACGATTACTACAAATGCTACAACTGACTGAGGAAGGTTCGTAGAGGTTTGTAGTGAAAAAATTTTTGATAGTAGTTGAAAAAAAAGTTAATTAAAAGTGATAAATTGAAGAAAAACTCGTTTTAACGTCTTTATTAGTGAATATTTCTCGTTCAAAAAGATATACGATTACTACAAACGCTACAATTGACTGAGGAAGGTTCGTAGAGGTTTGTAGTAAAAAAATTTTTGATAGTAGTTGAAAAAAAAGTTGATTAAAAGTGATAAATTGAAGAAAAACTCGTTTAAACGTCATTATTATTGAATAATTCTCATTCAAAAAGATAAACGATTACTACAAACGCTACAATTGACTGACAAAGGTCTGTAGCGGTTTGTAGTGAAAAAAGATTTGATAGTAGTTGAAAAAAAAGTTGATTAAAAGTGATAAATTGAAGAAAAACTCGTTTTAACGTTTTTATAACTGAATATTTCTCGTTCAAAAAGATATACGATTACGACAAACGCTACAATTGACTGAGGAAGGTCCGTAGAGGTTTGTAGTGAAAAAAGTTTTGATAGTAGTTGAAAAAAGATTTGATTAAATGTGATAAATTGAAGAAAAACTCGTTTTAACGTCTTTATTATTGAATAATTCTCATTCAAAAAGATAAACGATTACTACAAACGCTACAATTGACTGAGGAAGGTCCGTAGAGGTTTGTAGTGAAAAAAGTTTTGATAGTAGTTGAAAAAAAAGTTGATTAAAAGTGATAAATTGAAGAAAAACTCGTTTAAACGTCATTATTATTGAATAATTCTCATTCAAAAAGATAAACGATTACTACAAACGCTACAATTGACTGAGGAAGGTCCGTAGAGGTTTGTAGTGAAATTTTTTTTGATAGTAGTTGTAAAAAAAGTTGATTAAAAGTGATAAATTGAAGAAAAACTCGTTTATCTCGTTTTTTCGTTTTTCGTTTTTTTTCGTTTATCTTTTTGAATGAGAATTATTCAATAATAATGACCTTTAAACGAGTTTTTCTTCGATTTATCACTTTTAATCAACTTTTTTTTCAACTACTATCAAAACTTTTTTCACTACAAACCTCTACGGACCTTCCTCAGTCAATTGTAGCGTTTGTCGTAATCGTATATCTTTTTGAACGAGAAATATTCAGTTATAAAGACGTTAAAACGAGTTTTTCTTCAATTTATCACTTTTAATCAACTTTTTTTTCAACTACTATCAAAACTTTTTTCACTACAAACCTCTACGGACTTTCCTCAGTCAATTGTAGCGTTTGTAGTAATCGTTTATCTTTTTGAATGAGAATTATTCAATAATAATGACGTTTAAACGAGTTTTTCTTCAATTTATCACTTTTAATCAACTTTTTTTTCAACTACTATCAAAACTTTTTTCACTACAAACCTCTACGGACCTTCCTCAGTCAATTGTAGCGTTTGTAGTAATCGTTTATCTTTTTGAATGAGAATTATTCAATAATAAAGACGTTAAAACGAGTTTTTCTTCAATTTATCACATTTAATCAAATCTTTTTTCAACTACTATCAAAACTTTTTTCACTACAAACCTCTACGGACCTTCCTCGGTCAATTGTAGCGTTTGTAGTAATCGTATATCTTTTTGAACGATAAATATTCAGTAATAAAGACATTAAAACGAGTTTTTCTTCGATTTATCACTTTTAATCAACTTTTTTTTCAACTACTATCAAAACTTTTTTCACTACAATCCTCTACGGACCTGCCTCAGTCAATTGTAGCGTTTGTAGTAATCGTTTATCTTTTTGAATGAGAATTATTCAATAATAATGACGTTTAAACGAGTATTTCTTCAATTTATCACTTTTAATCAACTTTTTTTTCAACTGCTATCAAAACTTTTTTCACTACACACCTCTACAGAACTTCCTCAGTCAATTGTAGCGTTTGTAGTAATCGTATATCTTTTTTAACGAGAAATATTCACAAATAAAAACGTTAAAACGAGTTTTTCTTCAGTTTATCCCTCAACTTTTTTTTCAACTACTATCAAAACTTTTTTCACTACAAACCTCTACGGACCTTCCTCAGTCAATTCTAGCGTTTGTAGTAATCGTATATCTTTTTGAACGAGAAATATTCAGTAATAAAGACATTAAAACGAGTTTTTCTTCAATTTATCACTTTTAATCAACTTTTTTTTCAACTACTATCAAAACTTTTTTCACTACAAACCTCTACGGACCTTCCTGAGTCAATTGTAGTGTTTGTAGTAATCGTATATCTTTTTGAACGAGAAATCTTCAGTTATAAAGGCGTTAAAACGAGTTTTTCTTCAATTTATCACTTTTAATTAACTTTTTTTTCAACTACTATCAAAACTTTTTTCACTACAAACCTCTACGGACCTTCCTCAGTCAACTGTAGCGTTTGTAGTAATCGTATATCTTTTTGAACGAGAAATATTCAGTAATAAAGACATTAAAACGAGTTTTTCTTCAATTTATCACTTTTAATCAACTTTTTTTTCAACTACTATCAAATTTTTTTCCAATAAAAACCTCTACGGACCTTCCTCAGTCAATTGTAGCGTTTGTAGTAATCGTTTATCTTTTTGAATGAGAATTATTCAATAATAAAGACGTTAAAACGAGTTTTTCTTCAATTTATCACATTTAATCAAATCTTTTTTCAACTACTATCAAAACTTTTTTCACTACAAACCTCTACGGACCTTCCTCAGTCAATTGTAGCGTTTGTCGTAATCGTATATCTTTTTGAACGAGAAATATTCAGTTATAAAGACGTTAAAACGAGTTTTTCTTCAATTTATCACTTTTAATCAACTTTTTTTTCAACTACTATCAAAACTTTTTTCACTACAAACCTCTACGAACCTTCCTCAGTCAATTGTAGCGTTTGTAGTAATCGTATATCTTTTTGAACGAGAAATATTCACTAATAAAGACGTTAAAACGAGTTTTTCTTCAATTTATCACTTTTAATCAACTTTTTTTTCAACTACTATCAAAAAATTTTTCACTACAAACCTCTACGAACCTTCCTCAGTCAATTGTAGCATTTGTAGTAATCGTTTATCTTTTTGAACGAGAAATATTCAATAAGAAAGCCTTTTAAACGAGTTTTTCTTCAGTTTATCACATTTAATAAAAAAAAATTTCAACTACTAACCAAATTTTTTTCACTACAAACCTCTACGAACCTTCCTCAGTCAATTGTAGCGTTTGTAGTAATCGTATATCTTTTTGAACGAGAAATATTCACTAATAAAGACGTCAAAACGAGTTTTTCTTCAATTTATCACTTTTAATCAACTTTTTTTTCAACTACTATCAAAATTTTTTTTACTACAAACCTCTACGGACCTTCCTCAGTCAATTCTAGCGTTTGTAGTAATCGTAGAAGCTTTCAGAACAGAATATAAGTCATAAGATCGTTTTGAAAAAATACTCGAAAATATTTTTTTTTTTTTATTTTTTTTTTTCTGTTTTACTACAAACGAAAAAAATTGCACTACAATCCACTACTAACGTTTGCCTATGAGAATCAATCGAAAAAAACTGATTTTTCGAATTTCGGGGGATGACATTTTTTTATATTTTTTTTTTTTGTTTTTGGTTTTACTACTAACGAAAATAGGTTCACTACTATCCACTACTAACCGAAATCTTCCGAAAAACCCTTCAACAAACTATTTTTTCCAAAGTCGGGTGCCAAGTTCACACAGCCCTTGTCTCATACATAGTTCTATATCAATCATACTGGTAACCGATGTAATGTTATGATGACTTTTTTAAGTATGTAATGCATTGTGAAATTTAATATTTGCAATTAATTTATTTAATTAGACATTTTGTAACGTATAGAAATAATGATGGAATATTATGATATTTTTAATTATTTAATGTATTCTGAAATTAAATATTTGCATACCACATGTAATGGTAGAATGTAAATGGGCCACATTTATAATAACATCATACTATTTTGTACACCTACATTTTGGAAAATAAAGTATTATTATTATTAAGTATATTTATTCACCCATAAAAAATAATAGATAAACAAAACACAAAGCTATAACTCTTTAGGGATAATTCTTCCCGAGAAAAAGGTCGGCTATCTGCTCCACGACCGGATTTAGGTACTCTTAGACACAATTCGGTTTATATTTACTGTTTATTTACGTCTTTAAGGAACGGAGAGACTAACGAGTTGAAAAAGTAGTTAAAGTTAGTTTTTTGAGTAAAATATTGGACTTTAAATTTAAGGCAGTATATTTTTTTTGTGTTTGCTTGGTGTTTTTTCTAGTATTTTGAAAATTCATAAAATTGAACTAGTCTTTTGAAATATGTATTTAGGAGACTTTTTGAATAACGAGGCTAAGATCATCCTACGCAATCAAGCCTGTCAAGGCTAACTAGCAAGTAAAAATGCTGACTGGACTGTTTTTTAACCGCGACAGCTGTGATATATTTTGTGTCATTTTTTTTTTCTAAAGTATTTCGATCTGTTATAGGTCTCCCACAAGGTGGACCGATGACCTGGTGAAGGCTGCACTGCCCACCTAAGCAGATCAGTCAGCGGATTCCTGTGCTGCCCCACAAGAATCCGCTGACTGTAAGAAGCACAGAACCGCTTAACCGGTCTAAGAGGCCATGATCCAGCAGTCTTTCGCTGAAATGATAAACTGAAATAGAACCGATTAGATAGCAAGAACATAGTTTACTTAAGTCTAGATTTTAATAATCAACGTATAAAAACATGTTGATCCACATAAACTGATTATCTCTTTCATTTGACATAATCATATTAGAATCGATTAGATAGCAAGAATATAGTTTACTTAAGTCTATATCTTAATAACCAACGTATAAAAATATGTTGATCAACATAGACTGATTATCTCTTTCATTTGACATAATCATATTAATTGAAGTTCCGGTTGGTTAGACTACGTAAATAAAAGTGTAATAAACAAAATGATAAAGTTTATAAGTTTTTGGTACAAGAAGTTCACATTTATAAAATGCCTGTCCTCGTACTTAACAAGCGCCGATGTAAAGCATCGTTCACACCAGGGAACATTGTTTCACATCCATGTCGTGTGGCTTTTGGGCACAAGTATCCGTGTAAATCATGTAGCATGTGCTGTATTATCATGAACCGTATCGGCTGGCTATATAAACTCGTGGTAGATAAATAGTGTGTGATGGACAAACTGATTTTTTTTTCGAGGATAACAGATCGTACATGATACATTATTGTAAGAAAGTTATTACACCGAAGATGGAAACAGTATGAAGAATAGATTAAGAATGTTCCTTGTAGTGTAGAAACTTGCGGCGGGTTCTCATGGAAACCGGCATGTCCTAGAACCAAAAATTCGCAACATGGAACTATCAATCCGCACTTGGTCCGCGTGGTGGATTACAGCCCTCTCACTGAGGCTGTTTATGTATCTTATGTGTTGGTGCAAAAGGACGCTTTTTCAAAAGCTAAGCGGGACTAACTGAGGGGGATCGCAATTTATAAGATAACCCTTCTATCTAGTAGTACAGACGCCAGCACATCAAGCTACCCCAAACTGTAAAATTTTCCCAATCAACCTTGAACCTTACCGTGTAGCGATAAAGTTGAAAGTCTATCAAAGAAATTTGACAGATTGGGGTAGGTTAATGTGCTGGCCTCTGTACCTTCTCATGTGAACAAAATCATAGGAAATCTAGCTCGTAGAATAAAAATAGTGGCACGCCGGTAGTGTGGACAAAAGTGAAAACAAAACACAAACAGAACACTTTGCCATCACTCACTGACATATCAGACATACATTAAAACCGAGTACATCCCGAGGACAGCCGAATACACATCCGAATGTAGCGCGGTGTCGGTAACAGTTCAATGGTTTTTTTCCCATCTCAAAAAATGCCTAACGCCTAAAGAAGTTTTCATTTCAAAAACGTGTTCTATATGAAAAAGGGTGTTACCTAAATAAACCATATTGTAATTTAGTACAGATATCTTAGCCGTTATTTTATCCTGAATATTATGAAACACATAAAAATTATAACCGTATTTACCACGCTAGTTTTAACCTAACTCTTATAGTCTATTTTTACGATATGCAATACGAAATAAGCACCTAATATATTTTATATTCCTTATTCGTATTCCGTCTGCTCCTATGTTGGGCGATATTTTATGTTAGTGTTTTAGATTTATCTAGGAGAAAAATGAGAAGTCTCTTTTTTTAGATAAACGAATCTTTCTAAATGTAGCTGAACAAAAAACAAACTAGGCTGATTTTATTCGAATATCAATATAATCTGCTGTTAAAATAATACGTAGTGATTTAAACACTTATCGAAGTAACAATATTAATTCGGGTGAAATAAATACATTTGATTAAAGTTGCTCACAAACAAAATCGAAAAGGCTACGCAATGTTTTGGTCTTTCCTACCTACTACCTATGTATTTGGTGGATCCTTAAGATAAATTCACCTATTCATTGAAGTATTAATTATGTTTTTAAAGAGTAAACGTGGATTTTGCCAGCTTACCAGCTGGAACCGTGCATGTAGCTTCTAAGGTTTCATAAGTGCCAGGTTTATGTGAAATAAAATATTTTGATTTTGATTTGATTACCAACCGATAAAGAAACCGATACTTCAATAAAAAAAACTACCAATACCCGTAAGTTTTTTTAATGATGAATACATGACCTAGTTCTTTTCATCAAAACGGAACCAATGTGCCTGCAAAACTAGGCAAAAGAAAATACGCCGCAAAAAGCCGAATCCAATGCGTGAAGTAATATTATTTTTAAATCCACAATAGCTATATAGGCAGCACGCGAAGTTATGGTGGGAATTGTCAAATGCAGGAACGCCATTAATTTTAGCGCCGTGGAACAGGGGAACGCTGCCAAAAACTGTAAAATAATCCTTAAACTCCGAAACAATAGTCGTAAAACCAAACCCTAATACATTATTTGACTTACGGAATTTTATTTCAGTTAAGTAGTCTCTGCTGTTTGACTGTGCTAAGTAATCACTACGTAGAGTAGCAGGAAGTGTTACAACTTCTTTTTGTCCGTACTAACGCTAATCTTGAAACTTTGTGTCGATTTGTTGCAAGTTTCTCCTTTCAGGCTGGGGGAGCGAAGGAAAAATATAGCGTTCATGCTGACTTCCTCATGTTCCCTTCTAGTCTTTTTTTAAAGTATCTTTGTTCGTATGTTTAGTTTTCTTGCCTCACCAGATGTTAGTGGTGACGTGTCTGGTATAACGAATCATTTCGACTTCCCTTTCCAAACATGGCAATTTGTTAATGAAGGTTAAACCAACTTGAAAACATGTTCTTTTTGCAGATTAGGTTCAGGATACAGATCTGAAGGCCAATCCTCGTAATTTAAAACGTTCAAAATCTAGTCGCAGTCTCATGACTGCGACTAGATTTTGAACGTAATAAGTTTTTGACATTTGTTTGTCGCTGAGATGACTCAGCGACAAACAAATGTCGACAACTTGTCAAAATGAAGGGAAATTAGAGGTATTTTTGACAGATTGAGACTGAGATCAGACTGTGAACGTTCTTAAAATTACGAGAATTGCCCCTCTGGTAGCATCGTGTGACGGGTCGTTGAGTTCCATAATATAAGGGTTGAGCTACACGATGACTGATGCATGCATGCCGTATGTTAAGACAGATCAACTCAAAGTTGCAATGGCTCTTTCTTCAAAAGGCCCTTCCAAATGTGGCCCTGCATTTTTAGACCATTTATTTCGACTTCCCTTTTCAAACATGGCAATTACCTATAGTTAATGAAGGTTAAACCAACTTTTAAACTACATATTTCTTTTTCCCTTAGCAAGTGTCAGATGCGATTGAATGTCATTTACTTGCTATTCAAAGGTCAATAGATGGTACCTAATGGTTGAGGTCAAAGAAAAACGATGGTACCTTCGTAGGCTGGCACCATTAAATACCAGTTGTTTATGAACTAAAAACCGTTTCCTACTCATTATACTCGTAAGTTCTGCTTTGAAAGGAAAAGGGCAGATTTTCATTATGGCATATCTATTGTTGTAGAAATTCATGGTCTCTTTATAAATTAGGGAACGGTTTGGAGGCTTTTGTTGAATTAGTTTAGTCGCGAAATATATATTGGTAAGGTAAGCGTTAGCAGAATTACAAAACTATACGCAAGTAACGTCAGGGAAATTAATTGTTTATCAAATTGAGTACTAGTTTAAATTGTTCGTATATTCAAAATCATAACTGTAATTTTTTTACAGTTGTAAGGAATGGCAATAACACAACAAATTGACGTGGTGTTCCAAATTGATGAACAATTATTTTCTTGAGGTTACCTTCTTCGCTTTCAAGAAAGTGCAAATAGCTGGACGATAATGCACATTTTGATTACATGAGAGCAGTGGTTTCCTCAACTAACGAGTTGTAGGTCGTAGGTTCGAAACCAGACAGGCGCTTTACTTTGTGTAAAATTTCATCACCACTGCTCTCAAAACGGTGAAGGAAAACATCATGAGGAAACGGGCATGTCTTAGAACCAAAATTTCGAAGACATATGATATCTACCAACCCGCACTGGGCTCGTGTGGTAGACCATGGCCCACTTCCTCTCACTTAGAGGAGGCCTATGTCCCAGCAGTGGGAACATAATAGGCTGATTGCGAGATGTCCATTACGCTATAAAATCTTTCCGTCAGTCTATATTGTTTCATGCTGGGCAAAAGCTTCCTCCATATTCTTCCACCTTTCCTTGTGCTGTGCCTTCTCCGGAAAAAAAATCTTAGCTATCAAATATTCAGAAGTATGTCTTAATAAACTGTATGTAGTACTTTATAATAAAGAGGCACATTTACGGTAGATTTTCAGTTTAATAATGACTTAAGTTACGGTAATATTGTAAGGCGAGCAAGCTTTCAATTTGCCTTTAAATTATAGTATCGCGGCGTCATAATAGAAAGCTGTTCAAGAAGATTATGTGCACATAATACAACTCAAGTAATAGTAGAAGTAAGAAGCACTCTTGAATTTTTTTTTAAATTAAAGTGAATGTTATAAAATGAGCCTCATCAAATTACCAGTAACAGTATTGCTGGAAATTGCTCTATATACAAATAAGTTGTAAACATGCTAAATGATTTATTTTTTGTCTATAAATATATTAGTTTTATGCCCAAAAAGTAAGAATATCTATATATATAAACAAAACAAAGTCGAATTAGTTACACAATTTATAACCAAGAACGGCTGGACCGATTTTAATGATCTTTGATTTGTTGGATTTGTCTCCACCCCGAATAGCAGAATAACAACTAAAACATGGGAAATAATCACGAAAAAAATAACAATGAATAAATTTCAGTTTCTCATACATTTTGTATGGAACGGTTTTTTTTATTCTAAGGCAGTACGAAGTTTCGGGGTCATCTAGTTTCATTATAAAGAAGAAAACAACCGACATCATAAATATATGCATCTCTCAAAGGCACTACAATATCCCCAATTAGTGTCCGTTTGTTGATACACTATGCTATTGTGAGGCTCCTTAGCCATTCCCGAATAATTACCTACATAATGGCTACTTGGACTATAGATCCACTTGATTCTATCAAGTCAACTCATTGAATTATGTAGATATATGCGTATGACTGTATTAAACTGGATGGTTTATTGAGATGTGGAAATTATGGAAAGGAAACTACAAACGAAAAGTCTGAAAATAATTTCCATATCTGTGTTCTTCACATATAATTATACCTACTATAATTAATGTATACAAAGTTTTGTAAAACATTTTTGAAACAGTAACAGTGAAGTTTCTTGCCCATTCTTCTCCATACGAAGCTACCTTTTGGAATGGGCGATTAGAATCAATTCCATTTTTTTTTGTACCTTTTTGACGTTCAAAAGTTCTTTTTTATGTGTCTATTTTAAAACACAATTTGACTTTAACGTTGTGTAACTCTACATAAATTCGACGCCGTTGTTATTTATACTTCTAATAGTTTCAGATTTGTCAAAACTGATCCATCTAAATGAATAACCCTCTGTACGTTCAACATGACACAAGCCATACTCATCAGCCCAGCCATTTCCAATTTTGGAGCCGACGTCCACTCCGTTCACAATGTGGTATGTCAGAATTTTACACGCAGAGGCTGCCATTAATTTGATCCCCGGAACCCAATTACGAGAGGCAGCCGATGACTTATAAGGATTTATTGTCAGCATTTTTTGGCTTTTGACTTGCCGAGACTTTAGAAAGTCAAAGGCAAAAATGGCATAGACAATTCATAGAAATTATTTTTGAAGAAGGTTCATTTTTGATACAGGTGCTAATAGTTAACAATAATTTAGAACTTTGTTATTAATTGATTATACAGATAGGTACGTAATTTGTCAAGATATCAAACCAACAGCATTATCGAATAGAGAATTCCTAAACCGGGCATAAGATTGTTGGTTAGGTAATGTTCTTTCCAAGTCACGTAACGATAAACAAGACAATCACCCCAAATATATCAAATATAAACGTTTTTTGCTCCACAAAGTTTTGATCCAAGATCGCAGTATAACACGTAATGAATGAATCACACCATGATTGATGACTCAAACGAACGAGCAAAGGAAAGTGAAAGAAATTTACTTGATTGTTGACTTCATCCTTTATATGTCTCGCGGGATCCAAGCGGGCACCTATCCAAAAGATAAATGACTGTGTCTGAGCGAGTATTATCCACGAAAGTTGTATACTCAATCATAAAACGTACCTTCGTAGTTAGATCTTAGTATAATTAGATAGAATTTCCCGCGGAGTAGCAATCTTATTACAGGAAATTGTATGATAGTATATGATATAATATGATAGTAGATAGTAGATATGCATTTTTACCTGACTGCGAACAGCAGTGAAGACAGGGTTAGGTTTTTATCGTATTGTTTCTCACTGGTAATGAAACAAAGAGATAGTGAGCACATGTCCCGCCCGATACACGTCACCAATTAGAAGTGTGGCTACTGAAATGAATTCAATTTGTTCGTAGTTCGCCGCACGCGCACTGCAACCCGTTCCATAGATTACCGTGCATCGAATGTAGGAAAAGTGTAAAAATATGGAAACAGCCGCCGTAAAATTTAACAACGGGAGAGAAGTCGGGATAATAGGACATTTATATTTAAGTATAGTAAGTTTAGTGTTATGATATTTTAAAAGGAACGGATAAGTAGGTATGAATGAATTCTGTCTGTGTTAAATGTTGTAATAGGTATCTAAATTCCATTTTAATATCGTAAATATGCAAATAAGCGATTATGAAAGCTTCAATCACTTCAGGAATGTAGGTAGGAAAGGTACGTTGACCTGGCCCGGCAATAATGGCAGATTATCTTTAGGGCTTGGCCTACACCACTCCCCTTTTACGACTGATGGGGAAATATCATGTTCAAGTTAATTCCCATGAAGCCGGAAAAATGTGATAAAAATAATGTGATAAATGTCCTTATCAAGATCTGAAGGAGCTTTATGTCCTTCTATGGTGACCTGATTAGAAGAAATCTTGTTTATCGCTGATTTTAGATTGTAATCAGGACGTGCTATAATAAAAAACAATTAAATATTTTTTATTTCAGGAATACACCCCCATAAAGAATTTTGAATTTATACCAGATATATAATTACAAATCATTCGTTAATTATAAATTATTACAAAAAAGTCAATATTACATTACAACACAGTAATAAATAAGTATTATTTTAGCTTTAATTTTTTTATTAACAATGTATTTTTTGTACCTCATGACCATGAAACTATTTATAACACCTACTTTTTATATTAAAGAGTTTGGAAATGTTATTTATAATTATGAACATATTATTTGAGTCATTCTAATTTCTGAGAATCAAGAACCTGACTTTGAAATTACTGTTCAGAGTTTCCTAGTAATTAGATACCTACTTCCCAATAATATGTCTAAAATTAGAAATACAATAGTTAGCAACAATTACTTGATTGTGTTATTTATCAAGATTCCAGTTATTCCTGAACTAGAAAATCTTTCTACGAAGTAAATTATGCCATCTCGCCCCCATCATAAAAGCCAGAGATTTAAAACGTAATGTTTTTTTAGTTAGAGCCTAATTGACAAAAATATTAACGACCTCCTCTCGATATCACACTACATCAGCGATTATTTTGTCCTAAACAGATAATATCGTGGGATGTTGTGGGCGACTGTACCCACGACTAGTCGTCAATTGCCGCTGTATCCACCGTAGCGTGGTTAGCCTTACAGGTCTTTATCAATACCAGTAATTGCGTAACTTTAGGGCGTGACTGTACTGTTCGCTGAAACTTCTGAAACCACTATTGAAATGGGAACCCGAATACTGCAGGATTCATAAATGCACTAATTAAATGTTTCAGGACACCCATTTTCATTTGGCTCATCTTGACTATTTAGGAGATATTGATTCGCTAGACATTTCGAATAGTCTTGTCCTTTATAGTCTGAAAGAATGAAGCTCAAGTCAATCCCTTTTATTCAGATATTAAACTTTAGTTTATGCCCAAAGAAATTCTAAACAGAAAATCCTATTTTGTCGGACTTTATTGAAGGCAATCCAAAGTGACAGCGGGGTTACTTATTTACGAAACGCCCACTCTAAGCACAGATAAACATTAAGTTGATTTACGTAGGTCATCGGTCCAGCGCAAAATCACACACCAATGAAAATTCACGATAAGCCTACGTAATGCGCCGCGGAGGCGAACCTATTGCCATCAATCGGGCAATAGTTTCACGAAATTCGTAGTGTTGACCGAAATTACGGACGTTACCAACTTCGTATCACCTACGGACATAAGATTAGTTCAGATCCCGAAGTAGGACTGAATGAATACTGCACGATTTGACAATTGGTCCTACAAGCGATGTGTTTTTTGCCCGCTCGAAAAATTTCATTTGTTAGGTACTTGTTTTGATGGATCAACTATACTTTTGGACGAGTCCGTATCTTCGTTGAAGGACAGAAAATAGACCGATCATACAGACTCCGGTCTGCTACTAGGAAATTTCTGCCAAAAACCCTTAACCCTATTTTACCGGAACTGGAGATTGAACCCAGGACCCAATGTTCATCATCAAAACAGATATGACGTCAATTTTATTTGCAATGATGACAAGGATTTTTATATCCATGTCGTATATATAGTCATCTCGTCATTCACCATGAATTTTATTGGTACGTAACCTCATTAGTTGAACGAACTATAATTGACACACCGGCTGACCTGTCAATTAAATGGGCTCATGGGTAGGTATCATTGGTTCTTTCTCTGAAATATTCGGATGCCATTGTGATAGTGTTTTTACTTTGTAAAATATTAAATCAATGTTCGTTTCAACTAACGTAAAAGATAAAAAATAAAGAAAACGTTTTTTTTTTTCTGCGCAAGCTAATCTTAATTTAGGCTATTACAGTCTTTTTCTATCTCATAAACCAAGACTGAGACGGACATAAATATTTATACAGAGAGACGATGCAAATCTCATTTGTTATGTATTATAATATATTTACATATTTCACATTTGTTCTCTGTCACCGTCCTTTTCTCGTATATCTGTCACCGTCCTTTTCTCGAGCTCTCTGTCTAAAGAGAGAAACCTCTACTTATTTTTTTATAATTTTAGTTCATTTTGTAAACAAGGACATCGATGTCAATGGCTTATAAGTTTTTGCTCGTAAGGCTTTATTTTACACATGGGCAGAAGATTTCGTTGCACCTACTGACTTATGTAATGTGTCTCGTTTCTCTTGTAAATTATAATGGTCATGCATTATGCTCAGATACTTCTGAAATGTTATACAGAGACTCGGCTCTAATTAGTCCATCCGATACGATTCTGTGTTGCCAGGACTCGCCATCTACACATCTAAATGACTTGTAATTTTGTTTCATTTCACTTTGATAGCTATCAAAGTATTCCTTCAATTGAACGAATTGGGAGAAAATATATGAGCAACGATATCGGAATGATAAAATCGAAAATTCATGAAAATATATGATTTCATTCAGAATATTTGATGCTGATGGATGCATTGGGTGGGAGGTTGCCTTCACAAATATACGTGACTCGAATGATTCTGGTAATGATAATGATTTTGGTTGACTACGCGTGACCAGAGGGCTGGCCTATTTTTAGCCCAAAGAATAAGCATTACCATCCAACGTGGTAATGCTGCCAGCACCTACCGGATATCGGACGAATTTTTTGGTGCCCAATGAGCTCGTCTTTTTTTTTTATTATACACTTGTTTAAAAAAAATATGTTAGTGTTCAATTGTAAAATAGGTTAAGTGTGTTAGAAATAAAAAAAAATATAATAAAAATAAAAGTTCTGGTAATTGATCGAGTTTCTTTTTTATTGATTCCTTTTGTAGATGACATGTGTGTTCGAAAAGCACGTCTTTATATCTGAATAAATAGAAGGACTTAATAACCAGCAAACCTACTTACATAATGTACGGTTAATATTATGTAAGTAGCTATAGGAACTTAAATAATTTTAAGTATGTAAGTAGCTACTTCGTCAGTTATTAATTTTATCAGTGCAGTTTGGCCATACTGGCCAATGCCGAAATTATCTCAAGGCGTATACCATTAGAATTAATTGAAAAATTCAGTCTCAAGGTTTTTTCAATAATTTTCATACGTCAAACGTATTCGTTGCCAAAACAACTAATAACGTACTGGACGAAGGTAACTAAACCGATAAACCTTTAATTTTGATAAATAGTTATGTAAGTACAAAAATATCTTATTGCATTTTTTTTTATTAAAGTTTATATTAATGAGATAACTTAGATCCAAATTTCTTATCAACGCTCTAAAAAGTTTACATACCTGAACAAAACAAGCCGACGAATAAAACTGTAGTCAAACTCCACCGCATGTTGATGTTTCTCAACGGAACTTACACAATACACGTCATAGAGAACTTTAGCAACGTTCCCGATTCCAAACTTGTACTATTCCTTTTTGGACGAGAGGAAACTTTTACGCGGGGCTGTGGACAGTGGGACTAGATGCGGCAGTCTGCGACGGTACCAAACGATGTACTACCGACAGCCGCGATCATCCGGCAGGAACGAACTCGCAACCTTTTGACACGCATGCGCGAACTAATGACTCCCCCCTATTAAAAATGATAATAAAACTGTCTGAAATATAGTTATTTCATCATTTGGTAGCGGCACGACATTACCTAGGGGTTAAAGTTAGAGTTTGTAAACATATAGTTATCGGTGTTTCGGAGGATATCAAGAACTTCATTCTTGATATCAGTGACCGGTGACACGAAAATGACTTTCATTTGTCCTTCTTGATATTAATAAATGTATTTTTTTTACCATAATGTGTTTATTAAATTATTTTATTTCTGTAAGTAGGTTTGTACAAACATTTTCACACGAGGATCATATTTTAAAAACTACACACATCAAAAGTGTGAAAAAAAAAATCTTATTCTTTGTGCTAAAAATAGGCCAGCCCTCAGGTCACGCGTAGAGTCAACCAACCGCTTGGCGATTTCCCGAAATATTCGATGAGCATCCGGACCCCAAGGCCCTAGTGTTTCAACCCCAAACGGCTCAAACATATAGCACCCAATAAGGTTGTTATATTTGCGCCGTTTGAGGTATTCTGCTCCTGCAGCAGCCGCCCCAGCACAGCCCACCGTGCTAGGAAGATGGGATGGCGCGAGAGTGTCGACACAGGTTGCATCCCACACCAAAGGCCTACCCAACTTCCAAGGCATTATGGTCATTCCATCTGGCCTCTTCCCATCGTCGCGTGCCAAGCCATTGGGTTCTAAAACGGCTGGCACCCCGGCGGTGACAAGAGCTCGACGGATGATGTCGTTAATTCTGGCATGCCGTGCCATCCGACCAGCTATCCAAGGCAGCTCCACAAGGAGCGCCCAGACGCAAACATGTAGCGAGCCGGAATGTGGCGTCACCCAGCATAGTGCCTATGTTGGGTGACGGTAGCGCCTGAAGCCAAAGGCCCGACTCCCATTCACCCACAGCCAGCAGGCGGATCGATATTGATTCTTTTTAGTAATTTCGCTACTTATTTGAATAAATAAATTTCTTTAAATTTTTACTAAAAATTTAAAATGAACTGTCAATCAGGATTCCTATAAAGGTGTATAATAGCTTTTTTACAAAACCATTACAATTTCTGCATCAGAACTGAAAAAAATTGCATCGATATGGAATGACGACATCATTTGGTACTAATAGAGATGATGAATGTTGCAAGCTGGTTCCAGGCAACGTACTGTGGCTGTCGCTCTTGGCACACAGAGCGTCATAAGCCACCTCTGGACACGCTATCGTATCACGGGCAGCATGGCCGAGCGGCATGGAGGACGATCTCGAATCACCACTCGCAGACAGAACCGGTACATCCAAAATACTGGTCGACGTAATCGTACCATGACCGCCATGATGTTGGCTACGAGGCTCCACAGTTCTTCAGGCTTGCTGTTATGCGACCAAACCATCCGAAATCGTTTATGTGAAGTAGGTCTGGGTTTCCGAAGGTCGCTGAGAGTTCCACCTATAGCACCCTGCAATCTGCTTTTCCGATAAATCTCGCTTTGGTATGAGGCCGGATACAAGACGTACTCGAGTTTGGAGGACCTCAGGATGTCAAAAATATTTGAAATTTTGTCAGGAAGCTCATTCATATGGAGGGGAATCAATTGGAGTTTGGGCCGGCATTTGGATCGGAGGAAGAACCGATCTCATTTGGATCAGGTGCATCTTCAATGCTCAGATTTATGCGTAGAGGATTGTTTCAGACGTGATCATCCCTTTGCGGTTGGGTGATTCGTTTCGACTACTGCACGAAAACGCGCGTCCACACACGGCTAGAGTCGTAACACGCACTCTTGTCGATGCTCGCATCAACGTTTCTGCCGTGGCCTGCTCAATCGCCAGACCTCAATCCAATTGAGCATGCATGGGATATGATCCAACAAAGAGCTCTGCCGAGTATGGATGCCGTGCATACCCTACAACAACTTTTTGACTTGTTAGAAAGAACGTGGGCGGCTATTCCTCAAAGTGATTTTGATGAACTGATTATAAGCATGCCAAATCGCTTTGATTGTGTGATTCATTTCAATGATGGAAACAAAGATTATTAATTTATTTATCTTTACAATAAAAGTTTAAAAAATCCTCACACGAGACATCTTTTACTCTCATAT
Organism: Gortyna flavago; assembly: GCA_963669345.1. Taxonomy (NCBI): domain Eukaryota; kingdom Metazoa; phylum Arthropoda; class Insecta; order Lepidoptera; family Noctuidae; genus Gortyna; species Gortyna flavago. The sequence continues at coordinate 13,235,646 of OY770129.1, forward strand.
CTTAAATATCGAATTACTTATGAAGTCAAAAAAAAGTACTTTAATAAGAGTGATTTGGAAGAAAAAAGAGGATACCTTAGCATTATGCTAACAAAAAAAACACACTTTATCTACGTGCAACTCTATAAAAAGATTAGTTTTTTGAACTATTGATGTGATAATAAAATTTTGAGATATAACTTGTATTAAAGTTCATGTTATGTAGATGATTATTGAAAATGGTTAATAAGGTTCTTCCTTTAACTGTTTGATGAATGATTTGTTAAATTATCAGGTATCCAATGGAATAGCAATCAAGGCTATACAATTCAAGAGTTAAGAGAAAAGTGATAGTGACGTCTTCTGGGATTTCTTTAAAAACTGAGTTTTCTCGAGTCCCATGAATTTTCGCCTAGGCTTTATGGGGTGCTTAATTGTTGCAAATGGGTCACTAGATTGTATGTTGTCTTTAATATTCGTGACAAAAGAATGAATACATAAATTGTATAAATCTCGACGCTTTATTATAAATCAATAATTAATTTTAAATCAAAGAGAAAAAACACAAAGCCATATCAACTTATATTTCTTATGCAATTATCTATACCATGTAGCAAACTTTCATGTACCTAGTGGTGGCAGACGCTTATGCCACAACTACATGAAAGTTTACTGAAGTTAGTCTTCAGAACAATACAGGCGTCTTTGAAATCTTTTCATGATATGAACCCTCACTGTCTCGCAACTTTTAACAATTTAAAGACTTAATTGTTAATCTTAGTTCTTCGTCTTAGAACGGGATATAATTTTACCTCGTTTTGAAACAAGTAACACTTGTGTGATGTTTCATTAATAATGATGGGTTTTTCCCCATGCTATGGTCTTTTGTTTTTGGAACTTTATCACACTGCGTACTTATCTACTTGGCGAATGAGTTTGACCGAAATAGTGTCACATTTTGACCGTCAAGACACTTTTGCTATAGTATGTGTGTTTGTGACACGGATTACTCCGTGGTTTGTGAGTTTATAAGCGTACCTATCTAATTATAAAATGTTTCCTTACTTTTTATAAAAAAAAAAAATACAATTTAAGTAGGTAAAGTTCCTTAATTTTTTTTCATTAAAATTCTCTCAAACTTTGTTAATTTATTTAACTGTGCCTGTTATTTATTACATAATCTACTACAGCGACAGAAACTTCGTTGCAACCGGGTATCCCACGACACCTTCATTTTTTTTTTTAAGGAAGAAAAGCCAAGAAAGTTAAATAGAGGCTCAATTAGCATCTTTTTAGCATACATGTTACTTGTCTATTTAATATTTTTAGGTCCCCAAAGTAGGTATTATTCGAGGTTCACAAAAAGTGGTGCAGTAATTTTATTAGAGTTTTCAATAATATTTTAAATGAAACTAGTAGAGGTTCAATGAAATACTTACTCGTACATGCTTTTAATCACGTTGAACTAGGCCACTGTTTGACGTTATCTTTACAATTTTTATCAATGCTAGACATAGTCCATTTTTATCAACGCTAGATTATATTTTCGCTATCAACATTCACCACTATATTATTTTCGTATACAATTTCATGATGTGTTCTTTAGATAGGTAGTATGTCTAATAATAGGTACCTACAGATAAAATCGAATGTTCTTTTTATTTACAAACAAACAAATACTTTGTAGGTAAATAATTATCAGTGATATCTGATAACAACAATATTTTTCAAGAAACTATTTTTTGTTTTGTCAGTATAACAACATATCATCACGACTTTTATCCCCGAAGGGTTAGGAAAGAAAAATAAAGAAAAGAAAGAAAAAGTATTTATTGTGGCTCGTACAGGAGGACTACAAACCAAACTACACAGTAAATAATAAAAAATAAAAATAAGTTATATAAAAAAAGTAACAAAAAGAAAAATGAAACAGAAAGTCCTATATGATGCCGAAAGGCTCTCAGCATGTTGCTGCGACATTTAAAAAATAAATGTCGCAGCGTTGGTATTCTGATAGGGCTCGCTGTGATGTCACGGGCAGTTACAGAAATAAATAAATAATAAAATAAAATTTATATGTAAAATATTGTAATATATGCAAATAAAATAAAATATTATTTTTTTATCTGCGCCAGACGTAACCTAATTACTTGTCTATGCCTTGCGTGTCAGAGGCACTCTGGTGTGTCTGTCTGGTTAGGCAGAGTTTTACCTACAGTAGGTACACCCGCATTTCGCCAGTTATGTTTTAAGTCTCATAGAATGGGAGGGTTAGCTAAAAAAACAACCAACCTCAAAAAAAAAGGTTTTTTTTTTGGAAGTTGGTTGTTATTTTTTTTTTTATTTTACATTTTTTTGTTGTACTTACATACCCCACACAAACTCAATTAACACTAGTGAATTGAAGAATTGAAGACACCGACTAGAAGAATCATCAAAATTCGCATAGAAATGTCGGAGATGCAGTACATTTATGCATATAACATCGTACATACGAATAATTACCTAATGTATTATATACTAAAACTTTCCTTAAAAGTATTTATGTAGTATCACATTATAAAAGAATTATCAAAATGTCTACATTCGTTTTTGAGAAAATCGTGGACATACAAACACATACATATGGGTCGAATACAGAACCTCCTTTTTTGAAGTCGTTTAAAAAAGAGTAAAATCATTAGAAGTCTAAAATGTTTTTTGAGGATCAGTAAAATTTTGTATCCTATGTAATACGATAGAATAGAGAATCAATTGTTTCTCATTTGCGGAGCTTGAGAGGTCAAGTATTTTCAAACCGTAAGTCAAATAATTCATAGAAAATAATCCTGAATTAAGGCCAATTAGGAAGCTTTAAGGTTTTCTCGTTTAAATATATTGTTAGTATTTGTTACGTTGGGAATTATGGTCTAGTTATTGCAAGCACTACTGCCGAGCACGAGGACGATTCCCGGGTCGAGCAAAGTGATATTGAGTTTTTCCATGTGAAATTTCTCAGTAGCAGCCTGAAGCTGGATTTGTGCCTGGATGATGGGAGTGGACTCGCCCCCTATTACATGTGACTTAAACATAACTGGCGAAATGTGGGTGTAATATAGGTACCATCGCGGACACTGGCAGTAGACCACTTTTCAACATTATTACCAAGGGCATAAGGGTGTTAAGTGGGCCTTTATCTGCGGCTGTACCTATTTCTCTGCCTGACCCTTCTGGTGTTATATTACTATGTTTACCTTTTAGATATAATTTGCATTTTATTTTATCGTGAAGCATCTGATAAAATGGTTATCAATTGCTTGATTTCTAAGATAAAACACATACGATTATAATCTTAGTAGTAGGTTATTCCCGTATGTAGGTAAGTATAATCTTTAGTTTCCTTGACGAAATATAGATCAGGTACTAATTGTTGTCCGCGACTTTGTCTGGGTGTATTTGTATTAAATACAAAATTATTCGAGATCAAAAGTAGCCTATGTTCTTCTCCAGGTTACCTATCTGTCAAATATAACGATTAGTTCAGTGGTTTAAGCGCGAAAAGGTAACAAACCAACAGACAAAGTTACTTTCGCATTTATATCTCATAAATATAAAATACTAGCCTCTGCCCGCGACTTTGTCTGCGTAAAATTTCTTGTGAACGTCGCATCGCATCACCTGTCCGCGCTGTCACTTTGTTTTAGCTTAGCGTTCTTTCCGACATCTTTTCTTTTTGTTCGGCTCCTAAGAGCCATAGCGTGATGTTAAATAATCTGAAGCCTTCCTCAAAAGTTGGGCTATCAAATGCAACAAATATTTTTCAAATTCGACCGGTAGTTCCAGAGATTAGCGCGTTCAAACAAAAAAAAAACTCTTAATTTTTATTATTAGTAAATATTATAGATTAGTTTCAATTTGATGACATTACAAGTTGTGAAATGTCCAAGGATATTATTTATTTATTACATTCAATTGGATTCCCTGAGGTGGTAAACATAACAAAAGTGTCAAAGTCATTCGAGCCCATTGAAATTATTGATCTTTTCGAATATCGATGATTATGAAATTAATTGAATAACAAACGTTCCAGAAACTTATTTATCCTTATTCGCTGAGTGGCCAAACTGAGCCGTCTCCAACCAGTTCTAATGTCTGCCAAGTAATTTTGGGTCAGCAAGTGAGTGGCCCTCATAACTTATAGCACTTGGAAGAGCTACACGAAGAGACTGCCAAGTTTCTTGCTGTATGCGTCAATCCCGACCGAACTGACCTACAACGGGAGGATATCCAAAATAGTTCCTCATTTTAACGGCATAATAATTATGTCTACATGAAATAGTGTACACGTAGTATATATCTATCTCTATCTAAAATTCGAAGTCCTGACTGACTGGTATATCAACGCACAGCCTAAACCGCTGGTTCTAGAGACATGAAATTTGGAGGGTGTGTTCTTTGTGAAGAGTAGGTATCCACTAAAGCCCTTCTCCCATTACGATACGCACAGGCGACTCAAGTATCCTGCAAGTATCGGAGACTAGTCGCCACCAAGTATCTCACATATATTTGAATTCAGGCTCGCACACTACGCTACTGGTATCCTACGCGTCCGCGACTAGTAGCGCGTGACTCGCCGTGTTGGTCGCTTGGGCGTCGCGTCTCTTCCGCGTCTCGACAAGATGGCGGCGGAGCAAGAAATTAATATTAAATTTGTACAAGAAGTTGAAAAAAATGCTTGTTTATATAACTACAAATTACCAGTGCGAAAAAATAAAATAGACAGGACTTGGGAAATTGGGAACAAATTTCAAATAACAGGTTAGTTGCGATGACGTCTTCTGTTTCAATAAAACAGAAAAACTGGCTTCTTCGTCACTGGAATCGCTTGACATAACGTCCGTCCACAAAAAACGAGTTAGCACAAATGATGAATTTGGTAATTTTTCAGTAATATGCGAGCGTCGAGTGGCGAACTAGTATCCAACCAGTATTCTACTCAAGTATCGTATCCTACAAATATCGTAATGGGAGAAGGGCGTAAGAAACGATTTTTCCAAATTCCATCCGTAAGAGGATGTATGGGGGAGGGTGAAAATTTACGCGGACAAAGTCGCGAACAGAAGCTAGTAATTATTATCTAAATAATAATTATTAATATTATTAAATAATAATTATTATTATTATTAAATAATTATTATTAATTATTACGCTTTTCGTGTCTGTCTAGACACGAAAAGCGTCTTTAATTTATAATAATTACTAGCTTCTGTCCGCGACTATATATATATATATATATTCTAAACAACGCAAACAGACGTTTGCGTTGTTTAGAATATATTTATTCCGGAAGGTTCATGTCTACATTACATTAATGTTAAATTTACATACAATATAGAATTTTCGATGTTTTGTCAAGTCGTAAAAGCCGTGCGATGTGGGGGCTGGTCGATCATCGTCATCATCAGCCTATAGCAGTCCACTGCTGGACATAGGCCTCTCCTATTGCACGCTATTCATCTAGATTTTCGGCAACTCTCATCCAGCTGCTATCAGCCATCCTGCGAAGTGCGTCGCTCCACCAAGCCTGAGCTGGCTGGTCGATAGTGTGATATAATCTAAGTAACAGAAGTGTCTTGATTACGAGGGCCGAGTGTTATCACGATACTTTGAAGAAGTCTAAGTTAATTATTTTTTAATATCCTTAGTAGGAAGTAATAATGCTTAGTAACATGCTGCTGTACCTACCCTGCGGATGTCAGTTATAAACATAATTAACCAAGGCAGGTAGGTTTTTTTTATTATAACTAATTTTGCCTCCAGGTTTGATTTGTGTTTCATCCTTACCATAAATACCAGTATTACCATTATTCGATAGCGATTAAGAGAAAAAGACTAACATCTGATATGGATATTCACGATCTCTATGTAACTGAATTTTGCACCCAAAACTTCTGCGTTTCTGTTACCGAAATATAAAATAATATGTAACATAATTAACGCAAGACCTCATACACCCCAATTAGAGTATTGAAAATCGTGTTGAACCCAGCATTACTTTATGCATTTAAATTTGAGTGTTATTGCCGTATAATAAGATTTAATTTTCTTTGGCTCCATCACCAGTGAGTATGGCAAAATCTATCTATCTTCTTCTATATCTATACATATAATAAATCTGTAGACGAGACGTTTCTGTACATTGAAAATATTTCCAAAAAAAATAGTTGGGGTGTTAAAGGATAACCAACAGATGCCATTTCATCAATTTTTGGAATTTTTGTCTGTTTGTCGGTTTGTCTGTTTGTCTGTTTGGATGTGACAGATTATTGATTTGAACAGGGTAAACGTAAAAAGTACCAAACCAATACGGTTACTTTTTATACTCAAATATGGTGTAGAACTCGGAGCAGTGATTAGTTTTTGTTTCATCGCAATCGGTTCACTCTATCAAAAGATATAATCAATTTAAAGTATTCTAGGAACAACTTTTTACGTTTTTTAGTAACACGTAACGACATCTATTGGCGCGATATAGTACCTACTAACGAAAACATATTGTTGTTGTGATGTGAGTAATCACGTCCTATTAGTTTATGCTTACTTAAATGACGAAATAACACAGATACCTACTTATGTCTATGTTATTTTAAAAAGTAATGATAGTGATATTAAAAAAATCGCTTTTTTTCGTTTTTTAACGAAGTTCTTATATGGAGCTTGCGGTAGGAGTTCTAAGGGAGAAATCGTCAAATTACGAAAAAGCGTTATGCCTCATTTTTCATAGTAATAGATAGATAGACACACACACACACAGAGAGAGAAAGAGAGCTATTTTTCATGGATCCTGACCCCGGTAAGTGAGGTCAAAAAGAAAATCAAAGATGGCGGTTCCCTAAATTTTTAATTTTTTCGTCATGGGTGTCGTTTTCATGGTTTTCGAGGGTGCTGAATTCGATAGTCAGGTCAAAATGAAAATCCAAGATGGTGGCTGCAATTTTTTTTGTCATGTTTGTCGTTTTCATGGTTTTTGAGGGTGCTGAAGTCGATAGTCAGGTCAAAATGAAAACCCAAGATGGCGGCTCCATTTTTTTTAAATGTTTTGTCATGGGTGTCGTTTTGATAGTTTTCGAGGGTGCTGAAGCCGATATTCAGGTCAAAATGAAAATCCAAGATGGCGGCTGCAATTTTCAACCACGATCGTTTTGCCAACATAACTCTAGGTCAGTGAATGCTTTACCAACAGAATGTTTTGACCAATAACTTTTCACCCAAAGAACAAGGCCAACAGACGCCGGGAAAGGTGAAAGTAAAATAACAATAAGACGTAGTCCTTTATTTCTGTGAAAAGGGTATAAAGTAACCTAACCAAGCCTAACCTCGGGGTGCCCTTCGCTCGCTTTGCTCGCTCACTTGAGCCGCCATCATCCCCTCGAACCCTACCTGTCCGAGTCGGGGTGCCCCGAGTCCCGAGCTCGCTTCGCTCGCCCTTGCATCCTTAGTTCTATTTGACATGGGTCAAATGTTCTTTGGGTGAAAAGTTATTGGTCAAAACATTCTGTTGGTTAAGCATTCACTGACGTAGAGTTCTGTTGGGGAAACGTTCGTGGGTCACAAGTCCTTTGGATGAAAAGTTAATGGTGTTGACCAACGGCTCATGGACCAATCGACTGTTGGTAAACCGTTTTAGTACTGGTTAAAATGAAAGTCCAAGATGGCGGCTGCAAATCGAAAAATTCGTAGTGTGTGTCGTTTTCATGGTTTTCGAGAGTGCTGAAGCCGATTGTGACGTCAAAATGAAAATCGAAGATGGCGGCTGCAATTTTCTTTTTCTTTTTTTATCATGTGTGTCGTTTTCATGGTTTTCAATATAAACTTACACGACTTTGTGTGAAATAAAATAAAATACAACTGACTTAAAAACACACTTCAAAGTGCAATAGACCTTTGGTTACAGAAGTCTGTAATTTCTTGCCAACGCGCAACGTCTTCCCAAACTAAGGTAATTTTGCACTTTGTAGGGTTTTTTATGGAAGTCGGTTATATTTTTTTGTAATTATCTTTACAATTTTTTTTCTGGTTTTCGGCAGTATAAGGTCTAAATCAAAATCATGTCTAAAGTTTTCATGGGTTTCATCTTCGTAGTTTAAATGGCGGCCGGTGTCAAATATAACCAAAGTTTAATGGGTTGCTTTTTACACGGGCAACTTTATGTAGAAGCTCTTACAATTAATGTATTCTTCCTTTTATCATATATATATCTCGATGCTTTATAAGGCATAATATTGGTAGGTATATATGATATCTTCAATACCAAGTTAAGAAATTCTAAATTTACCACAGAGAAGAACACAAGACTTAGAAAAACTAACTTCAAACTTCACCTACTAATCTCAGATATACTTTAGATAAAATGGTGATATGATGTTACAAGTTGGTATTCTAAGACAGACGCAAAATAAAATGGACATAATTATGGCTGTTTGGTTAGATAATCAGCCTCGAGCAGGCGCTTTTATTTTAATTTGTTCTCAAAAATCAAAGTGACACTTCGTCGCATTGTCATTATGAACCATGAAGACGCAGTGATTGCAGTCGAAAGGGCTGTGGTAGAGAACCCTAGGTAAGGAAAGCGTTACCAGGCAAGATCTGATGATTCTTCCTTTTCAATGAAGGAGTGGCAATTACACCTTTCCTAAGCGACATATTACCTATTGTTTTCCGACATCCACGCGAACGAAGTCGCGGGCACAGCTAGTACATAATAAAAAAAAGCAACCTGTATTAAAAGTTACTAAAAATCTATTCAGTAGTATTTTTTGTTTTTGCATATTTTTGAGTCCGCGCCACATTAAAAGTTGTTCATTTTCATGAGTACTACACTCCCTTAAAGTAGTTTAACCTGACACACTGTATAATAGCCAAAGGGAAACCGCTTCAATATTTCTGTACCTAGGTAAAGATAAAAGTAAGCAAGTAAGGTAAAAGTAAGTTAGTAAGGTTACTGGAGCTACGATATGACATTACGAAAAATGGTCCCGTCAATTTCCTCTCGAAAATCATCGAACAATAATAATTATTCTAAAACAAAAAGGAACCAAGAATGTTACTGTTAATATCACTATGTACAATTACCGTTGGGTCGACTTACACCCTTTCTAGTATCATGAGGCTAAATTGCTTGGGGTCGCGACCCTTTCACAGGGCTTCAACCACAGCCTGTTGCTACAGGTAACTCATTAGATGTCCCATGATGCCATAAATAATGGCTTTGATGGTTATATACGAAAGGTGAATAAGGGATCGGCACTTTTTTGAATTGATATTTATAATACTGTTAATACTGATAATACTGAAGGAAGTGAAGATCACTTTTTACAGCTGATTTTATTAAAGATAGCTAACCTATTTTATTCCATTTATTAATAAACATAATCATTCGTTTTAATTAAATAATGAAATATCTATAAATAATTTAAAAAACAGGCACAACTTACTTCACAATGCAATAAAGTCATTAATTTGTTTAATTAATTAATTTAATTACACCTGAAGCCCGACGCATTATTATTAGGTAATCATAACCAATCATGATAATATCGCTTCCATTCTTGCCAAATTACAATCATTTTCAATCAAATAACGATGCACACCTTATCTATGACCCCTTTAATAATAATCAGCAATCGAAATCTTTCGCGGCAAAATTAAATAACCTTTGATGATAAAGTAAAGGTTTTTGACATAATTGTCATTCAAAAAAAAAAACGCTAGAAATCTGATTTGACAATAACAGTCAGCCTCATATAAAAGCAAACAGATTTGCAAATTAAGCACAGTACGGAAAGAGTCGATCAAACAATATGTTGAAGTTCGCAATTATTTTAGCTGCTGCGGCAGGTAAGTTAGTTTATTTGATTTCTTCATTATCTCCTTTCCTTATTTAATGTACTAAGTATATAAAAAACATTTTAAAATTATTGCGTATAAACATTTAAAATAATCCACCGAACCTTCTACAAACCGCGAAGACGCCTTGGCGACTGCCGCTAGGCACGGTATTGTTCTCTCGTACGAATTGTCTAACCTTTCCATACAAACCAAGCATATCAGTCAACGTCACCGTTTACTCATAGAATCCAACGGCTTTTAAAAATTCTGACAATATCTGTGACAGCCGAATTTGCGCCCAATTGCGCGAGCATGAATATTATTAGTAGGTATTGGTGTCTCTATTCGCTGCCGGCGCGGTGCGGCGATTCTATGATCGTATTGACTTTCTGAATCAAGTCTTTGATCCAACTGCATAACGAGAGCTTCCTCATATTTTGCTATACAAGTTCCCATTAAAATATATGGACAAATTTTAACACAGCTCTCAGTACGTCTAATCAAAGGTATCCAAGTAAAAAAAAACACTGATTTAAGTGATTTTATTTGGATCTAAATTATTAAATTGCCGGCACATTAGTGTATTTTCTTTAGCTGATTATGTTTCTTGTAAGTATCTAATGCGTTTTTCTTATATAATTTTTACAATCGTCCTTTTTTGATGGTCTGAATGATTTCTAATGATTTCTAACAGGTGGATTTTTTATACGGGGCAGTAAGGCCAGCTACCTAAACCATCGCTGTTACAGGAAAATGTTTATAGGACACTGTCCTTAACATTTATAGAGTTATTGCTAACTATATTCACAGACTATGGAAATAAATTACAGTCAATGTCATTTGTTTTTGGAAAATTGTGCCTCGTTTAGTCGTGCATACCTAAGGTCCTGGGTTGGATTCCCGGGTCCGGCAGTGCTATTGAGTTTTCCATCTGGATTTTTTTAGTAGCAGCCCGGAGTCTATACCTACTTGTATCCGGTTGATGACATAATAAGCTCCACCACGTATTACATGGGACTAACACATAACTAACGAAATGTGCCAACTCTGCCTAACCTATATAAGGTAAATTTTAGCTGGCCATTTCATGAAACACAAAAATTTCCTTAAATGACCAAACAGTTCATGAAATAATGATCAATTCTAAGATCTGGCCACGACATATCTAAAAAGAGTTCAATGTCACGCTTCATTATTATCATCATTCTTAATTAATTAACACTACCAGATCGAGGGTAATCAAATGTCAGGACAACACGCAAACGGATTGGTGATCGCAGTAAGTTGTTACTGGTCAAATTCTTTATAATATCTCTTCAAAGCTTCTATCAGCACCAACAGCACAAGGACTATCCAGCCTGGATTTTTCATAACTCTTAATTTTATATTTATTTGCAGTGTGCTATGTACAAGCGGCTAATACATATCGCCTAATTACCAGGTAAGTAAATACTCAGAAAAATATTCTTCTTTCAGTGTTGTTCAAGTTTTGAAGTAGGTACCAACGTAACAGGCGCTGGGACAGACTTAGTCATAACATGTCGATCACAAAGGAGAATGAACACTTATCTATGGGTTTCTGCCCTAAAGCCCAATAGGCATAAGATATATACCACTGAGAAGAACTTTTCAAGTAGAACCTTTGCAACTAACACGACTTTAGCCAATTGTTAGTCAGTTCGGAGTTAATGACCTAATATGTGACAACTTGGGCACCGAAGTCAAGGAATTCTTGGCGCCTAATAGCCATAAGATACACACTGATGGAAAGAGCTTTTCAAGGAAAACTCTTGCTACTAACACGACTTTTGCAGATTGTTGGTCAAGTCGGACTTAATGACCTAAATAGGTGACTACTTTAGTATGCATCTTCCAAATACAATATTGCCATATACGGACTTTACGCGTACCGGACATAACACGACTCCCACCTCAGCTCAGTAGCTCCTTACGTACTAACAATCAAGAGAAGTCGTCATAACAAGATATTTTTTATTTATCCATTTACTTATGATTTATGATCTTTTAACTGATATGTATCATAACGACACTGGGCTTCAGGGCAGATTTGACCAATTTCCTTTTTTACAACAATGTTTCTGAAAACATAACCTGACCACATAGACTTATAAAAAAGATGGAGTCCGCGCCACGCATATCTCACTCCCGACGAAGTGCAAGACATCATAAAAGGGCTCGCAACCCGCAAAGCCCCCGGTTCGGACGGTATCACCAATAGGGTGTACAAACTCCTCCCCGCCCCCCTCATACTGCTCATGACCGCCATCTTCAATGGCGCTCTGAGCAACAACATCTTCCCCCAAGTGTGGAAAGAAGCCAGAGTCATAGGTATCCCCAAGCCAGGCAAGCCCAAGTCTGAGCCCTCCAGCTACCGCCCCATCAGTCTGCTTAATGTTTTCGGTAAAGTCTACGAGAGGCTTATTTATAAGCGCCTCAAAGACTATGCCGAATCAAAGAGCCTCATCCCCCCCGAACAGTTCGGTTTTCGCACGAAACATTCGTGCATCCACCAGCTCCACCGCATAGTCGAGCACATTAGTGCTGCTTTTCAGCGAGGTGCTTCGACAGGCGTCCTGTTCTTCGATATAGCGAAGGCGTTCGACAAGGTCTGGCACAATGGCTTATTATATAAGCTGTACCTGCTAGGTGTGCCAGACCGTCTCGTGCTCATCTTACGAGATTTTCTGTCGGACCGCACTTTCCGCTACCGTATCGAGGGCGCTCTCTCTCCCCCTCACCCCATCCGCGCCGGAGTCCCCCAGGGTTCCGTTCTATCTCCCCTCATTTTCACCCTGTTCACTAGCGACATCCCGAACAGTAAAAAGGCACAGTTGGCGCTCTTCGCCGACGACACTGCCATTTACTGTTCGGGTGCCAACCAGTCATCCATAGCTCGAAACCTCCAAACCTCTGCAAGCGCCTTGAGCGATTGGTTCCGAAAATGGAGAATCGAGGTCAACCCCGATAAGAGTCAGGCGGTCATCTTCTCGAGACCGCGCAAACGACCCCCCCCCCCTCCCGCGCCCGATCTCTATGTATGGCAAGCCGATCCCCTGGGGAAAGCGAGCCAAATACTTAGGTGTCATCCTAGACCACAACCTCACCTTCAACGAGCACATAAAGACGGCGTGTTCGCTCTCGGTAGGCTCCACTCTATGATAACTGCCCGCAGCAAATTGTCACTCAAGTGCAAATTGCGCCTCTACACCGCGGTCATCCGTCCCATCATGACCTATGCTTGCGTAGTCTTCGCACACGCCAAGCCGCGATTCCTGCATAAAATGCAAACCCTCCAGAACCGTTTCCTCCGAAAGGTCACGGGAGCCCCCTTCTATGTCCGAAATGTGAATCTACATCTAGATCTCAGAATCCCCACCATCCAGCAGTTCATGAAACGCCTCTCCAAGCGCTTCTTTGACTCTGCCATAAAGCACCCCAATCCCCTGATTGCGGCGGCCTCCCGATACACTCCCTCCCGCATAAGTAGGATTCGCCGACCAAGGCATACCCTCACTATCCCCGACGACGCCACTACCCTCCTCCAGGAGAGCAGTAAGGCCACTAGTACTACTCTCAGACGACAACACAAACACAAGCTCAGACATCCGTCCTTCCGTCCTCGCCGCCGAGGCCCGTCGCGACGTCCCGCACCACCACCGTGCCCGCCCCGACCCTTGCTCGAGCCAGCCCGCGCAGCTGAGCCTGTAGCTTTAAATTCGCCCCTAAACACTAATAATAATACCGATCCAGCCTGTCCCTTGCTGTCCTCTTCCAGCGACGCCCTGAGCCGAGGTCCGAACCCCGCAGGGGGTTACCCTTAGCGCTGTCGCTTAGTTTTTAAGTTATTGTTTGCCCTGGCTGGAGGCCTTAATTCGAGGCATCCACAGGAAAGTCAGGTTAAGCAGTAGCCATCCTCATAAAGGATGAACTGCGAGATGCCATTGTTAAAAAAAAAAAAAAAACCACGCATATCGAAAGTGAAGCACCGTACCAATCTATGTGTGCATGATTGACGATTGTCACTGTCGTGTCACGTATTGGTGGCCGGTCGGCATACTATGATGTAAATGTGAGCGTGAGGCGTGTTTGTACAAACGGTCTGGCATACTTACTGTGCTTCACTTTCGATATGCGTAGCTCGGAGTCCATCTTTTTTTATAAGTCTATGCCTGACCATCTACATGATTGATTGAATTTTTTAAGGAATAACAGACTGCCTGTCAGTATGACGAGCACCGATACAAAATTGCCAGATGTGTACAATCCAGAAGACAAGACAATCATATTAATCCATGGGTACGGTGGAAGTGCGAGTGATGAATTCAATACACTGGTCACGGAGGGTATGTCAAAGTAACTCCTAGTTTACTAAGTTACAAACAGCTTAGTCATCGTAGCCACCTCGTCTTATTGCTTTTATTGGTCTTTAATGTGATTTGAATTTGAAACCTTCACTAAAAATTCGCATAATATCACATAAATATAATTATGTAGTCGTGCATCTTTGTCAGACAACGTAATTTTTTTTTTTCTAAGAACCTATTTCCAGAAATACCAAATTCCGTCTTACTGAAGTTAATTAATTTGATTTCAGATATATTATTCAGGTCTGGCTCACCGCATAACGTCATAGTGGTTGACTGGGAAAATGAAGCTAAGCACAGTTACTCGGTCGCATCAGCAAATGTACGGCTGGTGGCTAATGATCTACGCGAATTCCTAACATGGTTATCTTTAACGGCCATGGAAAGAGACCCAACCCTAACCACTACAACCCTTGCCTCAACTGACCCTGAAACTGACATTGAGCCTGAGCTAGTGACGATCATGGATAACGTGCACTTGGTTGGGTTTGGCCTTGGAGCTCACGTTGCTGGCATTGCTAGTAGACAACTGGAACTTAGCCCTGGATTAGTTGGTAGAATCACCGGTGAGTGATTTTTTCTGCTCTTTTTTGCCGCATATTTTTATTTGCCTGGTTCTCAATTATTTTCTTGAAACCTTATTTTTTCATGATGCCTTTCCAGGATTGGACCCATCTGGAAGTGGTTGGGGCAGCAATTCCGCACGCTTGAAGCGTGGTGACGCCAACTACGTTGAAATTATCCACACAGATGGTTCAGGCCTACTTGCCAACGGTATTGGAACTGCAATTGGTCATGTAAACTTCTATGCTAACGGTGGAAGCAATCAACCAGGCTGTTTCAGCCACTCCTGTAGCCATAACCGGGCATACGAGCTCTTTGCAGCTTCTATGCGGGGCCACTTAAGTGGATCGCCATGCAATACAATGACACAAATGAACCTCAACTTGTGTAGAGGAACTTCATTGAATATGGGTGGCACAGAATTATCTAAAAGAAGGTACGTGTAATTTCAAAATGTATTAATTATCCATTTCATTTTTGTTAAACAAATGAAGTATTTTAGTTTGTCTTACAATCATTATAATTACAAATAGGTATACAGGTATAGAAAAAATACTGAACTATATATTATGTTTCTGCCTTGTAAAAAACTCTACAATATAACTACTTTCAGAAAAAAAAAATTTTTTTTTTTTTAGGTACAACGATATCTACAGAATTAACACCGGCAGAAGATACCCGTTCTGGTAATAATACTGGTATTCAGCTGCATCCGGTTAGACTGGAAGCCGACCCCAACATAGTTGGGAAAAGGCTAGGCAGATGATGATGAAGATACCCGTTCTAAGATTGGATTGTTTTGTAAAATCAATATAACTTTTACCTGTCCAATTCATTTTATGAATAGTAAAGTACTCATTTTGACCTACTATATAGTATAATGCAGAACACGGAATCCGCAACATTAAAAATATATCCAATTATGTAAACCTGTTTTATTTGTCTAGGGGAAGAAACCTAAATCCAACTAGAATAGAACATTTATTTTTAACCATCATTTAAAAGCTAACCATCATTTAAAGTCCCAAAATAATAATAACAATAATATGTAAAAGTATATAAAAACGAGGGGAAATAATCAAAGGGCATCAAAAAATTCGTCCGCATCGCTGTCAACAGGAAAACTGCCCAAAAGGCTGGCAGCATTGCACGTTGTATGGCAATGCTCACTCTTTGGCCAAAAAATAGAATATAATTATCTCTACTTATAATAAAGCTGAAGAGTTTGTACAATAGTAATAGTCATAAAACACTTGAGAGACAAACTACGACCCAGGAGCGACAAGAGACGTAGTGCCGCACAATTATTTACGGTTAGCGTACGGTTGTCACGGCCGTCAGTTTTTTTCGCCCCGATTTGCACGTAGTGGAGTAAACATATCGTCAGTGACGTATGTAGTTAAAATAACTATACAATAGTCGCATTTACCTGTGATTTGATGTAATTATCAAAGTAAAAACATTAATACACTAAATTTTAGTGTAAGTATCATAATATGTGGGCGACACCGTTTGTATTATCATGCTTGTGAAGTAACCAAAAACGGAGACGCCCACTAACGCACTTGGTTTTTATGGAAAGTGTTGACAATGCCATCTCTAGCAGCGGCCGCTAAGGCGTTTCCATGCTTTGTGGTATCAACCAAGGAGGAGTTAGCTTTATTAAGCCATCACCTTAAATTTTAATGAAAACTACAGAACGCCACCTGCTGCGAAGCACCTCTGCCATGAGAATGATCCAGTTTTTCCGCAAAATCTAAGAGGAAACTGACCATTTATTGTTAAAATTTTATTCGTTCTGACCCATAAAGACTCAGCCCTATAATATTATAGTCATAATACTAAAATAATTCAAAAGCTTTAAGTAAAGCTTGCTTAACCCTGAATATACTACTAAGAGGTTGACATAACTCGGAAAACTTTCAACATTTGGCTCTCGAGTAAGACAGTGAAAACTTTTTGATTTAATCAAACTTGAAGCAAAAATGTTCCATTTATTGACATTTTAACAACTGGATTTTGAGATTTGGACAGAAATAAACCAAGAATGTTATGAAATAAAGATACCATGATACCTGTTTTGTGGTTCTTAAAGAACCGTTTACTGGCCATCTTTCTTGCAAGATCTTTTTTCTACAAAACTACTGGGCTGATTCTACCTTTACACACGAGAAATAAAATAATATTCGATATTTTTTTTACAATTATACGGTGTTTAGCGCCCGCGCGATATTGATCTCTCCGATACTGATTAAAGCTGTACCTACATCACACCTAGGAACATGATTCATAAACTTGCTTCTCTACCGACGGGTAAAAACTTACCTCGATTTTGTCATTCCTAATTTAAATTAATTAGAATTGGCTTTTGAGATTATTATGTGTTATCTGGTTATCAGATCTATAGACAATAATAGTTCATAAATATAAGTAAAAACGAATTTAGAAATTTTAACAGTAATGAAGCAATATGTTGAAGTTGGCTATAATTTTGGCTGTTGCGGCTGGTAAGTTAGAATATTTCATTTATTCTTATAGACTATACTGTAATGGTTCGTGGCTAAGTAGTAACTTGCCGAGGTCGGTAAGTGGATGGGTGATCATCTATTACTTAAGAAGACCCCTCGGTGCCTCGGAAAGCATGTAAATATTTGGTCCCGGCTGTCATTCGTAGATTTTTAGCAGTCGTTACTGTGGTGTAACTAAACTTCACGAGGGTATGGTGCAGCAACCACCATAGGATGCAAATCAATTGGTGATCACAGTATCTCTACATAGTGGCGATTAGGCAAATATTACAAGTTGTTATCAGTCTGTTAAGAGCGTTTACGACCGATTTTAATGAAACTTCAGGCGCATAAGCAGGATACAAAGATCTAAAAAGTAACTTAAGAACATTTTCGAAATGACTTATTTAAAAAAAGATAACTGAAAATCTCTGTTTCTATGGAAACTTTAAAATCGGTCTAATTTGACTGTAACACAATTTTTCGAAAATGTTCTTAAGTAACTTTTTAGACCTTTGTATCCTGCTTATGCGTATGAAGTCTCGTTAAAATCGGTTTATTCATTTCGAAAAACAAGGGCTTGAAAGTTTGTATGAAATGCCGTATGGCGTAAACACCGTTTTTACTAAAAAAGAAAACTGAATTTTTAAAACAAAATAAATAACGAAACGGCACGAAATAAAGGCACTAGACACGCGCGGTGTGATGGTATTAACAATTCAAAACAAAGTTTATGGTATTGCTCAAATAATCGCAAATTAAATTTAATGTTGTTAAATACTAAAACTTTTACGTTTCAATAAATGTGATAACCTGATCTCCACACTGTATAATGTTTCTAAGCAAATTCGTAGCAAAATCCGTTTGAAGTAAGTACTTACCTGTCTATATTGTATAAGTACAGTATTTTTTTTGTTACTAAACATAGGTACGAGTATATTACATAAAATATCTATCGGGCACGTAGCTTTCTAAACATTTTTGCA
Organism: Gortyna flavago; assembly: GCA_963669345.1. NCBI lineage: Eukaryota > Metazoa > Arthropoda > Insecta > Lepidoptera > Noctuidae > Gortyna > Gortyna flavago. The sequence continues at coordinate 13,253,934 of OY770129.1, forward strand.
ACGAAGTTCTTTTACGGAGGTTGCGGTTCGAGTAAACTGGTAGTAATTGTCACGTAATGTACAAGCGTTATGAACCCGTCATGTGACTTTTATGATATGGAATACAAAGAGACAGAGAGAGAGAGACAGTTTTCGAGGGTGCTGAAGCCAATAGTGGGTTCAAAATGAAAATCCAAGATGGCGGCTGCTAACATTTTAAAAATTTTCGTCATGGGTGTTGTTTTTTCATGGTTTTTGAGGGTGCTAAAGCCGATAGTGAGGTCAAAATGAAAATTCAAGAAGGCTTTAAAAAATTTCAAATTGTTCGTCATGGGTGTCGTTTTTATAGTTTTCGAGGGAGCTAAAGCTAATAGTGAGATCAAAATGAAAATCCAAGATCGCGGCTGTAAAAATGTACAAATTTTCGTCATTTTGCAGACACCATCTTCGATGTTCATTTTCGTTCCTGCCGGGGGGTACCCCGACCCCACACGTTTTTTATTTTATGATTCTCAGTAAAAGTGATATATGTAAAAAGCAATTTTTTTTTCTAGTATGCTGTGTACATGCGGAGACTAAATATTTCCTATACACAAGGTAAGTGCTTCGTAATAAAATAATATACGCAAATTTATCTGTTTTAAAGGTTATACTTTTGAGGCGATAGAACCAAAGTAGTCTTCATAGCCTCTAGAATAAGCAAACTGATGTTGCAATTGGCCCGCCATGTTTGCCAAAGAACTAATGACCTTTGGCCTAACGTAGAAAGGTATAGTAAGATGCCCACAGGCAAATTGGAGCGATGACCTTAGCAGGGTGGCTGGTTGCTGATGGATATTATGGAACCTCGCGCACTACGCGGTCACGATTGCTCGATTGGTCGGATCTTCTGCCGCTAATTTGTGGTCATGGCTGCATAGTGCATGATGTAGTCAAGGTACCTACGAGTTTTTCGTGATATTGGAAAAGCCTATGTCCAGCAGTAAACTGATTTTAGCCTGGTGATGAATAATGAGCGATTGTTTAGATTCACAATTTCGCTTGAAATTTCGTAACCACAACTTAGGATTCCAAAAAAGGATTCATTCCGGTCTGATCACCTAAGCCCTCCCTCCACCCCCCCGTCTTTTGTTTTAATATTTTTCTTATCCAACTTTCTCATTCCAAGTTATTAGCATTTTATTGATGGTCAGTAAGAGATAAACTACAACGTATATTTCTTTTTTATAGGAATAATCCGTCTGTACCACAGGAAATAACAAAAGAGTACCACATTTGGGATTCTAATTTTAATCGACAAAACAATACAATTATATTGATCCATGGGCACCGAGGAAACGCTAGAACGTTATTCAATACATTAATCACGGATAGTAAGTACCCAGTGCAATACCAAAAGAAACGATGTACCGATGGATTATGTGATAATATATGATAATTATATCTACCTATAGCTAGGAAAAAGGTGACTACTGAGATAAAGGCAATCGGTACAAACACGGATCTTTGATAAGTCGTAAAAAGGCGAAAACAACAAGCAAATACTGAAACAGCGCCGAAGACCAAAACCAAGTATCATAGCAATGCGGCCAACACCGTACAATTATTAGGTGTGATTAGTTATGATCCTGACCCCGACTAAGCGGGCAGTACGTAACGATCAAAATCATTGTACATTCGTCGGGTATATTTCTGAATTATTCTACTTTGAACTTTCAAATTTTCATGTGAACGACACAGATTTCCTACAATGAATAAAGATGATAATAATTATGAAATATTTCCGTAATTTCTTTTAGATATATTAAGGTTTCAAGAACCACATAACGTCATAGTGGTTGACTGGGAAAAAGAAGCTAGCCACAGTTACTCGGTCACATCGGCAAGAGTACCATTTGTGGCCCGAGATTTGAAATATTTTTTGAGATGGTTTACTCATTACTCTGTTGAAATGAGTGTGCACTTGGTTGGGTTTGGCCTAGGAGCTCATGTTGCTGGCATTGCTAGTAGACGTTTGAACTATGTAGTAGAACTCCCAAGAGTAATAATTGGTAGAATCACTGGTAAGTTATAATTTTCTTAAATATTAAGGTTGGTTAGGTTCCTCCGAATAATATTTCTTATTCATTCGATAACTTTACTTCATTAATTTTTTAATACCTACTTTAAAGTCTATTCCACATAGTCACAAGACCACGCTTGAACCATTGTAATATTCTTTTTATAAAATTCTTAGTTCTTAGTCATCTTCCTGAAGCTTTCCTTTCATGCTGCTTTTCTAGGACTGGACCCATCTGGAAGTGGATGGGGTACCAATTCGGCACGCCTTAGGAATACTGATGCTCACTACGTCGAAGTTATCCACACCGATGGTTCAGGTCTATTTGCTAACGGTATTGGAACTGCAATTGGTCATGTAAACTTCTATGTAAACGGTGGCAGCAACCAACCAGGCTGTTTGACCCACTCCTGTAGCCATAACCGGTCCTATGAGCTGTTTGCAGCTTCAATGTACGACCATAACCTAGTGGGATTCCCATGCAGCTCAACTACGCAGATGAACCTTAACAGATGTAGAGGAACTGCATTGAACATAGGAGGCACAGAATTATTCAAAAGAGGGTACGTACAATTTTTACTAGGACCTAGATAGTTTTTTTTACAGTAGCACAATGACATGCCCTTATTCAAAATGTGTTTTTACTATCCATTTGAAGATTTTATCAACGGTACCTAATAATAACACCATCAGTTTCTGGAACCGAACAATCATAAAATCTCTTTACTTTTTGTTCTTAATTTTTGACCTTGTATGCATAGGTAGAGATTCATAATCTGATTTGAATAAAAATTTTTTTCAGTGCCAGCAATGTCTACAGGATCAATACTAGGAATTTCCCATTCTAAGATTGGATTTTTGAAATAGAAAGAAAGAAGATTTTTTAATGAAATTATTTAACTATCTTTGATTCGTTGTATTATTTTTTTAATTATATGTAGGTCTACATAATGATTATTATATAGAAAATTAATCGACTTGAATTGATTGATATTGACGATGATTTGATGATTGACGTCATTTATTTATTTCCGAAAAATGTCGATTGTTATATATATCAGCAGTAATCAGAATAGATAAGGTACCTACTTTCGAACAATGAATTTAGACGTATAATTATGTTATTATGGATATACATGCCCGTGGGATCTCGGTATTTTAAATTTATCGAAAAGTTTAATAAAGCAAATCGGATTAGTTAAAGCTTGTTAGATACTGAAACCAAAATTATTACCCTTCCTGTGTCACGTCAGTTTCGGGTTAAACTAGCTTTATCCAGTTCAGATATTATTTACCTACACGTGACATAAACATACATAATTGTGTAATTATTAGGTATGTTTATGTCACGTGTATTGTATGTAGGGTGTGGGCTCCGCTCGCCCCTTGGATCTTGCCCCTAATTGCCTAAGTGCACCAACTCGCCCCCGTGAATATTAGATACCCCAAATCGCCCCCGATTGTTAGTAAATTAAAAGTACTGTCAGCACTCCATGTTTTTAAAAAAATAATGAAGGAAGTACCGTAAATAGTTCATCCTTAACTTTGAAACAACTCTGCATGTCAGTTTGCAAAATTTACAAAATTATTGCAACAAATATAAAAAGCATCAATTTTAAACAAAATGGCGTGGACATAAGCGTCACTAATTCTTTTTTTTTCTGTAATTAGGTTTGTACAAACACTTTTACACGTCCCTCATATTTTTTTTAAACTAGATGAGGTCGGCATTTCCTATCTGACTACTCTGAGAAGAAAGGCCGAAACAAACTCATTCTCTATTTATCTTTTCAAAGGTATCATAGTAATCGAATGATTAAAATGATGCTACTAATAATTCTAGAGTCGGCAGACTATGGTTTAGTCTGCCGACTCTAGAATTTATTTTCCTCAATCAGAATTAGTAGCCAAACACAAATAATTGAATATAAGGCGTTAGCTTAATACCTAATTAACAACTTTAATTTAACAAAAAATGGAAATTCGGTTGTAATAAAAACTTACCTTCCAATCAGGAATTCCACTCACAATACACAGGAATAATTCACTTATTCTCCGTTACACATGGAGATAAGTACTAAAGTAAGGTTTAGCAAATATCGCAAAACGCATCCCTTCCACATTATAATACGAACTTAGAAAGAGAAAGCATTATACGACTCCCTCAACGGGTAACATTATTTTAACAAACCTTTTGCTTATTGCACCCATAATAAAAAAGGTTTCTTTTGTCATAATAGGTAAACCAGGTAGCAAATACCATCACAAGTGAGATTACAGATAAAGTTAAAAGTAATCAAACATGGCGTTATTCATAATTGTGCATTTTTCTGTCTAACTATACCTTTTTTGTTTAAATTTCAAAGGAAATGCCGTAAGGGGCGAATCGGTACACCAAAATAATAAAAAACGGGGTGAGTGGAACATTTTAATCGAAAGGGGCAAGACCCAAGGGGCGAGCGGAGCCCACACCGCATGTAGTGCCTTACCTATCGCTGTGAAACTCGGGATCAGACAAGTCCATACTATGTAAACATGTCGCACGCACGTCGATCGCTAGTAGTCGTAATAAGTAGGTAGGTACATGAAATAGCTTTACCTATTTCGGTGAATGTTTTTTATGATAAAATGTGTATCGTGTGATTGCGTAGTGTTATAATTTAGCAAGATATCTAATTGTTGTTTATAATTATCACGGTTAATGTCTGCCGGTCGATTCTGTTAGAATCTCACCGTGAGAAGTTAAGTGAAGTGAGTTGTCATTCCATCTGATGCTATAGGGATTGATTCTAATGACAGCTCACTTTAAGCTCACAACAAAGTGAAGTGAAAGTAAAAAACATTGAAATTTTAAGGAAAAAAAAATTTGATTGATTTTTGTGTAAAAACGACAGGTATTCTTGGATTTTTAAGGGTTATGGTGGATAGCAGGCTACTTATGTTGCCGATACAAAAAAAAAATTTTTTTCTTGAGTAGTCATGAGCAGGTCCACCCTCTGGTGCCCGCTTATCTTTGAATTTTGGGACACGTTGTATATACATATACCCTTCTTCAAAATTGAGATTACAAATGCAAAAATAACTTTTCAAATCCGAGACTGGTAGTTCCAAAGATTAGCGCTTTCAAACAAACAAAAAACAAACAAACTCTTCAGCTTTATTATTGGTATAGATAGATTAGTATGGATATTAATTAGTATAGATAAAAGTCAGCTATATATAAATGAAATGAATTCAGACGTCTGAACAGTAAAGAAATGATCGATCAAGCAATATGTTGAAGTTGGCACTTGTTTTGGCTGTTGCGGCAGGTAAGATAGTTTATTTCATTTATTCTTAAAGACTGAGTTATAACAGTGGAACGGTCGAACGATCAAAGTTAAGCTATGCTTGCCGAGGTCAGTACGTAGATAGGTGACCAGTCATTGCATACCTAATAATTTCCCATAGTCCACATAGAAAACATAATATGGACGTTCTGGTGGAGCTCGGGAAAAATAATTTCCCATGGTCCACCTAGGTAGATTAGCCGGGTGGACCATGGGCAATACACGAAGCAGACTTCTCCGTGCCTCGAAAAGCATGTAAATATTTGGTCCCGGCTGTTATTCGTAGCCAAACGCAGCAAGCAGCAAGGCGGATCATCCGCTCCAGATGCAACTCCGAAGCTGACCACGATCCTCTGACATGAGGGACCGACTCAGAGACAGTCATTCGTAGATCTCTAGCAATCGTTTAACCAGACGTTGTAATTAAACTTCACGAGGGTATGGAATTGGCGATCGCGGTGGTACTGCAAACGATTTCTTTTTTCTTGGCAAATTCTTAACAAAATCCGTTCAAAGTACCGATAGTATTTGTATAAGCATAGTATTTTTTGTTTTTATTACATTATATAATACCAAAACATTTATAGCCGACCGAAGCATTCTAAACCATTTTTACGATTCTCAACACAGGTGATATTTTTAATAAGCAATATGTTTTGTATTATTTTCTAGTGTGCTGTGTACATGCGGAGAATAGATACTACCTATACACAAGGTAAGTGCTCCGTAAAAAAAAAACTATGCTGAATATTATGTGTTTTAAATTGGTAATAGGCGATGATACTAGGCAGAGAACTTGAATAGTGTGCATAGCCCTCAGAATAACCACTCAGCTAATCAGGTTTTTCTGTGACGCGCTCAAGACTGTCCCCGAACACTTTTATTCTACGCGCCGCGGTTGGTCTCGCCACTTATACACGACTCCTACACAAAAAATGTCTATGGAGCGATGCTTTACTGTTTATCGTTTCGTCAAGGGGACAAAACAGGCAACATTACAAAGCTTGTTTCGTAAATTTAAATAAATTTGATTTTTTTTAATAAATGTTTATTTTTTACGTTTGTTTACATTACGTAAATAAAAAACAAAGCTAATTTTCATTCAAAATCTAAAGCGTTGATCGTATTTTTTTTTTTATTGCCCCATTAATACTGAATCCAATGATATACAATACATACCATAAGCTGAAGTCGTCATGGGCCGGTCATATTAGCCGCAGAAAAAATGACCGTTGCGCTAGACGTGTTCTTGTGTGGCGTATAACGTAATAGAATAACTAAGTTCAAACATTGAAAGTCATTGTAACATATTTAATTTTATTACAGAAATAACCCATTGGTACCAGAGCAAATTATAGCAGGCAACAATGTCTTGCCAGCGACCTCTAATTTTAATATAAGACACGATACAATCTTTTTGATCCACGGGCACAATGGAAGCCCTCTATCGTCATTCAATGTATTAATTAAGCATGGTAAGTACCTCAGGTATTGTAAATCACCACTGTTGGTGCTTATTCTGGTGATTAAAGCCTCGAAGTATAAACTGTACTCCGAAGAAAAGCGTGGAGAATACCTTTAATTTTTTTCATGAATTTATTTAGGTACGGTGGTTTTCAAACACTACATTTCTGTTAAGGCAACAGCAATCCCTATAAAACAAAGAACCTTTTTGAATGAAATGAGCCCTTTTTCAACCTTATTTTTCGCTAACATTCTTATCAACGAAGTTATTTATTTATTTCAGAAATATCGAGGTTGGAAGAACCGTATAACGTTTTAGTGGTTGACTGGGAAGCATACGCTATGTTGAGTTACTCGGTGGCGTCCTCAAACGTACCAGTTGTGGCTAATGATTTGGTAAATTTAATAAAATGGTTAACCCAGCTAACACCTCCAGTGGATGTGAACAGACTGCACTTGGTTGGGTTTGGCCTTGGAGCACATATTGCCGGCATTGCTAGTAGAAAGTTGCGCGGAACCCCTGGAATAGCTGCTAGAATCACTGGTAAGTGATAGTTGTTTTCTTTTATATTTATAATAACATTAAGCTGTGTTTTAGCATGGAAATAGCAGTCATTGCCCTTAACTTAAGAGCGTTTACGACGGACGGCATTTTATACAAACTTTCAAGCCCTTGTTTTTCGAAATGAATAAACCGATTTTAATGAAAATTCATACGCATAAGCAGGATACAACGGTCTAAAAAGTTAGTTAAGAACATTATCGAATTTAAAAATTTAAGTACCTGTTACAAAAAAAAATATAATTACCTATATATTTTTATTTATTTTATAATTACAAAATAGTTGGGCAAACGTCATCTAAAACTATTCTAAATTTCAAGTTGATAGCATAAGTAGTTCTTGAGATATCCAGGTGTGACAGACAGACAGACTTAGTCGAACCATAAGGGTTCCTTTTTACCATTTTTTACGGAACCCTAAAAATTTTAATTCAGGATTCAGGTCGTAATTCGGCTTGTTTCCGTATTACAAATTAAGTTTGTCAAGAAATGTAGATCCGTACCTTTTTTCAAGAAATGCACCTTTTTTGCCTCACAAAATGGTATAATAACAACAATAATTATGAAGGTTAAGTTCCCGTAAATAGCATTTATTATTCGTATGATAAAATTCATAAAATGATATAAATAAATCCCAAATGTAGCTATAAAGGCTAGTCATACTCTTCTCAGCCTCAAAAGAACGCCTGGCTCACAATCACATTCTTGAAATCTTTACATTTTTATGCTGCCTTTCTAGGATTGGATCCATCAGGAAAAGGATGGGGTAATAATTCCCTTCGCTTGAAACATGATGATGCTCAATACGTCGAAGTTATCCACACAGATGGTTCAGGCCTATTTGCCAACGGTATTGGAACTCCAATTGGCCAGATCAACTTCTTTGCTAATGGTGGAAGCAATCAACCAGGCTGCTTATCCCACTCTTGCAGCCATAACCGGGCTTACGAGCTCTTTGCAGCTTCTATGTTCAACTCGAACCTAGTGGGATACCCGTGCAACACAAATTTGCAATTGACCCTTAACAGGTGTAGAGGAAGTTCATTGAAAATAGGTGGCACAGAATTACAGAAAACAGGGTATGTATTTTTATTTTCATAAAGTACACCTACCTTAAAGTAACCATCGCGGTCACTGGCGGTGGACCACTTTTCAACCTTATTACTGAAGGCATAATCGTGAAAAGTGGTCATCCGCCACTGTCCGCTGTTGTACAATGACAGCTTCAACTGTAATTTATCACACCAAGGCAAGGTAACGAATATAATAGATTTCTGTCACATAACAGAATCAGATCACAAAGGCTTTTTTTGGTCAATATTAACATTTCTTTTGTTTCAACCTTTTCAGTTCATACGTCATATCTACAGCTTCTGTACGATTTCACAGCTGATGTCCGTATTAAATACGCTATAAGACCGCACCTAAAATTAACCTGACTTAATTTATAGTAAAAAAAAGCAAACTACTTAAAATAATAAATCTCTTAATCGACGAAAGTTATAGCTATTACCTTACTAATACGTTAAAGCATCACGATTCTTTAATTTGAATTGAATTGGTCTCGACATGAATGAATACGAAATGAAATGGACGAAATCTCAATTTCAACGTAGGGACCGAGTTACGGTCAAGCCATCTACCGTAATTAGCTTAGACCAGCCTTGCCTATTGGTTTGAGTGAACATTTAGAATCGTTTAATATAATATTCATTTTAACCCTAAGGGCGCATTCTACCAAACTTTTATACCTAGAATAAGTCTTATCCTGAGAATAATTATTGAATTTTTGACAGTTAGTCCACACTAGAAAATATGTCAGTTGTCAATTTTATTCCAAGAATAAAAGTTATCTGACTTTGGTAAAATCAGTCCTAAATAGTTGTAAAGTACAAAACAGACTGAGCAACAAACCTTCTTTTGCATATTTTAAGATAATAATAAAAGTAATTTTGCAATCAGCAGTTTGTAATCACCACCATCTTTGAACGTTACGTTTTTACTAATTATTATTTATAAAACATTAATGAATCGAAAATTTTATTTTCAGCCAAAGTTATATCTACAGAATCAACACTAGAAGGCAGTACCCGTTCTAAGATTGGATTGTTTTGTGAAAAAAATAAACTTGTTTACTTATCTATTAACACTTTTTAATTACACTTTCCTTGACTACACCTGAATTTAAGTAAAGGAGGCTGTCCCCGCCGACCAATAACGAACCATGAGTCCTTTCCATGATTTAATTGGCTGATTTAATTGTATAATATGGCTGACTGCCACAAAATCAATAATCAGTTACGAAAAGAGTTTGTCAATGCCTAGTCATTCCTAGAACGTCAACCTACCTATGTTCAACAAATAAAAAATATTTGTACCTATTTGTATTCATTGTTGGGTTTGGGGACGGGTCACATAGTTTCACCCAACCTCCTGTAGTATAGATCTAAAATTATGTGATACGTATAAACTTAGGTAAAGTATAAAAAGTTAAAAGTTTATTTCGGAGTTAACGTATTCTCGAGAGTTGAAAATCCAGCAGTGCAATCATATTTAGGTCATTTTAGTTCAGACTTATATTAGCTACAAATCCAGGTTTCCTCACGATGTGTTTCCGTCACCAATGTTGGTACTTCGTATCTTCTTTCTGCCCGCGACTTCGTTTGTAAGACACCATAATTAACTAAAATAACAGCCACATGTTTTTAAAAAATCCCTGTACTACTTAATTTGTAGTTTTGGTCTCAGCAGCCAAAATATACAGAGAATCAAGACTGATGCTGAGGGAGCAAACGACGTACAATTAATTGTCCGTGTGAGAAGCGACGCGGCGACGTCGATTCCCGCAACCTTCAGAGGCAAGGACCCCGCACAAAATGTAAGGAAAAAGCCGTTCGGACAATTTGGCTGAAATTTTGGTAAAATAAAGCCTGTAACATGCTTATTGAAAGTTAAAATGGGCGCAAAAAAATAATGGCCAGTTTTAGAGATATAGCCATTTTTATGTTCGAATCGGGAAGATGATTTTTATTTAAACAAAAAGCATGCACATCAACCACAACGTGTTTCAATTCATATTTTATAGTTTTAAAACATTGTTACGTCTAATATATCCTGAAGCGGTAGGCAGAGATGTTTAACACACATTTTGAATACTTAGGCCTGAGTTCACCAACATTCTAACCATCGGTTAGGTATTTAAACAGTTGATTTATGTAAAATTTCCTAAGGAAATCAACTGTTTAAATATCTAACCGATGGTTAGAATGTTGGTGAACTCAGGCCTTAGTAGGCAAATACAATCGTCGTTACAATTAGACAAACATTCAAAAAAATCTAGTTTTGACGTAAGAATTGGTACCCAGATCTCGCAAAATTACTTAAAAAAAAACAATGTACCTACAGTTTTGACTCTGTTACGATTTTATTATAATATACTAGCTGCGCCCCGCGGTTTAACCCGCAGTTGTTTCGATTCCGTGGGAATATCAGAATAAAAAGTATCCTATGTGTTATTCTGATGCATAAGCTATATTACTGTAAAGTTTCATAAAAATCCGTTCAGTAGTTTGCGCGTGAAGAAGTAAACAAACATACGAACACACTCACAAATTTTCGCCTTCATAATATTAGTGTGATGTAATGATAGATGATGGTGATGACGTTATCATCACCATCATCGTCCACAGCCCTCCACCTGCTGCTCGACGTAGGCGTCTCTTTGAAATGAAATGTTTATTTCTCTAAGTAGACACACGTTTTACACGTCAATATTTTGTTAGCATTTAATTGTGCTTTCGTGTGTTGTGCTGTCTTTTGTGTGCACTGAATAAATGGTTTACCTATCTATTATAACATACTAGCTAACCCGGCAAACTTCGTACCGCTTCAGAATAAGAATTATCTTCATTATTTTTTTCGTGAATTTTTACACGTTTTAATAGTTATTCTGCTATTCATATAAAACAATATCATAAAAATTTGTCCTGTAGCTCTTGAGTTATACATGGTGAAACTAACCAGACTTTGTTTTTATAGATAGTAGTTAATTAAATATGGAAACCACTTATTATTGTTGAATCTCGTTTATTCTATTCTATTTTTCTTTATGGCAATGGTGCCGATGTCGACAATTCAGCCAATGTCAGATGTGATATGAGAAAACGTAGTGATTTTTAGAATTACAACAACAAAAAGAAATCTAATATTTATTCAATAATCTATAAATTTTAACAAGCACATTTTTGTTTCCGCCATCATGAGCTGTCACAGATAAAGCATAAAAACCAGAGCCAAACAATCCCGTCTTACGTCACGTATTTGCTCGTTATTGGTCAGTCTATGGTGGAGAAATCAGGACTATGGTGGAGAAATTTTGATTGCATTTGCAGACGTTGTGAAGGGAACTCACATAAAAATAATCATATATAACATATGCAAGTAAAAAGTTTATTGTATCACAATAATGTTCAATCTTAGAACGGGTATCTCCTGGTGTTGATCCTGTAGATACTGCTGGAACTGAAAACAAATCAAAATATAAATCTTTAAATATGCATAAGTACAAGGTCAAAGATAAAGAAGAAAAACTATATAGATATTTTTCTTCAGTTGCAGAAACTGCTGATAGCATTATTTTTTATTTATATGTATATATATATTTATAAGCCTGTGTTGTCCCAATGCAGGGCAAAGGCCTCCCTTCCCTCTTTCCACTTTTCCCAGTCTACTGCAATTGTGGGCCAATCCTTTTAGAAGGAGGCCAGCTCATCCCGCTATCTCTTTCTGGGCCTGACGCGCAGTCGTTTCCTGCATTGGGAATCCACTGAGTGGTGGCTTTCGCATATTTCTGCTCCAACATGCGACAGATATGGCCAGCCCAGTTCCACTTTAGTCGTGCGGCCAGCGTCCGCTATTTGTGTTTTGGAATTAAGTGTTACCATTGATAATATCTTCAAATGGCTAATAAACAAATGTTCAATGAGTGCATGTCATTGTGTTAATGTAAAAGCAAACTATCTATGATGATCATCGGGGTGGTTTTAATGAGGTAAAAATCCCACACTCCCCGACCTCTCTCCCCGGAGGTCGGGTGCCTTTTGAATATTTCCCCCGACAACAAAAAAAGAAGGTCCTAGTAAAAATTGTACGTACCCTCTTTTGAATAATTCTGTGCCTCCTATAGTTAATGTAGTTCCTCTGCACCTGTTAAGGTTCATCTGCGTAGTTGAGCTGCATGGGAATCCCACTAGGTTATGGTCGTACATTGAAGCTGCAAACAGCTCATAGGCCCGGTTATGGCTACAGGAGTGGGTCAAACAGCCTGGTTGGTTGCTGCCACCGTTGACATAGAAGTTTATATGACCAATTGCAGTTCCAATACCGTTGGCAAGTAGACCTGAACCATCGGTGTGGATAACTTCGACGTAGTGAGCGTCAGTATTCCTCAGGCGTGCCGAATTGGTACCCCATCCACTTCCAGATGGGTCCAGTCCTAGAAAAGCAGCATGAAAGAAAAGCTTCAGGCAGAAGACTAAGAACTAAGAATTTTACAAAAAGAATATTACAATGGTACAAGTGGTATTGTGGCCCTGATGCCAAATAATAGAAGAGAATATTAATGTATGTAGGTACTACATATGTAATTAATGAAGAAAAGTTATCGAACGAATAAGATATATTATTATTCATAGAAACGTTATCAACTTGAATCTCTATGAAACATTAGGTACTTACCAGTGATTCTACCAACTATTTCAACGTATTCATCTTCATAGTTCATATGTCTACTAGCAATGCCAGCAACATGGGCTCCTAGGCCAAACCCAACTAAGTGCACACTATTCTCGGTTATCATTCCAGAATAATAAGTCAAATCTCTCAAAAAATATTCCAAGTCTCGAGCCACAAATGGTACTCTTGCTGATGCGACCGAGTAACTGTGGCTAGCTTCTTTTTCCCAGTCAACCACTATGACGTTATGTGGTTCTTGAAACCTTAATATATCTAAAAGAAATAACTTTATGAGTAAGAAGTGTTATTTTATAAAATATATACATAATAAGGCTGAAGATCCACTTAAATATACTCCGCGAGCACAGGTTTCACGAATTTGTTTTGCTACTTTACGTACAGACGCCAGCACATCAAGCTACTACAATCTGTCAAATTTCTTTGATAGATTTTCAACTTTATCGCTAAAGCACAAGGTTCAAAGTTGATTGGGAAAATCTGACAGTTTCGGGTAGGTTGATGTGCTGGCGTCTGTACAAAGAAAAAAATACAGAACCTACGGCAAAATGTTTGTATCATAGCAGTATGGCCAAAACCTTCTAAAGTCCATGAATTCGATTAATAGTATAGTCATCAAAAATATGTGCTTGTACTGATGTTAAGCCTTTAACTCAGTAATCACTTTTTTCTAGCCATACGTATATGAAGGCGCGGGCCTAGCGCCATAGACACCCTTATTTTGACATTGTACGGACGAGAGTGGCAACGGTGGTGTCACTACTGTCACTCTAGCGGAACGTCATGAACGCCAGGCAGTCGGCCATGGGACTCGTGCAGTTTTGAAACGAACGGTGGCGTTGTCAAGACGGTCACGACGGATCGCTTACGTCCTGAGTCATAATCTGTTCTCATCTGATTTTAGTGGTGATATTTTTGTAATTTAAATTGAGATCCTGTTTATAAGGCTGCTGATCGAAGACCTGTCTAGTTATTTCAAGAATACCTTGTGCGATTCCCCGCTTTATGATGAGTGATTCTGATATAGATACCCACTTGCCTATATATATATCATTATCATATATTATCACATAATCCATACATTGTTTCTTTTGGTATTGAACTGGGTACTTACTATCCGTGATTAATGTATTGAATAGCGTTCTAGCGCTTCCTCTGTGGCCATGGATCAATATAACTGTATTGTTTCGTTCATTGAAATTAGAATCCCAAAAGTGGTTATCTTCTGTTATTTCCTCTGGTACAGACGGGTTATTCCTTAAAAAAAAAGAAATATTATACGATAAAGTTTATCACTCACTCATCACCAATTTTTAAAACGTACCGTGTGACGAATTGAAGTGTAGGCTATTTGTTGACGTATCAACAAAATGCTTTTTTTTATTGCTGAATGGGCCCGCTCTTGACCTCGATCACGTCTGATGGAAATTGATGGATGAGGTCTATGATGGAACGAGCGTGCCCAGAAGATGCCTAAGGCACTGGAACTCCCACGCATCGACGAAACACACCAGGCTGCTTGACGCCGGACTCCGGTGGGAGGGTAGTCGCAAACCAAGGGCGCGTTAGCCCTACCACCGCAACGGAAGAATTGGCCAGTCAAATAAGGTTTTGGGTGTAACTGTCCAGGATGCACCGAACACTCGGTTCAGTTGAGTAACTGGCGGAACAAACTGCGCTACACGAGGAGGCTTCTTCATGCATCCCAAAAAATATATTTTTCCTAATAGTATCTTAAGGTTCAGAAATTTCGAGCAAGGATGTGAATCTAAACCATCGCTCAATCATCATCATCAGACAATATCAATCTACTGCAGGACATAGGCTTCTCCAATATCACGAAATTTAACTTGTATCTCGACTACATTGCCACGACCACGAATAAACGCAATATTGCAGGAAGAAGGTCCACACTGAAAAAAAAAAGTAGTTGCCACAATCAAGATTTTGTTAAGATTGACTAAGTAACTTGTTTGCATCTGAGCATATCAAGCACAATGATCACAGCTACTACTTTTATTTGATTGAGATTTGAAACGGGATCTTGATTGGAGTTATCACAAAACCTATTTGCAGCAACCAAGTCAAAACATAGTTGCTCCAACCAAGATTATTCAGTGTACCATATACACGCACACATACACAATAAGTTGATTGCCTTATAAAAGATGATGTGATAACTATGAGACTTGATTAGAACAAACAAGCTTCTTGTTCAGGGCAAACACGCACCTTTATTAGGGCGACGCTTTATGTGATAGTTGCAATCAAGTTGTCATGTACTTTGTTTGTATGATGTATTTAATAAACACAACCAAGGAACTTATTTAGCGCAAAACATTTAGAGCAAGATTTGAACAAGTTCTATGATTAATACAATTACTTACAATGATAGATGCTATCAAGTCAAATCAACATAATAAAGTTTCAATAATCTTTATTGAACTAATCAAAATGCTTGATTGACACAACTAACTTACTTTGTTACAGTTAACATTTTTTAACTTGTCTCTTTTTTAACTCTTCTACAATGATGTCATGTTAAGGGTAATCAAGAAAGGGCACGCCGCGATAGCGGCGGTAAGGCCCCTCTTTGAGGAGTGGCTAGAGAGGCGTCACGGCGCCCTCATCTACCGCCTGACGCAGGTCCTCACCGGACACGGATGTTTTGGGAGGTTCCTGCACATAATCAGGCGGGAGGAAACGCCCGGGTGTCACCACTGCGAGGATCGCCCAGAGGACACGGTGGAGCACACGGTGGAGGTCTGTCCCGCTTGGGCAGAGCACCGCCGTGTCCTCGTAGAGGCGATCGGCAGCGGCGGCGACCTCTCGCGCCCGGCCCTGGTCCAAGCCATGGTCCGGAGCGAGAGGGAGTGGGAGGCAGTCACCTCCTTCTGCGAAGCAGTCATGCTAGCGAAGGAGGTGGCAAGATGGGCGAGGGAGAGAGCGGAGATAGAAGCCCGTCCCAGCCGCCGCAGTAGATGCCCCGGGCGTCGGGAGCCGCGTGACGACTCCCGGCCACCGTAGGCGCGGGCATGCGGACGGCGAGTAATGGGTAGCTCGCCGTCCGATCAGGACCAGGCCCATGCCGGACGGCGCGTATGTGTTCCACGCGCGCCTCAAAGAGATGTCAGCAGACAAGGAGGGGCCCGTCAGGGCCGTAGCCTGCCGGGGCAGCGGGATTGTCCGAAAGGGTTACCGCTGCCCCGGAACATAAAGGGCTAAGGAAGGAACACGGATGGGTTTTATTCAGTAAGAGTCTGACACTCCCTTCCGCTCCACCCAGAGCGGGAGGGGTCATTTGATGATTTCCCATCCGTAACTAAAAGAAAAAAAAGGGTAATCAAGAAACTTGTTTGAGCGTTCAATCATTTGAACTAGTATTGCTGCAATCATGTCGTGATGATCAACTTAACTAAGATTTTGATTATTCTAAACAAGATATCGTCAATCAAGTAAAAAGTCACTTGATAGGAGTGCATTTTTTTCAGTGCAACCTCGTTTCCGCGTAGTTCCAGCCAGCCATCCTGCTAAGATCGTCGCTCCTCTTTGCCTTAGGGATCTTTTTAAACCTTGCCACGTTTGCCTATTGGCGGACTCCAGTCAAAAACAATGGTAGCTCAACGGTTATTGTTTCTACGGCTAATATTATGGCCGGCCAATTGCTACTTCAGCCTGAAGTGGCAATTAGCCTGCAGTTTGCATAACATCGAAAGTAGTGTGCATGGGGGCTAAGCAGGCTATTTTGGATCTCTGTCGTATCATCGACTATATTAATCACTTTAAAATCACATTATGTGGCATAGAAATTATTTTTACGGAGCACTTACCTAGTGTATAGGAAATATCTATTCTTCGCATGTACACAGCACACTAGAAAATAATACAAAAATATTACTTTTTACAAAAATCATCTAAACTGAAAATATAAAAATTGTGTAGAAAGCTTCGTGTTGGATAGATATTTAATGTTATATGTTACTTAGTATTTATTATAATACCTACCTACTAATTAACGGCTACGGGTAGTCAAAAGCTCGAAAGTCTGACAACCAGTCTTACCGAGGGGTATCGTATTACCCAATAACTGGGCTGTGGAGCTCAGATAGGCAGTCGCTCCATGTAAAACACTGGTATTCAGCTGCATCCGGTTAGACTGGAAGCCGATCCCAACATAGTTGGGAAAAGGCTAGGCAGATGATGATGATGACCTACCTACTAATTAAAAAATACCTTACTAATTATATAATAATAATAGCCTCCCGTCCGATTTCAGTCACGGTGGCCAATCTCAACGGAGATTAGCCAGGTACGCAGGAGATATTGTAGTCACTGACCTCTATTAAACATATAATACAGGTCAGTGATAATAGTGCAAAATTATGTGCGCAAAAACAGGTGCACTGTCTGTTCTTTTACTCTCATATTTCGATAGGACAGCAATCCGACACGACCGGAGAAAGATTTACGTGCTTTCCGAGGCATGGGGGTTTTGAACCGCCATCTTCCAAACTCCGGACTGTTAAATTCCTAATGGAAAACCCAATATTACTTTGTCCGACCCGGGAATCGAACCCAGGACTCCACGCTCAGTAGTCGCGCTTGCAAACACGAGACCAACGGGGCAGTTACTACAGTTACAGGAATTTATAGAATGTATATATGTAGATACTTCAAACGGATGTTATAAAGAATTCGCTGAGAAACATTATAATGGGTACTGTGATCACCCATTCATTTACATACCTTGGTGTGGACTACTGCACCATACACGAGGTTTATTTACAACTTGTGGTGTAATGACTGCTAGAGATCTCTAATGACAGCCGGGACCAAATATTTACATGCTTTCCGAGGCACCAAGGAGTTTCCGTATGTAAAGGTTGATCACCTATCCACGTACCGACCTCGGCAAGGTTAACTTTAATTGAGTTATTTAATAATAAATTAAATAAAGTAACTTACCTGCCGCAACAGCGAAAACAATGGCTAACTTCAACATATTGCTTGATCGACGGTTCTTTACTGTTCAGATTTCTACATTCATTTCATTTTTATATTTAGCTGTCCGTTATCTTTATTATAGATAATATATTTAATCTAGTAAGTGCATCACTTCAGAACGGCTGGACCGATATGGATTTTTTTAGTTTTAAAATGTTCGTAATTAAGTCCGAATCAGGTAGGTAATTACAGGATAACAAAATTTTCTATCGATTTTTTTATGAATTGTTGTTTGGGCCGGACATGCAACGTCTGTCGGGTCAGCTAGTTATGTAATGTTTTGTTGTTGTGAATCTGGTGGTAGATAACACCATGGTAATCTAAACATCCATCAGACTTTAGTTAATTATATTTACGAATGATACAATCTATATATTTACCTGACGGCAGAGAATAAAGGTTATTATGGTCCTTCGGTGTGATGAACTGCTATAATCAATATAGTCTGTATTATGTCAGCCGCCCGCACATATCTAGAGAATATTTATGTTCTTTGGACTCGGGCATCTGTAGGCTGTAACAGAAGTATCTGATGAATGAGAGACAGATAAGTTTCAAATCCATTTGTATACATTTTCATTGTCACAATAAGTGAGACCGATCACTAGATATGTGCATCTGTAAGTAAGACTATGCGGGACATTAAAGGAGTTACGATATAAGTTTTATTACTATCACGTCTCCTTACTTACATCGGTATCAATACAAACGGTTATTTAATTTTTTCTTAATCCTGACATCGCGCATCGGTAGATTTTCAATATAACCTTAATTTACATCGACGATTTTTAAATTACAATATTTTAATCATGTTTCTGTCAAACAATGCCTGTTTGAAATAATGGTGAGATATGAAGTTCATCTCGTACCTCCTAAATATAGGCACATGTTTTACTTATTCCGTTTAGTGAGTAATTACGTACTAATATAACCTGAATAGGTTTGCTTACGCTTTCATTAGATACTTTTAGAACAGACTATAATGTAGAATCATATCTGAGTTCAATGAACATAAATGTCCTATAGATCCGTGCAGGCGATTGACATAAAACAGACTAGGTAATTAGTAGGGACATGATTCATGAACCTTTCTTTTCTGCCGACGACGCGACGGGTAAAAACATTTTTATCATATCTAAATAAAAATAATAACAATCCGATGCCTTTTGGGATTATTATGTGTTATCTGGTTATCAGATTCATATACAATAATAGTTATCTATAGGTATCTGCATAAATAAAAACAAATTTGGAAATGTTACAGTAATAAAACCGTAGATCAAGCAAAGATACCAATGGGAGGTAGTCACCTCCTTCTGCGAAGCAGTCATGCTAGCGAAGGAGGTGGCGGGACGTTTGAGGGAGAGAACCTCAGAGACCCCCCGGGCGCGACGACACCCGGCCACCGTAGGCGCGGGCCTGCAGACGGTGAGTAAAGGCGCGGGCCCACCGCGTCGCATTTTAGCTGCGTGTATTAATTTGTTTGGCAATGTGGGTCTACGTTTCCACACGAAGACCCACGACTATGTATAGCGTGGCACGGCGCACGGAGAGGCTACGCACGTGCCACTGCAATCCACGAACACGGGCTTCACTGCGGGAGGTGGAACGGGCGGGGAAACTGCGCTGCGATAAGCGAGCTGTACATAGTCGTGGGTCATATTCCTGTACTCCAGTGGAAACGTAGCCCCACGTCGACAGCGTTGAGCTATGTAACCGCCTATTCGAGCAAGCCACGCATGTATTAATGACCTCAATTCATGCGTAGCCTCTCCGTGGGTTGTGGTGGACACAACCACATACATTTTCTTACAAAGCGAAGCTTAAGAGCAGGTATCAACCAAAATAGCCTAACTTCAATATGATTTTTCATGATATTGATGAGACTTAGGTATAAAATAACACGAATAACTACATGATATTTCCAAACTTATTGTGGCAACAGAAACACAAAATAGTAAAATTTTCTTTAATAAAAAACATCACGAAGTTACCTCCAATTTTCACGACTTTTCGATTTGTACTTAATATGCTTATGACTACTAGAATGAAATTTTGATGATTGTGCGTAGCCTCTCCGTGCGCCGCGGTGGGTGGGTGGCTCACCGTCCGATCGGGACCAGGCCCGTGCCGGTCGGCGCGTTCGTGTTCCATGCGCGCCTCAAAGAGATGTCAGCATAGTTGACGGCGCCCACTAGGGCAAGTGCCGGCCGGGGTCGCGGGATTGTTTGAAAGACCAAAGCCGTGACCCCGGAGCGCAAAGGGCAAAGAAGGAACATGGATGGGTTTTAGTCAGTAAAAGTCTGACACTCCCTCAACCCACAGCGGGAGGGGTCATTTGATGATTTCCCATACTTAAAAAAAAAGCAAAGATACTAATTTAATTGAATATAGTTGTTTACACTTTCATTTGATACTTTGGATCAGAGACCAGAGTATAGAATGATGTCTGAGTCCACAGAACATACATAGCTTTAGGTACAGACGCCAGCACATTAAGCTACTACAATCCGTCAAATTTCTTTAATAGATTTTCAACTTTATTGCTAAAGCATAAAGTTCAAAGTTGATTGGAACAATTTGACAGTTTCGGGTACCGTGATGTGCTGGCGTCTGTACATCACCACACCTAGGAACCTAGATTTGATTAGTAACCTACGGAGCCCTAACAGTATGCGGAGATCAAGTTACGGCGCATCAACTGTTTCCTTTCGGTCTTTTAACTATAGATTATGAAATCAGATAATTTTGGAAGAATTGCGCATCAGCAAAGCGGGTGCGAAATTCCTTCAAAAAGTGATGCTGGAACATTACAACTAGACAAACATTTAAAAACATCCAGTTTTGCATTAAGACTTGTTCCCAGAACTCGCAAAAATTACTTAATAAAAACAATTTACAGTTTTCACCCCCGCCCCGCGGTTTCACTGCATTGGTTTCGATTCCGTAGGATTATCGAGATAAAAAGTATCCCATGTATTATTCTGATGCATAAGCTATATTACTGTAAACTTTCATCAAAATCCGCGTTCCTTTGTTTGTGCGTGAAGAAGTAACAAACATACAAACACACTCACAAACTTTCGCCTTTATAATATTAGTGTGATGTAAAGATAGATGATGGTGATGACGTCATCATCACCATCATCATCCACAGCCCAACTTCACCTACTGCTCGACGTAGGCGTCTCTTTGAAATGAAATCTTTATTTCTGTTAGTAGATCTTTAAACAGACTTTTACACGTCAATATTTTGTTAGCATATAATTGTGTTTTCGTGGGTTGTGCTGTCTTTTGTGTGCACTGAATGAATGGTTTATCTATCTATTTAAATATAAGAGCTTTCTTTTGTCACATTTTTACTAGTTATCGGTCAGTGGGGACTACCTATAGTGGGGACATTTTGAATGCATTTTCAGGCGTTGTGAAGGAAACTCACATAAAAATAAACATAATGCAAGTAAAAAAGTTTATTTTTTCACAATAAAATTGAATCTTAGAACGGGTATCTCCTGGTGTTGATCCTGTAGATACTGCTAGAACTGAAAACAAATCAAAATATAAATCTCTACCAATGCATAAGTACAAGGTCAAAGGTGAACGAGAAAAACTATAGATATTTTTCTTCAGTTGCAGAAACTGCTGATAGCATTACCATTGATAATATCTTCAAACTGATAACAAACAAATATTTTATGAGGGCATGTCATTGTGCTAATGTAAAAAAAAAAACTATCTAGGTCCTAGTAAAAATTGTACGTACGCTCTTTTGAATAATTCTGTGCCTCCTATGTTCAGTGCAGTTCCTCTACACCTGTTAAGGTTCATCTGCGTAGTTGAGCTGCATGGGAATCCCACAAGGTTATGGTCGTACAATGAAGCTGCAAACAGCTCATAGGCCCGGTTATGGCTACAGGAGTGGGTCAAACAGCCTGGTTGGTTGCTGCCACCGTTGACATAGAAGTTTACATGACCTATTGCAGTTCCAATACCATTGGCAAGTAGACCTGAATCATCGGTGTGGATAACTTCGACGTAGTGAGCGTCAGTATTCCTCAGGCGTGCCGAATTGCTGCCCCATCCACTTCCAGATGGGTCCAGTCCTAGAAAAGCAGCATGAAAGAAAAGGATTCAGGAATATGATTATGAACTAACAATTAAACAAAAAGAATATTACATTGGTGGTGGTATGGTGGTGGTGGTATGGTGGCAGTGGTATTGTGGCCCTGATGACAAAAAATGGAATAGACTTTTCATGTAGGTATGTATGTACTACATAATAATTATGTATTATACTGTAAAGTTATCGAACCAATAAGACATATTATTCACAGGAAAATTGTCAACCTGAATATTTAAGAAACATTACTTACCAGTGATTCTACCAACTATTTCAACGTATTCATCCACATAGTTCATATGTCTACTAGCAATGCCAGCAACATGGGCTCCTAGGCCAAAACCAACCAAGTGCACACTATTGGCGCTTATCGTATTAGAATGATAAGTCAAATCTCTCAAAAAATATTCTAGATCTCGAGCCACAAATGGTACTCTTGCCGATGCGACCGAGTAACTGTGGCTAGCTTCTTTTTCCCAGTCAACCACTATGACGTTATGTGGTTCTTGAAACCTTAATATATCTAGAAGAAATAAATTTATGAGTAAGAAGTGTTATTTTATAAAATATATACATAATAAGGCTGAAGATCCACTTAAATATACTCTCCGCGAGCACAGGTTTCACGAATTTGTTTTGCAAACATTCGTTAAGCGAGCTACTGTTACGCAACGAACGTTAATTCGCGATACCAACGGTTTGTTGAGCACGTGTATCCAAACACGATTTACAAATTTTAAACCTGTACTCGCGAACGTATGTCATTTCGTAAAAAAGGTCGCACTAAGAATTTTTCCAAAGCTAATTCGAGAAGCAAATTATTAGTAATAATTATAGTCTATAATAAATAAAAAGAAGTAAGTAGATGCAGAACGTATGGCCAAAATGTTTGTTATAGCAGTATGGTCAAAACTTTATAGAGTCGATAGATTCGATTAATAGTCATCAAAGATCCGTGCTTGTACTGATGTTTAGCCTATAGCTCAGTAGTCACATTTTTCTGGTCATACTTAGGTATATATCATTATCATATATTTTATTTATTTTATTTTATTGCACACAAAAAACACACACGTATATATCACATATTATCGCATATTATCACATAATCCATACATTGTTTCTCTTAGTATTGAACTGGGTACTTACTATCCGTGATTAATGTATTGAATAACGATCTAGCGCTTCCTCGGTGCCCATGGATCAATACAATTGTATTATTAAATCGATTCAAATTGGAATCCCAAATGTCGTACTCTTCTGTTATTTCCTGTGGTAAAGACGGGTTATTCCTATAAAAAAGAATTTATTTCACTGACCATCAACAATTTTTAAAACGGTTGTGTGACGAATTGAGAAATGAAGGCAATTTGTTGGCATATCAACGAAATGCTTTCTTTTTTCAAATAGCATCTTAAGGTTCAGAAATTTAGAGCGACGTTATGAATCTAAAGTTCTAAACTATCGCTCAATCATCATCATAAGACGATGCGTAAAAGATGCGCATCCCACGTGCGTAGAGTACGTGGCAATCATCAATCATTGCTGCGCCATTTGTCATGGAATGGCGCAGTAGTGATTGATTGAGTTTTACTTTCTTGTTATGTTTTGGTGTGGGTAGTTTTTAATATTACTAACACTAGTCTATAAGAACATAGTTACTAACAAAATGGACACCATGGTCTGAAATAAAGTATTTATTAACAAATCGTGACCGTGTAGTGCGCAAGATCACATATCCAGCAGCTGCCAGCCATCCTGCTAAGGTCGTCGCGCCTCTTTGCCTGAGGGCGTCTTTTTAAACCGTTTGGCCATTCGCGGACTCCAATCAAGAACACGTTTAGTTCAACGATTATTGATTCTACTGCTAATATGGCCGGCCAATTGCCATTTCAGCCTGAAGTGGCAGTCTGCATAGCATCTAAGGTAGTCTACATGGGCTATGCAGACTATTCTGGATCTCTGCCATATCATCGACTATATTAACTCAATTCAAAATTACATTACGTAATATAGAACTTTTTTTTTACGGAGCACTCACCTTGTGTATAGGAAATATCTATTCTTCGCATGTACACAGCACACTAGAAAATAATACAAAAATATTGCTTTTTACAAATATTACCTAAAGTGAAAATCATTAAAATTGTGTAGAAAGTTGGATAGATATTTAATTTTATCTAAAAAAATAAATTATTTATTATAATAATAGCCTCCTGACCGATTTTGGTCACGTTGGTCAATCTCAACGGCGATTGGTACACAGGAGATATTATAGTGCACAAGTATGTACGCAAACACAGGTGCAGTCTCTGTTCCTTTACTCTCATAGTCCGATGGGACGGCAATCCGACACGACCGGAGAGCCACGGGGGTATTAAACCGCCAACTTCTAAACTCTGGACTGTTACTAAGAATAGGTAATAGGTAATACGAGCTGGTGTCCGCAACTATAAAAAAACCCAATATCACTTTGTCCGACCCGAGAATCGAACCCAGGACCCCACGCTCAGCAGTCGCGCTTGAAGCCACGAGACCAACCGGGCAGTTACTACAGTTACAGGAATTTATACAATATAAAGAATTCGCTTAAAAACATTATAATAGATAGGTTCTGTGATCATTACCAATTCATTTGCATACCTTGGTGTGGACTAACTACTGCACCATACATTCGTGGAGTTTATTTAAAACGTGTGGTGTAACGACTGCTAAAGATCTACGAATGACAGCCGGGATCATATATTTACTTAATTACAGAGGTACGGAGAGGTACGTAGGTAATGGATGATCACCCATCCACGTACCTCGGCAAGCTAAACTTTAATCAATGAACCCGTGCCACTGTTATTACTTAGCTAGGAGCCATTACAGTGTGGTCTTTAAGAATAAATGATATAAACTAACTTACCTGCCGCAACAGCCAAAATAATGACGAATTTCAACATACTGTTGGATTTACTGTTTCTGTACTGTTTAGATTTCTAAATTCGTTTCATTTATACACATATTTAGCTGACTATTATCTTTATTAATGATAATAACTTTAATCTAGCTAGATGATAGTCGAACTAAATAGAAATAGATTATCTATACTAATATTATAAAGAGTTGACATTTGTTTGTTTGTTTTTGGGGAACTGCCAGTCGGGTTTGAAAGATTCTTTTTGCATTTAATATCCCAATAGGCGTGACGACAGTATCAAATAATCAAGGATTTAATGATTTTAGGGGAAAATACATGTTAAAAGGATTTAAAACACTGATTTAGTTTTATTTAAAAATTTGAGATTAATCGGATTTTCATTAAAATAAAAGATTAAAATACTGCAATCGGCCATTTTAACTGAAACAACAATCACAGCGCATGACGTCACGCCTATGTAAACATTGTAAACTTCAGTCTGTTCTTTCCTCTGACTGCGCGTAGACACATTTGACGTCTACCTAGGCGTGACGCCAAACCCGACCATGACACTGCGAGCTGTTTTCGCGCACTATTGAAACAATATTTGAAAAATGGCTTTATACTTCGTTAAACTTTAGTTTATAACCGAAATAAAGGTTTTTTCGTAAATAGTAAATGTGTACCTAAATTACGGAAGAGGATTTCAAAATCTTTCGTCATGCCTATTCTTGAGGAAGCCTATATAACGTCACTTTTTATATATATCATAAATTTTTGCTTCACCCTTTAGGGTCCTAGACACATAAGGGCCAAGCAAAAAAAAATTAAGAAATAACGTTAAGAGGAAACTAAGTAGGTACTAGTGCACGGTGCAAATCAGACGAAGTTGCGGGCAGAACCTAGTATATAATAAAAATGAATTGCTGTTCGTTGGAAAGCGTATCACTTCAGAATGACTAGTAGACTGATATGGAATATTTTGTTTTAAAAGGTTCGTAATAGTTCGAATCAGTTAGGTAATTACGGAATGAATAATTGCAAAATTCGGGAAAAAAAAGAATGTTCTATACTTAGATTTTTTTTTATGAATTGTTGGGACAAGAAATCGTCTGTTGGGTCAGCTAGATGTCTATAAATCTGATGGTAGGTAACACCATGATAATCTAAACATCCATCAGACTTTAGTTAATTATAATTAGGAATGAGACAATCTGACGGCAAAGGTCCTTAGGTGTGATTCACCGCTATAATCAATATAGTACGTCTTATGTCAGCCGCCCATATCATTATCCGCCCATATCATTATCCTTACCCCGTTGCCTTTGCCGTCAGATAACAATGAAGATTTTATCATTCTTAAATATAATAATTTAGAGTGTAATCATACCGTGAGTAATGGATTTTGAGATTACCATGTGTTTATCTAATTATCAGATTTATAGACGACTAGCTGCGCCCCGCGGTTTGACCCGCATAAGTTTCGATTCCGTTTGAGTATCGGGATGAAAAGTAGCCTATATGTTAATCCTGGGTGTCAGCTACCTCCATAGTAGGTATACAATTTTTTTTTTTGTAGGCATGAAAAATTGTGTATACCGGATCGGGGAGGGGGGACTCAGGGGATCAGACCTGAATAAATAGAAATGGCTGGCCGTTTGAGCGTGAAGAAGTAACAAACATATAAACACACACACACACTCACAAACTTTCGCTCCCATCATGACATATGCTTGCGTAGTCTTCGCACACGCCAAGCCGCGATTTCTGCATAAAATGCAAACCCTCCAGAACCGTTTCCTCCGAAAGGTCACGGGAGCCCCCTTCTATGTCCGAAATTTGAATCTGCATCTAGATCTCAGACTCCCCACCATCCAGCAGTTCATGAAACGCCTTTCCAAGCGCTTCTTCGACTCTGCCATAAAGCACCCCAATCCCCTGATTGCGGCGGCCTCCCGATACACTCCCTCCCGCATAAGTAGGATTCGCCGACCAAGGCATACCCTCACCATCCCCGACGACGCCACTACCCTCCTCCAGGAGAGCAGTAAGGCCACGAGTACTCTCAGTCGACAACACAAAAACAAGCTCAGACATCCGTCCTTCCGTCCTCGCCGCCGAGGCCCGTCGCGACGCCCCGCACCATCACCGTGCCCCCCCCGACCCTTGCTCGAGCCAGCCCGCGCAGCTGAGCCTGTAGTTTTAAATTCGCCCCTAAACACCAATAATAATACCGATCCAGCCTGTCCCTTGCTGTCCTCTTCCAGCGACGCCCTGAGCCGAGGTCCGAACCCCGCAGGGGGTTACCCTTAGCGCTGTCGCTTAGTTTTTAAGTTATTGTATGCCCTGGCTG
Source organism: Gortyna flavago (assembly GCA_963669345.1). Taxonomy (NCBI): domain Eukaryota; kingdom Metazoa; phylum Arthropoda; class Insecta; order Lepidoptera; family Noctuidae; genus Gortyna; species Gortyna flavago. The sequence continues at coordinate 13,281,460 of OY770129.1, forward strand.
GAGGCCTTAATTCGAGGCATCCACAGGAAAGTCCGGTTAAGCAGTAGCCATCCTCATAAAGGATGAACTGCGAGATGCCATTTAAAAAAAAAAAAAAAAAAAACAAACTTTCGCCTTTTAGTGTGATGGTTCTGTAGTTGGAATGAATTTATCCCAGAACATAATTTTTAACTAGGTTCAGTAACCTAGTTGAAAATTATGTTCTCCCATACATTGCAACTGCAATTGTAAGTTGGTCGACTATTACTCGTAAACTTGTAAAGCCTACTTAGTTGTGATAGTTTTCCTTTTAACTTCGTTATTATATGTAGGTACTACTAATAACCATTTAGCTGACAGGGGGTGGGGGGTAGAGACTTGACTCTAACATAAATAATAACTGTAAAGCATAATATTTTACAAACAGATCCCTGAATCGAAAAATTGTGTTTTACAAATGCGCAATATTTTTGAAAGACCTATCCAACGATACCCCACGCCATGGGGTAGTCTAGAAAAAAAAAACATCCGCACTTTGCGCGTAAAGGAGGTACCGTAAAAAAAATTTTTTTAACACTTTTTCGGCGTGATTAATAAGTATGTCCATGCCAAATTATAGCTTTCTAGTACTAAGAGTCTCTGAGCTAAGCTGCGGACAGACGGACGGACGCACAGACGGACATAACGAAACAAAAAAGGGTTCCTTGTTGACTACGGAACCCTAAAAAATGGGCTATTAAATGCATCAGAATTTTTTAAATCTGACTGGTACTTCCAGCGATTAGCGCTTTCAAATAAACAAACAACTGTTCAGTGTTACTAACAGTATATTTAATATTAGTATAGATAATATTCAGCTATATAAATAAAAGAATATATAAATCTGAACAGTAAAGAAACGGTCGATCAAGCAATATGTTGAAGTTGGCCTTTATTTTTTCTGTAGCGGCAGGTAAGTTAGTTTATTTAATTTATTCTAAGACTACACTGTAATTAATGGCTAAGTGATAACTACGACAAGGGTAAATTGAAAGTTCGTGGATGGGTGATCATCCATAACATACGGAGGCCCCTCGGTGCCTCGGAAAGCATGTAAATATTTGATCCCGGCTGTCATTCGTAGATCTTTAGCAGTCGTTACACCACACGTTGTAAATAAACTCCACGAGGGTACGGTTCAGTAATCACCACAGAAAACAAATGAATTGGTGATCACAGTACCTACATTATTGTTAATGGTTCTAAGCAAATTCTTAATAAAATACGTTTGAAGTATCGATATTATATAAGTACGGTAATTTTTGTTACTTAGTATGTTCTATGTTCTATGTTCTATGATGGGTTTGGTTTCCGCACTTAGTCCTTCAGTGGACCATTGTGCGTGGGCCATGGCGGCCGTTGGTTGTTATTCCAAACAGCCCACCTCCCTCCAGAAGCTGATTAGGTCTCCTGGTCTTTTGAGAACATCTGTGTACGATCTGGGTGTCCCGAGGGTTTGTGTCCTGATCTGGGTGACGCCTGTGCACTCAAAGAGCACATGCGCAATGGTTTCATCAGCCTCCATGCATGCTCTGCACAGGGGGCTGTCCGTTATGCCTATAGTGTGAAAGTGTTTGTTTAGCGAGCAGTGTCCCGTGATGGTCCCCGTCACCAGGCGCAGGCCTTTCCTGTCCAATCGCAGTAAGCGACTGCTTAGCTTGCCATCCAGTGATGGCATAGCTTCCTTGGACTGCCTGCAGCCTGGTGACGAACTAACTTACTTAGTATATTTATATACCTATAACATAAAATATATATCCGGCACGAAAGGTACAAGTAAATATGGGTTTGCTAAGGGAAATTAGCATGGATGAAGTAGGAAAGGCAGTCCAAGGTATGAAAATAGAAAGGCTATGGGCCCAGATGATATACCAGCAGAAGTATGGAAGTGTTTAAAAGAAGATGGCTGTATGTGGCTGACTTTATTCTTCAATAAGTTGTTGCATGAAGGAGGGATCCCTCAAGAATGGTGCAATAGTTCGCTAGTGCCCATCTTTAAGAATAAAGGTGATGTACAGGACTGCAACAACTATCGAGGGATAAAGCTCATGTCACATAGTATGAAGGTATGGGAGCAATTAATAGAGAAAAGATTGCGAGAGGAGAGTGAGATTACCCCAAACCAGTTTGGGTTAATGCCAGCTCGAGGAACAATGGACGCCACTTTTGCACTCCGCCAATTGTGCGAGAAGTACAGACGTGCGAACTTACACATGGTGTTCATTGATCTGGAGAAAGCGTATGATAGGGTTAATCGGGATATGCTGTGGTGGGCCTTGAAAGAGAAAGGTTTGCCCGGGAAGAATGTAGAGTTAATTCGTGCTATGTACAGTCAATCTCGTACCTACGTCCGTTCGGCTGCTGGCAATACCGACGAGTTCAGTGTGGCTGTAGGCTTGCACCAGGGCTCGGCTTTAAGTCCTTACCTCTTCCTGTTGATTATGGATGCTCTTACGTCGGACATCCAGGAGGAGGCACCCTGGTGCATGTTGTTTGCCGATGACATTGTCCTTGTCGGTGAAGATGGACCTGAGATCCAAAACAGATTGTAGAAATGGCAACAAAAGCTGGAGAATGTGGGCCTGAAAATCAGCAGGACCAAGACCGAATATATATTCTGCGATTTCGGCGGTCTCTCCAGTTCTGGAGCCATAGCGCTTGATAGTGCACTCCTCCAAGTCTGCTTCGACTTTCGGTATCTCGGTTCACTCGTGCAAAGCGATGGCGAAGTAGATCGGACGGTTAAGCACAGAATTAACACTAGATGGATGAAATGGCGGCAGATCACGGGAACAATCTGCGACTCCCGCATTCCCCTTAAACTTAAGGGATATATAAAACCATGACCTGCTGTCTTGTATGGATCAGAATGTTGGGCCACAAAAGGGATGAATGAAGGTTATTGCATGCAGCAGAGATGAGAATGCTAAGAGGGATGTGTGATAGAATAAGAAATGAGTACATAAGAGGAAGTTTGAAAGTGGTATCGCTGACTGAAAAGTTGTGTGTTACGGAGAAATGGGGAAAATGTCGTGAGGAGAGTTTTGAGTATGAATGTCGATGGCTATAAGAGTAGGGAAGACCAAAGAAACGGTGGATGGACTGTGTGAACGATGATATGGCTAGAAAGGGGGTGACTACCGCGATGACGACTAATAGAGAAGTATGGAAGAAAAAGACATGTTGCGCCGACCACAAATAAATTGGGATAAGGGCAGGAGAATGATCATATATCCGGAACGAAGCTATCTAAATATTTTTTTTATGATTGTCAGCTTAGGTGATATTTGTAAAATGCAATATGTTTTGTATTATTTTCTAGTGTGCTGTGTACATGCAAAGAATAGATACTTCCTATACACAAGGTAAGACCTCTGTAAAAAAATCTATGCTGATTATGACCTGTTTCAAATTGGCAGGCGATGATTCAGCTGAGAACCAAAGTAGCCCTCAGAATAAGTAAGCTGAAGTGGCATTGGGCCGGCCATATTAGCCGTAGAACCAATGACCGTTCAGCTACAGGTGTTCTTGAGTGTAAGAAGGTATAGTAAGATGCCCGCAGGCTAATGTGCAACGAGGACTTTAGCTGGGTGGCTGGTAGCTGCTGGATATGGGACCTTACGCACTACGCGGTCATGACTACGACTTGTCGCATTTTAACAGCCGATCAAAGGTTAAGCTACGCTTGATGTAGTCGCTTCGTGGATGGTTGACCATTAAATATCTTTGCCATGCCATGCTTCGAAAAACACTGAGCCGTAGTTCCCGGCTCTCATTTGTAGTACTTTGATAGTAGTTAGTCAGAAGCCCAAGTCTGACAACCAGACTTACCAAAGTAGCAGCAGGACACCGTGTGGTTTTAGTCAGTAAGAGTCTGACAGACCCCCCCATCCATCCCAGGGTGGTGGTCATCCATGAGGATTTCCAAAGGATAAAAAAAAACAAAGAAAGGGTAGCGTGTTACCCAGTAACTGGGTTGCGTAGGTAAGATAGTTGCTCCATGTAAAATACTGGTATTCAGCTTCATCCGGTTAGACTGGAAGTCGACCCCAACATAGTTTGGGAAAAGGCTAGGCAGATTGATTTGTCAGTGTCAGGTAAACTACAGAAAGAAAGAAAAAAAATACGTTCAGCATATACATTTAGTTTTTATAGGAATAATCCGTCTGTACCAGAAGAAATAACAGAACCCTATTGGAACACTAATATCAATCCACTAAACAATACAGTTATATTGATCCATGGGCACCGAGGAAGCGCTAGGACGTTATTCAATACATTAATAACGGATAGTAAGTACCCAGTGCAATACCAAAAGAAAAGATGTATTGATTAAGTGATAATAAATGATAATGCAGGAATCCGATGGATGCGAGAAGCACAGAACCGGCAGAAGTGGCGGTGCGTGGAAGAGGCCTATGTCCAGCAGTGAACGTTTTAAATTATGACTATGTTGATGATGATTATTATGATAATGTTATCTACCTATGAAAAAATTTGACTACTGAGATGAGGACTAAGCAGCGGTTCAAGTACGGAAATTTGATGAGTCGTAAAAAGCGAAAACAATTGAAAAACATCGAGGATTGACGGGGTAATTGTGTATCACACATACAATGGCAATCAATCGCAATGCGTTTCATTTTGACAGTTAAGCTACGTTCATTGCGTTATTACTTTATTAGCGTAGTTGAGCAGACGATTTTTTCAAACCTATGAAGCAATTGATAAGGAATATCTTTCAAAACCCTCGGATTGTGATTCAAAGTATGTTACACAATTTATGGTGGGGTTGCTTTATCCGAATCTTGTGTTTTTCGAATAAACTCATTATAACTACATTGTTGGTTAGGCTAAAGCAAATACTTTAGATACAGAGCCGAAGATCAAAATTAATAAGTATCATAGAAATGCGGCCAACACCGTATAAATCGTTAGGTTAGTTTAGATAAGATCCTGAACCCGGCTGCAGGCGGGCAATACCTAACGGTCAAAAGCATCACAAATTCGCGGGGTTTTTTTCTATTACACTGGTCACTGGTCTCACGACTTTCTTTTGCTATATTCGTTGCGCGAGCTTAGAATTACGCAATGATCTATCGTTCGCGAGCATAAGTATTAAATTCTATTAATCGTGTTTGGATACACGTGCTCACCAAACCGCAAACAGAAGCTTGGGCAACGAATATAGCAAAACAAAGTCGTGAGACCAGTGCTCGCGGATAGTACGAATATTTAACTGGTTCATGAGATTGTGCTTACATATTCTATTAAATAATTTACTTCTTATTAATATAGTCATTTTTTTAGATATATTAAGGTTTCAAGAACCACATAACGTCATTGTGGTTGACTGGGAAAAAGAAGCTAGCTACAGTTACTCGGTCACATCGGCAAGGGTACCATTTGTGGCTCGAGATTTGGAATATTTATTGAAATGGATAACTTTTTATGGTGGTTCAATACGCGCCGCTAGTGTGCATTTGGTTGGGTTTGGCCTAGGAGCTCATATTGCTGGCATTGCTGGCAGATATTTGAGTACAGTAACAGAAGTAAGATACCCTCTAGTTGTTGGTAGAATCACTGGTAAGTATTGATGGTTTCCTTAAATACCCAGGTTGGTTAGGTTCCTGTGAATATTTTTTATTCATTTGATAACTTTACTTATTAATTAGGTAGTACTTTTCATCAACAGTCTATTCCATTTTTGGCACCCGGGCTGCAATATCATTTGTACCATTTATATATACTTTATTGTACACCAGAAAAAATATACCAAAAAAAATACGATTATTAATACAAAACATACAAATACGATTATTAATTTTCTTTTTGTAAAAGTCTTAGATCATTATCACTTTCCTGAAACTTATTCCTTCATGCACCTTTTTAGGACTGGACCCATCTGGAAGTGGATGGGGCAGCAATTCGGCACGCCTGAGGAATACTGACGCTCACTACGTCGAAGTTATCCACACCGATGGTTCAGGTCTACTTGCCAACGGTATTGGAACTGCAATAGGTCATGTAAACTTCTATGTCAACGGTGGCAGCAACCAACCAGGCTGTTTGACCCACTCCTGTAGCCATAACCGGGCCTATGAGCTGTTTGCAGCTTCAATGTACGACCATAACCTTGTGGGATTCCCATGCAGCTCAACTACGCAGATGAACCTTAACAGGTGTAGAGGAACTGCATTGAACATAGGAGGCACAGAATTATTCAAAAGAGGGTACGTACAATTTTTACAAGGACCTAGATAGTTTTTTTACAGTAGCACAATGACATGCACTTATTCAAAATGTGTTTACTATCCATTTGAAGATTTTATCAACGGTAATAATATCAGTTTCTGGAACCGAACAATCATAAAATCTCTTTACTTTTTGTTCTTCATCTTTGACCTTCTAGGCATAGGTAGAGATTCATAATCTGATTTGAATAAAAATTGTTTTCAGTGCCAGCAATGTCTACAGGATCAATACTAGGAACTTCCCGTTCTAAGATTGGAGTATATTGTAAAAAATAAACATCTTCTTACCAAATAGTTTATTTTCACGTGTTTCCTTGACATGGCCTGCAAATGTGTAAAAATTTCCCCACCGTAGTAATCCCACAGTCCCTTACTGACCATTTTCGAGTCTTTAGCAATCGGTATTCGGATAGTCAAGAGTCTATCAACATAAGGACAATTTGGAAAAAATCTTGGATAAGACTACTTATCTTCTACGATTTTAACCAACTGTTCCCCAGGACATTCTCGAGACGTTTCATATAGGTGAGTGTAAACGAACCGTATTGGTAATCCTGCAGGATAAGTTTACTCACTTAACGAGGCTTCTTACTTATTTCATTTAATACCCCCTTAGCTGGTCACTGAACCATGTAAGTGGAAACTTTAGAAGCTATAGCGCTCAACTTACGTGTTGTCATAGTGCATTTTTTGTTTTAATTGTGGGTTTATAAGCTCCCTTAAGAACGTTTTGCTTAAGGCTAAGAAGGGAGAAAGCAAAATGAGAAAACCTATTGTAATTAAAAAAACACTCCGAGAGTGCCGACAGAAGTGAAAACAAAACACAAACAGAATACTTTGCCATCACTCACTGATAAATTGGATATACATTAAAACCGAGTACATCCCGAGGACAGCCGAACACATCGGAATAGTTGTCGGTTACGGTAACAGTGGCGCGAGTTCAATGGTTTTTTCCCATCTCAAAAAATGCCCAACGCGCTTAAAGAAGTTTTCACTTCAAAACGTTTAAAATGTAGTCGCAATATCATCTCTGCGAATAGTTACGAGTATATGATTTGAATTTAGTTTTTTTTTTGAGTTTCAATAATTGCTGAAAATCATGCCAAGGTTTATGGTGTATTTATATCGGTACATAGTAGGAACTTCTTTTAGGTACATGTATGTATTTGAAATAATCTCTATGAGAGTGAGGGAAGAGGGAGCGCACCTGTGTCTGGGCGCACACTTGTGCACTATATTGGCCGCGCCGAAGGCTAGTCTCCGTTGAGATTGGCCGCCGCCGTTGCCGAAATACGGTCTGCAGGACTTTATTTTAATTTTTTTACTAGCCTATACTGTACCACTGCTGGGCAAATGCCTCCCCCAAGTCCTTCCAAGAACTCCTTTCCCGCGCCACCTCAAACCAGCCCTCGCGGTACGCGTCCTGCCGGTCGATTCTGTTTTAAAATCTCACCGTGAGAAGTTAGGTGAAATGAGCTGTCATTCCATCTGATTCTTTAAGGATTGATACTAATGACAGCTCACTTTAAGCTCACTTCACTTGAGTTATCACGGTGAGATTTTTACAGAATAGCACTACAGGTCATCTCGCCACCGCTTTCTGAGCCGACCTCGGCGGCGCCGTCCATTATTATTATTTATTTACATAAAATAATCTTGCCGATTAATACCACATTTCTGATAACCTTGCAACCTTCCTTGGTGAATTAGGATGAGCATGACGATGCGATGCAAGGTTGTTTTTATTATGTTTTCTACTGTACCCTATTATATTACTTTAAGAGAGTATTTTAGGTTCAGCGCTATCAATAGCGTCTTTTTGTATACCTGCTATGATTCTCGCTAAAATCAATACATTTACAATTCTGTTTGTTCCTGTCTGCGCACACACTAGCTTTACCATACGGCTCCGTGTTTTGACAAAATATTATTTTAACAATTCGTAAATATTTAAATGGGAAACACGATGTGTTGTGAAAAATGAGAAGGATTTTTATAAATTTTTGCCCATGACTTGCAAACATGACCTTTATTGCAAACAAGTTAATAATTTAATATTGAATCATTCTAATTATAAATGTTCACTTAGATTATCGTTTTTGTTAGGCCTATTACAAAACAGCGCGAAGATGCATGATTTTCTCGAATAAATAAAAAAATAAATAATAAAATTTATTCAAAAATATATGGACTAACGTTAAATACAGTTTTTCTTAAATCTATGTCAAGTTCACCATGACTTGTGCCTGAACTAGGTAATCCTGTGTTTCAGGCAATTGGAGGTAACATTAATTATTGATTAAATAATCATATCATATCCTTATCATATTTATCTTATTGGTACTTATGTAAAAGGTGTATAAAAATTATGTAATGCGAACAATATTTACAATGAATGCATGAAATTGAAAACTATTCGTTAATTGGTAGGTATAAATAGCAATTCATTGGTAAAGATAGTTCGTTTTCTCTTCTACAATAATAATAAAGCATTTTTTTTATTATTTGTCTATTTATTTAGCAACAATTGTTCTCCTGATGCATGTATAGGCAAAAACTCATGGAGAGCTAATTTGAAAGCTCTAATTTGCAGATTCTGTTGAATATAATCCATCAAAACATTTTTTTTTTTCATATCACGAATAATAGAATACATTTTTGTTAAATTACTGGACCTAATTCAATTTTGTACTGGAAACATGTCTGAATGTCTCCGAACTTCTACGTCATTTTCACGTAGTAATTATACAAAAATAGTCTTCAATAATAGCTTAAGCAAAAACAAATAAAAAAAAAACAAATACCAATTTACACTTTGATTTATTAATAAATAAAATAAAAGTACTGCGAAGGCGATGCGCGCTCGCCCTGGCTGGAGGCCTTAATTTATTGAGGCATCCACAGGCAACTCTAGTTAAGCAGACGACAACCTCATAGGTTGAACTGCGAGATGCCATAAATAACCAAAAAAAAGAAGCGCGCTCTGTACCAAAATGTAAGAGGGCTCTTAAAAACCATACAGTTTATTTTATAAGTTCTAAACAACTTATAAAATAAACTGTATGGTTTGGCGTAAATAAAACGAGTCGGTCTCATTCAAATACTGTTTGAAAACAAAGAAAATATACCTACAAATTCTATGAAAATTTCATGGAAAATGTTCAACCAGAATCGCGTCACACCGTCCCGTCACGCCTGTCTACGGGAGCCTAAACTCCTTTAGTGCATCTTCAATTCATTACAATAATAATGTCTAAGCTTTATAGTTCTTAACTACTATAAATATTATAAAAGTAAAGATATCTGCTTTATCACTGATATAAAAACAAAAACGTTTTAGCAGCTATCAATGCTTCCGCAGATTTACTTGTCATCCGTCACGATACATGAAACCTTACTTTGATCGGATTTTCTCGTCAATCTTCGCCTTTCAATGCTTCGTATCTTCGCAGCAAATGCTGGATGAGCGATCACAATTGTGTATAAATAATGACATGTCACTCGGCAGCGCCTCGCTTTCTAGTAACCTATATCTTTCAGTTAACAGCTATCATACAATGGGGCAAGCTAGAATAATGCGAGTAGAGATTATATTATTATTTTTTGTAGACGGAGAGCTGCTGGAGCAATGGTGGCCCAGTGGAAACGTCCGTGAATTACGAGTTACGAGTTCTGTGTACTATTATTAAGTTCTAACCCGAACAGGTACTAACTTTGCTATGTATAAATTACTTAATAAACACTTTTCTTATAACTGTAAAGGAAACATGTAGAATCAAGAATTCTTAGGAATGTGTCATCCACCAACCGTTAAGGCCCACTCCATCTCACAGAGAGGAGGCCTGTGTCCCAGCAGTGCAGTGGGAACATGAATAGGCTGATTGTGATTATGCTGGTCCGTAGCACCAGGTTATCAATTAAAAGCAGTAACCTCCTCTTCAGTCGATACTTCACTATTGTGAATCGTGACTCCTTGCTTCTCATGAATAGTGGAAATATTTTTGCTACGGTCTGTGGCTTGCTGCCACTTAAGCAGGCACATCGCTCGCACAACAGATGGCTGTTGGGGCCGAAAGGTTCTGGAGTGGCCACCGCGTACCGCAAGGCGGAGCATTGGGAAGCCCCCACAAGATTGACCGATGACTTGATGAAGGCAGCAGGAAACAAAAGAAGGACTAGCAGGGGCTCGAGGAGGGGGGGAGTGGAGGGGGGCTCACGGGATTAGACCAACTACTTTACTTGCCCTCATTTCCACGAAAACTACGCCAAAGTAAAAGCGAATAGGGAAAACAATAGCTTGAAAACATGATGCAATTTCAAGGTAATAGAGATAATATCAATGAAAAAATTTTGCACATAATTATAATTTATTATTACATGGGAACTGATATTATTTACAACAAAAGCGTGTGTCTAAGTAGAAGCTTACTAAAAATAATTCCGGGTATATCTCTCAGCGCTTTTTCAGCAATTAAAGCCAACGGACTTTTATTTTGCACAGCACTACTAAAAACAATACAAAAGGTATAAACCCAATGCCAATTATCAGAAATCCAAACTAACGTAAAACTGGCAATATTTACATTTGTCAAGTCCATATTTAGTCAGTTCGTATATTCTCATTCAAGTTCCATTGTATGCCTCGTTTAACACGTCGATTAGTCCGCCACGGAGTAGTGGATAAATGGAGCATTAAAAACGCGTGCCTATTTCTCGCAGGAATAAAACCCATCTACCCATCCCACCTGATGAGAGACCTGTTCGAGAAATTAAACGCGACGCTCCTCGAGAAAACTGGCAATTTTCTATCAAATCGCGTGCGACATAACTCAAAGAACTCATAACCCAAGAAGGAATAGCGGTGTCTCAGACTCGCAAAGCGACATGTCACGCACTCACGCATCTAGCCGTATCTATATCTGTGTCCGGACATTTCATCATAATCAACTGCTAAGCCTTCTTCCAACTATTTTAGGCTGTGCATCCAGGTCGAGCATTTATCTTAATTAAATAAGCGGCTGTTATATCATAATATTTCAAAATCGCTAGTCCAAAATAGCCAACCTGTCATGAGCAAGTGTTGTGATAAATGTTCGTGCCTTCTCTGCATGAGAAGAGCCCTTTGTCCTGCAGTGGGACAATAATACAATATCAAGCTGGTGTTTTATGTTATAATATTGTGTGTTGCGTCCTTATCTTTCCATTTTCTCATTACTCCGTGTAAGCCGGGCATCAGTACAGCGCGTAATTGAACTCGTTAGGTGGCCGGCCAACTGTCTGGCGCGATGCAGTATTGCTACCATTGCTATTTTATTTAGCTGACTGTGTGCTGGAGTCCTTAAGTGGAGTTTTAAATTTAATGCGGAGTTTCTCATGCTTTAAGTTAAGTAGTATTGTTATGCGATGTTATTGTGTTGTATAGGGTGTAAAGGAATAGACGCGAAAAAAAAATTTTTTTTGAGCATGTTCGTATTTTGTACTTTTGTTTATGATAGATTATTATTATTATTTTTAATAATCGACGAAAGATTTCTAGGCTGGGGGTCTAAACATGTGCTGAATTCAAAGTATCAGTTGGCATACAACCTGTATGTCAGTATATGGTAAAATACCGAGAATTTACCGATTGAGCACTTAGATACTAACACAAAGGTGCCGATTCTCTTGTTCACAAAATAAACTACTCGTATATTTAAGTTCAGGTCATCTTTTTCTTTCTATTTCATTAAGAAAAGGACAGAAGATAAATAAAAAATCGAGATGGCTTCAACCCAGAAAAATACATTAAATATAAATCCTACGAAAATCAATAAATTAATTACGAACGCACTAATAACCCCTCGACCCATATATAAGGATCTATAAATCATATATACGTCACGTAGTGTTGGCCTGACGTGGTTTGATTGATTAATTTATAGAAGCTCCTTGTTAATGGTTCGTATATGGTGGCACATGAATAGAGGTCTAGCGGGATAAGGAGACTGAACCGATTTGGTTAGATTACGTTGTTGTTATGGTGAGCATGAAGTGATACTATACACGGTGGCATCGACGACAAGTACAGCAAACAAAAGAGATAAGTATGCAGGATCGTCGGATATAGTTAAAGTTTTGTAAGAAACCGATGGATGTTCTCGAATAAAATTTAATTTTATTAATAGACAACAAACAACTCATTTAACAAATTAAATTTGAGTCGACAACATACATCGGTTTCTTACTAAAATTCAACTATATCCGACGATCCTGCATACTTATCTCTTTTATTGATTGTTCATCGATGAGCAAACTGTAACCATGAATTCAGCACATGATTCTAGACCCCTTTAGCGTACATATTTTTCGTTAGTTTTGCGTAGGAGTTCCAGTGCCTTAGGCATCTTCTGGGCACGCTCGTTCCATCATAGACCTCATCCAACGCTTTCCATCAGGCGTGATCGAGGTCAAGAGTGGGCCCATTCAGCAATAAAAAAATTAAAAAATTCTCGGTCAAATGTATGGAACAGCATTTTTTTTTAAATAAACTACCATTACAATGTAGGATCATGTTTTATATCCACGGTAACAGGGTGCGCGTCGATCTTCTTGCCACCCTGTATATAACGGTTTTCTTATCAATATCGGGTTCACCGATACCTACAACCGGTATCAAAAGGGATCCTCTGATTATTTTGCATACGCATACAAACATTATATGATATTATTATACATAAGAAGGAAAGTAGAAGAATAAGAAGGAGAAGAAAAAGAGTAGAAGGGTGTGACCTTGCCCTTCTTAGGTTGATGATCCCTTTAAATAATGTATGTATAATAATATTATATAATGTTTGTATTGAAGATGTTCCAAATGAGACCTTGTAAGTATACGTTTAGACATAATTGTCATTCATATTATTATATGCGTAGGTACGGTCAAGGAGCGAAATTGTTAAGCAATTATCAAAAATATTTCTTTTCTCTTATCGAACTGTCATTCTTATTCAAAATCTTGGCAACACGTAGTTGTAAGTTGGTTTCCTGGAAAAGCGAAGACCGCACATAGCTGCCGCAGTGACGACTGTCATGAAAACGATGACAGCGGCAAAGATTTAAATTGTTAGATACCCCGGGAACCCCCCTACCGCGCCAAAAAAAATATTCGCGTTTCTGTTTCGTTTTTACACCTCTGACACACAATGATGCAGTGACTTGACTTTATAGTTATTAATGTGTGAGCTCACTCTTCCCAATACACTTCTTGGCGTGACTAATTACAGTGATGATTAATCAAGCTATTTAAATCTTTGGGCAGCGGGCAACGCTGTCTGGGAAACACCAACTTACTTTCATAACAACGTTTCAATGACGTCATTCATCGGTACATTGCGGACGTATTTTCACCGATTTTCTATAGGAAACCATAGCCTTACAAACTCAAATTACCAATGAGTATGTCCTCTAGACCGTATTCTGGCCACGGCGGCCAATCTCAATGACTAGCCTTCGGCGCGGGAGATATTATAGTGTACCTACAAGTGTGCGCGCACAATCCGACACGACCGAAGAGAGATCAGGCGCAGGACCAATTCCGAGGCACGTGGGATACCAGTGATTAGCCAGAATATCACAGCACTAGTATTTCAATGGTGGTCCGTAGACGTGCATAGTGTCCCAATCACTAACTACCGATGAGCCTTTGGTACTGCAAACAACAAACATTATTCATACTTCGGGTAGCCTCCAGGCAAATCTTCAAGTTCAACCAGTTGAAACCCCCTCCTACAAGTAGATCGCGAAATCATCCAAAGTTCACCTCCAAAAACATCTTAATGAACTAATTATTTTACGAAACATTCGCGAAATAATTTTATCTGCAGTTTGGCAATATTTTGTAACTCATCTCGAAGCGGCATTGTTTATTTACCGCTGAACGAAACCGGTTAGTCGTAATTTCAGTTAATTTAAACCAGTGTTTCTTAAATATTTCTGGCTAAAGGTTTGATAAATAGTGGAGTTGCTTATCGATATTATTTCTAAGAATGAAATATTATTATAGAAGATACAATCATTTAAATTACTTTAGAGCCGTTCTTTTTGTCACAGGGGATATTACTGCCTGACTGGACAGGTCCGCTTAATCTGTGTGGTTCTTTCCTCAAAAGACCATTTCAGACACCAATCTACATGGTCTTCACATGATCTGACCAAGATCTTGTCTGGACTTTAAAAGAGACTGTGACCTCTGTCTTTCTTCTCAGAATAGTCAAATAGGAATCGCCGACCTTATCTAGTTTAAAAAAATATGATTGACATGTAAAAGTGTTTGTACAAACCTACTTACACAAATAAATCATTTATCATTATGATAATTATGTACATACATACTGGGTGTAAAAAGACCCATCACATAGGCGTCAGCTACGCACTCTGTACCTACATCAAAATAATTGACATTGCACAAATTACAATAATTGCTGGGAAACTACTTTTATTTTTGGTGTAGGTAGGTAATCATTTGCTGTTTGCGGTAGTACGCAATGTAACACTCGCAAAACATGCTTACAGGGTGCACGCAACGGTAGTGGTCTGGGGGCAGATATTTAAAGTTGTAATAAAACATTAAAAACTTGTTTTCATAAAAAAACATACACCTTTAATATATCCGCAACCAGAAGGTATTCCTAGGTATGGTCCAGTACAAAAAAATATGATCGCAATTACGGGGAGTACAAGATACGTACATACGGGCTTCGTTTTTTTTCTACACCAGCGGGGTAGTTGCAGTGGCAATGGGTTTCAATAGCATTTTGACAGTTACATTCATTGCGTTCTTTCTGTTGTTAAGTAGACATATTTTTTGAGCTTATGAAGCAATGCAATAGCAATACCCTTCAAAATTATTCAGATTGTGATTGATAGTGTGTTACGTAATTAGGGTGCAGTTATAGGTAATACCGGTAAACTCAGCTTGTAAATAGGGTTGCCACATTGGTTTTAACAATGAAGCCGTTCAAGAAATGATAAATGTACTGGAAAAAACAATTTGTAAAAAACGCATATTACATCAGAGACATGTATATAGAAAATAGCACAACACAGTTTACCTCAAGATATTTAAATTTCGCCACAATGCTGTCTTTATCCTCTATTTAAATGCACGTGCACGTGCTATATGTATGCAAGGCCACAATATTAAAAAGTGTTTCGCTCTGATTAAAATACGAATCTAAATAAAGATTATAATGAGCAGTTTTTGCGAGCTTAGTAATTACTTATTAAAATTGCTGAATAAATTGTGAATTATTAGCACAGAATACAGATGGATAGCGGAATCTCTTTTACTACATAATGAGATAGTTAAGTGCATATTGTTTATGAGCAGGATTTTAATTAAACCCTTTATCGTTGGTGTTTATTTTTTTTTACTAAAACGTTAATAAATAATGTGAGTAGAGAGTAAGAGGTGCTTACCTATTGTAGAATAATTTTACCTATGCATTACCAATGCCATTTGGATTAAATATGTTTTTATTTTTATGATTTAATTTATCTTATAAATATATTTGTTTATATTTATGAATGTGAGCATGTTGTAATCCTTGTAGACTGTAGGTTTGTAGACCACTTACTATTTAGTTAAGCACTTGGTACTTGTTGACAGGTAGGTAGGTACACTGTCCTCCTATACCAGCGGTCCTATTCTGTAAAAAGATCAACGTGATAACTTTGGTGAAGTGTGCTTAAAGTGTGCTGTCATTCCACCTGTTGCTAGCGTTTGACACTATTGACAGCTTTGCACTTTAAGCTCACTTCACCTTAGTTTTCACGGTGAGATTTTTACAGTAATTTAGCATTACTGCAACCTAATTGGGTAACACACTATCAATCTGAATCTGAATCATTTTGAAGGATATTGCTAATCCCTTGCTTCATATGTTCGAAAAATGTGTCTGCTCAACAACGTAAATAACGCAATGAATGTTGTTGACCTGTCAAAATGATACCCATTGCTACTGTTAGTGTGTTACGCAATTACTCTGTTTACATTGTAATTTGAAAACATTGTAAAAAAACAATTTAATTTCAAAAGAGTAACCGTGGAGTTTCTTGCCGACTCTTTTCCATAGGAACCGACCAATACCAACCAATTGGAACCGTGCAACTAGGTTCTGACGTTTCATAAGTGCCTATGTATAATCTTCTTCTAATATAAAAAAATCTCGTGTCACAATGTTAGTTACCTCCTCCGAAACGGCTTGACCGATGTTTATGAAATTTTATATTCATATTCAGTAGGTCTGAGACGGGGGGACCCGTGGCTAAATAATAACAGCCGCACAGGTCGATCGATCAGGTTAAGCTACGCTTGCCGCGGTTGGTCTGTGGATGGGTGACCATCTTTACATACCGTGTCCCCTCCGTGCCTCGGAAAGTACGTTAAGCCGTTGGTCCCGGTTGTCATTCGTGGATCTTTGACAGTCGTTACGGGTAGTCAGCAGCCCGAAAGTCTGACAACCAGTCATACCAAGGGGTATCGTATTACCCAGTAACTGGGTCGTGGAGGTCAGATAGGCAGTCGCTCCATGTAAAATACTGGTATTCAGCTCCATCCGGTTAGACTGGAAGCCGACCCCAACATAGTTGGGAAAAGGCTAGGCAGATGATGATTCAGTAGGTCTGAGAATTGGCTACTATCTATTTTTCATACCCCTAAATCAAAACTTACGCGGGTGAAACCGCGGGGCGCAGCTAGTAAAATATAATGATTTTGCTTTTATACATAAAAAATGGTCAACGGCGAAACATTTTTAAAGGTTGAATCCTCTAAAAATACAATTTAAAACAGTAGTCTAGTAAAAACTAGATAATGATAAAATTGTAGGTATATCTTCTTCTCTCATAATGATCACGCGAAGAAACTTAACTATTACCAATATAATATTCGTTTTAGTTTTCGGGTCAACCCATTTTCAGGTGTCATTCGCATGTCATCATTATGAGCAACTAAATAAAAGGGACCAAACCTGAAACCGCGAAAAGCAATAAGCTTTTGCCCCTTTTCACGTTTTGGGTAAACAATAACTGATGTTTTATACAAGGTACTTATTTTGTAGAATGAAGAACTTGCTTCTTAATCACCGAAGTTCTTTATATAAACCTTAGGCCCGTTTTCTTTACAGTACGGCGTATAAACCGCGCCGTAGGAAAAACAGCCCGATTCAAACGTTATAGCGGGTCTGAAGTGCGCTACTCGCTGCGCAGTACCTCACTCCTCACACCCGCTGACAGGTGAATTGTTTACTGCGCAGCGACTCGCCTCATGTTCCGAACCGGTATAAAGTTTGAATCGGGTAGTATAAACCACGCCGTAGAAAAACGTGTCCGTCAACAAGCTTCCATAGGTAATGATTCATACAACACTGACAACCTACACATGGCGAATAAACCGTAGTTCCTCACGGCAAGAAAAACGTGTGTGTACAAAGCACCATAGGCACCTACAAGCTGCACAGGTACTTATAATCACAACAAAAGCCTCCATATTGCCTTCACTCCTGCCACCTGTAAGCCTCAATATGAACTATCGACGCAATCTGGGTGCATTGTGTGCGAACCATTCACAGTAATGACACTCGAGTAGAAGAGCTCGGATTATTGGCTTATATTGCCAATACCTAGGCTGGTTGCTAGGCTAAATATTGTTTGTTATTGAAAGCTGTGTTTGAGCCTAAGTTAAGGTGTGTTTGTCTTGGTGAAGATGATAATGGCGGAAGATGATAATGATAAAGGGCGGTCTATTGCGATTAGACCGCCCTTTGTTTCAGCCATGGCGTTATTTAGGTACTGCTATAATTATTTATAAAGAGTAGGAACTCTTTCTGTCTCTAAAGTTGATTTTATCTTGGTTTTTAGGTATTTACATATTTTGGCTTGGTAGCTGTTTAATATTATTATTTTTTTATTTATTGGTTAATAAGTTGGTTAACCACAAATTAAAACCATTTCATTGTTTATTAAATATATTATTATACCTAGGAGCGTTGTTAGTTACTACATAAATGTAAATGTCGCAGTAAGACGGATAAAGCCGTGATATAGTTAAGTATATTCCTATTTTAGTCTAGTAAGATAGCTATATTACTAGATCGTGCTGGTATCATATTCCTAATTAAACAGCTTTGAATCGCTTTCATATAACTATATTACGGTATATAGCTATATCCCTAGTCATATAACTATATCACGGCTTTAACATCTTACTGCGACATACCGCTTCACTGGACATTTTCTCGGAATGCCTTCAATCATATTTTAGTTTCCAGCGAATAAATAAACTACAAATACTCTGTAAAGCCAATGCCAGCTCAACAAAATAAATATAGATTCGGAACAAATATCTTAAATCAACATGTGTGTCATTAGTCAAACGACGCTCTTGAGCCTAAAAAACAAACAATACTTATGCTACACACAATGCCGACCATGTCCAGCCGGTCTATTCCGTAAAAATCTTACTGTGAAAACTCAAGTAGAGTGAGCTTGAAGTGAGCTAGTGAGCTGTCAATTATCAGGTGGAATGACTATATTATTATGTTGTTATGTTATGTAAGTAATTAGATACTAAATTCAAAATATTTACGTCAACATTATATAAATTAAATAAATAAAATTAAAAAACTACTACTAATCATAAGGAAGAAGGTTATATGCATGAAGACGTCTTTATTGAACATTCAGCCAGAGTTTACCAGAAATTTTTGGTAGGTTCAAAGGAACATGGTATGAAATATGTTGAAAAGTTGTATGTCTCGGATGCTAAATATTGAGTTTTGCTGCACTGGCTAGACTTTCTCAGGTGCTAAAGAAGTTTTTAAATCAGGGTTAAGAAGGTTCATAGAAGTGGAAACCGTCAGCTTTATTAAATCACTATATTCATTACTAGCTTCTGCCCGCGACTTCGTCCGCGTGAAATTTCACCCTCTTAGGAGTGGAATTTCAAAAAACCCTTTCTTAGTGGATACCTATATACACTTCACAAAGAACACACTCCAAATTTTATGTCTCTATGACCAGCGGTTTAGGCTGTGCATTGATATAATCAGTCAGACAGGATCACAGGACTTTGAATTTTATATTAGATTATAAAAGTAAACCTAAGTACCTACCTAATAAAAAAAAACTCAATAACAGAAAATAAAATACCTACCTACCTAAATAAACCTATTTCTGATGATACGTGGCTAAATAATAACAGCCGCACAGGTCGATCGATCAGGTTAAGCTACGCTTGCCGCGGTTGGTCTGTGGATGGGTGACCATCTTTACATATGGAGACCCCTCCGTGCCTCGTGTCATTCGTGGATCTTTGACAGTCGTTACGGGTAGTCAGAAGCCCGAAAGTCTGACAACCAGTCTTACCAAGGGGTATCGTATTACCCAGTAACTGGGTTGTGGAGGTCAGATAGGCAGTCGCTCCATGTAAAATACTGGTATTCAGCTGCATCCGGTTAAACTGGAAGCCAACCCCAACATAGTTGGGAAAAGGCTAGGCAGATGAGGCAGATGATGAACTAATCTAAACTCAATAAATAAGCAAAATCCGTTTTTTTTTTTTTTTTTAGGATGGGAAATCATCCAATGACTCCTCCCGCTCTGGGTGGAGCGGAAGGGAGTGTCAGACTCTTACTGACTAAAACCCATCCGTGTTCCTTCCTTAGCCCTTTATGTTCCGGGGCAGCGGTAACCCTTTCGGACAATCCCGCTGCCCCGGCAGGCTTCTAATATCTATACGAATGACTAATCCTACCTAACAGTTTTATAAAATAACCTACGGTCACTACGTACACTATCAAATATACTACCCATACTTTAAAATTAAAATCTATACTTACTTATAAAAACGACTTATAAAAATAAACCTAAATAACTCTACCTTAAACTGTACTTAGTAAAAACTAAAAGGAATAAAAAGGTCGCACTGAAAAGCACGTTTTGGAATTGCAAGTAGCAGTTAAAACATACAATTTATAGAATGCTAATATGAACGAACGCTCGCCTATTATTATTATCTTCGTCGTGTACTACGACAAACTTATTATTTGCGGTTGGTACAGTAATCGGGTCTAGGGATCGAACCGCAAAATTAAGTTTGTTTTTTATTGTATATTTTTTTCCGGGATAAAAAGTACCCAGTGTGGTGCCCAGGATATTAAAGAATAATTATACCAAGTGTCATCGTAATCGAACCGGTAGTTTTTGCGTGATGCCTGAACAAACAGACAGACAGACAGAATTTTTTTTAAATCACATTTTTGGGTTCTGTGTCGGTCTAATAACACAACAACTGATACCTATTTTATAAAAAACAACAAAATAAATTCAAATAAACTATTTAAAGACTAAAAGTCGCGCTGATAAGCACGGTTTGTTAATATCAATTATCGTCTGTCAATAAGGTCGAACGCTCTGAACGCATCAACAGCCAAATATTGAATGAAGCTCGCGCTCGGACCTCCCTTACCCTACCGCCACGACCCGCGTCGAGCGCGGCAACCGTTACACAAAAATAATCCTTATGGCATGATTCAATATTCACGCGCGACGGCGCGATGGCTTATTAGCGTATTTCATGTATAAGTTTGGTGTTTCCATACCGATTACTATGATTCTTTTTTTATTGAATAGGTAATAATATTAACTTCTTTTAATTAGGGATGAGTGAGAGTATTATAAACGTAAGAGTAAACAAATATAATCAGAAAGCTCCGAACTGCTAAGGTATCGGGAGTTACACGTGTTATTGTGAGTCAACCATAAAAGATAGACATATGCTGTAGTAGGATATTTTTTAGATAATTTTATGTAGAACATTTCCGTCATAAATGATTTCTATGTAGCTTTAACCATTAAGGCTGCACACGCGACGGAAGCTTAAAAAATGGAGCAACTTCTCCCGTTTTCCCAACATTTCCTTTCACTGCTCTGCTCCTATTCATTGTAGCGTGATGAAAAGTATACTATAACCTCCCCAGGAGTATTAAGAATAATTGTACCAAGTTTCGTTAAAATCCGTCAAGTAGTTTTTGTTTCTATAAGGAACATACAGACAGACAGACAGACAGACAGACAAAAATTTTACTGATTGCATTTTTGGCATCAGTATCGATCACTTATTACCCCCTGATAGTTATTTTGAAAATATATATCATGTACAGAATTGACCTCTCTACAGATTTATTATAAGTATAGAATAGATTTAAACAAAATCATATCGTATTTTTACAATGCTAGTTTTCTACTCCTGCCGTATCAGTAATCTTTACCTATATTATTTTATTATCCTCGCCCTCCAAAGAACCAGCTTTCTCCTCAGATCGTATGATCGTGACAATTAAGAATGAAAGGTCACCACCCAGCGCTACAATTTATCTCACATATTGGGAACCGCTGGCGCTGGCTCAATGCTAGGTACGGTAGTGGTATATTTTTCACCTGTCTTCATTTCATTATCAAGAGTGCCTTGACACTAATCAGGTAGGATCATGGTAAAATTCGACTCGATCGAAAGAACTCGCCGTAGAGGACTCATTGGACCTCAGAATTATTATTATTTGTTGTTTTAGTGACGTTTATTGTTGAATTAATTTGTGTAGGGGTTATTCTTTACGTCAACATCACGTGTATAGTCCCTGGAGAGAAAAGCAGATGTGTATTTATTGTATGTATATACATAGGTGCATCCACTTTTCGCCAGCAATGTTTGCGCTCATAGCTTCAACCCCCACATACAACAGTGTCAACAGAATAAGGCTCAATTTACACTGTCGAGGAACGGAATGGAAGCAATTTTTTTTTGTACAAAGCTTATGAGCTTGTATGTCAATAGTATAACGCACAAATTAGATACACCCATACACACAGGTCACGCATCTTCTGGAGAACTATCGCGCATTCACGGGAATTCCCGCAGTAACAAGCTCGTATCTAGTTTGTACGTTAGACAATTGACATAAAGTTCATTTTGCTATTACGAAAACTCGATTCCACTCCGTTCCGCGGCGGTGTAAATTTAGCCTTAGGATTTCAACTCACTTTACACACACGCTACTGAAAAATTACTATTGGACCTATCCAATAACACTGCTCAAGCTTGGAACCGAACCGGACGACTACTAGACAAAACAGGTAATCGTAATGTCGTACAGTTTACAGCATATTAAATTATTTATAGGTATACTTTTTGGTTAACTCTCATAGTGTCACCATTTTATTATATTCTGATCTATTCATTCTATTGCAATAATAAATGTTAGTTTTTTTTTCAGTAGATTTTATATAGATTATACAAAAGCTCATATTTAAAATACAATCTACAATGTTTTAAAATAAACCACTCCAAATGAGATGACGAGCTTTCATTATTTAAAAATAAGTTTTTTTTGAGTGCTCCCAGAAAAATCTTATTTAAATATTATACTTAAAGGAGGCAAATTATGCTATACTTAACTATTTTCTTGCAATATGTATGTAAAATAGTTAAGATCTATTAACATAACAACACCCTTATTTCGTACCCACCTCCATCATCATCTGCCTAGCCTTTTCCCAACTATGTTGGGGTCGGCTTCCAGTCTAACCGGATGCAGCTGAATACCAGTATTTTACATGGAGCGACTTCCTATCTGACTTGATTTAAAAGAGTGTCTTCACAGTTTCTTGCCCGTTCGTCTCCATAGAGATCTATGGTGTGTAATAGGCATTCAACTTTTTGACTAACTAGCCGAGTTTTTGACAATTCAAAAGAAAATAGTTTAATTGAAATAAATGCTTTGGGTTTGAATAACAGTAGAAGCAGTAGTCAGATAGGAAATGCCGACTCCATCAAGCTTAAATAATATAATTGTGATCCAGCCTGTCCCTTCTTGCTGCCCTCCCCAGCGACGCCCTAAGCCGAGGTTCGTACCAAACAGGGGGTGCCCCTTTTTTTTTTTAAGGATGGGAAATCATCAAATGACCCCTCCCGCTCTGGGTAGAGGGGAAGGGAGTGTCAGACTCTTACTGACTAAAACCCATCCGTGTTCCTTCCTTAGCCCTTTGTATTCCGGGGCAGCGTTAACCCTTTCGGACAATCCCGCTGCCCCGGCAGGCTTCGGCCCTGACGGGCCCCTCCTTCACAGGGGGTGCCCTTAGTGCGAAGTCGCTTAGCATAATGTAGTTAGTTTTATGCCCCTGGCTGGAGGCTTTGAGTTTCACTTAAGGCAGCCACAGGAGAGTCCGGTTAAGTAGTCACGACCTCTCAAGGAACGAGATGCCATTAGGAAAAAAAAAATAAAAAAAATAACAGTAGGAGCGAACTATTTTTTGAACAGATTAAATCAAATCATCGATAGATTATTATCTACGCCAAGATCAGACCTTAATGTAGAGACAATAGTGCCTAATTAATGGCCTGATATTATCCGTAATTATCCACATCAATAAGGACTAACAACTGCATTATCTTAGTTAGACCAACAATGCACTTAATTATCAATGACTCATTCTCATTACTAGGCATTATTGCTAAGTCCCACACTAGTGCATTTTCTCTACTATGTCTTATTTGGTAAACAAACACTAGGTTTATGAAACTCGTATTCGAGATCTACACTGGAGGTTGTGGAGGCCGCAGGAATCCGCTGGATGAGGGAAGCCCAGAACCGCAGGAAGTGGAGGTGCTTGGGGTAGACCTATGTCCAGCAGTGGACGTCTTTTGGCTGAAATGTTGATCACTGGAGGTTGGGAACGAAAATCCTAAAGGTCGATCTCCACGATGCAAGTTTCTAGCCTGTGGCATACAATAAAATTGAAGCAACAATTTTGAATGACTTGATTGTTGCTGCAACTTATGACATGCAACAGGCAATTCAATCGCACCGTGTATATCAATCAGGCTTAATCTTTTTAAGAAACACGTATGAATCACAAAGACTGCATCGAACTAACCTTTTAACCTTTATTCTAAAAAGGTCAGCCCATCTCGCCATTTAAATTTAATTTTCGCTACTCGCCTCCATTATCTGTGTTCTGATAACAAATATCTAACCCTACACTCACCTGTACATACGACTGTTATTCTACATAACCTTGCAATATTTAAGTCACCAGAACGAACAAACACAAGTCACATAGAATCACGAGGGGATGACCCTAACATTGCAAGATAAAAAAAAAAAAACAAGACCCCCATTGACATAAGTATAATATATCAATGAAGACACCCATTTTTTTGTCCATCAAAATACAATCGTTTACGGCTGTCATCGTATTTACACTCCTTATATCTACAGCGAATACCTACGACTCATCCATTAAACTTGACTTAAAATACAAGTACTGGCAGTATATTGGTATCGTCTAAAGTTTGTATACGCGCGCACTGACCGCTGCGAACGGACGGCCATTTTTTTACGGTCAATTTTTGTACTAGTTTGGAGTGCGTTCATGTATTATTTTGTTAAACTATGTTGCGTTTAGATTCAGCTATATTGAGCGTTGGGTTTATGAAAGAAAGTAGATCATTGTTGAAAGTGAGACTGTGGTTCTATGCGTTTTCGTATTTGCATTTGGTGGCAGTTGCGGCGTTGTTGTTGACAATTGACTTTGGTGCTCATGATGATCCGGATATACAGATGTATCAGAAGATTAGGTTTAAACTGATCACTGCGTGGTTTAATGTAAGTTTATATTAATTTTAAACAATTAAATCTGAACAGCATTTCAATTTCGTTCAAAATAAAAGAAATCAACTTTCTCATTGTTAATTACTGAACTTTATTATTTATTTTTAATGGCTGTATTCTGAAGGCAGGTACATCCTTTCTACATTTGTAGGGTAGATAGTCATTATCTTAAATACATAACTTGCTGAAGATCGATTTTTTATTTATCCTTTAAAAGTGAACGTCTTATGTTTCAATCTTTGTTTATAAAATAAACCATTGAGGACAGTACACAGTTATACACTTGCTCAAAAAATAAGCTATTTATGTATTTATTTAATTCGGGAAAACAAACAGTTACACAAACATGTAAAAAACAGGTAGTGAGTAAACAAGACATTATAAACGTGTAGCCCACAAAACGTTGTGGGCTACATGTTTATAACGAGGTGGATAACGATCCACCTCTTAAATACTACAAAATTATTATTTAACTATTTGCACACGCGTGAAACTTAAAAGGTAAAATCTTAAGAACATTTTTTAAATGAAAAGAAAAGATAACCACTATTTTTTAAACAATAATAGAGAAAGAACAAATCAGAACAAAAAAAAATCTGAGCCTCTAATTATTTTATTTATCAATGCTATCAAAACAAAATGTAGGTAATGCCACCATCGCATTATTATTACATAAATTAAATTTTAATTACTATCAACCACATTGTTGTCCATAGGTACAGTCGCCGGCAAAGGCGTTGTCGTTTAAATTAAATAGGGACATAAATAACTACCATTTTTGAAGTCGGCAAAACGCATTGGGCAGGTCACCGAGCCATATTCGGACCTATTGTGTGTTTATTATCTGTTTCATTCTCAATCGTGGCCTGATCCGGTGGATTCACGAGGCAGTTTCGAAAACTCGAGTGAATTATTTTCGCAAACATATGTGCTGGACTTCACTTTGCTTCACTTTAAACTGGTGTAACAATAAACAATAAAGTGGAAAAGGAGAAGGGTGTATCGTTTCATTTAAGGAACATTTGATTGTCTATTAAACTCAATTTATTTCATTAAGCTAGCATTCTTAGTTTCCGAGACTTTCATTTATCTTTATGTGACCCTAACTCATTGCTCTCGAGTGAATAAAAATTGTCAATGTCAGTCTAATTTGTAACAAGCATAGCAGCATCTTTAAAACTTCAGGTTAAATACATACCTCGGCGAAGGAATAAAGTGAACTATCTAATCCAACTCGGTCAGTATGTCTCCACATCTCAAATCACGTAGGTACCGATAACAGGATAGACTGGATGCTGACTGGCAGACCCAGTCAACTGATAATATAAATTACTGTATCCCCAAACATTCGTAAAAACACGAATCAGATTCATATTATTATTGCTACATAAAAGTTATACCGATCCCAATTTATTGTGAGAGATAACCAAACCGCTATCCCGGTGGACCAATAGCATTCATAAAATATATTTTTCACGCAGAATCATATTTTTTTTTTCGCACCTTTCTAGAAGTTTTATAGAAAACTAGCTGCGCCCCGCGGTTTCACCCGCATAAGTGTCGATCCCGTGGGAATATCGGGATAAAAAGTAGCCTATATATTAATCCAGGGTGCCAGATACCTCCATACAAAATTTTGACAAAATTGGTCCAGCTGTTTGAGCGTGAAGAAGTAACAAACTTATAAACACACACACACTCACAAACTTTCGCCTTTATAATATTAGTGTGATAGTCTTATTATTTTCTAACCTATGACTCATAGACAGAAATGTAGAAAACATATATCTATGCTCATAGATATATCATCCTAGGTGTATGATAGTGTCCCCCAAACCGAAGACAAAAGTTGATTACATCAAGATACAGCAGAATTTTGTTTGCAAACAATAATTAACGCACATTTCTTAATAGGTAAATATTTGACCGTGCATTTACCACGTCATCTTTAAAGGCAAATGAGTAGATTAAATAATACGAACATAGCACCTGATCGTTAACTTTACTGACGCTATAAGCTGAACAAACCATTATTTTGTGTAGGATTATGTGCCTTTATAAAATCATCCAGGACAGTAATATTGCCGCTGCCATAATGAATTACATTACTTAGATCCTCATTGCAGTTTTTCTGACAGTAGCTATTACATTTAGCTTCCTGCAGTCTCCTAGAAACATACCCTTCTTTAATTCTGTGAAGTACTGTGAACTAGCTGTTAGTTAAAGTAACACGACACTATTCTTAACATCTTATTTTAACTTTAAAATAAACTTATCATGCAACAAAGTTGCAAGAACAAAGGCGGTTATAATAGAACTGCCCCCCATTTGAAAACTCCCCACTCTCCTGTCAATGTTTTTAGAGATTTAAGCCTTCGACGTCCCCAACGTTACAGCAAATGACGTCAAATAGGGCTTAATTTAATAACTTACGGAACAAAATGGCTTCTTTCCTTTGTTGAATTAGCAGGACGAGTGACCGGGAGGAAAAGTTTAGCTTTGATATAGTTCTGCACTATTATTACGGTAAAGACCCTGACAAAGAATTTAAAACAACGTTACAGTGAGACTTCGTATGCATTGAATGACTTACACCCAGGTCGGACAATGTGTCTTAGGACTTTTCCATAAGGAATTTCTTAATAATAGCCCAGAGTTTGGAAGTTGGCAGTGTGATACCCCCGTGCCTCAGAACGCACGTTAAGCCGTTGGTCCTGCGCTTGATTTCTTCCGGTCGTGTTGGATTGCCGTTGTCTATGAGAGTGAAGAAACAGAGAGAATGCACTTGTGTCTGCGCACACACTTGTACAATATAAAATCTCCCGTGCCGAAGGATAGTTGCATCCCCCCTCCCGCGCCCGATCTCTATGTATGGCAAGCCGATCCCCTGGGGAAAGCGAGCCAAATACTTAGGTGTCATCCTAGACCACAACCTCACCTTCAACGAGCACATAAAGACGGCGCGTTCGCGCGCCTCTTTCGCTCTCGGTAGGCTCCACTCTATGATAACTGCCCGCAGCAAATTGTCACTCAAGTGCAAATTGCGCCTCTACACCGCGGTCATCCGTCCCATCATGACCTATGCTTGCGTAGTCTTCGCACACGCCAAGCCACGATTTCTGCATAAAATGCAAACCCTCCAGAACCGTTTCCTCCGAAAGGTCACGGGAGCCCCCTTCTATGTCCGAAATGTGAATCTGCATCTAGATCTCAGACTCCCCACCATCCAGCAGTTCATGAAACGCCTCTCCAAGCGCTTCTTTGACTCTGCCATAAAGCACCCCAATCCCCTGATTGCGGCGGCCTCCCGATACACTCCCTCCCGCATAAGTAGGATTCGCCGACCAAGGCATACCCTCACTATCCCCGACGACGCCACTACCCTCCTCCAGGAGAGCAGTAAGGCCACGAGTACTCTCAGTCGACAACACAAACACAAGCTCAGACATCCGTCCTTCCGTCCTCGCCGCCGAGGCCCGTCGCGACGTCCCGCACCATCACCGTGCCCGCCCCGACCCTTGCTCGAGCCAGCCCGCGCAGCTGAGCCTGTAGTTTTAAATTCGCCCCTAAACACTAATAATAATACCGATCCAGCCTGTCCCTTGCTGTCCTCTTCCAGCGACGCCCTGAGCCGAGGTCCGAACCCCGCAGGGGGTTACCCTTAGCGCTGTCGCTTAGTTTTTAAGTTATTGTATGCCCTGGCTGGAGGCCTTAATTCGAGGCATCCACAGGAAAGTCCGGTTAAGCAGTAGCCATCCTCATAAAGGATGAACTGCGAGATGCCATAGATAAAAAAAAAAAAAAAAAAGGATAGTTGCATCTGAGATTGGCCGCCAGCTGGTCTGATGGACTATAATGACTTACTCCCATGTCAGTAGGTACATCTGCTGCTACCAAATCTGAAGATACAGCTAATCAATTGACAACAAATAATAACTGACCCGAGATTTGATCAGGCTCTCAGAAGCTAGGGGAGACGCATATGCGCGTGTAATACAGTATCAACTAGTATGGGGGTATTGTGACCGTACTGGCCTTGTACACATTGCAATGTCAACAAGGTAATAAATTCTGCATAAAAAGGTAAAATAAACTGTAAATAATTAAATAAATATGTCCAGAATAAATCAAAACGAACTGGGATCACCAATCCAGGGATCGCTAAGTGACGTGATTGCTGATTGGTCAAATCAACGGTTACTGAAAAGCGCGGCGTGCCGCGGTTATTGATTTTCAACATGTTCCAAAGTGTAGTTTAAATAACAAAGTTGTCTCAGTATGTTCCGGCTTGTACGTCAGGATTGGCCTTTAGTCAGTAATTTGCTTAGGCTATGTACACACTGAAGGTGGCTTACTTTGCTTAGGCTATGTACACACTTAAGGTGGCTTACTTTGTTCCTAAGACCCGAAGAGATACCCGGTCATAGTGATCCTAGGTTAACACGTAGATGTTTGGCCATTACCGAGAAATCTGGGTGTATTTTGAAGGTTTGACGCCTTACAAGGTCCATGACACCAAAACAGGTATCATATTTTTGCTATCTTCAACAATACAAGTTTTTCATCCAATTACTAATAGACAGCGCACACCCCAAACTGAAGCCTGCCTGTCTTGAAGCTTAAAATTTTACACAAGAGTTCCTTACCCACCGAAAGTGAGCACTAAAGAAAGATTTTATATTAATTTCCAAAAGGGGTCAAATAGAGGATGATAGTTTGTATGGAAGTTCGTAATTTTCGCCGATAGGGAATAAAGACGTCATAATAATATTATATCCTGTTCCAGTCGCAAAAATGTTCGTAATACCCAAAATAATTTTAACTGTTACGTTGTCGTGTGTGTAGACCCGAACGATAAACCCCTAAACTGATCGTCAGATGGTAATTATGATATTAATACCATAGGGTCATCTCCATAGATATTTTTTGGTCATCCTGGTCGTCAAAAGATTTGGAGATTACAGTAGGTACTATTTGGTGAATACAACTTTGAGACGTACTATTTGGTGAATACATCTTTGAGACGTACTATTTGGTGAATAGGTACATCTGTGAGACGTACTATTTGGTGAATACATAATGTGAATTTATGTAGTCCTCCAGACTGAATTTTGGCCATGGCGACCAATTTCAACTGAGAGTAAACCTTATAGATATTATAGTGCATACCTAAGTACGTGCGCGACACACTCTTTTCCCTCACTCTCATAGTCCAATGGTACGACAATCCGACATGACTGGAGAGAGATCAGGCGCAACGGCATAACGTACTTTCCGGGGCACGGAGGTATCACACCGCCAACTTCCAAACTCCGGGCTGTTACTGAGAAACAAAAAACGAATACCCAACACTTTGCTCGACCTGAGAACAACGGGGCAGTTTATGTAAATGTAGTAATGAATATAGGATTTAGTGACCAGCTATGACTTCTGTAAAACGCGTCTAGTTCTTTGAAAACAATATGTTTCTCCCAGATGTATCCACCAAAACGAGAACCACGTGGCCAAAGTAAAGTTTTGTAAACAAAATGATTTGCATTTTCACAGGTCGTAAATTGACAAACAGCTTTTTACCACAGCTTAAGAAACAATTTGCATGCCATGTCTTTAACTAATATTTACCGTAATTATTATCTACCATAAAGTCAGACTTGACAGAATCACGCGAAACCATTATTTTGACATTATTTTTTTGCAAATTGAAACTTATATGGACAGACGTCATAATTTATGCCTGGTGATGTCAGACTTTAATAAGCACGTGTACTCTGATGGCAGCATTGTTACCAATTATCGACGAAATGTTTCGTAATTTAAAATAGTTATATATATATAATAGGTACCCTATATAATAATAGGTACCCGTAGGTACCTACTGCTTAAAATGATAAATATTTGCTCAGTTATGTCAGTGAATGTCTAAACAATTTCAGTAATTACAAACAGGTATTCTGGACTTTAGAAATAAGCATCAAGTACGTAAGTATTTTTTTTAACCAACTGTGTACCACACATAAACAGACAAGAAAAAAGAACAGAAAAATAAAAAAGGCAAATAGTTTTCTGTTTTTTTTTCTTTTGTCTGTTCATATGTTTGTACATAAACGGGTAATAAATAAAAAATGATAAATATTAACAAATGACAAACTATGTATTTACCAGTTAAAATAAAGAAATCTCATACATTTTTCAACATGACAAACGCTAGCACGGAGGTGATATCAGGCACATCACTATTCCTCGGGATCCCGCAGATTAAAATCCCATTAAAACCCGTCCGGTATTGTTTACGTGATGTGCGTGCAAATCAATGAAAAAATATTACTTGGTTGCGTTCAGCTGTTCCATATTACGATGAAACATTCTCGGCAAAGTTTTCTGTGTAACACAAGAACACAACCCACACCTGTTATGATATAAGAAAACCTTCGAATTTCACAAACTAGGTAATGTTTAACGTTCCCAAAATTAATTAGAAATTGTTTTGTTTCAGCTCTTCACATTAGTGTATTTCCCGATATGCTTCTACTGCGATTGGAGGGAGCTAAGAGGGGAAAACGGGAGGACTCACGTGAAAC
Organism: Gortyna flavago; assembly: GCA_963669345.1. Taxonomy (NCBI): domain Eukaryota; kingdom Metazoa; phylum Arthropoda; class Insecta; order Lepidoptera; family Noctuidae; genus Gortyna; species Gortyna flavago. The sequence continues at coordinate 13,313,017 of OY770129.1, forward strand.
TTCTCAATCAAGTTAGGTACTTGTGCTTCACAAGCATCCTACTGCCGACCACTGCAGTAAGTTTCAACATACAAATTGCCACTAAGCGGTCCGGTAAACATATTTTCTTAACAGAAGACCGTTTTAAGTACAGACGTGCTCACAACTTCTAATTTTATTTTTAAAGAAATTGTAACACAGTGATGCTGGCTTTTTCCGGGCATGGTATCGGGTCATTTGGTAAGCTTGGATCCATTTTCTATAAAACGTTTTTTTTTGTGTCGTTCAATTTTGTGTAAACCCAAACTAGCATGGCAACATACGGGTCGGGTAGGGTGCGGAAAAATCGAGGAAAAACAAATCTCGAGTCAATTTTGAAACGTATACTTCATTGAAAATCACTTGGCAAAGCATTTACTTTTGTAATCTACTTATCTAAGTGGTAACCCAAAGAGAGCAACCTTTTCTGATCAATTATTGATAAAAAATAATACCCTTTGACTTTACTATTTAATTAAATAAACTTATTTTCACTTATTCGTATGGCAGCTTAATTGGAAACAAAAGATCAATAAAGTTAACCGTACCTATGATTGTAACTTTGTTGTAATAATAATACTTAAGTAATGTAATCACTCACGCAGATATACGAGTAATTGAATCAGGCTCCCGTACTTGGCTTGCCTCAAAAGAGAATGAACACAATATGTTAATTTTGGTACACGACGGTGTCTTTAAATGTTTTATTTATTTTTTGACGTGAAATTAACTTACGATACATTTGTATGTATCGTAAGTTAATTTCACGTCAACGCCACGCAACGCTAGCGCGTGCGCGTGCCTGTGACCCAACCGTACATAACCCAACTAGAAATACGTAAAAATGGAATTGTTTCCTAAAACATTTCTCATATAAAGTTCGAAATTAATAAGTTACTCTTGTGAAAAATAATAAAACGGTTTACAAAAATACGGATGACATGGAAAAAGCAAATCAGATTTTATTAAAAATACGTCTTCCTTCCTGGTTCCGGTAAAAACCTTTTCACTTAAAGGTAACTTTTTCAACAACAGTGTTGATAATGAAAAGACGGACAAAAAATTCTCTAATAGCCTTTTTCCGACGAGTCGAGACGACGAGTCTTATAATCGATTAACAAATCAAGCGTTAATTGAAAATAAAATGGACATCGTATTTTAAGTAATATGTAAAAGTAAAAAGACGACTACTTATTGTATTGGCCTTATAGCTGTCAAAAATGTGGAAGATTTTAAGAGATGTCATCAGATTGCAATTACTTCACAATGCCACATCCTTGGCTTGTTTGGAAGTGACCCGAAAAACATGTAATTAACTATGAAGATGCAGAATCGAGTAAAAATAAAATAATATATGTTATTATCGACTTTAAAATGTTACTGGCATTGTTGGTGACTGTACTTCGTTGGGTAGGTAAATGCACCTTGTGTTGATTCAATCTGAAACTTTATGCTTAGTTTCAACTAGACTATAACAAAATTTTGCCACTGTCATTGCCAAATAGGTAGATGAACATGTATAGTCAGCATAACTAAAAGTCAGTTAGTGTGTCAGTCTACCTGAACCTGTTGCGCCATGTCTTCTTCCACTATGAAGTACTGCACCGTTACCTCTGCGGTTAAAACCTTATTTTCGAAAATCATAACCAGCGAATCGATTCCCACAATTTATCGGTTTTAATGTTAATGGAATCCTAGTACAAAAATAATTATATTTCCAAATTTCTGCAATAGCTTAAGTCAATCAAGTCACCACACGAATTGGTATAAGTAAGAGTTTCTTCAAATGTGGTGTAGAGACAGTTACAAGGCGCTGCTTTCGGCCCTTTTTCTGGATACCGGATTACCTATCTAGCAGGCTTGCGAGTCTTTTGTGTCGCTATCGCCAGGCAAACTACACAGCATCTTTGTACTTCGAGACCGGCATGTCCTTTATGTACCATGACGCTTGATCCTGGCATCTCCAGCGGTTCCATTGAAGTCTGCTGAACTTCGAGGCCACCTTCGCCTGAGTCCAGGAAACTACTATCTTTACCTACCTTTATTATTAATAACACTTAGGTGCTTAGATCCTTTTTTAATCGGGACAACTTAGGTAATCTATTTAAGATTGTATTTATTTTTAAAACCTGGACAAATTTGTTAAAAACCGAATGCAATCGATCCGCTAGTTCTTAAACCAGCGTTATAAAATTTTACCATTCAAGATACTCGACTATTGATATTTTCTACTGTTTCCTCGTCTTTCCATTCCATTTTATATTTTACCTGTTCCGCAACTGTTTTATAATATTACATTTTATATTTGATTTTGGATCCATTTTTATGGAAAAATTATACGTGTTTTACGTAGTGAAATCCTCTTTTATTTCGTTACAATACGTAACGTCTTGTCTCTTTTTAGCTCCCATACTCCATAATTACGACATCCTTCCGTATCATCTAATAATATGACATTGTGTCGGTTCTGAAGATCGAATATTGGATAGGTAACTTCATTTCGGTTGATAGCGATGTACTTCCATACTGATATTTTAAATTCGAAAGTAACTCTGTCTGTCTGTCTGTCTGTATGTTACCTTTTCACGCCTAAACCACTGAACGGTTTTCGATAAAATTTGGCAGAGAGATAGGTTGCATCCCGGAGAAGGACATAGGATAGTTTTTATCGACATACCTCGCGGGCGAAGCCGCGGGCGGAAGCTAGTATAGAATATGGAACAGGCAACAAAAAAAAAAAAACGCGTGCTGTACTCAAAATAACTAGAGTAGGGCAGAAAGACAATAAAAATGCGACTATTAAATAAATATATTTTTTTTTTATTGAGAAAAGATACGTCAAAACAATTTCGGTGAGTTGACGTAGTAATGAAAACCTGTCAACCTTTAAGGAGATAATATAATTTGACTCGGTTTCTGTAGGTCTAACCTTGCATTTATTTACGTTAAGTCATCTCATTTCGCAATGAGGAAAAGTACGTTTACCTTATTTTTTATGACTTTCATAAGAATTTTTCCTAATCATCGAATAAAGTGTCATGTTTCGAGGTTTTAATAATAATAATAATAGTTTATGAATAATAGTTTATTGTTTAGTTGATGTTTAATGATTCCAAGCGGGTGATTATGATTCGAGTTTACAAAATCTTTGAACAACATTTTAACAAAAGGGAAGTAATGAAAGGTTGTATTATGCACGAGTACAGAGTAGTTATAACTCTTATTTTGATAAATAATTCCTGTTATTTATCCCGTGAATAATTTTATAGGACGTACAACTTCAGCATTTAAAAGAACAGAATCACTTTACTTATTATATATTCATCATCTCATCATCTGCCTAGCCTTTTTCCCAACTATGTTTGGGTCGGCTTCCAGTCTAACCGGATGCAGCTGAATAGGTACCAGTATTTTACATGGAGCGACTGCCTATCTGACCTCCACAAACCAGTTACTGGGTAATACGATACCCCTTGGTAAGACTGGTTGTCAGACTTTCGGGCTTCTGACTACCCGTAACGACTGTCAAAGACCCACGAATGACAGCCGGGACCAACGGCTTAACGTGCTTTCCGATGCACGGAGGGGTCTCGGTATGTAAAGATGGACACCCATCCACAGACCAACCGCGGCAAGAGTAGCTTAACCTGACCGATCGACCTGTGCGGCTGTTAATATTTAGCCACGGACCCTTACTTATTATATATTATGTATCTTTATTAATAAACACGCTAATCTCAGGAACTACCAGTCGGATTTGTAAAAATATTTTTGCATTTGATAGCGCATTTTTTGAGGAAGGCTAATAGGGCTATTTATGCCTATCTCATCGCGCTAGGTCAGGGACCTAGTGTTTTAAGGGTAGAAGCCGAGAAAAAATAAAAGAATCAGAAAGCGCGGACGGGCGATGCGATGCGACTGTGTGGGTCGGGAAAACGAGAAATTTCAAGCGGTCGATATAAGCTAGTATAACATAAAATATAACTTACAACATTATTAGTCATCTTAGTAATTGGGGTGTGAATTTGTTCTAAGTTAATAAGCTCTCTTCCTATTACATTGAACTAACAACATAAAGGGCAAAATAAATATATAGATAGCCAAAGGGTTTCCCACTTTATCAAATACTGGCGTGATATTATGTTGACTAATCACGACATTCGTTTGTTTCTAGTTCGGTGACATCCTGTTCTGGCGAGTATGGAATACTCATCGAGAGCTGATCGCACCGCCTAGCATCCACAAGGTGGTTCCATTCTGGTCCCAACACTGCATGCACACAGTCTCCTTGGTTGTGGTTCTTATGGACCTCGTACTCGTCCGGAGGAAGAGACCCAAGAGTAATATGCTGAATATTGGGATACTGTCGTGCTTCCTCGTCGCGTATACTGTTGTGTAAGTATTCAAATAAAATCAGAATGATATAGGAGGTGTAATTAATTGTATAGAGGTGTAATTACATTATAAAAAAAAACATAATGATGAGTAAAATTACCCCCAATTTTACTCATCATTATGATTTTTTTTTTTCTATTGGACAAAACTCGAAATCCACATTTATGTTTGTATAACTCGGTAAAACGTAGGGAACATCTGACTTTTCCGCGATTTCAGGGTTTATCCCATACTAAAACGTATTATTCATAATGAGGTAGGTATTTCAACATTATCTACAGCGTTTTTTGGCCTAAGCAACATCAGTGCTTAGGTAGCCTGTTACAAATAATCAACCCAGTTTAAACTAACAGCTAAATTTAAAGTTATTATTTAACATCAACTCTTGATGTAGGTTGACCCTTGCTGACTGACTAATATACAAGAAAAAAAGTTTATTGCAGTAACTTGTACAACTTTGACAGTAAATCTACACTAATATTATAAAGAGGAAAGATTTGTACCTATTTTTGTATGTTTGTATGTTTGTAATGAATAGGCTCAAAAAGTACCGGGCCGATTTAAAAAATTCTTTCACCAATAGAATGCTACATTCTTCCAATTTGACATAGGCTACATTTCATTTTGAAAAAAATTAGGGATCCTTGGTAAAATTTGAACAATGTAACCGAAGGTGTAGAAAAATGAGTCTTAAAATGTCTTTCGTCGAATGCGCTGCCGAAACTGTTAGCGATAGAACAAAATAATGTACAACAATATTGAAGAACATCATAATGTCTACAAAAAACTCCGCGGTAGCATATGTCCAACTATTGTAGTAATGTCACTACAACAACTTTTTTCATTTTAAACATTAATGAAAATGCTAACCAAATTCAAACCATGCTATTTATGTGTTTATATTAATCCTTATCCAAATAAATTATTTTATGGTCAAGACCATTTAACTACCTATAAAATAGTTTTTAAATTATTTAAATTGGACTTTCCATTCAAAAAATATTACGAATTAAAAAATTCAAACAGTAAACAAAACCGCCATAGCGCCGCCGTGGCCGTTGTTTGCGATGCAGTCTGAAAAGCGCGCCGGGCATCGCGGCGGGCGGGGTGGAGGGGGTGTGGGATTTTTTTTAATATATAATTAATAAATAATAATTTTTTAATAAATAAAAATATTTGTGAAAAAAAGTGTTTTATATCCAAGTTTCCAAAAATAAATATTTGTCTACCCCGTGCGAAGCCGGGACGGGCTGCTAGTCTTATATACGGACCTCCTTGTAAGTAAAAGATATACCTGTGCTTGGAGTAAATATTCTTACCGCGGCATGAGATATCCTGATGTACCCACTCAGTTTGTGCAGATCCAAGAAAATAACTCTTGATTATAGGCCGAACGCTTAACTGTGACGTTGCCTGAGGTAGCAGCGCGGTGCGGGACGGGTGTGGTGACGTGATGCGAGAACTCAGTGATTCGTCAACTTGTGAAAACTATCACCCCTCCCGCACCGCGCAGCTACCTCAGGCAACTCAGTTAAGTGGTCGGCCTTCAGTGGCTTTTGTATACAAGTCACAACAATTTCATCTTGGTATTTGGCAAATACTCTATTCGCCTCATATTAAATATGACATGACCTCTCAAGCTTCGCTAATGAGACACAATTGATTTTTTATTGTATCGTGCTACATAGGTGCGCGTGGTGCGTGGGGGTACGCGCGGAGCTTGACCGGTTAAACATAACTAGCGATACGTGGGTGTACTATAATAAGTAGATACGACTGTTTTTCCCGCAGGTTTAGGCGGTGTATTATCGCGGACACTCCCGCTTGATCACCACTAAATTAATTTTGCTTGCACTCAAAAAATAGAAGCGCTCTCTAGTCCCGCGCCAAGGTCAAATAGTTCGTCCGTAAAATTAACAAAAGGAGTACACGTCATGCGTAACTAAGCTGCGCAGTGCAGGTTGCAACTAATTGCGTTATCGCTGTTCTAATAGGCGAAAACTCTTGGCGCTACCGCAGGATTTATTCGAAAAATGTTTTAAGTGATCAGGTGGCGAAGGTACCTCACTTCTGCGGCCTCTACCTAACCCTTTGAAGAAAACAAGCATGTCGTTGTATGCCTATTCTATTCCTAGCTAACACAGAGCTGAAACCCGCATTCTTACCCACGTCTTTTCCCAACTACGTCAGTGTCGGCTTTCAATCTCGCCAGATGCTACCAAATATAAGTATTTTACACGCAGCGGCTGCCAGCTGACTTTCACAACCCAATTACTGAGCTGTGGAACATCGGGACACATCCAGAATATTTTGATGCAATTATTATTTTGGTGCAGGCTGCGGAAAAGGCTTTACTTTTTTTTTTAACTTAATTATAGACGACACTTGGTTATGTCGTATTTTGGTTTATTCAGAAAATGTTAATTATATTTTTAATAAAGGTTAAGGCTAGGTCAAACACTTCTTAGTACGAGATTGCCAATTTCTTGATGCAACGATATTTTAAAATATTTTTCAAAAAGAGTTCGATTTATTTACTAGGATTGTATGCCGGTCGCATATCCGTATGGTCTGTTTGCTCGTGTTTGGTGGGGTCCATTTTTCGTTATTTCCGTGCCTTAGAAACTTTATTCATTTTCATGAAACTAGCTGCGCCCCGCGGTTTCATCCGCATAAGTTTTGATCCCGACACATACATACCATTTTTTTTTAATTGGTCCGGCCGTTTGTGCTTCACCAAGTAACAAACATACAAACACACAAACTTTCGTCTTTAGAATATTAGTGTGATGCAACACATAAACAAACGAAAAAAACATCATCCATGATGCACACTCCAAACGGTATAGCCGGCCTGTAAAGGTAACTTAAAAAAAAGTTCTGACGTAACTAATAACTCCTATCGGCAAAAATTACGAACTTCCATATAAACTTTCATCCCATATTTACCCCTTTATGGAATTAATTGACAAAATTCCTTCATTAGCGCTCATCTTCGTTATACATGGTGATTGGAAGATGAGCGGGGTGCAAAGCTTTTAGGCGAAGATAGTACAGACAATTTAGAACCATTTAAGCCATGGTTGTCTTAGACGAAGTCTTACCAATTTTTTGCTCCTAATTTTTATGTTTTTTATGTCCAATGACACAGAGGCCTAAAATATTTTTTCTAGATTGCTTATAAATTAATTTAATTAAATAAAATAAAAAACTTTCAATATGTCCATAAATAAGCAGTTTACTTAAAATATTGAGAACTTCCGAAAAAGAAAAAAAAAATTTGGTAAAAATAAATTGGTAAGACAACCATGGCTTACATCGTTTTAAATTGTCTGTACTATCTTCGCTTTAAAGCTTTATTCATTTGTTTTTCCTTTTATTCAGGTGCGTGCAAAGTGTCCTGAAAGGCGAGTACATCTATCCTGGCCTCAAGCTGTTCACAGGGATCAAGTTTCCAGTACTAGTAACATACGTTTTCGTCGAAAACTTTTTCTACTATACAAGTCAATGGCTTGTCGTCGACATGGTATGGGGCCCAGGGCATTTGAAGAAAGTCGTATAAAAATTGATTAAGTAATATTTAATAGATAAGTTAGTACAACCGCTATTTGGTAAAGGATACTTTTTTTACTAATATAAGAGGTATTTTTAATTTATTAACATGGGTATCGAGTTTAGATGATTGAAGGGGCGTTGACTCGGTTGAATACTTTTGTTATAATAATGAAAAGCAAAGCACAGCAAAACCAAAAAGTGCAATGTCTAATGAATCAACTTGATTGTTGATATTAATGTAAGCTCGCAATAACTGCGGGGTAATTGCGTAGGTAACACACCAACAGCATCAATGGCTATCATTTTGACAGTTTAACAACAATCGTTACGTTGTCGAGCAAATTTTTCGAACATATTTAACAATGGATTACCAATATCGTTCAAAACTAAATTATTAAAAAACAATAATTAATAATTTAAATAAATAAATTAATTTTGTTTTTTCTTACTTTAATTATTTTATTATTCAGATTGTGCTTGAATGTGTGCTACGCAATTAGGGTCGGAATTGGGAAATGAAGCTGATTAATATCATTATACATAGGTTTGCTTTTAAGAACCTAGAAAGGGAGCTATTTAAGAATAATATATTTTACGTCGTCGGTACCATTCGCTACATTTTCTTTCACTTTATAAAATTGTAAAGCTGGAAACTAAGTAGCATTTTAATTTTAAAATTAATAATATTCCAGTGATCTTTTAATAATTTATGACAAAAGCACAGTGTTCTTTTTTTATTTATTTAATAAGCCTAATGTGTCATTTCAAATTTATGAACTACTAGCTGTGCCCGCGACTTCGTTCGCGTGGATGTCGGAAAACAATAGGTAATGTGTCGCTTAGGAAAGGTGTAATTGCCACTCCTTCATTGAAAAGGAAGAATCATCAGAACTTGCCTGGTAACGCTTTCCTTACCTAGGGTTCGCTACCACGGCCCTTTCGACTGCAATCACTGCGTTTTCATGGTTCATAATGACAATGCGACGAAGTGTCACTTTGATTTTTGAGAATAATTTAAAATAAAAGCGCCTGCTCGAGGCTGATTATCTAACCAAACAGCCATAATTATGTCCATTTTATTTTGCGTCTGTCTTAGAATACCAACTTGTAAAATCATATAATATCACCATTTTATCTAAAGTATATCTGAGATTAGTAGGTGAAGTTTGAAGTTAGTTTTTCTAAGTCTTGGTTTCTTCTCTGTGGTAAATTTAGAATTTCTTAACTTGGTATTGAAGATATCATATATACCTACCAATATTATGCCTTATAAAGCATCGAGATATATAGATGATAAAAGGAAGAATACATTAATGGTAAGAGCTTCTACATAAAGTTGCCCGTGTAAAAAGCATCCCATTAAACTTTGGTTATATTTGACACCGGCCGCCATTCAAACTACGAAGATGAAACCCATGAAAACTTTAGACATGATTTTGATTTAGACCTTATACTGCCGAAAACCAGAAAAAAAATTGTAAAGATAATTACAAAAAAATATAACCGACTTCCATAAAAAACCCTACAAAGTGCAAAATAACCTTAGTTTGAGAAGACGTTGCGCGTTGGCAAGAAATTACAGACTTCTGAAGCCAAAGGTCTATTGCACTTTGAAGTGTGTTTTTAAGTCGGTTGTATTTTATTTTATTTCACACAAAGTCATGTAAGTTTATATTAAAAACCATGAAAACGACACACATGATAAAAAAAGAAAAAGAAAATTGCAGCCGCCATCTTCGATTTTCATTTTGACGTCACAATCGGCTTCAGCACTCTCGAAAACTATGAAAACGACACACACTACGAATTTTTCGATTTGCAGCCGCCATCTTGGACTTTCATTTTAACCAGTACTGAAAAGGTTTACCAACAGTCGATTGGTCCATGAGCCGTTGGTCAACACCATTAACTTTTCATCCAAAGGACTTGGGACCCACGAACGTTTCCCCAACAGAACTCTACGTCAGTGAATGCTTAACCAACAGAATGTTTTGACCAATAACTTTTCACCCAAAGAACATTTGACCCATGTCAAATAGAACTAAGGATGCAAGGGCGAGCGAAGCGAGCTCGGGACTTGGGGCACCCCGACTCGGACAGGTAGGGTTCGAAGGGATGATGGCGGCTCAAGTGAGCGAGCAAAGCGAGCGAAGGGCACCCCGAGGTTAGGCTTGGTTAGGTTACTTTATACCCTTTTCACAGAAATAAAGGACTACGTCTTATTATTATTTTACTTTCACCTTTCCCGGCGTCTGTTGGCCTTGTCCTTTGGGTGAAAAGTTATTGGTCAAAACATTCTGTGGGTAAAGCATTCACTGACGTAGAGTTATGTTGGCAAAACGTTCGTGGGTGAAAAGTCCTTTGGAAAAAAGTTATTGGTTTAAAGATAATGTTCACCAACGGTTCATGGGCTAATCGACGGTGGGTAAGCCGTTACAGTTTCATTTTAACCTCACTATTGGTTTCAGCACTCTCAAAAACCAATAAAACGAAACCCATAAAAAAAATTGCAACCTCCGTCTTGGATTTTCGTTTTGACCTGCCTATCGGCTTCAGCACCTTTGAAATCTATGAAAACGACATCCATGACGAAAAATCAAAACAAAATTGCAGCCGCCATCTTGGATTTTCATTTTGACCTGACTATCGGCTTCAGCATCCTCGAAAAGTATGAAAACGACACCCATGACAAAACATTAAAAAAAAATGGAGCCGCCATCTTGGGTTATCATTTTGACCTGACTATCGACTTCAGCACCCTCAAAAACCATGAAAACGACACCCATGACGAAAAAGTAAAAAATTTAGGCAACCGCCATCTTTGATTTTCTTTTTGACCTCACTTACCGGGGTCAGGATCCTCGGAAACCATGAAAAATAGCTCTCTCTCTCTCTGTGTGTGTGTGTGTCTCTATCTACCTATTACTTTGAAAAATGAGGCATAACGTTTTTTCGTTATTTGACGATTTCTCCCTTAGAACTCCTACCGCAAGCTACATATAAGAACTTCGTTAAAAAACGCTCTGCGTTACTCAACTTTCTATATCAATAATTATCTAACTTCTTTATCGGTCAGAACACCACATTAATTATTATTATCTTACATTATCCTCACTTTTTGTTTAAAATTATTTTAGCGCCACAGGCGCCACTAAAGAAACCATCAATGGAAAGCGATTTTGTTTAATATTCATCATATTATAATCATTATCATTACTTTTTAAAATAACATAGACATAAGTAGGTATCTGTGTTATTTCGTCATTTAAGTAAGCATAAACTAATAGGACGTGATTATTCACATCACAACAACAATATGTTTTCGTTAGTAGGTACTATATCGCGCCAATAGATGTCGTTACGTGTTACTAAAAAACGTAAAAAGTTGTTCTAGAATACTTTAAATTGATTATATCTTTTGATAGAGTGAACCGATTGCGATGAAATAAAAACTAATCACTGCTCCGAGTTCTACACCATATTTGAGTATAAAAAGTAACCGTATTGGTTTGGTACTTTTTACGTTGACCCTGTTCAAATCAGTAATCTGTCACATCCAAACAGACAAACCGACAAACCGACAAACAGACAAAAATTCCAAAAATTGATGAAATGGCATCTGTTGGTTATCCTTTAACACCCCAACTATTTTTTTTGGAAATATTTTCATTGTACAGAAACGTCTCGTCTACAGATTTATTATATGTATATAGATATAGATATAGATAATAATATTATGTGATAGTGTAGTAAGAAGGTGTTGTAGTTTATTTAATTAAACCGAATTTGAGTATTCATTGTTGTTTTATTACCTAAGGAGAAAAGCATTACTACTATGATGAAGCAGACAGGTACATAAAAGTACTTACCTACATCCTAAAAAAATCGTAATATTTTCACTGAACTCTTAAATTAAATAATTGTGCTCATTAAGTTTTAAATCCAATTTCTTAAAAAAAATACTTTTTCTGTTGTCAGTGAAGGGAAATAAATGACAAAAAAGTTTTCAATAACTTTTCTCATTGTTTGTCTTATTTCTTTTTAGTATAATCTTAAATTTATGTAAATTTATTTGTGCTTATATTTGTAATAAGGTATATATATTGTTGGGAATGAACAGTAGCGAGTAATAACTCCTTAGAGTAGCCTCACCATAGATAAAATACTACTGTCTACTAATCTTGCTTAAAAAAAAAAGGAGTGTCAAAGAGATGACAGCCCCTTGTGTGTTTCCGCACAACATTGGAGCGTTCACACTCTCAGCTGTGTCATATTTAGTTTTCTTCATATTTATTTTTGTGTTCTAATTATTGATATTTTTCGATTGTATTAAAATAGTTTGTAGCCGTTATTCCTTTTTGTAATAAAATCCGCTTCTGGTTCCTAAAATCAGAAGTGGGATAGGATCTGCACACAGCCTGACCGTTTGGACTATCCATTTTTCAAATAGATTTAGGGTGCGATTCGTTAAATCTGTAATGCTTGTACCGCGCATAATTTTCTTAAAATAATGGGTAGATCACGGCGTCTTCGTTCTTGTAGTTGGTCGCGTGCTTTTCGTAGACAGGTACGACATTCCAGTGACAGTGATAGGCATCGTTCGCGGATTAGATCACGGTCGCATTCGTTATACATAAGTCGCGTGATAGGAATAGTACTAGTCGTAAACGTTCTAAGGATGAAAAGTTACAACGTTCGTTAAATTACATGTAATCCTGGAGCGATTAAACGTGTTAGAACAAAATAAGGGGCATGCAGTTGTCGTCAACAGGGAACCGGTAAGTGCTCAACCCTTGTTACCTATTAGAAAGTGAATTAAATTGTGATCACTTGAATAATAGTTCACCGTCTTGTCTTGAGGAGCCTACCGCCCTTATGTCGACACCTGTATGTGTAACTAGTGAGAACCGCGAATTATTACAAAAGTCTCTGCCTAGCACTAGTGGTGTACACACGAATTGTACTTTAGTGTTAGCTGAAGCACTAAAATCTGTAATTCCATCGCGATTTCAATATTAAGTTTCGAACTTGTAAACAAGATGATCACGTACCTACCAACTTTCAAACGGCGTGATGATGCGAGTCAACCTAAGATCAAATGTTTTAACTGTGGGCAAACTGGACATAAAAGTCGTTGTTATCGTTGTCAAAAAAAGAAACCGCGTGTTGACAAACCAGAGAAAAAAATCACATTCAAGTTTACATCAGTCCCATGTACTTTTTAAAGTACCTAAGTGTTTTGCAAAAGAACGATCGGGAAATCGTAACGCACGTAACATCAATCTTAAATTCTCATAAGAGTAATGACATTATTACGGCAGAGTGAGCGAGGGTGAGTGAATCAGGGTCAGGTAAGGCCGAGCCCTCGCAAAGCAAAACGGTTGTTTACCAAGGCTTCTAGCCTTGGTAAACAACCGTTTGCCACAAAACGTGAAGGAAATCTGGCAGTTCTTAGGACTCGCTGGATATTTCAGGCGGTATTTAAAAGACTTTGCAGTCAAAATCGCTTACGTATAGCCAAACTTACCAGAAAAGAAAGGATGAGAAGTTCGAATGGGGACCAGAACAAGAGAAGGCTCGCCAACAGATCATCGAGCGCCTGACGAGTGAACCTATTTTGGTCATATTTGATCCTAGTTTAGCCACGCAAGTACACACTGACGCGAGCAGTGCGGGGTTCGCTGCTGTTCTAATGCAGTCTTCTACAGATGGTAACAAAAGAGCCGTTAAATATTCTCAGTCCACAGGAAAGCTAGACTCAGGAATACGCGGACCTTACCGAGTTATTAAGGTTCTGCCAAGCGGACGTTACGAACTGAAGTTACTCAGCGGAGCTTACGGAAAAACTCGCCAGGCTGCGGCTGAGTATATGGTACCCTGGCGAGGGGAGTGGTGCCCTCAAATCTGTACAGCGTTCTTTGATAGAGAGTGTTTGCACATATGTTGTGTCGCTGGCTACGTCTGATGTTTATCTACTTGACTGTGTTACTCGTATAGACCCGATGTAGTTGTTACTGGGTCCGTGTAAATAAGCGATCCGATGTAGATGTTACTGGATCTGTGCTGATCGATGATCCGATGTAGATATTACTGGATCAATATCATTGGAGACCCGATGTAGATGTTACTGGGTTAGTGTTGTGTAATGGTCCGATGTAGATGCTACTGGATCATTTAACCGACACACTGAGGCAGGTTTATTCTGTAAGGCCTGTGGCAGTGTGTAGAGGAACTTGTCCTTGCAGTAAAAGGTTCCTGAAACGCGCGCAACGGTGACTTCGACCCTGTATGGTTTGTTTTTAAGCGAGACGTCTCTGTAGATGGCGATTTATAGTTGAGGATGGATGAATTTTCTAACTACCGTTTTTGTGAGATGGAAATGAAATGTGACTTATGAATTAGCTGATTGAGAGATGAGTGCTTGAGTTGCCTATAAAGTTGACTTTCAGGTGTTTTTATGTTTGTGTTATGGCTTTCAGATGAATCTGATGAAGAACTAAACGGTGAACATAATGCACTGCCCATTCCAGGAACCAGCAACAGATCAGATGCGGTCGAGGACGACGCTCAATCAGGAGAGGCCGTGTTGGGAATGAACAGTAGCGAGTAATAACTCCTTAGAGTAGCCTCACCATAGATAAAATACTACTGTCTACTAATCTTGCTTAAAAAAAGGAGTGTCAAAGAGATGACAGCCCCTTGTGTGTTTCCGCACAACATTGGAGCGTTCACACTCTCAGCTGTGTCATATTTAGTTTTCTTCATATTTATTTTTGTGTTCTAATTATTGATATTTTTCGATTGTATTAAAATAGTTTGTAGCCGTTATTCCTTTTTGTAATAAAATCCGCTTCTGGTTCCTAAAAATATTATATTTATAGGTTTAATAGGTTTGTGCGTATTTTTATATTTAAAATATTTATTCCTCAATTTTCATGATTGCACCTACCACTCTTTGTCTCTGCATCACCCAAAGGTTGACTGGTAGAAAATGCCTATGGCATTAAGTCCGCCTCTGTACATTTATGTGCTTGAATTATTAAATAAATAAATAAAAACCACCAACTAAAAATATAAGCCGCCAGCTTGGATTTTATGTGTCCTCATTATAACCTATCACCCGCGGAACAACATGACGCTTCCAACGATACATCATCTGTCAATGACGACGAGTAGTTTAGGAGTTATGGGGTAACAGATGTACGTACATACATACCCTGTTAAAGTCAAAACTCGCCTTTGGCTTTGCCATAGTCGGGTAAAAAGTAAAGTCCTAAAGGTTTTGCTGCTAATCTAATACATATATCTAGCGTCCAATTCTGTTACAGTCTTGTTTATCATAACAATAACATAAGGCCCGATTGTGCCTATAGTTTATCCAACAACTAATGCGATAATCCTGGGATAACTTAATAAATCCCTAGGTTAACGAATTAATTCTGGTTTTACTACAGAGAGGCTTGCTTGCTAAATACGTGAATTTGATACCAGCAAGTGGGTCATACTGTTCTGAAAGTGACAATGCCAATGAAAATTATTGTAACTTGAAACGGTTGGTATTTTATGTGATCTTAAAGATGAGATGGAAATGTTTTGGTAGAACGTAAGTTAATTCTTCTTGGAGTTATAGGCCGTTCATGGTTTGAGCGATACGACTTGCGTCACCGTCTATCACTCCGCAAGGCGCGTCGCAGTGACTCGAGGCGTGCTCTAGGAGGGTATCACGTCTCCTCCGTGAAACCATAGCAGCGAAACCACAGAAGGTCCGCCATGACGTCCGTTGTACGACAAGCAAAACTGCCTGTTCTAACGCACAGATTTGATTAGGATTCTATCTCTTTCCGGCTTGATTTACACCTCCGCGCTCAGTCCGCTATTTTGTTGTTGTGCCGTGTTTGTTTCGCACGCATCTGTGGAAGTCGACAAGATTTTAAAGAGAAACTTCATTTTTGATGTTGATTTTACGGAAAAACTAATCTAGGAGGTCCAAAGTAGGCTTATAATGTATTTAATAAGACGAAAGCGACGGCAATTCGCTCCGATTGCTACAATTCAAGTGACTCTCATGATGTTCCGTTACACGATTCACGACATATTGTAGTAATGTTTCTGTGCGGAATTCGTTTAGCGGTTTCCTATTATTATTTTAAGACTTTTCTTGGTAAGACTGGTTTTCAGACTTTCGGGCTTCTGACTACCCGTAACGACTGTCAAAGATCCACGAATGACAACCGGGATCAACGACTTAACATGCTTTCCGAGGCATGGAGGGGTCTCGGTATGTAAAGATGGTCACCCATCCACAGACGAACCGCGGCAAGCGTAGCTTAACCTGATCGATCGGCCTGTGCGGCTGTTATTATTTAGTCTCGGGCTTCTAAGTACTGTAGCTCAATAAAATAAGACTGTTTCTTTAATTAAGTTATTTCATTAAACATGTAATCTCCCAGATTAATATCCACAATCGGGATATACATTTTAATTGTTACCTATTACTGCTATTTCCAAACAGTTTGGAATAACGTGATAACATTTTGGAAATTTAAACGCATCTGTTAGTTAAAACCTTGGTTTAATCATAGGAAATGTCGATTCGATTAATTGGTGGTGCGGATAAACAATTAGTTATATTCACTTGGTTGGAAAGCAGTGGTGGCCCAATGGTAACGGCCGTGACTTACAAGTTGTAGGTCGTAAGTTCGAACCCAGATAGGCGCTTTAGATTGTGTAAATTATTTCAACACCACTTCTCTAAAAACGGTGAACATGGCAGTGAATCATGAAGAAACCGGCATGTCCTAGAATAAAAAAAAATCGAAGATATGTGACATGTACCAACTGGGCCCGCGAGGTGGATCCACTGCTCTCACAGAGAGGATGCCTGTGTGCAGTAGTATGATTATACATTAGCTTGGTTGCGCATCTAATCGGTTTTTATTTTTAACGCCAAGTGCTTGTGTATACTATTTTTTTCCGTTATCCTATAATGTACCACTGCTGGGCAAAGACCTCCCCCATATTCTTCCACCTTTCTTTGAGCTGTGCCAAAGAAATACTAATGTTATAGAGGTAAAATTTATGAGTTTTTATGTACCTATAGGGCTATCTCCGGAATTACTGATTCGTTACTGACAATTATTTTACTAATGGAGAGGCTACAGTATTACCAAATAAGGCACAGGTTGTATTTTAACTTAAAAACAAAACACGCGGACGAAGTCGCGGGCTGAAACTAGTATTAAGCAAAGCAAATTTTTAATTATTGTGTCCTTCAACCAGTTGGGGTAATTGCGTAACACGCTATCAATGGTTTCCATTTTGACAGTTCAACAACATTCATTTCGTTATTTACGTTGTTGAGCAGACAAATTCGCACATTTATGAAGAAATAGATTAGAAATATCTTTCAAAATCATTCAGATTAAAATTGATAGTGTGTTTCGCAATTACATACCTACATTAGATGGGTTTTTGAGTCAAGGAATTTTTCTGCGTTCATTGCTTTGCTATTTGGATTAGGGTACCTCCCTACTCCAGATAATTTTGAAATACTGATATAAAGTAAAAAAAAATATATGCGCGTTTTCTCAAGAAAAACGACTATCGTAAACTCAAAGCGTAACCTAGAAAACGGAAATTAAACTAAGTTTTCTACGGCACTAGCTTTACTTAGACAAAATGTCACATAAAAGAGATTCTATTAGGTCCTTTGTACACACACGGTTTTCTTGCTGAGAAAAACTACGTTTTAATCGCCGTGTGTTAGCACGGTCGTCAGTGTTGTATGGATCACTATGGAAGCTTGTTGACAGACCGTATTTTCTACGACGCGGTTTATACCGTAATGAAATCGCGCCGTGTACGACGGGCTGTCCCCCACTGAGATGCCTACTGTTTTCTCAAGAAAAAATAATCATTATGAGATTAATAGGATTCAAATTAGGCAGAGTCTGTCCAGATAAAATATTTACATAATGTTAGCTAACTTTCAGAATAAATGGTGTGTTTTTACTTAGAAACCGTTAGCATCCTGTTTTTGAAAACTAGAAAATGGAAACGGTTTATATTAGAAATAAATGCTTTTAGTTTGAGTTAATGAAAATACTTAGATTGAATGTCAGTATTTTGTATATTGCAATAATTTAAATTTTTTAATGCTAACCAATTAGTGCTATGTCCAAACAAAACGTCATATGATTTCGGAATCTGAACGCATCTGTACGTATGTAAAACTTTGACTTTAAAATAACTATAGAGAGCATCCAAAAACCGCTCGCCGTTCAGCGCTTTCTGAAAGCGATGAAGGGGACTTTACCCAAAGATGGAAAGACAAAGTACCTCAACAAAGAAGAACAGGCAAAAAAAACCCAGACCCGACAGAAAAGTAACATACCTCAGTTTTTTTGTTATTATTTATATAATCATATTATATAGTTTTTATATTCGAAATCAATGGCTAACACCAAAATATTGCCTTATGTTTTTGTTCAGGCTTTACACTAAAAAGTACAAAATGCCTACGTATCTACACAATTCGTAAATATATGTAACTGTAAATGACGTAGAAAAGTAAGTAGTTATGGGATGTATTAAAAAAAAAATGTTCGTATAGGAAGTTATTTGTGTGTATGTATAAAAACGGTCACGTACTGTGTGCATACCTACTACGGCTCAGGTGGTTTTTGGTGACGGAAACCAATCATGCTATCTCACTCTTTCATGGAAACAACAAACCACCTTAAAAAAAATCCTAAGTTGAATGTTGTACTAGGAGTTCAAAAATTATATAATACAGCTGTATCTCCAGGTCTCCTGGATACATCCCATAACTATTTATCGTCATTTAGTTACATACATTACGAATTGTGTAGATAAGTAGGCATTTTGTATTTTTTTAGTGTAAACCCTGAACAAAAACATAAGGCAATATTTTGGTGTTAGCCATTGATTTCGAATATAAAAACTATATAATATGATTATATAAATAATAACAAAAAAACTGAGATATGTCACTTTTCTGTCGGGTCTGGGTTTTTTTTATATGGGACGTGACCGTTCTTCTTTCTCAGCAACACGACTACACGATTCTCTCGATTTTTTATATATAAATTAGAACCTATCCACAGCGAGTATCGGAAAGGTGTATGGTGAAGTAAGGTGTGTGTGTGACCATTCAATTGAACAACTTTCTCAATGAAACCATCATAGTACTTAATCGCGAAAAAATAATCAGCTGTCCTATACATTTGAGTAGAGAAGATTCCTGCGGAGCCATACCGCGAGCCCGGCCGAGCCTGCGTCTCCACTTCGGGCCGCCAGGGCGCCATACATCAGATCATAAAAACCAGTATCCTCCATTATTTCGAAGAACACAGTGGCAACAGCCGAAACAAATTGTTTTGCTATTACGATGTTGGTCTCATGGAGAAAGTTATTCAGTTTGATGGTCCGTAATATCCCTTAAGTTTGACAACACCTATCTGATACTTGCTGTTTAGCAGCTGCATGTTCGTTATTATAATAAAACTTTAGCTACATCAGCTATAGCTAAAGTTCGACGAGGGTCGGCCCTGATACATACAATAACCTTAACTTGTATTAGCTGCAACTCAAACATGCAACTTTACGTACTTTATTGTAAACTATATTTTTTATTTCAATCAATCAATCAACTCAGCCTATCACTCTATTGCTGGGCATAACCTCTCCAAGACTGCGCCACAACACCCTGTCCTCCTCCATCCACACCCAGTCTGTCCCAGCCACTTTCTTGAGGTTGTCGGTCCATCTAGCTGGGGGGCGCGATACGCGGTCTCCACTCCAGGAGTCGTCTGCTACATCGACCATCGGTCCTTCGACAAACATGGCCAGCCCACTGCCAGTTCAGTCTGCTTACTCTGCAAGTTCCGTTAGTAACTCCGGAGGTGCAAATAAACGATGTTATTTATTCATTTTATTATTTTCTCCTAAAATTATTTTCTAACATAAATAAACAACATGTTCGATCAGTGCGACACACATTGTCATTCAATATCATATTCAAATGATATGTAACCCGAAAGTCTGACAACCAGTCTTACCAAGGGGTATCGTATTACTCAGTAACTGGGTTGTGGAGGTCAGATAGGCAGTCGCTCCATGTAAAATACTGGTATTCATTACTGGTAACATAGTTGGGAAAAGGCTAGGCAGATGATGATGATGATGATGATTCAAATGATACGTAAATGTCCGGAACATAATGCTATATTTGGAATACACAATAACATGTTTATTTGCAGTGACTAAGCTTTTATTATAAGTACATAATAGGTAGTTTGTATCTAAGCACGTGTCTCAAAGATGTCGTATTTTTGACAAAAAATACAATACAAAAACTTATTGTTAAAATCATTATAAATTTGAGTTTCAAAATACGTGCCTAAAAAAGCAGAGCTGAGTAGCCCAGTAGTGACAACCCCGACTTACGAGTCGTGAGTTCGAATCCAGGCAGGCACTTTACTTTGTCTATTTAATTGAATTACCACTACACGAAAAACGGTGAAGAAAAACATCGAGAGGAAACCGGTTTGTGCTAGAACCAAAAAATGCGTGCGTGTTTACGTATCAGCGTGGTGGATTATGGCCTACTCCATCTCACAGAGAGGAGGCCTGCTGAGTTCCAGCAGTAGGAACATTATAGGTTGATAATGCTACGCATAAAATAGAGATAATTAACTAAGAAAATAAATAAAGTAGGTAATAGGTAATACGGGCTGTTGTCCGCAACTCCACGTCAATGCGCGTATTTTGCGTATGTAAATAAAGTATGTAAGTAAACTTTCTAACTAAGTGAGATTAATTATTATTACACACATAGTAGCTGCGGTCGCCTTCACAGAAAAGCAATCGAGCAAGCAAAAGAGAACGGCAATCGTTTCGCAGAAAAGTCATTTACGTATTGCAATTTACTTTGATGAAAAGCAAACCACGCTAATAAACTTACTATTTTTAATAAGGTGCATTGTGGCTATATAAAAATGTATCTCGTACAGCCGGTCGATTCTGTTAGAATCTCACCGTGAGAAGTTAGGTGAAGTGAGCTTTCATTCCATCTGATGCTGTAGGGATTAATACTAATGACAGCTCACTTTAAGCTCACTTCACCTTAGTTATCACGGTGAGATTTTTACAGAATAGCACAACAGCATCCATTGGAGTTTATATAGGGACAGACACACAAATAAGTGACAGGGGCGACGCACGACTACAAACCCGAATAGTTGCTAAAACTCGATGTGCAGACAGTGAAGTTAAACGATATCAAATTGACAAATTACGGCAATTAGCCATGCTATAGCCAAATATTTGCTAACTATATCAAATTATTGTATTGTCATCGGTCCTTGATACGTGTGCAATTTTTCAAGTTAATCGGACGTCTTGAAGTTGCTGAAAATTACGTTGAAAGATTCCGTTACATAGATATATAGATAGATATATGTCATGCTAATAAAAGCGTGTTAAAAAGTACCCACAATATAGATTTAGCATTCTTATTTCTTTTGAAAAGAGAAAAGAAATCCTATGGACATTGGAGGTACCACTACCACTGGGGCATCTAGAATTAGTTATATTTTCTTTGACGTTCACGCCTTTTAATGGCGTACATAAAATAAATGATTTTTTAAGGCTTATTTTTCGTCTCACGTCTTAATTGAATCTTTTTTACTAAAGGTATAGGTAGCTTTTCTTTCTAAGTGTAGTCAAGAGGCTTCATTTACATTAAAATTATTCTATACTAGGTTCTGCCCGCGTTCTGTTCGTCGACGTAAAATTTATTGTTCCCCCGTCCCACCCCATCGCATCGCATCGCCTGCCCGCGCTATTAGCTCTTTTTTGCTTTCTTTCTTATTTTTTTTTCTGTCTCGGTTCCCAAGAGTCCTTTTTTTTTTTTAAGGATGGGAAATCATCAAATGACCCCTCCCGCTCTGGGTGGAGCGGTAGGGAGTGTCAGACTCTTACTGACTAAAACCCATCCGTGTTCCTTCCTTAGCCCTTTATGTTCCTAGCGTAATGTTAACCTTCCTCAAAAATTGGGCTAGAAATAATTTTTTATATCAGACGGGTAGTTCCAGAGATTAGCGCATTCAAGCAAACAAACAAACGCTTCAGCTTTATTATTAGGTAGTACAGAGGCCGTGATTAAAAATGGATGGTTAGTTCCCACCTCACCAAATGATTGTGCATGTTAAATAAATCAGGAGGAGTCATGTTATGGTCATACCTAAGCCCTATTTTAACACTGTTATACTAGTTATACATACAAACGTTGCATTGTTACTCCATAGCGTTTCCAATATTATGCTCTTCTTCTTCAACCTGGGTACTTACTCTCCAATATAATTCCGATAGATCGACATTGGTCAAACGTCAGTTGGTTGAGTTAAACGTCAGGGCTAGGCTCAGTGAGTCCAGCGGATTCGCTGGACTCACTGAGTCTAGCCCTGACGTTTCCTGACGTTGACAGTCAAACGTGAGGGATTCCTCACGTTTGACTGACAATTCTAATGTCGATCTATCGGAATTATATTCGAGAGTAAGCACCCAGCAATCACACTAATAATATTATAAAGGCTAAAGTTTGTGAGTGCTTGTGTGTGTTTATATGTTTGTTATTCAACAAAACTTCCCCGTTTTTGAATATTTACCAGCGTCAGTCCCTGTCACGTCTGCAATTTTTTATATATTTTTCCTAACTACATTTAGATCTAAATAAATAAAGTCGTGCTAGTTATTTGCGCGAGACTCGCGCCTGCTTGCCGGTCAAGTCACGTACGGGAACATAAATTTTGTCAATCCCACTGCTGCAACTGTATAACAACTTTTCAATTAAAGTCTGAAACAATACAATTTTGCCTCACAAATGCGCTGATGAATAGAATATTATACCAAATAACTTTTTTGGCACATTCAAAAACAAAGTTTGCCAAGAAGGCGTCAACTTTTTCTATATTCTAATAATTTTCTGAATATCTTGATATTTTCGTGGTGTTTATCGACTAATAGATTATCAGAACCTTATAGCAAAAATGGTCTGAAAGCAACTCAGATGCGTGATTCCTTTCCGTGAAAACTTATTTCGACCTTCAGCAACACGAATTCATACGAATAACCTGATGATACAGACGAATCCTACTAACAAAAATGGAATATTTGTTGCCTTTGCGCTTACTTTTCATTGTGTTTCGTTCTCAATATTTTCTATTTTCGACCATCGTCGTAAACACAATGAAAATATACTCTTCAGGGACTTTCATCATTCCGTGGGCGTTGGCAAAGAAATGTTTTTGAATAGATTCATATCTATTATGTTTAACTTGTTTTTTATTACTCTAAATCCGGGCAAAAAAAAACCCATTCGACCTGAATGTTTCCGACATGTTTTTCATCCGCACAATGGAGAATACAGACGCGTCGCACTTGTCGCGATCTCAGAAGGTAAAGCAACAGAGGCACAAAGTCTGCAGACAGACACTTGATAGAAAAGTCTAGGTGGTAGTTTCGCTTTGTTCCATGAACTAACTCCAAGCAAAAGGAAGTTGGCCCGCTCCAATGGTAATGTATATTTTTGTGTTGCTCGTATTTTGTGTCCTTTATTTCCGTGTATGTATTGGCTACTGTTTTGAACAGCAAATTGTTTGAAACAAAAGATTTTCATACATCACAGTCACGGGTCAGTTTGAAATCTAAAATCACGAATTCTAGTACCTTTCAGGGGTGACACATTGTTAGATTTAATATTTATTTCGGTATCAAAAAGTTTACTTACAAAAACGATCTTCAGAGGGACGCATGGTGTTTTTTTCCTTTTGAGGATAATAATATAATAGGAACCTCGTCCTCAAAATTATATTGCTATTTATCAGGACGAAGACTGAAGGAAAGATTAGGTACTTGTCAGAAATACATTTGTTTTCTATTCTCATATCAGAACTATATCTATAAATAAAAACAGTTTGGTAACGGCGTAGTCAAAATGTCATTAGTAAAAAGTCAACCATCTATATTTTTTACTGAGTTTAAGTATAAGACGCAAATCTCAATGTCGTTACTATCCCTAATAAGACAATACAGAAACATGTTATTGCTTTACCAAATATGGATGCTTTATGAACCATAACCAAGTTCCCAGAATGATTAATAACATCTATTTAATTGATATCTTACAATAATTTTAACTACAGCAGTTCTAATATGTCTGCATGTGCAGTATTCAATAGTTATTGATTCTACGAATGTCTTTCAACAGTAACATTTATGTTATTAACAGAAACATATTTCACAGAAATAGATACTCGTAGGTACCCAACCTATCAACGGATTTTCCCATAAGTTTCCTAGAATTGGGATTTAGATATTGTATCATTGAGGGGCTCGTGGTAAAGTAATTACAGCCGCACGGGACGATCGATCATGTTAAGCTACGCTAGCCGCGGTTGGTCCGTAGAAGGATGACCATTTTTGCACGTTAAGCCGGTGATCCCGGCTGTCATTCTTGGATCATTGACAGTCGTTACGGGTCGTCAGAAGCCCAACAGTCTGGCAACCAGTCTTAGCAAGGGGTATCGTGTTACCCAGTAACTGGGTTGTGGAGGTCAAATAGGCAGTCGCTCCATGTAAAATACTGGTAGGTATTCAGTTGCATCCGGTTAGACTAGAAGCCGACCCAAACATAGTTGGGAAAAGGCTGTGCAGATTGATATTGTATCATTGATATTTAAAGCAAAATTCGTCTGTCACGAACAGACAAAAACCTAAAACAGCTAAAAATATAGTTACAGTAATTGCTGGTCAGGTCCTTATTCCAAATAAAGGGAGGCTTTTCAGAGTTCAGATGAAAAAACAGCTAATCTTTGACGTTGTATCCGAGAAAAAGACATCTAAGTAAGTACTTTGTAGTATACCAAACGCGAGAAGTGAGATTGCTATTAGATTAAAAACGTTGAAATAGTACGAAGGTGCTGAAAACGTTACTTGAATTTAGAGATGTGGGAAAATAGACAGGAAATACACAGAAGCAACAGTACAAATAACGTAAGTAATTAAATAGCTTAGGGATACATATATGGAAGCAAACATTAGACGTAAAATATTTACTGTTTTGGATATCGATGATTTCAATAATTATACAAGATTTACAAAGAACAAAAAATAAACCATTAACCAAGTCCACGAACACGTAATAACGAACATCGGCAATAATATCGAAATTGCCAATTTGTGCAGATAATCTCATACAAAAAGCCAACCATGCGTGAAAGATCAAGATTTCAGTACGCTTGGTTGTCCATAATTATTATAATCCTTGACTGAGGGAATTAGCGAGGTTATAGACCGACCGCTTAATTGAGACGTTGCCTGAGGTAGCAGCGCGGTGCGAGGGGGGTGTAGTGATCTGGTGCGAGAGCTCAGTGATTCGTCAACTTGTGACAACTATCACCCCTCCCGCTTTTATACGATTCTATACATATCTACATACATACATAGCTTTTAGTCGATTTTATACATGGCTACCTTTTTTCTGAATAAAAATAAGTTAATAAGTAAGGGCGATGGATGGAAATAAATAATAAATGTGTTTCCCTAATAAAAAGAATATAATAATATAGTATTAGTTTAACATAAAAAAATCGTAGAATACAAAGTTGACATACTTCAAGTCAAAAAATCAAATGTAATGTGAAAAACTAAAGAGGGCGCATGTCGTGTGCGCGCCTCGTTTGCGCAGTCTTCTAGAATCTTCTAGACGTTTTCATACGTCGTTTGTGTATGTGTGTATGCACTTACACACATTATGCAAGGCGTTAACGGTAAAAAATAAATAAAAGGACAAACCATTCAAAAAGATCGTCTTTTGATTTAGATTGGTTTGTTTGATTCCTTCTGTATTTCATAAAAAATAAGTATCTATAATTATGTCTTAGTGGTGGCCCAGTAGAAACGGCCTTGACTAACGAATTGTTGGTTCAAAGTTAGACAGGCACTATACTTTGTGTAAATTATTTCATCAGCACTGCTCTCAAAACGGTGAAGGAAAACATTGTAAGGAAACCGGCATGGCTTAAAACAAAAAATTTGAAGAAATGTGATAGGTATTTAGCATCCCGCACTGGGCCTAGGTGGTGAATTATGGCAATCTCACAGAGAACCCGCCTAATTCACCTAGATGGACTATGGGAAATTATTTTTCCTATAGTCCACCAGAAAGTCCATATTATGTTTTATAGGTGGACTATGGGAAATCACTTTTCTCATAGTTCACCAGAAAATCCATACTAATATTATAAATTTGAAAGTAACTCTGTCTGTCTGTCTGTCTGTCTGTCTGTATGTTACCTTTTCACGCCTAAACCACTGAACGGATTTCGATCAAATTTGGCAGAGAGATAGATTGCATCCCGGGGAAGGACATAGGATAGTTTTTATCGACATACCTCGCGGGCGAAGCCGCGGGCGGAAGCTAGTCCTCTTATAAATGATGTTTTTATCGTAGTATTACGAAAGAATAATAGTGATATTAAAATGTAAAGCCAGCGTGAAAATGTTGCAATCTATGTGTCACCCTTTGTAAAATTTATACATTTATGTCTTTAATTTATAAGCTGAACATAATAAAGAGTATTCTATTCTATTCTAATCTGCCTTTTGTCCTATGATTTTTATACCATCATGGTTCGTCTTACTTGTAAGAACTGCTGTTGCCTCGTTCATCTACAGTAGTAACAAAAGTATCGGTTTGATTAAGTTGGAGCTTCCAAGTTCGATTTACAATTTAGGATTTTTAACAGGTTTTTATGTTGTAAAATCAAACTAGCAGAGTACGGTTTAGACCCATACCCGTTAAAAGGCAATGGGTTCGCCCTCCTAAGGTACAACTGAAGTATACGAAACTAGGGCACGCCGCGATAGCGGCGGTAAGGCCCCTCTTTGAGGAGTGGCTAGAGAGGCGTCACGGCGCCCTCACCTACCGCCTGACGCAGGTCCTCACCGGACACGGATGTTTCGGGAGGTTCCTGCACATAATCAGGCGGGAGGAAACGCCCGGGTGTCACCACTGCGAGGATCGCCCAGAGGACACGGTGGTGCACACGGTGGAGGTCTGTCCCGCTTGGGCAGAGCACCGCCGTGTCCTCGTAGAGGCGATCGGCAGCGGCGGCGACCTCTCGCGCCCGGCCCTGGTCCAAGCCATGGTCCGGGGCGAGAGGGAGTGGGAGGCAGTCACCTCCTTCTGCGAAGCAGTCATGCTAGCGAAGGAGGTGGCGGGATGGGAGAGGGAGAGAGCCGAGAGGGCCGCCCGTCCCAGCCGCCGCGGTAGACGCTCCGGGCGTCGGGAGCCGCGTGACGACTCCCGGCCACCGTAGGCGCGGGCCTGCGGACGGCGAGTAATGGGTAGCTCGCCGTCCGATCAGGACCAGGCCCGTGCCGGACGGCGCGTATGTGTTCCACGCGCGCCTCAAAGAGATGTCAGCAGACATGGAGGGGCCCGTTAGGGCCGAAGCCTGCCGGGGCAGCGGGATTGTCCGAAAGGGTTACCGCTGCCCCGGAACATAAAGGGCTAAGGAAGGAACACGGATGGGTTTTAGTCAGTAAGAGTCTGACACTCCCTTCCGCTCCACCCAGAGCGGGAGGGGTCATTGGATGATTTCCCATCCTTAAAAAAAAAAAAAAAAGTATACGAAACTTGGATAATGATGTGCACCTCCGACAATCCTTACGTGAAAAAAACTTTGTCTTTGAATTGTAAATAATTTCCGGGTTCTTGTATCCAGTAATATTTGCATCAAAACTATTAAATTCTTTAACACACTTACGAACACACATATGAATTAAACATCTCTTAGGACAAAGTTGTGGCCCCACAAACCTAGTGCTGATGCCAACGCAAACTGCATGGTAACGGGATACGGGCACGTCAAATAGAACATAAAAGCAAAATGAACGTGGTTGAATAATGTGAACGTTTTAGAATCTATAGTCGGCCTTTTAATTAGCTGCAGTAAAATGACAGCTTATGTGTTACATAAATTACTGAAATTGGCGTCTTTTTGTTTTTTTGCTCAACCAAATCTTCTTTTTCTAGTACCGTAAACCGGGGTTACTTTGATCAATATTGAACTTTCAAGGTCCATATCTTTTGAATCTCTGGTTGTAAAAAAATATATAATCGGTCTAGTTGTCGATTCTATTTAAACTCGTGATTTCTGTAATAATATGTGAAAAAATATGGCTTGATTCTGAGAAAAAATAATAAAAACTGTCTAATCAAAGTTATAATGAGAACGGGGTTACTTTGATAGCTTTTTTTTTAAATCTTTATTTAGAAAAAAGGCTTTAATCGCGAAGCGATTATGTCTGCCTCGTAGTGTTACAAAATAAATAGAAAATATTTGACAACTAGGATCTTAACTTAATTAATTTACTTTGATAGCTTTGGAATTACGCAAGAAAATAGGGCACGTTGCGTATGGGGTAACTTTGATCTAGTAAAAGACAAATAAAACCTAAAAAGAATGCTTAAGCTTACGGTGCTTAAAATAGTTGGTGAATTCCCAGCGTGTCCTCTAGAAAGGATTCAACAGTTCATCAATGATGTTAGACAAGAAAAAAAAAACAAATTGCGTTTCGTTTTACGTACTTCGCGATTTTATATGAAATAAAAGTTTCAATCAAAGTCACCCGGCTGTTCAAAGTAACCCCGGTTTACCGGTACAAATGAAACTTATTTGACATGCTCCAGTCCGAAAACCCGAAAACCCTAAACGCAGTCCGAAATGAGTTATTATGAAGTGTCATTTTACTGCAGCAAATTAAAAGTCGGAATATACAGCATGTATCAGATACGTTTTGTCTATGATAAATGGATAAGGCCTAAACGCCTATGGTGGAATTTTAAATTACTTTAAATTAAATTAAAAGCCTGTGATGTCCCACTGCAGGGCAAAGGTCTCCCTACTCTCTTTCCACTTCTCTCTGTTTAAAGCTTCTGAGGACCCGTTCTTGTTGAAGGAGTCCAGCCCTTAAAATGTATGGGCTGATAAAGAAAAGAGCTAAAATAGCAAGATATCCATGTACAGCGTATAAGTAGGGTGTGGTACAGACCATTAAACTGAACAACTTTTTCTACAACTATCATCTTTCTACAAACTTTTTCTACATTGTACACACATCAAAAGTGTCTAGGGATCAACATATATTTTTGCAATAACTTTTCTCCTGATTGATATTAATTAAAATTTACTTTAAGGATTCATCAAATAAAGTGTTTTCGTTTGTCACAGTAACGATAAACCAAGTCACCTTTGCATTAATAAAGAAATTTGCCATTTTCCTAATAAAGGGATTTTTGACATTTGAACCACTAACACAAAAGTTCGAAAAAAAGACTGAAATAACAGTTTTCTTTAAAATTTTATTGGGTAACTTAAACAATTAATAATCCGTGTTTCTACCGCGAACACTAACAACACAAGAACATCGGTTTGGCATACTCAAAATGAGTTCATCCAAATCACGCTGTGGAATGGCCGCCCATGTTCGTTGCAACAACAAAAAAAGGTCTTCTTGCGACTGGATACCCTCCATATTCGGCAGAGCTCTTCTCTGTAGCATATCCCATGCATGCTCAATCGGGTTCAAGTCTGGCGACTGAGCAGGCCAGGGCAGGACATTGATGTTAGCTGCGGCGAGAGTCTGTCTTACAACTCTTGCGGTGTGCGGTCGTGCATTATCGTGCATTAACTGAAATAAGGGACCGATTTGCACTTGTAGAGGAACGATGACGTCTGATACAATCGTCTCAGCATAAATTTGAGCGTTGAGGTTGCCTCTGATCCAAATCAACTCAGTTCTTCCGCCGATCCAAATACCCGCCCATACCATGATGGTTCCACCACTATAAGGATGGACTTCCTGGCAGGATTTTAATCGCTGTTGGCGTCCAGGGGTTCTCCAGTGTCGTATACGTCTTGTATCCGGTCTCATACCAAAACGAGACTCATCAGAAAAGCACACGAAACGCCATTGTTCTTCTGCCCAATTTCTGTGTTCAAGAGCCCATTGATATCGAATCCTACGATTGTGCATTGCTATAGGTGGTACCCGTAGCGGTCTTCGGGAATGAAGGTTCACTTCATGCAAGCGGTTTCTGACTGTTTGGTCGCTGATTAAGTTCCCTGAAGAGTGATGAAGCCTCACGGCTAACATCATGGCGGTTATTGTTGGAGCTCTTCGAGTTAAGATTTGAATGTATCGGTCTTGTCTCCGTGTGGTGCAGCGATACCGTCCTCCATGGCGCTCAGCCACGGTACCAGTGCTTCGGTAACGTGTCCAAAGTCGACTGATAACACTCTGACTTGTATTCAGAGCTAAAGCCACAGTACGTTGCCGGGAACCAGCTTCTATCATTCCCACGGCTCTGAGCATTTCTTCCCTGCTTAAATGACGTCGCCGCTCCATAATAACGTTGGTTTTAATCAGTAGTAGGGAAACAGTAAGACTAATAATGTCTTCAATGCGTTGTATGTTTTTATAGGGAAAATATTGACAGCTGATTTTCATCTTTTACTCGAATTTGATTCACAGTTCCTGATTCAAATTATGAAATGCACCAAAAAGGATCCATATAAATTTATAAAATCATAAATTTATTACAAAGCCACATCTCAATCTCAAGAAATCCGCATAAAAATGCTTGATCCCTAGACACTTTTGATGTGTGTATTTGCGAAAAAATAATCAGTCCCGTACATTTGGGTCGAGTAGCTATTAAAGTCATTTAGGGGACAGTTGATGACCACAACTGTCTGATACATGCTGTGTAGTCAGGTCAAGTCGATCTCAGAAATAGAATCATCGATACGATTATGGATTTTGACAAGGAAATTGGTTAAGGTCAAAACTAGAATATTATGTTCGTGCTCGAAATCACAATCATATCGACTAGGACGGTTTTGAGAAAGGACATGGTTGTGATTTTTCTGTCGGAAAAAGTGCTTATTATTTTTTCATTTTTGTTTTAAGAAGCTTTAGATTGTCACCATCCAAATGGTAAATGATAAATGATTTTATTTTTGTAAGAAGGATTGCACAAACACTTTTACACGTCAATCATATTTTTTTAAACTAGATGAGGGCGGCCTTTCCTATCTGATTACTCTCGAGAAGAAAGGCTGAAACAAACTCAGAGGTCACAGTCTCTTTTAAAGTCCAGACATAATTGGTCAGATTATATGAAGACCATGTTGATCGATGTCTGAGATGGTCTTTTGAGGAAAGAACCACACAGATTGAGCCATTCAGCCTCTTCAGTCAAGGAACTGCAAGCCCAAAAACTGACCTCGGATTCTATGTTCGATCATCGGGTCGGGCAAAGTGTTATTGGACTGTCCCATTAGGGAATTGTCCGTAGCAGCCCGGATTCTGGATATAAGGGAAAATGTTATTTTGTACGTGGGACTTTTAACATACCTAAGTAACGATATATAAGTGTAATACCTACATAAACACATTAGCACCAGATTTTTTCTTGAAGAGTATCTACTTTAATTTGAATAAAAGTGAAGCTGCTAAAGTTTCAAAAGAAAATGATAGTAGTTGCCTTTGTTTAGAGGATTAGTTTTTGTTCTTTGATACTCGTAACAGTCTCCATTTCTCTCCAGCAACAAGAACCCTATATAGTACATACTAATTCCATGCACGAGATATACATAAATCTGTCATCCCACCATACAATAGAACACACACAGCGCAAACTATTCTCAGCTGATACTAAACACTAAACCTTCATTTATTTTAACTGTGTTACCTGCATGAGTGAGATAGTGCGTATAATCCTATGATTTAGTGAGCATTCCGCTTCGTTAGTTGGCAAGCCGAGATCAATACATATGCGAGTACTGTGACATCCTGTGGATTTGCTCGGTTACATTTTTGATGCTGTATGAATAACTCCTATAATTATTAATTTTATTAGAAAACGGTGAAGAGGGATTGGACGTTCACTACATTTTCTTTTTAGTGATGTTTGAATAGGACTATTTCACTGTTCCTTGTCGCTGTCTTAAATTAAATAATGATTTTCAACATCATAAAGATCTTTCATTGATATTATTAATAATAATAATTGGAAATTAATATGCATGCTGTTAAGATATTTTTGTGGAAATACTTAGTATGCAGTATGAATTTAAAAGTCTGCTCGACTCATGCCATAATTTAGCCTAGTGTAGAGGCAGCTTTCAGTATTAAGCGAGAAGGATTTCTTATGCGGCATTTTAGAAATTGAATTATTGTAATATAAATATTGTTTTATGGGAGATAACTTTACTTATCAAATGTACAAAAATATAATAATGGCTTTACAATACAATTTCTTAACTTAATTCCGTTCATTCAATAAAGGTTACATACCTATACAATTAAAAAACACTTACAACTATTGAAAAACAGAATAATATTAAAATAAAGTCAAAAACCTTAACAAGATGCATTTTAAACCAATAACATATTAATGAAAACTTTACATAACAAAATACTTATTTACAAAAATATGATAAAATGGTGTAACAAAGGCAAAACCCTAAGCAAGAAGCAATTTTCGTCTTAGAATCTATTTGTCAAGTTTCAATAAATATTTCCTAGCTCCTAGAACGTAATCTCTAATACAAGTTTCCCAGTTAATCGTATGCACATCGAAATTAAACGTTTCTTTATCTACAGGAGACATGGTTTTTAAAAGATTTCTTATATTATTATCAGAAAACCTCCATTCGTTGAGTAAGAAGAATTTTACTGCCTCTACCACTTTCTTCAGCCGGTTCTGTAGTTTTATTTGTCTGTAAAATTAAGAGATTGATGTTAACTTAAATAATTGTTTGATAACTGTAAATAAAGCTCCACTTACACGATGCAAGTGTCTTGCCTGTGGCAGTACAGTAAAATTCAAGCAACTGCTTGTTGACGGGAAATTAAATTGAATCGTGTAAATCAGACTTATCGGTTTTATTGCTTATTTCAAAAACAAAAATTAGCAAGCATTACATGCTTATCTCGATTTATATATACAGTCGTACCTACACATATTTACTACAAAAAATCGCACATCGCTTTGTATTGGAGAGTTAAGCATGTTAGGCATGCTAGGTAGGCTGTTAGTTGTTGTAGGTTATCAAAAACGGCTTATTTCTTTCAGTTCGCATGTCTACCAATTTGGCCTAGAAAATGGTTCCAACGTCTATAACAAAGGTAAAATAAAGAGGGGAACTTACGTTGCTTTCTTCCCAGTTAATATACACCATAAATCAATCAAGAACGCAGGTATAATCTGAAGGGTGAAGGTTATTAAATTGTATAAAAACTTCTTAGGGGTGAATATTATAAAGGGCCACGGAAATTCATCTGAAAATAACGAAAACAGTATTATCTTAAAATCTATAGCAACAGGCATGACTCTAGGAGAAAGTTTTTAGAGTAGATAATTTTGTTATTATCTGGACATTCTCTACTTTCCTTATTTCTAAGATTTATACGGTATTTTAATGTATTATTTTTTTTTATAAAAAAATTAAATAATATTATTACTTTGAATTCTTGAATATTTAAATCCCCTAAACAGTAAATATTAAATCATTAACAATAAGTCAAAAACGTACATGAGTGTGACAAAAATTAAGTATCTATGAAAAGTCAGTGGACTAAATTGTTAAGTAAATTAAATTGACCAACTTAAATTGTCCGTATGTTCATATTACAACTGTCATTCTTTGACAGTTATATGAAATGGTTGTTACATGGAAAATTGACGTAGGGTGTCAATTTGCTTAACTATTCCTGACTATACACCCGGCACAACTGGACTGGAAACCGGGTGGATATTATTTTATAGCTTGTACCGACAAATTAAATATAAAAAGAGAAGAAAGCCACACATTACTTCTGGAAATATAGCCGGTTACAAACAGTCACGAGAGAGACTTAGCTCTATAATATATTATATTTTAATTTTATAGGCCGACCGCTTAACTGAGATGTTGCCTGAGGTAGCAGCGCGGTGCGGGAGGGGTGTGGTGACGTGATGCGAGAGCTCAGTGATTCGTCAACTATCACCCCTCTTGCATAGCGCAGCTACCTCAGGCAACGTCTCAGTTAAGCGGTCGGCCTATAGTAACTTACTTAGTGAGTACTTAAGAGCCACTCTTCTGGTGATAGCGCTTGCTCCATCACACGTGATGGGGTTCGTTCCTCCGGTACAGCAGTTGTATACTTTAATTTGTTTTGTTCTGTAATCAAATGCAAAACATAATTGTAAATCTTGTTTGTGGAAATACTAAACATAATTGTAAATCGCGCTAATCTCTGGATTTGAAAAAATCTTTTTGCATTTGATAGCCCAATTCTTGATTAAGGCACTCACAATTTAACTCAATCACGCAATAATAATTAGGAGCCGAGCAAAAAGAAAACGAAGTGATGCGATGCGATGCGCGACGGGGTGGGTCGGAGGTAAGAAAGAAACTTGAACAGGTACAACTGGAGAGAATAAATTAATAATACAATAGTATATAATTATATACTAGTTTTTGATCCCCTATTAAAATGCTAGCCATGGGGTGAGGTCGTCGTAAACAATAATAAACATTAATGTGTCTCTCACATGGTAGACTATTATAAAAGTGGGTAATCCGAAACCTCGTGACATAATCCTTAATACTAAAAAATACCAAAGGGAATGAAATATGGCAGTACTCACTTTTGACATTCCGTAGCAGCAACTATAATAAGGTTTATGACAATATCAACTGGCACCAAATCTGTCACATTGCTGCCTCTACCTTTAGCCACTTTCAGGACCCCAGCAGACATCCCAATGAACAGCCCTGTGGATCCGTTCCAAGTGTCTATCCATCCAGGACAAGGCTCTTTGAGGGCTGACATCACTGGAAATTATAATAAAATAACAATTTCACCCATCAACCTTAAGCAAGAGTGAACCTGCATCTTTTAAGTACGCTCATTAACAGAGACGTAAACATCGTGAGGAAATCAGAGGGCCTATAGAGAAAGTGACCAAAAAGCTTATGTCAATCCTGTTGAAAATGGTTGTAGAAATACGAAACGCTTTGAAAGCGATTGCCATTTGTCTATTATACATCTGAAATTCAGCCAAAAAGCAATGAGCAAGCGAAATGAAGTCAAATTGTTCATTTCAAATAGGTACATAAAAAAGGCACTTTTGAACGTCAAAATTTACAGATTATAGTTCTGAGCACTGCTTGTGCCTTCTCTGTTTGAAAATAAGCCTTCGTGTGAAGACATGTCAAAAGTACCAGTCTTTTATTGTCCCAATGCTGGGTGTAGACCCAGCATTGGGAAACCTTATTACCTATAGATGGTCTGACGATCGCAGCCGGCAAGTCTTCGCATTGCTTCATAACTTGCTCTTCCGCGAACGCCTTTGAGAAAGTGTACGTATTAGGCTTATTTCCTGCAATTAATAATTATTTATTTATTAGGAATTTTATTTTCTGATAGCCTCGTTAGTGTTCTAGTGGCGCTACAGCTGAGCATGAGGTCCTGGGTACGATTTCCAGGTCGGACAAAGGTTATTGGATTTTTCCAGTAGGAATTTCTCAGTAGCTGTTCGAAGTCCGGTTGTGTGGTGGATTGTAATAAGCTCACCCCGTATTACATGGGTCTTAAACATTACTGGTAAAACGTGGGTGTACTACAGGTACAACTCCGTCCAAACTTTCGGGGATTACAAGCGTGTTGTTATGTTATTAATTGTTAACTGCGGCTTTTAGATTTTCGAAGAAAATCACTCTTTGATAACTTCAGTATCCCGTAGTGCTTCATCTTCTTAGCGTGTCGATGGCAAAAATAACACGAAAAAATATGCACAGCTTTTTATATTTTTTCACCCCAATATTCAGCAACGCGAATTAAGCGAGCGCTGATATTTGCTAATGCACGTTGTGGCAACCGCTAACTCATTATTGACTGGTTGAACAAATATCTGGATGATAGCCGATAATAGTACCTGCCCTTATAGAAAGCAGTACAGTCCCAAATTAAATCACAATCAGTAGGTAACCATTTTATTCGAACACAGATTACTTTAGAAGCTTCATCACTTTCTCATTGTTTGTATTAGGGTTGGTTTTTAGTCAATTTGTGTATTTATGATTATTTATTATTTTGTGTTTATTTATATATGATTAGGTGTATATATTATATACTATTATAGTTTCAATGGGTTTTTGACTTTATATGGTCCGCCTCTGTACATTTGTGTGCTTAAAGTATTAAATAAATACTCACTAATTAACGTGTAATTTCAGTACAAAATGTTGAAGCGTTTAAAACTCACCCAAAAATTTGGTGACTATCCCGTCTTTATGTGAGTACATTTCAGCAAAAAGTCTGGCGGCTTCTAACTTCATAGGCATAGGATATACAACTTCATCTATGTCACTTCGATCTGAGTTTGTGAATGCTGTCGATACGTGCACAAAAGCCTGTGTAAAATAAAAAGTAACTTAATTATATAAAAGTAAGGTGGCGTTCATGAAACGTTAACGCTGCGACCAAACGAGGTTAGCACAGCATCTACGCAACGGCCACGCTAGCCAACGCAAGATACAAAATCCCCAAATGATGAACATTATGTTTTCGGCAGCAAATCCCAGAAGTACAAATTTAAGGGAAAATCTCTCACCTCTAATTTTTTCATTCGATGACATAATTCAATGACATTCTCCGTGCCATTAATATTGATCCTCATGGCATCTTTGAGAGGCAGATTGAATGCAACTGTGGCTGCTAAGTGAAATACTACTGAGACCTGAAATTAAAATTCAACACTTAGCTAAAATCAGGGAAATTAATTGCTTACGAAATTGAACTCTCCGTTTACTCGAATCATGACCATAATCTTTAACAGTTGTTTGAGATGGTAAATTAACATGAGGTGTCAACAGTTTGACAGTAGGTATATCTCCTCAGTTTTACTCTATCATGAGTACCCGGTTGAATAAAGTTTCATAAAAAACATTCTCACTACAAATTCAGTTTGTACGGTCAAGAAAATTAAACAATTGGTTTGTTTAATTTTCTTGACCGTAAAAATTGTACCATCCAGTTTACATTAGTTTATGATTGGACCATACCTTTACAGTACCTATATCTCAAAATCAATATTATTTATGGAATTAGACAATGAAACAGAGGGTTTGAAAGTAGGTACCTAAAACCTCTTAGTTTATTTACGTACCTCGTCCTCCAATATTTTTAAAACATCATCCGACAATCCAAGACACTCTCGGGTAATGTCCCCACTGATGACAGTAATTTTTTTCAGCTCTTCATTTCGGCTTCCTTTTAATCTGTCGAAAACCTGAAAACATGAATTTGTTAAATTAATATAATATTTAGATGTCGCTCAGCACTTCTTGCGCCGAAATAAAATCCTCGACATCGTTTTTATTGCCTAAAAAATAAACATAATATAAACAGATAAGCCCGATGGAATTTTTCATCGGAAAACATGACACACTTTCATATCAATATTCAACCCTTATTTAAGAGCGTTACAAACTTTCAAGCCGTTTTTCGACCGTTTTTCGAAATGAATGAACCGATTTTAATGAAACTTCATACGCATAAGCAGGATACAAAGGTCTAAAAAGTTAGCAGAGAACATTTTCGAAATGTCTTATTTAAAAAAAGATAACTGGAAATCTCTGTTTCTATAGAAACTTTAAAATCGGTCTAATTTGGCTGTAACACAATTTTTCGAAAATGTTCTCTGCTAACTTTTTAGACCTTTTTTTTTTTTTTAAGGATGGAAAATCATCAAATGTCCCCTCCCGCTCTGGGTGGAGCGGAAGGGAGTGTCAGACTCTTACTGACTAAAACCCATCCGTGTTCCTTCCTTAGCCCTTTATGTTCCAGGGCAGCGGTAACCCTTTCGGACAATCCCGCTGCCCCGGCAGGCTTCGGCCCTGTCGGGCCCCTCCTTACATGCTGACATCTCTTTGAGGCGCGCGTGGAACACATACGCGCCGTCCGGCACGGGCCTGGGGGTCTACTCCCTAACTCCGACCGTCCGTCCGTCGGCCCGTCCGACAGTAGCCCGATACGACGGTGTGAACCCTACTCCCTAACGATTTCGGACTCATCAGTTTCAAACGGAATCATAGACAATATTCGTGAACGAACGACGCATGGCGATACAGTTGCACTATTTTACCGGTCGATTACCGGTTTACTTATTTTGTAGTTTTCTAGCTTATTAAACAAAAATTAATACTTTTCTCGTTAGAAAATGACCACATTTAAAAAATATACCTTTTATTATGTCTATAAATATAGAATTGAATTATTTTTGCCATTTTTGTCTGGAAAGTGGCATCATTCTGTTATACCTTTGCCTGTTACTTTTTTGAAGGAAATTTTCTAATGAAATGTCAAAGGCCGCATTCCGAATTTAGTTTGTCTCATAGTCTCACATGCGTTCCGATTTAGTTATTACGATTATGACAGCTAAGAGCTGTCAACAATTTGAAACGCTCGTGAACGCGCTCACAGTGCTTACTCAATGTCAAAACGATATTATTACAGTATTTCTTTGTATAAATGTCGCAGCCAACTGGTTAAATTAGCCGTTCAGTTAACTGCCTGGCCTTTAGAAGTAGTGCTCGCCTCGCTTCCTCCCTCGGCTCGCACGCGGTTGATCACAGTTCTAACCTAACCTAACCCACTTGGTCGGGGTGCAATGCCTTAATTACTGCGACCAATTCGGCTCGCGCGTGATTGGTTACAGACTTACAACCTAAACTGTAATTGAATATCATTCAGGCCGTTAGTTGAACGGCCGCCGTTTAGTTGAAAGGCTAGGCGGTTAACTGAACGGCTAATTTAACCAGTTGGCTGCGACATAAACACCACATTTCTTCTTCAGTTCTTCTTCTTTAGTTAGGTGGCGACAGTCAGCCAGAAGAAAAAAAAAATACCTCTACATTTAAAAATAATTTTGACACATCTAAATCGAATTTGACAATCGCGACACCACGTGGAAAATATTTTATTTTGTTTTTAGAAGATATTTTATTTTTATATGGAATTTTTCTCTTTTTGTATGGAAAATATGAAAAATTATTACCTACGTGTTGAGTTTTAGGGGTTTATGGGTGTTATAAAGGGGGTCGAAATTTTCATTATTTTTACGATAGGACACACCGTTTTTGA
This sequence comes from Gortyna flavago, assembly GCA_963669345.1. NCBI lineage: Eukaryota > Metazoa > Arthropoda > Insecta > Lepidoptera > Noctuidae > Gortyna > Gortyna flavago. Next base: position 13,352,272 of record OY770129.1, read on the forward strand.
GATATAAGCAAAAGAAAAGAAAAAAGATACAGTACTGTTTTTGTTGGTTTGCCAACTAATTTTATTCCACACCTTTTTAGTCGCGATTAAAAAAAGATCAGATTTAATTAGAAAATCTAATCCTTATCGCGCACGCTAATTCGGTACGGGTTTAGGCACGCTCAAATTCCTGTAAAGCTTCTTTAATATTTAAAAAAACAGCCATACTTAGTTTGAATTCTTTTAAATTGGTAACTTTCGTCGACAGCACGAGAACTATTTTGATGTCGTATCAACTGACATAAATATCCGTCTAAACCAGTGTCAACTTTAATTGTTCGGACGGGCTAAAACACATCGGGGGTAGGGACAACTATCAAATCGCGTTGTCATTCATTCTTCGCTCGGGCCCCGAACGAATCATCCGTCCGTAGGGCATAGGGAGTAGGAAACGCCCGTAACGAAGGCCGAAACGACGGACTTCGTGCTTAGGGAGTAGACCCCCTGGTCCTGATCGGACGGCGAGCTACCCATTACTCGCTATCCGCAGGCCCGCGCCTACGGTGGCCGGGAGTCGTCACGCGGCTCTACCGCGGCGGCTGGGACGGGCGGCTCTCTCCGCTCTCTCCCTCGCCCATCCCGCCACCTCCTTTGCTAGCGTGACTGCTTCGCAGAAGGAGGTGACTGCCTTCCACTCCCTCTCGCCCCGGACCATGGCTTGGACCAGGGTCGGGCGCGAGAGGTCGCCGCCGCTGCCGATCGCCTCTACGAGGACACGGCGGTGCTCTGCCCAAGCGGGACAGACCTCCACCGTATGCTCCACCGTGTCCTCTGGGCGATCCTCGCAATGGTGAAACCCGGGCGTTTCCTCCCGCCTGATAATGTGCAGGAACCTCCCGAAACATCCGTGTCCGGTGAGGACCTGCGTCAGGCGGTAGGTGAGGACTTTTTAGACCTTTGTATCCTGCTTATGAGTATAAAGTTTCATTAAAATCCGTTCATTCATTTAGAAAAACAAGGGCTTGAAAGTTTGTATGAAATGCCGTACGGCGTAAACGCTCTTAACTACTTTAGAAAACGAATTTTCATAAATGCTTCCTTAATAAATTACGCAGCGTCTGACGTAAATTGACGCAAAGTAGGCAAGTTTTTAATCACGTCTAAACTTGTATGGAGTAGTGTCAGGCGCTGACTAATTTGACAGGACTAAACTAAAATTTATCTTCTGTCCTTTTCACAATGAAAGAAAAAGATGCACTCAACTTAAATTTAGTTTAGTTTGTGAACAAGGGAATCGGCACCATTGTATCATATTTAAAACTTCTGTAACAAAATAGTAGATGCTCGTTCAAAACCCATACTTACTGGTGTGCTAGTGATACGCGCCAGTCGTTCACTCGCCTGCTTGCCATACTTATCACGTACCAGGACATAAATTTTGTCAATCCCACTGCAGCTGTACAGCAACTTTTCTATTAAAGTCTGGAATTATTAAACATGCTGTTTTGAATACTATTTAGAAGCAAACTATTTAAAGTTCTTATGGTCCTCACACTTATAATATTAGAAGGGGTAGACATAATTATACGAATTCAGAGACGTTGACTCACAATTCAATCAAACAAATACCATAATAATATTAAATAACATAGGTACCTATACAGGGTCATATTAAATTTGCTAGCGAAACTCAGGACGCATGAGGTATCGATATGTGAATATGATTAAACAAAATAAAAAAAAATTGATAGTTTCTTTTTTGTGGGTTCATCGACCGCAGTTAGTGTAATCACTTAAAATTAATATCACTTTTAGAAATCTATTTTTTTTTGTGAAAACTTTACAGACATAATGGATTTTACACGATAAAACAGATTTTCTCAACTCAAACTTCAAGTAACAAAACTACCAGCGGTCGTTGACCTCTAAAAATCTTTTTTATTTTTATTGAATAGATAGTGTTTAATGTTTAACACATCACGTCTGCAGAGTATTGCTAGCTAATTTAATTTGACCCTGTATGACCTATTATAAAGTATAATAAATTATTCTATGGGTTAGTTTGATGGTGTGAGACTGTCGGGATTAAATTCACATCTAAACTGCAAAAAGACACGTTTGTTTTTCTTTCTTATATTTTTATCGTCATTATCTGTCGAGCCTTTTCCCAACTATGTTGGTGTCGGCTTCTAGTTTCATCGGATGTAGCTGAATTTTACATGAAGCGACTGCCCATCTGACTTCCACAATCCAGTTACTGGGTAACACGATATCCCTTAGTAGACTGACTTAGATTTTTATATCATTGATAAGGCACTGATTTATTCGTATCACACGATTCCTCATCACAAAACTATTTCCATTTTTCTCTAGAATTAAAATATTAAAAAAAAGGTCTTACCTTGCCGACAAATCCCGTACCGCCAGTTAAAAACACAGATTTTCCAGAATAAAAGGATGCTACCTTTGACCCATTGGTATTGGCCATTATGGATTATATCCAGAATCACAATCACCTAAGAACAAGAGATGGAACTTTTTAAAAATAAATAAAAATTCCTGCATAATGTCTACTAAGCCAAAGTAACGTCTAAGAACTTCATATGGACAACTGACAATAGATCTAATAGAAATCAATTAATATCACTTCACATAAAAAAACAATTGAATGCCGATACTGGAAGTGGGCTGTTGATATTACAGACCCAGAGAATCGTCCATTCATGACATAGTATCTTTCATAATGAAGTTCACATCACCAACTTAAGAAAGGATGTTTTCTAAAAAAATCCAGACGACAACGAAGTTTTTCTTTTATGTTATAAAAATTAACAACATAGAGTACGAACTTAGTACGAACTTACTTAAAAATCTTTTCAAACAGTAAGCTGAAATAATAGTTTCGAAACAATTTATACTGTTCATCATGTATTTATAATTTGTCACTGTTTGATAACCCTAATAAATTAAATAAAAATAATTTGTCCGTTTACCAATGCCGACTTATAATTTATTTAACTCCGTCTGTTTGTTACTTTTAGACGCCTAAGCCACCGATTGTTATGAATTTTGACAGATACCGAGACCTGGAGAGAGACACACAGGCTACTTTTCGTTCTGGATATTCTTATTAAAATACTAGCTGACCCGACAAACATTGTACTGCCCAAAATTTAAATAATTCATCCAACTTACTATAGAAAAAAGGATGTTCAATTATTCCCGAAATTAAAAAAAAAACCGGCGGTTTTAACTTTTTAAATTTTTCTGTTAATAAAAGATTAGGCCACAGAAACCAGGGCCATCCAAAAGCGCGCTATGTCTATGTCTTTATTTCCATGGAAGGTGGGTAGGCCTTTAGTATGGGACGCAACGTGCGTCGATACTCTTGCGCCATCCCATCTTCCTGGCTCGGCATGCTGTGTTGGTGCTGCTGCTGCTGCTGCGGAAAACCTCAAGCGGCGAAAATATAATAACCTTATCGGAAATTATATTTTCGAGCCGTTTGGGGTTGAAACCCTCGGGTCGTGGGGTCCGAGTGCTCATGGCCTCTTTAAGGAAATATCAAAACGGCTGGTTGACACTTCCCGTGACCCAAGGGCTGGCTTTTACCTTGGCCAAAGGTTAAGCATTGCCATACAACGTGGTAATGCTGCCAGTCTCTTGGGTACATTACCAGTCGACAGCGATGCGGATGAATTTTTCGACGCAATATTTTAGTTTTTGTATAGTTTTAGTTAAGTTAAGATTTAAATTTGTTATTTTTATAAGCTGGCCAATATTAAAAAAAATTGTATGGATAATAAAAAAATTAATCAATTATTTAAAAAAGCGCGCTGTTTTGACGATATCGCCAATGTTGCGGGAAACACCTGGATAAGAGACGCACAGATCCGGGAAGTATGGCAGAAGAAAGGAGAGGCCTGCAGTGGTGATGCCGGGCGGAAATGATGATGATAAAAACCTAATTCGGACTATTCTCATGTGATGCGCTTATCAACGTGCAGCATTTATTTATTTTTTATATAAAAGATAGAGATGAAGATAAAATACAGAATACACGCGGATGAAGTCGCGCGCAACAGCTAGTGGTAATATTTTTTTTTTGTATATATGTAATCTCATTAACTACTTACTTCAACGTCATACAGTACTTGTTAATAAAAGGGCTTATGTAATATTTTGCAATCTCTATTAATTTATAGTGTCCATGTAAATTATAGTGTTATTTATAGTGTCCATGGAAGTAAAACAAAAACTCTCATACATCAGTTTTTTTCCAGGGAATTAATAAAAGATAATAACTGACCTTGGAATATTAAATATCAATTTAAAAAAATTGTAAGCATATATAGCCATCTATGTTGTCAGGTGTGGAAGTGAGGAAAATAGAGGGAAAGCGTTGGCTATACACGGGTACACGGTGCTCCTCTGAAAGTTCTCGAACCTCCCGGTAGATGTTGCTATTAAAGGGCAATGAACAGCTATGTATGGAAAATTTTCTTGAACTGGGTCATGTCGTATTGGAAAATATCGTGTTTGAGATTGTTTTACCGAAACTACTAATGCTTCGTCTCAATAACACAAGACGAAACCTAAATGAATGCCAAAATGAAAGCGTGCTGATGGATTTACAAAAGTTGTAAATACGTTTTTTTTTTTTGTAATTTAAATGGCGAAGGCACTTTTCGTTTGGCCAAACGAAAAGTCCGCTGTCAGAACCTCAACTAGTGTATTTGGAGGAGAATCCAATGTTCTCCCTATATTGCGTACTATTTTTTACATTGATTCCCTAAAGTTAGTATTTATTTGTCATTTGCCTACTTAAATTATATCGATGTTGGGTTTGAGAAGTGCCGCATCGCCTTGCAACATGTCGGGTACTTTGTTCCCTAGTGAATATAATGGATTAAGGTATTTTAAAAATTGAAAACATATTATTAACTAGAAATTTCTTTTAATTATAATTAATTACGTGTAGTATACAATAATCTCTAAGAAGTATCATATATAGGTCGGGCAATGTGTTATTGGGTCAATCTGTTGAACATAAAAGATTAAAGGAATCAATAATTATCAAAACAGTAAGTACAGATAGGCAAATCGAACTGTTTTGGAATCTATTTCGCCCGATTGAGTTATGCAATAGTGTAGCTAAATACTTAATACCAGCATAAATCGCACATTTTCCAATAATTGCATTATTCCCTCATAAACCTAACCAACCCCAGATTTTTTTTATTGTACTTCGAGCCGGATACTTTTTCATTTTGTTAAGTTGAAAAGTCACGATTTTGTTCTAATTGTTTAATTTCAAGAATTGATTGGTCCCAAAAAATTGAAGAGTTAAGTTTTGGTGCAGCCGATTACTGATTTTAGTTTTACGAAAGAAGTAACAGGTAATTTGAATTTAAAAAACCCATACGTTTGAGGAGTTGTACTTAATAAGAGTTATGATGACGAGTGCAGTGTTTAGTTTTTCGGATTTTTTTTGTAGTAAATCTAAAGCCATTTTGGTCAAGTGACATTGAACACGAACCAGACCCCGATACCTCAATCCTTTTAATTGACTGTGTTTCAAATTGAAAACAAACCTTATGTGTGAGGTATAAAGTTTTTTTTTTTGCAGCACCAATAGATGTACGCAAAGAATGGTGTTGAAAGGAACAACACTGATTGGTAGTGTGTCCCTCTGGCACAATGTGGCAATGTTCATTATTATTGATCTACTAAATTCAGTATATTTTTGTGAGGCACATAAAAAATTGGAAATAAAAATCCTTTACCTGACAGTGAAAGCAAATATTAACACTAATACCATCCGTAAATAAACGTATATTCTTTCTTCCGAATAATTATATGATTATAAGCTGGTAATCAGCTGCATCCGGTTAGACTGGAAGCCGATCCCAACATAGTCGGGAAAAGGCTAGGCAGATGATGATGAATTATATAATTATAAGCTTTGATTACCTATTTTCTTATTTTATTTAATTCAGAATACTGAATATTACATATTAATCCGAAAGACGTAATAAATTATGTTTGTGTGCGAGCAATACTATTAGAAATCTGGACAAATGAAAGAATTGAAGTCACTCGAGCCGCCATGACAGACTAATTGGTTTCTAAAGACTGTCAACTAGGCTATAACAATCGCAATGCAGCCACCGGCGCAATGCCATCAATACGGACACGATACGACGCCATTACATTGATAGCTATGATGGTATGGATTCAAGTACAAACGGACGACGATATCGCAATATTGTATTGTTACGGCCACATTAACATCTATGCAGCCGGGTAACTGCTACTCTTGTTACTAACTGGGTGAAAGATTAGAAGTGTTATGGCAGTCAGTACTGTTTGGTTCTAGAGAAGAAATTAGCGGTGTCTGATGTTTCTGAAGTACCTGTAGGATAAACGTATCAAGATTAGAGAAGCTGTGGGTAATCGCGTGACACACCTTACCCCCTTACTAATAAACGAATTATATCAGATAAGTTTGTTACCTTACCTTACCAACCGGGGGTTGTCCTTGGGTGCACTTGCAGAGTGCATACAGGGTTAATCATTGGTTAGTACTGCATTTCATTAAAATTGTCTTAAGGCCCTCCCCTTAGACAATTTTAATTGTCTCTACTGTTGCGTAAAAATACACAGACAACAGACAGACCGAAGTACATCATACCTAGGAAGGTGTGATGTACCTAAAGTTTTTTCTTCCGGCGACTGGGACCACCCTTAGATGAATAAAAAAATTAAATGATTGTTCAAGCCAAGACAGTATAATTAAAGTAGTACATTATAATTATAGTATAATTCTATTTTTGGATCAGAGTTATTTTTTTTTATTTTTGCCTTTGACTGTACTGTTTTTGGCTTGAACAATAGATATTTTTTATTCATTTATGGGTGGTCCCAGTCGCCGGAAGAAAAATATTAAAATTAAATGAATCCGGCGATCCCAGTCGCCGGAAACCTCGCTTCACTAACGTTAAAATACCTATGTATAATTAGCCTATAATGTTCCCACTGCTGGGACATAGGCCTCCTGTAATGGAGAGAAAATGGGCTTCAATCTACCACACGGGCCCAGTGCGGGTTGGTAGATGTCACATGGTCTTCGAATTTTTGGTTTTAGGACATGCCGGTTTCCTTACGATATTTACCTTCACCGTTTTGAGAGAAGTGGTAATGGTCCCGACTTATTAGTTGACACGTGGTTCGATCCTCGTGGGTTCGAACCCAGACAGGAGGTTAACTTTATGTAAATAACTTAGGTAGGTACCTATAACTACTATGAACTAACTAAAAGAAAAGAAGGTCATGTTCAGTAAAGTTTAACTTAAAAAAGCTTTGCAGAAGGGTCAGCCCGGAAAATATTTAGGGACAACTAATTGGAATTATATTCCAACCTTCAGAACAAAAATTTACACATTGCTTCTTTATTATTTCATAAATATAGGTTCCGTACTTGACAAGAACACACAACAACAACATAATTCTTGGTCATTATTGGTCATCTGTTTTCTAAAGCTTATAGTCGGCATGTGTATGTTATTAAAGTGTTTGATTACACTTTAAACGCATACACGTGCTAACTATAACGCACGATAGTTTTTGAAAATGTTAAAATTAAAAAGATCTGACTAATGCGTTTTGGACCACTGCACAATTTTGATTTTATCAACCGTAAAAATACAAGTAATTGTATAAAAAGCAAAAATATATATATATATAAATAATAAGTTATAGAATAATAACCGTTGTAGCGGCATCGCCGCCACACAGTCGAGTTGGCAACACTGCGCGCGACAGACATTAAGGCCCATATTCTAAGACGTTTCCTCGAAACTTCCTCGACCTCCACTCATTCGAGGTTACCTTAAGGATTACCTCAAGGAATCCTCGAAATCGGTATTCTTAGTTAAAACTCTGTCTTGTCATGAGGTAATCTTGAGGATCCTCCAGTGAGGTTGAGTCGAGGTAAAACTTCATTGAATACGTCATTGAATCATAGATTACAGTATATACTTTGTTTTTTTTTGTCTATGGTCACTCAAAAGTTGTCAGATTGCAGTTTTTTTTATCTGTGTGATCGCGTCTGTCCTGTCACCTGTGTGTGTTGTTATGTTTACTACACGGAAGACAAGGCGGTATGGTCGAAAGACTACAGCCTGCCCTAGGGCGAATTAAAAAAAAATGTTATAATATTGTTTCATGACTTGAAAGTTTTACTCCGTTTTTAAAACATAAAGAAATAATGGTTTATAGACAAGGCAAACAGCAATAATTTACTTGAAATTTCCAGTTGCATAAAATCTTAACGCAATTTTATTAACAACTGATTACAGGCGAAATGGGTAGTCCTCTGTTATTGGGTATAGCTCTGTTATAGAACACAAGCGGTAACAACATATTCAGCACTTTTTCTTTCCTAAAACGATAGCGTCTCTGGAATTATTCATTGTCATAAAATTCAATGGGGTTTTCTGCATCCCGCAAATAACGACGTGCAGGGTAATCGTACGGATTATCATACAGATAATTCTTGAATGAGAAAAAAAAGAAATGATTGACGTGTAAAAGTGTTTGTGCAAACCTACTTACAAAATAAAAATCATTTATCACTTATTATTCAGAAACTGTTGGAAATCCATTGAAAACACTATTGAAGAAACTATTCAAATAAATCAATCAGTTCTGTTTACAAGCGTGAGCGAAATAGTAGATTAAACAACGTAAAGAATGGCGTAAATCTTCCTTGAGTGTTCCTTAAGGTACTTCACGATCTACCTTGAGTTGACAGTTGTTTGCTCACCTCGACTGAGGAAAAATGTCGAGGGACGCCAAGTGAAGGTGATTTTTTACAACTGTGAATACCAATTTCCTTGAATGAGGTTGAGTGGAGTCGAGGAAGTTTCGAGGAAACGTCTTGGAATATAGGTGTAAGTATTTTATCTATGGCGCGGGGTCCATGGTCCGCCATTGCGCAAGGCACCCACGCGCTTGCTTGCCTGAAGCTTAGCTAACGCGCCCTACGCTTGTAAATCAAATCTATCGGACATTTTGTAAAATTATCTCTGCTTTGCTTTCTGGTGTTCTGATCTACTTATATTAATTCATATTCATGCCTACTGTCTAGTGTCAACTGTTTCTATACGGAGGGTGTTTAAAACACTTAGATATTTAAGCAAACATATAATAATCCGAAAATAATAATACAACAGAATCAAACGCGTTTTTTTTGGTATCCGCCAAAATAATAATGGCGGGAAGATTTCTATTATACTCTATGGAAGTTCCTTCCTTCAAAATCTTCATCGCCAGCCAGTATTCCAAGCTTCACTCTGTGTTGCCAACACGGCCCTCCTGCGCCGTGCATGTCCTCAGGCACACCATCAGTCTTACTTAGCTTAAATAAACACGTATCTGAAAGCATACACTTTATGATAATGTAATGTGTTCCTAAATATAAAACAATAAATGCTTCGGCCAATCATGATTCAATAGAACTCCAGTTGCAGGGTTTACATCGTTTCTGTTCCTTTAGGCTTAGGAACTCTCCCTACTCTGCAACTGGTAATCCCATTCATGAATCTACCATAGCTCTTATATTACAGAACTCAAAACAAAGCCCCTTTAGACTTAGGAGACTTTGTGAATTATTCTGCAGTAAGTTATTCCCATTTCAAATTGTACTGGATCGGAAAACAGAGTAGTCTTTAAGCTTAGACAACCAACAGATATGACAGACAACAACACAACAACAACAGACAACAACACAACACAACACAAGACAACAGACAACAGACAGACAACACAACACAACGGAAGACAACAGATATGGAGAGGGGCCAGTTTCCACTCCGTTGGAAGACGGGGAAGCTGGTCCTCATTCGGAAGCCAGGGCGCCCTGCGGACTCTCCGTCCGCATTCCGGCCCATCGTGCTGCTCGACGAGGTCGGCAAGCTCTTTGAAAGAGTGATTGCGGGCCGCCTCGTCGGGCACCTGGTGAGGACGGGGCCGGATCTTGCGGATAGCCAGTTTGGCTTCCGCAAGGGGCGCTCGACGGTGGACGCCATCATGCGCGTGAGAGCCCTCACGACGGGGGACGCGGTGTCCCGGGGTGGGGTGGTCGTGGCGGTGTCACTCGACATCGCCAACGCGTTTAACACCCTGCCCTGGAGCTGCATTGGGGAGGCACTCCGGTATCACCGGGTGCCGACCTACCTCCGTCGAATAGTCGGGGCGTATTTGACGGACAGAGCCGTCATCTACCCCGGTCGCGATGGGGAATGGAACCGGCGAGAGATGTCGTGCGGTGTCCCACAGGGATCGGTCTTGGGGCCGCTCCTGTGGGACATCGGTTACGACTGGGTGCTGCGGGCAGACCTCCCTGATGGCGTCAGCGTGGTTTGCTACGCTGACGACACGCTGGTCCTGGCGCAGGGGAGGTCGCATCAGGCGGCGGCCGACGTTATGACACGCGGGGTTGCGATAGTCGTGGAGAGGATCCGGCAGTTGGGTCTCGAGGTGGCTCTGCACAAGTCCGAAGCCATGACATTTCATGGGCTTCGGAACGGGCCACCATCGGGATCCCAACTAACGGTAGGAGGGGTTCACATCGGCGTCGAGACGACGATGAAATACCTGGGTCTCGTCCTCGACAGCCGGTGGAACTTCGTCGAGCATTTCCGACGTTTGGCCCCCAAACTGGAACGGGCTGGGGCCGCTTTCAAGCGGCTCCTGCCAAACCTGAGGGGGCCAAACGCCTCCTGCCGGAGGCTTTACGCGGGGGTCGTGCGGTCCATGGCCGTATATGGCGCCCCGGTGTGGGCGCGTTCACTGCGGCTTCGAGCCGCCCACTACCTGAACGCGCCCCAAAAGGTGGTCGCCATACGGCTGATACGGGGGTACCGCACGATCTCGCGCGAGGCGGCAAGCCTCCTTGCCGGACTGCCGCCATGGGATCTGGAGGCGATAGTCCTCGCGCGCCTGTATGAGTGGCGCGCGGAGGCACTACGCCGGGGGGAAAACCCGCTTCCGCGGCAAATTGCTGCGGAGCGGACGGACCTCCGGCGCGATCTCATGGCGGCATGGAAAGCGCGACTGTCGCAACCCAGCGCAGGGCACGCCGCGATAGCGGCGGTAAGGCCCCTCTTTGAGGAGTGGCTAGAGAGGCGTCACGGCGCCCTCACCTACCGCCTGACGCAGGTCCACACCGGACACGGATGTTTCGGGAGGTTCCTGCACATCATCAGGCGGGAGGAAACGCCCGGGTGTCACCACTGCGAGGATCGCCCTGAGGACACGGTGGAGCATACGGTGGAGGTCTGCCCGGCTTGGGCAGAGCACCGCCGTGTCCTCGTAGAGGCGATCGGCAGCGGCGGCGACCTCTCGCGCCCGGCCCTGGTCCAAGCCATGGTCCGGGGTGAGAGGGAGTGGGAGGCAGTCACCTCCTTCTGCGAAGCAGTCATGCTAGCGAAGGAGGTGGCGGGATGGGCGAGGGAGAGAGCTGAGAGGGCCGCCCGTCCCAGCCGCCGCGGTAGACGCTCCGGGCGTCGGGAGCCGCGTGACGACTCCCGGCCACCGTAGGCGCGGGCCTGCGGACGGCGAGTAATGGGTAGCTCGCCGTCCGATCAGGACCAGGCCCGTGCCGGACGGCGCGTATGTGTTCCACGCGCGCCTCAAAGAGATGTCAGCATCGAAGGAGGGGCCCGTCAGGGCCGAAGCCTGCCGGGGCACCGGGGCAGCGGGATTGTCCGAAAGGGTTACCGCTGCCCCGGAACATAAAGGGCTAAGGAAGGAACACGGATGGGTTTTAGTCAGTAAGAGTCTGACACTCCCTTCCGCTCCACCCAGAGCGGGAGGGGTCATTTGATGATTTCCCATCCTAAAAAAAAAAAAAAAAAAAAAAAGGTTAGACAACCTCTTTGCTACTGTCATTTTAGCACACTTCCTTAATCCAAGGTGATGCCTGGTCCATTTCACTCCTTTAGTCTTAGGCAGTAACTGTTTCAGCTCACCACCTCGATTCTGGCAAGTGACTATAACACTTTTTTTTTTTTATTTTTTTTTTTATCCAGTCTCAATTGAATGTAATCAACTTGAGCAGAAACTGAAAATTATACAAAGCAAGAATTGAAGAATTGACCAGGTATCTTATGTCAAGTAAAATTAAATATATATCATCATCTGCCTAGCCTTTTCCCAAATACGTTGAGGCGGCTTTAAAATTTAGAAAAAATATATATTTTATTTTTTTACCTTGCCAACATGCCTTTTTGCACCTACTAATGATGCATTAATCAACACACCAGTTGTCAATTTTAATCCAGGGTTTAATGTTCTCAGAAGCGGCCACCCCAGTATACGATCTGCAACTTCTTTCACTGCCCCGCATATCTTTGACTTCATATCTATCTTTATCCAGGCATTTCGTTATTTGGAATGGGCCTTTAAAAGTAGGCAGTAATTTTTTACTTCGTCCGTCATTTGTTTGGCTTTGTATTTTAATAAGGACTAAGTCTCCTTCATGATAAAGTTTAGCTTTAGTACGGCACCGGTCGAATCTTTTCTTCTGAGACTTGGCACTATTCTTTATATTTTCGTCCGCTCTTTTACGCAACTTCGTCACATCCGTACTATGCTCGTCATCATGCTCAAGTTCAGGCCCGAAGCTGTCACTATCGGTACGTAGTCTATACCCGAACATGACCTCACATGGAACTGCCTTGATCGTTTTGTGATACGTACTATTGATCGCCTGTTGTATCCCAAGAATCTTCATCTAAATCAGCACCCATAGTTTTCATGGCCTCCAGAATAGTTTTATTAAATCTTTCGGCTTGGCCGTTTGAACGCGGCATGCCTGTGGCTATAGTATGCAAGCGAATATTTTTACCGTTGCAAAACTCCTTAAAAATTTTTGACGTAAAAGCGGAACCAGCATCCGTAACAAGCCTACGAGGGTTGCCGAATATCTTTGCTATACCTTCAAGTTCACTAATTACGTTACTACTATCCGTATTAGGTACCGCCGAGATAAATACAAATTTAGTAAATGCATCTACTGCGACTAATAAGTACTTGTTGTTATTTCGCGTTTCAACAAAAGGACCCAGATGATCCACATGAATCGTGTGGAATGGTTGTGCGTATTTAGGTAGTGGATATAGCTCACCTTCGTTTGGGCCGCCTTTGTTTTTAAAGTAAACACAGTTTAAACAGTTTTTTATATATTTTTTAACGATGTTTCGCATTCGAGAAAACCAATACCGGCTAGAAATTCGTTCGACTGTTTTATCAACCGAGAAATGACCGAGGTCGTCATGGTTACATTTGATAATTTGCCATATGCATTTCTTTGGGACAACCCAGCGACGACCGTGACTTGTACGTCGATATACTTTATTACCAAGAAGCTCGTATTTCTTGAATACATCCCTATGTTTGTCTGCTTCACCCGACTCTAAATTCTGCCTAATTACTACTATCCGAGGATCTTGCAGTTGAACTGAGAGCAACCAATCCGCTTCCGTTATAGACATGACTATTTCCGCTTCAGATCTTTCCCCAGACCTTAATGGGTTCCTACTTAAAGCATCTACATGCTGCATACGAGTGCCCTCTCTATGAGCAATATCGAAAGAGAATTCTTGCGTATAAAGCACCCACCGCGAAATTCGGGGAATTATGTCTTTTTTTGTTAATGCATGGCGTACCGCACTGCAGTCTGTCACTATACGGAAATTAACCCCTAACAAATACCGCCTAAACTTTTCCAAAGATTGAACGATAGCTAGCAGTTCAAGCTCAAAGGAATGGTATTTTTTTTCATCTTCAGTAGTTTGACGGCTATAATAATGAATAGGTTTTTCACCATAATCTAATATATCCATATATCCATAAATAATGTCAAAATATCGTCTGAACTTAACGTTTCTTTTAATACCGTGAAGGCGCGATCTTGCTCAGAATTCCAAACCCAAAGGCAGTCTTTTTTTAGTAATTTGGAAAGCGGGCTAGAAAGCATGGCACAGTTTTTGATAAACTTGCGAAAATAACTGATGAGGCCAAGAAACTGGCGAAGCTGATGGATTGTTTTTGGGACCGGGAATTCCTTAACTGCCCTAACTTTACTCTCGCACGGCTTCAAACCCTCAGAGTTTACTCTATAGCCCAGGAACTCTATTTCTGACTTTAAGAAATGGCACTTCTTTAGGTTAAGCGTAAGGCCATTTTCCTTAAAGATTGCCAGTACCTTCTCAAGAAGATTAAGATTTTCTTCAGCCGTCTCACTTATTATCAAAACGTCATCTAAATAAAGAACAATTTTACCAAACCTCAAGTTCCCCATAACCTTGTCCATCATTTGTTGAAAACACTATGGTGCATTGACTAGACCGAATGGGAGGCGCATAAATTCATAGTGTCCGTCCTCAGTTATAAACGCGGTCTTGTTAATAGATTCCTCTGCCATTTTAATTTGATAGTAGCCACTTTTAAGATCCAAACTTGTGAAAAATTTACAGCCCTGTAGTCTATCTATCAAGTCTTCAATACGTGGCATCGGATATTTATCTTTCGTTGTAACTTTATTCAATGCGCGGTAATCAATACACAATCGTTTTTCACCGTTCTTTTTATTCACAAGCAGAGCTGGACTCGCATATTCGGATTTACTTTCACGGACTATACCATTCTCTAAAAGTTCATTTATCATGCTTCTTACAATTTGCCTTTCCGAATGAGATGTCCTGTATGGTCTCAACTGCACAGGTTTTTTATCGTTTAAATTTATGACCATCTCATGACCTTCTACTTTCCCTAGTTGGCTTATATTCGTAGCCATGCATTGCTGATATTTACCGAATAGATTAATCAACTCATTGCGGTGAGAATCTGTATCGAACTCTAAGGATATTTCACCAACAACGTTGCAGAAGTCCTCAAAATGTTTTACGTTTTGAAACGTTAAGGTTTCACCAATTCGCGAATACATTAAATCAGACCGTTCTGTCACGTTGCGTCCTAAAAGTACGTCACATCCCGATAGCTCATCCAAAATGTATAACTCAATCTCGTCTATTTTCACGGAATCTAATTGTATGCCTACCTTCACCACCTCCGTGACGTTTTTTAAATTGTCTTTGGAAAATCCCTGCAGTGTTAAGGGGTTTTTCAACGGAATTCTTTGGAGATTACACTGTTCTGCCAAATTAGATGTCATTATAGAACAGCTACTCCCGGTATCTATGAATGCTTCATGAACAAAACCGTTAATGCCTATTTTCTTACAGAACTTGTCTTTCGTATTAGAAAATTGTACGTATTTTGTTTCCTGGTTATTTAATTTTGTTTGTTCAACTTTGTCACTTTTTGAATTCTTTTTGTGAAAGCATGAAGTTTCCGAGTGACCTTTTTTACCGCAAAATTCACATTTTACCGAACATTGAAATCGTTTGTGATTGCCGCCGCAATTATAACACTCTATGGGTTTACGTTGACTTGGGGTTAGATTAGCCACGGATGATCCGGTTGTCGTATTTGCCGTTGATGTTTGAGAAACAGAACTTTGAACTTGACATGGAATCTTAACATTATCACGAGTGTTGCTATGGTTAACCATTTGTTTAACGATTTTTGCTTTGTAAACGCGGCTGTGCAAAAATCCAGCTAAACTATCGCATGATTTAAAGTTGCTGGCCTCAACAGACGCTGTTATGTTATTATCGCCGATATTTCCTAAAATTATCGAGATTACGTCATTTTCAGTAAAATTTAAGTACAGACTATCAATTTTCGATTTTTGTTCAAAAAAGAAATCATATAGCGGTTGATTTTCCACAGGTTTCCGGTCGACGATTTCCTTAAGTAGGTCAAACATATTTCTCTTCACTCTAAATGTATTAGACAGATTTTCCTTCCAATCCTTCCACAGCCAAGTAGTCCACATGTGCTCATTACGCAATAAAGATTCGTACCAAATTTTAGCAGAGCCTTTGAGCTTATTCAGTGCCTGATAGCGTATTATACTATCCGTCCAGGAAAATGTTGATGCATACGATTCTATCACATTTAACCAAGAAGTAATATTATCGTTCAAAGGGTCAAAATCCGGTATCATATTATGCAAAGTTGTACTCACAGTTCCGGTATCTTTTGCCTTAGATACCTTTATCCTTTTGCGAGATGCCAGCGGGGGTGTTCTTGAGCCGCTACTGTTAGAACTCGTACTGCTACATCTGCTACTGCTAGAACTCGTATTGCTACTACTAGATGATTTACGAGCGCGCTTTGCCCTGTGTTTACGCTTACTTACGCGTCTTTTACCATTTTTACCCATTATTTATTAACTTTATTTTTGGGGCGCGAGAAGTTTTATGTACACTTCTGATGTCAACTGTTTCTATACGGAGGGTGTTTAAAACACTTAGATATTTAAGCAAACATATAATAATCCGAAAATAATAATACAACAGAATCAAACGCGTTTTTTTTGGTATCCGCCAAAATAATAATGGCGGGAAGATTTCTATTATACTCTATGGAAGTTCCTTCCTTCAAAATCTTCATCGCCAGCCAGTATTCCAAGCTTCACTCTGTGTTGCCAACACTAGTGTTATGGTTCTTCTCACTTTCTGTAACAATAACTTTGTTTAAATTATAAAACCGTTCTGCGTGAACACTGTGAACTTTGGACTTTCATTTGTGGACTAATACCTACAACCATTATTTCTCGTTAAAAATTTGAAAATCAAAGTTAATCCCACATCTCACAAACTATTGATTTCAAAATAAAAGTCAATTATTGATTTAAATAGAACTGTTTTTTCTTTCATTCATTTTATCGGGTTTCATTTCCCAGCTCCAATTATTTTTTTTTTGTTATTTTGATGGTTTAGCGGTGCACAGAATACAATTTCATTCCAATTTTCATCGACGGCCGTTATAGTCTACGAGTAGAATGGTTGTGTGTGATCCGTACGTATTGGATATGACAACATTATAAGGGTTCAATTTTTGCCATTTGGCTACGACACTCTAAAAGATACCTATCGTAGTAAAACTCAGGTCACTATATTTTACAATTATTTATTTATACAACCAATGTTGCACTGCCAAATTAATAATCCTCCCCCCTCGCAGTACGGCCGTACAGATTAAAAATTCCCGCGCTCGCCGAGTGTTGTCAACTCATCATATTATTATCGATTCCTCAAATCGATTAAACTTAGATGCCGTTGTTCACTTTATTTAATTTTATATTTAATTAAAATGTTTTATTAATTGCTATTAACATCATATAAATCATAAACCTTACACAACTACTACTAAATATACTTATTATTTTTCTATTTAAAGCGTTAATATTACCTATAGAGATATAGAGGATAAAATTGATTGGTATTACGCTAAACATTGAAACACAGAACCAAAAACTTAGTTTTAGTGAGCCAGACTGTTGTATGACAAACCCCAAGCGGCTATCCATACACTCTGGGTCAATATTCGACAACATAAAGTGAAGAATCATGGGATTTCGTATAGTCGACCTCGCAATTGCTTTATAACCCTAAAGTTGAATGGCACTTGCACGTCATAAAACAACAAGGTCTATTCGCCAATGTAACAGTTACTTTAGAAAGTTTAAATTCACTGGGAAATGATGTCAAAAATTGTTTTAAGCAAGTAGGTACATAATTACACTATACCAAATGTAATCTGTCACTATTGCATAACATACGGGCCCCATAACATCATCAACTTGCTCCAATGTGTAAGGTGAGTTTTTTATTAAGTACGGAATAACCCTGAGGGGCAATTCTCGTAATATTAAGAACGTTCACAGTCTGGGGGCCTAAAAGGGCCACTTTGGCAGAATCCTAAAACAATTCCAACACGGAATTCATCTGTTTGACAGTTTCACACCTATACATATATCCCTGAAGGGTTAGGCAGAGGTGTACCTATAGCATTTTACGAATCTCCATACAAAACTGTCATAAAGATGAATATGCGTTTGAATTGTTTTATGATTCTGCCAAAGTGGCCTTTTTAGGCCCCCTGATCTCAGTCTCAATCTGTCAAAAATACCTCTAATTTCCCTACATTTTTGACAAGTTTTTGACATTGATTGTCGTTGAGATGATATTGCGACTAGAATTTTAACGTTTTAATTACAGCAATTGGGCCTTCGGTGTTCGTCTCTCTGCTCGACAAAACGCCTGAACAATTTGAGCGGCAATTTGACGATGCACGTTTTTTTTAAACTTTTATGTAGTCTTGCAGGAGCAGCAGAATAACTAAAGTATCTCTACAACGTTCGAATTTTCCGGGATGTCATTCTCAGTTACTTACATAATCCTGAATATGTATATCTAATTGTGAATTCGTGTTGAGTTGAGAATTTGTATCCAATAATGAAAGTAGGCGCGTCCTTTTTTTTTTTTTTTAACAATGGCATCTCGCAGTTCATCCTTTATGAGGATGGCTACTGCTTAACCGGACTTTCCTGTGGATGCCTCGAATTAAGGCCTCCAGCCAGGGCAAACAATAACTTAAAAACTAAGCGACAGCGCTAAGGGTAACCCCCTGCGGGGTTCGGACCTCGGCTCAGGGCGTCGCTGGAAGAGGACAGCAAGGGACAGGCTGGATCGGTATTATTATTAGTGTTTAGGGGCGAATTTAAAACTACAGGCTCAGCTGCGCGGGCTGGCTCGAGCAAGGGTCGGGGCGGGCACGGTGACGGTGCGGGACGTCGCGACGGGCCTCGGCGGCGAGGACGGAAGGACGGATGTCTGAGCTTGTGTTTGTGTTGTCGACTGAGAGTACTCGTGGCCTTACTGCTCTCCTGGAGGAGGGTAGTGGCGTCGTCGGGGATAGTGAGGGTATGCCTTGGTCGGCGAATCCTACTTATGCGGGAGGGAGTGTATCGGGAGGCCGCCGCAATCAGGGGATTGGGGTGCTTTATGGCAGAGTCAAAGAAGCGCTTGGAGAGGCGTTTCATGAACTGCTGGATGGTGGGGATTCTGAGATCTAGATGCAGATTCACATTTCGGACATAGAAGGGGGCTCCCGTGACCTTTCGGAGGAAACGGTTCTGGAGGGTTTGCATTTTATGCAGAAATAGCGGCTTGGCGTGTGCGAAGACTACGCAAGCATAGGTCATGATGGGACGGATGACCGCGGTGTAGAGTAGGCGCGTCCCAATTACATGGGACTTAAATAGATATAGATAACGTGCGAAATGTAGATGTACCCACTATAGGTACTATCGAGGCCACTGCCGCCTGACCACCACTAAGTTCATTTTTGCTTGCATTTGAAACAGAAGCGCTCTCTAGTAAGCGCGTCAAGGTCAAATATTTCGTCCGTAAAATTCACAAAAGGAGTACACGTGATGCGTCACTTAGCTGCGCAGTGCAAGTTGCAACTAATTGCGTTAGTCGCTTTCCTAATAGGCGAAAACTTTAAGGGAGCGTGGCTTGGCGCCAACGTAGGATTTAGGCGATTTTTTTTAAAGTGATCTCACAATTACTTATTTCATAAGTTAATACTTAAGTACATTTTAGTGATACAATTTTATTTCTTAGAACCGTACAAGCTTAATAACTAACGCGTAATTTCTTATTGTTTTTTACTATGGTGTAAAAAATGGCCTCATTTTTAACTTTAAAAGGAGGGCTTGTAAAAAATATTTTCACCTCCCATACATGGCCAGTGCAATTTAAAAAGAAGAAATCCTTACAGGCGACCTTGTTATCTCAAATGAAATAAAAATTCAATGAAAATGTAAAAATTCTACTCTTATACGAACGAAATAGTCAAGTATTCACCCGCGATCCTACTCTAGCTTTATAATTCCTCTTCATTAATTTAAGTTACGGCTTTCTTGGCGAGGTCCTGCGTTCGATTCCTGGATCGGAAAGTGTTATTGGATTTTGCTACTATTTATTTCTCAGTAGCAGTCTGGAATCTGGATTTGAACCCAGTTGATGGCAATAGGCGCGCCCCCTAATACCTACGTGGAACTTAAACATAACTGGTGAAATGTGATTTTATTATAGTCACCTACATCTCTGCCTAACTCTTCGGCGGAAAAGGCGTGATTTATTTTTTTGATATGTAATTTACGTTTTTGTATTTTCTAAACAGTCGATGTATACATAGCTCTAAAACAGACTACCATGAGTCCATCATTCAAAAAAAAAAAAACATGTCTGAGAAATTGGCACTGTTGTCACCTACTGACCTTATTCGAGCGCTGCAACAACACAATGACAATGTCAACTGTGCAATTATAAGATCGATCTTATGCGTACACAGTTTGCTATATGTAAATGTACTATGGTTATAATAAATTTTGTACTAGAATCATTGCAGCCCATCACAGTTCATTATGCAGATGACATCAAAGCTTTAGTTTATTGCAGTTAGTTGAAGTATCTTACAGACTTTTTATGGCATTCAGTATCGTTAAAATAATTATAATGCTTCTAAGCTATCTTTGCTTTGGAGCAAAGATAAAGCTAGAAGCACCTAATTGTCGTGTTGGCTGTAAAAATAAGTTGGTTAAGAAATAAATACAAAGTGTGCATTTAAAAATAAAAAGATTAGTGTTTCTTTACACACAATCTCAAATTGATGAAGAACTTCCGAAAAGTAGAAGGTATTGATTTAAAGAAGACAAATCTCGAAGCCTTTCTGCATATTATAGACTAACTTTTGCCCATTTGAAAATTTCCCCCGGGAAAGTACAACCGTAATTAAAAGTACCCTATGTGTTAATCCAGGTTATAAACCACGTGTGCCAAATTTCATCCAAATCTGTTCAGTTTTTGTTCATCAATCCGGAACATACATCCAGACAAGCAGAAATACGGACAAAATTACTTCATTACTATTGTATTTTAATGTATTGTTATAAAGCAAAATATCAATTGTAAACTCATCGACACCATTTAAAACAAAACAGCTAAAGAATCTAGCACTCAAAACAAACAATGCAGATTGTAGACGAGCGTCGTGGCCTCAAAACGGAGGCAGAAATGCTGAATACAATCTCTACTCGACTCGCTACCGACGTGAGACGGACTCCTCGGCTATCTACCGACGACGTGACACGGATACGTAGAGCGTCAGACATTCAACAAGACACTAGACACTGACCAATGTATCGCAGATTAAAGATAGCCACGAACATCCCGAATCCGGAATCTTATCAGGAATTCCGGACCAATATTCAGTTTCTATTCCTGGATGCAGCTATGGTGCTGTCTATTGTTTTGGGAGTGAATATTCAGTGTCCAATTCATGGCTTGCGTTGTGTAGTTTTAATGAAATTAGAAGAAACAATATATGTATATGTACGAACATTTGTGATATTTTATTAATAACAAGGCTTTTACTGAGAGGCTGTACTCGCGTCTCAGTCCTATTTTCGCCAGCTAAGTTACTTTTACATTTGGCATCCCTTCATCTGGACTTAACTTTGTTTGAAAGTAGATATGTTTTGTATATTGATATATACATAAGTAAAACAGTGCTATTTAGTTTCAGTATCGGGATGCACTTCCGATTTTCTACTTCCAAAAGTCTACATTACTTAATAAAAAAGTTGACGGAGCTCCAAAATAATTAATTTACGTCTTAGGAAAAACGAAAATTTTATCAGCCTAGGGTAACTTAGGAACAGTCACATGTGGAGTGTTCTACAGAAAAAACTGAAAAATATGTTAAAAATACTTCTATCAGACAACTAATAATTTTTAAATGTTTGCATTTTCTGAAATAATATGGGAGAAGTTACAAATATGGTACCTAATGATGAATGAACAAGATGCAGCATCTTTATAGCGCGAACGCGGAAAATATATTTTTATTGTTAATACATTGATGCATGTAGGTACCGTCACGCACAAGCATAAATTATACGTTACACTTAAGCAAGAATCTAAAGTTGTTTTTCTTATTGACCAATATTTTATGGTGTTTTAGAGATAGTATTATCGAAACCTTACTCTTGTGACTTAGGTGTTTCATTATAGTTGTACTTAGTTTAATTACAATATAATCTCTTTTGAATTTTGTGTAACTGTAAGGTCATGACTGTAGGTACAGTCAATCAGTACAGTCAAACAAGCTAAGTATGTATTTGGTTTACAAGCAAAAATATTCATATTTCCACTATACTGCCAAAATTCATTTGTATTGTGTGTGTAACAAGTTTTTAAACTTGTGGCATATAAAATAATTGACTACTCAACACCCAAAAAAAGTAAAAAGCCGTAAGTTAAAAGTAGTTCCAAGTTAGGCCGGCTTCAATCAAAGTATTAAACGTATAAAAATAATAGTCGAAGCGCGATAAAGCGGCTGACTTTTTTACCGTCTGAACAAAAGCAGGTTGTATAAAAGGTGAACGGAGTGGAAGCCAGGTACACCGCCCCATCAGTCTGCTCAATGTTTTCGGCAAAGTCTACGAGAGGCTTATTTATAAGCGCCTCAAAGACTATGCCGAAGCAAAGAGCCTCATCCCCCCCGAACAGTTCGGTTTTCGCACGAAGCATTCGTGCATCCACCAGCTCCACCGCATAGTCGAGCACATTAGCGCTGCCTTTCAGCGAGGTGCTTCGACAGGCGTCCTGTTCTTCGATATAGCGAAGGCGTTCGACAAGGTCTGGCACAATGGCTTATTATATAAGCTGTACCTGCTAGGTGTGCCAGACCGTCTCGTGCTCATCTTACGAGATTTTCTGTCGGACCGCACTTTCCGCTACCGTATCGAGGGCGCTCTCTCTCCCCCTCACCCCATCCGCGCCGGAGTCCCCCAGGGTTCCGTTCTGTCTCCCCTCATTTTCACCCTTTTCACTAGTGACATCCCGAACAGTAAAAAGGCACAGTTGGCGCTCTTCGCCGACGACACTGCCATATACTGTTCGGGTGTCAACCAGTCATCCATAGCTCGAAACCTCCAAACCTCCGCAAGCGCCTTGAGCGATTGGTTCCGGAAATGGAGAATCGAGGTCAACCCCGATAAGAGTCAGGCGGTCATCTTCTCGAAACCGCGTAAACTACCCCCCCCCCTCCCGCGCCCGATCTCTATGTATGGCAAGCCGATCCCCTGGGGAAAGCGAGCCAAATACTTAGGTGTCATCCTAGACCACAACCTCACCTTCAACGAGCACATAAAGACGGCGCGTTCGCGCGCCTCTTTCGCTCTCGGTAGGCTCCACTCCATGATAACTGCCCGCAGCAAATTGTCACTCAAGTGCAAATTGCGCCTCTACACCGCGGTCATCCGTCCCATCATGACCTATGCTTGCGTAGTCTTCGCACACGCCAAGCCGCGATTCCTGCATAAAATGCAAACCCTTCAGAACCGTTTCCTCCGAAAGGTCACGGGAGCCCCCTTCTATGTCCGAAATGTGAATCTGCATCTAGATCTCAGACTCCCCACCATCCAGCAGTTCATGAAACGCCTCTCCAAGCGCTTCTTTGACTCTGCCATAAAGCACCCCAATCCCCTGATTGCGGCGGCCTCCCGATACACTCCCTCCCGCATAAGTAGGATTCGCCGACCAAGGCATACCCTCACTATCCCCGACGACGCCACTACCCTCCTCCAGGAGAGCAGTAAGGCCACTAGTACTCTCAGACGTCAATACAAACACAAGCTCAGACATCCGTCCTTCCGTCCTCGCCGCCGAGGCCCGTCGCGACGCCCCGCACCATCACCGTGCCCCCCCCGACCCTTGCTCGAGCCAGCCCGCGCAGCTGAGCCTGTAGTTTTAAATTCGCCCCTAAACACCAATAATAATACCGATCCAGCCTGTCCCTTGCTGTCCTCTTCCAGCGACGCCCTGAGCCGAGGTCCGAACCCCGCAGGGGGTTACCCTTAGCGCTGTCGCTTAGTTTTTAAGTTATTGTTTGCCCTGGCTGGAGGCCTTAATTCGAGGCATCCACAGGAAAGTCCGGTTAAGCAGTAGCCATCCTCATAAAGGATGAACTGCGAGATGCCATAGTTTTAAAAAAAAAAAAAAAGCCAGGTACAGATATTTAAATTTTTCTTCCTTTCCTTTTATAGATAAATACGTTCAATCCTTTGATTGAAGCCGGCAGATGGCTTCAATCAAAGGATTGAATTTCGTTACGAATTAATTGATGATTTTCACCACGACTATAGATACTTCTTCGGACTGTAGATAGCCACCAACTATATTTAAAGCGGGTAGTACAAATACCAAAGTTGATATTATTGTACTATCTGCTTTAAATCTTATAAAGGGTATCTATGTATTGTATTGTTAAAAGGATCGTTTACCAAACGCAAGTACATAGCACCTTGTAAACGATCCCTTTACAGGAATCTGCTGTTATTTGTATTTTTTTTTTGTAACCATTCACAGTTAACCATAATTTTTGACAATATAGGTTTTATTATTTGGACGAGGCAATAAGGGCAAGTATCCTATATAATTTAAATAACATAATATAATTATCGTAGTCGAAGACAGTTATTTCATACAAAAACTACTTATCAAACGTCAATTTTATTCCTCGAATAAAAGTTATCTGGTGATGGAAAAACCAGCCCTTAGTCGTTTATTAATTGTTGACGATTTTGTAATGTATTGTTCTGACACCTGCAACCATTAAAAATTAATTAATTTTATAGCCTTATAAAAACTAGTGGCCAAAAACTTGATGCACCGAGTAGTTTTTTTAAAAGACCTTTTTATCATTTTACTTACATTGATAAGGGTTGTTCCACTGCGCTCCAAAACCCATTGTTCTCATAATTTTAATGTTCATGCATTGATTCCACTGCGCTCCAAGAAATGTTGGGTAGAGTTAGCAAAAATAAAAATTAAGCATAAAACGTTATTAAGTTGTACATATTCAGTTAGCTTATTTTATTGCAATTCCAACGGCATAAGATTTATCTTATAAAAATAAGCTAAAATAGAATAGAATATAAAATAAGCTTTCATACAAAATTTTAGATATATCGTCATTCTAATGACCGCGGGCGGGGCGGCGAGCGCGATTTCGCGCGTTATGTCATGCAACATCATGCGAAACTAGGGCCATAAAGTGCGAAATGGCCTTGAGCATTTTTGACACACGAGATGAATCCACGGTAAAAAAATGCTACTATTTATATTTACATACATACATAATTAGCCTATAATGTTCCCACTGCTGGGACACAGGCCTCCTCTCAGTGAGAGGGAGTGGGCCGTAATCCACCACGCGGGCCCAGTGCGGGTTGGTAGATGTAACATGTCCTCGAATTTTTGGTTCTAGGACATGCCGGTTTCCTCACGATGTGACCGTTTTGAGAGCAGTGGTGATGAACTAATTTACAAAAAGTAAAGCGCCTGTTTGGGTTTGAACCTACGACCTGCAATTCGTAAGTCACAGCCGATACCACTGGGCCACCACTGCTCTTATTTCATTTATATTTGTGTATACCAAACAACTTATGGTTTACCTTTTATGCTGACTCTACTTATTTTATTTTGGAGCGCAGTGGAAAGCATTCCTGGAGCGCAGTGGAACAACCCTTGATAAAGTGGGTTATTGTAATTTCGACACAATTATTTAAATTCTATTAGGTATTTTCATTGTTAACTGTCTTTCCATTGAACTGTCATTCAACTGCTATTAACAATAAAAACATAGCAGAAAAATAATAAACAACAAAGGGATTTCAAAAACATAAACTGAAACACTAACTTAGCTCTGGACATTTTAGATTATTATTCATGAGTCGAACAAGAGCATTAACATCTCTATTTTGTTAACTTTATTTGTAAACAAACTTTTTCTATGACTGTATTAGAAATAGAAACATTATAATTATGTACGAGTACCTAATAAGGATATAAATTAGCAATCTAAGAATATAAAAACTATCTAACTGAAAAAAAGAATAACTTCAAAAGTTTTAGTTCTTTAAAAGCCTTTTTTTTTACGGTACTTTTCAAAGATGTATCCTTTGTACTCATAAATAGTACTGCTGAGAGTTGTATTATAATATCTACTCCTAGCTGGAAATTGTGTCGAGGAATCTTTGATATATCCTATGTTTAAACGAACTACTATGCGTAAGCTCGTTTGATAATACCTACTCATATGAATTTATATACCTGTGTATACCTTTTTTTTTACGGATGGGAATTCATCAAATGGCCCCTCCCGCTCTGGGTGGAGCAGAAGGGAGTGTCAGACTCTTACTGACTAAAACCCATCCGTGTTCCTTCCTTAGCCCTTTATGTTCCGGGGTAGCGGTAACCTTTTCGGACAATCCCGCTGCCCCGGCAGGCTTCGGCCCTGACGGCCCCTACTTCAATGCTGACATCTCTTTGAGGCGCGCGTGGAACACATACGCGCCGTCCGGCACGGGCCTGGTCCTGATCGGACGGCGAGCTACCCATTACTCGCCGTCCGCAGGCCCGCGCCTACGGTGGCCGGGAGTCGTCACGCGGCTCCCGACGCCCGGGGCGTCTCTCGGCTCTCTCCCTCGCCCATCCCGCCACCTCCTTCGCTAGCATGACTGCTTCGCAGAAGGAGGTGACTGCCTCCCACTCCCTCTCGCCCCGGACCAGGGCCGGGCGCGAGAGGTCGCCGCCGCTGCCGATCGCCTCTACGAGGACACGGCGGTGCTCTGCCCAAGCGGGACAGACCTCCACCGTGTCCTCTGGGTGACACCCGGGCGTTTCCTCCCGCCTGATTATGTGCAGGAACCTCCCGAAACATCCGTGTCCGGTGAGGACCTGCGTCAGGCGGTAGGTGAGGCCGCCGTTGTATTATAATATCTACTCCTAGCTGGAAATTGTGTCGAGGAATCTTTGATATATCCTATGTTTAAACGAACTACTATGCGTAAGCTCGTTTGATAATACCTACTCATATGAATTTATATACCTGTGTATACCTAGTGTAACAACATAAGCAACATTGAGACAGTTGACCTCAATTCAGTTATAGGGTCGCTGAAACCCATCCTGCTGTCAGATTTCCATTTACTTCGGTGACAGGCTACGATGTCAAATCCGTCTCTACTCAACATTAAGAGCACTCTCGTCTCTAATTAGAGATTAATTGAATCATGGAGCGACGGAGAGCCCTTTGTCGGTTACTGGCATAAAACGCCCTCTCCATCAAACGATTCCCTTAAAAAGAACTTTCCAATTGTAGCTAAATGAATAAAGTTAGATTGATTTCTATGTAATGGTGATAATTAATCGATTTGGGATTATGAATTTCGAACGATTTTACGTACTCTCAGTGGAGTTTGGCTGTATGTGTCAGTTGGCCGCCACGCGTAGTCGGCGTCGCACGTAGCGCCATGTTCCGCGCTGTGACAGACGGCTGGAAGCGATATTGGTGGGGAACAGGTAACGGAACAAATAATCACGACTTCCTCAATAAACTTCTAAATTATTTACCACCATGTGAAAATAAAAAAGTGCCGGACGTAATATTTTTTTTTTATATTTTGCCCGCGCAAATTTTCTCTGAATACGCGAAGAAAATAACGGCTAAATGAAGAAGTTACGGCGTCTTGTTATTCTGTCAGGTGTCCTTTATGTGCTATTGTCACGGCAGGTTATTGTTTGTGAAAACTAACACGTCGCTTCGTGTTGCTGCAAAAGAAAAGTCTGGTTGTGTAAAGGGTGCTAGCCGGTGCGAAGTACAGCACATCTCAGAAGTTCAAAACTATTTGCGTCTGCGTTCGTTCAACTTCGCGCGCACTCGTGCGTTTCCGGAGCACGTGGTAAGGGCACCGCGTTGACAGGTGTTGTAAAACCGATAACAACAAAAAAATTTGCTTTCCGGTTTTTTGTAAAGAGTGCCCGTGTATTATTTGACAAAAATAAATCTATTGTGTGGCGCAATTTACAATGATTTGTGATAATTGCATTATATTATACCCATTGAAATAATTTGTCAAGTTAATTATCCCGATTCCGCAAAGTAGTGATTGAAAAACCGACATTTATAAACTGGATTTCGTAATTGCCGGTTTTAAATTATTTTATTATGTGCAAGTAATTACAGGCATTAAAAATGAGTCTTAATAAGCTAAGCACATTTTAAATATGTGCAAATATTATTGTAATAAGTAAGTAGTTACTTTTGAAACAATAGTAAGCACCACCTACTGTTTTTCAAACTTCTTGGTTAAATGGAATGCCAATTTAGACGTTCGTTTTATGAATATAAATTACCTTACCGGTACTGATTTACCGCGTGTGTAAAAGTACTAGCTACTACATAAGCAGTAAATAATTATTTCCAAGACCTTGGAATTACCTAGACATTATAGAGTCAACCGTTACGATTTTAACAATAGGTTCATTTAAAATCTACATTATTATTTTGTCGTTATGTTTTCAGTAAGTATCTAAATTATAGTCATATTTCCTTCTTCATATATTTTTTTTAAATACCAAAATACTAATCTTTGTAGTCATAGCTTCGGAAGTTTTTGTTAGTGATCTCAATTAAAGAAGTACCTTTCTAGAGTTACTTCTAAATTGTTAATTTCATGATCCATTGCAACATTCATGCCTTCATTTCTAGTCCCTATCTAGATTAATTCTTCCTTATTAGAGCGAATTCGAACAAACTTTTATACCTAGAAGGTAGGTACCTACCTATGAGTCATATTCTGCGAATACATTTTTAATTTTGACAGTTTTTCCATTAAAAAAATGTTAGACGTTAATTTTAATCCACGGCCACGGATGAAAACTGACTGGTAAAATCAGCTCATAAAAAATTAAATTGATTTTACTCTAATTTTAAATCGCTTGCCCGGTTTTATTGACCTTTTCCACCAGTGCAGCTGTATGTACAGACGCCAGCACATCAACCTACCCGAAACTGTCAAATTTTCCCAATCAACTTTGAACGTTATGCTTTAGCGATAAAGTTGAAAATCTATCAAAGATATTTGACAGATTGTAGTAGCTTGATGTGCTGGCGTCTGGACATAGATAGAGTAATTCTATTATTCATCAAATTCACTCAGCTTATTTACATCATCTTGAACAAGTAATTCCCTTAATTATAATTATAGCCGCAATGTTTCATTAAAATTCCCAACTTGTGTATAATTTTAATTAAAAACAACTTCAAATGAGAGTACAATAGGAAAACATTTGGGTAAAGCCTGTTATCAATCGATGATGCGTTATACTGTTGTGAAGCTAAGTTAATATTTTCCTTGTTTAAGTGGGTCTTGACCATAATAAGGTTGAATGTCGCATAATCAGCCTATAAAGTTCCCACTGCTGGGACATAGGCTTCCTCACTGTGAGAGGAAGTGGGCCCTAATCCACCACGTGTGTTGGTAGATGTCACATGTCTTCGAATGTTTGGTTACCTCACGATGTTTTCTTTCACCGTTTTGCGAGCAGTGCTAATGAAATTATTTACACAAAGTAAAGCGCCTGTCTGGGTTCGAACCTACGAGCGACAACTCGTAAGTCGCAGCTGTCACCACTGGGCCACCACTGCTATCAGTGTCACTCGCGCGTCATAAAACGTCAAGTTCTAAATGTCTACGTGACAGTTACATAATTTCAATCTTATTGAAGTTTCGTTAATATACATTTATAGTCCGGCCGACGAGAAAACGCGTTCTTGACACCTGTCAGTTTCATACAAACGATTACGTGTTTTGCAAATTTGATCTTTATTACCTAGCTACTAGAATTGTCACACTGACTCCATGGTCTTAATCACTAACCCCCTTACTAACAAACGTATTAAATCAGATGAACACACCGATTTCTCTCTTTGTGTCGTCATTAATTTGACTTTCGAAAGAAGAAGACAAAGCTTTGCGTAACTATACAGACTCTATACAACGTTTATTAGTAAGGAGTACTATAAAACTATGTAGGTACATATCTACTATACTCGTACTATAAGTAAGTTACTTTCAGACTGCAGAATGCTTGCTTGCCTTGAAGTGGCAGTATCGTTGTACCTACTCGCTCCAATGCGTGATGTATTTATTTTTAATACTTGTTGAATAAATCGAGAAACCTGTTATTTTTTGTACTATTGCCAAATGATTTTATGATGCTAAAACTTCCCAATTTGTTGCTTACTATACAATATACATACATCATTTTGAATTCATAACATAGATGCCTAGGTATTTTAATGTTTTGTATTGAGTCTATTTAAAGAAAACCGGCACGAAACAATAATAATGATAATTAGTATGACTATTAACGATGATAAAATTGTAATAACTCAGAATCAATTAGATGAAAAACGAGTTCTAAATGCCAATCTAAAGTTGATAATAAAAAACTAGAAAAATAACAGTCACTATGATGATTGTGCTGTAATTACGTTTTATAAAAATCAATTGAATGAATGTAATTAATAATGTGCTGCTCGTTGTTAAAACGTACGGTTTCGACTCTGTACAATCTCGATAAGAAATTAAGATATTTATATCAGGCAAAAAAACTGAAATGGGCAACATACATTAATGATTTGACCAAGTTTATAATATTTCAACAGATAGTACTTACATTGAAAGAGATCATGAATCTTTCAACGTTACTGTGTAAAAAAGATTGAATAGCTACGTACGTGCAACTGTTATCATTAACCTTCACAAAGGGCTTGTCTTGTCAAGACGTTGTTAGAACAATAGAGTTCGAAACAGACATGGAAACCATCAATCATATTTTTAAAACAACAAGTAACATAAATATACATACTTACTTATAAACATCACGTCTGTATTCTGCAATGGAGTAAAGAGGTGTAGGAACACAAAAATAAAGTACATAACTATTAAAGATCATGTAGTAAATTGGAGGTGAGCCAATTGCCATCAACTTGGTACATCTCACAACTGTTACTTAGACATTAATCAAGATCAAAACAAAGAAAAGTGAGCAGATTTTAGATTCTCAGCACTTAGGTATCGATTGATTTAGTCCCATCTCTTCCCATTCCCATCTCTTCCCCTATGCGTTTTACCAACAAATGGAAATTTTTGTAGTTAGAAATACATAGGGAAAGAGATGGGAAGGGGAAAAGATGGGACTAAACCTATCGATTTTGAATAATTGATTTTGTTCTGATGGAAGAAATTCCAAGTTCTCCGGACTTATAATTCTTCATCAAAGTTAAACCTGAGTTTAAGGAAGATTGAAAGGTCTTCTTTATTGACCAACGGATTGCATTATATATAATAGCTTATAACGTTGCCATTGCTGGGACACAGACCTCCTCTCTGTTAGAGGGACTGGGCTGTAATCCACAACGCAGGCCCAGTGCGGGTTGGTAGATGTCTTCGATTTTTTTGTTCTAAGGCATGCCAGTTTCCTCACGATGTTCTCCTTCACCGTTTTGAGACTAGTGGTGATGAAATGCCTGCTTGGGTTCGAACTTACGGCCATTCGAGAGTCGCGGCTGTTACTATTGCCATACCGTGCTATTACCATACCGGTCTCCAATCTGATCAACGGATTGTTAATCGAAAAGAATCCCGCTGCTTACGTCACAGTAATAAACCTATCCCACTGCTTATTTATTTAAAATAATAAACCTATCCCGCTGTTTATTTCACAGCATATATCCCTGCTTCACAATAATAAACCTACATGTTCACACGCTCATAAATAAAACATACTTATATAATTAGAGAAGTATAAATAGAAATACAAATGTAGCATCCATCTTATATCAACATTTATAACGACACGCACACATAATTAACCGGTTCAGGGAGCTCATACGGTTTAACCGGTCCCATTGCACAACGAGTCGTACCCAGTAACCGGTACAAGGAATCCGGACTTGAGTCGTGATCTTGAACTATGGTCAATCTCTGTAAACTACGTCGTTTATATGGCAGTAAATTAGATGGTTACGGCCGTTTAAATTAAAATGACACAGTAATTTAAAATCTTATCGTTTGAGTTCGGTGATACGGAATGGAATAGGCTTACTGTTTCATACTTTTCAAAGTATGAGGAATAGGTATATATAACTTTAATCGTACATACATACATAGGTACATACGTACAGCCGCGAACAACAGCGGTCAACCACTTGTCACCCTTATGCACTTGGTAATAAAACTGGTCCACCGCCAATGTCCGCGGGGCCATCGCGGACACTGGCGGTTGACCACTTTTCAACCTTATTACCAAGTTCCTCCTCCTAGGCCATTTTCACTAACAAATATCTTTTGTTAGTCGCCTTTTATTCATCCTTTCAAATTGGCCAAGCCATAATATATGGACACTCATTAAAATTATTGACACTACATCTTCTTTTAAACCGCACCTTATAACTTTGATATTCCTTATAAAATATTACTTGATTTTGATAGACTGGTTCACGAAACTGACAATAGGTATTAGTTATGTATATTCTACCTGTAAAATAATAATGCTTTGTAAGAAATACAGGGCGGCAGGGGACATCAACATGCAAAGCTAACATGGATTCATTACATGGTATTACATTTAAGTTGGTTATTTATTTTTAAAATAGCCGATCCATACATCTTAACCGCGAAGGTATTGTGTTGTCTTATGAAACAGAGGATTACGCGTCATGTTCGTGAACGGGCTGGTCATCAATTGGCTGCCTCGGCTTATTTTTAATTATTTTATTTTTGGATTGTTGTTTTGTTAAGTACTATTTGCTGTACTCTGGACGCTCAAAACACGTACGTCTTTTTTATTTTATTACATCGTTCTCACATATAATTATAAATTCAACATTAATGATGTAACTAATATCTTTGTAAAAATATAATTTAAAAGAGTGTCCATGGAGTTTCTTGCCCGTTCTTCTCCATAGGTAGTTACCTACGCTTTGGAATGGGCAACTAGCTTCATATTTTCCGACTGACCGACTTCTTGACAATTCAAAAGTGCCTGTAAATGATTTAATTGAAATAAATGCTTTGAGTTTGAGTTTAAAAAAAAATACCTAAGAAAAATTTCTACAATAGCGTCTAGATTTCTAGAATTATGTGCTGAATTAATGATGAGAATGAAATGAAAACATTTTAAAACATGTTATAACTCAAAACGTAAGAAAAATTTTCTTATCCTTATCTAAGAACGACCTCATAATTTTCAAACTTGTAAAAACCACTGAATTGTCGTTATTATGAAATGACAATCAAGATTATAAAGGGCTGTAGGTACCTTTTAACCGTACCACGAGTCATTGTTAAGATTTTACAGCCAGTAAACAAGTATTTCTGGTTTCTAGTGTACTTTTTGACACAGTTCAACAAATATCAGGGTTATCTTTATCTGTGTTACCTGTGCCTTTAAGCATTGTTTTCTTTTTTTATGACCTTAACTAGTTTTAAGATACTGTTTAAAATATGTATGTAGTATGGTAAAAAAAACGAGAGAATTTCACATTCTTTCGATCCTCACTCCTCACTGTTGCTTATTGTATTATTCTCTAGAATTATCTATTGTCCTAAGCGGTTGCTACATTTTTTTATTGTGCTGTATTCTACCATCTTCTATTGTCATTTAATTTATTTAAATACTTTGACTCATTTATGCTTATTTTCATTATGATTTCCATTTACCTAAATTAGTTATTTTACTGAATAAACCACAGTTAGGTATTTATTAACAGTTAACCACGACTATTATTAATGACTGACAAGTGCCCCTGAATGTTCCTACCTACTCAATAAAATGATTGTAACAAGTTTGTGAATCATTACAAAAATAAATAACGCCAATTCCTTATCTGTTATAATCAATTACGCACATACCCAACTCATTTAAAACAAACATAAATTAATTGTTAATATTATCAGGCAACGCTAATTTATTATAGATCGCAATAGATATTAATTAATCATTAATATCAATCAGCTTATTATATCCTTTCGTAATATTCTGCAGGTCGATACCAATCAAAATGATTAAACCAGTCCATATAGAATGTTCGTTACTTCGATAGAATTTCATTAATTAAGTAAGGCCTTGGATCGGACTTATGAAACAGAGCGAAAATGCAATATAATTGATATTGACTTGGATTTGTAACATACTTATTATCGTTACGCCCTAAAAGTCAGTGAAAATAGAAATAAATTCTAGCGGGGTAAATTGCGATACACACGTACAATTGCAACGTCCTTCATTTTGATAATTGGACGACATTCATTGCGTTACGTTGTTGTTTGTTTGTGTTGAGCAGACGAATCTTTTAAACATACCAAGCAATGGATTAGGATTTTCCTTTAAAATCCTTCGGCTTGTGATTGAAGTATGGGACGGACTGCTGTTTGTGTTGTAATTTTTTTTCTAACCAATTGCAACTATTATCGTTATCTTTAAAGCTTCAAGATCCTTTATAGAACAGAAAAATTTAATTATTTTCAAATACAGGTATTGTTAGCTCCCGGTCTTTTCACATGCTCTATCTCATCTACAGGACTCCTTATGAATAAGCACGGAAGAGGTAAATGGCGTTCACGGGGGACTGTCCTATGTAATTTTGACGTTCAAAAAATGCTGTATCTCATTCTAATTTGAATAAATGATTTTTGATTTTATACTTAGTACTTACCTAATAATATTAATACCTCACCAGTATTCTACAGATCCTATCCATCATCCATCCCTTTTGTAGATTAAATAAATCTCATAAATGACCCCATAATATACGCAACAGAACCAAATCGTATGCTATATGAGTTTGTATATGGGGCAAACAAATTGAGAGGACCAATCATTCCTATCGAATCGATCGCGGTCGAGTGTAGATTGATTAAGCCAATTTATTTACTGCATTCTTCTGTCTAATATACGTTCATGTATGTAAAGTTATGTATGTTTGAAATTAAATTATGCACAAAAAAATTAAATTAATTTTTGCATTATCAGTGACTAGGTAATAATATAAATTCCAAAGTCTATATGTTACCTTTTCACACCTAAAACACTAAACGAATTTTGGTAAAATTTGCCAGAGAGTTAGATGGCATCCTAGGAAAGGACATCGGTTAATTTTTGTCCCGGTACCACGTTCCTGTGGGATTCTTTCCGAACTCAACGCGGGCAATGCCGCAAGCAGAAGCTAGTCAAGAAAGACACTATACATCGTCAAGTGATTCCTCTCTCTGCGTTAGCGAAATCATATTCAAATTTTTTTCAGGTAATGATAAAAATAAATCACGCCTGTTTATCCCAAAAGGTTGGTGATATACCTACCCACGTATAATGCAGTTTTTTTTTTTTAATAAGCCTATACTGTCCTACTGCTGATCAAAGGCCTTCCCCAAATCCTTCCAAGCATCCTTTTCTAGAGCCACCTCGATCCAACCTTTGTAGAACGCGCCTAGGGCGTCTCGCCACCTCTTCTGCCTTAAAACAGTTTAACTATATACGAGTGAAAGGGAAGTGCACGATCAACGATTTAACCCGGAACGTAGATCTATGCGAGACACAATGGCTTTTTAATTGTGTCTCTAATTACGACATTCAACCGGTTAATCAAGCTTCATTGCAATCGATTTACTTACAGCAGCTCTTTCCAAATCTACCATTACTCGTATTATTTATTATATTATTTCATTCAAACCAACAACTCTACGAAAAGGAGCGGGAGAGATAATATCGAGAAGCTGCCAGCAATTTAAATATTTACATTCCAATAGTTGCACAATCGAATAACATAATTAATAAGACTTACATCGTTTAAAGCATGCCAATCCATAAACACTACGTGATTACGTGACCGCTTTTAAATAAAACACTTATTCTTGAACAATTCTATTTCGAAAACGTGGTATAAATACTGCAGACCACTTTAGCCCTTCGCTACATCTCTCCATTTAGTAAAACCAACGTCGATTGCTGAAACGGCTTTTATATTTTGCCTGGACTCTCTTCTACAGTCTCAATTAGTTATTTTTACTTGGAACAAAATCAATAACTTTACGACTATAGACAGAGGAGTCATTTAATGATTTCCCACACTCAAAAAAAAAGGCAATGGCCTCCCTTTTCTTTTTCCACTCAACTCGATCCTGAGCCAATATGGGCCAATCCACGGATATGGGCCAATCCCTCGTGTAAGCGTCACATTCATCCTGCCAGATGGCGTCCAACGGTATCGCGGAAGAGCCTATCGCGGCGTATCTACGCCTGGCTCGTCCGTGATACCGTTGGACGTTTTCAGGAACCCATCCTGTAGTGGTCTTAGCCGACAATGCATCTTGCTAAAGAGATGTTAAAAATTAAAACAGATCATCACGTTTGCCTTAGACCAGGCGTGCAAATAATGTATTAATAAAATAAGATCATCAATAAATCTAATCGTATAATTTCTTGAAAAAAGTCTGTATCTCGTTCAATTTTATCACCCTCAAAATACTTTATATTTCACCAGTATTTAGCACGACATAGAATGCGCTATATAACTTTCAACAATGTTAACGCAGCACAGCCCGATGCAACCCCTGTAAGGTTTCAGTAGTAATAAAGCCCGAGCAGAGCTGTAGGCAGGCTATTAGCATGTATGAATGAGAAGTGGGAGTAAAAATAATGTATGCGGCCGCAGTAGTTTAAAATTCATACGTCACGACTCGTCAGTCGAGCCGTGAGCATAGCAATGCTATTGCCACAGTCTACCAACTTACCTACAGTGGTTCATCGCCTCTACATTTGACAGGACCAGAGAACCTTAGTGAAGTCAGGGAAATTAAATGTTTATAAAATTGCAAACTTGCCCCCCCCCCCCCCCCCAAGTACCCCGCACGATTGCTCTACGAAAATCCTCCCATATTGAACTACTGCAAGTAGTTATACTGTGCTATTGCTATGTTAAACAGTATGCTAAACTTACATGTATTGGAATGCATCATCAGTATGTCGTATTTGATTTGCGTAGAATAATAAACGAAACAGAGGCGACGTCGTCGGACGATGTAATGCCTATCTTAAATATGATTCACAGCATTATCAAAGATTAATGAAGATATCAAGGTATGTCTCCACGTAACCTACGTTTTTTAAGTGCTTGCAATTGCGTCAATGTCATTTAGATAATGATTTGGCACAAGATATATTATGTGTGTGCTAATTTTATTCGTAATCTCCTAAATTAAAAATTCAGTGCAAATTTACTACTGCATTTTATTCTCGGGGGTATGATGGCCATTCCCCAGTACATAAATCTTGAAACCGTAGGTTAGGTAGTACATACCATTTTTGGAAGACAGGATTGCGAGAAGACGTCTACATTTTTTGCTCTTTGAAATAAATATTCTCTACACATAATATCGATCAATTTATTGACAATAGTGGTGGTTTTATCGTTGCGTCGTGGGTTCGAACCCAGCCAGGCGCTTTACTTTGTGTAAATAATTTAATCACAACTGATCTTAAAACGGTGAAGGAAAACATCGTGAGGAAACCGGCATGTCCTAGAACTAAAAATGAAAGACGATGTGACATCTACCAACCCGCACTGGGCCCGCGTGGTAGATTACAGCCCACTCCCTCTCGAAGAGAGGAGGCCTGTGTCCCAGCAGTGGGAACAATATAGGCTGATTTTGTGTACGTGTGATACATTATCAAGTCCTAATAATGATTGCGAGAACCTTCATAAGCTACCATAAAAAAAAAATGTAACTAATTAATTTATAATCGAAGGTTAGGAATGTAAAACACGGTATAATTCTCGCTATCATGTTATTAGTATGGATACAACGTTTAAATGTAAATAAAGAAACCATACATGTGTGACATGACATGACATGACTGATATGACTGACGGGACTTGGGTATGAAAAAAACATACAACAACAGATTCGTTTAACAATAAATAAGGTGCATAGATAACAAGTAATTAGTCTCAACATTGTTTGGTATGTAAATAGAAACAGTATATTATGTACATGTAGGCTCTTGCAGACAGGGCACGACGGTGCGACGCGACGTTGCGACGCGATTCTGGTAGAACAATTTCCATGAAGTTTTCATAGAAATTGAACTACTAGAGTATTATTATTATTACCTTATTATTATTTCGCAAAAATAATAATAAGGTTTTAATTGATAACTTATCAATTAATTATGCAGTCATGAGAATTTGAGATGATTCGGGATTTCGAGTTTCGGTCTAACATATAAGATTCGATAAGATGCCTACCTACACTGTTTTGGATTACCCAAGCTATGTATACCCGCTAACAGTTCTTGGATCCTTTATACAGTAGGTATGTACACACGATGACATATCAAGCTACACATTTCCACTTTTAGCTGACCTCACATTGTATATGCTTTTCATACAATTAGAAGTCAGCTTATTATACTGGAAATGTACAGCTTGGTATATCGCCGAGCGTACCACCCGACCTATTCTGGAAAAATCTCACCGCGAAAACTTAGATGAAGTGAACTGTCATATTGTCAATAGTGTTAATCCTTAGCATCGACTGGAATGGCATGATGGCAGCTCACTTCACGAACAATTTACGGTGAGATAACCTAAATAATCTGTTTCAATTAACATTACATGTTGCACTGAAAGAACTGACAATCATGCGGGTTGAAATGTCAGGAATAGTTACAAGTTAACTACCAAACATGCTGATTGATTCAGACATAATCAAGCGGGGTAAATGCTTATCACACTATCAGTAGCAAGGGCTTTGATATTGAAAATTCAACAATATTCATTACGGTATTTACGTTGTTGAGCTGCATTTTTTTTCGAACATATACTTATTATGATGCAATGTATTCAATAACCTTCAAAATGATTCAGATTATGATTGATAGTGCTAGGATAGTTTTAGGTACGTCTAGCGTTTATTCATCAATGTACAGGTATATAAACTGTTTTAATGTAATAATAGATAAGTACTATATCTTGACTTGGCTCGCGATATTGTCGACATGTGGGATGTGGACTAAGCGATCATTGTGCCGATAGTCGTAACAGCCAATGGCCTTATAGCCAAGATCCTTGACCAACACTTCAGGAGGCTCTCGTTGGGCAGCTGGGCGTAATTCAGAAAGCGGTACTTCTAGACACGGCTCGTATTGTTAGAAAGTTCCTCTCTCTGGAGCCCTGACCGCCGTTAGTTTGGACCCTGTTCCCGATACCAGTGGCCTACAATTTTTTTGTAATTTTTTATATTCAAATTTAAAAAAATATATAATTTATATGTATTAATAAAAAAAAAGCAAATAATAGGTACTATTTTTATTACAACACAACTAAATCATTTTATTCTAATACTGTCTTATTTTGACAAATCTTAAATACAACAAAAATTTATATAATTATTGTATACAAAGGAAAAATTGTACTTATGTAGAATTTGTTTTACTAAGTGATGTGTGGATTTTTTTCGCTTTTAATTATGTTTAAAATTAACTATGAAGCAAGGTTTTTCCGATTCATGAGAGCTCTACAGACGGTTTTTAATTTTTCAGTTTTGATTTTAAATTTCGCTGTCTCACATTGGTAACATCTTAGGTAGTTACTTAAATCTCTGTCTTATCCTAAAAACTGAAAGCGTTCACTTTTTTTCCACGACCCATTTTTATTTTTGTACAATAATGTTTTAATTCTTTAAATTATCTCAAGGAGCCTTTTCTCAAACCCACAAACTCAAGTTCGTAACAAACGTCGGCGTCGGTCAGTTGGTCAGTTAGTGAACTTAGCTGCCTATTCAAATACGTAGATCTCAATGGAGAAGAACGGCCGAGAAACTCAAGGACACTCATTTAAATCGAGATATTACCTGAGATAAAGTCATTATCTCATACTATTAATATCGTGCTACACTCGTACACTGTTTCTTATCTCAAAAACTCTACTTATCTACTACAAGAAGATAGTATTAGTCATTATAACGTTAAGGTTACTGTGAAACTGTGGAATCCGTTATGACACGGATCGGCGTCACGCCCTGTGATTCTCAAAGGAGGTTGTAGTACAGATGCCACTGATGCCAGCTCATCAAACTACTACAATCTGTTTTTTAACTTTAACGCTACAGCAAAAGGTTCAATTTTGAATGGGAAAATTTGACAGTTACGGGTAGCTTGATGTGATGGCGTCTGTACTCTTTGTACCCTAGATTTGCTAATTACGTGCAAAACATCACGCTTTCCTCGAACGGTTCATGCTGGATTATATTTTAACGCCATGTGAATTGTGCATTGTGAATTGTTTCTGAATAAATAAATTGAATTGAAAAAAAAAAATTGAAGAGAGTTGCACCTATATTAAACCTATATTTCGCCAGTTTTGCGAGCCGATTGCCAACAACCATGCACAAATCCAGACTCCGGGATGCTACTGAGAAATTCAAGATAGTACAACCCAAAAATTATTTGTCCGACCGCGACCTGGGAATCGATCCCAGGATCTCATGCTCAGCAGTAGTGCTTGCGACCACTAGACCGGTGAGGATATAGTAGGTTTAATAATTTAAGGACCTATAGTACGATCAAGCTACTATAATTTGTCAAACTTTAATACCTATAGGTTTTCAACTTTATCACTAAAGCATAAGGTTCAAAGTTGATTGGGAAAATTTGACAGTTTTCGGTAGCTTGATGTGGTGGCGTCTGTACATGGACGATTATGATAGAAAGATGATAGAGAACATTAAACTAGAATAACATCATACTGGACTTGACTGACTTGAAATCGGCAAGTTTATATTTATAATGTAGTTTTAATATATTATCTGTGGGCCCAGGCTAGAGTAAACGTAACGTCGAAAACTTCCTTTTCGCACTTAAAATTAATTATATTATGTTAATTATATTTGGGTGATATTAATTGTACCTACTTTCCGCCTTTTTTACTACATAGTTGGTAGCATCCTCTATACGTCGCGCGTCGGCGTCGCTTGCTCGCTTCGATGTCACACATAATTATGTGCTGCCACTTGTAAATGCCTTTCCCAAATAATGACATAAGTATATACTTATGTCATTATTTGGCGTCAAAATGACGGCAAATATTTGCCGTCATTTTGACGACAGATATTAATGGATGAATCATGAAATCATTTTATAACTGCCGCGCTGTCCATATAGTAATATATTTATGGTCGTGACTGTACCTACTTGATGGTGGAAGGTAAATTAAATCCATTATTTTTCTCATTCTCATATGGGTAAGACTATTTAATTTTCAAATGAATCTAAATAGAAACTCGTACGTTTACAGTGCCAGAGCCAACCAAACAGAAACGGTACGGTCAAACGTGTTATCTTCTACAATAATCATGGACGCATACGCATGGTACAGTCAGCGACGACGTCAATTCAGTTTGTTTAAATCTCAATCTTTGAGTTAAATAACATAACATCACGCCTGTATTACCCGAAGGGTTAGGCAGAGGTAAAAAAAAGCAACAAAATATAAAACATATTTTTTAAGCAAATATTGACTTAAATTTTTAATTAATATGGGCAATGAAGTGGAATTATTAGGTATTTTATGAAACGCTAAAATTCAAATGTATCGAAAATGTTTGTGTCCATTCAGATGTTTTTAATTATGGCAGT
Organism: Gortyna flavago; assembly: GCA_963669345.1. Lineage (NCBI taxonomy): Eukaryota > Metazoa > Arthropoda > Insecta > Lepidoptera > Noctuidae > Gortyna > Gortyna flavago. The sequence continues at coordinate 13,393,848 of OY770129.1, forward strand.
GTTAGTTGACTTTTGTCGCTGACCGTACGTTTCGACGTTTCGACTTCCAAACGATGCTTGACATGACATGAGATCAATTGGGGATCAATGATAACGGTATTGTCATATCAATGACGCGGAAGTTGAAAAGGGATATTTTTTTATTGTGAAGTAGTTATGTTTCGGAGCTCTCACATTCCATTGTACATTGGTTCATAGAAAATTTTAAAATATAATACCGGCCTATTATTGTCCCATTACAGAGCAAAGACCTCTTCTCATACAAAGAAATTATCCTAACTTTATTTAATTTAATAATATTATAAACGCGTTTGTTTGTTTGTTACCTGTTCACGCCTAAACCAATGAACCGATCACCCTGAAATTTTGCATATACCTACGTATACGTTGTCAGTTGTAGGTACAGAAATTAACATAGACCTTTCATTCCGTAAAAAAGTGCTGTTCCCGAGGAAAACAACATTAACGTTATTATGATAATAGATGGCGCCACGTGTCTTTTGTCTTGATCGCAGACGAAGCAACAGCTAGTTAACTATAAAGTCCAGGTTTCCTCAGGATGTTATCCTTCACCGTTTTGATAGCATTGCTGATGGAATAATTTATACAAAGTAAAGCGCCTGTTTGGGTTCGAACCTACGACCTATATAACTCGTCTCAAATTTTATCCGACCGGCGGCGGCGGGGTTTTTCCGTAACACACTAACAGTAGGAATGGCTATCATTATGACAGTTTAACAACATTCATTGCGTTATTTACGTTGTTGAACATACAAATTTTTCGAACAAATGAAGCAATGGATCAGCAATATCTATCAAAATGATTCAGACTGATAGTGTGTTACACAATGTGGGTGCAGTTTGAGGCCACTTGAACAGCTGTCTCTATCATTGGCTTTGTTTAAATCCTAGAAGGTGCAAGTGGTTGCCCCTTTATAGGATACTAGCGTCCGCCCGCGGCTTTGCCCGCAAGGTATGTCGATAAAAACTATCCTATGTCCTTCTCCGGGATGCAATCTATCTCTCTGCCAAATTTTATCGAAATCCGTTAAGTGGTTTAGGCGTGAAAAGGTAACACACAGACAGACAGAGTTACTTTCGAATTTATAATATTAGTATGGATTATTCATCTCTTTTCCTACCCATCCGATTTTCAGAGTTAGTTCAGTGGTTATGTACTTTCGAACTGTAGCCATTCATATCGTATCTTTTACTAGAAACCAACAGATATGTCTAGTTTCAGGCTCAAAATAGTGCCGTTATCGATCTACCGAGTAAACATCATTACATGAGTCACATTTAAGTAAAATACAAGACAATATGGTCGCTAGGCGATTCGAGACTTATTTTATAGACCGGCCGGTCTATATTGCAAAATCTCAGGATGAAAACTTAGGCGAAGTAGCTGTCATTAAATCTAATGATCTGTAGGTCTATACTATAAAAATCGCACCGTGAAATCATAGATAAAGTGAGGTTTAAATGAGCTGTCATTCCACCAGAAGGCGAATTTTTGTAATTAAAAACGTTCAAAATCTAGTCGCAAACTCTTCTCAGCGACAGCAAATACACATCAAAAACGTAGGGAAATTTGAGGTTTTTTTGACAGATTGAGACTGAGATCAGACTGTGAACGTTCTTTAAATTACGAGAATTAGGGGCTCTGATCCCTAGAGGATTGACACTATTGACAGATCACTTCACTGAAGTTTTCACGGTACTAGTGCAGGTTAATTTACACTCGAGAGCAATGAATTAGGGTCACAAAATTTGCTTTTCTCAAACATGCTTGGAAATTTGAGCATTATTTTGACAACCTTCTTCGAGATAAATCGAAATTGCTGTACTAACCACATACATGCGAGCAGCGGCCGGCAAAAGTTGTATAAAAATCCATATCCGTCCTGGTTTAGCGCCCAAATAAATTTCATAGTAAACTCATATCTGTCGTGTAATTTAAAAATGGAACGATCTTTTACTCGGAAGCATGGCAACTAAGGAGGTAAAAAAAAACTGAACACTTAAACGCGGGAAAAATTATTGTTGTTCGTTGTTCGTCATTGATCTTGAAAAGTAATTGTATTTTAATTTCCGCGCATTATTTAAGAAAAGTGCTATACAAGCCTTGGACCATAACTAGGCATTGATGGACATACGTATGCGTTCGTCCATCAATGACTCTTTTGCTGGTCGCTGCAGTAATGTACTATTTCTACTTTTGTTATAAGATGAGATTGGTAATTTTTTTTTCTTTATGTATTTTTTTATGAATATAATACAGAGTGACACATACATTTTATTACTTTCATATAAGGAACATTTTGATAATGTTTTTCATTCTCAGTTTCCGAGGCTTTTAGGTATCTTTATGTGACCCTAATTCATTGCTATCGAGTGTGATTTCATAAACATCTTTTCTTATAGTAGCATACCTTGTTAGCAAAGAACCGCACACTCTATTAAATTAAAGTAATTTTATGGTCGTGTGTGCTAACGCTGACGGTATGAGTAATGAGTATTTAATACTTTTGTAATAAATAACTGAACATTTTAATTTCAGAGAACAATTTAAGGTAAACTATTTTATTTTGTTGTTCCCATGTGAATTGTAACTCTTTCTTTTAAATGCAATCTGTCCTGAGACATTCAGCAATAGGTAGAGTTTAATTAATAAAGGCAAGAACCTTTACAAACATCGAACTGAATATTGAATCCATACCATTTTTCACTTTGAGCGAGTATTTTTTTTTGTTACCTTCCCAAAGGGGTAAGTGCATAACACACTCATAGTAGCAATGACTCATCCCATGCCACAGCCATCCTGACATCATTTCCTCATTTTGACAGTTCAACAAAATTCATTGTGTCATTTACGTTATTGAGAAGACAAATTTTTCGAACATACATACATGTAAAGCAATGGATTTGCAATACCTTTCAAAATGATTCAGATTTGATTGAAAAAGTGTTACACAATTAGGATTCTGGGCGTCTAATAATATCAGTAAACTTTACTTAACTTTCCTAAAGCTTTATTTTAATAAGCTTCCATTTAAATCGAATCCACGAACTAATTTCCACCCATAATCACCGATACTAAACGTAAACCCCGAAGAATAATTACACCACAATAGATAAATGTTAAGCCCTAAATATCAATGGAAGAGTGATGTTTCATGAATCTTTAATGGGACGACCCGGGTCAGCAGGCCTTAGTATCTCGGGTCGGCCCCGTGTCGTATCGCCGTGACACGACAGCCCGTTCATGTGTGTGTATTTATGCGTGTGTCGCTGGAATATTTACAAACCAGATTTTTTAATTTCTTCCTAGAGATGGACCACTATACGGCGGATTTCGTTTCATTTATGTCTGGGTGTGATCTCATACCAACAAGTTTATGGCAACTTCTTATAGTACTGCTGTTCCCTTTTTTTTATTAACAGGATGATTCGGGTTAGTTGGCCCTATTATCTAGTATAAATACGAATTTTTCGAATTCTTTCCAAAGTTAGACTCCGTTTTGGAGGAAATAATTTAAATAGCGTCGTTAAACTTAAAACGCTTGTACTATCGTATAAGCGATAAAACTGTTATTGACTAAACAAGAAGCATTGAAAAGCTCAACAAACCAGTAGGTGTCAATGGCTGTTCACACCTCATAATGAGTAAGTAGTTAACATTTTAGTATGTAATACATATAATATAATACTTCACTTTGTGTAAATTATTTCAACACCACTGCTCTCAAAACGTTGAAGGAAAACGTCTTGTTCTCTCGTAATCGTCAAAAAATGGGCATGTCTTAGAACCAAAAAAATCGGAGATATGTGACATCTTCCAATACGCACTGGGCCTGAGAGCAGGGCTGCGCCCAGCAGTGGGAACATTATAGGCTGATTATGCTATAGGTATAAATACTTTTCAAAGTATGTAAACTTGCTGCTAAAGTTCTTTTGGATATTTTTACGTAAATACCTGATAGCTCAAAAACTACATAATCTAAATGGCCGATTGAATGAATAATTATAACTCTGGCTCGATCGTACAAAACACGGTCACCTTAATAATAAAGTACCTATATCAGGAATAATATACCTTTGAACTTTCAGGAAAACTTTAATCCGTTTCAGCACATAAAATAAGGAAAGCCTTTAAGTAACTTAATAACGGAAACACACCTGTTACCTCATGTGATGTAGTAATTACTCGTACGACAAAGTTGAAATCAATAAAATTTAAGGGGACTACATGACCTAAAGCGCGGTCACTGTCGGACTGCATAGAAAAGAAAGAGAAGCGCGATGACACAACGCTGGTAATTTATTGCAAAATATGAAGCAATTATCTATTTACAAAAAATCTATTGTTTGGACAAAAAAATTAAAACACTAGTGCTTTAAGTATGTTACTTGTAGAATAATCTGACAAAAAATCAGAATGATTGTATGTATATAATTAGTATGGTTTTTATTTTAAAAAGAAAGTTTTTAGAGGTATCTTCATGACTTCTTTCTATCGTATCAAATTAATTGTATTATGTTTTCAACACTATCTAACTAGCATAGATATATCTTTTTTTTTTTTTTTTTTTTTTTTTTTTTTAAGGATGGGAAATCATCCAATGACCCCTCCCGCTCTGGGTGGAGCGGAAGGGAGTGTCAGACTCTTACTGACTAAAACCCATCCGTGTTCCTTCCTTAGCCCTTTATGTTCCGGGGCAGCGGTAACCCTTTCGGACAATCCCGCTGCCCCGGCAGGCTTCGGCCCTAACGGGCCCCTCCATGTCTGCTGACATCTCTTTGAGGCGCGCGTGGAACACATACGCGCCGTCCGGCACGGGCCTGGTCCTGATCGGACGGCGAGCTACCCATTACTCGCCGTCCGCAGGCCCGCGCCTACGGTGGCCGGGAGTCGTCACGCGGCTCCCGACGCCCGGAGCGTCTACCGCGGCGGCTGGGACGGGCGGCCCTCTCGGCTCTCTCCCTCTCCCATCCCGCCACCTCCTTCGCTAGCATGACTGCTTCGCAGAAGGAGGTGACTGCCTCCCACTCCCTCTCGCCCCGGACCATGGCTTGGACCAGGGCCGGGCGCGAGAGGTCGCCGCCGCTGCCGATCGCCTCTACGAGGACACGGCGGTGCTCTGCCCAAGCGGGACAGACCTCCACCGTGTGCACCACCGTGTCCTCTGGGCGATCCTCGCAGTGGTGACACCCGGGCGTTTCCTCCCGCCTGATTATGTGCAGGAACCTCCCGAAACATCCGTGTCCGGTGAGGACCTGCGTCAGGCGGTAGGTGAGGGCGCCGTGACGCCTCTCTAGCCACTCCTCAAAGAGGGGCCTTACCGCCGCTATCGCGGCGTGCCCTGCGCTGGGTTGCGACAGTCGCGCTTTCCATGCCGCCATGAGATCGCGCCGGAGGTCCGTCCGCTCCGCAGCAATTTGCCGCGGAAGCGGGTTTTCCCCCCAGCGTAGTGCCTCCGCGCGCCACTCAAAGAGGCGCGCGAGGACTATCGCCTCCAGATCCCATGGCGGCAGTCCGGCAAGGAGGCTTGCCGCCTCGCGCGAGATCGTGCGGTACCCCCGTATCAGCCGTATGGCTACCACCTTTTGGGGCGCGTTCAAGTAGTGGGCGGCTCGAAGCCGCAGTGAACGCGCCCACACCGGGGCGCCATACACGGCCATGGACCGCACGACCCCCGCGTAAAGCCTCCGGCAGGAGGCGTTTGGCCCCCTCAGGTTGGGCAGGAGCCGCTTGAAAGCGGCCCCAGCCCGTTCCAGTTTGGGGGCCAAACGTCGGAAGTGCTCCACGAAGTTCCACCGGCTGTCGAGGACGAGACCCAGGTATTTCATCGTCGTCTCGACGCCGATGTGAACCCCTCCTACCGTAAGTTGGGATCCCGATGGTGGCCCGTTCCGAAGCCCATGAAATGTCATGGCTTCGGACTTGTGCAGAGCCACCTCGAGACCCAACTGCCGGATCCTCTCCACGACTATCGCAACCCCGCGTGTCATTACGTCGGCCGCCGCCTGATGCGACCTCCCCTGCGCCAGGACCAGCGTGTCGTCAGCGTAGCAAACTACGCTGACGCCATCAGGGAGGTCTGCCCGCAGCACCCAGTCGTAACCGATGTCCCACAGGAGCGGCCCCAAGACCGATCCCTGCGGGACACCGCACGACATCTCTCGCCGGTTCCATTCCCCATCGCGACCGGGGTAGATGACGGCTCTGTCCGTCAAATACGCCCCGACTACTCGACGGAGGTAGGTCGGCACTCGGTGATACCGGAGTGCCTCCCTAATGCAGCTCCAGGGCAGGGTGTTAAACGCGTTAGCGATGTCTAAAGACACCGCCACGACCACCCCACCCCGAGACACCGCGTCCCCCGTCGTGAGGGCTCTCACGCGCATGATGGCGTCCACCGTAGAGCGCCCCTTGCGGAAGCCAAACTGGCTATCCGCAAGATCCGGCCCCGTCCTCACCAGGTGCCCGACGAGGCGGCCCGCAATCACTCTTTCAAAGAGCTTGCCCACCTCGTCGAGCAGCACGATGGGCCGGAATGCGGACGGAGAGTCCGCAGGGCGCCCTGGCTTCCGAATGAGGACCAGCTTCCCCGTCTTCCAACGGAGTGGAAACTGGCCCCTCTCCATACATGCGCTTAAGAGCGCCTCCAGTCGGGGTCCGAGAGCCGTCGAGGCCAGGGCCCAGGCTTTACCCGGCAAGCCGTCGGGCCCTGGGGCGGTATTTTTGGCCTTCAGCCTACCTACCGCCACTCTCAGATCTACCCCGGTCACTTCAGGGATGTCGTCGTCGTCCGCGTGGTCCGCTTCGGACACCGCAATTGGCGGAGCCATGGGCGGGGGAGTATGCTCCGCCCGTGAAGGGAACAGAGCGCTCACCACCTCCTCCACCAGCTGGGGGCGGAGACTCTGCGTCAGCGGGGGGGCCCAGGTGCGGAGTTTATTCCGCACCATTTTGTAAGGGCGCCCCCACGGATCTCTGTTCAGAGTCTCCACCATCTCCTCGCGGGCCAAATTCTTGGCCCGCTGAACAGCTTCTTGGAGGGCGGTCTTCGCCGCTCTGTACCCCTCGTACAGCTCCGCCTCCGTGGCTTCCGCATCCGGAGGGCGAATGCGGAGCCTGCGGTGCCTGGTGTACTGGTGTCGCGTGTCAACGCACGCCTTGCGTAGCGCCTCTACCTCCTGCGACCACCAGTACACCTGACGTCGGGCGCATCCTGGCCGGACTCGGGGCATTGCCACGTCACAGATCTCGGACATGGACTCCCGGAACCACTCAGCCTCGTTGTCAATATCGGCAGGCCTGTCTGGTGATGACACCCAGGCCTGCACGATTGAGGCTTCCAGGAGAAGCTCCCGGTCCAGCTGCTTCAGCGCCCACCGCGGACCACTCGGGGCCTGTTGGACCGGCGCGCTGGAGGTCTGGGCGGAGACGTCGATCCGGATATACCGGTGGTCGGAATAGGTCTCCACCTCCTCCATGACGCGCCAGTCAATGACCTGCTGTGACAGAGCGGGGCTGGCAAACGAAATGTCCACCACGGACTCCCCCCGCATCCGCACACAGGTAGGAACAGAACCCCGATTTAGGACGACCAGGCCTGTTTCCAGAGCCCAGTCCTCCACCATCCTTCCCCGCATGTCCGTGTAACGGGAACCCCAGGCCAAATTTTTGGCGTTGAAGTCCCCGAGCACTAACACGGGGAAGGACTGGTTTCGGACGACGACAGTCAACTCTGTTAGAGAGTTGTGGAACTCGGCGAGAGTTCGGCTCGGAGAGAAGTACACTCCCACTACTACTATCTCTCCGAACCGTGCTGCTACGCACCCCTGTCCCTTCGTGACACCTTCGAGGGACGGGGTACCGGCGGCAGCCGACGATAGTATGGCCACTGAGCCGCTCAGGTCCTCCACCCAGTCATCCCTGGGCGGGACAAAGTACGGCTCAGCGACCACGGCGATGTTAATCGACCACTGCGCCACGCTCTGGAGCAACAGGTCCTGAGCGCAGGCGCAGTGGTCGATATTCGCCTGGAGGAGACGTAATGGAGCTATTATTCCTCCATTACAGTCCCCTCTCGGGCCTCTTGTGAGGCAGCGGCGGCGGTGGCGGCGGCGACGGTGGCGGCGGCGACGGCGGAGGTGGCGGCGGCGACGGTGGCGGCGGCGACGGCGGAGGTGGAGGTGGCGGCGGAGGGCCTGCCCTTTCCTCTGGATCCGGCGGGTGGAGCGCAGGACTTGCTCCCAGCCCGGTGATCGGCCGGCTTGCCAGCAGCCGCACACGCGACGCAGTGCGGCGCGGCGCTGCACGAGCCGGCCATATGACCGGGCTGACCGCAACGGAAGCACAACGAGGTGCGGTCCTCTGAGGTGCACTGGATGCCAACGTGGTGCCCCACATGGCATCGGAAGCACCTCAGAGGTCTGGGCTCCAGCAGTTTCACCTGCGCTGACACCCAGCCCACCAGAAGTCTTCGGCCCTCCACAATAGTTTTGGCCGCCGTCACGGGGCAGCTTACCGTTATGGTTCGCATGCCCGAAACGTCAGGACGCATGGTGCCCGCCTTGACCTGGTCGGCCAGACACCCGCCCGTCCTGACGACGGCGGCTACCACCTCCCCTTCCGTGACGGAGTCATCCAGGCCCATGATGCGCATGTCTGCACACTTGACGGGCCTGGAGACTCGGACCTCCTCCGCATTCAGGGACGCTCTCAGCTTCTCCGCTAGAGCGTCTGCGGTGGGGCCACTCGTCGACCCGGGGATCTCCAGCATGCGGGCGCCAGTAGCGGTCACCCTATGCCGGAGGCCCCCGGTAATCCCTAACTCCTTCAGGTCCACCGTCGCTCTTGCCTTGGTGAGCACGTCACAGTATGTCATACCCCTCTTGGCCGCGTCTGGCTGCAGTGTAATTACCACAGCCGCGGTCTTTGGGGCACGAAGCATAGCTGCGACGGCTCGCTCCTTGCGGCGCCGCCTTTGTGCCTTTTTCCTGGCCGCCTTGGCCGCCTTTCTTTTCTCCCCGACCACCTGCCACTCGGCGTCGGTCGTGGGAGAAGTGGGAGGTTTTTGGAGGCGGGGCGCAGGATCAGGGCCCTCCACCTTCCTTGCCGTACGGCCCTTCTTTTTGCCGGCAGGCTTTGGCTCCGCTGGGGCTCCGCCAGCCGGAGCCGGTTTTGCCGCCTTCGCCGGGGCTCCGCTAGCCGCCGCCGCCGCCGGTTTTGTCGCCGCCGGGGCTCCGCCAACCGACGCCATTTTGGCCGGCGCCTGAGCCCGACCAGACGGCCCGGGTTTAGGGGCGGCTGCTGCCGCAGCGGCCGCATACGAGGCCGCCTTTGGTCCCGGGGCCGTCCTGGCCGCAAGGGGAGGGCGCAAGACGATACCCTCCAGGACGGAAAACCGCGCCTGGAAGGACGCCAACTCCTGTCGAACCAGGTCCAGGACCTGGTTCTCCACCGGGGCGGGCCGGCATGGCTCCCTTGCCTGCGCGCTGCCGGCGCCCTTCAGGCCGGCCAGGTCCGCCCGGAGCCTCTCATTCTCCTTCCGGAGAAGCTCCATGGCGGCCGTCAGGCGGGCGACCTCCGCCCTCACCTCGGCCACTTCGCCGGCCGAAGGACCAATGCAGCCAGCCGCCTCAGCTGCCGCCATAATGGAGGCCATGGCAGCGGATATGGCCTTGTCCTTGGAGGTTTGAAGCCTCTTCAAGGCCACACCCTTAATGGCGGCTGCCACAACCTCCGCAAATCTCGCTCTCTCTTGTTCGGAGCCTCCAGCGGTGTCCGACTCACCGTCTGACGACTCCGAGAGATCCGCCCTGCGGCCGGTCCCTCCAGAGCGATGCCCCTCCGTGTCGCTCCCACCAGAGGGACCCGGAGTGCTGGGCCGCTTAAAGCGAGCCCCACTGTCGTGTTGCTGCACCGCACGACCTCGGCCCCTCCTCGCCGTCGTCACCTTGGCAGCCGACACGTTCTCCTCGCTCGCGGATCGACCTATCGACCCCGCTTCGTCCGAGTCTTCCTCGCGCGGACGTTTTCTCCAGAATTTGGAGCGTCCGCGCGAGTCCTGGTCGGACATTGTTTGGTCCTCTGAAGGACAGGAGCCTCCTCGGCTCTTGTTGCCATTGGCAAACGGAACACATTCGTTGCCCCCCCCAGAATACGAATGGGGGCTTGACGTTCCCAAAGGGAACGTGCCGGATTCTCCAGCTGCTGAGCAGCTGGTACCGACCTGGGGTAGTTTTTTCCCGTCTGTGTTGTCCATATTTTGTTTCTTTTTTGAAGGGTGAGGTCCCTTTTGTTGCGCTAACGGCCGGATTCCCTCCGGCCATTCATCCCCTCGGCACGCTAGACCTTGGGATTGGGGTAATTTTTTATAGAGGTTGTCTACCTCGCGGCCCGAGCCTCAGTGGCCCGGACCCCCGGTCTTGAATTCAAGATTACGGGGTGGCCGACGGCTGGGCAAAACCAACCGCCGCCCCGGCGTCCCCACGCTGCCGCCGGATGCCGGACAGACGCAGCGCGGGCATGGGACACCCTCCACCACCCACTCTGTAGTGGGTCTAGCGGCGTGAACCGCCTCGTGACGGTCTACGCCCACTCACCTTCCTCTGTAAGCAGAGGAGGAGTGGACGCATGACCGTCCGTCCGTAGCCCGGTTCCCTTCACCGACCATCAAGGATGATCGATGATTGGAACCGTGACCTTTCCCCGCCTGTTGAAGATTAGCCGCCCGCCCCACTTGTCCACCCAAACCTGGTGGGCAATTGGGGCCGACGTTGCCCAGGATGCGCCACGAGGAGGCTCTTCAACGTGCACCCCAGCATAGATATATCTTGAAGAATATTATATATTTTTCTGAATTTGTTTACTGTGGTCGGTCATATACTTTTAGGCATTATAAAACTTGCGATTTTTGCGTTTAGGTCCTGTAGTCCCCTTAAGGATAACACAATCTTTTCCATATCGAAGCACGAGAAAATGTCATCATAACTTTACTTGATTTACTTATAGATTTCATAGGCATGATCATCATTGTTCTCTTGCAATTATCCCTATCACACGTCATACCGGTAGGCACCCGTTTCAGGCATATTGATAATAAATCTACTTTGCGAAGCACCTGTGGCATTTCAGTTAGCTAGTTCACAAGTAGGTATATAACACCGCAGAGTATTTTCCATCTTCCGCGTTCAGAACGTACTTAATCTAAAAAAATTATATTTACCAAAACTACGTACCTACTTCCGTAATCCATACTAACCGTTCTTTCCGTGTTTGTGTGTTTGTTACTTCTTCACGTACAAGCTGAACGGATTTCGATGAAATTTGGCACACAAGATAGTTTATAATATACCTAACTAGGATTAACACATAAGATACTTTTTATCCCGATATTCCCACGGGATCGAAATTTATGCGGGTGAAAACGTGGGGCTAGTAATAATATTATAAATTCGAAAGTAACTCTGTCTGTATGTTACCTTTTTACGCCTAAGCCACCCAAAAGATTTCGATCAAATTTAATAAAGAGATAGAAGGCATCTTGGGGAATGATATAGGCTAGTTTTTGTCCCGGTAGCACCTTCACGTGGGATAATTTTCGACATACCCGCAGGCGAAGGCGAGGCGCGGGCAGAACCCAGTTTTCTATAAATTTTCTCAAGGCCAATTGTGACATAATTTTTTTACCAATAGACATAAATAATTTAATTAGTATCAACTGCAATATTGAAATATCCACGCTATTTATCTTCATTTCAGTGGCGTTTGACTGACGTAGCAATAAGGAACTTGAGCGATCAAAGTAAACAAATCCAAGCATAACTGTCATTTTCTGAACAACTGCGTTCTATAAATTGGTTAAATTGCAAAATCATTCAACAATAGGTACCAATGGAAAATTGCATGCTATTGTATTCAAATTTTCCTATCGCACATATAAAGTACGATCATGACATTCTGTTTTCAGTTTTTTCGCGACATCGCAATAAAAAATAAGCGTGTTTTTGTACCTGAAAGAAAAAGTTATCCTCAGTAAAAACAGTTTTTCAGTAGTAAAATTAAATCTTCATATTACTGCATTCAAAAGACCGAAGTGGGACGCTTACAATGTTTTCTAAGAATATCGCTTATTTATTTTTAGTATTGTATGGTGTAACGGAAATAGATGCCGGTTTAGTGGCGAAGAGTTCAGTCAATCCTATTACTGGCGACGGTAACTCCTCGATTTTCAAAAAAAAATAATCATTTGTTTATTTATTTCCATTTTCGTATATATTTTTTTCTTTCATTCTTTCGTTCACGTTTCTAAATCATCAGCATCTTCAGCTTAGGCCGCCTTTTCAAAACAATGTTTTTACACTTTTGAATGAACATTTTCCAATATTAAAAAGTATTATATAGCGTGTTTCTGGTAGGTAGCTATTCAGCTGAATCCGGTTAGACTGGAAGCTGACCCCAGCATAGTTGAAAAAAAAGCTAGGCAGATTGATTGACATAACGTATATTTCCATGGTTACATTTTTGCCTTGTCATGAAAAAACGTGTGGGTTTTGTTTTGTCCATGTTTTTTTTCCATAATTATTTTCTTTCTGATTGTTGTGACTACGATTCAGAATAGTTTTTATTTTGGACAAACGTCTACCTTATCATGCCATTAAAATTTTTTATACAGCGAGAAAATACGTGATTGTGCAAATCGCGTGTTTCCATAGTTAACGATTATGTATAAAAATCTTAAAATAGCACTATATTTTTTACTATAAAATTCAAACATTTTCATTTTTCTTTCAGGAATCTTGCCAGACAGGACAAACCGAGTAGAAGATATTTATTTAAGATATTATAATGGGTGAGTAAAACGTTATAGAACAATTGCTAATTAAATACAAAGTTGACATTATATTTTTTTTTATCATCATCTGCCTAGCCTTTTCTCAATTATGTTACGGTTGGCTTATAGTCTAACCGGATACAGCTGTATACCAATATTTTACATGGAGCGACTGCCTATCTGACCTCCACAACCCAGTTGCTGGGTAATAAATACGATACCCCTTGATAAAACTGGTTGTCAGACTTTCGGGCTTCTGACTACCCGTAACGACTATCAAACATCCACGAATGTCAGCCGGCACCAACGGCTTAACGTGCTTTCCGAGATCCGGAGGAGTCTCGGTAGTTAAGGGTGGTCACCCATCCACAGACCAGCCGCAGCAAGATCATCGACCTGTGCGACTGTAATTATTTAGCCACGGACCTCTCTTTTATTTATAACCTACAAAATATTTATACGCTAGGGGGTCGAGAATCACGTGCTGAATTCATGGTTATAGTTAACGCGCCGATGTCCCTGACACCCTCCTACAATCCTTTCTCTCCATCCGTACTAATAATAAAATTACTCGACCATAAAAAGTTAGTTCCTATCTGAAAGAGAGAAGTTATGGTTTTATTGACCTAAACTGGGTTAATACAACCATAAGTCCAATAAAAAAGAAAATGTAATCATGGCCGCCTCAATAAGTTGCTAAAGGAAAATTTAATGCTTATTGGAAAACGCACCGTATTGTTGTTCGTCACGCGATCTGAAGTCATTGCAAACTGGTTTACGAAAGTGTATTAGAGTTTAAAAATACAACTGGATTTATTTATACTAGTTATGAGTTTTTGATCTTGTTGATAAAATGGAGTAGCAATAATAAAACTGAAGCTATAAATGCTATTAACAACTTTAGCAATTTTGAAGCCATGACCATATAGAGGCAAATCTTTTAGTTAATTATTAGGAACTCACGCTCCCATCAGATTGAATACTTCCATACAAGTTAGAATCGGCGCATATGCACTTGTATAATTTCTAACGTGACGATTATTATCGTGGACGTCCACGGCAGGAAAGTAAAATCTAGGGAAATACGTGCACATTATAACGTTATCGTGGACGGTTTAAAAGCGTCTTCATATACATTTTATTTCGTTGTGTTTAATTTCCATACATTTTACTATTATCGTGATGCTGCACATTCGCTCCCGCCGATTGTGTCAACATTCCACATGCTTTAAACTTCTAGATTTTGATGTATCGTCTCTTATACTTTTCTGACCAATGTTTTGCTATATCTCTATTTAAGTCCATCATAATAGAAGGCAATCTTCTTGCCAGCTTGGGTCTTGCATAATATTTTTTCGATATTTTACAGACAAACAGCCGACGACTACGTGGACATTCCTCTCAGTCAAGCCAGTCGGTTATTCGAAATCAAAGGCTTTGACAAGAACAACCCGACCGTCTTCTACATCCATGGTTTCATTGAACTTGCTCAGCAGGAAAGTATCCAGGTGAGTTCACAGAGTTCCAAAACAATGGCTGGCTATCAAGAGGCTGTAGACGGACTATGTTGAATATTAGATATGTTCGGAAAGAGATATTTCATTTTGTTCCATAAACATACAACATAACAGTTCGCTTGTAATCCCCAAAAGGTTAGGCGTTTTTGTCAGTTCGGCAGTCATTTTGTTCCATGTCTTCTTGAAAGTGTCCGGCAAAAATTATTTTCGTCAAATTCTTCTAGGCCGTAATCCACTTCGCGGGCCTAGTACGGGTTGGTAGATATGTCAAAAATGTCTTCGAATTTTGGGTTCTAGAATATGCCGGTTTCCTCATGATGTTTTCCTTCACCGTTTCGAGCAGTGTTGATGAAATCATTTACACAAAGTAAAGCGCCTGTCTGGGTTGGAACCTACGACCTACAACTCGTAAGCCGCGGCCGAAATTCTACTTAGATAGTATTCCTTTTGATAGAACAAGTAATGAAATTAAAAATGACTGCGTCCAAACATCATTCTATTTTTAGTTGTATCTGGTTTAAATCAAAGTCCAAAATACTCAAATATGATTTACGATGTGTTAGTAACGTTACCTCATGATGAATAGTTCGTTCAAACATGGACACATGGCTATCCCAATACAAATTGCAAAGCAAGCCAAAAAGGGCTATCCTAATTTACTAATTAATTTACTAGGAAGTGTATGTAGATCACAATCTTTACTGTTTCGGCGATCTTTCACTTCCCCGATAGGTTTCGATGCCTATTACAAGTTTGATTCGAAGAGTAAAACCATTTTCTCTTCATGTTCGTAAATTATATCTTTTGTTTGTTTTTTTTTATCGTTAGTTTATAGCCCCGTTCGGGCAGCGTTGATCAGTACGATGATACCTATTATAATTATATTCATACAACGTGTAGGGGTAATTGTACTCATCATTATGAACAACTTTAACTATGGGAATAAACCTGAAATCGCGAAAAGAAATCTGCTGATCCCTACATTTATGTTCGCATAACTCGTCAAAATGTAGGGAACAGGTGATTTTTTTTACGCGAACCGGTCGAAGTGTAGGTGGTGGTGGAGGCCTATGTCCAGCAGTGGACGTCTTTGAGCTGAAATAATGATGATGAGATTTCTACATGATTGGCATCAAATTCTATATTAATAATCTCTAGTTCCTTTTTTATCTCTTATATTTGTCAGGCCATTTATCACTTATTCATTTTGTCATAGAATATTCCCAATAACGCCCCAAGTCTTTATGTTTCCTTTACGCATCTGTTATCTCGCCATTAACCCTTCAACAGGAACACATCTGTCTTCCATTTCGCTATCTCCTGCCATGGCCGCATGGGGAAGCGTTGCAAAATTACGGAAGAGGATTGATGACCGTGATATGGTGTTTACATAGACGAACTTCTTTAATGTTGACATTGAAGTCAATGTAGATAAACCACCATAAAACTTTTGAGCCTTCGCAGAAAGCGTGCTAAGATCTAACCAGGGTGTCAGTGTGCACTATAAAATAGTAGAATAATATTATAGTTGGTTGGTGGTGAACGCTACAAGTAATACATACAACTACTAAAAGTTTTAACCTCGTCAAAGGAGAAATCACTATGAAGATCGAGGGATTAGTTATCGCAGTTCTTTTTATTTAATATACAGGAAGATACCATAAATCATGATTTTAAGAACCCCAGGGATAGAGCACGAATGCTGGTGTAGATACAGACACACATCAAACTCCCCAAACTGTAAAATTTTCCCAATCAACTTAGAACCTTACTTTTTTGCGATTAAGTTGAAAATCTATTAAAGAAATTTGACAGATTGTAGTAGCTTGATGTGCTGGCCATTTGTACTTCCAGGAAACCATCCATCTATACTATCATAATAAAATCGAAAGTAACTCTGTCTGTTTGTTAAGTTTTCACGGCTAAACCACTAAACGGATTTCGATACCATTTGGCATGGAGATAGATGGCATACTTGAGAAGGATATAGGATACTCTTTGTCCGGGTAACACGTTCCTGTGGGACATCCATACGGGTGAAGCCGCAGGCAGAAGCTAGTAGATTTTATATTTTAATTATTTCCTTTTGCTATCTTCAGGTCGTGGTGAGCTCATACTTGGAAGCAAGGCCGGACACAAACGTTATATTATTGGATTGGTCCAATATGGCCCATGGTTCTTACTTAGTCAATGCCGCACGAAACACGAAAAAGGTAAGATTTAATGTTAGAGCCATCTCTAGACATCATAGCCATCTATTAGACACCCACTATCACAGTTGTAAGGCTTTATGGCTAATTTGTCCACTTAATAATGATGCACTGTAACAGACCCGAGGCCACAGTTAACGATGCGTCTGAGTTTTGGTCAAAACAAGTACAAATAATAAAGAAAGAAAGAAAAATGATTTATTGCAACTCGTACAGGACGATCACAAACTAAACTAAAGCTAAACATAATCAAAAATATTCTAATCTTATAATGTGTATACAGGGTTATTGGAAAAACACCAGCAACCTCTTAAGAGGTAATTGTACTCATCATTATGAACAACTTTTAATATGGGACAAAACCTGAAATCGCGAAAAAAAAATCTGCTGTTCCCTACATTTATGTTCGTATAACTCGTCAAAATGTAGGGAACAGCTGTTTTTTTTTTGTTCTTCATAATGATGATTACAATGACCTCTTAAGAGGTTGTTGGTGTTTTTCCAATAACCCTGTATTTGTTCTTTCGAATAAATAAAATGATTGTAACCTTGGAGTGAAGTCAACACCTTGTTGACTTGACGACCTTCATTATATTTATTATAATCTTTACTATTTTTAAATAGTGGTAGGCTGTACTTAATTTATGTTATTGTTGACACTATAACCTATTTTTGCATTTATACAACAAATTAGTTTTTATTGCGTAGAATCTATGTACACACGGCTACACATCAAGTTATACATAACCAGTATAAGCTGACTTCTGATTGTACAAAAAACCTATAGGTATAATGCGAGGTCAGCTAAAACTGGAAATGTATAGCTTGATGTGTAGCCGTGTGTACCTACGTGTTTTACGTGTGCCATACCTATCTAGTCATTTTGCTAAACAAAGTAGGTAATTTATTCATTTGATCTGCATAGTTTCGTGGTGTTAATATTGAAAACTACAAATATAAATTATTAGCATAATAGCATACTTTTATGTAAACTTTAAATAAATTCACTAATAAATAATGCATTTATTTTATTAATGGCAGGCTTTATTTTAACTGATGATAAATTATGATAGTTAATTAGCTACTAGAAGTAAAACGGCTTGTCTGTTTTAATAAAAAAAATGTAGGTATGACAGAATCACGCTCTTGTTACATAAATTAATATAAATTATTACTTTAACTAGGTATAAACAAGTAGATTCTAAGCCTGCGTTCGCACGGACGCAAAAATATCGCGGCGAGATTCTATTGTGCACTGGAATTTCAACTCTTGGTGTTAAGCCGAGCATTGAGAATCCAAGTGCGTCAAAAAACTCACTGTTGGATTTTCAACTCTGCGCGCTAAATACCTAGTGTTAAAATCCAAAGCGCGAAAAAGTCGCCGCCGGAAAAACGCAGTAGCAATGGGTTTCATTTTGACAGTTCAACAACATTTTCATTTGCGTTGTTGAACAGACGCATTTTACGAACATATCGTCCACTTGCGACGACAGTGTGACATCTCAAATTATTAGAATTTTCGTTTTACAATACAATTGTGTTTTTCTTTTTGATATTTCATTTAATTAGTAGATAAACTCTAATAATTTCATACATAATAAAGCAATCTTGACAACAATTTAAGAGTTAGGCTCATTTAAAATTCCAAAAGTGGTTTTCTGTAAAATTACGGTTTTTGAGATGTCACACTATCGTCGCATTGTGGACGATATGGAGCAATGGATTAGAAATATACTTCAAAATAGTTCAAATTGAGAGTAATAGGTAGTTTGTTAGGTACGCAATAAGGGCGCTGGGCTTTCTAACGATATCCATACTAATAATAATTATATTATGCAAAAGTAACTCTTGTCTGTCTGTATGTTACCTACCTATTCACGCCCATTTTTAGCCGTTGGTCCTGAGCCTGATCTCTCTCCGGTCCTGTCGGATTTCCGTCCCATCGGGCTATGAGTGAGAGTGTTGTGCACTATAGTAGGTATCTCCCACGCCGAAGTCTTTAAATGCGGTCTGGAGGACTTTATTTACTCACGCCCAAACGGGTAAACTAATTTCGATGAAATTTGGAACACATGTAGACTATGACCTGGGTTACTGGACTAATAGATGGATGGATATAATACTTTTTATTCCGGTAGTAAGCTCTAGTGAGCTCATAAAAATAATAAGGAACAATTGTATTGTTTCCATATAATAACTATCTAACAGCGAGGCATAAAGGCATTAAGTCCGTCTTTGTACAGTTATTTTTACCTGTGCATAAAGTTTTAATAAAAAAACTGTTCAGCCTTTTCCAACTACGAGTGTGTTGCGGTCGGTTTCCAGTCTAACCGGATGCAGCTGAATACCAGTACTTAACATAAAGCGACTGCCTATCTGACTTCTATACCCCAGTTACTGGGTAACACGATATCCTTTGGTTGTACTGGTTGTTAGATTTTGGGTGTCTGACTACCCGTGTCGACTATCAAAGATCTACAAATAACAACCGGGACCAACGAAAGAAAGAAAGAAAGAAAGAAAGAAAGAAAGAAAGAAAGAAAGAAAGAAAGAAAATACGTTAACGACTTAACTTGCTTTCTGAGGCACGGATGGGTTTCGATATGTAATGGAAGGTCACCCATCCACGAACCGGCTGTGGCAAGCGTAGCTTAACTTTCGATCGACACGTGCGGCTGTTATCATTTAGCCACGAGCCCCACATAAAATAAATAAATAAATAATAAAGTTAATAAGTACCTTCCTAGGTATATTGCCTAGGTAAACAGAAAGTAGAGTAAGTCCACTAACCGCCGCACTAATAAACGTTGTATAGCGTATGTATACAGGAAGATTTTTTATCACCATCCAAATTTTTACAGGGTGTTCTACCCATGAATACGAACAACTTTCACTATGAGACCAACTATGAAATCACGAAAAAAAAAAAAACAGTTGTTTCATACATTTTGGTCAAGTAGGTATTGAACTTTTGTATGAAACAGCAGATTTTTTTTTTTCGAGAATTCAGAGTTGGTCCCATAGAGAAGTTTTTCATAATCATGGGTAGAACACACTGTAAAAATTTGGATGGTGATTAAAAAATCTCCCTGTAGTTATACAACGCTTTGTCTTCTTCTTTCGAAAGTCAAATTACTGACGGCTTCATTCATCTGATATAATATATTTATTAGTAAGAGGGCAAAAATATAATCCTAAAATCAACTGAAGTATTAAATATTTGCCTAATAGCGGAGTCCGGAGAACTAGTTAACCTACTTTTGCGTGACTCATAAGCAGTTATTTTCTAGAAATCACGGCAGCTTAAAATTAGACGCCATACAGTCACGTTTGAAGGACGCGTTGATGAATATAGGTTTATTGCTGTAGAAATAAGAGGTTACTCCATCCACAGATTTTCCCTACTAATCTTAGGAAGTTCTTGGGAGAAAGGTTTGTTTCAAACAAAGTAATATTCACATAATAATTATATAAGCTAATAGTCTTAAAATAAGAATAATAGCAATAATAGCAGCGTATCAATGCTGCCATTCTTCGGCACTTTTCGTGTTAACTGTGATGCGGATGAATTTTTTGGTGAACTATGATTCCTTCCCCGCCTCTTTTTGTGCCCTATGATTCATTTGCCGCTTTTTTTATTTATGGACAAATACATTATTATTATAATTTTAAGTCTTGGGATGATTAAAATTAAAGTTAAAATATGGATCGGTTATAGTTTAAGTTTCAATTTTTAATACCTATAAATAGTTCCAATGAACTTAGGAATGCCCCGATAACAAATTCATTCTATGCGTCTGTAGCTACGAGCCGAACGCGGCAAGCGTGGCGTAAAATTCGATCGACTCATGCGGCTGTTATTATTTAGCCACGAGCCCCTCTACGTTATGCAGGAACAAAAAAAAAAACCAAGGGTGTAATTACTCACAGAGAACTCCTCAGCTAACGAAATCCTTTCTTCTTTCAGGTGGGAACAGCAGCGGCCGAACAATTAAACAAACTATTAGAATCAGGACTACTTCTTGAGAAGTTCCACGTGATAGGCCACTCTCTAGGGAGCCATGTGGCCGGATACACTGCCAGGGAACTCAAGACTAAGTACAACAAAATTGTAAAAAGGTATATTATAAAACTTTTTCTAATTATTGCATCTCATCTAATCAAAAATTTTACCCAACCGGCGGCGGCGCAAGCCGAGATGTTTTAAAATAAATGTTCGATTTACCTTCTTGCTATTTATATAGAACTTAACTTATCGTAATTCAATCACTGACCTCTATTAATATATCCAATACAAGTCAGTGGAATCAATTGGTAAGATGATAGGCAGAAAATAATTATCTCTATGATTAGATAACACACACACTTTAAACTTAAAAAAAAACAACCGTCTCAATAAACGAAAATGCAGAACCAACAACACCGACTTCCAAAATTAAAGTTATTTTTCACTTTGTAGCGCTTTTTTGTTTGGAAATCGGTTGTTTTTTTTTTAGTTTTTTTTTAGGCTAGCCTAATGTCAACTGCTCATCACCTTTTACAAAATATTGTACTTATATAAAAAATATAATATACTTTTATAAAAAAACTACAAAGTGATAAATAACTTTAAATTCGGAAGTCGGTGTCGTTGGTTCTGCATTTTCTTTTATTGATACCGACTTCCGAAATTAAAGTTATTTATCACTTTGTACCTAGTTTTTTTTGGAAGTCGGTTGTTTTTTTTGTAATAAAATTTTTATTTTTCACTTTTTAGTGAGAGAGTTTATATTTATGTATTTATTTATATATACTTTATTGTACACTAGAAAATACATAACAAAAATACGATTATTAATACAAAACATACAATGGGCGGCCTTATCGCTTTCTGCGATCTCTTCCAGGCAACCTTGGAATGGACAGTGATTGCGTAAATATAAAAAATGGGGTTGTCAGTGGTGTAAAATAATGTAGGCACAAAAATAGATACATAGCTATATATATAATATATATATATATAATGCTGTATAATAGATACATAAATAAATACATATTCAATATACATATAAACAAAGAAAATAAATGATGACTACAGATTATTGTAGCTACGAAAACAAGATCACAACAACAAGTATTCCTCCTGTATAGTTACGTACGTAGTATGGTTGCTGTGTTAGTTGTGTATGCTCCTGTGTAGTTTGTAATTTATCTAATTTACAATAGCCTAACGTCAACTGCTCATCACTTTTTACAAAATATTGCTTTTCCCGATGCTGGGACGTTAATCGTTGAGAAGTTCTCTTGGTAAGAACTCCTCAACAACCACTCACCATACGCATTGTGACGAGCATAAATTGCTTAGCAACCACATTAAAGTAATTGAATCGCAACCCGTGAAATATTTATCCTTCAGTAGTTCCGATGGCCATCTGTGGTCTTCATCATCAGCTTCACTTTACCAAATGATGATTTCCGAGAGCAAATGCTCAAGTTACTTAAAAAAATACTCAAATCGCTATAGGTTTGCCTATAAAATTTGTGGGTTTCCCTCGATTTCCATAAGATCCTCTCATCAGATTCCAACTTGATGACAATGGGACCACCTCGAGAATATAAAAAACATTCATAAAGTCGAACATATAACCTCCTCCTTTTTGGAAGTCGGTTAAAAAGTATTAGGCTAGCAAACTGTCCTCAATAAAGAAACGAATGAATTATGATATCTATAATGTTAGGAGTTGTAAAATATATGAAGAAATCTACTTATAAACTATAAAAAATTTATTTTCTATTTGTGGTGAGCAATAGATACTTAATTTAGGACAAACTTTTCCATGAAACTTTTAATTCAACTTACTTACTTATATAAAATTAAAATATTGATACAATAACGGTTGTGAAAATACGAATACATGAGTCACTTGTTCTTTCTAATATTATGATCATTTAACTGGACCGTACCTGACACCTGGACAACAAAAATAAAAGTCGTTTCCAAACAATTATTTATGCTCAGTCACTTAGTTTATTGTACAGAATGCGTAGACAATGGTTTCGTGATGGGTATTTCACACCCAGCATAAATAATAATGACCAAGATAATGTTGAGAGTGAAAATGGTGAAAGTATAAATTAACCACAAAACTAAATTGTACTAGATTTAGTCATGTCGTAAGTTGCATAAATCGTAGGCAAAAAGTAGTCCTTTGCAAGAATAATACAAGTGCTAATTCGCTTTATCTAAAAAAAAAAAATGTTAAGTAAATATTGGCCAAATTAAATGTAGGTACGATAAGGCAAATTAATGTCACAAGACATCCTCTATATTGTTATCATGCGAAAGAACCTTAATTCGATATCGCCGTCCTTGTTTAACGTGTTGAGAAAGTACAAGGTCTTTTGAGTCTAACATGGTAAGGTTACTTAATCATGAAAAGAATATCAGAAACTTCTATTGCTATTTATATTGAAGTGTCTGATAGATTATATACTAAGGATGATCTTATAGATTCTATAAAGGTATAGGTACTAATGAAGCCGAAGAGTTTGTTTGTTTGAACGCGCAAATTTTTCGAACTACCAGTCAGATTTGAAAGAATATTTTTGCATTTGTTAGCCAAATTCTTGAGGAAGGCTATAGGCTATTTAACCTTACCCCTAGGAGCCGAACAAAAATAAAAAAGTCAGAAAAAAAGCTAAGCAAAATCGAAGTATATAGTAGTAGTACGAATAGCACAGATTATAAGTAATCTGTGGTAATAGCGGGGACGAGACCGGGAAGGTCGGGGGAAAAAGAAATTTCACGCGGACGAGGTCGCGGGCAGAAGCTAGTTTAATAATAATTATGTTCGAAGCTAAAGTATTCTGTAAGCCTCCAAATTTTTTCTTACTTTGGCAGCATTAGGTAATTTTGCTTAATTGAAAAATTACTTTAAATCCTACACAATAAAGTTCAGTTTACGCTACAACTTCAAACATTTTTATAACTTGTTCAATAGTGCTAGTCACTCTGAAATCAATTTAATCGTCATTAAAATAAAGCTAATATTTGTATAACTTGAAATAATATTAGTTTGTAATATAAGTTTACAAACATACATAAACTCAAACCTTCTTACCCCCATGGGAAGAAAGTGAGTGGTAGGCTAGAAACTACAGAACGCCACCTGCTACGATCCTTACATACCCCTTGCTTTGTTTACGTTCATACATCAGAGGGTCAACTTCCGTTATTTTAAGAACCGTTCACATCTCAATCTGTCAAAAATACGTCTAATTTCCCTATACATTTTTGACAAGTTTTTGACATTGATTGGCGCTGAGTACGAAAATTGGCTATCTGTAGGCCAATTCTCGTAATTTAAAACGTTCAAAATCTAGTCGCAGTCTCATCTCAGCGACAAACAAATGTCAAAAACTTGTCAAAATGTACTGAAATTTGAGGCATTTTTGACAGATTGAGACTGAGATCAGACTGTGAACGTTCTTAAAATTACCAGAATTGCCCCTCTGGTCATACACACACGTCAGTTGCGTGTACTATGCTCCTAAGCTTTCTGATAATTATATTCCTACTAGGGCGTCCCGTTCCGGTGTTTCTAGCGTATCCTTAGTATAACAATTACCATAATATTAATACACCCCATTTTCTTAAAACCACACTAAATTAACATCAGCCTACAAACATTTCAGATTAACGGCACTCGATCCTGCTTTTCCAGCGTTCTACCCTGATGGTGTGGTGATGGAACACGTCAACGGGAAGGATGCGGAGTTCGTAGACGTCATACACACCGATGCCGGCGGCTACGGCGCGCCGGTCCGGACCGGAACGGCTGACTTCTGGCCGAACGGTGGGAAAAGCATACAACCGGGTTGCCCCCGATTTGCACCTGTACCTCTCTCGGATGATAGTAAGTACTAAGTGTTTTATTAAGTGTGATATCTGAGAAGATTTCATTTAGCAGCACTGATGATGATGTAGGATTGGGTTGGTTATTGTTGGGCTTACGTGAGCTTTTACAATGCTCCGTGGTACCTAATGTTACGTTACGCGTGCTCGAATAAACCAACGTGTCTGACGAGCACGTCCTTCTAACGCAACATTCCACTTACGCTTTTCGAAGGCCTACTAAGCTACTGCAAAGTCCTCTTATAATTTAATTGTGCCTATGATATGGTATTATATCTATAGCTCTTCTATTATGAGAGATTTTATTATTTTAGATATTTTTCTAAAATGTAATGATATTCAGCCTCATCTGGTAACACTGGGAGACGAGCCCAACCTTCTCGGAAAAACGCTAAAAGGAAGAATAGTAGGTAGCATTTTAACTTTTTTTCTTTAATATTGGTGTATGTCCTATATAAACCTTTGCTAAATAAATGCAAAGTTAATTAAGGTTTCGGATAACAAGCCAATCCTCATTTCTCATCGCATCTTGACTCCATGAGTGCATTTGATCATAACCCATCCAGCAGGATATTACTCCTTTGCACTGTTAACAACATAACACGACCATTTGCCTTTCATATTGATTATTATTGTAAGGCATCCCTGGGATATTAGGTAATTGTAACAAACTGGTAGTCTTCAATATAACTGTAATAGCACTTACTAAGTTTCAACAACTAAACTTATTTATTTCTAAATATTTCCAGACTTATGCAGCCACTGGCGGTCGTGGCGATTCTTCGCGGAATCGGTGATAAATCCTGAAGCGTTTCCAGCCTCTCCTGCCGAATCTTACCACAAATTTAGAGAAAATCCCACCCCTGAAGAAGGCATGGTGTATATGGGTTATAGCTGTGACAATAAGTAAGTAAAAAGCATCACTCTGAAAACATCGAAACAATATAAAATCGATTAAAAAGATTTATATAGGTCTTGGAAACAATTTCTTAGCACAATCATTAGAACACAGGTGTTTGCTGTATGGACTTTCTACATGGGGGTATCTTATAAGATATCTAAGGCGCCTGTCCCACTGACGACGAGGAAGCGACTAGATATCAACGATTATCTCGCTCAAGAAACGTACAAAAGTTTGTAGGTCCCGTCTATGTAAAAGGGATCACGGACTGTTCACACAACCGACGAGTTCTCGTTTATTGCAGCGGCAAGAGCTATCAAAGGGAGTAGAGTAGGTACTCGCTCAGCGCCCTACTCTTGGCGGGCAGAATACTCGATGAGAAACTCACGCTTGCACATGGTACATTCTCATACCAGCGAGTAATCTCTTGCCACCGCCGCGCACTCGTGCCTAAGAAATCTCTAAATACTTAAACCTTAGATACAACTCACTCTTTCCACGAATCTATGTATTATCAAAATGCATTGGTCATGTCAACCTGTTAGCATTTACCTAAATGAAGGAAGTTGAAACTAAACTGCGCTTTACATTGACATTAAATATTAAGGAAAAATAACACTAAATTTATATTTACACGAGTATACACTGCCGGGCCATAAT
This sequence comes from Gortyna flavago, assembly GCA_963669345.1. NCBI lineage: Eukaryota > Metazoa > Arthropoda > Insecta > Lepidoptera > Noctuidae > Gortyna > Gortyna flavago. Next base: position 13,419,878 of record OY770129.1, read on the forward strand.
AATAAAACCACAGAAATGTCTTCATACCAGCCATTATTGTCCTGCTGCAGAGCAAAGGTCTCTTTTCATACAGAGAAGACACAAGCATTAATCACCAGGCTTGCTCAAGACGGGCGTGCGATTTCAGACATATATGAGTCCAGGTTTCCCCCCGATGTTTTCTTTCACCGATGTCAGTATGTCTAAGATAAACGCAGAATACAAATGATTTGAAGAGTCACATTGTTATACTTCCCCGTATTTAAACCGCAACCTCATGCATGAGAGGCGAGGATAGAAATATGACTCTGCGGATCTACTTTTAAAGTACGTATTTCTTTAAGTACGGTACCAATAGTTGTGTTTTTCTTATTCCAGTGCCCAAGGATCGTATTATTTGACGACAAACTCCGAAACACCGTTCGGAAAAGGAATGGACGGGCTGTATCCGAAGAGCAAAAAGAATTCCATTAAAAAATAATTGAAAAAGTAGTGGGAATTAATCTCTTTAAAGTACTCATTCACAGCGATACTCAATTTAAAGTGTCAGACTTTTTGTAAGGAAAAAATCTTTAATGCTAAAGATGGCATGAGTACAATCACTCGACATAAATATAGTAAAAAAAAAAGATTGAGTATTGCAAAACTCTTTGAGATAAGTAACACATCACTTCACTTGATTTTTTCAGTGGATATAAATATAAAAAAAAATAAAGTAAAAAGATGAGTATGTACTAATAAAACATCACAGACGAGGCTTTAAGGCCTCCTCAAAATTTTCATGAAATTATGACAACTACCACAGTGACTTTAAAAACACTGACACTGAAATCAATAATGTGATATTTGTCCTCATTAAAATGGCATTGGGTGTAATATGGAAAGTACTTCCTTGATAAGTTTTTATTATAACTAAAATTGTTGTTAAACTTAATAATAAGTAGTGATGATGATTGTGATTAAAACGTAACGTAACGTTACGTTAAGTAACGTTTTGGTCTTGTTTTGTGATGTTATAACATTTTAATATAAATTCAATTATCACGAATGAAAACTTGTATCATGTTGTCACAAGTAATTTCACAGATAATGATATATTTTAATTATAAATGATATATTATTATTAAGTGTGTTATTTTTTGTGATTATTTCACATTTTTGTCTTAACTTATTATAGAAGCCAACAATTTCAAATATTAGCTGCAATTATTAAAAGTAGTCAACTCAGCCTATCGCAGTCCATTGCTGGGCATAGGTTTCTCCCAGGCTGCGCCACAACACCCTGTCCTCCGCCTTCCGTAACCAGCCACCTTTTTTAGTAAAAGTGTAGTGTATAGGCAGAATAGATGATATAATTATAGTACATTATCTAATAATTATTGTATGATTTAAAACATGAAGAGCCTAAAAAAGAATAACACATTCAATGTCAAATGTAGTAACGCACAAAACTTTATAGGTAAGATATAAGATTGCATCGAATAGAACTTTATAAAAGTTATATTATATAATGTAACATCACAAAATCGTTAGTTTTAATAATTTATTAGTGTTCAATCGGTACTTAAGGGAACAAAAAATATTATTTTAATTTTATAGCAAGACACTGTAAAATATTTTGTTGTTGATTTGATGTAATGTCTGTTTCCATAACAAAAAACTAAAAAAAACGAAAGTGCTATTTTTACTGAATTCCCCTTGTATTTAGTAAGTACGAAAATAATCTAATTATTTTTTCAAAAAACTTTTTTCATCAAAAAACCGACTTCAAAAAAGAACACCACAAAGTGATAAATAACTTTAATTTCGGAAGTCGGTGTCGTTGGTTCCGCATTTACGTTTTTCGACACCGATTACTAGGACTACTACCTACGCTTTGGTGTCTCCATAGGGAGAAGAACGGGCAAGAAACTCCACGGACACTCTTTTAAATCATAAAATTGTTACAAAAATATGGGTTAAATCATTCATGTTGAAAATATACATGTGAGAACGATGTAGAAAGACGTGCACGTTAAAAGCGTCAAAAGCAGGGCCCCCGGCAGTAACGAAGTTCAAAATGAAAATCCAAAATGGCGGCTGCAAAAATGTCCAAATAACAATTTTTTTACATTTTTGCAGCTTTCATCTTGAATTTTCACTTTGACCTCACTACTGGCTCCAGCACTCTGGAAAACCATGAAGACAACAACCGTGATGAAACATTTTATAATTTTTGCAGCCGCCATCTTATATTTTCATTTTGACTTCACTATCAGCTTCAATAGGTACCCTCGAAAGCCATGAAAACTATATATCTCTCTCTCTCTCTGTTTTTTTCATACATAGGTATAATAAACCATCATCTTTCATCTTTCTTTACATATAAAAAAAAACGTTTTTTTTCATTACGTGACGATTTTTACCAGTTTACCGTAGCAAGCTCCGTAAAACAACGTCGTCGTTCCAAAAAATATTAATTCGATCACTGACAGACATCGCATAGCCTAAACCGCTGGCTCTTGAAGCATGAAATGCCCAAACGTTACATAAATAACAAAAGTGCACACTAAGGATGTATTTTTTTAAATTTATCTCATATAGGGGTTAAATAGGGTATGAAATTTTATATGGATGTACGTCTTTTTTGACGATGAGATATCCCATCGACCGTACTGCAATAAATAAATCGCACTGATAATACAATACTGCTGTAACTCAAAAAATTTAAAATTTTAGATCACATCATATTCAAACGTAAAAATGAAAAAAGTTTTAAATAGCAGTATTATATTATCAGTGCGAAATCATCATTTCAGCCGAGAGACGTCGACTGCTGGACATAGGCCTCCCCCAATAAATAATAATAATTATGATTCTAAAAAGTCTTAAAAACCGTGCGAAGCATGTTAGTCGCTAGTAAGGTTGGAGAAAGCTTTGTTGTAAGAAAACTCAAGTAATTATTTCTTTATAATTTTTAAGTTTTACCAATAGGTAGTACCTACTAGGTATCTTACCATACTGTCTACTAAAAATAAATTAATAAAAATCTTTATTGCAGACCACACGATCCATAAAAAATACACACAATTTAAAAATAATAAGTTAAACAATAAAAATCATGGCACATTACACATACTTGAATAAACTAACTCCTTTAATCTCTTGCGCAATACAATAACAATATATTTTCGTGGTATTTCCAACCACCTTTTGTAGGTCTTGGTAGCATACTTACCTGCATCCTATTAGAAGTTCCTTAATTTTACTGTTACTACACGTTCCAACCCTGGACATGAATGATGTAATTCTGCTTCTCTGAATGGCATTGAACGCGTAGCTTCGCTTCCGCGGACAATGCAATAACACAATAAAAAAGACATAATTTAAAAAAACCATTTCCACTCCGTGTAAAGTTGCTAAATAATTATACGCCATATAAATATAAAAATAAATGATTCATCATTAAATAAACAGAAATTAACACAAAATGTCTTCTTTCTGTTCAGCGTGGAGTAGCCAGAGGTACTACCTACCCCCAGAGGTACTATCGCGGACACTCCCGCCTGACCACCACTAAGTTCATTTTTGCTTGCACTAAAAAAATAGAAGCGCTCTCTAGTAAGCGTGTCAAGGTCAAATAGTTCGTCCGTAAAATTCACAAAAGGAGTACACGTGATGCGTCACTAAGCTGCGCAGTGCTGGGGGCCTAAAAAGGCCACTTTGGCAGAATCACAACACACTTCATATCACGCAATTTCATCTGTATAACAGTTTTGTATGGAGATTCGTAAAATGCTATAGGTACACCTCTGCCTAACCTTTCAGGGATATATAGGTGTGAAACTGTCAAACAGATGAATTGCGTGATATGAATTGTTTTATGATTCTGCCAAAGTGGCCTTTTTAGGCCCCCAGGTTGCAACTATCGCTCTCCGTTATCACTTTAGGAAAGTGATATGCGAAAATTTTAAGGGTTTAGGTTAGGTTAGGATTAGGCGAAAAAATGTTTAAGTGATCAGGCGGAAAAGGCCGCGATGGTACATCTCACGATTTTTTAAATACAACTACTAATAAGTTTGACTTTCTGTGACTTATTTTCTTTCGTTTATGACTGATGGCGATATTAACGCCTTCGAAGAACAAAGACTCGTACCTAACTACGAGACAACTCATTGGAACAAAATTTAATAAATAGGCTTTTCAACAAGGGGTATTAATAGAATGAACAAAGTAAATAAACATGTATTGTTAAATTCTATTACGGAATTCACCTGGATAGATGGGCCAGGTTCGCGCAGTGCGTGGCTGAAGACGGGCGCCTCATTGAGCCTGGCCTAGGACGCCGTTTCTGGGCTCGCGTGGTACATCAAAGCTCATTCCCTCTCACCGAGAGAAGGCCTGTGTCCCAGCAGTGGGAACATTATATACTGATTATGCGAATGTGCCATAATTACACAGCACACTTCTACAGACGTGTGTGTCTTGTCCAATTGTCCATCGACTAGAAAAATATTTTTGTTGTAGTAGTCACTCCAATGATTTAAATTAAAGGATCAACCCAATTATGGTCTGCGTCTTGACAGTAAATACCCGGAAAAAAGATCTGGATTCAAAGGGGAAAAAATGGGATATTGCTAGGAAGTTTAAACTTATTTTTATTATATTTACATAGTGTCTTATTAGCTATTCAATCTACACATTTTGTATACTGCTGCCTTTATTCCCATCCCCCCCCCCCTACCTGTAGTCTAGTCATACGTTCATCTTTCCCAGATTTCATTCATTTCCTCTACTCTTCTATTCATCAAAATACTCAAAAATTTCCCCACTACTTCATTCTCATTCATCCGCATCACATGACCATGACAATCGGTTAATATGAATACTTTACAGGCAATACCTGTGTTCATTAAATTGTAGGTTATTTGCAATTCACTGAAAGATACATGCTAAACAGATTATCATCATCTGCCTAGCCTTTTCCTAACTATGTTGGGGTCGACTTCCAGTCTAACTGTGTGCAGCTGAGTACCAGTATTTTACATGGAGCTATTGCAACTGACCTCCAAAACCCAGTTACTGGGTAATACGATACCCCTTGGTGTGACTAGTTGTCAGACTTTCGGGCTTCTGACTACCGTAACGACTGTCAAAGATCCAGGAATGACAGCCGGGAACAGTGGTTTAACGTGCTTTCCGAGGCACGAAGGGGGCATGCTAAATAGATATTGGGAGTATATTACTACGTCAATCATTTATTTCTTCATGATATTCAAGTTGTACAGTACTTATAGGCTACCTACTAACAATGGTACCTACAATATTTAAGATTAATTATTACCTATATTTTATCTTCTTCTGTATCATTCATTTATGAGAACTCACATTTTCCTTATTTACAATAAAAATTCTAATCGCAACCAGCGCGCGTGCGTGTATGTATGACCACCCGATCTATTCTGTAACAATATCACCGTGAAAACTTAGGTGAAGTGAGCTGTCATTCCACCTAATGCTAGGGATTGACATTACTGACAGCTCACTTCACCTAAGTTATCACAGTGAGATTTTTACAGAATAGCACTGCAGATGTGTGAACGGAAACGATGTAATAGGAGTATGTAATTATTGTAGCAGGTAGCATTTGTTAGTTTTTGCCAACCCCCATAGAAAGAGGTTATGTTTATTTATTGACATGGCACTGCAAAGACTTATTCGCTAAAACATACCTAAACAAACAAAAACTACATACAGATTTATGTATAATGCATTCATCACTTACAGAAGTGCACAGGACTTAATGATTGTTGATTAACATATCTTAATATATATAAATTACGTGTCACGATGTTTGTCCGCGATGGACTCCTAAACTACTTAACCGATTTTCATCAAATTTGTACACCGTGTGCAGTTTGATCCAACTTGAAAGATAGGATAGAAAAAAAAAATATGACAAAAACGTTAGCCACAGCAACGCGTGGCCGGGTCAGCTAGTAAGTTATAAATCATAGTGGGTAACTACAGCTTTGAGCCGTTTGGGGTCGAAACGCTCGGGTCATGGGGCCCAAGAACGCGTCGCCTTTGTAAGGAAATTTCTCACCGGCCGGTTGACACTTCATGTGACCAGAGGCCTGGGTCGTTCTTTGGCAAAAAAATTATTAGCATTGCCATTCAACGCGGCAATGCTGCCAGTCTTCTGGGCATGTTTCCGGATGACAGCGATGCGGACGAGTACTTCGACGCATAAATTTAATATCTTTTTGTTTTTGTATTTATTTATACATATAGATAGTTAGTCTTTTAATTTAGTACCCGGTGTAAATAGTTAGGAGATTATGAAAATAAACGGCATATTATGATGAAAAAAAATTTTCAAAATAATCTTAACTAAAAATGAACTACGTTCACCCATACGATGGGGAATTTATATATAACAAAAAAAAATTTAAAAAAATTCTATGTGTAAAAATTACTACTAAACATTTCAAATTCTTAACACAAGTAGGTAGCGGCCAACTTTGGGAACAGAGTCCATTTTTATAAACCTATTACCAAAATGCTTTAAACTTTAATTTATTAATTATAATATAAGTACCTACTTAAACACTTGGACTACTCGTGGAGGTTTCATTCAAAATCCAACTGGTCAATTCTTGAAATGTCATTTGTTCTGTATACTCTGTTTCGACTGAGCGTTGACATCTGAACAATCTAGTTATGCTCCAATGTACGAAATACATTAAACCTCCCAACATTAAAATTCTGTAAAAGAATAAATCCATTATAAAATAGTAGGTACAGAAATTTAAACAAAATATTTATCACTAATATTCGCCAAAATAGTAGGCAGATAGATAGATACCTACGCCCATGGCATTTTACAATCTCCGATCGCACTATAGAACACTCGAATTTGTTCCTTATTTTCTTTCTCTCACAGATCAATCACGTTAAATCACACATAATTACGAAGAATTGAACAATACAAATTTCATAAAATAGTTTATGAAATATCTTGTTAACAACATAATATTATTATCTTTATTTTATTGATGCATGCGCATCGCGCCACCGGATGACACTGTCCCTTTTAAACAGTTTAAGAATATTATATATCCGAAGAGTTTAAATAGACATTCCAATCAGAGTAATCATGTTATACAACAAAGCAAAAAAAAATCATTTATGCATTCTATAATTTTATTATAATATTAACTAGCTGTAGCCGCGGCTTTGCTCGTGACTGTATATTCTATTAGCATTATAAGTAAATCGGAACGCGAAGTCATAGTAGTTTTTTATTACTAACAAAATGGATCATGTTTTCTGAAAATATAAATAAATAAATAAATAAATAGTATATTTCTTATGTTCTCTGCAACGTCGGGGGATTTTGTTAATTTAAACTAAAATACACCACTAAATAAATATTGTATTTGCTTGAATTTAAAGTAATTAAATAACACAGATAAACCATAAATGTGCTTCGGTAATCTTCGTGCTTCCGAATTAGTACGAAGGTAGTGGCATAGTATGGGTATTTAACCTCCCACTGCCCTCCACAGAGGCACCTTGTCATTTGTCACTGAAAGGTTTGAAAAGGTTTTTTGAAATCGCGTAGAGTGGTAAATCGACAATTTTCTAACCAGGGTAATAAAAAGTAGGCAAGTACTTTCATGGTAGTAACAGCTCTTATACATATGTATAGATCTCATCATCTCGCGTTAGTATTGCCGAAGGTAAACTATGATTGGCAAAGCGCATAGTTTTCCTGGGAATTTTGCATGTACATATTTATATAGGATCCCAACAACTGGCTTACCTTTCGCCAGGTATATTTTAGTTCCAGGTAGGGACATTGAGTCAACAATACCTAGCGAAAGATATTTATAAAAAATCCCGCACTCCTCTTTTGGAAATACAGGCGTAAATTTGGTAAGGTGTGATGCAAAAATTGCAGTCTCACTTATCTTTCTCCAGTTTTTAACTGACTTCAAAAAAGGAGGTTCTCAATTCGCCTGTATGTTTTTTTTTAATATTTGTTACGCGATATCTCCGGCATTTATACCTAAATCGATTTCAAAAATTATTTTTAATATACCTACATACGTCTTTGAAATTGCTTTCATTGTGGGAGGCAAGTCAAAAAAACCAATGATAACAAAATCGGGGGATACAGTTTAGTGTTGCAGCTTCATATCTATCATCTCCATCCTAAATTCAAATAGACCATTAGATAGCTAAAAGGTCAAAGAATTTATTACGCCAAGTGAGGACTATGATACATCGGGCGCGGTGGAGGGGGAAGCGCCGCCATTTTGAGGTAATTTTGCTGCGCATCGAGATTTCCACTTAGTATAACTTTTGACTCGGAAAAGCTATGACGTTCGTTTAAGTTTCAATCGTCAGCTCTCGTCAAAATCTACCGATTGTATACAAAACGTTAGTGTAAAAAGTGACAGTGAATATAATGTGTTATAATAAAAATAAATATAGTATCAAAAATATGTAATGTCGGCCTATAAAATATATGGTAGCCAAATCAAAATACAGAGATCGTATAAGGTTGAAAAGAGATTCTCAAGAGAAATCGTTTTATTAACTGCTTGGGTAGTTTTTGAGTTAGCTTCAATAATACGGATTTTTGCCCCTTAGTTTATATTTATGTTTTTGTAATAACTTCCTGTCACTGATATTTACATAGCAAGAGTGTTATACGAATTTGTGCACAACTTAAAAGTGAAAAATAAAAACTTTTTTACAAAAAAAAAACAACCGACTTGAAAATAAGACACTACATATTCTCTTCATCTTCTTTGGAAGTCGGTTGTTTTTTTTCTTGTGTATTTTAAATTTTTTCAAACCACTAAAAGCTTAATTTTAAAATGTTTGTTTTATAGCAAACATTGAAGCGTGTATTATTTCTAAATCAGAAGTCCAAATCTCGTAATTTTAAACGTTCAAGATCTAGTCGCATTCTCATCTCAGCGACAAACAAATGTCAAAAACTTGTCAAAATGTCGGGAAATTAGAGGTATTTTTGACAGATTGACACTGAGATCAGACTGTGAACGTTCTTAAAATTACGAGAGTTGCCCCTCTAGCCTTTTCGGTGCCTAAAAATGTTAAGCTTTGCGCCTATAGAGATACATCTTGTAATCATTGGAACTGCCCCATCTGACCTCTACATTATAGCCAAATTAATGGATCATATTCAAATAGTTTATGGAAGTATGATGACGTGTAAAGATAATGTTTAATGGTAAACGTAGGTATCACTTAGATTATCATCGTTAAAGTGCCATCCCCATCCAGTAGAGTGCATGTTTGTCATGAGTGCTCATTTCCAATTCCTTACGAATTACTTTTCAACATTACTTTAATAAATTGTAACATAACTGTAAATTACTAGAAAAAAATGTATTACGAAGCGAAAACAGTCAGCATTCCCTGCAAGGTAACTTAACTTTTTTTTAGTTAACCTATGTCGTCCCACTAGCCCACTACTGGGCAAAGGTATCCCCCATATTTTTCCATACCACATGATATTTAATTTATTTAAAACAGTATTTCATTAGACATTCAATCTACTTCTTTAGTGACCTCCTTTCTTTAGACAATTTTATTTAGGGCCGGCGCAGCATGTCTTTCATACCCACATCTCTATTAGCCATGTTCTCAATAGTTACCCTCTTTCTAACTATATCATCTTTCATCCGCATTTCATCCGTCATTTCTTTGGTTTTTCGTTACTTTTGTAAGAATTTATATTTGTCGTCAAAACTTTCCTCATGACTTGTTCCTCAATTCTCTAGATCGCCACGTGATGACTATCGATGAATAAAGGATAAGAGAGTCCGTGGAGTTTCTTGCCCGTTCTTCTCCATAGGTACCTACTACGCTTTGGAATGGACAACTAGCTTCATCTTTCTGACTGGCCGACCCCTTGACAATTCAAAAGTGCTTGTAATTGGTTTATTTAAAATAAAAGCTTTGTGTTTTGAGTTTTAATATGAAATGTTAATGTTCAAGTACCAATAGTTCCTGTTCGGTAAGTTGTAGGCCATTTAAAATTCAATGAAAGATGGATGAGAGGAGATATTGGGTCAACTCGGTACAATAAAACACAAACATTCTTACGAAAATATTTTATTTCTTCATTTACAGTACTTATAAACTACCTACAGTAGTACCTACCTAAAATAATTAATATTCATATTAATTACAAAATTATGTCACACAACCTATGTACGGTTACCAAAGGAGATAAGTAACCAGAGTCGTCAGATATAGCTGAAGTTTAATAAGAAACCGATGGATATTTTCGAATAGAATTTAATTTAATTAATAGATTACGAACAGTTAATTTATCAAATTAAATTTCATTCGAAAACCTCCACCGGTTTCTTATTAAACTTCAATTAATATATGCGACAACCCTGGTTACTTATCTGTTTTGGTGACTGTACATTTTCTTTAATCACACAATATAATATAAAATTAATCTACTAAACATTTTAAATACTTATTACAAGTAGGTAGGTAACGACACTCTGGCTTTGGAGAAAGGGTCAACAACTTGTTTACAAAAAAAATACAAAAAGTTTGCAGTTATTTGCACAACTTTTACAGTAAATCTTACAAAGCGACCTCCTTTTAAGTAAAAGATAATTATATCTGTGCTAGGTTAATAAGTGTATGAACCTGTAATCTACATAGATGTGTAGTTTAGCTTAATAATGATAAAATTGGGACCTATTTATACACTTGGACTACTTGTGGTTTAATTTCATTCCCAAATAGTCAATTCTTCAATTGTCTTAATTTCTGTACACTCTGTTTCAAGTGAGCGTTTAATAATCTTCTTTATACCTTTATATATGCCATACGCCAAAGCTCCGCCGATTATAAAATTTCTGTAAAGTAAATCCATGATAAAATATACAGGAATTGAAACAAATTATTTGTCACTTTTCCCCAAAGGTGTAAGATACCTACGGCCACATTTCGCAATTTTTTAAGACCTCGACTATAAATAAATCGATTCTTTTCTCAATTTCAGTTATTTTACTAACACTATTTTATTAAATTTCTTGTTAACAAGATAATATATTTATTTTATTACTGTTGGCGCGTAGCGACCGCGCTGAACCACCGACCCCGCGCTGCTGAATGACAGTGGTTCATATACCTGATAAAGGATAAGACATTGAAGAATTTATATAGCCATTGCAACAAGGGCTATTTTGATTATGAACAAAGCTAATAAAATGTGCATGGTTAAATTCCCTTCTTTTCTATTATAATAATTACGTAAGGCACTTCTGTTGTAAATTGCTCTTGCAAACAATTATCGATGTAATACTGAATAATGGACATTTGTTGAATGGAGACAGAGTATGTTCAATCAATCAGAAATCACCAAAATGGATATAGGCCTCTCCCAGGCTCATAAATGGAAATAGGCCTCTCCTAGGTTGCGCCACAACACCCAGTCCTTCGCCTTCCGCATCCAGAAGAGCAGAGAGAGTAAAAATATTATCACTCTTTTTGAACGAGTTTCAAAGATCTGAAGACCAATCGTTGAAAGAATATGCATTTTATCTGAGGGCTATGAAAACCCCCTATTGAAACATCTTTTTGCCTATATATCTTGTAACTAACTCAGAAACTAGTAGGTATGCAAAAGGACATCACTCAGGTCTCGAACATTTTATATCCAAATATTAATTAAAAATCTTTACGGTTTTTTTTACCGGTGTGCCCAGATGTATTAACGTAAACAAAGCAAAAGGAGTATGTAAGGATTGTAGCAGGAGAAAGTAAGTTTATGTTTATTAAGAAAATACTACTAAACATCTTCAGCAGCATCAGCTTTGACATAAATCATAAATGCTCAAAATGCTTAACAGTGTTCTTAGATCTCGAGAAAGCTTTTGGGAGCGTTATGTCCCGATTCTAGAGTACAGGCTATAAAGCCAACAGGTACCTATAAGAGGAACGGCTCTCTGCCTTTATAAAAGGTACCTTATAGACATAAATGTTTAAACAAACAAACAGCAAATGGATAAAATCAATAACTTATTTAGTGTTGAGAGTCCCACGGGGGAGCGGTTTGGGTCCGCCAGTCTTTTTAATTTATATTGACAACATTATGCAATATACGGATTACCGGAGAACAAATCTTCTCATACGCAGATTTGAGATTTTCTCAGGAACGTCAAGGAAACATGTAAAAACTGTCTCTGATGAGGGTCTAATTGAGATAGCTGGCTGGCTTAAAGCCAGCCTTTTAATATCACTAGACAATTTTTTTGTTTTTCCCTAAACCAAAGGTGCCAGCCTGGAACTAATAACTTTGACATTGTGATACATGTTTGCCAATATAATGGCCCTCTATACCTGTTATTGTTGTGAGCAATCCATTCAACAGGACAGCTCTACAAAATATTTGGGCATATTGTTGATCAAAGACTGTCATGGCACCCGTCGCATTGAGATCCATAAGTAAAGGATCACGAAACTCATTTGGGTCTTTAAAACTTCACGACATGTTAGTGTGCATGCACACGAACGTGCCGCTCGTGTATTTGAGTATGGTGCTTAGCTTTTTTTTTTTTTTTTTAAGGATGTAAAATCATCCAATGACCCCTCCCGCTCTGGGTGGAGCGGAAGGGAGTGTCAGACTCTTACTGACTAAAACCCATCCGTGTTCCTTCCTTAGCCCTTTATGTTCCGGGGCAGCGGTAACCCTTTCGGACAATCCCGCTGCCCCGGCAGGCTTCGGCCCTAACGGGCCCCTCCATGTCTGCTGACATCTCTTTGAGGCGCGCGTGGAACACATACGCGCCGTCCGGCACGGGCCTGGTCCTGATCGGACGGCGAGCTACCCATTACTCGCCGTCCGCAGGCCCGCGCCTACGGTGGCCGGGAGTCGTCACGCGGCTCCCGACGCCCGGAGCGTCTACCGCGGCGGCTGGGACGGGCGGCCCTCTCGGCTCTCTCCCTCTCCCATCCCGCCACCTCCTTCGCTAGCATGACTGCTTCGCAGAAGGAGGTGACTGCCTCCCACTCCCTCTCGCCCCGGACCATGGCTTGGACCAGGGCCGGGCGCGAGAGGTCGCCGCCGCTGCCGATCGCCTCTACGAGGACACGGCGGTGCTCTGCCCAAGCGGGACAGACCTCCACCGTGTGCACCACCGTGTCCTCTGGGCGATCCTCGCAGTGGTGACACCCGGGCGTTTCCTCCCGCCTGATTATGTGCAGGAACCTCCCGAAACATCCGTGTCCGGTGAGGACCTGCGTCAGGCGGTAGGTGAGGGCGCCGTGACGCCTCTCTAGCCACTCCTCAAAGAGGGGCCTTACCGCCGCTATCGCGGCGTGCCCTGCGCTGGGTTGCGACAGTCGCGCTTTCCATGCCGCCATGAGATCGCGCCGGAGGTCCGTCCGCTCCGCAGCAATTTGCCGCGGAAGCGGGTTTTCCCCCCGGCGTAGTGCCTCCGCGCGCCACTCAAAGAGGCGCGCGAGGACTATCGCCTCCAGATCCCATGGCGGCAGTCCGGCAAGGAGGCTTGCCGCCTCGCGCGAGATCGTGCGGTACCCCCGTATCAGCCGTATGGCTACCACCTTTTGGGGCGCGTTCAAGTAGTGGGCGGCTCGAAGCCGCAGTGAACGCGCCCACACCGGGGCGCCATACACGGCCATGGACCGCACGACCCCCGCGTAAAGCCTCCGGCAGGAGGCGTTTGGCCCCCTCAGGTTGGGCAGGAGCCGCTTGAAAGCGGCCCCAGCCCGTTCCAGTTTGGGGGCCAAACGTCGGAAGTGCTCCACGAAGTTCCACCGGCTGTCGAGGACGAGACCCAGGTATTTCATCGTCGTCTCGACGCCGATGTGAACCCCTCCTACCGTAAGTTGGGATCCCGATGGTGGCCCGTTCCGAAGCCCATGAAATGTCATGGCTTCGGACTTGATGGTGCTTAGCTTACTTTAGCTTAATAATTATAAAACAAGTAGGTACCTACTTAAACACTTGGAGTACTTGTTGTTTCATTCAAAATCCAACTGGTCAATTCTTCAAATTTCCTATGGTCTGTATAATCAGATTCGACTGAGCGTTTAATCAAGCTCTTTATACCATGATAAGTGCCATACACAAATGTTGCTATGATTAAAATTCTGTAAAAGAATAATCCATGATTAAAATGTTGGTACAAAAATTGAAACAAAATATCTATCAATAATATTCCGTAATGAAGTTAGGGCGTTTGTCCACCGCCGCCGTCACCAAGAACGAGATGACGGCGCCAAAGTAGCGACACTTGATACATTTACTATGTCCGCGTGTCTAACGCATGTCCGTCACCCAAGCGCCGTCATCACGGCCACCGAAGTTCGGCTCGACCGCTAGAACTCTGCCCAAGATTGTGACGGGCCAAAACACCTATGATCTTGTTCACACACTCGGTTCGGTTTGAATAATTTTCGTTTTACCGGTGTCGTCCCGGTGACGGCTGAGGTGGACCAACTCCCAGGCAGATACCTACATCCACGGCATTTCACGATTTTTTAAATCCCACCATAAAACAGTAGATTTATATCCTTATTTTGTTTCATTCACAGATAATACATGAAGAATTGTACTCTAGTTTATGAAATCTCTTGAAAACAACATAATATAACTATATATTTTATTGCTGCAGGCGCGCCGCGCCGTTGAACGACACTCTCTTAATCCTAATTTATGAGAATAAACATCAGAAGAATTTAAATAGGCTTTTCAACCAGTCATTATGATAAAGAACAAAGCTAAAAAAAAATGCATTGATGAATTCTCTTATTATATTAATTACGTAAGACACTTGTGTTGTAAATCACTGTTAGAAACTTAGCATCATAATATCGAGTTATGAAATGTTGTGAATAGAGAAAGGACTTTTAGGGTTCCGTATTAAAACATGAAACCCTTATAGTTTCATCAAGTCTGTCTGTCTATCTATCCGCGGTCGAACTCAAAGACCTTTGAAAAGTTGTAAACATGGTAGGAAATCATGGCTATAAAATTGTGAAATAAAATCATAAATAAAATAGTAAAACCTGGTGCATTATAATCGTGTAATGTTATTGTAAAATGTTAAAAATAAATTTATGAAAACAACATAAATGTACTACTACTAGAACTTTACGCTTTCCTTTGCGGGTAGGCAGAGAGGATCTAGCAGCACATAAGCGTGTGGGGTATTGTTGGATCACAAAATTAAAAAGATTATTATGTTTCTAAGTGATTGCGCGGCAACGCACCACGCGCGTGTTTTTTTTATATACAAATTCACTATCATCATCTGCCTAGCCTTTTTCCAACTATGCTGGGGTCAGCTTCCAGTCTGACTGGATGCAGCTGAATACCAATATTTTACATGGAGCGACTGCCTATCTACCTAGATACTCCTTGGTAAGACTGGTTGTCAGACTTCCGGGCTTCTGACGACTTGTAACGACTGTCAAAGATCCACGAATGACAGCCGGGACCAACGGCTTAACGTGCTTTCCGAGGCACGGAGGGGTCTTGGTAAGTTTGTAAAGATGGGCACCCATCCACGGATCAACCGCGCCAAGCGTAGCTTAACCTGATCGATTAAATCGTGCGGCTGTTATTACTTAGCCACAAGCTCCTCCAAATTCAATAAAAAATGTGAATTTGACTCCGTTTCCCGCGCCCCGTCGCGCGTCGCGTGACGCGTTGTAATGTGCGGTTCACCTAAGTGATTACATGCCACCAGCGGGCAGGCTGATTCAAAATGAGCATGTCCGATTGTCCATCGACAAGCAAAGCTTGTACCTAATTGTAGTGGTCATTTTTATTTGACTGTATGGTCTGTATGTTTGTCATCAGTAGTCGTCACCAATTCCTTACGAATTAGTTTCATAACATAACATCACGCCTGTTTGTCCCGAAGGATTAGGCAGAGGTGTTCTGATAGTAGATACACACACGTTTCTCCAGATATGTTTAAACATAACTGGCGGACTGTCCCTTAAAATAGGGGGCGAGAAATCTGTTGCCATCAAACGGTCATAAATCCAAACATCAAGCTGCTACTGACAAAATAACTGATAGAAAAACCAAAATAAAACTTTGCCCGCTCATGCTCAGCACTAGTGCTTGCGACCACTAGACCAAGGAGGCAGTCAATTATTTCCATAATAACATGAATAAATTGTAACTTGACTGAATTTTACCAGAAAAAAATCGGTTTTTTTACCACACAATCTTACTAGAAATTTAAGCTACTTCTTTGGTGTGCTCCTGTCTATAATCAAATTTTGATATTAAGGGTCGGTGCAGTATGTCTTCCGTGCCTCTCTATTAGCCATCGAACAGTACCTATCAGTATGTTCTCGAAGCTCGGTAGGTATTAATACTTTTGACAGAAATTATAAAGTTAATTCTTTTTGGGTTTTTCGAAAATCGACTCCTAACGGCGTAAGGTAAATAAGTCTTCAAGTGAGGATTTTACGTAACTCAAAAGTTGGCACCTAAACATAATCTAAAGATGTAGGGGTGAAAAACTGGGATACATTTTACAAAATTATTTTTCCTTTGGTCAATAAACTTGTGAATTTACTCAAATCCTGCTAATGTTTTAAACGCAAAAGTTTGTGAGGATGGATGTTTGTTACTCTTTCACGCAAAAAGTACTGAACAGATTTCGGGATCGAAACTTATGCGGGTGAAACTGCGGGGCGCTGCTAGTAGGTACTTATCTAAATAAATAATAAACAGCATTTCATTAATCATCATCATCTGCCTAGCTTTTTCCCAACTATGTTGGGGTCGGCTTCCAATCTGACCGGATGCAGCTGAATACCAGTTTTTTACATGGAGCGACTGCCTATCTGACCTTCAGAACCCAGTTACTGGGTAATACGATACCCCTTAGTAAGACTGGTTGTCAGACTTTCGGGCTTCTGTATTGTAACTTGAAAACATTGTAAAAACGCAAATATTTTTAAAAGAGTAACCGTGTAGTTTCTTGCCGGTTCTTCTCCATAGGAAACGACCAATTGGAACCGTGCACCTAGCTTCTGACGTTTCATAAGTGCCCATGTAGGTTTATGTGAAATAAAATATTTTGATTTTGATTTTTTTGATTCTGACTACCCGTAATACAGCATATCATTAACAATACCCTATAAAGGGGGTGAAGCGGATGGTGAACATTGTAAGTAAAGAGTCCATCAATGATTTCCTCTAATCAGACCATGCCCCACTTGCTGGAGTTCCCTCAGTGCCCGTTCACCTTGGATGGCCTGAAGAATGCCACAGATGCCGTAATCAACGTGGCCACCTACTGAGCTCTAATAGGTAATACGGGCTGTTGTCCGCAACTCCACGTCAATGCGCGTATTTTGCGTACGAGTGGGAAAATCGATTATTCGATCCACCCCAGCTCCTCAAGGAAGGCCAGCAACGCCTCGATGTTACTGAACGTCTCACGCCATTCTGGGAATCCCACCGCTCCACCTGTTCTTCTTCTTAGCGTGTCGATAGCAATCTAAATGAACTCGGCCCAGAATTCAGCTGGTTGTTTGGCGCCGTCACCAGCGTCCATCAGTTCCTGTAACGTGCAGCTGACAAGACACGCAGGACTCGATGTTATGTGTCCCATCGTTTGTGGAACAGCACCACATTTACATTCCAAGGCAGAGTCGTCTATGAATCTCCACCTGAACAGGTTTTCCTTGCTTCGGCCAACTTGTGTCCGAAGTCTGTTTAAAGACTTCCAGGTCGCCCAAGGTAACTCATGTCCAGGTGGAAGGTCTTCAGCGGGTGGAACGAACGGATTGGGTAAAGAAGCACTGTCTCGCCACAGCTTCAGTCTTTGTTGTGACGGTTCGTCAGTGAGTGGGACGACACACTTTAAAAAACTGTTTCGGCTGTTCAGCCTTTGTGGCACAAGGATGTTGTCGTCCAAAGGGTGTCGTGTGTCGGAGACCATTTTGGCTCTTTCGCTGGAGCTTGCCACTGCTCTGCGAACCACTGGTGGCGCTATTCCTGCTAGAGGATACAGCATTTGTACCGGTGTCGGTTTAAGGCAACCGGTGATGATTCGGCACGTTTCATTCAAAGCTGTATTCCACCGGTTCATACAGCAGGAAGCGACGATGGCGGCAGTACGTCTTAACACACTAAATCTCTGGGGTAAGAGTGATACACCACACACCACGCTGCTTGAGGGACTCCATAAGGAATTTCCCATTACGAGAGCCTTAAACGACCGGGTACCCAAACAATTTATCTTCGATAAAAAATACTGACCTCTAACAATACAAAACATCGAAGAAGAGTACCATCGACACGAAAAGAAGAAGTTAATGTTAATGAAGAATTATTCAATGAAGTTTACATTCAAACATAGAGAATCATGATATCAAAGTTTACTCAAAGTAGTTTTAAATTTAATTAATTTATTTGTTAACAAATTAGTAAATTCGTTTTGGCACATACCTAAGTCGTTTTATTCCGAGCGCACGCATATTATAGCCATCTCTCTTCTTTTGCGCTTTTACTTTACTCGCTTAGTAGGTTTTCGAGAGTTTAAAATTTTCGAGGTGAAGAGTGAAGAGGGGAAGAATAATATGAAATCTTTAAGTTCAAGTACCAATAATGCCTGTGTCCCTTAAGTTGTAGGCTATTTAGAATTCAATGAAAGATGGATGCCACTTACTTGATGATGTTATTGGGCAAGCTTGGGAAAATAAAGCACAATTTTTTTTCGAATTTATTTTATTTCTTCATCATCTTTAACTATAACAGTTCTCATAAGCCAGCTACTAACAATGGTATTGACCTAAAATAATTAAGATTAATATTATTAATATACATACTTATAGTCACGTCTTCTTCTCATGGGGTAGGCAGAAACTACAGAACACCACCTGCTACGATCTTTACATACTCCTCTTGCTTCGTTTACGTTCATACATCTGTAGGTCAATTCTCGTAATTACTTAAAACGTTCAAAATGTAGACATAGTCTCGTCTCGGCGACAAACAAATGTAAACTTTAGAAAAATGTATTTTTTGACAGATTGAGACTGAGATCAGACTGTGAACGTTCTTAAAATTGCCCCTCTGGTTGTTACATGCATGCTGGTTGCAAGTACCTGACTTGTTTGAACAACATCACCAATAAGGTCACTTAGGATAACATTTTAACCAGTGCGGAAAATTTAATTGTTCTGTTTTAATGTTGCGCACTGTTTAAAATTTTATCATGTATGTTTTTCTAGGGTATCCACTCACCAGGCCTTGTAAGTACCTTTTTTTAGTCGTGTTTCATTCGTCTTCTCAACATGACCAAACCATCTAAGCATACCCTTTTAATTTTTTGCCACATCGTCGTCATCAACATATCGTCTTTTAAACCTCACCGTTGCCTTACATCATTCTTCAGTTCATCATTCATAGTTACGCATGCTTCGCAAGAGACGCATTTCTACAGCCTTTTTTTTTTTTTTAAGTATGGGAAATCATCAAATGACCCCTCCCGCTCTGGGTGGAGCGGAAGGGAGTGTCAGACTCTTACTGACTAAAACCCATCCGTGTTCCTTCCTTAGCCCTTTATATTCCGGGGTAGCGGTAACCCTTTCGGACAATCCCGCTACCCATTTCCACAGCATTCGTTCAACTTTCATGCCTCTTTCACACCCAACATTCACTTTCATACATAAGCATAGGCACCAGCACACCAAGACACACAGAACAACAGACAATCCAGCCTTTTTGGATATGGACTGGTTGGTCACAATCGCATGTATCGCACCATTCACTTTATTCACTCACACACATAACACATAATCAGCCTATAACGTTCCCACTGTTGACACAGGAAACGGGCCTCCTCTTGGTGAGAGGGAGTGGGCCGTAATCCACCACGCCGGCCCAGTGCGGGATGAGTTATTTACTCACAATATTATTAAAATACATAATTATCCTTTATCTTCTTCTAGGTACATCACTTATGACTACTTACATTTTATTTATTTACACAATTGTTACATATTTATTTACATATTTAAAATAAAAACATTTTAAATACTTATCACAAATAAATAGCAGATCACCGTATTAGGGGTCAGAGTCCACTTTTATAAAACTACATATAACCATAACATAACATAAGCATAATCAGCCGTACCTACAGGCCTCCTCTCTGTGAGAGGGAGGGGGTGCTTTATTTTAACTCAATTATTATAAAATGAGTAGGTATATACACTAGGTATCTACCTATGCACTTGGGGTACTTGTGGTTTGATTCAAAACCCAACTGGCCAATTCTTCAATTGTTTTAATTTCTGTAAACTCTGTTTCAACTGAGCGTTTAAGCATGCTCTTTATACCTATATATATTATATGCCATACGCCACAGCTGCGGTGAGTAAAATTCTGTAAAATAAATTATCCATGATAAAATATACAGAAATTGAAACAAAATATCTATCACTATATTCCCCAAAAGGGTATGCGGATACCTACGTCCACATTTTACGAATTTTTAAAATCCTACTTGCACTATAAAGAAATCGTTTCTTTTTTACTTTGTTATTGTTTTCTTTGTTGTTGGTCTTTGTTGTTGTTTTTTTATTGTTTTCTTTCATTTAAAGATAAATCATTAAGAATTGAACACTATTGAAAGAAATAATTATTGGCGATTTAAATGCCGCACCACCAAATTACAGCGGCTGTAAAACTGATACGAAAAAAGACATCTGAAGAATTTAAATAGGCTTTTCGTTAAAGGTTTTAATGATAATGAACAAAGCAAAAAAAAAATGGATTGTCTAATTCTCTATTACGTAAGGCATTTGTGTTGTAAAAATATCTGATGAAAAAAAACTGTATTATCATAAATAGAATCGAAATTCGGTGAATGGAAAAAGAGCACGTTGCTGTAAAACATTATCGCCCTGTTTTTGACTGATCGTTGAAGGAATATACATTTTATCGCAAGTCTGTAAAACCTCCTTTTTGAAATTCATCATCAATTTCTCTTATCCCTACATCAACTAATAAGTATGCATGACTTTTAAGTGCCCGAACCATCTCAGTATGAGTACATTTTCCTAGTTATAAAGGAGCTTAAACTCCATCTGTGAAAGGTATGGCCCATGAGACATTTGAGCATTGTCTCTGGAAAGGCAACGCATCTGCGATGCCTCTGGTATTGTAGATGTCCAAAGGTAGTTGTGACAACTGCAACCGTAGACGTGCCTACCGGCCACCGTCGAATGACGACAGCTGCAGTTGCCTCTTTCGATAGCAACGTGCTGCTCGTGTAATGAGCACTTACTGAAATAACTGGATCAAAGAGGACGTCTTTTTGGTCACAGATAATCACTTTGTCTTTGTTTGTCTTAATAAAAATACGTGCAATGTGCATTTATTACTTACCTTAGACACTCATTCAGAATGAGTGTGTCTAACTGTCCTTCGTTTAGCAAAATACTGTAGTAATTCTAGTGGTCATTCTAATGTTGTAAAGGGCTTTGACAATCCATTATAGAATTGAGACTTGACATAAAGTTACCTGGAAAAAATTGGGATTACGAGGCAACAAAATGGGATACCCAGTTACAAGTCAAACCCAAGTAATGTAACCAAGGAACCAATTTTTTTTACGACAGTTTCATAAAAGCTATTCATTACCTATCCCCCTTTTTTTTTTTTTTTTTTTTTTTTTTTTTTTTTTTTTTTTTTTTTTTTTTTTTTTTTTTTTTTAAGGATGGGAAATCATCCAATGACCCCTCCCGCTCTGGGTGGAGCGGAAGGGAGTGTCAGACTCTTACTGACTAAAACCCATCCGTGTTCCTTCCTTAGCCCTTTATGTTCCGGGCCAGCGGTAACCCTTTCGGACAATCCCGCTGCCCCGGCAGGCTTCGGCCCTAACGGGCCCCTCCATGTCTGCTGACATCTCTTTGAGGCGCGCGTGGAACACATACGCGCCGTCCGGCACGGGCCTGGTCCTGATCGGACGGCGAGCTACCCATTACTCGCCGTCCGCAGGCCCGCGCCTACGGTGGCCGGGAGTCGTCACGCGGCTCCCGACGCCCGGAGCGTCTACCGCGGCTGCTGGGACGGGCGGCCCTCTCGGCTCTCTCCCTCGCCCATCCCGCCACCTCCTTCGCTAGCATGAGTGCTTCGCAGAAGGAGGTGACTGCCTCCCACTCCCTCTCGCCCCGGACCATGGCTTGGACCAGGGCCGGGCGCGAGAGGTCGCCGCCGCTGCCGATCGCCTCTACGAGGACACGGCGGTGCTCTGCCCAAGCGGGACAGACCTCCACCGTGTGCACCACCGTGTCCTCTGGGCGATCCTCGCAGTGGTGACACCCGGGCGTTTCCTCCCGCCTGATGATGTGCAGGAACCTCCCGAAACATCCGTGTCCGGTGAGGACCTGCGTCAGGCGGTAGGTGAGGGCGCCGTGACGCCTCTCTAGCCACTCCTCAAAGAGGGGCCTTACCGCCGCTATCGCGGCGTGCCCTTTACCTATCCCCCTTACTAATAAACGTATTTTATCAGATGAATAGATACACCGATTTCTCTTTTTCAGTCGTCAGTAATTTGACTTTCGAAGACAGAAACGTGTAACTATACAATGTTTATTAGTAAGAGGGTATATCTAATCTGCATTCGCGATTTATTTGCCAAAAATATAAACAAATATGAGTTTACGGATAAATACCTTTAAATTCTATACAATAAAGTTCAGTTTACGCTACAACTTCAAACATTTTTTTTATAACTTTTTCAATAGTGCTAGTCACTCTGAAATAAATTTAATTACCATTAAAATAAAGTTGATATTTGTTTAACTTGAAATATTAATTTATTTCAAATTAAAATTAGTTTGAATAGACTTTACATATTTTGTACATAATTGAATAACATACAAGGTGGCAGGAACATCGACGCCCAAACTGAAACCATGAACTCAGCACATGATTCTAGAACCCCCTAGCGTAGAAATTTTACGTCGTTTATCAAAAAAAATCTTCTGTTTCATACAAAAATGCAATACGCGCTCAAAATGTATAGAACAGCATTTTTTTTTTTATAACTGATGAAAATTTCCAACGCAGGTATTTCAGAATCATGTACTGAATCCATGATCCCCATTATCAATCTCAATCTGAATAATTTTGAAGAATATTGCTAATCCATTGCTTCATAAGTTCGAAAAATGTTTTTGCTCAACAACGTAAATAACGCAATGTATGTTGTTGAACTGTCAAAATGAAACCCATTGCTACTGATAGTGTGTTACACACATTACCCCGCAGGTTGTGTTCGATATCCCAGCCAATTCCAATTCTAGTTTTCCTTAACTTTTTTCTGAGCGCAATTGTATTTCAAGTTTGTACTACTATAGCCGCAACAAAACAAATAAAAACTTAAAAATTAAAGGGGGTACGGAACACTTCATGTCCGTGTGAGTTCGGCTCAAAACCAAACAAAGGAATACTAAGTTAATACAAGTAGGTTCTTCGCGCCGAAGGGGTTACTGTGTTCACGCCAAACATTTTTCAGTCTTTATCTATATTAACAATAAAAAACTAAGACCATTACAATATGCAGGAAGGTCTGACAGATACTTCGTTACACTTTGCTGGACACAAAACGCTGCCAGACGAAATAAGAATAAAACTTCTATTGTGTCCCGTTCAGTGTCCTTCAACTGATTAATTTCGATTATTGTTTTTCCGTTATTCCGATTGTGCTTTCATTTCCAGTCAAAATTGATGTCCATATGTCTGTCCAATTCGCATATATGGCGTAAGATCCTGGATCGTTGTAGACAGTTTCATCGTCTTGTAATAATTTGAAATCATCCCATTGTTTTTTCAGTGTAGGGTAAAGTAAATACAAACAGTAATACAATGTACCGGTAAACAAGAATCTGTGAAAAGAAACAATAACTGTTTTTTATTTAAATTAAGGCAAATGCGCTAAATGCAATATGAAAAAAATTAAGAACATGGCGATGCATGTTCTTAATTGTTTGGATTTGGAACCATGCCAAGATGCCATGATGGCATTTAAGGGCGATCAATTAAATGCCATCATGGCATGGTTCTTTAGCACCTCATCCAGGTTTAACTGATTGAGTACCAGAATTATAAGAAAAATCTAGCATTAACTTAAATTTAAAACAGTTTTCTTTTTTAAATGAGAACAATAATTTCAAAGAAATACTCACAATCCCGGTCCAGTAGGCATTTCATTAACTTCAGTCCAATGGCCAGATTCAGATTTCCCGCACCCTTTCACGTCTCACCAATAACTAATGTGTGAATTTTATGATTCCAATAAAACCACGTTTTTTCATAACATACTCTATTCAATAAGAAAACTATTTATATTTCCTGAGCCTAGGCTCAA
Source organism: Gortyna flavago (assembly GCA_963669345.1). NCBI lineage: Eukaryota > Metazoa > Arthropoda > Insecta > Lepidoptera > Noctuidae > Gortyna > Gortyna flavago. The sequence continues at coordinate 13,444,279 of OY770129.1, forward strand.
AATAAACAAAACCGGGGAATAATAAAATATTTTGATTTTGCTGGAAATTTGTGTTCACAGACCATTTCTAGCAGAGATGTTGATAAAACATGCCATTTTTTCCCGAATAATCTTATAAATAGTGTTTATTGTACACCAAAAGGAAAACATTTAAGAATATGCTACGTTTATTTATTAACAATATATATTTTCATTGATTTCACAATACTATTCTACTTGGAAACATGGTGACGTTTTGATAATAATGCAATACTTCTGTCGAAGGAAAGGAATGTATCAATAGGGACCATTTACGAGTAAATTTTCAATAATAAGAAATACCTACATGAAATTGTGTTGTAGGAGGCGATGTTGAAACATTTCTATCGACATTCCAAAATGGAAAATGTTCAAATGTCCTAAAACGTTTAGCGGCTACTTGCACCTAGGAGTCAAAAATTGCCTACAACGCTAATAAATACATACAAACTTCTAACTTTTATATCTATCTCATTTCGGACTGAGTTTAGAGATATGCATGTCAAATAAGTTTCGTTTATCACACTATTCTGTAGTAAAAAAAGATTCTGTGAGAAAAAGAAAAGACGCCAATTTCAGGCATTGTCTTTTCATATAATCATTGTTTCTAGAAAAACCTATTAGGATTTCGTTTTTAGTTATTGATCTAACAAGTGTTGAAACATACTACAAGACCTTTTGTGAATGTGTGATGTTGATGTTAGTTGGTTACAACGAATAAAGTTTCAATAAGGTTTAACATATTTTTAGCTGCACTAACTTGCCAACTGACCACTGCAACTATCACTTTGTGCGTGACTTTGAGCAAATACACAGATCTCACCTTGATTTTACCTCCTAAGTAGTATCTAGGCAAGTACAGGTTGCGTTTACATGAATATGAACCTTATTCCTCACCAAATTTTAGTTTACATTCGTATGAAACGCCTGCTTACAATATACATTCGCTAATATGAATATAAACATTATGCCCTTAAAATAAAGTTCATATTCATATGAAACACTAACATTACTTAGCGATGTTTCGCTAAGTAAAGTTAGTGTTTCTAAGTCCGCGAGACTGTATTTTTCCAAGAATGTTTGAATGGCCTTTTTCACCCATTTACGGGTTGTTTATGTTTAAGTCTTCTTCAAGTTATTTCTATTCCTTTAATTAGTTAGAAAATAATAAGAACGCAAATAAAGACTTGTAGAATATTAATAGCAAGTGTTTGCCTGAAACATAATTATTTAAGGTGTCGATAAACGTTTGACATGATATGATTTGATATGATATGTCAAGTGTGTTTTTTCCTAATTAGCTTATAGATAATATGTGCGTTGTAATATTTTATTTTTAATAACTAGCATTCAAACTACTGCAAGTCCCTTATTTCTACAATATCTATAAATTTAATTTCCTCTACAAACTATTATCCCCTTCTTCTTCATGTCTCTGGCACGATTGTATTGATCTTGTTTACCCAAAACTTCGCCACTTCAACGGCGTCGTCGATGGTAGCGCAGAGGTCACTTTGACTGCATGTTTTGGGTCTTCATCATCACCTGTTTTACCCCCTTTAGGTGACTATTGTATAAAAGCTCAAACACCTCAAACCTAACTAATTAATTTCACATTTATTTTTAATTAGGTTTCAAAAGTAATTTTCTAGAAGAGATTCAATAGAAGTATTGAAGTAGGTCACCATAACCATGGATTATTAATTTATTTTTCTATGCCATAATTGAGCTAAAGCTGTAGGCGATGAGGAAGTTATTTCCTCATTATTGGGACAAGAACAAAATGGATAAATCCTTTTATGTTTTTGATTGAAACACTTGTCACAAAAAAAAAAAAAATCCTCGTCTATTATCGGCACTAGCTTCTGCCCGCGACTTCGTTAAAACTTCGATAAAAAATAGTTCTATACCTATAGATTACAGGAAAATTAATAAGAAGTCTATGATCTTGAAACAACATGGTAAATTTCTCAATATTTTGCGTACAAACTTACATTTTCAGTTGGAATGTATGGGAGAACATGTTTTTCAACTACAATGTTAAGTTTGTTCTTGGGATAAATTCATTCCAACTACGGAACCCTTCATTGTGCGTGGTCCGACACGTACTTGGCCGGTTTTTTTTAAATAAACTGTGTGTGTGTAAAATCGTTTAAGATGTGTTCATTACTTGACCCAAAGATTATTTATACGAATTTTCCAGTTAATGAAGCCACGCAGTAAAATCCTTCCCTGTAAAGTTAACTACCCCTTTTCACTCCATTAGGGGTAAATTTTCGAAGAACCCTGATACAAGTTATTCTTTATTTTTGGTCTTAAGTATAAATACTTACTGAGTTTCGAGTTAACATTCTTCCATATAAACTTTGACACCTCCAAATCCCCCTTCAGAGGGTAGGTAACAAAAAATGCCTAACTTTATAATTTACTTAGATAAGTATTCGTGGCATGTTTCAAGTTTTTCTACTCAAGGAATAAGATTTTTCAAACAAACATAATCCACATTTCACCCTTTTAGGGGCAGAATTTCGAAAAACCCTTAAATAGTGGATACCTACCTATTTTTCACAAAGAACACACCTTCCAAATTTCATGTCTCTAGAACCAGCGGTTTAGGCTGTACGTTGATATCTCAGTCTGGACTTTGAATTTTATATATAGCTGTAATTTTATTTTATTGTTTTTAATGTAGTTGTTATCATTATTTTGTTGTTGCTGGTCATGTTGTGCGACTACGCTTTGGGTGATCGTCAGGTCGAAACCTATAATTTGAACCTAGGATATATGTACTTACTGTGATTATTGCCTGTTGTAGTTGCCTTGTGAATAAATAAATAAATAAATAAATAGAAGATGCGTACGAAGTTTCATTAAAATCGGTTCATTCATTTCGAATAACAAGGGCTTGAAAGTTTGGATGAAATGCCGTACGTCATAAACGCTCTACTATATTAGAGTCGGCTTCCAGTGTAACCGGATGCAGCTGAATACTAGTATTTTATATAGAGTGATTGCCTATCTGACCTGCATAACCCAGTTACTGGGTAATACGCTACCCCTTGGCAAGACTGGTTGTCAGACTTTTGTGCTTTTGACTACCCGTAACGACTGTCAAAGATCCACGAATGACAGCCGGGACCAACCGCTTACTTACGTGCTTTCTGAGGCACGGAAGGGTCTCGCTATGTAAAGATGGTCACCCATCCACAGACCAACCGCGGCTTAAGCTGATCGATCGACCTGTGCGGCTGTTATTATTTCCCTCTCATCATAATACTCCTAATCATTATAATATATTTAAGTATTTTAAAACTCTTAAATGAGTTATGCATCAATAGCAATGAAGTCCGCCATTTTAAACGCTAGACACCTAATTAAAAGGAAATAGATATTGTTACGCCAGATGTCGCTAGCCAGCCCAAGCCCGCCGAGTCAAGACAAGCCGCTACGTCACTTCCCCACTACGTGAGTCTTGCCCTACCAAGTTCTGAGCCAGAGGGGGTGAAGTAGCCGCCAGCCAGCGAGTCGTCTATAAAAGCCCGAAGCGATGATTTTGTGGGGGACTTAATAACAATAATTGTAAGGGGAAACTCTGCTCGAATAAAAGTATAAATCAATTTCTGTTTATTTTTGCCATCTGCCGTTTTAATATTAAGTTATTTTCTAAATATTCTAGATAGAAATGAACGTATTGCATACGTTTTTCAGTTTTTACAAAATGTAAACCAAAAGGGGTGAAATACTTACAAATACGAGTTACACGCCAAAATTAAATTATGTTTTAAATCTAGATGAGTTTGGTGTTTCATAACGGACTGCTCTGAGAAGCAAGACTGAAACAAATTCAGAGGTCACAGTCTCTTTTAAACTCCAGACAGTCTTGGTCATATCACATGAGTAGACAAACGGGTCATATCATGTGAGGGTCGTGTCGTAGATGTTCCTTTGAGGAACGAACCACACAGATTTGAGCGGACCTGTCCAGTAGTATTTTGAAGGGCTAAACGGACATATTTTGTGAAATTCCGGTTTGATCCCTGACCCCCCCTCCCCTCCTCGATCCCCTGCTAGTTCTTCTTCTGTTTTAATATCTGTCTTATCCACTATTTGAGTTCGTGGAGACTCCGTCCAGACAAAGTTAAGGGTAATAGAGAAAATTTACCTAAATAACATACAAATTCAAAATAAAACACTAAAAAGTAAATTTCAATCCATTTTTAATTTTGATGATTTTTAAGTTACACCTAACTACTAAACATCTCATAAATGTAATCTACTTAGGAAGTATTTTTAATGATGACAATAAAAATAATAATCTCCTGTCTTATCATTATATCATTAAATTATCTTTATTTTTTAACCGACGAAAAAACGGAGGAGGTTCTCAATTCGACGCGTTTATATATTTTTTTAAATTATTATTTACACAATGAATTTATTACTACTATAAAATTATGTAATATTAAAAATGGTGGCCCACTGACATCGGGATAACCATTTTACAAAAAACAATCACAATAATTTATAAACCAGTACCTAAAATTACACCAGGATTATTCATAATTTTTTCTGTGGTTAAGCTTAGCATAACTTTATTCCGAGTTTATTACTGAGGGGTTTGGAGTACTTTGATTAGATTCAAAGTCGAATTAACTAAATCTTCAAATCACTTAAATGTTAGGTTGTCTCATTTTTCTTCGGAACGTCCATTATACACAAGAAATCTTTCACAATACTCCACAACTCCGGAGAGTAACAATCTGAAAAAGTAAAAATAACATCATTAAGGGGGAAGCGTCAGGGTAGCCCGCGAAATTCAAATTTTTGCAATTTCCAGGTCAGTGTCAAGTTGTATGTTGAACAAAACATGATGAAGTATGTATTTACAGAATTGTAATCATTAAAATCACCAATACAACCCTTTTAGTTCATATAATCCTATTGTATGACTATTTCGTTAAATATCAATTACGTAAGAAAATTTGATATTTGCGGTCTCTCTAGCGCATGGGGGATGTGCTAGATAGGCCGAACGGCCGAACCGACCTTAATATAGAAATTAACCAGAGCCAGATAATTCCTAAACGAGTAGTCAGGGACAGTACTTATGCTCATACATGTTTCGCGATTCTCAAATCCAGATACGAGTAGTACCTATGTTCATAAATACATATTTCGCGATTCTGAAATCCCATCTAATAAGAGGCTAGTCTTTTGCGACTGACGGGCAAAAATCCAGTCTCCAGGATGCTCCTTAGTAGTTTTGGATGAAAAATCCCAATACCAATTTGTCGGAACTGGAATCGTACCCACGATCCCAATACGGTTTGTAATGGACAACTAGCTTCATCTTTCTGATTGACCAACTCCTACACAATTCAAAAGTACCTATAATTGGTTTAATTTAAATAAATGCTTTGAGTTTGAGTTTGATCAGCAATCACTAGACGAGGCGAAGAAGTCCAATTATCTTAAAAAAAAAATAATTAACATATTATGTGCATAACATTTTTCTTGTGTTACTAGTGATTTGAGCACCTTCAAATATTAGTATGAACAGTGACTCTAATGGCCAAAAACTAAAAGACTTGTATGTAAATCAACAGTTTACGTCATCTCAGTCGATTATTGTCATTCGCTATTATTATCATGAACAAAGCAAATAAACAAAAACATAACATGTATTGTTACATTTTGTTATTACATAATATATGATTACGTAAGGCATTTTAGCTATTAATCGCTGATGGAACAAAACCATTAGGTAATAGAATGATTTATGAATAGAGAAAGAGAATGGTGAATGAAGAATAATTATGTTCGCAAAATAAGTCTGCTCATGAACGTAAATAACGGAATTAATGTTGCTGAACTGTCAAAATGACACCCATTGATTTGAGATGAAAGCGTCAGGGTAGCCAGCGAAATTAAAATTTTCTTACGTTTGCAATTTTCATTTCAGCGTCAGGTTATATGTTGATCTAAACATAAAAATCATCAACACAAGTTTCTAAGTTCATAATCCCTATTGAATGACTACTTCACGATATCATGAAAGTTGAGGCCAATTCTAACTCAAGTTGTATTACTGTTTTTAATGATTACTTATAATTCTTTACAATCATTTTTGTTACGGTCGCGAATCATATTTGAATCAACATACAACCTGACGCTGACCTGAAAATTGCAAACGTAAAAATTTTAGTTTCGCTGGCTACCTTAGCGCGTATTCAAAGGAACTACATATATGCGAATGTGTAGAGTGCTATAAACACTTTGGTTCTTCTATATATCTTTGTGACTGAGCTAGCCCAGGAAAGTCGTGCCTAAATCCTTATTTCTGCCGCCAAATAGCGTTGCTATGATGATTATGGGAATGGGTAGGTGCCGATAAGAAATATATTAAGATTCGAGTAGAAAAGAAAAAAGGGATTAGAACATAGTGTGATAAAAAGCGTCTATCGTACCGGAATAAAAAAAAAAATTGGTATACACGTCGACTTGAGAACCTCTTCCGTTTTTTCGTCGGTTAAATAAGGGACAATTATTGTCGCTTTTTGCGCTTAACGGTCAAAACTAAAAAGTGACAAAGGTCACTTTGACACACTGAGTAGTTATAAGGCAAATATGACATTAAAGCTAGCTGTTCACAGATGCGTCGCCATCCTACAAGCAACCTAGGATGACGACGCTTATGTCTTGTGAAGTCTTTAGCATTGTAGGTGCACGGGTGACGATTACCACTTACCATCAAGTAGCTGCATTTGTGCTTGCCACTATATCATTTTGTCTTCATTGTTCAACGTCCAGGGGGCCTAAAAAGGCCACTTTGGCAGAATCATAAAAGGATATCATTAACCATAATATGGCGAAGACAGTCCGTCTTTCTTTTTTCGCTGTACTAAGTAGGTATAATCAACGAGATTGGGATTGATTTGGATTTTATTGATTGGTATTTTTTCACGGACAAAAAAATATAACAAAAAAATCCTTCACCAATAGGATTTGATAAGATTAACTTAACAGTTAACTGTCCATTATAATTCATAATGTTATCCTTTTATGATTATGCCAAAGTGGCCTTCTTAGGCCCCCAGTTAGAGACGTCCAATTAATAAATTGTGGTGATGTTATTCAAATTCCTTGATTCCATCATAAAGTTTTTCACCATTGTAGCATTATGTTCATCTGCCTAGCCTTTTCTCAGCTATTTTGGGGTCGGCTTACAGTCTAACCGGATGCAGCTGAATACCAGTATTTTGTACGCAGTTACTGCCAGTTACTGGGTAATACGATACCCCTTGGCAAGACTGAATGTCAGTCATTCGGGCTTCTGATGACCCGTAGTGAATGCAGCATAACGTTCATAAATTGAGACTTGACAGAAAAATACCTGGAAAAGACCAGATTTACGAAGACGAAGACCTGGGGACCTAAAAAGGCCACTTTGGCAGAATCATAAAAGGATAACATTATGAATCATATTATAAGTCGTAAAATAGTCACAAACTGCCAATTCATAATATTATTTGCTTACAATTCATTACACGCAATTCATCTGTATGACAGTTTTGTTTGGAGATTCGTAAAATGCTACAGGTACACCTCTGCCTAACCCTTCAGGGAGGTTTGAAACTGTCAAACAGATATATTATTATTTAATATTATGAATTGTCAATTTGTGACCATTTTACGACTTTTGTTATGATTCATAATGTTATCTTTTTATGATTCTGTCAAAGTGGCCTTTTTAGGCCCCCAGAAAAATAACATTCAATTGCTATTTCTTTTTTAAACATAGCCAAACCTTCGTTCTTTTTATTGAAGTCATTGTAATGATTTTATCGTAAATCATTCTATAGAATTACTTACTATGCAATCTACGAATCGGCCATTATACAATATGATTTAAAAACTAACCTCCAAATATTCTATAAAAATATTTATTTTAATACAAATCAAAACCTACACAAGTAACCTCTACGCACAGAATAAGTACACAGTTGGACAAAATACTTTACAATAATAGTTTCATATACCTAAGAGTAGCTTTAAAGTAAAGCATAACGTAATTTATGAATAGTTGCATTCACCATACCCTAACTGTGTAGTTCCATATACGTACTTATGTCTGTAGAATCACAACCAGCAAACGTATAAACATAGTTTTTTTTTCTTTTCTTATAAAGTAAACGAACTTAGTACGGTCAGCAAAAGAGACGAGTCGTAGAATATAGTTGAAGTTTAGTAAAAAAAAAACCGATGGATTTTTTCGAATAAAACTTAATTTGATAAACGAATTGTTTGTTTTCTATTTATTCAATTAAATTTTATTCGGTTTGGTTTCTTACTAAACTTCAACTATATCCGACGACCCTGGTTACTTATCTCCTTTGGTGACTCTAACTATCTGCTTACGAGTAGGTACATAATGTCATGATAATCATTCTCTATTTAGGTAATCTAATAGATCTTTCTGTATGAGGTTTACTTGATACTATTGATTCAGTAAAGAGCCTGTAAAATGAAATTTATCTACTAAACCACACCACGACTTCATTTTCTTTATAAACAGTATCCTAAAAATTAAGGTTCTGAATCAAATTCAAAGTTTGTTCGTGTGATTTTTGTCACTTGGAAGAACAGCATACCTACCACGAGCTCTTAACGCGCTCCACTTTAGGACCTAAACTGAACTGTTCTGCTAATTCGTACCATGACGTCAGTTTAACGATTCAATTTAGGCCGTGCCATCTGGATACCTACCACGAGCTCTTAACGCTCATTCACTTTCAACGATCCAAATGCCGCTGAGCGTATTGGACGTCATCGTACAACTGTGAACGATGCAGTTAAGAACCTAAACCGAAATGTCTTGCTTTTGAATTGTTTTTAAATAGATCATGGTAGGCCTCCTGGCATAATAACTGATTCAATAGCACTATTGAAAATAGAAACCAACATCAAAGGTAATTCATAAACCGAGTAATAAAAATTCGAACTTCGATCGTTAAATGTTTCAGAATTTATAATCTTGATCGTAGCATATCCATAATTCCGATTGTGCTGTCATTTCCAGTAACATTCGACGTCCATGTGTCTGTCCAATTCGCATAAGTTTCGTAAGATTCAGGATCGTTGGAGCCAGTTTCATCAAACTGAGCTAAATATGTTTTGATAACCAGTTTTATGGGGGGATATATTGCATACATCATATAAGACATTGCGGCGCTCATCAAGAATCTGCAAAAATAAAACCGTTTCGATTTAAATTAAGTAGGTAATAATTTTCTCTAGTACCTCTATCAAGCAAGAGAATTTCAAGAAAAATCTAGCACATACTTAAAGGACACTGGACAAAATTGTATGGAAAGTAGTCTAGGGAGCCACAGAGATGTGGTTAGAATTATTTTATGGAACACACGTAGGATTTTTTTTTGTTATGGCGTTATCTAATTTTGACCCGTTTTCAAAACAAATTGTGACTAAAAGTGAATAATGGATTCAGTTAATTTTGTATGCTCCCTAAATACATAATCATATTATAAGTCATCTCTTAGCTTCATACAGTTGAGCAGGAAAAGAGTAAGAGTGAGCTTTATAAGAGTGGAGATTGTTATCTAATTGGTTTCACAACCGTATCGGGTTGTCAATCACATAGCTTTAAACATAATGTAAAGATTCATTAAAATAACCCTTTAGGTAACATCTCTTGACACAAAATATGATAACTACAGCAATACTGTGAAATCCATATTAACAAACCAAACTCGAAGTAGCACCTGCTGCGTTTCATCAAATGGATGACCCCAGCATAGCTATTCACAAATATTCGATACGTTTCCGTGCCGAATCGAACACCAAACAATGTTATCGAATACTCTAAACGTTGTTCACAGATCCGAAACCCGAACATTGTAACAAATACCACATTTATTATACGCACAGCCAAAGTGTGCAACTCTCAGCTATCGTCTCTATTCCCTTCCACATTTAACCCATCTGCCTTCAAATCAAGAGTGAACATGCATCTTCTGGGCACGCTCGTTCCATCATAGACCTCATCCATCGCTTTCCATCAGACGTGATCGAAGTCAAGAGCAGGCCCATTCAGCAAAATAAAATCAGTTTAAATTAAATAAGGGCAAGACAATACAGGTACAGAGGCCAGCACATCAAGTTACACCAATCTGTCAAATTTCTTTGATAGATTTTTAACTTTATTACAAAGGAATAAGGTTAAAGGAAAATTTGACAGATTGGGGTAGGTTGATGTGCTGGCCTCTGCACCTAACCGAAAATGTGTCATTCTCGATACGGAAGTCTGTCGAAGGGTTGTGAATAGCTATGCAGATGTCAAGAGTGGTTCATTAAATGCAATTGCAAATACAGAAGCATATCTACCATTGTAGTGATTAATCTAAATATTCAACAAACTCCGGATCCTTCAATGAATTATTTAGAAATGGTTTAATTGTTGCTGTTCCGTTGTGGTTCATGCTGTCATAGACTTCACGTAAGAATTTTGTCGTCCAAAAAACTGAAAATGCAAAAGCTCCAAGCAGAAGGACGCTGTAAGAAAATGTGAAAGACTACGTTATCTACGTGTAACGTGTATTATTAAATTATTATTATTATTTGGTTAGACACACTAGCGACTAATTAGCTGATGCGTGTGTATTTAATAGGTTGGAGATATTTAATGTGTCCAATCGATTCTTGAAGCAGTTTAGTGTGGAAGCTGTCTATGCTTGTCTTTGGAATTGTTTTCCATATAATATTATTGAACACTCTAATAGAATGATTGTGCCTCTTTTTGTAAACCTCGAATGATTTTTATTTTGAGGTGTTAAAAATACTAAATAGCCTAGTAACTGCGACCAACTTGGATGTAGCGCGATTGGTCACAGTTCTAACCTAACCTCAGTTAGAAGCGTGCCCTAGCATAGTTACTGCTACCGATTCGGCTCTCGCGTGGCTGGTCATAGTTCCAACCTTACCTGGGTTAGGCTAGGCTAGATTGGAACTACACAAACGCTCCAAACAGAAGAACGCTGTAAAAAAAAATTTAAGACTTCTTTATCTATTATATGCTTGCCTTTGGTCTATCTCTTAATATACAGGCCTCCTAGTTTAAGAGACAGGGTTTATATTTCAGTTTCTTTATGCTTTTGTAGCCTTTTAACTTTTGTGTAAACAATGATGTATTATCTTAGTATAGCTTCTAATGTGCTCAATCTATGTATAGAATAAAAATTAAAAAAAGATGGAAATAGATGGTTTACGAGAATTCGATTTTTGACCGTGAGTTTTTCGTACCATGTTTGTTTATCAAATAATACAAATAAATAATATTTAATAAAACGCCCTTTATGTTGCAAAAAATTAAGCTTAGGAATTTTAATGGCAAATCTAAGTAAATTAACAACTAGATACTAATTTCAGCCTAATTTTAATCGTCTAAGGGCGAATTTTACCAAGTAAATTTTGATTTTTTGTCAGTTTTTCCCTCAGACCAAATAAAAAACCAAGACAGAGCGCTAAGACCGATGCAGTGAGGCATGCCAAAATTACGTCTCCGCTCTGTGCATACACGCCCACACGCACACATTTACAATCAAACTACGTCTCACTAAGTGCACACATATTTACGAAACCTTGGTTTTTTATTTGGTCTGAGGATTTTCCATACTAGAACTTTCAGACGTCAGTTTTATTCCATGGTTAAAATATATTTGACTTTGGTAAAATCAGACCTTAGTCTAATTTAGTGTGCTAACAACACTCCATAGCTTAAATACAGATAAAATAATGTAAATAATTAATAACAAACAATGAAATTTACAAAAGTTACATAAAATATAAGTAGGTAGGTATAGCAAATTGGTTTTTTAAGTAATGCAAAGTAGTTTATTTATCTCTACGTTTAATAAACACTTTTACATCTTGCTCGTGAACTACCTTTACTATTTACATATAGTGCATTCATATATTTTCTCTTATCCGTAATTCGCGATCGTCGCGTTCATTTTGGTCGCCGAACCCGAACACGTGGTCTAGTCGATAGAGGGCGCTTTTCGGTTTTTGGAACAAATGAGAGAAATATGAGCGCGACAATCGCGAATTCGCGCAAACGATCTGTTTGGTTAGGACGTGGGGTACATCATGTTAATGGATCTTTATAATAATATTGTACTTATATTATATTTTTTATCCAAAATTGGAAAAAAAACATTTAATATTGGTTTAATTGTTGCTGCACTGTGCTCATCGGTTTTGTAAACTTCTCGGATGAATTTTGTAGTCCAGAAAACTGAAAATGCTAAAGCTCCAAGCGCAAGAAAGCTGTAAGAAAGTGTGAAACACTACGTTACTACGTATAACTATCTACTCGTAGCGTGTTTGTTTCATGTACCTAGCCTTTTCCCAACTATGTTAGGGTCGGCTCCAAGTCTAACCGGATGCAGCTGAGTACCAGTATTTTACATGGAGCGACTGCCTATCTGACCTCCACAACCCAGTTACTGAGTAATACGAAACCCCTTGGTGAGACAGGTTGTCAGACTTTCGAGCATCTGACGACCCGTAACGACTGTCTAAGATCTACGAATGACAGCCGGGACCAACGGCTTAACGTGCTTTCCGAGACACGGAGGAGTCTTGGTATGTAAAAATAGTAACCCATCCACGGGTCAACCGACTTGATTGATCGATCCGTGCGGCTGTTATTACTTAGCCACAAGCCCCTCCCCTCAACAAGCTCCTCGTAGCGTGTTTATTTACCAACACATTACATCACCATAATAAGTGTGTGGAGTTTTGCTAACTAATTTAATTTGACCCTGTACATTTATATTAATAAATGATAATTATTTTATTTGAAAGTACAATTGCAGTATAGAGGTGTTACAAATATTGGAGGTACTAGGACTTGTGGGAGTCAGGACTCCAAACTAGGATACCCAATACGGAATATATACTCGTAGATGTACCTTCGACATGTTGCAATAAATAAAATTAAATTGAGAACAAATTAATCGCTTGACACAGTGGAAAAACTAATTTAATAAAGATGCAATTTAATTACTACTAATTCCGAATATTAGGTGTGCTTAGCTACATAGCATTATTATGCATAACTACCCACCACCTATAAATCTCTCTACATCTAGTTGAAAGAGATATCTAATCATTCTTCTGCATATTATTTATGTCCTACGGTTTAACATTTAATTTGGCAAACTAGAAGGGGAATATGATTATATTTTTCTCAGGTCCATTAGCCAAAATAATGAAATTTTATTTCTGAACTCTCAAAACGCTAATTAAAAAGGATTAAGTTAATTATCATTACAAAAAGTGATAGCGATACAGCGAGCTCAAATCAAACAAAAACCAAAACAGAGCGCTGAGAACGATAAGTACAGTGAAGTATGCCAAAACTACACCTCCGCATGCATGCACACGCTCTGTGCATACACGCTCACACGCACACATTTACAGTCAAACTACACCACACTAAGTGCACACATGTTTACGAAACCGGCTTCACTTTACTGTTGACAGCCCTCTATCTTGGTTTTTTACTTGGTCTGAGACAGCGAGTATCAAAAATGTGTGGTTATATTTAAGGACACCGACCACCAAGCTATGGACCAAACTGAACAGTTTTCTCCGTGGGACCAACATCGTCCGTCTCATACATTTGGGTTATAGTAATACCTTAAATATGACCAAACCTTTCTGATACATACTGTATTGGTAGGTACATTTAATAATAAAAGTTTGTATTTGATCGTTTGAAAAATATTAAAAAAAAATGGACAAGAGATAAAAATAATCAAATAAAAAACCTTTAATTTCTACATGAGAGAAAAATACTCAAAGAAATACTTACAGACCAGTAGCCATTTTGTAATTTCTCTCGACGTCTCTTGTAAGAATCTCTCCAGCTCTAATTATAACTCACATTAATAATTATATACCAGTACTTTTAACTGTTTTACTGTAACATAGGTTTGGTTCTCAGTTTTTCAATTAAAATAAACACGATTATTTCATTACATCACCTTTTCCATAAATGAGTTACATAAACGCTTCATTGAAATTTTCGGTGAAACAATAGACTTTCTACCATTTTGAAGGAATCATTTTCACGAAACGGACGTTTTGTAAGTAGCTAAGATTTTTATCTTTTATTTTAATCTTTTGATCCCCGGAACTCGAATAGCACTTTTTATGAACACACACAGCTATGACGGTGACTAAAATTAAATAACGAACAATGTCGAAGGGATGTATACAATATGGACCATATAAATGTACAACAGTTATTTAAACATGGACTAGCGATGTTATGTGATTTTAAGAAACAATAAACTATTGTCATCGACCATTGTAATAAAACCCAGGTGAGTGACTATGAAATAGTATGAACGTACCTACTTATTTATATTTATGATTCGAAGGAAGAATCAATAATTATCTACCTTTTACAATAATATATCTAATTAGTGGGGCCCATGGCTAAATAATAACAGCCGCATAGGTCTGTAGATGGGTGACCATCTTTACATCCCGAGACCCCTCGGTGCCTCGGAAAGCACGTTAAGCCGTTTGTCCCGGCTGTCATTCTTGGATCTGTGACAGTCATTACAGGTAGTCAGAAGCCCAAAAGTCTGACAACCAGTCTTACCAAGGGGTATCGTATTAGGTACCCAGTAACTGGGTTGTGGAGGTCAGATAGGCAGTCGCTCCATGTAAAATACTGGTATTCAGCGGTTAGACTGGAAGCCGAACCCAACAAAGTTGGGAAGAGGCTAGGCAGATTATGATCTATAATACATCTAATTCGTAGAATAAAAAAAGACGCTTTTCGTGACAGTATGTGTGACTGCTAAGTTCTTCTAAACTAAAAAATGGATTTTGATGCGGTTTTCCCCATAATTTAGAGAATTTATTACGGGTGTATTATGTATGTCGCAGCCAACTTGCTTAATAATAGCCATTCAGTTAACTGCCTAGCCTTTTAATTAAACGGCGCCGTTCAACTAGCGACTTAAATGATATTCAGCCATTCAATCAAACAGTTAGTTAAAAGACTTGGATCGCTAACTTTTAACTACTTGCCTAACCCAGACATTTTAAATTGGCGATTGATTGATTTAAAACGGCAGTTGTTTATTGTAGTTTTGGAAAATATAAAAATTACAAAATGCATGTTTATACAAGTTCGGCAGTAAACTATGTCAAATTGAGCTATGACAAATATTTAAATGTGTAAGTAAATAAATATTTAGCAGTAAAATGACTTAACGGGCAAATCGGAATTAGCCAGTCAGTGAGAAATCTAACTTATAGAAAGTAGCGTCGCCGGCCGCTACCGTGACGTGCCGTGACACTACTCACTTTGCTCGCTCGGCTCGCGCAAGTTTTGTCACAATTCTAACCCCTAACCCATTTATTTGGTAGGGGTGGCCTGGTTTAGTTGCTGCGACCAATGCGGCTAAATATTTTTTTTACTGACATAGGATTAAATATCGGACCAATTTTCGTTTTATTGCTGTTCATGTTTTAATTTAATTTTAATAACAGCAAAGTTCAAAAGTGATCAACGTTTTCCCCATAAAACGCTAGTGTTTACATTCTCTTTGGTTTTCCCCCTTTTGTCTGCTCATAGCACGATAGAATCTGCTTTACCGACTGAACATCATATTATATAGTGCATCGTAATGTCAATACCTGAGATTTACATTCAGCTATCTTCTCTAAACCTTAGCAGTTCGAATTAAAAATATGACACTGATAAACTAACACCCAGTTTCTGAATTGAGAATTTGAAGTTGAGAACATCTTAATCTGTACTTAAGTATGACTTAAGTATGAAGTATGACTGTATTTGAGAATAATTAGTTGAGATTTGCTACTTTCTTCAAATCAGAAACCGGGTGTATGACCACTAAATATAAAAAGAATAATATATTATACTTATCTAAATTCCATAAAATTCCCAGTCCAAAAAATTGGTTTTAGTTAGGTTGGTGTCAACTTGATATTGGTCAAAGGTTTAAGCTATGTGTTTTATACAAGTTTTTTTTTTACATACTTTTGTCGAGAACTCTAGAACTCTCCCTCGAGAAAATTTGGAATATCTAGTAGCACATGTTGTTTATACTGTTTGGGCCCAGCAGGTGGCCACGTTTATTGTGGCATCAGAGAGGCCGCAATTCGAAGTTGATTTGATGGACCTGTATTGATTCAATACAGATCAAAACCAAATTACATTGTTCATCAAACTGAGCATTGTTAGACCCTTCAATGGCATTATGACATTATACTTCATAATCAGCCTATAATGTTCCCACTGCTGGGACACAGGCCTACTCTTGGTGAGAGGGAGTGGGCTGAAATCCACCACGCGGGCCCATGGCGGGTTGGTAGATGTCACGTCAAGTCTTCGAATTTTTGGTTCTAGGAAATGTCGGTTTCGTCACGATGTTTCCTTCGCCGTTTTGAGAGCAGTAGCGATGAAGTCATTTACACAAAGTAAAGCGCCTGCCTGGGTTCGAACCTACGACCTTCAACTCGTAAGTCGCTGCCATTACCATTGGGCCACCTCAGCTCTCAGACATTATACTTAGGTAATGTTTATTACGTGTTTTTTTTTAATTAGGTGCAAACAACTTTCTCAGAATACGAAATTAAACAATAATTTAATAAATAAAAAAAAGTATTACAATTTATCATATTAATATTTTATTAATTATAAATTATTGGTTTTTCTGAAGATCATCCAATCAATTTTCCTGACATCAGCTTGAGGATTCTTTCGTCGCCTAAATAAAAAAAATTTAAAAGTTACGAGCGTCTCCGACTTTTTATACTACGATAAATGATTAAGTACCTACTTAATTTTTATTATTTTCTTACCTAATCCGGTAAGGTTTCCTATAGGGACTGCATTGTTTTGACGGTCCAACTCCAGTAGGTACCTGCTGCCCAGAAATACGGTGATCATAAGGGCAGCTGTCAGAAGAGCACTGAGAATAAATATTATATATAAATTATAAAATTGCCCGCGAAGTAGGCAGTGACCTGTCGCTGCCGGCCGTGGTCGAGTCGATAGTCGGCAGCGAAGAGCCCTGGGACGCGGTGGTTTTCTTCTGCGAAACAGTTGTCACGCAGAAGGAGGCTGCGGAAAGGGAGAGGGAGATCTCGTCCACTCACGACTGCTCGAGTGCAGTCGTGTTTTATAATTTTTTTTTTATCGAAATACATTTTCCTTGCGTGTGCGGCCCGTATTTACATAGCGTTATTAAAATGTTTCCTCTATGCTGAACAACACAGAACATATTTATATTCCTAACGCTGAACAAGCCCGTGCGTGTTACCGAAGGCGTTCACCGCTCACCGTTGCGCAGGCCCGGGGCCCACCTCCCCGCAACGGATGCCCCCGCGGGTCGCCGCAACGGAGCACCTGTTATTTTGTTTTTTTTTTTTTTTGTTTTTTTTATGCGTCATGTTTGCCGCAAATAAACGTGTTTTCTTTCTTTTTTCACTTCTGCTAAGGCTTTGATCAAGCCAGAAAAAATAGGATCAGCAACAAGGTGAAAGATGAAGCATCTGTATTCTTCTCAGATGTTAGAATCATACTGCTTTTCTAAAACTTATTGGATACACGCCTAATAAAGATGTCAATATGATAATGATGTATCTAAGATTGTTTGTTACTAAAGTTAGTTAATAAGATAGCATAACAACGCGCCTGTATTCACTGAAATGTTAGGTAGAGGTGTACTATCGCGGACACTCCCGCCTGACCACCCCTAAGTTAATTTTTGCTTGCACTCAAAAAATAGAAGCGCTCTATATTAAGTCCGCCAAGGTCAAGTAGTTTGTCCGTAAAATTCACAAAAGGAGAATCACTAAGCTACGCAGTGCAGGTGGAAACTAATTGTGTTATCGCTTTCCTAATAGGCAAAAACTATAAGGGGGCGTGGCTTGGCACCGCCGCGAAAAAAATTTTTGGTGATCAGGCGGAAAAGGCCGCGATGGTACCTATAGAATACCCACATTTCGCCAGTTATGTTTGAGTCCCATATAATAGGGGGCGAGACTATTCCATCAACCAAACAAATGGGCACAAACGCTAGCTCTCAATTGCGCACAGTTTGCCAAAACAGCACCCTAATTGCGTAACACACAATCAATCTCAGTCTTCATAATTTTGAAGGATATTGATAATCCATTGCTTCATATGTTCGAAAAATGTGTCTGCTCAAGAATGTAAATAAAGCAATGAATGTTGTTGAACTGTCAAAATTAAAGCCATTCTTACTGTTAGTGCGTTACGCAATAACACCGCAGGGCCCTAATTAACTATGACCACTACTTTGAAACCACGTCAATTCCCTAACTAATCACATCTGCTATTAAAATGTATTCTCTATGACACAATGAACGAAACCGCGCCAAATAAACGTGAAGTTGGCTTGGTTTGAACTGTCAAAATACATGTTGTCCGTACGATTGACATTTCGATTCCTTGCGGTTACAGAGGTTTCTACAAAACACGATAATCACGTGGTTTGCACTTTGTAAGATTACGCGGGGAAAATTGATTATCATACTGAATTACACAGAATTGGGGCCATGGTTGGTTTATCATAAAAATAATAAAATTACTCACAATCCAGCCATTTAGTAGTATAAGTATAGTAACCACTTTGTCTAAGATTAAACTGAACAGAAAGTCGTTATCGGAATGCGCAGTTTCCTGCTGTTTATTGTTTATTTATTTACGAATATCCCCGAAAGCAAAATATGTAGTCATACTATTCAAAAATACTACCACATATTTTGTTTACGGTTCCATTACACTATTTCCTTTATTTCATTATACACATATAAATTATATTTTTAAATATTATTAAAACAAAGTAGCCCACCGGTATTGGGAACAGGGTCTAAGCTACCAGCGGTCAGGGCCCCAGAGAGAGGAACCTCCTACCAATGCGGGCCGTGTCCAGAAGTACCGCTTTCTGAATCAATTATTATTAATCCATTACATTATTATTATTAGGTATAATTCCTTTATTCATTGTCCTATTTATACATTTTATAAATTAATTTTTTAAATGTTATTATAATACTAAGTTTTGCCAGTGGCTTCGCCTGCGTGGATGGCGGAAGTTATTCCACAGGGACGTACTGTACTACCGAGATAAAAAGTATCCTATCTATGTGTTGTTGGGTGTCGTGTGTTTAAATCCAGGTTATAAACTATCTGTGTGCCAAATTTACATCCAAACATACAAACTTGAACATTTATAATATTAGTAGGAATAGTAGATGATAAAATCATTTCAAAACATAAACATATTTTGATTACCTACGGTCGGAAAAATTTGGCCATTCTTGATTACTAAATTAAGTAACTACGGAAAACCAAAAAAAAAAAAGATAAGTTAAAGGTAGTTGAACCAATAAAAATGTTACAGCAGTTCAAACTTTTGGATCACTACATTTTTAAATCTTAAATAATATGGTGTTATAAGAAGCCACTGAACTAGTGACGTTCCTAGTCTATAAACATAAGATAGATGGATAGATAAACCATTTATTTGGCGCACACAAAAGACAGCACAACACACAAAAGTACAATATTCTATTATTACCAATAACCCACATGAACATAAACAAGATGCCGATAGAAAAAGAAAAAAAAGAAAAACATAAATAAAAATAAAATATACACAGAAATATTTTTTTATCACCATCAAAATGTTTTACAGGCTGTTCTACCCATGAATATGAACAACTTTCACTATGGGACCAACTCTGATATCACGAAAAAAAAATCTGCTGTTTCATACAAAAGTTCAATACCCACTTGACCAAAATGTATGGAACAGCAGATTTTTTTTTCGTGATTTCATTATTGGTCACATAGTAAAAGTTGTTCATATTCATGGGTAGAACACCCTGTAAAAATTTGAATGGTGATAAAAAAATCTTCCTGTTTTAATAAAAATAAATCATAAATTCAATCCGATGACTGTTCACACAATATTTCTATTTATTTCAGGCGACGCAGGGCCATAGGTATATAAATACAGAAACAAAGATAATCAAGTACCAGACGCATGTTTCCCCCCTACCTTTTATTATTTTTTGTGTATGTTCTTTTTTTTTGCGTCATGTTCACCGCAAATAAACGTTTTTTCTTTCTTTCTTTCTTTCTTTACCTACCCTAATTGCGTAACACACTTTCCATAACAATATGAGTAATTTTGAAGGATATTACTAATCCATTGCTTCATATGTTCGAAAAAATTGTCTGCTCTACAACGTATATAACGCTACGAATGTTCTTGAACTGTCAAAATGAAAGCATATTGCTACTTATAATTCTTCACTAGGATTTGTTTCGCAAAAAATACCTATATATTTTCCTGGGCTATATAATAATATATATACGAGTATAGGAAGTTAGTCGGCTGATTGGCAAAATCCATAGTCGGTTCATCACTACCTGTGTCACTATTGTCTAGATTGTTTGAAATAATATTAGATTTTAATTTCGATGTTTGAATATATGTATAAATAAATAATAATAAAATGAAATTTATTGAAATAATAAGTTTAAAAATTGTGTACACATGGTTCAGTAGTATATATTAATCTAGGCCTTTAATAGGATTATAATAATCTGGATATAGACTATGGTATGAGAAATATGAGATTACAGTCAAAAATAGAACTCTGAAGGTAATGTAGTGCGTTGCCTGATCTAGGTTTATATAAACCTGTGTTTCAGGCCATCTCTCTACGAAAGAACTTGTTAATAGGATAGAATTAAATTAACATAAATTTTCAGTACCTATCTAAGCAGATACAATATTTTGCGTAACCTTATTATAAACTTGGCTTATGATATTAATATATCTGTAACTAAAATTATTATAAAATAATATTAGGTTAGGTAATTGCAGTTAAGTCAGATAAGTTAGTTCAGCCCCTCTAGTAGTTTTTCCGTGTCCGAGTAATTCAGTTTTGCTAAATAATCGAATGTATGTACATGATGGTTTCTGTACTGTTGCGCCCCCGCATGGTACATAATCAGCAAATAAAGTTCCCACTGCTGCTGGAACACAGGCCTTCTCTATTTCAGAATCCACCACGCGGGCTCAATGCCGTTTGGTAGATGTCACATGTCTTTGAATGTTTGGTTCTAGTACATGCCGGTTTCCTCACGGTATTTTCTTTCACCGTTTTGAGAGCAGTGGTGATGAAAATAATTAACACAACGGGTTTGAACCTACGACCTACAACTCGTAAGTCACGGCCGTTACCACTGGGCCATCACTGCTCTCTTTCCACTGCTCTCTGTCCAGAGCTGCCAAGTACCAATATTTATTAAAGAAGTCCAGCTCATTCCGCCAACTTCGTTTGGGCCTGCCGCGATGTCGGTTGTATAACGGTTGGAAAAGTACCCTGAGTTACTTGTTCTTCATTTGTAATCATATTTTTGAGTGTTAAGTATAAGAGGAAATAATAAAAAATATCTTTGACGACTATTTCTCTATAATTATTCATAAATAATAAAACAACTGCCTTGTTGTTCTAGTGGTCTCAAGGGCTCTGCTGCGCATTCGTTCCTGGGTACGAATTTCTCTAAAGCAGCCCGGTTGAAGGCAAAAGGATCGCCCCCTATTTCATGGGACTTAAATATAACTGACCAGACTTAAATATAATTACACCTCTACCCAACCCTTCTTTCCCTCCCATAATTAAACACAAATTGAAAACCAAAAATTGTAATGCTATAACAAGATTTTCAAGATCCTTACAATTAAAGTAAGTATAACAAAAGACGTGAGAACAGAACAAAATAAAAACTATTGTTCGCTACTTGTTTTTTTTTTTTTTTTAATTTTCACAAAGTTACTATGTCATTTTTGCCTGGGGTTTTTAAATTATACTTACTTAAAACACAGTTTCAACCTTTCTCTACATTACAAATTATTAAAATATAATTAATTAACAAGCAACGTTCTTTCATTATTATCTAAAAAGATTCATTCCCATCAGATTCTGAAGTCTTTCTTGTCCTAGAATTAGAAAAAATATTTTAGACTCGTCTTGGAGATGTGAATTTATTATTATTAAGGTACATATAGTAATTAAGGCAATTTCTTATTAACCAAATCCAGTTAAATTTCCGATCGGAATGGTGTTCTTCTTGCGGTCCAGCTCTATAAGATATCGTCCACCAAAAAACGCGGTCACCATGAGAGCGGTCCATAAAAAAACTCTGAAAGAAGAGTATTATTATGCTCATAATCAGATTATATTCCAATTATTTCCTAGGACCATACCATGTTCTTCCTAGGTAATAACTGGAATACAAGCTATAATATTATACCTATGCCTAAATAATAACAGCTGCACGGGTCGACTGAAGGTTAAGCAACGCTTGCCGAGCTCGGCCCGTGGATGGGTGACCACCCATTACATATCGGGACCCCTCCGTGTCTCGGAAAGCACGCTAAGCCGTTGGTCCCGGCTGTTATTTGCAGATCTTTGACAGTCGTCAAAACCCAGAAGCGCGAAAATCTGACAAACAGTCTTATCAAGGGGTATGGT
The DNA here is from genome assembly GCA_963669345.1 of Gortyna flavago. Taxonomy (NCBI): domain Eukaryota; kingdom Metazoa; phylum Arthropoda; class Insecta; order Lepidoptera; family Noctuidae; genus Gortyna; species Gortyna flavago. The sequence goes on from OY770129.1 coordinate 13,466,944, forward strand.
ATTACCCAGCGACTGGATAATGGAGGTCAGACAGACTGTAGTTCCACGTAAAATTCAGCTGCACTTGGTTGCACTGATGGAAGCTGACCCCAACAGAGTTGGCAAAAGACTGGACAGTAGACTTATGCCATAACATCCCATAGGGACTTGTCCCACCACAGACGAGGAAGCAACTAGCTATCAACGATTTTCTCGCCCAAGAAATGTACAAATGATTGTAGGACCCTGGTAAGTCAAAGAGATACATATTAATTAGTTTAATCAATTGCTATCAAAGATAGTACTCGCTCTGCGACGATCGCTTCACGGGGAGAACACTCGCTGAGAAACTCACGCTTGGTACAGAGGCCAGCACATCAAGCTACCCGAATCTGTCAAATTTTCCCAATTGAATATGAACCCTATTCTTTTGAAGTAAAGCTGAAAATCTATCAAAGAAATTTGACAGATTGGGGTAGCTTGATGTGCTGGCCTCTGTTCATACGTGTACCACCGAGTTATCGCTCGTCACCGTCGCGAACTCGCTGTTCGTTGCTCGCCAACTCGTTTTTAGCTGCTAGCTCTATTCTCTTCTCGTTAATCGAAGCGGTGGGACAATTAACTTAAACACCCAAGTTAACAAAATTATTTGTATGGGTAGGTACTTACAATCCACCAAAAACCGGCATTTTGTTCAATTTAATGAATAAAATTACTTTAACAATTTAATTTACATAGCGTTTTCTACTACAAGTACGTTAGTACTTATGTTATTCTGTGCTATAAGACAACCTTTGCCAATGTTATATTCGAAATACATTTTTTATTATGCTGTCGTGTTTTTATTAACTCTTCATATCCCGACGAAATGTTTGTTTAATAAACATTACATTGGTAGATTAAATTACGCCAAATATTTATCCAGTCAGAAAGACGATAAACAAAAATAGTGTATATGGGGTGATACTGCCTATGAATGCTGTCAAAAACATGGTGTCGTTCGTTGACACCATGAAGCCTCAAAACTAGCCGAACACGACACCAAAATGGTGCATATTCGCACCAAAATGGTTCCTTTTTAGGGAGCCGTACTAAATAGTAAAACTGAACCCTTATGGTGCGACTCAGTCTGTCTGTCTGTTCGTCTGTCACAGCTGAATATCTCAAGAACTACTAATACTATTAACTTGAAATTTAGAATAGTTTTAGATGACGTTTGCCCAACTACTTATTTTGCAAATAAAAAACACTAAAAATGTTTTTTTTTTTTTTGCAACAGGGCTTAAAGAAGGGTCTGAAAAATTTGAAGTGGGGCTACTAGGGCATGTGGGGTATCATATATGAAAGAGCGCAGTTTGCACATTCTCAAACAATTTTTTTAGGCTGTATGTTTCGACGTTTAATGAAAAATTAAAAAAAAAACCGACCCCGCTCTAACCCCGAAGTTTGCAAATAATCAGAAATAATTCTATGTAATAGAAGTTTATGTAAAGATTACAAGAAAAATAAAACGATGTCTCTAAATAGCACACTTTTTCAGAAATCATCAATAAAAGTTACATTAGTTCCACTATCGGTCAAGAGATGGTGCCGACTTAAAACTGCAATATTCTACCGCAGCGCGCAGTGTTGAAATTCCCTGACAAATCTATATAATATGAAAATATAGGCCTCGCCGATGAAAATTTAAAAACATATTAATAGGATGGTACGGGACCCTCGGTGCGCGAGTTCGACTCGCTGTGTATAAATGTGTATAAACTTCAGTAACTTATAATTATTATAATTTTATAGGTACAGAGTGACTCTTGTGATGAAGAGTATCCCACCGGTTTCTCTTCCGGGATGTCAGGTTATAGTCTAAATCTATGAGCAGTAGAGTCAGAGTAAATTGGTCAAAGCAACCAACTGAGATTAAATAAAAAAACTTTCATATGTCATACACGCTACGGTCTAGCGGTGAGGTTAGGTCGACCACGTGCGATAGCGGCGTGTATGTGTCTAGTAAGCCCATCGTCTACGCGTAAGCCGGAGAAGACAACGAGAAAAGCATCAACGATTTTCTCGCTCTAGAAACGTACAGAGGCCAGCACATCAAGTTACCCCAATCTGTCAATTCTTTTTTTATAGATTTCAACTTTATTACAAAGGAATAAGGTTCATATTCAATTGGGAAAATTTGACAGATTGGGGTAGCTTGATGTGCTGGCGTCTGTACAAAAGATTGTAGGTCCCGTGTAAGTAAAAGAAATAGTTATAGTTATAGTTGCTCGCTGACTGTTCACACCGCCGTCTTCGAGTACTCGGTTGTCGCAGCGACAAGAGCTAACAAAGAGAGTACTCGCTCAGCGACACACGCTTGGCGGGCACTTGCTGTGAGACCCACGCTTGCAGGTTCATACGCATACCAGCGACTAATCGCTCGTCGCCGCCACGCAGTCCCTGCGCTCGTTCCTCTCCAACTTGTTTTCCGTTTTCCTATGCACAGAACGCTGTCACTCGAAAGACAGCTTTTAAAAACTACTCAGGTCTAATTTAACAAATCATTACCTACCTTTAATCCCCGTAGGGTTAGGAGACCAGTCACGTTTCTTACAAAGTTGGGCCCTACCCAATATGACTGATCTCCTTTACCTACATATATTATTATTATATTATAGTACACCCACATATCGATAGTTATGTTGACGTTCCACGTTATAGGGGCGGACTTATTGGACGACACAAATCCGGACTCAAGCTGCTACTAATAAATTTCTGATGGGTAAACCCAATACTCGGGCTCTGGCTTTTACTAAGAAATTTTATATTGTGTAAACCCAGTATTATTTTGCCCAACATGGGAATCGAACCCAGGACCTCATGCTCAGAATAGCGCAGGTCTATTGTTAGCAATACACGTGCAGAGAGAGGTTGAGGTCGGAGAGGTCTACCTGTACAGGAGTGCCTGTACAGGTAGACCTCTTCTATGGACCGTAGCGTGTATAGCCGCCATTAGGTACTGTATAAAGTTATCAGGTCAACAATGACTATTTGCAGTAATTAATAATGTGTGTGTGACATGTGTGTGTAATGTTTCCCAATAGTGACGCACATCGCTAGTCATGGTGCGATTGTATTTATATGAAGCATTTTAATCTAGTTAGTATCAATCTTTATCAAATTAAATGGTTTATTTAGCTAAAGCATATTGTACAGATAATTTTTCTTCCTTTACACCACTGACATGGTGTCGGCAGACGAGTTGCAGTTCTGTTGCCTGCTCTCTGTAGTTTGGACGTCATCATTATCATCGGCCTTCGGCAGTCCACCGCTAGACATAGGCCACTCCAATTGCACGCACTTGTAGTTAACCATGATTGTGCAAACCCGACTCGCTCCTGGCCGGTTTTTCGTGCAGCAGAGGCAGAACAGCCATCTTTTTATTGAGTAGGTATTTTCTATATTAGCCGTCATACTTAAATTAACACTAAATACTCTTGAGTCTTTCAAATTCAGGCTACTATTAGGATATTCTACTTTTTTTTTTTCAATAAAATAGCAGGTATTATAAACTTAAAGTATTTATAAAAACTCTAGCGCAATCCAAAAATTATTTTGGGCAGCCTGACAAAAATGGTCGTCATTTCGGTGGTCGACTCTGTTGGAGGAAGTGTTATTGGCCCCGTATCCTCTGCTCTTATTAGGTACATCGTTCCCCAATACATTATAAATACCAGCATTGCACCGACCAATAAACTGGAAAAAAAATCTGCATAAGTAACGAGTTTTTTTTATTTTTTTATTCAGAAAATATAAGGTAGGTACCCATTCTAGAGCAGTAATATGTAGGTATTACAGGTAAATATACAATCACATCAGTATTCATAGGCTGGGTCCACACCGGACGATCCAATTTAAATTTGTTAGATCGGAGATTCTTTCGCAACTTCCGTTTTAGTAAACCCGCGATCCAGTCCCGATCCATATTTTAGCAAATCTGACGCCACGCGTCTTCTCTGGCACACCATTTTGTATAATTTGAATCACATAAGCATTTATGTTATTTATAAAAGGACATTAAACAGCGACTTTGCGCATTATCCTTAGTGCCCGATCTACACACAACCGTCTACACCAAAGAGTATAATAATAATACGGGAGAAGAGAGCCCTCTTGTGCTATTTCGAAGCATCCAGATTCGACGATTCGAAACGCCACCTGCATTTCTTAACGGGAACTAAGGCAGGAATGTATATATATATATACCTACTTACGTATAGGTTTTAGTACTCTTTGTATAGATGTATAATATGTATAAGTGATCATTAAATTTTTCTTGCTTTTTTGCAAATAACAGCTGTGTTTACGTCGTATGTCGATTAAAATGCGATTTGCAAATATAATGATGATACATTTACTAAATCTAAATTACAATCATTACAATTTAATAACTGAAGGAGATAATATTTATAGTTTAATGATCGTGAATCAGTGAGTAAACGAGTCATCGTTATGTTAGCGAATCGCATTTTGATCAACATACGATGTGAACACAGCTTCTATTTGCAAAAAACACAAGAAAACTTGACTTGAGTTTCGAAAGCTACATTTATAATTAAATAGAATTGGAAACAAACAAACGCAGACGCAAGTCGCGGCGGCCATAGTGTATGATGCTGCCAAAATATGTCACACTGTCACACACAATATGGATTTCCGTGACAAGGTTGCCATAATTGATAACGCTGGACAATACTGGACAATATGAAATATGATCATTTTGATGGAATGTATTACAATTATTCTCTAGAAAAATACTTTATATTAAATTAGATAACTTAGTTATTTGATTTTCTTATTTTTGTTAAAATCGGGATTGCAGAGACATCTATCGGTAATTATGAAACTAATTGTTTCTTAGTTAAGTAAAGTAGATGGCGGCTCTTCCTTTACTGAAGTGGTGCTTGTTCTAACTGTCTCCCCCCTGTCTACATCGAGCGCGCCAAACAACTTGGGCGCCTTAGAGCATTGTCAAAAAAAAAAAAACAGATAGCGCTCGGATCGGCCACACCGACCGCGCATTTGAATCCCACTCCGGCCGCGCCCGATCATAGCGCACTGGATCGTCCAGTGTGGACAAATCCAGATTCTGAACTGAAAACCAATGCCTGACCCACCAGGTCAGGCATTTTAATCGAACAAAAAAAACACGCTCAGCAGTTGTGCTTGCGACCACTAGGACACTAGGCAGTGATCAGAGACAGCGGGGTGTAATTTTTTTTAAACAAGTTGTCTCATTTCAACAAAAGGTACACAATTTCTCGAATTTCAACTCAAAACTGTGTCCAACTTAGCTCACATAATGTGAGCGAAATGTGAGCTAAATATAAATTAAATATTAGATTTAGGTTTAGGGTTCTGCACCAACGTCGCCTTCCTAATTCCGGCTTTTACTACAAAGATATTCTAGGATTTGTATCAATAAAATTAAATATGAAAAAAAAAACAAAGTACTTTATATAGAAAATATTTATAAAATAAAATGTAAGATTAGTAATAAAGAGGATCTATTGTTGTGGTGGGTTCTGTTCTATTTCCTCTAACAAAAAATTTATCTGGGCTGTATTGGCCCCACCCGTCGTCTTTCTGGTCTCCTATGCGCAACGTCAAGTCGTCGATCTTGGGTTCTTTGGTTTTCAGTGTAATCGTTTGTTTCTCAAAAAAGGTCATCATTCCAAAATATGCTACAATTACCAGCATCGCAAGGCACAATACACTGAAAAAAAAACTTCTTAAATATCGAGAAGCCGTTTATTAGAAAACATTACTTCTTGGTTTTCATCAATTTGAGTTGCCTTTCTTTGGATTATAGTCACAAGAACGGCTTGTGTAACACAAGAATATTATTCCAATTCCGTCCGTCAGTCTGTCTGTCACTTTTCTCGAAGTTTCGCACGCGTGAAAGTTGGAAATTATTTAGTATAGCAAAATTAGCATGAAAAGGTCACATACTGCAGGGATACTTTAGAATTTATAATGTTATGTGGAGTGGTGTGTTGTATGGATAATGTATTTACTTAATACTTAAGCACAAAAATGTACAGAGGCGGTCTTAATGCCATAGGGTTATGGATTTTATATATCGAATAAGTATTACTATGGCGTCTATTATTGCATATATATTTTTTTTAAAATGTACCCGTCGTGCAAAAGCTAACTCGCACTTGGCATTTTTTTTTCGTTCACTCGTTTACATTGTTCAGATTTTTGTTGTTGCTGAATTAGATTTCGCTCACTTTCGGATCGAATACGTATCCAATTCCAAAAATTAAGTATTGTATCACACACACAATTAATCTGGAACCGGATGACGGGGTGTAATGAACGAGTGAACTAAGCTACCGTCAACCCGTCGTCGTCGGGTGCCCTAAACGCAAGGATCTCGATTCCAAAGCGCCCATAGGCATCGAAATGTGGACGGCTCCGGTTCTGTAGCCTAAAGCCAAGCGACAGGTGCGAAGCAACAGCGCAGACAGCTACATGACTGAGATCAAAGCGGGAACCATTCGACGTTCGTGTTTCTTGCATTTTCCCACTGGCCGGCACGGCATCGTCACGACAATGGAAATGGCCTCGGTGCCGGAGAACTAAAAGTTGTAGAAAAATATGGCCCCTTTTCTCACTTACCAGTGACGGTGATGGCCCCAATTCTTACATTTTGCCTCCATCTTGACCTTTTCGTCTAATGCGCCTGTACGTGTTATTATATTTTAAAAATATATGTATGAACAATTACTTACAATCCGAAAGCCATTTGTCTAATATACAATAATTCCCTCGGATCCTGAAGTCCGTAGGACCAACTCTTGAATCAAAGTGTGTGAATTAACAAAACAGAATATTATACCACAATGACATAGTGTGTATTATAGGTAAGGCCAAGTTTACACTGCCCGTCGAAAACTTCTCCTAGTAAATTATATACGTTGTAACTTGTACAATGCTAGGCAAAGTTCGCTTATAGTTTAGATAGTATCAGGTCCATTTGAAAATCAGCGTCAGGCACTAGTTGTCTGGCGTTTTTGCTGAACTGGGCCTATTTGGCGATGCCGTGTGGCACAAATTCCTTCTAATTTTTTACAATGCACAGAATATGTTGTGTACTTTTAGTCTGTGCTATATTAATCTATTTTCCCTATCCAATAGAGCTCGTTTGGGAGTATCTACTAACACAGGGTAATTTCAGGCACGTGAGGCTCCAGAGCCTCACGTGCCTGAAATTACCCTGTGTTGCCATCCCAGGATGGCCACGCAAATGTTGTCCAATGGCGGCGGTGTCCATCTTTACCATGTAGTGGGCATATGCCATCCAATAACGTAAAAACATGCTGATTATTCTCGAGGCTACAAGCAAATTGCTGACCGTATTTGCAGGCCGCTGTTGTTTGTATCATAGAAAGTGAAATGTCAAGCAATTTTCAACTATGTGCGGTGCGACTAACTGTCACTGTGACTACCTTGCATTGAAACTGCTTACCTGGTCCTTACATATGAAATTGGCGTTTTGTACGGGAGGAATATAAAGTCTTTTTTTTTTATAAAATATATTTAATTAATCAAAGTATGCACCGTTGTTATCTATGTACTTTTGCCATCTCATAGGTAGTTCATTGATCCCTTTACTAAAAAAACCATGGGGGCGAGAATCAATGAACTCTTTTAAAGGCGGTTTGGCCTGCCGCATCGGAGTTGAATTTTTTTCCTTGTAAGAAGTTGTCCAAATTCCGGAAAAAATGGTAATCTGTTGGAGCAAGGTCCGGGGAGTACGGTGGATGTGCAGACATTCCAATTGTAGCTCATCTAACTTAATAGTTGTTTGTTGTGCAGTGTGTGGTCTTGCGTTGTCGTGAAGTAGCAGTGGCCTAGAGCGATTGACCAATCTCGGTTGTTTAGCAGCTAGTTCTTCCTTCATGGTTTCCAGTTGCTGACAATAGATATCTGCCGTAATCGTTTGGCCAGATTTTAGAAAGCTGTAGTGAACGACACGGACGCTAGTTCACCAAACACTCACAAGTAAGTTTTTCTGAGTCAATTTTCGTTTAGGGCAGGATTTGGCTGGTTCTCCAGGGTTCAGCCATTGCGACGAGCGCTTCCGATTATCGTACAGTATCCACTTTTAATCACAAGTAATGATTCGATTTAAAATCCCTTCATTATTGTGTCGGTTGAGCAAAGTAACACAGCAGTCGACGCGTGTTTGCAAGTTCGATTCACTCAATTCATGAGGTACCCATCGTTCAAGTTTTTTTACTTCCCGATTTGCTTCAAGTGGATTAATACAGTTTTATCACTTACCCCGAAGCCTGCAGCTATCTCTGAAGTGCTTTGTGATGGATCCGCTTCCACAATAGCCTTTAATTCTTCATTTTCCACTTTGGTCTCCGGCCGTCGAAATTTCCAGAACGAAAACGTTGAAACTAAAAACGTACCGTGCTTTCTTTTGCGACACCAGCGCCGTACACATAATTAATCCTTCGAGCTGTTTCTGCTGCCCTGGTGCCACGGTAGAACTCGTATTCGTAAATATACCGATATTTCATGTTTTCTATTGTGCGGTAATAAGCGACGTCAAAGAAAAAAATTATGAGAAAAAAACAAACGAATGACTGTTTTCAAAACTCAAATGTACCAACTAAATGTATTTATAAATTTGAATTTGGAATTCTTAACCAAAGAGGAGATATTTCAGATCAAAGTGGTCAGTACGACAAAACGCTAATTTCATAATGTAAGGAGCTAATAATTATGGTACGGGCACGTAAGTGCCAGCCGATCTATGTAAAATTGTCACCTTGAAAACTTTGGTGAAGTGAACTGTCAATAGTGTCAATCCCAAGCATCACGTAGAATGACAGCTCACTTCACCTAAGTTGTCACGTTGACATTTGTACATAATAAACCGGCTGCTTATTGAGTATGTTTTTTTAATAATCTGTAGACCTGAGCTGTAGACCAAACTTTGATGGAATGATTGATATTGATATACGCTACTTACCTATCTGAATTAAAATATTTAACATTTTCGTGCGGCATTGTAAAGAAGCCTTTACTTTTTTTGAATTGGACAATGATTGTTGTTGAGTAAACACAAACATGATCCATGGGAAAGTTTTTGTCATTAGGTTCTAGCAGAACCGATTCAATTAGTAACTTTGTATAGTTTGATATTTTATGGCAATGTCAATCCCTATGCAAATCACTACTTTCTATTCTTTTTTTATGTCATGAGAGTCCGGTACCACCTATACTCATCATTATGACCAACTTTTAATATGAGACCAAGGGTGAAATCGCGAAAAAAAATAGACGTTCTCTACGTTTTATCCACTTATGCGACTCGTGGATGAATGGAGGAGCAGATTTTTTTTTTCCCATAAGAGGTTTTAAGTTATTTCAATTGCACCTTGTATAGTTACCCAAACCAATATCCTTTGTATCCACGTCCTGCATTAGTCGCGAGGTTGTCATTGGGAACATTTTTGAAGGTCCAATTAAAAACCAGCGTCAGGCACTAGATGCCTGGCATTCATGCCGAACAGGGCCTATTCGGCGCAGCCGAGCCATGAGGCACAAAAAACTGTTAAGGGTGTTTCTGTTTTGTTATTGAATATTGTGCTTTATGGAGCCATGCGATAAGAGCCCGTGAAATTCTTCACAATTTACAGTCAGTAGCGGGTTTTATTTTGATTAAAATATAATTTGCAACCTTAACAAAGATGGATTTACAGAATTATGATCATTAGAATCAGCAATATAGCCTTGAGTTGGAATTGGCACAGAACAGATAAAAAGGAATTGGCCTCAAATGTCATGATTTTATGATAAAGTCATTCAATAGGGTAATATGAACTTAGAGAGTTGTATTGATGATTTTTATGATAATAACTGTATAAAAAAATTATTTGTTACGGCCGCGATCCTATTAACCTGTATAAAAAAAGAACTTTCTTTCTTTCTTCTTTCATTTACATAATGCACACAGGGATAATAATAAATGTCGCTGACAGTCTCATTTCATTTAGAGTAAAGTTGTCTGTCAGGCCTCTGTGTTCTAAATTACATCTGACCCCATGGCCGTAAGATAGGAAAAGATTATCATTTGCCTAGCCTTTTCCCAACTATGTTGGGGTTGGCTTCCAGTCTAACCAGATGTAGCTGAGTATCAGTATTTTACATGGAGCGACTGCCTATTTGACATCCACAACCCAGTTACTGGGTAATACGAAACCCCTTGGTAAAACTGGTTGTCCGACTGAACGGCTTAACGTGCTTTCCGAGGCACGGAGAGGTCTTGGTATTTAAAGATGCTCACCCATCCACGGACCAACCGCGGCAATCGTAGCTTAACCTGATCAATCGACCCGTGTGGCTGTTTTTACTTAGCCACAAGCCCCTCTCGAGATCGGAAAAGATATATATAAAAATAATTTAATAATAGGACACCAAAAAATAAATCACATAATAACTATTTAATGAATAATAACAAAACTAAAATAAAGTTATATCTTACAAAATACCAGACAATTCACAATAGTATGCATTTTAAACGTATCTTGATGACGTGGTTACTTGGTTGTACCTAGTGGCTTATTGTGGTTGATACGACCCCTTCGGTCGTACCGATTTTCAGAGATGGATCCGGCATGCTCATCAAATATTTTGTCGTCCAATATGCACCGAAAGCCAGTAAACCAGTGATAATTATACTGCAATATAAATTTTAACTGGAATTAATTAATGAAAATTTATTACACTATTAAAACATGCAATGTTATGGAAACAAAAGCCAACCTAAAAACAAATATGTTTTATGAAAAACTATGAAAGAAAGAATGAAAGAAACAAAATTATTTGGACACAGTTCGTGAAACACAAAATACAAAATTAACAAAATGAAAATAATTACTCAAACAACAATAGTGTGTGCCTCACGGCTGCGCCAAAAAGGTTCATTTCAGCATTAATGCCAGACAGATGCTATCTGACGCTATGAAATTCAACTATACCAACCACCATACGTAAAAAGGTGAATTTCTAGGAGTAGGTACAGTACCCTACCGTACGGGTAAGTATATTTTTTTGTTTAAAAAGATATGGTACGAAAAGCACGAGTTTCTGATAAATTATAAGTAACTCAAAGTTAGACATAACTTCATTTTAGATTTGAACGTCTATCTTTGTAAGAAAATTAATTATATCGAAAACGACTTGCAACTATGATTAAGTCGAAAAAGATATGTTTCAATGATTTTTATTTTCAACATCGAAATCTCACTACACCATTATTTTAAAAGCACATAATGATAAATCATTTTTGGAAAAAAAAAAATATAACACAAGTTATAATAGTATAATCACTTGAGTTCCAGAAACAATAGATAAAATAAAGATGATCATACACCACAAAAATACAACACTTGAAAAACGCCTTAAGGCTCCTGCAAACAGGCGCGACATGCGACGCGAATCGCACGCGACGCAAAGGCACCGCTCGCGATTCGCGTCGCGTGTCGCGCCTGTTTGAAGGAGCCTTTAGTGACCTAAACACAAAAGGAATTTTTATATTTATTTGTACGTTTAGTTACTTCGTCACTTAGTTTAGTGTCTAGTGCAAATAGTTGCGTTATATAATCATTTTAATGTTTATGAAATAATAAACTTTCTACATTTGAAATAATGTTCTACGTTCCAAGTCACTCACTTAATCGATTGATTCTAATCAATGACTTACAATCCAAAAGGCATCTTCGCTATATTCTATCTCTGCTTAGTATCCTCGCCGCGCATGTCAATCAGCCGTTTACGACACTAATGATACACACGACTAATAGAATAGTGGCTATGAATACCTTTTATAGCTCATTACTATTAAGGGTGAGACTATACTGCGAGCTGAAGCGATGTCCCGCGAGACGAAGCTAACTTTAAAAAAAAAATATGTTTCATCCAGCGGATTCCTGCGGCCTTTACCAGGTCATCGGTACACCTTGTGGAAGGTCTTTCAACGCTACGTCTTCGGTCATCTTTTGCCAATATTGTAGATGAATAGCGACCATGCTTATATTATTATTATGCCGACATTGTTTCACATAAGAGCAATGGCGGCATACCAAAACATCGAGATTTCTGTGCTATATTTAAGTTAAATATTGGTGTTGTATTTGCATAAATGTGCCTCGCGAAATAAATGCTCTAAATGGTGGAAAAAACCGCATCAAAATCCATTGTGTACCTAGTTTAAATGATCTAAGCGCTCGACTCCTACAGACAGACACGAGAAGCGACTTTGTTTTATAATATGTATAGTTTGATTTATACATGTAGATATATAGATTTTCAGATTCATCATCTGTAAGCTATGAGCCCAAAGCATCTTCATATCAAAATTAAATAATTAAAGTAAACAAGTTATACCTGTGGATATACCTGCACACCTGATCTCTCTTCGGTCGTGTCGGATTGCGTGCCGACCCAGCGGACTATGAGGGTGAGGGACGGAAGAGAGAGTGCACCTATGTCCGCGCACACACTTGTGCTCTAAAATACCTCCCAGAGATTGGCCGCCATGGGCGAAACACGGTCTGGACGACATTACATCTTTGCGACAAGACGTATGTGAACTTCCTCTATTTGTCAAGTTTAGAGTTTGCAAGAATCTGCCAGTTATTTTCCCAGAATATCATCATCATCATCGTTCAAAAAATTTAAAGAGTACCTATTTTAAGAAGCGTAATAACTGTTAATCATGACACAAACATGTACTGTCACCATTCATAAACTGAGAAAAATGTTGTGGGTGTTAGTACACCCACAACATTTTTCACAGTTACTACTACACTATGTTTTAGAACCAAAAATTCGAAGACATGTGACATCTGCCAACCCGCACTGGCCCTGCGTGGTGGATTATGGCCCACTCCCTCTCTCTGAGAGGAGGCCTGTGTCCCAGCAGTGGGAACATTATAGGCTGATTATGATTATGACTATAGGTACACCTCTGTTTAACCCTTCGGGGATAACACCCGTGATTTTATGTAAACTATCAAAAAATCAAACCAATTCCATCCATTTTTTCTTAAACAATTTTTTTGTCAAGCTATACAACGCTCTTTATAGTATTCACTAGGTTCAAAGACTATCATTTTACTAAGTAGGTAAGCTATGTCTTATGTTGTTTAAACACGTTTTGTATAGTAAATAATAGTGGCGTATGAATAACAAATACGATAATTCATTGCATTCATTCACTTGTCCCACATATCGAAAACTTGTCTTGTTATTAATAACATTATGTTATAATTATATCATCCGCAGCCCGACTTCCACCCATTGCTAATCACATGGCTCACTTTTCATGCTCCTGTGCCAGTATGCTATATTGTACCGATAGGTTTAGAAAATACGACCACCTTTAAAAAGGTGGCTGGAACAGATTGGATACAGAAGGCGGAGGACAGGGTGTTGTGTGCAGCCTGGGAGAGGCCTATGTCCGGCTGTGGACTGCGATAGCCTAAGCTGATAGTTTTAGAGACGTCATGTAATTTTCGCCGTAACATCATTGCTAAAAAACTTAAATCCGATGATTTTAAAACCACAGTTTGTTTAAAACCACTACTATCACTCCATTTCTCTCATTCCAAGTATTTCAATCCGTCAAGCAATATTTGTGAGTTCCTATTTAGTAGCTGTATATTTATTTTTTATCAGCCAACCTTTTATGTATGAGAGGAATACAGGCGTTTGTATGTATAAAAGTAATGTTAAAGATGCATACAGTGATAATGTAATGTTTGGTATATGTATTTTTATATACCTATAACTGGGTCATAAGGTCTCTACTCGATATATAGAAAGAACGATTACTCAGTGTGGGTTTTCGATTTCAGACCATTTTAAGTCGGGTTTCCTAAAGATGTCCACAAGCCTTCATCAATGAAGAATTAAAGATACTTTCCTGGTTTAAACCTAAATTCTTGTATTTCTCAGGTGACCATAGTATGAAGTGATTAAAAATGAAAGCCATGAAAAAAAACACTTTTTTTATTATATGCGTTTTAATGTTTGTTTTCATTGTTACGATGTGGTAAAATCAACATCATCAACCAATCGATGGCGAGGATGATTTACACTTTAAATGCAAAAGAGAAAATGTAGTTGTGTCTACATGAAAAGTAATTTCTTTTCAGAATTTAAAGTAGAACTTATAGAATACTGCTGTTCACTTGTGCCTACTATAAAACCCCTTCGTTTGACCCCTTTGAGATTGGCAGATCGAAGTAAATATTCTTTAATGCAGGCTACAAACAATGATGCGGCTGGAGAGATCTGGACTGTTTGGACAAAACCATTAGGCCTTCATCTGCCTAGCCTTTTGCCAACTCTAGTCGACTTTCATGGAGCGACGAATTCCATTAGGCCAAACCTGTCATTTTGTGTGTAAGAAATCACGAACTGAAGGTGTGGCCGGAAACAGCCTGTCATGGAACATAATTTAGTCGAATGGCCCGTCAGGCCGGACTTCATAGAATGTATTAGTTGCAAGTTAATGGCTATTCTTTTGATTCCTCTTTAGCCAAAATGACAAACACGACAAGCTCACTTATCTTCACGGCACCGGCTAGGACACAGAAGACGCCTATCGCGTAGTATGCTTTGTCATAATTTATTGTCATCTCCTGCGAATTGGTCGTTTCGCCCAGCGCCTGCGATGTCATAATTTGCGATGCACGTGCCCGTAACCTTTCTTGCCTTCTTTTATAGGTTTTTGTTTCGTGTACTATCTGCAAGAAATCATCAATGGAAATATTATAAAAATAGAAAAGAATTGTAGACAATTTATAACTGTACCAGCAGGCAGTGCCCACGGTTTAACCTGCATGGAGATCCATATAGGGACAGTGCATTTTTCTGGCGTTAAAGTATCCTACGAGTATGTCAAGCGAATAATTGTAGTATAATTTACTATCAGTAAAAGAATCTTTGAAGTCGAATGTTTCCAGAGATTTCCCTATACAAATATACAAACTAACAAAAACCACTTTTCCTCTTCTCGTGTCGATGACTCCAACCTGACAGACGAGGAAAGCAGCAGAGGAGCAGAGGTGACATGGACAGCTCTGCTAGAGGGTGCAGGTAGGAATATGGAACATTGTCCATAAAGGGGGTGACGACTGTCTCTTTCGTGTTTCCGCTTCTCTTTCGGTACTTCGCACACAACACCCCAACACAGTGTTTAGCCCCGTCACAGGATATACCGCAACTTCTCCCCTGCCCGTCGTACACAACAAACTGCACTTTACCACTTTATAACATTATTTTATATAATAGTCCTATTTTTTTTCTCTCATTGGAAATGGAGGGAGAATGCTGGGATTGTGTTTAGTCTGTGGTCAAGTAGGTGATACAACAAATAATAAAACTGCAATTAATGCCCAAATAATTACCCAAATTAAAGTAATTAACGACATACAACAAACATCACTGACGAAATGTGGGTGTAATAGGGACACATTCAAGGATTACAGGCGTGATGTTATAATACGTTTCGGGGTCACCAGTATAGAGTTATGAAGGGTGACAGGGTGTACAGTTCACTCATACTCCATAGGAAAGGGAGGATCCTCCGACCAGATGGGTGTCGTGTCTGGCGGGCAACTGCCCGATGATTCATTTCGGGACGTTGTGCATAATATGCTAGTTGCGCGGAAAACTCTGCTTGCAAGATGGAGGATTTTGTGAGACGTCAGTAGACGCGTAGTTCGCATGTGGCGTTTGTAGATACCGCTATCATGTTATACAGAATAGATATAGAGCAGTGGTGACCCAGTAGTAACGGCAGCGACTTACGAATGCGTCGTAAGTTCGAACCCTGACAGACGCTTTACTTTCTCAAAACTGAAGGAAAAAATCGAGGGGAAAGCGGCATATCCTAGAACCAAAAAATCCAAGATATCTGACATCTACCAACCCGCACGGGCGCGCGTGGTGGATTACGGCCTAAATGAGGCCTATGTCCCAGCAGTAGGAACATTATAGGCTGCTTATATAAATAGAAGACAAGTTCAGATAAGCAATAAATGTGTGGCATAGATAAACCCAAATGAAATGCCACGACTCCACACTTACCTGATGCGTCTACTCGAAGCGTAAATGTCGTGCGTCTGATCGTGCTTGTGTGGGGGGCCTTTAGGGTCAATTCACACTGAGACGCGACGCGATTATACTGGAAGAGACCAGTGATCAGGTGTAGTAAATAAAGTTATATTTTGAGTCGCTCTATTAAAATATGCGCGCAGCGTCGCGTCGCGTCGCATCTCGGTGTGAACTGACCCTTACACGTAAAATGAGCTCAAACTTGTACACATAAGATACTCCAAGATTACTCTATCTAGGGCATTACTTAAATCATTCTAATTTATGTATCTTTTTCTTTCTTTTTTATTTAGCATATTAGCGATTTCGTATCCATACACTCGTTTTCCCCTGCAAGGTTTATTTTGTATTTTTTATAAATAAATTAGCCCGGGGTAGTTGCATAACACACTAACAGTAACAATGGCTTTTATTTTGATAGTTCAAAAACATTCATTGCGTTATTCAGCTACATTGTTGAACAGACACATTTTTCAAACATAAATATGATCCGAAGCAATATCCATCAAAACGATTCAGATATTGATTGATAGGGTGTTAAGCAAATAAAGGCGCAGTTCTTGATAGAAACAACCCAACAGCGAATCCAAAATCTCTGTCGTCAAATGAAGTAAGTAATCGAAAATTCTTCTTCTGCATTCTCTGCTTCTGCATTCATACTTTTTGCAGCATTTCGCCACGATTTTATCGACCTATTGTCACATAGGCCAATGGGCGTGAGCACACTCACTTTACATGGAATAAAAAAATACTAACCAGAACAATTCCAGTTATCCACAGAAGTAATATTCCAGTACACAAATAATATCCTTCTATCAACAGATCGATCTCTTCTTCTACTACCTTGGATATCATTAGACCAATAGGTATTATTATTTGGCTCCAGATTGTTCCTCCTACGAGAGTCTGTTCATCTCTGTGTTTTGGCCTCATACTCACTCCTGCGCCGGCCCATAATCCAGCGGCTGCTATCACCAAACCTATACTGCTTATTTGCATAATGGCTTCAACATAATCTAAGACCATTTGTCAGTAAATTGGGGTTTTATCGTGACCTATATATGCATTTTGGTCTGGTAATATACAAATAAATTTTAATTATAAAGCTAAATTCCGAAAGTCTCGCTTTTCATAACAAAAACAACAATGACAAGTAATTTTACATTGACATTGATTAACAGTAAAATATTTCGTTCATTTTCCAAAAACATGGAATTAGTAAATACTATAAACCTAAAATAATATATGTCACATGAATAGCGAATACTTTATCCAAAAATCATAGTCTATACGTAGTTTATACCTACCGATAAGTGATCCAGATTCATCACCATATCTATAATAAAAAACCTTTCATTTCAAATTGGAAATGAATAAACAAAAGCCCTGCAGTATAAACATAAATAGTTATTCACGGTATTATTTTACAAAAAGATTAGATCAGCCATTAAAGGTCTGTCTTAATAAGCAACTGAAACGACATCATACATTTCCCTGTTAATAACTTTACAGAAACTGGTTTCACAATCGTCCAGTACCGAAAAAAAGAAGGAATCTGTAGGCTACATACACACATCAAAAGTGTCTAGGGATCAAGCATTTTTATGCGAATTTCTTGAGATTGAGATGTGGCTTTGTAATAAATTTATGATTTTATAAATTTATATGGATCCTTTTTGGTGCATTTCATAATTTGAATCAGGAACTGTGAATCAAATTCGAGTAAAAGATGAAAATCAGCTGTCAATATTTTCCCTATAAAAACATACAACGCATTGAAGACATTATTAGTGCTACTGTTTCCCTACTACTGATTAAAACCAACGTTATTATGGAGCGGCGACGTCATTTAAGCAGGGAAGAAATGCTCAGAGCCGTGGGAATGATAGAAGCTGGTTCCCGGCAACGTACTGTGGCTTTAGCTCTGAATACAAGTCAGAGTGTTATCAGTCGACTTTGGACACGTTACCGAAGCACTGGTACCGTGGCTGAGCGCCATGGAGGACGGTATCGCTGCACCACACGGAGACAAGACCGATACATTCAAATCTTAACTCGAAGAGCTCCAACAATAACCGCCATGATGTTAGCCGTGAGGCTTCATCACTCTTCAGGGAACTTAATTAGCGACCAAACAGTCAGAAACCGCTTGCATGAAGTGAACCTTCATTCCCGAAGACCGCTACGGGTACCACCTATAGCAATGCACAATCGTAGGATTCGATATCAATGGGCTCTTGAACACAGAAATTGGGCAGAAGAACAATGGCGTTTCGTGTGCTTTTCTGATGAGTCTCGTTTTGGTATGAGACCGGATACAAGACGTATACGACACTGGAGAACCCCTGGACGCCAACAGCGATTAAAATCCTGCCAGGAAGTCCATCCTTATAGTGGTGGAACCATCATGGTATGGGCGGGTATTTGGATCGGCGGAAGAACTGAGTTGATTTGGATCAGAGGCAACCTCAACGCTCAAATTTATGCTGAGACGATTGTATCAGACGTCATCGTTCCTCTACAAGTGCAAATCGGTCCCTTATTTCAGTTAATGCATGATAATGCACGACCGCACACCGCAAGAGTTGTAAGACAGACTCTCGCCGCAGCTAACATCAATGTCCTGCCCTGGCCTGCTCAGTCGCCAGACTTGAACCCGATTGAGCATGCATGGGATATGCTACAGAGAAGAGCTCTGCCGAATATGGAGGGTATCCAGTCGCAAGAAGACCTTTTTTTGTTGTTGCAACGAACATGGGCGGCCATTCCACAGCGTGATTTGGATGAACTCATTTTGAGTATGCCAAACCGATGTTCTTGTGTTGTTAGTGTTCGCGGTAGAAACACGGATTATTAATTGTTTAAGTTACCCAATAAAATTTTAAAGAAAACTGTTATTTCAGTCTTTTTTTCGAACTTTCGTGTTAGTGGTTCAAATGTCAAAAATCCCTTTATTAGGAAAATGGCAAATTTCTTTATTAATGCAAAGGTGACTTGGTTTATCGTTACTGTGACAAACGAAAACACTTTATTTGATGAATCCTTAAAGAAAATTTTAATTAATATCAATCAGGAGAAAAGTTATTGCAAAAATATATGTTGATCCCTAGACACTTTTGATGTGTGTATATCTGTCCCTTGTAAAATATGATCCCTCCGCCCCAACCCTTTTTCAAGCCAGCCCACGGCGCTGGGCCTCTAGCTTTATATTCGTCCCAAAATAATCTGATCCAGCCTGTCCCTTGCTGTCCTCCCCCAGCGACGCCCTTTTTTTTGTTTCCGGTTTGGAAAATCCTCATGGATGTCCGCCGCCCTGGGGCGGGCGGCGGGGTCTGTCAGACTCTTACTGACTGAAAACCACCCTGATATTCCATCTCACACCTACGCCGGGGGTCGCGGGAATGTACGATCCTTCCGCAACCCCCGAATGGTGAGGAGAGGAGGATGCCGAGGAGGCCCGCTTCTGCGGGCCTCCTCGGGTCTGAGGGGGAAGTCAGGTGTTTGACTCCCCCCGCGACGTCTAAGAGGGGCGCACGTGGAATACTACGCGCCGCCACCTTGGATCCCAGCGACGCCCTAAGCCAAGGTCCGTACTCCACAGGGGATGTCCTTAGTTTTTAATCCCTGTCTGGAGGCCCTAATTTATTAAGGCACCTACAGGCAAGCCTGGTTAAGCAGCCGACAACCTCCCAGGTTGACCTGCGTTATGACATTAATAAACAAAAATGATCCCGTAGTTTCAATGGAAGTGCAATGACAATTATTTACGCTTCGGATTTGCCTAAACACACTGACTATTAAAGTAGTTCAGAGGATAATGGCGTATAAATAGAAAAATAACTAATATTGTAACGTAAAGCCGGGTTCAGATAATTTGTAGCAGTATTTGGAAGTTTTCGCCCTAATATAATAATTTTCTTCTTGAGGCAGTGCCGCGCGTGTTAAATCGACTTGACTCCTCATAAATATGTAGGTACCTACGTCAAAAATCATAAGGGAAACGATGCAGAAACGAATAGTCAAATTAGCTCTTTTCGCCATGAGCATGATTTCGACATCTTCGATGAAACCTCCATCTTATATGTATACAAAAGGTAAACAAAATAAGATAGAGGATTTATCAAAGTTGTCGAAATGTTGTTTAAATTTGTAAAATTTTAGTAGTTACTTGATTTAATTTGTACAATTTACATACCTAAGTAATATTCCAAAACAGAAGAAGATAATTTATCAATACTCGGTCCCATTTTACAAATAATTGGATAATTTAATGTTTTTTTATCGACATTCAATTTAAGCCAAAATTAGGTACTTACCTATATTTTTCCTGTACGAATAATGTTCGCAATTACAGTCTATGTATTGTCTCATGGCTGTTACTCACGTTCATGTCAGAAATAAATAGGCTTTCAACATGAACAATTTACATGTTTATTTCATAACATTTTCATCTATTTTCGTACTGAAATTGTCAGCGAAAGAATATATTGTGAGTACCTATTTATTAAAATTATCAACCACAAAAAATGTTGATGTTTCTAATCGTAATATTACATATTTTTTTCATTAGGTACAGTCAGGAAAACTAATAGGTACTGTAAGGCTTAATGACACCCTCCATCAATATGCCGTGTTATAGCCACTTCATACAATTGTCAAAAAATGGCAGTACGTATAGTATTATAAGTCCATGGTAGGTAGTGATTTGAATATACGGCCAATTTAAGTTGGTAGCAATTCGCTTCAGTAATATAATATTTCTCTGACTTTCCTTGTGACTACGTTCTATCCAATCGTTGTTAGAAAAAATAACTGTTATCAACAAACCACCATTTTTATCAATCTTCCTGACAATTCATTTCCTTCCTTTTTATGAAAAATAAAATATTTATAATTATCGTTTTTCAGGGTCCATTCAAAATATCGGTGAAAAGTTTCGAGATTTGTAAGGCACCGAAAACTAAGGATTGTACTGTTGGTTCAGTAAATATAAGTTCTGACAATACTATTTCTTTTGAACTCGCTGTTATTGAAAATGCTGCAATAGAAAAGGTAAGGTTTTCATTATAATACGTACTTTCACTAAATACTTTTTATCTAATACGCTGCATTAGGACCCGTCCTTTGTAGAGAGTCGAAAGCGCAGCGTGAAAATTCCCCATTGCAGCTAGATAGATTTGCTGGGACCTAGGACAGACTGAATGGAAGGCGGAAAACTAGGTATTTTGACACAGCGTGGGGGAGCCCTACGTAACTGGTTTGTAGAGGCCAGATAGGCAGTCGCTTCGTGTAAAATAGTAATCCGGTTAGACTGGAACCTGACCCCAAAATACTTGGGAAAAGACTAGGCAGATTGATTGTGCGGAAGGCCTATGTGTATTTTTTCGAAGGCAGCATCGATGGTGAGCGCCGCATCTGACTACCGATTCAGAACTGATAAATATAGAATTGAATCTACCATTTGTTGTCATAGTAAAATATTCATGTTTTCAGGCTAAGGTGATGTCTTTTTTATCAGAAAACAATCAAACTTTCCGAATGCAGTTCAACAAGCCTTGCGACAATTTGTTCCTGAAGCCAGTTTTTCAAGCTTTGTTCAATGCCAGCAGACGATGTATTGTACCAAAAGTAATTCATTTTCAGTTTACTTTTTCACTTTGTATCTAGCTGGGCTAAGTCCGTTATAACATTCAAAATAACATAATAACATCACGCCTTGATTACCGAACGGGTTGAGCAGAGATTTACTTATAGTACCTACACACATTTCACCAGTTATGTTAAGTCCCATGTACGGCCGAGCCTATTGCCATCAAACGGACACAAATCCAGACTCCGGGCTGCAACTGAAAAATTTCAGATAAAAAACCCAATAACACTGTCCTACCAGGGAATCGAACCGAGGACCTCATGCTCAGCAGTAGTGCTTGCGGCCACTAAACCAACCAAGCAGTTAGCGTTCAAAATCTGCAATAAAAGTACTTCTTAAATAAAACCTAAGATTTGGAGACCGAAGTTCAAACGGTGGTCTGATCAAATATCCAAACAACCGCAGAGACCTAATCAGCGCCACAGTGGAGCAGGCTATTGATCGTAGCAGATGGAGAAAAGCCATAGAAACATTAAAACACAGTCACGATTCTTAATTGTGAGAAAAATACTCTGCATACATTGGAGCCGATTCTCTTGACACAAATGCCTCTAAACTAGACTAAAAATCACCATAATTTAGTTTATTTCTGTCAAACGACGAATTCCCATTCTGAAATTGACAAAACACTAAAGTGTCGAAAATCTAAAATCTTCGAAAACCTACAAAGCGAGCGAAAGTGATGCAATTACTTTTAAAACGCAAAAGAAGAGAGATGGCTATAATGTGCGTGCGCTTGGAATAAAACGACGTATGTGCCAAAACGAATTTACACCTTTATTAACAAAATAAATGAATAAAATTTAAAACTACTTTGATTAAAATTTCATATGATACTTCTCTGTTTTAAAGTAAATACCATTGAATAACTCTTAAGCGTTACGCCGTGTAGTCAAAAAAGTAAAAAAAATAGATACAACTTTATTTAACGTATAATCATCAACATAAAAATCAATCATCAACTAAAATTCACACCAACACCTCGACTTCAGGTGCAAAAACAGTACTGTATCTTTTGTTCTTTTCTTTTGCTTATCTCGAAAATGGCGTGTCCTATCGCAAAAATAATGAAAATTTGGACTCCTTATAAAAAAGTCATAAACCCCTAAAACTCAACATGCAGGTAATCATTTTTCATATTTTCCATTAAAAAAGTGAAAAATTCCCTAAAACACGTCTAGGCTGCCCCATCTGCGCGCCTCCAGCTCTAAAAAAATCACGGGGTTGGGCAAACAAGTACCACGTGGAGTCGCGATTGACAAATTCAATTTTAGTTGTGTCAAAATTATTTTTAAATTTAGAGAATTATTTTTTTGCAGAATTGTTTCATTAAATGATTCTCATAGTCAAAAAGTAAGGAATTTTAGTGATAGTTTATTCGTTGTTCAAGAGAGTCTTTTAATTCATGGTTTTTAATTTTTAGGGCCTGTATAAAATCAGCATGAATCTCGAAGACGTGTTTCACAAATATTACGGGGGGAATTATCTATATGGAACTCAAATCTGGAAATCATCGTTTTATAATAAAGACTGTAATTTTTTATGCACTAAATCAGTTGTGATTTCGTCACCCAAGAAATAGGTGTAAATAAATGTTTTGCTTTAAAAATACGGGCTATTATTTTACGTCATTTTCATCAGCCTAGCGGTCCACTATTTATTGGAATATGACGTTCTTATACAACATTATTTTTAGTATAGGTATGCGAAACCTGAATATAGTTTGTTCAGAATAAGTAACTGAATCGATTTCAATAATTTTTACACCATGTTATATTTTGTCCCAAAAATATTTAATCATTAGTTAATTACAATAAAATCTCCGTACAGTTATATAGGTACCTACTGCCAAACTATTATCAATGAACGTATGATGCTGGAGGAGCGAACGGACAACCAGGTAACATAACAAGCTTATGACTTTGTGATTTCTCATGATACAGTTTTGAAATTTTGTACATAGATTCTTCACATAAAAATACTAGACACGTGGTTGACAATAAGAAAAATACCTTAGAAATTTTGTATTGTAGAATGGTCGCGAACTGCTGCTTTGACGTAGAGTTGCAGACACAATCCGTATTACAACACATTTGTCATGAGCCAAAAATATCAAAAGTCATCTTAATTTTGTAAATGATTTTAAAATAATTAAAAAATTTCGAGAAATATTTGTGAAAATATTGGTCACGTGACATTGAACGTGAATCAGAGCGCGACACGTTACAACTTCGAGATGACAGTTTCGAATTTATTGTAAACTAGCTGTGCCCGCGACTTCGTTCGCGTGGATGTCGGAAAACAATAGGTAATGTGTCGCTTAGGAAAGGTGTAATTGCCACTCCTTCATTGAAAAGGAAGAATCATCAGATCTTGCCTGGTAACGCTTTCCTTACCTAGGGTTCGCTACCACGGCCCTTTCGACTGCAATCACTGCGTCTTCATGGTTCATAATGACAATGCGACGAAATGTCACTTTGATTTTTGAGAATAAATTAAAATAAAAGCAGGCGGCTGATTATCTAACCAAACAGCCATAATTATGTCCATTTTATTTTGCGTCTGTCTTAGAATACCAACTTGTAAAATCATATCACCATTTTATCTAAAGTATATCTGAGATTAGTAGGTGAAGTTTGAAGTTAGTTTTTCTAAGTTTTGGTTTCTTCTCTGTGGTAAATTTAGAATTTCTTAACTTGGTATTGAAGATATCATATATACCTACCAATATTATGCCTTATAAAGCATCGAGATATCTAGATGATAAAAGGAAGAATACATTAATGGTAAGAGTTTCTACATAAAGTTGCCCGTGTAAAAAGCAACCCATTAAACTTTGGTTATATTTGTCACCGGCCGCCATTTAAACTACGAATATGAAACCCATGAAAACTTTAGACATGATTTTGATTTAGACCTTATACTGCCGAAAACCAGAAAAAAAATTGTAAAGATAATTACAAAAAAATATAACCGACTTCCATAAAAAACTCTACAAAGTGCAAAATAACCGTTTGGGAAGACGTTGCGCGTTGGCAAGAAATTACAGACTTCAGAAACCAAAGGTCTATTGCACTTTGAAGTGTGTTTTAAAGTCGGTTGTATTTTATTTTATTTCACACAAAGTCGTGTAAGTTTATATTGAAAACCATGAAAACGAAACACATGATAAAAAAAGAAAAAGAAAATTGCAGCCGACATCTTCGATTTTCATTTTGACGTCACAATCGGCTTCAGCACTCTCGAAAACCATGAAAACGACACACACTACGAATTTTTCGATTTCCAGCCGCCATCTTGGACTTTCATTTTAACCAGTACTGAAACGGTTTACCAACAGTCGATTGGTCCATGAACCGTTGGTCAACACCATTAACTTTTCATCCAAAGGACTTGTGACCCACGAACGTTTCCCCAACAGAACTCTACGTCAGTGAATGCTTAACCAACAGAATATTTTGAAAAATAACTTTTCACCCAAAGAACATTTGACCCATGTCAAATAGAACTAAGGATGCAAGGGCGAGCGAAGCGAGCTCGGGACTTGGGGCACCCCGACTCGGACAGGTAGGGTTCGAAGGGATGATGGCGGCTCAAGTGAGCGAGCAAAGCGAGCGAAGGGCACCCCGAGGTTAGGCTTGGTTAGGTTACTTTATACTCTTTTCACAGAAATAAAGGACTACGTCTTATTATTATTTTACTTTCACCTTTCCCGGCGTCTGTTGGCCTTGTTCTTTGGGTGAAAAGTTATTGGTCAAAACATTCTGTGGGTAAAGCATTCACTGACGTAGAGTTATGTTGGCAAAACGTTCGTGGGTGAAAAGTCTTTTGGAAAAAAGTTAATGGTTTAAAGATAATGTTCACCAACGGTTCATGGGCCAATCGACGGTGGGTAAGCCGTTACAGTTTCATTTTAACCTCACTATTGGTTTCAGCACTCTCAAAAACCAATAAAACGATATCCATAAAAAAAAAATTGCAACCTCCGTCTTGGATTTTCGTTTTGACCTGCCTATCGGCTTCAGCACCTTTGAAATCTATGAAAACGACATCCATGACAAAAAATCAAAACAAAATTGCAGCCGCCATCTTGGATTTTCATTTTGACCTGACTATCGGCTTCAGCACCCTCGAAAACTATCAAAACGACACCCATGACAAAACATTTAAAAAAAATGGAGCCGCCATCTTGGGTTTTCATTTTGACCTGACTATCGACTTCAGCACCCTCAAAAACCATGAAAACGACAAATATGATAAAAAAAAATTGCAGCCACCATCTTGGATTTTCGATTTGGCCTGACTCTCGACTTCAGCACCGTCGAAAACCATGAAAACGACACCCATGACGAAAAAGTTAAAAATTTAGGCAACCGCCATCTTTGATTTTCTTTTTGACCTCACTTACCGGGGTCAGGATCCTCGGAAACCATGAAAAATAGCTCTCTCTCTCTCTGTGTGTGTGTGTGTCTCTATCTACCTATTACTTTGAAAAATGAGGCATAACGCTTTTTCGTTATTTGACGTTTTCTCCCATATAACTCCTACCGCAAGCTCCATATAAGAACTTCGTTAAAAAACGCTCTGCGTTACTCAACTTTCTAAATCAATAATTATCTAACTTCTTTATCGCTCAGAACACCACATTAATTATTATTATCTTACATTATCCTGACTTTTTGTTTAAAATTATTTTAGCGCCACAGGCGCCACTAAATAAAAACCATCAATGGAAAGCGATTTTGTTTAATATTATAATCATTATCATTACTTTTTAAAATAACATAGACATAAGTAGGTATCTGTGTTATTTCGTCATTTAAGTAAGCATAAACTACGACGGACGGACGTGATTATTCACATCACAACAACAATATATGTTTTCGTTAGTAGGTACTATATCGCGCCAATAGATGTCGTTACGTGTTACTAAAAAACGTAAAAAGTTGTTCTAGAATACTTTAAATTGATTATATCTTTTGATAGAGTGAACCCATAGCGATGAAATAAAAACTAATCACTGCTCCGAGTTCTACACCATATTTTAGTATAAAAAGTAACCGTATTGGTTTGGTACTTTTTACGTTGACCCTGTTCAAATCAATAATCTGTCACATCCAAACAGACAAACAGACAAAAATTCCAAAAATTAATGAAATGGCATCTGTTGGTTATCCTTTAACACCCCAACTATTTTTTTTTTAAATATTTTCAATGTACAGAAACGTCTCGTCTACAGATTTATTATATGTATAGATAGATAGATAGAAACAAACTTTATACGTCACACATAAACTTTGTATTGTAGTACCGATAGACGTACAAAAGAAATGGTGTTCTGTTCATTATTGTTTTACTAAATTAGTAGTAAACTCAGCCTATCACAGTCCACTGCTGGACATAGGCCTCCCCCAGACTGCACCACAACACCCTGTCCTCCGCCTTCCGCATCCAGTCTACCCCAGCCACCTTCTTTAGGTCGTCCGTCTATCTAGCTGGGGGGCATCCCACACTACTCTTGCCGATACGCGGTCTCCACTCCAGGATTCGTCTGCTCCACCGGTCATCGGTCCTTCGACAGACATGGCCAGCCCACTGCTACTTCAGTTTGCTTACTCTGCAACGCATGAGACCTATAAAAATCGATAGCTGACATCAATGCAAACAGCTACAGAAAAACGTTCTTGGTTCTTGGGACTGTTTCCTAAGAACGTTTTTCTGCAGCTACAACGGTTAAGGTAGCTTCCCTTACTGCCTCGTCTTAACTTCCACCCTGTATTACTGCAGATTGGACAAGGAATCAAGACAAGAGTCATTGGGGTTCTTGTACTGAATCTCAATACCTTTTTAATGATATATTATTTAAAATACTGCGACGTTGGTCTCGTGGTCGCAAGCGCCTCTGCTGAGCGTGGGGTCCTGGGTTCGATTCCCGAGTCGGGCAAAGCGTTATTGAGTTTTTTCATTAGGAATTTCTTAGTAACAGCCCAGAGTTTTGAAGTCGGCGGTGTGATACCCCCGTGCCTCGGAGAGCACGTTAAGCCGTTGATCCTGCGCCTGCCTCCGGTCGTGTCGGATTGCCGTCCCATCGGACTATGAGAGTGAGGGAAGAGGGAGTGCACCTGTGTCTGCGCGCACACTTGCTTGTGCACTATAATATCTCCCGCGCCGAAGGCTAGTAAAATACTGGTATTCAGCTGCATCCGGTTAGACTGGAAGCCGACCCCAACATAGTTGGGAAAAGGCTAGGCAGATGATGATGATGATGATACCCGGCGCGGCGTGGAGCACATGGATGCCCGGAATTGCCGTACGGTATCGGCCCGGAACTCGGTGGTCGGATGCCTCCGATATGTCCGATTTGAGTCCCAATGGTAGATTGGAACATGAGGGCGGTTAGCCGAAACTTCGGATGTTTGGAATGTGAACCGGAACTTTAGAGTGCAGAATGTGAAGCGTCATGGGATGGTCTATGATCATCTCCGCTGATTGTGACACCAATCATAAGTAAATGAACCACCAATCATACGCTAATGAAAGTGGTGTGTGATTGTCACAATCAGTGCGGAGTTTACAATATGGAAGTGAGAAGCACGATCTTAACTGTCTCTTTAAAAACTTCTATGCGGGCAGACCAAGGAGTTTACGCAGTGCGTTGTCTGGCAGAATATTGAAGATTTTTATTATGTGGAAAAGCCTATGTGCGTGATGGGATCTGCCATAGCCTAAAATGATGAACTTCCATATAAACTTTAATTTCCTATTGAACCCCTAAAGACGAAAATATTATTTATTTATTTATATATATACTTTATTGTACACCAGAAAATAAATAACAAAAATACGATTATTGGGCGGCCTTATCATTATTATTATTAGAAAGAGCACTAGCTCACTCTCGTTATAAAAGGAACTCTTGTGCAAAATTTTATGATTCTGTGCATTGTCACTGAATTTAAGATTGTTATTAAGTAGATCACATACAACACTCACAAACACTAGTGTTTAAGGCGCTACCTCGAAAATAAATCTGGGCGACTGATTTACTAAGCGAGCGAAAGTGATGCAATTACTTTTGAAACGCAGAAGAGAAGATGGCTACAACGTGCGTGAGCTCTGAACAAAACGACGTATATGCCAAAACGAATTTACCCTTTTTTAACAAAATAAATGAATTAAATTGAAAACTATTTTGAGTAAACTTTGATATGATCTCTATGTTTTAAAGTAAACTCCATTGAATAACTCTTAAGCGTTACGCCGTGATGTCGAAAAAAGTTAAAAAAATAGATATAACTTTTCAATTTTTTTGTATAAAAAAAAAAAAAATATCGTGTATTCCTTTTACATGATACTAGACCAAAGAGTCAAAAAATATATACCAAAATGTTAAATCCCTATTCCACATACTTAACAAGTTACACGAAATAGAAAAACCACATTTTTTTCAATAATTATATGACCTTACTCGTAAGTTGTGCATGTAGGTAATTCAATTGGTAACAAATTGGATTTTATGATGTGGAAAATAAATGATTTGATTCCAATTCACTGTTTATTTGTTTATTTTAACCGCATTAAAACATATGAATATTAATCTCTACACAATAAAAATTGCATTCGTCACTGTAGAAGGTCATCTATTCTTTTATCCATTGGGGGGATTGGACCGTAATCCGCCACGCTGGTCCAGTGCGTGTTGGCGGGTTGCCAGAGCCTCGTTTGTTTATTAGCAGGGTGCACCACGGGCAGGTGAGGTTGACTTGAGTCCCGAAAGATATTATTTGGGACTCCTTACACCCCTGTAGAAGACGCCTCTGAAAGTCCAATAACCCAGCACAAAGCTCCCTCCTGAGAATGATTGCGAGATTTTTTGTATATCCGCACTATATTGGTACTTACCCTGAAAAATAATAATTACAAAATAAAGCCATCTAAAAAGAATAAGCTAAAGTTGCTAGTTTGAATTCTCGAAATCCTAAAATTTCGTTTATTTTTATTCGGTTGAGAATGAACGTGTTAATTAAAATTACCATACCTACCATAATAATAATTTAAAAAAATAGGTTCCTCTCTCTGAAACTCTAACCGCCAGTAGCTTGGACCCTTTTCCCGATACCGGGGGGCTACTATTTATTTTTTATTTTTATACCTATTCTATATTTAAAAATATTATTTTTATGTTTTTAATCACATGTTCGGAAGCGAGTTGCGTTCCTTCAAGGCTTCTGAGAATTTACTGTAAAACAACGTAGAGCCTAAGCCACTAAACAGATACAAATATAATGTTATTTGCATGATATTTATTTTCTTTCCTCTAAACTGAACTCCTTTATGTGTGTTTGTGCGAATAAAGTCGCAGATGGGATACTTCCCCTCAAATCCGGGAGTTACACGTCTCTTCTTTAAATGGCGTTTGGTCATATTTATGAATCCCACTATATTACAGTAACATGCATCGTCAGGGTAGCCCGCGAAATTTAAATAATCATACTTTTTTGAAATTCGCAGGTCAGGGTTCAGGTGACTAATGTTGATCTAAATTATAATTCGCGGCCATAACAAATATTTATTTATAGAACTCTAATCAAAAATCTTCAACACACGACAGACGTCTTGTCAAAATTTTATAAAAAACCCACCTTCAGTTTTTCTAGATTTTTTTTACAGGAATGTAAAATTACATACCTTTAAAGAAAAATTGACAATCGGTCTAACCGTTCTCAAGTGATGCGCTAACCGACGAACAGCATTAAATTTTTTTTTTTATTTATATAGATCTTTTTAGTTATTGTGGACTATGTGGATATATTTTTTTCTCATTAGTAATATGTCAGTTTAAGTACTTTATGCGGCCTACCCAAATGTCCTTTCTTTGGTATTATTCGTCGAGTTGACAGGTTCATTTGAATCTACATATCGATGTTTAAGAGGAAATAGGGTATAAGTGACAAAAAATGAAATGTTCAGGAGAGCCGTTCAAAGTTTTAAATTTTAGAAAAACTGACGTATTTTGTCATTTATGTTTTTTTTTGCTAAACGTCTTAAAAGTCATCGTACAGCCATGGGAAAGAGCGGAAAATTTGACGTAGGATAGCATATATAACTCATTTTTGACCAAAATGTCGCTTATGCCCGACTTCCTTTTTACCGTCGATATGTAGTTCTTTCCTCGAAGGCGGAGACCAGAGAGATGAGCCCAGACATGATCTTGGTCAGATTAACCAAGATTATGTCCGGTCTTTAAAAGAGACTGACCTCTCAGTTTGTTTTCTCCGAGTATTCAGATAGGAAACACCAAACTCATCTAGTTTTAAAAGATAAGATATTTTTGACATAATTGTTATTTTGAACATATTTACAGAAATAAATAATTTCATTTAATCTCATCATCACAATAAATTGATTAGCGTAGGTAGATAGGTACATACAGTAAATAGATAAACTGAAGTACCTTTAATATTAGACAATATTTTGTAATATTAAAACGGAGTAGATTATAGGCTTCAAAATGAGATGTTCACACCGCAACCATTTTGCCCTGAAATTTACAAAATTAAAAGTTAATCAGTTATGATTCATACAATAATCTTATTATTGATAGATTTAAAGTCTGTTTAAACAGTAACTATTGAAAGTGTAACCAAACCCTGTTCAGGTTAAAATCTTACGCAATCACTCAATTGTTTACATTTTCATAAAGATGCTTTTGGAACAGACCATAGGTACTTACTTTAGTTAGATCAACATTTTGTGTCACATTAACATCGTATTATATCACATTACGGCTTGTGATCTGAGCCTTTACAACAGAGCACTCCTTATGTTTCGGACCCCTGCACAGTTCCACGTCAGTCACCGTCAAGTTAAACAACCCCTGAAAAACAAGTTGTTGCTATCATTAAGACGAAGGCGTTCTCATAATACAGTACAGAATAAAGTCGGTTTTCGTCTCTGCCTGTGTGATCGCTTAGTTCTTCTAAAGTACACAATGGATTTTGATGCAGATTTTTTACCATGGAGAATTTTTATGTATAGTCTTCGACTTTTATATTGGTGACTAATGCGATTATTATAACTAACAGTGCAAAACGTTCCATAAATGAATGGACTAATCCAGAATAACACCTTAATTTTTACCCGATTACGGCGAAGCAAAAAAGAGGGTTATGATTTTGACCGGTATGTATGTACCTATGTATGTTCATCTGTTCCCTCATAACTTCTAAACTACTTGTCATAATAGGACAAATGACTTGATCGTCCGCTAGTTATAGACTATGTGACGTCACATTATATTGATTATGGCGCCCTCTAGTGGACGTAAAGTTATGAACTTAAAAAAAAATTTTTAATCATTCCGTGTTGGGTATGGAATGAAAGGGCTTAATTAGCACATTTCAAAATTTAAATATTACTGAAATAAACCTCAAAATAATCAAATAAAAAATAAGTTCGCATGATGCGACCACGGGAAGGTACTTTCTTGTTTTAACCTTTTCGGAAGTCGGGTTTTAGTTTTTAAACTTATTTTTATATTAGAATGTCATTTTACTCACATATTTTTTGTCCGATAAAACCATAATAATATTTAGAGCGAGCAGGATGAGATGTTGCTTTAACATTTTGAACTTCGGATTGTAACTATAGTAAAACCGCAAGCCCATTGCGGCGTTTATGTTCTACGATCACGCTGTTACTTTTCCACTGCGGCTCAAAATTCGCTTCGCCTGAGGTTTTCCTTATGCACCCCTAAAACTATTTAAAAAGCTGTAAAACTACTATTATTATATCAATAATAACTACAGCAACAGTTGTGTATAAAGGGCCAACTTTTTAATGGTCAGATCTATGCGTTGTCGTTATGGGTAGTCAGAAGCCAAAATCTTTGACAACCAGTCTTACCAAGGTGTGTCGTGTTACCCAGTATCTAACTGGGTTATGGAGGTAAGATAGGCAGTCGCTTCATGTAAGATACTGGTATTCCGCTGCATCTGGTTAGACTGAAAGCCGTCCCCAACGTAGTTCGGAAAAGGCTAGGCAGATGGATTTTGTTTTTTCAATAGTAAATAACTTTTTTCTGAAGAATAAATCAGTTTGATAATATTTTCTACAAAAAACCTGTCAACACGCCATAACTTATGCATGAAGCGTAACACTCATATTATTGCAGCCTTTCATTTTGACTATTCGACACATAACATTCATTACGTTATTTACGTTGTCAAGCAGACGACTTTTCCAAACATGAAGCAATAGATAAGGAATTTCCTTATAAATCCTTCGTATACTAGAGTATTATATTATCTGTGGTATTGTGATAAAAAGTTTGTTACGCAACTGTGGTATAAGAATAAGAATTAGTTTAGTCTAAAACCAAGGTAAGGAGCCGCCTGTGAAGAATTGCATTTATTTGTACATACAATTATAAAAAATAGGCTCACCAATAAGTTACGAGTTAGCGCGCCGCAATGAGATACTGGCTTAAACGTATATGTATGTACGTATATGTATATGTAATCAGCTTCTGTATACATACCTATGTTCATATTATGTATATAGAAGGTGATTACTTACAAAATATAATAGTAGCAATTTTGGACTCATTCATATTACACCAACTACCTACATACAATGTTATGGTTCGATGAGCGTGAAAATATAGGTAAAGAATGTAAATTGCCTTGCAATAACTATACTAATATTTCCATACAATAGTAGTAGTAGCCAAATAGGCTGTTTACATTTGATACTTGGCCTTTGATTTTGGCCTGCTATCTGTTAGGAAATTATATATCTGTGCTTCGATCTTAAAAAAAGCATAAGACACTTACATACGATAAAAACATAATATTAAAAAGAAGAAAGGATATCATTGCGCAAGTCCCACAATCTAAAACCAATTTTGCTGCCACACAATATAATAATCAATCAGCACGGTTATATAATAAAATAAATAAAGACATATACATTTACACAGAACATCTTCATAAAGGTAAGAAAATGCTAATAGAATGGTTAAAATCGCGCACTTATGTAGATATTGAATTATTGTTACATTACAACAAGTGGAAATTAATTAATCTGGCACCGCCACACCTACACGCACATCCTCCTTCATACAACATCCACACCAACCACACACCTCTTACACCTCACACACCCCAAAAACATCACACACCACACACATTCGACACACCTCACACATCACACACTCCGCACACCCAACACACCCACATTAATTTATAGAAATGTAAAAACCAAAGCTATGGAAGTGCGGAGTCTCCTAACACAGGCGTCATCATGCTTAAAAGGAGGCTCCAATCATAAACTAATGAAAACGAGTTGGTACAGAAAATAAAAATTTTGTATTTAAAAAAAAAAAAATACTAGTATGGTTTCGGTGGAAAACTTCAGAAGCTGAAAACATTCTATATGTAATATTGTACCTATGACGATAATAAATCAAGGTCAAAATGATCTGACCGATAATCAACATCTGACCTGATTGCCGCGTTGGTGTAGTAATCTCAAGCGCTACTGCTAAGCATGAGTTCCAGGGTTCGAATTTCTCAGTAGCAGCCTGGAGTCTGGATTTTTGCCCGGTTGATGGCAAACGGCTCGCCCCATATTGCATGGGACTTAAATTTGCATAACTGACGAAAATTAAATGTGGGTGTATTATAGGTAAACCTTTACTTAACCCTTCGGGGTAACAAGGCTTGTTGTTATTTATTACGTAAGACGATTTGAGGAGGGAGGGGGACCGAACAAGTTTTATTTTTTCTTACATGGGGATGGGAGGGGTCTAGATTAATCTTACGTAATATCACAAAAGTAAGCAAAAATTATAAGTTTATAAAAAAAATGCTATTTTTTCTTTGCAATTTTGGTAGATACTGATCTTACGTAAGATTCAGAGGGGGTTCATTCAAGTAATTTTTTATTACGTAGGAAGGAGGGGGTGTCAGAATTTAGTTGAAGTTGTCTTACGTAATAAATGAACAGCCCCTTATGGTATCATCATCATTATCTGCCTAGCCATTTCCCAACTACATATGTTGGGGTCGGCTTCCAGGCTAACCGGATACAGCTGAATACCAGTATTTTACATGGAGCGACTGCCTATCTGACCTCCACTCCACAATCCAGTTACTGGGTAATACAATACCCCTTGGTAAGACAGCCCCTTATGGTATGTAGTATGAAATTAAAAGAAAAGCTTAGGTACTTTATGTAATGCAGCATTTTCAGTAACAGCGAGTTCAACAGAAATGGTACTGTCAGGAGTTATATTTACTGAACCAACAGCACAATCCTCAGTTTTCGGTACCTAACAAAACTGGAAACTTTCCACAGTTAAGTTGAATAAACCCTGAAACATTTTAGTGTCAATTAAAAGGAAGGAAGCGAACTAGGAAGAATGTTACAAACTGGTGGATTGTTGCTAAAACTTATTTTTTCTGACAACGATTGTGTTGTTTATTGTACCTATTGCAATATTTGATTATTAATGATTTTGACGTTATTATTAATTATTATAAAAATCTGCCAAATTTATATACTAACATTAGTGTTTATGTGGTGTATGTTACTAAATTAGTAACACATTGGATTTTGTGATCCGTAAAATAAAATGATTTGATTTGATTCACTGTTTATTTGTATAATTTGCTAACTACATTAAAACATATGAAATTTAATCACTAGACAATAAAAATTGCATTCGTCACTGTAGAAGCGGGATTTGAAAGTCAAATTTCCCAGCACGGAGCTCCCTCCATGGTACGATTGCGAAAGTTTTTGTACATCTGCACTAAATTGGTACCGACCCTGAAAAATAATAATTACAAATAAAGCCAACTAAAAAGAGTAAGCTGGTTTGAATTTTCAAAATCCTAAAATACCATTACGTATTTTTTATTCGGTTGAGAGTGAACATGATAATTTTATTTGGATGATATTTATGTTATATTTCCTCTAATGAACATTACAACTTTAATATATTCTATCATAGCGGCATTCGGGCAAAATGACATTTTGGCACTAGGCAGTTTGTACATTTTGACACTAGGACTATGTTGCCCATTGATTTTTTGTCTTTGTAACATTTAGTATCCGGCGCGCTCCTGTAGGTGTGTTTGTGCGAATAAGGCCGCGGACGTGACACTGCACCTCAAATTCAAAGTTAGTCGTCTCTTCGATAGATGGCATTGTACCATTTTGGACGCATTTCTGAATCACGCTATGGTATCGTCACATGCATTCAGTTGACCCACCCGCCAAGACTCTATTTCTCCATTGAAAAAGTTGTCGTTGCAACTACCATTTTTTTTTTGTTCCACAGTACATGATTTGTAAAGTGTGATGGTTTTATAATGGCGACTCGACACACTTTTTCCTGTCATAATAAAAAATCCCTTTAAAAAACTAACTACTTCAGTTTTCTCGAATTTTCCAATTTTCCAGGCAATTTTAAAAATTTTCGTTCAATAGAAACCATATTCGGATTATGAGAAACATTTTAAAACAAATAATAGCTGAATCGGTCCAGCCGTTCTCAAGTTATGCGATTACCAACGAACAGTATTTAATTTTTATTTTTATAGATTGCTAGCTGTGCCCCGCGGTTCACCCGCGTTTATTTGAGGAAAAAACCTAATCAGGATTCAAAAGACACGTGGCGCGATCTATTATCATGATAAAGTTATTGTTGTTTTCCTCGGGAACAGCATTTTTTTTTTTCGGGATGTAAGGTACCTTATGTCCGTTTCTGTACACCTGACAACGTATATGCAAAATTTCAGAATGATCGGTTCTGCGGTCTAATCGTGAAAAGGTAACAAACAAACAAACTTACTTTCGCATTTATAATATTAGTTAGGCTAGGATTTTAATAGTTATTGTGAATGTACGGACTATGTGGGTATTTTTTTTTTTCAATCTGTCAGTTTCAGTACATTTTGCGATGCAATGTCCTTTCTATTGTTCGTCAAGTTGCTCCTAAGTTCTGAGTTCACGATTACTGCCAAATGCGTGCACTGACTAGGAGGTCCACTTGAATCTATGTGGTTTTTTTGTGGTTGTGGTTCTTGATGTAATTATTATTTTAATACTATTTACAGAAATGATATAATTTCATCACAATATATTGATTGGTGTAGGTAGTTAACTAGATACGTTCAGTAAAAATATAAGCTGAATTACCTTTAATATTACACAATCTTTTGTCATATTAAAAAAGGAGTAGAATAAAGGTTTTAGAAAGAGATGATCACATGGATTCTTCATTTGAAACCTTAGGTACTCCTTCCCATTTTTTATGACTATCATTTTGCCCTGAAAGTTACAAAATTAAAAGTTAATCAATTAGAATGAATGCAATGATCTTGTTATTGATAGATCTAAAGTCTGTTCCAACAGTAGGTATTTAATGAAAGTGTAAACAAATCTTGTTCAAATTAAAATCTTACGCAATCACTCACTAAAGGGAATTAGTAGGTAAAACATTCATTCATTCACTGTTTACATTTTCGTCAGATACTTTTGAAACAGACTATAGGTCCTTACTTTAATTGGAGCAACACTTTGTGTCACATTGACATCATATCGTATGACACTACCGCTTATGATCTGAGCCTTCATAACAGAGCAATCCTTACGTTTCGGACCCCTGCACACTTCCACGTCAGTCACTGTTAAGTTAAACGACCCCTGGAAAACAAGTTGTTGCTATTATTACCTAAAACGAAGGCTTTCTCACAATACAGTATAGAATAAAGTCGATTTTCGTCTCTGCCTCATGCCTGTGTGACCGCTTATATAGTTCTTCTCAACTACACACTGGAATTTGATGCGGTTTTTACCATTATTTAGAAAATTTTATTCCGAAAGGTTTATAAATGTACCAATAGGTAATACATTCCTATAAAATAAGGACGAACAAAACTGTGCAATGCTGGGGCTGGTTTTGGAAAAGAGTGCGTCAAACTATTTTCATATATTTTGGGAATGGGTACTAGGTATCACACCTAGTTTACCATACTACTCTTCACAAAGATGTGAAGAGTAGGTAGGTATCCACTAAGAAAGGGTTTTTCAAAATTTCACCCCTAAGAGTGTAAATGGGTGGAGGGTGTACTCAATAACACTTTGCCCGGCCTGGGAATCGAACCCAGAATCTCATGCTCAGCAGTACCTAGCGCTTGCAACCACTAGACCAACGAAGCAGTCGGTACTTAAATTAATGGACTACCTTATCCAAAATTGCACCTATATCTTATAACATTGTTATTGTACTCACAAATTTTTTGTCCGATAAAATCATAATAATATTTAGAGCGAGCAGGATGAGATGTTGCTTTAACATTTTGAGCTTCGGATTGTAACTATATATAGTAAAACCGTAACCCCTTTGGTGCGCGTTTATGTTCTACGAACTCGTCACAATTCACGTTCGGCCTGCGGTACCAAATAAAAACCTAAAAAAATAGTATCACTATTAAAAATACTACTAATAATAACTTTTTAATGGTCAGACATACAGT
This sequence comes from Gortyna flavago, assembly GCA_963669345.1. Taxonomy (NCBI): domain Eukaryota; kingdom Metazoa; phylum Arthropoda; class Insecta; order Lepidoptera; family Noctuidae; genus Gortyna; species Gortyna flavago. Next base: position 13,505,314 of record OY770129.1, read on the forward strand.
CGTTACGGGCAGTCAGAAGCCCAAATGTTTCACAGCCAGTCTTCAAAGAGGTATTGTGACCACGTGGTGGGCCCACGTGTGTGGGTGTGTAACCACGTATCGTGTACGCATGTCTACACATCAAGTTATACATAACCCGTATTAAGCTGACTTCTGATTGTACGAAAAACCTATATAATACGAGGTCCGTTAAAACTAGAAATGTATAGCTTCATGTGTCGCCGTGTGTACGTGTATCTGGGTTGTGGAGATCAGATAGCCAGTCGCTTCATGTAAAAATTATGGTATTCAGCTGCATCTGGTTAGACTGGAAGCTGATCCCAACATAGTTAGGAAAAGGCTTAGCAGATAGGCATACTTATAAACAGAAACAAAAGTAAAACAAATGGTTCCTATGTTTTTCAAATTTTAAAAATCGTCTTCATTTCTTATTTATGGAATTTTAATACAACCACCAAAAGAAAATAAAAAGGTTTTACTTATTCCTATATATTTTTTAATGAAATAAACTTTAATACAGTTTTTATTTTAAAAGGATTGCTCAAATATTTTGAAAGTTACAGCATTTTTATAACCGAACCGCTTTCTTTGCGGTCCTGTGTATTTTCTGCACAAAAGCTACCAACACGCAATAATTATTCCTTAGTTGAAAGTTATCAGCGGCGTAATTGCGTAACACATAAAAAAAATTAATGCCTTCCATTTTCACAATTCGACAACATTCATTGAGTTATTTACCTACGTTGTCGATCAGACAACTCTTTTGAACATTTTTGAAAATCGTATTGCGACAGAAAGCGCAACTTCCCAGTTCCAACATCCCTGCTGAACATTGAAAAATCAATCCAAAACCAAGTAATGAGCCGCTGTGACTGATCGCATTTAGTTGTAGAAAAAAAGAAAAAAAAAAAAGGTTGGCATTGGCACGCGTTTGTGCGCCCGCGATGAGAGAGTGGCTTAAACGTAGGTACTCCTATAGAAGCCGATTAATTATTAAATTGTAGCAATTTTTACTCATTCATATTATACTACGTGCAATGTTATGCTTTGATGACCGTTAAAATATTATGGAATAACGTGAATACTTATTCATTTTTATAATAAGTTCAAATTAAAATAACAATATTTCTACACAATAGTAGTAATAGCCAAATAGGTTTTTTTTTTACATGTATTGTATGTATTATAATATCTTATGTATGACAGTAAAAAATCAAGGCCATAATAACATACATAAATGGTAACATAAGACCATGCCTTGTTTCCCCTAAGAGATTGCCCGACCCGGGAATCAACCCCAGAACTCCATGCTGAGCAGTACTTAGCGCTTGTTACCACTACACCAACGAGGCTGTTTCTGGAAATTGCTCAACAACAGTTTGATCGCTGTTGTGCGTCACGTTGCAATATATATATATGTTATTGGTAATGCTCGAAGATGGAGTAAACCTAGGTTTACCCGGGTTGACTTAGTATTACCCAAGCTTTTTGGGTAAAGTCAGAATAATACGTAAAATAAATTTGAATTCGGAGTTTACCCATACTCACCTAGATCTACCCAACTCTGGCTGGGTAATGTTAAAAATGTATCTAATTAATTAGTAAAATGAAAATCCAAGGGCATTTTTAACTTTAATTTAAATTCAAAGACGAGTAACTAAGTCAACCCGGGTAAACCTAGGTTTACTCGATCTTCTAGCATTACCCGTAACATATAGGTATACAAAGTGGCAAAAAAATTACCTTGCAAACTTGAAGTGGTGCTTTAGACCATCGAACTGAACAACTTTCAATCACGAGAATAAAACAGCTATTTCATAGATACATTTTGGTCAAGTAGTTATTGAACTTTTGTATAAAACAACAGACTTTTTTTTCGTGATTTCAGAGTTGGTCCCAGAATGAAAGTTGTTCAGTTCGATGGTCTAAAGCACCTCTCAAAGTTTGTAAGGTTAATTTTTTAACATCTTATATATGAGCTGTACGGTACTTATTTACAATCAATTAAAATACTATAGATTAATATTGACTCCCTTTGTTGGTTATTGTTAACAAAATAATAATTATATTTTTAGACTCATTAAAGAAAGCTTTCAAAAACCATCACGAATATTTACAAAATGAATATTGTTTTGGGTTTTGACTGGCGATGTGTTTGGGCGTTGTCGAGACCCAACCAGTTGCAAACGTACAAAGTTACATCCTAGTTTAAGTTGTGTAGGTAGGTATGTAAATAAATTAGTAACAAACTAGCTGTGCCCGCGACTTCGTTCGCGTGGATGTCGGAAAACAATAGGTAATGTGTCTCTTAGGAAAGGTGTAATTGGCACTCCTTCATTGAAAAGGAAGAATCATCAGATCTTGCCTGGTAACGCTTTCCTTATCTAGGGTTCGCTACCACGGCCCTTTCGACTGCAATCACTGCGTCTTCATGGTTCATAATGACAATGCGACGAAGTGTCACTTTGATTTTTGAGAATAAATTAATATAATAGCGCCTGCTCGAGGCTGATTATCTAACCAAACAGCCATAATTATGTTAATTTTATTTTGCGTCTGTCTTAGAATACCAACTTGTAAAATCATATCACCATTTTATCTAAAGTATATCTGAGATTAGTAGGTGAAGTTTGAAGTTAGTTTTTCTAAGAAATTCTAAATTTACCAATTTAGAATTTCTTAACTTGGTATTGAAGATATCAGATATACCTACCAATATTATGCCCTATAAAGCATCGAGATATCTAGATGATAAAAGGAAGAATACATTAATGGTAAGAGCTTCTACATAAAGTTGCCCGTGTAAAAAGCAACCCATTAAACTTTGGTTATATTTGACACCGGCCGCCATTTAAACTACGAAGATAAAACCCATGAAAACCTTAGACATGATTTTGATTTAGACCTTATACTGCCGAAAACCAGAAAAAAAATTGTAAAGATAATTACAAAAAAATATAACCGACTTCCATAAAAAACCCTACAAAGTGCAAAATAACCTTAGTTTGGGAAGACGTTGCGCGTTGGCAAGAAATTACAGACTTCTGAAACCAAAGGTCTATTGCACTTTTTATTTTATTTCACACAAAGTCGTGTAAGTTTATATTGAAAACCATGAAAACGACACACATGATAAAAAAAGAAAAAGAAAATTGCAGCCGCCATCTTCGATTTTCATTTTGACGTCACAATCGGCTTCAGCACTCTCGAAAACCATGAAAACGACACACACTACGAATTTTTCGATTTGCAGCCGCCATCTTTTACTTTCATTTTAACCAGTACTGAAACGGTTTACCAACAGTCGATTGGTCCATGAACCGTTGGTCAACACCATTAACTTTTCATCCAAAGGACTTGTGACCCACGAACGTTTCCCCAACAGAACTCTACGTCAGTGAATGCTTAACCAACAGAATGTTTTGACCAATAACTTTTCACCCAAAGAACATTTGACCCATGTCAAATAGAACTAAGGATGCAAGGGCGAGCGAAGCGAGCTCGGGACTTGGGGCACCCCGACTCGGACAGGCAGGGTTCGAAGGGATGATGGCGGCTCAAGTGAGCGAGCAAAGCGAGCGAAGGGCACCCCGAGGTTAGGCTTGGTTAGGTTACTTTATACCCTTTTCACAGAAATAAAGGACTACGTCTTATTATTATTTTACTTTCACCTTTCCCGGCGTCTGTTGGCCTTGTTCTTTGGGTGAAAAGTTATTGGTCAAAACATTCTGTGGGTAAAGCATTCACTGACGTAGAGTTATGTTGGCAAAACGTTCGTGGGTGAAAAGTCCTTTGGAAAAAAGTTTATGGTTTAAAGATAATGTTCACCAACGGTTCATGGGCCAATCGACGGTGGGTAAGCCGTTACAGTTTCATTTTAACCTCACTATTGGTTTCAGCACTCTCAAAAACCAATAAAACGAAACCCATAAAAAAAAATGCAACCTCCGTCTTGGATTTTCGTTTTGACCTGCCTATCGGCTTCAGCACCCTCGAAAACTATCAAAACGACACCCATGACAAAACATTTAAAAAAAATTAAGCCGCCATCTTGGGTTTTCATTTTGACCTGGCTATCGACTTCAGCACCCTCGAAAACCATGAAAACGACACCTATGACGAAAAAGTTAAAAATTTAGGCAACCGCCATCTTTGATTTTTTTTCTTTTTGACCTCACTTACCGGGGTCAAGATCCTCGGAAACCATGAAAAATAGCTCTCTCTCTCTCTCTCTCTGTGTGTGTGTGTATCTCTATCTACCTAATACTTTGAAAAATGAGGCATAACTCTTTTTCGTTATTTGACGATTTCTCCCTTAGAACTCCTACCGCAAGCTCCATATAAGAACTTCGTTAAAAAACGCTCTGCGTTACTCAACTTTCTATATAAATAATTATCTAACTTCTTTATCGCTCAGAACACCACATAAATTATTATTATCTTACATTATCCTCACTTTTTGTTTAAAATTATTTTAGCGCCACAGGCGCCACTAAATAAACCATCAATGGAAAGCGATTTTGTTTAATATTATAATCATTATCATTACTTTTTAAAATAACTTAGACATAAGTAGGTATCTGTGTTATTTCGTCATTTATGTAAGCATAAACTTAGGACGTGATTATTCACATCACAACAACAATATGTTTTCGTTAGTAGGTACTATATCGCGCCAATAGATGTCGTTACGTGTTACTAAAAAACGTAAAAAGTTGTTCTAGAATACTTTAAATTGATTATATCTTTTGATAGAGTGAACCGATTGCGATGAAATAAAAACTAATCACTGCTCCGAGTTCTACACCATATTTGAGTATAAAAAGTAACCGTATTGGTTTGGTACTTTTTACGTTGACCCTGTTCAAATTAATAATCTGTCACATCCAAACAGACAAACAGACAAAAATTCCAAAAATTGATGAAATGGCATCTGTTGGTTATCCTTTAACACCCCAACTATTTTTTTTGGAAATATTTTCAATGTACAGAAACGTCTCGTCTACAGATTTATTATATGTATAGATATAGATATAGATATAGATAGATAGATTGGGATTGACATAATTGGGTTTTATGATCTGGAAAATAAATGATTTGATTTGATTCATACTTTATTTGTATAATTTGGTAACCAAATTAAAATAAATGAACTTTTATGTTAACACAATAAAAGTTGCATTCGTCACCGTAGAAGAGGGATTTGAAAATATAATTTCCCAGTAAGAATCTCCCTCCAAAGTACGTTTGCGCGAGGTTTTGTACATCCATGCTGTATTGGTACCGACCCTGAAAAATATAATTAGAAAATAATTTGAAGAAAATAAAAGAACTCGAAAAAACGTGAGCCACAGTTGCTGGTTTGCATTTGAATAAATCCTAGTACCCATATTTTTTTTCTTTTGTGTATTGTTAAATAAAACGGCAATTAACACCAATTACATTAATTAACATAGAGATTGAAACAGCTAGGTATGCTATACAAAAATATTTCAAATACTAACATTTATAGTAGAGGACACCCAAGCAAGCCTTAGGTATCTCACAAAACAAAACAAAACATCAGCGACATACACGCATAATTCTACGCCATTCATCAGCAAACAGATCACATTCAGGATTGGTGGTCAAGAGGGCGTTAAGCATCCTTAAAGTATGACACACTGGGGACTCAGCTCTGGCGACAGTTTAAGATGACGGCGGCGGCGCAAATAGATTGTGTCGACGGCTTTGGCGACGCCCAATGTATTTGTGGGGAACACATAGCCGACAGAAAAGATCGTGGAGTTCTGGACTGTCTGCCCTGGAGCGGGCGGCGGGGTCTGTCAGACTCTTACTGTCTAAAAACCTACGCCGGTTTCCATCTCACACCTACGCCGGGGGTTGCGGGAACGTATGATCCTTCCGCAACCCCCGACTAGTGCCGGCCCGCCACTGCGGGCATCCTCGGGTCAGGGGGGGAAAGTGAGGTGTTTGACTTCCCCTGCGAAGTCTAAGAGGGGCGCGCGTGGAACACTACGCGCCGCCTTTTCGGGTCCTGATGTGTGGGGGGCGACAGATGTCTCCGACCCATTTAAGGGGGCTGGAAGAGGGCGTTGTCCGTCCTCCGCCGATGCTCGGTGCGACTGCTGCGGGCCGGGTGACTGGACGAGATCTCCCTCTTTCTACCCGCAGCCTCCTTCTGCGAGATGACTGTTTCGCAGATGTAAACCACCGCGTCCCAGGACTCTTCGCTACCGACCATTTACTCAACTACGGCCGGTAGCGACAGGCCTACTTCTGAGATGACTATTATTTTAATTATTGTGAATATGAGGACTATGGGAGTTTTGACGTATAAAAGTGTTGTTTGAACCTATTATAAATAAATAAATCAATTAATTAATCATCATCATAAATTGATTGGCGTTGGTAGATAGATAAATAATTATAGTAAAAAGATAAGCTGAAGTAGGTACCTTTAATATAACACAGTCCTTTGTAATGTTATACACAGACTGGAGTAAAGCCTTCAGAAAGAGATGTTCACACGGTTTCTTCATTTGAAACCTTAGGAACTCCTTCCCATTTGATATAGCTAACATTTTGCCCTGAAAGTTACAAAATTAAAAGTTAGTTAATTAGAATACATGCAATTATATTTTTATTGATAGTTTTATAGTCCGTTATAACAGTAACTAATGCAAGTGTTAACAATTCCTGTTTAGGTTAAATTCTAACGCAATCACTCACTAAAAATAATTAGTAACACATTCATTCATTCATTGGTTACAGTTTCATCAGATACTTTTAGAACAGACCATAGCTGCTAACTAAGGTACTTACTTTAGTTGGAACAAAACTTTTTGTCACATTCACATCATATTGCATGACACTATGGCTTGTGATTTGAGTCTTCACAACAGAGCACTCCTTATGTTTTGGACCCCTGCACATTTCCATGTCAGTCACCGTTAAATTAAACGACCTCTGGAAAACAAGTGGTTGTTAGATGAAGGCGTTCTCATAATAGAGTAAAGAATAAAGTCGATTTTCGTGTCTGCCTGTGTGACCGCTTAGTTCTTCTAAACTACACAATCAATATCAAAAGTTCTTTATTCAGATTAGGCTTTTTGAACGTCTAATTTACATGGACAGTCCCCCAAAACGCCCGTACTTCACCACTTTCTAGCGCTTTCGCTGGGAAGAAGAAGTGGCGTAACAAACTATCCAGCAGCACAGCTGCCTGTTCAGTTAGAAAACAATTGATTCTGTACAATAGCAGGTATGCAAAGTAATTAACATTACGAGACTCAGAACATTAAATTAAATTGTAATTAAAATTTTCCAGATGTCATAAGTCACAAATGGACCATCGAAGTAAAATAAACAATTAATTTGTACGACCAGTCAGCACAAACAGCACACGTTCACAAGCATACATAACGCAAAGATCAGCCATTACTCCCCTAGCCATATTTGAGGGAAGGAGGCAACCCGACCCCCGCCGCTACCGCACGCAGCGATATCTAAGGAAGCTTGATGAATTTGCTGCCGGTTGCTCAGGCAAGATTAATATGATCAATTGTCGAGGTCGCTAGGTAACCACTTAGTGCAATAAAACTCATTAAAAAACATTGTAATAGTAGATTACGGCAATCATAAATTAAAATAAAATGAAACTAAATTGACTATAAATACAGTCAATAGATTTCGATGCGGTTTTCACCATAATTTAGAGAATTTTATTTCGAAAAGTTTTAATGTACTTATAGTGTAGGTAATACATTTATTTATTCTTAAATATAGTAAAGAAGACATGGGCTGGTCATTGAGTTTTGAAAACAGTGCGACAAACAATTTTCATGTATTTTGGGAATACAGGTATCTTATTTCATAAATAGTTCACTACCAAACTAAACAACAATGGCTGTTCTCTAAAATGACGGCTGTCACAGCTCAGCCGTTGGTAAATGCTGTCTTCATTCTTTCTTCTGTGCTGTGTGTATTAATGGAGCTATTATTACTGATGCAGTGCAAAAAGTTTTCTTAAATGAATGGACTAATCCAGAATAACACCTTTATCTTATTAAAATGTTATTGTACTCACATAATTTTGGTCCGATAAAACCATAATAATATTTAGAGCGAGCAGGATGAGATGTCGCTTTAACATTAAAGACTTTGGATTGTAACTATAGTAAAACCGCAAGCCCATTGCGGCGTTTATGTTCTACGATCACGCTGTTACTTTTCCACTGCGGCTCAAAATTCGCTTTGCCTGAGGGTCTTCTTATGCGTCCCTAAAACTATTTAAAAAATACAATGATTACGGAAACAGTTGTGTATTAAGGGCCAACTTTTCAATGGTCAGATACGTAGTCGTTACGGGTAGTCAGAAGCCCAAATGTTAGACTAGCAATCTTACTAAACGGTATCGTATTATATTACCCAGTAAGTGGGTTGTGGAGGTCAGGTAGGTAGTCGCTCCATGTAAAATACTGGTATTCAGCTGAATCCGGTTAGACAGGTAGCCGACCCCAACATAGATGGGAAAAGACTTTACAATACTTAGTCAGATAATTTTGATCTACAGAGTAAATCATCATCTGCCTAGCCTTTTCCCAAAATGCAATTTTTGCATGTCCATTTAATTTTGTTATGAAGCCCTCGAATATTAAACCGCCATATCTACAGAGTAAATATGGCGGTTTAATATTCGAGGGCTTCATAACAAAATTAAATGGACATGCAAAAATAGCATTTTTTGTCTTCCCAAAAATGTCTACCTACATTTTGCCTACATTTACGATTTTATTATTCAGTTACGAACTAAACAAAGAGGTAATGACCTGGTCCTACCAGGCGTACGTATTTTGCATAGAAAGATACATGTCCCAAATACCAGACTGATATAATTGCTGCTGATATTTGCTACATAAACGACTTTCCCCAAGCAATTACACACCAGATGGCTTTATTTGCAGACGACAGCACAGTGATATACGAGTATAATAGTGGTAATAATAAAGAAATAAAAAGGGACATTAACGCTAGTCTAGTTACGATTATTAAATGGTTAAAAGCTAACAATCTTAAAATTAATCTTACCAAAACTACAAGACACTACAGACTAGGGTTGCCAACCATACTTTATAATAACGTATCCTACTTTATTTTCGATAAGTATACTTTATACTTTTTCATAAAAATAAAGTATGCGATAATACTTTATTTCTAACCTTTTGTGATGCGTAAAACGAAAGACTCGTATGGGTAATTCACTGACCTGTATTTTACAAGTAGAGGTCAGTGAGGTAATTACTGAACTTTTTATCAGTAGTATGTACTTACTTAAAATTTTCTACTAGAATTTGATACGTTATTTTTCTCAAAAAAAGTTTGCAACCCTACTACAGACATCGATTCTATTTTTATTCTGCAGAAAAGAGCCATCAGAGCCATACATAATCTCCGCAGGCGCGATTCTCTAAGGGAACTGTTTAAGGATATAACATCATGACGGTGCCTTGTCAACATATCATCATGTATGTAAGGAAAAATTTACATCTTTTTAGTAAAAGTGGTGACAGACATAATTATAGTACTACAAATAGGAACCTATTAGTTCAACCAGGTTTCAGATTGGCTAAAAGACTCATCTTTTAGGGGGTACTGTTTAAAATATTATAATAAAATACCTCCCCACATTCTTCAACTGAATGAGACAAAATTCAAGTATTGTATAAAACGCACACTATGCAGGCAGGCATATTATAAGTTAGGGGATTACATCGTTGATAAAGATGCCTGGATCCTGCTCCACAACCACAACTAATTGATTAACACTTGAACATACTGTTGGAGCTGCTGAAGATTGTGGGACTATATTTGCATTGTATAAACTCAATTTCCTTTGTATTGTATAATTTCATAGCACAGATGTGAGTTCTATGTGAGCTACCATTTACCGGGTAATAATATGTCTTTCATTGACTTGAATGTGCCCTGGCGGCTGATAGTATGTCATGCTCACTAAAATGTCTCGCTGACGGTGGTGTGTGTGTTGGATCATTTAGCTCCCTTCAAAATGGTTGAGCTGAATGGTGCTGATCTATGCGTCATGTTCGTGAACGGGCGCCGTCAGTTGGGGCTGGTCATCAATTGGCTGCCTCCGCTTATTTGTTTTTTTTTTTTAGATTGTTGTTTTGTTAAGTACTATTTGCTGTACTCTGGACGCTCTTAACACGTACGTCTTTGTTATTTTATTACATCGTTCTCACATATAATTATAAATTCAACATTAATGATGTAACTAATATTTTTGTAAAAATATAATTTAAAAGAGTGTCCATGGAGTTTCTTGCCCGTTCTTCTCCATAGGTACCTACGCTTTGGAATGGGCAACAAGCTTCATATTATCTGACTGACCGACTTCTTGACAATTCAAAAGTGCCTGTAAATGGTTTAATTGAAATAAATGCTTTGAGTTTGAGTTTGAGTTTTGACAATTATGAACTTTAAAATTAGACAAAAAATACAATCCCAATTTCAAATAAACTATAAAGGAGATCCAATACTTGAATCTAATGTTACAAAATTTCTTGGCCTACATATCGACAACGATATGTCTTGGAAGACACATATTGACAATGTGTTTGGGAAACTTAGTAAGTTTTCCTATGCTCTTAGGATGTTAGGTAAAATTGCAAACATGGCCGCACTCTTAGCAGCATATCATGGTTACGTAACCTCCACTTTGCGATATGGTCTGATATTTTGGGGGAATGGGGCTAAAGTCGAGCAAGTACTTATAGCACAGAAAAAATGCATTCGAGCTATGTGCAAAATAAAACGGACGGACTCATGCAAACCACATTTCCAGAACTTGAAAATATTGACTGTACCATCATTTTATATTTATGAAGCCTGTACTTTTGTAAAAACCAATACGCATCTCTATAGGCGTGTCGAAAGTCAACGACGCTCAAATAAGTTGCACTTGCTATACACAAAAACCAATTTTCACCATAAAAGCATATATGCAATGGCGCCAAAACTGTACAATAAACTACCAGATAAAGTTATTTTAGCCAGCAACTTAAATAATTTTAAACGTCAGCTTTTTAAATTATTGAGTGACAAGGCATATTACTCTGTTGATGAATACCTTAATGATAAATTTTGAAATGATATTTTTTTACATTTTAATTAAATTCTGACAATTTTAATTTTGGTGACATTCTATTATTGATTTGGTACGGTTATAATTCATTTAATCTTTATAATTTTAATTTTGCTGACATTTTTATTTATTAATGACATTTTGTACTTTATTATTAATTTTAATTTTGACAACTGTAATATTGCTGACATTGTATTTGTATGAGGTTTTCGTAGTTTTTTAATTATTTTAACATTGATTTTACCAGTGACACCAGTCTAGTAGTCTTGTATTGACATAATTCTGAAATTTTATGCATGTTTTATTCTTTTACTTATGTTCACAAAATAAATGAATTTGATTTGATTTGATTTGAATTATGAACTAGTTTTAATTTTATTGTAAAATTGCACTTTTGTCTATACGCCCATTTGTTACGAAGCCATCGTGTATATTTTCTATACAAAAGCTGTCAACACGCGAAAGTTATTTCTTAGTTGAAAGTTATCAGTTATTTTGACATTTCGACAACATTTTTACGTAGTCGTACAGACGACTTTTCCAAACATAGGTAAAATAAATATCCTTCGTATTGCGAAAGAAAGTGTTTTACGCAACTGAGGTGATGATTATAGTAAAAAAAATTCAAAAACCAAGTAAGCAGCCGCTGTGGCTAATCGTATTTAGTTGTAGAATTTTATGAAATGGGCTCACCAATAAGTTTCGAGCGGTTGGCGCGCGTTTGTGCGTGCCGCGACGAGATAGTGGTCTAAACGTAGATACCTAAGTACATAAATATGTGGGCGTCCTAGCAAAATGGGGCCAGTAATGGGGTATTGAGTTAAGGCATTAACTGCCAACGCGGTCACCGGTGACCGCGAACAATAGATTTTCTATTGTGTCTGTCGCCTGGCAGCCAACGTGTTGGTTCGGTATCTAGAATCTTCAAATTGATAATAAGCATTTAAAAAATATAAAAAAAAAACTGGCATATTTTTTATCAGACATTTGAAGTTCAAACTCTGAGAAAGCTTGATTTGAGAAAAGCATTTTCAAAGTTTAATTGAAAAAAATACACTTCTACTTGCTTGGTATAGATTTTGATTTATTATTGTAGATTGAGATACTCTCCATGAAATCAACTTATTATATTATATTTGTAACTGCAGTAAATACAGAAATACTTGTACCTAATTGTGCAGAAGGAATAATGTATGACGCCATCATAAGAACATGGTTCATGAGGTCCAAGAGTAAGAGTTGAATCAATTGCACCTTTGATGATATCGTTATAGCATTTTCGTTCAATTTGTACTAAATCAAGGTGCTGCTTCGACTTTCTACAAGCTTCATCTTTTCCCTTTCATCTAAACCACCCATTCGTCCCAACGTTATCAAATTATCTGTTTTCGGCTTCTGTATAACGACATAATTATGGACAAAAATCTTCCCATAGATCGTACCAACTACTTCTTCCAATAGGAGTTTTATTGAGTGAAGCTACAGTTTCCAAATATTTGTTGTACACACGGCTACACATCAAGATATACATAACCAGTATAACGATAAACCAAGTCACCTTTGCATTAATAAAGAAATTTGCCATTTTCCTAATAAAGGGATTTTTGACATTTAAACCACTAACACAAAAGTTCGAAAAAAAGACTGAAATAACAGTTTTCTTTAAAATTTTATTGGGTAACTTAAACAATTAATAATCCGTGTTTCTACCGCGAACACTAACAACACAAGAACATCGGTTTGGCATACTCAAAATGAGTTCATCCAAATCACGCTGTGGAATGGCCGCCCATGTTCGTTGCAACAACAAAAAAAGGTCTTCTTGCGACTGGATACCCTCCATATTCGGCAGAGCTCTTCTCTGTAGCATATCCCATGCATGCTCAATCGGGTTCAAGTCTGGCGACTGAGCAGGCCAGGGCAGGACATTGATGTTAGCTGCGGCGAGAGTCTGTCTTACAACTCTTGCGGTGTGCGGTCGTGCATTATCATGCATTAACTGAAATAAGGGACCGATTTGCACTTGTAGAGGAACGATGACGTCTGATACAATCGTCTCAGCATAAATTTGAGCGTTGAGGTTGCCTCTGATCCAAATCAACTCAGTTCTTCCGCCGATCCAAATACCCGCCCATACCATGATGGTTCCACCACTATAAGGATGGACTTCCTGGCAGGATTTTAATCGCTGTTGGCGTCCAGGGGTTCTCCAGTGTCGTATACGTCTTGTATCCGGTCTCATACCAAAACGAGACTCATCAGAAAAGCACACGAAACGCCATTGTTCTTCTGCCCAATTTCTGTGTTCAAGAGCCCATTGATATCGAATCCTACGATTGTGCATTGCTATAGGTGGTACCCGTAGCGGTCTTCGGGAATGAAGGTTCACTTCATGCAAGCGGTTTCTGACTGTTTGGTCGCTAATTAAGTTCCCTGAAGAGTGATGAAGCCTCACGGCTAACATCATGGCGGTTATTGTTGGAGCTCTTCGAGTTAAGATTTGAATGTATCGGTCTTGTCTCCGTGTGGTGCAGCGATACCGTCCTCCATGGCGCTCAGCCACGGTACCAGTGCTTCGGTAACGTGTCCAAAGTCGACTGATAACACTCTGACTTGTATTCAGAGCTAAAGCCACAGTACGTTGCCGGGAACCAGCTTCTATCATTCCCACGGCTCTGAGCATTTCTTCCCTGCTTAAATGACGTCGCCGCTCCGTAATAACGTTGGTTTTAATCAGTAGTAGGGAAACAGTAGCACTAATAATGTCTTCAATGCGTTGTATGTTTTTATAGGGAAAATATTGACAGCTGATTTTCATCTTTTACTCGAATTTGATTCACAGTTCCTGATTCAAATTATGAAATGCACCAAAAAGGATCCATATAAATTTATAAAATCATAAATTTATTACAAAGCCACATCTCAATCTCAAGAAATCCGCATAAAAATGCTTGATCCCTAGACACTTTTGATGTGTGTATAATTTTGATACTTTCAGGGCAAAATGATAGCCATAACGAATGGGAAGGAGTACCTGAGGTTTCGCATGAAGAAACCGTGTGAACATATATTTTTCAAGCCTATACTCTACTCCACTTATAATACTTGCAAAAGATGGTTTAATATTAAAGGTAGGTACTTCTGCTTATCTTTTTACTATAGATATCTCTATATACCTACCTATCTACACAACAATTTGTGATGATTAGATGAAATGAAATTTTATGATATTTAGGAGTTTGGTACAGCGTAGAGTGTCAGTAGGTATTTAAAAATAATAACTCCGCAGACTGGTAATTGAGACTGCGGCGACTGTAGCGGGTTCAAAATGCTCCATCATTTTGTCTGCCATCGCAGCTAGCACTTCGAGCGCTGACTCGGTGTTGACGGAGAGCACTGCGCGAACTTGTGTGGGCAGCTGGTTGAGCCACATAACCTTCAGTGCTTCATCTGATAATAGTTTGCCACTGAAGATCTGCATGTCTAACCCAAGTCTAAAGTTTGCGCCTATCACATTGCCCGGAGGTCAACGACCCATCATATGTGAAACATCAGTTTATTTTCGTGAACTGACACTTTTATAAGTTAAAAGTTTAAAACTCACATAGTCCTCCCATTCACAATAATTCAAATAATAATATATATATATAATAATAATTATTGATAATATGGCTCATTCAAATAGATACATTATATTTTATGGAAAGACATATAGAGTAGGTCCGTTTTACTATGCATAAGAATATAAAACGCAGCTATTGGATATAATTTTATATTCGGTAATTTCGGTAGAAAACAAGTTCAGAGTGTTTAGAACCGCAGTGTTTCAAAATGTCGAACCAAGAGCACCAATTGATAAGATATACTCTGGTTCAAGTCTCAGAAAACGTGCATTAATAGATTATAAAACCGTCATGATGTACAAAGCTATGTGGTTATAATAAAAAAAATGGTACTTGATTTGGTATTTGCATCGAGAGTTTTTTTCAAGAGAGAAGTTTAGGTAACGATACCATAGCGCTATTCAGTAATTCGGCCAAACGGAACAACGCCATCTATAGAAGAGACATGTAACTTCCGAATTTGAACTGAAGTATCCGTCCGCGACCTCAGACCAAATAAAAAACCAAGACAGAGGGCTGTCAACAGTAAAGTGAAGCCGGTTTCGTAAATATGTGTGCACTTAGTGAGACGTAGTTTGATTGTAAATAGTTGTAAATGTGTGCGTTTGGGCGTGTATGCACAGAGCGGAGACGTAATTTTGGCATGCCTCACTGCATCGTTCTTAGCGCTCTGTCGTTGTTTTTTATTTGGTCTGAGTCCGCGACTATATCAGCACAAAATCACCTACCTACAGGAGTTCAGTTTAGGGGAAAGAACATAAATATCATCCAAATAATATAGGTATATTTGTATCTGTTCAGTGGCTTAGGATCTACGTTGTTTTACAGTAAATTCTCAGTAGACTTGAAGGAAAGCAACTCGCTTCCGAACATGTGATTAAAAACATAAATGGCTAACACTCTTTTAGTGTAATACAGTGAGTTTTTTTTTTTGTTTATCCTATATACCTACTGCCACACGGCTGGGCAAAGGCCTCCCCTAGTCCTTCCAGCAACTCTTTTTCGCTTCTCGCAGTACGCTGCCAGGTCATCTCGACACCGCTTTCTGGGCCGACCTCGGTTATTTTAATTAGCACGTTTAGTCTCAACCGAACAAAGGAAAAATAGTATTTTAGGATTTAAAATTCAAATACAAAACAGCAATAGTGGCTAACTTTTTTTTCGAATTCAATTATTTTATTAATTATTCCCTAATAATATTTTTCAGGGTCGGTATCAATACAGCGTGGATGTACAAAAACTCACGCAATCCTATAATGGAGGGAGCTTCTTACTGGGAAATTTTACACATTCAAATCCGTCTTCTACAGTGACTAATGCAATTTTTATTTTGTTAACATGAAACTACATTTATATTCAAGTTTAAGCAACGCTTGCTGAGGTCGCTCCGTGGATCCAGGACCATCCATTAGCTACATACAGAGACGTCTCCGTGACTCGGAAAGCACGCGTACATCATTGACAGTCGTCACGGGTAGTCCGAAGTCTTACCAGCATGGGGTATCGTTTTACCCAGTAACTAGGTTGTGGAGATCAGACGAGTAGTCTGTGGAGATGAGATAGGTAGTCGTCCATGTAAAATACTGGTATTCAGCTGCATCCGGTTAGACCTCAACATAGTTGAAAAGAGAGAACTAACACCTAAATCACATCTGATTTAAAGTCAATCAATCAACTCAGCCTGTTGCAGTCCACTGCTGGACATAGGCCTCTCCCAGGCTGCGCCACAATACCCTGTCTTCCGCCTTCCGCATCCAGTGTGTCCCAGACACCTTACGCGGTCTCCACTCCAGGACTGTCTGCTCCACCGGACATCGGTCCTTCGACAAACATGGCCAGCCCACTGCCACTTCAGTTTGCTTACTCTGCAAGCTATGTCGGGAACTCCGGTTCTTTTCCGGATAATTTCATTCCTGATTTTATTCTTCAAAGAGACTTCGAACATAGCTCGCTCCATAGTGCACTAAGCGACGTTGAATTTGTGGACCAGCCCGACCGTCAGTGATCATGACGGGCTGGACGATTTAAATTAAGTAACGCTAATTCTCATACGGTTTTTCCAATTTCATTTCTTATAAAAAGTAATACCTAAATTGTTACTAATCATAATTATAATTCGTTGCTTCATTTTTCAGATATGATTATAACAATGTAGTTTCCCTACTTACTTGGTAACTTCGCACATATTTTAAAGATTTTTAAAACTAATTGACGTAATTCCGGTCTGACTGTACCTCGGTTGACACTGTGACGGTTAGCTCATTCCTTTTTCGTGCGCGGTAACTATCGCACGCGCCCTTTCAGCAAACATGCCAAGAAGAAGCGCGCAATCAAAAATTGATCACTACGCCAAGAAAATTAGAAAGATTGAAGAGAAAGAAAGACGAAGACGAATAATAAGACCGTTACAATCGTCATCGGATGATGAAGGTAAGCAAAGGTATATTTAATTCGTTGGTGATCTAGAAGTGAATAGTGAAAATATCAGTTTTGTTAATGCTCTGGGATTGACTGCGAGTCAATAACTTTGACATTGTTCAAAACTAAATTATAAAACTTAAACTTCAATATTGCATCGGGATTGACTGCGAGTCTTTAACGATGACAAACAAGCACAAAATACGTACAATCTAAAACAGATGTAACGTTAACGTGCAAAATCAATTAATTATACTTTTATATCTAAATTATAAAACTTAAACTTTAATATTGCATCGGGATTGACTGCGAGTCTTTAACGATGACAAACAAGCACAAAATACGTACAATCTAAAACAGATGTAACGTTAACGTGCAAAATCAATTAATTATATTTTTACACTACCCTCAAAATTGTTATCTTCACAACCTTGATTACAAATTGTAATTTTAGGTAGCGAAGATCCTGATGTGGTTCCAGGCAATGATAATGAAGCCATTATGGAGCCAGTACCCGTGCCAACCGATATACCACAAGACGCGGTACCAGAATCTGGCTACAATGCTGACCAACACTATGGCCAGGCGGAACCCTGCCCCCTCGAGGAAACCACTATCAGCACGGAACCTGAGTTAGACCCTGATCTACTGTCGGCACTCGGTGAATCCTCGTCAGACTCGCCTGACTACGGCGATAACATTCACGATAATCTATCGCAATTGTGGCTTCCTTTGCTAAGAAAAGGAATGCCTAAAGAAAACAAGGACAAGGTACTGAAAGAGTACCTTGTACCAGACAATTGTAGGCTCCTTCAAGCGCCCAAGTTGAATGCTGAAATCTCGGCAGCAGTACCGGACATGGTTCGCAACCGCGACATGACACTCACAGCGTATCAACAACAGTTAGGTACGGGAATCACTGCCATCAACAGAGGCATGTGTGCTAAAAAGTGTAAACAAGGTTCAAGCTATGAAACACTTGAGCAATGGTTGCCGTTTACTTTGCGACTCGCACTACTTGGCAACGCAGGCTCGAGTGAAATTAATCACTCCTAGCTTGGACAAGGCATTCATAAACATCATCAACGAGTCGGAACGGGATGAATCACTGTTTGGCTCTTCCTTATCAGAAAAAATTAAAGCCGCCAAGGCCATTGAAAAGCAAGGTCTTTCCATAAAAAAGACGGCAAAGGTTTCGAAACCGCCTCAACTCCCTAGTACCCGTCAGTCCTACCAGGGAAACTGGAACCCGCCTCCTCGATACCCGGCGAACAGGGGGGGGGGCGGGGTGCATACAGAAGGCCAACGACGACGGGGAATCGCCGTCCATACACGACGTCAGCACAGCCGTCACAACGCCCGGCCTCGCAGGACAAACCTCGGGCTCCCGCTCAGTCACCGTTAACGCAGGTACATGCGGGTAGACTTACCCACTTTTATGACCGATGGCTAAAAATAACAAATAACAATGTTGTTCTTGATTGGTTAAAAAATGGTTATCCAATACCTTTTCATACACATGTAAAACAATCAATAATACCTAAAAACAACCTATCATATACTGAGAAATCAGATATGATGAAAACCATTATGAAACTCAAATCTTTAGAGGCTATCTCAGAGTGCAATGTGACTAAAGATCAATTTATTTCTAAAATATTCCTCACACTAAAACCTAATGGCGAAAGCCGCTTTATATTAAACCTAAAAACCTTAAACAAGCTAATCAAGAGCGAACATTTTAAAATAGAGGACTACCGAACAGCACGCAAAAACTCACACATATGGCTTTAATTGCATGCCGTTTGGATTATGCGTTGCCCCACGGGTATTCACTAAGGTTATGAAGGAAGTCATAGCTTACCTCAGACATCGCGGTTATCAGTCAGTTTGTTATTTAGATGATATTTTATGTATTGGAAATACTTACGAAAATTGTCTTAATAATGTAAATGAAACTTTGAAACTACTCGAGTTTCTAGGGTTTGTTGTCAATTACGATAAAAGTATGTTAAAACCGTGACAATTCTGCAAGTATTTAGGATTTTGTTACGATACCAGGAGTCTCAGTATAGAATTGCCAGCCGATAAGCGACGTAACATTATCGAATTAGTTATAAAATTTACTAAACTACAGTCATGTTCCATCCGTGAATTAGCTCGCTTTATCGGTATTCTAGTCGCCGCTAGCCCAGCCGTTAAGTACGCTTGGGTATACACTAAGATTTTAGACCGTCAGAAGTTTTTAGCGTTACTTAAGCATAACAATAATTACGAAGCTAAAATTAAACTACCTAATATTATATTAGAGGATCTAAACTGGTGGCTAGCAACCGTTAATACAGCTCGCAACTTTATGCGGCAGCCAAATTTTGATATTGAAATCTAAACCGATGCGTCGAGGTCAGGCTGGGGTTCTGTTTGCAACAACGCTCAAGTACATGGCAAATGGAAGTCTTCAGAAAATGATCGTCATATCAATTACTTAGAGCTGATGGCAGCTTTCTTGGGTTTGAAGTCCTTCGCCAGTAATGCAACCAACTGCACAATATTACTGCGCATGGACAACACCACTGCGATCAGTTATGTAAATCGTATGGGGAGTATTCAATACCCCCACTTAAACGACTTGGCTAGGTCCCTTTGGAAATGGTGTGAACAGCGCAACCTTTGGGTTTATGCATCATACGTAAATACCAAAGAAAACCGAGCAGACGCCGCGTCTAGAGTAGTCAATCCGGATACTGAATGGTCACTTTCCGATGAAGCATTCCAAGACATTATAAAATATTTTGGTCAACCTGAAGTAGACTTATTCGCGTCTCGCGATAATGCGAAGTAAGCCACATTCATCTCATGGAAACAAGACCCTGACGCAGTATCCGTAGACGCATTTACGGTAGACTGGCAAAGATATTTCTTCTACGCTTTTCCTCCATTTTCTTTGGTATTAAAATGTCTTAGAAAAATTATCGATGACAATAATAATAATAATAATAATAATTTCTTTATTTGTATAGAATGCAGGTGTTACAATAATGGTGTTAGTTTCAGATATATCCCCAGTACATTCTGCCTGTTGGCATACAAAAATATAGTGGTTAACTTACAGGTAATTTAGAAACAAGGTACTTAAAATCAAAATGAGATCATGGATCAGCTAAGTCTAAAATTATTTACATAATAAATGAGATAAAGTAAATGTAAATATTACAATAATTCATCATTTATAAAATCTGTAACAGAGTAATAACATTTCTCTGTCAGCAGCGACGACAAGAGTTTCTTGAATTTTATTAAGGGCTGATCCTTAATACAATTTGGCAATTTGTTAAATATAATAGGTGCCATACCAATAATGTTTTTTTTAAGCAAAGCAGTGTTATATCTACCAGTACACAATAGACTCTGATATTTTGATCTCATGGCAGTAGTTCGCATCCTGGTATCATTCAATGCAGGAAATAGATGCTTGTTAGTTTTAACGAATATAGCTACTTCGAGAATGTATATACTAGGAAAAGTTAGTAGTTTATGTTTCTTGAAAAAAGGAATGCAACTATCTGTAACCTTTAGATTAAAAATGGATCTTATGCACCGTTTTTGTGCTTTAAATATAGACTCCCTTTCGGAACAATTACCCCAGAATACTACACTAAACCTTAGAACAGAGACAACCAAACCGTGATATGCAACCATTAATGTATCAATGTTAACTTTCTTGGACAGGTTGAAGAGAGCATACGCAGACGTACTTAATCTTTTGCAAACTTCTTCAGCCTGCGGTTTCCAAGTTAATTGACTGTCAATTAATACACCTAAGAATTTAGCTACGTTAACGCTATCAATAGTTTGTCCTTTATAATTAATTTTTAGGTTTAAAGGAAGAATTTTTTGATAGAAATGCATTATATTTGTTTTATTGAGGTTTATGATAAGGTTATTATCGTTGAGCCAGTTTATTATTAATTTTAGAGAATTATTTATTTCATGTTCATAAAGCTCTTTGTTGAGGCAGTCTATTAGGATCGTACTGTCATCGGCAAATAACACACAAGGGTATGGGATGTGTCGAGACAATGCACACGGCATATTAGTTTATCCCAACTGGCCATCACAGCCATGGTTTCCACTATTGCAAGATCTTATAGTTTCCGACGTCGTTTACTTAAACCCCAATAAAAACCTCTTGCAATCTCATTTCAGGGAGTACCACCCTTTGCACAATACCTCACTTAAGCTGTGGTGGCAATATTGTACAATCAACAGCATGAATGTATTTGACCCTTCGAAATCTGCTTTAATGTCATTCTTAGCGTCACAATTTAATAACGGGTGTGCATATGGCAGTCTAAATTCTCATCGTTCTGCCCTGTCAACCTTTGTAGGCAATAATATTGGTTCAAATGAATCTATATAACGGCTCCTTAAAGGGGCGTATAAATTGAGACCCATAAAACCCAAGTATTCCACCACCTGGAATCCCCAATTGGTTTTAAACCATGTTTCAACATGGTTCCCTAATAGCGAACTATCATTCGAAAAAATTACAAAAAAAATTGGTGATCCTACTTGCAATTTGCACAGCTCACAGGGTACACACGCTGTCTTTAATTAAACTCGAGAACATACCTTTCTCTGATAGTGGCATCAAAATCGTCATAACAGACATCATAAAGACATCCGCACCTGGCAGAGACCAGCCAATATTGTTCCTGCCATACTTCAGGGAAAATACGCGTATATGTCCAGCTACGGTGCTCTCAGATTATATTTCTATAACTAAAAACATAAGACCTGAGAATACAAATAATCTGTTGTTGACGTATAAACGGCCACACAAACCTGCCACCACGCAAACCATCAGTAGATGGATCAAACAAGTCTTTTCAGAAAGCGGCATTGACACCAGTGTATTCGCCGCACACAGTACACGGCACGCGTCAACCTCGGCCGCAAACTTAGCAGGAGTTAATATAGAAACCATTCGCAAAACCGTAGGGTGGACTAGTTCATCTAACTCATTTGCTCGTTTTAAGGCGAATTTGCCAGATCTGTTTGCCTACCTACGCTCAGACATCCAGACTGATTATTAATTTATATTAATTAATTATAAGATTATACAATTACACTACAGAAATGTTTATTTATGTGTTCATGTTATCGATAAGATCTTTATGTTTAATTCGTTGAAGCTAATTCGAAATAAGTAAATGTAACGTACCGTTACGGAAACATAAGTATTACTATAAAGCTGATTTGTCTTTAAATAAAACCATAATGTTTAAAACCTTATGGTTTATTTTTTTTCCATTTCAAAACTTTCTGACTCTTAACATCTACATTGTTATAATCATATCTGAAAAATGAAGCAACGAATTATAATATATGATCAAACGAACTTCCAAGTGAAGTTCGATCATTATTATGATGAGTTGCTTCATTTGAAGATATGATCACCCTCCCTCCCCGACGCTTGAAGATTCCCAGATATAGAGAAAGTTTTATATCATACTCATAAAGTTACAGGACTCTAAAAAATGAGCTAACCGTCACAGTGTCAACCGAGGTACAGTCAGACCGGAATTACGTCAATTAGTTTTAAAAATCTTTAAAATATGTGCGAAGTTACCAAGTAAGTAGGGAAACTACATTGTTATAATCATATCTTCAAATGAAGCAACTCATCATAATAATGATCGAACTTCACTTGGAAGTTCGTTTGATCATATATTATTTTATTATTATTTGTTACCATCCGACATAAATAAATATTAATTAACAACTAACGCGCCTATCTGAACGACCCTCCATAACTTCGTTATCACCTACCACTCGTGATAAAAAAATGGTCTCAGTATAAAAGGTGATATAAGAATGTAGTACTTACCTACTTCTGCACTCAAGGAGAAAATAGCAGATAGCTATATACAACTTAAGAGCGTTTACGCCGTACAGCATTTCATAAAACTTTCAAGCCGTTGTTTTTCGAAATGAATGAACCGATTTTAATGAAACTTCATACGCCTAAGCAGGATACAAAGTTCTAAAAAGTTAGCAGAGAACATTTTCGAAAAATTGTGTTACAGCCAAATTAGACCGATTTTAAAGTTTCCATAGAAACAGAGATTTCCTGTTATCTTTTTTTAAATAAGACATTTCGAAAATGTGTTGTTCTATTCAATATAATGTAATATTCAAGAGGTTCTATTCAAAGAGACCCCAGACCAGAACGATTGTAATTCAAGGACGTCTGTTAGGATGACAACAAAAGAGAGAGAGGAACAGACAATACAACTTTGAACCAGTCTTGAACCAATTATTTTTTATATTTACAGTTTTTTTTATATTCTTGACCTGCAATGTAAGGCGGGTTCTCGAACTTGCTAGAATATTTAGTTTCGTACTTAATGATTTACTAAAAATAGAACTCGCTTATCTCATTGATCAAATTGATATGGGTCTCTAATTTCCCGTAAAAACCAGCAGTTTTATGTACCCAATCAAACCGTGACTTGTTATACCATTTTGAGTATTCTCTAAACTCGATTGGTAATATAACTATCGTAAGACAAGTTTGTAGTATTGAGGAGAATCATGGATTGTGTGTGGAACAAAGGGGTAACTACTGTGTAACGACTTATATAGTCTGTTGTAGTTGAATATTTACAATATTACACGTGGGTATAAAACCTAACTTATGACATAAAGGTACATTTACACTATTAATAAACAACATAAAAAATTAAAACAATAATAACAACATTTGTATTACACAACTAAATAAATCGTACCCTTATAATCAAAAAATCATTTAGTAGGTATAAAAACTTTTTTTTTTGAGGAGCCATGAATTTACTTTTTTTTTTTTAATGATATTAGTATTGTGTGGAAAAGGAAAAGGGAGGCCTTTGCCCGGCAGTGGGACAGTACAGGCTAGTTAGATTAGATTAGATAGGTATTAGTTTTCTTATTAGTTTTGGAATATGGTTGTAATATTTTATGGACGTAATTTAACCAACATCGACATTGAGTACTCCAACGATCCATGGTTCATTGCACCACCAGCACCTCTCTATAAAGGCACAAACTAATATTACTTCTATCCTTCCGCCAAGAGTCACAACCATGGTATTATCCCCAACACAGTGAATCGAATCTTCATTGTTCAAATCTCACCTAATGTAAATATAATTATACTAGGACCACATCTCAAACAATGCCTGTAATATGAAAGACCTTGAATTCCATCACATATATGTCATTTATAGTTTAAGTAATTATCTCGATAACTAGACTAGAAGTACTTCCAAGTGGTGTGTTTACTTGAGGTTCTGAATATCATTCGGTAATAGATACACGATGACAATACATAAAATTAAAATATTATTATTGTCAAGTTTTGGTAATGTCCCTACTTAATTTCTTTAAGTTATTGAATAGGGAGTGAATCTACTATAGTCGGACTTTTAATTAACTGCAGTAAAATGACAGCTTATGTGTTACTTAAATGACTGAAATTGTCGTCTTTTTGTTTTTTCGCGGCCATCAACTAAATCTTGTTTTTCTAGTACAGAATAATGTAACAAACGAAACTTATTTGACATGCAATATCTCTAAACTCAGTCCGAAATGAGTTTTAAGAAGTGTCATTGTACTGCAGCTAATTAAAACTCAGAGTATAGGTAAGCGTACCGCTCATCCATCCATCCATCTCAATCTGAATAATTTTGAAGGATATTGATAATCCATTGCTTCATATGTTCGAAAAATGTGTCTGCTCAACAACGTAAATAACGCAATGAATGTAGTTGAACTGTCAAAATGAAACCAAATGCTACTGATAGTGTGTTACGCAATTACCCCGCTGCCCGAGGAATGAAACTCCAAAGTAAACCATAAAGCGTGCTCGATACGAATACGTTTTACTTTTTTTTTTCAAATGAAACGAATACCTACTCTTCTTTTGTCACTAATTTTGACAGATCGACAGCTTTCAGATGGGCCCGTATATTCGGTGACGGATTTTGTGAGACCCCTGAGACGAAATGGTTATTGTGTCTGCCTTTAGACGTTGAAATAGATTTTGCATACCAAAAGCAGCAATTTTGAATAGATATTATTGGCTTTCTCATTCCTCTTAGTTTAAATATGAAGCAAGCTCAAGAGTCAAGAGCCATACCAATAGGCTCTTATCTATGGTTTAAAAAAAACCCTTAACAAAGGAATAATAATCATCAATATTGACCACGCCACCACAATAACATCAATCATTAATTGCAACAAAGAGATTAATTGTTCCTCTTATCTTTTTGTTTTTCATTTCACTTTATATTGTTTATTATTTATTATTAATAATATTCTGATAAGACAGACCTCTTTATAACATTCATTATTATACATATATAATGAGGACACCCAATGATAAAGCTTTTTTATACTTTCGGTTTAATAATAAAAGATTATTTATTAATAAATTTGTGAATGCAAACAGTGGAAAGTATTTCATGTTAATTGGCATAATTAGGTACTGCAAACGGTACAGGACCTACCACTTCTGCACATAGGACTTGCAAGGATTACCTATTAGGTGATTGGCATACTGCACGGTATTACACAGCGGGGCGCGTGAAACGGAGCTAAATTCCCCGCACGGAAGTGCGTTTTTATTGAATTTGTAGGTATGTAAAAACTTTTTTATAAAAAGTTATTTATAACTTAGTAGTTTTTTTTGGAAGTCGGTTGTTTTTTTTTGTAAAAAAGTTTTTGTTTTTCACTTTTTAGTGAGAGAGTTTGTAATTTATCTAAGTTACAGTAGCCTAACGTCAACGGCATATCACCTTTTACAAAATATTGCTTTTCCCGATGCTGGGACGTTAATTGTTGAGGAGTTCTCCTGGTAAGAACCTGGAGAACTCCACTCCACCACCATATGCATTGTGACGAGCATAAATTGCTTAGCAACCGCATTAAAGTAATCGAATGGCAACCCGTGAAATATTTATCATTGATTAGTTCCAATGGCTGTCTGTGGTCTTCATCATCAGCTCCACTTTACCAAATGATGATTTCCGAGAGCAAATGCTCAAGTTACTCTAAAAAATATCCAAATCGCTATAGGTTTGCCAATAAAATTTGAGGGTTTCCCTCGATTTCCATGGGATCCTCTCATCAGATTCCAACTTGCTGACAATGGGACCACCTTGGGAGTATACCCTTTCAAACAAAAAAATAATTTTCAAAATCGATCCACAGTTGAAAGAGAAATCGGTGAACATACAAAAAAAACATACATAAAGTCGAACATAACCTACTCCTTTTTGGAAGTCGGTTAAAAAATCACGCGCGGGGGCACGATTATCTGCGTCCCGCTACGTAATGCGGTGCAGTGCGAATCGCCTTAGGCGCAATCTTCTACATTATCAATCTCTATCTACGTCCTGTATTTTTATCCATTCCATGCTATATACCTGCTTATCTCTAATTACCTTCAACAATTAAAATCGGTCCAGCCGTTTCGAAAATCAGCCGGAACAAACAGACAGACAGACAAAATAAATATGTTTTTTGTTATAAGTAGGTACCGTTTAAACTTCCATGTGCATTTAGTAAAAAGCTGTTATTTTGACATTACAAACAGACACTTCAATTTTATTTATTTGTAGGTATGTATTGGTTTTAGCTATAAGTAAATACTTGAAACTATTATGCCCCTTTTTTACTAACACTGGACGACACGTAAGTGGACGCCTAAATATTATTGCACTGTTGAAAATCCGACAATGCGCTTTGGCAAAGATAAGCTCTAAATACCACGTAATAATATTATCTTATCTTTGCAAAAATTTGTGTTCTCTTGAATTGCGTATTAGGATTTCAACCTCGTCCATAAAAACACCAATAATGATGAAGTTGCTTAGAACCTAAAGGTATTTATATCAAACATTTAAAAATCAAGTCAAGCAAGACTAATTAAAATTTGTCAAATAATTCCGTGAGTATATTGACAACTCACACATACACGTTTTAGTTAGATAATAATCATAGATATAATCTAAACAATGTCAACCTCCTCTACACAATGCCAATGCCAAGATTTATTTTCAGGATTCAGTTTTAAAACGGACGCGACTAGAACGAAAAAAAACCGCACCGCAACCGCACTGTAATAATACTTAAACCGTTTTCATAATGATGGATGAGTTTGAACGCCATAGCAACAGACGCATAAGTAAGCAATATGCAAGATTATTTCTATAATTTCCAAACATCTTAGGGCCTAGACAAGTTGCGATCGCTTTCAAAGCGTTTCTTATTCATATAACGACATTCAACAGCACTCTAATTGCATAACACACTGCAATCAGAATCTGAATCATTTTGAAGGATATTGGTAATCCATTGCTTCAAATGTTCGATAAATGTGTCTGCTCAACAACGTAAATAACGCAATGTATTCTGTTGAACTGTCTGGATTTGAAATAAGCGTTTTGGTAGCATATGTAAATAAATTGTAAAAGGCACTTTTGAACGTCAAAACTAACAAGAAAATAAAATTAAATCTAGGCTTATTTTATTGTATATACCTTATTGTGTCCTAAAATAGGAGCATTCAATAAGTTTTGACGCATGCGCTATTTATATCTGTATAGCGTTATACGCATACGTCTTTAAAATAAGCAAAATGTAGACGAAAACGGACTAGTGCTGCTAAAGCTATAACATTTTAAAAACTATTATAGAATTAACTCTTCTATTAAAACGTACGGAACACAGGTCAATATAATCTGTATTGAGGCGTACCTACTCATCTACATTATCGTGCCCGTGTGTGTGACGCAATGCTTATTGCCGGCTGGGTACGCGAGAACTAACCATTTATAGCAGACCCACTACAGCGAACGCACGTGCTCAGACAACCCGGCTTGAAAATGGTTAAAGTAGACATCAAATACACTAAGGTAAGACTTACTGACTTTATTATAAATACTTTTACATTTCAGAATAAAACTTATAGAACATATCGATGAAATTCTTTAAAATATTGTAGGTTATAAAAATGTTTACAAAATTATTCAATATTGGTTGCCGGATCCCGTAGGACTTACACATATGATTACGCTTGTAAAAACATAGTTTACTGATAAGACGTACATATACCTATTTTTGTGATTTAGATGATTGCGTGGTTTTTGAAAACTATGTTTACTTAGACATAGTTTTAGATTTGGTTTGAAATTGAGGATTTATTTAGAGAGCATAGCAGAATAGCAGCATAACGTAAAATAAATACACTATGGTATATACTTTATTGACCATATTATAAATTAACTATAGTTTATTGAAGATTGAAACGCGAATAAAAATTAATGCTCACAAATACTAAATTATAATTGCAATATGTTTCAAAGGTTGTCAAAGTCGCATCGCCGCGTCAGTTTATTGACAAACCAGCTGGATTCTATATTCCTGTCTCTGTTTATTTTCTATGTTGATATTTGATTTTATGTGTACCTACATAGGTAAAGGTACACGGTTAGCAACAGGCTGTAATTTCAGACATCGGTATTCAATACTTGCGGTAGGTATACACAATGCAACACATTGGAAACTCAAGCATTAAATTGCACAACAAAAGCACAATAGGTGATTGGTGGATCAATATGTAGGTACTTACGTATTGTACCAAATACATTTTCAGTCAAAACATTGCTGTTTCTGTAAAACGCTTGTTACTTCGCGAAACTTGTAGGTACCTAGGTGACTAGGTGTGTAGGCTCGTACCTTTCAGGAAAAAAATCGATATGAAATATAAATACCTACTTAGGTGATGAAAGTAATTTTTTATTCAAAAAGAGAAGGTATATTTTTTTCGTTCAACAATAAGTTGAAATTTTTATCAGACACTAAATTATGCACATCAATTAGGTACCTACTTACTCTTAGAAAAATTATAGAAAAAAAATTGTAAATAACTTGAAAAAATTCTTTTTGTTCTAAAAATTACCTACTTAAAATATTTTTTACGTTAAAAAGAATGTAAACAGGATTTTTTTTTGTTTATAGGTGTTCTAACACTAATTTATTTGTGAATAAACACTTTATCGTAAAAGTAAGCAATAAAATCAATAAATTTTATTATAATCTATTGTTTTTTTTTCTTCAGTTGTTCATCAACAATGAGTGGGTAGACTCAGTCAGCAAGAAGACCTTCCCCACCATCAACCCTCAGGATGAGAGTGTCATCATACAAGTGGCTGAAGGCGACAAGGTATGTGAAAAACAAACTAGAAAATATGAGGAAAAACACAAAGTAATTTTCTGTCCGAATATCAAATCAAATCATTCAAAATTGACACATTCAAAATTGACAGGACAGCAGAATATGTATTCAAAAATCTTGTAAAATTGTCGAATTGTCGCCTGTCACTTGTTTCCTGTTGGTTTGATTAAATAGGCCCTAGGTCCGCTCAAGTAACTTGGAGCAACGATCTTCGCAGGCTGGTTGATAGCAGCTCGATGAGAATAGTCGACAATGGAGTTAAATGACATGCAATTGGAGAGGCTTATGCCCAGCATTGGACTGCTATGTCTTCCCCCTCACGACATCTGTGCATGGGTTCTTTGGCTCGATTCCAGGGTCGGGCAAAGTTTTATTGGATTGTTCCATCAATCTGGAGTTCGGAATTTGGTGGTTTGACACCCCCGTGCGGATAGCACGTAAAGCCGTTGATCCTGCGCCTAATCTTTTCCCGGTCGTGTCGACCATCAGACTATGAGAGCAAAAGAAACAATAGAAAGTGTATCTGTGTTTGCGCACACGCTTGTGCACTTAGTGCACTATAATATATCCTGGGTTGGCCGCCGAAAATGAAATTCGGGCGGGAGGATATTATTACTTTTATCATGAATAGGAATAATGTTGTTTTTTTTATAGGCTGACATCGACATTGCAGTAGCTGCAGCAAAGAAGGCGTTCCACCGCTACTCAGAATGGCGTCTCCTCGATGCTTCTGCAAGAGGTCGCCTCCTCCTCAAACTGGCTGACCTCATGGAGAGAGATGCCAAGTACCTAGGTGAACTGGAAACCCTGGACTGCGGCAAACCCGTCAAACAGGCAGAAGGCGAAGTTTTGTGGTCTGCTGGTATCCTCAGATACTACGCTGGCAAAGCCGACAAAATTCTTGGCAACACTATTCCCGCAGGTACCTCCTTTTCAAGATTATAGCATATGCCTTACTTCCTACCTAGATGAAATAAAAACGTCTTCCAGGATTTTTTTTTCTGTTAGGCAGACAATTTATTTAATCAGTTGTCGAGACCAAAGACTGTTCGCGAAAAAATACAAATGCCATTAAAATTCATTAATCATTATTGAAAACGTTATGACTTTTTGTCATAAAACTACGATAAATAAACTCTTTTTAATGACGAGATGAATAGAAAGCAATGTTTAAAAAACCGCAAGGCATCCTTGCTAATACATGTCTAGTTATTCTAATCTGTAACTGGAATTGGATCAACCCTATTACTGTCACTGACTTCGTCATAATGCACGACTTTAATCGAAATAGAAATGAATCTTAGTTTGATAGTGTCTTGATGCCATTACAGAACATCATAGGAGATAAAAATCATGATATTTTTAACAGTAGGTACCTATGCTAATAGAAAAATATATAAAAGTTTGTCGGCAACATAAGTAGCACTGCTATCCACCACAATCCTTAATAATCCCAAAATGCGTCATTAAAAAAAAAACATATGCTTTTTCATTATTTTTTCTCGAGTAGTCATGATCAGGTCCACCCTCTGGTGCCCGCTTAAGGTTGAATTTTGGACACGTTGTGTATATATATACTATATCTATGTTTCACTTTATATTAATTAGAGATCTTGTTGTCTTGTTGTGCTGTTGTTGTTTTCTGTTTATCCATGTAAGATTATTCTGTTTATTTTCTTATTATTGAACGTACAGCGACACTTTTCATTTTATTTATAACAGATCTATTTGTAAATGTATGTAACAACAATAAATAATATTCTATTCCAAATATTTAAATACTTGGGACGAAAATTATACGTTACACGAGCTTAAATACCCATATTACACGCACATAGCAACCGTTAGCGTCTATTCAATTTAATCATGAACCATGAATGTTTTTACCTTGTAGGAAGCCATTTGTCAAACCCGCCATTGTATTTCAGATGGTGACGTCGTGACCTTCACATTAAAAGAGCCCGTGGGCGTCTGTGGCCAAATTCTACCGTGGAACTACCCCATTCCCATGTTTGTGTGGAAAATCGCCCCCGCCTTCGCTGCCGGTAAGTTTCTTGTTTACTTAACACAAGCGAAAATATGAATGGAGCTTCCTCAAAAAATGTTCTAATTTATAGTGAAAAAAACTACATCAAAATTCCATCAAGAAGTTTGGATTAAAATAAATACCTAAGCAAAAATACTCCTTTGTTGTAAATATTTTATTTCTTACGTAATAATATTTTCAGTGGTGTAAAAAATACTTTGTAAGATATCTTTGTCTAAGAAAACATGGTTGTTGTAAAAAACTAATCTTGAAATTGTGCCCAGTGATCCTTACGTTGACACAACTATTTAAACTGTTTTTCTATAGGCTGCACAGTAGTTCTCAAGCCCGCTGAGCAGACTCCTCTTACGGCCTTGGCAATGGCTGCCCTGGTCAAGGAGGCTGGTTTCCCTGCTGGAGTCCTCAATGTTGTCCCCGGCTACGGTCCCACTGCTGGATCTGCCCTGACACACCACCCTGATGTCGACAAAGTTGCTTTCACTGGCTCCACTGAGGTAAACTTACAATTTTGTATGAGATTGCACTTTGAAAGGATTATTTCAAAATGTTACATTATTAGTTGAAAATCTAATTTTATCTTCTCGAAAAAAATATAGAAAGTGAAATTACAATCTTCGAGATAATCTAAACAAAATGTCAGTCAGGTTCCCAACGTTTGCGTGGGTAAATCAATATTGCTAGAATTAAATGTTCGACGTCCGTGCGCTCATAATAAAGAATTTAAACCTTGAACCTTCTTAGTGAATCATATTACCGAAATATAATATATTTTGTTGTACTTATTACTGAACAGTTTATTGTCCAAATAAGTTCAAACTTTAAGGACTTTGAACTTATTTGAACAATAAACTGTTCCCGTGAAACTCAATAATTATATTTCAAACAATCTTATCAGCAGATAATAATATAAAATGGCATTGCAAAAATCGACATGAAACAACATTCCATCAATTTTATACCACACTTGTAAAGATAAGATAAAAAATGTTACACAATATTAAGTAAATCATGACAACAATAATAAATTAGTTTGCACTTTGTGATGCCTATTGTTGTTACAATGACTATAACTTTTACGGATTTATCTTGATCTACTGCATTATCGTTCACTTCTATTGAAATACCCTCATATAGAATACTTACGAGTAGTTTGTCTAGTTTTCGGAATGTCCCAAACAAAAATGCTGACGATGGATTCCTGGGTTGAAATCCCGGGTCTGGCAGAATATTATTGGAATTTCCCGTCAGGAATTTGTTGAATTGAGATTTGTGCCCTGTTTTATGGCAAACTAGCTTCCTCCCGCGGCTTCGCCCGCAAGGTATGTCGATAAAAACTATCCTATGTCCTTCCCCGGGATGCAATCTATCCCTCTGCTAAATTATATCGAAATCCGTTTAGTGGTTTAGGCGTGAAAAGGTAACATACAGACAGACAGACAGAGTTTCTTTCGAATTTATAATATTAGTATGGATTGGCAATAGCCTCGGCACCTATTAAATGAGACCCCTTTCTGTGAGGTCGGAGTCTTCTAGCGTCATATTACATTATGTTGTCTTATGAGCTGTTTAAGTAAAATGTTTACTTCCACTTAGTATTTCCACACAATGCAACATAATACATTTTAGCAAAGCAGCAAACTATTACCTACGTGCTTCGAATAGTGATTCATAAGGAATGTTACTTTTCCTTGCACAGGTGGGTAGGATCATAATGAGCGCCGCATCCGCCGTCAACCTGAAGAGAGTCACGCTTGAGCTTGGAGGCAAGAGCGCGCTGGTCGTCTTCAATGATGCTGATGGTAGTATTTTCATATCTTCTGACAAAGACAATTTAGCCAATAGGTGGTAAATATATGTAGAGCATATATGTATACGATAGATACGTTTACCAACTTAGTGTCAGCCATACTCGCAAAATATTTTCAGATGACTTCACGATTGCTAGTTGTCTGATTAAATTGGTTGACCACTTAGAACATTTAGAAAGAAAGAAAGAAAAAAACGTTTATTCGCGGTGAACATGACGCAAAAAAAAGTTTTTTTCCCCCCTACCTTTTATTATTTTTTGTATTTGTTACAAAAAATAATAAAAGGTAGGGGGGAAACATGCGTCACATTCACGCAAAACGGCCATCGCTCAGCATTATGCTGCGACCCTATGCTAGACAGAGCCCCAGCGCTGGTTTTCAGCGACAGCCGGTATTTCGTACTGGTATTGTAACTAAACACGTATTTATATTTTTGAGCTTGATGCGAGGAGAAATATTGAATTTATAGGACGTCTAGTAACAGATTCCTTAAACACAATTAATGGTTTGTATACAATACAGTATGAATTTGAAGAGGACATGTGAATCTTCATTGCACAAATCGCCAACACACTTGAATGCAATTGCCCAGAACAGTTGAACAGTCTTATTTAAATCGTTCAATTGATTATGAACACGACTACATTGATAATACTCACGCATGTGCCTCCATCGCTACAATAAAGTACTTGTACTGTTGTTATCTCACTTTTAATTAATTATGTTTTAAAATAGGTACTATATACTCATAAAGTCATATTTATCAAGGAGATAATTTAGAATTCTTAGATATAAAAAAATCCAAAATATTGAACAGTGTAAAGCACAGTAATACACATGTCATCGTTTATTTTTTCAACTCTGACATAATAGATCTTCATATTGTGCGAATTTAAACCATGTATTCATTGGCGGTGATAGAAATATATCAATAAGATATTATGTAAGGTAAGAGATATAATTAATGTTAGGTTTCGTCGGTGCTCCATCGACCAATTGGACTAATTGGTCTATGGGGAAAATGTATTCAAGGTACCTACAGAAAAAGCCAATATAATCTGGCTTTTTGCCAAGATAAGGTTTCTTATTTACATTTGAATATCCATATTAGTAAGCCAGATGATCATTCTATAATCTCAATAAAAATTGGATCATTTAGGATCTCAATCCATGGCGTGATTTCTAATTTCATTTTAAGATCTGTCCTAACTGATCGTGTTACAGCGTCATGAAAATTCATAAACTGTTCTTGTTCTAACATGAAGATACTTACCACAATGTTTTTTTTTTTCCCTGTTTAATGTCAACCTTGATTTATTTACTTTCATTGAAATCTGGGCTAATTCCTTCTCGCTATCGTTTATGTGGTTTCACGAATCGGCCGGTAATTTCTGTTAATGAAATGAAATTAACATTGTTTTCATTATTCTCTGAAGAAGCCAATACTGCTGAATATATTAAGCTACAAATAAAATCCAGCACTGAGCTTATAATAGTATGATAAGACCATGCACTTGTACATTTATTAAATAAACACTCGTTGCATGGTATGATTATCTGGGAATTAGCATTCCATAATAAACTTATGATATTTAATCCCCATCTGTACAAACTGCCACTTTATTGTATTTGCTCATGTTGGCTTCAACATCTTCAACTTCTATCCAACGCCGAAAGAATCGAACCAGTATCCCTTCTCGATACTTACCACTGTTTCGTGAAACGGCCGATAACTCCTTTCAGTGAAATGAAATTAACGCTGTTTTACTTCTTTTCATTCACAGTTGAAAAGGCTGCGGAGATCGCTCACAGGGCTGCGTTCGCTAACGCTGGTCAGTGCTGCGTTGCTGGTACCAGGACTTACGTCCAGTCTGGTATCTACGACAAGTTCGTCGCTAAAGCCGCCGAGATCGCCAAGAAGAGGACTGTTGGTAACCCTTATGAAGATGTTGAACAGGGACCTCAGGTTCGTGAAAGATTCTTAAATTACGAACATGGTTCAGAGAGAGCTTCATCAATCTGATTTCATAGTCAAATAAAATTAGATGTAGGGCTAGCAGCAGGGAACTGATGGATTTGACAATTCTTGAGGAAGGCCTGTGGCCATGAAAGGACATAGGTATTTCGGCCGAGATGATGATGAAAAAAAGTATACACGTCGACTTGGGATCCTCCTCCGTTTTTTGTCGGTTAATGAAATAAGTTCATGATGATGGTCAAACTTTAGAAAATCGAATTTAAATACAAGAAACAATAGCAAAAAAAAGTTTGAATCACTCAAAGTAACAATTTCATATCTTACACTATTGATTCTATTGGAAAACGGTAGCAATAGGTAATAGGGGGCTGTTGTCCGCAACTCCATGAAAATGCGCGTATTTTGCGTACGGAATAATAACGGTAGCATTAATTAGAGCAGGAGTGGTGTGATGGTTACTATATTCATGAAAGATCAATATTTTACACACAAGTGACAATGTACAGAACATAAACAAACCCGTAACTAAGCTTATTTTAAATAGGTGACAGACATGTGTAAATAAGAGTATTCACACAGGCCAGTGCATACATATATGCGACCTCCAATAGATTCTAATAAGGCAATAAATTTAAATGATAATTTATTGACGGAATCCTAACATTGTTTTCAGATCGACACAGACATGTTCACCAAAGTTATGGGTTACATCGACGCTGGTAAGAAGGGTGGTGCCCGTTGCGTCGCTGGAGGTGACCGCCAAGGCAAAGTCGGCTTTTTCGTCCAGCCTACAGTCTTCGCTGATGTCAAGGATGACATGAAGATTGCTAAGGAAGAGGTGGGTAGCAACTACTTGTAATAACAGATTATATGTAGAATCCAATGATATAACATTTTGGGCCATAAATGTATGAACAACCAAACAAATCTTCGTCCACGGACTTGAATCCTGATGAAAAAATATTTTACGAAATCAAATATTTTGACTGCTATCTACATTCATACATAGTCTTGTTACATTTTCATCGTAATATTAGCAAAGAGTGTCTAATTAGATATTGCCATAATATATCGGGTTCAAATGACTGGTCGTTGTTAGTTTTTAAGAAGCAGATGCCAATTTGGTCTCATTTTTCATATTTAATATACGCATCCATGTTCCTTAATCAGTAAATTACATTTTAGCTAATAATATTACACTGATTTTGACATATTTATTTTTTGTAAGCAGGCATCGATCTTATCCTAGTTCTTATGTTTTGTTCGTAATTTCAAATTTGATGTAACTATGCGCGCTTCAATGTATCCTGATTAATAAATATCCTTTTAGCTAATAATATTGCACTGATTTTAATATGGTTTTCAATTTGTATCTCAAGATCTTCGGCCCGGTCCAGAGCATTCTCAAGTTCGACAGCTTCGAAGAGGTCGTTGACAGAGCCAATAACTCCAACTACGGTCTGGGTGCTGGAGTCATCACCAACGACATCACCACCGCACTCGCTTTCATCAAGCACGTGCGCGCCGGCTCTATGTGGTACGATTTGTTTTTCTTCTTCTTTTAAATTATCTTCGTAGTATAACATCTATTAGAAGTGAGCTGCATAAACTAATACTTTGTAATAACATTTTTCAACGTCTTAGAGGATTCGTTAATTCCATATTAGATTGATGTCCTGGACGATAAGTAAATCTAATCATTTACAAGATAATGCGAACTGTGTATTGGAGTACATACACGGTCCGCACATCTTGACTTTGTAAGACTCACTTCAAGGCCCAATTTGGTATTATAAATAGAAATGACTAACTGTTGTACTGGAATATTTACTCCGTACATTATATAGATTGTATGAAAAAAAAAAACTAAACTAGTTAAATTATTTTTTCTAGGGTCAACACCTACGAACACGTGGCTCCTCAAACTCCCTTCGGTGGATTCAAGGAATCCGGTATCGGCCGCGAATTGTAAGTATCCTTTTCTCTGGAACCTTAAATAATTATTTGAATTAATGGTAATCATTGATCAAACGATTCTGGGCCCCATTTGCAAAAAATATTATCGTCTGTTGATTAAATTAGCCCCAGTTTATTTCTTACAAAACTTATGTGTCATCTCTTTCCTGCCCCTTCGCCCGTCTTATTTGGGGTAGGCGCAACACGTTTCCGTATTCCACAGTTGTTACGCTATCGTTATCAAATGATCAAAAATCTTGTGTCATTATGATTTTACACCATGGAATGACCTTTAGTTCCGGGTATTTTTTTATCATGTTAGTCTTTATTTCTTTTGATTATTTTAATGTGTGACAAAAATCTTTTCAGGGGCGAGGACGGTATCCTGCAATACTTGGAAACCAAGACAGTGTCCTTCGCCCTCCCCAAGAAGCCCCTGTTGTAAACTAACCAAAGCAAACTGAAACAAATGCCAAATCCCCGCTCAATATGAGACTACTATTATTTTTATATACTTACCCATAAAATATTAGTTATTGATAAATATTTGCAAATACAAAAGCATCAATTATTTTTTAAATTCCTTTTTTTTATTTATCTCAATGTTATCCTAACCCTTCTTATGAATTAGAAGACAAATGCCATAAAAAAATTGTGTCTGCAGTTATTACCCATTGATATTTCATAAGGCAGAGGCCATATTGTATAAGTAGCCCTTTGTTACTTTGAATTGTAAGTCTGTTACTTGGTTAAAACCTTTAATGTGCATGACTTAGCTAGGGATGTATGTGTGTTAATTTTTTATTACCAACAGCACCTAGTATAGTATTTTTTACCTTCATAATGAGATACTTTAAAAGATAATAACTAAATACTTGTAAAATATCATGACAAGAACTCATAGGGGAAGTACGTCCAAAATGACATATACGGACAAAATGACACAGAGGGCTTTTTTCGAAATTGGTGAGCTACAATGCTGCAGTTGTCTTAACATCATGTGAAGAAGGCCATAATGGCATACCTGTCAAGTTTTGACTCAGCATTACACTGCATTCTTTATAAAAATTAATATAAATATCTCGTGTTTATAGAAATTATGACTTGGTTATTGTATTGATATTATGTGGGGCAAGATGACATACTTACATTCGGGGCAAAACGACATATCAATGATGGCTCAGACTTCGATAATGATCCCAAAAAGCAGTCAGGAAAACGAAGAAGACAGGTACAGAAGACTCATTACGATGAGGCCTGAGATGTAGAGGATTTTCCAGGTGTGTCGCACAGTCCATGATGATGATGATGATAATTGTAACGACCTCTTTTCCCGTTCCAAGCCTGGCTACGATGCGACATAGTTCTCTTTGGGGTCGTACAAGTCATACATCATGTGCTGATGTACCCAAGAAGACTTAAAACTTGGTCCGTAAAATATTTACTTCATTATTTAGTTTAATATAATGTCTTTTGTCCGTACTACATCGACAAAATGAATTTCTTTTGAGTTTGTGATTAATTTAAATTATATTTTTATATACTTAATAATAATAATAATCTTTATTTATATAAGGATTATTATTATTATATGCTTCCTATTCAGTCACAAGTTTGAGTTAGATAAAACTAATGAACCAAATATGAATACTAAAACTAAAAACTGATTATAACTAGGTATGTTAATTAAAACCATATGTCATTTGGGACGTACATCCCCTATTTTTAGATCATTTCTGTTCAGCGGACCATGCAATAAATATTGCATGGTCCACTGAACAGAAATTCATATCGTCGACGACGACTATTTAAACTGTTACCAAACATTTAAGTGATACATACCTATTCGTACTCTCTTAAAATGAGCACACTGCACGCAATGTTTAGATTTATAACTTTTTTTTCATTTTTTTTAATAGTATCACTCTCTGCGTTTGAATATGTGAGTACCCTACTTACTTATTTACTGCAAATCTTAGAATAACTGAGATTTCTACCTTATTACTCCAGATTTATCGAGTTTGACAGGCCAATTATTTACCCCAATTCTGCCTGAAATCATGTGATGAATGTAAGAGAACTAGCTTGTCAAGAACCTAAGTTTATTGCTTTAGGAAGACGATTGGTCGGTCATGTAGTGGCTGATCACAGCCCCAGCAAAGGTAGTTGGGAAAAGGCTAGGTAGATGACCATGGTTGGTCACGTAGAGAACCAATTTACCACCATGCTGATTGGCTAACATTGTTACCACAGCGTTAACTTTTTTTATAGAGTGCCAATACCTACCAGATGAAAAGTAGTAGAAGTCGTGATAAAATCTGATGATAACACATGACAATGCGGATCTTTTTTGGTAATAGAACTTATTGAAGCATATGTTTATTCAAATTTTCAGGGAGGATTCGATTTAAAGCTGACAAGCTACAAACCTTGTAAAGCACCTAAAAGAAAATATTGCGCAGAAGTTAAGGCATACGTGTTTAACGATGTGTGGTTAAAATACGACGTCTTGGTAAAGGAAAATATGACGTCACTCAAAGTAAGTATGCAAAAGTTCCACATAAATATTGAAGTCTAACGCATAAACTTTGAACATAAGAAAATAACAATATGGGTAATATCCTACAAGGCCACGTAGGCCTCGCGATAACTGACGAAACTGAATGGCAAAATAAATAAGTGACCATACACACGAGCGACATTTGAGCAACGTTCTCAAATACTCGAGCGGTACGATGTCGACGTCGGGCGTTGACGGGTGTCGTGTACTGTGCCTGTGACGTCGGCGCTCGTGTATATATGAGCACTTACTTATCGGCGACGGTAAACATTATGACAAATCATTTATGCCTAATAATATTATGCGTATTGGTCATTATGCTGAATTTCGTTTGCCAATGGTAATTATGACAACATATAAATACACAATACCTAAAGACCCCAAGTAACCAGAGCAGCCTGAAGAACAAGCACCTTTTCCAATTTGTCAACGGCGCATCAACATAAACTTTTTATATTTTTCAGTCTGTAATTGTGGGTACGATAAACAACAAGGAAATAATCAGGTTACGCATAAACAACATTTGTGATCATGTGTTCTTCAAACCTCTGGTCAAGGCTATCTACAACATTACAACAGGGGACTGCGGTATTTATAAAGTAGGTACATACAAATACAACTCTTATAAAATATATTTTTTCTTGATCAAATGATGATAGGCTGATTTTTGTCTTCATTCAATGAAAAGCGTTCCTCTGCCTTTACAAACCTACAAGATTCATCGATGAGCTTGCCGATGCGTTGTTACATTTCTGTACTAAATCTAGCAGCTTATAACATAACAGCTTGAGACCATTTCATGAGGATCTTCTCTATTACTATCGTGGAAGACTTCATCTACTGCTATTTATTTTTATACTCAACCATAAATATCTGAAAGCCATCTGGTTACGAAGATATTGAATTGCTCACTACCGTAAGTAAATAGCGAAATTTCACACCAAAAATAGAAAATTACTTAGTTTGATGTACAGTTGACTTGATGCGTAGATGACGGCTTCGTGATGGGTTTTATTGGGTTCCCTATCCATTTGCATAAAATTTTAAGACCTAATATAACTTGGCATACTTTTGTTTGTCCTAATTATATTTTCGCATAAATTATTTACGCATAACAGCTTACGCATAATTTTTTTACGCATAATTTCTCTAATCATAATAATGATTAAACATAACATTCTAAAGCATACATTTTTTAAGCATAACACTCTAAAGCATAACTCTATTAAGCCTAACAATAATAATAAGGCTTAGTAGACGGAGCCCTGCTTCGCGGGGCCCCGATTTCTGTCTGCAGGGTTTAAAGGAACCTAACACGAAGGGGATGACGGGGGCTCGTT
This sequence comes from Gortyna flavago, assembly GCA_963669345.1. Classification (NCBI taxonomy): domain Eukaryota; kingdom Metazoa; phylum Arthropoda; class Insecta; order Lepidoptera; family Noctuidae; genus Gortyna; species Gortyna flavago. Next base: position 13,546,491 of record OY770129.1, read on the forward strand.
CGCTCGCTCACTTGAGCCCCCGTTATCCCCTTCGAACCTAACCCAATTCCCTGGTATATCCTGGTATTCCCAATATGGTGCCCCAATTCCCGAGCTCGCTTCGATCGCTCTTGCATCCTAAGTTTTCATTGCCTTGTATGCCTAAATATTGTTATGCTAATAATCATTAGGCCTAGTAACGTTATGCGAATTAAATTTATGCCAAAACAAATTAGCCTTCAAGATAATTATGCCAACATAAACTGTATGCCAAAAAAAAATATAGCAAAGTATTATTATGGCAAAACAAATTATGCCAAAATCGTTATGCCAAAGTATATTAGGAAAAAGTATATTATGCGAAAAGAAGGGATCCCGTTTTATTGTACCCTGTACATATCATCAATCATCATTATTACCCTAAAGTACCTAGTCCACAGCTAGCCTCTCCAATGAAACGTCATATTGCTCGATCCGCGGCTGCTCTGATCCAGCTGCTACCAGCCACGCTGCAAAGATCGTCGGTTCACCTAGCCTGAGTTTCCTACCCTTAAGCCCGTATTACAGAACCTATCTGTTCTGTGACAGACCCTCACTTAAGACTCGATCATTACTTAAAACTATATGCCTACTATATATTTCATCAAAATATAAAATTTCTTGTCTGTAAGTACTGTTGACCGTTGAGGAATTCCCTCGACTAGAGCCAATCCTAAGTGTAGAATCAGGTCATGCATCATCAAAATGCATTGTCTTCTAAACAGAATCAACGTGTAAAATTTCAACTCCGTAGGATAGGAAGAAGTGGTTTAATTCAGCTTGCAAGATTAGACCTAAACAAACTAACATACATACAAACATTGCAAGTTATACAGGTTGATTGGAAGATGGGTGCAAAGCTTTAAGAGCGTTTACGACGTACGGCAGGCATTTCATGAAAACTTTCAAACTCTTGTTTTTCGAAATGAATGAACCGATTTTAATGAAACTTCGTACGCATAAGCAGAATACAAAGGTCTAAAAGTTAGTTAAGAACATTTTCTAAAAATAGTGTTACAGACAAATTAGACCGATTTTAAATTTTCATAGAAACAGAGATTTCCAGTTATCTTTCTTTAAATAAGACATTTCGAAAATATTCTTTACTAACTTTTTAGACCTTTGTATCCTGCTTATGGCTATGAAGTTCCATTAAAATCGGTTCATTAATTTCGAAAAACAAGGGCTTAAAAAGTTTGTATGAAATGCCGTACGTCGTAAACGCTCTTAAGGCGAAGATAGTACTGTAGGAGTGTGAGACTCCGAGGGACCTCACGATATAATAAAACAGCGATAACTTTTACTATAATGATATATTTGAGAGGAGGGACTTTACATTATCAAGTTACGACTAGCCCTTTTCTACTAAACCAAAAAATACCCAAACAAAATATTTGACGTCTGCTTGAACGTTCGAATGGAATATGCTGTCAATTATGTGCAGCCTTTGTTATTAAAGACAAGGCTACACAGATAGCCTCTACAGTACAGACAATTTAGAACCGTTTAAGCCATGGTTGTTTTAGACGAAGTCTTACCAATTTTTTTTACCAAATTTTTTATGTCTTTTGTAATGACACAGAGGCCTAAAACATGTTTTGCTTACACATTACTTTAATTTAGTGCAGTGTTAGTAAACAACTGTAGTGCAAGTGCTGAGAACACGTGAATCAAGTGTCTTCCCCAGTCCCCTTAACTTACAGTGAATAAGAAAGACGTTATTGGACGATTTCTTAATTTTATAGTTACTTAGCAGTTCAAGTTATATTTAAATTACTTATTAGCTAAGAGGCTAGATTGTAATGTAAATAAAGTATCACCAATTTTTCCTAATATAAATAGGACAAAAAATTACTTTTATTAAATAAAATAAAAATAAATTCATTTATCATTCAATTTGGCCATAAATAGGTAAGCACTTAAAATTTTGGGAATTTTCGAACAAAAATAAGGTAAAAAAAATTAGTAAAACTTCGTCTAAGACAACGATGGCTTAAATGGTTCTAAATTGTCTGCACTATCTTCATCTTAAAGTTTTGCATATCTTCTAATCACCCTGTATAAAAGCTTGTAATAACAAGAATATCCTTTCAGGGTCACCATATATTTAAACTGGATGTTCAATCTATTTTTCGTTCCCTCTACGCTGGCAAGTACATGTATGGAAACTGGACGTACAAGTCTTTATATTACAACGATCGCTGCAATTTACATTGCGATATCCTTCAAACGATGGTCACTCCGACGAAAATGTTGAAAACTGTCGTATAAATTAATGTTAGATTAATTTATTAATAAAGAAAATATTAAGAAAATGTGCGTTTTAATTATTTTACGCAACGAATATCCTGATCAATCACTTACAATGATAAATGATAAGTGATTGATAAATGAATGATAAATGATTTTTATTTTGTAAGTAGGTTTGCACAAACACTTTTACACGTCAATCATATTTTTTATAAAACTAGATGAGGTCGGCGTTCCCTATCTGACTACTCTGAGAAGAAAGGCCGAAACAAACTCAGAGGTCACAGTCTCTTTTAAAGTCCAGACATAATCTTGGTCAGGTTATATGAAGACCATGTAGATCGATGTCTGAGATGGTCTTTTGAGGAAAGAACCACACAGATTGAGAGGACCTGTCCAGTCAGTGCACGCATTTGTCAGAAATCGTGCAGCTCAACTCAAAACTTAAGGAGCTCAGCGATTCGACGAACAATACCAAAGAAAGGACATTTGGGTAGGCCACATAAATTACTCAAACTGCCAGACCTATAAAAAAACTAACAGAACAAAGAGAATAATAAAAATTAAACAAAAAAATAATAATAAAATGACCCACATTGTCATCACATGCACAATAATTAAAATAATATAATACTTTACAAAGTAAGCAAATGTCAATGTTTATATAAAATTCATTAATTAATGTCAATGTGTATATAGAAAAAAATAATAAAAACATTCAAAATGTAAAAATTGGAAGCAACTCAATCCCAAGCCTTTTTGTCCTCAATATAATCCTTAACAGTATAAAAGGCTTTCTGGCACAACTTACGTTTAATGAATGATTTGAATTCATTAAGGCTTAGATCTTGAACGTGGCTTGGTAGTATATTATAAAAGCGTATACATTGGCATCTGAACGAGCCACCTATTTTCTTGAGCCTTGTTGTAGGTACAACAAATTTGTGTTTGTTCCTCGTATTTATATTATGGATATCACTGTATTTTTTAAACAATTTTATATTTTTATGGGCATATAAAAGATTTTCATAAATATACTGAGAGGGCACAGTCATCACATTAATCTCTTAAAATTTTTCTCTGAGAGAGTGTCTCGGACTTAGTTTATAAATTGATCGAAAGCTCGCTTCTGCAAAACAAAGATAGTCTGAATATCGGCGGCATTTCCCTACAATAAAATACCGTACGACATTACACTATGAAAATAGCTAAAGTACACTAAACGGGCAGTCTCTATATCAGTTAAATTACGAATTTTTCTAACAGCGTATGCTGCGGAACTTAGTTTTTTTGACAATTTATCTATATGTGGTCTCCACTGAAGCTTAGCATCTAAAGTTATGCCCAAGAATACTGTGCTATCTTCAGGATTCAATTCCTCGCCCTTTATCAACACATTTGTTTTCACCTGCCTAACGTGAGGTAGCGTAAACTTAATGCATTTGGTTTTTTTCTCGTTTAGAAGCAAATTATTAACATTGAACCAGTGGACTACTTTCGATATCGCGCTATTTACATCGTCATTAACCAACTGCTGACGTTTAAGTTTAAACAAAAGTGAAGTGTCATCTGCAAACAACACTATATCATGATTATACTTTATGAGGTACGGCAAGTCATTAATATAAATAAGAAACAAGAAAGGGCCAAGAATCGAGCCCTGTGGGACTCCCATTGTTACTATAGATCCGGGTGATCTTTTTCCGTTAACGTCGACGCTTTGAATCCTTTTACTCAAGTATGAAGTAAGAAGATCCAGAGCAGAATTCCGGATCCCGTAGTGGCGGAGTTTCCTGATTAACGTTTCGTGAAGAACGCAATCGAATGCCTTGGACAAATCACAAAAGATGCCCAAGGCATCGCATTTATCTTCCCATGCATTATAAATATGTCCTAAAAGTTCAACACGGCATCAGTAGTTGAACGACCCCTTGTAAAACCGAACTGTTTGCTATGTAATAATTTATGTTTATTAAAAAATCTTTGCATTTGGTCTAAAATTAATTTCTCAAAAACTTTACTAAAGGTAGGTAGTACGGAAATAGGTCTATAATTAGTGGGGTCTGATGTACTACCGGATTTAAATAAAGGTATTATTTTACTATATTTCATAAGGTCAGGAAACTCCTCATTGTCAATACAACTATTAAAGATAAGAGCTAGAGTAGGTGCTACAATGTCAATAATTGACTTAGCAACTTCTACAGAATTACCCCACAGATCTGCAGTCTTTTTTACATTTAAAGTGTGAAAGGTTTTAATTATATCTCTACAGGTAATATATTCAAAATTAAATTCCGAATCGCAAGCATTAACATTTTCCTTTAGCAAAGACTCAGCAACAGAAGGTGATGAGTTTAGGGATTTAGTAGTTGAAACGGGAATATCTGAAAATTAAATTTCAAATGCCTCGGCGAGCTGCGAGTCTGATTTTATTATGTTGTCATTAATAGACAGGCTGTAGTCAGTATTTCGGTTACTAGACCTTCCCGTTTCACTATTAATAATGTTCCAAGTCGTTTTAATTACATTACTGCTGTTTTTAATCTTTGAACCCAAATAACGTGACTTGGCCATATAACAAACTTTTTTAAATAATTTTGAATAATTTCTAACATACAAATTAAATTCATCAGTATTAACATAAGTCCTTTCATTGTACAGTTCAAAAAGCCGTGTTCTACTTTTATGAATACCAGTGGTAGCCCAATCACTGAACGATGCATTACTATTAACCGAGATAGTCTTAGGAATAAAGGTGGAGTCAAATTGGTTACAGTGTATATTAAAAAAGTTATCATATAGATGATTAGGATCATCATGAATAAACAAAACTGGTAATTTATTAATGAGTTTAACTTTAAAAGCCTCCAAGCGACTTGCAGTTTTGGGGTTAACAGTGATATCCTTTTTAGCCACTTTTTTGTTTTGGTCTTGAATAGTAATCCTTTGCCCGCAATGATCAGAATCTAGTAAATTTATAATTTCTTTGTGGCTTGGTATAATATCTGTATAAATATTATCTAGGCATGTGGCACTAGTAGCGGTTATTCTTGTGGACTCCAAAAATAGGTTTACAAGATTGTAGCACTGGAACAGACTTAAAATTTTACTACAAGTACCTGAGTTTTCTAATAAATTGACATTAAAATCACCGCAAATGATAACGGACTTGTTTGAGTTACAAATCCTGTGTAACACTTCATCCATTAGCTTTTAAAAGCAGTCATACAATCCTGAAGGGGGTCTGTACACACTTAATACAATAGAGTTCTCCAATTCTATACAAGCAATTTCAACTGTATGTTATATGTCAATATGGTCTTCATTCCGTTTCCGTACAACTTTGACAGTAATTTTTTTCGGTGAGTTAAGGTTTTAAAAGAAAAGGTTTTTACAAGGCTGGAAAAAATCCGTGTGAATTCTAAAGGGTTACCTATAATTAAAACTAGTCTTTCGAATCCTCGGGTAATTCAAATACCTGAGATAAAATTCCCTTCACGACTACTTGAAGGCAATTCTATCTGAGGTAACTATCTGATAGGTACCTGTCGTGCCTTTGTACCCGAACGGACTGGGACAAGGATAATAATTTATCCTTCGTGTCTGCTCTATTTATAGGGACCAAGACTGGAATGAGACGGACTCTGCACGGTGTAATATGATCTGCTTCATATAAAATGTTCGTGAAGTTTTGGATCCGTGTTGCGCCTCATACCTACTTGGCACGGCTCGCACCCGGCACAATCCAACATAAATCAGCTTTTACACTAAAGTTTTAGCTGAACCTGAACCTGTGAATCAGACCCGAGTGTTCTCGATCACAATAACCACTAGACCATAAGGCAGAAATAATAATGCTTCCCTCTAAGTGACGTCGTGAGACCATTTTGTGCGGAGAACCATGAATCATTTTAATACATCTCACACACGTATACATAACTATTATATATTTACAGGTAAACATAGGGAACTCATTGACAACTGATTGACAAATCATGATCATTTGTAGCCAACGAACCATGATGTAGTTTAGAGACAATTACAATAGGTACCTAATATATAAATATGTAGAAAGCAATGAATTCAATTCAGAAGCAAAACTCGACACTATGTTAAAATACCTCGTGGTTATTTCATTTTATTACATGGTCTCGAATTCATTGTTGCAATATGTAAGTAATGATTTTAGATACTTCAAAGGCGGTGACTGCTTATGCCTTAAGTTTACCACAAATATTGACAGCGGCTTAGAACTGATAACACCCGCCTAGCATTTTCTCAACCCCGCTGGATCCGAGAAATATATAAATGTATATATCATCTCACGGGGCCAGTGATGAATTGACACTCATGTACAAGATGCCAGTAATCAGAACATTTTTGTTTAATTTTCAGGGTGAATTCGACGTAAAAGTGACAAAATTTGAAACGTGCAAAGGACCTAAGCGTAAGAACTGTGCCGAAATTGTGACGAGAATTGTAAATGACATTTTCTTGGATATGTATATGAATATAAAAGAAGATATGAAGACAGTCAAGGTACTTGCAAATGTCAGCCATTAGAAACTACGTGTCTATGTCATTTAATTAACAAAGACCTGTCGAAATGTGAACGTCATCATTTCGTCTAAGCGGTCGATTGTAGAACTCTAAACAGCCGACTGCACTTCGAGCCTACACACCAGCAAACCTGTATACCCAAGAATGAGCTAATTGTCTTGAATAGCTTGTGTGAAGAATTCTTCACACAAGCTATTCAAGACAATTAGCTGGTGGTAAGAGAAAAGGAAACTAATTAGTTTCCTTTTCTCTTACCACCACCCTGTTTTTTCAGGGTAAATTTCTCGGTTCGATAAATGACACAGCGTTGTTTCGACTCGAGTTAAAGAACATGTGCGACCACTTCTTCCTCGGGCCGATGATGCAGAGTCTGTGAAATAATTCAAACCATTGTGCGATTAAAAAGGTAATCTTAAAACACAACTTTCTGTTGAGCTGCTTCAGTATGTTATTTGAACCGTCAAGTTACATTTCTAGGAACTACCCAGTACTCGGTATACAAACGGAATGCGAACCAGAATATTAATAATTTCAATAATGTGTCTAAGGTTGGCATCGCAAAGACTTTCAACACGTCCACACGCGTCAGGATTGTCAGTTCGAAGCATCGGTGTGTTTACCAACTCTATGAACTATACAAGATCTTCTTTCATATGGTTACGGGAAACGTCGACAAACTACATCTTTAATTAGTGAGAATCCCTTTGATATGATGTGCAGCAACAGGACCATATCTACCTTAATATTTTTTTTTGTTTTCAGGGTCGCTTTCATTTAAATGTAGACATACAAACGCTGTATCGTAATTTCTATGGGGGCAAATTTTTTTACGGAGACTGGGTGTTCAAATGGAAATTGCATAATGAGTTCTGTAACTTTCATAGCGGTAGTATGCATATTTCGTTGACTCCAAAAGGATTCACTGTTGGTAATAAACAACAAAAAAATTAACTATTTTGAGTTTCAATTGATTTTTATAACACATTCAATGTACAATCCGATAGGCTCCTGCAAAGCAATGTCCACTGAGGAAGGGTAGTCATAGTCGTGTTACCTTTTCTGAAAGCGCTCAATAATAATAATCAGGCAAAAGGTTTATCAGCGCAATATTCTTTCTAAGGATCAATAGCTAATAAGTCCACAGTATGACTTTAGTGATCAAAATGTAACAGTTATGACTTACCCACTAGAGCATCACTAATTACTTTAAAAATATCAAATAAGATATAAAACGAAAAGAAACCTGAATATTTTGTATGTAAAGTAATAAACCAATAAAATTTATTTATTTATTTGTTATAGGAATTGTGATATTGTCTAATAAACAATAATAACACAGTAAATTATTAATGCAAAAATTTTTTTTTTTTTACTTTGAACTATCTGCAGACAAAGCGTGGGCTGAATGAGATACTCTTTTATTTTTATAAAGTTCCGCACAAAATATAGTCAGTGGTCCTGATCCACAGCGCGGTCCTTCATTTGATGACTCCTGCATTCGAAGAACAGATTTTTCCCTAAATCAAAGGGCAATTTCTGAAACCTTCGCACAGTGTGAAAAATGACCTTAAAAGCGGTCATCCTCTTTTTATTAATGGACACTACAAACTATTTCAATTGTAAGAGTAGAACTCACGAAGTCTAGATGTTTTTGGAACCAGAATTTTGGCCATTTACATTATTTTCTATGGAAACAAAAAAAAACCAAAGAAACGCCAGTGATGTAAAAGTACTAGGTAAATACAGTTGTTTTATATGTAATATTAGGAAAAGATTAATTATCTACATTATCCACCAATCCCTATAAGTTTATCCCTAATAATAACAAAACTATGTCGTTTTTAGTGTTATTTCTTTAATAATTTTTTTCTCTTAATTCTTTACGAATGTGGATTTTATTATTTCACCAGAGGTTCCTTAGAATCTTTTCTATAAACCATAAAAATATCTAATCTTACACATGCAAGATTTCAGAGATATTTAAGATTTTAAAAACTGTGTCAGGGCTGTCACCAAATCGTTTTTTTTTTTTTTGTTAATTTTTGTGAAAACTATGAGTTTACATAAAAATTATAACACACATGCTAATAAAGTGGTCTGTCGATAGTTCTTAACACAAGAAGAATTCTACACATCTTTTTTGTGTAGGCCTATTTTTAATTATTATTTTTAAATCTCTTTTCGTCTGTCGCAAATTGTTTTTAGATACTTTATAACCCTAATTATGCGAAGAAAAGTTACAACCCAGGTTTGTAAATAAAATTTTATAGTTTAAGTACTATTATGTACACATAAGTTCAACTCTCCTGAATGTGTACTCGTATTATTGTAACTCCCCAAAATCTATGTAAATAGAATTTGTGTACAATAAACTCAGTAAAACTTAATTATAATAAAGTAAAAATTTGGTCATTCCATTGTGTATTATGTCGTTATATCTAAAACTCTTTTATTATCATGTAAATTAATTTAATACTTTCCCACACCGCTACCTTTCGATAGGTGGTGAAGTCCTGGAAGTACGTTAAAAATTTTCAAGCTCTCGGATTTTTTTTTAAACAAATGTTATTTAGATTATTGAACTATCATATGATAGGTATGTAATACGCACAACGATATGTCTATCGCATACAAAAATAATAATAAAAATATTTGGTATTGAGCAGTTGAGCACCCTAAACCATAGAAATAAATATGAAACTTTAGAAGCATTTTAATGCAAAATCTTGTAAGATAAAGATTCGTTTTTTTTTTTAATAATACATATAGTTCTGTAGACTAAGTCCTATTAATATAAAATCCATATTCACTAAGATTAAGTAAATAAAAATAAATAAGAAAAAATACAAAAAATTAGATTTACGTCTTCTATTAAAAGCATTTTTTATATTGTTATGTCTAATATGTGTCAAAAAATCATTGCTATGTGGCTATAGTAGTGGACAAATAAAAATACCTATGTTTTTTTAATACATAATTTTGTATTTGTTCGAAATTCTATAGAAAACTAAAAAAAATAAATCTTCGAGTAAAAACTTCAAAAAGGGTAGCTGGTATGAATTTGACACAAAGAGGTGGCGGACCAAGTATAACGTCTGACGTAACTAATAATGGTACTAAACTAACCTACCATGCCGTTTTACCCGAACGGATTGGGACAGGGATGATGTATGCTAGACCGTCACGAGCGCAAGCCGCCTCCGTATCTGCTCTATTTATAGGGACCAAGACTGGAATGAGACGGACGCTGCACAGTCTAACATGATCTGCTTCATATAAAATGTTCGTGAAGTTTTGGATCCGTGTCGCGCCTCGTATGTACTTGGCACGGCTTGCACCCGGCACGATCTAACATAAATCAGCTTTTACACTTAGTTTCGGCTAAACCTGAACCTGTGAATCAGACCCGAGTCTTCTCGCTCACAATAACCACTAGACCATAAGGCAGAAATAATAACGCTTCCCTCTAAGTGACGTCGTGAGATCATTTTGTGCGGAGAACCATGAATCATTTTATAATACATCTCACACTCGTAAACATAATTCTTATATAATTACAGGTAAACATAGGAAACTCACTGACAAATCATGATCATTTGTAGCCAACGAACCATGATTTAGTTTAGAGACAAATTTTAATTTATAATATGTTAGAATTACAATAATACGAGTATTGTAGAAAGAAATGAATCGACGCTATGTTAAAATACCTCGTGGTTATTTCATTTTATTTCATGGTCTCGAATTCATTGTTGGAATATGTAAGTGGTTTTAGATACTTCAAAGGCGGTGACTGCTTATGCCTTAAATTTACCACAAATATTGACAGCGGCTTAGAACCGATAACACCCGGTTACATGCTTTGTGACACCCGCCTAGCTTTTTCTCAACTCTGCTGGATCCGAGAAATATATAAATGTCTATATCATCTCATGGGCCAGTGATGAATTGACGCCAGTAATTAAAACATTTTTGTTTAATTTTCAGGGTGAATTCGACGTAAAAGTGACAAAATTTGAAACGTGCAAAGGACCTAAGCGTAAGAACTGTGCCGAGATTGTGACGAGAATTGTAAATGGTGTTTTCCTGGATATGGATTTGAATATAATGGAAAATATGAAGACAGTCAAGGTACACACGGCTACACATCAAGCTATACATTTCCAGTTTTAGCTGACCTCGCATTGTATAGGTTTTTCGTACAATCAGAAGTCAGCTTATACTGGTTATGTATAGCTTGATGTGTAGCCGTGTGTACTTGCAAGTGCCAGCCATTAGAAACTATGCGTCTATGTCATTTAATTAACAAAGATCTGTCGAAACGTGAACGTCATCATTTCGTCTAAGCCGACTGCACTTTGAACCTGCAGACTAGCAAATCTGTTTACCATAGAAAGAGATAGTTGTCTTGAATGGCTTATGTGAAGTATTATAGTTTCCTTTTCTCTTACCATAATCTCAAATCAAAGACACCTTTTGTTTTTCAGGGTAAAATTCTCGGTTCGATAAACGACAAAGCGTTGTTTCGACTCGAGACAAAGAACTTGTGCGACCACATCTTCTTCAGACCGATGCTTCAGGGTTTCTTTAATAATTCAGACCATTGTGGGATTGAAAAGGTAATCTTAGAAGACAACCTTACATAAAGCTGAAAAAGAGTGTCTGTTGAGCTGCTTCAGTAAGTTATTTGAACCATCAAGTTACGTTGCTAGGAACTACTTACTAGGGAACTCCCGAGTGGTTAGTTATAATTTTGCGTACCAGAAAATCTACAGGCATAAATGAAGCATTTCAATATTGTGTCTAAGGTTGGCATCGCAAAGACATACAACACGTCCACACACGTCAGGATTTTCAGTTCGAAGCATCGTCGGTGTGTTTACCAACTATATAAACTATACAAGATCTTTTTTCACCCGGTTTTTTTAAGTTAGTTAGAATCACCTTGACATGATGTGCAGCAATAGGACCATATCTTTAAACTACCTATATTTTTTTCAGGGTCGCTTTCATTTAAATATAGACATACAAACGCTGTGTCGTAATTTCTATGGAGGAAAATTCATGTACGGAAACTGGAAGTTCAAATGGATATTTCATAATGAGTTCTGTAACTTTCATTGCGGTGTTATATATCTTTCGATGACTCCAAAACAATTCGCTGGTGGTGATAAATAATAAAGAAATTAACTATTTTGAGTCTAAATTGAATTTTACAACACATTCTATGCACAATCTGCTATACTTCTACATAGCAATGTGGACTGAAGAAAGGGTAGCCACAGTCGCGAAGCACCTAGAATAAAATTACTATACCTACCACATATACCAAAGGTATAGAATAATTTAAAAAAAGCAACGACAGGTACATCGCGGCGTTTTCCGCTTGATCACTTAAACATTTTTTCGCATAAATCCTGCGGCAGCGCCAAGCCAACCTGCACCCAGGCGCTCTCGCACCCAAGATTTTGGGGGGGTCACGATGGGTGCCGAGGAATATTTTAAGAGGGGTACATATCCACGTTGGTCTAGTGGTCGCAAGAGTTACTGCTGAGCATGAGGTCCTAGGTCGGTTCGATTCCTAGGTCGGGTAAAGTGTTATTGGGTTTTTCCATCAGAAATTTCTCAGAAGCAGCCTGAAGTCTGGATTTATGCCTGGTTGGCGGCAGTAGGCTCACCCCCTATGACATGGCACTTAATAACTGGCGAAATGTAGAAAATGTCTATTTCATTAAGTCCGCCTCTGTACATATATAAATAAATGTGGGTGTAAGTACTATACCCCTGCCTAACACTTTGGGGACTAAAAGCGTGAAAATATTTTAAGGTTTATTTATTTATTAGTATACTATAGTTCCTGGTAGGTAATCAACGAAGTCCTTAGAACCCTCGACGAGGAAACCCAATTAATAAAACTTGACCAGGATCGCGAAATCTCTCTCCCCCTGGTACTATCATTTGCGGATGACCTTATCTTCATTACAGATGACCTAGAAGGGTTAGAAGGTATCCTATACCATATTAAACCTCTACTAGATAGTGTAGGTCTCCAAATAAACGAAACAAAAACAAAAATAATAACTAGAAACCCCATAGCTACACAGATAACCACCCACGTGACCCTTAATGGAATAAGTATACCGACATGTGACGAAATCAAATACCTAGGTACATACTCGTACATAACATCAACATTAAGCAGAAAAAGCACGATAAAAAAAAATGCCATGAAAAACGCCAAATCATTACCTACTACCATTCATAAATAATTCAAATATGGACTGGAAATTAGCCAGACTAATGTATCGAATGGTGATCGTACCGTGCATGATACATGGTTTGTACTAAGGTCAAGACTCGGAAGATACGAGCGAGTTTTTATGAGAGACTTGATTAACCACTCTAGGAATAAACCAAGACAAAAGAAAATGCATGAAATCTTAGACGGAAACACAGTAACCAAACGCATCAAGAACCACAGGCGGACAGGATGTGCTACCTCGCACATGTCTACAGGCGCCGCGAACCACACCTGCTGCATGCAGCAATGCAGTACAAGGCCAAATGCAAGAAGGTCGGCAGACCTATTTACACATGGAACGACAATTTAAAACAGGACATGAAGTTCTTCGACAAGGGAATCAATTTTTAGATGGATACAGCGGAAGACAGAAGTAAGATCAAGATCCCTGTTAATGAAATTTACAAAAAACCGGAAATGGATAGTAGCGAAACTTCCGAAGATGACATTGAAAACAGCAACATCTTACACAACACAGCAGAGCAATGACACACAAATGAAGAGAGAAAGCAGTAGAGCCCTGCCAAAAGACTCACCGATGAAGCTCGACCTGAACCAACATGGCGGCAAGATCGTTAAAAGATGCCCATCCATAGATAAAAATTACCCATCTCTCCACTAGTCCAAGGCTTGCTCTAGGATGCATATCCGGTAGGCTCTTAAATCCTTGCCTATCCTACGGGCACGTCTTCCCTACCATTACCGCGCCCCTCGGTCTATTCCTTGATATGCAATGGTCGCTGTAGCACCATGAACATGAGGCTACAGGAGAATCTTGGGGTTCGTTCGATTAATCGAGTCTGGTTTAACCACGCTGGGATCGGTGCAATTCATTCATTCATTCAATTCTACCGTACATGGTTTAATTGAAATAAATGCTTTGAGTTTGAGTTCACATGCTTTCGATTTTTTTGGTTCTTGGACACGCCGTTTCCTCAAGATGTTTTCCTTCACCGATTTCAGAGCAGTGGTGATGATACAAAATAAAGTGCCTACCTGGGTTCTAACTCATGACCTACAACTCGTAAGTCGGGGCCTTACCACGGGGCCATTATTGCTCCCATCATCTTAATCTTCGTGTAAAGACTACAAAAAAGGGTAGCTGGATACAAAGAGGTGGCGGACCAAATAAGATGTGTGACGCAACTATTTTTGATCTCATTACTCAGATCACGACTCAGATAAAAGTAAAAGCTACTAGATACTTCCTAAAACCTAACATAACAATAACCCTTTCATTATCTGTATCATCACTAACTATTACCATCATTTATATCTGCTTACAATCCGTTCTATAAATATGCATGATTATTTCCAGCGAACGAAATTAATTGTTCAGGTTCCAATAATCGACAGTAATCACCAGACAGTAATTCCAGTAATAACATCAATCAAATCAATCCATCAAATCAGAATTTCACTATTCAACGAACCATTTCATTGGTCAGTTACGAATACTTGTTTTTACAAAACAAATATCTACCTAAATATCTTTACTTAACTATTATTCGTGATGACATTTACGTACCTATCAAACGTGTAGCTCACAGTCTAATAATGTTTATGACAATTCTTATGATATTCACAGTTTACACTGTCTACGTAGAACCAAATGCACAAAAGGAATATGTAAGCTAATATAATTCAACTATCTTATGATCTCCTTTGGTTATTTTTGGCAGTAGTCCTTTTCGTAATAAGGACTATAAAGTTAGTGTTCACTGGCTCATATTATGATACCATTGAAATCATCATCATCTGCCTAGCCTATTCCCAACTATGTTGGGGTCGGCTTCCAGTCTAACCGGATGCAGCTGAATACCAGTATTTAACATGGAGCGACTGTCTATCTGACCTCCACAACCCAGTTACTGGGTAATACGATACCCCTTGGTAAGACTGGTTGTCAGGCCTTCGGGGTTCTGACTACCCGTAACGACTGTCAAAGATCCACAAATGACAGCCGGGACCAACGGCTTAACGTGCTTTCCGAGGCACGGAGGGGTCTCGATATGTAAAGATGGTCACCCATCCACAGACCAACCGCGGCAAGCGTAGCTTAACCTGGTCGATCGATCTGTGCGGCTGTTATTATTTTTATTGAAATAATTTACAATATTCAAATTATTTTCTAGGGAAAGTTCAATTTAGGAATATCACATTTCGACATGTGCAAAGGGCCAAAACAAAAAGATTGTGCGACTTCATCAGGTATTATCAGCAACTCCTCTACAATAAATTATGACTTGACGGTTTTTGAGAATGTATCACCGACAAAGGTAAGGAACGGCGTAGAAAGTTGTTAATTTAGCATAACAGACCCGCTGGGTTAAAGCGCATATTCAAAAACATTCGGATTGTGATTGATCGTGGGTTACGCAATTAAGGTCAGCACCTTAATATACGTTCCTACCTACCTTTATACGTTCGGAAAATTAGTCTGCTCAACAACGTAAATAACGCAATGAATGTTGTTAAACTGTCAAAATGAAAGGCATTGCTACTGTTAGCGCGTTACACAATTACCCCGCTGTTGCCAATCCATCAATCGAACAATCTTATCTGTTACTAAAATTACCATTTCAGGGTAAAATCATCGCTACGACAAACGGAAAGGACATGCTTAGATTGCAGGTGAAGAAACCGTGTGAGCATCTGTTCTTGAGGCCCTTGTTCACCGCACTCATGAACGTCACAAAAGACTGCATCATTATAAAAGTAAGTAAATGTCTGTGCCTAATTAACTGAATGACAACAGCAACCAAAAGGGCAATAGAGAAGGCAAAGGAAGGCGTAGCATGACACACAGCGTGGACTGACGAGTCGGTGTAGTTTGTGAGTCACCGCTGGATGTGGGCAACGCAGGACAGTTTTGAGATATGGACTAAGAGCGACGTGGTCAATTTGCGATCCAGTCATTCTGGCACCAAATCGTTGTCGCGATAGGGTGCTTGCATAAAGATACAGGTGTCCCCGTCCCGATTTGTCAGTACAGGCCGGTACTAACAGGTACAGATTAACCCACGGGTGCATTGAGTGAGTTTCAACCTGTTGTGAAAGTGTGGGACTATTTTACCAGCACCGATCGTTACCGATCCCTTCGGACTTGTCCATACGGGGAACCGGTATCTTCATGCAAGCAGCCATGCTTGGGGGACAGCTTTATTATCCAACAATGATCGTCGTTCGGCTGAGATGATAAGGGGCACAGCCACCAATTTCTTCATTTCATGTGACATAATAAAACGAATAAATTCCAGCATTTCACTAAGGTAAACACCGTATCCGCAGTTTTACAATATGGATTGAAAAACTGAGCCGTTACTATACTTACTGATAGCTCAGAAATAATTACTCCACCACACAAACCCAGAACAGATGGTCGATGGGGCCGAAAGGTTCTGGAGTAGCAACCGCGTACCGAAAGACTTAGTGTTGGAAGGCCTCCCGAACAAGGTGGTCGGATAACCTGGTGAAGGCCGCAGGAATCCGCTGGATGCAAGAAGCATAGAACCAGTATAAATGGCGGTGCTTGAGGGAGGCCTGTGTCCAGCAGTGGACGTCTTTCGGCTGAAATGATGATACAAACCCATATTCACTGAGCGAGATGACTTTAATCTTATGACACTTTTTTTCAGGGGCACTACAGATTCACCGTTGACATTCTGGGGATAGCACAGTCTTATTTTGGTGGTGCATTTGTATTCGGCAATTGGACATTCAAGTCAGTGTTTTACAATGAAACTTGCAATTTCTCCTGCGCTAACATTCAAGTTACGATATTTCCAAAAAAGGATCATTAACTAAACAAATAAAGGATGATGGACAGTGTAACCTGAAGGAAAATTCTCGTAATTTAAAACGTTCAAAATCTAGTTGCAGTCTCATCTTGGCGACAAACAAATGTCAAAATCTTGTCAAAATGTAGGGAAAATAAAGGCATTTTTGACAGTTTGAGACTGAGATCAGACTGTGAACGTTCTTAAAATTACGAGAATTGCCCCTCTGGTACCCGCTCCAACAGTATAATTTTAATATGACTAAAATAGTAGATTGTACAACTAGTGCATGAAAGAAGCCATTGTACCCCGAAAGGTTTATATCCACCCGAGCCGCTGGCGAGGGTGGATATTTAAGTCGAGGGTTAAAATGGCTCATTAATGCCCGAGTTATAGGTACACTCTGCTTTTCACTTCGATTGCGAGAAAATGAAACAGGCATAAAGTATATAACAGTAGTTTCACTGGTTCAAAAATGTTGCAAAATTGAAGAAAAGAATAGCTAATTCTCGCCACAAAACCTTTTTTTGTTTTTTATTTTTTGTATTCTATTTGGGTACTTCATACTGCCAAGTCTTAGAAACACTTCTTTGCGTTTTTAAATAATAAAAGACAACTATTTTATCTGGTTTTATTAAATTGACGATAGAAAACAGGGAAGTGATACAAAATAAAGCAAAGAAAATAAAATAACGACTTTAATGTGCGACGCTTCATTGTGCGTGTGCTATTTATCTGTCTTACAAAAAAAAAACTTTATGTACTAGAACATAAAAAGCGACTTTATGTGGCCTACGCACAACATAAAGACGAACTTTTAGAGCATGAGAAGTGAAAAGGTATTTTTATGCAAAATAATAGGTACCTACTTTGGCGCTTGTTTGGTTATGTCGTCGGTTTGGAGGCATTTTAAATCATAATTTTTATTGATTATGTTCTATTAATTGTTCACTATGCCGAATTAACGGTTTTGCGAGGGACTATCACCATCAAATATCGGATTTTGATGGACATTATCATCGCCACCATCATCATTTGGGTCATACTATTTATTATAATATAAATAGTTAGAACAATAAATGACGCGTGTGGTCATCATCGTTTCCTTAGTTGGTATATTAAAAATAACTGAAAAAATTAAAAATATCAATAACTCTTGTTCATACAGGGATAACTCCGAACTGGCAACGAATTGGTAAAAGTCGTCATTCCATGTTACCATTGGAAATACCTTTTCACCGACACTATAATTATTGCTGTTGAGAGTGGGGGGGGGTTCCAAAACGGCCATCGTCCTTTATATCCAAACCCAATTATTAGTGATTGTTTTAAGTTTTCTAATTTCCACTGTTTAAGAAATTGAAATAAAAGCCATTGACAAAATTTAAAAAACAAAATTTATTTCTTAATCACAAATTAAATTACCTATGTACTTACTTATCAACATAATATTTTACTTTGGATTTGTGTACGATTTAAAAGTAACCCTTCGCTATAAACCTTCTCTTTAGAGACGACTGAATTAATTACCTTAAGCAAGTCAGTCGAATGGACAATCTTCGTTATGTTCGAAACTGATGCAGTACATCCCTCGTGCCCTGGATAGAAACAAGAACAATATTATATCATTCAATGCATTCGTGACATAAGTGGAAGATTACATAAATATGATTGGTGAACGCAGTACCTACATTTATTATGTTATTATGAGTCTGCACTGTGCAGATGAAGAGAAAAGGTTTTACTGACCCCTGAAGTTGTGGCGTCAAGTATTGTGCATTTTTGAGCGCACCTTATAATACGCGGCGTCGCCTGTTTTATATTTATAGAAGTATTTATATATGTTACTCAGGAACGCACCCTTCTGAAGTGGCAACACTAAGCTATGATCCGGGGCGCGGGCGCTACTCATAGCGTTCCTTAAGTAGCGTCCTTCTCTTGGTTGTCAACCGTCGTGGGACACGGGCTAGATTTTCAGTCATTAGTTTAGTTTGTCCCTACTACTTTAATTAGTGTTAGGACTATGCTAACTAATGTACCTAACTTTAAACTTTAACACGTGTGTGACAATTCTAATATCATTAAGTGCATGTTGGAGCTTCACTTCCGCTCTTCGATCACGTCTTCACAGGAGACAGGTAGAATACCTGCCACCTAAAATGTCCAAATGTCCTAAAATGTTTACCATCAGATTTAACATAAGATAAACCATTCAGAGACTTGGCTTCCTTTCAGGACCCAGCGTAATTAGTAGTAAAATCAGTTTTTAGGGTTCCGTACCTCAAAAGGAAAAAACGGAACTCTTATAGGATCACTCATGTGTCTGTCTGTCCGTCTGTCACAGCCAATTTGCTCCGAATCTTATGAACCGATTAAGTTGAAATTTGGTACACATATGAATCTCTGTGACCCAAACACAGATGTGTAACGTAAATAAATGAGTTTTGAAAATGGGAGTCATTTTTGAGGGGTAAATAGACAATTAAAAAAAAAAGTTTCACAATCTGTACCGTGTGACATATCAAATGAAAGGGCTTACCGTGAGGATTTCAAATATATTTATTTAATAATTTTAAAGTAAATTGTATTAAAGTTATTTAAGACAATAGACGGAAATTTACCATTCCCCCCCCCCCCTTATCTCCGAAACTACTGAGCCTAAAATTTAAAAAAAAATACAGAAAATAGTTCTATACCTATAGATTACAGGAAAATTAATAAGAAGTCTATAATCTTGAAACAACATGGTAAATCTCTCAATATTGTGCGTACAAACTTTCATTTTCATTTGGAATGTATGGGAGAACATGTTTTTCAACTACAATGTTAAGTTTGTTCTTGGGATAAATTCATTCCAACTACGGAACCCTTCATTGTGCGTGGCCGGTTTTTTTTTTCAGACAATATCATACTAACAACAACAAAAGTCACAATCTTTTTTTGCCTGTAAGTACTACCCCAGATTGCGTTTTTTTTTTTTTTTTCATGGCTATGGTTTCGACAGTACTTCAGTTTTCACTTTGTAAATAATATACAGTAAAGATGAAGATTAATATAAAAACTTACGAATCAGGAACCTCATCACCAAGCATCACAGCCTTTCTGTCGAACTTGATGCCCCAATGCCCTCGTTCCTTAGGACATGTACTATCGCATGGTATACCAACTAAACGTCGTTTTTTACGCACGCTCGCGGCGAAGTAACATGAACTCATGAAGTGGCTGCAACGGGCTATACCTGTGAGCATTCAACGAGGAATTGTATGGTGAACAATAACTTATGGTTATATGAAGAGATTGTAATGATTCTGACTTTCAGTAACGCTGAAGTCTAAATGCCGATAGTATCGGTAGGTCTGGACTCTGGACGCTTATACTCCCGAATGGTTTAAGTACACAATCTCTTTGAAGTGTCCGAACCCCATTCGGGTGACTTCAGAAAAACAAAACTCGCGAACAACTTACGCATAGCATGTCCTTTGCAGCCAGGTTGCAGTCTTCCGCCATTGACACAGAAGTCCGCATGGCCCACCAGTCCATTTTCTCCAAGGAAACCTGCGTTGGTATGCATGACGTGCACCACGTATGCGTCATCCCTGCCCAGGCGGAATTGGCGAGACCCATAGGCTGACACCAAAGGTCTACCTGGATCTAATCCTGGGAACAAAACAGTTATAATATGATACCACGGTTCATTGTGCAATGTCGTCTTTAAGATATCGCATCATCATCACTTCAACCGAAAGATAGGCCTCTTCCAAGGATTTCTACAACGACTGGTCACCTCTGCCATTTACAATGGCAATGCCTTTCATTTTGATAATTCAACAACATTCATTGCGTCATCTAAGTAAAACCAGAGAATAAATGGCGAAACAAACTCAATCCTTGAGTTTGTTTCGCCATTTCTTCTATTTTAATTCCAGACATAATCTTGGCCAAATCATGTGAAGACAATATTAGTGCTGATTTGAGTGACCAGTCCAGTCAGTGTAAGCATGTGTCAGTAATCGTGTAGCTCAACTCAGAACTTTGAGGAGCTCAAGGACTCGACGAAAAATACCAAAGAAAGGACATTTGGGTAGGCCGCAAAGTACTCAAACTGCCCAGACCAATATTAAAACTATAACAAAGAAAGAAAAAAAAATTGGGGTACAGCATAGCTATTCACAAAGCTACGACACGGTTTGGTACCGTATCGAACGTCAATGTTATCGACGAATTCCTATAATCGCTAATCACAAATCCGAAACCGTACAATTTTGACAGTTCATATACGGTATGAAGACATCAATTCTTCCGACAGGTATTTGCTGTCGGAAGTGTTATCGAATAAAAAAAAATTGTATAAAATGAGATAGACTGGCAACTGACGTTTTCGGTTTTAGTTAGCGATGAGCGCCACCTGAACGCCACGCAATGAAGTAAATGACATAATATATCTATCTATAGGTAGGTGCGTATACGTTGATATGTATAGGTACCTACGTAATTACGTATGAATTGGGTTTTTATTTATATTTCGCTGATACTTACAGTGTTGACCAACGCATATTTTCATGAAACATTCGTAAGTTGATTAAAATATGATTCGCGACCGTAACAAATATGTAGTTACAAAATTATAATCATTAAAGTCATCAACGTACTATGTATTTCATGAAATCTTGACCTTTTAGGATTATACTAACTTAATACTTTGTATTACTGATTTTAATTCTGTAAATACATATTTGTTACGGTCGCGAAACACAAAAACACCAAAAATTACAAGAAAAATGCGCACGAGCATGCAAACACACCAGCGGAAAATTTCTTGTGACGTTTAGGCTTAGTGTTGCTAACGTTTTGTATCACTAAACTACCCTCATGATTCTATCATCGTAAAAATATCCCAAATAATACAACATAATAATCAAATATTCAAAAAAATTATTATACTCGGTTGTAAATGCATACATTTTTGTGCAACTGGGCTAAAAATAGCAAAATTAACAATTAGGGTAAAGTACCAAATACTTCAAGCAAAAAAAGTGGTAACATTGCAATAAAAAGTTCCATGTATAGCGGATAGATGGAACTTTTCATAATAAAAAAGATATGTTCTAAGTTACCAGGGCATGGACAAGATCAAGTCCAAGTCAGAGTTGCCAGATAACCGAAATTCCCGTTTTCGGTGCTATCTCGTACGCCTTTGGAAAAACAAAAAAAAGACACTTGTAAAACAACTAAAACTACCAAAAAATGTATCATTGGATCCCATAAATACAAAGGTGATGAGATTTTGTGAGTGACTTTTTTATTAAAGTTAATAGTTGTTGTAACTTGTAAGTACCTAGTTGGCAGTTATGGGATGGACAAACGCAATAATAACTAACTACCATGTTGTTCTTAGTTTTAAAATCAAAACTATGTTTGCGTAAATAATTATTCATCGTAAGTACGGAAATCTGCACTGTGGTCCGACACGAACGTGGCCGGTTTTATGGTTATTATTTGCAATCTTCGTTATGCAATTGCTTTGCATTATTTTAAATTTTGATACTGGCAACTACTAACACAAACGAATCAGTTTGCCTGTAGCCGGTTTATGGAGCGTACGTGAATCGTGAAGTAAATTAACAAACAGCTGATATTTAACAACAATTATGGTGAAAGTAGACGTTAAATATACTAAGGTAAGTGTAATTTTGCTTAAATGAATAAATATTGTGAGAAATATTTAACAGAGAAGTAAAACATCGTTTGTCATTCAATATTTGTAGTCGCGGCCCCGGCCGGCATTGATAACACGTTTTTTTTACGTCTTGTAGTTTAACACAGACGAAATAGCACAAACAGAACTGCATAGGTTTTTGTTAACACTACCTATAGCACCTGCTATTTTTTATGTAGTTTTAAAGAAAGACAATGACAGTAAAAAAAAAACCCACGTTCAAATCGACCTAATAAAATATACTTACGAGTGTTAATAAAATATGATTGAATAATCTTGTTCGTTTTGCCACCGTTCTGATATCACTAGAGAAACAAACTGCTCTTGACGACAGTAAAATTAATTTATCTACTTCACAAAATTACATTTCCGATAAAAAAAAACTTTGACACCTACCTATAAAAAACATTAAAAGGTGTTTTTTTTGTGAGACAATGATTACTTACCTAATTCTTAAGAATGTATTTGTTCTCGTAAGACACTTTCACAAGTACAATGTTGAGTGATTTTCTTAGTAAACTATAAGAAGATGCCCTTTGCACGCTCTAACTGACGATGCGTGAGAAGAAATGCCGAAATAAATTCAGAGGTCATGGTAAATTTTAAGGTGATTACGGAAACATTATGTTGATATTCTCGAATTCACCATTGCACCCCATGCTCTAATATTATAAAAAGTGCAAATTGAGATGTAGCTCAATCTGCACTTTTTGTCTATAGCTTTTTCTTATCTTCTTTCTCTTTCTTTTCAAAGAAGTCAATGTTTTACTATACACCTTGATGAACCAGAAAAAATGATGGTTTTGTCGTGCATTTTACTTTAGCTTCGGCTCTAAGTACAATAGAATTGATCCACGGAATTCCATTGTGTCTTACTGTAGTTCTGAAAACTGAAAATAAACCTTTAGAAAAAAAGGCTAAGGAAATCTGCTAATATAAAGATATAAGTAGATATAATAAGTACCTAATTAACAGTATACAGAGAAACAGGGACATCAACGCGCAACGTGTTGCGTTGAAATTTTTACGTTTTTTTATTAACTTTTTGGGTTAGCTTAGAAAACCGACGAACGATTTGAATCTAGAATAATGTTCTGAATTCATAGTTTCAGTTTGCGCCGATGTCCCATTCCACCCTATATATCATTTATTTCTTCAATATTTAGTTTTTTTCTTGCGTTGCCAATTCCCACAAGTTTACACTTTTACAAAACAAAACTATTGCAACATTTTTGTCAAAGTCACTGATGAAGTAATCAGATAATTTTCAGTTTGTTGTCAACAAAAGAAAATGGAAAATGACCAAGAAAATGCTTAAAGAAATTAAATTTAACAAAGTAATTAAATATTTGTTTATTTGTGTATTTACGTTTTTATAATAAGTTTATTTTTATATATCTAAAACCAAAGGTGAAGACAGACATGTGCTCACAGGGAAACGGACTTGAATAGGGACCCTAATGCGTGGTGGGGGTGATGGAAATGAGATCTAACTATCGCAAAGCAGCTTTTGCAAACGAAGTACCAAACCCCGAGCTAAATTATTGGTTCGAAGAATATTTGCACTGTGATAAGTGAGACGCATAATAGTGAATTTACTAAAGTGCAAAGAACTAGGCATAGAACACGCGCATAGCGTTACCCTGCGCAGAATGCACAGAGTACTTTTTAATAGAGTGGCCTTAAAATCATTACAGCACATCTATTCCACTTACGAGGTTATTGCTTTGGTGGGAGGTTGAGATCAATTTCATAAAATTATCTTGTCAATTGGTTTATCTGGTGTTGAGTTGAAACTGCAGCTTATTAAAATAGGTACAAAATACTCATATTTATTATCTCTTACACAGTTGTTCATCAACAATGAGTGGGTGGATTCAGTCAGCAAGAAGACCTTTCCCACCATCAACCCTCAGGATGAGAGCGTCATTACACAAGTGGCTGAAGCGGACAAGGTAAGTCACAATATTTGAACTACTATATTCAGCCTCTCGTGGACTCATCTCAAGGTAATACTCAAATACATAAGGTGATATTCCAATTGCCTTAGGAGATGCATCTGCATAATAATATCTTGTTGATATTTCTAAAGAATTTTCCAAAGTACTGCAACATTTTATTCTAAAGAAGGCGCAAAAACCTATATTATATAACCATAGTTGTAAAAACCTGAACAAATGCTAAGATTCTATGCCGGCAATAAAAATTGTCACGAAATCATTACCGAAACATCTGCTCCGTTTGTACTGAGATAAAAATTGATAACGGTTCTTGAAAAACTTATTACAATTTGCTACATGAAATATAAACGAAAAAGCGGCAAAACTAGGACACAATGGTCATTAAAATCTAATAGCAATAATTATAAAAACCAATTCATCTGTCACGATCGATAGAATTTCGCCGTAAACTGCAGTATCTAATTAAATTGTAGGGATCGACAATTTAATAGTCCCAATTAATAAGGAAATTAATGAGATAAACTGAATAAATATTTTTTCATAGTTCCTTTGATAATAACAGACCATTATCAAAGCAACGACTAGCTTAGTTCCCGCGGGTATCAACTTATAAGCCAAAAAGATGACTACTACTGAAATACGACGAACCAAGCTGTAACGAACTTGAACATTTTTTTTTATATTTTTATTGTTAAACTCAAACTCAAAGCATTTATTTCAATTAAACCAATCACAGGCACTTTTGAATTGTCAAGGGGTCGGTCAGTCAGAATGATGAAGCTAGTTGCCCATTCCAAAGCGGGTACCTATGGAGAAGAACGGGCAAGAAACTCCATGGACACTCTTTTAAATCAAATAATATGGTTACAAAGACTTGGTTACATCATTCATGTAAAAAATGATGCATGTGAGAACGATGTAAAACTTTAAAAGCGTCCGTAATGAAAAAACTTAAAAAAAAACAATTCAAATATTAAATTAAAATAAGCCATGGCAGCAAAGAGATGACCAGTCCCTACTGACAGCGCCCGTTCACGAACATGACGCATGTATTAGCACCATTCAGCTCAACCATTTTGAAGGGAGCTAAATGATCCAACACATGCGCCACCATCAGCGAGAAATTTGAGTGAGCATGACATACCCTCATACGCCAGGGCACATTCAAGTCAATGAAAGACGTACCCAGTAAATGGTAGCTTTATAGTATGACATAGTACTCACACTTGTGCTATATAATAATCTGGAGGTCTAAAAAGGCCACTTTGGCAGAATCATAAAACAATTCATATAACGCAATTCATCTGTTTGACAGTTTCACACCTATATATCCCTGAAGGGTTAGGCAGAGTTGTACCTATAGTATTTTACGAATCTCCATACAAAACTGTCATACAGATGAAATTGCGTGATATGAATTGTTTTATGATTCTGCCAAAGTGGCCTTTTTAGGCCCCCGGCAAATTAAATTCGATCATAGCAAAACGAATGGCAGCCCAATCAATACTGGTAGTACCGAGATATAGATATAGAAAAGGGAGGATGACCAGGTGTTGTGTCTGGCGGGCAACTGCCCCATGATTCATTTCGGGCCGTTGTATCTATGCTAGTTGCGCGGTAAACTCTGCTTGCGAGATGCAGGATTTTGCGTGACGTCAGTATGACGCGTTGTTCGCATGTGGCGCTGTAGATACCGCTACAATCACCAACATAAAGCGTATTTCATAATTTATTTAGTATTAAGTATCGTTTTTAATAAACGAAGTTGTAGGTTGTATATTTTGTCTAAGTAAGTTTTAAACGTTCGGCCGTAACTAGTAATTCCATTTGAAATTATTAACTCTGCGAGAGCATTAGGTATACAGATTAAGTAATATTTTGAAAGGTACTTTGTATCAAAATTTTGCAAATTTGGCTAGCATTGCTCGTAGTTGATCGCAAATGAAGTCAATGTGAGCCCCAGTTTAAATCTGTCATCGACCACTAAACCGAAATATTTGTAGTTAGTTAGTAACCTACGATTTATCCGTTGATAGATCAATTGCTATTATCAGTCTCAGTTAACGCAATCGTCAAAATTAAGAACAATTTTGAACAGAGTTGTGTTTTATAGGCCGACGTAGATTTAGCTGTGGCAGCAGCCAAAAAGGCCTTCGCCCGTTACTCAGCATGGCGCACAATGGATGCTTCACAACGAGGTCTCCTCATACTCAAATTGGCAGACCTGATAGAATCTCAGGCCAGATACTTGGCAGAGCTAGAAACCTTGGACTGCGGGAAACCAGTCAAAGACGCCGAGGAAGAAGTGTACTATTCAGCGACTGTTTTGAGATATTACGCCGGCAAAGCTGACAAAATATTGGGGAACACGATCCCTGCAGGTAAGCCACTTCTATATTATATTTACAAAAGAAGCGCATGAATTCCGAAAATGCACAAATGTAGACAGAAAGAACGACAACGATAGCATAAAGCTAGATTCTTTTTCTTTCAAAATAGTTTCGCGCTATACCACATCTCCGCTAGATTTAAATAGATCAAGAAATAAAAAGTGTATTTAATGATTTAGGTAAATAACATAATTTAATTACATAACACATAATTACGAGTATATGTTGCCTAGTGATAGCAAAGGTTGATTACTTTTTATTTTCTATATAGATTTCTTATCATTTGATCTGCATTTGATAAAATCGGTCAAGTGCGAGTTGGACTCGCACACGAAGGGTTCCGTACCACCATACAATATTTAACACTACATAAAAAAAAAACGGCAAAAAATCACGTTTGTTGTATGGGAGCTCCCCTTTAATATTTATTTTATTGTTTTTAGTATTTGTTGTTATAGCGGCAACAGAAATACACATTCTATGAAAATTTCAACTGTCTAGCCATCACAGTTTATGAGATACAGCCTGGTGACAGACAGACAAACAGACGGACAGTGCAGTTTTATAGTAATAGGGCCCCGTTTTACTCTTTAGGTACGGAACCCTAAAAAGTAATAGGCACCTACCAACTATGTGCAACACTAGACATACACATAAATAAGTTAATAATTCTATTATTTAGATCACAATTTATTATATCCGCATTGTTAATGTTATCTCTCCTAGACGTTAAGATAATTCACTGACGTCTACTATCACGATATTGTAGTAGGATCAAGCGTGACTGCAATGTGTTGCATGCATTTTCAGATGAAAATCTAACTCAGCTGTTCATTTGTTCTATAATAGATAATGTTGAAAATCAAGGTTACGTGCGCAGTATTTGCTAATGGTCTAATGGCATAGACGTGTTACATTGTTAATCTATTTAGATAATGTTTGATAACTTGATCGAGCATCATATCATCCGAATTGCATTTTAGACCCGTGGGGTAATTGCATAGCATATTAATTACAGTAGGTAGCACTGGCTTTCATGTTGACAGTTCAACAACATTCAATGCGTTATTTACGTGGTGAGCAGACTAATTTTACGAACATATGAAGCAATGGATTAACAATATCCTTCAAAGATAATTCAAATAGTGATTGATAGTGCGTTACGCAATAAGAGTCCCGTGTCTTATTACTGGCACAAAATCTCTTGATGTTTTTAGGGGAACATAAGGGTCTAAGAAAGACAGGGTTCGGTTATTAAAATCATAATAATATTATCATAATAAGCAATATTACGGATTTCGTGTTGTTTATGGCAACTAGGAGCAGTGTTGGCCCAGGTACGAGGTGAATTCAATAAGTACCTAGCCTCATCGCCAGAGGGCGTTGTAGTTTCAAAAGAGTTTTACCACAGTGTAGCACATTCTTTTTTAATTCTTTTTTCAAATTTTCATTCCAATCCCTTCATTTGTTTTAATTTGACAACTTATGGAAGCGAACGTGTCGATCGGTTTTACAAAAATGGAAAAAGAGCAATATCGTTCGGTGATTCGATTCCTATTTTTGGAAGGGAAAACGCGCATCGAAATAAAAGAGGACTTGGATGCTGTGTACGGTGACTCTTCTCCATCGATGGCCACCGTCAAGAATTGGTTCAACGAGTTTGCACGTGGCCGTACGTCCTTTTTTGATGAACCACGTCCAGGTGCACCGAAAACAGCTGCTACGGAGGAAAACATTAAAAAAATCCATGATCTCGTATTGGCAGATCGCCGATTGAAGGTTCGCTAGCTGAGACTGTAGGCATTTCAGAAGGAACAGTGCATCATATTCTTCACGAGGAACTCGGCATGAGAAAGCTGTCGGCGCGATGGGTGCCGCGTTTACTCACACCAGAAAACAAGCGCAACCGTGAGACCACATCGGAGACGTGTTTGGCGCTGTTTAAGCGGAATCCAGCGAAGTTTTTGCGTCGTTTTGTGACTGTCGATGAAACCTGGATCCACTGGTACACACCAGAGACCAAGGAGCAATCAAAACAATGGATCCAGACCGGGGAACGTGCTCCAAAGAAGACGAAAACTGTAAAATCGGCCGGAAAAGTTATGGCTACCGTTTTCTGGGATTCACAAGGTGTGATCTACATCGATTACCTCGAGAAGGGTAAAACAATTACAGGGCTTTACTATGCCGATTTATTGGGCCGATTTGACGCCGAATTAAAGAAAAAACGACCCCATCTGGCGAAGAAAAAAGTGCTGTTTCACCACGACAACGCACCGGTTCACACGTCTGCCGTTGCCATGGCCAAATTGGTCGAATTACGCTACGAATTGCTGCCCCATCCACCGTATTCTCCAGATTTGGCCCCTTGTGACTTCTTTCTGTTTCCTAATCTGAAAAAATCACTCGCCGGGAATAGATATGGATCAAATGAGGAGGTCATCGCCGCCACGGAGGCCTATTTTGCAGAGTTTGACAAAAACTATTTTTCGGACGGGTTAAAAAAGTTGGAGCATCGCTGGGCTAAGTGTATCGAACTAAAAGGAGACTATGTTGAAAAATAAATTGCCACTTTTCCAAAATTTTCGTTTACTTTTTGTAGGCTAAGTATTTATTGAATGACCCTCGTAGGTGTCTAAGGGGCCGTCTCCACGAGCGAGAATCGCGGCGATATTATCGTCGTGCCACGTATTTCTATACACTCCCTTAGAACGTGTCTCCACACGGCGATATCATCGCGGCGAAAATTTGATGGCACAGCGAGACTCTCGCTATCGCCGCGAGTCTCTCGCTCGTGGAGACGGCCCCTAAGAGTCGAACTCAGCCAGGCACTTTTACTTTGTCTATTTAATTTCATTACCACTGCTCTCAAAACGGTGAAGGAAAACAACACTGATAATAATTTCATAATGGCCAACAAGAAAACTGAGGGGCAATTCTCGTAATTTTAAGAATGATCACAGTCTGATCTCTGTCTCAATCTCTCAAATTTACCTCTAATTTCCCTACATTTTGGCAAGTTTTTGACATTTGTTTGTCGCTGAGATGAGACTGCGACTAGATTTTGAACGTTTTAAATTACGAGAATTGGCCTTCTGTTCTCTGGCAGTGGGAACATCATAGACTGATTGTGTATGGCAATGGCATTTATAAAATGTATTTGATGTTTGTTGACCTGTTGCACAACTGCCTTTAGACAGACCTTAGGATGATAAACGTGATGTAATACATAAAATTATTGTCTCTTATAGATGGTGAAGTATTATCTTTTACTTTGAAAGAGCCAGTAGGCGTATGTGGACAGATTATACCATGGAACTATCCGATACCAATGTTGTCGTGGAAAATTGCACCAGCGTTAGCCGCGGGTAATGTATTGTGTTATTTGTTTACTTCAATCTTTATATATATAAAATTCAAAGTCCTGACTGACTGATATTTCAAAGCACAGCCTAAACCACTGGTCCCAGAGACATGAAATTTGGAGAGTGTGTTCTTTGTGAAAAGTAGGTATCCAGTAAAAAAGCGTTTTTCGAAATTCCACCCCTAAGAGGGTGAATGGGTGGAGGGTGAAATTTCACGCGGACGAAGTCGCGGGCAGAAGCTAGTAATTAATATTATACGTTGTGTTTAATTAGCGACTGTTTACGATCTTATAAGGAAATGTAAATATAGAAATTGCAACTTATTTGCTTTTCCATTGTTAGCTGAAATGATAAATGACTTGAGATCCAGAGATGAATTTGATCTCGGAGTCTGGAAAAGTGTTATAGGCTTTTGTTATTTTTAGTAGTAGTAAGTAGTCCACGGGGTTGAATAAAATACGCTTGTCCTAATTAATGAGTAGAAAGTAGAAGCTTGATCTACTTATGAGGTTTATAACTCGAAACTCAAGTATAAACCTTTGAAGTAAGGTTAGGGTACTAGTAAGGAATATGAATTTAAGAGCACATATTACAAGTTACCCTGGCTTACTTGGAAAACCTTAAATAGACTTCGTACCCGAGTACCACAAGTTCCGAGTTCATGGACGGCTCAGACCTCTGGTGTGTATGCGGCTTCTATCCACAGACAATGACTCACCTCCTGCCTTGCGCCGCATGCCCTGTCACCTGCACACATGAGGAGCTAATGGCTGCGTCAGCGAATGGTATTCGCGTTGCTGAAATTTAGGCCAAAATAAAAAAAATACTATTCTTAATTATTATATTTTCGAAATATTTTTGCTATCGACACGCTAAAGAAGATGCGAACTTGAAATATTTTAGGTACTACGTTCATTGCGTTTTTCAGGTTGCACAATAGTCTTAAAGCCAGCAGAACAGACACCACTTACAGCATTAGCAGTAGCTGCCCTTATCAAAGAGGCAGGGTTCCCTCCAGGAGTAGTCAACGTGGTGCCAGGGTACGGACCAACAGCAGGCGCCGCGCTTACACACCACCCCGATGTCGATAAGATAGCTTTTACTGGATCTACCGAGGTATGTTGGTATATATTTCTTGTGTAATAAAATCTAAGACTAATTAGGGCTATCAAAATGGCTTTTGTCATGAATCTTCTTCACTCGATTCAAGTCACAGAACAGGTTGAAGGAAGTCGTTAAAGGCATCGGGCTATTCTTATATTAATAACTTGCTTCAGCCTGCGACTTCGTCCGCGTGAAATATCGGACCCGAACCCATCGCGTCGCATCCCATCGCTCGGCCGTGCAACAACTTAGTTTTCGCTAGCGTTCTTTCTGACTTTTTTTCCTTTTACTCGGCCCCTAAGGGTAGTAGCGTGATGTTAAATTGTTTATAACCTTCCTCGAGAATTGGGCTATCAAATGTAAAAAGACTTTTTCAAATCTGACTGGTTCAGTTCCGGAGATTACCCCCTGCATACAAACTTACAAACTAATTTTAGCAGAGTGATGGAGAAATTAAATCCATCAGAGAATTGACTTATTGTTTTATAATTTCAGGTAGGCCGCTTGATTTTGGGAGCAGCATCAGCTGTAAATCTGAAGCGTGTCACATTGGAACTCGGTGGCAAGAGTCCTTTGGTGATCTTCAATGACGCTGATGGTAACTAGAAAGTACTTTCTTTTTTCAACCTTGAAACCGTGACAGTCTCTACTTGTGACATTTGAAGTTTTAGCCAACCAACGAATACTTTGTTGGTTCCGGATCGGAAGCTAATCATTTTGCACCTACCAGCAAAAAAATAAACTCTAAATCAAATTTAGATATGATTATCATTAAATTCTGAGGATAAAATGAAAGTCGTTTTTGATTTCCGACTGAAAAATACGTATTACGTTTTTGCTACCAATGGTTTTTTTTATGTAGACGAAGATACTACCATTATCAATGGTCTCCGAAAGGTGTAAAAGATGATAAAGTTGTGATATTTTTCGTTCCAGTTGAAAAAGCAGCTCAGAAAGCTCATGCTGCGGCGTTCGCCAATGGTGGCCAATGTTGTTGCGCTGGCACAAGAACGTACGTCCAGTCTGGGATCTACGACCAGTTTGTGCAGAAGGCCGCTGAGATCGCCTCGAAGAGGTCTGTCGGAAATCCCTTTGATGATGTACAACAAGGACCTCAGGTATGACATCTTAAGGTCTTAGAACTAATGCCCACATTTTAATTATTATCTCGACAAACTGCTTGATAATTTTGATAATTACAATGCAGTCACAATACAATAGGCGGCATCGGTATTTTTGGCAGCTGATGTTCTGTTTATTTTTGAAGAAACAACCAAAAAATATTCTTATGTTTAATCTACGAATGCGCTTTGGTATTTTCCATTGAAATAATCATCTAAGGATTGGTATCACCCTACAAAGTATGTGAAATTACTTATGACTCGTATGACTCATATTTATATTTTCAATTTGCAGATTGACAAAGACATGTACAGCAGAGTGTTAGGATACATCCAAGCTGGTAAGGCGGGAGGAGCTAAATGTGTAGCTGGTGGTGATAAGGTGGGAGATAAGGGGTACTACATCAAGCCTACTGTCTTTGCTGATGTTACTGATAACATGAAGATTGCAAGAGAAGAGGTAAGGGAAT
Source organism: Gortyna flavago (assembly GCA_963669345.1). Classification (NCBI taxonomy): domain Eukaryota; kingdom Metazoa; phylum Arthropoda; class Insecta; order Lepidoptera; family Noctuidae; genus Gortyna; species Gortyna flavago. The sequence goes on from OY770129.1 coordinate 13,579,529, forward strand.
ATTACAAAGACGTACAAAATATAAATAGTTTTACATACGTTCTCGTCAAAATAGATAGATAGATAAAACGTTTATTCAGTGCAACAAAAGACACAATACAAGTATGAAACAAACATCAGAAAGGTGAGAAAAAAAAAGGAAAACAAAGATTTAAAGATAAATCGACCCATAGACACGTCATTTCTATAACGGTCGATTACTACTGGGCGGTGTGTGTCTCTTGGTTGCACCAAATGGGAGTCCAGCTCAGCATAAGCACATAAGCAGGTACAATACCCGACGCTGGTGTTCTGCTGCGTCCCGTTAGTGACACATAGGACATATTACTGCAGCTTCGATTGCACTTGATCAAAATGTAACAGTGGAAATCAAGTCAACATTACCGTTTACTCTTATTCAATCATGAAACCGAGTTATTTTCAGACTATTTCTATTTAAATTTTTCTTAAGATTTTATTTACTTCCACTCGTTCGCATGATACGATTTGCTATCTAATTTTGGACAATATTTTTCAGTTCTCTAAAGTTTCATATCTAATTAATATGTTATTATTTTCCAGATTTTCGGCCCAGTTCAAAGCATCCTTAAATTTGACACGTTCGAGGAAGTTATCGATCGAGCAAACGACTCTAACTACGGCCTCGGTGCTGGGGTCATCACCAATGATATCACTACTGCCCTTAGCTTCGCCAAGCAAGTCCGAGCTGGCTCCATCTGGTAAATGTTATTCCTCTTTACATATTTTGCAGAACTCTGGAATTTCAAATCGTTATTACTTAATAAAAAAACATCCTCACGCCTTCTACATATTTTTTTTTGCAACACGTCTTTTTTCTATTATGTTTTTTTCATTATTTATCTCATAATTGTTGTCATCATTACATTATTACGTGGCCAGAGAACGCACAAGACAGGGAGGTTGGCAAGAAAAAGAGAAGGTCTTTCCCCAGAAGTGGGACACAACAACCTTTGTACTCAAATTATAATTATGTCATAACCCTACATATATTTTACTGTGTGTACAGTCAACAAAAGGGATAAGTATGCAGGATCATCGGATATAGTTGAAGTTTAGTTAGAAAACCGATGGATGTTGTCGAGTGAAATATAATTTTCTAAATTAGCTGTTGGTTTTCTAATAATAAAAATTAAGTTTTTTTATAATTTCTTACTAAACTTCAACTGTATCCGACGATCCTGCATACTTATCTCTTTTGTTGACTGTACATAAATAATAAAATAAGTAAATAAAGCTAGACAACTTAAAAAAAAAATGGCCATCATCTCAGAATTCCTTCCTACCTTTCATCTTTCACACAATCCGTTTCTTAATATTGTTTGCCTCTTTCTTTACACCCACCCATACTCGTATAACACTTTTCCTATATTTCTCATGAGTTATAATGTTACTTTTCAGGATCAATACGTATGACCACACAACAAGCCAAACTCCGTTTGGCGGCTTCAAGGACTCTGGTATTGGTAGAGAATTGTAAGTATTGGCTAATCTCTTAAAGTAACTACTATTAAAACATTATGACAAAAAATTCATTGAGAAAAAATAAGTAGGCTAGATATTGAAATACCCTAAGTTAAAGTTATAACAGTCCTTCTGACCGAATTTCGGCCATGGCGGCAAATCTCAGCAAAGACTAGCCTTCGGCGCGTGAGATATTATAGTGAAGTGTGTGCGCAGATACAGGTGCACTCTCTCTTCCCTCACTCTCATAGTCCGGTGGGACGGCGAACCGACAAGACCGGCGAGTAACCAGCGAACGACCATACGAAACGCCAGAATCGTTTGTGAATTAATTCTCCACGATTTTATTTTTTCAGGGGAGAAGACGGCATCAACCAATACCTGGAGATTAAGACGGTCACCCTGGCGTTGCCGAAACAACCACAACTATGAAACTTAACGTTACGAATGTAACTTAAAAAATTTATACTAGGTATATGATAATAACGTACAAAGCATTAATTTTCTACTGACGCTTCAAAAGCACACATACATGCTATTATATTGATGTTATAGAATGAAATAAAAAAAAAATTAATAAAGATATAGCCAGGGGTAAGAGATTAAGATTGAATATGAAGAGTCAGTAGTACCTATATTTAAACCAACGCGAATGCTACACAATTTGAGCAGTCCCCTACTAAATTTTCTCTTACTCCTGGCATTGAGTATACCAATTTATTAGGTTTCATTTGTCTGATACCCAAAAGACAAAAGGTTACGTTCCAAATTAAATAGAAGGGAGGATGTGCTCTAAAGACATCGTTTTATTAGTAAACGCGCGTCAGCTTGCGTTATCGCCGATCAAAAGTAATTTCATATATCCGTATAGGAAGTTAGGAAGAATTATTTTTTTGACAGCTTTTGCCAATGCTCCATAAATAAGTATATTGTGAAGCCGAGAGTTGGCCTTCTAACTATCCAGAACTATGCCTCTTTTTTTATTGTTTCCGGGGTGGAAAGTCCTCATTAATGTCCGCTGCCTAGGGGCGGGCGGTGGGGTCTGTGAGATCCTTCCGCAACCCCCGACCGGTGCCGATCCGCCACTGCGGGCCTCCTCGAGTCAGGGGGGAGTGGATGTTTGACTCCCCCCGCGACGTCTAAAGGGGCGCGTGGAATACTACGCACCGCCACCTCAGGTCTGTAGGGGGCGACAGACGGCCCCGAGTCCGTCGCTCTGAACCCATTTAGGGGGGCTGGAAGAGTGCGTTATCCGCCCTCCGTCGACGCCCAGTGCGCCTGCTGCGTGGTGAGTGGACGAGATCGCGCAGCCTCCTTCTGCGAGACGACTGTTTCGCAAAAGATCCAGAACTATGCCTAAAGTAACTCACTTCATGTCTTAAAATAGTCTCCACAACTGGATACTTAGGTACCTAGATTAAGCGTCCCACCTTGGTCTAGAGAGCTATTGTAAACCGTGGAATAGATGCTTAAAACCTTTTTTGACTATTCCGTGATTCCAACATTGTTCTTTCCGATACGAGAGATGAAGTGGGTAACTCACCGACAATTTTGTACTGCTTCTCGGTGAGATGGTTGGAGATCATGCCACAGACGTGAGCACCCAGGGAGTGTCCCACACAGGTGATCATCTTAGCCAATGCCCCAGCTTGCGTGATCGCTGAGTAGAGCTGAGCCGTGCATTGAGCAGCTTTTCTGGAAAATGTTAGAATGAGCTGTTTTCCGTCGGTATAATTCAGCGTGTAGGAATTTTCTTTCATCATCTAGTCTTTGCCTCTCTCAGACCAACGCAGTAGGTTAAACTGAGAATGCAGGCTACATAAAGCCAGATGAAGAAACCAGGTATATAACTCTTAGTATCAGGTAGAAAATAATGTAAAAGATTAAAAGCCATTACTCGAAAGAAAAATAATACTGATGAGCCGGTAGTACAAATATTGCCAGAACAACGATCAGCAATGTAGTTTGATTGACACTGACTAAGTTTTGGTAAGACATAAATGGTAAAAGGATTATTTGAGATAGTGTTTGTAAAAGTGTATTTTTCTCATTTGGCTAACAAATATGATGACATGATAGGTGTGCCGGTGCCTGATACGAAAACTCGTGATTTTCGCGTGTTTACCAAGTGAGACATTCACTGTAAAGAAGCTGTGTATTATATAGATGAATGATAATCCTCACGATCAGTTCAAATCAACTTACTTCATGTTAGACAGCGCAGAAAGGTAGCAAGGAAACCTGGTGAGCATCGACCAGTCCACCATGAACACGTTGTAATCTTTGCGAGATAGATACGCTGTAAACAGATAGACAGATTACAAACAATGTATTAGGCAAATTTATAGGCGGAACGGTAGCTGTGGTCATGTAATGAATGTTGTAATTGTTACCGCAAACTTAGTAAGTAGACAATGGAATATGCAGCAGACCTTTTTATTTTGCGAGAAAAAATACAAGCAATTTTTTTACGTAATTTTTCTATTTATAGACTAAGCTTTCTAAGATATCTAGAAATTATTTTAATGATAATTAAGTAACCAAGCCTAAAGCATGGTTCTTTACTTTTTAGATTGCGAGAGAAAAATCATAATATAATCATTTGTCTAGTTTATTAAGTGAATTGTTTTTAAATTAAATGTTTTTTTTTTGTCTCCCATACTCTTTCACACGCTGTCTACATCTCTCTATTTATTATCCTATCGCAGGTATGCTGGAAGAGATTTCTTATGAAATAAGCATCTCCTTTGTATCCATTTTTCTGTTCTGTTTTTTTTTTCTTGACTGTTTATATATGTGTGTACATAAATGGTAAAATAAATAGAAAGGCTTAACGAGACATGGAAGGGTGACAAAAAGGCAGAAAGAAGAGAATCTTATTCTTCTTACCCTGCACATAAAATGGGGCCATATTTATGTATTTACTATTACCACTTATATTTTTGTTTTTACAGGTTCCCCAATAAGACAAAAAAATTGTTACACAAAAAAAATCAACTATTCATAATTATGTTACTTGGACAGAAGATAATATGTATAATCTTAGAAATAATCTTATATCTATGGATGTAATTCAAATAAAATTCCCAACCAAGAATAAAAAAACATCATGCAAAGATGTATCGAGCGTTCCGCCTTTTGTATGATCACGCGCACAAAGTCAGTCGTCTCTTTATCACTTTCACACTTTCATTGAATACTCTCAATTATCTCTCTTGGTTGTTTTTGTCTACGCATTGAAATAACGAAACTGCAATGCTTATCGTTTCGTGAGAAGAATACATGATGGTTATGCTACTGGATGTTTTGTTAACTGATACCTTGCAAAGTTTATAGTTTTCTTTTATTCTTAATTAATGTGTTAGTGTAATTAAATTATAATATACAAGGATAAATCAATATTATATATTATACTAGCTGTGCCACGCGGTTTCACCAGCATAAGTCTTGATCCCGTAGGAATGTGGGGATAAAAAGTAACCTAGGTCCTAATCCAGGTCTATCCAATTTAATGGTTGCCTAATTTGAACCAAATCCGTTCAGCCGTTTTAGCGTAAAAGCGTAACACACAAACATACAAAAAATGGAATATTTTATCTTTATAAATTAGTTTAGATATAATTAAAGAGTCATGAAAAATTACATTGTTTATGGCTAGACGGGAGGTACTGAGATGACGGGTAAAAGAGATGAACAGAAGAAAAAATTTTATGCTGCATCAACCCAAAATAAATTGGGATAACGAAAAAAAGAAAACGTAGGTAGTTATTGTGACTCGTACAAGAAGATCCCAAACTAAACACAATTATAAATAAAACAAAAAAAAATAAAAACAAGATATTATCTTTAAACTGCAAGGAAATTATAGAGGCAATACAAAAACTAAAACCCGAAAAAAGTCCAGGATCGGATAATATTACTAATGATGCTATAAAGACGGCCCATGCCATTCTAGCTGCACCTCTGATGAACTTATTTAACCTAATTTTGGAAACCACAGAAACACCTTCACAGTGGTCGGAATCCAATATTATCCTGCTCTATAAAAAAGGAGACCCTAAAGACATCGGCAATTACAGACCAATAAGTCTATTGCCAACTATATATAAACTCTTTTCTACTATAATAAACCACAGAATTAGTACATCACTAGAGAAAAAGCAGCCCATTGAACAAGCTGGTTTTAGAAAGGGTTTCTCCACCATAGACCACATACATACTTTAGAGCTAATAATTGAAAAATACCTGGAATACCATAGACCCTTGTATATTGCATTTATTGATTATCAAAAAGCCTTCGATACCGTGTCACATGAAAGCATCTGGGAAACACTGAAAGCTCAAAACGTAGAGGAAAAGTACATAGATATACTGAAAAGTATATACAACAAGTGTACTAGTAGAGTCAAACTAGAAAACATTGGACCAAGTTTTCCATTGAAAAGAGGAGCCCGGCAAGGCGACCCTCTATCACCTAAAATTTTTATTGCGGTACTAGAATCCATCATAAGTAAACTTGACTGGAACAAGAAAGGTTTGTTTATACAAGGCAAATATTTAAATCACCTTAGATTAGCAGATGACCTAGTGCTGCTCTCAGAAACTGCTTCCCAACTGCAAGGTATGGTGGAATCTCTTCACAAAGCTAGCAGACCGGTAGGCCTCGAAATGAACATATCAAAAACAAAAATTATGTCAAACCACATAAAGTCAAGCATAAAAATAGATGGCAAACTTTTAAATACGTAGAACAGTATATTTATTTGGGAAAACAGATTGGATTTAACAAAAATAGAAATGAACTGGAAGTTGAGAGGCGAGTCAAGAATACCTGGAACAAATACTGGAGCTGTAAAGAAATATTCAAAAGCGCTATGCCCATACAACTGAAACAGAAAGTAATGGACTCATGTCTTATACCTTGCTTAACATACGCATGTCAAACATGGAAATTCACTAATAAAGTAAGAAATAAAGTAATTACATGTCAAAGAGGAATGGAACGCAGTATGATGAATGTAAAAAAAATACAGAAGATAAGACATACGAAAATAAGAGCTGAGACAAAAACAATAGATGCTTTAAACCACGCTTTAAAATTAAAATTTAAAAGGGCTGGTCACGTGGCCCGTCTCAAAGACCAGAGATGGACCAAAACGGTGACAACATGGAAAGGACCACATGGCAATCGCTACAAAGGAAGACCTTACGCGCGATGGGATGACGACATAAAGAAAATAGCTGGTCAAAAATGGCCACTTATAGCTAAAGACCGGGAAAAATGGCAATCATTGGAAGAGGCCTTCCCCTTGAGGGGGGTTCCTGTTATCATGAAAAAAACTATTTAAGATTATTTTTTAGGTACTTAAAACTCTTGTAACTAATAGGGAATTAAAGGCTTTTTTATTTTTTTTATTTATTTATTATTATCTTTAAAAGAAACTCACCATCTCGAATATAAGTCATCGGTGTTTTAGAGTAGGTGCCGTTGAAGCCGTGGATGATGAGAACATTCTTCCTCGTTTTCTTCCAACCGTAATCGCGCAGGAGTTTCGGATGTCGAGGATCCACGAAATGTTGCTTTGGATGTTCTCTGGAAACATTACAAGGAAGAAGATTAAGATCCAGTTAGTCATTCAGGATTATCAGGATGTAATAATTTCTGTCCTTGAACATGGAGTTCATAATAGACCGCTTTAGTGACCAAATAATGCTCGGTTCCTATAAAAAAAACGAATCGTTTTGTTTACAAATAGTAGCATGTTTTATTGCCAAACTGGGCATATACTTACAGGAAGTTCTTTTTATCACCATCCAAATTTTTACAGAGTGTTCTACCCATGAATATGAACAACTTTCACTATGGTACCAACTCTGAAATAATGAAAAAAAAATCTGCTGTTTCATACATTTTGGTCAAGTAGGTGTTGAACTTTTGTATTAAACAGCTGATTTTTCTGAAAAATCTTCTTTTATACAGGGTGAAATTGTAATCACTGCTTTTCACGATTTCTGGTTTGGTCCCATAGTAAAAATTCTTCATAATGATGAGTACAATGACCCCTTAAGAGGAAAACAGTGATTACAATTTCACCCGGTATAGATTCGTTACCTGTGATAGCTTCTTCCAGATGGGAGGGTCTAGGTACTACGTAAAGCTATGAGGTCTTTGCTTCATTATTGGTAAAGATAAAAGACTCTTAATTAAATCAATAACTAGCCGTAAATTATAGAAATCGGCCATTAGTAGGCACATTGAATAAACCTAAAGCGGGCTACTCACACACTGCCACAGAGACAATCTAGGGTGGTAAGTGGGGATGACCCTTAATTGCCACCTTAATTGTGATGTGTATAGGCAAGCACGGGCAATTTCCTAGATTGGCCCTGCGGCAGGGCAGCAGTTGTCCCTACCGCCCTGGTACGTTGCCGCATTGTGTAGCGCGGTCGGGGCAATTTATCAATCAGTTGATTCTTTAGTACTTATGGCATCGTTTTTTTCCTATAAATGGTGTCACCATTGCAAGGAGCTCTTCAAAAGAAGCAATATCCATTCGTCCAACTTCCAATTCTTTCATAATATTCATGTATCACCACAGAAAGAGCCAGGGCTATACCGATCTTGTGCATAATCAGCCTATGATGTTCCCACTGCTGGGACACTGACCTCCTCTCCCGATCTTTTAATTTTTCGATAATACTGGTGCCATTCTCAACGTGTATGTTTAGCTCAACTTATACCCGAACAGTGAACACTGAACGGCCAATCCCGATATTGCCGCGACCACCGTGAGCCTCAGATTGCCCCTGTGGCAGGTGTGTGAGTAGCCCGCTGGCCCCGCATCATGTTTAGTGGATAACGGTCGGTCTTAATGAGAAGCATCGGGATTTAGGATTATCTAAATGTGGAATAGTCCTAACGAATTTCGTTTCATTTTTTTATCAGGAAATTTAAATGCCAAACTGAAATTATGGATTGTCTTGAACTACATTAAAGATGCAATGAGAACTTAATTATGTACTTATCTGTGGATAGAAAGTACTTACGGTGTGTACATAAAAAAGTTAATCTCGCTGTCCGGACACTTCCACTCTCGCTTCATAACACATCGAAAGTAACGGAAATCCAACATGGATTCTAGATCGCCATCCACTTCAGACACTGCAATTAAAAGAAATGGAACAGTTTATTTTACGTTCACACACGCTGCTGTAGTCCTTCGTGAGAAACGTTACCTAAAGCTATGGTAACAACACGCCTATGTAGGTACCTCGAAAGGGTAGGCAGAGGTTTGTATCTACACCCTAAATCCCATGTAATAGGGAGCGAGCCTATTGCCATCAATTGGACACAAATCCAAACTCCTAGCTGCTACTGAGAATTGACTAATGGAGAAACAGTTTTGCCTGACTAAAGTAGACTCAAACCCTGCAGGACCCCAAGCTCAACATTTGCGGTTTTCGCACTTGCGACCCGCTAGACTAACGAGACACGGAGACAGCATTGATATCAGAGATATGTTATCATGAAGCCTTCATCACACGTAGACTACTTAAGCTCTTGGTAGGTGAAGTTTGCAAAAAACTTTACGCTGACGCACATACAGCGAAAGTAGATACATTACACATAGATAAATAGAATAATCCTCATCATTAAAAGGCATTATAAACGATGCTCCTATACCTATAAGCTTTATCAAGGAGAGTGAAGGGGAACACACTAGTATAACCTCCACTTTCACCACCTACCACTGGACAGGCCAGTTTGTAGCATATACTCACAAATCAGGTTTTACAGAATATTGTTTACATTGTTATAAACGCTATGACATGAGACAAATAATGGAACAAACAAGTTAATGATTACTGAATCTAGAAAGGTTCTGGTCAAGAGGCAACATAAATTTTGAAATATAGGGCAGGACTGTTAGATACCGTAAACCGGGGTTACTTTGATCAATATTGAACTTTAAAGGTCCATATCTTTTGAATCTCTGGCTGTAAAAAAAATATATAATCGGTCTAGTTATCGATTCTTTTTAAACTCGCGATTTCTGTAATAATAATGTGAAAAAATAAACTTGATTCTGGAAAAAAAAAAAAAACTGTCTAATCAAAGTTATAATGAGAATGGGGTTACTTTGATAGCTTTGGAATTACGCAAGAAAATAGGGCACGTTGCGTATGGGGTAACTTTGATCTAGTAAAAGACAAATTAAACCTAAAAAGAATGCTTAAGCTTACGGTGCTTAAAATAGTTGGTGAATTCCCAGCGTGTCCTCTAGAAAGGATTCAACAGTTCATCAATGATGTTAGACAAGAAAAAAAAACGTTTCGTTTTACGTACTTCGCGATTTTATATGAAATAAAAGTTTCAATCAAAGTTACCCGGCTGTTCAAAGTAACCCCGGTTTACCGGTACTATGTATTTATTTATTATTCACAAAATCTATAGATACACTATACTACACAGCCAGCACACACACACACAGCAGCGCAGTACTGCATTGCTATACTATTATAGTAGGTATACTTATTATAAACCTACTGAATACATATTTCCATACTATCCATCCATACTTCGTACCGCCTCAAAATCAATAACGAATCTAACAAATTTAATTATCTTCCTTTTTTTTTCGTGAACTTTTCCCCATGTTTTTATAGTTATTCTGCTATTTGGGGTGGAGACAATTCCAACAAAAAAACGGTTAACCGTTTTTGAGTTATAAATGGTGTAACTAACCCGACTTTGTTTTATTTATTACTAGCCTTAGAGCAACGCGGCCTTAGTACAGGTAGGCCGCGTTGCTCTAAGATTACTAGCTGACCTCGGCGAACTTCGGGTAGGTACCGCATCAGAATCATTATATAGGATTATAAAATGTGAAAGTAACTCTGTCTGTCCGTCAGTTACCTTTTCGCGACTTAAAGGTAGAACGGATTTGACACACGAATCCCGATACTACGTTCCCGTGGGACAATTTCCGACCTCCACGCAAGTGATGTCTAACAAAAGCTGAATCACAATATGTCTGTTGGACAAACGGTATAACCGTCATGGAATTCAAGTACTGCCAGTCATAGCCCCAATTCTGTTAATTGTAGGTCTTCCTCTTTCTCTGAATTTATTTCAAACACGTACCTAGGTAATGTTTACATAACTGAATGAGCTGAATATAACAGCACCACTAAGGGACTGGGGCACTGCTTCGAATACGAAAGAGTTCATTAACTGTGGTGGTAAGCGTGTTGACTGACGTAATACACAAGTGAGGAGCCAAAATAATTCGGATCGCATGAGGCAAGAATGCCCTTTTAAAATGTCAATGTGAAACTTCATTCTGTAACCTTTGGTTATCACTCGGAGAAGATTTCACTGCAAAATGACAATGTTATCAAAAAAAGTTGAAAAGTCTCTCATGTAGGTATTACGTAATCGTCGTAATTTTTCAAATACGTACATTTATTCAATGAAATGCTCTTTGCTAAGCATATTATGTTGGTTATTTTTATATTTCAATAATTAATAATTAGACTATAAGTATTGTAATACTGTGAATCATCTCTATAAATAGAATATTGGCCTACCAACATCTCATCATCTGACTAGCCTTTTCCTAACTAGGTATGTTGACTTGTTAAGATCGGCTTCCAGTCTAACCGGATGCAGCTGAATACCAGTATTTTACATGGCGCAACTCATTACCAACACCAATTGCAAAAAAAAAAAAAAAACAAAATGTCAGAACTAGATTTAATGTCACTACGTCAGCTCCAACCTCATCAGGTAGTATTGGGCATGAGCCTCTTCAATTGCACGATACTAAACTTCATCCGTTCATATCCAGCCACCGATCCGACGAAAACTTTCTGCGCGCTCAATGCGTAAACGCATTGCGCAAGTACTTTCGTTCTTATTAAATTCCGTACACAACCAGAGTACTTAGTGGCAATTTATTTTGATTTCTCTGAAAGTTGTCCCACTTTTTATGCATCATCACATCAGGTAACCACTTGGTTGGTCATTGTTAAAATGTAATTGATGAAACAACAGAATACGAAAAAACTTCACTGCGGTGGGTTCACTTCCCTTTCAATTGGTCAGAAGTTTTGCTAGTGCACAGATAATATAATACTCTAACTCTAGCTAGTGAGTCTGTTGGGTAGATATAGGTACAAGCTTAGTACCTATCACCTAATCTGATAGGGTTTGGGTAACCATAATGAAAACTAAAAAGTTAAGAAGCTAAGTACTATACTTGGATTCACTCTGACAGGATCGAATGTGGAATGGGCTGATCCGACAGAACCGAAGCCTACAGAATAAGCAAGCTGAATTGGCAATAGGCTGGTCATATTAACATAAACAATAACTGTGAGGGTAAATGAATTCAGACCGCGAATATAGTGTGTAGAACGCCCTTGGGCTAAGTGGAGCGACGACCTTCACTTAATCGAGTTAAATGACAGTGGAGAGGTATATTTAACTGATTTAAAAAAAAGAGGAGGTTCTCAATTCGGTTGTTTTTTTTTCTATCAGTGGACTACTAAAATAAAACTAATTAGGCTGGTTAAAATGACTATCCACAATTATGGCAATGTCAAATCCTATCTTTCCAAAACATTGAGAAAAAAGAACATCAGTCTGATTATAATTTAAATGTTCTTTTCTATCGCCGGAAGCCTAACTAATTTCAACCATGTGCAACCTACGTTTTTGTGATGTCTTCTGCAAGACTGCAACTAACAATACATTATAATGAAGGTAATTGAAAAGAAATAAGGGGTTATTGCTCTATCATAATAGGCTCAGTAATCTTATTGTATGACAAAAATCACTTTTACTTTCTCAAGGCAGTGTTTACTTAGAGCACCTATCTACCTAGTTATTGTTTGCAGAACAATGCGATCGTTTATTATTAGGTATGTGATTGATACAGCTTCTTTAGTTTTTCAAATGTACCTAGGTGTTATAAATAGAATAGAATAATTTATTTCAGATAATTTAAATCCATTTCTTGTTAGTTATACTACTATATTATTAGCAACAATATTAGCTTACAAGCCTGCAAACAGGCGCGAAATGCGACGCGAATCGCACGCGACGCAAAGGCACCGCTCGCGATTCGCGTCGCGTGTCGCGCCTGTTTGAAGGAGCCTTTATGTTAGTATTGTTAGTACTTATCTATAAGTACCTAGACTACTATATAAAACCATTCACTATCGATTCCAAATCGAGCAGCAATGACTTTCAGAAAGCCAAGAAAAAAAAAACAGAAAATCAAAAAATACAACAGAAAAACAACAACAACAACACAAAAAAACAAACAGTAAAATCTTTTTTATTTACAAAATAAATTCATCTTTGTTACGGCTAGCGTGTTAGCAGTCGAGACATAAGAGGCAGTTAAAAGAAAATGATAGTGATTTAATTAAAATTACGTTTTATAAACTTTGCAACGGTTCGATAAACGTTGAATTCTGACTTACCTAAATATTTATGTATTATATTCCTCTAATTTCATCAAGAGCTATATTATTTAATAGAATATCTATTAGCTCATGTCGTAGTCAAAACATTTAGGTACCAATCAGCGGAACTGACTGCCTAGGAGCACCAATGCCACCAGTTAACCAGCCTGCTAACCAGTTTTCTCTTTCAGATGCCAAAGTGCCAAATCGCCAAACCTTGGACCTAAGAGATGTTATAAGTAGATACTTAAGTACCTGATAAAAACCAAACAAACACGCAATATGACATCGACACATCTGGACACATCAGTGACGGACGCAAAGTGACATCTATCAACCGGCACTGGGCCCGCGTGGAGAATTACGGCCCACTCCCTCTCACCGAGAGGAGGCCTGTATCCCAGCAGTGGGAACAGTAAAGTAGGCTGATTATGGCCAAACAGACAGACTGCAATACAACACTGATTGAATTCCTGTGCTAAAGTACCAAACAGAATACCCACTTAGTTAATTTTGCATTGATAGCAGATCAAGACAAGTAGCCGATGACATGTTTATGAAGCTATGCATAAAACGACAACTTGGTTTCTATCAGAGCGGGGTAATTGCGTAACACACTAAAAGTAGCAATTGCTTGTATTTTGACAGTTTAGTGTTTTTAACAGTTCAGTGCTCAATGCGTCATATAAAATTATCTACTACAAATTCGAACATGAAGCAATAGATTAGCAATATCCTTCAAAATGATTCAGATTATGATTGATAGCGTGTTACACAATTAGGATGCAGATTCAATCGAGCAAACAATCTCTTCTCTTTCCCTTTCTATTCAATTTCGTCAGTACCTACAGCCGTCTGCATAAGTTGTTTACCCCTCTGCTAAGGAATTCGGCGACTTGAAGAAAATGCCTTAGGATGAAGAACCAGTTGATCCCATCACGAAGTTAGGATAGGCTCCTTGATATTATAGGAAGATAATAGATTAATAGACATCTGGGAGCTCACGAAAGGAAAGAAAATTGGTCTGAGTCACTGTCTTCTATGGTGAAGAGGACTTTAAAGGTATAGGTATCTTGCAGCACCATTGCGTTAGTAGTTACAACTTACCTTTATCAATGGAATCGTCCAGACAAGTTTTGTACCGTTCTTTATCGATGAACTTCATGCAATGAAATAATGTAAAATTAATCAGTATTTTAAATCAGTATGAATACAACCACAAACTACCATGTGATGCGTGCATAGCGGCCCATCAAATTTTTTCCTAGTACCTATTTTCACAGTTATATAGTGCAAAAATAGCCGGTTCTGTTTGTTTCACCGGTGAAACGGTTCATGTAATGACTTGATGAGATGCAGAATATGTTGTTTTTTTGCTGACTTAATTTTACCTGTGTACTGTACTTATATGAGTCTTGTCGAGCAAGTCTCTAACTTATTGTGCCTGTTCAACCACATCAATATAGTGATTAATTGCATACCTAATCCTTATTTGTAGGGTTCTAGATTCGATCTTTAGGTCAGAGAATCGTTTGATGTTTCGAGGTTTTTCTTTTAGGACTTTCGCAGTAACGGCAACAGGTTGCCCTCCCCCTATGCCATGAAGGCGAAAATATGTAGGTGTTGGTAGGTATATAACAATTCAGCCAACCCCTATACAGACGTGATGATAAAGTATCGCATAGAGGTAGGTATTTAAAGTCTACACTCTATGAATTAGGGACATGGTTTGGATGTAAGTCCCTGCACGTACTGGGCAAAGGTTTTATTTAAGTTTCGTTTATGAAATAAAAATTAATTTATGCTCTTCTAAGTACAGTGGGCTGAATCAATTGGGTACTCCCCTTAAAAGTATCTAGCAACTGGTGTAGGGTACCCAATTGATGCAGCCCACCGTACATACGGCCACCAGCCGAACTATTCTGTAAAAGTCTCACCAGGAACTTAGGTGAAGTGAGCTGTCAATAGTGTCAATCCTTAGCATCAGGTGGAATGACAGCTCACCATTCTTCACCTAAGCTTTCACGGTGAGATTTTTACAGAATACATCGACAGTTCTGTCCGCATCAATGGCCAAGCAATTACGACTAAGATGAAGAGGACATTACAATGTATGTGTATACTTAAACCAATTAAAAGAGACATCATTTCTCCTCGGATTGTCAGCGAACATCATTATAGAGTGGTAAAATCAGTCTTGATCGCATGTAAGTATTAAACAGAAATCGTTTTATTAGTGATCGACGTGGCTGCAGTAACGAGTTAAATTACAGCTAGGGGCTAAACCATTGAACCTGCACTTGTTCATTTGTACTGATGGTGGTCGGTTGATTCTCTGAAGTCGGTGCAATATTACCGAGTAATAATCGGGTGAACGGTTCCTGCAAACACGGTGGAGAATAGTGTAGACCCGTATAGATACCCCATTAGCTATGGAAATGGGAAGCGTTTGGTGTTGCGAAGTCAATCTTGGATTGTAGAGTCGGTCCCTGTTTTATACATACTAATAACGGTGTGCTAGGTAGGTATCTACAAGACAAAGATCGTATCAAACTTTGTAAACAGTTATGATTTTATCCAACAGACACTAGATGCGAGGACACTTCATACTTAGGTAGGTTCTTTCTTGATGCCATTTTTTTATTTTCATTATTTAGGCAACCAACAGCGATACAAATAGTAATCCTATCCCTTTTATTTCATTGTTAGTCGCATTCTTTTTCATCGCATTAATTTCCTATAGGGAGAAACTGGGAGAAACCTACGGAATCGTATGGGGTGGTACCTACCTAGGTAACCACCATACCTACCAAGATAATATATTATAGTTTTTGGTAACCACACTTCAAGAGCAAAATTATTTTAAATGCTAAAACGTTCTCAATGTTTTAATACTTGCCTAATTCCGTGGTCACAAAAACTAAAACCAATAATATCCCGCACTTTATTACACACATTATCACAGGCACTGAACACAGTTTTTCAGAAAAAGAACAATTATCACCTCATTGGGGATTCTTCTATTGCAGTGAAAAAGTAAAAAAAAAAGCTAAATAAGTATTTATAAATGGAACGCGATGCGCGCGCGCTGCCAGTGCAGCGGTGTAGCGGCAAACGATGCGAAATCAACACGTAGAGAAAAGTAAAATGCCCCTCTTGATCGCGATTTGCGGTGCAAACTGCTGTTGACCCTGCCTCTACACAGTAGCCGACCAACACAATTGACTTACGTTCATTGCTCCTTCTATACTTTCTGTCTTGAATCTCTTTTATAATGGCCCCATGAATATTGTTAGAAGGTAGGTATAACCAGATTATTTCTTATTGATATAATTTCCGGAGACGAAAAAATCAAGGGATTTATATACAAGCGATGATTAAAGTTAAGCGACGTTCAAACGTCAAAAATGTATGGTTAAACAGTCGCTAATCTCTAATTAACTTTAAGCAACGTTTATGAATAAAGGGGCAAATTTGTACTATTACCTTGGGAATTCCATACTCGTCGTAATGAATTATGGGTGACTGAAGATGTCGGGTGGCGGCCCTGAAAAAAAAATAGGCCAAGATTCCCTGGACCTCAAAGCCCTAGACGCGCAACATGAGGGCGGGTTCGAGGCTTCGAGGTGGCACATAGAAGAATGTGGTGGAAGCCTTTGTCCAGCTGTGGGACAGTAGGTACAGACCACAAAAAAATATGGAGAATTTTGGAGAAACCTATCTGCTGAAATATAAATTTCTGGAAGGAACAGTCTGAAAAATATTAGATTCAGTTCTGTTTTTCTCTACATAGGTATTCCTTACCTATCAACAATTCTAAATTACTAACTTTATGTAGGTAGGTACTTAAACTTAAATATCAAATCCTTGTTAAAACGGAAACAGAGATAAAGTTAACAATAACATCACAATCTCTTTTAGAATCTAGAACCTGTCTAGAACCCAAACTAAGTAATTGTGGAGATAGGTAGGATATTGAAACAATGCAGACTATTCACAATTACCTACCTACCCACCTATGTCCTGCGTCCTATATCTTTTGCGGCTTCCTAGCGCTTTTGCCAGCGGCTTCGTTCGCGTGGAGGTCGGCGGAAACTATCCCATGGCAACGTAGGTAGGTACTACCGGGATTAAAAGTA
Organism: Gortyna flavago; assembly: GCA_963669345.1. NCBI lineage: Eukaryota > Metazoa > Arthropoda > Insecta > Lepidoptera > Noctuidae > Gortyna > Gortyna flavago. The sequence goes on from OY770129.1 coordinate 13,596,624, forward strand.
GGTATCCTTTGTTCCTAAGCGTCATGGTCTGTCGGTGTTTCAATGTGAGTGGTTAGGAAGTTTTGGGACTTTTTATTATTTTCGAAATAAAAATAAAAAACCAAGCTTTGAATTATTTAAGTTAGTGAATTATTTAAGTTAGTGACATCTAACGCCATCTTTCCAAACTATTATTCATTGCTTTTATGCCTTTGTTGCCCGTAGGCGGCCATTGGTCACTTTAGTCATGCTCATGTGCCTGTCTGTGTCTGTCATAGTAGACAAAGTAGAATTAATTGTTGACCCATTCTCTAAAATACATACTTAATTACCTTTTATTTTTATGCTCATAAATTATATTACCAAGTCCCTTGAAATCGTACCTACTGACTGTACTGCAAAACACTTACTATTTTAGTTGTAAAAGTAGTTTAACTGCGTAAACAATCAATTGTGTTGTGGAAAGCAAAACTAAATAAATGTAGTTATTTGAAAATAAACTGCACATCGCAGGTACTAAATTTGGTATGTATTTAATTAGATTAGATCCGAATAAAAAATATTTGACTACCTTGCACATACCTAATTATTCATAATTATTATTATCGGGCTTAAAACAAAAATGCACTTTTAGGTTATGTTCTTGTATTTTACATAAAAGTACACGAAAGTTTTGGGGCTGAGGTAATAAATGAAACCCATTAAAAGTAATTAGGCTAGAACTTTTCCTTTTCAATGAAACGTAAGAAATTACGAACAAAAATAAACAAACAACAAAATAGAAAGCTGTCAAAACACAGCTGTTTGTTTGCCAGATGCTGAAAAAGTTAAAAATTTTACCTTATTTTTAGGGAAACCTCCTATTATGAAAGTCCATCAAAAACTTCATTGGTTTCACAAAAGTAGTTCACGCCACGGACTTTACCATAATCTTTGAAGTCGGTCGGACTTGGACGTAAGTGGTTTTGTGCTGGCGCAGCCACGGCCAGATGATACCTACTTAATTTATTTAGAATATCATTTTTGCGAACATACGGTAAATCTCGTGGTTGTTTGGTGTTGCACACAGGTTTTGCACTAATTGCACTTACATTTTCTAGTGTTGCCAGAGCAAATAAACTTAAACTTATCACATGCGATAGGAACCACATGTTTTACCCATTTCATTTATCTTGTTGACTTTTGACTTTAGATAACGTATTTACGTTGTAAGTACATATTGCATACAAGTTGTCAATTGGACACTAGTTGTTAAACAAAAGTGAAACCGAGCAGATTATAATTTTTGCGGTATTTTAGAATTTCGTATATTTCCGTTTTTACGGTGTAACATTTAGTTTTTCACTCAGACACACAACAATATACAAACATTTGACATTTAAAATATAATTCGATTATTCTATGTATAATGTTATTCAAAGTTTATTGTTTGAATTAAATTATTTAGCACTTGTTTACAAAGTGGTAAGTTACAAAAAATTTTTTGTTGTTTTTTTTATTGAAACCAAGACAGACAGCAGCTACAACTACCAATGTCTTATATTTTGTTGTACTTCCTAGACCTACCATCTTGCTTAAGCAGAATATAGGTAGGTTTATATTCTAACACGAGCGGGTCACCCTACTTAACACTCTTTTGTATGCTAAACGTTCTGCAGAATGAAGTTTAATGTCAGCGTTGCTATTTAATTTTGCTGTTCCAGTTCTTGGTTTTCTAAAGATTTAAATATTTCGGAATGTTTGATATTCTCGAAGGCCTTCGTATAATCTAAGTAAAGTGATTTATGTATTGTAATCTGAATATTGATTGCGTGATGTTATGTTAATTTAAAAATATACTTACTCTGATTTAGGTACAATCCTACTACCTAACCGAAACTCGTGTTACGGGTTTGGGTATCAAGTTCAAACGTTTTCTTCTTTTCAAATTAGGTACAATGTCTTTACAATCTTACCGTGATTATTGAGGTGAAATGTGACACCTGAACTGCAGTAGACAGACACAGTAAATCTGTGTTTCTCCCGCGAAGCGCCATAACAGACATCAATAAAAATAAACCGATATCTCATTCATAGTATTGACGTAGGATTTTGAACTCAGTGATTCATTTTCCTAATTTCCTAGGTCCTAGCGGTCCTAGCCTGACGAAACGGTTACGAAATAAATGCGATTAGATGTTTAAACTCTAAACACATTCTGACAGAGCGTTAGTTAAGGCGTATTATATTATCTGTGGTTAAGGTCTAAAATGGTGGTCACGGTACTCCTATTATACTATATTTAGAGCTGAATACCTAGTCCTGAAAGTTTAAGACCTGCATTACATTAAGTTTTTGCTTAGTGTTAAATATAAATTCTGAGATCTATAGGTACAAGTACAAACCTCAAGAGCTCAATACAGAATACTTAAAAATTTGTAATCTACTCGAAGGGCCAAATAACACATTAACAACAACAACATTTAGGTACAACATTTTTAAGAAACATTTTATATTTTTTTACATTTCACATAAATATTATACGTTCGATAGATACTTAGCTGTAATAAATGTTGATATTTATGTTGATTTCATTCAACGTACAATTGCATTACTTAGTTGTAGGTATCGTTATATTTTTCAATCTGTATTCTTTGCACCAATCATATAAAATAGTCTAATCATAATATTATTATCTATGAACTATTTCATAATTATTTTTGTGCTCTTGTGATACGTTACACGTGTAGGTAAATTAATTTTCAAGTGTTTCCATCAAAATGTTTTCAGCTAAGCGGCTTGGTTACATAGACTTAGATATGGAACAAAATCGTGAAACTCAAGGTCAGACAAATACTATAATTATATTTATTTATTGTGCTAACTATGTGTCTCGTCGTAACTCGTACCTTTAAATGTCTCATTCATTTTTGTGTTTACTGTTTATAGGTGTTCGGGTATATATGTTCGTAGGTAAACAAATCTTTGTTGTAAGCTGTAATTTGGGACTTTATTGCACGCCTCGCTTAGATACAAGTAGTAAAGAAATTGAGTATACACACACACACACACACGCGCCGTCATATTCATTATTATTATTTTCGGCAAGAAAGAAATGCCGCTTTTCTTATTCGTTACGTTTGCAGTCAGCAGTTACACATAAGTCTCCATTTGTTTACTACTCTGTGTTTGTTCTTGTCTTATTTGTTTTCTGGCTGGCTGAAACTTATTTTTTCGTTTTCTAGATTTATCTATTCGCCTGTCTTTCTGTATATTTGCATGATTTTAAAATACACATTAAATTACACAATGACATATTTGGGACATTATTATTGTATATTTTTTACAGATGACAATGACAAAAATCGAAAAAGTCATAATAGGTAGGCAAAAATACTTTACCCCGATATTAAATTATTTTAAAGGTCTGAGTATTTTATTTGGAACTATTCAACTTGCAGATGGTGGGAAAAATTGTGCTTACGATGTCATCTAGAAGACTCAACACCATCATGGCAACCGTCTTGGTGGTCAAAAGTTTTTCCCTTTCCTTTCTTTTCAACCTACAGACAATCGGCACAACAAATCTGCATTATAATGTTCTGTAAGTACTGTTTTCTACAAACTACGTAGTTTATTTTGTAACGATATGATTATGTAACTATACATTTTAGGTAGGTAGACATAGGTAGGGATTACATATCTACTGTTCTGCTTATCCAAGATCTAGTTTATCTCTGTTTAAATGGTCAATATCACGCTGTTATCAAAACACTATTAAGAAAATCTATCTGATGACAATATTTTTGGAAAAATATGAATAAGTAACAGACTCTGTTTTTCAGATCGAAGATTTGAAAAGAAAAATGGGAGGCCTTTGCCCAGCAGTGGGACACAATGTAGGCTAACAAAGAAAAAATTGTGGGTAGGCTAGTGTGACCTTACCATACCTAATCTAATAAAGTTATGTTTATCTAAGTCACTCGCACCTATCGTCAACATTATATAACCTACACATTAAAATGATTATGTATTCTGATATTGACGCAATCCTAATTGAAAGCACCTGACTGTCCTGTGACTATGTATTTATAAGATCACGAGTTGACGTAAAATTACAAATAGGTATCTATAAAATCAATGAAACGCGATGATATTACACCCTCTACGATACTGCAACCTTCTATTTAGAGCAATAAGATTTCGTTCTGGCTTTAGTTCTTCTCACATGGGGTATCCTGTATGCAGAGCTCGGCGAGTCGATAGGATTAAATGGCGAGCTACTTAGTATGTCACTACTAGTCATCTCCGCGTACTTAATAGGCTGGATATGGCTGAAGATCACAACACTGCCAGCGCTAATAGGCATGCTGATTACTGGTATAGCCTTTCAAAATCTCCAGCTGGTGCATATGACGGATTCTTACAAAAAAGTCAATCAAGATTTGAGGTGAGTACATTTCGTAGATACACACTCTGCAGTCTTAGCGCCAAGATTTTTATTGTTTATGAAACTTTGCAGGAAAATTGCGTTGGTCATTATCCTAACCAGAGCTGGACTTGGTCTGGATGCTGCTGTTTTAAAGAAACATTACGCTGCCGTGCTGCAACTAGGTCTCTTACCGTGGTTAGTGGAATGCGTAGCAATAACCGTTAGCACACATTACCTCTTGAATTTACCTTGGATATGGGGTTAGTAGGTTTAATTTTTAATTTAGACTAGTAGAATGTTTGGTCTTTTGGCTAGAGGCTAACCACGTTTATGTGTATCTTCCTAGCACATAAGCCGAATTTGCTTACAATACAAAAACAGTCTCATAAATTCATTTTGTTTCAGGCTTTCTTCTAGGTTCAATGATAGCTTCAGTGTCACCAGCAGTGGTAGTCCCATGTCTATTCAGGTTACGTGACGTTGGTTATGGAGTTTCCAAAGGCATCCCAACAATTGTCGTTGCTGCAGCTGCGGTGGATGACTCCATAAGCGTTGCTATATTCGCCATTATTCTGAACGCTATGTTCTCAACAAGATCTGCCACTTTAAATATCATTAAGGTAAGGCAGGCAATTCATATGTGTTTTTTATTTTTGAATTCTATGCTATTTCAACGCTGTCATAGATAAGTAAACCACAAACATACAATTAATGACAAAAAAAAACTTCATTTATATTTTTGAAAATGTACTTATTATATATTATTTTCTTTTGACTCTCAGGGCCCATTATCCATTATTGCTGGTGTAGCCCTCGGATCACTTTGGGGAGCTATGACGTCAATTATTCCCGAAATAGGGGACACTTACGTAGTGCCATTAAGATTCTTAGCTCTCTTCCTAGGTGGCCTTTTTTCTTATTTTATATCGAGCATGATTGGATGGAGTGGTGCAGGTAAATATTCTTAAAGCTTGTTCCTTAAGCTCTCAGAATTTTGAAACTTAAATAAAAGTGACGTCTATGATATAATTATCACTCTTAGGTCCCCTGGCCATAGTATCGTCGGGATTCGTAGCGGCATACTTTTGGGAGAAACAGGGCTGGCCTGTAAACAAAAACCCAGTCAGTAATATTTTTAGAATCTTGTGGATATTCTTCGAGCCCATATTATTTTCATTCACAGGAGCTCAAGTTACGGTAAGTAAAGCCGTTAAACAAATTTTATTAAGAATCTTGAGCTTTTCAATAAGAATAATTTATTTTGTCAACAGATTAGTGCCTTAGATCCACAAGTTATAAAAATGGCTACTATTTGCCTCGTGTCCTGTCTAGCGATACGTGGTGTCGCCACGTATTTTGTGAGCTTTGGCTGCGGTCTCAATAGTAAAGAGAAAATATTCATTGGTCTCACGTGGACAGCGAAAGCCACTGTACAGGTAGGTATACAGGTATTTTTAAATGCATAAATTTATTGGTCATAATCGTCATTCTTATGCCCTTATCCCAACTTATTTAGGGTCAGCGCAACATAATATATCTTTTTCTTTCATACTTCTCTAATATTCTCGTCTCTAGTTTTTGGCATCTCGGTAGTTACCTCCTTTTCTAGCAATATCATCTTTCACACAGTCCATCCATCATTTCTTTGGTCTCCCTACTCGAGTCATACACATTCATACTTGACAAGACTTTCCTCACAACATTTTGTCATTCCGCCACATATATCTATGTATTGGTACACGGTGCATTTTATGGATGTACCGCACACACTTAAATCTATTGTGTTTTCGATTAATCTGCACTTATGTTTTCCAGGCAGCATTAGGACCAACTGCTTTGGACTTAGTTACTAGTGGACAAACATCAGGTGCCGCTAAAGAAGATGAAGAATACTATGCCAAGGCAATCTTAGCTGTCAGTGTATTAAGTGTAATGATATCCGCCCCTCTAGGAGCGTTACTTATTGCTCTTGCTGGCCCTAAATTGCTCACTAAAGATGACTGTGAGTATCAAATATTTACTAAAAAAATGTACATCTTTTTAAGATTTGGTCCTAAAGTGGTGTTTCGTTTAATTACAGCTAACGAGATACAAATTCCAGATCCAGAAAATCAACAGTCTACCCATTTAGGACAATCGTAATTTATCGTATCTCATTACTTCGTAATAAATAAATTATACAAAGATGGCGATACCTGTAATACATAAATGGTACTTAAATAACTAATGAGGAGCAGTGGTGGCCCAGTGGTATCTGCCGCGACTTACGAGTTGTAGGTCGTAGGTTCGAACCATAGAAATGTAAAAAACTTCTTTCATATATCATGGTTCGAACCCAGACAGGCGTTTTACTTTGTGTTAATTATTTCATCACTACTGCTCTCAAAACGGTGAAGGAAAACATCGTGAAGAAACCGCCATGTCCTAGAACCGTTAATTCGAAGACATGTGACATCTACCAACCCGCACTGGGCAAGCTTGGTGGATTACGGCCCACTCCTCACCGAGAGGAGGCCTGTGTCCCAACAGTGGGAACATTATAGGCTGATTATGATGATATGATGAAATAACTAAGTAGGTACCTAGGTACTTAATAATCGAATATTTTTTATGGTGTTTTTATCAATAAATTTTATGGTACTTAGGTTAAATTTTACATACCTACTTAATTTTGAATACAACAATCCGTTCCATCACTAAAATAACTGATATCACTCGGAAATCTGCCACGCTTAAATGGAATTGGGCTGGACACATCTGCCGCATGTCAGACGATCAATGGGCTAAACTTACGACCCAGTGGGTCCCGCTTAATGGCAAACGACATCGCGTCAGGCCCAGATAGTAGGATGAGCTGGACTCGTTTGATACGGCGGGTCACACTAACGGGAAACCTTGTTGATTATCGCGATAAGTTATCGTTAACGCCCGATCATCGCGATGATCAACGACGTTTCCCGTTGGTGTGGCCCCAGCATTATAGATTGGTCCTTGGCAGCTCTGGACAGGGAGAGATGGAAAGAGAGTAGGGAGGCCTTTGCCCAGCAGTGGGATATAAACAAAAAAAAATAATACTTAGGTAATAATGTGTGTGTTCACTGACTACACTGTGCCTTTTTACATTTTTACTTTATAATATTTTATAAACAATTTTGAATACCTACCTACTTGTATTGTGTTATTATTGAACCCTTTTGTAGAACTTTTAATTAATAACTATGATGGAATGCGATTGTGGCAACCTGTGCACACTTGTAAAGTTTTTACACTTTTGGAGTGAAAATTATCAGTATCGTTTAGGCTCTTTACACTATGCCGTGCTGCTGCAGCTGCGGCATAATGTGTAAACGGATGTCACTCAGGCTGGCTGGACAAATCTTCAAAATAACTCGCATTTAACTAGGTCAATAGGGCATTTTATGTGACGGCTAAACACCCTTATATCAGAATTTGTGACGCAACAGAATCTTAGATAATCGATCGAAAACGTGTCCAGCCATCTTGATAAACCACTTTTCGCTGGTCTCTCAATCTCGGTAACGGAAGTGATTTTGACGACATTTTGCTTATCAACGGGCGTCACATAAATTTGTGACAGGCATCGAGCTAAAAGTTTTGTGATACGTACAGCGGTTTAGTAGAAAAATGCAAAAATCTGTGTCCAGCCATCTTGATTTTACGTATAAAACTTTTGGCTGGCACTTCCGAATCTCAATAACGGGAGCGTTTTCGAATATGGTTCCTTTACTAACATTTAGTGACGCAATTTGTGACAGTAATAACGTTTGATTTATGGCGTCACATGTAAGGGTTTACGAGAAATCAATAAAAACTTAATGTCCAGCCAACCTGAGCTCAAGCTGGCTGGACACATGTATCTCCGCTGCGTGATGATCTACGGCCTTCGAAATATGTTCAAATTTTTGTGACGGGGACGATAATGATTTACTGAATTTGTGACGGAGAAACTTTGAGTAGTTTCAAAGATATTGATCATTTAAATCTTCCCATACAAACACTGCAGTAGGGTTACCAATAATGTAGGTTTTATGTAGGACTAAGTATGTTTTAAGGTGTTTTCTTTAATGGATGAAAATCCGTGTTTTGGTGATATTAATACGAACAACTGTAGGTATTTAAGGAGGAAGCGCTAAAGTAGCCCGCGAAATTCAAATTTTCTTACGTTTTTTGCAATTTGCTGGTCAGTATTAAGTGGTACGTTGATTCAAATATGATTCGCGGTCGTAACAAATATGTATTTACAGAATTATAATCATTACAATCAGTAATACAACTTGTTAACTTAGTATAATCCCCAAATGTGAAGATTTCATGAAATAGTCACTTGGTCTTAGAAAGTTGTGTTGATGAATTATAGATTATAATTCTGTAAATACATTTTGTTACGGCCGCGAATCATATTTTAATCATCGTACAACATAATCCTGACCAGCAAATTGCAAAAAACGTAAGAAAATTTGAATTTCGCGGGCTACTTTAGCGCTTCCTCCTTAAATCGATAGAAGACAAAAGCGTAGAAGTGAGGAAGGGGGGAGGGGTAATTTTTTGATGTTATTGCTTATTTACATGCAGATACCTACTCTTTTTAGTAGGTAGGTATTGGTGTTTTTCATGGTAAGTACATAGGTAGATATTGTGTCAGGATAACTAATGCTCGAAGGTATTTAAATGAAAAAATGTTTGCTGTAAATAAAATCACATTTATTGATTTGTACTTTTTATTGAGCGTTTCAAATGACGACAATCAACTCCATTTGCGCTTCAGTAACCCCCGCCTTGTACCACAACGTTGTTTTTACCGCCGCCCAAAGTGTTTGAAGCGCAAATGAAGTCGGTGGTAGTCATTTTAATCAAATATATAAACGGTGACAGCGAGCGCGATACGGTCTGCACAATTGGCAGAATTGTCGACATCGGCACCATTGCCATAAAGAAAAATAGAATAGAATAGAATTTTATTTTTAGGAATTTTGTCTATGGGAATATCGCTGTCATTCTATTTTCTTTAGTAGAGTAATTGGCTGTGGTATTTTTATGCCAAAAAACCAATAAGAATCCACGATTCTAATAAGTTATCTGTAGTTGAAATTAAATAAATGGCCGCATCGATGTATCGTTCATAAACATCGATGTTGAAACTGGAAACATTGTTCTTAAGAACGATGTTTTCTCAGCGCCATCTATGAAAATCAAATACAAAGCAGGCGTGGCTGCTACCGGCCGATTAGTCGATTAAAAAAAAAATCCTTTATTTATGTAAAAATGATGGTCACCTCACAATATTAATGGATGTTTGTATGGGAAGATTTAAATGATCAATATCTTTGAAACTACTCAAAGTTTCTCCGTCACAAATTCAGTAAATCATTATCGTCCCCGTCACAAAAATTTGAACATATTTCGAAGGCCGTAGATCATCACGCAGCGGAGATACATGTGTCCAGCCAGCTTGAGCTCAGGTTGGCTGGACATTAAGTTTTTATTGATTTCTCTTAAACCCTTACATGTGACGCCATAAATCAAACGTTATTACTGTCACAAATTGCGTCACTAAATGTTAGTAAAGGAACCATATTCGAAAACGCTCCCGTTATTGAGATTCGGAAGTGCCAGCCAAAAGTTTTATACGTAAAATCAAGATGGCTGGACACAGATTTTTGCATTTTTCTACTAAACCGCTGTACGTATCACAAAACTTTTAGCTCGATGCCTGTCACAAATTTATGTGACGCCCGTTGATAAGCAAAATGTCGTCAAAATCACTTCCGTTACCGAGATTGAGAGACCAGCGAAAAGTGGTTTATCAAGATGGCTGGACACGTTTTCGATCGATTATCTAAGATTCTGTTGCGTCACAAATTCTGATATAAGGGTGTTTAGCCGTCACATAAAATGCCCTATTGACCTAGTTAAATGCGAGTTATTTTGAAGATTTGTCCAGCCCGCCTGAGTGACATGTAAACGGCCTTATACAGAAACCTGACATTTAAAACTCTCATAATCCGTGAAAGTAGCAAAGATTACATAAAAAATATTAGAGTGGAGTTTTTGCATCGGTTCTGGCAACACAGGACGGTCAATGTCATCTGAGGATTCTGACTTTGACTGACGGGCCATTAAAATTAAACTTTTAAAACAAGAAAAACTTTTCTCAACTTTGTAAAACTTCTATTTAAAAATGTATTATAGGTATATTTTTACATAAATTAAAATGTCTGTTATCGTAATTGCTGTAGGCACTGAAAGTGGTGTTCCCATATTTTCAAGGAAACGCGGTAATAATGAAAGTGTGAGTATACATGACCAAAATTCAGTTAAGTATTTTATAAAATTAAATAGTTCCAAAAGGTAAAATACAAAAGTAATTTATTTTTTGTTAAAAAAAAATGTTTTAGTAACTGTCTAGTACTGATTTCTTGGAACAAACTTCTTAGCACTGACTGACGAACTATCCCATTCTTCGATTAGGTCCAATTCTCCACCATAGCTTCCCTCCATGGCATCAATATGTTCAGTAAATGCCATAATTTATCCATGATAGACACTAAAGTCGATAATGGAGCTATTCTTTGGAAAGAATATTGTAAAAGGTATGTTAGTCATTGATTTAATCACAAGACTTAATGGCTTTCGGCTTTGTTAGCTTTTCACCTAGTTAATAAGGAATAACCCACCCCTAAGATGACCCTCTGAGGCTCTGATGGAGTCTGACTAAATTGTTAGTTATTAAAATTTGCTTCCTAAAATGTCAATTTAAGCTGCACAGACTGATTCCTGCCTTATGACTTTATTTTTTAAGTTCTCAGCAGTAAAGTTTATGTGAAACTTTTCAGTGTAACACTAATCGGCATAGCAACAGGAGGACTGGAATGTGATCTAGAACTTCTCTTATCCTGTGTCCATGATGCCATGGTCTTCTGCATTGGAAAGAAAGAGCTGGAAAATTTAAAGAACATTGACCAAATAAAAAGAGATTTGAGACTATGTTATCCCATCTTGGATTATTTGTTGGAGTCTTTGGATCCTAACGCATTATCCAGTCCCCTTCCGACATTGGTGCTGGATTTGATACAAAGTATTTTGTGTCCACAGGCTCAACAATTACAGGTATTTTTCTTATTTTTAATACTACTGTTACTGTTATCCTGCATCATCCCACTCCTGGGCAACGGCCAGTGCCCATGACTCCAGCTTTATTTTTAATAGTGTTAAAAAAAATTAATAACACCTGTCTATTACTGCCCCACTAAAGGGCAAAGGCCTCTTCTCATACAAAGAAGACTCAAGCACCAGACTTGCTATTGCATGTTAAATATTTAAAGCCATGATGTCAAGAACTTATAATCTCACCCAATACCAGATTAAATTAATTCATGAACTGTTTAATACTTTGCATCATGATATTTAAAAAAAAAACAAAATAATCATAACTAATGTAATTTATTTCAGCAAGCTCTCGACAACTATGCAGAAAGTGTGACAGGTAGATGGGCCTGTCTTATTATTCACGGACACTTGGTCGCTACTAGTTCAGACTTCTGCGAGCTGGATCCACGAGAGGCCCGTTTGATGCTGCTGCTTGCTGCAGCTCAAGATGGCGCTCCACTGAGGGACACTCCTGTGTATTTACCACAGATGAGCCCTAATGTTAGTATCCTAATGCTCGTTTTCAGTCAAATCAAGCGACACCTAAATCAATGCCTAAATAAAAGCGCACTATTGGATTTTCAACGCTACATTTACTGCCGAAAATAAAATAAATCAATATCGCGCTTTTGGATCCACGAGAGAGGGTCGATTGATGCTGCTGCTTAAGATGGCGCACCGCTGAGGGATATTCCCTGTGTATTTAACACAGATGAGATGAGCCCTAATGTTCTTTTTCAGTAAAATCAAGAGACTCCTAAAACAATTCTTAAATAAAAGCGCGCTGTTGGATTTTCAACGCTTCGTTTACTGCCGAAAGTTGAAAATCTAACAGCGCGCTTTTATTTCGGCATTCGGTGTCTAGTGTTAGTGAAAACGGGCATTAGTTTAGAATAACATACACAACCTGGCTTATAAAAGCCAGTCTTTTCTCGACCTTCTGTCTGACTGTTATGAATTAAAGCCACATGGTTCATTCAACAATTGGGAAGGGAGCACTCTCGTAGTCTGTGACCCCGATCCACCAGAACAATGACTGGGTAAAATTTTTCACTAGTGTTTAACTTGCCCTAATTCATACCAACTTTTTATGTTCTTTTCAGGTTGCCTTCAGAGCTGTGACCTGTAAACTTTTGGCAGATGTTTACATTTTGGTGGTCTGTGGAGCGACCCCTGCTTTATCGCAGATAGATGAAATAGTCCTGCAGTGCTGGGAAGGTTATGCATCTATTATAAAAGAAGCTAAACTTGCACACCCTCGAAAATTTCCAATGAGCTTGACATTTGAGCCATGTGTCTTAGGGTAAGTAGGTACCCTTAGTGTTACCCTTATTATTGTTTAATTCATATGCCAAGAATACTATTTATTTCACCACAGGTTTTGTCTAAAGAGAGAGGCAGGATGGCACAATCTTAAGGCATAAGACCGCAAGACTGACAGACCGTATTTTGACTTCTTTGGTTATTATAGATCTGATACGAATGTGAATTTTTTTCATACAACATTAATATTCATAGTCATGACTCAAATTCGTTTATGCGAATATAAAAAATACGTGCATAAGAATTAGGTTCACTTTCGCATGACACGGTTACTTTACTAGTAACACTGACCTGTATTAATAGAGTTCAGTGACTAGTAAAGTCAAAGTAAGGTCTATAAATCTTGCCCTCAGGAAGGGCATAGGATGCCCGGCAGTGGGTGGAGTGATTCGGGCTATCAGAGCTGTGGATGATTATAATTATTATTATTATCAAGTGTCAGATCCATGGAAGTCATTTACCAAATAAAACGCTACTAACACATCCATTCTTATTTCAGGGTACTCGTAATAAACATAAATAAGCGACGATGTGTTTTCTCGCGCCACTTGCACCTATCTAATCAGAAGGGTCGAGGGATGTCAGGGGCACACAGAATGGACATTTTGAGGACTTTTTATGTCACCTCTGCGAGAGATCTTGCACCGGAATTGAAACTCAAGGACGGGAATCATAAAGGTATTTTTAGCATGTCGTTTTGCGGGACTTAGCACACTGTAAGGACCGATGCAGACCTGAAATATCGAACTTGCACCTGTTAAATAAAGTTTAAAATGAATAATTTTCCATTATACCGAAATCGCATTAAAGCAAATAGAGGTGCGCGTCACAGGTTCGAGTCAAGGTTTTTTTTTTCGACTATCTTAAGGCGCGGCGCATAGTTGGTCATATAAATATTATTTATCACCTTTATTTTAATCCCAGGAATGGATGAGGAGATTGTGAACATGTGCGAGACCTATTGGTGTTCCGAGTACCACAAATGTCACGCACAGAGATCTGGAAACCTTTTGTGTTGCACACTTTATGCATCAACAGTGCAAATGCAGACTATAAGGTATGTAAGATAATGTTTTAAAAAACCAGTATAAGGAACAGGGTGTAAAGTTCACTCATCCTCCATAGAACAAAAATAGATCCTCTCTTTTCTATGGAGTTATGTCTGGTGGGCAGCTACTCGACGATTTATGTCGGGACGTTGTAAAATGCTAGTTGCGCGGTAAACTCTATTTGCGCGATGCAAGCTTTTGCGTGACGTCAATGCGTAGTTCGCATGTGGCGATGTAGATACACCAACCCACACAACCAAAAATCAATAAACTTCAATAAATTTTATGGATTGTTGACAAATGTTTTTTTTTTTTTGTTTCAGATTGCTAACAAATCAAATACTGCAAGATTTGAGCACTAATAAAGACGTTTACTGGTAAAATAATGTTGATACAGTCTGTATGTGATAGTTCTAGCAGCATTTAAAGCCATAATGAATCCTGTTGCTTAATTCCTTCAGATCAGGGTATTTCATATTCGGCTCGAAACTGAAGCTGTAGGTAAAAAGTGTGAGTGAAGTTTACAATTAAACTACTCCTGAAAAATAAGGGATGTGCATGTGTTAAAAGTTTAAATGAATAAAAAGCTCAGCTTTATGTATAGTTTCGCTTTTAATACCTGAACATTCAAACTATTACACATACTATGCTGATGGTACTAGATGATATAAAATCTTAAGTAAGTCTCTAAAAAGGCAATGTATTTATCACTGAATATACTCTTTGTCTAAGCTTAAAATTCCGTTTGGTCATATTTAAAATTAACACAATAATTTCACAATGATACATTAAAATGAGGAATATGCCATAATTCCTATATTTACAATAATCTTCCTCCCATTTCAATTCTATTGCATAATTTCGGGTAGATCAACGGAATTTTAGAGATTGCGTTCTACTAATCATATTCATACAAGATTCATGATTTTAAAATGTATTGATACAAAATACCGATTTACCTACACATCAAATAAATTATATCGATATAATTTGTCATTGTAAATATGTAAATGATGAAGATTTAAAATATTTTATGGATGTCGAAGTCTATATGGCTTTAGTTGAAGAATTTGAAGTTTTAGAATATTCACAAATAAGTAATGTGAACAACACATATTTAAGAACTCCTTTATAATATTCAGTAACATTGTAATATTCAGGAGAGGTTCGTAAAAGTTTCATCAAATACATGCCACAATTTATTTCACTCAAAAAAAAACACCCTAAATCTTAGGCGGATCACACACTGCGACGCACCACGCGACGGGGCGCATATAACGGGCCCCCGCGCGTGATTTTTTACATACAAATTGAATAAAAACGCGCTTCCGCGCGTGGAGTTTGGCTCCGGTTCCTGTGCCCCGCTGCGTGGTGCGGTGCAGTGTGCGAAGCTCCTTAATTCAATTAAAACTCCCAAGGTTAAAGTCTCGGACACAAAATAGACATTGATTTTTTTTAATATTTTTTGAATGATTATTATTTGTGAAATACTGAGATCAGTTTATAATTTATATAGGTACTTACACGAAAATTTTAAACATAATTTTTAGGCACTGTTTTATTTTCAACTCTCGGCGCTAAGCCAAGCATTGACAATCCAGTACGCGGTAATAAAAAATAAAAAAGCGCCCGACCGAACGTAGGCTTATAGTAAAATAAATGAATAAGCTATCGAATTAAAATAAAATTGCATAATACATCAAATTCACGAATAATTTAAACAAATACACATACAGTGCTTGGTCCAAAAGGGACAAAAATTAAATTCATAGTTGCATTAATAAATCTGTTCTGATTATTCATTAGGTACTTGTGGAACGATAAAAATTTCACCCGCGTGCTAAGATAAAAAAAGCATTACTAGTCTAGAAGAGTAAAACTACAATGGTAAAGTAAAACTTCAAAGCCACTCACGCTTTAAATTAAAATCAATAAATATGAAAATTAAAGTAATGGCAAATATAAAACATACACTGCCTTAGTATGCATACACACGAGCGGCGCTCGTCAACGGCAGAGGCACCAGTCGACGGCAGCCGTCGATATCCGTCGACGCTAGCCGTCGAAAACGTGCCGCTCGCGTGTTTGAGTGCGGTGCTCAAATATACGAGCGTCACGTTGTCGACGGCGGCGGTAGACGTGTCGACGGCGGCAGTTGCCTTTGCCGTTGACGAGTGCCGCTCGTGTTCACACATACACACAAATCTGATATCGAACATTTGTGACTGGCCAAAAATGTTTATTTTATAAAAACAACATCGGCTATTATGCGATATCAAAATATAGGCGGGAGTAGAATATGTTTAAAATTGTATTTAAATTATATTCAAATCTATGCTACTTCGTTACACGTTTCTATAGTATGTGATTGAAAAGTCCTCCATGATTTGCCGCTGGTTGAGAACTACTCTGGGTCAATTAATTCAATTAAAAAGGCTCTCCGTTATCGGTCGATAATATCGGATGCGTTATTGCAATAATGCGTCCCGATTCCTTGCCACGCAGCTGCGTTTTTATCATCCGATATTTCTAACGTGTGCGTGTAGCCTACAGTACAGGCCCCCAGACCGCACAACGCGTTACTACGTTATTTATAACGCAGGTGTGTGTAAGATTGTATGCGTCCTAATACAAAATGTTCTAAAAACTCATGTCGGAATATGGCAGGACGGAGGAACGCAAGGGTCCTACTTCTATTGCGTCGTTATTATCGCAGCAATGTTAAACTTCGTGGCCGTCCTAATACAAAATGTTCTGAAAACAGATATCGGAATAACGCATCCGATATTATCGACCGATAATAACGCGCCTTTGGGGGAGAGCCTAAATTCTATGTTTAGTGCGCCATCGTTTGTTTGTTATTCGATGATTTTATCAGCGCCAAGATTTGCAGTCTTACAAACGTGTACTGAGGAAGCTTATTCAAATAAACACTACTTAAAACTATTTAGCAATCTGCATTGAGGTTGTTTTATTTTACATTTTAGTTGTTGTATCAGGTCGAAAATTTTTAATGAGGGTCCTACTTTCATTTCTAATATTTCGATGATTTCGTCTTTTGTCAACTGTAGCATCATATGGCCGGTGATGTTTGAGAAGTTAATGCAGTAAGGTTGGCAGTCGTTGACAGTGAGGAACCTGGCAACGTCTGCTGTGGTCCAGTTTTCAGGATCAACAGAGTTCAGGACATCTAAGGGTACTGATGTATTGACTAGTCTAGGTATCACCTTGTCAGGGTCTGAATCCTCAATGGAAGCAACTGGGGAAAGCTGCGGTATGTTCTGACTTGAATCTTGAGATATGTCAGTGTGATCATGTGTGTTCTGAGATGTATCGGTTGGTGTGTTTGTGGATATCTCTGTAGGTGTATTCTGAAATAAATAAAATGGAAACATTAAAATGAGATCAATTAGGTATTTAGGTTCAACAAAAACCTCTGTTCAGCCAAGAAAGTGTTAGTGAGGTTGTATTACCTACACGGAAAGTAATATTCACCTCTAAAGGTTCATGTTTCGAAAATATATATAATGTCTGTTCCAAAAGTATCTGCTGAATGTGTAAACAAACTGTTTGATTCTTATGCAAACACTCACTAAATGGAATAAGTACGACATTCACATAATTTTCAGTCGAAACCGAAACTATAACCGAATATTCGGCTTCTCTTCTAGTTTCGGGCGAAACCGAAACTTATGAAGTTAAGAGCAGGTATCAACCAAAATAGCCTAACTTCAATATGATTTTTCATGAAATTGATGAGACTTAGGTATAAAATAAAAATAACACGAATAACTACATGATATTTCCAAACTTATTGTGGCACAGAAAGACAAAATAGTAAAATTTTCTCTAATAAAAAACGTCACGAAGTTACCTCCAATTTTAACGACTTTTCGATTTGTACTTAATATGCTTATGACTACTAGAATGAAAATTTGATGATTAATTTATTAATATAAAGCGACTTAGATTGTGGAAGCATTTTTTTTTATTACTTTTATTTGTGGTTTTATTACGACGATAAGCTAATAGCACTTACGACGTTCTTAGTTCGTGGAAGAAATCATCTTCTGTCGCACGTTGCGGGAACTTTAAACATATATATGTTTCACAAATCAGTCGCCCCCGCTCTGTTGAGACGAGTGGACTGCGCTCGAATTTTCGGCTGCGCTGCTACATATTTAATTTACGTAAACAATATTTTCGTAATTTATCACTTTGTAGGAAAGACACTGTGAAATAGAAAATATGGCAAAATAACTAAAACCACTCCCGAAACGATTATTAAAAACAATAAGACTTGATAAACTAAACAAATACCGAGGCAAAACTATAAAATAAAAATATTGAAATAATTCAATGTTGATATTTGAAAAGTCAAGATGACATACATTTTATTTGACAGATTTTTGACTGGTATAGTACCACTAGCGCCATTGTTCTGCATTTCGGTTCATTTTCTTGCGGAGAAAATTTGCAACATAGCCAACTAGCGTTCATTTGAAAGTTCCTGTGGAGATTTTAGACCTTACGGCGATTAACTCAGAATCCAAATTCGTTTTCTTCCACTTTTCTTGACAAACTCCGTATAAGGTTTTAGTAGGTACTATTCCCTAAATCAAGTTGAAACTCGAAATTCAGCGTAAAGGGTTTATTATTGGAGCATACAAAAGAAATATCGGAAATTAAATGCGTAATGAGTTTATTGTGGACAAAAGTACGAAACGGTGTGCACATGCAATATTTCATACAGATAGTGTTCTCATGACTAGCCTTCTTTTTATGGTGAGGATGAGTAAAGGTTGTGACGGATCAACATGTTTGGGATTGTCGGCTTCGCCGATAAAAGTTAGGCTCTAAATGGGTGCTAAGTTCTATAGAGTTGAGAGAAAGTCTAAAGTTCATATTATAACTTGGCAAGTTTTTAAAGCTAAAGTTTCAACAGTTACAAAAGAGGAACCTAATGAACTTTAGACTTTGGAACCCATTTACATAGATGCCATATCGGTAAATCCGACAAACATGTACTTCTTTTGTACCAAACTTGGGCTCGTTTTCCACAAATGTTTTCGGCGGGGATTTTTTCCTACTCGCACTTCGCGCAGGAAAGGCTTTTAATATGACACATGCCGTTTGACGTTGCATAATACAGTGCAAAATCCACCATACGAATATAATTTTTTACTTGGGTATCACTGTTGCTAATTTATTGACTTTGCACACTGACCTCTATCTTGTATAATACAGGTCAGTGACTTTGCACGATCCTGCAAAGAAAAATCCACGATATACAAATATAATTTTGTTCTTGGTCAACACTGTTTTTCATCAAGATGTGGTGACGTCCAACTTGTAGGTCCTAAACAAAATTTGATTACATTGGAATTTGAACTTTGTCACATCAACATTGAGTTTCTAGTTCCAAAAAAATACTAAGACATGATTCTTAGATTCTGAATTCAAACTTAGCGTATAGTAAGTATATGCAAAATAAACAGATGTTTTTACTTACTAAAGAATTGCATTGAAAATAAAGGGAATGAACAATGATCATATTTCGTTTAAATATTGTAATTTGAGAAACCATTACGAGAAAATTAAATAGGGTTGCTCATCACTGCGCAACAAATTTTCTAAGATTTTTGATAGATATTTTCAATCATCTTTGTCCTTAATATGACCATTTAACGTCGTCATTCTAAAAAGGCTTGATTAAAATAGCTCAAAGTAAAAAATCATAAGATAAGCGATGCGATTATATTGGCCTATATGTCGTTAAAAACAAATTTGTCGAGTTTGTTTTCATCATGATTTATGTTTAGGAGTATGTAATATAATACTTTGATGAAAGTGCTTTTGCTTTTTAGGGTTCCGTACCTCAAAAGGAAAAATCTAAATCCTTAGATACAGGATAACTTCGTTGTCCATCCGTCTGTGCCTTTTTCTCAGGAATACGTATCAAGTTGAAATTGATATCAAATACTTAGATCTACGGTTTCTTGGAGCTGTAAAAATATCAAGCCTCTGATACGCTGATTTAGAAGCTGGCATAAATTGCCATTCATGTTGCGTGTTTTGAAATTTAAATCCATGGGTGTAACTTATAGGTTTTAATTATTCCCGTTGACCTAGAATAATGAAAATTGGCAAGAAGCAAGGTCTCACAGCATAAATAGATACAGGAAAATATCCGAAAATCGTTCATTTGTAATTTCATTCGGAATCGAAAATGTATAGGCATTCAACTCGGTTTGCTCTCTAAGATTTTTTTTTTACAGTTTAGTAAAGTTAGTCCTTCAATCCAGAATTGGAAATTCATAGATAGGCTGTATTACTTGTATGTCCGTGAATCTGTTACCAGCATCGGAACAGATTCAGGGACATACAATAATATTGCCCTATCAAGATATCTACTTGCACAGCCTGCTATCATACTTAGGTACCTACATTGAATAGAGCCGTTTCATCTGATTATTTTGCGTATACTTATTACAGAAGATGGAAATTCAAACACAAATATATATGATTTATACCGGCCGGTCTAATCCCCTGAGACCCCCCCCCCTCCCCCCTCGATCCCCTGCTAGTTCTTCTTCTGTTTTAATCTCTTGCTTACTTGGCCGCCAGTGTTTTGTGAAGACCATTTTTCGGACATTGCTTTTTTATGTTAAAAACTGATAGTTTTAGTTTTTTAAATACAATATTTCGTATCCCCATTTCACTAGCATGTTTTGATTTTGAGAAAAAAATTATTGAAAATCATCTTTTTTTCAACCGGGTATTTAGAAAAAAAATCATTTCTCTGAAACTAAATATGATACGCAATTGTGACCTGAGAAACATCGATGGCGTTTTTTATGCTGCATATTTTAGAGTAAAAATTAACCTCTGAACTTCGTTAGATTCAGACTTATACGAGGTTTTTAGTTTTTAGTTTTAATTTTTTTTCTCGGTAATTCCGTCGTATTTGGAAAAGTTATTTATACTGAAATTATGCCCTTCACCTTCCCTACATACCACAAAAATAACACGTCCTAATTGCGTGGAATCTAGAAACCACAACATTTTAAAGTTTAATCCGTATTCTACGTCGTTAGGGTTGTCGCGCGATTATATTATATTAGTTCATATCCGGATCTGAAGTTATCTCTTTAAATAAAAGGAGAAATTGACTGACTAACATACCAAAGCACAGCCGAAACTACAGAGAATAGGAACATGAAATTTTGCACACGGTTTCGTTTTTAACCGACTTCAAAAAGAAGGAGGTTATAATATGTTCAGCTGGATGTATTTTTTGTTTTTTATGTATGTTCACCGATTTCTCGGTCAATTGTGGACCGATTTTGAAAGTTATTTTTTTGTTTGAAAGGTTATTCTTCCAAATTGGTCCCATAGAAAATAGTTATGATCTGATCATGAACTTTAAAGACATGGAACGGAACTCCTTATAGGATCACAGCACAACTGTCGTAACAAGTAAAATTGCTTTGTTTATACGTGTAGTCGATAACTGACTGGAGGAAGAGGGGGTATATCGAACTGATCTTATGATGAACCCGGAAAGTAGGTATCGGAACTCTGTAATAAATCAATGTAACGTAACCGTGTTTGGGATAATTAGAATTGTCATGAGATGCACTCTGGCTATAAGGTACCATCGACCTAATCTGATGATGGAAGGTACTTTTTAGTTGTAGAACCACCACAAAAAAGTGTAACAAAAAACTACCCTCAAAATACAGTTTTGAAGGGTGTTAAAGTTTTTATGAAAACATTCGCGAACGAAGTTGCTGGCAAAGTGCTAGTTTCATTATAAATAACTTATCCCAATCCTACGGAATTATCGAGAACAGAATAAATAAAAACTAAAAATCTTGTATAAGTCTGCATATAACAAAGTTCCTAGGTTTAATAGTCGAACTTTTAATAACCAATACGTCCCATTAAATAAAAAATTGAGTCATCAAAATTCTGATTCGAAAGTGACAACCCTAGCAAAAACAGTTAATGTGGAATAACTTCTAGATTCCACGCAATTAGGATGTGTTATTTTTGTGGTAGGTAGGGAAGATGAAGGGCATAATTTCAGTATAAATAACTTTTCCAAATACGACGGAATTACCGAGAAAAAAAATAAAAACTAAAAACTAAAAACCTCGTATAAGTCTGAATCTAACGAAGTTCCGAGTTTAATTTTTACTCTAAAATATGCAGCATAAAAAACGCCATCGATGTTTCTCAGGTCACAATTGCGTATCATATTTAGTTTCAGAGAAATGATTTTTTTTCTAAATACCCGGTTGAAAAAAAGACGATTTTCAAAAAATTATATCTCACAAACTAAACATGCTAGTGAAATGGGGATACGAAATATTGTTTTTAAATAACTTAAACTATCAGTTTTTAACATAAAAAAGCAATGTCCGAAAAATGGTCTTCACAAAACACTGTGGGCCGGGCGAAAAGTTTCTGCTGGCGGGAAGGGATTGTGTTTTGTTTTTGTCGTGTTTGATGAGAGGGGTAGGCAAGGAAGCGCGGGTGAAATTTGATTTTTTTCTGGCTTTATGCCCCCCCTTAAGAAAAAAGTTACAAACCTACGAAAAAGAGGTTTCGTAGGTTTGTAACTTTTACAAATAATTTTATTTAGGGTTGATTTTGACATTATAAGTTTACGTTTATCCAAAGAAAAAGTTCAAAATGATGATTGAAAAAACAACCCTTGCAGCCTTTGCAGCTATGCTATTTTTAGCATCTACGATTAGCAATTTAGAAATTTTTCAGAAGCTTGAACCAGTGACTGAGCTCCCGCTTAGTTTTAGCATTAGAAATCAGCGATTTAATCTCTTTTCAGAAGCACAATTCAGTATCTTTAGAAAATGCGATTTTTAAATCGTACTTAAACGGTAGGAGTCGCCAAAATGCGATGGAGCAGTCGAAGTAATAGCTGAAACCTGTGATTTTGCTATCAAGACCGACCGTAGTCGCTATGATGCAGATGTATCTATCGCCCTACTAGCTGATGATGAACCTAAATGACTTAAATTTATAAGTAGACAATTATTTTTTTGGGTTGTTTTGTACACACGGCTACACATCAAGCTATACATAACCAGTATAAGCTGACTTCTGATAGTAAGAAAAACCTATACAATGCGTGGTCAGCTAAAGCTGGAAATGTATAGCTTGATGTGTAACCGTGTGTACCTACATGAAAGGTGAAAAGGGGACCTATCTGTCAATTGTTTCGTTCGTTTTCTATCAAAACCGAACAGACAGCTCACAAACGCCAGATTTCTTAGCCGAAACCGAACCTTCAGTCGGACACTAGTTTCAACCTTATCCCACCACTTTTTCCAATAATTATTGTTTGAATAACATTATTAAAATTGCAATTGAAAAAACATCGAGGAAAAATTTTTTGTTATAAAATTAACCTCGACCATGAAATGAAAAACAATTATAGGCCGACCGCTTAACGGAGACGTTTCCCGAGGTAGCAGCGCGGTGCGGGAGGGGTGTGGTGACGTGATGCGAGAGCTCAGTGATTCGTCAACTTGTGACAACTGTCACCCCTGCCGCACCGCGGAGGTACCTCAGGCAACGCGACGTCTCAGTTAAGCGGTCGGCCTATAATGTGATTTAAAATGAAAAAATCAAATCGGAGCACTCAATTTGTAAGTAGCTACAAATTCGCATTTACAGGTACATTTTCCAATCCATTGTTTTATGTACATTTTGATCAGATACTTTTGGAATAGACCATAGACATAAGAAGGAACTCTCAACTTACCGGGCTCTCTGGCTTCATATCAGCAAGCCTTTCTTCAGAAGGCTCAGGGCTATCCTTCGAGTCCTTAGACTCTGTATCGACGTCCATCTTGGCTGGGTTGGAGTCAGTTTCAGGCAGACACGGGGCATCCGCAGATACTTCAGACACGCTTGTAGGGGGGGAAAGGCTCTTTGTATCACCCATGTCTGAGTTCTGTGAGCTATCCTCTGCCGTGTTTGGCGGTTGTGCTGTTTTTATACCTGAAAGTGTAGATGTATGTTACTTCTTATTCGACCAGTACAGGTATATCTACCAACCCGCACTGGGCCCGCGTGGTGGATTACAGTCGCGGTGGATTGCCTCTCACAAAGAGGTAGCCTGCGTCCCAGCAGTGGGAACGTTATAGGCTGATTATGTAGGTATATTGGCAACAATAAAGGTTTGTATTAATAGTATAGGATAGTAAGTAGTGGAAAGTAGATATCGAAAGCTCTTGGTTTGCAAATTTTGACATGTTTCAGACATAAGTAACTTCCCGTTAGTTGAGACTCCTTTTACAAAACTGTCGTAAACGCGTCCGATGACCGTATAGCTCGGTACCTCGATGTTGCATGCAATCGTTTTACCTCCATGTAAAACAAATGCATGCTAATAAACACGCGCGCACATGCCATGATGCCAGGCATCGAGGTAAACCCCCAAGCAGCCCGTGATATATAAAAAAAACAAAGAAGTGAGGTATCATTCGGCATGTAATTATCCTTAGTAAGGTTCTAGGTTCGAATCGTAAGGTCGGGCAGTCTTAAGGCTACATTATAAAATTCTCAGTAGCAGCCTGAAGTCTGAATTTATGCCTGGATACGACCAATAAGCACGTCATCTATTAGACTGATATCACATAACGAACGCCGCGAGCGCGCCGCTTCCGCGCGGCGCGTGCTCCCTTTTCTGTGGAGGATGAGTGAAACTTTACACCCTGTTCCTCATACCTTTATAACTTCACTGTCAAAATGTGGGTAGTAGTATAAGTACATCCCTACCTAGTATGTAAGTGCATATAGACTATAGTAGCAATGTTAGTGCACATATTTATGAGGTAATAGATACCTTGTTTTCGTCGTCGTCTCGGCTGCTTCGGAGGCAGTTTGCGCGGCGGTCGCGGCGGCGGTTGTAGCGGCCCCTCGAGTCGATGACCCACCGCACGACACCATCCTACTGGGTACACGTCCGTGCTGTGCGCCCACAGCCATTGGTCGTACTCCATGCCCCAGCCATCGAAGTGGACCTTGATAAAGCAATTAATTTAATTACGAAAACAAACAAAAAGAAAAGACACTAAACGTCACGAAAATTTAGACTATGCACTAAATATTTCTTAAATTTTTGGTGATCCAAAGCAAATATATATAAATTCAAAAAATGTTTATTGTAAATTTTTGCTAATCTATGGAGAGTGTTGAAGAGGCGCCCGTTCACCAGCGTTGGTACAAGTTGTCGTGGCCTAAAGTGGGTAAACGCGTGCCTCTCGTCGAATAACTTAATAGATTATATAATTCTTGGTTTTTAAAAGCCTTATTACCTGCTGTCAATGGATTTGTTTGAATCGCTAATATGCTGCAACAGGACAAGTAACTTAATTTATTGTTAGTATTTTAGAAGTTTTAGTGTGTTTTATATGCTGATTATGCTACATTATGCTATTATAACAGAAAATGTTTATATGAAAATTATAACAGAATGAAAAAGAAAGAAATAAATAAAGGGTACTTATGTATGGGTGCGTGTTGTGTTTTACTGGCGCAAAAGACATATTAGCTTTCTATGAATGGCAACGTGTCTCTGATGCCTCTGATGGCAGATAGGCGATGGTAACCACTTAGAAATGTCGACTTGTTGCCATCCAACAAAATAAAATAAACAAACCTTGAGTAAATCAGCGACAACTCTAGCAACAGTAGCGACACAGACTAGTCGCGGATCCATTAGATCAGCGCACTCGAGTCGCATGCCAGCGACGAAACCGTGCGATACCACGTGACCTCGCGCCGAGAACAAGGAACGATCGGCCGCCTGCCCACCGCTTACTGTCAAGTAATGCTCCCAACTGAACTCCTCCACAGTTATCCTGAAAACAGATAGGTACATGGTTTATCGGAAAATCTGGCTTCCAACGGATAAACGGCATCCTTCGGTAATATTCTTATCTCAACAACTCCTTTTTCCAAAAGGTCTGACTGTCATGAAGCGAGCCGAATTTTGAGCATGATATTATTATTCGCTACTCGTATTATGTAATGCTGAACGTATAGGAAGGTACACCCAACTGTGTCAGGGGTAGTGTTGGGTTAATAGCCGGATGCTTTGAGTTATTATCGATTATAATCCATAAGTATCCATTAATAGCCTTGCAATGGCTAATAACCCTGCTATTAACATATTGTTAAAAAAATAAATGTTTTTTTTTTATTTTATTGTAAAATCTGTGGGTGTGAACATAAATTAGGTGCGTGTACGCAGTGTGATTCAATGTATTGTTATTCTTTTTATTTATTTTCACTTTTTAAATGTGAAAAAGTGTTAATAATAAAATAAATACAAATTTTTCAGGAAATTTAGTTTTGTTAATTTAGAGACCCAGTACTATAGAAACCATAATTACTATTACTAAAACAGAGCGTCAAGTATAGTTATGGAAAGTGATTTCCACATGGATTATTATTCGGAACCTTCTATGTTTTATGTTATGAGTTTGCTTTCCGCACTTAGTCTTTCAGTGGACCATTGTGCGTGGGCCATGGCGGTCGGTGGTTATTCCAACCAGCCCACCTCCCTCCAGAAGCTGATTAGGTCTCCTGGTCTTTTGAGAACATCTGTGTACGATTTGGGTGTCCCGAGGGTTTGTGACCTAATCTGGGTGACGCCTGTGCACTCGAAGAGCACATGCGCAATGGTTTCATCAGCCTCCATGCAAGCTCTGCACAGGGGGCTGTGCGTTATGCCTATTAAGTGGAAGTGTTTGTTTAGCGAGCAGTGTCCCGTGATGGTCCCCGTCACCAGGCGCAGGCCTTTCCTGTCCAATCGCAGTAAGCGACTGGTTAGCTTGCCATCCATTGATAGCATAGCTTCCTTGGACTGCCTGCAGCCTGGTGACGACGTCCACCAGCTTTCTGCCTGTGTGTGGGTGTACTCCTGTAGCCACTTGCGTAGTTCGTTGAAGGGGATGGGCACGATAGGTTCCGGTCCACAGACTGACATACTCGATGCCCCTCTGGCCAGCTCGTTAGCTGCGTCGTTGCCTAGCGACTCCACTCTGTCCTCCACTGTGTCCTTTTATCCATTGTAGTGTCACTATATTGCGGTTCAATACAGTTGCCTGTTCAAGCGCATTGTGACATTCTAGTATTAGGTTCCGCAGTCGGTCTTTGAACCGTCAGTGTAAATTCTCAGTTCCTTCGAGCCTGAGTAGTCGCACTGCTCCTCTTTAAGCACTATGTTGTAGTGCTTTTGGGAGCCGTAATGTTTCGGGGCTTTGTCGCAGGGTGATGCCATCAATGGCTGCCGTTTGATCGCATTTTCTTTTAAACGTATTTGTTTGACCCTAGAGTCTTTGCTCAGGGTTCCTGATGTAGAGAGCCTAAAGGCAGCCAAGGCCGCTTCTTCCCGCACTACGAGGTGTAGAGGCGGTAGTCCAAGCATGGCCTGTAGGGCAGCAGTGGGTGTAGTTCTCATGCAGCCGGTGATTGCCACACACGCGAACCGCTGCAGCTTTTCAAGGTCTTTTTGAGCTGTGCTCATGTCTGTTCTGGGCCACCAGACTAGTGAGTCGTATGTGATGATTGGTCGGATAACTGTGGTGTATAGCCAGTGAAGTGACCCTGGGGCTAATCCCCCAATTTTTTCCAAGCATTCGCTTGCATTGCCACAGTGATATTGCTGGCTTTCGTAGTAATGTGGAGTAATGTGGATGTGTGTGGATGTGTGGGGTGTGTGTGTGGGTGGGTGTGTGGTGTTTGTGCTCCGTGGTTTTGCCCAATTCAGCTGTTTGTCCAAAAAGATGCCCAGGTATTTGGTTTCAGTTGATATGCTTAGGGTTGTACCAAAGAAACGTGGTAGGTGTAGTGTCGTCAGTTTCCTCTTTTTTGTGAAGAGAACCAATTCGGTTTTTGTGGGGTTCACTGATAGTTGGTGTTTACCACACCAATTCTCTATTATTTTCAAGACCTGGCGCATTCGGTTGCACAGTGTGTTTTCGTGGGTACCATTTATTATTATGGATATGTCGTCGGCGTATCCTACGGTGAAGTAAACTTTGTCATTGAGATCTTTTATTTTACTGTCCACGACCAGGTTCCTTATAAGCGGAGAAAGAACGCCCCCTTGCGGGCAGCCCTTCGCCACGATGGCTCTTGTGGTGTCGTTTACAGTCACTTGTACTGCCCTCTGTTTGAGCATGTTGGTGATCCAGCCGCTCAGGGACGGGTCTGTGTTGTGTCTGTCTAGAGCCGTGCTGATGCTTTTGAAGGTGGTTTTGTCAAAGGCGCCCTCGATGTCAATGAAGGCAGCCAGTGCAGAGCATTTGTGGTCCACTGCGCATTTAATTTTGGATACCACGTTATGCAGTGCGAATTCTATTGATTTGCCTGTGGAGTACGCATGCTGTTGTTTGTGGAGTGGCTTTGCCCGAAGAGGCCCGTCTCGGATGTTTCGGAACCTTTCTCTCCAACATCAGAAATCGATGAAATATCGTGTGACAGTAATGAACCTGTACTTGTTAATAATATAGCAGAAATAGATCCATTAGCGTCCAATCCAATCGATGTAGCAAACTTAGGAGATTTTGAAGAATCCAGTGTTTCTAGCAGTAATTAGGCTGAAAATTATTATTAAGTAACAAACAAAAAAAAAAAACAACTAAAAACGAAAACAAAAAAAGAAAAATTCCCAGAAATCGTTGTAAATGACTGATTAAGAATTAAAAAAAAAAGTTAAACTAGGTACGTAAAAATCGAATTACCAAAAATCAATGTAAATAGCTGATTGAAAATTTTTAAATGGGCCAGATTAGTTTTAAATTGCACATAAATTTACTACAAAGAAAGATGATGAAAATTAAGTCTAATCTGACAGTCTTAAGCCTGAAAACCATAAAGGGAAATTTTCAATTACTATAATAATTTATAACAGCATATATTAACAGCAGGGTTATCATCCATAATTGGCTATTAATGGCTATTAACTGCTTTTAATCGATTATTATCCAAATGATATTTGATTGAACCGGATTATTAGCATTACCCAACACTAGTCAGGGGCTTCGTCAGTTGCTTTACAACAGGCGGCGAGAATATTCGCTTTTTAGGGGTTAAATATTGTTAACCCATTTCATGGCCGTTATATAAGTTGACTTACCCAGCTGGAGGCACAAGAGGAATATTATTAGCCAGTGCAAATCCCACAGGAAATATGCATGGAGATCTCTGATGATAGCAAAACCAGTCGGCTCCTGACGCGTCAGCAGGATAACAGTCTATCCTGATCATCATGTACCCTTCATTCAATATCTGCATCACTGTGGCAGCACAAACAGCTGATAAGTTCAGAGGATCGATAGCCTCAAGTTTCATACCCTCCGCAAACAATGGCGGTTCATTGCTCGGGTATTTATAAAACATGTCAGGTGTACTGTCACTCGGTATCTCCCGACCGGCGGCCACTCTTTGGCAATAATT
Organism: Gortyna flavago; assembly: GCA_963669345.1. Classification (NCBI taxonomy): domain Eukaryota; kingdom Metazoa; phylum Arthropoda; class Insecta; order Lepidoptera; family Noctuidae; genus Gortyna; species Gortyna flavago. The sequence goes on from OY770129.1 coordinate 13,626,054, forward strand.
TTGAGGTGCATCTAAAGGATGGCCAATTCTGAAAGCCCAGCCGACAGGGTGTATAAGTGGCGAGTCTTCGTGGCACCAGAAGCCATTGTCTTCCGGAGAACTATCGTAATATTTCACGTGTAAACGTTTTCCTATAATTTCGCACACGGTAGCTACCTGGAATGTAAAAGAACTAATTGAATTTTCGTGTAGGCCAACACTTCGACTTAGAAGCAGGAGTGTTCTATTTTAACTACAGATTACTCATGCATAATCAGCCTATAATGTTCCTACTGCTGGGACACAGGCCTCCTCTCTGTGAGAGGGAGTTGGCCGTAATCCACCACGCGGGCTCAGTGCGGGTTAGTAGATGTCACATGTCTTCGATTTTTTTTTTGTTCTAGCACATGCCGGTTTCCTCACAATGTTTTCCTTTACCATTTTGAGAGCAGTGGTGATGAAATAGATTACTCATGCATTAGTTATTAATAGAAACTGACCAATTCTTAAAAACATACATTGATCTAAGCTTAAGAATTAATTGTCACAGAATACAGGCCTTTTATCACAGAGATTGGTATTCTACATGATTAGGTAAACAACAAAGATTTTTTTTAATAATATACCTTAACTTGTGAGATCCTATTTTTATCAACAACCTCCATGATAGAACCAATAGAAAACCTAGATACAATACTATCATTCAATTTAGTATAGAAATTTGCAGGTAGTGTTCTCGCGCCTGTTAGCTGCTTCACAAGGAACCTGAAATTCACATAATTAATGACGATATGACTAAAAGAATATGAAAAAAAAAATACCTACTTACCTACCCAGACAGATCTACATACACATGATTTGCTACATCTGATGAAATGAGTTTATGATCGCACTAACTTAAACATAGTAATGTATGTGTACTCAGTAGGTACTAGGTACTGAATAAATAAATAATAAATACTATTTTAAGTTTTCAAGCACCTCAATGTAGCAGCACTACTTTTCAATGAAATAATATTTTGTATTCATTAAGTATTTTATACTATTTCCAATTATAATCATGATTGAAGAAACCACTTGCAACTTGCACTTGAAGACTCGATAATACATCAAGCCTCAGGACACAACACCCAATATTTTAATTGGATTATTTTTTATTCATAAAACATTGTACTAATAATAACTAACTTACCTTTTCCAGTCAGTATATTTATCTTCAATACTACAAGGGGGTATAAGAGGTTTGCCCCTAGTTGCACACCAACCCACAGGATGCACTTCTGAGCAGCATAGATTGACCCAAAAGTCTTTAGAATCATCGCTGCCGAAGCCTTCATAGCGTAACAGTCCCATATAACCTTTCACCTGTTCAAAAGCGTTTTAAAATAGAAAGATAAGCTAAGTTTTAAAATTGAATAATATTTTTTGAAAAAAGAAAATACATTGCTAATGTGGATTTTTAAAACATGTGCTTTGTTAAATTTTGGTGTACAATAAAGCATAAATTCTGTCTAAATCTGATTTGGCACACTGGGTAGCACACAATATGCACACAATATGAAGCTGAGATGCGATTAGGAGTAACATGAGTTACTCCTAATCGCATCTTAGCTTCATATTTAGATCTAGACTCATTCCTAACTATGAAGCCGAGATGCATTATTAATTATGGATATATAACATACTATTCAGTTACCAATTATGGATAACACATGGATGCAAAATGATACCACTGAAAAAGCAAGGGTTCAGTCACAGACTCTAACGCCAATGCCAGAGGCAACTCCAGCCGTCGACGCCTCTACGGCTGCCGCCGACGTGTTTAAGAGCACTGACCTGACACTATCTAACAACTTGGTCAATCATATTGGGCAGTATCAGTTAAAATTTATTTATTATTGTTATGAGCATGTTTTGCAAGGCTGCAGGCAGTGGCGTGCACAGAGATTTCAGACAAGGTATGCACAAAAAAATCGTGGCTGATTTTAATTTACTATTTAAACACACTTTGCCGCCAGCACAGGTCTTAGATGTATAATTTTCCATTTTTTACAATAGACTTACTAAATAATTACTCGTCAATCACTAGCGTATAGCGCCAAGAAAAACAATATGGCGAAAAAAACTTTGCAATTTATTACTTTACGAACTAATTAGTCGGTCATTTGGTCAATCCGACAAAAAAAAATCGACCCTCTGCAATCAACAATTAAGCGGTGCTTCCGGGGCAGCGGGATTGTCCGAAAGGGTTACCGCTGCCCCGGAATACAAAGGGCTAAGGAAGGAACACGGATGGGTTTTAGTCAGTAAGAGTCTGACACTCCCTTCCGCTCCACCCAGAGCGGGAGGGGTCATTTGATGATTTCCCATCCTTAAAAAAAAAAAAAAGCGGTGCTTTTACGGGTTCTCAATTTGAACGGTTTGCAATGTAAGCTATGCTTCTAAAACTCCAACACGCGCACACATTTTGACGCACACAGTCACATTTTTGCTGTGTACCACACGAGATGCGTTGTATGAAGAATAAGCAAGGCGTAGTATTGCTTTTGCTCACGGGAGCGCTGCCTGCGCGGGTGGCGGGTATTCGCAGCTCCAACGAGTTAGTTCCAAAAAAAGTTATAGATGGCGCGAAGCTAAATTACCATGTTTTCTTTTTTTCATTTTAGTTATTTATCATTTAGATGGGCATGTGTGTATGGGACTACAGGGTATGCAGAGCTTATTTGCATGTATGGAGTGCACGCCACTGGCTGCAGGACTGAGAACTTTTTTTTTATTTTTTTTATTCTATCTTTTGCAATTAGAGCCCAATCCTTTAGATAGGAGTCTAATGCTGTCTACAAATGGTTTATGAAATGTGAATTAATAATATTTGTACGCCTTGCAAGGCAGCACATAGTGACACAAGCACAACATATTTTTATGTTATCCATCATGTACCACTACATTACACCTGTGTACAAATAAATAAATTAGAATTTGAATATTTTGTCATAATTCTCTTGGTTTGTCAAAACCGATATATTGCGGGGTCAGTAATCAATAATAAAAAGGAGATGATACTTACTTTCAATACAGTAGCTACCCAAAAATAGTCACCCATCTTCTCGTTGCTATTCTCAATGTCAGTATTTTTGACTTCCACTTTCATGCCCTCAAACGTGCTATCCCACATTTCATGAAGTGGAGCATGTTTAAACAAGCTCACTGGTGCAGCCAGGAAATCACAGCCAAACAACTCGTCCTTCCATTCATAGCTGTTTGCTACCACCGCAGCTGATTGTTTTATGGGTCCAGCCTAATAACATTTTGTATGTGTGATTATAATATTAAGAGAAAAGTGTTTTACATGAATCGTCTTTAAGCAGTATCGGCTACAGACTGCTGTAATTAATTTATTATTACAGACCAGCTTCAGACAGCATCTGTCTAAAATAATGCTGAAACAAACCTTGTTGGTCCAGTCATGAGGCACACACTATTGTTGTTAAAACATTATTTTCACATTTTGTTATTTGCATTTTGTGTTTCACAAACTGTGTGCAAATAAACATTATTCTTTTTTTCTTTACAGAAAACTGGAGCATAGTCCTTGCCATAATACCCAGTTATACAGTAACTGGGTTATGGAGGTCAGGTAGGCAGTCACTTCATGTAAAATACTGGTATTCAGCTGCATCCGGTTAGACTAGACGCCAACCCCAATAAAGTTGGGAAAAGGCTCAGCAGATGAGGAGTCCTTGCCATAATTAATGTACATGAAATGTTTTTTACAAACTGTAATGAACTCTTACAGTTATTTGTAAAATAAAATGCGAATACATTGCAACTATTAGTTTGTTTATTGTTTACAAGCTTTTATTATTTATTTAATTTCACCTATCCCAATGTTTGTCTGTAATCTAATCTTACAAGTTAAATTTAACCCACTTTCGGGTTTCCGATTGTGCAAAAATTTTGCATGCATATGTATATCACGTAACAATGCAATATTATGATAACATGGAGCTGAGCTGATGCTGGAGCTGGAAGGTGGCCATAGGAACTCCGCAATAAAACGACACAACAAATCCAATTTGGGCTCGTTTGATTCGTATTAACGAGTACTTTGATCCTATATGGTAACCAGGGTCTGATGCTGGAGCTGGACGGTGGCCATAAGAACTCCACAATAAAACGACATAAACCCATCGAGTTTGACCCTAAATCTAATGTGGCGGACCTCTAAAGATGGCGGACTAAGTTTTTAATGCTTCCCTACACTAAGGGTATCAAAATCAAAATTCGCACAATGGTCCATTGAAGGACTAAGTGCGGAAACCAAACCCATAACATAGATGGGTATCAAATGAAAGGACTTGCTGAGAATACGAATGCAAGTTAAACTCAGTCGCTCAAATCCGTCTGAAATTTTGGTGTACTGGGGTTTTTGGAGTCCTTGATTATGATACTGAGGTCGAATTTTTCAAAATTGGTTAACTTTGACTTGTGTAATTTGTGAGATAGGCGTCAACAGCATTGGTTTGCAACCTGTCTAGGAGAAGGATAAATCCAAAATCAAAACCGGAACTGTGATTCGTAATCAAGGTGAGTCCGTGCCGAGGACTGAGTGGCATCAGGGTGTAACATGATGTCGTGACGGTACCGCCTCAGGGCACTGGGGAGAACCCTATTGTATAGAAGGAACCCTGTTGTATTGAAGAGCTAGACTGTTCGAAATTAACTGGCAAACGGGCTTGCAATAATGATGCGTTGAATGAGATGAACAGAGTGAGAAACCTGTCCACTGATAACTAAAAAGTAAAAAATAAATTAAAAGTCAAAACCTTTTTTAATAAAAACAAGCTTATTTAAATGCGCTAAAAAGTATAAAACAAACTTTTCTTTTAAAACTTTTACTATCAACTTATATCATCATTACACAATTTGTGTGATATAAAAGCTTGTAGTGAGATTTACCTACTTAAATCCGCCCATAAGACGACACTCTGACCAAACCTCGCGACAAGCTTTTATATCACACAAATTATGTAATGATGTTATAAATTGATAGTAAAAGTTTTAAAGGAAAAGTTTATTTTATATTTTTTATAAATAAAGGCTTGTTTTTATTAAAATGTTTTTTACTTTTAATTTATTATCAAAAATAATAAAGTATAATCACACTAATATTATAAAGGTGAAAGTTTGTGAGTGTTTGTAATTTAATTCTTCACACACAAACGGCTGAACCAATTTTGATAAAATTTGGTATGGGGGTAGCTGACACCCTGGATTAATACATAGGCTACTTTTTATCCCGATATTCCCTTGGGATCGACAATAATACGGGTGAAACCGCGGGGCGCAGCTAGTTAATAATAAAAGTAACTTTTCAGTCAGCTGACACAATGTAAAGGAGCTATTTATCACACAGTACATTGTTTAATAACTGATATTGATTTACCTCTAAATCATTCACCGAAGTTTGCCAGTGCTGCAGCTGGGGCAGTGGCTCCATCGGTATCATACCCGCCATGTGTTCGGCACCTTCCATCAACCTGAACCTCCAATTACACTGTCGTCTTCTAATGTTACTCACGTTGCATCTGAGCGAACAAAACTTATTGTTTCTTGTGTAGAACTGTCCGCGTCGACCGATGCGACCACATAATTCGCATATTGCTGGAATAATAACACTAAATAATTGATCTTTAAACTCGGTATTTTGATTACCCGTAGAGGTACTCACCGAAACTGTCTCTTCCTAGTGCTATTATTGTAAGATTGTCCGTAATATTTGTATCATCAGGTTGGTCAAATACGTTAGGTATCATTACATCTTTGCCGCTATTGTAACAAGCCATATTTCAAATAAAGTCACGATAATGCTGTCGAATGTCGGCGCCGTAAACAGTTCAATACACATGACTAAAATTACGCAGTTTGGATACGTATTAATAATACTCATTTGAAAACACTATTACCACAAACCGCTTAATTAAGTTAACCTTGGTTATATCGTTTTTCTTAGCCCATCAAATAAAATAAAATTTCGTTTCGCATTCACAACATTGCTTATAATTATTATTATTAAAGTTGCTTGCTTCTTCACTTCTTGCTTGTTGCTTGTTGCTGAAGTAAACTGAAGTTGCTAAACCATAGAGGCATAGAGGAAAACCATAGAGGAAAAATTGTGCTGAAGCTGAACCACAGAACCACAGACAGAGTACATTATAAAAGGCTTATTACATTATCCAATTTTATCCAATTTTGACGGGTCCGTGGCTAAAGAATAATAACAGCCGCACAGGTCGATCGATCAGGTTAAGCTACGCTTGCCGCGGTTGGTCTGTGGATGGGTGACCATCTCTACATATCGAGACCCCTCCGTGCCTCGGAAAGCACGTTAAGCCGTTGGTCCCGGCTGTCATTTTGGATCTTTGACAGTCGTTACGGGTAGTCAGAAGCCCGAAAGCCTGACAACCAGTCTTACCAAGGGGTACCGTATTACCCAGTAACTGGGTTGTGGAGGTTAGATAGGCAGTCGCTCCATGTAAAATACTGGTATTCAGCTGCATCCGGTTAGACTGGAAGCCGACCCCAACATAGTTGGGAAAAGGCTAGGCAGATGATGACATTATCCAATTTTAAGGAAAGCTTACTGGAAATACTCTAACTAGGAAGTCGGAAACTCGCGATCACACTACACTAAATTGCTTTTTAGTTGGCTTTTTAGTTTTCCCAAGAACGATGAATTTAGAAATTTGTGGTTGTCTTTCCTAGTGCCCACAAATTTCCTCCTCATTGGACTCTAAAGAGCAATTATTAAGAAAACGTGTCTGTGAAAAACATTTTGATAAACATCAGTTTGAACACGAAGGTGAAGGTCGAAGACTGCGGTACTCATACCCGTGTCTATGTATTTACTGGCAAAGAAATAGCTCACGGTGTTCCGCTTAGAGTAACCGGTGAGTTTTGTTATGATTTGAGTCTTTGTTATTTTACAGATAAATAACAGATAAGTACTCGTAGATAATTTACAACTGTTAACTAACAACAACTATTAAATAATTATACACACTAGAAATCTTTGATAATATTAGGTTTTTAAGGGACATCAGGGTTTTTTTCATGACATAATTTATTGGAACATGAACTAGTTTGCTTTCAATGCTACAGTTTGTGGATGAGTAGCTGTTACCTACATCCCAGAAGGGCGACGATAGTGTTTCAACTTTAAATTAAAAATATTATAACATTAACAGTACATTTTATTTTTCCAGGATGGGATGTTACACAGGAACATAATTATTTCAAGGAGCAAGACGAGGAAGATGTCGCTGAACCATCACAGGTGACTACAACTACTGGTGTGTATCTAGCTTGCCTTTTGTTCATCAATATTAAAACCTCAAACAAAAGTAAGTCTTAATATTAAATGATTGTCGCTTGTTTTTTCAGGATATGCTGATTTATTTGAACATAATTACTTCAGAGAGCAGTGGCAATGGCTATCCTGATGGAGCAAAAAGAGGAAAATTACGACGAGCCATAAAAAAAGACTCGCCTCATCACGCATTTTGGATTGACGCCATAAAAAAAACCAATCCTTATATTTTATTGACAAAAGTAGCAACCATGCTTTACAGTAAGGAATGTTTTAATATTTAAATGATAGATTATCAATGTTGAATATATTTTAATAATTCAATGGCTTACACTTAGTACTTAGTTACATGATCATCAAGATGGCTCCTAATAATGCAGGGTGGTCCATAGACCAGCCCCACCATAGATAATGTAGACTAGGTACCATAAATAATCTAAGTTACTATTCTAGAACACCTCCCCCTTAAGCATTTACTTGTGAACAAACCCAATCCACATTAAACAATATCAACATTGTTCACTCATTATAAATCTAAAATCTGTCTAGGCTTGATAATTCTGCCAGATCTAGTCTGATGCAAACTTGAACTATTATCAGTCATTTTATTAAAACAATTTTTATTTGTCACATCAGGTGAAACTCTTTGTGAGCAGCTAGGTGAACTTAATTGACAATCATTATCACTTACATCTATAAACATATCTCTAGGACGATAATTTACATTAGTTTGGGACTTTTTCATGTGATAAGTATTTCTTCTTACTGGTTTAGAATTACCGCTTACTATGTAAGATCGAGGTTCTTTGGCTTTATTTAATACTATTCCTTTTTCCCATATATTTTTCTTATCGGTTTTATATACTATTTGTTCCCCTATCTCAAAACTTTGTTCCTTTCTTCTAGCTTTCCTATCATGAAAGTTTTTAGTTACTGACTTTCTCATATTCAACAAAATATCAATATTTTTCTCTATCTTTGGTTCTAAAGCTATACTGCTAGTAGGTAAGTTAGTTCTCAGGCGTCTACTATGTAAAATTTGCGATGGTGAAACCTGTAGGCCAGCTAAAGGCGTATTATTATAATGTAAAACAGAATCTCTATAATCAATATTTTCATCATTAGATTTTTTTAACAAAGTCTTGGCAATATGAACAGACTTCTCCGCTAACCCATTACTTCTGTGGTAATGTGGACTGCTAGTTACAATTTGTATCTCTTTAGACCTATAATACTGTTTACACTCATGTGACAAAAATGGATTATTATCTGCAACTACTGTCTCCGGGTAACCAAATCTAGTAAATACTTCTTGCATTGCATTAATTATGGATTTAGAACTCTTATCTAACAAAGGGATTATTTCAAGCCAATGTGATAGGTAATCAACTATCACTAAATATGATTTACTAGCAAACTCCAATATATCTGTCCCTACTTTACTAAATCTCTGCTTAGGTATCTTATGACATAACATAGGCTCATAATAATTCTTAGGTCTAAATTTTTCACATGTTCTACATTTAACAATAACATTTTTAATGTTTTCAGACATGCCTGTCCAATAAAATAGCTGTCTAGCTCTATTAATACTTTTATTTACCCCAGGGTGTCCTTGGTGAATTAAATTTAGCACATAAGATCTCAATGATTCTGGTACAATTATTTTAGAACCAACAAACACTAATCCTGCCTCAACATAAATATCATCTTTAAGTTTATAATATGGTTTACATTCAGAGGAAACCCTACATTCATCAGGCCATCCACTGAAGTAATACTTAGTGATCTCTGTCAAGATTCTGTCTTTACTAGTAGCTAATCGAAATTGAATTTTCCTTTCTGAACTCATAGGTAAATGTACTGAAACTGAATGCACCATTTCTAGCATCTCAACATCATTCTCAGTTTGTTTTCTACTATTCCTTGATAGCATATCCGCAAAATGTATCAATTTCCCAGGAACATATACAAGATTTAAACTGTATTTTAGTAATTTTAGCCTTAAACGTCTTAATCTAGGTGAACCAATCTTACTAATCTGTTTTGACATAATTGGTAACAAAGGTTTATGGTCAGTTTGGACACTTACAGAATTACAACCATATACATACTTATGAAATTTTTGTGTACCATAATAAATTGCTAGTAGCTCTTTCTCAGTTTGACTATAATTAATTTCAGCACTATTCATAGTTCTAGAAACACAGGCAACTAATCTCAAATTATTTTTGTCATCTTTTTGGAACATACAGCATCCAATACCATTTTTTGAAGCGTCACACTGCAAAATTATTTCTTTATCAGTGCAAAATGGGCTCAATGCTGGTGCCTGAGAAATTTTACTCTTTAAATTACCTAACATTTTCTCATGATGTGGCAACCACTGAAATTCTACATCTTTTTTCAAAAGCTTACATAAAGGTGACATTAATTCTGCCATCTCAGGTACATATCTCCTTACATAATTAAAAGATCCAATTAATCTTTGCAATTCTTCCTTAGAACTGGGTGACCTTAACTGTAATAAAGACTCTACTCTATCACCATCAACTCTCATACCTTCCTTACTGAATATTTGACCAATATACTTAACTTCTATTTGCTTGTACTGTAATTTATCTTTGTTAAAAACTGCTCCTACCTCTTTTGCTCTTTTTAACAATTCCTCAACAGATTTATCATGTTCAGACTCATTTTTCCCCATGACTACGATATCATCGAACCAACATAACACATTAGGTATTGAGCCAAAGTAAAATTCCATTTGCTCTTGGAAAACTTCAGGTGCATTGGTTACACCATAGGGAAGAACTAAATATCTATACACTCCAAACGGTGTAGCGAAGCAACATTTCCATGAAGCCTCCTCAGTAAGTGGGCAATGATGGAATCCTTCTGACAGATCAAAAACAGAAAATACTTCCATGTCTCGTAACTTAGAAGCCACTTCATCAACAGTAGACATATGTTTTGGTTTTCTTGTAACATACTTATTTAAATCTGTAGGGTCTAAACACAATCTTAATTTCTTATTTTGTTTTTCAATAATCACAATTCTATTAATACAAGCTTCAGAGTCAATTTCCTCAACTTTCTTTAAAGCCCCTCGCTTAACTAACCTGTCTAACTCACACTTCAAGGGTTCAGACAAAGCTAAGGGAATCTTAACAGGTGGGTTACATATAGGTTCATGAGGAATTGTTGGAATATTACATTTATTGGGAAATCTACCATGACCATTAAAAACTTCCAAATTTTCAGATATAAACTTAGACTTCTGTTCATCAACATTACTTACTACTGACACTTTTTGTACTCTTTTTAATAAATTCAATTTAATACATCCTGGTAATCCTAACAGCATGTTTTGGCTTTCGACAAGCATAAAATTTTCACAACATTCAATATTTTTGTACTTACACCTTAAATTAACCATACCGATTGGTTTAATTTTAGTCCCTTGGAATCCTTCTAATTCAGTTTGCACCGGAGTTACCATTATTGACCATTCCGCAGAATAATGATGACTCTGGCGAAGAATCTTCGTTATGCTCCTGAATATTATGCACTCTTCTGACTCTGCATGACACTGCAAAATGATTTAAAGTTCCACATTTACTACACTTTTTTCCATATGCTGGACATTGTCTTGGACCGTGTGTCGTTTGACATCGATTGCAATTAAACTTCTTCTCTTCTTTGAAACTTGCATTTTTATGAATTTTTGTTTTTACTCTGTCAATTTCATAACTATTAGCTGGATTCATTATCTTCATCTGTTCTTTGCTTTGTTCTGCACTTCTGCATAAATCTGCAGCTTTGTTCAGAGTCAAACTTTCTTGTCTGAGTAAATGTTCTTGCAAGTTTTTGTCAGTTATGCCGTGAATTATTTTGTCTCTCAGAAGTTGATCCTCAATGGTTTCAATTGTGCTATTGTAATTGCACGTACTGATCAATCTTTTACAATCAGTTAGAAAATTATCGAACTTTTCGTCCTGCTGCTGTTTCCTCTCATTGAACTTAAAACGTTCAAAAACTTCGTTTACTCTAGGTCGGACATATTTGCTAATCGCGTCTATTAGATTTTCATATTTCACTATCTTCTCACTAGACACCGGAAGAGTTGCAAGTATTCTGGCGGACTCCAACCCCATCATGTTTCTCATTAGGGCTACTTTAACATGGTCTGCGGCTTCCTCTTGGCCAATTCCAATCAAATAATCGTGAAAACATTGTTTCCACAATGGCCACTCATCGCCGGCATTACTTGCCCGCATGTCAAAATTTGGCAAAACTTTCACCCAATTTTCCATAATTACTTTATTGTATTTCTCAAGTTGTAAAGAACATGAATAATTGTAATACTTTTTTCACGACTGCGCCATGTTTTAATATTTAAATGATAGATTATCAATGTTGAATATATTTTAATAATTCAATGGCTTACACTTAGTACTTAGTTACATGATCATCAAGATGGCTCCTAATAATGCAGGGTGGTCCATAGACCAGCCCCACCATAGATAATGTAGACTAGGTACCATAAATAATCTAAGTTACTATTCTAGAACAAGGAAGACCTCGATTTGTGAAAGTGCCGTCTCTGAAGAGTTGGATCACCATTCTTGAAAGTTTTTTAAGGGTATTTAAATTATTAGATTAAAAGAATTCTAGTATAAGAAAGAAATGTCTCAATAAATAAAACTATGAAAAATATAAAAACATTGTTTTCGTCATCATTAAATGAAAGGAGTCGTAACCGTTAGTATGTATAATACTAGGCAAGCACCCTAAAATCGATAAAATAGAACATCACTAGTTATCGATATCAGTTTTGTCTAATTGTCACATCACTAAATTTATTCACATGAGTCTATGTACTGTCATGTCAAACTGAGTGACTGCAGCGCCAAAACGGAACAATATGAAACTAAGCAGAAAGTTACTGTCGCATCTGTAGCTTGCTACTAATATCTTATCTGTGGTATAGAATAGAGGAAATTTTTTATTATTTATCGATTTGTGCTTGCTTGCTGCGTAGTGCGATTCCCTATTAAAATTTTTCCTGGTGCGACTGTTATTCTGATTTGATAACAAATATTCACATAAAAATAAACAGCGCTTTATTCCGAGATTATATAGAGAATCATTACTTACTTAGATTTGATAATTCTGTGCATTAACCGGCCATTGGTGAACAATTCGAAGGCAAATAAAATTACATCAGCTACAATCTGTGAGTGGATTTCCAGGCTCGTTTAAATTCCAAGTAGAAATAGCAATAAGTAAGTAAACTTTTACATAAAGAGTACTTCATACACCCTGTTTTGCGTGAAATACTACTACTAAAATGCAACATGTAATTGTTTAATTTATAAAGTATGAGTAGTTGCCTAACAAAATGTCACAGCTGTTCCGAATATTCTAGTTCATGTCGCAGTTCTATTCTTCATATTCAAGTCAAATGACATTCTTAAATTAGCACGACATCTTCTGATAAAATAATATTATTTTATTGAGCCAATAATTAAAAGTAATGATTGTGGCTCTATGTTCAGGTATTATCGTTGTGTCCGTCGGCGTCGTGAACATTCGCTATTTCTCGTTCGGCAATAATACGATAATTTGGGTGGATTCTTTGTTTTAAGGAAGTCTAACGCGCAACAGTTCGCCGTTTATTGTCGGCAGCTGTTGTAAACTGCTAGTTTTAATTGAGAAGATACGACATGCCTGCAATGCATTGGCCAGAATAACGAGAGAATTATAATATTATGGAATTTTTGAACTTATATCAAACAGAGCCTTGCCTGTCGGATCCTAGAAGAATAATATAAAAACTGCCGAGGTCAAAATGAAGCCTGGCAACGAATTCACCAAGGATTACAGTTCCCTTTAACTGTTGAATACTTAATTATAAAATAAAAAATAATCTTTAATGGGATGTTATAGGATTAATTTAAATAAATACAGGAAATAATTAAAATCTGGTATGGAAGCAAGCAATGTGTACACAACAAGCTGGTTCGCATGATCTCATGCATAGCTTTCTTAGGCCTGTTTAAGAAGGAAAAATGTTTTTAGTTTAAATGATGCACTGTATGTCAATGTGCACTAAGCTAAACTTAGAAATTTATTAAATGAGTGAAAAAAAAACTCATTCTAAAAAATTACTTGGTTAAAATCACAAATACTCTATTCCAGTTTTCCGGCACACAAAGCTGAGAATCTGTATCATAATCAGAGGCATCTGAAGGTCATGAAAATAGTTTCGCGTCTGGTAGGTGCAAGTCTGGTAACCAATAACCAAACTGATACTTAAACCACAACATCAAGGTTTACGTCAAGTACTGAAACGGACAAATCACTCTTCAGACACATTACAAACTGAATCTTGGGTAACAAATAATAACGAATCTGCTGGGGAAATTGACACTAAGACCATTATAACCATTATTCCATTATATTTTGGTCCACCTTATTTCGCCTTTGCCAGGATCAGATTAAAATAATAATATAAATAATAATAATGCAGCATTTGTAAATTAATAAAAATAAATGTTTATAAAAAAGTACTCGATTTTTTTTTTATTAAATCACACTACGTAGTTAGATCTATAGCAATATTTTATTATATTCAATATTCATAATAAAAATTTAAACTAAAAGAATATGAAATTATATACAAAGTTGCTAGCTAAAAAAATAAAATTAAGTGGCAACACTATTGTTGGGGAATCCTTGTACTTTCACAACACTGATCTAGATAGAAGTTACATTTCTGACATTGTGCTTGTGTGTTGTAAGAATTGTCTTTACATAAAAATCATTCAATCTGAACTCGCAAGTGTCCCTTGCACCTGTTTTAACTAATTGTTTAAAGCATTTTTGTATTCAGTGTTTGTGTTTAATTACAGATTACAACTTGAAGTGAGAAGCTTCTGAAATGGGTAAACCACGTAAGTAAATGAATCATACAATACTTTTATTATAATTAAATAGTGTTTCTGTTTATATAACATTAACAAAATAAATAAGTCACTGCTTAATGATGTCAATTCAATAATTGACATCTTATTTAGTAAAAATCGATTGCTATTTTCCATTTCATGTAGTGGAAAATGGCATTGAATTTCTTTTGTCATTTCTTGATGTTGGCGTAATATGGGAACAAGTATAACATAGTACTTGCTTCTTTTATTGCTTGCATTCAATTATTCTAAAACAGTGTTGCTTGGATAAAAAAGTGCATTGTATACTTCCATAGAAAATAGAATACTATAAATGCTATAGTGAAGATTAAAAATTATGATGCAACTGCAGTGCAAATTGTGCAAGTACGTCCAGATATACATAGCCTGGGTTTTGATTACAACATAACATCACACCAGTTTTCCCCCAAGGGTTCTGCAGAGGTGTACCTATTTGTAGACCCACATTTTTCCAGTTATGATGAATAAAGATTCAGTTTACTGAAACTTATGAATGTATTCTAGATTCTTCAAAGTACAAGTTTCCATCTATCCATATGAGTGAAGGTCAATCTATCACCGATATGTTTTCGAAATGATTAAAGTATTTTTAATATGTGTGTCTACACCGCTGGGTCTAGAATAATTAAATTTTGCAGTAAGAGGTCCTTAAAGAACGCAAATGAGCACTAAGGAAGGATTTTTGAGATTTCATTCCCTGAAGGGTTCAAATAGGGTAAGTATGAACGTTTGTATGGAAGTTTGTCTTTTTTGTTAATAGGAAATCCCATCAGGCAATCGACTTGTAATACTTACATAAATTAAAAAAGTCGAACATATAACCTCCTCCTTTTTGGAAGTTGGTTAAAAAATGAAATCAGGTCAAAGCTACGTTTTATATTAGGGTTCTGTACCCAAAGGGTAAAAACGGGACAACAGACAAATAAATATTTGGGGGGTCTTAGGTGTTAAGAAAAAGTTTTTTTTAACAATAAAGAAAAATAAGAACTACAGTTCTTGTTCTAAAAGAGTCACTCATATTAATTTCATCAACAAACTTCTAAACTTATTAGCAGACAATGTAAACAAATCCACAGAAATAGTTTTGACATTTTTTGGTATACAACTAAGAGGTGCGCGAACTCCAGCGTTAGTGCGGCAGGAGGATACAGTAAAAAAAAATTAAAAGAAATTAAAAACACGACTGCCCTGCTAAAAAGTAAAAAAAAAAGTTATATTCCCTGACTAAACAGATAAATAAAATTTTCATTGCAGTCCGATCTCTTAGATTAAAAAGTGTCCCACAGAATGGTCCCGTAACTGGTTAATAGGATACCCAGTCACTGACTGCAATAGTCATCATCTGCCTAGCCTTTTCCCAACTATGTTGGGGTTAAGGTAAGTTTTAAATATCGTAAGGTGGTACGGAACCCTTCGGGTGAACTCGCACTTGGCCGGTTTTTTCAATGAAACGTTAATACTTTTAGTATTGCAAATAACGACAAGCAATAATATAGTCAACATTTAGGACCTTTAAATAGACTGGAGGTTTCAAGACCGCTTGTCGTGCATAAGATTGGAAGTTCAAATCTTAGCCACATGTTTTATATGTTTTTCTATTTTGTTTTAGTAATATTTATAAATAATTTAAAAATCAAGAAAAATAATATACTTTAATATTTATTATTGCTATTATTTAACAAAACTATGATCTTATTCTACAACAAAGATTTATATATTAATTTGATAATTTGTCGTTTACTCTTCGTCGTTTTAAGTGAACGTATACATCAAACGTTGTAGTTTTAACTTGAGGGTATGGATTAATTTTATAAAGAAAACGTAAGTAAGTAAAATTAATGAATACCCTCTATCGATTAGACAGGGACCTAAAGATAAAGTAACTCGGACGATTGTTGATAAGAATTTCATCGCAATTCATATGGGATCGCTGGCTAGTTCATCAAACTATGCCCGTATGAGTATTACGACGTTCGGTGATGCGACGGGTCAAATCCGAGGCGAAACAATGAACTCTTTTTGAAGTATTCTTTAGATTATTCGTAAGGAATTCAATATTGTAGCAGTGCAACATTTTGAAACTTGAGGGGTTAGCACATACTGATTGCTGTGTGTACTTGCAAACACGATTTGATTGATTGCGCGAGTGGGTACTCCATATTCATATGAACGAGTGCGACGGTCGCATACTCGGCACAGTGTGACCCTTCGGGAAAATAGGCGTGATGTTACATGATGTGTGTGATATCAGGATAATTCTAATGATAATTTATAACTTTTTACACAGCGAAAAAAAAAGGCGGAAAAAAGGATACTCCAAAAGAGGAGCCTTCACAAAGTACTGAGACTTTTGAAGAACCATCTACTTCCGAACCAGCACAAGCAGAGGCAGAAGATGACTCAGGTCTTACGGGAGCTGCCCGTAAGAAAAAGGAAAAGAAAGAAAAGAAAGAAAAAGCTTTACAGGCTTTGCAAGCTCTGCAAGCATCTCGGAAACCATCTTCACATTCCGAATCTGCCTCTAGGACCGAATCCGAAGTTCCATCAGAGCAACAATCCAGAGCTCAATCTGAGGCTCCTTCTGAATCATTAGCTGAGGCTGCAGCTGATGTTCCACCTGAAAAACCAGTAGAACCAGCGAAAGTCAAAGCAGAACCAATAGCCGAAGAAGCGGATGATGCTGGTTTAGGCTTAACAGGGCCAGTCAAGAAAAAGAAACCTCGAAAGAAGAAGGCGGATGCTCAGCCAACTGCAGCCCAGCCGGTATCGAGTCCCCAAGAAGTACAGGCTGTAACCAGTGATTTGGCTACGTTGTCAATATCTGGCTCGAACCAGCAAGTGTCTGCGCCTGGGTCCGTTTCAGGACCTGCTCCTGCACACGTGCAAATGCCAGAGTCTGTGAAATCTGCGCCACCGGGACTTTGGGGCAGAGGCCCGCAATCTGCTGGACGTGGCTGGGCTACGACTGCAGGTCCACCTCCCGGCATGCCACCCCCTCAAATGCCGCAAGTCGCACCGATACCCACCCCGACGCCAACACCGCAATCTGCTGGTCGTGGCTGGACTACGACTGCTGGTCCACCCCCCGGCATGCCAACCCCGCAAATGCCACAAGTCGCACCGATACGCACCCCGATGCCAACACCGCAATCTGCTGGACGTGGCTGGGCTCCGAATGCAGGTCCACCCCCCGGCATGCCAACCCCGCAAATGCCAGTCACACCGACACAAACCCCGACGCCAACACCAGCGCCCGCTGCGCAGACAAGTTCTAGCCAGCAACAAGCATATTATCCTACTCGGCCTCCTAAATCTCTAGAACCTGTTTTATGCCGATACAAGATACCTACTAAAATTCCTGGTGGACTAGTTCGTGCCAGAAACATCACAGTACTGGTAAATTATCTGGAAATGGAGTTTAAATCTCTTAAAATAGTAAGTAACTCATTTATTTTAATTACCTATGGAACGTGCTTTGACATGCTTACTCTAAAGTCAATTAAACACGAACTTCACGTGTTTAAAATCTGGCATGTATTTGGTTATTCCAAATCCGCAACACTATTTGAGCTACACTGGAGATCCATTATTTGAATTAAGGATATAAAAAGAACCGAAAACGGGTGTAAAAAGACACTTAACGAAGCTGAGAGTCACTTGGAAGTACTGCCCGTTATTGTAATTTTTTTTTTTGTACTGGACATACCTGAAGGCCAATTCTCGTAATTTAAAACGTTCAAAATCTAGTCGCAGTCTCATCTCGGCGACAAACAAATGTCAAAAACTTGTCAAAATGCAGGGAAATTAGAGGTATTTTTTGGAATGAGATCAGACTGTGAACGTTCTGAGTATGAGATCAGACTGTGAACATTCTTAAAATTACGAGAATTTCCCCTTTGGGAACCTTCTGGTTACGGAGAAAATGAAGGTCAAAATTCCAGCTTTTACTGACGTTTTTTTTTACAGATACATGTTTTTAATGTAAACAACTTTAAATACCCCCACGACCCTTGTGCTATGTGATGGCTCTTTTTACACCCTGTATATTTCCTGGAGCCTGATTTTGTACTTTTGAAAATAATAATGTACATAATTGAATCCAATGTTTTTTAATTTCCTCAAATACATTGTTATGAATTTATTTTTGCAGTCTCGTTATGATGTGACCTTTACTCCCGACAAACCAAAGAGGATGTTACCAGAGATATTCTTAAAAGTTAAAGCTAAGTTTTTCTCTAAGGAGTTAATTGCATTTGATCAGATGAAGAATTGTTATTCTTTGAATCCGCTCAAGAATGTATCATCGTCGGAGCGTTTCAATACAAATGTTAGTATATTTTTTATTTAGTTCTTTTTCTGTATTTCAAGTAATACAATAATCTTAAGCATGAGATAATGGCTAACTTTTTTCAGGTCGAGATTATAGACCCAAATGGAAAGCCCATGCATTTTGAAGTGTCAATGAAAGCTACTGGTATTGTAGATCTCGATAATATTAGGCGGTGAGTGGTTCTTTATTGTAAACTGCTTTCACAATTGTTTCAAATTTATGTGATTTTGGAAAAAAATACTTTAATGTTTACATATAAAGTTTAGTTTCCACTGCAACTTTTGCAATACTACCTATAGTCATTCTAAAATCAATCGACATTCGGCATTATGTTATAGTTACATGGTGAATCGCAGTTCGTCTCTTTGCCATCCTACTGAAGAGATCCAGTGCATTGACGTCATTCTGCGCCAGGGTGCTTTGGAGTCATATGTAAAGGTATGTATTTTTTGGAGGCAGAAATATCAACCATAGTCATTTTAAGATTAGGAAACAAAAAACTGTAGGAGTAACAACCGTGACGCCTTTTAATTAAATAACAAATAGATGATAGTGAGAAGGAAGTTGAGAAGGTTGTTTACAAAGTGCAAGCTGAAACAGGGACTAGTAGACCTACATCAACAATACCTGGATGGTTTCGATGAACGGGACAAACCGGTTGGTCACGGATGGTTTCAATAATTGCAGTAACTTATATGAAGAGAAATTTGGCAACCCAATAATGTTCCTGTGTTTTATTAGGCTGGTCGTCAATTCTTCAAGCGACCACTGCATCCTGTAGATTTAACGTACGGCTACGAAATGTGGACAGGAATGTTCCAATCGGCCATTTTTACAAGCAAGTCCTTTATTAACATTGATGGTGAGTGAATAAACATTTTTAGTACCTGCTCATTTAAAAGATTTATTAATGAAGGTTTTTTTTTGTTTCTAAGTAACATAGTTTGATATTGTGTTCATAATAGTAATTTTGTAATAAAAAAAAAAACCGGGCAAGAGCGAATCGGACTCGCGCACCGAGAGTTCCGTGCCATCATATTTTTAAATTTTCATCGTCGAAGCCTATTTTTTCAAAAGTCGAATACTAAACGGCCTAAAGAAAAAGTGTTTGAGAATGTGCAAACTGCGCTCTTTAATATGATACCCCACATGCCCTAGTAGCTCCACTTCAAATTTTTCAGACCACCTTTTAGTCCAAGTCGCAAATAAAAAAATCTTTCTTATTTGCAAAATAGTTGGGCAAACGTCATCTAAAACTATTCTAAATTTCAAGCTGATAGCATTAGTAGTTCTTGAGATATCCAGCTGTGATAGACGGACGGACAGACAGACAGACAGACAAAGTCGCACCATAAGGGTTCCTCTTTACCATTTTAGTACGGAACCCTAATAAAGAGTAAAATAAATTATAATACAGTAGGTAACAATAAATTGTGTGCGACAAAGTTTAGTGGCCTCTTATTCTATTGAGACTCCTAATACGGAGTTTTAATCTATAAATGTAATTGCTGCACATTGACCTTGAGCACTCAAGGTCAAAGTGTCACTGACATGCGGTCGACTGTACATAATGATATGTAACAAGTCCATAATGTAACGTAAGTATTTCATGTTTCAGTTGCTCATAAAGGCTTTCCTAAACACCAGAAGTTGCTAGACGCTCTCACAAAAGATTTCAATTTGGACCCCAATCGTCTGGTCGACCACCAACGCGGCGGTGATTATTTCGCAGCCTTTGTAAAAGGCCTCAAGGTAACTAATACATAATCAGCCTATAATGTTCCCACTGCTGGGACACAGGCCTCCTCTTTTCTAGAGGGAGTGGACTATAATCTACGACGCGGGCCCAGTGCGGGTTGGTACTAATACAACATAGATAAATTTATTTATAATTAATTTTATAATATTAAACACTATTATATTTTATATTATATTATTATTATTTTATATTTATTATATTTTGTTATATTAGACACTTAAATTTTATTTATTTGTACATTTTATTTATTTGTATTTTGATACATACAAATAAATAAAATTGAAGTGTCTGTTAGAATGTAACAGACGCGGCGCGGCTTTGTTTTATAATATGTAGTGATAAAATATCTAAGCGAAAGCCCTGCTCTCTAAAAAAACCCAGCATGGAATAATATTCAGGCGTTACATTTAGGTGTCGCCTAGTGTTAGTGAAAACGGGCCTAAGTCACTATTACACTGGCAAGCATGCCCATTGCCTATACTTACCAAAAAAAATACATATATCCAAGCATTTTATGAAGGTGGAATTTTCACTTGGACCAGGCCCTTCGTACACACAAGTTTTTCTTTCCGCAAAAAACTACGGTTTATTCGCCGTGTAGGCACGGTCGTCTTGTGTTGTATGGATCAATATGGAAGCTTGTAGTCTGACACGTTTTTTCTACGGCGCGGTTTATACGCCGTACCGCAAAGAAACCGTGCCGTGTACAAAGGGCCTAATAAACACACGAAATGTTTCCACAGACTTGTTTTTTCAGGTAGTTGCAACGATGGTCGGTGATACGCCCACGGCGGGCCATCGTCGCGAGTTCGTTTGCAACGCTCTTGTTGGGCCGGCTGATAAATTGTATTTCAACATGAATATATCTGAAGATCGCGTACAAAAGATCTCGGTTCTTGATTATTTCAGCATACACAAGAAGTATAGGTAAGTTTGAGTTTTGAGAATTATGGAATACCTAGTTATTTCGACTGAGCAGTTTGTAGAATCACTTAACATGAGTCCCTTTATTTGCCACTTGCTGTAAACCTGCAAAAATAAAGGGTGAAACTCTTCTATAACTCTGTCTAGAGCTTTTTAAAGGCATTACAGGATATAAACGCAAAAAACGTAATTTTAGAAGCAATAAAAGTATATGATCGACTACAGAAAAAATATATGATATTCTTCAGGATATATGCTCGGTAGATAGTGTGTTAAAACATAATTCTACTAATTTGATACGATAGACAAAATTCATGAAGATACCTCTAAAAACTTTCTTTTTACAATAAAAACCATACTAATATACATCGCATGCTTAATGGAATACTGACTTAACTTCAAAACAGACGATCTTTGGGAAAGCGCAAAGATCTCGCTATGAGGACTTAACCTACTTGTTGAAGCATAAAATTCAAACTGATTGGATTTGATTACATTAATTAATCATGAATGCTTGAATTTTGAACGTATGATTAACTATTGATGAGATCTGAGTAAAAAAAATCCGGAAATAATTCTGACCTATCTACTAATGGGTCACTGTTTTAGCGATATGTACAATCATTTTGATTTTTGTCAGATTATTCTACAAGCAACGTACTAAATCACTAGTGTTTTAATTTTTTAGTCCAAACAATAGATTTTTTGTAAATCGATAATTGCTTCTTATTTTGCAATAAATTACCAGCGTTGTGTCATCGCGCTTCTTTTTCTTTTCTATGCAGTCCGACAGAGACCGTGCTTTAGGTCATGTAGTCCCCTTAAACGGCGAAAACAATGAGTACGTTCTCAAGTCGAAGCGTATAACTATTACAGAGTAGTCCCATTTCTACGTTTTTTTTTATAGCGGGTGTACCCCGAAGTAATAAACAAAAAAAAAAAAAAATAAAAAAATAAAAAATTGATAAAATATATATACATATTATACATATATTAATATATATTATTAATAATATTATAATTATTATATTATTATTATTATTATTATTTTATTATTATTTATATTATCATTATTATTTATTTTTTTTTATTTTTTTTATTATTATTATTATTATTATATATATATTATATTGTTAAAATTGATTAAACAAATCCACCACTAAAAGGGTAGAAAAATAGGCGTTGATTGATTTTGCACCTTTTGATGTTATCATATTCGTCTCTTTCTTTCAAAATCCATAATTTAATGCATCATTGTTTTCAGGCTAAAATATCCAAACCTTAATTGCCTGTGGGTGGGCAACAGGGACCGATGCATTTACTTCCCTATAGAATTGCTAGAAGTGGCCGAAGGGCAGGTATGTCGTGGCTTATTGTCATTTTCAATTAAATTAACAATCTTATATTCTCTTGTGGGGGTAAAAGTCTAAAATAAATATTTTTTTACAGATGTTCTATGTCATGAAGTCCGTTTGGCTATGAATGTTGTCAAGCGTGCACATGCACATTGTTTTTGTGTGCGTAACCGCGAGAGCGCTCAGTGTCGTGTAACACATACAAGCGCGCTTGTCGGGATACGTCACTACTACAATCAAAGCCGAACGGACTTCGTGAAACAGAATATCTGTAACTTGTGTGAAACATAAAACCGTTTTTAAGTGGCTTGCTAAACTGACTAGACTAAGGCTCAATTGCACCAAATATCACTAAATACGTTTAACGCAAATCATATCTATAACATAATTCTGTTTTGTTTTCTGTTTTTTTTTTTCCAACAATTGACAGAAACAGAATGATATCTTAAATTTTGTGATTTGTGGTGCAAGTGGGCTTAGAGTTAACGAATTCAATTGAATATAAACGCATTTTTGCAGCCCTTGAATAGGCAATTAAACGAATTCCAAGTATCGAAGATGGTACGGGAAGCTGCTACTCCACCCAACGAGCGTTTGAAGAAAATTACTGAAGTTATTTCCGACGTAAGTACAAAATTATTTCTCCTCGGTGCCAATCAAACCTGCACCTTAATTGCACACACTATCAATATCAATCTTTAATCATTTTGAAGGATATTGCTAATCCATTGCTTGATATGCTCAAAAAAAGTGTCTGCTCAACAACGTAAATAACGCAGTGAATGTTGTTGAACTGTCAAAAAGAAAGCCATTGCTACTGTTAGTGTATTACGCACACGAAAGCTTATCGAATGGTTGTGAGTGGCTATGCTGACATAGTTTTAATATAAAAAAAATACGTGTTAAAGTGTAATTTTAACTAAAAAATAACAAAAAATACCTATTTAAATGTAATTTGGACTAAATTAAATTGAATCCCATTCCACCAATTGATTCCCAGATAAAATCTTTCATGTGGCCCAAGTCAAGCTGAAAAGTAGGTACTAAATGAGATAATATAATTATATGAATTATGAAATGCCATTGACTCAACAACATTTTCTTCACTTATTTGTTTTAGATGAAATATTCCCAAAACCGAGACTTCAAGAAGTTTGGTTTGGAGATCTCTGATAAGTTTTACACTGCCAAGGCAAAAATTTTGGCCCCTCCCAACTTAGAGATTGGAAATGGCAAAGTTACACCCAGGTATGTCGCATATTATCTTCTTTAAGTTTTATTGAGATATTGCAGTGATAGAAAACAAGCAATTTTTATACCGTGCTCAAACGTCATAATGATAATGCCCGTCATGAAAATCTGTCATTTACACCAGTATTTGACATTCAGTCAAACCCCGCTGCCCAAAGATTTAAATCGCTAGATTTGCTCACACCATACTTAGTCACGCGAAAAAGTCAAAATAGTTCTATTCTATTCTATTTTTCTTTATGACAATGGTGCCGATGTCGACAATTCTGCCAATGTCAGATGTCATATGGGAAGATTAAATAGAGTTTCCATGACAATCAAGTCAAGTCACTGCGTCATTGTGTGTCATAGGTGTCAAAACGAATTAGAAACGCGATTAATTTTTGATGCGTTAGGGCGAATGTAATGATTTAAATCTTTGCCGCTGCTGTGTTTTTATTACAGCCGTCTCTACGGCCGTTAAGTGCGGCCACCGCTCTTTTGGGAAAAGGTAGCTTAAAACGCGATGCAGCATCAATTAAGTCGCGAAATTGACTCGATGCTAATAGTAGTATGGAGGTAAAAGGAAAAGAGGTAGACAACAAAAAAGATGGGTCGATGATATCAGGCAGGTTGCAGGCATAACATGGAGTAGAGTAGCCAGAGAGAGATCAGAATGGAGTAGGTTGGAGGAGGCCTTTGCCAACTGGCAAACGGACTTACAGAAAGTAAAGAAGCGCCAAATACGCGAATTCTAATTATGTAAAAAAAAAAAAAAAACAATTGACATATCTATTGTCCGAATAAAAGGCTTTATTATTATTATTATTATTATTAATAGTAGTATGTCTGCTAGTTAAGACTAGGACCCATAACCTACCAAAATATTAACGGATCTTCTACATAGGCAGGAGCCCATGTTACACGGGGTCGGCGCAATTAACACGTTTTCTTCCATTTTTCCCTGCCAGCCTTCAAGCTATCAAATCCATCAATCTTTTCTTTTGCCTTCCGCTCCCTCTCCATCTGTCAACATTTATATGCATCATTCACACATCCCCATACCGACACTACCACCTGGTGGTGTGGTGTGTGAGTGGTGGTCCACTCACCACACCACACACCAACACACTACCACTATTTGTTCATTACTCATATTAAAAGATATTGATATAAAAAGGAGTTTCTAGACAGCTATAAAAATTCATGTAATTTTCTAGGAACGGACAATGGCAAGCGAACCGCCTCTTGAAGCCTGAACCACTTCAATCCTGGGGTCTCATCGCTGTTGATACCGATCCAAGGAATGAGTATAACACGATGATTGAAATGGTAAGATTTTATCATCATATTCTGGAGTTCTGTAGCTGATTGAGCACCCTATTATGATTCCGTACACATGCGAAGCGAAAAGGATGTACTTTGTTCAAACGTTGCATTTATGTGGTCAGTACTACGAATAAGTAATAAGTGAGGAAGTCTAATTCAGAACAAATTCCACACAAAAAGTGGCCCTACTTCAAACCAAAACGATGTATGATTCAAAACACGAATCACATCCGAGGTTACAAGAAGACATGCTTGGTGATTGCTTTAAATTCAGGACAAAAGTCGGGATTGGTTCGCGCGCGTGCTGCACTGTCTGCTCACCTGTCGTGAGCGACGTGAATGATGTTATGCAATAAGTGCACCGGACCAAGTCAATAACAAAACAATATTATTCGGGTTATTTTTTTACAATCCAATGAAGTCTTATGTCCCGCGAAATATGATTAATTTATTAAGTTTTTGTCTAGAAGTCATTAAAAGAGAATCTTTCTTCGCAATGTAGATAAAATAAGCAAAATAGATTAGTTATAAAAATATCAAAATTTTATGAAGAAGAAAAAAAGAACCTAAATGAGGTAAAAAATTTACTGACTTAGTTTTGCATAGTATTGACCATCTCGGTTTGATAACGTATTTGAACATCTTTGAATATACTTATAGTTTTGCTACTACATACTAGTGAAAAGTGATCCGTGGACACTATTCTTGTACGACTCCTGCACCGCTTCACAACACATGCTGGCATGATGATTCACAGCTGATAAAAACGAAAACGTACGCGAAGTGCGCTCGCTTGCAAGAAAAATGTCCGACTGATGACGCGCTGTACATGACTTTTAAGCCCCGCCTACTTGTGCATGACTTTTGTTTGGTCATTCTTTTGGCGCAACTACATTTCCTGACTTATTACTTATTCGTAGGGTCAGTACGTAGTCGAAAAAAAAAAGTTAATCGCATGCAAAGGCCAGTGAAGTTGATCTAAATGTGCCTAACCTTTTCATTTTGAGGCTGTACGTCACGACTGTGTGCGATATGACGAAACTACTGACTATGATAAAATTATCACTTATACTACAGTGCGGCCGACGAGAGAATGCATTCCTGACACCTGTCAATTTCATACAAACGAATACTTGTTTTGCGAATTTAATCTTTACTAGTTACTAAAATTGTCGCTTTGACAGGTATCAAGAACGCATTCTCTCGACTGCCGTACTGTAGAGTACAGTTTAGTAATATTTTAATGGTATTTTAACATTTCAGATCATAAGCACTGGCACGGCGTTGGGTATGAACGTTGCAAAGCCTAAGATGGTCAATGTGAATGCTAAAATGAATAATTTGCGCAGCCTTCTGTTGCACGCGTATAAGGATGTGCGTTTAATGTTCATCATCGTTTCTGCAAGGGGCCGAGACGACTACCATAAGGTACTGTGTGATTTAATCATTAAAAAAAAAAATATGCAGACAGATGGATTATAAATTTGAGTAGATGCATCAATAACCAAACCACCAATTCTGTGAGTTTGAAAATACCAAAAATTCTTTTTTATGTTTCCATACCTCAAAAGGAAAAACGGAACCGCTATAAGATCACTTCGTCGTCCGTCTGTCTGTCCGTCTGTCAAGACCCTTTTTCTCAGTTACGCGTGAAGTTATCAAGTTGAAAGTAATATCAAATTCTAGAGAGTTGTATTGATGATGTTTATGATTATAATTCTATAAATAAATATTTGTTAAGTCCGCGAATCATATTTCGATCAACACTAAACATCAATACTGACCTGCAAATTGGAAAAAAAACTAAGTAAATTTAAATTTCGCAGGCTATCCTGACGATTTTGGTTTAAGAGCAGGTATCAACCAAAATAGCCTAACTTCAATATGATTTTTCATGAAATTGATGAGACTTAGGTATAAAATAAAAATAACACGAATAACTACATGATATTTCCAAACTTATTGTGGCAACAAATCACAAAATAGTAAAATTTTCTGTAATAAAAAACATCACGAAGTTACCTCCAATTTTCACGACTTTTCGATTTGTACTTAATATGCTAATGACTACTAGAATGAAAATTTGATGATTAATTTATTAATATAAAGCGACTTAGATTGTGGAAGGATTTTATTTTATTACTTTTATTTGTGGTTTTATTACGACGATAAGCTTATAGCACTTACGACGTTCTTAGTTCGTGGAAGAAATCATCTTCCGTCGCACGTTGCGGGAACTTCAAACATATATATGTTTCACAAATCAGTCGCCCCCGCTCTGTTGAGACGAGAGGACTGCGCTCAAATTTTCGGCTGCGCTGCTATTATTTAATTTACGTAAACAATATTTTCGTAATTTATCACTTTGTAGGAAAGACACTGTGAAACAGAAAACATGGAAAAATAACTAAAACCACTCCCGAAACGATTATTAAAAACAATAAGACTTGATAAACTAAACAAATACCGAGGCAAAACTATAAAATAAAAATATTGAAATAATTCAATGTTGATATTTGAAAAGTCAAGATGACATACATTTTATTTGACAGATTTTTGACTGGTATAGTACCACTAGCGCCATTGTTCTGCATTTCGGTTCATTTTCTTGCGGAGAAAATTTGCAACATAGCCAACTAGCGTTCATTTGAAAGTTCGTGCTGGAGATTTTAGACCTTACTGTGATTAACTCAAAATCCAAATTCGTTTTCTTCCACTTTTCTTGACAAACTCCGTATAAGGTTTTAGTAAGTACTATTCCCTAAATCAAGTTGAAACTCGAAATTCAGCGTGAAGGGTATATTATTATTGGAGCATACAAAAGAAATATCGGAAATTAAATACGTAATGAGTTTATTGTGGACAAAAGTACGAAACGGCACATGAAATATTTCATACAGATAGTGTTCTCATGACTAGCCTTCTTTTTATGGTGAGGATGAGTAAAGGTTGTGACGGATCAACATGTTTGGGATTGTCGGCTTCGCCGATAAAAGAGTTAAGCTCTGAATGGGTGCTAAGTTCTATAGAGTTGAGAGAAAGTCTACAGTTCATATTATAACTTGGCAAGTTGGAAACTTGGAAAGTTTCAACAGTTACAAAAGAGGAACCTAATGAACTTTAGACTTTGGAACCCATTTACATAGATGCCATATTGGTAAATCCGACAAACATGTACTTCTTTTGTTCCGAACTTAGCCTCGTTTTCCACAAATGTTTTCGGTGGGGATTTTTTCCTACTCGCACTTCGCGCAGGAAAGGCTTTTATGACACATGCCGTTTGACGTTGCATAATACAGTGCAAAATCCACCATACGAATATAATTTTTTACTTGGGTATCACTGTTGCTAATTTATTGACTTTGCACGATCCTGCAAAGAAAAATCCACGATATACAAATATAATTTTTTTCTTGGTCAACACTGTTTTTCATCAAGATGTGGTGACGTCCAACTTGTAGGTCCTAAACAAAATTTGGTTACATTGGAATTTGAACTTTGTCACATCAACATTGAGTTTCTAGTTCCAAAAAAATACTAAGACATGATTCTTAGATTCTGAATTCAAACTTAGCGTATAGTAAGTATATGCAAAATAAACGGATGTTTTTACTTACTAAAGAATTGCATTGAAAATAAAGGGAATGAACAATGATCATGTTTCGATATTGTAATTTGAGAAACCAATACGAGAAAATTAAATAGGGTTGCTCATCACTGCGGTGCGACAAGTTTTCTAAGATTTTTGATAGATATTTTCAATCATCTTTGTCCTTAATATGACCATTACAACGTCGTCATTCTAAAAAGGCTTGATTATATAACTCAAAATAAAAAATCATAAGATAAGCGATGTGATTACATTGGCCTTTATATTGTTAAAAAAACAAATTAGTTGAGTTTGTTTTCATCATGATTTATGATTAGGAGTATGTAATATAATACTTTGATGGAAGTGCTTTTGCTTTTTAGGGTTCCGTACCTCAAAAGGAAAAATCGAAAACCTTAGATACAGGATAACTTCGTTGTCCATCCGTCTGTCCCTTTTTCTCAGGAATACGTATCAAGTTGAAATTGATATCAAATACTTAGATCTACGGTTTCTTGGAGCTGTAGAAATATCAAGCCTCAAAGACGCTGACTTAGAAGCTAGCATAAATTGCCATTCATGTCGCGTGTTTTGAAATTTAAATCCTTGGGTGTACCTTATACGTTTTAATTATTCCCGTTGACCTAGAATAATGAAAATTGGCAAGAAGCAAGGTCTCACAGCATAAATAGGTACAGGAAAATATCCAAAAATCGTTCATTTGTAATTTCATTCGGAATCGAAAATGTATAGGCATTCAACTCGGTTTGCTCTCTAATATAAGATTTTTTTTTTACTGTATATTAAAGTTAGTCCTTCAATCCAGAATTGGAAATTCATAGATAGGCTGTATTACATGTATGTCCGTGAATCTGTTACCAGCATCGGAACAGATTCAGGGACATACAATAATATTGCCCTATCAAGATATCTACTTGCACAGCCTGCTATAATACTTAGGTACATTGAATAGAGCCGTTTCATCTGATTATTTTGCATATACTTATTACAGAAGATGGAAATTCAAACACAAATATATATGATTTATACCGATCTGTTCCCATGAGAACCCCCCCCCTCCCCCCTCGATCCCCTGCTAGTTATTCTTCTGTTTTAATCTCTGGCTTACTTGGCCGGGCGAAAAGTTTCTGCTGGCGGGAAGGGATTGTGTTTTGTTTTTGTCGTGTTTGATGAGAGGGGTAGGCAAGGAAGCGCGGGTGAAATTTGATTTTTTTCTGGCTTTATGCCCCCCCTTAATATATTCTCTATTTTGATTTTGAATAGGTGAAGCAACTGGCTGAACGTGAAGTGGGCATGTTGACCCAGTGCGTCAAGGAAATGACAGCGCGTCGAATGAACCCGATGACTGCTAAAAACATTCTGTTGAAGGTGAATATTGTTTTATGACAACACTAGCTTTTTCGTAACCTATTATCATGGGTTCAGCACATGATTCTGAACCTTGCAATTAAAATATTCGTCGGGTCGAGTAGGTATTGCACTTTTCTATGAAATATTGTTTTTTAGGGTTCTGTACCTCAAAAGGAAAAACGGAACCCTTATAAGATCACTTCGTTGTCCGACTGTCTGTCCGTCGGTCAAGACCCTTTTTCTCAGGAACGCGTGGAGTTATCAAATTGAAATTAATATCAAATACTCAGGGGCTGCAAGTCTTTGAAGCAGTGAAAAAATCAAACGATACGGGCGTGTGTGCGTATGTTCCGGAATCAAAACCTATAGGGTACTTCCCGTTGACCTAGAATCATGAAATTTGGCAAGAAGCAATATCATGTAGCACAAGTAAAGTAAGGAAACCGAGAAACGTACATTTGTGGTAACATTACAAAAAAAAACCGGTAATAAAGTATTTACATACCTACAAATTTGTACGGAACCCTCGGTGTGCGATTCCGACTCGCACTTGACCGTTTTTTTTTTAATAACCGACTAAAAATTTCTACGCTAGTGGATTTAGAATCATGTTGTGCTAAATTCATGGTTAAAGATTATGCGTCGATGTCCCTGCCTATCTAATATATAAAATTCTCGTGTCACAGTTTTCGTTGCCATACTCCTCCGAAACGGCTTGACCGATTTTGATGAAATTTTTTGTGCTTATCCGGTATCTATGAGAATCGGCCAACATCTATTTTTCATCCCCCTAAATCGAAACTTACGCGGGTGAAACCGCGGGGCGCAGCTAGTTTTATTTATATTTATGTATAGATTAATATTCTAAGGAAGGCTTAATGGCTCCTTTAACCTTTTCGGGGTCCAAAATACTGTTCTTAGTGTACCTTTACGCCCTTTAAAGGTAAGCACAGACAGTAGCAAAATGCGAAGTGAAGATTTGCATAAGCATACACGAACTCGCCGCGAGAATCATCGCATGCACTCTATTTTGAACTCTATTGCAGTTGTGATTGAGTTCATTATCAATCTATCAATGAAAAAAAAAATGCTTGACCAGTTTGCTGCAGGCTGCCTGTGCTAACCCTAAAGAACACAAATATTCTAAAACCACTTTATAATCTGCTATAGTTTTAGGTTGGCAGTCATGATAAGTATATTATTTGAAAACAGGTGAATTCGAAGCTGATGGGAGTAAACCAAGCAATAGATACTATCACCATGCCCAAATGTTTGAAGGACGGAGGAGTCATGATCGTGGGCGCTGACGTCACGCATCCTTCGCCTGATCAGGTATTAAAAGCTATTTAATTTATAATTTTTTATAGGTACTAAACGACAAGTCTCGTGGCAGTCAAGATCTTAAATCGTGCGAATAGATAATCATTGGAAATACTATTATTTGTCCGCGGCTTCGCTCGCGTGCCGGTGGTCGGATATTATCCCGCGGGCACGTACTACTGAGATAAAAACCTATCGCGATATCCTATGTCCTAACCCAGGTTATAGTTTAACTGTGTGCTAAACTTCATCGACATCAGCCGGTCGATTCTGTTAGAAACTCACCGTGAGAAATAAGGTGAAGTGAGCTGTCATTCCATCTGATGCTATAGGGATTTACACCAATGACAGCTCACTCCACACTCACTTCACCTAAGTTTTCACGGTGAGATGGTTACAGAATCGCACTGCAGTTCTGTTGCTGAGGCGTGATAAGGTAACAGACAGACGAGAGTTACTTTCGAATTTTTAATATAATTTTTTAAGTATAGGTTTACTGAAAACTCTGTAGGTACCTACTGAGTCTCGTTGTTGAGCCACGGATGTTGGTGTTACTAAAGACCTATGCCTATATAAGATGGAAAAACGACTACACAAATCATGAATGAAAAAAAAAAAAAATTTTTGAAAAGGGTGTAAACCTCCCCTGGTTATTTCCCAATCTTTTTTATACGGCGGCTCCCTTGTAAAAGTTGATACCTGCGAGTAGCTTTCGAATCTAGAGTCTAGCAGCTAGACTCTAACTAGATTATTTTATACAAATAAAAGTTATTAAGATTGTATATTCTTTCTACCTATAGAATCTTACTAACATTTATATACTTACTATAAAAATATTATTTACTAGGCTAGGAAAAACAGTACGTACAATTAATGACACTGATGAGCTTGCTTCTCTGTGTAACCTTCTTAAAATCGGGGCTGAAGTTTTGAAATAGCTACCGTCATTCTTTTTCTAAATTGACTTGTGATCTGTATTTAGATTTATTTACTCTCTACCTGCGTCTTTGCTTCCGAGCGCATACAGCCAGAATCTCTTCAAAGTGAGAGTGAACATGCTTCTTCTGGGTAAGGTCACGCCATCGTCGACTTTGTCTCTGTCACCTCTGACCAAGATGAAACCCCCTACCTTTTGCAACGTCATACTTGTGAGAAGTACGACGTTGCAAAAGGTAAAAGAATCTTCAAAGCTGCAGTACTGTCGCTCTAACTCCTGGTGTAACCAATTAATAATGCAAGCGTCTGCACATACCATAACTGAATTATTTTCTTTCAGTCGAATGTACCAAGCATTGCAGCGGTGACTGCGTCATTGGATGCCAGATGTTTTATTTATAACATTGAGCTCAGCATACAAACGCCAAAGGTATGTAACCAGCCTTTTCTAGATTTATAAACTATTTAGAAGTTCTTTTCCATATTACTTAAATATTCAGCGTTTATGTTAAGTTATTCTAAAATTACAACATATTTATTCTAACCATTTATGTCAGTACACACATGTGAACAAGAAGAAAGGAACAGATAAATACGTACAATGGTGATGCTTATATCTAAAGAAATGTCTCCCAGCATACCTGCGATAGGAGAGTACATACAAAGAGATGTAGACAACGTGCTTAAGAGTAAAAGGGAAAACAAAATACGTAAAATCAAAAATAATTCTCTAATTTAAATATGAACATACAATATAAGAATGTACTTACAACATACATAAATATTACTAAAATATATATAATTATAATGTAAGTAATTTAAATAATAAATACATACACAATTATGACAAAGTGAATCTGTACATGTGTATATGTATACAGTACATAGTTGTTTTCTATTTTTTGACAAATAGGAAATTAGGATTTTAGGGCCTGGTTGCCTGTATTTTGACAGTCACTATTCACTAGATAAATTAGAACATGGAATACATTTTCTAATGAGCTGCAAGATAGTTTTTACCAAAGATAGTAAAACCGAGTGTTATCTTCGTGCGTTGACTCAATGTTATCTACTTATTAATACTTACTAACACTTAAACTTACTGAGAGGCAAACACGCACAGCCTAGACCATTGGGACTAGAAGTATGGAATTTTCCACAAACATTCTATACCTAAATAAGTAAGTTAACAAGTTCTATAAGTAAGTGAGCTAAGAAAAGATTTTTGAAAATTCGTCCCCCAATTGGGTTAAATAGGCGATGAACATTTGTATGAAAGTTTTTGGCTATATAAAACTCCATGGGGCACACGAATTGTTCATCAACCTGCACTTTGCCGCGTGGTGGATAATAGCCCACTTCCTCTCACAGAGAGGAGGCCTGTGTCCCAGCAGTGGAAACAATATAGGCTGATTATGGTCACGCCTTGTTTCTAATTAACTCCTAATTTATGTTTAAAGAAAGAGGTGATTGTAGAGTTTGAAGACATGATGTTTGACCACTTGAAGCTGTACAAGGAACGCAACCAAAACATGCTTCCGAGGAAGATATTTGTTTTCCGCGATGGCGTATCCGAAGGACAGTTTGCTCAGGTAATACTTACAAATTTCACAATAGGGACAGTTCGTCAGATAGGCAGTCGCTCCATGTTAAAAACTGGTATTCAGCTGCATCCGGTTAGAGTGGAAGCCGACCCCAACTTATTTGGGAAAAGGCAAGGCAGATTTATTATACAAAAAAGTCCCCCAGCCGCGTCTGTCTGTCTGAACGCGATAAACTCAAAACTTGAACGGATTATCATACGTCATTAAGGTGTCCTGTAAATCGGCTGACATATGATGTTAAATTGATTGTTCAATTCAAATTTTATTTACTTAATAAAAATATCAGGGCAAAGGCCTCTTCTAATACATGAGCAATGTTCGCCACGCTAACGTTTGCTTACTTTATATATTTGTGAAAAAAATACTTGCTCTTGTAGGTGATGAACAGCGAGCTGGCAGCAGTTCACTTGGCCTACCAGCGATTGGCTGGGCCGAATAAGAAGCCAGAAGTACTGTTTCTATTGGTGCAGAAACGACATCACACGAGGTACGAAATATTTTTCGGACCAAAAACAGCAATGCATGCGCGCTACACCCCTATCGACGAACACAACACTAACTTCATTATAGTATCGATAATATTATTGCACTTCACGATGACGTGAACAGCATCTTATATGCAATGCCCGCCTTTTATTCGCCATCTCTGGCTGGAATTGGTTTCCCAACTCCTGTTTGCCCTTGCCCCGTGTTATTTGGGGGTAACGTAAAATGATTACTATCTCTTCCATTCTCCCCTGTTCACCCATTTACACAATCCCTTAATGTTTTCTTTGATCTCTATCTACATTTACCCGCCTTTTTCACGTAAGTACACATGGCGACATATCACGCTATACCTATAAGCTGACTTTTCATTGTATGAAAAACCTATTAACAGGTCAGGTAAGTTAAAACTGGAAATGTATAGCTTGATATATCGCCGTGTGTACTAGGATTTCGATAAACCAATATGTAGCCCCAAAACCCTTATTTTCAGATTATTCAATCCAGGAGGAAACATGCACTACAACGTTGAACCGGGGACAGTTGTTGACACAGATATCGTTCACGCGTCTGAATTGGACTTTTATCTGGTACGTAAGCTTTTTTTAAATCTCTAATGTACAGAAGGCAGGCCGATTCTCGTATTTAAACATTTTCACAATTTAGTCGCAATCTCGTCTTCGCGGTAATCAATGTCAAAAATGAAGGGAAATTTGAGCTATTTTTGGCAGATTGAGTTGGAATGTGAATGTTCCTTAAAATACGGGAACTGTTCACACAATATAACAAATTGCTGCTCTCAAACCGGGCTTTTGGAATGACGTGAGTGACCATCGAACATCGAACAGTAACGAACGACTGAGATTGATAGCGTCCTACAGACATGCGCGCTACTCTTTTGATCGAGTAACCAAGTATTTAAGCTCTTCGATGCTCCGTGGTCGATAGACAGCTATAAGAATAGAGGAAGGGCAAGGAAACGAAGGAAGCCTTCCTTCGTTAATTATAAATTATCATCACTTATTTTCTAATTATCATATTGTCTATGAACAGATTGGAGACTGACCTCCAAACTAGGCATTTGCCTGTATCTTGGGGGTCGGATGATATTATTACCGGATGATAATTTTTACGGGGTGTTAACTTTCACCTTGGGACCAACTCTGAAAATCACGAAAAGAAATCTGCTGTTTAATACAAAAGTTCAATACTTACCTACTTGATCAAAATGTATGAAACAACAGATTTTTTTTTCGTGATTTCAGTGTTTGTCCTATAGGGAAAGTTGTTCATATTCATGGGTAGAACACCCTGTTAAAATTTGGAACCGGTAAAAAAATTCACCTGTATAGCAAGAAAAGGGTGAATATTGAGATAATAAGTTCCTATCAACAGTTGTCTCGAAGTGTGGAAGAAAAACACTATTATACCGACTAAAAATAAATTTTTATAGGGATGGTTACGTTTCGTTCTAGGTATCCCACCAAGCTATTAAAGGCACAGCTCGTCCGACCCGCTACCACGCCGTCTGCAACGACGGCAGAATACCTGACGATGAGGTGGAACAGCTGACGTACTACCTGTGTCACTTGTTCTCTCGCTGTATGAGGTCGGTGTCTTATCCGACACCCACCTACTATGCGCATCTTGCCTGCATGCGAGCCCGTTCTCTTACACAGTACGTATTTTTTTCATAATATAAATTATTTTATTAGTCTTGGACGTCTGCCTCGATTCAGGCTTAAGAAACCCTGGCGTGATGATTTAGACTTGTTCCTGACCGATTGGCCGGACAAGACAAAATACAAATAAAATTGGAAAAGTATGGGGGGGGGGGAGTCCTTTGCCCGGCAGTAGGACAATAAAATAAAAAAGTCTGATGTGGTTTTTACTTTAAGACATTGTTAAAAAAAAACTATGACACACAAAAAAATATTAAATGTCTTAAAGTAAACTCCACATCACTTTTTTTTTACAAAATGACTTCAAATATGGAATTATTTTGAATTTTTGATAATATGTTCTATGTTATGGGTTTGGTTTCCGCACTTAGTCCTTCAGTGGACCATTGTGCGTGGGCCATGGCGGCCGTTGGCGGTTATTCCAACCAGCCCACCTCCCTCCAGAAGCTGATTAGGTCTCCTGGTCTTTTGAGAACATCTGTGTACGATCTGGGTGTCCCGAGGGTTTGTGTCCTGATCTGGGTGACGCCTGTGCACTCAAAGAGCACATGCGCAATGGTTTCATCAGCCACCATGCAAGTTCTGCACAGGGGGCTGTCCGTTATGCCTATAGTGTGAAAGTGTTTGTTTAGCGAGCAGTGTCCCGTGATGGTCCCCGTCACCAGGCGCAGGCCTTTCCTGTCCAATCGCAGTAAGCAACTGCTTAGCTTGCCATCCAGTGATGGCATAGCTTCCTTGGACTGCCTGCAGCCTGGTGACGACGTCCACCAGCTTTCTGCTTGTGTGTGGATGTACTCCTGTAGCCACCTGCGTAGTTGGTTGAAGGGGATGGGCACGATAGGTTCCGGTCCACAGACTGGCATGCTCGATGCCCTTCTGGCCAGCTCGATGCCCTTCTGGCCAGCTCGTCAGCTGCGTCGTTACCTAGCGATCCACTGTGTCCTTTTATCCATTGTAGTGTCACTATATTGCGGTTCAATACAGTTGCCTGTTCAAGCGCATTGTGACATTCTAGTATTAGTTTCGATGTGATGCATTTTTTATCTAAGGATTGGAGGACTGAGGCGCTGTCAGAGAGTATGCGAATATGGGTGTCCGCAACTCCTCTGGCTGCTATGGCATAAGCCGCTTGTGTTATGCCCACACACTCCGCTTGGTAGACCGTGTTGCGCTTTCCCAGCGGTTTGGATATTCTTATGTTGAGGTCGTGTGAGAAGACTCCGACTCCAGTTCCGCATTTTTGATAATAAATTCTTCCTTATAAAATCTGTCAGACGTCAATTTTATTCCACGAATTAAAAGTTATCTGTCGATTGAAAAATCAGCCCTTAACATTCTAAGTTATTTGAAGTCCTTTTGTCAGCGAATGTCAGAAGCCGCATGCATCAAGCTATCAAAAGTTTTTATTTCAAAGCAAATAAAATAATGACTCGTATTTCGAAGTTTAATGTTTATTGTTTATTTTCGGCCAGTTTTCGTTGTAGCAGTCAGTCTATCTATCATAAAAAGATTATGTGGATTCTCATTTTGAAATGTACGGTAAACGTTTTTTTTATTTCTGACTTTTCCAGTACTCAACCCTCAGTTGGTTCGATAGAGTTATATATTTGATCCCTGTATGAAACAGGATCGATTGGCATCAAAAAAAATTTTTTTTTATGAAAATTGCCCATTTTCTTGCTGACTGTACAATTCTTTCAAGATCTGTGAATGCAGATAAAAAAAAATCTCAAATTAGTCTCCCTAAGACCGTTTTCCTGTAGCTACGGCGGCGGGTAAGGTACCTGCCCTTACTGCTATATCTCGAAATCCACCCCTGTACGTAAAGCGGCAATAGCCCAACGGCCAAAGCGGCTTGTGTTTGTGTTCGAACCACACCCGCACTATTTAAGTGACTCCTTCTAGAGCATATTTAGCTTAGTTGGAGGTATTAGCAGGAATACTAGTCAACTTACTATGCAACCTACATTTCTAGATTGGTGGGCGTAAAATATGATACAGCACATTTTTATTTACAGTGGCGAGTCATTCGACAACCGAGAGTTGGAACGTAAACCAAAGCGGCTTCGTGTTCTCGACAAGATGCTGCAATTCAGCCGCATGTTCTTTGTCTAATTATTTACAGGTCTAATTAGGTACAGCCCGATTCAAACTTTATGGCGTCTCTGAAGTGCACTACTCGCTGCGCAGTGACTCACTCTCACCCTCGCTGACAGGTGAATTTGTTACTGCGCAGCGACTCGCCTCATGTTCCGAGCCGCCATAAAGTTTGAATCGGGCTTTAATATAGTAATTTTTGTAATTATTCTGGATGTCTGAATTATTCTTGTATTTACAATATCATAACTTGTATTTCTGGAAGTAATCTTATTGTTGTATTTACGCACAAATAAAAAAAGCAAAAAAAAAAACAATATTAATGTTAAAGTAGTCTACACTCTAATAAAATGAATAGTACCACAAAACAATAAAAACTACAAAAAAAAAAATGTGTGAATGGATATTTTAAGATTTATTACAAAATATTTTTTTGTGCTTTTCAATTATTATTGGCTTTATATTTTTCAACAATTCTTTTTATTTACATAATTAATCAGGTATTTAATGAACGTAATTTTAAGAAATATTTTTTTGCCTATTAATTTTAAAGTGTGATCTTTGTTCTGAATATATTATTTGCATTTAGTCTCGTGATGATTATGCAGGGATTGTGTGTCAAATTATATTATTGGTAGCATAGATCA
The DNA here is from genome assembly GCA_963669345.1 of Gortyna flavago. Classification (NCBI taxonomy): domain Eukaryota; kingdom Metazoa; phylum Arthropoda; class Insecta; order Lepidoptera; family Noctuidae; genus Gortyna; species Gortyna flavago. The sequence continues at coordinate 13,665,053 of OY770129.1, forward strand.
ATATAATCGACCTTTAAAATATATCTTAAGTACTTACATTTATTCTCTGATTGTTGTTAGAAAAACAACAAATTTTTAAATTCGTAAGAATTCCAAAAATATATACCTTTTTAGTAATGAATTATCTACGCCTAGAGTTTATAGTTTCTGATTGACATTTCTTTAAAATGTGTCCTTTATTTTATGCACATTCTTATTTATAAGCTTACGAATCTGTTTTCGTATTCTTTTATAAGTTGCATAAAGTAATTTTGCAAATAATTAGTTATTTTAATTTTTTTAGTAAACTGCTGTAATTTCGGAGCAGGATCATTAATAACTACAGTGGTGGGGAAGGTATGGCTCAATCTATCTAAATATTGCTTTAGAATTAGGTGCATGAATTCTAGAATGAGTGAATGCAAGAACTGGGAAGAGCCAATGGCGGGTGGAGGTGGGAGCCAAGTTATAGAGAAGGAAATAATCCTTAATCATGATTTGTGTATAAATTCTCTGAGTAAGTTGCATTGAAAAACAATGTCATCTAGAAGGTTAACTGGTGTCATCGCAGTGATTAGGTAGGGTTACGCAGCCTAGTCAAGACCTCTTTATGGTGTGATGGGGTGTGACGTAGGAATCATCCTTGAACCATGATTGGTGGATACATTGTTAAAGGACTATTATAGCCATTGTGAAGATCTGTGTTGACATACCATTTGTACGTGATGGTTCCTTTATAATGATATAATGTGTATTAACCGTTATTATGCAAAATGTTAGCAATAGAGTTATGATTCCATAACAGGTTAGTTACTTTCGATGGTACCTTTGAGGCCCAATAAACTCAGCCATAGTTCGCTAAAGCATCAAAACGGATAGAGACACGTGGTCAAGTTAATTTATTTTTGACGATTTCAACGTACTCAAAACTGATATTTTTTTGTCAGTGAAAATCGCGCTGCATGGCCCTTCGCCAGGTCTGCTAAATTATGAAATCTAAGCGTGCAATAACGTCATCGCTAACATAATCGGCCTGTCTCTTAAAAAAAAGCACAAAAATTAATACAAAAAAGGATCTAAAACAGGGTGTCTTGTGGTTTCTAGTGTCTACTAGAATCCACATCCGCTGGTTTTTATCGTATTTTACCGTCTCTGTAAAGTCAGGGAAATAAATTGTATATAAAATTTACTACCAACTTAGATTGTCCACATTGTTTGACAGTTGTATGAGATTATAACACGGTAAATTGACGTAGTCTGTCATTTTGATAAACAATGATTTTCCTCATGGTATCTCCAGTTAAATTGATTATAATTAATAAAAAAATATTTAAGGGTAACAAATGTTTTATTTTGGAATTATTTGCCTTCCTTTTTACACATAAAAAGCGTTCTTTATATTTTGAAATTATACTGCACATCTAAAAAATATCTCACCTCACGCCTGTTAGCAGGATAATTATTCAAATCACACTTATATTGTAAAGGCGAAAGCTTGCTGTGTGTTGTATGTTTGTTACTTCTTCACGCACAAACTGCTGAACGGATTTGGATGAAATTTTGCACACAGATAGTTTATAACCCACTCCAGGATTAACACAGGATACTTTTTATCCCGATATTACTACGGCATCGATACTATGCGGGTGAAACTGCGGGGCGCTGTTAGTTGATAAATAAACTAGAATAATCTCATGATGACGTTTAGGGGCTAGTGGCTAATTAATAACAGACGCAAGGATGGATCGAAGGTTAAGCTACCCTTGCCGCTGTAGGTTTGTGAATGGGTGACCACTTATTACATATCGACCCCTCCATGCCTCGGAAACTACTTCATGACGTTGGACCCGGCTGCCATTCGTAGATCTTTGACTGTTGCTACGCTCTACGGGTAGTCGAAGCCCAAAAGTCTGACAACCAGTCTTGCCAAGGGGTGTCCTATTACCCAGTAACTGGGTTGTGGAGGTCAGATAGGCAGTCGCTCCATGTAAAATACTGGTATTCAGCTGCATCCGGTTAGACTGGAAGCCGACCCCAAGATAGTTGGGAAAAGGCTAGGCAGATGATGAGATCAAAATATGTTGTACCTCGCAGGAACTTCACGTATTAACCCTGCGTTCTAATTACTCATCGCCTTCGGTTAGGACACTGCCTAAGAGTTTGGGTCTTGTACATAAAAGGGAAAAAAATGGAAATATCTATCTATACTTATAATAATTCTGTAGAAGTGAAAATTCTGTACATTGAAAATATCAAAAAAATTAATGGCAGGGGGTTTTACTAGACCGACACCGAACCCAATAATGTGATTAAAAGAATTTTTGTCTGTCTGTCTGTCTGTCTGTCTGTTTGTTCAGGCATCACGCAAAACTACCGGTTCGATTACGATGAAACTGGGTATAATTATTCTTTAATATCCTGGGCACCACACTGGGTACTTTTTATCCCGGAAAAGTATATACAATAAAAAACAAACTTAATTTTGCGGTTCGATCCCTAGACCCGATTAACAGTAATCGCAAATAATAAATTTGTCGTAGGTTACGTCACCCGCAGAGGAGTTCACTAAGGGGCGCTGCACACGGCTAAGACACTATAATATTTTATCTTAAGATACAATATCGCTTGCCATACAATTCAATGGACTATCACACACGACGAAGATAATAAATAATATTTCATATTTTCGTATCTTAAGATGAATTTGTATGGCGAGCGATATTGTTTCTTAAGATAAAATATTATAGTATCTTAGCCGTGTGGAGCGCCCCTAAGTTATGCTGTAAAATATGTAGTGCTGAAGGTTGAATTTGGCTTGCACCGTTCGCAGCACACACGTGGCGCGCGGCCGCCACGGATCGCTACCGTACTCGTATCTATGGACGGAGTCTGAGCGCGCACATCATACATTTTTTGAACTTTGATTTAAACGGACGGGACTTGTCGAGCGTTCGTTCTTATTAGCATTCTATAAATTGTATTTTTTAACAGCTACTTGATAACTTGATTGTTATTGACAGTGGTCAGCGTACCTAAATTAATTGCTGGTGTTCGTTCGGCAATTAAGTTGTCTTTATTACATATAAAATTCAAAGTCCTGACTGACTGAGATATCAACGCACAGCCTAAACCGCTGGTCCTAGACACATTAAATTTACTAAGAAATAGTTTGTCGAAATTCCACTCCTAAGAGGGTGAATGGGGGTAGGGCGAAATTTCACGCGGACGAAGTCGCGGGCAGAAGCTAGTATACAATAAAAACAAACAGGCCTACTGACAGACTGTCCATCTTATCTGCGTCGTCCTCCTGCTGGGCAGATCTTACAGATAATGAAAAACGATTTGTGAACTCATTCATTGTTCGTGCGCCGGAGTGTACTTATTTCCCAGTAGCTATAACATTATGAGTGGGTTTCTTGTAGGCATGCGTGCAACGCTGTCAAACGCATCATCGTTTACCATCAGGTGAGACAGTGGTCAAGGCGAGCCTAAAATATGTTAAAGAAATACCCTCTAATCACAAATCTCGACACCGTAACCACGACATAGTTCACAGCATTTACGTAATATTAGTAAACAAAACATTCGTAGAACAATTTCCGCCGCCGGTTCTGTCCTATTTCGTGCGGCCTCAACACCGTCTCGACATAGAGTGCATGTTAATTATCTAATACTCCGCTAGAGGTCGCTGTTGCATGTTCGGTTCGAATATCCATACTATATTATTATAAATAAATGCGAAAGTGTGTCTGTCTGTTACCTCTTCACGCTTTAACCGCTGAACCGATTTAGATGAAATTTGGTATAGAGATAGTTTGAGTCCCGGGATTTTTATTCCGATATTCCCACGGGAACGACACTTATACGGGTGAAATCGCGAGGCACTGCTAGTAATAAATAATTAAGTAATCCCTTAGGAATACTTGATTATTTTTTTATTCTTAGTCATAATATGGCGTCACAGCTGAAGTAGAAAAATGTCAAGTTTTTGAATGTCAGTTTTTATACCAAAAATCATCTTATAAGGGGGTGAATCGGGGGGTGGAAGTTTGTATGGGGAATGAATAACGGACCGCTGAACCAATTTGATGAAATTTATTGGAGATAGTTTGAGTTGTGGGTAAGGATACGAATAGTTTTTTTCCCCGAAATTATCCCTTCAGGCTGTAAAAAGGGGTGGCTGGTGGAAATTTTTAAAGGATATCAATAAAAAAGGACTACAAAGGACTTTTATCATTTAAAAATAAGCTACCCAAATTACTAATTCCATGCGGACGAAGTCGCGGCAAAAAACTAGTACAAATATAATAATGCGTTTCACTTAAACAACTACATAACTGTTACTTATGCGTTAGAATGTAGGCAGTTTATAATATGACAGTTAATAAACAATATTCAATCAATACTGAATCGGTATACGAATTGCAAGCGTGACTGCAGGGTCTGCAGGAAATCTTGGGTTCGATTGCTCCGTCGAGCAAAATGTTATTTGGTTTTCTTTTAGGAATTGCTCTTTTGCAACACAGAGTTTGAATAGATATTACCGAAGTAAAAAAAAATGGGTTTAGGTACATTCAGTATATAAGGCATGGAAATTAAGATTCTATACTTGACAAGGCAAAATAAGCCGACAGCTAATGTTTGTGGACGTGAGAAGATACAAGCTACGCATCCCTTGCTACGCCGTAGTCGGGCCTTCAAGTGCTACGCGCGTAGAGCCCGTATTCCCGTCTAGTCCGCTACGTAACGCTACGGAAAGTGAAGCGAATGACCTTATTTTTATTATTTGCAGAAAAACATACTTGTCTAGTTTCCCTAATGACTCTTGAAGATTGTTTTTTCAGTTTATCTATTAATAAAAAATTGATCAAAACAAAATAATAAATATAAAATAGGCATACATTCCTAAGCGAGCATGGTTCAGCAAATACGCTATACAACCTTGTTAAGTTGCAAAATGAATTAATTAGGTACAATATTTTGTTACTTTTTCTTTATGAATGGCACCCAAACACTACCACAGTGAGTATAAAAAAGTGTTAAGTAACAGAAAAATACTAAATTAATAAGTACATTTTTTGTAATTGCAATACTTTCTTCTCCCAAGGCATTGGAGTTAAGCACGTATTTCGTAGTATCAAGGTTCATTGAACAGCAAAGGTATCTTTGTTATCACCATGGATTTAGCACGATTTGTGAGTCGTGCAAGTGGTCACGTAAGCCAGTCTGAGATCTACCTAATGTCTTTGTAACGATAGGGCTTAACCACAGTTATGTGGACCGCGTTTTAAAGTGCTATGTTATGCTCACATGTCTACCTACTGAAACATTGTTCCTGAGTTGACGAACTAAACAACTTGATAATCGAGAACCGCGACAATATCGAGTGGTTCTTGCTTTTAGCTTTCTCAGGAAAAGAAATGCTGCTGCATTACGTACCTACCTCTCTCTAGATACCTACCTATAAGATAATGATCAGCCTTAAATCGGAGTTAAAGTTGTTACTTATAGTAATGCGTAGATATAATAATAATACCAGATTATTACTGTGCCACTGCAGGGCAAAGCGGTTATTCCGTTTATCTACCCTTAGGTGGATACGTGGAAATGCCAGTCCGAGAATCCACTCAAAAAATTTCGCCTGTAAATTCCGTTTATCCACCCTAGGCCACCCCAAAAATCCACCATAAGGGATAAACGGAATAACGCGGTCAAAGGGCTCATACTGAGCTCGTAAGTCTCGTGTCTCGTAAGTCGTCGTATAACATAGTATTAATTAATTCTGCATTAAGGTCGTTTTAAAAAAAGGTAATTATTAAAACAATAATCGTTTATTTGCAAAGAAAGAAAAAAAAATGTATCTACATACGAGGAGTGGTGTGTCAATGATCAGCTCTCAACAGTTACTCGTATAATTTGTAAGTAATGCTATCTACAAACAGATATAATCTAGCTTGACGTGTATAATAACAATTAAATTAAATTGCTTATCAGTATTCATAATAATCGACCCTAGATTATTAGTATAAGTCATGCTAAACGTGAAAAAACCGCATTTGCATTTAGGCGCGATTGTACATAAAGCCTCGGCTGCATAATACTGTAATTTCAAGTAAAACAAGTTTAAAAACAAGCATTTCTACGATATTAATCGGTTGACATTGTTTTTTAATAAGAAATTAACTATTTTATACGCGGTATACGTTTCATTGGGTCGAGTGTGGAGGTTGATTGTGATTGCACTAGTTCCGATTACGTTAAAGGAAGTAGATGCAAGGTCTATGCCACCGTCATCCTTCCTTCCGCTTTGAGATTATCATATCCTAATACTGCCTTACGTAGGAACTTAAGTTATTCAAAATATAGCTGCGACATTCACCTATTTGCTACAATTGTACCTAACCGCGAAAACATTGTCATGTTAATTATACCTTTATTCAAAGTTTGATTCGTAACTCAGTAATTATTGCATGATTGCATGCAAATTGAATGTTTTAGTAAGTATATTTAAACGTTACTTATATTTGCCCAATTCGGTTTCAATGTTGTTTCGAGGACATACGATCAGTGAGTTAATTCGGTGTGGACATTCTGTCTCATACCTAATTCATTTTTAGTTATCATTATTTGCTTTAACTAATATTTTGTACATTAGGTAGGTAATCAATATTCATTTGGAAAACGAAAACGTTATTTGACGCACTTTTGTCGATTATATTAACTTCTGAGGTAGGTATGCATTGACCCCCGGTTATCAATGCATACCACAAATAGCCTCCGTCAGGACAGTCATCAATATCCTGATACGTATATAAATACCAATGTTACGAAGGTTGTATGGCGGTTCAATTAATGAATTCAAGCTTTTATCCTGGTCAACATAGAAGACAAATTATTACCATAGTTCATATTAGGTGTTATCCAAATTGCACCACAGCTCGTTTTTCCGCATTCTTTATCAAGTGCCTTCCAGCAGTCTTTGTTTTGGTCAGCGTCTGTCCGTGGGTGCCATTCTTAGCGAATATTAGTAACCCTTCCGTTTAGCTATAAACTGACGACTAATGGACTACGAAGGCTGACTTTAATTGGTTACATTGCTATTTAAATTCCATATCCACGCTTTAAAGTTATCTCGACGGAACGGCAGAACGGTGTGGATGTAGAGCTACTTATGTCGCAAACTATGCTCCACCTCCTATCCTGCTCTATGCGTCCCAAAACATGCAGTCAAAGTGACCTCTGCGCTGGCACCGACGAGACCGTGGAAAGGGTAAGGTTTGGGCCAACAAGATTTGAAATACAGAAGAAGAAGATGTTTATTTGTTGCTAAATGTTTTTCTCAATTCTTCTGCATTCTTATATTTAAACACAACAATTAACAATAAACGAATGTGCCGACTAGTTTGAAGGGAAAAATCACACGAGGCTGCATTATTTTGTCGACAATCGGCTGCATTGTCTCAAACTTATTTCAAACAATCGAAATAGCCATAATGCCCAATGAACTTGGCATAATTCTGTTCTTATTAGGTAATAACGGTTTTTTTTTTCGCGTTTCGAAGTCACGCTTGATTGGCAGATTAGCAAGGTGAAGGATCTTAGAGTATGCCTATCATATTTGATGTACCGTGTCGTACGAAATGTTTGTTAGTAAATATTTGCAGTGGAATAATAGTTCATCGACGAAGATCAGTACGATGGTATCGGTGGTTACGAGTAGATAAATTCAATGACGTAATGATTTGAATCCGTTTAATCATAACCATGATCTTATACCTATTATTTGATCCTCAATGACGATACGTGTGTCGTTGGTCTAGTAGTTGCAAATGCAACTGATCACGGGGTTGGGAAAAGTGTTATTGGGTTTTTAGGAAATTCTCATTAGGTAGCAGCCGTCTTGATGTGTGCCCGGAGCTCACCTTCTTTTACATAGGGCGTGTAACATAACTGGTAAAGTGTGGGTGCACCTAGGTACCTACTATAGAAATCCCTTAGGTAGGTAGGTAGGTCGTTAAAATACACGGTACGTAACCACTTATGTTATAAGTTAAAAATGTTTGGAGGGTTAGAAAGGATTAATCCGTTTATCCGCCCCAAAAATCCACCCAATACTCGGAAACGCAAGTCCGAGAATCTACTCTAGTCCTAGTTGGATTAACGGAATTTATAGGCATAGGGTGGATTTTTTGGGGTGGATACACGGAATAACCGGTAAGAGACCACTTTTTGTTTTGTTTGGGTGGTTTGTTTCAAATATATTTATTTATTTATTTATTACTATTAAGAAGGCTTACAGACTAATTACAAATAATAGGTAACAACAATACATTATTAGGTTGCTAATAACAAGCCTCCACAGTTATATAACAACGATTACTTAAAGCCTAACAATTAACTTATATTGTGCACATAAATAAGTAGGCTAAGCTAGTTTTATTTATTTAAGTATTTATGTTGCTGCACATGAGTTTAAGAACCACTAGCCGGCGCATCCGTCCCAAAAAATAATTCATTAATTAAATAATATGATCTAACATAGGCAAGTCCATCTAAATAGACTTACCTACGTGACAAATAAAATTAAGTAAGTAATGGTACAGTAGAGTACAGCTATGGCATAAGGTTGTACTGTAGTTTTTTAGGTTTGCGTGATTGTAATAGTCACGAGTACAATCTGGGTCACTCCTAACTTCTAAGTAATTACATTACCCCAATACCCAGATTCCTAAGAATTGGAAAATGGGAAATAAGTCAACTGTTAGTTGAAATAGCGTGACAGCGACATTTCTTAAATTAATGGTGGCCCTTACTTACAATTTGTGTGAAACAAGGTTAGGTTCAATTTCCACGCTTTGATTATTAATCCAGTAATTCTATGACTTTATTGATTCTCTGATTGATTACGAGAGGTGGCCTGTGAACATTACAAATCAGAATCATTGCGAGTGCATTGTCATGCTAGAGCAAAGTATCTGATGTATACTTGCCATAGCAAGCTGAAACACAACTAAAAACGAGGCTTGGTAGCAGAAATGGTTATACAGTACCTTTCACAGTAATTGATTTAGGTACCTACCTCTATTTTGCATCTCTGACAAAATCACTATGATCTTCATTTTCGTTAAAATAAGTTTGCTGCTGTCAAATCATAATTGGTTAAATAACTGTGAAAGGGCTGAAGAGCTCGCCCTGTCTATAGGTATATCCATCTTTGAAAGAGGATCATCGATCGGAGGGTAAATCGATCTACCCCGACATAAAACTTTACTGTCACGGAAAACCTTTTTTTTTTTAAGGATGGGAATCATCAAATGACTTCTCCCGCTCTGGGTGGAGCGGAAGGGAGTGTCAGACTCTTACTGACTAAAACTCATTCATGTTCCTTCCTTAGCCCTTTATGTTCCGGGTCAGCGGTAACCCTTTCGGACAATACCGCTGAATTACAGTTAAGCTAAGGTTAACATTTGCCAGGCTTTCAGCCTTACAGCCCGACTGGCATTGTCACATATAAAAAATACTTTTTAATTACAGCCAACTCACTTACAAAGGTATACTTACCAGACCATGTATTAATTAGGTCGAAGTCAGTCAATTTTTATTCAAGTTCAATGTTTGAGAACTGCAAAAAACATTTACTTTTACGTTATTATATAACTGTTTCGTAAATCGAAGGCTGGAACATCCATTCGCGTAGTAAGGTCTAGGTTTTTTGTATTGTTCGTTGTTACTTTTAGTTTTTTACTTTTCATTTGGATTTTTTGTTTAGTGGTCGGAAGCTCGCTTGCTGGGCGTGGTGGGTCGTGGATTCGATCCTCAGGTTATAATAATAATAATAATAATAATATCCGCGGATGACCGCAGGTGGTTATCCGCATTATTCTTTAGGGAAAATATAGTCCTCTTTACCGTATACGACAGCGACCCAGACAAATTTTCATTCCTTTCGTGAGCTCTCTGATGACTTACAAAACTAAATTTGGTCTTGAAAACCCCGTCTCATCGTGTAGGTACAGAAGAGCTGATCAGCATCATTGAAATCTGTAATGGTTAATTTGTTGATCGGTAACCATACATTTTTGTGTTCTATCGTTTCAAATACGCCATCTTTAGAATTATTTTCGTCATGCTTATGTCAGCGCATTCTTAAATCGATGTAGGTACATAATTCACGTGAAATAATGACTATAATAATATATGATTAGACACGAATCTCTTCCATCATCGATAGTATTCTAAATATTTTTTCCTCAGAACGGATGCTGTGATTCGTAACATTTTTTTTTCGTACATATTGGTTACGTTTACTGGTTAAAATCACTCTACATTGAAATTCTAACAAACAAAGTTTCGAACCAAGACTGGTAAAACGTAAGCTTAAGTTTTGGTTAATGCTTTTGATGTAAAGTGATTTTTTGTTAGTTATCTTTAAAAATACAAGGTACAATGAATAAATTAATTAGATCCAGCGAATAGCCATCCATCTGGGGCCAGCAGAAACCCTGGCTAAAATCATATGGTGTTCTTGCAATTAGGTACCACCTACCTTTTCATCATTACCCTCGGCACCTTTAATAGTATCTTTATCATCAACTAGAGACCCGCCCACTACTTCGTACGGTTTTTACAACTTGACAAAACATCGAGATTTATTTTATTTTATGTAAGTTTAATATTCAATATTAAACTATTCAACAAATAAACGTTCCGGAATAAATGCTCTAAATGATGGTGAAAACCGCATAAATATCCGTTGCGTAGTTTAGGGTTTTTGTCACACAGACAGACAAAAGGCAACTTAAAATAATATGCATAGATGTCCTTGTCCAGCACCCTAACTGCGTAACACACTATTACTCTCAATTTGAATAATTTTGAAGCATTGCATTGCTCCGTATGTTCGAAAAATGTGTCTGCTCAACAACGTAAATAACGCGATGAATGTTGTTGACCTGTCAAAATGATACCCATTGCTACTGATAGTATATTTCGCAATTACCCTGCAGCTACCTAATTCAATAAAACTTCACTAAAATCAATTCCATGTGTGTGCAAAATAGAGATGTAACTATGATTTTCGAGAGATCTAACTTTCGATCTAGTATCACCCCATCTTATCTGCAACATTAGCCATGACCGAATCAAAGTTCGATGACACTAATAAAAATACAGCAACTCTTTGGACCGATTTTCCGTTAAAAATTATGAAATATCTACCAGTTTTCTTTTCAGTATCTATTTCGTTCGTGTTTCAGTACAAAGTTAACTTTATAGTGGCCGGGTGTTAGTTTAATTTATTCTATTGTCAATAATTTATTCTTGTGCGAATGGTATCGCTTTCTTCCGAACTCTTGGTGCTCCTACATCAGTTTCTGTACAAGGTATTATAGTTTTAGGTAACTACATATTAATATTTGGCTAAATATTCAACGATTACCGGTCTTACCAAGGGGTATCTTGTTACCCAGTAACTGGGTCGTGAACGTCACATGGACTGTCGCTTCATGTAAGATACTGGTATTTATCTGCATCAGGTAAGACTGGAAGCTGACCCCGACATAGTTGGGAAAAAGCACGGGTTTCTTTGTAATTTTCTTTTACTTTTACTGACACTCCTCTCCACTACTGAAGGTGGATCACCGGCTCGGCAAAAGCACTTCTGCCATTTGCCAGGCGGAAGAGTTGTATGTGGCAAAGTGTTGCAATTCCACTTGTTAAATATTTCGTAAGCAGTCATTATCCAGGTCTAGGTCAGGTAGACATAGTGTTAATTGATTAGCTCCTGACAACCGGTAGAAGAAGTAAAACAATTTAGCATAATGGAACCTGTCTAGAAATTCAGTGAAGGTCAGCAGCAATTGATTAAGGGCCGGATTTATGGTATGGATGGTGATTGAAAGAGTCCAGCAGAAGACTCTTTTAATGTCTACTTAATCTGTCTAAGAATTTTGATAGTGTTAAGTCCCTGTAGACCAAAGCGAAAAGTACCATTGAGTTTTACCTAATTTTAGAATGATGAAGTTAAGAAATTTATTAGAATTAGGAAAACTAGGTATCTTTGTTTCAGCTTCAGTTTTCGTCTAACCTTTTCCAGGGTTAGTCTTAAGGTTGATTTGGTAGAATAGGTAAGTAATTTGATGATTAATAAATATTTTAATAAATGTTATCTCTGTCGCGGTTACTAGTTTGTTTCAGGGATGTTACGGAGCGTCGGTTCCGATTCCGAAAAGTCGGAATTTACGATTAATTTTACACTTCCGATTTCGGTTCCGATAATTTTGAATCGGAGTTATAACGAAGTTTGAAAAGCAGCGATACACGTGACTAGAGCGCCTACGAACAACTTTTAACTTGTCGCCAGAGTAAGTTTCAGTTGATTGTTTTGTTTGTGGATGTTAGAAGAAAGATGTGTTAAGGGAAGGCCCCTTAATACATCTTTCTTCTACTTTCGATTCCGATCAATCAAATTTAAAGCCTCTGATTCCGGTTCCGGTAAAACGACTTCCGTAACATCTCTAGTTTGTTTATTCTACTATTCATATCACACGCATAAGATCCTGTGTTCCAATTTGTACCTATTTTATTAGTCTATTCTTCTAAGGGTCTGTTCACACCGCGACGCGACGCGGCGCGGCGTGCAGTTTTCAAGATAGCAATTATAGACCTTATCTACTACTCATAAAAGTACACAATTCAGTGAGGTGGTGTCTACTACGTCTAACTACGCCGCGCTGTGCCGCGCGGCCCACCTCACTGAATTGTATGCCTTTTTGTGTAGTAGTTATGGTCTATTGCTATCTTGGAAACTGCGCGCCGCGTCGCGTCGCGGTGTGAACTGACCCTTAAGGTCACAATAATTAAAATGTCCGAAATGATAAGGCTGTGAATTTATCATAGGCATTCTACTTGTCTTAAATAAATGCTGTCAACATAAAAATATCTTATCACTTAATTAAATTGAAATATCACCTCAAATTAAGACAATCGATAGTTAACCATGGCAAAAATTATGAAATAAAAGTATTTATTATGTGGAGAAGGATTTTAAAAAGTCCCACTCACTGTCCACTGACATTGCACTGTTTTCAGCCCACGGGCATTCAACTTCCACGTCAAACGCGGAAGCTAACCTACCAGTTACCAACCGTTTTTACGTTTCAATATCAACAAGGGCAAGAACAAGTTACAGTTTTATATTTATACGAAAGTTACTTGATATGTGTATAAATAAATGTATAGTCATATTATGTCCTGACATTGTGCTACCATTTATATCAAAGGTCGTGCTCTATATTTTTGTTGGTTTTCTTTTGTTTTTTTTTGGGGAGAGTCCTTTGGCCTAGATGCGTTTTTGTTTTTGGTTTCCATTTTGATTTACAAGTTTTTAAGTTTTTTGGGATCGTCTTTCCGCTCAGTAGATTGTAATTTCGAAATATACTGAATATTTTAGATATTATTTAGAAGAGAGACCAATTTAATAATTTAAAACAATTCTGGTGTCAACCCATTTCAACCTTTCGCACTAAGGGTATTAACAATCTTCGCCTCCATTCTAAACGGTATGATTTCCGGATTGTGTCTTTAGGAGTCACATAATAAATAGCCTTTGGTCATCTCCAAACGCGGCTCTCCATGAGGGTTTCTATAGAAATGGTAGTGAATCATATGTCGATAAAGAAGGTGACTAAAAAGGATTTATGCAAAAAACCTATTCCAGCTACCATTATCTATTTGGATCTGTTTATTAAACTACCAGGGGTCTTGAAGAAAGAAAGAAATCATGGCATAAAATAAACTTAGTATCTCCATTTATGCTTTGGTGTTGTAATGTATTGGTTTACAAGTCACAACCATGCATATTAGCTCATCACATACAAGGATCACAGTTCCTAATCCATATTACTGAGGTAGGTACGTATTTTAAATCGGCTTTTGAACTAGACCACAGTAGGTAGTTCAGACTCCTGAAAGTATGCTTTACCAGATTTGAATAGGTACAGTTAATAATATATATCACAATATCACGCCTATTTTCGCTGTAGGGTTAGGCAGAGAGGTATACCTGATAAAAGAGGTTGGCACTAAGTAAGTTATTTAGGTGTTGTTTATAGTCATGTTATGGTCTTAAGGTCTGGAAAGCCGCGAGTCAAACTCGTACAAAAATTGTAAGAGTTACACCAGAATTTCAATGAATGCCTGACGTTCTTGTTCAAAGTCTGGTTTAGCAATAAGTAGCTACATATTGGTTTACTAGTCACACAACCATGTCGATGTCGGCTGGTTGGCTCATCGCATGGACCTCAATAGCTAATCCAGATTCCTAAGGCAGCTCTCACTATATTACATTATGTTATGACGTTCCCAAGGTATTTAGGTTTTAACACTTCCAACTATGCTAGCCATTTTGAAGGCCTAATTTTTCCAATTCGTATGTTGTTAGGTACTTTCTGAGTTTTTCTAGTACATTACTGACATCGTGAGGAATCCTATACCTACCCTAATTGCGTAAAACACTATCAATCTCAATCTAAAGCATTTTGAAGAATATTGCTAATCCATTGATTCATATGTTCGAAAAATTTAAATGCTCAACAAAATAAATAACGCAATTAATGTTGTTGAATTGTCAAAATGAAACCCATTGCTACAGATAGTGTGTTACGCAATTACTCTGCTGGACGTATAGTTAACTAGCTCCCGCCCGTGGCTTCGCCCGCGAGGTATGTCGATGAAAATTATCCTATGTCCTTCCCCGGGATGCAATCTATCTCTCTGCCAAATTTTATCGAAATCCGTTCAGTGGTTTAGGCGTGAAAAGGTAACATACAGACAGACAGACAGAGTTACTTTCGAATTTATAATATTAGTATCTTTATAAAGTCTGGAATCGCCAACCCGTCTTGAGCAAGCGTGGCGGTTAATGCTCGTGCCTTCTCTGTATGAGAAGATGCCTTTGCACTGCAATGAGACAATATTATGCTGGTATTTTTATTGTGGCTTCCTTTTGAGAATGTATTATTTGAATTCCTTACTTATTATCTATATTCGCATATACTTTTTTATGTAAAATTGTAAAAAATATAATTTTGGCGATTGCAGTATTAAGGTAGGTAGGTGTCTAGACAGATAATCGCTGGTGTCTATACTGAAATTATCCTCAATAAACTAAGTATTTATATCCTTGGACACTCAAGGGCAGTAACGAGATGTTGTAGGTAGGCAAGTAGTAGATAGAGGTTGACACTACACAAGTCGAAAAAGAATTACTTAGTTCGTAAGTTCGCGAGAATATTAGGCGCCCTGGAGACTGACTGTTGACCTACCAACGTAAAAATGCTATCTATACAAAAATTATATTATTATATCCAACACTTCTACCTACAAACTACACTAAAAATATTTATGGAAGAGTGGCTATAAAAGCAAAATTAACCTTTTCCCTAAAAATTAAATTTACTTTAACGGGACACTTCGGAAACCAGCCTTATTCTAGAAATCGATTTAATACATTCCATCAGCCCTTTTTCCAGTTGTCCTGTAGCCTGCAGCGGTCACCATGGCAACTCCACGTGGTGCGCGGACGCTTCCCGCGTGTCGGAGGTCGCGCAGCGTTCTATATAATGTGAACAAGTTGCCCAAGCGCACACTACCACACTCACGCGCTCGCCGCCAACATCCACCCACTAAACACTGTACGTAATAAAGGATATTAAAAAAAAGAACAAAACATTAATTAATTACAATTTTCAAGGTTATTTACAAACTTTTTTCTCAAAAAGCGTGTGTTCTTAAGTTAGTCCGGTTGTATCGTTGCACTGGTAATTGTGGACCCACCACTGTACGTTTGGTTCTAGCGGGAGCGCTCAGTCCTGCAGCTCCGAGACCAGTCAGTCTGCGCGAACGCATCTACCACTCGGACACAGTGCGCGCGCAACACAGTGATACTGTGACAGTGACAGTACTTGTAAACCATTTCAACATGAACCACTACGTGAAAATCGTAAGTAATTTTACTTTTGTTTGCCAATTAAAAAGTGTAACCTTCGTGGTCGAGGTGATTAGATTTTTTTATTCAAATTACTGGCTGTTAGAGCAATTAATTTGAATTAAGAACTTGGCTGCTGTAATTTATAAACAAACAATTTTAGACAGATTTTGATTTAATATTCGGAAACACGTAATCGATTATTTTTTTCGTGAATAATAATGTCAGTCAGTCACGATAGTTGCAGTCGTAAGTGTTAAAGTGTCAATGATCCAGTTTTGGTTGAATCATGTCAAGTTCTTTAACACACGGCTATAAAAAAATCACTTTATTTATATGATGAACTTGAAAAACAATGATGAAATTTAATGGTCACTCGTAGTGTGTATGTTACGCATTTGTGTGATGCTTAGAATATAATAAAATCTTTGTGTGAACAACATTTTATGAGTTAGAAATAGACTGTGCAATTTTGTAGTCAAATCGAATAGCTAAATAAGCCAGTTATTTTTCATTTTGCACTGTTATTTATTAAAACTTCTCGTACTCAATTAAAGTACAAAGGTGGACTTCTCAGGAATTCTATACTAGTCAACCAGGGCTGGTGAAGAGAAAAGATTAGATAGAGAGCGATAATTATAATAATTGAGAAACTGAACGATATTTTCAGAATTATTCTTCATGAATTTATTTCGACACTGAAAATAAAAGGCAATATAGTTTAATTACAGAATGTGATAGGAGTATCCTTATAACATTATATATATATAGTTCTTATAAAGTAGCATCCTAATTGCGCAGGTAAAACACTATCGATCTCAATTTGAAGGATATTGATAATCCATTGCTTCATATGTTTGAAAAATATGTCCGCTCAACAACGTAAATAACGCAATGAATGTTGTTGAACTGTCAAAATGGAACCCATTACTACTAATAGAATTACCCCACAGATCCTAGTAAAATAATTATAATTTGAGTAAGTAGGTACCTAGTTGATATTTTTAGTAGCTTGTTAATTACAAGACACATGCATAACTTAGGTACGCATCGCATTGCGTTTCACAACTTATGTAAGAATATAAAACCAGTTCTTTTAACAAGAATTATCCGTAACCACATTTTTTATGGAAATTAAATAATGTATTATTGGGTTTTATGTACCTAAGTTTAAGAGTTGTAAACTGATTAATTTGTATGGGGGCTAAAGATTTACATCAGCGAATTTTTTTTTTGAGTAATTTTATACAGACCCAAAATATTTAAAGACGCGACGTCTTTAAATATTTTGGGTCTGTATTTACTTAAATATTTAAAGAACAATAACGAAATAATAAAAGTACTTTCAATTCCAAGAAATTATTCCGCATTTTAATTATCCATATTGTTTTAATAATCTGATCTAAAAAACAGATATCGTATACTACATTAGGGCAATTTTATAGTTTTAATTTCCTAGATAAGATCGATAAACAATTATTTTAATGAACAAACAGTGCGGTAAAAGTAATAGGTACCGAAATAAATTCTAATTATATTAGACCCGTAACTTGTATTGTTAGAGTGAGTCATTTAACTGTCGTAGACATTTATCAGTCAATCGATAACTTAGGACACGGATTTCCGTGATAACGCCTGTTGCCGATTTGTTAAATAATGAATATTTTTACATAAATTATAGGTCTCTCAATCCGGATCAAAATTTTTAAAATTATGACGCATTATTGACAAGTGCGAAATAAAAACTAGTTTATTTTAACTATCCGTTCAGCTATCAATTTATTGGTTAATTTATTAGGTCTTATAGTGATTTAATTGCAAAGTAATCATACTTTATTTGTTTATGATCTAAACTAGTTTACATAAACGTGATTAGTTACGTTACGGTAAAGTTTCGTTAGTCTCACTGCAATTAAGCACTTTCAATTAAAGACACCTAGTTTATTTAATCTATTGAAGTTAATAGGTACCTAATAGATTTTATGCCTCTCTTGAATTGCATAAATTTTACGACATAGTTACTTAAGTAATTTTTATAATCATAAGTAATTCTATTCATTGATTTATGATATGATGATTTATGATCTATTCACTCAAATTGTGTGGTTCTTTTTCTCAAAAGTCAGTTTTGCAGTCAGTTTTTGGTTAAAATACCATTTCAGACACCAACCTAAGTATATGGTCTTCACATGATCTGACCAAGATTATGTCTGGTTTAAAAGAGACTGTGACCTTTGAGTTTGTTAAGGCTTTTCGTCTTTTCTTCTCTGTCGGATAAGATACGCAGACCTCATCTAATTTTTTAAATATGATTGACATACCTACCTACTTACAGAAATAAAATCATTAATTATCTATAGATTATTGATAATAGAATCTTTTGATACTCATAAATTATGTTCACAATTTTGATTATTTTTTAAAACCTAGAATTTAAAAAGTAATTAACCTGACTCATCTTTATCATTCAAAATTGACGGTTTCATAACGATAAGATGTATTGGAAAGTTTCAACACTTTATTACATAAGTTTTAATTGGTTTCAAAAGACTTTTATATTATTCTTTCATTTAGGTATTTCTATTGTTGGAGACGTGAATATGAAAAAGTATTTATCAGATTTTAACAGTTTATTAGCTTTCTTTAATAAAGCAATATCAACTTTAAAATAGTTAAAATGGCACATTTAAAACATTTTGATAAAAAACAATTGAGATATGTACCTACCTAATTTATCTTGAAAGGACAGAGGGTGCTTACTCTTGAATATAATTCCGATAGATCGAAATTGGTCAAACGTCAGTTGGTCGAGTTAAACGTCAGGGATTGGCTAGACTGAGTGAGTCCAGCTAATCCCTGACGTTTGACTGACGATTCCAATGTCGATCTCATCATTCTCCTGCCCTTATCCCAATTTATTTGGGGTCGGCGCAACATGTATTTTTCTTCCATACTTCTCTATTAGTCGTCATCACGGTAGTCACCCCCTTTCTAGCCATATCATCGTTCACACAGTCCATCCATCGTTTCTTTGGTCTTCCCCTACTCTTATAGCCATCGACATTCATACTCAAAACTCTCCTCACGACATTTTCCTCATTTCTCCGTAGTTTCTCCATCTCAATCAAGTCTCCATTCCAATGTCGATCTATCGGAATTATATTCGAGAGTAGAGATACTTTTCAGATAAACAAGAAGTGACGCTATTATCTAATAAATAATATTATAAGTGCTGTAGGTAAGGCAAATACATCGGATACATAACTTTACACTCATAATATACCTAAAACAATAACCCAACGAAATAGTTACCTACTCTCGTCACACCTCCAAAACAATATCCAATATTTAACACAAAAACAATTTTCCGTTTACATTTTGATAATACAAAGGTAAAATAGTTTAATATCAAACTATTATTCAGTAACAGTTTCACAATTCATATCGCGATTCGCGATAGAACGATAGACTTGATTCTAACGATCGCGTTCGATAACTGCCCATTACGATTAAAACCTTATAAATTGCAGAAAATTCTTAGAAATAAACACTAAGATTATGAAGAATTAATCTACTTTTAGTAAATAGTTTGTTTGTATAAATTATCAGGGGTTCACGGGTGTGAATAGTTACTTGTTGATCAATTGAAAAGTACCTACAGACTTTTTGTGCTGTTTTATTGTGGGTTGATCTTGGTTTTTTAATGATGCATTCTTATTTCCTGAGTTATATAAGGTGACCGAGCTAGACAATCTATCAAGATTGAAACAATAGCGTGCCGTAAAACTGAGAGTAACGTAACGTTGGTCCTCGAAACCCTCTAAAAACAAATTCAAATTCATAAATGAAATTTAGTGGTCCTTACAGAAGCAAATCATTCAGATTAAAGCCATTTTTACGTAAAATTTAAAACAAACAGACTTTTTCATAATATTTGCATGATGGATTAATAATATTAACATCTACATAAATGTAAATGAAATGACGTATTTGTATGAGAACATCAAGATATTGTGAAAAGTAACGATTGTTTTACGAATGGAACTTCATAAATGTAAATCGTGCTTTGTTCTTAGTTGTGGGGTAAACTGAAAACAACACGTAAGACTTGCCACAAAGGTGTAAGGCCTGGTTTGCTCAAGGTCTGACTTTAAGAAAATTCTATGGACATTTGACAGGACTTAAGAAATGTCAAAATATCAATTTGACAAATCTAAACTATGTCCCGTAGTGCAGTATGGCAATTTAAGACATAAACTATGCTGCTCTGACCCGCGATCCCATACAGGATTATTCTCGTCTTCATTTTCAAGAGTATCTGAACCTTTCTTGTAAATATATGTGGTGTTTAGATCAAACCATGATCAAACCACACAGAAAGCGCTTTAAACCTCTTTTTCAAACGTAATAGAATTAAAAACCACAAAGTCTACATAACAATGATTATTCCCAAACCTCTCACTTACCGTGATACATTTTTTGTTTGCCCAATCTTATTTATTTCTGTACCACGCCTGTCCAATTGTTTGCTGCGATAAATCAAGTTTCAAATTATATTAAACGTCAAAATTATGATATGATCATGCACGTTTCAGAGCAGGGAGCAAATCTTTGATAGGTGACAATGACCTATGACATATGTCATTTGGAATACCTATAGGTTATTAATGTCAATAATGTCACTACCTAGTATTTTATAGCTAATGCATCACAATTATATACTACAGTGACTTGTGCATATTTCAACATCGCTTGGACATGGGCAGTTTTAGTTGAATTTTAAACTATTTGCTTTATTCCTCTACCGTAAACGTCAGTTTAAACCACCTAATTTACATTCCGCTTGAGACCTTGGTGGAAATAGTACCTACCTAAGTCCTAGTGACTTTTGTTTTGGCGAAAAAACATCACTTTGATCTCAATCTGTGCAAGGAGTAAGTTTTATCTAACTATTGAAAGGAAGCTCAAAACAATTTTGGTGGATCTTGCGTAAGTAACTTCCTAATGATATTAAGTCTGAGCTGAGCTGTCAATCAGCTATGAGCTCAACTGTCACTAATGAGACACAATCACTTTTTCTATTGTTTGTTACCGATCTTTAGGAGATTTCGCGACATCGGAGCGACATGACAAATGACTTTAATCATTTTTAAATGCTACTAATTCTACGTCACATCATTTTTCAATACACGTTGATTTACTTATTCAATTTTATTAAGTATTATAACCATATAAGTTGTTGCATCACCAGTGAGCTTCCTAGTCACTGGTTAGGCAATAACAGAACATCGTTTTCAGACAATTAATTAATTATCTAAAATGAATACAGTTTCCATGTTACGCTCACAAGTCGGTCACTTGTTCCTACCTTCATACATTAATCAAACAAAAGTATTTGATTAATTACGGCCAAGGGTGTCGTGTAGAGACAATGGTTCTCATAATAATTGCAGTATTTTTTTGTGTGGTTTATTCGCATAAGTTGTATAATTCATGATCGCCAGATGATCATCAGTTGGCTCGTGACCGAGATATGCAAAAAGCGACCTTCACGACTTTACGTATAGTGGGTGAATGACCTATTTTGTGTGTGATGGAGTATGTTGACTTCGTTTTTGCTATAAGTGCGTTAATTGTTTGTTAAAATTAATGATGTGATGTTTTTATCTGCAGTAATTATCGTGTTCTATAACGATATATTGAAGTGTGACTTCGTGGATATTTTATTTGAAACAAAATAGAAAACTATGCCCAGTTTTAAACAAGCGATTGCGGACATAATGTGGTAACAATTCGTATGTGACCAAAATAATAGGACTTTAATGATAGGGTTAGCGCAGATTTAAGAGCGGTGTTGTAAGATTGTGTAACACAGAAAGCGCATTCGTAAAATGTACGTAGAAAGCGAAATCAGCGATTGCATTCAACGCTTGTTTTAGTTTCTGTTTCTATGGGAATTATAAACCGTAATGTTGTTGATATATGTTTATGATTGCCCGAACAATTTCCTGCTATTCAATATTAATGGTAATATATGTTTATGTTAGGGTTGGCCATAATCGATGTATAAGAACAGAAAATATAAAGAATTATGTCTTATAATGTCAGTAATATCCAAGATAAACTTTCTGTGTAGTGAAAGAAAACATCGTTAGGAAACCTCGACATAATTAGTTAACTAGCGACCCGGCGGCCTAGCTTCGCACGGGTGCAATTTTTTTTTGAATTTCCGTAATGTATGTTTAGTTTAAGGCATAATTTAACAAAAAATATTTAATTTGGTGTACCTAGTCATTCGGAAGTTATGCGCGTAGGTACAGACATTTCGGCGCCTTTGTTTTATATACTATGTAAGGATAAGGATTATCTGAGATCGCCAACCCGTCTTGAGCAAGCGTGGTGATCAATGCTTGTGCCGTCTCTGTTTGACAAGAGGTTTTTGCTCAGCAATGGGACACTAATAGGCCGGTATTATTATTATTGTATTTATTATAAATACATCAATAACATAATGAACGAGTAATTTGTACAACAATACAACACAATTGAATGCCTCAAATCATATGGGAAGTAGAGCTAACGATGCTTTAATACTATAATCTTACGGTGTCAATGCTAAAGGGAATTAGCCTTCGTCAAACGACGTTTTTAAACAGTCAATGGGCGAATTTTCCATTGTAAACGTCCACTTCCTTTTTCCAATCCACGTGTTATGGCCTTATTGTTGTCAAGGTAAGTTTAAATATGTCGTTTAATGCGTTATAAAGGCCTTGTCTTGCTGTTTACATAAATGTCGACCTCGCAAATGCAGTTTTTATGTAATTGACATCTTTCAATAGTTCTGTGTGAGTATCACGTGTTTTGAACAACGGAATGGTGGAATTCATTCATTTTGTTTCTTAGTTTATTGATCTTTTGACGCTACTTGTGAGTATTTATTTCTTTACGATCATAAACCAATTATTAGTGTGATGTGTTCATTTATCATTTGATGACTCTAAGGACTATTTTCTTTTATTGTTTCGGCTAGGAATAGCACAATGTTTTTTTGCACATTTTCACTCCGGTCAGTGTGTTAGTCGGGGTTTAATTCTTTGCTTGTAACGTTATTATCAACTATTAAAACTAACAAAGTTTTATGTTTCTTAAGACCATCTCGGAAATTTTCACAATTGCACGTGGAAGGTCTGATAAACCGATTTCATTTTCGACAATTTTTATAATAAGCCCCAGATAACTACATTAGATAGGCATGTAAATCGCCTTTTCACTAATTTATTTTTAAAATTTACATATAAGATCATCGTATTACATAATCCATTAATAAATTAAGTCATGCTACGGTCAGCAGTTTTCGCAACGTACGGCTGATGATAAATTTTTGTATTTTTCTTTACTGATGTAACGGAGAGAGTGCGCAGGCGTCACTTATGTCTGTAGCATACGGGCAATTTAGTATACCTACTGCAGTTATGTGTGACATATATGTGTATGTGAGAGCTTACGCTATTAGTTATAGTGAATAAGCAGAAAAAAAAAGAAATTAATAAAAATAACGAGATCGTTTAGCAAGTTGTTCTAGAGCATTGGTCTTCTTTTATTTTTAGTGAGCAAAGAAATCCTTTCTATACAGCCTCTTAGAGTCAAGGAGAACAAATGACTGAAATGATTGTTGATTTTAAGCAAATATACAGATATCCTTATGATTCGGTTTGAACTTAGCGTGTTAACTTACTTTAACTCAATCGGGTCATTACAGCTCAAATAATAATCAAGGTTCCTTCAAAAGAAGACAAGTCCATTTATTAACAAGTAATAAAAATATTTTAATCGAAACCTCATCATAAATCCGCTCTATCGCGTTATTTATATTTCTGGACACTTAAAGGCCAGAGCGTCACAGCACTCACAGCTGATTAGTCGTAAAATATATCGAATTAAAAATATACAAACAATATGCATAATTTAGTATCGATAAATGTTATTGCGGTAGTCGGAAGGCGGAACTAGTGACGGTAGTAGGACCGGTCCGCACGCGTTATCATGTGAGTATTTGTAAAGGGGGTAGTCTACTTGACTGAATTTAGTCGATGTAAATGGCGCTGTTACTGAGCCCAGGTTAGAAATTGGGTGACTACCGAGATGACGACTAATAAGAAGTATATGGAAGAAAAAGACATGTTGCGCCGACCGAAGGATAATGATGATGACTAAGTTCAATCAATCAACTCAGGTTATTGTCCACTGCTGGACATAGGCCTTCCCCAAGCTGCGCCAAAACACTCTGTCCTCCGCCTTCCGCATCTAGTCTGTCCCACCTTTCTTAGGTCATCGGTTCATCTCGATGGGGGGCGTCCCACAATACGCTTCCAAACGCAAGCAGCAAGTTAGTCTCCCAACATTATTAGAAAAAAATATAGTTGCGATACGTCCGTCTCTGTCGCACTGTAATCTGCAGACGAATTCTGTAAATAACTCAGTGTAGTGTATACTTACAGAAGTTTTCTAAATATTTATCTATTCCCAAAAAGACGACTGAGTTCAGCCAAGTGAAATAGCCCCTTTATAATGTGAGTATTTTAATGCGTCCGCGCCGGCTTCCCGCTATGTGACGTTCATCGTACGCTGCCCATTCATGGTCAGGCAAGCTATTTATTACGTGATATAAATTACTGGTTTTCTGCGAGTTTATAGACTTTATAATTTAATGTTCAGAAAATTAGAAAAGAAGTTTCTCGATTTTTCTTCACAAGTCTTTTTTTTTTGTAGTACGTATTTACATTTTGTAACGTGTAGTTTCATCTAAGTCCAAAACTGTTTATTCTACCCCAATAATTCTGGTGTATGCGAGAGTCTGGAGACTCAATATGACAATAAATTAAACTGCGTGTATATAATGGGTTAATAAATGAATAAAACGAATGACGTTCCCAGCTGCATACGAAAATTCAAACATATATAATATCCAATAGTTTGGTCACTATAGCTAGTCAAAGGTTGCAACCCATAGTCGGCCCATCACTTTTTCGTCTTATTTAGTTTGAAAGAAAAAAGACTTATTTCTTTTCTTATAAAATTTTTTTTTTTCGATGTTAGGATTTATTTGATAATTCCTAAATACTCAGCTTTAGTACTCGTATTGCCAAAATTTTTATTTACTGTCGTAAGTATTGTTGTCTCCACGTTGATTATCTGGACTATCATCCGTGTTTTTGTTATATTTCAAATAAGTCATCGACTTAGACAAATATGTCAATAGTTATGTCCATAAAAGTAGGTATTTAACAGTCACCTAGTTTCAAAATGCATGACAAGAACGTTTAGCTTTATGATTACTTAACGTAAATAATCATACTTATCGTACCCTGTTTGACCGGAAAAGTAAGAAATGTAACGTTACAAAAATGTGGATACATAATGGGAATAATTTAACGCACAGCTGTTGATCTACAATTGTCGGTAAATAGTAAATAATACTTACACTTTAGTTTAATTCAATATTCGTATAGTTAAGTTATATGTATTTATTGCAATTACCCGGTAAAAGACACGATCAACATTCGAGAGGCATACAGCTTGTATCAGATAATTATGTGTGATCAAATTTAAGGGTGTACAAACACTCAAACTGAAAATTTCTCTCAGTGGGATCAACATGGTAACCATGAAAAAAATATCAGCAGTCAAACATTTGGGTCGAGGTCGACAATCCGCGATTTCGCGATTACGATGCTGGTCTACCCATTTATATAATGGGTCTACCATACCCTTAAAAGTAAAAAAAAATATATAACATATTTTTTATTTGACACTCATATTGATATTTTTATAGATATACGGAGCATTTTTAATCCTACACTTTGAAATGTACAAGCAATAAAACAGTGAATTGTATTTCACTGGTCAGTGAGCTTAGAATTATTGTAGAATTACTAGAGATCACAAAAACCAAGGTACCTACATGTAACTACTACACACATAAGCATTATTAGCCTATAACATTCCCACTGCTGGGACACAGGCCTTCTCTATGTGAGAGGGAGTGGCCGTAGTCCACCACGCGTTCCCAGTGCGGGTTGGTCTGTTGGTCGATACTGAATGTTAAGTAAAATTATCTTTACTTAGCTTAGGCTGTATTAGGGTATAATGATAGTTCTTGGCTTGAAATACAGTTCATTTCATGGTAAATACCATTTGCATACCAGTTGCCGAGTGAGCCGTCATTCCACCTGATGCTAGAGATGGACACTATTGCCAGCTCATTTCACGGGACTTCACCTAAGATTTCACGGTGAGATGTTCAGAATAGAACGGCTGAATTTGCTATACTATCAAGGGCTGCTAGAATAAAAGTTTAGGCAAACCCATCTTCATAAAATGCTACGTGGCCTGAATATTACAAAAAAAAAATCTGCAGCTTCCGAGATTACAAGCGGACTCGGTCAAGACATCCAATTAAGTATTTATTTTTATCACGGATACCGACGATACTAATTAGCTACAATTACCAACATACGCAATCACAGAAAAAAGAAACATATCCGTATGTAATAGAATAATACGGAGAAATACGAGAATGTAAGAAATCCGTTCGTTTGGTAGACCACAGTTCGGTTTGATACTGGTCGGTCGGAATGCGGAACTTTTCGTGGACCTAATAAATATTCGTGGATTATTCAGTGCAGGCTCGGGGCTATGTGGTCATAGTTAAGTGATGGTTACAGCTGTTTTATGTGCAGCTTGTGCTAGGTGTTGATTGAGAAATCATTTAAAAATCGCTTAAGAATTAGCTTAACGCCAATGTTTGTATTTTCCTAGATTGTACATCTACGTTTGGCCAGTTATGTTGAAGTCTCATGTAGTAGGCTGTGAGCTTGCTTTTAACCCGGGCACTAATGCAGACTTCCGTGCTAGGATTGAGAAATTCCTAATTGAAAAAATTAGTTTTGTTATATTGTCTGTGGTACAAACCTTTTAATGATATTACTTCATGTTTGATTTTTGATACGGAAACCGTGTCTTATCAGTTAAGTCGTGAGAAAAAAAGTTGTTAAATCCACGGGAAGTTATATATTTCATTCGTATCTGAGACCACTCCGAAACGTGCGTGTACATAAATATCAATGTAGGTACCGATATTGTTAGTCTGATGGTTATTAATGGTACTTAATGTCGGTATAGCCTACAGCCTTAATGTTTGGGAATGCATTAATTCCTCGTATCATAATTTAGCTATATCAAACTAGTGTTGGTCGTTAGGGCATGTCAAGGGGACGTTGATAAATACCTCATTGTTACCACTTCTCGCTTGTCAATATGAGAATATTAAAGACCATAAATTATAACCAACGAGCAGTTGAAAACAAATGGTTAGATTGTACCTACATGAATTAGCGATCAAAATCGTGTTTGAACTGACTTTTCCGACAAAAAATTTAATCGTAAAATAAATTCTTAACGAAGATCATTTATCGCAACCAGAAGACTAGAAAAATTGTGTAATGTTAATAAAAAAGTGAAACTACTTTAGGTTTCTTTCGGAAAATAGGCTCTAGACGTCCTTCACTGTACAATGTAGACTTTAATTTAAAAATAAACATCGAAAGTCTTTACATAATACGTTAAATCGGTCGTTGGGGACATGCGACCTTCTCGAATGGCTTTCAATACTTGTGGACAGTTTTATAATCGAATGTAAGTTGTTATTGGTACTTACTTACTTATTTAAGTTAGTAGCTTGGAATAGGCGTGGCTATAATGATGTTGGCTCGGACTGCTGTGACGTAGTAGGTGCTAACCTTGGGTATCTAGGTGACACTTGGCAATCAAGATTAGCATCGCATTCATCGAAGATGTCAACGCGATGTTGTGATGTTTGTTCATTCAAGTGTACTGAGATGTTATTGTTTGACCTTAGTTTAATTGTCTATGGTTAAGCATAATGACTTTGGAATTTTGCCTTACAATCACGGCTCATTGTAAAAAAGTAATCGAAACGTTAAATAAAAAGCCTACAACCTTCATTACATCATTGGACCTAATGTGAACAAAAAAATATAGTGTTATTTGTATTTTAAACAGTTATCAGACTTAGTTTTACATGTGTTGCATGAACGAATACATTAATAGTGTTACATAGGCTATATACGTTAGAACCTGAATGAAAGATAACTACTCAATCAACGCTCTAATTTGAATAAACCAAAGTGATTTAGTGTGACATTTTTTTGTTTACATTTTGTGTCATGCCTTAGTGAATGGACTATAGTACCGATCAGGAGCTACAGAAGTGGCATTAAATTAGCACAAGTGTTTAAAATAACTAGCTTAGTGGCATACCAGATTCACCGTAACATTTAAAGCGATCAATTGGCAGTTTTATACCTTTTGCTGATTTATAACAGTGCATTTCAAACTTTTATTCATGCAGACACGTTTCTTTACGAATGTCATGGATATTTTGCAAAAACGGAAACGGCCTCGTTGCTATAATTATTGACATTCAACAGGATAATTTGTTGCGAAATTGCATATTTGCTGCTGCATTTTTTTTTTTGGAACAGGACGTAGATATTTGTACAAACTGTTCTGAATATGAGTGACAAAAGGCTAAAGAGGTTCAGGTTATGATTTTTTAAGTATCATAGGTACATTTTCCCTTGTCCCGATGTAGTTTTTTTCGGTCATACTAAGTTCTGTTTCGGTCATACAAATCCAAATCACATAACATTGCAAGGCAAGCTGTGCAGTCAATTTTAGCTATTTCTCAGGTACGGAAACAAAATTGGTCACGACTGGAGTTGAGGCTTTATGCCTGTGGAGAAATGCTACACTAATAAAATCATACTGAGCTTAACGAAATAAACATTGTACTCGACATAATAGAGGTTTGATGTCGTAAATCATGATACACAATATACAGATTTGCCCTATATAGAGCTTATAATAGGTATGACCTTAGACAACATATTACTTTGATACAAATCGATAATGGCCCATAAACGTTTATTGCTGGACATAGGGCCTTCTTTATGGATCGTTACAACAACTGATCATAAGGCATAAAGTCGTAAGTGCAGATACAAGAAGTTCGAAAATGTTGCTGTGTATTTATTTGTTTACTTTCACTTGAACTACCGAAGTTTACTGTTGAAGAAATGCATACTTTTTTAAATGAAAACGGTAATATTATTTACGCTTAGCAATCGTAGACCGTCCTGGGATTTTGAAACAGGGCGGATGTTGGAAGGATTTTCCTACATAAGGCAAGGTCCTTGTTACCTTTTAAGGAATCTTGTAGTTCCAGTAGCAAGCACCTGTTTAAATCGTAGTTTCTCACGATAGATTAGACAATACGAGTATTCATTTGGAGTCTATAAGACAGCTGTGCTGCTGGGGAGTTTGTTGCGCCACTTCTTCCCAGCGAAAGCACGAGGAATTAGTGCAGGGCGTTTTAGGGAACTTTCTTATGTAATTTTGAAATTCGAAAAGCGCTGATTCACAGCCTAATTTTAATCAACGGCTTTTGATTTGATTTTATAGTGCTCTAAATAATTGCAATAATCATGACCTTAGATGAAACATAACTCAGATATGAATCAATAATTATCAAAAAATAATAGGTGAAACTGGACGCGTGATGTTTAACATTTTTATATCGCATGACCCTGTACAATATCCGGTATTCGTGATAAAAATCATCTGTTGTGTTAACCTAAACTCTGATAATTATCTTAACAGCAAATCATTTTCGCATAAATAAAATATAATTACCAATTACATGATTATTAAATGTTCAAGCTGTTTAATTCGAACGATTTGTGTTCGTGAATTATTGTCTATGATTCATTCACAAATGAGGATGTTATCGGCTACACTGTTTCCACTTATAATATTTATGAGGTCTATCTAAGATTTGTTGGGCATTTTTAAGGTCTACTGTTTTCTCTGCGTCTCAAGGTTTGCTTTGCGTAGATGACTAATAACTTTAATTGCAGTATAATTGCGTTCTTGCTGGTGTTTCGTGTACCTATTGATGTTCAATTTTAATCAATAAGACTGATAGGCATTACATATCTCGCAAAGCTACGTTGATATTAGAAGAGCATTAATTATTTCCGAGATTAGAAATAATGTCAAAACAAAACACCGAGTCGTCATTGTGGGCATTAATGATTCTATTTTTTTTCCCTTTTATTTCACATAAACCTTCATGGACACTTATGAAACGTCAGAAGGCGCGGTTTATAGAGCCGGCAAGAAACTCCACAGCCTCTCTTTTAAAAATAATAGGCTTTCATAATGTCTTCAAATTATAGTGTTATTAGATATGGGAGGACTATGATGGCCTGTCACAAGTACCAGGTACATTACTCTTCCCGACTGACTGCTCATTAGGAGTAGAAGTGACCTCGCCGGGATCGTTGACTTAACATTCCTCAAACAATTACTGAAGCAATTATTTAAATTAAGTTTGAATTCCAAACGAATTCCCAGGTAGGCAAACAAGTTGTTCGTCTTGTTCTGCTCTCGTAACCATAGCAACGAGACCAGAAACCCGATCATCTTCGAAGTGAGAGGCTTATGTGCCAGTAATAAATCCTTTAATTCATACAGTAGTCAAGATGGATGAGATTCGTGAGTATTATTTATGTGCTAAGATCCGAGGCATATCCGTTATTCAGTACCTATTTAAAATGAGTTATTAGCACAACTTGGATTCGGTTTCGTTGCTCAAAGCCGTAAACTTAACATTATCTATAATAAAAATGGAATAAGTCCGGAAAATTCACTTCCTTCGATAAAGCAGTAATTTTAAGAGAATCTTGGTTTGTAGCTGTTTCTCTCTACTGGCGTTCTCATTTTGTAGTATTCTCTTACCAAATTCTTTCCCGGGACTCAAACTGTCTCTATACCAAATTTCATCTAAATCGGTTCAGCGGTTTAAGCGTGAAAAGGTAACAGACAGACACACTTTCGCATTTATAATATTAGTATGGATTAGGTACATTTAATCAGCGCAGATAGTTCAGCATTAAAAACCACATTGCATACTTTTCATCAAGTTTGAAGAACACAGTTTTATTTATTTATTTATTTTATTTTATTTAGGAGACAAACAGATGCAATAACAAACATATGTATACAATTAGTTCAACGCAATCCAGAAACAGTATCCACAGATTACTATACTTACAACTAAATTATATGTACCTAAGTGTAACAACAACCAGAAGTTTACACCGTTAAAGTTTACAGAATTACAATTTAATGTTATAACATAAATCGTTATTATTATTTAAATTTCGAAATTTTACATCATAATACAATAGGCCTAGGTAAACAAGTCTAAAACTAGCCAATCTAGCCGACCTAATAAAGAGAAATGCAGACGTCTATTACCATACATCGTCCATTTATCTCTAGCCAAGTATACACTAAGAATTTTAAACACATTACGTCGAATAACAATTGCAAAGTTGCCTGTTCCGAAATCACTTGTGCAATATAAATGTAACAGTGCCATAATGTGCTATTTATAGTAGGTATTATTTCATAGACCTAAAATAGTAATTTTACTGTAGATTGCTTCTTGAAGTGTGATCGTAATAAAATGCGTGTGTAACTCTTTTTCTTCAGTGGGTTAGGCGGTCAGTTTAATCAATCATTCTGGTTCTTGAGACAGGTGTAGGTTCATATAACCACTTAATATGATTACAATCGTTTTCTTATGCTATTTTCGTGCTCTATTAGATAGACCACAATTATGACAAGTTTTCTGCAGTACTGTTCCTCTGGAACTGCTATGTTGCTGCAAACATTTCAACAGCATTATGATTGTCATTTATGTAGAAGTCGATGGTGTTAATTCTGATGTTAAAGAGAACCTTCCCTGACCTTACTGATTTCAAGCATGGCTAGCCTATAATATCTTGAAGTACAAAAGGGGGAACAAAAGGAGTAGAATGGAGATGGGAAAGGGGTGGAGGTGTTTTTTGAAAAGTGTTTCGAAAAGACGCGATAAACGCTGACTTTCTTTGATTCAGTATTATAATGCAGCATTGGAATCCAGCGACACTGTATTAATGTAAATCAATTTAGCCTAGGAGCCTGCACCTTAATTGGGTAACACACTATCAATCAAAATCTGAACCTTTTTTAAGGATATTGCTTACCCATTGCTTCACATGTTCGAAAAATTTGTCTGCTCAACAATCAATGGTGTTGAACTATCAAAATGAAAGCCATTCCTACTGTTACTGTGTTACATAATTACCCCGCTAGTATCCGCTGGATTAAAATAGAGCAACCTCTAATTTGACAATGACCGATCCAGTGCTATTGGATTCAAACGCTGGATTGCAATACTGGATCAATATACTCGTACTCTTAAATCACCCATTACTGTGTCAATATCTCATAGTACGGGAAATTCTAAAACTAGCCCAAGATCCTACCATTAGACGAATAATGCTAAATATATACAACAGTGTCTCGACACAATGGCCGTCGGACAGTTGCATCACAGTGTCGCAAGCGCAGCTCGGTGCGTTCACACTTGATTCGGTTTCGCCGCACGCATGCGCGTGATTTGTGAATTGTACGTACATACTTAATGCATAGGCTCTGGGTACACTAGAAAAATTATGATATTGGATTTTTCTGGATGGCTCTTATAATTTTATCAAAGTCTTATCTTGGCGTTTTTGCAAATCGAGCTTCATGAGGTCTGAAAAACTTTAGGGATCCTTAAGATTTGAAAAAGTCCAAAGATTCTTTTCATCTTCTTTTTGGACAAAGTCCTTTGTTGAATGCTGATTATCATCATTACAGCTCTAAGACGTCCACTGGTTGACATAGGCCCCCCCAAAGGCCATCCTCAACGATCAGAATATGTAAAGACTATACCTAATTATTGATGATGGTTTGCATATTATAATTCGGCATCATCATCATTTATCTACAGAGTTACTTATCAGTTTTTGACCACAGTATATCAGAGCTTATGGCTCAGGGAATCTTAGTCAAGGAATTTGATTGTTAAACAAGTAAACCAATGTAAATTTCAATCTGTCTCCATGTTTATGCCTAATGATCTGAATAACTTATGTTCACCAAACTTAAGTAAGCGATATAAGGCACCTACTCTTAGTTAGCAATGATGCCTAGTTGTTACGAAATGTTGCACCATTATAAAATAATTTACAGATAATTTTTCAACTCTGCATGTATCAAGAGTAGCTTTTTTATTATAATTAATTTCCTACATATAACTTTGCCTGAGGCATGTGTTGAAGTCACCTTTCCGTCATTGTAAGCCGTAACACTTTGGAATAAGGTTCAATTTTGTGTGGCTGGCTTTTCACATGTGCAGTGTACTTAATAAATGTACACAAAGAATTTAATATATTCCAAGAATGTAAAGTAAAGGTATTTAGTCAGTCAATTAATAACGTTGTTTAACCTTGCTTTAATTTCTGGCATGAGAAATTAGTCTTCGGCTGTTAATTTTGGAGAATACCCTTTAGATAGTTAAATGAAGAATGTTAAAATGGTTTTGATATTATTGTATACCTATGCGCATTATTAAATCAATCAAGATGGACTGGCTTAAATATATAATATACCAATGTTGACTGACATAACTGATGCATAAAACGCTACGACAACGTAATAAATTGTTTTTTTTATTTAATTGAATTTAATAATTTTAACTTGGTCTTTACTAACAGCTTGATAAATCTAGGTTAATACGGATAAACCGATAGTTTACTATTGCACCTGTACTTATCTGTAAAACATATCACATACAAATAGGACCAAAAAAAAAGAAACGCACAATAACCTCAAGCGGAACAACACTAGTATAAAAGCCTAACTTGAATGGATTCGCCACCCAATTTGACTCTCAAATCGGACAGTTCTATTCGATTATTTCCCGAAATCGTACCGAGTGGGTTGACTAAGAGAATGTTATTCAAATCACATGACCGGCCGCTGTCTGTACACAGTACACGTAGACTTTGTTAAAGGACCTTGTTGATTCTGGTGCAATTTTGCGATGAGAATCAGAAAAGAACAGAATTAGGCAATAACTGACGGAATGGAGACTATGAGTCTAGCTAAGACCATAGAAAATATGGTCGACAAGTTAGGATAGACAAAAAAGATTTTCACCAAAGAAGGAGCAACGGCGTAAAAGGAAGAGTCTTATGTCTTATGAGAAAAGGGATGAAAAATACTGGGTGGTGATGATCAGAGAATAGACCCTGTTGCTTTGCTTGAAATTAAACGGATTTAATTTTTTAACACTGTTCCAAACTTACTTATCCAAAGAAACGTTAGATGGACTGTGTGAAAGATGATAATTATGGCTAGAAGGGGGTAACTACCGAGATGATAACTAGAGAATGAAAGAAAAAGATAAAATGTTGTGCCCACTCAAAATATAATATTGGGATAAGTGCTTAAAAATAATGTACCTATCTATCTTGCCGGCCAGTATTCTGTTACCACCGGCAAGAGTTTGAGTGAAATACTTTTTGGTTCAAACAGATCGATGAACGAATGCAAATTGACCAACGTGGACCATTGTGTACATGCAGCTATTATTTGATAACATGTTGACCTTAGCAAACAAAAGCTTATTTTTAGAAACTCTGTTACAGTTTCTTTACATTTGCGTAATTTAATATCACTTGTCTCGATATTATAATTTATTACGACAGGTATCAATATAATAGTGAAAAGGCTGTTACTGTGGTTGTAGAACCTTTTTATTGTTATTTGAATAAGTTGTATTATTGGATTGAGTAATCAATTAGCAGTAGTAGGAAGGTAGAAACTAGTCAGGAAGAGTTGTTAGTAAGACTTCAGACAGAGTTATGGTGCCTATGTAGATAACTATTGGGTTTGCAGAATAACTCTTAGATAATCAAGCTCATTATTTGTGTGAGATTTATTTAAGCTTAACTATATCGGGGTTTATTTATAAATGATGCAATGTTTAAAGTTAAGTGACGTTTAAGCGTCAAAAATGTATGGTTAAACAGTCGCTTATCACTACTTACCTTTAAGCAACGTTTATGAATAAAGAGTACCTACAAAGATATAACATAAGAAGACAGGTATGTTCATAATATATTAGTATACCTTCTCTTCAGCGGGTAGATTCTGGTAAATTAAATAGCAGTTGCCAGGCAACCAGAGTGTTTCTTCACTCATTATAGGCAAAATTCTATGAGAGAAAGTTGGATAAGAAAAATATTAAAACAAAAGAAGAACTAGCAGGGATCGAGGAGGGGGGGGGGGAGTGGAGGGAGAGGGCTCAGGAGATCAGACCGGAATGAATCAACAATTTATAATTTAAGTGAAAATGTTAGCTAATTGTCGAATTTAATCTCTGTTTTAAGCTCAAGCCAAATAAACTTCAATAACTTTAACAATTTGTTTCGAGATTTGCGTAAACTATGAATAATCATTAAGCCATAACTTTAAATTCATAGAAAGTACCTACGTACAATTATAAGTAGTGAGAGACATGGCTTGGTATGGTTGGTAGGATAATAAAATTAATTGCTTCCTTTTAAATCAATAATTGAAGGCAGAAAAGCGAGAAATTGATAACAACACTGGCTTTATAGCCTACTAGCTTTTGCCCGCGGATTCGCTTATTGATTTCGGTTTACCGGAAAATAGTATCCTATGTGTTAACCCAGGTTATAAACCATCTGTATAATCGATTCGAGATTAAGTAACAAACATCCAAACATACAAAGTTTCGCATTTTGTAATATAATTAGTTGGATTATTATATACTAGCTTCTGCCCGCGGCTTCGCCCGGGTGGATATCGGAAATTATCTACGGGACAGTACCGGTGAAGTAGCCCATGTCCTTCCCTAGGATGCTATCTATCTCCTTGCCAAAGATACTAAGCATGCTGTTGACGCTGATCTTGGGACTATTCCGGTGACTCCGCTGCCTTTTGTGACACCACTATACTCAGCATGCTGTTGACGCCGATCTTGGGGCTGTTCCGGTGTTCCTGCAGCCCGTTGAGACACCAGATACTAAGCACGCTGTTGACGCTGATCTTGGAACTATTCCGGTGACTCCGCTGCCCTTTGAGACATCAGATACTCAGCATGCTATTGATGCCGATCTTGGGACTGTTCCGGTGTTTATGCAGCCTGTTGAGACACCAGATGCTCAGCATGCTATTGATGCCGATCTTGGGACTTGGGAATATTAGTAGGACTAGTAGGATTATAATAATTATAATGGTATATCGGGATAACTACCAAGAATAATTATTATTCTTGATAGTTATCCCGATATACCTAATGCACTCGTGTAGAAAGAATTACATTTTTGGACACGAAAAATGCCCTGAGGCCTTTTCCAGATCCTTTTCGAGCCCATCAAAATTGGTTCAGTAGTTTTCTCATCATCTCATCTCAAATGATAGATACTCTTTTTCACAATAAATAAATACAGACATACAAAAATGCTAAGCAGAAGTAATAGAATACCCAGTGAAAATACAATACATTATTTTGTACATGACATTTGGGTTCGAATAATCAAAAGATGACTATAAAACTTACTTTGATTTATAAACTGAAGTCTAATTACCAAATTAATCCAAGTTTTACTCAAATGACGAAATTTAAGCCCTTTAGAGGATGAATTTTCAGTAATCCTTCCTTAGTGCACCTCCGTTAATAACTCTTGCACAAAATCGCATGTTTTTAGGCCCAGCGGTTTAGGATGCGCGTTGTCTGTCAGCTGCTCAGATAAAATAGGGTCCAATTTTCATATCACTCGAGTTTACAATCCACTTATTAGTCGTTTAATTATCGAGTAGGTACTTCAGTGCTATCGAAACTTGCACCCTGTCAGTTTTGCAACGACTAGTCTCACCCACTCTTAGCAATTTGTTAGTAATCGGAAAGTCACATTATACCTGTCAACTAAGAATTTACTTACGTAAATTATTTTATACAATTAAATAGAAGTCAATGAAGCAATTTGCGGGTATCGTCTTGCTTGGATCGGTAATGATGAAAAAGTTAAATGGCATTTGCCTAGCCATGTTATCTCTTTTAGGACTAATACTCGTATATTTTACCTCTTGGACTAGCAATTTCCAAGGCTATAAATTATTTAGCTGAAAAAAGAAACACCTGTACATATATTATCACACGAAAAATTAATCGTTCCACTCGATTAACGATACCTTCGTTGGTACACAAATTGGTCGTGTTAATATTCAGGGAAGTCAAACATTTTAAGATATTTTTCTGACATTAACGATGATAAGTCTTTCACCACTCTAGAAGTAAGGCACGAGACCCTAAGAGCCTTTCTAAAAGCCGTTGTATAACACAATTATCTGTATAGTTTTATCGCGAACAGTTTCATCAATTGAACACTCTAGTTGGTAAACTTCCTAGACAGCATTTAAACTTGCTTCGTTACTTCACATGACCAAGTTAGAATATTTAAACTATTTTATTGCTCTTTACTCTATTTACTTTATTTATGACTGGTATTTCATAATGAATAATTATTGTGTTGCGGCATTAGGAAAGCGATTTGTTGATAGGGACCCCGATTGTTTTAGATACGCGATGAACTAATCGCGAACCTGTTTCAGTTAAGTGCAGTTTTATCTGTTAGACAGTGATTGATGGGTACTACAGTATTTAAATTATGTGCAAAAACCTACTTCAGATAATTATTAAAATTATTGTTCTGCTTTTGACGGAACATACTAAAATGGACGTTTGTTGAAAATGGTAAGTAGGTTTGATGACTACTCCTGACGGAGTAGAGAAAAATAAAATTGGAAATTCGTTAATAATTATGTCTAAGTACTTAAAGTGTTTTTTTTTTACAAATAATCTTAAACTGGGTTAATTATGGGAAATTAGACAACAGTTGATCCGCAATTTACAATTCGTCATAATTTTTTAAATGAAATCTGCCTTGACACCCATCGCTGCGACAAACCAAAGGTAGGTACAGTTAAAAACAATAACCATTACTAATTACGACACCTTTAAAGGGCTCTGACTTACCTACTAAGCAATAAAATTTGTCACAGTTTTGCAAGCAAAGCAAAGTGTATCGAACTTAATATTACCATATTCGATTCAGAAAGCATTTACAACGTGTCCTTAAATGGGAACAGGCCCGAACAGGTACGATTATGTTGCGTAGGGCCATACAGACGGGCGGGTAGCCAGTAGACTAGTTGCGAAAGATAATTCAGTAGCAGATAAATTGTTTCTAGATACGGAAGCAATCAATTTATAAGTAGTTATAAATTAAACTGGCCATTGTTTGCAAAAGCTTTTCCGACATTTTGTTTTGGCAGAAGTTAAAAAACTTAAAAGTAAAAATCGAGTGCTTTTTCGTATGCTTGATTGACACTTAGCAGGGATCATTCTTGATATTTACTGTAGAAATTAATACTCAGTATAAAAGTGGCTTCGGCTGTTCCGTTTCTAAATAAATCTAAGCAGATCATAGATTGAATGCTTTAGTTCCCTGGTAAACATAAAGACATATAAAAAAAACTCAATCTGTATCTACCATTATCGAAAGTAAAATTAATCTTAAAGTCGTTTATGCCGGCGGTCTGCCTACCCAAACACGTGTGCACACATCAGCTGAGTGCCGAGGCAGGGTTCACGCACGCCCAGTCCCCGTTTGAGGTCACATATCAAGATCACATACCTGTTTCTGAATCTGTTCTAAACCAGTTCGAGCCCGTATGAATGTATGCATTGCTTACGTCACGTTTCCGTGTACTACCTTCCTACTATCGCAATTGTGAATTGATAAAAGCCGGTTGTGTAAGTTGTATTGTTTTATTTATGAAGTATGTGGAGTATTAGTACTCTTAAAATAGTTTTGGAAAGTGTTGAAGGTCGTTGAGTTACTATGCTTGGAGCCGGCAAAAGGATTCGCGTCCTCTTTTTTGTCACTTTTTCGCCGCCAAATGTCTGCCTTGTGAGTTTTTTCTGGGCATTTTGTTGGAAGCCAAAACACAACTTTGAATGCAGAGTCTTAAAAACTTGTAACATATTTTGATAGAGCGTTGTACCGATCTAACTAGATGATAATGTTTTACATGTTACCAAATTGTAACATGTTCATATCGATTAAAAGGCTCTTTGTTCTAATGATAATGTATATGTTACAGGTCATGTGTATGAAATCTTTTTGTATCAGCACGAGATAAAATCTGATTAAGTTTAAGATATATCGATTCGATTTTGTTTTATGTTTTTGCTCGCTCGATATGTCATTTCCTTCATTATATTCATGTATCGTTTGAATGTATCTTAGATTCTGATCTGGACCAATAAGTTTATAGTTCAAATTAGAATTAAATATCACTGCATTCGCAATGATTGTTGTTATTTGGATTTTTTTCTGCTCCAAATTTTATAATACAATCAATTCGTGGGAATTTTCTAAGTTAGTTTTTGCCTTTTTTTAATCTACGAAAATAACAACTGATTCATCAATAGTATAGTTTTAAATGCTACTTTGTAGGGGATAGGTACATTTTTACACGGGTTCTGACTGTGTTATCTAGTTCTATCCTACTGAGCACTTATTGAAGAAAAAAATAGCTCTGAAAACGGATGTCCTTGCGAATTCTTTGTAAGACGCAGTTCAGTAACCTTACGAGTAGATTAAGAGGTTCAATAATATATATTTTCCTTAAAAGATAAATAATTGCTTTAGGTACGCTTTTTTCTTTTAAACCTGTTTTAAAGTCATTTTGTTCAGTTTTTGTAGCGTAATGACCTCCTTAAAACTTTAATATTTGAATAATTTTTCTGTTACGTGACGTTTAAAAATTCTTAAACAAGTACGTAATTATAACAAAAAAGAATCATTCTTAAGCGTTGAAATGGTTAATGGTTAAAAAGCCATGACATTTAATAGCACGCGTTCTATTATATGCATGTTTTTTGCGTGTAGGTACATAGTTTTTGTATTATTATTGTTGGCTAAGTTTGAAAGATAAACTACCTGCAAAATATTCCATTACTCTATTCTTATTCTAAATGGTCTTTGTGGTTTTCGAAAACAATAACCCTATTACTTTTTCAGTGTTTCGTACTTTTTAGTATTTCCATTATTCCTAAAGGCGTTTCCTATAGTCATTGTTATGTGATGAGGACAGCAGTATTATTTCGTGGGTTGATTCAAATGGTTTAATTACCTAGGTACCTAATTAATTCGTTATGTGAAGTCGAGTAAATTGATTGTTAACAAAATTAAATTGTCTGTTTAGGCAAATCACAACTGTAATTCATTGACAGTTGTATGAAATGCATCTTCTGACCATCCTGTAGGTGCTTTAGGAAATATATTATTATTGAATTAAATATATTATTATTATTTTCATTTTATTATTTTTATTAACAATGTTTTTCTCTTGATCCCAGGCCATAGTCGTGTGCGCATGCATAGCGCTGACATCGGCACAGTTCGGACATTACGATGTCGACTTTTCCGACTTCGGCACTAGCTTCGGAGCCCCGAGTTACAATAACTTCGCGGCTGCGGCGAGAGACCCCAGGGCTAACCCCGGTAAGGGATTCCAAGGTTTTATATATTTTTATTATTGCATGGCTACTTGGTGCCTATTGGTTATTAGATGGATAATGAATATATTATGTTCTGGAAATCAGTCAATCATTTACCGAACTCAGCCTACTGCAGTCCACTTCTGGAATTAAGCTTTTCTTAAGTTGCGCTTGCGTTACAAGACCTGGTTCTCCGCCTTCTACAATCTGGCTGAAACCAGATGCATTTTAATTTATCAGGACAGATGACCCTGAAGGACGTTTAGTGTCATGCATGAAAATTTGGTCTTTCGGTACAATTATTATAAATAATTCAAATTGAGTAAAATCTTGAATATACCTAAGCAAAAAAGATAGAATTGATTGTAATCTTAAAGTTTTCAGATTAAAATGCATGTTTAACGCAATTTATTCACTACACAATCATTGTGGTTTCAAAGTCACTGCTTTGGCACTAATTAGAATACCTACTGCTAAGTCTGTCACAGATTGAAAGGCTGCCTTTTCGTGTAAATTGAAATGGAATAGGTATTTTGTTCTGCATGTGTATTAACTTTGCTTTATAAATGCATTTTGTATTAGTACTTTGTTATAATAATTATATTTAAGGTTATTTTTTATATTTTTGCAACTATTACTGCTGGAACTGTATAATTTAACCAAAGTTTTGATTTGAAAGAGAGTCCATGAAGTGTCTTTCTCGTTCTAAGATAAGCTATTGTAAAAATATACAGATATTGCAATTTACTATCAAAATAATTTCCGTAACCTTCAAATGAAATAAAATAAATCTCCATGCATAACACTGTCGTACTAGACTTCGTTTTTAATGACACACATTATAACAAGACAAACATTAATTATTCTCAAGCCTCTAAATAACCTCAAAGCAATTCAAAATGTCAACTGTTTTGTGTATTAAAACAATGTCAAACGTAACGGTCGCCCTAATGTTTAAGACACAAATACTTCCGTCTCAAGGTCATGTGAAGAACATTGTGATCCGATGGTTATCTTGGAGTTGCGAAACGTAAATGTTAGCCCATGCCATCTACGGCTGCTGTTACACGATTTTGAGCTTGAAAAACGGTCTCGTTTTTGTAAAAAAAAATTAGAAATTGATGCATTGGTTTTGTTTAAAAAAAAACTTACCGTGTGTCGTTGCCAAATCTTTCTGCATACTGCGCCTAATCATTTCTTGCTCGGTAGAGGTGAGAAATGGACACTGTATTATATACTTGCTGGTAGTGAATAGTGTGCTTGACAATGCCTGGTGTCGAGTTGAATAATTAAATAAACACCTGCAGCAAGGTTTCCATAAACAGAACCACCACTTTTGGCTCAAATCTCAAGCAGGCAAACACTTGCACTATCATTTGATTCTGCCTAGCTTTTCCCAACTACGTTGGAGTCGGCTTCCGGTCTAACCGGATACAGTTGAATACCAGTATTTAACATGGAGTGACTGTCATCTGACCTCCACAACCTAGACACTGATTAACACGATACCCCTTGGTAAGACTGATCGTCAGACTTTTGGAATTCTGACCATATAAAAAAACGTATAGTATTAACTTTAATCGGCATTGGTTGCAATATACTATAAGCCAAGTAGCTATTTATTTATCAACCTTATCCCAGAATACTTTCATAGACTTCTACAGCATACACGGAAACATCGATTCGAGTCAATATGGACCCTATCACCAATTTTCACAATTTCCTACAACTGTGCAAATAACATTCCTCCATTCAAACGATTGCTGAATAATAATTATTCCGGTATCGCAATCAGTCATCGTAATTTTATCAGCTCTGTGAATTATTCAATCAACTTGTGCTTGGTCAAAACATTTCACAATGTTAGTCAAAAACGGACATGGTTGATAAGTAACTCGCCCATGTAGATATATATCGCGTTTGAATGTTACGAAAATTCCATATTGCGTACATTTTTTGGCAGTTAAGTGCACGTTTATTATTAATTCTTTGCAAGTACGGATGCCGTATGCGAACTAGAAACTTAGCAATTTTTTTAAAAATGAAACCTAAAGTCGTGTGAAACCGTCAAACTGTCTCGTATGGCCGGATGAATTAGTTTCCGATTT
Organism: Gortyna flavago; assembly: GCA_963669345.1. NCBI lineage: Eukaryota > Metazoa > Arthropoda > Insecta > Lepidoptera > Noctuidae > Gortyna > Gortyna flavago. The sequence goes on from OY770129.1 coordinate 13,707,741, forward strand.
CATTGTTCGCCAGTTTGTTAGAGCTTAAATAAGTAACTATTTGTATGACGGAAATGAGCTACAAAAGTATCGGCTACCAAACCAATAGTTAGCAGTTTATGATCTGTTCATGATGTGACGATTCTTGCACTAGATCTTGCTCAGGCAGTATCCACTAGTTACTAGGTATTGGTGAAATAGCACCATAATGACGTTTTTCTAGTTACACAAGCAGCAATTCTCTAAGGCGCGGCACTCACTAATGTCCGTAGCGATGAAATTGAGGAAGTACTACTGTAGACGACTGTACTATAATTAATTGCATGTAGGTAACTGATATAACAGTCGTCGCTGGTAAACGCTTTGTTGTTGCCAGTACAAAGCGCTGGTCCTTTTACTCTTTGGCTAATGTCCTGTGTCGTTTGATAAACCCCCCGTTGTGTTTTGTTTTCATGTCGTTTGTCGAGTTCCACCATTAGTAAATCGATGTAGCTACACTGCTGCATTGTGAAAATTGAATTCCTTTGCGTTGGGAAGAAAACGGGTACTTAAAGACACAGCAGTTACAACACAAGTCGCACCTTTTATCACATGATTTAAATAACGAGACCACATTGCGCCCTAAAGTTCATTACAGGAAGTGAATTAAGTGTTTAACACAGCATAAGCTCGGATTTTAGGCTTATACCAATTAATTATCCATTCAATCCAATACACTTTGATTAATGGACACACCTAAATTCCCGGACGTAGAATCATTAAGTACAAGGCATAGTACTACCTATTATCGCATTACATGGCGGGAAAAAAAAAATGGCGCTCACAGTACACAGTTCCGGAAAGTTTATAAAATACTTTGGTCTTTTTATTCGTGGTTTATATAGGAACATTGCAACAAGTATTTGTAAAAGCTATGTGCAATAAAACAAATTGAAATGAGCGAACAAAGTTTCGCTCTTACGGAACCTCTGTAGATTGATACAAGGCTTGCTGTATGGAAATTAAACATAATTAAATGGCTGGTCCTTTTCTACGGTCAAACAAAACGCAGTTGTTGATATATTTGCATTTTGTTATGTAAGTTATCTCAGCTTGTTTGTTGTAAGACATCGAGAGGGATCTGTGTAAATTGGAGTGAGGGGAGAGGTTTAGTTAGTCATGAGAAAATCGACTGTATTTAGACGGATAACGTTCTTCTATTTAGAGCAGTTTTAAGGGATTTGTAGGATGTTTTCATTGACACGTGATAGTGATTAGCTTATCTTTTAAGCAGATTTCTTTAGTTTCCACTCTTTTCAAGAAAGTACTTCACAACAAGGTAGGTCAACAGCTTTTGACCTTAGTTTACAAAGACGTTTAAAGCTCCAAGTAGGTTACTCGATAACGTTGATTTTATTTAATTCTCAGATTTAGAATTACCCCTAGGACAGTTATTTTCCAAGAAAATGTCTTGATTGGATCTGTTGGAAGGACTAAACCAATGCTTGCCTTCGGTACGGGTGCCCTTGTTAAATAAAGTATCTTGACAAGGACTGTTGTTTGTATTCAATGTTGAGTTTGCAAACTTCGCTTTTAAAATAATGACGTGAAAAAGGTATATTTATATTGTAGGACGATATTCTGGTTGTCATCTCAACAAATAGAAATTTCATTACACCGTTTGAGTGATTTCTTAATTAAGATGGTTTCAATATCAACTTGGTTAAGGCAATAATTATTTTTCTGTGAATAAATAATGGACAATAGACCAGACGGTAGTGAACCATGCATAATAGCCGATAAATACTTTTTGTTTCCAGTCTATATTTTACAAGGGCGTCTTGTAACCGCAGTGAAAGAAATACATAATGTCGTGCAAAATATCACCTTATCTAATTCATAGTTTTTTTTTCATTTGTTTTTTTTTTTGTGGGCCTACATAAAAAAAAACAAAAGAATTAATTTTGGAACGTTATGCTTACGTTCCGAAGAGGGCTGTCAACAGTAAAGTAAAGCCGGCTTCGTTAACATGTGTGCACTTAGTGAGGTGTAGTTTGATTGTAAATGTGTGCGTGTGAGCGTGTATGCACAGAGCGGAGGTGTAGTCTTAACATGCTTCACTGTATCGTTCTCAGCGCTCTGTCTTGGTTTTTTATTTGGTCTGAGTTCTCAGTAATATTTCATTAAATGTAAAACGTGGGCTCGATTGTGAATGAGTTTAACGACCGACAGACTCATCATTTTCGCATTGTCTTTAATTTTTTCTTCTCTTGGTAATATTTTATCTTGCCAATTAGATTTTAACATTGTAGTGTTATACCTATTACGCGACAATTAGTTTAACGATATTGTTTATTTAGCGTTTGTTACGGGTTACTTGATTCGTGTGGAGTTAGAAGTCACAGGAGTTATGTAAATGACAGAATATGTTGGAAAAACTCGGGCCTTGATCCCAACTGTGTAATACATACATTATTAGAAACAACGACACATACCTCTGTCGTAAGTGTTTGTTGTCAAACTTTGTTGAGAACAAAGTGTTGTTATACGTTAATAGGTAAATGTAACGCTAATGCGCTAAATGGTTGGGCATAAAACATTACATAAAATTAGAAATTTATTTATACGTAGTCACGCAATTTGAAGATAAATAGACAAGATTATTTACTTGTAAATACATTTGCTTAGAGAATCTTTGGTGCAATCGATTTTGTCGTCGATACATATGCAGGTATAATAATGGAACCGACCTCGAAAATGTTGTCAACTCAGCCTATCGCAGTATCCACCTGAACATAGTCCTCTTCCAGGCTCCGCCGCAACACTGTCTTCGGCCCACCAAGCATTTTTTTCAACAAGAAAAAAATATGTTAATCAGCATAACCTAAACAGCCTATAACGTTCCCACTGCTGGGACACAGGCCTCCACTTGGTGAGAGGGATCAGAAGGCCAATTCTCGTAATTTAAAACGTTCAAAATCTAGTCGCAGCAGTCGCATCTCGGCGACAAACAAATGTCAAAAACTTGTCAAAATGTTGGGAAATTTGAGGTATTTTTGACAGATTGAGACTGAGATCAGACTGTGAACGTTCTTAAAATTACGAGAATTGTCCATCTGATATTTTTTTAAATGTTTTGATGCGAAGTATTGCCGAGTTTAGAATCGAAGAGGGTCTATCATTGTGTAAAAGAAATTCAGTGTAAATAATTAAATGTTTAACAAAATTTGGCCGCAGACATGTCCATGCCGATTTTCCAAGTCAATAGCTCAAGACGAAGATAATAAGCCAGCAATTTAACACCACTTGTCCATTATAACGAGACAAATTAAGCCATACATGCTCTCGTTGGTTATCTAGCCATGGCATATTTTCCGTTCAATTTTAACGTGCGTAACCGCAGTGTGACACGGTCTTAGAAGGGTCCTAATGACAGAATCATGCTCCGTCGAGCAAAAACCGAGGACATTTTGCAAGCCCGCGTTTGACAGACGCATCCCTCAATCAGAATTAATTATGGCAGCTTGTGTTCCTAAATAAATAAAGTTTGTTTATTGTATGATTTTGGGTGGGCAGCTTTGGTTGCGTTAATTTTGATTATTTTATCATCTGAAACGATTTAGGATAAAAAAAAAATAGTTTTTACTTTTACCTACCTTTTTTTAGTAGTGAGTTTCATATCAATTGACTGGGTTAGATACCTCAAATTCTCAATTGCTCGACTTTTTTACTTTTGGCTTATATTATCAAGTTCTCTTTGCAATCTTCATCATCAAAACAGCTAAGGGTCAATTTACACCGAGACGCGACGCGACGCGACGATACTGGAAGAGGCCAGTGATCAGCGCTACGTGGTGCAACGTATTCTGAATTCTCACAATGAAATACCCTAAGGAAAATTTGTCTTTTTTTAATGTAGGTATGTTGCAAATCATCATCATCTTCATCAGCCTACTGCAATTCACTGCTGAACATATGCTTCTCCTATTACACGCCATTCAGCTCGATTTTCGGCAACTCTTATGCAGCTGCTACCAGCCACCCTGCGATTCGCATTTGCAAATATATACCTAAGAAGTAGATACCAGGAGTCCATAAAATCACAATAGTAACCCGTTAATAGACATTGACTTACGTTCATTATAGACCATTTACCTATCACAAAAAATGACTTTCATAATGACTCGTTTTTGCTCTAAAGTTCCGTACACTGTTTTGCTTCTACTTCGATACCGAAATAGACTCGATTTAATTAACTAATCACGCTTCAAACATAAAATTTACATTTGATAAATTCTGTATATTTGTCGATTTGTATATTTTATACGATTGCGTAAAGATGTCGATTGGTAATATAAATGTAATAACTATTGGAATTTACTGGTGATTCGAACGAAATCTATAAATACCAGACGCCTCATAAAGAGGTCAGTGTTGGACATCCCATTTATTTTAGCCAGTGTTTTAGTGGTGTCTGAAAAGTTCATATTCAAATTGAACAAATATATATGCTCTGTGCTAAAAAGAAACAGTGCAGTAAGCAGATTAAATACCAACTAGTGGTCTGTTTTTTATCTGTGCCTTGATCATCCCTTTTATCCCTGGCTGGAAACTTCACACTCCTCAAGTTATGGTAAGCTACTTTCGCATCTTATCTACCTTAACTACTTCAATCAGATCTTGTCGTTACATCTCTATTTTGCGTCCCGTATCCTGCATTGGCCAATGTCTCCACTCAAGGACTTATTCATCAAACTTTTGACTGATGCTGACAGAAGCCGAGCTTCAAATGGGAATGCGTTTCAACAACGTTTCGAAGCGAGATAAACATAACATTACGCCTTGTTTGCCCTAATGGTTGAGCAGAGGTGTACGCATAGTAAACCCAAATATCGCCAGCAGTTATGTTTGTGTGTGTGTTGTGTGTGTTTGTGTGGTTGTTTTGTTTGTTTGTAAGCCCCATGTAATAGGTGGCGAGCCAATTGTCACCAGCCTGGCACAAATCGTAACTCCGGGTTGCTACTGAGCAATTCCATATAGAGAAACCCAATAACACTTTGCCCGATCTGGGAAGCAAACTTACGACCTTATGTTGAGCAGTAGCGCTTGCGACCACTAGACTAAACAAGGCAGTCCAGCCAAATAGTTGAAGCCAGATAAAGATCCTTTACAAAATCTCACAAAATCCTCATTAATAACATCGATTGCCATCATCTAGCGCTAGAACGTGGTTTCGTCTAGAATTTTAATTAACCTGATAATATCATGTAAGTGTGGTTAATTTAATTGTTTCGTGTTACAGTCACGATTAGCTTAGCATTTGGTAATACGTTCACGCGGTCTGTTTCATTGTTTCAATGTCATGGCGATGTTTCGTTTTGCAATTAGAGCATGATTCTCGTTGCGTGAAGTTCTTTAGATGTTCATTGATTTATACGTAGTTAGATTGTTTTGGTGTAATTAGTAATTAAAATCCTTCTTTTTGGTTGTAATTGTCTATAATAGCTTTGGAATAAAAATTACTCTTTGTTTATTTTTAGAGATGGATGTTTATTTACAGTATTTTTGTTCAATTTAATTTCTATTAAATAAAAAAAACGGCTTCTGCCGTTTTTTTTATTTGCCCATTTGAACGTAGCTATCAAAACCAATTCTTGGATATTCAATATATTTTGCCTATACCTATAGTATATGTCTTTTCGTAACCACACAAAGGGAAACAATAACTCACAAACATTTGTAATACACGAACTATTTAGTATCACAGCTGACATCCTACTTCACAGTGGTACCTACCTTAGCTCTCCTAAGGACAAACATTTCGCAACTAACGTTTATGTCGTGTGCTGTAAGTACAATGGAAAGACAATAAGATTTATAATTAGGTATGTTGGTATCTCGGAAGTAAATTATACCCACGTACATATACATTATACAGGGAATTGTGTAAATAGTGGGGTAATCATTAATCAGCTGTTGAGGTTGAGTTTATTATCCTACTAGCTGCGCCCCGCGGTTTCACCCGCATAAATGTCGATCCCGTAGCAATATAGGGATGAAAAGTAGATATTATTAGATATTAAACCAGAGTATCAGCTACCTCCATACAAAATTTTAACAAAATTGCTATAGCCGTTTGAGCGAGAAGAAGTAACAAACATATAAACACACACACTCACAAACTTTCGCTTTTATAATATTAGTGTGATCACATACTTACTTAATCAGTAATGTTTTTACTGTGGAAATATGTATCACTTCGAATGTTAAGTGGCCTAGGTACTGTGGGAACACGTAGCTCAGGGGGATCAAACGCTATATTCAAACAGCGTTTAGATTAACTGAATATATTTAAGAATAATTGTTTTACATCATATGGATAAAATTAATAATCTATCTATCTGTCTAGAAGTATCATATTGTAGTATTAGACGTTTTTTTTGATGTTCAAAATGAATAAGTTAATAATTATGACCGGCCTGTGCTACATAGTACAAGGTTACATATATAACCTCTACAGTACCAAATGTAGTTTTTTTTATTTTGTACATCCTAATATATCCCACTCCTTTGCAGAGATGTATCTCCATCAAAAAGAAAAGAAAGAAAAATAGGTTTATTACAAACCAAAACAAAAAATTAAACTAATCAAAAGCAAAAAGCATTGTTGAAAGCATTTTGTATTATATCCACTTCCAAAAAAAATTATAAATTAATAACAATGATTACTTTAATTCCTTCGAACCTCTGACTGATGGTATTTATCTTAACCAAAGTTTTGTTTTCCAATATTTTTGCTACATCCTGTATACCAACACCTACGACCGATGTCCCACTTAAGTTAAGCAACAGGATATGAAAGGTGAGAGAGACAATATGCGTGTAATTTTAATTAATATGTGTATAGGATCTAAAAAGAGGCCAAGTATGAATTTCAGTTACATATTACAGTTTTTGTGACCTTAGTTTTTGCATTTGTAATTTCGATAATTAGAAAATAATTTGCTCTACTTAAATATTTCGTTAGCAGTCGCTTGGACTACTTATTATTAAGATCGTTTCGATAATGACGTGTCTTTTTGCAAATCACTGCGACTGTAGCATAGGTGCATCTCTGCCTATCCGTTCGGGGGATATAAGGAATCCTTTCAGCCAAAAACTTCAATGGTAATGTTCCATAGTCAGCCTATAATGTTCCCACTGCTGGGACACAGGCCTCCTCTCCTTGAGAAGGAGTGGACCGTAATCCATCACGCGGGCCCAGTGCGGGTTGGTAGATGTGTGTCGTCACGTGTCTTCGAATTTTTCATTATGGGACATGCCGGTTTTCTCACGACGTTTTCCTTCACAGTTTGAGAGCAATGGTGATGAAATTATTTACACAAAGTAAAGAGCTTAGCTAGGTGCGAACCCACGACCTTACAACCCGTAAGTCGGGGTCGTTATATCCATAATATTATAAGAATTTCAATCCAAACTTTTTCATTGAATATACTCGTAATAAATATATTAATGAAAGAAATATGGCTACAGAAACTAAATATAATATTGTTAACTTACTAGAACAGAAAGGAAGTGTTAGATAGATAGTTTGTGAAGAATGTTCCTACCCAAAAAGTGCTGTAGACACCTAATTTTCACAGAGTGTGTACTACTATGGCTGCTATAACAATAATAAAGTATATTACTAAAATAAAGTTAATCTTAAGCCCCCTTACTAATAAACGTATTATATCAGATGAATAATTAAACACCGATTTCTCTCTTTCAGTCGTCATTAATTTGACTTTCGAAAGAAAAGGACAAAGCGTTGTGTAACTATACAGACGCTATACAACGTTTATTAGTAAGGGGGTAAAGAGAGATGCAAGAAGACATACAAGAGACATGTGCAAGAAATATGTAATATATGGTGGTACGGAAGCCTTCGTCTGCGAGTCCGACTCAGACTTGGTCGCTTTTTTTTTTCCAAAAACAGTGTCCTCAATATCTAGGTTATCTAATATTTCATCACATTGTTGTCTCGCCATAACGATACTATTAATTATGCGTTTGTTACTTTATTATAATAATGTGTACAATCTTTGATTGCGTAAATGTATGTGGGCCACTGAAATAGCCGTGGGGGCCAATCTAGTGATTTTAAAAGCGATTGTTTTTTTAAGGGACCTAATTTAATAATAATGGATTATGAAATGCGTAGGCGATGGATGTAATTATTATAGAATAATTAGGCTTTTTTTCTATTAATCTCCGATAGATTTCGACGTAATAGGATCTATGTTAAGCTTGAATGCTCCAATAACTTAAGGTTTGTGATGAAAGCTGATTGTTAACACGGAAGCACTAGGTAAGGTTTCCTAGCTAAGCCTACAATAAATAAATGATCCACTAACCTAGATTGCGTAGGACATGAGTTTGTTTAAATAATAAATATTTAAGAAGATTATTTGATTAAAGTTTAACGGTTTGGGAAGTTGGGTTAATTTATTTAGTTTTAAATTTAACGACAGGGGCATTTTTTGTCACCAACTTTCCGTCTGTGGTGTAATAATGATCAGTTTGTGAGATATTTAAGCAAAAGACTTTTAAAATCAACGCTGAATAATAAAGTACCTAGTTAGTATTTATTAAGACATCTTAAAGGTCTATTTATAGAGACGTAACTCTAGAATATTACCAGTAAATCAAGACATTTATGAGCAAAGTTATTTGCAATAAATAGTCTTATTATTAATGCTTGAAACTTTAACAAGGCTTTTATAGGTTATAAACAGGTTTAATTAGGAAGTCTTACTTCCTGATTGCCAATTGCGTATGTAAATACATTAAAACTTATCCTTGATCTTAGTAGCTTCTTTTTATTACGTATTGCATATTTATAAAAACACAGGTACACAACATTATGGAAAGTAAGATTAGAAACATCTATTCCCCGATTCGGAACTTTACAATAACTAAACGTAGGTATTTAGGCATTTTACAATCATAAAAATGCTATGAAAACCATTGAGAAAATCTACCTTGCAAAACGAAATAAAAAGTCGCTAACTACATCAAACTATTTATAGTTTTACTACAATATTTTCGGCCTACACAAACAAAACACTTTATCTCCACAAACAAACAATCGATTTACATAAATTATGTCCAAATACAGCAAAAACTATAGCTAATAATTTGATCTACAATTCGACTTATCCTTGAGGAGCACATAATTGGCATACCTAGGCCATTTACGACTTCCATTGACCGTCCATTGCGTCCACTTGTACTGCTGTGTGTGGACTGCTGTGACGCAGGGCCTTTATGTCATTGCTTTATAATTTAGAGTACAAATAATTAGCAGTTAGTTTAAGGTTAACGAAAGCTTATCGTGCTACTGATTTACATTTGAAATTAATTGTATAATAATTGTATGTTAAGCTGTATTTGGACGTATTTATTGTTCGCTAATTAGCAAGTCTATCAAGGACTTTTAATTTGAAAGGATTTCTTTTTGGTAAGCGTTTAATTATCTACGTTTTTATCGCAAGTAATTATATTCGGTCGGTTGGGATAGCTTTATGGCTTTCTTAATTGTTCATAAAACTTATAATTAATGCAGATAATTACGTAGAAATTATAGGTTTCTTTTAATGATTTTGAAACAGAAATGATAGCAGTCAATGCCAAAGCTTGTGCCCTTACGTTTATCTATCAAAACAAATGATAGAAATTTAAAATACAACACTAAAATGAAATAAGACGACGCCGACCGCACAGTGGCGCCCTCATCGTTTGTTTGGTTATTTCTTTTATTTTAGAACGAAAATGCAGAAAATGAGCACGCATTTATAATCCATACAACGGAAAATAGTGGCCACTATTATCCGTTTTAAGGATTATAATAAAACTAAACAATGTAAAACTACCGTTTGTAATAATATTAACATATAACCACTCACACGCCGTGGCTAATCTTGTGGAGCACAACTTAACGTGCTTATTTTCTGCATTTTCATCCTAAAATAAAATAAATAACCAAAAAAATTATGAAGGCGCCACTGCGCGGTCGGCGTCGCCTTAAGTAATTTAGAGCGTCGAACTCATTAATAGATAACACCATTAATTTCTTACAGATAATTAATGTAAATAACTTAACATATCATTAATATCATTTAATCATATAATGAAGACACTTTGTACGCCTGGTATGAGGAAATGTAAAATAAAACTTGTGAGTGAGACTCTAATGGCTGATAAAGGAAATTATACATACGGATATAACGAAATTGTTAATGCTTCCGTATTTTATCAAGGAATTTATTGAGCATAAGGAGTTGTACGTTAAATAGTGATGCTATTTAAATCAGCAACCGAACATAACGCCACGTTTGTAATCCTCGAAGGGCTCAGGCAGAGGGGAATAGTAAAGAGCATGTATCAGAAAGGTGTGTTCAAATTTAAGGGTACGGACCATCAAACACCTGGTGACCTGTAATACAGGTTTATATAGGTATAAACCTATCTCAGGCTCCACTCTCTCACAAAGTTAACTCCTTGTTCGTGCACTACACTGTCAAAGTCTAGCATTAGGTTCAAAACTGGTGTAGAGAAAATAAACGTTAATATTATTATAAACAACCATACTATGAAAACAAATTACCGTCCCATACAAAACTTCAATATCGGCTGATTATTTTTTACGCGATTACTATATTGGTCCCATGGAGAAAAATGTTCAGTTTCATGGTCTGTACCACACCTTTTCTGATATACGCTGTATACCAATTATGTTCAAGTCACATGTAATAAGAGGAGATACGAATCCAAGCCGCTATTTAAAAAAAAATTGGTTAAATATGATAACACTGCCTGACCTAGGCCCAGGGATTGAACCCAGGACCTTCACGCTCATGATCTAAAGAATAACAGCCGAACAACAGGTAATAAAAGGCGTCCGGGGCCTTTTAAAAAAAAATCAAACTCAAAGCATTTATTTCAATTAAACCAATTACAGGCACTTTTGAATTGTCAAGGGGTCGGTCAGTCAGAAAGATGAAGCTAGTTGCCCATTCCAAAGCGTAGGTACCTATGGAGAAGAACGGGCAAGAAACTCCGTGGACACTCTTTTATATCAAAATAATATGGTTACAAAGTCTTGGTTACATCATTCGTGTTAAAAATTATGCATGTGAGAACGATACAGAACGATAAAAGCGTCTGTAATAAAAAGACGACAAAAAAAACCATTCAAATATTTAATTAAATTAAAATAAGCCATGGCAGCAAAGAGATGACCTGTCCCTACTGATGGCGTCCGTTCACCAACATGTCGCGAGGCCTTCCCACACCATTCTGATACTCTAAGGCTCCACAGAATTCCTTTAGAAACTGTCATAATACAGTCATACGGAAATCGCGGAACAAACAAGGGTGACGAATGTCAGATTGCTAAGATTACACGTTGTTGTAAAACCTTGCATAGTATGGATGTAAGAATTAATCGTCGGTGTCGTGCCCTTGCACATAATCTAATGACTACTTGGTTCCTTTTAGCATGGTTGAAGGGTGTATCTTCGTAAATATAGTGGGAAGACTACCTAATTGGTCTAGTGTTCTCATGCGCGACTGATGCGCATGAGATCCTGGGTTTGATTCCCGAGTCTGGTAAAGGGTTTTCCATCAGGAATATCTCAGTAGCATCCTGGAATATGGATTTGTGCCCGGCTGATGGCTATAGGCTCGCCCCTATTACATGGGACTTAAACGGGCGAATTGTGGGTGTACTATTAAGTACACCTCTACTTAACCCTTCGAGGAATACAGGCGTGGTGTTGTTATAATGGGAAGACTTCCCCTAAAAAAATAACTCTAATTCCTACACAATAAAGTAAAAAAAAAAAAAAAATTCAACAGTGCTAGTTACTCTGAAATTAACTTCATTACCATTGAAATAAAGTTGATATTTGTTAAACTTGAAAGAACATCAATTGCCAATGGCTATACTTTAGCTGTTGTTCTGGTGGTCGCAAGTGATATCTACTGCTTACTTTTGAGTCTTGGGTTCGATTCCACCACGTTATGCTCTCTGTGTGTCTGCCTTTACGATATAAGGAAAGTTTTGATGCAACTGAAAATATACAAATATGAATGATAAAGTGACGCATTTTAACGACACATAACTTTACAATTATTTACAGAAATGTGAAAATCTCATCGCAACCGAATACAAACTTAATCCGGTTCGTTTTACATAATACGACGTAATTGCATAATATCTCAATTACCGATAAAATTATTGGCAGCAAATCTTCATTATCGTGTCAGACTATATTTATAAAGTTTATTCCACTATATTGAATTACGTCTGATTGAGTACTTTAGTAGATAATATCGGCATGAAACTGTAGTAAAGCATTTTGCCTATGTTAAGAAGGAAAGGGTGTTAATCTAGTGTTCTGAACTGGTCTATAGTTTATCTAGAATCTAGCCTTTATTGAAACTTTGTTTCTAGCGGTATAATTTTGATTATCTTGCGTTATCGGGCGTAGATCTCAGAGGTAAAAACTGAAGCAATCGTCGACAATGGACTTGATTGTGGGTCTTTGTAGGTATCTTTTCAATCTATCTGGAGATTGTTGATCATAGCTCTCTCCTTAAAAGGGAAGTGTTCTTTGATATACATGTTTATAACCTGTAATTCCCGAACAAATGTTAGGAATCTCTGAAAAACCCTATCATCATCTGCCTAGCCTTTTGCCTACTATGTTAGGGTTGTCTTCTAGTCAAACCGGATGCAGCTGAATACCAGGATTTTAACTGTGCAGCTGTTATTACTTGACCATAAGCCCATCTGGTGAATGTCTGAACAACCCTAATAATTAAGAAATAATGACCTGTTTTAGTCAAGTCTTGTGAATAAATTTTAAACCAAATATTTAATAATATAATAAATTAGGCATCTTCTGGGCACGCTCGGTCTATCATAGACCTCATCCATCGCTTTCCATCAGGTGTGATCGAGGTCAAGAGCGGGACCATTTAGCAATAAAAAAAAATTGTAAGTTTGCCCATTTCAGTACCTATTTGTGGATTTATAATTTTTGAGTGCGTTAAAAACGTTAACGTCATTGATAAAAAAAATTAAAATAGCCATAATCATACAATATAATTATAGTCATTGTGAGAATTGTTTTAAAGGCTCATCTTGTAAGTGACGACACCAAGGTTACTATAGGCCGACCGCTTAACTGAGACGTTGTCTGAGGTTGCTGCACGGTGCGGGAGGGGTGATAGTTGTCACAAGTTGTCGAATCATTGAGCTGTCGCATCACGTCACCACACCCCTCCCTCACCGCGCTGCTACCTCAGGCAACGGCTCAGTTAAGCGGTCGGCCTATAGTTAGCCAGCCTATGGAAATCTTTAGGTCATGTTCCCAATGTCAAGCAAAACTATTGGTTTTGCTCAAGCCAATTACATTTTTTGCTCTTCCTTGACTATTAAACCAACCAAAATTGAGCTAACCACTAAACCAATGAAGCGATTCATAAATTATTGTTTTAAATTAACCCAGAATTTGCGTGTGTGCATTTGCGTGTCTCCCCCTTCTATTTTGCCCAAAGGCCATTGTCATTCAATTATCAAGTAACAAAGTGTCAATGTTCTATTTTTTCATTGTCAAATTCACGTTTACCTAATTGATAAAATCTTGACAATTGATTAACGATTAAAGATTAAACTTTTGTCAGACTGCTGACAAATTTTATTATGGTCGTTAGTTGATCTTTGAACTGACAGATTGATTATAATCGCTCCGTCTGGTATGATCAAAAAAGAAACGTTCCTTTGTTCGATTTCGTTTTAATTTCTTAGATTTTTTTTAATGTTGAGGTTGAATTGGGGTGATATTTTCACAACTAAGAACTACCTACTTAGCTTATATCAATTTATTGATTTAGGATCTTCAAGAAAAGAGGCATAAATACAGACAATACATGACATAAATAAAGGGCAACATCAGAAGCATTTGGTATGGATAACGACAGTTTCTATTTTAAATTACCACTATCCATGCATTTTTCGCCAGACATCCAACATTTGGGAATCTTTTATCCCTTCTCTTACTGAATAATGAGTTCTTATTACAAAGGCAACCAATAACATGAGGTGTATAACTGTTCCAGGTCCAGTGCTGTTCCCTCCTTCTCCGAGCGGCGACCCCTCGCAGACCAGCGGCGTGGTCGTAGGAGCATCAGGCTACGGCTTTGTACCCCCCGGCTCGCAAGGTAAAACCTACGGCCGATGATTACCCCCTAGTCATACGTAGTTAGCACTAATATTAAAATACAAATTGTAACACGAGGTTTTTAGAAAAATATTTTTTTTGTCTGTAGAATGGACAATTCTTTAGGGCATTATGCCTAAGAAATAGACCCCTGTTCGACAATTTTGGTCAAAGAATAGTCAAACAGGACTCTTTTTCTTATTAAATTTCAAATTTAGGCAAATACTTAGTTTAGTTTTATAGTTATGCAAAATTTTTAAAGGTTTACTAACAAAATGGTGGCTGAAACTTAGTTGTGTAGGGTATGATTGCGATTTTATCAGGAAATCGAAATTATATAAAATAATAAAATAAGTAGTTAATTTCTGTATGATAAAGAGAGTGTCGTCGGAAGACGAAGACTGGCGTAAAGGTAAAACTAACGAAAGAGGACAGTTACATCATTATTTTCTAATCTCGTGTTACAAGTTTGTACAAATAAATGTAAAGAACTATTTAATATGTTATTCTACCAAGAACTATTAATTGGAGAATAGCATATTGATTGTAAATTATTTTTTGTTAAATATTGCTGTAGTATAATTTAATTGCATGGGTAGTTTTTTGCATGAGTTGTTCCCAACTGACTGTATCTCACGGGAAGGGTTATTATTTTGGCCGAACCTTTTCTGTAAAATCTGTCCGTGAAACTAAGTTAAAGTGATATTGTGATCACTTTACCCGATTGACATTATTGACATTATTGACAGCACACTTCAAGCTCCTTCACCTAAGTTTTCACGGTGAGATTAATACAGAATAGATCTGCTGTTGTGGGAAAATGGGATATCAGTTTTGTTGTATGTATATAAAAAATGCTGGTAAAAGGCATGTAAATTAGGTATAGTATATTATGTGAGCTGAAAAAATACGAATTTGTATTATATAAGTGTTGTGAATGAAGTTGTGATTAGAGCCCATGTTATTTATAATTTATAAAAATAAACGAATGAATTTTTATCTGTTTTATTTTTTACCTTGCGTTGCACAATAACACGCATGTTTGCACTGCCGTTATAAGTAGATAGTTATCTACTAATACGTACATAATATGAATAACAATGGAGAATGTAATTGTAAATTTATAATTAGCATTGTAGAACAGTATATTAATAGCTTTTTTAATTACACTGTATATTAATAGTCAAATTAGTCGTGATCCAGATTCCTGCACGATTTACTTGATAAAAGCGACACGACGCACAGTGGAACGAATGTATGGGAGCGGTTGGACGTAGACATGTCCGAAAAATAAGAGTAAAATTATGACAAACTAATGATGCCATCTTATTCGATTACTTAATGCCTTCATAAATTGTGGTGATGAATTTCTTCATAACTCCCATATTTCGGGAGTAATTTGAGAAAATGTGAAATTTTACTATGAAAATGAGTGTATCGAGCTCTCTCCCTCCTGATTCCGGGCTTGTTTCAAGTAGCGGTCTCTAATATCGTAATGCTATTACTGAGAGCTATATTTAATACTAAGACACATAGTGCGCCAAATGTGCACTTTCTGGGATAAAAGGAAATGAAAATTTAAAAAAAAAAACGTTTTTTCCCCATTTGTATTTACTTTAAACCGCAGACAGACTTATTAAGAGGTCTATAAATATATTATATATATACAGAAATATATATTAACAAAAATATTCACAAGAACTGATGAGAGTATGACTTTTAAGTAAGTTGATAATAAATTACCTAGTTTCATTAAAAGTACAATAAATAATTAAGATGTAAGCTCTAATTTACTAAGTTACACATTTTAAAACAATAACATCATTTAATTATCTTCGTCATCATCATCATCATCAATTAATTCAAATTCAGAATCGATGTCCGCTAAATCATTTATGTTAACAAATTCGATATCACTTTTCTCAGAATCCGTAAGCTCATAAAATTCCTTAAAAGAAGATTTTTTTACAAACTTATTTCCTTTTGGACGGATACTTGTAACAAGTGGATCAGAAGACAGTAAAAGATTGTGCATAATATCTTCATTGCATGAGATACTGCTATGCTTTCGAGAATGCCCCTCTCTATATTTTCTAAAATCTTTATTTCTAGCCTCAGATGCCTCTTCGGATAGAAAACCAATGGGCACAATTGACATGTTCTGAACTATGTCTGGCCCATGCATTAAAATTTTATGAAGTGAAGAAGGCATATAATACCATGGGTATAACTCCACGTAAAGCTTAGCAGTATCAAAGCAGAACTCTCGGAATTTAGTTACGTTGATCTTCTCTCCTGATGAAATACACTGCAAGATCACACAGATTTTTCTTAAAAGCATAGCATCTATTCCGGTCAGTTCAGCAGATTTAGTGTAGTTTTCAAAAAATCTCCTTGCCGAGTTGCCATTGTTGGTGGATCCACTGCCTTGTTTCACAACATCGAGAAGTAAGCCCGTTTCTCTTCTTACAGCCTCTTGAACTCTTTTCTTCCTGTCATCAACTTGCCTTTTTGCTATATCACCCCTTACTTGCCATGATTTTATGTCTAATTTGTAGGAAATGTGTAATAAGCATTCCATTGAGCGAATCCAAGCGTGAAGGGTGCTTAAGCTATATTTATACATGTCCTCGTTTGCGTGTTTATCTTTGATTAACTCAAAATTATTCATTTCTTTAGGACAAGCCTTGCATATGTCACACACTGAAGCTGCTGTATTGGATATAATGGAATGAATTTTACCATCAATCATTGTCAACAGCAGTTGGTGTTTGACACTAATTCCATCAGTGATGGTGGATGGATGGAGTTAAGGCTTCAATCTCTGCTTCGATTTCAGCCATCTCTCTCTGCACATTTTCTTTGGTTTCCTTTATAAACTTAAACAATATTGGCCGGCAAAATGAAGTGGAAGATGGTCGCTCGTTTTCCCAAATTGTTACACCTTTTGAGACGAGCCGCAGTGGTACAAGACTAATCATAAAATTACTAGCAAGATCGATTTGCTCATCTTCACTCGTCCTTTGATGATAAATGCTTTGGCTAGATGATCCGTCAAAACCCCATTTGCTGGTCAATACGAGCTGTTGATTGGGATCAACAGGGGTTTCTAACGACCTAATAAGTCTTCTTGAGGTTAAATCCATCAAGGCTTGTAATTTGATTTTTGCAGAGCTCTCTGTAACTGTGAGATCTTCTTTGGCCGGATAGCACTTAATTTTTTCTTTAACCAACATGTAGTAACTCGGGTATTGAAGAGCTCCTTCTTGAGTGTTGAAATCCCGAAGAGTGTTATAGCGCCATTTCGATAAGTTCATCGATACATAAAGAGCCAATGCCTTCAAAGGGGATATTTCCCGTACCCGAATTGATTTACCTTCAATGAAGGCTTTGATTTTTGAGGCCTCTTCTGGATTCTCCGTCAAGTATTTCATAACATAAGCTGTATCGCTTTGTCCTGCCTTTTGAAGCGCCCTTTCGGCCGAAAACATAATTTCAGCGCTGCTACTGCTGCATGAAAGACTATCTTCAGTGCGTCTTCTTTTTTGCCGGTTACTAAGGTCCTCAAAAGATTTACGAGGACTAGGATGTGTACAAGTTGAAGCATCAGATTTAGCAGGAGAAATTATGGGCTCGATGACGTCACTTATATTTTCTGTAGAAGGTTCCATATTTTCATTCTGTAATTCCGGCCATTGAATTGCAGCCTGTAGCCAAATCTCATGTTTCTTCCGAAACTTATCTGTGCTTCTTCCAGACTGTGTCCATTTTGCATAAATGCGGTAGCAAAATCGACGACACCAGTCTTTTAAACTTGTTTCAGCACTTTCACATAACTGAACACAACTGTTATCTTTTAAAACACTGAACAAATAGTTAAAGTCGCGTAAATCTTTATGTGCGCGTGCGCATAAAGCAACGTGAATATCAAGATTTGTATTAAAATTTGGAAAATACATTGCGAGATTAGCTTGGATACAACGAGGTGTAAATCAACACTGATTTTAAAGTTACTAATAGTGACCTATTTATATAAAATCCAGGTATCCCAGGTATCCTTTGTTAAATATTGCAAGGTAATTAGTTATTGTGATAATTAGTAAATGATGCATGCTAAATTAGTGTATTAAGAGCCATTTAGTAATTAAATAATAGCAATGTTCTTATCAGTAATCATTAGTGCATCAGTTTTATATGTAAACCTTAAGTCCCTAATTATATATCCTAATTAGCTTATATCTTCTCTAATTGGCTGCTCAGAAATGTTATTGTAATAAGGTAAACCTTTAGAAAAACGGTTTTAATCAACAAAATAAACAAAAAATAAAAAAATTGTGTTATAAAATAAACATCACTCTTTATCCCAGAAAGTGCACATTTGGCGCACTATGTGTCTTAGTATTAAATATAGCTCTTAGTATTAGCATTATGATATTAGAGACCGCTACTTGAAACAAGCCCGGAATCAGGAGGGAGAGAGCTCGATACACTCATTTTCATAGTAAAATTTCACATTTTCTCAAATTACTCCCGAAATATGGGAGTTATGAAGAAATTCATCACCACAAGTTATGAAGGCATTAAGTAATCGAATAAGATGGCATCATTAGTTTGGCATAATTTTACTCTTTTTTTTCGGACATGTCTACGTCCAACCGCTCCCATACATTCGTTCCACTGTGCGACGCGTCGATTTAGCTCTAAGGGCTGATTTTTCAATCGGCAGATAATTTTTATTCGTGGAATAAAATTGACGTCTGACAGTTTTTGTATGGAAGAATGATCAAAATTTCAAAATTATTCCTCCGATAAAATTGTCTGGCGTTGAAAAACTAGCCCTAAGATAAATTAAAGGAACAGGTACAACGACGCGCAACCTTTTACCATGGACTGAATCCATGATTCTGAAACCCATTGCGACGTAATTTTTCGTAATAAAAACAGTTGTTGTAAGGAAAAGTACAATATTTAATTAAAAAAAAAATTTATGACCTTTGTACATTTTCTACGTTATAGTCTACCTACACTTTGCGCGTCGATGTTCCTGCCACACTGTCGAATAACACAAACATTAACATTAAAAAACTGATGATTTATAAAAAAGCAACGATTAATCTTAAAAACACTGTGATTAACTACGTAATTCAGTCCATAAAATAAACATAATTTTGTTTGTTTGGAATGTTTTGACTTCCGCAACCGGAAACAAGTTTTGTTTAAAAAAATATATCCATTAAAGTGATGAGTTCACATCTAGTAATAGATTTATAAGTAAATATTTGGCAGAAAACAAAAAAGGCCAGGAAATGTATGCAAAGTATTTGGCATCACAATAATTATTCTAAATAAATTAACACTAACAAGACAAATTACAAATTAAAATAATTATCATCCATTATTCACCAGATAACCAGATCCAAATTAGCTAACTTTTAGACTACAGCTAGAAAGGTAAACAATAAACATAAAAGTATGTCAATAAAACTAGGTCGCATGCTAAAATTGAATTGTCGACATACTCGTATTACTCGAAATTAAGAACTGTGCGACAATCGATCCATGTCGAAAGTCGTGATTGATTCGACAATAGTGGACAAATAAAATAATTATAAATAAACTTAATAGGGAAACGACTGCTGGCTTTCTGATCCGGCATTATGAAGGTCACTTGATCATGCACGCGAACTTGCCGGAACGAGTGATCTGACGTTAGGCTGTTTGCACATGATTATAAATTGGCGATTAACTTTTCACTTTCCAATTGTTTTAAGAGAATACCTTAGGGTCTTTACCTACAAGTGACAATCGCATTCAAAGCTACTTCTACAGCGGCTTTCAACGAAATTGACTTGGATTCAATCCCATATATTTTAGACTCTGCTATCACCGTTATCTCTTATAAAATGACACTTTGTGTAGGCCCTCTGACATCTGAATAATTTGCTGGAACGAGTGATGTGAGACGTGATAGGTTAGGCACGGGGATAGTTGGATAATTGGTTATTAGATAAAGGGGCAAACGTTTTTCGATTTTCTATTGTTTTAGTAAGAACGTGATTGTTAAAGGTTAGGGTTAAGTCCGGTATGGTCTGCATAAAACTATTAACGTTCACACACAAAACCTCGCAAAAGCTTTTTACAACCTGTTTGGTTATTTTCTTCTCATCATGAGAAGAGCTTCAGCTGATTTTTCAGTTAAAGTAATAAAGTTAAGGTTTAAATCGGTAAATTAAAAAGGCATTATTGATTAAAAACAGATTTTTCCCAGAAAATTAAGCTTCTGTTTTTATGCTATCAATTTAATCTTAGAGTAGGTAAAACTGATTATCTTAAAATTTAAGAATTTGTTTTTTTTTTACCTATGAAGAACTTGCACCTGCACTGATTCGCCCCTTTATAATTCCGAAACGGGAACTCCAATGGGAAAAGCAAAATCACACAAAAACTGATTAAATGTGAATGTGTCAATGATTTAGGTAAATCATGGCCAGTTGACTAACTCGCGTGGTATGTAGGGGGCCTTATAGATAATGAACAGTGGAATTGACCTGATGGCATTGCGTTTTGACACGTCAAGTTAATCTATCAATTAAATTTAAGTTCGCTGTAATAACTTTGTGTAGGAAACTATACAAAGTTATTACTTTAAACTGCTTTATCAGTTTAAAGTAGTTTAAGTTAGATGCATAGTAGCTGAGTCATTGCTGTTGAAATGTCTGTTACTTTGAACAGGCATTGTTCCTGAAATGCAACCTCACAAATACTCGCAGACAGCACTCAGTAAATTCAAGTTGCTTTGTTTGTGTACGAACTTGAATAGATTAAAATTATAAATGCGAAAGTTTGTGAGTGGATTTGTATGTTTGCTACTTCTTCGCGCAGAAACGGCTGGACCAATTCTGATAAAATTTTGATAAAAACTTATGCGGGTGAAACCGCAGGGCGCAGCTAGTTCAAAATATATATTACTCCCAGCGGTTTCACCCGCATAAGTTACGATCCCGTGGGAATATCGTGATAAAAAGCCCATGTGTTAATCCAGGGTGTGAGCTACCTCCATAAAAATTTTATTAGAATTGGTCTAGCCGTCTGTGTATGAAGAAGTAACAAACATACTCACTCACAAACTGTCGCCTTTATAATATTAATGTGATTAAAGTCACTTTTCGTGTCTGCCTGTGTGACCGTGTTGTTCTTTTAAAATGCGCAAGGGATTTCGATACGGTTTTCACCATCATTTCGAGAATTGATACCGGAAGTTTTCCCTTTATTTATAAACGTTGGTTAATGTTAAGTACTTATTAGCGACTGTTCAACCATTCAACTCTCTTAACTTTAAGCAACGTTTCAAAATAAACCCCATAATGTGTATGACATTAAAATTAAACTTACTTAAAATCAATAAATTTCGATGTTTTTTCAAGTTGTAAAAACGAAACAGGTACGATTTTTAAATAAATGTTTGTTTGATTTTATTTTGTATGATAAAAATAAATATACCTACCCAGAAACGTTCTCGCAATGAAACACTCGCTTAAATTAAGGCTTCGTCAAATTAATAACACAAAACAGTATGAGATTAAATTATTCATAACGGACCTTTTTAATTGTGTTTGTCGAAATTTCTAGATGACTTCATTTATATTTTCGGGTTCACTTTCAGGCCGGGATATTCAATTTGCGTACTCATAATCTCGCGGGCCCTCCCGTCACGGTCAAATGCGTTTTAATTATGAAATTGACATATCACAAGTCCATGGGCAGGGCACATTTTGTAATTTAATAAAAGAGTTTGGACTTACGAAATTAATTGGAGCCTGCCGGCGCCATTTCTGGGCAGACCTCTGATATTTAATTGATGCATATTTATATGTTTGCTCACACAAAATAGGTTGTGTTTTTGTGTATTTGTTTAATTCATTCACATTAGAACCCTTTTTGTTTTGTGTTTTTAAATAAATAGGTAGGCACATGCCTTTTCATTAAACATCATTTTATTCTTCCAAATAATTTTGTCATGTGGCAGTTTTTTAATCGTTTTGTACGACAAGAATTGTTTTAACCGAGGGGAGGAAAAACGGATACGTCTTGAAAACTTTCCCCAGTGTTGCCAACATAAGACAGTTTCATAAGCTTTTTTGCTGTGACAACTCAGACACGTATTCTGTTTTATAAAGGAATTGTTTGTTTTGCCTCGTCATTGTTCTGAAGACATTCCTTATAAGATTTGTTGCAAAAGTTCCCCTATAAGATGAAATTGAAGGAAAGGTAAGTATAGGACTTCTTTTTAGTTGTTTGCAAAGTGTTATTTATCAATTATGAGATGAATTTGTCGCGAGAGAGAAAGTAATATAGCTTATCGATTAAAGAGACAAAAGTTTGAGCTAGAAAGAATGGGAGACTCATCTCTTAAAACCGATTCTGAAAAAGTACTGATATGGATACCTACCAGTGGGCCTAGCGTCAACGCCTGGAGGACTAATCAAGTTTCACAAATTATTTGAAATACTTATCTACTTATAATATCTTGTAACGTAAATATGAACAATTTTAAAATTGAAAGGGCCTTATATGCTGAAATGATGAAGGATACATTTTGGACACCGATTTGATGACTTCACCATAATTATATTAATAACTAGCAGCGCCCCGCGGTTTTACCCGCATAAGTTTCGATCCCGTGGGAATATCGGAATAAAAACTATCCTATGTCCTTTCCCGGGGTTCAAAATATCTCTACCAAACATCTAAATCAGTTCAATGGTTTAAGCGTGGTAACCGACAGACAGACACACTTTCGCATTCATAGTATTAGTATGGATACTAGTAGATGTCGATACTCTTAATTCTCTGCTTCGTTGATTTAGTAGTCGCAGACGGTACTGCTGAATATGAGGACCTAGATCTCGATTCCCGGGTTGGTTAAACAATTTTATTTCCATCTGGAATTTCTCCGTAGCAGCCCCCTATTCCGGCACATGGGACTTAAACATATCTGGTGAAATAATATGGTTCTACTATAGATACCTACACCTCTGTTACCTTTCGCGTAGTACAGGCGTGATGTTATGTTATGTTATGTATAGGCGCCAGCACATCAAGCTACAACAACCTGTCAAATTTCTATAATAGATTTTTAACTTTATCGCTAAAGCATTAGATTCAAGGTTGATTGGGTAAATTTGACAGTTTCGAGTAGCTTGATGTGCTGGCGTCTGTACTTTATAAAATAATAATAAGCCTTATCTGTGCCCAAAATTAACATAGAACTGACTAGTCTACGTGCATTTTAGTCAGTTTAAATTGTAACACGAATTAAATTCTAGGTTTGTTCTTAATGAACACGAGTTCTTGTCTGACTTAAAACTTTGCACGTCTGTAATATGTGCATCGCTTGTTCTGTGTAAGGGTGAGTTTATCGTGATAGGCGTAGTGACAAGCGACGAGCGTTTTTTAAGGTAACGTTGAAAGCTAAAATACAGAGTTTACTAGTTGAGCACATTTGGCCTGATATTATGAATTAAATGAAATGAAGTAAAAACTAACAACAGATTTTTGTTTTTATTTTACATCCTTGTTATCCTTTGTTACCCTGATGCATCTAGGGCATCTTTTATGTTATTTTTACGACCAAAAAACAAAGAAAATGAAGGAAACACCAATGTTATTAAAATAATTGGTTATTAATAAAAGGGCCATCAGACCACCATGAGAGTCCTATCCATATTTGGCCATTTTAAGCAATTTCGTAGAAAACCTGATTCCAACTTACGTCCTTACCTGATACCATAAAATATCGTGCCAAGCTAACCACTATATTTATGAACTAATTCTTACATCCTACATTAAAATCACACACAAAACCCACGGATTTGGCAAAACTCGCACACCAAAATCTTTAATTAAATTACTCACAGCTTTATGTCCCCGCTGCATCCTATGTCCTGGACTGCACTATGACGGAAGTGACGCGTCTCGCCATAGCGGCGCCACGCCGGAACCCGGCTGAAGGGTTGCCCCGTCACAAATCAAGTTATGAGAAACGCCACAAAAGGAAACTTTGTGCATTTCCGAGCCGACAAGCGTGAAATCCGACACAAACGACCTCGCACAACTTTAAACCTTAAAATTAATTTCGTACGTTCTAAAATCCCCTGTGTTTGATCTCGAGCACTCTTCAATACTGATATAACTTTACTTGAGTGATTATTCTTGGTATATTGAATGTGTTTGTAACATTTTGTATTAAATTGTTAGCGTGGGTAAACAATGAGTTGAATGGCTCTGTTTGGGAGCAGTCACGATTTAAGAGTTTTGAGGATGTTTTTATTATATACTTAGGTAGGTCTCTGTTGTTGATGCAAAAAAAAAACAGTTCTGGCATCGAATTGTCTTCAGAGAGATGTCGATGTTGTCAGAGGAACGTTTTCGATCTTGAAGTTCAAAATCAGGCGTATCGAGTATTCTTATCATAAATATGGACGCCCATTTCGACATCGTATCACTATCTTATTGCTCGTCGATTGGGCCAAAAACCACGTCCATAATTATCGATACTGTATCTTGTTAGCGTGTCAGCAACGCGTATCCCCTTTGATGATTGGGAAAAAACCATTTTAAGATGGAACGCGGTAGGTATATCATGTACCTATCAAATGGCTATAGTCTTATCGTGAAACAGTACATAGGTACTGCCGATCGCGATACACCGATACGAATCGTATCAGATACGCGGTAACATACGGATCGGGGTGTATAACATACGGCGCGTGGCATGATCGCATATCTTTTTGCGTCCAAACCAGCTACAATAAAACACGTGTATGCTACACGACGCGCGACGGAGATTTAATGTAGAATGTAGTCTGGACTTAGCTAAAGCGCAGAGGTCACTTTGCCTGTTTTGAGACACAGAGGGCCTACCCTCTGTGTCTCAAAACAGGCAAAGTGACCTAATATGAGGTGGAACATAATTTGCGACATAGCTCTATATCCAATGAATGAATTTAGAAATGATAATTGCTACACCACAGGATGATCTGATACAAATCTTTATCGACGAAGATCTATATCTATGGTAGATTGTCAATCAGTTGCGACTATCACATATCTATGGTGGTTAATATGAGAGTATGGTCATACCTGTAGTCATGTAGCGGTATCTACAACGCCACATGCGAACAACACGTCATACTGACGTCACGCAAAATCCTGCATCTCGCAAGCAGAGTTTACCGCGCAACTAGCATAGATACAACGGCCCGAAATGAATCATCGGGCAGTTGCCCGCCAGACGCAACACCCGTCTGGTCGGAGGATCCTCCCTTTTCTATATAGGATGAGTGAACTTTACACCCTGTTCCTTATACCTCTATAGTCACCTGTATAGTTTGGCAATGAAATTTTGCCACTCAAACTTTTAATTGGAGAAACCCCACGATATTTCAACACTGCTACAATTTTGTATCGCATTTAATTAGGCTTTGAATACCTTTAACAATATTAACAGATAATAATATAAAAAAACAACATAAGATTATTAGAATACTTAAGTTACTGAAAGCCAAACAATAGAAATGAAATATACAAAAAAACATTATATCTATTACAAGCAATTTATTGTACATTGACTTTTATTTGATTATAACCTTGTGGTCAGTTTGGTAAATATTGCAACCAATCAAATATAATACGTTAGTGTTTTTATCATAATTATTTGAAAGTATCAAACTTTAATACATTATCGTAATGATATGCTTTAATAGTAGTTCAATAATTATCTTGGTAACATGTATAAAGTGGTAATAGCGCAACAGTTAAAATCGTAGGAGAGTGGAAATCGTGAGTTCGAATCCCGTTTGTTGTATTACTGACATGAACACTAACAGAAATCTTTTCTCGGCAATAAAGCAAGAGAGGCTACTTCAATTAATATAATCTTAAACTTATCTGGATCAGCCACTTATGGTATCAATTTAGAGAACTGGTGTTCTTCGTTATCATATAGATGATTCCAAATTAAGTATAGGTATAAGTTTTGAACAAAATTTTGCCAAATCGACAGTGTTAACATTGACCTTGCAAAGCTCTACCGGTCCACCGGCCTAGGTCTTACGTAGTTTACCATTGCTGTGCCAGATACGGCTGTATAACAAGTTACTGTGACCCTACTATGATAGAAAATAGAAATAGAATAATATTTATTGTCCAGGTAATACAATAAGCAGGTTCACTAGTTAACAGCAAGTTAAGACGACATGAGTAACTTAAAATATTACCTACAGCTAGGTTACAATATAGTATTAACTAGTGAGCCCCAAACTAGACAGTTAGTCTGTATCTTGGGGCTCGGAGTACGACTACCAGAGTGGAGACTAGAGAGGTGATTTCAGCTTTGGTATGGTACATTTGTATGTGTGATCTTTGTGTGGTGTGTGTGTGTGTGTGATGTGTGAGTGGTGTGTGTGCGTCTGGTATATGTGTACGAGTGTGCGTGTTTGTTCCATTGTCCTTCCTTTGTTTTAGTGTCAGGTCAGGGTCTTTATATCAATTGTTCCGAGTCATCATAACCAGTGTTATGCAAAATTTCCTTAACAATTTTTTTGCAGCCGAATGAAGTAGTATTTTAAATTTCGCAGAGTTTGCAGACTTTATTGTATGTATTAATGAGAGAGTAGGCCGGGGAGCGTCTTGCTAGCAATGAGGTGCTGTCAGGTGTTGGGATTCTGTAATTTCTTTTGCTTATGATAGATGCGTAGTCAGGTCTTCTTTTAATATTTTTGTGCGTTTTTGTGCAGGCAGAAAGAATAAAAAGCTGGCGAAATCTGAGGACTCTCGTTTCACGGTAGAGTAGATCAGTAGAGAATCGGTAGGGCTTCTTAAAAGTTACTTTAAGAAGCGCCCTCTGTGCTCTTTCAGCTTCAATTAAGTAGGTCTTTCCAGCACTACCCCACACGCTGATGCAATACTGAATTATCGATTGGCATAGCGCTAGGTAAACTTGTTGTAGTGTGTCTGTGGGCAGACAGTCTCGTAGTCTACGCATGGTGTGAATAAGTTTTCTTATTCTGCCAGAAAGGCTGGATATATGTTGTTTAAACGTTAGGTGGTCGTCGATAAGAATACCAAGATATTTAATGTAAGAAGTACGTTCAAGAGGAGGACAGTCGCAAGAGGAAGTAGAAGTGTTAGAAGGGCAGTGATGTAGTTTGAGTTTAAGATGTTCCGGTGGGTTTGAAGCGGCGGTTTTGGAGAAAACAATGTATTTCGTTTTACTGCCATTTAGCGTAAGCAGGTTTCTGTCCAGGTTGTTTGCAATTAGTGATAATCCCTCTTCTGCTAGGGAGTGTACATGTTCCCACGACTTTCCGTGAAATATTACGGCAGTGTCATCTGCATAAGTTATGATTTCAGCATTATTTACGGAAAGGTTTAGTATGTCGTTGATATAGACAATGAAAAGCGTGGGACCAAGTACACTTCCCTGTGGAACTCCAAAATCAATGGGAAGTTGATCACTAGTGAAAGAGCTTACTTTTGTATACTGCTTCCGGTTTGTCAGGTAGCTTTTAAACTATTCAAGGCATATTCCTCGTATTCCTATGCATTCTAGTTTCTTAAGGAGGAGGCCAGTTGAAACCGTGTCGAACGCCTTTGCAAGATCGAGGAAGATGGCTAGGCATTTTTCATTTTTCTCAATATGAGAGGAGACACAATTGGCAAGAAGAGTTGCAGCATCCTCGGTTGACCTATTCCTTCGGAAACCAAATTGATTATCAGATATAAGACGATTTTTATCAATGAAAGAAATAAGACGGGAATTAACTATCCTCTCTAATATTTTAGAGACAGAGCTTAGCAGTGCTATAGGTCTGTAGTTATCTGGTGCATGTTTGGGACCGCTTTTGTAGATGGGGGAAACCGCAGCTATTTTCCAACATTCTGGGAAGGTACCGGTCTCAAGGCTCAGGTTGAAAATGTGCATCATTGGTACTAGTAAAGATTTTAAAGCTCTTTTGATAAGAATAACCGAAATTTTGTCAGGTCCTGGAGCACTATCGACTTTGAGGTCAGATATAATTTTGATAATTTCGTAAGCATCTGTCGGTTCAAGGAGAAGAGAGTGTGGGTTTGATACGTTAGATGTGTAAGTTTTTATTAAAGATTCATGAGATAGTTTAAGTTTTTCTAGTATTTTATCTGCCAGGCGGGTTCCTACTGAGGCGAAGTATGAGTTACAGGAGTTAAGTGTTTCTTTTTCTCTATTGGGGCTCAGTAGTTGGGAGGTTTCATTACGTTTAGGAGATATGTGACCTATAGATTTTATTGTTTTCCAGAGGTTTTTTGGATTGTCTTTGTTATCAATAATCTGTTGGTTATTGTACTCAGATCTGATTCTTGAAAGAAGTTTGGAGAAAAAGTTTCTGTATCGAGTGTATATTTTATTTCGGACAGGATCATCAAGGTTAGATTTACAATCATTGTGCAACTTGTCCCGATGGATCATGCATTTTATTAATCCCGGGGTGATCCATGGTTTTATGCATGCCAATTTCCTACCAATTTTTACATTTCGCGTGTGTTTGTCTACAGTGGAAGTAACAATGTTCGTAAATTCAGTGGTTGCTGTGTTTACATTTGTGTCATTTGTGATTACAGACCAGTCAACACTGTTTAGGTCAGCAATAACTGCTTCGGTATCTGTTTTACTTATCCATCTCTTTGCAGTACTAGTTGAAGGTTTGCTTGAGGAAATATTAGCAATAACTATATCATGATCAGTAATTGAGGACTTGCAAACGACTCCAAAGCATTTGTTCTGACACTTTATAAATATGTGGTCTAGGCACGCTTTGTCCATAGTTGGGCTCGTTATAGCAGGAAGTAGCCCATGGCAAGACATTAGACAAAGATACTCTGATGACTGACTATTGGTAGTGTTGCAGATATCAATATTGATGTCGCCAGTGATAATCAGTGATTGTTTGTTTGCCAGTGAGCTCAGTAAGGTTTCCAGTGAGTTTAAAAATGGCTCAAGATTGCTAAACAAAGGAGATCTATAAATGCCTAGTATTGCGACTTTATCATCGATAATTATGAGAAGTCGATCTGCGTCTAGTATTGTAGGTTCGAAGGCTACAGTCTTGTAATTACTTTTAACAAAGAAAATTACACCTCCATTTTTATTTTGCTGAACTGTTGTGCGATATGCATTATATCCTGGCAGAGGGTCTATAATACTGCCGTCAGTAAGCCAGCATTCCGTTAAAATGATAACATCAAAGCTGATAGAAAAAGACTATTAGCTTATGTAACTTTCGACTCTGAACTGAAACTGTTCAAAGTTAGGTATTCGAAATAAGTACACCTCACATTACAAGTTTCTACTCAATCACATAAAGAACAGCTCTCAAACATCCCTTTGTCACGTAAACGTTTTTTGGAAATGGTAATCATCATTTCATGATTTCTTAGGGAATATGTAAATGCATTGATATTTAAGGCTCCCGCAGATAGGCGCCACGCGACAGCGCCTGCCTACGGGGGCCATTATGGATTTCCAAAAAAACTTCACCTAAGCTATTCTTTCTTACAAAAATAAAGAGTTGCAAGAGCTACTCTCGGTGCAGTAGGTACAAAGTAGAACCCATTTATCTTTTTTCTGGACAAAGGCCTCCCCTTTTTCCTTCCAAACCTCGGGAGTCTCGTGCGATCTCTGGCCATGTTGGCCCTGCAAATGTTACCAGATCGTCACACCACCTTCGCCGTTTATCTTTGAATTCATCTTTATTCACGTATCATTTTGTGCTTTCAGGACCGGCGATACCAAGGTTTTTCTACAGAAGACGTATTTATCTAAGAAGGTAGACTATTAGATAAAAATAAAAAAAACACGAAATGGTGTCTACGATTGTTTGTACAAAATAATTATTTAATTATTACCTTTTTGTGTAAAATTAATGAAGATCATGATTTATGAATGTGTCAAATGTATGCAGTGTGTATATAAATATTGATTAAGACATGTTTCACCATTATGTATAATTTAGTGATTATTGAGAAGTGTCCAAGAACCCTTGACTCAAAAATTTTATTTAATATCGTCTCATCTTTAAATTAAGGCAAATCTTTAACATAATAATCAAGTTATGAAGTAGAAATACGCAAGGAATTTACCTTAATTTAAAAAAGAAGTTGATTTTTGTTGTGCGACCTCTGGAGCAAATAATGAAATTTTCTATCCTTAAAATGATGCTCCAAGGTCTTGCATATTAGTAAAGACTATCTAATCCGTATACAATAGTCATTATAAAGGGTTCTATGGTTTAAACTAGTATTGTTGCTGGTTAAACCTGGAATTAGTTCACATTTTCAAATATTGTGACGGCTCCCACACTGAACTGCTTCCCAAGCTATACAATACACACGCATCAGTGTGTCTAACCAAATTATTTCGTTAGCGATTAGGCTATTTGGACATTTTTGCAATAATTTACCATGTTCTAAGTATACTACTACAGTTATAGAAATATTTGCCCGGATTCGTGTCGTGTTACTCATTTATATGGCAACTTTGTTGCTTTACGAGGCTCTGCGAAGTCTTGAGAATTCATGTACAGACGCCAGCACATCAACCTACCCGAAACTGTCAAATTTTCCCAATCAACTTTGAACCTTATGCTTTAGCGCTAAAGTTGAAAATCTATCAAAGAAATTTGACAGATTGTAGTAGCTTGATGTGCTGGCGTCTGTACTTACCTAACAGTAGCATGTCTGCCTACCTAATAATTTTGATACTCTAGTTTATATCCTGTTGAAAGACACCATATATTATATTCATGTTGGTATAGGTATTCACAATAAGATCTTTAAGACAGTTAATCAGAATCTATAATACAGGGTTCTTGGTAAAACATTAACAGCCTATCAGGACTATATTACTAACTTCATTAAATAACAACTTTTGTTCTGACTTTTATTAATTCATCACAATTGAAATATTTGACTTTATTTATTTAAGACTTTCAGCATATAAATGTACAGGCGGACTTAATGCTGACTTAATAATGATTTTCTGTTACGAATTCTAAACAAAGCAAAAGAAAGCGGTAGTTAGGTAAACAAACTGCCGTGTCTAGTACAAAATTCAGCGGAAGGGACCGGGGGATTAGATATCTTTAAGGTTTGTTTTTGGTAAATGTATTATGTTTAGTAAAAAGTCATAGAACAAAAGTTGTTGTTTATGATGTTAGTAATCTACTCCTGCAAGGTTGTTAATATTTTACCAATAACCTTGTATACTTTGCAATATTATTCATGAAAAAATCTATCAAAAAAAATGTTTATGAACTTTTAATAGACTCCTTCGTTCGTCTCGTGGTCGCAAGCGATACTGTTGAGCATGAGGTCCTGGGTTCGATTCCAGGGTCGGGGATAGCGGTTTTGGGTTCTTCCATCTTAAATTTCTCAGTAGCAGCCCGGAGTTTGGAAGTTGGCGGTGTGATAAGCCCGGGGCTCGGAAAGCACGTTAAGCCGTTGATCCTGCGCCTGATCTCTCTCCGGTCGTGACGGATTGCCGTCCCATCGGACTATGAGAATGAGGGAAGAGGCAGTGTACCTGTGTCTGCGCGCACATTTGTGCACTTTAATATCTCCCGCGCCGAAAGTTAGTCTCCGTTGAGATTTGAGATTGGCCACCGTAGCCGAAATACGGTCTGGAGGACTTTGTTTATTGGGTAATACGATACCCCTTGGTAAGACTGGTTGTCAGACTTTCGTTAAAAAAATAATTTTATAATAACTAGTTAATGTTATGTTGTGTTAACATTGATAAAAAAGTCATAGGCTGTATAGGTACTAAGATAGCTACTGATAACTCAAATTATACAGGGTGTCATCTGTGTCATAAACTTCATTAGACATTGTACTTATGGTAAAACACGTCTTAATCTTGTGCCTATTCTTATTATATTATGTAAATACAACAATGACGTGAAACTGTGATAACAATAAAATAAGTATGTATTTACAATGACGAAATGACAGATGTGAAGTATTTTTTTTTTTACCTTATAGAATTTGCCGAATGGTGTGTAATATTTTGTAAGAAATATGGGAATTTATGTGAACAATAATGTAAATATAAATATGAAAAATGTATATAAATAAAAGTGTAATGTATTTCTATAGTAGTTTGTTTTATTTTTGAAATAAGTGAATCACTGCAAGAGTTTTCTAATGCCTACTTACTCTAAAGTTTATAGTACACAATATCCACTTTTCGTCACTAAGGATCCAAGCGTCAGTGTAGCCCGCGAAATTTAAATTTTCTTACGTTTTTTTGCAATTTGCAGGTTAGTGATCTGATACTGAACCGACATACAACCTTGTATGTCGATCTAAATATGATTCGCGGCCGTAAAAAATATTTATGTATCACACTTATACCTATTATAAAGGCGAAAGTTTGTGAGTGTGTTTATGTTTGTTACTTCTTCACGCACAAACGGCTTAACGGATTTGGATTAAATTTGGCACACAGATAGTTTATAATCAGGATTAACACATAGGAAACTTTTTATCTCGATATTCCCACGGCACCGACACTTATGCGGGTGAAACCGTGGGGCACTGCTAGTGATTTATAATCCTGTAAAGCCACATTTGTTACGGTCGCGAATCATATTTTAGTCAACAAACAACCTACCTGACACTGGCCTGAAAATTGCAAAAAATGTAAGAAAACATGAATTTGGCGGACTACCTTAGCGCTCTTCACTTTTTTCCCAACACACTTGTTCCCACGAAAAAAAAACCAAATTTAAAGTAAGGAATCTTTTTTAGGGGCCGATCTTATGAAAGTTTTACGTCCAGAGCATGTGCTCTAAAAGTGTTATTGGAAATATGTAGTAAAGGTAAATGAGATTTGCGCCTCACAGATGTATGTAGTTGCCAGCCACTTCAATCCACTTTCGTGCTTCATTTCATCGGCTAAACGAAATTCGCTCTTTTGAAGGGTGACTATGTCATAACATATGTACCTACCTATGTAGATGTGTACCATACTCTTTTTACTGATCTACGACTTTGAAAGTATGGTATGGGTACAAATACATAAGTCGGAAAACTCGTCTATCTTAAATCTCATTTTTTGTAGATGAGATTTAAAAAAGAGGTCCGATTATTTTCTTTATAGGTATTATGCAAATAGTGGCCCCGTGGTCAAGGCTATACGAGTTGTAGGTCATCGTGATTCGAACCTAGACAGGCGCTTTACTTTGTGTAAATTATTTCATCCAAATCACCACTGCTCTCAAAACGGTGAAGGAAAATATTGTGAGGAAACTGGCATGTCCTAGAACCAAAAATTCGAAGACATCTGACATCCACCAACTCGCACTGGGCGCGCTGTTGTGGACTCCCCTTCCCTCTCACCGAGAGGAGGCCAGTGTCCCAGCAGTGGGAACATTATAGATGTGTTAACATATAGTAGTGTGTATTCATATTGTGTCAAAGGTATTTCTCAGAATATATGTATTTACTTTTTTACATTATTGTTCCTAACTGTACATACATAACCCTTTGTGACAACCAAAGTATCTTGGTGATTGCATAGAAAAATGCAATACCTATAGCGCAGTTGAAAAATAGCCTCAAGTAAAAATAGTGCAACATTGCCTCCTGCGTTCTCCAGAGCCGTCAGGACACGTATGTTCTCTTCAGAGGGTTATTTATTTTTAAATTAGATTCGGTTCCGGATGCGGCCTACTTTCTCTTTTGAATCCAATGTCATTATGTGGAATCTATCACGCCTACACACATCCTTCAAAGACAAAACTTTTTTTTAAGAATATTCTTTTGATATTCAAATCATGGACAGAAAATCCGTTTACTGTGAGTAAAGCAATATTAGATGTGTACCCACACAAGAAGAAGAAGAACTGAAAATATTGTATGAAAACATACCCATGTTTTCATACAATATTTTCAGTTCTTTCAGAACTACACACATCAAAAGTGTCTAGGGATCAAGCATTTTTATGCGGATTTCTTGAGATTGAGATGTGGCTTTGTAATAAATTTATGATTTTATAAATTTATATGGATCCTTTTTGGTGCATTTCATAATTTGAATCAGGAACTGTGAATCAAATTCGAGTAAAAGATGAAAATCAGCTGTCAATATTTTCCCTATAAAAACATACAACGCATTGAAGACATTATTAGTGCTACTGTTTCCCTACTACTGATTAAAACCAACGTTATTATGGAGCGGCGACGTCATTTAAGCAGGGAAGAAATGCTCAGAGTCGTGGGAATGATAGAAGCTGGTTCCCGGCAACGTACTGTGGCTTTAGCTCTGAATACAAGTCAGAGTGTTATCAGTCGACTTTGGACACGTTACCGAAGCACTGGTACCGTGGCTGAGCGCCATGGAGGACGGTATCGCTGCACCACACGGAGACAAGACCGATACATTCAAATCTTAACTCGAAGAGCTCCAACAATAACCGCCATGATGTTAGCCGTGAGGCTTCATCACTCTTCAGGGAACTTAATTAGCGACCAAACAGTCAGAAACCGCTTGCATGAAGTGAACCTTCATTCCCGAAGACCGCTACGGGTACCACCTATAGCAATGCACAATCGTAGGATTCGATATCAATGGGCTCTTGAACACAGAAATTGGGCAGAAGAACAATGGCGTTTCGTGTGCTTTTCTGATGAGTCTCGTTTTGGTATGAGACCGGATACAAGACGTATACGACACTGGAGAACCCCTGGACGCCAACAGCGATTAAAATCCTGCCAGGAAGTCCATCCTTATAGTGGTGGAACCATCATGGTATGGGCGGGTATTTGGATCGGCGGAAGAACTGAGTTGATTTGGATCAGAGGCAACCTCAACGCTCAAATTTATGCTGAGACGATTGTATCAGACGTCTTCGTTCCTCTACAAGTGCAAATCGGTCCCTTATTTCAGTTAATGCATGATAATGCACGACCGCACACCGCAAGAGTTGTAAGACAGACTCTCGCCGCAGCTAACATCAATGTCCTGCCCTGGCCTGCTCAGTCGCCAGACTTGAACCCGATTGAGCATGCATGGGATATGCTACAGAGAAGAGCTCTGCCGAATATGGAGGGTATCCAGTCGCAAGAAGACCTTTTTTTGTTGTTGCAACGAACATGGGCGGCCATTCCACAGCGTGATTTGGATGAACTCATTTTGAGTATGCCAAACCGATGTTCTTGTGTTGTTAGTGTTCGCGGTAGAAACACGGATTATTAATTGTTTAAGTTACCCAATAAAATTTTAAAGAAAACTGTTATTTCAGTCTTTTTTTCGAACTTTTGTGTTAGTGGTTCAAATGTCAAAAATCCCTTTATTAGGAAAATGGCAAATTTCTTTATTAATGCAAAGGTGACTTGGTTTATCGTTACTGTGACAAACGAAAACACTTTATTTGATGAATCCTTAAAGAAAATTTTAATTAATATCAATCAGGAGAAAAGTTATTGCAAAAATATATGTTGATCCCTAGACACTCTTGATGTGTGTATTTCGTCTGCTTTTGTTTTTTATTTAGTAGGTAGGTGCTTACGTAATTTGTAACACTATAGATATTATTTTCAACGTCTTTCAGTGTTGTATTTACGCCATTGTTATTACAGTGGGTGTGATTTCATAGGTTTTTAGGCACTACTTAGATACGTGTTAATGAAAACAAGTCAGATTTATTTATAGGTTTATTCAATAACGAAGAAATTTTTTTGTAGACGCTTAGGTAACTACAAAAATCTTCTTGTTTAAAATTTGTTTTTATTCTCAAAAATATTCCTCTCCTCACTGCATCAATTAGTGCTCTATCCGACCCCAATGTAAATAAAATGCTGTTCGTCAAATGATGAGCACGCACATGAAATAAAAAACAAAAATATTTATCTACCTACACGTATAGATAGAAAAAAGGAAAAAAAAAAACTTTTTTTTTTTTTTTAAACCCACGATGGTTAATTGGAAATCCTCTTAGAATAGAAGGTGTTGCACAGAACGGTCCCCGACTTCCATATGAATTTATCTGTTTTAGTCTCGATACATAAATTCTTTAAGTCGGGGGTTTTTAAATTATTTTATCCTTTTCCAATTAAACGTTATGGGTTTTAACAAAAATTTTAATTTTGCTTTTTTCAAACTTTTTAAAGAGTTTATTATTATTACTTTATACCTAAATATTACCCATTATTGATGATGAAAACCGCATCCAAATCGGACTAGTAGTTTTGGTTTTGTACAAACAATTGTTTACTGCAGCGCCCCCTGGTGAGTTGTCATCATAACACCTATCTAGGAACATGCACCAATCAAATCCGAACCCATCACTGAAAACCGTATCAAAATCGGACTAGTAGTTTTGGAGATAAATGGCAACATTGGTTTGTACAAACCAATGCTTACAGCAGCGGCCCATGGTGAGTTGTCATCGTAACACCTATCTAAAAACATGCACCAATCAAATCTGAAAACTGAATAAGAACCGGACTAGTAGTTTTGGAGATAAATGGCAACATTGATTTGCACACACATCCTCTCCACCCCAAACGCTTATACCGTCTCTCCTAAAAAGTGTGCGTGCTAAGTAATGGTCGCTATCAACAATTATAGTTAAGCGAGTCTGACTCGCACTTGGCCGCTTTTTAATTACGGGAATTGCCCTTCAGATTTTCGACAACCTAGGTGTGATGAATAATGGTAAAAAAAAACACGGGAAGTCTTTTTTTTTTACGTACCGGAGATTTCCAGGGTCTTTGCTTCGTGGGCGCACAATTGGAATCTGGTCCTGGCTGTGGCTGTGGTCCAGGATTTGGTCCAGGATTTGATCCAGGATTTGGTCCAGGATTCGGTCCAGGATTTGTTCCAGGATTTTGTCCAGGATATGGTCCAGGATTTGGTCCAGGACGTGGACCAGGATTTTTTCCAGGATTTGGTCCTGGATTTGTTCCAGTATTTGACCCAGGATTTGGTCCAGGATATTGTCCAGGATGTGATCCAGGATTTGGTACAGGATATGGTCCTGGATATTGTCCAGGATGTGATCCAGGATTTGGTCCAGGATTTGGTCCAGGTTTCGGTACCGTCTTACTATTGCAATTGGAGTCGGGTTGGTCCGGTACCGTTGTCCATGGTTTTTTTACAAGTGTACCACCTGTGTTAAATAAATAATTAATAGTTTTCCTGCACTTTAGCACATAAAGTTAAAGGCGGCTTTTGATGTTTCTTTTTAGCTTAACATAATAATGTTAGGTATTCCCAAAGTTCGTTTTTTAATCTCAGAGATTAATCTGACATTTAAGTCTTTTGTGTTTGCGTTTTTTTAGTACAGAAGTTTGACATTACTCCTGTCAGATTAGTTTCTGAGATTAAAAAAAAAACTAACTACAGGCATAGTTTCTCCTATGTAACTCATGCGCCAGAACAGTTTTTAGAGCAACAAGTAGCATTAAGTAAATCCATTGCCTTCTTAACTTTCAGACATATTGTAAAGCGTCTGAACCATGTGTTGAAATTATCGAATAGGTACATCTTTGAAATAGATTAGAGATTATAAATATCAGGTTTTCGATGAAAAAGTGATTCTACCTACCCACCTACCTAGATGTATTCCATTCTCACAATAAAGATTCATTCATCTGATTGGGTTTATTTTTCTATTTCTCTCTTCACTTTTCTTATAGCCATTCCAATAGACAATAATAATCCTCTTGATCGATTTCGGTCATTGTGGCCAATCTTAACGGAGATTAGCCATGTACGCTGGAGATATTATAGTGAACAAGTGTGAGCGCAAACACGGATGCACCCTCTTATAGTCCCATTGGACGGCCATCCGACGCGACAGATCAAGCGCAGGACCAACGAATTTACCTACGTGTGAGGCACGGGGCGGGGGTATTACACCAGCAACTTCCCAACTCCGGGTTGCTACTGAGAATTTCGTAATGGAAAAAACTCAACCAAATAACACTGCCCGTCCTGGGAATCGAACCCAGGACCCCAAGCTGAGCAGTCGCGCTTGCGACCAAGAGCCCAACGGGGCAGTTGCGCGTCGGCGGTGCGTGGCGGGGGTGCGTGGGCGGGGGTGCGCGTCGAGGGAACCATTCCTGTCACCCAATCACGAGGTATTCCACTTAGAGCACTGATTTGAACAGCACTTGGACGAACGGCACCTGAGCACTTCCACTAACCGCACTCAAACAAAATTTTGTAACGTGCGGTTCGGTGGAACAATTTATCGTTATTGGTTTCGGTCTCCGAACGGCACTTGCATACAGTTTGTAGTGATGGGACGTAAATATTCTTTGTTCAGGACATTACCAACGTATCGATACGGCAAGTGCGTGTAGAACCACGGACAGTAAAGGTCCCCGTTGTCGTTATGAACGCGGTTAAATTTTTGCGAATATAATTTGATTAATATTGGATTCAAATTTTAATATTGGATTAAAATTCAACTTTTGAAATCATTGCAACTGGGTGAATGTGGAAGGCAACTTTCGAAATGGCGCTGTCGTAGCTAGTTCCAAAAACAAGCTAATAATACAGGCGTGAGGTAGAGGTAGTTCTATGCTATTTATGCAAAAAATACAGGCGTGAGGTAGAGGTAGTTCTATGCTATTTATGCAAAAATTACTCGTTGTTGTATTCCTAAATACTCCTCCATTTTCCGAAATTTGGATTTTCATTTTGACCACGGCATCGGTTTCAGCACCCTAGTAAACCACAAAATCGACACCCATGAAGAAAAACTTGAACATTTTTGACATCCGCCATCTTGAATTTTCATTTTGACCACGGCATCGGTTTCAGCACACTAGAAAACCACAAAATCAACACCCATGATGGTGGTAGTGCAGAATGCAAGAGCACTTCTCCACGTTAAAAAAAATAAAAAATGGTTTAACGGCCCTGTGCGAGTTGGCTTCGGCCCCTCATACGCCTTCCAAAGGTTCAGGACCCTAGGGTCCGAAAAAATATCAAAAGACGTACCTAAAAATAATAATACTACAATGGCGGTGACTGAATATAATTATAATACAAAAATATTTTTTTATACATAATGTCATGTCACCTAAAAATCGAAACAAAAAGGCGTGATCATACAAATTTGTGTACGCAAACACGATGGTTTTGTTTTCTGAGCTACATGGAAAACATACCCCGCGCGGGTGGAGAGGGAAAGGATTTGTTTAATTTTCAACTGAGCGTGCACCATGCACATCTAATCACATCACATCTGCAGATCGGATCGTATAAAGAAAAAACAATTCGACGAAATCGTTTCAGAAACACGAAAGAAATTGCCAAATTCAAACAGGTCATCAATCCGGGGCTCTTGGTAAATGTCAAAATTTCGAAGTCGTATAAACGGTCTGGCTTGAAATCTGTCTTCTCCTTGATATTGAGTCTATAATTGCTTAAACTGATAGCAGGTCTTCCTCGTCGGAACTCATTACGATATCTAAACAAAATGTGTTATTAACCTAAAAATATTTTAATACCCAGGAGACAGCTTGTGTTTGAAAACAAATGTTTAATGTTTCAAAAAAATGCCCGGGAGACACGCATTACGAGTAAGATACATGAGCAAGATGGAATCATCCGTTACAAGACTTCTGCTGATTTGTATCGATATGTTTTGCTTGATAATGCTTTGAACAAAAAAGTATATCCCATCACTAAAAAAATTACGATAAAAATAACGATAAATTGTTCCACCGAACCGCAGGTTACAAAATTTTGTTTGAGTGCGGTTAGTGGAAGTGCTCAGGTGCCGTTCGTCCAAGTGCTGTTCAAATCAGTGCTCTAAGTGGAATACCTCCCAATCACGTGTTCCTCTAATGTCTTTTTGTAATTTGTTTTTGTCTTTATCTCTTATTATGCAAAAAATAAGGTAGGTTACATTTAGTTTCACAAAAACATACTAACACAAACCATCGCGGGTTTAACAGGTAGACACGGCTATTTGATGTCACAAGATAATTACTTACATAATTAGGTTAGTACCTATAGGTTTATTAAAACTTGTCTTCGATTCAACTGTTCATACCACAAAAATCGATGGCTCCTCAACTTTAATTTTTAACGATTTTCTTTACCTAAAAGGGATGATTTGATTTATAATACCTACAACTAGCAGCGCACCGCGGTTTCACCCGGAACAAATATTTGTACGATCTACAAGTATTTTTTCCGGGTGGGTGTTTTATCTATAATATGTATGTATTTACAAAAAAAAATGTATATGAGTAGTTTATCAGTTATCTCGATACCATAACACAAGCATTAGGTTGCTTAGCTTGGGACTATATTATGGCGTTGTGTGAAATATCCAAGGATATATTATTATTATTATTATATATTTCGATCCCGTGGGAATACCGGGACAAAATGTGTCCTATGTATTAAACCTGGTTATAAAATATTCGTGTGCATAATTTCATTATAATCCGTTCAGTAGTTTTTGCGCGAAAGAGTAACAAACATCGATCCATCCACCCTCACAAACGTTTAGCGTTTATAATATTATGGTAGAAAGATACTTACCAACAAACACCGCCGTTAGGACCAAAACATAATAATATATTAAAATGTACCGATTTGTCGCCATCGTTTATATTTGTTTGTTAACTAATAGTAAAATTTTATGAAATGAGGGTTTATATAGGGCAGTATAATGGTTCGTTTTATAGGTGCACCATGATTTTTTTTAATGGATTTTATTTATTATGACTTCGTGGCATAATATCGACTACGTGACTTCGTGAATAATCCTACTAATATATATATATTATATATAATATTATAAATGCGAAAGTTTGTGAGGATGGATGGATGGATGGATGTTTGTTACTCTTTCACGCAAAAACTTCTGAACGGATTTGGATGAAATTTGGCACACAGATAGTTTATAACCCGGATTGACATATACGATACTTTTTATCCCGATATTCCCACGGGATCGAAACTTATGCGGGTGAAACCGCGGAGCGCAGCTAGTTATAATATAATGATGACTAATAAATTAAAAACTACACGTGCCGGAACCATTTTTCTAAAATGGTCATGTCACATTTTTGTGGATCAATCTATTGTCACTTCTTCTTCTTAGCTTGCCGATGGCAGTCTAAATGGACTCGGATTCTGGGCGCCAAACACGTAGCCGAATCAGAGTTCGGTTACGTGTTTGGCTCCATCAATGGACGCTTCCATCAGTTCCTGTAACATACAGTTGGCAGGACACGTAGGAAATGATATTAATTAGTGTCCCATCGTTTGTGGATTAGCATCACATTGTTTCTAAGTGATAAGTTCACAGTAGTACTTTATACAATAAGACTAAGGAATTAGTCGTTGGAGTGTCATAATAAATAAATAAATATTTAAACATCAAGGCGGAGTCGCCACCTGAACAGGTTGGTCAGCCTGGGTCCAGAGTCTGTTTAAAGAATTCCAGGTCGCTCAGCGAACTACTGTTGGCGCTATTCCTGCTAGTGGATACAGCATTTGTACGGGGTCGTTTTTAAGTATAATTTCTCTAATTTTGTTAATTAGGTTGATAGGCATGGGGTGAACGTTTATTAGTAAGTATACGATAACTAGAGGGTAATCTTCTTCTTCTTATACAGGAATATTTTTTAAGGAGTGCGCAAAAAAATGTTGACGGTTCAATATCAGTAATAGAACACATTTCCATTATTTTTTCAAAACTTTTTTTCTCCTTTTTATGCGACTCTAAATCAGCAAAATATGGACACTATCTATTCTTGATAATAACAATGGGCACGCGCGCCGGGCGGTGCACGTGGCGGTGTTGCAGCGGGGGAGTCCCGGGCGGCAGAGTTGTGCCAGCAGTGGCGTGCACAGAGATTTCAGACAGGGTATGCACAAAAAAAATCGCGGCTGATTTTAATTTACTATTTATATTTATACACACTTTGCCGCCAGCACAGGTCTCACATGTATAATTTTCCATTTTTTACAATAGACTTACTAAATAATTACTCGTCAATCATTAGCGTATAGCGCGCCAAGAAAAATAATATGGCGAAAAAAACTTTGTAATTTATTACGTTACGAACTAATACGAACTAATTAGACGGTCATTTGGTAAATCCGACAAAAAAAAATCGACCCTCTGCAATCAACAATTAAGCGGTGCTTTTACGGGTTCTCAATTTGAACGGTTTGCAATGTAAGCTATGCTTCTAAAACTCCAACACGCGCACACATTTTGACGCACACAGTCACATTTTTACTGTGTACTACACGAGATGCGTTGTATGAAGAATATGCAAGGCGTAGTATTGCTTTTGCTCACGGGAGCGCTGCCTGCGCGGGTGTTTGCAGCTA
Source organism: Gortyna flavago (assembly GCA_963669345.1). Classification (NCBI taxonomy): domain Eukaryota; kingdom Metazoa; phylum Arthropoda; class Insecta; order Lepidoptera; family Noctuidae; genus Gortyna; species Gortyna flavago. The sequence continues at coordinate 13,750,380 of OY770129.1, forward strand.
CAACGAGTTAGTTAAAAAAAAAAAAAAAATAGATGGCGCGTAAGCTAAATTACCATGAAACATGAAACCAACAAAATTTCATTATTGTTATTTATCATTTAGATGGGCATGACTGTATGTATGGGACTACAGGGTATGCAGAGCTTATTTGCATGTATGGAGTGCACGCCACTGTGTGCCAGGCACGGCGGGCGCCCGGGTTCCGAACTCCCGACCCCGATACTCGACAGTCTGCTCATCGCAATCATCGCATGCGCTAACGTGACCTCGCGTCCAATCGCTATCCCGTGCAACCCCCGCGCCGCAAGTGTGTCGTACTCGTACTTACCTAAAGGTCACGATGTCGGACTTCAGTAACCGCGAGTTTTATGAGATGGTGCGAGTGTATTTACTAAGTGGTGAAAGTTTACGCTCTGCTCGCAGAATGTATGCGACGGAGAGCGTACCTCGAATGCGAGCCCATGGTATCCTTAACCCCGCGGTCCGGCGGGCGAAAATAAACATGGAAGTATTACTTCAAGGAAACTAAGCACGAAATCCCAAACAAATTAACACATCGAAAACCCGTCGCTGATTCGCTAAATCACACAAAAAATATTATTACTATTCTATTATATAGTAGGTATGTAATATGTGTGCTAAAATTATAAGGTAAATAAAAAAAAATATGCGGTCTACAGTAATATCAGTTACATACATACATAAACTCACGCATTCTTTCCATGGGGGTAGGCCGGAACTACAGACATTATTTCTCAGTATTAATCCTGGTTATAAAATATTCGTGTGCACAATTTCATTATAATCCGTTCAGTAGTTTTTGCGCGAAAGAGTAACAAACATCGATCCATCCACCCTTTTTTTTTTTTTTTTTTTAAGGATGGGAAATCATCCAATGACCCCTCCCGCTCTGGGTGGAGCGGAAGGGAGTGTCAGACTCTTACTGACTAAAACCCATCCGTGTTCCTTCCTTAGCCCTTTATGTTCCGGGGCAGCGGTAACCCTTTCGGACAATCCCGCTGCCCCGGCAGGCTTCGGCCCTAACGGGCCCCTCCATGTCTGCTGACATCTCTTTGAGGCGCGCGTGGAACACATACGCGCCGTCCGGCACGGGCCTGGTCCTGATCGGACGGCGAGCTACCCATTACTCGCCGTCCGCAGGCCCGCGCCTACGGTGGCCGGGAGTCGTCACGCGGCTCCCGACGCCCGGAGCGTCTACCGCGGCGGCTGGGACGGGCGGCCCTCTCGGCTCTCTCCCTCTCCCATCCCGCCACCTCCTTCGCTAGCATGACTGCTTCGCAGAAGGAGGTGACTGCCTCCCACTCCCTCTCGCCCCGGACCATGGCTTGGACCAGGGCCGGGCGCGAGAGGTCGCCGCCGCTGCCGATCGCCTCTACGAGGACACGGCGGTGCTCTGCCCAAGCGGGACAGACCTCCACCGTGTGCACCACCGTGTCCTCTGGGCGATCCTCGCAGTGGTGACACCCGGGCGTTTCCTCCCGCCTGATTATGTGCAGGAACCTCCCGAAACATCCGTGTCCGGTGAGGACCTGCGTCAGGCGGTAGGTGAGGGCGCCGTGACGCCTCTCTAGCCACTCCTCAAAGAGGGGCCTTACCGCCGCTATCGCGGCGTGCCCTGCGCTGGGTTGCGACAGTCGCGCTTTCCATGCCGCCATGAGATCGCGCCGGAGGTCCGTCCGCTCCGCAGCAATTTGCCGCGGAAGCGGGTTTTCCCCCCGGCGTAGTGCCTCCGCGCGCCACTCAAAGAGGCGCGCGAGGACTATCGCCTCCAGATCCCATGGCGGCAGTCCGGCAAGGAGGCTTGCCGCCTCGCGCGAGATCGTGCGGTACCCCCGTATCAGCCGTATGGCTACCACCTTTTGGGGCGCGTTCAAGTAGTGGGCGGCTCGAAGCCGCAGTGAACGCGCCCACACCGGGGCGCCATACACGGCCATGGACCGCACGACCCCCGCGTAAAGCCTCCGGCAGGAGGCGTTTGGCCCCCTCAGGTTGGGCAGGAGCCGCTTGAAAGCGGCCCCAGCCCGTTCCAGTTTGGGGGCCAAACGTCGGAAGTGCTCCACGAAGTTCCACCGGCTGTCGAGGACGAGACCCAGGTATTTCATCGTCGTCTCGACGCCGATGTGAACCCCTCCTACCGTAAGTTGGGATCCCGATGGTGGCCCGTTCCGAAGCCCATGAAATGTCATGGCTTCGGACTTGTGCAGAGCCACCTCGAGACCCAACTGCCGGATCCTCTCCACGACTATCGCAACCCCGCGTGTCATTACGTCGGCCGCCGCCTGATGCGACCTCCCCTGCGCCAGGACCAGCGTGTCGTCAGCGTAGCAAACTACGCTGACGCCATCAGGGAGGTCTGCCCGCAGCACCCAGTCGTAACCGATGTCCCACAGGAGCGGCCCCAAGACCGATCCCTGCGGGACACCGCACGACATCTCTCGCCGGTTCCATTCCCCATCGCGACCGGGGTAGATGACGGCTCTGTCCGTCAAATACGTCCCGACTACTCGACGGAGGTAGGTCGGCACTCGGTGATACCGGAGTGCCTCCCTAATGCAGCTCCAGGGCAGGGTGTTAAACGCGTTAGCGATGTCTAAAGACACCGCCACGACCACCCCACCCCGAGACACCGCGTCCCCCGTCGTGAGGGCTCTCACGCGCATGATGGCGTCCACCGTAGAGCGCCCCTTGCGGAAGCCAAACTGGCTATCCGCAAGATCCGGCCCCGTCCTCACCAGGTGCCCGACGAGGCGGCCCGCAATCACTCTTTCAAAGAGCTTGCCCACCTCGTCGAGCAGCACGATGGGCCGGAATGCGGACGGATAGTCCGCAGGGCGCCCTGGCTTCCGAATGAGGACCAGCTTCCCCGTCTTCCAACGGAGTGGAAACTGGCCCCTCTCCATACATGCGCTTAAGAGCGCCTCCAGTCGGGGTCCGAGAGCCGTCGAGGCCAGGGCCCAGGCTTTACCCGGCAAGCCGTCGGGCCCTGGGGCGGTATTTTTGGCCTTCAGCCTGCCTACCGCCACTCTCAGATCTACCCCGGTCACTTCAGGGATGTCGTCGTCGTCCGCGTGGTCCGCTTCGGACACCGCAATTGGCGGAGCCATGGGCGGGGGAGTATGCTCCGCCCGTGAAGGGAACAGAGCGCTCACCACCTCCTCCACCAGCTGGGGGCGGAGACTCTGCGTCAGCGGGGGGGCCCAGGTGCGGAGTTTATTCCGCACCATTTTATAAGGGCGCCCCCACGGATCTCTGTTCAGAGTCTCCACCATCTCCTCGCGGGCCAAATTCTTGGCCCGCTGAACAGCCTCTTGGAGGGCGGTCTTCGCCGCTCTGTACCCCTCGTACAGCTCCGCCTCCGTGGCTTCCGCATCCGGAGGGCGAATGCGGAGCCTGCGGTGCCTGGTGTACCGGTGTCGCGTGTCAACGCACGCCTTGCGTAGCGCCTCTACCTCCTGCGACCACCAGTACACCTGACGTCGGGCGCATCCTGGCCGGACTCGGGGCATTGCCACGTCACAGATCTCGGACATGGCCTCCCGGAACCACTCAGCCTCGTTGTCAATATTGGCAGGCCTGTCTGGTGATGACACCCAGGCCTGCACGATTGAGGCTTCCAGGAGAAGCTCCCGGTCCAGCTGCTTCAGCGCCCACCGCGGACCACTCGGGGCCTGTTGGACCGGCGCGCTGGAGGTCTGGGCGGAGACGTCGAACCGGATATACCGGTGGTCGGAATAGGTCTCCACCTCCTCCATGACGCGCCAGTCAATGACCTGCTGTGACAGAGCGGGGCTGGCGAACGAAATGTCCACCACGGACTCCCCCCGCATCCGCACACAAGTAGGAACAGAACCCCGATTTAGGACGACCAGGCCTGTTTCCAGAGCCCAGTCCTCCACCATCCTTCCCCGCATGTCCGTGTAACGGGAACCCCAGGCCAAATTTTTGGCGTTGAAGTCCCCGAGCACTAACACGGGGAAGGACTGGTTTCGGACGACGACAGTCAACTCTGTTAGAGAGTTGTGGAACTCGGCGAGAGTTCGGCTCGGAGAGAAGTACACTCCCACTACTACTATCTCTCCGAACCGTGCTGCTACGCACCCCTGTCCCTTCGTGACACCTTCGAGGGACGGGGTACCGGCGGCGGCCGACGAAATTATGGCCACTGAGCCGCTCAGGTCCTCCACCCAGTCATCCCTGGGCGGGACAAAGTACGGCTCAGCGACCACGGCGATGTTGATCGACCACTGCGCCACGCTCTGGAGCAACAGGTCCTGAGCGCAGGCACAGTGGTTGATGTTCGCCTGGAGGAGACGTAATGGAGCCGTTACTCCTCCATTACAATCCCCTCCCGGGCCTCTTGAGAGGCAGCGGCGCCAGTGGCAGCGGCGACGGTGGCGGCGGCGACGGTGGCGGCGGCGACGGTGGCGGCGGCGACGGTGGCGGCGGCGGAGGGCCTGCCCTTCTTTCTGGTTCCGGCGGGTGGAGCGCAGGACTTGCTCCCAGCCCGGTGATCAGCCGGCTTGCCAGCAGCCGCACATGCAACACAGTGCAGCGCAGCGCTGCACGAGCCGGCCTTATGACCGGGCTGTCCGCAGCGAAAACATAGGGTGCTGCGGTCCTCCGAGGTGCACTGGACGCCAACGTGGTGCCCCACGTGGCATCGGAAGCACCTCAGAGGTCTGGGCTCCAGCAGTTTTACCTGCGCTGACACCCAGCCCACCAGAAGTCTTCGGCCCTCCACAATGGTTTTGGCCGCCGTCACGGGGCAGCTTACCGTTACGGTTCGCATACCCGAAACGTCAGGACGTAAGGTGCCCGCCTTAACCTTGTCGGCCAGACACCCTCCCGTCCTGACGACGGCGGCTACCACCTCCCCTTCCGTGACGGAGTCGTCCAGGCCCATAATGCGCATATCTGCACACTTCATGGGCCTGGAGACACGCACCTCCTCCGCATTAAGGGACGCCCTTAGCTTTTCAGCTAGAGCGTCTGCGGAGGGGCCACTCGTCGAGCCGGGGATCTCCAGCATGCGGGCGCCAGTGGCGGTCACCCTATGCCGGAGGCCCCCGGTGATCCCCAGCGCTTGGAGGTCGACCGTCCCTCTCGCTTTTGTGAGCACGTCGCAGTACGTCACACCCCTCTTGACCGCGTCCGGCTGCAGTGTAATTACCACAGCCGCGGTCTTTGGGGCACGAAGCATAGCTGCGACGGCTCGCTCCTTGCGGCGCCGCCTTTGTGCCTTTTTCCTGGCCGCCTTGGCCGCCTTTCTTTTCTCCCCGACCACCTGCCACTCGGCGTCGGTCGTGGGAGAAGTTGGAGGTTTTTGGAGGCGGGGCGCAGGATCAGGGCCCTCCACCTTCCTTGCCGTACGGCCCTTTTTGCCGGCAGGCTTTGGCTCCGCTGGGGCTCCGCCAGCCGGAGCCGGTTTTGCCGCCTTCGCCGGGGCTCGGCTAGCCGCCGCCGCCGCCGGTTTTGTCGCCGCCGGGGCTCCGCCGACCGACGCCACCTTGGCCGGCGCCTGAGCCCGACCAGACGGCCCGGGTTTAGGGGCGGCTGCTGCCGCAGCGGCCGCATACGAGGCCGCCTTTGGTCCCGGGGCCGTCCTGGCCGCAAGGGGAGGGCGCAAGACGATACCCTCCAGGACGGAAAACCGCGCCTGGAAGGACGCCAACTCCTGTCGAACCAGGTCCAGGACCTGGTTCTCCACCGGGGCGGACCGGCACGGCTCCCTTGCCTGCGCGCTGCCGGCGCCCTTCAGGCCGGCTAGGTCCGCCCGGATCCATCCACCCTCACAAACGTTTCGCGTTTATAATACTTATTATGGTAGGAAGATACTTACCAACAAACACCGCCGTTAGGACCAAAATATAATATATTAAAATGTACCTCGTCGCCATCGCTTATAATATTTGTTTGTTAACTAATAGTAAAATGTTATAAAATGAGGGTTTATATAGGGCAGTATAATGGTTCGTTTTATAGGTGCACCATGATTTTTTTTTATTCATTTTATTTATTATGACTTCGTGACATAATATCGACTACGTGATTTCGTGAATAATTAAAATATAATGATTTGTATGAATGACGTATTTAAATTCATAAATTCGAATGACTATAAATTAAAAACTACACGTGCCGGAACATCTTTTCTAAAATGGTCACGTCACATTTTTGTGGAACAATCTATTGTCGGACTCGGCCTCTGTAGTAACGTGCAGCTGGCAGGACACGTAGGACATAATATTAAGTGTCCCATCGTTTGTGGATTAGCATCAAAATCAAAGATCAAAAGTCATTTATTCAAACTAGGCTGAGAATCAGCACTTTTCGAACGTCAAAATTACATAAGACAGTCCCCCAAAACGCCCGCCCTTCACCACTTCCTAGTGCTTTCGCTGGGGAGAAGAAGTGGCGCAACAAACTCCCCAGCAGCACAGCTGTCTGTTCAGTTATAAAATACTCGACTGTACTGTCACATTGTCACTAAGTGATAAGTTCACTGTAGTACCTACTTTATACAATAAGACTAAGGAATTAGTCGTTGGAGTGTCATCTATATCTTCTATACTTACCTATAATAAATCTGTAGAAGTGAAAATTCTGTACATTGAAAATATCAAAAAAATAAATGGCAGGGGGTGTTACAAAACCAACACCGAACCCAAAAATGTGATTAAAAATTTTTTTGTCTGTCTGTCTGTTTGTTCAGGCATCACGCAAAAAGTACCGGTCCGATTACGATGAAACATGTTATAATTATTCTTTAATATCCTGGGCACCGCACTGGGTACTTTTTATCCCGGAAAAGTATATACAATAAAAAACAAACTTAATTTTGCGGTTCGATCCCTAGACCCGATTACTGTAACAACCGCAAATAATAAGTTTGTCGTAGGTTACGTGACCCGCACTGTAAATGTAGTGCTGAAGGTTGAATTTGGCTTGCACCGTTCGCAGCACAGTTCACAGTTCGTTCTTATTAGCATTCTATAAATTGTATGTTTTAACTGCTATTGTACTTGCAATTCTAAACCGTGCTTTTAGATTTTAATTTTAAAGTATGGGTAGTATATTTGATAGTGTACGTAGTGACCGTAGGTTATTTTATAAAACTGTTAGGTAGGATTAGTCATTCGTATAGATATTAGTTTTTAGGGATTTTGCTTATTTATTGAGTTTAGATTAGTTATCATCAGAAATAGGTTTATTTAGGTAGGTAGGTATTTTATTTTCTGTTATTGAGTTTTTTTTTTATTAGGTAGGTACATAGGTTTACTTTTATAATCTAATATAACATTCAAAGTCCTGTGATCCTGTCTGACTGATTGTATCAATGCACAGCCTAAACCGCTGATCATAGAGACATTAAATTTGGAGAGTGTGTTCTTTGTGAAGTGTATATATATAGGTATCGACTAAGAAAGGGTTTTTCGAAATTCCACTTCTAAGGGGTGAACGGGGGGGAGGGTGAAATTTCACGCGGACGAAGTCGCGGGCTAGTAATAAATAAATAAATATTTACACTTCAAGGCGGAGTCTCCACATGAACAGGTTGGTCAACCTGGGTCCGGAGTCTGTTTATGAAATTCCAGGTTACCCAAAGAAACTCACGTCCAGGTGGATGATCTTCAACGGGTGGATCGAATAGTTTAGGTAAGGAAGCACTGTCTCGTCACAGCTTCAGTCTGTGACACACTTTAAAAAACTTTTGTGGCTTTTCAGTCTTTGTTGTGGATGATGGATGTTGTCGTGCAAAGACTGTCTTGTGTCAGAGACCTTTTTGGCTCTTTCGCTGGAGCTTCCCACCGCTCTGCGAACTACTGTTGGCGTTATTCCTGCTAACAGATACCTACAGTATACACAAATGCTGGTACAAAAAAAAAAAAAGGTACAAATGCTGTATCAAAACTACTCAAAATGACTTAGGTATAGTTACATTAGTTTAAGAACTTAGTTATCAAGGTTAAATAAAAGTTTTCAGTTTTTCAGTTTAATTTTTTTGTTAAAAAGGTTTTTTCTAATTTAGATCTCTTTTATAATAAGCCTAAACAGTTTAGCTACTATGAATCACTTCCAAAATGTGGTTCTTATTGTAGACCTAAACGTAGACATTAAACCTAGTAACCATGACCGGAACTTAGATCATTATCTTACACTTACTGCCACCCATGGGTTGCTCCCAGCGCACCTTCGCCCTACCAGGGGAGTTGCTTAGATCATGTTCTGTTAAAAACTAAAAATACAGCATGCGTTTTGGTAGTTCAGACATTCATCACCGACCACCTGCCAATCATCCTGGCTCTAAAAAGAATGGGTTCTATCTTCAAGAATATCCCAATTATATCTTTCCGTCACAATTTCCTAGCAATTCAACAAGACCTTGAAAGTACTGATTTCAGTCCGGTGTTGAATGAGATCAACCCCAACTTGGCCGCGGAATTATTTGTAACAATACTTCAAAATGTTATTGCTTCACGTACCCTATGCATACGCATTCAAAATAAGATTCGTGTTATAAAGCCATGTATGACTCCTGAGTCATCCATGGCTTTATAAAGCCCTGGCTTGGTTAGATATATACGCAACCGTGACAGGATGCATTACAGATTTAAAAAAGATCCTGGAAATACGGTCCTTCAAATTACTCACAAATCTTAATTACCTTAACACCTTAATAAAAAAGCTAAAGCGAGCACATGATAAAGATGAATTGCAAAAGGCCAGAAATAACCTTAAAGCCACTTGAAGAGCAATTAAAGCTATTACCAACTCTACTCCTCAACCGCAATCTCCTAAAGAGCTTCTTCAACTCACTGATGATCCTGAAGCTTCAGCAAACCGTGTCAACTGCTTTTTTACTGATTTAGGTCGTGAACTAACCTCTCAAGTAATTCCTCTCCCAAGATCTAACCATGATTTTAGAACCCCTCCGCTACCTCCACCTTGCCAGTCTCTCGTCATACTGCCAGTAGATGAAACACAAGTGGAAAGGCTGATCAGCACTTTGCGTTCTGATTGTGCCACCGGCTACGACAAAATATCAGCTAAAGTACTGAAACAATCGAGTTCCGTTCTATCATCATCCATCACGCATATCTTCAATCGTGCTATCGATACCTAGTGCTATTGATTTTCCAATGTCCTTAATAAAGCAGTCGTGCACCTGATTTTCAAGAGAGAGCCAATGAAACAAACTACCGTCCAATCTCCGTAATAAGTTCTTCATCTAAGATCCTCGAAAGGATACATAACACTTGTCTCGTTGCGTATCTCTCTAAACACAAAATTATCGCAAACTATCAGTACGGTTTTAGACCTGGAATCTCAACGGAGGATGCGACCTTACTAAAACATTAGTTAACAACCAAAGGCATCAAATGCTACGGTATCTTTCTTGACTTATCCAAGGCATTCGACACGGTTTCTGTTTCCACCTTGATCTCGAAAATGGAAAGCGTTGGGATTCGTGGCCTCTCCAATCGTACCAGCGCGTTAAAATCGACTCTACTAAGAGTGATGATAGATTTATCAGCTTCGGTGTTCCGCAGTGTAGCATCCTGGGACACCCTCTCTTTTTGCTCTACATCAATGACCTGTGTCATGCACATATTCCAAATTGCGACATATAATATTTACGTACGCTGATGATACAGCGCTGATAGTTTATGATACTGACTGGGACAGAGCAAGTAAAAGGGCGGAACAGTAGCTTCGGTTTGTAATGGAGAGGCTCTCAGAGAATTTACTTATCCTTAACGTAACAAAGACAAAGGTCATTAGATTTTCGCTACCTAACACTTTAACTCCTCCTCTGGAATCATTTCAAATTAAAGCCCACATTTGCTCAGGTAAGGAAACCAATTGCAGCTGCCCATTTATGTCCTTTGTCCCAGGCATAAAATAATTAGGAGTCTACATTGACTACAAAATTAGCTGGCAACCCCATATCAAAGCCCTAAGTACAGACGCCAGCACATCAACCTACCCGAAACTGTCAAATTTTCCCAATCAACTTTGAACGTTATGCTTTAGTGATAAAGTTGAAAATCTATCAAAGAAATTTGACAGATTGTAGTAGCTTGATGTGCTGGCGTCTGTACAAGGATCAGAAAATTAATTTATATATTTAAGGAACTTAGGCACTCTGTTGATTCCGATCTAGCTTTGATGGTTTACCAGAGTCTTTGCCAGTCCATTATTTTATATTGTATCCCGGTTTGGGTCGGAACCTACAAAACCTCCTTACTACAAGTTGAAAGTCATTCACTTTAAGCTCAGGGACTTTTCGATTATATCAACTTTATTCAGTAGCCAAAGTATTGATTGTGAGACAGCTTTTTGTGCTCCGCGCTACGCTGCGAAAACACTCTACTCTACATCTAGAACATGCTAAGCTGAAAAGACGCAAAGGCACGATATTGTCCAATGCCGTTCCAAGTTTGCCGGCCGACAGTATGCGGCAATTAGGTCTCGACTGTATAATAGAATGCATAAACTTATAAACATATACTCCCTAACTAAACACGATGTTAAAAAAAAATACAAATTGGTTGCAGAAGTTAACGTATGACGAAACCGAGAACCTTATTACAATTGTCTCTTAAATGAACTAATACTGTATATAAATTAAGGTATTGTTTGTTTAATTTTATATAAGTACTTGTATGACACTTAATACCAGTTGTATGTCATACCTAGAAAAACTTTGACTCCTAAAACACAGGTTTTTGGCCTAGTTTAGGAGGCATCAGTTCGCCCATTAATGTGACTCTATTGTACAATATACCTTTAATCCTGTAGGTATATGTACTTATGTATGTTTTTCAAAGAGTACAAATAAAATTTGTATTATTATTATATGGCGCTGCATCAGCCGCTCTCCTAGTGCCCGCGCTTCGTCGCGCCACCGACCGGCACAGCGACGCAAGTACTTTCGCCTCCAGGTCCCAGGTCAGGTGACTCTGCGGCTTTCGCAGAACTGCTATGCTACCGGCCGTCAGGTCAGTCGCCCAGATCGGGGCCCCATACAGGGTCATCGATCGCACGATTCCTACGTAGAGCCGTCTACAGGCGGAGCTCGTCCCCTCAGATTGGGAAGCAACATTGACAGCGCCCCAGCCGCGCCCATCAACTTGGGCGCTAGCCGCAAGGAGTGGGGGCCGAAATCCCACCGGCTGTCGAGCACCAATCCCAGGTACTTCATGGTAGACTCGACAGCGATCCGAGCCTCTCGACCACGAGGTGTGAGCCGGGAAAGTAACCTAACCATATATTTTTTTATGGATAGTTTATAATACACAGAGCCACGAGCGACAAAATTTAGAACTAAAATCTACAATCTGACGTTTCATGTCACGCTGTTTTACTTATCCTCTAAACGTTGACCGCCTTGATAAAATATGCTTATCGCGGTTTATGCAATTCTGCGTGTTGAAGTTCAGTCATAAAAACTGCTGTTTTGTAAAACTCCTAGCGGTTGTGTCAAACAGCGGATACGAAAATCCATCTGCTAAGGTACAATTTGTACAAAAAATGGACTACAACAAGGACCTTGGGGTAGTCGCTTTTTGGATAGATAGTTATGATTTGATGTGTGACGTTTATATTGCCATTTTGGAGCGCAGCATGGTGTTCCGAATTTTGTCCTGTCTTTTTATACCCAGGATTGTTCTTTGGCAAACGCCAAAGCGGAACTTTTGCGACTGCTTAGTTTTTGCAAAAGTTCCGCAAAAACTTAAATCGGTAACTCAAAAAATCTTATAATTAAATTAGCTCTGTGGGCCACTTCCAAAGGTTTAAGGGCAGTTTTTGTGGCGCCATCCCAGCAGTTAAAACAATAACAGCTAGCTGATAATAGATTGATATATTAAGGCTTAATATACATTGCGATTTGCCAAAAACAGACTGCTTTGCGACGTGTCGAAGAGTTTTCAAAATATATAAATGACGAATGAATTTAGTCGATTTGTTGTAACACTTTTTAAAAGTTATAATTTACTAGCTGCGCCCCGCGGTTTCACCCGCGTAAGTTTCGATTTAGGGGAATGAAAAATAGATGTTGGCCGATTCTCATAGATACCGGATAAGCACAAAAAAATTCATCAAAATCGGTCAAGCCGTTTCGGAGGAGTATGGCAACGAAAACTGTGACACGAGAATTTTATATATTAGATTATTTTTACCCTGTGTAGTTTATTTCTTTAGTGGTATTTTTTATTTAGAGCGGGTAACACCGAATGGGGTTGTAAGTGACATGGCGGCGGTGCCGATCAATCACAGATTACTGATATGTAGCGATCAATTTTAATGCGATCGTCACGCAGTGCACACGCACAAATCCACTGGCTCTAAATGCAAGTTTAACAATGATTAATTTGACTTAACCCCAGCGGAATGTTGTCGCTTTTCAGGATTTCGGCTTGACAGATAATTAGTACCTCATCTCGTGTAATTGTGCCAGAAATTTAGAATTTGTGCGTCCAGCCGATCCAAAGATATTCACGAGGTTACTCCAGCGGAATCTGTTTAAATTCCGCTGGAGTAACGTTACCCCAGCGGCATGTTTTATAACCGGAAGTTGTACCTTAATATAAACAAGCTAGTTAGATATCGTTTGTGCCTAATTGTGCCCAAAAAATGAAATTTGTGCATCTTGAGGTTTCAGAGTCTTTTACTAAATTGTTTATCCTTAAAGTTTCAGCTGAAAAATCGTACTAACTACTCAGATATAAGAAAAAAGAACATAGAAAAAGAAATCACACGATTAACCGAACAAATCGGGTATCGATCTATAGTTATACCTAGCTACTTGTGTGAATGAATTAACATTGACATGTATGTAAATGTGTATTGTTACAGGTGTTGTGAGCCATTAAAGTCATAGGCATATATCAGGTTGTGAGGTCGGGGAGATAGAGAAGAACAGCAGTTGCATAACAGAGTTAACAAATTAAATATGTGGTCCAAAACTTTTGCTAGTCTGTTATAGCATCTCTTAAGTACTGCAGGAGAAATACTATCCCATCCATTGGCTGAAGTGGATCTAAGGGACTATATTACAGATTTGACCTCATCAATTTCCGTGTGATTTAATAAAAAAGTTGATGAAGAAAAGATAGTCTTGTCGCAAGGTAAAGTGGGTGAAGTGTGGTCGTTGATAATATTATCAGCAAGTTTTACTATGGCGGCAAAGAAATTATTAAGATTACTGCAGGACTGAATTGGAGTTTCAGAGTGTGAAAGTAGTTGTGTACATGCATGTTGTTGTTTTTATGTGTTTGTGATTCGTTTTATGGTTTCCTAAAGAACTTCGAGTTATTTCCAGATTTATCGAGCTCTTGGGTATCAAATTGTCTTTTGACCTTTTTAATATCTTATTGCATAAGTTTCTGTATCACTTACAGGAAATTTAGAACGTGTTGTTACTAGGCGATTGTTACAATCTTTTAATAACATTCGATCACATGAAATTAGGTTAAGTATACGTGTTTATGGCATATGAAAATTATATCATATGAACGTTATTTCAAGTGATATTATGCTATCTGTTATTATGCCATATATTACACACCTATCGCAGACACCGCAGCAAGCCTGGAGTGATCCAATGTTTGAGGATCTTCTTGTTAGATGGTATTTCTTTGTTGTAAGTGTTTTTAGATATTGCGTTAACCATGAAACCGACCATCGCATTAGTAACAACATTAGATTACGACATAGAGCAGTGGTGGCCCAGTGGTAACGGCCGCGACTTACGAGTTGAAGGTCGTAGGTTGGAACCCAGACAGGCGCTTTACTTTGTGTAAATTATTTCATCACCATTGCTCTCCAAACGGTGAAGGAAAATATTGTGAGGAAACCGACATGTCCTATAACCAAAAATTCGAAGACATGTGACATCTACCAACCCGCACTGGGCCTGCGTGATGGATTACGGCCCACTCCCTCTCACAGAGAGGAGGCCTGTGTCCCAGCAGTGGGAACATTATACGCTGATTATGTATGTTATGTATAGTGTAGATGGGTGCAAAGTCTAGTGTCTTATCCATGGCATCAAAGTCAATTTTGGTGATGGATCTAGCAATATTACCATGCGGTTTTTTGCTGGAAATGCCTAATAAGGAAGAATAATTATCAGTAACAGTCGTATCGAAGCCTAGTGAGACAGATGTCCTTCAATGTTTTTTGTTAATAGCTCGAATAATAATTTGAGAACCTACTGCAATGGTATCGTTTATGCATTGTTTTGTAGGTATGGGCGTAAGGTGAAAAATTTATTCACTGTTCATTACTTTTCTGATAAACAATAGTTTTTGTAGTAACGAAACGGCCAAGCCTCATATTTTGACTAAGGTGTAGAGTTTGTGAAGTTAAGGCTTGTATTTTAGAGTTAGAAGCTTGGCTCTACATGAGATTTTTATGTAAAATGTTTTAGGTGGGATATTTGTTGACAGAAAGTCCTTCAAACATTAAGTGATTAGCATTTTGCACGACTTGACCATTTTTAGGGTTCCGTAGTCAACAAGGAACCCTTACAGTTTCACCATGTCCGCCTGTCTGTCCGTCCGTCCGTAGCTTAGCTCAGACTTTTAGTACTAGAAAGCTTTAATTTGGCATGGATATACATATTAATCACGTGGTAAAATAAAATCATGAAAAAAAAAAGTTTCAAGTCAAGTGTCCCCCCTGCCAGCTAAATGGTTGTTTTTAGATATGTGAAAAAAATCACGGTAGTAGTATATAATAACGAAGTTAAAAGGAAAACTATCACAGCTAAGTAGACTTTACAAGTTTACGAGTAATAGTCGACCGACTTACACTTGCAGTTGCAATGTATGTAGAACATGATTTTCAACTTCCAACTACGGAGTCCTTCATTGTAATCCGTATTAGCTTTAGCATACAATAAAAAATATTCTCCTACCTACATCTGCTGTATGTTATTTGAATGAGAGATGAGATCTTTCTTTCCGTGAAAATCTATATTTTTAATGAGCACAACAAATAGAAATAAAAAATAAACAATTACAAACAATAAAATAATAAAAAATAAGCCGCGGCAGCTAAGACATGGCCAGACCTCACTGAAAAAATGACGCATGGATCAGCACCATTTAGGTCAAACATTTTGAAGGGACCTACTTTATTATACCTACCTATTTTTATGGGAATATATTTTTCTTGGCATTATCCAAGAAGTATTAAAAAGTGAAGTAATGTTAAAAGGACAGTACCCAATAAAACAAGAATATCATGCTTGCTTCAATTTATTGTGATTAAATAGGTTTCCATTACCATAAATATTTATAATTATACAATATTAAAAAAAAAATAGTCCATTTTCATGCAGCGGTCATTTCTTATTACGTCTTTAGGTTTCTTCGCCTTCTTCTTATCCTAATAACCAAAACAACATGCAGTTAGTTAAATTACGATTCGGATTTCCATTTTTTTTTTGGCAGTTTTCGCCATATGCCTACCTTAGTGTTAGTGGTAATTCATCTTTGTGTTGTGCAAAGTCATACTGCGATAGCCGTTTTGTAAAAATTCAAAGATTATTGTAGCAGTTTTCTTCACCAATCTACTTGGGGGCCTAAATTGTTTATGTTCTTAGACATTTCTGGGACAACAATGCAATGACTAAAGGCTTAAATGTAAATTAATAATACAATTAAGTACTGTTGAAATTCTTTTCTGTCTTTGGAAGTTTAGAATGGACTTTTAAGTAATAGAAGAAAAGAGCATTTAAATAAAAATATGTTTTACCTCTAGTTATAATTGGGTTCTTAGTAATCGCAGATGCACAGTCTCCTCCTCTGTCTACGCGGTGGTGGCAATTTGAATCTACGGCTTGCATGCTCTCGAGCTGTATAAAAAACATGTTATGAGTATAAAAGTGGTCAAGGAATCTGGTTCAATATTAGTACCTATTTATTTTTCGTGACTTCTAAATTGTCAAAGATTTGACTACTCAATATGCACAGAATTGTTTTTTTAAATAGTAAATACTTATTTGTCAATTTCTTTTTATCTCTTTTGTTGATAAAAGTAAATATTTTGTGTAATAATATAATTTTACAAAGAATCAAAGAACAAAGAATAGTAGTAATAGTTAGAAAGAATCTTGTTTATACAGGTTGAAATTGAATACATGCGACAAATCGAAATGGGAGATTGTACTCATCATTATTAACAACTAACTATTACTATGGGAACAAACCAGAAATCGCGAAAAAAAAATCTGCTGTTTCCTACATTTATGTTCGCATAACTCGTCAAAATGTAGGGAACAGCTGTTTTTTTTTGCGATTTCAGGTTTGTTCCCATAGTAAAAGTTGTTCATAATGATGAGTACAATCTCCCATTTCGATTTGTCGCATGTTTTCAATTTCACCCTGTATGTTTCAAAATCAAAATTATTTTTTTCAAATTAGGTTGAGATTCAGCACTTTTCCAACGTCAAAATTACAAAAGACAGTCCCACTTCACTAGTGCTTTCGTTGGGAAGAAGTTTGGTGTGTTAAGTAAATAATGAGAGGGTGTAACTTACCGTGCGAGATGGGACTGAGTTCCAACGGATAGATCTCTTCAATAACGATGTCTGAAGGTATAAGTTCAGTTGTCTCTTCTTCTGGTTCATATAGATAAACTTCTCGTTCACTGGGCCCTTCTTCTAGCAAATCAGAAATGAAAAGTAATTGTTAGAAATAGCCTGATAGCACGGCCTTGTGTGCCAACGTCCTAGTTTTACGGATCGTTGTGCGAAAACAACATAATTATATTTTTATGATATAATAAACAAATACTTTGTAAAATGTTTTTTGTGGCTGTGAATAAAACTTATAAAGTAAAGGAATGATTTTTATTTTTCCATATTTAAATAACTGAACAATTGCTTCTTAGGCTTCCCTTCTAAGAAATGTCAATTCTTAGCCACTAAGGGGAGGCCCACACTGCACTGCGTCATGCAGTGTGGCGCAGATAACGCACCCACGCGCGTGACTTTTTACATACAAATTTAATAAGAACATTGAATAAAGGTTTCCCGCACACTGCTGCGTTAAACGCAGCAAGCAAGCAAGCAAAATATGAGATTAAAGACTACGTTGAAGACAAAGTAGTCTGGCAATAATTCTTTCTGCACATGTGGCTTCCCTGGCACCTCATTGACGGCATATAACTACATAAATGTCTATTAATTGCTCTCAAATTACAATGTTTATTTTTTATATACTTGTTTGACATAATGAGAGCCCGTGGCTAAATAATAACAGCCGCACAGGTCGATCGATGAGGTTAAGCTACGCTTGCCGCGGTTGGTCTGTGGATGGGTGACCATCTTTACATATCGAGACCCCTCCGTGCCTCGGAAAGCACGTTAAGCCGTTGGTCCCGGCTGTCATTTGTGGATCTTTGACAATCGTTATGGGTAGTCAGAAGCCCGAAAGCTTGACAACCAGTCTTACCAAGGGGTATCGTATTACCCAGTAACTGGGTTGTGGAGGTCAGATAGGCAGTCGCTCCATGTAAAATACTGGTATTCAGCTGCATCCGGTTAGACTGGAAGCCGACCCCAACATAGTTGGGAAAAGGCTAGGCAGATGATGATGACTTGTTTGACATAATCTTTTATTATGTGACATTGAACACAGACAATTCTAATTTTTCACCTCTTCCTTTAGTGGTTGTAATGGCAATCAATATCACTTGGTTTTAGTATGTTTATTTAATTTTATATTTTATTTTATCCTTTTGATAGATTTTAATTTTGTAAATGTGAGGACTTTGTAAGTCTTGTAGACGTACCTGTACCAAGTACCTGTTACTTATTGACAAGCTTTCGCTGTCCTCCCATACCTATTGTAAATTGAAAACATAGTAAAAGCCAGCTATTTTTAAAAGAGTAACCGTGGAGTTTCTTGGCGGCTCTTCTCCATAGGAAACGACCAATGTAGGTTCCCATGTAGGTTTATGTGAAATAAAATATTTTGATTTGATTTGAGAACTTGCACTCTATTAATTGCACAAAACACTAACGTTAAAATAATGTGACTTTGTTCAGTATTTATTACCACAGGGTAAGCGACTCGAATCGGGATCGTAACGGCAAAGATAATTACTAAAAGTAGTACCTTTAGAGGCTGCGACAGCCTTAGAGCCAGCTGTGGCCTTGCCTTTGGTGGATGCTGTAAAAAAAGTCATTCTTAACAGTAAGCACTAACATAAGCTAACCTAATGCTTTAAAGCATATTTGTAACAGGACTGTAATAATAAATAGGCAAATTAAAATATTGATAAAATCGTGATATTGATAATTTTATTTAAAACTCTATCATTGTGTTATTTACGTTTCAAGTACCTGTAGTTTTAGCTGTCGTCTGGGTTGCTTTCGATCCATATTTATCTTTGCTCGTGGCTGTAAACAAATTATTCCTCCGGATGAATGTTTCCACGATTGACATAAATAATTATTTTAATAAAATAAACAGGTTGTGAAAAGACTTATAACATAGCCGTTATCTATGCATTCTGTATAAATGAAACGAAGTAAGACTGAGGCAAAACCATTTCTGGAGAACGACATATTTATTTTTTGTGTGAACAATGTAACACACGCAAAACTTTGTGTTTATAGGTGCATGCAACGGTACAGGAGATGTGGAGGTTTTTGATTAAAATATGTGAAACGTCTTTTCGTAACCGTTGCATATTGCAGAACCTGACGCTCAAGTTAACCTAACCTTGTTTAACAAACTGCTTTGCAGATGTTTTCTAAAATTATGTTCTTTTGTTTGTGAGCCTCTGTGTGTGTTTTTGTTAGAGACGACATGGGAGTATAGAAATAGAGCATAGTATAAATAAATGGTCCTAAAACTCTAAAATAAAATGAAGTCCAAATTGCTTTTTAATATAAATGTTGTTTCGACTACATTTTATGAAGCTATCACAAATTTTTCCTGTAAATATGAATTAAAGTTTAACTGCATAGGTACCTGTAGAAGATCCCGATGTGTTTGCTTTTCCACCTGGGCCCGACTTAGCATCTGGAAAATAAATAATCAAATATTATTAGGATATCAGCAGGACAAAACTATAACAATTTGTTGTATCTGCTAGCTATTCATCTGTCTAAGCAGGTACGGTACAAGTGAATTACAAGCTTTCCAAATTATTTGATCTCCGATGAATATAACAATTTGGATTGAATCAAAATACAAGGTGTATCGTTTCTTATGTGTAAAAAAATGGTCACCAATCTAAGACCTGACCCAAGGTAAACGCTTCTTAATATCATCAATGGATAAATGGTCTCCGCTCAGAACGTTCACAATTGTGAAAATGTCAAATGGTGTAAGACGAAACTTGTATGTCGGTCAAATTCATACGTACCACTTTGAGATCCAGATGTACTTTTACTAGTAGTTACTGGTACGTTATCTGGTTGGCTAGGTTTTTTAGGGGGCTTTTCTGGCTGCTTATCTACTGGTTTGGTAGGTTCCTTAGGGGGCTTCTCTGGTTCGGGTTCTGGTTCTTTAGCTGGTTTCTTATTTTCCGTAGGGGGATTTCCTTGTTTGTTAACTAGATGCAAATAGAAAGATTTATGTTAAGAATAACTTGCACTCCATTAATATCACACAACACTTACGTTACTAATAATATGACATTGTTCAGTATTTATTACCACATGGTAAGCGACTCAGATCGGAATCGTAACGGCAAAGATAATGACTAAAAGTAGTACCTTCAGAGTTTGCGACAGCCTTAGAGCCGGCTGTGGCCTTGCCTTTGGTGGATGCTGTAAAAAAAGTCATTTTTAACAGAAACTACTAACGTAAGCTTACCTAATGCTTTAAGAGTCCTATTACAAATCGTAAATGTTCGCTTAGCGCGAACGCGCGCTTGTGTTCGTTTGCAATACACGAAGTTACGTTAGTGTGCGTTGGGAGTACAACTATAGTCCGCGAAACAATTTTGATACCAGTCTGAGTAGGATGATAGTTTTTTTATTAATCCAGAGTCTGAACTGAACACTACTAGACAGGTAATCAGGGGTGAGTATAAATCAAAACACTCAAAAAGAGTCCACAAATTAAAAATGTACCTAATTATAAAGTTTGAGAAAAAAAAATACAAAAAGATCTCTCGTAATGGCATTTAACGTGTTTTTTTTTCCTTCGAACAGAACAGAACTGGAAAGCATACATTTTCTGATGATGTAGAAGCCTCTTGGTTCAAAAAAAAAATACCTAAGTAGTTACTGGTCATAAATCGAATGCATTAATCAACTAATTATGCAGTAATTATTAACATCTTCATGAATTACGTCACATAATCCCGACATAGAATACAGAAGACACACTCCTTTATAGTCATGTTTAGAAAAGACAAAAATATACCCACACAAAATGTTCACAATCAGAAAGTAGAACAGGAGGCCTACCATGATCTATTTAAAAACGATTCAAATGCAAGACATTTCAGTTTAGGTTCTTAAACAGCATCGCTCACAGTCGTACCATGACAACCAATACGCTCAGCGGCATTTGGATCGTTGAAAGTGAATGAGCGTTAATAGCTCGTGGTAGGTATCCAGATGGCACGGCCTAAATTGGAATCGTTAAACTGACATCATGGTACGAATTAGAAGAACAGTTCAGTTTAGGTCCTAAAGTGGATCGCGTTAAGAGCTCGTGGTAGGTATCCAGTAGGCATTTCTTATAACTACTTCTTTTGTATTTTTTTATAGCGTTACTAAATAATTACAAATATCATTAAAACAAAACCTTTTTTTTACGAAAATCTTTTCTATTACGAAAATAAATTACGATATTTTTGACCTTGAGCATAGAGTGGGCCCGGCTAGGTAATATACGGGTAGCTAGGTACCTACTTTAGCTGATCTAGAGTAGACGATTCTTTCACTCTTGGTTCTACTATCATATTTTTACTTTCTGTAGATGTTTCAGAATTATTATGGTTATGTGTCCTGGAAAAGAAAATACTGATTTATGTTTGTTTTAGTATAAAATGTATATTTTAGGTAGGAACTTAAGGCCCCGCCCCGACAATTGCTCGAGCCAGCCCGCGCAGCTGAGCCTGTAGTTTTAAATTCGCCCCTAAACACTAATAATAATACCGATCCAGCCTGTCCCTTGCTGTCCTCTTCCAGCGACGCCCTGAGCCGAGGTCCGAACCCCGCAGGGGGTTACCCTTAGCGCTGTCGCTTAGTTTTTAAGTTATTGTTTGCCCTGGCTGGAGGCCTTAATTCGAGGCATCCACAGGAAAGTCCGGTTAAGCAGTAGCCATCCTCATAAAGGATGAACTGCGAGATGCCATTTATAAAAAAAAAAAAAAAAAGGAACTTAAGGTTTGTTTGTGGTTTGGTTTGTTCTGTAATACGGTTTAAATTAATAACATCGTGTTTGCATCTACCTTTTTAGTGACATTTTAACTTGTAATGCTGTCTGTAAGCGGGCATAATTGTGTCTCTTCCTTTTTTTATGCAGGCGTATAGTGGTGTTTTCCGACCCTTACCTACCATAAATAAAAGATAAAAATTAAAGTCTAATATGACGTATGTACTAATATTGATTACCTTTAAGACGCACTCGTACTAAAACTTTTTTACAAAAATAAAAAAACAACAGATTCCAAAAAAAAAAAATTGTATGTATTACTTTTTTGTTGTACCTATCTACCCCACACAAATTCATATAACACTACTTGCTATATAAATATCAGTGACAGGAAGCTATTGAACACATCTGCCTACCCCTTTAAAGGGTACAGGCGTGATGTTATGTTGTGTGATTGCGTAAACAATGAATACATATGCGATAGCAGGAATCGCGGTTGATTTGCTGGAATTTATTGAAGAGTTACCTTGTCTGTCTACGTAACTCATGATCAGATCTGTACAAAATTTAAATGGGACTTTCGGAATACACTTTTTCGAACAAAAAAAAATCATGCAAATCCGTCTAAATATAACGGAGTTATGCCCGAACATACATTTAAAAAAAAAATACATAAACATCCGAATTAAGAACCTCCTCCTTTTTAGAAGTCTGTTAAAAAATAATACATTTAATATTATGATGTGAAAAAAAATCTTATTGGATCAAATTATTTCGATCGGCGTACACGAGTCGATAATAATAGCGATCTCCGGACGATTGCCCGCGAAAATTTCATGTACAGGTCCTACCTCGATAAGCGCTCGCGCGAGACTGAGGAGCGCGCTGAATCGACGTAGAATATATAGTACTTTAATTTTATTTATTGTAATTTTTTCTTATAATATTGACAAACGAAAACTAATAAAACGTATTCATTATAGATCGAAGTTTTATATCATATTAGTTTATTTGATAAAATTGTGTTTATTTGGAATATAATGGACGCTGAATCAAGACATTTATGGCTTAAATTAGGCTTTCTTTTCGATTTTGTTAGTGAAAACTCAAGGAATTTAAAGAAATTCTAGAATTCCAATAAACAAGTAAAACATTCAACTTATTTTATAGTAATTTTAGCTTTTATAAGAATTGAATGTAACAATGTGAATTTGAGCGTCAAAGTTCCATCGCCGACGGTTTTTCTTGCAAACGGAGTTCGTAAAATATTTATAGTAAATTACACGAAAAGAAAAATTAAAATGTGTAACTCCAACTTACAAGAAAGAGAATGTTACTATCGTTATTCATAATCAAAAAATTTAAATATGTTACTGCTGCTGAAAATTACAGCGTCAAAAATCATGAATTTGCGTAAAAAATGTAATAGGACTCTTAAAGCATATTTAAAACAGGATGTTAATTATAAATAAGTATTTAGTAATAAAATTAAAATATTGACAAAAGCGTGATATTGTTACTTTTATTTAAAACTCTATAATTGCGTCATTTATGTTTCAAGTAGGTACCTGTGGTTTTAGCCGTCGTCTGGGTTGTTTTCGATCCATATTTATCTGTGCTCGTGGCTGTAAAATAATTATTCCTCAGGATTAATGTTTCGATTGACATAAATCATTATTTTAATAAAATAAACAGGTTGTGAAAAGACACATAACATAGCCGTTATCTATGCATTCTGTATATGAAACGAAGTAAGACTGAGGCAAAACCATTTCTGGAGAACGACATATTTATTTTTTGTGCGAACAATGTAACACACGCAAAACTTTGTGTTTATAGGTGCATGCAACGGTACAGGAGATGTGGAGGTTTTTGATTAAAACATGTGAAACGTCTTTTCGTAAAAAAAGTTAAAAACTTTGATCTTCCAAATCTCCGTAACCAGAAAATAGTTTCATAATTAGGTCTAACACAAAAAAAAAACACAGTTTTGAGAACTATAAAATACGCTCGGCTTCGTTAAGCATCTTTTTGTAACCGTTGCATATTACACAACGAAGACGCTCAAGTTAACCTTGTTTCACAAACTGCTTTGCAGATGTTTTCCAAAATTATTTTATTTTGTGTGTGAGCCTCTGTGTGTGTTTTTTTAATAGAGACGACATGGGAGAGTGAAAATAGAGCATAGTATAAATAAATGATCCTTAAACTCTCAAATAAAATGAATTCCAATTTGCTTTTTAACTTAAAAGTTATTTCGACTATATTATATGAAGATAACACAAATTTTTCCTGTAAATATAAATGAACGTTTAACTGCATAGGTACCTATAGAAGATCCCGATGTGTTTGCTTTTCCACCTGGGCCCGACTTAGCATCTGGAAAATAAATAATCAAATATTATTAGGATATCAGCAGGACAAAACTATAACAATTTGTTGTATCTGCTAGCTATTCATCTGTCTAAGCAGGTACGGTACAAGTGAATTACAGGCTTTCCAAATTAATTGATCTCTGATGAATATAACAATTTGGATTGAATCAAAATACAAGGTGTATCGTTTCTTGTGTGTAAAAAAATGGTCACCACTCTAAGACCTGACCCAAGGTAAACGCTACTTAATATCATCAATGGATAAATGGTCTGCGCTCAGAACGTTCACAATTGTGAAAATGTCAAATGGTGTAAGACGAAACTTGTATGTCGGTCAAATTCATACGTACCACTTTGAGATCCAGATGTACTTTTACTAGTAGTTACTGGTACGTTATCTGGTTGGCTAGGTTTTTTAGGGGGCTTTTCTGGCTGCTTATCTACTGGTTTGGTAGGTTCCTTAGGGGGCTTCTCTGGTTCGGGTTCTGGTTCTTTAGCTGGTTTCTTATTTTCCGTAGGGGGATTTCCTTGTTTGTTAACTAGATGCAAATAGAAAGATTTATGTTAAGAATAACTTGCACTTGATATTAATATATCACACAACACTTACGTTACTAATAATATGACATTGTTCAGTATTTATTACCACATGGTAAGCGACTCAGATCGGAATCGTAACAACAAAGATAATGACTAAAAGTAGTACCTTCAGAGTTTGCGACAGCCTTAGAGCCGGCTGTGGCCTTGCCTTTGGTGGATGCTGTAAAAAAAGTCATTTTTAACAGTAACCACTAACGTAAGCTTACCTAATGCTTTAAAGCATATTTAAAACAGGATGTTAATTATAAATAAGTATATAGTAATAAAATTAAAATATTGACAAAAGCATGATTTTGTTACTTTTATTTAAAACTCTATAATTGCGTCATTTATGTTTCAAGTAGGTACCTGTGGTTTTAGCCGTCGTCTGGGTTGTTTTCGATCCATATTTATCTGTGCTCGTGGCTGTAAAATAATTATTCCTCAGGATTAATGTTTCGATTGACATAAATCATTATTTTAATAAAATAAACAGGTTGTGAAAAGACACATAACATAGCCGTTATCTATGCATTCTGTATATGAAACGAAGTAAGACTGAGGCAAAACCATTTCTGGAGAACGACATATTTATTTTTTGTGCGAACAATGTAACACATGCAAAACTTTGTGTTTATAGGTGCATGCAACGGTACAGGAGATGTGGAGGTTTTTGATTAAAACATGTGAAACGTCTATTCGTAAAAAAAGTTAAAAACTTTGATCTTCCAAATCTCCGTAACCAGAAAATAGTTTCATAATTAGGTCTAACACAAAAAAAAAAACACAGTTTTGAGGACTATAAAATACGCTCGGCTTCGTTAAGCATCTTTTTGTAACCGTTGCATATTACACAACGAAGACGCTCAAGTTAACCTTGTTTCACAAACTGCTTTGCAGATGTTTTCCAAAATTATTTTATTTTGTGTGTGAGCCTCTGTGTGTTTTTTTAATAGAGGCGACGTGGGTGAGTGAAAATAGAGCATAGTATAAATAAATGGTCCTTAAACTCTCAAATAAAATGAATTCCAATTTGCTTTTTAACTTAAAAGTTATTTCGACTATATTTTATGAAGATAACACTAATTTTTCCTGTAAATATAAATGAACGTTTAACTGCATAGGTACCTGTAGAAGATCCCGATGTGTTTGCTTTTCCACCTGGGCCTGACTTAGCATCTGGAAAATAAATAATCAAATATTATTAGGATATCAGCAGGACAAAACTATAACAATTTGTTGTATCTGCTAGCTATTCATCTGTCTAAGCAGGTACGGTACAAGTGAATTACAAGCTTTCCAAATTATTTGATCTCCGATGAATATAACAATTTGGATTGAATCAAAATACAAGGTGTATCGTTTCTTATGTGTAAAAAAATGGTCACCAATCTAAGACCTGACCCAAGGTAACCGCTTCTTAATATCATCAATGGATAAATGGTCTGCGCTCAGAACGTTCATAATTGTGAAAATGTCAAATGGTGTAAGACGAAACTTGTATGTCGGTCAAATTCATACGTACCACTTTGAGATCCAGATGTACTTTTACTAGTAGTTACTGGTACGTTATCTGGTTGGCTAGGTTTTTTAGGGGGCTTTTCTGGCTGCTTATCTACTGGTTTGGTAGGTTCCTTAGGGGGCTTCTCTGGTTCGGGTTCTGGTTCTTTAGCTGGTTTCTTATTTTCCGTAGGGGGATTTCCTTGTTTGTTAACTAGATGCAAATAGAAAGATTTATGTTAAAAATAACTTGCACTTGATATTAATATATCACACAACACTTACGTTACTAATAATATGACATTGTTCAGTATTTATTACCACATGGTAAGCGACTCAGATCGGAATCGTAACAACAAAGATAATGACTAAAAGTAGTACCTTCAGAGTTTGCGACAGCCTTAGAGCCGGCTGTGGCCTTGCCTTTGGTGGATGCTGTAAAAAAAGTCATTTTTAACAGTAACCACTAACGTAAGCTTACCTAATGCTTTAAAGCATATTTAAAACAGGATGTTAATTATAAATAAGTATATAGTAATAAAATTAAAATATTGACAAAAGCATGATTTTGTTACTTTTATTTAAAACTCTATAATTGCGTCATTTATGTTTCAAGTAGGTACCTGTGGTTTTAGCCGTCGTCTGGGTTGTTTTCGATCCATATTTATCTGTGCTCGTGGCTGTAAAATAATTATTCTTCAGGATTAATGTTTCGATTGACATAAATCATTATTTTAATAAAATAAACAGGTTGTGAAAAGACACATAACATAGCCGTTATCTATGCATTCTGTATATGAAACGAAGTAAGACTGAGGCAAAACCATTTCTGGAGAACGACATATTTATTTTTTGTTCGAACAATGTAACACATGCAAAACTTTGTGTTTATAGGTGCATGCAACGGTACAGGAGATGT
Source organism: Gortyna flavago (assembly GCA_963669345.1). Lineage (NCBI taxonomy): Eukaryota > Metazoa > Arthropoda > Insecta > Lepidoptera > Noctuidae > Gortyna > Gortyna flavago. The sequence goes on from OY770129.1 coordinate 13,777,133, forward strand.
GGAGGTTTTTGATTAAAACATGTGAAACGTCTATTCGTAAAAAAAGTTAAAAACTTTGATCTTCCAAATCTCCGTAACCAGAAAATAGTTTCATAATTAGGTCTAACACAAAAAAAAAACACAGTTTTGAGGACTATAAAATACGCTCGGCTTCGTTAAGCATCTTTTTGTAACCGTTGCATATTACACAACGAAGACGCTCAAGTTAACCTTGTTTCACAAACTGCTTTGCAGATGTTTTCCAAAATTATTTTATTTTGTGTGTGAGCCTCTGTGTGTTTTTTTAATAGAGGCGACGTGGGTGAGTGAAAATAGAGCATAGTATAAATAAATGGTCCTTAAACTCTCAAATAAAATGAATTCCAATTTGCTTTTTAACTTAAAAGTTATTTCGACTATATTTTATGAAGATAACACTAATTTTTCCTGTAAATATAAATGAACGTTTAACTGCATAGGTACCTGTAGAAGATCCCGATGTGTTTGCTTTTCCACCTGGGCCTGACTTAGCATCTGGAAAATAAATAATCAAATATTATTAGGATATCAGCAGGACAAAACTATAACAATTTGTTGTATCTGCTAGCTATTCATCTGTCTAAGCAGGTACGGTACAAGTGAATTACAAGCTTTCCAAATTATTTGATCTCCGATGAATATAACAATTTGGATTGAATCAAAATACAAGGTGTATCGTTTCTTATGTGTAAAAAAATGGTCACCAATCTAAGACCTGACCCAAGGTAACCGCTTCTTAATATCATCAATGGATAAATGGTCTGCGCTCAGAACGTTCATAATTGTGAAAATGTCAAATGGTGTAAGACGAAACTTGTATGTCGGTCAAATTCATACGTACCACTTTGAGATCCAGATGTACTTTTACTAGTAGTTACTGGTACGTTATCTGGTTGGCTAGGTTTTTTAGGGGGCTTTTCTGGCTGCTTATCTACTGGTTTGGTAGGTTCCTTAGGGGGCTTCTCTGGTTCGGGTTCTGGTTCTTTAGCTGGTTTCTTATTTTCCGTAGGGGGATTTCCTTGTTTGTTAACTAGATGCAAATAGAAAGATTTATGTTAAAAATAACTTGCACTTGATATTAATATATCACACAACACTTACGTTACTAATAATATGACATTGTTCAGTATTTATTACCACATGGTAAGCGACTCAGATCGGAATCGTAACAACAAAGATAATGACTAAAAGTAGTACCTTCAGAGTTTGCGACAGCCTTAGAGCCGGCTGTGGCCTTGCCTTTGGTGGATGCTGTAAAAAAAGTCATTTTTAACAGTAACCACTAACGTAAGCTTACCTAATGCTTTAAAGCATATTTAAAACAGGATGTTAATTATAAATAAGTATATAGTAATAAAATTAAAATATTGACAAAAGCATGATTTTGTTACTTTTATTTAAAACTCTATAATTGCGTCATTTATGTTTCAAGTAGGTACCTGTGGTTTTAGCCGTCGTCTGGGTTGTTTTCGATCCATATTTATCTGTGCTCGTGGCTGTAAAATAATTATTCTTCAGGATTAATGTTTCGATTGACATAAATCATTATTTTAATAAAATAAACAGGTTGTGAAAAGACACATAACATAGCCGTTATCTATGCATTCTGTATATGAAACGAAGTAAGACTGAGGCAAAACCATTTCTGGAGAACGACATATTTATTTTTTGTTCGAACAATGTAACACATGCAAAACTTTGTGTTTATAGGTGCATGCAACGGTACAGGAGATGTGGAGGTTTTTGATTAAAACATGTGAAACGTCTATTCGTAAAAAAAGTTAAAAACTTTGATCTTCCAAATCTCCGTAACCAGAAAATAGTTTCATAATTAGGTCTAACACAAAAAAAAAACACAGTTTTGAGGACTATAAAATACGCTCGGCTTCGTTAAGCATCTTTTTGTAACCGTTGCATATTACACAACGAAGACGCTCAAGTTAACCTTGTTTCACAAACTGCTTTGCAGATGTTTTCCAAAATTATTTTATTTTGTGTGTGAGCCTCTGTGTGTTTTTTTAATAGAGGCGACGTGGGTGAGTGAAAATAGAGCATAGTATAAATAAATGGTCCTTAAACTCTCAAATAAAATGAATTCCAATTTGCTTTTTAACTTAAAAGTTATTTCGACTATATTTTATGAAGATAACACAAATTTTTCCTGTAAATATAAATGAACGTTTAACTGCATAGGTACCTGTAGAAGATCCCGATGTGTTTGCTTTTCCACCTGGGCCTGACTTAGCATCTGGAAAATAAATAATCAAATATTATTAGGATATCAGCAGGACAAAACTATAACAATTTGTTGTATCTGCTAGCTATTCATCTGTCTAAGCAGGTACGGTACAAGTGAATTACAAGCTTTCCAAATTATTTGATCTCCGATGAATATAACAATTTGGATTGAATCAAAATACAAGGTGTATCGTTTCTTATGTGTAAAAAAATGGTCACCAATCTAAGACCTGACCCAAGGTAACCGCTTCTTAATATCATCAATGGATAAATGGTCTGCGCTCAGAACGTTCATAATTGTGAAAATGTCAAATGGTGTAAGACGAAACTTGTATGTCGGTCAAATTCATACGTACCACTTTGAGATCCAGATGTACTTTTACTAGTAGTTACTGGTACGTTATCTGGTTGGCTAGGTTTTTTAGGGGGCTTTTCTGGCTGCTTATCTACTGGTTTGGTAGGTTCCTTAGGGGGCTTCTCTGGTTCGGGTTCTGGTTCTTTAGCTGGTTTCTTATTTTCCGTAGCGGGATTTCCTTGTTTGTTAACTAGATGCAAATAGAAAGATTTATGTTAAAAATAACTTGCACTTGATATTAATATATCACACAACACTTACGTTACTAATAATATGACATTGTTCAGTATTTATTACCACATGGTAAGCGACTCAGATCGGAATCGTAACAACAAAGATAATGACTAAAAGTAGTACCTTCAGAGTTTGCGACAGCCTTAGAGCCGGCTGTGGCCTTGCCTTTGGTGGATGCTGTAAAAAAAGTCATTTTTAACAGTAACCACTAACGTAAGCTTACCTAATGCTTTAAAGCATATTTAAAACAGGATGTTAATTATAAATAAGTATATAGTAATAAAATTAAAATATTGACAAAAGCATGATTTTGTTACTTTTATTTAAAACTCTATAATTGCGTCATTTATGTTTCAAGTAGGTACCTGTGGTTTTAGCCGTCGTCTGGGTTGTTTTCGATCCATATTTATCTGTGCTCGTGGCTGTAAAATAATTATTCTTCAGGATTAATGTTTCGATTGACATAAATCATTATTTTAATAAAATAAACAGGTTGTCAAAAGACACATAACATAGCCGTTATCTATGCATTCTGTATATGAAACGAAGTAAGACTGAGGCAAAACCATTTCTGGAGAACGACATATTTATTTTTTGTTCGAACAATGTAACACATGCAAAACTTTGTGTTTATAGGTGCATGTAACGGTACAGGAGATGTGGAGGTTTTTGATTAAAACATGTGAAACGTCTATTCGTAAAAAAAGTTAAAAACTTTGATCTTCCAAATCTCCGTAACCAGAAAATAGTTTCATAATTAGGTCTAACACAAAAAAAAAACACAGTTTTGAGGACTATAAAATACGCTCGGCTTCGTTAAGCATCTTTTTGTAACCGTTGCATATTACACAACGAAGACGCTCAAGTTAACCTTGTTTCACAAACTGCTTTGCAGATGTTTTCCAAAATTATTTTATTTTGTGTGTGAGCCTGTGTGTGTTTTTTGAATAGAGATGACATGGGAGAGTGAAAAAAGAGCATAGTATAAATAAATGGCCCTTAAACTCTCAAATAAAATGAATTCCAATTTGCTTTTTAACTTAAAAGTTATTTCGACTATATTTTATGAAGATAACACTAATTTTTCCTGTAAATATAAATGAACGTTTAACTGCATAGGTACCTGTAGAAGATCCCGATGTGTTTGCTTTTCCACCTGGGCCCGACTTAGCATCTGGAAAATAAATAATCAAATATTATTAGGATATCAGCAGGACACAACTATAACAATTTGTTGTATCTGCTAGCTATTCATCTGTCTAAGCAGGTACGGTACAAGTGAATTACAAGCTTTCCAAATTATTTGATCTCCGATGAATATAACAATTTGGATTGAATCAAAATACAAGGTGTATCGTTTCTTATGTGTAAAAAAATGGTCACCAATCTAAGACCTGACCCAAGGTAACCGCTTCTTAATATCATCAATGGATAAATGGTCTGCGCTCAGAACGTTCATAATTGTGAAAATGTCAAATGGTGTAAGACGAAACTTGTATGTCGGTCAAATTCATACGTACCACTTTGAGATCCAGATGTACTTTTACTAGTAGTTACTGGTACGTTATCTGGTTGGCTAGGTTTTTTAGGGGGCTTTTCTGGCTGCTTATCTACTGGTTTGGTAGGTTCCTTAGGGGGCTTCTCTGGTTCGGGTTCTGGTTCTTTAGCTGGTTTCTTATTTTCCGTAGCGGGATTTCCTTGTTTGTTAACTAGATGCAAATAGAAAGATTTATGTTAAAAATAACTTGCACTTGATATTAATATATCACACAACACTTACGTTACTAATAATATGACATTGTTCAGTATTTATTACCACATGGTAAGCGACTCAGATCGGAATCGTAACGGCAAAGATAATGACTAAAAGTAGTACCTTCAGAGTTTGCGACAGCCTTAGAGCCGGCTGTGGCCTTGCCTTTGGTGGATGCTGTAAAAAAAGTCATTTTTAACAGTAACCACTAACGTAAGCTTACCTAATGCTTTAAAGCATATTTAAAACAGGATGTTAATTATAAATAAGTATATAGTAATAAAATTAAAATATTGACAAAAGCATGATTTTGTTACTTTTATTTAAAACTCTATAATTGCGTCATTTATGTTTCAAGTAGGTACCTGTGGTTTTAGCCGTCGTCTGGGTTGTTTTCGATCCATATTTATCTGTGCTCGTGGCTGTAAAATAATTATTCCTCAGGATTAATGTTTCGATTGACATAAATCATTATTTTAATAAAATAAACAGGTTGTGAAAAGACACATAACATAGCCGTTATCTATGCATTCTGTATTTGAAACGAAGTAAGACTGAGGCAAAACCATTTCTGGAGAACGACATATTTATTTTTTGTGCGAACAATGTAATACACGCAAAACTTTGTGTTTATAGGTGCATGCAACGGTACAGGAGATGTGGAGGTTTTTGATTAAAATATGTGAAACGTCTTTTCGTAAAAAAAGTTAAAAACTTTGATCTTCCAAATCTCCGTAACCGGAAAATAGTTTCATAATTAGGTCTAACACAAAAAAAAACACGGTTTTGAGGACTATAAAATACGCTCGGTTTCGTTAAGCATCTTTTTGTAACCGTTGCATATTACACAACGAAGACGCTCAAGTTAACCTTGTTTCACAAACTGCTTTGCAGATGTTTTCCAAAATTATTTTATTTTGTGTGTGAGCCTGTGTGTGTTTTTTTAATAGAGATGACATGGGAGAGTGAAAAAAGAGCATAGTATAAATAAATGGTCCTTAAACTCTCAAATAAAATGAATTCCAATTTGCTTTTTAACTTAAAAGTTATTTCGACTATATTTTATGAAGATAACACTAATTTTTCCTGTAAATATAAATGAACGTTTAACTGCATAGGTACCTGTAGAAGATCCCGATGTGTTTGCTTTTCCACCTGGGCCCGACTTAGCATCTGGAAAATAAATAATCAAATATTATTAGGATATCAGCAGGACAAAACTATAACAATTTGTTGTATCTGCTAGCTATTCATCTGTCTAAGCAGGTACGGTACAAGTGAATTACAAGCTTTCCAAATTATTTGATCTCCGATGAATATAACAATTTGGATTGAATCAAAATACAAGGTGTATCGTTTCTTATGTGTAAAAAAATGGTCACCAATCTAAGACCTGACCCAAGGTAACCGCTTCTTAATATCATCAATGGATAAATGGTCTGCGCTCAGAACGTTCATAATTGTGAAAATGTCAAATGGTGTAAGACGAAACTTGTATGTCGGTCAAATTCATACGTACCACTTTGAGATCCAGATGTACTTTTACTAGTAGTTACTGGTACGTTATCTGGTTGGCTAGGTTTTTTAGGGGGCTTTTCTGGCTGCTTATCTACTGGTTTGGTAGGTTCCTTAGGGGGCTTCTCTGGTTCGGGTTCTGGTTCTTTAGCTGGTTTCTTATTTTCCGTAGGGGGATTTCCTTGTTTGTTAACTAGATGCAAATAGAAAGATTTATGTTAAGAATAACTTGCACTCCATTAATATCACACAACACTTACGTTACTAATAATATGACATTGTTCAGTATTTATTACCACATGGTAAGCGACTCAGATCGGAATCGTAACGGCAAAGATAATGACTAAAAGTAGTACCTTCAGAGTTTGCGACAGCCTTAGAGCCGGCTGTGGCCTTGCCTTTGGTGGATGCTGTAAAAAAAGTCATTTTTAACAGTAACCACTAACGTAGGCTTACCTAATGCTTTAAAGCATATTTAAAACATAATGTTAATTATAAATAAGTATATAGTAATAAAATTAAAATATTGACAAAAGCATGATTTTGTTACTTTTATTTAAAACTCTATAATTGCGTCATTTATGTTTCAAGTAGGTACCTGTGGTTTTAGCCGTCGTCTGGGTTGTTTTCGATCCATATTTATCTGTGCTCGTGGCTGTAAAATAATTATTCCTCAGGATTAATGTTTAGATTGACATAAATCATTATTTTAATAAAATAAACAGGTTGTGAAAAGACACATAACATAGCCGTTATCTATGCATTCTGTATATGAAACGAAGTAAGACTGAGGCAAAACCATTTCTGTAGAACGACATATTTATTTTTTGTGCGAACAATGTAACACACGCAAAACTTTGTGTTTATAGGTGCATGCAACGGTACAGGAGATGTGGAGGTTTTAGATTAAAACATGTGAAACGTCTTTTCGTAAAAAAAGTTAAAAACTTTGATCTTCCAAATCTCCGTAACCAGAAAATAGTTTCATAATTAGGTCTAACTCAAAAAAAAAACACAGTTTTGAGAACTATAAAATACGCTCGGCTTCGTTAAGCATCTTTTTGTAACCGTTGCATATTACACAACGAAGACGCTCAAGTTAACCTTGTTTCACAAACTGCTTTGCAGATGTTTTCCAAAATTATTTTATTTTGTGTGTGAGCCTGTGTGTGTTTTTTTAATAGAGATGACATGGGAGAGTGAAAAAAGAGCATAGTATAAATAAATGGTCCTTAAACTCTCAAATAAAATGAATTCCAATTTGCTTTTTAACTTAAAAGTTATTTCGACTATATTTTATGAAGATAACACTAATTTTTCCTGTAAATATTAATGATCGTTTAACTGCATAGGTACCTGTAGAAGATCCCGATGTGTTTGCTTTTCCACCTGTGCCCGACTTAGCATCTGGAAAATAAATAATTAAATATTATTAGGATATCAGCAGGACAAAACTATAACAATTTGTTGTATCTGATAGCTATTCATCTGTCTAAGCAGGTACGGTACAAGTGAATTACAAGCTTTCCAAATTAATTGATCTCTGATGAATATAACAATTTGGATTGAATCAAAATACAAGGTGTATCGTTTCTTATGTGTAAAAAAATGGTCACCAATCTAAGACCTGACCCAAGGTAAACGCTTCTTAATATCATCAATGGATAAATGGTCTGCGCTCAGAACGTTCATAATTGTGAAAATGTCAAATGGTGTAAGACGAAACTTGTATGACGGTCAAATTCATACGTACCACTTTGAGATCCAGATGTACTTTTACTAGTAGTTACTGGTACGTTATCTGGTTGGCTAGGTTTTTTAGGGGGCTTTTCTGGCTGCTTATCTACTGGTTTGGTAGGTTCCTTAGGGGGCTTCTCTGGTTCGGGTTCTGGTTCTTTAGCTGGTTTCTTATTTTCCGTAGGGGGATTTCCTTGTTTGTTAACTAGATGCAAATAGAAAGATTTATGTTAAGAATAACTTGCACTCCATTAATATCACACAACACTTACGTTACTAATAATATGACATTGTTCAGTATTTATTACCACATGGTAAGCGACTCAGATCGGAATCGTAACGGCAAAGATAATCACTAAAAGTAGTACCTTCAGAGTTTGCGACAGCCTTAGAGCCGGCTGTGGCCTTGCCTTTGGTGGATGCTGTAAAAAAAGTCATTTTTAACAGTAACCACTAACGTAAGCTTACCTAATGCTTTAAAGCATATTTAAAACAGGATGTTAATTATAAATAAGTATATAGTAATAAAATTAAAATATTGACAAAAGCATGATTTTGTTACTTTATTTAAAACTCTATAATTGCGTCATTTATGTTTCAAGTAGGTACCTGTGGTTTTACCCGTCGTCTGGGTTGTTTTCGATCCATATTTATCTGTGCTCGTGGCTGTAAAATAATTATTTCTCAGGATTAATGTTTCGATTGACATAAATCATTATTTTAATAAAATAAACAGGTTGTGAAAAGACACATAACATAGCCGTTATCTATGCATTCTGTATATGAAACGAAGTAAGACTGAGGCAAAACCATTTCTGGAGAACGACATATTTATTTTTTGTGCGAACAATGTAACACACGCAAAACTTTGTGTTTATAGGTGCATGCAACGGTACAGGAGATGTGGAGGTTTTAGATTAAAACATGTGAACGTCTTTTCGTAAAAAAAGTTAAAAACTTTGATCTTCCAAATCTCCGTAACCAGAAAATAGTTTCATAATTAGGTCTAACACAAAAAAAAAACACAGTTTTGAGGACTATAAAATACGCTCGGCTTCGTTAAGCATCTTTTTGTAACCGTTGCATATTACACAACGAAGACGCTCAAGTTAACCTTGTTTCACAAACTGCTTTGCAGATGTTTTCCAAAATTATTTTATTTTGTGTGTGAGCCTGTGTGTGTTTTTTTAATAGAGATGACATGGGAGAGTGAAAAAAGAGCATAGTATAAATAAATGGTCCTTAAACTCTCAAATAAAATGAATTCCAATTTGCTTTTTAACTTAAAAGTTATTTCGACTATATTTTATGAAGATAACACTAATTTTTCCTGTAAATATTAATGAACGTTTAACTGCATAGGTACCTGTAGAAGATCCCGATGTGTTTGCTTTTCCACCTGGGCCCGACTTAGCATCTGGAAAATAAATAATCAAATATTATTAGGATATCAGCAGGACACAACTATAACAATTTTTTGTATCTGCTAGCTATTCATCTGTCTAAGCAGGTACGGTACAAGTGAATTACAAGCTTTCCAAATTAATTGATCTCTGATGAATATAACAATTTGGATTGAATCAAAATACAAGGTGTATCGTTTCTTATGTGTAAAAAAATGGTCACCAATCTAAGACCTGACCCAAGGTAAACGCTTCTTAATATCATCAATGGATAAATGGTCTGCGCTCAGAACGTTCATAATTGTGAAAATGTCAAATGGTGTAAGACGAAACTTGTATGTCGGTCAAATTCATACGTACCACTTTGAGATCCAGATGTACTTTTACTAGTAGTTACTGGTACGTTATCTGGTTGGCTAGGTTTTTTAGGGGGCTTTTCTGGCTGCTTATCTACTGGTTTGGTAGGTTCCTTAGGGGGCTTCTCTGGTTCGGGTTCTGGTTCTTTAGCTGGTTTCTTATTTTCCGTAGGGGGATTTCCTTGTTTGTTAACTAGATGCAAATAGAAAGATTTATGTTAAGAATAACTTGCACTCCATTAATATCACACAACACTTACGTTACTAATAATATGACATTGTTCAGTATTTATTACCACATGGTAAGCGACTCAGATCGGAATCGTAACGGCAAAGATAATCACTAAAAGTAGTACCTTCAGAGTTTGCGACAGCCTTAGAGCCGGCTGTGGCCTTGCCTTTGGTGGATGCTGTAAAAAAAGTCATTTTTAACAGTAACCACTAACGTAAGCTTACCTAATGCTTTAAAGCATATTTAAAACAGGATGTTAATTATAAATAAGTATATAGTAATAAAATTAAAATATTGACAAAAGCATGATTTTGTTACTTTATTTAAAACTCTATAATTGCGTCATTTATGTTTCAAGTAGGTACCTGTGGTTTTACCCGTCGTCTGGGTTGTTTTCGATCCATATTTATCTGTGCTCGTGGCTGTAAAATAATTATTTCTCAGGATTAATGTTTCGATTGACATAAATCATTATTTTAATAAAATAAACAGGTTGTGAAAAGACACATAACATAGCCGTTATCTATGCATTCTGTATATGAAACGAAGTAAGACTGAGGCAAAACCATTTCTGGAGAACGACATATTTATTTTTTGTGCGAACAATGTAACACACGCAAAACTTTGTGTTTATAGGTGCATGCAACGGTACAGGAGATGTGGAGGTTTTAGATTAAAACATGTGAACGTCTTTTCGTAAAAAAAGTTAAAAACTTTGATCTTCCAAATCTCCGTAACCAGAAAATAGTTTCATAATTAGGTCTAACACAAAAAAAAAACACAGTTTTGAGGACTATAAAATACGCTCGGCTTCGTTAAGCATCTTTTTGTAACCGTTGCATATTACACAACGAAGACGCTCAAGTTAACCTTGTTTCACAAACTGCTTTGCAGATGTTTTCCAAAATTATTTTATTTTGTGTGTGAGCCTGTGTGTGTTTTTTTAATAGAGATGACATGGGAGAGTGAAAAAAGAGCATAGTATAAATAAATGGTCCTTAAACTCTCAAATAAAATGAATTCCAATTTGCTTTTTAACTTAAAAGTTATTTCGACTATATTTTATGAAGATAACACTAATTTTTCCTGTAAATATTAATGAACGTTTAACTGCATAGGTACCTGTAGAAGATCCCGATGTGTTTGCTTTTCCACCTGGGCCCGACTTAGCATCTGGAAAATAAATAATCAAATATTATTAGGATATCAGCAGGACACAACTATAACAATTTTTTGTATCTGCTAGCTATTCATCTGTCTAAGCAGGTACGGTACAAGTGAATTACAAGCTTTCCAAATTAATTGATCTCTGATGAATATAACAATTTGGATTGAATCAAAATACAAGGTGTATCGTTTCTTATGTGTAAAAAAATGGTCACCAATCTAAGACCTGACCCAAGGTAAACGCTTCTTAATATCATCAATGGATAAATGGTCTGCGCTCAGAACGTTCATAATTGTGAAAATGTCAAATGGTGTAAGACGAAACTTGTATGTCGGTCAAATTCATACGTACCACTTTGAGATCCAGATGTACTTTTACTAGTAGTTACTGGTACGTTATCTGGTTGGCTAGGTTTTTTAGGGGGCTTTTCTGGCTGCTTATCTACTGGTTTGGTAGGTTCCTTAGGGGGCTTCTCTGGTTCGGGTTCTGGTTCTTTAGCTGGTTTCTTATTTTCCGTAGGGGGATTTCCTTGTTTGTTAACTAGATGCAAATAGAAAGATTTATGTTAAGAATAACTTGCACTCCATTAATATCACACAACACTTACGTTACTAATAATATGACATTGTTCAGTATTTATTACCACATGGTAAGCGACTCAGATCGGAATCGTAACGGCAAAGATAATCACTAAAAGTAGTACCTTCAGAGTTTGCGACAGCCTTAGAGCCGGCTGTGGCCTTGCCTTTGGTGGATGCTGTAAAAAAAGTCATTTTTAACAGTAACCACTAACGTAAGCTTACCTAATGCTTTAAAGCATATTTAAAACAGGATGTTAATTATAAATAAGTATATAGTAATAAAATTAAAATATTGACAAAAGCATGATTTTGTTACTTTTATTTAAAACTCTATAATTGCGTCATTTATGTTTCAAGTAGGTACCTGTGGTTTTAGCCGTCGTCTGGGTTGTTTTCGATCCATATTTATCTGTGCTCGTGGCTGTAAAATAATTATTCCTCAGGATTAATGTTTCGATTGACATAAATCATTATTTTAATAAAATAAACAGGTTGTGAAAAGACCCATAACATAGCCGTCATCTATGCATTCTGTACCTACATGAACTGAAGTAAGACTGAGCCTAAATTATTGCTTTAAAACGACTTATTTTTTGTTCGAACAATGTAACACACGCAAACTTTGTGTTTATAAGTGCATTCAACAGTATAGGAGCTGTGGAGGTTTTTGATTAAAACATGTGAAACGTGTTTTTATAAAAAAAATAAAAACTTTAATTTTCCAAATCTATGTAACCAGAAGGTTCATAGGTCTATACAAAAAAAAAAACACACAGTATTGAGGACTATAAAATACGCTCGGCTACGTTATGCATCTTTTTGTAACCGTTGACCACAACAAAGACGCTCAAGTTAACCTTTTTTAACAAACTGCTTTGCAGATGTTTTCCAAAATTATGTTCTTTTGTTTGTGAGCCTTTGTGTGTGTTTTTGTTATAAAGACGACATGGGAGAGTGAAAATAGAGCATAGTATAAATAAATGGTCCTAAAACTCTAAAATAAAATCAAGTCCAAATTGCTTTTTAACATAAATGTTGTTTTGACTACATTATACGAAGGTAACACAAATTTTTTCTGTAAATATAATTTAAAGTTTAACTGCATAGGTACCTGTAGATAATCCCGATGTTTTTGCTGCTCCACCTGGGCCCGACTTAGCAACTGGAAAAATAAATAATCAAATATTTTTTGGTTATCAGCAGGACAAAACTAAAACAATTTGTTGTATCTGCGAGCTATTCATCTGTCTAAGCAGGTACGGTACAGGTGAATTACAAGCTTTCCAAATTAATTGATCTCTGATGAATATAACAATTTGAATTGAATCAAAATACTAGGTGTATCGTTTCTTATGTGTATAAAAATGGTCACTTATTTAAAACCTGATCCAAGGTAAACGCTTCTTAATCTCATCAATGGATAAATGGTCTACTATCGGAATGTTCATATTTGTGAAAATGTGAAATGGTATAAAACGAAACTTGTATGTCGGTCAAATTCATACGTACCACTTTGAGATCCAGATGTACTTTTACCAATATTTATTGTTACGATAGCTGGTTGGCTAGGTTTTTTCTTTTCTGGCTGCTTATCTGCTGGTTTGATAAGTTTCTTAGGGGGCTTCTCTGGATTGTTATCTGGTTTGTTGGATCCCTTAGGGCGATTTACTCGTGTTTTATCTGGATGCAAATAGGAAAATTTAAATTAAGAAGACTTTACTCCCACCTACCTACAACCAGCAGGCGCCCACGTTCCGCAGTAGTAGCAGACGAGTCAAGTAAATTGTTTTATACTACTCTGCAGAGCGGCTCATCCCACCGTCTCTCGGAAGATGCATTGTTGGCTGGATTTTTATTCGGCCAAGCGAGTCTCCAGGCATCCATAGCCTTGGTGAAACACGGCACATTAGAATTAATCAGTGTGAAGGCTAGGATTTTCCTGATTAATTTATCAGTGCCGTGGACCGAGGATATGAAAACCGGTAAACTAATACTAGAAATTTTGGGGACTTTATTTTTCAATAAATTGTTGCATGAAGGAGGGATCCCACAAGAACGCTGTAATCATTCGCTAGTGCCCATCTTCGAGATTAAAAGTGATCTACAGGACTGCAAGAACTATCGAGGGATAAAGCTCATGTCACATAATATGAAGGTATGGGAGAAAGTTATTGAGAAAGGTTGCGAGAGGAGAGTGAGATTACCCCAAACCAGTTTGGGCATATGCTAGGTCGAGGAACAATGGACGCAACTTTTGCACTCCGCCAATTGTGCGAGAAGTATAGACGCGCACACAAGAACTTGCACATGGTGTTCATTGATCTGGAGAAAGCGTATGATGGTGGAGGGTATCTCGGGTCACTCGTGCAAAGCGATGGCGAAGTAGATCGGACGCTTAAGCACAGAATTAACACTGGATGGATGAAATGGCGGCAGGCAATCTGAGGCTTCCGCATTCCCCTTAATCTTAAGGGGAAGATATATAAAACCATGATTAGACATGCTGTCTTGTATGGATCAGAATGTTGGGCCACAAAAGGGATGAATGAAAGGCAATTGCATGCAGCTAAGATGAGAATCCTAAGAGGGATATTTGGTGTTACACGAATGGATAGAATAACACATTGAAATGATTACATAAGAGGAAGTTTGAAAGTGGTACCGGTAACTAAAAAGTTGTGTGGAAATCAGTTGTCGTGGTTTAATATGCATGTGTAAAAAAATAAGGTTTACCGTTGTCGAAGAAGAATATTGGAATTCTGTTAAATCCTACTTAAATATAAGGTCGTCATCATCTTCCTAGCCTTTTCCCAACTATATTGGGGTCGGCTTTCAGTCTAACCGGATGCAGCCGAGTACCAGTATTTTACATGGAGCGACTGCCTATCTGACCTCCACAACCCAGTTACGGGGCAATACGAAACCCATTGGTAAGAGTGTTTGTCAGAGTTTCGGGTTTTGACGTTTTTTAACAACTATCAAAAATCCTCGAATGACAACCGGGATCAACGGCTTAACGTGCTTTCCGAGGCACGGAAAACACATACATTTACATACATATAAGGTAAAATGATAAAATCCTTGATATGCGTATGCGCACCTTTTACGTTATTTCACTATACACCTTGAAATTTTAAAGTTTACTTTACATTCTATCGGACGGTCTATATTTTTTTCGAATATTCCAGTACTTTTATTTTACTACTTATCTTTCAGTCTACACTTAGAATGAGAAGCAAGTCAGTGTCAGTCACAGATAATATAGGTCACCTCTGTCTATCCCTTCGAAGAAAACAGACCTGTAGGCCAATTCTCGTAATTTAAAACGTTCAAAATCTAGTCGCAGTCTCATCTCAGCGACATACAAATGTCAAAAACTTGTCAAAATGTACTGAAATTTGAGGTATTTTTGACAGATTGAGACTGAGATCAGACTGTGAACGTTCTTAAAATTACCAGAATTGCCCCTCTGATGTTATTTATAGACCTATAACTTATTGTAGTCAAAAATCGTAACCAACCTGAGTACTTATATAAAACTGTCGCACAAAACAAAACTCTTACTACGAGGTTTTTTTCAAATGTTAAAATCAAATTCTATAAGAAAAACACTAAGAGGTTTTCTATTACTATGACAGAATACAATAATCCTATTATATTTTTAGTGATTATTGTATTTTTTGTTTGGCTGCCTTGAGAACCAGTATGGATATTTAGTATATTTTTTTGGTACTTGTGGAACGTAGCGCTTTATTTACCCATACCATATATCATAAAAGAATCAACCATCTGATCTATAGTCATGCAAGGATCTAGCTCTGATGACCAATTGACCTGCTCCAGTGCTGCATTAATTGCCACGTAATAGCTGCTACCTTAAAATAATTCAACTCAGTTTTAACATTTGAAAAAACCTCTTAATAAGAGGTTTGTTTTGTGCAACAGCTTTATAAAAGTACTCAGGTTGGTTACGATTTTTGACTAACAATAAGTTATAGGTGTATAAATAACATCAGGTCTGTTTTCTTCGAAGGAATAGACAGAGGTGACCTATAATAGTACACCCATATTTCACCAGTTATATTTAAGTCCCATGTAACAGGGGGCGAGTATATTTCTACCAACCGGGCACACATCCAGAGTCCGGGCTGCTACTGAGAAATTCCTGATGGAAAAACCCAATGCTCGACTTGAGAATTGAACCCAGGACCTAACACTCAGCAGTAGCGCTGCGACCACTAGTCATACGAGGCAGTGTTTTGATAGTTCATGAAGGTTTAAATTCTCACCTAAGTAGCTTTTAGCGCTTGAAATTGCTCCGGATATACTGCGACCACTTCCTTCTGTAATGATAAATGGCATTCATATTTAAGTGTATAAACTTTTATAAATTTTTAATAATTAGTAATTTAATTAAATGATTCTTACTGCTGGATGAACTTGCAATAGCTTGTGCTTTACTTTCACTTTTTCCGCCAGATCCTAGAACGTTAAAAAACTCATATTATTAATTTAGTATTTCTTGACACGTACAAGAACATATTTCATGTTTAGTCTCAATAGCACTGTCAGATTCAGCCTTTTCGTGTGCCCTCGTTTATCAATAGTAATTCAGATAGAAAATTAGTGGTTACAGTCCACAGGCTCAGATATGGACACATTCCATGTAATAAGTTTGCGTTATACTAAAAAACGTGTGGAGTGTGTTGTTGTGGAAGACTTACTCGTATAACTTACTCGTATATCACTTCTTGATGGAATGTGTTTGATATGAGTCTTATAGAAATTATCTATTTGGGGTCTTGAGGTTTAACCGACTTGTTAGGGGACATTCCATAAAATTCAGTCTTAACCAAATGGTGATGTTGCTAAGAGTCTGTTCAGGTTCATAAGTCATAAGTCATTTATAAATTTTTCGAACAAGGTACACTAATGATGTTACATACTCGTACAGATATGCCGCGCGATGTATCGTGCGCTATGTAGCCAGAGGACGGACACATTTTGCAATCAAGCCAGCCAATCTCGACAGTAAAATTAAAATAAGCCTAGCCAATAAAAAAATAAAAAAAGAATGACAAATTTTGACAAACTGATTAATAATAAATACCATAAAGCAATGTCAAAAAAAAATTACTTTACCAAATAAAATGAAAACTAATAATAAGACTAAGTCAATATACAATAATAATGTCAATATACAATATACCTAGATGTCCAAATACAATACTAATAATGTCAATATAGTCCTAATGTCTTTATACAAAACTTATGTGAAGAACAACAAAAGATATTATTTATTAGAATGTCAACAATCCGTCATTGGATTTTTGTCTGCTATAAATTCCGAAATACTGTAATATGCTTTGTTCACAAGTAAGGGTTTAACCGTTTCTTAAATAAGCTCACGTTCAATTCATTGATTGACGACGGTAAGCGGTTAAATACAACTGGCGCCATTCAAAAAACACTTTTGTACATAAATACCTTCTTATACATAAGCTATTATTATCCCGTCGACTTCGCTTATTAAGATCTGACATTTTTTTAAACAACTTTGTATTGGTCATAACGAATACAGCAACCTCAAAAATATGTAAATATAAATGAGTCAAAATTTTAAATTTAATAAAGAATGTCTTTCATGTATCTATGACTTGCAATCCAAACATTGACCTGATAATTTTTTTTTACTTTAAAGATTATTTCCCTATTATTAGTTCATGGCCCAAATGTAATCCGTAGCAGTCAATGATTTCAAAAGAGTATTATATAATTACGTCAATGGTAGCAGTACCTATATTTTTAGTATACGATGAGACTGACATTCGCATTGCGGTCATAAAAATTCCATTTTTTTTATTGCACTGTCTGTCGTATTAATAGACAACCTCTAAGTGTTTTCCTTGCAGAATTTGATTTTAACATTTGAAAAAAACCTCGTAATAAGAGGTTTGTTTTGTGCGACAGCTTTATATAAGTACTCAGCTTGGTTACGATTTTTGACTAACAATAAGTTACAGGTGTATAAATAACATCAGGTCTGTTTTCTTCGAAGGAATAGACAGAAGTGACCTATAATAGTACACTCATATTTCACCAGTTATATTTAAGTCCCATGTAATAGGGGGCGAGTATATTTCTACCAACCAGGCACACATCCAGAGTTCGGGCTGCTACTGAGAAATTCCTGATGGACAAACCCAATTCAAGACTTGAGAATCGAACCCAGGACCTAACGCTCAGCAGTAGCGCTTGCGACCACTAGTCATACGAGGCAGTCCTTTGATAATTCTTGAATGTTTAAATTCTCACCTAAGTAGCTTTTAGCGCTTGAAATTGCTCCTGATGAACTGCGACCACTTCCTTCTGTAATGATAAATGTCATTCATATTTAAGTATTCTACTTTTATAAATTTTTAATAATTTGTAATTTAATTAAATCATTCTTACTGTTGGATGAACTTGCAAAAGATTGTGCTTTACTTTCACTTTTTCCGCCAGATCCTACAATTTTAAAAATTTCATATTATTAATTTACTATTTCTTGATACGTACAAGAACATATTTCATGTTTACTCTCAATAGCACTGTCAGATTCAGCCTTTTCGTGTGCCCTCGTTTATCAATAGTAATTCAAATAGAAAATTAGTGCTTACAGTCCACAGGCTCAGATATGGACACATTCCATGTAATAACTTTGCTTTCATGCCAAAAAAACGGGTAAGTAATATATGATATAATTACAAAACCTCTAATATTTACAAGATATAACAACTGAACCTATAATTTTATTTGATATATTGATCAGTATATAAAATAAACAATTGATATAATTTTAAACTAACTAATTTCTATAAGCATAACAGACAATTAATATAAAACTGTTTGATATACCACTCAAAAGACATAAAAATTATTTAGTCTAATGCGATTTAAAAAAAAAAGTTATTTCTATCATAATTAGTGACCGAAGTGGTTCACCAAAGTTTCACAAGAACTCCATAGACAAATTTTCGTTTCACAACCAAGCAACGTTTCGTATAATATTTATTTCGAAAACAACTTATTCCGCAAATGTTTTATTTTATCAACACTCGTTTTACAAACATTTTGCAAACAATTCTTTCAACAAACGAATCAGATGATTTGAATCATTTATACATTATTCATTTCTCATTTAGATTCCTTAGGACAAATCGTCCCGTCTACAGTTAGGGTTTCCGTCAGCAGGTCGACGGAGCCCAGCTGCACGGGGCTCCTATTTCTGTCTGCAGGGCTTAAAGGAACCTAACCAACCGAACCTCGGGGTGCCCCTGACGTCGACCGTCTATGGTTAGGGTTTCCATCAGCAGGTCGAAGGAGCCCCGCTGCACGGGGCTCCTATTTCTGTCTGCAGGGTTTAAAGGAACCCAACTAACCGAAGCTCGGGGTGCCCCTAAGTCGACCGCTAGGGTTAGGGTTTCAGTCAGCAGGAGCCCCGCTGAGCGGGTTCGCTGAGCGTAATGACGGTATGAATAGATAGAACTAATGATTTTCGATTAAATAAACATTATATCCAATAACGTTATACGAAATAAGTTTTAGAGCAAAAAATGTTATTCATAAAGAAATTATATCAACAGTTGCTATATCAAACGTTTATTGTATCTTTTGAACTTTATTGAAATGAAAATATACCAAATAACTTTATATGATATGAGACGCACCCCAAAAAAACGTGTGGAGTGTGTTGTTGTGGAAGAATTACTATTACATCACTTATTGATGAAACGTGTTCGATATGAGTCTCAAAGAAATGATTTATTTGGGGTCTTGAGGTTAAACCGACTTGTTATGGGACATTCCATAAAATTCAGTCTTAACCAAATGGTGATGTTGCGAAGAGTCTGTTCAGGTTCATGGCCCAAATGTAATCCGTAGCAGTCAATGATTTCAAAAGAGTAATATATTGTCAATGGTAGCAGTATGTATTTAGTATACGATGAGACTGACATTCGCATTGCGGTCATAAAAGTCCCTATTTTTTTATTGCACTGTCTGTCATATTAATAGAATACCTCTAAGTGTTTTCCTTATAGAATTTGATTTTAACAATAGAAAAAAAAAAACGTAATTAGAGGTTTGTTTTGTGCGACAGCTTTATATAAGTACTCAGCTTGGTTACAATTTTTGACTAACAATTAGTTTTAGGTGTATAAATAACATCAGGTCTATTTACTTTGAAGGGATAGACAGAAGTGACCTATAATAGTACACAAATATTTCACCAGTTATATTTAAGTCCCATGTAATAGGGGGCGAGTATATTTCTACCAACCAGGCACACATCCAGAGTCCGGGCTGCTACTGAGAAATTCCTGATGGACAAACCCAATTCAAGACTTGAGAATCGAACCCAGGACCTAACGCTCAGCAGTAGCGCTTGCGACGACTAGTCCAACGAGGCAGTCCTTTGATAATTTTTTAATGTTTAAATTCTCACCTAAGTAGCTTTTAGCGCTTGAAATTGCTCCTGATGAACTGCGACCACTTCCTTCTGTAATGATAAATGTCATTCATATTTAAGTATCTAAACTTTTATAAATTTTTAATAATTTGTAATTTAATTAAATCATTCTTACTGTTGGATGAACTTGCAAAAGATTGTGCTTTACTTTCACTTTTTCCGCCAGATCCTACAATTTTAAAAATTTCATATTATTAATTTACTATTTCTTGATACGTACAAGAACATATTTCATGTTTACTCTCAATAGCACTGTCAGATTCAGCCTTTTCGTGTGCCCTCGTTTATCAATAGTAATTCAAATAGAAAATTAGTGCTTACAGTCCACAGGATCAGATATGGACACATTCCATGTAATAACTTTGCTTTCGTGCCAAAAAAACGGGTAAATAATATATGATATAATTACAAAACCTCTAATATTTACAAGATATAACAACTGAACCTATAATTTTATTTGTTATATTGATCAGTAAATAAAATAAACAATTGATATAATTTTAAACTAACTAATTTCTAACTAACCGAAGCTCGGGGTGCCCCTAAGTCGACCGCTAGGGTTAGGGTTTCAGTCAGCAGGAGCCCCGCTGAGCGGGTTCGCTGAGCGTAATGACGGTATGAATAGATAGAACTAATGATTTTCGATTAAATAAACATTATATCCAATAACGTTATACAAAATAAGTTTTAGAGCAAAAAATGTTATTCATAAAGAAATTATATCAACAGTTGGTATATCAAACGTTTATTGTATCTTTTGAACGTTATTGAAATGAAAATATACCAAATAACTTTATATGATATGAGACGCACCCCAAAAAAACGTGTGGAGTGTGTTGTTGTGGAAGACTTACTATTACATCACTTATTGATGAAACGTGTTCGATATGAGTCTCAAAGAAATGATTTATTTGGGGTCTTGAGGTTAAACCGACTTGTTATGGGACATTCCATAAACTTCAGTCTTAATCAAATGGTGATGTTGCGAAGAGTCTGTTCAGGTTCATGGCCCAAATGTAATCCGTAGCAGTCAATGATTTAAAAGAGTTATATATTGTCAATGGTAGCAGTATGTATTTAGTATACGATGAGACTGACATTCGCATTGCGGTCATAAAAGTCCCTATTTTTTTTATTGCACTGTCTGTCATATTAATAGAATACCTCTAAGTGTTTTCCTTATAGAATTTGATTTTAACAATAGAAAAAAAAACGTAATTAGAGGTTTGTTTTGTACGACAGCTTTATATAAGTACTCAGCTTGGTTACAATTTTTGACTAACAATAAGTTTTAGGTGTATAAATAACATCAGGTCTATTTACTTTGAAGGGATAGACAGAAGTGACCTATAATAGTACACAAATATTTCACCAGTTATATTTAAGTCCCATGTAATAGGGGGCGAGTATATTTCTACCAACCAGGCACACATCCAGAGTCCGGGCTGCTACTGAGAAATTCCTGATGGACAAACCCAATTCAAGACTTGAGAATCGAACCCAGGACCTAACGCTCAGCAGTAGCGCTTGCGACCACTAGTCCAACGAGGCAGTCCTTTGATAATTTTTGAATGTTTAAATTCTCACCTAAGTAGCTTTTAGCGCTTGAAATTGCTCCTGATGAACTGCGACCACTTCCTTCTGTAATGATAAATGTCATTCATATTTAAGTATCTAAACTTTTATAAATTTTTAATAATTTGTAATTTAATTAAATCGTTCTTACTGTTGGATGAACTTGCGAAAGATTGTGCTTTACTTTCACTTTTTCCGCCAGATCCTACAATTTTAGAAATTTCATATTATTAATTTACTATTTCTTGATACGTACAAGAACATATTTCATGTTTACTCTCAATAGCAATATCAGATTCAGCCTTTTCGTGTGCCCTCGTTTATCAATAGTAATTCAAATAGAAAATTAGTGCTTACAGTCCACAGGCTCAGATATGGACACATTCCATGTAATAACTTTGCTTTCGTGCCAAAAAAAACGGGTTAGTAATATATGATATAATTACAAAACCTCTAATATTTACAAGATATAACAACTGAACCTATAATTTTATTTGATATATTGATCAGTAAATAAAATAAACAATTGATATAATTTTAAACTAACTAATTTCTAACTAACCGAAGCTCGGGGTGGCCCTAAGTCGACCGCTAGGGTTAGGGTTTCAGTCAGCAGGAGCCTCGCTGAGCGGGTTCGCTGAGCGTAATGACGGTATGAATATATATTATAAACGATAGAACTAATGATTTTCGATTAAATAAACATTATATCCAATAACGTTATACGAAATAAGTTTTAGAACAAAAAAATGTTATTCATAAAGAAATTATATCAACAGTTGGTATATCAAACGAAACGTTTATTGTATCTTTTGAACGTTATTGAAATGAAAATATACCAAATAAATTTATATGATATGAGACGCACCCCAAAAAAACGTGTGGAGTGTGTTGTTGTGGAAGACTTACTATTACATCACTTATTGATGAAACGTGTTCGATATGAGTCTCAAAGAAATGATTTATTTGGGGTCTTGAGGTTAAACCGACTTGTTATGGGACATTCCATAAAATTCAGTCTTAACCAAATGGTGATGTTGCGAAGAGTCTGTTCAGGTTCATGGCCCAAATGTAATCCGTAGCAGTCAATGATTTCAAAAGAGTAATATATTGTCAATGGTAGCAGTATGTATTTAGTATACGATGAGACTGACATTCGCATTGCGGTCATAAAAGTCCCAATTTTTTTTATTGCACTGTCTGTCATATTAATAGAATACCTCTAAGTGTTTTCCTTATAGAATTTGATTTTAACAATAGAAAAAAAAACGTAATTAGAGGTTTGTTTTGTACGACAGCTTTATATATGACGGCGCATTGCTAGCGCCATCTGTTGAGAGATACGTCGGAACGAGATTTGACAACTGTCAGTCTAGCGGAGCGTCGAGGCGATGGTCTGCGCGGCCATGTTGAACGTCAGATGTTTCTGAACGTCAACGGCGAGCGCACCACGTATCCGACGAATCGCTTTTGTTCCGAGTAATCTTGCCCCTTTTTGTTTCAAAAATAATTAAAACCGATTGATTAAGTGATTACCTAATTACTAGTGAATAGATTTTAGTGAGATTCTGTAAGGAAGATATTTTGTGCGATTAAATAACTTTTGATTGTGACTCGAGTGATTCTTTGTTGGTTCCTACCCACATTACCACTTGTTGAAGAGATGGCCGATTCTGATGGTGACGGGCAACTGCCCATATCAGAAGTGGGATCCCATGTGCTACCGCCCGAGGAAAAACGCCCGCCTGACGAAAATAGCGCCTTGAAGTTGTTGAGTAATATGGAAACCCTACTTACTCGTATGTTAGCAACGTCGCAACCGCCGGTGGCAAGAGCTAGTGCCCAGTCCAGTGCAGTGCAGCTCGTACAGTTTAATCCGGAAGATGCTGACGCGGATATCGAAGGTTGGTGCAAGATTACAGAACTTATAGTCTTGAGTAAACATCTAGAGGGTGTGGATTTGCTTGTGGCTCTTACCGGTGCACTAAAAGGCCGCGCAGCCTCTTGCTTGACCAAGTTAAATTTGAATGAGCTTACATGGGAGGCTGTAAAACAAAGTTTAATGGCCAGATTTTGTAGACCGAAATTATTTCAAGACTACTTTGATGAAGTATTGCGATTTCAAATTGGAGCTAAGGAAACCGCATCAGAAACTGGCCTACGCTTATGGAATATGATCGAATGTATACCCAAGACTCAAATGCCAGAAGATGTTATAACTGGATTCGTCATATCGGTCTTATGTCAGAAAGATGGTTTGATACGCCGTGAGTTAAACGCACATGCTGTCACTACTAAAGCTCAGCTATTTAGAATCTTAAGCGGCATTTCACTAAAGCGAAGATTGGAGGTTACTGAAACCCAAGAACCTGATTTCAAGCGACCTAGAATTTCGGACGCAAGATTTCCCGGTAAATGTCATTGGTGTGGACTCCCTGGACATCGGCAAGCCGAGTGTAGGAAGCGACGAGAAGATTCTTCTGCGATGACTAAACAGCAAGATCCCTCAACTGCCGCACGTGCCCCCGAGAAGACTTCGACTGTAACCTGCTACATTTGCGGTAATCCAGGACACATTGCAACGAATTGTCAAGAAAAAGGGAAAGGTGGTGGAGCTGCTGCAAGGAAAGAGGTCAATCTCTGCGAACAACGGTTGTCGAGGGGTACCTTGAGGACGTCATCCGGTGAGTCAGTCTCCTTTTTATTTGATAGCGGATCGTCTTGCTCTTTGATAAAAGAAAGCTTATCTAGTAAGTTCCCAGGTACTGTGTGCAATAATATCGTGTATCTTACGGGCATTGGCGGCGATGAAATAAAATGTACGTCACAAATTTCGAGTGAGGTAAATCTTGGAGAAATCTTACAAATCTTGACATTTCATGTAGTACCAGACTCTTGTCTTATGGACCCTGTTATAATAGGTAGGGACATTTTAGAAAACGGTGTAATCGTCAAAATTTATAAAGATAACTTGATATTTCATTTTGAGGAACAAGCTAATGTTTGTGAGTCGATTGCTACCCATCCAGACTTTACTCAGGTAGATACGGATTTGACAGGTGATGATAGAGACGCCCTTATTAAACTATTGATCCAATATGCTAGCAGCTTCGTAGAGGGTGTTCCCCATAGGCGTGTGAACACAGGAGAGTTAGAAATTAATTTAGTAGACCTACATAAAACTGTACAAAGACGCCCATATAGGTTAGCGCCAATAGAAAAGCAAATTGTTAGGGAAAAGGTTCAAGAGCTCCTCGATGCGGGTGTGATTCGGGAAAGCTCATCACCATTCGCGAGTCCAATTCTCTTGGTGAAGAAAAAAGATAACACCGAGAGAATGTGTGTCGATTATCGGGAGCTTAACTCCAATACGCGACCCGAACACTACCCCTTGCCTCGTATTGAGGAACAGATAGATCAGCTCAGTGGTGCCCATTATTTCACATCCTTAGATATGGCATCAGGATTTCACCAAATCCCTATCCACCATGACTCAGTAGAAAAGACAGCGTTTGTAACGCCCGAGGGGCAGTACGAATATCTCGCGATGCCCTTCGGGTTACGCAATGCCCCATCGGTTTATCAACGCTGCATCACAAAGGCTGTCCATCAGCTGAAGGATAAACCTCTGATTTACATGGATGACGTATTATGTTATTCTGATGACATACCAGAGGGTCTTAAACGTCTTGATGAAGTCTTAAATGCTCTCTCTACCGCTGGTTTCTCATTAAACCTTAAAAAATGTAAGTTTATGAAAAAGAAAATTGACTTCTTGGGTTATTCTCTCCAGTGCGGAGAGGTGGGACCAAACTCGCGCAAGATACAGGCTTTAATTGACTCTCCCCAGCCTAAAACTGCGACGCAAATACGTCAATTTTTAGGTCTTGCGTCTTATTTCCGGAAATTTATCCCTGGATTTACAAACATCGTTGGCCCGTTGTATCCTTTAACAAAACTGAAAGGTCCTGTAAAATGGGAAGAAAAACATGAAAATATCCGTAATACCATTATAGAGATACTTACCTCCGCACCAGTTCTGATGATCTTTAACCCGGACTTACCCGTTGAATTGCATTGCGACGCCAGCTCCGAGGGCTATGGGGCAATCCTAATACAGAAAAAGAAAGACCTGCCTCATGTTATAGAATACTTTAGCCGACGTACGTCCGAAGTAGAGTCTCGCTATCACTCGTACGAACTAGAAACACTGGCAGTCGTACGAGCTGTAGAACACTTCCGGCATTATTTATACGGCCGACGTTTCAAGGTTTTCACGGACTGTAACTCATTAAAGGCATCGAAATCTAAAACTGATCTAACCCCACGTGTTCATCGCTGGTGGGCCTTTTTACAAGCCTACGATTTCGACATCGTATATCGCGAAGGTCGTGGCATGGAACACGCGGATTACCTCTCTAGAAATCCCTTGCCAGATCCTAATAGCTTAGCTTCCACATCGAAAGTTTCACCAAAACCCACAGCCAAGACAGTACATTTTGTAGAATTACATCAGGGTTGGCTTTCTGTAGAACAAAAACGTGATGCAGAGATCCAAGACTTGATCAGCAAGCACAATAATAACGATTTTCCCGAAACGGTTGGTCAGACGTATGACGTTAGGGATGGCATTCTTTATAGGAAGGTGGTAAGAAACAAGATCATTTCATGGCTACCAGTCGTCCCTCGCTCCTTAATATGGAGCTTGATCAATCACGTTCATAATGAATTACAACATCTGGGTAGTGACAAAACACTGGACAAACTGTATGAACAGTACTGGTTCCCTCAGATGTCCAAGTGCGTTAGGAAATTTATTGACTCTTGCATTGTCTGCAAGGCATCAAAAGGTCCCTCAGGTGCTCAGCCTGTGCAGCTACACTCCATTCCAAAAGTTTCGGTTCCGTGGCACACGATTCATATAGACTTCACCGGGAAACTAAGTGGAAAAAGTGACCGTAAGGAATATTGTTCGGTAATTATCGACGCGTTCACTAAATACGTGTTATTAGAGCATACCTCTTCATTAGACGCAGCCAGTGCAGTTCGAGCTCTTAAAAATGCCGTTTTCCTTTTTGGAGCACCTAAGCGCATAATAGCCGATCAGGGCAGGTGTTACATTAGCCAGGATTTTAAGAACTTTTGTTCAGAATGTAATATTAAGCTGCATTTTATAGCAACGGGCTCCAGCAGGGCAAACGGGCAAGTAGAACGCGTGATGCGTACTTTGAAAAGTTTGCTAACGATTATCGAAAACGACCCGAACAAAGCGTGGCGTGACGAGTTAGGAAATGTTCAATTAGCGCTTAATAGTACTAAGTCTACAGTCACCAAATTTACGCCAACAGAACTCATGTTCGGTATCCGTTCCCAATCTCTAGGTATGTCGAAAATTAGGTCTTCAAGTCCAGATTCAGAACAAGAGCAGCGAATTGACCTAGAGTCAGCTAGGCAAGATGCGTCTAATAACATAAAAAGGGCAGCCGCATCCGATACTCTACGATTTAACAAAGGTCGAGCCACTATCAAGCCGTTTTCTAAAGGCGATTTCGTATTTATCAAAAGTAGCGAACGAAACCAAACCAAATTAGATAGGAAGTTTAGGGGTCCTTATGTAATAACCGCAGTATTAGACAATGATCGTTACGAGTTGAAAAGCATAACCGGTTCACATCGTACTTTTAAATACGCGCATGAGAACTTGCGCCCAGTACCTCAGGGTCACGACGGGTTAGTTGAAATATCTACTAGTTTGATGATTGAGGAGGAGGCCATGACGGCGCCGGAAAACGTTGAACTCGATAATGGTCACCCCGACAGACCAAGTAGTTGTGATACTTTAACTGCAAGCTCCGATACCCTTTCCGCAGGATCAGACACACTTACAGCAGAGTCAGATACCCTTTCTAACATCTCAGATCATGAAATCATTGAGCAAGTCCAAATTCACGCAGAGCAAGACAGTCCGTAACTTATAGGTATGTGTAATCTGTAAGCATTATTTGTATGAAGTCTACTTAACTATGTTGGGACGTTGGGAGCAGTCATCGCATAATGTGAAGGTGGTCGAAGGGATAATGTCGTCCGGGCCATGCAGCTGATAGCGGCTGGTCGAGGGGACACATGCATCCGGTCCAACCTTAAGTGTTCACTGGTCGAAGGGACAGTGTCGTCCGGGCCATGCACTAGTGGCTGGTCGAAAGGACACACCCGTCCGGTCCAAGATAATATTGTGTGGAAAGTTGATCGCAACACGACGGTATCGTCCGGGCCAGACCTAAGGGTTGGTTGATAGGACATGCTGATCGAGTTTAGAGTGCATTGCTTGTTAACTGTTTAGAGAAAGGTGCCGTCCGGTCCATGAGTGGTCGAAAGGACACACGCTTTCTTTTGTTCTGAGACAGTTGAAGTCACGCTTTCTTTTGTTCTGAGACATGTTATGTCTACCAGTCATAGCTTGTCAGGTTGGGCGAGCGGGTAGGTTACTGACACCCGTTCGATTGATTATGTGGTTGTTACAGGACTGCAATCTGATGCGCCCGAGGACGGTCGAAAGTCAGTCCGGCCGTGACGGCGCATTGCTAGCGCCATCTGTTGAGAGATACGTCGGAACGAGATTTGACAACTGTCAGTCTAGCGGAGCGTCGAGGCGATGGTCTGCGCGGCCATGTTGAACGTCAGATGTTTCTGAACGTCAACGGCGAGCGCACCACGTATCCGACGAATCGCTTTTGTTCCGAGTAATCTTGCCCCTTTTTGTTTCAAAAATAATTAAAACCGATTGATTAAGTGATTACCTAATTACTAGTGAATAGATTTTAGTGAGATTCTGTAAGGAAGATATTTTGTGCGATTAAATAACTTTTGATTGTGACTCGAGTGATTCTTTGTTGGTTCCTACCCACATTACCACTTGTTGAAGAGATGGCCGATTCTGATGGTGACGGGCAACTGCCCATATATAAGTACTCAGCTTGGTTACAATTTTTGACTAACAATAAGTTTTAGGTGTATAAATAACATCAGGTCTATTTACTTTGAAGGGATAGACAGAAGTGACCTATAATAGTACACAAATATTTCACCAGTTATATTTAAGTCCCATGTAATAGGGGGCGAGTATATTTCTACCAACCAGGCACACATCCAGAGTCCGGGCTGCTACTGAGAAATTCCTGATGGACAAACCCAATTCAAGACTTGAGAATCGAACCCAGGACCTAACGCTCAGCAGTAGCGCTTGCGACCACTAGTCCAACGAGGCAGTCCTTTGATAATTTTTGAATGTTTAAATTCTCACCTAAGTAGCTTTTAGCGCTTGAAATTGCTCCTGATGAACTGCGACCACTTCCTTCTGTAATGATAAATGTCATTCATATTTAAGTATCTAAACTTTTATAAATTTTTAATAATTTGTAATTTAATTAAATCATTCTTACTGTTGGATGAACTTGCAAAAGATTGTGCTTTACTTTCACTTTTTCCGCCAGATCCTACAATTTTAAAAATTTCATATTATTAATTTACTATTTCTTGATACGTACAAGAACATATTTCATGTTTACTCTCAATAGCACTATCAGATTCAGCCTTTTCGTGTGCCCTCGTTTATCAATAGTAATTCAAATAGAAAATTAGTGCTTACAGTCCACAGGCTCAGATATGGACACATTCCATGTAATAACTTTGCTTTCGTGCCAAAAAAAACGGGTTAGTAATATATGATATAATTACAAAACCTCTAATATTTACAAGATATAAAAACTGAACCTATAATTTTATTTGATATATTGATCAGTAAATAAAATAAACAATTGATATAATTTTAAACTAACTAATTTCTAACTAACCGAAGCTCGGGGTGGCCCTAAGTCGACCGCTAGGGTTAGGGTTTCAGTCAGCAGGAGCCTCGCTGAGCGGGTTCGCTGAGCGTAATGACGGTATGAATATATATTATAAACGATAGAACTAATGATTTTCGATTAAATAAACATTATATCCAATAACGTTATACGAAATAAGTTTTAGAACAAAAAATGTTATTCATAAAGAAATTATATCAACAGTTGGTATATCAAACGAAACGTTTATTGTATCTTTTTAACGTTATTGAAATGAAAATATACCAAATAACTTTATATGATATGAGACGCACCCCAAAAAAACGTGTGAAGTGTGTTGTTGTGGAAGACTTACTATTACATCACTTATTGATGAAACGTGTTCGATATGAGTCTCAAAGAAATGATTTATTTGGGGTCTTGAGGTTAAACCGACTTGTTATGGGACATTCCATAAAATTCAGTCTTAACCAAATGGTGATGTTGCGAAGAGTCTGTTCAGGTTCATGGCCCAAATGTAATCCGTAGCAGTCAATGATTTCAAAAGAGTAATATATTGTCAATGGTAGCAGTATGTATTTAGTATACGATGAGACTGACATTCGCATTGCGGTCATAAAAGTCCCAATTTTTTTTATTGCACTGTCTGTCATATTAATAGAATATCTCTAAGTGTTTTCCTTATAGAATTTGATTTTAACAATAGAAAAAAAAACGTAATTAGAGGTTTGTTTTGTGCGACAGCTTTATATAAGTACTCAGCTTGGTTAAAATTTTTGACTAACAATAAGTTTTAGGTGTATAAATAACATCAGGTCTATTTACTTTGAAGGGATAGACAGAAGTGACCTATAATAGTACACTCATATTTCACCAGTTATATTTAAGTCCAATGTAATAGGGGGCGAGTATATTTCTACCAACCAGGCACACATCCAGAGTCCGGGCTGCTACTGAGAAATTCCTGATGGACAAACCCAATTCAAGACTTGAGAATCGAACCCAGGACCTAACGCTCAGCAGTAGCGCTTGCGACCACTAGTCATACGAGGCAGTCCTTTGATAATTTTTGAATGTTTAAATTCTCACCTAAGTAGCTTTTAGCGCTTGAAATTGCTCCTGATGAACTGCGACCACTTCCTTCTGTAATGATAAATGTCATTCATATTTAAGTATCTAAACTTTTATAAATTTTTAATAATTTGTAATTTAATTAAATCATTCTTACTGTTGGATGAACTTGCAAAAGATTGTGCTTTACTTTCACTTTTTCCGCCAGATCCTACAATGGTAAAAATTTCATATTATTAATTTACTATTTCTTGGTACATATTTCATGTTTACTCTCAATAGCACTGTCAGATTCAGTTTTTTCGTGTGTCCTCGTTTATCAATAGTAATTCAAATGGAAAATTAGTGCTTACAGTCCACAGGCTCAGATATGGACACATTCCATGTAATAACTTTGCTTTCGTGCCAAAAAAACGGGTAAGTAATATATGATATAATTACAAAACCTCTAATATTTACAAGATATAACGACTGAACCTATAATTTTATTTGATATATTGATCAGTTAATAAAATAAACAATTGATATAATTTTAAACTAACTAATTTAAATATGCATAACAGACAATTAATAAAAAACTGTTTGATATACCACTCAAAAGACATAAAACCTATTTAGTATAACATGATATCAAAAAAATCTAAATTATTAGAGCTATTCAATTGAGACTTTGTATGTTTAATTAGTCTATTATTGACATCATATCCTGAGAATATGAACTATCTGGTATATCGGAAACCAACTCTATGAGGGTTCAAATAAACGACGAAACACTTCGAGAAAAGGTAGGTAGTGCCCTTGCGCTTCGCTTGGCTCGACTTGGAGGGGGCACTACCATGCCCCCAGATATTGTCAATGGTAGCAGTATGTATTTAGTATACGATGAGACTGACATTCGTTTTCCTTATAGAATTTGATTTTAACATTTGAAAAAACCTCGTAATAAGAGGTTTGTTTTGTGCGACAGCTTTATATAAGTACTCAGGTTGGTTACAGAGGTGACTTATAATAGTACACTCATATTTCACCAGTTATATTTTCTATCATAATTAGTGACCGTAGTGGTTCACCAAAGTGTCACTAAAACTCAATTGACAAATTTTTGTTTTACAACCAAGCAACGTTTCGTATACTATTTATTTCGAAAACAACTTATTCCGCAAATGTTTTATTTTATCAACACTCGTTTTACAAACATTTTGCAAACAATTCTTTCAACAAATGCATCAGATGATTTGAATCATTTATTCATTATTCATTTCTCATTTAGATTCATTAGGATAAATCGTCCCGTCTACGGTTAGTGTTTCCGTCAGCAGGTCGACGGAGCCCAGCTGCACGGGGCTACTATTTCTGTCTGCAGGTTTTAAAGGAACGTAACCAACCGAACCTCGGGGTGCCCCTGAAGTCGACCGCTAGGGTTAGGGTTTCTGTTAGCAGGTCGACGGAGCCCCGCTGAGCGTTTTCGCTGAGCGTAATGACGGTGTGAAAATATATTATAAACGATAGAACTAATGATTTTCGATTAAAGATAAGATAGATAAGATAAGATAAGTCTTTATTTGCTTTAAAAATTGCATTTTTTTGCTTTAAATGAACTTTATATTCATAAACTAAGTCCAAGACACTCTCTCAGAGAAAAATTTAAAGAGATTAATGTGATGACTGTGCCGTCTCAGTATATTTATGAAAATCTTTTATATGCCCATAAAAATATAAAATTGTTTAAAAAATACAGTGATATCCATAATATATATACGAGGAACAAACACAAATTTGTTGTACCTACAACAAAGCTCAAGAAAATAGATGGCTCGTTCAGATGCCAATGTATACGCTTTTATAATAAACTACAATGCCACGTTCAAGATCTAAGCCTTAATAAATTCAAATCATTCATTAAACGTAAGTTGTGCCAGAAAGCCTTTTATACTGTTAAGGATTATATTGAGGACAAAAAGGCTTGGGATTGAGTTGCTTCCAATTTTTACATTTTGAATGTTTTTATTTTTTTTTTCTATATACACATTGACATTAATTAATGAATTTTATATAAACATTGACATTTGCTTACTTTGTAAAGTATTATATTATTTTAATTATTGTGCATGTGATGACAATGTGGGTCATTTTATTATTATTTTTTTGTTTAATTTTTATTATTCTCTTTGTTCTGTTAGTTTTTTTTCTAGGTCTGGCAGTTCGAGTAATTTATGTGGCCTACCCAAATGTCCTTTCTTTGGTATTGTTCGTCGAATCGTTGAGCTCATTAAGTTTTGAGTTGAGCTGCACGATTTCTGACAAATGCGTGCACTGACTGGACAGGTCCTCTCAATCTGTGTGGTTCTTTCCTCTGAAGACCATCTCAGACATCGATCTACATGGTCTTCATATAACCTGACCAAGATTATCTGGACTTAAAAGAGACTGTGACCTCTGAGTTTGTTTCGGCCTTTCTTCTCAGAGTAGTCAGATAGGAAACGCCGACCTCATCTAGTTTTATAAAAAATATGATTGACGTGTAAAAGTGTTTGTGCAAACCTACTTACAAAACAAAAATCATTTATCATTTATCATTTCAATAACGTTATACGAAATAAGTTTTAGAGCAAACAAATGTTTTACATAAAGAAATTATATCAACAGTTGGTATATCTCACGTTTAATGTATCTTTTGAACGTTATTGAAATGAAAATATACCAAATAACTTTATATGATATGCGACGCACCCCAAAAAAACGTGTGGAGTGTGTTGTTGTGGAAGACTTACTCGTACATCACTTATTGATGAAATGTGTTCGATATGAGTCTCGTAGAAATTATTTATTTGGGGTCTTGAGGTTGAACCGACTTGTTTTGGGACATTCCTTAAAATTCAGTCTTAACCAAATGGTGATGTTGCTAAGAGTCTGTTCAGGTTCATGGCCCAAATGTAATCCGTAGCAGACATTCGCATTGCGGTCATAAAAGTCCCTTTCTTTATTGCACTGTCTGTCATATTAATAGAAAACCTCTAAGTGTTTTACATATAGAATCTGCTTTAACCATTTGAAAAAACCTCGTAACAAGAGGTTTGTTTTGTGCGAAAGCTTTATATAAGTACTCAGGTTGGTTACGATTTTTGACTAACAATAAGTTACAGGTGTATAAATAACATCAGGTCTGTTTTCTTCGAAGGGATAGACAGAAGTGACCTATAATAGTACACTCATATTTCACCAGTTATATTTAAGTCCCATGTAATAGGGGGCGAGTATATTTCTACCAACCGGGCACACATTCTGAGTCCGGGCTGCTACTAAGAAATTCCTGACGGAAAAACCCAATGCTAGACTTGAGAATCGAACCCAGGACCTAACGCTCAGCAGTAGCGCTTGCGACCACTAGTCCAACGAGGCAGTCCTTTATTAATTCTTGAATGTTTAAATTCTCACCTAAGTAGCTTTTAGCGCTTGAAATTGCTCCTGATGAACTGCGACCACTTCCTTCTGTAATGATACATGGCATTCATATTTAAGTATCTAAACATTTATACATTTTTAATAATTTGTAATTTAATTAAATCATTCTTACTGCTGGATGAACTTGCAAAAGATTGTGCTTTACTTTCACTTTTTCCGCCAGATCCTACAACGTTAAAAACTCATATTATTAATTT
Source organism: Gortyna flavago (assembly GCA_963669345.1). NCBI lineage: Eukaryota > Metazoa > Arthropoda > Insecta > Lepidoptera > Noctuidae > Gortyna > Gortyna flavago. Next base: position 13,811,378 of record OY770129.1, read on the forward strand.
ACTATTGCTTGACACATAAAAGTACATATTTCATGTTTAGTCTCAATAGCACTGGCAGATGTCAGAGTCAGCCTTTTCGTGTGCCCTCGTTTAACAATAGTAACTCAAATAGAAAATTTGTGGTTACAGTACACAGACTCAGATATGGACACATTCCATGTAATAACTTTGCTTTCATGCCAAAAAAACGCGTAAGTAATATATGATATAATTACATGGATATGGAGATGATGGATATGGAGACATCCATGTAATAAGTTTGCGTCATGCTAAAAAAACGTGTGGAGTGTGTTGTTGTGGAAGACTTACTCTTATATCACTTATTGATAGAACGTGTTCGATATGAGTCTCATATAAATGATTTATTTGGGGTCTTGAGGTTGAACCGACTTGTTATGGGACATTCCGTAAAATTCAGTCTTAACCAAATGGTGAAGTTGCGAAGAGTCTGTTCAGGTTCATGGCCCAATTGCAATCCGTAGCAGTCAATGATTTCAAAAGAGTAATATATATGTCAATGGTAGCAGTATGCATTTAGTATACGATGAGACTGACATAAAAGTCTCACTTTTTTATTGCACTGTCTAGTAACCTCTAAGTGTTTTCCTTATAGAATTTGATTTTAACATTTGAAAAAACCTCGTAATAAGACGTTACTTTTGTGCGACAGCTTTATATAAGTACTCAGGTTGGTTACGATTTTTGACTAACAATAAGTTATAGGTGTTTAAATAACATCAGGTCTGTTTTCTTCGAAGGGATTATTGACAGAGGTGACCAGTACACCCATATTTCACCAGTCATATTTAAGTCCCGTGTAATAGGGGGCGAGTACCAACCGACCGACCGGTACCGATCTACCAACCGGGCACACATCCAGCCCGGGCTGCTACTGAGAAATTCCTGATGGAAAAACCCAATGCTAGACTTGAGAATCGAACCCAGGACCTAACGCTCAGCAGTAGCGCTTGCAAGCACTAGTCCAACGAGTCAGTCCTTTGATAATGCACGTACAGCTGCATCTTCGGGATTGCTGCGTCCAGCAATCCCGACGACGCAGCTGTACGTGTCCAGACTGCACCACTCTACGAAGGTTAAGAGATCGTAGAGTACAGAGGCCACAGCACATCAAGCTACCCCAATCTGTAAAATTTCTTTGATAGATTTTTTACTTTACCACAAAGGAATAAGGTTCATATTCATTTGGGAAATTTTGACAGATTGGGGTAGGTTGATGTGCTGGCCTCTGTACATGCGGGTAAAGACCAACTGGACATTGAGGGTCGAAAAATTGGAGTCGCGTCACAACACGAACCTCAAATCGTTCGTAGTGCATGTTCCGCACATTATCTCGAGAAATTCCTCAAGGAAGAGTTCTAGCCGAAAGGTGTTGTGTACCGCCGGTTTCGTAGCTGGCTATATGACACCAGTCAGCGAAACACTACGCAGACACTTCGTGTATGTTAGTGTTAGTTTTTTAGTATAATTTTGTATGTATTTATAGTATTTTTAAGTTACTTATTTTAATATTGTATTGTATATGTTTATATAGGCCTTGCTGCCTGAAATAAATGGATAAAAAATCTTGAATGTTTAAATTCTTACCTAAGTAGCTTTTAGCGCTTGAAATTGCTCCTGATGAACTGCGACCACTTCCTTCTGTAATGATAAATGGCATTCATATTTAAGTGTCTAAACTTTTATAATATTTTAATAATTTTTAATTTAATTAAATGATTCTTACTGCTGGATGAACTTGCAAAAGCTTGTGCTTTACTTTCACTTTTTCCGCCAGATCCTACAACGTTAAAAACTCATATTATTAATTTACTATTGCTTGACACGTACAAGTACATATTTCATGTTTATTCTCAATAGCACTGGCAGATGTCAGAGTCAGCCTTTTCGTGTGCCCTCGTTTATTAATAGTAATTCAAATAGAAAATTAGTGGTTACAGTCCACAAACTCAGATATGGACACATTCCATGAAATAAGTTTGCATTCCTGCCAAAAAAACGGGTAAGTAATATATGATATATTTACAAAACCTCTAATATTTACAAGATATAAAAACTGAACCTATAATTTTATTTGATATATTGATCAGTTAATAAAATAAACGTTTAATATAATTTTAAACTAACTAATTTCTATAAGCACAGCAGACAATTAATATAAAACCGTTTGATATACCACTCAAAAGACATAAACCTATTTAGTCCAACATGATATCAATAAAATCTAAATTATTAGAGCTATTCAATTGAGACTTTGTATGTTTAATTAGTCTATTATTGACATCATATCCTGAGAATATGAACTCTCTGGTACATCGGAAACCAACTCTATGAGGGTTCAAATAAACGACGAAACACTTCGAGAAAAGGTAGGTAGTGCCCTTGCGCTTCGCTTGGCTCGACTTGGCGGGGGCACTACCGTGCCCCCAGATATTGTGAATGGTAGCAGTATGTATTTAGTATACGATGAGACTGACATTCGCATTGCGGTCATAAAAGTCCCTTTTTTAATTGCACTGTCTGTCATATTAATAGAAAACCTCTAAGTGTTTTCCTTATAGAATTTGATTTTAACATTTGGAAAAACCTCGTAATAAGAGGTTTGTTTTGTGTAACAGCTTTATATAAGTACTCAGGTTGGTTACGATTTTACATATATAGAATCTGCTTTAACCATTTGAAAAAACCTCGTAACAAGAGGTTTGTTTTGTGCGACAGCTTTATATAAGTACTCAGGTTGGTTACGATTTTTGACTAACAATAAGTTATAGGTGTATAAATAACATCAGGTCTGTTTTCTTCGAAGGGATAGACAGAAGTGACCTATAATAGTACACCCATATTTCACCAGTTATATTTAAGTCCCATGTAATAGGGGGCGAGTATATTTCTACCAACCAGGCACACATCCAGAGTTCGGGCTGCTACTGAGAAATTCCTGATGGAAAAACCCAATTCTAGACTTGAGAATCGAACCCAGGACCTAACGCTCAGCAGTAGCGCTTGCGACCACTAGTCCAACGAGGCAGTCCTTTGATAATTCTTGAATGTTTCAATTCTCACCTAAGTAGCTTTTAGCGCTTGAAATTGCTCCTGATGAACTGCGACCACTTCCTTCTGTAATGATACATTTATTTATTTATTAAAACTTTATGCACAAGTAAAAACTGTACAAAGGCAGACTTAGTGCCTTGGGCTTTCTGATACATGGCATTCATATTTAAGTACCTATCTAAACTTTTATAAATTTTTCATAATTTGTAATTTAATTATGTCGGGACTTTCACTGGTAGATAGCTGATGTTATAAGGAATAACTTAGGCTTTTATTTTAGAAAAAGAATTATGCTTCCGCGCCCATGAAAGCCCATGAAATCCAATATGTTTTCTGACACGCACGCAAACGAGGTCGACTCGCAGGCACAGCTGGTAATTTTAATAATTGAAGCTAGCATAGATAGAGACATGTCAATCAAATCAAAATTTTAACGTTTGATTGGTGGCTTTTGTAAAAGGGTCTACTAGTCATTAAGACGCTGTTAATCTCATGCTGTCTCCGTCATATTTAGGTATATGTTTTAATGTTATGTGGTGTTTAATAATGCAATCGATTATCTCAGACTCTGTGAGAAATACCATTTATTACCACTCAAATATCGACGTGAGATGCTGAATATTTATTCCTATTAAAAATCTTTAGCAATAATATTGACAGCCCCGAGTTGTTATCAAAATTTTATTTCAATGTTCAGCTAGAAGGTGTATAAGCCTCATTTTTTTTTAAATAGCTGCCGTACTTTTTGTTTTTTTTTTCTCTCTCGCTTTTTAATTGCAAACATAAGTGGTTATTTTAATAGTTTTAAGTATTAAATATAGTTTAAGTAATATGTTACTGCTTGTATGTTCACAACAAAGATTCTATTATAAGTCTTAACTAGTAGACTATTGTTTCCTTTTGTTTTTTTAGCTATAAGTCTTCCATGCAGTAATAAATAAATAAATACCTATAATTCTTGTAAGTATCTTTAAATTCTCCCCAATGCCGCTTTCAGCGCTTGAAAATGCTCCTGCTAAACTGCGACCATTTCCTACTTACTGGCATTTAAAATTAAGTATGTCTTAACTTTTTTACCTTTACAAATATTTTTAATTTAATTAAATCATTCTTACCGCTGGATGAACTTGCAAAAGATTGTGCAGTACTTTCACTTTTTCCGCCAGATCCTACAACTTTAAAAAACATATATTAATTTAAAATTTCTTGTTACTTAATGACTTCCATATTTCTAGTTTAGTCTCAACAGCATTGTCTGTCATCATAATAGTAATATCATCAATAATATTTTTCCAAAAATATTATTTCCAGCATTTGAAAAACGTTTGTATCAATTAGTTTTTTTTTTTTGTTTCAGAGCTTTACCTACTTTTCTAGCTTGTTCACAATTTTTTACCAAATTATAGGTGTAAATTAGCAATAAGTCCATAATACTTACTACTGGAAGCGTCTGCTATAGCCGATGAATCTGATGATCCAACATCACTAAAAGCTGTAATAAAATTAGATAATTAATTTCTACCAATATTTTTCCAGCTCGTGCCTCTGAGAGCACGTTACCGTTGGTCCCGGCTGTCATTCGTGGATCTTTAACAGTCGTTACGTGTCGTCAGATGCCCGAAATTTTGCCAATCAGTCTTACCAAGGGGTATAATATTACCCAGTAACTGGATTGAGGAGGTCAGATAAGCAGTTGCTCTATATAAAATATTGGTATTCAGCTGCAACCGTTTAGACTGGAAGCTGACCCCAAGATAATTGGGAAAAGGCTAGGCAGATGATGATTCTTTCCAGCTTTTACTTTGACCAAAGGCAAGCAATTCGAATGTGAGTCTATAGACACCTAACTGTCGACATTGATGCGAAGGAATATTTCGACACCATCTTGTAGTTATTAACATAGTCAACCGACGTGTCAACCGATAATGTTCCCACAGCTGGGACACTGGCCTCCTCTCTTGGAGAGGAAGTGAGCTAGGTATAATCTACCACGCAGCCCCAGTGCGGGTTATCTTGTTGTTACTAATAGTGAGTAGGTATAATGTATGAGTATTAGTTTAATGTTACACTAATTGCATAATTTATTGCTTATTTTATTTTTCTTGTATTATTATTGTATTTCATCATATGGGTTTTTCTATTAGAAGTTTGTTGAAGCCATGGGTTTTTTTTTTAATATTTATTGTTCCTCCGCTCTAGTATTTAAATATAGCTGCCGCAGATGTGGCTTTCATCAATAAAAAAAAGCTAGTTAATTATTGACCTCTTTTTATTATATATAATAAGTTATCTTACCACTGCTGTAAGCATATAATAATAAGTTATCTTACCACTGCTGTAAGCATCTGCTATTGAGGTATCATCGTCTTCATCATTTTCGTAATCATCTGTATCATCACAAAATATCTTTATTAGTCTGAGTTTGGTACAAAAATAATAGATTTAAAAAGACGCTTCAATTATTTTTGTGTTATGTTACTTAGTTTTGTTGGAAGCTCGTGGACAAATAATAACAGCCGCACGGGTCAATCAAAGGGTTAAGCTATGTTTGCCGCGGTCAGTTCGTAGATGGGTGACTGCACATAACATAATATCGAGACCCCTCCCTGCCTCGGAAACAAAGAATATACCTAGTCTACTGTTGAGAGCTCGGAAGAAATTCAATAGAAACCATTACAGTCACAATTTTTTTCAGAAAAGTAAGTGATCTATGTCCCTAACATTTATCGTAACATGGATCGGTAACCTTGAACTATGGTAGGACTATGTCTCCTGCCTGACCAATGATAATTAATATTCAGAGACTAAAAATCAGGGGATGGTTGCACACTCAATAATGGACCCCCGAAAAAGGTCGCTAGCACATATTGTCGTAGCGACAAGGGGGCAACATGTCCTGAGGTGCATAAGAGGTGTGGAGCGGTATTCCACGGCTATCAAGACAATTAGAAGTACGGTTAAGATATATGTTACTTATTAATAATAAAGCTGAAGAGTTTGTTTGTTTGAACGCGCTAATCTCTGTTACTACCAGTCGGATTAAAAAAAAACTTTTGTATTTGATAGCCCAAAACTTGAGGAAGGCTAGCTTTGCTAGCTGGCTAGGCTATTTAACATCACACTTGGAGCCGACCAAAAAGATAAAAATTCAGAAAAAAAGCTAAGCGAAAACGAAGTAAAGGTAGGCGTAGCAGGCGCGCAATGCTACGGGATGGCTCAGGGGAACAAGACATTTCATGCGGACGAAGTCACGGGCATAAGCTAGTATATAATATTTCGATCCTAGGATTAGTCTGGTGGAATCACTCTTTTTTTGTTATGTTTTTCTGGTGTACAATAAGTACATATAAATAAAACAAAGTTACACCATTTTTAACTCAAGAACGGCTGGACCGATTTTTATGATCTTTGATTTGTCGGATTTATCTCCGCACTGAATAGCAGAATAACTATTAAAACATGGGAAAAATCCACAAAATAAAAATTATGAAGATAATAAATTTTCTCATACATTTTGTGTGGAATGTCTTTTTTAATGAATAACACAACATTTATTGATTGCGAGGAGGTACAAAATTTGCCGGGACAGCTAATAAATAAATAAAATATTTACATTTCGAATATATTACAATACAATACATACAATACTCAATACAATACAAATACAATTGTTATTGTTGTTGTTTGTTGTTGTTGTTGTTTGTTGTTGTTGTTGTTGTTGTTATTGCAATACTCTGTTGCTAACTGTGGAGGCTTGTTAATAGCTTGTCGTCAATTACCTCACTACTACTTCTGTATTTGATAGCTGTAAGCCACCCAAACACAATAAAATAAAATAAATAAATAAATAATAAATAAAATATTTTCTTTTCAGCAAAAAATATGAAATCAAAACTCACCTGCATATGTCGCTAGTAAGCCCAAAGGCAAAATAAATAAAACGAAGAAAACCCAACGTTGGTTACCCATTTTCCAATGAGCGACTAGACTGACGATAGCCAACAAAATCCTGGGTATTTTAAGGAAACGAAAGGCAATTAAAATGAACTTAACATAATATTCGTGAGTAATTAATTTAATAGTAGTTTTATTTCTATGAAATAAAAATGAAGTAATTCACTTTATTTATTTTGATCGTGATCCATAATGAGATAAGAATTTTCACAATAACATATAAATATGGTCATGGAATACATTTTCGCTTCTCGTTCACCGTTTTGCACCAGAGGTATGGCTGCCTAAGATCCGTTTATCAGAAATACTAGAGGCCTGTTGTTGGCAACAAGAGATGCCTATTAGGAGTTGGTTGAAATTTTTAACTTAAAGTTTTATCTGAAGTTAAAATTTATCGATAAACATGTTGACTGGATTTTTTACCCTCCGGACAAAAATAACCCTAGAAGGGGAACGAAGTTAGAAGCCTATGGCACAGAAATCTCTTTTTTTTCACAGAAAATTAAATATAAATTTCCTTTTTTTACAGCGATATTCAATCCTTTGGCGGCTTTAATCAAAGGATTGAATGTCGCTACGAATTCATTGATAATTTCCGCGTGTAGAGTCCCTACTCTAAAAAAAACTTATAAACACCTGTTGATGACAACGTCACGGTCCGCCCGTCTTTTTATTAAATTAAGAAATTGTAATATTTTAGGCATAAAAGTACGTTTTCTATTACATTAGTTTATAATTAGTTTGTATTTTATTGAATTAAAAGCCAACAAGAACGGACTGCACACGGGCGGGCGCTCTGATTGGATGGTGCGCGACTCCCTCACCCCGCCTACCGCTGCGGCCGTTATAAGAGGGAGCGATTTTCAGTGCCAAAAACACCACGAGTAAAAGCGCGCGCCCGCGCACATTCCGTTTTAATAGTGTGAACTTAAAGTTTCGTGTTTTTCTTTTCTTCTTTCGATTTTCTCACCACGAACCACTACCTAGCAGCTACAAAGCTGGTCCATCGAGCCGTATTGTTTAGTAGTGAGAAACAAAACCTGTGTCGCAGGGATGTCGTTGTTCCACACGCCGCGTGTGATGAAAACACGTGCACAAAAGAAAAAGGAGCAACTGACTAACGAAGAAGAAAAACAACTTGAAGTCAAATCAGAACTGCTGCATAGCAGTACGGATGCAGTGAAAAAAGTCGGAAAAGTGCAGTCAGATATTGGTGTACGCCAACGTGCTAATTCGAGCTTGAACTTGAAGCAACAAGATGGCGGCGAGTGCAAAAGTTCTCGCAACTCACGCGCGTCGTCGTCAGCAATACGGCGGCAGCAACTGGAATACGAAGCCGCTCAAGTCAAAGCCAAGATCGAAATGGAAGAAATCCAAACAAAGGCTCGCATCGAAAAAGAATTGGTCGACAAAAAATTGGCCATGGACTTAGCAGAGTTGGAATCGAATCAATCTTCATCAGCTTCCTACAAAAGTAAAGTGGAGAATTGGCTAGAAAAGTCTGTTGCTGAACCCGGCACGTCGCACGATCGCAACAAAGCCACTGTCGGGAGCGGTGAGTGCCACCGCAACATTGACGGCGACGAGATGCCTATGCCACCTGCTACCGCGCTAAGTACACATCGCGCCATCGAGGAGCTGACCAACGCGATTAAGAAGGCTGTCGACTCATCCAATTCTAATACGGGCAATACGGTGCTGTTGTCTAGGCTGGCCACCTCGAAGGATCTGCCTTTGTACTTTGGGGATCCGTTGGAATGGATACAATTTCGGGAAGCATTTTATGAATCGTCACGGGTATGTAAGTACAGTGATACTGAAAATGTGTGGCGTCTACGGAAGTGTTTGCGCGGCGATGCAAAAGATGCAGCCGCTGCATTACTGATGGGAGCGAGCTCGCCCCACGATATCATTGAAACGCTCGAACTGAGGTTCGGCAGACCAGAAAACGTCATGCGGCAAGTTATATCACAACTGAAAAAGTTATCACCACTACCACACTCATACCACGCCGAAATTGTGAAATTCGCCATAAAAATAAAAAATTACGTCACCGCCGTAACTACTTTGAAACAAATAGATTATTTGAAAAGTCCAGAGTTGTCGACAATCATAGTATCCAAATTGCCTACAGGACTCGTTAACAAATGGGTAGAATACCTATACGAAAACCGAGTACACACTGAAACGCCTAAATTGGAACTACTTTCCAAATTCCTATATGAGGAAGCGCAAAAGGTTGCAGAGTCGGGAGTTAGTCACATACAATACCAGAATGAATTTAACAATAATAAACAACACCATAAAAAGCATAACGATCATCATTCCGTGCTAACATCTGTTAAGGACAATGACCCCGACACTGCCAGCAAGTGCAAGTTTTGCAAAAGAAACAAGCATGCGTTGCCAGACTGTAGTCAATTTAAGCGAGCAATGAGAAAGGATAGATGGCGATTTGCTCGAGCAAACAAGTTATGCTTCAAATGTCTCGGTGCTCGGCACCCGGATAAGAACGAGTGTACTGCGGAAAACTGCAACGTCGAGGCCTGTGGTGGGGCTCATCACCAGATGCTGCACTGGACGAAGCCAGAAGTGGCGCGCCATGAAACTTCCGCGCCACCCAACGATGTCGCGAAGTCTGACTCCGCTAGCGCCGCCGCTAGTGAGCTCGTCTCACACGCCAGCACCCGCGCCGCGCAGTGTCACGAAGTGTCAGTGATAAAACCAAAGACAAATGTAGTACTTAAAATAGTGCCGGTCACTATTCATGGACCCAGGTCAAGTGTGGCCACGCACGCGCTTCTTGACGACGGCGCAACAGTGACTCTCATCGCGGCCGACCTTGCCGATAAGGTCGGACTGCACGGGGAAAGTGTCACAATGCGTGCTTCAGGTGCATGGGACTCCGAGTTATTGTGCGAGACTGAGATAATTAAATGTAAAATAAGTAACAGTGACGGTAACAAATTCGACTTGCGTGCTCGCAAACTCAAAGAACTTAATTTGCCCTTGCAGTTATTCACCTCTAATGTAAACTATTGTGAAAACATTTCTAGTAATAACCCCATTATATGTGACAGCAATGTTAAACCTAAACTGTTAATTGGTCAGGACAATTATGATTTAATTGCACCTATCTTATGTAAAAGGTATAAGCCGGGCGGACCATACATCACGCAAACTTTATTAGGATGGTGTGTGCACGGAGCTTGGCATGCTGATTTTACTGGTAAGCGCGCCGAGCACGTCAACAACGTCGGCAGCATTGGCAGCACCGGCGGTGAGCCAGACGCGGCGACATCGTGCACACTCAATCACCCAGGTAAGCCTGCCCCGCACGCGCTCCGCGACTCGTCCGCGAGGAACGGAAGCGCGGGCGCGAGCGGGACTTCATGTTTTGATTTTATTACATGCGTAGATAAACCATTGTGTCAGTCAGCTGTCGTTAAAGATACCTTCGAATATAGTACAGACATTGATTTAAGCCAATTACACGATTTAATTCGCTGTTCATTTTCACTCGATTCAATTGGTATCAGTAACAAACCACGTCAAAATATTGAAGAATTACGAGCTGTAAACATCATTAACGAGTCAGCTGAGTTAGTTAACGGTCAATGGTCGGTCAAGCTTCCATGGAAGCACGATCAATTTGTTATGCCGGACTCTTATCCCGTAGCATTAAAAAGATTACACTCGGTAGAACGAAAAATGTCTTCTAATTTAGAATATGAAATTAGATACCGCGAACGTATTGAACATTTACTCAAAAATAATTACGCACGAAAACTGACTGAGGCAGAGTGCAGGTTCGATTCCGAGTCGGGCCACGTTTGGTATTTACCGCATTTTGGTGTGGACAATCCAAATAAAAAAAGGTTGCGATTGGTCTTTGATGCCGCCGCCAAAAGTGACAATATGTCACTTAATGACTTTCTACTCCAAGGGCCTGACTTATTACAATCCTTATATGGTATAATGTTTAGGTTTAGAGAGAACCCTATAGGAATAATAGGCGACATAAAAGATATGTTTTTACGTATTAAAATACACGATAACGATCAAAATGCATTTAGGTTTTTGTGGAAGGAGAAAGGCAGCGATGTTGTAAATAAGTATGTAATGACGTCACTTATTTTCGGCGCGAATTGTTCCCCGTTTGTTGCCCAATTTATTAATCAAAATAAAAATGCTTCTCGATTTAGTCAACAGATGCCAGACGCTGTGAAAGCTATAACAAACAATCAGTACATGGATGATTATATTGATAGCTTTTCTGATGAGGAGGTAGCTGGGAAAATAATAAAAGAAATTTCATTTATCCATAATGAAGGTGGATTTAAAATGTGTAACTATCTCAGTAATGTACCTAATGTGCTAAGTGACATTCCAAAAGACAGTCTTAATGCCATGGCAATAAAGTTCAATTTTGATAAACAGGCGGAGCGGGCTTTAGGCATATTGTGGTTTCCGCACAGCGATCTGTTAGCTTTAGATTTATCTTTTAAACGTATCCCGCAAGATATTATACTTTTAAAACGAATACCTACTAAGCGCGAAATGCTAAGCATTGTTATGTCTGTTTTTGATATTCACGGCTATTTGGGACCGTTTACTATCAAGGGAAAAATATTGATGCGCGAAACATGGAAACTTAATATTAAATGGGATGAAAAATTGAACGATAATTTATATGATTTATTCTGTAAGTGGATTAGTCAAGCTAAGGAGATAAATAATATTAGAATTCCGCGTTGTTATTTTTCCTGTGATCGGACGAGTGATAGTTTAGCTAGTTTAGAACTTCATTTATTTTGTGATGCATCGCCGAGCGCGTACGCCGCTGCCGCATATTGGCGTCGCGAAAGCAGCAACGGACAAGCAACCGTATCGTTTATCGCGAGTAAAAGTAAAGTTACTCCATTAAAACCGGTTTCCGTACCTAGACTTGAACTGCAAGGAGCCGTGTTAGCATGTAAGTTAGGAAATAGTGTTAAAAAGGAACATCGTTTACAACCTAATTTAGTTTTCTACTGGACAGATTCGACCACAGTTTTACACTGGGTCAAAAATAAATGTAGAACGTATAAGGTATTCATCGCGAACAGGCTAGGAGAAATAGACGAGTTAAGTAAGTCCGACGAGTGGCGATATGTGCCCACTGACGTAAACGTCGCAGACCTGGCGACAAAAAATAGTGATTACGTATTGACAAGTGATTCGGAGTGGTACTCGGGCCCGTCGTTCTTACACCAGCCACGTTCTTGCTGGCCGCAACAACCTGAAATAAAAACAATTAGTGATGATATATTAGAAAAAGTACACGCTGTTCAAGATAATAATATAATAAGTGACTTACCTGTTCCCGAACCGAGTCGATTCTCTAGTTGGCTGCGATTATTACGTAGTACTGCAACTGTTCTATTGTTTGTTGAAAAATGTAAGAAGAGTGAAATTAAAGTAATTAACGAAAAATTAATAAATCAAGCGGAACTATTATTACTTCGTTACTCACAAGAATGTTCTTTTCAAACTGAAATAAATTCGCTTAGATTAAACAAAGAAGTAAATAAAGATAGTCGTTTAAGATCACTTACCCCGATATTGGACGAAAATAATTTGTTACGCATGGGTAGTCGTATCGGTAACGTAAAGGGTGTAGAGCAGCTCACTAAATACCCAATAATTTTAGATGGAAATGACTATATCGCGCGACTAATCGTTACTCAATACCATATAAGGGCCGCGCACTCTAGTAACGAGATGGTAGTTAATGAGTTGCGTCAAAAATATTGGCTTATTCGATTAAGACCTACAGTTCGTACTATTTCTAAACAATGTTTAATTTGCCGTTTTAAAAAAGCCATGCCATTGCCACCACGCCTAGGTGACCTACCCGAATGTCGTCTTACACATCACCATAGACCATTCACCATGTGTGGAGTAGACTTATTCGGGCCTATGGAAGTCACGGTCGGTCGGCAGAGGGCGCGCAGGTACGGCGTACTATTCACTTGCCTCACGGTTCGCGCGGTCCATATTGAAGTTGTTCCGACTCTTACTACTAATTCCATGATAATGTCACTTCGTCGTATGGCCGCTCGTAGGGGTTGGCCACACACCATGTTTTCGGATAACGGTACTAATTTGAGAGGGGCTGACACGGAAATGAAAAGGGCTTATAAAGAACTACTCGATAATCAACAAGCATTAACAACTGAAGCTTTAAACAAGGGGGTCGAGTGGAAATTCATTCCTCCAGCCAGTCCACATATGGGTGGTGCATGGGAGCGTCTTATTAGGAGCGTTAAAACGGCTTTAAAAGTTGTTCTAAAGGAAAGAGCTCCAAGAGAAGAAACGTTGCTTACCTTTTTGTGTGAAGTTGAGAACATGATAAACGGGCGACCCTTGACTCATGTTTCCGTCGACCCACGCGACCCAGAGTCTCTAACACCTAATCATTTTCTGCTAGGTTCTTCATCTAATCTCCCACAAATAGGTATCTTTGATGACAGTGACTTATACCTTAGAAAGCAATGGCGTATCGTACAACGCCTAGCTGATTTATTTTGGTCCAGATGGCTCAGAGAAGTATTGCCTACACTAGCGCCCCGTAAGAAATGGGACCGCGAGGGTGCACAGTTAAAGGTAGGTGACCTGGTTGTTGTAGTAGACCCCGCTTCCCCTCGGAATGTTTGGCCAAAGGGAATCATTCATCAAGTGTATCCGGGAGCTGATGGACGGGTAAGAACCGTAGATATTAAAACAAAAACAGGCATTTTGAAACGTCCCGCAACACGAATTGCTTTACTCATGAGTTTTGAGTGTCGCAATGACGACACTAAGGGGCAGGATGTTGATGACAACGTCACGGTCCGCCCGTCTTTTTATTAAATTAAGAAATTGTAATATTTTAGGCATAAAAGTACGTTTTCTATTACATTAGTTTATAATTAGTTTGTATTTTATTGAATTAAAAGCCAACAAGAACGGACTGCACACGGGCGGGCGCTCTGATTGGATGGTGCGCGACTCCCTCACCCCGCCTACCGCTGCGGCCGTTATAAGAGGGAGCGATTTTCAGTGCCAAAAACACCACGAGTAAAAGCGCGCGCCCGCGCACATTCCGTTTTAATAGTGTGAACTTAAAGTTTCGTGTTTTTCTTTTCTTCTTTCGATTTTCTCACCACGAACCACTACCTAGCAGCTCTACCTAGCAGCTACAACACCCTTGTTTATACTCGTACGTTGATTTTTTTGTTTTATTTGTCGATTTATGTGTTTTTATTTTTTGTTTTAGTATGCAAAGTTTACTTTATAAAGTATTAATTGAATGGTTAATTTCATTTTCGGTTTCTGTGCCATGGGCTCCTACTCCGTTCACCTTTTATACCCGGTTTATAACCAGAATTTAAAAAAGTCAGCCAATATAATATCTATCTCTTTGCAGAACGAAGAGAACCGCTTCAGTTTTTTTTTTCTAATCTATTTTGCAGTACTTCTGTAACTTCAAAAGGAAAATGCGCCCTGCTTACAATTATTATGTTACTTTATACTTTAATTATTCACTTTGATTATCATGAACCTGACAATCTTCTGGAAAAGTAGAAGTAGGTTGCATTGTGCTACATTATGACTTCGTCCGCGTGAAATTTCGATTTCCGCCGACCCTCCCCGTCGCGACGCATCACCTGCCCGCGCTGTTACTTCGTTTTCGGTAGTTCCTTCTGACTTTTTATGTTTTTCTCGGCTCCTAAGAGCGTGATGATAAATAGCCTATAGTCTTTCTCAAGAATTGGGCTATCAAATGCTAAAATCTTTTCATTTCTGTTTCGATCACGTAGGGAAACTCTAAGCATAGCCAGCTCCTTTGCATTTTGGATGACTTTCAGCGTTCTGAAACTCGAAGCAATTATTTCAAATAAACCAATTACAGGCACTTTTGAATTATCAAGACGTCGTCGGTCAGTCATCAGGATGAAGCTTATAGTTGCCCATTCCAAAGCGTAGTCGGTATCTATGGAGAAGAACGGGCAAGAAACTCCACGGAAACTCTTTTAAATCAAAATAATATTATTACAAAATATTGGTTACATCATTAATATTGAAATTATGCATGCGTCTTATGAAAAGAGAAAAAAAAAACAATTCAAAAATTAAATTAAAATAAGCCATGGCAGCAAAGAGATGACCAGTCCCTACTGACGTCGCCGTTCAAGAACATGACGCATGGATTAGCATCATTCAGCTCAACCATTTTGAAGGGAGCCACCATCAGCTAAACATTAGAATGAGCATAGATATTCTTAGCCGCCAAGGCACATTCAAGTCAATGAAAGACGTACCCAATAAATGGTAGCTATACAGTATGTACATAGTACTCACACATGTGCTATGCAATTATACAATACTAGGAGATTGAATTGATATAATTGAAAAATAGTTTTTTAATATCTTCAGCAACTCCAAAAGTATTTTCAAAGATTAATCAATTTGTTTATGCGTCCTTGTGGAGCAGGACCAGCGTTGAACCAAGCATTTTTATCAGCAATCCTTCTATTCCATAGGTCACCACTGGCAACACGTACTGGTGAAAGTCCTCGCACTGTCTCGTACATTTCCAAATTCGCTACTGCTTAATTCGCTACTACAAATTCGCTACTGGTCAGCAAATGTACAAAACATACTGTAGAACGGCGACCTTTGGATGGACAGTGAGACATTCAATTAAATAGCAAGTAGTTCGTGGTGAACCCACATCCAGCAATTGACGACACCGGTGAGAAAAACGGCAAGGTGCCGAGCGCAGTTGCACCAAAGAGTTTTAGAAGACGTTGCTGCAACGCGGTGCAGCGTCGCCGAATTTGTATCGCAGATCGAAGTAGTGACTGTTTGGACATGCATGGACAGAACTACCCACATGTGAACTGGCTAGATTATGAATTAAACATTTAAAAAACAAATAGAAACATGCATTTATCTTTTCGAAAATTTTATGAACAGATAAAAGACGTGACTTCGCATTATCATACGTTAGTATTGTGGTATTATATACCTTAGCTTACGGTTAATAGCGTTTTTTTTTCTGGTTTCGATAATATCAGCATTGTTCAAGAATTGCTTTAAAAGCTTTACAATCTTTTATTATAATTCTTGCTCATTTGGACAAAAATCTTAAGATAATAGCAGCTTCTCGTCTAGTGTACCTATGCTGTGAAGAACACTCATGGTGAGTGTGTTATTGTAATAAAGTCAGCCTATATATTTGGCTTTGACTTCATCAACTGTGAAGCTACATTCACATTAATTTTTATTCTTTCCTGTATCAAGTCAGTACCTACACATAATATATGTTAAAGATACAGCATTGAGCATGTCGAGTCAACAAACATCAACCTAAAACCTTTTTTAGCCTGGCCATGATAATATGAAATATAAAACTTAAAAAAAAAAATTGTGAGAGTCTGTGTTAAGTTATGTTATAGTCACTTTTTTTCATTCAGACTGTCCATGTGTCTGACTTGTAAAGAAGACAGCTGAATGTCATACTGCGGTATTGACATTACGACGCAATATTTATAATGCTGAGTCGTTAGAGGAGATTCTATGCCCATAAGTTGACGAAAATATTTTGGATATGACTGTACAATAACATAGGTACCAAAAATGAATGAAATTGTAATAAATACATAGTTGCACAGAAGTTTCATCTAAATAAACCCATTAAGGCTTTTATTTTCGAAATAAAACGACTCAACATAGGGTGCAAATAATATGCAGTGAAACAATACTGTCTCAATATGCCTATTTTTCACGAAGTCTCTCGATATGAATGTGGACATCTTGCTTTTATGACGTTGTTGAGTCACAACATAGAGAGGTACCTACAGAAGGTCGGCTCCATACAGTGAGTGAAAACACACGCACACATAGACACGTTTCACGTTTACTGAGTTTAAGCGCACTCGTGACTGGCATTCGACCGAGACAGACCGAGGTCGCCGTCTACGCGCGACTGAGGATCTACTCCCTAGGCATGAAATCCGTAGTTTCGTATTTACGGACATGATATTAGTTCGGGGCCCGAACTAAGAATGAATGACAACACGATTTGACAATTGTCTTTAATTCCGATATGTTATAGGCTGTCCGATTTTTTTTATTTGGATCAGTTACTTTCGGATGGGCCCGTGGCTTATTTGACGGACTTAGAGTGTGAGAGTGAGTCGAATGCCAGGGGGTCTCCCTGGCATTCGACTGAGACAGACCGAGATCGCAATCTACGCGCGCCAGTTTTCGATTATTGAATGGAGCCGACCTTCTGTAGATACTATTCTGTGGTCGAGAGGAGCCGATTTCAATATACGGACTAAGCCATTGTCGGTTCACGTTCAGTTTTCCACGTTTTCGCCGTCGTATGCACACCGTTATTTTGTGAAATCTCCTCAGAAATATTCATATTATGTTTGGCTTTACATGGATATTTTACTATAGGTAGGAGTCTGGATTTTTGTGGTATTGAATATTGATGTAACTAAAGATGAAATCTTTTATCAGTTTTGTTTTTCTCAACTCAAACATAAACTTAAGTCTAATAGAAACATTAGAGTTGCAATTGTCCCGAAGAGGTAAAGCTGCAGTACTTTTATCTAATTAAACATAACATCATCATAACATAACATCACGCTATGTTTCCCCAAAGGCTTAGGCAGAGGTGTAGCTATACTAGGTACACCCACGAGCCTTTTGCCATCAACCGAGCACAAATCCAGACTACGGGCTGCTACTGGGAGTCCAGTAAAAAAAAAAACAATAACATTTTGTCCGACCTAGGTATTGAAACCAGGACCTTATGTTCAGCAGTAGCGCTTGCAACCACTAGACCGACGAGACAACTGATATATCACGCATCTTTCTTTAGTATAACCTATTATAGAATAGGTTATACTAAAGTACTAGGCTGATAAAATTTTCGCTTTCCCTCATTTTGTTAATATTAGTGTTTAGGTAGGTTTCCTGATGGGATCTAAGAGATTGAAAATGCAAATAAAACTAAACATTTCAGTGCTTCTACACTATTTTAATGCGTGCAATTCTACAATTAGATTGATATTGTGTTTTTATAAGTAGGATCCTTGTTAAGTAATCCTTAATAATCAAGGCCTAGACTATAATAATTGTCATCCTGACATAAAATATATGCAAAGGAGACAGGTTATAGAGACAAATGAAAATAACATAAAGATAAAAATGACATCTCATTCCGAGTATGCGGTGCGAAGCAAATTGAAGAACTGGTAGGATAAGCTACAGATCTGAAAAATAATTAATGAAAGTCATTAAAACATACGAATAAACATTCCATTTAGGCGGTATTATTGTCTCCATTTGACAGACATTGTGTCGTTGAACATAATGTGTACTAGGTTTTGTTGATCATCACTTTTTAGACAATTATAATATATATTGACGAAGCAGCTTCAAATAGCTTTGTATGCGCTGCTAAATGGGTCTCACACACCTTGGTTGTTAGCTTGAATGATAAGTCACTGATAGCCAAAGATGATGGTTTATTGAATATATTTAGCTACCACGTAACTAATGCTATAATTATGAATGTTGTTTGAATGAGTACAGCTGACTATGAACGCTGATTGTGTACTGTCACGTTACAGTATAATTTGTGCAAGAGGACGGAAGAGTGCTGATGTATGCAATGCGCACATGCTATGTACGATGCATGACTCCTACAAGCTTAACATTTTTATATTTCTTAATCAAACCATGTAATAGTATCATGATGGTACGTACCCCACTGAAAGTATCTAAATTCATAATCAAGTAACCTTTGGCACTAAATTTAAAAGGTTTTTGAGAGCGCATTAAGAAAATCTGCACCATCTTCTTTGTATCAGAATCAGCGTACACCCAGTCTGCGAAATATATGGCTTTTTCCAACTTATTACTCTGGAAAAACAATCCACATTTCACCGATTTACTTTTTTTTTTCTTCTTTGGCAACTGAGCGTTTTACTATCGTAACAATTTGACATTGACACGGTTATATTCCCTAGACAGCAAGGGTGATTTTCGTAGTGTAAGTGTTACCACAGATTTTTTATTGTAACTAGTGTGAACTAGTTAGATGCCAAAAACGATGGTTTGATAGCAGTGACGGCGGTCTAGAATGACAGAGTAAGAATAAATACTTTCTATTTATTGGGACTCGCACAAGAATATCACAAACTAAAAAAAAACAAAATTTGTTAATCCGTGTGTAAGCGCCCTCACCTCACCTCATTACTTGTCTATGCCTTCACTGTGATACTTTGAGCCATCACTGTGATAAGCAAAGAGACAAACATAGTTAGAAGACTAAAAAGAACAAACCCGTTCGAGCTAGTGTTCAGTATTAGTGAATAAAGTACAAACGTGCCAAACAAACACAAGAACTTATTAGTCTATTTATAAGGCTAGATTGTAATAAAATTAGAGTGCATCCTATTGTTGAACCCTAGGACAAAAAAAAAGAATCTTAAGAGTTGCAGTGACAAAATAAAATATATCATACATGATCAATGAGGATTTGTCCCATTATGCACTGAAAGAATACCTCCACGAGCAAAGAACAGAAGAAAGAAAAGTAGCGCATAGATTTGTAAAGATCATCAACCACCTAGAAAATAAAAAGTCATTACTTAGATTGTAAAATCTTTAAGAATTATCAAAAAAAGGTCAAAGGAAAAAGTTACTGTTGCTGTAAATGCTGTAAGGCATATAAATACAGATCCAAAGGCATATGTAAGGAACATTCCATCTCCCAATACAATATCTAGCTCTGATGTGATTCTGCAATCAAAAGAGATATTTCATTATTTTGCTAGATGATTAAAAACATAATTTAACAATCACATAAGTATTTTTTTTTACTTGGCCAAAAACTGGTGCATGGAAATAATAAGTTTCAATTTGTTTCTAATATCGTAATGAATTTTATCAATCTCTATTCCTTCCTTAATTTTAACCACGTCCTCATCACTAATGAGCCCTTCCATGGTGCTCCCGAGAATTTTCAATTCCATACAAATATATCGGGTGAAAGAAATATGAAGCATATTGACAAAAACGTAGATAAAAATGACGACTGTAGTCATAAAGCTTTCCCAGATATAAGCAGCGTTGTACCACTGTTTCTTGTCGAAGGGGTACCAGCCATCAAATGGGTACAAATACTGCTTTTCTTTACCAAGAATTTCATTTTGGTAAAACATAATGATTCTAGGAAATAAATCAACAATCACAGCCAGTCCAATAGTGTAATAGAATTCAAATCTCAATATCAGCCTTGTAGTCTACGTGTATCGATTCAAAATCTTCTTGTGTTCTACTGTATCAGACACTGCTTCCCATAGGTTGAACCGAAAGTGTTTAAATATTTCCTCGTACAATTCTTTATTATCATGTATTTTTCTATATTTGATGAGGATCATGAGACAGACTCCTATGTTGGGAGCGACGTTGATGATCTCGAACCAGTCGAAATCGTTGTTGCAAATTAAGCAAAGAGTGACGAGTAGCTGCGTTGTTGTGAGAAATAGGAGACAATAAGTGAAGTAGTAACAGTTAGTTATAAATTTGGATCGGCCAATGAAAGGATAAATAAAAAACTTGACGCCGATGTTACTGATAAAATCCATTTCACCCAAAAAATCTTGCTTTAAAGTATCGTACGATTTGTATGCTTGACACATGATTGTGAGACAAAAGTGCTTTCTTACTGATTGTTCGATTATAAGTATGGTAACAATTTATTATTTTAATCAAAAGGTACATTGAATGGTCTAAGTAGACATTGTTACAGATTCATTCATTTAGAACATTCGATTCGAGAAATTAGTAAAGTTCTAAAAGCAAGTTTTAAGATACAAATCACATCAGAAATATTATTATGTTTTAGCAATTTAAATGTTCAAAATACATTTTGAAAAAAAAAAATGTAATTTCGATTTATAATTTAGCGTTGATAGCTTGCTGCTAATAAATTGTAATATCCAACACTCATTTTATATGTGTACCTGTGTACCTACTTTATTAAATACACTGTACAAGCCAATAATGCTCATACAGCAAAAGTACGTTTACGCGTACCTTAATTACAAATCACTCAATTCAGTCGCCACTAAAACTCCGTCACGTGTGGGTCGATAACAATTCGTCAATGCTTGTGCAGTCCCTTATTTTCCCTATCATCGATTATGGTGATGTGTGCTACTATGTATGACCTGAATGCAGATCTCAACAAACTTTACTGTCTTTTCAATAACTGCATTCGATTCGTTTTCCATCTGCGTAAATATGATCATGTCTCTGCGCATCGATGGCTTCTAAAGTGGTTGCCCATACGCCAGCGTACAGAGCTAAGGGCGCTAACCACTTTGTTCTCATTTCATGATTCTCAGTCTTCCCCTAGTTATCTAGCCCCCCACTTTCAGGACATTTGCGCTAACCACAATAGAAATCTACGTTCATCACACATTCGTCTTCTCCAATGTCCCGCTCACCGCTCAGACTTCATTCACTCTTCCTTCTTCGTTCAGTCTATCTCTCTGTGAAATGCGCTCCCCCAGGAAATCAGGATGGGATTATCCTTTAAAGTTAAGGTTCGCGAGCACATTCGCAAGAAGCTGTCAGTATCATCACAATATTTTCTCATTGTTTGTCTTATTTCTTTTTAGTAAGTATATTCATATATTTATGTATATTTATTTGTGCTTATATTTATATGTAATTAGGTACATATTATATTCATAGTTTAGGTTTATGCGTATCTTTATATTTAAAATATTTATTCCTCAGTTTCATGATTGCACCTACCACTGTTTGTCTCCGGATCACCCAAAGGTTGACTGGTTGAAAATACCTATGGCATTAAGTCCGCCTCTGTACATTTATGTACTTGAAGTATTAAATAAATACCTACCTAGTACAATACATGAGCTCTAGAGGTTATGTATGGCTCAGATAACCGTTTAGTTACAATATTTGTCGAGACAGTTTAAAGCGTTCGTTCTGAGATTATTAGGTAGTATCGACCCGCACATTAGCGCGTGACGGAGTTTTAGTGACGACTGAATTGAGTGATTTGTAATTAAGGTACGCGTTAACGTACTTTTGCTGTATGAGCATTATTGGCTCGTACAGTGTATTTAACAGTGGTTTGGTGTAACTTAACTTGTTACATAAAACAACAACCGGGGTATCCGTCAACGACGAGAAAACCAACCAACATACAGCTATGTTAACAAATGTACAAATAAGAACTTTAACTTTACAAAGAAAGGTATAAAACCGTATTGTGTAAAGGAGTTTTTAAGTCAATCACAATGTAATAAATTACTGGTTGTTTTCATTGATCAAAGGGATAATATATAAGCTACCGTTAGTGCTTATTATGCGGCTCTTTAATGATTCTAAATTCCAGGTAATGCACATTTATCAAATAACTTATCGATAGATTAAAGCCCACTTGCCCCACAAATCGCTAAATGAATTTAAACATCGCTCCATTCCTGTTAATCGTTTAAAAATGACAGTCGGAAAGCTATTTTAAATAACATATTTAGCGCTAAACACATTTAGGGAATTGTGGTGCAAGCGAGCCCAAGTGTCAAGATTTACTTGAATATTTATTTTGTCAGTTGGTACTTTAATTTCGCTTTCCTAATGGAAATAATGCAAATATCATCTATTTAAATAATATTGAAATGCTGTTTGTTGGTAAGCGCAGCACTAAAGAACGGCTGAACCGATTTGGCAATTTTTTATTACAAAATGTCCGTAATAGTCCGAATTAGGTTTTTATGAAATTTCCCAATTTTCCTCATTTTGTCTATGGGATTTTTGTATGACTTATTTTAATTTGAACAGGACAATTTCTGTCGGGTCAGTTAGTTTCTAATATAAATATGTATTTCAGAAGAATTTATTTTTATTTATTTATTTAATACTTCAAGCACAAAAATGTACAGAGGCGGACTTAATGCCATAGGCATTTCCTACCAGTCAACTATTGTTGAGCTACACGATTTCTGACAAATGTTTGCACTGACTGGACTGGTCTACTCAAATCTGTGTGGTACTTTCTTCAAAAGACCCTTGCAGACATCAATCTACATGGTATTCCAATGATCTGACCTAGATTATGTCAGGACTTTAAAAGAGAATGTGACTCAGATCGGAAACGCCGACCTCACCTAGCTTTTTTTTTTTTTTTTTTTTCATTTTATATAAATAATGACTTGTAAAAGTGATTCTGATATCGACTTGGAGTCGTACGCGAAGGTACTGTCTACTTGGTTACGACTTATGTTCATGTGCTCCGCTGTCCATCTGTCCGTCTGCATGTAAGCGGGCTGTAGCGCCCGCTAACAGAGAGACGGACGGATATAGAATAGGGTTCCGTTGGCACCCTTTCGGTACGGAACCCTAAAAATACATTGAAAAATCGCAATTAGGACCTAGCGCCTTAATGAATCGAGTAAAGCAGAGCAATAGACATTCAAAATTTCGTAAAAATAAATGAGAGAGATATTTCGGCTATGAGTAAAAGTAGTATCTTTTACTCATAGCCGAAATATCTCCATAAGTAATAATTATTAATTGTATAAGTGTGTAAGTCAGGTTTTTAGATCTAAATCGTGAGTGTAATAAAAATAATAAAATAAAGTTTTACAGTCTGCTGATAACTTATTTACCTGTGTAATAAATCGTGTCGTAAATATTGAATTATATATATTTTTTTAATTATCTTTGTCTTTGTTCGAAAGGCTCATAGAAGTAAATAGCGACAAAAAAGAGTAGAAAATCCTTATTTTGTAATTTCCTGAATTTAAAAATTCGCACCTACATTGACATGACACTAAAAGCCATTAGAAATCCCTCAATTGAATTGTTTCACTTCAAAAATATTTTCATACCTTAACCCGACTTCCTAAAGTACAATTTGCCTTACAATACAGCTCTGTAATTCGTTATTAGGTCAAGGAGCTCTCATACGTAGGGTTCTCTCATAATTCCCATTGTTCAAATCACAGCCGAACCCCATATCGTTTGGAGTCTTTGATGCATGCCTAATATGGATTAATTCGTCGAGTGTATGTCATATACTTCATGCTAATGCCGCACAAGTATGGCTTTCTACGGCATAACAATTCCCTCAGGGTATTTGCTGAGCAAAATATTACAATCTGATGAGCATTTCAAGTGGTTTTTGTTATTGGTGGAATTAATTTGCATTGCAAGTAGGAAGAACTGATGGTATTAAAGTGTTATCATGTATTTAAAGCAGCGTAGCTTGAGCAGTGGTAGCCCAGTGGTAAAAGCCGCGACTTACGAGTTGTAGGTCGTAGGTTCGAACCCAGATAGGCGCTTTACTTTGTGTAAATTATTTCATCACCATTGCTCTCAAAACCAAGATCTAAGAATTCGAGGACAGGTGACATCTACCAACCCGCACTGGGCCCGCGTGGTGGATTACGGCCCATTCCCTCTCACAGAGACGAGCAGGTCTCGTCAAAAAGTAGTGTTACAGCCAAATTAGACCAATTTTAAAGTTTCCGTAGAAACGGAGTTTTCCAGTTATCTTTTTTTAGACAATAAGACATTTCGAAAATGTTCTAAAGTTACTTTTTAGACCTTTGTATCCTGCATAAGCGTATAAAGTTTCATTATAATCGGTTCATTCATTTCGAAAAACAAGGGCTTGAAAGTTTTTATGAAATGCCGTACGCCGTAAACACTCAACCCCTATTAGTTGAGGACTTCCCCTTAACAGATAATTGACGCTGAGATAGGTTTTTGTTCTAAAATACAGATAGCAATTTATTTTATCAGTGGTAAGTTATAGTATTATAAGGAATAAGCTATCAAATAAAAATACCTGAAGCAAGTAACTTACATATTCTTTTATCTGCATAAACGATTTAGCTGTCATCCTTTTGTGTCTTCCCCAAACATTGGGCCGAGAAAATATGACATCATTACGGTCGAATCGAGCGACGAACGTTCATTCAAATTGAGAATCCAATAACGCATTCGTCTTTAAATTGTGTTCATTTGCGGAATGCGTCCGGAATCTTTATAAATGCGAACTTACACGCCTTGCGATCATCTTCAAAAACGACCGGTGTAACTTGAGCTTCCCTACCTCCCGTATTTCTGAAAGAATGGGAGGAAAAGGGTTCTTGAAACGAATTTGCGAGGGCCATTTGATATCGGTCGTGTAATACACGTAGGTCGTATAGAGCCCTTTACGTGTATTCTTATTCACACGCAATGGGCTACGTTTTCATATCTTAGATGAAAATATCGTTAGAGTTGCCAACACAACTGTCTGTTTTATTTAGATTTCGACATTGTTAGCTTGATTGCCGAGTTTAATCCACAAAACTAAAGATGTAAGTTTCTTAATTCTGTTGTAACAATTATTAGTTTTAGACATAAAAACTTTTTGATGTGTACCTGTCGTATTGAACAGTAAACGGAAGGCGGCAAAAATTTAAAACTACAATAACATAGTTGAGAGTGGTAATTTGATGGCCATTTATACCCATTGGTGAAATAATTGTATTCAATATGTAGATACTGCGCATATAACACGTTCCTTAATCCAGTCTCACTACAAGATAGAAGTCCATTCATAACCAAAACCACATTACAAACCAAACATTCTTTATTTTCACCGGTATTAACATCTCTATACCATTCCCCCTTATCCACCAAAATGAAGAAATCACAAGGAATAATAAGGTGTCCCGATGGTTATGAGATAGATATGTTCCACCTTTCAGCTGTACACAAAAGGTCCTCTTGAACGCTTTATTTGAACCGGTAAAGGCCTCACACGTCAAATTTCACATCCTGAATAGAACTCCCCTCACCACGGAATCCGGAATCTTTATAAATAGTTTTGCGAAGACGGTGTTTAATTTAATGGAAATCCGGATCTCAAAGTTGGATGCCGTGAAGTCAAAGGATTGTTCGCAGTTCCTGAATTCGTGTTTGATTTAATTACGACGCATTTGATTACGGTTGGGTGTGATTAAGTGTTGAATAGGCTATAATTGGTGTTTCTTATAGCATGCTTAGGCGTGGCCATCTTGTAGAAGAATAAGAAGTAGGTACCTAGAGGGATAAAAATAAATTATGGGTAAGGAATGGTATGTTGGTGATAAAAAACTCAAAAATGTTATAAATGGTAATCTATCTATCACATTAATATTATAAAGGCGAAAGTTCGTGTGTGTGTGTGTATTTATATGTTTGTTACTTCTTCACGCTCAAACAGCATTACCAATTTTGATAAAATTTTGTATGAAGGTAGCTGACACTTTGGATTAAGATAAAGGCTACTTTTTATCCCGATATTCCTACGGGATCGACACTTATGCGGGTGAAACCGCGGGGCGCAGCAAGTACTAATAATAAAACTGAAGAGTTTATTTTACTCTCTCTACCGGTCGGATTTGAAAAAATATTTTTGCATTTGATACCCCATTTATTGAGGAAGGCTATAGGTTACTTAACATCACCTTGAGAGTAGTTGTGGCTCAATGGTGTCGGCCCCGACTTACGAGTTGTAGGTCGTGAGTTTGAATCCAGACAGGCACTTTACTTTGTGTATTTAATTTCATCACTGCTGCTCTCAAAATCGGTGAAGGAAAACATTGTGAGGAAACCGACATGTCCTAGAACCAGCAAAATCTAATACTTATCAACACGCACTGGTCAACACCCGCGTGGTCGATTATGGCCCATTCCCTTTTACAGAGAGGAAGCCTGTGCCCCAGCAGTGGAAACATTATCGGCTGATAATGATTGCACCCTACCGATTACTGAAAATTATTAGAGATTGGGCCAATAGTCTAATAAGGTGATAAAAACAGTAATTAAGATCACCCATTTTTATATATGACTTCTTCTGTATAGATACCTAATGCAGTCGGTCAAAAGTCAAAGGCTTATAATGAATGAGTTTAGTAGATTTTACAAATACAGGGTTATTTTGAATTAGCTAGCCAAACCACGCAGACGATAGATACGATAAAAAAAAGATTTTATGCTTTTTTTGGGAGGTCAACAACCGCTGTTAGTGTTTTACTTAAAGTAAAAGTTGAGAAAAATTGTTTAATAAATACGGATTTTTTAAACTGATATTTCAAGTGACTACATTTAAATATTTTTTGTTTTTGTTATATCATGTTTAGCTATCGATAGGTACCCATTACGTCTGCAGTGTTTAGCTAGCCAATTTAAAATAACAATGTATTTGTAAAGGTCTATTGACTTTCCACCGACTGCATTATACATTCATCACATATGCGGAGTTTAGCTAGCCAATTTAAAATAACCCTGTATACGAACTGCCAGAATAGTCAACACCAGCTCAATTTTCAAGAAGAAAAAAACAAAAACAAACGAACTAGAAAAATACTTTGTGTAAATAAAACACATTTATTTTCTTTCATGCTGAGCTGCTATCTACGTTAACATCAGCATCAAACGTATTTATTTTTACAGCAGACAGTTTCTCTTTCTGTAGTCACCAATTAGTTCTTTTACAAACAACATACTGAGAGCAGTTATTTACATTTTTCACGAGCACAAAATTACAGTTGAACAAAATGTAAACAAAGAACTGTGTAAGTGGATCGTACTGTAGGGCACTTATTATGAGCTTGAACGAACGATAAGTATGCACATTAAACTAATTAAAATAGTCTCTACCGAAGACTAGAGAGGTATTAGGTACACAAAAGTACACTTTAATAGTAAACAAAGTTGCAAATTAGTATCTTTGTGAGAATACTTGAGTATTTTTGCCGAGTAAGATTTCTTCATATTTAATGAGCCCGTTATTTCAGAGCGTCTGTCTGTCGTCTGATCTTGTCATCTAATGGAAATAAAATATCCAAGAGTTCTGAATAAGTCTAACAATACGTCCTGTTTTATTATTTACCTGAGATCTTGACTGAAAATAGTAGTATACGTCTGCGTTTTTAAAATGCTAAGGAAAAATAAGCTCCAATTATAACAGTAACGGTACGGTATTTATTCTTCATATATTATTTATTGAATGGCTGTGCGTAGTCCAACCGTTGCTTAGCCTGATGTCTTAGCAAATGTGACGTAGAATGCATGTTGGATCCTGCGTCATCCTGAAAATATACAGATTCAGAATTTAACTCAGCCTATTGCAGTCCACTGTTGGACATAGGCCTCTCCCAGGCTACGCCACAACGCCCTGTCCTCCGCCTTCCGCATCCAGTCTGTCCCAGCCACCTTTCTTAAGCCGTCCGTCCATCTAGCTGGGAGTTCCACATCACGCTTGCCGATACGCGGTCTCCACTCCAGAACTCATCTGCTCCACCGGTCATCGGTCGCTCTACGAACTCAAAGATTCAGAATGCTGTAATCATTTATTTTACTTATTAAGATAGAAGATAGACGGATTATAATATATTTTTATTTTCACATTTAATGGCGAATAGTAGAATTAATGATACATGAACAAGATATTCAGTTTGATTCTGCAATTTACAAGCGCTAACATCAATTTAACAGTACCTAAAACTAAAACAGTATTTTCTAAATAGTTAACCACATAATTAAAAAATCACACAATAAACAGAGCCGTGAGCATTCTTATAACATTACAATTTAATTGTTGGTACTTTCTCGCAAACTATGAAACACGAACAATTTCATTACTTATTTTAATAGCCAATAAAGTTCACGAAATTTATAGCGACTATTACGTGTGGGGAATCAACTGCGACCGTATTCTACCGTATACTGTATCCTACAGTTTACCGTATCCTACTCATGAATAATGGGGCAGACCTTTAAACTTTAATAAGGTCCTCGTGTGCAGTACTATATGAGTAACGATCTCAATTTTACAATTTTCCCTTAGTTTGCCTCGTAGATATATTGGACGGACGAGGCGCGAATTAAGCAGTTTTAAACTTACGATATGTATTGGAAGACGGTTCGGGTATATAATAATATGTAGATGATTGTACGATGTTTTCGTGTGTGAATTGCCTAAATTGTTATGGTTGTTTTATTGCTGTTCCGTACCAAAGTTGGTGTTATTTGTGGAGCATTAAAGGGTTTATCTTACTGTATGATCGTAGTATAGATTTCTAATTCAGCTTTTAGTAGTCTTTGGAAACAGCGTAGCGCTTCAATGGCGACATTAATTTAACACATGTATACGGTTTCCCGTTTTCGTTTTAAGAACATATTTAAATTTCATTAAACGTTTTTATTTGTTTATTTATTTTCAATTTTCTAAAATATTATCTTAGAGCAACCTATTCTCACGTTGACTGCCAAGCAACAGACACAATAGAAAATCTATTGTTCGCGGTCACCGGTGACCGCGTTGGCAGTCAACGTGTTACAGAACTGTAGCGCAAGGTCATTCGCCTTGCAGCGGGATTGTCCGAAAGGGTTACCGCTACCCCGGAACATAAAGGGCTAAAGAAGGAACACGGATGGGTTTTAGTCAGTAAGAGTCTGACACTTCCTTTCGCTCCACCCAGAGCGAGAGGGGTCATTTGATGATTTCCCACCCTTACAAAAAAAAAGGGCTCTTCGCCGGGGTCACGGACCATAACATTGCATCAATGAAATTAAAACGAATAACGTGCTCACAGTTGGCGAATTGAAGGAAAGAGAGAGATCAATATCTCAGCGAGAGATACTTTTCAAATTACGAATTATTGTATGCTGTTATAATTTCTATGATTACTAGCCACTAAGCTCTACGCCATTGTAGCGGTAAGTTGTATATATCTATTAATATCAGAGATTTGAATGAATAATATTTTATAAATGCAAAGGGGCTTCATTTAAAAGTGTGGTTAGCATATGAGTCAAGGTTAAGTAATTTTTAGGAATTGAAATTATGTAGGGGTTGGTATAAGCGGGGGTGGTGGCAAATACTTTGATAAATACTTCCATTACGATGTTTTCAGTTAACAGATTTTTTATTACTTAGATGAAACGTCAAACTCAACAGAAGTTATTCATGCCTAGTTGGTGTTGCCAATTAAAGTATCAGCACTGCCACAAAAAAAAAACTATGCCTATGAGTTTTGATATTAATAGCGTTTACGCCATACGGCATTTCATACAAACTTTCAAGCCCTTGTTTTTCGAAATGAATAAACGGATTTTAATGATACTTTATACGCATAAGCAGGATACAAAGGTCTAAAAAGTTAGCAGAGAACATTTTCGAAAAATTGTATTACAGCCAAATTAGACCGATTTTAAATTTTCTATAGAAACAGAGATTTCCAGTTATCTTTTTTTAAATAAGACATTTCGAAAATGTTCTCTGTTAACTTTTTAGACCTTTGTATCCTGCGTATGAAGTTTCATTAAAATCGGTTCATTCATTTCGAAAAACAATGGCTTGAAAGTTTGTATGAAATGTCGTACGGCGTAAACGCTCTTATCATATTTATTATTAGATATTTTCTTGTCTGTAATTTTATGAACAATCATCATTTCTACATCTTTCCTGTTGTTGTTTTTTCCGCTTCTCATTTACAGCGAAGCTCATGACACATAAAATATAGCCTCGTAAATCCGCCAAATTGATCGCGTCAATCCATATCTTCCTTGTCGACTGCTAAAAAAACTATTTCTACCACAATAACAATAAAGAAGCTAACAAAATCGCCATTATAGCTCATAGGGCGCTTAAAACGTGGTCTGAGTAATATTGTTCGGCGAACGACAGATTGCTCACATTACGGTAACGAATTGCACCAGACTGGCCTGGAGGTGGATGAACTTATAATATTGCTCAACTATGGTAATACACGGTAATCTGTTTACAATGTTGATGTAGTTTTTAGTAGGACCTTTTTTGTGGGTAAATTAGTGCCAGCAAAACGTCTGTTTTATTTAGTACCTACTAGCTTCTGAATTGTTTTTTCGTTATAAGTAGGTACCGTATAATTACTTAAGCATTTAGTAAAAAGCTGTTATTTTCACATTACAAACGGACACTTCAATTTTATTTATTTGAATTGTAAATAATATATGAATATTGTTTATTGTTGCTGCAATATGATTGATTATTAACAAATGAAGTTGGTCATAATTAAAATAAAGTGTCTCTACAACATACCTCAAGGGTTTTCAATTTTAAGAAAACAAATAAAAATAATATTCTAACATGGCAAGATAAACAGAAAACTAAAGTAGGTATGTAAGTAGTTCAGGAACTAATATAAGTAATAAAGTGTCAAATTAAATTAGCTAGATAAGTACCGAGATCCATCACGTCTGTAGAGTTTCGCTAGGCAATTAAATTTAACCCTATTTAGGGACAGATAGAAATATAAGGTAGTATGTTTAGTACCTACTAGGGATGTTACGGAAGTGGTTTTATCGGAACCGAAGTCGGAATCGGAGTTTTTAAATTTGATTTGTCGGAGTCGAAACCGGAATCGGAGTCGGAATCCGAATCGGAGTCGGAGTCGGAGACGGAGCCCGAGATGGTGGCAGAAGAGAGATGAGAGCCGTATTTGCACATACTTCAATGAAATAGTTCCAAATAACACTTGATTTTGGCTTAGCGGCGCTATCTGATATGCTTCGACCTCCGATTAAAACTTCCGATTTAAAAGTGTCGGAGCCGAAGTCAGAACCGGAGGTGTAATATCAATCGGAAGTTCCGACCTATCGGAATCGGAGTCGAGGCTCCGTAACATCCCTAGAACCTACTGTATGTAAAGAAAGCTCACCTTAAAAATGAAATAGCTGGCTTTTATCTAACACATTATTTTTTTGTTGTGTTATTGGAAAACTGAGACAGTTGGATTTCGTTTGAAGTAGATAAGTTTTATTTGTACTCTCTTTTATATGATTTCATGATTAATGAAACCAAATATTTTCTAATTAGCTTCTGTCCGCGACTTCGTCTGCGTGAAATTTATTGTACTTCGTTTTCGCTCAGCGTTTTTTCTTTTTGATTTTGCTCGGCTCCTAAGGGCTCTAGCGTAATGTTAAGCCTATTTATACCCTTCCTCTAAAATTAGAATATGAAATGCAAAAATATTTTTTCAAACAAAACTGGTAGTTCCAGAGCTTATCGCGTTCAAACAAACAAACTCTTCAGCTTTATAATTAATTATTATGGAAGATTTGTAAGTGTTGAATTTTTTGTTCATTCCAATTATTATTATTATTATATTACAGTTACCGATTAACTGAATTGAACAAATTGAATACGTGTCATATCTCAATAGAATGAAATACAAAACAATTCAGATCAAAGTACCTAATTATAATCTACTTTTACCTATAAATAAAAATGGAATGCTTATCGTTGGTAAGTGCATCACTTGAGAACGGCTGGACCAATTTATAGACTGACAATATATAGACTAAACCCTAACAAAGACACAAAAAATGCTTTATCGACATTCAGCACCAGGTACCGCCGCGTTATCAAACAGACACAAAAAGCACAAAACAGCTGTTACATAGAATCCAGTAACAATAAGTCTAAAGCCACATGGAAAATTATAAACAATTTGAAGAGTAACGTGCCGAAAACACATATTAATGCTATTGAGGTAAACGACAAATGTATCACGAATCCTCAAAGTATTGCGCAAAATTTTAATGATTATTTCATAGACCTAGTTCAATCCAATGGAAACTGTCTAACTTATAATAATACGAATGTTTTAAAATCCCATAAATCTATGTTCATGGCGCCAATGATCCCAAAAGAAATGATAACTATAATAAATAACCTCAAAAACACAAACAGTACAGGGTATGATGACATCAAGACCAGCGTAGTCAAATCAGTAGGACCTGCTATAGCACCAGTGCTATGTGACATAATAAATGCTTGTATACAAAATGGAGTTTTTCCAGAAGCCCTAAAAATCACGATTGTCAAGCCATTACACAAAAAAGAGGACAAAACCAAAATGTGCAATTATAGACCTGTAGCGTTAATTCCTATATTTTCAAAAGTTCTTGAGAAAGCAATTTATAATAGGCTTAACAATTATTTTGAAAAAAACAACATTTTTTGTAAGGAACAAATGGGATTCAGGCAAAACAAAACTATTAATATGGCAGTGTACAACTTCCTTAAAAAGATACACCACAACATGGACAACAGAAAACAGGCTGTAGCAATGTACATGGACATGACCCGCGCTTTTGATTACGTTGACCATAAAATACTATTAAAAAAGCTTTATAGCTACGGTATTAGAGGTAATTTGCTTGACCTCATACAATCGTATCTAGAAGGTAGAAAACAGCTTACTCAGATCAGTCAAGTAAACATTAAGACAAAAACTGAAACAATATACTCCTCAAGTACAAGAACTATTTCGTATGGGGTGCCACAAGGGTCTGTCATAGGTCCTTTACTTTTTATCTGTTACATAAACGATCTCCCAAATGCAACCAGGCATTTTTTTTTTTTTTTTAAGGATGGGAAATCATCCAATGACCCCTCCCGCTCTGGGTGGAGCGGAAGGGAGTGTCAGACTCTTACTGACTAAAACCCATCCGTGTTCCTTCCTTAGCCCTTTATGTTCCGGGGCAGCGGTAACCCTTTCGGACAATCCCGCTGCCCCGGCAGGCTTCGGCCCTAACGGGCCCCTCCATGTCTGCTGACATCTCTTTGAGGCGCGCGTGGAACACATACGCGCCGTCCGGCACGGGCCTGGTCCTGATCGGACGGCGAGCTACCCATTACTCGCCGTCCGCAGGCCCGCGCCTACGGTGGCCGGGAGTCGTCACGCGGCTCCCGACGCCCGGAGCGTCTACCGCGGCGGCTGGGACGGGCGGCCCTCTCGGCTCTCTCCCTCTCCCATCCCGCCACCTCCTTCGCTAGCATGACTGCTTCGCAGAAGGAGGTGACTGCCTCCCACTCCCTCTCGCCCCGGACCATGGCTTGGACCAGGGCCGGGCGCGAGAGGTCGCCGCCGCTGCCGATCGCCTCTACGAGGACACGGCGGTGCTCTGCCCAAGCGGGACAGACCTCCACCGTGTGCACCACCGTGTCCTCTGGGCGATCCTCGCAGTGGTGACACCCGGGCGTTTCCTCCCGCCTGATTATGTGCAGGAACCTCCCGAAACATCCGTGTCCGGTGAGGACCTGCGTCAGGCGGTAGGTGAGGGCGCCGTGACGCCTCTCTAGCCACTCCTCAAAGAGGGGCCTTACCGCCGCTATCGCGGCGTGCCCTATGCAACCAGGCATCAGATGTGCTTATTTGCAGACGATAGCACTATTGTTTTCGACCAGGGTAATTTTAAAGAAATTGAATTAGATATAAACACAAACCTGGTGTCAATTATAGAATGGTTAAACGCTAATAACCTTAAAATAAATTTAACTAAAACCAAAATAATGGACTTTAAACTTCGACAAAAAAGACAAACACAATACCAAATTAGGTATAAAGGAGACGCAGTACTAGAAACAAATACTACAAAGTTTTTAGGATTGCACATTGACAATGATATGTCATGGAAAAATCAAATTGATAGTGTTTGTTTGAAACTTTACCGTTTCTCTTATGCCCTATACATGCTAGGCAAAATTGCAAACAAAACAGCCCTATTAACGGCATACCACGGTTATGTAGCATCCACATTGAGGTATGGACTTATATTCTGGGGCAATGCTTCAAATATATCCTCCGTGCTTTTGGCACAAAAAAGATGCATCCGAGCCATCTGCAAATTAAGAACAACAGATACATGTAAGCCACACTTTAGGGAGTTAAATATTCTGACAGTACCTTCACTGTATATCTATGAGGTTCTGATGTTTGTAAAAACCAATATACACTTGTTTAGTCATGTAGAAAGTCAACGTCGCTCAGATAAGTTGAAAACAATAATCACCAGAACTGCTTTTGCCTATAAAAGTGTTTATGCAATGGCACCTAAATTGTATAACAAACTACCTTGTCATATCAGAAATTGTAAGAATAATAATGAATTCAAAAGCGAACTCTTTAAGCTACTAAATGGCAAGGTATATTATTCAGTTAAGGAGTATATTGATGACAAATTTGAAATGTATTGACATTGTGTATTTTCATGACATTTTCCTTATATATTATTATGACAATTCTATCACTTATTGACATGCCTAATAATATGTTCTCTTGATATTGTTTTAATTTCGTCTATAACTACTGCGTGCTTCTTTTTTTTTTTTTAATTTTTTTTTCATTTTTTTTTTTTTTTTTTTTTTTTCATTTTTACGAATAAGTTTACTTTATTGGAACTTTAAATCGGATTTTGTATGCCTATCGGCGGAGCATGGTTTGTGTACTTGACATTTATATTATTGGAAAACACCTGTAATCACCTATGTTCACAAAATAAAACAAAAATAAATAAAAAATAAATAAAAATAAATTTGGCTGTATTCTTTTAAAATGATCGTAGGTTTCAGAGAAATAAACTCGAAAAGATTTCCGGAAAATTGGAAAATACTGAAATTCCTTTTTTGTATTCAATGGCAGTTTTGTATGAACTTTTGTTTGGACAGGACTACGCCTGTCAGGTCAGATAGTTTCATAATACAAAGGACATATTTTATACAGTGTATTAACATTAAACAATACAGCATTCTTTACGAAACCTCATCCCTCACTGAAACTCGCTGTTTATTACAAAATCAAAACAGCATAGAATACCAACTAAATAACAAAGGACTCAATAAAGAAACTATTCGACGAATTCAGCCAAAACGGCAATATAATAATTAATAGCTTGCGTCCACTATCCTACCTCCACTTTAACATAGTATACAATAAGCAGTAGATCAACTACGAACCAAAATACCCGAATCCGACCTACATGAAAGTGGTGCAATGCACTTATTCTGTGGTTATAGGGGAAAAATGGATATTAAATTAGACAGTCAATCAGTTAGGTTAATCCTGTAACTATGGTACTAAGTATACATGTATTATATTGTAAACTGATCGAATTCTACTAGATTTACGTAAATATACCGACAGTTATTTTGATCTGTGTCAATCTAGATCGATAAACAAACTGTAGTGCTATTCTGTAAAAATCTCACCGTGATAACTTAGGTGAAGTGACCTTAAAGTGTCCCTATATTTATTGTAGTCTTTGCCTTAAAGTGAGCTGTCATTAGAATCAATCCCTATTGAATCAGATGGAATGACAGCTCACTTCACCTAACTTCTCAAGGTGAGATTACAACAGAATCGACCGGCTGATGCCAGATGGATCGTCGAATGGTTATCTAATAATTTGTGTAGTCTAATGATTGGCAACCCAAAAGCTCCGATAAATCATCGTTATACTTTTACGGCCAAACTCAATAACCTATTTTCTCAGTTAAAGACAGATCGCTACTGATGATGGTAGCCAATATAATCAAAACTGCCAGTATAATAATAATCAAACAGATCTCTACTGATATAAATAAATAAAAATTGATTATTGGGATGTTAAAACCAGAGATAGATAGGTTTTTCTACCTCCAGTATGCCAAAACGGGTGATACTTGAATAGGTAATTGGGATCTAAAATAGCCCAGTTGAGCTACTGTTTCACATTCCCACTGTGGCTGTAGTACGAGATGCGGTCACCGGTAGAATTTATAAAGGAATTATTATTGAAAAGCTCCCTTGGTTTTGGACAAATTGTCGAGCGTTGCGAGCCGACGGCGACCATCGTGTGGGGACACCG
Source organism: Gortyna flavago (assembly GCA_963669345.1). NCBI lineage: Eukaryota > Metazoa > Arthropoda > Insecta > Lepidoptera > Noctuidae > Gortyna > Gortyna flavago. Next base: position 13,848,203 of record OY770129.1, read on the forward strand.
GGTTTATCGTTTATTGTGATGATTTTGTTAGAGGTGACGTAGGTATATTGTGATCTAGAGGGTGTCTCAATTAATAGACTTGGTGCACAGAAATTGTGGTTCAATTTATTGGAGTTAAAACAAGTTTGGGTTGAAACAAGATTCTAACCGAGTGTGAGATGTAATAGTTTGAAATCATGCTTGGACATCATTCTAGAATGCCTGCAATCTTTTAGTTCGTTCTTTCGTACCTTTTACTTCCAGCCAGTACTTTTACGAAAGATTTTGAACAAATAACAATTGTTATTTTTTTTATCTGCCTAGCCTTTTCCCAACTATGTTGGGGTCGTCTTCCAGTGTAACCGCATACAGCTGAATTCCACTATTTTACACGGAGTGACTGCTTATCTGACTTCCGCAACCCAGTTACTGGGTAAAACGATACCCTAAGACTGGTTGTCAGCCTTTTAGGCTTCTGGCGACCCGTAACGACTGTCAAAGATATCCAAGAAAGACAGCCGGGACCAACAGCTTAACGTGCTTTCCGAGGCACGGAGAGGTGTTGGTATGTAAACATGCTCACCCATCCACGGACCGACCGCGGCAAGCGTAGCTTAACCTGTGTTTAATTTTTTTTTCAGTTACCAAACGATGTAGGTACATTTGCAATACCTACGTACCTTTATTCCTTAAGTTATAACTTAAGTCATTGCCAGTTCAGTGTGAAAACAAAACTGTTTTGCTGTTGTAGGTAACATTATTTTGATTTCAAAGCATAACAGCAAAGCTTACAGAGCGCTTTTAAGATACTGTCATGTTTCGTGGAAGGAACGATTCGCTTTGTGTCTGTTCTTGTTGCTCGTGGCGGCACACGATGATTTAATGTTTTACTTTTTAAAGCGAGACTAGGAACAAGCAAAAATATAAGGTAGGTAGTTCTGAAAAAAATGTGATACTTTTATATGTTTCTGACATTCTGTTTCTGGAGGTTGGTTGAATGTTAACAACATAATAATTTGTAAAAAAAAACTGCTTGAATGTAAGCATAATCAGCCTATAATGTTCCCACTGCTGGGACACAGGCTTCCTCGAGTGGACCATAATCCACCACGCAGGCCCAATGCGGATTGGTAGATGTCACGTGTCTTAGAATTTTTCGCATGCTTAATGGAATACTGACTTAACTCAAAACAGACGATTTTTGGGAAAGCGCAAAAGAAGATCTCGCTATGAGAACTTATCCTACTTGTTGCCGCATATATAATTAAAACTGATTTGATTTAATGAGATTAATTAATCATGAAAGCTTGAATTTTGAACGTATGATTAACTATTGATGAGATCTGAGTAAAAAAAAATCCGGAAATAATTCTGACGTATCTACTAATGAGTCAATGTTCCATTAACCATAAGTTTTGTTTCTAGGACATGGCGGTTTCCCCACGATGTTTTCTTCACCGTTTTGAGAGCAGTGGTGATGAAATTATTTACACAAAGTAAAGCGTCTGTCTGGGTTCGAACCCGCGGTCTACACCTCTTAAGTCGGTCTTGTTACCACTGGGCCACCACTGCTCTAAAACTCACTCACTCTGCTGCGCTCGAATGTTAGTACATTTTTTATTGGCTTGTTTTTTTTTTAACTTTTATTGTTCTAATGAAATTGTTTAAGATGATTGTGTAAACTATGCTTAATTTAATTTTAATTATTGTCCTTAGAAGATCGCTTATAAAGATAAGACCGCCCATTGTGTCACCCTTTGTAAAATCTCTATATTTAAATTCTGTATTTCATAGATTATTCTAGGTCAGTGGGTCGTTTTGTTCTGTTCTATTCTATTTATTTATACGCATAAACAAAAAAAATCTTAACCTAACTACAAACTAAAATATGGAATACCTATTGATTTCCTTATAATATTCTTCTGATCAACTGAACTGTCGAAAAGGCCATTTATTTCCTCTAATCATTTACACACGTCTCCTTTATTAACCGACCATCAAAGTTTCAATTATATTAAATATGAGCACCGTACACCCCAACATCATTATATATCATACATATTCGATATACCTGCAACATTCTACAAAGTTCACCCTAATCAATGTTCCGAGGGAACAATAACGTGTGGTCATCCTCCTTTGGACGAAATTCAATAAATTCGGACAGCTAGGGTGCCCCATTGCCGTCAACTGGAAACTTTTGAATCGCCGACAGCGACCAACAATGAGGGACAGCCTTTTGTCCACGAAATTGCCTTATTTCTTGGTGCACCTAATAAGGGTTTTCTGAAACTATCAATTGGAGATTGTAATTGAGTCTCTTTGTAGTCTTTGATGGCGTCTGCATAGTAGGAAGGTACTCTTTGATTTTCTTTCTGCTTTGTTTAATACACAACAACTGTTTACTTTCCGATAAAGATAAAATGTCAATTTATTTTGAAGGAATAAGGCTAAGCGCGCACTACGAATTTTAATCGTTGCCAAGAAAATTCGTCAATCTGTGCACAATAGAAATGTACTAGAGTCCGCGCACTGCGGAAAAAAATCGCATGAAAATTCGCTTGAAATTTTTTTGTGTTTGCGATTTTATAACTAAATCGCAACGATTAAAATCGTAGTGCGCGCATAGCCTAAGTAACTTGTACTATTTGTTGGTTATTGGATATTGCAAACGAAGGAGGTTATGTAAATTTGATGGGATTGGAATATTTATTGGATACATCGAATTTGTAATTAGATATCTTCATCTTGCTGAGTCGGTCCACTGGGAAATCGTATCAGGTCGGAGAGACGTCGGTCGTGACGCCGCATGAATTAGGAAAGATAAGGTTGATATCTTGATTTACTTGTTAACTAACAAAGCTTCTGAATATATGATCAAAGGTGACTAGCTTTTGTTGAGGATCATTTGACTAGTTTAAAGTTATAGTGCGGTCAGAAAAATTTGCGTAATATGATCCAGTAGGTATGTGTTTACTAAATAGGTACCTTGTTTACTGTAAATAAAATATTTTATATTAAATTATTAGAAAGAAAGAAAAAAATGATTTATTTGTCATAGACACGTGCATATAAAAAAAAATATTAACTCGAGAATTAAGAGAAATAAAAACAAAATAGATCTGTAGTCATATTATGACGATTTTTTAATTTTTTTTTTTTGATTGCCTTTACTGTCCCACTGCTGTGCAAAGGCCTACTTCCAGGAACTCCATATTTTAACGAAAATTTATAAAAAAAAAACTATGCTGATTTCTTATCTATACAGGGTGGCAGGGACATCCACGCGCAACCACTTGGTGAATGATTCTGAACGCCCATGCGTTGAAATTTTCCGTCGCTTATTAAAAAAGTTGCTGTTCCGTACATTTTCAACTCGTAGGTATTGCACTTTTCTATGAAACAGCAGATTTGTATTTATAAGTGACGAAATATTTCTACGCTTCGTCTAGAATCATGTGCTGAATTTAATTAACTACTTATAAGTAAATGGTAAGTTTGCGCCTCGATATCCCTGCCATAATAATCATTCATTCTACAAAAACCTGATGCTAATTTATTTCACCAGGTGCAAGTCCAAAGGGCCACCCTTTTAAATTAAAAACACAATCACTAGTTACCAACCTACATCTATATCTAGTCATCCGGGTATTATGATTCTTCATACCTGATACAAAGCTTTCAAAAGAGCCATTCGCCAATTAGTGTAACTTGTCCAAAATGTGTATAATAATTGGGTGTAAGGGTGCAGTCCGGCCTAATTAGGGATTGGTACACGACTCGACTATATTGTAACTGACCGTATGTTACACACAGGTGGAAAAACTTGCTAACAACTAATTATCCATTTATTAAATGCTGCGTTTGCGAGGCACTTTGTTGTTTGACCATACTTTAAAATATAAATGGAATGGACCATCTATTGCATTTATATTTTAAAGTGTATGGTTCTACTGGACATGCTTTTTTTTACTTTAACGGACTGTTATTTTGCCGTACAAAGTAAGGTGCCGAAAATAAATTAAAAATCGTTACAGAGATCGTGAACATTTTTTTTTATTCATTTTTAATCATGAAAGGTTTAATAATCAAAAATGTAATTCACGTTATTGTAAGAGAAATGGAAGTGCATAAGAGAGTCAAACACAGATAAAGAAATTACCAGTAACCACAATATATCTATCAAAACTATTAATCCGTGTGTATAGACAAATTGCAAAACGAGCATCAGCGAGGCGATCCAAGTGGCCGACTGTTGTTCGTCATGGATTTAGAGCCAATATAATCTGAGATGAGAGACTGAGGTACTGACGCCACGCCCGACAAATTTATTGTTAATGAAGGAGGGATTGTCGATGGCTTGGGTTACGGTGAGATAGTTGTGATTAGGAGGGAGATTTAATTTTTATATCGTAATAATTTTTTCATAAAATATGTTCGGTATTTAATTTTGAGTTGATATTTTTTGTTGTGTAGACGGCTAATTTGATAAATTAAAATTAAGGATAAGTACGTTTTACTATTCCATAATGTGTGGAATACTACAACGGACACAAAAAAGCAAGTTTAGAAGTAGTCGAAAGGAACAATTGAAAGTTTTTGAGATGCCAGACAAAAAGTTTGAAAAAATAATAAAATGTTAGTTTGTAATCTAAACAAAGAATAGAAACAGAAAACGCCTGATAAAACACCTTCCTTTCCTTTTTATTAACCCAAGATAGTGCTAAGTTCATAAAGCAAATTAATACAAAACGACGAAGCTCACAACAAATTGTTGTCACGTGAAAAATGTTCGCGGTCCCTGGCTAATCTTTATTCTGGCACGGTCAATCCGGCACGGCACCGACTATTTTTCAAAACCCGCCTCGTTTGTTCGGATATTCGTAAATATTTCAAGCTTTATTACCACCATCAACATAATGTTATGGGGTGAAATTTCACAAAACGGAAACAAAAGATATAAAGGAGCGACGTGGTGCTGAATCTTTTTCTGTATTAATATTGTGTTGAGTTGTATCGGTCGTTTGTTTTGTATGGTTATTCGATAGGTTTGGGTTGTGGCAAATGATAGGGGTCTTATAAATTCTTTAGTGTCATTCATCTTCAATAGCCACATGTTATTTCAAAATTTGAAGGGCCTTTTAAAATTAGCTTCTATATTGTTTTCATAAAAAAAATAAAAATTTACTGTTCACATGTCACTCAGTCTATGACAATCGATAATTTATTTTTCTATGTTTCTTAATTCAAAAAATCATGAAAGCGCCAGCCATTCACTGCGAAAAAAATTATGCAACAAAAAACAGACAGCCAAATCGTTTTTAAAGTGCACTGGCGGAGTGAAAAAGATACCTATGCGATAAAAATGCACGTGTAATCTAAAACAAATTGCTGCAAGTGTAAATGGAGCGTGGAGCATTATTGCGTCGCCGGCGCGGGATGAACAACTCCAAATTGTTCCGATACGACACCTGCGCTGACTAGTGATGTGCTTATCTGAAATGAAGATGATAACACTATTTTATATTTGGTAAATGCAATGTAGAATAGAGAATATGGTGGGTTAGTTAGTGTAATATCAGAACGAAATAAAATATACGTTAGCACAGACTAAAAAAAAGTTTGATTCACGGCTACGCCAAAAAAGCCCACTTCAGCAAAAATGCCAGACAACTAGTGCCTGCCGTTGATTTTCAACTAGAAAAACTGATAGGAGGGTACTGCAAAATAAGTGTATATTCAAATAATAAGTTCAGCTGTTGATGATTGCATCGAAACTATGCAGCAGCATTGGCGCGGCTTCTACGGCTACAGTGCCTACGCCTAGGGACTCCTGCGTAGGCATCGTCTACGTTGCTCTACGCAGCGTCTACGGAGCTTTAATGATGACGCTGGATAATGCATTTAGAAAAGACTTAAACACTCCTCTCTCTAAAACTAGAAACTGCCGAAGCGACAGCGTCCTATCAAAAAGTAAGTTACATAAAGTGTACAGTGACTTGAAATTACATCCTAAAGTTAATTTTTTCAAGTAACAGTGTTATTTCTACATTGTAAAATCACTGCAATGTCACTTTATTAAATTTGAAAGCATGCTCGGGACATGTCTAGGCGACATCCCCGACTATCCACTACAGCTTTATAAATAAATGATCGTTCCGTCCCTTGCATTGTCTATGTTCCTCTAAATTGCATCGGAAAGATTGAGCGAGAGCCTTTCCTCAAATATTTTAGAGAAAATGTGAATTACTTTTAATGGACATTTAAGTGGAAAAATGTATTTGTCTGGACTATGAAGATAGGTAAGTGTTTTTAGAAATATTTTCTGTAGTGTTAAGCCAATTTATTAGATTGAATATCGTTGAAGTAAGAGCAACTGTAAGTAGGTACTTAAGACTTGGGTACATAAATCAAAACAAATAAAATAAATTGAAGTGTCTGTCTGTAATGTCAAAATAATAGCTTTTTACTAAATGCATATTTTATGAAAGTTTAAACTGTATATAATATTATAACAAAAATAAAAAATTATCTTCGTAAGGCCTGGACCGATTTTAAAGAAATTTGGTATGGGAATACTTCAAGCCCTGGGGAAGGACATTAGACTACTTTTTATAGCCATAACACGCGGGCAAACCCGAGGGCGGAAGCTAGTATAATATAAACATATAAATATAGTTATGTCAGTGGATAAGACTACTTTTGTTAAAAGTACATACAGTTCATTGACACACAATGAACGGTACGTACTTCTAACAAAAGTATCTAAAAAAAAGTATAGATAAAGCAATCATATGAATACCTTATTTCAAGGATTTAGCTCTGTTAGAATAAGATATTATTGGATTTAAATTACATAAAATGTCTGAAAGTGGCACCGGTAACTGAAAAGTTGTGTGGAAATCGGGTGTCATGGTATGGGCATGTGTTACGGAAGAATGAGGAAAATGTCATGAGGAAAGTTTTGAGTATGACTGTCGATGGCTATAAGAGTAGGAGAAAACCACAGAAACGATAGATAGATTGTTTGAATGATGATATGGTTAGAAAGGTGGTGACTACCGAGATGACGACTAATAGAGAAGTATGGAAGAAAAAGACATGTTGCGCCGACCACAAATAAATTGACATCAGGACAGGAGAATGAATGAATGATTATTGACTTTCAATTATGATAGAATTTGAAAGAAAAATCATCTAAAGTGATTCGCGTTACAGCTGGCAAAAGAACCCCTACTTCTTTTTTTCATTTTGGAACAAGCAGTAGCCGTAATTGTAATTCCCCACATCACATAACTTAGACACCCACTTGTTCTCTAAACCCGAACCGATTTATGTTTAAAAATAAACACAAGAGACTGAACGTTTAGCGTAATGAAAATAACCGTAAACATAGAACCGCAAGCCGGGCTCCGGGCTTCGCAAAATCCTTACCCCGAGGCAAGAATTCACGCAGGTCAGACCAAATTAGACATTATTGAGTCAGTTATTTAATACCACAGGGTACACGTGCATTTTTGGGTTATTATTATTATTATTGGGGGTTACATAAGCCTCGTAATCCAATGAACTCTCATTACACCGCGTTTTGAGCATAACTTTATTTGCTCTCGCGGCTTCTGCTCAAGCCTCTTGATATCCCTAACGGCACGCCACTGATAGAGGTTTTTGCTTCAAACGGTAACATAACATAATTATTAAAAATTGCCTTTATTTACAGGTAAATGGTTTTTATTAGAATACATTTTTCAAAGCGAAGTTCATTTTGTGGAAAATTTTCGTTGTGCGTTTGTTTTTATTGCGTTGTTTCATCTTAATGCTTGTTATGGGAGGTTGTGTTTACGTGGTGAATTTAATTTAAATTAAAGTGATCCACTTTTGGCTGTTTGTTTGCGATGTTTGAAAATGAAAATAATGAACAAAACAGTTTTTCGCAATTTTGACAGTTCAACAAGATTCATTGCGTTATTTATGTTGTTGAGCAGACAATTTTTTCGAACATATGAAGCAATGGATTAGCAATATCCTTCAAAGTTCTTCAAATTGTGGTTGAAAGTGTGTTACTCAATTAGGGTGCTGCTTTGAATTCAAACAACTAGAAACACAAATAAGTAGGTACAAAGATATTGGTGTACAATGTATGAAGTAGGAACAGACAAACAGTTTGTATTTATAGCAAGCAGCTACACCACGATAGTTAATTAAATTTTTAAATAGATATAAGTATAAGCGATTCTATAACATCTTTCCTCTTTCGCGAATCCTCATTTTTTATCAAAGCCCGATTCCCTTAAAAGATAAATTCATTTTAAAAATTAAAACTCTAATTTAAACGGGTTAATGGACAGGGAAGCGCAACATTTTCTCTCGCATAGACGCCGGCGCTAAAGACTGGAATAAAATTGAACTTTAGACGTTAAAGCCCGACTGAGGGGGGCGAAGGGGGTGGGGGACAGACGCTGCCCGCTAACCATCATGTTTATGACTTCTATAGGGAAATACAATGCGATGTACCCACTAGATGGGAGAAACTTTTATTCCAACACATGTACGGTACATTAGGTATATTTTTCATATTTTTCCGATGAGTTTTTTATGTTTATGCCCTCGTAAAGTTTCTAGTCGTTTAGTTTGCGACAGTGTTCGCTCCTGTTTACATTCCGCGTATGAAATTTTCAGTGTTACGGGCACTGAGCGAGTATTTATTACTGAGGCATGATACAGTGTTGATAACTCCCTTTAATGTTGTGTTTTCTGCATTTCTTATATCTATTTTATGTGGTGATAATGTGCCTTCTTTGTGGTTTATTTTAGAAACTATTTAGTTCTGCATATTTTTGGAAATGTCTAGACTCTGGGCAGTATTCTCTCTTTTTTTTTATTATTACTTAAAAAAGTCCCTTGGCCATTCCCTCCCAAGAGTGCGACGTATTCACAACAGATGTATCACGGCTCCCTAAAAGTTATGAACAAACAAAATGAATATTTACGCCCACAAATCATTCCATTGTTCTCAAAGTCTACTCAAATGAAAATCACAAATAATTACTCCTCAAAACTTTGTCACTGGATTTCGATTTCACCCCATACAATACGACATAGGCACCCACGGGAGCTCTATTGACACGAGTACACGACCCGCCGTGATGGCACTTGGCAACAAACACGATTTTAATCAATACATCAAACAAAACTTAGCCACTACCAATAATAATTAAAAGCGAATCATTATATGGAATATTTGTACAGGACCAAAGGGATGTTTGGCCGCAGGCGAGTCGGCTATTGCATAAGTAAGACATAGTTGGACGCAGGGTTGTCGCACTACGAAATCCCTTAATTTACACGTACACAAGGCGAAAACTATTTAACACATGCTGCTCTATTCTGTTAAAACCTCACCGCGACAACATAAGTGAAATAAGCTGTCATTTCAGAGACTGACTTGACGGCTCACTTCACCTAAGTTTTCATGTTTTTTGACCGGCTGATTTTTTTAATACGTGTAAACTAGATCTAAGATGCTTTACTGATCGTAGTGTTTCTGATTTGGATGAGAAAAAATATTGAATTTTGTGAATGATCCTTGCGAAATAATAGTGATTTAATATCTATAGCTCTAAATACCATACATTTATTCTTTGCTAAGGAGATACTGAGTATTAAATAAAAAGTACAGGCTATTCTCGGTCGATGATATTATTTCCTCTTAGACAAAGATGAGAATGATCGACTATGACCAATTTTAAAACTAGTGTTGGACAGCCCTGTCCAATAATCCTATGCCCTCATGTAATCCTGGTCCGCAAGATGATGATTGCGTCCCATTTTAGTTTACAAAAGGTAATCCTTTAAGAGGAACTATTGGGGAATTTGATAACAGATAGTGTTTACGATGTAAATTCTACTGTAATATCATAAACCTCTTTGATTGGTACCTTCGAACTTTGAAAGGGAAGAAGAGTTTGCCTACTGAAGATTATTACGCAGATGTAACTTTATTTATGCGTGGTAGAACATGTTTGAAGTTGGACCTTATCTTATCTACCTTTGGTTATTATGTAAAATGTTTTGCATCCCTTATTTAGAGGATGATATTTCCTAATATACGTATGTGGAAGGTTCTGGATATAAAGAAAACGTCGTTGGAATTTCCCTTATTTAGCTGGCATTTGTAAAGTAGGTTATTAAAATATAGGTAGGTATAAAAGATTTCAAACAACGATTTCAGATAACAGAAGAAGAACTAGCAGGGGATCGAGGAGGGGGGGGGGGTAAGTTATGAGCATTACTTTTATTCAAAGACTACCTTCTCCCCGCGACTTCATACGTGAAATTTCTTGTTCCCACCGACGGCGTTGCATCGCATCGCTCGCACTCGCTATTACTTAAAAATAAACAAACTCTTTGGCTTTATTATTTGTGATGATGTTCTTTTCTGACTTATTAGAGATTGAGAAACTTTTGCAGCTTTACCTGTGTACTGTAGTAGCCTTTTTTTTACGTTATGTGTTCATAATTTCTAAATAACGTTTTAGATAAGAATAATTATTTTCTTACGTCATTCCATTTCCATTGATTTTATCTATGGTCAGTAAATACGCTTAGTTTGGGTTTATTGGTATTTTTAGGTATCTTTTAAATGATGGATTCTGGATTCGTGAAAAAAGGGAACATGTAAGAAAATTTACCAAAAATGTACCAAACTAAACGTATTTACTTACCATAAACATTACGTAACAGTAATCACCAAACATGCTCACATATCTACCCCTTCTAAGTTATAAAGCGAACCAAAAAAGAGCAAAAAAACCCCGCACCACCAATTGCTCGGAACCTCTTGGCTTTCATACGAAACCCTCATCAAAAAGCGTTATATTATCAAAACGCACATTGTTTAAGACTACGAGTATCTGTTTCTGCAGGCTCGTGTTTTCGACGCCATTATTCGTACGTCTTTTCACGAATAAAAGAGCATTTCATAGAACGTTTCGTATGCTGAAAGGGTGGTTCACAAAAGCCTTTTTATAATACTTTCGGCAGGCATGTGCATAATCAACCCCTCCCGCTGTTCTTAATAAATACGAGTACCTGTACTGAGTAATTATTTGGACCCTTGTTTTGTTTATTAGGTTGTTTAAATGCAAGGCTTTGTATTAATTGTTTGCATTTGGTTTAGGATTTACTTGGTACTATTTAGGTACTTGGACTTTATGGGTGTTAGATATTTAGTATAAATTTAACACATCTAATTAACACTTCTAAACTGCTTTCAAGAGCTGTCATTTTCAATATTCCATAACAATGATGACACTGACAGCTCTTGAACGCAGTTTAGATGGGCTGATCGCGTTCAGTTTCATTGATGAAATCCACCCTAAATTAATAATTTTTGTACCAATTAGCTAATCTATCAATAGGTGAGAGAGTACAATTGACTTCTTAAGTAACTCAGGCGCACCCAAAGCAATCAGCCTTTCTACCACCCTTGCTGGCTGGCAAAACTTTTCACCACGGTAGATTTTAATCATAATCAGCCTATAAAGTTCCCACTGCTGGGACACAAGCTTCCTATTTGTGAGAAGGAGTGGGCCGCAATCCACCACGTGGGCTCAATGCGGGTTGGTGGATGTCACATGTCTTCGAATTTTTGGATCTTGGGCTCCCAGTTTCCTCACGATGATTTTCTGCACCGTTTTGAGAGTAATGGTAATGAAATTAAATACACTAAGTAAATTTCCTGCGTGGGTTCGAACTTACGAACTCGTAAATCGGGGAGGATACCACTGAGTCCTTTTGCTCCTTAAATGATTTGATTTCTGTAAGAACAGACGCCAGCACATCAAGCTACTATAATACGTCATTATTTAACATAAAAAACTAACTTTTAACTGGTACTAGACAATGTAGTTAACCAAGTACTATATATTTGACTCGAGGCCCTATGAATCTCAAAGACATGTTTTGATTTTGACTAAATACCCATACTTTATTTTAATTTAATTTTTTATGTATTAAATTACCTACTTAATTTAATATCTTGCTTCACATGCCATACTAAGGCTAAATCTTAATATATATAAATTACGTGTCACGATGTTTGTCCGCACTCACTCGCCGTTCGACGCTCGCCGTGGACGGTCGTGCTGCCCGCTCTCGCTCGCTGCACGCCCCCACCGCCTCGCCGCCCCGCCACCGCCCGCTCTCGCTACGCTAGCCGTAACGAGCTCAGTAGTCTCCGGACTACGCCCGCACCCTGTCAATAGCCGCCTTTTTCAAGGCGTGGTTGATAGAAGTTGTTTCTTTAAGAGAGAATCGTCATCACACGTATCGTCGAGGTTTTTGGCCCCTTCCGGGTAAAAACCACAGTTTCGTGGTCCTTGGTGGATACCTCACGGTGCCAACGAAGCCAAGGGGGTGGTGCCCCAATCTCACCCGCCGAGCCCCATCAGGGCGAGGCTGTCAATTGGAATCGGGAGCTAGAAGCTTGGCCTTGGGGGTGGCTCCTAGTCAGCTCTAGCTTCGTAACTAATCCCTTGTCCACAGCTCGCGTCTAGTACGGTTGGGTGTGTCAACCCCTTCGTACTAGAAGCCGGTCTAGGGTGTCTCTACACCCATCGCACAGACTGGTTAGGGCCCCGTTCGCACAATAAGATCGGCGACGGGTCACAAGCTTAGGGCTCACTTCAGGTACTCACCTCCCTGTCTCACACCCGACAGGGAGGGTAGGATCTCACACCCCCGGGCCCATCCACCCGGGGTGCTAGGTTTTCACGCCCCCCATGGTTCTTCCCTCTCCCCGCCCCCTTCCCGATCATGGCAGACGCGGTCATTTTGGCGTTCGCTAGAGAGGTCCTCTTCAAGGACCCCTCTTTCCTCACCCAATATGGCCAGCGTCTCATAAATTTTAGACGCCCTCCCGGTTCGGTCTTAGACATCGACATTGACTTCAGCGATGCGCTAGTCAGCCCCCTCTTTCCGCCAAACTCAGGCGAAATCCCCGAGGCCGCCGCCGCCTCCCCTCCCGCACCCTCCGTGCCAGCCCCCTCGCCTGCACCTTCAGTGCCAGCCGCCGCCCCCAAACCAGCACCTTCCGTGCCAGCCCCTAAACCCGCACCCTCCGTGCCAGCCCCCAAACCCGCACCCTCCGTGCCAGCCCCAAAACCCGCACCCTCCACGCCAGCCCCTAAACCCGCACTCTCTGTGCCCGCCCCAAAACCCGCACCCTCTGTGCCAGCCCCATCACCCGCTCCCTCCGTGTCCGCCCCGAAACCCGCACCGTCCGTGCCAGTCCCCGATCCCGCACCTTCCGTGCCAGCCGCTATCGCAGCTGATACTCAGGAGAGTATGGACACGTCCGTACCCCAATCTCAATCCGACTCAGAGGAAGCCCTCTCTGACTCTTCGTCCTCCTCGGAAGACGACTATATAGTCGTCGGAAAGGGAGGCAAGAGAAAGAAGAACGCCTCCTCTCACGCCAACAAGGCCAAAAAGTCGGTCGCGGAAAACCCCGCTCCCCGCCCCCCCACCCCACCCTCCGCCGCACCGCAGGCCTCCCCCGCTTCTAGCCTCTCGGCTACCCCTCCCGCTTCGAACGCAAAGAAGCCACGACCCCCGCCCCCCATCTATGTCCAGGATAAGTCCAAATGGACAGAAATCTCCAAAGCGTGTGTTGATCAAAAGATCAACTACACGAACGCCCGCTCAACCCAACAGGGTATTAAGGTAACGGTCGCCTCGTCCTCGGACTACAGGGACCTTACCCGTCTCCTCCAGACAAGGGCTTACCCCTTCCATACGTACTCCCTTCCGGAGGAAGTCCCCACCCGCGTAATCATCAGGCGCGTCCCCAAAGAAATCCCCACCGAGGAGATCAAAGAAGACCTTGCTTCACAAGGCATCCCCGTCTCAGCAGTCCATCGCTTGCACAAAGCATGGAAGGGCCTAGTCTACGACATGGTCCTGGTCATCTGCGACCCTACTGAAGGACATCACCCCATCTTCAAGGTGAAGTCAGTTTGCTCCCTCTCGGGTATCTCTATCGAGAAACCCAGGAAGTCCAACCTCATCGGACAATGCCACAGGTGCCAACTGTATGGCCATTCCCAATCCCACTGCTACGCGACACCTAGATGCGTCAAGTGTCTAGGTGCCCACGGCACGTCAGACTGTCCCCGCCCCAAAGACCGCTCTCAGTGCACAGAGCCACCGAGCTGCGTTCTTTGCGGCCAATCCGGGCACCCGGCTAACTACCGTGGCTGCCCCAAGGCTCCCAAGTCTTCTTCTCCCAAACTGACGAAGCGCGCGAGCGACCGTCAGCAAAGGGAAAGCCCCTCTGTGAGGATCCCGATCCCTTCCTCCCAGATGCCCGATAGGCTCAGTCCCCAAAGGCCCTCCCCATGGGCGAACCTCAACCACCTCAAAGCTCCCGCAGCTTCGGTGCCCCCCCCACCCCCGACTATCCCAGCGCTGATGGCAACTGTCATCCCCGCGCCATCAGTAGGCCCCTCGGTCCCAGTAGCCCCACCGGTAGCCCTTCCCGCCGCCGCGCCCAGGGCTCCCGCTGGTCCCAGTAGGTCCCCCCCGACCCCCGCCTCCCGCCCCCAGCCTAGCAGCATGGAGGTAATAATCGGTGCTTACGCAGCTTTTATTGCCCCCGCAAATGCCATGGCAGCGGAAATCCAAGCCTGTAACGGCAATCCTCGGCGCATCGCCGAGATTTTCAATGCGTATCCTCAGATTACGCAAGTCATGCAAACCCTCAACTTCTAAAAAGCTCCAATGGCTTTACAAAGAATGAGCGTTACCAAACCCCGATCCCTTAGACTAGGGTTTTTTAATGCAAACGGCATTAAAAATCAACGCGATGAGATCGCCGCCTTCCTCCGCGATCACCAGCTCGATGTCCTCTTAGTCCAGGAAACCTTCCTGAAGCCCCATCTGCGGAACCCGAACATTGCCAACTACAAGATAGTTCGCAATGACAGGGCTCGCTGCCACAAGGGCGGTACACTCATCTACTATAGGAAGTCCCTCCATTGCATCCCGATAGACCCGCCCGCCCTAATCTCTCAGCTAGAGATCTCTATCTGTCGGCTCGGCATGACCGGTCACCCCGCAATCACCATCATCTCCGCCTATATCCCGCCCACCAATGGTGCGGAGGATCCCATCTCTCTCACTACCGATTTCACTACCCTCTTCGGTATGAGTGACTCCGTCATCATGGCGGGGGATCTCAATGCCAAACATCCCGCTTGGAATAGCAGCACGACCTCTACCAGAGGTAGGATCGTGTTCAAACTAGGCGACTCCCTCAATTTCGATATCATCGCTCCGATGTATCCCACTCATTTCCCGGGCGACCCCGCCCATCTTCCTGACGTTCTCGATGTAGCGCTTCTCAAGAATGTAAACCTCCGTTTGCAGTCTATCGAGACGGTACAAGAGCTTAACTCTGACCACCGCCCGGTCATCTTGCACCTGGCCCCCTATTCGGGCCCCCCGCACGACCCCAACCAGCCCCCCCCGACCAAAACAGTCACCGACTGGAGGAAAGTAAGCGAAAGACTGAAATCCACCACGTCTCCCCACCTAGACTCCATCCCCGAGCAAATTATCTCAGTCGCAGACACGACTGGGGCGATCGACTCGTTCACAGAGCACGTTCAATCCGTACTGACGGATTGCTCACGGGAAGTTCCAGTGATGGAAGACCATCGCTGGAAACTGCCCGATGACGTACGTGAACTGATGACCGAGAAGAACGCTGCCATTCGTGCCTACGACTCTTTTCCCTGCGACGCGAACAAATCCCACATGCGCCATTTACAGCGTGCTGTAAAGAAACGCATAGGGGAGTGGCGCTCCGAGGGATGGGATAAGTTGATCGGCGAACTCGAGCCCACCCACCACGCCTTCTGGCAACTCCAGAGGAAGCTCCGCTCCTCTGAAGAGGCCACAGTTCCTCCCCTCACACGCCCCGACAAAACGGTCGCTTTCGAAAACCTCGAAAAGGCCGAATGCCTAGCCGACAGCCTAGAGGCTCAATGCACTCCCAGCTCTCAACCAGTAGACAGAGCGCACCTCGACGAGGTGAACGCTGAAGTCGAACGGAGAGCCTCCCTCCCGCCAGTCGAAGACCCTGATGATCCTCTGCCTCCCGTCACTCCCGACGAAGTGCAAGACATCATAAAAGGACTCGCAACCCGCAAAGCCCCCGGTTCGGACGGTATCACCAACAGGGTGTACAAACTCCTCCCCGCCCCCCTCATACTGCTCATGACCGCCATCTTCAATGGCGCCCTGAGCAACAACATCTTCCCCCAAATGTGGAAAGAAGCCACAGTCATAGGCATCCCAAAGCCAGGCAAGCCCAAGTCTGAGCCCTCCAGCTACCGCCCCATCAGTCTGCTCAATGTTTTCGGTAAAGTCTACGAGAGGCTTATTTATAAGCGCCTCAAAGACTATGCCGAAGCAAAGAGCCTCATCCCCCCCGAACAGTTCGGTTTTCGCACGAAGCATTCGTGCATCCACCAGCTCCACCGCATAGTCGAGCACATTAGCGCTGCTTTTCAGCGAGGTGCTTCGACAGGCGTCCTGTTCTTCGATATAGCGAAGGCGTTCGACAAGGTCTGGCACAATGGCTTATTATATAAGCTGTACCTGCTAGGTGTGCCAGACCGTCTCGTGCTCATCTTACGAGATTTTCTGTCGGACCGCACTTTCCGCTACCGTATCGAGGGCGCTCTCTCTCCCCCTCACCCCATCCGCGCCGGAGTCCCCCAGGGTTCCGTTCTGTCTCCCCTCATTTTCACCCTGTTCACTAGTGACATCCCGAACAGTAAAAAGGCACAGTTGGCGCTCTTCGCCGACGACACTGCCATATACTGTTCGGGTGTCAACCAGTCATCCATAGCTCGAAACCTCCAAACCTCCGCAAGCGCCTTGAGCGATTGGTTCCGGAAATGGAGAATCGAGGTCAACCCCGATAAGAGTCAGGCGGTCATCTTCTCGAAACCGCGCAAACTACCCCCCCCCCTCCCGCGCCCGATCTCTATGTATGGCAAGCCGATCCCCTGGGGAAAGCGAGCCAAATACTTAGGTGTCATCCTAGACCACAACCTCACCTTCAACGAGCACATAAAGACGGCGCGTTCGCGCGCCTCTTTCGCTCTCGGTAGGCTCCACTCCATGATAACTGCCCGCAGCAAATTGTCACTCAAGTGCAAATTGCGCCTCTACACCGCGGTCATCCGTCCCATCATGACCTATGCTTGCGTAGTCTTCGCACACGCCAAGCCGCGATTTCTGCATAAAATGCAAACCCTCCAGAACCGTTTCCTCCGAAAGGTCACGGGAGCCCCCTTCTATGTCCGAAACGTGAATCTGCATCTAGATCTCAGACTCCCCACCATCCAGCAGTTCATGAAACGCCTCTCCAAGCGCTTCTTTGACTCTGCCATAAAGCACCCCAATCCCCTGATTGCGGCGGCCTCCCGATACACTCCCTCCCGCATAAGTAGGATTCGCCGACCAAGGCATACCCTCACTATCCCCGACGACGCCACTACCCTCCTCCAGGAGAGCAGTAAGGCCACGAGTACTCTCAGTCGACAACACAAACACAAGCTCAGACATCCGTCCTTCCGTCCTCGCCGCCGAGGCCCGTCGCGACGTCCCGCACCATCACCGTGCCCGCCCCGACCCTTGCTCGAGCCAGCCCGCGCAGCTGAGCCTGTAGTTTTAAATTCGCCCCTAAACACTAATAATAATACCGATCCAGCCTGTCCCTTGCTGTCCTCTTCCAGCGACGCCCTGAGCCGAGGTCCGAACCCCGCAGGGGGTTACCCTTAGCGCTGTCGCTTAGTTTTTAAGTTATTGTATGCCCTGGCTGGAGGCCTTAATTCGAGGCATCCACAGGAAAGTCCGGTTAAGCAGTAGCCATCCTCATAAAGGATGAACTGCGAGATGCCATTAATAAAAAAAAAAAAAAAAAAAAGATGTTTGTCCGCGATGGACTCCTAAACTACTTAACCGATTTTAATCAAATTTGTACACCGTGTGCAGTTTGATCCAACTTGAAAGATAGGATAGAAAAAAAAAATGACAAAAACGTTAGCCACATCAACGCGTGGCCGGGTCAGCTAGTAGAATATAAGACTAAATATTGTAACATGCGGAACCACCGATTGTATTTACTCTATTTGAATGTGAATTTGATAAAAAATGACTTTTATGGAGGCTAGACCCTCCTTGTAATTATGAAAATATACACAAAACCGTCAAAGAACATTACTTTTCTCCATCCACGAACTTCGCAAACCGATATTCGATATCCACAAAATATTCTTCCATCTTAAGGGACCAGCCAAAGTTAATGTAAACAAAACGTAAATACAGCATAATAGTATCAAGTCTACAATATTTCGATAAACAGAAAGGTACTTTACATGGCTAGGAAGCGCGGTAATATCCCACGGGAGGGAACTGCAATTTCACTGCTATCTACAAGAAAGCATTACAAGTCGGGAGATGAAAAAACTTGTCTTATTGGCAACTGTTTTTTTTTATTTTCAAGAAAAAATAAGCAAGATATGTGTTTTTTTCTTTAAATATAGAGAGGCTCGTGGTCCGTGGCTATAATAGTAACAGCCGCACAGGTCGATCTTTAGGGTTAAGCAGGTTAAGCGACGCTTGCCGAGGTCGGTTCGTGGATGGGTGACTCAGCTGTCATTCATGGTTGTAATCAGAAGCTCGAAAGTCGGACAACCAGTCTTGCCGAGGGGTATCGTGTTACCCAGTAACTGGGTTGTGGAGGTCAGATAGGCAGTCGGTCCATGTAAAGTATTGGTATCCAGCTATGGGGTCGGCTTCCGGACTAACCGAGACTGGAAGCCGACCCCAACATAGTTGGGAAAAGACTCTGTAGATTTGATCTTCTGTCTTACATTGTTTTGATAGTTTTAAGCCTCAGTGTTTGAGAGACAAGCTTAAAAACCCTTTAAGCATAGAGTAAACTTTCATTTTGTCTTAGTTCTCAATGAAATAAAACGGGCTGGCATAAAAAAAAAACTGAAATCTTAATAAACTTTATTGATATCTCCTAAATACAATAAAAAAATAATTTATTATTTTAAAACAGTCTTAATATAAGTAAAGAATTTTATCTGAAACTCTTATAATTAAAATAAAGAACGCACTGATTTATTGCTGAGAGCCTCTTCATTAAGAAAAAGTCTAAAAAAACATTAGTGGCCAATAACGGGTGCTTTCACCTTAATCATAAAACTTGGTGCACAATATTTTACAAGGCAGAGTTTACACGAGCGTCATGATCATCATGATTTCAGCCGAATGAGCGAAAGACGTTCATTACCTACCCTCATGGATTACCGCTGACAAGAGGTTGGAACCCAGCATTATCTTGGTTGCCCAAAATTAATCGCCGAATTCCGTTACATCAGATACATTATTGCCTTTTGCAAATTCTCGCAGAATGAGTCGGACTAAACTTTGCAAATGTCGTAACTACTGCCTTGATCCCAATTTGGGATATATTTGGGATAGGCGCAAAATGTCTTTTTCTTCCATACTTCTTTATTCGTCGTCATCTTGGTAGTTCCCTATCTAACTATATCATTATTACAAAGTGCATCTGTAGCGATATCTACAGCGCCACATGCGAACAACGCGCCATACTGACGTCACGCAAAACCCTGCATCTCGCAAGCAGAGTTTACCGCGCAATTAGCATAGATTCTATACAACAGCCCGAAATGAGTCATCGGGCAGTTGCCCGCCAGACACAACACCCGACTGGTCGGAGGATCCTCCCTTTTCTATAGAGGATGAGTAAACTTTACACCCTGTTCCTCATACCTCTATACATTCATCGGTAGAACGTAAATTCCTCAACTAATTTTGAGCGACTCAAAATACGCTCATCTTGCCCCTCTATTAATAATAAAGCACAGTGCACAAGCCCCAGACATGACTTATAACAGTTTACGGTAAATAGCGCCATAACAATTTAATGCTGGCTCGAATAGCTCGGTTATGTGCTTATAGCAATAGCTTTAGAAACTCGTAAGCTGGATAAAGAACCCAAGATACCTGTATCTCGTATGAGCTTCTCATTTTATTAGAAAGTGCTTACCTGAGTTTTATTTAATAAGTATTATAGAATCACCATATTGTATACCAGCGCTCCTGCTTCGCACGGTTTCAACGACTTGACAAAATGTCGACATTTATTTATTGTATGTAAGTTTAATAGTAACATATTATACTCATGAACAGTCCGGAATACATTTGCTAAATCATGGTGAAAACCGCATTAAGATCCATTATGTACTTTAGAAGAACAACGCGGTCACACAGTCCGACACGAAAAGCGACTTTATTTCATTAAATTTATGGTACACAAGGCTACACATCAAGCTATACATTTCCAGTTTTAGCTGACCTCGCATTGTATAGGTTTTTCTTACAATCAGAAGTCAGCTTATACTGGTTATGTACCTACGTGTGTGTACCTACTTGTAGATTGTTTTTGAGTAGAATGCAATATACAATATAAGTACAAAAAATGGCTTCCATGAAATTAGTTTTTCCACTGAATCGACTTAAAGAAGCAGCGGGCCACACTATCAGTAGCAATGGGTTTCGTTTTGACAGTTCAACAACATACATTGCGTTGCTTACGTTGTTCAGCAGACACATTTTTCGAACATATGAAGTAATGGTTTAGCAATATCCTTCAAAATGATTCAGATTTACATTAATAGTGTGCTACACAATTAGGGTGCGTGTCTTCACAAAGTCAGACCACATCAGTGAAACATGAATGCTGCTGCTTATTTAAGTAAATCAGTAAATTAACATAAAATCACGCCTGTAATCCCCGAAGGGTTTGGCAGAGGTGCACCTATAAGTAGTACACACACATATCGCCAGTTACGCTTTAAGTCAATAATAGAGGGCGAGTCTATTGCCATCAACCGGGCACAAAACCAGACTCCGGGCAGCTACCGAGAAATTCCTGATAAAAAAAGTGGCACTCCGGGAGTGCCGACAGAAGTGAAAACAAAATACAAACAGAATACTTTGCCATCACTCACTGACATCGGATATACATTAAAACGGAGTACCTACATCCCGAGAACAGCCGAACACATCCGAAGCGGGTATTTTTTTAATAGTCTTATTAACAAAACACACGCGGCGTCGCTTACGGTAACAGTGGCGCGAGTTCAATGGTTTTTTCCCATCTCAAAAAATGCCCAACGCGCCTAAAAAGTTTTCACTTAAAAAAAATCAAAATCAGTAAGTTCCTATGTAGATTTATCTTCGCTGACATTCACGCGAATTACCATTTAAACAGTAACACATGCTAAATGCCAATGCGAAAGCCAAATACCCAATAACTGAGCACATTACACTAACACACCGTACTAACCATTGAACCAAAACAAACAGCATTTGTACAATAATGTACAGTCACCGTCATCCGCACCTCATCAAAATATCACATTACAGAATCACAAATTCATTCCGGGCCGCCAATTATCCGTGAGCGTTCATTTTCCGACTCATTCCCCGGTGTAATGATCACGTGGTGATTTTGACAGTTGCCTCGGCTTTGCCCGTTGTCATTTACGTTGACGTTTTGGGGGAGCGAATGCTCGTTCGGTGCTCGTGTGTATATTTATTTAGCTTTATTTAAATAATTTTACCAATAAAAACATCGCTCCCTGCGATAGCCAGACTTTTTTCCATGGTAATGTGTATATAATAGGGAATCCTTTTAGTATTCTGCGGGTTCAGGGGCATCTGCAAAATCCAAAAACAATCGCTCATAATTCGTCGTCAAGAAATGGAAGAATTATGGTAAAGAATCTAGTTTCAATGGTTTTTTCAATAGTCTGATCGTAAAGTTATTCACCACATCAAATTACTCGTCAATAAAAGAAGTCACAAAAGGATTGGTTTTCGAAGAAAGTGGTGAACGGCCACACAATAACGGCTGCCCAATAACAGAGCATTTTTTGACAACTTAATATCAAAAATACTGGTAAAAAAAAATACTGAACTTCATGACAACCACGAACAAAAGATTTCTTCATTCTAATTCTTCGGCTCGCACAGTGGAACCACCCCTTATGACATGAACCGGGATCCGAATGCAAATGTCAGTCGTTAACATGCATGGCGTGAAGTCGGCCGTCTAATTAGGAGAACTACTTTGACAAGGACTGCAGATATCATTTTGTGAAATGGCTATGAAAATTTCTAGATATTACCTCTTGAGTGAGTGTTTATGTCGGGCCGTTTGTTATAATATTGCGGGTTGGGTACTCTGATAGTACGATTACTTGTACCCTTTATGTGGTGTTATACCGCGGTAATACAAGGGATTATTTATAAAATATAGTACAGTCCTAGAGAGGAGGGGCTTGTGGCTAAGTAGCACGGGTTGATCGATCAGGTTAAGCTAAGCTTGCCGCGGTTGGTCCATGGATTGGTGACCATATTTATATACCAACTCCTCCGTGCCTCGGAAAGCACGTTAAGCCGTTGGTCCTGGCTGTCATTCGTGGATATTTGACAGTCGTTACGGGTCGTCAGAAGCCCAAAAGTCTGACAACCAGTCTTACCAAGGGGTTTTGTATTACCCAGTTACTGTGTTGTGGAGGTCAGATAGGCAGTCGCTCCATGTAAAATACTGGTATTCAGCTGCATCCGGTTAGACTGGAAGCCCACCCCAACATAGTTGGGAAAAGGCTAGGCAGATGATGATGAGTATAGTCCTAGGGATTATATATTAAGCTGTAGTACGTACGTGTTCTGTCAGAAACCTAATTCCATCGATAAGGTGTAACCACGGAGTAAAAACAAAGTTTACTCCGTGGGTGTAACTATGATACAATTTTCTCTTTTGCCAGTAGTGGCAAAAATATCTCAGAGTTCATCATTAGGACATGGTAACTTTAGAAACCAAGGATGCGCAGGAACTGAATGCAAATTCTCGTAATTTAAAACGTTCAAAATCTAGCGGCAGTCTAGGCGACAAACAAATGTAGGGAAATTAGAGGTATTTTTGACAGATTGAGACTGAGATCAGACTGGAACGGTCTTAAAATTTCGCGAATTGCCCCTCAGATCTATCCCCAAAATCCGAATCTGCTTCTATTTTTTAAAACTTTCGCGAAGGTCGTTGTAAATTCAAAAAGATTGAAACTTGGTAAAAATATATATCTAGTTTAGAATTTATTGAAGTGGCAGTTAGGGGACGCAGTTAAATTAGTTCTTCAAGCTTCTGGAATCGACGGAGCAAGTTTCTCCCCCCCCTTCTCCCACCACAGGATCTCCCCATTCACGGGCGAAACGGGCATACATTAAAAGTTTACCAGCAAAATATAAACATATTGTAGGAAAAAGGATATTATAAAGTTTTCTATTTTAAATGAAACTGTGGGCTGTATATCATAAGAAGTTTTATTTGTAACTGTTATTGTTCGAGAATTGTGACCAAGTTTGTGATGTGTTGACTGCCGAGCTCTGCAGACAAAACTTAGTAAAAGTGAATGCATTTCTCCAACCTGCATATTATTTTTCAATGCTTTCAGTGTTTACTGGAATTCATTTGTTCAAATCACGATTTCTTTTAAGAAAATTATATGATCCTAACTGCGCCCCTCGGCCTCACCCGCATAAGTCACGATTCCTTGGGAATATCGTGATAAAAAGTATTCTATGTTCTAATACAAATTTCATCCAAATCCAAAAAAACAAACGTACAAAAATCAAATATTTTGTCTTTATAATATAAGTTTAGATACCACATTAAACATTGAGTAGCTCTTCCGATTTTTCTGAACCGATGCAAAAAGGGTATATTATATTGTATTTAATTATTTGTTGTACACCTGATCAATCAACCATGTTTTAAGAACAGGTACCACTAAGTTGACTTTAAATGTTTAACTATTTACATTTATTTAATCAGATTTTAGAGCCATTACCCGAACATCAACATTCTCCTATCAAATTCCGAGCGTCTAAAACCCTTGAAAATTCGATTTCTCGTCAAAGACTCCATCATATTGGCAATTTCGCGAATTTATTAGTTTCCATAACAGCACAATTGTTGCTTCAACTAACATACTACGTATTCGAACTATGTTCAAGTAATTGACTTTCCTCTCCGTTGTATTATAAGAGGCAATAGCTAATCTACATTCTCAAATATACATCAGCAATACGTAAGTAAGCCGGCCAGTTTCATTGACCCCCGTGCGAGTTCAATGTTTTGTTTACCTCGTGTGTTGTTCCCGTATAGTTCTATATCCAGGGGTCTGGTAATTCTGGTCGGTGGTGTAGTATGGTGCTCGTCTGTCAGTGTGAGTAATTAAGTTACGCAGTATAAATGAAGGGTCTCATACTATCTAGAACAGGTAATTAGTTTATGCGTCAATTGAGCCCCTCATTATAATTTGTACTCGCGAAGGAAATGGAAATTTTATAAGCTTTATTGAGGTATATATTTTTTTTTAAATCTTGTTATGCATATTGTTTCATGCGATAAGGTTGCACATGTCATGTAGACATACTTTTTTGTGGTATTTAATGGTTAATGCGTATAAGCGGTACAAACCAAAATTAATTATTAGGTTACAAAATTAGGAAAAAAAAGGTAAGTTTTATTCGGCTTTAAGTGCAGTCTTTCATCACTGACTTATGTACATTTCTGGCAAATTTTTATTTTCACATAGCGTTCGGATCATACCTAACAAACATAGGTACAATTTCATTCAATTACAAAATATTCCACCTAAACATCTCCCCTAGCCAAAAAACTGACACCCACACCCAAATATGAATTTTATTTAAAACATAAATCACCCCGACAGTTCGTTAGCACAAAGTGGCTATTCAATATTATAACGCACGTGGTGGACCCTTTTACCAATTATTATAATTAACTATAAGAGGAAGTGACCTCTTGGGCTTTGAGGGACCAGGGACGCAACTTTGTAATGCGGCGGCCATTTTAGCAGATTGATGGCAACAAGACAACGAACTTAAGTCAACATTGCGTTGTTAAGAAGTTTGTGTACCGGCCTTGTTTATACCGGGTAACGATAAGGGGCAGTTATGGGTATTAGGTATTTTGGTTGTATCGGTTTTGAAAATGAACAAGACAAGTGAAATTAAAACCTTGTGTTAATAGTTTTAGTTAGGGTAGGTTATTATATTTTTATTTTGATAGTTTGTTAGCTAATTAAGTATAAGAAGTATATCCAGTGAATATAATTATTATTTTAAAAACACAATACTTAAATATAAACGATGATGTAAATATACGAACTTTGGAGTTTTGAAAGTTCAGCGTGGATAGGATCGACACGAAAAGAAGAAGCGTGATAGGAAAAACTGTCAAAAGTCGATATTTTTTTTATTTTCTGTACTCTAATTTTATTTTTTCAAGTTGTTTGGTTAACGAGAAGGCAGATAAAATATTCAAGTAATGTGTACCTATTCAATTGTTTTAGTATGACTCATGATTTTATAAAAATGTTGACCAAACCTGGACAGGGTTTTGTTTTTTTTTTTTCAAATTGAATTTATAGGTGATCTGTTGCTGTTCTAGTCTAGCTTTTCCATTTTTCAGATAATTCATTACGCCAACAGAGTTATAAAACCTCCAATGCAGTAAAAATGCAAATGATAATAAAACCTTAACATAAAAATTAGCAGTAACAGCGAATTCGAATTCAGAGAAAAGTTTCGCAAACTTGGCACAACGTCTTGATCATTTTTCCTCCTGTTGGCAGACGAGAAAATATTTGCAAGATGAACTTGCTTCATTATAGTTTTTATTTTCTCTTTTATTATGTTGAATGTGATTGAGTCTAAACAAGAGGAATGAGTGAATGAATGCTGAGTGAACGAAGTCGAACAACCACAAATAAAGCAGGATTCCGATAAATGTTGGTTATGGTTGCTGGGTAAGTGGAAAACTTGAGATTGGCGAAACTGAAATCGCTTTCTGTTAAATGTTGGTCTAGACGGGTTATTAAAAATGTATTCTTCATAGATTTTGTGGCTTTGTTTGTATTTGCATAGCATTAATATTTTGCTTGATAACGTTTGATTCTTACACAGATTATTTTGTTTTTTATTTGCTGTGAAACATAAAATGTTTGTTCAAGTTTCTTATTTTCAAACTTTAATCGGCCAAATAAAATCTTTTTTATTTGCTACAAAGTTTTTTAAACTTTCTATGTTGGAAAATTTTAAAGATGTTATGTTTTGAATTTTATATAAATGACTTTTTATAAGTGAGGCACGTAAATTTAAAAACGTGTTTTAAGTCTATCAATGTAGTTTTTATTTTAAAAGTTGCTAAGTTAAATAAAAGCAAAAGTATATAACTATGAGATTACATTGTCGCTCGACTTTTATACCATTGAGGGTCTGACCGACCATGAATTCTTAGAAACTGTTCAGAAATCTCAATGAAACAAGAAATACGACGTTAACATATAATATATTAGAATAAATAGGCCTATAAATAATTTAAGAGCTACAACAATAAACTATTTGTCTAGCTACGAACCTTTATGTTTCACATTTAGTATTTATCGAGCCATTAAATCATCAATTTATGGTGATGCAAAAACAGTATAAACTTGTATTAAAATAGTTTGTTACGAAAGCACTTTGTTAGTGAGATCACAATGACATATTAATTTAACTTCTAACATTAATGTTGTGAATCTCTCTAATTTATGTTGCTTTATTAAATAATTCTTACTTCCAAACAATTTATGTAACTGACTGAATACAATACATTTCAATTTTATTAATAATTACAACTTGGGAAACTCAACTCATGGCATAGTTCAGTCCCGCGGTAATAGATGGCGCTGCCTGTAACGTACGGCGCAAAAGTAGGGAAAAGATAAAAATGCTTGACGGTGACATTTCCCAAGGAAATTCTAAGTTTTTCTATGGCTCAATTTGACCATGTTACAAATTGATAATCTTTTTGAAGTTTAAGGTAGTTTTCACATCTTTTGAAATTTTTTTGGCATTTTTTTAAAGCATTTAGATAAAAAACGCACAGCACATATTATGAAGTTTACTACCTATAATCTACAGTAATATAGTATTAATAGAATGAATCCAATATGTAGGTACCTACTTTTCTCAACCAATTGCAGAAACATTAAACAATAGCTCAACTCCAAAATTAACACAAATAAAATAAAACAATCAATTGCTATAAAACAAATTGACTTTACAATCATAATCAAAAGCGATTTAATTATTAACACGCAATCTTATAATAGGAATATTATTAATTATTATTCGCCAAACGAACTTCGAACTCATCGCCTAAGAGGTCACTCTTGTGGTTGGAGCAATTATTATAATGAAATACATTAGTTAAGAAGAAGGGTTGAACCGTAATACCTCCTTTGTCTTGATCTCTCTCGTTAATATGTATTTATAGGGACATTCCAAGTTATTTATGGCTCTTTTTGGTATTATTCGGTGAAAATATTAGATTGGTGATGTTAATGTGAGTGATTAAGATGTTTAGGAGTGATTATCTAGTGGGGAATTAATCGTCTGGTGATAGAGTCAAACGCGAGAAGGGTTTTAAGACAGATGTTGGGTTATTGCTTTTATGTTCAGGATTAGGTACCTACCAAGCCTTCAGGCAAGTCTGGTGATTGTATAGTTAAAGTAGGTAAGTGGTCTCTTTTGCTGTCTTATTGCACGACTCATAATGCGAAGGATTAGAAAGTGATTTACGACCGTTGCTTTTTTTTTTGCCTTCTTTCTGCAACTGTTTCTGTTGTATACTCTTGCTAGTACACAGAACCTACTTATTAGTATATATATACATTGTATAGATAATTTAATGGAGATTAATTCTGTATTAATAATTTTCAAAAATCTATTTAATGCAGTAGAAACGAAAACACATCAAGATATTTCTGAAAAAAATCCCGTCAATCAAGTGTAAAACCTGAAAACAATGTAGCTTGCGAAAAAATCTATTAATTGAGTTTTTTTTTTATTGATTCTTTTCACCCATTAGAAACCCTATTGAAAATGGCTCTTTTTTTCAAAGTAGTTTAATTATAATTAATAAAAAAGTAACTAATATACTATTCATATCTATGGTTTTTAATACGATCAAATGAGCATTGTGAGTCGTGCACGTTTGGATTTTCCAAATATTTTATTTTTGTGCTGTCATAAAAAACAACAAAATTTGCGTCTTTTTATTACGAGAGGACACGGGTCCTACAACAAAATACTTACAACTAGCGCAGGAGTCAGGCAATTCCATGTTTTAGTATCTACCTACACCTTATTTATATTAATAAATAATTTATAGTCTACGACCCAGGATATTTAGAATGCATTATTTTAAATTAAACTGCTGTTATCAAAAATGATGAAAATCAAATAAAACAAAATCAAAAGTCATTTATTCAAACTAGGCTGAGAATCAGCACTTTTCGAACGTCAAAATTACAAAAGACAGTCCCCCAAAACGCCCGCCCTTCAACCACTTCCTAGTGCTTTCGCTGGGGAGAACAAGTGGCGCAATAGACTCATAAAAGACTCGACTGTTTACAATACTAGATCTGCAAAGTATCTATATACTTAACATTACAGGACACAGAACATTCAATTAAATTATTTGCCATATGATAGCTAGCCACGCCAATATACCAACAAATAACATAAAATCTATACGTACCTACTCAAGCTAAAAAAAATACTAAATGAAAAAAAAGTAATAAAAAAAAAACTTACTACCTAAATAAAAGCCACAAGGTATAAAGGGCGTGACAACTTATATATTAATGCAATGCTAGGTTCTGTTCACATAGCTGTCACTTGAAGTCACAAATGATAAACTAGGACCATCAAAGTAAAATTAATAAACAAGTTATTACTAATAACAACAATAAAACCATGGTCAGCAAGACGACCAGTCACCACAAGCAGCACCCGTTCACGAGCATAACGCAAAGATGTTCGAGAAACCAGTTTTATTTAGCGTTATTTACATCGGTAAGTTATCGCTTCGAGTTTTTTTATTTTGACCTTACCAGAAGCTGCTTTGGTTACGCTTGTTTGCGAATAATAGCCAGACAACTTTCTTTAACTAAGGATTCCTTTTATTAAAATTTATTCGTGATTTGACGTCATTTATCTAAACATAGTACACATAACATCAGGCTTGTTTTCGTATAGTAGATAGGTAGGTACCTACTTCTGTAAATGTCCCATGTAATGAGGGGCGAGCCTATTGCCAATCCAGATTCCGGGCTGCTGCTGAGAATTCCTGATAGAAAACCCAATAACACTGCCCGACCTGGAAATCGAACCCAAAGCGTCATGTTCAGCAGTAACTCGATAGATAGTGAACAATTCTAAATAAAAAAGCATAATACCCAATTGCTACCCAAGATTCCTTAAAACTATTCCACATGCTTAATCTTCAACATACTTATTCGCTTTTCTTTTGTTTTCCTTACCAACTTGTATCGAAAAATCAAAGGGAAATTCGATTTGTCGTCCCTTTACGTCAACCTGTGACGAATAAACAATGCGAATGGGATTTTAGTTCGAAAACTGTGCATGGTAACATATGCAGTGCAGGTATGGGTCGGGTCTAACGAAGACCGTTCGTTCGAAGAATACTTGATGTCACCGAGAATTTTTAGTTTGTTTTTTGGACCGAAGATGCGCTTGAATAAGAATCTTGAAGTAACAATGTTTGAACATACAATGTAGGTTGTTTGTTGTAGGTTTATGTGCAATAAGCAGACAGATAAAATGCTTTTTAATTTGTACACCATGTAGATAACATTTTTTTTTACAAAAGATGACATTACAATTTTTTTTTTCACTAAAAGCAATGTTTTAAAAACAAGCTTTTTATGTTTAACTACTTAAGTGGAAAATAAATTAAAATATTATCCTACACCATCCATAGGTATCCTACACCTATCTGTAAAAAGTAATGAATTAGAACATTATATTTTTGGAGCCCTAAATGGATTTCAGCAGTAGGACATTGGGTATGGCATGCAGGTATTTTATATTCAGTGCCTTCAAAAATTTTGTTGACACTTTCTCACTTCAGCTGTGATGCATTAAGATTTAAAATGAAAAATAAACAAGATAAGCTCTAAGGGACCATTATGTTTTATGATAAGTCATAGGTCTTAAATTAGTCAATAAAAACATAGGTGAACGGTTTAGATATTTAAAATTAGAATGTTAAATCTTATTATGGTATCACGACTGAAGTACAAAAATATCAACTGACTTTTGGAGGGCACTGTATGTATTCTTTATTTCGGACTATAAGTACTCACAATCCATCTAGTATTAGTAACAATGACCTAAAAACTATGTTAGTAAACTAAACTAAAACAACTAAAAATAACGTGGTCACGTGGCGCAACACAAGTTGGCGCGTGCCTCCATACCCAGCGCCTTGTAAAGGAACTGCCCACTTTGTGTAATAAAGTTTTCAGGATGCTGTTGGAGCTTCCGCGCAATTGTTGTCACTGTTCTCTTCCTCATAATGTCATAATGCCATGAAAGTCGTAATTTTATGTTTATCAAAAAGTTATTTATGGTAGATACTGTTCCTAACCGCTCGTGTTGAAAGTCTCCTATACAACGTATGTACGCGAACTTTGTCGTTAGATCAAAACGAAAGTTCTTCCCAAAACAATATAAGTACAGGGGATTATTTGAACTGCATTAACAGACATAAATATTAAACGCAGCTAACAGCTCATTCAAGCTTGTCATTACTCCACTCAACCGTTTTAAGGATCTAAAAAAGAATCTTTCTAAACATCAAATAGAGGCAGACATTTTGAAGAGAAGTGCCCTCAAACGATCCCCAGATTTGCATGTAATTATCATTTTTGATTCTCTCTTCTTTTGTGTAAATACTCTTCTAAAAGGTAACGCCGTAAATGACATAATGCGCAGAAAGATATGCTGAATTATTTATATGATAATACGTTCCTGTGAGCCTTGGCTTTTTAGTGAGGGGCGAGACAGTGGTGCATTTTATCGAGTGTTAGTTAACTAGTTTTACGTCTGAATGAATGATGCATTTCTATAAGACCTTTCGCAGTAGGTATGACCTGACGAAAATGAATTCAGCAGAGCAATTTCTTTTAAAATTATTGTTTTAGGTATTTAAAATGGGTAGCAAGATTATAGTGTTCAAAATAAATCTCAACGGATTTCTCATTTTAGCTTTAATGTAGGTAAAGGAAAATCTTCACCGATATCTTGACGATTAGATAATTGACAGTAAACACAGTCGTAAATATCCTACGAAACGCCTGGAAAGAAAAAGACTTCCCGCTACGTGGTGGTTTAGTATTGAGAGGGAGACGAAAGCGGAGAACCTAACTCCTATGACAACCCAGGATAGATCGTTCTGGCTGTCGATTACCTACGCCTTATAATATACGACATTAGTCACAATTTGTCGTATCCCCCATCACTATTCCTCATTTCCGCTTCAGCGTTAAATACGCTTCAATGGATATTACTTCTGGGGATTTTTGTTGCTTAAATAAATTATTACATTTGACTAAGAACAGGTTTTAATGAATTTCAAGTGAGACCGACCGACGTAGAGTAATATGATTTCCCATTTCACTCCTGTTGCTTTAACGAGATGAAAGGGAATTCATTTGGGGTTTGTCAACGTGTCGATATTCGGAATTGAATAATAAATAGGTAGGTGTGCTATTTTATTCATGCATACCAAGACGAGTGTTGCGGTCGTTGCCCTTCTGTGGCAAAGCCAAAAATCTCAATACTCAATACTTTATTGCAAGAATCTGAAATAATAAATGAATTCTTTAATCTCAAGAATTAAAAAAATATATAAAGTAACCCCTTTGTGAATGCGAGAATAATTTTAATATTTATTCCTATTTTGGACCTGTTTAAAAATATATTAATTACTAGCTGTGCCCGCGACTTCATTCGCTCGGATGTCAAAAAACAATAATGTGTCTCGTTACTAATTCTTATCCTAAAATAAAATAGGTAGCCTATATCCTTATAACATCAGCTATCTACCAGTGAAAGTGCCGTCAAAATTGGTCCAGCCGTTTCGGAGATTGGCCGGAACAAACAGACAAGACGGACACAGACAAAATTAAAAAAAATGTTTTTTGTTATAATGTACCGTATATACTTTCACATGCATTTAGTAAAAAGCTGTTATTTTGATATCACAAACAGTCACTTCAATTTTATTTATTTGTATTTCAATTTAGATCTTGTTATTTCAGAAGTAAGAAGCAATTTTTCTCCGCAATGAAAAATAATATTAAACAAACAATATTTCAAAATATTATTCACGCCCCCTAATCGCAAAATCAAATCAACCACCGAAAAAAACGTGACAATACATTTTCTCAATAAACTCAGAACCCAGTTTTCAAGCAATATAAAAAAATCCAGTTTACAATTTTACAACAATATGAAATATTCAAGTATAATCGTTGCAGTTTGACGTTTCACTCCGCCATCTTTGTTGGGCCAAAACGTTGTGTTTGACATAAACATTATTCGTTCGGATACAACACGAAAACAACTTAAAATTGACTTGCTTGCGAGTGATGGCTAATAAAAAATTGGGAAAGCAAAACGAAATTGGAGTTTCGACGACGGCAAATTGTGAAATATTTTTGTACGTTTTTCTTAAGCTTTCGTGACATGATGGGTCCGTTAACTTGTATTGAGCAGGTACAAATTCAAATTCAAATTCAAATATTTATTGCTCAACACAGTACATAATAATACATTTCTAGATGTCAAATGAATGCGCAGTCCACTGTGTTGCACCAACTCAGGCATGCAAAATTATTATTAAAATTATAATTAATTATTATGTCATAAATTCCAATTAATACCTTACACAATGTCATTAATTCCAATTATTAAGTTATACAATGTCATAAATACACATAAATAAGTAATTTCAAAAATTCAAATTAATAAGTAATTAGGTACCCAATGTCAGGGTATATAATGTCATAATATTTAAGTAATGTTAGAGTATAAAAAAAAATTATAAAATAAATAAAATAAAATAAATCGGACTCAAGTATTCAGCATAATTATATTACTTATGTATTATATTATATCCACATATTTCTATCGGACAGGTATTCATTAATTGTGTAGTATGTCTTACTTAACAGTAGATTATTAAGTTGCTTCTTAAATACATTTATATCATTAATACATAACAAAGCATTAGGTAATTTATTATAAATCTGTGGTGCCATTCCGAAGAAGTTTTTTTGGAATACTGCTTTTTTGTGTTGCCTGCTACTTATTTTATGTACATGTCGCGAACTGTGCAGTTTTCCAAATAGGTGGAAGTTTGTTTTGACAAATGCAGCCACCTCACATATGTATAGGCAGGGTACTGTTAAAATACGGAATTTCACAAAGAGCGGTTTGCAGCTTTCCGTGCTTTTAATTCCGCATATCGCCCTAACACACCTCTTTTGCGCTCTAAATACTGTCTCCATGTTGGTGGAGTTACCCCAATATATGATCCCGTATCGTAATGCAGACGTAACATATGCATTAAACGCCATAACCAAAACCTTTTGATTTACCTCCTTTGCGAGATTACGTAAAGCATATGAATGTTGACTACCTACTCGTACCTAACTGACTCACATAATATTTCACTCAATGATATTATTGTTTAAGTGTACATATACTTATTTATTATAGTTTACTTAGCATAATTAATTAAGTTATACAAGCACATAAATTTTTCATTTTCCAAAAATTTTAATCCATTGTTAGAAGAGTACAACAGCCGACAAACTATTATGCAGTTTATCAGACTTTATGATTGCTATTCTTAATACCGATTTGGAATAAAGAAATTAATATCATGATTTCATTAACTTTAGGTATTAATAGAAACAGTTTCTTTGCTTTAAGTTACAACGGTTTCTGTTCTGATTCTATAGCATTAAAAAGGTAATAATGAAAGAAATTTATGTAACCGATTTATACATTTGGCAAGTTTTTGATAAAGTTCCAGACAAATTCATTCACAATTTTAATGAAACTTCAATTACAACATGTTTAAGAAGCGAGCCAGGCACCTCTGAAATAACTGCTTCTTTGATTACAAATCTTAATAAGAGAAAAATCTCATATCAGCATATGAAAACCAATTGTTTGAAGTTCATTTACAAATTCAAGCATTCCAAAGATTCTAATTTTAATAAGAAAGATTAAAAATATAATATTTGAAGATAAAAGAGAATCGTTTCTAACGAACATGAAATATTCAAATACTGTAATGATTGTTTGCGATAATATTAAAATTTAATTCAACGAAATAAACTAATGATTTCTTTGTCTCTGCTTGTTTTATAAATATATGAAATTGTATCTCGTAGATCTGTCGCAAGATTCGTTAATAATATTTATTTAATTAATTGTGCGTCAAATTCGTCTTCTTTCAGCTAATTAATTAGTTATCTACTTGTAAGCTTTCAAAAGGATGGTTTCTTTTTAAAAATATTTATAAAAGTTGTAAAATTTATTAATTTTTTAACCGACTTCTAAAAAAGGAGGAGGTTCTCAATTCAGATATGTATTTTTTTTTTTTGTTCGCGCATAACTCCGTTGCTTGCCAACCGATTTTAAAAATTATTTTTTTTGTTGGAAATGGTATACTTCCCAAATAGTCCCATGAACATTTTTTCGAAATCTGATAAGCGGTTTTTTAAAAATCAACAAAAATCAAAAAATTCAAAAGCAATATTTTGTAAAAGGTGACGAGCAGTTGACATTAGGATATTGTAACTTAGATAAATTACAAACTCTCCCACTAAAAAGTAAAAAATAAAAACTTTTTTTAAAAAAACACAACCGACTTCCAAAAAAAAAAACACTACAAAGTACTAAATAACTTTAATTTCGGAAGTCGGTATCAATAAACGAAAATCCAACCAAACCAACGACACCGACTTCCGAAATTAAAGTTATTTAGCACTTTGTAGTGTTTTTTTTTGGAAGTCGGTTGTGTTTTTTGTAAAAAAGTTTTTATTAAGTTTACATGAGAATGTTCAAATAAACTTTTATGAATGTTGTTTCCTGGCCTTATTTGTATTAATAATTTGTGATGATAAACGTGAGATCAGTAGTGGACCAGTGGAGCAGTGCTGCTCCAGTGGTAAAGTACCTGACTTACTAGTTATAGGTCGTGCGTTCGAACCCAGACAGGCGCTTTACTTTGTGTAAATAATTTCACCACTACTGCTTTTAAAACGGTGAAGGAAAACATTGTGAGGAAATGAATGATATCAACTGCGTATTTATTTAATTAAACTTCATGTACAGAAGTGTTATAAAGGCGGGCTGATGCCACAAAGCATTCTCTACTAGGCAACACATCATAATAATTGACAGTATAATAATTAATTTTATTAATGTCATTCACGATTCAATTTCCTTCAACCACGATCTAGACATTCAAAGATATGCGGTTAGGTATAAAAATAAAGAATTCTCTCATGGTTCTGGTATGGTTGTCTATAGTTCTCTATGGTTCTTTCAGAGACAAGATCCGACGCCCGACGCGCGACGGCGGCAACGGCGACGTAGAAAAACTTATTTTACGATTTCCGTTTCTATAACTACTATCGAACTGTTAACGCGTAAAATTTGTTATTTATTACGTTTGTTGCTAGTTTTTGCAAAACTGCAGACATAGGGACGTTAACGGTTTATGTGTTTTCGCTGAATAATAAAAGAAAATCGCCCCTTGAGCTTCGGTCACTACTGGACTGGAAAAATATGAGAAGATGTCTTGGAATGTTTGAATAGCAATATCTAAAATAGAGCGAGTTAAACACAGTGTACGAGTACCTTGTGCTACACCACAGACTACACAAGATGTGAAGATTAAAAAATGTTTTTAAAATAGTTTACAAAATTATTAATCAAAACTAGTTTTCCGGTTAGAACCTGCACGATAAAGAAATTGTAAACACCCACTCATACTTTCTTTACTATGGCATAAGGTAAGCATGAAAAAGTTATCAAACTTCAAAGCTTAATAGGCATCTCTATATAGCGAACTTATCAAATATAAATCTCAATACAATTCCGTGAGCCCATCCCTCAACATTACGTAAACATAACTGGGCTTTCAGCAGCAAATTTCACACACGATAGCCCCCCCTGACATACTACGTGTTACTTTTAACAAAGGGCAAATCCTCATGAAATGACATAGGCTGACAGTATCCACCGACGTCGAACATTATCGCAAAATACCCTTAACTCGATTCGTTCATATAATATTCATGACAGGGCCCAATCTTTCAAAAATTGACACCTTTTTACCAGGGTTACCCTCTCCCGGGATGGACAAGTTTTCTGTGTTGCAAACGGTGAATAAATTACTGGACACACAATGGGGTTTTTGGTTTACGACTGCGTTTAATTTATTGTGGGGAAGTAATGAAATATATTAATGGTTTATTTATTGATGTTATTATAATATCAATGATCTGTCGGATGTTGGTACAATATATTGATAATAAAGTATGAATTTATTTGAATTATGTAGCAGGTTTATTGATGCAAAAATAATTAACAAACTCATTTTAGGAACATATTTGGCAAAATTATAGTAGGTATACGTTAGCACATGCGCAAATATATTTTCTTCTCAGATGATCCGGTGGATGTTATGACCTGAAAGGAAAACCAAATGTAAATGTGTAGTTAATGGACATTAATTAAAAATGACCCTTTTTCTTATTCCGGAAAAAAGTCATTAAAATAAAATTTATTATACAGGAAGAAAAGTCAAATTACAGTTTAAATTAAATGAATACCAAACGCTCTGCCCAAATCAACAACTCTACAAACAAATCAACTTTATAATACGCATACCCAACCTCCATTAACCATATTGGTCAACATCTCCAGAAAAAATTTAGAGGGTTGACCTATGCACACATTACTTAGCAATAAAGCTTTAAAACAAATAGGTACCAGGCTCCCAGGAGATTGAAGAGTAGATCAAATAAATGGTAGGTGAGGACCCTACGTCACTGTGCCCACAGTAACTAAAGTTGATTGTTTGTTCAACGAACATAGATTTTTCCACTTGATTGTCTGATTTGATTTTCTTGAGGGCCTCCTCTTAGGTTGCTGAGCAAATAGATCGTCTGAAATAATCCTCTTCGGACAAGTCCGGGGTTTCCATTTACCTTTTCCAAAAGAGTTTGTTTTCATTTTTGGGTCTGGTTCGATGTTGATTGCATGTGAGTTATTCGTGGGTTGAGTTTTCATGTATTTTCTTTGTGGATATTTTTATGGTCCTTATATTTTAATTTTCCAGCAATTTTAGTTACGAAGTAACAATTTAAATTCATGATCATGCTGGTAACTTAGCGTTACCTTCAATTTTTATCTGAGAAATCAAAGTCTGCAGTACTGGCAGCATTTTTTTTTTTTCGTTCAGAGTATTATGTTTGCAAAGTAGGTTTATCTTAGAAAAAATAAGCTTTAGGCTGGACTTACCAACTGGGTAGTAAAATTTATTTTCTTTAACTTCCTCTAAGCCGAAATAATTATAACAATTCAGTGTTTTTAGTTTAAATATTATAATACTCGACCCATTTCAACGTAACAAAAACAATACTTGTGACAACTATCAACTAAAACAAAAACAATAACTTGTCATAAAAAAACAATTCTCTTTATATTTCCTTTGTTAAAAAAGAAACAAGGTTTCTATTAAGGATTATATAAACTTGTCGCAGCCCCCTGTTCCGCGACGTTTCCTGACAATCTCGCGGCGACAAGCGTCTCGAATCTCCTTCATTGTCCACTTGTCATTAAGTTTTTGTCTTTCCCCCTTCTTACACTTGAATGTTAGGCTTATGGTTGGATGAATATGGGGAATAAGAGTGGCCAACATATACACAAATATTGGTCGGTCTCAATCTACTTATTTGGAGCTTTAATGTAGACTATAGACGAATAGAAGAAACCACCACCAGCCTTAAATAAATTGAGATAAGCTGCGAACTGTCTACGCATTTTCCTGCAATCTGAAACAAACAACTAGATTTATTTTCTACTACCTTGAAAAAAAAAAGACCAGTAAAAATTTCTTTGGATTTTTTCGACTCTCGTTAAATATTCTTTCGTCAGCATTGTAACCCAAAATCCATAAACAAATGCTTATTTATAATATCGCGGACACTCCTGCCTGACAACCACTAAGTTAATTTTTCATTGCACTCAAAAAATAGCAGCGCTCTTTATTAAGCGCGCCAAGGTACACGTGATGCGTCACTAAGCTGCGAAGTGCAGATTGCAACTAATTGCGTTATCGTTTTCCTAATATGCGAAAATTTTAAGTGGGTGTGGCTTGGCGCCGCGCGCCGCCGCAGGATTTAGGCGAAACATTTTTTAAGTGATCAAACGGAATAGGCCGCGATGGCACATCCCCAACCGATTTCCGACGTTATTCATCAACACACGTCTTTCTCACTTTCTTTACACAAATTTGAAGACGGTCCAAACTTCGTTCCAACTGTTAGCCAACCATTCGACCCGTGGGTCACTCCCAAAGATTTAACAACGACAAATGGCCACGGATTGACGTTACATTTATTCCACTGACATCTAATGTTATTGTGCAGATTTATTTGTTTCCGACGGCTTCGGGATATGCCATTCTAATAGATACGCGTTTTGACAGGCTCGCTAATTTGTCATTTGAGTGCTGCGTAGTCTGTGGGACTATTATTCTCCGTGTAGCTACATCATGTGTATGTCATCTTTAGTAATAAATGTGACTGTGGAAACAATTGGATTCCTTCAGATTTCTATTCAGTGAGTAATGATTGTCCCTCCTTTTCCATTACGTGTCTTCATTGTCAGCCTAATCTTTTCCCCGCCATGTTGTAGTCTAATAAGTAGTAGGTAATACGGGCTGTTGTCCGCAACTCCACGTCAATGCGCGTATTTTGCGTGTAATAAGTAGTATTATATATGTATAGACATATTTCAAAATCGCTTTTGTGTCTGTGTGACTGCGTTGTTTTCTACAGCAAATAAAAAAAACCACTGATACTCTAATTTTGTATATTATGTAGTTTTTTTTTATTGACTCTGCTATTAACCACCCATCGATGGCCGCCTATTTTTGCCTCAATGTATAAAATCTATTTCTACATTTCTACAACACCACGTTGTAACCAAATAAATTGCGCAAGAAATGAACACGTAATTCGGTACAATGTTCCTCAATTGGAAAAATTAAATGACGGAATCCGTATCGTGTGTGGTAACAAGTTTACACGGGCGAACCGTTCGGAAGGCTATCGGAATTATCCCGCATTCGCCGAAACTGCTGACGTGGTAGAAGACATTACTACGACGTTCTATTGAGGACTAGATATGGTACTTACAAGATTGTGATTTTTCCTGCTGGCCTTTTTATCAGACTAGGCGTTAGTCTGTGTAAGATTTCCTTCATTTGATCTGTTTTTTTCTATAAAAGGCAACAAGAGCTTCTTCGTTCATTCTTATTTTATATAGTTCATTTATGGATTGACTTAAGCTGGTTTATACCTACCAGCCCAGCATAATCAGCCTGTACTGTTCCCACTGCTTGGACACAGGCCTCCCCACTGTGAAAGGAAGTGGGCCATAATCCACCATGCTTTCAGTTCTTTTTGGATAACTTCTAACTACTACTTCTACTGCCTAGAAGATGTTGTGTATTTTCGCCTTCCACTATAGCAAGAAAACTTTGGACTTCAACCGTGAAAGTTGTTTATATCTACAATATACCTGTATAAAAGCTTTTCGTTTTGAAACTCGCTGTCATCGGACAGTGTCTGAGTTTGTCACTGATAGATCCCAAATCCAATCAGGCGTTCCAATATTTACATGAACACATCCAGCCACTCTATTTCCACGTCCCTCGTACGTGGTCGCGCGCACCGCTGTAATGAGCGGCGCCGGGCGACCGCACTAACTAGATTACCTGACACGAGTCTAGCATTGTAATCGCACAGACACTACTATTTTTTCCACATTATTAGATGATGTTGTGTGACCCTCGTAGTGACTCAAATGTCTTTGTAAGTGAATTTGGAATATTCATTAGTGACTTCTTTAGTATGATTTTCGTGAAAATGGATGTTTGGAAATGAGAGGGGCCCGTGGCTAAATAATAACAGCCACACAGGTCGATCGATCAGGCTAAGCTACGCTTGCCGCGGTTGGTCTGTGGATGGGTGACCATCTTTACATAACGAGACCCCTCCGTGTCTCGGAAAGCACGTTAAGCCGTTGGTCCCGACTGTCTTTCGCAGATCTTTGACAATCGTTACGGGTCGTCAGACGCCCGAAAGTCTGACAACCAGTCTTACCAAGGGGTATCGTATTACCCAGTAACTGGGTTGTGGAGGTCAAATAGGCAGTCGCTCCATGTAAAGTACTGAGCTGCATCCGGTTAGACTGAAAGCCGACCCCAACACAGTTGGGAAAAGGCTAGGCAGGTGATGATGAGATGGATTTTTGGAAATGACTTTTTTGGTGTAGAATAAATAAAGGGTGCTTGACCACTTTATCACCTGTTGGACTAGAAAACAGTCTTGAAGGCTACAGTGTTAATTTCTTACACTACATAAGAACTCGAATTCTCTTAAAATCAATAGATTGATCCGACTCTTCACGTGTCCAGAGGGCTGGCCTATTATTTAACCGAGTTCTAAAAAAGGAGGAGGTTCTCAATTCGGATGTTTGTATTTTTTCTTTTTTATGTTTGTTCGCGCATAACTGCGTCGCTTGCCAACCGATTTGCCAAAATTTTTTTTTTTTTGTTGGATAGGGTATACTTCCCAAATGGTCCCATGAAATTTTATCGAAATCGGACAAGCCGTTTTTGAAAAATCAACAAAAATTTAAAAGCAATATTTTGAAAAAGGTGATGAGCAGTTGACATTAGGCTATTGTAACTTAGATAAATTACAAACTCTCCCACTAAAAAGTGAAAAATAAAAACTTTTTTACAAAAAAAAACAACCGACGCGAACCAAAGTTTTTATTTTTCACTTTTTAGTGGGAGAGTTTGTAATTTATCACCAATTTTGTAATTTACCAGTTTTTTTGGCAAAAGTATCAGCACTGCCATAACAACGTGGCAATGCTACCAGTCTTTTGGGCACGTTTACTGTTGACAGCGATGCGGGCGAATTTTTTTATGTCCTTTGATTATTTCCCCTCATTTTTACGTACTTGTACATATTTTTATTATTATTTGAAAACCGTTATCAATAGGTAGATTTGATGCAAAAAGAATATAATATTTTTGTGATTTAGATTATACCTCAACGTTGCATTTATCTAGCGAAAATACTAGACTGAAGCAATTTGAAATAGAAAATTGAATCCAATCGAATACCACAGGGAATCACAAGGAAAGTTGAATAAATTGATGTAACATCGCACGATCTATAGCAATAAATAACACGCTATATCGCTCGTTAGCATGCAAAAACACCGATCGGTAAAATGGAAAACTTTCTATAACATTGCATGAATGAAAACTCGTAAAACAGTTTAAAATTACGTCATTGTTTCCATCACAAATGAACACAAACAAAAAGTTGGAATGAATTCATTGAATGCATTTTTTGTGTGTGTTTATCCACAGTCATTGGAAATGCCAATTGATAACATTTCAGTACGCTCTGTGTTAAAAAAATAACGTTTTTTTTGGATTTGGATCATGATTCATGATGCTGATGAAATATTGATCTTGACAAGCTTGACACTTAAGGATGGATTGGTCCATATTAGCTCAGAATCGAGTAGAGTGGAACAAGGAGAGACCTTTATTTTAAGTAGGTGTTTATGAATCTTGTTTTTAGGCCAAAATAATTAAAATATGTTTGATGGCAAGGACTAATGTGATCTACCATGGAGCATATTTTTTTATAAGTTCTGTTTTTAAAAGTGCAATAATATCTACCTAACTCTAACCCGCTTATTATAGTAATTACTCTACTGATGGCCGGTGGAGCAGACGATTCCGAGTGGAGACCGCGCATCGGCAAGCATAGTGTGGGACGGTCCCCAGCTAGATGGACCGACGACCTTAAAAAGGTGGCTGGGACAGACTGAATGCGAAAGGCGAAGGACAGGGTGTTGTGACGCAGAGAGGCCTATGTCCGGCATTGGACTGTGATAGCCTAAGTCGATTTATTGATTGAACCTCTTTTGATTGAAATCTTCCTAAACCTCCACTTCCATCATCCAAAAAGTTAAGTGAAATGCTCTCCCTCTCCTCTATGGTTTATGTCGAACACGCACTTTTCCTCAACCATAAACCACAAAATAATGATACATATCGTGCAATAAAACCTTTATTAAAATAGTACACGCCGTCGATTAGTGCGCTCAGATAGCGACAGTTAAAGTACAGTGATGGCGCCCTTAATGGTTTCTACGCGTATTTCACCCTTATTATCTATTTACAACCCGCATTTTATTATTGGGGTTAAGACGAACAGGGCATAAAGCGCTGGCGCACTACGTGGGTG
The DNA here is from genome assembly GCA_963669345.1 of Gortyna flavago. Lineage (NCBI taxonomy): Eukaryota > Metazoa > Arthropoda > Insecta > Lepidoptera > Noctuidae > Gortyna > Gortyna flavago. The sequence goes on from OY770129.1 coordinate 13,890,892, forward strand.
GGGCTAAGGATGGTTGTGTAAATAAGCGGAGCGAGTAAGCCACACTGCCTTGCTTTTACGTAACGGTGCGAGAGCGACACGGCGTTCGAAGCAATGATGGGATGAGGTGGCGGTGACCACTTACCTTATCAAGAGAGCGCCGGTTTGATTGTCATTAAAAACTGAACGAATTAAGCTCAGCATATTATGCATTCCGCCGTTGAAAACTAATCTCCACAACGCTTTTTTTTTTTTTTTAAGGATGGGAAATCATCAAATGACCCCTCCCGCTCTGGGTGGAGCGGAAGGGAGTGTCAGACTCTTACTGACTAAAACCCATCCGTGTTCCTTCCTTAGCCCTTTATATTCCGGGGCAGCGGTAATAATGCCTATAACGTATTTGTAGGTCATGTGTTCCCTTCCACTTTTAACTCGTCGGCCTTCAAAGCAAGAGTGAGCAGGCGTCTTCTGGGCACGCTTGTTCCGTCATAGACCTCATCCATAGCTTTTCATCAGGCGTGATCGAGGGTCAAGCAATATAAAAAGCAGAGCGGAGCAGAATCGTGAATTTTGTGGAAATCTATTGGAAAATATTATCTTTTCTCAGCACCGCTCCGCTCGTCTCCACTCCTCTCCGCTCGCAACCTTAAGGGCGAGTGAGATCGGACGACCGTTAAGGGATGTTTTTACGACTATCAAACGATACTTTGAGAGATGGTGTCCGGTAGTTGCGTCGTAACTGAACATTTCGTAGCCGTTCAGATGGATTTTAGTTTAATTTAAAAGGTTTTTTTTTTGTTGATTCAAGTGTTTGAGTGTTCTATGTGTATAAAGTGCCTTTGCTTAATCTGCGTCTTTTTCAGAGTAGCTGTTCTAAGCAATTTGGTAAATTGAATGGGTGTTTATTTGAAAAAACGTTTAAACAAAAAAACAGAACTTTCTACTAGACGATAGTACTTAGGTACTTAGTGCTTTTCTGTAAATTCACTTCGAATGTCACTCTGTTACAAGTGACTTCACGTAAAGAAAATGAAACTCAAAAACAAACATTTAGTCAATCATAGTATTAAAGTCAAATCATTTATTTCAATTAGGCACATGAAAGGCACTTTTGAACAACAAAAATTATAAAAAAAAAATGCAGCAGCCAGGCAACTAGAACCAATTGTTCTAGTTGCCTGGCTGCTTGGTTCTAGGAGTCATATAGAGAAGAATGGACAAGATAAGATCTAAAATGTTTTACAATATTTTATATACATTAATTAAACAATATGTGAAGAAGATGCACCTACAATAAAATTACTATACTACAATAGGTAAAAATAATTAAAAATAAAGCAATGACAGGTAAATAAATTATGTGATAGATATACCTATAGTGCTGACATATTTATAAATATTGTGAAAGCAAATGATATTCCTAAAAATTTAAAGTAGATATTAATTAAGTGTGTGACTTGGAGTAATTACACAATGTAAAATCAATTAAAATTATCATAAAAATTATAAATTATACAATAAAATTAGCAACCAGTTTGATTTTGTCTAGTGAATCCGACTTTGGAGTTTCAATGTAATTGATATATATAGAAAACTAGCTGCGCCCCGCGGTTTCACCCGCGTAAGTTTCGATTTAGGGGAATGAAAAATAGATGTTGGCCGATTCTCATAGATACCGGATAAGCACAAAAAAATTCATCAAAATCGGTCAAGCCGTTTCGGAGGAGTATGGCAACGAAAACTGTGACACGAGAATTTTATATATTAGATTGCACTTTTGTACGAGAACAAAACTCATACATTAATAATTAGTTTAATACCTACTTCTACTGCAACAAATTATTCCAAAGGAAACTTTTCAAGAATATTTTCTCCTCATACTACTTGTTAACCGGCGGCAGCTGCTGAAATCTGTTTTGTACGTGATCGAGCCGCGGGCTGTTTAGTTTTAATGAACAAGTACACGTTGAGCCATAAGAAACGGTTGAAACAAACCTTTTTACTACGAGTAAGTGACGCGTCTAACAGATTTTATAGTTTAATTAAAGATAAGAGCGAATTAGTTTTCTTTGAGTATTTGGAGTTTTTGTTTAGTATAAAAAGCTCTCAATATTCAATATTGTTTTGTTTGAAAACTTGAGTAAATACTTCTTTATTTACAAACGTTTCTTTTGTGTTTCAATTTTTGGAAAAAAAAACATGGTTTAACAATCAGGCTTTAAAGTGCCGTCTTGGTTGGCCACTGTATCTTTTGAGGCGTAAGACCTAAGAGCTATCTGAATTGTTTTTGATTATTTAGTGCTTATAACTCCTGTAAAATATATTTTTCTACCCTAGAGCAGCGGGATAATTGCGTAACACACTAACAGTAGCAATGGTTTTAATTTTGACAGTTCAACAACATTCATTACGTTATTACGTTCAAATTTTTCGAACATATGAGGCAATGGATTGAATATCCTTCAAAATCATTCAGATTGTGATTGAAAGTGTGTTACAGAATTAGGGTGCAGATTTACGGACGTAAGAAAACTGCATCTCCGCTATAGATACTACGAGGCACAAAATGGAACAAGATGTTACTTTCCCATAAAACCCTATTTTCATCAGTAGAAGTTCCATCTACAGGGTGTCTTTCACATTTGGCATACAACACTTAGTTTTCAACCCACCGCAGATAAAACAACAACAAAAACATTTATGACTCTCAGTAAAAACGATACTTACCCCAAAATATTTTCTCACAAAACTCCTAAGTCAATTACGTAACACAAGTTGTAAGATCACTAAAGTAATCTTGAATAACGGTAAGTGATTCGGGCGGACATACGACGATCACCATAAATATCTTCGCAATGGTTAGGGAAGCTGCAATCACATGACATTTACCAGCCCACTACCACTTCGGCTGAAGACTTTGTGGAGGTTAGATTGTTTCGTTTTTCTTGACGAAAATCTTTGCTTTTAAGTACTGATCGGTAAAGATAAACATGACTGAAGTGGTAACGAGTTAATGAATCACAAAAATATCCTGTCAAAACGGTTTTCAATCTGAAATAGTGATGCTGACAACGAATATAATTATGAGCTTTTGTTGACGCGTGGCCAAATTTGGAACTAACAGCGCTGTCGCCATCTTGGTTTTTTCAATGCATTTCACAAACATTTACCAAAAACGCAACCCAAACCCAAAAACGCCAAAAGCGTTATAGCATTTTACTGCCATCTCTACCTTGCGGGCATCGTATGAGGTCAAAATCAAAATAAAAATATTTTATTTCACATAAACCTACATGGGCACTTATGAAACGTCAGAAGCTAGGTGCACGGTTCCAATTGGTCGTTTCCTATGGAGAAGAGCCGGCAAGAAACTCCACGGTTACTCTTTTAAAAATAATTGGCTTTTACAATGTTTTCAAATTACTGTAGGTACCTATGGGAGGACAGCGTAGGCCTGTCAACAAGTACCAGGTACTTGATAAAATAAAAAATAGTCTACATATCTAAAGTCTACAAGGCCTAAAAAGTCCTCATGTTTACAAAATAAGAATCTACCAAAAGGATACATAAAAAAAAAATTAAGGTCTCTAACTAACCCTCACATTCTCAAATCACATAGGTTTTTTTTTTTTTTTCTTTAGCCTGTACTGTCCTACTGCTGGGCAAAGGGCTCCCCCATTTTCTTCCACATTTCCTTAAGCTGTGCTTTCTCCGTCCAGTCGGTTAGGAACGTGTCTAAATCGTCGCGCCAGCGTTTCTTAGGCCTGCCTCGGTGACGACGCCCGTCTTCCGGCACCCACTGTGTGACGACGTTAGCCCATCTATCTGGATGCATCCTATAAGTGTGACCCGCCCAGTCCCACTTCAGCCTCGCAGACTTGCCGCCAACATCGGCGATACCTGTCTTGGAGCGTATTGTGATGTTGCGAACTTGGTCCGTGAGTTAAATTTTTAAGATGCTACGCTCCATCGCTTTTTGGCAAACATAGGTTACTTTGTCAAAATTCTTTCTATACCTAGTAAATGTTGACTGCCAGTGACAACATGAGATACACCACGGCGACTTGAAGTTGAGTTAAGTTTGACAATGCGGCCATAATTGTTGATACAGACGACCGGCACGCGTGTACGGCAGAAGGAACAGCAGCCGTCAACGCTTGAAAGTCTCTAAAATATGCAATAAGGATCCTTAACCTCGGCACCGCTATGTTCCTTAACACAGCACAAAGCCCTTTCCATATTTAAAAGGCAAGATATTGCACTTTTACCTTTTACAGGTAAAAATGTAAGAATGCATACAAAATAATGCAAATAGGGGTGCACTATCTAACTCTACTTGATGAATAATTGAAACTTCGACATACGTGGTGCTGTGTTTACATAATGCCACCACGAAACATGGTGCTTACATAATAGTAAGTTAGCATGCAAATCGACTCTTAAGGCTGGTTAGTTTCTTCAGTTTTATATCTAATGAAATAATATCACGCTATATTGTGATGGGTTTGTAAGGTTTTTTATGCACTAGGCTTTTAGGCTTTTTGTTGCATAAAAGTTGCACATTTCAGAGGCTTGGGCTAAATAAGAATAGCCTCATGGATCGATCTTCAAGGTAAAGCTATGCTTGCTGAGGTGGGTTCGTGGATGGATGACCTTTTTTTTTTGACGTTACATGCTGAAACCGCTACGTGCCTCGTAAGGCACGTTAAGCAATTAGACCCAGCTGTCATGCGTAAATTTTTAACAGTCGTTGCGAGTAGTCAGAAGCAGACTCTGAATTTCTTTTCTTTGAGAATTCTGAGAACCAGTCTTGCTAAGGGGTATCGTGTTACCCAGTAGGTGACTGGGTTTTGGATTAAAATTCCACTGCATCTGGCAGTTAGACTGAAAGTCGACCTCAGAAACGGTTGCGATACACTTGCGCTCTAAGGTGCACATTTATCTCATAGGATTTTACAATGTAAGGGAAAACCTACAGTTGTTTAATTGATTTCTGCTCAACTGGAATTCAAGCAATACAGATTCTTTGCCTGGAATACCAATAGCACAGGATGTAGATGGTAAAAGAAAGAAAGAAAATTTGTTTATATTGCACAAACAAAACGCACAATACAAATAAAAAAAATAAAAAAATTGACATAAAATATACACATACAACGTAGTCAAAAGCCTCGTAAGTACTCAAGCTTAAAAGAAATGTTGACAATTTTTTTTTTTTTTAATGTAAATTTAGGTACCTACATAAAATAGCTTTAGTTGCCATACCATTGCATAGAGTTGCTTTGTATGCAGCAGTCCGAAGATTTCAGGTATTCCTTCGATATTTAGTTAAGAAATTGATATTGAAATTTTATATCAATACCAGTTTAGGTATGCTACAATTTCGGATATTTTGACAAATATTATGATTTATAGATATCAGAATCTTGCCAACGACACACGTAGGTATTTATTATTTTGGTGCGTGTTTTTTACTAGTATTGGTAACGTCTATATCTTGATTCACTGACAAATCAAATATGTGGGAGTAAAATATTTTTGCTTGCTTAGTGAGAAAAATATTCGCCAAAGAATTGATTACTCAGCTTGTCAGGGTGTGTAAGAAGATTTATATCTAAGTGTAAATTATTTTTTGTGGGCTTTAAGCTAAGTAATTTACAAAACGTCAATCAATCTTCCTAGCCTTTCCCAACTATTTTGGGCTCAGCTTCCAGTCTAACCGGATGCAGCTGAATACCAGTATTTTACATGGAGCGACTGCCTATCTGACCTCCACAACCCAGTTAATGGGTAACACGATACCCTTTGGTAAGACTGGTTGCCAGAATTTTGGGCTCTTGAATATCCGTAACGACTGTCAAAGATCTACAAATGGCAGCTAGGATCAACGGCTAAACGTGCTTTCCGAGGCACGGAGGAGTCTCGATATGTGAAGGATTGTCACCCGTCTACTTCGATCGACCCGCGCGGTTGTTATTATTTATCCACGAGCCCCTCTAATTTACAATAATTTAAAAAACGTTTCAAAATAAGCTTCAACAAGGTTAAATTCAGTTCATTCTCGTAATAGGTAGATATCTAATCGAAAACCAAAACTAAATTAACTAATCCAATAACTCATTCCCCAAACCAAAGTTATCACCTAAAACATAAAATGAAACCCTAAAAGATCATCTAATAACGTTCATACACGAAATAAATAATGTCGCGATGAAAACATATTAAAATATTAAACCATCTTGATTATTCAGGGGACGCATTTAATTAAAGAAAGTTCTAACGCAACATAAAATTTTACAACCCTTTAATAAGACATAAAAGTGGTGTTAAGTGTAGTTTTAACGACGCATATTAATTATTATAGGCGCCACAAGATATTTTTCAGTATAATTAAATGGGTTTATAGTTATGGAGATTTTCAAGACGGTCTGGTTTGTAGAACAAGAGAGTTGAAGAAGGAAAAGTGAGTGGTGTTTTTTTTTTATCATACTGTAGTTTGAAAAGTATATGAAAAACATTTGTGAATAATTATTACGATAGATGATAGATGAAGGTAGGTCTAATTACTATTACTGATACTGAATGTCGAAAAGTGGTGGTCCAGGTGGTAACGGCCGCGAAGTCGAATCTTAAGTTCGAACTCCGACAGTTGCTTCATTTTGTGTAAATTATTTCATCATAAAACGGTAAAGAAAAACATCGTGTGGAAACCGGCATGTCCTAGAATCAAATAGTCGATGAAATGTGAAATCTACTAACCCGCACTGGGTCCGCGTGGAGGATTACGGCGCACTCCCTAACACAAAAGAGGAGGCCTGTGTTGCAGCAGTACGAACAGTATAGGCTGATCATGGAATGTCGAAAAGAGAGAGAAAGAAAAGTAGAAGCAAACAATGAATAAGTTATTTTTTAGAAAGTATAATAAAAAATAGGCAGTCATGGGGACTGCTGACAGAAGTGAAAACTTAAAACTTTGAAATAAGGGTTCACTCTTATAGCTATGGAAATACTGCATTGCATGTCGGTGACGCGAACCCCTAAGATTTTCCCCAAACCAAGAATCGCTCAACGAGCTTATAGTAGTTTTAACTTAAAAAATCAATAAGGTAGAAAGAGTATTAAGCTACACACAGCCAGCAATGATGCTATTGATATTACCTATAATCTTCTATTAAAAAATATTCAACCGAATTGAGAACCTCCTCCTTTTTGGAAGCCGCTTAATAAAACAAACTCGGATTAGTTACCATTTACATCTCAAGAATGGCTGGACCGACTTTTATGATCTTTGATTTGCTGGATTTGTCTCCGTCCAGAATAGCAGAATTACTGTTAAAACATTGTAAAATTTCACAAAAAAAAAAAAATTTGATGATCTAAGGGGGTACGAAGTAAGCTAGTTATTTAAAATAATTTCTTGTTAGCTTTAAAATTATGAAGTCAATAATTTGTAAACAAAACAAAAAACAAACGTGTTATGTAAACGTATTTTGTCTCTCTTTTTATTTTTTTTCTTTCTTTGTTAAGTAGGTACCGACTGTCCACTCACTACATTCTGCAACTGCAAAACTTAAAGATCAAACTCTACACTGTAAACCTAACTAAAATATAAGAAGATACATACTTTTTCTGTCACCGCCACTAAAAAGGTCTGTAACTTTGGCAGTAAAATCAACGAACCGTTACAGATAAACATTAGAAGTCGCCGTACCGACACAGACTTTGAAATACTGAGCGAAGACACTTTAGGGTGCGGACACATTAGAGCATTTACCTACTTGTAACAGAAGATCAAACCTCTCTGTGGTGAACCGAACATTCAGCATGACGGTTGATGTTTTGTTACAACGTAACATCCACACTTGGTCGATGCCGACCAGTCGTACTCAGCGCTTCTCCTCTACATTTATTAGGCGCACAGCCTAAGTTTATAACTTTCTACCAGCGTCTGTGTTCCCCTCCACATTTAATTCGTCTGCCTTCAAAGCAAAGAGTGAACAGGCATCTTCTAGGCACGCTCGTTCCTCATATTGTATTGTATGTTTTTATGGGCCTTGATGCCTGAAATAAATGGATAAATAAAAATATAAAAAGACCTCATCCATCGCTTTCCATCTGGCGTGATCGAAGTAAAGAGCAAGCCCATTCAGCAATAAAAAATTACATTGCATGTTAGAAGTAAATGCGCACTCGCTGAAAGCTTTGCGTCTAGCATTCGCAGAAGAAACGTTACCTACATTACTTACTGGTCGAGGGCATTAATATCATCATCATAATATCATAGAGACGTAGAAAACGATTCTTACACACTCTTAACTAATTAAAAAAAGGTTTCTTGTATGTTTGTTTGTTATCCTTACACGCTAAAACGTCTGAACGGGATTGGATGAAATTTAGCACATGGGTAGATCATGACCTGGTTTAGGAAATGTGATACTTTTTATCCCGGTATTTTTATAGGACCGAGACACACGCGGATAAAACCGCGGGGCGCTGCTAGGAAATAATAAATATTTAAAATAATAAAATCCATACTATCCATACTAATATTATAAATTCGAAAGTAACTCTGTCTATCTGTATGTTACCTTTTCACGCCTAAACCACTGAACGGATTTCGATAAAATTTGGCAGAGAGATAGATTGCATCCCGAGGAAGGACATAGGATAGTTTTTATCGACATAGCTGCGGCGGAAGCTAGTGTGCTATATTTACAGCCGGCTTCTGTACCTACATGAATATGTTTCTTGAATGCTGTAGTGTGTCGTCACCTTTATATGTACTTGCTTTGTATTTAACTTTGTGTTTTATTTTAATCGTAAATAAGAAAGAAGGATTGGTGAGGTGATTTACATTCTTAGTTCAGCAATATAATCTAGAGATTCGACCTTTCATAGGTCTTTATAAGTAGTTCATGTGTAATGTAATTTTCGAACTTGACCTATTACCTACGTAAAATGGTTACTCATTTTTCTTGGAGGTTATTAATCTTCTACGATATTGCGGAGTTCATTGCGTCGGTTCTTTTTTCCATTTCAAACAGAAGAAAGAAAAGTCGTTTATTTTGCACAAATAAGACACACATTGGTGCCGATTCTGCTGTTCACAAACTAAACTAAATTTAAGTTCAGTGCATCTTTTTCTTTCTATTTTATTAAGAAAAGGACATAAGATAAATTTTAGTTTAGTCCTGTCAAATTAATCAACACCAATATCTGTATTTATAAATGTGACGGAAGAAAAACAGGGAGGTATACGACAAGTCCTAGAACCAAAAATTGACAGACATGTGACATCTACCAACACGCACTGGGCCCACCTGGTGGATTATGGCCAACTCCCTCTCACCGAGAGTAGGCCTGTGTCCCAGCAGTGGGAACATTATAAGACGAACAATCACGACAGCATGAAGCGACTAGAAATAATTTAAAAGCACTAATTAGTAACAATCTGTGAAACGTGGGACGAAACTAATGACGTCCATTTGTCAAAGTTAGTTCAAACGACTAGTCTCGGAACCATTTATTTTAAAGTTACATTTTGTCATGTTATAAGTTAGTACTTACGTTAGATTTTAGGTACAAGAAAGAAATAAATTATTCTCGTTTAAATCTATACTAATATTTTATAGAAGTGTGAGTTTCTATGTGGGGTAACTATAGGGTGTGGGTAGGTACCTAATCTTCGGAACTAATGAACCGATTCCGAAAATTCTTTCACTATTGGAAAGCTATAGTATTATAAGTGTTTTACGATATATTATTTTTTAAAACAAGAAATTTTACACGGACGAAGTCGCGGGCAGAAGCTAGTGTCTTATATCTTTATTATTTTGTAAATCTACAACAACTAACCTGTTTCGAGGTCCTATATTGTGCTATAAATCCAATGTTTTACTTCAAAATTTACCACCCGTTTTACGTATAATCCACCTCCACTTTTTAAGGCCGAAACTATTAAATCCAGACTTAAAGCTTTACAGCCCTCCCCTAACAAATACCTAAACTTTATCCAATAAACTTTTAGCTCAACACATTAATATTTTTTCTAGAAAACGCGTTAGTTAATTTTCACTTTCATTTTTAGCACTGGCTCAATGCTATAATTCAATGGAAGACATAAATTTTTCGTACGGCACTTTTCGACGGCGTGCAATAGAGAGGCAAATTAATTTGTTTTTCTTACAATGGGTCGTCTAGACAAACGCGTATAATTCAACTTTCACTTAGTCCTTCGGAGACACTAATGGCCGAAAGCCGAGGCGTATATTAAGACAACAACGCTGTACGTCATTTTAAAGTTGGATTATCAAATATACAATCCTACTGCGTTGGTGCTATCCCTATATTGTTTAAATTGTGTTTGAATTCGAAACAATGTTTGCGTTTCGTTTTACGAATATAACTTCGTTACACATGTAATCTCCTGTGCACAAAGAGTACCGACGCGCCTATATATAAACAGTACCTACTGGTACTTTTTCTTTTAGTATATAATATACTATACTGTACATTTACCGTTAGTACTATCAGTTATTCTGTGTGTTTATACTACTAAATACTACACTGCAAGTAAACATAAAAATTTTAAACAGCTTTTAAAAATATTTTCTGTTTTACGACTCTCGACTGTTACATCTGCGGTTATAACTGAATTACATTTAGAAGGTAACGTATTTCGAACTAAGCTATAAACTATCCTAAGTACTAAATCTAAAAGCTCTGCCAGTGAAACGAAAACCGAGTTCGGTTTTATTCCCTATAGTTTTTTACTGAATTTTAACGGTCAGTCTCATCTAACAGCAGCTATCATTCTTTTATAACTACATTCAAATTTAATCTAACTGAGTGGCGTCGGATTGGAAATACGGTCTTTTTGGTGTTCGGTGGGCTTGCAGTATTTATTATCGGTCCCCAAACGACCGGAAAGTACCACTTCTATCTGTCCCTTTTACTTTAGAATAGAATTTGTAATAGATATCATCCGATATAGTTCTGTTAATTGATATTGGTGGTCTTTTATGTAAATTATGTGTTTTGGTTTCTTCTTGTTCTTATGTTAGGGGGAAAATTGCGTAACACACTATCAGTAGCAATGGGTTGCATTCATTGCGTTATTTACGTTGTTGAGCCGACATATTTTTCGAACATGTCAAGCAATGGATTAGCAATATCCTTCAAAATGTGGTACGCAATTATGTTGCAGGTCAGAGGGGCAATTCTCGGAATTTTAAGAACGTTCACAGTGTGATCTCAGGCTCAATCTGTCAAAAATGCCTCTAATTTCCCTGCATTTTGACATTTGTTTGTCGCCGAGATGAGACTGCGACTAGATTTTGAACGTTTTAAATTACAAGAATTGGCCTTCTGATAGACTGTCGATTCATGTAAAATATTGGTATTCAGCTGCATGTCGTTAAACTGAAAGCCAACCCCAACACAGTTGGAAAAAGAAGATTGGTTTCTTCTTATTTTCGCTAGTAGTCAAATTAACACTGGCAAAACATGATTTCGTAACATGATTTTTTAAAGCTGTTTTTACTTTTCAACTGAGCAATTTGGAGTAAAAACATTTATAAGTATGTATACACTTGGCTTTATTCAAAAGCGATTTTCTCCTTTATTTTTGAATGAAATTTTATGGTATTACGAACATAGTATTTTCGAACCCATAGGTTTATGTAAAGTGTCCTATTTCAACGTTGCATTCATTATTTCACGAAAAATCGCTATTGAAACTTGCCAAGTATTGACATATTAGTGCTCGTGACTGTACGTAACGACAGCGGACAACTATATAAAAATGTAACTCTAACATGGAAATCCTGTACCAATTGTACCAGCATTCGCATTGACAGATACATAGAGACGTCCCCTATTACTCCAGCTTCAACACCAACACACCCAACTCTTTATTTATCGGATGGAAAACCCTTTTGTGCCATACGAGTCCACTTTCCTAATGGCCGTGTTTTGGTCTGCGTCTACGGACGGACGCGATTTTAATTATTTTCGTTCAATTTACGAGTAGCCATTAAAGAAGAGGTCCCTTGTGACCCATTAGAGGTCCCGTTTATATTTTGTGAGGTCCCAGTCTTGTTGATAACTTTACACCGTAGTATTTTATTCGGGGCGAGAATTAGTGTTAATCAGAACGTTGTGTGGGATAATGGGTACGGGGAACCCTGATGCATGCGATATGTTGTAATATTTAATGTTTTCGCAATTAACGGGTGGGAAATAATTTAACAACGCTGTTTCATGTTGGTAGTGTGAACGAAGCTATATTTATTTGTAGTTAGTTGTTTTTATTTTTGCCGTACGATTTTTGGAATTGTTGGCTGGCTTGACTGCAAATATTTCATACTTTTTTCATGTCATTTTATAATTTTTAGACCACTGCGGTATTTTGACTGGTGACAGATAAAAAGGCGTACTCCACCTTAAATCAAAAAACTTATTTCAAGTATAATATGGGTCAAGGCTTGAGAACCTTCCAAAGTTCCGCTCGTGTTATTTATTAGAGCGTCTTATCTTTCAAAGCCCCCTTCTTCCGCGTCGCCCCTTTCCGAGTGCAACCCCAAAAAATATTCTTAGCTTTAATCGTTTTACTAGTAGGCAGCCAACGGACATTGCATTATAATTATTTTGATAAATTAGAAGCAATTACTTATTATTTAGGAGGCCCTGTAAGTAAATTATTTTTGGATATTTTTTTTTAAATGTTACACATGATTCCGCACTTCTTCAACTGTGGTTGATAAACTAATTCCTTGAATTAGTTTAAGCAGTGTCTTGATAAATCAACTTTGCCAATAATAACTTACATACTTACCGTTTTAAATTGTCCAGCCATTTTTTTGCAATACCTACTGTTTTCGTATGTTAAATTGGATACACTATCGCCCCTAAAACCCATGAGAGTCTAGCTTTATATTTCTTGTAAACCCTTTCCTTTTCACGACTTGCACAGAATTACAATCAACCTTCAGATAGCGTATTATTTTTGTTCCATTCCTTCCTACTCAGGAGAAGCACATAATTATTTTATATTAATTGTGTTATGCCAACTCAATCGAATAAGTTAGATTACAGATTCTCATCTTATAAGAAAAAGTCGAAGGAGAAAATAAACTGTTGTTTCTGGTAACACGATATTCATTTCATTAGTATAAATGAGTAGTGTTTAAAAATATATATATAAATGGAAATTTATTTATACTCTCAATTTGCTATGGCTTATAGAAATAAAAATAACTTCCAGGTACTGCTCCTTCTTAATAAAATAGTTAAACATTTATAAATTAAAAGAATTTTCAGTGCTAGGTAGATACTGATTTTATAGCTACGATATCTAAACTTAATTAAAACTTCCCTCTAAGCTTAATTAAAAAAAAATTAAGATACAAGGAATAGCTAATAGATATATTTTATAACGAACCCGTCTTTAACAACTCAGGTTTTTGCTTGATTTTAGTAGAAAGTATCTTTAATGTTTGCTGGTTTCAAGGTATGTTTGGGTATCTGGGTATTTCTTGTTCATTAAAATTCTGAAACTACAGTGTTTCAGATAGTTTTAAGTATTTTATACTTACGAACTTAACTCTTGTAAGAAAGTGCTAAAATAAACGAAATATTGAACTGCTTTTTGTGAACCACTTTAGGTCGACTCACAGATACTATTAAAATCGATTAAAATCTCCTTCCTCAGAATATCAGTAGACAAGGTTTTACTCAAAACTATACCTGCGACGATAGGCTGCTTTTTTTGATCGGGAGAAACAAAGAAGACTGAAAGTCGTTTGCCAAACAACGCCATTTATTACGACACGGAAAACGCACGTACACGGCAATTTAAAAAATCCAACCAATTTTAATACACATTTCTTCAAACAAATTGCAACAAACGACCCCTCATATCTAAAAAGAATCAAAAATCGAGATAATCCGAGACGAGAACAGGTAAATAGCTATTACTCGCTCCGTTGGACGAGACAAGATAAGATTTGACAAGCTCAGAATCCGTCGTCTGATTGATGGCTCTGCCGAACCCCTGACGGCTTCATTTCATGGCTTTTTACTAAATAAAGCCATGCATGATAACAGAGTGATAACGATGATTGATTGAACTGAGGTCTTGAGTAGCTTTCTTACACCTTATAATAAAAATGACTGAGTTTTTTCTATTTAGCACACTGAATAGACTAGTCAACTTTTCGTGGCGTGTGTATTGGATCATTAAGTTCCATTCAAAATGGTTGAGCCGTAGGTAGGCTTTGGAATAAGTAACTAGCATCATCTTTCTAACTGACCGACCCTTGACAATTCAAAAGTTACCTGTAATTGGTTTATTTAAATGCTTTTAGTTTGAGTTTAGCTGAGTATTTCAGTATCTATATCTTTCTCATTTTCGTCTTGGCTAGACATTGTCATCGTCATACGTATCTATGTGCCTAAAGACTTTAACCGATGAGCTATACTGCGATGTTGCTGTAATGAACCGTCAGACTACTGTCTTGGTAAATAAATTCTGATTGTTTTCTTGAAGAACAGATTTGTAAAAAGTAATAAAGCCAGTGGTAGATAAAGAGAGGAAGCGGTGGTAAACTTCGTAAGAAAATCAACCTCATTGCTATCCCATAATCTATGCAGGATCTTGTTTGTAAGCGAAATAATATCACTCCCATTAAGCGAAACGGTTACGTCATTTGAAATTATCGAAGGAAAAACGATGCAGAAGAAAAGTCTTCTACCATAATTTTATTATTATGTCGCTTAGCTAAACCACTACCTCCATAAAATAAACTAACAACACATAGTTTAAGCAACATATTCCTGTTATATACCAATGTAGGAACATCGTACATGCCCTTCGCGCTATTTTCCTTTATGCTACAGAGGAAATTCGATGCTGTAACGACATGAAATGTATTGGTACCGCTACGATAAAGTACTTCTGATTTCCTGACGAGGTACAATATTTTTATTTTGTAGTGTGTGTGTAGGTACGAAGTCTGAAATTGCAGACAGAAGAAACTGAATCAGCTTCTAGTTTATTGAATTTCCTGTTAATATTGAACTTTGAATTGACTATGAATATCAAAGAAAATTCAGAACAATATCACGAAAAGTACCCAGTATAAGCTGCCCATAGCATTAACATTCAAAAAGGAGGAAATCAGAAAAGTTGATGTAAAATTATTGGTATTTAAATTAATTATTTTTTATTTAAATCTTTACACGAAGAAGCTCGGGAGCCTGGGGCGTCGTGGGAGGCCTATATCCAACAATGGACATCTTTCATTGGTATAATGAAGAAGATGATCTTTGCTCGATTTCTTCAATTATTCATATGATTATGTACCTGAGTGAAGCAGAATTTACAGATAGTTAAATTGAACAATTACTTACTTATTATCATTTTAGTATGTAATTGGCAACAATTAAAACAGTTCAAATTACAAGCATAAATGGGATGAACCGTGAATAGATTGCAGATTGCCAACTTCAAATATATAATGAGATTAAATGAAATGCTTAAGTGGAGACAAATGACAAAGAGTACTTTCATTGGATAAGTTCGCTGCGACAGAATGTCTGTCTGAAGCACAGCCTTATTAAATCAGATTTTCATAACATCGCGTTAGTATCAAATACATTCAGTGGCAAATTGTAAAGCCCTTAAGAATTTCCTCAAGCGAAATAATTTAACTTCAGAACGAGACTTCTTTGGGAAAAAATTAAAATACGGCCCGTCTCCTCGATAATTCTGCCCTCGCCGGCGCCGACTCGAACTCCCCATTGAAATCGGAACATTATTCATTAAATGATACTTTAAGCGGCTCGCAATTACGCAGGACCTACTCCGAACTTTATTCACAATTGGTAAATAATTATAATTATCACAGTGGCTCCCTTTGGTGATTCCACAAAAAGGCAAAGTGTAAAACTTCTTGTGACGCCCTCTTGGTTATTAAAATTTTCTTCACACAAATTCGTCTAAACATCGCGCTTGCACAATTTTCCACCGTATTCCGCTCACGCTAAAGTAAATATTCGAAGCTATTATTTTTCAAAATAACGATCAAAGGGAAGTTTGATTTTGTGGTGATAATTGTGGTGAATCCTTAATTATTTTGAGGGTAAACTTTCTCCCAAGTTAATTTGAGGTGGATGTTAGATTCCTTTTAATGGACACTCTTTTAGGTGACTTCCAATTTATTTGGTTGACTGGAATATTCATTAAAACGGAGCATTGACTTGATATCCTTTTAACGACGGACCAAAAATGCTTTGATGAATTTCCCGTCTGTCTTTAATTCAAAGTGTACCTTAAAAGGTAAACAGATTTAATCCCGTGCTCGTGAAGTATCGGATATCGTGTATATCATGCAAAGTATTTGTTTAAAATACAAGGCAGACTCGCTGTATCGCGCTCCCCTGCGTACAAACATATACACTATAACTTTGATACGAATTTATATCACACGACGCTCGCACCCTTTTAGCATTCCCCTCGCAAATCCCGTCGAGCACCCAAATGTAGATATACCTAGACTCAGTCGGTACCTAGGTATTATGGTTTGGAGAAGGGACGAGGGCAAGGGGAAGTAATTACTGGGGGGAAACATCAAGTGTGTCACAGGGAGACTGTGTTGTAAGGACAAAAATGTGAGGGCTGACTGCATAGAAGGTAAGTGTGTCGCCACGCATCAGTTCACTGTGTCACTGCTGATCTTTTGAAGATGTTTCGTATAACTTTAAACATGCACATATATGCAGTTTTTGGGGGACGGGAAATCGTGCGAGCCGCGCCGCGTCAACAGAAAAATATATCTGCATACACGAACTGCATTGTGAAATGGTTTTATACACGTGCGTGTGTGAAAATATTAAAATGAGACATTGTTCTTTGCATATTTATAGCATGGGACAAATATTTATATTACTTGATGCATGAATTGGTTTCTGATGAAATAATAAAGAACAAAACCAATTATGGTGTGGCAATTCAATACGATAGTTTATGATGATGTGGTCATTTATAAGATTTTGAAACACAGAGGAAGTTTTACAAAAAAGGTAATGAAATAGCAGATACAACAGAAGTTAACGTTAAGTACACTTGGCTACTATCATACCATCAATAAAAACATCACCTGAGAGTTGCTTGAAAAACAAACAGCATGGCAATATAAGCATTTTTATTTAAAAGTTATAAACTACTACTCACTTTTCAATGTATAATAGTTTCTTTTATAATTTCTTTGCTCTTTAATAATATCAAACTTTCTGAACGCCAACTTTGCCGCCTTGCATTCTCCCAATAAAATTTCCGTCAAATTTTTCTCATCTCAATTCCATCAGTTGCAGAGGTCTGTACCAAACATCAATACAGGTTGATATAGTGTTGAAAGTATTCATCAGTTTGATTGTGGCCCGGGAGGGTTGGGTGTGGCACAACCCTGTTGCCAAGCGGGGGGTTAGCTGACGCATGTACAGGGAATACCTATGAAGCAATTGCGGATGGACATGACGGACTTGAAGCTATTATTATTAAATTCTTAGAATATGTTGTCATTCTAACGTTCAGTGGAACTTTTGGTGTAAGTGATTGAGTAGTGCAATGTGAAGGCTGATACTGGGGAATTAAGATATAGGAGTTGAAGACGTTTGTGTTAAGAAATGAAGGTGGAAACTTCGACATATACTTCCATATGAATTGACGACGGTGATACGTTATATTTGAATCATAAATTAAGCGCTTTATAACAATAATTCATCAATGGGTTGGCTATTATGGGCTATTATGAAACAAAATCGGGTCGGACATTTGAAACATGAACAAAAATACAATGTTACTCTTACCAAACAATAAAATGTCACCATTTTTTGTAGTTTAATATAAATCACAACCAATTTCGTTAAAAAATGAGCGTACGCCGAAAACACCAACATTTCTAACTTCACAAACATCAGATATAGGAACCCTATAGGTATGATTATCTGCAGATTAGACCCTCCTAGGGGGCCAAGTACAATACTGGCGTTGCTAGGTTACCAGACTTCCCCAAGGTCAGAATGCTTCATAAGCGCATATATAGACTATCAAATTATACGAGGGGTGGCGTATACTTGCGTTGCAATCGATTCATTTTATACTTGTGTTATTAGGACACAAATATTTTGTAGTCTTTGAAGGGGCCTTCTGGGTTTTTCATTGGTCGTTTTTACTTTGTTTATAATTACGGATATGTACGTTGAGGGATAAGTGAGTTCTTTTGTTTTGTTTTTGTTTATGTTTTCATCTGGCTCTCCTGTTTTTATTGCTTTTGGTCAGCTTTATGAATGTCAGAGTAGGATGGATTAATATTCATTCTAATTGATTTTGTATCATCTTTATGAATTTTACGGTTCAGTTTACTTTATTGACACTGAAGTTGGTATTTAGTGCTAAGCCAATTTCAGTACTATATTCAGTTTCCTTTGATTTATGATTTTAAATTCTTCTTTTTTTAATGATGATTCGTAGGTCGATTGTCTTGCTTGTGATTATTGACATTGTGATTTCTATTTATCATTATTGTTTGTTTAATTGCAGATCATTTCAAATTAAATTGTGTGTCCCAATATAAGTTCTTACTTTATATAAATCGAAATGCACATCCAAGCTTAGGTACATATTATATTCAACAACCTTCAATAAAACTATATCTAACATTGAAAATTTTATATTTTGGATATGAAGTCTGCATTAGCTATCGGTCTCTTGTGGCAGAGAACCGTTTGATACTGCAAATGGTAAAAAACTTGTATCGAATTCTCAATATATTTCTACTGAGAAGTCAGACCACATATTTGTGAAGTCAACTGGGAGGCAGATAAGCAGAAATTTATTAAGAAATTTATATATTTTGGCATTAATAAATGAGCTTGCTTTTAAATAAATGCACATACAAGTAAATAAATGTAGTCTCTGTCGTTCTCTAGGGACTTTTGTTTCATTGATTTGATTAGATGCAGATATAGCATTGAAAACCAAAAAATATAAGATGCTTTTAAGTTAAATGAATATATCTAGCCCAATTTTAGATTGATAAATAAGTTGATGAGTTTTACTTTTTATGACATTAAATAGGTATACTTCTGTCTCTAATACGAATGAAATTTTTGGCTTCCAAGGCAGTATTTGTATAGAAAATATTTTATTGTCCAGGTAATACAGGAAGCAGGTTCACAGGTTAACAGCCAGTAGAGACGACACGAGTAGCTCGAGATATTTTCTACAGCTAGCTTACAATTTAAGGTGTTTCAAAATTAACCCAACAAACTTTAAGAGGAGCTTTAGACCATCGAACTGAACAACTTTCACTATGGGACCAACTCAAAAATCACGAAAAAAAAAACTGGTGTTTCATACATTTTGGCCAAGTACATATTTAACTTTTGTATTACATAGCTGATTATTTTTCGTGATTTCAGTGTTGGTCCTATAGTGAAAGTTGTTCGAGTCGGCATGTAAAAGTCATTACCTAATTCGTAACATGTGGATGTAAACCAGACATAACATTCATTCTACTGGCAGAACTTCGTGAAAGTCAATCAAAGGATAGAATATCACGGAATGCGCACAAAGGGTAATGAACATAAATATTTCGATACTCATATTGTTTAGTATTTTCGCGCTCCTGTACGATATTAATGACGATTTCGCGCATGAACGAGCTCGATCGGAATGGCAACCGTTTGTATTCGAGTAGAGACCACGGGGTGGCTCCGATTTCATTATGTGATTTATTTTTTTTCCTCTCCCCTTTCCAATAAATCCCAGCACGGCGATGGCGGGTTAATTAATAATTTAAGGGAATGGAAACCATGCTAGATTTTCTGGCTAATGGAAAAGAGGTGACAATTTAATTTTAAATATTTAAACTTCCAATTGCGTAGTTGATATTTCGCGGTACTCTGTTGCTGAAGTTTCAAAATGAAGCTACTATCATATTCTGTTCATACTGTATCCGATCAAACCGAGTTGATTGGATTGAAATTGTTTTTACTTCAAATACAGTTTTAAATTATATGAAAACATTTTCAGAAATTTTATCGTTAAATTCATTTTCCTTTATATTTATTCGTTTAAACATGAAACGGCACAATTAATTAGGAAACAACTTTTTACGGGAACATTAAAATAATTGTACCTACAGTCCTCGGACCAATTTAATCTTTTTTTTCCAAATTACATCTCTGACAGTGCACTCGTACGAGTTATTTACGACTTCAATAAAGTGAACCTTAAAATTGTTAATGAAAAGGTATTAAAACACAACGGGCCCCTCGTAAATTACCCGGTGACAGTCCTGAGGAAAGAAAAATTCACTTGGATTTGAACAAATTGTACCGACCGTTACGATATGGTGTAAGTAGATTGGTGCTATATGTTAACCCTATGGTATTCATCCTTCTCGTGCTAAATGCCGGTCGCATTGGTAGGGTTAATTTCGTACTAATTGAGCGGCATTATTCATATGAAAAGATTTTTAATGGGAGAGGAATGGTTACGTAAAAATTGTTTTGATTGAATTAGAAAATATTAATCTGATATTTATGTGGATGGATAATACACAGTGTCATGAAAAATTTATTCAGAGTGACGATTCGGTTATAACATTAAATACATAGTACAGCGGTCATTACAAGTTGATATCTGTTAAAATAATCAATTTTACTAAAACTATAAAATCTGAATTTTTCAAACAACTCATATAGCGCCACCTTACCTAAGATAATAAGGCACTAGACACGCGCGGGGCGATGGTATCAACAATTCAACACAAACTTAATATTATTGTTACCAAATAATAAACAATTAAGTTTATTGAAACAAGAAAAGGTCCCACGGCTAGAATGACTTACCAACAGAATTTCGACAAACCGTAATACGACAAGATTTTATTTCGACAATACGGAACTCTGACACGATTTCATTTATGTTAATTGTTATTAATTATATTTAATTGTGTACACGTTATTTAGAATATGCGGGTGGGTACAATTAACGTGATAACCTAATCGCCTCACTGTATACCTACCTAGTGCCGGTAGTTCTAGTTTTAAGTTTCCAATATTTGTCGTGTTATGGTACCTATGTTTTGTTTCTCATAAATACCTAGCCGGAAATATGTCATTTATAGAAATTACTTTTAATATTTTTTTATTTCTAACACGCTTAATTCACAATTTTACACTAATATATATATATATATATATATATATAAATACGTAAATACGTAAATAAGTGTATAATGAAAAAAAATTCAAAGACGAGCTTATTGGGCATAATAAAAATTCGTCCGCACCGCTGTCAATGGGATAAGTGCCTAAAAGGCTGGCAGCATTACCACGTTGGATGGCAATACTTATTCTTTGGGCTAAAAATAGGCCAGCCTTCTGGTCACGAATAGAGTCAATCAACCGCTTGGCGATGTCTCGAAATATTCGGTGAGCACTCGGACCCCAAGGCCCTAGTGTTTCAACCCCGAACGGCTCAAACATATAGCTCCCAATAAGGTTGTTATATTTGCGCCGTTTGAGGATTGCTGCTCCTGCAGCAGCCGTCCCAGCACAGCTCACCGTGCTAGGAAGATGGGATGGCACGAGGGTGTCGAAACAGGTTGCATCCCACACCAAAGGCCTACCCAACTTCAAAGGCATTATGGTCATTCCATCTGGCCTTTTCCCACCGTCGCGTGCCAAGCCATTGAAAAAATTTTATTTTTTTAAATTAATCGGACTTGCATCTGACTTAAAATCTCCACCTTCTGATAAATAACCTCTTTTAAAAACCAAATTTAAATTCAAACTACAGCACAATGCATCTACATTGCTAGAAAGAGACATAATAAAATTGATGGCTTCATTTTTATAGGTCTGAGTTCTACCTTCGACGAAGTCTAGTGCTTTCAATATCCGATACAGAAGTCAATCCTTTTAAGATTAAATTAGATTAGACAGACGGGTCTTTGAATTTCTCTTTTGTTTGAGAGATAGCAGCCATTTTATTTTTGCCATTAGCAACCATTATTTTGATTTATTAATGTAATTATAGTGGTTGAAATGTTTTTGATTTTGGCACAATATTCTTAAAATATAAATGAGTTTAAAGTTTCCACGTAAAAGACAAAAGATTTAGACCTAATGAACTCTTTTTTAAATTTTAAATGTTAGTTACATAGTCACTTACTATATTTAAGGCACTTTTCTAAACATAAAAATAATTTTACCGTCGTGAATAATTTCAATATGATTCTTAACTCTCCTTTGAATCAACTAGAAAACAAAACTAAGCAACGAAACGGTGGCAATGTTGTGGTGTGTGTTTTGTGTTCATATAATATAAGCAGTATAATTAATAAAAGTTACAATGGTAATTAATTTAATTAAGAGTTAATATAAGAAATGTATGTAACCTAATGAAGTTATAATACATACATTTCTTATATTAACCTAATATTTATAACCCGTCCCTCCGACGTTCGCACATCTGCGTCATACCCTAAAGGCCGCACTATGAATACTAAAGTCCATATAATATTGATTATTGACCTTTTCGTGATTCAATTTGACCAAAACGATTCATACGATTAATCGAATATTTCTCGGACATATTCGTATACTTAATTGAAAGATTTGTATTCGACATTGGCAAGTTATATTAACCCCCAAATAACGCAAAGTTTAGGATTCTTATCAAAGTTTTCAATTATGTGTGAACTTTGAAGGCCGTGAACTTTGATGACGTATGCGAACTGCCTAACTGTTTCTCATATTAAGTAAGTACTAACTTTTGTCCGCAGCTTCGCCTGCTTTGAGGTCGGAAATTATTCCACGTACTACCAGGATAAAAAGTATTCTATGTGTTAATCCAAGTAATAAAGTATCTGTGTGACAAATTTCATCCAAATCCGTTCAGCCGTTTTAGCGTGATAGAGTAACGAATTGTATTCCTTAACCGCACCTTAAGTTGACAACAAAATGAAGAAACACCCTAGACAATTTATCCGAAATAAAATTCCATTTTTCCAGAATTTATATCCTAGTGACACTTTTAAATTGTAAGGACACTAATCGAAATCTTATTTCATATGGCAAATGTACCGTGAAAAGAAAGCCTCAATGTCTCACAAAAGATACTAGAGTTTGGTCACATATATGTATGGCCGCACGGATGAACACGTTTTCAATAATATATATATGTTCGGGAATAAAGAAGAAACCGTCGGGGAAAGGGATTACGATATCCAGTGGGCAGTTCTTTAGAAAATATTAGTATTTAATGGCCCTGGTTGATAACCTGTACCTTCTTTGTCTCGTCTTTTATGTCTGCATGATATTGTCAGTATCTCGTACACTTCATTAAACAAAATTTATTGACGTGCTGCGTTATTTCTTTAACATACATAAATGATGTAAAATTCAAATATGCGATGTAATTACGTTACTATTTGCATTGCACCATGATTTATTGATGCCTAAGAAGGATGAAAGCATACCTGCTTTCTTGCCTACGTTTGAGCTAATTAAAGTGACTACAAAATAAGTTCATTTATTCTTGAACAAGCGTATTCTAACCAAGGGCTATCGTGTTACGTAATAACTCTGTTGTGGAAGTCAGATAGGCGCTCCATGTTAAATACTGTTGTTCAGCTGGATCCGGTTAGACTGGAAGCCGACCCTAACATAGTTGGGAAAAGGCTAGGCAGATTGATTGTTTCCAGAACAAGCGTAAAGTACCTACATATTGAATTGAAAATCTTTTTTTTTTCTTAGCAGTTTTCGCACTGAAATTATTTCCGTAGTACTTAGTACCTACTTCCGAGTCGACAACAAAAAAAACTATTATCGAAGTACACGCTAAATCGCACTGCTCCACAATCCAGTATCTCCTCTTTAATATATTCCGTGTCCATTCGTCCTTGCAGTCCGTCGGCCATTTTGTTCCTCATTCCTCTCACGTTTGCGTTTCTTTTTTAACAGGCAACAGAATGTGCCCTGACTAAAATTACAGTGTTTCGAAAACGACATCCACGATGTTTTGATTCCTCTATTGTGGATGTATTGATTCGAGTCTTTTATCGGTGTTTTCCTGATGTGAATGTTTGATTGTACGCTGTTTTGTATATTTTTTTACTATTCTGAGGTTGGTTGTCGCAATTGTCGCAAAACGTTCAAAATCTAGTCGCAATCTCATCTCAGCGACAATCAATGTCAAAAACTTGTGAAAAATAGAAGGTATTTTTACATACTCACTTTTTTAAAGAAACAGGGGTAATAAGAGGATTAGATTAACTGAAGTCTTCCATCTACAGTCACGTATTTTAATTGAATGACCATTCTGGGAAAATTCAATATTTCAACATTGATAGGCGTTAATTGATTTAGTGACTGTGCTAGTCCAATATCGAAATACAAAAACATCATACCAAAAACTAGAATAATTAAAAGGATCAACATCAACAGTTTGCCAACTCCACCCATCTATCCAAGCGTCCATTACACCAACAGACCAACAAAAACAATAAATTAAATACTGTGGCAACAAAACAGTTATAAACTACTAAAGTCAACATAAACGCAAACCAGACAGTCTAAGTAACTTATTTTAATAAAACATTACATTTTACGTTCACGTTTATTGAAACTACTTTAGAAATTCGATTTTAAAACCGCTCCGTGGTTCAAACACAAACAAATCGTAAAGCTGGCGTCATAAACAGCAAACACCTTGGTTGATACAAAAGGAAATTGCTTATTTTACGTCAATGTGTCGGGTAGTTTCGCCTGGTCTTATTATATAGACCATAGCAACTTGAAACGCGATCGAAAACGGAACTAAGTACAAATGTACTGGATTTGACGTTTCGTTTGACGTTTGTCTTAACAATCAGCGCTGGTGTGAGGGGTCAGGATATACTGGACATCTTGAATGTTTGAAAATAAACACTTTTATGATGTTAGATGGCACGATGACTGTCTGGCTGTATGATGTATGATTTTGGCTAAGATTAGATCAGGCTATCGATTCCCAGGAGCGTCGTAAGTGTCAAGGGCTTGTCCAGTCATCTAGTGAAAGTCATACGCAGCAAGTTGGAAGGCTGTCAAGTGATACAAGGATTTTTTTTTTCATTTACCTACTTCCTACGTCCAGCAGTAGAGGTTTTTCAGCAGATTTGATAACGATGACAAATCAATATGATACGTGAATAAGTTGAAATGATTTTAGTCAGTAACGACCACAGATAGTTTCTAAAAAGTTTTAGTTTTGAAAAGGAAAATTTAATGATTACCAACAAAAATTATTCATATATTCAAATCAGAACTGCCATTATTTTACAGTTGTAGGTATGAACTATATGTCGACTCGGTAAATGGACGAAATGTGTAAATTTTGATAAAATGGTAATTTCCTAACCTGTTCTTGATAACTTGATATTTAAAAACAGAATAAGGCCAACCCTCCATAGAACTTACCTGTAGACTTACGAATCAAAGAACAAAGTAGATAAATTAAAATAATAAGTAAGAAAATAATAACTAATACCTAATTAATTAATAAAAATAACAAAATTAAATCCTAACTTAACTAGAACTATACACAAAGTTAACTAAAACAAAGTTATCTATATTTCAGTTTACGCAGCAAAATCATTAAAAACACTATCTACATAGTTAAAATAAACCATTTTAAATAAGTACAGAGAGATGTAAAGATAACTTATGAATCCTCCTACTCTCTTGTCGTGGGCACAGTGGGAACAAACAGGTGTAGTCTGGTCACAATCCCGCTCACTTATAACTTGTTACATTTTGTGTTAGAACTTTATTTTCGACTAATACGATGTGTGAGGGTGTAGTGCGAAGGTGTAGCGTTTTATTTTATACTTTGAAAATAAAGAATTAGACAATCTTATTTATGGAGAGGGGCTTGTAGCTAAAATAATACCTAACAGCCGCACAGGTCTATCGATCAGGTTAAGCTACGCTTGCCGCGATTGGTCTGTGGATAGGTGACCATCTTTACATACCGAGACCTCTTCGTGCCTCAGAAAGCACGTTAAGTCATTCGTGGATTTTTGACAGTCGTTACGGGTCGTCAGGAGCCCGAAAGTCTGACAACCAGTCTTACCAAGGGGTATCCTATTACCCATTGTAATTTTTTTGTGATAGGCAGTCGCTCCATGTAAAATACTGGTATTCAACTGCATCCGGTTAGACCGGAAGCCAACCCCAACATAGCTGGGAAAAGGCTAGGCAGATGATGAGACGATCTTATTTATGGATGTTTCAAAAAAAAAACTGTTTTTTGACTGAAAACAATTTCGGGAATGAATAAACATGAAGGTAATTTAGGACAATATAAAATCTTATATTGCAGTTTCTGTAAAAAGGAGTATGTAATCTGCATTCGCGATTTATTTGATAAAAATGTAAACTAATATGAGTTTATGGAAAAATAACTTTAAATCCTACACAATAAAGACACACAACAACACACAACACAACACAACAGCAAGCACATAACATAGCAGCGATGACAGGTGGAGTAAGGCAGTGATGTTGTCTGAGGTAGCTTGTCTGCGGGAGGGGTGATAGTTGTCACAAGTTGACGAATTACTGAGGTCTCGCATCACGTCACCACACCCCTCCCGCACCGCGCTGCTACCTCAGGCAACGTCTCAGTTAAACGGTCAGCCATTGGTCTCTTCTGTAGCTTTTGCAGTTACCCCGACAAAAGAACTACTGAAGAACAATGGAAGCCAAAATAAATGACGGACAACGTAAAAATTATTCTAAAATAACATCGTCGAGAAAATATAAGGTAAAAACAACTCGACTCTAACCAGTAGACTAATTTGGTACCGCCATTGTATTTTTAATTGAACAAGCAAAAGCTTCATTACCCGCAATAAAAAAAATAACTGGGTATGTACAGACGCCAGCACATCCAGCTACTACAATCTGTCAAAATTCTTTGATAGATTTAAACTTTATCGCTAAAGTATAAGGTTCAAAGTTGATTGGGAAAATTTTACAGTTTCGGGTAGGTTGATGAGCTGGCGTCTGTACTTTGTTCCTTTATTGTACAGTCACGAGCATCTTCCTGTTTCGCAAAATTAAAAAAGTGTTCTCGTGAAATAAAAATTGTAGCTTTGAGAAAAAACCTATTTTATAATAGTATAATATGGTTTCAATCATCCTATGTTTGTAACACCATAAAATTAATTTCTTTCAATATTTTAGGAAAAAATCGCTGTATACAACGTGCCGCTACGATGGCAATATTAATTTAAGAAACGGGTGGATATGATCCGTGACTCCGGCAAATGACTCCCTCACTACAGTTCTTTAAGGTTCAGGTTGCTCCAAGATGCTACGTTAGAAAAAGTAAAATAAATATAATAAAATTAAAATATGTTTATAAAACGAAAACGGTAAACCGTATGTGTGTTAAATAGCCATTAAAGCGGCACGATGTATATGCTCGTGACTGTACATCGTCTATTGTTTGTTTTAAAAGTAACTTATAAATCATTTATTATTTTTGCCATAGATTAAATAAACAATGGCTGCCAATCTATCTACAGAAACAAAACAAAAGCTAAACGAGACACGATCTTCGTGAAGTGGAACATTTTGTATTATATTTATCTTTAATTACTACATGACTTTCAATAAAAGTGAAAATCCGCCAAGTGCGAGTCGGACTCGCGCTTAATGGGTTCCGTCCCACCAACATGCACTACATATTTTTTTAATATACTTTAGTTTAACTCGTTATTTGTATGGTGTTGAGGACCCGTTCATTTTTAACTCTATTTTATTTGGTCGGTCATTGTAGTACACACTTTGGGAATTTCAAATGTCTACCTATCAAAAGATATAGCCTTGTGAAAGACGGACGGGCAGACAGGGGATCCTTGGTAATAGGATAAATCTATGGATAAAAGTTGTTTCGTGTCTTTGAAGGTCTGTATAAGATTAAACTCATTTTAGTGTTGGTTTAGCAAGTATACGTTTATGGAGACTATTGTTTCTTAAACTTTTGTTGTTTCTTCATTTACTTTGTGTTTTGAATTAAATTATTTGACATTACACTTATCCAATATTTTTCCGCTACAAGTTAAGCCGTATCTCATTTCGTACTGTGTAAACTCATCCTTGAAAATTCTAAATATTAAGTTTGAATTTTACATATTTGCATTGTAATGGGTTTGCCCAACTATATAATGTGTATACGTAAAAGATTTAGATAGGTTACACGCGCTCCGCAATTGGCACGTAGCACACCTGAAATAATTGTCAAAAGAAGCAACATAATGTACTTGTCTCTTTTTTCCTCCCGATAATTACGACATCTATCCTACTTCCTCTTGTCATCTATAGTGTGACATATTACATTATTTATGTATGTGACGTTTTTGAAGATCGAATGTTAGGTAAGTAAACTAGCTAAATCATTTTACTTAAATATGATTGGGTTTCCCTATAGCACTGCCGTAAGCCGTTCGGTTTTCCAAGTTTCAGATTTGGCAACATATTACGTAGGTATTCGCATTTAAGTATAACGCACAAATCACTTTCAACGCTAACGAGACTTCTGAAGTGGATAATACCCAAACTCCATACGGAACCCAAAAAAGAATGAAAGCCTCGATCTATAGAATAATGACGTGATCCGCCGCTAGGGAAGGAGAAATGCGGAAAACAAATAGCGATTTTCTTTTGTTAGCTTATTATTCTCAGGGGCATTCATTACTCGGCCCACTGTGTACATACGGTACGTTACCGTGTTTCTAATGTGTTAGTATTGTATTAGAATTATATACGGCCGGGAGTATTTTCTTTGATTGCAGGAAAACCACTCGACTAAGTAGGTTTTCCTTGTAGGAGCAAATAGAATTATTGTGGGCATTGGCGAAGACTGCGTATATCTAACCATCCTGTGTATATTTTAAGAAGCTTTGGATTTACGGTGGCTACACTTGTTGAAACCTGGAGCATAGATCCTAATACCCTTTCTGTAAGTAGGTTTATGGAGAGCAGTTGTGGCCCAGTGGTATCGGCCCCTACGGACTAGACGCAGGTCGTGGGTTCGAACCTAAACAGGCGCTTTACTTCGTGTAATTTATTTCATCACCGCTGCTCTCAAAACGGTGAAGGAAACAACGCGAGGAAATCGTCATGTCCAAGAACCTTAAATTCGAAGACATGTGACATCCACCCACCCCCACTGGCCCCGCGTGGTGGATACAGCCCACTCCCTCTCACAAAGAGGAGGCCTGTGTCCCAGAAACATTGTATGCGGTGTGTATATTTTTAAGAAGCTTTGGATTTACGGTGGCTACATTTGCTGAAACCTGGAGAACAGATCCTAATGCCGTATTATTTTTTAAGTAGGTTTTTGTCGCTACCTAGCTTTCATTTTACTGTGGAATGATGGCTTTGCTCCGGCAACGCCATTACTTCAGCAATACACATTGAAGGATGGACATTCTTAAAGACAGTCTTTTGTAAACAGTTCAAAACTCACTGAATTTTTAGTATATGTGGAATAAATAAGGGGCTAAATCATAATAGCCGCACGGGTCGATTGACAGTTAAGCAACGTTTGCCGCGGTTGGTTCGTGGATGGGGACCGTCTATTTCACATCGAGACCCCTCTGTTGCTCGATCATGGCTGTCATTCGTAGCACTCAGAGCACAGATTTCCCAAAACTCTGACAACCATTACCAAGGGTTATCGTTTTACCCAGTTACTTGATATGGCAATCAGATAGGCAGTCGCTCCAAGTGAAATACTGGAAGCCGACCCCAACATAGTTGGGAAAAGTTTAGGCAGATTGATATTGTTGAATAAATAAGTTTTGACTTCTAAAAGCTTGCTACATCAACACAGATCAACCTTGTAAATTCCGTCCAGTCATATCGTCGCTCACATGACTAAAGTTCCTATCTCATTTTTTAGCTTATTTGAGTTAGGATAACCACATTTTTTTATTTATGATTCTTAAAAAAATTTTGCCTTTCAAAATGAGAAAGAACACAGAGATACGACGGTTACTGAAAAATGTAAAGAATCACGAATAGAAAAAAATGTAGTTGTCTAACTCAAATCAGCTAAAAAAAAAATGAAAAATGAAATAGGACTTTTAGTGATACGAGCGACGATATATGTACAACCCCCTCAACGGCCATCCAAATATATCATCCAACACTAACTCCAACATCAATAAACCGTCTAAAACTCTAAAGGGTCGTTAAAATTTTACGACCTCGTGCGAAATTTAATTAGAGACGTGTCACAACTGTGATGCGGTATTTTAATAATGTCCTGCTGTCCCTCGAGGCGATTTATGACTCTTAAGGATGCTTGACATCGTAAAACTATGAATGTGAATTAAAGTTTTATATTGCTTGGTGTCTGAGAGATGTTAATTGAAGATTATAATAGGATTGGAAGAGATCATTAGTCACTCATTTTCTTTTTCGTGTCGCTGGCACCACTTTCTCACATCTTGTTGGCCCAAAATTTCGCCATACGGCGTCGTCGGTAACAGCGCAGAGGTCACGTAGACTGCAATATTTGGGACCAGGAACTCAAATTATAACCGTAATAAGTGTTTTTAACACTTTTTTGTTTTAACTGTTTTATAAGAAAAACTCTTAGTAAGTAAGTAAGTAAATTTTTATTTGTTTAAACATGGTATATGCAGGATAATAATGGGATACAGAAAGTTCTCATGCTCAGCTGCATATCGTGGCGTACAAATTGGTAGGAAAGATGGTGCTTAAACCTTCATAATATTTATCAACATTACATTTCGTCATTATAATTCGTTAAAGATTGGGGATTATCACAATTCAAAGTATATCTTTAAATACAATTCAATGTCAAAGTAGTCTTTAAATAAATTTTTATTTATTTATTTATTATTTAATACTTCAAGCACAA
Organism: Gortyna flavago; assembly: GCA_963669345.1. Classification (NCBI taxonomy): domain Eukaryota; kingdom Metazoa; phylum Arthropoda; class Insecta; order Lepidoptera; family Noctuidae; genus Gortyna; species Gortyna flavago. The sequence goes on from OY770129.1 coordinate 13,921,883, forward strand.
AAATGTACAGAGGCGGACTTAATGCCATAGGCAAATAATTTTATCAATAAAAAACATGAATTACTGTCATTAAAAAATTTCAATTCCAAATTATTATTCCAAAAAATACTATAGCTCAATAACATGTCAAAAGATACAACATTGTCATCTCAAAAACGAGGAAAATTGTCCTCTTTCATAAACTCTGCTATACTGTAATATATGCTCTTTCAGTTAGTAAACTCTTCAATTTACTTTTAAGAGCAGATTTATTTAATGTTTTCCATCACTTCTAAATGTAACAGATACAATAATGTTACAGGATCAAAGTGTATCCTTATAAATGTGTTCATAAGTTTTAATACCAATGTGTAACAGATATAAGCATTTGTACTTGAAGGTATAATAGTTAGAAACACCACGCTGCGCTCCATACTGGCTCTATAACTCAAGTCAAACAGCCAGGTTGAAGTGGGAGTGGGCCGGACACGTCTTACGAATGCACTCGGAGAGATAAGCAAAGATCGTCACTCGCTGGACGCCTGAGGCAGGACATCGCCGTTGAGGTAGACCAAGGCGAAGGTGGTGTGACGATCTAATATCATTTGCAGGGCCAACATGGCCAGAGATCGCACAAGACAGGGAGGTTTGGAAGAAAAAAGGTGAGGCCTTTGCCCAGCAGTTGGTCACAAAATAGGCTACAAAAAAAGGTATAATTGCAAGGTACCACAAAAACGCGCGGCGGACAGACAGACGCGGTGATGGCAAAATAGCCTCAATCCAGTCGGGATTGCGGTTATTTTGGCAACGCCGCGTTTACTGGTTACACTTATTAACATTCTTAACACTTTTATATCAGTTACAGATATATTATATTACTGTTACACTTTTAAAAGTGATTTGGTTTAACACATTAAAAACACATTCATAAGGGTTACATATTTGATTCTGTAACACTTATAATTCTGTAACCTTTATGAAGGTGTTTTTAAGTCCCTGTTTGGGGCACAGAGGGCAGGATGGGAGGTGGAGCATAGTTTGCGACATACCTCCATATCTACTGCTGCCGCGTCGTCGCTCAATTTGAAAAAGTCTTATAGGTAGCTGAACCGAATGGTACCTGCAGAATGGTCAAGTTCGACAATAGTCTGAAACCTTCAGTTTTTTATAAAGTGCTGCTGCAAAAGGTAAAAAAACGTTGAAGGATGTCAAAGCCAATTTTCATCTCGTTCTAGTTAAACCCAAAGATGCTAGAAAAACACTCAGAAACCACTGGCCAAGCGTATTGATTCTGGAAGTATTAATTTTATATTCAAAATTATTTATCTATGACACTTAAGTAAGATGCTGTGGTACATTATGTTATAAAATAAAATAAATGTTGTATCTATCACTATGCGCTGCCTTGCAAGGTGTACAAATATGGTCTAAACAGTTAGTTGCGCAGGTATTAAGTATTATAGGCTATACAAATAAAATAACAAAAATTCGGCTAAGTAACCGTTTGAAATATTTAGGAATAATAAGCAACATGATTCATATAGTATATTCCTAAGAATTCCAAAAGCAGGCCCTTCAATAGTGACTTATGGTAACTTAAATACAACTTGTAACTGGCATTACTTATTCCTAACATGCATTCAAGAAGTTTCTGATACTAATTGCAATTTGCTTCATTGTATGAAAGGTACAATGTACGACCAACATAAGTCTTAAAACTTGGATACAAAGTTTATTCCAGATACTCGTATGTAATATTAAGATTTCCAACTTTATAATTAAGTTACGTGACTTTATAACCAATGCTTACAGCAAGTTTTGTAATTTGTGTTAAAACTCATTATCCTTCTGCCCTCATCCAATTTATAAGAGGTCGACGCCATACATCTTTATCATGCAACTTTCACAATCCATTCGTAGTTTCTTTGCTTTCTCCTAAAGCCAATGCAATTTAATTTCACCACATTAATAATGTGAAAATCGCATCAAAGTTCGTTGTGTAGTTTAGAAAAGCAACGTGATCAAACAGAACGACAAGAATAACATTATTTTATAAAATGTATAGACTAGCGACCCGCCCCCGCTTCGCACGTTTTTTACGACTTGATAAAACATCGATATGTCTCTATTATATGTACCTAAGTTAAATCCTAATGTATGTTCTATGCACAAATTTTCTGGAATAAATTTTCATAATGGCTATGAAAATCGCATCAAAATCCGTTGCGTAGTTTAGAAAAACAACGTGGTCAAGCAGTGTCGAAAAGCGACATTAATTTATAATATAAGATACAATAATTATAATAAATCTAGCTTCTGCCCGCGACTTCGATCGCGTGTTAGTCGTAAGACACCACAATATACTAAAATAACAGCCGCACTTTTATAAAACTTTTCGGTTGCAAAACTACGTTTGTAAGTTTTGGCCTCAGCAGCCAAAACAATTATTATAAAGAGAAGAAGAGTCAGAACTGGTGACGCGAAAGCAAGCGACGTAAACGTGAGAAACGGCTCGTCCTGAGGTCAACATTATTATAAAATAAAGTCTCTTGTCTTGTGATATATGTCTACTGTTCCTATCTTGGCTATCTATTTTTATTTATAAATAGAAAGCCAAACCCTAAACGTATTTATTTATTAGTTTAGTTATATTAGACTGTGGTAAGCGTCATTACCTAAACAAAAACAAAGTTTTATTCCTGCTTATAATATAACAGGCTACTAACGCAACGTTTTCCGCAAAGCTCCTGATTATTACTAACCTCCGTCTGGCTATTGTGCCGCATATTTTCATTAGGAAGGCAGATAGTACTCTGTTATCTACAACATTCATACATACGTACGGTGCGGTACAGAACGGAACGTTTATCGCACGAGCGGCGTTCTCGCTTCCGTCGTAGGCACCACAACTTGTTAAGGCAGGGTTTGCACACACATATGATTATTATTTTAGTAGGAAAATATAATGTTAAAAAAACGCAATGATCTGCAGTTATTGTAAAACAAACAGTATGAAGAAGGCTATGAAGCATAAATATGCACCTAAGTTCCTTGTGTGTTTAGTAAAATACTTGTGTAACACTGCCACGCATTATGATCCTGTAATTTGGGTGTTGGTTGGTATTATTTACCTTTAATTTTTATTTTGTTTTTATTATTTGTTGTTATAGAGACAATAGAAATATACACTTTGTGAAAATTTCAACTGTCTACCTATTACGGTTCATGATACAGCCTGCTGTAAAAAAGCCGAAAAAAACACGTAGGTATCTTGTATCTCTTGATTTTTTTTTAAACTTTATTTTATTTTTATCATTTTTTGTTATAGCGGCAATAGAAATATACACTCTGAATTTTTTTTACAGTTTATCTATTACGTTTCATGAGGAACAGCCCGCTGACTGCCAGACGGACTGACGAACGGACAGAGGAGGCTTACTAATAGGGTCCTGTTAGCACCATTTGGGTACGGAACCTTAAAAAGTAATATTAATAATTTCCGGTTTTCGGTCGACGATCATTTTCATGAAGGTCTAAGAAAATATTCTCTCCATATTTTACTAGGTTTAACAACTTCAAATCATACCTACGTACAATAAATTACTCACGTGCATTCATAAAAAAAAATTAAATCTCGAAAAAAATACTATTTTCATTATGTTCATTTCCAATAAATTTTCACGTGGTAACCCTGCCCTTATCACGCAAACTGTCACGCACAATATTACTCCAAAACTACGAAATTCTCCGAGATTGAGATTATTGAAGCTTATAATATGCTCTTTGCAGAAATTTTTCACGCTTCACTTGTCAAATATGAATACAGTTGGAACAAGATTTCCATTTCGTCAAATCAAATTGTAGTTTTTATATTAGAAATGAAGGATTGTACGTGTAAACTGTAGCTGTGTGTACATGTTTGTTTTTTTTTTTGGCTTTTTAAGTGGTGACATTCTATTTTTACCCAAAAAAATGTGTATGTTATCAGCGTAATTTTATTTCAGTATGATTAATACATGTTATGAGTATCTGTTTACAAGGATAAACCTATTACATAACATAACGCCTGTAATCTCCGAAGATTTAGATAGAGGTGTGTGCCTTGTTGGTACTATCGCGGACACTTTCGCCTGACCATTAAGTTAATTTTTGCTTGCACTCCAAAAATAGAAGCGCTCTTTAGTAAGCGCGCCAAAGTCAAATAGTTCGTCCGTAAAATTTACAAAAGGAGTACACGTGATGCGTCACTAAGCTGCGCAGTGCAGGTTGCAACTAATTGCGTTATCGCTTTCATAATAGGCGAAACTTTAAGGGAGCGTGGCTTGGCGCCGCCGCAGAATTTAGGGGAAATTTTTTTTAAGTGATCAGGTGGAAAAGGCTGCGATGGTACCTATAGAACACCCACATTTAGCCAGTCATGCTTAAGTCTCATGTAATAGGGGGCGAGCCTATTGCCATCAACCGGGCATAAATCCAGACCCAAGGGCAGCCCTGGGTCTGGATTTATGCCAGTAGCAGTACTGAGAAATTCCTGATGGAAAAGTGTTATTGGGTTTTTCCATCAGGATTAGAACCCAGGACCTCGTGACCACTAGGCCAACGAAACAGTTTCAAACTTATTACAAACCCGGGGTATAAAAATCGGGTTATTTAGATTAGATTAATGATATAGCAAGCCTTGTCTCTACGAACTTTAAGAAAGATCAGTGTATTAAAATTTGTAGTGTAGTGTATTAAAATTTCAACTTTGTTAGCTTAGTTGTTAATTTTATTGTGCACTAGCAGCGCCCCGCAGTTTCACTCGCGTAAGTCTCGATCCCGTGGCAATATCGAGATAAAAAGTATCCTCTGTGTCAATCCTATTATTTGTGTGCCAAATTTCATTCATATCAGTTGAGCAGTTTGTGCATGACGAAGTAACAAAAATACAAACACACTCACAAACTTTCGCCTTTATAATATTAGTGGGATATAGTGTGATTGCTGTGCATGGTGTCCTATACGAGTAAGTGAAAGAGTGCACCAACTTATTACTTGATATTGTCCTTTATTTTATGTGTCATGTATTGTGTACATCTTTTGTTGAAGATCCTAAATAAATAAATAAAGAGTAAAGAATATAAAAAAGTTTTGTAATTTAGTAGTATTCGTCCAACTAAAAAGCTTCAAGATTTTATCGAAACGATTTTAGATTTAAGATAAATGTTCGGACCAACCACAAACTGCTTTGGTAGAAAACATTCCTGCGATAAATTATAGGGTTGTTTCAGTAACAATTTATTGAAACAATCCTTTCTCTAAAACGACACCGAAGTTACAGAATTCAAGCACATCAATCTTGAATTCTTTAAATAACTATCATGTTCCGACTACTGGGACACAGGTCTCCTCTCTGTGAGAGGGAGAAAGCCATAATCCACCATGTATGCCCACTGCGGGTTGGTGGATGTCACATAGTATATTATGTCTTCCAATTTTTGGTTCTAGGTCATACCGGTTTCCTCACGATGTTTCCTTCACCACTGGGCCATCACTTAATGCATTTACAGGATTTTAAAAAGTATTACACACCATCACCAAAGTATTACACCAACGGTCTCCTGAGCGTGTTCTCAGATCGGTGGGGCTCCCCTCTGCTGCGCCACTGGGTAAGAATCCATACCAGTTGATATTTATACTTATTATTACTAACACTAGTTACTGTTATTTTGTTGATAGGTATTAGTACCTATCAACAAAATAGTAAATAAATTCTTTATTTCAGAAACGAGTCCATAGTGTTAGCACTATGGACTCATTTCTGAAATAAAGAATTTGAATTAGCATGCCCTTTGAATTGAATAGAATAGAAATTTATTTTGCAACTATGGGTAATACTTATTAAGTGTTACAGCCATATTTCACCATTCGGCATGCAACATTTATATTATTACCATTAACTTAAGTTTAGCCAAAAGCCAGTAGGCCAGATCCATCAATGCAGAGCAATTCAGGCAATAAGACAAGAGAGCTAAAAAAAGAACAAGAGGAGGCAAGCGGTTTTAGATTCAGGTTCTTAACGAAAAAATTATCAAAGGACCACTATTGAACAAGAAGAACCAATGCAAATAACCATGACAGTACCTTAAAACGGTGTCTATACTGAAACTACTTAGCATATTAGTCACCACACACTTATTGGTTATTGCACGTTGTCAGACAAACGTCGCGTCGTTGGGCTATTGAAGTTCTGAGTTAAGCTACACAATACTGACAAATAATTGTGGACAATACAACTCAAGTCTGTGTGTACTTCCTCAAAAGACCATTTCAGACACTAACCTACATGGTCCTCACATGATCTGACAAAGATTATGTCTGGACTTTGAAAGAGACTGTGATCTCTGAATTTATTTCGGCCTTTTTTGTCAGAGTATTCGGACAGGAAACACCGACCTCATCTAGTTTCTTTTAAATATGATTGACGTTTAAAAGTGCTTGTACAGAGGCCAGCACATCAAGCTACTACAATCTGCCAAATTTCTTTGATAGATTTTCAACTTAATCGCTAAAGCATAAGGTTCAAATTGATTGGGAAAACTTGACAGTTTCGGGTAGCTTGATGTACTGATTTATTCCGGTCTGATACTCTGAGCCCCCCCCCCCCCCTCTAGCCCCCCCTCCCTTATCCTCGATCTCCTGCTAGTTCTTCTTCTGTTTTAATATCTTTCATATCCAATTTTATGCTAGGTTACGTCTCAAACCTACTTACAGAAATAAAACTTATCACAATCAGACTTTACCCACACCTTAAGGATATCAGTATCAAGAAAATACTACAACGATTTCCTCCTCTATAAATAACAACAGAATCCTTAATAAAATACACACTCAGGCACAAACTTCTAAAGTATAATTACACGAGGAACAAACTAGGATCGCGTCTAAAACTCTCGGCAACTAAATTCTGCCGTCATAATAACGTATAGTTTATTCCAAAAGTATCTCATAAAAGTGTAAAAAAACCCTGTTCAAGTTATATTCTTTCACCACCGCTGATTAAAGGGAATTAATATCACACTGATTAGTAAATTGTAATTTCAAAATCAACGACGAAAACTTCAATTCAACTTCAACTGTCAAATAAAATACATCTGTCATTTAAAATTAAAATTTCGGGTTTAAGTATTCAAATAATCAAATAACAAAGCATTCAAGTTGTAAGTGGTACTACAAATTAGCATACAAAGGAACCTTTTCTGATCCATTTGTTTACATTTGGATCAAATACTACCTTCTTTTGGAACAGACCATAACGTAAACGAAGCGTTATACGTTAGTAGGTATGTGGTTTCATTAAAGCCTTAGGAAAATGTCTGGCGAGACTACATCCCGAGCTTTTGATAATGAAAGGTTTGTGATATCAGGTTTAACTTCAGAATATATTTAACATTAAAACTGAATTGATAGTAAGGTGAATAAAGCGTGTTTCTAAGAAGTGGTTGTATAGAATTTTGTGTATTGTATTGAATTTATGGCTCTTGTGACTAAGTAATAACTGCCGCATGGGTCAATCGATCAAGTTAAGCTACGCTTGCCACGGTCGATCCTTGGACAAGTGACCATCTTTACATACCAAGATCCCTCCGTGACTAGGGCATCACTGACAGTCGTTACGGGTCGTCAGAAGCCCAAATCTAACAATTAGTCTTACCTTGCGGTATCGTGTTACCTAGTAACTGGGTTGTAAAGGTCAAATAGGCAGTCTCTCCATGTCAAAAACTGGTTTTCAGCTGCAGTTAGAGTGGAAGCCGACCCAAAAAATAGTTGGGAAAAGGCTAAGCAGATGATGAAAAAGAATCTCTTTTTGCATTGTCAATCAATCTTAACTAACTTAACTTCTAAGCTAATGACAAATTGAAATTGTGCAATCCTTGTTTGGAAGACAGTTGGTGTTGATTTAACATCCATATACGTCATCAGCATTTCAGCTGAAAGACATCCACTGCTGGACATGGGCCTCCAGAAGCATCAAAATACATAATGAACATAAAGGCCATATTCTTTTTTATATTAAACGTATACGAATAATTTCATCAGCACTGCTCTCAAAACGGCGAAGGAAAACATCGTGAGAAAACCGGCTTGTCCTAGAACTAAAAATTCAAAGACATGTGACATCTACCAACTCGCACTGGGCTCGCGGGGTAGAATATAGCCCACTCCGTCTCGAAGAGAGGAGGCCTGTATCCCAGCAGTGGGAACATTAAAGGCTAATTATACATGTTGTATATTTCATTAATTATATTTTATTAAAATTTTAATAAAAATAATGTAAATCACGCGAGAACACTTCATGAACATTAATTAAACTGAAGTCTTTTATTAAAAGTAGTTGCGATATTATTTCTGAGAACAATCGTCTTGAGACTTTTTAATAAACGTATTTCTGCTATAAAAAGTAAGGAATATATTGAAGACGTGTATTTGTAAATATTCTATTCTTGCCTATATATGTATATCTTTACTACAGGCTTTCTTATATAGATAAGTGTGGTTCCATTATAACGAGATGCGACTGACTTAATTTTATGCATAATTATTTTAATTAAAGAGTACGTGTCTACTGTGGTGTTTTATTAGATTCATTTTCATGGATTTTCTTAACCTATAACTTTATTTTTTAACTTTTTTTTTTTGTTTATTTTTAATTTGTTTATTTTTTCAAATATCGCAGTAGGTATCATGCTGAGATAGGAGCCTTTTTGTCCTCACACAGGTCCTACTTTTTTTATTGTTTTCAAGTTTTTGTTAGATTTAATGTAATTTTTTATTGTTTGTATTTCCTGTGCGAGTCCCAAATAAAATATTGTTCTTTCTTTTTTTAATAGATTTTTTTTTTACTCATCCTTAATCACCCTGTAAATAACCCATATGTCTTTGTCCTCTTCTCTTGTCTGCTTAAAGTATCTTGGTTACCTCGAAGAACTTAGCAATAGCATAAGCATAGCATAATCTATCCCCTCTTTGCCCTTGCCACTTCGAACCAGCCCTCGCAGTAGGTCACCTCACCATCTCTTTTTGGGGCGGCCTCGGCGGCACCGTCCATCTTCAGGCATTCATTGTGTGAAGACTAGATAATAAATATTATTTATAATAAGAATTATATAATTCAGAAAGAATATAAGGACCCAATTAGGACTTAAAAAGGAACTTTTAAAATTTTAAGGCTCGACTTAGAAAATAAACCTGAACTTTCAAGAACCCTCAGTTCTAGTTCTATGCAAAGTCTAATAGGAACATCATAAATATGTACTGTACAGACCCTATGTTCGGATGTCTAGCCGAGGTGCACCGCAATTGTGAAAAGCCAAATTGTCGGGTTCGAGAGTATAAGAGGTAGTCTCGTAAAATTAATATGTAGGGAGTGCTTCTTGCTAAATGTGGGCAGTATTAAAACGGAGTACTAATAGGAGGGGGAGGGGTACCCTCACAACCGCAGACTTTATGTCCTCAGACCGGTCTAGAATTATTAATTAACCGAATGGTGATTGCATTCCTTGGTCGCGGTCTCCATAGTTATTTGAGTTCATAAATTAGTAATGGTTCAAGATGACAGCTTACACTGGCTTTGTGGTGGAGTGGAATGGAGTTCGGTTATTAATTTAGAAGATTGATATTTATTTGTATGTATCTGCAGAAAGTTGCAACTTATTCATAAATAACTTTTACTTTGCAAACAGTGTTGCTGTTGCCAATGCTGAGTTTAAAACGTTTTCCCATTGACATTATGAACTGGCCGCATTTTTGATTTGAATTTATATTATTAAGACAGTAGTTCAAAGGCAATCGCCGTGATAAAAGGACAAAATAAAGTAAATTAAAGTTAGATACTTAAGTAAATCAGAAGGGGCTTGTGGCTAAGTAATAACAGCCGCACGGGTCAATCGATGAGGTTAAGCAACACTTGCCGCGGTTGGTTCGTGGATGGATGACCATCTTTACATAGCAAAACTCCTCTGTGCCTCGGAAAGCACGTTAATCCGTTGGTCCCGGCTGTCATTCGTGGATGACCACAGAGGAGTTTAAAAGTCTGACAGCCAGTCCTACCAAGGTATTGTATTTCCCAGTAACTGGGTTGTAGGGTTGTAGAGGTCAGATAGGCAGTCGCTCCATGTAAAATACTGGTATTTAGCTGCATCTGGTTAGACTGGAAGCCGACCACAACATAATTGGGTAAAGGCTAGGCAGGTGATGCCTTAAGTAAATCAGAAAAAAACACCATATTTAAAAAAAAAAAAAAAGCATTATTATGTTTAAAGAGAAAATTAATTTGTAATCCCTCTGATTGAATACACACGAACAGTGACATATACTCGTAGGTACTTATGAAAGTATTAATACCCTCAACCTCAATAGAATTCTAAGCAACCAACCCAAGAACGAACAAAGAACAACAATCGCATTCATTTGACGTGTAATTTACATAAATATGAGATTTTCGCGAATAATCATACTTAAACACCGTTGATTCGGAATTGTGGCACAATGAAGATTGCTTCCGACCCGTCGAGCAATATGTTTAAAGAGAAAATTTGAATATAAGTTACGCCGCGTATCTTGTTAAAATTAAGGATTTAAATTTAAATTTTGTGAAGCGTCCTGGGGCGAATAGGTAAAACGAAATAAATATGAATATGAATGGGGAATCAGACAAGTACACGAACGGGTTTCGAATTATTAACTTTTCGAGTGCACTCGGTTTTGAAGGTACCGTTGGAAATGAAAGCCTTTCCTCGAGTGTACGTCTAACAAGCTTGTCATATTCTAAACGTCAAATCTTTACTGGAGAAACGTGCTTTACGTTAGGTTATGTAGGGGTTTTATATGTGAATGTACTCGGACTATTTCTTGTTTGTATATTATGATTCTTATTGCGCACGATTCCTATCGAGTTTGACAGGACAGATTGAAATCTATCGAGCTCATTATTTTGGGTTAACATAACTTTTAGGAGATGAGCAAAGAGAAAAAAGTAAGAAATTAATAGCGAGGGCAGAAGATAGTAAATAATAAACCATTTGAACTCCGTAAGCACAAACGCAAAAATATTTCAGATGTCAGCAGAGTTCCGGTAGCAAATATTTTCGTCTCTATTATGCAGACGGTACGCAGACATCTCAAAATCAAGCAGATAGGCCAACGGAGACAATTTAGTCGCAACGTATAATTTGGGTTTTGGCTAAGGACCCGAGTTGACCGGCCGCGCGCCGAATTTCAAGAGTCCCTTTATCCAAGTAGTGGCCAAAACTAGAGGTCGGTGAGCCCCTTTTGGTTTTTTTGTTAAAGTTTCTTTTGCCACTATCGAATTTGACGGTACTCATTTTTTTGTTAAGTGCGCTTCAAAAAGTGTTATAACTTTTAAAAGTGAGCAAAGTTACTACTAGGTACTTAGGTAGTTACTTTGGTCACCGTGTCAAATGATCGATAAATTTTGGAGTACCAGTAACGAAAACAGATGATTACCTGTCATAAAGAGAAACCTAGATAAAATTGGATAAGGAAAGATTTCAAAACAAAAGAAGAACTAGCACGGGATCGAGGAGGGAGGGAGGGAGGGGCTCAGGGGATCAGACCGTAATAAATCGTTTTTTTACCGTTTGTTAATAAAATCGTTATAATTCCATTACAGAATCATAGGTAGCGAATGAACACACCAAGGGAAAAGTAATGACTATTAATAATTGTTCCAAAGTTTCCATCTCTCAATTACATAGTTTTATCTCTTGTAGTCGGTACCTACCGCATAGCATTCCCGAATATTTTCAAAGCCAAAACATTCAGCATTTATCTCAGCACTCAATAAAAAAAGAAACAAAACAAAGCAAAATCACTATGAAATCCGCCAAACATTTTAAAAGGCATATTGAAGCTTTTAAAATTCCGCCATTTTTATTATTCCTGTTTTAATTGCTGGTGGTAACAAAGGAAGATCGAATGACGTAAATTAAGGAAAATGTCTGCTTTTTAGGATCTATTCACGCATTGTTTGAATAGTGAGGGTTTCGTTTTAATTAATTTCGCTTATTAGGAGTTTTTGTTTACGTTTGATCCATCGAAGATTTTAAGCTACGCTTGCTGCGGTCCGTTCATGGATGGGTGACCATCTTTACATACCAAGACCCCTCCGTACCTCGGAAAACACGTTAAGCTGTTGGTGCCGGCTGTCATTCGTGGATCTTTGACAGTCTTTACGGGTCGTCAGAAGCCCAAAAGACTGTCAACCAGTCTTACCAAGACGTATCGTGTTACCCAGTAACTGGATTGTGAATAATCGTATCAGATAGGCAATCGTTCCATGTACAATACTACTAGTCAGTTGTATCTGGTTAGACTGGAAGCCGACCCCAGAATAGTTGGGGAAAAGCTAGGTGGTTGATTTTGCGGGCCGTCTGTATAGAATCTAACGATGTGGAGCGAATCTAGGTATGTATTTGTTGAAAATAAACGTAGTGATGTGTACAGCATTCGGAATAAACCGATAGCTCATTGCAGGTGGTGCCCTATCGCTCTTTACAGTGCACTGCACACGTTGGATTTTGCTGTGAGCATTTTAGTTTTCTTACAATGTTATTATTCAGCGTTTTGTTGGTAGTCTACGATCATACTGAAAAAAAAATACCGTATTAGGTTTACGGATTAGTCAACAATCATTCAGTCAGAAATCGTTTTGATTTTGGTTGTAGTTTATAACAAGGTGCAAGTGGGAGTTGCACACGAAGGGTTCCGTACCAAAAGACAAATGACACGTTCCTTGTAGGTCCCTTTAATTTTTACATTTTTTTTTATACTGTCTACCTATTACGGTTCATGAGATACAGCCCGCTTGCAGACAGGCCGATGGACTGCGGAGGCTTAGTAATCATATTCCGGTTTCCCTTACTAGAGCAGTCCTTTACTCTCTTCAAAATACAGTAGAAATGCACAAAATTTTAACTAAATCGGCACGTAGGTATGCACGACAGCGTTGCACCGTATATACCAGGCAACCATCTATAACCAAGAAGGCATTAGCCAGCAACAGCTGTTCAGCTTGCGAACCGCGGTCCGGCTGCGGTTTTAATAATTCCCACCGTCCAGTGTAAGAGAATTGATATAAATGATTTTGTTGGACCCCACACTAATTTGAGCCCGAAGTTTCGCCCGTACTTGGGATTAATGACTGTCTGAATAGCAACATGAGCTTAGTTTTGCAGTAACTCATTTTGTTGTCGAACGGGCGTTCACTTTGAACTTCAAACAAATGTTTGGAAGCACGTAATCGTGTGTTTAAATGAAGGAAACTCTTATTTGTTGTTTTTGTTTACTTGTTTGGATTAAAAGGCGTGCTGCATTGAATGGTTTGTTAGATCAAATTGTTGTTTAGTCAAATAGAAGTAATGTAAAGTCTGGTTATTTAGAATTGAATGCTTAAACTGACTAGTGAATCAAATTGTTCCATTTAATTCGTGGCGTAATTGCGTAACACACTAACAGTAGAAATGGCTGTCACTATGACAGTTCAACAACATTCATTGAGTTATTTACGTTGTTGAGCAGACAGATTTTTCGAACATATGAAGCAATGGATTAGGAATATCCTTCAAAATTATTCAAATTCTGATTAATAGTGTGTCACGCAAATAAGGTGCCACCTAGCCTTTAGACTAACAAAAATCATGTCGTTAATGTTTGAAACGAAGCACTTCATCTTCTCTTGAAGAAAGCGACGGTTTCCTGATTAGTAACAATAAACCATCCGTCGACCCATCCTTAAACCCAATTAAATGGACTTATCCTACTGCCATTCAATGATGCGGGTTTTATTAGGTGCGAGAAATACATTTTGTGAAAATAAACACAAGGAAAAGCTCATTAAAAATACGTAAGAGCAGAGTCTGTCACGGTTCCCGACAGTTCGCTTCACGTCTGCGTTGCATGCGCGTCAAAGTTATCCGCAGTTATTAACTGGCATGTCAGTTTCTAATTACTCGATCCAGTTATCACCTGCTACTGACGGCTACATTTCTACCCTGTCTGCACCAGTCTTAACAGACCCGCCGTCTTGACAGCAAAGTACTAAACAAAAAGGTCACATTGTTAAAATAAGGGGTCTGGAAAAAGTGGTCCTTCGAGCCGGCTCCGAAGCAACGTGAAGTCGCGAAATATGTTCAGATGACAGCTCCATTATAGTAATGTGTCAAACAAGGGGTTTAAGGTATTATTAATGGTGGGAAAGGTAATAATTTTCTTTGTTTGCTCGCGTTGGGAGCTTTTGTTTTAACTTGTTAATGTGTTGCCGCAGACAATGGTGCGCTGCTATTAGAATATAGTTGACAGGGGTGATCTCTTAACAATAACAATATTCTTAGTTTTTGAAATGTGATTGTATTAAAACGGTCAATGGTAATTGTTTGTACTCTGAGGCTATCTTATATTTATAATAAGGTAGTATAGATGTAAAAACAGTTTGATTAGGAATTAAGTATCTTTCACTTATCTTACAGTGAATAATAAAGACGTTAACGGGACAATTTCTTAATTTTATAGTTACTTAGCAGTTGCAAGTAATATTTAAATTACTTATTAGCTAATAGGCTAGATGAAAGTAGTAAATAAATAACGTCATACTTACTGGACTTACGGCATCTTAGAACCAAAAATTCGAAGATTTGTATCTACCAACCCTCACTGAGCCCGCGTGGTAGATTACAGCCCACTTCTCACAGAGAGGAGGCCCGTGTCTCAGCAGTGGGATCATTATAGACTGATTGTAATGTAAATAGAGCGTCCCTAATTGGGATAATTTAAATAAAAAAACAAAAAACTTACACCTCTCCTAGCTGTACCATTAATATAAATCCTGATAGCCACTTATGATCACCAATTCACCAATGCGCATCATCGTTAAAAATATTTTGTACACAGATAATGAAAACTATATGATTAATCAGCCGATGTGTTCAGTAACTAAGCACTGATGAATAAATAGTCCAAAATTATGTTTTTGAGATCTCCAATATACTACAAACACTAAATGGAGAGCCCACTATGAGTACCGAATTACGTAACTTTTTTTTGTTTTGTTTATATACGATGTTTAAAGTTTAGTGACGTTCAAACGTCAAAAATGTATGGTTAAACAGTCCCTAATCACTACTTAACTTTAAGCAACGTTTATGAATAAAGGGGTTAGAGTAATAATAAAACAAGACATTCATATCGATTTTTTTTTCGGTTTTCATTATAGATATCCGTGGTTTTCATATAGCCGGAGTCACACGTAATCTATACGATTTATGCCTTAATTGCATGACAGTAATGACGCGTCTCTCCTTTGGCTTTCCTGAGTAAAAACGACGATTAACTCACATAACACGGCCTTGCTCGGCTGATAAAACGCCAAGACGAAATAAAGAAGATAATACAATTTAATCCAATAAACAAAGTATTTATTAAGGGCCCTATTTAAGACGAGCCAAATAGAACGATACGCTTCACTGGTCCTTAGATGCGCCTCATCCAATTTCACGGTTGTTCCTTGTTCGCCTTTGTTAATTGTTAATTTGTATTAAGAAATTTTCGAGATTATTGATTAAGCTTATTAATTTTACGAGTGAATAATTATATTTATAAAGAAGAGAGAGAGGTTTTTTTTAAGATTCCATGTTAATTTAACTGAAAATGGGGACCTAAAAAAATTCAAAAGGTACACTTCATTTATTTATTTGTGTAAATACAAAACATTTACCCCCTTACTAATAAACGTTGTATAGCGTCTGTATAGTTACACAACGCTTTGTCTTCTTCTTTCGAAAGTCAAATTACTGACGACTGAAAGAGAGAAATCGGTGTGTTTAAATTCATCTGATATAGGTAATATGTTTAGTAGTAAGGGGGTTAATAGAGGAAGATAAATAATAGAAATATAATGTTTTTTATGTAATAGCTGAACGGTGGCTAATGAGACACAATTGAATTTGTATTGTTATAAATCAAATTTTGATTTTTCAACAGTTGAGCGGGTA
Source organism: Gortyna flavago (assembly GCA_963669345.1). Taxonomy (NCBI): domain Eukaryota; kingdom Metazoa; phylum Arthropoda; class Insecta; order Lepidoptera; family Noctuidae; genus Gortyna; species Gortyna flavago. The sequence continues at coordinate 13,937,908 of OY770129.1, forward strand.
TATGCAGGATGACAGGGACATCACCGCGCAAACTGTAACCATAAATTGAGCACAATATATGATTCTATACTAGCGTAGAAAATTTTCATCGGTTATAAAAAAACTGCTGTTTCATAGAAAAGTGCAATAGCTACGCGGTCAAAATGTATGGGAGAGCATTTTTTTTTAATAACCGACGAAAAATTTAAACGCATTGGAGTTCAGGTTCAGAATCATGAACTGAATCTATGGTTGTGTGTCGATTTCCCTGTCACCCTGTATACTCCTTAAGTAATGAAAAAAAAGGTGGACTCGCACACGACGGGATCCGTACCACTATACAATATTTAACACTACATATAAAATAACGGCCAAAAAAACCACATTTGTTGTATGGGAGCCCCCCTTAAATATTTATTTTATTCTGTTTTTAGTATTTGTTGTTATAGCGGCAACAGAAATACACATTCTGTGAAAATGTCAACAGTCTAGCTATCACGGTTCATGAGATACAGCCTGGTGACAGACGGACAGACGGACAGTGGAGTCAGTAACAAGGTCCCGTTTTACACTTTGATAGAATTGATAGCAAAATATAGGAATGTTTTCCGTTTCAGTCTCATTTGGCGATTTGAATTCCAATTAACATGCTTCAACAACATTCTCGATAGTTTCAATAAGTCAAACAAGCTATGTCTCCCATCATATACAGGCTGCGTCAATAGCTCGTCCCCTCGCCACGGCCATACACCGCCGTTTTAAACTCCACCCTGTGTACAGAAACATTCAAACTTTGCAGACAAATTCGATCTGTGCGGGGCGATTCGGACCATGCATATTGTAGCTTTGTTCACGCAATAACAACCTTTAGTAAAATGCAATACCGAACATAATTGTGTATTCTGTATGCACCGAATATGGTATCATGAAGTCCTGGTTCGTACAGCCGCGTTTACATAACTTTGGTACCTATGTTGTAGATACATAGGTATGTTTGTAGGTAGATGAAAGCTTTGTGAGGTAAGTCTGTGCAATTTAAATTGAAACTTCGGATTAAATTCGGCGAACAGTTTTTATCAAAGGAAATCGCAGTTTAATTAAGTTTTTATATCCATTGATTCAGGTAGTTACGTAAACATACGCGTTAACCGTAATTATATACATGGAAAAACTAATTTACGAGCGGAAGGCGGAAATTATTACAACTTACTTTTATTCTGTTACAAAATCATAATAATCCATTTGCCTCGTGCGGAAACTAGTGAATAATCACTAGTTTCCGCACGAGGCTTCGCAAGCGAGGTATGTCCATAAAAACTATCCTATGTCCTTCCCCGGGATACAATCTATCTCTCTGCCAAATTTTATCGAAATCTGTTTAGTGGTTTAGGCGTGAAAAAGTGACATACAGACAGACAGACCGAGTTACTTACGAATTTATAATATTAGTATGGATATTAGTAAGGATTCCTGGGTACGTTTTGGCCGTATTGCACTTTTCTATGAAACAAAAATTTTTTTCTGATAACCGGCTGTCTAGAATCATGTTCTGAATTTATGGTAACAGTTTGGGCGTCTATGTCCCTGCCAACCTGTATAATCGCGATTTATTTGCCAAAATATAAACAAATATGAGTTTATGGAAAAATAACTTTAATTCCAACACAATAAATTTCAGTTTACGCTACAACTTCAAACATTTGTATAACATTTTCAATAGTGCTAGTCACTCTAAAATCAACTTAATTACCATCACGATAAAGTTGATATTTGTCTAACTTGAAATAACATCAATTTGAAACAAGCTTGAATAGACTTTAGAAACATACAAGAAGAAAAGAACAAAAAATACATAGGTACAAGGGTGATTCTTACTTCTAAAGAAATATCTTCCAGTATACCTGAGGCAGAAAGTAGATAAAAAAAGAAATGGAGACGCCGTGTTTTATCTATTTATACCTTTAAAAACATCGCAAATTACAAGTAGGCACCCACATACTGGTATTATTGACATCAACTACCCCCCCTTTCCCCACACACAACAAATAATCCATCGTGTCTTATTCTTACAACAAAATATTTCACACTTCCTTGATTTCTTTATACCTACATGAGAGTCCAACAATAGCTATTTAATATCTAATAATTCCCCATCCATTGTCAGAAATTGGGGTGAGCAGGGTAGTGAACCAGTCTTGGCCCCTTATAATCCTTCACACTCCACTTCCTTCGTTATTCTAAGAATTTTATTGTTGATAATTAAGGATCTGAGAGATTATCTCACGAATTTTAATTGGAAGATTGGCGTTTGGGTGTTTTTTATTAAAATTTAGATTTGTAATTTTCATATTGTTTACGGATGAAGAAATCTTGTGTAAAGATCATAATAAATAGTCTTTTATCTCAAGTCACTATGATAGAAGGATTTTTACACGGAAAACAGTCCCAACTCCCACCTGGTTGCAAATAATATCCACACTTAAGGGGCTTACAGGACCTAAACGCAAAAAACGATTATATGATATTTTTCAGGATATACGCCAATGCCATTGTGTTGAAAACATAATACAACAAATTTGATACGATAGAAAAAAATCATGAAGATACCTCTAAAAACTTTCTTTTTGCAATAAAAACCATATTAATATACATACAATCATTCTGATTTTTTGTCAGATTATTCTACAAGCAACATACTAAAACACTAGTGTTTTAATTTTTTAGTTGAAACAATAGATTTTTTGTAAATAGAAATTTGCTTCATATTTTGCAATAAATTACCAGCGTTGTATAATGGAGGTTCTCTTTCTTTTCTATGCAGTCCGACAAAGACTGCGCTTTAGGTCAAGTAGTCGCCTTAACTATATTAGTCGAACGTATGGTATGGCTGACCGAGACCACCCCTATGTGCTGATGGTGATCACCGGGGTGGTTTTAGTGAGGTAAAAATCCCACACTCCCCAACCTCCCTACCCCCAGAGGTCGGGTGCCATTTGAAGGACTCCCCCCGAAAAAAAGGTTGGTATAGCATTAGGGCAATTAGCGGTATCTTGACTGCTACCACTATTACATGGACATAGTCATTGGGGGTCAATAGGGCCAGTGGCCCAGTGGTAACGGCCGCTATTTACGAGTTGTAGGTCGTAAGTTCAAACCCTGACAGGCGCTTTACTATGTGCAAATAATTTCATCACCATTGCTCTCGAAACGGTGAAGGAAAACATCGTGAGGAAACAGGCATGTCCTGAATCCAAAAATTCGAGGACATGTGACATCTATCACCCCGCACTACCGTGTGGTGGATTACGGCCCACTCCCTCGCACCGAGCCTGTGTCCCAGCAGTAGGGACTCTATAGGCTGATTATTCAAGATTCCAATGAAGTGGAAAATACTTAATGAGATAGAGGAAATTGGAGAGCAGTAACTAATATTTTCGGGTGGCTGAAGGTGATGAGGAAGATGAACTAATAGCAAGCTGACCTTTCGAAAAGATATCAAAGTAGAAAAAGAGAGAGAGAGATGAAAGTTCTTCTTTTGTAGCTTGTTAAAGAAACGACCACGACGCTGCCTTCGCGAAGCCTTAGATGATCTTTGTTGTTCGCTTATATTTGATTCATACTTAGCGGACTTCGTTCTGCTGCCCTTATTTTTACTGTAAGGTCCAAATCTACCCAGAGATTGGTCCCAGAAATCATTTGTAGCTATATCTGCCTAAAGATCTGGGTCACGTAGATACTAGTAGATAGATTGGTGCATAAACCTGCGCAAATGTATCGATATTTTAAAGGCGCAGCTACATGCAATACAGAAATATATTTTGATTGATGCCTAACGTTCAGATAACCTCCTGAAATGCATATTTTGGGAGATAATAGAAGACTTTGCTCTGCTTTTTTTTATTTTGGCAGTTAGAAGACTATGCTCTGCTTTTTTTTTATTTTGGCAGTTATATTTGATGGTAGAAACCATCAAAAAGTACAAGATTCATCCTGATAAGCTAATTAACAAGTAGGAAGGAGAGGTGATATGCAAGAAGAGCGAGTATTGATTCACTTTCGCCATCGGTCGAGGTCAGTTGCGCGCGGCTGCACTGGGCTACTGGAGCATGCAGCAGTGTAGTCCAAGCCTTGCAACCTAGTGCATCTCAACGACATGTTCCTGAAAAACTAACAACCTTTTTCAACAAGTGTTCCTAAAAACGATTAAAAATTACTCAGTGACAAAGGAAAACTGTGAAAAGCATGCCGTTTTGTGTTTCGGAAAAAACTGTGGTCCAAAAATATGTAGGTCGCGGAACAAAAAACCAACAGGACTATACCTTTGCATAGTGACTATGAAGGGTGTAATAACGTGTTCTTAAATACAAAACTGCAGTGCATTTATCAAAGTTTATCCCAGATTTTATTTTTCGGACCACACCTTCCTTCCTTGCTCCTCCTCTTTCATCCCCCTTCCTTCCCATAGCCGCTTCCATGGCTTATCGGATCGTTTTGCTTGCCGACACACAATCTCCTAGACATTTCTTTGAGGCGTAAATACGACTCGCTGTACTGAATCCAATGAAAAGTGGAAAAAGATTAGAAAAGCGCCACTTGTTGGGTGAGGTGCCAAATATAGCGGGGATTGTGGGCGTATTCTTTGAAGAATAAAAGTGGAGGATTTACGCCTGACGGAGCGTCCCGCGTCGGGGCCGATCAGCGCGGCCAAAGCGTAAAGTATAAAACTAAAAAGAATAATAAGAAGATATGAAGAATTATATTTAAAGAAATCTTAGCGGCTGGTCGCGTATTTGGCTATCTTTTCTTCGGATATCTTTTCTTGGCAGTAAGCTTTGCTGTTCTCGCTTCCTCCCCCCGATCGATCGAGGTGATCTTTACAGTTAGCCCAGAGAAATACAAGTAAGTGAACCCACGCACGCGTCCCGCGGCTGTGCCGTCCTTTCGGTCTTGCTCGGGTCCATTCGGCACGAACAATCAGGTTATTGCCTTGGAACAGTAAATTATGCGCGCGCATCTATCTAGGGCAGTGGTGGCCCAGTGGTATCAGCCCCCGACTTACGAGTTGTAGGTAGTGAGTTTGAACCCAATCAGGCACTTTAGTTTTTGTGTTTAATTTCATCACCTCCTCCCTAAACGGTTTAGGAAAACATCGTGAGGAAACCGGATATCCTAAAACCAAACATTCAAAGACATCTGACATCTACAAACCCGCACTGGGTCCGCGTGGTAGATTATGGCCCAGGCCATTTCACAGAGAGGAGGCCTGTGTCCATGCAGTGCAAACATTATAGGCTGATCATGCATCTATCAGGCAGTCTTCTATCCAATCAACCTGACTCGTTCATTACCAATCAATGGAGCGAATTTCCTAGAATACTGGTGATACCGGGCGTCGCGCAGCGCTTAATTCTGATTAAATCCTGTGTACAAACTTTGTGTGCGGATATTGGATAGTGAATTGTTTCATTTCGAAAGCTAACAACGAAGACACCACGCCGCAGTAGGAAGAGCTACTAAAGCAGCCCGATTGAGCCCGAATGTATCAAGTTCGAGACAATATCTATGTCTCCGTTATCTGCTAAATCCTACGTCGTAGCTTTATCTATATAGTCAGGAGTCGAGGAGAGCGTATATCTTGTTAATTAATGACACTCCAAATTGTCACAGTATCTCAAACTAACGAAATGTCATGAAACAAATGAACCGCGAAAAACTAGAGTCCAAACAAAATGAGCCGCATTCCGCTAGCAGTCACACCTAAACTTAATCACTGCCAAGTCGAAGGTTTAAGAATTGGCACGTCCGCCTTATTCAGATTCTCAGAAGGGTTAAGCCTTTTGTAGTGACGACTATATTAGTGGAGAAGTGACATATAAGAAATTCCATGCATTAGATTGGTTGGGACCCCTCGAAAGCTTATCCTGTAATAATGTTTATTTTCCATCAAGAGAGACGCCTGAACGCATGACACGTATAGGGATTTTAAAAATAATTTTAGACTTAAGCCTCTTTGTAATGTGATTTGAAGGTAAAACCTTTGGCTTTGGAGTATGTGTGAGAAGCTTGTTAGCAAATTGATTTCATGACGTATTTCAAGGAATGTTTCCTATGCTTTAGTTTATTCCGACACCTTTTTTTACTTTCGGTTGCTTAAATCTATGTGACCACATAAAATCTTGACTATTTTATTTTTATATAAGGCTTGGTTATAGTAAATAACGTGGATATTTCGCAGATATGTGACATTAGATTATAAAGCTTTTCATGCATATTTAGTAATTTTATTTACTTAAAAAAGCCTGCGATTTGCTAATGTCACTCAATGAATAACATAAAGCGAATGACACCATTCACTTTATGTACACACCTACCTACTCGTAATTAAGTATCCTGCCGAACTTTCCAGACAATCAATGTCAAAAATGTACGTAAATTAGTGGTACTTTTGGCAGATTGTAACTGATATTAGAAGTTCTAAAATATTTCTAAATGAAGTTATGAGTATGACAAACAATACTCGCGTTGCCGCGTCCAAGGCAGAAGATGTGGCGCTGATCGCCATCTTGGGTTCAGCCCAAAAAGCACTGTATGGCAGCTCACTGTCGCGGGCCACTTTCATATGAATTGCCAAAACTAAAACGCATTTTTTTTTTTTGTATTCTATTCTTACGGCTGTGATAGCGTAGCGTCAGGCAGAGTTACTGAAAGCTCTATTTACATATTAGGAAACTCATAAAAGTAATTCTATTTTATTTTCCCAAGACTTTGAGGCACATTATCATAGGTCTGCCATTACGTAATTAGATTACCTTACGTCTATGTTGGGAATCGAACCCAACACAGCGCGTTGCACGTGATCAGCACGTCATCGGCGACGCAGCGCGGCCTGACGAACACTCGCTTCCGCGGACTCCACCGCGGACGATACTCCTCTCTATTATTGTTTGTCCAGGAAAGTTTAATATTATTAATAAGAACTGCATTAAACCATTACCTATTTAAATACAGTCCACTCTTTCATTGCTCCCGCGCTAACATCTACGTAAAGTGAAATTGATCATTTATAAACCCAAGCAGCTATATAATACCATGGTATTGCAATTTTACTTCTTGTAAACCCCACTGGATACAAAACTTCTACCCCATCTTGCTATACAATAATTATCTCAATTGCAAACTTCCCGTTGGGACCAATATCGTTCCATCTACGTCGTCTGGTTTCTAGTATATTTCTAATTAAATAACTAACCACCTTAATAAATCTGATAGTCTCACTAAGAGTAGCAAATGCATATAAATCTGTTTAATTTTACTGATAGGTTGAAGTTTAATATCTTAAAAACAATCTATAATTTTTGATTAACTAAGTAGGTACCCCAATGGTTGACAGAAAGTAGGCAATCACCGTTCGCGGTTTATTTGCCAAACATGTAAACATATACGAGTATTAATTGGAAAAATAATTTAAACTCCTACACAATAAAGTTCAGTTTACCCTACAACTTCAAACATTTTTATAACTTTTAAATAGTGCTAGTCACTCTGAATTCAACTTAATCACTACTAAAATAAAGTTTTTATTTGTTTAACTAGAAATAGTATTAATTTGAAACATAAGTTTAAATAGACTATTAAGTACGTAACATATAACATAACATCATGCCTGTAGGTTATACCCTAAGGGTTAGGTAGAGGCATACCTATAGTACATTGTACACCCACATTTCGCCAATTGTTTTTTGCTAAAACTTGCTTAAATCATTAATTTGGTTGTTAAGCTTGTGTGTTATTAAAACAACAAACTATAATTCGTTATAGCAAAATATGTTTGTTCTAAGTTTTCCGTTATAAATGAAAGCAGACAGTACCGTATTTTACAATTCAAACTTTAGATATAAAAACTCGTTTTAAGAGCATCCATAAAACGCTAGATACCTATCTACATTATGTTTATACCCAGTCTTTGTGCAGTTTGCATGCAACTATACATCAAAGCTACACAAACACTCTCTGATCTTATAAATAGCGATGTAAATGCAAGTTCACATCGTAAATCACCAGAGATTATCTCTCGCGTCTTCTTCTTGCATCTTTTGGGCTTGCATGCATAATTTATATCGCACTTATCGCTTGAATCGTGTATCACATAGTATATTTTGTAAAAACTTGTGTTTGTTATTATTTTTCTGGAGTTTATGTTATTAGCATTGGTATAGTTATCCGTAAAATAGAAAAAGAAACCGACAATGCGCTCCTTTTTATTTATTTCTAAACTAAAAGCTCTTCTTGATTGATGATGACTGTTATTAAATGTAATAAACTTAACGGCGCAGGATACCCTTTACCAAAAGTGGTCATTGTATTAGTAGTTCAGCTTCATTATCATCAGGATTGTGCCGGCTCCCCTGACATCACGCAACTATCAATGCATCAGTCAATCTGCTAGAGTGACAGTAATCAGCCAGTGTCACTCTTGTCCGACCTCTTCCGTCGTTTCTCTTACTAGTAATTTCGTGACCAAACTAGACGGGGTCCTTTTTTTTTGGGTGGGAAATCATCAAATGACCCCTTCCGCTCTGGGCGGCGCGGAAGGGAGTGTCAGACTCTTACTGACTAAAACCCACCCGTGTTCCTTCAGTTGCCTGTGCCAGGGGCCACGGTATCTCTTTCGAACAAACCGCGGCCCTGGCAGGCATCGGCCCTGGCGGACCCCGTCAATTGGTGCTGACTTCTCCTTGAGGCGCACGTGGAACACAACAAACAAAAAAAACACTGCATGCTAGAATAATGTAACAAATATTGATACAGAGTTAACTATCTGTGAGATGGTTTACAAGCCAAGTTCTGCGGGGTTATTACGTAATACAATAAAGGCACAGATAGCTAAAAGTAGCAACGGCTTTCATTTTATTTATTTATTTATCCATTTATTTCAGGCATCAATGCACAGTAAAAGACAATTTTGGCAATTTTGACAGTTCAACAACATTCATTGTGTTCTTTACGTTATTGAGCAGACACATTTTTCGAAGATAATATGAAGCAATGTATTAGCAATATCCTTCAAAGTTATTCAGATTCTGATTGATAGTGTGTTACGTGTGTGCTGTTGTTTTTAAATGCTACACTTGAATTTACAATCTAATTGTCATCTCTTTCGCGTCCAGTCTTTACCAAAACAATATGCAATCATATTTATTTCCTCAAACGCGAAAGTTAACCTCTTTGTCTGATTTGATTTTCAGACGTAGCCTGTAAGTGGAAAATCTAATAATATTTTATTATTATATAAAAATCCAATTTAGAAAATCATCCGAATTGAATTCGTAGCTTACAAATAAATGGAATTACATCATTTATTATTCATTTTTAATGGAATTAGTAAGCATTGTACATCTACACCAATGTTTATATTGTAATTGAAATTGAATTACTCATTTGGATCAAAATCACACCCAAAACGTTTGTTTTCAGTTTATATTTTTGTACTTCAAACAAATATTAACGTTTAATGTAACTAGCTACCATGTCTGCATCGCATGAGTGCAAAGGCGACATGTCGAAACATCCAGATTTCTGTGCAAAGTCTAAGTTAAATATTAACATACATCTGCCGGAATAAATCCTCTAAATTATAGTAAAAACCGTATCAAAATCCATAGTGTAGTTTAGAAGTTCTCAGCGGTCCCACAGAGTGACACAGGCAGACACGATAAGCGAGCTTTATATTATATAGGTATGATTACAAATATTGAGCCCTTAAATTAAAAGATTATGCTGTGTGCGAGCTTTATATCTGCACCATCTGGACAGTGATCCAATTACCTACCTACGCATTTCATAAATATGCTAATATAAAAAACTAAAGGTCTATTAAATCTTTAATCTATTAAACAATAAACCCAGACGATCGCAGTCTACTGCTTGAATGCTGTGTTGCTTAGCTCACCTTAGGCTTTGGTCTCATTTTACAATAAATAATCATAAAATATATTTTCATTTTCGTTCAATATTTTTATCGCCAAATCGGAACACTGTGCTGCCGGCCGGCAGCCGCTTGCTCAAATAGCGATTCCAGCCTGTAATCCCAAATTTATGGACACCGACAAGCTGATAAAAATTGTATCTCTACCCTTATTTATCGGGTTTCATATAAATGACTTTTGAATGTTTATTTGCATGTGTCCACATGTTTGAGTTTATTTTGTGCTATTGCTAAAGTTTAATAATTTCTATCTAACCCCAAATAAGAACGTCAGTTATCATCACGGTAATATTATATTATTACATTACTTAGCTTATGTAGTGACAATATAATCAATGCATAATACTTTACATTTATTAGGTACAAACCACACGGCTGGAAAAGTTTTCCAATTGGCAAAAATTACGATTTTTATGCCAACTTTCATCCTGTCACCCTTTGAGGGGATGACTGTTCCAAAAAAAATCCTTTGTGCTTATTTTGTTATTACAATAGGAACTCTTGTCCAATTTCACAAGCTTCTAGACCCAGCGGTTTAGGCTGTGTGTTGTCTGTCAGTGAAAGAATTTAAGATTTCTGAAAATAGGTACTTAAGCAACCTGCAAACCAACTAATATCACACTAATATTTTAAAGGCGAAAGTTTGTGTGTGTGTGTGTGTGTGTTTATATGTTTGTTATTTCTTCATACTCAAACGACTGGACCAATTTTGATAAAATTTTGTATGGAGGTAGCTGACACCCTGGATTAACATATAGGCTACTTTTTATCCCGATATTCTCACGGGATCGACACTTATTCGGGCGCAGCTAGTTATAATATAAATAAATCTAAAAGTGCAGTCTCATCAAACCTTTGCCTTAAACCTCTATCAGACATGCTTAAACTATGTATATCTATAACGTAACCAAATTCCATCCCCTAATTCATATCCATTTAACAGAAATAAATCCCTCAAAGCTTGAAGGAATCTGTGCAGATTTCCAGAGGGTTCTGAGCTTGAGAATTAATTAGAGCCAAAATTAAAGGTATCTCGTTGGCGCACAAGTTTCGGTAACATTTTCACGTTTTCTAGGGATTTTCATGGCGGGCTCAGTCAGTGGCTAGGTACGATTGAAATTTTTCGAGTGGAAGCGACAAGGCTTACCCGGGACTTGGGTCTAGGTGTGCTGGAAGCCGCATGATAATAGAACCTAACTACTTTTAATGGACTGTATGATATTTTTGGAGCAGTGGTGGCCCAGCGCTATCGGGCGCGACTTACGCGTTGTAGGTCGTAGGTTCGAACCCAGACAGGCGCTTTACTTTGTATAAATTATTTCGTCACCACTGCTCTCAAAACGGTGAAGGAAAACATCGTGAGGAAACCGGCATGTCCTAGAACCAAAAATTCAGAAGACATGTGACATCTACCAATCGGCACTGGGCCTGCGTGGTGGATTACGGCCCACTTCCTCTCACGGAAAGGAGGCCTGTGTCCCAACAGTGGGAACATTGTAGGCTGATTATGACTATGACTATCATGATGAAATTAATTATAAATACGGAGGTGGATTTGTAGGCGACAACGGCAACAGAGAAATCAACTTTATCCCGTGAAATAACGTGGTTTCAGTGAAAATCCTCCACGCCAGAGAAACCACAGTTCCCTTTTAACTAAATTGTTATTCTACACAAATGAAGCAAAAATTCGGTAATATCACGATTAACACTAAAAATGAACGTCTTAAGCCTGACAGCCTAACAGAAAACGCGTCGTTTTCTGTTAGGCTGTCAGGCTTTTTCGAACGACACGACAACGACACGACAGAATCTTTGTTAAACTGTAAAAAAAATATATAAACATTAGGAGAACATCTCACCGACATTTCTAGTAACTCAGCATCCACATAACAGCAGTACTTTGTAGTCCACAATAAATAAAGTGGTGAGACCCGCCACCGCTGTCTGCAGTACAGCCAATTGAAATTTTATCCCGGCTTTATGCCCATTGGTACCGATAAAAAGGAGTAAAATAAACAAAATATCGCCTCACATGGACGGTGATTTTAAATCATAACCTTTGAAAGATATTGGTGGATTGAATTTGAACGGTATATCATTATGAAGGTGGATTTGTTTGGTATCACTTGGCTTTTTGTTTAAAATATTTTCTATCGATTGGCTTTGAAAGTAAATTATTTTGAAAGTATATTTCTTTGGAACAAAACGTTTCGGTTATATTGACCTTCAACGGAAAAAGTTAAAAAAATATATTTTGTGAACGATAAGTTTCTGCACATAAAAATTAGGTGTTGTATTGAGAACAGCGAAAATGATAGTTTAAAATATGTTAGTCCTACCGTTTCTTACAGCTCAAACAAAACCACAGATACAATAGGCTAGTTGACAGTTTTTGAGCAATCAATTAGTAAAGTTCATTGTAGTTTAAGTACCTCAAAAGTTAAAATATTAATATTTTAGCGAAAAGATGTATTTTTTTATTTTTATAACGTACCTAATTTAATTTTGATTGTCAAAACGTTATTCTGTCATGGCGGCTCGAATGATTTCGAGTAACAGACTTTTTATTTCGAAGGTAAATAAGTCGCCTTTTAACATTTTATGTTAAGTCCACGCATTCAAACTAAGCTCGCTTCAGAATTCGGTTTAAAGGGATTCCCATTTAAAACTTTGAATGAAATGAGCAAATATTTCAATCCAAATATATAAAGTTCAGTTAAATTCAGCTGACCTTTTGGTACGAATTATGTTTGTGTATTAGTTTGTTAAATAAACTAATTGAAGTACACACTGGATTCGTAAGTTTTTCAAGTTCAATAAAGTTAAAAAATAAAGCTAGCATGTAGGGCTTTTAAACTTGAAGCATGAATACATTTTTACATGAGTACTACTAGACTTTTCTGAGTACTACTACTACGTTAACTGAGTATTTATATTCTTTTTAACTGCCCCGTTGGTCTCGTGGTCGCAAGCGCGACTGCTAAGCGTGGGGTCCTGGGTTTGATTCCCGGGTCAGGCAAAAGTGCTATTGGGTTTTTTCATTGGGAATTTCTTAGTAACAGCCCGGAGTTTGGAAGTTGGCGGTGTGATACCCCCATACCTCGGAAAGCATGTTAAGCTGATAATCCTGCGCCTGATCTCTCTCCAGTCGTGTCGGTTGATTTTGGCCGCCATCGTCGAAATACGGTCTGAAGGACTATAGGTACTATATTTACTTTTTATATTTTTTTTAATATTGTTTCTTAATTTATCTTTAGTTAAGTATCCTGCATTGTTATTACGTCGTGTATCCAAATAACAGGCATCTAACCGCAGGAGATCCTTGGTGACCTGTTATGTTACAGGTTTTTATATAAACCTACTTCAAACTCCAGTCTCTCACAAAGTCAGCTCCTTGCTCGTGCACTACTGTCAATGTTTAGCATTAATGTCATATTTTTTTTTTATATTATATTATTATTAATAAACTACCACAATTGGACATGCTACTCTATAAAGATTGCAACAAAAGTCAGTAGCAGTTTTTTCTTTCTTATGTAACTAGCTGACCCGACAGACGTTTTCCTGTCAAAACTTCAATATGGTCCATAAAAATATCCCATAGAAAAAATTACTTTCAGTTTTTCCCGAATTTTCCAATTTTCCGGTAACTTTTTAAATTTTTCTTTGCGTTACAACCTTATTCGGACGATTACAAACATTTTAAAACAAAAAATATCCAAATCTGTCCAGCTGTTCTCAAGTGATGCTCTTACCAACGAACAGCATTTTAATTATACAGATTACAACTCTTTGTAAACAAAATGAAAGCTACATTATCTCATAAAGAGAAAGAAAGGCTTTACTGCAAAAGCACTCTGTATATTCAGGGCAGATTCTCTCTATTATTTACGATACAATATCTTACACGAACTCACACCCCTGAGGTTTAAAATCAACAGTTACATATCCCCATAAACCACATGTGGGTTAAAAAAATATTGGTTACCGGTTACCATCGCACTCCAATATCCATTAGGAATGACTCAATATCGGTAAAGGGCCGGCCCTCTTGCTGAATACAAACTGCGGCAATGCCCCATTCATGTTATGTAATACCTCATTTGAAAAGCCTTTGCGGCCGTGCCGATGTTATCACTCAATAATGTTTGGCTTTTTCAAAAAGGTGCCCTTTTTATTTTATGACTTAATTTGAGATGAAACTGAGAGAGTTTTTGCAGGGGACATTTTTAAAAGGTTTCATTACTTTGGGTAAGAAGTGGATTCTCAATTCATCTTTTAGGATAGAAAAACATTCGATTATGGCACGTTCTTAATTAAAGAATTAAAGCAATGATTTTTCTAGATATTTCATCAATATTTCAGACAAACAAACGGATTTTTAAGTTATTAACTGTTGTGAAACTACGAAAAAGATGACACTTGCTACGACAACGACGCTGTGGAAAAGCTCTACGGTAAATTGGCGTAGCAACGCTACGAAGCTACGAGAACTGCGTAAGTGATACGAGAGTCACTCACAAACGCAAATGATGATATTACACAAAACTTATTCAATATATATTTCTATGAAAATAAAAATACAACTTCAACATTTTTAAATAATATACTAAGGTTTCATTATTTTCATCCAAGTCGACGACTCGAAAAATTATTCCGTCGTCCTTAAGTCTGCCTCAATTGTTACTCAGCATTTTTAAAACATTTTCTCACAACTTTAGCTATTTTTATTGCTGTCTTCATAAATTCGCACACGTATAACTGTCATGAACAAGTCTAAACAAGCTTCTAAGACGTGGCACTTAAGGTGAGGAGTTGACTCCACATAAATCATAACACATTATCTTGGGAAATGACAGAGGGATGACTGATGTATGAATTATGTATTAGCATGACGCGGTTTTTTTATCTTGAAGAAAGAAAGTTGGATAGTTTTGAGAAGAGTAATAAATCTGTGGTGATATGGAAATAAGTGACACCTGGCGTGCTATTTATTAAGGATAAGCACGTGTCAAAAGGCGGATCGACTATGCTTTTCCCGATCCACATTAGGGTCTAAACAGACGTACTGCAACATCGCAGTTTTGATGCAGTTGACTTAACTGCTTCGATACCTAGCTACGAGTATGTCTACTGCATCCAAACTGCGATGTTGCAGCTGGTATGCAGTCCCTCTGTTTAGACCCTTAGTGTTCACACACACGAGCGACAACATAGAGTCAACTACAGCCGTCGACACTACGGTAGGTAAGGGTAGGTAACTACGTGCAGTAGGCCGTACCGTGTGGTAACAAAATCAAACCCAAATCATTTATTTCAAGTGGCACACTTTTTAACGTTAAAATTTACAAGAAAATTTAATTGATTCTGGGTGCCCCTTTTAAAAGGTAGTATGTACCAAAAACAACAAAACACATACACACACTAATATTTGTATTTTAATTTTTAGTTTTTTTTTTTCCTTAGATGATCTATTGATGCATCTTTTTACATGTCTTTTGGGCTAACATGTATCATTGCTGGCGCCGTATGCCGAGATACAGACTCGTCCTATTTTGGCTACAGATGCGCCCATGTTATATACTTCCAAGTACTAGCCTATAAGTATGTGTAACACGTTGTATTATTTTTGGTGAATAAAGTTAAAAATGGCGGGATGAGCTGGACTCCTTCAACAAGAACTGGTCCTCAGCAGCTTTGAGCAGAGAGATGTGGAAAGAGAGTAGGGAGGCCTTTGCCCTGCAGTGGGACATCACAGGCTAAAAATAATAAATAATAATAATAAAGTTAAAAAAAAAAAAACCCAGTTGGGTAATTGCGTTCCACACTAACCCCCTTACTAATAAGCGTATTATATCAGATGAATAGTTACACACCGATTTCTCTCTTTCAGTCGTCAGTAATTTGACTTTCGAAAGAAGAAGATAGAGCGTTGTGTAACTATACAGACGCTATACAACGTTTATTAGTATGGGGTTACAGTAGCAATGGCTGTCATTTGGATAGTTGAACTATCCATCATTCATTGCGTTATTTACGTTGTTGAGCAGACAATTTCAAAATGATTCAAATTGTGATTGAATGTGTATTGAGCAATTGGGGTGCCGTTTAAACTAATCTCTTATACTATTGAAACATCGTACTAAGCTCGGCCAGCCCAAGGTCAAAGTTAACATTGATGGTTGGTTAAACGGCTCTATTCGCTGAATTTATAGCTTATTCATTACTCAATGACATACCTAAGCACGTGTTAAGCGAGCAGGGTAATTACCCTACTAACTGGCTTAAAGTAATTACTTTAACTTTATTTTAAATGATTAATCTTCATAAGTCACATCTAAGACCCCGTTCACACGGAGATGATCAGTATGGTTTTTTGCGGTAAAAAGTTGGGATCACACGTCAACATCCCAATGTTCATACAGTTAAAAACAAATGCAGTATGAAACTGCCATGTGATCCCAAATTTAAACATTTAAATAACGTACTGATCGTCGCCGTGTGAACGGGGCCTAAGTGTGCATACATACGAGCGGCATGCGTAAACGTCAGAGGCAACTGCAGCCGTCGACATCGTGCCGCTCAAGTATTTCAGCACAGTGCTCAAAAACACACGAGTGGCACGCCGTTGACGCGTGCTGCTTATGTGTAAGAACACAAAATTATTTTTTTATTTTCACCAACTTTATTTGTTCACTTACAACAACAATAATTAATATTCTATTCACTTATGTTACAGAATTCAAGGTAAAAATACTCACAAAAATCTATCTCTTTCATTTATTTCCAGTTCCCACGACTTATCCAAAGTCAAATAAAAAAGCCTAGAAACTCCTCAGAAATAAAGAACTGAACTGTTTTCTTTTGATTGATTATTACGATCAAGCCAAATTACCTAGTTCAGTCAATTTTATTGGAGCTACCGATACCGACGCAAAAATATTGTTTGTCGAACAGCGAGTCTTTTTCGGTAGAATCTAAGAAATCACATTTATCTTGATTCATTGACCTACTTTTGGATCATAAAACAGTTACTTCGTTATACGAAGGAATGAAAGAGACAAAACTTTTACTCCAATCTTCATAAGATTGGCGTACAAGTTTTGTCTCTTTCTTTCCTTTTTTATCGATGAAGGTAGTTATAAAAATACAATAGTATCTAGTTTAAGAAACTGTTGTATAATAGGTTATTTAAACACTAGTGTTTTAATACCTAGTTATGTGCAGTTTCACCCATCACTTTTTCTACACTAATGTAAATTTAATGAAAAATACAATAATGTAATCAGCCTGCAATGTTCCCACTGCTGGAACACGGGCCTCCTCTCTTGGAGAGGGCTGTAATCTACCACGCGGGCCCACTGCGGGTTGGTAGATGTCACATGTCGTTGAAGTTTTGGTTTTACGAGTGCCGGTTTCCTCACGATGTTTTCCTTCACCGTCTTGAGTCCAGTGGTGATGAAATTATTTGTTCAAAGTAGCGCACACAAGTAGCGCCTGTCTGGGTTGGAACCCACGACCTACGACTCGTAAGTCGGGGCGTTAGCACTTGGTCACCACTGCTCTTATGCAAGTTAAACTTGCATATTAAAATACCAATAAAACTTAAAATTGGTATTATTAAAATATTATTTATAATTGGTATTATTTAAAGTGTACCTAACAGATTAAACGCAAGTCCTGAAATAGTTTGTTCATAATTGACTACTGAATCGATTTAAGTAACTTTAATATTATAGGTATTTTTTCCAAAAATTATGTATTTTGCCATACTGGCTGCCGATTGAGTCAAAGGAAGTTAAATCTTATTTCAAGGCAATAAGACTTAATTTTAAATGCATCAAGAAATGCAAGGGTCAAATAATATCTAGTTAACTTTAAAGAATTAAAGTATTATACTTTTCAAGTCAAATACTCTAATTGAGTTCGAGTTCTTGCGTTAATTATGTTACACATTGTATAATTTTGAAAGAATTTAAGGACCCAATTAAGACGAGCTCCATTAAAAAACTTAAAAAGTACTTTTATAACTTAAAGGCTCGGCTGCCCAAAAATTAACCTGAACTTTCAAAAGATCCCTCAGTTCTAGTACTATGCAAAGTCTAATAGGAACCACTGCGTCATGCACTGATTTCAACGCTGAGATTCATGTAGAAAAAACTAGTTATGTTTTAGTTTGCATTAGGTATCTTGCCGAAACGGGAATATGGAAAAGAATCTTAAAAAAATCGTAAAACCAATAAGAAAGAGTTTTCTTAACCTAAACAACCATAAACTATAAACAAAACGCGATTCGTCATCCATTTATAATCAAATTTTCTGCTACCTACGAGTACTGCAGTCGAACGATTTCAATATTTACATTATTCAGATGAAAATAAACAATAATATATAAATCAAAAGACGGTATCGGCATGTAATCGCATTTTTTACTCTTCAATAACGTTAACAAGTTGAAAACGCATTCATAGAGAAATTGCTTGCTTATTATGATTCATGAATATTCAATACTAAATTGGATATTGATAGAAAATCCATTTAATTTTTGTAAAAGAGCTTTTCTGCACTAATGAGATGGTTCGGCATTAAAGTGTTCTTTCAAACATTTTTTTTGTATAAGTTTCTTTGAATTCTGATTGCTGAATGCCTATAAACAGTTTTTTTAATTTGCGTTGAACAGTCTTTTATTTTTCTTTTTTTTATTGTTTGCGTTTTTGTGTCCCACTGTTGGGCAAGGGCTCCCCTTTTTCCTTACAAACCTCCTTGTCTTGTGCGATCTCTGGCCATGTTGGTCCTGCTAACCTTGTCGGATCGTCACACCACCTTCGCCGTGGTCTACCTCGACGGCGATGTCCTCCCTCAGGCATCCAGTGAGATTACAAAAGGTGAGTATTATTAAATCCGATCTGCGAAAATATTTGATAGGTAATCTCAACAAAAGTGATGTGCTATGTAAAAAAATATTGCCAAAAAGTGCGAAAAACGTGATTTATCGTTCAAAAATGTTATTACACGCGGGAAGCGAAAAGCGGATGAATTTCCATATTAAAATCGCTATCGTGCGACTCTATTACTGCACTATTGTGCACATGATGTATGTTTTCCTAAAATCACGCGCGCGATTCGTTTCTGACGGGCGGACGCCGAAAGAATGCCGAAGGGAGTGAAGCCGAAAATGGAGGGAAGTGCGAAAGTGGAGGGGAGTGCGAAAATGAACGAGTTGACGAGAAGGGCGCGTACTGTTCAGAGCTCAGGTGAGGGAGATTGATGGTTCTTATTTTATAAACTTTTTTTTTGTTGTTGATGATATTCTATTTATAAATATTTCAGGTTAGGTTAGGCGACGTCTTCTACTCTGGAATGTAATTTTATTCTTAGTCTTCACTAACATATTTGAGACAATTTTAAAATCACTCTGGGTTGGTCACATATCTTAAAAAAAAGAGGCTGCCTTTGCAATCCTTTCTTCTCCCTTAATGTTTTAAAGACAGATTTCATTAAAAAAATAAGATCACCAACATACCTACCTAATTTGAATCAAGAAAAAGAAACATCCAATTGAATGCAAACACACGTATTGCACACGTATTATATAAGTTTACAATATCATTCTACCCCATACCAATTTTTATCAAAATTGGTAAAGCCATTTGTGCATGAAAAAGTTACAAACAAACAAACACAGTCACGTACTTTCGCCTTTTTAAAATTTGTGTGATTTGTGTGATAGATTCACATTCGCATAAAACACAAACCTTACAAGAACAACTCAGTCACACAGACGGACACAAAAAGTGACTTTAATCCATACAAATATTATAAATGCGAAAGTGTGTCTGTTACCTCTTCACGCTTAAACCGCTGAACCGATTTAGATGAAACTTGGTATAGAGACAGTTTGAGTACCGGGAAAGGACATAGGATATTTTTTATCCCGATATTCCCACGGGAAACTTATGCGGGTGAAATGGCGGGGCCCTGCTAGTTTATAATATGTATGTAAAGATTCGCATTCACGTAAAACACAAACTTAACACCTAACAAACTAGAAGGTGCTACAACCATTTACAACAATCTCGCCGGAAAAACACGGATATTAACATCCATCACATTATTATATTATGACTAACTGTTATTTTACGAGTATCTAATGGCCCGATAAGGGTATTTTATTATTCCCTAATGGCTTATACCTGTCTTAAAGCGTTATACGAACGATGCGTTATGACCATACATTGTGGCGCCAATTTCGCATAATGGATCCAACTTTATTGTCTTCGGAATGGTATTAGAAGGCTATATAAATCTGATAGTTTGGATTTTATGGGGTTTTGTTTTGAAGGTGTGGGTGTGAATTTTAATGGGAAAGAGGTAGTAAGTAACCAATATGTTGTGGTAGTGAGGAGAAAAACTTCCACGGCCATAGTACATAACAAGGTTCATGTTTAGAGTTTAGACCCAGGTTTAAGCCTCTCGAGCCTTTTCTTAATTTTGAACTTCTTTCCGACAAGATAAAATTGACGTTAAGACCGAGTCTAAGTTGTCAGTTTTGCATTAAGAACTTTACGTTTGTCGGCATAAAGTTCAAAATACAGTAACTGGCTAGAGGGTTTAGGCTAGGTCTAGTTAGGACTTGTTTTGTAATAAGACAGCCAATGTGTTTTTGAGGCATTGAGAGATGTAAAAAAAAAAAATCAATATGAAATGAAGTGATCTCAATAAATGGCTGGTAACGTTTTCTTTATATAATCAAAATATTACTAGAGAAATATGCACCCCACTAATGTTAAAATAGTTTAATATAAATGTAGTGTTAGGGATTTCCAGGAAAACTTAAATCTCGTAAAATATCCGTTTAATTAATAATATACACCTTCTTCTTAAGAAACACGTCTTTCACCTTTTTTCAGCTATCGCCATCTTCCTTTTTTTTAACCGATCCTTCCTTTCACTCGTTCCATCACTCATCCAATCACTCGTTCAAAAACATATTTTTCAGTAGTTTAGAAATGCTTAAGTATACAGCCTAACAAGTAAGTACACATCTTAATTTATCAATCCTACAGGCTCGGCCATTCTACACATATTTCTGACCTCAGAAATGTTTAAATTAACTGTAGATATGTTACATTCCAAACTTATAGCGGATAACTTGGGTATAAAAACAAGAGAAATAATAAAGTAACAACTTATAAGTAAATAGCTCAGATATGCAGACTTTACGATACAGACTTACAGTCTAAGTTTACAAACATAAGCACATACTATGATTCAGTCAACATTGGGCCACTTTTTCATGAAGTCAGCCACAGTGGATGTCTTACCTGGTCCTTCCGCAGTGAGGTCCACCTTCTGAACATCATAACGGTCACTTCCTTTAACCTTCGTAACGGTGTATGGCCCAAGATATTTAGGTCTTAACTTCATACCCGAGCCAAACTGGGTCCGCTTGATGGCAACCAAGTCCCCTTCTTGGTACTTATAACTTTGCTTGCGCTTCTTGTTAAATGTTCGTACATTTTCCTTTTGTATTTCCAAAATTTGCTCCTTCGCCTTCTGTCGTCTCTCTTCTCTATCCTGTATGAAGATGTCTCTTCCTTCTTGCATAAGCAAGTCATAGATTTTGTTTTCTTCTTTAGTTTTCATTGTTGTCCCAATCAGTAGTTCATATGGAGTACAATTGATACTCCTTTGCCAAGTACTATTCAATGCTCTCTGCACATGACTTATGTGTTTGTACCACTGGGTAGGGTTCCCTATAGACAACTTTGTAAGAACTGAAATTATTGTCCGGTGTATTCTTTCTACTTGCCCATTTCCCCTAGGCACGCCTGTGGTGATCTTAACATGTTTGATTCCTTCTTCCTCGCAATATTGTTGAAATTCTTGACTAGTAAATGCTGTTCCCCTGTCACTTATTATTCTAGTAGGATTCCCAAAGTGTTGCTGATGGATTCTTATCTTCTCAATAGTCTCCTTGCTAGTGGTACTCCTGGTGGGGAATGTCCACACAAACTTGGTGAATGCATCAACCATAGTAAGTAAATGATTGTACAGTTTTTTCGTCTCCGTCATAGGTCCAAGGTGATCAATATGGATAGTATGCAGTGGTGCATCCTCTTTCTCTAATAAGTGCAGAAATCCTTCCTGCTTACCTTCTTTACGGCTGCCTAATATACATGGAATACATGTGACGATAAAATCTTCTAGTTTCTTTGATAAATCTTTAATGTAGTAATCTTTACTGATAAATTCAGTCATCTTCTTCTTGCCAAAATGTCCGTTTGAGTGTACTCTTTTTATAACTTCCATCTCCATGCCTTTTGGTACTACCAGTCTTCTCTCCAATCCCTTATACAGTAGACCACCTTCCAAATAGTAGTCAAGGTAAGGTTTATCATCAAGAATCTCCATAATAGCCTTCAATCCTTCATCTTGCTCTTGTGCTTTCTTTATTTGATCATGTAGGCTATTGGTAATCACACCAACATATGGGTTGCGGCTCAGCGCATCTACATGTTTCATTCTTGTACCAGATCTGTGTTCCACCTGAAAATCAAATTCTTGTAATAATAAGGCCCATCTGGCAACTCTGGTTGACAAATCTCTTTTTTGTAACGTTATCTGAAATGCTTGGCAATCTGTTACTATTTTAAATTGTATACCATACAAATAATGGCGGAATTTCTTTACACCTCCTATTATAGCAAGAGCTTCTAGCTCATAGCTAGAATATTTCCTTTCTGCCTCACTCGTCTTCCGGCTCATATAATGCACGGGATGTAAACCACTGTCTGCACAGCGCTGCATTAACACTGCTGCATAGGCCACACTGGATGCATCTGTGTGTAATTCTGTAGGTCGTTTTGGGTTGAAAATAATAAGCACTGGACCACTTCCTAATTTCTCTTTTATAATATTAAAGGCATACCTCTGTTCGTCTTCAAATGTAAAACTTTCATCCTTCTTTAGCAGGTTCGTCAATGGACTGGCTATCTGGGCAAAATTTGGTATGTACTTCCTGAAGTATGATGCTAGACCCATGAAGCTTTGTAATTGTTTCACTGTTTTCGGCTCCGGGTACTTCATAACCGCTTCTGTTTTTTCTGTAGAGGGTCTCACCTCACCACCTTGCACAATGTGACCCAAATACTCAACCTTTGTTGTCAGTATTTCACTCTTCTTCCAGTTAATCTCGAGTCCATAGTCAGATGCTACCTCTAATGCTTCACCTAACCTTTCAACTGCTTCCTGAAAGTCCTTTGCCGGGATTATGGCATCATCAATAAATATAAGAATGTGACCTTTGACTATGAGATCTCTAAAGATAATTGTTATAAATCTTGTGAAATATTTAGGACAAATCGACAATCCAAATGGTGCTCTGAGAAATTCAAACTGACCATTGTGAGTGACGAATGAAGTATATTTTACAGAATCTTCATCTATTCTCAAATGAAAAAATGCATCCTTCAAATCCAATTTGCTGAAAACCTTGGCCTCTGATAACTTGTCAATATGGTCTTCTATAACCGGAAGGGGAAATTCATCCTTGACCATCTTCCGATTAATTAATCTATAATCCACACATATCCTTGTTGAACCATCCTTCTTTTTAACAAGTACCAGCGGACTTGCATACTCTGAAAAGCTAGGTTGAATAATACCGTCTCTTAGCCACTCACCCACCTGTCTCTCCACTTCCTTTTGCTCCGCCAGAGACAACCTTCTTGGCCGCTGCGCAATGGGGATGTCATCTTTTAATATGATTTTCATGGTTATTGGTGCCTCCTTAGTTCGTTTGGGTTGATAATTGTCTACTAACCTCTGAGCTGCCCCTCGTATCTGTGGATCAGAAACAAAACACACGGGTTCTGGAACCTCGACAAGCATACACTGCAGCAATACACCATTATTATGAGGCACAACATTGACTGAACCCTTATTAATTACAGCTGTAACATTAGCTAAAAATGGTTGACCTAAGATGATATTATATGGCATTGCCTCTTTTGGGACGATGAAAAGGCACACGTCGAAGCAATATCCATCAATCTTAATAGATATATTAAACTTTCCAAATGAACTGACGCTTGTCGCACCGAGTCCAGATAATATCACCTTTGTCTTTTCGTAAGTTGTTACACCTAGCTCAAAAAACAAATCTGAAGAAACTAAATTCAAGTCACTACCGGAATCTATTAGACTATCAACTTCCCTATCACCAATCTTAATGTTCTTAATTGATTTATTGCACGCACTGTCTTTGTTTACATTTAACACCGTTTCCGTTTGACACTTTTGACGTTGACACAGTTGACAGGAGTCTGACGTTGACATTGGCGTACGCGAGTTTGACGTTGACCGACGTTCATCCATTCCTGTTCTTCGTTCGCTCCGTTCTCGTTCATCTTCATCATAACCGCCATGGTTTTCCGATTCCGGATCACAGGCGCCCTCTACCGACAAAATCTTCGTGCACATCGATTTTCGAGAACTTTCGCCGCCATCTTTAGGTTTATCCTGCGCCTTTGAACTTGAATTCGAATTACAATCCTTTCCGATGTGACCGAATGAGTTGCACCGGAAGCATTTTACACCTTTTGTGCACGTGCTGGCGATATGGTCGACTTCACCACACTTGTAACATCGACGGGATGACTTTTCTGGATGCCCTGTTTTCAGTTCGGACTGCTTCTTAGTACTTGCGTCCTCGTTGCGTTTCTTAGTTTTATTCTTCATCGTCTCGTACAACGTTATTTTCTCTTTCAGCGCAGTGTAAGTAGTTGCACCGTACAAGATTGCCTTGTTCGGTTCATAATCGTGTATGCCATCAATTATATATTGGATAGCTACATAGTCCGGAAATTTTGCACGTTTGCCTAACTCCTTCATCGTTAGCACGTACTCGTAATACGTTTCGTTACTCCTTTTCTTACGGGCCACCATTAGTTCGTGCATCTCCTTACTGTTGATGGACTCGGGGAATTCTTTCAACAGAGCCGTCCGTAGCTCCTCGTATGTCTTGAAGGCCTTTTCTGACTTTAGCCATAGCTCCGCTGTGCCGGTTAGCGATCGACGCGCCAAAATTAGTTTCTGCTGCGCCGACCAACCGAATATTTCTGCGTTGTCCTCCACGTCCTGCGTCCATTTTGCTGACGAATATGTTTTGTCAGTGCCGTTGAATTTCGGGATGATATCGGCGAAACTGTATGACGGTGTCGGATTTTTATCGTCAGTCATCTTTGCCACGTTCACCTTTGTTGCAGCTGCCCTGCTAATTTTTTCTTTCTTCGTAACACGTCGTAATCGTAACGGTAATCGCCACGTGGGTCGCGTCGCGGACTCGCGGTTCACCTTACCGCGGAATGCACCAATCCTTTGCTTTTTCCCGGAAATCCCGGAGGGGCCCCCAAAATTGTAGTGTTAGGGATTTCCAGGAAAACTTAAATCTCGTAAAATATCCGTTTAATTAATAATATACACCTTCTTCTTAAGAAACACGTCTTTCACCTTTTTTCAGCTATCGCCATCTTCCTTTTTTTTAACCGATCCTTCCTTTCACTCGTTCCATCACTCATCCAATCACTCGTTCAAAAACATATTTTTCAGTAGTTTAGAAATGCTTAAGTATACAGCCTAACAAGTAAGTACACATCTTAATTTATCAATCCTACATAAATATAGGAATACCCACTTACTACTTCTACATACAAACTTATAATTAAATATAACTAATATAAACAGCCCTTTATTCCGAAATACTAACATATTCACTTAAGAGAAATACTAACAAATTTTCAAACAAATTTTCAAGTCCTTGTTTTTCGAAATGAATGAGCCAATTTTAATGAAACTTCATACGTATAAGCAGGATACAAAGGTCTAAAAGTAACTTAAGAACATTTTCGAAAAGTCTCATTTAAAAAAAAGATAACTGGAAATCTCTGTTTCTATGGAAACTTTTAAATCGGTCCAACTTGGCTGTATCACTATTTTTAGAAAATGTTCTTAAGTAACTTTCTTTTTAGACCTTTGTATCATTTTAAAAAACAAGGGCTTGAAAGTTTGTACGCAAAATAAACAAAACGCAAAAAAAACTATTAAATGTCTCTTAATTCAGCGTGCCTATTGTCAAAGGCCTTCTCCAACGATTTTCACTGTTGCCTGCCTAAAGCAACCCTTCTTACACATAGGTACATGCTTATAACTCTATATGGGTACCATGATAACTCTTTATGGGTACCATGAGTACACAAAGATATTTTCTACGCAACAAAATGACCTACATAATCTGACCTCACCAAACCCATTCCAAGTAAAGGATCAGTCTCCATTGTAGGAATATTAAGTTTCTCACAAAGCTTCATTTAATTTAACAGTTGTTGACGTGGAAACAGAATCCATTATAACTTAGTACTAACAATTTAAAGTTTTAAGTAACCAGTCTTAAGTCTTCCTCTCTATTGAAATACTTTAGTAAGAAGAATCATAACTATTCAGTAAACTTAGCTAACTCAGCTCCAAACTTAGAAGCATTTTTCAATTTTGCAAATGTGAGTACCATGGATCCGTTTATTGTTAATAATATGATGTTTTGAAGTGTTTTGACTTGAAAGAGCATGGCAGTTGAGAGTATGTCATGCTCAATTAAATGGCGGCGCGGCGCGTGTGTTGGATCATTCGGTTCGCTACAAAATTTTTGAGCTGGATGGTGCTGATCTCCGCCACTCGGTCGTGAAAGGGTACCGTTGGTTGAGACTGGTAATCTCTTAACGGCTTTTTTATTTTTACTTGTTTTTTCATTTTATTTTTACATTGTAATAAATCTTGATTTAAAAGTATGTCCTAGGAGTTTCTTGCCCGTTCTGCTCTATAAAGATCTACGTTTTGGAGTGGGCAACTTTCTGACTAACTGACCGACTTTTTAACAATTCAAAATTGAAAAGCGCCTGTAAATGGTTTAATTGAAATAAATGCTTTAAGTATGAGTTTGGCTTATTCTGCGTTTTAATCGTCAATGCTATAAGCTCATGTTCAACGATCAAAGCTTTTTTGGGCTTAGACTGCCTATTTGTAAAGCCTTCATTAAATGATTCAAAGAGCCTAAACAAAGATAACACTTTGGTACTCCCTGCGCTTTCAAACTTACTATCTCACTTCACTGCCAACCCTACTGGCTATTCAAAACCGATTAAAAATCTATATACAAGACATTGATTTTTAACACTGTAAGACAACACAGACGAGCTTGACATGGTGACTATAGCTGCACTGGCAAATGGCAATTCGGCTAGGCCGCATGTGATTAAAATCGCAAGTTCCAAAGTAGGGTAGGTTCAGAATTTTGTCGAGTGGCGACAGGTTGCATGCGGCGGGTGACTAAAATCGACCGTGAAAATGCTCAGTCGCAGGCGATCGCCCGCCGCATGAAGGTCGATAGCAAGAAAATATATGAATTTGATACACAGCGCCTACAGTCTGATATACAGGTACTTGAGGGCAGACTTAGTTCCCTTTACATTAAATATGTAGGTTCTCAGAACCAAATAAAAGAACACATTCTTGCTGCTAATGAGTTAGTTATGTGTCAGTGTACTTGTCAGAAAGATTCAAACCCTGTCGCTGTCCAGCCTGAGGCAACGGAGAACCCGTCCCAGACTGAGTGTTTGTCTCAAGAGTGTATTCTTAACTATGATGTATCTGATATAAAACAGGATCTATCTCAAGTTGTTCAGCCTGAGTTTAGTTGTTGTCCATCTTTCAGTAGTCATGACTGTTATGATTCAGTTATGTTCTCAGATAGTATAGGAAGAGGTTTAGGTAAATTAATTAGTAACAACCTGAGTTATTCTACTCAAAATAATTGTATGCCAGGGTCAACCTACAAACAAATAATGGCATCAGTAACAAGAAATGTATTTAATCCTAAAACCAACATTACTGTATTTGTAGGTAACAGTTCTAAGGTCAAAAAATATGAAATAACTGACTGTGTAACTGAGTTGTTAAAGTTAAATTGTAATAAAATAATATTGTGTGCTTTCCCATATTTAAAAAAATTGACAAATAGACAAAACAATTATATTCATATGTTAAATAAGCATATGTACTTTTTAGTTAGTCATTACAGTGACAAGCTTGTATTTTTAGACACCAACAGTTTTGTAGAAACTTTGAAATCGACTAGGGATACTGTGTATCTGCCTATTAGTTTTAGACACATAATAGCAAGGCTATTAGCTTTTTATATAAACTCAGACATAAGTATTATGTCGAAGTCTTGTATTATTAACACCTCAACAGTTAGTAATAATACTAATAATAAGGTGGTATGCCTGAATGAATGTAGCTCAAATGCTATAAATGTTTATACAAATTGTACGACGGAGGTTCCCTCTCCCTCACGCACTATGAGCTCACTGCCTGGTGATAACATTGAAGTCTTGGGGTTAACTCCGGATAATCATTTAAACTAGTTTGTAAGACAACAGAAGGTACCAGTAATAATATTCTTATGCCTAACAACAACAACAAGGTATCTTCTTGCTCTAAAATAAGTAAATATCAAAAAGGAGATCAGCAGAATGCCTTGAAATTATTTCATCAAAATATTCAAGGCATTTCTTCCAAATTATTAGAAATTGAAATGTTTTTAGAAAAAACAAAGTTTGACATTGTTTGTTGTACTGAACATTGGTTAAAGGATTACCAAATGTTAATCAATTATGAGAACTATAGTGTAGGCAGTTGTTTTAACCGTAAATCTATGCTGCGTGGAGGTTCTCTAATATTGATAAAAAATTGTTTAAAATCAAAGCAACGAAATGACATAGTGAGTTTATCAATTGAACATTGCATCGAACTGTCATGTGTTGAGCTAGATAAGCATGTTGTAGTGTGCGTTTACAGACCCCCTAATTATCAGAACTTTTCTGTATTTGAGTCAGTGATGGAGGATGTCCTGGCGAAACTTGCATCAAATAACAAAGCCGCAATTATTTGTGGTGATTTTAATATTAATATTTTAGAAAATAATTCAAATAGCAGTAGATTATTAAGCCTATTCAAATCGTTCAATTTATCTAATGTTTTTACAGAACCGACTAGAGTAACTCCTACTTCTGCTACTTGTATCGATAATGTCTTTTGCGACTGTGATTATTTAGATAAAGCCATCGTAAATTATCTGCCGTCTGATCATAGTGGACAAACGGTCACTTTTAAGTTTGAAACACCTTTGCAAAAAGTGCAAATTCAATTTAGACCAATAACGACTGGTAAACTAATTAGATTCAATAGTACCCTAAATAATAAGTTAAATGATCTGTGCCATGATATTGGTGATGCAAATAAATTGTACGAGGATTTCTTTTCACTAGTGCACACTCAATTCAATAAAACTTTTGAAAAGAAATCAAAAAACATTTGCCCTAATTTTATATTTAGTGACTGGGCAACTAGAGGTATAAGGATAAGTAGGGAAAGACTGTTCGAGCTGTATGGCCTTAAGCCTTACATCAATACTGAAACTTTCAGCAAGTATGTTACTACATATTCCAAAATTTTTAGAAATACTTGCAAATCTGCCAAAGCCCTGTACATTAGCAATAAAATCAAATCGGCAGAAAATAAAATAAAAACAGTTTGGAAAATTATAAATAACGAAACTAGTAGGAATAGAAAACGAAACACTGATTACACGTTGGAGACTTCACGTGGTGCCATAAGCTCTAACTTAGAAGTAGCTCAAGAATTTGTAAATTTCTTTACTAATATACCATTAAAAACGACGGAAGCCTTAAATTCTTCACCCGACGTATCAATTGATTTATTAAGAACGAACGTTCAAGCCTGCCCGGTTGAATTTCAATTTAAACATATTAACCCTGTAACAGTAATAAAAGCTTTTAAGCAAATTAAGATCAAATTGACCGAAGATGTTTGGGGAATGTCCATTAAAGTCTGTACCTCCATAATTGAGACTATTGCGCCTTATTTAGCTTTAGTATTTAATTCGTGTGTTGATCAAGGAGTCTTTCCCGATTTAATGAAATACAGTAAGGTACGGATACGGATACGGGTCTATAATTATTGGTGTCTTTACTGTCCCCGGATTTCATCGACTCGCCGTTCGACGCTCGCCGTGGACGGTCGTGCTGCCCGCTCTCGCTCGCTGCACGCCCCCACCGCCTCGCCGCCCCGCCACCGCCCGCTCTCGCTACGCTAGCCGTAACGAGCTCAGTAGTCTCCGGACTACGCCCGCACCCTGTCAATAGCCGCCTTTTTCAAGGCGTGGTTGATAGAAGTTGTTTCTTTAAGAGAGAATCGTCATCACACGTATCGTCGAGGTTTTTGGCCCCTTCCGGGTAAAAACCACAGTTTCGTGGTCCTTGGTGGATACCTCACGGTGCCAACGAAGCCAAGGGGGTGGTGCCCCAATCTCACCCGCCGAGCCCCATCAGGGCGAGGCTGTCAATTGGAATCGGGAGCTAGAAGCTTGGCCTTGGGGGTGGCTCCTAGTCAGCTCTAGCTTCGTAACTAATCCCTTGTCCACAGCTCGCGTCTAGTACGGTTGGGTGTGTCAACCCCTTCGTACTAGAAGCCGGTCTAGGGTGTCTCTACACCTATCGCACAGACTGGTTAGGGCCCCGTTCGCACAATAAGATCGGCGACGGGTCACAAGCTTAGGGCTCACTTCAGGTACTCACCTCCCTGTCTCACACCCGACAGGGAGGGTAGGATCTCACACCCCCGGGCCCATCCACCCGGGGTGCTAGGTTTTCACGCCCCCCATGGTTCTTCCCTCTCCCCGCCCCCTTCCCGATCATGGCAGACGCGGTCATTTTGGCGTTCGCTAGAGAGGTCCTCTTCAAGGACCCCTCTTTCCTCACCCAATATGGCCAGCGTCTCATAAATTTTAGACGCCCTCCCGGTTCGGTCTTAGACATCGACATTGACTTCAGCGATGCGCTAGTCAGCCCCCTCTTTCCGCCAAACTCAGGCGAAATCCCCGAGGCCGCCGCCGCCTCCCCTCCCGCACCCTCCGTGCCAGCCCCCTCGCCTGCACCTTCAGTGCCAGCCGCCGCCCCCAAACCAGCACCTTCCGTGCCAGCCCCTAAACCCGCACCCTCCGTGCCAGCCCCCAAACCCGCACCCTCCGTGCCAGCCCCAAAACCCGCACCCTCCACGCCAGCCCCTAAACCCGCACTCTCTGTGCCCGCCCCAAAACCCGCACCCTCTGTGCCAGCCCCATCACCCGCTCCCTCCGTGTCCGCCCCGAAACCCGCACCGTCCGTGCCAGTCCCCGATCCCGCACCTTCCGTGCCAGCCGCTATCGCAGCTGATACTCAGGAGAGTATGGACACGTCCGTACCCCAATCTCAATCCGACTCAGAGGAAGCCCTCTCTGACTCTTCGTCCTCCTCGGAAGACGACTATATAGTCGTCGGAAAGGGAGGCAAGAGAAAGAAGAACGCCTCCTCTCACGCCAACAAGGCCAAAAAGTCGGTCGCGGAAAACCCCGCTCCCCGCCCCCCCACCCCACCCTCCGCCGCACCGCAGGCCTCCCCCGCTTCTAGCCTCTCGGCTACCCCTCCCGCTTCGAACGCAAAGAAGCCACGACCCCCGCCCCCCATCTATGTCCAGGATAAGTCCAAATGGACAGAAATCTCCAAAGCGTGTGTTGATCAAAAGATCAACTACACGAACGCCCGCTCAACCCAACAGGGTATTAAGGTAACGGTCGCCTCGTCCTCGGACTACAGGGACCTTACCCGTCTCCTCCAGACAAGGGCTTACCCCTTCCATACGTACTCCCTTCCGGAGGAAGTCCCCACCCGCGTAATCATCAGGCGCGTCCCCAAAGAAATCCCCACCGAGGAGATCAAAGAAGACCTTGCTTCACAAGGCATCCCCGTCTCAGCAGTCCATCGCTTGCACAAAGCATGGAAGGGCCTAGTCTACGACATGGTCCTGGTCATCTGCGACCCTACTGAAGGACATCACCCCATCTTCAAGGTGAAGTCAGTTTGCTCCCTCTCGGGTATCTCTATCGAGAAACCCAGGAAGTCCAACCTCATCGGACAATGCCACAGGTGCCAACTGTATGGCCATTCCCAATCCCACTGCTACGCGACACCTAGATGCGTCAAGTGTCTAGGTGCCCACGGCACGTCAGACTGTCCCCGCCCCAAAGACCGCTCTCAGTGCACAGAGCCACCGAGCTGCGTTCTTTGCGGCCAATCCGGGCACCCGGCTAACTACCGTGGCTGCCCCAAGGCTCCCAAGTCTTCTTCTCCCAAACTGACGAAGCGCGCGAGCGACCGTCAGCAAAGGGAAAGCCCCTCTGTGAGGATCCCGATCCCTTCCTCCCAGATGCCCGATAGGCTCAGTCCCCAAAGGCCCTCCCCATGGGCGAACCTCAACCACCTCAAAGCTCCCGCAGCTTCGGTGCCCCCCCCACCCCCGACTATCCCAGCGCTGATGGCAACTGTCATCCCCGCGCCATCAGTAGGCCCCTCGGTCCCAGTAGCCCCACCGGTAGCCCTTCCCGCCGCCGCGCCCAGGGCTCCCGCTGGTCCCAGTAGGTCCCCCCCGACCCCCGCCTCCCGCCCCCAGCCTAGCAGCATGGAGGTAATAATCGGTGCTTACGCAGCTTTTATTGCCCCCGCAAATGCCATGGCAGCGGAAATCCAAGCCTGTAACGGCAATCCTCGGCGCATCGCCGAGATTTTCAATGCGTATCCTCAGATTACGCAAGTCATGCAAACCCTCAACTTCTAAAAAGCTCCAATGGCTTTACAAAGAATGAGCGTTATCAAACCCCGATCCCTTAGACTAGGGTTTTTTAATGCAAACGGCATTAAAAATCAACGCGATGAGATCGCCGCCTTCCTCCGCGATCACCAGCTCGATGTCCTCTTAGTCCAGGAAACCTTCCTGAAGCCCCATCTGCGGAACCCGAACATTGCCAACTACAAGATAGTTCGCAATGACAGGGCTCGCTGCCACAAGGGCGGTACACTCATCTACTATAGGAAGTCCCTCCATTGCATCCCGATAGACCCGCCCGCCCTAATCTCTCAGCTAGAGATCTCTATCTGTCGGCTCGGCATGACCGGTCACCCCGCAATCACCATCATCTCCGCCTATATCCCGCCCACCAATGGTGCGGAGGATCCCATCTCTCTCACTACCGATTTCACTACCCTCTTCGGTATGAGTGACTCCGTCATCATGGCGGGGGATCTCAATGCCAAACATCCCGCTTGGAATAGCAGCACGACCTCTACCAGAGGTAGGATCGTGTTCAAACTAGGCGACTCCCTCAATTTCGATATCATCGCTCCGATGTATCCCACTCATTTCCCGGGCGACCCCGCCCATCTTCCTGACGTTCTCGATGTAGCGCTTCTCAAGAATGTAAACCTCCGTTTGCAGTCTATCGAGACGGTACAAGAGCTTAACTCTGACCACCGCCCGGTCATCTTGCACCTGGCCCCCTATTCGGGCCCCCCGCACGACCCCAACCAGCCCCCCCCGACCAAAACAGTCACCGACTGGAGGAAAGTAAGCGAAAGACTGAAATCCACCACGTCTCCCCACCTAGACTCCATCCCCGAGCAAATTATCTCAGTCGCAGACACGACTGGGGCGATCGACTCGTTCACAGAGCACGTTCAATCCGTACTGACGGATTGCTCACGGGAAGTTCCAGTGATGGAAGACCATCGCTGGAAACTGCCCGATGACGTACGTGAACTGATGACCGAGAAGAACGCTGCCATTCGTGCCTACGACTCTTTTCCCTGCGACGCGAACAAATCCCACATGCGCCATTTACAGCGTGCTGTAAAGAAACGCATAGGGGAGTGGCGCTCCGAGGGATGGGATAAGTTGATCGGCGAACTCGAGCCCACCCACCACGCCTTCTGGCAACTCCAGAGGAAGCTCCGCTCCTCTGAAGAGGCCACAGTTCCTCCCCTCACACGCCCCGACAAAACGGTCGCTTTCGAAAACCTCGAAAAGGCCGAATGCCTAGCCGACAGCCTAGAGGCTCAATGCACTCCCAGCTCTCAACCAGTAGACAGAGCGCACCTCGACGAGGTGAACGCTGAAGTCGAACGGAGAGCCTCCCTCCCGCCAGTCGAAGACCCTGATGATCCTCTGCCTCCCGTCACTCCCGACGAAGTGCAAGACATCATAAAAGGACTCGCAACCCGCAAAGCCCCCGGTTCGGACGGTATCACCAACAGGGTGTACAAACTCCTCCCCGCCCCCCTCATACTGCTCATGACCGCCATCTTCAATGGCGCCCTGAGCAACAACATCTTCCCCCAAATGTGGAAAGAAGCCACAGTCATAGGCATCCCAAAGCCAGGCAAGCCCAAGTCTGAGCCCTCCAGCTACCGCCCCATCAGTCTGCTAAATGTTTTCGGTAAAGTCTACGAGAGGCTTATTTATAAGCGCCTCAAAGACTATGCCGAAGCAAAGAGCCTCATCCCCCCCGAACAGTTCGGTTTTCGCACGAAGCATTCGTGCATCCACCAGCTCCACCGCATAGTCGAGCACATTAGCGCTGCTTTTCAGCGAGGTGCTTCGACAGGCGTCCTGTTCTTCGATATAGCGAAGGCGTTCGACAAGGTCTGGCACAATGGCTTATTATATAAGCTGTACCTGCTAGGTGTGCCAGACCGTCTCGTGCTCATCTTACGAGATTTTCTGTCGGACCGCACTTTCCGCTACCGTATCGAGGGCGCTCTCTCTCCCCCTCACCCCATCCGCGCCGGAGTCCCCCAGGGTTCCGTTCTGTCTCCCCTCATTTTCACCCTGTTCACTAGTGACATCCCGAACAGTAAAAAGGCACAGTTGGCGCTCTTCGCCGACGACACTGCCATATACTGTTCGGGTGTCAACCAGTCATCCATAGCTCGAAACCTCCAAACCTCCGCAAGCGCCTTGAGCGATTGGTTCCGGAAATGGAGAATCGAGGTCAACCCCGATAAGAGTCAGGCGGTCATCTTCTCGAAACCGCGCAAACTACCCCCCCCCCTCCCGCGCCCGATCTCTATGTATGGCAAGCCGATCCCCTGGGGAAAGCGAGCCAAATACTTAGGTGTCATCCTAGACCACAACCTCACCTTCAACGAGCACATAAAGACGGCGCGTTCGCGCGCCTCTTTCGCTCTCGGTAGGCTCCACTCCATGATAACTGCCCGCAGCAAATTGTCACTCAAGTGCAAATTGCGCCTCTACACCGCGGTCATCCGTCCCATCATGACCTATGCTTGCGTAGTCTTCGCACACGCCAAGCCGCGATTTCTGCATAAAATGCAAACCCTCCAGAACCGTTTCCTCCGAAAGGTCACGGGAGCCCCCTTCTATGTCCGAAATGTGAATCTGCATCTAGATCTCAGACTCCCCACCATCCAGCAGTTCATGAAACGCCTCTCCAAGCGCTTCTTTGACTCTGCCATAAAGCACCCCAATCCCCTGATTGCGGCGGCCTCCCGATACACTCCCTCCCGCATAAGTAGGATTCGCCGACCAAGGCATACCCTCACTATCCCCGACGACGCCACTACCCTCCTCCAGGAGAGCAGTAAGGCCACGAGTACTCTCAGTCGACAACACAAACACAAGCTCAGACATCCGTCCTTCCGTCCTCGCCGCCGAGGCCCGTCGCGACGTCCCGCACCATCACCGTGCCCGCCCCGACCCTTGCTCGAGCCAGCCCGCGCAGCTGAGCCTGTAGTTTTAAATTCGCCCCTAAACACTAATAATAATACCGATCCAGCCTGTCCCTTGCTGTCCTCTTCCAGCGACGCCCTGAGCCGAGGTCCGAACCCCGCAGGGGGTTACCCTTAGCGCTGTCGCTTAGTTTTTAAGTTATTGTATGCCCTGGCTGGAGGCCTTAATTCGAGGCATCCACAGGAAAGTCCGGTTAAGCAGTAGCCATCCTCATAAAGGATGAACTGCGAGATGCCATTTATAAAAATAAAAAATAAATGTCCCCGGATTTGTAAAGTGGTATTACTTTACAAATCCGGGGACAGTAAAGACACCAATAATTATAGACCCGTATCCATGTTGCCGGTTTTCAGCAAGGTGTTTGAAAAAATAATACTCAATCAGATGCTCAATCATTTTAACACTAATAAAATCCTTCACGATCAACAGTTTGGTTTCACCAAAGGACGTTGTACGACCGACGCCGGTGTAACCTTATTAAAACACATTTTTAACGCGTGGGAAGAGGCTCAAGATGCCATAGGAATCTTTTGTGACCTCTCCAAGGCATTTGATTGCGTCGATCACGAAACCTTGCTTTTGAAACTTGAGCATTACGGACTTGGAAAACTTGCGCTCAATTTAGTTAGTTCTTATTTAAATGATAGACAGCAGCAAGTTCAAATAAATGGTGTCAATTCACATGGTTTAACAGTAATAATGGGTGTGCCACAAGGCTCGATATTGGGTCCTTTCCTCTTTTTAGTGTATATTAATGATCTACTCCATTTATTAAGAAATCAACCTCAAATGGTGTTATTTGCTGATGACACTTCCTTAATTTTTAAGGTAAATAGACGGGCTACAAATTTTGACGACGTAAATAACGCCCTAATGCAGGTTCAAAATTGGTTCACTGCTAATAATTTAGTATTAAATGGAAAAAAAACTAAGTGCATAAGATTTTCTTTACCAAATGTCAAAGGTAGTGATTGTGAGATAATATTGAATCAAGAGAAACTAGAATTCGTCGATAAAACTGTTTTCCTGGGGATCACGCTCGACTCAAGGCTACAATGGGGTCCTCATTTAACATCTCTTTCAGGACGGTTAAGTTCAGCAGCTTATGCTGTCAGAAAAATCCGTCAATTTACTGATGTAGATACCGCGAGACTAGTTTATTTTAGTTACTTTCATAGTATCATGTCATACGGTATTTTACTTTGGGGACGGGCTGCAGACATCGATTCTATTTTTATTCTGCAGAAAAGAGCCATTAGAGCCATATATAATCTTCGCAGGCGCGATTCTCTAAGGGAACTGTTTAAGGAAATTAACATCATGACGGTGCCTTGTCAATATATCTACGAAAACATCATGTATGTAAGGAAAAATTTACATCTTTTTAGCAAAAGAGGTGAAAGACATAATTATAGTACTAGAAATAGGGACCTATTAGTTCAATCAGGTTTCAGACTGGCTAAAGTAGACTCATCTTTTATGGGGTACTGCTTAAAATGTTATAATAAAATACCTCCCCACATTCTTCAACTGAATGAGACAAAATTCAAGTCTTGTATAAAACGCACACTATGCTGGCAGGCATATTATAAGTTAGGGGATTACATCGTTGATAAAGATGCCTGGCTCAATGCTGGTCCTGCTCCACAACCACAACTAATTGATTAACTCTTGAAAATACTGTTGGAGCTGTTGAAGATTGTAAGACTATCTTTGCATTGTATAAACTCAATTTCCTTTATATTGTATAATTGCATAGCACAAATGTGAGTTCTATGTACTGTAGTGCTACCATTTACCGGGTAATGATAATAATGTCTTTCATTGACTTGAATGTGCCCTGGCGGCTGATAGTATGTCATGCTCACTAAAATGTCTCGCTGACGGTGGCGTGTGTGTTGGATCATTTAGCTCCCTTTAAAATGGTTGAGCTGAATGGTGCTGATCTATGCGTCATGTTCGTGAACGGGCGCCGTCAGTTGGGACTGGTCATCACTTGGCTGCCTCGGCTTATTTTTAATTATTTTACTTTTGGATTATTGTTTTGTTAAGTACTATTTGCTGTACTCTGGACACTTGAACGCGTACGTATATTTTTTTTTTTTACATCGTTCTCACATATAATTATAAATTCAACATTAATGATGTAACTAATATTTTTGTAAAATATAATTTAAAAGAGTGTCCATGGAGTTTCTTGCCCGTTCTTCTCCATAGGTACCTACGCTTTGGAATGGGCAACTAGCTTCATATTTTCTGACTGACCTATTGACAATTCAAAAGTGCCTGTAAATGGTTTAATTGAAATAAATGCGTTGAGTTTGAGTTTGAGTTTTGACATCTTGATGGAAAATGAACTAGTCACCTGGGATTTTTATCGACCAGCCAGTCGATTCTGTTAGAATCTCACCGTGAGAAGTTAGGTGAAGTGGGCTGTCATTCCATCTGATGCTATAGGGATTTACACTAATGACAGCTCACTCCACGCTCACTTCACCTAAGTTTTCACGGTTAGATGGTTACAGAATCGCACTGCTGTTCAAATAGGGTGGCGATTTGGCCTGTGAGACGATTTGGTAAGCGAACAGCCGCACGGCGAAAATCGACCTAGTGCAATTCCCCTTCAGACTGAAAGACACATAACTGTCACATCCTAATTCACTGAGATCTAGATCGGTTTTCTGACTTTCAAGCTTCTCAAAAAACTACTGTGTCGGAAATTATGTGCAGTCTCCATCTACAAACAGGCTCTTTGAACTTAACCTTGCAAAAATATCTGCGTGCGTTTTAACAATTTCATTTTCCCCTCGACTCAAGAAATCAATATTATTGTTACTACCCAAAATTTTAGTTGTTAAGCAGAATCCCTGCAAAAAAACCATCAATTTGATTGAAACGAAACCCTCTGTGAAGGATAATAGTGTCCAGATTATTTTAATATAGCGGCTAGCTAGGGGATGAACACCGGAGGGTCAGTTTGTAATTTTATAAATCTGTATAGTGATGCAGGCACATACATAACTACTACTACAGATGCATTTTACGAGTGTAGTTTCATCTATTGAAACGTCAAAGGATTAAAATACTATAGGGACTGCAACTCGTTTTTGCTGTTAAAAGACTTCTGATTGATTCATGCGTGCAAACTCATGGACAACGGTTTTTGATGGCTTTTAAGCGAAAATGAAAAAAAAAATCGTTATGGAAGAATACATGGTGTCAGGAACATCGACGAGCAAACTGTAACCATAAATTCAGCACACGATTCTAAACTAGCGTATACAGACATTTTCCGTCGGTTATCAAAAAAAAAAGATCCGGTATAATGAAAATGAAATGCTGTTCGTTGGTAAAAGCATCACTTGAAGATGGCTGTACCTATTTGGTTATTTTTTGTTTTAAAATGTTCGTAATAGGTCGAATCCGGTTTTTATGACAATAAAATTGGAAAAATATCCCGGAAAATTTTAAAATTTGGATAAAACTGAATGTCCTTTTTTTCTATGAGATTTTTGTATTTAAATTTGGGTAGGACAACGTCTGTCGGTCAGCTAGTTCTTAATATTTATTGGACATAATAATATGATTCTGTCATATTGTCATAATATAGTAGTACCTAAATTAGAGACCAACATTACACGTCAAAAAGAGTGGTTTGTTTATTGTTTTCATGTAGATAAATAATTTACCTTAAAATTACATTTACGAAGCAAACGATTTATTTTGCATATTAGACTGTATTTGTATAACAATAGAGTACACCATGCATAGCTAAATAGGGTCATGTGTGTACTTAGTTGAAATTAAAAGCGAAAAGTTTATGTTCTGCACATAAACGTATTCATCATCGTATTTTTGCTAAGGTTTTAGTAAGGGTCAAATGTTTTCCATTTCAAGCCTTACTTACCAAAATTTAACAGAGCTAACTCGCCAGAAAGTCTGCCGACCACGGGGGGGTGTAGTGTTACCCAGTAACTGGTTTGTTGAGGTCAGACAAACAGTCCCTCCATATAAAATACTGAAATTCAGCTGCACCCGGTTACACTGGAAGTCGACACCACAATGGTTGGGAAAAGGCCAGGCAGAAGAGAGCTAATTAACCATAAATAAAACATCTCATTAAAACACTTCTTCGAATAAACAAAAGGCTAAAATACTCAAGTAGCTATTTTATTTAAATTAGCCTGTGGAAGCAAATTAAGAAACAGTGGAATTATAAAGGAGTTTATCTCAAGTGTACGATTTCTTACGAACTAACTATCGTCTGGGGATGTTTTATACTGAAACTGCGCTTCAGTAAAATATTATTACACGTTTCATGATATCGGTGAAGATCTTCTGAAAAGAATGAACGACTGAAAAAGGTTTAATCGGCACTTTTCTTTTTAACCTCACCCGCAGTTACGGTAATTTATCGAATAACAGTGTTCTAGGTGCAGTAACTAAGGGAAAATAATGTAAGTCTTTAAGTAGTCTGAAACTGAAAATACCACGACGCGTTTAATATCTAAACCTCACATAACTTTTGAGATTTTCATGTTTAAAAACCATAACCGCGAATATTATGATTTTTACACATCTTTTCAGCCGAAAAACGTCCCCTGCTGGACATAGGCCTCCCCCAAGCCCTGTCCACTTCGACCGGTTCTGTGCTTCTCGCATCCAACGGGTCCCTGCGGCCTTCACAAGGTTGTCGGCCTTGTGGGAGGCCTTCCAATGCTACGTCTTCTGTTACGCGGTCGCCACTCCAGAACATTTCGGCCCCATCGGCCATCTGTTCAGCAATGTGCCCTGCCCCTGCCCACTGCCACTTAAGTTTGGCAAATCTTCGGGCTATGTCGGTTACCTTGTTTCTCCTGCGAATCTTCTCATTTCTGATTCCATCACGCAGAGAAACTCCAAGCACAGCCCTCTTCATTGCCCCCTTTGGGTGATTTTACACATTTGAGCTAAAAATAAAGGGCGAAAAATAAAATCAACAATAATTTGGCTATAAATTATAGAATGTAACAAACTAAGGAAATCAGATGAGCTTTCCTTAGATTTGTCGCTACTACAACACTATTTTTCAATCTCCCCATTCCAAAAGAACTTCTCGTGTTGTCACTATTTTTGTCTACATGGAAGTTAAAAGAGAGTATCACACACAAAGTAACGTTCCGGCTCGGTCACGGTCCGTGTACGGTACGTATATATAACACGAAGCAATCACTGTAAATACTGCTATACAAACAGGTACATCTGCCGGCAGTCTGACGCGGATGTATATGGGAAATTATCCGAACGTTTCGTGTTGCTAGTACCTGCGTAGTACTAGGGATGATAGGAACCCACTGCTGGACAAAAGCCACTCCTTATGAC
Organism: Gortyna flavago; assembly: GCA_963669345.1. Lineage (NCBI taxonomy): Eukaryota > Metazoa > Arthropoda > Insecta > Lepidoptera > Noctuidae > Gortyna > Gortyna flavago. The sequence continues at coordinate 13,978,988 of OY770129.1, forward strand.
TTCCAGTACCTGCGATCCATTGCTAATGTGGTGCATCGATAATTGCCATTGCTAAAAAGGGCTAATGTGGACCACTGGTCGCTTGACCAGTGGACCATATTAGCCCTTTTTTATCCAGTTTTGTGAAGCCTGTAACATCAACAAAAAAAAAAAATCTTAAAAATGCTTGTAAGGCTGACAATAAAACCTCTAAAAGTCAAAAAGCCATCTGAATGAGTGAACTTAGATTTGATAAAATATAATATCTTCATTTTTTATCTAAAAATAAGAATAGAATCTTTCAGTGAATGAAGCCAAAAATTCTATTCACAAAAAAATAAAGATCGCAATTATCTTCAGAATCTTTTCACCTTTGATATCATTACGGTACATTTTAAATGGGCTTTTAATACCTGCATATTTAATACTAAAACCACTAGAACTTGTTTATATTTTAAACTCATCAGGGGTGCACTCTCGTCCGTAGTAGGTGCCGTTAAACGAGTTTTCCGCAATGCGCCGTATCCTATTATTTTGCATATACGTTCATGCAGACGCTATTGATTTTGTCTGTGTTAGGGGGACAGTCTGATAATCATATTATATTGTGTTTTAAATATTCGCCTGGGGTTCGGTGCAGTACACATCTACATTCGTATAAGTGTGTTGGCACATTTTGACCTTGAAGCGAGTTCCCCTCGCGAATATCCCCTCTGTAACCCTTTATAACGTGTCATTATTTGCGTAATACAGGTCTTTGTGTGTTGTAATGGTTCTTTATTATTACTCTGACATTGAAATGGAGTGGTTGAACATTGACCAACCGATTACCCACAGGGTGTGTGCTGACAGGTTTTTTGTTTATCTCAAACTGTGTTCTCTGGAAACATTTTTTTCTGTGTTAGGCTAATTGCTATCCGCGAAAAATAAAAATAATTTATTGGGTTTTTAGGCAATGGGCGAATACATCATTGTACGGTCACTGATTTCCCTGTCAAACGTGATAATAGTGTTCTTATCCCCCTAAAATCGTGCATTGGAACGGTCAATTGGGGAGTCCCAGATTCAGTAGCCAAATGTACGAGTTGATAATGCCATAAATGTCAGAAAAAAAGAGAATCAAAATTCAACACAGAAAAAATCTTACCCTTATCTACAAAACAAGCATAATAAAAAATGAATCCTCAACTAAATACTCGTAACTGCAACAAACGCTGTAGACCTGTCGAAGCGCGAAATTTTCCTTTAAATAAAAACTTGGGAGCTCTCTAAAGACTCTTTTCAAAGTGGCTGCTAAACCCGTAAGAAGTACTCGGAGTACTCTGAGTACTTTTAGTTACCCCCGGCACCTTGCATTTTGTATAAGACGGGAACATTTTAGATTAACTTGCTTTAATTATAGTCTAGGTAAACACGGTAACGCGACGCGTGTGTAATCACGATTAGTAATTAGGGATATAGCGAGGAGGGATTCTATTTTAGGGCTGGGACGCAGTGGGAGCGGAGAACGATTTGTTTCTTTACTTTTTTTGCGAATGTAGGATACATTTCTTCCATACTTCTCTATGTAGGATAAATTAGACCGATTTTAAAGTTTCCATAGAAACAGTTATCTTTTTTAAATAAGACATTTCGAAAATGTTCTCTACTAACTTTTTAGACCTTTTTATCCTGCGTATGCGTATGAAGTTTCATTAAAATCGGTTCATTCATTTCGAAAAACAACGGCTTGAAAGTTTGTATGGAATGCCGTACGGCGTAAACGCTCTTAATGTTGTTGGGTTTTTATATTAGCTTTTCTCTGATGATATGGTTAGAAAGGGGGTGGCTATCGAGATGACGACTAATAGAGAAGTATGGAAGAAATGTTGCGCCGAACCCAAATAAATTGGGACAAGAGCAGGAGAATGGTGATGATATTAGGTTTTCTCTGTATCAGACTAGAGTTTGGATTAGCGCCTTATAATTACAATAGGCTTGCCTCCTATTATATGGACCCATATAAGTATATTACCGGTCGATGTGGCAACGCTTGAAGGGGATTATGTCCAGCAATGGACGTCTTTCGGCTGAAACGATGCTGATGACGTAACTGATTTTGGTTATATTACTGATGCTCCTCTCGAAGTAAACAGGCTTTATGAATTTTCAATATGATTGAAAATGCTCTGTACCTAGCTTTACCATCAAAAAAAAAGCTGGAACACTCAATGATATTGACATTCAGCTTGCACAATCAGCAAACTGAACAGGCCGTGGGGAGGCAATATGTCTAGAACCAATGGTCGTTGAAACTGACGCGTCCTCGAGTGGTGACAGCGAATTGGCAAACGTAGGAGTAATATGGACGTATTCAAATAGACTGAGAGTGTCCTGTGGTAGTGGGTTGAATGAAATACGGAAGGAGGAATTGAAAGGGAATATAAAGTAATATGTGTACGAATTAATACCGAACTGGTACAGTTTAAATGATGTCTAATAGATAAGTATGGACTATTATTTAATTCCGGATTGATTAAGGACATTTTAAAAAATGGCCCATGAATCAACACTTATGAAACCTTTAAAATAATTACTAGTTTTTATTATAATTTACATTACAATTATTAGAAAAGAACGGACACTTCATAATTTTGAAAACATTTTAAAAAGTAATTCAGTTGGGTCATATTCCCCGGCGTCATAATTTTTTGTTTCAATTTGACGTTTTGAATAGGCAAAGTTCAACCAAGACTTTGTACGCAGCGGAGTTTAATTACAAAACTCAACACCCTCAGCACTTGATCAAGTTTTTTAGTTACAAACAGTTTATAGCGCTTGAAAGCGCTGTGTAAAACGAGCAACATCGACACTGACAGTCGATGATTTGATAGATGACACTTTGACATTCTTTGACATATGATTGTAATGACAGTCTGTGTGATTGCAACCTGTGCTCGGTCTGCGTTGGTTGAGTGTATTCGTTTGTGTCATTGCATTTTCTTGGTGTTCTGTTATGATTTTGTCTAACAACTTGGCGTGAACAAAGGACTCTGATTTCTTCTTGAAATATCGACTTCTGGCTGTAATTGGCTGATACGGACCTACTAAGAATGACGACTTGGCATTGTAATAAACGTTAATTATAACCTCAAAATCCGAAAGTGTTTTGGATTTTTTACAATTCTCAGAAGTGTCCGTGATTTTAATTTAGTTTCAATCGAATATATGCATTATTTAGAACACAAAAAGTATATTCACGTCCCTGCTGGTTCTTAGGGAAACGATGTATGGACGCTGAACAATGTCCTTTCATGCGTTACGTTACCTATTATTTATTTTCATATTAATTATTTTCATAGAAACTGATTGAGAATTATGGCAAATACGAGTAGCTCATCGTTTATCACATGAGAAAAATCACCATAATTTACTTTTGGCAGAAGAGCTAGGCACTATGTAGTTATTATTTCAATTTGTTACAGATTAGTTTTTTTTTTAAATGTTGAGACTTCTGCCTAATATTTTGAAGTTTATTAGACCGCTAGCACTGCACCCACGCATAACTCTGTGAAATCACTGCGTGCGAGTCAAGAACACATGTTTAAGAAACTTTGTTAATATTTAATGTATATGTGAAAACGGCGTTGATTTGTAGGCACTTTGCGAATAATTTCGACGCTAGGTAGCCGCTAATTCCATAATTTGACAAGCGTGGCGCAGACGGGTTAGCTAAGCAAAAGGTTGATAACATATTTAATATTGTGTGTTTAAACATTGATGTTGAAAGCGTATTGTATGTTACTACGGCTTTGAGTTTGATTAATTTTATGGAGAACATAAATTAATGAGGCTTCGAGTCGTAAAGAATATCCTTGTAAATATTACTTCGTTCGTTTCAAGCATAGCTTATCGTGTATGCTTGTTTTATAATAAAATGGCTCCATTCAGAGAAAGTCGGAAGGGTTTAAAATGATAAGGGTGAAGGACTCCGTACGGATAAAAATGTTTAAAAGAAGTCTTTTCATTTGAATGCATTCTGCTTAAATTTAATTTAAGTTACACTCAAGAATTAATAAAAAAATTAACAAGTTTTAATAGCTTTTACATACTCGTACTTGTACTTTTACGTGAAGAAATTGTAACAAGCTGTAGGTAACAATAGACCTTATGATAGGTAGGTATCACTAAATACAAACTATTGTAACTTTGACTTACCTACTATAGACAGAACTTACGTTTTATTTAACCAATGCGCAAGCAGCATCCTAACTGCGTACGACACTATCAATCACAATCTGTATAATTTTGAAGAATATTGTTAATCCATTGCTTCATATGTTCGAAAAACGTGTCTGCTAAACAACGTAAATAACGCAACGATTGTTGTTGAACTGTCAAAATTAAATACACGCAATTATCTCGCTGGTCTGTACACATCCTTATGTACAAGTCAAAACACAATCAGAAAACACAACTATCCAACACACCATACACATTTTAATCATCAATACCAACCAAAACCATCCGAGCCTGAAACAACAGATTTATAAACCGCAGACTACAATTATCTCGCGTGACAGATTGTGCCTTAAACGTAATTAAAGGGTGAAAACGTAGATACAAAATTAAATTAAAGTAAATCACATCACCTCGAGATTTACTGCGATAACTATGAGCGTTCAACGTGAAATCGAATCAGTGTTTCGCTTTGGCGGTTTTCTCTGAGGGAGCTATCGGTTGCCTTATACTAAGTACTAACATAGGTATAAGTACCTACTACTGCTAAGCCGTATGTTATGTGTCGTTCTTGATTAATGTGCTTGTCACAAGTATAATTATCTCTATAGATATATATATCTCTTCTATACTAATAATTAAACTCAACAGTTTGTTTGTTAGAATGTGCGCTAATCTATAGCCCAATTCTTGAGGAAGACTTTAAGCTATCCAACATCACGCTAGGACCCCAAGGAGCGGAGCAAAAAGAAATAAAAAACAGAAAGAACGCTAAGCGAAACGAATAGTGCGGGCAGGCGATGAGATGCGACGGGGTGCGTCGGAGGAACAAGAAATTTCACGCGGACGAAGTCGCGGGAAGAAGCTAGTACTTATATATAACTAACTACTAGTAAGCAGTAAGTTGTGTCATTTTTGATAAATGTTCTTGTGACAAGTATAATTATCTCTTTAGAGATGTTACATCTCTCTTTATCTTAATAAATTTTGTCAAATGATGTGACTTATGCATTTGTTACAGTACCAGAGAATATTTTTAAAGTGCATTAAAATAACGAATACTTTTTTTACAAAATATTATTTTTTATTGTTTTGTATTAACATAATATATATTAGGCTAAAAGAATTAAATAATACGTATAAAAAAAAAGAAGGAATATCATCATAGGGCATCAAGAAATTCGTTCGCATCGCTGTCAAAGGGAAACCTGCCCAAAAGGGTGGCAGCATTGAATTTTTAAATTAAAACACATGTTCCAATTACAATAAGTCTGCGATGCGGATGAGTACTTCGATGTCTAAGTATCCTTTTGTATTTGTATTTATTTTTTATTTGTACAAAGTTGAACTAACTTTATTATCAAATGACTTAACTAAAGTCATTTAATTTTTAATACCTAGTGTAAACTGCGTTAAATAATATAAATAAAAAAAAAATTATGAAGTGTCTAATTAGCTTCATATTTAAAATAAAATAATGTTGAATATAATCTCGGCTTGGCCTTGCTTCCCCACCATTTCAATATAATATTTAACGAAAATTCTCTGTAGTACTTATGTAATACATACACTGAATTTTCTTTTGGAATAGGTACCTACTTACGTCTACTTAACTTTTTTCTCTTCAATCCTATGTCTAAAAGTAAACCTACTTTAGGTTAGGTAAGTATATTATTTTCCAAGTTATTCAAAGTTGATATTTTTTTTTACTCAAATTCGCACTACATTCAATCAATCAACTCAGCTTATCACAGTCCACTGCTGGACATAGGCCTCTCTTAGGCTGCGCCACAACAGCCTGTCCTCCACCTTCCGCATCCAGCCAATCCCAGCCACCTTCTTTTGGTCGTCTGTCCATCTAGCTGGGGGGCGTTCCACACTTCGTTTGCCGATACGCGGTCTCCACTCCACCGGCCATCGGTCCTTCGACAAACATGGAGAACCCACTTCCACTTCAATGTCGGTAACTCCGGTTCTTTTCCGGATAATTTGATTCCTGATGTTATCCTTCAACAAATAGACTCCGAGCATAGCTCGCTCCATAGAGCGCTGAGCGACCTTGTATTTGTGGACCAGCCCGACCGTCAGTGTCCACGTTACGACACCGCATGTCATGACGGGCAAGACGCACTGATGGAAGACCTTAATCTTCAAAACTGCGGGATAGGCGACCAGAAGACTTGACAAAGTTTTCCAAATGCTGCCCAACTCAACTGGATCCTTCTGTCGGCTTCTTTCTTAAAGTTGTGTCTACCGACCTGAATGACTTGCCTTAGGTAGACATTATCCTTCACACCTTCGAGAAGCGACCCTTCGATGTGAATTGGACTCGGCAAGACGTGCGAATTGCACATGATTTCACACTACATTGCTAATTGAATATAATTTTGTCTTAATTTTATAAAAAACCAGTTGACTCGGCGAAATTCATACCGCCTCCGAATCAATAAGAACGAACGTGTGAGAAAACGAATTTGGGTATCTTCATTATTATTTCTTTTTGTGAATTTTTCCCATGATTTAAAAGTTATTCTGCTATTCGGGGCGAAGACCAACAAATCCAACAAATCAATCCAACCAATAAAAGATCATTAAAATCGGTTTAGCCGTTCTTGGATTATAAATGTTGTAACTAAACCCGACTTTGTTTTATAGGTATATATAAATAACATAGGCACATATTTTCTAAGAATATACAATACACATATTACACACGTAATAGGAATGTAAAAGAAAAAAAATAAGTACAATATAATAAGAAATATTTCAGTCATAACAGTCTAGCGGTTCGAAAGGTTTTTCTCACAGAAAATACACAAAAATTGCTACTCAAATAAAATTTGAAGAGGTTTGAAAGTTCTGTATTATTAGAAGAAAGTCTTCAAAATATTCTTACAAGTCTAACACTTGGGTTAAGGGGGGCAGTCACCGGTAAATCGGCGAAGATTTGATAAAACCAATGTTATCTATTTTCTATTTTTCAAGACAGTATATTCAATTTCTCGCGTAGAATTTTATTTTAGCGTGATTTTTCGTATATGTGCAGTTTATTTTTTGAGATATTTTTAATGAATCTTAGGCCAAGACTTTTAAACAGGTAGAAAGAGAAGTTCATTTAAATTAAACTTTTTGAATTGACTATACAGACTGTCAGGAACATCGAACTTTACAATGGATTCAGTAAGTACATGATTCTGGAATTTATCACCTGGAACTTATCACTGCTGTGTCATAGAAACGTGCAATACCTACGCGGTCAAAATTCATGGAACACCTGTTTTCTTTTTGGGACCCTGCCACCCTAAATTCAATGTCTTTAAAATTGATGCCTATAGTCACTATATGCATCAATTTTGCAATATCAGACATTAATAATGTCATAAATTACAATATCATTAACAAAAAATCCTTACACAAATCCCCAACGCATTTCAATAAAAGTCAACTAAAAAGAAAACTCAGCGAAACACCGTTAAAAGATTGAAAACGGTTTCCATTATTTTTTTCATAATTAAATTTTCTCATTCGCAAGAACTAATTGAAAATGCGGCACGAAGCGTTTGAAGCCTGATTTCATATTTTCGCAGTCCGACGGCTTTATGTAACTAGTGCGAAAAATAAACGCGAAAATCTCGTAAACGTCTTAATTTCCTGCTGCGGACTCTAGGATTAAGATCTTGAATCGTCGTTATCCACTGATATAAATCTTTTAACACTCATTCGGGGTTTAACAGATCTGGCGTGAGTCTCGCTAACTCCAACAACTGCAATTAGCTTCAGTTGCCAAAGTCCCCGGTAATCTCGCAAACTGGGCGTTTATAATTTAAATACGCAAATGGGTGTACCGCTTTAAATAAATGTCTTTTATTTTTATACCGTTTTATCTTTTCGACTTAATTTTAATGCAATATTAATTTTCTCCCGGCCATTTCTTCTACATATGAAATTGAGATTTAGTGAAATCTACTAGAAGAAAAGTTTAAATCAAGCTATTATTTCAGAAATTAAAATTCAACTTCTACCAAGTCCTTGAATAATAAATTAAAAGCATGAATCAAAGTTTTATGTTGAATTCGAATTTTAATTTAAAAATAGTTTAACTAAATGCAGTTATATTAAAAAAGTACTAAATGAATAACGGCCAGGTCGTTTACTTTTACGTAAAATTTATTCATCGATGCGTTAAAAGGTAAGAACTAAGTTCATTATTCAAAATTAATAATCCGCTAAATTAATTTAATTCTAAACTTTCTCAGGCCGCCTTTAGTATGCAGGTACCCGAAAATCGTTTTTACAGGGTGTTTACATTCTCAATTTCATAGAATTAATTTTCTACACGAATTTGGTTCGTCTCGAATAAGTTTGAAATAATGATAACTTTTCAATGTTGCATTTTAATGTTACTCGCTAACTTGAGTTTCGTGGGAATCCCTTAAAATATCACACTTGTATTTTTAAGACGAAGTTATGTTGAATTTAGCATGAATTTTGTTACTCTGATTTTAGTGATCAGATTTTAAAATTACAATGTGTTAGAATAATTTAGCATGGCATTTTGATTTACAACGCGAGTGTACTGACACTGACACCAAACGGTCAAACATTTATTTTACTGCAGTATTTTAAATAAATAGGTAGGTATTATGTGTTATGGTAAATTTTTGGTCAAATATTTTCTTTTCTTTAGGTAAATGATATGATGAATGATGATGATAAATGATATTTATTTCTATTATATATTATATATATATTTTTCAAAACTAGATGAGTTCGATGTTTCCTAACCGACTAGTCTAAGAAGAAAGACCGAAACATACATAAAGTCATACATAAAGTACTTTTCTTTCTTCCCAATTCTTTCTTTTCTTCGTGTATTTTAAAGTCCAAAGGTGTTAAAGTAATTGCTTCCACTCACATTCTCAAATGTTAAAAAAAAGTATTATTCAGTATTGGTAAAATTATTACATAAAGTCTTAGAAATTATTTACAAAGGCTTAACTTGGAACAGTAGAAATTATTTTTAGAAAATACCAAATTTCCCCATTCGTTTTAGACAACAGCCTTTACATATATCTCCCAAGGAAACAGCTAGAGGAACAACAAAACGCGCAGTCAACATAACTCTACCCCTTGACTTAGAACAGATAAATCACCTCTTTAACAGCGGTTATAAATAACAGTTATAACAACCACATTTTAAACTATAACAGAATTTAATAAATGAAAACACGCATCGATTGTTTAACGACATTTATAATTAAATTGTTGTCGCCGACGCGACCGACGTAGGCATTAAAGGGTTGAAAGATTTAGTTAGCGTACGGGTGAAGGCTGTAGGGATTAATATTTATGTTGTGTATTTAGGGTTATTGTTTAGTGTAGATGCTTTAATTATTTTGTAAATGTGGTTATTGTTCTTTTTGCCGCTTATTTTTATCAACGATTTTTCACGACGAGAAAATATTAACCGTCACCGTAACTTTATCTCAGGTAAAATACAATTTCGTCTTAAACTTACCTAAGATAAAGACTGTTTATATTATATCCTGTTATTTTTAAAATCTTAACTTACTATTATTACTCGTATCGTGTTAGGGAAATCCCTCTGGCGAGTTAAAATATTACAACAAAATATCGACTCCAGGCAATTTTAAACAGAGAATAACAGACAGCTACAGTCTTCTTTAATTAACTCCCTCACAACATTACAAAAAGCAAATTAAACAAAATCTAAGTCTCATAATAGAACTCAAGAAAATTAAGTTTACATAAAAAATCATATCACGCTCTAATTGTCGCCAAGAGATAGCAGAAAGCGGAGTTTTGTCCCCTAAAACAATATTGACACTACAACGGTCCCTTTACATCTTGTCTGTTGTTCAAAGCAGATTAATGTTTGTGCCCGCTTATTTGCCTGGTTCTTCATAAAAATGCCCGAACAGTAGCACGGATAAACAAGGGCAACCTTTAATAACATTCCACGGTGGATTCTATGATGTTATCGGTTGTAATCCTTTCTGTGGTTTGTGGAACACGATTGCCTGTAATTTATTGGTATTATTGTTTGAAAACGTTGTGAGTTTTAAATTGTTTTGGTGTTATTGTACCTATTCCACTATAGGGACCATAAATCCTGATGACTAGGTTTATCTGCAGATGTTTTTTGTAAAAATCTCACCGTGAAAACATAGGTGAAGTGAGCTGTCATTGCAACAGATGCTAGAGATTGACACTATTGACAGCTCACTTCACCTATGTTTTCACAGTGACATTTTATCGATGATTTTTCTGGCTGACGATTTGACGAGACAGAATTTATTTGAGAACAATTTGCAGCTTAAAACTGAAAATTTCAGCAAACCAAGTGACCAAAACTTAATTTTCAGTAATTAACTTAATTCTCAGTGTTACATAGTGATTCTAATAAAGCTTCGACAAGAAATATACTCAATAAGTCAACAGTCATATTAAAAGTATCTACATTAAACAAAAATCAATTTTAATTTAACCGGCTATTGAAAAACCCACACTTTCTCACAGAACAGAAAATTTTTCCTTTAATATATTTGCACGGAACCGGCTAACAGTATTGGAAATACCAGGAAATCATAAGAGATTTGGAGTGGTCGGGAGCAAACACTCGAGAGACATAGGAGGCGTAATCTCCGCGTCTGAGGATTTTAATTACTTATTGGAAACTTGTGGCCGGCGGCTGTATGGGATCGTCTCAGCGCTTTATTGCGAGATTTCGAAACTTGACATCAGTTAACGTACTAATGTTTCTCGATTTGACGAAAGAAACTCATGTGACACTGACATAATGTAACTAGGAACCTAACACGGTTCGCACTCGATTTTTATGTTGGAAAAATATGTGATTTTGTAATTTATTTAATGGGCTTTGAAGATCCGTGGCATACCTAATGTCCGGCATTTTGTCTTGTCTGGTTTTGTCATAAAACCTAACAAAACCAGTTTTACAATAAAGGTTTTTTGCGTGGCGGCCATTTTGAAAAAAATGTCGTGTGGACAGTAGGTATGCTAGGCTCCATATAAAAATCTTCAATCCCCTTTAAAAGTTTATCTTGTATTGACTTACTGGAATAGGAAAAGAAGACAAATTATGCACATAGGTACATATAAGATCTGCAAACTGTATTGGATCTCAAAATACCCACCAATATCAGCCGATCGATTCTGTAAAACTCTCACTGTGAAAACTTAGAACAAGTGAGCTTGAAGTGAGCTGTCATTCCATCTAATGCATCTAATGCTAGGGATGTACACTATTGACAGCTCATTTCAACAAAGTTTCAACGGTGAGATTTTACAGAATAGACCGGCAGTTTAGTGAGTGCGTGATTTGAGTGATCTCGAAAGATAATTGTGAGACGAGTCCTCGAACCAATAGTGAGGCCTCCTTTGTCAATATAATACAGGATGTGATTTCGACGGTGGCACGCGTCAACTTACTATGCTTAGTGCCTAGAGTGGATTCTCAGACATCAAAGTGTATTTGTATCTATGTAGAAGAAGATAAGAAGTACCGGTAAGAGATAGATCCGTGTATTGCCCGTGGTCCACCCGGCTAGTCCACCTAGGTGGACCATGGGCAATTATTTTTTCCCATGGTATAAAGATAGATACATCTTAATAAAACAAAGTCGGGTTAGTTACACCATTTACTTATAACTCAAGAACGGCTGGACCGATTTATATGAACTTTAATTTGTTGAATTTGTCTCCGCAATGAACAGCAGAATAACAATTAATTATTTTTTTTTAATCCTGAGGCAGTACGTTTTTCTTGTTAAATGAAAGCATTGTTCTATTTTAATTAAATTAAAAAAAGATTAATGAAATCCAGAGAGTGCTTCGAAGAAATCGATACAAAATAAAAATCTGTACAAAAATAACAACGAATGGAATATAAATAAATCATACACGCCTTCATTTATTTCATGTAGGTAACCAAAACTTTAATATGAAGAATTTTCACTAAAAAGTGTCATTTAAAGTTAAACCAAACCAAAAAACATTGAAAAAGTGAAATAATAAAATTCTAACTTTTATTTTATTATTTTCGCACTTTGAGTATGTTGTACTTATTGCTATTTATTGTATTTGCATGCTAGCTTGATAACAACACTAGCTTGTGTCAAATTTCATACAGCGTAGCGCTATAATGGCGACATTAACACACGTACCTATACGGATTCGTGTTTTCGGTTTATGAGTATTTTTTTTATATTTTTCAGTAAACGAAATGATTTATTTATCTCTTTTCAGTTTTGTATTATAGCATCTTGGAGCACCTGTACTTAAAGGACTGTAGCGCAGGAGTCATTTGCCGTGGTCACATATCATAACATCGTATCAGTGAAATGTGCAAAGAGTAGGCGAATTGAAGGAAAGAGAGAGAGCCCTGTCGGCGAGCGGTGCAGGCGGGTTTTTAAATTACGAATTATTTTATGTTATAATTTTTTATGATTATTAGAGTGTATTAAATTAATGTCACCATTGTAGCAGTAAGTTGTGTACCTACAGGTTGTGCCAATAAGTTTGTGTGTGTGTGTGTGTTTGTGTGCGTTTCTCAGTGCCAATGACTTCTTTCAATACACGCTTGCAAATATTAACATTGGGCGCTTTGATCTTAAGCAGTCGACGCTCATTTAGTTACAAACGTGTGCTCTTAATTAAGTTCAAACAAGACGTGCTAATCGAACCGAGAATGTCACAGGTATTTACCGAACTTGGAGTTTAAGAGAGTCTACTGCATCAATTAATGTTCGCAAATAACCAAATAGGTAACTTGTAACTTGGGTTTGACTTAAGAGCTGTAGTTAATTAAATGAACATTCAAACGTCAACTTTTGTTACTTAAAAAAATATCTTAAATAAGAAGAATACTATGATAGTTATGTACGGTTACGTTAGTACTTTTTCCAGTATGAAATATATCTTTTCTTTAATTTATATTTTAGTAGTTTTAAAAACGTTCACAGTCTGATCTCAGTCTCAATCTGTCAAAAAAAGCTTGAATTTCCCTACATTTTGACATTTGTTTGTCGCCAAGATAAGACTGTGGCTAGATTTTGAACGTTTTAAATTACGAGAATTGGCTTTCAGGTATATAACCTGAATATATTCCGTTAGTTTTCTGGAAGTTGCGTAAAAATACGTTTCTTTAAGTTGCGTAAAAACTTTCTGAAAAAGGAGACGATGAATCCGAAATGTAACGAGTCACTGGCCGTGAATTCTTCGTATCTACTTACATAACTGTAAAATTACGTTTTAGGCAAAATCGAAATTCAACTATTTCTTAATCAGCTGTAACATCAGCTAATAGGTTACCTTAGTTTATTTACACCAAAGGACGCAAGGTAATATTAGCAAACAAGGTATCGCTTTCAAACTTAATTAAACGTTCATTTTCAATGTCTACATCGTTTAGAACCATCTGCTCTATAAATACTATAATGTAAAATATTATCACGGTTAGACCATAGGCTACGTTAATATATTTTGCACAACATGCTAGACTTTTAGTGATACTATTTAGAATTCGGACATTAAAAAACATTTTTTTTTTATTTGATTAAAAGTGTATGTGCAAAAATAAAGCCAGGCCAGTAAAGCCAATAAAGCCACCCAGCCAGCCAGGAGAATGAGAATATTCAAATGAATCACAAAACATTATATAACATCACGCCTGTAATCCTTGAAAAGTTGGGCAGATATTGTACACCCACATTTGGCAAGTTATGTTTAAGTGCCATGCAATAGGAGGGGGCGAGACTATTTCCATCAACCAGGCACAAATCTAGGCTCCGGGCTGGTACTGAGAAATTCCTAAAAAAAAAAACAATAACACTTTGCCCGACAAGGGAAACGAACCCAGGCCCTCTTGCTCAATAGTATCGCTTGCAACTACTAGACCACTAGAGCAACGAAGCAGTCCAAAATCACTCTGTACATCATCATCTGCCCAGTCTTTTCCCAACTATGTTGGTTTCGGCTTCCAGTATAACCGGATGCAGCTGAATACCAGTATTTTTACATGGAGCGACTGACTATCTGACCTCCACAACCCAGTTACTGGGTAATACGATACCCCTTGGTAAGACTGGTTGTCAGACTTTCGGGCTGACGACCCGTAACGACTGTCAAAGATCCCCAAGTGATAGTCGGGACCAATGGCTTAAAATGCTTTCTGAAGCACGGAGGGATCTTGGTATGTGAAGATGGTCACCCATCCTCGGATCAACCGCGGCAAGCGTAGCATAACCTTATCGATCGACCCGTGCGGCTGTTATTACTTAGCCACAAAGCCCCTCTATTCTGGAGGAATCACTCTGTACAACACAGACTAATACCAAAATACGCCACTGCGGTATTACCACATACTGCACATGCCACACACAAATTACCCCAGCAGCCATCAAACAAATCTAAACAGCAGTCAATCAATAATAGCTACTCAATCAACTCGTGATGCCAGGCCAGGGGTAGCCAACCGTCTGATTGCCAATTAGACAGCCTGCCCAGGTGTCTGCAACCTGAGCTCAGAATCCTCTTTGTCCAATGCAATGCCTCATCAGCATTTACTAAACAGCTCCCGGCTACAATAGAAATCTAAAACTAGATAGGGTTCTGTTTTTCGTGATCCTTAATAGAGATGCGCCGAATGTTCGATCAAGTATTCGTTTTGGGTATGTTCAGCGTATTTTTTTTATTCTCGTATCGTATCGACAGAACATTCTGTTACTTTGCCGAATAAATACCAAATATTCAAAACGTATGATTGTTTTAAGATTTATTTCTGTTAGATAGGCTTTATTCTGAGAACTTTAGGTATTTAATATTTGTAAATTAAACAAGCATTACCTTGTGTAATTTTTTTTTTCACAAAAATAATAAATCAACATACCTACTGCAAAATTCAAGTTTTAATTAAAATAAACAGTTTATTCTAACACACGACAATTTTGGTTCAACAAAGTTTACTGCTTTATGAAATGAACAATTTCATTTCAATTTATTTCAGTTAAGCCTTATTGCATCCATAATGTACACATACAGGTTCTAAGTAAAAGGGCAATAGAAATAATTATGGACACTGTCGATGTCGGGCACAGCAAAATTTTTAATAAGTAGTAGATAATACTTCCTATGTAAACAGGTAACTAATCACCGCGCAAAAATGAACCGAATAATTTGGCCGAATACCTACTCAATTCAGTACAATTTGGACCGAACTTTCGGCCAATTATTCGTATTCGGTTGAACCTTTATTCGGCGCATCTCTAATGCCTAAGTATTTACCCACCATTACAAAAAATGAAAAAACTCAATTTATCGAGAATTAAGACAAAACGCGAACCTAGCAAAAAAAAAACTGATTCGAAATGTATAAATAAATAGATCTTCATAATTTGTTTTTAAGTCTAGACATGTAAAAACGATTTGTAAACTTCATGCGAAATTAGGAACAATTTTCAGCGTAGCTTTAAATGGATTTGTGAAAGTTACAATAATATTCTGCTGAATGATGAATATTTCGTTTAGACGAATAAATTAATATTACAATTTAAATGGAGATAAGGTAAGGTAGGTATTAAATTATCATGAGAACATCAAAGGTATTAAAACTAACTTTAGTGCTTGTTTTTTTAGATTATCGAAGGACTCTTAATGAGGAACACTAAATTGATTTTAATGAGGTCGATCGTTGAACTTACTGCTACTTCCCTTGGGGTTAGACAGAAAGTAAGAAAGAAAGAAAGAAAGAAAGAAAGAAAATACGTTTATTTAGCACAGACTAAAAGACACACAATACACCAAATACATACATCAGATAAAAAATAAAATCAATAAAAGAAATTTGCAGGAGAGTGTGCCTCTCGGCTGCGCCAAATAGGCCCAGTTCAGCAAAAATGCCAGACAACTAGTGCCTGACGCTGGTTTTCAACTGGACCTGATGTGTGTGTGAGGTGACGAAAGTAAATCAGTTTTAGCTGCAACGCGTCGAGTGTATGCATACTTGAATAGAATAAATAATATGTCATACAAAAAAAAAAAAAAAAAACATAAATAGTGTGAATTGTAAAACATTCCAAGAATAACAAAAAATAAAACTAAAAATAAAATACTGATAAATTAATGAACAAATGAACAAATGAGACGGCCGCATGTAAGACCAAAACCTGTTTAGTCGATGCCAGACTTCCACGTTCCAACACATCGTCATAATTAATTTATCCGCGCATTTCATCGCACAATACGCTGCAAGCAGCCGAGCGCGGCGGTCTGTTTACGGACAGTTTGCAACTTGTGTATTTTAAACTTGTCTTAGCTATGGTTTGCAATGGGATTAACCCAATACGATGGATATATGAATAAGTCAGCTAAACATTATTCTTGGAAGTGGTAATGGAGTAAAAACATGCACAAATAAACGAAAAACATTTAAGGACGAAAAAGGTAAGCGCTGGTCGATTATAATATTATTTGCTGAAAAATTGGTAATGTGAAATGTGAAAGCAACTACCCACTTTTAATTTACCGCCTTCTTTCTACAGTCTTATGGATGTCAAATCAAAACATGGCCCAGAGGTTCGTCCACTGCCGGGGCTAGGTGAAGGATGGGTGAAAAGTGGTGTCATCCCGACATCATACGTCTCATTCGTGTGCAAGTAGGCCAGGCAACATCGGGTACGTTGAAAAAAGCAAACATGTTTCAGCGACGCATAAGTTGAAAGGTATTACGTTTTAATTTGTTTATTATGCATTTTACAGGTCTCACATCCGCGAATGGGACGCAGCAGTGCCGCGGTCAACGTAACCACAACAATCACCGGACCAAATTTGTGCGTATCGGACGGAGGATAGATACAGAGGACACCAGCCAGTTAACCGAACGGAGCGACTGCAAGAGCAAGAACAAAAGCAAATTCCCAGCAATGAGACTGTATAGTATTATAACAAATTATATACATTATCGTGCAACACTCACTGACAGAAACACTGACACATACACAAGTGGGTACATACATCATATAATTGAAACATTTAGAGCGACCATATCTAACTTCCTTTGCGCCTCTATGAGGTACTGCCGTAAGCGTCGTCTAAAAGCGTCTATGGTGGCAATTTCTCTGATTGGTGGTGGTAAGTTATTCCATATTTTGGAAGCCGCGTAACGGAAGCTACCTCTAAAAGCGGCTGTACTATGTGACTGGGTCGAGAGTTGTTGCGAGCATTGCCTTCTCCCACATTCACGTCTACTGGCTATCCAATTTAACTTGTCGTACAGGTAGTCCGGTTTCTGGCATTTAACTACACCAAACAGAAGGCATGCCAAGTGTAGTTTGGGTCTCGATTTCATTTTTAATGTGAAGTGTTTATTTAAAAATGGAGTCACGTGGCTTCTGGGAGGAATTTTATAACAAAACCGAGCACAAGCGTTTTGAACCCTCTGAATGAGCCGATCTGTACGAGCCAGTAGGCGCGGGCCATAGACTGTATCAGCGTAGTTTAGCCTGGACAAAACCAGGGTTTCAACTAGCTGCTCCCGTAGTGATTCGGATAAGTACGGCCTAATCTTGTACAGAACTTTCAGGCGGTAAAAGCAGTTTCTTACCGAGTCGGCTACATGTTTTTCGAAACGAAGGTCTTTGTCCATAATAAGACCAAGGTTCCGCGCCTCATAGACTCTGTCAATTGGTTCGCCCATTAGCTCCAGGTGAAACGTTGCTGGTAATTTAGCTAGTTGCTGCCTTGTGCCAAATACTATGTATTTCGTTTTGGTTGGGTTTAACGACAGGCAATTCTCTTCAGACCAGGCAGCGATTCTACGAAGGTCTTCGTTTAGATCTTTAACGGCAGTATCATATTCCTCTGGTCTAAAGGATATGTATAATTGGACGTCATCAGCGTAAATATGATACTTGCATTTTTGGAGGCATTTAATTATATCTGCACAGTATAAAATAAATATAATTGGGCCTAATATAGATCCCTGCGGAACCCCTCTTTCAATGGAAGCAATAGTCGATGTAAGAGCAGTGCCGTCACCCAAACGTAGATCCACAAGTTGTTTCCTATCACTAAGGTAGCTG
Organism: Gortyna flavago; assembly: GCA_963669345.1. Classification (NCBI taxonomy): domain Eukaryota; kingdom Metazoa; phylum Arthropoda; class Insecta; order Lepidoptera; family Noctuidae; genus Gortyna; species Gortyna flavago. Next base: position 13,997,305 of record OY770129.1, read on the forward strand.
CGGAACCATTGCGTAGCGCTAGGGTCAAAACCGTAGTAAATGAGCTTCGACAGTAATAACGGAATATTTATTGCGTCAAAAGCCCGGGAAAAATCAAGCAACACCAACAATGAACACATTCCCTTATCTTGGGCTGATAGAAGATTATCAGTCACATCTAATAAGGCAGTGGCAGTACTGCGCTGTTTCCTGAAACCAGACTGTAAGTCCGGCAACACGTTAGTTTGTTCCAGAAAATGCGTTAACTGGTGGCTGACGACTTTCTCTAACACTTTAGACAGACACGGTAAAATGCTAATAGGGCGAAGGTCTTTTACCTCAATTGGATTGTCATTTTTTGGTAAGGGCCTAACTGAAGCAATTTTCCATTGGTCAGGGAATGTTGACGTCACTATTGAGCAGTTTATAATGTCAGTTACAGTACTTAGTGCGTATGGCAGAATCATGTTTAACATACCAAGGGTAATGTTATCATAACCTTCGGCGTTACTTTTAAGGTTGGATATAATACGAGAGATGTCGTTCTGTTCCACAGGACTGATAGAGAAAATTGCTTCACCATGCCTATGGTTCTCAAAATAAGTCATAAGTGTCGTGCTTGCAACGGGGTTACCGGGAACCATCAAAAAGGTATTATTAATTAAATTTGGATCTGTAAAATGCGACGGAAGGTCTTGTCTGGGCTTATAGGGTGATAATGTGGATTTAAGATTTTTCCATAATAGTTTAGGGTTCTTTATTTTATTATTTATATTATGCTTGAAAAACGCAACTTTTTCGTTGTACAGAGAACTTAACACAAGGGACTTTAACTCTTTGTAGTATTCTTTTTTAGAACCTGATTTAGTTTTCCTGGAACAAGTTAATGCTTCGTCCCGTAAACGCATCATGAGTTTAATCGTATCGGTTATCCACGGATAAGACTTTTCCTTGACCGTACATGTTTTGATTGGCGCGTGAACATCGAACAGTGAAATTATGCGAGAATTAAATGCATGCACCATGTCATTTACATTGTCAAACGAGGAAATGCTTTCAAGACATAAAAGCAACAAGTCCATATTAAAGCTATCCATGTAAACATTTTTAAGTGGCCTAAATTTAATTACGTATGGTTTAAACTTGTCACGTTTTACGTGAAATTCCCCAACTATGACAGAATGACCGTTAAATGATCCAAAAGACTCCACTGACGTGTGTCTTGCTCTAAGGTCGGTACACAGGAGATCGATGAGAGTTTCACTGGAGGCTGTGAAGTGAGTAGGAGAGGTAATTAATTGAGTAAGACTGAGGCTATTCAGAAATTCGTTTGTTTTTTTTGTTTTTATGCAGCCTGTGTCCAGCAAATTCACATTGAAATCCCCCAGCAATATGCAATGGTCGCAACATCCCAGTGAGCTAAGCGTATCCGTTATAGCGTCCAGGAAAAGAATAAGGTCAAGCCATGGCGGCCGGTACGCCGTACCTATTGCAATTTTTTTGCCGTTCATTGACAGCGTTAGCCACATTTGTTCGACCGATTCGAACCTGGGATCGGCTGCGCTAGTCCAAGTTCGCGCGCTCAGTCCCCGCCGCAGATAAAAGCCGACGCCCCCACCACGACCAGAGCGCACACTAGCTGGCCGCGGCGTGTGACGCAGACGGTAGCCCGGCACCACCGGAGCGCGCCCCTCCTCACCCGGACGCAACCAAGTTTCATTAATGGCCATAACGTCGAAACAATGCCTATCGAGTGCACCAATCAGATCATCATGACCTGTACCCAATGATCCAGCATTAAGAAAACCAACTTTCAGAAACTTGTCTCCTTTAGTCATCATTATAATAATATAAAATAATTCCGAGATGTAGCAATAACGATATTAACAGTGCACATTCAAGAGTTTCAAAACTAATTTCATTTATCATTATTAATCTTAGTCCAATAGCAAATATGTAAATAGTGAATGTATTAAAATAAAAATGATATTTAGTGATAGAAAGATTTGTAAATAATATGTATGTAAATTGGAAAAAAAGTTTTGTAATAAATAAGTGTAGATAAATGGGTGTAGTGTTATAAAACTGGTTTACGTACAGTAGACTGAGGCGCGCCGCGAGGCACACACCTACCAATATATAGGTAAGCAGGAAGTAGCAACACAAACTTAATATTATTTTTGAAAAATTGACACTTACTACATTTAAACTTACTTTAAAAATCAGCATAACAGTATAAGAAAGAATGACCTTAATTAGACAATTAATAATCGGTGTAACACAACAAAAAATAAAAAACAAAAAAGTAAATCTATAATACTGCGCTATTTTCGCCGCCCGGTGTCGATGCCGGACCGAAGGCGCGCTGTAAGTCAGCTTCACAACGGATTTGGCAAGTGGCGTCTCCGGGTTTGTAACGGGCGAGAATACGGCCACGTTTCGACCATACAAATTGCCAACCCAGGCGACTACCGGCTTCACGAGCGCTCCGAAACAACTCCCGGTTCACCTTTGTAAGGCGCTCGTTCACGTAAAAGCGCATCGCAGGGCCCGGCAAATCCAGGTCCGCAGTAGTAATGCCGCGACGCACTCGTGCACCCTCAAGAAGCTCGTCACGCAAATCGCGGCGCGCGAGGCGCACGACGAGGAAGCGGGGGCGGGTCTCCACAGGCGCCGTCGCCTGCGTCGCGTTGATTCGCCTACCACCAACACGTTCGGCGCTCACTATGTCGCGAGCTTTTATTTTAACGCCAATCTTAGACGCAACTAATAACGCCGTGTGAATTGGATTTTCACCACTGGTCTCGGGTATGTTCGTGATCTGGATATCGTTTGCGAGCAGCTCCTGGTCTCGGTCATTAATATCACTCCAGTACAGACCGCCACCTGCAACGATCCCTACATACTTCTTTTGTTCCGTTTACGTTCCCTTTTATATCTTTGACTAGCTTCTGCTCGCGACTTCGTCCGCGTGAAATTTCTTGTCCTCCCGACCTACCCCGTCGCGTCGCATCTCCTGCCCGTGCTACTTCATTTTAACTTAATGTTCTTTCTAACTGTTTTTCTTTTTGTTCGGCTCCTTAGGGTCCTAGCATGATGTTATAAAGCCTAAAGCTTTCTTCAAGAATTGCGCTATCAAATGAAAATATGTTTTCAAATCCGACTGGTAGTTTCACACATTACCCCCTACAAACAAACTTGCAAACAAACTTTTACCTCTTTATCATTAGTATAGATTTACCTATAAGGGTGTACCTACATAATATGAGTATTCTGTTCTAGTCTATGCTTTTCTACGTTCATACACCTGGGGGCCACTTTGGCAGAATCTTAAAGCAATTCATATCACGCAATTCATCTGTTTGACAGTTTCACACCTATATATCCCTGAAGGGTAAGGCAGAGGTGTACCTATATCATTTTACGAAAACTCCATATAAAACTGTGATACAGATGAAATTGCGAAAAAAAAAAAAAAGGAGAGTTTTGAGTATGAATGTCGATGGCTATAAGAGTAGGGGAAGACCAAAGAAACAATGGATGGACTGTGTGAACGATGATATGGCTAGAAAGGGGGTGACTACCGCGATGACGACTAATAGAGAAGTATGGAAGAAAAAGACATGTTGCGCCGACCACAAATAAATTGGGATAAGGGCGGGAGAATGATGATGACAGATGAAATTGCGTGATATGAATTGTTTTATGATTCTGCCAAAGTGACCTTTTTAGGCCCCTTGGTCATACACGCACGCCGGTTTCGAGTATACACCTGACCTTTCTGAAGAACATCACCAATAAGATCACTATAATAATTTCCTTCTAGGACGTCCCATCCGGGCGTTGCCACTCACATCTGCCTTGTACCTACATACCATTTAAGTTACAGAATAAATTATATTTCTACCAAACTATAATGCAAACTATAGCCCCTAAACATTATTAATTCTCCTCATATTGCTCCACCTATTTCCGTACTTATGTACGTACTTCCTAAGCCTTTGTTCGATAAGATTTTGGGCAATTATCTTAATCGGATTACGTTCATTGGGTACAGTGACGTCACTAGGCAACAACCACTAAAGTAATCCCGCTGTAGTTAATTGCCCCCATTTCAAGGTATGCCCCAATAAATGTGGAGGTAGTAGGTATGTTATTATTGACCCGGAAGGGAAATTTGGATGATTCGGTGACGCGTCTCGGGTTCTCGGTTTAGTGATGTCATCTTTAACCTTTGTGGGGATGACTCATTTTGGTTTTCAGTCTTCCTTATTGGAATTTACGTAAATCTTGCCTTTCAGAGAGAAAAAAAAATTAAGCCAAACTTCGGTGTACTGTGGAACTAATAAAATAGTACAGGGTAACACTCATTGACGCGCAAACTCATCTGCCTAGCCTTTTCCCAACTATGTTGGGGTCGGCTTCCAGTCTAACCGGATGCAGCTGAATACCAGTATTTTACATGGAGCGACTGACTATCTGACCTCCACAACCCAGTTACTGGGTAATACGATACCCCTTGGTAAGACTGGTTGTCAGGCTTTCGGGCTTCTGACTACCCGTAACGACTGTCAAAGATCCACGAATGGCTGCCGGGACCAACGGCTTAACGTGCTTTCCGAGGCACGGAGGGGTCTCGATATGTAAAGATGGTCACCCATCCACAGACCAACCGCGGCAAGCGTAGCTTAACCTGATCGATCGACCTGTGCGGCTGTTATTATTTAGCCACGGGCCCCTCTATTGCCCCTCTCATTGACGCGCAAACTGTGACCATGAATTCAGTACATGATTCTAAATTCAGACATGACTCTATTCATTTATTCATTAATTTCAGCTCAGAAACACCCACTGCTGGATATGGGCCTCCCCTTTCTTCTGTCATACTTCCCGAATCCGTGCGTCCCTCATCCAGGTATTTCCCGCGACTTTGATTTCTACGCTAGGGTTAGCATAGAGGAGGCCTATATCTAGCAGTAGGTGATTCCGAGCTGAACTGAAAAATAGAGTAAAATTAATCCTCGGTTATCAAAAAAAAACACCTGTTTCAAAGAAAAGTCCTACGCGGTCAAAATGCAAGCACCAAGCATGCGTACCAAGTATGTTAAATGTATGTGATGTGGCAGTACTTAATTAAATAAATAAAATGTATGGTACAGCAATTTTTTTTTTAAATAACTGACTCTAAATTTTAGCGCAGTGGTGTCCAGAATTATGTATTGAATCCATGGTAACTGGTTGCGCGTCTATGTCCGTGCCGATGCCGCCCAGCACCCTAATTGCATCAATCAATCTCAATCAGAATCATTTTGAAGAATATTGCTAATCCATTGCTTCATATGTCCGAAAAATGTTTTGCTCAACAACGTAAAAAACGCAATGAATGTTATTGAACTGTCAAAATTAAACCCATTGCTACTGTTAGTGTGTTTCGCAAATACCCCGCGCTGTACAGAGCGATGATTCCTTTTTTCCTAACCTAAAAAAATCTTGTAAAATAGAACTATTTAATACAACAGAAGCAATTTAAGTACCTACACAAAGTCCCTTTTTATAAATGTCATAGGCATTTCTAAAACGAAAATTATCATTTTCAATAACAGAGAATTTTTTGCGTGAATGCACTCAAAAAGTCCCCAGCTTTTATAATTGTGGAAAAAATATAATTTACCTAATATCTTTTACTCGAAAGAACCGATATCTTTAAAACCCTGTCAACTTAATTACCTACCTTGAAAGTAACCTTTTAAAAGGGCACAGGTCATAGATTTTGACATGTCGTTGACATCGAAGCGAATGCCATGAGCTTATCCAGATCTTATGTTTGCAATATGCGAACTAATCCTTTGATCAGAGCCAGAATATGTTTGTTATTATTATCCATGAAGAGGCAGAGGTCTGCAGAGGTAGATAATGCCAGGTTATGGCAGGCTGTCGAAATATGCGTTTGTGATCCTAGCTTTATGATTTGCGAAAGGTGCATGTTATTCAGAATACAATGCGTTATTACAATTTCAATTTATTTAAATTGTTTAAATAATATTCTCAATATTTTTTTTCGTTTCTATGACTTCTTTAGGTACAGACGCCAGCACATAAACCTACTACAGGCTGCCTCCTAACCTACTACAGCTTGATGTGCTGGCGTCTGTACCTTGATGTGCTGGCGTCTGTACCGCCCTCACCTTTTCTATCGAACGAAGTATTGACAAATTGGTGAAACAAGGCGTGATAATGCTGCCTAAAAAATATCTGAAACATAACTGTAAACATAAAATTATCAAAAAAATATTTCAAGCAACAGTAATGTCACTTGACAGCAGGTTGACAGTATCAACGAATTCTTTATTCAACTCTTCAAAAGCAACTCCGAGATCGTTATCAGAAATTCACAAAACTTGCTGATATTTTGACAACACAAAGACTATTCAGGCGCACAACATGGCTGAATGACCCCGAAGTGCCCCGAATTACCCCGAACGCAACAGATGAAGCTTATATTGATAAAATGACAAAACCAAACGCGTAAAGACTTAACCCTCGGCTCGCGAGCGCAGAATTAGAGACGGTTCATTGGTTTCTCAAGAGGTGATGGAACTGATTGGCCGGCTCTGCTTTACAATACACCCTGTAGACGCTGAACAAGATTATAACCTCGAAACTCCACACTGAAAATTACATCTTAACTTAACCACCATAAAGTTGATTTTTATCTGGTGTGGGGTGAGTGTGGTATTTGGACTGTTGACGAAGAATCATCGCATCTGCTTAGCTGGATTTTATGTTTCATTGATTGGCATTGTTAAACCCGCGTAACGGTAATACGACCCTCTCGAATGTTTATCAGAAGATTTTGGGTAAATAGACACAATTATTTGATAAGGCTCGTTTTTGACAAGGGTTGGTTTAAAGTACCTCTTCGAATGTACTTTAAAAATAAAAGTAGGATTATTGTGTCCAATTTTCAATACTGTGTTTCATTTTTTATTTGATGGCTTAATAGCATAGGGCAAGGCATAAGCCTTGCTTGTTAGGAAAAATCAAACTCAAACACAATTATAGCTAAAAAAAAGTTAAAAGAAAAAATATATAAGATAAAAGTTTTGAACATAACATCACGCCTGTATTTTCCCGAAGGGTTAAACAGAGATGTATAGACGCCAGCACATCAAGCAACTACTATCTGTCAAATTTCTTTATTAGATTTTCAACTTTATCGCGAAAGCATTAGGTTCAAAGTTGATTGGGAAAATTTAACATTTTAAAGTATCTTGATGTGCTGGCCATCTGCACTTATAGTACTCTGATATTTCGCTAGTTTTGTTCAAGTCCCATGTAATAGGCGAGCCTATTGCCATCAAGCGGGCACAAGGCACATGTTTTGAATTAGGTACAATTTTTTTGAAGTGAAAATTTCTTTATGCGCGTTGGGCTTTTTGGAAAAAAAAACACTGAACTCGCGACACTTTTACCGACACCTCGCTACATTCGAATGTGTTTGGCTGTCCTCGGGAGGTACTCGGTTTTAATGTTTATCCGATTATGTCAGTGAGTGATGGCAAAGTATTCTGTTTGTGTTATGTTTTCACTTCTGTCTTCACTCTCGGAGAGCCACTGTTTCCATTTTTTTATAGAAAAGTTTGTCCGAGAGAAAAACACAACATGTTAAAACCATACTTAATATAAACTCTAAGCCCATGAAAGACATTAATAAAATCAAAAGCGGAAGTTTTGGCCGAAGCTCGCAGGCAGGCCGGGTGATTTGACATTCGATGGACATTCGCTGTCTGTTGCAGCTTCATATGGAGGGGAATAGTCCCCTCCCTATTAGTTATGAATGCCTGGTACATATCGCGTTGTATTTACATTTGCAGTGGTTACTTTGTAATTAATTTATGTTTTTTTGTGAAGTGGGATACTACTCGTAAGTTTATTTAACAGTCATATTTTTACTGTAAAATAAAACTTCAATTTGTTTAAGTAGATACCTCAATAGATACTTAGTAGTAGTTTAAGCGGGTGAAGTAGTTTTCATAAATAAAATTATTTTCTTTGTAAGAAAAACGGTGGGCATAGTAAACAATTAAAACATTGTTTGGCGCTGCCCATAAACATTTTTCATATTTAATGTAATGATAATAAAGGGAATTCAATCAACTAAAAAGATACCTAAAAGTTATTCCACTAAGCCGGCAAATGCCCGGCTTTTTTATTTAATTAAAACTGCATAATTTATTTTATTTTATTGGTCATTCGATTCAACTAACATCAAACGCATTGCTGTTTTGAACCTTATTTGTTGCCGCGATGCGCTATTGTCAATTACATAAAAAATTGCTACTTACTGCGCCATTTATGTATGTAAGTACAGACGCCGCCAGCACATCAAGCTACTACAATCTGTAAAATTTCTTTAATAGGTTTTCAACTTTATCGCTAAGACGTAAGGGTCAAAGTTGATTGCGAAAATTTTACAGTTTCGGGCTCAGACTAAATAAAAAACCAAGACTGTCAACAGTAAAGTGAAGCCGGTTTCGTAAAAATGTGTGCACTTAGTGAGGTGTAGTTCGGTTGTAATTGAGATTGTCGGAGGTGTAGTTTTGGCATACTTCACTGTATATATCGTTCTCAGCGCTCTGTCTTGGTTTTTTATTTGGTCTGAGGTTTCGGGTAGCTTGATGTATCTATACATAAAAAGTACAATCAAACAAGAACCAATTAAAAATATTACATACCTTCACGCCCGTATTCCCCTAAGGCAGAGGTGCACCTATTATAGTACACCCACAATCGCCAGTTATGTTCAAGTCCCATGTAATAAGTATTGAATAATTACATATTTACCTACCTACTCATAATAAACAGTGCTAATAAAATGCCGGGATACAATAACGAACAATAGTAACACAGTAACATGATGCTTACAAATATTGCATGATACGACATATGTGTACAATCGTGCGGAAAAGCATAATAACAATGTCCTTTCTCCTGTATTTAATAGACGCAGAAATAATGCACAATGCGCTTATTATATCGTCTCATGAGGGGAATTATTATTGTACGTACGGTACGTATTTTGTTTATGAATGTAATTGTTTGTGAGAGAAATTGGATACTTAAAGGGGAGAGAAACTGGTCGAAAGATTAATAAGTATACTGACCAGTTATTTTGTATTCAAAACTGACCCCTAAACAAGGGAAAGAAAGATTTATAAAAGATTAAAGTTGGACCGAACGTACTAATTTAAATTCGTTTTTTGTTGTACAATGGACACAAATCTCAGACACAACCAAGACAAGTTGTCAAGTTTTAAGAACTCAAATCAAAAATCTCGTTGAGAATCAGAATTAGATTCTGATTCACGTTGAGCTAAGTATGCAAAATGACTGTGTGCTACTCCATGAAAGGACAAAAAAGTTACATGTTGATATTAGATTTAATCAGCATCTGTAATCCTTCTGTAAACCAAAACCCACACTCTCGTCACTTCAGTCTGGCTCCATTTTCACCTTACTAGATCTATACAATATTTTGAATAGGTACCTACGCGATGACTTACAGCAGTTCTCGCGACTACATCACCTAAGTGCTCACAAGATGATTTTATGAGAAAAGCTCTGCATTTTCTCAGTCACAGGCTGTTATTTTACCTGAGAACCCATTTGCAAGCTCGCCCACGACAAAAAAATATACTATCGCTGTTCGAAAACCACCAACCACTCTCCGCTAACTCAATGACGCGCCCATTGCAGACTTTCAAAAGACTAATAGCTTCCTTTCAAAGCCAATTTCGTGCAAAATCATATACGAACATTGTACAAACTAAGCTAATTACCCCGTAATAAAGGACAAACGTTATTGACGACCAGCCATGGGCATTAATTGTCTACAAAGTTACCTTTGTTGTAGCGAGCAATATAATTACGGGCAATAAGCCTCGTAGCCCGGTAGACGAGGCCTCTAATGCACACCCTGTGTAAATTTGGCAGATGGGCTATTTGTTATCAAAGTGTAAGTGTCAGATTATGTGGACGTATTTCAAGTGGACGCAATGCGAGCAAAGACTACATATTAAGACGATTTATTTATTTGCACTTTTGTTGTTGGTTGACTTTTTGTCGAAAACTTACCTACTATAAGAAAAAATGGAAAGAAAAATATATTTATTTAGCACAGACTAAAAGACACTATGAGAATCGCTTATTTTTTTTATTTTTATAAATGGCATCTGGCATTCATCCTTTACGAGGATGGCTACTGCTTAACCGGACTTTCCTGTGGATGCCTCGAATTAAGGCCTCCAGCCAGGGCAAACAATAACTTAAAAACTAAGCGACAGCGCTAAGGGCAACCCCCTGGGGTTCGGACCTCGGCTCAGGGCGTCGCTGGAAGAGGACAGCAAGGGACAGGCTGGATCGGTATTATTATTAATATTTTGGGGCGAATTTAAAACTACAGGCTCAGCTGCGCGGGCTGGCTCGAGCAAGGGTCGGGGCGGGCACGGTGATGGTGCGGGGCGTCGCGACGTTCCTCGACGGCGAGGACGGAAGGACGGATGTCTGGGCTTGTACTGTCGTCTGATAGTGCTTGAGGCCTTAGTGCTCTCCTGGAGGAGGGTAGTGGCGTCGTCGGGGATAGTGAGGGTATGCCTTGGTCGACGAATCCTACTTATGCGGGAGGGAGTGTATCGGGAGGCCGCCGCAATCAGGGGATTGGGGTGCTTTATGGCAGAGTCAAAGAAGTGCTTGGAGAGGCTTTTCATGAACTGCTGGATGGTGGGGATTCTGAGATCTAGATGCAGATTCACATTTCGGACATAGATGAGAATCGGTTATTCAATAATTTGCTTTTAAAGTCTTTTTTTCCTGAAAGTACGCGTTTTATTGGTGTTTATACCTGCGTGTTTTTTGTAGACAAACTTTCGTCAGTTTTTCAATAATTTCCAACTTGCCCCAGTTTTTTTTTCTAAGCACCTGCTTGAGAAGATCCTAAAAAAAAATCAACTCAAATTTTCGAGATCGTCGATACTTCGACAGTTGCCCTTTAGTTGCGCAACTGTCGCTTTCCCATAATACCGCCACCGCCAAATGGTATGGTGTTTACCAAACACAATTATTGCCCGCGTCCATTTTGCAATATGAGATTTAAGGCTCAAATTAAGTGAATTAGAAACCGGAGAGGCCCTTTGGCCTCTGATAGGCAGATTTGATTCGGTACCGCCTTCCAAACCATTTGCAAGTAATTCGAGTGGAGGCTGGGTACTGGTGAGCGATAATTCGATCGTCGTAGGGAGACTATGAGGCAATTATTCAAAAATATACGATGGAGTGCCTATTTTGTAGAGCTGTGCTGTTGAGATAATAAAGTTTAAGATTCTATTACATTGAATTAGTTACCGGTACTGGCCGAAGAGCGACTGTGACAACTAAGCATAAACAATCTAACAGGCCACAGTCAATGGAAATTATCGTACGTCAATCATGACAATGGGTATACATGTTGACGATAACTTGCTTATACCATTGTAGCAACGTTTTTGTATCTACATTTTTACCCGATTATAAGGATGTTATTTTTATCTATCAGATCCTGCAGAGCAGTGGTGGCCCGGTGGTAACGGCGATTTTTTATCGGATGGAGCTGGTTATCGGGATGGTTATCGATGGAGCCAGAACCTCGAAAAATAGAATAAAATAGAATAGTCTTCTTTTATGGTTGTATTAGTGGTTGTAATGGCAATCATATCACTTGGTTTTAGTAGGTTTTTCAAAATGTTATTATTTACTTTATCCTTTTGATGGATTCTAATTTTGTAAATGTGACGACTTTGTAGGCCTTTTAGACTTTAGATCTGTAGATAATTTTTTATATTATCAAGTACCTGGTACTTGTTGACAGGCCTACGCTGTCCTCCCATACCTATTGTAACTTGAAAACATTGTAAAAACCAACTATTTTTAAAAGAGTAACCGTGGAGTTTCCTGCCGGCTCTTCTCCATAGGAAACGACCAATTGGAACCGTGCACCTAGCTTCTGACGTTTCACAAGCGCCCATGTAGGTTTATGTGAAATAAAATATTTTGGTTTTGATTTTTAACCCACCGAGTAATATTTTTCTGCTTACCTACTCGAGTTAGTAATCTTTTTGTATGCACGTGTTTCTGTGACATATAAACCTATTTTTCTCTTCTCTTTTTTGCCTACTCCATTAGATAACATATCGTACACTTGCTGACAAAACATGACATAATTTAAACCTTACAAAAAAAAACTAGATAAGGTAGAAAATTATTGCCAATGCAGTATTATTTATTATTTATTTATATATACTTTATTGTACACCAGAAATAACATTTAAAAAAACCGAATAATATTACAATACATACAATGGGCGGCCTTATCGCTTTCTACGATCTCTTCCAGGCAACCTTGGAATGGACAGTGATTGTGTAAATATAAAAAATGGGGTTGTCAGTGGTGCAAAATAATATACACACATATATGCACTAAAATAGAGACATAGATATACATATATGTATATATATATAATGCTGTGTAATAGATACATAAATACATACAACAGTAATTGGAACCCTATAGTTGCTTGTGTCTCCACTCAAACATGAAAACCCCTAATTTTCTCGAAAATTAGAAACAAGATTAGGGGTCCGAAATCTCAAGTATAAATGACAATAGGCCAAATCAACTATTAACTAGCCGTTTACGAACAATTTAGGATGTACTCGGTCAGTTGGCGAGTGAAACCGTGGGGCGTAACAATAGTGTCCCCAACAGATCCCCGGGACGATTTAAACAAGGGTTTTTGCCCCAATTACTTACGGATGCGTAATTATTTCCACCAAGAAATAGAATATATGGAGAGATAAATTTTGGGTGGGCTAGATGTGGAAACACATTGTTGTTTCTTCGTAATGTTTTTTTCGGTTATTTTGGATTTAGTGTGAAAAATATCGCCTGTAACTCTTGTCGTAGTTTAATTGCAATTTTTGCTAAGCCTTTTCAATATGGAAACTAAAACTTTTAACTCATTGTAACTCGAAATGATACTGAACACAAAAAATATATTTTCAAACTTTGGTACCGATTTGGTAATGATAGATACCCATAACATCTATTATAGAATTCAAAACCCACTTCACAGCTTCCGATAAACTCAATCTAAACCGCCGCTAACCAGGTATTAAAACTCCATAATCAACTCCGTCTGAAAGTTAAACCACCGTTAGAGATTGCCTCTCACAACTTCGCGTTCCATAACTACGCTGGTAAACATTAATCAGTGGTTTAATAGAACCTTTACCGCTTGTAAAACTCGTGCTTTTCACAAATGCTACCAATCAGCCAGTAGCCTTTCATTCCCAACAATGGCGCCGGATAAAATGCGAAATAAGATCCTTAATGAAAACTATCGTCCGTTGAAACTACCCTCGTATTAATCTATTATCGTTAAATCGGGTGCAGACGCTATTAACGGTTTAACGACATAATTTTGATTGTAGTTTAGAGCTATTTGGAGATCTTTTTTAATCTCGTGATTAAGTTCGTGTAATTACTTTTTTGGATTAACGTTACCAATTTTTTTGGTTTTTGTGGTTAGTACTTACCTTTTATGATAGGTTTTAAATACACATGTTTTAGGTACTTACTGTTAAATTGTATTATTGATGTGAAACATCTATTGGCGCACCATGGGATTAAGGCCGATCACAACCGTCATGCCCCTCGTCATGTTTTCTTTTCGATGCTTCACATCTGCTGGGCGTACGATGACGGCCATATTTTTTAGATTTTAAAGCAGAAATTAAAGGTAGTCTACCTACGTTTTCCGAGATTAAGGGCAGATTTTTCAATCGACATATAATTTTTATTCGTGGAATAAAAACAGATTATGTATGGAAGAACTGTCAAAAATTAAAAATGAGTCCTCGGATTAAATTATCTGGCGTTGAAAAATTAAGCCCTAAATAAAATAAATAGATTGGGTACTAACGCCATGTTTATGTTTATTTATTTGTTTTTAAAAAATATGTTTATTTAACTTCGGTTTGAAATAATTCTAACAGACTTTTCTGAAGTGCACAATTGCACGAAAGTTATGAAGTCAGAATAGTCTATGGCGCTCTTGTACCGAGTACTTATCCAATTTTTTATTTTTAAGTAAACAAATGCCTAATAAGTAGGTAAATCTTAGGAGTTTTTCTTACAGTTTCTAAGAGTAAAATGACAGTTATCCTAATTTTTATAACAACAAAAAGTACAAAGTGCGAGTGATAACGCATAGCTATACCTACTCTTTTTTTTTTCAGAAAGAGCTACGTCGGTCGTAGTCAGCGTATTATAATCGCAACTTAATAATACTTACTCTGAAAACCATATTTTATTTGCCTCATAAATCCCTCCAGTTCCACCTTGTCTTTTATTAAATGAAATCCTGACGGTTAAGAACTTGAGACAATATCATACATTTTTTAAAGATCGTGAAGCCGATTTTTCTCTGTATTATTTTTGCAGGTACTTAATTAGGATTTTTAACCAAGCTGTTCGCTACAGCTGTGTACAGCGCTTTAAGATTTATTTAGGTATATGACTTTTATATTTTCATTTAGGTACACATTTTCATGAGCTCATCGTGTAGGTAGCTAATGGTATTAAAAATTGACTGTGATTTACGATTGTGCCAAGAAAGAATTCTTTTCTTTACCTACCATCCAGCTTTTTTATTTTGTTAAGTTTTTGTGGAATTTCTACAGCTGAAAAACATTACCACTTTTTTTTTTATTTTCCGCACAGTTACAAGTACTGTTTACTGTATTAATTTTCTTCTATAAGTAACAAATTTTCCTCCCTTTAGCTGTGTTTAATATTTCCATATTTTTTTCATCACAAATATGACCACACCACTCAAAAATAACAAAGGCATACCATATTGTATGATAACATAAAACTTTTCCAAGGCTTTGACGGCTTGCGGCCGGAAATGGAAGGGACAAGGGCAGCCGGATCCGGCCCCGGAGGGTCGACTGTGACAACTAAGCAAAAACAATCTAACAGGCCATATTGAAAGGAAATTAACGTACGTAAATCATGATAGTGGGTATACATGTTGACGATAACTTGCTTACCTTTGTAGCAACGTTTTTGTACATTTTTACCCGACTAAAAGGATTTTGTCTTTATTTATCAGATCCTGCAGAGAAATAGTAACAGCCGCGACTTACAAGTTGTAGGCTGACAGGCCTGGCCCAGGCCTTGTCTTTGTGTAAATTATTTCATCAGCACTGTTCTCAAAACGGTAAAGGAAAACATCGTGAAGAAGCCAGCATGTACCAAAACTAGAACAACAAATTCGAAGACATGTGACATCTAGCAGCCCGCACTGGGCCCACGTGCTGGATTACAGCCCACTCCCTCTCATAGAAATTAGGCCTGTGTCCCAGCAGTGGGAATATTGTAGGCTGATTATGCTTATGCTATCAGATCTTCTTAGGGATATAGAGAAAGCATCTCATCCATAATAAGAAAAATTAATCAATGATTAACAAAAAGGGTCGCCTTTAAAAATTAAATGACACAGATTTTCATGTACGTCAGAATCGCGGGTGTATTTTTCAGATCTGCCTAAATTTATTGCAGTTATTTGGTACCTTCTGTGTACCTTTACGTACCTCTCTTGAAAATCTGTGTACCTACACCCGTACAATGATATTTAAAAAATTAGGTACACCCGCCATCCTGATGTCAGAACCGCGGGTGTACTGCTAACCAATATATGTAGCTAAGTACAATCTATAAGTAGATTTGGTACCTCTTGTGTACCTGCAGAAATACGTATTTAATAAACAAAATACTGTCAGGTTGCTGCGAAAAGCAAAAAATTTTTTTTTTCTTTCTTTGACGTACTTACTATTTTATAAAATAGTAACGACGTCAATGAATAAATAACAATATTCGGTAATCGAACCCAAAACCTCCACATTAAACAAGTCCATTAAACATGTATTGTGGCCATACCCGGAATCCCGAATCCAGAACCGCCGCATATCATTTAGTCACTACCTACAGCTGCGCTGCGCCCTGCGGTGCACAACCTTTCGCCTTTATAATATTAGTGTGATTGTGTGCCCATACTGGGAATCGAAACATGCAATTAACGGACACAAATTATACACAGACTCAGGACAACACTTTGTGTGATCCGCAAATTGTTGCTCTATGTGGAGATCAAACTCACAACATCGTGTTCAGCAGTCGCATACTACTACCACTGAACCACCGAGGCGGTCAAAACTACTTTTTTTTTTGGTTGCATTTAGATTACTCTGGTGCAAGGACGCAGTCATTATATTTCCTTGTTGCCTGTTTCCTTTATGATTATCCTGATAACAGTACTTTATAATAAAATATGAAATGATTTCCATTCAGTTCCAAGACCTTACCGAAGATTGTTATTTATTCTATGACGTCGTTACTATTTTATAAAATAGTAAGAACGTCAAAGAAAGATTTTTTTTTTTTACTTTTCGCGGCAACCTGATCGTATTTTGTTTATTAAATACGTGTTTCTGCAGGTACACAAGAGGTACCAAATCTACTTATAGATTGTACTTAGCTACATATATTGGTTAGCAGTACACCCGCGGTTCTGACATCAGGATGGCGGGTGTACCTAATTTTTTAAATATCATTGTACGGGTGTAGGTACACAGATTTTCAAGAGAGGTACGTAAAGGTACACAGAAGGTACCAAATAACTGCAATAAATTTAGGCAGATCTGAAAAATACACCCGCGATTCTGACGTACATAGATTTTCTCTAAAATCCCAACTCCAATAAATAAATAAAACCCACCCTTTAATTCACTGAAGGAAGCGAGACACAGATGTTTAGATACATAAAAAATATTATTACAGGAGCGACCAAGAGAAATCCTTTAAGCACCCCCACTACACTACCTTCGCTTTCAAATAGCAAATGACGCCATCGAGTAAATCTTCAGATCTGAACAAATAATGGCCGCCATACATCTCTGGCTACAACTTAATACACTGGACGGATCAAAGGACCACATACGGAAACGCTGCGAGCTTAGAATAAACCAATTATGAGTGAAATATTAGGGATCAGTCCGGCCCATGAAAGCCTTTGATCACACGTCGCTAACTGCTTATATTTCTTTCCGGCCTCAAGCGAGAAAGGAGAAGCCACCAAAGACCGGTCAAAATAAAGCGAAACTCTTAATAAATTACAGAAATTGGTGACCACGAGACTAATACCCCCGGAATGGGAAATAAGCCGGTCATAACGTCGGTTAACTGCGCGTGCCGAGTAATCATTTTCGGACAGGATATTTACTTCCGTCTGTTCTCCTGATATACGACAACTGCTCCGTTTATTAAAAGGATCCGTGTTGAGAAAATAGTAGCGCTACTGCAAATAAAGAGCTCCTAAATCATATTGTGTACGTAATGAAGTTGAGCGCGGAAAGTAACCGGAATTCGAGTGTAAATAAATTAAATGCGATCAGTGTGATGACGGCCATCGCTCCATTTTCAATTAGAATGAAAGCTGGGGACGATATGGATATTTTACGAAATGGGAAAATAATCGAATTTCAACTGAATAATGAGAGGACCCTCGGCGTACGTCGATGAATGGCGACCAGGAGAGCATGCGACACAAAGAGTATTTAACTCGTACTTAGTACTTTTTGTCCGCCACCCCCCGCCGCGCCCGCCCGGCCCCAACGCGATTATATTGTCGTTATCGCCCTATAACGTATGCAGAATAAAACATGTATTATCTATATTGCCAGCATCCATTTACCCGGTTTCGTTCGCTGCTAATCCTTTGATTTATAATAGACCGTTGAAATATAGCCGTTGGCCGCAATATATTTAAATTATTCGTGCAGTCAATTAACGAGATGGCTTTTGGTCCGATGTAGGTCGCGATGTGTTCACCGGGACGTAACAACCAGCTGAATTTGTACACAAAGTTATTAAACGCGAATTTGCGGTTGCCTAAACAGAATGAAACAATTTTGGATGTAGGTTATTTAATAAAACCTCGTGTATGCGTAAAAGTTGGAGAAATATCGGCGTAGATACCCGTGCTTATTAGTGAAGTCAAACACACCTTTTTAAACTAGGCCCCCCGGGTATAGCGGCGTATATTTGAACAGGCAAATTCCCTACAAACATTCTATTGATACAAATAATTCTCGCGAGGGAGGACTATATTTCACCGGTGGTTTTTGTTGAGTTAACGCGGGCAGGAAAGTTAGTTAACTAACTTTTTCGCGTTTCGTTAAAAAGCGTCGAGGATTAATGCGGGCGTCGGCCGTAATACTTATTTACAATAATCCGACTTGTGGGAGAGCTCCGCATGAATTGTTAGAATAAATTTTGTTTTCAGACGTGTTCTCCACTAGGGCTGGATTACGGTCGCACGATTTATCGATATTTATTAGCTCGAGAGTTTTTTCTAAGTTATTTGTACTTTCGTTACAAGTACCCACTTGTTTTAAGTTTCTTGGGTTTTGTTTTAAGTTTTTTCAATTTAAAAACATGTGTCTTTATTTACGAGTTCATGTTTAGTTTTTAAAATTTGGAGTTTTAGAAAATTCATTAGGTAATGAAGTTTTAGAAAATTCATTAGGTAATTTATTTATAAGCAGCTTTGTTCAAGAAGCAAGTAACTAAATCAATCATTATGGGTATAACTAAGTGTATGGAAATAACAGCCTGCCTATTCTGTAAAAATCTCACTGTTAAAGTTTAGATTAAGTGAGCTTGAAGTAAGCGGTAATTTCACCTGATACTAGAGATTGGCACTACTACTGTAATTCGTGGATCTTTGACAGTCGTTACGGGTCGTCAGAAGCGCGAAAGTCTGACAACCAGTCTCACCAACGGGTACCATATAACCCAGTAACTGGGTTGTGCAGGTCAGATAGGCAGTCGCCCCATGTAAAATACTGGTATTCAGCTGCATCCGGTTAGACTGGAAGCCGACCCCAACATAGTTGGGAAAAGGCTGGGCAGATGACTAGAGATAGGCACTATTGACTCTCACTTTACCTACGTTTTCTCGGTGAGATTTCTACATAATCTATAATGTAAAAATCACAGCTCTCTCTCTCTCTCTCACATTACTCCATAGAATAAAATCCAAAATATCGTCCCCTAATTCGAACTATCGACCACCCCAAACTAAACCATCACATCACTACACAGTCACCTACGTATGCAGATCGTAAAACCGCGCTTTAAAAATTAGAAACGTGCTCAATGCTCGGCGCCCTTTTATAATCCCTAAGAATTCTCCATAATGATGAGTCCATTCGTATGGATATTTGCGTTATCTTTTACCTTCGGAGCCTTGAATCAGGGGGCTTAATTAGAGGTCTTCGGAAAATATGGTCCTCGTACCCGTTTTTTGCATTTGGATAATTGGTATGCTTATTTTCTGGAGATTACTGTGTTGCATGTAGGCTTAACACCTGTGTCTTGCGTGATAATTGCTATATTCCTCTTTAAGACAAGAAAGCTTTTATATGCTGACACCTTTCAGAGCCGTCTTCTTCTTCTCGTTTCGATAATACATCTTTGTTGCTTTACGTTTGTTTCGGCGCTCTAGGTGACCACGTTCGGAACACTGTAGTAACTAAGTATATACTAGTAATAGACTTATTACTTTGAAGATACACGATTACTAACAAATGCGTGGATTGACTGGACAGATCCACTCAATCTGTGTTCTATATCCTCTAAAGACCGCTTCATGGTCTTCACATGATTTGACCAAGATTATGTCTGGAGTATAGAAGAGACCTCTGAGATTTGTTTCGGCCTTTCTTCTCAGAGTAGTCAGACACGAAACGCCGACCTCATCTAGTGTGTAAATATGATTGACGTGTAAAAGTGTTTGTACAAACCTACTTACAGAAACGAAATCATTTAATCTTCCTCTTACACAAAACGCGGTTTTATAGACAAAATAACACTTCATCAGAGCAGCATCATCATCATCTGCCTAGCCTTTTGCCAACTATCTTGGGGTTTACATCCAGTCTCATCGGATGCATCTAAATACCAGTATTTTACATGGAGCGACTGCCTATCTGACCTCCACAACCCAGTTACTGGGTAATACGATACACCTTGGTAAGACTGGTTCTCAGACTTTAATGCTTCTGACGACCCGTAACGACTGCCAAATACCCATGCACGATAGCCGGGACCAATGGCTTAACGTGCTTTCCGAGACACGGAGGGGTTTTGATATGTAAAGATGGTTACTCATCCACGGCCCACCGCAGCAAGCGTAGCTTAACCTGATCGATCGACCCGTGCGGCTTTTACTTAGCCAAAATTCTCTTTTCTACACTTCATTAGAGCATGTTGATTAATTTAAGCATCTCCTTAGACAGTCGGCGAAGCGTAACCATGCACCTTAAAAAGCATGATAAAAAACCTTCAATATATATGTAGTCCCACTCGTGTAAATAGATGCCATATTACCATATTACGGCCAATCACGAACGGGGTGGATACTATAACATTAGCATACTGCGACGGGAAATCTCATGATTAACATTTTTATTAAACAAGGATTAGCTATAATCCATTTTTATTCGACAATTAGTGCCGTTATCACGGTGGACGATGTCGTAAAGAGTTGAAATTGCCACCTATCGCCGAAGCAATTAACTAAATTGCTCTAACGCCAGAGATAACAAACCTTTAATTACAGTTTGACCTTTTTTTCACGATTATCCGTCAACTTTATAAAGTGCTTATTGAGCCACGGATTTTTGAACCGAGACAGTTTTTAACTGTTGTACGCAAACTGTGTTTTATAGACTTCAATAATTTCGTGAATAAAAAAATATGTGAAAGTTTCGGCTGATTCTAACTTTTGTAAAGTTAATTTTGATTTTGGCAAGTAAAATGACTGTTTTTGCTTTGGCGCTATATTTTTTACGTCTTTTAGAATTTTACAGGCAAACTTCTTTTTAAAACAGTGTTGGTATGAATGAGATGAAAATTCTAGAATATACATATATTTGAAAATTAGTCCTACTCCTACTCTATTTAATGTTATAAATGTGAAAGTTTGTATGTTTTGATGTTTGTTACACATAAATAATAAAGAATATGAATATGAAAAAGGTATTGACCTTGACCTCCACGCGGGGGCGAATTATGTCATATTGTAAGCATTGAAAATCTTATAGAATACCTACTTTGAAAAAAATTTAATCTATTTTCTTGGGATTATAACGATTGCAACTCCACAGCTATAATAATAGCTGTTGCCCGCGACTTTGCCGGCGTGTATTTTGTATTTAATATTTTTTTTATAGAAATATCCCGGCTAGCTATTTGTTAACACAAAGGCTGTTTCTGTGGTTTAGACGTGAAAAGGTAACAGACAAATAGAGTAATTCTCGCATTTTCTTTTTATCTTTTTTATTTAAGGGATTTTTGTACGTCTATCTTATTGTGCTTTCACAAATAACAACTTATTAACTAAACTAAATAAACTTATCTTAGTCATACAAAACTTAACGTAATCTAATTTATTACCTACTAAAAGAGTATATATGTAATATATAAGCTGCTTTATTTTCACATTTATAAAATTAAGTATAGATATGTAGTTAAAACAGAAACAGAAAACACTTTGTTCGAGAAAATTTATGCTCGTGACTATATTAGTGGCCATTGTAAAATGCATATTTGATAAGCCGTTATTATTGTAGACATTGGACAGCCACTCAGTTGTTAAACACAGGTGTCACTTAGATATCACTACATATATACAAGTTAATTAGAAAATTCATACCCTATATAGGTATATCACATATTTGAATAATAACGAGGGACTCGTGGCTTAATGATAACAGCCGCATGGGTCAATCGAAGGTTAAGCTACGCTTGCCAAGGATGGGTGACCATTCATGACATATCGAGACCCCTCCGTGCCTCGGAAAGCACTTTAAGCCGTTGGTCCCAGCTGTCATTTGTAGATCTTTGACAACCGTTACGGGTAGTCAAAAGTCCAAGTGTGGCCATCAGTCTTACCAAGGGGTATCAAGTTACCCGGTAACGGGGTTGTGGAGGTCAGATAGGCAGTTGCTCCATGTAAAATACTAGTATTTAGCTGCGTCCGGTTACACTGGAAGCTGACCGATAGCGAATATTCCCGAACAGTCACACCTTGTCCACACTGTTGACGATCGGGAAAAAAAAGTTTCATTCGTTCACAGTGTTGACGTACGGGAATGCTATGAAAAGCATTCTAGCACTAAGCACATACAAAAAATTTAAAACATATTAATATAAATGAATAATAAAGATTTAGACCTTTTGTACACACGTTTTTCTTGTCGTGAAAGCTACGGTTTATTCGTCATGGTACTCACTGGGCACGGTCGTCACAGTTGTATGGATCACTATGGAAGCTTGTTGTCGGACACGTTTTTTCTACTGCGCGGTTTATACGCCGTACCGTAAAGAAACCATGCCGTATACAAAGGGCCTGATCCTATTTTATTTTGATACCAACTAATACATAATATGAAATAAAGACGTTACATACAACCCAACAACTCACTATCCATTACAACGTAAACCAACACCGCAAAACTTTAAATACGAAACCCAATAAACTTTACTTTCAACGAAAGCACTTGAAACTTTATTCCTTCAATAAGTATTAAATCTCACTTATTCAAGGAGCGAAATCGTAAAGACGTTATTTTATTTTTTTATTTTACCAACTCCGTTTTCGCAGTTTCCTCTACTCTCTCTTAGTGCCAGCGCAAACTGCGCGACTTCTCGCTGCGACTAAACTTAGAGTTGTCGTTATCATCTGCGTCTTGTCGCTTCGACAAGATGCAGAGCTATCGTTTGCGTCTGCGACTTGTTGTTACGACAGACGTCGTGTAGGAAACGATTTATTTTGAGTATTCGAGAGAAACGGTCGTGTTGTTAATGATAATGTTGATAATGTGCTTATCATGCAAAGGCGCAGTGCACCATCCTCAGCGCTCACGGCAAGACTGACGCTGCCCTGTCGCATGCGACTGTCGTCAGATGTGCGTATGCATCGTGCGTCTAGTCGCTGCGACAACTAGCGAGAGCTTGGGACTCCCCCTTAGCGGTCGTCAAAATATATAAAAACCTTTTTTCCCGCGATTTCATCTGCGTTCCAGGATGAAAAGTAGCCTATGTCCTTTTCTAGGTCCCCTGTCAAATTTCATAACGATCCGTACAGCCGTTTTAGCGTGAAACAGTAACAAACAAACAAACTCACTTTCGCATTTATACTAGCTGCGCTCCGCGGTTTCACCCGCATAAGCAATTTTACCCGGTTTTTTTTAACCCGCGGGCAATTTTTTCTCTCCGTAAGAACCATCCTAGTACTTCAAGGAATATTATAAAAAAATAATTAGCAAAATCGGTTCAGCTGCTCTCGAGATTTGCGCTTAGCAACACATTTACCGAATTATTTTTATATAGGTATAAGATTAGATGGGAAAATATGAAAATGGAAATTGTCGGCCACAGACTGTCATTGCGTCTAGTCGCCGAGCTGTCGCATGCCGCATATCATGCGCCATGTCTTATTTTACCAATTCTACGATATTATCACCTATAAAGTATGAGTTTTCGTCTTGGAAAGGTAATAAACCATTGGTTTACGACATAATACGGTAATATTTGAATGGTCAAATGGCAACACGACGTGACCAAAAGTTTAAATACACTCTCGTTTATTAAATTTAACTGAGAATCAAGCAGTAAAATGTTACTTTATTACGAAATTTTGCGGTTTTGGACGCGCGATGTAAATATTTCATGTATTTGTTAATTTATAGCTTAATTCATTCATATTTCAAATACTCTTGAAGTGTTGTGTATTATTTTCGGAGCTTAAATCTTTATTGGTGTTAGGTATTTTAGGTTCAAAAATCTCAAATCAAAATGAATTTATTAATACGCACACTCAGGTAAGTAACCTAAATTGAACCACGAACCAGGAAATATAATCGTCACTGAAAATAATCGTCAACCTGTGAACAATACCAATATACTTACTAAAAATCGTTTAAAAAATTATATTAGCGTCTGCGATTTTGTTTCGCAAGTACCTATATGCGATTTAAAAAAAAAACGCGCTTAGCCTAACACATCAAAATGATAAATTATGGAAAAAGTCTCATTTAAGGATCTAATAACGATGTATGTCTGTACATTTTTCTATTGAACTTTGAAAAATATTGTAAACTTTTCGAACACGTTCACGTCCACTTACGTTTTCCGCCTCAAGAAACCCAGGTAGTTGCACATCGCAATGCAATACGCTTTCAACACGATATGACGTACGTATCTCAAGAAATCCTTCAAAGAATTGTTTTATTTTCACATTTCAAAGAGCCTTTAGATATAAAATTCTTCCAGAAGTGTCGATAACCTTATAGACGCGTCTGATTTATTCGAACCGCACACCTGCACATGTACTTGCGAAGGCGTACGATTTCTTTCTATCAAAAGTTACACACAAATCGCAGCCGATTTGCTTGGATACGACAGGTTAGATGGAGAAGTGTAGGTCTGATTTACATAAGATATTGTTGTTTAGCGTAAACATAATCCTCTCGGTGTTATCATTCACCGCTTTGAGCAGTGGTGATGAAATTATTTACGCAAAGTGCCTGCTTGGGTTCGAACCCACGACCTACAACTCGTAAGTCTCGGACGTTACCACATGCCCACCACTGCTTGTTGTTTGTTGATGTTGTTATCAAATAATTGAGCCCTAATCAAGTTTGTTTTTTTCTTGCTTTGTCGGTATGAGCGTTACGAGAACAGTGCTCATACAGTGTTAAAAAGATCAGCAGGTTGGTAGTACGGCTGACTGCCCCTGGAGCACTGGCAGAATACCTACAAGGTATTAGAAAGCCTTGATACTTCTGCCGTTTCCCTGTATCTCCGCATTTCCATCGCGTACAATCTCCTGGGGCGTAACTCGTTTAACGTCGAGACAAACAACTATTCACGAACACAGAAGACAATACAGTATGAAAACTGAAGTTTATTACACTGCGCCACAAAGGAGGGCGTAATGTAGCGTTTTTTGTATGTATTAGCCTGTAAAGTTCTCCAGAC
This sequence comes from Gortyna flavago, assembly GCA_963669345.1. NCBI lineage: Eukaryota > Metazoa > Arthropoda > Insecta > Lepidoptera > Noctuidae > Gortyna > Gortyna flavago. Next base: position 14,022,488 of record OY770129.1, read on the forward strand.
CGAATGTGAACCATGGCGACCAATCTCAGCGGAAACCAGCCTCCAGCGCCGGAGGTGCACAAGTGTGTGCGCAAACAAAGATGCACTCTCTCATCCCTCACTCTCGTAGTCCGATGGAACGGCAATCCGACACGACCGGAGAGAGATCAGGCGCAGGATCAACGGCTCAACCTGCTTTCCACCATCACCACCAACTTCCAAACTCCGGGCTGTTACTAAGAAATTCTCAATGGAAAAACCCAATAACACTTTGACCCAGGACCCCACGCTCAGCAGTCGCGCTTGCGACCACGAGACCAACGGGGCAGGCCTGTAGTCCACTGCTGTATATGAATATTCACTGCAACTAGGAACCTGTGCATATGGCCTATAAAGAGGTTTACTACATCACTGCTTTAAAGACCACTAAAATGTGATAGAATCACCGTGTTTGTAAAAATCATTGGCATACCTTATATTGTTTTTGTTAATGCAGACAAGTATGCTGAAATGAAATAAAATTGTTTATTCTGTATATAGGGTATCGGAATCACTTACACGTAATATGCTGCTGCTGCTGGCAACTATCGTTCCTATTTATTTATTTAATAGTTATATTAAAGTAAAAGCGAAAAATGGTATAATTTTCCTGAACCAAGACATTCATGTAGAGCAGTCATTAGCTTTCACTACCTTTAGTAACTACAAAGCAAAAGACAACATAATGCCAAGAATTATCACCGTACGAACAAAGAACAGCAATGTACATGAGACATTGAAATTTCATCTCTATGGTGGTCATCGTCAAATTTCATGGTGCATAATTGGGTATATATATATCTGTGTGCTACCGTAACCGTAACCTGATATATTTATATATTTTTTGTGTTATTACTATTATGCAGGCAGTCCCGGAGCTTTTCTTCCAACTCATCATTTCAGCTGAAAAACGTTCACAGCTGGACATAGGCCTTCCATGCACCACCACTTTGACCGGTTCTGTACTTCTCGCATTCAACGGGTTCCTGCGACCTTCACAAGGTCGCTGAGGTTTTCCAACTATGAAAAAGAAATGCATTTCAAGTACTATTCTCTTTTTCGATTTTATTAATAACTAAAATCGAAAGAGAGAAAAAACATAATTTATAGTTTTGTATCCATCGGTCCCCAATTAATCTCGTTGGTGGGGTCGTATATCAAAAGTTCGCCATTTTTGTTGGCCGCCACTGCAATCACTATAAATTCATGAGTTATGAGCCCCGCCTTACACTGTAAGTCACACACTAAGTTCGTTTGTTAGAGACTGTAAAAAGTGTCATTTTGTTTTATAGACACTAGGTGAAAATACTTCACTGAAGTATTTTAAGGATAGGTGCATTGATCTGTTATTATTATTTTAGGGATCGTGGCTAAGTAATTAATAACAGCTGCATGAGTCGATCGAACAGGTTATGCTAAGTTGCCGCGGTCAGTCCGTGGATGGATGATCATCTTTACATACCGAGACTCCTCCGTGCCTCGTAAAGCACGTTAAGCTGTTGGCCCCGGCTGTCATTCGTGGATCTTTGACAGTTGTTATGGGTCGGTAATAAGGGGTATCGTGTTACCCAGAACTGGGTTGTGGAGGTTAGATATGCAGTCGCTCCACGTAAAATACTGGTATTCAGCTGCATCCGGTTAGACTTTAAGCCGACCCTTCAAAATGGTTGAGCTGAATGATGCTACTACATCCGTCATGTTCGTGAACGGGCGCTGTCAGTAGGGACTGGTCATCTCTTTGCTGCCATGGCTTATTTTAATTTAATATTTGAATTGGTTTTTTTACGTCTTTTCATTACGGACGCTTTTAAAGTTTTACATCGTTCTCACATGCATAATTTTTAACATGAATGATGTAACCAAGTCTTTGAACCATATTATTTGATTTAAAAGAGTGTCCATGGAGTTTCTTGTCCGTTCTTCTCCATAGGTACCTACGCTTTGGCAACTAGGTTCATCTTTCTGACTGACCGACCCCTTGACAATACAAAAGCGCCTGTAATTGGTTTAATTGAAATAAATACTTTGAGTTTGAGTTTGACCCCAAAAATGGTTGGGAAAAGGCTAAGCAGATGATGAGTATTAATTGACAAACGTTGTCCTAACCCAGCACTTTCAGTTTTTCTCGAATCTTCCGATTTTCCGGAGGAAATTTTAAAATTGTCTTTCCCTAAAAATCTTATTCTTACTAAACATAACGAACATTAAAAAAGAACCAAATCGGTCCTGCCGTTCTAATTCTAAAGTGTTGCGCTTACCAACGATCAGTTTTTATATTTATTTATATAGATTTGGTCCTTTGAGCTTTAAAAAGTTACACAAACATCTTAACGACGATCTCTCGATTCTCGAACGATTTATCCATTTCTTAAATATTACATCATTGTTAAGGAACTATTTGCACACGGTAAAACATAAAGAAAATTCTTTAAAAAAATAAAGGAAAAAACATTATTTTTTAAACTGTAATAAAATAATTAACAAAGAACAAATTAAAACATCTAAAAATCTGAGTCACACTTTGATTTATAGCAACAATAGGTAATATCTTGCTGCTTTGTTAGATATATAGGTACAGATAATCATGTTTTTTTATTCTATTTAGTGACGAGTGAACCCTGAAAAACTTGTAAAAGGCAACAATTTTCGATTTTCTTCGATACGAATATAGAAACCTCGTTTTATTTTTATATTCTACAAATATAAAGGCTTCGTTTTGTTACGAAAATCCATTTTCCATTATAATGTGTTTGCAGAATTCAATTTTTCCAAAGTTTTCAATAACATAGACTAGGCAGATACTTGTTAAACATGTTTATTCATGTTATTTTATATCTACTTCTTAATATTCCACTCGAAGCCGCATTTATGGAGATAAATGTTATATTCTTGTTTTTACTGACAGATTTTATAAATCTCTAGACGTATAACTCCCATTAAACCCGCCTTAGGACAATTAATTAGTATAATACGGCAATTTCAAACGCAAATCTCCATGAAGTTCTAAATGAATTATGTTTGTTCTTAAAGAGTTACCATCCTCCTAATTATCGCAGCAATAAAATTAAGAAACTTTGAGTTTAATGTGGCAACACTAAATTATACTTAAAGAATTGTGTAAAATTTTATTATTGTAGGTACTTTAATGCGATTCAGGCTAACGTTCCCGAAGGACACGCCCACTCTCTTTCGCGGCGAGACAATAAGTTTTTACGAGCTGAATAGAGGCGAAGATTGGAAAAAATTCAAAGCACTTTTTGTCGAAATTCGTAAAAAAATGTTTTGTATTGTGAGTGGCACACAATGGTGGATGGAGGAAATGAGAGTCTGGGCGTAGCGGTGCTCAATTTAACTGGTACCCGCTCTGCCGCCCGCCCAGGCCCCCGCCCGCCCTCGCGTCCCCCGCCCGCCTCCCGCTTGCATCTTGTGTATATGCACGCAGTGAACAATCACGCTGGAGATGTGACACTTCATTACAAAATGCTTACTTTAATACTAATTGGGAGATTTAGAAAATATGAAGCGCGCTTAATTAGAGAGAAACTATGTTTAACTTCAATTAGTCACTAATTCAAAGTTCTTAACTAAATTAACTTGAGCTCAATCTTTTAGACACTCTGAATCATCATTTATGCACAATCTTCTCATAAACTATCACGTTACGTTAGGTACACATTAATTCCACTAATAGCTAATTCAGTTGAGTACTAAGTGCATTACATTTCCAACTATAATTTCCAGATACCAGGATATCAGACATGTAAAGGAGGTTGGTTTAAATTTTCCAAAACAAAACACGGTCGCTAATCTAATCTGCGTGCATAACGCAACGCGGCCGGCCGACGTTGCTTTGTGCCACACGCTTCGCTGAAATTTAATGTTTCGCCAGTGTACCAGACCCTTTGAAGGCTCCCATATTAGCCGCCGCCTATTAGCATAAAACCCATAATGGCACCACCTAAGCTTTTAATTAATTACTGGCCAGATACCGGGAAGTTTCAACGGCATATGAACAAAACTCTCGTCCTCTTTTTTATTCAATTTGCATATTACAAGCAACACAAAAATAACATACGAACCGAACGTTGTAATTAAACAATTCCTGGGTGAAAGAACTCTCCCTAACATTTTGTGGTTGTTAGTTTTTCTACTATTAAAATGTAACGGCAACACAAAATGTTTAAGCAACGACTCCGACGATGAAAAACTCATAAATGTTAACGTAAAAATAATAAAAAGCATCGACTGAACAAACAATCTCCGGGAAAACTAATTTATGCGGCGCATTCATTGGGGCTGGAGTAAGATGCTTGTGGAAATCTCTCTTTTATGTTTTGGCAAAGGTTTAATATAAAAATTACTTTTCGCATTATCATGTGTGCCTGGTAGGCGCCGGGGGATCACATGGCGAAGTCGCAATTCGCTGAGGGCGAGCTTTCCGCTTCTCTGTGGATTATCTCATGCGTGACAGCTGTTTCAGTCTCTGCGGCCCTGGTACTTAAACAACGGGAACAGGTAGGGTATTCAGTGTATTATTTTGATAAAACCATGTTTATTTTTTAAAAAGAGTTTAATATCTGATTAATAATTAGCGTCATATTAATGGTTCGGATATCATAATAAGTGCATCATTAAATAAAATTACAAGCTACACATAATAATAACATTGTAATTATTTGTAATGTAATGATACCCTTACGTCATACTAATTAGCCGTCCACGTGACACAAAATACACAGCTTGCGGTAAGTAGTAAATTTATTTATGTTCTACCAATTGTTTTAATTGGTCCTCCTCTGGTATGAACCTAATTAAAAACGAACATCTAGCCTATATTCATAAAATAATAATATCATCATTTTCACTATAATCGGTACCAAAAACCTCCGACTTACCTTAATTTAAAAAAAAACTGTTAATATCTTAAACTCCAATGGAATATAAATAAAAAGCACAACCCTAGAACCCCGATCTTCAAATCTTACTTCTTTATCGCTCCATATGTAGACGTTTGATTCGTGATCCCCTCATATTCCTTTGATTATTGTATTACGAAAAACGAGGGCATGGAAAAACCTCGTGTTGTGCACTTTTTGACGTCACGTAATCTATTTATTGTCAGCGCGTAATGAATGATGTTTTGCATGGATGCCGACGCGAGTGTTTTCTGCTTGTTAAAAAGCACCCCGGATATGGCGTTGCTTTCATGTGAGTAAGCAATCAAAAATGAATTTGTATTAAGAGATCTTTTTTTGGGGAATTTATTGAGTTAGATAACGATGTTTCGCGTTTTATTTTGTGGTTTGGCTTGATGAATGAGATAGCTCAATTATGAAAGCTTTTTATTATAACTATTATCCCACAGAATTTTTAAACAAAAGGTTTTGTATCCAATCTCAAAGAAAAAAAAATCAACAAAGGAAATATAATTATATCGTCACTCAATCAGACCACTAAAAAACTTTTCGACCACCAAAACAGCATTTTTTTTTATATGAAAGATGAAGATTGCAGAAGTAAATAAGTTACCAGCTACAAAAATAAATAGCCCTTTGACATTTGGAAGATAAGTCTTATTCAAAATCCTAAAACTTAAAGCAAATAAACTTATCCATCACAAGATCTATATATCGAAAGAAAATCAAACAATCCCAAAGAGATATAACTAAACTTATTCAAAAACACATCACTCTCAAAGATGCGCAATAAACAACAAATAAATGATAAATTTCGCCGTGAGCTAAAAACAAATAAACGTTGATGCTTAAGAACAAATCTGTGTTGGAAGCATCCACGCACATGCTTATATGAAGGGGGGGCTGTACAAAGGAAAGCAATTTAACAAAATAAAAAATTATATATTGGAATCGAGGAAGAAACAAATGATACGGGAAATACTTAAATCACGGGCATTGATGCGAAATTGGAAATGGTAAATTACGTATTCTGAATATTGTATACGAATGGGGTTGGCTTTCCCGTTTATAACTCTATTTAATGTTGATTTAAGGCTCACATTTTGGGCTCAGGATGTAGTCGTACTTAATGAGAATTCAGTGAAAATGTAAACAGTCAAAATTAAAGTATTTTTTAGTGTGGAACGCCGCTTTTGGCGAATCTGAAAATTTCGAAAGCGACTGTGCTGGTAAGAGGGCCAATTCCCGTAATTAAAAACGTTACAAATCTAATCGCAATCTCATCTCAGCGACAATCAATGTCAATAACGTGTCAAAAATGAAGGGAAATTAGAGGTATTTTTGACAGATTGAGTCTGAGTTAAAAATGAGAACGTTCTTTAAAGTTACGAGAAATGCCCCTCTGGTCTTCAGCAATAGATATTTTGTAGATAAAAAAGATTCTAAAAATGGAATGTAATATCCATGTAATGTGAATACATCAGTGTCATGAAAAAAGGATCAGAAATAATCACTATTCATTTTATTAACTTCATAAATTGGTATAGCGTGTATGATTCACATATCATAATATTTATTTAAATGCTTTTTGCTATATGAAAACTATAGAGCTGATTTTAGCCATTACATAAATATTATAACATTTGCATGCACCGCTATAGCTACACTCTAAATCACAAATATGTAAATAAATTGAAAAGGCTCGACATTAAATAACTTGAAATAATATATCGGTTCGTGTGCGGGGGCGTACCTACTCGGCTGCCATTGACAAACGGCTCGGAAAATATAAGCCGAATTATGGAAATTCCATTCAAGAATCGAGAAATTATAGCTTTTGTTCGTATTTTATCTCGCTTAAGTCACATTACTGTGCACTATCGAAATTGGTTTCGATAAAATTTGCGTAACATCATTCAACTGGATATAAATTCATATAATTGCGCGCTTAATGTGACATTCGCTCGACAGTGTACATTTTTATTTCAGATAATTTTTCGCCAGTTCATTGCTTGTTTATTCTCTCACATCTATTACGTTTTATTAAGCTGCCTCTGACGTGTGACAAAAGGAGTGCTAAAAAACGGCTTCATCACGGGTGGAGAAAGTTCTCGCATCGCTAGACGAAACTAAAGTCATAAAGTTTATGCAGTGACAACATATTTCAGAAACGTCGGGGCCTTTTATTAGACGGAGCCAGATGATCGTTGAATCCCCTCTCTCCGCGAGAGTTTAAACTTGAGCCGTTCACGGTATTGCGAAAGTTTTCAGCTCAACGAAAATACACCGGAACGCTTTCAAAAGAGTAATAGTAGCGAGTGATTTTTTCCGCCGGATCGGAACCGGATTAGGTTCACACACGGGGCGCCAATCAGAAACCTTTGAACTACTCTGGAGGTATGAAAGGTCCACCTCTGCGAAGTTGGATTAATTCTTAGGTACGTGGAAAAGTTTGAATAGGTATCATCTTATTGAACTGGTTTTTCGTCCGATGTAACGATCGTCTGGTCGATCTGTATATTATATACAAGGTGGCAGGGACATCGACGCGCCAACTGTAACCATGAATTCTGCATATGATTCGAGATCCCCTAGCTTAAATATTTTTCGTCGGCTATCTAAAAGACAATCTGCTGTTTCATAGAAAAGTGCATCCTCCATCAATCCTACGCAGTGAAAATGTATAGTGTGTACAGATTTCATTTAAATCCGTTTTTTAACGTGAAAGTGAAACTTATAAAAGATACTAGCTTCTGCCCGCGGCTTCGCCCGCGTGGTTATCGGAAATTATCCCACGGGACAGTAACGATGAAGTAGCCCATGCCCTTCCCTAGGATGCTATCTATCTCCTTGCCAAATTTTGTCGAAATCCGTCCAGTGGTTTAGGTGTGAAAAGGTAACATACAGGAAGAGGTACGTACTTTCGATATGGCTCACTATTTTGGGCTTCCACATAAAAGGTAGATAATTATGCTGTCGCGGACATTTATTTAGAACTGTTTAAGAAAAACAGTCCCACGATACATTATATTAGTGTAACAACAGCGCATCTGCGGGATTCAGCCCTAGTAAAGGTTTCTGTGGCTCTATGGGACGCCATGTAAGTCGCCTGCTGCTGACGTCGAACTTGTGACTGTTCTGGTGTCTCCGCAGCCCGTTGTGACACCACTATACTCAGCATGCTGTTGACACCGATCTTGGGGCTGTTCCGGTGTTTCTGCAGCCCGTTGAGACACCAGATACTAAGTCTGCTGTTGACGCTGATCTTGGGACTATTCCGGTGTCTCCGCAGCCCTTTGAGACACCAGATACTCAGCATGCTATTGATGCCGATCTTGGGACTTTTCCTGTGTTTATGCAGCCTGTTGAGACACCAGATACTCAGCATGCTATTGATGCCTATCTTGGGACTGTTCTGGTGTTTCTGCAGCCCGTTGAGACACCAGATACTCAGCATGCCGTTGACGTCTAGGTTGACACTGTTCTGAAGTTTCAGCAGCTCGTTGAAATGCCAGATACTCAGCGTGTTGTTGACGATAATCTTGGAACTGTTCTGGTGTCTGTCTCAGTAGCTCTGTGTGCGCCTCACGCACCGCCTGCTCAAACCTTCGCAGCTCAGTTTGTTGAGACGTCTCGTTAAGTCTAGCTATTTTTATAGCTCGAGCTTTATTAGAGCTTTATGAAATATATATTAGACTTACGCTTTTGAGTCATTATTGTAAGTACTATTTAAAAAATCACAAAATCCGTAGTAATTTTCAATCTAACTAAAACAATTCCATTAGCTAATTATGAGGAAAACGAATCTATGTTCTTCCTACTTACAACACAACCTAAACCTAAAACTATACGTTAATCTTAAACTAACAAAAAAAAACAATTGTAATAATCTAAGTAATGAAATGTGATTTGATTTGATTTGATATTTCTTTTTAAAATATCATCTGCCTAGCCTTTTCCCAACTATGTTGGGGTCGGCTTCCAGTCTAATCGGATGCAGCTGATTACCAGTATTTGATGTAGGACGACTGCCTATCTGACCTCCACAATCCAGTTACTGGGTAATACGATACCCCTTGGTGAGACTGTTTGTCAGACTTTTAGGGGTTCCGACGACCCGTAGCGACTGTAGAAGAAAATATCCACGAATGGCAGCTGGGACCAACATCTTAACGTGCTTTCCGAGGCACGGAGGGGTCTCGGTATGTAAAGATGGTCATCCATCCACAGACCAACCGTGGCAAGCGTAGCTTAACCTGACCGATCGACCTGTGTGGCTGTTATTATTTAGCTACGGGCCCCTCGGGCCCTTCTTAAAATATACTACCTAAAAATTATAATTATGCCTACTCATTCATTTCATTTTGGCAGTTCAACAACATTCATTGCGTTATTTATTTACGTTGTTGAGCAGACAAATTTTTCGAACATATACAGGTAAAGCGATGGATTAGCGATATCCTTCAAAATGATTCAGATTGAGATTGATACTGTGATTGGTACGCAATACGTATTATAAAAGTGCTCTGTGCCTCACGCGTCTGCCTGCCCGCGTTCGGGACCGCCGCGCCGCCGCGCCGCCGCGCCGCCAATTTCTATGGCGCTCTACCTCAGGTCAATCTTATCGTGATAACTTTTAAAGAATTAGTCCAAATTACTTAGTGTGAAAGACAAAGTTTATCTACATTAAATACCCAAAGCGATAAATGTATTAATTGTCATAAGAATTAACTAAGTACTCTAAAATGTGCATTGTAAAAAAAGTATCCGATTTAAATGTATTTATGGATCACTATTTTGGATATAATGGCTTCCACATAAAAGGTAGATATATGCTGTCGCGGACTTTTATTTAGAACTATTTAAGACAAACAGTCCCACGATACATTATCTTCGTGTAGCTGTAACGGTTTAGGCAGCGCACGCCAAGATAGCTCTCAGAGGGCAGGAATTTTTCCGACTTACTAAGAAGGCCAAAAAAAAATTACACAAAATCTTTATAAATTGTAGCCTATGTGTTATTCTGATGTATAAGCTATATTACTGTGAAGTTTCATCGAAATCCGTTCAGTAGTTTTTGCGTGAAAGAGTAACAAACATCCATCCTCACAAACTTTCGCGTTTATAATATTAGTAGGATATTCTCTTTATTTATAACTAGCTATTGCCCGCGATTTCGTCTGCGATCCAGGATGATAAGTAGCCTATGTCCTTTTCCAGGTCATGATCTACCCATGTGCCAAATTTCATCCAAATCCGTACAGCCGTCTTAGCGTGAAAGGGTAAAAAACAAACAAACTTACTTTCGCATTTATAATATTAGTTAGGATAATATTGGAGTTTATTTATAAACGTTGCTTATAGTTAAGTAATGATTAGCGACTGTTTAGCCATACATTTTAAACGTTCAAACGTCTCTTAACCTTAAGCAACGTTTATAAATAAACAATATTAAGCATTAAGGGAGGGCGCCCACGAGCAACTTTTGTCTCCGCAACAAATTTTTCACTCATATCAAGTCTACTGGTTTGCATAAAAGTGCATGCATGTAGCGAAACGACAGCTGGGAGACATTTTTGTCCGCGGGTTTGGACGCAACTGTCGCTCATCTATGGTTGCAATGCAAGTGTGCGCACGGCGACAAAAAGTTGGCGGTTAGCCAGTTGCCGCTCACGTTGCTGGCGCTCCCGTGTGCGCATCGTCCAAATCTCAGCGAGGAGACAGCGACAGCGACAAAAAAGTTGCTGGGCGACTAAGTTACTCGTGGGCCCTCCCTTTGAACTATACTTACGTTTAAAATCATTTCACTCAACCCCAGATTGTATCATACCTAATTAAGATCAGGCATGGTTACATACAATATACGAACATATAAAACACACGCTTATTTGAACTGAGAGGCGAGCCGGGATAATTAATCAAGTGTCAACATTGTGGCGAATGCTTGGCATACGACGTATCAATCCTTGTATAAGTAGTAACTGTTGAAGATTTATTTTTTGGAACTAAGTTCATTAAGCACTCTCTGTTCTTTTTTTTTTCGCAGCTTGCAGTAGGAGTAAACTGGTAGAAAACGTCACGTTTAGAAAAAGCGTTATACCACCACCACCATGCGACTTTCTCTAGAGATAGTTTTAGATTTTCGAGGATGCTAAAGCCAAATTTCAAATTTTTCGTCCAGGATGTCACTTTCATGGATTTATAGGTCACTGATAACGAAATTAAGCTATAAGTAAGTAAAAAAAAACTGTAATCCCAGATTCTCTTATCAGGAGATTTGTTCCTGATCTGAAAAATTTCATCAACGGTACTGAACGGATTTTGATGAAACATTACAGTAATATATCTTATACATCAGAATAACACATTGAATACCTTCTATCCCGATATTCCCACGGGATCGACACTTATGCAGGTTAAACCGCAAGGCGCTGCTATTTTATTTATTTTTACTTTACACAACACTCACTATACAATTATTATTAACACCAGAATATGATAACCTCCATGTGAATCTAAAGGAAAAACACAGTATAAAAAGCTCCATTCTTCTTTGAACTTCAAAGGCTTTGTTTTGGACACTCCTACACATTCATTAAGTGTCTCTTTACAATATTTCTCTCTCTTGTTTCTGCAAAAAACAGTAGTTTACGTTCTTTGCAGCTAAAGTTGGAACGTATAAATCTTTTCTTTTGAAGTAATTTAAAAAGTTTTTACCAACTTCTAGTTTATTTCCTCTGTTATAAGCTAGTCTATACAATTTCAAAGAATACACGTAGTTTTTCTCATTTGTATATTGGATTAAAAACTTTAGCATACGTTTTGTAACGTTCACTGTATACTGTTCTTAGTTTTAGATTAATTAGCTCTTCTTTAATTTAATTTATTAGGTAGGTGTTTCATATTTAAAAATATGTTTATTTCTAAAATACTTTCTACCTGAATCAGGGTGCAAAACCAGACAAGGAACTCTTGAAGATGTTATTATAGACAATTTATATTGCTCTGACTAACTAATTGAAAACAATTACAGCCGCACGGGTCGATCGATCAGGTTAAGCTACGCTTGCCGCGGTCGGTCCGTGTATGAGTAACCATCTTTACGTACCAAGACCCCTCCGTGCCTCGAAAAGCACGTTAAGCTCAAGTCATTCGTAGATCTTTGACAGACGTTACGGGTTGTCAGAAGTCGAAAAAGTCTGACAACCAGTCTTACCAAGGCGTATAGTGTTACCCAGTAACTAGGTTGTGGAGGTCAAATAGGCCGTTGCTCAACGTAAAATACTAGTATTCAGCTGCATCCGGTGAGACTGGAAGCTGAACCCGAAAATGAAAAAGGCGCGATTACGGAATTAGGTAGCCACCACCATATCTTTTCCTGTCGCCAGACACCTTTGCTGCATTCTTGTTACATGCCGTAAATTCACAATGATGAAACATTCCAACTTTGCGAAACCCATTGGAGTTGACGGTGTCCTAAAATAAATAAAAATCATTGTCTAAATAATAATAATTAAGTTGAAAGCTTAGCTTAGCGAAATCCCAACATAAATCTTGAGGCAATCTGTTTCACCACTAAATTACCTACCTCTACAGCAATAGTACCGCAATCTCGATAAATTCTCAACATTTGTCTCTGAGCCAACGACATTGTTTTACCTTTCACGTCATGAAACACAAACACAAACTTAAGTCAAGCAATATTTATTTACGGTGAACAAAAGGGCTGGGTACAGATAGCTTCAAAAATACACACATCAAAAGTGTCTAGGGATCAAGCATTTTTATGCGGATTTCTTGAGATTGAGATGTGGCTTTGTAATAAATTTATGATTTTATAAATTTATATGGATCCTTTTTGGTGCATTTCATAATTTGAATCAGGAACTGTGAATCAAATTCGAGTAAAAGATGAAAATCAGCTGTCAATATTTTCCCTATAAAAACATACAACGCATTGAAGACATTATCAGTGCTACTGTTTCGCTACTACTGATTAAAACCAACGTTATTATGGAGCGGCGACGTCATTTAAGCAGGGAAGAAATGCTCAGAGCCGTGGGAATGATAGAAGCTGGTTCCCGGCAACGTACTGTGGCTTTAGCTCTGAATACAAGTCAGAGTGTTATCAGTCGACTTTGGACACGTTACCGAAGCACTGGTACCGTGGCTGAGCGCCATGGAGGACGGTATCGCTGCACCACACGGAGACAAGACCGATACATTCAAATCTTAACTCGAAGAGCTCCAACAATAACCGCCATGATGTTAGCCGTGAGGCTTCATCACTCTTCAGGGAACTTAATTAGCGACCAAACAGTCAGAAACCGCTTGCATGAAGTGAACCTTCATTCCCGAAGACCGCTACGGGTACCACCTATAGCAATGCACAATCGTAGGATTCGATATCAATGGGCTCTTGAACACAGAAATTGGGCAGAAGAACAATGGCGTTTCGTGTGCTTTTCTGATGAGTCTCGTTTTGGTATGAGACCGGATACAAGACGTATACGACACTGGAGAACCCCTGGACGCCAACAGCGATTAAAATCCTGCCAGGAAGTCCATCCTTATAGTGGTGGAACCATCATGGTATGGGCGGGTATTTGGATCGGCGGAAGAACTGAGTTGATTTGGATCAGAGGCAACCTCAACGCTCAAATTTATGCTGAGACGATTGTATCAGACGTCATCGTTCCTCTACAAGTGCAAATCGGTCCCTTATTTCAGTTAATGCATGATAATGCACGACCGCACACCGCAAGAGTTGTAAGACAGACTCTCGCCGCAGCTAACATCAATGTCCTGCCCTGGCCTGCTCAGTCGCCAGACTTGAACCCGATTGAGCATGCATGGGATATGCTACAGAGAAGATCTCTGCCGAATATGGAGGGTATCCAGTCGCAAGAAGACCTTTTTTTGTTGTTGCAACGAACATGGGCGGCCATTCCACAGCGTGATTTGGATGAACTCATTTTGAGTATGCCAAACCGATGTTCTTGTGTTGTTAGTGTTCGCGGTAGAAACACGGATTATTAATTGTTTAAGTTACCCAATAAAATTTTAAAGAAAACTGTTATTTCAGTCTTTTTTTCGAACTTTTGTGTTAGTGGTTCAAATGTCAAAAATCCCTTTATTAGGAAAATGGCAAATTTCTTTATTAATGCAAAGGTGACTTGGTTTATCGTTACTGTGACAAACGAAAACACTTTATTTGATGAATCCTTAAAGAAAATTTTAATTAATATCAATCAGGAGAAAAGTTATTGCAAAAATATATGTTGATCCCTAGACACTTTTGATGTGTGTATGTACACATAATAACATAATCAGCCTATAATGTTCCCACTGCTGGGACACATGCCTCCTCCCCAATAAGCAAAATTCGAAGACATGTGACATCTACCAACCCGCACTGGGTTGATAGATGCCACATGTCTTCGAATTTTGGTTCTAGAAAGTGCCGGTTTCCTCACGATGTTTTCATTTACCGTTTTGAGAGCAGTGGTGATGAAATTATTTTACAAAGTAAAGCGCCTGTCTGGGTTCAAAAGACCATTACCACTGGGGCCACCATTGCTCTACACTCAAAAATATACAATGTATACACCGACAAGAATTCAACCGATTGGCTAATAACAGTCAGTGTTCCATTATACTATATCCATGTGAAAACCACAGAAATTCGCTGGATGCGAGAATCTTTTTGATACTGACTGTACCATGTTAGCATTTTACGATTCTAGCCTTCTAGGCAAACAATTTGTATTCGCGTCCAGTATAAGTTGTAAAAGTTGGCTTCTTCAGGTGATGACAGCATTTTGTCCAGGTGCAATTTGATAAGCAGACAGCGATGCCTAATCACATGGATTTTCTTTGTTCCATTTAAAAAGTTTGGAGTTCAACAACCTCTAGACTTTTTCTGCGGTCATTTTAAGTTGTCTTTTTCGTAGTATCGCTATAAATTGATTGTCTGCTTCAATATTTATTGTTTGTAGTGGTTTTTCTTGTTTCGAAATAATGTTCAAGATTGTGGGTAGATATTTAATTCAATTATTCAATTATATGTAAATTGCCATTTCGTATTCATTGGACATCTTGTCATTAGAAGTTATTGAAATAATGTTTATTTCTGTTAACACGTAATTTTTTTGGTCAGTGTTTTACTAGTTGGCGCCTTCCTTAGCTGACTAAATCTGAAAAAAATCCCTGAGAAAAAACGCCGAAACAAACCCATTCAGAAATAATGAAAAAAATTGCATAGCCCACTCCCTCTCACCGAGAGGAGGCCCGTGTCCCAGCAGTGGGAACATTATAGGCTGATTACGCTGTTTCAGTTTCATGTATCAGACCAACACCCTGTCTACTATTAGAAGTTATACACAGTAAGCTCAAAATAATGAATTTCAGCAAACTTCCAAAACCACTTAAATCTATTAATACTGAATTGAACGCAAACTAGGCAGATTCGATCCTAGGTTAACTTCGTACTAGACTTATAATTGGCCTTTATGAACTTCCTAACTTAAAGTGTATGTTGAACCTGACTGCACTCTGTGTGTGTAGGAAATGAATAAGTTATAATACTCGTAGATAGTTGCAGATACACGTGGATAAATTGAGTTAGTGTAATATGTAAAGTGGGCGGTTTGTTGCAATGTATTGTTTGTCATCAGCTTACATTTTGTACTGGAGAAAGTAGCTTAGTTCTTGGTGTGTTTTGACTAACATGTTGTTTGGAAGAAGAACAATCTAACGCATTATTAGATACCTCATGGTATCAGTAGGTAATCTACAGATATGGATTTTGACTGTAGAATTTAAGACGCTGAACCACCTGCAAGACGTAGAATCTTATAGTGTAAGAATAACTCATCAATATTACTGACCAAGGTCCAAGGTCAAAGTTCTGGAGTGGCGACCGCGTACCGGAAGACGTAGCGTTGGAAGGCCTCCCACAAGGTGAACCGACGACCTTGTGAAGGCCGCAGGAACCCGTTGGATGCGAGAAGCACAGAAACGGTCTAAATGGAGGTGCTTGGGGGAGGCCTTTGTCCAGCCGTGGACGTCTTTCGACTGAAATGATAATGATGATTACTGACCAGCAATCCGCCCCAGTTTCGCACGGTTTTTACTTGAAATAACATCGTGATTTCTTTACTATATGTGAGTTTAATTATTAATGTATAGACCTTCCGGAATAAACTTTCAAAATGATAAGAAACCGCATCAAGGTCAGTTGCGTAGCTTAGAAAAATCAACGCAGTCACACAGACAGACACAAAAAGCCGAAAAGCGATACATCAGACCATTCTTATAAATATGATACAACAACCTTACTCCATTTTTCATTCCTCCAAGTTTCCCCTTACAAATCAAGGTACGAAGGACTATCAATTCAAAAAACAAAAGCAACAACAACACAAAACGAATAGCCACATTCGCAACTCTCTTCCAAATAGTTCGCTCAGCAAGGCACTGGTTGCTGCAATTGCAGCTACGTCTCACTAATTGTGAATAAGAACATTCGCCACCGTTCCCTTTTGTTAACTAAATTAAATTAATTGCGAGGAAATATTTAAATAGAGGAGTGCTTGAGTCTCTGCGGCGCAATTGGCAGCAAACCTTACAACTTACTTTGTCTAGACTTTCGACGAGACGATTGTTTAAGACGTACTCTTTTTGTATAATGAGATCATATTTCGGTGTTGTATTGCTTCTGATTTTGCTTTTTAGTTTGTCACGTATACTTTTTGTGGTGTATTTTACTTTTATTATTATTAAAAGAGCAGTTGTGGCAGTGGGTCGTGGGCTCGAACCTATGTGTAAATAATTTCATGACCACTGCTTTCAACACGGTGAAGGAAAACATCATGAGGAAACCAACATGTCCTAGAACCAAACTTTAGAAGGCATATTACATCTACCCACACTGGGACTGCGTGGAAGATTACGACCACTCCCTCTTGAAGGGAGGCCTGTGTCCCAGCAGTGGGAACATTATAGGCTGATAATGTTATGTTATAATGTTATGTTTTAAAAACCTGTGAGGGCCAACCACTGCAGAGCAAAGGCCTCCGTACTCTCTTTTCACTTCTCTCTTTTTAAAGCTGCTAAGGACCCAAGGAGTCCAGCTTATCCCGCCATGACGGAACTTGAGCCTACCGCGATGTCGCTTTGTTTTATTGGTTTTCAAACTGAACTTCATAGAAAGGACTCTTCCGTGTGTTTTCGTTGTGTTGAAGTTTCCTTTATTAACTTGCACATACTGGTGCAAGTTAATAAAGGAAACTGTTGTTCATTTCCATGAGTACTACACTCCCTTAAAGTATGTCCCTCGTTTAACCTGACACACTGTATATTAGTGACGTATTCCGGTTTTCTTTCATTCAATTTCCAAAGATATTCCAACGATTGCTCATAAAAAATTGATATTCCAACCGTTTCTCCACCATATTGTAAGCTCAGCTATAACATACGAGTACATGTTGTATAACCGCCCTAGGCGTTGAGAGATATCGCCAGATTTACAGTGCAGTAGGCCGTAAATACATCGGCCGAGCCAACGGCCACAATTGATCTCCCATAGCCATAGTCCCTTTGTTTTCGTTACAATTACGACCGAGCTGGAAATTCTGATAAAGATTTTTTTGTCATTTCGTGTTTTTATACCCTGGTTGGGGTTTTATGAAGTCTTTTTGTGGTCAGTAGGTATAATCAGGCTGTTATTTGAAGCCGTAGTGAAAGGCTACTTCGGAATTATATGTGACTAACTTTTGACCGCGGATTCGCCCGTGTGGAGGTCGGAAATCATCCCACAGGAACGTGTTACCGTGATAAAACGTATCATATATCCTAACGCAGGTAGGTCATCGTCTATCCGTTTGCAAAATTTGATCGAAATCCGTTCAGCCGTCAAAGCGCGTAAAGAAACGTTGCAGAGTTACTTTATGAGGCGCATAATAACATCTGCACAGGTCGATCGATCAGGTTAAGCTAAAGGCTAGGCTAGATGATGATGACACACACTTTCGCTTTTATAATACAATACATATTACGAAGGTTACCTACCTTCGAAATACGTATTTTATCGAAACTGCTGGTAGAACCACTTGAAATGGTTTTATTCACTTCTCGATTATTATAGAGCGGTCTGATCAATAGGTAGTGATTCATCATTGAGGTTATCATTAGGTATTTCCTAATGAAAAATAAAAGAATTAAAGTGCATTTTTCGGAAAAGAACATTACATTCAGAATTTAGAGAGTAAAGATCAAATTCGCAAAACACATATTCTTTTGTATGAAACTGACAGCTGTAAGGAACGCATTCTACCTTCGGCCGCACTGTAAATGAAAGTATAATCAAAACATCGCTTTATGCACTTGTTGTAGTTACTTATGCACTTATTAAAACTCCATCAAGTATTCCGTAAGTTTTAAAGTTTATCGTGGAGCAAACAATGCACTTAGGTAAGCAGGGCTTGTCTAGATGCAACATCGACGTCGCTTTTACTCGCACTCAAATATTAAGCACTCTAAAATCAATGTAATCCACCCATCAATTCTGTTATTTGTAAAAAATAAACTTAGAGAGGAATAAAACTTTTTTTTTTTTTTTTATAACTATGGCATCTCGCAGTTCATCCTTTATGAGGATGGCTACTGCTTAACCGGACTTTCCTGTGGATGCCTCGAATTAAGGCCTCCAGCCAGGGCAAACAATAACTTAAAAACTAAGCGACAGCGCTAAGGGTAACCCACTGCGGGGTTCGGACCTCGGCTCAAGGCGTCGCTGGAAGAGGACAGCAAGGGACAGGCTGGATCGGTATTATTATTAGTGTTTAGGGGCGAATTTAAAACTACAGGCTCAGCTGCGCGGGCTGGCTCGAGCAAGGGTCGGGGCGGGAGGAATAAAACTGCTACCGAAGATTTTTAAATATGTAGTTTAAAATAGTCAAAAATTTGTAGACATGTGACATCTACCAAACCGCACTGGGTCCGCGCAGTGGATTACAGTTCACTCCCTTTCGAAGAGAGGAAGCCTGTGTCCCAATAGTTCGAACATTACAGGCTGAATGTGTATTTATACCTAAATAGTAATTTTATGATATTGGACAGCAATTAGTGTAAAAATCTTCCTTTCTTCATCTTCCTCAATCAGCTGATCAACTTCTCGAATTCGCACGATTTAAATTCCGGATCCGAAAGATATCGTGAATCATATTATTTTCTTGTGTTAATATTGGTATTTAAACTAAAGATGTGCTAAAAAGTTGTAATATAGAACATTATTTTTAGTATATGCGAAACCTGAATATAGTTTGTTCAGAATAAGTAACTGAATCGATTTCAATAATTTTTACACAAAATAACAAGCTTATAACTTTGTGATTTCTCATGATACAGTTTTGAAATTTTTTACATAAATTCTTTACATAAAAATACTAGACACGTGTTTCGGGTTTCGCATATACTAAAAATAATGTTGTATATTTGCGAGCACAACTGACAGTGGATTAATTTAATTATTATCAACAAATTCAAGTTCTCAAAAGAAATCACAGTCCCGTGAGTGAAGCCGCGGGCACAGCATCTGGTTTTTTCATTCATTCATATATTTATTTGCTTAAAACATGGTATAAAAAGGTCTTAAATTATAAAAATAGAGCAACATGTTTTGCCAAGATTAAACATAGCATGCAAATATTTCTAGTCACAATTTCCTTAACAAAAATATTATTATATTACAACAGCGCTATTTTCGCTCTAGGAATTGTTTTACACTACAGAAGTTATTATCAATTAACCATTCATACAACTTATTCTTAAAAGCATATCTTGAGTTTAACATTTTCAGATGACTAGGTAATTTGTTATAAATTCGTACACACATAGTTAAGCAGCTTTTATGGTACTTAGCAAGTTTTTTACTTTCTGGTTCGCTCCGTTCTTCGTTCTTTCAATCAATCGAGTTTTGAACGGTTAATTTTACTAACAGGAGGATGTATCTACATAATTATGAAAAAAAAAAACTGGATTTAAATACACTAATTCGACTATTTAAATTTGATGCTAAAACAGGCAAATTCGGATAACCCCCAGTTAATTTTGAATGCCAAAAAAATACAGAGTCCCGTGAACGAATACGCAGGCACAGCTAGTTCTTATTATTTATTTAACCCTTCGTACCCCCCCGAACGTAGATCTACGCGACGCACAATGGCTTTTTAATTGTATCTATAATTACGGCATTCAACCGGTTAGAGATTCCCAAGAATGTTGTCTCATCGACAAATGTCTTCAACAGTATTTTAAAAGCAAAAATAATTGTTTTTTACATCGAGACCATCAATCAAGACTAAATGAGTTGCTAAAGTTTGTCGAGTTCAACAACTTTGTGAAGATAATTTTGTATATTGATACCTATCTGGGATCGCAAACTCTTGTGTTTTTAAATAAAGCAAGCTTATTTAAATTTTGAATAAAGATTCCTCGAGTTTTTTTTTTTATCAAAATGATTGAAAGTAGCAAATACTTGCCAGAATTTCGAAGGTTAGGAATCTTGCCAGACAAAAATACCTAGTTGAAAACCAGCCCGGGTTATAAATCCACACATTTATGTTCTGTTTCATTCCTGCATTTTCCGTGTATTTCGCTTTTTAATTCCATTCGGTCTTTCTTTATATGCACTCTTATCCATGTCCAAACTGTCTGATTTTTCAAACGTTTTTGGAAATCTGAGCTTGGTCGAAACTCTCCATGTTTGTTATGCAGACATTTCATCCAGTTTTGTGCAATGAATCAATCTGCCTAGGCTTTCATTCTAACTGGATGCAGCTGAATACCAATATTTTACATGGAGCGACTGCCTATCTGACCTCCACAACCCAGTAACTGGGTAACACGATACACGCTTGGTAAGACTGGTTGTCAGTCTTTTGAGCTCTACCTGTAACAACTGTTAAAGATCGAAAGACAACCGGGACCAAGGGCTAAACGTGCTTTCCGAGGCACGGAGGGGCCTCCGTATGTAATGGATGGTCACCCACCCACGGATCGACCTTGGCATGCGTTATTATTTAGCCACGAGCCCCTAGAGAATAACAACTAATTGATTAAACTATATTCACACAAAAAAAATAAGTTTCTCCCCACAAACAATCGTCCCTTTTCTAATACGAATTTTATTGTACCGTCATAAACGCCGGTGCTTATTATTTTCCTGTCGTAAAACAACAAAATAATACTGTAACAATAATGGGAGCACCCTCTAATCTCGAGGCGACGGATTCTCTTCGCGACAGTTTTATTATAGACGCATTGTGAATCATTTTTATTATATACATGCGGTTGTTTTATTGCTAAATGAAAATGATACGACGAATGTAATATGATGTCATGTTTTATGTAGTTTTTTGGATACATTGTTGCGTGAATACTTGCATTTTTTGTGCTAAAGAAGTTTCACTCCGGAAAGTACCTTAAAAAGTTAAATTGAACAAAATGTTTTTCTTTTTCATTTTATTTTACGTGACAAACATTTTCTTTCTCAAAACAGTTTACAGTATTTCAGAAATAAAATAAGTTTATTCACGCCAAGACTGCCTCTATCAAAAGTAAATGAATCTTAAAGAAGTATTGAAGATACGTTAAAGGATAAAAACCATCATAGTTGGTATAGAAAAAATATTTCTTTCAAAATGTAATTACTTATCAAATATATTTTCCACTCCTCATGAAAGGAAAAGGCAATAGAAGCAAACCAATAACATTTTCATGAAAAACCCTGAGTTTTCCGAGTACTCGTAAAAGTTAATTTTCTGTCTCTTTATAAATAGATGCATACATACAAATGTCTCGTATGAGAGGAGATAACATTAAAAGTAATTAGGTGTGTCGACATCCAACTTTCAGCTTTACTGGTGTACGAATAAGAATCTAAGTTGGGTGTACAAGGAATAGATTTAGGGTGCAATATTATCTTCACATCCAAATAAATGAGAAAAAACTGGGGTCCGGCGGACGAACTTTTTAATTCGTAATTACAGGACAGCGGCCAAGCTTTAAGCACCATTAACTTTTTTCCTAAATGTCTATGTCGTATGGGGTTCCGTACATAAATGTAATTGGACATTTTATTGTCCGAATTCAAATTAGTTTCGTTCGCATGTAGGTATCGGGGAAAATCTCTTTGAAGCACATAGAAAAAGTTTCATCAATGAAATACAAAGGAATACTTTGTAGGATTCTAAAACAAAACATCTTTCAAAAATCTGCACCACGAGTCTCATCATTCAGTCAAACGTCTTTTTTTTTAACACTTCAAAGTCGTTACAAAAATGTGTCTGTGGGAAGAAAACCGTGACTTAATATCACCCAAATCCGCTTCATAACGCGGTGTTTATCTCAATTCGGAGCTCAGAAGCTGCGTCGTTAGCAGATCTCGAGTTGACAATTTTATTGCCGACTTTGTCGTATTATTGAAAGAGTATGAGGGTCCTTGTGACCCCCTTTACGCTAGTTATCACGTTTTTTTGATGTGCACGCCTCTTTTAGGACAATTCACGCGTTCTTTTTGGTGTTTACCAAATGTCATATTGGATGCGGTCGAATAGGGTGTGAAGTCTGCTGAATTTTGCTATTTTTAGGTCAGAAGCTTGTTTTATTTTGCTAGTTTTTTTGTGAAGTGTGTGATATTGGAGGGTCCGGTTTTTATTATGGTTATTTTGGCTATGCAAGTCCTAAAAATTTTTGGTTGGTAATTTATTTTGCTTACCATAATCAGCCTATAATGTACCCACTGCTGGTGCACAAGTCTTCTCTCTCTGTGACAGGTTGCGGGCTCTAATACACCACCCGAGCCCAGTGCGGGTTGATGGATACACGTAGATATATATAAACAAAGAGCTACAATTATGTACCAACCAACTGAAAGCTAACTTTTTTTTCAAAAATAAGTATCAGCAACCAACTCAACCATCTCCAATCAAAATGGTTACCTACGTACACTTGAAAGAAAATTGCGGTCCGATTTTCAGAAATCAACGTCAGGGACCGACACACTCGACACGTGTCCTCAAGAGTTGTCCCCATCCAAGTACATCTAACTGTCCTCAAGTGGCCGCTTTGATTTTCCTCACTCCTCTATTTCGAGGGCCGTCCGAAGACACGCTTTTTCAATTTAGTAAATAGTTCGCAAACACGACTCTTTGACAACGGACGCATTAAGCCGAGGTACTCTCGCTGAGAAACTTGTCAAAGACTTAAAGTATCAAATGTTGAGATGAGATATTAATTTGATGTTATTTTATGAAGTGGATGAGTAATTAGAATCAGTGGACTAATGAATGAAATGTAATTTTGAATTTATAATATGTTTAACTGATAAGAGCCTTTTCAGATGAAACTAAATATTAATATCATAGTTTTATGACAGTATTGTATGAGACAATTTTATCTTAATTTAAAATATTTTTTCAAGTAAAGATTAAGATAGGGTCTACAAATGTAATTAGCAACGTGCTACCATAGTCTATACCCCACCACCATCTTTTAAATCAGCTAAATATCGAAAACCTTACCTTCTGCCCGCGGCTTCACCCGCGTGGAGATCGGAAATTATCTCTCGGGAATTGACTCATACTGGGGTAAAAAGAATCCTATGTCCAACCCAAGGTCATCGCCTATCCGTGTGCCAAACTTTATCCAAATCCGATCAGACGTTTAGGCGTGAAAAGGTAACAGATAAGCTGTTACTTTCTCATTTATAATTATACTAGCAGCGCCCCGCGGTTTCATCCGCATAAGTTTCCTATGTCCTTTCCGGGGCTCAAACTATCTCTATAAAAAATTTCATCTAAATCAATTCAGCGGTTTAAGCCTGAAGAGGTAAGAGACAGACACACTTTCACATTTATAATATTAGTACCTACGGATTAGTATATATATAGATTCAACAATGTCATCACATCAAAACGAACACAGCTACGAAGTTTCTAAAACAAAGGTCCGTCACAACTAATTCGTCCCTGAGCCTTGTTCGCAAATTAAAGCATTTCCTTTTTGTCAAGACTTTAGAAAACATCACCGACTTTGTTCTCACCGCAGTCATTAACTTGGTAGTGGTGTTCAACATCAGTGTCTTGTCAACTGCGGCTTTTATTTCAAGTTTAGTTTATTTTGCTTTCAAATAAGTCGAAGATTTTCAGTGATTATTTTATTTTGTGAAAATAGTCAGTAAAAAATGTGAAAATATACTTAATCTAAGAAAAAAGTATAAGAAGAGGGAATGTGGCGTCCTCTATTTAGTTAAGTATAATTTCTACCAAACCCATGGATTAAAGGCGTAAGTATATGTTCGTAGCAGTTCAGCTGGACATAGGCCCTCTTTAATCACACGCCATTTAACTGGTTCCCGGCTGTCATTCAAGGATCTATGAACTGTCATAGATCCCCGAATGACAGCCACAGTTAAATGGCATGTAAATTCGGGCTACTGACGACCCGACAACGACTGCGTTATCGGGTCGTCAGTAGCCCGAAAGTCTTACAACCAGTCTTACCAAGGGGACTAATGACGAACCCGGGACATGCTGCGCAGCAGTCAATCGCTCAACCACTGCGCTAACCGTGTCGTCATAAACAAACTCTTCAGCTTTATTATTAGTACATGATAATACATTCCACACAATCTATGCGATAGAAATCGAAGCTATAATATGCCTCCATAAATCGAACTTTAATCTCAGTTTACAAACACAAACTCATTTTACGAGTAATTTATTAGCCAGTAACTGGGTAGTGGAGGTCAGATAGGCAGTCACTCCATGTAAAATACTGATATTCAGCTGCATCCGGTTAGACTGGAAGCCAACCCCAACATCGTTGGGAAAAGGCTAGGCAGATGATGGAAAAGGATATTTATTCTAATTTACTTTTACAAAAGTAAATTTATAATAAAAAACCTTTTCGTCAGTCGTCTTATACACTTGAGTTCATAGGTATATTTAAAGACGTCAAGATCATTTGATTGCCAAAAGCTTTGAACTCGCGTCGACGATAAACTAATTTAAGTCGTGTTTGCCTGCTGATTTCAACTTAAAACACCCTCTAAAATAGTTTATTTTCGAATGAAATTCTTCAAATTACGCGAACAAAGAAAATGTCGTACACAGTTTGTTAAAAGAAGCCCGTTGAAGACAAAATTAAAGTCAACTTCAATTACATGGCTAATCACGACTATATTTCGAATAAATTGTTAGTAAGTAAACGTGAAATTTTGAGATAAAAAATTTAATAAGAAATATCATAAGTTTGGCTCATAATTAAATTTTTAATACCGTCTGTACATAAATCTGTATGACGTATAAATGTGTTATTTGAATAATATTACAATTTGGAATCGCTGAAACGTCGACTGAGGCGGGGCCCACATTTGCATATGGATAGGATTGAGCCACACAATCAGCGATAACACACCTTTACTTTAATATACCAAAGTAGGTATGTAGTGAGTAACCTTTTCGTTTATGTCTTTTTTAGTCATCACCTTTTTTTCGCTATCTTTGAAGTGAAATTTTTTTTGTCCGTTTTAATTATTTTACCTCTGACAGCAGGAACCTTATTGTGACGAGAATAAACATCACAATGATATTGACAGACTTGTCAATGTCAGCAACCCAACAGCTACCTTACCTTATTAGAATGAGAATTAAGATGTGTGTAACTGTGATTAGACAGTGATGCAAAATCAGAGGTAAAAAAAACTGTAAAAAAAACTGTGGACGCGTTCAGCAATTTTTGGTAGAAGAAAATCTTGTGGGTCGAGCACCGACATTCTAAAGGTAGGTAATAGATTTGTAGATGGGTTTGTACAGACGCCAACACATCAAGCTACCCGAAACTTTCAATTTTTTCCAATCAACTTTGAACCTTATGCTTTAGTGATAAACTTGACAATCTATAAAATAAATTTGACAGATAATAGTATGTGCTGGCGTCTGTACCTATGAGTATGACGTTTTGCGCTGGGCCAGCTCAGTGAAAGCACATTATTATATATTTTAATTAATCATTTTAATTTACAAACTATGATTTTGATACTAGAAATTACTTTGAAAATTAAAAAAAAACCACTGTTATTTCCAGTTATAAGTTTTCACCTCTGTCGGTAGTATATGTGTTTTTTTAGTTATTAATAGTCTTATGTTGTTTTAGTATACTTTACATCGCGATGTATTCTCTTATATCGAGTAATGTTATTCAATATTTTTGTACAGACGCCAGCACATCAACCTACTACAATCTGTCAAATTTTCCCAATCAACTTTGAACCTTATGCTTTAGCGATAAAGTTGAAAATCAATTAAATAAATTTGACAGATTGTAGTAGGTTGATATGCTGGCGTCTGTACCATTGAATACCTATAACCACTCAAAAACACTACTGACTCATAAAATAATTTGACTAGCGTAAATCTATGGTTTCCTAGTAGAGCGATGACCGTAACACCCGCAGTGATTTTTTTTTGTTTTTGACATATCTTGGGACCCTGCATAGCTATTCACAAAGCTACGACACGGTTTGGTACCGTATCGAATGTCAATGTTATCGACGAAATCCTATAATCGCTATTCACAAATCCGAAACCGTACAATTTAGACAGTTCATATACGGTATGAAGACATCAATTCTTCCGACAGGTATTTGCTGTCGCTGTTGCTGTCGCTGTGTATGTGGTATGAGTTATCTAAGCAATAAGTGTCAAAACACGGCCCGGGCAAGGTCCTCATGCCCTTGCATGAATGCAAAGAGCATCTGCCGCTGCTCCAATGACACTCTTTTCTGAAAATAATTTCAATATTAGTACCACGTTTTAGTAAAGGAAAATGAGCAAATAGTAATTTGTTTAAATACTCATAAAACACATACAACCATTTTTCTGTAAAAAAAAAACGAATTTTTCACTTCTCATTTTTTTTTTTTTTAATTCGCCCAATGGGGAGGCTATATTCTTTCGACCATACCGCCTTGTCTTCCGTGTAGTTCTCAATTATCTTTATAGCTCAAAACAAGATTCAAAAAAATAATTATTCGAGATTTCCAGGTTTGACAGAAAGTTGAAGTTTACAAAGCAAGTTTAATAGAAATCAGGTAAATTTTATTTATTAATAAAATCATTGTTACTGTTTTTTATTTGTTAATAGTCACTGAATGCATAATCTATAGTTGCCCATAATGAAATACTCAATAAAAATCATTTATGTACCACTTAAAATTTTCT
Organism: Gortyna flavago; assembly: GCA_963669345.1. Lineage (NCBI taxonomy): Eukaryota > Metazoa > Arthropoda > Insecta > Lepidoptera > Noctuidae > Gortyna > Gortyna flavago. The sequence goes on from OY770129.1 coordinate 14,049,708, forward strand.
ACCACGAATATCTATTTACTACCATTTTGTAACGTTCCCCGTATACACACCTAAAAAACAAACCCTTCCACACGGATCTGTGAATAGCGTTTTACCGGTCCTTCGGTTCAGAAATCAGGTTATCGAACAAGTGTCATTGTCGATACGATAGTGAATCGTATGTTTGTGAATAGCTATGCTGGTGTCCCAGACCTTTGGAAGGCGTACCAGGGGCCGAAGCCAACTCGCAGAGACCCTTTATACAATTTCAAATGATGATTATATGCAGATGGGTTTTTATCTTTATCAGTGACGTCATTCGCCCATAAATTGCGTTCGCTATGTCGCGGCCACCGCTCTTCAAGAAAACTGTAGCTTAACCCTCAATTGTGTTGTAAGAATCAACAAGAACACAAGCGTCGCGTTCAACACTTTCACTTACATCTGTAACTTTCCCCCGCTGTCTTCAGGGCCCACAGCCAAACAGCTAGTGACCCACGAAGCTCTTCATAATGCAGTTTTCACGTATGTTTTTCTAAGTTTATGAACGTTAGAGGGAAAATTTACAGAGAATACTCGAGCCAAATCTTTTAGTTTTGAATAATGCTCGTTTTTTTTTGCAAGATTAGCATTATGGGTAAGCTGGTCTCAGACTGATAACGCCACCTTGGTACTGAATCAGACTTTAAAATGTTTGAGAGTTGGTTTTCTATTCATATCACGATAAATGGGAAAATAAAAACATGTGGTGCGTTTTTGCTATTGCATTTTAAGATGACAGGTTCTTTGTAAGCTTTGCAAGATTAAAGTTTCGCTTTGTATTGCTATTTTCTCTCTTTGAGATGAACAAATAGTATCATGATTAGTCCTGCATTATTGTTTAACTTAATCAAACATAATTATCAATGGTCTGTTACAACAATTAACAACTATTGGAGAATTCGCTTTTCTGTAAACTGTTTATTATTAACATAATACATAGATAACATACATAATCAGCTTAATGTTCCCACTGCTGGGCACAGCCCTCCTCTCGGTGAGAGGGAGTGGGCCGTCATCCACCACGTGGGACCAGTGCGGGTTGGTAGATGTCACATGTGTTCGAAATTTTGGTTCTAGGACATGCCGGTTTCCTCACGATGTTTTTCTTCATCGATTTGAGAGTAGTGCTGATGAAGTAATTTACACAAAGTAATTGCTACCCGTCTAGGTCCGAACCTATGACTCGTAAGTCGGGGCAGATACCACTGGGCCACCATTGCTCGAAAATCTGCTTTTCTTAAAATTGTTTACATAATATAAAAAAATATCTTCAAAATCACTACAAGTTTTAACGTAATATTGTTATTAAAATGACTTCCCTCCATGTTAACGAGCATTTCAGCGATGCCTGTGAATTTATACAAAAATACCAAGAGTTCATAAAATTAATGAGGGTTGAACAGTTTTTAGGCTGACCAAAGGACGAGAAGCATTCACGGCGCGACGGGTACCTACAGGAAAAAGTTAATAACGCCTGAAGTTGGCTGCCCCCGGCAATTATAAATTTATTCGTCTGCACTCCCCTTACTTTATTTATTTTTCTAATTATTGGGTAGAACACAATCGCTTGCAGAGCTCTAGCGTGGTCTGGATACTTTTAATTTGTAATCCCTTTGGATGGCGATTAAAGAGTTTGAAATTAAGATCGAATGAAGACTTTATAAATTATCTAAGCAATTTTCTAGTCCTAGCTGTAACGATAATTTGTGTTTCTAGGTTTTTTTTAAACATCATGCTTACTAACCATTTTGGGGCTAGCTACAATGAGTATCACAGCAATAAAGGCATCGTGTTGAACTCCCGAACTTGTGTTCCATTCTAATTTTAAACCAAAGAAGAGTCGGACGAAAGTCGTTGGCAAGAAGTGAAAACCAAAGGCACTGACTTCCGAAATTAAAGTTATTTTTCACTTCGTAGTTTTTTTTTTTTAAGTCGGTTGTTTTTTTTCCTTCAGAGAAATTCTATCCTGTAATGTCATACACTTCCTTGGCCTTATAATATCATCATCATCTTTTTAGGATAGGATTCAGTTCTTACCAGAGGCTGTTGGAATCTATACCAATTTTACAGTGACAAAGAAGAAACATAATTTCAAACAAAAATCCATTTATTTTACAACATGTCATTCATCATCATCATTCTCTTCCACGATACAAATTTCAAGGACATGACATGATATTTTATCAGTAACGTCAATAAAAGACAACTGTATGCGGTACTCCCCAATAAATTCGTGGCACATGACGTCCTTCATTGAGTCTAAGGATATTGTCAGTCCTTGAACCTCGAAGGTGCTCTGGAAAACAAAACGTGGTAGATAAAGAAAGAAAGAAAATATGTTTATTTGCGTTAAACAAGATTATATGACACAGAGAAAGAAGGACGCAAAACGGCCATCGCTCAGCATAATGCTACGACCCTATGCGAGACAGAAATCAGAATCAGAATGATAAATCAGAACCTGTAGTCAGGCAGCTAAAACTAGGACTTGGCTCCCTAGAACCATATTGGGTTAGCTAATAATGAATTGTAGAATAGGGATACTTTATCGATAGCCATTTGAATCCGACTCCATAAAATAGCTAACTTCCATTCAAAGTATAACATTTTTATTAGCTTAGCCAGATTGTTTGAGTGTCTGTGTTCCATAATATTGTAGTAAGTAACCAATGTATAATATATATAAATACATCGACGCGCAACGGGTTACCACAGATTCAGTAGGTATACTCGTAATAATAATTATGATTCTGACCCCACTGCGTTGACATTTTTGGTCGGTTATAAAAAATATTAGTTACGAGTATTACAGTACATACAAATTTCACTTTTCTTTTTGAACAACATTTTTTTTTGTAATCGATCAAATATTGAATTCATGGTTACAGTTGGCGCATCGATGCCACCCTGTATGTTTTTGTGAGGCTGTCTGTATATCATGTCACAAAACGTACGCTTCTGCTTTACCAATAACGAACTTCCGCTAAAGTATGGTTAATAGTTAATTTTAAGTAAATGTATGAATGAATTCTACATACAACAGGGATGGGACAGCCGCTGATGTTCAATTTCTCGATTAAGGGAGCCCATGGCGCGTCAGTATTCTCCAAACTACTGCAGAAGTTCACTCGCGTATTGTACATGTACTCGTCACCCAAGTCCATCATTTTCCATATGTCTATTTCAACCTAAAAACAAAACACATATTATGTTAGTCAGTTTAATAATAACAAGTCAAAAATTAATCATTGAATAAGAGAGGAACTCATCCTGGTTTTAGAACATTCATTCACGTTTCCTTCGAATTCACAAAAGTGAAGGTGTCATAAATTAACAAAGAGTGTCATTTAGCAACCGAAGTTTTTGAGCTGAAGCCCATTTAATATAACCGAAAGGCGACAATCCGAATTTTTTTCCAGTTTTATTCATATTTAATAAAAACATAATGTCGCATTATCAATTATATTAAATAGGGCCCAGGTATTATACGTGCCGCAGATGGATTGTAGAATTCGCTGTTTTACAAAACCGCTAGTGGTTTTACAAAACAGCTCCGTTATGTAAAACAATATAATACATATTAAACCCACAACGGCGCCATGCGTTTGCACTCCTAAGAGCGGTTTCGCACTACATCCGATCCGAATCCGAATTAAAGATCCGACTTCAATCCGAATTGGGAATGTTCTAAATTCTGACGGATAGAGTTCGGATCTAGTGCGAAACCGCTCTAACACAAACAATTACAGATCAAGACTTTGACGTGATAACGTCTGGCTGCACGCACGAAAAAGCATGACTCATTGTCACGTTCCGGCTGAGCCGAGCATGCAAACGAGAGCGCGGTACAAGCGATAGAGAGGCACGATCGGCCTAAGCGTTCGGCTTGTGACGCATCTATCTCTTATGACGTTATCACGTAAAATTATCGTCCGTAAACCGACTTTACAGACAACCAATTTTCTACTTACATCATAGTCTGAAAGAATATCCTGAGCCGTTTTAATCTCCCCACTTAGTTTAGCTGCATCATCACCTTCGTCTCCTTTCATGGAGCCAAGCGCCAGGCCATCACAGTCTAGGAATTCATTGTTGAAGTTGTCACAACTAAACACTTTGTCAGTGATTTTTGGTACGTAGTATACCTTTGGAGTCATACAAAAGAAAAATAGTTGTTATCTGTTTGTTTCATCTCTTGTGTGTCAATGAAAAAATGTTGAAAATCCTATATTCCTTAAATTACTCTTTGATGTAGTCTATCGTACGAGTATTACCTAGTAACTGGGTTGTGGAGGTCAGATAGGCAGTCGCTTCATGTAAAATACTGGTATTCGGCTGCATCTGGTAAGACTCTGGAAGTCAACCCCAACATAGTTGGCAAAAGGCTAGGCAGATGTGACTTTTGCGTGATATGAATTGTTTTATGATTCTGCCAAAGTGGCCTTTTTAGGCCCCCAGATGTTTTGATGTCTCTCAAAATGCTGATTAAATTGTTTTTGTAGATTAATTGGTATGACGTATTTGATCGTTTTGAGATTCTGCTCTCAAAAACCATGCTGAAGTATAGTATAGTCTCGTTTACAGAAATTGCACTCAACAATTTTTTCAATCGATATACAAAAAGGGAATAAGTACCGTATTTTTAATCAAGTTAGTTTCAAAGAGGACAGCATTTTGTACCAGGTACCCATAACTAGTCATGTAGCTAAAAAAATTATACTCACATCGCCATTCGTCTCCAAAAACACGGAACTGAACAAGAATAATATTGGAATTTTCATTACCACGATACCATAACTCATTGTCGATTGAAAACGCAGCAGAGGAAAAACGAATAAGCATCATTACATGTCGGTATAGTTTTTATATTAAGTCCGATAGCAATCACTATTGTTGCGAAACATAGCTGATGGCAATGATAATCGTTATCTGTTGTACTAGGATCGCATGCTGTTGTAAACAGGTATATGTCGCATGTTGTTAAATTGTTAACCACTGTCAAGGATGCTTGATACTTTCTGATTGCTTGATGGGATACTTTTCCGTAATTTATATTGTTTTGTTGCTATTAAATTAGGAAATTCGCCCAACCAAATCACTGACCATTTTTTCTAGTATTCTGCATCGTTCATAACATCTGCATGCTCGGATCCTATACAAAAAGAAAAGTGTTTGAGAATGTACAAACTGCGCTATTTCATATGATACCTTACTAGCCTTAGAAGCCCCACTTCGAATTTTTCAGACCTCCTTTAAGCCACTGTTGCAAAAAAAAAAAAAAAACTTTCTTATTTGCAAAATAGTTGGGCAAACGTCATCTTATCTGTTCTGTGACCTAAACCATTCTAAATTTCAAGTCTATAGCATTAGTAGTTCTTGAGATATCCACCTGTGACAGACGGACAGACAGACAGACAGACTGAGTCACGCCATAAGGGTTTCTTTTTACCATTTTGGTGTGGAACCATAGAAACGAATCGTTTTGCTTACCAATGGTAGCATTTTTTATTGCCAAACTGGGCATAAATAGATTCGTAAGCTAATTTGGTTATGGTAGCTACTACCATGGTCCACTATGCAAAGCTATGAGATCTTTGCTTCATTATTGAAAAAGATACAAGAGTCTTAATTTTTACCAATAACGATACGCAAATTACGAGTATAGGAATCGACCAATAGTATTTATTGCTCTTTATAATACGTCAGGCGCCAAAAACCTTACTTTCGTAGCTTTTTGACGCCTACCTACTACCTTTGACATATAAATATCATCCTCTTCTTTATCTAATCTACTCATTGACATATATATTACTTTTGAAATCATTGAGTCTACTTCTGAGAAACTCTGAGCTTTTAGGTAAGTATATTATACTACCGGCTATAACAACACTATCTGCCGACTGTTCTATTTCTGGAAATGTCTCCGGACCTTGGCAATTGCTGGAAGCGGCTGTGTCGTGTTTGTCATAAGTAATTTCTAGAATTTCGAGCGAAAACACTGCTTTCCCAGTATTGAGATGAATGACAAATAGTTAAATGCGTAATACTAAGCCTTGAGATAAAACCAAACACGTATTCTGAGGCTTAAGTTGGAACTTCTTTCCCTAGATAGTGACCAATGATTTTTTAACTAGGTGTACTTATACAGAATATCAAATAGCTATTAACTATACAGAACTGTGTAAAGTCAACAGTATCATCCAGGGCTAATGCCGGGAATGACTTTTACAAAACCCAATGGAATTACCAGGTTTTTAATTTATAGTTGCTTTAAATCTATATTTTGACCGACGAACTTTTAAGAAGGTGGCTATAACAGACTGGATGTGGAAGGCGGAAGACAGGTGCAGCCTAGGAGAGGCTTATGTCCAGTGTCCAACAGTGGACTGCAATAGGCTGAGTTAATTGATCAAAGTATTATATCTCTGAGAAATCTATCATCAATTCCCTTAGGATTAAAGATTCTGTGTCTTAAATATCGTGAAGTTTGAGAGACAGAATTCTCGAAAGTAAATACTTAATTTAACGTTTATCTCTAAAATAAACAAAACGAAGATTCTACAAAAGTATCTAAACACAATTCTAGAAAGAGCGTACAAGCAACAAAGGTCCAGAAAGGAATGTACAAGAAACGTTCACTACAGACATTTTCTTACTTTTTGCGTTATTTGTATTTACTCGCATCGCTCACGAGAACGAGAGTGTACTGTACTTAACATTATCTCAATGAAGACATTATTTGATTCTTTTGTCTTGTCTGTTTCGTCTTGGAAGTTTTTCTGACGTTTTTCCAAGGTCTGATCACTCACGATTGTACGCGGCGATCTTTTTTTGTTTTTCTTGTCGATTAGCTGTCTTTCCGCAAAAATTTGCTTCATCGTTGTGTTTTGATTGATGTTGCTACCAATCAGCTTCATATCACTCCTCTACTACGGAATATTAGAAGATATCATAACGTCACGCCTGTGTCCCATGAAGGGTGGGGCAGATGTGAACCTACAATATAGTACCTACACCCACATTTTGCCAGTGTTAGTCCCATGTCATAGGGTCTCCCCCACCTATTGCCAACCAGCACAAATCCCGACTCCGGACTTCTATTGAGAAATTCCAAATGGATTAGCCCAATAACACAGGGACTCATCCTCAGTAGTAGCGTTTGAGACCACTAGACCAATGAGGAAGTACTAGAAGATATCTATCGAAATGTAGGTTGCGTGTTGGTTGTAATGGATGAAACAATTCAGATAAACTCCGACGACGGATCGAACATATCCTGTATCAGCGCACGGCAATTTTTACAATCTACAAAAAGTGTTGTGTGACGTTGCCATATTCATCCAGGATTAGAACAAACAACCAACCAATCTAGTAAAAATGTCGCTGTATAAACTGGACATAGACAAACAATAAAATATACATTCCATTCGGTACTGTTAGTTACAAACAATGTTTTGTTCTATCAAAAATCTGACTGGATTTGAACAATATTAAGGAGTTATAAAATGTAAACTGTATTTTTCTTAACATTTCCAATTTGATAAACAAAAAGGGCGACTGAGAGTTCATTAAATAAATAATAAAAAAATTCAGAAAATCTGTGTTAGAAGTTCGAAGCAGTTTTTGATGGAACTTTTATCGTATATGTTTCTTACAAAGATGTTCCACCCAACTGTAATGTCTGTAAAAAAAAAAGTCCTCCAGACCTAATTTCGGCCATTGCGACCAATCTCACCGGTGACCAGCCCTCGGCGCGTAAGATATTATAGTGCACAAGTGTGTGCGCAGACACAGGTGCACTCTTTCTTCCCCCACATTCATTGTCCGATGGGACGGTTATCCGACACGACCGGAGAGAGATCATTCGCAGAGCCAACAGCTTAACGTGCTTTCCGAAGCACGGTGCTATCATTGCCAACTTCCAAATTCCGCGCTGTTACTAAGAAATTCTCAATGGAAAAACCTAATAATAACACTTTACCAGACCCGGGAATCGAACCCAGGAGTCGCGCTTGCGACCACGAGACCAACGGGGCAGAATTACCAAAAAGACACCTAAGGAAAAACACGCTAAAGTTACACAAGCATCCAAAACACATTTATATTTCATGAGAAGAACAAATGGGGCGGTCTACACATTGTATATCATTTCCAATATAGTAGTTTTATGTAAATGGCGCCTACTTTTAAACTGTCGTAATTTTTATATTCCGATTGGAATTCCCCCTCTGAGTGTTTGTTATCTAACCGAGAAATGAATGAATGTATTCACAGTTTTGATTTACTACGCATTTTCATACAACTTTGTGTTTTTTATCATTGTTATTTTTCTGTTTTTGTTCGGAATTTTTTATCGATAAATCTGTTAGTGCGTTTACATTATGTGGCTCTTCCGGTAGGCCCATCTTTCTATTTACATAACATTATATTTTATATCTAAAATTCTACTGTGCCTTATGATTCTTGTTAACTTTAATTTGCGACGTCATTACGTCAGCGTCGGCTGTCGCTGAAAACCAGCGATGAGGTCTGTCTTGCATAGGGTCGCAGCATAATGCTGAGCAATAGCCGTTTTGCGTAGATGTGACGCATGTATCCCCCTACCTTTTTATTTAATTTTTTGTGTTTATGTGAAACAACCCCAAGCTACTACTACGTACCTACATAACTGATTCGAAGTCATCTGAAACATCATAATCCGAAGCTGCAACTCGGCATTAGGTTCATGAAAATGTTAAAACAAGGAGTCCTAACTTGAACTGTTTTTCGTCATGGCTATTTAATAATATAACGAACAGTCATAATATAAAAAAAAAATAGTTTGTATCTATCTGTTGCAATTTTGCATAAATTGATGAATAGTTTGAAACAAAGAATGGCACTAAAAAAACTGCTATGCGCATATTAAGCGATCTTCGCGGTCATAAGCACCACGTATGTTATATAAAATGAATACATTTCTTTACACACATGTAGCAGGAAGAAATGATTCATTTTCGCTTCAAACATTCCCAGCGGGACAACCGGGCTGAGATCTGGCGTGAAACTGAACGTCTTGAAGAAATTCATATTGCATGCTTCTCAAGCATAAATATATACACTCGCCTTTTTGTGAATCGAGAAAACGGACCGTTTGTTACGATGGTTTTTCTTGAGCAATAAACACATTTTATTTAGAACATTGGTTAAATAAAGTGTTTGAGCCTCTTGTATCTACATCTGCGACTGTATCTTTTTACAATTTATGTAACTTTTCTATTCTGTAAAGTTAGGTTAGACATTCACGATCAATTTTGAATGATGTAAAACCAACTTTGAATGACGTAAAACCAACTTTGAATGATGTAAAACGTACGGGTGCTACCTACAGTTGGCCAATACCACAGAACAGGGGGCCTAAAAAGACCACGTTGGCAGAATCAGAAAACAATTCATATCACGCAATTCATCTGTTTGACAGTTTCACACCTATATATCCCTGAAGGGTTAGGCAGAGGTGTACCTATAGCATTTTACGAATCTCCATACAAAACTGTTATACAGATGAAATTGCGTGATATGAATTGTTTTGTGATTCTGCCAAAGTGGCCTTTTTAGGCCCTCAGATGAATTGCGTGATATGAATTGTTTTATGATCCTGCCAAAGTGGCCTTTTTAGGCCCCCAGATCTTTTATCTGTTCTGCCTATATAGCCTTTTCCCAACAATGTTGGGGTCGGCTTCCAGTCTAACCGGATGCAGACGAACACCAGTATTTTAAATGGAGTGACTGCCTATCTAACCTCCACCATCCAGTTACTTAGATCCTCTTAGTAAGACAGGGTTTTAGACTTGGGCTTCTGATTATCCGTACTGTCAAAGGTCTACGAATGACAGCGAGGTCTCGTCTCGATATGTAATGGATCCCATCCACGAACCGACCGCGGCAAGCGTAGCGTTAGCCTTCAATTATTCGCACTGCGCTCTGTCACAAATTGTAATATTATATTGTCACCTTACTTGTTAATTAAAATAACACCAACTGATAATTAAACTGTTAAAGGACAATTCAGTTCAAAAATGTAAATTATTTGATGTGCGGTAATGCGGTTTTGCAAGTTCTTAATGATGTATAACTAACTTCTTGATATTAATTAAATGCTAGTCCTTGCTAGGTCATTTCGTGTACACATTATTTAAATTAATTTAATGATAGGAAGTATCTAGTAAGTATCATAGAGGCTCAATAAGGGGTATCGTGTTACTCAGTAACTGGGTTGTGATGGTCATATAGGCAGTTGCTCCATGTAAAATACTGGTATTAAGCTGCCACCGGTTAGACTGGAAGCCAACCCCAACATAGTTGGGAAAAAGCTAGGCCGATGACGATGACATTTAACAAAGTTATCACAACTATGCTAAATGTGACAAATCCATAATTGCTTGGCAACATAAATTACTAAGTAAACTGACGTCAAGCATACTTAGAATTAAAACATTTAAAACCCATGGACCCGTAGATGTAAAACCACAGTGTTGTTGAACTTGGCACCCATAGAACTTTTTTACCGTATCTAAACACTTCCACAGCATTCGAAAAACTTCGGTTCTAAGTACATTCTACTGTTCTATTGTCAAGATCTGGACCGAGACTCAAATTATAATAAACTTGAAGAACATTTTAGAACATAAGTTTAATGGGTATATTTTCTAACATTTCATTATTTATTTCTTCAACTTGAGGTACGTTTCTCCCTGTTTATAATCCAAATCCTTTAACAAATCCTGGAGTTCCTGATTCTCCGAAGTAAGACCTGACGCCACACAAATCCTTATGTAAACTAAATCCAATTATCGCCTACCTACCGAGTATTATAATGAATCAGAAACAATAAAAACTGTTATAGTGTCAATACATCTTGTATTTGTAAAACTGAATTAATGAGATAACTCTGGTTCAATTAAAATCATTAATTAATTGCTACTTGAGTTACATCTATCTATGTTTATATACTTAAATACAAGATATCTCTAAAAATAAAGCTAAAGAGTTTTTTGTTTGTTTGTTTGAACGCACTAATCTGTGGAACTACCAGTCGGATTTGAAAAACCGGCCAAATGCCAGTTGGACTCGCACACGGAGGGTTCCGTACCACCATACAATATTTAACAGTACTTAAATATTTTTGCATATGTTAGCCCAATTTTTGAGGAAAGAGAAAAATTATATCTGGAGCCGAGCGAAGAGAAATAAAAGTCAGAAAAAACGGTAAGCGAAGTAATACCGCCGACGGGCGATGCGACGCGACGCGGTGGGTCGGGGGCCGAGGCAGTTTTATAAAAATGTGGCTGTTATTTTAGTATGTTGTGTATCTTACGACTTCTACGCGAACGAAGTCACGGGGAGAAGGTAGTTGTAAATAAGTACTTCCTAATCGTTTCTTAATGAATGGTCTTTCCGTGTCATAGTGTCATTACGTATTAGGTACACCTATTATGACTATTATGATTATGAGTCATTGTTATGGAATAGATACTTTTTAGAACTCGACGATATGTTTGTGTATTCTTGCTTGTTCCTAGAAACGGGTATTTATTTTGCTATTTCTCTAGTTGTTAATGTTACAGTTGTTAAAAGATTCGGGGTTTAGAATGACGTACCGAGACTGAAAGAGACGCAAATTTCGTTCATTGTTCGAAAAGAGCGCACAATGCTCCTAAAAAAGTTTTCACTTTAAAAAGACTGTACGCAAATGATCGTGATCAAACGATTTTAAATAAAACGCTGCGAATTACAACTTGTTTGAAAAAACAACTCCTTCTTGTCCTCTTATCGTTAGATATTATAGTACCCTTATTAATAAACGTACTATACCTACCAGATGAAACACACCGATTTCTCTCTTTCAGTCGTCAGTAATTTGACTTTCGAAAGAAGAAGACAAAGCGTTGTGTAACTATACAGACGCTATACAACGTTTCTTAGTAAGGGGTTACTAAATAATATAGCTGAAGAGTTTGTTTGTTTGAACGAGCTAATATCTGAAACTATCGGTCGGATTTGTAAACATTATTTTGGCATTTGATAGCCCAATTCTTGAGGAAGGCTTCAGGCTATTTGACATCACGCTATGGCCTTTAAGAACCGAGCAAAAAGAAAATTTTAAAATTCAGAAAACGCTAAGCGAAAACGAAGTGATAGGGCGGACAGGCGATGCGATGCGACGAGGTGGGTCGGGGCACAAGAAATATCACGCGGACGAAGTCGCGGGCAGAAGCTAGTCTAGCTATAAATGAAACGGTGAGCTCAGCCTTAGGTAGTTACTCGTATAATGCGTAGGTACTTACATATCAGTTTTCCTCAATTATACCTGTAATGTATTAGGTATTTAATTATTTTGACGGGTAAAAATAGCTAATTATCAGGGTGACAGATCGGAATAATTCAATTCTACATTATGTAACACATGATTTTCTTATAAAATCATCGATCGATCAATGTCAATTAAATGTGACCTACGATGATTGATTGATTTTATTTGACTTAACGTGGAATGTAAAACCGATTACAATATTCACACCTCGAGGTTTTTTTATTAAATGAATATTTAACTACATGGTATTTTCAAAATTCTTTAAGAAGTATTGGAAGTAAAAAAAATACGTGATTGGAAACGTCAGCATAACATTCATCCATTTGATGATTTTTTCTTCGACAATGTTGCATAGATTTTAAAAGTACAACTACTACGTCAAACTAAGTAAAAACTAAGCACAAAAATTACCAGAAAAATCGTCCAACAAACTAAAAAAATCGATTTTAACGTCAACAAAAATTTGCATACAACCCCTTCGGGGTACCAGGAGCGCATAACTTTGAAAAGGGTAAATGATTTAATTATGCGAGCCGAAGTGTTAGCGCGCCACTTAATTTGATAGCTAGCGACACCTATATGCAAATGATACGTTACGACTAATTGAATATCTTTGTTCTAAAATGTTTGGGGACTCCTCGATGACTTTTGGGCCCCTGCTCTGTTGGTTAAAACATTCAAATGTAATCTAACTTGCTTATTTGACGTCAGTCGGTTAAGTTCTATATGTGGAGGCGGATGTATGACGTCATATTGTTATCTCCTGAGAATAAGAATTGATGCGGTGGCTAAGTAAACTGTGACATCATGCCAAACCACAAAAAAACGTGTAGTATGCGTTTAGCACTCTAGTTACAAATATAAAGAAACTAGTTTCATCAATCTTTTTTAAATTAAATTTTTTACTTAATCCTTTTGATGGATTGTTATTTTGTAAATGTGAGGACTTTGTAGGCCTTGTAGACTTTAGATCTGTAGACCATTTTTTATTTTATAAGTACCTGGTAGGTACTTGTTGACAGGCCTACGCTGTTCTCCCATACCTATTGTAATTTGAAAACATTGTAAAAACTAACTATTTTGATGTGACTATTTTGAAATGAGTTACCGTAGAGTTTCTTGCCGGCTCTTCTCCATAGGAAACGACCAACTGGAACCGTGCAGCTAGGTTCTGACGTTGTGCCCATGTAGGTTTATGTGAAATAAAATATTTTTATTTTGTTTAGATTCCTTCGTACTAGACCTGTCTCTAAGAGTTTGTTCGGGAAGTAAGTACTACCACCCGTGTATGGATATGTCTACCGCTAACCAAGCTAAAGCTACGGTTTCCTTAAAGAGCTGTAGCCGCCATAAGTATAACTATTATATATCATTGATTGTTGTTTTCATTTATATCTAATCGTACTATGCTGCAGTGGTTGTCCCGCCCCGACCCTTGCTCGAGCCAGCCCGCGCAGCTGAGCCTGTAGTTTTAAATTCGCCCCAAAACACTAATAATAATACCGATCCAGCCTGTCCCTTGCTGTCCTCTTCCAGCGACGCCCTGAGCCGAGGTCCGAACCCCCGCAGGGGGGTGCCCTTAGCGCTGTCGCTTAGTTTTTAAGTTTATTGTTTGCCCTGGCTGGAGGCCTTAATTCGAGGCATCCACAGGAAAGTCCGGTTAAGCAGTAGCCATCCTCATAAAGGATGAACTGCGAGATGCCATTGTTAAAAAAAAAAAAAACTGCACTGGTTGACGCGACGTCATCACGTCAACGTAGGCTGTGGCTGAAAACCGCTGGGTCTAGCATTGTGCTGAGCGATGGCCGTTTTGCGTAGATGTAACGCACGTTTTCTCCAAAATTGTTTTTAATTAGTTTTTTTTTTTTTCATGCGTCACTTTTGCCGCAAATAAACGTATTTTCGTTCTTTTCTTTTCTATAACAGCCGCAGTGACAGCTTTCATGAAAATAATGGCAGCGTGACTTGATTTTACGTTGTCAATAAACGCTCTCTAGAAACACTAATTTACTTTCATAAATAACGTAATTTCATAAGTAACGTAATCTCTTTGTTCTGTCAGTTTTTTTCTAGGTCTGGCAGTTTGAGTAATTTATGTGGCCTACCCAAATGTCCTTTCTTTGGTATTGTTCGTCGAATCGTTGAGCTCCTTAAGTTTTGAGTTGAGCTGCACGATTTCTGACAAATGCGTGCACTGACTGGACAGGTCCTCTCAATCTGTGTGGTTCTTTCCTCAAAAGACCATCTCAGACATCGATCTACATGGTCTTCATATAACCTGACCAAGATTATGTCTGGACTTTAAAAGAGACTGTGACCTCTGAGTTTGTTTCGGCCTTTCTTCTCAGAGTAGTCAGATAGGAAACGCCGACCTCATCTAGTTTTATAAAAAATATGATCGACGTGTAAAAGTGTTTGTGCAAACCTACTTACAAAATAAAAATAATTTATCATTTAACGTTTTTAGCGACGTCATTCGCCGGTAATCCCCCCCCGGATCCCTTGCTAGTTCTTCTTCTGTTTTAATCTCTGTCCCATCCACTTTATCTAGGTCACTCTTATTGACAGGTAAGTACAGTCCAGGGAAATTAACGTTCTACCCATTCTCTAAAAAGAAAAGCCAATCGTTCAGGCTCTGCGCCAGACAAGCCGCCAGAATAATAATAAAACATCCATTTATTGACATAAGTATCACCAGGGTCATAAGTTCAAACTCCAATTCATTGAACTATTGCGGTGAACCCATCCTAAGAGTACGGTCGGCTTAATTGCAGAGACTGACAGAAACATTACAAATGCATCACAAATTGCTGGCATTATTATAAAAGAATAAAACTATTTTCTACCTCAGCCAACTTTTTTGTATTTTTTTTTTGTTTTGTTTCGGAGAGGGAGAAGTTTTTAATTGATGGCAACACTGATGGCGTTGACATGTTGATGTTAACGTCACATTGAAAAGTTTGTTGTGAAGTTTTTTTTTCAGATTGGTATTCATTGGGGTGGATTGAGTTTTAATTTGGGTTTTCAGTTACTACGAACAGTTGGTACTGGTGAAATAAACAATACAGATCAAGTTATTGAGGCCAGTTGCACTTTTAAATGTGTACCAAAAGGTCCCATCATTACCCCCACCCCCTGATCAGCTATCACAATTAGCATAATCTGAAAACCTATGGAAAAACCCGAAAGGAGAAGAAAGAAAAAGAAATCAAACCAAACATCATCTTGAAAAATAAATTTATTTAACTAAAATTAAAAACGAAATTGGACATCACATGTGAGCAAAACGCTGGATCACCAGAACTCTTTCATATGAGTGAGAAGTCAAAAGAATCCTGGACTATCCCTTGAAGACTAGTAATTATGGCATTTAACATTTGAGGTTTCAAGAGTAGTTCTTATCCAGTCCGAGTATTTTGCAACTGAGGTGTAGACTCCTGGCCATCCATCTCTACCGCAGCCGTAACCAAAGGACACTACTCCAACCGCCTCCCAGATGCCTTCAGGCCTCCTCCTCATTAAAGGTCCACCTGAGTCTCCTCTACAGGCATCCTCAGCGAAGACACCTCCAGCACAGAGTTGGTTTTCTCCCAAATTTGCTCCAAGAGTCTGATATTTGCTTACGCAGTCTGCCTTGTCGAAGATCGGGAGACCAAGCTTCAGTTTGATGGGGCTGTTCTTTCCTGAAATTTAAATTTTGATAGAATACTCTGTAATGTAAACCATATAAATTACAGATAGTAAATGTAGAAAGTTTACATAGGGTGACAGAACACAACACGGTCTTATCGCTTTTAAAGACAACCTTAGAATGGATTATTAGAATAGTTTGAGTTGTTGTTTATTGATATCATTTAATTAATTAGAAAGATTATGGTTGTTTTGACACGAGTAAACTGTATGTATTTCTAATTATCAGAAATTGACTTCATGACATTATATCAATACACTGTATTGTATTGCGTCATTTTCACTTAGTTTTCACTACAGTGTCTCTTCAAACAAGACTTTATATGAGGCTATCATTGCTTGCCAACATTTGATATGCAAATCGATCTTCCATTGTACACTCATCTCAATACATTTCTAACACAATCAGGTTTGAATTAATGAATTATTTATACAATGATTCCAACCGATGAGACCTCTAACCTTGATTCAATATATACACGTGATTGATAAGAGAAACACTACAAAGAAAACCTTGTTTGCTACGTTTTCCCATATTACTTCTTTGAACATAACATCACGCCTGTTTAAGTCCCGTGTAATAGGGGGCAAGCCTATAGCCGGGCACACATTCAGACTCCGGGCTGCTACTCAGAAATTCTAGATGGAAAAGCCCAATAACCCGACCTGGGAATCAAACCCAGGACTGCTCAGCTATTGCTGAGCATGCTGCATTCTGCCAATATATAAAGGAAGTCATTTCCAACAAAAAATCTTCTACAGCATGGCCAAACTGCCCTAAAAGTTATGAATATTTTTGTATAGAGAGTACTACAATTAGACTAATTAAAAAAAAACGATATAAAACAATAAAACAAACGGTGTTGTATTATTACTAGATAATGTATCAGCACTACAAAAGTTCTTTATTGCGGCTCGTACCAAATTTCAAGAGCAATTAATTTTTTCCAAAAATTTTAATGTTTTATCAAAAATTATTTCTCACTTTAATTTCGCTTAATCCACGACTTGACCACCCTGTATGTAATATAATGAAATAACAACAACAAGGCTAACACTACGTCATGAGGCGTCACGACACGACACAACACATTAAGTCTATGAATTTTTAATAATTTTTTTGTTGTTTTAATTTTATAAAAAAGAAACCAAACCACAAGATCATAATACACTGTTCAATTATTCAGACTCATAAAATCGAAAAAGCTAAAAAAGCCTGCAACATTGAACCGACCTTGCGTTTAAATTAAGCGTAAAACCCGACACTGACACAATTGATTGAAAACTCCGCATTCGTAGAAACCAAGGTACTAAATCGATAGTAATTGTGTACGAACCATTTAGGGTTTTTCCCCAGCCAGCTACATAAACATCGTTGCCGGTTTCCAAACGATCTCTGTTGTCTACTAGGCAGATTGGCTGGACATAATCTGTGGAAGAAAAAAAACTTGATTGTAGAATTTTTATAGGTATAATATAGTATTAACCCGCCCTTGCTTCGCACAAGTATTGAAGCGAAGCTTGCTGAAGTGGCGTCATGTTGTCAACACATCGAAATATTGTGGCCTTTATCCAACTGAAATATTAATTTAGTATACAAGGTGGAGACGACAATAAAATAAACTGCGTTCTAATGCCGTTCCCAGTCTTCAAACGAAAATTCAATTAGATATATCCGATAGTTTAGTCATAATAGCTAGTCAAAGATTGTCAAACCCATGGTCGGCCCATCGCTATTTAGTTTGTTTGAGAAAAACACTTTTTTATTTTCCATGCTAGGATTAATTTGAGAGTTCCTAAATACTATTGTGCAGTGTTGCCAGTGTTTTCATTAATCTACTTACCAACAAATTTCATTTATTTTTGTAAGTACGTATGTTACGCGATATCTCCACTAATCTGCAGCAATATTGTAGATCGATTTCGATTTTTTTGTAATTTTTATGTTATTGTCTCCTTGTTGTACACTCAAACCATCCGCAATGAATTCTCTAAGAGTCTTAATGATGATGAAAGCCGCTTCAAAATCCATTAAGTATTAGAAGATCTAAACTGTCACACAGACACTAAAAGCGACTTTGTTTTATACTATGTATAGTTATAGATTTCCGACTTTGGCAAGGCTTTATTTTGAGCACAATTTGCTCGGACAAAACAGCATATATAATGTACTGGTTTTTCTCAAGCTAAACCAGTTGCTCCTGACGTTCATATGAAACACGTTTGACCTAGGATAGTCTAATTTATTCAGAATTCGTCGAAAAAATTTATATGTAAACATAATTTGTGAATATAAATAGATTCACTGCTCATATTTGGTAAAATTTTCTAGAAGATGAAATAAAGGTAGAATGTTCTAGAAGGTAAAATGTTCTCACATGTCGATTGGTTTTTAAATATTTTGCTTCAGGATCTACGTTCATATATAATTCCTTAAAGCAATCATCGTATAACTTCCAACGTTCATAAGAGGTTCGTCCAAGGTTGCAGTTGTCTCTGCCGTTGACGCGTGTCGCTCGTGCGTATGTTTCTGTACTCCGTGGCATGAGCACTAATTTATATTTAATTACTTACAAGTATAAGCAGCCCTGTTCGCCATCCGCACGATACCGATATCGTCTTTCCTGTTCTTGTTTTTATCGGAGTACCCAGGATGAGGGTAGGCAGACGCCACCGGGATCTCCTGAGGACGATCAGCGCAGACGCCATCAACGCAGTCGACATCTTGCTGGGTGTCGTACTCTCCTAGGCGGACTGTTATTCTAGAAAGGATAGAAACAAAAATTATTAATATTATTATCAGTTAATATAACATAGCGCCTGGTTAACCCCAAGGGTTGGCAGAAGTGTAAAGAATAAATTATTTTGCTTCTGTAAGTAGATTTGTATATACCAACTCTTTTACACGTAAATCATATTTAAAAAAAAAAAACTAGATAAGGATGAGCAGTGGTGGCCCAGTGGTAACGGCCGCGACTTACGAGTGTAGGTCGTGGATTCGAACCCTGAAAAGCGCTTTATTATTATTATTAGCCTGTGATGTCCCACTGCAGGGCAAAGGCCTCCCTACTCTCCTTCCACTTCTCTCTGCTCAAAGCTGCTGAGGACCAGTTCTTGTTGAAGGAGTCCAGCTCATCCCGCCATCTCCATCTGGGTCTGCCACGATGTCGCTTGCCATTAAGAGGGACCCATTGGGTCGTAAGTTTGGCCCATTGTTCGTCTGACATGCGGCAGATGTATCCAGCCCAGTTCCATTTTAGCGTGGCAGCTTTCCAAGTGACATCAGTTATCTTTGTGATGGAACGGATGGTCGTATTCCTATCCCGGTCTAATAGTTTTACTTTTTGTAAATTATTTCATCAACACTGCTGTCAAAAACGGTGAAGGAAAATATCGTGAGGAAACCGGCATGTCCTAGAACCGAAAATTCGAAGACATGCGACGTCTACCAACTCGCACTGGGTCTGCGTGTTTGATTATGGCCCACTCTCTCTATCGTGGAGGAGGCCTGTGTCGTCTTCCAGTTAATACAGATGCAGCTGAATACCAGTACTTTACATGGAGAGACTGCCTATCTGACCTCCACAACCCATAAGTTACTGGGTAATACGATACCCCTTGGTAAGACTGGTTCTCAGACTTTCGGGCTTCTGACTACCCGTAACGACTGTCAAAGATCTATAAATGACAGCCGAGATCAACGGCTTAGCAGTGATAACATCCTTTGTAAATGTAATATTAGGAAGTTATATCCTCTTAGCTTAGATACAAATATCCTCTATAAATATCTTCTGGCCCAAGTAAATATAAAAACAACTATATGTTTAAATGGTTTTCTTCAAACATTTATATATTTCTGGTTTCCTGCGTGTAGATTGTAGATATACAGGTTGTAGCGTAAATAATGGTCCACCGTTAAGGATTCGATATAACAGACAATTTACTATAACATATTACAATTTGAACCACTTTAGTAGTACATTTTCTTTTACAAAAACGCTCTTGAATTTGCATGAGTATGTTAATAATTAGGGTTAAAAATTAACTTATTCTTCAAAAGCTCTAAATTATCATAAAAAGCCATCATTTATACGATAACTCTAGCATTCAGCAGCAATTAACAGAAATCAAAACGAAAAAAAAAAAATTGTTGAAACTACAACCAAATTTGTAACAAAAAGTAGAATAAAAACAAACAAAAAAAAATTTTTTTTTTGAACCCTTGGGTAAAAATGATTAAAAGTAAATTATCTAGTATATCGAATCCTTAACGGTGGACCACTATTTACGCCACACCCTGTATAATCAAATCAACGTAAGTAAATAACATATTAACTTATTTTGTGCTGTGCCTGTGCGTCAGTTTTGTTTACGACAGCCTATTAATTGGAATCAAACAATCTTATATAGTAGTAAAATAACATCATATCATCACGCCTGTAATCTTCGAACGGATAGGCAGAGGTGTAGCTATAGTACCTACACCCACATTTCGCCAGTTATGTCCTTCAACCGGATACAAATCTATTTATAGTAAGGATCTTAAAATATACACTGTCGCCAGTTCTTTTAGTTTGTAAAAGATAGTTATTAAGTAATTTTTACTAATATTATATGGATTGTGTTTACTTGTATGTGTAGTACAAAATCCATACTAATAATATAAATGCGAAAGTGTGTCTGTCTGTTACCTCTTCACGCTTAAACCGCTGAACCGATATAGTTTGAGTCCCGAGAAAGGACATAAGATAGTTATTATCCAGATATTCCTACGGGATCGACACTAATGCGGGGGAAACCGCGGGGCGCAGCTAGGAAATAATATATTATTACTATATTACAAAAATGGCTGGTACCATGATTTCATGTATTGAAAACAGGTCTATTAATAAGTTATGTGTCTATTGATTTAGTCAAGGTAATTTTTCTGCAACGCAAAATTGTAATAAAGTTTGATTGGTGTCCAACTATAATTAAATCAATCTAAAATAATTACTTTGGAACTAAACAGAAACTAACTAGATTGACGTGTAAAAGTGTTTGTGCAAACCTACTTACAAAATAAAAATCTTTATCCTTAGCTAGCATTTACACAAATTGTCGTCACTAAAGTGTAGACACACTAATTATGAATTATGAAAATCTATATTGAATAAATAGGTATAATTAGCATTCGGTACTCACGACCAATATTGGTTTGATATTTGCTACAAACTATATACATTCTATCTTTGATCAACTTCTTCTCTTGGAGTCGATGGCAAAAGTAAAAATATTATATTTGCGCCCGGTAGATGGCCACTCCAATCGCGGGCCTCAGAAGTGCAGGTGTATGGACACCTTGGACACTCCAACATATAGGACATGATTTGGTTATCATAAGTCTACGGCAGTCCACTGACGGCCTCTCCAATTTAGCACGCCATTCAGCTTGATTCTCTTCAACTCGCACACCTCACCATTGGCGGTTGGTCTGGGATGGCCTGAGTATGAAGAAGAAAGCTTCTCCGGCTCCTTAATCTACCCGGGGTTGTTGATTGTTCGTAGAGGGGATGTCGGAAATCTATGGTTTAGCAAGGATCTAAGGTCAAAGAGTAGCTTTATAGAGGTATGAGGAACAGGGTGTAAACTTCAGTCATACTCTATAGGAAAGGGAGGATCCTCCGACCAGACGGGTGTTGTATCTGGCGGGCAACTGCCCGATAAATTATGTCGGGCGGTTGTATATATGCTAGTTGCGCGGTAAACTCTGCTTGCAAGATGCAGGATTTTGCGTGATGTCAGAATGATGCGTTGTTCGCATGTGACGTTGTAGATACCGCTAGAGCTTAAAACGAAATAAATAAACCTCTTACAAAGTTCCCACTTCCTTCTCAATAGCTCCTGTGATGCAGTGACCAGCAGTCAGGATGTAACGATGGTTGATCAGCACACCGCCACACTGGTATGTCGTCGTTCCTTTACCTGCATAGAAAAAAAGTTACATGTTCAAACTCAAACTCAAAACATTATCAATTAAACCATTTACCAGCACTTTGCTGTCAAGGGGTCGGTTAGTCAGAAAGTTGGAGCTAGTTGCCCATTCCAATTTTATTTTATTTGTTAGGTTCACCAACAATTGATTACACTAATACATCCACATAATACATTTTTTAAAGTAAAATAACAGTGCATCAATTACTTAAAGGTAAACACAACATGCATAAAACAATGAAACTGAGAAGAACGGGCACAGCGGGATTGTCCGAAAGGGTTACCGCTGCCCCGGAACATAAAGGGCTAAGGAAGGAACACGGATGGGTTTTAGTCAGTAAGAGTCTGACACTCCCTTCCGCTCCACCCAGAGCGGGAGGGGTCATTGGATGATTTCCCATCCTTAAAAAAAAAAAAAAAAAAAAAAAAAAAAAAAAAAAAAAAAAAAAAAAAAAAAAAAAAAAAAGAAGAACGGGCAAGAAAGTCCATAGACATTCTTTTAAATCAAAATATTTTTACAAGCTATTAATCATATTCCATGTTGCTAATCACAATCTTACATATAACGTGAATACACGACTTAATCAACTATTTACTTTAGCGTTATTCATTTAAAATTGTTTATTGAGTGATTATTAGTAATAAAAACATTTAAAATATAAATTAAATTAAATTTGAATTTTTTCGTGTGATACTTTGTTTCACAACTTGATTATTGTCTCAGGGATTTCAAGTAACTATACATAAATACTAAGACCAGCCCTTAGGTTGTCTTCAATAGAATCGGCATCAGTATCTACTTGTGTGATAATTACAACTTTATCTTTTCCTGTTGACATTTCCTCCAGACCTTTCACTGTGTTCAATTATCTATTAGAGTGCTCAAGTTCATCAATGTCAATATAATAACACGCAAAGTCTGCGTTTAGGTAGATGCAAGATATATTGGGTGGATTGATAGTGGTATATTGGGTGGATTACAGACCTCCCCCTCCTCAGGTCTCCTCTCTAAGAAAGGAGGCCTGTGTCCCAGCAGTGGGCTGATTATGCTTATCATTAGATATATTGTACAGGTTTGTACAGGCTGGCATCCACATCGACGCGCAAAATGTACCTAATTTTGCTGCTGTTTCCTGCAAGAGTGACCTACGCGGTCAAAATGTATGGAACAGCTATTTGTTTTTTAATAGCTGACGAAAAATTTCAACGCATTTTCAGAATATTTTTTAGCACTGAATTCTAATTCTGAATTCTGTATTCTTCCACAACAACAAATAAGGTTTGTATTTCATTGACCCTATATGTTGTCAAAGGTTAACTACCACGCTATATTAATAGCATACAAATTGCTATAATCATATGCAGCAGATGCTCTCGAGAATGATCATTTTTGACAGACTTACAAGCAACCACAAAAGTAATTACATTTTCATTTATAAAACGAATTGAACAGGTTTTAAAAGTTGAAGTGGTACAAGGTCGTCGAGGAGACAGCATCGATTACTTAAATGGCCCTTTTGGGAATACTTGTTCCATCGAGGCATTGACTTTCTGAACTAGAGGTTCTTGATATATTATATGAGACAGTACATTACACAGTCAATTTAAGGACACTTGAGTAAAAAGTGCACTGATATATGTTTTGTGGGAACAAAGCAATCCTACATATCGTCGCATTCGTCGCTCGCATGACTAACAGTCCTATATCTAATTTTTTTGCTGATTTGAGTTAGGACAACTACATTTTTCTATTCGTGATTCTTTAATTTTGTTGCCTTACAAAATGGTTATATTTTATAGTTCCGAATAACATAGCTCAATACGAGTAGTAGTCAGTCAGAATGAATGACAACACGATTTGACAGTTGTTCCTACTCGCGATGTGTTTTTGCTCATTCGAAAAATTTTATTTGTCACGTCTTGTTTTGACAGATCAACCTTCAGATGGGCGCGTATCTTTGTTGACGGACTTAAAGAGTACATTCCCAGCTCATTAAAAAAATCAAACTCTCTAAATAAGCTGCATAGGTACTTTTATTAACCCATGGCTAACACAACGAATCTATTGACCAACTATTCTTACTTGACAGGTTAACGATATACATCTAAGCAATCTCCAAGGCATGTATCAAGATTCCCACTCGTTTCTTCTAAACACGGTAAGTAGGTAAGACTTATTTCTGAAAAATGGCAAATTTTAATCCGTTTCTTCGTTTGGAGAACTTCGGGAAACACAGACAGCGTCTGGGTGTAAAAGAAGCTTAAAAACGTCAAAAAATTCAAGTGCATATAACCATCACACGACCTAGAAGAGTCGATAGACACCTCATGTTATGATAACTCGAGGATAAAAAGAATTCTCCATACAAAGATATATGCGCGTGAAAATATAACCCTGTATTTGGTGCCGCGCAGTCGAGTTAAAAGACAAAAACAAAACAGTACTCACGAGTCCTATATCCCAAAAGTGCCATCCAAGGGAATTCGTCTAAATCTGTAAAGGTTCCTCCATAAACCCTGTCTCCATTGGTATCCACACCACACTGGTTCCTCGGTGCTGGAGAAGAGTCTTCCTGGGAGTACGCAGTGCTGCCTTGGGTCGGGGTCTGGGTTGGTCGTTGCTGTTGGATTTTTATAGGATAAGTAACATTTTGAAAGAAATAGAAGAACTGTTTGGATTATTGCTAGTCACATTCCGTATCAAAGAATTATAGATATTTCCTTTGGTGTAGAAACGTTTCAATTTTTTTTTGCTTGTAGTTACACTGGAACAAAATTTTCCTAGAGGCCTTCAAATAAGTAGCCAACAAGTTATAAACAGTTTTATTACAATTCGTTTCATTCTCCTAAAGACTATTTGTAAACATTGGATCATCTGTATGAACGTAAACAAGGCAAAAGGAGTAAGTATCTACCTATGTAGGTAAGGATTGTAACAGGTGACGTTCTGTGGGTATAAGAAGAAGTGACCCGTAAGTTTAAATATGTATGGATCATCTGTTTCATCAAAATTACACCATATTCATACAAGCAAGTTTCAATAATACCGTGGAGATTCTTGCAGACTCTTGCACCTAGCTTCTGACGTTTCATAAATTGCCATGTAGGTTTATGTGTGTGGTTCGTGTGTAATAAAATATTTTGATTTTTTAGTACAAAAGTGGTAAAAAAAGACAAAGCCCACCTGTATAGTCAAGTCAAATAATTTCCCACACCTTGCTACTTTTTTTCTTTATCGTAAAGTATGCCCAAAAGGTGTTCAAGTATAATGTATCATATGTCAAAGCTAATCGCTAATCCGGTTCCGTACCTCGTAGCAACAGGATAAAGAGTTATGAACGCCTTTTAAGGTAAAGGTCGCCAGGCTTATTATCTCGACGTTGTTTCCTTCTGATGAAATGTGGAGGATATTACTTAGGATTTCTATCAGCTGTTCATGGTTATTACATTGGGAATTTTTCTCTTACACAAATTCTAGTAACTGTGATGATTTGACAATTTTTTTTGGTCAGATGGACAATTGACCCGACGCACAGTGTGAAAAATGACCTTAAAGGCGGTCATCCTCTTTTTATTTTTTTAATGGACACTACAAACTATTTCAATTGTAAGAGTAGAACTCACGAAGTCTAGATGTTTTTGGAACCAGAATTACGGCCATTTACATTATTTTCTATGGAAACAAAAAAAAAACCATAGAAACGCCAGTGACGTAAAAGTACTAGGTAAATACAGTTGTTTTTATATGTAATATTATGAAAAGATTAATTATCTACATTATCCACCAATCCCTATAAGTTTATCCCTAATAATAACAAAACTATGCCGTTTTTAGTGTTATTTCTTTAATATTTTTTTCTTTTAATGCTTTACGAATGTGGATTTTATTATTTCTCGAGAGGTTCCTTGGAATCTTTTCTATAAACCATAAAAATATCTAATCTTACTCATGCAAGATTTCAGAGATATTTAAGATTTTAAAAACTGTGTCAGGGCTGTCACCAAATCGTATTTTTTTTCCGTTTAATTTTTGTGAAAAGTACGAGTTTACATAGAATTTATAATAACACACATGCTAATAAAGTGGTCTGTCGATAATTCTTAACAGAAGAAGAATTCTACACATTATAATTTTGTAAACCTTTTTTCAATTATTATTTTTTAATCTCTTATCGTCTGTCGCAAATCGTTTAATAGATACTTTATAAGCATAATTATGCGAAGAAAGTTACAACCCAGGTTTGTAAATAACATTTTATAGTTTAAGTACTATAATATGTACATTTAAGTTTAAATCTCCTGAGAATGTGTAAATATACTCGTATTATTGTAACTCCCCAAAATCTATGTAAATAGAATTTGTGTACTCAGTAAAACTTAATTATAAGAAAGTAAAAATTTGGTCATTCCATTGTGTATTATGTTAAAACTCTTTTATAAACTATAACTCTTTTATTATCATGTAAATTAATTTAATACTTTCTAACACCACACCCTTTCGATAGGTGGTGAAGTCCTGGAAGTACGATAAAAAATTTCAAGCTCTCGGTTTTTTTTTTTAATAAATATGTTTTAGATTATTAAACTATCATATGATAGGTATGTAATATACTACTACACTACGATATCTCTATCGCATACAAAAATAATAATAAAAATATTTGGTATTGAGCAGGTGAGCACCCTAAAACCATAGAAATAAATATGAAACTTTAGAAGCATTTTAATTCAAAATCTTGTAAGATAAAGATTCGAGTTTTTTTTTTTTTTATAATACATATAGTTCTGTAGAATATGTCCTATTAATATAAAATCCATATTCGCTAAGATTAAGTAAATAAGAAAAAATACAAAAAAATAGAAGACGTACTTCTATTAAAAGCATTTTTTATATTGATATGTCTAATATGTGCCAAAAAATCATTGCTATGTAGCTATAGTGGTGGAAAAATAAAAATATGTTTTTAAAATACATAATTTTGGATTTGTTCGAAATTCTATAGAAAACATAAAATTGCCGAAACTTCGTTTCTAAGTACATCTGCACTTCGGGAGTTCTACTCTGACAATTGAAATAGTTTGTAGTATCCATGAAACAAATAAAAAGAGGATGACCGCTTTTAAGGTCATTTTTCATACTGTATAATACTTAATTTAACTTGTTCAGATTGCCCAAAAGATATATATTTTAGTCAACCAATGAAGACAGCCACCATCAAAGTCTTTTGTAGACTTATAGACTTATAAAACGGGGTCTATTTATCTGATCAGGTATTTGGAAATACATAGATGATCTATGAAGTATTGTCTCAAACTCAAACTCAAAAGGTACATTTTTTCAAAGAGTTTCAAAGAGTCAGAAAAATGAGGGTTGTAGCCCATTTCAAAGCATAATAGGTTCGTATAGAGAAAAACGGGCAAGAATCTCCATGCACTCTTTTAAATTAAAATTGTCTCTTACCGTAGGCCTTGGCGTTGGCTGTTCCTGCTGGTTTGTTGGCAGTGGGCCGCAGCACACCCTGGGTACATATCCTTCAAAACCACATTGTGCTTTTCTCAAGTGGCTGACCACACTGTTGGGCAGTGGCCGCTGTTCGAACGCGGTCAGAAGGGGCGGGCATTCATATAGAGAGACGCACGTACTTTGGTCTCCAAGGGGAGTCGTGCAGCTCTCTGACTGACTGACTGTTGAAAAAGGAAATGGCATTAATTAGGTTTTCGGGGTTTTAGTAAGATGGTTTAGGCGTTTTACGTTTATGGACGTGCAGCTGATCCTGTAAATATTCATTCGAACACTGAATTTTGATTGGAAGATCTAAACTGCTCGGGGCCGTGGTTCAAAAATCATGACATTCATCTAAATGAATGCAATTGATTTGGTAAATGATATCTGTCTTTATTTCATCGAAATCGATTCAGGAGTTGGAAAAAACATATTTGTGTGTATGAATAGGTAAGTATAGCCGTAAAAAAAAACTGGCATCCGAATACGTATGGAGTCAGCTTGCTAATTGTCTTTTTCTGTAAAATAACTACGCTTTTAGAGTAAAATCGTACGCGGGGTTTTAATGCGCTCCGGAAAAAGGGGCGGCGGAAATTTTTTGTTCGACCAACTTTTTGCAAACCGTCTGACAGTATCCTGCCGCCGGAAAAATCAAACGCAAAAGTATTCAGATAGAAAATTGAAGAAAAATCCTTGCTATTGCTGCATCGAATGATCTAAAACGGGACATTTCATTACTTTTGGCAGCTTTTTATGATTCTGCTAAATAACTTTTTATGATTCTGCTGAATTATGTTTTTATAATGTTTAAATATTGTATCTGTGTGCCTAATTTGTTACCTACTACTAAGTTTAAAAAAACATTGGCTGAATGGCTTCTTTCTTTAGATTAGGTACGTCCAAACTGAAGATCTTTTCACTACCATATCCTAGTTTTAGTGTTCTCAAAATAGCGCACGCAACCTCATACACACACCCCACTTCCACATAAGTACTCATACGCACACTCTCACTCATACATACACCCTACGCTCTTATAAATCCTTTGCATGTTTCTTAGATAAAAAAAATATATTATATAATTACTACATTCAACCGATTCGACTGATTAATTACAGACACAATTAAAAAGCTATTGTGTCTCGCGTAGATCTACGTTCTATACGATCTACGATCTACGTTCAATATGAATGGTTAATAAACTAAATAACATAAAGTTAATAATTTTTAATAAATGAAATAAATAGAATGAATTAATACTACTGTGATTTCAAACAAACGTCTTCAGTACAATAATTGAAATATATGTATAAATTGTTAAGGGGGCCTGGTGACCTGACTTACACGGTTTGTTTAAACTTAGTTTAGGCACCAGTCTTCCACAAATTAAGTACAAAATTGTATCTGTAGACTAATTTAACTTTAAGCTGTAATTCTTACCACAGAAAATAAAATTATATTCTATACTACTAATTTGTTTCTCATTACGTAGGTTTTAAGTTATTTGTAATACTAACACGCTATGCTATGGGCCTACGCACCTGGCCCGCGTGGTAGATTATTAGTCCACTCCCTCTCGATGAGAAGAGACCTGTGTCCCAGCAGTGGGAACATTAAAGGCTGATTATATGTATATATATAATATGGGTCTACGATGCCTGCCTATAAAAGATATTTATTTATTTTATAACAGAACATTAATAAGATGATGTTATTAATAAAGACAGATTGTATTTTTTTTAATAATTCGTGTTACATTTCGTAACATCAATTAAACTGATGACCTACTTACCTATCGTACAGTCATAAGGAAACGTGTCTGTTATGAATACTTTATCTAAATACGAATGAACGTTTGACGGCTACGTCTTTATCAATTACTGTTCAAGTTTTAATCACTAGGATATTAATTTTATTGATTAAATTATTTTTAAACTTATTTCATTCCGGATCACATTTGAGATTCATCTTAATCCTCCAGATTCCGGTCTCTGACTGGTCTAGGATCAGAATCTAGAGGACACAGGTAGTGTTCTGTAACAGACCTACAGAAGATCGCGGGGAGTACCTGGATGAGACTCGCAAAGGCCAGGGAAGCGTGGCACAAACTGACGAACATTAGGTGGCCACCAACAATGATGGTGAGGTACTGGTAACTGAACTGATACCTACTAAACAGAGCGGTATATTTCTTGAACTGTTTAACCCTAAAACTATTTCTTGAAGTTAAACAGAATCTGGAGGAGGGGCCCGTGGCTAAATAATAACAGCCGCACAGGGCGATCGATCAGGTTAAGCTACGCTTGCCGCATTTGGTCTGTGGATGGGTGACCATCTTTACATATCGAGACTCCTCCGTGCCTCGGAAAGCACGTTAAGCCGTTGGTCCCGGCTGCCATTCGTGGATCTTTGACAGTCGTTACGGGTAGTCAGAAGCCCGAAAGCCTGACAATTACTCTTACCAAGGGGTATCGTATTACCCAGTAACTGGGTTGTGGAGGTCAGATAGGCAGTCGCTCCATGTAAAATACTGGTATTCAGCTGCATCTGGTTAGACTGGAAGCCGACCCCAACATAGTTGGGAAAAGGCTAGGCAGATGATGATGAGGTCGATCGATCAGGTTAAGCTACGCTTGCCGCGTTTGGTCTGTAGATGGGTGACCATCTTTATATACCGAGACCGCTCCGTGTCTCGAAAAGCACGTTAAGTCGGTCCCGGCTGTCATTCGTGGATCTCTGTTCGATTGATGATGATTCGTGGAAGTCTGACAACCAGTCTTACAAAGGGGTATTACCCAGTACCTAACTGGGTTGTGGCGGTCAGATAGGCAGTCGCTCCATATAAAATACTGGTATTCGGCTGCATCCGGTTAGACTGGAAGCCGACCCCAACATAACTGGGAAAAGGCAGATGATGATGAAACAAAATCTGGAGGAATTAAACGAGTCTCCAATTGTGAGTTTATTTCCTTCCACCTACACTTAACGTAGTATTTAAGTATTATCATATCGTATTTATTACAACATTTTTGTGTCTCACACAGTTATGCACTATATATAAATCTCCTGCGTCTCAGCTAATCTCCGAAAAAAAACGAAACCAATCCACCAATCTAATCGGCACCAATCAATCAATCATTGGTGCCGATTCTGTTGTCCACAAACTAAACTAAATTTAAGTTCAGTGCATCTTTTTCTTTCTATTTCATTAAAAAAAGGACAGAAGATAAATTTTGAAGATATTTTAATTTTAGTAGGCAAGTTTTGATCACATCTAAACTTGAATAGAGGCGCTTATTAATTTAACAGAATTGAACAAAAATTTATCTTCTGTCCTTTTCATAATGAAATAGAAAGAAAAAGTGAATACTGAACTTAAATTTAATTTAGTTTGTGAACAAGAGAATCGGCACCAATATCCACTACTTCATTAATTTTATTCACAATAGGTATTATTGCATTAGACAAATTGGCGCCGTCCTTTACAAACCTATTTATACATTATGTAAATAACAAAATAGCTTTCAATACATGCATTTATCATTCTGATGTATGTTATTATCATCTTTATGTCGTGTAGTAGGTATCGAGTTTACACGTGTACTTAAAAGTAGGTAATTGTGTGAATTTTTCATAAAAAGTCCGTTCACAGGAATTTAACCTCTGACATCAGCAACCTTATTGTAAGGAGAATAAAGATCACAATGATTTTGTCTGACTTGTCAGTGGCAGCAACCAGCAAACCAACAGCAACATAAAGATTACCTACTGTGATTTGAAGTGATGCAGTCAGAGGTAAAATAACTATATAATAGTTATAAGGACCATACCAGTCGACAGCGATGCGGATGAATTTTTCGACGCTTTATTTTAGCTTCTGATAGGTATAAGGATACCATTTTGTTATTTTTATTAATTAGTTAGGTAATAATTACTATTGCTTATTTTACTGTTTCAATAAAAATACTTTGAATCAGGAGGACCGTAAAAACGAATAATGAAGAGAGTTGTCGAAGTAAAAAATAAATAAAATAAAATAAAAGGACAGTAGGGTCATTCTAAGAAAAAAAAACAGTTAAGTGCGAGTCGGACCCGTGCACCGAAGGTTCCGTACAAATTTTTGGGTAGGTAAGATATAAATAGTTTATCCCGGGAATCGTGTCTCGAATATTTTAAAGGAAAAAATCCGAAAACCGTAAACCGATAAAGAAGTAATTACGACCAAAATCCATTCCTAAATTATCTTGAAATTAGACTAAAGCTTACTAAACTATACTTTTGACTTTATGGAAAACTTTATAAAATAGTAAACCAGCTCCAAAACAATAAAATACATGTCTTCAAAATGTTGTAAACAAACCAATAATCATTAAATATGATTAGCTTCACATAAAACTAGTTTCAAAAGTGTAAAAAATTCTGTAATTTACCACAGACTGGTTCAGAACAGTACCTACACTAAGGCAAGGCAAAAATAGCAGAGGAGATGAATACTGGTTGGCTATAGGTTATTGACGTAGGCTATAAACTGGTAATAGCAAGATTATGTACTTGAAAGATATCAGAGGCCAATTCTCGTAATCTAAAACTTTCAAAATCTAGTCGCAGTCTCATCTCGGCGACATCGACAAGCAAATGTCAAAAACTTGTAAAAATTTAGGGAAATTAGAGGTATTTTTGACAGATTGAGACTGAGATCAGACTGTGAACGTTCTTAAAATTACGAGAATTGCTCCTCTGAGTTTTACATAGGTGGGTAAGTAAACGCCAGAAGGGGACGCCCAAGGAGGACATATAATGACCTTATTGGTGAAGATCAGGTGCGTAGACCATGGGTTTCATTTTGACAGTTCAACAACATTCATTGCGTTTTTTACATAGTTCAGATTTTGATTGATAGTTTGTTACGCGATTAGGATGCAGATGTATGAATGTAAACGAGGTAAAGGGAGTCTGTAAGGATCGTAGCAGGTGGCGTTGTATAGTTTCTCTTTACCCCCAAGAGAAGAGGGCGTGAGTATTGTATGTATGTAGTAAGTAGACAGTAAGTTAACAGACAGTATACAGACAGATAGAAAGGACGTAAATACTGGATGATTTTTTATACAGTCTCGAAATTTTTACAGCATGTTCTACCCATGAATATAAACAACTTTCACTGTGTGACCCACTCTGAAATCACGAAAAAAAAAACAGCTATTTCATACATTTTAGTCAATTAAGTAGGTAGGTATTGAACTTTTGTATTAAACAACAAATTTTTTTTTGTGATTTCAGAGTTGGTCCCATAGTGAAAGTTGTTCATATGCAGGGGTAGAACACCCTGTAAAAATTTGGAGACTAAAAAAATCGTCCGTTATAATAAATATTTACTGTTACTGTTAGCCTGCATCATCCCAATGCTGGGCAAAGGCCTCTCCCCATGATTTCCAGCTCTTTCGATCCAGGGCTAAAGTGGTCGTTTGTTTTGTCCAGCTCATCCCGCCATCTTCTACGGGGTCTGACGCGACGCCTTCTAACTGTATCAGGGCTCCACGTGGTGTATATTTTGGCCCCACAGGCTATTAGGCGTAAGGCAGACGTGGCCAGCCCAGTCCCACTTCATCTTAGCGGCTTTTTGAGCAACTTCAGCAATCTGTGTTTTGGAGCGCAGTATGGTCAATTTGCCTCCTAGTCTAGTGCGCTCCATTGCACGTTGGCAAACCTCGAGTTTGAATAAATATTTTTAACTTTTGAATAAATATTTAATAATAAAAAAAAACTAAAAGCTATCTTCCTCTCTTCTACAGTTTTTTTAAAACTTTGCTGTGCCCGACAAGGTCCATAATTCATTCTATTGTTTTATATTTACCACCAAAATGTGTACATTATGGATGCAATAAAAATGTAATTTAATAAAATTGAAAGCTGTCTGTATACCTACATTTAACTTGTTCTTTTATTTAGTTAAAAAAAAGTAAATATTGTGGTATGGTGTATTTACATAACAGAGAGTATTCTACCTTTCTATCTAAAGTCTAGGCAGATGTCATCATCTGCCTAGATAATTTTCCCAACTATGTTAAGGTCGGTTTCCAGTCTCACAAGATGCAGCTGAATACTAGTATGTAGTACGAGTATATCTACATGTATGATAATTATACCAGTCTATTATTGTCCCATTGCAAGTTACAGAGAAGGCACGAGCAATTTCAGACTCATACAAAGTAAAAATAAAGTTGCTTTTCGTGTCCGTCTGTGTGACAGCTTAGATCTTCTAAACTGCATAGTGGATTTTCATAATAATTTATTTTTTGTCAGAATCATCATCATCATTTGCCTAACCTTTTCCCAATTATGTTGGGGTCGGCTTCCAGTCTAACCGCATGCAGCTGAATACCAGAATTTTACATGCAGCGACTGCCTATCTGACCTCTACAACCCACTTAATGGGTAATACGATGTTATTTATTTGTCAGAATATGCGTATATTATAATATAGTCTTAAGATTAGTCAATGGTATCATCACATTCTGCCAAAAGTGTGGGATTTTGAAAATAAAACATAACCTATAGGTGTGTACTTAGATATCTATGGATTTAAATTGTATTGTGGTCGTGAGAAACAAGATTTTATACACAAAGTACTTTCATTTGTATTCCTACAGTCAACTCAATCTACCTTCTACTAAGCATAACAATAAGGATGCCTGCTATCGATAAATTTGATTCGGGACGTGATCCAACAGTGCAAGGATTTCTCAATAATAACAGGGTAGGAATAGGGTAAAATCATTAGGAGAATATATCATCTGCCTAGCCCCCAACTATGTTGGGGTCGGCTTCCAGTCTAACCGGATGCAGCTGAATACCAGTATTTTACATGGAGCGACTGCTTATCTGATCTCCACAACCCAGTTACTAGATAGGTAATACGATACCCCTTTGTAAGACTGGTTGTCAGACTTTCGGGCTTCTGACTACCCGTAACGACTGCCAAAGATTCGCGAATCACAGCCGGTACCAAAGGCTTAACGTGCTATCCGAGACATGGAGGGGTCTCGGTATGTAAAGATGGTCACCCATCCACAGACCAATCGCGGCAATCGTAGCTTAACTAGATCGATCGACCTGCGCGGCTGTTATTATTTAGCCACGGGCCCCTCCATAAGGAGATTCTTACTGATTCTTACTGACAATATTGATAATTAAATTGTTATTGTAAACAATTGATCCTAATAATATGTTTGGCCATTAGAATGCTACAAATAAGTAAATTTTAATAGAATAAACACCTACCTACATACTTTTAACAGTGAACTATTTGGATACTATACATATTATTATTGAACAAACCAGTTCGATTTGGTCTGCTAAATGGTCTGAATTTCAAAAACGAGTTATTCAAAACATAAATATGAACAACAACTGCTACAAAATACCTACATTAAAACTAGTTTTTTTAAGTAAGTAAATAAAAAACAACATGACGTCTTGAGGCAGATTTTACTTCCTCATTTTCCTCATACCAATAGCAGAGGATTCTTTTATAGAATCTAGCTAATTTGATTCGTATAATCACACATAATTAAATGTAATCAATCTGTCTCACTATCACGCAGTAGATTAATCTTAATGATGTTCATTTTCTATCTTAAAATCACGTTCATAATTCACAAAACAACGTGACTTGATCAGTTTGTATTATTCTTGCACACAAAATGTTTGATCAGAATATTAGTTATGAACTCCAACATAATATGTATATGCTAATAAAACCTTAAGGTCTAAAATCGCATGTGAATTCTCAGTTAGATGATCAGATACTTACGGGCAGAACTCCATATTAAAGTAGACACAAAAAACACACAACTTTTCCACATGGTTTTTAAATAAATTAACACTTTTTTTATTATAAAGAAAACACTGTCATCACTTAGAACGTCGTTTTAAATAAATAAATTTGTTTTAATATATATTATGTTCGTTTTTTAAATAAATAAATTATGAAATAGTATTGCGACCAGATCGCGTTGGTCGACTTTAGATACTGGCTGGTGGAGGTCAAGTCCGTACGTTAAATACTAACGAATACGTAGTTTTGTTGTTCCTTGTACCGTTCGCATGGTAAAATATTGATCATTCATGTTAGTAATAACACTAATTTTAGTAATAATATTATTATTGTTTACGTCATTCGGGCAATTTAATGATGACGTTGATTGATGCAACCATTTTACCTGGATTTTTGTTGGATTTCGGGTATTTTTCCAGGGCAGGATATGTTTTTTTTTTTGTGGTAGATATTTTTTGTGGGTTTCGTAGTTTTGTCATCTTTGCGGAAATCCCAATTTTCAAAAGCCTAAATATTTTATATTAAAGTCAAAGTCAAAGCATTTATTTCAAATAGGCACATAAAAGGCACGTTTGAACGTCAAAAATTACATTATTCCCTAACTAAAATCTTTATTTTTCCATCGCACCACATAACGATATAACAACTGATCGGACAAGAACATCAGTGCAATTAAAATTATAATGATTTATTTCATTACCCACTTAGTCCAAAGTGAATAAAACATGATATTGTTATTGCATTAGAAAAGTCTATTAACCCCTCCTTGTTTTAAAGTCTTAAGTCAAACAAAATCAACCTTTAATGTCATTATATTTTAAATCTAGTTTTTAAAACCCCCTTAATCTTTCGCGAATTACATAATTGTCTATAACGATTATGAAAAAATATAACACGTCCTGCTATCTCTATACACATAACTGGATATACTTGTTCACGAGTACATAACACATTAAGATACGAACATTTCTCAAGATCCGATAGTCAGGCATGACTCACGGATTTACCTGTGTCTTAAAAATAAAATATAATTGCACCTGCCGACGCTAAAGTATTAAAAGACGCAAAAAAACTTGTAGTAGTCAGGTTCTTTTCTGTTCACAGTTTTTTATATAAGTAACCACTAAATAGTACGATGGAAACGACTATGTTAAAAGGTTTCAAGTTTTTTGTGTTTATGCTATATTTGACTCGTATCCTGCGCAAGCGCATATATATGATTGGATGCATGGCAGGACTACATCTTGATGTATTAGCATTACCCTGCATTCCACAATATCTAAAGAACAAGTTATTTTCTTCCCTACGTCTATCCAGCCGTCGTCTCAGAGTTTACTACCTTCCAATTCACCTCATCATTCACGTTGTGCTTCTTAAATTTTGAGTTGAGCTGCACGATTACTAACAAATGCTTGACTGTGGTTCTTTCCTCAAAAGACCATTTCAGACATAAATCTACATGGTTTTACCAATATATGTCTCGAGTTTAAGAGAGACTGTGGCCTCTGAGTTTGTTTCGGCCTTTCTTCTCAGAGTAGTCAGATAGGAAATCTAGTCCACCGTCGAGCTCATCTAGTTTTTAAAATATGATTGACGTGTATAAAATCATTTATTATTAATCCATCCCGATTTTCTTTGGTCTGCCTCCTTTCTCATAGCCATTCCGATTTATACCCAACACTGGATGAACTGTGTAAAAGAGGTTTTGGCTAGAAAGGGGGTGACTCTTGTCCTGAAATTACGGCTAAAGAAGATGTATGGATGAAAAAGACACAATGTGCCGACCCGAAATAGATAGGGTAAAGACATAGATAATTCAAACTTAACAGTTACCTCACTTAAGGGAAAAGAAGACTGAAATTAGGCACACCAAAGCCTTATTAAATGGAAACATTGGTTGAAATGAATTATGGAAATTCCAATTAGAAGGAGCGAAAGGGAGACATGATATTTATCACGTACATAATCAAGAGGAAAAGAAAGTATTTGTGAAAAAAATAGTTTTTAAGTTGAGATGTTAGGCATAGTCGAAAGACGTGGCGGCATCTATATCGCCACATGTGAACTACGCATCACACTGACGTCGGGCAAAATCCTGCATCGCGCAAGCAGAGTTCACCGCGCAAATAGCATATATACAACGTCCCGATATCAAACGGCGGGTAGTCCATCAGACACGACACCTGTCTGGTCGGAGGATCCTCCCTTTTCTATTTAGGATGGGTGGACTTTACACCCTGTTCCTCATACCGCTATAACGTCAACTGCTGGACATAGGTCATGCATTGTCACAACGATTGTTACGTTACCCGCATCCAGAAATTCATTCCATGGACAATAGAATGGACATAAGACTATACTGTATATATAGTCTTCACATACATAAACTTACACCTTCTTCCCATGGCGGTAAGGAGAAACTACGAACGAAGCCTCAAACATCTGGTCATCTACATAATCATAATCAGCCTATAACGTTCCCAAAGCTGGGACACAAGCTTCCTCTCTGTGAGAGGGAATGAGCCATATACATTTCTACCA
Source organism: Gortyna flavago (assembly GCA_963669345.1). Lineage (NCBI taxonomy): Eukaryota > Metazoa > Arthropoda > Insecta > Lepidoptera > Noctuidae > Gortyna > Gortyna flavago. Next base: position 14,087,622 of record OY770129.1, read on the forward strand.
CGCGGGCCCAGTGCGGGTTGGTGGATGTTACATGTCTTCGAGTTTTTGGTTCTAGGACATGCCGCTTCTCTTCACCGTTTTGAGAGCAGTGGTGTTGAAATAAATCACACACATTCGAACCCACGACCAACGACACGAGTTGGAGCCGTTACCCCTGGGCCTCCACTGCCCATGGTCATCTGGTCTGATGATTTATCTAGTCAGGTCTGTCATTGACATAGGAGTTCTTTTCATGGGCCTCTACCAAATACTTATCTATGAAGCTAAAACTTTAAACAAACAACAAATTCTTTCTTATTCATGGAACAAGAAAAACAAAGCGATTTTATTCTATAAAAATATATTTAAACCGATAAACGTATCAATTTGATTCACCTCACTTTCTTGTATCGATAGGATTCTTATCGCCGACACCACAAATAAAATTGATACATGGCTTTAGTTCAAAACAATAACTAAGTGTACCAGGAGGTACACTTAGTTATTATTTTGTTTCGTAGGTCTCGAAGGAAAGTTACAAGATTTTGAATTAATTCCGACCACCTACTTCCGATTCACGAATTTCATCGACGAATTTCTAAATAATGTCGTTTATTTCCTACGTTATGGCATATTAGTCTTAATTCCTCTCCATCTAAGAAAAATATATACCTCTGCAGGACCTCTAACCCAGTGCCCAATCAACCAAATTCTATCCCAAGTGGGACGCAATTTCCTCCTTGCAATTCGCTTAGCTATTAACAGCATTAACTTTCTGGTCTCGTCTGCTAATCGCGTTGGGTCCCTACTTCCGTTCTCCAGCATTTGATTATACCCCTGTAAGTCGGCGAAATAGTTCATTATCTATTTGCTAAATATAGGTTATGATGGAAAGATTTGATCCGAATGATGATTGGGAGTTTTGGCAGAGTAAAATAAGATTTTAATGGTGAAATTCAGAAACTTTCTATTAAGAAAGTTTCTGAATTACACCATTAAAATCTGATCACAATCACCAATACCGCCTAGCAGTAAATTCGACTTTTGAATGTATTTAAGAAACCATTTTCTTGTCATTTTATTTTCTTGATTATCTAAAGTCATAGGTACAGACGCCAGCACATCAAGCTACTACAATCTGTCAAATTTCTTTGATAGATTTTAAACTTTATCACCAAAGTATAAGGTTCAAAGTTGATTGGGAAAATTTGACAGTTTCGGGTAGGTTGATGTGCTGGCATCTGTACACAACAGCAGGTACTTAAATAGTTTTGTAGCAGAAAAAAAAGTTAGGTTACTTACAGGATAAACTTATTAAATAAAAAAAAGAAGGCGTGTGCTTATGACCACACGATAGAAGTGAAAACTTACGACTGGAGCCAAAGCGTCACGACCCGAGCGTGGCGGTTCAATTTCATTCACTGTTCAGGGGCCATATTGCATCATGATACCAGTGCAAAAAAGGGACGGTGGTATCGGTCATGTACCTATAGCTCCGTCTCTCTCTTACACTGGAATCATGATGGCTTCAAACCGTCATAATACGGCACCTGAAAGAGCGCAAAGTGCGCCTAAAGAAGTTTTCACAAAAAAAAAAACATTGTTTTTGACCAAGTTTTTTTTTTTTATAAACAACATTAAAATGCAGCGCATGATTGTAATACTTAACAAATGTTTACATACATAATAGTGGACAGCAAATCGTGGTATTGTAAGTGAGGCACGTTTTCAATCGAACGCTCGGAGTTACGGACGAAGCGCAGTCGACCGGGGTGTATCCTCGAATCACGGACAGCATCTATTTTAGCTGGTTTATAATAATATTTTTTAGGGATATTTCTTTGGAAAATTATTTTTAATCTGATGTTATAGGAGATCGGGGAAATTGTAATTAGCTTAGGGAAATACGAATGGACAACAGACAATTGTTAAAAGGGCGGAGTGTTTTGCGAACTTCTTACAAACTAAATCACTAGGAAGTAGTGAAGGGCGGACGTTTTAGGCAACTGTCTTATGTAATTTTGACTTTCAAAAGGTACTGATTCCCAGCCTAGTTTGAATAAATGACTTTTGATTTTGAATGGTGTTGCTATTCGTCGTTTTGTGCTAAGGTAGAAAAAACTTTACAGATTTATAATAAAACTACCTTCTGCCCGCGACTTCGTCCGCGTGAAATTTCTTGTTCCCCTGACCTACCCCGTCGCATCGCGTCGCCTGCCCGCGATATTACTTAGTTTTTTGCTTAGCGTTCTTTCTGACTTTTTTCTTTTTGCTCAGCTCCTAAGGGTCATAGCGTGATATTAAATAGCCTATAGCCATCTTCAAGCAATGGACTATCAAATACAAAAAGCTTTTTTCAAATCCGACTGTTAGTTCCAGAGATTAAAGAGATACATACAAACTTACAAACTTTACCTCTTTTTATTAATATTAGTATAGTAAAGAAATGTTTTTATTGACATAAAGAAGGTATTACATTTTCAATTGACAACCTGTCTCCTGACTAGGTGGTACCTGTGTTAAAGGAGTCAATTAAAAGGTTACATGCTCTGTGGAGTCCCGTGGTGGAGTCAATTTTCTTACCCGTTTGTGGAACATTCACACACAAAAATGTACGCAATAAAATTCATCATCATCCTTTCAGCAGAAAGACGTACACTGCTGGACATAGGCCTCCCCAAATGCAACAAAAAAAAATATATATAAGAGAATTTATTCTTCTATTTCGAAAAAAAACGCTGAAAAAGATATTATAGGTAACCCTTTTGACTTTAAACTTAGATAGGTACATATGTTAAGTGGTAAGTGGTTGAACCAGTCCACCAATTCAATTTTAATGTTTAGGTTCTACTAGCTTTCAGTAAGCAAAGTACCTACCTTTCATACGGCAAAATCACATTAAAAGCTTTAAAACCCTCTTGTCCAATATCACGTCTCACACAAAAAAGAACACGAAATTACACTAAAAGGAACAAACAAAAATTTTAAGAATATCCTCCGGTTTCGAAGTTCAAAGATGCAATGATAAATTGGCGATCGTGGCTCCAAGATTGTAGCCTCTTGGACTGTCTCAAAAGCTTAGGTAAATAATTCTGTAGACTAGTCTGGTAGTCTTAGCGATATCGTTTCTACTACCACACTGTAAGCTGGAATATTTGCTGTTTGTGCGAAAAATTGTGCTGCGCGTTTTGGAGCGTTTGTTTTAAAATATGAGTGTCATTTGTTTTTTTTTTCTGTGTGAAGGTAATGTTGGCTTTAATTTTGTAAGATGTAGGTAATGTAAAGGTTGCCTGCAAAAGTCGACCTTATGTTGTACAGGCCGGTAGGAAAATAACTCTGGTTGCATTGGAACATTCAAGTGAATTTAGAATGAGCTTTCAAAGTATTTCTATTAGGTTGTTTGTTTCGAAAAGACCCTAAGAATAAGAAGACTAGTAAATTACATAGCATAATGTGGCATACACACACTACCGGCAGAATTGAAGGTATATAATACACCAATATTTCGCCATTGCACAAATCCAAACTCCGGGCTGCTACTGAGAAATTCCTGAGGGGCAATTCTCGTAATTTTAGAGAACGTTCACAGTCTGATCTCAGTCTCAATCTGTCAAAAATACCTCTATAATTCTCCTACATTTTGAGAAGTTTTTGACATTTGTTTGTCGCTGAGATGAGACTGCGACTAGATTTTGAACATTTTAAATTACGAGAATTAGCCTTCAGATGTATGTACAGACCCTAAGGACCGATCCGAGAAATGCCGGTCCGATGTGATCATAGTCCTATTTGTATGAGGGGTTCCGCACTAGATGCGAACTGTATCCGTCAGAATTTAGAACATTTACAATTCGGATTGAAGTCAGATCTCGCTCTGACACTTTGCCTGACCTGGGAATCGAACTCAAGTAGCCAAGCAATATCGTAGCAAATTTTATTTTGGAAGATGATTGTTTAAAATTTTTTTTGTAAGTCAGACTTATCATGAATGTTTACACAGTAAGTTGGTTCAAGTTGCGTAAATCAACTTGCGAAATAAGCCTTGTTAATGGTCATCGAACATTACGTCTACGAGTACGACTGACAGTGATGTCACTATGACGAAAAAGGATTGTCACCATTATTTTGAGAAATGATTGGATTGCATTCGTCGTCACTATTCAAGCGTACCAAGTTACCAACGATTTGATGACGAATTTATAGGTGCAAAACGATAATTATGAAACAGGTACTTACTCGTACAATGCAATTATTACTACAATTATTTTCCGTATTCCGTCAATTTTAATTATTCATAACAAGGTAATTTTCCTTCCGTTATTATTGTAATTAGATTTAATACTAATAGGTATTACGGTGATTTCGATATCTTGGTATTATATGTTTAAAATATATGCACAACCAGCCTATAGTGTTTTCGGACGAAGAAGCCTTCGTCCGAGAACATTATAGGCTGATTGTTTCTGTGTGGGCCATAATCCACCACGCGGGTCCAGTGCGGGTTGGTTGGTGAATGTCTTCATATTTTTCATTGTCTTCAGCGTTTTGAGAGCAACGGTGTTGAAATAATTTACACAAAAGTGCCTGCCTTAGTTCAAACCTACGACCTACAATTTGTTTGCTCCCCTTTTGTTTATGAAATACCTTACACGTTTTTCCAAAGTTGAGTTTTAGGATAAAGATGCCAAACCTTTACTAGGGACTTGGATAACTGTTGAAAATGAACACACAGACCTGTTTAATTGTATTTAATATTTATTTTTATTCTATGTATAATATACCTATTTTAAGTCTTTTATATTGCTTAGGTAACGAGGATAATAAGAAAAAATAATTTGTTGGGCTTTTTTTCGTCAAAATAAAAACAAAAAAACGGTGTATTTAAAAAAAAGAATACCCTGATTAATATAAAATTTTCATGTCTTACCCTACACGTACAATGGTCCATTTGAAAGACTAAGTGCGGAAACTAAACCCATAACATAGAACATGTCTTATCTAAGCCTAGAAGATTTATTTTTACAAAATGGATGTCTGTTTGGTGGGGCATTTGGGTTTTTCATAATGATTATAACAAATAATATTATGTACGTCAAAATAACCTTAGCCGAATCAGATAAGCCTTTCTTTCCTCAAATACATAGGGAAAATATTGAAATGCATATACAAAGAGATTGCGGCCATACCTCAGTATCAGCGGCCACTGTCTGAAGTTATCGATGGCTCCTAAATATTATTTATGGCCGTCTCAGCCAGCTTCGCTCCTAGTACTGACGCTCCTTCTATATTTGCGCAAACACTTACGGCCATCTTTGATTTATTGCGCCCTGGTAGTGTTTGTGAAAATTCTTTCCAGTTTTTGAACAAAGTAGATGAACTTTTCTTGTTTTACAGTTCCTCACTTCATTTTATAAAGAATCTAAGTAAATACGTAGGTTACACTTTTCTTAAAAAAAACCTTAAAAGTAACCTTCACCAAACTCAAAGTATACCAACTTAGTCAAGAATTCAATAACAGATTCCTAGATTCCTCTAATAATTATCAATGGCGGGTGTCAGCCAATAAGGAACAAAGGTTTGTTTCAACCCACTACTGTGTATAGACCCCCCCCCCCCCCACCCCTTTTGTGCCATGTTTCCGTGGTTTGTGTGAGTATCATCGGTATTCCTCGTGATCATCTGTAATTTTTTTTTTTAATAGCAACAAATAATTATAAAAATGTTTACCAAAAACCAATGAACAAAATTGCACCTTTCATCGCTCATTACAGCAAAAAAAACTAGAAAATTTCACGAACCACACTAACTTTTGAATCACGACACAACTCTGAACTCTCATTAGAACTTTTCATCGAAACATTCATTATCACTACGTTTACTTTGAATAACATTTTCGTTAAAAGCTTTTTTCTCCACATTGATATAAATGGGAGTCGTCTGTGCATCGAGAGCTGGACATAAATCAAGGGCGGGAATGGGATGCATCGTTTGTTGAACGTCCAGTCTAATAAACGATGGATTGTTGATTGTTGGTCATCTCGATCAAGTCCATCTGGGATGAGGGAATTAGGGGAAAGGTATAAGCATTGTTTTGTTTAACAACAGTTTCGTAGAAGCTAATATTGATGTAAGTCTTTATTTGCTGGTTCTAGTAAGTCTTTATTGCTATTTGTAAAGATACTTTGAGAGGTGTAGGTATTAGGTATCACCCGGAATAGAATAGAATAATCTTTATTATGTACACCATACGAAATTTTACAAAGGGTGACACGATAGACAATCTTTGGACAGATTAAAAAGTGGAAGGAGAGAAAATACTTTAGGTAGTCTGTGGTGTACCTTTTACATAATACAATAATTACATACATAAAGCATATCATTATATCATATCATAATCCGCTTTGCTCCATCAATCTGTCCCACCAGCGCGCGGGACAAAAATGTTCACAATTTTGTCTTCCATTGTATCCCACTGATTAAGGTGGATGACTACACTCGCATAAACTCCCCTGTCAAGTTGGAATAAGAAATTGCCTATGTATTTTTTGGGACTAAGATTACCATAGTGTCTAAATTACCATAGTGTCTAGCTAAGCTACATATTGTATGGTAATTAATACACTCACCATCATCTTTTTTAAGCTCGGTTCACATAAACAAAAACGAATCGTTTTGCTTACCAATGTTGGCATTTTTATTGCCAAACTGAGCATATAAATAGATTCGTAAGCTAATTTTACCTGATATACTTCCTTATGGGAGGGTCTATTATGCAAAACTACAAGGTCTTTGTTTCATTATTGGTAAACATACAAGATTTTAACTAAGAACGATCCGTAAATTATAGGCATCGGCTATAAGCCTTTCGAATCTATATGGTGATGAAATATTTAAGTAATTTCGTAGTAATTCTTCCTGCTCATATCCATTATTACTTTAGGTTGGCGCAATCTGTTTCACCCAATTCATTCTCTACTGTCAGCCATTACCGCGCATAAATAATTTCATAATAATTACTAAACACGATGCTTAAATATGACATACTCATCCAACACCATGAGTAAACGTGCACTTGTATGACTGCAGTTATTAGCCAACGGTCTAAATCAGACGAGTTATAACAGAGGTCAGGTATGCAGGAAAATACCTGCCATGGGCTGGGCAATCCCCCGGTTAACTCGCCGTTCAACGACCGTGATAATAATCATTTACTTTTAGAATCCGACAGACCGTGAACGCTTATTACGCATTTTCTCAGAAAATTAACTGAGTACTCGAGAAACGAGCCCTGATTATCTTGTTAAAGGGATTTTCTTGTGTCCAGCATGGTTTATGAGCATGTCATTATTCGTATAATTGTGCAATGCTGAGCCTATTATGGTAAACTGCTATGATTGGTTGGAAACTAGCCGATTTAAAAAATAAAGATAAGATAAGTACAGTGGCTTCCAAATGTTTGAACTGCTATAACGTTTTTATTGACTATTCCAACTACTTTTGACTAATCATTAAAAATAATCAAGTAATCCCTTTGCCAAACTTAAGTGGCACTGTGCAGGCCACATTGCTCGCAGAACAGATGGCCGATGGGGCCGAAAGGTTCTGGAGTCGAAATGGTAGTCTGAATGATTCCTAAACGTTTGTCCATCTATTTTATTGGGACCTTATACAAAGTGTTAAAAAAATAACCTTACAAACTTTAAGCGGTGCTTTAGACCATCGAACTGAACAACTTTCACTATGGGACCAATGCCAAAATCACGAAAAATAAAACAGCTGTTTCATATATTTTGGTCAAGTAGGATTTGAACTTTTGTATGATCCAGCTGATTTTTTTTCGTGATTTCAGAGTTGGTCCCTTAGTGAAAGTTGTTCAGTTCGATGGTCTAAAGCACCTCTTGAAGTTTGTAAGGTTATTTTTTTAACACCTTATATACTTACTTTATTGTACACCAGAAAATACATAACAAAAAAAATATGATTATACAAAACATAGATTAGGCGGCCTTATCGCTATCTGCGATCTTTTCCAGGCAAACTTGGAATGGACAGTGATTGCGTGGATATAAAAAATTGGGTTATCAGTCAATCATTAACATGATTTTGATAAATTACTTATAATTTGTTACATCACCGGACATTAACCAAAACAAAACTTTCAATTCGCTTTGTTCGGACGAATCCTAAACTTCCTAAAGTTAGACGAGAAGCCAGTCAAAACCAAACTCAATTTAATATTTCCAATACAAAAAACTCAACAAAAATAAAATAAAATATTACCATCTACAAACTTTGCGTCCCGAATCACTTAGCTCCGTGTCTCGAAGCAACGGAACCAAAGGAAATAGGAATCATTATTTAACGTCAATGTTTACTAGATTGCCTCCCGCAAATGGCCCGGTAATGATTCCCGCCGATTGCGGCCCGCAGTGTAAAGCTAACAAGTAAATTAACTTCGAGAGCTATTCGATTTTATCGACAAACTTGTATTATTATGTTTTTAAAGGATTTTTTTTGTGAAAAACTTGGTAGTTAGATGGATGGCTAATTGAGTTTTATATTTTACTAGCGACCCGCCCTTTTTTTTTTTTTTTTTTTTAGGATGGGAAATCATCAAATGACCCCTCCCGCTCTGGGTGGAGCGGAAGGGAGTGTCAGACTCTTACTGACTAAAACCCATCCGTGTTCCTTCCTTAGCCCTTTATGTTCCGGGGCAGCGGTAACCCTTTCGGACAATCCCGCTGCCCCGGCAGGCTTCGGCCCTGACGGGCCCCTCCTTCGATGCTGACATCTCTTTGAGGCGCGCGTGGAACACATACGCGCCGTCCGGCACGGGCCTGGTCCTGATCGGACGGCGAGCTACCCATTACTCGCCGTCCGCAGGCCCGCGCCTACGGTGGCCGGGAGTCGTCACGCGGCTACCGACGCCCGGAGCGTCTACCGCGGCGGCTGGGACGGGCGGCCCTCTCAGCTTTCTCCCTCGCCCATCCCGCCACCTCCTTCGCTAGCATGACTGCTTCGCAGAAGGAGGTGACTGCCTCCCACTCCCTCTCACCCCGGACCATGGCTTGGACCAGGGCCGGGCGCGAGAGGTCGCCGCCGCTGTCGATCGCCTCTACGAGGACACGGCGGTGCTCTGCCCAAGCCGGGCAGACCTCCACCGTATGCTCCACCGTGTCCTCAGGGCGATCCTCGCAGTGGTGACACCCGGGCGTTTCCTCCCGCCTGATGATGTGCAGGAACCTCCCGAAACATCCGTGTCCGGTGAGGACCTGCGTCAGGCGGTAGGTGAGGGCGCCGTGACGCCTCTCTAGCCACTCCTCAAAGAGGGGCCTTACCGCCGCTATCGCGGCGTGCCCTGCGCTGGGTTGCGACAGTCGCGCTTTCCATGCCGCCATGAGATCGCGCCGGAGGTCCGTCCGCTCCGCAGCAATTTGCCGCGGAAGCGGGTTTTCCCCCCGGCGTAGTGCCTCCGCGCGCCACTCATACAGGCGCGCGAGGACTATCGCCTCCAGATCCCATGGCGGCAGTCCGGCAAGGAGGCTTGCCGCCTCGCGCGAGATCGTGCGGTACCCCCGTATCAGCCGTATGGCGACCACCTTTTGGGGCGCGTTCAGGTAGTGGGCGGCTCGAAGCCGCAGTGAACGCGCCCACACCGGGGCGCCATATACGGCCATGGACCGCACGACCCCCGCGTAAAGCCTCCGGCAGGAGGCGTTTGGCCCCCTCAGGTTTGGCAGAAGCCGCTTGAAAGCGGCCCCAGCCCGTTCCAGTTTGGGGGCCAAACGTCGGAAATGCTCGACGAAGTTCCACCGGCTGTCGAGGACGAGACCCAGGTATTTCATCGTCGTCTCGACGCCGATGCGAACCCCTCCTACCGTCAGTTGGGATCCCGATGGTGGCCCGTTCCGAAGCCCATGAAAAGACATGGCCTCGGATTTGTGCAGAGCCACCTCGAGACCCAACTGCCGGATCCTCTCCACGACTATCGCAACCCCGCGTGTCATTGCGTCGGCCGCCGCCTGATGCGACCTCCCCTGCGCCAGGACCAGCGTGTCGTCAGCGTAGCAAACTACGCTGACGCCATCAGGGAGGTCTGCCCGCAGCACCCAGTCGTAGTCGATGTCCCACAGGAGCGGCCCCAAGACCGATCCCTGTGGGACACCGCACGACATCTCTCGCCGGTTCCATTCCCCATCGCGACCGGGGTAGATGACGGCTCTGTCCGTCAAATACGCCCCGACTATTCGACGGAGGTAGGTCGGCACCCGGTGATACCGGAGTGCCTCCCCAATGCAGCTCCAGGGCAGGGTGTTAAACGCGTTGGCGATGTCGAGTGACACCGCCACGACCACCCCACCCCGGGACACCGCGTCCCCCGTCGTGAGGGCTCTCACGCGCATGATGGCGTCCACCGTAGAGCGCCCCTTGCGGAAGCCAAACTGGCTATCCGCAAGATCCGGCCCCGTCCTCACCAGGTGCCCGACGAGGCGGCCCGCAATCACTCTTTCAAAGAGCTTGCCGACCTCGTCGAGCAGCACGATGGGCCGGAATGCGGACGGAGAGTCCGCAGGGCGCCCTGGCTTCCGAATGAGGACCAGCTTCCCCGTCTTCCAACGGAGTGGAAACTGGCCCCTCTCCATACATGCGCTTAAGAGCGCCTCCAGTCGGGGTCCGAGAGCCGTCGAGGCCAGGGCCCAGGCTTTACCCGGCAAGCCGTCGGGCCCTGGGGCAGCGACCCGCCCTTGCTTCGCTCGGGTGCAATGGTGACATATCAAAACATCGAGATTTCTAAGTTAAATATGATTGTATGCAAACCTTCAGAAATAAATGCTTTAAAGTGATAGTGAAAACCGCATGAAAATCCATCGAGAAGTTTAGAAGATCTAAGCGTTCAAATGACAGACAGACAGGAAAAGCTAATTTGTTTTTTATTTTATAGAAAAGTGTTGCTTTGTTTATACAGATTTTAATTTTATTTTATTATAATTCATTTAGACTTTCAAGAAACTGACGTATGAAAGTATTTTTTTTTAAGTTAATCTTGGTTGACTAACTTACAGTAAAGGAAAACATACCTAGTTAAAAAAAAACCTCTTGACTGAGCAGGAGTGGTGATCACTGACTGTATCTGATATCCTAATATCCTAATAAATTATAAATGCGAAAGTGAGTTTGTAACGCTTTCTCGCTTTAGCGGCTGAACAGATTTGGATGAAATTTGGCTCATGGATGACCTGTTTTAGGACATAGGGTACTATTAATCCCGGTAGTACGTTTCCGATTGGGGATCATTTCCGATCTCCACGAGGGCGACGCCACGAGCAAAAAACATTTTTTTTTTCCGGCCAAAAAGGAATAAAATGTGCAGGGTGAACAAGGAATATCATAATATGCGTGGGTTTGCCCTCGCATATGATACTCACAAGGTTTGCCTTGCGAGTCGAATGCGGAACAAATCTTAACTCAAAAACCAACAACGATGCACCCTTTGTTAATAATAACCCATAAAATCCGAACACAGAAAATATTCAGTCGCACAAAGCGATTATCATACATCAATACATTTTCACTTGCAAAACATCCATTACAGTAATCAACATTGCATTCCCAATAGCAACTAATGAGGATTCCAACCGCTTTCACTGATCAAAATCTATCAATTTTGATACGTATGTGTGTACCTGTACAGTTACATACATAAATATCTGTGCATTTAGCAAAGTTGCAGTCGTTATTTCAGGCGACAATGGTTTTTGAATTTCACTAAGTGTTTACATATTGATGCTCGTGACTGTACAGTACGAGGATAATTTGTCGATGTAGAATCTCCGTAGCCAATAAAAACACTGTCTGTCTGAACTTTTATAACCTTTGAACGGTTGTTCTATTATGTAGATTTGTGTATTATCGATTTTAGGGCTTGATCGTAGGACTTAAACACACGGTTGATTTTGTGGTGGAATATAAGTTGCGGTAGGTGTTGATTACTTTATATATTTTTATACATGTAGGTATATATTAAGTACTCATACAGCTAATACTTACTTACTGCAAAAAGATGTTAAAATATGGAGCCTGGATTTTATAAGCCACGGAGCAAGAAAACGGACGCCTCGTCGCGCGTCGGCCGCCGCTAAAGACGGTGCTGTCAACACTTCCCATACAAACCAAGCATGTAGTGGTGTGTCAGTAGTGAACGTCAACGTTTACTCATAGAAACTGACGGCCAGTGACAATTCTATCAATGCCCTGTGACAGCTAGCTTGCGCTCAGTTGCGCCAAATCCGATCATGACTATCTAGTGGCTAGAATCATTAATGTGTAAGATAATCGCCGACGAGGTCCTAAGTTAGATACTTGGGTCGGGCAGTGTTTATTACCTACCTACAATCATAATGCCTCACTCACGTTAATAAGATAGTTTCCTACTAGAAAAACCACAATGCCCTAGTAGTGCAATAGTTAAAATATTGAATTGCATTACATTTTCCGGTAAATCTTACGTAGATGACAAGAAAAAACAGAAAATAACGTCATAATAAAGTCCCAAGACCGTATGCATAGGTAAATGGATAATTTTATGTTACCTACCTATATACATATACAACATATATACTAACATAAATACCTATGTACAACATCCGTTCCAGAGGTACCTACAACTTCTTTTTTTTAATGTGAATCGTAAACTTTTGTGATACCATTTTTTTGACGCCGATGTAGCTCAATCAATGGGGATACATGTCCTAGAATCAAAAGATCGAAGACGTGTGAGATCTTCCAGCCCGCACTGAGCCCACTTGGTGGAATATGGCCCACTCTCCAGAGTAGGCCTATGTTCACGGATATCTATGCCTGTGTCCCAGCAGTGGGAACATTATAGGCTGATTAGCTCAACCTATCTGTCTAGTTTTTTTCCCAACTACGTTGGGCTCGGCTTCCAGTCTTACCGGATGCTGCTGAATACCAGTACTTTTCAAGGAGCGTCTGCCTATCTGACCTTTACAACCCAGTTACCGGGTGACACTATACCCCCTGGAAAGACTGGTTGTTTGTCAGACTTTTGGGGCTTCTGACGACCTGTGACGACTGTCAAAGATGTACGCATGGCAACCGGGACCGAGACACGCTCACCCATCCACGAACCGACCGCGGCAAGTGCAATTTAAGCTTCGATCGACCCGTGCGGCTGTTATCATTTAGCCACAAGCCCCTTGATGCCGATCTAACTGTTCATTACAATCAAGTATTATTGAAATTGGTGTAAGTTACAGAATGAGATGACGAATTGACTAGAATCAATTAATCTCTAGCAGGCCTTATGCAAAGTGATCAATTAAGTGACATCAAATATCTTTATCCCCTGACTGCTTGTCTGCGGTTTAATTTCAGTTCAATCTGAAGTCAATTAATTCTAGAATGTTATTCTAATCTATTATCTATAATTAATTTATTGGAGAAGACTTTTCGTACAGTGTTTGTAGTAGAATCTATAGAGAGTGGATAATCGAACAGGTATTGTTGAACTGACTGAATTTAATTTTGTTATTGAAGCCTATGTCCCGCTGCAAAATGCACACAACAAAATTCAAAAGCAATTCGTAACAACAATAAAATTACAATCAATACAATAAGAGAAAATCCCTTATAAAAATTACTGACTGTTTAAGTATCTATACTACTATCTTGTGACTGTACCTACGTATTTCGGCTGATATTATGATGATGATGATTGGTGATAATCTTTCTAATCTAGCATGTCAAGGGAACTGAGGGACAATTCTCGTAATTTTAAGAACTTTCTCAGTCTCAATATCTATTAGTTCCGTACATTTTTGACAAGTTTTTGACATTGATTGTCGCTGAGATGAGATTGCGACTAGATTTTGAACGTTTTTAATTACGGGAATTGGAATTTTGCAAGTTCTTATTTCATTATTTTAATTTTTAAACAGCACCTGTTGTAAAAATGTGTAAATTTAGTTTTTTTTTTTGATAAATATGTCGCATTGTCAGGTATATTAAATAGTCCACAGGCGGGGTTAGGCCCTTTGTACAGACACGTATTTTTTTCTTACCATGTATTCGCCGTGTGTAGGCACGGTCATCAGTGTTGTATGATATAGAATCATCTCATGTACAAGGGGCCCTACTTTTAGATTAAGTACTTATTCTACCATATACTATGTTATCCTCAAGACACCTAACACCACCTAATCTCAAAAACAGACAAAATATATTCCAAAAACAACGGCTCCCCAATTACTGACGGCATCAGGTGGCAGTTGTGTGCAATTAAAACAAAATATCACATTCAGGGATCGCTTTTACCACCTTCCACCTTCTACCACCTCAATCTTCTTTACTTTATTGCAGCATAAAGAAACCTAACGTTCTAAATGCAACGTAAATCGTTTATACGGTCGTGTGTGCTTCCAGACATAAAGGGGAATTAATAAGGCTATTTCAGAGAGCGATTCGGCAGACAGATATCCAATCTCATAGTGGAATAAAGCTCCTAAAGATATATACGGAGATATTGAAAGTTATCGATTTTAAAACTCCGGTTTTGTGTAGTGCTAAGTTTTATTGAAAATAGAATTGAATGGGAGCTGTTTTATTTTTTGGTGCTTAGATGTAATAGGAATTTATATGGTTTTATACTCGCGATTCTACCAAATATGTACCTAGTTGGATCGTGTCGTAAGCTCACTGGTTTACTATTACATTTGGTAACATTCGTTTTTATAAATTACTAGCAGTACCCCGCGATTTCACCCGCATAAGTTTAGATCATGTAGGAATATCGGGATAAAAAGTATCATATATGTTAATCCAGGGTGTCAGCTATCTCCATACCATATTTTATCAAAATTGGTCAAGCGGTTTGTGCGTGAAGAAGTAACAAACACTCTCACAAACTTTCGCCTTTATAATATTAATATGATAAAGTTAGTAGGTGCTTTATATTAAACACACATGCCATGGGGGAAGGTAGAAACTACAGAACTCCACCTGCTACAATCCATAATTATATACTTCTTGTGCTTCGTTTACGATCATACTCACAAGCAGGTTACGAGTACACTACGCATCTGACCTATTTGAAGAACATCACCAATAAGGACTTTATATCAAAAGATACTTTTTATTATTTTTAAAACTTGTCCATCATCGGCCTAGCCTTTTCCCAACTATGTTGGGGTCGGCTTCCTGTCTAACCGAATGCAGCTGAATACCAGTATTTTACATGGAACGACTGCCTATCTGACCTCCACAACCCAGTTACTGGGTAATACGATACCCCTTGGTAAGACTGGTTGTCAGACTTTCGAGCTTCTGGCTACCCGTAACGACTGTCAATGATCTACGAATGATAGCCGGGACCAATTTAAAGGCGCGGAGCGGTCTCGGTGTGTAAAGATAGATTTTTAAAACTTGTTAGAAAAAGTATTAGAAGCTGAAAAAGCGTGCGTTAGTACACTCGTATAACTCAGCTGTAAGCACAGATTGGACTTAGATAAAACACTCTGAAAACTAGAAGCACCCATTTACTATGTAATTGTATGCTATGTTGACAGGTATAACAAATTAGGACTTTGCAAGGTACCTAAATCTCTTAGTAAATCACAACAATCTTATCAAGATAAATACTAACTTATTTTGTAAACAAATGTTCAACAATCTACAAAGATTAATAATCCCTCACTTTGTCTACACCTCGAAAATCAACGAAAACGCTTATAAGATCAAATATTAACAATCGTAGCACCTGCCAAACCAATTTACTAGCTGTAAACTGTAGACTCATTGCTAAAGTAAATTGTAAGGCGCTATCTCAGATCTAAATATGTAGGGGCTGGTATCTAAGAAATACCAGCCGCACGGTTCGATCGATCAGGTTAAGCTACGCTTGCCCTCCGTGCCTCGGAAAGCACGTTAAGCCGTTGGTCCCGGCTGTCATTCATGGATCTTTGACAGTCGTTACGGATCATCAGAAGCCCGAAAGTCTGACAACCAGTCTTACCAAGGGGTATCGTATTACCTACCCAATAACTGGGTTATGCAGGTCAGATAGGCAGTCACTCCATATAAAATACTGGTATTTAACTGCATCCGGTTAGACTGGAAGCCGACCCCAACATAGTTGGGAAAAAGGCTAGGCAGATGATGATGGTAAGCAGCTTATACCTAATGTTCCTACTGCTGGGACACAGGCCTCCTCTCGGTGAGAGGGAGTGAGTATTGATAAATTTCACATGTCTTCGAATTTTTGGTTGCAGGACATTCCAGTTTCCTCACAATGTTTTCCTTCACCGTTTCGAGAGTAATGGTGGTTCGAACCTACGAGCAACTCGTAAGTCTCGGCCGTTACGACTGGGCCACTACTGCTCACAGAATGGAGGAGGTGAAAATGTTCTTAGTAAGGCGAAATTCAAATGTGGCGTTTTATTGGCACTAACTATAAAAAGAAAGTAAAAGTAAAAATCCACCCCTCTCGGAGCTCAGTAAATACGGACACTTAGATTTGCCCATCAAACTTTCGGGTACTCAAAAATCCATTTGAAAAATACACGTTTTTTATCGTAGGGCTTTGGCACATTGTTTTGTTTCAGTTGGTGGACGACATGATGCGGAAGAGTTTTGATTTCGTCTTTTTCTGATAACTTATTTGCAGTTTGTTTGCTAAGAAACGGTGCAGCACATGCTATAACTAATAGGTGTAGATCATCAGCGGGGCAATTGCAAAACACACTATCAGTATAGCAATAGGTTTCATTTTCACAGTTCAACAACATTCAATGCGTTATTTACGTTGTTGAGCAGAAACATTTTTCGAAGATTATGAAGCACTGGATTAGCAACATCCTTCAAAATTATTTTGATTGAGATTTATTATAGTGTGTTACACAATTAGGATTTCTGGCCTATTCAACATTCATGATTAGTTTTATTCTCTGTAACTATTGATACATAATGCTGTAGGCAGGTAATAATTATCTACTTTCTAATATTAGTATGATTTACTAGAAAGAACCTTATTATCGTTTATTGAAATCGGTATTCCACTACATAGCTAACGTGAAAATCCCCAAAAGTTTTTCTATCGGGTTACCAACACAACACGCCACAGCTGCCGCACACCTTGATACCTATTACCTATGTAATATCAAATATGAATTGCACGCAATTTTACCTCCACCAAACATACATATCTACCTACCGGATCAACATGTAACCAGACGAAATTACATTACGTGAACGTTGTACGCGACAGAACACTGCGCTTTGTCGCACAATGTGTCCACGCCCTTACCGTCTGCACAAGTACCTACATAGGAGAATTGGCCATTCCAAAAAGGGTGCGTTTATACGAGAGTCATCAGCGGATAGCTTTTATCGTAGTTAAAATCTAAGGTGGCATTAGAATTACGATTTTACGACTGAGGGTTCAGAACTTCAAATAATAATGTAAGTACTCTTCGTTCAAATAGGTACCTACGTCGTAGTGTATTTTTTTAATAGTCTTATTATACCTATAAACAAATACGTATGGTGTACAGAGATTTTAATTTTGAGAAAATGAATGGTTTTAATTGGTTAACTAGTAGCAATTTTTTATGTAATTTACTTAGACTTATAATTAATGTATTTCTTTTGTTTAATTAACAAAACATCCTCACCTAACTAAAAGTGTGTCATTATTTTGAAACCTCTTGTGATTTTAAAATCTTCACAAGAATTGCGTAACACACAATCAATCTCAATCTGAATCATTTTGAAGGATATTCGAAACCATTGCTTCATATGTTCGAAAAATTTGTCTGCTCAACAAAGTAAATAACGCAATGAATGTTGTTGAACTGTCAAAATGACAGCCATTGCTACTGATAGTGTGTTACGCAATTATGTTTGTTTACCAATTCAGACATGAAAAAGATAACACACTGTACAGGGGGCCTAAAAAGGCCACTTTGGCAGAATCTTAAAACAATTCATAACACGCAATTTCATTTGTATGACAGTTTTGTATAGAGATTCGTAAAATGCTATAGGTACACCTCTGCCTAACCCTTCAGGGATATATAGGTGTGAAACTGTCAAACAGATGAATTGCGTGATATGAATTGTTTTATGATTCTGCCAAAGTGGCCTTTTTAGGCCCCCAGTACCTAATATCAACATTACAACTAGGATATTAGCTTTAAAGCTTTGTTATTGTATAATGTATGTAATTCTCATATTCCTCATAAAACTGCTCGTGGTTAGTTTTAATTGCAAGTCGTAACCGTTTACAGAAGCAATAATAATTTCATTATGGTTATGTTCGCGACGAGGATCAAAACATGGAATTAATGTTCTGCGTGAAATCTTGTTTGCATTCACGTTAAATGTGTTTGTTAACTATGTTATGCTGTATTCGTTATAAAATCTAGCTACATTTAAGCATCTAAAGTACTAAAACTTACTGTTTTGATTTTATGTTTGGATAATAAGACTAGGATCGTAGAAGGTGGCTTTCTGTCGTTTCCTCTTACCCCCTTAGGAAGAAGTCGTGAGCTTATGTATGTATGTACAATCTTGCTCTGTTAGACATCTATATATCTCCATATCTTTGATTGGTGATCGCACTAACTGTGTTGGCGTAAAAAAATACACGGAGAGAGAGATTTAAATGGATCATAATTATTCATATTTAAGTTAGTGTCGGTCTCGGTGCAAATCACCAAGTGTATTAAAAAAGCTGTCATACTTTCATAGATTGTGTCCCTAACCTAAATTAATGAAGAATTCAAAGGCCACTACGCATCATCCATCGGCATTTGAAATTAACCTGTTCATCAATACATTCCAATTCCAAACCAATCCAATTCCATTTCCAATTTCCATTTCGTTTCTAGGTACTAACTATATCTACTAGACCCACAAACCTTGTACCAAGTACTTAATGAATCAAAGTAACAATTTAAAACGTAATTGAATACGGAAATTCTATTATTTTGTCATACGAAATGTAACTTGGCTGCGCCTGCCAGATATTGCGTAGCAAGCAGTAGCAATGCGTCGGATGATGTCATCCTGCAGGGGTTGTGAGATGACGTCATTTTTATCCCCTGCTAGGAGGGTAGTAAGCTATCGGGTCACGCCCTACTAATAATTAAAGTATTTTGTTACGAAATTGTTACGTAATGGCAATAAAATGTTGTAGTGGTAGTTATATACCTAAACATTTGTTTTGAGATTATTTTTTCTAAAAACTTGAGGATTTATGACATTATTATGTAGTCGAATTGAAATAAACCTTAATTCAACGAGTACGTAAGTGGGAGTTCAAAGTCAGAAAACTTGTTTATGCCATTCAAGTGCTATTTATGGAATTATTATAACGTTTTTAATTAACGTTGAACTGATGAAAACCTACGATTTCTGCGAATCCCAGCATTATTTTTCAAAATAATAAGTATCTTTAAATATATGTTATATCTATCTATTATGCACTTATACAAAGTAACTGAAAAGCCTTTAAAAATCCATTCAATAGATCAATAGATTGCGCCTACAAAAGTTACATGTTGTAAAAATAAAATTCTGCTATAATGAAAACCAAAGGCGTTGGAGACTCAGAAAAAGTAACTCGGGTACTCTGTGGGAGTGGGGGGTTGGAGTGGGGACTCAATCAGACAGATTAAAGGTTCTTTGAGAGCATCTGATAAGCTTGCCATTACCATTATACAACTATTTATACTTGTAAATGTATGTACTGATGTGTTTGTATCGGTTTGTGCAACTATATAGCTTCATTTTTCTGACTGACAATAATTCAACAGCCTGTATTTGGTTCAATTGAAATAAATGCTTTGAGAATGAGTTTTGTGTCTATTTATTTCAGAGATGAACCTACAGAAATAGGAACTGGAAATTCTTGTGTTGTTGATGAATTGAATTAACATTTTGTTTTCGTTGTGGAGATATAGAAAAATTATTTCATGCCTAAGGCAGCTCGAAAAACTCAAATGTGTTTACCTTGTTTTCAATTTCCTGTAAAAAAATAATGTATTTAAAGAATGATTATAATTATAATAGAATCATCACAATTTACTCTATGAAGTTTGAAGTGGCCTTAAATGTCATGTTTTCATGAAATAAGTAGTCATTCGAAAAGGCACTTTGGACTGACAGAGTTGTATTTATGATTTTATTTATTTATTAAAACTTTATGCACAAGTAAAAAAACTGTACAAAGGCGGACTTAATGCCTTGGACATTTTAAGGATTGGGGATTTTAATGATAATACTCGTAATTCTGTAAATACATACCAATTAGTTACAAGCACGTCTAACTTTTTTAATACGGTACCTACCATACAACCTTATACTGAGCTGCAAATTACAAAAAAAAAAAACGTAAGAAAATTTGAATCTTCTAGAACCTAATTTTCAACTAACTGATTCTTGAAATAACTAGATATTGAATCTTCTAGAACCTAATTTTCAACTAACTGATTCTTGAAATAACTAGATATTAAAGAAGTCTTGGCACTTCTATAATGTGAATTCTATTTATCACACTAATATTAAAAAAAGTAAAGTGAAAGTTTGTAAGGGTGTGTATGTGTATGTTTATAAGTTTGTTACTTCTTCACGCTCAAACGGCTGGACCAATTTCGATAAAAAATGTGTATGGAGGTAGCAATTTTGATAAAAAAAATTGTATGGAGGTAGCTGACATAAGCTACTTTTTATCCCGATATTCCCACGGGATCTGCGGCATGTCAGACGAACTATGGGCCAAACTTACGACCCAATGGGTCCCTCTTAATGGCAAGCGACGTCGTGGCAGGCCCAGACAGAGAGGGCGGTATGAGCTGGACTCCTGCAACAAGAACTGGTCCTCAGCAGCTTTGAGCAGAGAGAAGTGGAAAGAGAGTAGGGAAGCATTTTCTGCAGTGGGACATTACAGGCTAATAATAATAACTAATTGGGGTTCAGAACTACGTAAATCCATGGTAACAGGTTGTGCGTCGATGTGCTTGCCCTTTTATGGAACTCTTGTGCATTTCATGCTTTTAGACCCAGCGGTTTATACAGGCTGTCCAGTAAATAGCACGACATACTGCAGGAGGTGATAGCTTGGGTCACTACCTATCAATACAACACAATATATGTTCAGCAAAATCTTACGGATTTTTTTTCACCACTGTTGGTTAAAGTTATGCGAAAAGAAAATCGTTCTGTGAAAATTTTAACAAAAAAAACTATTTCTTCAAAACTTTCCTGTTTTTGATCAAAAAAAAAATTATAATGAGTAGAGTAACCTATTCACGAATAACTTGATGTAAAAAAGTTCTAGAAAAGGATTTTTTCATTACGAGATGCTTAAAAATCTGTTTCAAGGTAGAGATTTTTCGATATTTCGGAAAATTTTGTAAAACTGTAAATCCGTAAGATTTTGCTGAACATATATTGTGTTGTATTGATAGGTAGTGACCCAAGCTATCACCCCTGCAGTATGTCGTGCTATTTACTGGACACCCTGTATACCCAGCGCTTTATAATAGACCCAGCGGTTTAGGCTGAGCATTGTCTGTCAGTGAGAAAATTTATTTCAGCTTTTTCTTAAGCGGATACAGCTGTGTAATTGTCGCATTATATATTTATTCAATACCAAAATTATCATGGATACGACAAACTGAGATTAGAAATTGATTCAGTAGTTCGATAGTGCGCAGTGGCATTGACGTTATGTAACACCATCGTACCTACATCTTCATGCTCATTGAACCTAGGTAAACATCTGTACCTAAGTCTAAGTCACAATTGTATATGCCTGCGATAACGTTTATTCCGTTGAGATAGGTAAGTACTGCTAACTACATCGTTACATAAAAATAGACGTTCGTAAATGTACCTATAATAAACCGTGGCGATACTGCGCAGTTTGTTATTAATAGGAGAATGTGGAAGCCATGCGATTCTTACAGTCATACAGCTGAGTCTAGAATTTTCTATGTAAATAATTTTATGCGAATCTGTTAGGATATGTCATGTACCATCGAGGAAACTTACGTCTACACCGTAAGGGTTATTCTTGCTTGCAGCGCTCGGCCGCTATAGTAACGCTTGCTAACAGATGTGGTCATCGTGTGCACAGGATTTTGTTTGTTTCCTTTGGGCAGATGTAAGTTTCCTCGATGGTACATAATACATAACATCGCCTATGTAATCCCCGAAAGGTAGCCGAACCTAATTCTTTGGGGCTTAGAATATGCTGATTATAGTAGTATACCACACATTTCGCACAGTTATGTTTAAGTCCCATGTAATAGGGGGCGGCCCAATTGCCATCAACCGGACAAAAATCCAGACACCGAGCTGCTTCTGAGAAATTCCTATAGAAACACCCAATAACTTCTTCGGCTTCTTCTGATTAAGCTCACTCCATCGTCGACTCTGTCTCTATCACCTCCGACCTAGACTAGAGTCAAGAGCAAACCAATTTCAAATAAAAAAAAATAATAATAACACTGTCCGACCTGGGAATCGAACCCAGGCCCATCAACCAGAACCACTAGACCAACGCAGTTAGGTAAATTTATTTATTTTATTCCAACCGAATTATTCTTTAAAAGATGAGGGAACAACTTGAAACGAAAATGTTTTCCTACCTTTCCTATGTAGGTTCCGCAGAGTTTCCTATTTCAGTTGCAGCTCTTTAATTTCAGTAAGATATTCTAGTAAGTATATTTGCCTTTCTGTCTAGCCTTGCCTTCGCAGGTAATTCCGCCAAATAGGATAGCGCACGTCGAAACTTATTTCCCAGTACGAGGGCATGAAAGCGTAGGTACAGCTTTCATTTTATTCTTATATCGTGCTTATGATAATGTTCTTTAGAATAATAATCAAAATAAATTGTTGTTCTTTTTCATGTGGTCATCTTGTCAATTGAAGTTAGTTTTAGAATAATTTTTCGTTACGTATTTTTTTTTTCTCTTGCCTCGTGTTTGATCGCTAGGGCAGATTTCACCAATGAAACTGAACGATAGCATAGAAGCTCAGACCAAATAAAAAAGTCAAGACAGAGGGCTGTCAACAGTAAAGTAAAGTCGGTTTTGTAAATTGTGCACCACTGCTCTACATGAAGTGGCTATAACGCGGTAAATTGACGTAGGCTGTCGTGTCAATTTGGTTATCAATTAATTTCCCTGACTGTAAAAATCGTGTTAATCGAACAATTTTATTTCAGCGGATACATCAATGGACAGAGATAGTGTTCACTCTTTTCTTGCCACTTTTGTGTTAACTACTACCAAGGCGGTGGGAAAAGACGAAACAATATACCTACAATCAACGGCCGTGTCAACCCATCGTGAGCCGTCTTATTACGAACGTAAGTATGTATTTTCAATAAACCCTGTACACGTATAGGAAGTTTATAGTGGTGGATAAGACAGAGATTAAAACAGAAGACGAACTAGCAGGGGATTCAGGGGGGAGAGGGAGTGGAGGGGGTTGGATCAGATCGGAATAACTCTTCTCAGCACTGTAGCTACGGTGTCCTAGAAGACCTGTGCCCACTGGCCGTCACATAGTGAAACATTATTTATGAAAGTAAAGGTACGAGTTCGTACCCGACCGCATACATCAGCAGCAGACGACGTGACGTTGCGACATGTCGTAGCGATTACATCGGAAAAACTAATTTTTTGAGAAATATTAAACGTGCAGTCGCTCCAGCGTCGGTGGTACTCTGATCTGCGATCGGGCGACAGGCGACACATCGACGTGTAGTCGGGCGACGTGTTGCTAGCTACGGAAGGTACCTATTCCATAGAAATACATGCATACCAGTAGTGTCGTAGCGACACGTCGTCTGCTGCTGCTGTATGCGGTCGGCTGCAAACTCGTACCTTAACTGTGTTTTGATTTCCCGCTGCCATCATTTTCATGATGGACGTCAGTGCAGCCGTTTTGTTGTGTGCAGTAGGTAGTGCACTGGTTTGCAATAGAACGAAAACGTGTCACTATGTTATCACTGAAAAAAAACCGGTCAAGTGCGAGTTGAACTCGCGTGGAGAGGGTTCCGTACGATGAATATTTTATCTACCATGTTTTTTTAAAGAACGTGACACCGACATCCAACTGAAAATGTAAGTTTTTACGCACAATGTTGAGAGATTTACCATGTTGCTTCAAGATCATGGACTTCTTATTAATTGTCCTGTAATCTATAGGTATAGAAATATTTTCTGTATTTTTTTCAAAATTTCAGGCTTAGTAGTTTCGGAGATAAGGGGTTGGGAATGGTAAATTTCCGTCTATTGTCTTAAATAACTTTAATACAATTTACTTTAAAATTATACAAAAAAATATATTTGAGATCCTCACGGTAAGCCCTTTCATTTGCTATGTCACACGGTACAGATTGCGAAACTTTTTTTTTAATTGTCTATTTACCCCTCAAAAATGACTCCCATTTTCAAAACTCATTTATTTACGTTACACGTCTGTGTTTGGGTCACAGAGATTCATATGTGTACCAAATTCGATCCATAAGATTTGGAGAAAATTGGCTGTGACAGACGGACACACGAGTGATCCTATAAGTCATACAAAAGAAATTGCGTGATATGAATTGTGTTATGATTCAAAGTGGCCTTTTTAGGCCCCCAGCAATAGTACTTTTACTTTTACTTACATCAACAGGCAAAGTGACAATTCTGTGTTGTGTTGTATAATATGTGTGTATCTGATTTTTTATATTATTTTGACTTAATTTAAGCGAATGCTTGCATTTTTAGAATAAAATTCCCGAAACTTGGCAAGAGTCGTTAGATGCCTTTTACCTTTCTTTAACTTTCTTCTAAACAGAGATGTATAAAAGTAAACTATGGCAATAACCATAGAATAATAACAAGCAATAAAAGTGACCATTTTAATGTTGCATTATGTATGTGACATGCGCGAACTTACTTACCTTGCCAAGTTAGGTGCCAGCCATGTGCCGGGCAAGCTAGGTAACTGTGACGCTTGCGGCTTGTCTAAAATTATCTCATAAAACATTGTCAAATACGGGGTTCAATATTCTGAGTTTCTGACACGTTTATTTAATTGTTTAAGTTCATGTTAGTTTTGTGACGTTTGTGGCTAATATATTTTATAGCGAATGCCTTCACTTCAATGGAGAGCATAATAACAAAAAGAAAACAATATTTCAACAATCAACGGCCGTATCAACGGCGCAGGAGCCCACGGATTGCTTTTTGTGCTTACAAATAGCATTCCGCAGACATCCGCGCCGTCTCTCCGCACTCAGCAGCCACTCGCTCCAGCATCGAAAGTACCTGTAGGTATACTTGAAAGCCAATTGGTAAGTATATGCACTTCAATGGTCAACACTAGTGTTTACTCTTTTGTTTCCATTTGTGTGAGTTGAGTACACAATACACACACAAATGGTAATAAAAGACAAAACAGTATTGCAACATTCGACGGCCGTGTCAACATCAACAAACAGGATTACGCTGGCATCGCGCGCTGTCTCTCAGCACTCAGTACTACTGCTCCTGCAATTACCTAACAACATTAAAGTGTAGGAAGTTTCCACATTATTGTTTGTTTAAGTGTTTTTGCACTTGTGTGTGCATACCTACTATTACACAAAAGGAAAGACGGAATTTGCGGCGAACTTGGATTCTTTGTCAAAAAATAAGCAGCTACCGAAACCTAAACCACAATATACCTAGTTGGAAAAGTTATAGTATAAACATTTTTAATTGTAATACATAATTATGTCGTAATATAATACATACCTACTTCTAATAACAATAAATGTGTACCTATTCATCATCATCTGCCTTTGTCTAGCCTTTTCCCAACTATGTTATTGTCGGCTTCCAGTCTAACCGGATACAGCTGAATATCAGTATTTTACATGGAGCGACTGCCTATCTGACCTCCACCACCCAGTTACTGGATAATACGATACCTCTAGGTAAGACTGGTTGTCAGATTTTTGGGCTTCTGACTACCCGTAACGATTGTCAAAGATCCACGAATGACAGCCGGGACCAACGGCTTAACGTGCGTACGAGGTAAAGTAAGGGTACCATGAGAAAGTTAAGTATTAGATTCTAGTATTATTATTATTTTAAGATAGTTAGAAACTTCAAATAACATATTTATTTAATGCTGTTTATCCGCCCTTGTGCGTTTATATTTTAAAAGGTTTTGAATACATATATAATAGCTTTTGGTGCTTAAAAGAATCATTTTTATTTAAAAGTAAATCACAGCACTCATTTTGGTTTCATTATTATTAAACGGTTTTATTTAGCTTGCCCTGTTTGTTGTTGTTGTTATTTGGGTCAAATTTACTACTTGAAATTTTACCCCCTTCCTGTTGGCAGATTAATCTGATATTTGGTACACACCTATATTTTTGATAACAATACAATTTAATTTAATCAGTATCATTATAAATCCAAGATGGTCGGCGCTGCAAAATGGCGGATTACATATTTTTTCACAACCCCCTCAATATGGGTATCAAATGAAAGGGATTTACAAGTAGAACACAGTGCATGGCAGATCATAGAGTTTAGACAGTCTTTATTTACATAAAAAATTTATTAATCTAGGCATCTAATCAAAACAAAGAACTTCGTCAACTTAGAATCGGGATTCAAGCAAGGATCTCCCGCCCAAGTCAAGATTTCGTATCGTGTCGAGGACTTTGTAATAATGAGGCACTAAATGAAATAAATAGAATGAGAAATATTAAGTAAAGAAATAAAAACAATATACTTGAAAAAAAAATAAGTAAAAATAAAATTAAGTTAAAGGGTTTTAATGAAAATAATGATATAAGTAGATAATGCATTAAAAGCTAAAAATTAATTCGGTAGGTCCTAGGTACCAGTCATCAAATCACTTTCAGACAAAAAATATAATCGTAGGGCGTATCGTAACCTGAGTAAAAATGTAAATACCTAGCATTAATTTATAATTTATTGTCATCCATCCATGCAACAACGGCGCCGCGGCGTAGCGGAACCCTCTCAATAAATATCTATCACGCCATCTAGAAACAATGAATCAAAATGAGTTTTTGCCATATGAAACTAGATGGCGCAACGCATGATGCAATAATATCAAAACTGGCTTGGGTGCCGAATACTGCCGAACGCCCTTGTTGCTCACACCTGCTCACAGTGCTTCAATTGTGGTATCTCACGACTTCACCAATCTTGGTTTTAATGATCTCAAGTTTAGAAATATTTAGTGATTTTTATTATATTTAGATTTATAATTAGTTGCTAATCTCTTTTTAATGGCACCCGAGTTTTCCATAAGTGATTTTAAAGTACCAACGAGTACATAGTTATGAGTAATCTTAGAAAATGAATCAGCCTTGACTTAGCTTTGCTATTCGTGATGTGTCTTTTTTTTTTTCTTGGCCAACTTACTACCTGTCTACTTGATGGTAAGTAGACACCTATACCTACAATGACAGAGGCATTATAGTTGCATTACTACCCCTTAGAGCTTTTCTTTTCCTTCCTTCCCGCTTTCATCGCACTTTTCACTTTATTTTTTAGGGTTCCGTCCCTCAAAAGGAAAAAACGGAACCCTTATAGGATTACTCGTGTGCCTGTCTATCTGTCCGTCTGTCACAGCCAATTTGCTCTGAATCTACTGGACTGCCGGTCGATTCTGTTAGAATCTCACCGTGAGAAGTTAGGTGAAGTAAGCTGTTATTCCATCTGATGCCATAGGGATTGATACTAATGACAGCTCACTTTAAGCTCACTTCACCTGAGTTATCACGGTGAGATTTTTTACAGAATAGCACCACTGATTACGTTGAAATTTGGTACACATATCATCACATCACATCTTAGAGCATCTAAGCATCACATACATGTATTGTGACCCAAACACGAACGTGTATCTAACGTAAATAAATGAATTTTGAATATGGTGGTCACTTTTAGGGATTATTGTGAGGGTCTCAAATATAGTTTTTGTATTATAAACAGTTTTAAAGTTATTTAGGAAAATATATGAAATTTGACTATTCCCCCTTAATCTCCGGAACCACAGAGACAAAAAAAAAACTGAAATTAGTTCTTTGTTTACAGATTACAGGAAAACCTATAAGAAGTCTATGGCCTTAAAATAACATGGTAAAAATAGAGCGTACAAGCTTACAAATTGCAGTTGGAATCTATGGGAGAACATGTTTTTCAACTACAATGTTAACTTTATTCTTGGGATAAATTCATCCCAACTACGGAACCCTTCATTGTGCGTGGTCTGACATGCACTTGGCCGGTTTTTTATCTAATGTAAGTAGGTATATTATATTGTGTGCATTTTACGGCCAGTTTCTTCATCAACAACTAAAGTCATCAGTCAAACTGGCTTTTACTGTTGACTTTTACTTGACCTTTACTGATACTACGCCGCTACGGCACATGTGTTTGTTCATTTAGTAACAGCTAAAATAGTGAAGAAACAAATTTAACCGTTACTTTGACTTTTGTGACGTTACTTTGGCTGTTACTATTGATGAAGAAACTGGCCTTTAGTCTATGCTTAATAAATGTATGTTCTTTCCTCTAGTCCCATGTAATAGGGGGCGAGCTTATAGCCATCAGCCGGGTACAAATCCAGAGTCTGGGCTGCTACTGAGAAATACCTGATTGAAAAACCCAATAAAACGTTATCCGACCTGGGAGTTAAACCTCATGCTTAGCAGCAGCGTTTGCGATCACTAGACCAATGAGGCAGTCAAAATATCAAAAATACCTCAATACCAAAAAAAACATATTTTCTGTATGAAAATAAGTTTTAGAAACTACATTAAAAGCAATCCAAAGTGCAAATAGGTACTCAAGCAGTGTGTGAACACGTAGATATCTAAAAGTTGGTAACTGGAGATTTCCACGTCCACTAGCAACTGACAAACGTTTGAGAATCCGAGAAACTTGTTAGAAAACTAAAAAGAACTGGTTGCGAAGATGTTAAGAGCAAACCGGGGACAGGAAAATGTGTTAAGGTAGAACTAGTTGCAAGTTCGAACTGGTGGTCATGGCCAAAAAGCACGCTGGCACCTGGCTTCGTGTCTGACAGAGACAGTATCAGTGATGGACAGTTAGACGCTAGTCTACACGCACAGAATCACCGTTCCGAACTGAAAGGCGCGTACAAAAATTCGAAAATTGCTTTGAAAAATCGAGTTTCATGAAAAAACCACTGCATAAATCAATTACAAATAAAGTTTATTAAACTCTTCGATAACTGAGCTTTGTCGGTACCGACTTTGTTCTGAAGATTTTACAATTATTTTATTACTTATACTTATACCAAAAACGAATCTTTGTGGGCTCATAACTTTTTAAAGGCTTATTTATAATTTTGCTATACTATTTCTGTACAGACAAAATTAGTAATAAGACAAAACGATATCATGTTTAACTTTGGATGCACAATGTCAAACAGTGGAATAATAATACTCTTCCGTTTGTATGGAAAAACTATCGGTATAGTGGCACCTTAACCAGAAAACCCAAACAGATAGGTATGTCTGTGAAAACTATTGTTTTATTCTATAATCCGACAATTAAGACTGCCCATTGTGACATCCTTCATTACAGTTCATCATGTAGCGACCCATGTCTACAAAGTAAAAAACATTTCTAAAACCACACCTACCATAAAATGCTAAGTATCTATAAAACACTTCTAAGTGCTTCTACCTTAATACGCTATCAGACTTTTCAAACTTACTTCGAACAGCATAGTAAATTAATAACTCCTTATACCTCTGAACGCTAACTATTCTGTAAAGTTCTGATAATAAGGAACTGAAATCCGTTTAGGGGATGTTGAAGGAAAATAAATCAGAGGCGGCGCCTGCTCGTTCATCGAACTCTCTGGAGTTGGGAACAATTGATGCGGAGATGTAAATTTTATCGAGTGGCTGTCGCTTGGCTTTGTTTTCGGCCGGCCACTGACTCGGCAGAAGTTCAACTTTATTGTACAGGTGCGAAAATTATTGAGTCGTGTGAATCTATTGTTAGGCGGATTGCAAGACTTTCTTGGTAATGAAATGAGAAAAAGCAGATTGTTTTTTCCTCATAGAACGGGGAAGGGAACTATGACACACACAATTTTTTTTTTTTTTTAAGGATGGGAAATCATCAAATGACCCCTCCCGCTCTGGGTGGAGCGGAAGGGAGTGTCAGACTCTTACTGACTAAAACCCATCCGTGTTCCTTCCTTAGCCCTTTATATTCCGGGGCAGCGGTAACCCTTTCGGACAATCCCGCTGCCCGGCAGGCTTCGGCCCTGACGGGCGCCTCCTTATCTGCTGACATCTCTTTGAGGCGCGCGTGGAACACATACGCGCCGTCCGGCACGGGCCTGGTCCTGATCGGACGGCGAGCTACCCATTACTCGCCGTCCGCAGGCCCGCGCCTACGGTGGCCGGGAGTCGTCACGCGGCTCCCGACGCCCGGGGCGTCTACCGCGGCGGCTGGGACGGGCGGCTCTCTCCGCTCTCTCCCTCGCCCATCCCGCCACCTCCTTCGCTAGCATGACTGCTTCGCAGAAGGAGGTGACTGCCTCCCACTCCCTCTCGCCCCGGACCAGGGCCGGGCGCGAGAGGTCGCCGCCGCTGCCGATCGCCTCTACGAGGACACGGCGGTGCTCTGCCCAAGCGGGACAGACCTCCACCGTGTGCTCCACCGTGTCCTCTGGGCGATCCTCGCAGTGGTGACACCCGGGCGTTTCCTCCCGCCTGATTATGTGCAGGTACCTCCCGAAACATCCGTGTACGGTGAGGACCTGCGTCAGGCGGTAGGTGAGGACGCCGTGACGCCTCTGTAGCCACTCCTCAAAGAGGGGCCTTACCGCCGCTATTGCGGCGTGCCCTATGACATACACTATGACTTTTTGTTAAGAAAATAATTCATGAAGTTATGATCCTAAAAATGCAGTTGAGACAGGCTGCAATTGCAATTGCACAAGTTTCCAAGTTCGGGTCCAAGTGTGGTAAGGGAACACCCAGTTTTTTAGTCAGTAAGAGTCTGACAGACAGACAGACCCCTTTGCTCGTCTGCAATGGGTGTAGAAGGCAGTTCTGTAGTGAGACTTAGTTGTGTGAAACCTAAGTTTAGCAGTCAACTGGGATAACCTGAGTTGACTGAAGAAGTGATTATTTTTTTTCCGGTCTCTGTTAGACCGGAAAAAAAATAATCACTTACATAAATGACTAGATTGGTGGCTGGTTGGCTTTAAATGGCTATCTGGCTAGTAGCACCTGGATGAGAGTTGCCGAAAATCGAGTTGAATGGCGTGCAAAAGAAGAGGCCTATGTCCAGCAGTGGACTGCTATAGGCTGATGATGATGATGATGAAATGACTAACTTCTTATTACTAACTAACTTTTAATGTTGTTTTTAATCTGTGTGTTTCTCATTGATTTTATATTATGCCATGTATCCCTTCACATTTACTAAATAAGTAATCATGTTCTCATACCGTGTGGTGGGACCCTGGTGATCTGCTATACAGGTATTCCTAGTGCAGACACCAGTCTCTCACAAACTGGCTTCTAACCTTGTCTATATTTATATATTACCATTGTGCCCATTGTTTGTGAAGAGAAAATAAAATTATTTGAATTTGAATTTCTGCCCACGAATTCGTCCGCGTGAAATTTCGGCCCCCCCCCCACCCATCGCATCGCATCCCATCGCTCGCCTGTGCTACTACTTCTCCGTTTTCGCTTAGCGTTCTTTATGACCCCTTTTGCTCGGCTCCTAAGGCTCTTAGCATGATCTTAAATAGCCTTTGACCTTCGTCAAAAATTAGGTTATCAAATGCAAAAAAGAATTTTTCAAATCCTACTGGCGGTTCCAGAGATTACCACTTACATACAAACAAACAAACAAGTTTTACCTTTTTATTATAATTATTATTACAATTTAGACTACCTAGTTAGTCCTAATCATAAAACCAGCTTAGCCTAACAAGCTATGGCTAGACTAGTTCAGGTTTGGTCACTAAATAGTATTTATATACATTACATGCATAGGTTTTTGTATATCAGTCCATATCTTTTTATCATCAGTAACATGCTAGTTATTGTAACAGCTCAGTAATTACCAAATGGACTGGTGAACTATATTTTTTATCGTAACAGTCTATAGGCAGAAAGAAATCTATATTTTTTGTGATGACAGCGATGATTTAAATTGATCTTGATGTTGATATAACTAATTAGTTTTAGATCATTGACTAATTTAATGAATGATAACCGTATGGTGATTCAATTGAATTGATATTGATAATGAAATAACTGGTTTTATTAATACACTAGCTTCTGCCCGCGACATCGTCCGCGTGAAATTTCTTGCTCCCCCGACCAACTCCGTCGTTCGTTTTTGCTGTTACGTTCTTCTTGACTTTATTTCTTCTTTTTTTTTAAGGGTGGGAAATAATCAAATGACTCCTCCCGCTCTGGGTGGAGCGGAAGAGAGTGTCGGACTCTTACTGACTAAAACCCTATCCATGTTATTTCCTTAGCCCTTTATGTTCCGGGGCAGCGGTAACCCTTTCGGACAATCCCGCTGACATCATAATATGGGCAGCACGCTACACGCACGCGGCGCGGCGGCGGCGCAGGCGTGACCCTAGCATCTTATAGGTGCTAGCAAACAAACAGCCTACAGCCTTCCTTAAGAGTTAGGCTATCAAATGCAAAAAGATTTTTTAATCTGACTGGTAGTTCCAGATATTAGCGTGCCAAACAAACTCTTCAGCTTAAAATTATTAGTATAGATTATTTATTACTAGCTGACCCGGCGAACTTCGTACCGCCTCTGACTTTTTTCCCATGTTTTAATAATTATTCTGCTATTCGGGGTGAAGACAAATCCAACAAATAAAAGATCATTAAAATCGGTCCAGCCGTTCTTGAGTTATAAATAGTATAACTAACCCGACTTTGTTTTAGTATTGCATTGGTCTGGGAAGCCAGCGCTACTACCAAACCTCTGACTGCCTAACTTTAATCCACGGCATGACTTATTATTCTCATCATCATGTCACTCACAGACCATGAATGTGTGGCTTTTAATCTTGACTTGAGCGCTGGGTTAGTTTACGACAGAAAGGCTTACAGACGTATAGACTACGAGGAATTGGATCTTGCAATGAACTCTTTGGACTTTACGCCTGTACTTATCTGTAACGATGCCAATGCTGCAGCGGAAATTCTAACATCATTAATAAGCACAAACATCCTAAAAAATACTAAATCGATTAAAACTCCATCAAGAAGACGAATAAACAAGCCTTGGATAACTGATGGTTTATTGCGCTGCATGAAGAATAGAGACAACCTTTACAAAAAGGTTAAAAAGAACCCAGATAATGAAACCATCTTAACTACCTACAAGCGGTACAGGAATTATTGCAATGCACTCTTAAAGAAACAAAAAATACTTTTTGAAAGGCAAGAGATTGCGAAGTCTAACAAAGACAAAAAGAAACTCTGGGGGATAATCAAAACGATCTGTGGCAAATCAAACCTGCCTGACTCTTCATCCAGTCTTATATCGAGCGAGAACCCTAAAAATAGCATCAATGAGGTTAACACATTCTTTGCTGATGTGGGAAAAAGACTTGCTGAAAACATTACAAATGAAACCAGGGTCAGCAGTTCTGACCATTACGGAGGAAAAGTTACAAATCCGGCAGAATCACTCGTCCTGCTCCCTACGGACGAGGATGAAGTTGTGTTGCTTATTTCAAACCTGAGGGAGAATTGTGCAGTGGGAGTTGACGAAATCTCGGGTAAAATCATCAAACGATACAAGCAATTACTCACTCCTCCCATTTCGTATATCTGTAACCTAGCCCTTTCAACCGGCGTTTTTCCTCGGGTTTTTAAAACTGCTCTAATTAAACCCATCTTCAAGAACGGTGACAGAGACTGTGTATATAACTATAGGCCAATCTCAATACTACCAACTTTGTCAAAAATTTTAGAGCGTCTAATAAACAGCCGCCTAATGAGCTTCCTGGAATCAAAAAACCTTCTTTCAGCGTCGCAGTTCGGTTTTCGTTGCGGAAAATCTACTGCTGATGCGGTGCATGAACTTACCGATACTGTTGTTTCCAGTTTGGACTCCAAAAACAAATGCTTAACCATATTTTTGGATCTGGCCAAGGCCTTTGACACGGTCTCTGTCCCGCATCTTTTAAAGAAGTTAGACAGGATTGGAGTGAGAGGACTTCCCCTCCTACTTTTGGAAGACTATCTAAACAACCGTACACAGAGGGTGAGAATAGACAGCTGGACCAGTGATGAGGTCAATGTAAGCTATGGTGTTCCACAAGGAAGTATTCTTGGACCCTCACTGTTTTTAGTCTATATCAATGACCTTTGTCAGCTACAACTTCATAACGGAAGAATATTTACTTTTGCTGATGACACTGCACTCTTGTTCTACTCAAATAGTTGGGACGATGTGTTTCGTATTGCGCAGGATGGATTCCAGACCGTTTGCACATGGCTGAAAAACAATGTACTTACGCTGAATGCCGCCAAAACGAAATACATAACGTTTGCGCTTAGAAAAAACCTACCTCCTACAGTTCTATCTATCATTGCTCATACATGTCTCCACCCAATTGACTGGCTGCGACTGTCCGACCCTCCAAAGAACGGATTCTGTAAAATACTTAGGAGTCATTATAGACCAATCCCTTTCATTCAAATCCCACTTGGGGGTTACCAGACTTCGCAAGGTTATTTATATATTTAAGACACTCAGACACACTGCTGACCGCAAAATAATTAAAATGGTATATGATGCCCTTTGCCAATCTCTTATTAACTATTGCGTAACCTCGTGGGGAGGGGCCGCAAAAACTCACATCTTAGAGGTTGAAAGAGCGCAGCGGGCAATTCTCAAGGTTGGAGCTGGACTTCCTTTTCGATTTCCTACTACACAGGTTTACAAAAAATGGGATCTCCTGACGGTCAGACAGACGTTTCTATTAAACATTATATTAAAAAAACACTCCCAGTTGAAGTACAATAAGGACTTATCTAAAGGAAAACGCAGGAAGGGCACGGTATGCTACAACCCCTTATATAAAACCAGCTTTTCTCACAAATTCTATTGCTTCCTTGGTTCATTCATCTACAACAAGGCAAACACCGCTCTTGACATCTATCAGAAGCGCAGAAGTGGTTGTAGGGCTTCAGTGAGTAAATGGCTTAAAAGTATGGACTATGAAGCAACTGAAAAATTATTGATTCCCTTAACTTGACAAATCTTACACACATTAATTATCTCATATAAAACCACATAGGTACGCTACACTTACACAAAGCAACCCACTTACACATGCACACAACACTCAGTCCAATTCACAATATAAAGTTTCGTTTATCTTTATGTTATTCTAATTACGTTACGTTATTTTTATATCTTTTTTGTATATTTTTTTTTCTTATAATATTAATTCTCTTCAGTCTCATAAAATCAACCAATTAAAGCTTATACACATTATGAAGCGTCGTGGGGCCCTGGTGACTTGTACTACAGGCGTTGCTTGCAATGCCTATTTCAAACACCAGTCTCTCCCAAATGTAAAGTTATCCTTAAGCTAGGTTTAAGCACTACTACTGTACATTTGTGAAGAGATAATAAATAAACTTATAACTAACTAACTAACTAACTCACTACTATTTTGTCCTACTAGTAGGACCACGAAAAAGACTAGTTTCTGTTGTATATAATTAATACCTTTGACACTAGTAATAAAAGGAAGAAAAAAATTGTCATTTGTAACAAAAATATGCTCCTCCTACTTACTTTTGGATACCTACTCTCGCCTCTGCCAGTATATACCTTCTCTCTCCGGTTTCAATTTGAAAATACTTCGACACGCTCATAGGTAGGTACCTAATATTTATTACATTTAAAGATTGCCACGTTGTATGGCAATGCTGATTCTTTGGCTAAAAATAGGCCAAACCTCTCTGAATAAGTAACTGAATCAAAAATTTCAATTTTTTTTACACCATGTTTCATTTAGTCCCAAAAATATTTAATCACTAGTTAATTACAATAAAATAGCCGTACAGTTAGGTACCTACTGCTAAACTATTATCATTTATCAATGAGCATATGATGCTGGAGGAGCATAAAACATGGTCACCCCGCGCCGCGCCGCGTGGTGAGCATGTTTTTGAACGGACAACCAGGTAACATAACAAGCTTATAACTTTGTGATGATACAGTTTTGAAATTTTTTACATAGATTCTTTACATAAAAATACAAGACACGTATTTCGGGTTTCGCATATACTAAAAATAATGTTGTATAGCTTTCTTTCTATTCAGCACATCACCTAAATGCGTAACACACTATTAATCTCAATCTGAATCACTTTGAAGGAAATTGCTAATCCATTGCTGTTCGAAAAATTTGTCTGCTCAACAACGTAAATAACGCAATGAATGTTGTTCAACTGTCAAGATGAAAGCTACGCAATTACCCCGCAGTATCCTGTAGCAGTCCAAAACGACACAATAGGAGACAAAACTCCGCAATATTTTATGTAAGGTAAGACACACTTACATGAAAATATTGCGCTATTGTATCACGCATAAGCTGTGCTATATATTTTCTCAGTTCTAGACCTTTTATTTTACTGTTTTGTTTGGTTCGTTTCTATTCTATTGAACCTAGTCGCCTTTATCGTCGACTCAGAACCATTACCATGCTATCTGAAGAGAGACCTATGTAGGTCTCTCATTTAGATAAATGGACAGAATTCGGCTACTTGGTTGGCGCCATCACCAGAGTATTGTATTTAACTCTCCATTCTTCAAGTAGGTGCATGAAGTGTGTTTCATTTCCTCTTGCTGTCATTCTCTTGAAGCATTCTTATCATGTTGATAGATCCATCTACGAACAATCATGTCCATTAACACTCAAGTGATACATAAACATCATACATTGTCACCGATGCACGATCGTCTAATCTGAACCACTCGTATCATTCCGAATTGTCATTTTTAATACCCAACACACGATTTCGGCTCACAATCTTGATCCATCGCACAAAGCTGTAACTACAGATTTTCCTGCACGATCTCAACTTACAGATAGATACAGAAGATAATGCTGGGCTTGCTTCAAATCTTATACAGAATGAATTTGAATAGGTGCGCCAAATTAACACGTCTAATTCAACGTGTTAAAACAATTTAGGCACATAGGTACGTCAAGCGATTTGGCAACGTCTTCGCGTCCCCTTTTTTCATAAGAACGGTTAAAATTAGGTAAATACCGCTGTTTCAACGCATTGCCAACTTGTTTCATGTTGTGAACTCTGCAATTAATTGATTGTCTATCGGGTACGCGCTAAAATTGATAATATTTTTTTTTATAGATTTTGTTTTTATGGTTCCGTACCAAAATGGTGAAAGGAACCCTTATGGTGAGACTTAGTCTGTCTGTCTGTTACATCTGGATATCTCAAGAACTACTAATGCTATCAACTTGAAATTTAGAATCGTTTTAAATGACGTTTGCCCAACTATTTTGCAAATAAGAAAGAAATAAAAATATGTAAGTTTTTTTTTGCAAAAGGGAATTAAAGGGTATTTGAGAAATTGGAAGTGGGGCTACTGGGGCATGCGGGGTATCATATTATTATGAAAGAACGCAGTTTGCACATTCTCAAACACCTTTTATTTTTTTAAGGCCGTTTAGTTTTCGACTTTCGATGAAAAATAAAAAAAAAATACTCCCCCCTCCCCTCATCTCCGAAGTTTGCATAGAGATAGAAAAATCTGAAATTATTCTAGGTGATAGAAGTTCAGGTAAAGATTACAGGAAATATAAAAAGATGTCTCTAAACACACTTTTTCAGAAATCATCAACAAAATTTACATTAGTTCCACTATCGGTCAAGAGATGACGCTGACCTAGAACTACAATATATAGCAGCGTGCAGTGTTAAAATTCTCTGACGAATATAGACCTCGCCGATGAAAGTTTCAAAACATAATTATGATGGTACGGAACCCTCGGTGCCTGATAATTATACGAAATGATTACGTAACAGTTACTGCCACCTCCTATTTCGAGTTGACGCAAGTTTTCAATTTCATCCTGTATATGTTACACTTTGTCACACTACGATTTGTTGATAGAACAACGTACTATCAAGCCTGTTTTATTGTGAATATTGTCTAGACAAGCTCCACTCCGAAGGTAATTGGCGTTTTAGATTTTGAAAGTACCTCTTTTATGAATGTTTGGCTCTCTGTTCGAGGATTATTATGTACGCGTGGGCGTTGTGAATGCTTTCATGTAACTTGTTCTATTTATCTTAGATAGTTCCCAATAAAGTTCAGCTAAGACTATATAAAAACTCTCGGAAGCTTTCAATTCTTTATAATGGATCCTTTAGTTCTGTAATAAACTATGGCCATAGATCTCAGTGATACAAATTAATCCTCACAACAATGCAAATAAAAATATCTAGCTAGATAGTAGAAATAAGATAGGTACAAAAAATCACAAAATAGAAAGGTGCGCTCTCTTAACGAGCTATGCCTTTGAATTGATTTCACGAACTTTACCTCCTCGTAATAAATTCTGAACAAAACAAAGAATTGGTTCTGAGTTGGCTTTGGTTTGGAGCGTTCACAATAAACAACGGTCCATAAACTACGCTGGCTGACACGCATATTTCTTATTTTTCTTTGAAACATCTCGGAATGATATTACCCTAGCGAGCCGTAAAAGCCGGTCTATTAATTAGGGGCCGCGGCTAAGGCCGTTCCTGAACGTATGACATCATGCTCTCGCGAGTTTCAACAAGACTCCTTTGTCTCAAAACCTAACAGATTCGACGTAAATCACGCTTGTGACAGCCACGGTAACACAAATCTGAGAAAATATTATTTTTTCAAGTTGGTGTTACTCTTTGTCCTCAAGGAGCGTGCGGTTGCGTCAGAGCCCATCTCGCATGCCGCTGACGACAATGTGCTGAATGATGAAATGGTTTCACGGCTACATTTGTTTGTACAGACTAAAGATAAATATCCACTCGTGAGAGTCGCTCGAAAGGCGGTTTGGTTAAAAGGAACATAAATGTTGATCGCTCGCTTGTAATGATATTTACAGCTATTGAAATTCATCGTCATTCAACATAATTACAGTGAAATATGAGTCGATTGTTACAACGAAGTATGGGGATCATATTTCAAATCCAGTCATGAGGAGAGAAATCAAAACTGTGAACGGCAACAAAAAACAGCACACTCTGTTTCTGTCATGTTTATATTATTATAAATTCAGGCTTAAATTTTAACGGTCTAACTAATCGAGACGATGACGTTAAATTACAAGTGGAAATAATTACAACGCGTTGCGTTGTCTGTAACAAAGACGCGTCGTGTCCTGGGGCGGTGGTGTCAGGAACAGGAATAGAACGAGAGGAGCCCCCGACTGAGCGTGAAGCCGAGGTGTTTCCAATTTACAGACGACGACGTTTCTAATGCGCGACAAGATTTACAATCGGTATTAATTTAAAAACATCTCTGATGACGTAACGAGCTATATTTGAAGATCTCATTTGAATCCCCTCGATACCACCAAGTGAATGCAATATGTTTAAGTCATGCACTTTTTGTTTGCTGAAAACTGAAGTGGGGAAACTTTTGCTGCGGTGAGGCTCTATAAAAACGACGTAAGAAACACATTATTCACCGCGGCCAGACGAATCACGTATCCGAACTGCCATGAAGACGTTTAATTAGCACCAAACACGCGATCTTTGAGGTCTCAGAATACTGTTACTTGGTTATAAAAGAAGAGTGGCTCCCATCACCGATGCTCGTAAAGTGGCTGCAATGAAAAAACCGTAAAACAAGGGAGAATGCTGAGGCGAAAATATGATTTTTGTGGGTTGGTTCCTCAAAAATAATGTCTGCATGTAAAATATACACCTCTGGCTTTGTGTAGCTTGGTGCTTAAAGAAAGAATGGAATGCATTGAAAATGCACAATGAAAAACGTCTTGCAAAAATTTAAGAGTAAAAAGCGATTAGTTGTTTTAAATATGGATAACTTCTTAACGAACATTACAAAGAGACATTCGTCTCAAAAGGCTTTATTTAGTATTAACCTAATTTATGTGAGTTCGAAAAGTTCACTAAGTCCAATATTGGCTTCTCCTTTTAAGGATCTTTTTGATGTGACATCAAAAGGAAAACTGATCCCTTTTCCGCATCGATACCTGCCGTCATTGTCAACGCTCAGATCATCGTACACTTCGACTTCCTCATTGTGATCTACCCTCATAACTTTCATGAATGAACAGATTTCTTTATTACACACGAATTCTTTTTTCTAATTCAATCTCGTGATCCTTCAGTTCATTTATTTATTCGTTTCAAAGTAATTCGCTCGGGAGGCAATGAGATTTTTTTCCTATTAAAATAGTCAAAGAGGGAAGCCTCAAGGGACCCTATCGTATTGTTAGTCCACCTGTATTTCCTTTAGCTAAGTTCAAAATAAGTAAATCTTATTATGTTTTTCAATGGGCATCTGGTTACTTGAGGGACGGAGTTCATTTTAAATTTATGACTGTAATACAATGGATTTTTGAGATTTTGTTCGTTCTATTCCAGCTCTATGTTGCTGCTCTAAAGCGTAAATAACGCTCGTACTTGTTTCACGTTTTGAAACTACGCAATTGCTATATTTGCATTATTTAATCTTAACTATACATAATCGGCCTATAATGTTTCCACTGCTGGGACACAGAGACCTCCCCTTTTTGAGAGGGAGTGGGCTATAATCTACCACGCGGGCCCTGTGCGGGTTGGTAGATGTCACACGTCTTCGAATTTTTGGTTCTAGGACATCCCGTTTTCTGACTATGTTTTCCTTCACCGTTTTTAGAGCAGTGGTGATGAAATTATTTACATAAACTAAAGGACCTGTCTAAGTTCGAAACCACGACCTACAACTCGTAAGTCGGGGCCGGGCAGTTACAATTGGGCCATCATTGCTCTATCTTAACCATGCTCATTTTTAAATGCATAATGAAACGACTTCGTGATCAATCAATTTTAATAGTTTTACGATTTGATTTATGATATAATCGTGGTCCCAGAGGAAGTTACGCACAAATCACAAATCCATCAGTTTCTTTCTGATTGCACACAGCGAAACCGACCGGTTGTTGAACGATTCAAGTTATTTTTATGGGTACTGTTGAAAGGCCTGGTTAAATCCAAAACATATTATGTAGATATTAAAATGTGGAAACATCGTAAACGTTGACTGTTCGCGAACTGATTACGAGACCGTCCCCTCGCATGCTCGCATAGATTTTTAAACACAGCCGTATTGAAGGGGCCCTTTTATTCTTCCTGTTAAGTACACGTTTACGACAAACTCGTAAAACACGGATCACTGAAAATTTTTGATATGTAACTCTCCTATTCAAATGCGTTTTACGAGGCGGCCCATTATAATTTTACTGATGTCATATTTTTTCCCGTCATAGTGATTCTGATTATGGACGGAGGATCAAAGGGATTTTTAATAAAAAAAAATGTTATATCTTTTTAATCACTTCCTATTTTTATTGCTCTACTTGAGGTGCCTTTAATATTATTCACCGTAGTGCTATAAAAATCTCATTTGCATTATGAAACTGCCTATGTTGATTTCGGCAAGGATATTTAGTAGACATTTTTATATCCTTATTCGCGCACAAGTAGCCTGTATTACGTTGTTATCCGACCATATAGGTACATCGAGTGACATTTAAAGCGTTGAAATAGTAGATAGGTATCTACCTAGTCTTGTTTACTCTGAGCAAAAATTTAACATCGTGAAACGACTGCACTCGTTACAACAGATGACTGTAATGAGTTCAAAAAACAAAATAAACAAATCCAATTTTATTGCCAACACGAGTTGATTTAAAAATTGCTCCAATTTATAGTCACATGCATGATGTCATAAGGAGGACTGTCAAATAAGAACAAAAATAAACGCAATGAAAAACATGTGGCTGTGTACCGTGAGAATATTAAACCCAATCCGATAAAAGAGGAGGACAAAGGAGCTTTATTTCTTTGATATTTTGTACCAATTACGATACTGTGTTGATAAACATGTCCAATAACAAAGCAGAATGGTATAATCTCGTGAGCTCGGGTTAGAATTTAGGAATAACGAAATTTTATTTGAATTTAAAAGTGTTTTGCATAAATAAATAAATGCTTATGCGTATGTATGCTTTAAATTACTAGATAGAACTAGTAAGAAGTAGCATGGGACAAGGACCTTTTCCTGTGATACTTCTTTGAAAAGAAGATGGCAAACGACGAAGAATAATTGGACAAAAGCTTTGATAGGTTTGGTGTGGGTTTAAAGATACATAATTCCAGAAGCGACACTTTCGTACAGTAGGCGATATGATCGCTACTTAGCTATACTTAATTATTTATACCAACACCCTAATTTAACACACTATCAATAACAATCTGAATCATCTGATTCTATACTTATAATAAATCTGTAGAAGTGAAAATTCTATACATTGAAAATATCAAAAAAATAAATGGCAGGACACCGAACCTAAATATGTGATTAAAAATTTTTTTGTCTGTCTGTTTGTTCAGGCATCACGCAAAAACTACCGGTTCGATTACGATGAAACTTGGTATAATTATTCTTTAATATCCTGGGCACCACACTGGTTACTTTTTATCGCGGAAAAGTATATACAATAAAAAACAAACTTGATTTTGCGGTTCGATCCCTAGACCCGATTACTGTACCAACCGCAAATAATAAGTTTGTCGTAGGTTACGTCACCCGCAGTGTAGTTCACTAAGGGGCGCTGCACACGGCTAAGATACTACAATATTTTATCATAAGATACAATATCGCTCGCCATACAATTCAATGGACTATCACACACGACAAAGATAATAAATAATATTTCATATTTTCTTATCTTAAGATGAATTTGTATGGCGAGCAATATTGCATCTTAAGATAAAATATTATAGTATCTTAGCCGTATGCAGCGCCCCTAAGTTATGCTGTAAATGTAGTGCTGAAGGTTGAATTTGGCTTGCACCGTTCGCAGCAAACGCGTGGCGCGCGGCCGCCACGGATCGCTACCTTATATAAGGAGTAAGGACAGAGTCTGAGCGCGCGCATCATACATTTTTTGAAGTTTGAACGGACGTGTCGAGTGGCAAGCGTTCGTTCTTATTAGCATTCTATAAATTGTATGTTTTAACTGCTACTTGATAACTTGATTGTTATTGACAGTGGTCAAGCGTAAATTAATTGCTGGTGTTCGTTCGGCAATTAAGTTGTCTTCATTACATATAAAATTCAAAGTCCTGACTGGACTGAGATATCAACGCACAGCCTAAACCGCTGGTCCTAGAGACATGAAATTTGGAGGGTGTGTTCTTTGTGAAGAATAGGTATCTTCTAAGAAAGAGTTTTTCGAAATTCCACTCCTAAGAGGGTGAATGGGGGGAGTGTGAAATTTCACGCGGACGAAGTAGCGGGCAGAAGCTAGTTTTAAAGGATATTGCTAATCTATTGCGTCATATGTTCGAAAAATTTGTTTGCTCAACAACGTAAATAACGCAATAAACATTGTGGAACTGTTAATGAAAGCCAATGCAACTATTACTGTGTGCAATTACCCCGCTGGTCTTGGCCCATGCTACTTCTTTAAAAAGAAGAAGGCATAAGAAGAAGAACTGGACAAAAGCTAACATAGGTTAGGTGTGGATTTAAAGAGAATCAAAAACAACATTTTCACAGAATAGGTAAAATGATATCCACTTGGTTACATACTTATGGCAGAGTAAAGCAAACCTACGCCCTTGCGCACATAACAAAAACATTGAATCATTACCAAACCAACTCAATATGGGTCTTACCGACTAATTAAAAACCATAAGGTGCATGAATTTTGTAGTTACTTTCACAAAAGCCAGTGGCAGATCTTTTGGTCCTTCGGAAAGGATATATAATTGCATGTTTATCTTTGCTCGTCCAACTCCATCAGTAATAATGAAAGATTAAATATTGGTTCATTCCAGTTTTCGCTAAGAGTTTTTTAAGGTCTTAAGGAGGCCTCAGCAAATACAGACTCCCATTTGTGAACACTTTAATGCTACTGTTATTGTCAAAAGCCGGTGTTTAAAATCTTAAACAGGTGCAAACGTGCCAACTCAATAATTTCGAGGTACCGTCACCATATAGGTACTTTAAGAGACCCTTGTTTATAAAATCAGCAAGTCAGCTTTAACTAAATAACGTTAATGAAATAAAACTATTTGGTTTTTCGATGCAATTGATAACATGTTACAAGTAATAAGTATAGCGTTTACATCAGAATAACACATAGGATCCTTTTTATCCGATATTCCTACGGGATCAACACTTATGCGAGTGAAACCGCGGAGCGCTGCTAGTATACTAATAATAAAACAGAAGAGTTTGTTTGTTTGAACGCGCTAATCTCTGGAACTCCCAGTCGGATTTGAACAATTATTTTTGCATTTGATAGCCCATTTCTTGAGGACGGCTATAGGCTAATTAACATCACGCTAGGACCAACTGAAGCCGAGCTAAAACAAAAAAACTCAGCTAGAACGCTAAGCGTAAACGAAGTAACGCGGGCAGGCGATGCGATGCGACGGAATGGGTCGGGGGAGCAAGAATTTAAACGCGGACGAAGTTGCGGGCAGAAGGTAGTTGTCGATAAACCTACCTG
Organism: Gortyna flavago; assembly: GCA_963669345.1. Lineage (NCBI taxonomy): Eukaryota > Metazoa > Arthropoda > Insecta > Lepidoptera > Noctuidae > Gortyna > Gortyna flavago. The sequence goes on from OY770129.1 coordinate 14,132,481, forward strand.
GACCTACGTTTGTTTTACTTTTTTTTTATAAACTAGGTACATGGAGCGAACACTTGTCTCGATAAGTCGATACAGTATCGTATTGGTGGCGCTCAGTATGCCACTCACGTCGCACATATGGCACCTAATTTGCTACACATATTGTACTGCACCACGGCACTGTTTTTATTATTTTTCACCGCGATACTCCCTTGATGATTTTTTTTTTTTGCCCTTACTGTCCTACTGCTGGACAAAAGCCTCCCCCAAGTCCTTCCAGGAACCCTTTTCCTGCGCCACCTCGAACCAGCCCTCGCGGTACGTATCCAGGTCATCCCGCCACTACACCGCTTTCTGGGCCGACCTCGGCTTCGGCGGCGTGGTTCGCGGCGCCGCCGCGCCGCCCGCCGTCCATCTTCAGGCAAAACTAAAGATAACTATGATAAAATTAATAAATTAAAAATATAATGAATAATAAGGCAATAAAGAGATAACTAAATAAGTAGTTCTCTCGTTTCGTTGAAATATATTAAGGTCAGGTCAATAATCGTTTACAATGTGTGGCTTTGTTAGACCCACGGTTATGCAACCACGTTGAAACTTTAGCAGGGAGATTGTTCCGAGAAACGTGCTTTGTAGAAAAACATCGGAGGTTTTATTGATTTGAACACGATATGGGAACATAGCCGGGATTCGGAGCATAGCTTTCGAAGTTTAGAGGATTTAATTCGCTGATCAATCTCAATTATAATTTGCTTTTGCATTCCGAGGGTTTATTGACATTGGTGGGGCTACGCTTTCTATTAGGTTTGCTATAATAGATGAATCACGCGTATGATTAACATTTAACTTATTGTGTTAGTTGAGTTTAAATGCTTTTGATAGTTCTATTATTATAGAGGACGAATTAATAATGTTATTGACAATGACATGACTAAACTGTTACATTCGCTTTGTTCAGTTCTTAAGGAACCGTTTCGTAACCTGGATGCCATCATTCATAACGTGGCATCGAACATCGAAATACGAAATCGTTTTATTCGTTTATTTTTATTTAAAAACGTAACATGCAGATGGTCGATGCAAGATGCAACTTGCAAGCTTATATAAAATAATAAAACAATTAAGTATACTCATATCCAGTTTCTTTGTAAAGTGACCAGCAAGAATGATACAATGTTATACAGGTCCAGGCCGTATTACCGAAGTATCTTTTTTATATGGTAGGTATCCAATTTCTTTCAGTGAACAAACAATACAATAAAATGGGGGAACGGGGGGGATACGTGTTACCGTGGTAATGGCGGAGAGTTAACGCATTGCGAACACACAAAGGCACACAACACATCTCAATTGTGCTCATAGCTGCATGTAGTGGCGCGAGCACTGAACTGTAACAACTTTCTGGGTGACCGAAAACGAACGACGATTACATATTTTCGAAAACACCGCAGCTGTAGCCAATATTCCGCGGTGAACTCGAACGCCCATTATTCCGCACCGTAAATAATCCACTACACAAAAACGCTAACCCTTCATTGCCTCTTCCTTTAACGATTCAAAGAAAAGAAATAAAATATGTGAGAGCCAAAACAAAGGGTATAAAACCGAAATGACAGGGCCACACGCTTTTCAAGGATACGCTATACAAAAAGAAAAGACTATAATTTCGCATTATGTAATACTCGGAAGGAGTCGTTCGACGGGATTCGTATGCAGCGAGCGTGGTTTAAAAATAACTCAAGGTTAGCTCGCAGATCGAGGGTCCCTTTGTGATATCAAGGTCCACCGGTTGTGCAGGATGCCTATAACCAACATATTTGTGTGTGGACAGCGTAGGTTGTGTTCATCCGAGAAATTCTCTCGCACACAATGTTGTTAAATACTTAAATACGCGACCAATAAAGGAGTGTTTTTTAATTGTCGATGTAAATTAAATGGTATGACTTTGAATGAAATTGAACAGTAAATTGTTGGTAGGTAATTGGTTTTATATTATTTTATGTCGGTCTCTTGTTTATAGTTTTATTTCTTATAAGAAGTTTTTAGCTACAGCTATGAGCCCGCATGTATGCAGGTGTAAGTATTTTATTATATCTCCAAAAAAAAAAAAAAATACGGACATAAGTAAGACTTAGGTGCAGTAACAGTACACATCACTGAGTACAGATTGGCATTGGCAATTCAATGGTATATTTTTAATTATAATTAAAATTGTTAATGAAGGGATAAACTGCTTTTAAAGAAATGTCAAAGGTGTATTTGAAGATTTTTTTGATGCATTAATGTACGTTAATTTGTGATTTGAGTTCCATCACTGTTTTAAATTAAGACTTGAAAATATGACTATTTATTTTTGGTCAAAATTATTTACGGTTCAAGAGATACACTGCTTTAAAAACCAACTTTTTGACCATTTTCAAGAAACCTCCGCCTTAATACTGGTAATAGTTTACTTTTGTACAATACATAGTCCGCGTAGCGTCCGTTGTCATTTTGAAATGATTCGATTTTTTTTTTGTTTCGGACGCTACGACAATACCCGCTACGAAATCTGTAGAGATCGTTTCGTAGCAGTTTAGCGTCATTCTCAACAACGCCTCTGACGCTGCAATAAACTTGGCTATCTCCTAGGCCCAAACTATGATCTTTATACTGTGCCCAAATAGTATGTTTAAATAAACATTATAGACGTACCGTCGAGAAAAATCATTCTCAACTTTTCTTCGACTTGCTAAACAGCTTTTTGAAAAGTGAAGTAATGATAAAGTATTGAAAGCAAATGTTCGTTAAACAAGTCGTTTAAATGTTTTTTTTATTGATATGGCACGGAAACCATATTTTATTTAAACACCTGAGCTATTGTAGACAACGTGGGTTGCAAATATATTTGCTTGTTGAGTAATTTTTAGGTAGGTAAGTACTTTCTTCTTATTTCTACTTTTCAATTCATAAGTACGTTCTGAGTTTATCTTGGACAGTACTGACATCGGTGAAGGAAAATCATTGTGAGGAAACCAGCCATACTTTTCTGTAAAAATCTCACCGTTAAAACTTAAGTGAAGTGAGTGTGATTTCTAATCCATTTCATGTTCGAAAGATGTGTCTGCTAAACAACGCAATTAATGTTAAATGTTGTTGTGTTGTTGTTGTTGTTTATGTTAATTGTTGTTATTTTGGAGAACCAAATAAAATAAATAATAATAATAACTTTATGCGGTGTGATTTTTACTGATCACACAATAATAGATCGACTGGAAATCTGAAATCGCCAACCAGTCTTGAGCAAGCGTGGTGATCAATGCTCCGTATGAGAAGTTGCATTTGCTCAAAAAAAAAATATTAAAAACTTCTTTTTTGCACTAAGTATAATTACTACGTTTTGGTAACGTTCTTGTGAACAGTTTTGCAAAATACAAAAATCATTTCATAATCTAAAATTACTGTTTCCTGCATCCTGTCTGCTTTACCTACTTTACTATTTCGCATAAATAATTTGATAAGGTTTTCGAAGAATTCAGTCAGTTTCGTAACTACACGTATCGTGTCGCATTTACGATAATCTATTCCGAACATTATTATGTTGATTTGCATATAGCGAGGTTTCTTTGTTATTTTGTGGCAGACGCTAACATTTTTAAATTCTGCTTATGTACTGAATAATTTATCGGACTACATACATACAACATTATAGGTAAGTACACCTACCTATTGTTGAATAATAATGTTGATTTTTTTTCAATATTGAGAGGATTTTTATGGTTCACTAGCTTCTGCCCGCGACTTCGTCCGCGTGAAATTTCACCCCTTTCTTAGTGGATACCTATAAACACTTCACAAAGAACACACTCTCAAAATTTAATGTCTCTATATGACCAGCGGTTTAGGCTGTGCATTGATATAATCAGTCAGACAGGATCACAAGACTTTGAATTTTATATTAGATTATAAAAGTAAACTTAAGTACCTACCTAATTTAAAAAAAACTCAATAACAGAAAATAGAATACCTACCTACCTAAATAAACCTATTTCTGATGATAACTAATCTAAACTCAATAAATAAGCAAAATCCTTAAAAACTAATATCTATGTATACGAATGACTAATCCTACCTAACAGTTTTATAAAATAACCTACGGTCACTACGTACACTATCAAATATACTACCAATACTTTAAAATTAAAATTTATACCTACGACTTATAAAAATAAACCTAAATTAAACCGTATTAACTGGGTTGTGGAGGTCAGATAGGCAGTCGCTCCATGTGAATGTAAAATACTGGTATTCATCTGATTAGACTGGAAGCAGATTGACTGTTACAATCATGTTAACTAGCTTTCTCAAAAGGTTTATTCTCACAGCACGCATGTGCTGCTGCCGAATTTGGAGCTCTAGGTTCGATTCTCGTGTTTGGAAGTGTTTGTAGCAATGCGGTCGGAGAGTCTTTTGAAAAAGCCTAAATAAAAGGTCATTCGAGTTTTGGCTCTCGCCTATTTCCTCCTCCAATATTGGACCAATTTTAAAAGATATTTCATAAACTGAATAAAAAGGATATCTACTGTGTCCCAATTTTCAATTTTTTCATTAATAGCATGCTTCGATCAACAATACCATGTTGATCGAAGATAGCATGCTCTGTGATTAATACACAGATTAATAGTTGTCAAAGTACCCACAATACCTAGGCTTCTGTTGACAGCGGCAATTTGAGTATTTTTTGACGTTGTGGTTATAATTCTAAAAACCACTACGTTTTCTCATATCACATCTGACATTGGCAGAATTGTCGACATCGGCACCATTGCCATAAAGAAAAATAGAATAGAATAGAGGGTTCTAGTCACTGACCTGGGCCAATTTTCGTAATATAAAACGTTCAAAATCTAGTCGCAGTCTCATCTCAGCTTATTGCATTCACATTATTTTCAAAATGATGACGAATCTTGTAAACATAAGGTTGACTTATGTGAACTGGGTATTTTAGAACCTGCATACACAGGCACGGACTTAGAGACCCAGGGCCCCTAGGTACTTGGAATTTGGGCCCTCCCCCCATCCGGAACCCATTTTGGAAATTTTGCCAGTAAAATGCTAGTGCATTTTGGACTAGTGTCCAGAAAATAGAATTCGTATTAACCCACCTTAAACTGTACTTAGTAAAAACTAAAGGGAATAAAAAGGTCGCACTGAAAAGCACGGTTTAGAATTGCAAGTAGCAGTTAAAACATACAATTTATACTTAGAATCCTAATGAGAACGAACGCTCGCCACTCGACACGTCCGTTCAAATCAAAGTTCAAAAAATGTATGATGCGCGCCCTCAGACTCCGATCCGACACGCGTGTGCTGCGAACGGTGCAAGCCAAATTCAACCTTCAGCACTACATTTACAGTGCGGGTGACGTAACCTATGACAAACTTATTATTTGCGGTTGGTACAGTAATCGGGTCTAGGGATCGAACCGCAAAATTAAATTTGTTTTTTATTGTATATACTTTTCCGGGATAAAAAGTACCCAGTGTGGTGCCCAGGATATTAAAGAATAATTATACCAAGTTTCATCGTAATCGGACCGGTACTTTTTGCGTGATGCCTGAACAAACAGACAGACAGACAGACAAAAATACTTTTAATCACATTTTTGGGTTCGGTGTCGGTCTAGTAACACTTATTTTTTTGTATATTTTCAATGTACAGAATTTTCACTTCTACAGATTTATTTAAGTATAGATTAGATCATTCGTACGCTTTTTTAAAGTTACAGGAAATGCTCAAATCGTATGTAATATTTTAGTACTTACCTACTTATCAGATTTATTGTTAGTGTACCTAGTCAACCCATTCTCCCTAGGTACTTGGACTCAATGAAAAAATAAGCAAGATCTCACTGCACTTTTGTTAGTACAAACTTAATTTTACGTGTTTCCTCACAACAGAGGAAACGAAATGTCCTAGACCCAAAAATACGAAGACATGTGACATCCACCAACCCGCACTGGGCCCGCTTGGTATATTACAGCCCACTCCCTCTCGAAGAGAGAAGGCCTGTGTCCCAGCAGTGGGAACAATATAGGCTGATTATGTTACACACAACATAAAATCACTCTGAAAAATACATCTTTTTTTTATACAAAAATACTGCTTTACTTTTTACGCTGATCCTACTTTTGCGAATTCAGTACATAAGTAGTACGTATTTATGTAAGTACTTAAGACACATTTTGCCAAGACCAGAAGACCTTGAACCGCCCTGCAGGTGCATCCATCCGTGCACCTGCTAGCATTATGCAGTGACCTATAAAGGCATTAATTAAATAATTTATTCCCGACAATTATTATCCCTTGGATGTGGGTCAAATAAAAAGGGACATTTTAAGGGTCCGTAGGATAAAACAATGGGTTTCAATTTATTAATTATTTTAGGATATTTTATGTAGGTACTCGTAGTTTTTTAGTTTACTATGGAAGAAATCGATAAATGTTTTAGGGAAATGGTCTCTGTGAATTTTTGTACTAATAAATACCTACTTAAAGAAAATAAAACATATTTGGGACACGCACAGCATTTCAAAAAAAATTAACATGCGAAACAAAAAATAAAAAAGGAACTGTGCGACGCCGAAAAGGCTGCTATGTCATCATAATGCTGCAATATTTAAAAATAAATACCGCAGCGCTGCAGCTGGTATTCTCATAGGACTTACTGACATATCACTATGGAGGCACCTAAAAACACAATATTATTACTTAAACTGACTCTTCATGATTTTAAAAGCTGCCGTTCATAATTCTAAGACTCCAGTATATTCTTTGACAATATGCTTAAAACTGGTTCACTTTTCTGGTTCCTCGATACGCAAAGGATAGGCAGGTGTCGTCAAAATCAACATCACTATAGGCAACACCTGCCAAAAAAAGACCAGTGTTGCAAACTTGCGAAGGTCACCCTGCTGCAAAATTAAAAAAAAATGAATCACAGATTACCTAACCGGAAACACACAAACGAAGCAAGTTTATATAATGCTTTTTAAAACTAGTTTTAATAATTGAAATGGGGTGAGATACGAACCAGTCCCTCACGAAAGAGAACTAGCTATCTACTCCTAAAGTCCTAACCCCTTGCCGAAATGACTAGGTAAAGAATTTCTTAAAAGATACGCTAGTAAGACCTAATTTGGTTAGCAGTTTCACCGTCACCATAGGTACCTTTAAAAAAAGAGAAGTTAGTATCATGAAAAAATATTTGTACGGAACCCAGCTCCCTAAAGCAACGATGTAAGTAGGTACTTGACCAACATACCCAGTACCCACGTATTTTTTTATGTTCTACTGCACGTCCGCTTGACTGCGCGAAAGGAAATGGGGGCTCTATGTAAAATTTTACAACTGTCGTTTTTACACCTACATACCTATTAGTATGTATTTAAACTTTGTTTGTATGCATCCATAACACAAACACACATTTATAACGTAAAGGTCAATATTTATTAGAACGATATCAAACATTATGCATGATTTTAATCATTCCGTATCTACATTATTTTAATCGAGTTTGCCAATGAAATACGTATAATGTTGCCAGCAATCATTTCTTTGTAAATTCAAAATTATTGTTATGGTAACATTAATTATTTACCTATGCAAACACCACTGTGTTCGCTATTTGAATTTTATGACGCACGCTGCAAGACTTTAGAATAACTATAATAATATTTATTATATTTTGCTAATAAATTTTAGATGCAAAAAATGTCCATTCAGACGCAAAAGAATTTCGATATTGGCTTTTTATTTGAAATTTTTCTGGTAAAATATTGTGGTTCATAATTAGAATGCATGAAGTAGACAGCGTCCATTCAGAGTATAAAAAGCCAGATGCACGGTACTTATCCTTATTTACGTACTTATTTATGAATAAATAATATTGAATGGCTATTCAGAGGTCACACAGATGGCGGTCTTACAGACAAAAGCTTCGTAATAATATTGCTGAAACTCGTTTGTTTGCGACGCAGTTCCTTTGCCAATATATTATTTTTTATAGGACCTTGTTTATGATCCTTATTTGGTGGAGATAAGGTTTCTATTCCCGATCAAGTTAAGTTATAGCAATGCAAATGTATGTTTGTAAGGGCATAATTCGGCTGGTGTTCGGATACACGTGTTCCTGCGAGTTCCCCTCCCAGTGAAATGCACCTATCACCTGGTTCTGGTAGAAAATGAACGTAGCTGGTATAAAATTGGGTCACACGTTACGCCACTAGTTTCTTTATTCCCTCTGAGGTACTCGGGCCCTCAGCCTTGGACCGGTTTGGTGGAACAAGGCGATTTTGTCCATTTGGTCCTTTCATACGCGTTCCCTATTAAACACGTGCGCGCTTTAAGAATCGTCACATCGATTGACTTGAATGACGTATTCTGATTCTTTGAGTGCTTAGTTTTTTAGATTCTTTTGAATATTTACAACGCCGTGAATTAGGGTGATAACAATGAGCGTTTATTTTCAAATTATTTCTTTAGTCCTATGTAAATTACGTTTTCCAAACACGGTCGTGTTATTTGCAGAAGGTACTATTTTTTCATGCCAAGACTGGGACCAAAAAGGGTCACCTATGTTTCAGCGTCTGTCACAGTACCCACAGTCGATTTTCTCTGAAACAATTTGACATAGTATAATACTTAATTATTCGGGACGTCGATAATATTTATTTAGTCTGGTAATCAGCAAGCTGTTTCCTTTTCAGGGTTCCGTACCTCAAAAGGAAAAACGGAACCCTTATAAGATCACTTCGTTGTTCGTCTGTCTGTCCGTCGGTCAAAACCCTTTTTCTCAAGAACGCGTGGAGATAACAAGTTGAGTTGAAATTAATTTCAAATACTCAGGACTGAAATCAACGCAATCAAAAGATAGGGACGTTTATGTCCCGGAATCAAAACCCTGTAGGTTTTGATTCCCTTGCGAGTGTCGAAAATTTGCGGAAATTTGCGGCATAAACGGCTGTATCTTTTGATTGCGTTGGCTTAGAAATTTGAATTTTTTCACAGTTCCAAGGGACAGTAGACCTAAGTATTTGATATAAATTCCAGCTTGATACCTCCACGCGTTCCTGAGAAAAAGGGTCTTGACAGACAGACAGACGGACGGACGGACAACAAAGTGATCCTGTAAGGGTTGCGTTATTTCCTTTCGAGGTACGGAACCCTAAAAAATATGTTTTTCCCGTGATAAACTATTTACATACCTACAAATTTATACGGAACCCTCGGTGCGCGAGTCCGACTCGCATTTGACCGGTTTTTTTTTTATCAAGTTGACCTATCGTCTGTTTTTTTTTAAATAGTTATTTTATTATTAATATTTCATTTAACTAAGTAAGTATACAAATTATAAGATAACCGGAAACTTCCTATTTATTCTCCTTTTTAAAATCCTTATAGGTTTTAATCGATTGTTAAAGGCTGAATTGGGGTTGTTGTTGGGGTATACCCCGGGACTAAAAGACTCCGGAAATCTCCCAAATGCAAGCTTTGAAACTATAACAAAACGTAGGGAATCCCAGACAGATGTCCGCTCTTACGAATGGTTGAGGTACAACTTGCACGTGGCCGATTTATTGATAAATATGATCTTCATAACGATCGTACAATTAAGTAGGTATGTACTTACTTACTCCAAAATTGTCTTAGCTTTTCATCATCATAATCAGCCTATAATGTTCCCACTGCTGGGACACAGGGAACTCTCGAATATAATTCCGATAGATCGACATTGGTCAAACGTCAGTTGGATGAGTTAAAGGTCAGGGATTGGCTAGACTCTGTGAGTCCAGCCAATCCCTATTTTTTTTTTATGGATGGGAAATCATCAAACCCCTCCCGCTCTGGGTGGAGCGGAAGGGAGTGTCAGACTCTTACTCACTAAAACCCATCCGTGTTCCTTCCTTAGCCCTTTATGTTCCGGGGTAGCGGTAACCCTTTCGGACAATCCCGCTGCCTGACGTTTGACTGACAATTCCAATGTCGATCTATCGGAATTACCTATATTCGAGAGTAAGCACCCAGGCCTCCTCTTTGTGAGAGGGAGTGGGCCGTAATCCACCACGTGGGCCCAGTGCGGGTTGGTAGACGTCATATGTCTTTGAATTTAGTTAGAAAATTAGATTATTATTTTTAGATTTATGTATTTAGTTTTTTGTGTCACCTTTTACAAACGCATTTTTTATAGTGTCCCGGTAGCCCGCAAAATTCAATTTTTTTCCCTTACTTTTTTTGCAGTTCAGTATCATCAGCACTTAATTTGCATAACACACGATCAATCGCAATCTGAATGATTTTGAAGGATACTGATCCTACATCATATGTTCGAAAAATTTGTCCGCTCAATATCGCAATTAATGTTATTGAACTGTCAAATTTAAAGCCTACTAAAAGTGCGTACGCAATTACCCCGCAGGTTGTATGTATCTTAATCTAAATATGATTCGCGAATTATAATCATAAAAATCATCAATACCAGAAACAACTAGGTAGCCAAAATTCGAAATTACAATTTATTGCTATTGTGCTTCGTATAATTCATACCTCGGAACAAAGAAATTGTGGTCAGTTGTTTGTTCGTGAATGTGGAATTCATAACCAAATGCCAGATTTTTAGATCGAAGTGGCCAGTTCGACAACACGCCATTTTTTTATTGTAAGGACCCTAATAGGTATGTAGGTACACACGGCTACACATTAAGCTATACATATATTTCCAGGAGGCCTACCATGATCTATTTAAAAACGATTCAAAAGCAAGACATTTCAGTTTAGGTTCTTAAACTGCATCGTTCACGGTCGTACCATGACGTCCAATACGCTCAGCGGTATTTGGATCGATGAAAGTGAATGAGCGTTAAGAGCTCGTGGTAGGTATCCAGATGGCACGGCCTAAATTGAATCGTTAAACTGACCTCATGGTACGAATTTGCATAACAGTTCAGTTTAGGTCCTAAAGTGGATCGCGTTAGGAGCTCGTGGTAGGTATGCTGTTTTATTTTTTTAGGTGACCTCGCATTGTATAGCTTTTTCTTACAATCAGAAGTCAGCTTATACTGGTTATGTATAGCTTGACGTGTAGCCGTGTGTACTATAACTTTTAAATAATAACCGTTGACATATTTTTAATCAAGTGTATCAAGTCTATTTAATTATTTTGTCCCTATTGACTAAGTTTTAATTATTTTTGTTAGGTAAGTAGTTACTTAATTCATTATTATTATGAGTGCATTACTGACGCCTGCACATCAAGATAGGTGCCCAAAACTGTCACTATGTCACTGTATTTGTATGTCTTCGATTTTTGGTCCTAGGACATGCCGGTTTCCTCACGTTGTTTTCCTTGTCGTTTTGAGAGCTCGAGTAGTGGTAATGAAATTATTTAAGTACTCTAAGTAACGTGCCTGCCTGGGTTGGAACCCACAACCGAAAAGATCTAAGCTTCCTTGAATGAAATAGTATGAAACCAACCAAGCAGTCCAAGCAGAGCAGATACTTCTCTATGGTAAACAAAAATGAGACAATTGTCAAGTTATGGAACAACAAACTGAATGTCATACTAACAAAGTTCAAATTCCATTGCAACCAAAAATTTATAAGAAAACATGTTCCTAAAGTAGATAACTGATTAAGTGGCGAGAATGTAAGAGATTATGAACACTGCTATAGTTAGGTATCTATGATCATCGAGTATGTAGGTATATCAAGTATCTATTAATGTTTATATTATTATCATAACTATCCGTATCTAAGTAAACAACTCCTCAATGTGGTTTATATTAGACTTGAGTGAACTCTGATGTACTGTGATTGCGATAAGAAAACCACTGTTTGTCAGCATAATAAGCTCAATAAACGGATAAATAGGTACTTATTTTCTAAACTGTCTAAGTACCTACCTATAGCAATTTTTTTTTCTTTACCTAACTGTGTTACACTTACAAATTATCCACTGTATTATACATTTAAATTGATACAAAATGCATTGCTTTTTAGCATTTCATTTAATAGCAGTTTATATTTAAACTTTTGTAGATCCGCTCCGTTTTTTATGAATATTTATATTGCTCAATAATCCAGATTTAAAAAAAAATTGGTTGTCTGTAAAGTCGGTTTACGGACGATAATTTTACGTGATAACTTTATAAGACATAGATGCGTCACAAGTAAGGTCGCCAGATGTCCGGGATTTCCGGGATTGTCCCGGAATTTTACATCTCGTCCCATGTCCAGTAATTCGATCTATTGTCACGGATTCCGAAAAAAATAACAATAAATGACACGGCTAGGTGGCAGCGGCAGGCAGCGAACACTTTGCTTCACTCGCTCCGACTCCCGCCAAGTCATGTCATCCCTCTCTCTCTCGCTCGCCATAAAAGTATAAAGGACATGTCCAAAAATGGTTTTTTATTATCCAATAATTCTAACCAGGATGAGTTAAATATATTTGGATAAACATCCCAAAAACTAGTTGTTCTAACTATATCATAGATTTTGAAACACCTCCAATTATGACTCCTAAAACGAACGAACCTTTCTAAATATCTGGGATAATATAGTGAATGCACCCGAAAAAATAAGAAACGTATCAAAATTGACACAATGTACTACGATTACTCATTAGTGACAGTGTCATTACTGTCAATCAATATTTGTTTTGTCAATGTAAACGGAATTAATTTATTTTAATTTAATCAGATTATATATTTACTTAAAGAATAGAGTATAATTTTTCTTTAATGGAGTGAACTAATGGGCCTACACACTAACAAGCTTCACCACAGTTTTGCCTGCGAATGCCGGACGGAACACCGTCTGGTGTTCCGTGTACTGAACTGTGGTGAAGCTTGTGCGTGTGGTAGGCCCATAAGACTCAAACAAAATTGTTACTAAAAGTTACGACTATGTTAGTAGGTACAGAAACTAAACAAAAACACAAGAAATAACGGTTGGTCATCGTTGCGACTTTGAAATATTGTGATCGGAAGTTGATCAAAAACCTTTCAACAATAATTAAGACCCTATTTAAAAACTGAATTAATATGCTACAAGCATTGATTTTCATACATCAATGGCTATAGCTAATTGGACGCAAATGTTACAGTTTTGTAAATGAAATAAAACTATTATTTTGCTTTTGATCATTGACATGTTTTGAAATCATTGGTTTTGGTTATAAATGTTGGTAGGTATTTCTTTTATTGATTTTCTTCATTTTCAATGGTCTTCTCTTATTAAAACATTGTCTAGAAACTGAGCAGGTGGACTTACATCGTTTTGATGCGGAGCCCATCCAAGATACCAATCAATTATTATCATCACATGAGCACAGCTTCCTACAGTCCTTTTCCCAATTATGCAAAAATATATGTGTGTAATACACTATTACCTACTGTTATGGCGTGACTTCATTCGTCCTCTGATCAAAGCTGTCTCATGTGATGACGAAATGCCTGGAATATTTAGTTGTAAATCTTGACTTGCTGTCAGTAAAAGTAGGTACCGTTCGGCCAAATAATATGCTCCCCATAATAATAAGAGCAAGCCTTTCATAATCTAAATAAATCTTAATCTGGCATTTCCTTGGTGGATAAGACTGAACTGTGGTATTTGAGCATTCATCTGGACGAAACTGGCTTAAAACTGTAAAACTGTACTGATGTTCCGTGTACAAACCGGCTTGCGCAGGCAGAACTGTGGTGAAGCTTGTGCGTGTGGTAGGCCCATATAGCTAATAGCTAATCACATGGTCATCTAACTAAATAATGTTCATTTTCTGATTAGCTCTTTCCAGTAGATATAGTTTGGGAATCAGGACGGTCAGTCAAAACGGGATGGAAATGGTTTAAAATGGCTCCTGCAATTTTGAAATCATTCATTAGATTTGTAGACCCCGAGACCCTAAATTGAAATATTTATTGACAAATAATTATTCTACTCTGGCCGCATTCCGAATTGGCTATAATCACTCACAGCACTGAAATCGTCTCACATGCGTTCCGTATTAGATATTATGATTATGACAGCTAGCAGCTGAGAGCTGTCAACAACTCGGAACGCTCGTGAACGCGCTCACAGTGCTTACTCAATGTCAAACGATATTACAGTATTTGTGTAAACAACACATTTCTTCTTCTTTGCACGTTCATTTCTTTTTCTTTTTCATGCCACGTTAGTTTAATTTAAAGATATGATGCGACTCAAAACAAAACACAATCAAGACACATCCTCATCCTCACACTGTCATTTTGACAGCGCTCACGGTGATATTATTACAATGCATGCTTGGCGTTATTGCAAGATGGCGCATGTCAAGACGTCATCTATGACGATTCACGGGATATCGTAATCGCGGTCACGCTAATTCGGTACGGGTTTAAGCACGCTCAAATCGATTACATCGATTATTCCCAATTCGGAACGCACCCTCTGTGTTATTGACGCCGTGTCACACTGTCATATTTGACGTATATGTCAAATAAGACATTGTCAAGGTGTGTGGCGGGTTTAATTTGGGCTGCCATAAACAAATAAAATAATTAAATAGTTTATATTTTTAGTCAGAAAAAAATAATAATTTCGGTGGTTCCAAGTTCCATATTTTTGTAACTTTTATTTGGATGTAGTTTGATTCTGGTTAGATTTTTCTCGGAATAAAAAACCAACGTCCATACAAAAAGCGGACATCTCCTTTGAATAATAAAATGTATTTTCCTTTAAAAATAAATACAAATATAAAATTAGATTTCCCGTAATTTCAAAAACGGAAGTGTTAATCCAATTTTGTAACATAGGTAGTATTTTTGTTAATTTGTTGGGTGCTGTGGACTCGGGCACGAAGGGTTCCGTACCATTGTCTATAAAAAACGGCAAAGAAATCATTGTAACTAAATATTCTGTGAATATTTCAAGCGTCTACACCTGTTGCCGTTACCAATATCGAGCAAAAAAATCACGTTTTTTGTATGGGAGGGGGCTCCTTAATATTTTATTCTGTTTTTAGTATTTGTTGCTATAGCGGCAACAGAAATACATCATCTGTGAAAATTTCAACTGTCTAACTGTCACGGTTCATGAGATACAGCGTGGTGACAAACGGACAGCGGAGTCTTAGTAATAGGGTCTCGTTTAACCCTTTGGGTACGGAACCCTAAAGACTTGTTCGCCCTGTAATGAGTACTAATGACTGCTGTATGATAATTATGATGGCTACGTATAGTGGCGGACCAACTTTCTATTATTGTGGAAAACTAATAAATTTTTTGTCAGTAATTCGTCTGCCGGAACCGGGAATCGACCAGCCAACTGAGAAAAAATCCTGGATCTGTTGAGTGACTTGAGTGTTGTAAATTTGTAAGTAATACCAGGCGTCCGTCACTCGCTCAAGGCCACGCGTTATATGCCTACGAGTACCTCCGTGTGCTACCGCTTCGCGTATCGCCGTCGGTACAACCGACAGAGTGGGCTGTCGCACGCCTGCCTGCCTGAGAGCTCGCTCGCACGTCAGGGTTACCGCGCTGAGTATCAAAATGCCGATTTTTTATATATTTTTTAAATCTATAATTTAAAAATGAATTGCTAAATGTGCTGCTAAGCGTAAATCTCGTGGGCAGCTGAACCGATTTCGCTAATTCTTTTTTTGTTGTGTTCGGTATTGTCAGGACAAGGTTTGTATGAAAGAAAATTTAGGAAATTCGAAAAAAAAAAAGCAGGGGCAGGCCGCTAGTTTTTAAATAATTTTGACAACGACCTAATGGATCGGCTTGGCAGCACCATCTTGGAAATTTTAAAAACAATTGAATTCCTCCGCTTTGCTCGTGTTTCCCTTTTGATTATATATTAAAATTATTTACGCGGTTTCGGATATTTTCGACAATACAATTTAATAATCGGGTATTCAGGAAATAAAAAAAAGCATCTATAATTTTATTAAACTGAAACATATTTGATCAACAAATCAGAATAATTGTTTTTCTACAACATTCGTTATATATCATCATAGACTTTAGTTTAGATTATAACCCTTGTACTTTTTACATTCGCTCGATGACGCGCTCGCACGTGGGTCGCGCGGTGGGCAAAACAATCTCAACTCTCTGTGTGCGTACTTATGGTACATTTCTTCTCGCTGCAAACAGCTGGTATTATTATTAAGATTTTGTAGGTTATTATAGCGTAGGTATTTTAGATTTTGTTTAGGAGTGATGTTTCTGTTACGAAGTAACTATTTAGTAATCTGTGGTAATACATCCAACATTTCACACAACAGCCATGTCAACAAACAAACAGCTCCGACCGGGTGGGGCTGCAAGCTGCAATGCTGATTGCTGCATTGGCAACAGGCAACAGCAACGTCAGCAACACCGATGCGCGATGGATGAGAGGATGCGATGCGACACCCGCTCCCGCGCCCGTTACCCGCTACCCGCTACCGCGCGAAAGTGAAAATTCGCTCGGCACTTTCTCCCCACCGCCGCGTCGCATCGGCCCGCCCCTCGCTGCACCGCGCGCCCCTCCGCGGCGCAAGGTCAGCCCCGCGTGCAGGCGGGTGGCGCGGCGGCGGCGGCGCGGCGACGCGCTGCGCTCTTGAAATTTCGCTTTCGTTCACTCGCGGTTATTAGTCGGCCGCGCGCGCTCCGGCAAGCATGTGTCTCGCGTGACGCGCTCCACTACTTCCGCGCGGCACGTTCGATTTCGTTGGCATGGCCCCGCGACGGCAAGGCGCCACCGGCGAGCGCGAGGCGGAGGAGGCTCGCGGGTGCTGCGTGCCTGGCGAGTGCCTGCGCCCCCGGGAACCCGTACGCATTGAGGATGCCGTGCGCGTGCTATGCAACAATGACACGTGTGCTGCCGGCCGGTACATGCACCGAGAGTGCTTCGAGCAATGGGAAGGAGGAGTTCTCGCTTATCTTAAATCCTGCGGTCGAGCTCGCTCCTGGTCTGAACGCCAGAGGCATCAGAATTTATGGACTAAGAAAGGGTACGATCTGGCGTTCAAGGCTTGCGGCTGCCGGTGCGGGAGAGGGCATTTGAAGAAAGATCTGGACTGGGCGCCTCCGGGTGCTGCGATTCGCGCTGAGGAGGAGAAGAAGCGTCGCCGGCGCACGCGGTCAGGGCGCACGCCGGCGGCTCCGGATGGCCGCTCGCGCGCCTTCAGCCTGTCCAGCTCGGGCTCCTGCTCGCCGCCCTCGGCCCCATCCGAGCCCTCAGCTAGTCCCACTCACGCTCCGACGCACGGCGTCACGCCCGCTAAGAAGATATCCAAACCAGAAATTATTTCCGACAGAATCAGGTAAGAAACTTTATCAAATTGTTTTTTTGTAAGTTTCTTATCGGTTAACTGTAGGTTTTGACTTACGCACTCGATTACGAAATAACTGCAGAAAAACAAACAACTTGAGTAACCACCGCTATTAAAGTAAGCTGGTAAAAACTTTACACGAAAGAAAATATAAATAGTTTCCTACTTGTTATACAAACATCGTAATGCCATGGCGTTACAAATTACAAGCACTTTAAATAAGCTTACACTACAGATTCCCGAGTGCATTGAATTTTATTTGTGTAGGTTTGTACACCTACCTACATCGTAGTGTGTGTATTGAATGCATTTTTCTTGTCGGTTGTCTAAATCGTATCGAATAGCAGCCCCACATAATTGGCGTAGAACTGGTTGTGCCGGTGCAGGCGGCCGAACGCGGCGTGGAAACCGGCCGGCATGGCCACGGCGGGGGCCGGGCGGGCCTACGACCCGCTATTGAATTTAGATAAGATGAAGTTGCACTCCGTGCACCTACCTATGTTTGGTTAACCTTAGGGTGACAAAAACTTCTTACCTACGAGCTCAACTTTGAAAGGTAGGTTTGTGAAGACAAATCGTAGAATTATTAATGCTTTTAAAAGTACTTAAACCTATTTTAAAAATAGAAAGCTTGTGTTTAGAAAGCTTGAAAACTAGACGAAACACGAAGGCCACTCGAGTCGAGTATACTCAGCCTAGTTCTTACTTTATAAATCCCATCTTTCCAACTATGGATAATACCTACTTTTGTTAGAAAATGGGTACCTACCTACTTATCTCAAAAAATCGAAGGTATTATTACATGTCGATTTATCTTAACAGCGTAACAGATTATCATGAGTCATTGTTAAAAACTCTATTAGTAAACAAACCATTAAAATATTTGGTTAAGTTTTATCTTAATTAAAACGCATAAAACATCCACTCACTTCCTGAACCCCATGATTGACATTTTGTGTGCTATTGTTATTAAACAACCTTGCGGTGCCGGTGTGAGTAATGCACAAAAACTCCCTTGTAATATAACAATAGACAAACTTATAAAAAAACGTCTAACTGTTAATCCTATTTGAATTAAGGCCACATTTAAATAAAACGACTTTGAAATTAGAACGTATCGAATCAAATCTTAATCGCTCTCGTTGAATGTTACTTTAGGTTGCCATCTAAATAACGTGTTGCGAAATTATTTAATTGTCATTGTCATATATTTATTATATTGACATGCAAGGGCGACATTCTTCCGCACGCAATTTGCGAACAACAATTTGTTAAAGTGAGCTTTCAATTGTCACAACAGTTTTTTGTGAATGACGTCGAGTTAATTCGCACCCAAATTGGTGGAGCCTTAAAAATGCAATTTCGTCGGCTTAATACATTAATCGCGGTTCGCTGCACAGCTGGTTTCCGTTTCCTGGCAAAAGTGCGTTTTTCCCGAAATTACGACAGCTGTCCCTTCCCCAAATTGTTGTTCCCCTGTTGTCTTCGCTAAAAAAGGAAACACCTGACGCTGCTGCTAGTCATTACAACACCGCTGCAACGCTTAAAGCAGCAAAAAAAATATGTACTTAACGATTATTTAATTTTAAAGGTGTAGGTACTTACCTACCTACATGATTACGAGCAAAGTGATTTGAAAATTCTCAAAATGTTTATTATTTCTGATAAATCTAATAGGTAAGTATTATAAAAACTATTTTAGTGTACCTATACTTAATAACGATGAGTTTTGATAATGTTAACAAATAAAAACACAAGTTATTTAATTGTGCATTATTGAATTATTTTGTATTTTTAGGGTTCCGTACCTCAAAAGGAAAAAAAAGAACCCTTATAGGATCACTTGTGTGTCTGTCCGTCTATCACAGCCAATTTGCTCCGAATCTTATGGACCGATTAAGTTGAAATTTGGTACACATATGAATCTCTGTGACCCAAACACAGACGTGTAATGTAAATAAATGAGTTTTGAAAATGGGAGTAATATTTGAGGGGTAAATAGACAATTAAAAATAAAAGTTTCGCAATCTGTACCGTGTGACATATCAAATGAAAGGGCTTACCGTGAGGATCTCAAATATATTATTTTCATAATTTTAAAGTAAATTTTATTAAAGTTATTTAAGACAATAGACGGAAATTTACCATTCCCCCCCATTATCTCCGAAACAACTGAGCCTAAAATTTTGAAAAAAATACAGAAAATAGTTCTATACCTATAGATTACAGGAAAATTATTAAGAAGTCTATGATCTTGAAACAACACGGTAAATCTCTCAATATTGTGCGTACAAACTTACATTTTCAGATGGATGTCGGTGTCACGTTCTTTAAAAAAACATGGTAGATAAAATATTCATCGTACGGAACCCTCTCCTCGCGAGTTCAACTCGCACTTGACCAGTTTTTTTTTTGTTTCAAAACTCACTATAAAATTACACAGTATCAAAATCTAAATTCCATTCCAAATAAATGTACAATCGCATACAAAAGTATTTATATGTTGTCAGCACACATAATTGTTTTAACCATTAACTAGCCGATAAAGAACCGACGTCGACGTCGTCGGCGTCGTCATTATCCTTACTCGTTGTAAGTATTAGTCTATAAATAGAAAAACACAGGAATGAATGAACAACATTATCCTGTGTTGATATCAGTTTAGATGAATAGAAATTAGAATTCCGTAATACTAAATACCCGGTTTATTTATTTGTACAATAATACTTTATTTTACGCCAGAAAATACTTAACTAAAACGAATATTTACATAATTTAAAAGCTAACAGTCCAAAAAAAACTTTTTTACAAAAAAAAAACTACCGACTTCCAAAAAAAACTACAAAGAGATAAATAACTTTTATTTCGGAAGTCGGTGTCGTTGGTTCTGCATTTTCGTTTATTGACACCGACTTCCGAAATAAAAGTTATTTATCTCTTTGTAGTTTTTTTTGGAAGTCGGTTGTTTTTTTTTTGTAAAAAAGTTTTATTTTTCACTTTTTAGTGAGAGAGTTTGTAATTTATCTAAGTTACAATAGCCTAACGTCAACTGCTCATCACCTTTTACAAAATATTGCTTTTCCCGATGCTGGGACGTTAATTTTTGAGGAGTTCTCCTGGTAAGAACCTGAAGAACTCCACTCCACCACCACACGCATTGTGACGAGCATAAATTGCTTAGCAACCATATTAAAGTAATCGAATCGCAACCCGTGAGATATTTATCATTGATTAGTTCCGATGGCCGTCTGTGGTCTTCATCATCAGCTCCACTTTACCAAATGATGATTTCCGAGAGCAAATGCTCAAGTTACTCTAAAAAATATCCAAATCGCTATAGGTTTGCCAATAAAATTTGAGGGTTTCCCTCGATTTCCATGGGATCCTCTTATCAGATTCCAACTTGCTGACAATGGGACCACCCTGGGAGTATACCCTTCAAGTAACTCTAAAAAATATCCAAATCGCTATAGGTTTGCCAAAAAAAGTTGAGGGTTTCCCTCGATTTCCATGGGATCCTCTAATCAGATTCCAACTTGCTGACAATGGGACCACCTTGGGAGTATACCCTTTCAAACAAAAAAATAATTTTCGAAATCGATCCACAAATGACGGAGAAATCGGTGAACATACAAAAAAAAAAAAAAACATACATAAAGTCGAACATATAACCTCCTCCTTTTTGGAAGTCGGTTAAAAAATACAAGTAGGGGCCCAATGCCGATTCTTTGGCCAACAAATGGGCCAGCCCTCCGGTCACGTGAGTTGACTCGAAAAACTATGTGGTTAATTTTTCATAGGTAAGTATTTTGTAATTTTTTTGTTAAAGTCCCCTTTTTCGACGTTGACAGATTATGCATTGATAAGTGATATTTGAGTATCATGGTGGTAATCTTATCATTCCTATCTTGTGTTGTCTGTTGATAAGTAGCATGTCACTGATATATGCATTCAAAATTTAGGAGATACACTTGCCTATATATATAACACTAGTCTGTTGTTTTCGTACCAAAATTGGCAAAACATAACGTTACTAGTTTGCAACATTAATTTTCTTATTCTGAAACCGGTTTCTTTTTTATCAATTTGTACTTGTCTACCGAGGTTTTTAATACCAATTAAAAACAGTTGCTTTGTTTTGTTATTATGATTATGTATGCAGTTGCAGAGCCATCTAAAGGATAAATTAATTTAATTTTTTACCCAGCAAATTGTACTTTTTTATTAATTGAATGTGAATTAAATTGGACACTGCAATTTCCGCACAACTCTTCACTTAACGATTTTATTTTTAGATTCAATGATAAGGAAGGAATTAGGGAATATAAAATACTAGCTTCCGCCCGCAGCTTCGCCCGCGAGGTATGTTGATAAAAACTATCCTATGTCCTTCCTCGGGATGCAATCCATCTCTCTGCCAAATTTTATCGAAATCCGTTCAGTGGTTTAGGCGTGAAAAGGTAACATACAGACAGACAGACAGAGTTACTTTCGAATTTATAATATTAGCATGGATTTATTATTTAACTATATCAATAGAGGTATATTAATACATGCGGTTACTTATAATCTGGTCACAGAGTGAGTGATATAACTTATTTAAAGTATTTAATTTAACCTAAAAATAGTCAGGCAGTTTATTTTAAATCAGTCAGAAAAAGTTTGACAATAGATCTAAAAAAGTACAAAATACCAAAAAGATTCATTATTATTTTTTAACCGACTTCCAAAAACGAGGAGGTTATATGTTCGACTTTGTTTGTTTTTTTTGTATGTTACCGATTTCTCCGTCAATTGTGGATCGATTTTGAAAATTCTTTTTTTTTTTAAAGGGTATACTCCCAAGGTGGTCCCATTGTCAGCAAGTTGGAATCTGATGAGAGTATCCCATGGAAACCCTCAAATTTTATTGGCAAACCTATAGCGATTTGGATTTTTTTTAAAGTAAGTAACTTGAGCATTTGCTTTCGGAAATCATCATTTGGTAAAGGGGAGCTGATGATGAAGACCACAGACGGCCATCGGAACTAATCAATGATAAATATTTCACGGGTTGCGATTCGATTACTTTAATATGGTTGCTAAGCAATTTATGCTCGTCACAATGCGTGTGGAGGGGGGGGGGGTTCTCCAGGTTCTTACCAGGAGAACTCCTCAACAATTAACGTCCCAGCATCGGGAAAAGCAATATTTTGTAAAAGGTGATGAGCAGTTGACGTTAGGCTATTGTAACTTAGATAAATTACAAACTCTCTCACTAAAAAGTGAAAAATAAAAAACTTTTTTACAAAAAAAACAAGCGACATCCAAAAAAAAACTACAAAGTGATAAATAACTTTTATTTCGGAATTCGGTGTCAATAAACGAAAATGCAGAACCAACGACACCGACTTCCGAAATAAAAGTTATTTATCACTTTGTAGTTTTTTTTTTGGAAGTCGGTTGTTTCATTTTCTCAGTCGCGTACGCATCAACGGTGACTTTTCTATCTAATTGAGTGTAGGTGATCGTGGGTATATTTCCTTTATTAAATCGTGGGCGAACTCCGGCGCATCCAACAAACAATCCAAGCACTCTTTATTCGTTCGTTATTTTAACTTGACCTAATAAAGATGGTCGTAATAACCTCGGTGATTTTATACGCGTAATTACACGAGCCGTTAAAAAATCGCATTAAGTTTTTATTGAATAATTTTTGTTGTATTGTTTTAAGAAATTATCGAACGACTGATTCGGAACTCGAAATCTCTTTTAAATTATTTTAATACCCGATGCATACTCACTAATAAAATACATAATTATTAATTAAACAAAAGAAAAGCCAGCTCAGAAATAACTTTTATTTTTTCTGTTTTTAACCATTTTTATATCAGATAAGTTTACTTTAACTTCATCAATTTAAACAAAAAAAAATCTTAATCTCACAAACAGTTAAACCGTCATAATAGATCTTACGTCATTAGGCGAGGCACCAACTACCTATAAGATTTCTCAAATTCCGAACAATAAATGAAGCAGTTAATATGCACCGGCGCATCGTTTTGTTTTCAATTATGTTACTAACGCATATATACAGTCTATTATGTCTCGACTCTTTATATCGGACATAAATTTTAAATTATATCTATAAAAATACCTTCTTTATGCGGGTCGGATGGAGGTTAATTTAAAAACCGAATACAAAATCTTAAGTACTTAACCGATTTATGTAAATTTGGTGTTCATTGTAAGTAAACTTATCGAAAATCAAAAATAGGCCTAAAATTGTATTAGCATTTCAGTAAAAAGTTGTAGGTTTCTCTATAACATCTTGCCACTATAAGTACTTGACAAAATACTCCAGTTGAATTTCACGAAGACGTGAGCAACTATGTAAAAATCATTGTGTATGACTTACGTCGTATGCCTGTTGCTATTATTATAAAACTGGAGGAAATTAAATGTTTAAAATAAAACCATTTGCATTCCGCGTCCGTCTGACTTGAGGTGCGTCGCATAATATTGTGTTGTGTACACATGCTTAAGGTGGATGTTTCGATGGGCCGTCCATACATTTTTCTTCCGGATTATACGCTAAACATAGACGCTCTTTGTTGAAAACGTATCATTTTATCACTTTTCTATAATGAAATGTCACCGCGATGGACCTTTTTAGGAAATATCTTACATTATTTACTAAGGAAAACGATCGTGAAATCCAGACCAAATTTGACATTTGCGTACTAGTGTGCGTGAGTTTTGACAGGCAAACTAACGCGCCATGATTGCGATAGCTTAGAAATAAGAACGCTAGATGGCGTGCATGCGTTATTATAATTCTGTTAAATCAATATAATACGTAAAATAGTTGATTTATTTCCTTTCCTACCTTTCATGAATAGGTTCACCAAAAAAAACTTTCTAATTAATAATATAACTGACGACCTTACCAACGTAAATAACTTACATACATAATATTGTTGTGTGGCAACATAAATATCATTATTCGTAGATATAGGATTTATGCGACGTTGCCGTACTTCTGTGCTGTGTTCGCAACCTTGCTTGACCTACCGTCATTGAAAGAATTACGAAGAAAACGTTGCCAATCTTCTTTCGCTTGATCGACATTTGATAAAATACAATTTTGAAGCTCGCTTGTATGCAATAGTATTGGCACGCGGAATTTCTCGCGTGTTATTTTTATTTTGTATGCGTTGTATTCTCATTGATTCAAATTGCAATATTTCTAGTATGTTATTGCAATTTATTGTAGGTACCTATAGTAATAATGATTCAAGATTCGCAATTTTATTTTAAAAGTAGGTATGTAGGTAGGTACCTCTCTTTCGGCGGTTTTAGAAACAGCAAGTTGGCCCGTGAGTTAGGTTTTAGACGCTGAAATCCCGTCACAATACTAATTACTTACCTATGTCTCAATTATATAAGTACAAAGTCAGTGGTTATTAAAACTTAATTGTGTTTGTACCTGTATTTTTTGGTCAACAATAAATTAATTAAGTAAGTACATATTATAATTCGGTAACCTAAAGAGTTTGCAAACATCTGCAAAATCGAAGTAGGTACCTACAAAATAGAATACCTTTTACGCATTATTGTAAACAGTTTCAGACAAACAAACATTATTTTAGTTTGATAGATAAGTCGCATCGGCGCGGCGCAAGGTCCCGCACAGTGGACTGAAAAACAAGCTTCCCTATCATAGGATTTATGAAAAATAAAATGTTTTCAAGTATAAAGTTTTGTCGAGTAGGTACATTAACACGTTGGCTGCCAGGCAACAGACACAATAGAAAATCTATTGTTCGCGGTCACCGGTGACCGCGTTGGCAGTCAATGCCTTAAACATTGAATAACATAGTAGTTACGGTTTTTTTAGAATCTACACCTACCCTAACCAATGATTGTCAATGACCCTAACAAAATTACTTCATATATTTGTTGTTATTTTGTTGGGCTGTGGGTGAGGCATACTAAGAGAGCGCTAGACGCCCTGCGTATTCAGTATAATAACTGCTTCAGGGTGCTGCTGGGACTGCCGCGCTTTTGTAGTGCGTCCGGTATGTTCGCATTTGCGCATACCGATGATTTTTTATGCCATAATGCGCAATAAAACAAATTCCATCTTGTCAAGAGCGCGGTCTAGTTCTAACGGCATCCTAAGTATGTTCATGCTGAAGTACGACGCACCCTGGTTGTCGCATGCTGTGGAGGTGCTGGTCAGAAGACCCCTCAGCTAGCCTTAAAATTTTATTTATTTTCTTGTTTTTGTTTTTTGTGGCCGTGTTTTGTTTACTAACAATAGTTTTAAGAACAATGTTACTAACAATTGGGCCTAGTTGCCATTAATAAACAAATATTTAATTAATTTCATTTGAAATGTATGAAAAATGGAATTTGTTTTCCTCATAACTTTTTTTGTCTTGGATTCTAAAGCTGAAACTTAGGTATTGTTGCCGAGCCCTATACCAACGCCACCTGACATTTGACCTTGACCCCCAACTTCCCCGTTCAAAAGATATGAATGAATTAAAAATGCTTATTTGGACGATGTTGTAATAGGCGATAGGCGGTAATCGTACCTCAAATAATCAATTTGTTATTATTATTTTACCCAGTATGATAGGTACCTGAAAGACAACAAACCTATATGACGATCTTGACGAAAAGCGTACTTATTTATAACGTACCTATGAATAAATTAATAATTGGTATAAATAAAAAAAAAAAATGTAAATCCTATTGGGCAGCTTGTTTTTCCGTCCACTGTGCGGCGTAGGTACATCCCAGTGCCTAGCTAGCTAGCTAGACCTCCCTCAGCGGCAGCGATGCATGGACCTACCTTGTGGGTGCGTTCAGAACCTTGACTTTTGTTTTGAAATCATTGATTCAGAAACAAACAAATGATTGAGTTACTTACATCAAATTAATAAACGTGATTTATTGTTTGTAAGTAAAAGTTTATCTAATCTGTTTTTTTTTTCTTATTCGTCGAGCAAAATTCTAACAGGAATGTAAAGATAAGTAAAATTTTACATTTATTTTTATTGTTCTAATTTCTGTAACGAGTTCAGAACGTAACACTTTCATAGATCTGTAATAATAATCTCATTACATACGGTTGTGAAATTCGATACTATTCAATTTTATTCAAATACTGAGTGTATAAAAGTAACATTCATTTGTTTTTCTATATTTTTTAGGATTTCATAAAATACGTTGTGTGTTGACAAAAGTTTAGGTACATTCGTAAATCGTATTACACTTACAGGCTTACAGCCGTTTGAAAGTTTGGCGTTCTGAAGAAACCACGATGTCAGTGAATGAAGAAATCCTCATAATTGGTTACATGCTCTGTGATTTAGTGTATGTATCAAATAAGCATGATTGTACTTGCTGAATACTGCGCGTAAAAGTGACACTACATGTGCTCGTAAGTATGGTCATTACATTTTGATTTGTTTCTTTCAGTACACAGAGTACCTACACAGCCAAAAACATCTCGTGTAAAACCAAAATACAGAATGCCACCTGCTACGATACCTTACATACTCCGTTACTAAACACATTTGGTTCTGTATGAACTTTTATTATGTGCAATATTTACAAGTGTTGCTTTTCACTTCCAGGCCTGCATTATTGGTAATGAAACTAAGAAATGTCTATTTCTTGGTGTTCGAAACAAATATTGTTTTAGGTACATGTCAATATTATGAAAAAAGAAACATGGACATGAAAGCACATAATTGCTGCAAAAAATGTACTGGACCGTCTATAGCAATGGAATCACACATTATTATGGAAAGGCTTTCAAAAGAGTGAAGAAATGCATCAACTTCACTATTTGAGTTTTATTGGAGACGGAGAATCCCCTGTGTTTGTAAACTTGAAAGAGAAAGTGTCATAATATGGGAACATAATAAAAAATATAGAATGCAAGAATCATGTAATCAAAAACTATAGCAGTGCATTATACAAGGTAAATACATAAATCAAATTTGTTTAGACATCTCAAGATCAGTGAAGCATATTCTGTATTCATATTTGTACTTGGTTTAGATCTTGGACAACACTAAGCTCCCACTTTATGGGTGAAATATTTTGAAGCCAAAGGTGATGAAGCTTACACTAGTGGCACGGAGAATTATAATGTGTAGCAGTGAGAGTGCTGCTATGGCAGCAGATTTGAGAAATGGCCCGCTTCATGTATTTGGAGTACATGAAACTGCAAGGATTATTACTGCAATGTCAATAAAACAGCTGCAAATGGAAGTAAAAACAAGGAAGAAAATCTCGTAGAAAGTCTGAAAAATACTGCTCCAGAGGTTTGGGCTCTAATTTATGCAGCCAATTGAAAAAATTGCTTTTCAAATTGTTGTTTGTCAAATGAGACAACAAATGCGGCAGAAAACTATGAGCATAATAAATAAATTCAACTGTGGAAAACGAATTAGTTTAGGAAGAGGGGGGTTTATACAAGCATTGTGTTTGTACCAGTAAAAAATGCTTTGATTATCATGGTACAGTATTGTTTCTTTGTATGTTACATAATCATCTGTTTATATTTTATTGATATTTTCTAGTAAAAATTATTTTATTTTCAGGATTATCGCTTTCTACTGGACACAAATGGCATGAAGTTGCATGGAGAAAGCAGACCACACAGAGCCCAGGGACACATTTTAAACATTACATACTTCGAAAGGAACAAAGCAGAATACAACAGAAGTTGTCGACACGCAAACGATTGTTTGCTCCAAGAGAGAAAACCCAGCTGGACAAGCACTATGGAAATGAAGCTTGTGACCCAATTGATATACAGTGTGAAGAACGGTTAGCAGAATTCCAAAAGTCACCAGAAAACATAGCTTTGATTGAAATGTCTACTGAAGGACAGCATGAAAATGGTTTATATATTACTCATAGGAGTGACCGTTTGACTGCTAGTCAAATTGAAATGGTTAGTTGTGTGGTATAATTTTGTTAGCAGAAATGTACTTATACACATATATACATTTGCTGGTAACATTGCGGTATTTTATTGAATACCTACATAGACAATGCTGTATTTAAAAATTACCCATAATTTATTTTTATTTTATCTGCACTTTTATGTTTACAGATTTGCAAACGCCGTATTACCACTCCATGTCACAATCATGTAATGGATATTCTTTAGAAAAATAATATTTGTACAAAAAACATGTTATATGGGCAACAAAATGAGAATGTGGCAAAAAGTATGTTCATGCAACAATATAATAAAATTGTGAGGCCTTCCGGTCTTTTTATTGATGAAGAATTTGGATGTTTAGCTGGTAGTCCAGATGGTAAGTTTTTCTTTATCAACATTTAATTTTATCTATTTATTTAGCAATTGTGTAAAATTATAATGCTAGCTATAATCGCAAGAGACCAAGAATTACGAGCACGATAGGCGATTGAATTTCTTGTATCAAATCATAAAAAGAGCTCCATTGTTTTATATTTTCTTTCAATTTGTTACAGGTATAATTGAAAATGAGAAAGCTGTTATTGAGATCAAGTGCTTTCCATCATTGGCGAGGGAAAATCAAAGCCTAGAGGCAGCTGCACTAGAAAAGAAAAACTGCTCTAAAATTACAAAATAATGTTTTAGTTATGAATAAAGTATGATTATTACTATCAAGTAAATTGATAATTTCTATTGCATGTCCACTTTATAATTTATTTCAGTATCTTGTTTTCTCTTTATATTACTTTTTATTTGTATTTACTATAAAATCAAAAGGCGTATTTTTGCAGTAGTTTGTTTAGAATCAACATTATCATTGTACATTATTACTTTTATTTGTAAGTATTTACTATAAAATGAAAAGGTGAAATAATACTTAATTATGTAAGTATAACCACCTGGTGAAGTCAATAAGCTGGTCTTTAGATTTTTATTTTTCTAAAAACCTTGGTTGATTACTTTGACATTATAAAATATTTTTTCCTGGTTATGATCGCATACTAAATTGTATTTTCTTTATTTGTTGTTATCTTTTGTTTTTTTCTTGTATGTTATGTGTAATGTCTGTAATTATTGTAATAATTGGGCTATAAATTTAATCATTTATCAAGCATCATTTGTGTCACTTCAAATACTTTCATTTGATAATTAATTAGTGTAAGGTAATAAAATAAAACTATCTTTATAAACTGTATGCTCAAGTTTCTGTAACTGTGCTGCTGGGGAGTTTGTTGCGCCACTTCTTTTCTCCAGCTAGAGCCAGGAAGTGGTGAAGGGCGGGCGTTTTGGGGGGACTGCCTTATTGTAATTTGACTGTCTTATTGTAATTTGACAGTCGAAAAGTGCTGATTCTCAGCCTAGTTTGAATAAATTACATGATTTTATATAAATATATCTTTTATTACCCTATCATCATACTCACGCCTTCTTCCCATGGGGGTAGGCAGAAACTATTGTAGAACGCCACCTGCTACGATCCTTACATACTCCTATTGTCTCGTTTACGTTCATAAATCTGGTCATACACGCACGCCGGTTGCGAGTACTACGCACGCAGAGTATTCACACCACACACGCTTGAAAGGAACGCATTTCATTTTTAATTTTTTTCCTATTATAATCATAAACCGTAGCAGGTGGCGCATTTTTTTAAATACACGCCACCTAGTGGTCAATTATTGTAACGTACTAGCTTACGTCTGTGTGTGTAAACGACCTGTATTCAATGGCAGATTTTATTTTCGGATTATGTGTCGAATTGGGTGGGTTTTGAGGCAATGTTATGACCAAATTCAATAAAGTGTAATGTCCGATAACCGCGTCTACTACTTCTACGACTTATTAATGTGGCAATTACACATAAAATCAAATAAACTAAAAATATGGACTTCAGCGCCATCTAGCGGGAAAATGGCCAAGAGCAGATCGCATGATCCGCCTTAAGACATCTTGCGTGAATTTATTGAGTAAGAAGTACAGCTGTCGTTTTGAATACCTACTATTTACTTTAGTCGTCTGGAGTTTTTGATACTTTAAAACAAGCAATACCTACTTATTTTGCATTCCGAGCAATTTAAGGTTAAATACTTCCCGTTACCTAGGTTAGTGACCTGTAACTGGTTATGCAGCTATGGTTCTGTTTTCCGTTTCAGCATTTTGTGCAATCAAGTTACATAAGATTGGTAGCCAAAAAATTTAACAAATTGCTTCTGTAGTAAAAAAATGGCAGAGATGTAAAGACAAAAACCTTTTTAGGGTTCCGTACCTCAAAAGGAAAAAACGGAACCCTTATAGGATCACTCGTGTGTCTGTCTGTCTGTCTGTCACAGCCAATTTGCTCCGAATCTTATGGAAGTCTATGATCTTGAAACAACATGGTAAATCTCTCAATATTGTGCGTACAAACTTACATTTTCAGTTGGAATGTATGGGAGAACATGTTTTTCAACTACAATGTTAAGTTTGTTCTTGGGATAAATTCATTCCAACTACGTAACCCTTCATTGTGCGTGGTCCGACACATACTTGGCCGGTTTTTTGTCATTTGAGAGCATACAGCTCAGTTTTAAGCTCACAAAAAGTGCTATATTATGTACTAACTAAACGAAAGCTGCTACGTAGCTGAGTCTGTGTCATACATAAAGAGAATATCAAAAGAAACAGTGCAAAAAATATTAAATACTAGCTTCCGCCCGGGGCTTCGCCCGCGAGATATGTCGATAAAAACTATCCTATGTCCTTCCCCGGGATGCAATCTATCTCTGCCAAATTTTATCGAAATCCGTTAAGTGGTTTAGGCGTGAAAAAGTAACATACAGACAGACAAAGTTACTCTCGAATCTATAATATTAGTATGGATTTAACGGCACGATATTCATACCGTGTACTATTATTGTGTTTAGTAGACGCTATAATGATAACATTAATTACTACTGTTTAAAATATAATTACAGTCAGCAATTGATGGTAAGACAGGCTGCCGGCTGCCCGCCCATAATAACAAAAACGAATAATACAAACTGTATAAAAAGTAACGTTTAACTTTTAATCTAAAATTCTAAATGATTGTCTTTATATTTTTGTTCTAATTTTATAACCAAGGACACGTGAGTAACGATATTTTTATAAGTTACAGACTTTATTATCTTAAGAATCAGAGATATAATAAATATAAATTAAGTACATACCTGTTTTAGTTCTTTTCAAAATAAAATGCAGTTTACATTGGTCGATAACATTTTTATGATAAAGCGGTTGCTGAAAACCGGTTTTTTATATAAATGAGTGGGCGTGACTTTTTTGGTAAAAACAAATACTTAGTTGTTTAGATTTTTGCCAGCCTGTTATTAAGTTTTTAAAGTATAATGTAGTTATTATACTTATTATGTAAGGATCACGTAATATTATGCGTGAAGTAACATTTATGAAATGTATAATATTGTGGTGTTACGGCTATGAATGAAGTGTAGTATTTCTTGTAAGGTTATTGCGGTAAGATGTATTTTTTTGACAGAAGTTACATTATGCATTAGGTAAAAATACTGCGGTTTTATGAATCTTTTGATATGTTATTCTAATTAAAATCATAATCTGCCTAGCCTTTTCCCAACTAATTAAAACGTCAATCCAATAATTATATAATTTAATAGTTCCTTTACGTTCATTCATTTCTTATGTCCTGAATACATTTATATAATTATTACAGTGATGAATAATCTCATTAATATTTATTTGATAAATATCACGAATAATTACGATATGTTTTAGTTACCTTCATAAAAAGAATTGGCTAGAATCACGTCGTGGCCTTGAGCCAAGCCCAATGTAAACATAAGTTTTAAGACCTTGCTAGTATTGCGAATCGTAAATTTTCATTCATATTTGTAAATGCTATGGAATTTTCCATATTTTAGTTCCCAAATCAATATTTTAAGTGGTCGATACTTTTCATCCCGACGGTACAATGGCGCGCGACGTAGTATCTGGTATTATTATTCGGGTTGAGCTGTCACGGGCTGAGTTGTCACTGACCCAATATTTCTCGATTGGTAACCCAATAGCACAAGCAAAACACTATGCTTAAATAATTTTGCACTCGATTGTACGCATTACTCTTTTTTTTACTTAATTATTATTGTACGTTTTTTTTATTATTCTTTCACATTTATTAAAATGGCTTTGGTTGGTTCCAGGTGAGGTTCCAGGTTGCCCAACAAAAACTAATTAGGTAATTTATCTGTTTGCATATCCTTCAATAGTTCAATACCATTACAATATGTGGCGAAACAGAAAATCAACTAGGTACTGGATTTAAAAATCTAGAACGTAAAAATTCCGATTTTGAACGTCAGTCACTATAATCGATATAATTAGCAATGTAAATGGTAAACATTGGCTAATGCTTGTCAAACTTCGAAGTGAACCTGATGTGGACTCTGAGTACTTATTTAAATTACATTTAAGTGCAGTACATAGTATGTCTGAGGCGCGACCACTGTGAGTCAGTCGCCAGTCGGGCGTGAAGCAAACTTGAGGAGGGGGAGGCCTCTAAAGGATATCACTGCACCACATTGAACACGTCTTAAAGAGTGTGTCAGTTTTTATTGAAACTCCTCCATCCAATTTACACCCGTCTTTCAAGGCGTTTGACTTAAAATTAAATTAATAGCATAATTAAACTATTTAACTTCAATACAATAACTATTCCGAAGAACAATGTGTGACTGATTGTACGCATTGATGGGATGGCATTTAAAAATAGAATCACAGGAAATTGTAACTGGCACCAGAATAAAATTAAGTATTGTGGTCAATTTTTATTGGAAATCTAAAATTAAATTAACACAGTAATAAAAAAGAAACACTGAAGGCTGAATAAAAACATTTGCATTGTACACACAGCTAACCTCATTGTACGTTTTATGTATTGCACTTTTAAATTGCATTTATCTAATGTAATGAGCCAATGCATTCTCGACACACTTGCGGTTATTTCAAGCTGGTTCTTACATAAATGCGCATGATTTGCTACGCCACCATCGCCACCGACCGCAATGAATAAATAAAACCTTTTTTTTTATGAATTGTGAAAGCAGTTATTGTTTCACAGAGTACATAATTTTCGTAATACATTACTACTCACTCGTCTATTATGAATTTTCTGCGGAAAATATAAACACAGAGGTGCAGTTTTTATGTGTTCCATTTTCAAACCTTCGAATGTTCTGCACCAAAGTAATAATGTAAAGCATTCACTTCGTACGTTTTCCAATTTGTAACCACGGCAACCAGTAACAACCGTGCGTGCGCCGTAATTTTCTTAGATTAAACAGAGTTTTTCTGTTGTTCGTCGTCGTGGTCAATTGTCTGAAGTGTGACTGGATTTCCCGCCAGTAGGCGGTGATTTCCGTTCCCATGCCGGCGGCGGCGGCGCGCGGTGCGCCGGTAGCCGGCACGGCTCGTTAGCGCCGTTTTTAGGGCGTGATCGACGCAACGGCGCATGCCTGCATAAATTGCATCCAAATACACAAGCCACTCGAACCCCTTTTGCGTGCATCTCTAATATTCCACTCTGTCACGCATCCATTGCGGTCGACCTTGTATCGAATTTTTGGAACACGATACTTACTCACCTTTGCCGACCGAAACTCGGTTTAGCCGAGACAATGCTGTGTTTTTACATTTGCAAAGCTTAAAAAGTGCGGTATCCCGTCATTTTACTTGCAAATTCATGTGATTTATGCATAGTGGAGTCGGGCGAAGATGTATTATTTACGTGTGCATTGTATGCATTGTGTGGTGTAGGCGTGTGGGCACGCACCGACATGTCCCACTCCACACGACAACGTACACGTAACGTACATACACGGGCGTAAGTTCCCCTCTGCGTTCTGTTCCATTACGAAAGTCCTGAGTCAAATGATCGAAGCTACCCAAGGATGCACTTTGCTGAACGAAAATTATTAATGGTTCCTAAAGTGTAGCGTGTTTGCCGTTTTAAGTCATCCTGTTTTCTACTTCATCCTATTAAATTTAAATTGAACCGAGGCGAGGCCCGACGCTTTCGTCTCCAGCGTTCATTACCAATTTGTAATCTACGACTGGTTTCTGTTCGGAAAATGTGGTATTTTATCGACGCGCCACGTACATGGTCAGTACTGCAGTTAAGTTCATTACGCAGTCGAGCGGACTCGCGACAATTCAGAGCGAACTATGCATAATTTATCCATTAATTCTCAAAATGACTCTTCGAAGTTCTGCTCTCGCCAGACCACGATGACCATCCTCGACGTAATGTAAGCGACAGTTTTGCATGAATTTTGAAACTTTCTTACCGATTCGGATTGCGAGTGCAATAAAAATAATTAAAAACAAAATTTAGCTTGGCGGAGGAACAAGAAAAGTTAAGAGTGGGTTGTTCGTTGTCCCTTTCTTGTAGTGCATCGATGCACTTAGTAAGATAATTGTAAGCTTCAAGTCTGAGCGTTTAAAAACAAACTAACAAATATTTTCACAGCGAGCGGGAGAAAGTTCGGGTAGGTTCAGGGACGAGTTGTGGCTATTTGCGTCTCGTGGCGGAGCGATCGTCGATACAATTAAATTTGTAAACGAAGCTTTATGTTCCCGAGGCTAAATATAAGAGGATCGCGCGACGTTGCCATGCCGACCGACTGGAATGGCAGTCACTTTCGTTGCATTCTCGCGGAAGGAGAGAGACTTCGGAGACCCCGCGTCCAAATTGTTCCTTGACTTCGCAACACGCTTTGTGAGCAGTTTCTGCCATTTAGTTTGGCTAAACTCACAACTGCATAAGTAAATATTTAATACCTACGTATTGTTTTCTCAGAAAATGCATTTTCATTTAAATGAACTTGAAACTAAAGAAGTTCACAAAATTGCTTTTGAAAATCGAATGTCACATTTTCCGATCAATTGCGGTTTAGGGAACTCATTTAGAGGCGATTTATATTTCGCTGATTTAATTTAGGTAGGTAGTTCATTTAAATATGGATCTAAATTTAAATTGCTACTGTAGGTATACAAGAGAATGTCATTAAAGAAGGGAGCGTTAGTTGGATGGAGCAATCGGCGGCAGTAAGCAAAGTTCAGTAGTTCAATGCGCTCGAACACCTACCGCGTTCATTGTCCCTTCGCAAAGGTCAAATCTACTGTTGCAGTCGCCTATCTTGTGTGCCTTGAGCTTTACAAATATAACAATACGCGGGCTAGGCTAGCTTACGTGCTTTTAAAATTAGAACCCATGAAATCATTGTTAGAACCTCTTTGGGACTGGAAAACAAAGGAGCGTCATAATGGTTGACAAGGTTCGTCGCGTTTTGAAAAGGGCTGATGTCAAAACTAAAGAAAGAAAGCACTGATTTATAATATGACACAGAAACACGTGCATACAAAAAGATAACACACAAACAAAAAAGACAACTCCAGTAAAAAAACGCCTGTATTCCCCGAAAAGTTGTGCAATAATAATTTGAATTATTATGTCGCTCATTTGGAGAAATATCGACGTAACTGGTACTTTTTTTTACGTCAATGCTTTCCTAACGTTACGCTTTCTAAGAGCTTTGGCATTTAACTCATTTTGGAAAAAAATACATATAAGTACGTCGATGTTTCTCCAAATGAGCGATGACGGAAAAAAAATAATTGTTGAAGTCCACGTTGTCTTTTTTTTCTTAAGTTATGAACTGATTAAGTGAACACAAAAAAAAACATCATCTGGAGTGCAGCTGATGATTTCCATTCACATAATTATGTACTTAATTTATTATTTCCTTCATTTAATTACCAGATGAGCTGGCAAACAAAAACGTTACATAAGTAACAATTCAACCTCATTAAAATGCTAATTTAATTTTATAGTTTATGCTTTTATTAATATATAAAGCATTAATTTATTATTTCTTTTTATTAATTATGGAAATTCAACTCAAATCAGTTCCATTATTTGTTTACTAACCAGTTAGATACTTTTTTTATCTTCGAATCTGGAATTTATTAAAAAAAAAAAACATAATATGTATGTTTAGGGCTGCCATCTGCCGGGTTTCTCCGGATTTGTCCTAGTTGGTCCGGGGAGCGCGCGGGCGAGGTTTATAAATGGTGTCCTGGTAAAACCCGGACCCTTTCTGTGTTAGGGCAATTCCGATTTTGAATGATTTGCAATAAATTAAAGCATATAATATCATAGTTAAAAATTCGCCGGGCGGCAAATATACCCGTGCGCTGGTGACAATTCTTGTTGTCCAGGGTTTTTGAAGTTTTTATCCAGGGTCCGTAATTTAGGTGATGGCAGCCCTATGTATATTATTTTTGATATTTATATGAAAAGCGTAAATTGTGTAATTATGCTAATGTTTTGAAGTAAAAATAGGGTCTGCAATTTAATTGTTTTTCTTAAGTAGTAGCTAAGCTACTTCCCTAGTAGACGGATTCTTGTTTTACGTTTAGTTTAATTTTCCCCGGAGAGATTGTAGTAAGTAATATTTCATCCGCCTTTGCGATCCCTATCTGACTTTTGACTCTGAAAGTAGCATAATTACGATCATAGATAATATTAATTACAACAATGTCTTGTAAAACTTAATTACGTAACGGTGTATATGATGGATATCGCTCTATCAAAAACTTGTCAACATGACACAGCGATTATTAATTTATGTATATAATAATGTGTTACCTAAATACGTATATTTTTTATTTTCAAGAACACCGAAAAAGCAACCGCAAATAAACGTATATTTTTTCTTTAGGTACTTTAAACAATGAATGAAAAAGTAGCATCCATAAAATGTAATAAAAAATAATGTGCAAAAAACAATGCCACAGTAGGTACAGGATTTTCAGTAAGAGAAGGGCGTGACACACATGTAATACTGAATGACAAACGCAACGTGCAATAAATTCTAAGTTTGTCCCCTGTCTCATTGCCTAGTCAGTTGGTCGTGCCATGATTGTTTGCAATATATTCGCTGCAAATTGCTCGCTGCACCACGAGAATGACGTTCACAGCAGATTTATAGTTGCGTCGACTCGTTAACTTGATATCGTATCAAGTATTACACAGCTATTATTAACAGCTATGCCGACTGTATGTATTAAGTGCAATTGAATAGTCTGGGTATTTGTTTCACCAGATATTTTAATATTATTATCATTGTATACAATTCATTTGATATCTGTTTAAAAATGCGCTGCAGGTTGCCAAGTTTGTGTGCATAAATTGTTGCCAGAGTATCGTGTTGATGCAAAATCACGAAATTACTCGAGAATAAAATAAAGTCCAGACATTTTAATACCTTACCATGAAATTAAATGCATTTAAATTTTCATGAAGGGATTGGTAACTTTATAATTATTACGACGCTATGTGGAATTAAGTACCTACGTGTAGAGTTTTCAAGAATATTTTTAAATATATTTCCACGCGAACCGCTAGTTGCAGTGTGCAGTTGCCAAGGGTAGTAATTATCATAAAATATATAAAATTCTTACAGACAAAAAGAACGCCAATACCTCGAATAAACCACGGCGCAGTTTACAGCACGTTGGAAATGCAATAAAATAGTATTTTATATGTGTCAACACTAACCATACCCAACAAATACATAGTTAGGAAGGTCAATGTGTTACATGTAAAGCATTTGTTCACAGCAATTGTCGCTACATAGTAGTAACAGTACAATCTTATTTCCTGCCATAAACAATATTATGTAGGAGCAGAAATATAATGTGGTTGCCGCTGACGATGAGTAATGTGAACAGAAGTATATTTTCAAGTAATACAAAATACAATCCTACCCGTGGGTTGCAAGTTGTTGATTGCGATTAAGATAGCTGTCATGCCCAATATTTGGCCATGTCACTCAAACATTTGGCGCTGAAGGCCAATTCTCGTAATTTAAAACGTTCAACATCTAGTCTCAGTCACATCTCGGCGACAAACAAATGACAAAAACTTTTCATAATAATTATAATGAAATTAGAGGTATTTTTGACAGAGTGAGACTGAGATCAGATTATGAACGTTCTTAAAATTACGAGAATTACCCCTCTGGTATTGGAAAGGAAAATAATTAAAACAAATTCAAAGGATGCGGTTTACTTAGTATTTTTAGTTATTCCTCTTACTAAAAATACTAATTAAACTAGTTATTCCAAAAATGAAGTCGGATCTCGTTATTTTCCACGGCCAGACCTATTACTTTAAATCTGCACTGTCAAGTTAAATCTTTGAAATCTATAAACGGATCGTGAACATCACATTTACATATTATTTGCTCCATTTTCTGACCGTCTCCTGGCAGTTACTGATATACTTAGGACATTTGCAAAGTTCATCTCGATAAAAAAAAATATAAGTACCTAATCATAATAAAGATACTTTTATCTGTTTGTTCTTTTATCATTATTAAATTATACAAAGGTAAATTGGTCTGAACAAGAAACAATTTGTATGGACATGACAGTTCAACGACGCAAAAACGGTTAATTTTTTGTTTGTCATACAATTAAGTCATATAGCACTCATCGCACGTCTTGATAAACTCATGATACCTACTCGAAATATGTATATTTTGGTAGTCTTAATTGAAAGCCCATATTGCAAAAGTTTATTTTTGGGATTCATTTTGAATCCCTGCTGAGTATGAGATCCTGGGTTAGATTCCCAGGTTGGGCAGTGTTAATAGGCTTTCCCATCATCAGGATTTTTTTGTAGCAGCCTGGAGTCTGGATTTGTGCCCGGTTGATAATTGGCTCTCTCCTTTGGGACTTAAATATGTACAAAAAAGAAATGGGTACACCTCTGCCTAACCCTTGGAGAAAAATAGACGTGATATTATGATGTTTATTTAAATTCTAGATGATCGCAAAGTAAAAACTTGAATACCAAGATACATAATATGTTGCACAAACCGGTTCATTCGGAAACCAGCTAGGTTCCTTTACAGCTTAGGGCTTAAATGAAGTTAACGGCGACGATTGCTGTTGCATGTAATTTGTAATCAATAATAATTACGCTTATACTCAGCAATTGCCAGTAAATTTAATAATATGACCATCTGTAACGGAACGACAGGGATTACAGACTAGAAAACACCAGTATACCTTTTTTTTATTAATTAATTTTTATTTTAAGTCTTCCGTTAAGATTTTTTTTTACTTTGTAAATCTGGATGTTTGTTTCCTCAATCACGCAAAAACGGGTAAACTGATTTGGACGAAATTTGGCTAAGAGATGTTTTACAACCTGGATTAACACAGGATACTTTTTATCCTGGCAAAACGACATCTACGCGGGCAAAGTCGCGGCCAAAAGCTAGTTAAAGAGAAGTTCACATACATTGCATCTGTAACCAGATTTTTTCACATTATTTGCTGCACTCACTTGAAAATTTAAAGCAAAATTCCCAACTGTGAATAACAATTATTTTCAATTTATCATATCGAATCACATTCGACTGCACATTCTGAATACGACTAATCGGACTTGATGGATATAACTGTGCCGATTCCTTCGTAGTTTCGTTACGATGCTTCTGATCTATTGATGTTTAGTCCAACTTCGGATATATGAATCTGATTCGAGACTATACACACCACTGACTGACAAAAGCGATAATTTAAGTAACAGAAACTTTAGCAAAGAAGACACTTTAAAATTGATTGCATTAAAATTAAAACATCTATAAGTATTTTTAGTTTGCAGTAAAGGACAAACAAAATCATGTGTGCTTATGAATACACGATAGAACTGAAAACTTACGACTGGAGCCGAGTATACCCGATTCAGGGTCACCGACCCGATCGTGACGATAAAGTTTCGTTCACTGTTCAGAAAGAGTGCAAAGTGCGAATAAAGAAGTTTTCACTTCAAACAGTTTTATTACGTACAGACGCCAGCACATCAAGCTACTACAATCTGTCAAATTTCTTAAATAGATTTTCAACTTTATCGCTAAAGCATAAGGTTCAAAGTTGATTGGGAAAATTTTACAGTTTCGGGTAGCTTGATGTGCTGGCGTCTGTACAATAATTCGTCCGTGTAACGTCAGACATAATAAACATTCGCAATGACCGTGATTATGAGAAAGAAATGCAATGAACCCACTGTTACATTCGTGCTGTGTCGCGATAATTACGTAACGTTTCCCACACTGTAACAGGTTTTGTGATTTAAACGTTTGCGTTTGCGCACTCGTAATATGAAAATTATTATTGTTGATTTGTGTCTTGCTAATAGAATTACTTAAGTGGCTGTTTGTTTACATCTTAATGTAACTTGGGATACTAATTAAAATCTATTTAAAATTTATATGTCGTTTGGTTTGCGCGTTCACTTGTTTGTTTAGTCTCTTTTGGTGATATCGATAATTAATTTCGACTAGGTGTGCCCGCGACTTTCCGATTTCATTGGTTTAAATTTTTTGCGCTAATCCAATTATTTTTCTAAAATAAAAGTAGTCTAAGTTACTCCTTCTAATATCAGCTATCTGCCAGAGAAAAGTCCCGTCAAAATCGGTCCAGCCTTTAGATTGCCGGAACGAACAGACATACAAAAATTTTAAAAACAAATGAATGTTTTAAGTAGCTTTTTCATATTGCATTTAGTAAAAAACTGTTTTTTTGACATTACAAACAGACAATTTTATTTATTTGTATAGATTTAAAAATAAACTAAGCACCAGACAGAAGCTTACTTTTTATTTTTTTAAATAAAGTTGTCTCACAGAGAGTTGTGATTATTAAATTTATAAGATAAGTACAATAATTTAATGAAATATTCGCGGATAAATCGAAAAAAAAATATAGTACCTTACTTCGTCCATCTTACCTAGAAAACAATCTACAACAACCTTCGCAGTTTTCTACACAAATAAACTTTTATCTGATAATGTTGGCTCTCTGGTTGAACCTTTGGCATTTTAGTATATACTAACGAGGTACCCATTACAGTAGGTATTAACTCTGTTGTTGTCGAGAACATTCCACATCCTTATTAATATGACATTTAACTTGAAGTAGGCTGTATCTATGTCGCAGATGGATTGTCGAATCCGCTGTTTTATAAAACAACTCCGATAAGTAAAACAAATGAACAACGTTCAGTTGTTTTTCGTCGTTGAACTTAAATTTTACATTTATTTGTGTATATTGATTTGTGCTGATATTTATATGTAGATAATTATTAGGTACCTATATGTATATTATATTCATAGTTTCAATAGGTTTATGCGTATCTTTATGGGATGATGCAGGCCAGCAGTAACAGGATTATAATGAGGTTTTAGAAATCTGATAAGTTTTATTAGTTCATCAAACTTCATCAGATTTCCCTGTAATCGTGTCATACGCTGTCTCATAACAATAATGACGATTAATCACTATAAACCGGTTTTGTCGTTATAAAAACTAATAGCAAACAATATGAATCTAAAGTAGCTATTAGTTAAGAAGTAAATAAATGTTAATTCCTTAAATCGTAAACTACCTACTGTAATTTGTACGCCATTACATGCATTAAAATAATGTTTATTAATGTTCAAATTATGATCCATATTAAAATTTGTAGTTAAACATAACAACCCGATTCTGCTAAAGACGTTCAGTCTTTAGCAGAATCGGGTTGTTATGTTTAATTTTTCCTACACATTCCTACACATTCCTGCGTAAGTAGAAGTGTGTCGGAGGGCAGACGCTCATATCTTGTAGCTGTAATTTTATCAATTAAGTATTATTGTTTTTATGTAGTTGTTATCATTATTTTGTTGTTGCTGGTCATGTTGTGCGACTACGTTGGGTGATAGTCAGGTCGAAACCTATAATTTGAACCTAGTGATATATGTACTTACTGTGATTATTGCCTGTTGTAGATACCATGTGAATAAAAAATTTTGAATATTTCAATTCTGGCTTAATTAACTCATAAAATACTACATCCTCAAAACAGTTTTCTGATTAAGTCTGGGTAAGTTATCCCTCTTTGAAACGTAAACATCCTCCTATCCTACTTAATATTACAAATGAGGAGCGTCGGTACAAAAACCGATAAATCACATTTTGTTTTTTGGTACACACGGCTACACATCAAGCTATACATAACCAGTATAAGCTGACTTCTGATTATACGAAAAACCTATACAATGCGAGGTCAGCAAAAACTGGAAATGTATAGCTTGATGTGTAGCCGTGTGTACACACAATAATCATAAAATCAATTGGCATCATAAAAAAAAAACAAAATGTCATTTATCGGTTTTTGTACCGACGCTCCGCTCCTCAAATGTGATAGTTTGTGAAGATGTTTGTATGTAATTTGGTACATAGATAGTTTATAACCAGGATTAACACATTGGATACTTTTTATCCCGATATTCCCACGTAATCGAAAAGAACGCGCGTGAATCCGCGGGGCGCTGATAGTCTATAAATAAATGAAAGCGTAGATAACACGGCGGACAAAAATAAAGTAAACAATGCCAAACCAGCCTATTGTTATTCACCTGCAGAGCAAAGGCCTCTTCTCATATAGAGAAGGCACGAGCATTGATCACCAGTTCACCACTCTTGCTCAAGACTAATTGGCGACTTCAGACTATGTTTAGATGTTTTCCTTCTCCAATGCTAATAATGTCAGTGATAAACACAGAAAGTCGTAAGTTCCGTACCACCACTTCCACGCTTTATCGTATTTATTTTTATTTACAAAATGAATCAAGCAGGCCAAAAATAAAACACTGTTGTTCATCGTTACACCCGACTGAGTGAGTCACCAAAATTTTTTACATACTTACTGTAAAAAGTGTAATCCATCCATATTAATAATAATATTATAAGTGCGAATGTATGTGTGTCTGATACCTCTTCACGCTTAAATCGCTGGGGCTGAACCGATTAGGATGAAATTTGGTATAGAGACCTATGTAAATTATTTCTAACATTTTACTGTTAATATTTTACCAACTTTAATTCAGAATAAAATATTTATTATAAAATATGTGAGAATGTAAAATCGCATTAGGCAGCCCTGCACATAATGAAGATAGCCGTAGATCGATCGCCCCGCCCGCGCCCCCGCGTACAATTGAACTAATAGCCTAATTATTTTTATTGCCCGTTTGTTTGGCCCAGCACATCTCTCATCCAATTTTTCAATTTAACTCTAACGTTTAAAAACGTTCGACGTTCGAAATATAAATGGTAAAATAATTCCCAATTCAGGCTATTGACCCGATAAACATTCTATTGGCTTGTCAATTAGGGCCCATTCTTTTTCAAACTCTTCACCCACGGAATTTCCACTTTTGTTATTATACTTCAGTTTTTAATCTCAGATAATTAACGTTCATCAACTATCTAGTTTGGAGTTGTGTATTCTAAAGTTGATTTTTGAGTGGCAATTTTTAATAAAAAGATCCTAAATAAATTTTTGCTGCAATGGAATTTGAACATTGTTTTTTTTTAACATAAGAGTTTATGGTCTTAATAATTATCTGAGATTCTGAATCAAATATAGGAGATATTTTAATTGGAATCTCGTAAGTAGTATTGGGAAACAGTATCTTTGTTCGTAAACAGAATGTTTGCTGGAATTATAATGATTCATGAATTATAAAATCGATATACATATTTAAAATTTTAAATACTAGCTTCTGCCCGCGACATCGTCCGCGTGAAATTTCTTGTCCGCCCGCGGGCCCGACCCACCCCGTCGCATCGCATGCTGCCCGCGCTTTTTTTGCTTAGCGTTCTTTTTGACTTCTTTTGCCCAGCTTCTAAGGGTCTTAGCATGATATTAAGGGTTTATAGCCTATAGGCTTCCTGAAGAGTTGGGCTATCGAATACAAAAATCATTTTTGAAATCCGACTCGTAGTTCCTGAGAATAGCGCGTTCAAAAAACACTACAGCTTTATTATTAATTTATTTTCGTTAGTCTATATTGTGTTTGTGTCCCACTGCTGAGCAAAGGCCTCCCCTTTTTCCTTCCAAACCCTGTCTTGAGCGATCTCTGGCCATGTTGGTTTCAATATTCTCGAAGATTTTTATTTTCTCGAGCCATTCGATAACCTACAAAACAAACATCGATCAGCCGTAACATCAGACTATAATAAATCATTATCATACGTTTCTCAACGCTTGTTCTAGCAACCTTGATTTCTAGTACAGTCGCCAGCACACCAACCTACCCGAAACTGTAAAATTTTCCCAATCAACTTTGAACCTTATGCTTTAGCGATAAAGTTGAAAATCTATCAAAGAAATTTGACAGATTGTAGTAGCTTGATGTGCTGGCGTCTGTACATAAAATCGTGCTCACATTTTTATATTTAGTATTTTTTAGGGTTCCGTACTTCAAAAGGAAAAACGGAACCCTTATAAGATCACTTCGTTGTCCGTCAGTCAAGAC
This sequence comes from Gortyna flavago, assembly GCA_963669345.1. Lineage (NCBI taxonomy): Eukaryota > Metazoa > Arthropoda > Insecta > Lepidoptera > Noctuidae > Gortyna > Gortyna flavago. The sequence goes on from OY770129.1 coordinate 14,177,225, forward strand.
CCTTTTTGTCAGGAAAGCGTGGAGTTAGAAGCAGTAAAAAATCTAACTTCTAAGTCAACGCAATCAAAAGATACGGGCGTTTATGTTCCGAAATCAAAACCTTTAAGGTACTTCCCGGTTTCCGTTGACCAAGAATCATGAAATTTGGCAAGAAGTCATTTCAAGTAGCACAAGTAAAGGAAAAAATCCGAAAACCGTATACAGTAGTCATATAAAAAAAAAAACTATTTACTACAAATTTGTACGGAGCCCACGGTGCGAGTCCGACTCGCACTCGACCGTTTTTTTTTTGCAAACAAGTTTTTGTTTGCATAAAATTGCAACGTAAAATAGTCATGGCGGCAAAAGCGCGGCGCAGTTTGCTTTTATGGCAAAAAACGTGAGCGAAATAGCCGAGACTGTTAGGTAATCGAATTTAGTGGGGCCGTCGAGTCCTATTGTTCGTCGAGGCCAAGGTCTGTGTTGTTTACATCGCACGTTTCGATGATGATGCATCATTATGACCGCTAAAACTCGCACCAAATTGTAGGTTACGTTTGAGACGTGTCAATACGGAGTAGGTGTGGCTTTTGAGGTTATGTTACAGAACAAACAACGTTTTAAATTGAATTGTAATGCTCGTTAAAGTCGGATGGGAACAATATTTGTTTAAAAAAATAATGACACTGATTATATTAGTCCGATATTCGCGTAATACATAATATAACTTGACAGGCTTCGACTAGCTCGTTGATCTAGTGTTCGCGTGAGGTACCTACTGGGCTTAGGGCTGCCATCACCTAAATTACTGATCCCGGATTAAAACTTCGAAAGCCAAGGGACATTTGGGTGAAAGAAAGATTTTTCCTCGGACTCCGTCGAAAAAAAATTAAGTACAAATATACTTCTAACCTCAACAATACAAAAGAAACGCTTAATTTATTAATCAATTGTACACTCTTCTCTATCTGAGAGGTATTTGGTAACAAAAATAATTAGGAACGCTCTTTTTTTTGGCCTTATGAAAAAATTAAATGTAAATCAAAAGCAAATTACGCACGGCACGGGTATAATTTGCCGAATGCTATAATTTATCAAATCATTCAATTTATTTCCCCTAACACCAAAAGTGTTCGGGTTTTACCCGGGCACTATTTAAAAACCCCGCCCGGACGCTCCCCGGGCGACCTTCAAACTAGGACAAATCCAAAAAAATTCAAGCTCGGGGAACCCGGACAGATGGCAGCCCAACTGGGTTTGATTCCCCGGTCGCGCAAAATGTTATTGGGTTTTTCCATCAGGAATACAAAGTAGCAGAAGCATCCCTTGAGCAGGTAGTTTGAATTTGTGCCCGATTGTTTACACGGGAGTTAAGGGGCCGGCGGAGCATGCGTAGTTCATACAAACGTAATACCAAAATAATTTGAAAATCAAACATATTCTTAATGTAGTGTGTATAATTCCGATTGGATTACAGAATATCTAGGTTCCCAAATATATATTTTGAATGGAAACTGATTTATAGACGAGTTGGAAAAAAATAGTTTTTAAAAGAAATTTGAAATTCCTCATATCTCGTCTTTATATCAGAGTCCTTTCAAAATATATATATTTGGGAACCTAGATATTCTATGATCCAATCGGAATAAATACACACTACCTTAAGAATATGTTTGATTTACAAATTATTTTGGTAGGTATTACGTTTGTGTGAACTATGCATTAGCATGCGTAGTTCGCCGGCCATAACTGGCGAAATGGGGGTTACTATAGGTGCACCTCTGTCTAACCATTTGGGGAAACACGTCATGTTATTTATAACCTGACACTTTCATATTAAACACTGATATAGTCGTATACTCAGACCAATTAAAAACCACGACAGAGCGCTAAGAACGATGCAGTGAGGCATGCCAAAATTACGTCTCCGCTCTGTGCGTACACGCACACACGCACACATTTACAACTATTTACAATTAAACTACGTCTCACTAAGTGCACACATAGAAATTACGAAACCGGCTTCACTTTACTGTTGACAGCCCTCTGTCTTGGTTTTTTATTTGGTCTGAGGTCGTATAGGAGTAAATAAATAAATTCCTCCTCACCGTATTTCGGCTTTGGCGGCCAATCTCAAGTTTCAACGGAGACTAGCCTTCGGGAGATATTATAGTACACAAGTGTGCGCGGTACACAGGTGCACACCATCTTCCCTCACTCTCATAGTCCGATAGGACGGCAATCTGACACGACCCGAGAGAGATCCGGCGCAAAACCGTGCTTTCCGAGGCACGGGCCCCTGTCACACCGCCAACTTCCAAACTCGGGGCTGTTACGAAATAACTGCAAGTCTGGCTACTACTAAGTTGGTTGTTACTAAGGCAAAAGGAGTATTTAAGGATCGTAGCAGGTTGCGTTCTGTAGTCCACCCCGACCCTTGCTCGAGCCAGCCCGCGCCGCTGAGCCTGTAGTCTTAAATTCGTCCATAATTAATTCCGATCCAGCCGGCCCCTTGCTGTCCTCTCCCAGCGACGCCCTAAGCCGAGGTCCGAACCCCGCAGGGGGTGGGGTGCTCTTAGCGTAGTCGCTTAGTTTTAAGATTTTTAGCTCTGGCTGGAGGCCTTAACTACGGCATCCACAGGCAAGTCCGGTTAAGCAGTACACATCCTCATAGGATGAACTGCGAGATGATAATACACAAAAAAAAAATGCGTTCTGTAGTTTCTGCCTAACCGCATGGTAGGGAAGGCGTAAGTTTATATAATTTCTTTACAAAAACACTACGGAAACAGGTATTAGGTAATCTAGATGTTGTGTTAGGTATTGCCATTGACCTTGGTAAGCGAATTCATAATAACAATTGTTCGAAGCAGCCGGCAGCCGTAAAACTCATTATGTTACTGCACACAGCTGTAAAACGCGATTACGATCTCTTATTTACAACGATTTACATTTTAACACAATGTTATTGTTGTGGAACTTGTTAATAAATGTTGCCATAAACTTAATTTACCATTTTGTTAATTTAATTAATGTTAAGGTGCCTTTATTAAATACTAGCAGCGCCCCGCGGTTTCACCCGCGTTAGTTTCGATCCCGTGGGAATATCGGGATAAAAAGTATCCTATGTGTTAATCCTGTTATAAACTATCTGTGTTAGAAATTTCATCCAAATCCGTTCAGTAGTTTTTGCGTGATTGAGTAACAAACATCCAAACATCTTCACAAACTTTCACATTTATATTAGTAGGATAGGATAGTATAGGATAACTCACACGTTCTATGTACAAGATTAATAAATAATATAGTTGTTGTTACGCAGATATGTAAAGTGATGTGGGTATTACGTTTGTAGCGCGGGGTCGAATGTCTGTTGATAAACACATAAAGCATTGTAATGTCCATGTTCCACTACGAGATACAACCACGATTTTGTCGGACAGTCCGTCCGCGTCTGTGCGGTGTCTCGACTAGTCGTGACTGGTCGCAGTAGCCGGCCCACGCCTGGGCATTAAAATAGTCGCAACTTCGCAAATGGCTTATTGGTTACCAGCGAGTAAACAAGCACTAATTGCAACCTCTATCCATACTTCCATACTAATACTACACTGTACTAATATTATAAATTCGAAAGTAACTCTGTCTGTCTGTATGTATGTATGTTACCTTTTTCGCGCCTAAACCACTGAACAGATTTCGATAAAATTTGGCAGAGAGATAGATTGCATCCCGGGGAAGGACATAGGCTACTTTTTGTCTCAAAAATATCTCCCGATATACGGGATGAAAGTTTGTATGGGAAACCTGTTATTTGAAAGGTATAAGGTATTTGAAAATTCAAAGTTATGGTTTTGGTAACAAATAATGAATTACATATTTCATCGTTTTTCTAAAATTATCTCTCAGGAAGGTAAAATCGGGGATGATTTTAAAATTCACATGTAATATTGATATTTTTGTGTAACTATTTTCAAGAGATTTAAGGGATTGGAAATATCGTCCTGATAGTACGTTCCCGTGGGATAATTTCCGACCTCCACGCGGGCGAAGCCGCGGGCAAAAGCTAGTACTAATATAATAAAGCTAAAGAGTTTGTTTTTAGGGTTCTTTACATCAAAAGGAAAAAAACGGAACCCTTATAGGATCGCGTCATGATCCCTCTAATCAAATACCTACGTAGGTCCACGGTCCCCTGAAACTGAAATAAATCAAGGTTCTAAATCAACGCAATAAAAAACATGCGATATATTTTGATATAAGACTTACTAGCAAAATAAATAAAAACTTACAACGGTCCTTTCCTTTAGAAATCTTTTTGCATATGATAGCCCAATTCTGGAGGACGGTTTATAGGGTATTTATCATTACGCTACGACCCACAGAAGTTGAGCAAAAAAAAAGTCTGAAAGACCGTCAAAGAAAAACGAAGTAACGGGGCACAGCTGCTTAGAAGATAATATTCGCGGGCAGCTAGTCGTTAATATACAGCCCAGACAGAGTAGCTCGCAAAATTCAAATTATCTTACGTTTCACCGTTGAAATTCGCGGGCTACTGGCGCTTCCTCTTTAATAAGTTAATATACAGGAAGATTTTTTCATCACTATCCAAAATTTTACAGGCTGTTCCACCTATGAATATGAACAACTTTCACTATGGAACCAACTCTGAAATCACGAAAAAAAAATCTTTTTTTTTGTAATGAACTTTTGTATTAAAACACAAAAGGTCAATACCTAGACCTACTTGACCAAAATGTATGGAACAGCTGATTTTTTTTCGTGATTTAAAAGATTGTCCCATACTGAAAGTTGTTCATATTCATGGGTAGAACACCCTGTAAAAATTTGGATGGTGATAAAAAAATGTTCCCTGTACCTATATGAGAAACCGCGTAAGCGACATCTAAGTGCTGGAGATGCGTTCAAATACTTCTTTGACGTTGAATACTGGTTGACTGAGAGCATGTCTGTCCGCTGAACAACCGCCAATAAATCAATATGGTCTACGTATTTGCTTGCACGTTGCATGTTAAACGCTCTAAGGTACCAATAATTACGTAAGCGATGGCCGTCGTAAGAAATTTCGAGACACGTTCGCTTCACGCATGTTTGAATGGCGCCCAATGGCACCTTGGACTGCCTTGGACTGTCTTTGTTTTTGTTTTTAAGCGTCAGTTTCCTTTGTCATAATGTTAGTTAATTGTTCCGTCTCAAGGTCTGTGGGAGTCCGTTTAGGGTGAAAAGATCTGGACCGTGACCAAAATAAATGCGTTTAAATGGATCGCTGGTACACGCATGGTTTAATATAATGTTAGTAAATATTTTGTACGGTGTGAGAATACGAACATATTTAAGAATGCTACGCCATTGTTGGTGGACTGAATTAGCATATCAACATTCGGAATCAGTACTTCTAGAGGTCATCTAATGTAAATAGTAGCGCTCCACCATATAAACTATTGGATTGTATCAGATGGAAAACAATGCTCAATTTGTATCACAATTTAAAACCCAATATGAGTTGGTATGTACTATTTATTTAATGTAGTTTTTATTTAAATTAGGAGCTGAGTAGCTAGTTCAAACAAGGCCAATTCTCGTAATTATAAACTATAAAAATTTAGTCGCCGTCCCATCTCAGCGACAATCAATATCAAAAATGTAGGGAAATTAGAGGTGTTTTTGACAGATTGAGACTGAGATCAGAGGGCAATTCTCGTAATTTTAAGAACGTTCATAGTCTGATCAGGTATAAAACGTAATCTGAGCCTTCCTGACTGTGAACGTTCTTAAAATTACAGCTTTATGCGAATGAATGTAACCTTGAATGCTTATTTTGACCGGGCTAAACTGGGCCTAAGAATTTTGTATTTGCAAGGAATTTAAAATAAGATCTTCGTATTTCAAAATAGTGAAGAGCATTGGCTGGCTGGCTGCTGACGGTGATTAAAAAAATTAAAATTCGAATTCTGTTTATGATATTCAGCCAGTTCTTTGTTACACTTTATAAGGCCTAGTATTGGCAGCCTCGCAGGGTTAAATCATTGTGTTACTTCATGCACGTACAAAAAACTTCATGGTGAGGCACATCAATTTGCAGCAGACAATGCTAGCTCGTACTTACGTGGTTCTAATCTAATAATAATGTGGGTAGTACAAGAAAATGTTTCATTACATTTTGGTTCGTGTCAGTAAAGCCGGTCGGCACACTCGGTACTCGCTGTACGTGGGCCGCATGAATGAGAAAGTCTTGAACCGGTTCGCTGCCAGCTTCCACTCAGGCTGAGGTGTCTACTTTCAAATCACAATAGACATTCGACTTATCTAAGCACTAAACCGAACAAACAGCTTCTGTACCATAAAATACCACTGGTGTTATAAACTGACTCCAATTAAACTGGAGTGAGGTTATGAAAATTGTTTAAATTACTTAATTTTATCGTCTTATTCGTGGCAACACTAAACAATTAAATATCTTTCTTTAAGTAGGAAGCGTATGGTAGCCCGCGGAAAAAAAACCTATTAATTGATTTGAAATAATCATTCAATAGGGTTTTATGAGCTTACAGGGTTGTATTAATGACTAGCAGCGGCCCGCGGTTTCACCCGCGTAAGTGTCAATTTCGTGGGAATATCGGGATAAAAAATATCCTGTGTTATTCTGATGTATAAGCTATATAACTGTAAAGTTTCATCAAAATCTGTTCAGTATTTTTTGCATGAAAGAGTAACAAACATCCATCCATCATCCTTACAAACTTTCGAGTTTATAATATTTGTAGGATGGTACCTATTTTAATGATTATAATTCTGTAAATACACACTTGTTACGGTCGCAAATCATATTTCGATCAACATATAACCTGAAAGACTTGCAAATTGTAAAAAACCCAAGGAATTTTGAATTTCACAGACTAACTAGCGTCACTAGCGCATACCTTTTTTTTTTTTTTTTAGGATGGGGAATCAACAAATGACCCCTCCCGCTCTGGGTGGAGCGGGAGTGTCAGACTCTTACTGACTAAAACCCATCCGTGTTCCTTCCTTAGCCCTTTATGTTCCGGGGCAGCGGTAACCCTTTCGGACAATCCCGCTGCCCCGGCAGGCTTCGGCCCTGACGGGCCCCTCCTTGTCTGCTGACATCTCTTTGAGGCGCGCGTGGAACACATACGCGCCGTCCGGCACGGGCCTGGTCCTGATCGGACGGCGAGCTTAGCGCATACCCTGCTAGTGGCTGTGCTCTCTTCAAGTTTTTCGCAAGGAATGATAATGAATAACAAAACACCGAATTTCTTTGTGTACCTGTGAGCCTTGCGATGGCAATATTTGTTAAACACAAATGTTAATTTAAAACGTCTTTAGGAACAAAACAACGTCATAAAAGAACAGTCTTTGGACAACACTGCTAGTGCTAAAAGCGCTTGAGTAATAGTCAGACTAAAACTAAAATATGTAATTATCGTCAACACCATTGCTTTTTAAGACTGGATCCTAACCTTATCCTAAGTAAACAGTGACTTGTATATGGAGGTGCGCGAGCGCAAGCGTGTCGAGTATTTTGGTCGAATGCACACACACGGCGCCGCGTCCGCCCGCACTTCTGATATAAAATCAACCCGACAAAAAGATCTTTATTTTTATTCAACAGCCAAGGCCACAACGCCACATTGCATTCGCTATATGTATGTATATTTTATTACGACACTGTTGGTCCTACAAACAGGCTCTTTTTCCTTTATATGATTTGACTAACAACCGAAGTTAAGATGGTGCATTTAAGTACAATAGTTTTAGTTCTGTTCACACATGGAACAGAACTATAAATGATGAACTCTTTTTTTTATTATTAATGTACCTCTAAATACTTTTTGCGCGTCTAATGACGCACACTTTTTTAAATAATTAAGCCTCTTTTTAGATTTCTGACCTTTTCTCTTACATTTGGTCGGAGTCACTAAGCTAGTTTAAAACTTTGACCTACCTACCTGTTCACAAAATGAGGCGCTATCATTATATTAAAGTGTTCAATAATATTTTTAGGAGTGCAAAATGGGAATTATTAGAGGTTCGATTAAATATGTACACCACTCGCACTCCAGTCATCAAAGGGATATGAATTTGTTATTCGATTAATTAAAAAAAATATAGTGTAGAGCAAAAATATTAACACAAATCGTAAATAAGGCAAGTTTTTATTTATTTTGCCTTCGAAAACATCATTAAGCGAGTCGCCAAATCTTATCGGATTCACGTTGGCAAACACGTGTTGTGAGTGGCGAGAGAAATACGTGAAATACATGTTTTGCTATAATCATGCAGATTTGAGGTTGTTGTAGCTCCATCTGTCAAAACATTAACGTTCTAATTTAGAATTTGACACGTTATTCCATGAATTTAGGAAGTCTTGTAAAAGACGTCACAAGGACTTTCCTGTCTGACGAAGGTGTCCTTCATCGACATAATAAAGGCACCGTCTTGAGTAGTACACCTGACGTTTCTTAGACCTCTGTGACGATGCCGTCTTCATGCACCCACCGTGTGACGATCCTGGCCCATCTGTCTGTTTCTTGTACTTATAGAATAGTATAGAATACTCTTTATTATGTACACCATATAAATTACAGACATAAATATAGACATTTTACAAAGGGTAACACAATGGGCGGTCTTATCGCTAAGAGCAATCTTTTAATGACAACCTTTAAAATACCTTCGGTCCTTTAGCTACATATTTGGCACAGTCTGCAAGTCTGGCTTCATACCGTAATGCTTCATACTAACTGGTATTTCCTCTTTGCTTCTCTCAACAGCTTCCATTGCCTTTCAAGCATCTTATAGCTACTATCGATAGTTTGGATACTTCCACTGAAGTGTCATGACTCAAGAGCGATTCGCAACTGCATCAACGTTTCAAAAAAGTTGGACTTTAGATTGTTTTTTGTTTCTAAGGGATCACCGTTATCAGCCGAAATAATTCAGCGTTTCCTGTTGCTGCTTACAATTTCGGAACGCGTTATAATTTTTTTATTTCCTAATTTAATAAGCACAAGCATTATGAGGCAGAGGCACTAAAGCACTCGTGTTACGTAACCGGGCCAGCGTCTGCTGTCGGCGTTTTTTGTTTATGAAATTAAACTAACCTATTGTACGTCCAAGGTCACCCATATTAAGTCGAGCGCACTTCCGTTCAGACAAGGCGACTCGACTGCTAACTTCGTCTTTGAATCAAAATGCCTACAGTATAAAATAAATGGATATTTAAAATGCATCGCGCACGGTCTTCGCCGGTACTTACGAAAATAAAAATAAAATCTTTGAAGGCTTTAGTCATTACACCTCGTGACTGTTAAGCGACACTGATTACATTAGTACTCAGTCGGTTAGTCAGAATAATCGATTAATCATTCGAATTTAATGTAATATGCTCCGATAGTCTAAAATGTCTGCCAAAAGAATTACAAAATAACAGCGTCAACATTATAATCGCCGGTATTTTTTATCTATACCCGAATGTAAACATAGTTTGTATTGACACGCCCCGCCGAGATACGAAAGCCGGTATCTAATTCTGATGGCCTTGGCAGTGAAAAACAAGTTTTTTCGCGCTACCTTGGAGACTGTTTTTTGCTTGACGTGTATCGCAAAAAAACGATGCATTTTGTACTAGTTTAAAGTTTATTATGTTAACACAGACGCTGAATATTTTTTTACCTTTTTATTTAATTGTTTTATATGTATTACGGGCCTGATCTAAAGGTTTTTATGTAGATTTTTACATACTTGTAATATCTTGTATAAAAATGTTAAGTGGTTTAAGCGCCAAACGAGTTTTTGTTGTTCGCGATTTCCTTTATAAAGATGTCGTTTTGTATGGTAATGTTTGTTTCAAGGGCTTCCTATTTACGAATGCAAAACGCCCTTCTCGATTGGACTAAAAATAAAATAAGGATAAAACGTCATTTGATTAAAAATGGCGTTTACATTCCGTCTGCTTTAAACCCGCAAGTCTGCGTGTTCGCTGTAAATCCTTGTAACGCGATTAGGCTTAAACCATTTCAATACTGACGGCACGAAATGTGCTCGTCGCAAAGGGCAGTAGGTACCTACCTACACAGAAAATTGGATTTCGATTCATCACCGCAATAAAAGGGTTAAAAGTTGGAAGACTTCGGGATCGGAGAGGAAAAGAGATTAGTTGCTCATACAGTAAATCGGAATGGAGTAAACGTGATGTCTGGCGTTGTAATATCCGAGATTACATATTGTTATGAACGGTAATGGCTTTACCTCGGGCTACGTTGAAATGTTTTACAGAAAGATTCGCAGATGCAAATACCTGGCACATTTTTTTAAATTTTAATTTTTTTTTGCAGAGCCGGTGCTGGCGCTAACGGCATATTCTCCCGAAGACTGGACTTTTCTACTTTCAACCTTCTACCGAAGCACAAGGTCAACTCATATCAAATCAAGGTATGTGCCCCTTATACCTAAAGAATCTGAATTAACAAGAGAAAAGAGAAAATAACAATTTATCGACAGGATCGATTCCTTCGTTGCTCTAACGTCTAACGTAAACACTTAAACAGTCCTTTCAAATAGGATTTTTATGTATTTTCCAAAGTATAAAAACGAACATGAAATCGATTACTAAGTGATAAACTAGTGCGAAAATAGAGTGAAAATTTTCGCACATCATAATAGATTTATTGAAAAAAAGTTTTGTTAGCAGCCAAAGTACCTACGATTGACGTCAAAAGTAACACGGAAAATATGTGAGAAATTATATAATTGTCGGATTTATTGACGAACTCTCTAGCTTCCACGTGCATAATCATAGCCTATAACGATCCTACTACTAGGACACAGGCTTCCTCTCGGTGAGAGGGAGTGGGCCGTAATCCACCACGGCACGGGGTCTGTTTACGGGTTGGTTGATGTTACGTCTTGGAATTTTTGGTTGTAGGACGCATTTCTCACTAGGTATATTTTCCTTCAACTTCACCGTCGTTTTGACGTTCAAAAGCGCCTTTTACTTACTAGTTTCCGCGCGCGGCTTCGCCCGCGATGTATGCCGATAAAAACTATCCTATGTCCTTCCCTGGGATGCAATCTATCTCTCTCAAATCCGTTCAGTGATTTAGGCGTGAAAAGGTAACATACAGACAGACAGACAGAGTTACTTTCGAATTTAAAATATTAATATGGATTTGAAATAAATGCTTTGATTTTGTAGAATAGCTTCTACGTAATTAATATTTTTCCCAACGAGATCTATTCGTATGAAAGCAAGTATCTATCTTTCCACTGGCCGGGTCGTAGAGGTGCCCAATAAAATATTTTTATTGCACAAAAGCTTCGCGGAGGTGAAAGTTTGCTTTTGTTGTCGGCGCCATAAAAACACAGGGTGACACTTTTCGCGATAAAACGCTGTCACGGGTGGCGCCGAGGCCCGAGGGGTGGTCGGTACATTTTCTACGGAATAAACGTAACTTTTCTGTAATTTAATCGTACCACTGGGTGGTTTATGCCATCATGCGGCGCGGCGCTTCTCTAACCGCCAGACGAAAGTAAAACGTCGCCTTTTAAGTGTTTTAAATAAACATTATTTCGGTTAAATGTGGCTTTATAACAGGAGCACCTGTGGGAAGAAAAGGTGTTTTATATGTACATTTTATTAGACACTTTGAAATTAATTGAACATTCAACTATTTTTTTTTATACGTCTAGTAGAATTTTTTAAATGTCCAGACAGCCAGCGTACCTACACATATATAAGAAAAAAATGTTTATTTACTTTTATTTTATGGCATCTTTCCAAAGAAAATAAAATGAATACAAGCGCCAGTACTTCGCTAGCATATTTCGAGTTCGCATAACTTCGCACCTACTCAAGCGACTGTTTAAAATTAATGAAATTATTACGAGTGCTTGTGTGCTAATGCATTGCATAAACCCATATAATAACAACGTAATGTTGTTAAATTTTGTTGCTGTTAGTGAAATATTCATAAGAACATTACTGAATCGGAACGGATTCGATCAGCAGTTAACACGCCCACAAAAAAATTTAATTGATGGCTTTTCAATACGTATGCGAAAAACCCGCAGACGGGCGCGACACGACTCCGGTAGACCAATTTCCATAAAGTTTTCACAGAAATAGAGTCGTGTCGCGCCTGTCTTCGGGAGCCTTAAGTGGATAAATAGATTTGATTTAAAAAAACCGGTACCTAGGAATGCTATTGATTTTGCAAACATTCCTTCGAGTTTGAACGTTACTTGAATTACTAAGATCTAACGAATTATTATTTGTGCGGAATCTATATCGCTTCAATAATATTGGCACTTGACTAGCTTCCGCCCGCGGCTTCGCTCGCGAGGTATGTCGATAAAAACTATCCTATGTCCTTCCTCGGGATGCAATCTATCTCTCTGCCAAATTTGATCGAAATCCGTTCAGTGGTTTAGGCGTGAAAAGGTAACATAGAGACAGACAGAGTTACTTTCGAATTTATAATATTAGTATGGATGATTAGTTAAAGTTAAATGACGTTTAAACGTCAGAAATGTTAAACTACAAAACCTTCAACAACGTTTATGAATAAAGGTGTTAATTTGCAAACATCTGCATTACGTACCTAGTGAGTTCTATCTACGAATATAATTTTGTTTAAATAGCATTTAATTACATGCATTTTAAATGTATTATTTGCATCAAAAATCCCACAATTAAGACACGATATTTGCTAACAAGCCAAACAAATGAATGCATCTAATATCTTCGCGCTATCAACTTTATTGTCTTATTGTATAAAACGCTGTATACATTTCTAATTAACACTAACTGATGGCAATTTCTCACAATATATCAGTAAACGCTAACTCTAGGAGCATCGTTTATTTTATACAATTCTGATTAAAAGAAAGAGTTAAAAAAACGTGAAGTAAGTACCAATTCAATGCCGTGTTGCACTTTGTAATAGTTAGGTTAGAGAAATTGATGTTCATGTAATGGGGAGTTTACTACCAGTCCTGTCAGTGCTTACACATATAAATCTAAGTAGCTGACTGCTAGTGAATGCACGTAAAGGTTTAACGAACGTATGGCTGTTGTATTAATTCTTAACGCAGGTGAAGCCATTATTTTTATTATTTGATTGACACCTTTTATTGGTTACCCGCGTTAGGCTGACGACTAGTGGCGGAGTATGGAAGTTTTCGTAAGAAAACCCGGTTCAAGAATGAGTGCGAAAATTATATACACTTAAAATTACCATGATTAGAAAGGAAAATCAAACTGACCAGCAGAGCTATTCACAAGTGCTCGATACGCTTCCGTATCGTATCGAACATCAATCAATGTTACTGTACGAGTCCTCTAAACGCCGTTCACAAGTCCAAAACCCGAAAATTTTGTCAGTTTAAATTAAATAGACGACCACTACATTTTTTTTTTTTTTTTTAAGGATGGGAAATCATCCAATGACCCCTCCCGCTCTGGGTGGAGCGGAAGGGAGTGTCAGACTCTTACTGACTAAAACCCATCCGTGTTCCTTCCTTAGCCCTTTATGTTCCGGGGCAGCGGTAACCCTTTCGGACAATCCCGCTGCACGACCACTACTCTTCCGTCAGCTGTTTGCTGTCGGGGGCAAGGCAAATCAGGTTACCGAAATGTGTCATGGTTGTGAATAGCTATGCAGGAGTGCCAAAGTGTGACCCTTCGCCATTGCAAGCAAACTCCTTCCAAGGTTGAGTGATAATCTGCTCCATCTCATCTTCATCATTTCAGTCAAAAGACGTCCACTGCTGGACGAAGCTGTCTTCCAAGCATCGTCACTTTGACCGGTTCCGTGCTTCTCGCATGCAGCGGGTTCCTGCAGTCTTCACAAGGCGATGGGACCACCTTGTGGGGCCTTCTAACGCTAAGTCTTCTCGCTACTCAAGAACTTTTCATCCTCAATGGCCATCTGTTCTACGAGCAACATGCTCTATCTTGTTAGAATAGAACCCGTCTCAACAAACCTGGACCCTACCCAATTAATCTAGGTGAAATTCCAAGAGAGCCTTTCTGAGGCATTCTTTCTCGGAATGCTCATTACTCATTTGGTGTATGTGTAATTATTTTATGCTTTGCTTCAATCTTACCCTTTTGATTTTATTAGTCACTAGCGGTCGCCCGCGGCTCCGCCCGCGTGGATGTCGGTTACCGCTGCAAAAAGCCTACCCAGGAAAGACACGGTCAGCAAAATGATTCCCAGGTCAATTCCCAGATTCGGAGGTTCTCAGATTTTGTTGTGCAAGGCGTTGTGAACGTTCAGGTGAAAATTCTCCCATACGACGTATTCTTGCTGCCCGTGCTTGAGAACTATGTTTAGAAAGTTGAGACCTGGCTCTCTTAGGCATTTTCAAATGTTTAACAAAATGTTAATAGCGTGTAATATTCTAGCTCTGAAAAGAACTGTTGTTTAGCCCTGAAAAAACTGTTGGTTAGCCCTGAAAAGAACTGTTGTTTAGCTCTGAGAAGAACTTTTGCGTAGGTGTAGTTTTAAGAACGAAATCTAAAAAAAAAACACGAAAATTATTAGACTTCGCGCACGACCGCTGCGTAGGGAGCCGACCTCGCGTCTGAGCCGCGCGGGTGGGTACCTTTTTTTTTTTTTTTTTTTTAAGGATGGGAAATCATCCAATGACCCCTCCCGCTCTGGGTGGAGCGGAAGGGAGTGTCAGACTCTTACTGACTAAAACCCATCCGTGTTCCTTCCTTAGCCCTTTATGTTCCGGGGCAGCGGTAACCCTTTCGGACAATCCCGCTGCCCCGGCAGGCTTCGGCCCTAACGGGCCCCTCCATGTCTGCTGACATCTCTTTGAGGCGCGCGTGGAACACATACGCGCCGTCCGGCACGGGCCTGGTCCTGATCGGACGGCGAGCTACCCATTACTCGCCGTCCGCAGGCCCGCGCCTACGGTGGCCGGGAGTCGTCACGCGGCTCCCGACGCCCGGAGCGTCTACCGCGGCGGCTGGGACGGGCGGCCCTCTCGGCTCTCTCCCTCTCCCATCCCGCCACCTCCTTCGCTAGCATGACTGCTTCGCAGAAGGAGGTGACTGCCTCCCACTCCCTCTCGCCCCGGACCATGGCTTGGACCAGGGCCGGGCGCGAGAGGTCGCCGCCGCTGCCGATCGCCTCTACGAGGACACGGCGGTGCTCTGCCCAAGCGGGACAGACCTCCACCGTGTGCACCACCGTGTCCTCTGGGCGATCCTCGCAGTGGTGACACCCGGGCGTTTCCTCCCGCCTGATTATGTGCAGGAACCTCCCGAAACATCCGTGTCCGGTGAGGACCTGCGTCAGGCGGTAGGTGAGGGCGCCGTGACGCCTCTCTAGCCACTCCTCAAAGAGGGGCCTTACCGCCGCTATCGCGGCGTGCCCTGCGGGTGGGTACCTTACTCATAGATCTAAACTCCCCTCCCGCACGCGCACCCCCGTCTTGGTGACGCTCACTTAGCAACGGGCCGTGCAGCAGAAATCGTAATATTTAAATTTCGCCATAACTTCAAAAACAAACGTCCAATTTTAATCATTCAAAGACCAAATATTATCTACATAAACTGTACTTAGTGATGAAATAATTTATTTTGATAAGGATTAATAGCATGAGTAAAATAAACGCGTCTAAATGTAGTACAAAAAAAATTCAAGATTTTTAAATTAATAAATAGTTGTTGTGCCTCACTCGACATAGATAGGTATAGTGTGTCGCGGACTTTTTTGTAGATATTTATAAGATCTACAATTAATTAGAACATTTTATGGTTCTATCTTTTATAGATTAGGCAGCGTACGCAAAATAAGTAACTTTTCTGGTTGATTTTTTACACCTTGTGTCCGAAAAACCCGAATATCTTACGGAACCCTATTTTTCCAAAATAAAATATAGCCTATGTTACTCGTGGATAATGTAGCTTTCGAATGGTGAAAGAATTTTTAAAATCGGTCCAGTAGTTTTTGAGCCTCTTCATTACAAACAAACAAACTTTTCCTCTTTATAATATTAGTGTAGATTACCCTGAGCATATATATTCTTGTATATAATTATCTAAAAATACTTAGACCTTCTTAGCAACAATATTTGTTTGCTCTGTAATGAGTTGAATTTTTAGTTTTTTCCTCAATTGATAATTAGTTAGGCAGAGTAATGAAGATAATGATAAGTAATTGTATTGGTTAATTACCATTGTTTATTGATAAGAAAGACTACATCAGGCGACATCTCCAAAAGATTGTCTTCTCCTGAGAACTTTCACCGAAAAATTGCAAATACCTACTTTTTTATGCCCAAAAAGTTGCATCCAAAAAAGATTTAATACAAATTAAAAAAATTGCATTTCTTGGATAGATTGCTCAAAAATCCGCAAATCATCAACTTTAGCTCACCATTCCTAGCTGAATTGTTCTCGCCACGGATTATTTTGCAATTGTCAGTCGTTATGTGTATTTGTTATGCGGCTCTGGTATCTAATCTCTACAGGCCTTGAGCCAGTTGTGTGTCAACCGACGGTCATTCCCCTGTCCGTAGTGCTCGCTGCTATTTTTGCCTGACGACGTTTGTTTGTTATTTATTACAACACTCAACACATACGCTTGACTGTACGCAGTTACTGAGTTATATTAGGTTTGTGGCTGCATATTAAGTTGGGTGCAGTTTGTCTAGATATGTTTAAACTGTCTTTCAACTTGTTTTCGTTTTTTCTGTCTTTTATTGTTGATGGGGTCCCGAGATCCGATAATGCTTCTTATAATGTGTTTAGGGTAATTGCGATACACACTAACAGTAGGAATGGCTTTCAGTTTGACAGTTTAAAAACATTCATTGCGTTATTTACGTTGTTGAGCGGACGAATTTTTCGAAAATATCAATCAACTAGCTGCGCCCCGAGGTTTCACCCGCGTAAGTGTTGATCTCGTGGGAATATCGGGATAAAAAGTAGCCTATATGTTAATCCAGGGTGTCAGCTACCTCCATACAAAATTTTATCAAAATTGATCCAGCCGTTTGAGCGTGAAGAAGTAACATACGAGGGGGCGTTTTTAAGTTCGCGGAATGGAGGGTGAGAAGTGAAAATAAAAATACAAAATTATTTTTCATTTTCAATATATTCACCTGCTACCCTTATACATTTTTCAGATCTTTCAATTAGCTTATGTATACCTTCATAAAAAATGCTTTGTCTTTGTCCGAAAAATAAGCTGAAACCGCGTCCTTCACTTCTTCATCAGTTGAAAATTTCTTGCCACGAAGTTCTTTTTTCAGTTTTGGGAAGAGGTAATAATCACTGGGAGCCAGGTCTGGGCTGTAGGGTGGATGGTCTAAAATATCGAAGCCATCTTATGCAGGGCAGCCAACGCAACACGGCTCATGTGAACAGGCGCGTTGTCGTGAAGAAGAAGGACACCTTTGGTCAATTTACCCCTCCTTTTTTCTTTAATGCTTTCTTTCAACCTCTCGAGGATAGAAGCATAGTATTCTCCGGTTATAGAAACGCCTTTATCTTTATAATCGGTCAACAGGATCCCTTCTGAATCCCAAAACACTGTTGCCATGATTTTTCCAGCCGATTGTGACACTTTAAGCTTCTTGGGTGGTGGTGTGCCTTTTTTTGTGCCACTGCATAGAGTCCTGTTTCGACTCAGGTTCATAATGATGAACCCAAGTTTCATCTCCAGTAACAATTCGACTTAATAGTCCATCATTATCTTCGTTACAGAGGTCCAAAAACGTGCGAGAACACTCCACGCGGTGTTGTTTTTGAGGCGGCGTGAGCATTCTTGGCACCCATCTTGCACTGACCTTTGTCATGCCAAGATGATCGTGTAGAATTTTGAAAATTGTCGTATCCGATACTCCAACCATTTCTGCAAGCTGTTTCTTCTTTAGTCTGGCATCTTCCAATATTATTTTTTCGACTTTTTTAATGATTTCCGGAGTAGTCACCTCGATCGACCGTCCGGGCCGTGAGTCGTCTTCAAGTGAGGTCCTGCCTTGTTTAAAGAGACTGTGCCACTTGCCATGGTTTTACCCGGGCAAGAGTCCCCGTAAACGGATTCCATCTCTTCCAGTATATTTTGAACTGACTTTCCTTGCGTGGTAAGGAACTTTATTACGGCACGGTACTCGATTTTTTCCATAATTCACTTTCTTCCCAATTGAGTGGTTTGTTTGACGATAGTTCAAAGACTAATGATCCAATTAAGATAAAACCTGGTATTTATACTAATATTGAGTGGCTGAAGTTGTGGCCATCCCGATAATGACCTATTGTTATCCCCTCCCCCCCATTCCGCGAACTTAAAAACGCACCCTCGTACATATAAACACACACACACACACACACACTTACAAACTTTCGCCTTTATAATATTAGAGTGATGGATTAGCAATATCTTCAAAAGGATTAAAATTGTGATTGATAGTGTGTTACGCAATTCCCTGTGCTGGAGTAAGAAGTAGAATTGTTTGATTGGTATTTTGAAATAATATACAGTTTAACTACTCCTGTATGTAATGACAATGAGTATGACAGTTCCGTCCACCGGGCCACCTATCGAAAACGTACAATATTGGGCACTTGTTGGTGTAGAAATTTCTATCGTACTCTAATCCAATGCTAAATCTTTTAGCTGTTTATGGCTACAATTTGCTTTTTTTCTTCAGTTAGTCCATGAGTGAAATTCACATAATAATCCATGGTCATGAAATAAGTATAGGCTCTTAGTATGTCAGTATTAGCAATTAGCTTTGAATGTTGGTATCACGACTCACGAGTTGTAATAGTTTTCAGTCAATCTTGTCAGCTCTTGTTGCTAAGTCGTCAGACTTTCTCCAGCTGATAAGGCAGGTAAACCTAGACATATTATCTGGAAGCTTATTCATGCCTCTAGCATTTTATGAGTCCATAATCGCCCGATTAGCAAACAAGAACGGTACAGAAAGCAATTACTAAGCAAGCATCTTATTAAGCGATTTACTTGTTTCTGATGAGAATTTAGTAAAATTGGTATTATAATTACCATTAATTCAATTCAATTAACCAGCCAGTTGACCAATTAAGCATTCAATGTCTAAATGAAGATTTTTTTTTCTAAAAAAGAATCGAGTCCACCGGTCTTTAGTCACGATTCTCATACCCAACCAGACAGATATTCAAAGTAATTTAGATAGTATTTTAACATAGATAATCAGCGACGGTAATTTAAATGCTGTTTCGTGCTATTCTGACGCGCGAAGTGCTACTATTGTGGCTGCTAACGTCCGCTCGTGCACCGACCGAAGCACGCGAGATAATTTAAAACATTTTCTTCACTTATCTATCGCGTAAATAACGCGACCGGTATTGTCTTGTAGCCGACTCGTTTCGCGTGAGAACGCCCCGTTTACTCGACAGGGGAAACTTCATAATTCTCCGCACCCCCTGTATTACCCCCAGTGTACCTAAAGCTACATTCAACAACACCGTTTGTACATGATCTTTTACTTATCTCGAGCTGGTTCAGTTCGGTCTCTAAAAAAAATAAATCACGTCCGTTCGAGTCCGGCAATAAAATTCAATAGGCACGCTATAAAATAAATATCGGTTTCTTCCTACTGGAATCTAATAACCAAGTGAAACGATACGGAGATACTGGGACTGAGCTGTAAGCATGATTGATAACGGAGACAAGCGAGGCACGTTTTCGCGAAGCGGCATCATTAAATCCCAGTCCACTTCTTCTATTTATGGTGGCCCGCTGTCTGCCCGCATATTGATTGCGGCGACCGGTTGCACTGCTCGTAAGACCTAAAGCCGAGTTTATGAATTTATCGCAGCGGTAATTTTCACGTCCAACGGGCATATACGTACTTATATCGCATCTCGTGATCAAACATGGTCTAACGAGCTGAACGAATTCATAAAATCTTTTGCAGGTTTTCGTTTGCTTGCGACTCCTCAAGTGTGATAGATCGCCTTTATCGCTAAGATCAAAGGGCAGCTTTAAATTTCGGACGTAGTGTAGTGTAGTTGTAAGGAGTGATGTGTGTTATTCGCAGAGCACGTAGGAAGATGTGGCGGGCGCGCGGTCGTCCATGTAACTAAAGCCGCGGCCGCAACCCGACACCACGCTCAAGGCTTCCCATGTGGATTAACACCGCGTTTTTCTTTAAATCGTCTTGCTCAGCGAGCGCAACAGTTGCTTAAAGTTTTTTGCCTGAAGGTTTTCTGTTTTTTGTCCAACTAATATAAGACAAATGCTCCTATAGCCTTTGAAAAATAATTTATACGCCTCACGATAAATGACTCAACCCGACCGTGAGTGGGCCTAAGTTATGCTGTCATTCCGTCTCTTCATCATGCGCTGATATACTGCAAAATGCATCTCGATTTTCTCAACGGACCGTAAATGGCAAGAAATGAGAAAGTAGCCGGTTAATAGATACAATAGGGCTGGATAGGTCTCGCTGTGCAACTTTCCTTCGTTGTAAAAAGTTGTAGAATGATAGCACTACGTGCAATACGTTCTTAATACTAGTGCAGATATCGGTCGTTTCGTAAGAACTCGATAAACGTAATTACTCCATTACACAGATGCTTGATAAATTATTGCTATTTAAGTATGACGAACGAATCTCTTTAAATCAGTAGGAATTTCCGAACATGTAGTGATGGTATGGTGCAACAGATAGTGTATCTTGCATTTTCTTAGTGTTTAGCTTTCGACACAGCTGGAATAGGCTAGCAGACCTATAAAAGGTAGCAACCGTGCGAACTTTAGCCAACCCGCGGCTTGCAAGACCGTTTCGTGTAGTTGTGATCAAGTTTTTATAAAGTTATCGCAAGTATCCACTTGCAGGACACTATTGCCATACATGGTAGGGCTTTGGAGCCGGTTTTTGTTGGCATCGTACTGTTGAATTCAATCTTGATAAACATGCGCCTTGTTTGCGTACATTTAGGAGTCGTTTGGTTTAATATTTCGCAGTAGCACCCATAATTTAGCTTCGGTTGTAAGTTGCAACGTCGTGTTTTACCGAAACTTTCATGGTTTGAAGTTAGTAATTGATTTCTTTACCGGTAGAATATTATAAGAATGAGATGCGTGAGGAATCTGTAGTAAATAGAATGCGTATCGCCGAGAGCTGAATATCCGTGGATAATGCACCGCACGTAGCCCACGCGGTTGCGCTGGCGCGGCGTCTCGCGTCGCTGTCGCCCGCTGCGCCCACGCCAAGCGCGTCGCAGATTCGACGCGTGCTCCAGATATAACAGATTGAATGAATTACACGCCTTTTATCAACAAAACATCCTTCATTAATTTTAGTACGTACTGCGTACTTTGTTTTTTTTTATCATGTTTGTTGAAATAATACTTAACCTTATTTGATGACGATTCAAGTCGAGTTTACTTTTTTTTTCAATAATTCACAAATTTAAATGAATTACAAGTTGTACTACTAAACTATGAACATAAATATTCACGAGTATGTTTCGTTGTAGTTATGATCGCCTATTTATTTTTACTAGTGTGAAGTTCTTTTTATGTAAACTAAGGATTATTATGAGCTCATGTAAGTTTACGTAACCATCAATCACTTCGTTTTTCACAATATTCTTAGTAAAAATGTATTCGTGCACACATCACTAGAAACTTCTGAATTATTCATCAGTTTTTTTTTTCTCATAATCCTAAGACTAACGGTAAAGTTCGCTGTAAAAATGAAAATAGCATTTTTCTGGTCCCAGAGGAAAGAAAAATAATAAAGAAAATTAATCAAACAGTATACCTACCGCAAAAAAAATTCGAATGTTCATAACCCCTGAATCTAAAGTCATGTTCACTACTTTCCGCCCCGGGTGTATAAAATTCTACATTCACTTAAGTAATAAATGTTAAATCCGTCCATATTATTTACTTTTCCAGAATAATATATTTTTAAATTCCATATTTTCTGCCCCGATGCGTACAAAATTCAAACATTTCAGCGTATGAAATTCATAGAAGCAAAGTTGTAACGCTAGTTGTATGTAACTAGAATAGAACTGGAGCGGTCAATGAACCCGCGCAGCTATTATTATCGCGACAACTACTGTAATAATGTTTGGAAAACACGAGCATGATTTCAGGCCAAAATTGCTGGCTTATTAGCGAATTAATAATATCAAAATATCGTAGAATTTACAAGCGCGTAGATAAGTTACATAATGTGCATTACCAGGCGCACAGAGATCGGCGACAAGTCGTTTAAGATCGTGTGTAGGTTGGCTCCGTCAACGTTCGGACCCAGGACTCTTAATTATGTTCTGACAGTAATATTTGTACCGCCTCGCGCCTGCTGTTCTTGGCGATTTAATGTTGGTTTAACCGAAGTAATATATTCTGTTCGATTGATTTACCTAATGATACAAATGCAATTACAAAATGTATAGTGTTGTTAGCACTTTAAATGTTCAAAATGTCAGATAAAAACATTGAAATAAAACATCGGTCTAATGCGCCTGATTTCAGTGATTCATCAGCTTCCGCTGACGTCTTCATAATAAATGGTTTTAGATTGATTATAAATTATTCTTAATCGTCGGAATTTATCTTCGGAAAATACCTAAATTAAATATAGCATTGTTGTTGTAAATTATGGTAAACTATCCAGGAAAAGAAAAACCAGGTTTTTAGTCAAAAGATGAATCGATGTTTAATTTATGGGTTCTTTAACCTTAGCCATTTTTTTATTAGCATGCCCCAAAAGATTTATGCTCCTTCGAAAACGAGGACCCACTGTATTCACGTAGAATTTCTTGAAGAATTTTCTGCTTCAAACTGCTGTTCTTTCAAGTTAGAATTTGGAATATAGGCTCGCTTCTAATCAAAATTAAACGTTATTTATTTAAATTAGACTGGGAATCAGCACTTTTCAAACGACAAAATTACATAAGACATTCATTACTTCCTAATGCTTTCGCTGGGAAGAAGTGGCGCAACAAACTCTCTAGCTGCAGCAGTACAGTAATCCCTGTTTTGTCTTGTGTCTGTCTGTCGATTTCCGTGTCTCTGGCTTCACAGTATCTTCTTATCTTACCTCTGGTGAGTTTTCAAGCTCAGGTCAATAAAGCACTAAGATTTTTATCCCCGCACAGCTGGCAACAGTGGCAACCCTACTTACAAGCACTTGGCTTGGCGTTAACCCTGAAGTCGGGCGTAGGGTCAACGCACGCGCACGACCTACTTACAGTGCACGTCGCCGCGCCGCTTGCAAATCTCTAGCGCATAGAATCGCAACGACTAATGCCGCCATATTGTGTGATTTGATTTGTTAGGGCTACAGCAAACAGTACTTTTAGCTATGAAGAGCGCTGATTTAGCGACTAGATCAATGAGCGGCCGATGCGGCCATCGATCGCGTTTTGAGGTCCTGGTAAAAAATATCAGCAAACCGTGTTTTCCAGATTCCAAAGTCTCTCTAACTTGCATAAGGTCCTGGTAATGCGTTAATAAATAGGGCGCCAATTTCCATTAGGATTTGACACCTCATTAGCCATTTATTTTAATTAACAACAGCAATCTGGTAGCAGTGACTACCTTGGATTCATTATACACATACATTCAATAAACTGTAGTTGTCTCACAGCTACACTTAGGCTTTGATAAATAAGTTTGTGAGTCCTTTGCTAATTCCAAACAGGCTAAACTGCTTACTTGAGTCACGTATCATCTTTTAATCCGTTAAGCTAGATACCAAATCCATCCAACAGATGAGTATTTTAGTACAGAAGCTTACTGTTAAGGCTTCTAAGTTCTGATCCTAACCACTACCGCGAACCATAGAACCATTTGTCTTTACATCTATCCTAACTACGATCTTCTCCGTCCATGACCTCTTAAGGAGATGGTCTACCCGTCCATGGGACATTACACACTAATAATAGACCCCACATTATCATTAAGATTTGTTTCATAACGTGAGCTCCTAACATCAACAACGTATTTATCTCCGAGTTTCTTTATAAAGAATGTTTTATGTGTTACTTACTTTAATATCTCTGCCGCTACATAAGCTATTCACATAATCAAGACCTAATTGCGAGGTGTGGTCTGGATACGTTATTGCTCCAACTAATTATTATAACTCGGAGAGTCGAGATTAACTTGCGTGCTCACGCAGACTGCGATCGGTCACGCTCGACCAACCACAATCTTATGATACAAGTTTTATGGATAAAGTGATTGCCAGACATACGAACTAGCGATTTATAGCGCGATAATGTTCTTAGTTTCACGAAGCTCGTGTGGAAAAGTGGAGCAATTGGCCCTTACCCGTTGGCCTTTCGAAAGTACATTTTCGGAATATTTTCGTGCTAATTCGTTTGCGCAACAAAGGTTTTTCGGAAAGCGTTTATAACACTTTTCTTGCGACAAAACGTTTAGCTGCTCCTATAAATTAGTATAAATTACACTGCCATGTTGTATAATCGTGTCTATTTATCTTCGATCAACGTCTACTAAATGTACTATAATTATAGTCGTATTTAAATTGAGAGGCGCTTGATTTAATCGCGTTGTTATTTGATTATACCTGCTCCCCCATCCTCGGCAATGTAATACCAGCCAAATATAGACGTTTCTCCTAATAATGCACTACGACTTTTGAATAATTTAACCTCGAAAATAATTAATAACAGCTTGATTTATACAGAGCTATTAAAATAATACTAATCAATATTTGAATGTCGAATTCAAACGCCACATAACTCTTTAACTTTATTACTATATTTTATCCTTGCGTTAACCTTAATAAATAAAATATTGCGACTGCATGATGGTGTTACGTATAAAACAGAGAACAACAATAAAAAATGGAACCCTATGTTTGTTATCAGCAACATTGTGTTTATATCAACGCGAACGGGCCGTTTATAGAGCAAAATAAAAGAAAAAAAAAAAACAATGGCGTACGTGACCTAGGAACACGTCGCCCGAGTTATGACAGTTTTCCATGCCTTATATCACGATTCACTTCTACGAACATAATAAGACGTAGTAGAGCTATCTACGACACGAAACAATACCTAAAACAGTAATTATACCTACACGTTAATTACCATGGCTAACTACTGCAGCGATTACAATGATACGTTGTTAGTCAACAATGCAATATAATTGACGTTGCCCCATTAAATAGCAGTGATAATTCATGCAAAGAATATTAAGCTTACAGTACAGGACGTTCATACTATCAAAATAAGTAAGTTGCAGTTGCCTGGAATTTGTTGTGAAGGGAGATATTCGAGTAGATGCGGGAATTGTGAGGATCGCGCCAGGACCATTAGCCGTATTGTTATTGCCAACATTCCCAGTAATGAACCGCTCGTTTTCGTCCTTTAATATCACCGCTTTTACTCCCCTTACTCACTGTAATAGTCCTCCAGCTTGATTTCACTTCATCTCATCGGTTCTCTATCCCT
Source organism: Gortyna flavago (assembly GCA_963669345.1). NCBI lineage: Eukaryota > Metazoa > Arthropoda > Insecta > Lepidoptera > Noctuidae > Gortyna > Gortyna flavago. The sequence continues at coordinate 14,202,693 of OY770129.1, forward strand.
CTAATTAATTCCTTTATTTTCTGAGCGCACCGTTTTTTTTCCAGATTTCAATTTACAATCCTTAATATTACGAGTTTCAGTTGTGTCTGTATGCATTCTGATGAGGTATAAAGCTCGGCGATATTGGCTTTTCGAGTGAGTGCCTTTACAGTCTAGGTAGAGAAACTCACCGCAGTTGTTTTTCCAATTCGAGCTCCCTCTGACATTTTTCCAGCGGTTTCCTCGCGCCATTCACGCCAGTAAGGTACTCGACGAAGGGCGATTTACATGGAAACTTAGTAAAATATTCACATCAGTTGCCGATTGTCACGTTATATTGAGATATTCAAACTTTCTCTCAGTCGGGATTGTGCATCTCATCTGCATAATGAGATGCCCGGCATTGTGTTACAGCTGCAGCGGCTTATCATCGCTGCTATTGAGATTATTCATTTCAAAGGGAAAAGTACACTCTTCGATATACATAGGTGTATAAAACACGGCCGCCCTCGTGACGTAACGAAAGATATTTCCACACTTTCGCCCACGAATCTCGACGGCGGCGGCCGAGGTGAAGTTCAAGACTATTTATAAAACGAGCCGAGCCTTACTTGGCGCCTATTGATCGTGCAGAGAGCACGCACCCCGTATTACGGTAGGTTAGTAAGCCCGCGGCTGGCGTCGTGGCGTCGTTCGTAGCTCCCGGAACGCGCCGAGACCAGCCGAAATTTTACATCCCCGGCCGTATTGATCGGACTTGACATTGAAATCGTAATAGACGCAAACAGCTGGGAAGTGAGGGTGCGTGCCGGGACGCCGGGTCCCCGGGCCCTCCTCACGCAAGCCTGTCTTGCCTCCCGCGTTCCGCCCGACCTACCTTTTCCGATATAGATTTTTTCGTTTTTTCTGTAAACAAAAAACAAATTCCCTTGAGTTTGTTCAAGTTCGCCGTCTAGATTGAATTGTCCATTAAAGTTATTCATCGGCGTTCAGATTTAGTTATGAGTTGAACGTTTGTAACGTCTAGTAATTATGCACGAGAGCCCTAAGACGGGCGCTGCAGCGTTCTAAAATCGCATTTATATTCAGTGCGGTCGGGGTTTGAATGTTATCTAAAATCCGTGTTTAGGTGTTGGTCGGGATTGCTCTAATCTGGAAACTAAACACATTGTTGAGTTGGCCGAAGCTTTGTTCTCCGACGACTCTGGGATGCTGTAGTTATTCGTACGCAAAATTAATCCTCGAACTTGGTCGAGTCGAGAACTCGAGACAGTAAAGTTTGCAAAGTTTTCTGTCGCACAAGTTATTTTATATTGTTTGCGTATCCATTGTTGTTGAGGAAAATAAATAGTGCATGTTTTATTGTGAGTTTATTAAATGCACGGCCATATTTGTTAACAATTGGCTGGATAAGATTAAACGTACGTTTGGCGTTATCGTTAGGTATTTTGTCACGTAGTTTTCCATTACAATGTGTCTAAACATAGCTTTATCGTTTGAAATACATAAGACTATGTATACTTTAGCTCGTGTGTTATCCTCGGGTTTCTTATCACTCATATAATATGTTGAGGCACTTCCTGGGCTACGGCGACAAGTTCCACCGCTTGGCTTCGTTTCCTGCAACAAACTATCTTGCTAAGCAACACTTTGCAGTCGTTGACAGCGACATTAAATTTTCTTTTCTGATAACAAGCTAATTGCGAGTTTTTTCCTAGTTTCTACGCAATTACCACCGTAGGTCTGGGCACCCGTTTTCACTGATAGCAAATTTAATAGATATAATTTTGCCCAGGTATCAATAGATTCTACGGGAAGGTTTATCAGAGTCACACTTTGTTCCTCTAAATTCAATGGACCGTTACAAATTCCAGAATTCTGTAAGTCACAGCCAATTTCATTGAAAGCTATCTAACTAAGAGCTTTGGCAAAAATGGAAAAACGAAACTAGTTGATCCCGCTATTGAAATGGAGACTACAGTAGTGAATGTGTTTAGAAAATTAAAAAAGAGAGATGATAGAGTAATTTACGAGATCCGCTTTTGATTCTAGGTTTGCCAATTTGTTCTGAGCTAGCGATAATTTAAAATTCAATCTAGTTTAATCTGTGGGACGGTCTGCAAAGCCGATCGGGGCGCGGAAAGTTGAAGACACGCCGAGATGTTTTTGCTGAATACAGATCAGTTCCATCGAAATTATTCCATTACCGCAGCTGTTCCAATAGAAAATTTCATAAATAAAAAATGCTAGCGGTGTCTGCTCCGGTGCGATTCTATGGAATCACGGCACCTCCAAGTTAAATAAGTGATCACCGGTAGGCGACGACGTGAGCTGAACTGCGATAGGTTTGTACCTAAGTTTAGATTATATTAGTAATAGATTTGCATGGATGACTTGGGTACTATTTTTTTCTTTCTATTTCGTTTTCCATGAATTGCACAGAATTTTTATCCTTCACACAGAATAAATCAAAGCTGTGCAGAATGACAAATGTTGCATTGTGTTTGGTTTCCATTTATTTGGCGCCCAGTCAGCCAGTATAAACAGACAAAACATAATTATCAATCACGACGGAAACAGGAGCGGCGGGTGAATAATTAATGCTTATTTGATTATTAATTATGATCGATACAATTTATCAGTTCACTAATTTTAAATAGAACATAAAGGTCGATAGATTGGCTGTGGCGGAGCGGGCGGGTGGCTCGGCCGCTAATCGATCGATGTCTGTGTGCACTGCTTCTGGCTGCTGCACCCGCGGCCGATCATTTGTCTCACTCCATTCCACGACCTTTCCCGATACACCATCCTTGTCGCTTCGTTATTCATCGTCCCTAACCACCCGGTAGTCGGTTGGCTCCCGGTGTTCTCCCGTATTTAGACACTGCACTATCTAATTTATGTTTTAAATTGTCCGCTTTTAAGTCCTTCGGGCATACTACGGTAACGACTATATCTATGGTTATCGTTATGAGTTTGCGAGATGTAATGGGCTATATCATTATAAATTTGTCTGGCTTCTAAGTTTTGTTAAGTTCAGACGGCACCTGTTATGAATGTGGCGCAATTTTGCCCTTTAACGGTTCGACCTTTATTTTAGTATATTATTTGTTTTCTATCGATTATGTTGTTTCTATTACTCCAATATTGTTTCGAAAGGTTAAGTATTGGACATCTACTTTCAATTGTAGCGGAGCCTTGGCACGAGCTCGCCTCTAGTCGGCCAGCATAGGAATAGCGCGGTGGCATTTCGTATCACAAGCGTGCGCCTGCGGTGTAGGCCGCTTACATAACGCACCTGCCATATCGGGCCGAGCACCGCACCTCACGTTCACTCGCTCATTCTATGAATTACTTATAGGTCATAGACCTCATCCATTATTTAATTCTGCCCTGCACACTATCGTATCGATCAATGATTTGTATTTCTGCCACCGAGTGCAACGCTTGTAATTTTGTAAACCACTCGACATCTTGTTCAAATCATTTGAACCGCTCGCTTTATTCGAGAGTTTGTAACACAAAATAAATAGTGTATGAGAGGATGTTATCTGCGCTGAAATCGCTCGGCGGAAATCTTGGCTTTTCTTTCTTTCGTAATCCCAAGTTTTAGGTGCTTCTTTTTTTGTTCATCTGTAAATGCGCCAAATCCTTCAGCATCCCCGAGGAGTTGGCGGTTGCGGATAAAACGGGAATCGACTGCTTAAACACTGCGAGGGCTTTCGTGAAACACTGCCAACACCCTCTGATCAAATTTTAAACTGGGTTAGCTCTTTAACTACTTCTGCGTTAACGTCTTTTAGTGCGCCATTATTATTTACAGTTTAGTGCAGGATTTAACAGTGTGGGTCTGGGGGGTGTCGTCTGTCGTGACATTTACAAGCTGAGGATAATTCATGTGTCACGTCACATAATTCAAGCGGCGTGACTGGTTTCGTACAAAGTATTACAGTAATACATCATGAGTTGTAGAAAAATACAAAACGAGCTATCAGGTTGCGAGGTACAACAGTGTTAGTTGTTAGTTGGCCCCGCCTAGTCGTGGCTCGGGACGATAAATCGTGGCGGGTCGGTGCCTCCGGTTAATACTTGGGACTGAAATAATAATATACATCATCCTGGTACTACACGCTTCGCCTCCAACACACCTATATTATATTAACAGTTAGAATAAAATTAATAACTGCGAATCCAATTCTAAAGTTAATGACTGCTTTATAAGTAGTTGTATGCAGTTGGAAGCAGCACGCCCAGTTGTATTGGAAGCAGCACGCCCAGTTGTATTGGAAGCAGCACGCTCAGTTGTATTGGAAGCAGCATGCCCAGTTGTATTGGAAGCAGCACGCCCAGTTGTATTGGAAGCAGCACGCCCAGTTGAACATTTCTCTCTGTTTCCTTTCTACGGTATAAACTTATTTCGAATTGATTTGTTATGGTTTGCAGTAATACGCATTACCTGTTTTACGATTACTCTGATCTGCAGGCTTTTCCACCGGCACTAATTTATCCGGTGTATAAATTCTAGTAATTTCTAAATCAAAGTTGATTTTATGAATGAAGTGGTTTCTTATTTGTTAGTCATCTGGCGATTTCTGCATTCATTATTGTAGGTAGGTAGAGGTACTGCGTCGGTGGATGCCAAATGCGGTTGCATCATCAAATATTATGCGATAAACATAGTGTGACCTTCCAGTTGTTGTTGCGAGTTAATATATTTTTTATTGAATTGTGTATGATAAAAGTATTTACATTGTTTGTTTTATTTATAACTAGCTTCCGCCCGCGGCTTCGCCCGCGAGGTATGTCGATAAAAACTATCCTATGTCCTTCCCCGGGATGCAATCTATCCCTCTGCCAAATTTTATCGAAATCCGTTCAGTGGTTTAGGCGTGAAAAGGTAACATACAGACAGACAGAGTTACATTCGAATTTATAATATTAGTATGGATAAATAAAAACTGTGTGGGAGAGTAAATCTATTAAGATTCCATTTACGTATGTATGTAATGACTAATGAATCACTGATAGCTTTGAAGGTTAAAAAAAAATAAAAGAAGCGTACTATAAACAACTACCTACTTGTATAATACCATTCCTGCGCATACGACGATAACTCTATTAAACTGTATCCTAAATCCTTTAGGCCTGAGTTCACCAACATTCTAACCATCGGTTAGGTATTTAAACAGTTGATTTCCTTAGGAAATTTGACATAAATCAACTGTTTAAATACCTAACCGATGGTTAGAATGTTGGTGAACTCAGGCCTTAGGAGCACAATTTGTTGCATCTATTTGCATATCAATGTACTCGTAATAATGGATTCGTTATTATGGGAACGGAATGCTAATATTCTCTCTAATTCGAAGGCTAACTGCTTCAGGATTAATGTGTTGTAGTAATAGATGTTTATACCATCGTTTAGTGGTTTTTTTTTTGCATAAAACAGCGAGATGAGCTGGACTACTTTAATAAAGATTGGTCGGAGGTAGAGAGAGAGTAGAGAGGTCTTTGCCCAGCTGTGGGACAATAATAGCATAACATAACGCCTTATTTCTCTGTATGGTAGGTCAGAGGTGTACCCACATTTCGCCAGTTATGTTCATAATTATGATTACAGCAAATAAACGCTAGGAGAGTATACAAAGGTATTAACATTCAATGTGACGCATCAGTAAAAAATTTTTTATCATCAATGGAATTAATAAAAAACAAACATGTTTACGAAAAGTAAAAATACATAAATTACTTTTTTTTTGGCAGATAAACAGAGTTATGAGGTTAATTAGTGGCCAAGTACTTATCGGAGCCATATTTGGCATCAATGTGGTTAGCGAAAAATAGGTGGGATTGCAATATTGTGAAACTCACAGTAATCTCATTTTTTATTCTATTTATTTATTTTTGTAACATGCAGTGGGTAATAGGCTAAGTGTCTGTGCCTCAGAAAGCGCGTTAAGCTGTTGATTCCAGCTGTCATTCGTGGATCTTTGACAGTCGTTACGGGTCGCCAGAGGCCCGAAAGTCTGACATTCCAGGTCTTACCAATTACCCAGTAACTGGGTTGTGAAGGTCAGTCGTTCCATGTAAAATACTGGTTTTAAGCTGCAACCGGTTAGTCAGGAAGCCGGCCCCAACATAGTCGGGAAAAAGCACTAGGCAGATGATGGGTATAGGTACATACAGGATATTAACGTGGGATGCATAGTAAATTCTATATTTACTTTTCCGGCAAGATGATCGAAGACTCGCTATACCTATGCTTTGTTGTAGCAGATAAAACCAAACGGCGCGTGGGCAACGACTGATATCATTGTTCGCGATTGTTCCACCTTTATTTTCTATTAATAACGTAATAGTAATTGATAACTACGCCGCTAATACTCAAATGAATAGCCATTGATGGTGATATCACAAAATATAATACCTAATACATTTTGATGAGTGCTTCAGATATATCTATAGTAATATAAAGCTGAAGAGTTTGTTTATTTGATTGAACGCACTAATCTCTGGAACTACCGGTCGGATTTTAAACATCACGCTAGGACTCTTAGGAGCCGAGCAAAAAGAATAAAACTCAGAAATAACGCTATGCGAAAACGAAGTAAAAGCGCAGGCAGGCGATGCGATGCGACGAGGTGGGTCGGCGTATCAAGAAACACGCAGACGAAGTCGCGGGCAGAAGCTTGTCTTTTTGATGAGTGCTTCAGATAATGTAAAGTTACATAAGAGCTGTAGGTAAGTACAGTGACCGATAGACTAGTTATCTATTGCCTTGTAATTGTAACATGTGTTGACTAGATTGGACTAGTTTAGTAGTACTTATAGTACTGAATTACATATATTAACGAGTTCCACTTAGCATACATGCATCCGGCGAGGATGCATGTATGCTAAGTGGAACTCGTTTGAATGGTCGGATTGAGGTGTCGGACCTTTTAAATGGGTTTGTATGCTCAATTTAGTCTTAATGTTACACATTTAAATGAAATTGAACTGTGTGCCTGTCCAAATAAGGTAGTTAATTAAAGTTTACATTGCAAAAGAGGCGTGCCAACTAAGACAAAATATGCGTCTTTGTACACGAGGTTCTAAATGTCTTTCTTTATCATTTCAAGTAAATGACGGTTAATAAGGTTTAAAATGGCGGTAATTGCTTAATCTTTTATCAATATGTGGTTTAAAACGGTCATGTATTAAAAATTACTGTCGTTAATCACACTCATATTATAAAGGCGAAAGTTTGTGAGTGTGTTTGTTACTTCTTCACGCACAAACGTCTGGAACAATTTTGATAAAATTTGGAATGGAGGTAGCTGACACTCTAGATTAACACATAGGATTTCAAAATTCTAATGTTTTCGAGCATCACGCTCTGAAAAGCTCCGCTGGTAGTCTGTCTGTTATCTCTTCACGCTTAAACCGCTGAACCGATTTAGATGAAATTTCGTATAGAGATAGTTTGAGTCCCGGGAAAGGACATACAATAGTTTTATCCCGATATTCCTACGGGATCGAGACTTATGAGGGTGAAACCGCGGGGCGCCGCTAGTTACACATAAAAACTTGTTGCACTTACCGCCCTTTAAGTAATCTATATTTTTTCTTTCATTATCATCATTAGCAACCTTGTTCCACCCACTGCTGGTTTAGGCCTCTTTCATTTTGTGCCATGCTTCCCAGGTCTGTGCGAGACTTATCCAGGTCTTCGCTGCGATCTACTGTAGGTCGTCCACCCCACCAAACTATTTTCTCTTTAAAAATGAAAAGTCTCAGCACTATTTTCTTCGCCTACAACTGAAGTATCATACAGGCTCTTACAGAGTTGCAGACAGGCGCGACGCGACACGCGAACGGCGTGGAGCAATTTTTATGATTTGTAAACTTCATGAAAATTGTTCTACCGGAGTCGCGTCGCGCCTGTATGAGGGGAGCCTTAAGTTAAAATTGCCGCTATAGCCCGGTTCCCATCACTCAAGCCTCCAATCGCTTCTCCGTAACAATGTAGACAATTTGTAGTTGGCTAGCGTAGTACAACATTTAGCATGTTATGTAAGGGTCGAGCGGACATGTTTATTGTTGTTATACGTTCGCCTTGGCGCGGGCGTTATCCTCTGCGACCGCGATACTAGGCCGCGGCTTATCGCGATGTAATAAGTATGTACGACGCGCATAGCTTTGAGTATAGTATGGAAATACGCGTCTGTGTCGGCAGTTTTAAGACGCTTATTATGTGTTTTGTAACACTGCATTCTGTAATAGTCTAGACTAGACAAATCTTAAATACTACAAGCTATAACACTTACAATTGAAAAAATTGGTCCTCATCGCTGTCAATGGGAAAAGTGCCCAAAAGGCTGGCAACATAAGTCTAGACATAAATTTAATTCTGTTCGACGCCTGTTATCAGTATCGATTTCTTATGAATCAGACAACTACCTATGTTTGTCCAAACAAACATTATTTGACAAATTAAAAGCTGCTATAACAAAAAACATGTAGATAAAATTACAATAATTATCATTCTAAACTATGAGATAGTAATTATCTCGAAATTTCTGTTTAAATGTTTATGATTGAGGATATCGATTTATTAACAAACATGAAAAGTAATATCTTGTTTGTAAGTACATAATTTAAAAGGTAACAATCTTAAAGTAATAATAATTATGTACGAGTATACAGAGTCAAGAGCAGTGGTGGCCCAGTGGTAACGGCCGCGACTTACGAGTTGAAGGTCGTCGGTTCGAACCCAGACAGGCGCTTTACTTTGTGTAAATTATTTCATCACCATTGCTCTCAAAACGGTGAAGGAAAACATCGTGAGGAAACCGGCATGTCCTAGAACCAAAAATTCGAAGACATGTGACATCTGCCAACCCGCACTGGGCCCGCGTGGTGGATTACTGCCCACTCCCTCTCACAGAGAGGAGGCCTGTGTCCCAGCAGTGGGAACATTATAGGCTAATTATGTATACAGAGTCAAATTTCTGCAGTTTCGCTAGCTAATTTAATTCGACCCTGTAGGTATATTTAATTACACTTATCACCCCTCTGCTTTCATCGGGAGTTTAAAACGGAGGGGGGGGGAGAATAAATGCATAATATATATAAGATAACTAGCTGACCCGGCCACGCGTTGCTGTGGCTAACGTTTTTATAATTTTTTTTTCTATCCTATCTTTCAAGTTGGATCAAACTGCACACGGTGTACAAATTTGATTATAAAAACTTTTTTACGTTTAAGGTAAAAAGTTTTTATTTTTCACTTTTTAGTGAGAGAGTTTGTAATTTATTTACTTAAGTTACAATAGCCTAACGTCAACTGCTCATCACCTTTTACAAAATATTGCTTTTCCCGATGCTGGGACGTTAATTTTTGAGGAGTTCTCCTGGTAAGAACCTGGAGAACTCCACTCCACCACCACACGCATTGTAACGAGCATAAATTGCTTAGCAACCATATTAAATTAATCGAATCGCATCTCGTGAAATATTTATCATTACTTAATTAGTTTCGATGGTCGTCTGTGGTCTTCATCATCAGCTCCACTTTACCAAATGATGATTTCCGAGACCAAATGCTCAAGTTACTCTAAAAAATATCCAAATCGCTATAGGTTTGCCAATAAAATTTGAGGGTTTCCCTCGATTTCCCTGGGATCCTATCATCAGATCCTGACCTCATGGGACCACTTGGGAAGTATACCCTTTCAAACAAAAGAAAATATTTCCAAATCAGTCCAGGCGTCTTCGAGACATCGGGAAACATACATAAAAAAAAAAGATTCCGACGAATTGAGAACCTCTCCTTTTTTTTGAAGTCGGTTAAAAATCGGTTAAGTAGTTTAGGAGTCCATCGCGGACAAACATCGTGACACGTAATTTATATATATTAAGATGTAAATAGTATCTTCTTGTATTATGTAAGATAAGATTTATCTTGACACCTTTATTTATTTATACAATTAATTTTACGGACTATCTTTTATACACACTGGCCGGACGGAACGCTTATCAGCCTTCAGTGTGTTCATAGCCTTACACTTGTTTACTTTAAATGCATTTGTGTGCATTCAATACTTGCGATAAAAAGTCTATTTAAAACGCATGACGCATACTGTCTTTAAATTTTTATCGGAGCCAAAATCGGTTTCTAGAATTTTCTAAGCACTTACGTACCTAAGTTGGCTCTTAAAAAACCTTATTTATTTTATTAGCTTCAACAATTAATTGACTGACATTGACACTGACTGATACAAAAACAGAACACATTTCTAAAAGTAATTACAGTGCAACATTTACTTAGTGTTAAAATTATGCTAAACAATAAATCCGATAAATAAACTTACTTAGTACTCAGTAATAAGCGCTAATATTGAAAAACTGGTAACGTCGGTAAAAAAGGTACAATTAAATGAAATTTAAATTGTTAAAATTCAGATTTTAAATGATAAAAGTGATAAAGGTGAAATTGATTCTTCTTGGACATTAATAAATAATTATAAATCTTTATTGCAGACCACATCACACTTCACACTAATGTTATAAAAGTGAAAGTTTGATCTAGACTGTGTGTGTTTATAAGTTTGTTACTTCTTCGCGCTCAAACGGCGGGACTAGTTTTGATAAAATTTTATAAGGAGGTAGCTGAGCTGAGACAACCAGGAATAACATGGCTACTTTTTATCCCGATATTCCCACGGGATCGAAACTTATGCGGGTGAAACCGCGGGGCGCAGCCAGTGAGCCAAAAAACAATTTAAGAAAATAGAATAATAATTTAATTTAAAAAAAAAAGACCGTTTACGCCGTACGTCATTTCATACTAACTTTCAAGCCCTTGTTTTTCGAAATGAATTAACCGATTTTAATGAAACTTCATACGCATAAGCAGAATAAAAAAGTTCAAAAAAGTAACTTTTCGAAATGTCTTATTTAAAATAAGATAACTGGAAATCTCTGTTTCTATGGAAACTTTAAAATCGGTCTAATTTGGCTGTAACACTATTTTTCGAAACGGTTCTTAAGTAAATTTTTTGATCTTTTTATCCTGCTTATGCGTATAAAGTTTCATTAAATTCATTCATTTCGAAAAACAAGGGCTTGAAAGTTTGTATTGAAATGCCGTACGGCGTAACACACGAACATAAATTTCTTCTCTTGCACATTAAAATAATAACATTAAAAATAAATACATGGGTAAAACTGATAAGAACGAAATAAAAATAAATATTGATAAAAAATATAGGTATTATTTATATACCTATTTTGATCGAGAACAAAACTTTTAAAGTGTGAGGTGTTATGCATGAAAGCCGCGATTATGTAACGAGGTTAGTGTTATTTAAAATTTTTTTCCTTAAAGAAAATTGTGTAATGAACATTTGAATGATTATTGTATTAACAACATAATTATTAGTTATTACCATAATAAAGTGACGGTAGCTCATGACATGATACTAACGTACCTTATACAATGTATAAGTTTAGTACTTACCTACATACATATAATATTAAAATAGTAGATATCTATTTAAAAATAATAATAGCATATAACATGGCCTCTTTGAGACGGAGTGGGCTGTAAATCCAGTGCGCGGGCCTAGTGTGGGACCATTGTGGGACCGATGTCAGTTATGTCCAAGATAAACTTAGTTATATAATTATGTAGGTACCTATACCTACCTATAATAGAGAGGAACTTACCTACTATTTATTTATAAACATTGTTAATATAAATATTAACGTTGACAATACAAAACCGTTTTATTAGTATTTTGATAACAACGAATGCAATTAGCAAGCTAGCAAGCACGCTACATTTGTTAGTATTAATTATTAATTACCTATATTATTATAATAATGCATGGTTTGCATAGAACTTGTTTTTACGTTACGTGCGACGCGATGGTAATGTATTGGGAACTATAATTAGATAATTCTTAAGGTATTTATTATAACATTGTTCGTTGCACATTCTGAGAATGACTAACCGAAAGAAATTGTGTGAGGCTTGTGGCTAAGTAATAACAGCCGCACGGTTCGATTACCGTGCTCCGTGCTGCGGGCTGTCATTTGTGGATATTTGACAGACGTTACAGGTCGTTAGAAGTACGAAAGTCTGACTACCAGTTGTATTACCCAGTAACTGTTACATAGAGCAGTGCTGATAAAATAATTTACACAAAGTAAAGCCCCTGTCTGGGTTCGAACCTATCTACAACTCGTCAGTCGCGGCTGTTACCATTTCTTGCCAAGTGTCCTGCCCACAGTGCCCACATACATCCATTTCATAGCTAGTCCAGTTTACATACAACTAAATAATTACATTTAACTAAGTATCAATAAAACAACTCATACATAACCAATAAAGTTCTTGTTTATAATCTGACAGCAGAGAAATTTTATTTATCATGTGGCAGTCTTATCGTCGTTGTAAAGGCTGTGTCCGACGGTTCTACAAATGCCAGTAAAGCTGATAAGATTTAGTTCAGGCGATGCAAATAGGGACGCCTGACGTGACGCTTGCAGTTGTATCTTCTTTCTTTGAGTTTGCTTCGTTGAATTCACGAATAAAGTTAGCGGTTAGCCGGGCGAGCTTAATTTCTCTGTTTGTTTTACGGAAATTTTCTCTGAAATAAAATACCAAATTGGAACATTATTTTTTTAGATAACTGGAAATCTCTGTTTCTATGGAAACTTTAAAATCGGTCTAATTTGGCTGTAACACAATTTTTCGAAAATGTTCTTAGCTAACTTTTTAGACCTTTGTATCCTGCTTATGCGTATAAAGTTTCATTAAAATCGGTTCATTCATTTCGAAAAACAACGGCTTGAAAGTTTGTATGAAATGCCGTAAGACGTAAACGCTCTTAAGAATCTATTTAAATGTCCAGTTTGGCAATAAAATGCTACCATTGGTATGCAAAACGATTAGTTTTTGTTTATAGGAAACGAGCATATTATGATAAAGTAAAGATTACACTCGGATAATAAAAAAAAAATCTATACTTCTATACTAATATTATAAAGAGGTAAACTTTGTGAGGTTGTAGGGCGTAATCTCTACGGACGAAGTCGCGGGCAGAAGCTAGTATAATTAGTATATTATATTCATGAGTTGGAATGAGAAAGACTCATTTTTTTTAAATTTTATTCCAACCATCAATGGTTAGTAAAATAAAATATACCATAAACCATAAGTCACATGGTACTTATAGCATTTTATTATGGAAAATTCCGGTAAACATGTAATGGCTTTTGAATACAACAATGAAACGTAATTAAATCCAAACGGTGGTTACTGGTTATCATACATTCCATAACAATAACTACCAACCATGACGCAGTCATGGGAATGACTAATGTCACTCGATATACCTATATTTATCTCAATAATTATCATAAAGATAAAGCGATTAAATTCAATTCAACATCAATACATAATTATGTTTACTTATTATGTATCATGTAGATTCGAACCCAAAGAGGTGCTTTACATTGTCTAAATTATTTCATCACTACTGCTCTCAAAAACGGTGAAGGAAAATATCGCGAGGAAACCGGCATGGCGTAGAACCAAAAAATCGAAGACATGTGACATCTACCAACCCGCACTGGGCTTGCTTGGTGGGTTACATCCCGTTCTCCCTCACAGAGAGGCGACCTGTGTCTCAGCTGTGGGAACATAATAGGCCGATTATACCATGTAAAATCGGCCTATAACTGCTGTACAAATAGGATTATAACATAAATAAAATCATTACTTAAATTTAAATATTTATAATTCTGTTTATTTTGGATAATCTTAGTAGATACGCATTTTTCCTGTTTAAATAACAATGTAAACATTTACAAATGGTTGTTATATTGGTTTTAACGGGAAGTTATCGTCGATACAAATTCAATAATTAATGTTTGGCCCTTTGTACACGCGTTTTCCTTATCTTACCACATACGTGTGTAGGTACGGTCGTCTTGTGTTGTATGGATCACCATGGAAGCTTGTTGACGGACACGTTTTTCTACGGCTCGGTTTATAAGCAGTGCACAAACGTCTATATTACAAAATCAAACTGGTTGTAATTTAATTATATTTATTTTTATGACATTGATTTTACATTTTGTGATAATGAACTTTAAGTCTCAAATTAAATTATTACTTGTTAAAATTTTAGGAAAATCATCTATTTTTACAAGTAAATATGTGAGCACCAAATATCTATCATTAATTAATTTAGCTGTCATTGCTTTATTTTTAATTCTTTTCACCTATTGTCACACAATAACTAATAGTGCTTGGTATTGTGGTTACGTATAGTAATTTTATTCTAGGTGCATCGTCTTCACATGTAATTATATAAACAAGCAGCGCCCCGCGGTTTGATCCGCCTAAGTGTCGATTCCGTGGGAATATCTTTATAAAACTATCCTAAGGCCTTTCCCGGGACTCAAACTATCTATATATCAAATTTCATCTAAATCGGTTCAGCGGTTTAAGCGTGAAGAGGTAACAGACAGATACACTTTCGCATTAATAATATTAGTATGGAAGTCTACGACATACCTTAAAAGTAGTGGAGAACCGTGTACGCGACCCTAACATCTCATATTTACGACTTTCTCAGCTCCATATCAGTGAAATGGTAATTTGGTTAAGTTATTTATTAATTTTCACTTTATCTATATTATTGTCACTCTTATTCCCGTTATGAGATAACGTTTACAAGGCTGTTGTTGGCAACTTTGCAAAACAGATAAGTTTTGCTCTGAGGTGACATAGTACTAAGTGCAGGGTTATCAGTGCAAGCCAAATGGTTGGTTATACTCGTATCATACAGCTGATAGTGTAATCGTTTGTTTTTGTTCGGGTTGGAATGTACTTATAGTACTTACTCGTTGTACAAATGTATCAGTTACAGCCCAAGTTGCGCGGCGTATTTACCGCGGCGATTTTTTTTCGCGCACTGTATTTTCAACGCACTGTTTAGGGCTGAGAGTTGAAAATCCAGCAGTGTGTTTTTTTGACGTGTTGGAATACGCTCTGTTAGATTCTCTATGCTCGGCTCAACACCGAGAGTTGAAAATCCAGGGTGCGAAATTTTCACGTCTGTACAAACGTGGGTTTAAAAGATGTATGCTTTGCTATCTGGTGGTTCTTATCATCTTATCCGACATTGTGTAGTAGTTTGAGATTGCCGTGTGCTTGTACCTACCACATTGTTACTTCACTTATCTGGTTTTGACTGATTTCTAAGAAGATAAGCTGATATGATTCATAACAATCAAAGACTGACTACACAAAAACCACCACTACCACTACCTATCTGTAAAACAATGGGTAATGTCTATACGGAATTCACTGCCATTTGGTAAAAAAAAATCTCCGTAGAAAGTCACTGCATTCTACTAAAAACATGTTTTCGTCGGAAAGTATTCGCACAGCCAAAGTGTAGAACACTGCCATCGTCTGTGTTCTTTTACACACCTTTAACCCATTTGCCTTCAAAGCAAGAGTGAACAGGCATCTTCTGGGCACGCTCGTTTCATCATAGACCTCATCCATTGCTTTCCATTAGGAATGATCGATCACGCCTGATGGAAAGCAGTGAATGAAATGGAGCAATGCAATAAAAAATAAAAGTTTCGTAAACGTTTTATATGATAAATTAAAGAATCTGGGGGCCTAAAAAGGCCACTTTGGCAGAATCATAAAACAATTCATATCACGCAATTTCATCTGTATGACAGTTTTGTATGGAGATTCGTAAAATGCTATAGGTACACCTCTGCCTAACCCTTCAGGGATATATGTATAGGTGGGAAACTGTGAAACAGATAAATTGCGTGATATGAATTGTTTTATGATTCTGCCAAAGTAGCCTTTTTAGGCCCCCAGAGCACCAAATAGAACCCGAAACTGAAGGAATTACTCCTGTTTACTTTCCATTCCACTATCGGGTTCCTTACGTATTTATAAGTATTGCGTCGGCACATTATCTCTGTTGCTCGACTCTTTGAGTTAAACAAATCCTTTGTTATTGCCTTATCAAAACGCATAGTAGCCATACTAAGTTCCACTTGATTCTTGTGATAATAATAGACTTGACGCAAGCGGGTCTAAAGCATTCCCAGACGGTTTGGTAGCCGTATTGCAATACCATAGTCACTAGACTGCGATTAATGTTTGTCATCATTTTCTAGACTAGATCTAGCTTAGTTGTCGTGTTGCGCCGACCCCAAGTACAAGAAGGAACAATAAAATAAAGGAGGAAGGTAGGTACGGTCGACCAAGCTATTTGGTATACAGGCAGCTAACTTGCAACTACTTTTAAACAATGGTGTGAGTGTGCTGAGTAGTCAATTATTTTACACCACTCTATTAAGGATGCCATAAACTGAAAAAGGTGCACAAAATAAAACTAAATATTGGCAGTGCAGTGGAAAGATGAATATTTTTGCCTGTATACCAAATAGCTTGTTCGAATGTACAAGGGCAGGAAGATGATAATTTAAGACTAGCTTCTGCTCGCGAATTCGCCCGCGTGTAATTTTTAGTCTCTTCGACCCACCGCATCCCCTCGCATCGCCCGCCCGCGCTATTTGTTTTCGGTTAGCGACTTTTTTTTTTTTCATTTTGATCGGCTCTGATCGGCTCCTCAAGGTTCGTAGCGTGATGTTCAATAGCCTATAATCTTCCTCAAGAAATGGGCTATAAAAATCCAGAAATATTTTTCCGACTGGTATCCCAGAGATCTTAATTAAATCCAGCTTCATTTTGAACTTCGTATACAAAGCTATGCACTGTTTTCCATAAAAAGGTTAAGTGGCCAGTGACCAGAATATTTTCAAACAACAAATCAAATAAATAACCTACCTTCTTGAACTTCGGTGACGTAATCAACCACGTCTTCCGAAGTACGTTGAGGCAGGCTTCCACTTGTAACCAGATGCGGATCAATATCGACATTAAACTGACGCGTTTATATTTCCTTTATACATTTTAAGTGCGATGATAAATTCTTAAAACTTACTTGAGAAAACTCAGCCTCTGAAGACAGAACCATAAAAATAGTGTTTCTGTAATTCTCAAAAAATATGACAGTGCACCAATAACAAAGTAAAGCACCAGTAAAATTATGCACTATTAAACGACTTGATGGATTGAATGGAAAGGCCAACTAGTAAGTTTGTACCTACATATTTGAAATAAACGAAAAAAAAAAAACTCAGTAAAAGGTAGTGTTTTACAGAAATTAAATTTAGTAGCGGTAATGTATATCCCGTGTCCAAGAAAACCAGCTGCAGTTTTATATAACACACAAAAAAAAAACAACAACAACATCAAAAAAAATAACAGCGCCGTCTGTGGAACCGTTAGCAAGAACCTTCGCTCCGTTCATTGGCGCTATCGTCTAGCCTATAGGAATGTTCTATTCACTACAATTATTCATACAACAAATACGAATAGTTATCTTGATTGATAAATGGTACTATAAAGTATGAGCATCGGTATAGGTATCATGACATTCACTGCGAAATATTTACAAGTTGAGTGTTAAACGGACTGCGGTGTTAGGTATGTATTATATGAAAAAGTTCGGTTAATATGGTGTTGTAAATAGTTTAGTGAGGCCGTTGGCTTTCATTTTGACAGTTCAACCCACATTCATTGCGTTATTTACGTTGTTGAGCAGACAATTTTTTCGAAAATATGAAGCAATGGATTAGCAATAATTATCAAAACGATTCAGATTGTGATCGAAAGTGTGTTTTATTCTGTACGGAAAGTGAATGTATGCAAAAGTACAGAATATCAATCTAAAATTACATGTCTTCTAAGATTTTCACTGTACGATTAATTTATTATCAACTAAGCTAACTGCCATTTTGTAGCTAGGTCAGGTCTCCAGTTTAATGCATGATAATAAAGGCGTGACTTTAATAATCACTGCTGAACATTTAAATATCATCATCTCGCTTTTGACCCAATTAATTTAGGGTCGCCGTCCTATCGTTATCCCAATAAATTTGAGGTTAACTCAAAACCGCTTTCTCTTGAAACCATCCTTACCAGTCTCTGAACATGTTCTCTCGTGGAGGTCGGAAATTATTCCACGGGAATGCACTACCGGGATTCGTAGTTTCCTACGTCCTAAGCTAGGTGATGGTCTACCTGTGTGGCAAACATCGTAATCCGTTAAGGCGTGAAAATGTCCGACGGGTTACTTTCGCATTTATAATATTAATATGGAAGTATTCCTGTAAAATGCTACACATAGTTTCGATACTACGATGTCTGCCAACCTGTGAATATCAGCGCTATTGTTGTGACGTTTGAATCCAACATGTTATTGCCGCACGAACAACTTTATATCCCTTTGAGCACAGCCGATCTCTTTGAAGCCTTTCTCGTAAAAATGAACATGAATATTCGCATTTATGAAGATACTAAGCATTGAAATGAGAAGATTTTATAATTACACACTTTATAATATATACGTAGGTATTCTCTGTGTTGTACTGTCAAGTTTTGCCCAAAAATTCCTTGAAGGTCTGGTAGTCGAATAGGTTATACATATATGTACTCTCTGAGGCCTTCACACTACTCCTTGTGAAGGCCGCAGGCATCCACTGAATACGGGGAGCACATAACCGGTCGAAGCGGCGGTGCTTGTAGGCCTATGTCCATCAGTGGACGTCTTTCGTCTGTGTTGAGCTCTTCTTAGATTTAAGTCACTCGTTTAGATTTTGGTTACTTGAAGGTAATAGCCAAAATACAAGGTTCACCCAAGTTTTTCAGTTTAAATGAAACAACCAAATTGAACCGCGTGAAGGTAAAAGTGAATCAGCACATTCAGCACCCTAATTGCGTAACACACTGTCAATCACAATCTAAATGAATTTCAAGGAGATTGCTAATCCATTGCTTTATCTTTAAACATTTGTCTGCTCAACGACGTACATCACGCAATGAATGTTGTTGAACTGTCAAAATTAAAACCATTGTTACTGATAGTGTGTTACACAACTTACGCAATTACCCCGCAGTTATTTTTTTCTTTTCGGGTTGATGGCAAAAGTAAAAACATTTTATTATGTTAGACGAGTTGGGCCCTGTAGGTGGCCACGCCAATCGCGTCATCAATTACGTTTGTTTAGGTGCTTAGAAGTGCAGGTTTGTGAACACTTTGGACACTCACTCAATAAAACAAATTCTTTCGTTTGGAAACCTACCAAAATTCACTACTTATTATTATCCTTTTTCTAAATCGCTGCTAATTTATTGTTGGACGAGCAGTAAACGTGATGATTTTAGTGTTTGTTACCTTTGATTTCAGATATGTAAAGTAAAAGTTTCAGATACTTTCAGCTGTCGTAAGCACTCATAATATTTTCGTATGAAATATAATATTTTAAACGATGTCAAAAAATTTTTACTTTGATAAAATTTGGCAGGATGAATCAAATTTTTCTTTACACAGCTTTGGTCTATTTTTCTTCGTCTGATTACTGTTCGGGCGACCGTCAGAACATGAGTCAGACCCTAAAACAAGTCGTAAAAATACAATTTACGGGTAATCCGATTGCAGTTGGAAATAATAAAGCTGTTTACTTGCTGCTAACGACTCATACTAGTTATATAACGCTCGTATTTGTATTTGGTTGGCTAGTTGTCTAGAGTCGGACATTTTGTCTCAAGATTTATAGCTTTTGGCGAAAACTTCATTTAAAGCATGATGCAACTACTTAGCTTCATATTTTCTGACTGACCGACTTCTTGACAATGCAAAAGTGCCTGTAAATGGTTTAATTGAAATAAATGCTTTGAGTTTGAGTTTGAGAAGGACGAAATATCAATCAAATATTTTCTAAACTAGCGCAAGTATCAGCTCTAACACCTGTATTCACAAATACGTAGATGTAGGTAATGCTTAAATAAAAGGGCACTTTTGGATGTTCAACTCTAGTACTGAAAACGGGCATAAGTATTCAAAAAACTGCCTTATTTCCAGTCAGATTTCTGGTTGTTAACCAAAATCAAAAAGAGGACACGAAAAATGCTCAATCACATCCAACAACAAAGTCCACTGTAGCTATTTCAGGCAGCAAACATTTAAGATTAGGTCAGATTTCACTACACCATACACAGATAGACCAAGAGTCAGCTATTACATACACATGAATCTATTGACTCAGCTGTCTGCGCGAGCGCACGTGGCCGACCACGTTGACGGAATTATCGCAACAACACTTACGAGTATGTATAACTAACTCATCTCAATGTAAATATTTTCTTACGGCGAAACGATTCCGATTATCGATTTCTTTTTCATATTTTTTTCTTGTTTGACTATGAATAAAAGTTGACTGGTAGAAAATACCTATGGCATTAAGTCCGCCTCTGTACATTTGATAATATTCGGCAGCTGACGATAAAGATCTATAGAGATTTGATAGTTCCCTGACTGAACAGGGATAAAGGACTAAGAAGGGAAGAGATAATTTAGAGTGTTGTATGAAAATGGGTGCAGTTGGGGCCAGTGGTAACGGCCCTGACTTAGGGCTTGTACACATATAGGTCCGTTTTTACTAAATCCGTTTTAACGGATCAGAATTGGCCGGAGTGACATGATTACTGAATCCGGAATACTGTTTTGTGTGTGAACTCGGTCATACAACTACATAAGCCATCAAATAAAGGAACTGTAAAACCGATCGATGTGTGTACGAGCCCTTACGAGTTGTAGGTTTTGGATTTGAACCCCGACAGGCGTTTTACTTTGTGTAAATATTTTCATCGCCACTGTTCTCAAAAGGGTGAAGGAAAACATCGTGAGGAAACCAACATGTCATAGAACTAAAAATTCGGTCATGATTGTGACATCTACCAACCCGCACTGGGCCCGCGTGGTAAATTATAAGCCCACTCCCTCTTGAAGAAGGGAGGCCTGTGTCCCAGCAGTGGGAACATTAGAGGCTGATTATACTTGTATGAAAAGAGAATGCTGCCTTTAAAGTAACAAATTTAGCATCAACGTAATATTGAAGCAAATTTTTTGGTCTTGTTGGGTTTTCAGAGAATTCGATGACTTAATTTTAGAGGTAGCTAGACAGTTTTTTTTCGTTCGATAAACATAAATATGACGCATCTTCATGGAGTATTGTGTATGTCATGTACGAACAAACTGGCAGAGTAGGTAATCGCTCCGCTGATGTTTGCTAAGCGAATGAGTTTGGCAACTCGAAATACCTAAAATGATGGATAGTAATGGAATTACGAATGTTTGTGCGAATTGAACATGGAAAGCTTATTTTTTCAGGATGTTCCACGTTTGTGTTCAAAGATTTTTTTGTACTAGTGAACAATTGAACATCAAAATTAAAAACATCAAATTCAATGGAATTTGATGTTTTTAAGTTATTTTTTTATTGACACAATAGATAAATTTGACCTCGTGGTAAGCTTTTTTTTTTGGGACGCTAGCTATCATCGATTGGTCCTCATTTCTTCCCAAACGTGTCGTGCGGGTTACGATACGTCCTTACAATTTTTATTAAAGAAACAAAAATATTGAGCAACAGATCAAACATCCACTCTGATATCTGATCAAAAATCTGAAACACTGCAATTTTAGTATCCTTATATTAATTGCATTAATTTACAGATCGCTAATTAACATAGGTTGTTCAGTTTCCAAACAATACCTAGGTACCTATCTCTATAGGAGGCAAGAAATATTATAGATATTCAATTAGATATCTCAGATTCTAATGAGGACTAACTCTGCATAGACAATGGAAAACAAAGGTCGCGAAAAACAATTGAAACACGTTATTTTATTTATAAAACGGCTGACTTTAAAACACAAGGGCACATTATCTACGTGGCTCTAATGACGCGTTCTTTGAATGGGCAGTAACTGACATAACAATCCGGCTAACGATAAAACGAAGTTAGGATAAGTAGTTTTCCATGTAGCGAGAACGAACGTCTCGTCTGCGGGCTGTACACACAACGCAACAGTCGCTACGTTCCCATTCTTTCAGCAATATTGCGTTTTTTCACTTCGATTGCACCATCCAAACATGTCGACGAATTCGGACAGGGCCGCAATCAATTACCTCTGACGAATTTACGACATCTCGTTCATCGAACATCGTTTTATTGTCAGACAACATTTTAATAAAAATGTCACCGTTCAGTCTCGGACGACATCCGACGGGGAACCTCATCAAAATCGCATCAAAACACCCCGAACACCCACTCGGTTCGTTCGAACATTTTTAACACCCATTTGAATCTAAATTTTACTTAACTTCGAGACGCGGTCCTTCAGACACTTCATATCCCCCGGAGACGGAGCAATAAAATAATAACGACTTTGTTGCATAGTTCAACTTTAAGATCTCTTAAGATATATGTACTGCATGTAGGAGTTTTCTCGACGCCAGTTAGCGTCGAATTAAGATGCATTTTGTCACTCGAAAATATCTCGGCATTCATATCGCGCATCACCGCGTAATGTGGAATGTCGGGACGCGACTAATTCACGCGAGAAAATATCTTTCAAGACATTTGAATTTTTGCGAAATATTTACACTTATATACGTATATACATATACATATACCTATACACGGCATTTCTCGAGTATACAAGATGCCTATAATACCGGCCCTCACGTTCCTCTTTGAGGTATTTCTCTTTGCAAAGATTAACAAATTGTTCGCTTCATGAATTCCCCGCTCGCCTCGAGTATCGACGTTTACAGAGTTGCAACCGTAATAAATGCTCGAGATTTACATAAACCGCTGTATCCTTTGACAGTCGAATACTGATGAGCAGGCAAGTTACGCTTGAGGATAACCAGCGTGATTTAATAAAACCATAATTTCCTTTAGAAAGATGTAGGTAATCTGCGTTGCTCTGTGCACCGGGGCTAGGTAACTGTCAGTGATTCAGATAGCATTCACTGTGTTATTCTCATTTATCTTGGAGATAAAACTTTCTGTATTGTCAATATTGAATACACCTGGTTTGTGATTTGAGTGTAAATTTTCTAAACAAAGCACCAACTAAAACCTAGCTGTCCTCCAGGAAAGTTGTACAAAATCCTGCAATTGCATTACTATAGAATGCATTTTCTGATACAAAGAGCAAAGTATTAACGTAAAGCTCTCAGACAATGGCAAACACGAAGCGGAACGCAACGCAGCCGTCACGATAAATGTATCGAGACCACAAATACCATCCGCCATTCGATCCCAGACTTATTGTTTGAGATGGCATGGCACTGGTAAAAAATTGCTTCCCCTTCTAACATCACTCCAAATATTTCAACTTCTGAATAGCTTCTTCATTCACAAATCGTTATTGCCAAGAATCGAGCCATTTAAAATTAAATTAAATAATTTTACTGCTATCAGATCCATAATATTGGATATCTTGTTGCTACTAATTGGATTGCGGCGGGTTTCACATTTTTCCTCGGCCTTTTGGCACTCTCTCTCGTTTCGCTTTGTATTTAATTTTTATCTTCACTATATTTAAGTGTTCAGTGCCGACGACGGCGAAATATAATAGGAAAAGTTTCATTTGGCTAATTAAAAATAAGCCACCCCTGGGTACTATCCAGATTGATCGCCGTTATTCAACCTTAGGTCGGCTATGTCTGCCGTTTTATAATAAAAGCACGTTTGCGAATGGTTTTACTGAGTACATAGATACTTAGAACAATGGGAAACGTTGTTGACAATGTAGCGTGAATACCTTTGCAACTGTTTATTAAGAGAAAATACAAATGAAAGGCGAATCCACAATCTATTTTTATTTTATTTTACTTTTTCAGCAAATATGGAGAACATTTGTTGATATTCGATGGCAAAATTTAGATGTTGCGGGCGTCTATTTGTTTTTTAACACGAAATGTTGTGCCGGAAATGTAATTGAAGTATCTAATGTTTATCTGATACTGTTGTTTTCCATTTCCCAGTGCGATAAAAGCGCTCTGCGTGGGGTGGCACCCCGTACAGCACTTTAATTATTGCATCACCTTCAATTCGGAAAGTTTTAATGTGTGTACATTCGTTCTGCGGGACGTGGAGTACTAACGACGCTTCGAGCACTCTCCATAGCTCTCGTTTCCTCGTCGAAACGAGCTCTTCTCGCTCTTGTTGTTTGAATATCGAAACAAACGAACAGAACCACGATTAAATTTGTGCGACAACGATTCCCAACTTTACGCATTATTCCAGCATTGTTCAATTCTTTGTTTCAGTTTTATTTTATTTTAAAACTGTTCTGTTACGGAAGTCTCACCGAGGATATGGCGGTCGGGATCGGGACGTTTCGACACCATTGAAACCGCAAAGTTTACTGGCTGCCAAGTTTCTCCGCACTATGTTAATTCAGTAGACGTAATTAGAGGAAGCTACGACCGTCTATGCCAGTGGAATGGCTCGGCCCGCTCTTGTTAACTGACTCCATACTAGACCAAATAGCTTTCTGCTCTATTGGTATATTTGCGGTCGCGAAGACTGGTTTTACCTACCTAGGAGACTTGCACTTACCTAAACTCGGCTGAAAGTTTTATGTGCCGGTTTACTGCCACGCCGAGTCATCGTAGACAACTATAAAAGGCGACGATTGCGAGACAAAGCGTGATCGGATTGAGTAAATAAATAGTCTGCGTCGGAGTGCTCATCAATCTTGCAGAACAAAAGTAAATTGTGCAAGTTTGCAGCACTCACCGCGGGTTCGTCGGCCGAGACCTGCAACCTCACTAAACTCTCGTGTGCGCGACACTTAACAATTTAATTGTCACTCATTAGTCCTAAGGCGTCGAGTCTAGCGCTGTTTTAATTAACACAGTAATTCATAGACGTTTCAAAGTAGCAAAGTGGTCCTGCGATTCAGTGTTATCAATCATAAGGTAGCTATGTGTCGTGTGAGCAGCTGCTCGGTTGAATCAATCACGCGAGTCCCGCGCAGGCGGCACTCGCGGCCAGTTATTTATCACGATCAGACGACAACACCAGTCTGACGATTGCAATTTACAAATGGTGAGGAGCATTAACATTTGGTGGCGAATGTTATGATCATCGGTTAAATAACGAAATGTTCGACACAATCGGAATAGACGGCGGTCATATTGGAGTTGGGCAGCGAGATATCGTGGCGGTGTTTGCTATGCCGGATGGCCCGCCCCCGCCCGCTCGTCTCTTGGCAAACTGCACTGCACTATACTGCAAATCATACTGAGTTTGTTTGCGTAGGTCAACGCTCTCGCCGGGTACGTTTTATGTGTTCCTGGTGTCACGACGTCACTCTAATAATAGATAGGAATGCTTAGCATCAATAAATGCATACTGGAATGTAAGAAGAGTTCCTTACTTATGCGTCTCGCATTCTGTTTCACGTGTATTCGGCGTGTAGACAATTAACTACCCGCTGATATTAATTTCAAATGTTGGACGAGGCTGGTTGACTAATACCAGACTTGCTTGTACCCAAACGAGGAACAATGGTTTGTTAATCAATACATCGGGTAGAAAATAGGTTTGGACGTATTACGCTTTGACAGCTCATAATATTATGTTTAATTAAGGCGTACCGCGTTGCCTACGCTGCAACAGTAACTCGTTAAACTTTCATTATTATTCGCTCTCACAAATTGTTCGTACGTGAACGAATTGTGCTTCACAATCGATCTCCGTGGCTCGTGAGCCTTTGTTTGACTTCGACTCCGAATTCAGCATAATTGCCTTTCAGCCTTTCATTATTCAACTTTATGCAGTCATTTACTTGTGTTATTACGAAGGGAGAGTTGCTGCGGTAAGTGTCGTGGGTGGATGCATTAATCGTAATATGTAAATGTGGGGATATGAAATATTGAAATTGCGGGCGTGGATTTACAATAACGTCTGCGTTCTGGGCGAATAGGGTCGTGCTTGTCTATTGTTTTTGGTTAAATATTACGGTTATTAGCGGGTTTATCATTTGAGGTGTTATTTATGCTTGCAAGAAAAGTCTTGTCAAACTTCTCAAGACAGACGTTTTTATAAGGGCTTTCGATCAGGCTTACACCACTACTGTCTTTTACTCACTTGTCAATTCTTTTGTTATAGATCGAGGACGAGGGTAACCATGGCAACGACGACACGCGACTCTTCATCTTGTCGACGCTGGCGGGTCAGCACAAGCCGAAGGTATCTTGCTCACTCTGCAAGGATACCCTGCACGTCTTCGACCGATATCCGCTCGTGGACGGCACTTTCTTCTTGAGCCCGCGTCAACATACGAGTGGGGCTGTCGAGGTAAAAAGCTGTTTTAATATTTTACAAAATACTGTTATACTTCGAAAATCCCCTTTTTGGATGGAATCTTGAACTGAGAAGTTCGGAAGACCAATTTTATTGGTCCTTAAAACCTTGAGGACCAATAAAATTGGTCTACAGTCTTAATTGGTATTGGTTGGTTGGTAATGGTTGTATTTACTTTTGTGATAGCTTTACTCATCAAAAAGAACCCTATTTGTTGAGTAACGCTATCACAAAAGTAAATTGATTAAAAAACCACTGCGTTTCAATACTGAGAAAACCTAAACTGATCACTATCGTTTTAAAATGAAGTTCAGTTTGAATTCGATATTAGAAAACTTTATGCAATGAAAGTTTAAGTTGCCGACATTGCCATTAAAGACGTTACTTAACAACATTCAAATAAAAAACAGCAATGAGCCAGCCGTTTTAAGTACGAATATGAAACAGAAAACTTAAATAAGATGTTGGAGTTTGTTTTAGAGACAAACATTGTTTTAGAGTCATACAACTTGTCGAGTTGTTTGTTCGTCGGATTAGAGACGAGTCGCCTTCTCGCTTTTGTTTGGCGTAAGAATTAGCATGGAACCCCCGATAGTGTGTGCATTCATACGAAGCTTTAAGAATTATTTTGGATTTTCGTTTTTGGTCCAACTTTTTGGGTTGTAAGGACCTGTTAGAGTTATAATAATAACACCAGCCTATTATTGTCCCACTGCAGGCCAAGGCCTCTTCTCATACAGAGAAGACACGAGCATTGATCATCACCACGCTTGCTCAAGACGGGTTGGCGATTTCAGACCTAAAAGTCGAAGTTTCCTCACGATGATTTTCTTTTACCGATGTCGGTAATATCTAAGATTTGGTAAGATATCATTAAAAAGGCTGATATACTTACAAAGCTGAGGGCTAATTGCGTAACACACAAAGTGGCTCAATCGCAATTAATTTCATTTTGACAGTACAGCCACGTTCATTGCGTTGTTGAGCAGACGATCTTTTCCAACCTATGAAGCAATGGATTAGGAATTTTCTTCAAAACCCTCGGATTGTAATTGAAATAAATGTTACGCAATTAGGGTGCTGATTTATTTTGTATCAGGTATTATAATGTACGGACGTCAGCATATCATGCTACTACAATATGTCTTTCTGTAATAGATTTTCATTAGGTTCAAGGTTGATTGGGAAAATCTGACAGTTTCGGGTAGCGTGATGTGCAGGCGTATGTATAATTATGCCGTTGAATAATGCTTGCCCAATGAATGTAAATACCTACTTACATCAGGTTACGCAAGAAATACAAAAATATTTACATTTTTACCTATCTCCATGCATAACTTTATTGAATAATTCTTACATAATTTGCTCATTAGCGCATTTATAGGTAAATTACTTTTAACTCAAGTACGCAATGAGAAAATGGAAACAAAAAATAATGATAACGCATCTCACCTCACAAAGGTTCATCTTTTATCATAGGTCTTGAAACTGTCGTGGGTAAACAGGATGTATAGAAAAACAAAACACTATCACTATTGTAGGGTATCTAGTAGGTACCTAATTTACTCTGACGTTTTCGTGACCAGAGTTCGCTGGCATTATTCAGATCATAGTGACGCAGGTCTGGGCACAATCAGAATGTTATAAGAGGACTTGTAAATTTTTTTTTAATTTTTGGCGACCTGGTGCTTGATCCCCTATTTTTGCCACCTAACAAACCCTGAGGGTTTTCTTAAACTTGAAACGTGAGTATTTAATACTCTATTATCTGCAGGTGAAAGTGGAAGGCCGCAAGCAATACTTGACGTGCGTGTGTATGGGCTGCCTGGAGCGATATGACGCCGAGCGTACCATCCGATGCCGTTTCTGTGGACAGAAGTGGGACGGCTCGTCCCTCGTTCTCGGCACCATGTACTCTTATGACATCTTCATGGCCACGCCGTGCTGCGCTGAGAGACTGAAGGTGAGGATTAAATCCATGATCCCGAATTCTTAGTGCAAAATGACATTGAAACTTATTTCTTCGTTCATGCCAATATTAAAGCTGTATCTCCATTGTCAACAGTGCAACAACTGCTTTAAGGCACTGCTCCACCCGCAGCAGCGGCTAAACTACTCTGACTACTCGCACCCGGTGACGTGCCCACACTGCCGCGTGCTCGACACGCACTTCGTCAAGCCGCTGAGCTACTGCTTCACCAAGAGGACGTTTCCGCTTTTCCAGCAGTGGCCATAACAGTCGGCGGTGCCGGGAGCCTCTCCCGGCACCCCCCCTGCCTCCGATTCATGGGGACTAGCGCCGTCACCACCGCGCCGCGCTTCACCCCCTGCGCTGCGTCCCGTCATCAACACCAGCATGGCTTCCCGCTCACTAGACCCACCCGCTGAAGAACCCGCTACCAAGTACCTGGCACCAACCATCGCGAGCCTCACTGAGTCGTTGTCTCTGTTCGGAGTCAGTCCTGAGTCGCTGGCTATGAGTTTGGGCGAGTCACTGGCCGATCGATACCTGGCTTCGCTGCGAACCAGGCCTGTGGAGAGGGTTGAGCGTCCCGTCGAGCACACTATTGAACGCCCTATGGAGCGCTTGGGTGGCGGCTGCAGCATCCCGCGCCACACGCCTATTGACGAGCCCGCTCTGCAGCTCTTCTCCAACGACTTCATCGACTACTTGAACCAGATCGCATAATGTCGCGGTCTCGCGGAGTGAAGTGGACGTGACGGATATGACGCGGCGACGATTGGACTCCTCTGTGTTGCGATGTTTGTTTCTTGAACTTTAATTGCGTCCGAGTACGCTAGGAATAATTTCTGTTAAATTAAGTTGGTATTATTGAAAATAATTTTATAGTTTAGATCATACTATTGATTTTATTTTAATTTTATTCTGCACTTGGTTGATTAGGAGTTGATTTTTATCGAAAAGTAATAATTAGCGGTGTAGTGATGATGCCAGAAATTGCATTTTTTGTTTCGGATCAATCTTAAATTGGGAACTATTTTCCTTTTGAAGGAGTTAAAGGAGTGAGTTTTAAAATTATTGATTACCGTGTATTTCAGTGATACTGATGCCCTATCTGAAGGGGTTCGAGTGGAGTGTTGTTTAGTTCAATTTAGTTTATTAGTTATGTTTTATTTTAGCAAAATTTTAAACCTAACTTAAGTGTTATACAATATTTTCTTAGGTTTATTGTGAACTTTGATTTCCTCCCACCAAATGGCACTTTAATAGTGTAAGGGATAAGTCTACTTCTACTGAAGATGCCATGTTAGGTTATCGTCTTTAATATCAGTTCTTTTACTTATTATATTTTCACATACATACCTTATTTAAACAGTAATGGTAGAGGATTTTAATTGTAAGTACCCAATTGCTGTGTCACCAATAAAATGATTAGCCTGTCTATATCTATTACTTACATTTATTGTAGAGTTATGTAATGTCGAATTGTTGTTTTACTTATGTTTTCAAATATTTATATCTCAGTGATTAACGGACTGCATGGAGAATTATAAAAAAAAAATAAACAAAAATACTTTTTTGGAATAGTGCCATATCAGTTGAAAAAAGGTGAAATAATCCTTGAAATAAAAATAAAAAAATTGAAAAGTGAACGCCGCTAATCATTGAGAAGAAAGATGTTTAATTTGAATGTTTTTTTCGAATATTATCGTCTATACGTTTGCCTATCTGAATAGTTTAGATATAAGGGTTTTTTCTTATTATCATGGATGTCTATTTATTTGTAAGTGATCTTCGACATTTACTAAGCGTATAAGTGATGTGCGGATCTACTCAGTAATTACTGTTTAACGTTAATGTTTTAGGTAAGGTTTTTATACATTTGATACTTATTACTCGCAAAGTGATTACAAGTGATAATTCTTAGTAATAGTGCGTGTTTAGTGATTAATGAAAATAATAACAACTAAATAAGGTGGTGCGGATAGTTAGGCGATAGGGGTGTATACAGAAAAAGTGATAAAATGCGCGGGATATCCGCAACGTTAGGCAATAATTCTAATAAAGACTTGACACTTTTATAGGTAAAAAATTTTTGCATTCTTCTTAAATTGATACTGCCATTTACATTTTACTAATCTAATCGGGGCATTGTCTAGTTCTGGTTCGATCTAATACGCAGAAATTTTGTTGTCTGACAATCGGTGTTTGCGACATTATTTATTTTGATTGATTTATTTTACATACACAATATGTATTTATAATTATAATAGTCAATCTTCAACCTTTATATTTAAACATAATCCAAAAAAAAATATTTCAAGAGCATTGTAAGAACTTATTGAATCGGGTTTCTTGTTATTTCTAAATTGTCATCCAAAGTATCAACTTGTTTTAGTCGGCACGTACCATTTTTCAGACCAAATAAAGGTTAGCGTACACGATCGAAACAGGCCAGATTATGTGTTCGCTCTTATTTTGGACTGACTACGACTAGTTGGTACTGTTGCGTAGTTATAGGTCACCTTCATAGCACATCACGCCATCATCCGCATCACTGCACCTCATACGTCATCGTCATTACGGCACGGTTTGAGTGGACGGCAGACTGGCCTCTATGTCCTGAGAAATAAGACACAGATTCGAACAGCACGAACCATCCGCTTAAGTATTTGTTGAAAGCTTTAGATAAGGCACTAGGAGCTTAAAATCAGTGTTAGCATTTATTCAGTTGTTTTTTTGTAATTTAGACACTGTTCGAGATCCAAAGATAGCTAAAATATATTGAGCTTCCATCACTTAAGGGAATCTCAACCATAGAATCAACCTCGCAATTAAAGGAACCCGCTAAAACAATTTTGGCAGCTGCCTTTACGCTTAAAAACATGTCCGACCATAACTAATTACACGCCGACAGAAAATAATAAGTCTGACAGTAATTCGAGCTTTCATAAAATATTTAACGATGCGATGTTGTTATTGAAGCGTCGCTTGCGCACATCCCGTCGGAATATAGTTGCCAGTCGCCTTGTGTGGTTGTAATACCTCTTAAATATTTAAAAATTAGTATCCTCTGCTTAAAGTTACTTTAAGATCTAAAATATTATATCTGGGACAGGACTTTTATCACAGCATAGCGTAATATTTGTAAATATGCCGTTTATTCTACTACACGCAGATGCTTAACAAAAAGTATTTAATGAGATATTATTGCATAATTCTAGTTTAGCAGTAAATCGATAGTACATAATTCCAATAATATCAAAGATCCCTAATTATTTTAAAAAGCGCACCGGCCGTGAAACGACCACACTTCATAATATGTTAATCTGTTTTAATTTTATCGAAGTTTGCTCGTTCGAATATAGAATTATATTTAAAAGTTTAATATACCTACATTTAAATAAATGTATGTATCCAATAAAATATTTGAAAAAAATAATAATAAAGATTAAAGCGAGCTATTGTTGGTATATTTAGGAAAATATTAAAAAAATGAACCAGATCATCTGATGGTGAGCATGTACAAAAATAAGTGAAGTGTGTTCGAGCCGCGGCTCGCATAGTGGCGACACAAAATATGAAATCATATTGTTTAATAGTCAAATACAGAGCCATCTATGTAGATGTATAATCATAGTAGGTACATGTTTACGGTGACTCATCTAATGTATCAAGTCATTGATCCTATCCACACGTACAAAATGAAAGTATTATGAAACGCTATATTGAAAAACAAAATCCAATAAGACGTTTATTATATCAAAGTCCTCTGATTCAATAATAAGGCTGTTCGTTTCATATTTTATAGATATTTCAATATTGATCTTCGACAAACATTACCTCTTTAGATACAAACAAAAAAAAATAGTAAATTATAGTGTCAACCAGAGTGGCTCCAGAAATTGAAATGTGTTAAGAGAATATTTACAGTTATGAGTCGTAGGGTGCACACGGTGACAAAGTTGTGTACTCTACACTCTGCGAAAATATACAATCCAGAGTAAATGTTTATCGTAGCCACTGAAGAAAAATATCCTGGGATTCAACTACGTCGGGCCCTATTACGGGGAACAGTCGAACTTTTACAGTATTTGTCCCATTTTATTTAAAATATATCTTCATTTTAAAGCTCCTCTACAAATCGAGCTCTTTTAGAGTGTGTTTATTATTTTGAAGATTTTATTGACACTTCAAAGGTTGTATAGATAATTTAATAGTCCACGGATGTATGTAGTGCATCAGTACAATAGTTCGGTTCTCCCAACTCGTACACAAACGGTACATTATCTGAATATGTGTTTGATTATTCATATTTTAGACACTTAGTTACTTGTTCAGTTTTAATTATAAATCTAATTAACACAAACGTTGCCAACTTTCTAAGTTTATTTGCACATATTTGTTAAATTTTGTAATTAATGACAATTTATTTAGACACCGACATTCGAGTTACTTCATGTTGAATTTTGATGTGGTGTAATTTAGTGAATTGCTTAAAAGTACAAAGAAACAATTTGTTACTTTTGCAAATTTTATAAAGTAAATCAAATACATATTAAAAGTAACCCTCACTTAGATAATCTTTATGAAATAGTTGCTGTAATCCTAATATAACTGCAATTGTTTTGTTTTCAGAATTATGTACCTAATATTAACAGTTTTATTGGTTTTATAATAAAAGGTGTTTTGTTTTACGTTCGTTAAAATTTAGGAGCAAAATTGTTACTTATTATAAAAAAAAAACTATATATTTCTTATATTACTTTGATCTTCATTACTTAATGACACGTATTTTATCGAATGCTATATTAGAAATCGTACATCGTACCTCTAGCACTCTGTAAATAGATACGTCATCGGCATAATATTCGTTGATCTATAGGTATTATGTCTCGCTTTTGAATATAGATTAATCAAATCTTATTTCCACTGTAGTTCTTATTTAGACTCTAAGGGGTTTCTTTAATAATAATTGGTGTGAATGTGGATGTAAGTATGTGGTCACACATAACATTACTTTTAGCCAACGTCTCGTTCTATTCTTTATAATGATTATCGGTAATGGTAATCTCGTGCCAAGCGAGTATTGTTATTATGAATGGTGTACATTCTGGTCATAGGTGGTGCGCTCGCGCCACGCTAAGTATGTGAAATTAACTTAAAATCTTCCCGTGATATGTAACGTAGATTTACTCACTCGATGTAATGCCTGCCTTTGTCACTGCCGGCTTTTGACACTAAATGTTTAACGGTAGATCGACGTCGCGTGTCCACTGCATAATGTTCTGTTGTACGAACCAAATAAAACTGAACTTAAGGGGCATGCGCTAAGTAGCCCGCGAAGTTAAATTTTTCTTACGTTTTTGGTTTTATTCAGGTCAGTGTCGTGAAGATTAAAATATTATTCGCGAGCGTAACAAATATGACCTTACAAAATTATAATCATTAAAATCATCAATACCAATCATACATCTAATCTAACAATATACTTACATCTAAGTTACCTATAATCCTATTGATTCATATTTCATGAAATAGTCATTCAATAGGATTGTTCTGCGGTGTATTGATGATTTTAATTATTGTAATTCTGTTAATACATATATGTTACTCTCGCGAGTCATAATATATTTTGTTCAACATATAACCTGACACTGACCTGCAAATTGCTAAAAAATTATGAAAATTATAATTTCGCGGGCTACCTAGCACATGCCCCTTAAATTGCAAATTCGGTGATGGCATGTTTATGTCTCTATAATGCCAATAATAAATGCTGTTCCAAAGCATTCGCTGCCCCATAAAACAGAAAAGGTTTATGATTTAAACAACGAAAAGTCTGTTTATGTTAATCGCAGTAATTTTCAACAAATCTTTGTGAACATTGATATTTTTATAGGATGTCGTTTTTTAATATCTCGCGTTACGTGAAGCTGTAGGCGGATCCAGGTCCGAGGCAGGTTATCAATGTGACATTCAGCATCCAAATGATACCCGGCGTCCATAAGCTCAAAATTTCCCAAAACTCATTGGCTGATTCTAGTATACGGCTGTCATTGGTTAGTGAAAAGATGCAAATCAAAAACATGTTAATTATATTTTGATACTCGATGTTTTCTACACTATGTAGTAAGTTCGTAATAATCTTTGTATTAACTTGTATAGGTAGGGTTAGCGTCGCGCTCGTACGCATTTAGTAGTTTAGACGGACCAGTAAGTGGTAATCTTTGCAGTTCATCTTGAGGTTTAGACTGAAGCGCACTATCAGATACAGCTAATAGCTCTCAAACTATCAAATGCGATACGATTGTGAAAGGTGATATTATATTACAGTCATTAGCTGCAGTCGCGATCGACCCTGACGGGTGGAGCAAGTCGATACTAGTTAAGCTATAGATTCCTAGAAGAGCGTTTCCGTCATATTTATAACGGACATCATGAAAATCTGACATTTTCACCAGTATTTGACATTAAGGTGTAAAAAACGCTGTTTTTTGACAACACGGTCGCATATGGCGGTCACCGCTCTTCTAGCAAAATGTAGCTTTGTTTTCAAGTCTCGTGAATCGGACTCCGACGTAAAAGCCGATACATTTTGTACGCACGTTTTTAAAATTGGTGATAATCTGACGAATTGGGTAATGATAATAACTAAGTTATTACGTAGCGATTAGACTAAACGATATACTACGTAATGCGCGGGGTGCATCAGGGTATGAGTGTCATAATTTGTAATAACTTAACTTTTGTACTTTCGTAAAGGTAACAAGTAATTTAGTGATAAAAACTTTTTCTATTAATATGTATAATGCATAAATTAAACATCAAATAATATACCTTTTTTTACTGGAATTGTAGATGTAGTATTTTTGTAAGACAAACGAGACTCGATCTCGTACGTGTATCACAGCGATAATAGTTATTGTGTAAGACAGATTGTGTGTCCAAGTTAAGAAGTAATCTTGACCGAACGTCTTCGATATTTTTGAAGGATTTCTACGAAATCAATGTTCAGGGCTGCTTGTTAACTTTCGACGTGCAACTCTAAGGTCATCGTGTAATTAGGCTAGTGTCTTTAACTATTTGTGCATTTCTATTTGATTGGATGCTTTGTAAAAGTCACTCTAATTGGAGATACATTTTCGTTTATCAGAATGCAAAAACGACAGCATGAAATCGATGCATTTTAATGTAACCGCAAGCTATTCGCTTCGTTGATCTTGGCGACGGAGAAACGTAAGTGAAATATTTGAGGCGTGATGCCGTATCAAAGTAATTACCGCAGTGAATGATCGATCGCTTGTCTCAGGCAAAAAATACAGTAGTGCTACGTCGCGGGTAGACTGAATGGCATAATGTACCAGAACTGTCTTTTGAAAGCATCTCAACATTAATGAAGCATTTTTTCATAACTCTGTATATCGATAAAGTATGTCTGAATGAGTGGATAACTTCCTTTTATAATATTTCCGTTGTCCTGGTACAATGGATATCTTCGTAATTTTTACTAATATTGAGTGTGGTCATGTGTTATGTAAGTGTTTTTTTCTATATTGATCTCTTGTTTACTTACAATTAACTGAAATAAGGTTGGAGAGTCGTGGAACGATGCTGAGATGCTCAGTAGGAAAACGCCAATTGATTAATTTTAAGTATAGTATAAGTGCTTGAATTATTGTAAGGATCGTTTTAAAAATATACCAATGAAAATTGATATTATTTAAATCTTCGATACGTCTCAACGTATATTTTTGTATATTCGAAGTCGATGCGTAAGGAATTGGCACAAAAAAAAGTATAAGAGTATAAGATTATTCTGATTAAAGTTAAGATGAAAAAGTTCCATTTTGTAACAATGTAAAAGATGAAAAGCTATTAATTTTTGTAACGATTGTGAGCGATGTATTGTCTTTATTGTAACGTTGGGAAAGCGAGAAGTTAGATGGTAAGGTTGTTTCAGAAAATTGTAATAAAACTGGAGAGGCGAAAAAAAAAACATGTTATATTTTATACGGATCCGATATTTGCGCCGTTTGGGCGGACTTTGTGTTATTTTACGAACATAGATGTAAGTTTGCTCTTTAAAAGAGTTTTTGAGGTAGTAGGGTTAGTATGCTTAGTGTTTTTATACGGCTTGATGTTGTGAATTTTTTTAAATATGATATTGATAAACGCAGTATGTACTACCGAACAAGCGGCCAACACTGATCAATAGCAGAATGTGTAGTGGGCTCTACTCGGTACTCGGGATGCATTATTTTGTTTTCCTTTTTGTGGGTGACGAGCGGGCAGCATCCCTGCATGTGATCTTACTGATACCAAAGTGTTGCTGTTGGCAAGCATATCATTTTAATACGACGCTAGATACATTTTTCGGTACAAAATCTTAGTAAAGTTTTAATTCTATTCGATTTACGATATTGTTAGACAATTCTGTATTTGACAGTGGTGTATTGGAGGGCCTTGCGGATCGCGCGATCTTTTCGAAAGCCGTTTCTAGTCGGTACCGTCGGCTTCACCATCATTACTTGCCCGCGGTCCAACTACCCCACTCGCAAGCCACTCCAGCGCACATTGGGGATGATCCTGAATTATTTCAGTTATTTAGCAGAATTATATTATTGTCTAGTATTCCGATTATGTTACGTTTTCTATTGCTTATATTATATATTATGGATACAATGTTTATTAAGTATTTAATATTCATTTTGATGAGGACCTAGTCGATTCTCTATATATCACATCTCCCAAAGTACAAATTCCTTGTTGTTTAGTCCAATTTTGTTTGACTGTTATTGAATGGAAATTATTTTAGCGAGCGTTCGTTGGCAGAGCGTCGTCGGGCTTGCCGACATGTAGGGCGCGGCCGGCGTCTCCTCATTCTCTAAAGCAGTGCATTCACGATCAAAATATAAAAATGTCGTAAGCCATTAGTAAGCAACCCTTATCTCATTGTAATAAAAAATAAATTAGAATGATTGCAGTAACTTTGATGAAACTCAGCAATCATTCTAATATAAACCTTACCTTACAGAGATAAGAGTTAAATTGCAACGACATGCTAATGATTTCACGTAGATAGTGAATGTGCTAGGTACCTAAATTAACCCTGCCTGCTTCTTGGTCGTACGTACCATACTTTAATGGCAACCTAACAAGTCGGCAGACATTGTATTATTAGAGCCGGCAGAGGGCGTAAATATTGTAGTAAACAAACAAAACTAGTTGAAATAAATCCATAATCAAATCGTTTATTTACCGCGCCTAAATAAATGAAATTTATCGTTTATTTGGGCAGGTTATTACAATTTATGTTTAGCAGCTTTTAACTTAAGTTAGAATAATTTTAATAATTTACCTACTTTAGTTAATGCACAATTTTATAACCCATTAAGTTAATTTCATTTTCTAATAATTGTACTGTAGACTTTCAGTGAATTTGTAAGCCCTGTAAGCTTCAAGTCTTTTTTTTATAATTTACCATTGTTTTTAGTTTATACGTAATCGCCTACTACACATTATCGATTGGAAAGCTGATTTAGCTATGAAATATTCAAATGACACTATATCTACGATAAATACAATGAAACCTTTATAAAAATAAAATCTATAAAAGATATTTGCGTTTTATTTGCATTTTACTGTCCCAATTTTATTTTATACCTGGTAAATAAGCATGGAGATCACAAAAAAGAGTACCTAAATATAATTTATCAATTTATTGATAGCTTTTATCTGATGGGTCGACCATCAGATAAAAGCTGTGTCCGCATGTCGTAACTATGCGACAAACAAATACGCGACAAATGTTAGGGCGACAGTACGACATGTCGATTGTCAACCATCATCAGGTGGTGCGACTCATTGCAACTAGCGTCAAAAAAAACCAAGACCACTATTCGTATATGTATACAATGCTGGAGATGATTAAGATGTTTTCACACTAGAAGAAAGTTGCTGCTCTTGGAAAACTAAAGATCTAATCTGTCGTCATAGCGGAGCCAGTGTCACAGTTTCCGTAAAATGTTCTAGAACGAAGATATCGTTCTAGAACATTTTACGGAAACTGAGTAGGCACGAGCATTGATTTAGACGGGTTAGCGATTTCAACCTAAAGCCTATTATACTATACGATATTTAGGTGACGTGTTTTTTTTTATATGGGCTCTTCCTCCCTTTCTCTTTCACCATCCTGATTTAGGGAAATGGTGCCTGAATATCGTGTAGTGTAATAAGGCTTTTAGATATAAGTGCCTACCTACATAAGAATAATAAATAATAATAATTTAAAGCACATTAAAAATCAAATCAAATCTGGTTAAAATTACGCAACCTAATGGATGACCTCACTGTAGGTATTGGCTTGTTATACGAGATCCCTGCGTACTTCGGCCGGCTGTCATTCTTGCGTCTTTGATAGACGTTACGGGTTGTCAGAAGCCCGAAAGTCTGACAACCAGTTATACCAAGGGGTATCGCGTTACCCAGTAATTGAGTTGTGGAGGTCAGATAAGTAGTCACTTTGTGAAAAATACTGGTATTCAGCTGCATTCGGTTAGACTGGAAGCCGACCCCTACATAGTAGTTTAAAAAGTCAGTAGATGTCCCTTTGCTACCTACTTACTTTTTAAACGACTGATAAATCTGCCAAGTTATTATCTCGTACAACATTATCTTAGGTACTAAAGCATCACCTCTACTACTCTAACGGAGAAATTTAACTACAGCTAGTTGTCCTCCTGGTCAATAAATATCCACCTCTCAGCAAACTAAATAACGCGCCAAAAACACCATAGCAATATCTCACACACCCTCGTAAAGGATTAAGAGGAATCGTTTCAAGCATCAGCATTTCGGTACTGCTAATCCACCGGTACTAATTTCAAGATAACAGGACTGAGTTCCTTGCAAACATGCGTTACTGGCGATATTAAGATTTTGTCACACTGAGGCGAATCCCGCGTGAGATGCGGGACGCGACTGCGCGCGTCTATTGTATACATATACAAGTTAGTTGACACAATCGGCGCGCGGCGTGAGTGAATTTTGTGTCGCATCCCGCGCGGGATTCGCCACAGTTTGGCCAGACCTTTAAGGTGATTTAATTTGCATCTAAGTGTAAAATGTACGGATTTTGGGTAAGCTGGTAATCACTTGATGAGACAGACTATCTGATTGGAGGTATCGCCGGAGTTTGCATAAACAATGGATTTATCTCAGTAGCAAGCTTAAACCGAATTTGTGTACGAAGTTACGAACCTATCTACCTACCTCTTTAATTACAAGATAAAGATAATTTATTTGTCCAAAACATGAGTGCACATGACGTGCAAGAGGCTATCTATGTAGCCTAGCCTTATACATAAATAGTGCAGGCTGGCTATAATTTTGCGCGGGTTCCATTCGAACAATCAAGCAAGCATAGAACGGGGTGTCAAATATTTTATTAGTTTTTTTGTTTACCTAACGTAAGTCAGATGTGTAACGTTGTTCATCATCATCATCTGCCTAGCCTTTTCCCAATTAGGGTCGGCTTCGGTGTAACGTTGTTCTAGCTATCAATTTAAATTTAAAGAAATCCAATCGGTGTTTAAATACTCTGGGGGGTTCATCAAGCTATTCACAGTACATACCTAATGTAATGCAATGTCTATAAGGCGCCTGCTCCTGTAAACTTATCATGAGGGGGAAAACTACGATTGGCAAAATTTTTTGTGTTCGGGTTCAAATATGCCTGAATCGCCATTGACTTTTTTCATTATGTTGGGGTGTCCTAAAGTCAAGAAAAAAAAAAAGCAAACCATGGGCTTCTTCTTCAACGTTTTCGAATCCATTTCATGACATGATGGATGTCTCTCCGTCTCTCCTTTAATTCCATCCAAAGGTTTTCTTTAAAAGATCGCTTTTAGCGACGAGGCCCGAGGACGGGATGAGCTGGACTCCTTCAATTAGAACTGGTCCTCAGCAGCTTTATACAGATAGAAGTGGAAAGAGAGTAGGGAGGCCTTTTGAACTGCAGTGGGACATCACAGGCTTTTAATCATTTTAGCGACAAGGGGGCCTAAAAAAGGCCACTTTGGCAGAATCATAAAACAATTCATATCACGCAATCCATCTGTTTGACAGTTTCACACCTATGTATCCGTTAAGGGTTAGGCAGAGGTGTACCTATGGCATTTTAGGAATCTCCATAGAAAACTGTCATACAGATGAATTGCGTGATATGAATTGATTTATGATTCTGCCAAAGTGGCCTTTTTAGGCCCCAAGGCCGTCTAATATGTCAAGAGTGACACAATGGCCTTGTCGCTAAAAGCGATCTAGATTTATTTTAAATAGGAATGTGAAAAGAACCTACATTTATATCTATACTATGTATGGTGCAAGTAGGTACATAATACCTAAAGAGTATATATTCTATTCCATACTGTTCTGTGCTACAAATGGGCTAATGTCTCAGATGGTCAACTCGTTACTAATAATCTTACGTCTTAATAACAATGCACAAGTTATAGTAATCTTAAACAGCTCTAATAAACCCATAGGCTATCTCACTGACCCATAGACCCATAACGGTCGAATCGAACGTGATAAATGTTATCCTACATAATCTGTTTACGGCTACTCTTACTAAGAGAGCTTAGTGTTAAGTAAAGTGGGCTCTTTAAGTCTGTACTTTATCTATAAACTAGCGACTTGTCCCTGTTTCAGACGGTGTTTACGACATGTTAAAAATGAATCTTTATACTAATAATAAAGCTGACGATTTTGTTTGTTAGTTTGAACGCGCTAAACTCTGGAACTTCCGGTCGGATTTGAAAAAAATCTTAATGCATTTGATAGCCCAGTTCTTGAGGAAGGCTATAGGCTATTTAACATCACGCTATGTCCCTTAAGACCCGAGTACAAAAAAGAAAAGTCAGTGTGAACGTTAAGTGAAAACGAATTAGAAGCGCGGGCAGGCGATGCGATGCGACGACGATGGCGTGGGTGGGTCGGGAGAACAAGAAATTTCACGCGGACGAAGTCGCGGGCAGAAGCTAGTGGATTATACACATAAACCTTCCGGATCTCTAAATGATGCTGAAAACTGACTACGCGGTCACACAGACAGACACAAAAAGGGATTTTAATTTATAATATCTATACATTATAAGACGGTTATTTACGATTACAAATTAGCAAATGGAGCTGTGCTGTTGCGATTCTCGTTCGTAGTTATGAAGAGGGAGTGGTCGTTTGTATTGATAATTTACTTAAGTTAAATGCTTGTGATATTTAAGTGCAGTAGGTATGTATTTAATGTGTACGAGTAACATATAATTATTTAGCTAGATCTTAGATAGAATTCGTACCTATACTTATTTTTCCTTTTTGTTACAGCTCTCTTTACGAGGTCTTTACCTATTACTTCTTTTTTGTAACAGTTTTTTAGCTTTCTGAAGTTAAAAAGTAAAGCTCAATTAGTTTTGCTTTTTAATGAGACAGCTGTTTCGAAAAGGAAAAATAAGTACCTACCTACATGATAGCCGAAGGTAAATATACGCTCTAAAACAAAATGATTCTATTGTTAAGTAGGTTAATTTGTTACAACAAACGAATATCCAACTGCGATATTAAAACACTGTGTAGTTAGCACCCTCGTTGATAATCATAATACTTATTTTTTGTTTTCACTTGTAAGGGGTGCTTAACTACCTATATATTCCTCGTAAAGGAATATTGTGCGTGTGTGACAAGGGTGCCTGGTGGTCAGTCATTACTTCTATGTAGAGATAAGTTTACTGCAAGTTTACAGAAATTTGATGGTCATAAAGTGTTGAGCAGTAAACTGGGCTCTGGCATAGAATATAATAGTATAATGTAGAAGTGAAATTTCCGCTCAAAACGGATGCTGAAGGAAGGAACGGAAAATGCTGAAAGTGCAGTGGACTTCTCTAGGCTGATTATGATGATGAGGACTGGTTAAGACGGCGTCGACCAAACGCCGACCTTGCAGTGGCGCCTTCATCGTTTGTTTGGTTATTTCTTTTATTTTAGAATGAAAATGCAGAAAATAAGCACGTTAAGTTGTGCTCCACAAGATTATTCGTTAATATTATTATAAACGGTAGTTTTACATTGTTTAGTTGTATTATAATCCATAAAACGGATAATAGTGGCCACTATTTTCCGTTTCTGCATTTTCATTCTAAAATAAAAGAAATAACCAAACAAACGATGAGGGCGCCACGAGTGGGTCGGCGCCCTCTTAACGCATTCAGAATTGTAACTATTTGCTTGCGTTTCGGCACACTTGAAATTACTAGATGCGCTTTTTAGAAGGTTGGTAAGGCTGGTTTTTATTTATTTCTTTTCCTCAGAAGCGCCCCTTTTGTTTACGGCGGCGGCGGTAGATACAGTCATAAGTCACCCTGTCTTAGCTCAGTAGAGCGGAGTCGGTGGGTCAGGGTTGTTGTGCAGGTGGGGCAAAATCGATGTAGGGACGTAAACAAAAGAAGGTAGGAAGGAACTATACATGAGCTTCGCTTCTAAACGGTTTCTATACTCTATGGCTCCGGGCAAAACCTCAGGGTGTTTTCCTGGCTTACATGAAACATAAAGTTTTTATAGCATTTTGCGTGTTGCATCCATGTAATACATTTTTATGTTCAATATAATTTAGTTAGGCTGCATTTCCTCTATGTTTTACTTATCCAAATCTATCGGTTCTAAAGAGTTTTCTTTTACTTTCATTAATACAGGTTAAAGTTACGTTGTCTGTCGAAAACTTTTGTTAAGTAATGGAAAAGGTAGAAATTATCTCTAAACTAAGTAGGTACTTATTTATTTTATTTTATAAGTAGGTAGGTTGGTTTCTCGTTGTCACGAGGCACGATGTTCATATTACGGTTAACGGGCTTTAGTTATTGCTTGATTTATTGAATTTTGTCAGAAGAATATTATTACTGTCTACTACCAACATTATTTTTTTCTGTAGGTATTTATAATCAATCCTTCAATACCTAGGCCGTAAAACCGTCACTTCAGAGAAATATAAGTTGATTGCGTAACGTTACAAAATTGAAAACAAACAGTTGCTATTTATTAGATTATTTATAGAGGAAAAAAATTAAACCAGTGTGCAAACTGTAACCTTGAATTATGCATAAGATTCTAAACCTTTTTTTTTTCAAAAATGTCTATGCTAGGGAGGCAGCATATTACCTAATTATGATTTTGTGGAAAATCAGATGGAAAACCCTAAAACTGAAATCTATTTTGTTTAATTTTCGCGACACATTTTATCAACTTTTAGATCAAGCATTGCCCATCGCGGTAATGCCGACAGTCTCTTGGGTACATTACCGGTCGACAGCGATGCGGATGAATTTTTCGATGTTATGTTTTAGTTTGTGAATAGTCTCAGTTAAGTTAGGATATAATTTAATAATGAATTACGTAGGTATTAGTTATTATTTACTTACTTAAATATAATTTTAATTCTGAATAAATATTTAGGGAACTTTCAGACTAAAATGACATAAACTCCGATATATTCACTAACATATACCTACGCTTTCTAGCATTTCTATCAAAATCCCATAAACATTTTATATAGATGTCCAATCCCCGCTTTCCTCTGTGTACAAACTTGATTGGATTCGTGCCTTTTTTATTTACTTAAAGCATAGTTGTTTTTAACTGAATAGAATAGTACGGAGTTGCTCGTGCGACTGCCATTAACAATCTATCGTATGAAACAGAAAGTAGGTATTAGTGCGATTCCGTGAGTGCGATCGTGCATGAACTAAATTGTTCAACGTTTTTAAGGTCGCTTGGTCTATAGAGGAGAGACTCCGAAACGTTTGAGACTCTTGGTAATTGGATTTGGTTGTGATTTGCTTTTTGTTTTTGGCTTTGTGTCTATCACTTAATATTGAGCACTTGGCTTATGTTTGCTTGTGTTAATTTGGTTGAACAGTGTTACAATTGTAGATAGAACAATAAATTTAAATAAAATAAAGTGTTTTTAAATGGTGTCGAGTGGCAATTAAGCTAGCGCACGTGTTATAAGTG
The DNA here is from genome assembly GCA_963669345.1 of Gortyna flavago. Taxonomy (NCBI): domain Eukaryota; kingdom Metazoa; phylum Arthropoda; class Insecta; order Lepidoptera; family Noctuidae; genus Gortyna; species Gortyna flavago. Next base: position 14,247,026 of record OY770129.1, read on the forward strand.
GTGACAGGTTCTTTGGTTATCTGCAATATCAGTACTGTGCCATGCTAGCGTTGCCATTGTCGTAAAAAAACACAGCTGAAATTCAAGTGCCTGTAATTTCTCTGGTACCCAAAAAACATATCAACTCTGCTTGGTGTCAGGAAAAGGTACCTATGGCTTCCTCAAACGAGTGCCTTCAGAAATTGCTCTGGGTACATGTGCATATAATTGTTGTCATGGTTATAGGTATCTAATACTTATATCTATCAATTTGATTTTATTTTATATTTGTAAAACTTTTTTCATTTGAAAAATTTTGAATACAATATACAATCTAACACTCAATTGACCACACCCTACTCATGCTGACCTAAAGTCAAAACTGTTTAATAATGTGATGTATTTTATATCTAGTAGTCTCTAACTGATGTAAGTTACAATTAGCCTTCAGTTAATTGTAACTTTACAGTTATATTATGTACAAATTATATCTAAAGGAAAAAAAGGGAAGAGTTCATTGGGTATCAAAAAATTCGTCCGCATTAATAAATTAAATGTTTTAACTTTAACATTCAAATAATGAATGTCAATTTAATATCTAATTATATTAAATACTAGCTTTTGCCCGTGACTTTGTTCCCGTGGAAGTCATGAGATAGCACAATATACTAATTAACAGCCACATTTCCCGCATGCTATTACTTCGTTTTCAGTAAGCGCTCTTTCTGACCTTTTCTTTTTGCTCAGCTGCTAAGGGTAGTTTCGTCATGTTATATAGCCTATAGCCTATAGCTACCCTCAAGAATTGGGCTATCAAAGAAAAAAAAATTTTTTTTTTCAGCTGTTCCTGAGATTCCCGAGCGCGTTCAAACAAACAAACTCTTCAGCTTTATTATTAGTCATCATCTGCCTAGCCTTTTCCCAACAATGTTGGGGTCAGCTTCCAGTCTAACCGGATGCAGCTGAATATGCAGCTTTAGTGTAGAAGATAAATCTTCTACTGTTCATTTTTGAACATGGATCTTAATCACTGTACAATAGTCCAACATTTCAAAAGTACCTAAGTATGTAATTCCTCACAATGCAATGTGAAGCTCCTATGTAATATTTTACATCACTTAGAGGCAACATGTTTGCACTAAATAACACGTTAAGTTAACGACTACTTTCAGTTTTACGATTTGTCTGCATAAGTCTGAGTTGCTACACCTTATGCTAACTGCTTACTGCTCGTAAAAACGGTAAAAAGGTTTAGTTTTAAAGGAAATTGGTATTGTTTAGGACATAACCAGCCATGCATTTTTATTGTTGAAATTATTATGATTATGTTTAGACTGAGGCAGTGGCGGTGGCGGGTAGGATGAACCTTTTTGGCGCAGCCGTGAGGCACACTGTTTTAGTTTTAAATATTCCTTTCACCTTCTATTTGGTTTTTGTGTTTCAGGAACATTTTAATTTTCCTGAAATACAAAAACCATCCACCATATCAAAATAATATTTAAAATAAGAATTAGTATGCTTACGAAAAAAGAAGCAAAAGAATCATAGGGCCAAAAAATTGGCACAGGAACAGTGCCCAAAAGGCTGGCAACATTCATGAACTGTGTCCACATAAACTTTATTCTTCCTTTCTTTAGATGGAAGTGTACTGCGTGTGTTTATAGTACCAAAAACATAGTACAGTCAGGGCAATTAATTGTTAAGAGAATTGATACCCTACGACAATTTGCCGTGTTATAGCCGTTTCATACAACTGTCAAAGAATGACATTTATGATTTAAATATATGGACAATTTATGTTGGTAGTCTATTTACTTAAAAGTTATGACTTTCAATTACAGACCGCCTCTATATGAACAACGACGCAAAACCGACTGTTACCTATAATAATAATTATAACTTTATTTCAGACAGACGGAACATCCATATTTGTGTCAGTAAGTACTTAAGATCTAAGTTCTAGTTATGCAGGTACCTATTGCTCTTTGGTAGATTCTTACGCTATGCGACTAAAGTCGCCAGCATATCGCTGGCGATTTCAAAATCTTACATCCACGTACAAATTTTGACATCGCTATCGACAAATCGGCTGTGAACAACATAATAATATGTGTTGCATGGGCGTGAGATTTTCAAATTGCCAACAAGTCGAGACTAAAGTTGCTGCAGTAATTAAAATAAAAAAAAAAACTGAAAAAAGGCAAGTAGCAACATAGTCCATATCATAGATCCATCGTCTACATAGTCCCAACCCGAAACAAAGTAATAACGTCACCCACTATCCTATTAAACGACTTTTATTGCTCCCATCAAAAAAAAAAAAAACATTCAGCCTACATTATCTGTAACCGCCACCTCTTGTTTATGGTCCGTAACAAGCAATAAAAATTGGGTCTATGGTACCCTATCGTTTTGCAATCTCCCATGTCGGCCCACCGCACCTTGATGAACTCCCTAAGACTTTATATTTGTCTATAAAATGTTTTTATGTCGCACACACGTCGAACATACCATGTTTTTAGTAAAAACGAGAGTTGAGCGATAAAGTATAGCTTGCAATATCAAAGTGTGTAATCTACTTAGAGATAGTGTTTGAATTTTGTAGGATTGGCGTAAAACAATGCCTGCAATGGAAGACATCTGTAAACTTCTGCAAAAACTCATGATTGGGTTACTCTTGTACTTCTATCTATTTTGTCAATTCCAGTGGCAATTAACTAAGTTTTGAGGGGCTTGCGGCCAAGCTATAACAGCTGCACGGGTCGATTGATCAGGTTAAGCTTTGCTTGCCGCGGTTGGTCCGTGGATGGGTGACCATCTTTACATACCAAGACCCATCCGTGTCACGGAAAGCACGTTAAGTCGATGGTCCCGGCTGTTATTCGTGGGTCTGCATCGTATTACCCAGTTACTGGGTTATGGAGGTCAGATAGGCAGTCACTCCATGTAAAATACTGGTGTTCAGCTGCATCCGGTTAGACTGGAAGCCAACCCCAACATAGTTGAGAAAAAGGCTACGCAGATGAGATGAGATTACAAAAGAGAACTTGGTATCCATAGTTTTTGTGGCGAGTTTTACCGTATCTACACGTCATCTGAAAACCAACACGAAAAATCGCCAAAATTAGGTACCTCAGATTAATGATACCTACTTTTTCACTTCTCCGTATAGATCCATCACCTAACTTTTATAGCATAGCATCGTGTCAGACAGTGTGTATTTACCTAGACACAACTTTGATCGTCACGTCCGCTCGCCCGGTCAGTGAAAGTAATGACTCGTAAAGCTACTGAGCGGTGTAAAATAGACGGGCACAGGTAAAGGACCTCTGTATTCTATATAGTGTCGTTTTAGTATAGCTTTGTGTGGGACAGTAGGCTGTAGGAATGAGGTATAGTCGAATTGTTGGGGTTCCACTTTCATCTGCCTTTTGGAAAATTATTCTGTTACAAGTCCAAAATATAGCTATTTCGGTGATTCTGTGATTGGTTCACGCAGTCATTCTAGCAGTGGTGGCCCAGTAGCAATGGCTCCGGATTACGAGTTGTAGATTCAAATCCAGGCTGGCGCTTTACTTTATGTAAATAATTTCATCACCACTGCTCTCAAAACGGTCAACATCGTGAGGAAACCGGCATGTCCTAGAGCCAAAAATTCAAAGAGATGTGACATTTACCAACCTGCGCTGGGCCCGCGTTGTAGATTTTATTCGCCTACTTCCTCTGAGACGGTAGCAATACTACGTAACTCATTTAAGTAATCTATGTTACCTTTGAACATTATATTTTATACAATGTAAACATTATTATTCCGCTATCACCGAATAAAAAAAAACAATACAAAGCCTGCACTTAGACCCCATTCGTCTAAAATATTTAATAACTCGAACTGAATTCTAAACACTTTACAATTTACCTTTATCAAAACAGAATTAGTCAAGTGAATTAGGGACAAAACTTTCTTTCTTTGCGAATCTTTTAAAAAATCTCTTTCCTATGACAAAGGGTCAGATTTAGATTAGGGGGTGTGTCAAACCCCCGTTGCGCGGCAAAATTAGGCAAGTCAGGGGCAAATTAAAAAAGAAATCAGGCGAAAGTTAATTTCGAAAGTTTTAATTACGTTTATTTTAGTCATCAGGCAATTCCACGTTAATTAATTTGGGAAGGAAGTGATGTTTTTTTTTGTGCGTTGTAAGGATTTTTGTCCTTTTCAATTTATTGTTTGAATGTAGAACACAATTTTGAGATGGCCATTTGTAAACCGTTTTTCACTTTAAAAAGTCTGGAATCAAGGTGAACAATTTTTACATGATTTTCAGAGATAACGTTTCATTAAAGAGCTTGTTCTAGATATTCCGTATCTATATACCTTGTTTCATATTCCTGTGGAAAATATCATGGCATGTCCGTAATCACTTTGTGGCGAACCAAACTAATTTATCTATGGTTCCCACTGTTAGATACAAAGTTACAACACTACTTTGGTCTAGTGCAGGAAAGTCTTTTGTCTATGGTTCACGGGAAGAAACTATGTAGTTGGGTTTATGATTTTAAATCGGAATGTAAATGTAAACATTATGAACATATTAAGTTACTCTGTGTGATTAATAACAAGATTCCTATCCTGTGTTTGTATTAACGTATATTCTTCCGCTGTTGCTTGAATACTGTGCTGCGATACAAATACATATCTATTACAACTACCGACCGAGTTTCATTCAAGTAAAACTGAGGGGCAATTCTCGTAATTTTAAGAACGTTTACAGTCTGTCTAAAATACCTCTAATTTCCCTACATTTTTGACAAGGTTTTGGCATTGATTGTCGCTGAGATGAGATTGCGACTAGATTTTGAAGGTTTTTAATTACGGGAATTGGCCTTCTGTTTATGTACTTAGCTACTTAGTTTGACAAGTTAATCAGTACAAAATCCAGGCTAAGAATAGCTACTTTATTGCCTTTATGTTGATTTAAACGCAGATAAAAATTAGAGGCACCCCTTCCACTACTTCCAATGTGTTTATTATTCGCGATCTTAATTAGGGACGCGTTAAAAACAGAGCGAGATAAGAGCTAAGATAACTTGAGTCTGCTAAGTGTGGAGAGTCCTTAATTGCGCCTTTTACACCTTGTTCGCTTGTTCCGAGCGTCGAGTGCTTCCACTTTCGCGCGTACTAGTCGAAAACGCCTTAACTTGTGCAGGATTTTGCGAAAGTTTTCGAGTTTTCTTTCGTATGTTAAGCTTGTAGCTCAGACTTGAGATAATTTGATAAAATATCTGACTTTAATTAACTACGTACCTGATAATTATATTTGTAGATCTCCCCTTTATAAAAACAATATATTTCTATCAAATAAACGTTTGATTTGATTTGATACATAATTATTTGTCTTAACAAAAAAACATAAAAATCTGTCTTCATTTAAACATTTCTCCAAATAAAGTTCCGTAGGCGCTTGCCAACTTTCGTAGCTCCGTAGCGCGTAGCCTAGGAATCTGAGGGGCAATTCTCGTAATTTTAAGAACGTTCACAGTCTGATCTCAGTCTCAATCTGTCAAAAATACCTCTAATTTCCCTACATTTTGACAAGTTTTTGACATTTCTTTGTCGCTGAGATGAGACTGCGACTAGATTTTAAACGTTTTAAATTACGAGAATTGGACTTCTGGTCTCGTAGCACTTTAGAGATCGTAGCCGATTAATTTTGAAAATTTCATCTGTCTGTAATATAATTTTCAAACAATTGCCGATCGCATGACCAGACATTACAATACCAAAACAAAAGCACATCTACCCCAGAATTATCGAGTTGAAAGTCAGCCATGTTTAAATAAAAGACAGTCGGTTTCCTATATGATTTAGGGCTCATATTCTGTAGTTTGAAGCAAAGACGATTTTTTAAATTCAGTGAACGCTGTAATAATATATCATTTTTACGAGCGAACGCGTCTGGTGATGCGTTTGCGCTCCACCCTGGAAATTGTTGTAATGGCCGCATTATCTTTCGCCATCTTTCGAAGAAATAGTTCGCATGCAGTCGCTACAATGTATTAGTCTTTGTTTAATGTTAGTTTTACTTAGAATGTTGAGAAAGAGGGAACAAAAACTTTACAACATAACTTTAAACAGGATGTGGACTGCTACGGTTGGATGATCCCAATTAAATGTCTCAAGTAGGCTTTGATATGCTGCTGGTAGGGGTTGAATAAAATAAATAGAATATATCTTTTATGACATCCACAAGAGGCACTATCTACAGATCCCGAAATAAGATAGGAGAAAAAGTTAGTCACAACTAATTATAAAAAACTTGTAGACCGCTGACTCTTTTTAAAAAGCTACACCATCCCAAAGAACCGAACCCCAGCGAAACACTAAAACATTCCTTCAATTAAACGCATAATTAGACGACTAATAATTAAATTCATAGAGCGTCGTTACGGAATCTATACATATAATAAATCTGTAGACGAGACGTTTCTGTACATTGAAAATATTTCCAAAAAAAATAGTTGGGGTGTTAAAGGATAACCAACAGATGCCATTTCATCAATTTTTGGAATTTTTGTCTGTTTGTCGGTTTGTCTGTTTGTCTGTTTGGATGTGACAGATTATTGATTTGAACAGGGTAAACGTAAAAAGTACCAAACCAATACGGTTACTTTTTATACTCAAATATGGTGTAGAACTCGGAGCAGTGATTAGTTTTTGTTTCATCGCAATCGGTTCACTCTATCAAAAGATATAATCAATTTAAAGTATTCTAGGAACAACTTTTTACGTTTTTTAGTAACACGTAACGACATCTATTGGCGCGATATAGTACCTACTAACGAAAACATATTGTTGTTGTGATGTGAGTAATCACGTCCTATTAGTTTATGCTTACTTAAATGACGAAATAACACAGATACCTACTTATGTCTATGTTATTTTAAAAAGTAATGATAGTGATATTAAAAAAATCGCTTTTTTTTGTTTTTTAACGAAGTTCTTATATGGAGCTTGCGGTAGGAGTTCTAAGGGAGAAATCGTCAAATTACGAAAAAGCGTTATGCCTCATTTTTCATAGTAATAGATAGATAGACACACACACACACAGAGAGAGAAAGAGAGCTATTTTTCATGGATCCTGACCCCGGTAAGTGAGGTCAAAAAGAAAATCAAAGATGGCGGTTCCCTAAATTTTTAATTTTTTCGTCATGGGTGTCGTTTTCATGGTTTTCGAGGGTGCTGAATTCGATAGTCAGGTCAAAATGAAAATCCAAGATGGTGGCTGCAATTTTTTTTGTCATGTTTGTCGTTTTCATGGTTTTTGAGGGTGCTGAAGTCGATAGTCAGGTCAAAATGAAAACCCAAGATGGCGGCTCCATTTTTTTTAAATGTTTTGTCATGGGTGTCGTTTTGATAGTTTTCGAGGGTGCTGAAGCCGATAGTCAGGTCAAAATGAAAATCCAAGATGGCGGCTGCAATTTTCAACCACGATCGTTTTGCCAACATAACTCTAGGTCAGTGAATGCTTTACCAACAGAATGTTTTGACCAATAACTTTTCACCCAAAGAACAAGGCCAACAGACGCCGGGAAAGGTGAAAGTAAAATAACAATAAGACGTAGTCCTTTATTTCTGTGAAAAGGGTATAAAGTAACCTAACCAAGCCTAACCTCGGGGTGCCCTTCGCTCGCTTTGCTCGCTCACTTGAGCCGCCATCATCCCCTCGAACCCTACCTGTCCGAGTCGGGGTGCCCCGAGTCCCGAGCTCGCTTCGCTCGCCCTTGCATCCTTAGTTCTATTTGACATGGGTCAAATGTTCTTTGGGTGAAAAGTTATTGGTCAAAACATTCTGTTGGTTAAGCATTCACTGACGTAGAGTTCTGTTGGGGAAACGTTCGTGGGTCACAAGTCCTTTGGATGAAAAGTTAATGGTGTTGACCAACGGCTCATGGACCAATCGACTGTTGGTAAACCGTTTTAGTACTGGTTAAAATGAAAGTCCAAGATGGCGGCTGCAAATCGAAAAATTCGTAGTGTGTGTCGTTTTCATGGTTTTCGAGAGTGCTGAAGCCGATTGTGACGTCAAAATGAAAATCGAAGATGGCGGCTGCAATTTTCTTTTTCTTTTTTTATCATGTGTGTCGTTTTCATGGTTTTCAATATAAACTTACACGACTTTGTGTGAAATAAAATAAAATACAACTGACTTAAAAACACACTTCAAAGTGCAATAGACCTTTGGTTACAGAAGTCTGTAATTTCTTGCCAACGCGCAACGTCTTCCCAAACTAAGGTAATTTTGCACTTTGTAGGGTTTTTTATGGAAGTCGGTTATATTTTTTTGTAATTATCTTTACAATTTTTTTTCTGGTTTTCGGCAGTATAAGGTCTAAATCAAAATCATGTCTAAAGTTTTCATGGGTTTCATCTTCGTAGTTTAAATGGCGGCCGGTGTCAAATATAACCAAAGTTTAATGGGTTGCTTTTTACACGGGCAACTTTATGTAGAAGCTCTTACAATTAATGTATTCTTCCTTTTATCATATATATATCTCGATGCTTTATAAGGCATAATATTGGTAGGTATATATGATATCTTCAATACCAAGTTAAGAAATTCTAAATTTACCACAGAGAAGAACACAAGACTTAGAAAAACTAACTTCAAACTTCACCTACTAATCTCAGATATACTTTAGATAAAATGGTGATATGATGTTACAAGTTGGTATTCTAAGACAGACGCAAAATAAAATGGACATAATTATGGCTGTTTGGTTAGATAATCAGCCTCGAGCAGGCGCTTTTATTTTAATTTGTTCTCAAAAATCAAAGTGACACTTCGTCGCATTGTCATTATGAACCATGAAGACGCAGTGATTGCAGTCGAAAGGGCCGTGGTAGAGAACCCTAGGTAAGGAAAGCGTTACCAGGCAAGATCTGATGATTCTTCCTTTTCAATGAAGGAGTGGCAATTACACCTTTCCTAAGCGACATATTACCTATTGTTTTCCGACATCCACGCGAACGAAGTCGCGGGCACAGCTAGTACGTAATAAAATAAAAGTATAAAATGTTCGTCGTTTTATACTTTTTCATGAATGCACAACACTTGGGGTAACAGGGTAACAGTCTCGGGTACATCAATTAAACCCCGCATACCGTTTAGAGATGTTAAAAAAGGTCGTAACATAAACTTTTTCAATTTTCACGTGGAATATGGCCGCGTAAAGTTGAAAGCGGCCTTTCAGTTTACAAGTAAATGTTTCTAGAAGGTTGACGACGCCGGCGGCGCAAACGTTGCGACTTGATAAGGGCTCCAGCGGTATAAAATGCATGTAAACACCTCCTTTGGTGAATGCTTGGGGACCGAATGCTGTCGACTGCTTTCTTCACAAATTTAGACGTAATACTGCATCGCGTTATGACGACTCTGAATTGAAAATTGTAATTTTATTTAACGTTGTATATAAATGTGCTAGGAACGTTCGCGTTTCGTTTGTCGCTGAAATTGCTTGCGTTTTTGTAAAAGTCTAGTGCTTGCGATATAACTGTTTAGAATTGTGGTTTTTGATATTTAAATATTGAATGCAAAATGCAATCTTATCACCATATTCAATTCCACTTTTAAAATATTGAGGAACTTTTTATAATAATACATACTACATCCCATGCCGATTTCTGCTACTGTGACTGTTTTTGTTTCTGACAACTACTTATAGATTACGGGCGTACCTATGTGGCTAATGTAACCTATATTGACTGTAGTTTTTTTTTTTTTTTAAGTTTGGTATATCATCAAATGACCCCTCCCGCTCTGGGTGGAGCGGAAGGGAGTGTCAGACTCTTACTGACTAAAACCCATCCGTGTTCCTTTCTTAGCCCTTTATGTTCCGGGGTAGCGGTAACCCTTTCGGACAATCCCGCTGATTGACTGTAGTTGTAAGGAATTTTATTAGAATGCCATTGTAGTAATGATATTGTATCTTGGAGGGTGATTTAAGGAACTTTTATACTAACTATAAAGTGACTCTGAAATCTGAATATTCGATGAATCGACAAAGGAAAATGACAAAGAAGTTATTTTATTCTTACTACTTATGATTTCAGATTTCAGCGGCTATAAAATTGAATATAAATAATAGCCGTTCCTGTTTCATCATAGTTGCTTTATTTTACCCTACTAGCCACCCGCCCCTGGTTCGCAATGTTTTACGACTTGATTTGACAAGTCGATGTCGATGTTTTGTCTTAATTTATAAGTATAAATAAACCTTCCAGAGTAAGTATTTATTTCGGAAAAACAACGCCAAACATTGGTTTTCATGACTGTCAGTTTAATAGGTAATACGGTCTGGTGTCCGCAACTCCACGTCAATGCGCGTATTTTGCGAACGGGAAAGTTTACAACTAGCAATAATCGCACCTCGGATTAACATCATTGTAACCGAGTGGTTGAATTTAGACTAAAATTCGGATTCTAGCGTCTTTTAGAGACCATTTATTTCACCAGATTAAAAGTTTACCAGGGACAAAATACAGATTGTTCCCATCAAAGAAAAACGGCTCATTCCCTAGATATTCAGCGTTTTAGTTAAATCCGTGTTTAGTTAAATTTTCAAGCAACGCGGTCACACTGACCGACACGAAAAGCGCCTTTATTTTATAATATCCATAGAAGCTATAGATGATAGTTGTAGAAAAACTTTAAAAAAAAAAACATTTTAAATATCCATCCCCATCATTGAGTCTACCCGCAAGTAGTGACGGACGTCAGACATCTAACTTAGTTACAGCCAACCAAACATCCCTATGAGTCGTATATAAAATTCAATCTGTTAAGAGCGCCTGTAGCGCCTGTTATAGGTACTTCAGTTTGCATCAGCCTCCGTCCGCTGGGCCAGCAATCATTCTAATGGGCCCGCCCGGATCAACTTGCAGACCGAATTAGTTCTTTTCAAACAACTCTCCATCATTGAATTGAAAATGTCCAGACGGTTCTATATTAACTACTAGTTTGGATGTCTAGTTTTTCGGCTGTAACTTAGGGCTGTGTGATGTTATAGTAGTTTTATTACAAATATTATACGTTATTATAGATATTAGAAGTCAAAATGAATGGTGAAAACGAAACCCGACCGGAATGGAAATGGGCAGGTTTCTCGAACGAAAATCAACGAAGTGTTAAAATTAAAAGTATGTCAAGTGATCCAGTCAACCAATCATTCCTTCATTTCAGCTGACGTCGTACATTACCTACTGGACACAGGCCTCCGACAAGCACAACCACTTCAACTGGTTCTGTGCTTCTCGCATCCAGCTGATTTCTATGGCCTTCACAAAGTCATTGGTCAACCTTGTGGGAGGCCTTCCAATGGTACGTCTTCCAGTACTTACACGATCGCCACTCTAGAACCTTTCGGCCCTATCGGCCATCTGTAAAAAAATAATGTCTGTTATCAATTAATTAACATTAAGTAATCAGAATCACTTTAATTTTCATATAAACGTCGCTTAACAGCAAACACCTTATAATCAGAGCCAATGAACCAAGTAATTTTGATTTCCTTAATGGTACTTTTAACTTGAAATAACTTAGTCTAATCATAACACAATCCTTACGTGTGGATGAACCGATAAAAACTTGCTAGACGCTTCGGGGTATTCATTAAAAGGTAATAATTTACGACTGGAGCGATATGTGTAAGATAAGGGGAATAGGTTATAATTATATCGCTCACCTAGTAATATATCGGCACATCTACAGCGATATGATTGGTATACATAGCCTGTTAAACGAGTTATGACAATAAAGGTAATTTTATCACGCCTTTGAAATAATTTATAATAATAATAATAAATTTATTTATTCAAGTAACAAGGACTCATTGTGTTAGTAAGCTTAAGAACTAATTTAGACCATTTTATTTAAATTTAAATTCAAATTCATTACATCCCATGGGAGATGGCACTGCAGTGATTGACGTATAAGCAATCAAGCCTGCTAGCGATGATTTTCTGGATATTGTTGGAGCTGGCCCGCACTCTGCGTACTAGGGAAGCACACCTCATTCGCATTGTTTGAAAAGCAATTTACGAAGGTTATTGAAGACCAGGCACCCTAATTGCGTCACACACGAATCACGATCAATCACAATCTGAATAATTTTGAAGGATATTGCTAATCCATTGCTTCATATGTTCGAAAAATTGGTCTACTCAACAACGTAAATACCGCAATGAATGTTGTTGAACTGTCAAAATTAAAGCCATATCTACTGTTAGTGTGTTATGAAATTACCCCGCAGGTGCGGGAGGCGAGGGGTGGGTTGTGGGTTCTGTAGGTATATGTTTTTAATCACTCAAGGTGGTTTCTTTCAATATTCCTTACGTTTTTTTTGCAAATTGAGGCGCTATTTTACGTTGTAGGTATGTTGATCAAAATTCACTACGCGGCAATAATTATATTATTAGAAGAAAATGAATAGCAAGGATAGCAACACCGCGACGGGCTATAAAAGGAAGGCGGCTGGCGGCACTCGTCCATTTTGCCCATCGGTCATCACGGAGTACGGAAGCTCTATCTGAATATCTAGCGATTACCGTTAATTCAAATATTGTAAATTGTTTCGGCCGAAGGCCATTAAAATCTTTTTAAAAAATAAATCTGTGTTTCTATTTGTAACATCAGAAGTGGGATTCGAAGGCTGAAAAGCCGCTGAAACGCATTTCTGGTTTTATAAATTAATAACTTAGTATCCATTCACGTGGTTTGGTTATTTAATATTTGGACGGAGTTTTTGTCTGTGCGATGCCTGCCAACGATCAACGCAACAAACGAAAACGCCGTGGGCGAACTCCTTCGCCTAACCCGATGGAGGAGATTCTGAGGAGGCTACGCGCGTTGGAGGACCAGTCCCTCGCGTCAGTGGAGACGCAAGCCGTTGCAGCAACCAGCGCTGGCTCTAGCCGCGCCGTCGAGCTGCCAAACACCACACCATCGGCATCGGTGCTCGGGGCGCCTACACCACCGCGCGAGCTCGTGTCTGCTCAAGTGGGGACGCCGCCGCTGACGCCACACGCTAGCAACATGGAATCAACGCAGTCTGAAGACGTGGTGACAAACGCCGCAGAGCGTCTTTTGACCGCTATCAGCTGTGCTCAGGTCAGATCCAACCGATATTTTGTTTCCGATTTTGATCCGAGTGTTCATGACTTCGACACGTGGTGCGATGAAGTAGAGAGAGCTCGTATTTCGAACTGTTGGGATGACAGAGAATGCCTTGCTCGCATCGGACATTGTCTTAAGGGCGAATCTCGCACCTGGCTTAGCCAATGGACAAGCAATATTCGCACATGGTCCAGTTTCAAATTAGAATTAAAAGCGCTATGCCCACGTTCTGTCGATGTCGCGAACATTCTTTATGATGTAATGCGGACAGAGTCCGATAAATACTCCACATACGCTGAGTATGCTCGCAAATCGCTTTTAAAGTTACGCATAGTTAAGGGCCTAAGTAACGAGCTGCTTACCGCTATTATTATTCGTGGAATTGCAGATCCGCAAATTCGCGCTATGGCTACTAACGCTAAATTATCGCCTGGTTCTGTAGTGGAGTTTTTATCGAACTTTGTTAAACCTTCTAGCAGCTATAATAAGAAAGTGTCTTCTAACGGTCCCAATCGATCTGACAAGTCTTCCAATAGTAGTAACTCAAATCGTAAACCGTTAAAGCGTCAATTTGATTCCAAAGATTCAAAATCAATAAAGTGTTATCAGTGTAATCAATTTGGTCATAAGAGTGTCAATTGTAGCAAACGGTCGAATACAACCCCGAGTAATAGCGACGAAAAAGCAATCGCGTTACCAGCGACATCTCGTGGCGATCCGTCGAAGTGTACGTTTTGCAAAAAAGCAGGTCATTCCGAGGCTACTTGTTTTGCTAAGGAACGCGCAAACTCACGGAATAATAATGGTGTCAATTTTTGTCGCGAAGTTGAGGGTAATTATAAAAATCGTGATGTGACGACTGCTGTCATATTAGGGATACCGTTAGACGTGCTAATCGATAGTGGTTCATGTATTTCCATAATGTCAAAAACTGTTGCTAAACATTTCCCGTGTCAATTTAAGCCTAATAACCAGATATTGCGCGGCTTGGGTGGTACGGAAATTAGATCGGAATCATTTGTAACACTACCCGTTGAGTTTAGTGATATAACGATAGAAATTGATTTTTGTATTGTAGGTGGCAATAATTTGAATGTACCTGTCATAATCGGTACAGACGTACTAAACAGGAAAGGTATTACTTATGTTAGGTCCGGTAACTGCCAACGTATAGTTCACAGTGAGGTGACCGCAAACGATGTTATGCAAGTAAATTCGATTTCCTTGTCCGATCAAGTTAATACGTCAGTATCCGGAAATGATAGGGAACGGTTACTAGAGATCCTCACGAAGTACTCTGAATTCTTTTTAAGCGGTACCGCTACCACAACTGTTAAAGATAGTGAGATGCATATTAAGTTAACAACCGATGTGCCCGTGTACTATAGACCCTATAAATTATCGCATGACGAAAAATTAAAAGTACGCGCTATAGTGAAGGATTTGCTTGATAAAAAAATTATTCGCGAGTCCGATTCAGAATACGCTAGTCCGATCCTACTGGTAAAAAAGAAGGACGGTTCTGATAGAATGGTCGTGGACTATCGTGCGCTGAATCGAATAACTGTCAAAACTAGACATCCTCTCCCCTTGATCAACGACTATATAGATAGGTTAGGTAATGCTCGCTGGTTTAGCTCCCTGGACATGGTTTCCGGCTTCCATCAACTTAGGGTTGCTGAAGAGTCTATTCATAAAACCGCATTCGTTACACCAGAGGCCCAATATGAATATTGCAAGGTACCCTACGGTTTAGCGAACGCGCCGATTTTTTATCAGAAAACTATCTCTAAAACGCTTAAATCCTTCATTGACGCTGGAAAGGTCATGGTCTACATAGATGATGTGTTGATATTAACGGACGGGATTGATGAAAACCTCGTTTTATTAGATTCGGTTATAAAAACGTTAACTGAAGCAGGGTTTTCAATTAACTTAAAGAAATGTACTTTTCTTACCAAGGAAATAGAATACCTAGGTAGGATTATAAGAGATGGTCAGGTTAGACCGAGCAATTATAAAATTGATGCATTAGTTAAATCACCGCGACCGAGTAACGTAAAACAGGTTCGACAATTTCTTGGCCTCGCAGGATACTTCCGAAGATACATTCTTAATTACGCGATTAAGACTGCGCAAATTGCCGCTCTAACTAGAAAAGGAGTAATCTTTAATTGGAGCGATGAGCACGAAAATGCACGTCAAGATATAATTTCTTATTTAACTAATGAACCAATTTTGGCAATATTCGATCCTGAATTGACAACTGAGCTGCATACTGATGCCAGCTCTATTGGTTATGGCGGAATCCTTATGCAAGTAGGCAAAGACGACCGTAGGCGAGTAGTTGCTTATTTTAGCAAGTTGACTGCTGGTGCGGAATCCAAATACCACAGCTATGAGCTGGAGACCCTCGCGGTAGTAAAGTCATTACAACATTTTAGGCAATATTTAATTGGTAAATCTTTTAAGATAATCACAGACTGTAATGCATTAAAAATGACACAACGTAAGAAGGATCTCCAACCCAGAGTTGCAAGATGGTGGATGTACATGCAAGATTTTGATTTCTCGCTAGAATACCGTAAAGGCGCGCTTATGTCGCACGTAGACTACTTGAGTAGGAACCCGGTCAATGTTATTAATGTTGTTCAAAAACCACAAAATTGGGCTCAAGTGGCACAGGCAGGTGACGAGGAGACCCTAACGTTACTTGAAAAATTAAATAACGGTAATTTAGATAACACGCGTTACGTGAAACGTAATGATCTCTTGTACTATAAGTATGACGTCACGGGTGAGCAAGCGCGATTCTTGTGTTACGTACCAAAGGCATTTCGATTAAGTTTATTACGCGTTTTCCATGACGAGCATGAACACATTGGTGTAGACAAAACTACTAATCTGATCCTGCGACACTTTTGGTTCCCCGGTCTTAGACAATTTGTTGCAAAATACGTCACGCATTGCGTAGTGTGCATTTCGCATAAGCAAGTTCCTCGCGCACCTTTACAACCAATATCCTCTTGGGAAAAGACTCCAGTACCATTTGATACGATACATGCAGATGTACTCGGACCACTGAGAGAAAGTGATGGTCATAAACATGTGCTTATTATAGTTGACGCGTATACTAAGTACTGTTTGCTGTATGCCCTACCAAGGCAAGATTGTAGCGAGTTGAAGCGCGTAATGACTCAAATAATTTCTCTGTTTGGTACTTTTAAAAGATTAGTATGCGATAGAAGTCGTATGTTTGATAACCATGAGTTTATTAATTGGATTTCAAATTATGGGGTCGAAGTGCATTTCATTACCCCTGAAATGCATCAGGAAAACGGTCAAGTTGAACGTTATTGCCGGACAGTTTTAAACATGTTAAGAGTTGAAGTAAACTACAATGAAAATGATTGGTCAAAAATATTATGGAAACTGCAATTGGTTTTAAACGTTACTAAACATAAGACTACTCAATATTCGGCATTAAACCTTCTTATTGGCACTGATTCCACTACACCTTTAATAAACGCTTTGATCAAAGATATAACGTGCGAAGGTTCAAATGCAAATCGCGATGCAATTCGTGAGATGAGACGGCAACGTGCAGACGGACTTATTCGCGAAAACAAAGAAAAACAAGACTCCTACGTTAATAAAAATAGGAAACCGCCTAAAAAGTTTCAAGTTAATGATTTAGTCTATGTGATTAAAAACTCTCAAAGTACCGGAAAACTTGATAGCGGAATGAGAGGCCCTTATAAAGTTACTAAGCTCCTCCCAAACGATAGATATGAGGTACAATTGCTAGCCGGTGCCTATGGAAAGACTAGTCAAGCAGCTGCTCCATACATGGTGTTATGGAAAGGTGAATGGACACCTGAAACATGTGCTGCATTTTTTGAAGGTACTTATTGAACGATTGCTGTTATGTTTGTTTTGTCAGCTTTCACACCTACTAGTCTTTTCCCTATTTTTGAGCTAGATTATGTACTAACTGGTGTCTTATGATTTTAGCCACGTTATGTGTTGTGTTCAGTGGAAGAGACCCGTGTAAATCCTGTGCGCATGGTATTGGGTTGACCCTGACACTGGTGGTTTCTGGGGTGAGTCGGTGGCGCATCCGACAATAGACCTGTGTAAATCCAGCCCTTATTAGGTATCGAGGGTGACCTACTAGAGACTGATGTAAATCCTGCTGCGCACGCGAGTACGTGCGGGGTATTCGGTTGCGTGGGAACAGACCTGTGTAAAACCTATGTGATTTGAAACGCTTGTGTGTAGCGTTGATTACTGCTCAACTATTCAGGTTGACTTGTTTGGCTAATTGATACCTACATAATCTGACACCTCTATGCACTGTATGAATTTAGACCAACTGTTGATAAATGATGTAAATGAGTATGTCTCTTAGAATGTGTGTATCTCCACAGAGACTGAAGATGATGACGCCGAACAGCCGTTGGACACGGAGGGTGTTGCTGACCCATCCACGAGTTCCTGCTGAGGGCTTCGAGCACGCAGCCCCGTCAGGAGAAGCCGTATTAGAAGAAAATGAATAGCAAGGATAGCAACACCGCGACGGGCTATAAAAGGAAGGCGGCTGGCGGCACTCGTCCATTTTGCCCATCGGTCATCACGGAGTACGGAAGCTCTATCTGAATATCTAGCGATTACCGTTAATTCAAATATTGTAAATTGTTTCGGCCGAAGGCCATTAAAATCTTTTTAAAAAATAAATCTGTGTTTCTATTTGTAACAATATTATAATTACCTAGGTACTATTACTAGACTTTTTCGTGAAAAATTATGACGATTTGCAGCGAATTTTTTGTTTGGAAAGCTGTATTGATGTTTTAAATGATTTTACTTAAACATTTAGTAATTATTTTATCATAAATACCGCGTATTGAATCTTGATCAACATACAACATAGCAAGTAATAATAATAATTTAGGAAGTTATTGCTGATATGATAAAAAAATAAACGGCCATTCATATAAATTGTTTCTTCTCTAGGTATCTACGTGTCCGTGTGTTTCTTTATCACATAACTTTTTTTTTATTATTAAAATAAAGCGATTGCCTTAGCCTATTAGACAGATCAATTCACATGAGAACCCAATTTTAAATATGAACACTAAATAAAAAACCCGGCCACTAAAGTAACCTTCGATATTTAACAAGTCGCTGTTAGCAATAATTACTGTGTCGTAAACTAGTTTTAGTTAATCATAGATTAGTTAATCATAGGTTAACTGCAGACAGACTGCTGAGTGACGGGTTCAAGGGTAACTCATGATTCATAGTTAATTTGTTTTGTTATGTAACGTTATTAGAAGTGGAACGTTTTTTAGGTGTTAACATTAGCCGAAATTATGTGGAGGCAAAAAAAGATGATGATTGCTTTTCGGTACATCACAAAAAGGTTCGTGATCTTGTCTATGGTAATGTTCAATGATTATAGTTTATTTGATTATTTTTAAAGAAGGAATTCAGGTCATGTTACACTATACAGGGTCAAATTAAATTAGCTAGCGTAACTCCGCAGACGTGATGGGTATATACAACATTATATTTAGTATATGCGAAACCTGAATATAGTTTGTTCAGAATAAGTAACTGAATCGATTTCAATAATTTTTACACCATGTTATATTTGTCCCAAAAATATTTAATCACTAGTTACTTACAATAAAATCGCTGTACAGTTAGGTACCTACTGCCAAACTATTATCAATGAGCGTACGATGCTGGAGGAGCATAAAACATGGTCACACCGCGCCGCGCCGCGTGGTGAGCACGTTTTTGAACGGACAACCAGGTAACATAACAAGCTTATAACTTTGTGATTTCTCATGATACAGTTTTGAAATTTTGTACATAGATTCTTCACATAAAAATACTAGACACGTGTTTCGGGTTTCGCATATACTAAAAATAATGTTGTATATCTAAACATGATAAAGGAAAATAAATTAATCTGATGGTTTTTTGTGGGGTCATCAACCGCAGTTAGTTTAGTCACTTGAAATATCAGTTTAAAAAATCCGTTTTTTTTGTGTACATTTACAGACGTGATGGGTTTCGATAACTCAACATGAAAAAACAAAAGAAAACAGATTTTCTCAATTTAAACTTCACTTATCAAAAAGACGTTGACCCAAAAAAAAATTATATAATTTGTTATTTTTATTTTATCGATACTCATTACGTCTGTTGAGAGATTTAATTTGACCCTGTAGGTATATCGCCCGTGAAAGCGACAAATGGAACACAGATTTTTTTTACTAACGACTGCCTGGCTAAGTTTCAGTTTACCTAAAACTACAGACGCCAGACCCTCCTTGCCTTTGCATTTAAAACAGCTTCTGTGTTAAAAATAATAGTTAAATATTGTTATATATAAAGATTTTTTTTTTAAACCGAACTACAATACAATTTCTTTTCCACAGACGAAGATTAAAGTAAATACATATTTTGAAACGCCATCTTGGACCTATGTTCCAAAACGGAACATGCTATTTGGCTAAACGAGCTTTAATACTGGTGTATGGTGTCTCGGTATTCGGATTCGCTGTAATTAGATCTCAAGAATTGTTGTTATTGCAGCGATTATCTCGGAACTGCACTCTTGTCACGGAGTAAGAGCAAATGGAGTGATAATATTTTGGCGAACGGTGCGATTTAAATCTGCAGGAACGTTGTGCATAGTGAGTGCAATATAAACTGTTTACTAAGTATTTAACCGCTGCTTCCGCGCGCTACTAGCTAACATTTAAATGGCACGATCATCTCAGAAGTACAGAGGTACATTAAAAGAGTACTTATTTTTTTATAAGTACGGTTCGGTCTGGATCGCAACTTTTTACTGCTGAAAATGCAGAGAGACTAGATGCAGGTAGAATGAATTTGTATCTCCTGAAATAGAGACTTTAAACGAATAGGAATATTAAGTTTCACCTTGACTTCTAGTCTTTAAAAAAATGTGTTTAGGCCACACAGGTAAGACGAGATCGCGGGACAGAGAAGTTTTTTGTACGCTTAATTAATACTACTAGATTTTGTGTCTCGTTACTAGCTAATAAACAATGATCATGCTACATGTGAGAAAAATAATTAAAAATCAACGATTAAGGTCTCCATAACCACTCTACTCTGTGACATCAGTGCAGCCGCTCGCGTCATGCAGTCTTATGGCGCTTGAGGCGACTCCAACACGATATTATTCCTTTAATTACAGTTTCATTGCCTCAGTACCTAAGCCAGACTACCGAATTAAATTGAAACAAAGACTTCTGATTTTACTGGATGTTCCTGCTTTTAGTTGGGTTATGTTTTGAATTGGTGATCCAGCATAATCAGCCTTTTAATCTTCCCACTGCTGGGACTCAGGCCATCTCTCGGAGAGAGGGAGTGGGCCGTAATCCACCACGCGGGCCCAGTGCGGGGGTAGATGTCACGTGTCTTCGAATTTTTGGTTCTAGGACATGCCGGTTTCCTCATGATGCTTTCCTTCACCGTTTAGAGAGCAGTGGTGATGAAATAATTTACACTAAGTAAAGCGCCTGTCAGGGTTCGAACCTACAACCTATATCTCGTAAGTCGTGGTCGTTACCACTGGGCCACGACTGCTATTGGTGATCTAAGATTGTATAAAATGAAGAGCAAGAATCCCGGAAATCGAAAAAAATTAAGAAGGTGGTGTCAGGGGATCAGAACGGCATGAATCACATAATTTTGAATGTCTTTCTATAATATTTAATAGGTGTTATGGTGTACTGGGGGCAAAGAAGAAAATTACAGTTATAATAAAAACCAAATGCATGGTGACAAAGAACACATAACCACCTAACAGTATTAAACTAACGATAATCTCCCTTATACAGATAACAATACTCGTAAAATAAAACCCAATCATTCAAGTAACGTCTTACGCCCATTTAACAACAAAAACGTGTCGCAATCAGTTAGATACTCATGTCCGTTTAGAGAGGACCATTCTAATTATCGTTAAACTTTATCTATCTACGAGCTACGGTGCTACGACGCTACGAGGTGACAGACGGACGTGCTACGAGATATTGGTGACCAAAGCCTACGCGAGGCTTAGATAGTGACAATAAAATTTGAAGAAAAGGAAAATTAAGGATTTTTTTTTGTTTGCTACTTGACTTACGAGTATTAGATGGCCGATGGGGCCGAAAGGTTCTGGAGTGGCGACCGCGTACCGGAAGACGGAGTGTTAGAAGGCCTCCCGCAAGGTGGACCGAAGACCTGGTGAAGCCTGCAGGAATCCGCTGGATGCGAGAAGCATAGAACCGGTCGAAGTGGCGGTGCTTGGGTGAGGCCTATGTCCAGCAGTCGACGTTTTTCGGCTGACATGACGATGATGATGACTTGCCCCCTTTGACATGGGGCTTTAACACGTGGCTGGCGAAATGTGGGTGTACTATTTAGGTAGGTGGACCTTTGCCTATCCTTTCGGGGAAACAAGGCGTGTTGTTATGTTATGTTGCTACTTAAAATTCATGTTTCTAATTAATGTTATTTCAAGTTAAACAAATATGATCTTTATTTTGTAGAAATTAAGTTGATATCAGAGGTAACCAGCACCATTGAAAAAAATATAAAAATGTTTGATGTAGCGTCAACTGATCTTTATTGTGTAGTAATTAAAGTTATTTTTCCATAAACTCATACCTATTTGTACATGTTTGGCAAATAATTCGCGAACGCAGATTAGATATGTTAATTTCTGATATTGCCTTAAATAAATTCTAGCTGGCCCGGCGAAATTCATACCGCCTTAGAATCAATAAGAACGAATGTATGAGAAAATAACAATAAACAATAGACAAAATTGTCAACATTTTTTTAAATTGATTTATAGGCTTTTGACTACGCTGCAAGAATATTTATATTTTATGTCTCTTTGCTATTTTTATTTTTTTTTATTTGTAATGTGCGTTTTGTTTGTAATGTGCGTTTTGTTTGTGCAGAATGAACAGTTTTTCTTTCTTTCATCTTTCTAAAATTAATTAATTATCTTCAAAATTTTTATCGTGAAATTCTTCCATGTTTTAATAGTTATTCTGCTATTCGGGGCGGAGAGACATCCAACAAATCAAAGATTATAAAAATCAGTCCTGCCGTTCTTGCGTTATAAATAGCGTAACTAACCCGACTTTGTTATATTTATCCATACTAATATTATAAATTCGAAAGTAACTCTGTCTGCCTGTCTGTATGTTACCTTTTCACGCCTAAACCACTGAACGGATTTCGATAAAATTTGGCAGAGAGACAGATTGCATCCAGAGGAAGGACATAGGATAGTTTTCATCGACATACCTTGCGGGCGAAGCCGCGGGCGGAAGCTAGTATCTACATAAATAATAAATAAGTAAATGTTTTATTCAGTATTAAAATTGGTAGAACATTTACATAAAGTCTTAGAAATGATTTACAAAGGTATAATAATTTTGAATGCCTGTACTAGGATAAACCTGTATCACAGGACGCATGGGCACTTTATGGTGCTACAATAAAATTCTTAAAAATATGTAACATAGACTGTGTTGTATTATGATTGGATTAGCCAATGATTATATTGATCAAATAACCAATTTTCCATTACGTCATATTACCAGAGCTCATTCAGCTGTGGTACCTATATAAATTATCATAAAATCAACAGAAGATACCTACTCATAACATCAGTATATAGTCCCAGCTGTTTTACACTTATTAACACAGTTTACGACAGTGTTGTGTTAGTTTACTCGCCCTTAGTTTACACCTGGGACAAGGGACGATTAAAATATTTTAATATTATGCTGTAAACTTCGCACTGCTGTAAACTGTAAACAAAGTTGTGGCTCTATTTGCAGATGCACTAAGTATTAACAAGGTAGAACCCCAATAAAAATTGAATAGATTATGGCTTAATAAAATTAGATAGGATAGGATCCTTAAGCATAGAAATATAAAAAAAAACATTGTCATATCTAAGCTCACAAGTATTCCTAGACTTGGAACTACACCTTTTACATAATGACGTGGACTGTCAGCTAAGTCTCTCTTAGTAATGGTAGATATCAACTCAGCCTACTGCAGTCCAATGCTGGACATAGGCCTTTTTTTTCCACCACCCTGGGCTAGGCGGAGGGGTCTGTCAGACTCTTACTGACTAAAACCACACAGTATTCTTCTGCTACCTTTAGCCGGGGTGCTGGAGTGCTTGTGCATTTCGTCACGCTCCCCCGGCTAGGTGTTGGCCCACATGAATCCATGCGGATCCTGTCACCCTCAGCGGTCGCATACGGCTGTCTCAGGCCTTGTACTGTTCAGGTAACAAACTCCCCAAGTCTGTTGCCTGCAGTCCTCGCCCTAAGGCGACAGGAGACCGTTTCGCGTCAATCAATCAATCAACTCAGCCTATCGCAGTCCACTGCTGGACATAGGCCTTCCCCAGGCTGCGCCACAACACCCTATGCTCCACCTTCCGCATTTAGACCGTCCCAGCCACCTTCTTTAGGTCGTCCGTCCATCTAGCTGGAGGGCATCCCACGCTACGCTTGCCGATACGCGGTCTCCTCTCCAGGACTCGTCTGCTCCACCGCCGGTTATCCGGCACCACCCGGTCACCGGGCGTCGGTCCGGCCAGCCCACTGCCACTTCAGTTTGCTTACTCTGCAAGCTATGTCGGTAACTCCGTTTTTTTTTGATAATTTCATTCCTGATTTTATCCTTTATGATTTATAGTAGATAGATAATAAAAACATTATCAGCCTATAATGTTCCCACTGCTGGGAATAGATAGATAATGATGATTTTAAAAACATTAGCTTCTAAACATTACACTCACTATATTGGAAAAGGGTAATTTAAGATGATGGTACCCGTATAGTAAACTGCTTTCTGTAGCCTCAAAAGACCTTTTAGTTTAGTAATACAAAACAAGAAACAAAAAAATTTACCATGCAGAACATTTTAAAGTTCTCCGAATTCTTATCTAAAACGTAAATTTCTATGGCAATTATAATTGGATTTCGTTTTTTTTTTTCATGCTTGATAGAAACTCATTATAATTATGTATGTGAATCATCGCTGACTCAATACGACATGACTCAATCAGTTCAGCGATATTTTTAACATATCGAGAAACAAATAATATAAAATATTCGTAGGTCGCACCTATTTACCTATATCAGCCAGGTAGATAGGTAACATTTCCAAGACAAAATCGTATCCTTACTTCATAACTGAAAATCTCAAAGATTTAGGTACCCAAACCTAACTAAAAGTAAACAAACATAAAAAAATTACGCACTGCGACCGCGTAGTAGATTACAGCTGACTCCCTCTTTAAAAGGAGCCTGTGTCCAAGCAAAGGGGACATTATAGGCTGAATCGCTATAAATAAAAATTTTAACTGTACTATAGAATTTTGTCGTGGGCAGATTGGCAGATTACATTATTCAATGAATACCAACCAACTATCATGAATCACGCTCAAGACATTGTTGATTCTATAAAAATAAATATACCTACTTAGTTACCTACCATTACAATTTCTAATCGTGAAATCAACCCTTATAATATTTCACACTATTTTCGTTACCATTATTCATAAATAAAATCTTAAAAGTGTCTGTTGGCAGCATTAAAAACATTATAAATAGTGCGGGGAATCTGCGCTTGGTGCTAGATCGCGTCTCGCGTGTAGTCGTAAAAATAATTTAGTGCGAGCGACGTCATTAGCGTTAGTCGGCGGCAGCGCCATCTGCCGGCGACGGTCTCTAATGCACTCTAAACATACGCTAAGTTTTGATATAAATTTGTGATTATTGTTAAGAGGAAGTTATATCTTGGAAGTTTGTAGGTATAGGTATTGTTTTTTAGAAAGGTTTTTAGTTTGGAATTTTTTGGGTAGGCACGCGATAACAAGTATAATATACACCCAACACCCTATTTGACTGGCAAATTCTTCCCTTGCGGTGGTAGGGCTCACGACCGCCTGGTTTGCGACCACCCTCCCACCGGAGTCCGGCGTCAAACAGCCTGCTGTGTTTCGTCGATGCGTTGGAGATCCAGTGCCTTAGGCATCTTCTGGGCACGCTCGTTCCATCATAGACATCATCCATCGTCTTCCATCAGGCGTGATCGAGGTCAAGAGCGGGCCCATTCAACAGAAAAATAAACAACTACCCAAAAAAACTAGCTTGCTAACATCACATAACATCACGCCCGTTATCCCTGAAGGGTAAGGCAGTGGTGTACCTATAGTACAGCCATATTTCGTTAGTTCCGCCACTAGCTTGATGTGTTACGCAAACAAACACCCATTTTACAATTCGTATGAAAGCTCTTGTCAAGTACATGTATCCGACATGTACAGACGCCAGCACATCAACCTACTACAATCTGTCAAATTTCTTTGATAGATTTTCAACTTTATCGCTAAAGAATAAGGTTCAAAGTTGATTCGGAGAATTTGACAGTTTCGGGTAGGTTGATGTGCTGGCGTCTGTACGAAAATGCTGTTTCCAAAAAGTTGCCAATAGGTATATACCCAAAAACAGCCTTTCCAATACAGTCCGTACCCAACCAAGGAAGGATTAAAAAAAAAAATACACTAAATTTTTCATGTCTGTTCCGTAAAATTTTCGGTGAACACAATGTCGATTTGCACGAAATAACTCGTCCGAAACGGGCGAATCGTCACTTTGAAATAATAATAGCTGCATCCCGCGCTTTCAACCGCATAAGTTTCGATTCCGTGGGAATATCGGGATAAAAAGTAGCATATGTGTTAATCCAGTGTGTCAGCTACCTCCATACCATAAATTTTATCAAAATTGGTCCAGTCGTTTGTGCGTGAAGAAGTAACAAACATAATGTACAAAGACACTCACAAGCTTTCGCCTTATAATATTAGTGTGATTATTTTTTCGATTAAAAAATTACGATTCGCCTAATTCGAATAATTCAATATTCTTTGCTGAAATTTATGGAAAACTTGGGATGCTTTTGATTCCGCCTGAAACATTAATATTTTTTTGCGGGTAATCTATCTTCTGCATAGTTTTTAGGTTTTCACCGGTTCTTTTGCCAAATTAAAAGTAGACAGTAAGATCCATCAATATCTACGTATTATAATAAACTAGAGTTGCTTTTCGTGTCTGTCTGTGTTATCGCGTTGTTCTTCTAAACTATGCAACGGATTTTGATGCGGTTTTCACCACTATTTAGGGATTTTGTTCCGGATTCGGAAGGTTTTTGTGTATAAGCATTATAATATTACATATTATTCAACTTACAAATGAAGAAATCTCTATGTTTTGTTAAATAGTAAAATCCGTGCGACACATGGGCGGGTCGCTATGAGTAGTGTTACATAAATACATAGAATAAGCTGGTCCTATTTACATTTTGATTTCGAGAAAAATTACGATGTTATTACTTCTATACCTACCTATTTATTCAAGTCACAGAACCCCTATTTTCATTATTTCATTATTTGTTACAATTGCATGTCCCAGGTACCTATTTTGTATCCCAATATACCAATACAATACAATACAATACCTACACACGTACCGTGGAACTCTAAAAATAACTTTTTTTGCCGCCATATTCGCAGCAGGAATAACAAAAAGGTGAGTCTAAACCAACAGGGTTCCGTACGTTGCCAGCCACAAAAAAACATCCGACTAACTGAAAATACCTCCACGGTCGCGAGTGTGTCCATTCTGGAAATGGTTTATATTGTAGCTGTGATCCCTAGAATTTTGTTATTTGGCTGTACGTGCTTTTTGTGACAGTGGCAACTAAGGTTTTTTGAGGGAAAATGCTGAGTAATAAACGAAAAAAGTGGACAGTGAATAAAATAAACCTGTTTAAATAACCTACGAGTCTATTCTTAATTAATTGACAACTCACTTCATTTAAGTATTCACGGTGAGATTTGTACAGAATAGACTCGCAGAACTATCTTAAAGAAAGAAAAGAAATAAAGAAAAATTAAAAGTCAAAAATCTTTTTTCCTGTTATTATCAGCAAGCCGTTTCATTTGATACTCCATATTTAGAAGTGCATTAAAAATAACTAGTCCGCCATGTTGGATTTAAAATGACGTCACATAGCTAACCATGCATTTTCATCCAAACTAAACGTGTATACAAAATTTCAGCTCAATCGGTTGAAGATATCGGTACATACATACATACATACATACATACATTGCAAGTTAAATAAAAGCTTGTAAAAAAGGTTTATTCTGCAAAAATAAGACCCCATCCAACACTGACATCAAAAACTAATACCACTGCGATTCATCAATCTTACTTTTATATTTTCGTTCCTCTACCGCCATTTGCTAGTCACGGAGAACTCATTAATATCTTCGTAAGTTGACCATTACACAACTAAAGCTTGCAAAGCCTTATTGCCCGGATTGGGGGAGGTTTTGTTTCACGGTCCTCCTAAGAGCAATAATCACAATATGATCTTGTTTGAAAGTGTTATGGACTAAACAAAGTGTGGGGAGTTAGTGGAGTTTAGTTTTTGATTTGAGTTTAGCTTTTAGTACCTACTTAGCATCTACGTTACAGGTACTTAGTTTTAGTTTTGGTGTTCGATTTGAATAAAAATGACTGCAGCGAAGCAGAAGGTACTTATTTCGTCCTATCTCATTTTTAGCTGATTTGCATTAGGACAACTACATTTTTCTATTCGTGATTTTTTACATTTTGTTACCTTTCAAAATGGTTATATTTTGAGATCCATAAATAACAGAGATATGACGGTTACTGGAATATGAAAGCAGTCAGCGGTACAGTGCAGTTTTGCAGTCTTAGCGATCAATCCGTTAATTAATCTCTCGTTAACTGCAATCGGGATGCCTAATTTATTAGTTACGTTGTCTGGCTAATTCTTTATGATATATTTTGAACAAGTAGTTGTTTTTTATCATTGTTCCTTTCAACCAAAGCAACTGCCATCTAATCTCTTCACCACCTTTGGTTGACTGGTAGAGAATGCCTAAGGCATTAAATTCGACTCACCTTTTTTGTGTGCGAGAAGTTTAAATAAATAAATCACAGAGCGTCAAACAATTCTACCGCATCGCTGTCAACAGGAAAAGTGTCCAAAACGCTGGCAGCCTTGCTACGTCGTCGTAGTATGGCAATGCTAATTCTTTGGCCAATTAATATTAAAGTTACCACCACTGCCACTTCTCAAATATTTTCTCAATAATTTCATTCAGACATTCCAACTGATATGTCTTATATCTACCTCCGTCTCGCATCAGCTCAGCTCATTGAATAGTTAACTCGTCTAGTACATTCATTAATATTCATGCTACAGGAAAATCGTTTCATCCGTTATCTATATAACTTCCATTTCTCCGTATCAGATGTCAAATGAAATGAATCCCTATCACAATTTGCAAAGGAATTATAATAACTAAGTTGAAAAGCGTTTCCTCTTGAAGTATTCAAGGTTTTTATTAACTCATTTAGGTTTGTTTTGCTCGCAGAACAGATGGCCGATGGGGCCGAAAGGCCGAAAGACGTAGCATTGGAAGGCCTCCCAGACCGATGACCTTGTGAGGGCCGCAGGAATCGGCTGGATGCGGGAAGCACAGAACTGGTCGAAGTGGATGTGCTTGGGGGAGGCATATGTCTAGCAGTGGACGTCTTTCGGTTGAAATGATGATTCAAGGTTAAGTTTAGTATGAGTAAAAGAAAAGCATAAATACGTGAGATTAGACATCATGTGATGCATTAAAGAAGTTGGCAGCTCATCTTTGGTCTCTTTTGAGAACGAATGAGTTGTGTGTGTCCATTGTATTACGGCTATAATGTATTGCTTTGGTTATTGGTAGAATAACGGTTTTAAAATACAATAGAGTTGATTTTTCCATCATCAAATAACTTTTATTCGTGGAATAAAATTGAGGTTTGACAGGTTTTTTAACTATCTGGATTTCAAAATTATTCCTCAAATAAAGTTATCAGAAGGGCAATTCTCTTAATTTTAAGAACGTTCACAATCTGATCTCAATCTCAATCTGTCAAAATTACCTATAATTTCCCTACATTTTTGACAAGTTTTTGACATTTGTTTGTTGCCGAAATGAGACTGCGACTAGATTTTGAACGTTTTATATTACGAGAATTGGCCTTCTGATAATTGAAAAAGTAGCCCTAAGTAATATTAATTGTTATTGTTAGATTACTTAGTTAAACTTAGATTGACATTATTTTGTAAGAGAAACTGTAGGAACTGAAGGTATGTCAATAGTTAGTTACACAATGATTTAATTTTTTCACGAAAACTGTGCCTTGAATGTGGAACACAGTACCGGTCTAAGTATATTGGTTTAATATTTTTTAATGTTCATGGTACTTAGTTTTTCTATTAAATGTATGTATGTATTCAAAGTTAAAAATGAACATGTAGGTAATTAGTCACAATGGAAACGCTCACCAGGGCTGTTATTCGTTAATAACACGGTTTACGACAGAGTGACGTTCACTATTAGTTTTATGTTCTACGTTTAACGTTTATTAGTGGGTGTACAATTCGCCAGGTTATTTCACACATGGCCACGTCTAGACTCTAGACGCTGCCAATGTCTTTGTATTAAGAAAACTCACGTTTACTCGCAAAAAATAAACAAACGCAAGGTAAAAATTCGCCGTGCGGCCATTTTGACATGAAATTGTTTTCATAAAAACATCCTTATTATACTCTAAAACCCCCTACCTGCTCTTTTTACTAACAAACCTTAATAAAAGAACTTTATGCCGAACAATAACCAATTTGGGTAAGAAAACACCGCTTCGGAAACAGCCCATTGACATAAATAAATCATTTTATTTTCTCCCGCGTACCTTATAGCGCCATATTCGAATTTCAAAACGAATTTTCATTGTAATGTTGCCACAAAAGAAAAACGCGAGATCCTTGCTTTGTTAAAAATTAATTTGATACCTTTATCTCGAATTTCTTGAGGATATTTTTTAAGGAAGTCAGTTTCGGAGGTACTTGTGTAAGTAGATTTTTTATCCTTGCTTATTAATTAGGATTTTATTTTGCCTTGTTAACGTAGCTTAGGTAGGAGACAATACATTGAGCTTTCAAAATGGGTTTTCGGTGAAATAATTGGTTTATTGTTAAAATAGAGATCAATGGC
This sequence comes from Gortyna flavago, assembly GCA_963669345.1. Lineage (NCBI taxonomy): Eukaryota > Metazoa > Arthropoda > Insecta > Lepidoptera > Noctuidae > Gortyna > Gortyna flavago. The sequence goes on from OY770129.1 coordinate 14,277,377, forward strand.
GCTCTATTTCTTTATTACTTTTTATTTAGGTATGTGGTGAATTGGCTAGAAAAGCTGGTGTGACGATTTGGACTTGTTCGAAGACATTACACAAAGAAAATGGGAAAACTAGAGGGAGAATTTTGCCCAGCAGTGGGCGGTACACGGGGCTGATAAAATAAAAAAAAACTGGTTGGCCATTATTTTAGTATCTACTCAACTCACGAAAAGTGGCTCTAACATTTACTTCACGATTGTAATAGGATTTCTAAAAAAAAAACAAACTTTCATGTTAGACACAAATATTAAATAGGAACACTCGAAAAACATAACCCTCCTTCTGGCGCAGTCGTGTAAAAACAAAATCAATTTACAAGGAATGCCGCGACTTACGAGTTGTAGGTCGTAGGTTCGAACCCAGACAGGCGCTTTACTTTCTGTAAATTATTTCATTACCAAAATCACCACTGCTCTAAAAACGATGAAGGAAAACATCGTGAAGGAACGACGAAACTTCGAAGACATGTGGCATCTACCAACCCGCACTGGGCCCGCGTGGTGGATTACGGCCCACTCTCTCTCACAGAAGGAAGGCCTGTGTCCCAGCAGTGGGAACATTATAGGCTGATTTTGAAGGAACCCGCCTACTAACAAAATCAGTTACCTACTAAAACAACGAAAAAATTCCCGCTGTCTATGTACAACATCATGATTGCAATTACTTTCAACTTTCAAGCTACCTTAACTGTTCTCACTTCGTTTTCCAAGGAGTTTGAAATTCGTTTGGAAATTATCCCATCGATGCAACCTCGCGATAAAGTCAGGTAAACTTCTAAGTAATAATTTCAACTTTCACGGTGCAATATAATGAAAACTACGTGACTTCAAATTACGGCGAAAAGTTCGGTTTTAATGTTGTTAAGTTGGCAGTTTTAGGGTGTCCTGATGTTGGTATAATTTGGATCGTGCATGTAGTCAATTTTCCAATTTTCCTTCGAAATTTTTACTGAACGTATGAGCAGGCAGGGCTTACAACTAATTTATTGAAATTCGACTACAAAGTGATTTCGATAATCTTATAATATGAACATGACAAAGGGATGCGATTTAGGTACTTCTAGGTTTTCTACAAAAGTAGGTACAGAGGCCAAGCACAACAAGCTACCCCAATCTGTCAAATTTCTTTGATAGATTTCCAACTTTATTACAAAGGCATAAGGTTCATTTTCAATTGGGAAAATTTTACAGATTGGGGTAGCTTGATGTGCTGGCCTCTGTACATCGAATATCTTTGCTCATTCATCATCTTCTACGATTTCTGTGATTAAAATATCAATGGCCAAATAGAGTACACGGAAGCCACAGAAGAAAGCATACTACGGAAAGATACTACAGCAAAAAAAAAATCTGTAACCATGAATTCAGCATAATTGATTCTCGACCCCATAGCGTAGATTTTTTTTTCATACATTTGACCGCGTAGATATTGCACTTTTCTATGCAACATCACATTTTCTTTTTGATAACCGACAAAAGCTTTCTAAAAGGTCTACTATTATACTTCATTACTTACTTCTCTATTTAACAAAAGAATTCCAGTATCAACCTAATTATAACAAAGGAAAAACGTGGACAGCATTTTGACTAAAATGTTTCATAATATAAATCAGCGTTTTTCATAAAAATGTTCGTAAATTATCTTGACCATTTTTCACGAGACATCGTCTTTTGCCGCCGGCGCCCCGCTGCGTCCCTACAGCCGCAGCTAGGGTTCCCGCGCACCTCCGCAGGTGCAACTGTCAGCTGTCCGGAAGCTCGATGTGTTGCTAATTATTATTATTTTTTTGAGAGGAGAAAGGGTTCGTGTATTAATCTGGTGCGAATTTTATGTTGATTTTAGGGTTGTGTGTTTTTAGTTTATTATATTTTAATGTTGTTTATTAAAAGAAAATACCTACGTTTATTTACGGTAAACATGGTGCAAAGAAAAATAGAATAAGTTGGAAGAAAATATGGGTCAGCAGTCACCACGTAAAGCATATAATCCCTTTAGATATAATGCTGTGGCACTATGCGAGACAGAGCTACAGCGCTGGTTTTCAGCGACAGCCGAAAAGAAGATGCCTAACAAAAAGGACAACGCATATTACAGTTTTTTCACAGTTATTTAACTACTGACAGAGGCAACCCAATAACAACCGTATAGTAACTAGAATAAAGATCACTATGATTTTGATAGACTTGTCAGTGACATTACTGTCACTGATTACTACCAGCCAGCATTACTCTCAGCGTTATTCCGTTGTTTTCCGTATAAACACTATCTTCACGGTTGGACGGCGGACCCTCACTTTGAAAAGCGTTCCGCAGGCCGCTCCCGGCGCGATAAGAAATTTACTCAAATTACCTACTTAGCATCAACAATGATCGCTTATTTCATGCTGTAATAGGAACCTACTTAGGCAAGTGTAAAAGTATGTTTTATCTTGCTTCATAACAGTAAAAAGCTTGGGTGAGTTATGTAACGTGAAATAGATGATCGATATACTTAAGGGTGCGCACACGATTTCGTTTTTGTTTGGATATGTGCTTATTTCCTTGTTTTTTCGCTAAAAATAAAGTCTTCACATGGCACGGTTTTATTAGGTTTTTACTTCGGCGCTTTAGCCGCGCTGTAGGAAAAACGTGTCGGTGTGCTTGTCAAAAATTTAGGAAAATTAGAGAAAGTAATGAGGATTTGAGACTGATATTCTAAGTCTGAGTCTTAATCTTCTTAAAAATGCGGGAACTGTCTCTCTGGACCACATTTCAAAAAGAGCAACTGACGTACGCTGATGTCTGTAGATTCCTATCAAACAATGATTGTGTAAACTGGACACTATATTCTATTACCGTTAATTAAACCTTACCATATTGAAGTCAGAACTAAACGTTTTCAGGCAATCGTGAAATCAACCATAAAGGTACTATTTGGAACCGAGCTGCCAACTGCAATTGCCGACAGCACGTAGGTACAGCGGCTTCATATAAATACATACAAACCAGTAGTGCAGCTGCGGCCGATTGCATGCAGTCGCTGCACGTGCTGGGCAGTTGCAGTTGGCAGCTCGGTTCCAAATAGTACCATAATCGTGATTTTACGAATGGTCGAAAAATAGCAGTGTAAATAATTTTTCACGGAATTTTTTTACCACTGTTTGTTCAATCCCTAACAAAGGCCTTTCGACCTCTCCGAACGTAATTCTTTTGTTTGAAACTGCCACAGAATAAATAAATATTGCAGTAGTGACAGATTGATTAACATTGTGGTCATGTACCTACTTACTTACTCCGCTAAGTGTACTGACCTCTTTTCGTCAATCAACTGCATTATTTACAAGACAAATGTACAGTCGACGGTACTTTTCTTCACTCAGTGTTTACTATAAAAATGCTTTGTTAAAAGTTCTGGACTTGCAAGATGGTAGGTATATGTAGATAGACAGTGCCATCCACGAAGACGCGTCCCACTCTTCTTACTAATCGCTAGTGGTTATCGCTAGTTAATTCCGCTAGTGTTTTAGTTTTTTGATACACACTAATTACCCACTAATAAGTAGGTAATTACCTACCTACTGTATATCACCAAAACTAAAACACTAGCGGAATGTTGCACACTTGTACTGTAAGCGATAAATGATGATAAATGATAAATGATTTTTATTTTGTAAGTAGGTTTGCACAAACACTTTTACACGTCAATAGAATTCGATATGTCAATAGAAGTCGATTAGGAAGAAGAGTGGGGGCCGCGTCTTCGTGGATGGCGATATCTGTATACAGGCTCTAATTAAATTAGCTAGCGAAACTCCGCACACGTGATGGATATCGATTTTTAGACAGATAACACAAAATAAAAATTAATTTGATACTTAATATGTTTTTTGAGGTAGACGATCGTTGTTTGCATTGTTACTTACTTACTTGAAATATTAGTAAAAAAAAAACTGTTTCTCTTTGTATAAACTTCCCGACGACGTACCTAATGGGTATCAATATCTAAATACGATAAAACAAAAAACTGTTTTTTTTCAAGTGACTACACCAAAAATGGTCGTTGAGTCCAAATTTTTTATCTAAATGTTTTTATTTTATCGTATTCACCCATCACGTTTGCGGAGTTTTGAAAACTAATTTAATTTGACCCTGTACCTGTACAATAATTGTACAGAATTTTACAGGCTGGGAAAATTTATAATTCATATGCATCTGGCATGAACAAAGTAAAGGACATAGTAAGTCCGGTAAGTATAACATAAAACGAAAAAGGTCGAACCTTCTTTGTTTTATGTGGTAAACAAAAAAGTGTTTCATAAGTGTATACTAACCTAAACCCCTTAATAAACGTACTACCAATATCAGGTGAATAGTTACACAAGGATTTGTCTCTTTCAGTCGTCAGTAATTTGACTTTTGAAAGAAGAAGACAAAACGTTGTGTAACTAAACAGACGCTAAGTAACGTTTACCTAAACCGTTCCATTTCCCGTTTCGAAAAATATCTAGTGTTTCAGCCAAATTAGACCGATTATAAAGTTTCCATAGAAACAGAGATTTCCAGTTATCTTTTTTTAAATTAAATAAGACATTTCGAAAATGTTCTTTAGTAACTTTTTGGACCTTTTATCCTGCAGCGTATGAAGTTTCATTAAAATCGGTTTGTTCATTTCGAAAAAGAAGGGCTTGAAAGTTCGTACCTATATATAATGCCGTACGGCGTAAACGCTCTTAATAATAGTACATCACAAAACCATTATAATAATGCATTCTAATATTTAGAGCCAATGTTGATAGAATTATTCTATGAATCTACAAACTCAACGTCATCTTAAGTTAATGTTTAGACTGCCATTATTATAAACTATTCAATATAATTTCACGTAGACTAAATACTAAATACTAATTATAAGTAGTCTTAATGGTTCATGAATAAAACAAGCCTGTTTCTAATGTCTTACATCGACATCTAAAATGCGAAAAAGTTTTATGAAAAACGTTCTAGTTTAGTATGTTCAACACTTCACGTGATCAGAGGGCTGGTTCGTTCTTTGGCCAAAGAATTGGCATTGCCATTCAACGTGGAGATGCTGCCAATCTCCGGCACGTTTCCGGATGACAGCGATGCGGATGAGTACTTCGATGCCTAAGTGTCCTTTTATTTTTATTTTTATTTTTATAGGTAATCTAGTGTAAATAGTTAATTACTAGTTTAATTTATTTATCACTGTAGACAATGGCAGAATGGTCGATAGTAAATTGCCGTTTCATTTCTATCCCATAGTTTTTCAACAACGTGGCTTAATTGTTTTGCCAAGTCACGAGTTTGTAGGTCGTAGGTGCGAACCCAGACAGGTGTTTTTTTTTGTGTAAATTATTTCATCGCCACTGCTCTCCAAACGGTGAAGGAAACATTGTGAGGAAACCGGCAAGTTCTATATTACCAAAAGTTCGAAGACATGTGACAATCAGAAGGCCAATTCCCGTAATTAAAAACTTTCTAAATCTAGTCGCAATCTCATCTCACCGACAATCAATGTCAAAAACTTGTGGAAAATGTAGGGAAATTAGAGGTAGGTATTTTTGACAGAAATAAATTGAGATCAGACTGTGAACGTTCTTAAAGTTACGAGAATTGCTCCTTAGATTTCAATCTACCATACATTCCCAGGCCCGCGTGGTGGATTACGGCCCACTCCTTCTCACCGAGACGAGGCCTATGTCCCAGCAACGGAAACATTACAGGCTGAGTAATTATGCTAATGGAATGGGGGATTTTCACTTGGTTTGATTTTGCCGTGCAGCTGGTAGCTTACCATATCGCATAACAAGCCGAATTGCCACCGCATATAAAAATGTTGGATAAAAATCGCAGGTGATTAGTTCATTTTGCATCAAAATGTCGACCTTGATGCGGCGGGCGATCGCACATTTTCACGGTCGACTTTAGTCACCCGTCTGTCGCATGGGACCTGTCGCCGCCCGACAAAAGTCGAAACCTACCCTAATTTGTAACTTGCGATTTTTGTCGCTTGCAGCCATAGAAATGTAAAATCCTTTCTTACATATATGCTTGCGGCCTAGTCCCGTCCAATACCAGCGCAGTAAACCAAACTGACAGGACAACAAACGCACGTTTTCATAAAAAATATGACGGCCAGACGGTTCATAAAGGGATTTTGTCAGACAATGTCCATGTCCATCGGTACGTCGCGTCGGCTACGCATATGTAGCGGGTAGCGCTTAAGTGATATTAGCAGATAGTCGGCCGGCCGGACAATGGTCTGCGCTAGCAGAGCAAACACAATATGCGATGTATGACGATTGGCGCGGAGTGTGACTGAATGGAGTGCTAGCTGAGTTTGTGAGGTGGGCAGGAGTAAATCGTAAAACGACGCCGCGACGGTGCCGCGTTGTTCGTTGGGTAATTTTTGATGCTTCGTTCGGTAAAGTTATCTCAGAAAGAAGACGATTAGGTACAACTCTGCTGGTATCTGGTAATAGATAACCAACTCGCTGGGTGCAAAAAGAGTCACTAATCAATTGGACCGACGATTATGTGTTATGACTGTAAGCAAAGGTTAAGTACAGAATTTATCTTCACGATGTTTTATTTATCAGTCACGAGAGGTTTGAATTTCTACATACTACATTTTATGTGGATATTATAGTCAAAGAATAATTTATGAAGGAACATGTGGTCAGTTTACTATCGTATTTCTGACAAGCGACTGTCACCTCTCCCAACGTAGCTTATTTGATAAACTCTCCACATCCTTTCTACTCTGTGGTATCCGATGTATGACGCCAGATTACAGCCGCTAGTTTGAAGCGACGCGATGTAATGCAATGATATTGCGACGTGGGGGACTGTGGAAGCCCTGCATTATATTTTCGGAACAATGAACGCGTCATGGATAGTTGTACGATTTTATCGTGCTTGATGATTTTCAATTACAGTTTGAGAGGAATTCATTATTATGCAAGACAAGCGGGAAATTAAGAAGGACGTGACAGAGGAAAATTAAATAAAAAAGTTGAATAAATATTCTACTTTACGTAAAGCCACGAATCGGGAGCTTTCATATTTATTAAAGCTCCCGATTCGTGGCTTTACGTAATAAATTGTATTTATGTACAAATTTAAAGCATTAATATTAAACTTTTTCAGGCACTTTTGAATTATCAAGGAATCGATCAGTTAGTGTAACTTAAAAACGCAACTCAAACTCAAAGCATTTATTTCAAATAAACTGATTAGTAAGTATGGAGAAGAACGGGCAAGAAACTCCACGGACACTCTTTTAAATCGAGAACTCTGTTTTTAGACGCAACAACCATAACAATTCTAAGTAACGTTGTTACTAAAATCCTTTTTTAACAGACTTCTAAAAAAGGAGGAGGTTCTCAATTCGGATGTTAGTATTTTTCAATGTACAGTCAACAAAAGAGATAAGTATGCAGGATAGTCGGATATAGTTAAAGTTTAGTAAGAAACCGATGGATGTTATCGACTGAAATTTAATTTGCTAAATGAGTTGTTTGTTTTCTATTAATAAAATTAAATTTTATTCTAGAACATCTATCGGTTTCTTACTAAATTTCAACTATATCGGACGATCCTGCATACTTATCTCTTTTGTTGACTGTACCTACCTATAGAGCTACCTAGGCATGAAGGTTCACGACATGCTTCTATAAGGCCCTTTGTACACGTATTTCACTTTCACGTGTTGGCACGGTCGTCAGTATTGTATGGATCACATGGAAGCTTGTACACAGACACATTTTTTCTTCGGTGCGATTTATACGCCGTACCGCGACCGTAATGAAACCGTGCATTGTACAAAGGGCCTAACAGTCTAACACGATATTCGGCTCCGAAACGTCCTAACACCGGTGTATCAACTTTCATTGTTGTGGCGGTTCCGTACCAAACGTGTCTGACATTAACTGACATGTAGTGGCGCCGGAGAGAGGGGTCTATTAACGAAGCGTTCGATATGTGCTTCGGTTAGTTTGGTTGCGCTATTTTGGAATAATGATTTATATTTGCCATTTTTTCCCTTGAATTAGTTAGGAGCGGCACAAAAAAAAAGTGTGATATTCGTGCATTAAAATAATCTCTATTAAGTAAGTAAGAAGCGTGAGAAATGTCTGGCACATCCTGGCTAGCACCCTAATTGCGCAACACGATCAATAACAATCTGAATAATTTTGAAGGATATTGCTAATCCATTGCTTTATGTGTTTGAAACATTTGTCTGCTCAAAAAACGCAATTAATGTTGTAGAACTATCAAAATATAAGCCATTCCTACTGTTAGTGTGTTACCGTACTGACTGACCAATCTTCTATTCACTAACAGCTAGCAAAGAAGATAAACACCCTAAGGTGTTGCAAGCCGAAGTAAAAAAAAAAACAACCCAAATTTAAAATCTTGCTGTTTATGATGAGCAACGTCCCTTACACCTCTATGTAAGGCTTAAATCGCAGGGCACGCCGCGATAGCGGCGGTAAGGCCCCTCTTTGAGGAGTGGCTAGAGAGGCGTCACGGCGCCCTCACCTACCGCCTGACGCAGGTCCTCACCGGACACGGATGTTTCGGGAGGTTCCTGCACATCATCAGGCGGGAGGAAACGCCCGGGTGTCACCACTGCGAGGATCGCCCAGAGGACACGGTGGAGCACACGGTGGAGGTCTGTCCCGCTTGGGCAGAGCACCGCCGTGTCCTCGTAGAGGCGATCAGCAGCGGCGGCGACCTCTCGCGCCCGGCCCTGGTCCAAGCCATGGTCCGGGGCGAGAGGGAGTGGGAGGCAGTCACCTCCTTCTGCGAAGCTGTCATGCTAGCGAAGGAGGTGGCGGGATGGGCGAGGGAGAGAGCTGAGAGAGCCGCCCGTCCCAGCCGCCGCGGTAGACGCTCCGGGCGTCGGGAGCCGCGTGACGACTCCCGGCCACCGTAGGCGCGGGCCTGCGGACGGCGAGTAATGGGTAGCTCGCCGTCCGATCAGGACCAGGCCCGTGCCGGACGGCGCGTATGTGTTCCACGCGCGCCTCAAAGAGATGTCAGCATTGAACGGAGGGGCCCGTCAGGGCCGAAGCCTGCCGGGGCAGCGGGATTGTCCGAAAGGGTTACCGCTGCCCCGGAATATAAAGGGCTAAGGAAGGAACACGGATGGGTTTTAGTCAGTAAGAGTCTGACACTCCCTTCCGCTCCACCCAGAGCGGGAGGGGTCATTTGATGATTTCCCATCCTTAAAAAAAAAAAAAAAAAAAAAAGGCTTAAATCGCAGATACAATAATTTAGTGTTCTTTAACAATTTCTTTTTAAAAAATTCTTAAAGTTGCTAATAATAATACTTGATAACAGTACCTAATAATATCCCTATGTCCCTTTTAACTGAATAAGTAGGTATAACCAACAGCCACCATTTTGCTTTAGTTCCTAAAACTTAAGGAAGATGGCGTCTCATGCACTAACTTTTAATCGTGATTAATGCCTGCAAAGTTTTAGCTTTATGACACGAACACAGTCGGTTAAGCCAATTAGAAGTAGGAAATAAACTTACCTAATAACTTAGATTCTAGTAGTCCGAAAGGTAGAAGTATGTAAGTAAGTACTGTAATAGAAAATGGTAATACAGGTAGTAAGTTCAATTTATTGATAAAAGAATGAGGTTCACATATTCAACAACCAAACACCTACCATGTGTTTAAAAAAATACTATAGGTTTTTTTACGGTTTGCTAGTGGTAGTTAGATTAGTTTATAAGTAAGTAAGTAAGTATTAAGATTTATTCCTCTTCCAAGCTGAGCTAAGGATCAGAGCTCTTCACCATGTTTATAAATGTAGCTAAGCCTAATCTAACCGGGGCAATCAACTAAATCAAAAACCATGGTGCCGCACTTGGTTGACATCGCCCACCAGTCGCCCTCAGCGCTTTTCCTCCACATTTATTATGCGCACAGCCAAAGTGTGGAACTCTGTCAACTCTCTGCCAGCTCCTGTGTTCCCTTCCATATTTAACCCGTCTGCCTTCAAAGCAAGAGTGAACAAGTATCTTCTGGGCACGTTCGTTCTAAAATAGACTTCACCCATCGCTTTCCATCAGGCGTGATGGTGAGCTCAAGTGCAGGCCTAGTCAGCAATATAATAAAAAATAGTTGCTGGGCAAAATCTTCCCACTGGTGGACAGAAGATCCCCTAGAATGAATTTTAAATGTCTCTAAGTCCATTGAAATAGTCCATCTGCTCCCGCAAATTTTACATCTCACCAATATTTTCATGCGACACAACCCGAAAATTCAAAAATGATAATTGGAATGTTAAAATAGCCACTCATGTTTCGTTTTCGACACGGAAATTGAGCGGTCGTGGTCGAGCATTGGCTTGCTGAGTCGTCGGCTGCACGAACGGCAGACTCGGAATTATATCGAATCGATTCATGTTTTTAAATATTATTGAGTGACATGATAGAGGGTAGCGAGATACTGCGAGTGCACTCTTTAAAATAGTATTCATAGTGATAACTGCGGTTGTATTTTAAAAAAACTTGCATGTTGGGATGTCGGTATAATTTTTTTGATTCTTAGGGGCTCAGGGGTCAGACTAGAATAAATCAAATAAAAAACCAAGACAGAAGGCTGTCAACAGTCAAGTGAGGCCGCCCGGCCGGTTTCGTAAAAATGTGTGCACCTATTAAGATGTAGTTTGATTGTAAATGGTACAGGCACTTTTGAACTGTCAAGAAGTCTGTCAGTCAGAAAATATGAAGCTAGTTGCCCATTCCAAAGCGTAGGTGGAGAAGAACGAGCAAGAAACTCCATGGACACTCTGTATCGTTCTCAGCGCTCTGTCTTGGTTTTATATTTGGTCTAAGGTTGTGTTGAGATATTTTAATTTTGCGATCTGAGGTATTGAAGAGATTTAATTTACACTTAAAACATTGAAATGTAGTATTTTATTATTTAAAATACCCGTAACATTTTGGGGTTTATTTATTTATAAACGTTGCTTATAGTTAAGTAATCTTTAAGACTTTTTAACCGTACATTTTTGTCGTTTAAACTTCTCTAAACTTTTTTATTTAAAGGGGTATAATTAGGTACACCTTAAAACTCAGTGCAAACATTATTTTGTTCGGTAATGAAGAAATTTCGTGAAGATTCGAAAGGGGTCACTCAAAATATTATGAGCATAACAGCTGAACTCGCATTTAAAGTTAATAAAAGCGTCGAGGTCCGTAAAATAGGATACTTAAAATAGCATATTTCCTTCAGTTAAATCATCACAGACAGTTTGAGAGATGTCCACTATTTCAGATAAGTACTTTAATAACATAGACATAAAAAAAAGATGGACTCCGCGCCACGCATATCGAAAATGAAGCACCGCCGTACCGATCTATGTGTTCGTGATTGACGATTGATGTTGTCGTGTCACGTAATGTCGGCCGGTCAGCATACTATGATGTAAATTCGAGCGTGAGGCGTGTTTGTACAAACGGTCCCGGCATACCTACTGTGCTTCACTTTCGATATGCGTGGCGCGGAGTCCATCATTTTTATATGTCTATGTTTAATAAATGTCTGACGATTGTCGTTTTCCCAATTTATTATTCTCGTTAAAAAATATTCAAATAAATGTCAACAGATACACTGTCTGTGACAGAAAGGATCTAAAATTTTTGCGAGCTATTATCTAAGACTAGATCAAAAAAATTAATATGAGCGTCTTTTACAACTTTTCAGTTCATAAAAAAAAAAAACTGCCGCAGCAAGTTGAGACCGACACCCGATCCGTCGTATTATTATTTCTCGAGAATTCATTTCGTATCCAACTATAAAACTCTAATTTCGATGTCGTACCGTAAAGGATAGTCGGGGAGCTCGAAGCAAAATTTAATATTATGTTCGGCGATATCTTGTAAAGGTAGGAGGATAGGTACAGAGGCTTCAGTGCAGGTATGATTGTCGTGGGATTACGAATTGTGAAAAAGTCACGAATCTTTGTCTAGACTCGGATGACGAGACCCGTGTAGGGTTACCAGCTACAAATACGACATAAATTAATAAAATCCAAAGATTTTTTGTGAGGATATTTCACTAAGGGCTGATTTTACCAAAGTCAGATAACTTTTATTCTTGGAATAAAATTGACGACTGACAGTTCTAGAATGGACTAACTGTCAAGAATTGCCAAACTTAAATGGCAGCGGGCACAATGCTCGCAAAACAGATGGCTGATGGGGCGTACCGGAAGACGTAGTGTTGGAAGGCCTCCCACAAGGTTGACTGATGACCTGGTGAACGCCGCAGAAATCTGCTGGATCTGAATCTGGTGGAGCAGAAATGGTGGTGCATGGAGGAGGTCAATGAAATTGAAATGATTATGGCGGTCATGATATTTCATTTGTAAAAAATCAGGAACTACTGAACGCTAGTGTCAACTGTCTGACTAATTCAGGGTCGACCTATCCCGTTACAATTTAAAAGCTGTAGAGTATAGATGGTTTTATAAAAGCTATGAGTTTCAATCAATCAACTCAGCCTATCGCAGTCCACTGCTGCACTGCACACAACACCCTGCCCTCCGCCTTCCGCATCCAGTCTACCCCTGCCACCTTCTTTAGGTTGTCCGTCCATCTAGCCGGGGGGCGTCCCACACGTTGACATGAGTTTATCTCTTTTAAAAACAAAGTAACTCCTTATTAAAATGTTTGAAGCTTTTCATAATTTTGTAGATTATTTTTTATTTCATATTTAAAAATGTTGCCAAATAAAATTCCGCCTGAATTTCTCGAAATTCCAGCCATACCAGGAAAATTCCCGTCGTCTGGTAGCCCTAGCCTTGTGTCCCATCCTCGGAGACACTAAGCCCGTGTTATTAGATTTTGATGAGTTGTTGACGACCATTTTAAAAGTTTATATGTATGTTTTTTATTCAGCGGCGCCACTTCCAAGTTTTACAATCAGTTTTACATTTTATTTACAAGAGTACGTGGTGATAGGTTTACTGAATTTGCAATAAAATTGGCATTTATATGTTACTGATTTGTTTACCGCTGTTGCGGTACTAAAACTTGACATGGACTTTGGAAAGAGTGGAGTTTTTACTTCAGAAACATAAAAATAAGTGCTGACTTGTGTAGTGATTCATCAGCCTATAATGTTCCCACTGCTGGGACACAGGCCTCCTCTCGGTGAAAGACTGGGCCGTAATACACCATGCGGGCCCAGTGCGGGTTGGTAGATGTGTCCTCAAATTCTTGGTTCTTGGTTTTGTGAGCAATGGTGATGAGATAATTTACACTACTCGACCTGCAAATCGAAAGTCGCGGCCGTTACCACTGGCCCACCACTGCTCACACTTGTGTAGTGTGAGCAGTTAATAAAAAGTAAAAAAAATCTTAAATAATATATACTTAATATTATAATAATATACTTAGGTAAGTACAAATATAAAGTTTTAGTACATGAGAGACTTACAAAGTATGAACTATTAATAACATCGAATTGTTGGGTGAATCGCTGCTCTCCTAGCTAGATCACTGAGTAATCTGTATTTAGGAGAGACTGTTTCGGCTCCCAATTTGAGACAATTTATGTGGGGTTGGCGCAACATGCCTTTTTCTTCCTACTTCTAGCTGTGTTGTGTACCCCGGTCTGTCCACTTGAAGAAACAGCAGTATTAGTTTAATAGCGGCCCATATTTTTTTTTTTGTTTACGAGACGTTAATAATTGTGGAGGCGCCCCGGGGCGCGCCGACATTAAATGTTCTGGGACATTCTAGAGGACACGTCACGCGGAGAGCGGGACATGTCAGTGGTTAGTCATCATCTCGGTAGTCATCCCCTTTCGAACCATATCATTATTCATACAGTCCATCCATCGTTTCTTTGCTCTTTGCCTACTCCCAATTTGAGTATCAAAATCATAAATAAAACACGGTTATAAAAAATCATAAAACATAGTTAGCTAAGTATCAGTTACGGGTTCGAAATCGGAGATGAAAATGGTTACGTCTCAAAACTTCACGATTCAGGTTTCGACTAGCAAAAATAACTCCAACAAAACATCGCAGGTGATTGCCCAGATAATCTACGAATCGATTTTACAATAAACCCTTGTTTTACTAGAACATGTGTGTAAAGCAGCCATAAAGCTAATCCATCAGTTTCAATCAATCGGGCGGGTATAATAATTCACACACACAGGGACAAATCATATCAAAGTAAAAGCGCTGCAGCGGATTAGCTGACTATATGACAAGGATACGGGACCGCGAAACCATAAAACTTTCCCTTGTCCATGAAAAGTGAGCTCAGTCACGCAAGGGTCATTAATTCTAAGTAAACCTGGCCAATGTTAAACTAAGTAATACTTCAGCTTGTAAGTCCGTAATCGGTCAGACGCGACTGAATTTCATGAAAAGTCTTTATAGAAACCAATTCCTATGCCGTGCAACAAAGCATTATCAAAATAACTACTTTATTGAAATCATCTGAATCAAGTCTAAGAGCTAGTGAACACGAAATAAGTTCCAGTTTTTTAGCGCTAAATGTCTAGTTTGACAACTTGAACGATAACTTTAGTTCGAAAGAAAGAAATACAGTTGTTTTGGATTTTATTTTACGGACCATTGCGCTGTGTCTACGACTTTGTCAAAGAATATTATCGTAACTGTACCTTTAGAAATACGAAATGGAACTGAATGTACTTTCTTTGCAGCAAATATTTTTCTGGATAGAAATAAATTGGGAGTTTTTTTTTATTTCTGATAAAGTTAGCTACACTATTTCAAATATCGATAGTCATAAGATCACCCAAAGCAGAAATATGAAAAACCTTAGTATAATAGCAAACCTTACTAATAAACGTATTATATCAGATGAATTACACACCGATTTCTCTCTTTCAGTCGTCAGTTATTTGACTTTCGAAAGAAGAAGACAAAGCGTTGTGTAACTATACAGACGCTATACAACGTTTATTAGTAAGGGGGTTAGCCTATAATGTTTCTTGCGGTACTAAAAACTTGACATGGACTTTAGAAAGAGTGGAGTTTTTACTTCAGAAACATAAAAATAAGTGCTGACTTTTGTGCATAATCAGCCTCAGTCCACTGCTGGGACACAGGCCTTCTTTCGGTGAGAAAGAGTGGGCCGTAATCCACCACTCGGGCCAATGCGGGTTGGTAGATGTCACGTCATGCCGGTTTCCTCACGATGTTGTCCTTCTCCGTTTTTAGGGCAGTGGTGATGAAATAATTTACACAAATTGCCTGCTTGGGTTCGAATCTACAACCTACAGCTCGTAAGTCGCGACCGTTACCACTGGTCCACCACTGCTGAAGAACCTTAATAATTAAGTACACATTTTCTGAGTAATAATTCATCATAAAAAATAATTAAACTACTTATTTAAACTATGGTAACAATTATTTTTTATGATATAGGTACGTGAATCACCTAACGATATAGGTGTAAACTTTATCCTCCTGAAACAAGCCTAAAACTAATATTGAAAGCCGCTCTCAACCCACCTGAGCGTACATATAACCCTTCCATACATATAAAACAGTTTACAAACAAAATAAACTCTTCACTTTCATATTCCTCTCTCAAAGCAAACGGAGTACGATTAACAAAATTCTGAAAATTCGTTGTTTATCGAAGTGTAGCTAGAACACGCGAAACAAAAACAGAGTAATCCTACCATCTGACGTTTTCCCCGATTGTAGTCGCAAAAACAGCCACGTCTGTCAACCCCGAATATGTGCGGAATAAAATAAACAGAAAACGAACTATTCGTACTAATATGCAAGTCGTAGGTGCTACCAGCTACCACTGACAAGTTTTTGAACGTTTATGAATAAGTAAGTAGCCCCCGTCTGCCCCATCAATACCGCCGGGTGGCTGAATGCCAAATGCCATTCGTGACACTTTCCACTTTCGCTGTTTTTCCATCCCCACACGCTGAATATTTCGTCCGGCTAATTTCCGTACGGTGTTTTATTTCCCGAAAACGTTTTTGGAAGTGTCGGCGGCTTTGCTGCTGTTCAACGGCGCTGTTTGAAGGCTGCAACTTTAATGGCCGAACTTAAAACGTTTCCAAGTAACGAAGTCTACCTAATTTGGATTAACGCTGAGCTTTCGTTTCGGGGTTAAATCACGTCACCTTTTATATAATATAGTACAGACGCCAGCACATCAACCTATTACAATCTGTCAAATTTCTTTAATAGATTTTCAACTTTATTGCTAAAGCATAAGGTTCAAAGTTGATTGGGAAAATTTGACAGTTTCGGGTAGCTTGATGTGCTGGCGCCTGTACATACAGTAGGTATTTAGCAAAATTTCAGGCTTTGTAATCCCAATTCTACTTAGTCAAGATCTGCTGAGGCCCTATACAAAACCTTTTCGAGAATGTGTGTTGCAAATAATTTGGGAATAAATACGTAGATATACCTACTGTGTAGATAAACTTTATTAACCACCTATCAACATTCTATTTAAAGAAAGACAGGCCACAGATAAATCCAACCAAAAGGAATTGACTAGGGAAATTCAAGCGCATCCGATGCCCTTTGTAGCCGCAAAAAGTATACAGTTTGACATTTAACGGGCAACCTAACGTGTTTGGGCAAGCGGGGCAAAGGTGTCGGGGCCATTACCCAGGGACGCAGAAGTGGCTGACTTACTAGCCCCCCCACTGCCAGTCGTCTGCAGGTCGAACCATTATAGCGATCTAAATAGACTCAAATGTTGAATATGGCGAGAATTCTTAGGAAAACAACTTTTAAAAGATGTTTTCGCAGTGTTCGAAATAGGCAAGCCGTATGAATGAAAGGCGACGCGGCGTTTTTAGTTGGCACAATGTGAAAAATGTACATAAGTATATGTTTATTTACACAATGTTTGGTGTGGCGTGGAAATGGTTGTGTTTAATTATTTGATGCCCTTTAAGTGAACGAATGATGTGTCCTATATACATGTATCGTTTCTATTTTGTTGTTTTTGAATGGAATCATGACGACACTTGAACTTAAAACAGGAAAAGTATGGCAGTAATACTACTGCAACAGCTAATACACCAATTTTCCTAGTAAAGATAAAAACGGGCAATAAGACCACCAAAAACATTTTTATAAATGTCTAGCTTCCGTCCGCGGCTTCGCTCGCGGGGTATGTTGATAAAAACTATCCTATGTCCTTCCCCGGGATGCAATCTATCTCTCTGCCAAATTTTATCGAAATCTATTCAGTGGTTTAGGCGTGAAAAGGTAACATATAGATTATAGACAGACAGACAGAGTTACTTTCGAATTTATAATATTAGTATGGATGAGGTAAGACGGTGGACTGCAAACATAGAATTCTACGTTGCAAAGACGATTAATTCAAAACAGAAATATGGTATGTGAAAGATGATATGGCTGGAAAGGGAGTGACTACCGAGATGACGATTAAGGCCCTTTGTAGACACACGTTTTTCTTGCCTTGAAAAACTACAGTTTATTCGCCGTGTGTAGGCACTGTCGTTAGTGTTGTATGGATCACTATGGAAACTTGTTGACGGACACGTTTTTTCTACGGCGCGGTTTATACGCCGTACCGTAAAGAACGTGGACAAAGGGTCAAATAGGGAAGTATGGAAGAAAAAGACATGTTGCGCCGACCTCAAATAAATTGGGATAGCAGCAGGATAATTGTTGTGCCCTCAGACCAAATAAAAAACCAAGACAGAGGGCTGTCAATAGTAAAGTGAAGCCGGTTTCGTAAACATGTGTGCACTTAGTGAGGTGTAGTTTGATTGTAAATGTGTGCGCGTGAGCCTACGCACAGAGCGGAGGTGTAGTTTTGGCATGCTTCACTGTATCGTTGTGTTCTCAGCGCTCTGTCTTGGTTTTTTATTTGGTCTGAAACTGTACCCTATACAGGGTCCATAATGATCTAAATTATATAGTTACCACCTAAGTACTTAATAATATGGTAAAGCAATAAAAATATTGAGTATTAAATGATAATGATGCCGAAAGTCGATAAATTCAAATTCTACTCAGAGGTTTATTTGAATCCCCCCTCGCCATTGTGCTTCGTAGACCATGCAAAATTTCAATCAAATGTCAAAATGACCATTCGGAGGCCAATAATTTCGGACCCACGAGAGTGACAGACTATGCTTCGAATGTGTAATTTCAATTTCGCAAAACCCAATTATAAAGGGATTGAAATCTAATAGAATTCAATTTTGAGGCTTAAAAACTATTAGTAATGGGACTAGAGGCAAGATTTAATATTGCACTCTAAATTAACTTGTATGTTTAGAAAATTTTAATTGTTTTTAGAATTATGTGGTATTGTGGTTTGATTGAAATATAAATTACAGTATTGTAATTACCCTTATAAATTTTTTTTATAAAACAATTATTGCTGAATTGGTCTGCTTTTGTCCTCGATTACGCCTGATGGAAAGCGATGGATGAGGTCTACGATGAAACAGGCGCGCCCAAAAGATTTTCACTGTGAATGTTCACTCTTGCTTTGAACGCGGAGGGGTCAAATGCGTATACCCCTTCTCTAACAGTGGGTGTAATTCAACACAACTCAACTTTGGGTTTTCATCTAAATGAATCGTGAGTTCTGCTAAAAACAGGGTAGGATCAGTATTTTTTTTTCCAAGAATGGTGATAAAAATAACGAGCAGTGGTGGCCCAGTGCGGGTTGGTAGATGTCACGTTTTCGACCTTTTGGTTCTAGGACATGCCGGTTTCCTCACGATGTTTTCCTTCACCGTTTTGATAGCAGTGGAGATGAATTTTTTTTTTTTTGGTTTCGAACCTGCGACCTCTACCGTCACCGTTATATTGTATTTGTGCTAGCAAAACTTTAAGTACATATTCTAAAAAGCTCGTGAAAGAAACACCTCTACCTCCTACCGCAATGTTTCAAAGTTCTGGTCAAGATGGAGTAACAAAGTGGATCACAATAGACGACAGGCTTTGCCAAGGTACCGTACGAGTTACAATGTCGGGAACAACGTCTGCTTTGTACGCCATGTTTGTAGACGGTCTTGTGTACTTACAAGCTGTTTTAGTGTAAGAACGTGGGTTTTACTAGAAATGTTTTAGGTGTTGTTTTTTTTTTCTGGGGTTCTTTTTCTGGGGTTTATTTATTGAATACCTACTTGTCGATGCGGTCGGCAAAACCGTAATAATTTATAGCTATGTTATCGTGATTTTTATCATAAATTATTTATAGGCTCTATTGCTAACCTTTTTATATTTATTTTTAAGTTAATGATTAAAAATAATAAACAATATAAAAATACATATAATAGCTGTATCTATATAAAAATTACATCTAATTATATCGCATCTCTTTAAACTCGATTGAGTTTCTGAAACATTTTTAAAGATAATTTCTTGTTTTCAACTCCAATAATAAAAAAAAAACTTAACCAACTCGCTACAGACTTATAGAAATACTTATAATTATATGAGCAAACATTAGCAGTCGCGAATCATTGCGTAGGAAGTAAAGTTTTTTGAAGTTGGTGAATAAATAAGAAGTGCTCAGTCTGGCGGTAGGATCGATATCTTAACATTAACCTCTACATGAAAATATCCTTTGCTTTGCCAATAAAGAAAAATGGCAGGGTAAGACCAACAGTTACTTATGAAATATGCAAATGTTGCTTGGAAATACTTGCGAACGCGAAGGATCAAGTAGGTACCCCAAAATAGGTTTCAAAGAAAAATGTTTTAAATGTAGGTAAAACCTATTTAAAATGGTAATGGTATTTGTAATGGTGGTGTATGGTAATGGTTTATGATGATGTTCTTTAAAGTTATTAAATAATTTAATACCTAGTACGAATATAATTAATTTACCTACTTCAAAGTATCAAAGGTTCGTGACGGCGTGGAGTAAAAGCGAGAAAAAAAAATTAAAACGTGCAAAATAATTTTCAGTTCCATTTTAGCAGCATTTCTCGTGGCGCTTTCTAGACTTTCGTGGAACATATTACTTTACATGGCTTAATTTTTAGAACATCACTTACTTTTTGACGTTTCTTGCAGACTGTACTAATGAACTATAGTAATACAAGTTTATTTCCCTTTACTTAAACAGCATGTACAGGTCATCATCATCTGCCTAGCCTTTTCCCAACTATGTTAGGGTCGGCTTTCAGTCTAACCGGATGCAGCTGAATACCAGTATTTTACATGGAGCGACTGTCTATCTGACCTCTACAACCCAGTTAAGTACTGGGTAATACGATACCCCTTGGTACGACTGGTTGTTAGATTTTTGGGCTTCTGACGATCCGTAACGACTATCAAAGATTTACGAATGACAGCCGGGACCAACGGCTTAACGTGCTTTCCGTGGCACGGAGGGGTCTTGGTATGTAAAGATGGTCACCCATTAACGGAATAACCGCGGCAAGAGTAGGTTAACCTAATCGATCGACCCTGGGCAGGTGTGAATGGAAACGCTGGGAAGGGACGCCCTAGGATGACATAATATTAATGTGATGTTAATAGTGACCAGGGGGCCTAAAAAGGCCACTTTGGCAGAATCATAAAACAATTCATATCACGCAATTCGTCTGTTTGACAGTTTCACATCTATATATCCCTGAAGGGTTAGGCAGAGGTGTACCTATAGCATTTTACGAATCTCCATACAAAACTGTCATACAGATGAAATTGCGTGAAATGAATAGTTTTATGATTCTGCCAAAGTGGCCTTTTTAGGTCCCCTGATTGTACAAAAAATCTATACAATGCGATGTCCGCTAAGACTGGAAATTAAAGCTTGATATGTAGCCGTGTGTACCTTCAATTCTAGTTTATTCTCTCTATATTTTTAATTAGAAAAGTTTAACCGTTTACTAGTATTATGTATCGTTCTAGTTTCGCGAATAAAAATAATGGTTGCTCACAATTCTCATGAATTCTATTGACGAGTTTACAAGAAACTATTTGGGCGTTAAGGAGCATTTAATTGTATTTTCGTAGTTCTGTGTAATAATATTTTGCTAACAAAAATATGGCCCGGTTTGGCACGCCATTAATTATTGTAGGAATTTCTGTTTTTTTTTTTACCTGTCCAGATCGTCACGCCATAAAATTAATTTAGATAAATTGCGAGTTTCAGATTAGTAGCCGTAAATTCCCGAAATGTAATTAATTTTTCTATAAGGATTTTTATATCATGCGCACAGTTGGATACCGTATTTTGCTCGCTGAATGCATCGCCTCGCCCTTCAGTTTATTCTAAGGAGCATTAAACCAACCAAACCAACTGCAAATATTTTCCTCCATTCCCAAGAGAAGCAAGCAGAAGAAAAGGAGTGTAACTAAAAAGCTCTAAATCTTAATAATTTAATATCTTCACAAACAAGCTGAGCATTCATCATCGCTTCTGAGCTAAAAGTTTCCACTTTTTAAAGTATCTTTTTTCGAATTCAAATATTTTTCTTTTAGCCAGGATCTTGTTAACGAGTGGCTAATGGCGGTCGTTATGTTTGCCGTCTGTTTTTGACATGGAATAGAGTGTAAATGGAGAACCCACCATAGTCTTGGGTTGTGCTTGTAGCGCTGCTACGGAGAGGCGTACGCTGCGCGCCAGCACAGAAACAGTCAATTCAGGCTGAGCTATTTGAAATGCAGTTTTTATCAAAAACCATAGAATAAGTAAAACCTCGGGTGACGATACTTTAGTGCATCAGACGCACTCTGAACCTTATTGAACTCATATTTTTCATTACGGAATGACTGATGAGAAACTATAGCGCAAAAGAGCTAAATTATGAGATTAACTTTGTGTGGATAAATAAAATTCCGTTTGGCGCCATTTACCTGCTCATTAGTCCTCCATTTCCTCATCGCTCCGTTTGTCAAAATTATGCACTCACATCCGACGTCCTGATGGAGTGGCTTTCGTGTTTCGGTAGTCCGCTTTATGAGGATTGGCCTGGCTATGTCGTTGAATACTTTCGGCGAGATTTCAGGATCAGTTTATGTAATGTGACAGAGTTCTTGGGACGATTGACAACTTTTTATAAGACAAGAGTTTGATATTTATTAGTTGTAGGCCTTAATTTGTTTTTTTTTCTACATGGGACATTAATTTAAAAATATGAGAGGGGCTTGTGGCTAAGTAATCGATCAGCAGCAGTATTTTGTATATATCTCACCGCTATTAAGAGTGTCAGTCCCTAGTATCAGCAGCCGAGCGATTCTGTAAATATCTCACCGTGAAAACTTGGGTGAAGTGAGCTGTCAATAGTGTCAATTCCTAAAGCATCAGGTGGAATGACACCTCACTTCAAGCTCACTTCACTTTAGTTTTCACGGTGAGATCTTTCCAATCGATCTGCTGGTGGAATGACAGCTCACTTCACGCTCATGTCACCTAAATTTTCACGGTGAAGTTTTTACAGAATAGACCGGCTGGTTAAGCTACGTGTGCCGCGGTTGGTCCGTAGATGAAAATACTGGTAGGTACTTAGCTGCATCCGGTTATGATGGAATCCGACCTCAACATAGTTGGGAAAGGCTAGGCAGATGATGATTAATTTGTAAATTAGTAAAGTATGATAAAAGTGTTTTTTCTGGGTGTTTTTTTACAATTTAATGTGTAAAAGAAGACAAAAGAAGAAAAAAAGAAGGTGAAGGTGAAGGTGTGTCAAAGAAGTAAGACATTTTTCCTCCTTAGTCTTACAAAAAACATCTTTACCATTTTTTAACACTCACTAACTTAACACGTTTACGCAATGTCGTAATATTTACATAAATAATCGTGTGCTCAAGCCCTTATCGAGGTTGTGTTAATGGAGTGCGATTTTTGAGAGTAATTTCTCTTTTATGTAAAATATCACGTGACAAGAACCGTAATGTTTGCTGTCGGGCTCCGGACCCTTAAATTAGGTCCCGGCATTTTCAAGGAAATTTCAAATGACGTGACGCGAGAATTTTTTAAGGGATTGTCGAGCTTCTTCAAACAATACTAGGGCTCTAATTTAGAAGGTCATTCTAATTTTTATGGGTTTGTCCTTTGATAAACGTTTTTGGAATTTTGTTTTTCTTGAAGAAAAATGATTATCGGTCTTGGTGCCTAATTAAAACTTAGTGCACATAAAATGCCCATTGCAAGTACCTACAAAATAGGAGAAAAATCGATAGAGGCACAATAGAACATAGGTAGTCCCTTAAGAACGTAAAGTGAAAAAGAAAAGTGTTTAAAAACACCCTTAACGAAGCCGAGAGTCACTTGTCTTTACCGTTAATATGATCAAATGATCATCTTAACGGTAAGGACAAGTGACTCTCGGCTTCGTTGAGAAGGTACCCACGGAAGGGACCATGGGTACCTTCTGGTTACGGAGATATTGAAGGTCAGTGTACCAAAATATTTGGAATTATTTACGAAAATATGTTTTAAATATTATTATTATAACTTACTCTCACGACTCCTGTACCGTTTCATACACCTAGTCAATGTTTTGTGTGCGTTACATTGCGCACTACCGTTAACAGCGAATTTTCACACCATAAATTAAAATCGTTTCTCAGTTAATTACTTTTGCACAAAGTGACTTATAGTCGGACTTTTAATTAGCTGCAGTAAAATGACAGCTTATGTGTTACTTACACGTTTTTTCGCGGCCATCCTGTATCTTAGCCACAGTCTGTGGTGTGGGTAAGATTCAGGACATCAACGAATTTGTGGGTCACAGATTCATTGATATAGGTAGGTAGCGTTATTTACAAAACATTTGTTTACTAACCAATCCTTGTCCACTCATCTTCGAACAACTTAAATAAGTACAAATCAGAATTTTAACTGAAACCAAACTCTCGACAACTACTACAAATAAAAAACAAAATACAAACATGAATCAGAACGTTGAAGATAAGAGCCAGACGATGTTTTCCGACAAATGTACCAACAGACGTACCTACATGTGTAAGTACTATGTACATAGGAAAATGATACAAGTACCTCATGTTAGCAGACATTATTTCAATGTTCGTCCATTTTTCTTTCCGTAAGATGAGAAAATGTTAAGAATATGTTCGTAGGAGAGTTCATATTTATGTAAGAAGTTTGTGTTGATGAATATTTCATTAGGTTTGCCTATTTGTGAGAGGAGAACTGTTTCGTGATATCATTACAATAACATTATATGTAATTAGGTACTGAAAGTAGGTAACTGTTACTGAAAGAAGGCAATAAATTAATCAATCAGACCTATTTAAAATCAACTGCTGTGAAATAAAGGGGCTACTGTGCATATATATCGATAAATGAAATTAAGATTAAATACTTAATTATTTCCAATTTTCCACCCTGAATAGGAAAAGTCATTTCCACGGAAAAGTCGAAACCATTTAGGGTGAATTCAACCTGTGCCGGGTTGATCTGAATTGGTATTCAGGTTGATTTCGCCCTATGGTTTCGACATTACAATTGGGTTGGTACCCAAAACCTGAACTTACAAACATAAAAAAAATCGCGTGCGGTACACGTTAGAGAAGTGAAACTTCTTCTCTTTCTTATAACAAAATGTGCCTAAACGTGACGCGTCCATGAAACACTCAATTCTCGTCCAATAATCGAATCGCAGCCTAAGAAGTTCCACTTCAAAAACAAAAAATATCTTAAAATACCCTACTGAAAAAACAAAGATTTTTCGTGTTCACAGGTATTCGCGAATGCCCATTTGCGAGTAGGTAGACTAGGAACGATGGTAGTGCCCGCAGACGGGCGTCGGGAATTGAACAGTCGGTATGTCAAGCAGTTAGACAAGATTTCAGACGCATTGTTTAAGTTATTCTGGGCATCCGCCTGCCTGTTCGTTTCAACCTGAAAACTAAGGGTAGGGTTGGCATTTTACGAGTTTAGTACTTAGAAGATATTTTTTTTGTTGGTTTATTTACATATAATAACATAATATAATAATAAGTACCGTTGATTATGGAATGTATCGTCGTCTTATGGAATGCTGTTAATCTAAACTAAGTACCTACTACCAATTATGAAGAGTTCAAAATTGATTTTTTTGGATTGTGTTTGTAAAAGTTAGATAACCTTAAAATGTACTGATCTGATTAAAAACATTATTTCACTGTTCGCTGAAGCTACCTGAGTAGCTATATTTTATATCTATACCAATGATAAAGCTGAAGTGTTTGTTTGTTCGTTTGAATGCATCTCTGAAACTACCGGTTAGATTTGAAAAAATCTTTTTGCATGCTTTGAAGGCTATAGGCTATTTAACATCACGCATACGATCATCACGCAAAAATAAAAAAGTGAGACAGAAAGCAAATAAAAAACGAAGTAAAAGCGCTGGCAGGCGATTCGATGCGACGGGATGGGTAGGGGGTACAAGTAATTTTATGCGGACGAAGTCGGGATCAGAAGCTAGTTTATTATAAAATGATATCATTGTAGTGCAAGTAACCCGAAAAGTATTCCAAACAATAAACAAACAATCAATCATTCAGAAGAACATAAATATCTCTGACAAGTGCACGAATAAGACAAAGATAAATATACAAATAATAAAGACAAAAAAACGCAATTGTTAGTATAATAATATATACAGTGAGCGTAACGTATTGCATGTGTTTATTTTTACAATACATCGGTGAATCAATGTGGCCTGTAACAGTTGACCTCGGAAAATTAACAGCGATGACTCATGCGCCTGAATCACTCGCTGTAAAATAGACTTTGAATTTATTTTGTCACTGTTTTCTTTTGTTTTTAATTCATTACCACTGCTCTCAAAGCGGTGAAGGAAAACATCGTGAGAAAACCAGCATGTCCAAGAACCAAAAATTCGAAAACATGTGACATCTACCAACCCGCACTGGGCCCGCGTGGTAGATTACAGCCCACTCCCTCTCACAGAGAGGAGGCCTGTGTCCCAGCAGTGGGAACATTATAGGCTGATTATGCTTAAATATGTTATTAGAGTGAAACTTTTCGTTGACCAAACTTTCCTTAGATAATCCTGAATGGCCAAACTAGTCAGTCAAACCCAAGATAATATTAACACACGAGACAAAATTCTTATGGGTTTTTCTCCGTCCTGAAAAGGCTCCTGTAAATTGCTAAAATAGTAATCAGATCTAATTTAAATTTATAAAATAGTAACTGAAAGTCAACTCACCGTTTCTCACAGTTTCCTAAAACAAACGCCTGATGAAATATTTATTCCAATAGTTCTGATGCAACTCGATAGATGGCGCTGTACATAGTGTGAAAATCACAAGTTTATGTTAAGTAAAATTCCACTGCAAAAATATCAGCATCTGATAAGATATCAACTAATAAATATTATGTGCAACACCTACTACATACCTAGTTTTGTTTATCAATATGCGCTTTATAAATTGGACAATCATTCATAATGTCAAGGTTTTTCCCACAGAACAGATACTTTTATCTGTTCTGTGGTTTTCCTGCGTCTGTAGGTAGTGTAGGTACCTATTGCCAGTTTCAGTGTTAGAAGTCATAAAATTCATAGAATAATAAAATAATTAATGAAGTTCATACTGAATCTAATTATTATAGCCCATGGGTTATAAGGTGCAGGGTGGGTATTGTGGGTAATGGAAAATTCGTAAGTACAATTTACTCATCCGTTGCATAATTGATGAAGATCCAAGAAGACATGGTTAGCATAAGCATGAAATACAACAATAGCTTAGCTGAAGACAATCATGATAATTTTATTATTTTTGTAATCTTTCGTAAAAGCGTCAGGGTAGCCCGCAAATTCAAATTTTCATACGTTTTTCGCAATTTTCAGGGTGGTATCAGGTTGTATTTCAGGTTCAGGTTGGTTGGTTTCAAGTTGTAGGTTGTGTTTCAGGTTGTTGATCTAAATAATATGATTCATGGCTGTAACAAATATTTATTATAGAATTATAATCATTAAAATCATCAATACGAACCCTTAAGTTTATATTACCCTATTGAATGACTATTTCATGAAATCATGACATTGAAGGCCATTTCTAACTCAAGAAGTTGTAGGTATTGCTGATTCTAATGATTATAATATTCTGAAAAGCTTTATTTGTTACGGTCGCGAACATAGATATAAGAAAATTTAAGTTTTTTTTTTTTAAACAATATCCCGCACTAGGAATTTCTCCTGTATTGTGGGTGTGTTTACAAACATTTAAACTCACATACACAAACAGCCAGGCCCGGAACAACTACTTGTAGGTCATAAAATAGTTGTTCCGTGCGGGAATCGAACCCGCGACACCCAGCGCAGCAGTCAATCGCTTAACTACTGCGCCAACCGTGCAATCCAAAAATTTATTATGTAATTACATTTCTATGGTGGCGAATCATATTTTAATCAAAATACAACCTGACGCTGACCTGCTAAATGCAAAAAACGTAATTTAATTCGAATTTTGCGGGCTAACACGCTTTGGACCTTCGTAACCTGAAAATATTAATTTTTATTTATTTATTTATAATAGGAAAATTACTAATGTGAAAAGACATTCCACTCAAAATACACTTAATAAATAATAACTACCTTATTGGAAATAAGGCACCTACTTATTTAATAAATGTGTAACAAAAAAATCACCAGTCAAAAGTTGCACAAAACTTCCATGATTTTTATCTGCATCAGTGTTGCCGGCCCTGGACTCTATGGATCGTTATGCAGCCCGTGTAGTGGGCCGGTTCGTTACTTGTACAGTTGCGCTTCAAACAATCGGCCAGCTGAAGGGTCCCCCGCGGCCCTTGATTGCAACAAAATTTAATTTGACACCTACGCGGAATTTATTCGATTTTAATGCTGATTTATGTCTGGGTTTTATTCAGCATTGATTTTAGGCTTTAGAGTATACACGAGCAAAACTGCACGCGTAGTATGTCCACCATAGTAACGGAAGAATAGACAAAATGAACGAATGAAATGACAGAAGAATCTGTCATTTTGTTTATTCTCCCGTCGACAAAACCCGTTTCTATAAATATCTATATAACGACAGATTGCGGTGATAATTATACATCAACATCTGCCTAGCCCTTTCCCAACTATGTTGGGGTCGGCTTCAAGTCTAACCGGATGCAGCTGAATACCTGTATTTTACATGGATCGACTGCCTATCTGACCTCCACACACAACCTAGTTACTTGCTTTGCGAGGCACTGAGGGTTTCGGTATGTGAAGATGGTCACCCATCCACAGACCAACCGCGGCAAGCGTAGCTTTCCTGATCGATCAACCCGTGCGACTGTTATTACTTAGCCACGACCCCGCCACGTACGTCACGAGGCACATAAATAACGTTTTACTTTATCTATATTTTTTATATAATGTCTGTTACTCTCTATAAATCCTTTTCTCGACTAGTGTTTGTGAAAACAAAGTCTTTGAAGATAGAAGAAGATTGTCTGTGTTTTGTTCAAACAAGTCTTGGAGTAAAAAAAAATTATAAAAGATATAAATTGTGGTCTATTGTTGGGGAGTACAAAGCTGATGTTGTATTAAAAATAGCTGTACTTACATAGACTAAGTAGGTACGTATTGTCATTGTATAATAGGTATTGTTAGATCTACTAACTCGTATAGGAATATAGTTGTAGGTTTTTTTATTGTATTGGCTATATCTGTATTCTGTACCTTGTGATGGGCTCTGTTGAGGGGCGTTGAGGGGCCCGTGGCTAAATATAATAACAGGCGCACAGGTCAATCGATCAGGTTAAGCTACGCTTACTGCGGTTGGTCAGTGGATGGGTGACCATCTTTACATACCGAGACCCCCCACCGTGCTTCGGAAGCCGTTGGTACCGGCTGTCATTCGTGGATTTTTGACAGTCGTTATGGGTAGTCAGAAGCCCGAAAGTCGGACAACCAGTCTTACCAAGGGGTATCGTGTTACCCAGTGACTGGGTTGTGGAGGTCAGATAGGCAGTCGCTCTATGTAAAATACTGGTATTCAGCTACATCCGGTTAGACTGGAAGCCGACCCCAACATAGTTTGGAAAAGGCTAGGCAGATGATGATGAAACGTTTACCTTTTTCACACAGCTTAGGTAGGTATGTAGATTCAACAATAGATACGCTTAGGCGAGATATACAAAAATTAGTCAGAATTTGAAATTTATTTTTTACTCTTTAACAGCACGTAAATATACAACGACAAACTCCATCACTTCATAAAGGACACTCCACACAGTCCAGACAAACGCACGACCCATAACAACACATTACCAAGTCACATGAACGCTAGAGATCATAAGTGCAATACCGCATGGGACGTCGCTTTCATGCGCCGTATTAACGTTATAAATTAGGACGTATACGCCCACTCAAATAACCGTAAACACGCCGTAGTGGCCATTCCCAGCACTTGTGCCACCGGCCTTATGTCCCTACGTTGTCTCATTCATTTTTCTTTGTCTGCGATGTGAACATGCCTTTATATTTGGTTGTATGGGTGTGTACTGAATTTTAATTTTGTCAGGATTGCTGCCTAATACGAAATGAAAATAAAAATAACAATGGTTTTCCATTTTCTTGTAAGGACGATTTTTTTATGGACTATGTACTAATTCCCAGCAGAATTCAGACTCTTAATGTTTTTTAAGTATAGTTAAGTAGAATAAATATCTTATGAAATAAGCATCACTTTGTACCTACCTATTTTTCTGTTCTGTTTTTTACTTGTCTGTTTATATACATAAGTGTGTACATAAATGGTAAAATAAATAAATAAATAATAAAATATGTCAAAGACATTACCTACTTCAAAGAGACGGCCAGTTGCGTTCTGCTGCCATCACCATCTGCCAAGTGTGGCGATTAAGTGTGGTAGGTAGATTATAAGCACAGAAATGTCTATAGCCATAGGTACAAGTGCCTGGGTATTCCACTCAGAGCACTGATTCTATACATCTTCTGCTAGACTTTTCCCAACTGTGTTG
This sequence comes from Gortyna flavago, assembly GCA_963669345.1. Classification (NCBI taxonomy): domain Eukaryota; kingdom Metazoa; phylum Arthropoda; class Insecta; order Lepidoptera; family Noctuidae; genus Gortyna; species Gortyna flavago. Next base: position 14,307,379 of record OY770129.1, read on the forward strand.
GGGGTTGTTTGTGATCTTCCTTCTAATCTTACCAGTATTTTGTATGAACCGACTGCCTATCTGACTTCCACACCCCAGTTGCAAGGTAACACCCCTTGGCTAGACTGATTGTCAGAATTTCGAGCTTCTGACTACTCGTAACAACTGTCAAAGATCTACGAATGAAACCAGGACTTGCTTTCCTAGGTACAAAGGGTAATGGATGGTAACCCATCCACGGACCGACCTCGGCAAGAGCTGCTTAACCTTGAAGACCGACCCATGCACATAACATAATCAGCTTATAATGTTCCCACTGCTGGACAGGCCTCCTATCTGTGAGATAGAGTGGGCCGTAATCCACCACGCGGGACCAGTGTGGGTTGATAGATGTCACATGTCATGTCGAATTTTTGGTTCTAGGACATGCCGGTTTCCTCATGATGTTTTTCCTTCACCGTTTGGAGAGCAATGGTGATGAAATAATTTACACAAAGTAAATGTCTGGGTTCGAACCTACGACCTACAACTCGTATGTCGCGGCCGTAACCACTGGGCCACCACTGCTCTCGACCCAGGCGGCTGTTATTAATTAGTCACAACTCCACAAGCCGCTCGAGTAGATACATTTACGTACGAAGTTAATCAAGAGTTCATTAGATACATCTAGTTAGTGTGAACATCCATTGATTCTACAGTAGGTACATACATATGTAACCTACCTAATATTCCGGGTAGACTATATTTTTCAATTGAAATATAGGATATAGGATACACCACTTCAAATCAATAAACATACAAAAACCACTCAGAGTAGCAATCGAAACAAGTGCTATACACTAAGCGCATCGTTCCGAGGACATTCTTCGAACTTTATTATCGTATATACGGAATCCGAGCTAGTTCCATTCAATATCTATTTACTTATATTGGCATGACCCGACGTGTGGATGGCATGAAAACATACAGAGTTAAGGTGTGGACAGATGTTACCTGCAATAGAAAGTTGTTAGAAAGAACATGACACAGAAAAAGAACACAAAAAAGAACAATGTTGTTATAACATGGGATTCAATGGAAATAGGGACCCATCGTTAATACCTAAAAAAATGGGATTCAAAAGCGGGATCCAACGAAAATAAATCCTCGTAGTTAGGGTGATATTGCAATTCGTAAAACGTTGCATCCGCGGCGGCTGGGACGTGAGGCTCTGTCCCTCAACCATCCCGCCACCTCCTTCGCTAGTATGACTGCTTCGCAGGTGACTGCCTCCCACTCCCTCTCGCCCCGGACCATGGTTCGAACCAGGGCCGGACGCGAGAGGTCGCCGCCGCTGCCGATCGCCTCTACGAAGACACGGCGGTGCTCCGCCTAAGCGGGGCAGACCTCTACCATGTGCTCCACCATGTCCTCTGGGCGATCAAATCCCACCCCTATGAGGGTGAATGGGGGGAGGGTCTAATTTCACGCGGACGAAGTCGCAGACAGAAGCTACTGATGATATATTTTACTCAATCTTCTCTATTGTCCAGCCATACTTAATTAGCTCATAATGTGAATTATATACGTATAGGTTGGCAGCCTTGTTCCGCTCACTATATAGGCCTCCTCCCTTTTGTGCCATGCTTTCCTGGTCTGTGCGAGTTTCAAAATATGTTTGTAATGCCAAAATATACTAACATACAAACACACACTATACAAACTGTACAAGGTTAGTAGGTACTGAAGTTTACGTATTTGAAGATTTACTTTCGTCGGATTTCACTTTTGAATCCCAGTTTAATATTTTTGGCGTTGGATCCACTTGCCGCACAGTCTCAGCAGTTTTTGATGCTCATATTATTAAACTAGTTTTCTAAATGCAGTTTGTGCGTTAATAAATTAATATCTTCCTTTTCCCTGTTATAGTTTCTATGGGCCTTGTTCTGTGCGAAAATTGAACCTCCATATCTGTAGAAGGAACTTAGCACAGCAACCAAATTGCGTAACACACCATCAATCTCAATCATTTTGAAGGATGTTGCTAATCCATTGCCTCATATGTTCGAAACATGTGTGTGCTCAACAGCGTATATAACGCAATGAATGTTATTGAACTGTCAAAATGAAAGCAATGCCATATGTATGTATATTCTCATAATATTTGTCTAGTTTTGTAAGTGAATTGTTTTTAAATTTTATGTGTTATTTTTTTTGTCTCCTATACTCTTTCACACGCTGTCTACATCTATTTATTATCCTATCGCAGGTATGCTGGAAGAGATTTCTTATGAAATAAGCATCACCTTTGTACTAATTTTTCTGTTTTGTTTTTTTTTTTCTTGTCTATTTATATATGTGTGTACATAAATGGTAAATAAAGCCATTTCTACTGATAGTGTCCAACCGTGCTGGTAACTTCTGGCAGGTTATTAAGGTTCCTCACTCAGCGTTTGGACGTCCATGCTCATATGCATGTACCTTTATCTTCCAATGTAAGCGCAGTACTAATGGTATTGAGTCTACGAGCGCACTCGGGGCCAGACATCTCTGCAGCCATCAGCCACAGCCAGGCCACGTGATGCATACTTATAGCTCGATTTTCCACCGAGCAGTTTCAATTGTACCATCCCATTAGTGGCATTCGATTGCCGACGTTGAAATAAATAGAAATTTTCTTATGTGTAGATGTCGTTGATGTTGAAGTTAGTTGCAATTGGGTGTAACAGTGTCTGCATATTTCATTAGGCAGATAAACGTTTCTTTTTTAAGTAAAAAGGTGCATTCGAGTAGGTAGGTAGTGTGTGTTGCAAAATATTAAAGGCAAATTAATTAGGCTAAAAAAAGTCATCATTAGTAGTAAAATAAATAAATGACGCCATAACGAATCAACAAAATCAAAACAAGCACAAAAAGCAGCTTCATTAAAATAAAACAAATAACTTATTCGTTATGTACATAATTGTAAAGGATTTCGTTTCCTAATTGAGTGGCGACAAGCTTCGTTACGACACAAAATTCTATAGCCAAATATTTATTTCAATTATAGGATCCCCTTACCCCTTGCAATTGACACGAAAAGAAACTGACATCTAAGAAAAAGGGTTGTTTCTCAAAGGAAACGGTTTGATTGAGAGGATACTTAGATCCCTACTTAGCCTTTTAAAGCCGGTTCTAATTAACACCGTAAAGGCGATAATTGAGTACTTATTCAAGATTACAATATACGTTAACCTTTGCGTCAATTGTTTACAAACTGTTAAAGACGTAAATATTTTGTGGAAGTTTATATTTCAAAACGGATTTATAAGCTTCGACGTTGCTGAAATTATACGGTGACTAACACCATAAACATTTAAAATTGCTGCCGAAATTCGGTTTGGAGGACTTCTTGTGTATGTACACAAGAAGTCCTCCAAACCGAAATTCGGCCATAGCGACCAATCTCAGCGGAGACCAGCCTTCAGCGCGGGAGATATTACAGTGCACAAGTGTGTGCGCAGACACAGGTGCACTTCCCTCTTCCCTCACTCTCATAGTCCGATGGGATGTCAATCTGACACGACCGAAGAGAGATCAGGCGTAAGGCCAACGCACCGCCAACTTCCAAACTCTGGGCTGTTACTAAGAAATTCCCAATAAAACTTTGCCCGACCCAGGAATCGAACCCAGGATAGAACCCTAGTCTCAACAACGGGACAGTTAGCGGGGATGAATTACCTAGTCACTCAAAAATCAACTTAAAAGTACTTGACAACAAAAAATATGACCACAGTCATCAAGCCACCATTTGGCACCATGGATACTCATAACAAAGACATAATATTTTAATATAACCAGTAGTAATTTATGATTCACACAGAGCCCGTCAGTTATCGAAAATTTTATATATATGAGACCATTTTATAATATCTATGGTACGTGCACTACGCGTTTTATTGATAAAAGTATCATAAAATTGTGTTACCCCAAGCGACGGTCACTGAAAAAGAGGGAGAAAGGCTATAAAGGATATGTAATACATTTTCTTTGTGGATTTTACTCTTGACCGCACATGGAATATTTAAAAATGGCTTCTATCTATGCTTCGATCTATTCCGATGGAATTGGACAGCCACCCGCGTGAATACGGTTTGGGTGTGTTTGCATATATTTATGTGAATATTATAGGTAATACATTGAACCCGAACGCGCCGCGGGTTTCAGGAATGTTAGAGTATATGGAGAAGTGTAGATGTACCGTCAAGAGGAATAATGTGTGAACTATCGACATCGTTCGACAAGAGACGAACGATTTACGTTTATGTGAAGCTCTAGATATTACCGCAATTAAGTCACTTTTTTCTCAAAGCAGTGGTGGCCCGGTGGTAACAACAGCGACTTACGAGTAGGTCGTAGGTTTGATCTTAGACAGGCGCTTTACTTTGTGTAAATTATTTCATCACCACTGCTCTCAAAACAGTGAAGGATCTTTATCATGTTCTTCATCGTATATGTTTTGCTTCACCGTTTTGTCCTAGAACCAAAAATTCGAAGAAATATGATATCTAACATCTCGCACTGGGCCCGCGTGGTGGATTACGGCCCACTCCCTCTCACCGAGAGGAGGCCTGTGTCCCAGCAGTGGGAATATTATAAGCTGATTATGCTAGGTAATTAACAGTTTCAAAATCGATTTATATTCTTGTAATTGTTTTTTTATAATCGTGAGATTCAAAGAAAATATGACCTCGTTTTCTAAGTTCCACATTCATTCAGAAAACTCCAACACTAATCCTAACTTCTCCAAACAAAATCTCACGCTTTCCTCACATTGCTTGCAAACAAGTGAATAAAAAACCTTTCAAAAGAAACGCAAATGTTAGCTACTAATTAGCAACAGTTGACGTTCTCCATTTCGTGACAAAAAAGCGACATCTCTGAGGAACTGACCACAGAATAGATAGGTACAGAAAGTCAGGTCCATACAGTGAGCGAGAACGTACGTACATGCGTACATAGAGGTGGTCTACGTACAGCGATCTCAAACTACAGTCCATTCACAGTTATTTTACCTGGGATTCAGTGGTCTTTTTATACTTCTTGTAATAAGGTTATCGATAGCTGCTAATGAGAAGTCTGTCAAAATCACATTGATCTTTATTCTCGTTATAGTGAGGCTGTTGGGTTGTTGCTGTCCAAGGTAAAATGACTGTAAAAGGACTCTCAAACGAATGCCAGTCACGAGTAAACTTACCATTTCGAAAGTCCTGACATAAAGGCGAACATTTGCAAAAGAGTCCGGACATTTTACTTTTAATCTTTCTTTTTATTTTTTTGGGGTCAACGACTCCTGTTGGTTTTGTTTGAAGTAATTATAAGTTAAGAAAATCTGTTATTTTTTAACCGACTTCCAAAAAGGAGGAGGTTATATGTTCGATTTTGTATATGTTTTTTTATTTTTTTTTGTATGTTCACCGATATTTCCATCAATTATAGACCGATTTGAAAAATGTGAATGTCAATAAACGAAAATGCAGAACCAATGACACCGATTTCCGAAATTAAAGTTATTTTTCACACTTTGACCCTGTATATGCGTCTTTTGGCTCATTATGAGGAGGCCTTCTGTGTCTATCTCTTTTGTGTCTAAAGGATGGTCGGGTTGCACCGATTAAGGATTCAAGAGGCCGTCTCGCGCCTCCTGCCTTGCCTCGTCTAATTACCATGCCGCTCACTCCCGGTCTGTTTACTCACTCTTAAGACGAAATTACGTCAAGAATCTCCCAACTTTGCCTCGAATAAGCGATGATTGAGGTTTAAATACTTCCCTAAACACCATTTGGTATATTGTAGAGTCTTTATAGGTACAAGTGAACTGAAATGTTTTTGACGCATGGCAAAAATATAAATTAATGCTTTTATTTTTTTATATATTATGGCCTCTCGCAGTTCATCCTATATGAGGATGGCTATTGCTTAACCGGACTTTCCTGTGGATGCCTTAATTAAGGCCTCCAGCCATGGCACTAAACTAATGCCGCGATCTTGATGTTTAAATACTGCTACTGTTAGCCTGCACCATTCCACTACTGGGTAAAGGCCTCTCCCCATGACTTCCAGCTCTTTCGATCCAGGGCTAAAGTGGACCACTGGTCGTTTGTTTTGTCCAGCTCGTCCCGCCATTTTCTACGGGGTCTGCAGCGACGCCTTCTACCTGTGTCAGGGCTCCACGTGGTGGTTATTTTGGCCCACAGCTTATAGGGCGTACGGCAGACGTGGCCATCCCAGTCCTACTTCAGCTTAACGGCTTATTGAGCAACTTTAGTAATCTGTGTTTTAGAGCGCAGTGTGGTGTTGCGAATATGGTCTGTCAAGAATTTCATAAATATTTACGAACAATGTCATTGTCATTCAGGCGCCAAAAGATCCTAGTAGCCCTAAAATGTATTATTAATAAGTATTGACACTAATATTAATAACAGTCCTCCAGACCGTATTTCGGCCATGGCCAATCTCAAAGGAGGGACTAGCCTTTTTTGTTTTTTTAATGGCATCTCGCAGTTCAATCTAGGAGGTTGTCGTCTTGCCTGTGGATGCCTCAATAAATTAAGACCTCTAGCCAGGGCTAAAAAAAAAACAAAAAACTAAGCGACGACACGCTAAGGGCACCCCCTGTGGGGTACGGACCTTGGCTTAGGGCGTTGCTGGGAGAAGGTAGCAAGGGACAGGCTGGATCGGAAGTATTTAGGAACGAATTTAAAACTACAGGCTCAGCGGCGCGGGCTGGCTCGTGCAAGGGTCGGGGCGGACATGGTATAGGGCGTCGCGACAGGCCTCGGCGGCGAGGACGGAAGTACGGCTGTCGGCACTTGTACTTTCTGAGAGAACTGGTGGCCTAACTACTCTCCTGGAGAGGCGTTGCATGAGCTGCTGGACGGTGGGCGGGGGGACTAGCCTGCAGCTGCAGTGCGTGAGATATTATAGTGCACAACACTTATGCACTCTTTCTTCCCTCGCTCTCATAGTCCGATGGGACGGCAATCCGACACGATCGGAGACAGATAGGCGCAGGACCAAATGCTTGACTTGCTCCGAGGCACGGGAGTATCACACCGCCAACTTCTGAACTCCTGGCTGTTACTAAGAAACTCGTAATGAAAAAACCCAATAACACTTTGTTCGACATGGGAATCGAACCCAGGACCTCAGCAGTCGCGCTAACGAACACGATTAACATTACAAAGCCTTTAAAATAACGCCATATTTGGAAAGGCTTCAGGGTATTTAACTTTAATATGAAAGGGTTGGAAGGCACAGCGCAGGGATTAGGCAGTTAGTCAGTTGGCGTACTGCCATGTCACTCTGTGGCTTACTATTCAGAGAAATTGGCACCATTCGTGCAGCCCGTAAAGGTTTCAACGGTAATGCAATTTGCAACACATGCCGAGTGTAAAGGTGCTCCCTCACTTGGAGCATTCGCCTGTAATGTAACGTTACAGAGTCATCAGTAAGGGAGGAGAACCGAGCATTGAGTGCCCAACTTGATGGCAATTTAATATACTTTATGTATGTATTTATTGTATTATGTAAATGGTACACCACAGACTACCTACAGTATTTGTCTGTCCTTCCCCTTTTAAATCCATAAAAAGGTTGTCTTTAAAAGATCGCTCTTAGCGATAAGACCGCCCATTGTGTCACCCTTTGTACAGTTTCTATATTTAGGTCTGCAATTTATATGGTATGCATAATAAAGAGTATTGTATCTACGAGTATCTATCTATCTATTAGCTCAGTCTCTCTGAACCAGGTCTAGTATATGCCACCTTTTTAGGCGTGTTGTGGTTTATTGTTGGAATTAAGATGTAATAATAATCGAATCCAACACCCGGGCCCAGTGCATGTGTTGGTGGATGTCACATGTCATGTGGTCGATTTTTTGGTTTTAGGACATAGACAGGCCAGGCCACGACAAGACCGGTTTCCTCAAGATGTTTTCTTTCACCTTTTTGAGAGTAGAGTCATCATCTGCCTAGCCTTTTCCCAACTATGTTGGGGTCGGCTTCCAGTCTAACCGGATGCAGCTGAATACCAGTATTTTACATGAAGCGATAGCCTATCTGACCTCCACAACCCAGTTACTGGGTAATACGAAACCCCTTGGCTTGTTGTCAGACTTTCGGGCTTCTGATGACCCGTAACGACTGACAAAAATCCACGAATGACAGCCGGGACCAACTGCTTAACGTGCTTTCCGAGGCACGAAATTACAGGTGGTGTATGTTGTTATATTAGGTTTCTTGAGAGTGCTGCAACTTCAAGAACTTATTAAAGCCATAGTAAAATACTAGAACTTCAACGACAAGTTAACATAAATTGCAAGTAGGTATCACTGAAATCCTTGGAGACAGTCAAGTGTTTTTATTTTCAGTTTTATAGCTCGCTTGCTGCAATGCAAGCGATATGGCTTCGTCTATAGCTACTATATTCAATTTACTCGACCATTTGTATCGAAATATCGACTCAATGACATCGATACTTGATACTTTCGGATATCCTTTACTATGAAAGTTTATAGTTTAGAAAAATATTAAGTTGTGTGTGTTTGATTTGAAAGTGACGCGAATTAAGAACTGTGTTTTAAATATCTGGAAGAAGATGCTAGGAGGAAACGCGGTCACGAGGTCGTTGGCATAATTAATATACTTACAGTACTTACTGTAAGTAAGTACATTAATTACGCCGTTAAATCGTTTATGTATCCAGATTTCATTTTGTACCCCGAAAGAATGTATGGACAAGTGCCAGTATCCAATCACCTTACTTAATTAAAATAAAACAAACATCCGAATTGAGAACTTCCTCCTTTTTAGAAGTCGGTTTAAAAAAAAGGAAGGCAGTGGTAGATAGATATACATTACACTGTGAAAAAATATTTGGAATAGTATCATTAACCAGACGACGAGTATTGCGTAACACAATAACAGTAAGGGTGGCTTTCACTTAGACATTCATTGCGTTATTAACGTTGTTGAGCAGACAAATATTTCGAACATATGTAGCAATGGATTAGCAGTATCCTTCAAAATGATTCATATTGTGATTATAAGTGCATTATGCAATTTGGGTGCAGGAAGAAAACAGAGGAATACATTTATATGGAATTAACGCCAACGACCACGTGACACTGTTTCTTCTGAGATCTCAAAACCATAAAAAGAATAAGCAGCAAAGCTAAATTAACTACATAATACATGCCAAATGTATTATATAACTACGTAGAGTAGCTATCGTAGTATAGTAGACCGACCGAAGCAGGCGAATCGGTAATTCCCCGCAGATTGTGCGCTAAGTGCGTCCAACGAACACAAATGATAACAGTTACTAAAGAACTGTTACTATGATACTCCAATGATTATTCTACAAAATACCTGTTACTGTCTATAAAACAATATACATTTTTTTTTTTGAATAAAAACATGTCTTATTTCGGGTCCTAGTTGAATGTTGCATTTTACATGCCCGTGGTCCAAATCCGCTCAATCCAGTGCTGGATAAAGAAGACAAAGGGCCAATTGCCTTCTTGGAGAATGACGAAGAGCCTTCATAAATCACAAGATCAAACTGTATTTTGGAAAATTGTATCTTTTAAGTAGGGAAATATTTGGTAGTTTATATTACCCTTGTGATGAAAAGAAGATTTTCCACGTACCTACCTACCTACTATCGTTGTACCTCAGAACCTATTACTGCGATACCAATCCGATTACTAATTATAACCCAGCGAGTTATTTAAAAGAACGGAACAGCGATTAGTGATTAGAGTATTTGTCACTTCATTCCATATCACGACGTCCCTATGATATTCAAATGGGTATATAGCAGCCATTTTGTTTCGAGAATGCATCAGTAAGTTCACAGTAGTCCTAGTGAAAACATTAATAAAAACATCTTCTGTTTTCTAGAATTCTAAATTTGGTGTGAACTGTGAAGTGCATCTTTGTGCTCTCTTTGTCTACAAAATGTCGGTGAGTAGGCAAAGGTCGTTGTTGTTGCTATGTCTTTGTTGTCGTGTCAATCATTTTCATTTGTTTTCGTTCACTGTTTTGACGGGTTTACGTAATTTTTTGAAGCGAAAATTTCTTTAGGCGCGTTGAGCGATTATTGTTAAGATGCATCCACACCGAAGTAACTTTTTGTAAAGCAACAATTTGGAACATGATTACATGTCGCCCACCAAAACTTGCAAACGTTGCTCCATTAACTTTCAATCAGCATGTTACAGGCTTACCTATGTTGTGCTTAAATTTCAGCCAAATTCACCGAACGGCTTTTTCCTTACATTTTGTGCGGGTTCTTTTAACCCAATTGCGTTTTCCTTCAGTCAGAGTACCTATTAATCAAATAGTCAATAAACATAATAATAAAAAATTATACCCATACATGCTGTAATAGTGAAATAAATGGTTACGTAAAAACCTCCAATTTATTTTGGTATCGCCTTACCCTGGTCAATAACTTAGCTACGTCCACAATACAATACGCTAATTGATACTAAAACATGTTTCTTTATTTCAGACTCCATACCAAGGCAAGGGCCGATGCTTCGGCGAGTACAGGTGCACCCAATGTAATCGAAGCTGGATGAGTGCTAACTCCTGGGCTAACTACGGCCAGGAGTGCACCTCGTGCAAGATCAATGTCATGCCTCATAAACAGGTATGTATGTTTATCGCAATCACAACGCTATTTTCAGACACCATCCTAGTAGCGTAACACATTATCAATTATTATAGTCTTCATATTTTGAAGGATGTTGCTAGTCCACTGCTTCTCATGTTCGAAAAATTTGTCTACTGAAGAACGTGAATGTCGCAATGAATCTTGTTCTTCAACTGTCAATATGAAAGCCATGACTACGGATAGTGTATTACGCAATTACCGCGAAGTTCAACTATGTTGAACAACTCCACCATAGATATAGATTGTCTGGCAGAGAATGCCTTGTGGCATTACGTCCTTTTTTCCAGACATACCACACCTCGAATATAATAATCGTTTTCTTGTATCTTTCTTTTAAACGAAAAAAGGAAAGATAAATATTATAAAATACGCCTTCATTAGATAAGATACCCTTTGATAGTAGATATCTACTTTTGAATAGTTCTTGTGAATTTTTAAATGAGGCTGTTCCATTCGGCGGCATTTTTTTCACTTCCTATTTAGTTAGGTACAGTCACCAAAAGTGATAAGTAAGGATAAAATTTAATGTAACTATTAGAAAACAAACAGTTCATTTAAAAATTAAATTTCATTTGGAAATATCCATCGGTTTTTTACTAAACTTCAACTATATTCGACGACACTGGTTACTTGTCTTTTTGGTGACTGTACATCTGTTGTATGTTGACATCACTATATGTACAGTCAACAAAAGAGATAAGTATGCAGGATCGTCGGATATAGTTGAAGTTTAGAAAGAAACCGATGGATGTTCTCGAATAAAATTTAATTTTATTAATAGAAAACAAATAACTCATTTATCAAATTAAATTTCAGTCGACAACATCATCGGTTTCTTACTAAACTTCAACTATATCCGACGATCCTGCATACTTATCTCTTTTGTTGACTGTACCAATATACCTGTAGGCACATACATACATACGACTGCCTTGTTGGTATAGTGATCGCAAACGCTATTGCTGGGCAAGAGGTTCTGGGCTCGATTCCTGGGTCGGGCAAAATGTTACGTATTGGATTTTCCATCTGGAATTTCTCATTAGCAACCCGGGATTCAACCCTATCACATGGGGCTGTATAACAGCTGGCGAAATGTTGGTGTGCGGTAGGTACAGCTCTGCCTAAGCTTTCGGGGTAAAAAGGCGTAGTGTTATGTTATCCTTGAGGTGTTATCCTTCGATTTTAAAAGCTGAAAAGTTTCATAATATTAATGTTTTCAGAGACCCCTCATGAAACCAGATGGCTTGGACAAGAGTGACCCGTTGAAGAGTCACCCACAGGAGTTGTGTCAAAAATGCAAGTCCTTGGGGCGGTTTTGCGGAAAAACTTCAATTTTCTATTAAACAAACCACAATTAGAATCTGAAACAGGTTTGCTATCAAAAGTACAGTTCATAAGATTTAAAATAATTAATTTTATTGAAAAGATAAATTCGATGTTAACAATAGATTAGACTATCTTTACTTAGCATAAAATAAGGAACATACATTTTACGATTGCATGCATGGTCATGACAAATAAGCTATATAGTACCTACCTTCCTAGTTGAAATAAATTATATTTAAGGATATTAAATATTAAATAATACAGGATTATTTTAAATTTGCTAGCTAAACTCCGCAGACGCGATGGGTAACGATATCTAAAAGTTATAAAACAGGAAAAAAACAAATATGTTCTTTTTTGTGCGGTCCTTGACCGCTGTTATTGTAGGAACTTGAAATATCATTTTAAAAAAACAGTTTTTTTTTGTGTAATCTTCACAGACGTGATGATGGATAGGTACCTATAGACAAGATATCTAATGATGATTGAACGTGTTAGAAAAACAGTTTTTCTCAACTCATACTTCAAGTAGCAACACTAACAGCGGTTGTTGACCTCCTAAAAATAATCAAATTATTTATTTTATTGCGTTTATATATCGATACCCGTCACGTCTGCGGAGTTTCCCTATTAGCTATTTTTATTTGACCCTGTAAATGGCATAAAAAGTTTGATATATAATCAGAAATAAATTCACTACTAGTTTTAGGTATATATGCATGAGAAACATTGTAATCTTGATAGATTTCGTAATTATTTTTGTAAGTACTACAGTCATAGAATTAGTGAAGGAGAGAGAGCAAAGTACGGGTTTATTTGTGTTTCTGACTTTTCTTTATACCTACTGGCTGATGATATAGTCACCAGCATCCATTAAAGACATTTTCTGTATGATAGACCCTAATAAATAAAAATCTTAAGGTAAGAAATAAAATACATATATATATGTAACACAGACTAAAAGGCACACAATATAATTATACTTACTGCAAATTAAGTTTATAAAAAAGTTTATAAAGTACGATGTAAGAAATTAGCAGGAAAGTGAGCCTCACCGGCCAGTTCAGCAAAAATGCCAGACAACTAGAACCTAGAAGTGGACCTTTATACCCTTTGAAAATAGATGATGTAGGTACACACGACTACACATCAAGCTATACATGACCAGTATAAGCTGACTTCTGATTTTACGAAAAACCTATGCAATGCGAGGTCAGCTAAAACTGGTAATGTATAGGTTGATGTGTAGCCGTGTGTACATGGTTTCCACGTATTTTCATAGAATTTTGTTTGATAAAGTAGAAGTTTTTATATATTCCTATGAAATACTAGGCAGACCAAATGTCGCTAGCTACGGAAGGTATTTCACAGAAATAGATAGACACCTGTAGTGTCGCAGTGACACGTCACCTGCTGCTGCTGCCTGCAGTCGACTACGGACTTGTACTTTAACGAACGTTACAAATGACATTATATTATCTCTACTTTTAATGTGTTTGTATTTTAGAAACATAAACAAAACAACGTTCAATACTTATCAAAAATATTAATTGGACTGCGCATACGCAGTTATACTTATAGACTTAAAATATGATAAGCTATACTTAAATGGTCATTTAGTTGAACTTATGATGTATTCTGCTATATAGAAATTAACACCTCGTTGGGCCGGCAGCACCCAGTATGGCAACGCCAACAACACATGAATCTAGAGGATACGATACAATCATGATGTCAATGTCGCAGCCAACTGGTTAAATTAACCGTTTAGTTAACCGCCTGGCCTTTATAAGCAGTGCTCGCCTCGCTTCGCTCTCTCGGCTCGCACGCGGTTGATCACAGTTCTAACCTAACCTAACCCATTTGGTTAGGGTTCCCTGGCTTAGTTACTGCGACCAATTCGGCTCGCGCGTGATGCTTATACACTTCCAACCTAAATTTTAATTGAATATCATTTAGGCCGTTAGTTGAACGGCCGCCGTTTAGTTAAAAGGCAAGGCGGTTAACTGAGCGGCTAATTTAACCAGTTGGCTGCGACATCAATACAACAACACATCTGGTACTTACATTATAATGAATAGAATAACCACATAGCGAATGCAAGTGACTAATCCGCAACCTGTATAATATAAAATGACTTAATTCAGCTAAAACGTATATAAAAGTGAGACACTAATGTAATAATTTGCTCTTCGTCCTCCATGTATGTCTGTGTGATAATATGTGTAAGTATATTATTGTTTAAAATAAAATAAAACAATCATAATATTTACAAATCATTGTCTTATTTAATCTCCATTTAAGAAATCTGATAAATAATTCCATAGTTTACCTACTTAATATGAATGTAAATGAAGCCAAAGAAGTATAGTAACCGTGCGCAGTGCTGCACATCCCTACCCTATTTCAAGTTAATAAATATCAACCTTATTTCAATGAAAATTAAGTTGATTTCAGAGTGACTAGCACTGTTGAAAAAGTTATAAAAATGTTTGAAGTTGTAGCGTAAACTGAACATTATTGTGTAGGAATTAAAGTTATTTTTCCATTAATTCATATTTGTTTACATTTTTGGCAACTATATCGCGAACGCAGATTATGTAAGAATGGTAGCAAGTGGCTTTATGTAGTTTCTGCCTATCCCCATGGGAAGAAGGCGTGAGTTTATTTATGTATGTAGGGACACTGCTGGGACACCCGCCTCCTCTCTTTGAGAAGGAGTGGAGTAGCCTGTAAAATCTGTGTGCTTTACCCAGGCCAGATGTTGTCGAAAATGGTCATTTAAATCTAATAGATAATTAGTTTTGCGGCTTCTGTAATTGTTGCGCACATTTTTAAATTTGTTGCGCTTATAGTTTTTTAATTATTTCACAAAAACATTTCCTGCTGGGGTAACGTTATCCCAGCCAAACCTTTTTCTTTCTAATGGGAATATTTAAATAAATACTAGCTATAAAATTAGTTGTCTAGATGAAGTAAATGTTGTGCCTTATTTTGTATTTGTTCTTTCATCGGTTGCGAAGTTATTCGAGATTTTGCTGGGGTAACGTTTTTGGTTTTGCTAGATCTTTGAAACGGTTAAGCGGATTCTTATCATATTTTGTACATGACTTCTTAGGAATGAGTTTAAATTTGTTCTGTAATAAAAAACCAAAATAATGCATAGTTTAAAGGTTATTTCATTAATTAGAAAAACACTTCAATTGGTTCCAGCACTCTCAATAAGAGGTCTAAAGACTTACTTTAAAGCTTGTAAATGCCTTCAAATGTATGTGAAGTTTCATTAGTATCCTGTAAGTATTTAACAAGTTATGATGATATTCAGTTCTTCACGAGCACGGTCTTGATGCGCGCGGTGTTATTTGGCCACTGGATTGGATATATGAACTGAATGTTATGTCAATTATTAGTTGTTTAGTTCAGTTGTATATCAGTAAAATTTCAGCGTAGTACATTGGATAATTAATGAGATAATACGATTAAAGTCATTAGAAAGTGAATGACCGAGGTAACCCGACCAAGTTTAGGTGGTTACGAAAAAGCGAAATCTTGTCTGCGGAGTTTCGCTAGTGAATTTAAATTGACCATGTATAAGTATTGAGTACAAAGGTAGGTACTGCATTTTATGAACAAACATTAATTATAACTACTAACAAACACAATTATATGTATCTACGAGTATATACACGAACGATTCCAAAATTCGTAGATAGGTCTTTCCTAATTAATATCTGCTGCCTCAGTGACCACAGACGTTGGCTCTAAGGATTGCAATTATTCTTGACCCCTTCGTAAGACGTAGAAAGACCCCACTATCCGAAATGTGGGGTCTGGGATCCAATGCGGTGACCGCAAACCAGTGACGAGGGACTTGTTTGTAAACTAATTTAACTAGTCTTGAACACTTCTCGAAGACTCAAAAATTAAATAATTTTATAAGGGTTACCGTAACTTTTCATCCGTCAAATAACGTCGTCGCTATGTTCCTGTTTGAAGGATGTGGGTTTTTTTTAATGATGGGAAATCATCAAATGACCCCTCCCGCTCTGGGTGGAGCGGAAGGGAGTGTCAGACTCTTACTGACTAAAACCCATCCGTGTTCCTTCCTTAGCCCTTATGTTCCGGGGTAGCGGTAACTCTTTTGGACAAAAGGATGTGGGTATCACACGAAAAATTCAGCTTTTGTCTCTGGCATGGCGACGTACCTGTCATACATGTGTCATGCCGCTCTCCTGAACTCAAACACAGATCTTGATACGTTTACGAATGAATGGAAGATGATACTGTCAGAATTTTTGTGAGAAGAATGCATGACTGGTCTGTGTTAAATAAATTATATGTAGGTAATGTAGGTACAGACCAAATAAAAAACCTAGACAGAGGGCTTTCAACAGTAAAATAAAGCCGGTTTCGTAAGCATTGTGTGCACTTAGTGAGGTCTAGTTTGATTGTAAATGGTTGTAAATGTGAGCGCGTGAGCGTGTGTATGCCTATGCACAGAGCGGAGGTGTAGTTTTGACATGGTTCACTCTGTATCGTTTTCAGCGCTCTGTCTTGGTTTTTTATTTGGTCTGAGGTTTACATAGTGTAATTGGCTTCGGCCGTTCTATTTAAAATAAATACATAATACAACCACTAGTTTCAGAGAGTACCTACTGGTTCACTAGTCCCACAGGCGGTGGTGTCCAGTTGCCTTCAGGCCGGCCACCTACTTGATTTCGCCACCCAATAATATAAATATGAGACAGTGTGTTTTTATAAGTTTTAATGAAAACTCAGGTTTTATGATCAATCAATCAACATCAATCAGTATTATCTTAGGAGTCCTCTAAACGCTGTTCACAAGTCCATAACCCGATTTTTTTTTCAGTTTAAATCAAATAAACAACCGCTATTTTTCCGACAGCTGTTTGCTGTTGGGGGGCAAAGCAAGGTAATCGACATGTCTAATTTTCGATACGAAAGCCTGTCGGATGGTTGTGAATAGCTATGCACACCTAAATGCTACTCTGTATGAAGAGGGCTTTATCTGGCAGTGCGATATTTATAGGCTCGCATTATAAATTAAAAAAAAACCGGCCAAGTACGTGTCGGACCACGCACAATGAAGGGTTCCGTAGTTGGAATGAATTTATCCCAAGAACAAACTTAACATTGTAGTTGAAAAACATGTTCTCCCATACATTCCAACTGAAAATGTAAGTTTGTACGCACAATATTGAGAGATTTACCATGTTGTTTCAAGATCATAGACTTCTTATTAATTTTCCTGTAATCTGTAGGTATAGAACTTTTTCTGTATTTTTTTCAAAATTTTAGGCTCAGTAGTTTCGGAGATAAGGGGGGGGGGAATGGTAAATTTCCGTCTATTGTCTTAAACAACTTTAATACAATTTACTTTAAAATTATGAAAAAAATATATTTGAGATCCTCACGGTAAGCCCTTTCATCTTTGATATGTCACACGGTACAGATTGCGAAACTTTTTTTTTTATTGTCTATTTACCCCTCAAAAATGACTCCCATTTTCAAAACGCATTTGTTTACGTTACACGTCTGTGTTTGGGTCACAGAGATTCATAAGTGTACCAAATTTCAACTAAATCGGTCCATAAGATTCGGAGCAATTTGGCTGTGACAGACGGACAGACAGACAGACACACGAGTGATCCTATAAGGGTTCCGTTTTTTCCTTTTGAGGTACGGAACCCTAAAAATACGACAAAGGCAGGGGACAGTGGTCATTAATACTTTGTCGAGTCAGACCTCTTCCAATCTATTCTGTAAAAATGTCACCTTGAAAACTTAGGTGAAGTGTGCTGTCAATTGTGTCAATCCCTAGCATCAGGGAATGACAGCTCACTTCACGTCCACTGCCCCTATGTTTGCACGGTGAAAGAGCTAATTGTTAATTTATTAAAGCAAAGTTTTCTTCAACAGAGTGTATTCTTAAGTATTAACATTAGATCCAGGAAGCGTTGTTTATATAATAAATAAGCAGTTCTCCAGGTGGCAGTAGGCTGTAAGCCTAATTTGAATGAGGGTAAATCCGTTCATTTGCGACGCTATTTACATAATCGCTGGGGGCTGATTAAATTTGTACGAACTGGATGAAATCGTCTGCACCTTGTTAGCGTACTGAGCATTTAATGCTGCCTGTGACGTTTCATTGAAATAATTAAACTTTCGGCTCTGACATGACTAAGGGACACTTTTTGATTATAATTTGGTTTTTAGGTACCTATATACTTATGATCGAAATTACTTGAAAACGAAAACATGAATTCAGGACCGTGAACGTTTTTCCCGGAACAATTTAAATCGTAGGTTTTTTTATAATTCTTTTTTTATATACCTATTCTATAACTATAACATGATAAAATAGTAACGAAGTCAAAACTGTACATTGAATATTTTTGAAAAAGCAATTGCAGCGAGGTGAATGAATCTGATGCCAAAAATATAGTTTTTAGAATTTTTGTCTGTTTGTCTGGATTTATGTTCCGGGTTAGCGCAAAAACGGCTGAACGAATTTGGATGAGGCACACAAATAGTTTTTATAACCTAGATTAACATAAAAGATACTTTCATTCGCGGTAGTACATAACAGACGCCAGCACATCAAGCTACTACAATCTGTCAAATTTCTTTAATATATTTTCAACTTTATCGCTACATTGTAAAGTTCAAGATTGATTGGGAAAATTTGACAGTTTTGGGTAACTTGATGTGCTGGCGTCTGTACGTTCCAATGGGATATTTTCCGACATCTACACGGGCGAGGCCACGGCCAAAAGCTAGTCTTTTATAAACAAAGTTTTGCTCAGCTTATAGTTTTAGTTGGTACGTCGATTTTTGGTGCCAATTTTATAAAAAAAAAATTATCTTTCTTCATTCAATGTTTTTGCAAGAAAAAAAAACAAAAAAAAAAACTGCTAAAATAGCCGATACATCTGCTCATAGGAATGCAAGAGGGAACTCTAACAAAGCTAACCAGCAGACGCGTAACTTACAGTTAGTAGCGAAACTTTTCAGCCATAATAACTGCTAGATAGTGCTCCGGTTATAATATAAATTTAACTTAACATTTATCGTTACTTCCTCGGAGCAGACAGTTAAGTAAATCCAGTTAATTTTCCAACTTCCTCTTGAAAATAAACGTAGTTAGGAACGTATTTTTTTATAGTAATCATATTATTTCACTTTAGTACATTTCCCGGGGTTAATGTTTTTGGGTATCTCCTTTAGACAACACTCACAGTAGTTTGAAAAATAAAGAGTGCGTGTTTGTGTAGGTTCGTGTGTGTCTATGTGTGCCTGTGTGTGAACATGCTCACTGTAGGAGTGTGAGAGAGTGTGATTGTATATCTGTGAGAAGTTGTGTGTGTAAGGGGGTGTGTGTATGTGTAGGTATGTTTGTGTGTATGTGTGTAGTGTGAGTAGAGTATGATCTGACTGAGATGACGTCCAATCCCTAACTCCTACGTCCACTGTACCTACTACCTGCACCTTACCACCTATAAGTAGACGTTGGGCAGAAGTGCCCATGTCCACCGATACCATAGACAAATTATCGTCCATAACATCAATAACCATTTAATTAAATTAATTATTGAGTGGCCATTAATTAAATTAACTATAAGGGTCAGTCCCCATGGGTGTAGTTCTACAAGATTTCTAAAGGGTTTTGTCCAGTCGCAATGATGTGTGGTCCAAGTGACAGGACTTCGAGACTTATAAAATACTTCCCAATTAAAAATTTACAATGGACCGAATAGTTTATTAGTTAGTTCAAGGTAAAACTTAGCAGCCTAACCTAACCTACCCAGGTAGAACCAGAACAACCAGTGGGTAAATACCAATGTAAATGACAAGACATACAGCTATGCATTCTTAATTATGTATTCGTTATTGATATCTGCCCAGCGTTTTCCCAACTATGTTGGGGTCGGCTTCCTGTCTAACCAGATGTTATTTTACATAGAGCGACTGACTATTTGACCACCACAACCCAGTTACTGGGTAACGCGATACCCCTTGGTAAGAACCGGTTGTCAAACTATGACAGTTGGGACCAAAGGCTTAACCAGCTTTCCGAGGCACGGAGAGGTCTCGGTATGTAAAGAAGGTCAGTCATCCACGGACCGACCGCGGTAAGCGTAGCTTAACCTGATAGATCGACGCGACTCGTGTGGCGACACGATTCGTGCGGCGACACGACTCGTGCGGCTGCTATTAATTAGCTATTATTTTATTTAGCTATTATAAAATTAGTTAAAAATAAGAAAATCCCAAGACTAGCATTTCTATTAACTAATATTAAGTACCTTGTATTAGAGAGATCTTACCTATAGTATGTACATACATACCTATAGGTTAGACCTTAAGTCATCAAAATATTTAATACATTTTCAGAGCTTATAACTTGGAGCACGCGGTCACAGGTGTCAGAAGCATCACTTCCTCCAGTTTGAGAAGGCAGCGGAGAGAAGGGTCGCGGTCACTGCACAGGCTAGTCAAATTAATTGACCGCCTTATAACCGTTTCATTAGAAGTGGTCGCAACCCTTGACTTGATAAGGAAGTTGGACAGTGTGGTAATTGAGAAAGGAATCCCGGAATATTCTGGTTTTTGATTTGTCTCGAAAATATTTTAGATTCACTTAGTTTAACCACTGCTATATTTTATATACATATAGGAAAGATCCACATGTATTTAAAAACAGTTGATAAGTGACGTAGGACACCAGCAGGATAATTGCGTAATACTAACATTGGGAATGACTTTAATTTTGGCACTTCAACAACATTAAACAACAACAAAAAAGAAAACTTGCTTGACGACGTTTAACAGTTCCTTCGTTTAGGTATCTACGGAAGACCCCTAATTGGATGGACCACCCAATGATACCAACCAGCCTTCAGAAAAAGCTAGAATTAACAAAATATTTCATGAAAAAGCCAAATTGCCTTCGTACACTCATTGCTTTGGGCGAATTATTCCAAATATAATTATCATAAGTTTAAAACGCACACGAATGATTCCGCCAAGTGCTCGCATTTCGTTGCTCGCCCCGGGACTAAACATCTGCTTTCATGAATACCTTACCATAACAGACAAAGCCAGCCCGGCCCCGCACCGTAAAAGCAACAATGTAAATTTAATCTCAATTCTCATTGTAAATAACGCAAGTTCCTTGTCTTAAAGCCAGAAGACTGCTTACGCTTAGCTCTTGAATTTTATCTCAATTTCCCGGCTTTCCGTTCCTTAAAAGGAAAAATGGAACCCTTATAGGATCACCTTCTTGGTCTGTCTGTCAACACCCTTTTTCTCTGGAACGCGTGGAGGTATCAAGTTGAAATTAATATTATTATTCAAATGCGTAGGTCTACGGTCTCATGGTGCTCTAAAAAAAAAAACCAAAGTTCTAAGTCAACGCAATAAAAAAAATCGGCTATTTATGCGACATATTTGATACTTGCAAATAAATCAAAACCTATAGGGCACTTAGCGTTGACCTCATTAAATTTGGCAAGAAGCAAGGTCTCACAGCACAAGTAAGGGAAAACAAAAGCCGTCAATATAAATTACCGATTTTCATTTTACTACATCCCTGTTTTTTTTACGATTTCAAATTTAGTTTTTGTAGTTGGAGAATTGACTGTGGCGTCGTAAGCCTGACAACCAGCCCGAAAGTCTGACAAACACTCCTTACCAAGGGGTATTGTATTACCCAGTAACTGGGTGGTGGAGGTCAGATAGGCAGTCGCACACATACTTTTTGATACATTTTAACCACGTAGGTATTGGTAACTTTCTACGAAACAGCGGTTTTTTTTTTGTATAACGAAAGAAAATCAAAATTTCGTCGCTTGATGTCTATATATAATCATGTGCTGAAAATGGTTACTTACAGTTTGCGGGTCGATGTATGCTACCCTGTATTTGTTACTCCAGGTTATAAACTATCTGTGTACCCAATTTCATCAAACATCCAAATCATCCTCTTACATTTTAATTCGAAAGTAACTCTGTCTGTCTGTATGTTACCTTTTCACGCCTAAACCACTGAACGGATTTCAATAAAATTTGGCAGAGAGATAGATTGCATCCCGGGGAAGGACATAGGATAGTTTTTATCGACATACCTCACGGGCGAAGCCGCGGGCGGAAGCTAGTATTATTATAAGTAGGATAGTAGGGTCACAACGGTATGCAAGCTACTTGCAGACTTTCTTGCAAGTTATAGTGTATAACGCGCTTAACTTAAGATGGCCGTCGTTCCTTTTTACAGAATTTAAAAATGTTAATAGAATCATTTGGAGTAATCAATGTTCAGTCTCACGTTGGAAATTGAATAATCTTGTTTCTGATTACGACACAAAAGTTCATATTGTGTCAATTTAACTTCTAATCACTTTTTAAATACGTTAGCACAGAGACGCGCCCGATCAACGAATAAATTTGAATTCATTAACAAGCTGATTCGAGCCCGCCCTGTGCTTACTATTGAAGGGGAAACAAATTGATTTTTTATAGAAAATTCATTCGGTTTTTATGCTATTATGTGTCTTGACAATGTGCCTGAAACTTAATTATTTAATCGCTTAAAAACTCCCCAGTAAAAACCGACTTTGACAATTTATTTATTTATTTGACTACAGAGGACCACGGGAGCTAAATGCAAATTTGATAAAGTATGTGATCGACTGCAGTTAAGAAAATTAAAAGTAATAGAAGAAATTTTTCAGGATACACGCTAGTTAAATAGCGTGTTGAAAACATAGGTAATAAGTACACCTAATTTGATACGATAGAAAAAACTCACGAAGATACATCTAAGAATTTCTTTTCACAATTAAAAGCTTACAGATAACTTCACAGCAGCTGACAGTAAGTATATAACAAAGAAGAAGAAGAATGTGTACATAATGAAGAGTATTCTATAAGGCCAATTAAGAAGTACAGATAAAAAAAAAAATATAGAGAGTGACCATTCACACGCTATAACTAGGTATATTAATAGTTATAGCGTGTACGTGCGTGTATCTGTGCGGTGTAGGTGCTGTAAATGTGTGTGATGATGTGTATTATGTCTGTGAACGTATGACTAAACTATACCACAAGACTAGACTAAGGCAATTGCTTAAAAAGAACGGGCATTTAAAACAAAATTCAATTAAACGAAACAATAAATTAAACAAACAACACTCCAAGCAATATTACAGAAAATATTCAACCGAGGCGCATGTAAAAATATTTAATAATCGCAAGCTGAAATTCTAAGCTGCATCGTTTATATAAATTCAATTTATTATTTAAACAAAAGTGCTGAGATGCCGGAGGTTTAATGTACGCATACCTCGCTTATTAAATGGCGGAGCCGTGGAGCCAACCCGACAAAGGACTCGCTGAAGCGTCGATTGATAATTAATATTGTTTTATTATAAGCCCCGTATCTCGGAACAACACCGATTCCAATATGACCGAATTGTAAGCCATTGGTGCATGTCTAATTCTGTAATGGTATTAAATGTTTAGATACTGATTATAACCTTCTTTGTTAAACTGAGCTCTCTGTTTTGTTTAAATTTTAGAGCGTTGTGCATTTCGATATGAAGGCAGATTAACAAGGGCCCTTGTGATGTTTTAAAGGGTGTAATTATTTTCGAGTGTTTAGTGTTTCCAGAACCGTGATTCACAGTATGGTTAACAATAGTTTGCTTTCTGCTTCTAATGTGTTGAAGTCTTAAAGAAATTTCAAGTTGGGCGCTTTCTTGATCAATCACTTGATTGTAGTCAAGTGGTGTACCTACTTTACTACTTATGTAGGTATGATTTATAGCAGTAGAAATATGCAGTATGTGCTACGTAGCTATGTAGGGAGTCAACCTACTCAAAATAATCTTTTGAAACATTTTATATCCTGAATTCCTTAAGGACACGATTCTGAATCTGTTTTTTTTGTCCTGTTACATAAATGTAGGAATTTTAATAAAGTAGCACGTAGTCTGAATGCGGCTTTATCTATTGATACAATCTGTATGGCTTGTAGCTATCTTAAAAAAAAACCATTAAATTGGTGTGAATTCTAGATTTGAAAAAAAAAAAAATTACAGAGAGTAAGACGTACCTACAAGATGAAGTAACGAGCTAAGAAGTGTATTTTTTATTATATTTTATTTAAAAGAAGTTAAACGTATTTCAAACTTGTGTTATGAAATAATAATTAATTATTTTAAATGTTGTGTGCAAATATAATATTCAAATAAAAAACTGAGCAAATATAATATTCAAATTTCAAGAACCCTAGTTCTTGAAATTCGATAAAATATCTACATATGTAATTTACGTGCTTAAGTCATGAATTGACATTAATTACATGCTGCAACATTACCATTATGTTCAAGTAAGTAATGAAACCTGTCTTTACAAGTTCACACTGTTTTTGCGTTCAACATACTTATATCTAACCCGGCTGTGGCGCGGTATCGTGTGAGAAGTCATGCATTATGAATAGAGGGCGGTCCCCGGAGCCGGGGCCAAGCAACCGCGGTGACTTGATAGATCACCCTGCTCACTTATTAAGCGCTTGGCAACCACGACTGATAGTTGCTTGGAAATCGTAGCGTTGGATGATATTGACTTTTAATTTCACTACTTAGAGTTTTTTTTTTAATTAATTTTGTTATGATTAAGAGAGAGATTGTGGCTAAGTAACATGGGTCGATCGATCAGGCTAAGATGCTTGCCAGTCAACCTTAGTCACGGTTCTATATGTTAAGCGGTTTGGTTTCCGCACTTAGTCCTTCAGCCTGAAGGCTTCAGGATACTTACCACGAGCTCTTAACACGATCCACTTTAGGATCTAAACTGAACTGTTCTTCTAACTCGTACCATGACGTCGTCGGTTTAACGATTCAATTTTGACCGTGCCATCTGGATACCTACCACGAGCTCTTAACGCTCATTCACTTTCAACGATCCAAATGCCGCTGAGCGTATTGGACGTCATGGTACGATTGTGAGCGATGCAGTTTAAGAACCTAAACTGAAATGTCTTGCTTTTGAATAGTTTTTAAATAGATCATGGTAGGCCTCCAGGTGGACCATTGTGCGTACGTTGTCACGGTAGTCATTTGTGGATCCCGGAAGCCTGACAGTCTGACAACCAGTCTTACTAAGTGGTAAGTATCGGGGTGCTTGGGCAGAGAACCTCCACGTGTGCCCGGGGACTGGAGTTCCCTTATGGATACGTCCGGGGGGAAGACCAGTGTTTGGGCCGGTGCATCCTGGGATGCGGACAGCGATCTCCCATTGGGATTATTACCCAGTGGGATCCCGCTGTCCGTATGCTAATACTCTGCCAGGAGGATCACTCCACACTCGTCGCTTTGCGTAGCAGAGCGGCAGTGGTGGTGGGGTCAGAGCGGCAGTGGTGGTGGGGTCAGAGCGGGCCCGGTGTGCACTTACCCTGCCGCCGGGCAGGCAGGAGGGATAACACCCCCCCCCTGCCCCCGCGAATCTCGTAGCCCTGGAGACAGTTAAGGTCATGTCTCTGGTTGTTGAAGGGGGTCGAGGGTCTTGGCTTAACCGCCCGGACCGCGAGTTAGATTAACCTCTATAAAAAATTCCCCAAACCTCCAAGCGGCGGCGCACCGTGAGGGAGATAGTAAGCTTGGCTAATGGGTAGCTTGATTTAGTCGCTAGTGCGAACCACTTTTAATTTGAGTAAATAAAACATGATAAAAACTCGTGGGAACAGAAATGGAATTGAATATTTTTAAAAACAAAACACAAACTGAAGAGGTAAGGAGTGATGCGGAGTCGGAGTCCGACTCCACATCTGGAGACGCGAGCACGGGAGGCTCAAGGAGCACAAGCCGTGCCAAGGAGGTGGCCGCTGCGAAGAAGTTCTTCAGCAAGCGGCCAAGGTTAGAAGACGGCCAAAGGTCGTCCGCTGACTGGGAGATGGCCCGGAAGATCCCCACCAGTAGGCGGGGAGGAGCCCGACAGCGAGGCAAGGGGAGGGGGATCACTGCCCGCGAAGCGGCAGAAAAAGCGGAGGAGCCTGCAAAGGAGGGGCGGACCGGTCGACCGGTCCGAGTGATCCCCCTCCCCTTGCCTCGCTGTCGGGCTCCTCCCCGTCGCGTGGTCGCTTCGGAGCCCTCAAGCGACGAGGTCGGTGCGGTTGATGGCGGCCCCGATGCGAACCGCAAACTTCAGTTTGCGGCGGTCGTGGAGGCCGCATTCCGAGGCGTGTCCCTGAAGAAGCTATATTCTTCTAAGAACAGGGCCATAGTCTCGGCAACGGCCTCCATCATGGCGGCAGCGGAGGCCGCAAACTACGTTGGTCCTGCGGCCAGCGAAGTGGCGGAAATGCGGGCAGAGGTTGCCCGCCTGACGGCCGCCATGGAGCTTCTCCAAGAGGAGAACAACAGGCTCCGAGCAGACTTGGCCGGGCTGAATGTCACCGGCAACGGGCAGGCAAAAGAGCCAAGTCAGCCCGCACCGGTGGAGAACCAGGTTCTGACCCTGGTTCGACAGGAGCTAGCGTCCTTCCAGGCGCGGTTTTCCGCCCTAGAGGGGATAGTCTTGCGCCCCCCCCCTGGCGGGCAGGACGGCCCCGGGACCAAAGACGGCCTCGTACGCGGCCGCTGCGGCAGCTGCCGCCCCTAAACCCGGGCTGTCTGGCCGGGCTCAGGCGCCGGCCAAAACAACGACAAAACCGGCGTCGGCTAGCGTACCCCCGGCGAAGACGGCAAAACCGGCTCCGGCTGGTGGAGCCCCAACGGAAACAAAACCGGCGCCTGCCGGCAAAAAGAAGGGCCGAAAGGCAAGGGAGGTGGAGGCCCCAGATCCTACGCCTCGCCCCCAAAAATCTTCCACTTCCCCCACGACCGACGCCGAATGGCAGGTGGTCGGGGAAAAGAAGAAGGCGGCCAAGGCGGCCAGAAAAAAGGCACAAAGGAGGCGCCGCAAGGAGCGAGCCGTCGCAGCCAGACTTCGCGCCCCAAAGACCGCGGCTGTGGTGATAACACTGCAGTCGGACGCGGCCAAGAGGGGAGTGACGTACTGCGACGTGCTCACAAAAGCAAGAAAGACGGTGGACCTCCGAGAGCTGGGGATCACCGGGGGCCTTCGGCACAGGGTGACCGCCACTGGCACCCGCATGCTGGAGATCCCCGGGGCAACGAGTGGCCCCACCGCAGACGCTCTAGCAGAGAAGCTAAGGGCGTCCCTCAATGCGGATGAGGTTCGAGTCTCCAGGCCCGTCAAGTGCGCAGACATGCGCATCATGGGCCTGGATGACTCCGTATCGGAGGGAGAGGTGGTGGCCGCCGTCGTCAGGACGGGCGGGTGTCTGGCCGACCAGGTGAAGGCAGGCACCATACGCCCTGACTTTTCGGGTATGCGAACCGTAACGGTAAGCTGCCCCGTGACGGCGGCCAGAACAATTGTGGAGGGCCGAAGGCTTCTGGTGGGATGGGTGTCAGCGCAGGTCAAACTGCTGGAGCCCAGACCTCTGAGGTGCTTCCGATGTCACGTGGGGCACCACGTCGGCGTCCAGTGCACATCGGAGGACCGCAGCACTCTGTGCTTCCGCTGCGGTCAGCCCGGACACACGGCCGGTTCGTGCAGCGCCTCGCCGCACTGCGTCGCATGCGCGGCTGCTGGCAAGCCGGCCGATCACCGGGCGGGGAGCAAGTCCTGCGCTCCACCCGCCGGAACCAGGAGAAAAGGCAGGCCCTCCGCCACCGCCACCGCCACCGTCGCCACACCTGTTGTCGCCGCCGCGGCTGCCGCCGCCAGCGTTGAGGGGCCCTCACAAGAGGCCCGGGAGGGGACTGCAATGGAGGAGTAACGGCTCCATTACGTCTCCTCCAGGCGAACATCAACCACTGCGCCTGCGCTCAGGACCTCTTGCTCCAGAGCATAGCGCAGTGGTCGATTAACATCGCCGTGGTCGCTGAGCCGTACTTTGTCCCGCCCAGGGATGACTGGGTGGAGGACCTGAGCGGCTCAGTGGCCATAATTTCGTCGGCTGCCGCCGGTACCCCGTCCCTCGAAGGTGTCACGAAGGGACAGGGGTGCGTAGCAGCACGGTTCGGAGAGATCGTAGTAGTGGGAGTGTACTTCTCTCCGAGCCGAACTCTCGCCGAGTTCCAGAATTCTCTAACGGAGTTGAGTGTCGTCGTCGCCGGAAACCATCCCTTCCCCGTGCTAGTGCTCGGGGACTTCAACGCCAAGAATCTGGCCTGGGGTTCCCGTTACACGGATGTGCGGGGCAGGATGGTGGAGGACTGGGCACTAGAAAAAGGCCTGGTCGTCCTAAATCGGGGTTCTGTTCCCACGTGTGTGCGGATGCGGGGGGAGTCCGTGGTGGACATCTCGTTCGCCAGTCCCGCTCTGTCACAACGTGTCATTGACTGGCGCGTCTTGGAGGAGGTGGAGACATACTCGGACCATCGTTACATTCGGTTCGACGTCTCCGCCCAGTCCTCTAGCGCGCCGGTCCAACAGGCCCCGAGTGGTCCGCGGTGGGCGCTGAAGCAGCTGGACCGGGAGCTCCTCCTGGAAGCCTCGATCGTGCAGGCCTGGGTGTCATCACCGGACAGGCCTGACGATATTGATGATGAGGCGGAGTGGTTCCGGGAGGCCATGTCCGAGATATGCGACGTGGCAATGCCCCGAGTCCGGCCAGGATGCGCCCGACGTCAGGTGTACTGGTGGTCGCAGGAGGTGGAGTCGCTACGAAAGGCGTGCGTCGACGCGAGACACCGGTACACCAGGCACCGCAGGCTCCGCATTCGCCCTCCGGATGCGGAAGCCACGGAGGCGGAGCTGTACGAGGGGTACAGAGCGGCGAAGACCGCCCTCCAAGAGGCTGTACAGCGGGCCAAAGATATAGCCCGCGAGGAGATGCTGGAGACTCTGAACAGAGATCCATGGGGGCGCCCTTACAAAATGGTGCGGAATAAACTCCGCACCTGGGCCCCCCCGCTGACACAGAGTCTCCGGCCACAGCTGGTGGAGAGCGCTCTGTTCCCTTCACGGGGGGAGCATGCTCCCCCGCCCATGGCTCCGCCAATTGCGGTGCCCGAAGCGGACCACGCGGACGACGACGACAATCCCGAAGTGACCGGGGTAGATCTGAGAGTGGCGGTAGGTAGGCTAAAGGCCAAAAATACCGCCCCAGGACCCGACGGCTTGCCAGGTAAAGCCTGGGTCCTGGCCTCAAGGGCTCTCGGGCCTCGACTGGAGGCGCTCTTAAGCGCATGTATGGAGAGGGGCCAGTTCCCACTCCGTTGGAAGACGGAGAAGCTGGTCCTCATCCAGAAACCAGGGCGCCCTGCGGACTCTCCGTCCGCATACCGGCCCATCGTGCTGCTCGACGAGGTCGGCAAGCTCTTTGAGAGAGTGATTGCAGGCCGCCTCGTCGGGCACCTAGCAAGGACGGGGCCGGATCTTGCGGATAGTCAGTTTGGCTTTCGCAAGGGGCGCTCGACGGTTGACGCCATCATGCGCGTAAGAGCCCTCACGACGGGGGACGCGGTGTCCCGGGGTGGGGTCGTCGCGGCGGTGTCACTCGACATCGCTAATGCGTTTAACACCCTGCCCTGGAGCTGCATTGGGGAGGCACTCCGGTATCACCGAGTGCCGACCTACCTCCGTCGAGTAGTCGGGGCGTATTTGACGGACAGAGCCGTCATCTACCCCGGTCGCGACGGGGAATGGAACCGGCGAGAGATGTCGTGCGGTGTCCCACAGGGATCGGTTCTGGGGCCGCTCCTGTGGGACATCGGGTACGACTGGGTGCTGCGGGCCGACCTCCCTGATGGCGTCAGCGTGGTTTGCTACGCTGACGACACGCTGGTCCTGGCGCAGGGGAGGTCGCATCAGGCGGCGGCCGACGCGATGACACGCGGGGTTGCGACAGTCGTGGAGAGGATCCGGCAACTGGGTCTCGAGGTGGCATTGCACAAGTCCGAGGCCATGTCCTTCCATGGGCTTCGGAACGGGCCACCACCGGGATCCCAATTAACGGTAGGAGGGGTTCACATCGGCGTCGAGACAACGATGAAATACCTGGGTCTCGTTCTCGACAGCCGGTGGAACTTCGTCGAGCACTTCCGACGTTTGGCCCCCAAACTGGAACGGGCCGGGGCCGCCTTCAAGCGGCTCTTGCCCAACCTGAGGGGGCCAAACGCCTCCTGCCGGAGGCTTTACGCGGGGGTCGTGCGGTCCATGGCCCTATATGGGGCCCCGGTATGGGCGCGTTCACTGCGGCGACGAGCCGCACACTATCTGAACGCGCCCCAAAAGGTGGTAGCTGTAAGGCTTATCCGGGGGTACCGCACGATCTCGGGCGAGGCGGCAAGCCTCCTTGCCGGACTGCCGCCATGGGATCTGGAGGCGATAGTCCTCGCGCGCCTGTATGAGTGGCGCGCGGAGGCACTACGCCGGGGGGAAATCCCGCTTCCGCGGCAAATCGCTGCGGAGCGGACGGACCTCCGGCGCGATCTCATGGCGACATGGAAAGAGCGACTGTCGCAACCCAGCGCAGGGCACGCCACGATAGCGGCGGTAAGGCCCCTCTTTGAGGAGTGGCTAGAGAGGCGTCACGGCGTCCTCACCTACCGCCTGACGCAGGTCCTCACCGGACACGGATGTTTCGGGAGGTTCCTGCACATCATCAGGCGGGAGGAAACGCCCGGGTGTCACCACTGCGAGGATCGCCCAGAGGACACGGTGGAGCATACGGTGGAGGTCTGCCCCGCTTGGGCAGAGCACCGCCGTGTCCTCGTAGAGGCGATCGGCAGCAGCGGCGACCTCTCGCGCCCGGCCCTGGTTCAAACCATGGTCCGGAGCGAGAGGGAGTGGGAGGCAGTCACCTCCTTCTGCGAAGCAGTCATGCTAGCGAAGGAGGTGGCGGGATGGGTGAGGGAGAGAGCCGAGAGGGCCGCCCGTCCCAGCCGCCGCGGTAGACGCCCCGGGCGTGGGGAGCCGCGTGACGACTCCCGGCCACCGTAGGCGCGGGCCTGCGGACGGCGAGTAATGGGTAGCTCGCCGTCCGATCAGGACCAGGCCCGTGCCGGACGGCGCGTATGTGTTCCACGCGCGCCTCAAAGAGCTGTCAGCAGACACGGAGGGGCCCGTTAGGGCCGAAGCCTGCCGGGGCAGCGGGATTGTCCGAAAGGGTTACCGCTGCCCCGGAACATAAAGGGCTAAGGAAGGAACACGGATGGGTTTTAGTCAGTAAGAGTCTGACACTCCCTTCCGCTCCACCCAGAGCGGGAGGAGTCATTGGATGATTTCCCATCCTTAAAAAAAAAAAAAAAGTGGTAATTATCACGTTACCTTGTACTGTGGAAATTAGATATGCAGTCGCCCCCTTTAAAATACTGGTCTACAGCCGTTAGGTACGGGTAGTCAGTACCCCGACAAGGGGAATCGTATTACCCAGTAACTAGGTTGTGTGTGGAGGTCAGATAGGCAGTCGATCCATGTAAAATACAGGTATTCAGCTGCATCCGGTTAGATTGAAAGCCGAGCTACTTGGGAAAACCTAGACAGACGATTAATAAGACTAAGACTTGTTTAATAATAGGTAGGTAATGCCTAAATTACACAACCCACAAAAAAGTAAACAAAACAAAAGACGCGCGTCACTTCCTGCGTCTAAACGTATTTTAAACGAACACGTCATCCGTTATCGAAATTTAGCAACACGTCTATATCAAGCTCGATTCAAAACAGATTTAGCATACACATGAGTGATGGTGAAAAAACTAACGACACAATGATACGGTACGACCCTACTACGCTATTTTTTAAAGCAAGGGTGAAATGATGGACACCATTAATCTCAAGCCCTTGTGCGAAATGAATTTTGCGCGAGTTAAACATTCAAATAAGCGCTGTCCTTGTTTTTTGTTGTTAGTGTGAGAGGGATAGAAGACGGCTTTATTTAGTGCTGTCGTCCACTCGTGTAATCGTTTCGATGCGCGATTTTATATGTTGAGATTAAGTCTCACTTGATGTAATTTAGAACGACGATTTTCTGCGGAAAATGCGTGAGGCCTGAGGCATTGCAGGCAAATATATTTACCCAATAATATAGGTACTTCGTATTTATGTATCAAAAAAATACTGTCCCTGAGTAAGACTGAAATTGGTGGATCTGAATATGTGGAAATCGTCAATTTCTGGGCTGTCCTGAACAAAAAGAGGAGTTTTTTAGTTAGGCTACCTAAACTAAACAACAACCCAAATCCGAATTAAAAATCTCCTTTTTGTCTCCATACTAAAAGTCTCTGGTTCTTATAATAATAAGAACCACTAGCTTTACATAACATACTCAACAAGTAAATACCTAATAAAATAATAGTTTCTGATTATAACGCGTCTTTTGCCGCGTGTTTACAGATCGTCAGCGATGGCCTTAATATCCGGATTAACATAT
Source organism: Gortyna flavago (assembly GCA_963669345.1). Classification (NCBI taxonomy): domain Eukaryota; kingdom Metazoa; phylum Arthropoda; class Insecta; order Lepidoptera; family Noctuidae; genus Gortyna; species Gortyna flavago. The sequence continues at coordinate 14,339,855 of OY770129.1, forward strand.
AGTTACATCTTATAAAAAAAAAGAAATTAACCTTTTATAAACCGTTCTATAGGTACACTACACTACACTTGATGCATATGTGCCCCTAAGATAAATGACCTCCAGACCTCCGCTTGAGAGGCAAACACGGGCTTATTGAAAAGTTGATTTCAAAGGGAGATGCTGCCACAATATTGAATGGATGGCAACAATATTTCACACGCACGTTTATTTAGAATATAATATTGACCTTTGTGTGCACTTTTTCCTAATTGTTATTTATTCATACTTTTTACATTTCATTTAAATTTATTTCTGTAAAAGTTCCATTGCTTTAAATGTGAAGTTGAACGAAACATACCTACGTGTGTTTTAAAGTCTTTAGTTTACTTTGTGATATTCCTGTACGAACCCTATAAATAAATACTTATTCTTTCTTTCTTTCTAAAAAGTTCATTGCAGTCATGTAGAGGCAACCGTGGTTCGCAAAACAGTTAAGTTTATTTCACATTTAAATTAATAATATTAGACAAAGGATAATATGTAGGAGACTATACATTTATATGTAAGTATGTATATGTTTTATGACAATATTAATCTACAATGTTGAATCATGGAAAAAATCCGTCCGACACAGTCATATCAAAAACTCCTAACCACACAATTAACCACAAAATATGAATTCAACAACAAAACAATGACACGAAACAAAACAACACTATTTTGTCCTCAAAATATTATTCCCAAGAAAACACTCACATCACATCGAACAAATTCTCAAACGTTTTAATTGAACTAACTTTTCTTAGTGACGACGCCACTCTAAAACTCAGTTACCAGGTGGCATAGCTGCTAAATTTGCATACACGGTTGTGATCCGGCTTTAATTTATCCGTAATGGGTTTAGAACGAGCCGCGAGTGTTCACACTGATTGCCAGACTCCCCTGGGGTTATAAACAGACGAACAAAACTTATTATTGAAACGATATATAAATGGCGAATTTTGATGTTAGTGTTATTGGGTATTTTTGTTGTTAATGTTAGTAGATGGAGTTGCTTGGGATATTGGATCGATCGACGATCACAATCTGTTGAATGGTCCCTTTTTACCCGACTACGGCAAAGCAAAAAGGAGGGTTATGATTTTGACCGGTATGTATGTAAGTACATATGTTCATGTGTTCCCTCATAACTTCAAAATAATTCTTGTAATAATGACAAATGAGGTATCATTAGAAGCGTCTTGACCGTCCGCTGGTTATAAGCTATGTGACGCCACACTAAATTCAATATGGCGCCCTCTAGAGGACATAAAGTAAAAAAAAAATAAAAAAAATATTTTGGGATGGTGCCTTTTGGGGTATCAAATGAAAGGGAAGTCCCAAAATAATTAAATAAAAAAAAGGTTAAAAACTAAAACCCGACTACTGAAGAGGATGATACAAGAAAGTACCTTTCCGTGGTCGCATGCCGCTGTACTAACATATTTAAGTTATGGTAGCATGCGACCACGAGAAGGTACTTTCTTGTTTCATCCATTTCAGTAGTCGAGTTTTAGTTTTTAACCTTTTTTTTATTTCTACTTAAAATCTTATCCTTACTAATAGAAACTAGGTACTATAGGTTGTTTGTGACATATCGTGTTACCCAGTAACTGGGTTGTAGAGGTCAGATAGGCAGTCGCTCTATGTAAAATATTGGCATTATTCAGTTGCATCTGGTTTATTGATTACAGTTTTTTACTAAGTATGGCAAAAACTGACCCAACCAACAGTTTATGAAAGAAGATGATATTCATTATCAAAAAAATACGATTATGTAAGTACATAACACAGAAATGATATGACCTTACAATATGCTAAAAAAACTGGTTTTTCACAACAAATAAACACATATATGTGGATATGTTCAAACATATCCACCTGATTTGCCTGGGGCGATTGCTGACACCCACGTGATTGAAGAGGGGCTGGTTTAAGTCTAAGCAAAGCGAGAGTCAAATGAGTTATCGTAGAGTTGTGGATCTGCCGATCCACAAATAAAAATATATAATAAGGTATGTTGGGGAAAGTGCGGCGCTTGGTAAGACCATATGAATCAAAACAGAGCATTAAAAAAAATTGGCATTAAAATATTGAAAAAAATTTTTTTTTGCGGAATTAAATTCAAAATTGTTATTCAGGTCTTATCTCAGCTCCGAATTTACCCCAACCTACTCTTTACTTTTCTTTTTCTTGCGCTGACCTCACACCTCCACTTTTCAATGGAAACTTTGAAATTTAGTTTAGGTAAGTGATGATGAGATAATCATTTGTGCAGTGCATCTCTTCAATCAATCAACGCTCAAAACAAACGACAGTCTGCATACAAGATAAAGGTATCTATTTTGAGTGCTCATGTTTAAGCTGTAGTATTAATAAAATGTAGCAGAGCTCGGTGCAAGGTGCACTCAGAATCGACAAAGGGATTATGAGCGAGACGTTACTCCTTCGGGAGTTCGACAGACAAAGTAAAATGCAAATTCTCATGTATTTCCAATTAGTGCCAGTGTCCCCTCTTCTTCCCCCGTAGATAATAACTTGGTGTAATGCCGGCGGTACACTTGCGCCTTCCGCGGTGATAAAACACTCAATGAATATTGGACAATGGTTTGGTCAGTGTAGCCTTTTGCTACACAAAAAAAAAAGGTCATTTCTTTAAGTTATGTTTGACGACACATCAAAAGTTTTCTGTCGCAAAACTTGATGCAAGTATCCGGACATAATTTGAAATAAGAGATCTATTTCGAAACTCTTCACTAAGGCAGGTTCTTAGAAGTAGATACTCTACCTTGCTCAAGTATCAATGTTCGCTCGTTAGCAAAGACTTTATATTCTCTATGCTCGTTAGTATTAGATAGTACTAGCTGCGCCCCGCGGATTCACCAGCGTAAGCATCAATCCCGTGGGAATAACAGGATAAAAATGTAGTATTTATGTTAATCCAGGGTGTCAGCTACCTCCATACAAAATTTTATAAAAATTGGTCCAGCCGTTTGAGCGTGAAGAAGTAACAAACATATAAACCCACACACACGCACTCACAAACTTACGCCTTTATAAAATTTGTGTGATTTCGCTTATACCTGTTGTAATTTTATTTTTGTTTCTTTTTTGTACGGTGCTTAAAGTTAAGTAATGAGTAGCGACCATGTTTAACCATATATTTTTGACGTTTAATGTCACTTAACTTTAATCATCGTTTATAAATAAACCCCAAACTCGTATATGTATTCCTACTACTGAATAAAACATAAAGTAGTCTTCAAAAAGAACTAATGGTAAAAGATTTTGATTTCGTCCATGACATACCTATTTTCTCCTAAACAATAAACTTGATTTTAGTTACTTTTGTCTCACAAAAGGTATTTACATTTTGTCGTACATTATAAAGGTAATTTTGTCAGGATTCTCGACAAAGTCATACGAGTATTTTGCAGTTCCCCGAAGGTGTATACAGGTTTTATAAATAAAACATTTTGATCCTTTCAAGGAGACACGAGACAGCGGAGACGCTCTTAGGTAGTTAGACACCCATGTAGGAACTACAAACAACTAGGTATCCATTGTCTGTAGAGAATGTAATGTTTATGCTAATTAGTGCTATCTAATCAGATATGTCCTTAGGGACATATACAATACGTAATCAATACACAATTAAAAAAATGGTACTAATTTGGTTGAAAAAAAATGGTTTGGTAATTTAGTCTACATTAATCACCTAAACGAAACGAGCGTATTTACTTTCTAGAGCATTAGGAATAAATAGGTATCATTGTTTGTTTAGTCATGACATAGGAAGAGGTGGCGAGAAGATCCAGACGTATACCACAAGGGTTGGATCGAGGTAGCTCTAGAAAAGGATGCCTGGAAGAATTTAGGGGAGACCTTTGCCCAGTAGTGGGACGGGGAAAAGAGGATAGCTTTAAAAAAATCTGCTAGGGAAACACAGCTATAACTTATAGTGAAAGCCATTTTCAAGTTTCCGTTGATAAACACTAAAATAAACATGACCCTCCTTCTGGGGCAAAATGAAGGAAAAAGGTCAAGACGAAAATACAAAAAAAAAATATATATATAGTATACGATCGATTAATACAAACAGCATCAGTATATTTTCATCGGTTAAGTTATGAAAGGTTCTGTTGTTTTCGCAGTTAGACGGAGAGCTGCCTGGAAGACTGGAAGTACCTGAAAAAGCCACTGAAAATCCCAAATGTAACTTTTAAACCACTATCGGAAACCGGACGAATTATAAAATATTCTGTGCATCTAAATTGCGACCACATTTACTTGCAATAAACGATTTTGATTTGATTTTTATTTGTAAGGTTCATCGTCCATGACACTACTCAAAAACTCAACATTCAATACGCCAAAGACTTTCATAAACGACAAGGCACTACAAACCAAACTACATCAAAATATTCTTCAAAACACTGTTTACTCTACGAAGTTTTAATTACCTGCACTATACCGAGTTGAAAATCGATTAAATATGTCTTCCAACTCAATCAAGTAGTTGAAGAGGTCGAGACGCAATTTGAACCTTAGCTGCTTGCGAATCTTGAGTGAAGGAGTAAGGAGAAGAAGTCTCAGTTTTTTTCATTTATCAGACTTTAGTAGAAACATCATCTTTTTAATTAATAATAATCTCGAATGCCCGATATTTTTGCTGTTTCATAAAGCAGTGGTGATCCAGTGGTAACGGCCACCACTTACGAGTTGTAGGTCGTAGATTCAAACCCAGTTAGACAGGAGCTTTACTTTGTGTAAATTATTTCATTACCATGACTGCTCTCAAAACGGTGAAGGAAAACAGCGTGAGGAAACCAGCATGTCCTAGAACCAAACATTCGAAGACAGGTTATTACATCTACCAACCCGCACTGGGCCCGCGTGGTGGATGACAGCCCACTCCCTCTTACTGAGAGGAGGTCTGTGTCCCAGCAGTGGGAACATTATAGGCTGATTATGCTTTAAGTATTGTCTAACGGGACACCTAAATGTAATGCCTAAATATGATTGCAAGTTACCCAAGCGTTGAAAATCGAACAGTGGGCTCCTTTGTTTAGGCATTACATTTATATAGGTGATGCCTGGTGTAAGTGAACACGGATATAAGTATTTTCACTTGGAACTCCTAGAAAGTTATTCAGAACAAAATCAAATCATAGGAAGAAATATAATAAATTCATATGATAATTCGGTTAGTTGGATACATGATGACATGATACCATACCCACTAGTAAGACGCAATCTACTTACGACACCAACAGGTACCTACTTAATTGTATCTAACGAATACGAACTTAAACATAAAACTTAAACTTAGTGTACCAAACCCAACGTCATCCAAAAAAGTGGTAAAATTGATTCAAAATTCTGATCACTGAATGTTGAAGCATATCTAACTAGGAATGACTTAGGTATGTAGTTAACTATTATTAGAAAACTTACTTTCATAGCAACATAGGTAATTTATTAATGTTATGAGTGGCATCAAGCAAAGACAAAGATTTACCTACAATAAGTACCTTAAATACATCTAATAAAGGCAATACAATACCTTCACCATTTTATAATCAAGTGTACCTTCTGGCTTATCTTCCTACACTAGGTACACTAATACCTAAGTTGTTGACAATGTGTTTCGCTGTAGTCACGCCCATTAAAATTTACGGCGAAGACGACACTCCAATTTAATTTCTCATTAAGTATTACGAAGAGACGTGCTCTGCTAAGAGAAAAATTGGCATTCCATAAATTATGAAACTGCAAGAGCATTGCAGACGGCTTTGTGCTAATTAAAACGGCGCCGGGAGCTTGCTTTTAACTTGCATTGACAATATTCTTACATTAAAATTTATAGAACAGTTGCTGCTTTGGCAAACTGTAATCGATAAGAAGTGTTTTTATTTCAGGTAGAGTTTCAAACAAGATTTTTTTAAATTAGTGTCATTTTATTTGTAACTCTTACAATATTTAACATAACTTCATATTTACACTAGGTAAGTAGGTACTATGTTAAATGTCTAACTAACCAATTGGGTATACAAATAAATACAAAATCAAAAAGACACTTATGCATTGAAGTATTCGTTCGTATCGCTGTCATCCGGAAACGTGCCCAGAAGATTGGCAGCATTGCTACATTGAATGGCCATTCTTTGGCCAAAGACCAACCCAGCCCTCTGATTATGTGAAGTTTCGACCAGAAGTCGAGAAATTTCGTCGATTTCGACACCAAACTGTTCAAAACTGTAGTTACGCATAAGGTTTTTACAGTATTTGCGCGGCTTAGGGGTCTCAATAGCCGCAGCAGCGGCGCCAGCATAGCCCGCCGTTCTAGGAAATATTGAAAAACAGTCATGTAGAAATATTTTAACCGACTTCAAAAAAAGGAGGAGGTTCTCAATTCGGTTGTATTTTTTTTTTATGTTCTACGATTATGCATCATCCATCATCAGATCACCTCACACTTCCATACTTAAATATCTAAAAACTACATACTGCATCTAGCTAGTTTGAAAAAAAACCTAAAAAATCCAGCTCTAAACAAGTCCTTTGTTTCAAGAACAAACTTTAGAAAAACCTTCTCATTGAATTTACTTCAGACATTTTCCATATGCCTCGCAATATGAAATATGTAACGCCATCCCCTCTATAAGATCCGTTACTTGATGAACTTAGAACTGAGGAACCCTCGCCCCTACCTGTTGCTTAGACTTAGTCTAACATAGTTTAAGTAGATACGAAAATATTATTCTTTAGACTTACCTACATAAAGCTAAGATGATCCTAAGCCTGCTAGTATCAAAGATGTTTATAAGAAAATCCTTCAGTTTCGATCGCATTATGTGATTGCCATATTTTTACAGAAAGGTTGTACTAACAACGAAAGGAGACAGTTGTGGCAAAGAATAAACATAAGAGAATTAAATGAGAAAAGCGAAAGGTGCTGAACACATTTTACAACCGTCTCGCCGCTTTAACGGAACTTGTAGTCGCGAAAAGACGTTGTGATTAAAGATCACGACTTCCCATTATTATTTGCCTACCTTCAACACCGCAAAGCATCTGCTAAGACCTCATAAAATAAGTTCACGTAATCGATACAGATTTTTGAGCAAATACCTTATATTTTGCCCGAGATTGGAATGTAGGTATACAGCGAAGGTTTGCGCGCGAGAGGAATACCAGCGCGCATCGCCCAGCACGCGCACCCCAACACCAACATATTCCAACTATTTCTTCATCCACTCAAATATAAACCTCGTATAAAATATATTATTTCGGCAGACGCGAGTCGCCGGACAAAACACTTAACCTGATTGACCCTCCGTTGGTATTTTTATTGCATCTGAGTCTCCGGTGTTTTGGCCTCTCGAGGACACTTATGCGAACAATCTTTCCTTTAAATAGAGAGAATTTTCATCATAAAACGTTTTCAGTGTTTTAGAGGAACGCAAAGAGAGAAATCTAACTCCATTAATACCGTTACGACAAAGGGCGAAGTCGGACATTGCTCTCCGGATGTCTATTGTGCCGACTTGATACTGGGATCCATCTGTAGCAGCTTTTGTCATTCCCAATCCATCATTCATATAGACACGTAGGCAGTGGCCGAATCGTTATCCACTCAGAGACTATTGCCTACCCGGATTAGGGATAGCTGCAGAATAGCCAGGATGCATATCTACCTCCATCTATCACAACTGTACATCTAGCTGCATATGTTTCTCGTCTGGCATGTGTTTTAATTACATTTGCTGCTACCCGGGAATTCATAAAGGCAACATGAATTTCCATCCAAATTATTACATTTGTACGCATCCAATATTCATGTCATTCTAATTTCAGCGTGTACACAGATTGAAACAATAAATTGCATTGTTACAGCAACATGTGGGAGACACACCCTTGTGTAGATTGTAGGGAGTAAAGTAGTCAGTACACAATCTCGACCCCGCCACACATTACGATAAAATTAAGACAGCTTGCGTTGCCAATATGCAAATACACGACTACCCCACCGTATGCATATTACAGTCGAAACAAATATTGTTTATACACCACTTTACATTACAAAAAGTGCAACCCGGTTTCTGCTGAACATATTACGACAAACTTCCTCAAGGGAACCCTTTGAGCATTTGAAAGTACGAGTGAATTCAGCGAATCGCCGATTTATTTAGTGAATGTAACTATTTCGTCTTTACCTCAAAAGCTCGGTATCCCTTTGAATTGTCTAGATACGTGAATAAAAGCGAGTTTGCATTTCCGCAATGTATTTGTTAGTCGTTTGTTCAAACAAACTGTGGAATCCCTAAGTTCCTTTCAATCTGTGATAAAATATCACAAGGTAGTCGGTACGCATTCTTACGATTCTCGCTGCGAGCCACCGGCTCGGAAAACATCTTTTGTGTTTAACGAAACCACCCTATTCCCTCACACTAACGAAAACTGTTGAAAATTCTCAAGTTTTCTCACAAACACTGATGTTAATAATAGTGATAACATAACATGTAATGGAATCGCTACGTGCATGATCAAGTACCTCTTTTATAAAGTTTTAATAAAAATCAACTCCTTGGAGACTCCGCTCGGTAGCGAGCGCCGTAGCAATTTTCCAATACAGCCATCAGAGGTCTGGAACATCCTAGAGGTAGTCATCTTACAAGCTGAATTGATACTTCAGACACGCCGTGAAGCGCTATTCTCTTGAAAGGTTTTATATTATATTATCTAAGACCTTTCAACACGTGGTACCTCGAAAACGTCTGTCGTTGCGATCTATGGATTTCGATTCTCGTCTCTCTTGGGTATAGAGTAAAGTGTTCAGTGCAGCGAGGCACGTGTCGCCAAACACGGGCTTAAATAAATTTATAAAAAGGTGCTATCGATACTATGCATACAACGAAAACTTAGGGTTTCACTTGATTTTATTTTATTGATATTGATTTTTTCCTTCATTTATTTACTTTTATTACCAGCTCACACTCTCTTGATGAGAGGAGGCCTGTATTATGCTTATGCTTATTACCATCGCAATCAATGATCGCAATTGGATTTATTGACTGTCACAAAGACACGTTACTTTTTTCAGCACTATGGACCCGTCCGCGTCCCTATGAAAACATCGAGAATGATTTTCTTTGTATCTAAGTTGAATATTAATTTGTATTATACACATTAACCTACCGGAATAAATGCTATAAAAATGGTGTAATTGTGACAACAGCATCAATGTCATAGGCATTTTCTACCAATCAACCTAAGGTGATGTAGAGATAAACAGTGAAAGGTGCAATTATGAATTTATTATTATTATTAAAAGCCTGAGATCTCCCACTGCAGTGCAAGGGCCTCCCCACTTCTCTCTGTTTAAACCTGCTGAGGACCAGTTCTTGTTGAAGAAGTCCAGCTCAATTTATTCCCGAGGCCGGTTTTTTAAACATTTGTGTGCACTTAGAGAGGTGTAGTTTGATTGTAAATGTGTGCATGTGAGCGTGTATGCACAGAGCGGAGGTATAGTTTTGGCATACTTCACCGTACCGTTCTCAGCGCTCTGTCTTGGTTTTTTATTTGGTCTGAGCTTGTGTCCTGGTTATTTATTAACCTAATATCCATCGATTTTTCTCCCTATCAACCAAAGGAAAAACAAATAAACGATTAGACAGTTAACTCCCAATAACTTATCCCAGATTAGGATAACGTATTAGAGTGCACGTTAAAGAGCGTCACTTTCTTGCAAATTGCTGGCGGCTCAGACGATGAGGTTCTCTCCGTAAACGATCTCTCGCTCCTGATATAAATCCACATTATGTAAGTTACAGCGTTTTGGTTCACTGCCAGCCGACTGCGACGCTATACATATGCATAGGATACGTTAATTCTACGTTACTTGTAAAGGGGAAGCCGTTCCCTACATTAGTTTAGGCAAAACGTTTATTTTCTCAGGCTAGAGTCATTTAGGAGTTGCATGTCACATTGCACATAGTTTTAAATATTTTAAGGGATGATTAAGTACCTCATGAAAATTAGCAGCTTTTAGGTACAACGGGGACAAGCCCAAAAATAAAAAAAAAAAAGTGTTCCATGCAAAAATGCAATACTGAGCTGATGAAAATGAATGGATATTAAAATTTTGTCATCTATATCTATCTAAGTATACATAATTAAATATTATATATTAAAGTCGCTTTTCGTGTCCGTCTGAGTTACCGCGTTGTTCTTCTAAACTACGTCACAGATTCGGATGAGGTTTTATTTTTACATTTACTTAGGTACGTACAGACGCCAGCACATCAAGCTACCCGAAACTGTCAAATTTTCCCAATCAACTTTGAACCTTATCCTTTAGCGATAAAGTTGAAAATCTATTAAAGAAATTTGACAGAGTGTAGTAGCTTGATGTGCTGGCGTCTGTACATAATCTATTCCGAAAATTTTACTACGCTTGCCGCGGTTGGTCTGTGGATGGGTGACCATCTTTACATAGCGAGACCCCTCCGTGGCTCTGAAAGCACGTTAAGCCGTTGGTCGCTGCTGTCTTTCGTGGATCTTTGACCGTCGTCGTTAGTTCGTTACGGGTAGTCAGAAGCCCGAAAGTCTGACAACCAGTCTTACCAAGGGGTATTTATTACTCAGGATTTTTTCATTCACTTATGTAGTGATGTCAGTGATGTCGATAAACTTGGGAAGTGGATATTACCTAGGCTGCCATAGAAATATAAAAAAAAACTTATATCTATGGTAAACCTACATTATAAATTGAAAAAGTCACATTGGTATAAGAACGAACCCAAACTTCCTCTACCTGTTAGGTATAAACCCGGTAATGTTATGTACCAACTCATTAGAAATGAAACGTATCGTATGTCTTTTCCTCCGTTTGTTTACGTTACTACCGCTTTAACTAAACACAGTTAGTTAATTACAACATAGCCACTATATTGTTTGTTTACTTACTGACAAAGCTGGACTGTGCTCGGCAGAGTTATCGATACGGCATGCTTATCGCGTGTTACACCACAATTACATGCCTTGATACAACGGTCGCTTATTTAAAAAAATGCTAGGCGCGCCCTTGATTTCAATAATTTATTTACATATAAAACTACATACTATCACGTCTAAAGGGTACCTACTCATAAAATAGGAACTAGTAAGTACCTTCAAAAAAATACGAACAACTTTCACTATGAGAACATCATCTGCCTAGCTTTTCCCAAATATGTTGGGGTCAGCTTCCAGTCTAACCGGATGCAGCTGAGTACCAGTGTTTTATATGGAGCGACTTCCTATCTGACCTCCACAACCCAGTTGCTGGGTAAGATACCCCTTGGTAAGACTGGTTGTCAGATTTTCGGGCTTCTGACTGCCCGTAACGACTATCAAAGATCCACGAATGACAGCCGGGACCAACGGTTTAACGTGCTTTCCGAGGCACGGAGGGTTCTTGGTATGTGAAGATGGTCACCCATCGACAGACCAACCACGGCAAGCGTAGCTTAACCTGATCGATCTACCCGTGCGGCTGTTATTAGGTATAACCTACTTAGCCACAACGTTGGTTATAATTAAGACTTGTATTTTACCAATAATGAAGAAAAGACTAATTCAAAGCTTTGCATAGTAAACTATACCTAAAGACATATGTAGTTGTTATCACAGGTAAAATTAGCTTGCGAATCTATTTACATGCCGTTTGGCAATAAAAAAATGCTATCTAATATTGGTAAGCAAAACGATTCGTTTTTGTAAGAGCATAAGATCGTTTGTGTCAAGCGATTGAGCTACTTAGCTAGGTAGGGAGGTACCTACATTGTTTATTTTTACTACCTACTATGCAAATTAACTACACTCGAACATCCTAAGATATTCCTACTTACCTACTAGACAAAATAACAAGATCAGCGTAAGATTTACATTAAAAAGCCTTCGTGCCCAAAATACAGTGAGCTTCGGGCGACTCTAATAAAATGAATAGTGAACTTCTTTCGACAAGGTGTAGGGTGCAGAATTGAAATTCAAATCGGTCTCAAGCACAGTCTAATGTAATTAGTAGGTACGGTTCGGTAATTGAGTAGACATCCACCCCGCAAGACGGAACATTCCATCATTAAAATAAAAATGTTGTAAAATTCTGAAAGTTTTGGGATTTTTTTTCATGCATTTTTTTTCGACCTACACTCTGCTAGGTAAGTACAAAATAGAGGAAATACCTACCTACTTAGAAGCTTTGAAGTGGGTACTTCAAACCTTCTATCAGACTAACGCCCACTCAAGTACAGCACAAACTAACATAACACAGCGAAATCAAGCATCAGAATGTCGTTGTCAGCAAACATTAATCTGAGATTAATAGCAACGCGTCTCGACATAATGTCAGCGTATGACCAGTATAAGTTGGCAGGCAGTAGAATGGAGAACTAAATTCAAATGTACAAATACGACCAAGAAAGTGCCCTGTATCAGTTTTGAAAACATTTGCAAATACCTAAAAGAATAGCGTTTAAGTAGGTACTAGTTTATTCGCCGTGTTTAGGCACGGTCGTCAGTGTTGTATGGAACACTATGGCATCTACATAGTAAGTAAGTATATCACTGTAGGTACTCTATACTATCCTCATCCCTTTATCGCTGTGTTAACATAAAATGAAAATACCAAAATGTTTACAATCTCTCCAGGAATGCACTCTCAACAACGTTGCACAGCCGTTTACGATTTTCCTCAATGTGCTGATGGCTTGATGGTGATCACAAGAGTATTTGAGTGGGGATTCCAAAACTCCCCCCTCTATTGCCTGAAAGCTGGGAAATGTTGTAAGTTTCCCCTCGAAAAAAATCTAAAAAAGTTACGTAAGTACCTTGTCTCAGTTTTTTTCTAGGTACCTAGGTTGATCCTGTGCGTTCCTAGCCTACCATGAGCAATTTTGATTTACTGATTACTCAGCACCGCTAAGACGTCTCAAGATACAATGGCCGCATATACCAACAAACTAATACAAATGCTATTAGAGGTGCGGAACCCATACGTTTTACTGTATGTAAATTAGAGCTGACGTTAGCCGCAAACATTGGGTGAATTAATGTCTCTGGAACGTCTTATACACATCCCCGGGGAGGATGTGAAGCCGTCTCCGTAGTTCCCTGTTTTACATTTAATTATATTCCGATTTAAATAAGTTAGCGGAGTGTAAGTCAATATGTTGGCGAAATGAACGACTAATACCTAAATTAAGTACGAATGTACAGTCAACAAAAGAGATAAGTATGCAGGATCGTCGGATATAGTTGAAGTTTAGTAAGAAACCGATGGAAGTTCTCGAATAAAATTTAATTTTATTAATAAAAAACAAATAGCTCATTTATCAAATTAAATTTCAGTCGACAACATCCATCGGTTTCTTACTAAACTTCAAGTATCCGACGATCCTGCATACTTATCTCTTTTGCTGACTGTACATCTACAAACCTACTTACAAGTCCACCTACTCATTAAAACACGTAAGTGCCTTAATTACTCAATAATGTAGTTTTCATCAGCTGGCATATATAATGTTCCCACTGCTAGGACACAGGCCTCCTCTCTTAGGGAGGGACTGGTCTGTACTCTAGCAAGCGGGACCAAGTACGGGTTGGTAGATGTGCCGGTTTCCTCAGACCTCACCACTGCTCTCATTTTCACCAACATGTTTTGGGAGCGAGGGTGACGAAATTATTTACACAAAGTAAAGCACCTGCAACTTTCATCATTATCATTATCATAGATAATAATTATGTACCTACTGTGTAGCAATAGTAATTATGTGTATTGTTGTACATAGATCTAATGGTGGCTAGACTGGATAAGTTGGCGTATCGTTTTTTTTATCAAACGAGCCAGGAAGCGCCATCTATTGAAATTCGTAGCTATTTCCTGGAGTCCTGAATGTTTGTAAGTAGTACGCTTACAACCCAAAGCCTAGTCGAAAATATTCTGCATAGGATTCAATGTCCGTGTCAGTCCTAAGATAGAAAGGCGGGTACGGCGTGTAATTAAAAGACAACACATTTCATAATTAATCATTTATTAATTAGCTACTCAAAGAAATCATATTAAATTATATGGGCAGATTCTACCTACCAGTAGGTACATGGTTAGTTAACGATCAAGGTGAAATAATGAATATTAATTACAGGCTTATCGTATTTTAATATCCAGATGAAAATAAAAAATTGTGTAATATTGAGAAGACTATGAAAAAAAAAGTACGAATGTACATACATTTGATAAAGAAAAATGGGTGATAAAAAAGTTAAAATATAAACAGTCTATATAATTAAAAAATATTCTACTGTAGATCTCAGTTCTACAGGTCTGAACAAAGCTGTAGTAAAGAAACGGATCTTTTGATTTATAAATAATTTCAAAATAAATATAAAGCGAACATGTGATGACATTATATTTTGTAAAGATCAGATTTTTTCAAAAGCCAGCAGAATTAAGCAAGTATGTATTTGACAAAATAAATATTTTTAAATGGTGTCAATACCGCAATATCTCAAACATTGACTCATTTTAACAATATTTTAACGTGAATTAAGCATTACTTACAGTATTTTAATTTCATGTTATCAATTTACTTTTCTCTACATACATAAGTATAAAAAATAATCTGCGAAAATCCAAACAAAACAATTCTACGCTAATATTAATGATATTAAATTAAAGCTATAATTTTAGTAGATCTCTACTATTTAGCTCAAATTAACGCGAGACGTATTTAATAACACTTATGACTAAATAAAACTAAGAACAATTCATAGTTATAGGGTTTATTCCAAGCGTATGTTTAGTTTATAAAGGTGCGGCCACACAGCCGGGTATCGACGTTGATCGATGACATCGATCGATTGAACTTATCCCGCGCGGTGGGACAACAGACTAGGTTCTCTAGATGGCGTGGATGTTTTATCACCGTGCCCTTTATTAAGGACTGGTCTATACCAATCGATCCACGCTAGTGTGGTCACACTCCAATGTAAATATAGAAACTATTTTCTATGTAGAAGGTATTGTATTTGTACTTCACAACAGTATTACTGAGTATTGTTAGGTTGCTATACAATATGCGTAGCGTATGGCTACATACTGTAAGTCAGTAGGTAAATAGTTATATACAGTGCGTTTTTAGAGGCTAGAACAAACTTTCAAAGATAAAATTTGCCATTACATTTTTATTCTAAAGACTTGGAAAAGGCACCTTTAAAGATGACATAATCAGGCCTATGACTAGCAGTGAACTTCGATAGGCTTATTTGATTTCATACAAAACTATACAGGGTGTTAAAGAAATTGCGTGCCATAGCTTAGGGCTAGGTTCAGTATCGATAAAGGAACCCAGGAAAAATAAATCTAAACTATTGCTATTTTAAGTTAGTAGGTACTATACTAGAATGGTTTAGGTAGTGAAATAAAGGTAAACAATCTTGATGTGTCTTTTATGTTTTTTATTTTAACCCTCAGTTTAAAAATAAAATCCAACTAAAAACAATTTAAATACAACAATAATGATTACTAATTCAATTGAACCATTAGTTTAAGCAGTGGTTTATTTGTTTAATATGTGTTTGTGTAAAAAGTCACATCAAGATTGTTTGCTTACCTTTATTTTACTACCTAAACCTTTTTAGTATAAATTAGGTTGATCTTGCAATATTTTTTTTTATGTTTTGATTTTTTATTTTTTTCCTGGGTTCCTTTATCGATACTGAACATACCCCGTACAGACTCGCCTGCACCGGAAACCTGTTTCTTTATGTAAGCACCCTTGCGACCTACAAACTCGTAAGTCGGGGCCAATAACACTGCTTTCATTTATGAAAATTTTATAAATTTACTGTTGCTAGCCCCCCAACAACACAATGTGTTTGTTATACACGAAAATGAACACTGGATAGTATTATTTTGTTGAAAGTCAAAAACACTTCGCAATGTAAGATTCTTAGATCTTAGATCTGAAGATACTTAGATCTGCTTCGGTAATTTCGACCCAATATCTTAGTAATACTAGCGACATAATTAATTCTGAATTATATTTAAGCTTTTCAGATCACGATGATTATTTATAAGTTTTAATAAAATCTTTAGTTAATAACAGTAAATATTAATCTTAAGAAAATATACTTACAGGTTTATAATTATAAGAAAATATGTACGTATGGCACTCAAAAGATATAGCTTCTTAGGATGAATTTATATATAATTATTATATATCTTGAAGTATTATATACTTGATATATTGTAGGCACTTCTAAATAGCAATGGCTTTAATGCCGGTTGGACAATGTTTTATTATTGTTTCGAGTGGTAATAAACAATTGAACACGTAAAAGCGTTCTCTATGTCATTATTGTAGGGATAACCTGAATTTTATAGGCGACGTTGGGTTCAGATTGTCATCTCCCATTATTGTTATCACTTATTAAAATATAACATATTTATGGGCACTTTTTACTTGATCTATCATTAATAATGCATTCACAACGCAATATTTTATCATAACCAACAATTAAGAATGGAAGCGATTTTTCCCTTTAGAAAAAACCTTCGAAATCGTAACTTTCTTCATTATAATTACATATTTATAATATGCATAACTTCGTTCGTTTTCTTACTCAAAGTGCAAGCGTTAACAAAAGGCACTTGTTTCTTATTTACCATCACAACGCGGTAGCACCATTCAAACTATATTTGTGCATAACTACTAGCCAACCAAATGAACTAGACAACCGGTGGTCGTGACGTCACTTATTATCAAGCCTGTATTCCCCAAAGGGTTATGCAGAGTTGTACAGCACACTCAAATTTGACCAGCTATGTTTAATTCCAATACAATACCATTAACAGGGTCCAGACCCCGGGCTGTTACTGAAAGATTCCTTATCGATAAAAACTCAATAACAATTTACCCGATCTGGGTATCGAATATAGAACCCCATGATCAGCAATCCACTCCATAAAGTTGTCTAATCATCTTGTGTGGCTTTAAAGAAAAAAAACTTCCGTTTAGCGTTTCTTAATATTATGCTTATCAAAGAAATTATATTATTTACAGAGACTAGTAACAATATATTAATAAATACGAAGCTATATTTACATAAGAGTTATTCGGATGATACACTCAAGGCCTCAAGCGTTGTTATTTAGTTTTTAAGCAACAGCAATTTTCACAAATGAACATCTACTTTTTTATTTCAAAACTCCTACATGTGTTATTTTTTTATTATTACAACAGCACACTAATGTTATGACCAAAAAAATCAACATTTGTGACGTACTTTCACTCAAATCTTTTACACTAAGAACACACTAAAATGAGAAATCACTAATTTCTTTATGGTATTGTCTCAAAATTGCTTATCACTTTACCAATACAACCAGAAACGACCAGTTTTAGTCAACTATTAGGTATTTTATATTGCTAAGTATTGAGCATACTAGTATTCTAATGTGCGACATTTTCATCAAACTAAAGGTACATGAAGGGCATTATAATACCCACACAATTGACGCCAAGTCGATGTCTTTACATCATCAGCAGTTATCGACAATCGAGGCTTGTAACGTCAAACAACAAGTTGTTAAACCATGTGCTAGTCTGTCGATCAAACAAAAACCGAATATTTTTGTCGATCAATCAGCAACAGACACAATCTTTGTCGAAACAATATTATTGAAAATAGATCCATGTGGTGTAATAATAGCCAATAACGATCTGC
Organism: Gortyna flavago; assembly: GCA_963669345.1. Lineage (NCBI taxonomy): Eukaryota > Metazoa > Arthropoda > Insecta > Lepidoptera > Noctuidae > Gortyna > Gortyna flavago. The sequence goes on from OY770129.1 coordinate 14,357,645, forward strand.
ATTGATTAATACCGTCGATATATTTATATCAATAATGCGGGTGTATATAAAGCCTTATAAAAAAGCTGTAGACGTGCAAAACAGTCACTACTTTTGAATTAAGAAGATATTGACAACTCCTGGCCGTTATAACAGAGACCATTTACTGCAGAGTGCACCATCCGCGCAGTAGTCAAAGGTTGACGACTCCATTCTCTCCGTAGTACTCGGCTACTGTCTCGTCCCCGTTTAGTTGATCCCTGATCACTATAGTAGGGTTGTTTGAACAGGACGAGTTGTTGGATAGTGTTCGGCGGGTCGCTTTACATTGCTGGCATTCTACGACGACTATGGAGTTGGTATCCATGTCTGTTTCTGTACTGCTGGTGCGACGGAGGTGGGAGGGTCTGTTGTGAAGGCGATGCTCTTGTATTGCGCGCCATAGTCGGAGCTCGATGCCACCTCTGTGGTAGAGAGAGTTTCTATTTAACATTTGGACGAGTTTTTTGTTTTTGTATGCCTAGTGTGGGTATTTATCCTACGATAAATACCCACACTAGGCATAAAAAAAAAACAAAATATTGATTACATTAAAAAAAAAAAACTAAAAAACGACATCTATTTGGAATTATGTTATATGCAATCGAGCAGGCAGATCCCAAGGTCATTGACTACTGCCGTTTATCGACATTCGCCATACCAGAGGCATCGCAGGTGCGTTACCGTCCCAGAAACAAAGCTGAAATGGTATTACACCGAAACCTATACTTTTCCAAGAACACAGCAACGTTACAGCCCGATTCAAACTTTATGGCGGCTCGGAACATGAGGCGAGTCGCTGCGCAGTAACAATTTCTCATGTCAGCGCGGGTGAGGGGTGAAGTACTGCGCAGCGAGTAGCGCACTACAGAGACGACATAAAGTTTGACGCATACTATATACAAAGCCTCTGAAATAAGTATTGTGATAGTCTTTTTATGGACGAGCTCTTTCACAGAGCTCCACTTACTTCAAGTTAAGCCTCGCCACATCCTCCCTCTGCGCGTGCTGCAGTAGGTCTGGCAGTACATAGCAGTGCTGCAGCAGTGCGTTGGCTACTACTGTAGGTAACCCTCTAGCCGCGACCCAGTCGCGCAGGCGCGTGGCTTCTGTCTCGTCCACTCCGTCGGTTGTGTCGAAGTCGGAAGGTGGCTCGCTTGGGCTTGCGAATACTTCTGGGGTGACACTGCTGTGGTAAAGACGGGATTTTTAATATGTAACCTAAACAACCTTTTCTACTATATCAGAAATCGATAAGAAAATGTCCGGTTTCCATAATATAAATATGACGCGCATACGGGTTTTCAACTTTCAAATCATGCATAATAAGGTTTTATAAGGTTTTTTGTCAAGGGGAACAGTTCTATACCTCCGTTTCCCAAGATACAAAGTAATGATAGTGGATTTTTTGTGTTCTTTAAAACAAAAATGAACAAAATCTTTAGTTAATTTACTTGAGTTTGCTAATGTATATAAACGTTTGTGTTAATTTGTTAAACGAACACTTTGAAACTGAAACACCGTTGGTAGCTCCAAGCCTGTATACGGCACGGTTTCTTCGCGGTACGGCGTTTAAACCGCGCCGTCGTGGAAAAAGCGTTTCTATCAACAAGCTTCCATAGTGATCCATACCTTAGACCAAATAAAAAACCAAGACAGAGCGCTGAGCACGATACAGTGAAGTATGCAAAAACTTCACCTTTGTTCTGTGCAGACACGCTCACATTTACAATCAAACTACGCCTCACTAAGTGCACACACGCTTACGAAACCGGCTTCACTTTACTATTGACAGCCCTCTGTCTTGGTTTTTTATTTGGTCTGAGGATCCATACAACACTCACGAACCTACACACGGCGAATAAACCGTAGTTTTTTTACGGCATGAAAAACGTGTGTGTACGACACAAAGGGCCTTAATAAGCTCAAACGCTATGAAATGGTGTAAAGGGCTATAGAGGTATGAGGAACAGGGTGTAAAGTTCACTGATCCTCTATAGAAAAGGAAGGATACTCCGACCAGACGGGTGTTGGTTCTGGCGGGCAACTGCCCGATGATTCATTTCGGGCCGTTGTATCTATGCTATTTGCGCGGTAAACTCTGCTTGCGAGATGCAGGATTTTGCGTGACGTCAGTATGACGTGTTGTTCGCATGTGGCGTTATAGATACCGCTACAGGGCCTTACACCATTTCAAGTTAAATGATGAAGAGCGCAAAATTGTCTGTAATAGTAAAACTTACCGCGACTTCTTATCAACAATTTCTCTAAGTATCATCGTGTGTGTCTTCTGTTCCTCCAGCATTTGTCGCAGAAGACTCTGATACTGCTGGTAACTATCTAGTAGTTCGTGATGTAGTCTGGAAACAATCAGATGGTTTAATTATTTTTATGGTACGTAATCAAAGGAGCATCACCCTGCAGGGTGTAACCTTTGGTAATCCACTTGTAACTCCCTGAACCGTCTCCGGACACAAGTGGGAAGATGTAAATCTAACTTGGAAAAGTGGGGCTACCTCGACGGATTGGCAGCAGGCTATGGATCTGGAGCTGTGCCGCAAACTGTGCTCCCGCTTCTATCCTGCCTTCTGTGTCCCAAAATTTGCAGTCAATGTGACCTCTGCGCTGCCACCGCCGCGATGACGCCGTGGAAGTGGCGAAGTTTTGGATCATCAAAATCTCCATACGGGCGAAACCGCGGACAAAAACTAGTAAAAAATAAATATTTACTCACTTCTGGTTCTCATGCCTCAGAGAATGCAGTGCGTGTGTTTCTCTCGCTGAGTTGGTAGAAGACATGGCGGAGGGCGTGGCGTCGGGTGCGACTCCCACGCCGCCACGCCGGCCGTCCTGACCCGCTAGGTTCGCGCCTAGTTCTGTACGATAAAACATTTTGTTATTTAACTTGAGTATGTTGTTGCTCCTGTCTTGTATTACCTACTCATCTCTATCTTCTTGATATCTAAACTAATATTATATAGAGAAAAGATTTGATTTTTTGTATGTTTGTTTGTTACTCTTCCACGCTTAACCGGCTGAACGGATTTGGATGAAATTTGGCACATGGGTAGACCATGACCTGGATTAGGGCATAGAATGTATATTATCCCGATAATAGAACAATAGTATTTTATCCCGATAATCCCACGGGATTGAGATTTATGCGGGCGCAACCGTGGGGAGCAGCTAGTAATGGATATGGAACATGCGCACGCGTTTTCGTATGGTTCTATCTAACATAAAGGACACCCAATTTCTATAAAACTAATTACACAAAAAAAGCTTTGTGACAGACGGAAAAAAGTAATTTTATGATGTTCCTTTTTACATTTTAATGTCAAAACCATGGATGTCAAGGATTTGATTTGATTGGCAGTTGTTTTTCAGACAATTACAGAAGTGTACATGAGTTTGACACTATTAGTTTACGAGAGAGTCACAGCAGAATATGAGGACATTTACACGAATATGATTGTTACCAATTTCGCTATAGTAGTCCCAAAACGTGTTGATTTCCAGAAGCCAGAAATCAGATGAAATCGACATATCATCTGAGAAGGGCATAAATAAGTTCAATAAATATCGAACTAATCAAATAGGAATAATTTGAATATTAACCAAAAGCGATCTTCTAAAGACACTGCTTCCAATACCATGTTTATAGGGTATAAACACAGATAATACAATACCTACATAACTTAAATGAAAAAGGAAACCGACGAAGAAACGACTACCGACTAATTAAACGTTAATTAAAACCTGGATACCTAAACCCGCACTTCAGTCACGCTTTTTTGTGTCTTAAGTGGTCCATTTTTACACAGAAAAGCGTGACATAATTGCGGGTTTATGTCACACGAGCTATAAAATAGTATACGATGCGTGTGACTTAAGAAGTCTAGTTTAGCACCCTCGCCCGAGCATATAATCAAGTCACTCGTAATGTACAGAGGCCAACACATCAAGCTACCCCAATCTGTCAAATTTCTTTGATAGATTTTCAACTTTAGTACAAAGGCATAAGATTCATATTCAATTGGGAACATTTTACAGATTGGGGTAGCTTGATGTGCTGGCCTCTGTACTATAATATGTAAAAGGGTTACCGTAGTAAAGTCCTGTTTTTTCGAGGAAACTATTTGTATTTAAAAAGTAAACCAATCTTACCTGGCGACAAAACAGTAATAGCAGCCTGAACAGCATTCCTCACTAGATTATCCAAAGCGAACATCCAATGAGGTTTTATGCTGTGCATCCTCAACACTGCATTCACAGCCTCTTGGAACATGTAGATGGCTGAATGTAACTCGTTTATGGCGTTTGAGTCAAAGTCCAGTTCTTCTTTTAAAGTTATTATGGCTTGTTCTATGACGCTTCTGTTTTGATCCATTATGTATTCTTTGAGGGCGCAGCGGAGCATTTCCAGGTGAGTCTGTAAAAAGTATTATTGTTTAATTCTTTTGGGATTATAATGGTAGAATGATTTTCATTTTACAGATGGCAAGAATGTTGAGTCACTTTAATCAATATTATTTTGTCTAATATTTCTCTCTAGGAACATCTTTTAAAGGGTCCGTTTATGTTTCGCTTTTGCAGAATAAAGTGTCAAATTGGCTTTTCTCAAAGTATTATCAAAATGTTGCACAGTAATAATAGTAGTAACATGCTAGTTTATGCAGAATTCGTATTGCAATAATTATGAAACTATAACAATATTGTAGAAATATCTTAATTTAAACGCGTCTAGCCTTTTCAATCTTTAAAAGAAAAACGTCAGTATTTTTTTGCTAAAGAACAGCAGCAGAACTAAAAAATACTTGTTACCATTGTCAGTACAGTAGTCCCAAAGTCCTGGTGTATACTGAGCATCCACTTAGAGCATATCTTCTCGCTATCCTGCTCTAACACACGGGACAACGTCAGTCTTCGTTGAGAGTCCTTTTTTAGTAGGTAGAAGCCGTCGTGCTCCGGCCCGTCTATTGAACAGCGCGGTACGTTTGGCATGTCCACCTAGAAAGCATAAAATTACTTTTATTATATTTGGTTTATATTGGCGACACTTTAAAACAGCCTGCACACTTAAATGCATGTTCCGGCCACCATCTTGACTTGTAGATTTCTAACGAATAATAACATTTTAAGACGTAACCTATTCTCGTGAAGTTTAATTCGATACGAAAGAAGAAAAAACTTTGAAATGGATGAACCATTCAGATTACTTGCTACGATATAGGAATGCGGAACAAACTTATTGGGGGTTTCTAAAAACTTATTCAATGTGGCAACCCTTATTCTTTTCAATGTTGGCAATAGCTTTGCAAGAATAACTCAATGCTTTGTGAAAGATTAGCCATTGAAGATAGAGCTGTTTAGGTTACGCCAAACATTTACACTTAAGTATCATCAGTCGCTGAAAACTCTTCAATTCCATTGATGCCAGCCAGATAGATAGGGAAGTTTTGAATGCTCACCTCAGGAGAAAGCAGTCCACCCGACGAACTCCTGCGATTCAGCAGCGTATCGCTGCCTTCCATCTCGTCAGTCGACGGCGTGTTGGGCATAGTACTAAAACGTCACCAAATCATTATTTACCTTTCATCAAACGTTAATATACCAGCAATATAACTTGGTTAGTCGGCCTAATAAAACTTTGATCGAACTCTTTCAAAATCTCGATGTGTATTTACTGTTCCAAACTGTATGTACAAACGCCAGCACAACAAGCTACTACAATCTGTCAATTTTCTTTAATAGATTTTCAACTTTATCACTAAATCATTAGGTTCAAAGTTGATTGGGAAAATTTGACAGTTTCGGGTAGCTTGATTAATTGACTAGTAAGAATTTAATGTGACAAAGACCGAGCGTGATCAACGTTTTGAAAAGGTTGCAAACAAAGTGGGATTAGTCCTCAATTCCAAGTTAGATTGATAAAGCGTTAGTAATGATTGAGCGTTTACACGAAAATTGATTGATAAGATTGATTTTGAGCAAAAACCACTGATTGATGTACAACGTGGCAGCTTAGGGACATCGACGCGCATCCTGTACCATGGATTAAAGTACATAATTCTGAAACACGCGTTTACATTTTAAGTCGTTCATAAAAAAAAAATGCTGTTGCATAAATTTTTACCGCGTAGGTATCGCAGTTTTCTATGTAACAACAAACTTCGGTGTCGAATCATGTGCTTATTTAATGGTATCAGTTTGAGCATCGAAGTCCCAAACTGTTTAGTTTGCTATGAATAATAAGTGTTGTAAATTACGTGCAGATACATGAGAAAATGCTATGTACAGATGGTGTATCTTTTAAAGTAACTTATTTTGCAACATTTACTAAACAGGGCTATGATTGATCAATTTTATAATAATGTCCTTTCAAGTTGCTTTTAAGACGAAACCTTTTAAAATAGCACCATACACTATAAATCGTCACTTTGCTTCGTTCCATTGTTTAGGAGACTTAGGACTGACTTTTAAATAGTCATATAACTTTTATCTGAAGAATAAATATGACAGTTTGACATATTATCTATACAAAAGCTGTCAAACGTCAATATGTATTTACTTCTAAGTTAAGAGATATCTGACTATTGAAAAATCTGCTCTTAATGTTTTTTTTTACTTTCTCGATAGTTTAATTTTCATTAAACATTCATTCTTATAAGCATCTTAATTAGATAGTAATGAAATAAGATTTGAAGCTGTGCGCGCTATTTGTTTGCTATAGTTCGTAAGTAAGTACTAAAAATACGTGTACAGATGTATTTTCATAGAATGCAATATTTTACTTCAGACAATATATCTTTTAGAACTTATATAATTATTATTATATTCACTAGGTCTACTACAGTATATTGAAATTACGTATCATGCTTTTTGTGCATATTTTATGCAACAATAGAAACTAATTTCGTGCACATACATTTAGAAGAATGTCGTAGAAAATTAAAATACATATTATGTAAATGCATACAAATTATATGTACAATTTAGTTTATTATATCACAACAGCTTAAACAAATGGGTGAAAAAGCCGCCGTCTATGTACATAGGCATTACCAGTGGCATTGCAGATACTTTCCCATCTTAGAGACACAGTTGAAATATCTCATGTGTATTTGTCTCATAAATTTTAATTGCTACGTTGTGCAAAAAATTTCGACCAAAAAATAAAGTATTCTATGAATTTAGAACATCAAAAAGGTGCGCTTTATAAAAAGGTGAATGTTACCTGCAATTGGACAAGTCCGGTGGGTATATCAGTATTGGTGAGAGCATCGACGACGCAGTCCTAGTGATTGTCGGATTAGACCGGATCGTTTTCACCCTTAGGGGGAACAAATGGAAAAAATCACGCTAAGGTGCCAAGCATCGACAATGTTACGACATGTTGTGTTATTGACATGTCAATAGGGTGGTTTTATGATAAGGTATTATGTTTGTTTTTGTGTGTCTGTTTCATAGTGTGACTGTGAGTGATTCTTTTATTTTTTGAAGTTGTTTAAAATTCTATAGTGTTGTGACACGGAATTTTTTTATCGTAATGCACGATGCATGTATTACGGTGATCATTTATGAAGGCGATTACGCGGTATCGAGCATCGCGTTCGATATGATGACAAAAATATTGGGGTCCTTTTAAGAAAAATATTTAAATTACTCTTTAACTTTATTGTGCACCAATAGGAAGAACCAAATTAATGTCAACAAGTATAATTTCTTACGGACAACTTTTGTTATAACCAAAAGATGGTTAAGTGTTGAACAGAAGAAAAATATAACCTTTAAAAAAAGAAATGTCAAGAATTACATTTAAGAACTTTTTATTCAAACCATGATAATATTTACATAATATAAGCTAACATTTAATATAATTATATGTACATTTATATGAAAAAATAAGCAAAAGAATCATAGGACATCAAAACATTCGTCCGCATCGCTGTCAACAGCGCCCAAAAGGCTGGCAGCATTGGCACGTTGTATATGGCGATGCTAATTTTTTGGCCAAGAAATAGGCCAGCCCTCTGGTCACGCGAAGAGATGTCAAGAATGGTTCTTTTGTGTGATAATAAAGATAACCAGATATAATTGATATTATTATTTTATTTTTACTTTAGAAAAAAATATCTCTAAATGAATCACCCGTTTTATGGAAATATTTCCTATTTCCCACTGAATCTTTTTTGTTTTATCACCTTTTACACAGAAAATCCCGTGTCCCAACAATGTATCGATCATGTACTTTGCGTGTGAATGAGTTTATGTATGTCAATTCGCTTCATGTAAACAACATTTTATATAGTTGTTAAAGTATGTCCTCGCCCAATACATAAGCTCCCTCTCACCATATTATGTATGATGATATGAGAACATCACACAACGTTGAACATGTAAAGAACGCAATATAAAAAACTTTTAATCTAAAGACATGCTTTTAATATGTTCGCTGCAGCTGAAGTTGTGTGCACTTTTTACTACTTTTGTCTACTTGCTTGGTCATTTATTTGCCAGTATAAATAGGTTAGTATTAGAAAAAGTGAAAACAAAATCTTTTATTACAGATTTTAATCCATTTAAGGCGAAGACTAAGGGGTGATTTTTCTAAATCTAGATAATCTTATGCGGGAATAATTTTAACTTTTTGACAGTTCTTCCATACAAAATCTGTTGGACGTCAATGTTATTCTACGAATTAAAATTATCTGTCGATTGAAAAATCAGCCCTAAGTTAAATCAATTACAGCTACTTCCACATACAGAGAGCCTGGTAACACCTGGTTACAATCCGAATAACAAAAAATTGCTAACAGGTTGGCAACCTCATGCAATCAGCTCTGATTGGCTGCCTGGAGTAACAACAGACTTTCAGGGTGCTTACTCTCGAATATAATTCCGATAGATCGACATTGGAATTGTCAGTCAAACGTCAGGGATTGGCTGGACTCACTGAGTCTAGCCAATCCCTGACGTTTAACTGACCAATGTCGATCTATCGGAGTTATATTCGAGAGTTAGCACCCCTATCAGTACAGTAAACATGAGCTTAACTCTGTTAGCTAATATTTGTTTTGATTAGCCATTTAGAAACGGATGTAAACAACAGCTTTACTGAATACGGTTACGGAATTATGTAAGTTAAAGTAAGAGCTCTAAATTCTAGGCATTTAAAAATAAATAAATAGAAATGCAGACACGATTCAACAGCAACGAACACACTAAACAGGATTAAATTTTATTCAAAATTCTAGGTCATTTAAATACCATGCGTTGCAAACTCTAAAGCAACTTCAATTTGCTATTATTATTAAATACTTTCCACTTACTCGATTTCCGGGGAGCTGGGCAGATTGGCCATACATGGCTCAGAGATTTTCTTCTGAGCTGTAACTGGTCGTGCCTTGTCGGCTGGTACTGATATACTTCTGCTGTAGTCCATGTTACTACTTAGACGGCTTGATGGTTTCTTCTTTCTGTAATTTTAAATGGGAAAGTTCTGAAGGGTGAACGGAATATATACCTAGTAATCAAAGCGACATTGATTTAGATAACTGGGATGCGCAAAGGTAGCCCACGAAATTCAAATAACTTATGTTTTTTTTTGCAATTTGCAGGTGAGTCAGGTTGTATGTTGATTAAAATATGATTCACGACCGTAACAAATATGGTTTTACAGAATAGTCATTCAATAGGGTAACATGAACTTAGAGAGATGTACTGACGATTTTTATAATTCTATAAATAAATATTTGGTACGGCCGCGAATCATATTTCGTTCAACATACAACCTGATACTGACCTGAAAAAAAAAAAACGTAAGAAAATTTGAGTTTTGCGACTTAGCCTGATGCTTTTGCCTTATGAAATGTATGGGCGAACTAACTAAGTAACTAAAATAGATGATCTATACTAAAGGGTAAACATTCTGCAAATTATAAGGTCTCCAATAGATCAGCACATACAAGGAATATTTTTCTAGCTACCTTACGCTACAAAATACATTAAACTATTTAATAAGATATTTTAAACACATTAAGTATTATCTAATGACATTCAACAACGAGTAAGATATTGATACAATATGATAGATCTGCAACCAATAATATAATTGATAGCTTACAAAACTTAACAAATAATTATTAATATAACGATTATTATGAATGCGCATGAGTCGCCTTCGTACTCACTTGCTCGGCGACGATTGAGCAGAACGCACGAATCGCCGGACGCTTGCAAATAAACGTCTTTTATTTACGACACCATTATTAACATTACACACTGACACACTAAATTGATATTACTCAGCATATTAACAAAGCTTTATTTTTCGTTGTTTCTCATTTCCTTGCAGTTCATATTCTAATAGTTACTTTATTCAGTTAGGTCATATAGAATCACCCTCTTAAGACGCCACTGGTCGATATTTTTTCCATACAAATTTCGGGAGCTCCACTGTTTGACATTATGCATCCAAAGTTAAACATGATATCGTTTTGACTTCTTAATAATTGTGTCTGTACGGAAACAGATAGTAAAATAAAAAGAAATTAAAAAGTTATGAGCCAACAAAGATTCGTTTTTCTTGCTATTTTTAACGTAACTTTGGGTGTAAATAAGTAATAAAAGAACTGTAAAATCTTCAAAACCAAAACCGTACCGACAACGCTCAGTTATCGAAGAGTTCAATAAACATTTTTTATAATTGATTTATGCAGTGGTTTTTTCATAAAACTCGATTTTCCAAAGCACTTTTCGAATTTATTTACGCGTCTTATCAGTTCAGAACGGTGTTTCTGTGCGTGAGAACTAGACGTTGTGCATGTAGACTAGCGTCTAACTGCTCATCACTGATACTAGCTCTGTCAGACACGAAGCTAGGTGAGACAGCGTGATTTTTAGCCATGACCACCAGTGAGTTCGAGCTCGCGACTAGTTTACTCTTAAATGTGCTAATAACACACTGCGGTCACAAATCGGTAAACCAATGGTTATTATAGCACTGTTTCATCACGACCATTCAATTTCTCACAGTAAGTCTATTTCGATATACCGGATGATTTTTTTTACCGTCTCTCTTTTCGCGATTGTAGAGTTGGTCCCATAATGAAAGTTGTTCATATTCATGGGTAGAACACCCTGTAAAAATTTCGAGACGGTAAAAAAAACATCTGGTATATTCAAATCATTTCAGATGCCCGTTGAAGTCAGTCTGTTCCATTTTTTACAGAGGTCATTTAGGGATAATATTTAAATAAAATAATTTAAGATACATACTCGCAAAGAAAGGGATCCTCCAGTAGTTCTGCTGCGGTGGCGCGTTGTTCCGGTTCAGGTATGAAACAACGCAGTATGAAGCTCTTGGCTCTGGTGGACAGCTCGCTCGGGATCTCTGGGTGCATCTTATAGTAACCCACCTGTGCACATTTGATTGATAACTAAGTTAGTACGAATAAAGGATTTGGCTATTCTATAAAAATATAATAAGTTAACAAGGACGTAGTACTTATGTCTTTTACGAATTCTAAACCTGGATGACCCATTCACAGTTGGCAAGCGTTTTCAGGCCGCAGTATGCGGAGCGAATTTTCTAGAAAATTCTCAACTCATTCATTATTATTGGCTATCTGGTAAAGTTTTTTCTTTTCAATTTTAAACAATTTTTTCAAAGCACTTTGATAAAGGTCAATTTGTTTTGTCCAAATGGTTCGAATCACATTCGAGTTCTTGTTTATTTATTTACATACCTTAAAAACAGCTGCCTGAGGAGATCCTAATTCAATAAACGGTGGGTTTCCTGTCGCCATCTCAACCACTGTGCAGCCCAGCGACCAAATATCAGCCTGAAAACACACAATATAGTGAAAACCTTTGAAGACAATCATGTCGTAATATCCGGCCAACAACCGTGGAACGCGCAAGCGTAGTAAATTAAGACCAGATAAAATTAAAAGAAAAAGTACAAAAAAAAACCAAGACTGTCGCGCCGCGGTTCGTACTACAGCAACCTGTAATACAAGTATCTACTACGCATGCAAAGAGAATAAATAATCACTTGTGCATTTCCGTATTTATATTAATTATATAACGAAGCTGGTCGGACAATGTCGATATAAACAAATGTGCAAAATAATGAAATTAATAGGTATCTCAAGAGATATCAAGTGGACACGTAAGATCTCTTATCTAACGAGACATATTTATTTATTAAGGGCCATCTTGTACCAGCACATGATAAGGCATGCAATTAATTCCATTCCATTTCTAAATGCTTGTTTCCTTTCCACGTAAAAAAATATCAGGTCATAAGAATTTAAGTCTTAGCGCAAACTGAGATTAAAGTCATTTTCCCAAAAACACATCTTTGTTTACAAGTTTGGAAACTAATTTGCGACCACAGTAATAATCCTCGGCCTCTCGTTTGTTGGTGTACACTGGCCCTACATCTGTCTACCTACACTAATAAAAAAGCTGAAGAGTTCAAACAAGAACACGCTAATCTCTGGAACTAATTAGTTGGAATGAAAAAAATCTTTTTGCATTTGATAGCCCAATTCTTGATTCTTGCACAAAGTAGTAGCGCATGTAGGCGATCGGATGCGACTGGGTGGGTCGAGGGAACAAGAATTTTCACACGAACAAAGTTGCGGGCAAAAGCCAGTCTTGTCATAAAATTTGTCAAATACTAACCGGTGCTCCGTAGCCCCTCTGTCCCTTATCAATGACCTCAGGCGCCATATACTGCAGTGTGCCGGCAAACGTCTCGGTAGACGGACAGAGCCCGGCCAAACGCTTGGACGTGCCGAAGTCAGATATCTTTACCACGCCGCTGTAAGTGTTGACGAGGACATTGTCGCCTTTTATGTCGCGGTGGACTATCTTTTGGTCGTGGAGGTATTTTAGGCCTGAAAAAAAATAGTTTTTTTTTTTAATAGCAAAAACTAAAAACTGTATTCTAATTCACAAAAGAAAATGAAACTGCACGAATCTCTATCACGTATAAAAGGTGATTCAGTCAAAGATCATGAATAGTGAATACAGTAAGTAGTGACTACGTTGACAATTTCATTGGTGAGAATGATCCAACGAGCAACGAATTACTATAATAAGTTGGCAAAAGAAGGGTTTATTTATAAACGATAATTAAAGTTAAAACGTTAAAAATGTATGGTTAAACAGTCGCTAATCACTAATTAACTTTAAGAAACGTTTATGAATAGAGGGGAGAATGTTTGGCTCGTAATGGAATTTCTAAAACAATGGAAAGACTCGCTTTTACATACTAGCGGTCTTGACAATTTTATTGTTGTTATCTTACAACATAATTTATATCACAAATGATTAACTCAACTCACCCTCCAGAATTTGTTTAGTATAATACGCTATAGTGGCTTCATTTTCTTTCAGAGGTCCCCACTTTGACCTCAGCAATGCGGATAGTGAACCTCCCGGCACTTGCTCCATGAAGATTTTGAAGTAATTGTCTTCCGATATCGATCCTAAGTACTGGAATAAAAAAAAAATCATTTGTTAGACTTCATTTAGATGTCTTCTTCTATATTTTATAGTATAAATTGGATCTCCTTGACACTTTAATCGTCAGGAGGTGATTTTCATGGGTTTAATAATACCTAATTACCTACTACGATCCAAAACGAAAATAAGTTTTTACTGTGAGCAAAATAGGCAAGGCAGAGAAACTCGGAGCGATGTTGTGCCATAATTATATTGAGATGGATCATATTATTGTATGGTTTGAAGCATCTCAACTTCGGTTTTCTATCTACTTATGAGATAGAAGTGTTCCGTAAAAACATTCGTATACTATCTAAGGAAACTCATTTAGACCTTCAGATGGGCAGCGGGATTGTCCGAATGGGCAGCGGGATTGTCTGAAAGGGTAACCGCTACCCCGGAACATAATGGGCTAAGGAAGGAACACGGATGGGTTTTAGTCAGTAAGAGTCTGACACTCCCTTACGCTCCACCCAGAGCCGGAGGGGTCATTTGATGACTTCCCATCCTTAAAAAAAAAACCTTCAGATGCCATAAAAGAGCCAACACGAATAATAACTGTACTCTCGTGCCTAAAGTTACCTGCACAATATTCCGATGCCTGAGCTGCGAGTGCAACAGTATCTCCTCGTGCAGCGGCTGCACGTCGCCGAGGTTCCTCTCGGGGATCTCCTTGACGGCGATGCGCACTTGTGTGTTGAGGTCTCGGGCCGCGTACACTATGCCGTATGTTCCTTTGCCGAGGACTATGCGTTTGTTGGCGTCGTCTAACTCGTATTCAAACTGGGAAACGAAAGGGACTTTATGTGATATGAAATAAAATATAATTTTTACTTTTTTCGTATTTAAGATAAGAGCGGAGTCTCCTAACACAGGTTTAATTGCTTAAAAGGCGGCTTCAGCCGTAAGTTGTTAACGTATTTACTTGTAAAAATAATACCTAAAGAATTTTACATTTTATATCAAGGACTTTGAATTTTATATACATATATAGATTATGCAGTGTTGCACGGACTAAGGGTTGTTCGCATTTCCTTTTCTTTTAAGACATTCAAGTTGTATGTAAGAGATGGCGCATTTTGACGCCAAATATTTTTATGTGACAACAAAAGAGTTCGTAAACAGAAGAGTGTAAAGTTGCGGATCTATTTTATAGTGTACAATTTACAGGGGGTTTTAAGGGGGGAGGGAGGGTGTATTTATTACGAGTGATATCTGTAAACTCAGTCAATGGTTGTCACTGATGACGATCGACACAACTAACCATAGAACAGCTTATCAATGAACGATGAATGAATGATGAGGAATGTCAAGGAAGCTCAAAGATAGCTAATATTTAGTGTAACATGTCTTCTGTCTCTCTTCTCATTTATTATATTTATATATTTAAACTACATATAATATTTGATTTGTACAAGGCACCTACATACCTTTAGCTGATCCTGCATAACACTGGTATCTAAATCGGTGACCTTCTCGTGGTCAGCAGTGAGTTCTCCCAACAGATCGTGCAGACGTTGGCGACACGCTTGCGACGGCAGAAAGATTTGGAAGTCGTCCGAGTTCTCGCTCACGTACAGGAAGAGGCAGCGCTCGTCGCGTTTGTATAAACTGAAAAAGTAAATCAAATCTTATGAACAGTCCGATAAAGTATAGAATAGAATAGAACACTCTTTATTATGTACACCATAATATCAAGTATCATAATCATCATCATTTCAGCCGAAAGATTTCCCCCAAGCACCGCCACTTCGACCGATTCTGTGCTTTTCTGGGCCACGAAGTGTGCCGATGACCTGATGAAGGCCACAGGAATCCGCTGGATGCGAGAAGCATAGAACCGGTCGTTAATAAATAAATAACAACTATGATATTACCTGTAACTCCTAATCATATCCGAGGTGAAGAGCCAACGATGCACCTGCCGACACTCACCGCGCATCGAGTCCAGACATAAGTTGAGGATCTCCACAGACTTCTGTTCAGCACCCATGTTTACGTTCACGTACGATGGCATGTACACTTTTGTTGTTTCTAAGATTAACACCTAGAAAGAAGAGAGACACCAGTTTATAATTTAAATTGTAATCCCCAATTATCTGAATTATTTTGAAGGATGTTGCTAATCCATTGCTTTATCCATACTATTAAATATTATAAATTCGAAACTAACACCCGGTTTCTGATTTGAATAAAGTAGCAAATCTCAACTAATTATTCTCAAATACAGTCATATTTCATACTTAAGTCATACTTAAGTACAGATTAAGATGTTCTCAACTTCAAATTCTCAATTCAGAAACTGGGTGTATGTCTGTCTGGTGTATGTTACCTTTTCACGCCTAAACCACTGAACGGATTTCGATAAAATTTGGCAGAGAGATAGATTGTATCCCGGGGAAGGACATAGTATAGTTTTTATCGACATACCTCCGGAAGCTAGTAATTCATACGTTCGAAAAATTTGTAAATAAATAACGCAATGAATGTTGTTGAAACTGTCAAAATTAAAGCCATTGCTTGCTACTGATAGCGTGTTAAGCAATTACCCGGCGGGTGTATGAGTATTATTTGGCTAACTATGCAAGAGAATAATATAGGGAGGGTATTTGAGATGGAGCAGTAAGGGCAGCTACCGTTGGAGCTCCAAAAATGGTCCTTTAGAGACCATATTACTGTTGGAGACATTTCTATCTAGTCGTTCGCAGATTTTGAAAATATGGTACAGGCTTGTGGCTAAGCAATAACAGCCGCACGGGGCGCTCAATCAGGTAGGTACTGTGGTAGCTGACCAATCCATCATCCGAGCCTCGGAAAGCACGTTAAGCCATTGGTCCCGGCTGTCAGAAGCCCGAAAGTCTGACAACCAGTCTTACCCCTTGTATTGTATTACCCAGTAACTGGGTTGTGGCGGTCAGATAGGCAGTTGCATGTACAATATTGGTATCCAGCTACATCCGGTTATACTGGAAGCCGTCCCCAACGTAGTTGGGAAAATGCTAAGCAGATGTATGGTACAGACATCATTGCAATCGTCAATTCTCTTTTGTTTCTTGTATCAAAAGATTACGAATTAACTGTGGTTTAAGACCTACCGGAAACGTATTTTGCTATAGATTTTTGAATTAGTTAAAGTATAGGTAATATGTAGTATTAAATCTTGACTTACAGGAAACCTGATGATATTTTCACATTCGCTCTTAGTTGCCTCCACGAAGTACTCCATCCAAAAAGAGAATACTTGCTGTTCCGGGAGTGATATTTCTTCACTTTTTCTAAACCTGAAGCACACAAGTCTGAATTAAGCGGTTTTTTTTATCACTCTAAACACAGTTAATAAGAGGAGTTTAAATCACATCTTATAAGAATCACGACAGCCAATTTAATTTCAGTTTTCGTACAATTGAAATACGAAGTTACGATTTTTTTGGTCTATGCCTGACAATTTATTACCATTTCGGGGTCCTCACACTCAGCGACATCAGTCAAAAACGTTTGGAATCAAAACTAACTTATAAAATAATTATTCATTTATTTATTTGCGATCCATAATATTAACAAGAGCTTACCATTGTAAGATCTTGTTAATATTATGGATCGCAGCAATGGCTTAAAGGTACAATTACGGAGCCTGTAGAGCAAAGCAGATCGATACCTACCTACTATAGTGTTCTCCCCAAAAAGATACCCTACCCGATCTAAATCTATTCCGAAAGCCAATACTGTCATGCCATAAAGCCATGCTGAAAGTATTATGTTTCAATTTATATGTAGCGGTATCTACAAACGCCACATGCGAACTACGCGTCATACTGACGTCACACAAAATCCTGCATCTCGCAAGCAGAGTTTACCGTGCAACTATCATATACACAACGGCCCAACAAGAATCATTGGCCAGTTGCCCGCCAGACACAACACCCGTCTGGTCGGAGGATCCTCTCTTTTCTATGGAGGATGAGTGAACTTTACACCCTCTTCCTACCTCTATTTATATGATTGGCTGCAAACACAAATACGATATTTAGGCTACGTACGCACTGACAGGTGGCTTACTTAGCGCCTAGTGACTTAAAATCTTTTGATATAGGTACTCTTGGCGTCTAGCAAAGGCGCCAAGCGTGCAGTGCGGCCGTTCTTAAAATTCTTTCACTTCGCTACTCGTAAGGTGACTCGCAGGCTCTAGGCGCTAAGCAAGCTATCTGACACTGCGTAAGTAGCTTTAGTTAACTAATGACAGATATGAACAAGCATTTATTATTTGCAGGGCTTTAATGAAATGCAAACTGATTAAAGATACAGGCCATATTTATTGGGTACCTACATGCGTTCAAATATCTAAGTAAAGGTAAACATAACCAAATCATTTAGTCATCTTTCCAGGAATAAAATAACTTACCTATCAATTAATTCAATATTTCCAATAGTGGATTTGAGGTACCAATTCGGTGGTTTAAGTTTGAACATACATTCTGCTGCCTGTATAGCTTTCACGTAGTCTTGTGCTAGTACCGATATTTCAAAGAAAGTCGCCACATCCCAGTAGTCCTTGAGTGACGATAGACTGCCCTTCTTGCCTATTAGATGGTTTAGCACCATGCCTGAAAAGAAAAGAAACGTTTAAGGGCCTCATCATCATCATCCAATCGAAAGACGTTCACTGCTGGGCATAGGACTCCGCAAAGCGTAGCCACATCGACCGGTCCTGTGCTTTTAGCATTCAACTGATTGAAGGAACTTCATCAGGTCTTCATTCAACTTTTAAGGGCCTTTAAACACATATTTGAGTCAGAGCCTACCAGACTCCGGTCTGCCAGGATAACTGACAATAATAGCAGTCGAAATTAGTTGGTGATAATCGGTTACCGATAAAAAAAACCGGCCAAGTGCACACGAAGGGTTCCGTAACACAAAGCAAAAACGCCGAAAAAAAAAATTCTTGTATGGAGACCCCCATTAATTTATAAGATAGATAGATAAAACGTTTATTCAGTGCAACAAAAGGCACAATACAAATATTAAACAAACATCAGAAAGGATAGAAAAAAAAGGAAAACAAAGATTAAAAAGATAAATTGACTCATAGACACGTCATTTCTATAACGGTCGATCACTACTGGGCGGTGTGTGTCTCTTGGTTGCACCAAATGGGAGTCCAGCTCAGTTTAAGCCAGGTACAACACCTGACGCTGGTATTCTGCTGGATCCCGTTAGTGACACACGGATGTCGAGAAGACACATCTTAGTTTCAAGAAAATGGTACCTACATAGTGCGGCGCGTATATTATAAAGGTGGTAAGTACCCACATCTTAATTGACTTACTTTTAAAACCGATAGAAAGAAAACTTTCTTGTTTAGTATCTACTGGATTACTTGATTATAACTTTATTTGTTGTCATAGCGGCAATAGAAATACACACTGAAAATTTCAACTGTCTACCTATTACGGTTAATGAGATACAGCCCGCTGACAGATAGACGGATGGACGGACAGAGGAGGCTTAGTAATAGGGTCCCGTTGGCACCCTGTGGGTACGGAACCCTAAAAATCGGTTAACTAATGTCTGTCGTTTGAGTTAGCTCCTACATTTTATCTTTGCCTATGATCACATACCACTGACAGAAATCGGATCGAATATGCAGAAATCGATCATTTAATCATAAATCGAAAGAGATATAATTTTAGTGTAATGAGGTTATCTATGTCTTGTTCTAGAATGCAGTAGTTTCACGCACTATGATAAACTCATTTGGTATTTAACCTACAGTCAAGAATATTAAACGAAACGTAATGATATACTTTAGACAAATTTATTATATACAATTTGTTATGTCAAATGCTTCATGAAATGTAGCCACATAAAATTATTAATCCATTAGACATTCTGCCTCTTTGGCGCTTAGCCAGAATTAAACCTAAAGAATTTCTGAGTAATAGGCGGATGACCAATGCGATATGAAACAGTGTAATTCAAATAATTTTATTAATGAAATATACATATTTTGTTGAATATGCTGCTATAGTTATTACTTCATGAACAATCATCAATCATTGCAATTTATACCTTATAACAATGACATAAGAGTCACATGGCGCGCTCTCGTGCATTGCAAGCATTTTATAAAGAACATTTGAGAAAATATATCTAAGTTCACCCACTTTCTGCTTTGTCAGTCAGTCAGGGAATTCCTTTATAAAGATTACTTACCAATATGTTGTAATTCTTGTGAGTTTTTAAAGTCATTGCCAGCTATAACTAAAAGTGTTGCCAAATTTATGCCCGCATACTCATTTGGTTGCACTTCAAAGCCTTGTCTGTACCTGAAAAATTAAACAAATGAATAACGGGAAACTCTATACTCAAATGAGGATACTAGCAGGCGGATACTATTGTCAAAACTGTCATCAAATGAATTTCTTCTTTTTTCCGATTGTAAATATATATTAAATGAGTAGATCTCATTACGTCAATCGCAGCATCAATGACTCTTTTTAGTTCCTCATAAGTGCAGGTATATATGGATACTTTCCGTAATATCAATGTACAATTATTTCATTGTAAAATATAAGCTTCAGCCGGCCGAATTAAACCGGTTTAAGATAATATAGCTTTGGCAATAGCGATTAGCAGTCTTGTCTAGTGATAATAATTAATGTGTGTGTGAAGATGCATGGAAGATTTAAATGTACTGCTCACTCAGTGTTTTAATAACATCTGTTATCATATTGTTTATTTACTGTGGATCAAAATATAGTAATAAAGTACAAAACCACATACCACTTAATAGCATTGCCTAAGCTTTCTTTATCGGTGTGCTGAGATTCAACGAATTTGTCCTTGTATATGCGCCCGCACAGACACAGCATGTCAGGAAATCTGTTCTCTTTCTTCTCCAAAGCCTTGACGCATACTTTGAGAGCATTCTCTCGGTCTCCCTCTTTGTTCCGCCTGTTAAGAAAAAGAGAAGGAATGTTTAACTCTTCTATTTTACTATTCAGCGCCAGCACACACCGGCTCTCAGCGACTGTCTCTGCGATATAATGTCGACTTTATTTCAATTAGTGATGTTGATATTTTTTAAATATAGTAAAAGTGCGCAGTGCTGCACACCCCCACCCTATTTCAAGTTAAACGAATATCGACTTTATTTCAATGATAATTAAGTTGATTTCAGAGTGACTAGCACTATTGAAAAAGTTATAAAAATTTTTGAAGTCGTAGCGTAACCTGATCTTTATTGTGTAGGAATTAAAGTTATTTTTTCATTAATTCATATTTGTTTACATTTTTGGAAAATAAATCGGATAAAATAAATCAGATTAGTGTACACCACGCTTCGCTTGCATTCGCGATTCAGCCAGCCCTAAAGGCGAGTAAGAATCTCACAAAATTATGTTTATATGCTTGTTAGTCAATAACATTCTGCAGCAATATACCTAGAGTCCGTTCACTGTTATTTTACCACTGAGTTTGCAACACTGTCAAAATCATAGTGATCTTTGACACCGTTGCAATAAGGTTGCTGTTGGGTTGCTGCCATTAATGTTTGTCAAATTCTCAGAGATCTTTATTTTCGTTACAATAAGGTTGCTGTTGTCAGAAGTAAAATAGAAACATATTTATTGTCCAGGTAATACAATAAGCAGGTTCACTGGTTAACAGCCAGTTAAGACGACATGAGTAGCTTAAAATATTACCTACAGCTAGGTTACAATATGTTTGTTTATAAGGTTGAATTGGCGGATTCGTCATAAAGTGTATACTTACAAATAAACAAAACACAGGCACACCAGTTCTATAATTAAAAACCATACTTTTTATTTTACAAAGCAATAACAAAAGTCGTGATTAATTGAGGTTTTATAGGTGTAGTGTTAATGTTTATAAATAAGGTTACAGCTAGGTATAACTTATACCAAGAAAATTTTATTTTTAAAACAAACACTCAACTATCATTGTAGTCAACGGTGTTATTATAACAATAATTTACTGAATTATAACTTTTTTTTCACATAGTTGTTGGCTTTTACGAGCGAATATCAATCATAGATTGAAAACTCTCTTTATTGTTAAACGAGCTGCGCCCCGCGGTTTCACCCGCATAAATGTCGAACCCTTGGGAATATCGGGACAAAAAGTAGCCTATGTGTTAATCCAGGGTGTCAGCTACCTCCATACCAAATGTTATCAAAATTGATCCCGCCGTTTGTGCGTGAAGAAGTAACAAACATACAAACAAACTTTCGCCTTTATATTAGTGTGATTAATTCTATAACAAATTACATATAGGTATAACAACTTTTGAGCGTTAGGTACAGACGCCAGCACATCAAGCTACCCGAAACTGTAAAATTTTCCCAATCAAATTTCATCTTAATGCTTTAGCGATAAAGTTGAAAATCTATTAAAGAAATTTGACAGATTGTAGTAGCTTGATGTGCTGGCGTCTGTACATTGGGTGTTAAAATGGGCGATCTTATTGCTAAAATCAACATTTCACAGGCAACCGTTGGCTGCAACAACCAATTTCAACCTTCATCATCTCAGTAACCTTTTCCCAACCACAAGCAAGCACCCAAAAGTCTAACCGGATGCAGCTGAATACCAGTATTTTACAAGGAGCGATTGTCTATCTGTCTTCCACAACCCAGTAACCGGGTAATACGATACTCCTTGGTAAAACTATTTCCTATTTGGTACTGTTTTTTTTTCAGACCATTATGAACCTTATGACAAATAAATAAAGTTACCTTTATAGCAAAAAAAAAAAAAAACTTACCGATTCATAGCAAAAGCGTACATAAACCTAATAATAGGCATATTGACATAATTCTTCCTGTTCATAATGGTCTTCAGGTCATCTACCACGTGAACAATGGCGTCATAGTCTTGTATCTCGCGGTAGGATATCAGCATGTTGAGTATAGTGTCTCCTGATAGGACGGCTGGGTCGTCGAGGCGCCTGCGCATAGCGTGGAGCATGTTTGCAAGTTCCAAACCGGTGTATGTTTCGCGCGCTTTGCGGAGGTCTGATAGGAATTTTTCTTGGAGATGGGCTCTGCGAAAAGAAGTTTAGGGTTTATTTGTGTGATTATATTTGATTTTTCGGCGCAATTGGCCGACGTTTTTCAACTGTTAAGAACACTGTACAGGGACGGCACCGGCCTTTAGACAGGCGGCAGCATCATTTACGAGAATTAAAATAAGTTTACAAAAATTGATACATTAGTTTTTTTTCCTATGCTGTCCTACTGCTGGGCAAAAGCCTCCCCCAAATCCTTCCAGGAACTCTTTCCCGTACCACCTCAAAACAGTTTTTTACCATATTATTATATGTATTTTGCGCTACACTCAACTCATTTTGAGCGACCAAAGATACGCTGGGTTTACGTACATTCAGCCTTACTTTACCGCTATCGGTCTGATACGTCTTGATTGTAATACAAATCTGCATTATACACATAACATACACTGTTTCCTTACACAGTTTTTATTGTTCGGGTCATCATAAAAGTATAAATCTGCCTTTTAAAAACAACAAGCAGGAAACAATAAAAAAATTATGTGTGCACGTTGTAAGTATTATAACTATTAATTCCAGTTAATAAATAAATACCACAGAAACTTGCTTGAATGAACCACATTTCTATTCAATGAACGCAAGTTGACCTTTATTAATTTCTATGCAAAATATCCTTACATTCATAATATATTATGACTGTATTTTTCAAATAGTAAGGCGAGGTCCATTATGCACACACATTTTATCAGTTATGTTAGTCCCATATAAAGAAGCCACACCTGTCAGTTGCTATGCAGATTTAGGGCTGCTACCGCGACATTCCTATTATAATGATAAAACCCCAATAACACTATCCACCCAAGATCGAACCCAGGATTCTACGATTAGCAGTCGCACTGGCGACCGTTACACCAAAGACGAAGTCAAATATCTTTAGACACAAGATGAGCTTAGACCAGCTGACATTGAATAATAAACCTTATTTTAAGTGTCTTAAGTTATTTCAAACGAGTCCACATCTCCACACGACCGTGTCACGGTCGCTTGAGGAATCGTTTGTTGTTTCCGAACTTTGAACTTTAAGGCTCAGAAATGATGAGTATTTATCACTGTCATCAGAAAATCCATTCTTTTGTCTATACATTATTTGTTTACTTACTTCGTCTGTACTTCAACATCTTGCAGTATATTCTTCAGTCTCAAGGTCAGATGCTGTTTGGGGTCAGCAGAGTCTTCGCCCTTGAACTTGGTAGCAGCAGGATTTGTCGTCACACAGGTCCCAGCATCCGTCAGTTTGTAGGATACGAACAGGAAGTTCGGTAGTGATAACTGGCAATGGGAAAACAGAGTTTATGAAATTGATAAAAAGGAATGAGCTGGATGATTCTGTGAGTAATTCATTGAACATGTGTGTGAGTCATTAATTCAAAATAAATATTGAATGGAATAATTTACTTAATGGGTGAATTTAAATATTATTTTAGTGTAAATTGTGTGACTAAATGCTTTTAAGATATAAGGAAAATTTGTTGTAATTAAATATACAATTATCGATTGATACATAGCATTATCCGCTAAAACGCATGTATTTCCAGATGATTTACTAAATCACAGTAGCCCAATAATAAAATCAATAACAATAATGCTTCTTCTAATAATGGAATCAACTAGTCAATGGGTATCGTGTTACCCAGTAAGTAACTTGGTTGTGGAGGTCAGATAGGCAGTCAGTCAGACTGGAAGCCGACCCCAACATACAAAGATATTATTTATGATATTGTCTGAAATGGACAGAATCTCAGTCCTGGAGAACATGGTCCTACTAGAGATGACCCTAGTCACACGGCAATTAATAAAGCGAGGAGCAAGCTTTCCAGAAAAATAATCTGCAAGTAAGTAAGTGCAAGGCTAGGCAGATAATGATGTCGATTAAACGAAGGAATCTAATAACATCAATGTAACATAGTTCTCAACCTGATAAAACCATAATTCGTATATACAGTTGTTTTATCGCATTGTAAATACTAGCAATTCTTGCAAACAAAAGGTAAAATAAAAGTAAATAAATGACTTTGAATAAGTTTTATCTGTTTACCGCAGGTTGGAACTTGACTACCTACGCAAAATCATGACATGATTCTACAGAGGATTTAAAGATCAACGTACACCGGCGGACGGCACGACAGAGGGTTTAGGACATGGCCAATGAGACTATCGAGTTGTGGTAATACACGCTTAAAGGACGCGGGAATCACCAGCAGGTCACACTATACATATATATCGTCGGTTTAAAGGTAAAACTCATTAAGTGAATATGATCAATTATGTCACTTAATGAGTTTTACCTTTAAACCGACGATATATCACACTAATATTATAAAGGCGAAAGTTTGTGAGTGTGTGTGTGTGTTTATATGTTTGTTAATTCGTCACGCTCAAACGGCTGGACCAATTTTGATTTAAAAAAAAATAGAGGTAGCTGACACCCTGGATTAATATATGGGTGTGATATCGGCTACTTTTTATACCAATATTCCCACGGGATCGACACTTATGCGGGTGAAACCGCGGGGCGCAGATAGTTACTCAATAAAGACCAAAACACAATACAACAAAACAACATACAATCCTACAATTCCCCAAATAAAAAACCCGACCCATAATTGAATTAGGCATAGATGTATATGAATTGTCATTCTCGCATGATTGAACACATGAACGGGACAATTTGACAAATTGAGAGTAATAGCTTGATAGGTGGATATTCAAGACGTGGCTGACAGGCACATACGTACAGACGCCAGCACATCAACCTACCCGAAACTCAAATTTTCCCAATCAACTTTGAACCTTATGCTTTAGGGATAAAGTTGAAAATCTATCAAAGAAATTTGACAGACTGTAGTAGCTTGACGTGCTGGCGTCTGTACATACTACACAAGAAGTTATATATTTAAATAATAGGTAAATTGCCGGGAAAATGTGACTGAGCTGGTGCGGAGATCTCGATGTCCGATGACAAGACATATTAGGATGATAGTTGATTTTGTAGGGCAGGCCACGCGTGGTTACAAAACCAGTATGAGCTGGTAATTGCTTAAAAAACTAAGTTAACAGTAGCAGCAATGGCTGTCATTTTGACAGTTCAACAACATTCATTGCGTTTTTACGTTGTTGAGCAGACAAATTTTTAGAACATAAGAAGCAATGGATTGGCAATATCATACAAAATAATTCAGATTGTGATTGATAGGGTGTTACGCAATAAAATAGTGCTGGCCTCTTTTATTGAAACTCCGTACTACGCTAGCTCAGCTTTAGGTCAAAGTACCAAGTAACAACTGAGGTGCCTCAGCCACAGCCTTATGTACCTACTGCTAGGTGCTCTAGAACCTAATGGAGTATTTCAATGACGATAAAAGCAGTAAATTGTTTTATTAGGTTAAACCTAGGTTCTGACCTAATACAAGAAGGATGTTTAGCAGACTAATATTCGACACTAGGCGACACCCAAATGTGATGCCTTAATATTATTGCACTGGTTAGATTTTCAACTCTCGGCGCCGAAGCGAGAGCTGAAAATAAAAGTGCGCTTTTATTTAGCGATATTTTGGTACTGCTTAGTTTATGAAAACAGGCATAATTATGTGAACATATTTTAATGAGTTTTAGATTTAGAGTATGTTGTTTGGGCATATTATTATTACGGTCTGGGCATTTGCACTCATACGACAGACACGAACAGAACCTTACGACCGTATACTTCCAAATCGAAATGAACAAGACTAAAGACTGGTATTTTTCCTCATAATAAAGATTTCACACAAATATTGCACAATGATAATTTATACGACTCTCAGACCACTCTTCACCAGCTAATAAAAAAAAAACATTATTAATTAAAAACCAGTATAGGTACAAAAGAATAAGATAATTTTCCTCCTTCAGATTCCATAATTCCATGTAATGTTTTAGAAAATTATGGAGAATATTAGTCATGTACGGTTAGCAAAAGAGATAACTAACCACATCTTTGTTTTGTTTAAGTTTGTTGTGATGGTCAAATGTTTCTCGGAACGAATGACTTCTTTCCACAAAAACAGACTGCACTTTACCTCACTGTACTTTTTTTTATCATGGAAAAGGATGATGAGTTTTTGCTTTAGAATTAAATATTTAAATATACAGAACTTTTTTCTGTATTTTTTCTTGTATTGCCATTTATTTCACACAGAATAAAGAAATTAGATTTTACCCCCTTACTAATAAACGTATAGCGTCTGTATAATTACACAACTCTCTGTCTTCTTCTTTCGACAGCCAAATTACTGACGACTGAAGAGAGAAATCGGTGTGTAACTATTCATCTGATATAATACGTTTATCCTTAGGCTTGGCTTCTAGTCTAACCAGATGCAGCTGAATACCAGTATGTTACATGAAGCGACTGCCTATGGGTACTGACTCCACAACCAGGGTAATACAATACCTCTTGGGGCTTCACGTTATTCATACTTCCATACTAGTAACTCCTGTCTGTCTGTATGTTACCTTTTCGCGCCTAAACCACAGAACAGATTTCAGAGAGATAGATTTCATCCCGGGGAAGAACATAGGATAGTTTTTATCGACATACCTCGTGGGCGAAGCCGCGGGCGGAGGCTAGTTATCAATAATGGCTCGATAGTTAATGTTTACTTACAATTTTGATGCCAGTACGGTAAGTCCAATAGAACAACTTACAACTTCATTATGTCTTTTGTTTGTGTCCACAAACAAAAGACATAATGACATGATTGCATGTTACAGAGTACAGCGTTCTTAATAGTGTCGTATAAGTAAGATACGACTTTGTCTATCATTGAGATAAGTGGCGCCTTGTCAGCTGGCGCTTACATATTTTGTGATCTTGCGACTAGTTATTTTTTTAACTGAAAACTTCTTGAGGCGTGTTGAGCGATTTTTGCGAGGGTACATTCTTATGGGTTCGAGTCATGTACTATCGCGGGACACTCCCGCCTGACGACCACTAAGTTCATTTTTGCTTGCACTCAAAAAATAGAAGCGCTCTCTAGTAAGCGCGCCAAGGTCAAATAGTTCGTCCATAAAATTCACAAAAGGAGTGCACGTGATGCGCCGCTAAGCTGCGCAGTGCAGGTTGCAACTGATTGCGTTATCGCTTTCCCAATGTGCGAAAAGGGGGCGTGGCTTGGCGCTGCCGCAGGATTTAAGCGAAAAAATGTTTAAGTTATCAGGAGGAAAAGGCCGCGATAGTACATGCTAATATTAAGTATATGAGTATGACGTGTTACGCTTGACCAGGGCCCTAATCCACTATGACCACTCAACGATTCCTTAATCAAAACCACGTCAATTCCTTAGCTAATCAAGAAAATCTCGCGTTCATTTCGAGCGATTTTTTTCATTGTGTCATAGAGAATAAGGCCCCAGCAGTGAAATAATTTCATGGTTTTAAGTTTTCACTGTCGGCAAGTCCCCATGTGACCTTCTATGTTTTTTTTTTAACTATCTTAGTGGTGAGGTTCAGGGTAAGACTAATAGTAACGCTATGTTTTTATTTCAATGACTCGGAAATAAACAGGGCTCTAGATACAAAGTAACTAGTAAGTAACAAAAGAATGGGATCTCATGCGCAACGTGACCTTGTTTAAATACCATAAATCATTCCCAAGGTCGGTTTTACAATCTCATGTATTCCCAAATTTTAAATCATTATGTCATATTGCTGTGCAAGGTCAGAGTTAAATCTACTGAATGTAAAGTCAAAACAATGAAATAGGATATAACTAGTGAGCATCCGTCTTAATAAAGATTTACTGGAAGATGAAATTATGTTAATGAAGGTGTGAATCTTAAGGTCAGTACCATTGTCTTCTTGGCCGTAACTTAAAAAGTATGCATTTAATCAGTAGCAGCAATATTTAGCTTTTAAGTGACACGTTTATCTCAGAAAATAAGATATTTATTAAGTATTTATGTTTGATTTATTGTCCTTTCAGCCATTACCACATCACTGTCTTCATGGCTTTTCACACTTATAGTAATGGCTTTCAAGGTTTGAGGGGCTTGTGGCTGAGTAATAACAGCCACACGGTTTGAGCGATCAGGTTAAGCTACGCTTCGCGGTTGGTCCGTGGATGGGTGACCATCTTTACATACTAAGACCGTTTCGTGGCTCGGAAAGCACGTTATGCTGTTGGTCCCGGTTGTCATTTGTGGATTTTTGAGGGTCGTCAGAAGGTCAAAGGTATGACAACCAGTCTTACCAAGGGGTATCGTGGTACCCAGTAAATGACGACACGGTTGGCGCAGTGGTTGAGCGATTGACTGCTGCGCAGCATGTCGCGGGTTCGATTCCCGCACGGAACAAATATTTGTACGACCTACAAGTATTTGTTACGGGTCTGGGTGTTTTATCTATAATATGTATGTATTTACAAAAAAAAAAATGTATATAAGTAGTGTATCAGCCATCTCGTTACCATAACACAAGCATTAGGTTGCTTAGCTTGGGACTAAATGGCGTTGTGTGAAATGTCCAAGGATATTATTATATATTATTATTATTATATAATGGGTTGTGGAGGCCAGATACGCAGTCCATGAAGAATACTTGTATTCAGCTGCATCCAATGAGACTGGAAGCCAACCCCAACTTAGTTTGGAAAAGGCTAGGCAGATGATGATGAATAATGACTTACAAGTAGCTTAACATTTCATAGATTTGTATGTTTATATGTATAATAAATTTAATAAAAAAAATTGGTACCTTAAGCCTAAGCGTAGAGTCCGCATCAACATCATTATACAGCAGTACATTTTCCTTCATGTCAAAGCTTTCCCGTACTCCCAGATGATACAGCAGCGAACTCTGCTGCAGCTGCAGACTGAGGTCCACCAGTGCCACGTCTGCATTGTAGAATGTGTCCAGCACATTTGTCTCACCAAAGTCTAGCTTTTCAAACTGAAAAAAGCACCATAATCTTTGCTTTTGTGCCTTGTGAAGTGTTACTTGCCTGGGACTGCGAGAATGGGACATGGGTAACTTGTGTGGTTGCAAATAGCAATATATTTAAGTTCCCTTATTATTTAATGTGTTTGAACAATAAGGGTGAGTTTTCACTGAAGCGGCGATGAGCAGAGCAGACAGGAGACATGCAGGAATTAGGAAGTGGATGTCAACAAAATAATGTGATTGAGTTTTAAAAGTGCTGATTTTTAAAAGAAAAGCTTCTCCATACATAGGACAACACTAATTGGAACCATGCACCTAGCTTCTGACATAAGTGCCCAGATTTAGGTGAAATAAAATATTTTGATTGGTTGATTCCTGCATGTCTGTTCTCTGCCCCGTTCGTTCGTTTTAGTGAAAACGCAGCCTTAAGTGCTACTGCAGACAGGCGTGACGCAACATTCTACGCAATTCTTGTAGAACAATTCCCATGAAGTTTCATAGAAATTGTTTTACTAGAGTCGCATCCTTCATGCATCCCAGCACTATCATATAAGAAGGCCATACCACATTTGCCTGCAAAAGTTAAGTTGATGTTCATTTATTTTGCTTACAGAGAGTGTTGATTATGACTAAAAATAGTCCACAGGGAAAGCCTGAAGCTACTTTCAATAATATTTGCTGGAATACTATGTGCGTTGGATAGATGTATTTCAAGGTTAATTGACAAGGTCGCAGAAGCAAGAAAGTTTTTTTCTTTATTGTTTAAAATTTGAAGAACAAAATATTGTAAGAAATGAATGAGATCTTAATGCAAGTGAGTTTGTTTTCTATCTTAAAGTTAATCCCATGCTTCACTTAAGTTCAAGACATACCAGTGGGTTCAAAAAAGCCATTAATTTACAAAAATATTAACAACTTTTGTCTTGGTACAGATAATAAAAGAAATTACTGCTAACAACTGAGAAAAACCCAGCATCATAATGTCATTATTATAGATAAAACATTGGGTATTACCATTTTCACTTATCAATTTACAATGTCAAATCTCAAAAAAATTTAAATTTGTTTATACATTATTGCTATCAAAGTAACTTTGGTAACAAGAAAGAGATTTGAAGGACAAATCTATGGTTAATAAAATATCAGTAACTTGTTGTTTTTTTCTAAAATCTAAGAATTAATGAGATTAATTACATGAATATGATGTAAATTAGCATTGACTAGGTCAGATGCTAATCGAACTTCTTCCAAAGCTCTTTTCCTATGAGCAAGATTTGATGTTTGGGTTATATCCAAAACACATGCTATATCCATTCGAGGCCGCTGGTTGGAGCCCCCCGGCTGCACGGTCGCGTTGGACCCATCGCTGCACACACTCTCGCAAATGCTCCTCACTTCCCCTACAAAATAACAACTAAATAACTCTTTCAAAGTCCCACAAGACAAAAACGGAAAAACAAAGTTCACAACACAACACCTGTATCTTCTAACGCTGAGGAATTGTTCCCACCGCCGAATGTTATCATTTTCTCACGTGTTTATTATCATTTGGATAGTTTAAATACACACATTTCACATTCAATTTACGCAGCATAAAAAATAAATTCCACAACAAGTATTTGCGGGCTTGTGTTATTTAACAATAGTGATGTGCTCTAGTGATGTGTCCCTCACTCATGAGGCACCTCATTTGAGGTACTCGTGATCGACAATTGAAAGAGTTACTCGAATTTCAATTTTGAACCACCTCATCCCTCATCACCTCACTCGTTTGACAATAGAAAATCGAGGCGAGCGAGTTCGTGACTCGCGAGTGAGTATTGAGTGATTGAGCGGGACTCAGTGAGAGAATGAACCAACTAAAAAATTGTATAGATAATTGAGAATGAGTGAGGTGAGGTCTGGTTTTAAAGCTATGGTTAATTATTATGAACTCTAAAAGTATTAGCATTAGATTGGTAATCAAGTGTCATTGATTCGTTTATTTTGGCGGTCTAAAATTTATGAGCGAAACAAAATAATGTGTGTAAGAGAATGAGGACGTGAATCATCGGATTATCGGAGAGCCATGACTCGTGAGTACTCGTGAGTCGTCGTTGCACCCGCCCGCCTCGCTCCCTCGGAGCTTCGTCTGAACTCGGCTCGGGCCCACGAGTCGTGAGGTGAAAACGTCGTCGTACGATTCCTCGCCTCAAATGAGGGGCACCTCCTGAGGACCTCGCGAGGTAAATTAAGGGGCTCCCTCAACCTCAAATAAAATTGATGAGTTACCCATCACTAATGTGCTCCGCCATGCTCGTCGCACATAAAATCAACATTCAACATTGATGTGGCTAAAGTAATCTGTGGTTGTAGTCTGTGACATTGCAAACGCATTTGATTTTCTTACATCGAATGAAATAAAATAACTATTCTGTGTATGCATTTAATTATAGTCGGACTTATATTAAGGCTGCATTCCAAATTGGCTATAATCGCTCACAGCACTCAAATCGTCTCACATGCGTTTCGTATTGATTATGATAGCTGAGAACTGTCAACAATTCGGAACACTCGTGAACGCGCTCACAGTGCTTATTCGATGTCAAAACGATATTACAGCAGTATTTCTTTGTATAAACACCACACATTTCTTCCTTTTCTTTGTTTAGGTGGCGACTGTCAGTCAGAAGCACAATTTCGAAAATGCTACTATAACATAAAGTATAATTTATTTATTTATTTAAACATTATGCAAAAAGTAAAAAAAACTGTACAACAAAGGCGGACTTAATGCCTTGGGCATTTTCTACCAGTCTACCTTATTGTAATGCAGAGACAATAAACAGTAGGTGCAATAACAGAAAAACTTAGTAAATATTTATAACTAAAATATAAGAATAAATACATAGATACATACATACAACAAAATATAAAACAGAAAAATAAACAAAAAAAAAAGGTTATGAGAGATAACCAAAAAAACCTGCAACAACTTAATTCTGAGACGAATCTGCCAACTTCTTGCGTATGTGTTCTCGAGCTTTCACTTTAAATGTGAACTGATTGGTTACCGTCCTGATATTCTGAGGGAGCGCATTCCAAAGGAAAACCGCCTGGACGAAGAAAGAGGACTTTATAAAACCAGAGCGATGAGAGGGACAACGAAGAAGACGATTATTTTCAGACCGAAGATTCTTGCTGTGTGCAGAGCATAAATATTGACAAAGAGAAGTTAGATAAGAAGGAGAAGTGGGTTTGTGAAGGAGAGAAAAAATGCTCTGCGCTGCCGAATAGGTAACCACTTTAAAAGCGACCGATGTGCGGATACATGATCATACTTACGGAGATTGAAAACGAATCGAATGCAGCTATTAAGAAGTAAGTCAAGTTTGAGGAGATCTGTATTCAGGTCATAGTAGTACACATCACCCTAATCAATTATGGGGAAGATAAAGGACTGTAACGATGTATAGCGTCTCAGCGTCTGTATAGTTACAGAACGCTTTGTCTTCTTCTTTCGAAAGTCAATGACTGAAAGAGAGAAATCGGTGTGTTACTATTCATCTGAAATAATACATTTATTAACAAGGTGAGTCTAAGACTGTTGGATCAAGTAAATTTAATTCTCAGTTTACAAACTTTATTTCATGCACTTAGTGTATGTTTAGTGACTACAGCATTTATGTTGAACATGGACATCACTATTCACGACCTTGAATTAACGATTTTGCGCCATCTAGTCACAAATATTTGAACCATATCAAAATGTAGTACCTGTCAATAGTTTCCTCAATTTTTACTAGGTGTCGCTTTTTGGGAAATCAATTTTTTGTAGAATATTTTTAGTAATCTGTAGAATTTTTAACTGCTACGATACGGATTAGGCTGATAACTAGCTATAATCGGCAAAAACATAGTCTACTTAGCTGTAAATGTTTTGACGTGGTGTAGGAATTTGGTGTTCTGATTTTGTTTTGTTGGTGGGTGTAGGAGAGGTCAGTGATTTAAGGCCATAGGTAGGTAGGTACTATTGTAGTCTTTGGTAAGGCCGCGCAGTCCGCCGTACCCACAGAGCAACCTTTTGCCGTACTTTACGCCTCTGCCTTCGGGCATAGAGTACAGACGCCAGCACATCAACCTACCCGAAACTGTCAGATTTTCCCAATCAACTTTGAACCTTGTGCTTTAGCAATAAAGTTGAAAATCTATCAAAGAAATTTGACAGATTGTAGTAGCTTGATGTGCTGGCGTCTGTACAAACACGCCTGACGCTCACATTTACATCTTAATATGCCGACCGGCCGCCATTACGTGACACGACAGCGCCAATCGTCAATCACGCACACATAGATCGGTACGGTGCTTCACTTTCGATATGCGTGGCGCGGAGTCCATCTTTTTTTATAAGTCTATCACATAACTAGGTAAGTACCTAGATTAGAAATATTAGAATGCATGATGCGCAACACTCACTGCCAACAATCGCAATCGCAAAACTAAAACAGTCAAAGCTAGACTGGTGCTGACTCCCTTGTTCTGTATGTATCTTCAGTACCAAAAGGTAACATCAGGACTGTAGGTATTTCTCAAAGGAGTAGGTAGAGGTGCACAGTACCTACAGTAATTATTTACATAAACTAAGTGCCTACATAGATTTCACTTTATTTTGCCTTTGTTGTTTGTAAGTATTCCACTAGGTATTTAATAATTATAGGGTATCACAGCCCTGATATTCAGCTGCATCCGGTTAGACTGGAAGCCGACCCCAACATAGTTGGGAAAAGGCAGATGATGAGCCAGGTGTGAAATAGGAAGATACTAATCTACTTAGGCAGGTTCACCTTAAACCTTTGTTGTCCACTTACTTATAGTCGGACTTTTATTTAGCTGCAGTAAAATGACAGCTTATTTCTGGCTTCCTTTTGTTTTTTCGCGGCCATCAACCAAACCTTGTTTTTCTAGTACCGAATAATGTAACAAACGAAACGTATTTGACATGCATAGTTATCTCATAATGCAGTCCGAAATGAGTTATTAAGAAGTGTCATTTTACTGCAGCTAATTAAAAGTCCGAGTATATTCTCCATGGGTGGTCCTGGTTAGTGGGGAGAAATTAATAACACATTTTCCTCTTGCATGTACAGAATAAAAATTAACAAATGATCCAAAGACGAGCCGTGAAGGACACTGCTCAATGGGGCGTACCTACCAAAAATGGATTAGAGCAGAACGATCGCCTTTAGTGGTCAAGGTCTTGGAAACACAGGACAAAAGAGTAGCAATTAAAGTAGGTATGTTGGGGTAAGTTTGCCGCAGTAACAATGCCAGGGCCACACCAACGGGAAACGCCGTTGACTTTAAAGCCCAAAATCGCGATAATCAACGGCGTTTCTCTTTGGTGTGGCCATTAAGACCGTATGAATCAAATTAGATATTATTCCCGGCTAAAGGCCTGTCGCTGGGGGTACAGGTACACACGGCTACACATCAAGCTATACAAAACCAGTATAAGCTGACTTCTGGTTGTAAGAAAAACCTATACAATGCGAGGTCAGCTAAAACTGGAAATGTATAGCTTGATGTGTTGCCGTGTGTACCTACATATCGCGCGGGTTTCGCTCAGGTATTTAGTATCAAGTTCCGTGGCTAGAGCGGAATAGTTGGTGCCGTAGTACTGCATAAGTATTGTTTCGCTTGTTAGGCGAAACAATAACTAAACAAAAACTTCTTTATAATCTTGAGCGAAACTCGAACTCGGTATTCAATCCACAAGGATAGCGAAATCCACTTTGGTGTGAACAGTAATATTACCGCATATCCACTCCGTTTTCTCTACCACAGACGGTAATACCGCTTAGGTTTGAATAGGCCTTAATTTAGTAATAGTTTTAGAGTTCTGTACCTCATAAAGATAATTCGATTAAGATAATTTCGTTGTCCGTCTGTCAAGACCGTTTTTCTCAGGAACGCATGGAGTTATCAAGTTGAAATCAACATCAAATACTCAGGGCTGCAATCTCTTGAAGCAGTAAAAAAATCAAACTTCTAAGTCAACCCAATCAAAAGATATGGGCATTTATGTTCCGTTTTGTCGCATATCTTGATACTCGCAAGAGGGATACTTCAAGAAGCAATGTCATGTAGCACTAGTAAGGGTACAAATCCAAAGAGTATAATAATACTACGGAAGAACAGATCCGAAAACAGTAAAAATTACTAGTTATATTACAAAAAAAATCCCGCGATAAACTATTTGCATACCTACTTTGTATGGAACCCTCGGTGCGCGAGTCCGACTCGCACTTGACCGGCTTTTTAATGCTAACAATATTATGCTTATTATTGCGATCTGCGCCAGCGCCATTTTTTTTAAGTAGTTAGTTTTTGATTTACTTAAGCTAACATACCATAATAAAACAAAACACATCACGCCTGTACCCATACTTCGAAGGGCTAGGCAGTTGTGATCAGTAGGTACATACACACTCCGCCAGTTTGGTTTTTATACCCAGTTCCATGTAGTAGAGCGCGAGCCTATTGCTATTTTACTATCAGCTGCGCACAAATCCAGACTGCGGGGTAATTAATAAATGCATTTTATTTATTTTTTAATTGCGTAATGCACGATCGATATCCGTGATCAGTATAGTCTATGGCTTTCATTTTGACAGTTCAACAACATTCATTGCGTTATTTACATTGTTGATCTGACAAATTTTTAGAACATATGGAGCAATGGATTAGCAATATCCTTCAAATTAATTCAGATTGAGATTGTTAGTGAGTCACGCAATTAGGGTGCTGGGATGCTTCTGAGAAATGCCCTTTGGCTTTTTTAACCTGGAGATCGCACCCTCAGGACCTCACGCTCAGTACTTAGTCATATATGTGACCACAAGACCGACATATAGGTACGTATATTGTAATCCGTAGCTGCAGTGTTAGGTATCCAGTACATACATAAAATACTTGTCATTATGTAAAGATAATCATTCAAATTTGGGGTCATCAATCTGATCGATCTATGTCAACAAAAGAGATAAGTATGCAGGATCGTCGGATGTAGTTGAAGTTTAGTAAGAAACCGATGGATGTTCTCGAATAAAATTTAATTTTATTATTAGAAAACAAACAGCTCATTTATCAAATTAAATTTCAGTGGACAACATCCTTCAGTTTCTTACTAAACTTTAACTACATCCGACGATCCTGCATACTTATATCTTTTGCTGACTGTACGTACGTATGGGCCCAGAATAAATCCGACTGGAAGGACCATTTTGCACTGTGTACTTTTGAGGAATTTTTAATAGGTAGGTAGATACCATAGAAATATATAAAAAACAAGTAGATACTAAATTAATAATGGTGAAACAAAAAACTGTATATTTTGTATGAAGTCGTTTTTATTTATTTTTGTTTTATAATAAATGTTTTTGTACCAACTGTTAATCCACTTTCAACTACAAAAAGTCACAGTTTATTGATGACCTAAAATAATGTTTAAAAATAATTAACGGTAGGTACATCAAATATAATTAAAATAGTTTTTTAAAAACTAAATATTTCTTATAACATGATTGGACTTTGGTGAGGATGACTGTCGATGAAAATTTTTTTATACGTATTAGATATGTAAATATATGAAATTGACTTGCTCGGAAAACACAATGAAAATAATTAATTATAAAAATTACCTACTTATTTATTTTAATTTTGAATAATATTGACATTACTAGAATTTTGCTGCTATTTTAAAATGAAATAATTAATAATCTTCTCTATCTAACATTACATTGATAGGTACAATACTAGGTGAACCAATAAGAAAAATCCATAAATAAAATTACAGATGCGAAATTAAAACTAATCCCTCTTCGATGTCTGGCAGCCTGGTACTTCACTTGCCAAGAATAATTTTGCGTGAAGCGCCGAAGTTCTGTCCGGACTGGCTTGCC
This sequence comes from Gortyna flavago, assembly GCA_963669345.1. Taxonomy (NCBI): domain Eukaryota; kingdom Metazoa; phylum Arthropoda; class Insecta; order Lepidoptera; family Noctuidae; genus Gortyna; species Gortyna flavago. Next base: position 14,395,122 of record OY770129.1, read on the forward strand.
AGTTTGTTGGTGCCAGCCTGAAGACCGATGACTGATTGGCCAGCACGGAGAACATCTTCACTGAATTCACGACGGTTTTCTTCAGAAGGCTTTGGTCCGAGGCAGGGGCCGCGCCATTCAGGGTGCTTGTATGCCTGTAAATTGAGATTGAAAACTTTAGTTCATTCTCGAAAGTGAGCAGACTGATTCGTTTTTCTAGCTAGCTACCGGTGCTCTAGTGGTTTTTTGGGTTTTTTAATGAATACTTGCAGTAACTTATCAGCGCGTCTGGATTTACGTACGGCCGGCCGCGGTTAAAAACAATAGGTGTGGATTGTGTGGAATATGAGACCCTATACTAACATTAACTGTCCTTTACAAATTAATATACTATAAATGATTAAGTGTAACAGTAAAGTAAAGGCACAGATAATATTATTATCTGAGCCTTTATCCTCTCGGGGAATTTTTTGCCTTGATAAAATTATACTTAATCATTTTGGGTAAATAACAAACAAGCACTGATAGCTTTAATTTACAACAAATTAGTCATTATTCTCTAATGAATCATTCTCTTTTGTTTCAAATGTTAAGTTAGATGACCTCTGTTTCATTATTGTTTAGTTCTAAAGTACGTACCGTCCTACCAAGGGCGAAGATGGTCTGTGTGACAAGGGCGATGTTCTTCTGGTCCCAGAGGTCTGTTGTCTGGAAGAGGTCCACATCAGGGACTCCATACTTCACACACGCTTTCTGGAACCTGTAGAGAAAAATATATTTTTGGTAAAAAAATACTAGCACAACAAGAAAGAACCGTGTGTGAGTCTATAGCGCGAATTTATTTGCAATTTCTTGGCGTATATTTTAATAAGACCAATAAAAAAGGTAACAGTTATCATAATAATTAAAACTTACTAAGTAATTAACAGTTAACCAGATTGTTTGCATTCGATAGCCCAATTCTTGAGGAAGATATTTTGGGAAAGGCTATTTAATATGACGCTATGACCCTTAGGAGCTGAGCAAAGAATGCTAAGTGAAGACGAAGTAATAGCGCAGGGGCGGGCGATGGGATGCAACGCGATGGCTCTGGAGCCTAATTTCACGCGGACGACGTCGTGGGCAGATACAAGTGATATGAAAATGTGTCAACAAGCCAATTAGTGGTTTGTTCACACATTTTTAAAGTTAGGATTTTTCTCAGCAGTTTGCGGTACCATTACCCTAAAGAATACTGGTTGAAGCAAGGCGAACTTCAGGGTAATTTGTATGCTTTTGCTTAACCGATTCGTTGCGACTCCAGTTTTCGAAAACTTTAGCTGTGGCGGCTAACAAATATTTCGGGGCACGCCTGTCGTGCCAAGCGCCATAGAAGTTGATGACAAGCTGTGCCGTGCCATCAGCAATGTATAAAAAAATTTAATTTTTCTGCTTTTTTGACCTGTTTAAACCGATCGATGGCACGCCTGGCGTACCATCCGCAACGAATCGGTTAATCTTATCATAAACATCAAGCTGCCAAGCTGTAGCTGCTAATCCGTCGAGCGGGCATGGGTGCTAACTCTCGAATATAATTCCGATAGATCGACATTGGTCAAACGTCAGTTGGTCGAGTTAAACGTCAGGGATTGGCTAGAAGTGAATCCAGCCAATCCCAAACGTTTGACTGACAATTCCAATGTCGATTTATCGGAATTATATTCAAGAGTAAGCACCATGGATGGTGTATTATGGTGGTCAACTGAATAGTCACAACCACTCGATACGCTGCCGTACTGTATCGGACGTTAATCAATGTTGTCGTAGGAGTCCTCTAAACGTTCTTCACGAGTCCAAAACCCGAAATTTTTTTCAGTTTTAATCAAATACACGACCACTATTTGCTCTCAGGGGCAAGACAAATCAGGTTATCGAAATGTCTCATTTTAGATAAGATAGCCTATTGGATCGTTGTGAATAGCTGTGCTGGAGAGTAGCTAGCTAGCTAGCTAGCTACTCTCCTAGTGTTAAATCCAAGAATGACGCTACGTTTGTTCTTTTAATCTTTTGAACTTACTGGTTGATGTTGTCCATGTACTTGTAGTCCCCGCCAGAGATGTTGACTTTGGTGATGATTCCAGGCTGGAGACGGTTCATCAGCTTGCACAGTATGATGCCATCACGGAGTGCGTGCTCGTACGGCACGTTAGGGAACCTCTCCCCAATAACGGCTTCTATCCATCGCTGAGCTTCTTGCTCCTTCTCGGGTTCACGCTTTCCTGCGCACTGAAATAGACAAAGTAGGAATCAAGAAGAGAATACTTTCATAGTGGTTAGGAACTAGCTAGCACCAATTTGTCTCGAAGGACCAAATTTTTTGTTCATGTAGTTGCATTCGTCATTTCACTATCACCGTTTCGAAGCTGATTATGATAAAACTTTCAGTTAACTGCCTAGCCATTTAACGATATGGCGCCGTACAGCTAGCGGCATGACATTCAGCAATTCAATCAAACCGCCATCGCCAGGCAAATGACTTGGAACGCTACGTTTAGGCACAGATAATATAATTTAGGTAACTACTTGCCTTGCCTAAACATTTATATTGGCGATTCATTACTTGGTCAATGATTTAAAGCGGCAGTTGTTTAGCAGTTTTTCGGCAGTTTTTTTTAGTTTTGGAAAATATAAAATCTACAAAATGCATGTATTATAAACAAGTTCGGCAGTTCATGTTTTAATTTACACTCGCGAAAAATAACATGACAGCCCGTTTTTTTTTTAACTGATCATATTAACTTCCCTAATATAATTATAACAGTTGACGTAGTTTCATATTTTTCGCCAGTTCATTGAAAGTTGTATTAGAATTTAGATGCATTGGCTGAATATCATTCAGGCCGCTAGTCGATCGGCGCCGTTTAGTTAAAAGACAGGCAGTTAACTGAATGGCTAATTAAGCCAGTTGGCAGCGACATACCTACTTGTACCTATATTAAATAAAAAAAAAAATACCAGTGCGCAAACGGTACCTAAGTATAAATTCAGCATAGTTGTGATTCTAGACCCCTATAGTGTGGAAATGTTTCATCAGTTATTTAAAATCTAGAATCTTAAGCCGAATTCAAGATTGTAGTTTTGCACTGGTTGAATGAATGAATTAAAGAAAAAATTTGTATTTAGGTATAGGTATTTTTTGTACATTATATTACATTCGAGAAGAATATCTTGCTATGGAAGTAGCAAGCGCTGTTTTAACAACATTATACGATTAGGTACCACCAAAGTATAATAATTGCACTTGGGTAGGTACATTATTTTTAATCATCTATCCAAATCACGTCGTTACACTTTTTGCAATTCAAATGCCAAGCAGAGGACTTCCTGCCTCGTAATTAATTTGTAGACAAAAGATAAAATATATTATTTTATTGTGTAAGACTCCATTTAAACAAGCGTTGGTCTGAACAATCGTCAGTTACTGATATCGCGTTGTCTGATACCTACAACAAGACTTGACTATCATGTGTTTTTATATTTAAGTATTCTTGCATTGAAAAACTTCTTTATTCGTTGCTTGGACAGTGAAGTGCATACAGCAGATTCTTTTTTTTAGTGATTTTTCTACAAGTGTAAAAAAATGCTGTTTATTATCTTATGTTCTGTGTTGCTGTATTCAGCGGTGCAGGCGCATCCTTTCATAGTTCTTTTCTTATTTTTCTATGTGCCTAAACATTTTTCTTTGATTTTATAATCTGTTAAGTTGTACATTTTAAGTTTTAATATAGTGTAAATTAAATAGTAGTTATCTATTAAGCAGTTGTGGATAAGCAGATTATTAATGGATTACCTACTTACTATTATTGGATCAAAGGATTTTCTGAAAAAGGTACGTTGTTGTATAATATTATTCTGATGATATAGGTCTTACTTCAAAACTGGGAGACGTGTCCATACCCAGATCTAGATTTTAAATAACATGAACTAGATATAAAATAAAGAAGCCCGTGGCTAAATAATAAGAGCTGCACAGGTCGATCGATCAGGTTAATCTACGCTTGCCGCGGGTGATCCGTGGATGGGTGACCATCTTTACATACCAAGACCCCTCCGTGCCTCGGAAAGCACGTTAAGTCGATTAGTCCCAGCTGTCATTCGTGGATTTTAGGGATTTCATTCATATTACCCAGTAACTGGGTTGTGGAGGTCAGATATGCAGTCGCTCCATGTAAAATACTGGTACTCAGCCGCATCCGGTTAGACTGGAAGCCGACCCCAACATAGTTGGGATAAGGCTAGGCAGATGATGAGGACCAAAAAAGTATGAACAAAGTATGCGCGTGCGAAATGTTAAGGCTAGGCAGATGATGAGGACCAAAAAGTATGAACAAAGTATGCGCGTGCGAATGACAGCTTATGTGTTACAATGACTGAAATTGGCGTCTTTTTGTTTTTTCGCGGCCATCAACCTAATCTTGTTTTTCTAATATAGAATAGTGTAACAAATGAAACTTATTTGACATGCATATCTCTAAACGCAGTCTGAAATGAGTTACTATGAAGTGTCATTTTACTGCAGCTAATTAAAAGTCGGAGTATAGGTAATGTTTCAATACCACGTGTTCAGCTTGTTCACTCCGGAATCATCAATATAATTTTTATCTATGTCTAGACAAACAACGCAGTGCAACGCTTTTAATACTTATAAATCAAGATAACATCCATACTTACATACTAATATTATATGTATATGCGAAAGTGTGTCTGTCTGCCTGTCACATCTTCAGGCTTAAACCTCTGAACCGATTTAGATGTAATTTGGTATGGAGATAGTTTGAGTCCCGGGAAAGGACATAGGATAGTTTTTATCCCGATATTCCCATGGGATCGAAACTTATGCGGGTGAAACCACAGAGCGCTGCTAGTCGCCTTATAATATAGAGTACTAGCAGCGCCCCGCGGTTTCACCCAAATCTCAATCCCGTGGGAATATCGGGATAAAAACTTTCAGCGTTTTAATCGTGAAGAGGTAACAGACACACTTTTGCATAAATTATTTACACCGCGCGCTGCCGTCCGGTAAATATATTATATTTAGTAGGTATTACAGCTGATGGAAAATTCGTTGTAGTTAGGTACTAATATGTTTTTGTATGACGTATATTTTTCAAATAACGAGAAGCTTAGGTAAGACTCTAAGACGAAAGAAGGAAAGACCAAGGTCGCATTTTAATGAATGTATCACCTGTCACTTTTCATATGAATAGGTACTTATTATAGGAGTAACGTGTCTTGCAAGTAAATGCCTTGAAAATTATGAATTATTTTCATTTTTAACATTGACACCGATGAAGTGAATATGGTTAAGGACTTTTGCTTCACATGGACTACGCGTAGACTACACGTAGACTACGTAGATTATGCAAGACAGGCACTAACCATGTCGATGTCGTGCATGGCATTGTCATATTGTCAACCACGATAGTATGACAGCAGGAAGGTTAGGGTGCAGATGTATGAACGTAAACGAAGCAAAAGGAGTATTTATGAGGAAACACAAAGGCCGATTTTTAATACAAACATAGCCCCCTGTTTTCTCTCTGGATAATACCGGTAGAGTCGTATTTTTTTTCCTGAGTATCTATGGTTACTATTAGCATGTCCCTATGATTTCCTTTTTTTTCATAAATTAATGATTAAACAAGATATAAACGTTCAAAAACTTAAAAAAAATGGCCGGATTTTCCGCTGAATCCAAACATCTAGAAAACAAATTTGACATGATTATATAAAAAAATTAAAACATAGAAACACAGCTCAAGCCCTATTTTAATTTTTAATGAAAAAAGAACTCAAATCGGTTAAGTTTTGGAGAAGGAATCAGGGGACTACAAATCGATGTTTTTTTGTAATTTTAATAGGTATTTTCAGTCCAAGTTGCATTTGTCTCTATCGCGTTTTATAGCCCGCTTGTTCGGGCACTGCGCGACAGCAATAGATTTTAGAAATACCTACCTATTTTTCATTTCTCTACGCCTTGATGTTTCCTCTTAAGGATCATAGTAGGTGGCGTTCTGTGGTGTCTGCGTATCCCCACGGGATGGTGTGAGTTTATGTACGTATGTATCTATTGAAGAAGCTCAGCTGAGATATTTTATTCTACGGGAACCCAGACAATAGGGTCTTGAACAATAGCTTCATGTGTATGATCGTTTATACTAGGTAGGCACTCGATACCTGCACACAATGGTCCATGTTAACCATAATAAAATTCAAGCAGACTGATAGCCTTAGAACTTTGACCGTCCTTTGTGCTATTAATGTTGAGGATTTAACCTGTATATTCCTGGGTAGTTCTAATATAGGGGTTGATGGTGAAAACTATTTTTGTTTTACAAAATGACCGTTTCTATAAGAACGGAATCAGAACGCATAAACGCAGAATCTATAGAGCTATGTGGTAGTGTTAGTGTCATATAGGCTTTTCTATGAAATAATCTTGTCCGTTCCACGAGACAACCAAGCCAATGGCTTGGTGACAATTATGATCTAAAGATGGCCTGTGAGATTTAAGCCTCCAACCCTTGATTGGAATCATCAGGACGGTTCCCAAACGATTGTAAAAGACTGCCAGTGTCTGTGTGCATTACCACAGACAGTGGCGCCATCTTTCGCACTTAGTTGAAACTACAAGACTTGAACGTCATACCCAGTACCCTATTCGTTGCAAGCCTGGTGTACTGAGTTGTACAAAAGGCTTGTTACGTAAAGCCCAGCAGTCTCTACGTAGTGCCAGTGTAATACACAAGGTGGCTGCACTGCAGTGAAAAGCGGTTTCTTCAGTCTTGTAATACTAAGAAACCTTGGGGACGCAGCAATTTTTATTGTCATATTCGATTAACGCAAATCATTAACTCTTAAACTTATGATTAAAATTTTAAAGGGGCAAAAGGATAGGAAATATTTTGAGTTAAGGAAACCATGAAGAAGTTTTTGTTTACAAATTAATGTGTTTACCACTAATTCTAGCTGTGGGTCTCGGCTGTCATTCGTGGATATTTGACAGTCATTAAGTACGGATCGTCTGAAGCCCAAAAGTCTGACAGCCAGTCTTATCAAGGGGTATCGTAATAGCCAGTAACTGGGTTGTAGAGGTCAGATAAGCAGTCGCTCTATGTAAAATACTGGTGTTCAGCTGTCTCCGGTTGGACTGGAAGCCGACCCCAACTTAGTTGGGAAAAGGCTAGGCAGATGATGATATATGTAAGGAAAAATTCATACAAAGATCACCTCGAAAGAATTATGGAAGCAATTTTATATGATACTAGCTTCTGCCCGCCACTTCGTCCTACCTATCTCATAGGTAGTTAGTTGTATCTATCATACGATTACCTTATGTCACTGGCTTCTAATCTGGTTAAGGCCAGTGGGTGTAATTACAGTCTAATTGCATTCTACAGAGTCTCGTTCGCCTCCAATATGGTCTTTCAAAACGACTTACGTTCTATGCATATTCTAGAAACCTAATACCTACATTACATTGAATCCTTAGATTCGTACAGAAGTGCTAATAAGTTTGGTTATCGCATTACCAACAAGACCATTGATGATGGAAACGACTCGTTAGGAGATACAGAATTAAGTATATATCTATTCTTGTAGTCGTTAAAAGGGAGCGTGGATAGAAACTGAAGACTGACGGACAGATAAACAATGATTTAAAACAAAAGTTTAATCGTACAAATAACACTGTTTTTCATTGCTTATCTAAAGACAACAGATGGTGTTTTGTAAATCAGTAGACTGATGAGTGTGTGCGTGCCACTGTATTCGCAAACGATAATGATGAATGATAATGATAATCATCATTGATGATGATGATAATTTCGTAAATACCCTTTCAATGTTCAACAAGGGTATTTGGCAATTTCATTAAGCAATAGCTAACAAAACACAAGCACGAGTACGAGTATAAAAAATCACCATAAACATCACTCATGCATTACTAGGTATATAATTATTCTAATGAGATCAAAGTCTAGTCGGCGTTCAGTCTATTTGATGACGATCAAACAGATTGAATAATATGCTCATTTACTTTATCGTCGATTGTTTAATTTTGCTATTTCGAGTAGAGAGCCTATAACAGTCTTCTTTCTTTAAAATAATTCATTTATTTTATTTATTTTTTTATTCATGAATGGGCAAACACGAATATGGGAATACTATTCGATACGTATAAGTCAATGTATATTTTCCTTTATTGGTAAGTACATCGTCTTATTATAGGTACCAATACTTTATCTTTGTTTATATCTCCTTTAAGCCCGTGAATCAATAAAGAGTGCTCGATCCGTACATATTATATCGCTGTCTTCTGGCCCTTGTCCGAAATTATTTAAGTGCAGCTCTTCATGGTTTTCTTCATTTATACATGCTTTCACCTCAATATTCATCCCTTTTTAACCGACTTCTAAAAAAGGAGGAGGTTCTCAATTTGGATGTCTGTATTTTTTTTATGTTTGTTCGCGCATAACTCCGTCGCTTGCCAACCGATTTGAAAAAATATAAATTTTTTTCGAAATCTGACAAGCGGTTTTTGAAAAATCAACAAAAATCAAAAAATTCAAAGCAATATTTTGTAAATGGTGATGAGCAGTTGACATTAGGCTATTGTAACTTAGATAAGTTACAAACTCTCCACCTAAAAAGTAAAAAATTAAAACTTTTTTACAAAGTTTTTATATAGTCACATTATCTTAAATACTAGCGTTATCATTATCTATATTTTCCAAATTATTGCGAGAATTTGATACCCAGGGGTTTCCCAACGCGTCTCCGGACATGCTTCTGCGCTTGGCTAGAAGCCAACTCGGATTACATTTATAGAATACATTGAGCATCTTTCTACGTGGGTATATTGCAGTACCATATCCGTAACTGTTGTAATGTGTCACATTTGTATGTTTTTGAAGCTGTAAATCATCTATGTCTGGCTAAGGAAGGCAGGTGAGATCGGAGTTATTAGGATTATTTGTGGTCTGTCCCGTTGACTGATTGTTATGTTTTTCCTGAATTAGATTTGTTGTTTACATTTTCGCTATCGGGAAAAGTCTTATTCTGTTGCCTTGTCATCATCATCACCTGCATAGCCTTTTCCTTACTATGTTGGGGTCGGCTTCCAGTCTAACCGGGTGCAGCTGAATACCAAAATTTTACATGGAGCTACTGCCTATCTGACCTCCACAACCCAGTTACTGGGTAATACGATACCCTTGGTAAGACTGGTTGTCAGACTTTGGACTTCTGACGATCCGTACGAATTATGTAAGATGCAAGAATGACAGACAATTCTATTGCCTTGTCCGGGTTTCAAATAAACTCTCAGTCAAATATTTGTAGTGAGATATATTTTACATACAATCTTGTTAAAAGTATTTCTTTTATAAAATTATGAGTATATAAATTGTTGATTTTATAAATAGGGAAGAGATCACCCGCCTCACTCACCTGACAGAGTTGAAGACCAATAATTTATTGGTAAAACTTCCTTCGGGTTGACAGCATCCGACAAACGACAAATGGCAGATAATTACGGTCTCAAGGTCACAAAGTTTATTTTTCATAGAAATGTAAGGCTTCGGTTTTGTTTCCATGTAACTATAGGCGATCTTATATCAGTCGCTACTGTTTAGGAAATAGGTACTAACATAAGATACTAGAAAATAATAGTTAAAAGAATTAAAAGAGTGTAATAACCTCCTAACAATGTAAACACATTACCAACCGAAGTAAATTATAAAAATCCATAAATCACTTAAACCTACGCATTTAAGAGTTTTTGGTCCGTTTTGCTGTCAATCAAATCATGGGTAAAGTACGAAATTATTCTCGATCTATCTCGAAAACACAAAGGCATAAATTCAATATCTTTTTTTTTTCTATTATTCACCATACATCAAAGTTCGAAACAGGATCTCTACAAACACGATTGACTTTAAAAACTGACGTATTTCAAATAAAATTTAAATTACATCTTCAGTCGTGGTGAGAGTGATCTAATTTTATATGCGGTATTAAACGCATGGTATGCCTTACATTATGTATTCTACAGCTGTTTTGAAGCTAAGCTCTTTATTTATACTATCTTGGCCACACGGCACTACTCGTACATTTTACTTTTAATTTGAAAGAATGTTAAGTATTCAATAATTTGATTTGATGAGTTACAGTCACAATTTCTCTTTAAAATCTGGTTAGAAAATTGATAAAACATTTTCTGTTGAGTCAGACGGCAGACTATTAGGTACCTACCACTTGTTTCCTACACAAGGAATTGGCATATTATAGGATATTGAGTAGGTATCATTTGGGCTTCTCAATGGGTTGTGAAACTGTCTTCTTGCTCTCCTTTGTAGCTAGCCCGTGCCTGACAAAATTGTAGGTCGAATACATCGTTCAAAAAGAAGGGGAGAAGTTGCTTTTTAGGATTCAAGACTTAAAGGGTGCCAACGGGACCCTATTACTAAGCTTCCGCTGTCCGTTCGTCAGTCTGTTTGTCAGCGGGCTGTATCTCATGAACCCTAATAGGCAGACAGTTGAAATTTTCAGTGTGTGTTTGTAATACCGCTGAAAATTAAAGGGGGGGAAGAAACGTGTTTTTTTTCGGCGTTTTCTGCCTTGTGGAACGAAATCTTCGTGTACGAGTCCGACTTGCACTTGTCGGTTTTTTTTAACGATTTCTTTTCGTCCTACATATTGTATTGAATGAAACATCGACGTTAACGAAGTGGCGAGGACTTGGTTCATCTCTAATGATCTCTAATCATTCAGGAAATGACAGATTTCTTAAAAATATATTTCGTAGAAGCTTGTTTGTCATCGAAAATTTTCCCTGTTTACTATGAATAATCGACATAAAAATAGTTATTCTCTATTTGTTTAGGTAATTAAATAAAGGTAAACAAAAAAACCACGTGACATGGTTAACCGACTAAACGTAATACCAGTCTATTCAGTTGTCATGTTACGTCACAGTTGTACTCTTCAATTTATCAAAGTTATTAACGAATTATAACGTTGCTAAATTGAAGAGTATTTATTATTTCATTATAAACAAATGGAATTTATGTACATTTCGCAATCATTGAAAATTACATGTTTCTCACGGATATCATAAAACAAAGTCTGTCTGTCTGAACGCGATAAACTCAAAAATTACCGAACGGATTTTCACATAGTTTTTCTAATGGACGGAGTGATTCATGACGAAGATTTAGGTGTATAATTAATTAAGGTTTTGTGTAAATTGACTGAAATATGATGATTGTTGGAGATGTCGGAAGAAGTCATGACGAATGGGAGCTTTACTCGCTATGATTTCTTCCGCCATGAACTATTCCTCTAGGGTACCTACTTATAGTCTCGATAGTATACTCCCGTGGGATATTTTCCGACAACCACACGGCCGAAGCCGCAGGCAAGAGCTAGTTCTGGAAATAGGTAGGTAGGTAACAATACAAATACATAATAACGATAGTTAATTATGTACTTAACCTATGATATGCACCTAGAAGGTATGAATGACACGAACTCACCTTTTTATTATTCAATACATTGATACCTATATTAAACGTGAAATTTCTTGTTGTCCCTACCCAACCTGTCTCCTGACTTTTTTATTTTTGCTCAGTTCCTAAGGATCATAGCGTGATGTTAAATAACTTATAGCCTTCCTCGAGAATAGTTCTTTCAAATGCAAACAGAATTTTTTAAATCTGTCGGGTAGTTCCAGAGATAAACACGGTCAAACAAACAAACTCTAATTTTTTTTTTTTAAGTCTTGTAGATTATAGAAACGATATTGAATTAAAAGTACTAACGGTATAACCTACGCTATTCTTAACAAAAATATAAATATATTTAAATACATAAATTATTATTATTTATTATTATTAATATAAATATATAAATTCTTGAATAAAATTTAAAGTTTATTACTACCAGGTTGAACCACTCTAGTTCCATGTACCTAATATCGGATAGAAACAACAAATTAACAGCAGCTGTTTATTTCCCACGTTATTTATTTCGTATGTCATCTGTTACAAAATATTTTTTCCTTGCAACATTATTAGCCGAGATTCTGGAAGTAAATCACGGCTCTACCATGTCCGGTTGACCTAAAATAATAAATGCTGTTTTTTATTCAAACATATTGAACTGGAATTATTCATAACATATTTTTTGTAAGCTATATTTTCTCTCTTGCTAATTAAATTATGTTCAAGGTTCATAGGGTATGAAAAATTACGTTTCTGTATTTTGCCGGTTGAATGTCTAAAACTACTTACATAACATATATCAGCCTATAAATTTCCCACTGCTGGGACACAGGCCTCCTCTCTGTGAGAGGGAGTGGGCTGTAATCTACCACGCGGGCCCAGGAGGGTTGGTAGATGTCACATAAAACCAACTGCTAAAATAATTTATCTAGATACGTAAATATTTTTCGTCCCTATTTGAAATGTATTCAAATCATCTTCTAAAAATTAACCCTTGGTTAAATATATTATAGGTAATTTGGTATAAAGCTCTGCCCATGTTTTTGCATTAAACTCACTTCATTCTTGAACTACCAATCATCACTTAGGTACTTCTCTTACACTTTGTTTACATTTACAACAGATGTAAATTATAAACTGAACATCCAACAATAAAACAATTGAAAACTACCACAAAGAAAATAACAAAAAACATTTAGTGTAAAAGAATCAGTACCACCCCATGAATGAAAGGGTTTATAACCATCATTTATTCACCGGTTTCTTCTTCAAATGATGTAAATAACGCTGACGGCATCATATTTTTACGTATGTTATGTACGTAGTTTAAGAGTTAGTTCACTCCGCCCGCCCCCGCACGGTGCCGGCTTGGGCGGGCGGATTGAACTGCCTTACAGTCAACCAGTTGAGTTCGAGGCGAAAGCTCGCTCAGATAAAGTGTTATAACTAAAAAGTTTTGTGACATAAAGTAACATGGCTGTACGTATCACTTGGCAACACCACACTATTTTTACTTTACACTTACTAATTAATACATTTCTTGCTATGTAATTACCTTTTAATTATCTGATTTATATTTCTGCGTTTTTTACATATTTTTCTTTTGTTTTTCTAAATATTGTTTCTCTTGTGACGTCAACTTTCTTCTGTCAAAATGACATTAGTTAATTAAAACAACATACAGTATCCATTATTATTCTACTTTACTGTCATAACCGGACAACCGTTTTGTCCATCGTCAAACTCTTTCATAACTTCCAGTACTCTAACACTTTACACTTCATAACTCAAACTTGAACTTTGTTTTTTTACTGACTGGTTTCTGAGTCAATGAATGACTCAGAAACCAGTCAGTAAAAAACAAAGTAAACATATAAAAAGTCTGCTTTAACAAAAGAACACTAAAATAATATACAGCAGCGAGTATTTGATGACGTCAATAGTTTTAGAATACTTTAGATTAATGAGGTGCGCACGCGCAGCTGCGAGCCGCCCATCATATCGCTAACCTCCTTTAGGTTACTCTTAAAAGCTTTCCAGATGTACCCCGTCCCATCAGTATGGGATAACAGCAATCTGTTTCGTAAACGAGGCTATTTTCGGATGTGATGCTGGAGTCTGCGCGTACGCCATCAAACGACTTGGCACTGGAGCGAGTGTTTTACGGCTAGCGTTCGAAACTTGCAAGTTTCGATTTTTTTTAACGTAATTTATGGTTTTCGGTAGTAAACAGTAATAAATAGCAATGTTATTTCATGCCACTGACATACTTCTCTGTAAGCTGTGTTGGGAAGTTTTAGCTCCAGAATGAAACCTGATATGTTCATGGTCATAATATCGATGTATTTTTCCAGCCCAGGAACAAGGAACAAGAACAGGAAGTGCTGAACTGGATCAGCGCTGTCATCGGTGAGCCCGTGACTAATGCTGCCTATGAAGACTACCTGAAGGACGGCATTGTCCTCTGCAAGCTCATCAACAAACTGTCTCCAGGATCCGTTAAGAAGATCCAGGAAAGAGGAACCAACTTCCAGCTTATGGAGAACATTCAGAGGTAAGGCCTCAAAAATTATCCATCTAGGTCATCTTGTAGACTGTAAACAAAAAACAAATGACTGCTGCCAAAATTTGTAACATCGATTTTTCAAACTAACGTTTTCATAGAAACAAAATTTTTCGAGTGTTGTGGTAAATCCACATAGATACAGTTATTTTAAGAAATTTTTTAACTTTTTTTAGGTTCCAAGCCGCCATCAAGAAGTACGGAGTGCCAGAAGAAGAAATCTTCCAAACTGCTGACCTGTTCGAGAGGCGTAACATTCCTCAAGTCACACTCTGCTTGTACGCTTTGGGCAGGATCGTAAGTGTCTTCTCAACGCTCTTCAATCAAATGAAAGTTATCTTCATGGTATTTAATTATATCGTGATATTATTCCAGACTCAAAAGCACCCCGAATGGACTGGTCCTCAGCTGGGACCTAAGATGGCGGACAAGAACGAGCGTACGTTCACTGAGGAGCAACTCCGCGCTCACGAGAGTGAACTGAATCTACAAATGGGCTTCAACAAGGGTGCGTCCCAATCGGGGCACGGTGGTTTCGGCAACACCCGTCATATGTAAACCATCAACCACTTATCGCTACTTTCCCACATGCTTGCCAATGAGACCAACCGAAATATTCGGAGTAAAACAGTATTTTTATGCATGTCAAACGAAGGTCGAAATTACATGACTTGTATTCTCTTCTAAGTCAATGTCTGCAGTGCTTAACAACGTCAAAGATTGTGTGATAGTTTTAAATTATTACTTAATTAGTAGGTACCTATTATAACTCCTAACAGCGCTATTTTTGTTAAGTATTTTTTTTACCAATATTTAAATGTAAATATTTAACTTTTATCTAATAAATATCGTTTGTAAGTATCAAGATTTGTTTCATTTGAATGTGGATCCTTTAAGTTGAAAAAAATAATGGACGAGGTGGAAACTAGTAATTGAGTGCCGACCTGTAGAAGGGCAAAAAGTTGTATAAAGGGCATCGTCAACCTGATGCATAATTAACATAATAATGATGATCATAACATGTAAAACTGGTTTGAAAAGGTGCTTACGGGAGCTATGACAATCGGGAGTGGTGCACAAAGAATAATGACAATACTGAATGGTTCAACGGTGAAAGAAAACATCGTGAAGAAACCGGCACGTCCTAGAACCAAAAATTCGAAGACGTGACATCTACCAATCCGCACTGCCACTCCCTCTCCCAGAGAGGAGATCTGTGTCCCAGCAGTGGGAACATTATAGGCAGATTATGCAATGGATCATTTAAAGGCTGTTATTAGACGGGATGATTTATTATTGAATATAATTTAAGTTTTCAACTCAGCTTACTCTCAACGAACGAGCAAACCGGATACTTTACAATGTGCTACAATTTAACAGGGATTAATAGAAAGAATTAAGAATACAGGGAGGGATAGATTACAATTTTTTTTATTTAGAAAATTAATTTGTCTATGTTGTTAACTTACTGCTACGTAAATATACTCTAATTATTATACCTACAGTCGAGATCAAAAAAAAACATTTTACACTAGGCGTTTTTGCCAACGTGCACTGCTGGGACACAAGCCTTCTCTCGGTGAGAGGGAGTGAGCCGTGCGGGTTGGTAGATGTCAGATGTCTTCGAATTTTTGGTTCTAGGACATGCCGGTTTCCCCACAATATTTTACTTCACTGTTTTGAGAGCAGTGGTTATGAAATTATTTACACAAAGTACAGCGTCTGTCTGGGTTTGAACCTACGATCTACAACTATTCATAACGATTACTTAAAGCAGGATATGTGCGAGCGGCTTTAGGATAGGACGCTACGTCGACATTCAAATATTGAAATATTAGTTAAATTCCACTGCTAAACAAGGTAAAGATATAGAATACTAGTTTTTACTCTCGGTTTCGACCGCGGATTAGTATAGTATCGATTATTTTTCTCAAAATATCGAAAAGGAAAGTGTTACTTGGAACTCGTCTCAATAATAAAATTCATCTCAATTTTAGTCTGTCTACGATTGTGCCAGAAACTTAAATATTTCTACATTTTAAATAATACATTAAAGTGCTGTTGGATTTGTGGTTTCTAAGCGAATTCCAAACAGATTGTTAATTTATGAAGCTTTTCATCCGGCAGCTATTTTTGTCCGCAGATATGTTTTCATTTTTCTTTCTCTTATTTCATCAGTGAGAGCGTTAGGACGTGGGCACAGACATTGATTAGTATCTTAAATAGTAAATATTTTATTTATTTCTATTTTGTAAGGGTTATCAAAGATATGAATGAGTTTATTGTTGTCATTACGCATAGATAAAAATAAATAGTGTCTCTAAAGTTTTCTACATCTGTTTTTATGATTGAATGTGAAAGTTCTCTTTTCATCCTAGATTGAAATGGTTTTTCCCTATAGCATAAGTATTATTGACTGTTTTTTTTATCCTCATTCGTTACTCTCGGCTCTCAATTTCGTTTGTTCCTTATTCGCGATTCCCAGTAAATTCATGAAAAATATGCTACTAACCCATACAATTTTCTACGAAATCCCGCCATGCAATGTCACACTTCGCAATATAATTTACGACGTTACGTTAGCTGTGCGCTATTTAGATTAAGTAATATTATTTTAGCTCAAAGACACAAGGAGGTCGTTCAACCTATTCATTCTTAAATCTATGCAAACTGCTTGTTTTTGTTGTGTGCATCTTCAGCAAATATAATACTTTGTCTTTACAAATAACAGCTCCTTAGTTTCATACATTTTATGTTTGTGGCTTTGCGATGTCGCCGTGGTGGCAAGAACATTAGTAGGTCAAGTGTCCTACGATTGTGATAAAACGAAAAAGTGAGGTCATGATTTGTTTTTGCTTAGAAACATGAAGCTCCTGGATGTTGTGAAAACGATACGGTAGACAAAGACAGCAAAATTAAAGAGAATAAAAAAATAGAAAATTGATTTAGAGGAAATAAAGATCAGGAAATTGATTAATTTTTGTAAGCATTACAATGAATGGCAGCAAACGAAAGGAAAGCTATATAAAGTTTGCCGAATTTTTCAGGTACTCTGACGTGGGTTTA
This sequence comes from Gortyna flavago, assembly GCA_963669345.1. NCBI lineage: Eukaryota > Metazoa > Arthropoda > Insecta > Lepidoptera > Noctuidae > Gortyna > Gortyna flavago. The sequence goes on from OY770129.1 coordinate 14,412,273, forward strand.
TGTAAAAAATTCGTTTACTCTTCCATTCACTGCAAGCCTAGTCCTCGCTAAGTCAACTGCGGACAGGCGTCTGTTTGTTTTACCCACGAACATTAATTTGACGGGCTTCTGTATATATATATCCATGGAATAAATAAATTATTACATCAGTTAGCTAGTGTTCCAGAAAGAGAAGTTCTATCATCCGAGCGTGGGTTCGACGTTACTATGAAGATTATTTATCTTGATCAACGGCCAAGATCCGAAGACGCTGTCGGATTTATCCTCACGACACACGACACCTTGACATTACATATTATATTTGTAGACTAATTACTTATAATTACGAGACATTACGTCAAGGTCAAGGGAATACGCAATTACTACGCCAAAATTCTAGTTAAAGTTTGATAATTACAAAGTGAGAACAATGTTTCGAGTATTTTGGCAAAAGTTCAATTTTCAGCGTGTTTTGGATTCATTTATAAAAAGCATTAAGCTGTACATGAAGAAGGGTTTTACACTAACCGGAAAGATCTCTTGGCAACAGTGCCTCATTAGAATTTTGTATTTTAAGATTTTTCATCGACATTGCGCAAGACTAGCTAACAACATCATAGTTTTTCTTTCTAAGGATCTATTTGTTTCTTTTTCTTGGATGTGTGTGTTTATTTCGGGTCGTTAGAAGCCCGAAAATCTGTCAACCAGTCTTACCAAGGGGTGTTGTAATACCCAGTAACTGGGTTGTGGAGGTCAGATAGGCAGTTACTCCATGTGTATTACTTGTATTCAGCTGCATCCAGTCTGACTGGGGGTCGACCCCAACCTGGTTCAGAAAAGGCTAGGCAGACGATATGTTTGGACAAAGCTAACAACATCTCCAAATAGTTTACGATAAACAAGCAAATATTCTCTCGCACCACTTAGGAATTTGCGTAAGTGTGTTGAGTCTGTCAAAAAGATAATGGTAGTCAGAAACAAGACGGTTTTGCAAAATCAGATATTATTTCGTAATAGACATTGCAAGTCAAGACAAGTTTTATTGTCAACTCGGCATTATATTGGTCAAGACAACACAACAGTCTATCGGGTGGACCCAGTTGTCAAAATCAATTCTTATTCAGTGTGAAGTCTCTTTTAACGCCCCTATTCGACTGCGTTTTATAAGATAGTGCTTACAGTTTCCTGCATTACTGAATTTAAATAGCAAACGATGAGAAGTATTTACATTTAGATCTACGTTTCTTTGAACTACGAAATATATTTCATTTGCTTTTTAATGTAAACGTTCCTATTAGATTTTTCTAAAGCATTTGATACACATAAGCATGACATAAGGTTGGTAAAGTACTAGAGCACGAAACAGGAATTTTGTGTTAGTCAAAAGTACGTAGTTAATATTGTGATACGTATCGTAGTTACTCCTTTTATTTTCAATTATTTTCATGAGTCATTAGCATTTCATAGTGGCATTATTTGCACGGATCCCAGTGGCAATTGATAGGGTGCCTGTAAGGGACTAACTGCGCCCTAAGTAGTTTTTTGTTTCCGATCATCTGGAAAAATAAATTGTGAGTTTATGTCCGGTATGTCCTGCAAATATATAGATACATATACATAGATACTTACCCAAATTCAGTCCTTATAATTTCTTGCACGCAGGCAGAGCAAATGCAGCAATTACCTTACCGCTTATGGTATGATCAGTACTATTATTTCACAACAACCTCCTCTAGATTCTAATGCCCATGTAACTGGTACTACGTGTTGTACACCAGTGGTTGACTAAACTGCACCGATTGCATCTCACTTACGGGTCAAAGTCGTTCAGCGACCTCGAGGACAACATCAAGAATAAAAACTCTTAGGAAATCACTCAGACAAAAATAAACTAAAAAATCATGTGGAACTGTTGATGTACGGTATGTAGATCGTGGGTTGAAGGTTGTTTAAGAGCTGTAGAAGCAAAGCAAATAATGTATCGTGATGACATTCTGGTTAGAGAATATCAAATAAAAATCATTTATACCTTTCTCTTTTTTTCTTCGTCGTTCATTTTGTCCCACGCATTGTGTTGCGTTGCTAGATGACTTGTTTGTCCCTTTGCATCATTCTACAGCTTGAGGTCAAACGTCTGTTATGTGGTTGTCTATTTAATTTTAAGCTTCACAATAAGTAGTAAGAAGTACATTGTCTATACAAAATGAATGAAATATATCAAAAGATTTTCTAGTTTTACTAGAATTAGGAGCCTTGTTAAATGTTCAGCAATCGTCTGTTATGTCTTGTCCGTTTTCAATGTTTATTGAACAAGAAACATACATTCGTATTTATTTTCCATTCAGAAAGCTATAAGTCGGTTGAAAGCCGTCGTATATTATAATAACTTCAATATTTTTTTAACCGACTTCAAAAAAAAGGAGGAGGTTCTCAATTCGTCGGATTTTTTTTTAATGTATGTTCCCCGATTTCTCGAAGACGCCTGGACCCATTTGGTAAATTTTTCTATTGTTTGAAAGGGTATACTCCCAAGTTGGTCCCATTGTCAGCAAGTTGGAATCTGATGAGAGGATCCCATGGAAATAGAGGGAAACCCTCAAATTTTATTGGCAAACCTATAGCGATTTGGATATTTTTTAGAGTAACTTTAGCATTTGCTCTCGGAAATCATCATTTGTTAAAGTGGAGCTGATGATGAAGACCACAGACGGCCATCGGAACTACTCAATGATAAATATTTCACGGGTTGCGATTCGATTACTTTAATATGGTTGCTAAACAATTTATGCTCGTCACAATGCTTATGGTGAGTGATTGTTGAGGAGTTCTCCTGGATCTTACCAGGAGAACTCCTCAACAATTAACGTCCCAGCATCGGGAAAAGCAATATTTTGTAAAAGGTGATTGACGTTAGGCTATTGTAACTTAGATAAATTACAAACTCTCTCACAAAAAAGTGAAAAATAAAAACTTTTTTACAAAAAAAAAAAAACAATTGACTTCCAAAAAAAAAACTACAAAGTGATAAATAGGTAACTAAATAATAATAAATAAAAAAATAAAGTTTTTTTTGACAGGATACTATCATAACTTCATAAGACATCCGCACCAAGAGTGGGAGCATGTTAAATGGTCTTTAATACAGATTTCAGCATTACAAAGAATCCTATTCCTAACATATCATTTAGACGTGTTTGTAGGTATCTCTTGTTACTTGGTATAATATCATCATTTATTGATCTTTTCTCAAAAGATAATAGTTTATGTCATCGGTATGTTATGATATAAGATTTACTTGGTAATATCATCGCAACGTCTATGAGAAACTAAGTTGCATCATTGAGTTTTTTTATTATATCCCATGTAGATTTTTGTCACAACAAGAAGGAAACCTGGCTAACATTTGAGGAAAGTACATAATAGATACGCATGTGCACTAATCACGTCATAATTTATCATCAATAATAAAGATATGATAATGGATTTGTATATTTTATTTAAAAACTATATATTATGATAATCTAGACACGGTGATAATCAGAGTTCAAGGTGATTTAGTAAACTAGCAATAATATCAGGGCATCTGAAAATTTGCGATTCATATACCCAGTGATGCGATCAATATTAAGCAATAACATAAGGTTGTGCAAACGCAAAGTAAAGAGCAAATTATAAAGCAAGTCATCGTATGATCAGCACGAGTACGTTCACAGGGGGGTTTGTCTGTGCATGTGTTGTAAGGTTGTGCAAAGAACTTGAACGAAAAACATCGCGCGATCGACAGTGACAAAATCTGACACGCAACCTTTTTCGAATCTATAGAAACACACACAACGTAATATTGAATATGTCTACTTGTGAATCAAAAATAGCTGCTCCAAATTTTTCTATGCATTTTTTCTCAGAATTCCGAGCAGCGTCTCTGAATTTTATTGGAATTGATAGATATGGCTCCATCTGGTTAGACTGGAAGCCGATCCCAATATAGTTGGGAAAAGGCTAGGCATCTGCCTACACTTTTCCCATTTCATCAGATGATGATGATGTCAATAGATACGTCACAAATGTACGGAATACACTAGAACATTCGAAAATTTCAATAGCGCTGCTAGTTGCAAAATAACACTGGCGACGAAAAAAAAGAAAGAGGTATAGGAACATGTACTAACATGGCTATAAAATATAAATTCACAACCGTAAACTACAAGATAATTAGCCAATATTATAACAATAAGTCTACACAGGTACAAACGATTACCAAACGTTCGCCGTGTCGAAGAAGAGGGAATTGATGTTACGGAACGAATGTAACACTTACTTCTTACTGCACGTAAGGTCTTAATTGCTAGTCAACTAGTCTATTTAACCTGAACTAGTTATGTGCGTGTATTTGAGGAAATCGTCTTCATTTCCTTGATTACTGCAGTACAAGCAATAGATTTACTAGCAGTTGTGTAAGAATGTCTTTTGTATTTAATTTAAGTGATATATTCTCCAGAAACGAGGAAATATTGATTGGACGCTAGATTGAATCTTTGCCTAAACTTCCTTCTCTGTCTTAAGTTAAAGAATAAGCTTTTTTCTTACCGCCTTTCACGTCCAATACACCTCTACTTATTTGTTTCTATAATTTTTCATTATCAAACATTGCATCATTATTCTCACCTCTGTTACATAACTGGCTGCTAATTGACAAAAAGGCAATCTTACAAACTTTATATGCATTATTAGTAATATTATCTTAAGCAACGATAAGTTCAAGCTTTATTTACATAGTTAACAATTGCGTATAGCCCCCCTCCTCGTGGCTCTCTTGAGACATGTGGAGACCCGTAGAGCGGGGCCTTAGTATCGCACCACCACCTCGAGCTGCCTGCTCGGGGCGAACCTCACTAGCTTTTATAACCACAAAAGATGCCGAACCAAAACATGCAGTTTAAATTATTTATAGTGACATTAGTGCTCCACTGTACCACCGGAGAATATTTTAAAACGAAACGTAAGTGTTTTTGTATACAGCATGCGCTATTGCATAGTGCCAATTTATATGATGACCTACATACAGTGTACAACGTTTTATTTCTGTGTAATCAGACAGTCCCGGTGCTTTGCATTCCATAATGTTCTGTTCTGTATTGCATAAATCGATTATGGCCGTTATATCATGAAGCGTTACGGCATTTTCTAAGGTATGTAGTGGAATGATCACGTCGCTGTGACAATAATCGATGGCAACTTTTTTATGAACTTTGGTTTTTTAACACTATTTCTGTAAAAACACTTCCCCGAAGTAGTTATTGCAGTTCTTTTGTAAAGTGACCTTATTTTATTTGTGACGAAACATAAAAGCAGTTTAATATTGTCTACAAAATGTGTGGAGCAAGAAACATTTATTTCCACACTACATTAAAATATAGCTGCTTTACCGCAAGTTAATGTGATTCCATCGAGTTGTGTACCAATTGCGTTTCAGTATGCAGAAAATATCGGTTACCAACTTTAAAATCTGCGCTAATCATTATCAATACGCAAAGGACCGATAAATTAAAAACTACTTAGTGCTTCTAAAATGTATGCAGATCTATTGGAATGTGTGCATGCTTTGTAGATCCTATGAGCAAAATATAAATTATATGTTATGTAATGAAACTTGGGTGTAGCAATCCAGTCGCTAAGCAATAACCCATTTAAACTTGAGGGCCTAAGTAGTGGTTAATGTTGACAAACTTTTAATTAATAGTTAATTTTGGTTTTAGTTAATTTTATTTTACTTATTTTTAAATTAAATTTGAATTGTGTTTGTACGTATTACTTCCTTTGTCTATATCTACGAGTATAGCAGTTATCCCTTGACCTCTATGAATCGTAGATCTTTTACAGATGTCACGGTAAAAGTGCGTACTTGCTTGAACTAGATAAATTCATGTCAATGCCAAGGTTGGCAGAAAGTAATTAGTCGTTTGAATACAAAGTGCACTTTTCAACAGAATTTCAACAATAGGTTAATGTTTTGTTATTTTTAACTGATTCTAGTTTTAATGTTTGTTTATTTATGTTAATTTCAGCAAGTTTCGTGAAGACATGTTTGAAAAGCGATCCAGATTTCGACGACTGCTCGCGGCAAGCCGTGCAGCAGCTGTTCGATGCGCTTGGTCCAGGTAATTATTATGCTTAGCTTTTATTTAATGTTTATATTTCACATTCTTAAAAGCTTCGAGAACCTTGAAAGTTCTGGAAGTATTTTTATTGTTAAAGTTTGCTTATAATCGTAAAAGTTTGGCTAAAAAGGTAGACCGATTTTGCGATCATTGAATTTACATTTCGATGTGCATAAGCATACCTTATTTTGTGCAACTGTTAACCCACCGGTTCTTAGTCTAAAAATAGCTAACATGTCTTGCTCAAGCAAAACATCTGTAAACACAGTCAAGTAGCCGAAGCCCGTAGCTGCAATATATTAGTGAAATTACCAAAACAGACGCAACACTTTTGATTAGTTTTAGTAGTACGCTGTTTAGTTAGGTACGAATGGCTACCAGTCAGCCATCCAGTCAACTTCGTAAGTAGCTGGCACGCTTTCTGAGTGCCTGGTTCGTTGCACAACTATGCACAGCTGTTCGTGTTTCGCGCCTCGCACGATAGTATGCCACTTGTCGGCGCTGCACTCCTAGTACAATGTGCCCCCACGCGTTTGTTAACGTTTGCACTGTGTATTGCCACTAATCGGTTAATTACTTCTGTTTCATGCTACTTTATTTTATTAATATTTTCTCTTCGATTGATAAATTGGGTACCTATTCTATTCTCAACAAATTTTTAATTTACGTAGGTATTAACTTTTTGCTTTACGATTTTTGGGAAATCATTGTCACAGAGTAGTTCTGAACACAAACACTAATTATTTGTTATTTACGTCTGTAATTCTCTTTGGAACACAATTTCCAAAAAGAAATGCATTTTCTACTAAATACTGTTAAATAGCTAGCATGATAGTGGGTTGGTAGATTCACAAGCCACTGGGCTAGTCACATAGCCTCAATTACGAAACATTTGTACATAACTTGCGGAAAGCGAAAGCGCTATTTCTTAACCATACTCGTGTGACGCCTCGTGGTATCAAATACAGCTTGATATGGCTATACTTTCATTCACAATTATTTAGAAGAAATGCACAAATTATTCAATATCAGTAGGTATCATCTTATAAAACATTGTCTTTGGTTGGTATTTGGGGCTTGCACTGCACCTAATCTTGTCGCGAGACAACTAGCGACATCTGTTTCTATCCCATTGAAACAATTTTTATTTTCGTCTTTAGGTCTTCCAGAGATTGGAATGATGCCTTTAGATCCCCTGAAAATCCCAAAAATAAGGATTCTACAAGGTGACGGCCCTGTAAACGTCAATGCTGCTCTCGATGACGTCACTGTTACTGGGTTTGGGAAGACAGAAGTATTGTCTAGCCAGTAAGTATTATCGCTGTGGATTCATTACACCCTGGTACCCTAGACGACTGTTTGATCGACTAAGTTGTGGAAATTGTATTCGAGTATCTGTTTTCTCGTTTGATTGTTTACGAGTTGGGCTCAAGCGGAAAACAACACATTTCCCATTTAATGCAATACTGTCAAATTGGCTACTGGCTCTAAATTTGTGACCTTATGAGGCTGTAGTCTACGGCACGGGTGCAAAAATAAAACAGCGAAACGACTCTCGAATTCACCTGAATTTCACCTTAGTTTTTCTAAAACTAAGTTTTTAGGTAAGTAAGTTAAGTAATTGAGATTTTTTATAAAGTATGTTGATATTTACTTCTTATTTTTCAGAGTGGACGGCAAAACATACGACTTTCACACAAAAGTCCGAGTTCCAAAAATAAGGATAGAGGGTACTTATGACCTGAAAGGGAAAATATTGCTAATTCCCTTGGTTGGGCGCGGCGTTTGCTGGTTTGAACCAAGTATGTCAAATTTTTTTTTTTTTCAATTTTTTATGTTTTGATTCCGTTTTCAAGATAAATTTTCTGTTTTCAGCCAATATGACAATTGATATTATAAGCGATGTCAAAACGTACACTAAAGATGATCTTGTATTTTTCAACGTCACTGGTGCACATGTTAAGTATGCCATTGGAGGGCTAAAATTACGCATGAACAATTTATTTGACGGCATTGAGTCGTTGGGTGAGTAAAATCAAATGCATTATTGTGTTTTTTTTGTTTTCAGTATGACGTTCTAGTTATTTATTGATTTTTGCAACCATATTAAATGATATTATTCATGATATCACTTAAGAATTAAAAAAGTTGAATTGAATTGAGCACTTTTAAGCTAGCCTAAGCATGGCTAAAAATATGTTTATTGCCTTCCAAGAAAAAACTTGCCATCATTGTAGATAATTTTGGAAAACCAAAATTATAAAACCATAGAAATATTTATTTAGCACATACACTGCCCTCTGTATTGTAACTATGAAGTCTTACAGCGCCATCTACTATCGAGTAGCAGCAATAGTACTTTTAGATTTCCGAGACATTCTATTTGCTCAAAGGTGGCGTTGATGTGCGGAGCTGGTGTCAAGTCATTTCTGGCTCCATCATTTTATGATGCCCTGGTACTAACGTGTTACAAATTGCAACGTTGAGACGTTTCGACGTCGCTGTACGTTTGACAACCGCTCGCTCACTGTTGCCAATTTTAGTCCTTTTTGAGATTTCAAATTGATATAAACAGTCACCTCATTATAGGATTGTTCGTTTATTTATTTTAATACACTTTGTATTTAGTCACTGAGAATAAGGAAAAGTAACTAATGATATTTTTATACTAGATTATTCAAAAGAAATAACAAAATTCTCGCAAAATATTTTGCGAAAGTTATCAACGGTAACCTTGACGTATATAGTGTCTTAACGTAATAATAGAGGGCGGTTACTGTACTATTAGTTTTAAAACGATGGTATTATTTTGTTTATTGTTGCTGTTGAAGAAGATTTTAAGAGTTAATATTTTTTCTTTCTTTTTCAGAGGAAAGTACCAACGCCTATTTGAATGCAAATTGGCGACCAGTATCCGAATCTTTGCGACCAATATTATCAAAGACGATAGAAGACATTTTACTTGGTTTTATGCAAAGATTATTCAACAATTTACCAGGACATTACATGATCGGTGATGTCAAACTTGGCTTGCCAAGTAAAAAGACAGATAAAAAAGTTTAATAATCAGTAATTACCATCATAGTTTTAATAAACAAATAATTATTTAAAAACGAATTAGTTAGATTAGGATTAACTAAGGATTAACTACTCTAAACATGATTGTCTTAGAATTATTTTTTTTACGGTAATTCTCATGTATTTTGATGAATGTAAAATGAAAGCTTGCGTTTGTGTACAATTTTTACTTTTATAGAAATATCTACAATGTCGATAATGTCATTATCGACTATTGAAAATAAAAATCTGATACTTAATTGGTTGTAAATTGAATGAATTTGTATTGAATCCGAATGGAGTTGCGTTACCTTGACTGAAAAACGGTTGTGTTGTGTAAATATTGAAAACTATACCTAAACACATTTGAGTGCATTTTTATTTTTAACCTCCTCATTAGTGTAACAATTATTTCATCCTTTGGTAATTAAATCATTCCAGTGAAAATTGACACTGTGCCAAAACGTGGAGTTTTACGAAACCACACTTTGTTTACACACCTGTTATTTTCAGGTAGCTTGGCTTAGGTTAGGCTTAGTCACCGTTCTGTTTTTACAGCATCATAAAAACAGACTTCACGAAAACAGTGTTTTACCAAATTTTTCAACTTTTCATTTCTTAGGCGCAATCTATGGTAAATTGTCAAACCAAAAATGAAATACAGCATTCATTATTATTTCAAGATAACACCTGATAAATTCAAGGCCCAATCTTTCAGCTTGAACTAGTTTGTAAACATGATAAACAATTATTCCAGATGCCATTGCTATTAAATTATTTCTCTATTTGTAATTTAAGCAAGTGATTGCAATTTTTTTTTTCAGTAGCTTTATAAGATCTTAGTCTATTATATCAAAGTAAGTATAGTAAATAAAATAAAATCTCTTACCTGCCAAATAGGACGTCCAGGCATTTTGAAAAACAAGGATTTCCAAAAACTGTCACTAATGTACACAAAATCACACACGTGAACGTTTCACACGGTGGTCACTAGATGGCTCTCTCACCAAAGTTGAGAACAAAATAAGCGTTACTCGCTTCTATAACCAGTTTTATACGCCAGCAAAGCTCTATCGATGTAAATACCAGTGCGAAGAAACACGACGCAGAAACGAGGGAACGATCGACAGAAATATCCCCTTACGTGGTCAGTACCGTTTATTGCGGAATTTCTTTGAAATAAATAGGTACATACGATAATAATTCACACCCATGTCCGTAGTCTATACTTTTCAGTTGTATAAATAGCTCAGTTTTATTACTGGACTAGATAATTTTCTGTTTTAAACCAGCAGAGTGCAGCATGCACGTTCAGCTTTTTAAACAAACACTGTACTTTATTGCCAATTTATAGTTTTAAAATTTTTTTAGACTGTTACTGCAAATAAACTTAAACCAATATCTACTTAAAACTAACAACACTTTATTTTCAATTAAATCGCTCGAAGTGGTACCGAGGGGACCAGCTTCTCTGGTTTAGTGAAATAATCACCAATGGCTGTTAATAATATGAAATTAGTTAACTGGTAATGTGGTTGATATAGGGCCTACAAAAGAACTAACTAAGTCGAACAATTGGTTTGTTCAGGAGCTCCTGATCATCGACCCCTGAATTATGCTGAATTATTGGACATAAACATTTCAACAAAGGCTAGATTACAGCTGTGATCCTTCTTTAGTTAACATGCTATCTTTACTAAAACTGTTTAAAGTTGATTCGAGGGAAGATGAAAACGTGTTCACGAGATTTTTATTAATAGATTCTATTTTTGGTATAAGGCTGGTCTCAAATGACGAATTTCCTAGTCCGATAGTCCCACCCGACTAACATACACTTGTCTGATTCACGTTAGATCGGCAATGTTACATTTATAAAAAAGGGTTGGGTTATAAAAAGAAAATACTATTATTAGACTGCGTCGCAGCAGACACCATAGAAGACGACGGGATGAGCTGGAGAAAGAAACGACCAGTGGTCCATTTTAGCCCTAGATTGAAAGAGCTGGAAGTCATGGGGAGAAGCCTTTGCCTAGCAGTGGGATTATTATGGCTAACAGCAATGCTATTCTGTGAAAATCTTGCCGTGAAAACTTAAGTGAAGTGAGCATAAACTGAGTTGTTAATAGTGTCAATCCTTAGTATCAGACTGAATAACAGCCTACTTCCAGCTCACTTCACCTAAGTTTTCACGGTAAGATTTTTACATATTAGACCGGCAGTAACTGTAACTATTATTACAGACATCCACAAGATAAGATGAAGGTTGATTAAGATATCGGACAAGAAAATCGGGAATTTACTCCCAGCCTAAACTGAAATGAGGTTGAAACTTTTCACACTTTGTTTTAAGCTTTGTGATTCATAAATTTCTGAGTTTTATTGGTGTGGTAAGATGTTATATAAGTATCAATGGTTTGCGATGAACCGGCGCGGCGCAAGTAGGTTAATGAAACGAAAAGTAAAGAAGGATGAATTATGAATAATAGGCCGCATAACACATGATGAGTATTTAGTGAGTAAGTATACAGCAGTAGTTCATTAAATAAAATAGAACAATCATAAAACCTTCATAATATTATTTCTAAAAAACAAAAAATGATTTTTTTTTTATTCTGTTGGCGACTCCTACATCAACTGTTTCTAGAAATTCTTAAATTGATAAAAATCAGGGTATTCCATTCATATTTTGAATTTATGTCAAACAAGATTAATGCAATATAAAAAATAAAAAATTTGGAATACCTTGCCAACAATATCATTTTGACGTTTCATCAATGTGTTGGTGTAGTATAAAAAGTGCAGCGGTTTGCGCCGTCATATCAGTCATCGATGCAATTATATTACAGGGCCGTTTTATGCGGTTTGGTGCATCGAACTACTTCTTTATTCTGCATTCCTCGTACATTGAGTTCCTGGTAAGACAATTTGTTGCAGCATCTTACTGCAAATCATTTGCATGCACATAATATAACTGTAACGCAAATGTGACATACGAAGGTCGATAAGCAAATTCTGTTTAGCTCTATTTTATTTACTCTCGCGATTGAGTTAGCTCAATAACATTATAATAATCATTAAAAATACATATTCGCAACATTGTGTTTGTATTATTTATAGATATGGTAGAACCCTGTTCCACTCAAAAAGAAAATGGTTGACGCATTTGTGCCACAAAATGTTGACTCCACTTTATAAAATACTTATAAAGTTAAGTTAGACAGCTGGTTTAATCCATCTCTTGCAAGATCTCTAGAGTTGGTCCTAGGAGTTAGTACAAATTATTGTATGGAATTTACATGGATTTCTGTTTAATTGAAAATTGGAAGAAATACGCATGATGAACGCGTGAATGCGAAAATGTCAACTAGACACGCATAAAGACAAAAACAACGGATGAAGGTCGGTCCGGTGAATGACCGAGAGATGCGCATTGACCCAGAGAAGGGTGCTCGAAGGGGATAGGGCCCCTTTGGTGTCGCTCACAAAAGGAACGAGCACCAGGGTAACATGAACGCTAGAAGGTTAAGCTGCATACATGCACTTTGCACCGAATGAGCGTGACGTCATCCAGTTCGTGCTGCATTGTTTACCGCTGCATTGCAATTTTGTAATGTAATCATTCATTTACTGGCGCTGTTTTATCACTCAGACTTTGTACAAACACTACTGTTTTTGAAATATTAAGTTTTTATTGGGTTGTTTAAGAAATATTCCTCAAAATGTAACTTTTTTTAAATTAAACAAATATTCATCTGATAAATAAACAAAATTTAAAATTTCTAGGCTATCAAATATAAGGCCCAAATATTCTATAAAAGTGTCATAATTACCCTTGCTTAAAAAATTACAGTTAAAATAAAATGAAACATAATTATCCGGGACGCAATAAGGTCACCCTATTTTATAACTGCTTTTTCCTTGAACTAATTTCCCATTTTCAAACATTCGATCAAGATTCAAGAAGTATTTGTCTTTTGTTTCATTTTGAAGAATAGTTTGAACAATGAAACGAAGATATTTTTAGCGAGGTGATGATTGAATAATGTTTGACATGTTTGCCCTTGCGTCCCACCCTCTGTAGATATTATTGAAAAACATGTTATATTCGCATCGTGAACGAGACTGTTCGTTTAGTCAGTAAACTGAAATAGGTCGTACTTCTGAACGGTTCAAGGTAGGGCTACAGGAATAGCTTGTGAGTAAACTTCTTAAAATAAAATCATCCTACAGATGTCGTTTGATGCTTCGCTTGCTCATCTATCGGCACCATCTATTCATTTTTAAGGACGCTCAACCATAGCTCAAAAAAAAAGCTTCAAGATTATTTTTATCAATTTAATAATCAGTATTATTAAAGTTATAATACTGGTTTCCAGTATTATTAAAGTAATGCTATTATGTAAGTAGTAATATTTTAAAATAAATGTGAGGTGTTGATATTATTTTTACCTCCAAGAACATTTAACTCGCAATCTGTTATCTTTGCAATAATGTTATTGCATTGCGGAATATTTTCTTGTCTAAGTTGAGATTAGTAAATTATGTGAGTAGGTTTTATTAACGATGTTAAAAAATACTTTTTTTCTGAGTCAGTCGCTTCTTTTACGAAGTATCATGTATTGTATAACCGACTTGGCAAAGGTGGAAATTGTGTTTGCCAGCAATATTTTAGTATTCTAAATCTTGTAAGAAAAACCATGTTTCTTATATTTTTGAATTTGCACTCTAAATACTTTCTTTTACTTTCAGAAATCAAGAGTGTAATATCCTTAGTACAAAACCGCTTATTTGAATTCAACTTTTGCATTTCATAAACATAGGCACAAAATTGTTTTTGAAAAATCCAGGAACAAAATTAAGTTTGTATGTAGGTAATTCCAAGTTAAAATAGATGTCCGACATTCAACTGTTTTAGAGCTTATTCCAGAATTACTGGCTGGATAGACTCCTTGGTATTAAAAGAGGTCAACCGTTAAGAATGACAAGGCGAACGGGGCGCCAAGAATGGCACGTTCGGAACGTTAGTGGAGAATCTGGAGCAGGCAGTTACGATCGCCATGTACTAGGACAACATAAAGCCGTAGTAGTAATACGAGTAGCAATCAGACGGATTTACTGCTCCCTGGCGGCTAATAGCGACACTTTTCATTCTGACGTCACTTTTTAACTGTTTTCCGTGAACACAGATGTCGCAGCATTAAAGATTGTGTGTAACAAAGGTATTGCTAGCGCCACAGTCGGCACACAATACGACAAATTTTTAATTTAGTTTACCTTTGATCATGTCAAGGGTGTTCTTATATTTGATACGTAGATGAAAGCCACGTACAGCGTAAGCGTAGGAGGACAGTTACCATGATTACCATAATTTTTAAACTGTTTGACTGTTTGTTTGTCGTTTTTACCTTGATTAACAGACCAATCTAATCGTAGGCTAACTGTGAACTACCGTGATAACACACGCGACAAGACATTATCTTCGTAGGCGGGGCTTTATCAATTTAATACTAATGGTTTCTCACAGATTTAACAACTTTCTTGCAAAATATAGGTACCAACTGTTTCATGTTAACCTATTGCTTCTGCTACGCCTGCTACGATTCGAACTGCTACGATAATGAAGCGATGGCCGCTGGAAGTGTCGTAGGTCGTAGCGCTACGGCTACGTCATGTTGACAACACTTCTTGTTAATTTATTTATTTACTTATCATTTTAGACTGGTCCCTTTATATGGGCGATAGTGATAATGTTTAGGCCAATCTCAACGGAGACTAGTGATATAGGCAGGACATCTGCATGAGCGTGCGCGCAAACATAGGTGCAGTTTATGCTAGGTAATTGCGTAACATCCTGACAGTAATACAATGGATTTCATTTTGACAGTTCAACATTTACGTTGTTAAGCAGATATTATTGTATTGTATTTTACTGTGTGTACAGTCAACAAAAGAGATAAGTATGCAGGATCGTCGGATATAGTTGAAGTTTAGTAAGAAACCGATGAATGTTCTCGAATAAAATAAGATTTTATTAATAGAAAACAAACAGCTCATTTATCAAATTAAATTTCAGTGGACAACATACATCGGTTTCTTACTAAACTTCAACAATATCCGACGATCCCGCATACTTATCGGTTTTGCTGACTGTACCTATATAAATAACAGTTTTTTTTTTCGAAAATAGTTATTACGCAATGGAATCATTTTGAAGGGTATCTATTGCTAATTTAATCCATAGCTTCATACCTATGTTCGAACAAAAAATATATTTATTTTATTATTTAATTAGCAATAGATATCCTTCAAAATGATTTGGATTGTGATTGATAGCGTGTTACGCAATTAGTTTTACTGTCATCTCTTATCCGATATTAGGAACTTTGATCACGCCTGATGGAAAGCGATGGACGAGGTCAATGATGGAACCAGCGAGCCCAGAAGATACCTGTGTAGCTTTGAAGGCAGACGGGTTATATGTATGTGGAAGGAACACAGAAGCTGGCACTTTGGTTGTGTGCTTAAAATATGAAGGAGAAGCGCTGATAGTAAGTCAGTACGTCTGGTCGGAATATCAGTGCGGATGTGAGTATGATCTATCTGAGTTTTGTGTCTATGATTTTTCATTATGTGTTTAAAATATCTTTTTCATTTTAGGGTTTCAATAAATAAAACAAACCGTTGTTCGAAATGATTTACCTAGCAGAGAAATATTTACACAATAAATTAATTAAAAAAGTAGTTATGTATGTTAAACATTTACATCAAAGTAATTTAGTGAGATCCATCCATTACATGAAAAGTTTTCAGTGCCTTAATAAATAATGTTAAAAGCCCAAAAAATTGTAACATTTTCCACTGTTTGGACTTATACAGTAACATACACAAATATAATAATAATATCTACTAGATATTTGGCTTAATTATTGCACGCTAATAGAAAGTATAACTTTCATTAATTAACACAGAAATATTATAATGTTTATTATCTACTAACATTCAAGTTAATAAGCTTATTGCTTGAGACACGTAGTTTATTGTATTTACAATGTTTTTTTTTAAACTTAACGTTAATATAACATGTCAAGTTGTATTTTTATCCTACATCAAAATAATCAGAGCTAAAATGGCCTTCCACGTTTTCCGGATACGCATGATCATAATTATGCCAGATAAGTTAACCAGAGCTTATCAGGAGGTTAGGAAACAGGTCATAAATTATGTGTTTTTACTAAACACTATAAGGCCACGTCCTAAACGAAACGGATAGTCGCGCGACCACGCGATTCACGCGCTCTTTTACAATAAATCTGAAAATAACATTCGCGCGCGATCAATCAAGTCGCGTTTGTACGTCAGAATAAAATTCATACAAAGGATCGCATCGATTGCTTACTGGCGCGACGGTCGCTTTGGGTTAGGACCCGGGTTAATGTGTCGCTTATTTACATTAATCTAGCTCCGACACATTATTTATTAGCGAACTACGTTGAAAGCGGGGACGAAATAGCAGCAGGGTCCAGATTATTAAGAAAATGTCAGAAAAGTACTTTTCACTGTTTACACTAACTCATCGTAGTCATTGAAACTTTGATCCATAACACTTTCGAAAGACGGCAATGACTTCTTCTGGCAGGCCACTTCTTTTTGTGCCAACAATCTGTCACACTCCGTCAAACGTGCATGGAGTACGTCATATACGCGAGTCATTGAAGCCACCTTCTCCTTGCAAGAAGGGTCAGTTTCTATAGCAAAGAGTCGGGAATCCAGTAGCTTTATTGCAGCAACGATGTAATTCCTTAAGGTTTTCGTCTTGTGTTCAGCGCTAATGCGTTCTAGGAAAGCGCAGACTTGGCTTTCTCCACACAGAAGAACGTCTACATCGTATGCTAATGGAGAATGTTGTCTATGAAGGAAAACGATCAACCTCTTCGCATACCGGCGATATGTTCTGTACGCCTTACGCTTCCTCGCTCCGAGCGTTCTTCCCATGGTCATGGACTTCTTCATATCATCGATAACAGCTTTATATCCAGCATCGACTTTAGAATCGAATATATCTTGTAAGCGAGTTTCGACTGGTTGCAGTTCGTAAGGAGCTGGAGATGGTGGAAGGGATGGTGATGAAGGAGGGGGGGATGGTGGTAGTGGGTTTTGCGTATTTTCTTCTTCACTAGACTCGCTTGAAGCTCTTCGGGCTACTGGACTAGCCTCTGGTGCTGGGTACGGCCGCGGTCGTTTTCTAGTTTTCTGGACTCGAGCGGGTCTTGGCGCTGTCCTGGCATTGTAAGCAGTCAGAACATTTGCATCTTGTTCAGTAAGTGGCCGGGTCCGCTGCGTGGCAGCTAAGGGTATGATTCGTATCTTGACTAGGCCGTAACTTTGGTGTATTTTCGCACGAATTCGAGGGTCTTCGTAATCGGATCCCCAAAGGTCTCTGATAGCTGATTCCTTGAGGTATCGTACTTGGCACAGTTCTCCATTGAAGAATCGTTTTCGTTGTTGTTCGTTGAGCGCATCTCTTTCGGCGCCGGTAAGACCATGAATCTTGGTGAGATGGTCTGGTAATTTGCCGTAAGTGAATCGTGCGCAGTTCTCTATAGGGCACGGAATGTTTGCATGATTTTGTTTCTTGGTGCGAGGGACTGCTGTTGCTGGTCGAGGGGTGGCCATGGTTCCAATCTGGAACAAAATTAAAACATCGAATTAGTAAAGTAGCCAGTATCGACTCGACAGCTATATGTAAATAGGTCTGGGGTACGGTTTTACGCCGTGTATAGGAGCATTATCTTATAACTACAAGTACTTGAAGTATGTAATTTTTTCAAGGACCCGACGGCTCAATCTGCCATGACAAAGCAATGAAATAACATATTAAATTGGCAATGACTTTAGATCTCAACTATTTTCTTTCATTGCAGACAATCTAAACAACGTCGGAGCTAGCTAATGAAGACTTGAACTAATCAACTTTTTCAAACCGAGACGCTGAACAAATGTTTTGGATAGAGTCCAGTTAATTTATTTAGAGGGTGTTTATCGACACAAGGGTAGCTGTCCGAGTATAATAATTGTGTTGACGGAGGCCGGGGGCTGTTTGCGCAGTCCCGGCCTCTTGTCCTACGTTTAATTTATTGAAAACAATGCTAGCAGGCTATGCGAAGGAGGACGTCTTGTTGTCCGTTTGTATTGATGTATGTTGTTGTAGATGATGGTGGGTGACGACGCTTGCGGCGGTCAGTGTGAACTGACGACATTCACGCTACTAAAATAAACAGTTCCAAATAGGTACTTGGTACATGAGGTTATAATTGTGTATTATCTAGGTAAGTCTTGTAGATTTTTTTGATGATATAATGAGCGTGTGGTCAGGTACAAAAGTCTGACAATCAAGAAGTATCGTATTGTCCAGTAACTGGGTTATAGAGGTCAGATAGGCAGCCACTCCATAAAAAATACTGGTATTCAGGTAAATTAAACCTTTCGAATCAATTGTCACCGAAATCTTGAATTCTAGATTAAATTTTTGCTTTCGTTTTTCATTACCTACTTATTTACTTGAATATCATTTAACAATCTATCTTTATCTTTATACTAATAATAAAGCTGAAGAATTTGTTTGTTTGAATGCGCTAATCTCTGGAACTAGAGGTCGGATTGAAAAAATGTTTTTGCATTTGATATATATAGAAGGATATGAGGGGCCCGTGGCTAAATAATAACAGCCGCACAGGTCGATTGATCAGGTTAAGCTATGCTTGCCGCGGTTGGTCTGTGGATGGGTGACCATCTTTAGATACACCCCTCCGTGTCTCGGAAAACACGTTAAACTGTCGGTCCCGGCTGTCATTCGTGGATCTTTGACAGTCGTTACGGGTAGTCAGAAGCCCGAAAGTCTGACAACCAGTCTTACCAAGGGGTATCGACACGCTAAGAAGAAAAAAGTATGAAATAACGATAAGCGAAAACAGAGCGACGGAGTGGATCGGGAGCAAGAAATTTCACGCGGACGAAGTCGCGGGCAGAAGCTAGTCGAAAGATATAAGAAGACATACCTACTTCATCAATTGGAAATTACTTCACAAAAATAAAACTTTTATTACAAGAAATATTAAACAAAATGTCCCACCATAAACCAATACAGACTATATTTCTAAGCGAGACAATAATGAAGAAATAACAATTAGTGAAAACAACAGCTAAAAGTAAGACCGACCGTCTGATTGAGCTAATATTTATTTTGTAAATTAGCTAGCTTCGCCGCCATTGCCCGCTCGCTTTACGATAAATAATCTAAATTGAACGATCCTCTAGGGACGAAGCCTGTATTGCTACTGTATTGTTTTATATTCTTCAATTAATAATTTTGATTAGTAAGGCTGGGTTGGTTTTTCTTGGGAATTAACTTGAGATTATGTTGACACACGGTAGTTTATAAAATTGTGCTTGGACGATGATTTTTTTCTACAATTATTGCCAACAACAATAATTGTACTATTAATAAGTAGTTGAGCAATAGTAGTGTGTGTGTGCATGTGTGTTGTGACCTTAAGCATTATTTTGTTTTTATTTTTATAGTTCTTAGGTTTTTTTTTGTGCTAATGCCAATATAAGCATTTTTTTCTTCATTGTTTCTTACAATATAGAACAACCCAATAAACTAGTTGCTCCATATTGCTCAATATGTTGTGGCGTTAACTCTTGCAACGAATGCCACCATATTGGCAACAAGCGATATGAAGCAACGTTACTCTATAACGCTTCACTAGCTGTGGCAATAAAGTTGTTGCTGTCAATTAGTATGTATTTCTATGTTGATGAATAATATTAAGAAGGCTAACTTATAATGACTGGTGAATTAAAATCAGATATAAAACTTGTTAAAAAATTGTATTACCATAACTTAAGAAACACCAACCAGATTAAATTGCGAAGAAATAGGACTAACTATGGTAAAAAGACTATCACATATGAAGGAGCACAATTATACAACAATCTGCCAAATAATATAAAGGATAGCAAAACGCTTGCACTGTTTAAATCAAAATTAAAAAAAATACATTTATGACAACATCTATTAGAATAGCTCGATCGCTGTTAAACCTATATTATTTTATTTTTACTTAAGCTCATTGTTAAGTGAACTGTATTGTTCTTTATATATGAGTAATAAATTCGTTACCTCAAATAACTGATCATTTCAGACGGCTCCTTTTTGATTGTTCGGATTCCGACGCCATATTAAATAGTAATCTCCTAATTAATATACTTACCAAATTATTGTACTACAAAACACAAATGTCACGAAACGACACCTCAAACAACTCCTTCATCTCACATTGACATGACAGGCGAGTCGCGAATTACTCTAAAAGTTTGTATAAAGACCCCTCAGAAAGTGAGACTTGAATAAATAACTCATTTACATATTTAATAACAGGTATCGCGGGTGGATTCAATTGTTCAATCTTTGCATTATTAACACGGCACAGTATTACCCTCTGCTTTGACAATTTAATATTCAGATATTGTTTGATTAGTCGCTAGTATCGTCGAAAAACAGTTGCGTTGGGAAGGTATTAAGGCGACTACATGACCTAAAACGCGGTCACTATCGGACTGCATAGAAAAGAAAGAGAAGCGCGATGACACAACGCTGGTAATTTATTGCAAAATATGAAACAATCATCTATTTACATACTTAATAATAAACAATCCATCACTGAATGCAGTTTGGTATTAGCAATTTAATGGTATATTTTTAATTATAATTAAAATTGTTAATGAAGAGATACACTGCTTTTAAAGAAATGTCAGAGGTGTATTTGAAGATTTTTTTGATGCATTAATGTACGTTTAATTGTGATTTGAGTTCCATCACTGTTTTAAAATAAGAATTGGAAATATGTCTATTTTTTTTGTCAATATTGTTTACGGTTTAAGAGATGCTTTAAAAACCAACTTTTTGACCATTTTCAAGTAACCTGGCGGAGGTTACTTGAAAATGGTCAAAAAGTTTGTTAATAAGATTGAAATGTAAAGTTTTGAACTGGTTCCGTCATAATAGCGCGTGCTAAGTGTGCATACACACGGGCGACATGCGTCAACTGTAGAGGCAACTGCAGTCGTCGGCGAGTGTCGACGGTTGCCGTCGATAACATGCCGCTCGTGTATTTGAGCCGTACTCAAACACACGAGCGGCACGTTGTCGACGGCTGCCGTTCCTCTGTCGTTGATGCATGGCGCTCTTTAGATGCACAGTGCACACTAACCCCCTTACTAATAAAAACGTTGTATAGCGTCTGTATAGTTACACAAAGTTTTGTCTTCTTCTTTCGAAAGTCAAATTACTGACGACTGAAAGAGACAAATCGGTGTGAACCTATTCATCGTATTTATAATACTTTTATTAGTAAGTGGAAAGCTAATGTCGTCGTGAAAAGATGAGCACGTCAGTCAAGTGGGTAGAAATGTTCAACCAGCCACCATTCAAGATACTGAGGAACTGAAGTACTTACCTATTATTTTTATTTGTAACGGCTGGCATGGCAGTTTTTATTTATTTAATACTAGCTGCACCTCGCGGTTTCACCCGCATAAATTTCGATCCCGTGGGAATATCGCGATAAAAAGTATACCATGTACTAATCCAAGTTATGGTCTACCCATGTGAAAAAATCTGTTCGGCTGTTTTAGCGTAAGATCGTAATAAACAAACATACAAAAAATCAGTTCTGAAAACTTTATTATATTTGTTAAGATGTCTCGTTTTGTTTGAATCTCACTGTGATTAGTTATTAAATTATTTGCTCTTGAAAAAAATATGGCGGTAGTTGTTAATACTTTAGCGTATGCATGTATCTAATAGTATTTTACTAATAATAACGGTCACGTTCAGCAAAAGAACAATTTTTGTTAGAAAACAATGAGTTCTTGCTGGCCCTGGGGCACCATGTGATCCTGGTTATAAACTATCTGTGTGCCAAATTTCATCCAAATCGGTGCAACCGTTTGTGGGTGAAGAAGTAACAAATATACAAACACACTCACAAACTTTCGCCTTTATAATATTAGTGTGATGTGATTCATACACGCATGCTAGTTGCGAGTAAATGCACTAGAGGGGCAGTTCTCATAATTTTAAGAGCGTTCAGTCTGATCTCAGTCTCTATCTGTCAAAAGTGTAGTACACTTTGACAAGTTTTTGACATTTGTTTGTCGCCGGGATGACACTGCGACTAGATTGTGAACGTTTTAAGTTAAGAGAATTGGCCTTCTGATCTTTCTGAAGAAAATCACCAATAAGGTCACCATATATGTGCTTTTAGGGCGCCCCCTCTCGGCGTTTCCACTCACATCTGCCTTGTAAAAAGCTTATGTTAGTCGCTTTCCATTCATCCTCATTAAATGATCAAACCATCTAGCACAAGTGCTCTTTATTACAAGTTAGGTAGTGATAATCAATTAATTATAAGTATTTTTTTTATGAGGAGATTTGCAGGAGAATCAAGGTAATCGACATAGCCCGAAGAATTGCCAAACTTAAGTGGCAGTGGGCAAGGCCCATTACTCGCAAAACCGATGGCCGATGGGGCCGAAAGGTTCTGGAGTGGCGACCGCGTACCGGAAGACGTAGCGTTGGAAGGCCTCCCACAAGGTGGACTGACGACCTTGTGAAGGCCGCAGGAACCCGTTGGATGCGAGAAGCACAGAACCGGTCGAAGTGGAGGTGCCTGGGAGAGGCCTATGTCCAGCAGTGGACGTCTTTCGGCTGAAATGATGATGATGATTTTTTTTGTAGTTTCCTCCACATAATTTAGTCCGGATAATTATATTAAATCAAAATTGTAATAGATCGCCATCATAATTATAATTATTTACTTGATAGCTGATACAGGTAGGTATTTATATTTAAAGGGTAAGTACAAGCTAGTAAAAGGGCGAAATTTCAAGATTCATAATAGTTATTTTCAAGGCATTGCTCGTTCATGCATGTTGTGTGACCCCCTATTGTTTATTTATACATTTTTACCACCTAACCTTATTAGGGAATGGACGAGGCGGATGAATTATAAGTTCTAAGCTTTATCACATATTTTCTGTCTCTAATAAACACCCTCAGTTCTATCTACATGGTACTTAGTTGAGACGAGTACAACACATAAATATAATAAAGTTAGTCTTTGTTGATTCCTTAATATTATTTTTTTAAAGGATAAGACGGTTCTTAAATTATTTTGATAGTTTCCAAAATGGTATTTGTTCAATTAAAATGCTTCATCAGACAAACCAAAGTTTAATTATTAAGGATTTATTGTTTTAAATCCTGGGGTCCTTTAAACGACTTTATTCGTAATAAATTCAATTGAACAAAATATTCATAAGTACAGAATTTACTTTTAACAGTTTGCCATTATCAACCCCGTTCTAAAATATATTTTTTCAAATGAATTGTTTTGTAAATTTCAAAACCCAAACTACCAAGCACGACAAAACAAAACGGCAAATAAACAACATAACACAACAACAAAACAACATAACCTTACCTTTAAAACTGCAACTGCAAGAAAGTCCTTAAACAAAGTTTCGCGCGTTGTTTACGTCAGTAAACACGTTGTTGTTGTTTATGTTTTCCGAAAAAAGCGAGCGCGAGGCGACCTTCCGCGAGCTCAGCCGTCGCTCAACTGACGTTACGTAACAGTATCCTGGCGAATCCCTTTTCTCAACCCCCTTGATTTTCTCCTAGACAGTAACCATTTTCCACTGACCTCCCCCGCTCCCCTTCTCCTTACGCCCCACAGACCGCAGAGGAGTATTACTCAGGAAAAGTAAAGGTCAATGAAAATTGGTTATCCGTTTTACGTGTGTGACGTCGGTGGTGTTCGGAAAACTTCGTGTGACATTGTAGCAGGCTCCTCCTTTGCGCAGCCAATAACAGCTTCAGCGTAACCGCTGTCGACGGGACGTCGTAGCACTTTTCTTTTAATTCGTTTTTGTTGAAATAAAATTCTAGAAATAATAGGATTGTGCATTTAATAGTTAATATTCGCAGTGAGCAAATAATATTGAAATTATTTCTCATAAAATTGCCTGCAAGATTTGAACAGTGGTCGAGTGAGAAATATAGAAAATGTTGGTAAGTGTTTTTGTTAGATGCATTCGTGCCCATCCGTTTCGTTCTTGCATGTTTTTTTTACCAGCTTTAATTTCTCTCTATTCAAAATTTTGCGTGCACACCTACCACTTACTCGTACGAGTGCATTATGAAATCTTTCATGCTTGCTTTTATAAGTTTACGAAACAGCGGACTTTTGTTAAATTGAGCCAATGTAAAATTAATTCTTTGTAATGAGCCCACGGCCTACGAGCAACTTTTGTCTCAGCAACTAATTTGTCTCTCACATCAAGTTAATTATAAAATCATTCTTGATGACTGTAGTAGGTATAGTGCAGTAAGTAAAAACTTAAGTAAGTACCTACCTACTTATAATTTATGCACAGTTAACTAAGTTACTCAAACTATTCGACGTTATTAAATATCTCTCTCTTACTTGACTTCATTGGTTCCAAGAATTTTCATTCAAAACATACAGATAATGAATTTTAATATCCTACCCGACACGCCTACTTGATAGGCGTGGTTAAAACCGCCACGCCCACCGCCTACACGCAGTTTCTGAGCTCCGTACTCTTTCATCGGAGACAAAACCCTTGATAACACTGCTAATATGGGAATACCATTGTACGGGGAAAATGTATTAAAAATTGCGATATTTTATTTGATCGTGTAACACGATGGCGATCGGGATATCGATCCTTCCAACTTTCTAGACGATTGATTAAATACCTAGGAAAGGATTTACGTATATAGTATGAATATTTGAGTTGTAGACTACCTTTGTTCGTGTGGAAGGGCAAAAAGATCATGGCAAGCCATGAAAACTGTGAGTTACGTGAGAGTGGTACCTACTGAAGATAAGATATCATGCTTTGACTAGATGAAAATATAATTTTTGTAGTAAGTAGGTATTTTAACAAAATATGTCTTTAAAATCCAGCGGCGACCTTTCTGTCTCGGCATCCCCCATCGCCGACGGTACCTGGTAGGTACTCGTTATCGCCAGCTTCATACTAAGTAATAATAGTCACACGGGTTGATTGATCAGGTTGATCAGTGGATGGGTGACCACCTTTACATACTGAAATCCTTCCGTACCTACCCAAAGCACGTTGAGCCGTTGGTACCAGCTCCAAATAATAATGCACTCAAAGGAACACATGATCCCGAAATATATACGAGATATTTTGACACAGGAAAATCTAAATAAATCAGCAGTCTTTAAATAAAATCTTATTTTTAATATTTATTTAGAAGATACGGATAGTCACGGATCCCGGAGAGGTCCCTTGCTAAATAATAACAGCCGCACTGGTCTATCGATCAGGTTAAGCTACGCTTGCCGCGGTTGGTCTGTGGATGGGTGACCATCTTTACATACCGAGACCCTCTGTGCTTCGCAAAGCACGTTAAGCCGTTGGTCCCGGTTGTCAATCGCGGATCTTTGACAGCCGTTACGGGTAGTCAGTAGCCCGAAAGTCTGACACAACCAGTCTTATCAAGGGGTATCGTATTACCCAGTAACTGGGTTGTGGATATCAGAGAGGCAGTCGCTCCATTTAAAGTACTGGTATTCAGCTGCATCCGGTTAGACTGGAAGTCGACCGCAACATAGTTACAAAAAAGCTAGGCTGACGATGATTGTGATGGTGATATTATTATAGTAGGTAGGTATGCAGCAAATCCGTTAATTTAAAGAATTCAAAACTTAGCCGGTCAGCCGTCATGCTGATTCAAGTAGATACTTACGGTTCTGGGTTTATAAATTGACCGATACATAACTTGTTCCAAACTGCTATACAGTATTTTGAATGTTTTCTGAAGTTTGAACTTTATCTCAGAAGAGATAAAGTTCAAACTTCAGGGCTCCAATTCCGTATTAGTCCCCGCGAAATCTTACTACGTGCAAACCACGTCAATATCGTGTCTTGTTAACGGCAAGGAATCAAAATTTCAACCGTACGGGCAACATATAATTTGATAGTTCAAACCACGCCATTGTGTCATAGAGCATTATTAGCAGATGTCGTGATAAGATAAGGAATTGACGTGGTTTGGATGTAAGGAATCGTAAAGTGGTCATAGTGAATTAGTTCCCTCTCTAAGGCCTGAGTTCACCAACATTCTAACCATCGTGCATCGGTTAGGTATTTAAACAGTTGATTTATGTCAAATTTCCTAAGGAAATCAACTGTTTAAATACCTAACTGATGGTTAGAATGTTGGTGAACTCAGGCTAAGGATACGGTAATTAAGAGGTATTGAGTGGTGATATTAATTAGGTTATCGTTAAGAAAACGAAACGAAAACATCGTGAGAAAATCGGCATGTACTAGGACCAAAAATTCGAAGACATGTGACATTTATTAACCCGCAATGGGCCCACGTGGTACCTTACAGCCGAAAGAGGAGGCCTGTGTCCCAGCAGTGGGAACATTATAGGCTGATTATGCTTTGTTTCTTATTCTCTGCATGTTACTTATTTTAGATCATAAACAGCGAATTACCTCACGATATTTTAAAAAATGAGTTTGTTTTTCCTGAAGTTTAAGCTAGGTGATTGTGCAATCATTAATCAGCCAATAAGATGCACTCCCTGTGGAAAACAGCACCGCGGATCAAAATATGATGTCGTAAGAATAGGTAGGATGTGCCCGGTTTGGTGTCAAATTGTTTCTACTGGAATAAAATATTTCAAAATTGATATTTTGAATCTGTACTGATCTGTGGGTAACTGCGCAACACATATACAATAGTAATGCCTTTAATTTGACAGTTCAATAATAACATTGATTCCGTTATTTACGTTGTCTTTATTTTTTCAAATATATGTATTTGGATTTAATTTTTCAAATATATGTATTTGGGTTGTGATTGTGTGTTATGCTGTACTTACTAGAAATGGGTGACAATTGGAGTAGATATTCATCATATAGTAATTAACCTTGAAAATTGTGAAATACTAGTGCCAATGAAGCCTGACTAACGCTACACTAAGCTAGTCTCGAAGATAGTCTCGTTCATTTTAACATTGTGGGAAGAATGTGTGACGGACAAAAAAGTAATTGCTATAAAGTAATAGCTACATAAACAATGTAAACGATTTCTCGTCGACTCATTGCACCGATCAAACAGAAACTAAGACAATGATATCTTGTAATACCTTCCACAAGTTAGTATTTTCTTCACATACTCATGGCCTAATTATATACTATTATTATAATATTGAAAGAAAACCCCAAGAACTTTTCAATGCGCAGTGAAAAGTGTCAGTCCCACTCCCATACTAAACCAACGCTTAATTTTTTCTTGACATAATGATGATAAAAATATGATGTTGAGCCTCCCCTCCGGATATCCGGTGGATATTGTGTTATCCGGCGTCACAATAAGAAGCTCGTGATAAATTTGTACTCGGAAATGCTCCTTGATTGATAATCTCTTGGGTAGCCTGTGCCTGTGAGAGAAAAACAGTGGTTAGTGTAAACAGTTTGATATGGTTTGTGGTGGGCGAAAATGGGTTTTTTTTTTTTAGTTCAGTCTGTGTCATAATTCGATGTCTATCAATTGATTGATATACTCATAAAATTGGTGGTACTTAAGTAGGTATATGGTTACTAGCATTGAATTCTTTAAACAGACTAAGGACCTAGGTTGGCCTAAGCAAGGAAAACCTGTTTAGGAGGAGATTCATAGACGACTCCGCCTTAGATTGTAAATGTGGTGCTTTTCCACAAATTATGGGACACTTAATATCGTGTTCTGCGTGTCCTGTCAGCTGCACGTTACAGGAACTGATGGACGCTGGTGATGACGCCAAACAAGTAGCCGAGTTCTGGGCAGAGTCCATTTAGATTGCTATCGACACACTAAGAAGAGAAGAAACATTGAATTACAATGTTAAGAAGTCATTTGAAAGAACTTTGCAAGATAAAAGATTCCGTTAAAAAAAAAACAAAAACATAGACAATGCAAAGATTATAGTCTTACTTTTTTTAGTCTTAAAAACAGACGCTGCCATTTTTTTTTTAATTTCCTTTTTTAACTTGCACGTTCTTGAAAAAATATTCAAAAAACATTATATTGAATATCTCTAATACTTTCGTTTGTGAAAAACACTGCTTCCATAGCCTGTCATCGCGTAAATCTATGCAGCGTTAAATCATAGGGCGGCGTGCATAATAACATAATAAAATAGGGTTCCGATACTTTGTTTATTGTTTTGATGAGTCAGCCATTTTTCCCCTACACCACGAGGGCATGGGTGCACTTCCTAAGCCCGCATATGCTGTTGCTGGAGAAAAATAACTTTAGATTCAGGATCCTATGGTGGCCAATCTGTGTTAGGATCAAGTTGGATTTTGTTTCATATTGTGCGTCTCGATCGAACAGATTACTTAATAAATACTGGTGATTTCAGGGTTTGATTTCCAGAGGCACTAGCACGAACGAGCGACGTAAATTAGAACGACTTATTAATCGAAAATACAACTACGTATTCTACAGCATTTCGTTTTCAATAAGTACGAGTATGATGAAAGTAAAGTCTTAAAAGTAAGTAAATATTATGTCAGGTTAGGTTTACTCCGCGCGATCGTGTTAGGATCGCAATTTACAGCTATGGTTTTAATAGGGATGTTCTGGTTTGGTAATCTACCTATTATGGCATTCAAATTGTTTGAGCGTTTGAGTATTTTGATTACTGAAATAAAAGGCTTGTGAAAAACATTTCTAAAAGGTTTAAACATCCATGATGCATACTTAATGACCACATAACATCCGTAAATCGAAGTTAACGACTGTTTTCGCAAACCACCTACAAATTGCCAACTATTTGTCGATCATTTACTTTAGAAATTCATCGAATCGTCGTTTGTTTGGTCGCCGTTGCGATTAAGTCGCTGAATTTTTTATATGCCATATCGTCGTGAAACAACAGGCGTACGTTTTTCGCTTCGTTTTTCGGGAAATTCACGTGATTGTCATCTGAATAATGGATCCCTCGTCCGTTGGTAGTTCGTAGTACCGATTTTTCAATTACATCACAATGCGTCGGCTCGGCGTATACGCATGTGACAAATAAAACTGCCGAATAAATAAGATTTTGAATTGGTGTTCTGTTGTTTTTCGTTGTCATATACATCTCTTGTGTCTGTTTTCATATTTGCTTGTGCAGTCCCATTGCATTTGAGTCAATTTTGAAACTGTATACAAGTATTAACAGGGTGTAAAAAGATCCATCTTTAGAACAAACTATGTGACAAACAGTGATTTAACAAACTAAGTTACATTGTATTTTCATACAATGTAACTTAGCTTGTTAAATCACTGTTTACGGTAGCGCTCAATTTAACGCACGCAAAACATTGTGCTAATGGGCGCATGCGCTGGTACAGGGGTCGTGGGGTTGTAAATAGTTAAGTATCTAATAACATTTAAAACTAAGTAGTATGAGCGTCAAAAAAAGTTTAAATTATGACTTTCAATACCTCCGCAACTAGAAGGTTCCCAAATATGGTCCAGTAAAAAAAAAATCACATGATGACGGAAAAAAGTTCACGATCGGTGCTATCGGCTTCTTCAATCGTCTTTTTGCACCCGTTAAAATTGTTAATCTTATCCAGTTAAGAAACATAAAAAGAACTCATCAATACTTCCTAAACAAGGAAACATAATCGAGTCTATAAGCCCTGAAGCGATGGCGAGTAATGTGCAGCGTTTTAGCGAGGGTGGCTTTAGGCGAGATCGCCTGTCGCCGAAGTGCCGACTGGCCGATAAATGAGAGCTCGTTCTTTGTCCTCAAACTAGCAACGGTTTTTACCTCCGATAATATCGGCATTCGGCTCGACTTCGGCTCGGCCGCCGCCGTAATGTCCGTGCGGATTATTGCTATATAAATTGTCCACAGTTGCCCATTCGATTGGCTAGGGCTGGCATTACTGAAAAGGCCTAATGCATTCTTGGTTTATGCTTTTCTTGATCCATATGTATAAAGAACTAACTGAAATCATAAAAATCCAGTAAGCAGCATAATTCTTCATGGCTATGCAAATACACGTACCTACGTAATGCTCAGTACACACGTAGCGACTTTTTGCCGGTGACTTAAAAATCTCACGTCCACACTCAGATTTTGAAAGCCCATTTCTCGCAAGCGATGTCAAAATCTATGTGTGTTTTTTACATTTTTAAAACGAAAATTTCGTGGTGCACAATCTGAAATCGCTAAAATCTACTGAAAATTCAGCCGGTGTAAAAGTATTAGTGACCTATTTTTATGATTAATTATAATAAAATTGCATAGTTAAATTATTTTTGAAGTGAAATTTCTTAAGCGGCGATTCGATGATTTGACGATAATTGAGAGTGGGACGCGTCACGTTTAGGCACATTTCATTACATGAGAGAGAAGAAAGATATAACTCTCTCTGTCTCTCACACTAAATCTCTCTTATTCTTTATTTAGAAGTTTTAGTTCTATTATGTTTCCGTTGCAGCACGCGCTATTTTTTCGTTAGGAAAATTTAATGACATTTTCTATGTCCGACTGTTGCCAGCCCTAAAGAATTTCGCGCGATTGTCCAGTCACTCCCCAAAGTAACATTCGACGATATTAGGGCTTTATTTTTTATAGTTCGGGACAAAAAGTGCTCAAGCGGTATATTGAAGGAAGTGGCTATTGCACTATTACTGTTTATCATAAGCCCTTTGGCAAATCACCAAGTCATGGTCAGAATCACTTTTCAATTTTATTTTATTTCTACAGTTTTATCAGGCCTTTTGAATTAAGTTAGCAAATCAATATCTAAGCTACAAAATACGAAATTGATTCCAACTTCTACAACATTCAAAATTGATTTTACAAGTGACCAATTTATAGTTACCTTAGACTAGAAGGACATACACTGACCTTATTGGCGATATTCTTCATAAAGGTCAATACGCACTTGACCTTTGCAAGTAAGCCAGTTGCAAGTAAGTACTTGCAACCGGTGTGCATGTATGACGAGCACCATAATTGCGAAACATCACAATCTGAATAATTTTGAAGGATATTGCTAATACATTGCTGCATATGTTCGAAAAAATTGTTTTTCAGCAACATAAATAACCGTCAACATGAAAGACATTGGTATATTAGTGTGTTACGCAATTACCCCACAATGGTATGAACGTGGACGAAATAAAAGGAGTATTTAAGCATTGTAGCAGGTGGCGTTCTGTAGTTTCTGCCTAGCCATGGGAAAAAGGCGTGAGTTTATGTCTGTAGGTATACCATTTATAATTGTACTTAAAAAAATAAAACTTTGTTCAATGAACCACAGGACCGTATTATGAATTAATAGGTAATCAAACATATTTAATTGCAGTTTCAGTACGGTACGTCATCGTAATATGTATAATGTTCCCAATGCTGGAACTCAGGCCTGAAAAGGTGAGAGGGAGTGGGCCGTAAACCAACCGCGGGCCCAGTGCGGCTTAGTAGATGTCACATATCTTCGAATTTTGTGGTTCTAGGACATGCCGGTGTCCGCGCGATGTTTTCCTTCACCGTTTTGTGAGTAGTGGTGATGAAAAGTAAAGCGCCTGTCTGGGTTCGAACCTACGAACTACAACTCGTAAGTCGCGAACGTTGCCACTACTGCTCTCATTGTAAGGTATTTTGCCCCACTTTTATTTTAAAAACATATTCATCCCTGCAAAATATCTAAAAAATTTCACTCTGTTTTTTGTTTCCTACGTTCAGGTGATATCAAAAGTTGTAACAAAGGGCCGGCGAAAAAATCCCATTGTTATCGAGGGTATAATTTATTAGGGGCCCAGGCTCACTGGGACCTTTTTTTATATATCATCGCATTATCCCCACTTGGAGAGTTACAACTTCTTAAAGGAAATTAATTTAGGCGTTTAAAACTGTCCTAAACACGGGCTGACTTTATGTGGGATTTGATAAATGTCGCTTGTTATTCATTATCTGTGGAAAACTGCGGTGCGAGTTTGATTGTCATGAGAGATGGTATTCTAACTAAACTTGTAATGATTTTTTTTTTACTGATTTTTGAAGAAAATGTCTGGGAAATTGTAGAAAAAAAACCAACTTTATGTTCTCAAAATTATCTAATTTAATTATAACAACAATGTTAGTACTAGCTGCGCCCCGCGGTTTCACCCGCATAAGTGTCGATCCCGTGGGAATATCGGGATAAAAGTAACCTATATGTTAATCCAGGGTGTCAGCTACCTCCATATAAATTTTATCAAAATTGCTCCAGCCGTTTGAAGCATGAAGAAGTAACAAACATATAAACACACACATACACACAAACTTTCACCTTTATAATATTAGTGTGATGTCATAGCAAACAAACAATATTAATTTTCTCTTTTTTATTTTCAGGTGTTGTCAAATCCCAGATTATTTCTTTAAACAATTTTTTTTTGTGATGTCTCAAAAAAGCATTATTTTTGTTGAAACGAGCCTAAGAATAAGAATATTACAGTTTACTATCGTTAGAAGCAAAATTAATTTTTGTCAAAACAAAATAAGCAGTTTTCTGCTTGGTTGGTTTGAGACGAGTTTGGCAGTCTATGTAAGTTTATTCTTTTGTTATTTCACCTATTACTAGAACGGGTGTTCTAATATTTGAATTAAGTTAACATAAACACGTTTTGTAATATTTGAATTATGTTAGCTTTGGATAAGTTTGTTGTGTTACAAAATATTATCATTCTTTTAGAAAATAAAAATATTCTAATATCTAAAATCTATAGTATGTTTCATTATAGGTAGTAAAATGTTACCCAAAGCGCGAAATACAACAAACTTAACAAAACACAATGACCGGCTCATCAGTGCGACACGTTTTCCTAACAAACAAAACACAACCAGAGGCGCACAACACTAGGGCACCCCCTGTTCATCCGTTTTCGATTAAAATGTGTCCCTAATATTTTTATCTCCTCACATAAATACGCAGTAATGAGCGGCCCGAAATTCTCGTCCGTTATAAATTTATTCAAGTCTGGCCACCCATTCGAGTGTGCATAATTTTGATACAAAAATAATCTACGGATAATATTAAAACCCCTATTAATTTAACCGCTAACGTTTTAATTCTAAGCTTTTAGAAACACACATTTCTCTTGTAAGAGGGTTTCTCGCCCAGGAAACAGGCACTTTTTCTTATTACAATTTCCTATTGGGTATAAAAGGAAATTGAGGTGCTGTCTATCGCTAAGTAGTATTGGCAATAAAATCTTGTATGTTATATTATAATGTAGTATGAAAAAAAAATTATTTTTTAACAATGCTGTTGAAAAGATGTTGAGAGCAGGTGGTGGCCTATTGGCAACGGCTACGACTTACGAGTTGCAGGTCGTAGGTTTGAACCCTGACAGACGCTTTACTTAGTGTAAATTATTAAATTTCATCACAACTACTCTCAAAACGGCGATCGAAAACATAATGTGGAAACCGGCATGTCCTTGGACCAAAAATTCGATGACATGTGAAATCTATACCAATCCGCACTGGATTACGACAAAATACGTCTCACAGAAGAGGCATGTGTCCCAGCATATCAGCGTATAATGTTTCCACATTATACGCTGATATGCTATTGAAAGATTTTCACACTCACTTAATTTTAGAAAAAAGGTTAAAATTTGTAGACACTAAAGTAAACGAGATACCGGTTTAACAAAATAAATATGTTCTCGATTTGTAATTTTAAGTACATACCTACTTATTTCGTATTTTCTTTGCCAATAAATTACATAAAAAACCACTTGAATAAGTAGAGTTGGCACTTTTCACGGGCGGAGGAGGTCACTAATGGAAGCGTGAGCTGATAGCGGCTAAGGAGTCCTGATTTATACCCACCCGGGTACTCGCCGTGAATAATATAACCAAGGATTTATGATCTCTGCAAACTCCTGCGAATACACCCAACTACATTGTTTTCTTTTTAAACGCTTTTCTGGTTTTACCTGACCACCGTTTCGTTCATATTTTTTGCGGCTATTTGGTTATGTGTTACGTCATCAAGCGGCTCTGGATCACATGTCGACGGTAAAACAAATTCAAAAAACTTTCAAGCATCGTTGAAACGAGAACACAATGTCCGAAAGCATTGTTCGCAATGAAAACATTGTCAAATTCTAGCCGAATAAAGTTGCTAATTCAAACATGGACAAACCATTGGTGCTCAATAGAAAAGTTTCACTAACAAAACCAATCAACACGTCTAGTCACTATTTGCTTAAAAGAAGTCTCAATTGTCGTTTGAAACTTAAACATTGAAAGCGTATTGTTTACGCCCGTGCCAATCAACAGGCTCGCTAACAAAACCAATCAACTTGGTCTCGCCTGTATTTGCTTAAAAGAGTGCTACTTTTTCCTTTTAGTTTTTCATTGTCGCTGCGACCCTATCGTCCGTCACCCGCTCCACGGATATATTTGATTAAAAAATAACGTCGTCAGAAAGCGGCGGTGTGTTGCCGAATACGTTGGATATAAAAGGAGTAAAACGTTCCTTGCGTGCAGCGGCTTAGCCGTCATTGTCACGTTCACGCCGAGCGGTCGCCGGTCAGCGTTTGTGTTTTGTAGTTCCACTATCTGCGGAACCGAAAGGCGATTTTCACGGGACGTGGAAATAAGGCTTATTTTAGCTCTTTCGCCTTTCTTTTTGGCAGTCTCGGGAAATTTTAAGGCTTTCAATTTAGACATCTCACTATGGTCTGGTCGTTTGCATGCGTATGCTCTCTACTCACCCTGTTTGCCAATGCTATTTTTTATTAAATGTCCAGCTCTAGTTCACTGGCGGGGTCCGGTGACAAAAGGCTGCCAGATAGTGGTCCCAAGAACAATAGAAAACGATTAGTCCCGTGCATTCAACGCTACTGCTCTGTTATTCTTTTAATTGGATTCTGATCCACTCGACTGGGCCTACTATG
Source organism: Gortyna flavago (assembly GCA_963669345.1). Taxonomy (NCBI): domain Eukaryota; kingdom Metazoa; phylum Arthropoda; class Insecta; order Lepidoptera; family Noctuidae; genus Gortyna; species Gortyna flavago. The sequence goes on from OY770129.1 coordinate 14,447,541, forward strand.
TGCTGTTAATAAAAAAGTAACCTAGACCGAAAAATCATCCTAATTACCTAAAGGGATGTAAGATTTTTCAAAGCATTTAGCAAAACAAGAACAAGATGTTTTCTCTGCTTCTTTATTGTTGGAAAACAAATAAATAACACCAACATGTAATTGTTCGTTAAGGTTGCTGGTAGACAATTAAAAGGAGTTCCCCGCGAATTTATGTGTTTACGTTTCGGCAGCGGAGGGGTCCGCAACTTGTGCTTCGATGTATTCGCGATTACCCTCCGATTTTTCCTCTGATTGGCATATTAGGAGTTCAGATGCTATTGTTTTCATCTATAAGAAAGTTAACGGAACTTGGAAGACTGGATTCTTCCTTTTTCTCCGTTTTTTTGGGCTAGTTGACTGAGTGTTTATGGTAAAAAATTTGGTTTAAGGAAGACAAATATTCGCATGTATCGATTCTTAATCCATTCAACGACACTGAATGAGACTCAATAGAAGTTTTATTGTTTTCACGTCTATGGACGTTTAGGGTCCCGCAAAGTATTAAATCTAATTAGTTTTTTGGGTCAAATAAAAACTAGTTTTTCGAAAGACGAATATTATTTAAAATATGTTTCAAATTTTTATAATAAGTAAAGACCCGTCTCAACTTGTTCTGAATATAATTATACAAAAAAAAAACGGTTTCTAAAATATTTTCAATTCAAACTAAGGGCCCTATCTCACTAGGAGACCATGGTGGCGCAACTATGGTCTCAATGCCAGAAAATGTAATACATAATGGTGTGCATATTTTACTGGCAGCGCGGCTATGGTTGCACCATCATGGTATCCTAGTGAGATATATTCCTTAAGATATAAAGCAAAGTTCCATTCCATTACGATTTATAGCGCTAAGTTTTAGTTTTAGTTTAATTTTATAATGAAATCTTCCAAACGGGTTATAAGGGGGAGGGATAGACGCGCAACTTTTAAATGGCGGGAATCCGGGGGCCTTTACGATAACGATCATAATAAAATATGGAAGTTTGTTGTTACACTTTTACGCTAAACGGTTTATTGTAAAGAGTGTGGCGTTATATTTTAGGGATGATTATTTTATTTAGGTTACATTATACTTAGTTGAAAATTCTGAGCAGTTTGGTACCTACTTATTTTTTTATAGATTTGGCTGTATAACTTGAGAATTTTTAGGGCTGATTTTTCAATAGTCAAATAACTTTTATCTGAGGTATGACGTTTGACAGCTTTTGTATAAAAAATTATATCAAATTGCAATTTTCGTTCTTCAGATAAAAGATATCTGACTATTGAAAAATCAGCCTTATGAAGAATTTATTTATAGGTGTACATAATTATGTACCATGCCAATGCCAGTTTGTGGGTTTCATTGAATTCCCTTTTATAACTTTTCAATATATGTAAAATAATTCTTTCTAAAAATTTTTCTTAACATTATAAATTATAATAAATCCATCCGAAACAATTCACTTCTAAAGATTATGTTTGTTAAATAAATACAAAACAACAAACAATAATTCTAAACTCATGACTCGCTATTACGCGTCACACCGCACAGGGAGACCGCAATGAAAATTTTGTTATCGGCGAAACAAAACTGCGCCGGCGGTTTTCTTAAACTGTAATAGAGAAAGTTTAGATATCCGAGTTTTATCTGTTACTCGCCCTCCAGGATCAATTAAAAGTCGGATGAAAATCTCGCACTTGACAATAATTGTTGCAATAAGAACGCGTAAGGACAATTCTGAGGCGAATATCTTGGTAAAGTAATGAAATTTGCAAAATTTTATCGTTTTAAGAATCTTTACTTTAATATGCAAGATAAATATTGTGGATCTAGTTTTCATTTAGCTTGGGTTAGAATAATCCACATAATAAGTACACAATATACTCGCATATATGGTACTCTAAACCGTCCGTAGAAATTGCGAGGATTGTCGTTGCATTTCAAATGATTAATTTCATCATCATCAACCCGCATGAAACTCCAACCAGCATTAGGAATAATGAGTATGTCAATAATTTCTGGGATCTCAGTTTTGTTTCGATTTTTATTGGCACCCAGTCGGACTGGACTATTAAAAAGTCAAAAATGGATGAGAAAGAAGCGTTATGCATGATATTATTCAATCTCCAAATAGTCAACGCAATAAAAGTTCATTTACAACTGTTTTGGATAGTAAAGTTATTAATTATTATGACAGAGCAACCCGTAAAAACATGAATGTCTCCTTTGAGATCGAATTGATGGCACTTATAATGATACTTTTAATTATTTTAATCGCTCTTCGCAAACAAAAGTCGTTAATTCATTAAAAATAAGTAATTATGGTCGTAAGTTTGTCATTATTCTTTCTTGATAAACCGAATAATCATTTGAGGAATAAACGGACAATATTTTTTATTTAAAAGAAGGAGAGAAAAAGAAAAACAAAGTGTAATATAATTTTGAGACAATAACTTTGTTGGCCAGACGCCAGACTGTTGAAACTTCGACACCTAAACATCTCATTAAGTTTGTACGAGTAGGAGACTACGATATATATTAAGGCAACATCATACTGTAAATTGAAGCGTCGTATTATGAATATAGCTTTTTGTTTTAATACCCCTTTAGCTAAAATTCAAGATGAGAACATTGGTTTAACTGAAAATGGGATTGATGAATTCATCAATGTTTTCGTTAATAAACTATTGTGTCATAGTAAATATAACTCCAAAAACGTTTTGTGATTTTTCTTTAGAAAACAGAAAAAATGGTAAAACCCAGGAAAAACCCCATATTGCTTTTTCAAATGAGACAAACAAGGAAGGAAAGTGATCGGTTCAGCAAACGTTAGACGACATCTATTTCTCCGGTCGTTAAGTTCTTGCGAACGTGTTACTGCAATGTCTCGGCACGTGCTAAATGGCCGGCCTCCAACGAGACTCCCAGATACTTTGTTATCCTGTTACTTTTACATGTTTAATCGTTCCCGGGGGACGAAGTCGTGTGACTTTGAAATTGAGAATCAAGAGAAAGGTAACGAGGAATGCATTATGAAGACAGTAATGGTTCAGGCAATGATTTCAAAAGTAAGTAACATATAGATATGTCAGTGGGTTAAGCTAAGTGCTCGGTTTTATATTTGTTTTAAGTTTTCCAATAATATCAAAATGAGTGTCATCATCATCTCTCTCTCTATGTTTGATCATACAGGCTTTTATATAATGAATTTATCCTTTTCAGCATAATAATAATTAATTATTTTGTAGTTTTACAACGAGAAAACGATGTAATTCATTTCGTAAAAACTACAAAATTATATTTTGTGCGCAATAATGGCGGAGCACTAAAATGTGAACGATTTATTAACGGCAAACTGACAGCAAGAATAAGGCATCCGACTTAAAAAAATCTAAAGGAGGTTGCACTAAAGTGTATAAGAGACGACATTATATGTGGAACTACAAGTGTACAATCCTAATCTCGAAGATGAGGCTAAACTATAATTTATTGTCCCATTAAAAGTGCAGAGTTTAAATTAAAACCGTAAAAATATTTCATAACACTAGATAATGAATACCAACACAGACCATTTACCCCTGCAATAATTAGCTGAAATCAAAAGCCAGTAAAATGCGGTGCAGATCCACAAATCTTAGGTACGCACTTGTCAGGGTTTAAGTTGGATTTATCTTTGTTTTTCTCCTCGCCGGGAACTTTGCAATCCCTCAATGTTTGTTCAAGAGCTTAGAGAAACACATTTTATTCCATATATGTATATATTTGTGGTTAGCACTTGGAAAGTAACAAGAAAAATATAGATGAAGAAGAAATTTTAGATGTCAAAAATTTAAGTTTGATATTTGGGATAAAAGAAATTGTAGCATCTGACACCTCAAGCGTACTAATTCTCCGTCTGCATAAAACAGTGTCTACGTAAGCGTAAATCAAAATGTATTTATTCGTGAGCGGTATAAAAAGTCAATATGGGAGGCAATAAAAAGAGGATGTCGAGAGAAATAATAAAAGATAACCTCTAGAGGAGTGAATAGAATGAGTGAGGCCCTTGTAAAGACTGTTTGCGTAGTGGATAAGACGCGATCATGGGGACACCTCTCCCCCAGGCATTCAGATGAGTCTGCTGCGGCGAAAAATTAAAAGTACTTTTTATAACGTGTCAGTTTTGTTCGCTTGGTCTCTTTTATGTAATAGTTGGTGACTTGTCTGCGTTATATGAAAATTGTCGCGTTTGTCGAATGTCTTTTATTTTATGAATCTTTTCATATCCATTGTTGGTTTGAAGATTTTCATTTCTAACGAAACTTTTAGCGTTTTCGGATGTCATGTTTTCGTTTATTATATGGATTGCAAACTATTGTAGTTTGTCAAATCAAAACTTCATTGTTGCTAATTTCCAATGAGCACAAATAAGTACCTATTAGTAGTAGCCTAACAAGATCACACCCTTTTAATTTAATGGTTTTCTTCAAACCAGCTATAAAAACCCTATAAAACTTATATTCCTTTGTCTGACAGACGTCTCAACTCTTGTAACAAAGTAGCATCCAAAACGCGACATGTGTGTCTTATTAACCAGGTACTTGTAACTGGGTTCATTTCTAATTCAGACTTGTTCTCTCGGTGCGACATTAAGTCGTTCCAAACCCTTGAGCCCGGCCGGTATTACGCCACGTTGTAACTTCATTTCTGTAAGTCCCGTTTCATGAGTAGATTACAAGTAATTAATTTATAAGAATATGGCTGGAGGTACGCCTTCTGAATTAGTATTGTTATGTGCAGAGGGTTCGGTTTAATCTGTGTTGTTACATTTTCGATTTACTTTAAATGGCTCGTTTGCTAGAATTTTGGAGAGCCTAATTATATTGGAAGTAATTTTAGCCTTAAGCGGAATCTTGCTTATTAAATCCTAGCTACAATTACTATTTTTTAGAATTATGTAAATGGCAAAATTACAACTTTTGGCAACTAATAATTTACCTATAAAAATATCGGGCTTATTGGACCAATAAATGAGTAAAAAATCCTCCAGGCATCACTAGGTTTTGAACCATTACTTTAAAGGCAGAATTTAAGAACAGTTTTGATTTGTGAAAATGTTTATTTCGGTCTATCTGTATAAGTTTCGTTCGGTTTCCCTCTGGGGAGCGCAATGGTGGCAAGCCGCGTACAAGCTGTTACTTTTAATGCGTTATTCGGTTCGGAATTAATGATTTTATTCTCGACAATTACCACTGATAGCGGGTTGAGATTCCCACTTTAATCTATTCAAAATTGTTTATAGCTGTCTAAAATTTTATTTCTGCATTATTCTTGGAGTCGCAAATTAAATTGAAGCATCCGCGACGCTCAGATTCGTGCATGTTTTCAAACTTTTCTAAAGCCGTGAATATTTTGTTGAACGAAATCTCGGCTTTAGTCTCTAAATCGGTAATATTTGGGATAGACATAGCAACGAAATTCGTTGATGTATCTACCCCAAACATTACAAAGGTAGTGTTTGGGGTAGATACATCAACGAATTTATATACAAATAAATGTTTCCACGTCAAAATTCTTCGATACCGATGCGTATTTATCCCAAATGTGACTTTTGTTTTTCTTGTCTGTCACAAAGTTCCCGTATCAATATCTTGTGTTTGCATAACTACTTTGCTGTGCCACTGTGGGGTAAACACGTTCATATCCATACCTGAACTACGAACATTTTCCCTCTATACGATAAACAAGAATTCGATATTGAATTTAACATACCAAGACAAAAATACAATAGAAAAATATTACAAAAAACAAATCTCCTATCTATCCCAAATCGATATTATTAGATGTCCGAAGAAGGACGATAATATCCGCGAAGAAAGGACGGTGGACGATATAAAACGCACTTGCGCGCATAATATACGTTTTATTAATAAAAAAAGCTTCTGTGAATCGCCCATAAATAGCCTTAATGGGCACTAGTGAGCCGGCGATTTTTTCCGATACACGGCGACGCATTTGTTTGACAAATCCCCGGGGAATAAGCGACACTATCCCCTATATTATCTAAGCTTGAGGGATGCGGGGTCATTCTCGAGGTGATGAAGGCGGTATCGCGAGCTGTCTAAAGGCCCCACTAAATCATGACCTGCCAGGTACTTTCTATTTGACTAGGGTGCTCGTTTTTAAACAGATGGTATGGATTCCAGTTATTTATGTGAAGGACCTAGAAGATGTTTTAAGTCGAATGAATAAGAAATCACTTACTAAAATATGATATTGAATATAAATATCAGAATTATCCAAATTCAAAGACTTTAATGAGCACAAATAAAAATGAACTTTCAGAAGTTATCTTACAATACAATTGAGGTGATCAGTATGCAGAGCCAGCGTTGTGTATTAAGCTGATTTAGAGGAGGAAGCGTTAAAAGAAAATTTATAGCATTGAAAAGTCGTACGTAATTAATAAGACATTTGAAGTTGCGTGAAAATGTAATTTAGATTGTTTTCCATCGAGGGGTCGTTCAGTTTCCTGTCTGTTCAGAATCCTCACAAAGGCGGCTTATTTATATATGGCCGTCTTTATATTAGCGTCTTTAAGGGAATCCAGGGGAGCATAATAAAAAAAAGAATCAGCATCAATGTCTTAAAGCGTCTTCCGGAGCGCGATAGCGGAGAACGCCCCGCCGCAAAATGGCGGTCCACACTCGAATAAATTATACCACCCCCCGAACTGAATCGAACGATTGTTCGATTCTTTTGATACGTTTCTCGTTTTAAAGTTGGAGCGCCTTTATTAGTGTAAGCCAGAGACGATTATCTTAAGCCGCCATTACATATTCAAATTGGGAGTCATTTCGCTTTGTAGAAATTGACGCGAAATAAAACGGAGCCTTTGATAGCGTCCTCGGCATTAGGATGGTGGTGATGGCATTTTTCAAAGACACTTTACGTCATTCTAAATACTCAGATTTAATAAAATATTCATTGGAAGTTCCTAACTTACACAAAGTTTATTGGAGTGTGATGAAATACGAGCCGTTCCTAAAACTCGTGTTTTCATACAAGTGAATTAAATGAAGCTTTGCGTGGGTTGTCCGTTTCCAGCCCAGTAACTTTCGACCCAGTCCGAAAAACATAATTTTTGCGCGACTGACCAAAGATTAACATTTAGATACCACAGATGACTCTTTGTCCAAAACGGAAACCGTTTCTTCTGCACCCTTTTAAAATACTGAATTAATTTTAAAACATTTAGAACATTTTCGAAATGTCTTATTTAAAAAAAGATAACTGGAAATCTCTGTTTGTATGGAAACTTTAAAATCGGTCTAATTTGGCTGTAACACAATTTTTCGAAAATGTTCTCTGCTAACTTTTTAGACCTTTGTATCCTGCTTATGCGTATACAGTTTCATTAAAATCCGTTCATTCATTTCGAAAAACCTCGGCTTGAAAGTTTGTATGAAATGCCGTACGGCGTAAACGCTCTTAAGCAGAATAATATAGGGAATGGAATTAAAAATAGAAAGATATTACATCTCAGAAATTTTAAGCAGATATAATTAATAATTCTAAGTCGATGCATAATAAAATTAATTGCAAACTTTTCCTGAAAGAAAGCAAGTCGAGCAAATTGATATTTTGAATAATAAAACGCGAGTGGTGCCCGTCGAATTATTATGAGTAACACAAACATAAGTCAATAGCCTGGCGGGGTGGTCAATATTGGATTAGCTGCCAAAAGGAGCCAAAAAGCAACGTATACAAAAACCTTTTACAGCGGTTAGACCTCCGGAAAAATATTTATAAAACGCTCGTTAGGTGAGGAGAGTGCTTGTTTTTGCTCAGCGCTGTTGATGTTGGACTTACTAATGTTTTGTAGATGCTCGCTTTTGGTTCTTACCTTTCATTTATTTATTTGTAGCAATCTTATTATGAGTAAATGCCCATGTCAGTGGAATGTTTGAGATGGAAATTATTTTGAAGTAGAGGTTTCGAACATCTACTTTTTAGCGACTATTAATATTATCTACTATCTTGTTAATTATTAGGAATGTTTGGATAACATAGTAAAATGCAATGATAGACAGACTGAATGTACTATCGCGGACACTCCCGCAGTCCCGCCTGACCACTACTAAGTCCATTTTTGCTGGCACTCAAAAAATAGAAGCGCTCTCTAATCAGCACGCCAAGGTCAAATAATTCGTCCGTAATACTCGTATTCACAAAAGGAGTACACGTGAGCGAGAAATATAAATATTTTAAAATAACCTAAAAAAAGGTAAAATTAATTAGCATCATGAAGGCAAGAGTAAAATCCATCTCTATACAACAAAGCTTGACGCGGTTGAAAACGGCAATAGTGCGGAAGGGTTGGGAAACGCTACCAGCCATTGTTTACACAAAGTATAGAATAATATAATCAGAAGTGAAGAAATAGGAATCCGACGAAAAACCAACAGAGTCGGGTGAAAATTTGCTTAGGCCAGCGGAATAAGTGGTGAGGCTAGATACACCAGACTGGACCCGAGTAGCCGAGTAGCCCTCCCATTGTCTATACCCGTATGACGAGATTAAAACAGCTTTATCTGTATGTGAGAGAGAATAATAATGGAAACCTATGTAAACTTGCGAAGTTAGTCGTAGAGCCCAGTATTTTTAGGCGCTAATTTACATCTTATCAGGATGATAATTGTGATATTTTGGACCTACGAATAGGTATCTAATTCGTTATGAAATATATAATTAGAATAGTGAATATTTCTAGAAACTGAATGCTAACATTTCAAGATTAGTTTTTTCTAATAATGAAAACGAGAATTTAGATTAATCCAATGTATAACCAAAATAAAATGTTTTTCCTCAAATCCACTGCCTGCATTCATAAAGTCAGCAATCAAATTTTCTCATTTCGTCTCTTTGCACCTGTCGCTGGACTTATTAAGACGCACCTGTCAATCTTCTACTCCCGTTCCTACTTTTTATTTCAATTCCTCCTCATCGGGAACTCAAGTGTTTGGTATTGAGCCGCCATTCGAAAAACTCTTATTTTAGCATATTTATTTAGGACTGAAAACACAAGAGGCAAGTTGAATTTTTATCAATTCAGGGAGATTGATTGATTTTATGATGTTTTGTGATTTGGATTTTTTGTTCATTAGGTTTTGCTTCAACGTTTTTTACTGCTGTTGATTTATTGCATTTCTGTGCAGGAAAAGAATATTTAAAATTAAAATATTGTAAGTATGAATTTCAACTTAGTCAATTAGCAAACCATTACTGAAGATCTAATATTGATGTGGGTTGCATGCCATAATTACTTTAGGGCTATTTTAGTGGGACACAGTTCCGTGACGTTCGTGAATGTCATTATTCAAATCAAACAACATTACCATCTAATCACAACATTATCTTTGAGTCTGCATAATCAGCTACACATTAATACATTTCTCTTTACGGTCACATTGGTCTCCGACAACAGCCGAGATAATAGCCAAGCAATCCTAAATAAACAGTGTTAGATTGGCAACGCCGCGCCGTCGGCACACACACTTCGATCTTCGATTTCTCCTACTACATTAATTCGGGTGTTCATTAAAAATGCCATCAAGTCGGCCGTTAACGAAGTGGTGCGCAATTAAGTCGCCGCTGACGTCACACCCTTGGCCCTTCCAGAGGGTTCCTTGAAGAGTCTTTGAACTAGGAGGACACCTTGAGACGGAATAGAAAAATTGATTCGTTATCGATTTGAAATTGTGTAACACGTTGACTGCCAACGCGGTCACCGGTGACCGCGAACAATGGATTTTCTATTGTGTCTGTTGCTTGGCAGTCAACGTGTTAAGAATTACAGACCTAAATAAAAAAAAAAACTTCTGGATCTATCCCCTTAAATAGTTATCAGTCCAGAAACTAGTTTACAAAAAGTATAATCTTGATTAAGGAACCCACAAGCTTTTCTGTTCGCACAACACAGCATCAAATTGTTTGCAAGATCCAAATAATCTTCATCATTAACGTGTCAAAATCTTATTATTGTCGCCCGCATAAGAGCATTAAGGGGCTCGAGATAAAACAGACTCCCATTAGCAAAGTCCTCGAAAAAATTCGTCGATTCTATCGCGCGCGTTGAGGTGGCAATCGCAATCTAATTTTTTCTTAAGTCGCAGTCAATCACCAAATAAATGAGCCTAGAAGCGATCATCAAAGGGAATAATGTTGATTGGCTTACCACACCCTGTATGAAAAACGATTTTGGGAATTTAAACTTTAAAATTGTTACCGTTAAGTTTAGTTTTGAGTTTAAATGTTTATAGCGATGCACGCTCTGATTGAGGCTTGTCACCAGTCGGTTATCTGACGAAGATTTATGTCTTTTTTAGTCATGAAACTATGTTGTAAGGGGCCGAGTATTTCTTGAATAGCAAAACTTACATTTCATATCATTTAGAAGTGATTGCCTGTTGACTTTTGGTAAGTAGACCATCAAATCTTATTGTCGGCAAATCTTATTGTTAAGATGACTGCTCATTTGTTCTATCATCAGTTACGTCTGACTCATATTATGTTAACGCACTTAAGTGTATTTCATTGACCAATCACCTAAAAACATATTAAACGTTCCACCACAATTATCAGTACCGTTCACGTTGCGATTTTTTCCATTCGTTTTAGAATAAAGTGTTTTGTCAGGCGTTCAGTGAGGGTGGTGGATCGCGGATAGCGAAGGTGTCTCAATCAGCATAAAACAAAAGAAATCAATAGCATCCCCTCGCGGCACGCGACTCACAAAGAGCAAAGATTTCTTTTCACAATTAACCACCCCCTGGGTGTCGCGGAGCTGATAAACCGAACGGATTTACTTTCGATTGTCATATACAATATTTAATTTATCTAGTTTATACATGTGTATTTGTAGCGGAGAAGATTTATTTTTTAACCGTGCCTTGTCTGACGAGGTCATGTTGATGGGTGTGTAATATTTGGCATAATAACAGATAGTATAATATCACTTGCCTTAACTCACTCACTTAACGTTCTTTACGTTCATATGATATAATTTTCATATGCTATAAAAAACGTATAACCTAATTTCATGTGATCGAATGTCCTGAAAACCTTGTTTTGCTGTAATAACATTTAGTATAACGTTCATTACATATAATTTACAATTTGTTTAATGCTCTTATAGACCGTGTCAAAATTGCTCAAGAGTTTAGAGCAATCGAAATCGTGAAGTATTCGAATACGCTTAATTGATTTAGGTTCTGTGATCAACACTGGACAATCTGTGGAAGCTCAGCTCACGTGTTTCATGTTCAAACAAAAATCAAATGGACTATTTAACTCAATAATGCTTTGCTTTTCTATTTGTAACTAACAAAGCTCTAAACACGCCCGTTCATGCCTGCGTTTTAACCGTTTTTTCCAAACTGATGTTTGTTCATTCAAATTGAGATTGTGTTGTGTCTCTTTTTAGTCCGTTCCGTTCCTAATCCGACAATCACGAGAGTTTACTTCCGGATCAGTTTCTAATGTATCCGAATGGACAGTTCGTGTCGGTGAATATTGAGCAAGTTATTAGAAATTAAAGCGTATCCATACTGAATAAACGGCAGTATTTACACGGGTAAAACCGTAGATTGAAATAAATTTTGTTGAGTTAAGTAGTCTTTGTTCTCATTCTGTTGTAGGATTTGCACTGGTCGTCTAGGAGGCAGCTTTCATCTCGCAAACACTGTTTCAATATTTAATAATCCGCTGGTAACGAGCTCCGACCGGTCGCTCGCGGAGAAAAGTTTAAATGGGCAGACAACACACGTAGCCTTATTAAATGAATCATGCAGTCAGCGTTTTAATGCATTCCATTTTGGGAGATAAGACAAAATGTTCAGTTTGCAAACATTTTACTGTATATGTACTCTAGTAGATAAACTTACCATATCTTACTTTTGTGTTTCTGAATCTGCCAAGCTAAAATATAATAAAACCAAAACTTCTAAAACCTTCTACGTCAATCATGAAGACCCTCTCCCCCTCGTATGACCAAGGGTCAAGCAATTTGACGAGAGATTATTGTAACTGCCCGCCACAAAACTGTTGTTTGTCTTTGGACTAATGTAATGGAGTGATCCTGTATGTACAGTGTGGTGTACACTGTACATCATTAGTATAAGGGATAAGCAGGCCACTTTATTTTAGGAGTGTGTGAAGAGCATGGCGTATAAAGTAAAACAGAAAGAAAGAGAAAAAAAAGACCAGCCATTTAAAATTGGTACGGCATGGTTTGGACGAAAAATCAGTGATGTCAATAATTTGGTTTTTGTTAACAAAAACGTTGAATAAAATCAATGTAAAGTATCGATACGGTGATTAGGAGCGGAGAGGTAGACGGAGGTCAGCAATAAAGTGACCGTCGTCAGGCGCTGCGTCACGTCCGACCGCTGACGACAGCGACGCGTCGGCCCGCCCTCGTTCGAAACCGCGATTTTATTGACTCTTGCGGTTGATGCGCTCCTGGTAACAATTCGTGTGATCGAAAGTGAAAACGGTACAATTCACCAAATTCGGTAATGACGGTGACCACTGTCCGGTTTTCTGATATGTTGACGTCAGTTGGCGTTAACATTGAAAAGGAAAAGTAATGTTTTGTTTTTTATTTGTTTTTTCTTAATAATACGTAGTCTGCTGATATAAGTAGTCTTGTTGGCTCAACGATATCTATTAATTATCTTTTGACCTACACTAATTATGTAGGTCAGTCAGCGATGCCTAATGTCAAAAATATAAAACATATTGTTTATATGGATGGTTCTATTGAATACAATACAGAAAAAGAAACAAACGAAAAATTAAACAAAAATTCAACCACTTCGTCAAGAGAAACTCTCAAATGTAAATCGACCATGTTTATTACGTAGGAGGTTATAAATATCATTCATATTTCAAAGTCGTTTGCATCTGGACACCGGCTATTGAGAGAAGAGGGGCTCGTTCCAGAAATAATTGTCAAAGAGCCGAATGAAGCTAGAAAGAAAACAAATGTTTGTTGATGTAACAGATTCTCTCGACGTTGATGTGAAGTTTTCAACTAATGATCAAGAACCAATTAAAAACAACATTTTTAAAAATTTAAGATAAATTTACGTAATAAGTTTATCTGTTTCAATATCACAATCAATAAGTAGATACAAAATGACTTTAATATTGAGTTAAGGCCAAATAAAACTAAAAAAGCAGACACAACAAGGGTGTAGAATTGTCACATTCCCTCAACACTCCCTTTGTGACAGGCCATAAAACGCAAATTCGGCAATAAAAAGAACACCCCGACAAAACATCCTTCCTGGACACTGGCTCAATACAATGGCCGCCATTCACAACGAATTATTGTATTTTTCCAACACTCGAAATATTTAAGAAAGGAATTAATGAATCTTGGACGAAGCCCAAAGGATACTCAACCCTGTGCTCCAATATTTTGAGACTTATTTGGTATCCAAATTGAGGTTCCCGCAAGATTCGTTTAACAATGAGGTCCTAATTAGCTGTCAAGGCTGCAGACTTGAGCTCGACGTGCGTCTGTCCCAGAAATGCGAATAATTCAAGGGATGTCTCCAGTGATTTCTTTCGTTTTGTTGCAATATTGTGTAATGTATATAAGTTACACAACCACAGACTTGCAGAGAGGATAAATTATTTCGAAATATTCTGATAGAAATTATGTAAAAACTGTCCACGAAGTTATTCTACTAACTTTTTGAGAACATAGTGAAAATGTGGGTGTAAATTATTATGATGGAAATCCACATCTTTACTCAGGCGCAAACTCTCCAAAGTAAGAACTGCTAAACTGCCATTATACGCGGTGATAACCTACGTATGTGCATAATACATCCCAAATGAAACGAATTAGCACTAAAATCAGAATAAATCACCCGAAACACAAACTACAGTTACACATTCAAAAACAATTACGAGGGCGCGAATTTGGGCCGCTGCCTAATTGGTATGAGATTTGCAAATGTTCCTAATTGCGTAGAAATTTACGCATTCAAGGTGATCATTCACACCACCATCAGGTTAATTAAACCATTTGTCTGCTAAGTTCCGATGCTCATATACAAAATTGTTCGGCTATTTGCGATTTGTGAAAAATTTGACGCGTATTGGAAGGGTGCGGTGTAAAACGGGATGAGGTCTAGATCGTTGCTGGTATGATTTAAATTATTAAAGGAATTATCTCTCTCTTCGTTTAGTTTAGCCACATTCAAACAAATGCCTACTACCTTGAATAGGATAAACTGAATGTATTCTATTCATTTAATAATATCAATAGAATTATCCAGTTGTTTTATTGTGCTTATAGTAAAGGGTTTTTAAAATTAAAATGCTGTATAATCAAAGCTAATTTTAAACAGTGTTATGATTTACTTGCAACTGCCGCACTTGGAGTACCAAACAGTTGAGTACAGCTTCCAATGATCAAAACCTCTCAATCCTCCACACAAACATTAGGACGTGCTCCTCGAATTCATGGCATTTCTTTTAAAAAAAAGGTTCATTTTCATTAACGCCATCGGCTCACATATTTGTCATAACCTGTCCGTGTCGCCGGGGTCCGACCTCTTGCTGCGACTGCTCCTTTTTCCACCGTTTTTAATTTACGCTGTTTGGGTTTTGTTCCTTCGTGTTGGAGATGGAACATAATTGGTCCACGTTTCATTGGTGGAATTCAACATAACGGGCCTTTCCTAAAAAGGCAGAGATGATTCGTGCAATGTTAGCAGTGTTATTTTCTCATTTGCTACTCACTTGTTTTAGTTCTTTCATTGCCTCTTGTGGTGTGGTACTGTCTAATTTCATACACTTATCAGCACCGTAATTGCGTAAAACACTATCAATCTCAATCTGAATTATTTTGAAGAATATTACTAATCCTTTGGTTCATTAGTTCGAAAAATTTGATTACTCAGCAACGTAAATAACGCAAAAAATGTTTTTAAGCTGTCAAAATGAAAACCGTTGCTACTGATAGTGTGTTACACAATTACACCGCAGGATTGCTTAACCTGTTCATGTTTTTGCCAAATAAAATAGATTTAACTTCTATTATAAATAATTTCAAAGTTACCTTAATCATCTCTCGGTGATCCATTTATAAAAAAGGAAATAGTATCCGCTTCACTATTGCAGTTCTTTCCATAATCAAATATTCGTTCGGTCGGAGCTCAATGGAGATATATGCCTCACCGCCGCGTCTAGACGCACACAGACCTACAGCCTCTGCCAGACTGTCTAATGTGCCAGCTTTACATATTTAAAACCTATGCCCTCGTAATAATCGCGTTTGACTTTTTTAATTTTGACGGGCTTTTGATCGAACTTTTCTCTCGTTCGTTCGATTCCACATGACGAAATTAACTCTCTCTTCCAGACTCCTCTATCAATAATTTATCAAGTTTATGGCGGAGGTTGGTTAGGATACTTAGATTAAATATATTATCAGCCTCAATATAATAAGTGAAGCGGATAATTGTATTGGTTGTAAACAGCATCTCATTAACTTAACGATGCACTTATGAAATAAAATATGTAGCTACTGGTTTCCCGCAGACAGCCTTCATGGAAATTGCTTCCAACCATGCATAAATATCTATTAGGCGGCATCGCGGGATTAATATTTTTATACAAAGCTTGAGGGACTGTCTCAGAACAAATGGGTGCAGACTCTACAAACAAGGGTGTACGAAACAGCTAGTTAGCGGTAAAATGGATGTTTTGCTCCTGTTTATTTTATTTCTGAAAAATAGCTGCGGGTTATTTGGGAGCTCGTATTATTATTTTCATCCTTTTTGTAAGTAACCGTTCTTCATAACCGACGAAACAATTATGTGTTCTCTAACCCCTTTTTAAATTTCATAACGCGTTTTTCCAGTTACCCTGTTTCCGTCTCTACCCTTCGAAGGCGGGTGGAGGCGATAGGTGCGAAATGATATAGCTCCAAAGGTCCAATGTCAGACAATAGGTAAAATTCATACGGGCCGCGCTCGCTGAATGCAAACAACCTAATTATATTCACGATAGCCAAGATGGCGACGGTGGAGGAGAGAAGGAAATGTGCCTTGCAGACGTACTTGTAAGTTTAAGTTGCACTTCAGGTGTTACGGATGGTTGATTATTGATTGAACTTGTTGGCCATCTAATGAGATATTCAGCATTTTTTCGATAAAAGTTATAGGCTCGTAAGAATTAGTCATTAAGTTTTACATTTTCTTGAATAGAAATTCCGATACGCTTTAAAGTAACCTACATCGCCAGCAGGCGAAAATTTAACTTCCCGTTTATCGCCAAGCGTAAGATCAATAAATCGAAAAGTAACATCTTTATCTGCAAGGTAAGAAAGTAAATACGAGTTTAAACTTAAGCTTTACTTCTCCAAACTTAATGGTGTTTCATTACATCGTTAGGTAGGCTTAGGTCGGTTCCTCCGTCGTCGGTGAATTATGGTTATTTGAATTGTGCGAAACAAAATAAATTTTGTGAACGTGCTCTATAGCGTTCTGCTCTTTGCATTTTTGAGTGCTTATTTCGAGCAGGATAAAAGTTTGCGTTATTTATGGCCCGTTCTAAGATTTAATGTGAAGTCAAACAGCGATAATGTGAATCCCGTTTGAATATTTTGGCTGACTGTGACGTATCTACCTTTTGTTTGTGAACTTTTGAATGTTTTGGAGAGAGATGTTTTTGAGGAAGCCGTAGTTATTGCGAAAATGTTACAAAAAATCAATCATAGGCAGAGAACCGTCTGAAAGGTGAGTATAGATCCTGATAATCCTTTTTTATCTAAGGGCTGATTTCACCAAAGTCATATATCTAGTCATAAGTCATATATTTACGTCTGACAGTTCTAATATGGAAAAATTGACAAAAATTCAAAATTTATTCTCAGAATAAGACTTATTCTAGGTATAAAAGTTTAGTGAAATTTGCCCTTAATACTTAGTTTCATCTCTGTGAAATTATAAAACAGTACACTAAAACCTCATTACTTAACCAAGCCTATAAACCATATGTAAACTACCAAAATCTGAATGCTCATCAAATAACAAGGCTCATTTCCTGGGTCCGGTAGTAGTAACATTGCTTTATTGTGCATGAGCTTGGATCGCGTGTTTCTGTAACTGTTCGTTACTATTTCCTCCCGTTTCTCCCTAACTGGGATGAATCCTGTCCCGTTACTCGAGCCATTTGGCGTAATGCGCGGTTTGGCCGGATTGACAGCTATGAGGTAGAGGTTTTTGTGCGTGAGCGGAAACGAAATGCGATATATTGCTGAAATGTTTTTGCAATTTCTGTTTTAAGCGTTGTGTCTAATTCCAAAGGTATTACGTGTTAAATAAATTCAGTTAAAAATTTAATATTTATGTTCGCTCTTTAATATAGGTATAGCTAGTATTTGTCTAATTTGTTAACTGATGATAAGTGTCAAGACAGCATTCTCTCGTCGGCCGCACTGTAAAGATGCAATTCTGTTTCTATAACTGTTCGTTACTATTTTCTCTGCCTCAATAGCTGGGATGAATACTGTCCCGTTTAAGGATTAAAGGTCATTTTGGCATTTAAGACCACAAGTTGATAAATGTATTATTATTAAGAATTATTCATACGAATCTTTATTTCTTTAGAATTTCCGCAGTGAGGCGTTTTCCGCTCTGTGATCCAACATGCCCTAGGCGTTACTTTCTTGCCGAACCTTAATGATACTTTGAGTTGTACTGTTTTCCAATATGTGATTTAATTAATGGTACCAATTTAAACTTTGGAACAGGGTTGTTGGCAAATTGTTAATCGAGGTTCCAAAGTGCTGTTGAAAATATTTGACAGATGTGATTGGATTGTAACATCACTTAGGTCACTAAAATAAAGTATGTTTTAAACCTACTAAGATTAAAAACATAATATTATTATTTTAGTAAGTCATCTTCGGAACAGAATACTATCCTAAATGGGCAGACACATTAATAAGGCGTATCTCTAAATTAATTGTATTTCCAAACCAACTTAAGCTACCCCGCATAACCTAGATTTATATGTGGATAATAACCTCATAACTGGTAACTGTGAGGTACAAGACATGTTAGGGTTGGCTCGGCCACATGTAGCGAAAAGGGCGGATTAGCACGCAGTAAAATTTGTTAAAGAGGACTTTCAGTATACGGGTGCCTCGCGGCTATTGTACCAACCATTTTTACATGACCTGCGAAGACCTCGCCTAACGCTCTTCAAACGCTTAGTCTAACAGGTGAAGGGACAGGCAAGGAAGGTCATGTTACCCTGGTGGTTTCTAACATATATTAATACGAAGCTGCGGACGGGCCAGCTTCGGGTCTCAACTATCTCCCACTTGCAGACACGAACACTATAATCCCCGATAAAGCCCGCACATTTACATTCAATTCTAATTCCGGAACACCCACTTCCACTCGGCTCTGATTGCCTGGTACTTGTCGTCGTTGATTAAAATACCCCTTTAGTTAGATAATCTTTGATAATAAATTAACGTGTGTCCAAATAAGGCCAGAATACACAAAGCAAACTTTCAATTAGGTTAAACTAAAAAGAGCTATTAAAGTAGCCTGAAAGAACGTGCACACATAAAATTAAATATTTCAAAGGCAAAGAGCACTTAATTGAGTTTGTTCAGGACAAAACAAAGAGCGAGAAAACTTTTTAAATTGAGTGTCCGTGAAGTGTTGCCAACATGTTGATCTTTTCCAACAGTGCTACTTAGAGGGGACAGCAGGTACCTGCCCGACGTCCCAAGTTAATATTTTCTTTGGAGAGAAAGTGTGCTTTATGTAAAACTTAGATGCAGCCGACTTGTTTTCTTATGAAAATGTTGTTGAAGGAACTAGTTTTGTTGAAGATTTTGTCAGAAAGTCTTCCAAAATACTCACCGTTTTATATTTCCTTCACGAAAACTATCTCGTCTCGTTTGCCAAGTTCAGCTTTTTCATCAAAAGAGTTCCGTTCCACACTGGTTTCCATTTCACATAATTACTTCTTCTAAATGTTCATGACCACGACCACAGATGGCTAGAAACAAAATTACCGTATCTATTATCATCATGTCAGCAAAAAAACTTCCACTGCTGGACATAGGCCTCCCCCAAGCACCTTCACTTCGACAGGTTCTGTGCTTCTCACGTCCAACGGGTTCCTGCGGCATTCATAAGGTTATAGGTCCACTTTGTGGGAGACCTTCCAACGCTACGTCTTCCGGTATGCGGTCGCCACTCCACTAGATTCGACTGTGCAGCGTTCGGGAAGCTACGCAATATCTTCTCGTCCCACATAGCGCAATATCTCAAGACGAAAGTCTTTGACCAGTGCGTGTTGCCAGTGATGACATATGGCACTGAAACGTGGTCGCTCACAATGGGCCTTATTAGAAGGCTAAAAGTCACCCAAAGGGCAATGGAGAGGGCTATGGTTGGAGTTTCCCTGCGTGATCGAATCAGAAATGAGAAGATACGCAGGAGAACCAAGGTAACTGACATAGCCCGAAGAATTGCCAAACTTAAGTGGCAGTGGGCAGGGCACATTGCTCGTAGAGTAGATGGCCGATGGGGCCGATGGGGTCGAAAGGTTCTGGACTATCTATAAATTAAAGTCGCTTTCGTGTCTGTCTGACCGCGTTATTCTTCCAAACTATAATTCTAATAATAGAACTCTCTTCCAAATTGGTTTCTCCCGAACCAATTATGGCAAGAACACTTTTATTAAAAGAGCATGTCGTCTGTACAACGACACAATCTCATTAAAGGTAAACCAAGATTTAGATATTTTTCACCTCTCTCTACCCAAATTCAAATTTTGCATTAGAAATATTTTGGCATCGAAATTTTAATAATGATATATGTAATATAACATTAAATTGTAATTCTGTAACCTTTAACGGTGTGAACTTTGGTTGTTGTTACATTTAGGGAAAAAATTTTGTGTATAGTAATCTGTGGAAACTGTTTCTGGATTGTGCTGAACTATTTGTATAAATATGTTTGTTATTGCATCTGTTTGTTTCCCAAACAAAATAAAATAAAAAAAAATAAAATAAATAAAATATTTGAATCCTTTTATGAGCAACATGCATCAAAACAAACAATAAACGTAAAGCAAAACTTCGCAAATAACAGTTCGGAGTGAAACCGAACTTTTTTACTGTCGCTTGATATTTCTATTACACCTATGATAAAATGTTACGATTGCGTATCGAATGGGGCACACGGGGGAAGATATTTTGTATTTGTATCTATTTTATTTACAAACTTCGGAACTACATTATAATCAGAAAAGCAATCTCGTTCCCCACCTACACTTTATGGTTCGATCTAAAATGTATAAAAACTTACATAAAATAAAAAATCCAGTGACAAACTTTAGTAAAGTTGAACAAAAAACCAATATTTTTCGCCGTAAAATATCAACAGTTTAATTAATTGATTAGCTCAAGGCACAAAACAAGCCTCAAGAAAAGCAAAGATTTATTTTACTTTCGGTAGCAATTAACGTTGAAAGTGAAAAATCTTTCAAAACTCCAGCGCCGCCTGGTATCCGGCGCTTATTCCCTTTCTTTAAATTGAGCAAATTTTTCTTGCGAAAACTTTTTGATTCGACCCCTTTCTACGGCAATCAGGCAAATCTCTTGGCGGCCACATGATACACCACAGAGTAGCATAAAACAGCTGAACAACTTTATGTTCATCGCTGTTTTTAAATTCTTCTTATTTACAATAGCTAAGAGCTGATAACAATGAATGAAATGCTGACTATCTAGGTATATAAAATAGAATAAATTTTATTTTTTCCTAAATAGAAATCTTCAGAACAGGGCAGGCAGAAGAAAATAATTTTACACTTTTTGTTACACTGTATGTCGTTACACTGTACAAATTCGCACAAACAATAATAATGGGCGCAACGGCAAATACAATTAGGTTAATTAATGAATTAAGACCCGTCGAGTTTCTTTATCTTGTTATTAATTTGTCTAAGGCGAGCTACCCAGACATCTTACAAATGAGAACCGAGCAAATATTTGTTTAAAGCGGAGCGATTCACTTAATTCAATCAAACTTGTTATATTATTCATAATATCTAATATTGCTACATACCAAGATATTTCGTGTTATTGAATTTACTTCTGTTATAACATTCGGTTGTTATTTTTACGTTTTTTTCAGAGTCCAATATTTTATTTTACTTTGGTATTTTATTTTAGTTTGTTTATCTTTGGTAGAATATTAATGGAAAAGATAAAGTTTATGAAAATGGCCAAAAATATTCCATCATAGCTCTAATATTTGAACCATCAAAAACCCAAAACACGTGACAACACATGACGCCCGTCTCAATTTAAAGACGTTAACAAATGTTTGCAAAGAAAACAGCATTAATCAGGGTCAGGAAGCATCATTTGAATATAAAGCGGAGTATGAGGTGCGGCATGTGAGCCTATCATTAGTCATAAACGCGAGAGGCGGCGTTCCCGAAGACGTGACCTGCAGTGTAATCGAGCCACTTCTTATCGGAACATTCGGTACACTGGCGGACATGTGCACTTAGGCGTAAACGACTCACACGTGGTTGGCACGCTTAGTTATTTAGACTGTGTGTAAGTATGTGGTGTGTTGCTCCGTTCGTGGGCTGAAATTATGCTCATGTAATTTGTTTTTGATGAAGCAGATCAACAACTGTATGCACCACTGACTAGTTTTATTTTGTCATTGTTTTCTATCTTGTTTTAATTTTGTGTGCAGATACGTAGATCCTTGCTTGTTCGAAAGATCTCTTCTAATTAGTCCAATGGACCCAAGAGAGGCTATATTTTTCTAACTATGTTAGTAGGATCCCCATGGTTGTTACCTAAATAAACACTGGGATTTGAATATTTCTGTATCTCGATACACAGCCAGAATATAATGTAAAATCAAAAATAGAAAAGAAACGTCGCACCCTTATCCAATAACTGGATTAGAAAGGTATAGACGGTGACAATTGAAACATCACATAGCACTGGACCGCACTGAATTTAAATATACGATGTTTCCAGAAGCGTGGTCACCGAACACGGTTATTTAGATGAGCATCAAATTTGTCGGATTTTTGCTGATATATTCTTCGGAACACTCCCTAGGGATTGCGGATTGTATTCGGATATTTTCATTTCCATTGACCGTTGGTCATAAAGTGGGAATGGCGCTTAGGCTTTTTATGGTGGTATTTTTTTATTGGTGTTTGCTTCAGAGCAAATCAAATTGATGAGATTAAAATTCAACTTTTGTTTGCCATCATTATCATCCTGCGCAAATAGTTTAAGACTGTAGAAAATACCACATTTCTTGTTTGTACTGGTCTAAAATGTAATATTTCGGAAAAATATGTTGTTCAAATCGTTTGTATCCAGATTTTTTTATTAATGCCATCCAATCTGGTAGAAATAATATTTTCCAAATCGTATCCACAATAAATCAGATATCGCCACCTCATTGGCATTCCTTACGTACGTTTTAGCATTCCTCACTGGTAGAGGAATCAGTGCGGTGGTAAAAATCAAATTGAGTGCCCGATAAACACTCTGTGACGGAACATGGGGTTCTCGCAAAATTTTGATTACACCGAAAAGTGTTACTTATTCTCAAATAAAAAATACCGGAGGAAAAATTTCGCTGATGTCGATATTGTTATGGCGGGTTTATGTCGAAAATTGGGGGTACGGTTATTGCATGTCATTAGGAATTATGGGCTTCCGAGGTAGGCCGGAGAAAAATTTGCCGGAGGTGAGGTGGCGCTTATACTTTTTTTGCTCGATAATGTAATTATTGGAAATTTATTCCGCACCTCTTAAGTGGCAGGCGGTTGTGTGAACGGTGTTTAGTATCTATTTGGATGAGATTGCTGAAGACATTGAGGAAGAATTTATGGTCCACAAAATATTAAAATTTATTCTATGGGATTAGGGAGTTTCACATCTTAACCAATTTCGATAATACCTATCAACAACAATAATTATGGCAAACAATTTCACAAGTGAACTAGTACCAGACGTAAGATCTTACAGTCGCTAAGAACGAAAAGAAGACATTTAAAAAGTTGACACACTGAACTTACAATGCCATAAATAATACGACAACCAATTTATTAATTACACTCACAACACAATACAAAACATAACACTCACGAGTAATAATAACAAACTTAACAAAGAAATAAACCATTGACGCGGGCCCTTACGCCCACCGTGATGCATGGGGCTGGTGAAATAATATTATCGTTACCGAGTACTCACACTCCAAGGAAAATCAACATAAAGTGAATAAAAGAAAATTATGAATCGCACCAAAATAAATTACCCCGTGTTGGCGGCAAAATAACATCACATTTGAATGCCTTTTATGCTTTATGGGTCCGTAACTATATGAAATAAGTCCCGGTGCTCTTTTATGGGACACGGGAGCACGTACGCGGCATAATTTTTCAAATGTTTGTTGCGAATACGTAACTCTTATTCGAGAGTGCTAAACTTTCTTCATAAGAAGACCATTTGCTGCGAAATTGTGGATTTATTGCTATTTGATATAAATGTGGAAACAAATGAATGTCTAGATGAGTTGGGTTAGACTTAGGATTCAATTTGAAATAGTAGGTAACGTGAATTTGGTTTCATCATTCGGTATAATAGAATGACACATCGCGCGCTTCATCGCGCTTTAGAAAAACACTGCCATACAAATATGAGTGGCAGAGATGGTCCTCTACAACGCCGAATACTTTCTAAAAGTAGTTGTCCTATAGATCTATGAGCTGTCCCATATTTACGGTCAGGTACTGTACCCTAAGGGACTTAAACACAGTTGACTGTAAAAGGTACAGCTCGATCTCGCTACAAAAATAAAACGCTACCTCTAAACCACACAATCAAACATCAGACATTCACACAAAAACACCCAGAAGGTTAAACTGTTTGTTTATTTTCCAGACCTTTGGAGCGTTAGCCCGTCAGGTGAGAAGTGTAATGGCGTGCGATTTTCCCCGTTTGCGCTTTCGACGCCGCCTGTGTCCACCGGAGAATATTTCATGCGCCAATGAACGCTTTCTGGTCCCCGAATTATGACGGTCAACTGGCTACCGGGCTGAGGAGTCCGTCCGTAATCAGATCAACAAACAGAGCCTCCGATAAAAGGTAAAATGACATTGTTTAGCTTATCTATGTGAATTGTGAATGGAATGGTTGAGGGACTCAATAATTTGGTTATTTGATTGAAATACGGTGATGGAACAGTTATCTACTCAGTCGATGGTAATTTTGACGGGAGAGCAGACCGGTAGTCATCATCCTCATGTACTTACCAAGCTTAAGCAGAGCAGCACTTATTTTTCATACATTTCTGTCAGTCTCAGTCGTTTATAATCGATAGTTATCGTAGAAAATCTTTTAGTTCGGGATTCTAGACTAGCGTCTGCAGGCGTTACCAATAAAACATCAAAGCACAGCTCAAAGTCAAACTTTTTAACACACAACTAAAATCGAAGTAGGTATTTTTGCAAAACAATCAAAACTCGCCACTTTTACTGCTTATGCCAAATACAAATTCAGTAAAGCCAGGCATAGTTTGGCAAGTTTCCGTCGTTCAAGACGTGACTGACATGGCTGTTTGTAACAACGTCGGATTTGCAACTTGAATGTTTAGCGGCACCTGCTAGGGCCATCGACTCATAATATTCGGCTTAGCGCCTCCCCCGCGTTTTATATTGCACGGCTTGAACTAAGGGGGTGAATACATGTGTAAACAAATCGACAATGCGTTCTATTGAATTTTTTGGGATGACCTTTTGTGTGTGCGTTTTTGGCTTTAAAAGGAGGCGGAACTGTTAGTTATGTAGCGATGGCTAATCAGAAAAGAGTCCGAAAGATTGACATGTTATTTGTTTGTTAATAAATAATTAATAATAAAGCTGAAGAGTTTGTTTGTTTGAACACGCTAATCTGTGGAACTATCAGTAGGATTAAGAAAAAAAACTTTTTGCATTTAATAGCCCAACTCTTGAGAAAGGCTATTTAAGATCATGCTAGGACCCTTTGGAGCCGAGCAAAATGAAGAGTCAGAAAGAACGGTAAGCACAAAACAAACTATGCTAACTAGCAGGCGATGCGATGCGATGCGACGGGGTGAGTCAGTGAACAAGACATTTCACGCGGGCGAAGTCGCGGGTAGAAGCTACTGTATGTTTTATAATCAAGACCCATAGTAGCAGGTCAGACAAAATGAACGAAAAATATCAAATATCTCTTTATCGAAACAGTCAGCAGTAAATGAGTCTCATTCCAATAAATCAACTGTCAGACGCCCATCATTTTCTCACATCGGGAGAGAAACAACGAAATGCGTCGTCATCAATTCCGTTTCTGTCCCGTTGATAGTTTTCTCATAAATGACCACCTCGGGGTGGCAATAAAATCGCCCACTATCTACCCAGTTTTCCGATACACTGCCTACTGGGCACTGCGGACGCAACTAACAATTATCTAAATAGCCATCTACATTCTTACCCCTTACATTTTATTATTACCGGTCAATTTATCCGATAGTCTCGTGCGGTGTTCGCAAATCTCTGCTAAACTCCTGTTTGCCTGGTAGATTTACCGATATCGTTGGAAACTGCCCAAGAAATAAAACAGGGGATTTTCATGGTGTTACGAACAAGTTTTCTTCTATGTTGATATTATCATACGTAATTTGCGTTTGCGTTTGCGGTACGGATTTTATTTGGTAAACTTTGCTTCATTTCATTTCATTTTGTTTTAAAAGTATTATCGTTTTTTTTCAATTCTAAGTTTCCTCTGTCCCGTTTAATCTGAAGGTCAAGAAGAAGCAGGTCCAATAAATAATAGACGAAAAATCCAAACAAAAAGTCGTTGGTATTTTTTTACAAACGCAGTACACAAACACCTACCCGTCTTTAATTATTCCAAAAATAAATTTGTGTCATGGACTGTAAGGGGATAGTTTCTTAGACACAATAGGTGGTGATTTAAAATAAAGCCACCCACGGTTGTCAAACGGACCCCGCGCCTTGCGGTCTGAAGTTAATGTGCTGGACATTCAGAATACCAGAGATTAAGGAACTAATAGAAGGGAACTTTGCTTTAATATTTCGTTGGATTTTGTTTTGTATGCTTCCATGCGTTACTCGTGCTCTCAAGAGCAGTGGTGGCCCAGTGAGAGCAGTGGTGGCCAATTGAGAGCAGTGGTGGCCCAGTCAGAGCAGTATTGGCCCCGTAAGAGCAGTGGTGGCCCAGTGAGAGCAGTGGTAGCCCAGTGAGAGCAGTGGTGGCCCAGTGAGAGCAGTAATGGCCCAGTGAGAGCAGTAATGGCCCAGTGAGAGCAGTAAGGGCCCAGTGAGAGCAATGGTGGCCCAGTAAGAGCAGTGACGTGGTGGCCAAGTGTTAAGGGCCTCGACTTAAGAGTTAAAGGTCGTGGAATCGAACCCGAGCCGCCACTTTATTTGTTTTAATTAATTCAACACCACTGCTCTAAAAACGGTGAAGGAAAACATTGTGAGGTAACCGGCATGTCCTAGAACCAAAAATTGGAAGACATGGGACATCTACCAACCCACACTGGGCTCGGTGGATAATAATGGCCCACTAACAAACAAACTAAAATTACAATCTGACATATTTAAAAATTTTAAAAAGGTGACTATATTATCGAAAATCTTCTCTTTGCAGTACAAAGATTTTAGCTAATATCGTCACATCTACAGTTTTTTGATTCTGTGTACCAAATATTCGTCCGCTGTCGATTGCTGACTGGTCCTTCCTTACATTGTCTCGGCGAGGGTGCTGGCTGCGGGCGGAGACAAAAGAAACGCATCGCTCACCGCCCGAGCTGGACACAATGACCGGGGCCTATTTATCTTTAGGATTAACTTGCTTATCGCTGACCGGCTGCCCTTGAGTTATTTCGTTTTTGAGGATTTCAACTTACTTAGTAGATTTTGTAGGGGTGTTTTTTGGAAAGGAACGCTTAGTGTATTACTTTTGTAGCGAATGATACGAGTAGGTAGATGCAAGATGATGCAGAGTAAGCAAAAAAGTTTTAAATCCTATTAAATTTTAAAATTTTTGAGCGTCATGTAACCTCTGTCTCCTTATGAACTTGAATTAATTCAAATCAAACAATGTTGAGCCGAATTATGGACTGAATTTGAACATCTGGCCAGGACGTAAAATTCTTAGTACCTCATTTTCCATTTATTGTCCCCAAAACATCACAGACATCAGCATTATTCTCACAAAAACTAAACACAATTAAGACGTTAAATTATTCAGATGACAGGCCCCGGGGTATACTAATGTCCCTCTTAGCACTTTAATAGTGTGAGGAGTCCCCAAACGTCGGTCAAGTACCGTGGACAGCCCAAAGGCGTTCCGGGTCCATTAACGACCGTCCGGCACCTCCCCTAGTTTGTTCCCGCAAATTAGTTCACCGCAGAAAACGTAATCCCGATGTCACCTTCATTCCACTTACGAAATGAATCTTTTCGAGACATTCAGAGTCAGACAGCTTTTACCAAAATATTAATATTGGGCACGTAACGCAAGGGTGAATACTAAATTAACATCCGCTACCTTTGGCAAACATTGCCAAGACACCGGTTCCGTAATACAATGTTTGCTTCCATGTAAGGGCCTTTCGATGAATCTTAATCTTCCTGAGTCAGGTTACCCTCTAACCCGCATGTGTATAACTTAATCGGCGCCCCCCTACCTCCCTAACTTGCCTCTAATTGTTTGCTCTCGATATTGTCGACGTCCGTGTATTCGCAATGTTCTATGGGTACCTACTACCTAGTCCCTGTTTGCGCAAACAACATTAGTCAGGAGTTATATTAATCAAATAATAGAACTTGATTCTTATTAAGCTTGATGTTTATCTTTCTTACCGATTTTGTCTTCTTCATAAGTCGTAAGAAAGTCGAAATTAAACGTTACTCTGAAGAAAGTCACCTTTTTATTGCATGTCTCGCGTTGATTATTGCAAGGTGTTCTCATTACGAAGGAGTCAAGCGGAGGGCCCACGTTCTCAATTGCCGTGACGAATCGCACTCATAAACTCACATGCTCTTCTTCCTTATACACTCCTAGTACTTCCTACTGCAACAGAACTTTTCCTTTAATTAAATGGGTCTTTATTATTATTGTGAAACATGTATAAAGTCTGATTACATACGTAGGGTTAGGTTAGGACTAAGGAGTTAGAATAGAATTTAATACTTTTTATATAGCTTACGAATTACAGGTGTAAACAATACGGATGTGCTGTCAGCAGTCTTGGGAAAACCGAAGGACGATAAAAGGGGATACATAATTGTTTTTTTCACAAGTTGAATAAGCCATATCACAGTATCTACCACAATTTAAAACAAAAAGATTAGAAAGCACCGCGTTTTATTTTAGACCCTGTAGAGCAATTAAAAAAGCCATCGTTTCCTCCATCTCGTCGCCGACCGAAAATAAACACAGAATACGTTTCACGTGTTTTCCTTTAATTAGCATATCACTGTTGTCTTGCGCTTCGCTCGTTACATCATTTCCATATGGAAAAATGATACGAATCCCGAGCGTTTAGATACCCCTGTGACGCAATATGTCGGTTTGTGTTCGGGACGTCGCAAGAAACACCCTCCCCATACGCGAAAATTATACGGTAGCAAAACGCATTAATTTGCCATATTAATTTGGCCGTAAAACTCTGCTCGCGACAAGCCGACGGGGAATTTCTGAAGTTTGGCCTCCCAAGCGGCCGCTTGTTCACACAATCGTTGTTCAACACGGCGGCTTTATGGGCCTAAAGCTATTGAAGAAAATACCGAAGCGATGCGCCGTGTTATGTTATTGCTAATAACGGTGCTGTAAAACCCTTTCGTAACAAGGTATATTGTCACATTCTGAGTATTTAATTTAAGTTGTATGTTGTAGGAGAACATGGTACGTGCTGACACCTTTCAAAAATATTGGCACATAGTCTATTGTGAAGACATGTTGGTAATGTATTGGACAAGATATAATGCTATGAATTGATTAGCGTTATTTTTGGCGTTCCGTACCATATTCATCGGACCCCAAAAATAATGCAAATAAAGAGTTTACAAGTAATATTTTCACTTCATCATTGAATTCGCTATCTATATTACCAAACGCACACGCGCATCGCTGATTGATTGTAAACTAAAGCGTGCCAATAACTCACTTAACGATTACTTTCCTTTTCAAAGGTGCACTGGAGCGATTCGTCAGGGCTGACAGTTATCGGCCGAGTTCATTTTTAACGCCATTGTTGGCGTGTCCATCTGCAACGGCACAGCACGAGGAGAGCCAACCCTAGGGGATGAGTGGTCAATCGACACATAATTTATGGTGGTAGTGTGTGGATATAGATGCAGCACTTGAGGTGTGAAAGCTTTTCTGGAGTCGGAACGGAACGGAAATGAAGATGGGGAGGTAGGATTTGGAAAAAACGGTTTAATTTCGTGAAAATGTTTGTAATTTCGCATCATGACGTTTTATGTAACCAGATCATTATTCATATTATTAACATACGTCTGTAAATACTACAAAATTATGCAGTCATTCATAGAATCATACTTATCGCTTTAATGTTGGCAGCGTTATGCTGAGTGATGGCCGTTTTGGGTGCATGTGATGCATATTTATCCCCAACTTGTTCATTTTTGTGTTTGCGTTCTTTCTCTGCGTCATGTTTACCGCAAATTCTTTCTTTTTTTTCTTTCTCTACTACCAGTGACTACTACCAACACCAGACTCCGTCAATTCACGTTTTTTAGCCATCACTAACCTTCCTGACGCTGCATTTTCTTACCTAATTTCGAAAACATCCCACAGACCTCTAAAACTAATAGTCACAGATCACACGGCAATATGTTACACCATAACTCATCCCCGCCTATCGGAGCCGCTATCAAATCCCATGATAAGCGTCTTCTCATGACTTGCATATTCTGCTGATGTTATGGTGAAAATTCAGACTGGTTATTCTGGTAATGGGAAAATTGGTCCCTCTAGAAATAGGTAAATTGGTCCTTCTTAAAAATGTTGTTTGATTTTGTATTGATATATTTGTTTTTGTTAATGGTAATTAGAAGATCAGTGGTAAATAGAGGAAGTTTAAGGATTGATTAAATCAAAGATGATGATGAAGAATAGAATGAGGAGAAGGATATTAAAATTGGCAAAAATAATGATATTGCAAAGGAGTCAATCTATGATTTTAACTTCCAAAATTTTGTTTTTTAAAGTAGCTTCACAAAATCTTTTTTTCTCATAAAATTAAATTCAATAAAAACAAAATAGAAAGGTAAACTTTAATCCAGATAAATCCAAAGTTTTACCACTGCTTTTTCCTTTACAGTAACATCTACTCAGATTCGAAGATAGGAAGGGAGAGCGGCCACGCGTGTCTCAACCAATCGACATGTTTATCGCTTTAATATAAAATAAAGGGAACGGGGTTACCGATATGCCAAATAGATGAAAAACTTCTACACGAGATTCGGAGACGGAAATTGTATTTTTTTTTTGTGTTAGCTATCAAAAGATTATTTTAGAATGATGGATGTTCTAAAGTTTTGTTGGTTTTTAAACCGATATATGTATATTATATTGAAATATTTTTCAGCTGCAATTTTTCCAACGTGTTAATCGGATGATGGTTAAGTACATAATGAGCTTCCACAAGCAAATGTTTTGACAAAATCACCCTTTTGTTTTGATGTGGAACTCCTGTTGCTGTTTTGAGAACAGTTTTCATTTCGACAAGGCCGAAAACTGTAGAATTACAAATAAAAGAGACCCTGTAGCCAACTCAAACCATTCAGTTAGAAATCTCAACATGTATTGGTGTACCTAAATCGAATAAACCATAGATCTTCCATATGCAATAAACATCACACATGAAGAATTCAGGCCACGAATAACTTCGTAAGGGCTGCACACTGAATAATTTTATTTGTTTATAATTTTAATAACTCCCTACGCGCCTCGTATATTACGGGCTCTGCTCCGCTCCGCGAGTCGCGGGGTGTGCATACATTTTTCACATCCCGGGTACAATACGGAATATTGTCACTTTAGAATTTGCTACGGGGCGAAGTGTCGAGGGCGATATTTATAGATTATCCCGGATTTTCCTCTCGAAATATTCCATGTAAGGCCATAAACATATTTCTGCATCAACGTATTACAGGAGATCATAGAAAAATTGCTCTATTCATGCAAGATAACGAGTTTTGCTAGATGATTTTTCCCCTTGACTTCGAAGTCGGGAACTTTATTTTTACTAAAGTTTTCATAAAGTGTGGAAAACCAAACGTGTCACGGCCAGCAGCTGAAAAGGAAATGATTGACCAAAATGTCATGTAAAAGTTTTTAACATCAGATTTTGAGGTAAACACTAATAGACCTCTCTTTTCTTGTGCCAATCTCCACTCTCCTGTGCCCGCCACATCCAGGTTCGCGAAGGAAACAATATCGTCCGCCCATCTCGCCGCCGAACGACCGATACTTTTCCAATATCGATAACCTTAGTACGTTTTCGGATCTCGTCGCATAGAACTCGGTCTATAAGCCAAACATGCAAGCCAAGCATGGAACGCTCCATGGCTATCTGTGCAACTCTCAAACTGTACACATCGTCCTGCGTGAACGTCCACGTATCAACACCGTATCTACGTCACATGGTGGGCAGAACACACTGTGTATAGGTGGCGGGACTTCAGACATTGTGGATTTTTGGTTGATTTCAAAATAACGTTCAATTTGCTAAATGCGGCCTACCCAAGCTGTATTTTCGATATCTCTGTTTGTTGAAGCCCTTTGCCTAATTAAAGAATATGGCCAATGTTTACTTTACAATCACACTCCCGCATGACGCCAAAGTCAACGTACGAGATTTGAATTCCAAATTCAAATTCACGGTTTTTCGATATTCACCTTTCTGTTTTTCTTCTTATTGTTTATCTACCGTCTTTTATTTTGTTACTGGCACATTTCCTTTTGGAAAATAAACGCTGTGTCGAACGTGTTGAAGAGAAAAAAAAAATAGAAAAATAAAGTTATGACATTTTTTGGTTTCAAGTAAAGAGTTTGTCGCAAAATAAAGTTGTTACGTGCTCTTTATTCTAATAGTTATTATTGGTCAATAACATATTCCTTTAGGTAAATGCTGAATCTTGGAATATCTTTGCTACGCGACTTTGGCTTGCATTTTAAACAAATAGAATTACCCCGTTTTCTTCCCTTAGAAGCATTTCAAGAGCTTCCATATTGAATGGTCCCACTCTACCAGGATCACATAAGTACGCAGCGGTCACCCCTGTTGTCTTAGTAAGCACTAAGCGCAGGTCAAGTAAACACCCATAATGGATTCTACCCAAGTCGGTAAATTATCATCTTCCCGGATATTGAATATATTAAGGCAATATTGCTCCAACTGAACATGCAAAGCAGGAATTATGTGTTTGTGTAATTGGCGTTTGCGAATCCCTTGATGTTTTGGTTAGCTGTGGTTGGTTACATTGACAATTGTTGGGCCAATGTTTGGACTATTATTATAATTGATCAATCATTGATGTTTATGTAGCAAGTTGATGGAACAAGTTGCCTTTAATATAGAAGACGAAGTCTGCACATCTGCATAATCAGCAAATACTCTAAACAAAAACCTTCTCAGGAATACAATCACTCACAAAGGGAAAGTAATTAGCTTGTACGAAATCAAAGAGAAAGTATACCGAAGACTCGAAGGAGATGACGTCCAAGCAATAATAGCGAAGGAGATGAACCAGACCGGCCGGGCCTTGAATATTAATCGACTAAGGGAAATGGATTAAAAATTCGTGTCCGTGTCCCTACAACCGCAGCAGCCTCCGTCGCGATCTCTCGTGTTTTCCAACAAGTTTTTTTAAACATTCCGATCTCATTTGCATTATTTTTTCCTTTTCCCTCGTGAATAATTTAATGAATCTTAAGAAATATCGCCTTCCGCGGTTTGGAGGGACGTCTTTTCTGTTGATATTGTTCTTTAATTTCGAAACAATGTAGGTATGCCTGAATGCAAACATCACAATGAAATAAAAAATAAAAATAGCTGCTCAAGAAATACTAACACGACTTTTAAATTAGACTTTTTTTCGCTAAACCTCCTTAAAAGGATTCGCGCTGAGTGTAACAAAATTTAACGGATATTAAAAAGTTTAACTCGTCGTACCGGAGTTAATATTGACGGGCGTGGCAGATGGGAAGAAAGGGTTTCTTCAAAAGAATTCAAACGGTGACAAAAAGGCGTAAAGAATCACGGGCGGGAAGGGGTGAAGTAACTTATGCGGCGAAGAAAGATCCCCAAGAATTAACAAAAATAAAAGGTGACGGCCGCGACGCTGTTTACGGGGTGGCGAGGGGCGACCCTTAATTAAAGGCTTTTGGACTTTTCGCGATGCAATTTGCCTAAAAGACAAGAATTATTTTTATTGAAGTCATCACTAATTTCGGAAGAAAAGAGGGGGGTGAAAGGACCGCTCCTTTGTTGTGGACAAATGGCATTTAATTGCGCGGTTTTTGGGTCCAATTCGGAAAATAATCGCTTGACGCCTGATTGTTAAATGCCCTTAATGGCAGAAATGTAAAAAAATGAGCATTGTGAAAATTTTGTTTTTCACCTTTAGATTTTTTTGCTACCAAATAATTTTTTTTTATTGCATGTTGTACTTTATTCCTACTTTGTGCGAGTCCTCATTGCAATTCATAGCAACCAGCACTTAGCAGTTTCAATAAAAAAAAACACGTTGTTATTATTTTCTAGATGTTGTGAAACATTCCCATACCATCTTAACATCATATCATCATTTCAGCTGAAAAATGTCCACTGCTGGAAATAGGCCACCTTTTAATAATCCTTTCGGTCTTCATACGGCTAATCAATCGACCACTACTATTACTATGTTTGTTTTTACTTGCACCTCATTACGCCAAAAAAATCTGTTACCAATCAGGAGCACCTGGGCCTTTATACCTACTTATTTATCCGTGACAAGGAAAAGATTTCTAATTAAGTTTGGAAATGCATAAACAAATTTTAAGTAGTATTAATTGTCTTCCTCCTTTATTAATAAAAGTCCAACTGGAAGCGAAAAAATTCGAGTGGAGACAGTTGTTCACAAATCCTTGATTCGGCCGAGGGTTCGTACGGAAAGCAAAAATTAAAATCATAAGAAAATAATTAAAGTCCGTAAGGGGATTTATTGGACAGAGGCGACGTGATTAATTGGTTTTCTTGGATAAATTCGGGGAAAGCAATAAGTGTCAATGTTGTGCGTTCGCGATTCATTGGAAAAATTAATAAAGAAAATTTTAATTAATGCTCTGGTATGTTTTTACTTAAGGCGTGTTTTGGTCCTTTTGTCATTGATTGATACATTGTTTTATCTAAATTCCAGCTTTAGTTTCTTACCGAAAATTCTTAGTCATATCTTATTTATGGAAATCAGAAATCTATACAAGTTAAAATTTGTCCTCTATGAATGATCTCATCTCATGGAACTGTTAAAAGGAAAATTGATTTTCCATTCATCGACCTATGCTTGAGCTTAAGTAATTGACCATGAATAGCTGAGCTGAGGCCCTTTTGAAATAAGTATTTCATATTTAGTCATTTATTTTCATAGTTTTAGAGTGTTGTTGTTATTGGTAGATACTTTCACCAATACTTCCTTTCTGAGCTATTGTAATTTTGTTTCCATCATAAACACCGACTAAAAACCCCAAACAAATGATTAATACTGTCTGAAACCCCCAAACAATTCTCCGTTATTAAAATATCTGAGAACAAATGGCATCAATTTAATAATTCAGTTACAGCAATCAGTTCTAATTTGGGGCGAAGCGGCGGCGGCGGGTTGAACTTGACCATTAATAAATGGCAATGATACTTCAAAGTTAACCCTCTCGCCGCTGCTGAGGATAATGAGAGGTATCAGCCTCACTTGTGTTTGAAATGTCTAATCTGATGGATTAAGCAGATTTTCGGGGATGAAAAACAATGCGACTCAAAAGTTTACGTATTGGTCACGTTTTTGTCCTTTATACACACATATTATTATGTGAAAGTTTATTTGAATAAAACTAATGTTGTTTTAGCATTATTGGTTGTTTGAAATAAGTAATGAAACAGACTATAGGCCGACGTTGCCTGAGGTAGCAGCGCGGTGCGGGAGGGGTGATAGTTATCACAAGTTGACCAATCACTGAGCTGTCACACCCCTCCCGCACCGCGCTGCTACCTCAGACAATGTCTCAGTTAAGCGGTAAGCCTATAATATGATGACCGATTGATTCATCTTATTTACTTTACTATTTCTGAGAGAAGTGGTGGCCCAGTGGATAACGGCCGTGACTTACGAGTTGTAGGTCGTGAGTTCGAACCCAAGCAGGCACTTTACTTTGTGTAAATAATTTCATCACCACGGTGAAGGAAATCATCGTGGTCTCGAGGATACTACTAGAAACAAAAATTCAAAGATATGTGTCACCCGCCGACACTGTGTTGCACCTGCACTGGCCCGCGTGGTGGATTATGGTCCATTCCCTCTCACCGATAGGGAGGCCTGTGTTTCAACAGTGGGGACATTATACTTGCGTTATCTATCTTAAAGTGACACTTTAAAACGATTGTAATAACTAAGTTCCTCTCTTTTCAGCTCTTAAAATTTTCAGGTCTTCGGCATATTGCTGCTTTACTAATTTGGACATAGCGAACCTTGGGATGATTCGGAAGGAAAATGTATAATAGTGAATCCTATAAGCTGTTTCATGATTTCAATTATTTAGTACACATACACAAAATAAATCATTATTTGTCTTGGTTTGCGAAGACCATCTAGAACTATTTTATCACCTAACCAGGAATAAAAAATCTCACCTAGTTTCTTCAGAGATAACCAGCACTAGTTACCATGCCTTCATAATTCACATCGCAATAAAACGGACATTAGAACCGTTACACACTTAAAATCGCATAAAATATCGCTCGCCCTAACCTTTTTAATGGTCTTGGCTCACCCTAGGGGAAAACAAAAGCGGAAAAAAAACTTTGCAAGAAGTAGTGTATTCTGGTGATATTTATTATTATATTAAAAGTGGGGGATTCTAACCAAGTTTGAAAAACCGTAGCTGTAAGTTAAATTCAAAATACATTGCGTTTTTCTTGACCATATTAAAGAATGTTTAGAAGACAGACAGCATTGGATGGTGAAATGACGCTTGAATTTTGGATGTGACGTGCTAAGGTCGCTCGGTAAGAATTTCGCCGTCGGCGAGCGTCGGGCGATTACTGCACCGACCACCGAATTTATGGTCAAACTTCTGTGTGAAGGCGACGGCGCGAGTTTTTATTATGATCAGCCCAGTGGACCGTGAAAGCAAGTTGCCGCGGGAGACGTAATTTCCATACCTCATGTCTGGTTCTGTCGCCCTGGTACTTTCTTAATAAAAGTTGCGGTTCTGTTTTTATTATTACTAAATTAAATATGTTGATGCGGTTTATTATGCTTAAATAGGTATATAAGTTATATGGTGAAACCTCGGAGAAACGTTTAGGGCAGGTTATTATTTAAGCGAATCATTGCATTTATTATATCCTATAGTCCTTCATTTACCAAGTACTTCAAAGAAAAAAGTGCATTAAAAGTCGAGATTGACAAGACCAAAATTAATGTATCACGCCAAATCATTTGTGTCATTATCGCAAAGAACACTTACCTATACCTACTTACTTTGACACAGGTGTGATCCCTAACTCATGTGTAACAGTTTTGTTTTAATAAGCTGAAAAAGAATGAAACATTTTTCCCCAAATAAATTAATAGGGCCCCAAATTTTTATTTTGTTTAGCTATCTACATAAATATCAAACAGCTTTCCACACCCTAAACAAACTAAACAAAACTCTGAATAAAAATTAGTCAATCGCTAGAAAACGAAAAGAAAAATAAACAGAGGAATCGCAAACTCCCCAGTCATGAAAACTTTAAGTAAGACGTGAAAAATGGGAATATGAAAAGAAATAATTTTCCGGGCGACTCGTCTGTGCAAATGAGCTGAATGAAGGAATTGCTCACGCGAATGATTGAACGGTGTTCTCTGATGAAACAATATTTAAGTTCAAATCGTTAACTACGAAATAAGAAGACGAAAACCTATTGTTTATCGAGTAAAAAAGTTATTTATTTTTATCACAATATGTAATTTTATTTATATTTAATAACAAGTAACAAAGGACTCAAACATATTGTTAGTAACAATACTTCTTAACAACTACGTTAGTAAACTTAACCTAACACTGCAATATACTTAGTTTATGCGAATCCCGAAGCTCAACACCGATGTGGAAAGTTTGCAGCAGCGATTCACACACAAGCAGTCCAGTCTGCTCGCGATACACCGCAGTATAATGTTGGGGCTGGCCCGCACCCGGCGCACCAGGGAGGCGCATCTTTTTCGCATCGTTGCATAGAAGCAATCGACACGAGCTTCAGCAAACATCCCTGAAGCGCTACAGAAGCGGAACAGCCCCATCAACACCCGGAACGCATTATTATATTGAATGCGAAGGGCGCTGTACGATTTTTGAGTATAATCTACCCACAGGCTGCACGTGTAAAACGAGGTACAATATGCACGAAATAGGGTTTTTTTTACTATTCTAGAACAACGTGCAAACCTACGTGCGATCATATTAGCTCTCACCGACAGCGCCCTTCTTTTTCTTTCAATCTCATCATCATCTTTGAGGTCAGCGGTCAAGATATGTCCCAAGTATTTCACCTTAAATGCCCTTATAAGCGATACTCCGTTCAACCTGACCGGGGGCATAGTATCAGAACATCGACCGCTGACACCAAAGACCATGACTTCACTTTTAGTGACGTTGTAGACCAATCCATGATTTAACGCATACTTTTCACAGATGGTCACCAACCTCCTAAGCCCACAAACCGAGGCGCTCAGCAGCGCCATATCATCGGCGTAACTAATGTTGTTAACACAAACATCGTCAATATAACAGCCTGCACGCTCTCTGCTGAGCGCCTCGATCAGCTCATTGATATATAGATTGAAGAGCGTGGGTGAAGTCAACCCCCCCTGCCTCACCCCGCACTCCAACCTATACGGCTCTGAAAAAGCCCCTGCCCAGCGTACCTGATTGATCTGGCCTCCATATCAACTTTTAAAAGTGCTTATCAACTCTGGAGGAACTCCAGCTTTCTCTAACTTCCTTCAGAGGATATTGTATGCGACCAGATCAAATGCCTTGGAGAGGTCGAGGAAACAAGCATACGTAGGTGTTTTCCTAACTGAATAGTACCTCACAGCCCACTTTAGACACAAGATGGCACTCTCAGTAGATAGTCCGGATCGAAATCCGAACTGATTATCGTGCAGCTGAACAAAGCTATTAAGTTGTCTGTTAAGCAGGCTGTCAAACACTTTTGCGATCACCGTAGCGAGAGAAATGGGCCTGTAGATATTTACGTCCGCGATATCACCCGTTTTATTTTTAATAATAGGTACTACAATCGTTTTAGTCATAGGACAAGGCAAATACGCATGACTCACACAAAAGTTGTAAAACATTGCTAACACTCTTGGTAAATGAGGGCCCGCAAACTTGAGGTGCTCGATGCTCAGACCATCGTGACCTGGAGACTTGCCTCTTGACATACTGTTGACAACACGTTTAACGTCTTTGGCTGTGAATCTCGTTCCAAGGTCACCATGGTCAACAACATCAGGCTCAAAAAGGCTCGTAAAGCTGGCACGTTATTGTTTTGTTTTTTATTTGTCAACATATAGGTACCCATGTCATATTTTGCTTGTCGAATTACAGAATCTATTTAATTACTCGACAATATATATTATAATAAAATTTGAATTCAAGGTAATAATATCGCGTTGTGTGATTCAGGCTCTGTTGTGTAGTTTATTTAGCAATTATAGTTTGAGAACACGTTGGATAATAGATACCTACATTTCGAGACTCCGTTCAGAGAGCATTCGTTTCAGTTAAGGGTGGTAAATTGAAATGTGGAGGGCCTAAAAAGGCTTCTTTGGCAGAATCATAAAACAATTTTTCATATCACGCAATTCATCTGTATGACAGTTTTGTATGGAGATTCGTAAAAGGCTATAGGTACACCTCTGCCTAACCCTTCAGGGATATATAGGTGTGAAATTGTCAAACAGATGAATTGCGTGATACGAATTATTTTATGATTCTGCCAAAATGGCCTTTTTAAGCCCCCTGGACATAGGATAGCTTTCCCATACAGTTTGGACAGCGTGGCAGTGTGACTGTGATTTTAGGTATTTATAATGAATAGGGAAGTTTTTAGAATTTATTTAAGTCAAATTTGAACAAAATTCAAAAACCTTCGTTAAAAAGAGCTTCTTACTATTTAATGACCATCGACGACAATTTAGAAACAGTATTGAAAATTGCAAATTGGACATCACTTGTCAGAGGTAGCCCGTGACTTTTTTGATAAAAAACAAAAAA
The DNA here is from genome assembly GCA_963669345.1 of Gortyna flavago. NCBI lineage: Eukaryota > Metazoa > Arthropoda > Insecta > Lepidoptera > Noctuidae > Gortyna > Gortyna flavago. Next base: position 14,487,236 of record OY770129.1, read on the forward strand.
TACTATGTATGTATTAATTGAAAATTACTTTATTATGTGCCTATTTATTACCTTCACGTAACGGTAATATAGCGCAGTGGTGGCCCAGTGGCAACGGCCGCGACTTACGAGTTGTAGGTCGTCGGTTCGAACCCAGACAGGCGCTTTAGTTTGTGTAAATTATTTCATCACCATTGCTCTGAAAACGGTGAAGGAAAACATCGTGAGGAAACCGGCATTTCCTAGAACCAAAAATTCGAAGATATGTGACATCTACCAACCCGCACTTGTGGATTTCTGCCCACTCCCTCTCACAGAGAGGAGGCCTGTGTCCCAGCAGTGGGAACATTATAGGCTAATTATGTTATGTTATGTAACGGTAATATATTTATGGGTGAAGAAGTACCTATCAAGTAAAACCAGAGCCTCCGATCCGAGTATGGTATTTAGGACCCATTAGTATCTAGGTTTAAATCAAACAGAAACATTGCATGTTTTAGACAATTTTAAAAGACAGCACAATTAACGGCTCTAAATTAATTAGGATTTTACTTTAGTTCATCATCTGCCTAGCCCTTTTTCCCAACTATATTGGGGTCGGCTTCCAGTCTAACCGGATGCAGCTGAATACCAGTATTATACACGGAGCGACTGCTTATCTGACCTCCACAACCCAGGATTTTACTTTAGTTATGAATGATAAATACCGGTCAATTATTCTGTTGTTAATTTTTATGTAAATAAAGGTCATTCCGTCATTACTAATTGACGCAACGGTCTCGGCGATAATTCGCAATCACGTCTATTTTAATACACTCATAGTACTACTACGCCATCTATTGATGAATAGGGATATTATTTTAGCTTCGTGTATGCGTAGAATTTTCATGGACTCCTAGTATCTTGTGATGTTCGGGAACAGCGACATCTAGTTTCACTCGTGAAAATGATTGTTCAACGATGCGATAACAACTTGATATAGAACGCAATTTCCAACATTGTGTTTTAAAGCTATGTTACCCTGGTATCTGTTCACTGCCAAGAGCCATATTACCGTGTCGAGTGGACACCGGGGTGTCCACTAAAAATGTTCGCATGGAATGGCGCGCGAAATTAAAGCTGTGGAATGTTCTGATGAAAGCTCCTTGTAAACTATGTTATCCTGGTATTCCATAACTGAAGAGCCGCATTTCGTGTCGCGGAACGGCGCTACGGTGGCGGCCAGCGCAAGGTGTTCTTGACGAAAATATTATTCGCGCGTAAATTAAAAAGTTCTGTGGATTGCTTTTTGTAAACATGTTACACTGGTACATACTCGGTAACTGAAAACATCTCGTACACACGGGTTGTATATTATATACATGCTTATAACAATTTATACACAAGGAGCCAAGGTGCTGTGTTACCTTGGTAACGCTAACGCCTCACAGTCAAGATTCACATTGTGTCCGTTATTTTTGTATCCGCTAATTATAGATTCTATTCGGTAGACCCATAAGTAGGCGTAATTTTAAATTAATTAAAATAAATTAATTAATTATTTTAATCTTTTAATGTAAGTTACCCATAATGCTAGTATTTTATTGTTTCTTTCATCGTTATTATCTGCTTGTAGGGTAGACTTGTCAAATATTATATCGTGTTATAAGTGCAAGATAGGTACTATAAACGCAATTCTCAGTTGCGAAGTGTCATCGAATTGAGTATATAAAAATCTCGTTAGTGTTTTGAAACTCTGTTATTTATCTGCATTTACATTAAAATAACATGGACGCACCGTTCCCATCCTTTTCAAGTGAAAATCTGTCAATTTGGTTCACTCAAATGGAATCATCGTTTGCTCTGAATGGAATATTAGAAGAATCAGAAAAGTATGCTTACGTTTTGGTTTATGTTCCATCCGAATCCCTGAAAATAGTTGAAGACATTATTCTGAACCCACCGACAACCGACAAATATGAATTTATTAAGCACGAGTTCATCAAGCGCATGATAATTAAAAAACTCATGAAAGTGGAATTTGGCAACGAGACCCCTTCGGCATATCTACGTAAACTCAAAGACATAGCCGGTCAGCGTGTTTCCAACGAAGAAATTTTGAATTTATGGCTGAATAACTTGCCGGAGAAAGTGCGTCACTTAGTAAGTTTAGGAAATTATGGCAACATGGACAGACTATGTGAAATAGCAGACAGTGCTATTGTAATTGTGAATCCAACCCCACAAAGCATAACCTTTATTCAAGCTGAACCCAAAGAAGACTTATCACATAAGGAGTGGTTTAAAATGATGAGACGTCGTATGAACAACTTGTCAAAGGAGCTTGAGAAACATATTATGCACAATCATGGTTACGACAAGGATGATGAGCAGCAATCGTCGAGTCAGGAAAGCATACTAAAATTCCAAAAAGAAACATTAAATACCTCTAACTGGAACTCGATCAGGAGCTCTTCAAAGAAAATTTGTTGGTATCACACTCACTTCGGCGATAAGGCCATTGCTTGTGTTGCTCCGTGTCATTACAAATGTCTTCTTTGATAATACATTTTTTATTGTCAATTAATTTCTTAAAAATGTTATAAATAGGATAGTGTTATATTTGCTCGTGCTGGTTATGTTAATTAATTACAATTCTATTATGACCAATGAAGTTTGATTAAAGTACTTTATTTCGAACTGGTTGTTTCTTTTGTTCCCAAACAAGCAATGGTGTTTAAATAGGTAAGTACTAATGTGTATAGTATTTTTATCTCTGTGAATATACGCTGTTAATGGTTGTGTAAGCGCAGGAGCTCTCGATATTATATACCGTCAGAGACAGTTAGTCGGTTTTGTGTATGAGTGTGTTGTGTGCGTGAAGATGCACGCATTCACAGCGTGTTTGTTCACTTGGTTACCACAAGAAAAGCGCGCCACGGTTCGTAAGATAAAAATACTACAGGTATGCATTACACTTGGTTATCTCCACCGTTATGTAGTTTTTCTCACTCACAGGAATGTAGTATAAGAAATAAAGACAATATTTAAATAATACTCATGGTTTAATATGTATTATATAACTTTATATTTTATAACAAATATAGAACTGCACTCTGTATCAGAATGCATTATAAGGTATTACAGAAATAATATTTACAAAGAGACCTTATTAAAGCTACAATTAATTTAAATATTATTTAATTATACTTTCAACATTGTGGCCTATGTACATTATAGTAGGAAAATATTCTAAAATTATATCATAAACCAGTCAATAAACAAAGGCAGTTGTATCAAGTTTTACTTACTATACAAATTCTGCTGACTTTGAATACATTTTAGCTAAAATCCTATACGTGTAACGAAACTAGCTTAATCTAATTTATTCTAAGTACCTGGATATTAGCTAAAAAGATATCCAAAACTTCAGCTTAAAAATACTTTAATAATTTAATACTTTTAACATTGGACGGATTACAGGGTAAGAGTCTTTAATTTTGGGACTAACCTAATTTCAAAATGATGTAAGGCACTCAATCGACGGATACAGATATAAAAAGTAATTTAATACGAAGTGGAGCTACTATCTGGTCGCAATTGTTTGGTCTGAACATCGTCGTACGCAATCGTGAACACACTTTTCTTCTCTGTGATTGGCAATCTTTTCATGTTGTTCTGTTGAACCAAAGTATTCATTGCTATGCCTGAATCATTATCATCTATCTTCGTTGTGGTGTTTCTATGGGTTATATCGGGTACATTATCACCTCCTATATTTATTTTAGAAACATGAACTTCAGAATTTTTTCGATCTTCTTCGTAGCTTGTTGATATAGATATACTGTGAGTCAAAGCACTTTCTGATATATCCTGCTTCGTTTCTTTGACATCGTCTTGATTTACATAGATAGGTTGTTGTTCAACAGCTTGCTTTCGTGGCATTGGTTGCTGGCCTAAGTATTGAGGAATATGCGTAGGTTGAATGTAACATAGTGGATTTTGATTTTCGTATTGATGTTCATATCTGTGTTCAGAATGTTGAAGCAAAGGATGAACATCTGGTAATGGACCTTCTGGTACGGGAGTAACCTTTTCTTCTTTCAGTATCCGTGGATGAATGAAGTCACTTTCTTTTGATTTGAAGTTTTTTTTTACCTCTGAATCGCCTTGAATGTCTTTGCTCATAATTTTACCGTAACGACCAACCTTGTCTTTATCGTCTTCGTTTTTTGTTTTGGATGACCTTTTTGGTTTACTCGGTACCACTTTTTCAGCAGGTTTAGCAGCCGCTGATTTCTTTCCGTACCATTGCATATACCGTGGCAAACTTTTTTGTGATGGTTTAGCACTTTCAGACGACTTTGTGGACTCACTAGCCTCGTTACCTTTTTTGCTACTAGGTTCTATTTTACTTGAACTGTCTAATTTAATTGAGTATGCTTCCACATCTGATGATTTTGACTTTGCTGAAGAATGTTCAGCTGCTATGTCACGAGCTTCTGTAGAAGATCCCTGTCTTGAAAATACTAAGTTTCTGTTATCTTTTGAAGCTGAACTGCTTCTACTTTTACTGGCATTGCTTTCATTTTCGATAGCAAGAGGGCTTTTCCGCGGAGAGTCGTCTGTTGTTACAGAAAATTGCTTTTGTAGTCTCGGTCTTCTTTCGCTCAAGTCGGATTCAACTTTTTCGTCTAAAGAATCTGAAATTTCCATTAAAACTTCTCTTCTTAGTCTTGATTTATTGTCACCGTCTGAAATTTTTATCTGTGTGGAGGATACAGTTTCATTCTTAGATGTAGTTACTGTGCTTTTTGTCATATCACCGTAACTTTTTATGTGTTCTTCTCTTTCATTAGTTTTACTTATTTTTACATATTTTTCGCTTTCTAACGAAGGAGACACTTCACTTTCCTCGAGGATTGGTGTTTTTATTTTTCTACTTAAGTCATATACTCTCATACTTCGCCTGGGATCTTTGTGTTTTAATTTCTTTTTAGGTTTTTTCTTTTTTACCCATGCTACTTTTTTTGTGTCGTCTTCTACAACCATTTGAGATTCGTCTTCACTGTAGGAATCGTTATCACTTCTTGCTTTTCTTCGTGTTGGTTTCATCAGCTGCGGCTCAGTCTGTGTACCAATATGACACTCTGTTTGAGTTGCCATTACAGAATGGCCGGGTAGGCTCTGAGTTTCTAGTTTGCTTTCAACTTGAGAAGCTGTTTCTTGATTTTGTAACATTCTTTCACGTTCTATTAGTATCTGGTGTAATAGTTCATTTTGTTTTCTGAGTGATGACTCTAGTAGCTCCTGATGAATCGTTGATTTGTTTTGCATTTCCAATAATGCTGACTGTAAGTAGTCTGTTTTTAGCGGTACTAAGCCAGGTACTTCAGGTTGAAGGTTAGTGTAATCATTGAATTGGTTTTGAACATCGCTTCCTACTTGTGATCTTTGTCCGTAACTTTTAGCATCTTTGCCATTTGATATGTTATCTAAATCAGTTACCTTACTCATTCTTTCTCTAATATTTTTTGCTTCTTCTCCCTGTTCTCTTATAAATCTTTCCATTAAAAGATTTTTCCCACTATCCACTACAACGTATTGTGTATGTGGTATAAGCGTTACTGGTCGTTGTTGTTGAACGGGTAGATTAACATAATGATCTTCTTCATTTTTACCTCTAGTTACTAATCTTAAAATTTCTGTATTTCCCTCCTTAATAAAATATTGATCCCTGCCTTGAGAAGATGGGGCGCGCACTTTGTCTTGATATTCACGTTTAGTTTTGCTATCAGTCTTGTCATGTATGTTTTTGTCAGCATCAGACTTGAGGAAGACTCCAACTTCGGAGCCACGATCTATTTCGTGTCTACGTATGGAATCGTTGTCTTGTTCCCTGCGTTGATAATGTAGTGTTGCGATTCTATCGTATCCGTTTTCTAAGTCTTCGATGTACTCTTTATGTTTATTGGCAAATGCTTCTTGTAGTTGCATCTCTTTTGTGTAAATTATGTTCGGTCCTTCTCTGAAAAATGAGAAAATTGAATTTAGCATAATATTCAATGGAAACAAGTAGTAATAACATTAACGAAAATATATTTTTATGTTACCTGCGGAATGACTGCCGATTGTCGTTATATCTATAATCATTGTCAGCTGCTGTGTGAACGAACTCCTGATGAATGTCGCCTGGCGTTGAAGCTGGTTTAGATGGCTCTTTATTGGATTTGTGGTTTCTCTTATTGAACTTCCACTGCGTTGGTTTCGTCCTCAAGTCTGCCTGTTCGGCACTCCATGCCTCTCGCCTCCTCCACTCATTAGCTTGTATGGACTTATTTTCTATATTTTGCGTCGACTTGTTTTCCCTCCCAAGTCCCTTGTCCCTCACCACTAAATGCACGTCGTCCTCTGTGGAGTTGACACGTATCACTCTTTTCCTAGAATTTATTAATGGATATCTATGTACCTAGCTGTTCTGTTATCAACACTTAAGTAGTATAAGAAAGTGGTGGTGAGCGTTAAAGGTGTGGAAGACATTCAAACATTTTCCCAATTCAGATAACATGCAATACCTATAGTAGCAGTACTTTTAGGAAATTGAATAGTTTTATCCCAAAAAGTGATCTATACTTCAAGTCTTTAATGTTCTTGATTCAAGAAGATAAATGAAAATGAAGAAGATAAATACATTTATTATAATTATGTTAAATGCATCACTTTTTGAGATGAGCCAAGAAAAATCACGAAAATTGTGCATTTTAAAACAAAATAAATATTTACCTAAAAAAGTGTTAAGCTGGTGTGGGAACTTGCATTAGTTGGTGCATTTCAGTCTGTTAATAAGAAAAAAAGGAAATATTAGTAGAAAAAAATAAAAATAATTAGTACGTGTACCTACTGAAGAATTTTGATCCTACAGTGTTAGGAGTTAGCAATTTAGTGAATAATAAAGTTAAAAAGGAAACATAACAAAATGAGATGTGACATTTACCTTGGAGGCATATAAAGTGGACATCCTTCGCATATGCAGCAGCATATAAGAAGTAACAGTACTAGTGCTACTAATATCGCCAGCAGTATTAGTAGCCAGAATAAAAGACGGCTCTCAGCTCTGTACAGACCCTGAAAAAAAAAAACAAATGCGATATACCACCATAACTCAGTCCATATTATAACAAAAATGATGAAATATCAACCAGTATAATAAATACAAAGCTACATCTTTACTTACAGAATCACCACCATCAGCTGTCTGATCACCCTTTCCTGATCCTGAGCCTGAACCCGACCCAGTATTGATGACACCACCCAAGTTAGTGCCAGTCGTGTAGATCGTCACATTCTTTGCCAGTTGCTCTTGTAGCTTGGCCACATTAATGGCTGTGTTCCCGCTCATACGGACTATGGCGATCACTTCACTTCTGGAAAGATAGAAGTACTTGAGTAATTAAATTTTCTTAAAGTGGCTTTGTGTAAGATAACCTGTCTGCTGTTCAATAAATCAAGGACATGTTAATTATCATCAATTCCTTATTGTTATGTAGCCTTTAACAAGCTGCGAATAATGGATATTATACATTTAATGGATATTATAGATAGGTGTTAAATAAGATAAATTCTACTCACTTTTCTTGACTAGATTCCTGACCGTTCAAATCTGTTGCGCCATTATCACTGCCTCTATAGGGCTTTATGTCAATTATAGTTACTTTCCCTCCAGAAAGTGTACTTAGCACTTCTTCTAGTTTCTTCTTATCAGGATTAGCACCAGGAACTATGAAGGACATCGTCCTAGTCTTACTTTCTGGAGGGTAAACTTTCACTATTGTTGTGGAGGATAATCTAGGGACACCTAGATCATAAGCTCTGATTGTGAGAACAAATACTTGACTTTCCCCTTCATCATTAGACTGCCGTCTTCGTCTGTGAACGTTTTGTTTCTTTGTTCTTTTTAACGCTTCTAGAAGATACAGTTCACCTGGAAAAATAAAAATTAATGTATTATAATACGGGAAATTATGTCTGTAGTTTTTAGAATTTATTTTCTCTAGTTTGTTGTTGAATGCTTTATACTAGAAATACCTACATGCATTAAAATAATAAGTATTTTAAATATAATATGTTACAATTGTAAGTACCTGTCTCTTCATTTATAGTGAACTTTCCATCTCCATTTCCCTGTATTATTTCATATCTGACTATATTATTTGGTGGTTCGGAATCTCTGTCAACTGCCTTCACGAATGCTGCCGATGTGAAATTATTCAGACTCGGCGACAGCACAAACTCGTAAAGCGATCTCTCAAACTCTGGTGGGTTATCATTTACATCTAGCAACTTAATAATTAATGGCACTGTTACTCTTAAGCCTACTCCATCATTATCTCTAGCCTCTACTAAGAAATGCAGATCTGGCATCGCTTCACGGTCGAAGCCATGGTTATTCGTGGCAACAGTTATGACTCCCGATATAGGATCCAAGTTGAGGGAAGTATTGAGGTATCCTAGTATGGCAGTGAACTGTACTTTGCCGAACGCGCCGGTGTCGACGTCATCAGCTGTGACTTGTACGACCTTGGTGCCGGCTGTCACGTTCTCTGGCAGTTCCACGTCATAAGATTGCGCCAGGAAGAGTGGCGGGTTATCGTTGACGTCGTTCAGGTATACTGTCACGTTCGCTGTCACTGACAGATTCGTTGCTGGACCAAGCTCTTGAGCTAAAATCTGAAATGAAGAATAATGTTTGTGTTTTAATTTTATTTTATATTTATTAAAGTTTAAGTATATAACGATTTTTTTATGAATAAGAATAATTTATTTGCAGAAATAGTTGTAAAAATTTATGGTACACATATTTTGCCTGGTTAGGTCATGCTATTTTATTTTACATTAATACCTAATACTTAAGTACTTATTTTAGTTAAATATACAAATATTTTGTAATCGAAAGGAGACTGGGCGAAAGTGCTCTATTTCTTGAATTTTCTGGGTTAGATTTTGATACCCCTATGCACAAGGGGATGCAGAATCCCTACACAAATTTTAAAACCTGTCGCTATTGCTTTAAAGACCACTTCCCATGCAAATTCGCCCAGTCCCATTTTTTTGTTATGTTGTTAAAGTTATGCCTGTCTTGCATTTATGTAGCCTGTTTCTCAATCCTGTTATGCTAACTAAAGAGCTCAATACAAAAACTAAACAACGCTTACCTGAAACACAACAGACTTCCTAGCCTCAAAATCGAGCATGGTATTGTCCCGCACTTTGATAATGAACTGGGCGTGTCTCTCGGCGACGGTGGGCGAGATCTCGAAGGTTCCATTGTTGCCGACTAGAGACAGAGAGAACACGCCATTCTTGCCAGCGTCGTTGTCGTTCACTTGTGGTATGTACGGATCGCTGAACGTCAGCGCTGTGCCTTGAGGAGCGTTCTCGTCCAAATAGGTGATGTAGCTGGAAAATTAATAATTGGATCTTTTAATTTCATTACACAGCTTTCGTGATGATGAGCCATTTTGGGCTTTGGATAAGTGATAGCTTACGTGTATTGTTAATAATGACCTAGATGGATGCTACTGTTTCTTCTTTGGAAAGTATTTTTAATATCACAGTCAGAGGACCGTGATATACCGGAGCCTGAACCGTCAGATTTGTCTGATAACTTGGTTGATTACTTATATTCAGAACATGTATTAAGACCCGTACCGCATATCAATTAACCGGTCGTGGTAGATGTTCGGGAAGGCTTATATCCCTCAGTTGACGTCTTTCAGATAAAAGATGATGAAAAGTAAGTAACTTAAATTAAAACAAATGTAGGTACTTACAACTGATTCTCAAAGTATGGCGGTGAGTTCTCTCGTTCGGGCAGTATGAACGCGAGCTGGACAGTTGAGGACATGGCTTCGGGCTCCTCTCGAGATAGCCTCACCTCCTCGGCCACCACGGTGAGGAGGATCGGTGCTCCAGCGTGGGAGATCGCTGCTATCTCCTCGATAGGTCGCTCTAGAGTCACCTCACCTGGAAATAATAATAATGAAAGAATTCATAAAAAGTTGTGCCTACGAACAAATTAAGTCCGAATAGACAGCCAAGCAAACTATTCGGATATAAAGTCATGGGATGCAGTGTTTTAGAATGCAGGATAGACAGATTTTTTAAATTGAATAAGTCTTCTTATGTGCCATTTTCATTGAACACTTCAAAAGATAGTGCTGTCTGCGTACCTATTCTTGAAACTCATTGCTATTACCTAATTGTTATAATGTACCTTTTCGTGGAACGATATTTCCAAAATTTAATACCGGGCTCAATCCCGGCTCACAACGCCATCTGTGCCGTCATCTCTTCAGTACTATTGTTTTATGGAACGTGAAAATGACGAAGAAGGGAGTGCGAGCGTAACAACTTCCTGAAATTGAGTTTAGTTCTTGTTCATAGATGGCGTCTATTGTTAAACGAAATCGAAATACTTAATAAAAATTGTTAAAATCCCAGCTTTTATGTATATGTAAGTAGGTACCTCCTAAAACCGAATAGAAGAACCAAGAACCTTTAATATTAAATCAATTACATGTTCATTACAAAAAAAATAATTGTTTCTTAAACAAATGAAGGACTACCTACTTAATTAATTAGGTACTTTCTTCCGTTTTGTTTTTAACCGACTTCTAAAAAAAATCTCAATTCGAATGTTTGTATTTTTTTATGAATAAAAAACAGCTATTCTTCATAACAACTTCTAGGTAATGTAAAAATGTTACCAGCCGCTAAACTGTCACATATCAAACGCATTATTAGACACATCGCATTAAAAATAAACAAAGACGATGAAAAAAGTATCCCGGAATGTGAAAAGAAAAACAATAAACGAGTAAACATTCTAGAAACACGTCAGTAACCCAAAAGTTACATGTGTGTGTCCTCTTATAAATGTCTTATAATGAAATTCTTTCCCAAGTTCCTTTATTATTGAACGAGTTTCAAACAAACATTCTTTATTTCCACAATCATTTCCCTTCCCAGATACTTCTTCGAAAAAGAATAAATAATCATGAATGACGCTACTTATTATGGACATTAAAACGACACATTCAGATATGCAAGAACGTGCTTCCATTCATAACAGCCTGGTACCTCGTCTTTCATTATGCCAAGTAGGTGTTTGAGAAAAAAAGTCGTGAAGAGTAATTAGCATACAAAGGTGGTGCATCTACTCTTAATAGGTATGAACCTCCCCGAGATTCACATCTGTCGGCGATGACAAGGCAAGTGAGGGCTCATTAATTATTTATCTACTAGTAAGACTTGAATGGACCGAATAAATTATTACTAGGATATAAATTAATACTGTTTGTGTTTTGAACGTTCCTTCGTCTAAAAAAGGAAAGATGTAGGTACTTACTTAATTGTACCAAAAACCTCTATCTGAAGATTGAAAATCTCAAGAATTCAGCTATTAGAAAGTTTAAACTGAAACGATTATTATACAAAGCAATCAAAAACAATTAACGAACGCAGACCCAAAATTAAGAGCATACAAAAAGAACAATTAAATGTTTATGAAGCATTTAAGATTAAAAATGTATTAACTCCAGTCACATTTACTTTGTCACATTTAAATGGAAAAGCTCGCATTTCACGCCAACGCGGTATTAACAGCGGTCCAGCGGCTCAGCTAATGAACCGAATTGATTGCCTCTTTTATTATTCATTTCTATCTCTTATATAATAGCAAAGATTAACCTTTATGCTTGAACATTATTCGTTCATTGTACCTGTAATAATTAAATTACTGGCAAACTTCTGCAGATAATAAATATTTAGCGGAGAGAAACAGACGATTGGAGCAAAAGAAAATGATTGAGAATGAATCGGCTTTACGGAATTTTTGTGTAGGTGAATTAAAATTTCACACTAATATACGTTTCGTTTCCGCACGCATGTATGGAACAAAAATGCGTGGAAACGTTGGAAATATTTGTAAGTAATGTAATTTTACAGTCAGAGAATACAGCCGCTCGTATAAACAATCTTTTTAACAGGAATGTAATCTAACACTGATATACATTTCGTAATTAAACAAACCGAATATAATTTATCCATATTCTACAATATTATTAATACCAATTAGGTACCAACAGACACTAAGAACAGGAAACAGTATACAAAGTGCTAATATCGTTGCATGCACGAATATTGTAACAAGCCAAAAGTACTTTATACGCCGGAATAACAATAAACTTTATGGGCGGGTGTTCACAATACGACCATTTGTATGTACCAAAGGGTGCTACCCAACTCGAAATATATTCTTACGAAGTTCGAAATTCGTCCTACCAAATTGAATCTCGATATCCATTCACATGTTCATAAGGTGTATGTGTCTGATTAATGCGACTAATTCTCAAGTGCGACAGCTCTTCCAATATCCTGATAAGTTTTAACGTTCTAAAGGGGCAAGTTTGCGGAGGCGAGCATAGTTATCGAGCTGATAATGTCAGAGTAAGTCGGGATTGTATTGTCAGCTACTACGTAGGTACCGGGACGCTATTCAAAGGAAGTGCCTTTATTATGAAGTAAGGTAGGGCAGCTTTACAAACAATGGATGGCGAGGCGAGAGCGCGACCGGTAAGGTCTAATGAGCCATTATGTGCTTGTTCAGCAGTATGCAAGGTTGCATTAAAAGCCCTGTTAGCATTTTCGAAGTCCGTCGTGTTTGTAGTTTTGTTAGCAAACAAATACGCATTGTTAAGTGTTGTCAGTGCTACCACTGCCACGCACTCAACATCAACTTATGGCATTGTTAAGGGAATTTAGATGTAAGGTTGAACTTTAGATTTGTACTTGGAAAGTTGGTGCCAAGTTTGCTCGCGAATAGTACCTAACTGCTTGCTACAATATGGCGGGCTTTATGCTAAATATTATGCTAAGTAGATTTCAGACGTCTAGTAGATGTTACGTTTGTATCAAATGAAGGTTCAATCTTGCTAACAGTTGGTTTGCTTTATATTCTCTAACAAAGGACATTCCAAAGCTAATACAAAATATAGTAAACCCGACATTTACTACAAACTACAAAGCACAACTTATTTCCAACCAGTTTGTCTACACGTTAATTGTTTCACTTAACTAACAAACTTTCACTATTAAATTTGATGCCATAAAATGGAAGTTTTGTGGAAAATGGCTGCAAACTAAATCTGATAGTGATATAGAATAAAGTGGGTCACGAAAGGTTGCGGGCAGTGGTAGCAACTGGGCCATAAGGGGCCATGTTCGCCAGCGATAAGAAAGTAGGATATCCTACGGAAGCCGGACGCTCGACGGATGTAAGGATGTTATCATGAAAAAAGAAACTTATGAAAAACTTCACTGACCTACTACAAACACGTCAAAAACAAAGTTTTATAATTCTTGGAAACTAAGTTAGCAACAATATCAAGGCCGTGTTGGGCTAAAGTGGGTTGTAGACTGTCCAGAACGCAGTTAAAGACTTCTTTCACGACCAGAAAGACAGACAAGTAAAAGTGAAGAGTAAAGTAAAGTTTTAGATATTAGTACTAATAAAATGTCAGTTTTGCGGCTGTTTTGGAACATAATGATACTCGTATGGTCGGTTATGAGCCCCAATTTTACTTTTTGGACTATTTTTGTATTCCATTGATTTGTACATTTCGTAATTAGAATGAAACCCCTTGAACTTTGAAACATTCTCCATGGTAGTGAATTTAAAGTATGATTGACCTATGAATGTTTTGTATCTGAGTTTTAAGCTGTGCCACCATTACAACCCTTGTTTATTTATAAACGTTGCTTAAAGTTAAGAGACGTTTAAACGTTAAAATTTGTGATTAAACAAACCTTAATCATTACTTAGCTTTAAGCAACGTTTTTATATATGGGGGAGCATTTTTAGCACATAAATTTCATTTTGTCACAGAGTAGCCTGTAGACCCAAATTACATTTAACGGCCTAAAGACAAATACGAAAACAATTACAGACAAAACTGGTTGTTAAATTATAAACTGTGAAGAAATACGACTTACCCACTTTTTAATAAACAGGTTGAAAAAGTGCTGACCATTAAAATGCCGCTGACCCATAACACGTATCTGAATAATCTTTGTGTAAAATTAGCGCGAAGGTAAATGCAGCATTTTAATATCCGGCAAGGAGAATTCTACCCTAGTTTTGGTTTAAAACGGAGTAAGATACACAAATACAATATTTAATTCCAATGTAAATTAATGGTTGAACTAGAAATCTTTGAGGTCCATTGTTAAAAGGTTTTCCTATAAAACGCCGGAAACGTTCAAGATTTCATTAATTAATTAAAAAGCTTTTACGTTGCTATTAATGAGAAACGGATAGAGAGTTTACGAGTATGTAAATGAGAGTTGCTGTTTTTATTGTAACTAGTTATATTAAAATTAATATTGTGATAATTTAAACTTTATAGGCTTTTAAGTTACGACGATATCCATTGTTTCTTATTCTCGACAGTTATGAAATTTATGAGAGATTTAGAATATTTCATACATTATTAGTATAATTATGTTATGCAGTCATACTAACTATCTTAACGTTGATGATATGTAATAAAGCATTTTTTTAAAGCCATATTTGGTGTTTATACGATATAAATTAAATGTCAAATAAAAATTGGATGTGTTTGTGTGACGTATTGCTTTTTGAGTATGAATGTGGATGGAGTAGGGGAAGACCAAAGAAACGAAGGATGGACTGTGAACGATGATGTAACTAAAAAGGGTATGACTACCTAGATGACTAATAGAGAAGGTATGGGAGAGAAGGACACGTTGTGCCAACCCCAAATAATTTGGGCTAAGGGCAAGAAAATGATGGCATGTGACTTTTTGGCGACATCCTACTATGGTTCTAATATTATCAACGCGAAAGTTTGTGAAGATGGATGGATGGATGTTTGTCCATGTTTTTTGTGTTGATCCGTGCAGTAGTTTTTGCGTGAAAGAGTAATCTTTCACGCAAAAACTACTGCACGGATTTGGATGAAACTTTACATAATATAGCTTATACATCAGAATAACACATAGCCCGATATTCCTACGGGATCGATACTTATGCGGGTGAAACCGCGGGGCGCTGCTAGTCATACATAAGCTTAAAAATTTATTGGTCAACTCACCCGAAGTCTCATTGATGTTAAAGAAAGGCGTGAACGGATTCCCTTCAGACACCAGACCATATCTGATCTGCCTTGGAGCTCCCTTATCCCCATCTTCAGCTCGTACCCTGACGACCATGTCTCCTGGAGCCACTTGACGAGGCAGGTGGGTAATAGGAGGAGCAGCGGTGAACACGGGGGGCATGTCCTGCACATCTTGGACCACCACGACCACTTCCAACCCTGCGATGTTGCGGGTATCCTTGCCTAGTTCTATGTAGGGATCCTGGAAGTATAAATATTGGGGTTAATTTTGTTTTTAGAAATAAGGAGTTTCCCCTAAGAAGTTTAGAGGCTCCATTGCACAATGACTTACAACACATGCAATTTAAGATAAGACTTGATTCTGTCTTTGGCAGCTTTACCTAAAAGACTGTCAGAAAAAAATCTGGCCATGTAACTTGGTCTAAGATAATTGTGTATTATTACGAGTAAGTACTTAGAAAATTTACTGCCGCGACAATTACGGTCTGCTTTTAGAAGAAAATACCCTGACACCACTCCAAAACTATATTTTTTAATTTTTACCTTTACAATTAAGCTAAGTTATTCATATCACTTTAAGTCACTGTGTGACAATAACATTCCTAACACTTTAGCATTATAAAGTCTTCAATACTCTAAAAGTACCTACCTAAGTGCAACTTATCCAGCCCTATCCACCATTATCCACCTGTTATAAATCCTTTAATCCCCTCGTAAGAACACCCACGGAACAACATGGGTTCTATTCTTAGACCCAGACCACACTGCGGAATGGTCTGAGACTCTGTTTGTATTATTTTATAGGCCGACTTTTAATCGATAAATGTGTGCACTCCCACGCAGCATTATAGTCATTAGCCATCTAGCTAAACTATGGGTCAATAAAATCGGCAATATGTTTGAGAAACATTCTTGTGAAAAAGGACCAGAGGTTTCTGAACACCTTGTACTAAGAATTGAATAATATTGTTTGGAATAAATGAGGTAGTCAATTGACCACAAAATTACCAACGATAATACCCGTTTATGACAAACTTTCACTGCTTAGACTAATTCAATTAAAAATCTTGCAGGAAAACATACCTACGATTATGGAATGTCCCGTGTTAGCATATTTGAAAATTTTATCTTTGCTCTCAATCTGTAAACTCAACAATACTCATGCTACGGTTCATGTGTTTTTTAAATTACATAATTAAATCTGAGGGACAATTCTCGTTATTTTAATCTCGTCTGATCTCAGTCTCAATCTGTCAAAAATACCTCTAATTTCCCTACATTTTTGACATTGATTGTCGCTGAGATGAGATTGCGACTAGATTTTTAAACGTTTTTAAATTCTGGTTGGTATTAATTTCAAGCTTAATAAATATTGCTAGGGTGCACTGACGTATGTCTATAATAAGTCCTATAAACTTTCGTGTCCATGTATTATTAAACTGATTAGCATTATAATTATACATTTTATATCACTGAAGTATCAAGTCCAGCATTAAATAGTTTAATAATATCCTTTAATGCACAAGAGTACAGTTGTCATTAAATCGCATTATTACCTATACAGGAATCGAAACTAAATTAAGTAGTAAAGATTGTCGGTTAAAAGCGTTAAAGGATCGATTAACTTCCTATGAATATTAAAAAGACTTTAATCGTGAATTTGAATTCATTAGAACTTAATAGTTGTTGTAACCTACCCTTTATGTCGTTAGCGATTTCAGATATCAATAATTATCATATCAATACCTAATAAAATACCACGAATATCACGATGGAGTTTCTTGCCCGTTCATCTCCATAGAGATCTACGGTTTGGAATGGGCAACTCTAGCTTCAACTTTCTGACTAACTGACCGACTATTTAATTTTGTTGATTAAAAAGTGCTTGTAAATGGTTTAATTGAAATAAATGCTTTGAACGAGTTTGGATTGGTAGTGATTGTATAAATAATGTTTCGGTTTTAAAGTTTCTGTCTAATTTCACCAGAATTATAATACCTAATTATTCGGATCTGTATAATTTAAAGTGCATCATATACGAAACTCCGACCGCCTGTTTTGCTTTAACGAAAATATTTCTCTGAAGCGCTCTAAGCTGTAATGAAAACCCTACTAAAATCCTTTCAGTAATTTCCGAGATTAACCCTTTCGGCTGAACACTATTGTTACGTCAGTAGGGGACGACGACGGATTGGTCATTATGAACTATACAGGGTGGCAGGTCGATGTCCCATCGACGCACAACCTGCATGGATTCAGTACATGATTCTGAATCATCACCAGAGGGGAAATTACGTATTAAGATGTCAGCATCAAAAGAGATGTCAGCATCAAAGGAGGGGCCCGCTAGGGCCGAAGCCTGCCGGGGCAGCGGGATTGTCCGAAAGGGTTACCGCTACCCCGGAACATAAAGGGCTAAGGAAGGAACACGGATGGGTTTTAGTCAGTAAGAGTCTGACACTCCGTTCCGCTCCACCCAGAGAGGGAGGAGTCATAGGATGATTTCCCATCCTAAAAAAAAAAAAAAAAAGGGGAAATTACGTAACTCACCAACATTAGGAATGGCTTTCATTTTGACAGTTCAACAACATCCATTGCGTTGTTTACGTTGTGAGCAGACAAATTTATCGAACATAATTATGAAGCAATGGATTAGGAATATCCTTATTTATTTATTTATTTATTTATATATACTTTATTGTACACCAGAAAATAAATAACAAAAAATACGATTATTAATACAAAACATACAATGGGCGGCCTTATCGCTTTCTGCGATCTCTTCCAGGCAACCTTGGAATGGACAGTGATTGCGTGGATATAAAAAACCTTCAAAATTATTCAGATTGTGATTGATAGTGTGTAAAGCAATTAAGGTGTTGGTTATTTAAAAAAAAAACGCTGTTCCATACATTTTGACCACGTAGGTAGTATTGCACTTTTCTATGAAACAACAGATTTTTTTCGATGTCCCTGTCACCCTGTATATAGATGCCTACATGCTTAGCGTGTGTTATTTAAAATCAAGATAGACTTTTAAGGCAGAAAATAATGACATAAAAGCAAGCAAACTAGTTGAAATACCTCTAATATCAAGCATAGCAACCCATACATCGCCTGGGTCTATCACAAGCTACAAAATCCATCGCACTTGTTTTGGCATAATTAATTACAGTTTAAATTCTGATCATTAGTATACCAGATTACGAGCTTGATGTCGTAAGGGACTTGGAATAATTAACCCTAGTATTAGGGACATAGGGTTCATTTGAATAAATGCATTCCTTACCACGGCTAGTAGTGTCAAATGGTACATAGACTGGGCTTCGAAGTCCAGTGGTCCTACTAAGAATATGGTTCCTTCTGTGTTTTCGGCGGATACGCGACGTTGTCGGATTGCGAAGAGCGGTGATCCCTGTGGAATAAAAAAATAAATTAGACAAGTAATTTTTTATGCTGCATAAAATGTAATTAATTGTAGGGGTCTACACGGAACCGCTTATAATTAATAATGTAAATGTAGAAGAAAATAAATAATTTTTCCTTCACAAAATTGATTTATTAATTTGGTAACGGAAGAAATAACTTTTGGGAAGTTTTAAGCGTTGGTTCTACAACATAACTATTAAACAGACCAGATTTCAAGCAACTTATAGTTTTAATCTTTCCCAAGACATGCCATATTCCAGATCCTTTCGAAACTAATAACAATATTGTTTCCCGCAGCTTACTTACGGGCTGTTCATTTATTACGTAAGACAATTTTAACCCCTTTCTGACCCCCCACCCTACGTAAGAAAAAATAAGACTTGGATGAACCCCCTCCCCCCTTTTTAATCATACGTAAGATCAGTATCTACCAAAATTGTAAAGGAAAAGTAGCAAAAAATAAAAAAATATAAGTTTTGTTTACTTTATGATCTGTCTCTAGACCCCTCCCTCGCCAACGTAAGAAAAAATAAGACTTGTTTGGACCTCCTCCCCCTCAAATCGTCTTACGTAATAAATGAACAGCCCCTTTGCGAAGACTATGTACCCATTACAGAAATAGGGGTCGGTACCGATACAATAAATTCACTTGTCCTCTCAACTGGACGTTATCCGGCCCACAACCGAAGCTCTAAAATTACACTACATGTGTAATTTTAGAGACTCTACACGATATCCATTATTATAGCATTTAAGCCTATAAACCGAACTCGAGTACGGGTGCTAGCCATTCTCCGGCCTGTGAGAATTTTAACACGCCTTGCTCCTAATGTCCGGTAATTGCATCCCGTCAGATGGCAGGCCCATCGCGAAATACAGAACCACAATACACTATTAAGTAGGAGCCTAATGTGAACTCATTCGCGAAATAACGTATTCATAGCAACTAGTTGCCAGTTGTTTAGTTGCTCTAACCATCGGTTCTGCTCCGAAGATGAATAGATCTGTAACCGTATCAAAAATTAGACATAAATCGCTGTAAGAACATTATGTTGTTACTGTAAATTGAGCAAATTAAGGCTTTCGCCTCATTATCTTTTTGTGCTTTCAACGCGTCTTTGTTGTTACAATTATCATTTTGAAATGGTACTCTACTGTATTCGCGATAATTGTAACGTGAATTAGATTATTTCGCACGATCGTCAAGTTGTCGAGACCTGATATTGTTGTCAGAAAGGGAATGAGTAGATGTTACGTGTTATTATATGATTTTGAGAACTTTCCGGTTGTAATTTTGAGATTGATTGCCTATTCAAATTTGTGGGAGCCGGTTCGTCAGCTTGCACTATACGTAACGTTAGGGCCCGACCACATAAAGCGTAAATGAGTTTCGCAAAGGCGTATCCCGCGTCAGCCATAGCGCTGTGAAAATGATCCCTATTTACGTGCGAGCAGAACTTCATTATGTGGTTACAGCGAAATACGTGTCAAACACGACGCAGCGGAAAATATCATTAGCTAACCCCTGATCATCGCTTCGTATCGTGTCTCTTTTAAAATGTAAATTACTTAGTTTACTTACCCAAAGTTCGAGTTCCAAAGGCTTCGGCGTTACTGGGTTTTTTCTCGCGATTACTATCTCGAGATCTGTACCGCGTTTGGCGTCCTGTAAAAATAAGAATTTGTTAAAAAAAACTTTGTGTGATTCGCGATTTAAAGGGCTATCCTATACACGTTGTAAAAGTAAAAGCTTTCAGGTAGGCTGGTAATTATAGTGTGATGTGAATGTATTAAAAAAACTATGGGAAAAACCTCAAAGAAGATTACAAGAGTATCAATGAACCAAAACTATTCGATACTGACTATCGAGACCGATAAACTCCTAACGCTTCCATTCTATATCACTCTCACAAGTCTCACTAACATCTTTACTGCAACACATCTCTAAAGTCATGTTAATTCCAATATCTAGCAGGCTTCCTTTGTACCAGAATGCACGTACGTCATCATCATCAATCACTGACGTCACGCGCCCGCGGCACGCTCTCTCCTCGGCTCATTTGCTGCCATGAACCCCGGCAGGTGCTTTTTCCACGTAAATCCGCCATTATATCTGGACTATGCAAATGAACATCTTTATATCCAACGACAGTTTTAATATAACACTTTTATTGCCAGCCTTATGCAAGTCTAATGAACCATCCTGTGTCATTTGAAGTGATAAACTCCTAATACTTAATGTTTGCAACCTCTCTTTAACGAAATTGGTTGCGAAAAGTAATTTTCTATTATACTTTACACTTAATTTTACGAAGGCATAAGTTGTTGAGAGTGCACAATTTAAAGAATTTATGCATAATGAAATGAGTGCTGCAGTATTTCAATAACCTTCTTAGTTTATTGAAGTCGTATTTTAGATGGAGTACAGGTAAAGGGACTCATTAAATCTCACCATTAATTTTCATTGCCAGCCAGTATCTGCCATAGGCTCGTGAAAAATTAACCAATGACGCCAGAGCCTGCCAAGGAGCTTCTATCAATTTGTACATAACATAATCAGCCTATAATGTTCCCAGTCCTGGGACACAGGCCTCCTCTCATTGAGAGGGTGTGGGCCGTAATCCCATGCCATGCCGGTTTCCTCACGATGTTTTCCTTCACCGTTTTGAGAACAGTGGTGATGGAATAATTTACTCAAAGTAAAGTAGAACCTGTCTGGGTACGAACCTATGATCTACAGCTCGTAAGTCGCAGCAGTTACCAGTGGATATCAATTTGTGAATTTGTGCTAAATAACAACCAATTATGCTATGTATATGTTAATAAGTTACTCACCTCTGGCACCAAAATGATCGCTGGCTGGTGAGGAAAAATGGTGTCCCTGGGCGTTGTAGCATTGGTCCCTGTGACAGAGCACGCTATCCGGGTGCTTCGCCCCCTGGTATTGCGCACAGACAGCCTGAAGTCCACGTAACGGCCGGGCTCCAACCGCCTCAGCAGAATGACGTTGGCTTGGCACACCGAGTTGTAGCGAGTGCACGGGAGGGTTTCGACTCCGATGTCGAGGCGACCCATTTGACCTGGTTAAAAAGAAATTGGTGCTTGAAAAGTTTAACTTTTTTGTCGAAATAACGTAACGTAATAATTATATTAACTATGTCTTTAAAACTCACGATTTTGTTGTCCTAATAGTAATTATATGAACTCAATAATTAATTAATTATATGAGCCAAATTATTTAAAAAATTAGTCTTAATTGACCTATAGAAAAATAGATGCAGCAGATAACCATATTTCCAAATGTGGTGCTGATTGCAGATATTGCAATGTACCTAATGTTGTTACCTTTGTATTTACTTCGTGGTTGTTATTGTTACTATCAAGGGCCACTGACTGGGGCAATCTTAATGATAATGTATTTTAAGTAGTTCTCTTTAGACCACCCTTGAGGTGCAATAAAATGATCTTATATACACAATATTACTGCAAATAAAGATAGAGCTTTCCGATTCCGCATAAAGCAAAACACAAAAATCAAGTTTCCTCCATGACAGCAGAAATTGTTTGGAAAGGTTTCCTTAAATCAATGACAAAATTAACTTCTCGGGTATCCCGACTAATGGAATGCTATAACGCTCTGTTTTCTTCCGAACTTTGTGATATTGGGTTACGAGATATCGAAAGTTTTACTTTGTCCTTTCTAACTTCACCAAAACAGGACAAATTGGGTATTGTGTCCTCGGATTACGGTCCAGGTCAAATTCTTTAGATCTTACAGTAAGACCAGTTCTCCTTTTATTCTTATTTTCGTCATTAATAAACCTTCCTTGCTGAAATATAATTATAGCATAAGTAAGCCAATTTTCGCACTGTTCGGACTCCGGTCTTCTCTGTGAAAATTATTAGGCCGTAATCAACCATAAGCCTAGAGCTGATTGGAGAACGTCACGTCATGTCTGCCATTTTTTTTTATTTTATATAAGACAGTATTCCGGTTTCCTCGCGAAATGTTTTTTTGCTGAAGGTCTGCTTATATTTTCCTGTCTTTGGTTAATCTAAAAATTTGAAATCCAAAGACGCATTAGATATCGATTTGTATTTCCTTACCAATAAGTTCAAAATGCAGCGGATAATCGAAGTCAGGGTCGGAGGCGCGCACGCGGTAGATGACGGAGCCGACGGGGACGTCAGCCGGGACCAGCACCAGCCGCATCAGGGTGCTGGGGTCGAACACCGGCTCGCCTGCGCGCGCGCCGACCGCCCAACACACCACCACCAGCGCCAAGGCGAAGGTCATCCTGGAAAGAGAGGGTTTATAAGAAACTGTTGGGTTTCAGCTGAGTATTCTTACAACTGCTAAGCAGATTGTTTATATAACAGAACATCGCCCAACCCTACTACAGGCATGATATGATGTACTTTTAGTACCTAATCCCATATTTAACCATTACTGGTGAAATGTGGGAGTACACAGAATTTTCAGATTTATAGTAAAGTGCCAAAAATCTTTAGGGCAAGTACAATGTCTATAAAGGTGTCTATAGGCTGACAGCTTAACTGAGACGTTGCCTGAGGTAGCAGTGCGGGAGGAGTGATAGTTGTCACAAGTTGACGATTACTAGGCTTTGCTTGATCATACATGTCGATCGTCATCAAAATCAAGCAAATCTGTGAGGACCTTCAGGAAGGGTTTGGTGGTGAAAATGAAAGTGATGAATGGAAATGATAAATGTTTGTAGCACGTTCAGAATCCGTAATAAAATCATAACAGATATAAGAAATAAGCTGCCAATTCTGGCACTATTTTAATTAACCCTCAGATTTTAGTTTTAAGTGATTCAAATGCGATTAGTTTTGGAACGGCTTGGAGTTCTTTGATTGGTAGGAATGGAGTACAAAAATAAATAGTTTCCCATGAGACTTTTTGCAACTACCTGCTATTCGATACCAATATTTAATTCAAAGAGAATCAATAAGGAGGCGCGTCCGATGGTTTATAAAAAGAAAATACTGCAGAATTGTTGTTGAGCATATGATAGGCTAACTTTTCAGAACATAAATTAAAGGAAGGAGCTTTGTAAAAGCTTCCAAAGTTCAACATCGTCCTAAAATTCTAACTCAAGCTTCATATAGTTTTAAAAAACATTCACATCGATATAAATTGTTTTTTTTTTCCAAAAAGAAATACAGCAATAAAGTTTCCTTCCTATCCCAGTTATTCCAAGTTGAATCACAGACGAAACCAACAACAGCGATAAGTTCGGAAACAAGATCTTGCAGCGACCCACTTCATTATCTCGACGTAACTCACTAAATCATATTTCGAATAGCTGAAATCAAAAGTTAGGTCCGCGTCCGTGTTTCCACTCGTACGATTATGTCGGGAGCGAGCGGAGCGGGCATTAAATTATAAATTGGCGGTATCTCCGCGATATTCTTGGGATCAGCTTCGACCGCAGACCTTGCGAAAGGGAGATTCGAGTTATGAAATCATGCCGCCGCTTCTGTGTGCCGACCAGGAAGTAGCCGCTCTTTATGGCTCGCACATAATAACTCGTTTAGGGATGCTATCAACTCAATTTTATTTTAATTTCATACGCAACCTGCGTTTCTAATCTTGGATCAGCATTGTGCGATAAAATAACTGCAATTAAGTTTTGTCCGTAACTCATACTCTATTACAAAACTATAATATTTGCTCGCGTAATTTATTATTAACGTTAACTCAAATTTATTGTATTTCGTTACAGAAAGTTATCACTCTCAATAGGTTAATAGATACCAGTTATTTCTTTAAGTGGTAGGTACTAAACATTTACGCAACCAGTTTTCTCGTATTCCTTGAACTGTGGCATAACTATTTATTTTAAAATTAAATCCGGCCGGCAAACTAAAGTAAACCCATTCTCGTGTTGTCTGTTTGTGTGTTATCTAGTGCGCTGCAGTTGTGTAAGCAACACCAACAACCAACAAGTTCACTGGCACGTTAACATGGAACATTTCTAACTTCGGAACTTTCAGATAAACATTTCGCGAGGAAAATATTGCGGAAGGAAATTGACACGGCGAAATTGATATGTATCGGATTTCTGTTTAGACGAACGTTTTCAAGAATCTACGGTATTGGCAAATATTTTGTTTTGTATTTGAAGTTGGATTGGAAGATGTATAGGCTCGGTATGCGAGGACTATTAATATTGTCCAAACGCCTGAGAGGCAATTATTCAGCAGTAAAACTTATTGCTTGTCGGTAGGGACTGTAGGGAGGCCAGTGTTTTAGAGGTGGATTTGAAAGACGAATGTGGACGTAAAGGTTCTTGGAGTTTGATTTAGCGCAAGCAAGTTTCAGTGCGCGCTGCGTCACATCGGTGTTTCCTTGTAGCGCCGCCCGCGACCAAGGTGAAATATTTGTCTGACGCGAACGCCCGTCCGCCGCCTGCGACACTAAATCTTGTCGCGTGCACAACCCGGACTGTGAACTACACTACATCTAGCCCTAGATATCGACAACATTTTGATACACACCTAAATGTCGTAACTTTACTAATAAAACTACAACTTCCTCTATAACTGTAAACATGCAAGCCGCACTTAATTATTACTTTCTGAACAATAATAACAAAGTCTATTGAAATATTCCCCATCTCCCGACGCCAATTAAAGTCATTTCGGGCAGACAGAGAGCTATTACTGCCATTCAATCATTCGGGAAAGCACAGGAACGCAATTAAGGTATCATTATCTCTGAGTCCATGCGAACCGAGAATTTAGCTTTAAATCATATGACAGTCCGTTTATCCTTGACATTAATATGAGCTTTATGGTATGGTAATGTGTATTCTTGAAGAAAGCCATGTTCCCTCAGGTAGATGCAAACATTTTGGTGTTAAACCTCAAAACAGGTAACTTAGATGTAACTTAGACTTATATTGTAACTTAGACAAGGTATAGGCGTGAACTACACCAGAAATGGTAACGAGTACCGAGATCGTAGTGGAATATAATTTGTCATTATTATTTATGAGTGTTTTCGTTTTGAAGTGGGAAGTAGCGGTCGGTCGTTCCTGGGACTTTAGTCCCTAACAGCGGGAGATACGCGGCAAAAATGGAAGGCGCACGATGTCGTCCGAGCGACCAGCGACCGGGCCTACCGACCCCGGTGCAGCGCGTAATAGAGCGTTGTTCCCTTTTGGCCATTACCATAACATTGAGTGTGTGAGGAGCGGACGTGAGCCATCGCCGACAGATAGCCTCGCGGTCTCATGCTTATTATAAATTCTAATACACAATCTCGTAACAACGTAACATTATGCGCTGGCGATCGATTTGTTAAGATACGGGGTCGGGGTACCCAGCCTGCAGCTATCCCACCTTTTCACTCACAAACTTTTATTGCTGACTTACCTATTTATGACCTCAACGAATAAAGTCTGATTGTGTGTAACTACGAGAAAAATAAAACAAGCGAATTGTTTATGGTGTAAATGATACCGAGGGATCAATTTACTAAACCGAAATCGTACGAAGTCGGACGAGTTCTTGCGATGGAATTAACGACCTCTAATCCTATATTGGGAGGTGTTAACTAAATCCGGGATTAGCATAATATAATCTTATGAGGTTTTTGTGCTGCGTAAGTGTTCGGTTTAAGTAGTTTATTTTTATCGGGGTTACAGGTTTAATGCTCTGTAATGTAACGAATATGTCCTCCACCGCTGGCCTCGTGGGAATCAATATTATTGATTTTTCATTCACATCAATAATGTACTAAAGCAAATCGCCCGTCCGTATACCTAATCTATGGGTGCGCGGCTGTTTAGTAATATAGACATTATACTAGGTATCTGCACAAATACAAGCAGACGATTATACCAGATAATAATAACATTGTTCGCAAAATGTATCGATTTCTATACTTGATAACTTCATGAAGATATTGACCGCGATAAGGTCCGTTAATATAGAGTAACAGTAACAGGGAATGGTCTTGCTGCAAGAAGCTTGGGGGAACTTATTAAACTTTATTAATGTCGTGCAGTTAATCATGACCCCCATTTAAGGGGGTATCGTGGCGCGGTAAATCTGGACAAAATCGTAATTTTATAGCGAGAATCACGCGAACTGACCCCTGTGACCCCATTAACTCTGTGGGTTTAAGTTGGCCTATGCTCACAGAACAACACTATAACATTAGTAATTTATTTAAAAAAGTAACTTACGAAACGTGGCGTAACTCTTTTAAGTTATTAAAACGCGTTTCCGTGAGCACCTTTAGTAATTTTAAATACAATTTTATGTAAAGTTTCTTTGTGGTAATTACAAGAACTATTTTATGTTTGCGTCAAAATTGTGTTCTTTAAAGATTGACTAAACAAATTAGCATTAGCAAAGCTGCAGAAGAAGCTTAGTTTCATAAAACAATTGATGCTCGAAGACCGGAGGGATTTTAAAACAAAATGAACCTCAGCAAACCGTGATGGATACGATGTCCAACGACCAACTATTGTGTTTCTCCTTCCAGAGGCATTAATTCCTGCTAAAAGTGATTTATTTCCCATTATATTGCGAGCCAGTGAGCCAATTTATTTCAAACTATAATGAACAAGTTAAATAAATAGAGAAATAGGTGGAAAATCAATAGAATCGTATTTATCTTCAGCATAAAACTAAAAATAACGTGTTTTTTTTATTACATAAATTGAAGGGCATTTTTTTTTTGAAGGCTTGTGAGTAGTTGAAAGGTACCAATGGTAATGGTACACGGCCCATAAAATTTTATTATCAGATCAGACGCAAATAAACAAACTATTGGGTAGAGCTAACGAAGCTATAATAAAATGCTCCAGATATAATTGATTAATGGCTTATTCAATTACATTTTTATTTGGTATCAAGTTATTTGTCGAAGATAACATAACGTGGCCATAAATTCTTTGGCTAATCTCAAATGTTGAAATGTTAGCAATAAATTAAGTTGTTGTGTTTCTACGTTTCTACATACATATATAAACTCACTCCTTCTTTCAATGGGGGTGGGCAGTAACTACAGACCGCCCACTGCTGCGGTCCTTACATACTCCTTTTGCTTCGTTTACGTTCATGTAGCTGGTCATACACGCACGCTGGTTGCGAGTACGTACATACCTGACCTTTATAAAGAACGTCACCAATGAGGTTACTATTATGTCCTCTAAGGGCGACCCCTCCCGGCGTTTTGTCTACATTTATTTTCATAACATAAATATCAAAGTAAATTGTGAATAGGTAAATTTTTTACCGTTTTCAATTAAAGGCTATTCAATTTTACGGGTCAATTGAATTTTTAAACATTTTACATTAATCTTTTTATGGCTCGTACGTAGGTATTTGAATTACCAGAACAACATTTTGAAACCTTTTAGAGCAAATTTTCTTTCAACCAAATATTTGGATTATCTGTGAAAAGTGTGGAGTTTTTCTAGTCTCCTAGTGTCTGTTTAAAGGAAATAAAAATTCTAGGTTTAAAAATAGAACAGTGTTATAGATAAATACGGACCAATTTTTTTTTTTTTTTTTAAGAATTAAGTGTTCCATGCTGTAAAAAATAAAAAAATAAAAAATCTACTAAGTACTGCCGCCTAGACTGCCTTGTTTGTCTAGCGGTCGCAAGCGCTACTGCTGAGCATGAGGTCCTGGGTTCGATTTCCAGGTCGACCAAAGTGTTATTACGTTTTTCCATCAGTAATATCTCAGTAGCAGCCCGGAGCCTGGATTTGTACCCGGTTGGTGGAAATGGGCTCGAAACCCTATTACGTGGGACTTATAGGTACATAACTGGCAAAATATACTATAGGTACACCTCTGCCCAACCCTTCGGATAAACAAGGCGTTATGTTATTTCTATAGTTACATAACGGCCATAACTATTGGCCACCCCTGGTCTTGATAAATTCGCGTTGGCCCTACTTTCTCTGGTCACGTCTTCTGGCTAACATACCGTAACAAATCACAGGCTATTATTTCTTCATTACAGCTCATTTCGCTTTTATTGAGACGCGTTTCAAACTATATGTTTTAATTAGAGTGATAGAGAATGCTCGTGCAGGAATTAAGTGCTTTATTAAATGCTGCGGGTTCTATTTTGATTTTATAAAATGGTGCTTTTACTGGTGCCGTTTTCTGCAGCGCATAAGCTGCTTAATTTTCATGAGATAAAAAAATTGTGGTTTGACAGGTTGTCAAGTATCAAAAATATTCTGTCATACCGCCTTATCCTTCGCTGACGTTTGAAAAATCGGCCCCTAATTAATTTCAGGACTTGATGCGCTTTCATTACCTTTGTGCGTTCCTTCTTTGAAAATTGTTGCTTTGCATTAATCAAACTTCAACTGTTTTCTCCTTTAGCGTTCACTTTGAAGTAGTT
Organism: Gortyna flavago; assembly: GCA_963669345.1. NCBI lineage: Eukaryota > Metazoa > Arthropoda > Insecta > Lepidoptera > Noctuidae > Gortyna > Gortyna flavago. Next base: position 14,516,222 of record OY770129.1, read on the forward strand.
TCCATTGACAGCTTGGAATGTGTTTCCAGTTTTAAAACACCTATCGCTGTAAAAGTTGACAGATCAGTTCACAGGTCTTGGAGTGCTGGTTTACTTTATTTATGTCATATTGCTCAATCGCTAGACCATCTTGCTTTACAATGTGAGCATTTTTGCCCAACACTGCCCACTCGGCCATTGTATCATTGTACAAAGTATTAGTGTATATAAAGTGAAACAATGAGAAGTATTATGTACCTACGTATGTATTCGTATTTGTACTTTAAGTTATCGATTGTATATCAATTTCTTTTGTTTGCTTAAGCAATTTTAATTTAAAATTATGTTAATGTATTCTGTTCTGTGTTTGGGTGTGGTCAAAAAGGTTTTGATTTGATTAAAGGCATTTCGGCATTTCAGTGACGTAAAAATTTAAAAAGATAAGTACCTAAACTGCACTGTCTACCTGAAAAATCAATTGAACCAAATCCAGACCTGAAACAGGTCGTAAATATTATAACCACAATGAAACTGTAAATGTAAAGGGTTACCATCAACAATAAGTGTAAAAGTTGTAATTTATTATAACTTAATGTCTTAATTGGGCTACAAGCAGCACACTTACCAAACACGTAGAAATAAACATATAAAAACCGAAGTGGGCTATAGGTATATGAAGTCAAATTAACTTACTACAAATACCTAATTAAAACAACAGTTAGGTACTCTGCAAGAACTAAAACTAATTTCACTTAGCCACTTAATCGGTCAAATAATCTCTTTTACAAGTCCAATTCTGGTACGTGTCGCAGATAAATGAGATTTTCGTTTCATCCGAGAAACGAGTGAGTTACGTGCCTATTATGTTCTTACGGTATACTTCTGATTGTTGTTTACTTGACAAGCCGAGGTAACAACTACCTGGGAACAATTTGTTACAAACCGTTACACTAACGTCTAAAAAAAAAAATTGTGTCAGTGTCATTGGTAGGTACTAGTTGCTACAGAAATGCTGCGCCCATAATGACGTGTAGGTATTCGATTTTTAATTACATCAATTAATGATGTATTATGAGAGGAAAGTGTACAGAAATAGCGCCGAGATAGGAGCGATGAAATTTTTTATCTGTCTCATAAGTCAAACAAGCTATTAAACGAGGCAGAACCCAGTAAAATAAACCATTACGAAAGCCATTTGAAATTTTGGAATGGTGAGGCGTAAAGTGGATATCCTAATTGCACCAACAAGGTTTACAGTCGTTATGAAAATGTCAATACAGATAGATACTGGCTGACGAGAAAAAAAAAATTCTTAATTTAAATTTTGACGTCGGCATTAAGGGCACACAATAAATCAAAAGATACTAATTAAGAATTATCTTGGTGGCAACATCGATTATTGTAATATTATTGTAATAAAGGCTTTTAACACCCCTGCGCGTTCGAACGAAGAACGATGAACGAAACGAACGAACATTTTTCATCCACACGACAGTTATGGCTTCAGTTGATTACACCTTAAAAGTTTCTACAAAATGAATTCGAATGACATAAAGCTGTCAAAATTTAAATTATGAGTGCGACGCGGTTTCGTATGGGCTTAACCCTTTAAACTGAATTTAATGATGCAATTGTCACAGTCAGGTTTGGTCAAAAATTTTGTTCGTAGCAATAAAATTAACCATATTAAGGTGCTTTGGATTGAATAAAGCGATCGTCAGCGAATTCGTAAACATTACGTAAATATTTTTAGGACTGTCGTAAAAAGAAATAAACAGTAATGCTCTTTGAGTTTGTTATTTCTTTTACATCATAAGTTTTCTATCGAGGAAATTGTCAAAGACTTAACTTAACCAGTATGGTAATTGATATAAGCATGGGAAATATTTTTGGAGAAGCTTATGAATTCCAAGAAGAGGAAAAGGAAAACAGAGATCATTTTTACTGAAACTTTACCTAATAAAGTTGCTAAATACTGAGCCTCGTAACAAGGTACTTTGTATTAAAGCTATCCATTAATCTAAATAAAAGCCTGCTTCATTCGTTGCGGTTAAGAATGTAATCGTATCGAAGTACTGGCACATTTATGGCTAACCCGCAAATACCGTAGTAGCCAATTTAAATACGCTACGATTTACCGTATCACAGATAGTAGCTACTTTTTCTCCTACCAACATTCCTTGCAAAAAATAAATAAAGAAAAAAACTACAGCAATATCGTTTCGAAATAACGAGGTCCGATTAATTCAATTTTACGCCTATTTCAATTATAATGTGGAACAATTTTTTCACCAAATATCGTTTGAAAGTGGAACGCGTTAGAAAAGTTTTTATTACCAACGGAATTGGATTGGAGTCGTGATCTTAGGTATCGTGATGCGAGGAATTCTTATATTGTTACGATCGTTAAATGCCCCACATCTGGACCATCGTTAAATAATTTTATTAGCCGCTGGACCATATTGGTCTGTGTTCAAAAAGTAACAGTGTAAATAAACAACTAAACATCACGTAAATGAACCAATAAAAGAAACAACGGAAAGGAACAACGTTTTCAATGTAAATGGGTAATTTGAATATTTTATTGCTTGAATAATTTAGTTCACCATAGAGAGAAAGCAGTTATCTTGTTAAAGTTTTAAAAACAAAACAAAATATTAACTAAAACAAAATCATCATCAGATCTTTTTTTAAGACCTTCTTGACACAACAAAGGAACATTTACATTTTGAGTGAAAAAAATGTGACCTTATCTGTCAACGGGGATGAGAACATTTTATTACAATACTCACAAAAAATGACGAGAGAGACGAATTCCAGACGTAGCCTAATGATATGGTCTATCTCACATCACAAAGGCACATTGTGAAGGTTTCCGGTGAGTATTACTAGCTGTCAAACGTAACTTGACACTTGATGGTGGCGCCACTTGCAACGGCAAACGTCAACGAAACGTCAAATTCAGTACATTTTAATTTTAGTTCTGTACTTCGCCACCGGTAATCTTATCCTGGGTTCTCAGTAGAATTTTAAACGTCTTTAATAACCGACAGCAGGCGATGTCGCCTAACAATAAGGTGGTACCGGATGTTCAATCATTCTTATTACCATAATATAATTCTATCACTGTCGGAAATTTCACGATTCAATTTCTAGTCTTCCTTTTATTAGACTTTGGTGTCATCTTTGACGAATTGTTATAGGATTTCGAAAGTTTTACGTGCTTCGATTTGATGTTGAGGAACAGGGTCATAAAGACGCAAGATATCTGAGGAACTGTCAAGAGAAAAATTATCTTAAACGTTAAGTGTCTAAGATAATTTTTCTCTTCATTTTAACATAAAAATTATACGAGCATTCTTCATAGATGTTAAATTCACATTCATGCAACTCTTTTTGGTATTCTGGACCGAGACGCCCCGTTGAAATTGTTTTTATTACTAACACTATTTAACCAGTCCCTTATGATTGATGCCCCTGCTGATTGTTGTCCCTTTTTTTTATGTGAGCCTCCTTAATCTCTACGATATTAGTCCTTCCAGCTACTGTTCATTCATCCTTAATAATCCTTTAATTGTTGATAAAAGGTTATCGTAGATCTTAAGCACAAAAAATGAGGCTGTCAATTTTAATCCGGGGTACCACGATAAAAGTAGGTAGAGACTCCAAAATATATAATAAAAGAGGCTTATTGACTCAGCTCTAGCTCTTTGTGCACAAGATCCGTTGAAATACCCGTTTGAAGTGGTTTTTGTTTAAAATAATTGGTTTTGCTCAAACTACAGAAGGCTGCTGCATCATGCTGCGATACTGTAGATTGCCATTTTATTTTTACTAGATACATAGGTACTTTCGTAATATATAATTCCAGACACGTCCATATACATAATAATATAATATATTACGAAATACCAGAGCACTGTAGGTAAGTTGAACACGAATCTACGAGAATAGTTAACGAGCGTTCGAGTCGGATCGTTACGTCCAAGTCATGTGTATTATTAAGCCTAAGAAGGAATGCGCGGGCGAACCCGGGTCGCCTGCTAGTATGTAGTAGCCGACGTGAGCTATCTCCGTACATACGTTGACCTTAGGGCAACAATTACATCGTTCCATTTTACTTGATTTCTGAAGCAGTATTTGTGTATGTTCGTGTATTAAAGCGTAGGGAAAATGTCCAAGCTTATAGTTTCGAAATTGTGCAGGACCTGCGGTTTTTATACCTAATGATTGTACATGCTAGAAATAATCTGTTATGAGTTCTTAAATGGCTTTGATTTCATTTTAATTTATGGTTCTTGACTGTGATTAAGTAACTCGGTTCTAAATCGTAGTGATTTCATTTTAATCTATGGTTCTTGATTAGGACGAAGTAGCTAATAAATAGAGGCAATTATTACCAGATAGAAGTACGTACTTGTGCGTAAAGAAGGTTATAGAAACATTTGACAACACTCCAGCGAATTAAACTCTTGAAGTTGGTATCTACTTAACCTAAAAATTAAAGTCAGACGAGTGGTTAATAAACATAACTATTACAAAACCTCTTTGATAACAGTACGACAAACCAATAGAATGTGCTGACTAATTATGAGACCGTAAAATAACACTGTAGAAGAAGATTCTTCTAATTTTTTCTCCAAATCAGTGTTCCTTTGTTGATTCGAATGCTATTAACAGCAACGAGATTGTAAGATTAGGTCTGGTTAAAGATACGAATCTTTTGACCCCTGATCTGCTAATAATCGTGTAGCCGTAGTATTTGGTGGGTATTATTATACCTTTTTTAGTATCGACACCGTCACACGACCAGCGGCACTTGCTAACGATGACTTTCCAATTTGCTTTGTAAGAGTAAGTGTAAACGAGATGTCTTTATTCGATTGTAATGTCCTTTAGGATAACTGGGACAGTGCTAATGTCGGAAAATAAAGATGTGTTCTTTTTTTTTAATTTTGGTACAAATCTCTGAATTCTCTTCAGTGGTGGAGGGAATCTAGACAAACATAAGCTTCATGAAGGAAGATAAAATACATTCGGTCTCGAGGAAGCGGGACGGTATGCAGGAGTCATAAACATAGGTACAAATCTTTTCGAATATACAACGAAACATGGGTGCAGTATGCTCGCATATCTGAACAGGAGTTTTATGGACTTACAAGAGAGAATTTCTAAACAAATAATACATTGATATTGTAGGAGGCTTGGAAGTTAGAAGTGAACACTGTACAGGGGCCATAGACTTTGGTGAAGAATTACAACAGGCCTGCATTAGCAACTATGAATGTTCTACGTATAGTGTCACATAAAAACGAGGAATCGTCAAACAAACAATTTCAATCTATTCGCTTCGGTGCATTGCTTTTCAAAGACCTGAATATGATTTTAAGTCCGCAGTTACAACACAAACAACTTGGTTTGCTCGATCCTGGCCCTCGTTACAACCACTTCTAGAAACAAAGCTTCACATCATGGAGCACTTGTGTGGCTTCAATAAATACTTATTTGCGATACCGTGAGCTTGTCATCGTAAGGTACAATCAATGGACAAGAGGCGAGCCGGTCGGTCACTTCGCCCGGGGCATTGTTCCCATACAACTTATATTTGCTTTAGTACTAAACCCATCGCTACGTTAAATGCCACCCATACGATTGTAAATTGCTGTTATTGAATATGACTAGCATACTTTGTCTGCAATGAACTCAATAAAACTTTATAGTGTGTATGAGAAAGTCGTAATTTTTCTACTATTGATATTGCGAACTAACCCCGTTGTATAATGACATTGTTGCGATGCGTGATCTTTTTTTGTTTATTTTACTACGCGAGGTTACCGATGCCATCAAAGACGACGGTGATGCATGCAGACAACTAATCATTTTAACGGCTTTAGGGGTTTGTTTGACCCCTGCATAAACTACAGCCATAGCTTATATCCTCGGAAGTTCTCAAGAACCAAAAGTATTCAGCAGAGCCTCATTCATCTATCAATTGGTCGCATTAGAGGCAACGAGCCAGTGAAATGTTTATGAAGTTGCAATAGGCTCATTTATTATAGGACGCACGCATGCTCCGGCGCAAGACGTGTTTTAAAATTATAATTTATGGCTTATTTGAGTGTCGAAAGAGTAGATTGTGTGGGCGGCACCGGTTATAGACGGTATACATACATCTTGTGCGTATTGGTGTAAATGTCGTCGCCTGTATTGTTTGTAACGGTGTAATGCACGCTAAGCTGCAATCAACTCCGATTTATAGCTCCGGCGGTATGTGTGAATTATTATTATGTTTCACATTAATAATACATTACCGACCTGTAACAATAGTTTTGGCACTAATGGCAACTACTTATTTATATGGTCTAGTTTGCAATAGTAGGCAGCTAATAGTAATTGGCGCGATTGTTGTACTGAATTATTTTTTCAAGCCAGTTAGAGGTCAACGGCCTTCCTGATGGTGTTTTGTAATGACACCCATTGCAAACACTCGCAATGCTAGTACCCTAATTGCGTAACATACTATAAATCACAATCTGAATCAGATCAGAGAGATATTGCTAATTCATTGTTTCTATATCAACAACGTTGTTGAAGAAATTAATGTTATTGAACTTGAAATTAATGTTGTCCAAATGAAAGCCATTGCTACTTTTAGTGTGTTACGCATTTAACCCGCTAAAGGTTTTTTAAGATCACTTGCTGACCGCACTAGTGTACCTACTGAATTTCAAAAATATCTTTACTTGCAAACTGGAACCAGCTATACTTTAGAACAAAATTCTCAAAAAAAAAAATCGTTTCACACGTCCTTACAAAAGATAAAAGTAATTCCCTATAGTTAATGCAAAAAGTATGCAAAATAAACTACGTAGATTAGTATCGAAAGCGTATCTTCTAAATGACGTGTGCGAGTTGAAGCGAATAACTTGCGCGTGCGCGTCTAGGGGCGGTGCTTAGTTTGGGCAGGATACCATCGGCTGATCAAGCGATATGTTTGGTCTAACCTTTCCGTATATCCTTTCGGAGAATAGCTAAAGCTTTTTACGAACTTGACTGTATAAGCCTTTAAGGAACTTTGCTTTTGACTACATTAATATAATGACTAGGATTTTGCTATGGATAACGATATAGGATTGATTAATTAGAAGGTTCAGAGCATAAGAGTTCATTTTGGTAATTGGATAACAGATCTACAGGAATGCGGGTCCTACTTTAAATCAGCTAAGCCTTCATTTCGTCTAGATAAGACCTTAAACTGTAGCATGTCTTCGAGCTTCGTTAGAGACGCTGTACGCTGGACTTATGTCAAGGAATGTAGACAAAAAAGATTTGTCTTATCTGATATAAAGCTAATTTAACTTGGAATTGACATTAAAACAAGGAACTAATAGAAGCAATAAATCATGATCACAAATAATAATTACTATAATAAGGCCTTCGAAATTGGTCGCGCCACTCTTTCAACTTGTTAAGTATCTGTGACCTCTGACACCGAAGTAATGTTTTTTATTCATATCAATGTTATTATTGCAATCTATTGTTGTCAGAAATGATGTATTGGATCTTTTTAAAAGACGTATCTATTTTAGATAATCCAGTCAGTCATGAGGTTACATAAAATTGTCTTGTTACAGTCCGTTTGTCGGGTTACTCCCTGAGTACCCCGATCCCCGGCCCATCCCGGAGGACCTCGATTTATTTTTATCTTGATAAGCTCACCGACGACAAAAATAAATAGCTGTTTTATTACTTCACTGTCTCTGGTCCTTGTTCAAAGGCTGCTTTATGTATCGCTCATGCAGGTTCGTAAGTAAGCCTTGAGGTCGTCCAAAGGTGTATTACCAAATATAGTGACGTTTACGATACGTCGATAGAATCGCGGAACGACATGCCTACGTTACTAACAATACAAAAACGTAACAGTTAGTTATTGTGATTGGTTTCGGCAGGCAATGCGCGGGAAAACTCTTAAGTCACGCTTACTCGTGGCCCGGGACCCAACTCGATCGAAACTCGATCAGATAAGAGATGCGCACAAAAATACCGAGCCGATGCACGATGGTCCGATGGAGCGATCCGCAGTCGTGATCGATAGGGAATCGAAGTGTCACGCGCAGGGTTAACGCCCGGCGGTCAGGGTCGGGGTTCCTCGTCTTGCATTTATGCAACGCAAATATCGTTTCCCTCGACGGATACGTCGTTACGTGGAATATTACATGTAAACACTTCATTGTTATTCCTTATCGAGTGTTTTTATTCGTGACTCGCCGACAGAGCGCGGATCGCGCTTTTATTTGCCGAGCTCGCGTCTGGGTGTTTAACCTTTCCGACATGTCAGCGTTTGTCTAGCCGTTCATTTGATTAGAATTTGTGATATCTTTGTAAAGAATAAAAGGTTCGTGAGTGATTTTAGGTGTCAGTTATTTCGCGATCGTAATTTCCTTAGTCTTCCTAATTTCCATATAGTCGCACGTAAAGCTATAATGAAGTTAGCAATAAAATATAACAATGCGCATGTTAAAAAGTCTTTACAAACATATTATTTCCATTGTAGCCCGTAATCATTCCACGGAATGCTCTGCAACTCTGCAAGTCTGTATTGCAATTGGCACTGACAACAAACGTATTAAAGGGATTGCTAGACGATTCGTTCCATTCCGTTCCGGAACTTAATACTTACACTTGTGAACGCTAAACGCCAATTTCAAAGCGAATGGTATCAAATCACCATAAAGCTATCTCGGTTATGGCTCAATATGGAGCGCACGGAATAACGGACAACTGTTCAGTTCTAAGAATGATGTAGGTACAATGTGCACTCTGACCTACGATACGGTTTAGGCATGAGATTGAAGCAAAGAATATGCAGTGACCTACAGGATTATGATAAACTTTACAATGCTTTTCAACGAAATATGCTTAGACCTAGATATTCGTGTAGACGTAAGTTTATTCTATGAAACGAAACGACAAGTCACGGAGAGTATAATACTAAATTGAAGGCATACGGGGAATGGAATGGCGTGTTTGAAATTTAGGTTCTTATATGCTATTTCTGAGTTTAGGATTCTATTTTCAAGTTTGTTTTTGACGTTATTTTATGAATTTCACGACCTTTTGTTTAAGAACCTTTTGTAATTTATAATAAAATTTGCAGCGCCCCGCGGTTAAACCCGCATACTCGTAAGTTTCCCGTTGGAATATAGGGATAAAAACTATCCTAAGTCCTTTCCCGGGACTGAAATTATCTCTATACCAAATTTCATCTAAATCAGTTCAGTGCTTAACACGTGAAGAGATGACAGACAGACACACTTTCGCATTTATAATATTAGTATGGATTATCATCAACAAATCAAATTCAGCATGCACATTCGAATCCATCACAAAAATAAACCATTGTCACGCTTTACCTCATTCCAACAAGTAAAGTTCATGGTTTAACAAATTCCATTACAGTTTACGCGAAGTAGATCAATCACTAGTACCTGTGTTTGGGGCAAAAATGTAATTGAGTGGGGTCAGGCGGTTACCCATCGGCGCAGGAGCATAGGTTAATCGAGTGTGCGCCCGAGCAGCCTGCTGTCACAGCGCATAGGCGATAGCGATTAACGACAACATATTGCCTTTTTGATGAATACATTGGGTGCAGATAGGATCGGGAGATTAGGAGGTGTTAAATTAGGTATTGTGAGATCCGTATCTTAGGTATGTCGTTGCGCATGTGTAAGTGTACTTTGAAGGCTTTTGTTGTGAATGAAGAGATGTATACTAATATGTCAAGGTTTGTACTCATATTTTTCCGTTTGTATTTTCATAAAGATACTTAGTATACCGTTGGAGACCTTTAACTTAAACCGCGCCAGTTAAACTCTTGAGTCCATTATAGGTTGAATGACTACAAATGTCGCATTTAAAATTCTCTGGAACACGGAAATGAAGGCGACATTTTATGTCATCACGTTGAGCCATAGTCGTAACATGGTGACATGAGGTTATCGCGCAGTCTTAGCAGTGTGCACGGCCTGGGGACGCGGAAGCGGCGCAAGAGTCGCTGATAACACCACATAATAAAACAATGCACGCCAACATGCCCGCCACTTTGCCTACGTCCCGCCTTTTTCATTGAAAATTTAAGGGCAAAGTGATTTACTTCGATGATACGATGATATGCTCGACGCTTCGGAAATGGCTTCAACAACCGGTAAGTGGTCGCAACGTTTACGATATATGATTAACTTTAAATTATCTCGGGTCAACATCCACACCGCTTTTGTATAAATATTTAAACTCAAACTCACTCGTATTTTGAGACAAATCCAATACAGTCGTAAATTGCATCGGTACCCACTTTATAAACATTCACATTTCACACGAATAAAATATACATAAAATGTTACGCAATCATTCTAATAGCTATTAGATTTGTAACAATTTAATTTGTATAGATACAGTTAAAGTTTATGTCATTGACACTACTTACTGAATAAAAATGACATCCAATTAAAAACGTCCTACGCATCGTAATAAACGAATGATACTGCATTCCGACACTCAGCCTAGCTCTCGTATTATTCTTTGAACGAAAAAAGTGTTTTTCTAACACATAAAAACTCGTATGATTATCGAAATTTTAATGAACCCATAAATAACATGGGCCTTTGATTATTATTTGAATGTAGGACAAATTGGAGATGCACCCTCGGGTCTCGACAGTTAACAATACTCAAAGGACCGTAGGGTCAAACGTTTTTTCTTCTCGCCTAAATAAACCGCTTTGAATGGAGGCTTGATTTTATGATTTATAGGGCCCTTTATCCGGCCTCTGCTTCTCCGTATTCTGTTTTGATTGAGGTTCCTTTCAGTGCACCGAAGATTGATTGTTTCTGATGGTGTGGGAGTTTTTGTTGACTACGTCTGAGTATAAATATTTTAGTTTTATTTTTGTTTCTCTATGAAAAAGTGGTCTGAGCCTGAGCGGTGGCAGGAACGAAAACACATCATTTGTATTGGATTTGAAGCTTTAAGGTATCTTTCGATGGATGGTGTTTATGTCCATTTATAAATTTTATATATATGCCCAGGAATTTGTGTCAAGAATTAATTTATCGATAGTTAACTGCCAAATCACGTCAGTTGCAGAACTTTAATTATAATTGATAGTTTATTGGTAAAGTAAAGTCAGCAAAATTGCATTTCAGTGTCGGCATTGAGATATTGCCGTTTCCAGCTGTATCGATTACGAGGCATTCCCGAGCCTTCGAGAGGCAATTGAGCAATAGCATCCACCGCGGGGTCTACCTTCCTGATTGTTCCTTCGAGCCTTAACTGAATACATCCATCCTGCCGCGATAGACCTATGAACTTTACAGACTTGTTCTACTTTTTAATATTTTCCTAGTCTGACATTTTTAAATTGAGAAACAAACGACGCGCGTTGACTTAATAATTTCTACGATTCTTTTTTCAACAATCTGCCGGGACAATCAAAGCTGAACTGAGCGGTGCTTTGTAATTCTCTCTCTCTTTACACCCGATGACATTTCTCATTAGGCCCCTCGTAAACAAGGACACTTTGACGCTTACTAATATGCTCACGTCAACCTTTACGACTATCGAACAATTTAAAGATGTTGAAGGGTCTTTAAATGGATATAGGATTGTTATAAATTACTCTAGGGACCGAGTAAGCGTGATTTCGATAACCATTAGGGGCATCTGACAAACTGATTGACTTTAACGAAGCTAAAGCCAGTGGAGGTTAGGTATTATAATGTTTTTTTTTTTGTGAAGGACAGGATCTGAAATTAAAAGGTAAATTTCTCATAAAAAAATCTTAAAAAACATAAAACACTAAACGAACAACTTTTATAGGCCAATAACGGTACTGGATGGGACATTCAAAGGCATGTCAAAGCATAAAACCGAATCGCTTAAGGGCTTTATAAATTGGCCTCGCCGAATCTATCCCATGTGTTACACTGCCCGAAGGCAGGGGACTGCAATTGAAATGTCCCGCTAGCATGTAGTGGGTGCTAGCCGTGTCCATTTCCGCAATTTCAAGACGTACAAGAGCCGATCGTGTACCGACAATGGGCGCTATCGTGGGGCGTCTAATCACGAGGGCCGTTGTACTGTTAGGTCGCTGTATCGCCCGCGGCCGAGCCAGCTCGTAATATGCGTGCGAACGCGATCCGATCGTCGTCGCCTGCGCAACATCTCGACTGATCTCGGTAACGTTTGCTGGGAGCACTATCTGACAATGCACTAATCACTGTGACCGAACTAGCTTGATTATGGACGGACAAAGGTCTCGCTATCCGTAATGGCTTGTCCGTTACACGTTAGTATAATCGATGGTTAATTGCCGGTTAACATGAAAAATTTCCAAAACGGTACTGACCGAACGGTTTTACTTGTAATGTCGAATTACTTGACAGTTAATTAGGGCCTGCCATTCAGCGGCTGCCTTGTTCAGAGCTTTGTGGCAAACTTGTAGTTTCGTAATATCTGTCGTATGTCCGCCCGCCAACAATACTGCGCTGCGCCTATGATTTATGGTCGCAAGCCCTTGCCGTAGATTGAACTCTTTGTAATCATTGACAAATTATGCGGCTACCATTTACTTTTATCCGTTCCTAGCTTTGTTTCTTGTTAAGAATATAATAGTTTCGATAGCAGTGAGCGTTGAGTGCGCAACGAATTATAATAAGCACCTACCTGCACCGTTAGCAACTGACATTTGAGATTTACTTTCATAGACATTGTTTTAGTTTATAATAAATATCGGCATAATTAGTGCTGCTGAACATTATTTAAGTAGCGCATGGCGTATGACTCCCGGGTAAACTAAGGCTCTCTTGTCGGCTTTGTATATGAGGTAAAGTAAGCTACGGGGTTTTATTCAAGATCTTAATGATCACCATTTACATTATCTTTACAAAATCTATCGGTGAACGACCGTATTTATTGGCAGAAGTGTACAGCATAACGTGTAAACAAACACAACGACTGCCTATTATGTAAACTAAACACAACCTTCCGTCAATCATGAATATTGGAACAACTTCCAGGGAACCATTAACGCGGACACGCACGTTATGATTTGCACTATTCGTACCTTAGCCAAGTAATGCTATCCTCTGCTAGATACCCATAAATTTTTCATACAGTTCCCTTCTCGTGTAACAATACATTTGCTTCCAAACAACATTTATTAAGGTCGGACACAAAGGCGAGATTCCTATGGCCAGCTCTATGCCTGAAATAAACACTTATAAATCTTAAAAGGGTTATATTTAATCACTGGTGCCCTCACAGAAAGCACGTTTGCAGTTGAAGTCTGAATTATTTTAAAGCTGAGACTGGGTCTTTTATTGTGGCTAGGCATTGTAAGACCCCGGTAAATCAGCGTTGTAGACGGATGCTGTGAGTGTTATCTTCTCCACTTTGAATTGTATGAATCTTGCTTTTGATTTGTTCTTAGTAGACCTTTAGTGAAAGCCTCTTGTCTCCTCAGTGTCATTTGTGCAGCTTTCGTGAGTGATTTATGCTGGGTACTGGTTAAGGCTTTCATTTGCGAAATAACTGTATTTTTTTAAATCGTTTATTATTTATTTATTTATTTATTAAAACTTTATGCACAAGTAAAAAAACTGTACAAAGGCGGACTTAATGCCGAATTTATGACTAGCTTCCGTCCGCGGTTTCGCCAACGTGTGTCGGTATGTCGATAAAAAGTAGCCTATGTCCTTCCCTAGGGTTTAAAGTATCCCATACAAAATTTCATTAAAATCAGTCGGTAAATACTTTTACTTATATAAAAAAAACTGTTATTTTGACATTACGCACTTCAATTTTATTACAATATTTAACATAGTATCTATGTACATACAGATACTATGTTGGCATGATGATGTAACTGGCATATCTACACACTGTCCACTTGATAATAGGGTCACAGCCACTATGAACTTTATAAAACTTTAGGAGTTGGCGATGCAGACGAACTTTACCTCAAACTCCTGAAAATATAATCTCGAGTTCCACTTTGTCTTTCAGTCCCATATTTATGGTGACACCTCAATGCCCTTGTTTGCCAAACTACTTTATTTATGGTACAGACAGATAACCCAATAAGTACAATAGCAATACGGCAACCTGTTGAAGTTATCTGCTATATCCGCCCAACACTACTGAGTGAACGAGTGAACGTAAAGATTGAACTGATAACGCGACCACATTGAAGCTTGGAAGTTGAAATGTAGGTATACTCGTAATTCATATGCAAGAAACGGAAAGCTTTTTTTCTCAACAAAGTAACTCTATAAAAAAAAATAATTTCTGAAACAACATTAAATGGGATATTAGTAAGACTCGTAGTCGACAATTTTTTTTTTCTGGAGGCAATTAAAAAACTTGATTGGTGATGAAACTTCAATATCTTCAAAAAATGTAAGTTTTTTTATAAACATAAAAGAGCTAAACTAGGTAGGTGGTAACTAGGTAGGTTGTGCACCTGTTTTTTTTTTTTATTATTGTTACGTTTATTTCGTTAGTTATTTTTCAATTTAGTCAAGCAAGTTCTCTAAGGTCTAAGAACGGGCAAGGCAACAGTGAAACTAAATTAACAGTTAGAACCAGCTGTTAAAATTAGCACTTTCAATCAAAAAGGGTCAAGTCCATTTAACTTTATTAACACCGAACTTCAGAACAAAGAAAATAAATCCATTTCATAAATTTTGGGCAAAGTTTCGTTAAAATTTTGTACAAAATTGTGAAGCTAGGTTATTCCTCATTAGGTTGACATTTGAAGTTATTTAAAAGCTAATAATCCTATTGTCGGCTTATTCAAATTTAAACAATTCAGTGTAACAGATTGGACGAGAAACCTTTGTGGTGGAATCCATTTTAATGCTATTAGTAAATGGATTGGGTTCAGTAAGGAGACAGTTATGGATGGTTTGACCACAAACTGAAGACGATCATAAGGATGGGGTTTTATTACATGTTGGTTTTGACTCTGAAAGGAAATAGGAGTCGTTTTGTGTTTTATAGAGTAAAGTTAAATGGAAGTGTAGCCTGCTAGAGAATGTTTTTTTTTTACCGATGACCGTTGGGGTAGATGTGTTCTTGAGTGGAGACCGCGAATCAGCAAATGTAAGGTAGGACGCCCTCAGACTAGATGAAGGGACATTCTTCGCAGGATGGCTGCCGTGGGGTAGCAACTGGAAATTTGCCGAGAATCGAGCTGAATGGCGCGTAATTGGAGATGCCTGTAATAATATGTTCAGCAGTGAACTGCTGTAGGTTGCTGATGATGATGATGATACACTGTAGGTACTATATTTCTAGATGTGGTCCACGATGCTTCATTTGATTTTTGTTTATTTTTCTAATGTTGATAATTGATGATGTTGTTATTTGTTGTTGTTGTTGTTTTTGTTGGTTTTTAATAAGTAAGTAACAGCAGATAAGAGTCTTTTATCTTAAAAAAAAACCCAATTTACCTGCAATAGCTATAATTTTTCCTTCTAAAAATAGAAAAGCAATTTCCTTCTAAGACATATAATCACGAGGCTAAAACCTCATATTTTACGGAACACTTCTAAGTCCACCGTAAATCCGTACAACAGCATATTGCGGTCAAGTGGGAGCGAGTAAGGCGCTTAGCCCGACCCAACCACCTCAGACTTAAACGACCTGAATCAGATTATAATTATTTTTTCTTTCACTTTCCGTACCTCTGACTAAGTCACTTCACAAGTACCTACAGTCAGGAAAATCAGCAAATTGAATATTAACTTAAATTGTCCGTATATTAAAATTACAACTGACATTCTGCAATCAGTCGTATGAAATTGCTATAATACGACAAATTGAAGTAGTGTGCCAATGTGCTAATCAAAATATTTCACTGAATGCACAGCTACCTGCGCAATCCATGTCCTAATTTCCACCATCAAAAGTGAAACTAAACGTTTTTCATTGGAAAAAAAACTGCTGTTTCATGCAAACCGTTTCGTTATTCTAAGTTAGGTTAACCCGATATCTATTTAAAATATACAAGCAAGATGAATAGACACCGATCATCTCGACTCGCTTACAAGTCGCACAAAGGCCGTTTAACTAAAGTCAACCACACAACAAGGAGATAACTGTTGCAACTATTTCACCCGTTACGACATTATTAATGATCCCAGATCGGATCACTTACTAAATTGAATCCAAAAACGCCTCCAATGACCAAACAGGTTTTTACGTCCGCAACAAGACATCACTGTTTCATAAAACCAATTGAAAGTAAGTATCCGTTGTTTTAGAATGTCGGTCAGTTCGTTAAAGCATTATTTTTTAATTCGGAGCAGTCGTGACGTGACTACTATTACTTCAAGGTGATTTAGTCTTGCCTAATCTAAGAGAGCGATCGTCTGCCAAATGTACCTGTGTCGCTATTGTTCATTTGCACTAACAAGCCATCCAAGACACCGAATAGATTAAAACCAGAAGGAACATACAACGAGCGTAAACGCACGCACACTTAGACACGTTTCAAGTACTACTACTGCAAGTGCACTCGTCGCGACTGGCATGTTTGAGATACTCAAGAATCCAGTCAAGATGATTAGTTTCTTCAGTATCTCAAACGCATGGTAGTCGCGATGAGTGCGTCCAGAATATTGCTTTTATCAAAGTGTAGGATATGTGTAAATAACTTTATGTTACCTTCTTGCACACAATTTAAAATACCTAATTATTTAATATTGTTTTTTTTTTTTTGAGATATCATTTCTCGGATAGTGAGAAAGGGACGGACTTTTTTTTTTGCACTCGATTGTAGTTAGAGATCGCTTTATGTACGCATCTAAGTGTCCGCGCGCCTATTTTGGCTCGTTGTTAACAGCAGATCTTCTGTACCTTTAAATTCTGTGTCCACGTCTCGTTGTGACCGCCTTATGTCAGGAGCTAATCATTTAAGTCCGTTGGTAATGGTGGGCAGTATTGTTCTCTAGTGAACTGTGGTTAGGTAACGCTATCGCAATGAGCCACAAACTTTCCAGTTATTAATTATGCTTTATTGGCTTCGGCTGAGGACCGCCCGTCATGTTTACATACGCCTAGGGTAATGTTGCTCAGGTCATAGGATAATGAAGCGACTAAATATCTGGTCATAAATATTGTGATCGTTGTTTGTTGCTTTATTTAGATGAAGATCATTATGAGTTATGTTACGGCTTTATCACGAATCTGAAGAGATTTAGTGCTTTTCACTTCAGGTATTTTTATATACATTTTGTAGTCTCGAATTTGACCAATATCTCACCTGACCACATCAGCCAAGCTTTTCGTCTGATCTATTATCTATATGTGAAGTGGGCTTTCAATCCCTGGCGATGTCTAGTATCAGGTGGAATGACAGCTCACATCACCTAAGTTTTCACGATGAGATTTTTGCAGAATAGCACAACAGGTAAATGATGTTGCACGCTTGGCTATAAGTCGTCTGCTTCACTGAGACGTTGTCTGAGGTAGCTGCGCGATGCGGGAGGGATGATGATAGTTGTCACAAGTTGACGAATCACTGAGTTCTCTCATCACGTCACCACACCCCTCCCGCACCACGCTGTTACCTCAGGCAACGTCTTAGTTAAGCGGTCGGCCTATAAACGTATTCAGTTGAAGAGAATTGTCACACCTTAAATAAACTTAGACATGAAAGCAAAAAACACCGAAAAGAAAAACAATCTTTTTCTTTAACACATTAACACGACAACATCATTGTTTATATTTGTAGAACAATGACCGTGTGTACAAAGTGAAACACGAACAGTAAACACACAGAACGACCGTAACGCAAACCACAAAGTTTACGTAACACCGTGGGATTCGAACGGTCAAAATGACGTCTCACAGAAAATTGACCATATGTGTACCAGTTTGACGTAACTCTCGGTTAATTATCGAATACTTTTTTATTTTATATATGGTTAAATAACGATTTTGATGTAAGTAATTCTAACTGGTGTCATGAGTCATAATAATTTTATATGCAACTTATCTTGATCTTTTAAGCTCTTTTATAGGCTCTTTCCGTAAGAAAGTGGGAGTTTTTGATGAAAGTTAATGCACAATGATATCCCAAATTAGTACTAAAAGTTAAGAAACATGATCTGTTAGCCACAAAAAAGTTTTACGTGGGATTGTATCCGGTATGTTAATGGAGGACAAGTAGCAGTTCTAGATGGAAAATGGGCTGGTATATGGCCTTCCCGTGGGTGAATAAACGCGTTAAGTCATTTATCATGAGCCTGATGTAAACCAATACTCCTCTCGTAATAGCCGACCTGTACCTACTGGAACACCTTGTTGTCTTGTTTGTGCAGAATAAACTATTTTTATATATTTTTTCTTTTCACTCTTACATCGAGATGACATAGAAAATCTAAAGTACCTATTGATAGATATAGAATCTTAGATGTCGCTGACTAACAGCAAAGGAAAACATCGATAGGAAACCTGGACTTGCCAAATTCTGAAAAGGCTAGCATGCACAAGCATGGTGATTAAAGCTCGCTTGCATAGCTGTGTGAGCAGAAGATTTTGCCTTGCAGTGGGACAATTACAGACTGGTATAGATAGATAGACAGCTGACCCAATGGTTGGACATGAGCCGACACTGTTATTGTGTAAAGTTTACCAAATAACCTTAAACTAGTTTACAAACGCCACTGCACTGTCTCAACAGTGAGCCTCTAGGTAAACATCTAAGTAAGCTATCACGATGACTCACGGCTATACCCGACATTCAGGTGATCCAAATTTCTAAGTAATAGTTTCATTACGAATTCATGCTACGGTGTAATGTGGGTTGGACAAATAAACTGCTGTTTATGCCGTCAATACCTTCTCATGACATTCACCAAACATATGAGCCGTAGATTCCACTGATAAGTCACATAATGAAAAAATGAAGCACTATTTGTATTCAGGTTTCGGTTTTATTCAACGTACGCTTATGAAATTGGGGCATACATCATTCTGTTGTAGCAATAATGAATGGACCAACTCGTTTGATCATAGTTTCTTGGCATTTAGGTACTGCTACACGTGTCCTCTTAAAGGGCATGCAGTAGTGTTTCCAGTAAGTACAGTAAGTATCCTATTCAGTAAACACAGTTCAGATAAAAACGTTAACCGCCGTTATATCTCAGTACATATAAATACAAAAATAAGACATGATAATGCATAATGCCATTTTACAGGCGTCTCATTGAAATGCGAATAAATTAACATAAACGACGCGACGATGTCTCGCAGGGAGCGTTTGCGGAACAAGCTAACGCAATAAATATCTGAGTAATGACGGCGCATTGAGTCACACTCGCCGTTCGACGCTCGCCGTGGACGGTCGTGCTGCCCGCTCTCGCTCGCTGCACGCCCCCACCGCCTCGCCGCCCCGTCGCCGCCCGTTCTCGCTACGCTAGCCGTAACGAGCTCAGTAGTCTCCGGACTACGCCCGCACCCTGTCAATAGCCGCCTTTTTCAAGGCGTGGTTGATAGAAGTTGTTTCTTTAAGATAGATTCGTCATCACACGTGTCGTCGAGGTTTTTGGCCCCTTCCGGGTAAAAACCACAGTTTCGTGGTCCTTGGTGGATACCTCACGGTGCCAACGAAGCCAAGGGGGTGGTGCCCCAATCTCACCCGCCGAGCCCCATCAGGGCGAGGCTGTCAATTGGAATCGGGAGCTAGAAGCTTGGCCTTGGGGGTGGCTCCTAGTCAGCTCTAGCTTCGTAACTAATCCCTTGTCCACAGCTCGCGTCTAGTACGGTTGGGTGTGTCAACCCCTTCGTACTAGAAGCCGGTCTAGGGTGTCTCTACACCCATCGCACAGACTGGTTAGGGCCCCGTTCGCACAATAAGATCGGCGACGGGTCACAAGCTTAGGGCTCACTTCAGGTACTCACCTCCCTGTCTCACACCCGACAGGGAGGGTAGGATCTCACACCCCCGGGCCCACCCACCCGGGGTGCTAGGTTGTTAGGGATTCACGCCCCCTATGGTTCTTCCCTCTCTCCGCCCCCATCCCGATCATGGCAGACGCGGTCATATTGGCGTTCGTTAAAGAGGTCCTCTTCAAGGACCCCTCTTTCGTTAACCAGTATGCCCAACGTCTTATAAATTTTAGACGCCCTCCCGGTTCGGTCATCGACATTGACTTTAGCGACGCGCTAGTCAGCCCCCTCTTTCCGCCAAACTCAGGCGAAATCCCCGAGGCCGCCGCCGCCTCCCCTCCCGCACCCTCCGTGCCAGCCCCCTCGCCTGCACCTTCTGTGCCAGCCGCCGCCCCCAAACCAGCACCTTCCGTGCCAGCCCCCAAACCCGCACCCTCCGTGCCAGCCCCCAAACCCGCACCCCCCGCGTCAGCCCCAAAACCCGCACCCTCCGTGCCAGCCCCAAAACCCGCACCATCCGTGCCAGCCCCTAAACCCGCACCCTCTGTGCCCGCCCCAAAACCCGCACCCTCTGTGCCAGCCCCATCACCCGCTCCCTCCGTGTCCGCCCCGAAACCCGCACCGTCCGTGCCAGTCCCCGATCCCGCACCTTCCGTGCCAGCCGCTACCGCAGCAGATACTCCAGAGAGTATGGACACGTCCGTACCCCAATCTCAATCCGACTCAGAGGAAGCCCTCTCTGACTCTTCGTCCTCCTCGGAAGACGACTATATAGTCGTCGGAAAGGGTGGCAAGAGAAAGAAGAACGCCTCCTCTCACGCCAACAAGGCCAAGAAGTCGGTCGCGGTAATCCCCTCTAACCCCCGCCCCCCCACCCCAACCCCCGCCGCACCGCAGGCCAATCCCGCGTCTAGCCTCTCGGCTACCCCTCCCGCTTCGAACGCAAAGAAGCCACGACCCCCGCCCCCCATCTATGTCCAGGATAAGTCCAAATGGACAGAAATCTCAAAAGCGTGTGTTGATCAAAAGATCAACTACACGAACGCCCGCTCAACCCAACAGGGTATTAAGGTAACGGTCGCCTCGTCCTCGGACTACAGGGACCTTACCCGTCTCCTCCAGACAAGGGCTTACTCCTTCCATACGTACTCCCTTCCGGAGGAAGTCCCCACCCGCGTAATCATCAGGCGCGTCCCCAAAGAAATCCCCACCGAGGAGATCAAAGAAGACCTTGCTTCACAAGGCATCCCCGTCTCAGCAGTCCATCGCTTGCACAAAGCATGGAAGGGCCTAGTCTACGACATGGTCCTGGTCATCTGCGACCCTACTGAAGGACATCACCCCATCTTCAAGGTGAAGTCAGTCTGCTCCCTCTCGGGTATCTCTATCGAGAAACCCAGGAAGTCCAACCTCATCGGACAATGCCACAGGTGTCAACTGTATGGCCATTCCCAATCCCACTGCTACGCGACACCTAGATGCGTCAAGTGTCTAGGTGCCCACGGCACGTCAGACTGTCCCCGCCCCAAAGACCGCTCTCAGTGCACAGAGCCACCGAGCTGCGTTCTTTGCGGCCAATCCGGGCACCCGGCTAACTACCGTGGCTGCCCCAAGGCTCCCAAATCTTCTTCTCCCAAACTGACGAAGCGCGCGAGCGACCGTCAGCAAAGGGAAAGCCCCTCTGTGAGGATCCCGATCCCTTCCTCCCAGATGCCCGATAGGCTCAGTCCCCAAAGGCCCTCCCCATGGGCGAACCTCAACCACCTCAAAGCTCCCGCAGCTTCGGTGCCCCCCCCACCCCCGACTATCCCAGCGCTGATGGCAACTGTCATCCCCGCGCCATCAGTAGGCCCCTCGGTCCCAGTAGCCCCACCGGTAGCCCTTCCCGCCGCCGCGCCCAGGGCTCCCGCTGGTCCCAGTAGTTCCCCCCCGACCCCCGCCTCCCGCCCCCAGCCTAGCAGCATGGAGGTAATAATCGGTGCTTACGCAGCTTTTATTGCCCCCGCAAATGCCATGGCAGCGGAAATCCAAGCCTGTAACGGCAATCCTCGGCGCATCGCCGAGATTTTCAATGCGTATCCTCAGATTACGCAAGTCATGCAAACCCTCAACTTCTAAAAAGCTCCAATGGCTTTACAAAGAATGAGCGTTACCAAACCCCGATCCCTTAGACTAGGGTTTTTTAATGCAAACGGCATTAAAAATCAACGCGATGAGATCGCCGCGTTCCTCCGCGATCACCAGCTCGATGTCCTCTTAGTCCAGGAAACCTTCCTGAAGCCCCATCTGCGGAACCCGAACATTGCCAACTACAAGATAGTTCGCAATGACAGGGCTCGCTGCCACAAGGGCGGTACCCTCATCTACTATAGGAAGTCCCTCCATTGCATCCCGATAGACCCGCCCGCCCTTATCTCTCAGCTAGAGATCTCTATCTGTCGCCTCGGCATGACCGGTCACCCCGCAATCACCATCATCTCCGCCTATATCCCGCCCACCAATGGTGCGGAGGATCCCATCTCTCTCACTACCGATTTCACTACCCTCTTCGGTATGAGTGACTCCGTCATCATGGCGGGGGATCTCAATGCCAAACATCCCGCTTGGAATAGCAGCACGACCTCTACCAGAGGTAGGATCGTGTTCAAACTAGGCGACTCCCTCAATTTCGATATCATCGCTCCGATGTATCCCACTCATTTCCCGGGCGACCCCGCCCAACTTCCTGACGTTCTCGATGTAGCGCTTCTCAAGAATGTAAACCTCCGTTTGCAGTCTATCGAGACGGTACAAGAGCTTAACTCTGACCACCCGGTCATCTTGCACCTGGCCCCCTATTCGGGCCCCCCGCACGACCCCAACCAGCCCCCCCCGACCAAAACAGTCACCGACTGGAGGAAAGTAAGCGAAAGACTGAAATCCACCACGTCTCCCCACCTAGACTCCATCCCCGAGCAAATTATCTCAGTCGCAGACACGACTGGGGCGATCGACTCGTTCACAGAGCACGTTCAATCCGTACTGACGGATTGCTCACGGGAAGTTCCAGTGATGGAAGACCATCGCTGGAAACTGCCCGATGACGTACGTGAACTGGTGACCGAGAAGAACGCTGCCATTCGTGCCTACGACTCTTTTCCCTGCGACGCGAACAAATCCCACATGCGCCATTTACAGCGTGCTGTAAAGAAACGCATAGGGGAGTGGCGCTCCGAGGGATGGGATAAGTTGATCGGCGAACTCGAGCCCACCCACCACGCCTTCTGGCAACTCCAGAGGAAGCTCCGCTCCTCTGAAGAGGCCACAGTTCCTCCCCTCACACGCCCCGACAAAACGGTCGCTTTCGAAAACCTCGAAAAGGCCGAATGCCTAGCCGACAGCCTAGAGGCTCAATGCACTCCCAGCTCTCAACCAGTAGACAGAGCGCACCTCGACGAGGTGAACGCTGAAGTCGAACGGAGAGCCTCCCTCCCGCCAGTCGAAGACCCTGATGATCCTCTGCCTCCCGTCACTCCCGACGAAGTGCAAGACATCATAAAAGGGCTCGCAACCCGCAAAGCCCCCGGTTCGGACGGTATCACCAATAGGGTGTACAAACTCCTCCCCGCCCCCCTCATACTGCTCATGACCGCCATCTTCAATGGCGCCCTGAGCAACAACATCTTCCCCCAAATGTGGAAAGAAGCCACAGTCATAGGCATCCCTAAGCCAGGCAAGCCCAAGTCTGAGCCCTCCAGCTACCGCCCCATCAGTCTGCTCAATGTTTTCGGCAAAGTCTACGAGAGGCTTATTTATAAGCGCCTCAAAGACTATGCCGAAGCAAAGAGCCTCATCCCCCCCGAACAGTTCGGTTTTCGCACGAAGCATTCGTGCATCCACCAGCTCCACCGCATAGTCGAGCACATTAGCGCTGCCTTTCAGCGAGGTGCTTCGACAGGCGTCCTGTTCTTCGATATAGCGAAGGCGTTCGACAAGGTCTGGCACAATGGCTTATTATATAAGCTGTACCTGCTAGGTGTGCCAGACCGTCTCGTGCTCATCTTACGAGATTTTCTGTCGGACCGCACTTTCCGCTACCGTATCGAGGGCGCTCTCTCTCCCCCTCACCCCATCCGCGCCGGAGTCCCCCAGGGTTCCGTTCTGTCTCCCCTCATTTTCACCCTTTTCACTAGTGACATCCCGAACAGTAAAAAGGCACAGTTGGCGCTCTTCGCCGACGACACTGCCATATACTGTTCGGGTGTCAACCAGTCATCCATAGCTCGAAACCTCCAAACCTCCGCAAGCGCCTTGAGCGATTGGTTCCGGAAATGGAGAATCGAGGTCAACCCCGATAAGAGTCAGGCGGTCATCTTCTCGAAACCGCGTAAACTACCCCCCCCCCTCCCGCGCCCGATCTCTATGTATGGCAAGCCGATCCCCTGGGGAAAGCGAGCCAAATACTTAGGTGTCATCCTAGACCACAACCTCACCTTCAACGAGCACATAAAGACGGCGCGTTCGCGCGCCTCTTTCGCTCTCGGTAGGCTCCACTCCATGATAACTGCCCGCAGCAAATTGTCACTCAAGTGCAAATTGCGCCTCTACACCGCGGTCATCCGTCCCATCATGACCTATGCTTGCGTAGTCTTCGCACACGCCAAGCCGCGATTTCTGCATAAAATGCAAACCCTTCAGAACCGTTTCCTCCGAAAGGTCACGGGAGCCCCCTTCTATGTCCGAAATGTGAATCTGCATCTAGATCTCAGACTCCCCACCATCCAGCAGTTCATGAAACGCCTCTCCAAGCGCTTCTTTGACTCTGCCATAAAGCACCCCAATCCCCTGATTGCGGCGGCCTCCCGATACACTCCCTCCCGCATAAGTAGGATTCGCCGACCAAGGCATACCCTCACTATCCCCGACGACGCCACTACCCTCCTCCAGGAGAGCAGTAAGGCCACTAGTACTCTCAGACGTCAATACAAACACAAGCTCAGACATCCGTCCTTCCGTCCTCGCCGCCGAGGCCCGTCGCGACGCCCCGCACCATCACCGTGCCCCCCCCGACCCTTGCTCGAGCCAGCCCGCGCAGCTGAGCCTGTAGTTTTAAATTCGCCCCTAAACACCAATAATAATACCGATCCAGCCTGTCCCTTGCTGTCCTCTTCCAGCGACGCCCTGAGCCGAGGTCCGAACCCCGCAGGGGGTTACCCTTAGCGCTGTCGCTTAGTTTTTAAGTTATTGTTTGCCCTGGCTGGAGGCCTTAATTCGAGGCATCCACAGGAAAGTCCGGTTAAGCAGTAGCCATCCTCATAAAGGATGAACTGCGAGATGCCATTTTTAAAAAAAAAAAAAAAAAAAAAGGCGCATTGAGTTTCGCCGGGAGATGGTGCGACTGAATAAGGGACACAAATAAAGATTTACTCTACAAACCGCAACTACTGCTCGTTTCCTCAGACGCCCTTCGCACATTTTTGCTGATGAAGCACCAACGCAAACCGCAATTATCATCTCTTATCGGCTCCACAGAGTATCAAAGACATGCTGTCTTTTGTTTGGCACGACGTTCCATTTTTTGCCAAAGCTGTGATCCCGATCTGCTTGCATGTGAATTCGTGACTGTCGATTTGTGGGAAATTGATAAGTGAACTCAAACAATGTCGGCGAAAAAGGAGCTCACCTTTCTAAACCTAGCAGTTTAATGAAAAATCATGTAGCATGGGAAAAGTTTATGGTATCTCGTCTTACAGTTATCATTGAGCATGCGTAACTGGTGCGCAGAGGACTATCGGCCGGTTATCTCCTCTGCGCCTGCGCTTTGTTAGCTGCGTGCCTAGAATAACAAGTCTATCGTAACTATTAGCAAATATGAAACCTTCAATTATACGTTGTTTATTGGAAAACTACAGATAAACGCAGTTGCGTGTCGACTGGAGCTGTGCAAAACGTAATTTATGTACAGTTATGAATTTAGCCAGAGCTTTAAATCTAAAAAGGCCCATATAAGGAAACTGAATCTAAATTATCGGCAAAGAGGCATTCAGCTAGATGTTTCGACGGATTTTATTTATGTTGTTATCTGTGTAAGCTCTCAATGGCCACATGGTTTCGGTTCGCGTGTGAAACCCGGCCATCAGGCCCACCAGGCGACTCGTTATTGCATTGCGTGCTTTAATGTGCAAACGTGAATTTTAAACTGCACCATGAATTATTACCTACAGTTGATTTGAGCGCATTATCTGTGTTTGTGTTGCTGCCCGGGGGGAGCGTGATGGCGTGAAGTTTCCGCGAGAGATCTGTAATTTATGCGTTGAAGAATGACCACTATCTGCGCGGCTACACATCGTGGCCCGAGCACTTGTATAAATAAAGAAAGCATTAGGAAAGTTCGTGCAATAGTTGCGGCATAAGTCACCCGTATACACCCGAAGGGCATAAACATAGTTATTTCTGAATACCAACCATTCGTAGACATTATTTGAAATTCAAAATATTCGCAATTTCGCCGAGTTTTATCCTGGCAGCGGCAACGTCAGCGACATTCCTTTGCACACCTTTATCTTTGCCACTGAATTCTTGGTAGACGTGCAATTTGAAATATTTTTCCTTTAGCAAGGGCGTGTGATAAATAACGTTCGCGTGAGTTATGTAAAGCTCATTTATAGTATATGGTACCTACAGATGGAGACGTGATTTATCAGGAAATATATCGGATGTTAAAAATAGTTTTAGTGCAGTAGCGGGCTTGGATCCAGTAAGTAATGGCTCGAGTGAGATTTGTGACCATCCACGTGCGTCGCAAGCGCGATTGCAAGTCGCCGATTAAATTCTTAATTAATAGCTTTATTGTGCATTCTTTGAACAGTTTCTTTGTTGCGTTCTTTTGAACTTTGATTGACTCATCATTGTACTCTTGACTGCCGGATAGGTATTACCTTCATATTGTTCCAAGCATTGAACAGATTTAATAATAAGTAATTTGTGCTATACATTTATCAGAAGCGACTATTTAGGTGTCACAGCTCGGTGCTAATAATGTTACAATAGTCAGTTTTATTCACAGCTATTTCGTTTATTATTTCGTAATAACTCTATTACAGATTGCAATATAAATTATCTTGATGTATT
This sequence comes from Gortyna flavago, assembly GCA_963669345.1. Taxonomy (NCBI): domain Eukaryota; kingdom Metazoa; phylum Arthropoda; class Insecta; order Lepidoptera; family Noctuidae; genus Gortyna; species Gortyna flavago. The sequence goes on from OY770129.1 coordinate 14,543,264, forward strand.
GCTTTAACAATTCTTCATTTTGAGTCAATGACATCGCTCTAATGGAGATGGATATTAATGAAATCTTCTTAATGTTTCTAATAATGATCTGCGATAATCAAATGCCACAACAGAGTACTCATGCAAGTAACAATAATAAGAAAATAAAGAATTGTGACCTTGGTGTGTTCAGTTCAAAATATATTTAGCATGATAGTAATCGTGCTTGTTTATCTGCATCATTGTTTTGTTCTTTTTTGTAGTACATAATAGTGGCTTGTTATTTGCTAGCAAATATCGTTTTCATTAAGCCAATCGCCTATTTGTTAACATTCTAGATCATATGTCCAGATATTATTCAAAACTCTTATTTGAATTCGGTCTTTATCAGAGTCCTTATGAGAGATACTGTACCACTTTGACTGTTTTATTTTCTCGTCAAAAACTATCAAGTATGATCATTATCGAGCAATGTTATATTCATTTTCTTATAATTTCCGATTTGATAACTCATTTCGCCAGCACAACAATCTTTGCGAGTAAACTAATAGAATCTGTCCCAGTTTCTTTGATTAATGGAAAGACGGGTCAGTTGATGATTGCATGTCAGCAGTTCAGTAACAATGCGATACAAACAATCTATTTCTAAACAAATAAATTCGATTCCTTCTCTAATATTACATAATTTGATTCTGGTTATTGGTTCTCCACGTTTCCATTGTTTACATTGTGTGTCGATCATTATTTACAGTCACTCCGTATCACGTTATTGAATCTCGCAATGATAGATATATTGGGTATCAATTGCTTATCCTCGCGTGTGAATGGTGATCCAACAGAAGGAAACGGGTTTATATGTAGTTTTAACTAGGGAGCTGCCATCAGATCTACGAGTATTTATCAATAAGCACAGCTTCCTATTGGTTTCTGCATAATGAGATTAATTAAATAAACACCGTTCTTTTTAAGTGCATGGGAAACGATGCAACGGTAATAATGCTCATTTTAATTAACTTGTTTTGTTTTATGGCTGTTGGGTATAAGTAAGGCTTTTTACCAGCTTTCCATTTAATTTCTTAACTGATCTAAACAGTAGTTTAAGCTTGAAGATAATAATTATTTGACATATGATTTAAATCGATCGTAAAAGTATAGTCATTTTAAAATAATATTTTAATATTTAATTTATAAAATACGATGTAGTTTATACTGATGATGTTATGATAGCTATATAAATAGAGTCAATTTTAGTTTTTTTTGTTAATTTGTGTCCTTTTTTATTTCTAATACACTTAACCTATTTTACAATTTAACACTAAAATACACAAAATGTTAGATTATGTTTTATTTTTGGCTAATTGGCGTTTAGTAACAGTATCATAGATTTGAGTTGTAAACGGAAAATCAACTGGCAAAATCTGAATAATGAAGCTGTGCCAGTAACTGTCATGTAAGCATCTTTGCATTGTATCGCGCGTTAAGAGGCTTAAATCTTAATCCATTGAACTATTGTGTTGTACGTTGAGTATCTACATCATATAATCTATGCTCGGGCTAACCACAACTACTACATAATGTTGTTTGTCGATTAACAGCAATATATTGATGGGGCAATAAATTGAGATGTACCTAAATATGTAATATTTTAATAACGTACACCTTATTTCCGTCACCCTTGTGGTCAATAACCTATTCTGATGATTTTTGACAGTTGTTATGGGACGTCAGAAGCCCGAAAGTCTGACAACCAGAGTTATCAAGGGGTATCGTATTACCCAGTAAATGGGTTGTGGAGGTCAGATAGGCAGTCGGTCCATGTAAAATACTGGTATTGAGCTGCATCCAGTTAGACTGGAAGCTGACCTAAACATAGTTGGGAAAACCCAGGCAGATGATGATGATGATATGATGAAAGTCTTATTCATATCTACCACAAGATTTTGTTTGGGATAGGTGAATAACGGAGTTTTTTACGGAATGACTCCAACACACGATGAAAGAACGGAACTCAAAAAATCTGTTCCTTACAACATGGCACAACAGCAGTCGTTGATTTACAACCAACAATTTACCCCTGCTTAGAAAACATTGTAGGTATCGGTAGGTATTTCATTATAATTGCTACCTGTACACGTCGGACCGGTCAGTTTAAGACAATGACGAATATGGTCGTGTAGCCGGCCTTATATAATTTGTTTCTTTGATCTTAAAACTCCTGAGTGCCTAGTACTTATTATTGACAGATTTCGCAATCGACTTTTCGTTTTCTCTTACACAATATGTGAATGAATCATGGTTTTATTAATACGAGTCGTATGTATTCGATTAATAAGTGATTATGTTGTGGTCGTGTGGTCTCGATCAATAATCTTTTTGATCTATTGAGCGCTCGCGAATAAATCTCTCTTCCGTAACAGGTAGAATGAGATAATACGATGATAAATCACAGGAAGAATTGCGTACATTGAAGGCGGCTTGTGACGAAACTGCGTTAATAACCTTCTTTTTTTTAAGTCGGTGAAAAGGACTAAGACAGAATACGAACTGGTAACAGGTGACTAGATAGTAATATCAACCTGAGCACTAAACGTCCGTATTAAGTACGTATTAAGGCCGGTTTTTTTAATGTTTGTATTTTGTTTTGAATTCTACTATTACACACATTGTCTATCGTTATTTTTATGTCTTCTCTTGTCGCAGGTATGCCAGAAGACATTTCTTTAGAAATAATCATCAAGTATCACGTTTGTATTTTTTTTCTGTTCCTTTCTTTTTGTATGTTTAAATGTGTGTACATAAATGGTTAAATAAATACTGAAAATACTTTTTAATATACTTTATAGGATGAAGTTTCAGTTGCAACTGATAGTTTTCTTGAAATTATTGGTATCTGTGATTCAAGTGCCTAAACATTGTACATATATACATAGGTACATAAACTATTATGTGAGTAGGGACTCATCATCTGCCTAGCCTTTTCCCAACTATGTTGGGGTCGGCTTCCAGTCTAACCGGATGCAGCTGAATACCAGTATGTGAGTAGGGACTAACCACACTTATTTAGCTCTGTTCAGCTTTTATCCATAGAAAACAACGATTTTGTATGAGATGCATAGGTACGCATTCGTTCAGCCGCGGAAAGCTGAACGGACTCCATACAAAATCGTTGTTTTCTATGGACAAAACGCATGCTTAATGGAACAGTGACCCATTAGTAGATAGGTCAGAAGTATTTCCGGATTTTTTTTAATTCAGATCTCATCAATAGTTAATCATACGTTCAAAATTAAAGCATTCATGATTAATTAATCTAATCAAATCCAATCAGTTTTTATTTTACGCGTCAACAAGTAGGATAAGTCCTCATAGCGAGATCTTCTTTGCGCTTTCCCAAAAATTGTCTGTTTTGAGTTAAGTCAGTATTCCATTAAGCATGCGAAAAGCTGAACGGAGCTGAATAAGTGTGTTAGTCCCTTACGAGAGTCAGGTATTTTCATTTATGATTTATCGTTTGAACGGAATGCAGGTCATGAATTCTAGTTTTTAAAACTATAAATCTTGGCATTCGACATTCTCCATGACTTATGTGCTTTTATTACGTGTTAAAGGTTACCTAATCGAATACATAAGGCACTAATAATAGTAACCTCTGTCGTCCAATAAATTATGATCCTGCATGTGTTACTCATGAATTATAACTGTTTTAACGAAACTCTTATGAAATACTAATTAAGTGATAAAACTAACGGAAGTCTCTTGGGTGGTCTCAAAGTTCTTTGTATGTAAATTAAGAAAATGGTCGAAAAGTCTTTTTCCAACCATAGTTTTGTTTCCTCGTTTTATTTACAGGTAGGTATTAAAAGTCTTTAAGTAAATTGCTAATTAACTTTTTGACCATCGTGTCAGTGGTTGAAGTGTTAATTGACCTTCAAGAGTTTACAGCCTATGAAAACGATTGTTCTTGGCCTCTCAAAGTCGTTGTTCAACAACTTTTACAATGGAAAAGTTACAATTTGTGCTACAAAATCTAGCTCTTTATCGAAATCTGATACTTAAAGTTGCATCACAACACCCAGACTTTTATATTTTGACGAAAAACTAATCCAGATTTCACCATCTGGGAAGGTAGTCGGAAAACAAACAATTATATTATTTTTATGGAATGAGAAACAGAATAGCAGCACACATTCACAGCATCTGAGAAAAATGCCAATCACCAAGGTCAACGCCCTTACCGCATCCACGTTACACCGAACTGTAGCCAATGTGATAATTGATGCTAAACACTCAGTTCTCAGCGCTTTAAACGTGCTACGCACCATTCATATTCACCGTTGCAGTTGCAGGTGACAAATATGATCGTTGCATGAATATTGTGTACACTGAATACTATTTCATTCATATCTGGTATGACAGGTGGTTGGATATTCACACTGCATGTTTAGTTACGCATCGAATGAATGACAAGCGTTTGGGATAGTTATCGATGTAAGTGATGATTGATATGTCTGTAACCACAATCCATTCTTTGATGCGGATTTTACTCCATTATTGATAAGATCTTGCTTCACCCTTCCTTCCTTCTTTTTGCCTTCTTGTCCTTGCTTTAGACCTTTGTATTCTGCTTATGTGTATGAAGTTTTATTAAAATCGGTTTATTCATTTCGAAAAACAAGGACTTCAAAGTTTGTATGAAATGCCGTACGTCGTAAATGCTCTTAGCCTATAATCATCGCCCATTATTGACTCCTTTTTCGTTCACTGTCTTTACAACTTTCAATAAAAGCCACGCATTACTGTAATATACAATATCGACCTGTTAACATGGATTCAATACATGATTTTCTACCCCCTGTGTTGGAATTTCTCGTCGGTTATTAAATAAAAATATAGCTGTTCCATTATGCAACCGTTTTTTTTTATTACCGACATAATATCATATTCTGAATATGGAATAATGTTACAGTTTGCGCGTCGAGTTTAATAAAAATTCACATGTCAATCAAACCCAGTTCTGGTTGTTGTCCTAAATCAACTTTACATAAACCGCACCATCAAATAAACAAAGAACAGGAGTGCTTCCATAACCGTACGTTCTCAGTTCTCTACAAGTCTACATCTGAAGTATTAAATCAATCCACTATTCGTATTTTCAATCTAGTATAGCGATAAAAGACGCAATACACGTAAATCATTGCTTTCTATTATTATTTATTGGTGGCAATAGTACAGTTAGTGCATTATTTCATCAAATTCAATGCAGCGTGTCTGCCCACAGCGATGTCAATGTGAACTGTCCGTTCACCGGATGTTTCGTAAATGCAATGCACACAAGCATTCTTATCAAGCCAATCCATCGTACATCCGTAAAGTGACTTCGATAAAACAATATCGGTGTAGTATCGAAGTAATCTGATAGATCGTGACCACCCCGTGAAATATTTCACACTCTGTGTGGTCTCAACTCCCAACTTCGATAGTTCGGAAACTCATTAATAGATTAACAATTAAACCAACGCTGTAAATCTCCGCTTCGAAAACTTCACTTAACATAAATTATGTAGGTATGCACTTTAAAATAATTGACGTAAAGTCGGCATTTTCCGACTTTCAGTTACTTGGTTATTAGTCGATGTTATTTAAAAGCTAAATGGCTGGTTTACTAAAGTTAATAGAATTTCCGGTTTTTTCATAGAACCCGTGAAGTTGTTGTAATTTGATGATTTATGTTTATTTGCCGTTGCGTGCTAGGAAGCTCGCGTACTGTAGCGAAACATTATAATTGCATTATTTTTATTGTTAATTACGAATCCGGCGAAAGGCACGCTTGGCCTATGTTCACATCATCCAAAAACACCATTACAATGGTCACAGTTGATTTGAACAGTTCGCATAACTGCTATTTTGTTGCAACTGATGGTAAGTCTTACATTATTCCAATTTCCCTAACGTAAAGTTTCTCCTTGAATGAAAATTGACAAAATCTAGCATGATCGCAAGAAACTTTGTTGTGAAACAGCCTAGCAATCGGCTTTAATCCGTTGACTCAACTATCGAACCTCTGATCGACGTGGTTCGTAGAGAGGGCGCGAGTCTGCCCGACCGGCTATTATCCGCAATGACTGCACAGTAATACCGACTCAATGAGCGACTAATTAACTCGCCTGCACGTATAATTGCGTCAGCAGGCCCTTGTCAAAGTCCCAGTCCATTGTCAGAATGTCTGGCAATAGGAAATGGACTGACACCGCTATGAGAGGCGATAAGAATAAGTTTAAATTTAAAGTGTCCGGGATAAGATTACTAAGAATTTGAGTTCCTATAAATTAATAGTTAGTTATGGACCATTACGTATTGACGTTTGTCCCCTGTTCTGATAAGATGCGTGAACTAACATTTGGATTAGTGAATAATTTATTTGACTTGACGACAATTGAGCTTTGTCGTTGTAATGGTCTTGTTATTGAACTAATGATCTTAGGTTTTGGCAACGGGGATATTATCTTGATATACCCAATTGAATTTGGGACAATTCAATCTCCTAAGCTGTTACGATAAGATTTCAATATCTTGAAATTTTGAATAGGAATTATCAAGTCTTTACAATCGTGGGCGTGAAACGGGATCCTTGGCTACTGGGTTTGATATTAAAGTGTTTTGAGCACATACGCTACCAACAACTTATCGAGAATCCAAATAACTGTAGAATTTATGTGTCTACTGCATGTAGATATTCTAGATATTGACAGAATCCAAGTACTTCCGTTTTCCCTCCCCATCTCAAAGATTAATTTTCTTTGCTTAGAAGCCTGAGTATATTAAAGCAGCGAGCGACATTTCGAATCGCAAAGAATTTTCATATCGAATTCCTAATCGATTGTTCTTGTTATTCTATTCGATTAGCGAGTCATGTTACTCGATAAGCATACATATCGGGCACAGGACGTGGTCCGTTGTCGTCGACAACGTTTGTCGTTTGTAGTTGACAACTTTGGTATGATGCAATCCAACGCGTTCGACATGCACTGTACAAATACTAAAACTTGCTTGTTAGTAATGAGGCTGTTATAAGTACGTACTCGTATGTATGCTTGGCTAAATGGAACTCATGTGTATATATATAATTATGTACTTATTTTAAAGGAAAGCTCTGATTATTATGAGAGGAGATTGTTTCGGTTTGAGGGATCAGTCAGCTAGGAAACGCAGCCATCTAGATTTAAAATATTGACCATAGACTTATAAAAAATATGGACTCCGCGCCACGCATATCGAAAGTGAAGCACAGTAAGTATGCCGGGACCGCTTGTAGAAACACGCCTCACGCTCACATTTACATCATAGTATGCCGACCGGCCGCCATTACGTGACACGACAGCGTCAATCGTCAATCACGCATACATAGATCGGTACGGTGCTTCACTTTCGATATGCGTGGCGCGGAGTCCATATTTTTTTATAAGTCTATGATATTGACCAACAAAAATTGACTTGTTTAAGTGTCTTAAAAGATCTACATATAGAAATAAACATTTCATTTCATTTATGAATTTTGAAATAGGTACCTGTTAAATTTTAAATGAAACCAACGCTAAATATCTGTAAGCGATATAACATTTCACTATAATTGCTTGACAGAATCGATTGGTAACCGTTGTAGGTATATAGGTAATTTGTTACTGGTGGATCGGAAAGCTACATTGAAGACGCTGTTGCCCTTATTACATATGTAACAACATTTCAAACCAATTCTATGCAAAATAAGCAGCTGTCAATAGAGGTATGCAATAACCATCCCATCGGCTTATAAGCTTGGGACATATTTACGTTTGTATAAATTCAATTTTAGAGTTAGCTCTTATTTGGATGATACATTATTCTAGGCTGTAAAGGGATATCCTTAGAACATGCTGAGATTTAACAAGTTCGGGTGGTGGCCCAGTCAAAACAGACGCAACTTACGAGTTGTAGGTCGTAGATTGGAACCCAGACAGGCGCTTTACTTTGTGTAAATTATTTCAGCACCTGCTCTCAAAATGGATGAAGGAAAACATCGTGAGAAAACCGACATGTCCTAGAACCAAAAACTCGAAGATAAGTGACATCTCCCAACCCGCACTGGTTACATTCACTCTCGGTGAGAGGAGGCCTGTGTCCCAGCAGTGGGAACATTATAGGCTGATATCTAGTTCGAGACACTCTACATTCTCTATTTTACCAAGTCTCTCATCCAAAAGAAAAAACAGTTTAGTTTGATAAGCGTCATTTACATAGTAAAAATTTAAAAAAAAAATGTTTCCCCATCCTTTCAAAAGTTACAGAAGTTGTAATTTAAAACATCTTCTACATACCTAATACACGTGTCTTAAATTGTTGACTACACATAGTGGTGTGAAATAAAGCTTAATGTAATTAATGATGCGTACACACATTAATTAGCATAGACTCGACACTCTTTTGAAAGTCTATTCATGTATTAATTATGTCTCATAACATATGAAGATGTGTTTATTCTGTACATATATTTGTGTAATATGTTTATAGAAAAGTCAAGTTTATTGCTAATGTCTTTAAGAATGTATAATTCCAACTTTATTCAATGAAAGCGTGGAATGAGACAAAGTGCTGTAGTTATGGCAATACCCCGTTTGAACGGTAACTTATGAGATCAAAATCATTGAAAGCGTAGAAATGTATGATGGAATTATGGAATATGGAGCAAGCCTACTGCCACACCGGACTAGACTAAATTTTTCGGACTGGTAATTGAGAATTTGCTCGTAGAAGGCGACCAAATAATGGCATCAAATGCATAATTTGCTAGCAAAGCCTCGTTTTACGGTAAAACGAGGCTTAGTTGGTTGTGAAAAAATCAAGTTTTAAAAATAATCTATAAGTAGTTAATTAATATTTGAAGTTGATTTCGAATCCTCACCTCTTGCTACCGCTTTTTTGAACCACGAAACACTAAGTTATGAAGTTTATGCAGAATATATTGTTAGATAAAAATAACCGAACGGATGGACAGACGGATGGATGGACAGACAGACGGACGGATGGGCAATGGAGGCTTAGTAATAAGGTCTCGTTGGCACCATACGTGTAAGGAACCCTAAAAATGAACCATAAGTTCCTGAACATGATTGAAGCTGTAAACAATATTTCTATAGTTGTAAATCATTCATTCTATTCATATTGGACAATCGAACTAATTGTGAACACAATCGAAGACAAGTGAGATTTGTTTTAACAACAATATTGCATAGTAAAACGTTGGTTTGCTTAGAAATCATGAAGAAACAATTATAATATATTATAGGCTTGGTTAAGGGCGGATAACTTGTTACATATTGTACAAGAAACTGATTGCAATCGGTAAATACAAATGGTTATTATTACAAGAAACTACACCGAGGCATAAAATGAGATTTTATAAAATGTTTTTTTATTGGATTTTCCGAGTGGAAAATTCTTAGTAGTAGCCTGACTGGATTTGTGCCAGTTTTAAAAATAGTAAAATTGAGAACCTCCTCCTTTTTTTGAAGTCGGTTGGTAAAATGAAGTCTGTGTGTGACCGCTTGGATCTTCTGAACTACACAATGGATTTTCAGACCGGAATAAATCGTTGACGTTTAGTAAGGAACCTATGGATGTTGTCGACTGAAATTTAATTAGATAAATTAGCAGTTTGTTTTCTATTCATATAATTAAATTTTGTTCGAGAGACCATCCATCGGTTTCTTACTAAACTTCAACTATATCCGACAATCCTGCATACTTACCTCTTTTATTGACTGTACGTAAACGCATCTATGGGGAATACTGACGTAACGTTATGGTATGTAATGTTGTATGACTGCAAGAATTAAAAAAAAAATATTCTGGGTAGATATTTAACGACTATCCTCAGATGGTCCTATGACGTTATAAATAGAATCGTTAATAATTGCAGTCCTGTCCAGTAAATCTAGTAAAGCAATTTTACCAATCGTCCCTAACTTCTATTACTGATAAACACAATGCTAAATATACTATTACTAGTTCACCACGTACATTAGAAGGCTCTATGACTAAAATACACCTCCTTTTTTCTTATAGCCAGCTGCGTAATGTTGTGTAACTGGTGTTAGGAGCTCTACGAACTGGTGTAGGGTACAACAATAATTACCAGTAGAGTGGAATGGTGCGGCCGCTCCGTGTGCGGCAAGCCTTTCATGCAGGGCTGTCAAATCAAGTTTAGTCATTCATTATGCTTCATATTCTTTATCTAGGTTGGTATAGTACAGCAGGGGAACTGCGTTTGTTGGAGTTGGTATGTGGTTTATTGGTCAAGGAGTGATGGTTTTTTGAATGATACTAGGACGATTTTGCTCAGCATGGCGTTTGGTTACAAATTCTATGAAATGGGAGGTTCAATTTTCAAAAACATGTAAATCATCTTACGTATTAAACGGGTTCTTAATGGGAAAAGATAAGTTGATCCAAAAGTTAAAACAGAATCACATGTGGAGTATTTATAATACTAATTTAGTATGAGGATTATTATCTTATGGGTATAAACGCCAATTTACTTATTAGTATATCTACTAGTTAAAGTTTAAGTTCAGCTGTTTATTAGTTTAGAACTCAAGATGTGTAACAACGTTAACCAAACAGATTTACGTTAAACAAAGTTAATTCCGTTAGCTTTAACCGTGGTTAGTACCGATAAACTAAATCCGTTAGTTACTCAGTACAGTTAAGTCACAAAACTCCTTTATTCACGCCATATTTCGCGATCAAATATCAATCTGCTGTCAATCAAGCGGCACTTATCTTTGATGCAATTAAGAACAAAGAATGTCTTCATAATCAACCTGTTATGCTCTCATTGCTGGGACACAGGCCTCCTCTCTGTGTGAGGAAGAGGGCCGTAATCCACCACGCGGGCCCAGTGCGGGTTGGTAGACGTCACATGTCTTCGAATTTTTGGTTCTAGAACATTCCGGTTTCCTCACGATGTTTTCATTCACCGTGTTGAAAGCAGTGGCAGAGCAACAAAGAATTTCTTGCGATGTCTAAAATAAAACGGTATTAAATTGTGTCCAGAAGCTGCAGTAGGATGTTCCTAAGTTCACTTATAAATATTTCCTCATAGCAACAGAATACATGGCTATCAGATACCGTAATTACGGCACCCTCCTCGCGTTTTCTGCAGCCCTGGTCGAAAGTACAGAAAAGGCTGCCTGACGGTTCGTTGGTCTTGCAACCAGTTTACACGGAAGGACGTTTTAGGCATTGCACGGCAAGCTTTATGCGGCAAATCGATGTGACAACCGCGGCTTTGCATGCGTTCCGCCTGATCTCTGGATACGTTAGTCAATTAGGCTTGTCACGATCCTGACTACACATGGAAATACCGTTGAGCTTGCGCAAAAAACTCAATGATAGGTGAATCGCTAGTAAATATTGAAAAGATTGCGATAACACCCCGATTCTGAATTAAATAGGACGATTTATCACTGTTGGTTTATTGCACGGAATTACTGGTTTTTATTGGTCGTTTTAGGAAAGTCAGTTTGTGTATCGCTTGAGTAAACAATCGTTTCCGTCGATGTTGAGATTGGGCGACACGGGCAGTTAAGACGATATCTGTTTTATACACGATACAATTATGAGTGTAGTCGGAAGTGAGAGTATAATTTGAACATTTTATAGAAGAAACATTTCAATAAATAAGGCATGTTTACCGAGGTGCAACGTTCGTTTTCCAACAACTTAACTTCACAAAACTATTTTCCAAGTCTTAATAAATCTAGAAACCCGCCAGCTTAATAGCTTTGCAAGCGCGGATTTGATGCGCCCCTTGTTAAAATTCTAAATTTTTTCCTCGACAAAAATATAGAAATTCCTTTAAACGAGCTCAAAGGTCCCGGGAAGGATGTCTCCGATTATCGGGCGTCATTACGACGGTACAGCGGTGCGAGGATGCGATGGGAACTAGGAGTATTAATCTAGCCATAGAAGTCCTTGCAAAATCTACAAAGGCAGGTACGGACATAGCACAAGAGAAGGTACGGCACGCATTTGAGTGCACATTTGGATGAGTTGCATAATCGTGAAATGCTCATGTCTTCGGCATTGAAAACCTTTAAATGTTTTGGACCTCTAAGATGCCCTTCATAATTTTTTATTCTAAAACTACTTGTGGCGATAGTCACACTGCACATTGGCACGGCACACAGTCTCTATTCAAGAAGGGCTCTCTGGCTGCCAATAACAACCAACCAACTTGTAAAGCGAGGTGTTTGTAGTAATATCCTTATGAATTTCACAACAGTGACGATACGGAGAAAAAGCTCTGCGTTTATGGGCATAACCGCCAATATAAGGCGCTCTATATCTACCCTTAATACCTTAAAGTCAGTTGGTTGTCTCCCCACAGCGGCAAGCTCGCTTCGATTTATTGGTTAATCTCTTCGGCATTAATTGCTCCTTGCCTCGGGGACCACTTTTATTTCTATTCTTTTTAAATGCCTCACTTAATAATAGCTTCTCTCGAAAATGGCAATTTATTGCAGTGCAAGTTGATTTTATCTGTTATTTATGATTGGTTTTATTTGGTTTACAGTAGGTGTGTATTTACAAGGTAAGCCAGTGTTAAGATATTGAGTAAAAAAAGCTTTTGAAAAGAAAACTTCAATATTGTAGCGTTCTGAGCATCTATAAATAAGTAGATAATAGATTAAAACTTACAAATAAGCCTTATCTTTCTAACAGATATGTATGTACAATAATATCTTCTTATACAAATCTGAACAACCACAATAATAATCTCAAAGTTTATGAGACACAATTTCATAAAACCTATCTTTCTCATTTGAACATATTTCGAAATATCTTGTCAGCGATCTATTCTGAATGGGATTAACTTCAATAAACCAATAAGGATAAGTCAGATACATTCAATAAATTATTACCTCCGATATTTATTGACATTCACCAGTTTCGTCATTGTATAGAGATTAACGTAGGAACTGATGATTTCATCTAAGTATAAGACTTATAAGTGCCTAATACGTAATAATAGACAAAGTTTCTAAGCATTTTGTCGACTAAATCTGTTTCAATAAATAGTTGCGAAAGCGATTTCAAAATGTTAAATGCGACAATTCATTGATTCGGCTTACAGGCGTTAAGTTTTAGAGTTATTGAAAAGCCCGGAATGTAAATATACAGTAGTTACGGTACTGTGTGTTTAGTACTTAGGCTTGATTTAGTGTGATTTGTTAAGTGGTTGAAATACGACACTGTACTTGCTCTATTTAAATATTCATAACTAGCTGTTGCCCGCGACTTCGTTTGCGATCCAGGATGATAAGTAGTATATGTCCTTCTCCATGTCATGGTCTACACATGTGCCAAATTTCATCCAAATCCGTTCAGCCGTTTTAGCGTGAAAGCGTAACAAACAAACTTACTTTACCATTTATAATAGGTATTAGTTAGGAGGATAAAAAACCGGTTTATCGACACTCTAGACTCACAAAATGTATTAGGCCTAAATAAATAAAAAAACTAAACTCTAACATTTTTAGTATAATTCAATCATGACTCGAAGGACACGTGGCGCCATCTATTATCATATTAACGCAGTGGAAACGGCCGCGACTTACGAGTTTGTAGGTTAGGTTCGAACACAGATAGGCGCTTTACTTTGTGTAAATTATTTCATCACCACTGCTCTCAAAACGGTGAAGGAAAACATCGCGAGGAAACCGGCATGTCCTAGAACCAAAAACTTCGAAGACATGTGACATCTTGTAACCCGCACTGGGCCCGCGTGGTGGATTACGGTCCAGTCCCTCTCAAAAACAGGAGGCCTGTATCCCATCAGTGGGAACATTATAGGCTGATTATGGGAGGTAATGAAGTAAAATTAAATAAACAGTGCGTACAATATAATGTTCTATCACTGTTCCACTCTTTTGAGTAGACGTATGTTAAAAACCTTGATTTAAGGGCGTGACTCGCATACACATAAATCATAGATACAGTAACTGTAATCAAGCCTTAATTTGGTCATGGAAGTGCAAGTAGCCCCTTTTTAGTTGGGGACTTGTATTTTTGGGGAGTTGAAGATCGTCGTGTAATTTGTTGATTAAACATGGGTTTACTAAAATCCCTTATGGCATAAATTCTTGAGTTTCAGAAAGATTTTTTTTTTTTAATTAAAAGTAAGCTCTTGGCGACGTCCAAGTAGTGTCAATGGTTTTACTCACGTGAGCTTACGACTAAGAAAGAGCACCTTTAGAGTTTAAAACTTGTCTGGAAAGACAATAGACAATCAGTTACTCAGAAAAAATAAATGAAGTTATTAGTATAGGTACATTCAAGAGATTCTTTACCTTTATACCTGACCCCCTTTTTTTTTTCTTTTTTTTCTTTTCATTTACCTGAGGGGCAATTCTCGTAATTTTAAGAACGTTCACAGTCTGAAGGCCAATTCTCGTAATTTAAAAAGTTCAAAACAAACAAATGTCAAAAACTTGTCAAAATGTAGGGAAATTACAGGCATATTTGACAGATTGAGACTGAGATCAGAGGGCCAATTCTGGTAATTTTAAAGAACGTTCACAGTCTGATCTCAGTCTCAATTTTTCTCAGTTTGTCGCCGAGATGAGATTGCGACTAGGTTTTGAACATTTTAAATTACGAGAATTGGCCTTCTGATAGAAACCTGTCGTTAAGCCCGGAAGCAAAATTTTATTCATCCACACTTTTAGGTGACACTAACTGTTCATAACTTTATAAGGTAAGTAATAATCCTATTCTGCAGTTTTGCGGCCAAATCGTCTTCAAAACGAGCTATAAGTCTGTGACATTCCCTATAGTCTGCGAAAGCTATTCGCTAACGAAATGGCTCACATTTCATTCGAAATCGCAATTCGCAAACCAGTCAGTGTCTAGTCAGCGCCATCCGGAATTACTCGTATAATTCTATCGTTAACTTAAATAGCTGAACGACGCAAACAATAGGAGTGATTAGGAAAGTCATACTTAGTTGTTAATTTGGTTAGCAATCTTTTGGCGAGCGTTAAATTCGACCACTGCGTGGAAACCAACCGTTCTTAGCTGTGTGTTTCAATTGTTGACAACAGATTTTGTTGTTATTTCTATTAACTCTGTTAAGAGAAAGACAAATTAAGCACTTGCGAAGTTCGAAGTCCCTTTTCGAAGTCAATTTTCAGGTCGGGAACACTTTGATTTACGTCAGACAGTCAACTCAAAAAACCGTGCGATTCTGACGAAAACTATAAAGCCGGTGTCACACTGCGCCGTTGATTAAACGCCGAGGCTCGCCACATTCACTCACTTCCTACGGACTGTAGATTCAACAAGCTGTAAACATTTCTCAGGCATGCAAATGTCAACGTCGCACGTGTACTACGTATCGCGAGAACTGAGTAATTTGTTGGTTATTTATCGTCGCACTCCCCTAGATGTATTTCGTAAGGCGCTGCGTTTAAATCGTGAAATTATACGGGCTCACGTGGGCGGGATATGACAATGCGCAAATGCATTGTTACACGGTGTGTGTCTCGCTTTAGAGTAGAAGGAAACGGCTCTTAGTATACTCAGAATTATTACCTATCTTATTTCTCACCTCATCACCTACAAACGTACGATCTTTTTCTACGAATTCTACTTCGAAAGCAAAAAATACCAAGCATAAATAAATACCTGCAAACAATCTATTTCAATTCCTATTTTATTTCTTTTATTGGACATCAAGATAGAGTATTTATAGCCTCTAACATGAACCCATTCGGCCCGACCATACGTGATTTACTATCCTAGCATCAATTTTCACAGTTTATCGAAAGTAATTCCAACTGTCGACTTTTATTGCAGCTAACGGTGCTTTGACAACACTATTATCAAAATAATGGCTATTAGTGACTAACAGTAATATCCTATTAAAATAAACAGTAGGTATAAAACGTTTTGATAAAGGGCTAGTGCTGTACATTAAATGAACTGTTTCAGTTGTTACGGTTATAAAGTTAGTATTAAGTAATCTGTTACTTTAGTCGAAATCGCCACTAAAATGTAGGTAAGTCTAATTAATATTTCCAATTCTCAAGCCGCACGTGCTTACTAACTTCCTTAAAACCTACAAGGAAGTTTTAAGGTGAAGCCTTTGTTGTCGAAAAATGCCTGTTTATCTTAAATTGAGAAAGTTTTAAGGGTCGAAAATAGGTTTATCCAATCCTATTTTATCAATTCAAAGGAGCTACATCACTTCTCATCCATACGCCGATACCAAAGTTGAACATGTGCCAAGTTTAGTTCATGTTGTTGCAATTTCTCCAACAATGTACGTGATTTGTGTTCTAAATTAATTGTAGTCGCATTATCTTTCTAAATTATTTCTATCATTCCGTTTAGCCGTATAATAAAGTATGAATGGAATGTGTTTTGTTAATCAGACTTACCTGTTGATTTCAGTATGTCGGGGCCAAAGCAGCGTTTCCAGCATCGGTGCTTATTCCTCATCCTTTGGGAGGCACGGCTACCGTTATACTATTCCACCTAAAACAAAAGAAACCTTGACTTGAGTACGTACGATTTCCAATGTGATAATTAATCAATTAGAGTTTATTAGCGAAGTAGAAATTTCTCTGTAAGTTTGATTTTAGTTCGTCTTCAATTAGCATTGCACGAGAACTGGTACATCGTTCCTCATTAGGAGAGCAGAGTGTGGCAAGAGGTAGATGTGAGATAACGTATTACGCATGCGCGCGCCATTGTCTTCGCGCCCAGATGCCTAGATAATGCGGCGAAAGCTCACAGTATATGCAATGGTGTAAGACTTCTGATGTCACGCGACTCATAATTAATGGACTGTGTGGCTGTTTGAAAAACGTTTTGATATTGTTCTATTGTTAATTATCATTTGTAATATATGTGCATGACATGTATATGATATATATACAGTTAAGTAGGCCACACATCAGTGGTAATGCTTTGACTTTGAGCTGGTCTAGCTTAGTACAGAGTTTCATTTGAATAAGAAGCCAGCTTATACTGGTTTTGTTGCCACTGACTGGCGGCTTGCCGTACTTGTTCCGTATGAAGCTAGAGATGATCAATGGAAAAGTAAATAAGTACATTTGAGTTTTTGATATGTATTACGATGTTGTGTGTTATTTTTTTAATATGTTGAATATCTTTATTGGCCAGCAGGATAATTTCGTAACCCACTAACAGTGGGAATGGCTTCCATTTTGATAGTGCAACATAATTCATTGCGTTATTTACGTTGTTGACCAGACAAATTTTTTCAAACATATGAAGCAACTAGCTGTGCGCCGCGGTTTGAATGAATGTCGAGATAAAAAGTAGCCTATATCTTAATGCAAGGTGTCAGCTACTGTCCTCGTAGAGGCGATTGTCCTCGTAGAGGCGATCGGCAGCGGCGGCGACCTCTCGCGCCCGGCCCTGGTCCAAGCCATGGTCCGGGGCGAGAGGGAGTGGGAGGCAGTCACCTCCTTCTGCGAAGCAGTCATGCTAGCGAAGGAGGTGGCGGGATGGGCGAGGGAGAGAGCTGAGAGAGCCGCCCGTCCCAGCCGCCGCGGTAGACGCTCCGGGCGTCGGGAGCCGCGTGACGACTCCCGGCCACCGTAGGCGCGGGCCTGCGGACGGCGAGTAATGGGTAGCTCGCCGTCCGATCAGGACCAGGCCCGTGCCGGACGGCGCGTATGTGTTCCACGCGCGCCTCAAAGAGATGTCAGCAGACATGGAGGGGCCCGTTAGGGCCGAAGCCTGCCGGAGCAGCGGGATTGTCCGAAAGGGTTACCGCTGCCCCGGAACATAAAGGGCTAAGGAAGGAACACGGATGGGTTTTAGTCAGTAAGAGTCTGACACTCCCTTCCGCTCCACCCAGAGCGGGAGGGGTCATTGGATGATTTCCCATCCTTAAAAAAAAAAAAAAAAAAGGTGTCAGCTACCTCCATACAAAATTTTAATCAAAATTGGTCCAGCCGTTTAAGCGTGGAGAAGTAACAAACAAAACACACACACACACACACACACACTCATAAACTTTCGCCTTTATAATATTTGTATGATGGATTAGCAATACCCTTCACCCCCGTTAGCAGACCCCAGCCTTCCGTCCCCTTAAACTAAACTAACATTAATCAACAAAAACATCTGACAATTTCCCATATACTGCGCCACTGAATCAAGTAGCTTAGCAAGCGCACGTGCCAAGCGGTTCGAACACAGCATACCTAACCGAACTCAGTCCAATAAATACGATTTTGGTTATGCATAATGAGTACTGTCCAATGGATAACTATGGTGAGAGAGAGCCTTAGTAAACGCGGAACTTTCAGAAACTAGGGGAAACACTGTTATTCTCACTGTCGCGGTGTTTTCGAAAGGAATGGTGTATGGAGGAAGCTTTTTTTTAGATCAGAAGGCCATTAATTCTCGTAATTTAAAACATTCTCTAATCGCAGTCACATCTCAGCGACAAACAAATGTCAAAAGGAAACTTAGAGCTATTTTTGACAGATTGAGACTGAGATCAGACTGTGAACGTTCTTTAAAATTACGAGTTTACGATTCTTTAAGATTACAAAGTTATTCTTTGCGTCTAAATTATTTTTAGTTTATATTATTTTAACGATCGTGTTATCGTTTTCAATTAGCTGTAAGTTTCCAGTGTAGAATAATAAGAAATATTTGTTGTTTTGTAGTGATTTGTGGCTGTTTAAATTTTAATGTTGATGACATTATAGGTTAGCAGAGACAAACAAGAAAGAGATGTGTAAAAGGGAGAGGTTGCTTTTGTACTCCAGTAGGTGCCAAACAATTTTAATGAAATGTCAGTCGCCCAATAACAAATAATAGCTGTGCTTGTTGCTGTGTCAATTACCGGCTTAATAGCTGATAAATATTTAAATTCGGCTGGACATTAATGGCTGATAGTTTTAAGTCAAGTCTTGCAGCAAACTAAAGCCTATGCCTAAATAACAGTATTATTATCTTAGTGCCAATTGCAAAGCTAAAATTATTGGCATTTGTTACCTAACAGCTCGTAACTGTCGACTAACATAGGTTTATTTTGAGAGAGAGACGTCGAACCCTTGGATAACGCCATTATCGTCACGATTTGATCGTACTTCGATGTTATCGACCAATGAATGCTGGTTGCCATCAGGGAGATAAAATCTCCGGGCTAATTATTGCTCGGGATCTAGCTATGGAATATGTATATTACCTATTTGGTTTTATTCGATGTAGCTTTGGTGAGATTTTACTGCAGTTAAAGTGGATAGAACTTTTTTTTTATTGATAGAACGTTTTATTTATTTATTAATAACCAAACATTATTAATTACAGTTTGCACCATACATACAAGTTATCGGTCAATATTAGTAAAAAATTACACATAAGTAGATACAATCATAAAATTTGGTTAAATTACAGAAAACTAACTAGTCAAGATGAGGCTCTCAATAATACCTGTCTTTCGAATGTTTTTAAAATATTTGAACGCTAAAAATAGATGCATATTCTCCTTTCCAGATATTATAAGTTCAACATTTATGTAGCCAATGATTGAGATATTAACATAACCATTTGATTTAAAAAAACAGGTTAAATACATTAAACAAATATTAATTTAACTCTCAAATTCGGAAACTATTCACTACAAATAATTAGCAATACTTCGTAAAGTATTTATATTATCTTTAAATTAACAACAAAAGATCTGATTACACCTTTACTATCTTTCTCATAATCCCGGTCATTCCGAGTATTACGGATGTTCTATTTACCAAAGACCAAATTAAGCAAACATAACGGTACCAGGAACAAGCACTTCAACAAAGCATTCTTATCTTACGTTAAAACTAAATAGTTACTTAGCAAAAACGTGCTGGAGATTGTATGAGTTGTTACTGAAGTTGTATACTGCAACATAATTACAGAAGAACTGCAAGGGAACGATGTGATTGCAATTAGTAGCACGTACGCTATAAGTATCAAAGAAGGTAAAAATATTCCCTAGGTATAGTATAACAGAAAATAACAAGCCATCCTTCTTTTTCAGCGGGGCGTCGTAAAAAGTGACTAAATGAAATCTCTCTCATTAAAAGAATGGAATGTAGCATCCTCGTGTCCCAATGAGTGTCCTGAATCGATGTCATTTTTGGTTGGGGTTTTAAAAGCTAGAGTGCGGCCGACAAGAGAATGTGTTCTTGACACCTGTCAGTTTCAAACAAGCGAATATGTGTTTTGCGAATTTGATCTTTATTAGCTACTAGAATAGTCACACTGGTAGGTGTCAGGTCCCCATTCTCTCGACGGCCAGACTGTACGTTAATTAGGGATAAAGTGATTTTTGATAGCTGTATTTCTGGTTGGACTTTCCAGTATAGCGTTTTTCAAGAGAACATAATAGTGATTTGAAATTTTGTTTTTGTGTACGGCGCCTATGACTTTACGATTATGGACGGCTAAATTGGAGTAAACGAGTCGAGGCTCATTGACGTGTTGACTTGCACTTCTGTGATTCTTACTCTGTGGTATGTAAAGGCGTGGAATTTCTTAATACCTATTTTGTATGGTTATTAGAAATTTTATGTTTATTGTGATGTAAGCTCGCTGTCTGTTAGTTACTGTATTCGGTTAATTACTCACGAAACGGTTATTAATGAGCGAAACGTTGAGAATGGTTTTATTTTTGTGAATATTTTTAACAAGAAGTTGTTACAAGAGTTTAATTTCTTCTTTTTTGGGAAAAAATAACTAATGATTATGATAACATGATTTTATTTCTGTAAGATTTTTACAAATACTTTTACACGTTAATCATATTTAAAAACCAGATGAGGTGGCGTTTCCTATCTGATTACTCTGAGCAGCAAACTTAGAGGTCAGAGTTGAAGTCCAGACATAATCATGTGAACACCACGTAGATTGGTGTCTGAAATAATCTTTTGAGAAAAGGACCACACAGATTGAGTGGACCTGTCAAGTCAGTGCACGCATATATCGGTAATCATGCAGCTCATGCTCAACTCTATTAACATCAGACCTGTGTTATTGCTGACGAAGCTGTAGTCCGCATATGTATTATACAAAATACGAAATATGTAAAAGTAATGCCCATCTTCTCTTTCTTGTGGTTGTATATTGTATCGATCTAAGACTGACATCAGCGAAATGAAACGAGATAGAGTTGTTTTTTGTCGAGAGCCACACGATATGTTATAGTCATTCGTTTGATGATGATCGACAATTCGTTTTGTTGTTTCTACAATGGTCGTTAGCGGGTTAAAGCATCGTTGCTTTGAGACTAGAAGACTATCGTGTGTTCTGTAATATAACCAAGATTATGTCTCTGAATGGGTACGCCCATGTGTATGTAAATTGTACCACTTATTAGAGAGTCTCTGACCGAACTCATCTAGTTTTAAAACATAATTTATTTTTCACGTGTAAAAGTGTTTTTTCGAACCAATCTACATTTATCATACAATCTGAGTTAAGTGTAATAACAACAACAGATTGAGTAACATGCAGTTGAATCTTAGACATCAGCGACGTGTCTATCTTGTCTAGTTAAGATCTTTAGAATTCATTAGGATAAATGGTTCCAACTTTAGCCATGATCCTCTGACCCCTTGCACTCTCAACACAATTAATTATGATGTTTATCACTAAAAGTAACTAACTGACGAACCATTTTGCAAATGCGATGTTTAAAGTGGAACGACCAAAAACATAAAAGAAGACCGCTTTAAACTGCTCATCCAATAAAAAGAAACCAAATTGAGATGAGTTTTATTTATGTAATCTTTAATTAATTACAATAATTTTGCCGTTTAAGTTAGCTATCAAAATTATTGTTCGTCACATAAAATTATAGAATTAGTTTTAATTTGTTGATCAATCACGGACTTTGCTCATGGACATGCAACATCTTATATGACCATGTATTTTATAATTACTACAGACTACAGTCAACCGGATAATAAAAATGCTCTAGAACTATTAATGGTCACATTTCTGAATAAATTAGTTCACCTTGTTGTAATTACTTTTTTAAGTTTATGCCATCCTGTTGATTCTATTAAAATTCTTTCAAACAGCAATTTCCTTAATCCCTATCTCCAACGCTCAAACTCGCATTTAAATTACATAATTGATCGATTTGACAGAATAATCGAATGAATATCGATTAATTACATTCTCAGTTTACGCCGGTTGCAACACTACGCCTTTCGTCTCGTAACTGAATGCTAATGCTTTTGTTAACAGTAACAGCTCCGCCATTGTTGTTGGGCAGCGGCAAATTTACGTGCCAATAGTTTTGCAACTGACAACCAGTTTTTGTAGCACCGATGAAGATATGAGAACGCTAGTACCGAAGCAGTTTCGCAACGTGTCGCGTAATTAACTCTTTATCAGACGCTCAGGGTATCACAACCCTTCTATCTGACGCCCGAGATTAAGTAGGCAAGTTACAATTGCTCAATTAATTATTTCGACGTAACTGAGTACCTGCAAACGCTTACTCGCTTACTGCGAGGCTATTTCTGTATCAAAGTTTACTACGCACGGCAATTACAATCCATTTTGAACGGCAATTTTAATTAAACTGTTTAAGTGTAATAGTATTCATTATTGTTGAACCTCAAATGTTCTAGGAAATTAATCTTGAATTTTCATAGACAGTAGGTATAATGATCAAGTTATCACACTTGGAATCTAATAAAGTACTTAATAAGTAAAGGCTAAGTTGTAAACGCCGCGTTTTGCACTTTATTAAATCTTTTACAATATCTTTAGCAACATTGTGTAAATTAAGTTATAGATGCTGTCTATTTTTAGCATTAAAATACTGCTTGAATCAAGTTGAAGAGACAATAAAATTATCTAACATCGGCTATAAAATAACGTCACACAACAACATTAAACGAGTTATCAGTCAATGATCGTATTGTGGAACGGAATAAAAACGCAACCGGCAAATTTAATGATTTAAAAAATAAAAATACACGATTATAAATGCAAGAATGTGATTCAATGAACTTGTTCAGACGTCGCGACCTTGGTGGAGCGTGCAAAAAGAAAACAACCGGAATATTTGTGGGCGAGTTCATTCTGCGTCTGCGCGTATGTTCGGAATACTTCGGAACTACGTCCGAAGGTAAGCGGCTTTCCGCACCGGTTCGAATCATTTCGAACGCCTTTTACTTACGATGCGTGTACGTCTGTGGGCGGGATCCACGGATCCCTCCTCTGTGGCCGAGATATTGCCACACTGATTGTTGTTTTGGCCACATTACTGTCTGTTACGTAACAATGGTATATTTTGTAACCCGACACCTATGGAAAAAGTATACCATTTAAAAGGACCACACTAGAAGCAAAGAAGGCTTTTTATTTGACACTAGCTTCTGCCCGCGACTTCGTCCGCATGAAATTTCGAGCCCCAATCCACCGCATCGCATCGTATCGCCCACTCGCGATATTACTTTGTTTTCCTTAACGTTTTTTCAGACTTTTTTTCCTCGGCTTCTAAGGGTTGTAGCTTGATAGGTATTTCTTTCTGACTTGCTAGACAAAGATTGTGATAGCTTGGTTAATATGCGTGATATAAGTAAGGTCCCATTAAAATAGATGGACAAACTTTTAGAAATCTTCAGACCACCAATATATAAAGGACGATGGTAAGAAAATAAGAAAAACGCTATAGATACTTACAAAAAAAAATCTGCTAACGAATATACACTAATGTGAAGGCAATTTATTATTTTAGGTCAAAATAAAATCACTTTAATCAGTGTTTTTTTTTTCTTGGATATCTTTGGTTAAATGTACTGAGCGCTGTTAAAATTTGTCCATCTATTTTAATGGGACCCTGTATAGGTAAATATAATTTACAGCCTATACCTAGCACTCAGGAATAATGTACCTTTCCACCAGTGAATTTTTTATTAGAATTGGGTCGTTAGTTTCGCGATTACCGCCTACATACAAACAAATAAACCTGTTTTTATAATATTATTATAGATGTAAGTATTCTTTAAATAACAATTAAAACATCTTAATTAAACAATGCAAAGTACAAATCCGCCAAACGAAATGTAACACAACGTAAATTGAATTAATATTTTAATCCCTCTCGCCGAATACACAACAGTGACTTAATTAATTTTATTATGACATTTATTGGAGCAGTAAGCTTTGAGTCGGTGAATTATTTGATTAATCTAGAGCAAGGATTGTGTTTAGATATGTAATTAAGGGAAAACTGGAACTATAAATCATAGGAGGAAATTGTGAGGCGTAAAATAGCGGTTTACACCCGTTCTCCGTCTTAGGGAAAATGAAAGTGGCTAGGCAATAAGGAACTTCGATTAAACAGAGGCTGTACTTAATGGTCGAGGAGGGCCCTAAATACGATACTACGTAGATTTCCGTTGCATGGGCGTACTGTGTCTCGTGGACATCAACAAAATTTATTGTAAGAGTGAGTGGGACTGCAAACAATGACATTTATGTCAATATTTGAATTTATTGAACAGATGTATTGAAAGTGTCGACGAATAAAACGGAATTACGACTTACGATATGCGTTTGTGAGTAAGACGACTACGCAGTAAGATAACGGGCTCAAAAAGTAACACCAGAAATGTTTTTCCTCAAAGTGACAAGGGTACTCCGTAAGTAAGACAGTAGTTGATCCTTTTTAAATCCGGCTTACCATACCGTGAATGAAGGAACTGGAACTAGTAACAAAAGTGTAAAACCAGTTTCTTTAAGTACATCTTATAAACGACAACACGGAGAAGAACTACATAAGTGGCGATTATCACAATGTGTTTCCTCTTTCGTAACTCCAGTTTAAGCGTGGGGGGACCACCGTGATACAACTCACCAATTCAAGCTTTTACCACCAATTGTTCGTCATAAATGGAGCTTGTAACTTCAAGTGTAAAAATGGCCGTATCACACCAATTTCCAAACGTTAACATTTAATTGTTCGACACAAATGGTAGTTGTAATCGTCAGCGTTTAAAATCCATTTAAGTCTTTCCGTGATGTAATGACATGCCGGGATCGTATACGTAGAAAGTTTACGTAAAATCCGCATCCGCGACAATGCAACGAAAATAAAACGTCTGCCATTTAAGGAGACGGGTACGCAATACCGGCTATCGCAGCTCGCAGTCCTTTAAAGTCGCTAAGCCGCTTATGAAATGTGGGTACAGACGTTCCAACTTTTCTCATAGACTGTGCTCATAGCGTTCATTCCAGCGGTCGCTAGGTGGCGCGCCGAGCGGATCCCGACGCTCAATGTATTTTTCTTTCATATCATCCATGAGTTCCGGGTACAGTCTATAGAACACTACGACTAGTATAAATTACTTGTCTCACGCTTCGCAGTCGCCTCGCAAAAACTTTACTGACGTCTATTGGATTCAAGCTCGAAAAAAGTTTGAACTATTTGGCCGTTTTAAAGTTTGAATTTTTATTTATTCAATAAGTATTATGTAAATGTTACAGCGTCTCATAACAATTTTACAAGGAAGCCATAAATCTATCTAATGGTTCATTAGTTCAGATTGTCGAACATGTTTGACAAATTAGCATAATTTGCATCAATCAATAGCGTGGTCAAAATGATTTATTATTTATTACACTTTCAGTCATATTATGGCGATATTATAAATACGTCTGTACTCCTGTCTTATGCGAAATAATCGTTTGGTCTTCAACAATGCATTCAGGACTATATTGTTCGAGAAAATTTATGCATAATCCTATGGTAAAGTGAAATGCGGGTGTAAATAATTTTACACCGAGATTAAACTATTAGATACCGCCTAAACTGAGCCGAAGTAAAATATTCAAGGCAATAAAAACACCTAGAAGTAAACACAGTAAAGTAGTAAAATGCATAGATTTCCTTTCATTTTGCATAGAACAACAGTTAACATGCAGTTAACGGTTGACCGTGTCCAGTTATGTAAGTATGAAAGCTGCATTTTTGACAGCACGACCTTTCTATGCAACTGCACTAGTTTACAGCCGAGAAAGCCGGCCGCAGGCGACAGGAACTAACCTTTCGCGACCGACCTTTATCCAATATTAGGTGGCCGACCCCGGCAGTGTTAGATACGTGAAATACGCTACCATTTCACTGTTGATAACGTTTTGGTCGTGGATAATTTCTATGTAAGCGTAGGCGTGAGCATCGGTCACGTATTGGCCTGAGTTATAACCCGGGAACGAAATAAATCTTGCTTTAGGTCTGTGAGTTTTGTACTTCGGTCTTGAGCACATAGATCGCCCTCGCTAATAAAAAATACCCCTGCCCCGGCCCTGCTGTCAATCTTTGAGTGTTAAGGTAATGAGGGCTTTTATGCGAGTGTCTTTTATGAAAATTAACTCGGATTCGAGGGTGACTTTTAATGCTGAGTTGGTGCCAATTAAAGCATATTGTTTAGAAATGGGATAGAAAAATTAAGATATCTTAATTTACTAAAGTTACAATCCACAAAAAAAAAATAAAAGCACCATTGATTGTAGCGGTCATTAATTGACTCCTGATAAACCGACATTTTACCGGAACGATGGGTGCTGCTTGAAAGCGAAAACGAATAATAGGACATACTTGTATTAGTATTAATACTGCTAATTGATTTGTAACCCTATTAATTCCGTTCTGCTCATGATAAGAACCTGTTTAACCATAAAATCTTTTACTCCATTTTAAAACTGCTGGATTTTATTAAACGTTTAGATCTTGATGGAGAACAAGGCAATCAATTAAATGATTGCAAAACGAACGTTACAAGACTTACAATGCAAACTTTTCCTCGTATCGCGGCCGCAACCTCAGGATCGAATTTATTTTTTATTAGAGGAAATGAGCAAATATGAAATCTTGTATACTCAAGCGACAATAGAGCGATTTCAGCTTTCGCTATAGAGTTACATTACCCAGGCTCCTTCACGCATATTTTCTCATTCGACTCGCAATAACGATATTTGTGGTCACATTGTTTGTAATTCCGTGCGTATAAAATTTTGGGGAAATAATTTAGTTATGCAATTTGATTTCTTAAAGACAAGCGACATAAGTTTAAGATAGATAGATAGATATAATACTATGCACACCATATAAATTACAGACATAAATAGAGAAACTGTACAAAGGGTGTAAAGGGCGTTAAGGGGTTTTATGAACTTCTGAGTTCTCTTGTAAGAAAATAAGTTTTGAAAGTACTTAGTTTCTATTGTATTACCTACAATTTGATACATTCTGCAATGTTTCACAAGAAAAAAGCTATTGACACTTTGATACTTTTTTCACGCTGTCTGTACACAACCAAAAACTGCGCGTACCTAATGAAAACCTACTTATTATCTGTGTTGGTAACTTTTTGCTTGTTGGTTGCAATATCGTTGAAAGTGATACCCACACTGCGGGTGGCCGTAACGTGTACATATTTATTAAACATTATATAAATGTTGAAGGTTCAGTAATCATTGAGACTGACCGTATTTTAAATGACAGTTGTACTGGCAGCAGACTGGCAGTTGTAGCGTTAAAATCAAGCGTAACATTTTTTGACTAGATTTAAAGATGTGGAAAATTTTGTAGTCTTTCGTTTCGATTACTTGAGATTATTGCCATGAAGCTTTAAGAGTTTTTCACTACGTTTAGCAGCAATTTGCCTTTGACATAGGGTATATTGCGAAACTCAATGAATCTAGCATCTTTATTAAGTACTATGAGAAAATCTGCCAGCATGTCGAGTTTAGAAAAGGTTTGAAGTTAAATGATATTTATTTCTGTACATACATGTTTTTTTTATTTGATGAATTAGGTGTTACTACTCTGAGAAAAAACAGAACATTTTCTTGGACAGATGATATGAGAACCATGCAGTTTAGCGTCTAAAATGGTTTTTTGAGGAAAGATCCACACAGATTTGAATGGACTTCGGATGCCATGCCCGCGCGCATCAAACTTTTAACTCTTATATGTGAATACGAGACTTTTGGCTACTTCGTATTAGTGTATATTTTTTGGATGTTTTTCTTTCAGAATAAAAAAAATTCTTTGTTCTCTTTTTTCCCCGTTTTCACGCATGTGTCACTCATCGTAGTTGAGAACGTTTTCTTTCAAAACATTTAAAAACAAAAATGAGCATCAGATAGGTACTGCGGAACCAAAATGGGAAATGATCAATTCCAGATAGAATAACAGTCTGGCTACAAACGATAGCCTCAAATAAACAGTCGCTGATTTGCCTACAAATAACACAGGTCCTTGTCTCTCGCTGACTGGTCTTTATTGCAAGTAAGATTTCAATCTAATACTTGAAACAAGTGACTACCCACGCAGCCATTTCTTGTCTTTAAACGTGTGAACTGTCAGGCAAGTAATAACTTGATGACGCTGTTCATTAAAGATGCCAGTTAGGAAGTAACTTCAAGTACCAGCCTCTTCGAACTTTAGCGTTCGTGTCTTATAAATAAACTAAGGAAGAGGTCCTAAGATATGCTTAAATTTAAATACGGGTACATTTAAATATTAAAGGGCTATGAAAATGCCAGAATCCAAATCTATGTTTTTGGCGATTGATCGAAGAAATAAGAAAAGGTGTGTTTTTACCAAACACGTTTCCATTTTTATAATTTTTATTTATTTTTACAAACTATAAGCTCTTTGAGACTGTTTTAATTTCTCGCTCAACAGTAGTCCTTTTTTTCCGTGGGGAAATCCTCGTAGATACCCTTCGTCTGGGGAAAACTTATGGCTTTTTTTTTTTTTTTTTTAAGGATGGGAAATCATCAAATGACCCCTCCCGCTCTGGGTGGAGCGGAAGGGAGTGTCAGACTCTTACTGACTAAAACCCATCCGTGTTCCTTCCTTAGCCCTTTATATTCCGGGGCAGCGGTAACCCTTTCGGACAATCCCGCTGCCCCGGCAGGCTTCGGCCCTGACGGGCCCCTCCGTTCAATGCTGACATCTCTTTGAGGCGCGCGTGGAACACATACGCGCCGTCCGGCACGGGCCTGGTCCTGATCGGACGGCGAGCTACCCATTACTCGCCGTCCGCAGGCCCGCGCCTACGGTGGCCGGGAGTCGTCACGCGGCTCCCGACGCCCGGAGCGTCTACCGCGGCGGCTGGGACGGGCGGCTCTCTCAGCTCTCTCCCTCGCCCATCCCGCCACCTCCTTCGCTAGCATGACTGCTTCGCAGAAGGAGGTGACTGCCTCCCACTCCCTCTCGCCCCGGACCATGGCTTGGACCAGGGCCGGGCGCGAGAGGTCGCCGCCGCTGCCGATCGCCTCTACGAGGACACGGCGGTGCTCTGCCCAAGCGGGACAGACCTCCACCGTGTGCTCCACCGTGTCCTCTGGGCGATCCTCGCAGTGGTGACACCCGGGCGTTTCCTCCCGCCTGATGATGTGCAGGAACCTCCCGAAACATCCGTGTCCGGTGAGGACCTGCGTCAGGCGGTAGGTGAGGGCGCCGTGACGCCTCTCTAAAAAAAAGAACAACTTATGGCTAAGTTGGACTCATGCCGACTAAAATCCCACGCTTCTTTCCAGTACCATGAGTCGGGGGCCCAGGAGATTTATATGTACATTTGCTGCACCTCCGACTGGTATCGGCTTGCCATGCTAATAGTATTCCTAATTTTCTTACATGTTTTTGCATTATAATGTCTACTCTGAAACAATTACAATGCTACGACTGACACTCCACAATTTCTTATGTGAGCTCTACACCCTTAGTCATTCTCTAAGCTTTAAGATGTAAGTACATAAACAAGCTACTTCATATCTTCTGTTTATTTACGCAATCTTACGTCATAACTTGTGATGTTTTCCTTGATAATTGTGAAGTGATATAATGCCTTTTGTGGTGTATAATTATTGTATGTGAGTGTCATTAGGCCAATCAGTTTACTACAGGGTATTGTTTAAAACTTTAATAGTTAAATAAATGTTTAACAGCCTGCTTGAAGCTACGATAAAAGCATATCGTAGCTTCAAGCAGGCTGTTAAACATTTGCGCACTGCATCCGATCCGAATCCTAGAAATGACGATTCGATGTGTCCGCTGATGCACTCGTAGTACGCGCTATTTGTATTGGTTGCGAACTAGATTCGAATTTAGAATACCTATTTTGTGACGTTTCGAAGTGTATTGTTCGGAGTGTGGTTTTGACTGCCTCGTTGTGTCGAAAGCGCTACTGTTGACCATGAGGTCCTTTTTTTTTTTTTTTTTTTAAGGATGGGAAATCATCCAATGACCCCTCCCGCTCTGGGTGGAGCGGAAGGGAGTGTCAGACTCTTACTGACTAAAACCCATCCGTGTTCCTTCCTTAGCCCTTTATGTTCCGGGGCAGCGGTAACCCTTTCGGACAATCCCGCTGCCCCGGCAGGCTTCGGCCCTGACGGGCCCCTCCTTCGATGCTGACATCTCTTTGAGGCGCGCGTGGAACACATACGCGCCGTCCGGCACGGGCCTGGTCCTGATCGGACGGCGAGCTACCCATTACTCGCCGTCCGCAGGCCCGCGCCTACGGTGGCGGGGAGTCGTCACGCGGCTCCCGACGCCCGGAGCGTCTACCGCGGCGGCTGGGACGGGCGGCTCTCTCCGCTCTCTCCCTCGCCCATCCCGCCACCTCCTTCGCTAGCATGACTGCTTCGCAGAAGGAGGTGACTGCCTCCCACTCCCTCTCACCCCGGACCATGGCTTGGACCAGGGCCGGGCGCGAGAGGTCGCCGCCGCTGCCGATCGCCTCTACGAGGACACGGCGGTGCTCTGCCCAAGCCGGGCAGACCTCCACCGTATGCTCCACCGTGTCCTCAGGGCGATCCTCGCAGTGGTGACACCCGGGCGTTTCCTCCCGCCTGATGATGTGCAGGAACCTCCCGAAACATCCGTGTCCGGTGAGGACCTGCGTCAGGCGGTAGGTGAGGGCGCCGTGACGCCGCTCTAGCCACTCCTCAAAGAGGGGCCTTACCGCCGCTATCGCGGCGTGCCCTGCGCTGGGTTGCGACAGTCGCGCTTTCCATGCCGCCATGAGATCGCGCCGGAGGTCTGTCCGCTCCGCAGCAATTTGCCGCGGAAGCGGGTTTTCCCCCCGGCGTAGTGCCTCCGCGCGCCACTCAAAGAGGCGCGCGAGGACTATCGCCTCCAGATCCCATGGCGGCAGTCCGGCAAGGAGGCTTGCCGCCTCGCGCGAGATCGTGCGGTACCCCCGTATCAGCCTTATGGCGACCACCTTTTGGGGCGCGTTCAGGTAGTGGGCGGCTCGAAGCCGCAGTGAACGCGCCCACACCGGGGCGCCATATACGGCCATGGACCGCACGACCCCCGCGTAAAGCCTCCGGCAGGAGGCGTTTGGCCCCCTCAGGTTGGGCAGGAGCCGCTTGAAAGCGGCCCCAGCCCGTTCCAGTTTGGGGGCCAAACGTCGGAAATGCTCCACGAAGTTCCACCGGCTGTCGAGGACGAGACCCAGGTATTTCATCGTCGTCTCGACGCCGATGCGAACCCCTCCTACCGTCAGTTGGGATCCCGATGGTGGCCCGTTCCGAAGCCCATGAAAAGACATGGCCTCGGATTTGTGCAGAGCCACCTCGAGACCCAACTGCCGGATCCTCTCCACGACTATCGCAACCCCGCGTGTCATTGCGTCGGCCGCCGCCTGATGCGACCTCCCCTGCGCCAGGACCAGCGTGTCGTCAGCGTAGCAAACTACGCTGACGCCATCAGGGAGGTCTGCCCGCAGCACCCAGTCGTAACCGATGTCCCACAGGAGCGGTCCCAAGACCGATCCCTGTGGGACACCGCACGACATCTCTCGCCGGTTCCATTCCCCATCGCGACCGGGGTAGATGACGGCTCTGTCCGTCAAATACGCCCCGACTATTCGACGGAGGTAGGTCGGCACCCGGTGATACCGGAGTGCCTCCCCAATGCAGCTCCAGGGCAGGGTGTTAAACGCGTTGGCGATGTCGAGTGACACCGCCATGACCACCCCACCCCGGGACACCGCGTCCCCCGTCGTGAGGGCTCTCACGCGCATGATGGCGTCCACCGTCGAGCGCCCCTTGCGAAAGCCAAACTGGCTATCCGCAAGATCCGGCCCCGTCCTCACCAGGTGCCCGACGAGGCGGCCCGCAATCACTCTCTCAAAGAGCTTGCCGACCTCGTCGAGCAGCACGATGGGCCGGAATGCGGACGGAGTGTCCGCAGGGCGCCCTGGCTTCCGAATGAGGACCAGCTTCCCCGTCTTCCAACGGAGTGGAAACTGGCCCCTCTCCATACATGCGCTTAAGAGCGCCTCCAGTCGGGGTCCGAGAGCCGTCGAGGCCAGGGCCCAGGCTTTGCCCGGCAAGCCGTCGGGCCCTGGGGCGGTAATTTTGGCCTTCAGCCTGCCTACCGCCACTCTCAGATCTACCCCGGTCACTTCAGGGATGTCGTCGTCGTCCGCGTGGTCCGCTTCGGACACCGCAATTGGCGGAGCCATGGGCGGGGGAGTATGCTCCCCCCGTGAAGGGAACAGAGCGCTCACCACCTCCTCCACCAGCTGTGGCCGGAGACTCTGCGTCAGCGGGGGGGCCCAGGTGCGGAGTTTATTCCGCACCATTTTGTAAGGGCGCCCCCATGGATCTCTGTTCAGAGTCTCCAGCATCTCCTCGCGGGCCATATCTTTGGCCCGCTGTACAGCCTCTTGGAGGGCGGTCTTCGCCGCTCTGTACCCCTCGTACAGCTCCGCCTCCGTGGCTTCCGCATCCGGAGGGCGGATGCGGAGCCTGCGGTGCCTGGTGTACAGGTGTCGCGCATTAACGCACGCCTTGCGTAACACCTCTACAGTCAACTCTGTTAAAGAGTTGTGGAACTCGGCGAGAGTTCGGTTCGGAGAGAAGTACACTCCCACTACTACTTTCTCTCCGAACCGTGCTGCTACGCACCCCTGTCCCTTCGAGCATGAGGTCCTGGATTGAATTCTTGGGTCGGGCAGTGTTTGGGTTTTTCCATCTGGAATTTCTCAGTGTCTAAAGCCCAGAGTCTGGATTTGTGTCCGGTTGATGGCAAAAGTCTTGTCCCCATTACACGGGATTTAAACAGTAGTAGGTACACCTCTGTCTAACTCATTGGGGAATGCAGATCTGATTTTATTTTATGTCGTGTTGTGATTTCTCGGATTCGGATCGGATTTGGCTCCGAAGTGCAATTACTAGCAGTGTCAGTTTCCAATTTGTGACGTATTTGTAAGATAGTCGCGTTGTCCGTATTGAGTCCGCATACTAAATCGCCTTTGACAGATATGATCGTTTACTTTGCACATTTTTGCATCTGTTTTGTATGTGAAATAACTGAGTAACTTGGAAAATATCCCACACAAGTCGTTAGTTTGAATTGTTACTTCGTGTCTGTCTGTAAGTACTAGGTACTAAACAATTGTAAGTGGAAATTAGAGGTGCTTAAATGGGACCAAATTCATATCCGGCTAAATGAAATAATGGGTGTCCAATAAAGCCCAGTCTATAATTGCCTTAAAATATAAACTAGCAGCAAATTATCTAAAGTTGGTAACCTAGAAGTTCAGGAGAACTTATTAAGGC
This sequence comes from Gortyna flavago, assembly GCA_963669345.1. Classification (NCBI taxonomy): domain Eukaryota; kingdom Metazoa; phylum Arthropoda; class Insecta; order Lepidoptera; family Noctuidae; genus Gortyna; species Gortyna flavago. The sequence goes on from OY770129.1 coordinate 14,576,918, forward strand.
CTCAATTTACCGAGAATGGAGTTGTGTCGTGAGGTCGCGGGTTCGAACTGCGATTGTGGTATGACCACATTTAGGTAATACATTCACAAGTGCGTTGGTAACAGTAAAATTGCTAGATAACAATGTTATTTATTTTGCTTTCCTTGTTTGGTTTTAAGGAGAATTCTTTACGGAATATGGGTTAAGTTCGATAGTTTTGGAATGACACATGAGAGAAAAGATTATACAGGATTTGTTATTTCCTGGATTTTAAAAGCGGTTCAGGTTTCTCAAATTCCCAGATTAGCATCATCATCTGCGTAGCGTTTTCCCAACTATGTTGGGGTCGGCTTCTATTATTTTATATGAACTGTACTATTTTACATGGAGCGACTGCTATCTGACCTCCACAGCCCATTTACTGGGTAATACTAAACCCCAGATTAGCATAGAAAATATAAACACAAACAAACATCCCTTCCTGTGATCGACATTTAATCGGGCCATTAATAAAATTCCAGATCAACTCAAAATCTCCCAAAAAAGAACTCTAACTGCTACAAAATTGCGTAACACGTGATTTAAATAAGCATTAGTAAGTTTAGGGTATCGATAACTATCCGAGTGTAATGTGGCCGTAAAGTCGTGTGATACGGAGGCCCCCTAGAGAGGCGCACGCGCAGCTTTACGACGCGTGTTATGGCCACACACTAGGTAAAAAGTGAGTACGCGAATTACATAATGTTCTGTCTAATGTTTTAATTTAAAGTGTTTGATAATATTGTGGTCAGTTAGTAGTTGTTGTGACGTTATAATAATGACAACGTATGATCGTTCATTTTGTTCTTGTGTGATTTAATTGTTGTGGTTGGCATTTGAGAAAGCACCTGTTGTGGTTAGAAAGAAACATTGTTTGACTTTTATCGTGATCATGATTTTCTGCAAAAGTTTTGCAAATAAGTGATTTTTTTTTTTTGTTTTTCTGCCGTAAAAGGTGTTGATAAGCACTACACATATCTACCAATTTATAATATTTGTTTATATACAAACAAAAAGCCTTAATTACAATATACAAGCTAACACTAAAATATATTTAATAAGGTACAAGTATTAAATAAAAAATAAAAGAAAAAGGGAGGAGCTCATTGGGCATCAAAAAATTCGTCCGCATTGCTGTCAATGGGATAAGTGGCCAAAAGGCTGGCAGCATTACCACGTTGGATGGAAATGCTAATTCTTTGGGCTAAAAATACGCCAGCCCTCTGGTGTATATATACATATAGATACATATCTACCTACTTACTGCTTTTATACATTCAAGACTTCAAGAGACTTATTTTACTGCAATTTAAATTCCAGTCTTAGATCCCAACATAAAAATAATTAATTACTATGTTAACCATTTACATGCCGCATATCAAATAATGTTTACACAATATCTCGAAGAACTTTGTTCACTAGGACATAAATCGTTTTAAGCGCCATTAATTCACAATTTGTTCGTCATTATAAATTCTAAATATTTGTATGTCGGCCGACCGCAAAAGTGAAATAATTTGCTTCATGAATATGCGGGGCAAAACGAGTTAACTGACGAAAACTGAATTAGTTAATGACGCTCGTAGCTCCGTAGAGCGTCGTAGGCGAAAAAGGAACGTTATTATTGTGATGCTTATTAAAGTAAATAGCATTTGTAGCCTACAAAGTAATAGGTGATTTTAATCTCGTGAGTCATACCGACATATTTCTAACGCTATCAATTATTAGGATAATTTAAAGTTGACAAAAATGTCGCATGTAGCTAAAATACTGACATTAAAAGAAATTAAGCATGACTAATACTATATACCTAATTAAAATTTTATAGATCTAGCTTACTACCATCTAAGGACTTTCTGAAATAATTACTGGCAGATATGAGTTAGTTAATCCACTAAGACACTTCTCCTTCTCCTCCTTCTCCTTCTTCTTCTTACTGTCGATTAAGACACTTTTATACCGTCTAGGTTACTACAGTAAGCCAAAACCCGGGCGCCTTTTGAAGGTTTCCTCCAGAAAAGAAAAAAAAACCGTATCTACAGTTAAATACTTGAAGGAGAAGTCTACAATAATAATTTATGTGCAACCGTCGATATATTTTCAAAGACATGCACATTACATACGAAGTAAGAAGCAAACGGCAACTCAGTCACGAGCCGACGAAGACTTCCCCGTCCTTTGTTAGCAAAGGATATCAAGATGTGGGGTTACTTGCGAAAGAATGTGCCAAGTAATTGTTAAACTATGCAAATTACTCCTAAGTCAGGTAAAAAGTTTCACGTTTTTTAAACCCTAACTACCGATAAACATAGCATGTTAATTAAACAAAATGTTTTGTAGAACAAAGCTTGGATATTGATTGGTCAATTCTTGGGACTTGGCGAGTTCTTGGTACTTAACGAGTTTTTGGTACTTGGCTGGTTCTTGCTGCTTGATCACCTTTACGAAATACCTAAATTAAACTGGTCTTGCCGGATTTATTATAGGGGGTTACGTAAGTTGATGATGATGAATGGCTTGATTTATAAATCACTTATGCGGCGGTGAATGTGTTTTTACTGGTACAGTTAACAGCAAAAAACGAAGATTTTTTTGGATATTTAGCATAGACAGTAAGTATTTATTTATTGATTGATTTTATTTATCTATGCACAATTTATTACCTTAAGTGTACTGTTAATATTGCAATGTACGAATTTACAAAAAAATAATAATAATCATACCAGCCTTTGTTGTATCATCAAAACAATGTACTTAAGTAGTTTATTTCGTGTTACATATGCATTCATTTTTCTCATCACAATTGCAGTCGTGGGCAGAAAGTGCTATAATTTAATCTAAAATTTCCATTGGCTATAAATTGCTATTCTCTCTTTTATTGTTGAAAAGATGGAACACTAAAAGACTTTTGTTCAAAAACTTTGGGTGTTCATTTCTCATTTATATTTTATGTTGACTGTAGTACTCCAATTAAGTTGTGCAATGGCAGTGCGTAATAAACCATGGTAGCAATGATAACGTCACAAACATCAATACTCATTAAGAAAATTGGATCAATAACAATAATAGCCGTGCAATTGGTAACGAGTGGCATAGGAGTCTAATTTTGACACACGCTATAAGCTTATAGCGACAAATACAGCCTGAAAATACCGTTAACTTTTCTTTATTCGACGATTTTTCATACAATCGACTTTGTTTTAAAGTCAGACGAAACATCTCTAAAACGTTGTTTGACATAGTTTTAAGTAACTTTAGAAGACCTTATGTAGGTAGGTAAATTTTTTGTACATAATGTATTTTAATAGTTTTAACCAGCTTTAAAAATACATACCATAATACATACCATCTAAAGGTCCCTATGGTTCATTGCAGTCAGTTACATGTGCCACCGTATCGTGTTGTTTACTTATAGATGTATTAGTTTTAAGGAATCTGTTACTAACCCTATTATGAGTCTTTGCTCGAAATAAAGTTTTTGAATTTCAATTTCAATTTAGGTAAATCCTTGGAGCAGTTGTAAGTACAATTCCTATTTATGTGGGAAAATTTTTATTTTTGTAAAAAAAAATTGTGTGCGTGAAGAAGTGACAAACATACAAACACACTCACAAACTTTCGCCTTTTTAATATTAGTGTGATGTGATACTTAAATTCCTGGGAACATCCCCACTCGGAAGTTTCCAGCCCATTTTCTCCTCAGAAATTTCACTTTCAACTGTAGTTTCGATTATTTTAAGCCGAGTTCTTGCTCTAGTTACAGTTCGCGTGATGGTGATGATTCTCCTCACCTGTTCGTCACAATTGGAGCGCGACTAAGGTCGTGGCGTCACGCGCGCAGTGTTTCAACTATAACACGTCGGAAATTGAAACCACACATCTTAATAGACGTTTACGTTTACGATGCAGACTGTGCCTATAATTTAGTTTGGAAGTGGAATGTTGACATTGAATGCTGAGCCCCATCTTGTTTTATGGCGACTGTAAAACTGTAATTCAGTAACAGCTAACCTCTTTGCGAGGTCTGAAGGAAATGTTTAAATGAACCATAAATATAATCATTGCATGAAATCAAAATTAGTATTCATTGAAGTAGTGTTTTCGACAAGCGTGGTGAAATCTTTCTTTTCACAAGTTAACCTTAATTTAAATGTCAAAATAACACAGTATACTCTTGATAAAATACAGATTTTTTGTCCCATGTTAAATAGTTAGATTATACTTTATTATGCAGGTACACTATAAAAATTACAGATATAAATGTAGAACTTTTACACATGTCTTATCGCTAAAAGCGATCTTTTATCTTAGACAACCTTTGGATAGATTAAAGGGAGTAGGAGAGACAATACTGCTGGTAGTCAATGGTGTAAAATTTACATTTAACTATATATCAATACTATACTAATATTATAAATTCGAAAGTAACTCAGTCTGTCTGTATGTTACCTTTACACTGAACGGATTTCGATAAAATTTGGCAGAGAGATAGATTACATCCCGGGGAAGGGCATAGGATAGTTTTTTTCGACATACCTTGCGGAAGAAGCCGCGGGCGGAAGCTAGTATATAAATAAAATAAAGTTGGGTTAGTTACACCATTTATAAGTCAAGAACGGCTGGGCCAAATTTTTATGATCTTTGATTTGTTGAATTTGTCTCCGCCCCGAATAGCAGAATAACTATTAAAACATGGGAAAATTTCACGAACAAAAAATTAAGAAACACATTTATTGATTTTAAGGCCGTACGAAGTTTGCTGGGTCAGCTAGTAGGTATACAATAAATCATATAAGTACATAAGATATATGTACAAAATAATAAGCATGAAACAAGAAAACTTTATGCAATGATGATGTTTAAGGACAGTGGAAGTGCTTTTTTTACCAAAAATTACAATCTTAAATAAATAACTACTTCAATGTCACAGATCTCTCAGAAATCTGTATATTATCAAGAGTATGCTGTTTCGCCTCAGTTCAATGGACTGACAGACTATATACTATACTGAATCACTACAATACGTACCTACCAGTATTAGGCAGTCGGAGAAACCACATACTCTTCAAATCTTCATCAAGTATCTTGTAAGTACTTATAGAGTTTTAAAAGTTCCCTGACATCGTTCTCCTATAAACTGTACCTCAATCAAACCACACTCATATTTACCATACCATACCTTCAAATGATCAATTATCCATTAGTTACTCATGGCTTACAGCCGCAACTATGATTGCAGCAAGAAATTAATATCACCCACGCCACCGCAGTGACTCATACGCATGGCTGTAGATAGACAAGGTAATCCATTACCTATAGTAACTAATGAGTATTGGTGTAAATGTTACTTGTCAGCAATATGTAGAATTAAGCAAATATTGAAAGAAGAAAGAAAGAAAGAAAGAAAAAACGTTTATTCGCGGTGAACATGACGCAAAAAAGAACAAATACAAAAAATAATAAAAGGTAGGGGGGAAACATGCGTCACATTCACGCAAAACGGCTATCGCTCAGCATGAATGAATTAGGGTTGTCTATACTAATATTATAAAGAGGTAAGGTGTTAAGTTATTGCACCACAGTTATACTATAACTGAGTCAGTTAGCATGTAGCGGGTAATCATCTATTTATATAAAATTCAAAGTTCTGACTGATTGATGTACTCGTATCAACGGACAGCCTAAAGCCCTGGTCCTAGAGACATGAAATTTGGAGGGTGTGTTCTTTGTGAAAAGTAGGTATACACTAAGAAAGGGTTTTTCGAAATTCCACCCCTAAGAGGGTGAATAGGGGGGCGGGGTTTCACGCGAACGAAGTCGCGGGCAGAAGCTAGGTACTATAAATGGTGGCAAAGACATTGACGCGCAAACTGGAACCATGGTTTCAGCCATTCAGTACATGATTTTAGATCCCCTAGCGTAGAAATGTTTATTAGGTAATTTAAAAAAAAATCTGTTCCATATATTTTGACTGCGCAAGTATTGCACGTTTCTATGGAACAGCAATATTTTTTTATTTACCGACGAAAAATTTCAACACAGTGGGGTTACGAATCATAAACTGAATACATGGTAAATGGTTACACCGCCTACCACCTGCCACTCTGTACATCCGATTCCGAAAAATCTTTCACTGTTACGATGTAGTTTCGTCTTCGTCCTCGTATTGCCAAGTGTCATAAGAAAGAAATTTCACGCGGGCGAAGTCGCGGGAATAAGTCAGTCAGGTATAAAACTAGGAGTATAACTTAGTAAAGGCCAATTCAAAGCTAAACATGCCCTGGCTGCAGGCCTTAATTCAAGGCATCCACAGGAAAGTCCGGTTAAGCAGTAGCCATCCTCATACAGGATGAACTGCGAGATGCCATTGTTAAAAAAAAAAACAAAGCTTAGGAGCCTATAAATCGCGATTTGATAGGTTACTTTCTAAGTAGGTAAAGGTTGCACCATCGTCGACCATAGCATGACTAGTTATGTAAGAAAGTGACAAAAAACGGGCAACCAAAATGATAATTAAAAAAAAAACAGGGTGCCTTTCATAATACCGAATACTAAGCACATACATACGTTTAAATGGTTTGCTCTGATAAAATATTACTGATTTTTATAAAACCAGTGCGAGACCGAAGTAAAATGCACATGAATTTAAGCAAACAGTAGGGGTTGGTCTACGATATGACTAATTTCTGTTAAGGACGAAAGAAGGGGACATTTTTATTCGTGACAGTTATAAATGACCAACCAGGAGAGCATTTCATATAACTGATAATGTGACGTATTTGTCAAAATATGACAAAGTTAACACCTTTTTCACGATAGATGCTCATAAATTGTCGGATTGTCAGATTTACGCCTGTCACCTGTCGTCTGTTCTCATCCTCCTTGAAGTAACGTTACTTAATTCCGCAACGAAAACAAAATAATGTAAAGGTTTAATGACTTAAGAATTTATAACTTAAACAACCCTACCAATGAGCTTAAGAAAAAAGTTTATTGCTCCTATGTGCTAACGACTCGAAGGCCATACTTGAAATTAATATTGCACTGCGGTATTAATGCATAATCACCTGATCGGTACTTGCTGAATACCTCACCTTACGCCTTTATAATTAACACAAACATATTATGCACTTACATAGAAAGTTACAGAGGTACTTATACTCAACAATAGTTGTACTTCCTTATTATACTCTTTTCTTTTAATGAAGATTAAGTAAAATGCTTATTTCATAGATGAGACACAACATAAATCGAAATTTGGAATCATACATTACATATATTTTCTATTGGTCCTGCTTTAAAGTTGTAAGCTATTTATTATTCATAATAAATACATACATACAAACATTTTGTAGGTATTGATTTGTATAGTTAGTTACGAGTATTTAATAATTTAGTACCGAGTGTTGTCAGTTAAGTTATAATATTGATTATAAGCATTTTAATGTAAATGATAGGATATCAATTCATAATTATTGTGAGTGTTCCTAAATTACCCCAGGCTGATAAAATTTTCAAACAAGTAAACTCATAACGAATCCACGAAGGTATAATTTATATTGTGTTAATATCTGTATAATGAAGAAATCTTCATTTTTCTGAAGGACTACCCAAAATAATGAAATACCTACAAAATGCTTCGACAGTCGAGGGATTTTCAAACAATGTTTGAGGACGTGCGAGGGGTTAACAGAGAAAAGTGGAAAGTGAGGGTCTTTGCCCTGCAGTGGGACATCACAGGCTGTTAATAACTAAATAAAATACTGTAAGTACACTATAAATCTTACAGACATATAACATCACGCCTGTTTTTCTCAAAGGGTAAAACCTTTCTTTAGTAGGTCCACCCACATTTCGCCACAAACATACACTATGCCAATAATAATGCACCCCCTACGATGTAGATTGTAGATACCAAAGCTTACATTTAGTAAGAGCAAAGCTTGGCAAAGAGCATTAATAATATTAAGTAGCCATTTCTCAGTGGGATTTCTAAACCGTAGTGTGGTAATAAGCATATGATATGCACTACATAGGATTATTACTACGGTGTAATATTACATGTAATTTTTACGGTAGTTTGATTACTGAACTTTGTCTTTTAGAAATTGATATTATGTTCTTACGTGATTATAGCCACCTAATATTAGTCGACATGCTCTTTTACCGTGGCGTGAAATTATTATGCATTATATTATTATTTAACTGCCTCGTTGTATAGTGGTTGCAAGTGCTACTGCTGAGTTTGAGGGCCTGGGTTCGGTTCCTAGGTCGGGCAAAGTGTTATTGGGTTATTCCATCAGGAATTTATCAGTAGCAGCCTTTTTTTTTTTTTTTTTTTTTTTTTTTTTAATTTTTTTTTTTTTTTTTTTTAAGGATGGGAATTCATCCAATGACCCCTCCCGCTCTGGGTGGAGCGGAAGGGAGTGTCAGACTCTTACTGACTAAAACCCATCCGTGTTCCTTCCTTAGCCCTTTATGTTCCGGGGCAGCGGTAACCCTTTCGGACAATCCCGCTGCCCCGGCAGGCTTCGGCCCTAACGGGCCCCTCCATGTCTGCAGACATCTCTTTGAGGCGCGCGTGGAACACATACGCGCCGTCCGGCACGGGCCTGGTCCTGATCGGACGGCGAGCTACCCATTACTCGCCGTCCGCAGGCCCGCGCCTACGGTGGCCGGGAGTCGTCACGCGGCTCCCGACGCCCGGAGCGTCTACCGCGGCGGCTGGGACGGGCGGCTCTCTCAGCTCTCTCCCTCGCCCATCCCGCCACCTCCTTCGCTAGCATGACTGCTTCGCAGAAGGAGGTGACTGCCTCCCACTCCCTCTCGCCCCGGACCATGGCTTGGACCAGGGCCGGGCGCGAGAGGTCGCCGCCGCTGCCGATCGCCTCTACGAGGACACGGCGGTGCTCTGCCCAAGCCGGGCAGACCTCCACCGTATGCTCCACCGTGTCCTCAGGGCGATCCTCGCAGTGGTGACACCCGGGCGTTTCCTCCCGCCTGATGATGTGCAGGAACCTCCCGAAACATCCGTGTCCGGTGAGGACCTGCGTCAGGCGGTAGGTGAGGGCGCCGTGACGCCTCTCTAGCCACTCCTCAAAGAGGGGCCTTACCGCCGCTATCGCGGCGTGCCCTGCGCTGGGTTGCGACAGTCGCGCTTTCCATGCCGCCATGAGATCGCGCCGGAGGTCTGTCCGCTCCGCAGCAATTTGCCGCGGAAGCGGGTTTTCCCCCCGGCGTAGTGCCTCCGCGCGCCACTCAAAGAGGCGCGCGAGGACCATCGCCTCCAGATCCCATGGCGGCAGTCCGGCAAGGAGGCTTGCCGCCTCGCGCGAGATCGTGCGGTACCCCCGTATCAGCCGTATGGCGACCACCTTTTGGGGCGCGTTCAGGTAGTGGGCGGCTCGAAGCCGCAGTGAACGCGCCCACACCGGGGCGCCATATACGGCCATGGACCGCACGACCCCCGCGTAAAGCCTCCGGCAGGAGGCGTTTGGCCCCCTCAGGTTGGGCAGGAGCCGCTTGAAAGCGGCCCCAGCCCGTTCCAGTTTGGGGGCCAAACGTCGGAAATGCTCCACGAAGTTCCACCGGCTGTCGAGGACGAGACCCAGGTACTTCATCGTCGTCTCGACGCCGATGTGAACCCCTCCTACCGTTAGTTGGGATCCCGATGGTGGCCCGTTCCGAAGCCCATGAAATGTCATGGCTTCGGACTTGTGCAGAGCCACCTCGAGACCCAACTGCCGGATCCTCTCCACGACTATCGCAACCCCGCGTGTCATTGCGTCGGCCGCCGCCTGATCTCAGTAGCAGCCTGGAGACTGGATTTGTGCCCGGTTGGTAGCAATAGGCTCGCCCGTATGGGTGTAGGTACTGGTACATCTCTGCCCAACCCTTAAGGTACTTATTACAGGCATGATGCTATTTTTATTATTATTGAAGTTTTTAGGTGATAATATTCAGTAGCAAAGTTAGTTACTACTGAAACGATTATTATAGTTTGTAACTGTAGTTTGAAAATTGTTGCTGGGACAACAAAAATAGGGTTGAAAATAAAGTTATTGAAATTGGTTAGACTAGAACTACTGGAAGCTGACTCCAACATATTTGGAAAAAGGCTAGGCAGATGATGATGATGATCATAAAGTTAGTTAAATAATGTGATAAACAAAAAAAAAGTAATTAATACTTTGAAAACTGTTTTATACAAGTATATAATACGTCTATAATATTCCCACTGCTGGGACACAGGCTTCCTCTCGAAGAGAGGGAGTGATGGGTTGTAATGTACACCACGCGAACACAGTGCTGGTTGGTACATGTCGCAAGTTTTCCACTTTTTGGTTCTGGGACATGCCCGTTTCCTCACGATGTTTTTCTTTACCGTTTTGAGAGCAATGGTAGTGAAATTATTTATGCAAAATAAAACGCCTGCCTGGTTTCGAACCCACGGCCTTCAACTCTTAAGTACCACTCAGCCACCATTATAAAAGTACTTAACACATAAACTAAATTTTGTACACCCATTTAATTTAATTACTGCAGCTTTTTTTCTGCTCTAAGTAACCACTAATCAATAATCATGACCTTGTCGTAACTACCGTCAATAAAACATTGAATCTAAATCACACCAAGATTATAATCAAACATAGTATTTGAATTATTGTGCCATGATTAGGTGCAATAACAATTTAGACCAATGTTGGTAATAACTACTATAATTACATTTATGCTCGCAGTCTCGTACAATATTGCGTTTTGCGATTGATATAAAGCACTTCCAGTATCAAGTTTCTACTGCTATGTGGCGTAGAGATAGCATAATTATTATACCAAAATGAGTGTTATAATAACATCTTTACAGTGTATTGTATGTCCGGCAACAAAGTTGTTGTAATCCCTTAAGGGTTAGGCACGGTAGTACATATAATAAACGCACATTTTGTTATGTTTACGTTCTATGTAACGGGTGAGATATTTGCCATCAACCGGGCACAAATCCAAACTTCGGGCTGCGATGTTACTGACGGAAAAACTCAATAACACTATCTATGTCTATGTTTCTTATAATTTACGAAAAGCCATAAGATTACAGTTGCCATACAAAGTTACTGATTCAACTGCGAGAATGGCTTATGATCGATTTCAATGGTATGCAACCGATAAGCTTACGTCCTGCTGCCGTAGTGGGTACCTTCACAATAGTATGTAAAATAAGGCCAGAAACATAAAATATTGAGATGTAAAAAAATACGAATGGAAATATGTACCAATCTAGGTAGAAGTCGGAACAGTGTAGTTGTGGATACAATGAAGCTTTCCAAATTTGGAAACCTTTTCATTAGATCATGAAAGGATGAAAAGTTATTAGATTATCTGAAAACTTCTGTAAGTACCTAATGAACTCATATGGTAAAGAAAACATGCCATAAGAAATATCGTCTCGTTAATAACAATGTTCATAAAATAAATTCCGCACAGGCAGCAATTACTTTTGTTAAATATTTTAATATCAGATGCACATGCAGTTTTTAAAATATTGCCTTGTAAAATGTCGGATTTTAAGTATGGCCACTACTGGATACAATGTTTAAATGCCTTGTGTTATTTATTGGACGTTTAATAAGAGCTTTAAGGATTCAATTAGTTTATCGGGCTGTATCACCCGTTCTGAGCTTCTATTAAGTGTGGTAAACAGAATAAATAGCCAACAAGGAATTTGGGCTGCAACTCTCTGGGTTGCCGGGCGTACCTACTTAGAAACTGTCACTCTGTCACGCTTTTTAGTTGTTCCGTACCTCAACAGTAAAAAAGAAACTTTGATGTAGGTCTACCCAGGATCTTTTTTTCTCAGGAAAGGGTAGAAGTATCAATTTCAAATTAATATCAAGGACTCGAAAAACAACTAAGGTCAATGTGGGGAAGACCGGCATACTTTTTTAATAGCTAACTTTGATCGAACCAAACTAATGGAACTATACATTCTGGGGTAATTCTTATAGTTAAAATTGATGAAAAATATTGTCTTGACTATTATAAAAACACTTCAATTGTTTTAATGTCAAATAACGCTTAAATAGAGGTTTTTTTTTAAAAATCGGCGTGTAGACGGACTTTCCTAGCTGTTTAAGGTAAGTCCGTCTAGTGGTCATTTTACACTAAATTTGATAGATCTTACAGATGGAAACATTTTCTTTCGATAGAGTAATGAATGCCCTTCAAATATGTGCTTTAAAGTCATACATATAAGGCTGCAATTCATTTAAATATATTTTTTTCTCGTACTTGAGGTAAGTCCGGCTATATATATATTTACGTGATGGAGTTGTAAACATTTTCGATAAAATAAAAGCAAAATATAAAATTTGAACCATGCTTCATTTTCGAATTAAAAAAGATAACAAATCACTATAAATCAAATATTATTTGTTCAAATTATTCATACAATATTTGCCTGCAGTTTAGCAGTAACTACTGATATGATCTGTTCACATATTCATCCGACATGACTAATCAAGATTTTATTTCGTACGGATTTAACTGATTTTTGCCTATTGGTACGTCAAAAAAGCAGTTGAATCCGTCCAAAATACATTCATAATTCATCATGACAGATATACTTAGGTGAGAATAGACCGAGAGTTATTATTTTCTTACAAAAAGACAACAAATTACTAAAATCAACAATCTATTTATACAGGGTGGAAGGCACATGACGATTCTGATCCCCCACCCCCCCACGTATTTTTTTTCTATGCGTAATATAAAAACGATCAACATCCAATGGCATCAATTCAGGCATATCCAATTTCTCTTTCAATTTCTGAAAAAAAAAAACACTTGTTGGTTTTTCTCGTATAATAACTATACCCTAAATAATATTCGTTGTTATTTTTGTCTATTGCAAGCAACGTGCAACCTGAACCGCTGCATTTGGGGTTCGGGCTTCGAGTTTCAAAGTCCGTAAAAGACATTAGTGGCATTAGGTAAGGCCTTTTACACTAACAATAATTATCTAGAAATAAAACAAAATACCCACCAAAAAACTCTTTAAAACCCGAGAAGTTAAAATATAAGGATTCATGAATACGTTTATGCTACGAAAAAGGTTGACGATCTGTGTTTCGAGGCAAGATCGGCATATGACGGGCTTACCTCGTGCGACTTATACGGACTTCCCAACTATTGTATTTTAAGGGTAGATATTTACTACACTTAATATTACAAAATTCTTAGCGTTAATGATCAATTCAATAAAAGAAATATATAGAAGGCCTATTTAACTACTTACGTTACTACACTCGACGCTCCAATTCGTTTGATTTAGCACTTTTTTTATCTTTTTACCCCAACACATGTCACTTTACATTGGAGTTCACAACGCGAGTAAAGAAAGAAGTCAATTTTCTTCAGCAAAACTAGTTATAGCGACATCTATGATTTTCAATTCGAACTAAACCACTACACTGTTTTATCGATCGAGAGGTAAGCTCCATAGATAATCAAACACGAGCGTTACGACTTGTAGACGGACTTGCCTTGTATACGGTCTTCCCAGCATTGACCTTACGCATTTTGAATTTTTGACAGTTTTTTCATACTGAAACTGTCTAACGTCAATTTTAATGCACGGTAAAAAATATATGACGTTGGAAATACCTTATTAAGTCAAAGGAAAGGTAGGTAAAATTTTTGAATAACAAGAAAAGTAAACTCTCAAGCTGATCTTTTGGATTTCCAAGTACAGACGCCAGCACATCAAGCTACCCGAAACTGTAATTCAATCAATATTGAACCTTATAAGCAGATTGTAGTAGCTTGATGTGCTGTCGTCTGTACATCTATTAAATGTTTCAGCAGTTAGCCGTAAGTCTAAAGGGATATTTCCTAGTATCGTGGAAGGCGCTGCTTTTCGCAAAATGTTACGAAGCTCAAAAGCGGAAACAAAATGTTACTACAGGAAATATTAAGTGAGCGTTAAAAGCCAATACAATATATACCAAGCCGTGTTTCCCAGTGAATACCGGCTATTTTATGTAGCCCACTGTACGTATGATCCATCAATGCTTACCCAGATTTCCTATAAAAAAAGCAAAAATGCAAAGAAAATACCACTTCCTTTTGAATATCATATGTCTTACGACGATTTCACTAACATTTATATTAGTTATGTATAATTCTTAACTTAGAAGGGTCTAGATTAAGACCATACCTTGTTTTTACTATGATTACAGAAATGAAAAAATATTGAAAGTGATGAATGCGGGAAATATGTTGGAGCGTTTTAAAATGGCCGCGGAACGATCTCAACATAGCCGGAACAAATTAGCGCCCTACACGCATTATATTTATCGGAGTATCTAATAATAGGATAGCTTGCAGGCAACATTACAATATTACGTATTTCTTGTATCCCGATTTGTCGATGTTAGATGATGTTTACGGCCTTCTAATCATAATTCCGTGTTCAGTTATAATATTAACGACCTGCCCCTGCTTCGTACGGTTTTAAAGAATGGACAATATTCATTATTATATTATTATGCAAGTTGAATCCATATCTATAGTAGTAATAATAAAGCTGAAGAGTTTGTTTGTTTGAACGCGCTAATCTCTGGAGCTACCTGTCAGATTTGATAAAATATTTTTGTATTTGATAGCCCAATTCTTGAGGTTGGCTTTTGAATATTTAACAACACACTAGGACTTTTAGAAACCGAGCAAATTGAAAAAAGTCAGGAAGAACCCTAAACGAAAACTAAGTAATAGGGCGGGCAGGCGATGCGATGCGACGGGGTGGGGATCGGTGAAACAAAAAATTTCACGCGGACGAAGTCACGGACAGAAGCTAGATTCACACATCAAAGTCCGTCTTTCAGAAGCTCATTGACTACAGAACATAATGTCCCATGCATGCTCATACAAAAACTAGGGCAGGCGTCCACTACATTACTTTGCAAGTTTATTTTAAGCAAAGCCCTAATTTCACATTCAGTTTCACACGGAAAGCATTACACTAAATTAATATTGTAATAAATAATATTATTTTAAACTCAAACGCGAGGTACGAGTATTACGCGACACAGCGGATATTTTCTAAACAAAGCAAGTTTTGCGTGTTTAACAAAAGTTTTAATTAGTCACTGTGACCTAAATTGTTCGACCAGTAACCTGTTTAGTATAGTTTATTACTTGCGTGATTTATTTACTGTTTAAATCTGAATATGTTTAGTGATTCATGTTTTTGTTTTGCTGAGACAATGGTATGCTTTGTTTGTCCGGTAAATCGACGGAAAACAAACTGAAAATCGAGCCAAGCAGACTCACAGACATTAGCCTGTTTACGTTCATGGGAAATTACTACGGTCACCAAGCTTGGCAAGATTTTTATTAGTGGTTTTTAAATTTTTAATTTTCAAGCAAGATAAATAGTTAAGCTAACAGACTTAAAATAATATTACTTATATGTACATTTATGCATATAAAAAAAGAAGGAAAAGAATCATAGGGCATCAAAAAATTCGTCTGCATCGCTGTCAACAAGAAAAGTGCCCAAAAGGCTGGCAGCATTGCCACGTTGTATGGCGATGCTGATTCTTTGGCCCGTGCTTTTTATAAGTTTCAAGTGTTTCACGATTTTTATAGTTAATACCCTGATACTGTTCAATGGACCAACAACATTGTTGATAGGTACGCTGATCTTCCCATCTCAAATGAATTCCAACTGATCACAAAAAGGTTCTTGCATTTTAATTATCTTATGTTAAGACGACGAGGGACAAATTGCGTTTTGATCCCCTTTCATTAATGAAAGAGGATCTTGCAATAAAAATCTGTACCTAAGCGCCTTTAGCAGTAATCTTAACTCCGCTCTATTAAACCTGTTATTTACTCAAGCATATCGTAAAACTTTTTATGCGAAATGCCACTTTCGCAAACATGACGTTTCATCAGTGAGCGTTGACATGCGCTATTGCTTCGACTCCAGCAATGTATGCGAGTGTAAAAAGTCTATGATGCGTGCAATGTTACGCCCCAATGGGCATTGACCTTAACACAAAAAAATAAAACAGCTACTATAAAAAAATCGTCTCTGTTAATCAAAATGATTTACAAAAAGTTTTTAAAGCTTTTTACTTTTAGCTTTTACAAATAGCTTTCAGTCTCCTTCGCGAAACTACACTGAGTAGAGGATAGAAGTATCGTTTTAATTTATTTTTCAATTTCTCACAGACGGATTTTTTCCTTTGCAGCGTTTGCGTGAATTTTATTTTTCATTTAGCTTTAAGTTTCTTGGCATCTAAAGATTCTAATTTATTTTACGTTTCGGTGGACAGGAATCTCAGTTTTCTACAGAGAAGCCGAGGTTTCCAAGGGTCAGCAGTGGCCAAAGATAAGTACCGAAACGAATCGTCATAAAATCGTGAAAGCAATTGCGTAAAGAATTAACGTGACTGGCGCTATCAGTAAAAGCGTAGACAATTAAAAGCATAGAGTTAATCACGGTACCGTGTAGTCAGGAAAGTAAGATAAAAATCGCCATGTTCTCGTTGATATTTAGAATAAATTGGTATAATTATCGCTTACGAGATCCCAAGTACTACTAAGTTGTGCTTAATTGGAGAGGGATCTGATAAGAAATGAAACTAACGGTCATGTAGTGACATTTAGAGGCGTGTGGTGTGAGCGCGGGCGGCGACGTCGGCTTCTAACAATTAGCCGTGTCCATCAGTTAAGGCGTAAGGCGATCCGCTTTGACCGCGATAGCTTCGTTACCATAGCGACCGAGGACCACACACGACCGCCAATAAACTTGGACCCTCGTAGTGAAATATGCAAATTCAGCCCTCCGGTGAATACGGCATGAATATTTTAAATGTTTTGTTTTCTTGTGAAATTAATTAAATTCGCGACGAGTTACTCTACGTAATAAGAGTTTGTTTTATGTAGTGGTTTTACTGCATTCCGGTTGGCTTCAGTATGTATGTGAATGGCAAAAAACAAACGATGTTCAATCATGGAAATAAATGGATTTTGTTTCTTTTTTTGTAGGTACTCAAAAAAACTTCGACCTCGCTGAATGGCAAAAAGTTTCGTAAACTATTATAATATAATACCTCAAGTTATTACCGTAAACCTGCTATAAAATGAGTTGCTATTTTTGGCTTTTTGATACAAAATTAGAACCATTTTAGTTTAGATACCTACAAATGTCGGCAAAACTGACCAACGCGGAATAAAAAGGTTTTGGGAGAACTGAAAAACGTATGTCCAGTAGTGGACTGTATTGAACTATATTATAATTCAGGTGCCTACGTTTAGCAGAAGTAGGTCAGTTTTCAGGAAGCTGCCGCGTAAAGTTTACAACCAAAATTCATTTCCCAATAATTAAAAGCCCCCAATCCACGACACGCTTACCTCAAAAACAGCGCATAATCAACCTAAAATTTTTTCCACTGCTGAGACATAGGCCCCCTCTCTGTGAGAGGGAGTGGACAGTGATCCACCACGTGGACCCAGTGCGGATTGGTGGACGTCACGTCTTCGAATTTTTGGTTCTAGCATATGCCTGGTTTTCTAACGATGTTTTACTAAACCGTTTTGAGAGCAGTGGTGATGAAATAATTTACGCAACTTTTTGGAACATACGGCCTACAACTCGTAAGTCCCACCCGCTTCTTAATGCCACCGCTGCTTCTGCTCTGTCCAAAGATAGCATCCTTTAATAGCACTATGGATACGTGACAGCGTGGAGAATCACTTTAAGGACCGCACCCACGATCCATTTCAAGTGGACGACATTTCCGAAGACAATTATCGGTAGTGCGAACGCGATAAATCGTTTTATAGACCGTTATTGTGACGTACCTACTGAAACTGTGGCAGTGTCGCTGTTGGTACGAGACAAGTGAGATGGTACATGGAAGTTAGGGGACGTTATTGAATGTTTCAAGGTAACGGCTTGGTCTGAAAATGGAATTTCATTTTTGAAATGCATTTTTTTAAACGAGAGGTGCAATTTTAGTAATTTTAAGAACGTTTACAGTCTGATCTCAGTCTGTCAAAAACACCTCTAATTTCCCTACATTTTTTACAAGTTTTTGACATTTACTGTCGCTGAAATGAGATTGCGACTAGATTTTCAACGTTTTTAAGTACGAGAATAGGCCTTTAGCTTATCTAAGCAAACGATGTTGAGTCCCTGTTTGGGTGATAAAAGCATTTTAAATTGCATTACATTTTTATTATAAGCTTTTTTATTTAAAAAATAATTATATAGGCTGTATCAGAAAGGTTGTGGTACAGACCATTAAATTGAACAACTTTATCTATCGGGCCAACAGCGTAATGGGAAAAATATTATCAGCTGTCCTGTATTGAAGTTATGTTTGGGAAAATTGATATATTTTTTGTGATTTTGATGTTGGTCCCATAGAGAAAGTTGTACAGTTTGATGATCTGTACTAAACCCTTAAATGTGACCACATGTTTCTGATACACCGTGCAGAATGAATATTAAACTTATCTTATTTACTTTGAAATTGCGTAATCACGACCATTATAACCCAACTTTTACTACTACCTAGTACCTTCGTAGTTGCGTACTTTATTACTAGGTACTCATAACTGTATACTTGCGTCAGGCATATTAAAACACTTACTTAACTACAAAATAAACGCTAAGTTAAGTTTAATTTGATGCCTAACCTTACCCAACAACTTGGCATTATTACTACTGGTTAAATAAACCACAGATTAAATAAGCAAGTATGGCCACCAAATCTTTCACTCGACATTAACATTTTTAGGGTTCCGTACCTAAAGTGTCCGCTATCCATCCACCCGTCTGTCACTGGACTGTATCTTTTGAACCGTAATAGTTAGAAACTTAAAATTTTCACACAGTAGTACTTATACTACTGCAACTGCTATAACAAAATATAATAAAAATTAAATAAAGTTAAAAATAAAAGTGGGTATTCTAGAAACGTTTTTTTTGGAAAAGTATTTATTTAATATTTTTTTATATGCAGTACTTATTAAATGTTGTACGGATATACAGAACCCACGTGCGCCAGTGCGACTCGCACTCGGCCGCTTTTTTATAGTAAGTCACGTCTGAATCATCGGGAATAACGTCACGCAACATGTTGCGTAACGTGTCCCGTAACAATCAATAGCGTGATGAATAATACATGTTTTTGCTTTTAGTGTTCCTTATTTGTCTTATAGAAAGGAATTATTTAAAAGGAAGACGTTTGTAACTTAAATAAATATCGAAAATGTGTTTGGTTTGGAAGAAGTTTACGTAAATGTTGTGTGCGAAACGAATTTTTTGGTTACTCCGTGCGTTCATGATAGGCCCTTCGTATTACATAGTAATATAATAGCAACATAATCTGCTATGTTAGATGGTTTAAAAAGATAAGTAAAGGTTTTTGTTTGTAAGTTTGTATGTAGGATCCATAGAGTAAAGATTCTTAAGGAAGGTCATAGGCTGTTTAACATCACGCTACAACCTTTAGGAGCCGAGCAAAAGGGAAAAAAATACAGAAAGTACGCTAGACGAGAATGAAGTAGTAGCATGGGCGAGCGATGGGATGTGTGGTCATGTGGCGCGATGGGTCGGGGGCCGAAGTTTTACGCCGACGAAGTCGCGAGCAGAAGCTAGTCTAATTATAAAAAATACTACTGAAACTATATTATGTAAGACTTCAGAACTATGATCGTGCTGTAAAGGCTATGTATAAAGACACTTCATGTGTCTAGACGCGTGACGCAAAAGTTCCCAGATCAATAAAATTTCTTGCAATTTCATGGGAATCGCATGAGCAGTAATTGGCTTACGAGTTTTAAAATCACATATTATAATAAACTTCATAAACTTTTTATTGTTATCTATGCGGATTATAATAAAAAAATTATACAGTGTGAGATAAGATTTTAATCTAATAAGTTACATTAAAAGATTAAAATCTCACTTCCTATTTCTGTATCCACCCTATTGTTTCTTTTGAAGATAAAAATTGAGGTTAACTCAAGCTTGTTGAAATCTGCAGATACTCGTCATTGCACACTTTGGTTCCCAGAAATGGATTAAAGAAAGAGCACCGTTTAAAACAGTAGGAGTCCAACTTAACCGTCTGTCTTTCCTGGGACAAAAGGAGGCAATATCAGTGTGTGGATTTCTACAGGTAAATAATGTTACGTGAGATCAAATAACGGATATAACACGCATATCGGAGCGGAGAGAGAGTGACTCTCTGCTTCGTTCTTTCCGATATTGCGATCATTTTTTTGTACCTTTTCTGACGTTTTTTTATTAAACTTCACGACCCCTGTACCGTTTTCATTACAATGTTTTGCGTGCATTACATTAACCGCTACCTTAAACAGCGATTTTTAACACCAAAAAATAAGACTCAATTTCCAGCAATGATATTCGTGCAGTTATTTTTTGTACAATGATATTTAGTTTGATGTACAGAATGCGTAGTTGATGGTGATTTATTCCGGACTAATCCTCTGAACCCCCCTCCACTCCCCCCTTCGATACGTGACCTTGTTACACCCGGTATAGAAATATATTTTTAGACCTCCACACACAGTAACATAACCCCAACATTAAAAACTGTAGGTGTAATTTGACACCGCCAATTCGGCGAACTGAGATTTGTATAAAATTCTTGGCTCCAAATCAAGTACTGTTATGCAATGAAAGCTGTGTTGCAAATGACATTGCCTTATGAGAAGGCATGTGTCGTGCTTGTGTGGAGGCATGTGTCGTGCTTATATGCTTGCATGTTTGCACGTGCGATTCGTCAGTAATGTTTATTGATCGCATTGTTGTGGTATTTGTTGATAGTGAGCTTTGGATGTTATATGCAGGTGTGGGTTATTATGATACTGTTGTAAGAAGTGGCTTAGTAACAGGAATAGAGTCTGCCATACCTATTACAAAGTGACTAAGTGAAGAACCGTTTACACTGTTCCAGTTGCTTACCTGTGGCATACCTACAACAAAATTAAAGCAAAAAATTACTTAGCTTTAACTTATGGCATGCCATAGACAATTAAGTAGCACCAGGTTAGTCAGGCTCTACAGATTTTGAGCCGATTGACAACATTGCCAAAGTACCCTCAAAATTTTACAGCAACTTCAGTGTGTGTCGTCGTTTTAACAGATAGACATTTTGGCTTTTTAAATAAATAAAGAAAAATCTTTAATGCAGACCACATGATCCGTAAAACAATAAAAAAAAACTAATACCTAAATTAATTAAAAAAAAAACAACCAATTGAATGGCATACACAAACACTGGGTGTGTTTGTGTATAGACTCATAATGGAGTGAGTAGGATTCAAAATAAAATAAATAAATTTGGTTTGGGTACCGTTACCCTTTTCTCTAAAGTAGGTACTACATGCACTCAGAGTAACTATAATCTCAATAGACATCTTTTATCCTAATTAAATTGCACATCACAACTTTTCTCACAAAAAAAAAAAACTTATTAATTTAAAAGTCGTGTGAAACACCAACACATCCACTCTATCACCTTTTAATAACGAAATCAGTATCATAGCTAATAACAGTCTACTGTACGACACCATTACACTCCACACATCGGCTATACATCATTCAGATAATGACACAGTACCCGTTTAGAACGTAACACGCATCTTTAATTCAAATACACAGTTCGAGACTTCCCTGAGGCATATTGCAGGTAGGTGCAGAAGGTCCATTTTGTACGAAATGCTTTCTTACAGTACGGTATCAAAACAACTGTAGTGGTATGAAATAGTTCTATCCTTTAAAGGTATACATTGAATTAAACAAAAAAAAAACAAAAAAAAAACATAAATCTGCTCTTTGTTGATTGCATGACAGTGTGTTTAATTTTGTTAGACCAAAACTTTGCCACTTCCACGAAGTCGTCGGTGGCAGCGTAGAGGTCACTTTGGCTGCATGTTTTGGGAAACAGAGAATAGGATAGGTGGAACATAGTTGGCGACACATCTCCACATCAGTTCCAAGCCGCAGAACCGTCAAGAATGATAGTTAATAGATAATACTTTTTTGTTGTACTTACACCAATTTAGAAAAAATATATATATAAACGAGTTAAAAAAGCAGGAATAGTCTTAATTTCCTTACCTCAATTCTAATATGCGTGTGTGTCTTAGCATTTTATTATGTGTGAGTCTTATCTTATCGTATCCCACATTCTCGGACTGAGCCTTGTAGAAGAGATATTATTATCTCCCTTTTCTACAGATGAAAGATAATTATTGTAATGATGAATGTCGTTTGAATGTAGCAGAGCATTTATTTAATTTATTGTCTTGAAATTCGTAACTAGGGAATTATGAGTTAGAAAATGACTTCGACAAATGACATTTTTTTTATATTCGATAGTAGACATAAAAATAAATAATACAAATGGGCGTTCTTTATCTTTCTGCCTATAGCCTGGGATCCGTCTATCATGAAACTTCACGGCGCCAGACGGATTACTCAACAGATGTAATATCTCGAACATTTTTTGTTCAAAACGAAAATATGAAGCTTATAGTATCCGCATTTTCTAAGCGGTTCCCTTGCCTGCAATCCTGCTTACCCTATAAGGACATGTGAATGAGTTATCGGTGCGCGGCTCTCGTAATAGACTCGGAGTCAGTAACCACATGAATTGCAATTTATGAGAGAAGCAAAAGAAAAAAATGAGAATGGTAGTTTTATTGTGTGAAAGGATTTATTATTTTATAATTATCTGGAACTTGATGTAGTTATGTTTTTTTTTTTAAACTAATAACTATTGGCCAGAGAAGGTAACTCACAAGGAGCAGTCGAAAGCTATGGGGGAGATCTCTGTCCAGGTTACAGGTAAACTAAAAAATAAAATTGGAAGAGGAATGTTCAGATAAGCTATCAAGTATACCAAAAAGTTGTAAAATTTTTATTCAAATCCATATTATTTATTAGGTATCTAGGTAGGCGGTACAGAAAATCTGCATACCAACCTAGAACAGGAAACTACGAAATATCTGTTTAATTGAATGTGACATTTCTGCTAAAAGAGATTATTATAATTATCAATACCTATCTGGATAAAACTATCAGACCATTCCTCGTATTTCTAAGAACGTTAGCATTCTAATTTCTCACAAAACCTATATTTTTAAGAAGTTTTTGGTATATTATGGTTTTAAAGTAACTTGTAATCAGAATAACAAAGCCTAAACAAATTAAATCACCAGAAGAAATCGCGAAAGTTGACACCAGCCAGTCATTATCGAGAACTTACCTTACACCACAATAATTGCTTTGTGCGTCAGAACCACAGGGACTTCATTACTAGGCTATAATCAGAGACAACGCTCGTAAATTAATGAGTTGGCAGCTAGCGGTGCATTTGCCACATAGGTACGACCAACTGACGGTAACTAATTGAACTGAACGATCCTATCGACCTGGTTGAGCCACTTTGTAGGAAGATGCAGAAGGCTTACTTCATCGTAACCACATAGCAGGGAGACGTCTCATCGGCTGTCACCAATGCCGGCGTGGCGCGACGATTTCGTGCTCCGTGATCGTTACGAATTGCAACTTATCTTTGGGAAATCATGAAAGATTAGAAGTAGTTAAAAAAAAACCGAAAGCATGTAATTTTCGGGGAAAATATCATTGATAGGATGGACACACGTCTAATTCTATGAAAATAGACAGATCGAATCAAGAGCATAAAACTTCATTTTTGGTCTTTTTAGCACTTGGCTTGTGTGGAATATTTATATTTCAATCTGCGAAAATAAAAAGAATTAACGATGGAATTTTTGTTTTTTAACCGACTTAAAAAAAGGGAGGAGGTTCTCAATTCGGTTGCATTTTTTTAAAATGTTTGTTACCTCAGTACGCCGTCATTTAAAATCCGATTTGGAAATAATATTTTTTGTATTTAAAAGGATATACTTCCAGATTGGTCCCTTTTTTGTAAAAATCCAGTTCTGATGATGGGATCCATGAGGAATTGAGGGAACTCCTCAAATATTATAGGCATACATATAGATATCTAGCAAGTAGTGGTATACGAATTGGTGTGGAATAGGTACCACAACTAAAAAGTGAAAAGTAAAAACTTTTTGTCAAAAAAAATTATGTTGGCATTAACTTCATTACGACACGTCACAAGAAGTCAAAAGTGGTATTTCTCAACCAATCTGTTGTCTGGTGCAGACGTTATAAATTAATTTATACGGCGTAGCGGCGCCGGCGCACTCTAACGCTAACTTGGATAATGTCATCTTGAATTATAACGCACATTGTAAAAATGTATTAGCAATACTGTTATTTCTTTGAATGCTGGCCAGATACTTCCAGACGGACTTCTAATGGGTATTTATCAATCTGGACAAATCATAACGGCAAACTAAGACCTAGATAGGCAACTACGTACTCTATACAAAAAAAGGTTACACGAAAGCAATGATTGATGATTTGATGCACATTGTATGTACTACCAGGCCAAAATTGAACGAACATAATCATTATGTTTATCTTACCTGGACATGTGTAAGTCATGTCTATTTAATTTTCTACCATAAAGGTAATTTTAAAGTTGTTAGATACCTTTGCAACAAAACTAACCTAAAAAGCGGGAGCTTGTTTGCGTGGCAACCTGTTTCTTCTCTTGTTCAATTCAGTAACTTTTACTCTAAAATACGGTTCAAAATTGGCTGTCAATTTTTTTTCAAACAAGTACTTTTAGATCCGAAGTTAAGTGTTTTGATTGAATAGAAATCTTTCCAGTATCCCTTTGAACCCACGCACTCATAAAAAGATTCATCAGTGGTTAACCAGGCAACCTAATAACATCGAAACAAGACGCCATCAGCTGTACGGAAGATTAAACAGACCAGACATTCGATTGTTGAAATAAATAACGTCCATAGATGGCTTTGTAATCGACATAATGTGCAAAATACTACCCACGAGTTTAACCACAGAGTAGGCATTCCGGCAGCGTCTAGAGGCGTCAGTACTAAAGAAAAACTCGTAGCATCGAAAGTACGCAAAACTTATGCTTATGACGCCATTCATCGCCTAACGTCAGTAGTGAAGTATTGTAAGAAAACGGTTACACCATTTGCCATCGTAGGTAGGTACTCCAAGGCGCGGCAATCTTTTATCGCGCTCTGTGTTTTCAACACACTGTTCAGCGCCGATAGTTAAAATCTAACAATGTGTTTTTAAACACACTGTTGGATTTGTAATGCTCAGCTGAACACCAAGAGTTGAAAATCCAGTTTGCGATAAAAATCGTCAGTGCGACGGGGCCTTATTCTATATAGAAACTGTTGACAATACCGCATCTAGCAGCGGTCGCCAAGCTCTGTGAGTTTAACTAACTCATTTATCGTAATTGACTACTTATAGTATAGTTATAATAACAGTAAAAGTCTATCATCTACAGTATCCTTTACAGTCTTGTATAAACTTCATCAGTATTTAAAAATCAAGATTATTCTTTACAAGATTCTGAAGATATGTGTATTATTTTATCACAGGAAATTATCTGACTTTACATGTTAATACTATTTATAAACGTGTCGTGTGCACACACAGACAAGAAAGTCAAGACTGTCTATTAGAACGTATATGACCTGCAGCTCTATAAAAACAATGATGGCGTCTGCACTCTAAACAATTCAGGTTTGTATAAACTTTATGTTTTTCAGCATCCATATTTTGTCCTGTCTTCACGCCGGAATAATACACGAAATCGTTTTGTCTGTGATTGATGGACAATAATGTTTTGTTTTAAGGGTGTGTAAAACTACAGTTTCCTTGAAGAGCGGTCACCGCCATATAGCGACTGAAATTTACCGGCAAATGACTTTACTGAAACGTTGTGAAAGTATGTTGGTGTGTTTTCCTAGAAAGTGTTTTTTGACACCTTAAAGTCAAACCGCGCTGCCATCATGATAGCCGCACTTTTAAGAAACCGTAGTTTAAGTGTCATAGAAATGATGAGAGAAAAAGTACCTATCTAAATCCCATAGTACCAAAATCAACTCAGTCTATTGCAGTCCACTGCTGGACGTAGGCCTCTTTCAGGCTGCGCCACAACACCCTGTCCTCGGCCTTCGCACCATTTTTTTATCCCGTTTTAGTACCAAAAGCTTGATCTTAATTGCCACCAACTCAGTCTTAATTGACAAACTAAATAATGAGCATTAACGCCAGAGTTACCAATATAAACCCTGCTTTACTACGAATTTAAATGCAGGAGATAGTTTAATAGTTCATTAAAGTTTGGTCATTAGACCGTTCCTTACAGTGGGCATACGCTAGCCCATTACCGTTTAGCAACTGTTTACTTTTTATGCAAAACCGATGCTTAAGTATTCATGTAATTGGGACAGATTTGCATGTGCATTGCATTAGTGGTCTGGTTGTTGTATTAGACCCAAATATACACCGACATTCTTATAAGTTATTGTTTTATGCTAATGGGTTCAAGAAAGGCTGTGACTTGAAAATAGTTGAATGGAAATCAGTTAAAAATAACTAATAAATAATAAATTATTGGAAGGAAAATAAAATAACTCAACTAATACAATTGAAAGTGTGTATAGAACGTAAATAAGCCAAGAAACAAATGAACGCGTCAAGTTTCAAAGGCGCGTGAAGCCTCCAAAATTACAAGCGGCGGAATACCTTTTTGATCATTCGATCTTAGAGCATTTAAAAACATTTCTTAGTATTTACGAAGTACCTACACAGTGGGAGGTTGTCGGCCTCGAAACATGGGAATCCACGCATTTTACGTCTC
Organism: Gortyna flavago; assembly: GCA_963669345.1. Taxonomy (NCBI): domain Eukaryota; kingdom Metazoa; phylum Arthropoda; class Insecta; order Lepidoptera; family Noctuidae; genus Gortyna; species Gortyna flavago. The sequence goes on from OY770129.1 coordinate 14,603,776, forward strand.
GGCTCCAAACAAAAATACCATGGTCAGAAAACGCGCGTAGAATTTTAAGAGACGACCAAGTGCCGATGGACTGATACATTTTTTTAACCTCGGCGACCCATTGTGTCTGGAATTCTGCGATTTATCTGTCACATCTCTGTGTCGTGAGGGAGACGGTGTGTCTAGCATTAATTAGGCACTTGTGTAGTTTTTTTTTCGCGACAGTTTTAATAGATTTATTAGTAGTAGGTATAGGTATCTAAATGGTTACGTTTGAAACCATACCTACTTCAGTCACCAAGTATCATTGCTGTGACTCGATTAAAAGGTAGCGATGAAATTAAAGTTGCAGAGGTTTAACATACATACATAAACTTACGCTTCTTGTCATAGAGGTAGACAGAAATTACAGAACACCACCTGCTAAGATCCTAACATACTCCTTTCTCTTCGTTTACGTCTGTCATTCATACATCGGAGGGTCAATTCTCATAATTTTAAGAACGTTCACAGTCAATCGTGAACGTTTAAATCTATCAAAAATACCTCTTATTTCCCTACATTTTTGACAAGTTTTTGACATACATATTGACAAGTTATTGAGATTGCGACTAGATTTTGAACGTTTTTAATTACGGGAATCGGCCTTCTGGTCACGTTTGCAAGTACGCATCTGACCTTTCTGAAGAACATCACCAATAAGGTCGCTACAGTCATGTCCAGGTTAGGTTAGGTTTTGACCTTCCAGTGAAAAACAAAGCACGGAACTTTGAAACCTCTTGATGTTGCAAAGTCCATAAAACTACTTTATGGATCTTTGATATTAGTTCCCATGAGCTATGACTTCAGTCAGAAATCATTCAGAACGTTAATTACTTTGTCGGGATGAGATCACACGATGCCTTATTTAGATCAATAGCTAGTTTATAATGAAGACCTTTTAGGGTTAGGTACACAGGTAATGCTATAAAAAAGTAACTATTTTATCGAAGTGCGTGCAAAGACATGCAGTCATTACGTAATTATAAAACTAATGGCTCAGGCCACAGATATGCATAGATAGACCTAGATAACGAAAATATCACGATCTGTACGAAAACGAAGCGTGCCATTTTTTGACTATCTATTAGGACGTCACAAGCACTATTTAGTGATGGGAAAATCAAATCGATTTAAAGACGCCGCCGCGTGCGGCACCCGTTTCGCCCCACCCCCGGGGCCTAGCGCCAGCCTCCCACTCACCCAGCCAGCAGTACTCAGGACTGGCGGCTTACAATTTTTGTAGGTAAGCTGGTGCGATTTTTGGGACGCGAAGTAGTTGATCTTGCGTTCTAGGTGTATCTATATCTGTGGCTCAGGCCTATACCAAAATTAATAGGAGAACAGTGGTGGCCCAGTGGTAACGGACCAGACGTACGAGTTGTAAGGTCGTGGGTTTGAACCCAGACAGGCGCTTCACTTGTGTAAATAATTTTCATCACCACTGCTCAGAAAGCGGTGAAACTTGTCCTAGAACCAAAAATTTTAAGACATGTGACATCTACCAATCCGCACTGGGGTCGCGCGGTAGTTTTCAGCCCAACCTCACTCGCAGAGAGGAGGCTTGTGTCCCAATAGAGGAAACATTATAGGCTGATTATGCTATTATGGGTACTATACAATTTGTTTATACGAGCTGATTCTATGACCTTTCCGGACAAAACTTTTATAGGTTATGACATTAAATAACCATTCAAATACATGACTATCACATTTCCAATAGAGTTACGATTTAATCACCCAAAAAGGATATATAGAATGCAAACGGCAGTGAAATGGATATAAATCCGTGACGTCAGTCTGAAGCAGAATAATATAAAGGTCATTTCATTATTCATGAATTATGACGTCAAATATAATGGAACGGCTATGATTCAGCCTTTAATGATGGACTATAGGGCATTTCCACAAAGCGTTAAGTACCTACCCAGACTACATAAGGGCTATAAGGCCTCCCACACGCAATGGTGACATTTGCTGACCTTTGTAAATCTTAAGGTTAGTAATGGTGCTATGGCATCTTTAAGTGGCTGTTTCCTTGAAAGATTTTCTATAAAATAAAATAATTTCAAATAAGTTTTGGTTATAAATCCATAAATTAAAGTACTCATTTGAATCAGGAACAATTGCCTTTTACACATGAACTTTTGCCCTGTTAAAGTCTGTCAGTTAGTCAGAAAGTTAGGTTACCTAAGTTATTTATTAACACTACTTCCGTTCTACGAAGTTTATATTTCGCAAAATAACGTGAAAATATGACGTCAGTTCCGAGAACTGGCCATTGGAATTCAAAGTCATGAAAAATGGACGAAGGTGAGTGCTGATAAAAGATTCATGATGAAAGTTTTACTATGACAGAATCTGAACATCATAATGTGAGCTTCGTGCTTCTGCTGATGATGGTCTCCCAATGGGCAAACTCAAGCTCAAACTCAAAGCATTTATTTCAATTAAACCAATTACAGGCACTGTCGACAGGGATCGGTCAGTCCCAAAGATGAAGCTAGTTGCCCATTCCAAAGCGAAACAGGTTCCTATGCAGAATAACGGGCATGAAATCCATGGACACTATTTTTGTCCTCTTCAATGATAGATCAGATTCAGAAAGGGTGGCCCGATTCGCCAATAAGAAACAGGCTAGGTATTTTATAAAATTAAACAGCTGCCATCAGTCTGTTGTGATTAGAAAAAAAAAGTTTAGTAAAAATTGCCAAATATATCAATGAAACGTTAGTCCAAAAACCAGTTCTCGTTTTTGCAAACACATCCACCCATCTACTTGAATGAAATGCTTTCTAAAGCAATTTTAATTTAGCTACTAACTAACCTACAATATTAAATTATAAGCTGTCTGATCCATTTCGTGTCTGATATCGAATTATTGACATGGCATGTCAATTCTCTCACGAGATTTTATCTGAATTGGGATAACGAAGTAATCAGGGCTGACAATCGGTAGCTGCCAAGTTATTGATTGTTGAAATTATTGGCATAAATGTATAACGGTATGATTGATCAGAAGCAATAGAGATAAATTGATTATCCCTATTACTTATTTTGATTAATTAAGGTTTAACTATTCGATTAATATGGTTTATTTGTCACAGAAAGACGTGTACATAAAAAAGAAAGTTATAAAAATAAAAAATAAGGAAAGGAAAAATTAAGGTCAACATAAAAGTAAGTATCGATAATGTTTAGTATCCGCCATATTGAATATCCTATGGTGCACATAGTGAATATTGAAGGTCGCTCAGCGAGCCATGGAACGGGCTATGCTTGGAGCCTCTCTGCGGGATTGAATCCGCAACGAAGTGATGCGGCAGAGAACCAAAATTGTCGACATAGGTAAAGAAAGAAAGAAAGAAAGAAAATACATTTATTTAGCACAGACTGAAAGACATACAATACACCAAATACATACATCAGATAAAAATAAAAACAATAAAAAAATTTGCAGGATAGTGTGCCTCACGGCTGCGCCAAAAAGTGCCTGACGCTGGTTTTCAACTGGACCTGATGTGTGTGTGAGGAAGTAAATCAGTTTTAGCTGCAACGCGTCGTGTAATAATATGTGTCAGACAAAAAAACATAAATAGTGTGAATTGAAAAACATTCCAAGAATAACCAAAAAAATACTGATAAATAAATGAACAAATGAGAAATATTATTAAATAGGTCAAGCTGAAGTGAAAATGGGTCGGCCATATTAGCAGATGACCGTTGGGGTAGACGTATTCTTGAGTGGAGACCGCGAATCAGCAAACGTAAGGCAGGACGCCCTCTGGCTAGGTGGAGTGACGATCTTCGCAGGATGCCGAAAATCGAGTTGAATGGCGTGCAATAGGAGAAGGAGAGGCCTATGTCCAGCAGTGGACTGTTGTAGGCTGATGGTGATGAATATCCTGTGACGACATGCAATGTCACGGAGATGTCTGATTCAGGATCTATCTCAGCTGCTAGCTTTTTCTTTCTCAAATACATACACGCAAGCATGATACTGATAAACCATGCTTGGACGCAGTTCAGTAAAAACCGTAGAATTTTCCGGTTATTTAATGAATTACATGGTGTAGCATTTTTCGTTGAAGAAAGGTGTATTCTAATTCTGCATGGTGTTTTATGAAATCTGCATTCTACATGGTTTACGCTTTTATACCGCTTTTTTAACATTTTTAGGACCGTCTATATTTTGACCTGTCTGATTATATATGTTGATAGTTTTAATTACTAACACTTTTACTAACATACTTAGATCTTAAGAAAAATGTTACTAATACTTTTATGGATTCTGTCCGAAATAAATTACTATTTCGTTTATTTATTTACATATCTCATTTTCTTACATTTTTAAATATTTCCTAGAATATAAAAATAAGTATAAAAAAAGCATTTAAAATTATTATTATTATTATTATAATGAAACTACTATGAGTAATGACTACCCTTCCGTTAAATAATTACATTTACCTACTTTGACTAAAACAGAAGTTTTTCAAGGCCGCTACATAGATTGTGGCGTGAAAGTGAACATAGTATTAAACAAAAATGGTCTTTACATTGAATATGATTACAAATTTTTAATAACATAATTAAAACTACAAAAGCATAAAGTGGTACGTTTTTAATACAAGAATGATAAAATAGAAGTTTCACCTAAAACCTTGAAAACTTAAATACAGTCAAGCTTAAGATACGACCCAAGACAGAACTTTCAATGACCATGGAACTTATAAAACATAGGTACCATACGCTTGCTTCAGACTTCCGCACTTTGCATGGAACTATTAATCAGGAAAACGTAGCATACCATGTGTACAATGTGTTTACAAAAAGAACATACAAAAGTACTTATAAGTTGCAAGGCACAGTGCAGTAAAGAAGATTTTGTTACATGTGCAATTTAGAACCTTTTTTCATAACATAACATTTGGTGCAGTTTTTAGTGACACGCAGTTCACCAGTTATCTTTAAGTCCCATGTAATAGAGGGCAAGTCTATTGCCATCAACCGGGCACAAAGCTACTCAGAAACTCCTGATGGAAAAACCCAATAACACTTTGCCCGACCTAGGAATCGAACCCAGGACCTCATGCTCATCAGTAGCTCTTGCAACCGCAAGATCAATGAGCTAGTCAACCTTTTTTCATTGTATGATAAAACTAGATTTTGCTCACAGGTTCGGCCGCGTTGAGGTCGGAAATTACCCATGGGAGAGTAAACAGGATCTTATGTCCTATCCTAACCTATTTCATGGTCTACCTGTATACCAAATCAGCCGTTAAAGCGTGAAAAGGAAGACAGAAAGACAGAGACACAAAGTTACTAAAAATTATGAATGTAGAATTTTCAGCTAAACAATGAATCTTGCTTATTATTTATAGAAATAAATAAAAATAACTATTAATTCACGCTTATACATTTACGTAGGTATTTTATACTTATTCTAGTTTCTAGTAAATAAAATGAAATCAAATGTAGAATACATTTTGATTCATGTTTTATTCACTAGTCGATTTTGAACAAATCAATTTCAGGAATTGCTGTTTACACGTTATACACACAATATACGTAAGTTAAAGTCGTGACAAAGGGCCAGGAGTTAACACGTCACCATCGCGTGATAACCACTACTCACCCCGAAGGTTACAAAATCATTTCGATGCTATCAGACGCGACCAATAACGTTCAAATTGTAAGCGTAACACTTGTGAAATAACCTTGAGGGTTTACTAAATTAAATATTACGCGGAGGGCAATTTTTTTTGTTTGACAATGTTGAGGTTTGTTTGAAGAACTAATATAGTCATTAGGGGTGATACGTTACAAATTACTATGGTCTGTGTCGTGTTCACTTAATTAAACAAACAAGTAAACTTGAAAGTTCACGAGAAGCAGTGATACTTTTACAAAAAGTTTTTGTATTTACAAAGCCTTGTGATTATCGTTTTTTTTTTGCATTATGGAGTTTTCCTATTACTGAAAACGGTGTCCTCAATTGCAAGTACTTTCCATAAATAATTAAAAGTTCCGTTCTACATCGAGCGGTCAATTCAAACGACGTATTCTTTGTTATCGATCGCAGAGGGGTCAATGTTTGAATGAATGTATTTATGTACATATATACATACATGTGTGTTACATTATACAACATTTGTTTGAAAACTTCTGTGACCCAAGGACGAAGTTTTTAGTTAATATCTACGTGACTAAATTGACAATGGATTTGAAGCCTGGTTTAGAATTTTGAGTACAAAAGTTTCATTATTGATTTGTATTTCTATTACTTTTTATTTTGTTTAAAGCAATTATGTTTTTCAAAGTAAAGTAGGTGACATGATGTCCATATTAAGATTAGGTCGACTTTTGTCTGTTAAAAATTCCAAGTTCTTTGAACTTCTATCTGTCTGCTCAATCAAATTGACCGAATTTCTACATGACCAGAAAGAAATGTTAATATAAATAGTTGTAGCTATGGTATTTTGAATGCAACAAAATTGTTTGTAGCTTTGCAGTCCCACGCCATTTTCTAACAAAGATACGCCTTCGAAAACCGTAACTAAACTTCAATTTACGGTTCCAACTTCCAAACATAATTAAGTAAATTGACATCTACTTGATGCGTACGTAACAGACTTCACAAAGGCGCCGCAAATACCAACCGATTAAGACCGATTTATATCGATACACAAAATATTATTCAAATCGGAATTCCTTTGCAATCGATATACTGCAAACAACGTTATCGAGAACCAGGATCTCAAGACCGGTCGAATTTCTTTAATGAGTCACCGCTAACGATTTTCCGTCAGAACCTTAGTACAATCGGACATGAATAATGGAAAACACAGTTTACCTTCGACCTACATCTAGTTGAACGATTAGGTTTGTTTAATCGCCAAAAAACTGGTAAACTGACCATAGGGCAAAATTATTTATTAAATTACGTGCTATTACGACAAAGTTATGTAACCACGTTGGAGCCTTCACGAAAAATCAACTTCATGGATGACCTTTACGTCCGACTGACGAGGGTACGATTTTGATGACTCACAGATGGGAACAATAAAAACACCACTTTTTAAAATGTCTGCTAAAACCATCACACCTGCGTCACGAATTAGTGTTACGTGGTGCCAAAGTCTGGTCCACCACTAATTGTTGCTAAAACCCACTTTTACAGCCATTGGCTTACGATTTGCTATACCGAAATAAAAACAACACCTACAATTTATACCCCCGACCTACATCAGATCGACCGATAAATTCCGTTCTGTGGTCGCTAAAAAACCGGGTGAACTGACCATATCAACGTATTTTATTACGTCAAATCACGTACTTCCTGAGAGCAGGGTATGTAGGACGGTCATTAGAGATTAAATGTATTAACTTATATTATTATGTTTGTAATAATATTATGTTTTGTTAGTACATTAATGTAGGTTGGAAACTGACCTGAGGGTAGTGAGGTCACACGGCTGGCGGCCGTAAAAACAGAACCGATTATGGATGAAGGAATCGGTCGTGTGCTTAATAATGAGTGCGCCTAGTTACTTGAAGGTAGCCTAGATATACACCAGGAAAAGAGAGAAAATCGGTTTTATAAAAACACCCATTATAAAAATCATACCAATTTTGATTAAACCTGCTCTCATTGAAAAATCTGTTTGTTATTCAATTAAAGTGATTTGACTAAGAAACTCGATTTGATGAAGATATTTGCATAATCTCATGTGACAAATGAATGAAATTAATTTAAAGTTTTCATTTTGACATTAACTTGACATAAAACAGACAGACAGTTAATTAAAAATGCCATGAGAAGAATTTTGAATCCTCAATATTAACTTCAATATTAAGAAAAAGATAAATAAACGAATCATTGTATAAAAGAATCATACCGAATCGATATAATATTGACAGACAGGTACACTAATAAAGATTTAATACACGTGGTAGCACTGACCTTCGGATGATTCAGTGTGGATAGCCAGTTAGTGCCTTTAATTATTTATTTTATTTACTCAAAACAAAGGATTGTAGAACACGTTAAAAATACAGGTTTACAAAATAAAAACTGTATTTTGTATTTTTTTGTAAAACTGTATTTTGGAGAGCAGTGCTCACCCGAGCACTGCTCTCGTAGCTATGTCATCATCATCTGCCTAGCCTTTTCCCAACTGTTGGGGTCGGCTTTCAGTCTAACCAGATGAAGCTGAATACCAGTATTTAACATGGAGCGACTGACTATCTGACCTCCACAACTCAGTTACTGGGTAATACGATACCCCTTGGTAAGACTGGTTGTCAGACTTTCAGGCTTCTGGCAACCCGTGCCTTTAATTAATGTAGTAGTACTTTTTTACAATATTTATTAGCGTAGTAGTACCATTATGTACTGTAACTGTTACGTTGTAAATTTTGTACCTACCAAGGGTTGGTATTACACAGCTGCATTACTAACAAGTAAAGTAGCATTTGCCTGAAAACATTAGCATTACATTATGAGGTTTCTGAGTAATATATTTCATTGTAGTTTGTACAAGTGACTTTGGCCTGTACTTGATAGAAGGATTCATTCCTTCAACTGTATTTCGTCACTGGACTCTTTAGTTAACACTTCCTAACATTAAATCACTTTTCTAAACCCTGTTAAACACAATTTACGTATTTTATACTATTATTAAATTATAATGGTTAGAATTATGTGTTTTTTCGTTAAATCTTAGTCAAAAACTTTTTTTTTTATAAAAATTGAAATTTTATAAGTACTGGGTGTTTATACCTATCCTTCCTAACTAATATTGTTTGTTTGTTTGTTTGATCTTGTCACGCCTAAACCACTGAACCCATCATTCTGAAATGTTGCATATACGTTGTCAGGTGTACAGGTACCTTTCATTCCGAAAAAAGTGCTGTGCCCGAGGAAAACAACAATGACTTTATTATGATAATAGATGGCGCCACGGGTCTTTTGTCTTGATCGCAGACGAAGTCGCGGGCAACAGCTAGTATTAAATTAATAAACAAATTGCCTGAGTTGTCCCACTGCACGGCAAAGGCCTCCTTTTCCTACATTGGTGATGAATAGATATCACAGTTATGTGAACGTTTAAGACAAACATCCTCCCCAACAACTGACAGTTACTTTTTTTTTTTCCGTTGTCGGGGTGAAACCTTCAAAAGGCACCCGACCTCCGGGGAGGGAGTTCGGGGAGTGTGGGGTATTTACCTCACAACCACCCCGGTGATCACCATCAGCACATAGGGGCGGTCCCGGTTCCCCTTAAAAGACCAATTCCGGAACCCCCCGTGCAACGCCTGTAAGGCACATTTCTGGGGAGACTATAAAGGGGCCTCCCTTGAGCCTCGGCAGCACATGACCACTGTGCCACCGTCTTCCCTGGGGTCACTTGGTGGGCGGACAGAAACTGACAGTTACCTAGATACTAGTTATTATATACGAACCGATAAATAGAAATAAACAGGTAATAAAATACTTGAACTAACCGCTCATTGCTTTACCATACTAAGTTAAATTCAGAAAACTGGAGAAATAATTATAAATAATAATAGATGTATTGTTAATAATAACAGGCTATTCTGATTTATAACTTCAGTAATTAAGTATAGAGAGAAAACTCACTTTAGCAAAACTCAATATAATTGACTATTTAAATGGGATATAACTCGTCCGTAATAGGACGATATCTGCTTTGTTTGAATAATCCGCGTAGGCCGAGGAATGCACTCAGGCTGAGGACCCTTTATAATAAATTGAGCTACAATAAGCTCTAAATTTAGGATAGCCTATATGGTGGGCTTAATGTTAAAGTGACTGATACGTAAGCTTGTTTAATAAAATTCATATTTTGTGTCAAATCTTTATGTTGGATATAGCAGTTATGGAAAAGTATGACAGTTTGCACCTACATAGGTGTACAGTTTGGTCAGTGTATGCCATTTGTAGTAAATATGTGTATTTATGTGTAAGTATACATATGGTGGCTTGGATATTTAGTAAGAGTCGGCACGTATACGACCATAAAATGTAATACAATTCGAAAAGTTGATGCAAATATTTTGCATTTGCTGCCAACATACAAGATATTTTTTAGAATGTTATATATCCTATAGTATAACGCAATTCGCAGTAAATGGTGGAGTTATTAATTAAAAACATAATAAAAATTGCAAGAAGTCGGAAATGAACACGGTTGCGCGGGCGCCGCTTCCTCTCCCATACAAAAGACATCAACGCGCTGCGCAATCGGATGGTTTGATTAGCAATATTTTTTGCTTGTAAACGTCTAACGCTTCGCACTAAGATATCTTGATTGAATTTTATGACTTAGATATAAAACGAAGAGTATAAAATTTATCGGCACTAAACATTTTCATGGTTTTGTGTTTACATAGTAGCAACTTAAACATTTATAGGCATCAAGCGCGATTCGAATTCTTGTTGCGCGTAGTCGCACGCACATTACTATGGGCGTTTGTTGCTACAAAGTTACATAAACTTCGCCATTTTCGGCGAGATGTAAATCTTTTGCAAGTTAATATGCAAGTTACGTATGTTGTTGTTTCCTTATGTGTAAGAAGTTTAGTCAAAATATCTTTGACTGAACATACCATTCTCAGTTTATTTACTTTTAAGCACAAAATAATAAAAAAATCTTCCACAAAACAACTTTAAGTTGGCCCATCTCAATGATGATCTGTACTCAACAATAAAACGTGCATCTACTCTCATAATGACAACACCCTCAACTTTACTATTGCCATAAAAGAAAACACATTTAAACTAATGCGTGCTAACGCCTGCTGGTCGTGAAAGAGCCTTAAGCCAGAAATTGGCAGCACGACGCGCCATTAGGCGCTGGAGTCAGTGTCGCGCCCTAACGAGAGGATGCCATTGTGGCGATAACTAGAGATGGGATGCAACACTCGATTCTGCAATCGTTAACAATCGATTTATTTTATCGGATAGACCATTTGCTTGGTTTTGTTTTTATTGATGTCTAATGTTTGCCAATTTTATTTTAGCTGTGGTCGATTAAGGTGAGTACTTTTTTAAAGAAACTTTCAACGTAAAATTAAGAATAATGTTGACATAAATCTAAAATCAAGGTTTAAATAAACACATTTAATTTCAACAATTTAAGACATATCTATAACAGCCGGCTAATCATTGTAAGTACCGCCATTTAAGTAACGATCGTATTACGTTACGTGACGATTGATTTGGTATCATTTGGTATTAACCAGTACTCAGCTGTCAGACCGCAAAATAGACAGAGACAGAGAGTATATATTCGGGTCAAATACAGACACGATCTTGGCGTCTTATGACCGGGTTTACAACATCGGTGGAGAGATTTCTATTACCTTCTATCTGTTTGCTTGCCTTTCTGTTTATGTAGGTATTACTTAGTCCAGTAGGTACAAAAAGGGTTAACCCCTTATCTAGTTTTTTTAATATTATTTTGACGTGTAAAAGTATTGTTAAAAGCAATAAACGTAATATGATTTATCCAGCAGTTTATGTGAAAATGTAGAAAACTACTCAAACAGACAAAGAAAAGCTAGTACTTTATTTACTACGCTGAGTGTTAGTTCTCACTTAATACTTTTGTACTTTTAATATGTAATAGTCCAATTAGTCCATCTGGATCTTTGATTCCTTTTTGACGGAATGTTTTTCCGAGCCTTTTCTTCGTCATTCGAGTTTTTCTCGACTAAATATTTTTAATGGTCAGCACATCACTAGTGAAGTGGACACAGATAAAGAGTATAGATTGTCCGGGTGTCGGCCACGATCTCAGCATCTCGTGGTTTGCTCTGCGAGATGGCCGGGGGCTAACATATTGCCTTCTATCATTCATTCCTATCAGGGGAATGCAAGACAGTGGCCCTGGTTGGTCAAAAAGAGTGGCACTGGCAATTTTTTTTATGCAGAACCATAAGTTTATGGCCCAGTTTTAGCCTGATATTTTATCACTTTTAGACTTATTTTCATACAGAGACCATTTAGGGGTCGTTTATTAACATACCAAAGATCTATTAAAATTAACTTTGTTACTGATACTGTCTTCCTTAAGACAATAAAGACTAGATTTACTCAGAATTGTCCTTTGGGTACCAGTGGTATTTTACATTACCTTATAAATCTAGAACGAGCAATTATTACAAAAAAAAAAACACACACATAATTATACCTGCTAGTTTGAATATTGCAATCTGCTGGTAGTTGTAGTTATCAGGGGCATCGCATCTAGTGCCAAGTGCAGTCAAGTAACGACTCATTTACTACGACTCTTAGATGTATAATAAGATTATTGATAAGTACCAAATATTTAAGACGAACGCTAATCCTGCCGACAAACTGTCACGCAGTTTGGCAGGTTTATGATAGGTGTACAAGTATTTGGTCCAAAATAAATTATTTATTTATTTTATTTTTATTATAAGGTCGGCCCATCACTATTGTAGTGGAAAAAGATAAAGAGTGTTGATAGCGGGGTGTCGCACGATCTCGTGATCGAATCACGAGATCGCCACGCGCATCACTATCATGTCGTTGACTTTATTTATTTATTTAAACTTATCGCACAAAAAGGTACACAGGCGGACATAGTTTGACTTCTATAACCGATTAGTATACTTTTTTGTAAAGGCATAAAAAATAATATTTTATTTATAGGCCAAGTAACTAGGTTGTACCATTTCTGTGATTTTGATTGTGATACTGGATAATAAAGATGATTTATGCCTAAATGTTTAGAATTGTTTTATTATTGAATTATCGTTTCACAAGTAAGCACATTATTATTTTTTTGTTGACTGTACCTATAAAGTACTTGTAATTTGGGACGAAGCACCACTTCAATAGTGATATGGGACAAACTAAGATTTTTTTGGAATGTGGGACAAAAATTCGGGACGAACGAAGAATAAATCAATAAATAGTGTGTATTTTTACTTCAACATTCGCAAAAGTGTTTTTGAAAACGTATCAGAACATTATGCCTGTATTCCTCCAAGAGTTGGGTAGAGATATACCTGTAGCACCTACACCAGGATTAGTTATCTTTAAGTACCATGTAATAGGGGGCGTTGTCATCAACCGAGCACAAATCATCCAGACTCCCGCCTGCTACTGAGGAATTCCTGGCGACAAACCCAATAGCATTTTGCTCGACCTAGAAATCGAACCTAGCACCCGCACGGTAGTAGCACTTGCAACAACTACACCAAAGAGGCACTCTTTTTAGGGTTTCGTACCCAAAGGGTAAAAACGGGACTCTATTACTAAGACTCCATTGTCCGTCACCAGGCTGTATCTCATGAACCGTGATAGCTAGACAGTTGAAATTTTCAGAGAATGTGTATTTCTGTTGCCGTTATAACTAAAAGCAGAATAAAATAAATATTTAAGGGTAGCTCCAACAAACGTGGTTTTTGCCGTTATTTTATATGATTGTAGTGTTAAATATTGTATGGTGCTACGGAACCCTTCGTGTGCGAGTTCAACTCGCACTTGGCCGGTTTTTTTAATACAATAAGAAAACATTTATGTATATTGTTTACCAAGTTTAAATTCAAAATGTCGTAACTCGTAAACATTGTAGGTAGGCTGTATTCAAGATTAGTCGGCACGTCAGCGGTGATAAGTGGTCGATAATGGCGCGTTTCAATTGCGACAGTGGGCCACGATCTGGCCATCAAACGTGATTGGTCTTGCGTCGAGCATCCCCGTCGGCTTATTGGCTTTAGTTAATCTTATTTATATACTTAGTTTATTTTTTAGATAGCTACAAAACAGGAAATGTAGGATTTCCTTATACATTGACCTATGTTATATTGAAGGCTTTAATTAAAGCAGGTACTTAGGAAATAGAAACGAGATTAAGAGTTGGCTGTTAAATTGAAATACTCCTAGATTGCACCTAATAGGTACATACTTAGATACAGCTAAACTATGTACTTAGTTAACACGAAAGCTAGCAAATACCTACACTAAGCTTCTGACTTAGATTACAACTACATAATAGTTACATAAAACCCATCTAGAAAAAGTTATTTAAGTCAACATTTAAAAAGTTAAAATTCCTTACTGCTTCCATTCCTTTATAAAATCCAGATACCTCATATAAGTTTACGCATATTCACTTAATGCATCTAACTATACTGACTGACAAGTTTGTCTAACTATACTGATGCACTTGCATAGCTATCATCCATGACAGTATTCAAAATTAAAACCAAAATGATACAATATCCGAACAATAACTTTTGCTGAAACCGAGAATCGAATCCAGACCCCAGTAGGCATATTGAAAGCATGGAGGTTACCGTTCAACTAATGAGGCAAATCGTTAATCGAACAAGTAGTATTCAAAACGGATCTTAAATAAATAACAATATTATCTTTAAATAAAACATGAGGAAACCAAAATACATAAAATCGATCTCATTATTTCCCGGAGGCTATATTATAAAGCCACAATAAATCATAAAACTGCTAATTTATGGAATTAAAAATGTATACGGAATAATACATTTTAACCGCAAACCTTCATTGAAAAACCGACCCTAACCTAGAAAACAAAAAGATCAAAACAGCTCAAAGGTAATAAATTCCATTCTAATACTACACAAACTACAGAGTAAAAAGGTCGTATCTCCACAACTAACTTCATGATTGAGTTCAAACCATTTCGAATTCAAATAAAAAGGTATGTAAGCCGCCTTACAAAAATTCAAATTAGGTACTAAAATATTCAAATAACTCTTTGCTTACTTATATCTGTGTTTATTTACAAAAGCGACAAACCAGACACAGTTTTAAGTTGAAGCAGTACTTAATGCACAGATAAGAGGATTACGTCTATCAACTTAAGATAACTTTATATCAACATTAACTTGACATGCGCCATGCAAACAAAAAACTTGGGCGATAATGTCAACTTACGGAAATATTAAACTGTTGTTTTTTTAATACGATGAAGAAAGACGTAACTAAACATAAACAATACGTGTTCAAAACGTAAACATACGACATTCTGCCTCAAAGACACTTAAAACTTTCTTGCACTATATTATAGTATGACTAAAATGTACTTACTGTTATCACGCAACAATTACGAAAGCTCCAGTTATCAACGATTATGTAAAAGAGGGCGCGCTCGCGCCTCTGTCCTGCCACTTTCCCTCAACTCCCGCCAAATATCCCTGTCACGTCCCCAAGTCACTCAAAGTGCACTCAATCCTCCGTATGAAACAGTCAAACACAGTCAGTAAATACACCGGTGAAAAAGTTTGTATGAACAAATGTTATTTAAGTTCGTGTGTGTATGCGCGCGCCGAGTTGTGCCGGCGCGCGTCCGTTGCGTGACTCCGCCCGTGCCGTACTAGAGTGGCGAGCAGCGAGAACCGGCCACGGCTACCGAGTTGAGGACAAGTCGCCGGGCCCCGGCCGCCGCCGCCGCCCGGCCTGCCAAGCTGCCAAGCCTAGCTCGGCCGCTGCCCGCTTACTTACACACATGAAAACCAACTATACCTACCACCTATACCGATCTATTCTTATTGCAGGTTTTATCGCAGTGTCGACTTTTTGTAACGACTGGATTATGCGCCTCTAAAACCCTCAGAGTAGTCTTAACGCTGGCGCTAATATCAACTTTCGGATAATATAAACTCCGCCACACAAAGAGTTCCTTTATCGAGTGATATAAATTTTATGTCTCTATGTACCTCGATAAAGATCGAACTGGAGTATAATTTTGTAAGATACGGTATAATGGAGTAAACAAATCGAGCGCCTTGCTCGAAGTTTCATCTAAAAGTTAAATATGAACTTCTGTAACTCCAATGGCAGGATGGCCGAAGTTCGATAAGTATTTGAAGATTCGATTCTGTAAGTTTATTCGTCGAACAGAGGTAGACGCTACTGGTTTTAAAACGTCTTTTAGTTCTGCGAAAGCTTCACATCGCGTGATGTAGGCGCAGGGGTGAACCCTACGCGTCCGCCGACTTGCATGTAATTACTAACAGAAGGAGGTTTGCTTCTTTTCGGGGCCAACGCGTGACTTATAGCCAACCCTCCACCTTAAAAATGTCATTATAAGGTAATAAAGGGCACGTAACATAAAGTTCCTTGAAAACAAATCAACAGACCTTATTGCTCGATATAAATCTAACCATGAAAACTATGAATAATCGCTTCAGAATGATCTTACCGACGAGGACGACAAAAATTAGATATTAATAGGTATGTCATTAAAATTGTAATTAAAACGCAAATAAAATATTAATCAAATTGCCGTATCTAATAAATATTATAATGACTACGAGAATAGACGAGAAAAAAAAAATAAAAATAGATAATGTATGCAAATGAAGGCAACCGGTCAGATCATTGAGAGCGGAGACGGTCTTAGAAAAACGTATCTTCTTTATTGCGAATGGAAGAATGCAATAAATATAAAGACATAAATAAAGTATTGTGGCAGTGTTGTAGGGCGACTCCACGGGTCGGCTGGCCGACAATGGTTAATCAAAAGGCCGTATCTCATTCCGCGAGACCTTGCCGGGACTCGACGTTACGTTATTTCGATTTCATTTGCGACTTGCGTTCTCGTGCGCGCGGTTTTTTACAACTTGTTGCTGAACGCGCCCACAGGTCATGCCTTGATCCCGGACCCTTTGTTATTCCCGGAGAAATATGAGGCGAAGTCGGCAGGTACCTACGAATAAATGGGATTCTTTTGAGGTATATTGAAATATCTCTAGGCGATGCCGAGAAACGGGAAGATTAATTCTCGAATGATGAATGGTAAACGTAAATCTTGTTCGTAATTTACTCCTTGCTAGTTATCGCCTTTGTTTCGTATATTTTTATTATAAATGGAGTAGAATATTATAGTAACAAGGTATCCCTTTTATTGGGGAGTTGTTTAGGAAGAGTTTCATGTCATCGCTCATTGTTCTGTTGGTCCGTTACTCGGTTAGAAATTCTTTTTATTTTCGTAAACAACCGGGGGAGTATAGAATGGATTTGTTTTCTTTTTGTTACAAAAAGTAATTACTAGTCACGAATCTCGTGGCCAGCGAAGCGGGTGCGCGTCGAGATTAATTGAATTCTTAGGTGTGAAGAGATGGAGCTGCGAGGGGGCGGACGAGCCTCACAGTTTTTAGATAAAAAGATGTAAGATAGGAGCGGTAGCGACATAATGTATGATAACGGTCCAAGTAATGGTGATAAACGTTGTGTTTTCAAGAATTTATTTGTGTTTTGGAGAAACAATTGAGAGCAATGGTGGGCCAGTGAGAGCAGTGGTGGGCCAGTGGTAACGGCCGCGACTTACGAGTTGTAGGTCGTAGGTTCGAACCCAGACAGGTGCTTTACTTTGTGTAAATTGTAAAGCGCATACAACCCGAATCTCTTCAAAGTGAGAGTGAATAGGCTTCTTCTGGGTAAGCTCACTCCATCGTCGACTCTGTCTCTGTCACCTCTGACCTAGACTAGAGTCAAGAGCGAATCCATTTCAAATAAAAAAAAAAAAAAAATATTTCATCACCATTGCTCTCCAAACGCTGAAGGAAAACATCGTGAGGAAACCGGCATGTCCTAGAACGAAAAATTCGAAGACATGTGACATCTACCAACCCGCATTCGGCTCGCGTGGTGGATTACAGCCCACTCCCTCCCACAGAGAGGAGGCCTGTGTCCCAGCAGTGGGAACATTATAGGTTGATTATTTTATTTGTGTTTAATGACATTTTTACATAAGACCATCTGCATCTCTATTGCTGCACTTAAACCTCTGTAAGACGATAATGAACTGTTTATGTGAAATTATCAGTAGCACCTCTCATTTCAGACGAATTGGTGATCGCATTTTTTGTAACATAATTTTATCAGTTGCGTAATGGAATGGGCAATGGATGCCTATTTCTTTGCCAAAATACACACAAAAAACCACTTTCTAATTCAATTATTTATTCCAATGCTTTTATTTACATGAAAAAATCTGGGGTCGTAAAAAGACCACTTTGGCAGAATCATAAAACAATTCATATCACGCAATTTCATCTGTATGACAGTTTTGTATGGAGTTTCGTAAAATGCTGTAGTTACAGTTCTGCCTAACCCTTCAGGGATATATAGGTGTGAAACTGTCAAACAGATGAATTGCGTGATATGAATTGTTTTATGATTCTGCCAAAGTGGCCTTTTTAGGCCTCCAGTTTTCTAAGGAAATTTTATAAAATAATCTATTCTATTTAGTAGGAGGTCATCTCAATGACTTTGGTCCGCTAACGTTTCTTTGGTCCCAGATTTGATCTCCAGTTCAAGCTTATAGGTTAATTGGACTTTACTAATAGGAATCTTAGTTATTGCCGGAGATTAGAACTGTATTCGATAAATTGCAACAAGCTCGCTGCTCCATACATATACGAATCACATTAAGCCCGGAACAAACTTATAACACGCCATGCCTCCATGAGGTGTGCTCATTGGTCACATTTCATAATGTGAAGCAACGTTTTGTTATTTGACCAATGAAAACGTGGGGTGGCGTCGGGTGTTACAAGTGTGCTGCGGTCTTAAAGTCTGTAGGATGGACCGTTATTGGCGATCTGTAGGTTTACAATGATACCGAGTCTCGTCTACTGTTTCGCTTGTTTATTTGTTTGAACATTGAGTGTAGGTTTATATCGGAGATGTTACTAGAATATGGTTGTCGTTTGCTGAAACCTAATTGCCGTAATTAAAAACGTTCAAAATCTAGTCGCAATCTCATCAACTTGTGAAAAATGTAGGGAAATTAGAGGTATTTTTGACAGATTGAGACTAAGATCAGGCTGTGAACGTTCTTAAAATTACGAGAATTGTCCCTCTGATGTATTGGGCTACATATGAGATTGGTAATGTCTTTTGTTTTTTCCATCAACGTTTGTTTTCTCTTGACTGTACTTACCTGTCATAAAGAGAAACCTAGATAAAATTGGATAAGAAAGATTTCAAAACAGAAGAAAAACTAGCAGGGGATCGAGGAGGGGGGTGGAGGGGGGGACTCAGGGGATCAGACCGGAATAAATCCAATTTTGCAAATATAAGTACTTACCTATGCTTGCAAAATTGATGGCAAAAACCTATCTTTTAAGACTTGGTGCTAACCAAGTCTTGTTTCTTGAGGGATAAGCAAACAGAATGGCTTAATGACGTGTAAATACGTGTGAAGCTCAGCCTTGTTTCCTCAAAACTCGATTTTTTTGTAAATTTAGTATAAGATAGTAAAACTTTATTTTAAAAACTGATTTCGATGACTGATATTCCAAGAAGATTTTTTAAAGGACTACGTATTCTTAGATACGAAACCGCGTTCGCTTCTAACTCAAACTAAAACTTATCATGTCCCGTCTAAAAGGTCCATCATCACTTCGATGTACGACGCCCGCGCAGCCGATAGAATCGTAAAATGTATACTTTATCACATTTATTAAACGACCAGATTATAATTACATGCCAACGACTTTAGAGAGGCCGATGGGACGTATGCGCCTTTGCCTTTGCTTTGATCGGAGATTGCATAGATGAAGAAGAAGTATTTTAAATATATGTAATTAAATTAATACACAATACTTTCCATTAACAATCAACTTTCAGGGTCAAAATAAAATATCTTATTGCTAAAGACCTAAAGTTTTTTTCTAAATTATCTGTGGCGTATGGGTCATCGTTTGAACACTTCGGAATCAGTTTTACCTACTATGACCTCAATCCTATGACCGTTCCTGCCTGGCCTGCGTTCCTAACGGCGGAGAAAATAGCTCATAGTGAGCTATTTTATTACATCTTGAAATAAAATAATTATACTTTATACATAAGCATAATCAGCCTAAAACGTTCCCACTGCTGGGACACAGGCCTTCTCTCTGTGAGAGGGAGTGGACCGTAAACCACGACGCGGGCCCAATGCTCAGTGCGGGTTGGTAGATGTTACATGTCTTCGTATTGTTGGTTCTAGAACATACAGATTTCCTAACAATCCCCGATCCGATTCCCGATTCCCTTCCGATTTCCTTTCTTTCCTTCACCGTTTTGAAAGCAGTGGTGACTAATTTATTTACTCAAAGTAAAGCACCTGCCTGGGTTTTAATCCACGACCTACAACTCGTAAGTGGGGGCCGATACCACTGGGTCAACACTGCTTCTGGGTCGCCATAGCTCATCAAGTGAGCTATTTTATCCCATCTTTATTTGAGTTATGATAATATTCAGATAATATACGCTAACATTTAAAATAATAATAATAATTATGTACATTTTTTTTTGTTTTTGTGTTAACCCGCGATCAGTTTCACTTTTAGCGGATGAGTTGGGCATAAACATTTTCAAATGTACATTTATATGAAAAAATAAGTAAAATCCATTATCCTATAGAATAAAATGTCATTATTGACACTTCTTTTACGTCCTTGGCACCAACGCACACAAGCAATACATCTACATCATAAACAGATAAATAACACAGATACAACTGTAATCTTTCACTTATCATTTACTAACGACACTTTGCACTTTTTATACGCTAATGTTTCGCGTGGGCACAGAAAGGATTAAAATGTCGATTATTGATGTCTGTCATTTCTCAAATATAATGATAAATGATATCTATCAAACGGAGCGGGCGACTTTTTGCGGAACATTGATTAAAAATGGATATAGGTACTCGTACCTACACAAAATCTCGCTAATATTGTAAATGGAATAGTTTGGGTGTTTTGAGCGGTTGTTATAAAATTTGGTCGTTATAAAAATAGAATAGAATAATTAGTCTATAATGTTTCCACTGCTGGAATACACGCCTCCTCTGCCGCCCAGTACGGGTAGATGTCACAATGTCTTCGAATTTTTGGTTCTAGGACATGCCGGTTTCCTCACGATATTTTCCTTCACCATTTTGAGAGCAGTGGTGATGAGATTTTATACAAAGTAAAGGGCCTGTCTGGGTTCGAAGCCACGACCTACTCGTTAGCCCCCATTACCACTGGCTCACTACAGCTGTTCTCTCATAAAAAAAAAAATTAAAGTAAAATGTATCCTGGATAAAGGTCAGTGTTGTTCTCAAAAAAGAGTGGGGAACGATAAGAAAAAAAAACTTCTCAATTCACGACATTCAGATCACGGATAAAAAGTTGGAACCACTTAACTCAAATCACTAATCCGCTTGCTAAGTATGGTGATTGCGGAATCTAATACAGGAGACATATAAAAAAAGACTGAACAAATAATTTTATAGTTGAATAATATAACAATGATGAAGCAAAGCCAGACCATAACTATTACCTACAAACTAAATTTAATAGCATAATCCACAATCTACCTAAAAATCAACGAATCCACAAAAAAATAACTTAAACGCGGTTGCAAAATTCTTCAGTTTCCGGTAAAAATTACGCAATATACGTACCTCCTCACAATCGATTATTTCACTCCTCAAGAGCGTTGTAAGTGAAAAAATCTATGTCAAGCACTCGTTGGACTGTCAGTTAGAAACTATCAACACATCGAATTTATTAACTGTTTTGTTATGTCGCTATTGTGG
Source organism: Gortyna flavago (assembly GCA_963669345.1). Taxonomy (NCBI): domain Eukaryota; kingdom Metazoa; phylum Arthropoda; class Insecta; order Lepidoptera; family Noctuidae; genus Gortyna; species Gortyna flavago. Next base: position 14,625,414 of record OY770129.1, read on the forward strand.
CCCAGATTTCTGATTAAATCGTGATTTAGACGTCAGTGATTATGTATGCAAGTTGGGGATTATTGTGGATAGATTTCGCAACAAATTGCTGTCAATGACGTTCTTCACTATTGACTAAATAATTATGTTTCAGACGAAAAGTTTTAATCTACTCTCTAATCTTCGGATTTAAGGGTAGATACAGTACACGAACACATGTGTTACCTTTTCGGTCAGTAACTGCATTCAGAAATGGAATAATACATAGATACATACATACTCACGATTTCTTCCCATGGACTTAGGGAAGGCACAGACTACAGTACGCCACCTTTTGCGGTCCTTTCTTACTCCTTTTGGTTCGTTTACGTTAGACATTTGGTCATACAAACACGCTGACCTTTCTGAAGAATTAAGGAATAATACAATTAATAATTATCATTCAATAGTAATAGATAAGTCTTCAGCCAACCTCCATTTAAAACACATTGGATTTATATCAAACGCCAAACCCACCAAAGTGCCAAACGTGCCACGGGGACCAATAAGATCAATCAAATCAAAACAGCCGAGCATTCCCGAAAATTTACGAGCCCGTATATCCATATACAGAGTGTAACATCGACAAAATTTCAATCATGTGCCCGATCCTATAGCGTTGATAGAAAGGCGTGTGCCCACGCATAAAATCAATGGCTGCACGGTTATACTTGATTACGGTGAACGAAAGCGTGTAAGTGCGGTGTCAAACGTTACATTACATGTTACAGGTACGTGTTACTGTAACTGACATTTGTGAAATTAGTAAGTAGGTATTAAAGCATATAGTTATGGATATTTATTATAGTTGTGGTGGTTTACATAGATTGTTAATTTTGGTTTTGTTTTTCTATTTGGACATACTTTGTTTTCCGATTCGATAGAAACTAGTCCGAAAGGCAGTAACCCAGAAAATGGAAAAAAATATGAATCAAGTTACAAAAAACTTGATAACGGATACCTAATAAAGTTAATAATCTTTGTAACAAAGTCGTAAAAAAAAAACCTATTCAATTAATTATATTTTGTATGATTATATTTACAATATATTTTCAGTCTTCTGGGCAAGTTTCCGATTGACAGCGTTGCGGAAGAGTACTTCGACGCCCTTTTTTTTATATAACTATGGCATCTCGCAGTTCATCCTGTATGAGGATGGCTACTGCTTAACCAGAATTTCCTGTGGATGCCTTGAATTAAGGCCTCCAGCCAGGGCAAACAATAAACTTAAAAACTAAGCGACAGCACTAAGGGTACCCCCCCACGGGGTTCGGACCTCGGCTCAGGGCGTCGCTGGAAGAGGACAGCAAGGGACAGGCTGGATCGGTATTATTATTATTTTGGGGCGAATTTAAAACTACAGGCTCAGCTGCACGGGCTGGCTCGAGCGAGGGTCGGGGCGGGCTTCGACGCCCAAACGTCCTTTTGTTTTTATTTGAATAGTTAGTTTGTTAGTCATTTAATTTAGTACTTAGTGTACCTAAATAGTAAGTAAACCAATCAAATACTGTATACATTAATATTGTTATATAATTGAGCATTGCTTGATTACGACTGATACTCAACATGGACCATTTGCGAAGAAGCTGCTCCATTATATATAATGGTTGTTTTTAGTAGATATAAATTTCTGTTTGGGTTACCCATTAACGATGTAATATAACCATCACGCCCGAGGTTTTTTATTTACAGCTACAATTTATCTATCACGCCAAATTGACAGGCGCGAGCTTTATCCGTAAATATCGATGTTTTTGAAACCCTATTTTTTGCCCTGCCTAGAGGGACCTTATTGAGGTCAATACCGGTTTCAGTTTTTATCAGTATCATACTTTTTAGTAAAAAAAAGTACGTTGACTATAATTAAAATGAAAATTCACCACTTCAACCTTTCCAATAATAAATTGAGAACATTGTTTACGTTAAAAATTTGATTCAAAAATATGAACTAGAAAAAATAAATGAATAGCTTGAAACCCGCAGACGTCACGCTGCACTATGTCAATGTATAATAAGCTGTACGCCAAAATAACCACTATTTGTAGCTCTGAAACAGCTAGAAAATGCTGCGTCTGACGGGGTAAGGTGGACAAAACCAACTGGAAGTCTTGATGGCAAGCCTTTGTCCAATATACCAAGCGGGAATAAAATGACTGACTGTACCCAGTTCATAATAAAGTGCCCATGTATAAAATCATATCTTTAAATTACAAATGTCAACTATCTCAACATAACCTGATTGACTCATGGTATTTACGCAGAATTGTGGACAACTGACTTTTTCACATAAAACATGGCGTATTATTGTTGGTCTGAAGTGGCAAATAGCCTTGCACTTTGCAATGCCCGCGCCGATTTCATCTTTATGCGCAAGGGGTTTTTGGTTTTTTAAGGGGGGTTGGGGGTTTCATGGAATTATTATTATCTTTGTAGTTAGAAGAGTCGTCTTCCTCATTCCTGCCAAGTCCTGCTATAAAATATTTGATTTTTGCAACGACAGTAATATTCCGTCCTTAGTGATTGTATAAACTTACTAACAGAAATAAACATAATTTATGATTCAAATTTCGATGATGCGTTCTCCAATTTCTGTACTTTATCCAGTCATAGATTTAGCAGAATTATAATAATTTGAACACCAATTCTATTGGAAATTGAAGAATAAACAAAGCGCCTCTCAATCATTAGAATATCTCGCATTTTATTTGAAAGAAAAATAAAGGAAAGAAAGTACTATTATTTGCGGTAACCATAACTTAAAGAATAATAATTATATTATATTTTATATAAAATATAAAATAACACAAAAAGCATTTATTTCAATTAAACCATTTACAGGCACTTTTGAATTGTCAAGAAGTCGGTCAGTCAGAAAATATGAAGCTAGTTGCTCATTCCAAAGTAAGTACATATGGAGAAGAACGGGCTTGAAACTTTTTTAAATAATATTTTTACAAAAATATTAGTAAGGTAAATCATTAATGTTGAATTTATAATTACATGTGAGTGAGAACGATGTAAAAAAAGACGTATGCGTTAAAAGCGTCTAATTAATTGTATATCATTGCAACTAATTGCATATCATTACAAATTACGCGTATGCAGGTCACTATGACTACACTACTTACGTTTCTCCATATAAAGTCAATCATTAAGCTAGGTCGAATCTTGGATGGACTAAACATGCGTAATATACCGACCCGATCCAATCGCCAATTTCCATTTAGCCTTACTACTCCAATCGTCCTTGTCAATGCTACAAATAAAGGGTTCCCACGCGACTTCACAAATGAATAAAGCTCGTTCTAACCTTTATTATTACGACTGCGATTGGCTATCCACGGACTCACGATACCATGGATTTATCACGAGGACTCACTGAGGTCCAGCCATAAACCGATATGCGCTTCTAGGCCAACACTATACACTTTACGACTATAAAAGCTGTTCTTTTTTTCCAAGAGGTTTTTTTTTTAATTTGGATTTTATTACTTTTTAATGGTGAGCATCCTTGTAAGGATCCTTGTTGAGGTTTTGGATTCAAGCGGTGTAAGCGCTTTTGAAGATTTGTTTCATCATTCACGGTTCGAATATTTTTCTAGTTCTTGGAAAATATATCATTATTCACATCTTAGTTATGCATATTAATAATGTCGTTTCAAAACTTGAATAGGTTATCTTTTATGTTGTTTCCAATGATTCAATGACGCAAAAGCTTAAAGATTTCAGTCAGCTCATTCATTCTACAACAATGATTAACAACACAGACTAATCTATAATAAACGAACCATCACGTCTAAACTTTTTACAACAAATCTTCCGAGTAAAATTAAATCTCAGCAGCGGCAGAAAAAACCTCAACTAAGAATCAAGCGCTTTATCGCTGGACGTTCATTTCGTTCCTTATCCTTGAGTTTTTTGGTGCCTAAAAGCGAAGTGGGATCCATTAAGATAGGTCAAACGATACGCCCTCGGAATGCCATACTTCTCACTCCTTACTCAAATGGTTCCGTCGAAACGGACTGAGTAGCGGCAAATAGTTCGACGATGATATTTTCTTGAATGCTTTCAATTTCCTTTTGCTGTATTATTCGGGAATTCTTTTGATTTACTTAAGTGTTTTGTTGTTTTCTTTATATTTCTTGTGAAGTATCCGAGCAGGATGATATTGCAAAATCGTAGCAACGTTCATGACTGACTAAAATGCTGTAATGGGGACACAAGTTAGCAATGGACAACATTGTCAAACTTTGCACTTTTATTTGTTGATTACGAGGTTGGCTACGTTGAATTTTATGTATTAGTATATTATGTGTGTTTTTAAATGTGCGTCTTGTTTGTGCAGAATAAAAACATTGTCCTTTTTTAAAGAGTAGCTGAAGAAGAATCAATCAACTTTCTATCCCATCCATACGACAAAATTAAACCCACCCATCGCCTGGTATCAAATGAAAAAAGTCAATATAGGCTCTCAGTCCACCTGACGATAATCCGTTACATTTGACGCCTTCGACGGACAGCCGAAGGGCACCAAAGCATTGACCTTGTTGAATGGGACTGGCTCACCTACGCAACTCTGGAACACATCAACATCAACCAGATATTTTCAAGCATTACCCGTCACTTTACCACCAACACCGGTCCGATTAAAAACCTCCCACATTACGAACAATCCTAAATAACTTAGAATAAAAAAGCCCAGGCAACTTTGTCGGCACTTTTATTACAGGTTTTGCAAGCGGCATCTTACGAAACATTTTTATCTAATAACAAATCAGCGGTCCCCTTTAGAAGATTTATTTTAGCTGTCTAGTTTACTGCACAACCATGAAGTTCATACAAATTCACTGGCCTAGCCATAAGCGGTCGTATTATATGTTACACATTAAAACACAACAAATCCTTCCTCATTCCGTCTACACACGAACAGTTACTTCGAAGTAACGATTCATTAAATTATTATTATCAGCGGAGCCGTGAGCATATTGTTTTCCCGTATCAATTTCTACATTGACTCCAGTTCCTGGTTTATCAAGAACTGGAATCTTAATAACATAAAAAAAATTGTCAACGACCATTACTGGGAAGTTCAGAGTAAAATTTCAACGCTTTTAAGACAACTTAGTAACAATTTAGAGAGAAGTAAAACGAGCTCTTACCTCCCTCTCGTCTAACCGTCAGTCGAGTCGGGCAAATCACCACTTTAGGGTAATATTTATAGTGGTGTGTATTACCCGTCTTCAAAATTTATGGGACGTATTAAGGTGTCATTACGACGTGAAATAGACGTCGATGCTGCGAGGGGTAACAGCCTCGTATTGTAATAAATATATTAAATACAAAAGCAATAATGTTTACTTGAGGAATGCCCGAGGCAAGGTTCATCTGAATATTTTAAATATATGAGCTACGCGTGGTTGACCGGTTATGCCAATATCTCAATTTGCGGTTGAAGATGCGGTGACGAGTCTCTCTGATGCAACCAGCCGATGAACGCAACAGATCAATAACGTCTTATAATAGGTTATGTTATGTTTAAAAGATAAAATATGAAGGTTTATGAGAGGTCTTTGAACCGGCGTTCATAATAGCATTGACATTGCATCGGAATGTTAATATGATGAGATATTATTGTAAGATGTATGGCGACTGTAAAAATGCTATCGATGTCTAATAAATCGGGTTTGGTAATGCCATATGTATGTGTGTAGTATTAAACGTAACGTGTGTTATTTTTTCACGGAATGAGCTTTATTCCGAAGGGTGTTACGTGAATAAGTCTCGTGTTACAAACATTACCTACATACATAAAATAAAGATTACAATAGAATAGGTAGGTAGATATGCATCCATAATTTTTGTTGTGAAGATATGATTCGTTTGTTAAATCTGTAGGTACTTTCCATTGTGATATGTATTTGTGAAAATAGCTTATTTTTACTTTTTTTTCGTAACTAGTTACTAATTTTAATAACAGTATCTTTCACGTTCTTTAATCATTAAGCACTATGTTAGCGCTGTGCACTTCTGTAAGTGATGAATTCACAATACATAAAACTGTATGGGTAAGGCTGATATCACATTGAGCGCGCGCTGTGCACACGACGCTCGCGCGCCGCGTGCTTTGATATCAGCCTAATAATCGTTGAAGTGCCATATCAATAAATAAATAACAATATTTCGTACGATTATGCTGTCGCTTTCAAAAGTACGCATTATCATGAATAGGTACACAATATTGCTAATAAGCTGGTTAACAGTTCACTACGGGCGATTAAGGGGAGCTCAAAATGCCCTTCGTAATAAACTTTCAAAAAACGCGCTTGGTATAATTGCAATTGAAATGAATTGGTGAAAAAATTCTTAGCAAAAAATCACCAAGCAGACAAACAAACCTACCAAACAGCTAGAAGGCTAAAGTCTTACTTAAGTCATCTTTTGGCCCCTGTAACTGAGAAGAGCGAGGCCTTTTCCTTTCAGGCTACCAGAACAATCGAAGACTAGACAAAATAATACTTAATTACAATCCCAAATTCGTTAAGGCATTTCAATCGTTATTTGTCAACGTATAAATAACAAATTAAGAATATAAACCATTCCCTATCACGTTTAAATAACTGGACAGCCAGTAGCGATACCAAGCACCGATAAGCCAACATTCATTCTTCACCAGACAACTTCACACATTTCTTTTAAAAACACGATTACATAAAACAAATCGTCACTTCAGATTCAAAATACTTCCAATAAATCGAGTACAAATTATTCTAAGTAAATCTAAATTAAGTCGGGACAATCTTGGCGAAGTATCAAGGCCTCAGAGGCAGTTCGAGGTCTTGTTATCTCTTAGCAAGTAGTTGCAGTCGTTTACAAATGTGAGAAGTCACGCGACGAGTCAGCAACCCGACCAGCAACCGACAACAGTAGCTTGTTGTGTTGTAGAGCTGTTGTTCGTCGTAATTTATAGTGGTAGTGTTGATCGCAGGAATTATATAGGGATACTGGACAATAGGTTCAATTCGGTTCATATAGCGAAGAACGAATCGTTTTATTACGAAAATGGTAGCATACAGCTTTACCTTCCAAAGAAAGCACTGAACAATCATATAATATCGGCTGTCCAAATACATAGCGTTTTTTGACACCTTCATGTGAAACACCTAGGTATTGGTGGAAATGACAGATTTTCATGACGACCGTTATAACTTATAATATGACGAAACCTCTTTCCTATGAAACCAAAGCTTTAGCGCCCATCAGAGCCATATTTGTAATATTTGCTCAATTTAAGTTTACCTGCAGAAGCACGATTAGAAATATCCTTTGAAATAAATAAAGAATTTTGCAAATCGGCTTATAAATAACTTAGTTCTGAGGTAGCTAATAAGCATTTTTTTTTATCAACCGCATTGAGAACCTCCTCCATTTTTTCGTCGGTTAAAAAGAGTCGACTACGCTATGACATGGACCCAAGAGCCGAAACGCCTTCAGAATAAAATGTTGTCAGAGTTTTCCTAATTCATAATACAAATATTGAAGTTTCTCTTTATTTTAAGTTAACTTGTCTACTACCGTTGCTTGAGCAACAACTTTTCGAAGATACTCATTCATAAAATAACATCACGTGCGTTTTACCCGAAGGTTTGGGTAGAGGTGTATGTACAATTAATATGTTATCCACATTTTTCGTCAGTTATAAAGATAACTGGCGAAAAGTGTGGGATCCACGTTCTACGTAATACGGGGTGAGCCTAGTTGCCATGAACACAAATCCAGACTCCTGGCTACGACTGAGAAATCAACCCAATCTCATTCATTTAAGAAAAATCGGATAAGATCTTTCTATTCATTCTTTTAATTGCTTATAACACATTTAAATCTGAGCATAATCACATGATTTCATTAGACTATCTATGGTAAGGTTATAGCATGGCATGGTCTATCGGCAAGGTATTAATAATACCGGTTATTAGACATTCAATTGATATGAGACTTTCACTATCAAATTGCTTATTGATTGTCATTGGATTATAACGCCCACACGGAATAGGAAAATCTGTAATGTTATTTTAAATTATCGGATGCAATACAGTAGGTGTACGTAGGTACTGTGTATGTTCAGTAAATACTTGATGCTATAACGATACAAGGTAAATAAAATATTGTGTCAACGTTTTTGTTTAGTCAACAAGGCGCCAAAAACAGTTGAGTTTTAATCTAAACAAATATTACAAAGAGAAAAGATTCGATTTTTTGGTATTGTTGTTTGATACGCTTTCATGCCAAAACAGCTAAACGGATTTGGATGAATTTTAGTTCATTGGTAGACCATGACCTGGATTACGACATAGAATGCTCTTTATCCGGGATATTTCTACGTAATTGAGACTTATACGAGTGAAAAAAGAGTTGCAGCCAGTGTTTTGTAAGACAAAGAATAAAACAGTAAAGCCACTATTATACTATGCTAGTTTATTGCCTGTCAATAAAACTGCAGCAACAAATGACTTGCACCGTCTAAACAGTGTTTAAACAGTGCAACTTTTATTGTTGCTGCAACTTACGGTATGCCATAGGCATTTAAATTGCACACTTGGGGGAGGCCTAGATCCAGCAGTGGACGTCTTTCGTGAAATAATGATAATGATAACGTCATATAAATGGTAACCCACTATGATAGACAGCAGAAAGTACCCGCGAACTCTCTGTAAACCCGAAACCGTAAACGCCTTAGTTTGTGTTAGCAGAATGTGTAAACAGTAAATACAGTGCCTTTGTGCAGCGAAACGGCTAATGAAGTCAATTTATGTTGTGGCTCATTATACGTACGTTCTGCTGTAAGATTGGACGCTAACTTCCTAAGTAAAGGTTTTGTAGGAAGTAAGTATAGGTAAGTTTAATAACTTGAGCAGAGAGAGAAATTCATGCAGTTTCGACCCAGAAGCTATACAATATACATATAAATAAATAAATAAATTTGAAAGTGTATGTTTTAAATTTCTAAATAACAGCTTTTTACTAAATGCATATGAAAGTATACGGTACCTATGCCTAACACTTTTTTTATTTTTCTGTCTCTTTGTTCCAGCTAATCTTCGAAACGGTTAGACCGATTTTGATAAAATTTGGCATGGAGATATTTGACCCTTGGGAAAGGTCATACACATCTATTCCATTTGGAAAATAACAGAAAACTGCACAGTGCAAAATAATATCTCAAACGAAGAGTAGCAAGGATCTATCACCCATCTCGGAAGCAGGTTGGCTGTAAAGCCAGTCCCATCAAACCGGTGTGAACCCGAAGTATTTACAAGATTTTTATCTTTTCAAGTCTCAATTCGCACAGTCAGGGTTCAAACCATACCGGTTACCCAAGTCAGATGCATCATCTGATGATTTATAAGTTTTCTAAGTCTGAAACAAATGTACCTTTTGCAGATTCTGGCTCCTGAAATACAGGTACTCTAACCTAGCACTGGAGCCAAGATCTCTTTTTCTGTAACCTGTTTTTATGGCAATAAAGAAAAAAAAAAAAAAAGATTCAAATGATGAAATAGAGATGTGTATGATTGCAATGTTCAGATAAATAAAGGTCTTCCTTTTCTAAGATAAACAGACTCCGTAATTATCTGTCTAAACTGAGTAATGTACATAATGTCTCATAAACCTTTCTTCATAAACTTCGTAACTTCCTATACTTACTAAGTTTTTAATAGCATCCTCTTTGATTCGTTCCCTCGTTTATTATAAGCCATTGTTTAGTTACTAGAGGTCACCTCTGAGCTTTGACTCGGTGAGGAGTCGTGGTATGTCTGTCCGTTTGTTGATGTTTATGCAATTGTTTTATATTTTTCTATTACTCTGTCTAGGGCTGCACTTCACCTGCACCAAGAGCCTATAGCTGACCACTGACAATCAAAAATGCATTGTATCTTCAACACATTAAATTCCAATTTTCTTTGCAGTTAATTTGGTTCCTAAGACTGTTGGTTCTGTAGTCTAAAAGTATTCGGATCCGCCGTACTCTCCGGTTCTCTGTGGGCGATGGTACTGGACATGCAATATGAATTGTACCGCGACTAGTGCAGTCCCCCAGTGATGTCGATGTAAGTACGTTACCCACCGTATCCCTATTCATATATCATAATTTTCTTATGGGAATTGTTTAGCTACTTCGTTGCCTGCATGATTGTTTCGAAGATATTTCAGACTTTAGTAGTCGGCGTCTGTTGCATGAGAGGCATCGTAAAATTGAATAAGGTGGGAGTTCCTTTCCTATTTTTGTTAAATGTTAAGTACTTATGGGTTTCTCGTGATTAGTTTTTTATATGTCATTAAAAATGTAATTATCGGTTCAGATAAGTTTTCATATTAAAACGAGCTAAGTGATAAAAGCACGAGAGGCTATTCACATCTATGGAGGATTGCAGAATGAATTTTTAAATAGATTTTTACTTGGACAACTTTTTGAAATTGAGACAAATAATTGGTGATGGTTCTGTGTAGCTTAGCCAATATTCGTGTTATTAATTGTGCCATTAATCTTACCAAAATAATGACTTCATTGACAGACGCATGACCACTGACCGGCTGTAATCGATAATATCATAACTGCAAGTTCTATTTAATTGTTTTCGGAATTTTTTTGGTGGTGTCATGTTCTTTAGATAATTATATCGATAGATACATAAATAACGGAACTATGCAGTCCAGAAAGGCTGCATTAGCCACATATGAGCAAACTCTCGTAATCCATAGCTGTCAAAAACAAAAATAATCGCTAAGCCGTTTGTCGAGCGGGGTAATTGTGTAACACACTATCAGTAGCAATAGGTTTAATTTTCACAGTTCAATAACATTCATTGCGTTATTTACGTTGTTGAGCAAACACGTTTTTCGAACATATGAAGCAATAGATTAGCAATATCCTTCAAAATGATTCAGATTGAGACTGATATTCTTTTACACAATTAGGGTACCGGCTATCTTTCGTGGTTCTTTGAGAGTCGTTACGGGTCGTCAGAAGCTTGTAAGTCTAACAACCAGTCTTACCCAGTAACTGGGTTGTGGAGGTCAGATAGGCATTCGCTCCATGTAAAATACCGGTATCCAGCTGCATCCGGTTAGACTGGAAGCTGGCACCAACATAGTTGGGAAAAGGCTAGGCAGATGATGAGTCACCGTAGCCGAATTCATGGGAATACACACATGTCGAAACCGTTTATTCATAGTCAAGATAAAACTTCACGAAGAATCTTTATAGACCAGGATGAGTAGACCATCATCAGTAATAGCAATCAGCAATCAAATTAAGTCAACAACAATCAAAAAACATTTAATACTTACGTAATATTCAATTAACACCGATAAAAGGAACACCTCTAGTCGTATCTAAGTTGGCACGTGATGCTGTAGAACAACCATATTGTGCTCATGTAACGGGATTTGTCCTACATCGGTCTGCCAATTTTACACGTCACATTAACTCCTGGATACATCGTGGATAAAAATATATTATGTTTGTCATATAATTGTGTTTGGATTGGTATTCGGTTATTATTGTATTGTTTTGTTTTTTCTGTAGCTAATCTATAGTTGTCCTTATACATAAGTATGTGTGAAATTGGGAAGATGTTTGGTACACAGTCAGGTTTACAATTGAATTGATTCGGACAGAATTCGTCTCACAAATAGGACATTAGCCATCATTGGCCATTATTTTTAGGTGCTTTTTGTTGTGTATGTAAGAACTAACAAATTGGATTTTTATAGCGTATTTTGTGTCCCACTGCTCGGCAAAGGTTTCTCCTTTTTTCTTCCAAACCCTGTCTTGTGCGATCTCTGGCCATGTTGGCCTTGCAAATGATATTAGATCGTCACACTGTCACCACATTCGCCTAGGTATATGTCTTGGTATTGTCAATGTCCTGCCTCAGGCGTCCAGTGAGTGACAATCTTTGCCCATCTCTCCGGGTGCAGTCGTGAGACGTGTCCGGCTATCTCCCATTTCAGCCGGGCTGTTTTTTGTCCAACATCCGCTACTTGAGTTATGGAGCGCAGCGATTTTATTTAATAAAAAAATTAATGAATTATGTCTTTAAATTATGTGATACTTTTTATCAGGATACAAAAAAAAGTATGTTTCCCTTGAATGAAAGTGCCACCCCGGCCAACATGCTAGTATAAAAATCCTCAAATTCTAGGATTGGACCTACAATATAGGCTACTTTACTACTGAATATTGGATTATTATTTGAGGCATGGCTCCTCAATTCATGTGGGCACTACCTATGACATAATATTAAATTTCCTGCTTGTGAAAACACACCATATTACAGCACTTGAAATTTTGATAATTGCTGACAAAAATAATCAACATCAATGTGCAACCGTTCCACAGATACGATCTCCTACCTCACAACCACGGAAATCTATTACTGGCACTAGCAAATAAGTGCATATCCAAGACATTAATACAGCAAAACAATGTTAAACGTCTATTAGAAAGCGTGCTATAATTTTCTCAATACTAATTTAAACTGTCCTATTAAGTAATGGTAAACTAAGCTTTCCTAAACATTTACTATTTTCTAGCAAACTATTCGCTACACGTTTGTGTAACTCACGATTTTTCCGCTCTCAAGATATATGGTCAGTTTGTACCAGCTATCTATATCTTCACGATTCCAGAGTGAACAGAAATTCAATTAATGGCGATACTAATTATGTTCTCACCAATCAGAGCCACGTTTTGCTTTAAATCGGAGCAGTGATCAGAAGTGTGTAGGTATGGTGGGCTAATATTTTAGGTTGCACGACGATGGGTATGTGGCAATTTATTTGCTTTTAATCCACTGTAAAATCTCGTTTTAATTGAGCAAGTATTATTATCTGCTACAAATGAGTTACGTGTTTATTGATTCTAGGAAAACATTATCACTGTTAAAGCGTTAAAAAACTACTAACAGAACCTAACTAATTCCTAGTAGGACTCTAACAACAAATAGTGTGATTACCTTTATTTGCACAATGTGTAGGATGTTCTAACACATGAGTAGCTAGCATAATCAGCCTTGTTCCCACATTCCTACTGCTGGGACAGAGGCCACCTCTCTGTGAGAAGGAGTGGGCCTTAATCACCATGCGGGCCCAGTGCGGGTTGGTCGACATCACATGTCTTCGACTTTTTCCATTGTCCTCACGTTGTCTTTCTTCACCGTTTTGAGAGCAGTGGTGATAGCTAAAGTAAAATGCCTGCCAGGGTTCGAACTCATGACCTACAAACTCGTAAGTTGGGGCAATGCCACCGGACCATAACTGTTCTCATGAGTAGCTAGATATTAAAATAAAAAAGAACTCACAAATTTTTTTTAAATGAATATAGACAGTAATGAGTAAATGCTTTATCTTTACCTTTACAGGAGAGAATCTCAAAGCAAGAATCTATAAGCAATGATATTTCAAAGCTTTACCATATTTCCTGTCTAAACATCGTATTAGGTTCACATTAAAACAAATTATTATGCACTAAAATTACCAATTTTCCAAGTTTATGGTCACTGTAGTGATACCTAAAGCGCTAATGGGTTTGTCTCGACACTTGGCGCCGAACTGTTTCGACTATTTATCAGTGCGTACTAACAATCCTTTTAATAATTCCTCTGGATTTGCTGCGAACTATCCTTAATGTGCTTTGAGACATTATTTTATGTCTGCGATTAAATTACGGGAAGATAAATTGAAGGACATGGTGACTTCGGACTGCGAAAGGTCGAGTGTATATTGTATTTCGTCAGTCTATTGTGGTCGGGTCATCGGGCTATTCAACTAGGCTCTGGGGACATAAAATGTAAATCATACAAAGGTATCTTTTCCCTAAAAATATCAACATTATGAATAGCAGTTTATTTGTATAGCAGTTTATTATCTCCTGGGGATCTTGTTATCCAAGAAGCAGGAAAAATACTCACGAAAGTCTGCGTCTGTCAATCTTTTTTCGTAAGATGGGGTTGTGGGAACTTGGTATATGCCAACAATGTTACCATACATCTAATGTACGTTTTCTCTTTTGGCATTTAGATTTAATAGTCTCCGATATCATACATTGACTTTTTCTCACAATTGTAAAATGATTGCCTTCACGTAAGCTTTACGTATTTTGCTACTCTAGTATTTTTATTAGGTAACGATTTTTAAACTAGATTTTACGAAATAAACAGAACTGTATAAAAGTAGTTTTACAGTTTCACAAGAAAATAATGGTATATAAGTTCCTGATAAGCCCAAAAACGGTTCCTAAATGGAAAAAATACTAGGTGCATAATCATAATTTGAATTGTATATTACATAGGAACAATGGTCTGTTAAAATGATTTCATACGCCCATTAGCCCGCTTGTTTCCATCAGATAAGCAAAAACAGAGATTTGTTATACAATCTTCATACAAAACGCTGACAGATAACGGTAAGTGGTTATTGAATGAGACAGTTTCTGACTTTATAATGCTGAGTTACGAATATGGGACGGAATAAAACAGTAGTTTTTGAAGTTGTACTACCTACTTACACTTACAACATAATGTTTAAGATACGATCTAGTGCGTAGACAATTTAGAAAGAAAGGGTACGGTATAAACAAGAACGTAAACATGGCAACAAAGTCTGGATTTATTAGCGAGAAATAGATGAAAGGTATTTTGCAACTCGCATAGGTCGAGCTCATGCTTCGAGGTGTCATGGCGATCAACTACAAAACGTCACTTACAAAGAAGATTGGCACACAAACTGAAAGGTATTGAAATTGAGACCCTATTCTGTACGTCGCTCGATGAAAACTCGACGTATTTTCTTTTGCAAGTTTATTTCATCATGTATGTTAGCACCTAAATCATGTAGTTCCATTTTCCGGGTTCACGCATTCGTATTCGATCGGTTAAGTTTATGAAAAGTTTTGAAGGCGGTTTTCATTTTGCTTTAAAAATGAACACAACAAAGACGGCATATCAAAGACACTACCTACACGTATAAGCAGCATATGTTCCCACTGCTGGGACTCAGGCCTACTCTCTTAGAGTAGAAGTGTGCCATAATCCACCACGCAGGCCCAATACGGGTTGGTAGATGTCACATGTCTTCGAATTTTTGGTTCGAGGACATGCCGGTGTCCTATGATGTTTTCCTTCACCGTTTTGAAAATTGGGTTTGAACCTACCTACAACTCATAACTCGCGTTACCACTGGGCCACCACTGCTCTTTCTTTCTTCAATATACATGACGGTAACGGATTTTTTATGCTAGTGTGTTTATTAAGGCGATTGGCACCCTGCACCGCATTACGCAGAGGGGTGCGTGAAACGGAGCCACATTCCCCGCACGGAAGCGCGTTTTTATTGAATTAGTATGTAAACAATATTCAGATGCGTTTTTTTTTTTTACTTATTGACACATTTTTTTAAATATTGTGCTCTAATCTAATCTATTTTAATACCCATACCATAGTTTTAATCTGTGGAAAATGTAGTTTGTAGTACCTACTTATATTTGTAAAGTTTATTGTTAAGTTATTTCCATTTTATTAATATGCTACTGTTTGTCTACCCTTACAAGTAAAATAAAATAGAGAAAAGTAGTAGGTAATATTGCTATTTATTCTATACATTCCATTCACATTATAAGCACCTATTTTCCCTACTAAAGTGTTTATTCTATTTGGACTCTCTCCTCCTATAAATTAATTCAATAGAATCGCTTTCGCTTGCATGTCTTGAAACATTCATAGTGCAACACCGTTTATCAACTTAAGTCCTTTTGTCCGCGAAATCTTTAAGGCAACAGAGAGACTTCAGAGCAAACCAATGATTCATACAGCGTAAAATTAAATGTTCATTATCATCGTACTATTTTAAAATAGTACGTTTACAAAAAATGCTTGTGTCCGAGGACTTTTCGTCAATATAATATACTCGTATTAACCAACAAGTTAACTGTTCTACTAAACCTAGTGAAGATGTTCAAATCTTTAGCCACTCTTTTAACACTTGAATATATCAACTGCTTTCCTGGTCCTTATTTTTGTCGTCCTAGTGAAGATACTGAATTGCTCATCATGTTGAACATGTTGAAGACGTCTTCTCCCACTACAAAATATCAAATGTCATGGTTGCATAGCAACCGTTTCCCTATTGAAGTCCATAAATCCGTGGATATCGGTTAATGTATGTCCTACATAACAGAAATGCTCACCATGTTCGGACATGTAGCAGACAACCTGACCTCTCCCAGTCGAAAAGATCAAATTTCGTCGTACATACATTATTGAATGATTCCCCAGTCCACGAGTTGTCACATCAGTTATTGTAACTCCTACCTAACAAAGATGCTCAACATGTTCAACACGTGGTTCGGATATGTAGCAGACAAGATACCCTCTGCCACTCGAAGAGATCAAATTTCATCGTGCAATAACGACTGTTTCCCTATTAATGTCCTTATGTCCGCAGGCTGTCAACGTCAGCCGAGGCGCCTCAACAACAACAAACTAATGCTATTGAAACGACAACGCGGTACTCCGTATTTAGACCTGACGGTTTAAGTTGGACGGACATCGGACGTTAGCTCTGTGTTGCGCTGTTCGGAGGCTAATGGTTCAGTGTTTGTACAGATGTCTCTAGATTAAAGAAGGTTTTATGGCTAGCTGAAGTTTGAGATTTCGTTTTCTCATAGAACAAAGAGAAAAAAATCAAGGCTCGATTCTCAATGAGGGTTTAGTTAAACAGCGTTAGTTATATGTTTCCACAACACACATAATATATTAAAAAAAATTAAAGGAACCCTACGTAAGCGAAATTAATATCAAGTCAAGTGTAACTATATGTTACAAGAATTCATAATCATGTATGTGGAGTGTGAGATAGCACAATAATTACCCCAGCTCATGTATATTTAAACCACCTAGCTAAGACTTTTTGCATTAGTCTATCATCAGTCATGGGCGACATAGCAGCAATTATATATGTAACATGAATAATCATAGCCAGTGTAATTTATATTTTCCCACGAGGACGCTAGATAACAAGTTAAAAGCCAAGTTAGAACTAGTTCTCATGTAATGGGTCTCTGTCATTGTCACTTTAGTCCGTGCATCCAGTTTCCTGACTCCATGTCCTGTGCCATTATAACTTGTAACAACTTTAGTCTTTGTGCACTGAAACATAAAGTTGATATTCCTACGAATGTCAATTTGTGTTCTCGCTTCGTTTCAGATGCAGTAAGTACAGTCGTCACAATGTCTACAACACATGTTTAGCGGTGGCCTCTAAGACTGTGACAAGATAAAGGCGGGACGCTGTGACATAAAAAAATATGGCAATTAGTAACCCAATTTGTAATAAAGAATCGGTGTCCTACTTGATTCAAGGTCCATTGAAAGTGCTGATCGATATTAGTTTAGATATTAACGTCTGCCTAATAACAATTACGTATTGAGGTCGTCGTTGGGATGCATAGATCAACCAGTCTGAAACTTTAGAACTTAGAGATGAAGTTTGAATGTAACAGCGCTACAACGCTGCAGTACTCATCAAAGCGCTATTGTTGAGAGTGTTTACCTATATCTTCAGATCCACAGTGAAGCAAACACTTAAATTGTAGTGCTAAGACTATCGTTGGGAGGCAAACAGAAACAATGACCGTTAGAAATTCCACTTGAACATTATGTTTCGTGTTCAGAAAGCATCAATTTAGTTGCTTTAATTTTTTTCATCTTTAAATTCTTCGGCATTCATGTTCAATTCTATTGCAACTCAGATTTTAAATGGAGTAGGTATGCGTATTGGTAGTATTGCACTGTATTTTTCTAATGTAATCACACCAAAATTGATTATAACTATTTTCTCATCACCGCTGACTTTAAAGCCGTGATTCCTTTGCTCCACACACCAGTGCATGTAAAGAACAAATGTATGATGCGTGCACATGAATACCACGTCAGGAGGATGCATCTCATATTCAAGTCCCGGGCAAATCATTTGTTCGCAATTTTCTACGTCCAGAACAATCTCCGTAACAGCGAGATGGGGAAACTAGATACCTTGTTTGGGTACTAACAAAGTAATTTGTGCTGTATCTGTGTTTACCTATTTATTTTAAGCCCTGTTAATGCTTTATTTAGGAAGATGGTTCTTGCCTTATAATTTTTTGTTGTCACAATTTTTTTTATAATAATTTCGATTTTGACTAAGCCAAGTTCTAAAGATTAGAATAAAAATATACCTATTGATTCTGCTTCAACATTGAGCAGCAGTTGGAATCACGACTTTATTTCAATAATTCAATCTTTCACATCAGCACGTCAGAAAATTGAGAAATTAATAAAAATTTGTGAACTTTAAAGTATTATTGCAACAATAGACATTTTGTAGTAAAGCGATACAATTAACATAAAATGCGATAAGTAATAATCTGAAGCCAAACTTCAATATAGTTGTAATAGTCATTGTTCTTGACGAAAAATAAAATAATTACGTGAACAAGGAACCGCTAACATTACGACATATGAACAAAACACCGAACAAAAGCAAAAGGCGGAATCAATCAAGAAATCGGTTATTTTACGAGTACTCTTACTTTATCTGTCTTTGCGTGTAAATTGCTTTTCGGTTTTTTTCTTATATTATGTGGAGCACATCGTGGTTAATAGAATTGTCATTTTAAAAGCAGTTAAACAGCTCGTCAGGGAGTTTTGAAGCTTTTTAAATTAGCTGTACCTACTGAGTTTGATTTGCAATGGTTCCGTTTTCTCATGTCTATAGGAAATAGTTGTTCATTAGTCATGTACTTATTCATAATTTATTTGCCAAGTTTTCAGTGATACGTTAATTGTCTTCTTGGTTTCACCTTAATTGTTTTTGTTTTTTCTAATAAATTTTCAGTTGTATGTTAATTATCTTCTTTACTATCTTTCCTATGGTACTTAAATATTTGTAGTATTCAGATATGACTTCCAGAAACATCATCTCAACTATTTCTTATAATTATTTCCCAATCAACTCCAAGTCTCCTGAGTCTGTTCCCTCAAACATTTAATACCTTTGCTCATCATTTTCAGCCATATATAGCTCCACTAATAACGCCAGAATATAATCATTAAAGCTACCGATCGCCCGGGTGTTGGCCTCACGCCGCTGCGATTTTCGTGCGGAGCTTCAACGATTTCCTTATTGCCCCGGGATCGGTTCCCAGCAACCATTCGTGGCTTGCGAGCTTTGTTGCGTCCACGCAATCCCTACACATACTCGTTTCATGTTGTTTGAGATATGCCCGCTTATGTGTTTTACTGGTTCTCTTGTTATTCAAATTTATCTGGAAATTTGTGTTGTTAAAAGGTATAAAGCATTGTTTTGTACAGTGTGGTCGCAGTTGCATATGGATATTATTCATGTTTCCTTGAGTGTCGTAAAAGGGGTTTAGAGGTTATATTTGACTAATGAACAGCAAGCAGTATCTAACTTTGCTTTACCTGTTTTTGTGAATTAGATTCGTCTTTGCAAACTGGAACCACGATAGGAAAGCTCTAGGATTGAAATTATTTTTAAGGCTTAAAACGAATATTTTGTAGCATCAACATTATCATCGTTTGCAATTCAATTCATTCTGTAAACTTATATGATTGACTGTTGTCAATTTGGACACCTAAACGCAATTCCTTGGATATCAGTTCTCAGTTCAGAGTGATTGATTAGAGTCTTGATCTAGCTTTCATAGATTTATCTTAACAATTCTGCTTCTAACTAGAATTTTAACCTTATCGCACCTCTAAATGTATTCCTTCTAAACGCGTTCGTTGTTCAGTCAAAGGGGAATATTTAGTATTAGATGCTAGTCGTATCGATAACTTTATGTAAATATAGAGCATGAAAGTGGTTGTTCCTGCTCAATCAGTAGAAGTAGATATTAATTAAATCTTATCTAATTGGTCCTAATAGCTGTATTTTGCGACAGTAGCAATTTATCGCACTTTCCTTACATGGCTGGGTCACAAGGCTTATTTTTTATGATATTAATTTCTAACGCGTTTATTGTCTCCCACGTGTTTCCGAAAGGGGCAGGCTATGTGGTATTATGAGTTTCGACAGTGAGGAATTGCTTGAAGCCTATAAGTAGCGATGAAACTAAACTATCTATCTATTGTGAAATATCAGCGCTTTGATTGCGTAATACACTATAAAATGACAATCGCTTTTAATTTAAAACTAGGTACATAACAAACCTGAAAACTTGGTATTTTCGACAACTAGATCAAAATAATGTATTTATTTATTATTTATTTATCAACGTAATGTATTTCGTTGCATTGTTAAATTGAATATTATTGTCAATATGATTGTGTTTTGCAATTGGGTTACAGGTGTGTGATGTAATTAAAATATTGCTTTTTCTTGTCTTTTTTTTTGTTTTTGTTTGCTACATTTAAAGTGGTAATCCAGTTCATAAACTGTCTGCCTAATTTCATCCAACGGCGCACGCCAGTAGAACTCCCAGACAGCTGCATGATTTTATCCGACATCTTACAACAATCATCATCGTATTTCAGCCAATTTACGCAAAACCTTAAACCTTCCTCACGAATCAATCCGTTCATTGAACAATCTAAACCGTATGAAAGAAATCGCTTTCAGACAGACAGACATATGAGGCGGGGGGACTTTATTTTGTAATAGGTAGTGATTTGCTTTTCTGCTCATAAAACATCAGTACCATTGGGCAGAACAGACTAAGATCTAACCATGTAGTTTTATTATCAAAAAGAGATAGGCCTAAACAAAACAAGAAGGATACTGATCCTTCTTCACACTATAGAATAATTAGCCTACAATGTTTCCACTGCTGGGACACACCTCCACCGCCTCCTCTCAGTGGGTCGTAATCCACCACGTGAGCCCACTCTATGTTGGTAGATCTCACATGTCTTCGAATTTTTGGTTCTAGAACAAGCCGGTTTCCGGTGTTGAGAACAGTGGTGATGAAATAATTTACACAAAGTAAAGCGCCTGTCTGAGTTTGAACCTACGACCTGCAACTCGTAAGTCGCGGCAGTTACCACTTTGCCACCTGCTCTTAAGTGTATTAAATTATTTTTCGTGACTTCAAAATACAAAGTAAGACTTTAGAAAAAGGTTTAGCAACAGAAAAGCCCGGTGTGTTAATAATATCGTACTGTGATCATTAATATGCCTGCCAAGTATAGTGATTATGGCATTACTCCGGCCGTGATCCTGCTGTTGGCTGTAGCCCTCGGCCGAATGTTAGAGAATGCTTATTTTGTATGCAATATACGTACACGTTTTGTAGTGAACCTTTATATTCGTGTAAATTGATTTGGCTTGTAGCATCTTGGGGAGGAACACGCACGCGATTTGCAATCGTTCTGCTGTTTGAGTTTTAAGTGCAAACAGTGCAATAAATCAATAATGATGCCGATACGTAAACTCGCAAAGGATCGTAGCAGTTGGGGTTCTGCTTCAGTTTCTGTCTACTGCCATGGGAAGAACGCGTGAGTATATGTATTTGTATGTCAATAATGCCTTGTGGTATACATATAAACGCTCTGTAAATATGTACACAATTATGATATTGAAAGTATTTAACTACAAAAATATAAAGTAAATCTCGAGATTCTAAATTTTTAAAAATCAAGATTTTAACGTCAGAAACCATTATTTTTCAACCACATAGCCAGATTCAGCCTTTAACCCCGCGGGCCCAATGTGAATTGGTAGATGTCAAATAGGTTTTTTCGAAATTTTGGTTCTAGGACATGCCGGTTTCCCCATAATGTTTTTCGTCATCGTTTTTGAGAGCGGTGGGGATGAAAATAAATATACAAAGTAAACCGCCTGCCTGGGTTCGAAACCCATGACCTACAACTCGTAAGTCGGAGCCGTTACCACTGAGGCACCAATGCTGTCAACCACAAAAACAATAAAAAAATCTTAAAAATAAATCTCATGTTCGAAATACAACCTTTCATATTCCATTCAAGATCCTCATGCAAATAAAATAGAGTGTTCCCGTTTGAGCACCTACTTTTAGAGCACCTATGCATGGAACACCAAAGTTGTTCCCATTTGAGCACCAATCAATATTTTATATGGGGGATGGGGGATATAATAAAACATATCGATAAAAACTGGCACTACTTTTATTATCATATAAATTTTAGGAAACTTAAAGTAATTATTATTAATATCACAATCAGCCTTATGTTAAAACTACGCTTACAAGTTATTATTCCAAATGCAGTAACAATACCATACAGACTAGGAAACTCGGAACAACTGGTCTTCGGATCCAAGGAGCCTGTATTATTAGGACCCACTGTGATCTAAAACAAAAGAATTCACAAACTGTTTTGAATTTAAATATTCTTCATTCATATTACAACTTTGTTAATATAGTTGTTATACAAATAAGCCTGTTATGCGTCATTGAAACTCCGTTTTGAATATCATGAAACTCCGTGGGGAGCAAACAAATTAAGGTACTGAGAGTTGATAGTAAAAAAATTGTAAAAAAATATCCCTGACCCTTCAATCGGTGACCCTATAAAAATCAGGTTACTTAGACATTGCTGTGGAGTAAGGAGTATGTTCTGGTATCCTTAGTCTATTTCTGTCTTTATTTTTTTTATGGAATATCGAAATTTTTAGGTTTGACATAATATTTTCAGCATTGATAAAGTTCTGGTATATACCAACTAAGTAAAGTTTGATCATCGAAATGTAAGACATTCATGCCTGAACCTCCATACCGTAACTACATTAATTATTGCATTTTAATATTTTTAACCAATTGCCGTGTAACTAATATACTATTTATTTATCAGCTATTCATCCAACAACTAAAACATGTGGAATATTTTGGACATTCCAATCCAAATCGAATAGGTATTCCACAAAAAGTTTCTACAATCAGTACCAAAAGACAAGTCTGCCCGCATAAACATTCATCTCAAGAATCTCAACAACCAATACACTTCTCATACTCAACACAGGTATTTAAACGGAAGCCGTTTGCAGATGCACACAAACGGCCGTTCCTGACCGTTGCTAATTACTCGGTTAATTTTATTGCAAGCCGGTCTTGCTCTCACTTTCGACGCGACTTTGCTCGACGACGTCGAAACGACAAATGAATGCCGACAAGCATGGTTGATTCGTGCGTAGGGCTGTACAGGTTCTGGATGATTCTTTTTTTTCTTGGAATTTAACGGTTGTGCATGGTTTTTAAAAAGGCATTCCAAGATAAGTTGATGTCTGGGAATTAAGTAGAATTTGATGAAAAAAATCCATGCGTTTGTAAGTTACTTAGAAACAGATGTCCCAGTGATGCTTATGCAATGTGAATGGATGTTATTTTCAATATGGTTTTGTCTGGAGCTTATTTTGATTTCACGATGCAATCAATCTCTAAATGTCGAACATAAATTGTATATTGTACATAATATACAATCAAGGTATGAGGAAAATGTCGTGAGGAGAGTTTTGAGTATGAATTTCGATGGCTCTAAGAGTAGGGGAAGACCAAAGAAACGATGGATGGACTGTGTGTATATGATGATATGGTTAGAAAGGGGGTGACTACCGAGACGACGACTAATAGAGAAGTATGGAAGAAAAAGACATGTTGCTCCGACCACAAATAAATTGGGATAAGTACAGGAGAATGATGATACAATTACGGTATCCGTGTATATTATTGTATAGCACATAATGTATAAGACATTATGTAATGCATCACTGAATTATAAATGGTTAAGCAAATGTGGAGGCCTAAGATGTATTTTTACGCTTAAAAATTGCAGCATAATCAGCCTATTATGTTTTTTGTTAGCTATAATCCACTAAGCGGGCCCAGTGCGGGTTGGTAGATGTTACATGTCAAATATTGCCAAACATGCTTCAAACATAATGTCTTCTACCTACTAACATACTTGCATCAGCACTGCCGCAATACGAAATTACTTCGACGCCCGATTGTTTTTTTTTATTGGAAGAAATCTGTTAATAATGCTCAGCCCTGGAGCGACCCAGTGCCTGACCGGCTCAACGTCACACACCGCTTGTAATTGGCGACAAGCTGTTACTGCACAACTCTTGCTCTATAAGGCGATTATTTACACCCCAGGAATTTATGACAACAGATAATTTCGCTAACCCGATCGCTAATAAGGTATTAATTACCGACCCAAAGTTTACGCTCCACGGAATACCCATTAAAAGTTTAAAGTGATTTATTAAATATTGCCGGTCTGAGTAAAACCTACTGAGCATGATCTTGGTAAATGGATTATCAATCTATGAACTGCGTAAGTGCGTACTCTGAAAATTTTGACTACTCTGTGGTTGGTGCAGTCCATTGCTGGTTTAGTGGTTAGTATGTTGGCATTTGTGTTTGATAGAGCAGTAATGGATAGTGAAATCCCTTGAATTTTTGTACCTGAATAAAGACACAAGATAAACTTTTAATAGCATCATAAACGCATTTTGTTAAACAACACCAATTTACAAAGTAAAAGTGACGTCAATGTTATGAAGCTCTTGTCATACATAAGTACACAAAGACCTTTTCCTGATATCACAAAGTTAAATTACAAATTACCACACTTTGTACGCTTATAAATGTTGGCAACAAACATGGAACAAACAATTGTAATCAAGCATTTCTTTTTACGGCAAAGTTAGGCACAGTTATGCCAGTGTTGGCTTGTTTATTTAGTAGGTAACTTTTGCTACAATTTTCCAAAACAATCAAACCACTTTTGAAGCAATTGAAGCAATTCAATTTAATAAGACTTGCCTATTAAGTAGCCTAACCTACTTTTAATTATTGGCTTAATTTATAATTTTGCGCCAAATCTATTGCGGACGTCATCAGGCTTATTGGTTGTGCCCATAAAATGGTCAAAAGCCTTTTAAAAATAATGTGGTCTGGCTCAAACCCCGTGACTAAAGCATTCGGTTAATTTAACCTGTCACGAACAAGAAAAGTCTGGCAGTCAAATGAATCAGGTTAATGTAACCAATGAGTTTTTTTTTTATCGCAGGAAGGATTGTTAATTTACATGGGAGGCTATGGAACGCCTCCGTTACCAGATTGTCCACACCACTCGGGTCTGACGGCCATGACCACCATCCATTGTGGTCCGAATGCAACTCGAATCGGAATCAATCGAGCGCCAATGTCAAAAAACTCGAAAAAAACTGTGAGAGTCGTTGCTAGTGTTTGGGTGACAACACTAATCGAGTGTGCAATCGACTCCCCCACTGTTATATCCGGAGCTGAATACTTCGACATTTTTAATTTCCGCAGTTTTACTTTTAGACCGTGTTTTCTGGGTCAAACTGAATTGCAATGTTTATTTTGCTCATACCGATTAATCTCTTCAAATAGGTAGGTACTTTACGTATACCTTTAAGCAAATATTGCTTTATAAACATAGTGAATCCAAAATCTTCTGTTTAGTACAACAATCTTTTGAAACAGAGAAAGTGAAACTCACTAATCTACCTAAAGGATTAAGATTAGTTGATCGCAGTATAGAAATAATTTCACGTAACACCCTTTGTTACGACTGCACCGGTTCGCCCCACCTCTAGTCTAGACAACATAGGTGAAAAAACACCTTATGTTCAAAAAAACTGACCCCATTTGATAGGCACGTATTTAGAACATACCTAACTGATTTTACCTGCAAAGCTATTATTTTTTTTTCATTTCATTATGTATTTCGAAATTTAACGTGTTTAAAGGACAATAGTCTGTCGGTTGAGTTTTTTGGTTCAAATCAAAGCATAAGACCTTTAATCTCACTTTGTAGGTTTCAGCTTTAAGAAAAGTAAAGTGGGGCTACCTCGATGGAACGGCAGCGGGGTGTGGTTGTTGAGCTTTATCGCAAAACATGTTCCACCTCCTATCCTGCCCTCTGTGTCTCAAAACATGCAGTCAATGTGACCTCTACGCTGCGTCTGGTGTTGCCAAATACAGCCGTGCCAGCGACACAAAGAAGAAAGAAAGAAACGAAAAAATATTTATTGTGACTCGTGTAGTCTTTGATACTATTACTAAACTAAACACAGTGAAAAAAAATTATAAATAAAAACAAGTTATTAAAATAAAAACAGTAACAAAAACAAAAAAATTATCAAAGTCCTACACGAGGCCAAAAGGCTTCTATCTCAGCATAATGCTGCAACACTTAAAAAATAAATCTCGCAGCCAAGAAGATGCTTTAAGAAAAATCATGACACTTTTTTATGACATCACGAAAAAGAGCGTTCTATGGACGCTTTAGTTAGAGGACAATGAAAAACATGCCGTAAAGCTGTCTACAAAAAGTCAAGTTGGCAATTTCAGAAAACGAAAAGCTGATAAATGCTTTAATTAATTAAAAGTGTGCTAATTGCAAGTGTTTCAAAATAACAAGTTATTTTCCAAGTGCAAAAACATTCCAACATTCTTACTTACTCCTTTTGCTTCAAACAGATCAACATCCCTGATACTCGTATAAGGTCAAAGGATGAACTGGGTTACCTATTTTGTCGTTGATACTTATAAATGGTCTGAAACGTTTTTTCTTTATATAAATTATGAAAGAGGTAATAAGTTAATAAATTATAATTATACCTTTATGAAAGGGCATTCCTTTAACACAAATCATACTCTAAATATGTACTACACTGCAATGCCAAAATAGTGGTCCACAATCGTGACTTTTACTTTTATGTAATATTGTAGAAAGCTACTCTAAAACCACAATGATTATGAGTGCATTAAACTCATAATGCATGTGGTGTTAGTAGTCATTTATTATTTGCGAGTGCGTTTGTGAGTAACTCGACATTTGTAACCTTCGCTTTCCATTGAAACAATTAAATCCGGCAATTATTTCCTTAAACGTTCTAAAGCTTCAATCACAAGTGGGCCATAAAAAAAATAATTTCACGTCGCTACAAATTGTTTTATTTCACCTCACTGAACCATTTTATCTCTGACTAAAATGGCATTGAATTTTATTGATGTAGGACAATTAAATTGTATGGTAGTCGTGATGATTTCAGCTTTCACTCTCGGTTCGCGCACGCATACCACGCCCTCTTGGATCAAATACCGGGAGGTGACGTAACACGTCGTATGGCACTCGAAAGTTACAGTCTATTTGCATTACCGTGATATATTGAAATCAGTACATTGATTTATTTGTTCACTCGACCGAGCTGCTCAATTATCGGTGCGATCAAATGTCAAATAGTATAATTCCATTCATTCGTTGCGGTTTGGTCTACATGCTGTTAACATTATTTTTCATTCGCTAATCGGTCGCCTACTGCGTTTTGTTACAACATAAAATTATTATGCTGAACAATTACACTTACGGATTTGAAAAGCATGTTAACAATGCACATCTTATAATACTAGATAGAAGATACTAAAAGTTGAGATAACTTTTTAAACAAAGAAAATGAACTGCATTAATTGAACTCTAATTTTGTATTTGGTGGCATTAGGAGTAGTTATGGCTGTGTAATTCTATAAAAATATAGACATAGATATAGCTAAAATACTGTGCAGAAATCATTACATACTTTGCTAATTCGTGCGAATCGCCTATAGAAATAAAAAAATTAAAAATGACAACTCGACCGCTTCGGGCGAGTAAATTCATGCGAATCAACTAATAAGCCAAATAATTTTGGGGTCAAGTGTAATTGCCAATGATATACTTTCAGCTCTAACATTACCTACCAACAATTGTTTTAAATGTATCATTCGCTGCATTATCACTTTATCACACGAGACGTACTTAGTACTTACGTTGAATAAGTTCATCGATAAGGACTTCCGAGATAAACAACGTAAAGTACAGTTAGAAACTTAAGCAGGTACTTTAACCTTAGTACCTCTGTAATAGGACGCGTAATGTTGATGACGCTTATTTACGGTAAATCATATTATTATAAAACAAAATTTAATACAAAACTGATCAAGTGTGAGACTTTGTTGAGGTTTTATGTTCCACGGTTTATTAGGTTATTGACCTTCATTATGTAGTGGAGTTACCTATTACCTGCACAGCCTGCACAGCCTGCACTAGACAAGACTTTTCACCCATGTGACTTTTCATCGTGAGGCACACACTATTGTTGTTTGAAACATTACTTTTATTTTGTTAATTTTGTGTTTTACAAACTGTGTCCAAATAAACGTTTTTCTTTCTTTCTTTCAATCTGTTCCAAGGTATCTTTAGCCCAAACTAAAAAGAAAGCCTCGTTGGTTTAGTGGTCGCAAGCTCTACTGCTGAGCGTGATGTCCTGTGTTCGTTACCCAGGTCGGGTACCTAAAGTGTTTTTGTGTTTTCCCATCAGGAATTTCTCAGTAGCCGCATGGAGTCTGGATTTGTGCCTGGTTGATAGCAATAGGCTAGTCCCTATTAAATGGGTGTTCTTTAGGTACACGTTTACATAAACCTTCAGGAAATACATTCGTGTTGTTATGTTATTTAAAATGAAAATACAATCTGTCAAATTTCTTTAACAGATTTTCAACTTTATCTCTATTGGTATAAGTTTCAAGGTTGATTCGGACAATTTGACAGTTTCGGGTAGCTTGATGTGCTTTCGTCTGTACAATTTAGCTCGTGAAGTTAAAGTCACCTTCTAGTCTTCCACTAAAGCATAATTTCATCTCAGATTATCCATTGTTTATCTGTTACGTAACTCCAGCATCTGGGGTACACTTAGCGGCTACAGTAGCTACGGAACTGATGGTAAGATCCCAGCCAGAAATGTTTACACAACGTAATTTCCGAGAAAGATACACAAACAGACAGGAAACTACCGTTATTCCACAAAACAAACCCATTACCCGAACTACGAGAACCTACATCAAAACACCGAAAACCCATAACCATAAAATAACATCTAGTTTGTACACATAATTCTCACGCTTCTAATTAAAACCGACGTTCGCGTCATCCTCATAATATCCACAGAACCTCCAAATGTACAGTTACACACAGCTCTTCGTAAATTCCTTTGACTATCATTAAAAAAAATGTCCCTGTTAATCAGGCACTTGCATGACGTTTATAAGGTCTCGTCAGGGATTGATGTACAGTCGAGATTAGTCCGAATCGGTCCACTTGTCACTCAAGAAGTGTCGTCGCATGCCATTCATTAGTTTAATGATGCTGGCTTTCGGAACTACCCGAGACCCAAAGCAATTGGAGTGGAACAAATTGGTGCATTACGAAGCCTATAATGTTTATAGAATGGTTGTTTTCTAAAACGTTATGGACTTGTGACTTGTTAATGTATGTCGAAGCTATTTCGAAGATAATGGGAATGGAGGTAAATATTGCTTTTAAGTTCACTTTATGAGGAGTTCAATAACTATTTTGTAAGCGAATAAGTATCTTTATTGCTTACTCAATGATGAGTTTAAAAACAGACGTCCAAATCCGTTCGACTTCGAAAAACCGACTCCGGGAATCCGTCGAACTGTGGTTAATGGTTTTGATCGCTTATGGCTGCTTTTGATTGCTTGATGATTTCTTATTTTGATTGTTGTTTTTATTTATATCTAATCGTCTGCACTGGTGGACGTCATCACGTCAATGTCGGCTGTCGCCGAAAACTAGCGCTGGGGCTCCGTCTCGTATAGGGTTAGCATTATGCTGAGCGATGGCCGTTTCGCGTGGATGTGACGCATGGTTTTCTCCCAAATTGTTATTTTGTTTATTTATGTGTTTGTGTTTTTTTAATGCATCATGTTTGCCACAATTAAACGTATTTTATTTTTCTTTCTTTGTCGCTACGGCCAATTAATCCAGAGGGGCAATTCTCGTCATTTTAAGATCGTTCACAGGCTGATCTCAATCTCAATCTGTCAAAAATACCCTTAATTTCCCTATATTTTTGAAAAGTTTTTGACACTGATTGTCGCTGAGATGAGACTGCGTCTAGATTTTAAACGTTTTATATTACGATAATTGGCCTTCAGTAAGCTTAGCAGGTATTTGGCGTATAAAATTGATCTGAGGTTCGTAAGTATTGGCTATTTCCAACAATGGACTGCGATATGCTGAGTTGATCTGATCTAAGAATATTTCTCATACACTCATAATTACTCAGACTTAATTACTGTAACGGTTAATCTTCTGAGCTCCTAGTCTTAGGTTTCTAATTAATTTTATAGTACTCCTACATCGCATTTCAGTTAGTCAGTATCCAATACTGACCATTTGACGCAAAAGCAATTAAATCTGTTCATAACTCAAGCACCAGGAAACATTAACATATCACAGTTCAAAGTTCAACATATGCACTGACATTTAATAAAGAAGCTAAATATGCCAGGAATAATGATATTTTGCACTAGACTGTCACGTAAATGATAAAATTCACATATTGTGCGTTCTGACAAAAATTATACCTTCGGCACAATAACATTCCTAGCAGTGTCCCGCGGTTTCACCGGCATAAGTTTCGATCTCGTAGAAATATCAAGATAAAAATGTTTTTATGTGTTAATCCTGGTTATAAACTATCCCTGTGACAAATTTCATCCAAATCCGTTGAGTAGTTTTGGCGTGAATGAGTAACAAACATCCATCAATCCATCCATCCATCCTCACAAACTTTCACATTTATAATAGGAAAGTAGGAAATAGGATACTAGGATGTAAATGCTAAACATATTACATTGCTTTGTATTTATCGTGAAATAACGGCATTAAACGTATAAACGTTTATATGAAAATAACGAAGGGGTGATAACCATTTTTTTAATAATGTTATAATAAATGGACTATTTGAAAAGTAAATGCGTGATAGTATACAAAACTTATAATTATACCTAAAAAGTTTTCACATTTTATCTTTCGTCCCTTACGAACAGAGATAGAAAGTAGGAACGATATAAATCAAGATCCAATATTTCACGAATCTGTTGAACACTATCAATTAATCATATCCGACAGTCGGGAACCCTCGGCTAAACTCGGATAAGCTCGGGAATAGGGTGGTGTAGTATACCAGCGGTAATGTAGATACGACACAGCTCTTCCAAGTAGTGCCTAGACTTACCTCGCTAACGTTTACACATTTATCAAATGAACCCGTTCATATTTTTGGAAACTATTTTCCATGAAGGTTGTTTTAAAGATTAGTTTGACGGAAGATTTATATCGGTGATTTAATCTGGCTTGGTTTATTATTACTGTTATGAAATGGAACATTAATAAGAAGTTGGGAACTTTTGAATATTGCTATAGCTTTGCTAATAACTACAATTGTATAATACCTAAAATATAATTGCTAACAATATTTTTATTATCATCATCATCTGCCTAGCCTTTTCCCCGCTATGTTTGGGTTGGCTTTCAGTTAAACCGGATGCAGCTGAATACCAGTTTAGACATTCGGGTTTCTGACGATCCGTAACGACTGTCAAAAATCCATGAATGACAGCCGGGACCAACGGCTTAACGTGCTTTCCGAGGCACGGATATCTCGGTATGTAATGCTCACCCATCCACGGACTGACCGCTGCAAGCGTAGCTTAACCTGATCGATCGATCCGTACGGATTTTGTTACTTATAATATAGTTACGAGTACCTCCTCAATATTCATTTGGTAAATATGTACAATAATAAATATGACCAAACCAATTACCTATTCAAATTCATTCACAAAATAAACACAATTATTTTAATCTAATCATTCGAAATTAATAATTAATTGCACATCACCACAGTAGCATGCTTAAACATGCCATTCAAAATGTGTGTGCAATAAATATTTCGTAAGCAAGGTATGTGTTGAATTATTTTAAAGAGCTCGATAACTGCTTACCCTAAAAGTCAGTGGTTGGCATTCATTGCAGTAATTATCCAAGAGACGTGACACATCCGCCGATGGCTGCTTAACTTCTTACTTTTTGCCATCACTTATTGCTTATTAGGTAAATTGAGTACGACATGCTGTGATGAGACCCTGCTGCACAAATATCAAACATTTTCTTGTGATAAAATATACATTTGATGGGCACCAGGCAGATGATTATGAATTGATGATGATGTTCAGATAGCTGTACTGCTGAGAATTTTGTTGTGCCACTTCATTCTTCTTCCCAGCTAAAGCACTATGAAGTTGTGAAGGGCTAGCGTTTTAGAAGACTACCTCATGTAATTTTGACGATCGACAAGTGCTGATTATCAGCCTAAATAAATATAATAATAGCAATAAAGGGGTATATCATTTGGGTTTAGATCGCGTCATAAGAAATACAACATAATTGGGTGGGTAAATATTGTCAGCATATTGGAATTGTACTGCTACTGAACCCAGTTGACGTATGTAGTCTACATACCCATACAAATGTACAAATAATCAGCTGTGGTGGTTGTCCCTTACATTTCAACCCACGGTTGCAGAAAGCAAGTCAATACCGCTCGACTTGTAATTACACGATCCCTAAACGCAGTCCGTATCCTTATCGAAGCCTTGCCGAAGATATCAAAGGAGTATACTCTTTTATTATCGAGCCTTATACACTACCCTTACATTGCAATGTAAAGACTTAAGGACCAATAATGTTTGTAGTATCTTAATAAGTACATATTCTGCATCTCCCGCCCCTGACCGGACTTGGCATCATCTGTTTATCACCAGTCTTTAACGCCAGTTATGACACTGGTAATTGTCACACTTTGCTTTAGGTAACCACAGTCCCTGATTTTTATCAAAACATTTTCATAATGCGCTTTGGTCTTGCAAATGATTGTTGAAATGATAATGTCGTTGTTTCCAAAACATGAATGTTATAAGTGCAGATTTTATTTCAATGTCTTTTATATAAACGTTATCTTGTTGAAGAACATCATCATTATTTGAAAGCCTTGGGACTGAATGATTATGGTTGTTCAATCCGTCCAAGGTTCATAGATCTCATCATTGATGTGTGCAAAATTGCATAACATTATGTCGAACCTTTAGATTTTCAGCCATCAACATCATGTGTTTTTTTTATCACTATCTTCTATCTGGTAAGCGATGATGCGGTTGACGATTGTAGTTGCTGGGCTAGAAATAACCTTTTCATTTGAGACAGCTATCAGACTTCGGGAAGGTGTACCACTCCTTAGCTGAGCCTACGCATAGTGAACGTTCCTCTTTAGTGTAATAAATAGTCTTTTAGTGTGCAAATTGATTTTATTAGATATTATTTAGAATGTTGCTCCATAAAATTAAGTAAAAGTTGCAGCCCATCCTATAACTACTTATTTAGTTATCTAGTCACGACACGGGTTGGTCCCACCAGCCACACCATATTTTGATAAATATTTCAAGTATCAAAATGGGCAATAACAACTTGCTAAATTAATTTTATCAAAAGATACATTGCCACTGTCGTTCAGTCTAATAATATCCTATCGCATGCCGTACCTAAGTCACTGTAAGATAATTGACCAGTAGCATAACTCTGAACAAACGACTGATGAGCCTTAAGGCACTATTACTACATCATCTAAAATAATTTTTGATCCAGAAGTTGTGCTTGTCACTTCGTAAGTTCTCACTTTCTTACATTCGCATACTTCTTATTCCTGTATATCGATGAAAATATTTGATTTAAACAGACTCGAATTGATACTGAACCGTTGACGTGGGTTACGGACAGAGATTTATATAGTCAAGTGTTACTACTGTAGAATGAAATACTGTGGCCAAGCCCAAATGTGACATGGTTACATACGCAAAGACGCAGTTATTATGTTAACTCCCCGACACATATTCAGAATATGTACTCGTAAGGCTACGTTTATTTTAAACAATTATTCGTCTTTATGTCTTACAATAAAACATGCTGTATTGCTTTTGGAACATAAAAACAAGTGCTACATTTCTTTTATACCTTTAGTCTTTGGTAAGACCACCCAATAGTCGTTGAGCTCTTCAAATTCTGAGTTGAGGTACACGATTACTGACAATTAATGCTTGCACTGACTGGGCTGGTCCACTTAAATCTGTGTGGTTTTTTCCTCAAAATACCATTTAAGGCACTTATCTACATTGTCCTCACATGATTCCACCAAGATTATGCCTGGACTCTGAATTTTAAAAGAGACTTTGAAACTTGAGGTTGTTTTGCTATTTCTTCTCAGGGGTAATCGGATAGGAAATATCGAATTGTAGCTTATTTTTTATAATATGAAGTGTAAAAGTGATTCCGATATCATATTTACAGAATAAACAATTTCATTTCAATAGGTAGTAATCATATGTTTATATTCTAAAAGGAAACTTTGCCTAGAAATAATTATATCCTGAGATTATGGTCTAATTGTAAGTGAAAAATCTAGTTCGCCTCATAACTGCAGGGCAAACCTTGCCTTTTGGGACGAAGCAGCTGTTCCTATGACTGCTAATGAATACGAGGCGTACCATTTAGGGAAGCGCAATCAGAGTATTTCCTGTTATACGAGTACAAAGTTATCTAACGCTAACTGCAGACGACGCATGTGTGAAGTTCCATTCATTGGCAAGAGAAGAATGGACGTGATAATTCTTCCAGATTATTAGTTGAGTATTAATTACAAATTTAAATTTCTAGTTGGTTCTGGTATTTTAATTAAATGTCTTGATGATGATGTTTGATGATGTAGAGCAGTGATGGCTCAGTGGCAATGGTTCCGTCTTACGAGTTGTAGGTCGTGGGTTTGAACCCAGCTAGGCGCTTTACTTTGTGTAAATAATTTCATCACTACTGCTCTCAAAAAAAGTGAAGTAAAACATCGTGAGGAAACCGGCATGTCCTAGAACCAAAAATTCGAAGATATCTGACATCTACCAACCCGCACTGGGCACGCGTGGTGGATTATGGCCCATTCCCTTACAGGAAAGGCTTCTGTCCGCAGCAGTGGGAATATTATAGGCTGAAAATACGATATTAACTGATAAGTTTAGCAAATTACGGTTTATTTATAACAAAATGAAACGAATAAGATCGTAACGTTGGTCGCGCCACTAAGGACCAAATTAATCGTATATAAAAAGCCGTGGTGACTTAAATTAGTCCTCGGTGAACTTTTTGCTTGCATTACCCAGTTCAAACTATTAACGCAAATGACTTAATTTGAAACTTAATTAGTTTATTCAATTAATTCATTCTTTAAATAAATAGTGGAACTACAATGTAAGCTGATGGATGAAAGACCACAAAACAAAGGATACATATTATTATTAACTACCAACCACCAACAAAGGCGCTTGGTCGTAATAAACAAAGTACCTTTAAATATATTTTGTAAAAACCAAAAGGTAGCGAAAACAGACAAAATATATAAAAAGGTAAAATATCATAAAGTGCAGACTTGCACAATAGGAATTATAATTGAATTCGACTGAAATATTTAAATCGCAATATTAAAGCTATTAATACTCAATACTTTTATTGGAAGTAGATTGGATGGATTTTTAGAGCACTTCTTAGAAACTAGCTTCTACCCGCGGCTTCGCCCGCGTGGATGTGGATTTCATGAGTTTAAATTTATTTGCGCAGAACGCTTATTCTTTTTCTAAAATAAAAGTAAGTTAGCCTAAGTTACTTCCTATAATATCAGCTATCCGACAGTGACAACTCCCGTCAAAATGCGTCCAACCGTTTCGGAGATTAGCCGGAACAGACAGACAAAAAAATACATAATATATTTTGATGTAAGTACCGTATATACTTTCATATGTATTTAGTAAAAAGCTGTAATTTTGACATTACAAACAGACGCTTTAATTTAATTTTTTTGTGTTAAGTATGTATGTTTTTGGGGACTGACTTTTGTAATTTGTAATTTTGACGTTCGAAAAGTGCTGACTGAGAATCAGCACTTTTAGAACGTCAAAATTACATTATATTTATTACTATTTTATTACCTAGTTTGAATAAATGACTTTTGATTTTGTTGTTACTTTGATGTTGATCGTGTAACCAATCCTGTCATTCAATACCTCCATAGAAATCATCCAATATCTGCTACCATATTAGTTCGCCGTAAACAGTATCCTTCCTAATATTATATTTGCTTAGGACAGCTAATAAAACATGAAACAGGCCGAAAATACACACAGTCTAAACGGGAATCGGCCATATTTTCAACGAATAGCAGTATTTAATCCTAGATAGGTATATCATGTTAGAGATTAGAACAAGGCTCCAATCTAGAGATATCCTTGTAGGGCCCGGTACTCCGCGGGGGCTGGGTAGACCCTGTTCTCTGTTAACGAAGTAAGGAGTATTAATATTGAATGGACGATGTGTCGGCGCAAGATTTCTTGTCTATAATCTAATAGCGATTTCTAACACTTCCGTGTTGTTCTTGAATATGATTAGGGGATTTTAAAAGTTGATTTTGATAAATGGTTCTTGTACTTGAGCTAAATGTTTGGCATGCTCATTTTTTTTTTTCTAAAATTTATCACTTATAATTTAAAAAAATAACTCAATTAAAAACTTGTGTTTTTATCTTAAAATGACAAGATTTTAATCAGTTGATCTTTCATTGTGTTGTTGACATAACAATTTTTTCAAAGTACTGTTTTCATGCATATTTTAAATCAATCTGTCGTAAAAGCAATTATCCTACCTCACTGTTACAGCCGACTAGAACGTCACCAACTAGCAACACCATAAGAGGATACAGAACACAGAACGACTTACTTCAACGATAACACTCCTTAACGATTGATTGTAACTTAAATTAATGCTCAATAAATATGTATTTATGTATCACCACAGCGTTCTCCTTTTACGAATGATCCGATCTCCAACATCGACCTATGACATACCAGTCACAATAAAATCTTAAAACGGTTAGGAAAAAAGCAAAAGGATCACTGGGCTACAGCCTAGAATCTAACAGGACCAATAAATCATTCGCTTCCATTGATTTTACGACTTGCTATGATAGTAAATAACAGAGATTCATGAAGTTAAATATTTTATACGTACTTTTTTTGTATGTTTTCGTTCGAGAGCTAAGTGCATATTTAGTGTTTATGCCAGACTCAATTACATATCGATTCGATTGTACAGTGTACGTTTTTTTTGTATTTTTTTTTTAGAGCGTTATTCTTGCCGCAGAAATTTTGAACGAAAACGAATTTTGATAAGACTTATTTGAAAAAATATGTGTTATTTTTGGTTTACAAATAAGCCCAAGTACGCATAAGGCACGCCGCGATAGCGGCGGTAAGGCCCCTCTTTGAGGAGTGGCTAGAGAGGCGTCACGGCGCCCTCACCTACCGCCTGACGCAGGCCCTCACCGGACACGGATGTTTCGGGAGGTTCCTGCACATAATCAGGCGGGAGGAAACGCCCGGGTGTCACCACTGCGAGGATCGCCCAGAGGACACGGTGGAGCACACGGTGGAGGTCTGTCCCGCTTGGGCAGAGCACCGCCGTGTCCTCGTAGAGGCGATCGGCAGCGGCGGCGACCTCTCGCGCCCGGCCCTGGTCCAAGCCATGGTCCGGGGCGAGAGGGAGTGGAAGGCAGTCACCTCCTTCTGCGAAGCAGTCATGCTAGCGAAGGAGGTGGCGGGATGGGCGAGGGAGAGAGCGGAGAGAGCCGCCCGTCCCAGCCGCCGCGGTAGACGCCCCGGGCGTCGGGAGCCGCGTGACGACTCCCGGCCACCGTAGGCGCGGGCCTGCGGATGGCGAGTAATGGGTAGCTCGCCGTCCGATCAGGACCAGGCCCGTGCCGGACGGCGCGTATGTGTTCCACGCGCGCCTCAAAGAGATGTCAGCATGTAAGGAGGGGCCCGATAGGGCCGAAGCCTGCCGGGGCAGCGGGATTGTCCGAAAGGGTTACCGCTGCCCCGGAACATAAAGGGCTAAGGAAGGAACACGGATGGGTTTTAGTCAGTAAGAGTCTGACACTCCCTTCCGCTCCACCCAGAGCGGGAGGTGTCATTTGATGATTTCCCATCCTTAAAAAAAAAAAAGCCCAAGTACGCATGGACGTGTTTTAAACGCGGCAATTTTTTTTTTCGCGCACAGAGTTTTCAACGCTCTGCTTAGCGCCGAGAGTTGAAAATCCAACAGTGTGTTGTTTTGATGCGCTGGGAGGCACTCCTTTGAATTCCCAATACTCGGGTCAATACTGAGAGTTGAAAATGCAATGCGCGATAAATATCGCGGCTTTTACAGTAGTAAAAGATAATCGCTAAAAACATGATTAAGCAATTCCTACCTAATTTTTACACACTTTAAGACTTACAATACCTTAGAGAACAGCCTAAAAATATTCCAAACCCCCTTTCACCGCCAACAATTCACTTCCCAACTTCCTACTTTGAAATATTGAAGTTACTCAACTATTCGAGCGAAGTGAAAAGTTCTCAAGTACCTAAGGACCGAAGATGCCACCATCAGATACCAAACGAAGGCATATAAGGATGAATTTTATACCTTTTTTGTACACTCATATATTCTTGGATTATACAATATTGTACCTACAAAGGAGACTCCGGATTTTGATGTTAATAACTTCAGATAGAGAAATTGATGAAAGTGATAAAGTTTTATTTTATGTAATATTAATCGTGAAACTGAGTATGGTGTGTGCAGTTTTCTTTTATGGCTGGGACAGCACATTGTTATGATGTCCATAGTATTTTATTTCAACATCCAATCTTGGGGTGATACAGAGACAAAAATCATAACCCTCCTTCTGACGCAGTCAGGTAATTACAGAAGAGAAGAGGTATCATATCTATACCTAGATCTACAGTCTACACTAGTGTCTGTTTGTAATGTCAAAATAACAGCTTTTTACTAAATGCATATGAAAGTATATACTTACAGTAGCTATTTATAATTTTTATTTTTTTCTGTCCTGTCTGTCTGTTTGTTCCGGCTAATCTCCGAAATGGCTGAACCGATTTTTATGGGACTTTCACTGGCAGATATTTTATTAGAACAAGAAATAGGGATTAGCGAAAAAACCCAAAAGAAAATCCATGAATTTCCGACATCTGCGGGCAAAGCCGCGGGCAGAAGCTAGCCCTAAATATGAATGAAAAATATAACAAAAAATCCAAAAAATTCTAATCACAAAAAACATTAACGAAATTGTCGCGCAACAACATTCCCTAAACACCGCTAGCCTAGCCGTACTTTTTAAGATAGCTAATCCGGGCATTATCTTAAACGCCCAAACTTTAAGTGAACGACGAACTTTACGCGTAGGTACCTATGTAGTAAGTACCAAGCACGGTACCAATTCTGCACAATGGACGTAATTCCCGTAATAACCATCACGTACCAGCGTGTTAAGACCTTAAAACGTTCCAAGTTTAGATAATGGAATTATGATTAGCACGATTCTGTAATTGAATTTGAACTGCGAACAGTCCATTGGCTGGACGAATGGCTCACGTATCCCGTGGTAAAGTAATGAAATTCAACAGAAGCAAGTAATATTTTAAGGTGCGTGGATTTGTGCGAAAAGTTATTGTTTTATTGGGTGTATTACATTTGTTGTTAGTTAGGTATATACAATTATACATATTTGTGTTACTGTGGGAGTTGGAGTTTGTAGGCATGTGTGTTATTTGTAATTTGTTTGAACATTAAACTTGTGGTTTGTATATATTTTTTGTATGGATTAATTTTGTAAAATTACGTAAGTCACGTTACGTTGTGCTAGGCAAAAAGTTTTTGATTTACCCTAAAAAAGATAAACGTGTCAGATCAAAATTCCCTGGTGGCGTACCTTAGATAGGTATACCTAAGTCTGACGTCAGAACTATTCTTAGCGGCTGACCTTTTCCAAATTCTCAAGCCATGTGTTTAAATAAAAAGAAAACGAACTTGACTTAAACACGGTAGTCTGACAGCGAGGAAGATTAGGTCAGCAGTCAGGTAGATTTGGGTTAATTTCAAGGACTTTTAAAGGCAACTCAAAAATTGAACAAAATTTTACAAAATCGATTAGCAATGGGCTAAATAAGTTATGAAACAGGCACGGCCGAGACCGATGATTTAAATTAAGAATTCATAATTTTGACATAGGTAGCCGGAATTTTAAATTACGAACTAGTTTGTTTTCTCATTATGTGGGTACTGGACGTGTTCCGTATTTTTTTCGGCCAACAGCTAAAATTAATTTATCTATCTATCTATATACTTATAATAAATCTGTAGAGAGGTCAATTCTGTACGTGACATATATTTTCAAAATAACTATCAGGGGGTAATTAGTGATCGATACTGATGCCAAAAATGCAATCAGTAAAATTTTTGTCTGTCTGTCTGTCTGTCTGTCTGTCTGTCTGTCTGTCTGTCTGTCTGTCTGTCTGTCTGTCTCTATGTTCCTTATAGAAACAAAAACTACTCGACGGATTTTAACGAAACTTGGTACAATTATTCTTCATACTCCTGGGGAGGTTATAGTATACTTTTCATCACGCTACAATGAATAGGAGCAGAGCAGTGAAAGGAAATGTTGGGAAAACGGGAGAATTTGCTCCATTTTTTAAGCTTCCGTCGCGTGTGCAGCCTTAATGGTTAAAGCTACGTAGAAATCATTTATGACGGAAATGTTCTACATAAAATTATCTAAAAAATATCCCACAACAGCATATGTCTATCTTTTATGGTTGACTCACAATAACACGTGTAACTCTCGATAGCTTAGCAGTTCGGAGCTTTCTGATTATATTTGTTTACTCTTACGTTTATAATACTCTCACTCATCCCTAATTAAAAGAAGTTAATATTATTACCTATTCAATAAAAAAAGAATCATAGTAATCGGTATAGAAACACCAAACTTATACATGAAATACGCTAATAAGCCATCGCGCCGTAGCGCGTGAATACTAAATCATGCCATAAGGATTATTTTTGTGTAACGGTTGCAGCGCTCGACGCGGGTCTTGGCGGTAGGGTATAAAAAGGCGGGAGGTCCGAGCGCTTAGCGAGTTGCAACTGCGAGTGGTCATATCAAAAAATAAAAAAAAGCGCGACCTTCATTCAATATTTGGCTGGACAATAAGGTCGAACGCTCTGAACGTTGATGCGTTCAGAGCGTTACAGACAATAGTAAACCGAGCGTTCGACCTTATTGACAGACAATAATTGATATTAACAAACCGTGCTTATCAGCGCGACTTTTAGTCTTTAAATAGTTTATTTGAACTTCTTTTGTTGTTATTTTATAAAATAGGTACTTATTAGTTGTTTTGGTAGTGTTTAACATTGAAAATATAAAAAAAAAAAAATTCTGTACATTGAAAATATCAAAAAAATAAATGGCAGGGGGTGTTATTAGACCGAAACAGAAACCAAAAATGTGATTTAAAAAAATTTTGTCTGTCTGTCTGTCTGTTTGTTCAGGCATCAGGCAAAAACTACCGGTTCGATTACGATGACACTTGGTATAATTATTCTTTAATATCCTGGGCACCACACTGGGTACTTTTTATCCCGGAAAAAAATATACAATAAAAAACAAACTTAATTTTGCGGTTTGATCCCTAGACCCCATTACTGTACCAACCGCAAATAATAAGTTTGTCGTAGTACACGACGAAGATAATAATAATAGGCGAGCGTTCGTTCATATAGCATTCTATAAATTGTATGTTTTAACTGCTACTTGCAATTCCAAAATGTGCTTTTCAGTGCGACCTTTTTATTCCTTTTAGTTTTTACTAATTACAGTTTAAGGTAGAGTACCTTAAACTGTACTTAGTATTTAGGTTTATTTTTATAAGTCGTAGGTATAGATTTTAATTTTAAAGTATGGGTAGTATATTTGATAGTGTACGTAGTGACCGTAGGTTATTTTATAAAACTGTTAGGTAGGATTAGTCATTCGTATAGATATTAGTTTTTAGGGATTTTGCTTATTTATTGAGTTTAGATTAGTTATCATCAGAAATAGGTTTATTTAGGTATTTTATTTTCTGTTATTGTTTTTTTTTTATTAGGTAGGTACTTAGGTTTACTTTTATAATCTAATATAAAATTCAAAGTCCTGTGATCCTGTCTGACTGATTATATCAATGCACAGCCTAAACCGCTGGTCATAGAGACATTAAATTTGGAGTGTGTTCTGTGTGAAGTGTATAAAGGTATCCACTAAGTAAGGGTTTTTCGAAATTCCACTCCTAAGAGGGTGAATGGGGGGAGGGTGAAATTTCACGCGGACGAAGTCGCGGGCAGAAGCTAGTTTTTAATAAGGTCGGTTTATTGGCTGGAAGCCGACCCCAACATAGTTGGGAAAAGGCTAGGCAGATGATGATGATGATGAAGGTCGGTTTATTAATTTTGA
The DNA here is from genome assembly GCA_963669345.1 of Gortyna flavago. Classification (NCBI taxonomy): domain Eukaryota; kingdom Metazoa; phylum Arthropoda; class Insecta; order Lepidoptera; family Noctuidae; genus Gortyna; species Gortyna flavago. The sequence continues at coordinate 14,667,825 of OY770129.1, forward strand.
TATACTATATAATAATAGCTGCTGCACGGGTTGATCGATCAGATTAAACTACGCCTGCTGCGGTCGGTCCTTGGATTGGTTGGTGCCCCAAAAAGTTAAGAAGGTAAAGAAAGTCTGACAACCAGTCTTACCAAGGGGTATCGTGTTACCTAGTAACTGGGTAGTGGAGGTCAGATAGGCAGTCACTCCACGTAAAATACTGGTATTCAGCTGTATCCAGTATTTACAAATCCTGCATATTTTTTTTTACTTTAATCCTCTTTTCAAATACATATTCAACCTTATTTTTTTTTATGGTCTATCCAGAAATTTCCATCTGATATTTTTTCAAATTACTAATTGATTTACGTCAGATGGCATTTTTGATGGTAACCATGGTGACTTGAAAAATAACCTTGTTACGAGCTACTTCTCCTTCTGGAATTTACGCCAAAATTTTCATGTAAATTATAATATTGAATCTGATTTATTGTGTTATAACGTTTTTACTCTATAAGGTACCTCGCTACCAAGAGTTCTACATATATTTTTAAAATTTTAAATGTCGGAGTGAGGACTTATCTCTTTCATTTTCGGTATGTATCATTCTACTCTATTTCTTGGGTACAAGTGATTCTGCTTGCTCCACGGGTTCTTATTTTTAAATTTTACCCCAGGATAAGGCCCGAACTAACTGCAGTAGCTGTTTCGGATCTAGTAGCTGTTTATTGTGCTGCCCTATTATTCTACAAGGATTCCGTGAACGAAGTCGAAGACCCCTTTTTTGGAACAGATACTTTTTTTCCACACTATTCTCATAGTAGATTGTCTAGATTTATTTTCCCAATTGTAATCGCGATTATTTTATCCTTCAAATACGGCGGGTGAGCTTTATTAATTCTTTTTCTTTGCACCGCGCTAACCTTTCAACCTATTTAGTCTTTATATGTGTCTTGATTGCAATCACGTCTCCATTCGCGTCGCGTGACAAAATCCACCTTTTTTTTTCCTTTACAAAACCTAAAGTATTTTTTTTTAATTGGTATTACTGTCGTCACAAGGGTACCTACAGAAAGTAGTCTTTTCTTGCTATTTTTATTTTTACATTTGATTCCTGTATTTTTTCGGATTTTTTTATTTTAACACCAAAATTAAACGTATTTATTAGCGAAGTGTTTCTTCTTCTTGTTTTATTTCGCTACACCAGTTAGACTTGAAGCCGACCTCAAAAAATTGTTGGGAAAAGGCTAGGCAGATGAGGATACTATAAAATAAAGGATCATAGTATTTCTTTTATACAAAGTTTCTATACAGCGGAATGCATTTAAGTAAGTTCAATTTATTTCACAAGATCGTTTACTATTATGGACCAGGAAGGTTCGACCGTTTCATTTCATTAGGTTAAAGCTACTCCTTACAACATTTAAGAAGTTTCTAACATTACATAATTGTATCCATCACTATTTTTTCCTATAAACTCGTCCAGACCACGGAACTTGTTAGTCCAGCTTGACCGACGACGTAAGTATTTACGTACAAAACGTGGCCAGACGTGACGTGACTGGCGTAGGATTTACAAATATCGACAGTTTAACTCGGACAAATATCTATTAACACCATAACTCTTCAACAGAGCATTTCCTTCTGCTCATATTGCATAATCCGGGAAGTTTTTACTTAAGTGTATTGTGAGAGCATCTAAGTATTTCAATATAATGTTTTTGAGGAGATATTGTACTTAGGTAGGGATATTTTTCGTTTACAGTTTCTTGATTTTTTTTATTGCTTGATTAATTAATAGTATTATTTGTTTGCCGATCAATATAAACTGCCAAATAACCATCGCTTCTATGAACTTCATAATAAAAACAGTCAAACACGAAATTGCTATATAATCACCAATCCAAGCAAACAATTCTCACAAACAGCTCCAATCCACATCCGTCTTAAAGCATTCTATATTTAAATAAAGTTCGCCCAAGAAAAAACAATCAACAACCAATCCGAGACACGCGAAGAATAGCCAATCACCGATTACCGCAAAACGGAGGCAAACATCAATATCTTTCAAGTGATTGCGACTTGACGCATTGAATTATTAAAAACTGCTATATATAAACCAGTAGGTACCTCCGATGCAAGCGTTATCTGTCAGGAGAGACGGGAAATAAATAGTTGATCGCTCAGAAACAATGAGTGCTGAATAAAACATGCTATTGTAGATTGAAGACGGTTTAAAAGCGTATTACTTTTAGTGTCCTGTCAATGTGTACGATGAGAGATGTTTCAGTAATTATTTTCTTTGTGGATTTCTTTTTGTTCATGTTGTACGAAGTTATGAAAAAACTACACGTTCTTAACATCTTCCAACAAGTCTTTTGTAGTTACGGTTTGTAGCCTCCCTTTTTTTTTATAATGTGAAATCATCAGATTACTCCCGCTCTGGGTGGAGCGGAAGGGAGTGTCAGACTTCATCTCTTTTCATTACTTTTCCATAGCATCTAAGCCTGCAAGGTCAGTTCCGATTCCGACTTATCACTTCTACTGTTTGATCATAGGAATTTGTTACACTAACTGATGCATGACTAGTATTTTTATTCATGCTATATTTTGGCAACACGATTATAATGGCGATATAGAATTTCACCATAATCGTCTTGCCATTTTCTGTAGAGGTACCCGACAAACCTCCGCGATCCTCAGGGAAATTAAATTTTCGCAGTATGGAGTTAACAGTTAATAAGCAAATACCACTACTTGACACCTCGAGATCCTCCATAGAGTATGTCCAATAAGAGATAACCTGCGTGTCAATTTTTTAACACATTTACAATGACAATCACTTTCATTTTGACAATTCAACAACATGCATTGCGTTATTTACGTTATCGAGCAGATGAGTTTTTTTAACATCTAAAGCAATGAATTAGGAAATTCCTTCAAATTCTTACAGATTGTGATAGGAAGTGTGTTATGCAATTGGAGTGCTGGTATTTATGAAAGTTTTTATGCATTCATCTGTGTGGCCTTCAAAGTGTCCACTTTCATAGGTCTCTTTCAAAACCTACCTATCTGTAATAATTTTTTTGTTAAAATAAATTTTATTTTGTATCTAATTGGGTGACATGACAGTTTGATGAACCAAAACAAATGAGTAACTACAATTAAATGACGTTCAATTACCACAGATACGAAATTAATTTCCAAATTGCATTTAACGCGAAATCACTTGTTTATGAGTAATCGAATAAATCTGCGGTTGCGTCCCTATGGGAACTCACAGAATCGTAAATTCTTTTATAAAAATTACGTTTGACATAAAATAAAGCAAAAACTCTGTATATGGCTTGCTTTAAACAGTTTAAAAATGTTGAAGAAAAAAAGAACAAATGATTGGGCAGGCTGTTACACGATCGTAATCGAGACGCTTTTCTTTTTATGTGCAAAGTTAATTGATAAATGTTTTGATGTTATGTAATTTTTGACAAATGGTTAGCATAAAAATAAAAGTTGAGACACGTTAATGACGTTGGCCTGTCATTATAAATCGCTCTGCTAAATTATCGTGGAGTTAAGTTGATGTAACAGTAGATAAAAGATGATAGATACGAGTATCATTCAAGTACCAGTTTCAGGTTTATTTTATTTATGCCAGCGAATCTAGTCAATACTTAGGTGGCGTTGGTTAGGAGCGATTTTTCTTTTTAAAGGTGTAAAACGCATGTGACTAAAAAGTATGATGAATATAAATGTCAATGGATAGAGTGGGAGAGGAAGGCCAAAGAAAAGATGGATAGATAGATTATATGAGGAATGATATGAAAGCGAAGGAAGTGAATGATTTAGAGTTGACAGGGGAGTATGAAAGAAAATAACATGTTTCGACCCCAAGTAAGATGGGCCAAGGACCAAGAAGATGATAATCAAAGGTAACGTAATAAAACTCATCAGAGAGTGTTAGGAAGTTAATAAATAAGATTCGCTTCATCTGTTCCTTTAAGAGTTAACTATGTATGTGCTGTAACACCATAAACGTAATTTGCAACATAGTTTCTCAAAGGCAGTATGACCCCAATTTCCATTACCAGTCTGCAATAATATAATTTTACTATACATATAAACTGGATAAACATAAAATACTCCAGGCAATACTTATTACTTTAACTTTATGCTACAATCTAAATAAGTGCTGTAAATGCTATAGGTATGTAAAGGTGGTGATCAGAAACAAAATTCGCAATGCAATAAAGTATGGCATAGGAGTTTGTGACATCTATTTGTACCATTAGACAAATTGGACGTAACTTTGATGCATGGTAGCCAATGCTTTAGTCGTAACTAAAAAAAGGAGGACTGCTCACTCACCCAACCGAATCGATACGAGTCGAAATGGCAGTCTCGATTTCAAACTGTGATTAGAATGTTCTAAAGTAAAAAGACAAAAACAAAAGAAACCCGTAAATGGGATCAGTCCACTGACCTGTATTACAAGGCTTGTCAGTGGATCAGTCATCTTTCGTCTGTCAGTGAGCTGTCAATACTGTCAAAAGCATCAGGTAGACTACTGCAGCTAACTTCAAGCTCACTTCCCCATGTATTTACAGAATTCTAATCAAAAACTACAATAGTATACTTGATGCTTATTCTATTCGAGTCGATGCCGCGATGGCAAAAGTAAAAATATTTGATTATGCGTTGGTCCCAGTAGGTGGCCACGTCAAAAGCGGCATCAGCGGCATTTTGAAGTCCTTCCACAATTCTAACCTCACCTTTGGCGGTTAGTCTGGGATAGCCTAAGTATAAAGAAGCTGTTCTGGCACTTTAGTCTGCTGTAGAGGGGATGTGGGAAATCGCGCGAATTTTTGCTTATATTTCTCAACCGCGCATGCGACTTCCCTTCGTACGACTGGTGGAGCGACACCAGCCAACGGGCACAGCTTGTTGAGCGGAGGTTGTTTTGGGCATCCCCATATAATTAGACACGTTGCTAAATCAAATTCAAAATCAAAAGGCACTAGGCTGAGAATCAGCATAATTTTGAACTTCAAAATTACATAAGACAGTCTCCCAAAACGCCCGCCCGTCAGCACTTCCTAGTGCTTTAGCCGGGAAGAAGATATGACGCAACAAACGCCCTAGCAGCACAGCTGTCTGTACAGTTAGATGAAGAATTTCGTTCAGGATACCTACCACGAGCTCTTAACGCGATCCACTTTAGGACCTAAACTGAACTGTTCTTCTAATTCGTACCATGACGTCAGTTTAACGATTCAATTTAGGCCGTGCCATGTGGATACCTACTACGGGCTCTTAACGCTCATTCACTTTCAACGATCCAAATGCCGCTGAGCGTATTGGATGTCATGGTACGACTGTGAGCGATGCAGTTTAAGAACCTAAACTGAAATGTCTTGCCTTTGAATCGATTTAAATAGATCATGGTAGGCTTCCTGGGCAATGTCAACTTGCTTTGCGAGAGTGCTCGCTTGCTTGCGTGACAGAGTATAACGTTTGGAAGCAGCTACAAATCGCCACCACAACATTTTAAATTCAAGCGCAAATCAAAGTTCCCCACAATGTGCAATGTTATCAAGACTGCTTATCCAAAATAACTGTCCAGGCTATTCTAAACCCATTATAGGTAGGCACGGAAATTATTTAATCCCCACACAAGCGTACAAGGGTCCCATCATAGCCAACACGGTGCGCGATAGATCGGCCTCGTACAATTTTGATGGGAGCCCGTCGTGCTTGCCCTCTCCATTATTTTCCCGTCAAAGTGATTAAATAAATAGTCCCGCAGCAAATACAGGCACAAAGTTATTTCGTAATTACGTGGCTTTATTGCCTATACAGGTCCCAGGAATGTTTTGGAGTGGTCCGTTCTAAGCTAGGTAACCTAGGGTTAACATTCTGTACGTAATCGGGTTTTATTAATCTCTGAATGTATCATTGTGCTTTTTAGTTGCGGTGTGCGTAGGACTGTTATCTTAATAACTTAATTAAGTGAACGATAAATGAACGTTGTTAAATAGGACAATGAAGGACTACCTTATTACCCATTTATTTCTAACACACTTAACCTATTTTACAATTTAACACTAAAATATATTTAAAATTTATACAAGTGTATAATAAAAAAAAAGGGAAAAGAAAAAGACAGGAGCTCATTGGGCATCAAAAAATTCGTCCGCATCGCTGTCAATGGGATAAGTGCCCAAAAGGCTTGCAGCATTGCCACGTTGAATGGCAATGCTTATTCTTTGTGCTAAAAATAGGCCAGCCCTCTGGTCACGCGTAGAGTCAACCAACCTTGAAAATAAGAACGAAGTACCTACCTACTTATTAGTTATTTAGTTCATTATTGTTGTTTCTGTTAAAACTTCAATAGAATTTTCCTGTCTTAGTCCCATATTACTTGTGGTCGGCGCCACACGTTTTCTTCTTCCATTCTCCCCTGTTAAACGTCACGCTATCATTCACACCTTTCTCTATCATATTATTCCTCGCTTAATACATCCATCTTTTCTTTGACCTTCCTCTCCCTCTCCATCGATCAACATTTACATACATCACTCATTAGACGCATGCGTTTCCACCCTCCTCATCACATGCCCATACTAAGTCAAACGATTTCCCGTTAAAACCTTGTAGGTACCTTTACTTATGTTTCAATTCTTTTTTTATACAGTTCAAAGGAAACAAAGGTTATGGGTAGTGCCAACTTGGGTCGTTTAAAAGAGTATGAGTCTAATGTTAATTTAGCTTTTCGAAAAGCTGAAAACAAAGGCCAGTTAGAATTCAGTTTCCGAAAGAAACGATTTCAGAAACGATCTCCAATTGCGTCAAAATAAACGGTTGCCGATCGAAACCGCAGCCAGTACTCGGGCTTTACTTGATCTCGCAATTCCTGGGCTGGAAAAGTGCTTAAGCACCATATTTTATCCGGGAAGTACCCTTGAATGGGCATTTGTCTAAGCATAGGTACTTATATTTAAAAATTGATTCCTTGGATTGGCGAGGGCTTACCGTCATTTCACTCTCCTCTTCACTGTACCTTACGTTCATTAGGCTTGAAAAGTTCCTTTGTTTTGTTGAAACCTTCCAAAAAAGCAGTGATCAGTTAAAATAAACTAATAACTTTCGTTTTTTTTTTAATCAACTTTAAATTCTATCGACATTTAAATAAACAGCACTACGCGCCCATGACGTCACATAGCATGAGCGGAGCAGGGGTCGGCGGCGGCGGTCGACGGTCGGCGGTCAGTCGACCCACCATGCTAGATTCGTATCTTTGGCGCCATACACTCCATGCGCTGTGCGCCATACCCCACCACGGTTGACCACGATTCCCCACGATTTGCACAGATTGCGTTACAATTGCTCCAGTCAGCCATTTACATAATTAACACCCGAGCCAATAATTACGAATTACTTGACTGTTTCCCTAGAACCGAAGTGCCTAACTACCCATTAGTTCTCCGAAATCATATTTCATAGTGTTACAACGAAATATAGTCGTAACTTTGTTTAAATTAATTAGTCTGCACACCAAATTATCGTCTTAGTGTCAGAATTAATTTTATAAGGTGTGAAAATCATTTCAGTGAAGATAATAAGTAGATACTGTATAATTTTAGCACCTCATAGATTAACTAAGAAGTGTCTGTTAGGTATAAAAACAGTAGTTACGATATTTTATTGAAACATTAATAGGAGAATAACAAAAACAGTTTCTATATCTACTTGAATAACGTTCGTAATAGCATAATGGCAATCAATCAATAAATTTTTGCAGGAACACAGACTTGGAACTTTGGAGATGTCTCTATCGCAATTGGTGTTCGTGATTAAATAACTCAATTTGTTATAAAGGTATCTAAGTACCTACTATTAATAATAATAGAAGTTTAAAATAGCTTCTACTAATGTGTTACTGAAATTATTATTAATTACTTACCTAAGCATCAGATAATCATTTCTGCTAAAATTAAAACTATGTATTTACACAACAATTACGTCGAATCATATACCAAGCAGTGAATATATATTTGAAACCATTTCTGTTGTTACGATTTAATTTTAACCACTTTTAATGAACGCCTACGTTTATATTATAGCAAACAGTCGCGTCGCAGCAATGTCTTGCTTACAATTTGCTATAAGAAAAATGGTTTATGAATGAAAATGTTGATTTGTTTCGTCAGGAGCTTTCTACAGATTATTATCGAATTCGTATTTTGCCTTTTATTTGCATACTCTCCGTTTCGTGAAATAAATATAATGATTTACATATTTTGCGGAACGAACAGCTCGTTTTAGTGAGATTTTCATGCAAATACGTTCCCTAATTGCTGTGTTGTAGCCTGAATAAAAATTGCCTGTGTTAAGTGTAATTTGTTTTTCCTTTTTTTAATATTTTGGTATTTAATTATTAGGTACTGTCTTTTTTATACCTTTTATGGAAATTATTATAATTTAGTGCGTGTGGAATTACCTACTAAATACCTACTTAATACTCAATTTATTCCCGTTCGTCCCACTACCAAAATCAGTGGGACGAACGGATGAATTGTAATTATACGTTGAAAATTATTTAACAAACTATTATTATACTTACTTAAACATATTTAATCCTTCAGTTTACTTCTGTTAGGCACTTATGCATTTACTCGATATCTTTTCGAAACTTTCTCCATCTTACAAAGCCAACAGAAACGTTAACCGAATCATAACTTTTCCTTAGAAAAACAACTTGAATATAAAGTTTAATTAGTATAGAAACGTCAGCTATGATCCTGGCGCATTTCAAACAATGGTCTCATTACGGGGATAGATACTGTCTACTCGCTAGGTCGTAGTTATGTAGTCGTTACTGTGCAATTTCTCTCCGTGCTACCAGGAATGACTTCTAATAATGCTCGCGCCGAGCAAAAAGCAAAAGATTCAACGACATAATCACACTAAAAGCATTGCTTGTTATGCTCAAAAAGTTACAAAGAGTCCTGTTCACCTGTTTGGATAAGGGCATGATTTGAATGATGCCTTTTGCATTTATTAAAGTTACAAGTGGGGTACTGGGAATTTGGATTATTGTGGCACGTACCTACATCCCACAATAATCCAAATTCAAAAATTAAAAAAAAATAAAGAACAATAAATCTACCTAGATTTATTGTTCTTTATATTTTTTTTTATATTAGGAATATTATTTTTGTACAAAGTGCATGTTGTTAGTTAAAAAGAATTGTTACACTAGCTTCTGTCCGCGACTTTGTCCACGTGAAAATTCGGCCCCCGATCCACTCCGTCACACTGCAGCGCCTGCCTGCGCTAATACTACGTTTTCTCTTAGCGTTCTTTCAGCCTTTTTTTCTTTTTTCTCGGCGTCTAAGGGTTGTAGCGTAATGTTAAATAGCCTATCCTTCCTCAAGAAATGTGCCATAAAATGCAAAAAGATGTTTAAAACGCTTGTAATTCTCTACATCAGAAAACAAACCTATTTAAAACAAAAACAAGTAAATTGAGCACCTAACTGTCTCTAGACTTATTAGCGCACTGACAGCGAGAGATTGCGTTTTATAAATTATTGTTTGCAATAAAAACTTGAAACACAAACAGGGTCAAAAGCTCCCATAACGGATCCAGTAAAGTTTCAGTACACTTCCTCGCGAGTAGCGCATGTCACACGAACTCCAAGGAATGCCTTTCATTAGACTCGCATACTTGCCACCTGGCAATAAAGACTCTCAAAATTTAAATGAAAATATTTGAGAGAATTTATCGTGACGTTGATTAAGAGAACCACATTTAACCCCTATTTGGTTTAACTCCTTTACTCCCGTATCGGCACAAACCATTAAATCTAAAATAGCGTATGCCTTTATAATGTTAGGCAGTCTACAAGTTAACAGGACATGACTGCCCATTCACTTAATTGTACGCAATTAGGTGAATGGGCAGTCAGGTAAGTGCATACACATGATCAATCACAATCTGAATTATTTTGAAGGATATTGCTATTCCATTGGTTCTTAGGTTCGAAAAATTTTACTGCTTAGTAACGCGCAATGAATGTTGTTGAACCGTCAAAATGAAAGTCATTGCTACTGTTAGTGTGTTACGCAATTACCCCGGGTACATCGGTGCGTCAGATGTAGGTAGAGACTGTTAAACAGGTAGTTAAAATATTTTGGCACCTCAATGACATTGAGGGGGGCGTTGTTGTCGAATAGTCACAGACATTGTATTGGGAAAACAAGATGGCGACGTTAGTTCCGATTATAGCCACGCGCCAAAAGATTATTGCACCATTTGATTGTAGATATGTTTGATTGAGAGAGACGAAGTTTATCTTAAACTCCACGTACCTTATTGTTCTTCTTCTTAGTGTGTCGATGGCAAAAATAGCAAAAAAAAAGAAATAAGTTAAGTATAAATAAGTTTTAAATTTATTTGGCCCAAAATTCAGCAACGCGGATATCATTCGCTGACGCAGCCGGACTTCGTACCCAAGTAGGTCGCAGCAAGGACCTTATTATTAACGGCCACGTCGGCCACTTACTTAACTACAAAAAAAAAGAAAAGGCCCTGTGCGACCATTTTTACATAACATAACGCTTGTATACCCCGAAGGATTAAGCAGAGGTGTACCTATAGTATACCTACGCAAATTTCGCCAGTTGTTTAAGTCCCACGTAATAGAGGGCGAGTTTATTGCCACCAACCGGGCACAAATCCAGACTGTGGGATACTGAGGAATTTCTGATAGAAAAACCCAATAACACTGCCTGACTACTACTACACCAACGAGGCAGTCAGCCGTTTTAATACACTCTATCTAAGTTCAAGGTTGAAGTATCAGAGGCCTTTTTTGAAAGAATCCTGAATTTCGTTTTCGTGTGCTGTTCACTTTTACCCTTACTTTGTTTTTCATGTTTTCCTTCTATTTATAGGGTTAAAGCTATTTCTAGGTCGTTATTTCGGCTCGCTGTTTTTCTTTGTAGATAAATTTGTAAATAAAGTGGTTTTATTGAGACAAATTGGAAAGTGGCTGCTATAGAGTGCTAGTTCTCCCATTGATTGATATTGTAATTGAAACTACGATACACTTGCTTGCCTTTATTGATTTTGAACTTTCACAAGAGCTTCGGAAGGTCTATTTAAGTTAACGTGTAGAAAATTTTAAAAATTACAACCCAATCAGGTTGAAATTTTTACACTTTCTAAACCTCAAACTCAAAGCATTTATTTCAATTAAACCATTTACAGGCACTTTTGAATTGTCACGAAGTCGGTCAGTCAGAAAATACGAAGCTAGTTGCCCATTCCAAAGCGTAGGTACCTATGGAGAAGAACGGGCAAGAAACTCCATGGACACTCGTTTAAATATTTGGTGATGTGATAAAAAAATCTAAGTATCTACTTAGATATACCTGGAATATCCAGAAGCAGTCAAAAGCAGTACCAATCAATATACGTTTTCACAAATAATTAAAACAAGACAAACACATCATGCTATCTTACCCTACATATATCAGTTCATGATTAATTAATAACCAAACCCACTGTCAAGTGTAATTAGCTTCATTACGGTGACGTATCTATTGGCGCAACTAGTGGCTGGTAATGAGCTTAAAATTAATTAAGATCTTATTGGTGTAGTGAGTTTTGGCAGCTTTTTGAGGAACGTGTACCTATTGGTTATTAATTGTAAGTGAATTTAGAAGTGGAGGCGAATTTGTGGAGCTAAAGATCATGAGTTAGGAAAAAACTTTGCGTGGCAAATGACTGAACCATTTTCTCTTCCTGTAATACGTGAAACTGACAAAATGTTAAAATATACATTTTCTTTCGATCACTTTTTTACTACATTAGCTACGCCCCGTGGCTTCACACGCATAAGTCTCGATCCTGTTGGAAATTCTGGATAAAAAGTATCTTATGTCCTAATCTAAGTCATGGTATATCCATGTGCCAAACATCCAAATACATTCAGCCGTTTTAGCATGAAAGCGTGGCGATGGCGTTTTAACAAACATACAAAAAAAAAAACTTTTCTCTTCATAATTTTAAAGTATAAATACGAGTATATAAGTATTTTTACATTTACTTAATTGGATAATTGTTAGATATAAATATGAACCAAAGCATCTGATCTATTAACGAATCGGAGGTCTAAACATGTGTTTTTATTTACTCAAATTGTTTCTTAGCTAACTTAAAAGAGTCATAGGACAGCTTGTAATAAAAAAAAAACATGAAAAACTTTTTTTTTTATAACATAACCAGAAAGTGACGTCACGCCCTCGCTCCGCATAAAGTAAAGCCATTTTCGCATAAAATAAATTTTAATTTTCAATAAGGCTTTCCGAGTCCACCTGTGGCTCGAAAGCCTAGGATAAACTTGGTATAAATAAAGAAATCGTCGCACACTTAAGACTGGGACACACTTTGTATAAAATATGCAAAACTTTTTGAAAGGGTGCTTGAATAAATTATTCTTTTATACTTTACAGGTAATGTTTTTGCTATGACTGAGGCTGTGCATTAATCTTCCCTTGCGTAAATTTGTCCTTGCTTTATTTACGAGTAATATCTCCTGTAATCACCCCAAGTCATCCCTGTCCATATATTTTTAAACAGTTTTCGCAGTAAAATCCCGTCAAAAATTGAAAACGTGGAGAGAATATTTAAAAAAAAAACGGCTTCAAAAGCAAAAAATTTATATTTAATTTTCTTGTCCTTTGTGGCCCATGTGACGTCAATAGGGAGAGGGCGTTGAACGACGCGACTGGTGTCAAAGTGTGATGTTACGATTAATTTAATATGAAAAGTGTGCGAGAGGCCCTCCAGACCCTCAATTTTTTTTTTTTTTTTTTTTTTAAATGGCATCTCGCAGTTCATCCTTTATGAGGATGGCTACTGCTTAACCGGACTTTCCTGTGGATGCCTCGAATTAAGGCCTCCAGCCAGGGCATACAATAACTTAAAAACTAAGCGACAGCGCTAAGGGTAACCCCCTGCGGGGTTCGGACCTCGGCTCAGGGCGTCGCTGGAAGAGGACAGCAAGGGACAGGCTGGATCGGTATTATTATTAGTGTTTAGGGGCGAATTTAAAACTACAGGCTCAGCTGCGCGGGCTGGCTCGAGCAAGGGTCGGGGCGGGCACGGTGATGGTGCGGGACGTCGCGACGGGCCTCGGCGGCGAGGACGGAAGGACGGATGTCTGAGCTTGTGTTTGTGTTGTCGACTGAGAGTACTCGTGGCCTTACTGCTCTCCTGGAGGAGGGTAGTGGCATCGTCGGGGATAGTGAGGGTATGCCTTGGTCGGCGAATCCTACTTATGCGGGAGGGAGTGTATCGGGAGGCCGCCGCAATCAGGGGATTGGGGTGCTTTATGGCAGAGTCAAAGAAGCGCTTGGAGAGGCGTTTCATGAACTGCTGGATGGTGGGGAGTCTGAGATCTAGATGCAGATTCACATTTCGGACATAGAAGGGGGCTCCCGTGACCTTTCGGAGGAAACGGTTCTGGAGGGTTTGCATTTTATGCAGAAATCGCGGCTTGGCGTGTGCGAAGACTACGCAAGCATAGGTCATGATGGGACGGATGACCGCGGTGTAGAGGCGCAATTTGCACTTGAGTGACAATTTGCTGCGGGCAGTTATCATGGAGTGGAGCCTACCGAGAGCGAAAGAGGCGCGCGAACGCGCCGTCTTTATGTGCTCGTTGAAGGTGAGGTTGTGGTCTAGGATGACACCTAAGTATTTGGCTCGCTTTCCCCAGGGGATCGGCTTGCCATACATAGAGATCGGGCGCGGGAGGGGGGGGGGTAGTTTGCGCGGTTTCGAGAAGATGACCGCCTGACTCTTATCGGGGTTGACCTCGATTCTCCATTTCCGGAACCAATCGCTCAAGGCGCTTGCGGAGGTTTGGAGGTTTCGAGCTATGGATGACTGGTTGACACCCGAACAGTATATGGCAGTGTCGTCGGCGAAGAGCGCCAACTGTGCCTTTTTACTGTTCGGGATGTCACTAGTGAACAGGGTGAAAATGAGGGGAGACAGAACGGAACCCTGGGGGACTCCGGCGCGGATGGGGTGAGGGGGAGAGAGAGCGCCCTCGATACGGTAGCGGAAAGTGCGGTCCGACAGAAAATCTCGTAAGATGAGCACGAGACGGTCTGGCACACCTAGCAGGTACAGCTTATATAATAAGCCATTGTGCCAGACCTTGTCGAACGCCTTCGCTATATCGAAGAACAGGACGCCTGTCGAAGCACCTCGCTGAAAAGCAGCGCTAATGTGCTCGACTATGCGGTGGAGCTGGTGGATGCACGAATGCTTCGTGCGAAAACCGAACTGTTCGGGGGGGATGAGGCTCTTTGCTTCGGCATAGTCTTTGAGGCGCTTATAAATAAGCCTCTCGTAGACTTTGCCGAAAACATTGAGCAGACTGATGGGGCGGTAGCTGGAGGGCTCAGACTTGGGCTTGCCTGGCTTAGGGATGCCTATGACTGTGGCTTCTTTCCACATTTGGGGGAAGATGTTGTTGCTCAGGGCGCCATTGAAGATGGCGGTCATGAGCAGTATGAGGGGGGCGGGGAGGAGTTTGTACACCCTATTGGTGATACCGTCCGAACCGGGGGCTTTGCGGGTTGCGAGCCCTTTTATGATGTCTTGCACTTCGTCGGGAGTGACGGGAGGCAGAGGATCATCAGGGTCTTCGACTGGCGGGAGGGAGGCTCTCCGTTCGACTTCAGCGTTCACCTCGTCGAGGTGCGCTCTGTCTACTGGTTGAGAGCTGGGAGTGCATTGAGCCTCTAGGCTGTCGGCTAGGCATTCGGCCTTTTCGAGGTTTTCGAAAGCGACCGTTTTGTCGGGGCGTGTGAGGGGAGGAACTGTGGCCTCTTCAGAGGAGCGGAGCTTCCTCTGGAGTTGCCAGAAGGCGTGGTGGGTGGGCTCGAGTTCACCGATCATCTTATCCCATCCCTCGGAGCGCCATTCCCCTATGCGTTTCTTTACAGCACGCTGTAAATGGCGCATGTGGGATTTGTTCGCGTCGCAGGGAAAAGAGTCGTAGGCACGAATGGCAGCGTTCTTCTCGGTCACCAGTTCACGTACGTCATCGGGCAGTTTCCAGCGATGGTCTTCCATCACTGGAATTTCCCGTGAGCAATCCGTCAGTACGGATTGAACGTGCTCTGTGAACGAGTCGATCGCCCCAGTCGTGTCTGCGACTGAGATAATTTGCTCGGGGATGGAGTCTAGGTGGGGAGACGTGGTGGATTTCAGTCTTTCGCTTACTTTCCTCCAGTCGGTGACTATTTTGGTCTGGGGGGGCTGGTTGGGGTCGTGCGGGAGGCCCGAATAGGGGGCCAGGTGCAAGATGACCGGGCGGTGGTCAGAATCGAGCTCTTGTACCGTCTCGATAGACTGCAAACGGAGGTTTACATTCTTGAGAAGCGCTACATCGAGAACGTCAGGACGTTGGGCGGGGTCGCCCGGGAAATGAGTGGGATACATCGGAGCGATGATATCGAAATTGAGGGAGTCGCCTAGCTTGAACACGATCCTACCTCTGGTAGTGGTCGTGTTGCTATTCCAAGCGGGATGTTTGGCATTGAGATCTCCCGCCATGATGACGGAGTCACTCTTACCGAAGAGGGTAGTGAAATCGGTAGAGCCAGACCCTCAAATGGGTGACGTTGTAATTTATAACCCAATTTAGATAAAAATAAACACGTTGCCTGAAATATTTAGCTTGATTATTCACGGTGTACAGGGTGGCCGGGACATCGACGAGCAACGCAACCTTTTACCGTGCATTCGATAACCCACGTCCTTTCATTGGTATTGTTCGTCGAATCGTTGAGGTCCTTAATTAAGTTTTGAGTTCTGCTGCACGATCTCTGACAAATGCGTGCACTGACTGGACAGGTCCTCTCAATCTGTGTGGTTCTTTCCTCAAAAGACCATCTCAGACATCGATCTACATGGTCTTCATTTAACCTGACCAAGATTATGTCTGGACTTTAAAAGAGACTGTGACCTCTGAGTTTGTTTCGGCCTTTCTTCTCAGAGTAGTCAGATAGGAAACGCCGACCTCATCTAGTTTTATAAAAAATATGATTGACGTGTAAAAGTGTTTGTACAAACCTACTTACAAAAATAAAATCAATTATCATTCATCGAAAAATTTCAACGTACTGAATCCATGGTTATAGTTTCAACTCAATCGGTCCATTACATTCGGAGAAAATTGCCTGTGGCAGACGGACAGACACACGAGTGATCCTCTAAGGGTCCTGTCTGAACCCTATAAATGGAATGCTGTTCGTTGGCAAGGGCAACACTTGAGAACGGCTGGACCAATTTGGCAATTTATTGTTTTAAAATGTTCGTAATAGTCCTAGTTAGGTTTTAATGGAAAGAAAAAGTTGAAAAGATTCCCGGTTTAAAATTAGGGAAAAACTGAACGTCCTTTTTTTTCTTTGGGATTTTTGTATAAACTATTGAACTTTGGACAGGACAACGTCTGTCGGATTAGCTAGTTTAAAAATAAATTTATCTATTTTCATGAATTTGAGTGGAACGTTAATCGAAATCAAATGATGAGTGATTCACCTATAAGTATTGAAATTGAGAAATTGCGATTTCGAATAGAACACTTTAGGATTGTTCGAAAGGCAATTATTTTGCATACAACCGTATAACAGCATTATTACGTAAATACTAGTGAGATTATTATCATAATTCATACCACGCAGTCTGTGATGAAATACGCGTCATCGATTTATTCGTAAGCCGTTTCATAATGGTGCCTACTTTAAAGGGAGAGGGCCGACCCAATTTCTAAACGAAGCGGGAGGCACGTCCTGAGGGCAAGGTACTGCTCTTAATAATAAGCAAATGGTCTGAATGTA
Source organism: Gortyna flavago (assembly GCA_963669345.1). Classification (NCBI taxonomy): domain Eukaryota; kingdom Metazoa; phylum Arthropoda; class Insecta; order Lepidoptera; family Noctuidae; genus Gortyna; species Gortyna flavago. Next base: position 14,684,729 of record OY770129.1, read on the forward strand.
TACGTGGAACACACTACAGTGTTATTTTTACTTTCTCATAAATTTCCTTAAGGGCCTTTGTCGCCTGTATTTGTTATAGACTTATCTAGATTTAGTTGAACTCGAGTTGTCGAGCTTTGTTAGGCATCCTTTGGGATTGGTTTAGTATATATATATAGTAACTAGCTGCGCCCCGCGGTTTCACCCGCGTGAGTTTCGATCCCGTAGGAACATCGGGATAAAAAGTATCCTATCGGTTAATCCAGGGTGTCAGCTACCTCCATATAAAATTTTATCAAAATTGGTCCAGCTGTCTGAGCGTGAAGGAGTAACAAACATATAAACACACACACACATACATTCACAAACTTTTGCCTTTATAATATTAGTGTGATACTAGCAGCGCCACGCCGTTTCACCCGCGTTAGTTTTGATCCCGTGGGAATGTCGGGATAAAAAGTATCCTAAGTGTTAATCCTGGTTATAAACTGTCTGTGAACAAAATTTCATCAAATTCCGTTGAATTGTTTTTGCGTAATTCAGTAAGTAACAAACATCTTCACAAAGTTTCACATTTATAATCTTAGTATAGGATGTCTCTTTCTCCTCTAGATTCAGTGACGTGTTATGCGTTCTAGAGGGAGTTGGACTCGGAATGGTGAAACAAAATTTGTTTATCGGAAATTCGTAATGACCTCAGCTGATACCGAAATGCTTCTCCCTGCGGAACGAAAACAAGCTGTGCTTGGTGATTGTCAACCAAACAATATGCTATACACACCTACATGTAGGTTCCTAATCATTTTAAATGCTGTGTACAGCTATGGTACCTACCTAGCATGGGGTACTACTCTCTAAGTCCGTAAACGAAGATATGAGCCCGTATGAATGTAGATGATCCCTCAAAACAAGACGTGTCAAATACAACTTTTTCGGACGAGTAAATACGTGCTTTAAATAGGGGCAGCTGTCAAATCGTGTTGCTATTAATTTTAAGTTTGGGCCAGAACTAATCATAGACCCGGAGCTTAGGGAGTAGACCTCCTGTCTCATTCTCACTCATCACATTGGTGATGTGGTGGTAATCTATGGTGACGTCTGTGTGTCCTCAAAAAACTATGTGAAAACAATAACCCATACCCAACCTGTAAATCATCTTTACTTGTGGTTACCAAGCGTAAGTACATACAGGCTGTGATTTTCTGAGTAAGCGCAGGAGCTCTCGGTACCGTCCGAGACAATGGCGAAGTCGGAAGTATGTGTGTTACGCTGCTCGTCTTCACGCACACATGCAAAGCGTGTTTGTCAAAATCATAAAAAAAACTATCAGGGCTATCTAAAAAAAAGATATTTCTTTGAGCACTATGCGAAGTGATATAAAAAAAGAGTAATTGGTCGTAACTTTTGGACCGTAAAAAAATTCACCGACGTTCACAGGGTGAAATAGTTTGGAAATGACCTTTCCCAATTTGATCCATGCTTCCAGGGAGACCCTATATGTAGAAAAAACTTAATAGTATGCAAATAGCGGGCTCAAAAACAGGAGTAGGTAGGTACATACACCCTCCAGTTTTATCAACGATATTTATAGTATCAAGTTTGCTTGGGAAAAGTTGAGAGTAGCAGCGCAGCATTTTTATCGTTTTTAATAGTTAACAGAAGGTAAAAATATTCGATATTATGCTACGCTTTTACCAAGCGCCGAAGGATCTCTTTTACGTTGTGTTAAATATTTTCTCCAACACTTTTGTGCGGCATTTTGTAATTAAATTTTCGCGATATTGTTGTGTGTCGTTGTTTTAATTACGACGTGAAATTTAATTAAAAATGTAACTGGGTTTTAAATTTTCACCGATATGACAGGTTTAACTTTGTTAGATATAAATAGATTTCCATTGTGGCGACGCCTGATTGCTAGTGTAAAATATTGCGTGACAAGTATTTGATGGACTTTTAGTACTCACGGCATATTTTTATTTAAGTACCTACTTTGCTAAATCTATCATACAATGCACCACCTGAACCTATCACTGACTAGATAAGCAAACAATGAACTGAATTGTTCTCTAATACACAACAAAAACAATTCAGATATTTACTAAAATGTACAGACAATCGCAATTCCATGATCACTTTTATTCCGCAGCAGTATTTCATAAGTTTATAATTAGGTACCTACCTATTTCCCATCATAACATGAGATAATTTTAAAGAAACGCTGAATCTTAACCCAAACCCTTAACCATGTTAACAATTTCCATAACATGTAGGACAAGAAAACCGTATTATTACGTGACGCTTATCAAAATAAACGTTCGACTTCCTGCCGCCTAGCATTCGCTTCGAGTTTCGCGTGACTCCGGAATTATTACCTGGCTTTATTTCCTTGAATATATTTACTACAGTGCGTGTATGAATCACCTTGGATTGGCCTAATGTATGCTGTAATTTATGGCAGTAAATGGAAATAAATTAATGTGTGGGAATGAATAGATAGTGTTAAGGTCGTTGCACTGTGGTTTTGTAGTAAGTAAAAAGTTACAAAGCAGTACCTAAATAACTATGCAGAGTGGCCAACTGTAACCTTGAATTCAGCACATGATTCTGAAACAACAAGCTCTAATTTTTCGTCCGATACAGAAAAAAATTTTTTTTTCAAATCGAGACCGGGACCGGAATAACTCAATACGGGGGGATGCATGAAGAAGCCCCCTCGTGTAGCGTAGTTTGTTTCGCCAGTTACTTAACTGAACCGAGCGCTCGGCGCATCCTGGACAGTCAAACCCAACACCTTATTTGACTGGCCATATCTTCGCTTGCGGTGGTAGGGTTAACGCCCGCCTGGTTTGCGACCACCCTCCCATCAGAGTCCGGCGTCAAGCTATCTGCTGTGTTTCGTCGATACGTGGAAGTTCTAGTGCCTTAGGCATCTTATGGGCGTGCTCGTTCCATCATAAACCTCATCCATCGCTTTCCATCAGGCGTGATGAAGGTCAAGAGCGGGGCCCATTCAGCAATAAAAACCATAAAAAAACCGGCCAAGTACGTGTCGGACCACGCACAATGAAGGGTTCAGTAGTTGGAATGAATTTATGCCAAGAACAAACTTAACATTGTGGTTGAAAAACATGTTCTCCCATACATTCCAACTGAAAATGTAAGTTTGTACGCATAATATTGAGAGATTTACCATGTTGTTTCAAGATCGTAGACTTCTTATTAATTTTCATGTAATTTATAGGTATAGAACTCTTTTCTGTATTTTTTTCAAAATTTTAGGCTCAGTAGTTTCGGAGATAAGGGGGGGAATGGTAAATTTCCGTCTATTGTCTTAAATAACTTCAATACAATTTACTTTACAATTATGACAAAAAATATATTTGAAATCCTCACGGTAAGCCCTTTCATTTGATATCACACGGTACAGATAGCGAAACTTTTTTTTTAAATTGTCTATTTACCCCTCAAAAATGACTCCCATTTTCAAAACTCATTTATTTACGTTACACGTCTGTGTTTGGGTCACAGAGATTCATATGTGTACCAAATTTCAACTTAATCGGTCCATAAGATTCGGAGCAAATTGGCTGTGACAGACGGACAGACAGACAGACAGACACACGAGTGATCCTATAAGGGTTCCGTTTTTTCCTTTTGAGGTACGGAACCCTAAAAATAACACTTTTACCGCCCAGGGAATCGAACCTCATACTCAGCAGTAGCAGACCAACGTGCTAGGCCATCAAGGCAGTCATGTTTAGTGGGTTATATCTTTCTTAATGGTTATATCTTGCTCCTGTTATTTAATCTTAAAAGCTTTAATCCTAATCCCAGCTCAACTACAGTCTTTTAATTTCTCACAAAAAAACTAAGTCAGTAGAATAAGGCCCTTTGTTCACACAAGTTTTTCTTGCCATGAAAAACTACGGTTTATTCGCCGTGTGTAGGTTAGGTCGTCAGTGGTACATGGATCACCATGTAAGTTTGTTGACGGACACGTTTTTTTTACGGCGCGGTTAATACGCCGTACCGTAACGAAACCGTGCCGAGTACAAAGGGCCTACCCGTCTGTTTTTCAAGTAAGCCACTTTAGTCCTAAGTCAACAACGACTGAATTAAATTTCGGTAAAAGCACTTTAATAAGTACCGGTCATAGTTCCTCGTTGCTCTAAAAAGAACAGTTGATATTATGGGGAGTTTCATGGTCATTATAGGGCTTTAGCGGGTTTGTAATGGGTTGTAGAAAATTAATATAGTTAGAAATAATTTGGTGGCCTTTCAGTTAGTTTTTGAGTAGGCAGTTTAGTATGCATTACAAAGATAAGTGATGTCACTTCGAAAACTGCAACGCTATAAAATGGAATTGGGTTGGACACATCTGCGCTTGTCAGACCAATCATTGGGCCAAACTTACGACCCAATAGTCAGGTCTAGACGAAGATGGCGGGATGAGCTGGAAGAACTGGCCATTAGCAGCTTTAAACAGAGAGAAGTGGAAAGAGAGTATTGAGGCCTTTGCACCGCAATGTCAAATTAGAGGACTAGACGAAAAAAAAAAAACGAAATGCGTGCACATTTTTTTTTCTATAAGTAACTGATGCTGGATATCTTCTGCAAAGAATAAATATGTACAAAATACCGCATGCTGCTGATAACACTTTGATTTTGAGCTGGGCTAGCGTAGTACCCAGAGAGTTTCAATAGAGTTAAGAGACCAGCTAACACTGGTTTTGTTAACACTGGCGTGCAGCTAATTGTAGGTACCTACTTCTCCGCCGTGCCATAGAAAATAAAGAAAGAAAAAATACATTTATTTAGCACAGACTAAAAATGTGCAAATTCCGATGTATGAAATTAGCATTAAAGTGTGCTTCACGGCTGCGCCAAAAAGACCCAGTCCAGCAAAAATGCTAGACAACGCAAGTCGCTGGTTTTCTACTGGACTTGATGTGTAAGGTTATGTAAATCAGTTTACAAAGAGATTTAAAGAGTAGCCATTTATTTTAAACGGGGTACCATCTCACATCTCAAAAGCTTTTAACAGTCAGGCACCATATGGGAGGTCCAAAGGTCAACCTACCATTGACATTTAAATGGGACATAATATTCTACTCAGTCAGACCCATTGTATTAATTTAAAATAGGACTCCTCTGCCACACAGTATGTTGTATAAGGTCAGAAAACCGTAAGGAAATGTTGTTGTTACTCCTAAGCAAACATGTTTACTTTGTCAAGCGATCATTTCCCTTAGGGTTGACCACTCAATTGATTTTTCAGCGTATCTAACTTCCTGAACAAATAAATAGAAAATTTAATTTCGTTTTAATGGAATTGGGTCGTGTTCATCGGTATTGTTTGGGCAAATACCTACTTTTATTTTCAAAAATACGTTTCTAGATACCTACATTTAGAGTACAATGTGTTTAGAGATTATTTTAAAGCTTATTTAAATGACACAAGGAACAAAATAATGTACCTAATCCTTTATTTTAGATTTCAACTATTTTCTTTATTTCAAATACCCACGTGGACGATTACGGACCACTCCCTCTCACCAAGAGGAGGCCCGTGTCCCAGCAGTGGGAACATTATAGGCTGATTATGCTAAATATTTAAACTAAAGATGTTCTGAACAAAAGCAACTGATGTAGTAGAGAATATTATAATACTTTGATTTCATGTCCCATTAACTTATACTTAGCTAGTGTTAATAGAGCGAAGCCGCGGGCCTAGCTAACTTTTAAGAAACTTTTTAAGTAGTTGCAAGAATAAACTCGATATGATAGACCTCTTTACACCACATATCCATGGTTTGCCTAGAATTACTGTGAGTGTGATGTTTTTTGAGAAGATGATTGAAAGGTACCAAAATCTTCATACGAGTATATAACTTGGTTTCTCTTACACACCATTGATTGTTAGCCCCCAAGAAACCTACAGTCACACTGAAAGAAAAACAAAAACTCAGAAAAACACGTGTGCATTTTCCTGTCACTTTTCTTTCAAGCCAGGCTTTATGTTAGCACATATACAAACTCTATGTTTGCGAAGCTTTAAGGCGCTACCTCACAGGGGCATATGCCTGATGTAAGTTCGTTTAGTAATTTTACGTCTGATTTTGCATCGCTGTCAAAATCACAGTGATCTTTATTCTTGTGCCAATAAAAGGTTGCTATTGGGTTGCTGACATTGCTAAGTCTGTTAAAATCACAATGATCTTTATGTTCATACCAATAAGGTTTCTATTCGGTTGCTGCTTTCAGAACAAAAATAACTGTGAACGGACTGTACCTGCGACCTAGCCGCGTTACTTCTCCCTATTTACTTAATTAAATTTGTGTTTTAATCTATCCTGCTGGTTTCAATGATCTCTTTATACTACCTAGCAGTTAACGGTGCAGTTAAGTTACAAAACCCTTGAAGTTACTGTGGAATTTTGGATTGTTACATTTACAGGCGAATGCTCCCGGTGAGTGAGCGCCTTAATGATACCCAACACGAACGAACTTCGGCGTCGTTAGTAGAGTACGAACAAAAATTACTCATGCACTCACAATGTCCTACTTTCAAAGCTTGCTAATCTTTCTCTAAGACCATTTTCAGTAATATACTTGAGTTTATGCTCGCGATAAAAAACGGGGTGAATGAACTGTTGTTAAGGGAATTGGGTTAGTTAGGTGAGCTTTTTCTTTGATCAACGAATGTAAATAAGCTGGTAGGTAATCCATCACGTTTTGAGACATAAACGTCTTGTGTTATTGATGTAGCCGTAAGAGGTTATTGCCTTCATCAGGCATGTACATATTTGATTAGAGAAATACATTGTGAATTACCGATAAAAGGCTGAGCATAAAAGCAGTTTTATTCGAAAATAAAACTACCTAAACCCGAAATAAATAGGTAGGTACTTCAGCAAAACCGAAAATTAACTGTCGGGTAAAATAACTATTTATAAAATTTATAGAATACGTCAATTGCCATGTTTTGTAAAAGTCAAAGAAGTACAGTTCATCTTCATCTACCTAGCCTTTTCCTAACTAATTTGGGGTCGACTTCCAGTCTAATCGGATCCAGCTGAATACCAGTATTTTATATAGAGCGCCTGCCTATCTGACCTCCACAGCTCAGTTACAGACTTTTGGGCCTCTGACTGCGCGTAAACGACTGTTAAAAAGTTGTGTTTTGATTACACGGTTTTAAGTTGATATTCAATTCGCTAAACACTTAATTTCCCTGACATTTCTTACAATTCAGTAATTACATCGCCTGTTGATCTTCCCAACAACAAGTCGGAAATTAAAACAAACTTTATTAAGTTTCCTAATACAGACGCCAGCACATCAAGCTACATCTGTGAAATTTCTTTAATGGATTTTCAACTTTATCGCTACAGCATAAGGTTCAAAGTTGATTGGGAAAATTTCACAGTTTCGGTTAGTTTGATGTGCTTGGCGTCTGTACATAAGCTACAGGTTGGTAATTCCGTCACATCATCTCACCCTCGCAACAGCCCGGCTTTCTAACGAAAATGTGTGAAAATACGTCTTAACTTATGTCTCGCTTGGGTTGTGATGTGTACGAACTGAGAGAAAATAAAATGTTTTATTTATTTACAAACAGGAAAACGTAATTTCGGCGATTTGCAATCTACTTTACGAAAGTGAGCAGTAAAGGTTTTTGAAAATTCATAAAGGCGGTAAATAGGGGATAAAAGTTTGTATTGAAACTCATCATATTTGTCGATGGAAAATCTCACCGGGCACACGGCTTGTGCATAAAATACAATCCTCATAAATCATTCGAACGTTGCAGACATAAAAATTTTGTTCAAATAATTAGTTACCATACCATGCTCATTATTAGATACCGAGTAAAATCCAATCTTTAAAAAAAATCTCTTCAAAAGTAGGTATTAAAATAACAAACAGAAATCCAGATTTAGATCCAAACAAAGGCATGCCTACCATCCGCGGATGTTAACAGCACCATTTGATTTAATTTAAACAACAATGGCTGACAGCGGTGGTCTCTAAAAACAATAATGATAAGGGAATAATTAATGGACACAAAGAATTTCGCTTGACAATCACTACAACTGACCCTCTTAGGCCGCTTTCATTGTTACGTGTGTACTTATGTAGTATATAGCCATGTTCTAATATTAGATACGTTTATTTTAGCCAGGTATACCTATTAGGAAGGTATAACAAAAAATTAAAAAAATAGTATGAAACAGAGAGAGGGAGAGAGTTTGAATTTAATACGTGTTTTTAATACAGCCACATAGTATAAATTTTTAGAAGCTCTCATAAAGTTGTCGCCGTGTTTTTTTTTTTAAGGATAGGAAAACATCATGTGACCCCTCCCGCTGTGGGTTGAACGAGAGGGAGTGTCAGACTTTTACTGACAAAAACCCATCCATGTTCCTTCTTTGCCCTTTGCGTTCCAAGGCCACAGTAACTCTTTCGAACAATCCCGCGACAGTTGTCGCCATCTTGGATTTTCATTTTGACCTCGCTGTTGGTTTAGCACCTTCAAAAACCATGAAAACGACAACCAAGAAGAAAAAAAAATCGCAATCGCCATCTATGTCTCAAAAAGAAAGGTATCGGAGGGAGAGAGAAAGTCGGCCATAACGCTTTTTCGTGAAGTGACGATTTCTACCAGTTTACTCCTACTGCAAGTCGCGATAAAGAACGTCGTTCCAAAAAAAGTACCTTCTAGTTTTTGGGTTTATTTCTGCTATTTTGAAGCGCAAATTAGTATTTCATAAAAATAATACCTTCCTACTGGTTAGGTAAGAGGTGATCACCACTCCATCTACCAAGCGTGGTGATTATTATTATTTTCTCTTTGACTAAGGTCTCAGACGTCAAAAAAAATCTTATAAGTATACAATATAGGTATGGTAGATATGATAGTCTACTCAGGTACTTCATCCCTTAAATCTCGATGGCTCAAAGAAAGCTAGCACGGCTGAAGAATTCGTTTTGGTCCTTCGGTCCGCAAAAAGTTTTGTGCCTGGAATGGGAATAGAGTAAATGTGCTATGTGAGACTCGGCGAAATCGAGATATTAATAAATTAACATCCATTTGTTTACGGAGACAGTTATCTTACGTGCTAGAGCATATTATGGGAAACGCGCGACCCGTGGGCCGGATGCGGCCCGATCCGACTTTTGATCCAGCCCGTGAAATATTTTCAAGTCGCGGGTGAAAAAAAGATATTAATTCTCAGTTCTCGCCACAAGAAAAAAAGACTAGCATTCTTCCAGGTAGATTCAAACCTTCCAGGTAAATTCTATGATGGAAGTATCAACGTCCACCATAAATGTTGTCCTCTATTTGTTTTGCGCACTTTGTTTAAGATTACGGTGTCTACAAGCAATGAATAACAAACTTATATACCTATAGCCCGTGACTTCAATAGCCAAGCCTTAGAATAGGCTTGGAACGCAACTTTCCAAAGGTTGCCCCCATCCCTGTGCTAGAGTCTACACCCGAAGTTTATCGAATTCACAAGTAAAGCCAAGTCTCAAGCGTCAGTTATTAAATCTACAAAGCCTATCACGATAAAATAAATAAATCAATTAAAAAGATTGTACAAAAATTCCCACACAATCGTGAAAAAGGATAACCAGAACTTTTGATAACAACACGGCCCCGAGTACATAATTTTATAAACATTAACCGTGTTGACAATTTCATACTCATCAAATTGGACTGCGTAATAAAAACGTTAATGAGAATGTCTGCAAAATATAATCAAGAAATGATAAATTCGCAAATAAGAACAACATTTTCGAACGTAAAACAGACGGACCAAAATAAAGAAACAACATTGCGGGCTGTAACACCGTATTTTCTAAACGTCAACCAGTATTATTCCATAATTTTACACAGAAAACGACTCTTTTAAACTTTGGAGACGAGACGAGATTCATTGTGACAAGCGTCACAGTAAAAAACTCATAAGTACCAAATTTACAAATTTATTACGATCACGATACACTTCCAGTTTTTGTTCTTGTGAGCGGCCACTCCGAAATTCAAGATACAAACGCAACAAGTTCTCACAAAAGAAAACAGGGTTTTTCCTCGAGTTTATTAATGTGTCTGTCTCATTTCCTCTTTGTTGATGACGCTTTTAAAAATATCTGCGCGGAAACGTCATTAGTAAGCGGGTTTCTAAGAAACTGGATAATGAGATGTTCATAAGGGCTTAGTATTTTTTTTTTTGCGAATAATATTTGTTATAAAATTTCATGGTGAATAAGAAGTCGTCGATGTTGTGACGTCGTGATTTTGTAGTCATCTGTGACTCGATTAGTAAAGGTTTCCTTTTATGTATTTTACGTTATTGAAAGAGTTTTTTTTTAAACAAATGCAACATTGAGGCACATTAAAGAAATGCTTATTATGAAATACATTCCTCAAACTTATTTCTGGAATATTATGATGATCCTTAACATCTTAATTAATATGACAAGAAACTCCACAATAGATCTTGTATAGACAAAGCATGTCACACGCTCCATTTTCAAATTTCAGCAGCTTGTCCAACTTCACGTCGAGAACACCCATCCTTTTCCCTAAACACGAAATGTGGATGTAATACACACTTCCGTCGCCACGACTAGATTTGCGCGTGGGACGCCTTGTTTGGACAAGCTCTTATTTAGTGAATGTAGGTACAATCGAACAAGCTACAATGCTACAAGGATCCTTCTGCACTTGAATGACATTGACAGGGTGGCGTTGTTGCTAAACATTTGTCAAATTGCATTGAAATAACTACGTAATTAGTAAGAGCGAACAGTGGTGGCTCACTGGTAACAGCCGTAATTTACGAGAAAGGTGTAGAAAAACACCCTCTCCCCCATATTCAGAGTGCAGTGGAAAGACGTATTTTTCCCTGTACATCAAATAGTTTGTCCGACTGTAGTTACGTATGTGGTAGTATAGTTCGCTATCATTCATTGCAGATGGCTATACTGTTGACATTACAGATAGCGCCATCCACGAATACTTACGCGCCCCACTCTTCTTCCTAATCGCTTACAGTACAAGCTTGTGTGTAACATTCCGCTGGTTTTTTAGTTTTGTCGATACACAGTAATTACATATTAGTGGGTAATTAGTGTGTATCAAAAAACTAAAACACTAGCGGAAACCACTAGCAATTAGTAAGAAGAGTGGGGCGCGTCTTCTTGGATGGCACTATATATTGTTGGCAACGCGTTGGTTCGCATTTTTGAATAACTTTACGATATATGAATAAATTGCGATTTCGTTTTCATTTTGAAAACATTCAGACTAATAACTTTAAATTAGTTTAATACCTGCTTCTTTCTGATAGACCCATTATACGATTAGGTACTGATAAAAACTACTTACAAGTTTCAAAAGTTTGTAGATCTTTTGATCTGGTAGCTTAATTTTTTCAATATTAATAAGAATTTGAGAAAGTTATTAACGAGATGAGATAAGCTTCAGGCTAAATTCAAAGTTAATATTTTAAGAATCTCATACTAAAAGAACGTAGCAGGGACGAGACAATTGCTTCAATATTTTATCATGCGTAAATATAAATTCTTTAAACCCTTCGGGGAAATACAGGTGTGGGTGGTGTCATGTTTTAAATCTAAGCTAATATTATAAAGATAAAAGATTGTTTGTTTGTTACGCTTTCACGCTAAAACGGCTGAACAGAGTTGGATGAAATTTGGCACATAGATAGACCATGACCTGGATTAGGACATACAATACTTTTTATTCCAATATTCCCACGGGATCCAAAATACGGATGAAACTGCGGTGCGCAGCTTGTTCGTAATATAGGCACTGAATTTAAATGTTCTCTTTTCAATTAAGCCAACTGCTAAAACCGTATTTAAAAACAAAAGACACAGCAAACAGATAACGAATTCAAATCCCTAGCAAACTCACTAATGCTAGAACGAATAAAAGTTAGTCCTACCTGACGTAAAACTACTAATAAACGTCTACACAAGCTTAAAAGCTAGAGCAACGCGAACTACGAAGCGTAGTGAAGTATATTGAACAAACTTTGCTATCCCGCCTCCATGTAAATGGGAATATTGTGCATTCAACTAGGTTTTTTAACTTTGATAATGTTCGGAGGCTTCTACACAATGGTCTATGATGTGCCGACACATTGTGTCGGTTAAGGTCAGTTTATGAAACTTAAACACTTTTTTTAAATAGTAACCTTGGAGTTTCTTTTCGGTTCTTCTCAACAGGAAACCGTGGCGTGCACCTAGCTTCTGACGTTTTCTAAGTTTTTATTTTTTCATAGTTCTCATAATTTTATTATGGTGATCTTTACCTCCAAATATGTATATCGTGAACGTGACACTTTAGGGTACCATATCACTTGTTATTTTTATTTTGTAAAATGTCCGCTACCCACCTAAACTACTACACAAAAAAAATGGCGGCAGGTCGGATAAGCCACAAAGGTTCGAACCCCTTTCTTAAATAAGCATAATATAGAATATATTGCAAGTATGATGTATGTTATTTATTTTACCACGTTCATGACGCACTCTAATATCTAGTGAATAAATCCAGTATTGACGTAATCATAAGCCCATTTTATTTGTCACCTTTTGGTAATATTGCACACAGACTACGAAGCCGGGATATATTAATAGATCCATCACATTGAACTAATAGACCTGATTTGTATCTGTCAACCGAAAAAGTAAGATTATTAATAAACAAGCCTCACCTGCGAATTATTCTGATATAAAGTCATGCTAAAAAGGTACAAAGCTGTATCTTTCTGAGCAATGTCTTCGAAATCTGTTCTGTAATTTTGCAGTCAGATTGACTTAAATATGCAAACATACAGAATCAAATTAAATTACTAGCGAAACTGACGTGACGGGTATCGATACCCATCAGCTACCCATCTGCTAGCTAATTTAATTAGACCCTGTATATTTCTATAATATTTGTGTAATTCCTACGATGACGCAATGCTTACCTCTTCTCCAATATTACAATCCTGATACCTTAAAGGATAGCTTATTGTTGTAGTTTCAATTTACGCGAGACGAGAATATCATAGTGATTTATTGCTATCAACTCCATACATCGCACGCACGACACCATTATTCTCAAGTCAGACTTTCTTGGAATATGTTATTAGATGTCATCTCGAGTAGAAATAAATATAAAGACGTTTGCCTAAAATTACAAAGACGAAAGTTGAATTTGTTTCTCGTGCCAATGCTACGATGGTAACAAAGTTTTGAAAGATCATTTACATAATCATCATCATCTATATGTAGTCTATTCAAATTTATGTTTCTAATTGATGTTATTTCAAGTTTCACAAATATTAACTTTATTTTAATGGTAGGTAATTAAGTTGGTTTTGAGTGACTAAGCGCTATTAACAAAAATGTTTGAAGTTGTAGCGTAAACTGAACTTTATTGTGTAGGAACTAAAGTTATTTTTCCATAAACTCTTATTTGTTTACATTTTTGGCAAATAAATTGCGAATGCAGATTAGTTCATAATTATAAATTAAAGTAACTTTTCGTGTCTGTCTGTGCGACTAACGTTCTTCTAAACTCCACAACGGATTTAATGCGGTCTTCACCATCATTCAGGGAATTTATTCGTAAAGGTTTATGTGTACTTATAATATATTCATATTAAACTTACGTTTAATTACAAAATCTCAATGTTTCATAGTATCATATAAATTTCAGCTTTGAGACGTAAATTTCAATAAAGGATAAAGTTGCCGCATGAAACTCCTCGAATCTACTGTCAAATGCAATGACGCGTGTCCATGGAATACTCCCGTTCGCAATTTAGAAGAGTAATCAGAGTAGAGACACAAAATTGATAGGTATAGAAGGTTGGCTCCATACCATGAGAGAAAATGCACGCTACACGTTATCTCACGTATACCAACTGCAAGCGAACTCGCGACTGGCATTCGAACGAGATCACCGTACGTGTAATCTGTTCCAAAAGTATTTCATGAAAGTGTAAACCAACCTTGTTGAGCTTAAATTCTTATGCAATCACTCGCAAAATTATTTTACTTTTAGTAACACATTTTTCTTAAAAGGTTTCAACTTTACATCTCACCACTTTTTACAACAATTATGGATAACATGACTAAATTGTAAATGAAATATCTTCGACGAAATTTCAGATTATGTAAAATCCTCAATTGTAAAATGAAAAACCTTTTCGGGCTATGAATTCAAACAATCAAATCAAAGCACTCAATTTGTAAGTGGCCTTACAAATGGGCATCCACAGGTAACGTTTTTTGATCCATTTGTTTACATTTTCCTCAGATACTTTTGGAACAGACTATACGCGTCTACGTGTGCATGCGCTTTTTTTCGTTGTATTGAGCCAGCCTTCTGGATTTATTTATTTTGTGGTCGAGGGGCGATCGCACGTCGTATATTGGTCCTACCCACGCGATTTGAAAATCAACGCGTTCGGGCGCCCTTCAAAACGTTCGTACGCTAGACTGGACACTGATTTGACACAGGGATGAAACAGATACATACGATTTGTTGATTGATCCCTTTTACATTTACGCACGTACTGCCCAATAAATTGGTGCAGTAGCTTTTTATTCTACCTACTACTACTGTTATGTGTAGGGTTGGAATTACAGTGTTTTGTGTGCCTAAAGTTGTCCTAGGTGCTTAAAACAACTTTTAATTACTATTCTTGTCCAGACGGTAGAAAAAAAACAGCCGGTATATTATGTAAAAATTGTTTGAAAAACAAATAAAATCATGTAATTGATTGATTAAAACCAAAAATAAACAAATCCTTTGTGCTCACTAGTTCTTTTAGCAGTTCCAACCATATTACTTCCCCAAAGTAACTTTGACAAGGCCGTTGGTTTCAGATTGATTTCACAGTTGGACACATTGAATTTTGATTAATCGTCCGCCCATTTTCCAAATAATTGCCCTCACACAACTTGTGGGGCAAGTTTCAAACGTTAGCCTAAACTAAAGTTACATATTAAACATAACTTCTTACAACATTAATCTTAACTTTGTTATTCAAACTTGATAGGCTTAGAACAGCAAGTTGTCACTTTGTCTCTTGTGCGCAGATTACGGGGCAGCGCCAACACCGTCCTGGCAATCATCGTCAACAGACCGGCTGCAGCATTGCCCTTATATCAGGCAATGCTGCAGCAGACATATTGTTACCTTGTGAGTTTTCATTTTTATCTGTGATTGTTATCCTGTCCGTATCCTTTTATGTATCTGTTTTTATCTATATGAGTCATGTTACTTGAATTAAACTAAATTTATGTTAATTCATTTATTTTTTGTTCACATGACTAACACATTACGCGAATAGATCTAGTTTCAGTTTTATTGTATTTCAAAAGGAGAGATGTAAGACTAATAAATAATGATGGTTCTTTTTTATTACAAGGAATTCGGATATTCTGTTACAACCAAACATAAAATAAGATCTGTATTCCCGAAGGATTAGGTAGAGGTGTTAGGTACCTATAAAACAGCAACATTTTGCTATTTATATTTAAGTCCCATTTAAAATGGGCACAAATCCAAGCTCTTGATAACTACGAAGAAAAAAAATCTGTTATATTTTCTAAAATACTTTAATATTTCTGAGAACTTCTATTCTGAAAGAAACATGGCAAAAACATTCTTCTAAAAATAACGGCCTTATTTAAAACTCCGTCTATTGAATATTGAACACAGAAAACATTTTTTGCATTGGCAAAAGCCTAACAATGCTCCGAAAGTAAACATTGGTTAAAATCAGCAATAGCTTCTTACATTGTGATGAAACTGCCATTTTCCTGAATGAAAAAGGACCAAATTTTAATCGAAATGACAGCCTTATTTACTAGTCTCACGAAGTCGTCAGGATAATATCTTACATTGCATTTTACCCGGGCATTGACATCGGGCATTTTCTAAACCAAAACGCTTAGTAGGTATAACCTTACCACCGATTTAAGTATTCAAAAGTCTCAGGTATTTCAGCTATTTGATTAACTTATCCCTTCAAACTACATTACAATGGAGTTTCAAAGTATAACTTAAACATAACTTTATGTTGGTTATTGAAAGTTCAAACACCTATGCTATTAGTATCCTAAAATGCTATTTATTACAAAACGTTGTTATTTCCTCAATCTAATATTCAGGACTAATTGAAAATAATCAGCATTTGAATCCACTTACAAAAACTTAATCAGAGCTTAAAAGCTCATTTACGTAGTCCGACTGTAGGTGTCACAGCAAAACACGAATTTTAACTGTTTCAAAAGGGCCAACGGCACGAAGGACCAAAAACAATCAGCGACTAATAAAAGCCTCTTTATTACAAATTTCTCGCTGGCTGGATATCGAACACTGCATGACATACTGGCTGGTGTTTGTAAATCAAAACAGCGAGGGTGGGAAGTGCGGGGCCATGCCGTCTAGTCTGCCGACCGACTTCGGCCGACGCGCACGGCGCGACTCCGGCACGCGAAGTTATCGTACGACATGGAAGTGTGACGAGTGTTTTGTTTAGAACTCGGATTAAGGTAGAGTGACGAGTTTTGTACGTACGTAGTTTTATGGGTGTAGTTTATATTTTTGGGGTGTAAGTGTAGTTTTATAAAATTGGGTTTTTTTTTGTAATTAATTTTTATTTTATTGCTAAGGTGGGTTTGTATGAAAATTGTTGAAATTGTTAAAAGTATAACGTTAGTAAGGAAAAACATTTTTTTTTAAACTAATGTTCTTGCACTTCGCGATATCTAGCTGAAAGCTTAAAAACCCATTGACATTAACAAATTATTTTTCAACTTAATTTATATTTTTATGAAAGCACCCAGAATTTGACCTAAAACAGAACTAAGTACAAAACCGGGCACACCTAGAAGCATACTAATACAGCTTATTAATCCCAGAAATACAATACGGGCAATATATTAATACAAATACGAAATGAATATTCACCGCCAGAATTTCGCTCCTCTAAAAGGAGGGTCTATATCTGGAAACGTGACAATAATTCTATTCGGTGCGATAAATAGTTGCCTGCTCTTAATATTCCGAGCAGTCGGCAACTAACAAATTCTCGAGGTGGGAATTATTACTGCCTACGCGAGTATGTAAGCTTTTATGACGTAGATTTACTTGAGTGATAAAGTTTCGGTGTTAAAGTATACATTATTAGAAGTTTATAGGTGACAGACTTATGTCTATATCATTATACAGGGTGCCGCTAACTGTAACCATAAATTCAGCACTTGATTCTAGACGTCCTAGCGTAGAAATGCATTTTTTTTTAATATAACTGACGATATGTATAAATTTTTTCGTCGGTTCAGAATCATATTCTGACTCCACAGTACATGTGACTCGATGTCCATGCCACCTTATATATTCTATCGTCATCGCCAATGAAATAAGGTGTAGATTGGGTCAATATCTCTAAGTAAAACTTGGGTACTATAAATTCCTAGTCAACAAAATGCTCTCCACTAGGATAAACTTCTGCAAACGAGTTAATATGACCTTTACCAACCATACTTTGTGGGCACATTAATATTCTGTCCTGTAGATTCTCTGCGTGTATTGGAAGGTATTTTCTTGCGTTCCCCTAGCAGATAATGGCACCAAGCCATCAATCATATAACCTACCCACGTAAACTCGAAGAAAATTTATATTGGTACTCTATTTACACGACCACATTTACCAACCAATATTTTAACATCCAACGAGTAAAAAATAAAAACTTAAATAAGGTTTTACGAAATTAACGTATGCAGTTCAGTATTAATTGTGATTTAACTCGATATTATAATTAACAGAAGTGCGAGCAATGTGAATGAATGAAATGAATGAAAATTCTCTCCTGCGCTTAACGGAATGCTGCGAACATTTTAATTGCACATAAATTTGTCATCCGTATGTTGGCAGCATTACGAGACAGCAACGTTATTCGCAATCCCTCATGTCTGTTGAAATTTGATGTCTCCTTTGCTAATGAAACCTAGTTCAAGTACATGTCTTACTAGTTAGGTAGTTTTGACCTATTTTACAAACGCATTAGTGGTTAAAATATGCTTCCTTTCCTAAAATATCGTTAGGAAACCTGGACTTATAGTTAACTAGCTGCGCCCCGCGGTTTCACCCACATAAGTGTCGATCCCGTGGGAATATCGGGATAAAAAGATAGTCTATATGTTAATCCAGGGTGTCAGCTAGCTCCATACAAAATTTTATCAAAATTGGTCCCGCCATTTGAGCGTGAAGAAGTAACAAACATATAAACACACAAACAATCACAAACTTTCACCTTTATAATGTTAGTGTGATATAAGTCTGAAATCGCCAACCCATCTTGAGCAAGCGTGGTGTTGAATGCCTTTTCTGTATGACAAGAGGCGTTTACCCTACAGTGGGACAGTATCAGGCGGATATTATCATTATTTATACACATAAGACAATCATAATCAGCATAATTATATTGTTCCCACTGCTGGGACACAGGCCTCCTCTTTTCGAGAGGGAGTGGGCTATAATCTACCACTCGGGCCCGGTGTGGGTTGGTAGATGTCACATGTCTTTGAATTTTTGGTTCTAGGACATGCCGGTTTCCTCACGATGTTTTACATAACACATATTCGAACGCAATGTGAATTGTTACTAAATAAAAATTGAATTGAATTGAACATAACATCACGCCTTGCTTCCTCGAATTGTTGGGCAGTTAAGGTATGTTTAAGTTCCATGTAATAGGGGGCAAACCTGTCGCCATCAACCGGCCACAAATCTAAGACTCCGGGCTGCTACTGAGTTATATTGTTATTTATATCCTACCTAATATTACTATTATTATCGTAATACCTACAGGTACTTATTTGAATGTTTTAATTTCCTGTCATCGAGCAATTTTCAGGGCTCATAATGTTCTCAAAGTCCTTCCGCGGCTTAAGCACTGAAAATTGAGCATAAGGCGGAAAATGAAAAAGTAAATACGTATTACCGGAATGTAAAATACCTACTTACATAAAAGTGATTTTATTATTATTACATTTAGGCGTCGTGTCACATAAAAGATTGGTATTGAAAATATAGTATTATCCAACCAGGGAAATTATTTGACACCTTACGTCAATTTGTGGTGTTATGGCCATTTCATATAACCGTCAAAGAATGACAGGTGTAATTTGAATATACGGACTATTTAAGTTGGCGGTCAATTTGCTTAATAATCAATTTCCCTGACTTTACAATGGATCTACAACCAAATTAGATGAATAAACAGTACCTAATCTCGACTCTCCCACTTTCAATTTAATACCAAAAACCACTGCTACGAAATATGCCAGCCACTATCATTACGTACTCGAAACTACTGCATATTCAAACACTACTTATGCATTAAAGCTCCAATCATCTAAATTGAATACGAAATACCGATACCGAGACCGCTGATGCAAATTGTGATATCGGTATGACGTCAGATGTTAATATTGCATCAGGGCCTACCCAACCTTTGAAAGACCTGCCGGAGTTAGTTCAGTTTAACCACGTACGAAATAACTTAGCTTGAGCCCGAGGGATATCGTAACGTAACATAATCAGCCTATAATGTTCCCACTTCTGGGACACATGCCTTCTCTCGGTGAGAGGGAGTGCCGTAGGCCGTAAGCCACCACGTGGGCTCAGTGCGGGTTGGTAGATGTCACATGTTTTCGAATTTTTGGTTCTAGAACATAGTTGGTTCTAGACAAACAGCTGTTCCCTACATTTTGACGAGTTATGCGAACAAAAATGTAGGATACAGCAGATTTTTTTTACGCGATTTCAGGTTTGGTCCCATAGTAAAAGTTGTTCATAATGATGAGTAGAATCACCCATTTCGATTTGTCGCATATTTTCAATTTCATCCTGTATATTAGTATCTTAGTGTCTGTTTTAAATAAGACATTTACTTAAGACTGTAGCCGCTTAGTTTTATGACTCTACAAACCCTATTACTCGCATAATAACTCGTTAATGTCCACATGAACAACTTCGCACTTTAAATATTTCGAATGAGGTAAATTTTCTATATAACCACGATTATAAATACAAAGTCATAACTACATTAGCAAGATTCCCAGTTGATGGTACATAGATACGAATTATTAAAACCAGCATGTACACATTGCATTCATTTTTTTTTTGTTGTGGATACCTACATTAAATTCTGTTCCGTATGTTTTAACAATGTTACCAAAATTTATAACACATTTGCTCGTAAAGGGTGTCTTATTTCACCAATTTCAATATTGTATTGTATCCCATTACGAACTTGTGCGTTATTGTAATGTATAACGCACGGTACTTTTATAAATCTTAGGAAAGAGTTTTTATGTCAGAAAAGTGGTCAACATTTTATGAATAAAATTTACTTTGGGAGATAAAATATAATAAATAAACATTTAATTCTTTAATTTAATTAATTTTAACAATAAATTACAACCATTTATCTGTAACACAAACACAAATATATTAATTTACTTTTTTAGTAATAATGGCTGTTTTTTGTGCCTTTGCCTTAAAAAAAAAGCGCTGATGCGCGCGCCGCGCTAATTTGTGAACAAGTAAAAATTATTCCGCGCGCTTTTTCTTTTCGCTGTATTGTTTTTATTTAAAAATGTCGTCAAGTAATGATTAATTTATTAGTACGACAATGCCAGAAGTCTCAGAGGCAGCGAAAATGGCTACTTTAAGCCTCTTGCCCGAAAAATCGACCGATAGATACTTAGAAGCGTACCAAAATTTCATCTTATGGAAAACAAGCAAAGGTGCAAATTTATTTTGAGAAAATGTGTTTTTAGCCTATTTCATGGAACTTTTTCAAAAATATAAGTCAAGCTCATTGTGGGGTGCTACTATTCAATGCTAAAAATCACTGTGAAAACAAAACATGGTATCTACCTATTGATATCAAGTCATACTCCAACTTGCTGGCATTTCTATAAGTGATTAAAGATTTATTCGTTTAAGAAAGTCAGAGTTTTATTTACGAGTATTTCCTAGCAAATATGTTATAAAACGTCGTATGACATACGTGCGCCTTGATAATTACAGCGTCTGCTTTCTTGTAGCCCTCGCCTGCGGCTCGGGCTAGCAATATCGCCTCGGCTGTAATTTTCAACTTACCGCACTTATATCATGATGTACTATTACAAGACGGAGACGTCAATACGACAATAAACTAAATTTTAAAATATCTAATGACGTTCCGAGTCTGCACACAAATATTCAACCAAATATATCCAATACTGTTTTCACTATAGCTATTCACAGATTGGCAATACCCAGAATCGGCCCAACACTAGTATTAATTTCTTTGAAAAAATCACGTTTTCAATATCGATGTTAGGATTTATTTGATAGTTTCAAAATGCTCCTTTGCACAAGTATTGCCAGTGTTTTTTATTTATTGTCGAATTGCATTCAAATATGGTAAAAAAAATGTAGCCAGCCACTCATAAAGTTGAGGTCTATCCTATCACATTGGGGGTCTATTAGCTAGACGGTGAGTTGTACATGGCTCCCTGAGACTCTGACCTCAGCTTATCCTTTTGGCAATCACATGCGGTGATAACACTATTTAACCAACGTACGTAGAAATCCCCTTTTTTATCTATAATGGTGCTGATTTTGTTGTATAACGATGAAACTAAATAAAGAGTAGGTACTTGTTATCTTCTGTCAACCGGTTTAATGCTGTAATAACGGAAACAAATAAACAGCCATTGTGTCTCGTCTGGATCCACGTATGCGTGCAGGCATACGAAGGGTTAATTGACATTTTCATTACTTAAGTACTGTAAAAGTTTTGTCTGGATAGCTTTGCCAACTGACTTCCTCGAATGTTCAAATGTATGAGATGATATGTTGTAGATAAGCGAAACTACATCTAAAATGTATCTCATCTACACCGTATTATCTCAACATGAAAGTTTTATTTCAACCTTATTGGACAGCTCTAATTCACTACTGCCTCTTTCTTATTTGATTTATAAAAAAGATAGCAACAGCTAAAGTGGAGTTTAGTTGAAGCACAAAACCTTTCCTGCTTTATAATAATCATTCCGCGTGTCTCATAACATTTCCTCGTACTGTTGTAATTTTGACTTTTATATTAGACGTTAGTAGCACAAAGCGATGTCAAACAGCTTTCAACGCGTCGTTCTTAGCGCTCGTAGTCTGCATCACAAAGAATTCCTTTCTTCTTGGTTTTTTGAAACGAGATGGTGATTTAATGTAGGCAAACTTAACGCGAACTTTTGCGTTTGATGTATTGTTATAAGAGGTGCCCATTTAGTAAATACCTAGAGTAAGCTGTAGGTACAGTGCCTAAGTAAATGAGGACGGTACATGTCATGTGTGTTTTTAGGCTGGCACACAGTGTAGTATTATTTTAGGTGGATGTTACTTAAATACGTGATAACCTTATCAAATTAATATTTGAATTATTTTGCAGACTATTCCATTTTTTAGGTTAGACCTACAGCCAATTTACAGTTTTGTATACAGGCCAAAAAAATTTTTGTTTCAAAACGTAGTCAAAATTTCCACGCGAGGTAATTAATATCAATAATCAGGCTCTCGTTAGGCGGTTGGATCAAGGGCCTGATTCAGAAGGCAGTACTCCTCGATAGGGCTCGCATTGTGAGGAGGTTCCTGTCTCTGGAGCCCTAACCACCAATAGCTTGGACCTTGCTCCCGACACCGGCACATCGCTATTTTTATATTTTTTTAATGTTTTTTATTCTTATTTTTTATATTTTAAGAAATATTTAAAAATGTAATAAAATAAGTTAAGTAAATAAATAAACAAAATAATAATCATATGCTCAACATTCATACTCATGGTTGCAGTTGCTGCACTGGTAATTTTTATTCTATATATAATTAATATGAAAATTACCCCCGTCGTACCTAGCAGGCGGTATGGTTCACAATTTGGTAATACATTTTTGATTTCAGAATATATTAAATTAACTACATAAATTAAGGGTCAGTAAATCACATACCTAAACTACACAATACACTGGAACACTACAGTATACTGGAATATTTTAATATTCGAAATATTTTAAGCATGTAAATTGTTCAAATACTTTCATATGCATACCTTTTCCGACCTACGATCCGAAGCTTCGAACCCAAGGACCAAAAAATATTCACTACTAGTTTTTGTCCACGGTTTCGCCCGCGTGGAGGTCGGAAATTATCCCAGCGGGAACATACTATCGAGATAAAATGTACCCTTTTGTCCTAATCCAAGTCATGATAATATACCTGCGTGCCATTTTTATCTACACTCGTTCAGCCGTTTAGTCGTGAAAAGGTAACAGACATACAGACACACAGATTGACAGATAGGCAGAGATACTTTCGTATTTACAATATTAATGTAGTACCTATGGATACCTTTTGGTATGTGAAATATTGCGCTTTTTATTTTGAAATACATAATGTTTACGAGGTTTGTTATTTATCCCTCAAAATGACAAACAGAATGAATAAACAAATTCACCTACATCGTACTTATGCCTACCTACATCTTTTTTAATTTTCAAAACCATTCAGAACCTAGAACTTGGGCTACGAGCCACAATAATGCATAATGATTGCAGATTGAAGCCTCATCGACTGGAACTGCCTGTTATGAAGTTAATTCGGTTTGGCTTTCAACCTATGTATGCCGATTGATGCAAACGGCGATAAGAGACTCAATTTCGGCAAAATTACCTTTATATCGTAGCTTCTCTGGTGCGTTTCACACTGCGATGTTCGTGATTTAATTTTAACAGCTTATAGCTGGTAAATAACTAACGTTTGTATACATAATTAACTTATAATGTTCAGGGAGTGGGTTCTAGGGCATGCCGGTTTCCTCACGACGTTTTCTATCATCGTTTTGAGAGCAGTGGTGATGAAATAATGTACATAAAGTAAAGCTGGTTTCGAACCTTCGACCTGCAACTCGTAAGTCGCGGCCTTTGTCACTGGGCCACCACTGCTCAATAACACACTAACTTTGGTACGGAAACGCTAATTCGCAATTCTGTTAGCAAAGGCAAATCTTATTCGAGAATCGAATTCTGAATACCAACAAAATCCTTTTTTATCCCCCTTACACGTTGTATAGCGTCTGTATAGTTACACAAAGCTTTGTCTTCTTCTTTCGAAAGTCAAATTACTGACGACAGAAAGAGAGAAATGGGTGTGTAACTATTCATCTGATATGATACGTTTATTAGTAAGGGGGTGTTTTCTTTGTTATGCTGCAGGAAATGAAAGGGGAAACGATAATTGTTTATTCAAAATCTTTCAACATTATTCTTTCCATTAAACATTTCTAAAGGTCAATTCTTATTTTTTTTAATTCAAAATGTAGTCGCAATCTCATCTCGAGGTATTTTTGACAGATTAAGACTGTCGAATGCGAACGTTTCTAAAACTAAAGGAATTACCCTCTGAAACCATGAAAATAAGTGTATTACTCGTAGCTTATATTTACGTCATAACCAGCTAGCTACGAGTACAGATCATATTATAGTCCCTAATATTCTTACAGAAGCTCCCCATAGAATGTAAAGGTATTGTGATTGAAGTGGGTTCAATATAATAGTCCGGCGGGATTGAATGCGAACTCCCTTATATCCAGAGCCGGCACTTATCGCTTATTGTCGTTTAGGCATTATTATGTCGAAAATAATAATACCTAGGATATCTGGCAGTCTGAACGAAGGATAGGTGTCGCATTGGCATTCGCTTTTGCCCGAAAATAGGCATCGCTGACGGGAATTACCTAATTTCCTATAATTACTTTTCATCATCATCATTTCAGCCGAAAGACGTCCACTGCTGGACATAGGCCTCCCCCATGCACCTCCACTTCGACCGGTTCTGTGCTTCTCGCATCAACGGGTTCCTGCGCCCTTCACAAGGCTATAATTACTTTTACTTACAGTGAAATATACGGCATGTATCAGAAATGTGTAGTCATATTTACGGGTACAGTTCTTCAAGCGGAACTACTTTCTCCATGGGACCAACGTCGTAATCGCAAAGAAATAATAAGCTTTAGCTACCTACACTTACAATATCACCTCGCATTTTTGGTACGTACCATAATATGTACATAATTTATAAACTATAGTCTGTTATTGTATATGTGCAAACATGTATAAGAAAGGGGGGCGGGTGGGGGGATGGTTAGGGGCTAAGGAGTCATAGGGCATCAAAAGCTTCGTCCGCATGACTGTCAGAGGAAAAGTGCCCAAAAGGCTGGTATGCTGATGTTGCATGGCGATGCTGATTCTTTGGGCAAAAAATAGACAAAAAGTGAAATTTAGGAATAATAATAATAATATCCTTGGACATTTTGACACAACGCCATTTAGTCCCGAGCTAAGCAACCTAATGCTTGTGTTATGGTAACGAGATGGCTGATAAACTACTTAAATACATTTTTTTTTTTGTAAATACATACATATTATAGATAAAACACCCGAATATTTCAGAAGAATAGAAAAGTTCATCATTTTGTTTGTTTGTCGATTTTAAAACTAAGCTTATTTACAACTTTATCCAAAATCAACTTACCTACGTAACTAACTGTGGAAAGGGTTATATTGTTTCCTAAACTTTATATTTCATTAACTACTCAGTCGTAAATATAGCACAAACATTTACATAGAACCCCAAAATTAGATAGTTTGTAAAATAAACAGGAGTTAACTAACAATTGCTTCTTAATTAAGTAAATATTGGCTCTAAATTACAATCACATCGTATCAAATACAGTTTACTATAACATCGGATATCATTATTTAGTTAGTGTAACTTAATGTATTGAAAAATTTAATAAAAAAATATATATTACATCGGTACTATAACTACAACATTACATAGTAAATAAACACGTGTATCTATCTATACTGACTGTACAAATTTATTTTCGTTGTCAAGTATTTTGTAATGCTGTGTACAGTGTGTAGGTACTCGTGTATCATTCAACTTTTATTTAGGACAATTTTGTTATGTATGGATGTCGTATTACGGGATTCTTTGCCCTCGTTTCTTTTGTTAAATAAATGTACTTATTATTATTTTAAGTCTGTTATATTATATAAATATTATCTCGTTTGAAATAAGCCAGTAAAATGTTTTTTTTTTAAATCAAGTGCGAGTTCCACTCGCGATTACAATAAGTCATAATAATATAGGCCTATGACTGATAGACGAACAGTCAGACAGGCAGACGCCACCAGCAGGCTATAGCTACGGTTTCCTAAAAGAGCGGGGCCTATAGCCATCACATACTGTCGCCAATCTACCGGCGAATGACGTCACTGAAATTATTTATGTAAGTGAGTGTTTTTTTTTTATTGCTGAATGGGCTCGCTCTTGCCCTCGATCACGACTGATGGAAAGCGGTGGATGAGGTCCACAATGGAACGAGCGTGGCCAGAAGATGCCTAAGGCACTGGAAATCCCACGCATCGCCGAAACACAGCTGGCTGCGCCTCGGTACAGTTGAGTAACTGGCGGAAAAACCGCGCCACACGAGGAGGCTTCCTCATGCATCCCAAAAAGTGTTTTCCTAGAAAGCGTTTATTTTACACAAAACCCCGCTGCTATTATTTTCTTGACAGCCGTTCATGATGTGGCGGCCATAGCTCTTCTAGGAAACCATAGTTTTAGTAACAGGGTCCCATTAGTTCTGGGTACGAAAGCCTAAAAATACAACACTGTGCTATCATTACATCGTCTTAATATACCAGCATTGTACCTAACCCGATTACAAACGCGTACGTCACAAATATTCCGCTTACAGTCTTAATTAGTGCTAAGGCAATTACAGGCACTCAAACATGAATATTCGTATATGGGTTAATTGAATGTAAGCCTTGTAGGCGCTTCTATTAACTCTGAACATCGCGTGATTGATCGCCATACAATACCTACGGATGGATTTCGGGAGGCAAGTGGAGTCAAGTGATTTTCTTTTAGCGATGAGAATTTTTACTTACGGTTTTGCTTAGTGTATTGGAAGTTCGTCACGCGAACTGTACCACTTACTCATGCACAAATATTTCTCATTTTGTCGCCTTTACAATATCCCAAGAGAGCAGTGGTGGCCCACTGGTAGCGGCCGCGACTTACGAGTTGCAGGCTGTAGGTTCGAACCCATACAGGCGATTTACTTTGTGTTAATTATTTCATCACCATTACTCTCAAAACGGTGAAGAATAACATCGTGAGGAAACCGGCTTGTCCTGAAACCTAAAATTCGAAGACATGTGATATTTACCAACCCGCACTGGGCCCGTGTGGTAAATGGCCTACTCCCTCTCAAAGAGGAGGGGGGGCTTGTGTCCCAGCAGTGGGAACATTATAGACTGATTATGAAACTAAATCTAGGCCTGTATATTAAAACTCCCTCACCCATAATATCACCTAGTAAAGGTTGTCAACGGCGAGTGATGGATTGATTGTGATGGTGGAACTGAGCACCAATCCAAATTCTAAACTGCTACAGATTATTTCCAAATGCAAAAAATCTACGCTCAAAAAAAAGTCTATTTGTTATTAGAGAACTCATGGGGTGATCCAGTTACATAGTTACTTTTTTACACTGAAACCCCTCAGAGACCTTTTCGATCAAATGTGTAAGAGTTTGAGATCAATAAGACCTCGTGTAAAGCATTCGTACTTCTAAAGTGTGTAAACCAAGAGGCTATTTTAAGACACCAAGATATCCTTCTAAGATACACACACACAGACACACACATACTTTTCACAGATACTTTTTTTATCGCGCATTGGATTTTGAATTCTCGTGTTGAGTAGAGCATTAAAAATCCAATATCGTGTTGAGTAGAACATTAAAAATCCAATAGAGGGCATCCCAGAGCGTCAAAAAAACAAAGTTGGCTTTTAAACTCTCGGCGCGAAGCAGTGCGCATGGAAATCCAGTGCGCGATAAAAAATCGGGATCACAGCATTATCTGACCACCACAGCGCAAAATCCAAACCTTCGCAAACATTATTGCAACAGGTCAATAAATATCTTATTAGAACTGCAACAGGTAAATAAATATCTTAAATATAGAAGGATGAGGTTAAAAGGTCTTCATTCCTAGTAACTGGAATCCACGTACGAGATCTTCAGATCTCTATAGATCGCAATTCCATTTGTTAGGTCGTAAAACCAAGGAAAACGGATAGTGCACTTCAAGTACGCTGTTAACGTTTAAAACGTTTTTGAACGGACATGTCGGATGTCCGACCACGTGATGAAACATTTTCAGGAACGTGGGATCTTCCTTGTTATTGTATGTTGCCGTCTAGTACTTTTTGTTAATGTAGAGGTCGAACCTTTGAGCAAGTTAACCCTTTGTATCTCTAGGCCTTATATTTAAAATAGATAAATCTAGATTCGGTTTTTGATACAGGAAACTTAGACAAAAAATACCCCTTATCTATACTAATATTATAAATTCGAAAGTAACTCTGTCTGTCTGACTGTCTGTCTGTCTGTATGTTACCTTTTCACGCCTAAAGCACATGCACATTTCGATAAAATTTGGCAGAAACATAGATTGCATCCCGGGGAAGGATATAGGATAGTTTTTATAGACATACCTCGCGGGCGAAGCCGCGGGCGGAAGCTAGTTTAACTATAAAAGTTTTGAAGGTGTTTGTGTCAGTTAAATGTAGAAATTATTAACTAGTAGAAATTATCTTTAAAGAGTATTGTCTACGTTATTTATTTAGTCTGTTTCATTATTGAATAAATAAGAACAAACAAACACTTCGATCGTGCTACATCGCATACAAACTTTTAACCGTCGTTTTTTTTAGAACGAACATTGCGTATAGGCATCAGATAGGCGGAGCAGCATCAGAGTAATAAGAAAAAGTGATTGTTCGAGCATCCGATAGGAAACGAGAAAAACCTAAATTCCTGTTTTCACTTTTTTTTTTTTTCAAAAGTGAATTTCAAATCTATTGGGTACAATTTAATTTGATTGCTAATGTTTCCTTCAACAATAGGAGGGGCTCGTGGCTAAATGTTAATAGCCGCACGGATCGATCGGCGGTTGGTTCGTGGATGGGTGACCATTTATTAGATATCGGGACCCCTCAGTGCCTCGGAAAGCACGCCAAGCCTTTGGTCCCGGCTGTTATTCGTGGATCTTTGACAGTTGTTACGGGTAGTCAGTAGCACAAAAGTATGACAAAACCAGTCTTACCAAGGGGTGTCTTGTTACTCAGTCACTCCATGTAAAATACTGGTATTCAGCTGCATCCGGTTAGACCGGAAACTGACTCCAAAATAGTTGGAAAAAGGCTGGGCAAGATTTATTGATTATGTTGCTTCATCAATACAAACTACAGCTGCTCTGAAAAAAAAACAACAAATATTTTTCCAATAAGCTAAAATCGTTAAGCGATCTGTGACTTAAAAAATGTTGTTCAAAGATGAACAAGGGAATGATATCCATGATTGAAATACCGACTATTTTATTTATTTATTCATTTAACACGTATTTTTCTGTAGTCCTCCCCATTCATTATTAATATTTATGTTACATCGCTTTGTACCGTTCACGTTACGTTTTAATAAAGTTTTGCGACCCACGTGTGTCCTTATTATTGTCGTAGGAGGCACTTATTTATATTTAAGAAATACAAGATGTAGCTTATTACTCGTCTCATCTCTCAGGGATATATTCCGGTAAATGAGGAATAAAGGAGAAGAGTTTCTATTACAAATCCTATTAATATTAAAAACGCGAAAGTTTATGAGGATAGACGGATGGATGGATTGATGTTTGTTACTCTTTTACGCAAAAACTACTGAACGGATTTGGAGGAAATTTGGCACACAGGTAGTTTATAACCAGAATTAACACATAGGATTTTTACTTTTTATCCCTATATTCCCACAGGTTCGAAAATTATGTGGGTGAAACCCCGGGGCGCTGCTATTGTGAACATACAAAAATACAAAGTAAATAAAATACTTTTATTAATCCTTATAGATGCCGCACAATATTATGAAACTAGATTTAAGGATGTTACTATTTCTTTTTAATGTTAATGACAGATAAATTTTACTTAAAGGGTTCAGAAATCGGATAGAATCGGGTAGTCAGAAGCCCGAAAGTCTGAAAACCAGTCTTACCAAGGGGTATCGTATTACCCAGTGACTGGGTTGTGGAGGTCAGATAGGCAGTCGCTCCATGTAAAATACTGGTATTCAGCTGTATATAGTTCATATTATTTTTTCCTTCATCTTTTTAATAAAATACCTATCTAGTAGTTTACTTTAGAAGTGATATTTAGATCTTATCAGCTTGTTTTAAATCATGATTTTCAAAACCTGGCCTCGCTTATTCAAGACTTTATTACAGCTCACAATGTTGAATAGTAACTTATCAAATGTTAGTTTTTCAGTTTATTATAGGTACTTAGATGGGAACTTTACCTTGAAACATTCTTTACATAATTAAAACATGTACAGTCAACAAAACAGATAAGTATGCAGGATCGTCGGATATAGTTGAAGTTTGATAAGAAACCGATGTATGTTCTCGAATAAAATTTAATTTTATAGAAAACAAACAGCCGTTTATCAAATTAAATTTCAATCAACAACATCCATCGATCGGTTATCCGACGATCCTGCCTACTTATCTCTTTTGTTGACTGTACCTTCTAACCTATCGCTACAAGACGGCTTCCACGAATTTCTGAAGCTACTACGTTGATACTCCTTGTAATTATATTTCTTGAAAATTCAAACTTCCAAACAAACAAACAACACATATTCCTCCCAGCTCAAGACAGTAATATCTCAAACTTTCGTAACACCATGAAATAGGAACACCCAAATGGTTCTATTTATTTTCCGGTACTGTACTCCATACTTTTGTTAAGACCACATCACACGGTCCCATCACCTCCTGGTACCATACAGACGGTAAAACACGGTTTAGACGCCTGCCTATATTAGTATACACCTTTTTATTACACTTCAATTTAGCACTGGAAAAAGTTCGTGAGTAATAAACTTTATGCAGTGGGTGTTCTCAATCCGATTGGGTTTCGGAATTCTACTCCGAAATAAACTTACCGTTTTGTTATGCCGATAAGATGGGTGTTTTGTACGGTATCCTATAAAATTGGTTTTATTTTCGAACACCTACGTAAGCCTATTTTTGTAATACTGAATACGTTTACTAGTAAATTGCCAAGTACTCTCAGAAGGAGAATAATTTGACTATTTATTTTTATGAGACGCGTTAACGAGTTTTCGTCTGGATTACGTTTGTATTTAATTGTCTTTTAAATTGAATAAAGAAAAACCTTTCACTCACACGATCAGAAGATTAAATTGATAAGTCCCAGCTAAAAAAAATATTTTCTAGGTACTTAATTCTTTTATCGTGTCAGCAGAGGTTATACCTGCGGTACAACTATAAGAAAAGCTCTTACTTACAAACTGATACCTAAAACTTGTATAGCTAAAGTAGATGATTATTCAATACCTACATAATTTATTAAAGTATACCTATTATTTTTAATGATAGTTTTTTTTTGTAATTTTTTTTGTGGTGTACAATAAAGTATATAGGTATAAATAAATGAATAAAGTTTTCCAACCTACTTACTTAATTTAATTTGCGAAAGTAAAGACCTCTTCTAACACAACACTAATATCCGCGTACAATACAATACGCTACCATTCTATACTACATCATTACTAAAGTGCAAGTCACTGCGGAACCCCATCCGCTACTGTCACTCATAGACACTATGGTACCTATCAGGACAAAGCCTTCCATTTTGTATATTAAAGTGAGTTTCCAAAGATGTTGAGTATTGTAAGTTGGAAGGTACATATTACTTTTTAATTTACTCGACCTCGAAATTGAAGGATCATTTATTATAGGTTTGGAAATTACATATTTTTGTAGCTTACCAACTGTTTCTTTAATAAAGCAGGACTTATTTTTTGCCAACATAGGTAGAGGTATAGATGTTATACATGTTTTGATAATGTTCTCCATGCTCTGCCGTCACTTGGGCATGCAAAATTTAAACATAAATTATAACCTACTATCAAAATACCAAGCTGAATAACAATAAATATTACAAAGAGTGCCAGAAACGACTACATAGAAAAATATACTTTTATTATTAAAGAACTTCAGTACTTGCTTGTAAATTATTTGACCCAAATGGAACACACCATCATGATCACTTTGTGACTGGTTTACAAGATTTATTATTATAAAATTATATTTTGTATAAACGTGATTTTTCCAAAAGAATCTTACAAAATAATTAAATTGGAAAATCATTTTAACTATTTCATTTTTAATTTTTTCATGTCAAGGTACTTCCAGTAGTCATTAATTAAAATGTCATAGTAAATAAATAAATAAAAGTCCTAATTAAATAATAATAATTGAGAGTTACACATGTAATTTCTATTATGAATATCTGATTAATATTATTGGGCAGAACTTCATCAGTTAGAAATTCCCTTAGCTTCCGCTTAATTATTACAACAAATATTAAATACTTTAACAAATGGAGTCGGTAAGTTTTAGTAGTAAAGTGTTGGCATAACATAATCAGCCTATAATATTCCCACTGCTGGGACACAGGCCTCCTCTCTTCGAGAAGGAGTGGGCTGTAATCTACCACATGCCGGTTTCCTCACGATGTTTTCCTTCACCGTTTTGAGAGCAGTAGTTATGAAATCATTTACACAAAGAAAAGCGCCTGTCTTTGTTCGAACCCACGACCGTAAGGCCGTTGGTAAAATGGCGCGCCAATATGTATGCCAAAAAAAATTTTTTCAATCCCCTTTCGTCCTAATCGGTTCAGCCGTTTTAGCGTGAAAGCCTAACAAACTACCATACAAATAAAAATCTGATCTTTTCTCTTTGTAATATTAGTTTAGATGATGTAATTACTTGCCACGATGAGTGATTTATGAAGACTGATGCTTTTCATGGGAAAGCTGAAGGGTTGAACCCCACAAATGTTCTTAAGCTTACCCACGTAATCCATAAACCTCACAAACTCATTCCTTCTTACTAGATTAGTTCTGTCAGTTGAGACGGGTACCTCATTCCTCAAGTTTGACCCTTCGCAAATACTGAGTAATACCTAAAGTACAGGATAATACCTTAGACTAAATCTAAAATCCGTTAATAACAATTTAAGAGCAGGTATCGCATCATAGTTCGCGCTAACTATTCCTAAGTCAGGATTAGGTACGAGCCTAAATTTGAATAAGCAACTACTGCAAGCCGAAAGTTATGCGAAATTGAAACAGGGTGTTGTGTGTTGACGTGTAAGATCCGCCCACTGGTGGCACGGTACGACAAGGGATTTTTAAAATATATTATATACATTTAAGTTGTAACAAAGACTATGTTCCAATATTGTCCAATCTTTGTCCATTTTTAGGGTTCCGTGCCTCAAAAGGAAAAACGGAACCCTTCTAAGGTCACTTTGTTGTCCGTCTGTCTATCTATTTTTCTCAAGAACACGTGAAGTTATCAAGTTGAAATTAATACCAAATACTCAGGGCTGCAATCCCTTGAAGCAGTGAAAAAATCAAACTTCTAAGTCAATGCAATCAAAAGATACGGGCGTTTATGTTTCGTTTATGCCGCATAATTTTGACACTCGCAAGGAAATCAAAAAATTCCCGTTGACCTAGAACCATGTTTGGCAAGAAGCAACGGCATGTAGTACAAGCAAAGGAAAAAAACCGAAAAACGTAAATTTATAGTTACATACCTACTTTGCACGGAACCATCAGTGCACGAGTCCGACTCGCATTTAAACGATTTTTTTTTAATTATGGAAATAAAACTGTCTCTCTCCATAAACGATGTTTTTTTTATGTTCATTGAGCTTGTTTTATGATTATTATTGTGTATATTTATGTACATAAATAGGTATATGTTTTATTCATGTTTGTATTTATTTTATATATGTAGTACATCACAGACTACCAGAAGTATTATCTCTCCTTTCTCTCTAAATCCATCCAAAGGTTGTGTTTAAAATATCGCTGTTAGCGATAAGACCGCCTATTATGTCACCCCTTCTAAAATATATCCTACATTTATATCTGTAATATTTATGTTGTACATAATAAAGAATATTATATTCTATGTTCGCAGCAACACGTACAATTGTTTTGGAATATTGTGTCGGCGTGTTTTTGGAATTTGAACTACAATATCTTAATAATAAGTTTTGTTTTGATTCGTCACCCATGCCATGCCGTATATCCAGTGTGTGCCGTTCCTAAATCGCTACACCCACGTCTACCATAATTCAAAGTTATATTACAAATTGTAGTTAATGAATAGACCGACCGTTCAGTCGAGTGAGATATCATTTATCACAATATAGGAAGCACCCAACCTCCTCTGAGTCGGCACAATTCTATGATATATTCAGTGGAAAAAATGCACATCGATATTTTGTAATGCGATTACATCGAATGGACTATGATTCGTAGGCACGAGTTTGGATATATTACCCGTTGCTATGATTTCCCGGGAGGCTTTTACTTTTCCGTGTATTACGTGTCCTATGAGAATTGGACAGTTGGACATTTTGTGAATTGGACATAATGCGCCCAAAGATGATCCCTTAAGAAATATATTCGAGATATTTATAGCACAGGAAAATCTAAATAAATCAGCCATCTTTAAATAAAATCTTATTTTTATAATATTTATTTATAAGATCCGGATACGCACGGATCCCGGAGGGGCCCGTTGCTAAATAATAACAGCCGCACAGGTCGATCGATCAGGTTAGGCTACGCTTGCCGCGGTTTATCTGTGGATGGGTGACCATCTTTACATACCAAGACCCCTCCATGCCTCGGAAAGCACGTTAAGCCATTGGTCCCGGCTGTCATTCGTGGATCTTTGAAAATCGTTACAGGTAGTCAGAAGCCCGAATGTCTGACAACCAGTCTTCCCAAAGGGTATCGTATTACCCAGTAACTGGGTTGTGTAGGTCAGATAGGCAGTCACTCCATGTAAAATACTGGTATTCAGCACTATAAATTGCGCATTACGCAAGATAAATTGGTAGACATATAACATCACGCTGGTTATGCCTGAAGGGTTAGACAGAGGTGTACGACGTACGTATTGTACAGGGTGACAGACAACATCGACGCGCAAACTGTAACCATGAATTCAACACATGATTCTAGACCGCATTGCGTAATTTTTTTTCGTTTTTTAGAAACGTGCAATACAAACGCGGTCAAAATGCATAGAACAGCAAACTTGTATTTCAATAACCGAAGAAAAAATTCTATTCAGCGGGGTTCAGAATCAAATGGTAACTGGTTGCGCGTGTCACCCTGTATATATTAATAGCTTCCGCCTGCGGCTTCGCCCGCGAGGTATGTCGATAAAAACTATCCTATGTCCTTCCCCGGGATGCAGTCTATCTCTCTGACAAATCACATGTTGATGTATTTTGCAATTCGAAATATTGTTATGAATTTACAAGTATAATAACATCGGCCTATATAAATAATTTAGTAATTCTCGTAATTTGCAAAAACAATACAGGGTCAGTTTGGTTTAATGAACCAACAAATGTAGAACCTATTTCACACAAGGTGTGCAAAATTGCGATATTAGAGGCGGCCTATTTTACATAATCGATAATCGATAAGATGACTAGTTTCATTTTGGATCGTGAGGTCGAAAACTAACGGCAAGTTATTTTTGCTACATTTCTCACAAGCTTGGGTGTATGATGTGGAATTTGTAATATAACGTCATCGAGGAAGAACATAGTTGAGAGGTTTTAAAAATGGTCTTTGAAAATTTTTAAGGAAGCATTTTCAATGCAGCAATGGAGTGGAGAAATATTTAGTTCGATAACAATTCATGGCTCGTGGATAAGTAATAACAGCCGCACGGATCGATTGAAGGTAAGGAAAGCTACGCTTGCTGAGGCCGTTCTTTGGATGGGTGATCCATTACATATCGAGACCCGTCCGTGCCTCTGAAAGCACGTTAAGCCGTTGGTCCCGGTCTTCATTAGTATATCTATGACAGTCGTTACGGGTAGTCAGAAGCCCGAAAGTCTGACAAGCAGTCTTACCAAAGGGTATCGTGCCCAGTAACTAGGTCAGATAGGCAGCCACTCCGTGTAAAATACTGGTATTTAAGTGTACCCAGTTCGACTGGGAGCCGTTCAATCCGACTCAGAGGAAGCCCTCTCTGACTCTTCGTCCTCCTCGGAAGACGACTATATAGTCGTCGGAAAGGGAGGCAAGAGAAAGAAGAACGCCTCCTCTCACGCCAACAAGGCCAAAAAGTCGGTCGCGGAAAACCCCGCTCCCCGCCCCCCCACCCCACCCTCCGCCGCACCGCAGGCCTCCCCCGCTTCTAGCCTCTCGGCTACCCCTCCCGCTTCGAACGCAAAGAAGCCACGACCCCCGCCCCCCATCTATGTCCAGGATAAGTCCAAATGGACAGAAATCTCCAAAGCGTGTGTTGATCAAAAGATCAACTACACGAACGCCCGCTCAACCCAACAGGGTATTAAGGTAACGGTCGCCTCGTCCTCGGACTACAGGGACCTTACCCGTCTCCTCCAGACAAGGGCTTACCCCTTCCATACGTACTCCCTTCCGGAGGAAGTCCCCACCCGCGTAATCATCAGGCGCGTCCCCAAAGAAATCCCCACCGAGGAGATCAAAGAAGACCTTGCTTCACAAGGCATCCCCGTCTCAGCAGTCCATCGCTTGCACAAAGCATGGAAGGGCCTAGTCTACGACATGGTCCTGGTCATCTGCGACCCTACTGAAGGACATCACCCCATCTTCAAGGTGAAGTCAGTTTGCTCCCTCTCGGGTATCTCTATCGAGAAACCCAGGAAGTCCAACCTCATCGGACAATGCCACAGGTGCCAACTGTATGGCCATTCCCAATCCCACTGCTACGCGACACCTAGATGCGTCAAGTGTCTAGGTGCCCACGGCACGTCAGACTGTCCCCGCCCCAAAGACCGCTCTCAGTGCACAGAGCCACCGAGCTGCGTTCTTTGCGGCCAATCCGGGCACCCGGCTAACTACCGTGGCTGCCCCAAGGCTCCCAAGTCTTCTTCTCCCAAACTGACGAAGCGCGCGAGCGACCGTCAGCAAAGGGAAAGCCCCTCTGTGAGGATCCCGATCCCTTCCTCCCAGATGCCCGATAGGCTCAGTCCCCAAAGGCCCTCCCCATGGGCGAACCTCAACCACCTCAAAGCTCCCGCAGCTTCGGTGCCCCCCCCACCCCCGACTATCCCAGCGCTGATGGCAACTGTCATCCCCGCGCCATCAGTAGGCCCCTCGGTCCCAGTAGCCCCACCGGTAGCCCTTCCCGCCGCCGCGCCCAGGGCTCCCGCTGGTCCCAGTAGGTCCCCCCCGACCCCCGCCTCCCGCCCCCAGCCTAGCAGCATGGAGGTAATAATCGGTGCTTACGCAGCTTTTATTGCCCCCGCAAATGCCATGGCAGCGGAAATCCAAGCCTGTAACGGCAATCCTCGGCGCATCGCCGAGATTTTCAATGCGTATCCTCAGATTACGCAAGTCATGCAAACCCTCAACTTCTAAAAAGCTCCAATGGCTTTACAAAGAATGAGCGTTACCAAACCCCGATCCCTTAGACTAGGGTTTTTTAATGCAAACGGCATTAAAAATCAACGCGATGAGATCGCCGCCTTCCTCCGCGATCACCAGCTCGATGTCCTCTTAGTCCAGGAAACCTTCCTGAAGCCCCATCTGCGGAACCCGAACATTGCCAACTACAAGATAGTTCGCAATGACAGGGCTCGCTGCCACAAGGGCGGTACACTCATCTACTATAGGAAGTCCCTCCATTGCATCCCGATAGACCCGCCCGCCCTAATCTCTCAGCTAGAGATCTCTATCTGTCGGCTCGGCATGACCGGTCACCCCGCAATCACCATCATCTCCGCCTATATCCCGCCCACCAATGGTGCGGAGGATCCCATCTCTCTCACTACCGATTTCACTACCCTCTTCGGTATGAGTGACTCCGTCATCATGGCGGGGGATCTCAATGCCAAACATCCCGCTTGGAATAGCAGCACGACCTCTACCAGAGGTAGGATCGTGTTCAAACTAGGCGACTCCCTCAATTTCGATATCATCGCTCCGATGTATCCCACTCATTTCCCGGGCGACCCCGCCCATCTTCCTGACGTTCTCGATGTAGCGCTTCTCAAGAATGTAAACCTCCGTTTGCAGTCTATCGAGACGGTACAAGAGCTTAACTCTGACCACCGCCCGGTCATCTTGCACCTGGCCCCCTATTCGGGCCCCCCGCACGACCCCAACCAGCCCCCCCCGACCAAAACAGTCACCGACTGGAGGAAAGTAAGCGAAAGACTGAAATCCACCACGTCTCCCCACCTAGACTCCATCCCCGAGCAAATTATCTCAGTCGCAGACACGACTGGGGCGATCGACTCGTTCACAGAGCACGTTCAATCCGTACTGACGGATTGCTCACGGGAAGTTCCAG
Source organism: Gortyna flavago (assembly GCA_963669345.1). Classification (NCBI taxonomy): domain Eukaryota; kingdom Metazoa; phylum Arthropoda; class Insecta; order Lepidoptera; family Noctuidae; genus Gortyna; species Gortyna flavago. The sequence goes on from OY770129.1 coordinate 14,723,400, forward strand.
TGATGGAAGACCATCGCTGGAAACTGCCCGATGACGTACGTGAACTGATGACCGAGAAGAACGCTGCCATTCGTGCCTACGACTCTTTTCCCTGCGACGCGAACAAATCCCACATGCGCCATTTACAGCGTGCTGTAAAGAAACGCATAGGGGAGTGGCGCTCTGAGGGATGGGATAAGTTGATCGGCGAACTCGAGCCCACCCACCACGCCTTCTGGCAACTCCAGAGGAAGCTCCGCTCCTCTGAAGAGGCCACAGTTCCTCCCCTCACACGCCCCGACAAAACGGTCGCTTTCGAAAACCTCGAAAAGGCCGAATGCCTAGCCGACAGCCTAGAGGCTCAATGCACTCCCAGCTCTCAACCAGTAGACAGAGCGCACCTCGACGAGGTGAACGCTGAAGTCGAACGGAGAGCCTCCCTCCCGCCAGTCGAAGACCCTGATGATCCTCTGCCTCCCGTCACTCCCGACGAAGTGCAAGACATCATAAAAGGGCTCGCAACCCGCAAAGCCCCCGGCTCGGACGGTATCACCAATAGGGTGTACAAACTCCTCCCCGCCCCCCTCATACTGCTCATGACCGCCATCTTCAATGGCGCCCTGAGCAACAACATCTTCCCCCAAATGTGGAAAGAAGCCACAGTCATAGGCATCCCAAAGCCAGGCAAGCCCAAGTCTGAGCCCTCCAGCTACCGCCCCATCAGTCTGCTCAATGTTTTCGGTAAAGTCTACGAGAGGCTTATTTATAAGCGCCTCAAAGACTATGCCGAAGCAAAGAGCCTCATCCCCCCCGAACAGTTCGGTTTTCGCACGAAGCATTCGTGCATCCACCAGCTCCACCGCATAGTCGAGCACATTAGCGCTGCTTTTCAGCGAGGTGCTTCGACAGGCGTCCTGTTCTTCGATATAGCGAAGGCGTTCGACAAGGTCTGGCACAATGGCTTATTATATAAGCTGTACCTGCTAGGTGTGCCAGACCGTCTCGTGCTCATCTTACGAGATTTTCTGTCGGACCGCACTTTCCGCTACCGTATCGAGGGCGCTCTCTCTCCCCCTCACCCCATCCGCGCCGGAGTCCCCCAGGGTTCCGTTCTGTCTCCCCTCATTTTCACCCTGTTCACTAGTGACATCCCGAACAGTAAAAAGGCACAGTTGGCGCTCTTCGCCGACGACACTGCCATATACTGTTCGGGTGTCAACCAGTCATCCATAGCTCGAAACCTCCAAACCTCCGCAAGCGCCTTGAGCGATTGGTTCCGGAAATGGAGAATCGAGGTCAACCCCGATAAGAGTCAGGCGGTCATCTTCTCGAAACCGCGCAAACTACCCCCCCCCCTCCCACGCCCGATCTCTATGTATGGCAAGCCGATCCCCTGGGGAAAGCGAGCCAAATACTTAGGTGTCATCCTAGACCACAACCTCACCTTCAACGAGCACATAAAGACGGCGCGTTCGCGCGCCTCTTTCGCTCTCGGTAGGCTCCACTCTATGATAACTGCCCGCAGCAAATTGTCACTCAAGTGCAAATTGCGCCTCTACACCGCGGTCATCCGTCCCATCATGACCTATGCTTGCGTAGTCTTCGCACACGCCAAGCCGCGATTTCTGCATAAAATGCAAACCCTCCAGAACCGTTTCCTCCGAAAGGTCACGGGAGCCCCCTTCTATGTCCGAAATGTGAATCTGCATCTAGATCTCAGACTCCCCACCATCCAGCAGTTCATGAAACGCCTTTCCAAGCGCTTCTTCGACTCTGCCATAAAGCACCCCAATCCCCTGATTGCGGCGGCCTCCCGATACACTCCCTCCCGCATAAGTAGGATTCGCCGACCAAGGCATACCCTCACCATCCCCGACGACGCCACTACCCTCCTCCAGGAGAGCAGTAAGGCCACGAGTACTCTCAGTCGACAACACAAAAACAAGCTCAGACATCCGTCCTTCCGTCCTCGCCGCCGAGGCCCGTCGCGACGCCCCGCACCATCACCGTGCCCCCCCCGACCCTTGCTCGAGCCAGCCCGCGCAGCTGAGCCTGTAGTTTTAAATTCGCCCCTAAACACCAATAATAATACCGATCCAGCCTGTCCCTTGCTGTCCTCTTCCAGCGACGCCCTGAGCCGAGGTCCGAACCCCGCAGGGGGTTACCCTTAGCGCTGTCGCTTAGTTTTTAAGTTATTGTATGCCCTGGCTGGAGGCCTTAATTCGAGGCATCCACAGGAAAGTCCGGTTAAGCAGTAGCCATCCTCATAAAGGATGAACTGCGAGATGCCATTTTAAAAAAAAAAAAAAAAAAAAAACTGGGAGCCGACTCGAACAAAGTTGGGGAAAGACTAGATTGATTGACATGAGTGCCTAGGTACCTATAAAATCTCGTATAAATTACCAAGATTGCTTGAGGTTCATTACGTTGATTGGTTAGGTTTCCTGTTAAACCTCAAGATCACACAATCCATAGTTGGATGAATGATTAATAATTGGATGAAGGATGAATTTATTAAACAATTCAGTATTTATCTAATCCAATACTTTACCTATTATGATGTCCAATATATCTTGAAATGTCAAAGCGGCGCTACTTTCATAAGCAAACTTCAATAATAAATCATGTCGAAACAGTTTTACCCCTCGGCTTAATCCTCATGGATTTCGGTTGTATGAGATAGCTAGATACACAAAGCATTTATTTTTACTGCTTACAATAGAATAGCATAACACACAAAATCACAATTAAATAATAATAAAATATAGAGCTGTGGCTCAGTGAGCAGTAGTGGTGAGCCAGTGGTAATGGTCCCGAATTACGAATTGTAAGGTCGTGGGTTCGAACCCAGGCAGGCGCTTTTACATTGTGTAAATAATTTAATTTCCACTACTCTCAAAACGGTGAAGCAATACATCGTGAGGAACCCGGCATGTCCTACAACCAAAAATTCGAAGACATGTGACATCTACCAACCTGCAATATTATAGGCTGATTATGCATGCATTATGCAAAATATATATATAAAATAAATAACAATAAAAATAACATATAAAAAAAAATAGTACTTAACTCAAATGGCAAACTATTTCACTCCCACAGAGGTTAATTTTTATAAAATCGTTTTTGGTTTTTGGTTCGCTAGTCACAATACTAGACTGTTTTGAAAGTGCTCTAAGGGAGGTATCGTCCCCTTGTTATTTATTTTGAAGCTCAGTGGTCAAGTATAAGTATATAGGAATGAATCGTTGGTAAACGTATCACTTGAGAACGGCTGTACCAATTTGGCTTATTTTTAATATGTAATAGTCAGTCCGAATAAGGTTTTTATGGAACGAAACATTGGGAAAGTTTCCCGGAAAATTTAAAAACTGAAAGTCCTTTTTCTATGGGATTTTTGTGTGAACTATTGTTTGGACTGGGCAACGTTTGCGGGTCAGCTAGAAATTTGGTATAGATTTTTAACTATTCCTTGATATATTATACTGGTGAGGTCATGGTAGCAGCCGCCCTCACCACGGAACGCAAACTAATTATTTGTTCATAAACGATTCTCTGTACCCGACTGATTGACACGCGCCGCAGAATCAGAGCTGTATTGTTTCAGTTTCGGGACGTCTCTGAGTAAACACTCTCTAGCCTTACCTCTAAATAGTATAACTGACAGAATTTATGAAAGAACGAGAGTGATGACATTACTTTTGATAGGCAAAAAGGGGATGGCGATAATGTGTGTGCGCTCGGAATAAAACAACGTTGTGCCAAAACAAATTGCCGTCTTTTCACAATAAAAAAAAAAAGTATTATTAAAACTGAAACTTATTTTTTTAAGCTTTGACACGATTAACACGTTGGCTGCCAGGCGACAGACACAATAGAAAATCTATTGTTCGCGGTCACCGATGACCGCGTTGGCAGTCAATGCCTTAATCTGTTTTAAAGTAAACTCCATTGAATAAGTCATAAGCGTTACACCTTGATACTCAAAAAAAAACTTAAACATATTAACTTTGCAATTTTTTATCGTATTTATTGTATCGAGAAATTGTTGTTGTATCTTGTGTTTCTATTATAAGATGCTCGGCCATATAGTCAAAAACATACACCAAAATGATAAATCCGTTTTCCATATTATTATACTTAAAAAGGTACAGTTTAAAGAACAAGCACATTTTTTCAATAAATCACCATAAAACAAAGTCGCTTTTCGTAAACTACTCAAAGGATTTTGATGCAATTTTTACCATCATTTAGATAATTCATTCTGGAAGGTTTATTATGAATAAAACATTAATATTTTACCTGAATATAGCACAGAAATCTTGATGATTTGACGACATGTCGCCATATCAGTAAATCGCATCCATTTAGCCGGGGTGATCTAGTCTATGGATAAACGATAGAAGGAAGGGAGACATCAAACAAACAAAAAGTTTAGCCTACATTATGGTGTTGCTATTGATAAACTTTGTATAGAAATTGATACAGTTGCAGCGACGTAAAGGCGTTTTGAACAAAGTTTGCACATCCACAGTGTGCGAATGGTTTACAAGAACCATAGGCGTATTTCGAACTAAACCGTCTGTTATGTTTGCAATTTTATGGGAAATTCTAGTTAGACATACCTACGTTTGTAGGTATAACGTAACGTTAATAGATTTGTAATACCCATTCTTGTGCTAGAGATGCTGGCTGGTAGTAAATTGTGAGCTCCACTACATAGTGGATGCTTTTCCAGTTACTGAGTTTTCATTGGGTAGCTTTGTCAGCGTACCAGTACCGACGATAATGTTGTACTTTCCGTTGAAAATATTCATTCGATTAGCCGGTTATTGGCTGAATTTGGCCATAAAGGAAATGACTTTAGGAGGATTATTAGGATTGCTATGACTGCTATAATAATAAAAATAATATAAGCCACTATTAGCTTGCCCAAAAACGTTGGTATGCCATATCGGACACTGTGACCGCAGCTTTAATGTTTTATGTCAACTTTATTAATCTGATTTAAACATAACACAGGTTCCGTAAAAACAACAACGCGTAGGAAGAATGTAACACAGAAATTGTTTAGAGACAAAACATAATATGTGATAGGATGGGATTACAATCAGACACGACGTTGAGGAGGGGAATTCTCCACTCGCCCCCTTTCACCCCCTTTGACCCCCCTTTTAGTCAGTGACGTAAAGCTGATGTGTGACAGGCCTGTCAAGATCCCAACGTCATAGCATAAGTACCGGCTTGCGGGAAATTTGCTTAGGAATTGTGCGATTTCGATTTCCGAAGGGTTAAGGACCGGAGGTGAAATCTGTCCGGGTTTGTAGACGCGGGGTTTTTTAAGTTCACTGACCTCCAAGTGAGTGAGGGAAAGGCCAAAAAAATAGAAAATATGGGTAGCAGCGGTTTGATCAAACAATTTGGTTATCAAAGATGCTATTAGATAAGATAGAAAAATCACGATGAAAAGTACTTAAGGCGACGCCGACCGCGCTGTGGCGCCCTCATCGTTTGTTTGGTTATTTCTTTAATTTTAGAATGAAAATGCAGAAAATTATTTGTAGGTATAGATTGTGTAGTGAGTATACTGTTTCCCGAACTATGCACAATTATAACAGTCTAAATAATAATACTTAATTAATATTAATATTACTTATTTCTAATACTTCAACGCCTAAATATCCTTTTGTTTTTGTATTTATTTATACAGTCAGTTAGTCTTTTAATTTAGTACCAAGTGCAAATAGTTAGTTATGAGATTATAAAAATAAAATGTAATTAACTATTTACACTAGATACTAAATTAAATGATTTTAAATTAACTTATTATATAAATAAATACAAAAACAAAAGACACCTAGGCGTCGAAGTACTCGTCCGCATCGCTGTCATCCGGAAACGTGCCCAGAAGACTGGTAGCATTGCCACGTTGAATGGCAATGCTATTTCATTGGCCAAAGAACGACCCAGCCCTCTGGTCACATGAAGTGTCGACCAGCCAGCGAGAAATTTCCTTAAAAAGGAGAAAAATAAAATAGTTTCATATTAAATATTATATACTACATAGTGAATAAAATACTACAAAAGACCTATCGACAATGCTCTTTGATCGGATGATCTCAATGGCCACCAACAGTGGATATGTAGCAAAACTAACGGCCAATTACCGCCGGAGAGTACTTAGACTAATGAGGATCGCTCGCTATAGCACCTGGCATAGCCAATAGCCAAGTGTGAATTAGGTTACTTGTTTACCTGTTGTTACAGTGACACCCGGCCACTGAGTTCTGAAAATTAATTGATTTGTTTAGCAATGGTAGGTATTCGTAATGTAAAACGAAAGCTTTAAAAAGATAATAAGGCAGTGTGTACTGGTAGGTAAATAACTTAATAGATTCAAGGGGTTTTTTTTTAATTACCTTCTCACCTGATCTGATGGTAAGCGATGATCATAACAGAAAAAAAATATTTTCTTCAAGAGGTCAAAATGTATGAAACAGCTATTTTTTTTAGAATCGCCGATGACTTTCAACGTAAGGTCTTCAGAATAATGTACTGAATCCATGGTATTACAGGTTGCGTTTCGATGTGCATACACCAGCTGCACATCAAGCTACCCAAATCTGTCAAATTTTCCCAATCAACTTTGAACCTTATGCTTTAGCGATAAAGTTGAAAATCTATTATAGAAATTTGACAGATTGTAGTGGCTTGATGTCTGGCGTCTGTACTTGCCACCCTGTATAACACTACGCTTCTTTATTACAATAATTACGAAGATATTATGTGTTTCTTAACAGAAATAACGATTTGTAACTATTTTTAATTGAGTATTAAATATGAATACCAATTAGAAAAACCGGCCAAGTGCGAGTTGGACTCGCACATGAAGGGTTCCGTACCACCATACAATATTTAACACTACATATAAAATAACGGCAAAAAATCACGTTTGTTGTATGGGAGCCGCCCTTAAATATTTATTTTATTCTGTTTTTAGTATTTTGTTATAGCGGCAACAGAAATACACATTCTGTGTAAATTTCAATTGTCTAGCTATCACGGTTCATGAGATACAGCCTGGTGACAGACAGAGGGACAGTAGAGTCTTTGTATTAGGGTCCCGTTTTTACCCTTTGGGTACGGAACCCTAAAAAAAAGAGGCGAAGTTATTTTTATTTATGGCTGAAGTATCTACTTTATCTTGAACAGCTTAAAGGGACGTTAGTTACTTATATGACTCCTAGGAGTGCTTACCTTTCTCTCACGTCCACAAATCTAGGTCTGGATCTTTCCAGCCTTAACACTTACACCTGGCCTTCCTTCACAGCCTTAAACCTCGTAAATCTTGATTTACGATGTTTGTCCAACAATATATTTTAAGATAAGGTCTCTTAATACTTTGGAAAGGGCTTCACGTAACTTGAGGATTATAGATTATTAAGACAAGTAAAATAAAACATTTCGACATTTTTCTTTCTTTTTCTTCACTTCGCTCTTGGCAGAGCTGTCGTGGTGACGATGAAATTGTGTTCAATCGCAGATGTAGTCGTAGTAGTAGTAGAAAGTAGTGGTGGCGCAGTGGAAACGAACGCAACTTACGTGTTGTAGGTCGTAGGTTCGAACCCTGACAGGCGCTTTTACTTTGTGTAAATTATTTCATCACCACTGCTCTCAAAAAAGGTGAAGGAAAAAATCGTGAGAAAACCAGTATGTCTTAGAACCAAAAATTTGAAGATATGTGACATCTACCAACGCACACTGGGCCTGCGTCGTGGATTACGGCCTACTCCCTCTCAGAGAGAGGAGACATATGTCTGAGCAGATTATGCAGGCGTAGTCGTGATCAGAATCACTCACGGAGTCTCTCCACCTGCTTCTGTTAGATGACGTTCTGGTGCATGTATTAACAGGGCAGCCTTTAACTGGACATAAAACGTTCGTAAAGTTCTAATGCAATGGGAACCAGATAACACATCACCTGAACTGAACATTTGACCTTCCTTCCCAGAAGAGCAGTTCTCTTAGTTATCGCCTTTCCTAAATCATCATCTGCCTAGCCTTTTCCCAACTATGTTGGGGTGGACTTCCAGTTTAACCGGATGCAGCTGAATACCAGTATTTTACATGGAATAGCTGCCTATCTGATCTCAACAAAACAGTTGCTGAATAAGGCCCTTTTTACACACACGTTTATTCGCCGTGTGTAAGCGTGGTTGTCAGTGTTGTATGGATCACTTGGAAGCTTGTACACGGACACGGTTTTTTCCACGGCGCAGTTTACCGTAATGAAACATCATCAAAGGGCCTAATATGATACCCTTGGTAAGGCTCCCCTGGTCCTTCCCTTTGCCTTCCCTAAACATAAAACAGTCTTCGCCTATAATTATTTAATTACAGCTTCAAATTAAACTTCCGGATCGAAACCAACAAAAGCTACATTTTCTTACGGCTAACTTAGTTTACAGCCGCAAACCCTTATAATTCGGGCCTTCCACCTGCTTAACGTTTAATGTTTCAGCCAGTAACTTCGTTAAGACCCTTATAAGGGATATTACGTAAATCGCAGTACTCTTACGCTTATGAACTTTGGAATTAATGATCTTAAACGGTTTAGCGGTGAGAAAATTTAAATGCTGTTATACACTCATAAGACGAAACGTTAATGAGTATTCAAATAACTACTAAATATCATAGTGCAATTCGGGTAATAGCCAGCAGCAGAGGACCATTTTATAACAACACAAGTTCTAACTTTGGTTCAAGTTTTTAGCCAGTTTTTGTGTTTTGAACCTTATTTCGACTGAAGTAACGTTCTAAGTACAAAATTGACAACTTAGACTCTAGATAAAGTTCGATATTTTTTTTTTTTTTTTTTTTTTTTTTTTTTTGTTTTTTTTTTTTTTTGAGACCAACTCTCAGATGCAAGATTTGGTAGGGCATCAGATATGTTTTCATAGAGCTTTAAATCGAGAAATCAACCCCTACATTGTTGAAAAAATGAGCTGATAATGACCGTTATTTTTAGTCTTTAGAAACCAGTTGCTAACTTGTAAATTTAGCGAGAAAAAAGACAGGAATTTGTCTCTTTCCTAGTTGTGAGTACGTAAGCATTCCTATTTTCTTTTTGTTAAAACAAAAAAGAGCTTTTCTTTCTGGCAAGATGGCGAATGTGTAATGTAGTTGTGATTTGGGTTTTTTGTTACTTTCCGAGCCATTCGCCTGTTTTCAATATTATTGGATTGTGTGAATGGGATCAAGTACCTTGACATTTGAAATTGAAGATAGTAAATTGTATTTTTTGGCCTTTTTTCTTGTTTTCACTGACACAGCGTCACTTCAATTAGGGATTCATATTTTTAAGTTACAATTTATATAAAAGGATTATTAAGGAACCATATTCACTTATTGTTTTTTAGGGTTCCGTACCTCAAAAGGAAAAAACGGAACCCTTATAGGATCACTCGTGTGTCTGTCTGTCCGTCTGTCACAGCCAATTTGCTCCGAATCTTATGGACCGATTAAGTTGAAATTTTGTACACATATGAATCTCTATGACCCAAACACAGACGTGTAACGTAAATAAATGAGTTTTGAAAATTGGAGTCATTTTTGAGGGGTAAATAGACAATTAAAAAAAAAATGTTTCGCAATCTGTACCGTGTGACATATTAAATGCTTGCCCAGGCTTACCGTGAGGATCTCAAATATATATTTTTTATAATTTTAAAATAAACTGTATTAAAGTTATTTAAGACAATAGACGGAAATTTACCATCCCCCCCCCCCTCCCTTATCTCTAAAACTACTGAGCCTAAATACGTATAGATTACAGGAAAATTAATAAGAAGTATATGATCTTGAAACAACATGGTAAATCTCTCAATATTGTGCGTACAAAGTTACATTTTCAGTTGGAATGTATGGGAGAACATGTTTTTCAACTACAATGTTAAGTTTGTTCTTGGGATAAATTCATTCCAACTACGGAACCCTTCATGTGCGTGGTCCGACACGTACTTGGCCGGTTTTTTAGATCAAGCAACTACTTATGGGTAGATAATGGTCTCAAAATAGCACAGGTCGACGAGGATCTAAAATATGACATATGCAAAAGCAATTTCTCGTGATCAACAAGTCTTCAGGACCCCCATAAATTGGAAAGCTGTTTGCTCTAGGCCATTAAACAAATTTACCAAACCCACAAATTAAATTGTCAGTACAGACCGTAGATCCAACCCGCTTAAATCAACGAAGATTCCTGAATTATAGAAATCAAATTTAATATCGTATAAACTCCAAAGATGACGGGTATAAAAGTAGGAACGAGTTCCAAGACCATTGTTTTAGTCAAACGATTTCACCGGATATTAGTCGAGCGGAGAAACGGACCCAAAGAATGTTACCGATGAATTTCATAGATTGCTCCAGCCCCTTTAAAAATAATGAGGTTCTTGAGTATTGCTTTAAAACTTTCATATTTTAATTAAAAAACATAAATATCGGATGGAATTCACAGTAGATTGTCCTTGTTAATTCGTTGAATCGGTAATGTAATTATGAACCTTTCAAAATGGATGGCCGATAATGAGCGAATGTTTTGGAAAACATTGTTGAATGAATTACAAATTAACTTAGTAAATATTCTACTCAATGGACCATATTAAAAACAAAAGTTTTAGGGCCGAAATTTCACGCGGACTAAGTCGCGAGCAACAGCTAGTTACAAATAAGCATCATTTCTTACATAACTTTTCAGTTTTTGAACTAAGTTTAGGATCTAAAGCATTTCCATGTAATTTAACTTTCTTACGAATGGTACAATACAGGTAAAAGTTCAGTTTCCAAAAGCATTTCCATGTAATGTAACGATTCTGCGAATGCTCGACGCTGCGTTCGACTTATTGCTCACGGCGAGTGAGCATTTACCTGTAACATTTCTTTCTACCTTTTGTTCATTGTTGAAATGTCGAACTTACGGGTACCGCTCGTACCTTTGCTCGATAAAATGTTACACCAATACGCTCGTTGATTTTTATAATCAGTTTATAATAAAACATCGAGAGTCGTGTTCGAAGTGCGGTTCGAAAAAATTTAAAAGACGCATCTGTATAGTTACACAACGCTTTGTCTTCTTATTTCGAAAGTCGAATTACTGACGACTGAAAGAGAAAAATCGGTGTGTAACTATTCATCTGATATAATACGTTTATTAGTAAGGCGGTTAGTCTATACTCAGCTTTAGAGCTTATACGTACAGCGACTACAAATACCTATGGGAATATAACAAAGTATCTTCTCAGTATATTTAACTAAGAACTTTGTTCTTCAAAAATTTCGTAGCCTTTACGTAACATAACATCAATCATCTTCATCTATTCTCCCCAAAGGATTGCACAGAGGTGTACCTATAATAAACCCGCATTTCGCCAGTTATTTGCAAGTCCCATGTAATAGGGGGACGAGCCAATTGCCATCAACCAGCAGGCACAGCCTCCGAGCCACTACTGAGAAATTCCTGATAGAAAATCCCAATAACACTTTGCCCTACCTTTTTTTTTTCTCCGTGGGGAAGTCCTTATGGATACCCTCCGTCTGGGAAGAACGGAGGGTTATGTCGGACTCCTACCGACTAAAACCCCACTATTCCTTTTAGTACCATGAGTCGGGGCCCGGGAGATACTTGTACGGTGGGCTGCATCAATTGGGTACCCTACCCCAATTCGCCGCGCCCCCGACTGGTATCAACCCGCCATGCCTAGCGGGCCCCATCACCAAGGGCGGCCGATCCTACGACCGCACGTCCTTCCATTAAGGCGCGCATACTGCGTACCATCTCTTTGAGCCTGACTGCTCGAGCGACGACACGGCCCCGATTTCGCCGCTCGCAGGCCCCTTCTTATGGTGGCTGGAGATCGTTAAGCGCCCTTCGACGCCCAGCTACTCTTCTGGTGCAGATGAAATGAGAGGCATGCTATCTCTCCCTCTCCGCCGCCTCCTTTGCATGCATCACCTCCTCGCAAAAAGAGGCCACAGAATCCCACGCGTCTTGGCTTCCGACCATGGACCGAAATACGGCCGGAACTATGCCCGACCTGGGAATCGAACCCAGGACCCCATGCTCAGCAACAGCATTTGCGACCACTAGACCAACGATGCATTCCTCGTTGGTCTAGTGGTCGCAAATGCTGTTACGTACAGAAACAACATATTATACCTATACTAAAAAGTATCATCTCAGCTAAATTGAAAATTTAACCAAAAACTTTGTTCTCAAGGAAGTTCGTGTCTTTTATCAAATTTATACATATTTTGTACAAAAGACAAAACATTTGCCCTTTTCCCTGCGGCTACACGAATGTAAGAAACTTCGGTGAACCTTTTCCAAGTAAAGTAACATTTTGATAAGGGGTAGCTGTCGTTTTGTAGCGTGACGTATTTTTATGTCGACAACACTTTTTTTATTCCCTTTAAGGAAGGCTGTTGAGATAAAAATGTGATTCAGAATAAAAATGAGAGCAGAAAATGTAAAAATGTATTATTTCTTTATTCGCACTGATGACCTTTAAGATATTCTTAAAAATAAGTCAAAAATCGTAAATTAAAAAAGTCTAAATGAAACTAAATTGACTCTGTATTATATAAACACTAAAATCATAAGCATAACTCATCATGGAAGAACCTAAAAAAATACTATTTCCATTTTTTTTAATTATAATCTAAAGGTCAATAAACTACCTACATACATCCCAAATGTTTTTCACGTGCCTACTAATAAATTCCACAAAACATTTCGTATAGACACGAGGCGTGATGTGAACCGAAGTTTCGGTAACAAAACATATAAGATACTGTCAAATGAAAGGTTCAGTACATAAATCTCACAGTTACGGCTATTACATGAACAAAGGGAATGAATCCTATTCCACCCAATTTATTCGTTCCGTTAACATGCAAATGTGAAACAGAAATAAATATTTATTTACTTTATTTGGGCCAGTAATCGTAAAGGCACTCTATTAAAATGGATGGTTTTTAAAACGAAGAGCTTTGCGGCCTCCAGAAAGTGAGATCAGTATGCCGTATTAAAATCCGAATCAAAGGTAGCAGCCAATTCTTTCTGTAACGTTTTAAAGCCAGATTCAACTATGCGTGAAAACAAAGTAACGTGACCGCACGAGAGTTTCCCGAGCGGAAAACTCGGATGTTTCACGGATCATTTTTTCCAGTAAGACTTGGAAAAAGCATAATATGGGATTGGAAAAGGATATTTATTTGCTAATTTCTCTGGTATTACATTCGTTTATATTGCAGAGCCGAAGTATTTACACAAAACCTTTTCTAAGAATGGGTAACGTTACTGTTATTGGTGTTGATGTTTATTTAGAAGGGGATTTTAGGTCAATGAACTAAACCCTAAAACAAAGCACGCAATGGGCCTTAAACATAGTATAGCTTCGAAAAGATTGACAGATAATCTATAAAAATTATAATACTTTGGTATCATTGATCTTTGAACTTAATACGAATGAAAGACCCGATCCAACTGAGAAGTCGCTGAAAATCGGAGCAGACATTGATGAATTGCAAAGTCGATTGACATCGAGAAGCTTAGTCAACCCATTCCAGTCGCTTTCAACAAGTTGTTTTGAATATTTATGTGTGTTTACCGACTGCTCTAGAGTGAGGGTTAAAACAAACAACCAGTCCTCTCAAAGGTACCTATATCGTATTACCCTTTTTCTGTTTAATGTGTTACCCTGTAACTGGGTTGTGGGGATCAGGTAGGCAGTCTCTTTATGTAAAATACTTGTATTCAGCTGCATTCGGTTCGATTGAAAGCCAACCCCAACACTAAAGATTAGGCAGAAGATGCTGTGATTTTCGACTGCATGTTTTTAATACTACGTTTCCTTTGTTTCAGATATCAAAACACAACAATGCTATAAGATGAGCATAGCCGTGCCTCTCTGTATATCGCGCGCAGAATGTGATGGGAGTTAGTCAGTGTCATGCAACTTGTAATGCTGAACTTTCTAATCATGTTCGATGTGGTGTTCATATTCTTCCTGTTTCTGATCGCTGTCACGTGTGTCATGAACTACATGCCGGGTCGGAGCAAGCGCTCGGAGGTGACCGAGGATGAAGTGGATGATGACGTCATCCCCCCGCCCCCACTGTTCGCGGGGGATGACGATGATGTTCCTACTGCCAGTCGAGACACGTACGTGGTGATCGCGCCGCCGCTAGACAACGTTAGAGCTAAGGGCAGCTGTCCTGTTCATGTGGTGTAGTATAAGCACTGATATAATATGTGAGTATCTCTTGTTCTGTATCTTATGTCACCTTAGGGGTTCAAAGCAGACCCTTGTATCTATTACCCCTTGATATTTTATTTCTGCCACAAAATTAGATTGTCTTAATGGCATTTTCTAAAGTGAAATGACTTGTGTTCAGAACACTAAACCTTCAAACACCCTTCTACTAAAAATCAGAGAGAGCATTAAAATTTAATATCTAATATATAAAATTCTCGTGTCACAGTTTTCGTTGCCATACTCCTCCGAAACGGCTTGACCGATTTTGATGAAATTTTTTGTGCTTATCCGGTATCTATGAGAATCGGCCAACATATATTTTTCACACCCCTAAATCGAAACTGACGCGGGTGAAACCGCGGGGCGCAGCTAGTAACTTCTAAAATATTCGCAGTTCGAAAAGTTGGCGATTTTTCTCACGATCCATCTTTAAGTATAACTCATTGAACATTTCTCTTGTTTCAGATCAACGTAGGAGTTTATTACGAAGAAGCCTTATGAGAAAGTAGGTGTCGAATGTAGACATTTTTTACCAATTAGTCGAGTTTTAAATAAATTCTTGTTATAAAGACTAAGATCGTGGAACACGGGAATCAAGTGGATGTAAATGAGTTGGTCTGTATCATGGGTACTAATATCAGAACTAACCTCTTTCGATTGCACTTTACGAAGAAATAGATATACCTATACATAGAGCTGTAACGCAAACTATATGATATAAATGTATAGGGGCCGTGTTTGTATATTGAAATATAATAAAAATTGTGGCAGTGTTAGGAACAAGTAGTGAGAACAATTTTTTGAAATTTCATTTCAATGTTCGCTACCGCATCGCGAAAAATTATGTTGAATCAATTACGTTGGGGATTTCAATAGCGTTATCCTCGCAGTGACGGATTTAGGGGCCATATATACGGAGCCTGACAACAGGAACTACGCTGCAAATATGTAGGTAACAAAGTACATAAATAGTAGGGAAACTAAATGGAGGTAACACGAAATTAAAGAGGTTTTATCCGTATCTATGATGCACGCGGAAAAAGCTTCGCTTAATCGAATTTCATTAAAACACTGAACGAACGTAAATACTTGGAATATCTGTTATTGATGGTAAAATGGAAACATGACAATTTGTTTTGTATACTTTTATTATCTACTAATTTAGACACTTTCTAATGGCATAATAAAGTTCTGTTTTTATTATTACTTACTGCAAAAACCATTAACGAAGTCTTTGTTAAGCTTAACAAGGTCTATGTAATCGCGTGAGTAAATAATTTGTTATGTAAAGTGTTCAATTTTCAGAGCAAATATATGCAAGTGCTTGTTTAAGATGAATGTGACTGAATTATAGGTAAATGGTTAATAATATTAGAGTAATAATTAGTTATACGTTTCGCTTGCTACAGTATTTTGTATGAAATAGTTAATTACAACTTTATAATGTTAATATTTATTTAATAGTTTTAGTATTTGCTACTATTATGTGAATATTGTAAGAATTCATATGGTTGCCTAGTGTTTCAAGTATTTAGTTATTATCAATGTTCTGAATAGGTATATGTAAAACGCTGTTTGCTCTATCAAAATTTAATATTATAACGTTGCTGCGTTGGGTGTATCGACAACTCTATAAAATCTTTCTTGTAAAATTCCGCAATAATAAAAACGTGCGGGTCCTATCCAAGTGTCGTCTATAACTAAATTCCTTTACGCTTTTCCTGACCCATTTCATACAAGTTCATACATTCTTAGCTATATTTACCAGGCGCCGAAATATGTTATGAAACCTTATCTAAATCCTCATTGGCAGAATGTGCTGCGTCAGTCCCTGGGTGGCTTATCCTTTAAGCTAGTCTATTTCCGGAGTGGAGGGCAAGTTTGGGCATCACATTGTCGTGATACACCTATTGCTGGTAAAGTCTTTATTTAATTTCGAACATTCTGTTATATATTTTTAAAGGCTATTGATCTCTCCTAAATATAAGTACTCATGGTAGCTAGCCTATCATGAAAGCTCTGGTCCTTCGATCTGAACAAGGACTTTTCTCAACACGAGCTCTCAAATTATTACAAGATCATCGCGTTATCGGGTTTTCCTGAACTAGTAACGTCGTAACACGCCCTAAAGATTATCTATCCATCTCTTCCTAACATGAATTGTATCTTACTATAACCACATCTCCCGCCTCCCCCTCTCTATCGCACAACGCTTCACAGCTTGTCGAGTACATTCAATTTAAGGATAAACTTTGAATAATTGTTTATTCAAAACAATACAAATATCAATAGACTAACACAAAACATTTAGTAATAGTGTATACATTAGTATTAAGAAGTTATTATAATAATAAAAAGACAATACATGTTACGAATGTTTTCTCATATCATTCTCGTTAAGTGGAGTTTATTGGTCAGGTGATTAGCATTCTTGTAAACTTATTATATTTTTTCTTAATATCCACTACCCATTTAGATGTTAAAATCAGTTCTCAGACATCAGCAGGGTAATTGCGTAGCACACATAATATTGCAATTAATCGCAATGCCTTTCGTTTTGACAGCCATGTTCATTTCGTTATTGACATGGTTGAGCAGATGAAGTATTCAAACATATGGAGCAATGGATTAGGAATTTCCTTCAAACCCTCGGATTGTAATTGAAACTGTGTTACGCAATTATGTTGCCGTTATTTTGAAAACGTAATTTTTTAAAACATTGTGTTTTCAAAACTACTTAATTTAACCGTAAACTCAAAAGCCCAGTGGTTTTCAAAATTAGCAGGGATGGTACTTGTATAACATAAGGGTGTCTTTATAAATTATGTACCTCTGTTGTAACCAGTGTACGGGTAGAAAGGTAAATAAAGTGGGTGCGGCTCGCGTTTCAGAAAGTCAGTGAACTAAATCTCCGGGTCAAAAACCCTCCCTTTTAGAAGTCGCGTCGGTTAGAAAAGGAGATGCATGCATGATGACGAAGTTAAATTATGACGTAGGATGAAAGAAAAAGAAAACATTTTTTATTTTTATTAAAATAACTAAAAATAATGCGATTCGCTTCCACTTTAAAAAAAAAGCTACTGTTATCTAGTTCTTCTCAGGCCTCGACATTCCTATTTAAAACAAGAATGAATGTAGCAAGTTTAATTATCAACATAATACATATTTAATTCGACATATAAAAAGGCCTAATTATTAACGAATCCGTTTCGAATTCCCAAACTTCGACAGCTTAGTTCATTAAGTATTTGGGTACCCTTTTAATCATTCGAAGTCTTTGAAATGTCGAGCACTGGACTGGTGAAATTAGAAAATTTGTGGAAAACTAAAAATATATTCTTTTTTGCATTTTTTAAGTAAATTTTATATTCCCTTTTTTTCAGTCATATAGATCGTAGGTACCTGAAACAAATTATATAACACAAAAATATAACTAATGAGGTAAAAAATAAAATAAATTATCCAAAAATTCGAATAGTAATGAGTATAAAATCAAAAACATACACTATGTGATATAAATATACACAATTTTTTAAATGTAGTTGTATAGAGAATTAAAGCATTGTTTTGAATTTATTGTTATACTTGCGTTGTCTGACGCGTAATAATGATGTAATTAATAAAGTGCACTAAGGCAGTGTCGTCATAACATGGGTCTGTTGTTTTATTCATCAATACTTTATTTATTTATTACATTACTGTACACCACATAATTGTACTTTACCAGTCTGTGTATCATAAAATATAAACTACTTCATGTATTGAGAAAGCTGACCACAGATAGCAAGTCGGGCTGAAATCTGTTACAAAATGTAACCCCTGGTTAAAATATCAATGAATGACAAAAAACAAAATGTAATTGGCACCACGTACCTAGGTATATTTACATATCACAACAAACTGAGACATTGATCGACCTTTGACAGTCGTTACGGGTAGTCAGAAACCCAAAAGTCTGAAAACCAGTCGTACCAAGGTATCGTGTAACCGAGTAACTGTATTGTACGAGTATAAGGTCAGATAGACCGTCGCTCCATGTAGAATACTGGTATTTATCAGCTTCCAGTTAGACTGGAAGCCAACCCCAACAAACGTTAGGCGGGATGACGAACAAACTGAGCTAATGTAATAAGTAATATGCTTTTGATTTTCGCTGCCTTGTTTATGGGTTCACATCAAAAGGGCAACGGGCGGGGTCCGCCCACCCTAGCCGTTAGAATTCTGCCGCTTAATTAAAATAACTTTACACAAAAAATACAGTCAAAAAGTTTAATGTTTATGCTAATAATGTCTAAAGGTCTACATTTCGGGATTATATTAAAGAAACCACTAAATAAAATATTTAAAAAACGTGTTTACTAACTTTCAATGGTGTAGCGAAAAAGTCTAAAAATATTCATCCAAATAATCTCAGTAAGTTTGCGGATCTTTTGCCAGTTTCTGCTGTTGTTATGAAATTTTCAGAATAAACTGGATGCTGGCGAATCTCTGTGGGAAACAAGGTAAATTTTCTGTTTTGTAAACCAGCCAGGCATAGCGTTGAATGAGATAGAGGAGGTCAAAATGCCGTTTTATTTTTATGTTTAACACAAACAGGGGAATTCCTTATTATTTCTCAGAAGATCGCTCTAACTGAGGACAATTAAAGAATTCTCCTTTCATGAGACGCACAGATGGGTTTGGCCTTCTGTTGCGCAACGACTTTCAGGTAGGCAGATGCAGGATGGGCTTGATAGAAATGTTCCGTACAACGCTTGCTTTAAGAATTGGTAATGGCAGTAAGTTGTTGGCGAAGTTGTATATGAAACCTGAGTCCTGTTATGACAGCTCCTCAGACCACACTCCGGTGCTCTTGACAGTTAGTACTAATCTTATAGAGGTGTCAAGATCAATGAAGCTGTGTAATAAACTTACAGACTGGAACACATTTCGAGAGCACATTGAGGAATCAATAAATATGAAAATTGCCCTTAAAACACCTGAAGATATAGATGAAGCAGCTAAATATATAACGACGCTCATACAGGAAGCATGCTGGATAAGTACTCCTGAAATCCAAACCCGCAACAGTAATGGAGTAATTAACTATCCTCTAGAAATAAAAAAGGCTCTTCTAGAAAAGAGAAGAGTTCGAAGAGTTTGGCATCTAAGTAGGCTTACTAAAGATAAAACTAAGTTTAACAAAGCTGTAGAAGATCTCAAGTCACTATTGCAAAATTGGCATGATAACTCATTCCAAGAAAAGCTGGAAAACGTAACTGCTATAGAGTCTACAAACTATTCGCTTTGGAAAATAACCAAGGGATTTGATAGACCGCAAGCTGCTAAACCACCCTTGAAGTGCGCTGAAGGATGGGTGAGAAAACCACAGCAAAAAGCAGACCTATTTGCTGAACATCTAGGAAAAGTGTTTCGCCCAAATGATTCTGTGGATGAAGAGTTTGATGACCAAGTGGATACAACTCTAAACCAAGACTTCCAAATGGATCTACCCCCAAAGCCTGTATCAGTACGGGCAGTGTGGAGAGTAATAAAGAAGCTAAAGGATAAAAAGGCGCCGGGCTTTGACCTGATAACCAAAGAAATTATTAGGCAACTGCCCCGAAAGGCTATAACTTACATCACTACAATATATAATGGGATATTAAGAGTCCAACATTTTCCTGCAATATGGAAAGTATCTCAAATAACTATGATTTATAAAGATGGAAAACCACCAAGTGACGTCACATCCTGTAGACCTATAAGTTTGCTCCCAATATTATCCAAAATCTTCGAAAAACTCCTTCTACGACGAATTCTTCCTATCCTAACAGAAAATGGCATCATACCCAGCCATCAATTTGGCTTTAGACAGCAACACTCCACTGTGGAACAGGTTCATAGAGTCTGCGACAAGATAAGAAAGACACTGGAAGAAAAAGAATACTGCTCTGCAGTCTTCTTAGATATACAACAGGCTTTTGATAGTCTGGCACAAGGGCCTGCTATGCAAAATAAAAAGTTGCCTTCCACACAGCTATTTCTTAATATTTAATTCTTACCTCTCAGGGAGACTGTTTCAGGTCAAAGAAGGTGACACAACATCAATTTTTTTTTGAAATACAAGCTGGTGTTCCTCAGGGATCAGTGTTGTGCCCTGTACTCTACGCTATTTTCACAGCTGACCTCCCTTGCTCGGATACCATAACCACTGCCACATTCGCCGATGATACCGCCATCCTGGCTAGTCACAAGGACCCAGTAATAGCCTCAAATATCCTACAGGAAGGTCTAGACGAGACAACTAAATGGCTTCGAAATTGGAGGATTAAAGCTAGTACCTCAAAATCAGTGCAGGTTACCTATACCCTACGCAAAGGCAATTGCCCCTCGATAAAACTAGAAAAAGCCAACCTTCCTCACCAGACCTCCGTCAGATACCTTGGTCTTCATCTGGATAGGCGTATGACATGGAAGGAGCACATCAAGAAGAAACGAGATGAATTGAATATTAAATACAAAAGATATCTGTGGTTGCTAGGCCGAAACAGCAAACTGTCAGTAGACAACAAATTACTAGTGTACAAGTGCATCCTGAAACCTATATGGATGTACGGTCTCCAGCTGTGGGGAAGTGCTTGTAACTCCTCCATCATGCAAATACAAAGAATGCAGAACATAATTCTCCGAACAATCAGTAATGTCCCCTGGTATGTGACTAATGCTGAGATCCACGAACACCTGGAAATGCTCACAGTGAGAGAAGAAATCACTAATATCAAGACTACATACAGGAAACGGCTGGAAGTACACCCCAATACCCTTGCACGTCAGCTCACAATATCCAGCTATGCTAAACGCCTGAAAAGAAAAGACATCCTATAGTGTACAGAATTATGAGTAGATGTTCTCGCTGGAGGACACACTCTGAAAGAGAGAAGCATTCAACACATCTGCTAAAAGTGAATGCACTGATCGCAGACGCAAACTAATAAAAAAAAAAAAAAGTAAGTTGTTACCTATAGTCCAAGATATTGATAGACATCGTCGTCATCAGACGAGCTCCTCTAGTTTTGTATTTCACCAATCTATCAAGTAGATACCGACACAATACTGTACCTATGGTTTTTTTGCCGAGAAGTAGGTACGTATTTTACTCTCAATCTCTAGTCAAAATTTTTATGACCAAAATAAAGTCTATTTTAGGTATAGAAGTTACTTTTTACTTTTTACTATATCAAACTAGCACGTGATATTCACTAGCTACATTCTACATTGACTGACAGACTGGCGCACGTCCGTCCGCTCCTCGGTGAATTTTCTCGCAAACATTTTACCAAACATTGAATTTAGAAGAATAAAGAGGCGCTCTTCCTTTGTTTTCTGATACTTTTAGGAAAAATATCGTTGAAAAATGTTGTGAATATATTTTTGGAAAACTAGGCGACTTTTAGTCACTGTTAGAGGGTATGTACCTAAATTATGTAAAATCACTTGGTACGGTCACAGAAGGAGATAAGTAACCAGGGTTGTCGGATATAGTAAGAAACCGATGAATATTTTCGAATAAAATTTTATTAAATTAATAGAAAACAAACAGTTAATTTATCAAATTAAATTCATTCGAAAACATCTATCGATTTCTTGCTAAACTTTGGCTGTTTCCGACGATCCTGGTTACTTATCTCTTTTGGTGACTGTACGTTAACACTTGCCAGGGTTTTTTTTTAATGAAGTAGGTACCGTATTGGGTACTGAACTCAGCGGCCGAATACGTAATACCACGATACGCTCCAAAACTGGAATCACCGCCAAATGTGGGCAAAAAGTCTTCTAGACTGAAGTGGGATTGGGTGGGCCATGTATGTAGGATGCTATACGGGACAGTCGTGCGAGTGTCATCACGCAGTGGGCGCCAGAAGACGAGTATCGCCGCCGAGGAAAGCCAAGGAATCGCTGGCTTGACGATCTAGATGCGTTCACGGGGAGATTGTTCGGAGAAGGTAACGCACAAAGTACAGACGCCAGGACATCAAGCTACCCGAAACTGTCAAAATTTCCCAATCAAATTTGAACCTTATGGTGTAGCGATAAAGTTGTAAATCTATTAAAGAAATTTGACAGTTTGTAGTAGTTTGATGTGCTGGCGTCTGTACAATGGAAAGTTATGTGGGAGACCTTTGCCCAGCAGCAACAATACAGTTTTAAAAAAATTGCGTATTTTTTTTCTTTAGTAATTTTATTTTTGTAACAATGGTTTAGCGTGACGGTTGATAGAATGGAAGATTGACTCTTCCATTGGTAACATGGGACAAGAGCAAGAAAATGATAAAACTATGGTTTATGACCATACATTTCCCTTAACCCCTCAAGCGTCAAGTGTACATAAGAGAAAGTGCTCGAAACGTCAACGGTACACCGAGTGTACACAACAGTGTCATTGTTCTATTGTCACTGATAAAACAATGCGACGCGTGGGGTGTTTCGACAGGTAGGCGGGCAAACGTATGAGAGGTTAAAAAGTGACCTTACAAGTCACAGACTGCAGTTTCCATCATGAAAAATATCAATAGCAAAGCATAATCAGCCTATAATATTCCCACTGCTGGGACACAGGCCTCCTCTCTTTGAGAGGGAGTGGGCTGTAATCTACCACGCGGGCCCAGTACCTACGGGTTGGTAGATGTCAGATGTCTTCGATTTTTTGGTTCTAGGACATGCCGGTTTCCTCACGATGTTTTACTTCACCGTTTTGAGAACAGCAGTAATGAAATTATTAACACAAAGTAAAGCGCCCGCCAGGATTCGAACCTACGACCTACATCTTGGGACCTAAAAAGGCCACTTTGGCAGAATCATTAAACAATTCATATCACGCTATTTCATCTGTATGACAGTTTTGTATGGAGATTCGTAAAATGCTATAGGACACCTCTGCCTAACCCTTCAGGGATATATAGGTGTGAAACTGTCAAACAGATGAATTGCGTGATATGAATTGTTTTATGATTCTGGCAAAGTGGCCTTTTTAGGCCCCCTTGTAAGTCGGGGTTGTCACCAGACTGGTCTCTATAGACAGCATACTAAACTTTAATTAATCAAGATCTAAAACATATTTCATAGTCATTTTGATTATAAAAATTTAAGGAAAATAACTTTGTTTTTTCACTAAAAGTGATTATTGTTCGAAGTTATTTAAAAATAATGAATACGATACAACTTCCGTATTGCTTAATGAGGCGTTGTGTACCAGAACAAACTTTTCCTTTGATTAATATATTAACAAAGCTTAAAGGAGTAAATGTACTCATTATTTATTTAAAACAATTTTCTAGCTCCAGAAAACAAAAACTGGCGATACAAGGAAAACATAATTTAACAGTTTGCAACAATAATTAGTATGCAGTAACAATAACACTTCTGTGTTATGCAACAATTATCTATGTAGCAACCATTGCCTACATGTTCCTAATAAATTCATTATATATTTTGAGCGACGTTTTTTAAATTTACTTTACTTTAAAAACCATCGCTGATAATTTATCTACCTTATAATTAAAAATGAGAACTAATTCGGATATTTTTTGTTTTAAAATGTTCGTAATAGTCCTACCCCTTTACTAATAAAAGTATTATATCAGATGAATAGTTTCAAACAGATTTCTCTCTTTCAGTCGTCAGAAATTTGACGTTAAAAAGAAGAAGACAAAGCGTTGTGTAACTATACAGACGCTTCCAACTTTTATTAGTAAGGGGGCTAGTAACCAAGATTTGTATGTAGTATTAAGTTTTTTTTTTTTAAGTATTGGTACATATCGATATCTATAGCAATGGACTTGGAAAGTTTTTTTATAAAACTATATAGAAAATATTAATTTGCTACACCAGGCACCACACCACACCATAAATCATTGTCCCATTATGTAGATACCTACTGAAAGTTTCTACTGAACAAACATGTACATTTATCCTTAATAGCCTTTCAGTTTAGCAGGTAATACCATTTCAAGCAAACATAAACATGGCAACATTGGCTTCAAATCACCGGTCCATCGCCTGAGCCAATAAATTAGACGTGTGCATAGAGATTCATAGACTAGTACTTTACATGCAATGGTCGACCCAAATCCTACTAATATTATAAACGCGAAAGTTTGTAAGGATGGATGTTTGTTACTCTTTCACGCAAAAACTACTGAACGGATTTCGATGAAACTTCACAGTAATATAGCTTATACATCAGAATAACACATAGGCTACAATTTATAAAGATTTTGTGTAATTTTTTTTTGCCATAATATAAGTATCAAGTCGGAAAAATTCCTGCCCTCTGAGAGCTATCTTGGCGTGCGCTGCCTAAACCGTTACAGCTACACGAAGATAATGTATCGTGGGACTGTTTGTCTTAAATAGTTCTAAATAAAAGTCCGCGACAGCATATATCTACCTTTTATGTGGAAGCCATTATATCCAAAATAGTGATCCATAAATACATTTAAATCGGATACTTTTATTACAATGCACATTTTAGAGTACTTAGTTAATTCTTATGAAAATTAATACATTTATCGCTTTCGGTATTTAATGTAGATAAACTTTGTCTTTTACACCAAGCAATTTGGACAAATTCTTTAAAAGTTATCACGATAAGATCGACCTGAGGTAGAGCGCCATAGGAATTGGCGGCGCGGCGGCGCGGCGCAGCGGCGGCGGCGGCGGTCCCGAACGCGGGCAGGCAGACGCGTGAGGCACAGAGCACTTTTATAATACGTATTGCGTACCTATCACAGTATCAATCTCAATCTGAATCATTTTGAAGGATATCGCTAATCCATCGCTTTACCTGTATATGTTCGAAAAATTTGTCTGCTCAACAACGTAAATCAATAACGCAATGAATGTTGTTGAACTGCCAAAATGAAATGAATAAGTAGGCATAATTATAATTTTTCGGTAGTATATTTTAAGAAGGGCCCGAGGGGCCCGTAGCTAAATAATAACAGCCGCACAGGTCGATCGGTCAGGTTAAGCTACGCTTGCCACGGTTGGTCTGTGGATGGATGACCATCTTTACATACCGAGACCCCTCCGTGCCTCGGAAAGCACGTTAAGATGTTGGTCCCAGCTGCCATTCGTGGATATTTTCTTCTACAGTCGCTACGGGTCGTCGGAACCCCTAAAAGTCTGACAACCAGTCTCACCAAGGAGTATCGTATTACCCAGTAACTGGATTGAGGAGGTCAGATAGGCAGTCGTCCTACATAAAATACTGGTAATCAGCTGCATCCGATTAGACTGGAAGCCGACCCCAACATAGTTGGGAAAAGGCTAGGCAGATGATATTTTAAAAATAAATATCAAATCAAATCACATGTTTTTTTTTTTTGTTAGTTTAAGATTAACGTATAGTTTTAGGTTTAGGTTGTGTTGTAAGTAGGAAGAACATAGATTCGTTTTCCTCATAATTAGCTAATGGAATTGTTTTAGTTAGATTGAAAATTGCTACGGATTTTGTGATTTTTTTAATAGTACTTACAATAATGACTCAAAAGCGTAAGTCTAATATATATTTCATAAAGCTCTAATAAAGCTCGAGCTATAAAAATAGCTAGACTAAACGAGACGTCTCAACAAACTGAGCTGCGAAGGTTTGAGCAGGCGGTGCGTGAGGCGCACACAGAGCTACTGAGACAGACACCAGAACAGTTATCTGGCATTTCAACGAGCTGCTGAAACTTCAGAACAGTGTCAACCTAGACGTCAACGGCATGCTGAGTATCTGGTGTCTCAACGGGCTGCAGAAACACCAGAACAGTCCCAAGATCGGCATCAATAGCATGCTGAGTATCTGGTGTCTCAACAGGCTGCATAAACACAGGAACAGTCCCAAGATCGGCATCAATAGCATGCTGAGTATCTGGTGTCTCAAAGGGCTGCAGAGACACCGGAATAGTCCCTAGATCAGTGTCAACAGCAGACTTAGTATCTGGTGTCTCAACGGGCTGCAGAAACACCGGAACAGCCCCAAGATCGGCGTCAACAGCATGCTGAGTATAGTGGTGTCACAACGGGCTGCTGAGACACCAGAACAGTCACAAGCTCGACGTCAGCAGCAGGCGACTTACATGGCGTCCCATAGAGCCACAGAAACCTTTACTAGGGCTGAATCCCGCAGATGCGCTGTTGTTACACTAATATAATGTATCGTGGGACTGTTTTTCTTAAACAGTTCTAAATAAATGTCCGCGACAGCATAATATCTACCTTTTATGTGGAAGCCCAAAATAGTGAGCCATATCGAAAGTACCTCTTAATGTATGTTACCTTTTCACACCTAAACCACTGGACGGATTTCGACAAAATTTGGCAAGGAGATAGATAGCATCCTAGGGAAGGACATGGGCTACTTCACCGGTACTGTCCCGTGGATAATTTCCGATATCCACGCGGGCGAAGCCGCGGGCAGAAGCTAGTACGTGATATAAATCACTGTTTTAAAATTTTACAATCAAGTTTTTTTAAGGTCATTAAGAAATAGGTAAACCATAATTAATAAACGTGGAGTAATAGAAATTTAAACTCAAAAATTCAAAATGTTACAGCCACTATTAGTATCAGTATAGTGAGAGATACGAGCTCTCAGTACCGGGACGAGTAAATAAAACCAAAGTTTGTCCTATTACTTAAATTCAGCTTAAAATACATTTTTACATTTTCATCTTTGTCAATTGGCTTGTCAACGAAATCTTACGCTTAAATGCCACGTTTCATCCTCTTTTAATTTCTTAAATACTTTTAAATCAATGTTTGCCTCGGAGTTCAGCCATCTACTCGTACGTTTCAACGTATAAATATAAAGGTTGTAATTAAACACCAAATAGGCTATAATCTCTACAGTACCTACTCGTATAACCACAAATTTTTAGGTATCTACTTAACTACCTACTTATTAAATTAAAGGCAAGCACAACTAGACAACATCAACGTAGAGGGTAAATAAAAAGAAACCTGACAGTTTCTCACAACTTTCCTCTGGAAGAGGAAAATTTACTAGCAAGCCATAATTAAAACGGAAAAACATAATTATATTTTATTGAGATATATTTTCAAAAGTTCAAAGAAAGCACAACAAAACCTCTCCTAACTTCCATTGCATAAGTTGCTTTAGAAATACGCAATCGAACTTGTTGGATACCTAATGGAAAATATTCCCAAGACATTTTAATTAACAGAATCGAGGACCGTGCCAATAAAATGTCAAGATAATTTTAGGTGTTCTCGGGCGCACCTGCGGCACGAGTTCGACGGCAAATCGATGCCAAAACAAAATGTACCGAACATCGATAGAGTTGCGATGCCGAATATACAGAATAAAGGCTGATGTACACCTAAAGGCTAATTCCCGTGAAAAGTTCAAAATCTAGTCAAAATCTCATCTCGTAATCAGCCCATAATGTCCCACTGCTGGGACACGGGCCTCCTCTCGGTGAAAGGGGAAGGGCCGTAACCACCACGCGAGCCCAGTTCAAGGTTGTAGATGTGACATGTGTTCGAATTTTCCAGTTCTAGGACATACCGGTTTCCTCACGATGTTGTCCTTCACCGTTTTGAGAGCAGTGGTGATGAACGGCCGCGACTTACAAGTTCAAGTTCGTAGGTTCGAACCCAGACAGGCGGTTTACTTTCTCTAATCTCACCTCACCGACAATCAATAGCAAAATCTTATTTTTGAGACTGAGATTTTAATGCCGACGTTCTTGTAGATACGGCAATTGCCTCTTTGATAGCTAGATTATGCTAACTTCTCAAAGATATCTTACTTCTTGGTACAGACGCCAGCACATCAAGCTACCCAAAACTGTAAATTTTTCTCAATCAACTTTGAACCTTATGCTCTAACGATAAAGTTTAAAATCTGTTAAAGAAATTTTACAGATTGTAGTAGCTTGATATGCTGGCATCTATACCTACCTTACACAACCAGGCAATGCACACATAACCAATCACGATGTAGGTATCACTCAAGTCAAATAGCGAGCGGCATTTCGTAATCCGCAGCCTAATTGTGTATCACATTTTGAATCACAATCCGAGGGTTTTCTTATCCGTACATTTAACGGTTTGAAAGATTCGCCTGCTCAACAACGTACCAAAATAACGCAATAAACTGTCAAAATTAATGATGACATTGCCATCGATTGCCATTGTATGTGTGTTACAAAATTACCCCGCAGGTGTACAGACGCTAGCATATCAAGCTACTACAATCTGTCAAATTTCTTTGATAGATTTCAACTTTATCGCTAAAGCATCCTGCCGGGGCAGCGGGACCTGCCGGGGCAGCGGGATTGTCCGAAAGGGTTACCGCTGCCCCGGAACATAAAGGGCTAAGGAAGGAACACGGATGGGTTTTAGTCAGTAAGAGTCTGACACTCCCTTCCGCTCCACCCAGAGCGGGAGGGGTCATTTGATGATTTCCCATCCTAAAAAAAAAAAAATCTCTAAAGCATAAAGTTCAAAATTGATTGGGAAAATTTGACAGTTTCGGGTAGCTTGATGAGCTTGGTGTCTGTACATCTGCATTAACAACTCTTTCGTCTCGATACGTCAAAGTGATGATCGAAAAACGACATTGTTTGGTTTATTTCAGTTATTTTCTTAATACTGATGTGTAAAAAAGTATAAAGAAAACGTAATGTTTCAGCTAGTTGTCAGCCCGTGTCGTAAATGTCAGCTGAGGATCGTGATTAGGTAGGGTTCACATTTACGTCATGAGGTTTTCACGCAGGGTTTTGGATTTATTGTATCTCTGTTTATTCTGTGTTGGATGCGAAGCGTGATGTTAGGGTAGAAGGATTTGTACCTTGGTTTTACTTGATATTTAAATAATTTCTGCATCATATTTACCTTATCTATCGATTGTCTTGTCCAAAAATAACATTTTAATTGTTCCCTTTTAGAAATTACTTTTCACAAAAACCTTTAGCATTGTTTTATTAACATTGACGGATGGATTTTAGATTGACAGAGTAAAAAAATGACTTGGTACCTACGCTAAAAATCAATTTGCTTGGGCCTCCGGCATCTGCTTCCAATTTAATAAAAATACTCATATTCGGCTAGCGAAGGAAATTATTTATGTGATATAATGTGAATATGGTTATGAGACGCTACTGACTATATTAATTTAGGAGTTTCGCTTCAGGGAATCATTTAGCTTTATTAATAAATATAATATTGTGCCCTTTAATACAGTCAGTTCCATATTAAATGATAACTAGTTACGCCCCTTGGTTTCACTCGCATAAGTCTCGATCCCGTGGGAATATCTTGATAAAAAGTATCTTATGTGTTAATCCTGGTTGTAAACTATCTGTGTGCCAAATTTCATTTAAATCCGTTCAGTTATTTTTCCTGAAAGAGTAACAAACATCCATCCATCCTCACAAACTTTCGCGTTTATAATATTCGTAGGAAGTAGAATATTGTAGAAGCTGGGTACAATATTTTATGAGCATTTGAGTAGCATGCGAACTAAAGTTAATCTAAAGAACGGCTTTCTAAGTTACAAATCCGTCCCTGGCCAGTTTTCAAATAATTCACGATTAAATCCATGCAATACAGAATTAAATTCTATGCTCAATCCGCTACTCATTTCAATACATTTGGCTGTAAATGTGAGCAGTGAATTATATGGCTGGACACACACGTCAGTATCAGTGACGCGTGGAGGTTTCATTGTGGGGCACGTCTCGACCGCAGTCGGAATTATTAACAAGGATTTTATGTGTAAATATGGCTTTTCAATGTGACTTCGTCGACGTGGGTTTTAGTTGTAAAGTTTCAGGACTTTTTTCACAGTCAGCTTGCCGATGACGTGCTGATCACGCTGCCTGCGCGTGCAGGTCGCACACATGGTGTGGTGTTAGGTTCGATTCCCAACAGTAAGTATTGGTAAAGATTGCGAGCAGCGGTGGCCCAGTGGTAACGGCCGAGACTTACCAAATTGTTCGATCATCATCAGAGGTTCGTACCCAGGTGCTTTACTTTGAGTAAAATATTTGACCACCACTGCTTTCAAAATGGTAAAGAAAAATATCGTGAGAAAACGGCGGCATACCCTCGGACCAAAAATTCGAAGATCTGTAACATCTATCAACCCGCACTGTGTCCGCGTGGTGGATTACGGCCCACACCCTCTCACCGAGAGGAGGCCTGTGTCCCAGAAGTGGGAACATTATAGGCTTATTATGCTATGTTCTAGTAAAGATAGAATGTTAGCATTATAGTGCAGGCGCCGCGCCAGGTGGCAATGGCAACTTACTTTGATAGGTAATAAAAAATCGTTGTATTAAGAAAAAATGAGGACAATATTTGAATACGTCCCTTCATCGAACTAACGACTTTCGCGGCATAATAAGCATCTGCAACATAAATTATATTAATGTATTCAATTTCTTTATATTACTCCCAGACCAGCAAGAAAATATTTCTTATTCTAGTATTAAGCCTGAATAAGAATTATAAAGTAACAAATTAAATACACAAGTTACAAATACTTCAACAGAAAGTTAAGCTAAGTAATCTAAGCACGTTTCGGTTCAATTTTAATTTAAATCAGGGGTAATATCGTTCGCTAAAGAAGCGATAAATATTTGATAGAAATTCTCTAACAATCAAGGCCCGTAGGGAGGTTTCGGTCTCCTAAAGAAATAAACAATAAAATGGTCGATACATGCTCCCATCATTCGAATTTTTTCTCATGAAAAATTATCTTTCCAAAGCTGCTTTCCATCTCTGTGAAGAGAGAGTGCAACTGTGTCTGCCTACACACTTGTGCACTACAATATCTCCCGCAGCAAAGGCTACTGTGTCCGTTGAGATTAGCTGACATGGCCGAAATACGGTCTAGAGGACTACTTTTTTTTTATTTACATAAAATTAGTCTTTGAGAAAAAGTCGTATTGTATGCGTTTTTTTTTTGAAACAGACAGTTTCTAATCGATTTAACAGAATTCATAAAATTTTAAGTTAACAATTAGATTCAACCTTAGGTACCTATT
This sequence comes from Gortyna flavago, assembly GCA_963669345.1. NCBI lineage: Eukaryota > Metazoa > Arthropoda > Insecta > Lepidoptera > Noctuidae > Gortyna > Gortyna flavago. The sequence goes on from OY770129.1 coordinate 14,754,742, forward strand.
TATTTTTTGTTGTGACAATGGACATGTAAATAACTAAACTCAGATTTTTTATTTACCGAGACTAAAAAAACGAATTATGTTAAAAAGTATTTAATATAATCATTTTTTTTCCAGACCATAAAATCCAATTTGTTAGTAATAAACATACACAAATTAAAACACTATTGTTAGAACATACATAATTTTGTGAAATCCCAATATACTTCGGTATTAACAGGTATTTAAATAATACGTAATATCTCTGAAACGAGAAAACTAAACAAACCTTTTGTTTAAGTTCAACAAAAATTAAAAAAGTGTAGAATAATATTGCAATCATATTAATAAATTACTAGCAGCGCCTCGCGGTAGGTATAAGTTTTCCGTGGAAATATCGGTATAAAAACTATCCTATGTCCTTTCCCGGGACCCAAACTATCTCTATACCCATCTAAATCGGTTCAGCGTGCAGCGGTTTTAAGCGTGAAGAGGTAACACACAGACAAGCAGACATACTTTCGCATTTATAATATTAGTATAGATTCCTTCTTACGTATTTTGTGCTGTGACTATGCTGAAAACTTATTCATGGAAATTATGTGAAAACTTATTGCAATTATTATGTTTTAAATGCTATTGCCTACTATATTATTGTCGATCCTGGTAAATTAATTCATGCATTTTTATTTTCTGACTAATTACGTATAATCAAAGAAACAAAATATTTTCTCTTTGAAAAAAAAAAATTTGGAAGAATAATATATCTAATCCAGTAATATTTTGTACACATTCTTTTCCGCCAAACATTTATTTTGTTAAATTCACCAAAATACTAACTCCTAATTCTCTTTCCGAGTACCAGGGAAACATAAAAAGCAAGAAGTTTCACACGCCCTAAAAATCAATTCGTTGACGCTATCCGACACCGATTACTCGACGTACCCTCTGAAGCGTGGAGGGGGATCTGTTCGATCCTAAACAGATTCCCGTTTACTGAAATGAACTTTAGTTAACCAACACGATGTCTGAGAATACGGAAGTAATTATAAACTTGTAATTAGGCGTATGTTTTTTTAGGAAGAATTAGGCTTATGTCTGCCATTATTTTACATATTTTACAGCATAATGCTGAGCGAAAGACTTATTGTCACAGTCACGAGCGAGATGTGCAGCTACCATCTACTTTTTGTTGTAATTGTTTGTTTTTTTTTTGCGTTTTTTCTTTTGATGCGTCATGTTTGCCGCAAATAAACGTATTTTATTTCTTTTCCTTTCCTTGTTTTCTTTTTTTGTGCTTGTAATGATAATTTGTTTTATTTTTCTAAGTATTCAAACTATTTTTCTTAAGCACGTGTTTCTGCGACAATATTTTTATTCTTTCTTTCTCGATCATGTATTAATTTTGTTGGCCTTGGCTAAATGATAACAGCCGCACGGGTCTATAAAAGGTTAAGCTACACTTACCGCGGCCGGTTCGTGGATAGGTGACAATCCATAACATATCGAGTCCCCCTCCTTGCCTCGGAAAGGTCTTTAAGCCGTTGATCCCGGCTGACATTCGTAGATCTTTGAGAGTCGTTACGGGTCGTCAGAAGCCCAATAGTCTGTCAACCAGCATTACCAAGAGGTATCGTGTCACCCAGTAACTGGCTCTATGTAAAATACTGGCATTCAGCTGCATCCGGTTAGACTGAAAGAAAGAATAATATTTCGCCTTTTAATTTAATAACGCAGACACCTTGAGGGGGAAGCATATTCCTTAACGTCATTGTATTCCTTTTTTAAGAAGAATTCTGTAATACCTACCCACATTCTAGTTTCTGTCATATAATTAATTACTTAGGTACTATTTTGGTTTACTATTTAGACATAGGTAGGCTTGGCAGATGATAATGATGATATTTATGTGTATTATACATAAGTATATAGGTAGGTATAACATATAACATATTTATGTACCTGAGTAGGTACCTGTTTTATCGCACTAATATTATAAAGGCGAAAGTTTATGAGTGTGTGTGTTTATATGTTTGTTACTTCTTCACGCTGAAACGACTACACCAATTTTGATAAAATTTTATATAGAGGTAGCTGACATCCGGGATTAACATAAGGCTACATTTTATCCCGATATTCCCACGGGATCGACAGTTACGCGGGTGACAACGCGGGGCGCAGCTAGTTTATAATTAATTATGTTATCTTTTTCATTTCTTTTATTATTATTATCTGGTCTCAAACGGAGCACCTGCCATCATATCACTAAACCACCCTTGGTTGACTATGGTACGGAAAGCCTAAGGGCGCCTTTGTAATTTACGTATTGTGTGCGAGATGATTAAATTAAATAATAACTAAAAAAAAACACTGAAATGAAACTCAAACACCCGTATCCCGACTCAATATTAGCGTACATACAAATAAAACACGCGCGAACAATTGCAAAGGTTAGCACACATAAACGGGGTTCACGATAGGGACATAAAACGCAAAAATGGCTTCGAAACGTAAAAGTGACTGTGTTCGTCGCAGAAGACGTCAATAATACTAAAGTGGCCATTAATGGCGCACTTAATGTATCTACTGGTGTTACGACGGAGATTGTAAATCGACTCCCATAAAACTCAGTCATAGAATCTGTCTATCTATACATGTAATAAAATTCTAAAGGCAAGTGTCGCAGTAACAGTAAACAAACGGAGTAAGTAGGTTAGTACCTACTTCTAGACGTAATGAAATTAAAACAAATGAAGTCTATCTGTCTTGTGCGTGGGACAGACAAAATAATCTGGAATAATAATGAAGAATAATCTGGAAGATTGCCTTATCGTAACTATTTATGTACAAGTGGTAGGTATGCAGCACGTTTATCTAAGTACCTAAACACTTAAAATAGTTTTTTTTTTAACTCTAAAGTGTTAGAGTGAAACTCACAATTTTTTATTGTGATAGGTACAACTGCATTCTATGCACCTCACGCAAGACACGCACGCAACAATCGTGGCTTTAGTTAGCCGTGTAGATCAAAAGAAAGTTAGGTAATACGCCTTGGGTAATGTGAACCCACCCTTACGGATTGCTTCTTATAGGTAATGAGGATAAAAGTGAAATAAAATATTCTTCCTTATTTTCCTTGATGGCTCAGATAATTAATAGGTCGTCAAACATCGGGTGGGTTCGATTTCCAAGTGAACACAAAGATGGAGGGCTATCAGCTTTTAGAGGGCGTTTTGCCATCCATAATAAAGGAAACTAATTGCTTAGAATAGGTAGAATAATTAAGTAGATTCTGGTATATATGTTCATTACAGTAACTTTGCAAAATTTTATAAATAAGTTTTTTTCTTTGAATACGAAAATTTTTGTACAAATAAGTCACGCACCCCATTTTATTACATAATCTGCTAAAATTCTTTCCATGTTCTCAAACAGACATTAAACCGATAAGAAGCTGAATCTTTAATAAGCCGGGGTGAGAATATTTGTTGTCTCAAACGATATTGGACTGACCTCATTCACATAACCGTTGCTTCCCTTTAATAGGACGTGCTAAACCTCAGCCAAGAATTAATGACTAATAAACGTCACCAACTAACGATGGTTTAGACCGCTGAACTAGCAGTTTGTTGTCTCGACATATTAAGTAATAACTTGTGTCAATTAAGTTGAGTTTAAGTGGTTACATTACGTCTAAGTAACTGACGAATGATTAGAAAACACATTAGTTTGCAGTAGGTCGGACACACACATCTCTGCACATTTAGTTCTGTGACTTCTCCTTCTCCTTCTTTCTTCTTCTAAAGACGGAGATCGAGAGACAAATTAGCAAAAGCAGGACCTTCAAACCAAAAAGTCTTAGAATCGTATTAAGGTCTTTGATGGCCAGTTCAGCCGAAAAATATCCACATATGAGTCAGTATTTTAAACCCGAGACATCCTCATTTTGCATCATATGGAAGTCTTTAACACGACCAAGGCTTTAACTACGCCCAAAATAAAATTACATTATTATTAACCCGTCAACCTCTAAACATCTTTACATAATAAACCGATAAAGTCCCAGTTACGTCATCAAAGGAATGAGCAACATAAAAACGAATATTTTCGTCCCACTTTATCGCGTCCGTTCTCCGGATTTCGGATCAAATGGTCCGTTTTTAGCGGTATTCTTGCGGTAGGCTGCGACAAGACGCGGTAAGCCACCTAGATGCCTTAGACCGCAAGCCGTTGAGTGGCCACAAACAGATACTACAGATTATATTATTTGAAACATATCAGACATTGTATGCTTCTATATTATTTGATTTTGCTGTGGTATTTGTAAGCTATCATTGCCACCTAAGGTTTCATTTCTCTCACCTGTTTTGGTAATTTCTGGCAGTATTCCATCTCTTAGTTCTTGCCAACACTTCTGCTGTGCTTTTTCAAGTATCTTGGCGGCCATGGCTTAAAAGCGGTCAGAGGCAAACACAAGACAAGTCCATTGAGAAGAAAAACAGCAGCGGTATACAAGAATGGGCCTATAGCAATATCACGGTGAAGGTATAATACTACATTTCCAAGAATCACGCACTCAGTGTTAAATCATCTGAACTTTTTCACAAACCAATTAAAAACAATTCCATCGCATGTCGTAATTAAAAGGATTTATGATGTAAATCTGACTCGAAGGAAATAAAGCTGTGGCGATGTCGGCCATTTTTTTCCCACGCACCGAACACCTGCACTTAACAGGCCGAACGTGGCCTGAATTACTGAAAATATGTCTAACATTTTCATTTCAGGCTGTATTTGAATAATTTTTACGTCCGATGGTCGAATTACGGAAAAAACTCGCCGTGAGGATAAACAAATATTGTGTAAGTAGTACAAAAGATTGTTTGGAAAATATTTTTCACGATTTATTGAATAAATAAAAGAAAGTACGCCAAACAATATTTTTTTGTACAGCAATACATTTAGGTATCTGCAACGAGAATCTGTATCCGAATTGCGCAAAATCGTGATAGCAATAATAAAATGTAGATTCCATTTTGACAAACCTACACTATCCATTGCGTTGATTGAACTGTCGAGAAGACAAATTTTCCGAGCATACCATGCAATGTTTATTGTCGGATTGTCAAAATTGGAGTTGTTTATACTTACTTTCCTTCTGCGAATTATGAAGGCGTCAATGTGGTAGCGGTTGTTAAAGCAACTTACTTTTATAAATATTTACCAACAGTAACTAGTATTCTGTGACAACATAAAATGTTGAATCAAAAAATATTCATTTTAAAATGATATGGTATCGAGTATAACATTTTATTTCAATATTTAAGTTACCTATTTCACATTATGTATTAAATTCATAATGAACACATGCTATACGAGTAATTACCTACATACATAAAATACCGTAGGTTTCTACTTTTGAACATGACAATGAGTCTTTGAAAGATTAGTTTAGTAATTTTACTGAAACAACTGTATACTGAAAAGGCCGAACTATTATTGATGAAGCTCCACAAACCCTCAAAATGATGACAAAGAAATATAGCCTAAGCCTATGCCTGGCATTTGGCAATAAATCCTAGCTGAAGCGCTGAGATAAAACGCTGCATTCATTATACGACGTGGCTGTTTGACCACCGACACCGCGCGACATTGGCGCTGCAACCGCTGGCTTCACAAAGCATCCAATTCTATAAGCAAAGAACTTTTTTGTTCATACTTTGTGAAATCCGATTGTTTGATGGTTTCTATTTTCTTTGGGCTACTTTTGATTCATAACGCTGAATGGAAACTAGTTTTTTGACGGTACCAAGGAGGCAAGGACCTAGTCAATATCAACATTTATATTTGTATTTTTGATGGTGTACCCACTAAAGAGTATTCTATCTATCTAGGTCTGGTATAAGCTGACATGTCATTGGAACAAAACCGCCTAAGTTTTACCCTAGGCATGAGCTAATTCGTGCTAACAAGAAAGAAGACTAGATATTTAAAGTAAATACTATTAAATAAATTATAGTTCCATTTTCTTCGTAATAAACAAAAAAATAATTGGGTTCAGCTTTTCATAATTTTTTCAGCGTAAAGCGAAAAGATTAGGCTCGCAAATGTGGACTTATTGCTAATAATATCTTAATATCATTATTTATCATTCTCTTGCCCTTGTATATTTAATATACTGCAATTATATACAAACTCCCTTACTAATAAACGTTGTATAGCGTCTGTATAGTTACACAACGCCTTGTCTTCTTCTTTCAAAAGTCAAATTACTGACGACTGAAAGAGAAAAATCGGTGTGTAACAATTCTTCTGATATAATACGTTTATTAGTAAGGGGGAGTATTTATTTGAGGTCGGCGCAACATATCTTTTTCTTATATTATATATAGATATTATTCTCTACATTCACACATAGCTAATAATATATTTATTTATTCAGTAGTACACATACATACATTTCATACATTTAAGTTGGTGCCAACATAAACTCCTTAGAGTTTTACCGTGCGCCAAAATCATCGACTATATCATTCTGAGAATTATAACCACTTAAATAGGTACATAAGTAAAAAGTAACAACAACAAAAAATATAATTACAACGGGTATATGCGAAATAGGTAAATACTAACTAGTGCACATCAGTGACCAATCCAGCCGATAGTGGTGGAGAGTTTGTGAATTGATACAGGTTGTTTTTAATAACATAAGTTTGACATTGCCAACCCATCTTGAGCAAGCGTGGTGGTTAATGCTCGTGCCTTATCTGTATGAAAAGAGGCTTTGCCCTGAAAATAATAGGCTCGTATTCTCTGATCACCGAAGCACCTGAAAATATTCGCATTTAAAAGCGAAGAATTAATAACGCAGTAAATCTCCAAGCCTGACATACCTATGTCTTCCTTTCAGCAAGAACAATACCTCTGGCGGGCATTATGCCAAATTGCGTCAAGCAAGAATTTACAAATGGCGGAATGCAATGCTCTGTTTGCACCGACAATGCTTCGCCAAAAACTCATGCATTATGCGAACGACAATGGAAATGGGGAAATATGATAATAAAATATGCTCTTCCATCCGTTTTTGTCTTTGACAATCCTTTTTTACCTAGTCCCTGGCTTTTTTACCTGTCTCAACCAACCAGGCTTTTTTTTGACCGAACTCAAGTACAGGCATGCTGAGTGGCTTATCTTTTCACCATGCCAGGATTTATTTTCGAGGGAGACCCAACGACCCTATCAGCCCTTTTCCCGCTTTTGAACGGTGGCTGTACCTACAACATCACTAAAAAAATCAATCAACGAAAGTTCAGTTTCATAGGTGAAATTCGACCTAAGTAATCACAGTTTATTATTACAAGATTGGCGGATGGCGGTACTCACAAACCGATACTATGCTTATAAAAAAAATACTAGAACTCACTTTTACCGATTATTATTAGATTATTTCTGGTCAGTGGTTTTACCTTCGGTATTCATTAAGTGTTAAAATGACCTTGACGTTAGGCACTTTAACATTGAAATTATGTTAAAAGAAAAGTGTAAGTATCAATTTGTAAAGGAAGGCAAATCTTTTATCGTCATTTGATTGATATTCATAGCCACCTTCATGTTTCAAAACGACTCCCACGCCGCTGCCTTCCATTAGTGTTTTCGTTTAATTTTTAGCTTAAAATATCCATCGTGAATAAGCGATATTTTGATAGGTAGAGTAATGTTTTATTAATATCGGAATGAAAACTTGAAAGTATCCAATCTTACTCCATAGGTGTGTTATACCGGATGATTTTTTTTACCGTCTCGAAACTTTTACAGGGTGTTCTACCCATGAATATGAACAACTATCATTATGGGACCAACTCTGAAATCACGAAAAAATATCTGCTGTTTCATACATTTTGGTCTAGTAGGTATCGAACTTTTATATAAAAAATCTAGAGAAAACTACTATTTGTTTGTTATTTATTAAAGTAAAATTAAACAAAAAACGAATGAAACTGTACGCAAACCTATGTGGTAGCCACGAAAGCACTAACATTTAAAAAAGTAAATACATGAAGCTTTTGACTCCAGAGACAGACCATGTATATACCGTTCCTATGAAGATACATAATCTTTAAATTCATAAAGTGCTGAACAGCAACTAAGAAGTATCGTTGCAGGTTAAGTGCTAGCTTGCAGAATAGGTAATGAGTCTCAGTGTGATGTAAGGAGATTACTGAATCGGACGTAGAATTTCCCCTTATTCAAACAATATTGTATCTTTTGCTCGCTTACGTCATTGACATGGTGTAGGTACAAGACTGAGGAAGCAGCTGATGAAGTGATTTGGTGGATTGGAATTTTAGATAATATTATGATATTTTGTGACATTTCTATAAATTTTAATGAGACAATTATACAGGGTGAAATTAAAAACTTTCGCCAAATCGAAATAGGAGGTGCAGTAACTGTTACATAGTCATTATGGATTGTCATTTCCTAAATCTAAATTCTTGAAAAAATGTGTAATTATCGTCTTCAAGTAAAGATAATTAAATTATCAATTTTAGTACGCGCCCGATAAGCAATCCATTCATCGCAGAGTTCACAACATGAAGCATGTTGTATTTAGGTAAATAATTTTGACCATTCCTTCAAAAAAAAGGACGTGCGACGACGATGGTAAATTGCTCGCCTACGGGGCATCCCTTTCCTTTATGACATGCTCTAAATTTACTTTATAACACGTTAAATTAGATATTTTAGTTTAGCGCACCTATTCAATTTCTTCCTGTATTTATTAATGCTGGTAGACATATCAAGGGGAAGTCCCAAATTTAGCAACGAATGTTTAATGTGTAAAATTGTTTCCACCAGCTTATCTGAAAGTATGTGCCGCTAAGCCTTATTTTATATCCGAAGAAACCGACATATGACTCTTCGCATCGAAAAAATATTGCCAAATAAATATCCAACGTCCCTCAAAGAATTTAATATTGCCTTGAGGATCGTAACCTAAATATTTAGTGCGAGCATTTCTTTCAATGTTTGTACCTTTAAGATATTTTCCCCTTTAGCATTGTATGGAGTTGGTGTAAGTAAATTGTGACTATGTTTTTCTAAATTATTAATTAGCTAAAGCTTTGGTTTCCTAAGAAAGCGGTGAACGGTCACACAATGGGCTGTCCAAATACAGTGTTTTTAATACTGCAGGAAATGACATATTTTCATAACTTCTATCTGAAATATTCTATGTTGAACCGTATTAACCTTTAAAGGGGAATTTTCGTACTTAAGACTAGTTCTATTTTAGACGTCTGCAATATTTAATTTTCAATAAAAATGCCATCTATAATTAAATTAGAAATGGCAAGTCTCAAGAAGAACTCAAGAAACAAGTCTCAAATAAAATCTTTATTTTTACCTCATCCATAAAATCTTTATAGGTTAACTTAGAGGACAAAAATTTAAGTAAAGTTTTAAAAGATTGATAAAGATTTGATTAAAATTCCTGGAACAGAGATCCGTCTTGAGCAGCTTACTCAGAAATGCAATTATTTTTTAAGTAGGTCACGTTTTCCCATAACATGCTAAAACCTACGTCACGAAAACATCCCACCTAATTAAAACTGAAAAATGAGATGGAATATCTTTAATTTTATACTCTCAAAATAAAATAATGCAGTTCCTCTAATATTACATACATACGTGTCGAATTGATAAACTAATTTTTTTTAAGTCGGGAGGTCGGGGCTGGTAGTTCCCGGGGTAAGTTGTTCCGACGGTAATAACTTTGTAAAGAAAAGAGATAGCAATACACGCGAAATGCGTCGTTTAAGCATCAGGCAACGCGCCGCGCTGGCGGGCGCATCTTAGTTGCTCCGACGGCGGCGGACGAGTGGCTGTGCGCACCGTGCTATTAAAACACCACGTGAGTAAATTTTTTCGTATTTAAACTTTTTAGTCTATTTTTATTTATTATTGACCGATTAATGTATAACTTTCCTATTTTGTAGTGGCATTAGTTAGGTATCTTATTGTTTGAGTGTTTTTTAAATTGATTTCATTAATTTGCTAGCATAACAGTATTCATATAAAAACGTAATTTGGGGCTACAAGTTCCCTCTCGAAGGGGCTGGTTGTTCCCCGGAACAACTTATCCCAATTGACCAAAGACAAATGCTTCAGCTTTGTTTAGCCCTGAAATCGTAAAACCTTTACCAAAGGCACCACCAAGATTGCAAATGGCTACAAAACGACGTTTAAGAAAGACGGCAGTTCTAACAGACACGCCAGAAAAAATGCATTAGCTGAAGAACAGTCAAAGAAGAAGCCAAAGAAGAATGAAGACATTGCAAAGAAAGGAAAAGGGAAAAACAACAATAATAACGGAAAAGGTAAAGGAAAGGGAAAAGCTCAAGAAAAAGCTAAACGAAGAGTATTACAAGAAAGCGAGAGTGATAGTGACAAGGATCTGGAATGGTACTGCATAATTTGTTGTGATTCATATTCAAATTGTCTTCCAAGAGAACAGTCGATAGAATGTAGCATGTGTAAAAATTGGGCAAATGTTGAACGTATAAATAAAGGCGATACTACCTATTACTTATGTGTGTCCGAATTGTGAGTCAGATGAAGAAATGAGTGATGAGTAAGAATGAAAGTTGCCAAAGTTAATTATGACTGATTAAAACAAGACTGATAACTGTAACTCCACTAAATTAAAAATAATCTGATAATTTCAAATAAAAATGAATATGAAGGTTGGCAGTTTTGTTTTGTTATTTGATTAGATTTGTAAGTTGTGATCTCAATAATTGTTATTATACATATTAATGAAACGTTTTGTCTGGAGGTTACCAGTTATGTTATGTTGTTTTTATAAGTGCAGTTATGCCATCTGATAAGATTTTTAACATGGTGAATCTCTAATACGGTTTAATTAATAAAAGAAACGGTTATCTGAAGGTTACCAGTTATGTTTTGATTTTTTTTTAAGTTCTGTTATGGATATGACAAAATAACAGATGAAAAAAGTGTTTATCTCGAGGTTATCAGTTATATTTTTTGTATCCTAAAGTTTAATTAAGCATCTAGTAAGATTTGTAAGCTAATAGATCTCAATTTTAGTTTGCCAATACCAAATAAGGTTATCTGGAGGTAACCAGTAATGTTTTGTTGTTGTTTTTTTTAGTTTATAGCATTGCATGAATACACAATATAGGAAACTATAGAAATGATTGTTTTAATTAAAATAAACCTATATTATTCTTATATTTTATTTCTTTATCCAAGCGGAACAATTTGCCCCACACATGGAACAACTTACCCCAAAGTGGGGCAAAATTTCGGAGAGGAACATCCTCTCCGAAATTTTGCAAAGAAATGCCTATAAAAAAAAAACTATTGAGATACTGGCAGAAATGACTATACTATTACAAAGACCGATAAAGATCTTTTAATAGTTCCAATTATCAAAAACGTAACCTTTCATTTTCATTATGAAATTCCATGTTATTTGAAAATCGGAACTTTCAGCCCCGACCTCCCCTAATAATATCAGAAACAGAATCTGTTACCGACTGAATTACTTAGGTACCAGGGTTTCATACAATCACAACAACCTATATATTACGTCCATCCTTTGAACACAAACAATAACAACGCATCATCATGATCAAGCCCCTAACAGGACCCTGACGAAATTATAAAGCAATTTATCATTTTCACAGCGCATTTGGCGAAACGTCATTATTCATTCCGAATCGTGGAAAGCGTACAATGTAACCATTGTGCTTTTTATAACAGACCTCTTGAAATCTGGAGGAAATTTTCCAAGGCCAATGTTTGGTCCCCTAAATACCTTGTTGCGTGTCTTTTTTCGAATTGCTTATTCTAGATTTTATTGTGATAAACTGCGGTGGACTGCGGTGGGCTAATATTGGTTGATTAAAAACCACTATTTCACATTTTTGATAAAAATAACTGAAGTAGATCATAGCCCTGTAATTAAAACATAGTGTAGGTAGGTAACCGGCGAATTAATCAACAGTCAGTGTCATGTTGATATTTCCATTTCCACATTCATGAAAAGGATTTCTCAATTCAGAAAATTCTTTATTACCTACTAGCGGAATCAATTCAAATATTAACACACAACACTACAGAAAACAGAATCGTCATCATAACATAAAAAAAAAACCAGCGCATTACTAGAGAAATAACTTTTAATAAAAAATCCGAGCATCAACAAAAAAACTCGTTAACTCTAGAACACGATCACGCTGTATAAACACAAAATTATCGAGAAAAATAATACCTTCAACAAAATTTTAAAATAAAAACTCAAACCTGCAGCAGCATTTAAACCATCAAAAACCGTAATTGAGTAATAGTTCAGTTAAATTCAATAACACGGACGACAGTTTTAACTAACTCACAGTCGATCGTTGTCTCAAAAATGGCCACACAATTTGTGAGAGCGCTCTCCATCGTTGACAACTTTAATATTTTGCTTTATCTGGTTCTATAAACTCAATCAAGTTGCGAGAAGTGCATAACTAGTGACGGTAGTGAGCATCGATCCTGATTGCCAGGCGAACTTGTATTTAAGCATTGTTCGTTGTTTATTTTAAGTTAACCTCTCGTAGTTCATGACGTAGGTAGGTAAAGTCAGGGAAATTATTTATCAAATTGACACACTTCGTCGATTTGCTGTGATAAAGCTATTTTAAACAACTGTGAAAGAACGACAGTTGTGATTCAAATATACAGACAATGATTTGATAAACAATTGATTTCCCTAACTTCACAACGCTGAATACACCTACTATAATCAAGAGTAGAGTAATTGAAACGCACCGGCTGCTCCTATGCTACGCCTGCTACACTAGGAAGTTCAATTAACAATATAACCAAATTATGAAGGTAGGTATACACAGGTGGTAACTTTCAAATTCATAAAGGTATTAGTGCGGTTAGTGGAAGTGCTTAGGTGCGGTTCGTTCAAGTGCGGTTCAAATCAGTACTCTGAGTGGAATACCTCATAGTACCTACCACTGGCCTAATTTCCTTTTTCGTTCAAAAAAGTAAGTCTAATGAACCAAACAATGTCTCATAAATTATAGTTCGTTTAATTTCCCATAATCCCGCAGAGTACATTATAAAGGGCTATTCAAACCTAAGCGGTATTCGCTGCCGTTGGGGTACAGGTACAGGGGTTTCGCTCAGGTATTTAGTTAGTATCAAGTTTCACGGCTATAGCGGAATAGTTGTTGCCATAGTACCGCATAGGTATTGTTTCACTTGTTAATGAGTATTCTACCCACAAGGATAGCGAAATCAGCTTTGGTGTGAACAGTTATATTACAGCATACCCCACCGCAGACCGGTTTTCGCTACCGCAGACGGTAGCGAATATCGCTTTGGTTTCAATAGGCCTTAATATACTGAAACGTGATCCCGTGATGACATTGATGTGACGTCACCATCAACTGTCATGGCCGCCACGTTGATCAGTTCACCTTCCGTCCGTGGATACGTCAAGTGAAAGGTACACATGAGGCCCCAATACTCCCTCGTTTTATTAACTATCGGAATTGGAGAGAAAAAATAGGTTATGAAGGATACACAAGTACAACTGTGTCACGATAAATGGATTTACATAATACGAGGATTTTTGGTTTAAAACTAAACTAAATATGAAATTGATGGTTCAAATAATAATTGTGTAACTGTTCGGATAAACGATAAGGCTGAATGATAATTGTGCAAGGCGTTTTCTTCCTTTTAATATTTTACCTTTTTATACCTTTTGTTTATGCTTTTTCTACCTTATGGTTTTTACTTTTGAGTGACAAATATTATACTTTGTTTTACGACCGAACCAGCGCCTTTTATTCGATAGTTAATAATAATAACAAAAGAATAATTTATTGTCCGTGTACTCGTATTTCCTGTGAAAATATTTGAAGAAAGACCCAATTAGTAAATTTTATTACTAGGGTTCGACCAATTTATTATCAATCCCGAACACCTACCTTGAAATACTTACCTTTTCCGCAAAATCCGAGCTACAGAATTTAAAAAATGCGGTTTAGAATAATAAATAAAAGTTACTTCGCTCTTTCCACGTTGGCAGCCTCTTTTAATAGCTACTATTAACGTCAGTTTCAGGCGAATAAGTACATTTTCCTAATAGTTCCAGTGAAAAATTTCTAGATATTTCAAAGTTGGCGAACTATAATTTGGCGTCCCAAGTTCTGTTCGTAACTATTATTATAGACCTTTCTGAAAAGATTTCAATTAATAGTTTATTTTTAATTAAAAGTTTTCTTTTGTTTGAAGTTTGCGAAGCTGTAATCAGTTATCTATGGAAAAGTTACAGACGTCAGAAAGTTTTATCATGAAAGTGATTGCCCATTATGTCTTATCTACTCTTAGATATCTATGACTTTTAGGAATAGGTTACGTAACTTTAGCCTTTGTGGAGCTGGCGTAGCTTAGAAGATGGCGGGACGAACTGGACGAAACAAACGACCTGTGGTCCACATTATAATTGGATCACAAGCACTGGAGGTCATGGGGAGAGCCCTTTGTCCGATGATACAAGTTAACAGTAACGTTACGTTACATTGTGGTCCGTTGAAACGCCAAAAGAAAGTCAAAAACCTTCGCCATTTCACAGTAACATTAAACTCGCTTCAACTAACAAGAATTTACGCTTTTAAAACACGAAATCGTTTTCATAAAATATCCACGTTTATTTCTAAGTAAAAGACAATAAAACAATTTCTGTATTTACAGTTCGTTGAGTAGTTTTTGTTCAGGGTACCTACCACGAGCTCTTAACGCGATCCACTTTAGGACCTAAACTGAACTGTTCTGCTAATTCGTACCATGACGTCAGTTAAACGATTCAATTTAGACCGTGCCATCTGGATACCTACCACGAGCTCTTATCGCTCATTCACTTTCAACGATCTAAATGCCGCTCAGTATGTTGGACGTCATGGTACGACTGTGAACGATGCAGTTTAAGAACCTAAACTGAAATGTCTTGCTTTTGAATCGTTTTTAAATAGATCATGGTAGGCCTCCAGATACTAATAAAACAAATCTCTTCTTATTGAGATCTACTTATTGATACTTCTAACCACTCGAATTAAAAATACATTAAGTTGGAATTTTCAGACGCGATTGAGTGGTTATTGTGATAAAATATAGGTACATGAAACCTCCTTCGAATTTTATTGATCTGTCACCCAATAGGATGAAAATTTTGTAAATTAGTCTCAGCTTATCATTTTGGCAACGGAATGTACTACGGTATGATCGACGCCGTGGCAGACCGGAGATTAACGGGCTGTTAAAAAACCTGGTAACCACAAATATAACTTTTACATCTTATATTTTTGTTCCTACATTCGTATCTCATCTTCTTATCTCATCAAATGAGGCAGAGTAGGGCAAGACCAAAGAAACGATGGATGGACTGTGTGACAGATAATTATGGCTAGGTAGGAGGTGACTAATGAGATTACAACTAATAGAGAAGTATCGAAGAAGAAGATGTTTTTCTCATTCTTGCTATTCATTTATCAACAAGATGAAAAATTATGTTTGAACTTACAAAAGATTTCTGTGTGTTTGTTGTTTCTGTATGTGTTTTAACTAAAAGGTTTTCGGTCATTTGTGATTTTCATATTTTAGTATCTACCAGTATTCAACCACCTTTGAAGAGGGACGTGAAGTGTTTTCCAATAATTAAATCAACATTGAGGGTTCCATATTGTAAGATTACCTAAGTGTTTTTGTGTCAGCCTTTTTTTGTACAAAAGGAGGGTATACACACAATAGAAATGAAAACTTACGACTGGAGCCGAGTATACACGATTCAGCGCCGAGTAACCGCGATTTAGCGCCGAGCATCCGCGATTTAGCGCAGAGTATCCGTGATTTAGCGCAGAGTATCCGCGATCCGATTGGAGCCGAGTATATCCGATTAAGCATCATCTACCCGAGCGTGACGGTTCAGTTTCGCACACTGTTCAAGAAAAGTGGAAAGTGCGCCAGAAGTTTTCACTTCAAAAATAGATACTTAAGTATTTATTTAAAACCCAAATCCCAAAGTAACCTGATGCTCAAATAAGACTCAATAGGATAACTCCACATTATCACTACAAAAAGCCAATTCGTAAGCAGCTATGAAAAGCTATTTACAACACACATGTGATTGCTTTGTGTCCGCTTGCGGATTCGGAAATACATTTATCTCGAGTACGGAAAAGTTGTCGGTCGGTAGAAATGCTTAAAGCATCTATATGTCGCAGCCAACTGGTTAAATTAGCCGTTCAGTTAACCGCCTAGCCTTTTAACTAAATGGCGGCCGTTCAACTAACGGCCTGAATGATATTCAATTACAGTTTAGGTTGGAAGTCTGTAACCAATCACGCGCGAGCCGAATTGGTCGCAGTAACTAAGCCAGGGCACCCCGACCAAATGGGTTAGGTTAGACTAGAACTGTGATCAACCGCGTGCGAGTCGAGAAAGCGAAGCGAGGCGAGCACTACTTATAAAGGCCAGGCAGTTAACTAAACGGCTAATTTAACCAGTTGGCTGCGACATATACACAAACTAGTAGCTGCTGGAGACTTGCTAGCGCGTGGACCGTTATCATGATATTTATAGGGTTAGCATACCACTTATTTTCTCGTTTTTCTTTGCTATAAGTCGAGATAGCGCCGTATACTTTATGATTTGATTATTAGTATAAAAACTTAGATATCATGCCAGGTACCTACATTAATATTATATTTGTGTATGTTTAACAATATTTTGCATAATAATATGTGGACATTAATTAATCATATTAATTTTATATAATATAATATATATAATTTAAAATTAATAATATAAAATTATATAATTTTATATTATTAATTTTAAATTATACAATAATATGTAAAGACGATGCACCTAAAATAAAATTACTACATTTACTACAATAGGTAAAATAATACCATTACTCCTACCGCAACCCGCGTTAAAAGAATTTCATTGCAACATACACGAGGCGCCCCATTTTAGCTGGTAAATCAATACTAATACAGACAATCGAGCAAGAGTGGGTAGCAAACCAGCACCCTAATCCGTAACACACTATCGATCACAATTTTGAATGATATTGTTAATCCATTGCTTCAAAATGTTCGAAAAAATTGTCTGATCAACAACGTATAATAAGTAACGCAATGAATGTTGTTGAACTGTTAAAATTAAAGCCATTGCTACTGTTAGTGGGTTACGCAATTACCCCACAGTTCAATAGAACTAAGTTTTTTGAGCTTGTCTAGTTTCCAGTGAAATTCAAAAATACCACAATATTTCCGATTCATTCCGGTCTGATCCCCTTTTCGATTCGATTCGCAGGTCTAGAAATACATTACTAGTGTCTGTCCGCGACTTCGTCCGCGTGATATTTCGCTTCCCCGATCCACACCTCGCATCGTATCGCCACGCTATTACTTATTTTCAATAAAAGAAAGAAAATACATTTATTTAGCACAGACTAAAAGACACACAATACACCAAATACACTTGGCGTTCTTTCAGACTTTTTTTTTTTTGCTGGGCTCCTAAGGGTCCTTGCGTGATTTTAAATAGGCTAGCCTTTCTCAAGAATTGGGCTATGCAAAAACATTTTTTTTAATCCGACAACGGTAGTTCCAGAGATTAGAGCATTCAAACAAACAAATTCTTCAACTTTATTATTAGTATAATTATATAGATGTAGAAACAGCTTTACGCGGAATAACATGACAATATAGTTCATCAAATCCAAATGCCAAAGTTCCACGCACACTAACTCGTTTTACATAATAATATTACCTATGCTGCAAAGGTCAATTTCCTGACAGGAGTGTATTTAGAGCTAATACTAAATTATTTCAGAGACATTACATGAGAACGTAAATTTTCTCTTGTGAGTGGTAAGTAGGTAGGTATACACAACACACACTCACACACCCTCATACACACACACACTGCTGTCACATACGCAAATGGACAAAACATTTTTAAGACATCAAAGCAGTCGTAGCCCAGTGGTAACGGCCGCGACTCACGAGTTGTAGGTCGTAGGTTCGAACCCAGACAGGCGGTTTATTTTGAGTAGGTACCTGTCAAAACGGTGAAGAAATACATCGTGAGGAGAGCGGCATATCCTAGAACTAAAAATTCAAAGACCTGTGACGTCTACCAACCCGCACTGGGCCCGCGTGATGGATTACGGCCCACTCCCTCTCACCGTGAGGAGGTTTGTGTCCCAGCAGTGGGAACATTATAAATACTGTTGATAATGCTGTTAAGATATAATTTTTTCAGTCGCATTATACTGAAACTACGATTTAACCACCTATTTATCCAGCTGCCGATTGCTCTTGTCTTTCAAGGACCCTAAATGTAAATACACTTTAAAAAGAAATAAATAAAAAGTATGTATTTATTGCGAGTTGTACAGGAAGATCACAAACTAAAAACAGTAAAAAAAAATTGACACCCAACACAACAACACAACACCGCCCTTCCCGTATTACACTTACTTTTATTGGGTTTCCTACAAATATAAATATACCGTTAGCTCGACCCAATAAGCAAAGAGAGAGAGAGGTATTAACTTATTCGATCGAGTAGAATCGGTCCATTCACTTCGCACAGTCACCCAATATTTTGCCTCCCTCAATTTGTATTAAATAGCAAAATATGGCAACCCTGAGTGCAAGGCAATATCGCACAAATATTTACACCGGCCCATCTGTACGGAAGTAGGTTGCGAGTGGCACTGGCAACATAGGAATTTTATGCGCACTAATGGAATCGCGGCAACCCCTGCTTATAAGTGAAGGTGTTATTATGAGAAAAAAGTAGATAAACATATGAAAACAGAACTTGAATTGAAAATGTATGAGTTTCGGTAAAGAGATACTGAATCGAAAAAATTTACATTAGTAGGTACTTACACATGATACCTAATTGAATAAAAACGTGATCATTTTAATGTAAAATATCAACCGTGTAATGAAAATCACGGCACATTACGTAATATTACATAATAATGTAAACCAGGACCAATTTTGTGTCGATATTCGGCCATGGTTCAACAATTTTTTGTATTCAAAAAATGTTTTTTTGAATACAAAAAATCAAAACCTGTTATTTTCTTCGCTTGATTGACATTCAATCAATGGAAACATCAACACGAATAACAAATATTACAATGTCAGTACAAGGATGTTCTTATACTTTATCAATGAAATCGAATACTCGTCACTGGGGTGGGAACTCATATTAGGAAATCGAATTTACCTATAAGTATTGATTCTGTAGAAGTCCAAGAAAATATGCAAATCTCAGTAAAATAAATGAGATTACTACTGAATAGGCTGCGGGGTAAATTGCGTAACACTCTAACAATAGCGTAAAAATGCGTAGAAAAATTTGTCTACTCACCAGCGTGAGTAGACAAATTTTTCGAACATGAAGCAATGGACATAGACTTACAAAAAACTTTTTTACAAAAAAAAACAACCGACTTCCAAAAAAAAAACTACCTAACCTTGGGAGTATACCCTTTCAAACAAAAAAATAATTTTCAAAATCGATCCACAATTGACGGAGAAATCGGTGAACATACAAAAAAAAAAACATACATAAAGTCGAACATATAACCGCCTCCTTTTTGGAAGCCGGTTAAAAAAGATGGACTCCGCGCCACGCATATCGAAAGTGAAGCACCGTACCGATATATGTGTGCGTGATTTGAGGCATGTCATAACCTGTGAGAAGTTATTCCTTGACACTTTTTCTGGGATGTGGAATAATTTTTACACCTTTTCACAACACAACACATTATTTTATTTTATTACTTGACACAATTAGTACCTGCACAGACGCTGTCGTGTCACGTAACGGCGGCCGGTCGGCATACTATGATGTAAGTGTGAGCGTGAGGCGGCGTGTTTGTACAAACGGCATACTTACTGTGCTTCACTTTCGACGTGCGTGGCGCGGAGCCCATATTTTTTTATAAGTCTATGGCAATGGATTAGCATATTCTTTAAAATGATTCAGATTATGATTGAAAGTGTGTTACGCAATTACCCCGGTGATATCAGATGCCTCACTTTCTCTTTATTTGTATCTTACATTCAGCATTTTTCACGCGAAGTATAACGTCTAACAAAATTACTCAAAAACAAAGTTAAAAATAAATTCATTAGTGAACCCATTCAACGATGATGGATTTCGGCATTCATCTTTCACTCGCGCTTCGAATGATCGAAAAATTAAATGAACATAATTATGACGTTAACATCATAGACTTATATAAAAAAGATGGACTCCGCGCCACGCATATCGAAAGTGAAGCACCGTACCGATCTATGTGTGCGTGATTGACGATTGACGCTGTCGTGTCACGTAATGGCGGCCGGTCGGCATACTATGATGTAAATGTGAGCGTGAGGCGTGTTTGTACAAGCGGCCCCGGCATACTTACTGTGCTTCACTTTCGATATGCGTGGCGCGGAGTCCATCTTTTGTTATAAGTCTATAGTTAACATCTATGTCATGTTACCGGTGTCGGGTGAATGTGGAATGAAACAAAAATGAAACTTTACTCGAGTGAAACGTTCGATATCGCTTAACAACAGATAGTCAATAGACAGATATTCGTTGGATCGTCAAATTATCAATTCTATCTACGATTCAAGATCAAGACTTAACACTGAAAAAACATGCTCCACTTCAACGAGCTACAACTGACTTCAAGTAGCACGTTAGACATTTACAATAAGGTGTAAAAGTCCATTTTCCACCCAAGCGAACAAGACATAAAACAAAAAAGCCACCTACTACATACAAGAGTTCAAACTACTTATTTCCCAACCTGTTTACGAGAAAATGAGTGTCGTAAAAGTCGCCCGTCTTAGGTCAGATGCAAGCTAAGAATTAACGGCCGCAACAGCTCAGTGGTTTAAAAAAAGGAATTTATTGGCAATGCTTGCTCCAAGTTGCTCCGGATCACCGTTATTCCCCCTTCGGGTCTATTTGTCTCCGTCGTCGTGACAAAGACCTATTGTTTCAGCCCGTGTCCACCGCAATATTGGTTTATTTTGTCCGGCGAAGACTAATATTAATAGACTTAAAAAACAATGCTCTTTCCCGCCCAATTTCACTAATTGTTTCCGTGAGTTGTGAGCGCCATTTGTTAGAATATTGCTGTGTTGGAGCTGTTTGGAATTTGTGATTACTTGGGATGTTGCGTAATGAACAAACTTCGCGCTTATTTTTTTAATGGCGGTAGACTAACCTCAAAAAACAATTCTCGGTATTGATTCATGGCACTTGTAAAAACAAACCCGAGCCTTCTTCTTATCATGGCAGAAGCAGGTCGGAATTAGCTAAGCAACGTTCTATATTTTTTCTATAGAAAAACTCGATCGATATTTTCCTGGCTAAAGAATAGTACAAGAACCCAGAAACTATCGCTTAGTGACTGTGCAGCGTAAAAACGAAGAAACACTACACACACAGAAACATTAAATTAAAATCACACGAAAAAACTAAATCATAATTGTTAACCGCTGTAAAATCTAACCCAACTAGTTCCTTGGTGACTCTGTTTTATGTCTCACTGACTGTCGCCAGACCTTTATAGCTCATGCTTGAACTAAGTTTCCATGTACGGAGTATAACTCTATTATTATTTGGTTAGACACACTAGCAGCTAATTAGCTGATGCGTGTGTATCTTAAACAAGGTATATTAGTAAACAACTTGTTTAATCAACCTAATGCAATGGCTTTGGTCCTCACATCCCTTAGGGAAAAACAAAAACAACCACATTAATCAAAAACATTAGCAGCGACGACCTCTAAAGACACGCATTAATAAATTCAAGGCATTTCTCTTAGGCAAAACAACAGTATACGAGCATCCTAGATAATTGTTTAAAATATTTGAAATTGCAAAGGTTGATAACTGAAAGTAATGAAGAAAGACAGATGAAAAGACGGACACGTAGTTTGTTTGACAAAATATGGCGAATACAAAAAAAATACGTTAATTAAATAAAAAGATAGTACAATAAAAACTCAAATAGAAAGTTAGATAATTACGCATTATATCCGTGCAAAAGGCACTCATCAAACTGCTGGACCACGCAATCACCATGCTGGGCAAAAGTATCAGCCAATCACAGTATGAGCGAAGAATGAATAGCGTGTGTACGCTATTCATTCTTCGCTCATACTGTGATGTAAGGATACGACAGGATATGTGTATATCCTGTCGTATCCTTACATCATTCATCATTATATCAGTAGATGGCAGTCAAGGAAATACTTTGCCTGAAACCACACTAAAAATATCTTGTCCCTAATCTTAGACCCCATTTAAATCCAAGTGCAAAAACTTAAATTTTAAAACTTTCTTTAAACCAAGATCAGAAGATTTAAATTTTAATCATCCCGTCTTTATATTTCTTCATTGCCGTCCTGGTGTGGCGGGATTATAACGACTTACCGTCAAGCAGTTAGTTTTAATTAAATCTATGTAATTGCTATTTACGTTGGAATTTAATTGCTTGAATAGCCTGACGGATTTGTCACAAGAAGGGAATGGCTTTTGAAAACTGAATTGAAGTACAAAAGACAGTCTGCTTAATTACGAAGATTTTGAGGGCTTTTCACCTCTTAATGTCATCAAAAACATCGTGATTTGTGAGTTTGTGAATAATTGAATTGTTCTCAATTAGCTTTAAAAGTTTTCGCAACTGCAAATAAAGGATATTACATACACACGAATATTTATGAAACCTTACAGCATTGTGTTTTGGCGACAGACGTTATGCAATGCTGAAAAATAACAAGTTCTGTGTGTACGTAAACTACGAGGAATGGCCATTTTTATTTAAGTTGGGTCCACCTGTCATTCTTTGATCTTTAACAGTCGTTACGGGTCGTCAGAAGCCCAGTTTGACAATCAGTCTTAGCATGGAGTGTCGTGTTACCCAGTAACTGGATTTTGGAGGTCAGTTAGGCAGTGGCTCAATGTAAAATACTGATATTCAGCTGTATCTAGTTAGACTGGAAGCCGATCACAACTTTGGAAAAAGGCACATTAAATTACCAGTTCCATCATTGTCATCATACAATGTAAAACAATGATATCAAACTAAAATAGATCAGTGCCTTTATTTTCTTTATTTAATTGACATTTACCGTAATGACTACCTATTTATAATTATCTCAACCACGACTACTAACTAGTACTTAACGAAGTCAACTCGGCTAGTTAAATCTATGCTCGTGTACATAATTAAATATAATAGATCCGACCTTAATAAAGTTAGGACATCAGACGTCGCTGCTGGCCGTAGTTTGTTAATCCGATGAAATAGTCGACGGACGGTAATCGGCCGCCCAGCTGTATCATATAAAGCAATATGCTCGTGTATGGACTAGATGGGGTTTCGCAACAGAGCCGTTGCGATTTTGTCAAACAAATATCTACATATTTTGAGTATTATGTTGGGTTTTTAAATGTAATTGAGAGACAGAGGAACATTATGAAATGGAGGACAAATACGTATAAATCAAAGTTTGATTTTATTTTACAAATATTGGTGACTTATTTATGAATAACTGGGCTTATTTGATATGCCGTGAACACGTGAACGTGCACACGGTACCATTAATTTTTTTTTCTGTTTTTTTTTTGTTTTTGTGTGAATATGTGTGCCTTACTTAACCTGGGTCAGATAAACTTATTTTCTTACTTCTTTTCTTTTAACACGTTGAACGCCAAGCAACAGACACAATAGAAAATCTATTGTTCGCGGTCACCGGTGACCGCGTTGGCAGTCAACGTGTTAATAACTAGTTTAGATATGCCAAATAGCGCTCCTGATCAAAAGTGATCAAAGCCATCTTTGAATAAGTACTATAAAACCAAAGGACTATTAACTTTTACGACATTATGTAGTTATTAATTACGTTAGTAAAACGACAGTGCTACTTAGTAGTCGTTTCTGTGGAGATAGCTACATGAACCCATTTACTCAAAGAAAACTCTGTCAAATCCATTACTTAAAATACTTAATTCATTCTCCTGCAATTATCCCAATTTATTTGAGGTCGGCGCAACATGTGTTTTTCTTCCATACTTCTCTACCAGTCCTCATCTCGGTAATCACTCCTTTCTAGCCATATCATCTTACACACAGACAGTCCATGCATCGTTTCTGTGGTCTTCACCTACCTACTCTAATAGACATCGACATTCATACTCACTTAAATTTTCCTAATAAAATAAATCACGAATTCTTAATAAAAGGACATCGTGATTTCAGTTTTAATTAGCACTTGTAGACTCAAGGGTTCTCGTAAATTGATTGTAATTAGTGTTGGCTTTAAGGGCTTTTTAAACATTTCCGTTTTTATTCCAATCTACTTACACAATTTTTGTAATTAACTTTAAATTAGATATTGGCTGTTGTTAAGGTTTATTTTCCTGTTTCCGTGATTTTACAGAGTAATAATGTTATTAACAAAAGTTCTTTCAAGCCAATTGGATTAAGTTGTAATTAGTCAAAAAGGTTTTAGCAATGTAAAGTTAGCTGTAAAAAACGTCGGTCAAGTTCTTATGAATTAATGAATGAATTGCACCGATTCCAGCGTGGTTAAACCAGACTCGATTAATAAAATGAACCCCAAGATTCGCACTAGCTCCTGTAGCCTCATGTTCATAGTGCTACAGCGACCATTGCATATCGAGGAATAGACCGGGGGGCGCGGTAATGGTAGGGAAGACGT
The DNA here is from genome assembly GCA_963669345.1 of Gortyna flavago. Classification (NCBI taxonomy): domain Eukaryota; kingdom Metazoa; phylum Arthropoda; class Insecta; order Lepidoptera; family Noctuidae; genus Gortyna; species Gortyna flavago. Next base: position 14,779,575 of record OY770129.1, read on the forward strand.
GCCCGTAAGATAGGTAAGGATTTAAGAGCCTACCGGATATGCATCCTAAGTTATTTATTTATTTAATACTTCAAGCACATAAATGTACAGAGGCGGACTTAATGCCATATTAAGTTCAATTAAGTCCATGATTCTTTACTTTTACCCAATCTTTTTTATGTAAATGAATTTTTCCCAAAATAACACTATCAAGAAACCACATTTCCTCTAAATGAAGCTTAAAGTTCCATCAGCAATTAAAGTGCAGGATTCAGTAGAATAAAGTGGAGACGCAACGCAGCGGCGCAGTGGCGTGTTTTCTCGACTGGAAATCCATTGATATTAGGAATTATCTACCGCTGCGCTTTGCTGGCTCCCTGGTCCTTGCAGACTCGAAGACGGTTGAATTCAATTTTATGTTAGAACTAGGTACAAGATACTGAAATTGTTATAATTCATGTGGAGAAATTAAACTTATCTCTACAATCTAAGTATTTTTTGTTGGTTTTCTATCTCAGTACTCTGCTTCAAGAATCTTTTGGCACTCGAATGACGTTGATATGGGGACGCTGTTGTTAAACTTATCACTTGTTAGTTTAATGAAATGTAAAAGAAAAAAAAATATAAGGGACACGCACAAGAAATAAAAAAGGAGCATTTAAAACCAACAAAATACGTAACATAGTTTTTAGAAAAACCAAGCAAAAAAATAAAAATAGACATGTGCGATTCCAAAAACGATCTTATTACACTAAAATTATAAAAGCAAAAGTTTGTGAGTGTGTTTATAGTTTGTTACTTCTTCACGCACAACGGCTGAACGGATTTAGATAAAAGAAAGTTTTGCTACCCACGTGTGTCCTTATTATTGTCGTAGGTGTCACTTATTTATTTCTAAGAAATACAAGATGTACCTGGTTTATTACTCGTCTTATCTTCATACCTCTAATTAATATTCAAGGAAATGAGGAATAAAGGAGAAGAGTTTCTATTATAAATCCTACTAATTTATTAAACGCGAAAGTTTGTGAGGATGGATGGATGTTTATCAAAAACTACTGATCGGATTTGGATGAAATTTGGCCACAGTTAGTTTATAACAAGGATTAACACATAAGACACTTTTTATCCCTATATTTCCACGGGATCGAAACTTATGCGGGTGAAACCGCGGGGCTCTGCTAAAAGCTGCTAAGAGAAGAAAATACAATATAGCGACGTTAGTTCCAATTTTTGCCACGCTCCAAAAGAACCTTGTAAAGCTATACATACCGTATACAATCATAATTATCATTAAAGATAAATAAGTCTACGTAATCGATGCTTTCGTCTCAATGTCACTGGTAATCAATGAGAAAACGTGAAAATCATTTCACACTTTTCTTTCCGTCAATTTTCTTCTTATCAAATAAAGATCGGTGTTTTTCACCGCTTCTGTGGTAAGAAACCCTTCCTAACAAAAGCTTTTCCAATTGTGTATCAAAGTGAGCGAACATCTTATAGTACACATCAACAAATAACACTGTATTTCTACTGACAAAGATGTGAAATTGACGAGGGTCGTATTCAATCAAGGAACCCTCTGTGAGACCGCGCAACGCGAGCTTTTCAATTATTTTGCAGTTCATTGTTTTATATCTATAACAATTAACGTGAGAATATTGAACTAACAAAGCAATGAAAGCGGGGTTTGGTAATTGAATTATGAAAGTACCTACACGTATGAAGGACGTATTTTAACAAAGTGTGCACTGCTTTTTACAAGCTTTTATTTAATTTATTTATTAGTTCGTTTGTTAATTAATATATTGTACTGGTTTAGTCTTGCAAGCTGAATTAAAACCACTTCCTATTATTCTACGGAGTTGAAACCTTCAGCTTAACAACTAGATAATATTGGCTGTATTTGCGTAATTTAATGTATTAATTACCTGTTTTTTTTAGAAATATAGCATAGGTAGCAAATAAATTCAACTATTTAAATAAAGGATGAAATTATATACAAGAATATGATTACAACTGCCACAGATAATATAATACTCTAGTCCCCTGCCATGTTATCAAGATTATTCCTATATTCACAAAAGTTGTAAACTTACATCAAACACAGAAACTTTTGAAACTTGTAGGAATCCTTGTGATTACAAAATTCGATAAAACGTCTATCTTCAGTAACAGAAGTAGTAATACATACATCCAATCTAACTTTCAACACACAAAAAGTTTACAAAGAACTTCCTTTACCTTACATCTGGGGGCCTAAAAAGGCCACTTTGGCAGAATCATAAAATAATTCATATCACACAATTTCATCTGTATGACAGTTTTTTATGGAGATTCGTAAAATGCTATAGGTACACCCCTGCCTATTGCTTCAAGGATATATAGGTATGAAACTGTTAAACAGATGAATTGCGTGATATGAATTGTTTTATGATTCTGTTAAAGTGGCCTTTTTAGACCCCCTGAACTTTAAAAGCGTGATGACATGGACGTCTTATTGCCTTCATGCACCTATAGTTTCTAAAATTGCTCAATTGCCCTTTGTTTACCTACCTATACCTAATAATTTATCACAGGTTGAAATCTGTCCATTTTAACCTAAAGAGAGTCATCATCTGCCTAGCCTTTTCCCAACTAATTTGGGGTCGGCTTCCAGTCTAACCGGATGCAGCTGAATACCATTATTTGACATGGAGCGACTGCCTACCTGACCTCCACAACTGGCTGGGTAATACGATACTCCTTGGTAATACTGGTTCTCAGACTTTCGGGCTTCTGACTACCCGTAACGACTGTCAAAGATACACGAATAACATCCGGGGCCAAAGGCTTACGGCGGTATGTAAAGATGGTCACCCATCCACAGATCGACCGCGGCAAGCGTAGTTTAACCTGATCGATCGACCTGCGCGGCTGTTATTATTTAGCCACGGGCTCACGGTCTCTGTGAGATTAGTCAGAGTCTGACTAATATAATAATCAGCCTGTAATGTTCGCACTGCTGGAATAAGGGCCTCGAGAGGAAGTGGGCCATAATCTACGATGCGGGATCAGTGTGGGTTTGGTAGATGTTACATGTCTTCGAATGTTTGATTCTAGGATCCTCTCAGTGTTTTCCTTCACCGTTTGGAGAGCAGTGGTGATGAAACTATTTACACAAAGTAAAGCGCCTGCCAGGGTTCCAACCCACGATTTATAACTCTTAAGTCCAGGCTGTTGTCACTGGGCCACCACTAGTCTTGAATCTGACTATTAAGAACGCCAAATAATGAATAAGCATTTTTTATACATCATCACGCAATTAATTATTCTCTCGTGAAATTACCATTTTCTAAACAATACAAAAAATACTAAAGAAAAAAAAACATAGGAGGATTCAAAAAAGGATGTACTAAATGGAAACATTTGACTTACAAATGAATCACTATCTCATTCCGGAACAAAACGAAAACGCACATGAAACGAAAGACTAATATCTCGGTGTACGAGTAAGTAACTGGGTTCTTAATAAATGGGTCGTTTCCTTCACTCATTCCGCTTAATCAAACCTCCATCGCCTTGGCTTTGCGGCTAATAGAATCGGAAAACCATCAGCGGATGCGCCTTGCCAGATTAAAGGTTGTGCTAACTAAGTTATGGCCGATTCGTTTTGAAAGGTCGAGTTTATTTCGTACTTGAAAGTAGGCAAATTTTAAGGAAATTGGGATGTCTTGTCTTTGTAAGTTGCTAGGCTCGTTGATTCTGCTATTAAATTGGCAAACAGAGTGCTAGGTATTTTCTTCATTTTCTGCATACAAAATTGAGTCTTTGTGAATTTGGAGCGTAGGTCTTTTTGGTAACGAAGTGTTAAAATATTGAAGTAAGGAAAGTATCTTATGTCGTATGCTAGATTAAATTGAGTAGATATGTTTGGAATGTTACAGAAGTTTTAATCACTATCGCACTTCAATATAAATTAAAAAAATATTTTTGCATTTGATACCCCAATTCTTGAGGAAGGCTATAGGCTATTTAACATCACGCTAGGAACCCTAAAGAGAAAGTAGCTAAAAAACGCTAAGTAAAAACGAAGGAAAAGCGCGGATGGGCGTTGCGGTGCAACGGGTTGGGTCGGGCGAACAATAAATTTCACGCGGACGAAGTCGCGGGCTGAAGCTAGTATTTAATAACGATTTCACATAGTATACCAAAAGAAAATTGTAACTGTGTTGTTAAAAGCTTTGTGTTTACTAAACAAAACGTGGATATTGACCATACGGGCCGGATCGGTACTGCACTATATTCTATCACTCCCTTCGTATTTTTAACATTTATAATGGTACATAGCGAACCCCGAGGAGGTGCCCGGCCCTTGCCTGGGCCCGAGGAGGGGCCCGTGGCTAAATAGTAACAGCCGCACAGATCGATCGATCAGGTTAAGCTACGCTTGCCGCGGTTGGTCTGTGGATGGGTGACCAATTGGTCGTTTCCTATGGAGAAGAGCCGGCAAGAAACTCCACGGTTACTCTTTTAAAAATAATTGGCCTTTACAATGCTTTCAAATTACAGTAGGTATGGGAGGACAACGTAGGCTTGTCAACCAGGTACTTGATAAAATAAAAAACCGTCCAAGAGCGAGTCGGACTCGCGCACGAAGGATTCCGTACCATTATCTATAAAAACGGCAAAAAATCATGTCTGTTGTGTGGGAGCCCCCTTAAATATTTATTTTATTCGGTTTTTTAGTATTTGTTGTTATAGCGGCAACGGAAATACATCATCTGTGAAATTTCAACTTTCTAACTATCACGTTTCTTAAGATACAGCCTAGTGACAGACGGACAGCGGAGTCTTAGTAATTGGGTCCCGTTTTTTCCCTTTGGGTACGGAACCCTAAAAATGGTCCACAGATCTAAAGTCTACGAGGCCTACAAAGTCCTCACATTTACAAAATGATTATCTATCAAAAGGATAAATAAAATATAAAAACCAATTAAAACCAAGTGATATGATTATATAGGAAGAGAAATTCTTTCTGTAGTGGGAGAGTAACAGTCGTTATTACAGGGTGACAGGGACATAGACGTGCAAACTAGTACCATGGATTTTCTGCATGATTGTGGACCCCCGGTGTTGAAATTTATCTTCAAATATAAAAAAAAATCCCTGGCACCTTGTATACGCCACTTACTTTCTAATACCCATTTCCCACTTGCAATATCCAACCACCTACCCACTTCCTGAAACTTTTCATTCAATAATACCCACAAAATGTTAAATAGATTTTTTCCGTATCGCCACTCATGCCGTGACGGCAACCATTCGATCCACACAATACATACAACTCTCGTACTGCCAACTGTCAAAGGCACTAGGTTATCATAATTCAATTCCTTTGTGCACCAGATTATAGATGTGTGCCGTAAAAACGATGGTACGGTCGAACAAGCTATTTGTTAACTTGCAACTACTTTTAAACAATGGTGTGAACTGAATGCTATCGGCGAAAGATTCGTTCGTTTAACCAATCGTCGTTGAAGAGTGTTTTCGGTGAACCCTTACATCGGCGAAGGATTCATTCGGACTACCAACCGTCGATGAATAATATTTTCGGCGAAACGTTTCATCGGCCAATTATTTTTTCGTTCTACTAACCGTCGGAGTAGAGTGTTATCGGAAAACCGTCCTTTCGGTGAGCGGTATTTCGGAATACCATACGTAGCTCGAGTGTGCTGACTAGTAGATTTTTTTACACCACTCTAGTCATAAGCTGAAAAAGTTATAACGCACAAAATAAAACTAAATATTGGCAGTGTAGAGGAAAGATGAATATTTTTGCCTGTATAACAAATAGCTTGTTTGACTGTACTATGCCTATTTTATAAACCTTCGATTTCTGAAAAAGGCATTCATTTCAAGGTAATAAAGGTCACTATGAGCCAAGGTTCAGAGTCCTGGGTCTGATTCTTAGGTCGGATAAAATGCAATTCATACAAATCACTATGCCATATCACACGATGCGTTGGGCCGCCGCCGGCGGCGTCGCACCGTAGGCAGGCCTCGCTTGTAACCTGCGAGACGAGGCGGGGAGGGGTGATGCGCTGCGGTGCCGGAGTGCACCGTGCCGCGACCGCAGTATTGTATCGAACGTGTTTATTCACCGCACCGCAGTAAACAGCGTTCTACTGCAGTTCCGCACCGCCCGTGTGGCACCCTATAGCTCAAATTAATTGCGGTGCGGTGCCGCACCGCACCGTTATCCCATCGTGTGGCCTCGCTCTAACCTTGCTTCCTATTTAAGTAAATGGAACTTAAACATAAATGGAGATATGTGGGTGTACTATTACACCTCTGCTTAACACCTCGACACAGGCGTGATGTTACTGTAGATGGCTAATCCTATTACTATGCCACTGGACACAATCCCTAACCACAAGCTAGTGAGATTTCATAACAGAAAAACCGTCGTCCCACCACTTTGTCAAACCTGAAATCCGCTTTGCGGTGTTAAACCAATGAGGTGGTTTTCAACTCCCTCCTAGTATTTCAAACTGTCGAAGCCACCGGAATCTCGTATTTTAGCCGCTTTGTGCAGCACATGTAGAGCGTAAGTCGCATGCCGAATGCCGATACGTTTTCGTAGGTTATTGGTGAATAGATATTTTGGTTCTTGTTCCCTTTTGCTGTGGAGGCATGGTTTGCTGATTAAACTCTTCCAAACCAAAATGAATTATAATAACTTGGCCAGGATAAACTGTTTGTAAAAAAAAATGTTATTACGATGAACTGCATGTTTGCCACAAAATTTACTGTAGGCTCATTTTCAACCAACAAATATAATAAAAGTAAAGTAAGGTGCGAAATAAAACTATTTTCTTATTGTTTGTGCAACGTGTGCATAATGTTTGTGCATTTTCTTATTATTTGTGCATATCTCATCAACTAATTCCGAATTAACTGAACTCTTTAATATTTATTTAAATTAGAAGCTTAAAATGATAATTGTCCAAGATATAGTTCAACACAAGCTTACCTCTAGTATCTGCTAGCATGTACCTATTGTGATAACTTGCATGATCTGTATGTATATTCGTTTTCACAAATAAGGAATCTTGAATCGATTTCTTTATAACATAGACAATCTACATACATAATGTAATATACTGTAACCTCTACTTTCTCCATATAATTGCCATCAAGGTAATGGCGGTTCATGATATCGACTCGTTCTAATGATAGCAGCTTGGAGTGACAGCGTGATTAATTACTTTACATGCCTATATGAGTAGATACTCTCTGTCATTCTTATTTTCGTATATTACTCTCATAGTGAGTTAATATACAAAACGTTATCAGTTCCCACAATTAATGTAATGTTTGTTTTTGTTTCGCTCTGCATCACAGTAAAACCGCAAAAATAACCCTTTTCACACTCGCAAATTCCCACAAATATTTGTGGTCCAAATATGCATCCTTGAGGTACCTTCTATTTTTAGCCCACATAAATTCTCTGTTGGCCCACCCTTGTAGATTTATAGGGCTACAACTACACAATTTTCCGGGGCATGGCCACCGGTACTCTTTCTGCTTATGAATCCATTTATCACAGGTACAACAAAGTGTTTCAAGTTGTTTCGCATACACGCTGAGTGTTTCAGATGCTTCGGATGAACCAACTTTGTAAATTATTATGTGAGAATATGTTTTGGTGGGAAATTTGTGTTGTTGCAGTTTTGGAATGTTTATGGCATCCACCATATCATTAAAAATCTAATTTAATTTAAATTAAATTGTACCTCCTAGTTTATTAGTTAGAAATATGGGAAAAAAATTAATATTGATCGTTAGACAATTTAAACTTTTCAGGTTTCTTGTCAGAGATTCCAATGCAGTAAATCCGGGTTCTGATTTATCTTAAGCAAGACCTTAAAATTCAAGTATGCGGAACGTATTCAACACCTACTGGTCTTATTGGGATCAAAGCTGAGACCATCATGCCAACGCATGCTAACGGCGTTCATCTAGATAACTTTTTAATGACTTTATCTACCTTTTCGTATTACTTATAGCTAACAAAGCAGGGCTTGGAATCCTGTTTCATTTTCATGGCATTAACTTTTTCTAAACAAATACAAAAGCAATTACCTGGTAAATATTCGGTTCACCCTCTTTCACGTAAGATCTCCTATCAGGTTAACTCTTCTTCTTTTCAAGTTTATGTTACTATTTAGATTAGTTGAGCCCATTGACTAGATAAACTATACGTCATGATATGACGGGCCGGTTATAAATATATATATATGTCGCAGATTCGGACGGATTAGGGTCGACGTGTTCGATGTTGGTGTGTCCGCCATGTCGTATTTTTTAACAATCAGTGCGCACAACCGGCACAGGCGCTGTATCGAGAGCAAGAGAAGAAAGGCTCCATAATAAAACGAGCGCACTACTGATAGATACAACGTCTTCACTGACAGACCAACACTGACAAGTCCGAAGTGTTGCCGCTCGAACAAATTAAGTAACCACTAAAATAAGTGACGTCATAAATACTTCTTGTACATCTTTTTCTCTAACACGGCCATTCTGCTATTCAACGCGCTCTCGCGTTGCTTCTCGAAATCACGTTTAGTCTAAACGGCACTATTACAGGCAGTGTTTGATAAAAACTTCAACCTTCTCATAAATCAATCAAACTTAAAAGCAAAGCGTGAAAGCTTTCAGCATTAGTAAGAAGACAGCGCTTTGATTAAACCGCAAAGCGTTGGAAGCTTTCAGCAACATTCACGGGTCCATACATGATTCATTCAGCTCAACGACTAAACCGCAAAGCGTTGAAGCTTTCAGCAATATTCATGGGTCCATACATGATTCAGCTCAATGATTAAACCGCAAAGCGTTGAAGCTTTCAGCAATATTCATGGGTCCATACATAATCCAGCTCAATGACTAAACCGCAAAGCGTTGAAGCTTTCAACAGTTCCACAGGACAAAGCGATGAAACTTTCAGTCCAGCCCTCTGACAAAGCGTTACAACTTTCAGTCAATCTCTCTGACAAAGCGTTACAGCTTTCAGCGTATCAACAAAACATTTTATCAATCAGCACATTTGTTGATCCAAGTTCATGATCAACAAAACAACAAACATAACAGTTCTTCATTTCAACAAAACTTAAAACTCTGCGAACACAGTCTGTGTCAGTACCCAGCAATTTGTTAAAATTAAATTAATCATCTTTGGATTCCATAGGATCAAGACATTCAGAAAATTCTGATAGGCTAGTTGCATATTTACGTAATCGTTCATGATACACATATTGGCTCCGTCCCCCAGATAATGGGTCAACCACGTAACGTGCGTTTGGACAAAGTTTCGTGATTTTGCAAGAACCACTAATCTTTTCGCTTAATTTGTTATTATGAAATCTTATTTGTTTATTAGCGTCATAGCGTATTTTATCTTTCGTTGCTTGCTCGTCCATCCTAAACTTAGCCGCTCGTCTTGTTTATACCAAATCCTGTTCATATTTCATGAAATTCAATAAACCACTCCCTACAAAGGTTATGAAAGAGAGAAAAAAAAAGGTCTTTTAGCCCTTTTAGCGCTTTACCGAGAGCATAAATCTGTTCTGATACTGGTGGTAAAAGAAAACTATCACGCACAGTATTGGAGATAATCTACACAAAGACGGTCAGAGCCGTCTTTCACAAGTAGAGCAGAGCTCGAATAAGGCGAAGAGCTCTCACGCACTATGCCTTTGCTCTCCAGGTCTGCTATTATTTCACGAATTATGGATTTATGAATATCAAACTGCTCACTCAAATCTTTGTGAATGTTATAGAACTCCACGTTCGTATTTTGGATAAGACACATATTGAAATTGATGTCACGTACTATTTTAGGACTGTCACTATAAGGGTAAAAATCAAACCGGGGGTCTTAAATAACTCCATAACTAGGATTACGTCATGCGGTAATAAATGTGAAGCAACAATGACGAACGTTATCTCAGTACAGTATGGAACCTGTCTAACTCAGCATAAGTGGTCATTCCGAAATGAAAAGCAAGGTATACCTGTGAGGCGGGTAAACGAGATTTCTTTTTTATCAGGTAAACAATCTGCGATTTCCTTTTTCATTAGTGAGCACTCTGAACCACTGTCGATCAGTGCTTGTAGATTAAAGCCACCTAAACATATTTTAATCTAAGAATCATTAGAGGATGGACAAACATTGTGCGGCTGCCATTATTTAGCCACGGGCCCTCTCGTTTCAGGTGACCTATTTTATTACAGTAATGACAATGCGGCATCTATAGATTTCTAACATATTTTAGGACGCCTAGATTTAGAATAAAAAGATTCATGTTCACTCCGCGTCTTGTCAAAATATCGCTTAAAGACATCTGAGGGGCAATTCTCGTAATTTTAAGAACGTTCACAGTCTGATCTCAGTCTCAATCTGTCAAAAATACCTCAAATTTCCGTACATTTTGACAAGATTTTGACATTTGTTTGTCGCTGAGATGAGACTGCGACTAGATTTTGAACGTTTTAAATTACGAGAATTGGCCTTCTGGACGTAGTTCCGGTACCGACAATTTGTACCTTTCTATCAGGATCGTAACAAAATTAATTCCTTGGCTATAACGATACTGACAAACGGAACGATCTCTGCTGTTCACCAACAATATTATCAATATATCGCCATTATTACAACGATACAATAACGTTATTCATTTCGATACTCAACTTTGCCAGCTTCATGACTTATAAGATGACGAAGAAGTATAACAAAATAACGTTACGAATGAATCGGTAACGCTTTACCTGTAACGTTATAATAAGTGGATAAGCTTAATGTTACTGATACCTATAATAACGTTACTTATAATATTGTTCTACGAAAATGATATTCTATGAAGTTTTTGTTTTGTACGTTAGATAGATAGATATAATACTCTTTATTATGCACGCCTTATAACGTAACGTTATTGATGTTTTTAGGTTTTAGTATCGTTACAAATTTTAGAACATTATACGATAACGGAACGAAATTCATTTCGTTTTCAAGTCCCTGATTCATCATCTGCCTAGCCCTCTCCCAACCATGCCGGGGCATCCAGCCCAACCAGATAGACTGGTTGTCAGACCTTCGGGTCTCCGACCACCCGCAACCACCGTCAAAGATCCACGAATGACAGCCGGGACCAACGGCCCAACGCGCCTCTCGAGGCACGGAGGGGCCCCGGCATGCAAAGACGGCCACCCATCCACAGACCAACCGCGGCAAGCGCAGCCCAACCCGACAGATCGACCCGCGCGGCCGCCATCGTTCAGCCACGGGCCCCTCCTTCAAGCCCCTGATTAAAGCTAAGTACCCTTACGTACTAAATGTTTATCAAGCCAAAAAAAAATTTGTTGTAACATTTTTAAGCATCTCGGTACGTACCTGAATATCCGTGAATCAATACTTCGATTTTGTTGGACTCACCCCAACCAGTATCCAGTCGATCTATCAGCGCCTACTTGTTGGTAGAATACTCGATGTAAGTACGTAGCCGCCTAGTCGCTTTTGTACTCCAACATATCGCGAAACAGGTCGTAGAACCTCCTCGTTGCAACAAACTGTCGAGTGAGTCGTTCCTTTAGTTCTTCCCAGGTCTTGCACAAAAGATACGTATTCGCAGCCCACTTTTTCGTGCGTCCTTGTAAGTGAGTGAATACAGCGTTCCTAGTTTCATAATCCGAGATCCGTCCACGAGTTGTTTTTCCTATAATGTTCAATCTCCTCGCACCAATGAGCTGTGGTAAACTGACAATCGTCTGGATCAAACGGCGGCAGATACATCTCACTTGCCTTCAACTTCCTCGATTCCACGGTGCTCGTAGGTTTCTGGTTAGAGTTCTGGAAGACCGAAATCATATTTAGAAAAAAATATCGCCCATGTTTTCAGATGTAGGCGCACCAGGTACATCGTCACTTGATGTCGACCGTCCCGCCGCCACATTTTCTTTTGCTTCATATTAATCCGGCGTAAACTACTCTTGATTTTGAGTAGCTGGCATCGCGGTAGACTCGTAGGTGATTTTGGAAGCAATCCCACCGCTGCTGTCGCAGATTCGGACGGATTAGGGTCGACGTGTTCGATGTTGGTGTGTCCGCCATGTCGTATTTTTTAACAATCAGTGCGCACAACCGGCACAGGCGCTGTATCGAGAGCAAGAGAAGAAAGGCTCCATAATAAAACGAGCGCACTACTGATAGATACAACGTCTTCACTGACAGACCAACACTGACAAGTCCGAAGTGTTGCCGCTCGAACAAATTAAGTAACCACTAAAATAAGTGACGTCATAAATACTTCTTGTACATCTTTTTCTCTAACATATATATATATATAATTTACATGAAATTTTTTTTCCGCTAACTGACGGTAGCTATTTAAATATTGTAATAATCGTGCTTGTTTTTTTTTTTATTTCACGATTAATGAGAGATGTAAGTAGTAGAATAATAAATAAATGTTAATCAAATATTTTTCGGTCATTAAATTTTTCTATCAGGAGTTAGTTTGGATCAAACATATTTAAATAATGGAACTAAAAATATATACATATTTACCTAAGATAAAAATGCTTTTTTTACTTTGTACACATTCTGTACTTACATAAAAAAGTTAAAAGGTAAAAAAAAAACTAGCTAAATTAAAACTATCGATATCAGAGTGGAAGTTAATCAGCGGAAGTCAGGAAAACCAATAAAAGTGTGGTGGCACTGTAGCCGTAAAGTCGAGTTTTTAAATTGCCTTCAGGAATCACTAGCCACCCTCCATTTAAATGAGTATTGAGTGCTCTCGATAGAGGCGATCGGGATTCCTTTTTATCTTATATCTAAGGCCAATAAGATCATGTGCTTGTATTTCCAGTACAAATCAGGGTATTGAAATGGATTGAAAATTCTGGCAAAACTATACCTACTTTTGAAATTAAGAAGCTATTTGGATGAAACATATTTATTAACACCACAATTAATTTAATACACAACGACTTTTTCTCCTTAACGGAACAGAATTTAGTGATGACATATTCTAAACAATTTTACTTGACTCTTAAAAGGATATATATAAACACAATATAATCCGGTAAGTAAATAAGTTCAAAGTTACAAGTATGTAAATTTAAGTTAGTAGATAAGTACATTCGCATTCAAGATATGTTCGTCGCCTTAAGGGCTATTTTTGTCTGCACAGTGCACGATTGAATTTTCTTTAAGGCGACTACATGACCTAAAACGCGGTCACTATCGGACTGCATAGAAAAGAAAGAGAAGCGCGATGACACAACGCTGGTAAAAATATGAAACAATCATCTATTGTTGATTTATCAAACACCAAACAAATAAAAACCGTATACTAAAATTTGGGGGAATTAAATTGTCTTTTATATGGTGAAAGTTTTATGAAAATACACCCGATAGTGTTTCCGTGATTATCGTTTTTATGTCCGCGGTAGACATTACTTTACAAATTAATTACACTATGTTAAAAAAATATAATTGCAAATATCCACATATCAAGTTATGAAGCAAATGGTCTAGTATAACATTTATTTTTTTCAAAGAAATCAGTCCGGTCGATTAGACGTGATGTTGAATTTAAAATCATTAGAAGTCGTATATCTGCGCCTTAACGAATCAGCATTATTTATTGCGTCGTAATGTCAATACCGCAGAATGACATTCAGCCAGCTACAGGTCCTTTCAGTTATTTTAAATCTAACAGCTGCAACCTAAAAGCAACCTTATAATAACAACAATAATGACCACTTTGATTTTGTCAGACTTGCTAGTTGCTGCAACATAACAGCAACCTTATTGTCACGAGATTAAAAATTACTGTAATATTGACAATGATGCAAAACCAGAGGTAAAATAACTGTGAATGGACAGTACCTTACACATTTAAAATGTGACATTGACAGACTTCTTTTTTTTTATTACTTATATTTTGTAAGAATGCCAGGTCAAATGAATGAAGAAAATGTCGGGAAAATCTGAGATCTGATATTGGCAGATCTCAGATCTTCCCGACATTTTCTTCAGTCGTAGACGTCGTAGGCAGCCTGGAGCGAGGGTCATCTTCTATGCTGTCTCGTCCTTGTTTAAATTCTGCAACAAACTTTTTCAAATTCGTAGATATACGACGGAGCAGATTCCCCCAATGTTTTTGACTTATCTTTTATTTTTTAAACAAGTATTTGATGACCGCACTTTGCTAAATTTCCTCTGCACTTAGTCTCACTAAATTCACTCAAATTAAAAAACAGACAATGCGATTGCAATTTAATGTTACAATGTGACCACCAGAGAGTAAACAAATCGAATGAGAGTTACATAAATATATGCCAAATATTTATGTTAGGCCGCGAACTTTTTAATCCACCCTAGTACTATTTAGGGCTCGCTTCAAGCTCACTTCAGCTAAGTTTTCACGGTGAGATTTTTACAGGATAAACGGTCTAAACTTTTTCCAAATCTTGTTATACACTTTGTGACTATTCTGTAATAAAATTGTAGTTTTTTATAATTATGTTCAATTCAATATTAAAATCGGCTGCCCGGTAAAAAAGTCAACCTTGCGAATTTTTTGCCAGCTACTGGTTTGAACGGTTCCCACTATTATATTAAAAAATAATAAATTACAGAAGCGCTAGTGTGAATTAAATCTAGCTCAATACTTTTTACTAACGGAGCGAGCAAAACCTAGTTGGCACCAGCGGAAGCAACGCTATCTCAACTCTCGACGTCAAATTCAGCTGGGCTTAGAAATCGCAGCTATGTATTACCCAAATAGGAAGTAAGTTTATTACCTAATACATAATCATGCTGACTCAGAACTAACTGTATTAACGAACTACATGGTAAACGACATGTTGATATAAATGATTTAATTCTTTATTTCACCAAAAAACCTTTACCAATATCCTTATGACTAAAACATAAAATGCTTTATAGAAAGCTCAATTACTGAACATAATTATGACAGTAAAACCTATAATGTAAAAAGAGGTAGATAATAATGTTATACGTACCCAACATTCAATCTTCAAAAACGGCACAACGTCACACTATAGTAAATGACACGTGGAAGTAGGACGGCATGTCGTAATTATCGGGTGCGAAAAAGAGACATGACAATATGCCACTTGGCTAACTAGCCAAGTTTTGACGTGCCACTTGCAGACCGCCTTTTCCTATTTACCTCTTTTTTCAATATCATTAGTAAAACCAATAACACTGCCTGAAAGTTCCACACGAGCACTAATCACGTAAGTTTAGTCTTTAACCACATTCACATAAGAACTAGACATGATTCGCCGAATACCAGCCAGGTATCCGAGAAAGACGTCCGACATTTATGGAATTTATTTAATTTCGAAGTTTCTTAGAAATGGAACGTGCTCTAGAATCTTCCGTTGTACGAGGAACATGTTTTGTCGACCTCAGAACATTTTTATATGGAAAATTCATGAAATTCATCACAAGTCTTAATTTATGTTGTAGAATGATTAGACTTACTGTAGCGTTATGTTGGGTATGTTACAATCAGTAACCTCTCCCTAGTAACCCGAATTGGTAGGCATAAGTGTGTGTAGATATAATATTCCTATTACCCACGTGTCAACAGGTATGTAAAGTCCCACACTACGAAGTCCAACAAATTTTTTTTTATGTTATGCCACACTGTCCCACACCTGAGCAAAGGCCTCCTCCAAATCCTTCCAAGCATCTTTCTCCAGTTCTACCAAATGTTGCGCTCTATTGCTCTTTGGCAAACCCCAAGGCGGTATTTTTGCGAATCGGTTAGCACCATAAGCACAGATTACTGAATAGTTACTACGTAACAGATACTTCACTCAGTAGAAAATTTCCAATACCTATTACGATAATTGCCTACTCCCTCGCGTCAACAACCACTGTATGCTAAAATGCGCCTAAATGCTCAAGCGTACAGCAGTGATTGCTTCGCACCGCGCGATTCCACAGTAATCGCAGGGCTGCCTCTTCGATAAAATTAAATTAACATAACTTTTTATCTATGTTATTGAGAACTGTGAATATGTTCTGACTTTTATGTGGCAGTTAAAAATTTTATCATTTATAAAATATTTAACCAACTTAAAAAAAAGGAGGTGATCAGACATACAGGCCAAACTGAGAAGTTTGACTTGTATGGTTTGTATAACGTTTCTATGTAACAAAATTATGTAAATCTGTGTCTGAAAGGCAAGCTAATGCTTAGTATATACCTATTAAACTGTCAAATTCTAAGTGGATACCGGTGTCCGCACACCTACTGTCTTTTAATTATGTCTCTAATGACTGTATGTGAATGGAAAAAAATTTAAACGACAAAAACTAGTAATAATTTATCACTTACCTTTCTTCATTGACAGGTAAATGGAAAAATGTTAGGTGTTTATCCCTTCTTTTGCTTGATTTACACCCATCTACAGCACATAAGGCACTATTAAAATTGAACGGCGTGCGCGCGCTTCGCTTGCGAAAACCGCACTGAATTTGATCCGCCGGCGGACCGAGACCGCTGGGCTGGGCGGTAGGCACTTATAGAGCGCAAGTACATGGAGTGACGGAGGCCTGCCATAAGTTCGTACGTTTAATAAAATAAAAATATATTATGCTTTGTGTAAACTACACTGCTTAATTAACTATAGACAACTTACTAAATAGTAAGTTATACAAATATACATATTTAATAATGAAAAAAAAAACACGTTAAAATATCATAACATAACTAAACCTAAGAACAAACTAAAATATTGTGTCGAAAACGTCCTTCGCATCGCTGTCGACTGGTAATGTGCCCGGAAGACTGACTGTTGTGATATTTTTATTTATATAATATTATAAATATTATATTTAGAGTAGGTACTTACAAGAGTATTGAAAAAAAAAAACTATGATCAATGTGATCTAACTTAGTAGCTAGAAAGTAACTAAACCTCCAATATTGTTAAAACTTTCTCGTTTTAAATCCAGTATGTGTGTTTTAAAACTCCGAAACCCCTAATAAGTTTCATTGGTCATTAAAACTCAGGTTGCCATGTTAAAAAACTCGATCATACGTAACGTATGAATTTGGATCGTCTGTCACGTATCAATGTCGACAGCAAACTGAATTATACCTGTCTTTTTCGATGAGCGATGCCATTTTTGTTATGAGCGTGAAGCGTTCGTTAATTTTCGAGTCATTCGTAGTTTATACCGGACTTTAATATGTAGCGTAGCTACTGGATTTATGAAAACTGAATGTTTTCGTGTTTCATGGTCGAAGATTCGAATGTACTCGTAAAACTTTTAGTAAAGAGTTTTAACTAGCTTTTGCAGTGACTAGATATGTAAAAATTATAACGAAGGAAATGTAAAAAAATATAAAGTACACGCTTCTCATTTTCAAAAACCAAGCTGTCTTATGTAAAGTTTTGTTACTTTTTGTAAAACAGCTTGATTTTTGAAACCGTATCAAACACATACGCATTTCTAAATTCTACGAACTAGAAATGTGATAATTTTTTTTTTGGCGCAACCTATCGTAACTTAAATATACTTGTTTTAAATTCCATCAAACCTGATCAATGTCCGACATAAAGGTGCATTGGAACTGTACTACCTAAAATGGGACTAACAAAAATAGGAATTTCGTCGACGACACGCGAGCAACACAGATTGAAGGCTGTACAATCGTATATCGGTTTTATATCAGACAGTAGCTGTCATGGCTACCGCTCTTCGACCGGAGGCGGTAAATGTTTGTGTTGTATGTCGCTTGTTTAAGTGTTTACCAAAGGCTAAATAAATAGATAGAAATATCAAGGGTTATCCGTAAATCAACTGTTTAACATACAAGTTATCATACCAGCAAAAAAACAACAATACTCTAGATTACGATGAGTTAAATCTTACAACATGTTGTATTCTAAAATACAGATTAGAATTTTAAGGAGACTATAAATCTAATTCCATCAACGTAAGTATCCCTACGTTGCGTTGGAATGCCTTCCACAAGGTGGACCGACGACCTTGTGAAGGCCGCAGGAACCCGTTGGATGCTAGAACCACAGAACCTGTCGAAGTGGACGAAGTGGAGGTGCTTCTTGAGTGCCCTATGTCCAGCAGTGGACGTCTTTCGGCTGAAATGATGATGATGATGATGATGATGAAGTATCCCTACACCATATAAATATATAAACAAAATTGAGTTATCTCCTACACGACTCAAACGATAAAAAAAAATATTTCCATGATAGAAAGCAACACTATTGCAGAGTGTATGGTCACAGATATGTTTTATGCTAGGTTATAGTTGACTTTCACGCGGACGAAGACATGGGCAGAAGCTAGTGCATTACAGGCACACATGATTATTTCAATGCCTTTTATGTTTTTGATAAACTTTATGTTTTCTAGCTAAAAAATTATAACGATGTCCCACCATCTCCAATATTCTTTACAATTTCCGCTAAAAACAGACATTCCATCCATTTTCCGTTTTTTTCACGTAAGTCCCTTCAAAGTATTTTTTTTATAAGACCTGCAAGTAAAAGGCTTAGGTCGGTCAATAAGATGAATGAGGTACAAACAAAACTTTTTTAAGAACTGCAGTTAGGCCTTTCCGATGTCGTGGAGATATTTATGGACAAAGTTTACAGGTGGCCGTGGGTCTGGAATAATCCTTTCCCTCCTCCTTACCAAACCGCCATTAAAGAAATAATTGGGTGTGAGATGTCGCAGCCAACTGGTTAAATTGGCCGTTTAGTTAAACCGCCTAGCCTTTTAACTAAACTGCGGCCGTTCAACTAACGGCCTGAATGATATTCAATTACCTATAGTTTAGGTTGGAAATCTGTAACCAATCACGCGCGAGCAGAATTGGTCGCAGTAACTAAGCCAGGGCACCCCCGCCAAACGGGTTAGGTTAGGTTAGAGCTTCCTCTCGTTCCGACTGGTGCAGGTGCTGTCCGGGCACGGCTGTTTCGGATCGTACCTGCACCGGATCGGACGGGAGGAGACGCCGTCGTGTCACGGCTGTGGCGCGGCGGAGGACACGGCGCAGCACACTCTCGCGGTGTGCCCGTCGTGGTCCGAGCCGCGCCGCAGTCTCACGGCGGCGATCGGGACGGACCTCTCGCTCCCCGGCGTGGTCAACGCCATTCTGGGGGACGAGAGGTCTGGGCGGCAGTCGCCTCCTTCTGCGAACATGTCCCAGAAGGAGGCGGCGGAGCGCGCGCGGGAGGAAGACCCTCTCGCGGCGCCGCTCCGAAGGCGGAGGAGGGGTCGAAGAAGACGTCAGTATGACGGTCATCTCCGACTCCTCCCAGGTGGAGGCCAGTAGGCGACGGGTGCGGGGACACCCTCGCTTGCATCGCACGCGCCTCCACCAGTGTCGGACGGGAATGGCCAAGTGTTCCCGGCCATTCCCGTCGCCCCCCAGCTCCCGCTCGGGGGGCACGCGGGGCCCGCCAGCTAGGCGGGCATGCGCCGGGAGGGTCGTGGAAGTAAAGGCTCGAGGCGGAGAATCAGGCTCGGAGAATCACGGCGACGAGGGAACACCGCTGAGTTTTAGTGGGTATACTGCCACTCTGGCAGGGAGTCCCACATACTCCGTCTTGTCCCCCGACGAGCGGAGATGCATAAAGCATTTCTCAGCGACAAAAAAAAAAGGTGGTTAACTAAACGTCTAATTTAACCAGTTGGCTACGACATACTTCGCATCCCGTTACAGGATTTGAGTACTTACCTACCTTATTGTCACTTCAAAGCTACACTTCCACGAATGGTAGACCTATTTTCGATAAATTAATTAAGCTGTACTAATTGTAGATTGTGTAACCCCCTCAGTAAAACAAGCATGCCTAAATTTAATATTGAACCCAAATATTAAATTACTAAGCTTTTACACACAATTGGCCAATAATTAATTTCACTTTGACTCTGTCCCTTAGTTGCGAATGAATAATTTGACTTTAACTTTGTTATTTTTTGTGCCCAAACCATCTTACATTAGGTACATCTCGCCTTCAAAGAAAAAAAACCGGCCAAGTACGTGTCGGACCACGCACAATGAAGGGTTCCGTAGTTGGAATGAATTTATCCCAAGAACAAACTTAACATTGTAGTTGAAAAACATGTTCTCCCATACATTCCAACTAAAAATGTAAGTTTGTACGCACAATATTGAGAAATTTACCATGTTGTTTCAAGATCATAGACTTCTTATTAATTTTCCTGTAATCTATAGGTATAGAACTATTTTTTGTATTTTTTTCAAAATTTTAGGCTCAGTAGTTTCGTAGATAAGGGGGGGGAATGGTAAATTTCCGTCTATTGTCTTAAATAACTTTAAAACAATTTACTTTAAAATTATGAAAAAAATATATTTGAGATCCTCACGGTAAGCCCTTTCATTTGATATCACACGGTACAGATTGTTAATCTTTTTTTTTAATTGTCTATTTACCCCTCAAAAATTACTCCCATTTTCAAAACTCATTTATTTATGTTACACGTCTGTGTTTGGGTCACAGAGATTCATATGTGTACCAAATTTCAACTTAATTAGTCCATAAGATTCGGAGCAAATTAGCTGTGACAGACGGACAGACAGACAGACAGACAGACACACGAGTGATCCTATAAGGGTTCCGTTTTTTCCTTTTGAGGTACGGAACCCTAAAAACCCATTAATTAACGAATATAGAAAAAAACAGCGCCAAATGCGAGATCTATTCAGCCATGATGTCACATCGTTGCTTATATTTTTGACGTCTCGCAAAAAGGGTTTTAGAAAACCCAAAGCGGCTCATCTGTTTCTTTCTTGATCCATGACGGTTTCCCTCGGCCGGCCGGGAATTCGATTAAAACACAACCGGTTAACTTTTAAAACCTTTTTCGACATTTCGCACCCGTGGGCCCGATGGCCCTTGAACATACGTCGTAAATGTAATGGAAAACAGCGGTAGAGATATAAACGAGGTTTAAGAGTAGTTTTACGCCCCCGTGTAACTACTGCACATTACACAATGTGGGCAGTATTTTTCAGTGTTCGATTGACCGGAAAATTTGGTGTGGGAGGTTAATTCTGTTTTTTTTTTAATGGTATTGGCAGTTTGCTATAGCACCATAACTGCGAAACACAAAGAATATTTCTAATACCTTGCTTTATTTATGGGTTGGATAAATTCGTCGCGCTCGTGGCTAAACTGTCAAAACGAAATTAAATGAAAGAAAGAAAAATAGGTTTATTTAAATGCGATCTTATTGTCATTTTGTGTATGTTACGCAATTACTCCATTGTTTTGGTGTCAGTATTATCCTAGTAAAGGCAAATTCCGCCAAACTTTTGTAACTAGATTCTCAGACCAAATAAAAAACCAAGACAGAGGGCTGTCAACAGTAAAGTGAGGCCGGTTTCGTAAATATGTGTGCACTTAGTGAGACGTAGTTTGATTGTCAATAGTTGTAAATGTGTGCGTGTGGTTTTGGCATGCCTCACTGCATCGTTCTTAGTGCTCTGTCTTGCTTTTTTATTTGGTCTAAGACTAGATTAAGTCTTATGCTGAGAATACATTTTGAATTTTTTTACAGTTTTTCCATACTAGAACTGTCAGACATCAATTTTATTCCATGGATAAAAGAAATCTGATTTTGGTGACATCAGTCCTAAGTAGAAATACCTAACTTTAAAAATTCAACTCTCTAAAAAGAAACTTCCTATTAATACGAGCAGGGGAATGACAATACGAGTATCACAAAGGCGAAAGTTGGGTAACGTTTTCGTTCAACAAGTGTAGCTACATACTAGGTATTATGTAGTGTGTACCACGTTTAAGATGTCAAACGAGAGTTATGATAGTTAGTGCCAACTATTAGGTACTTGGCTCTAACTAAATCATATAAATTTGGCATAAAGATGACGAACACAGTTATTTGCCAGCAGAAAATTTAATTGAGTTTTACGTATTTTTAGTGTATTTGGGAGTTCCATGTACAGCAATGAACTATGGATTAGTTTATTATCATCATTCAATCATTTAGAATTTAACAAACCGTGTGAATAATGGGATCCTCTTATCAGGATCATTAGGGGATGAATTTGAAAAAAACGATGATACAGGTAACTAACTCGTTAACAGAAGTTTTAACATACACATATAATACAAGATCAAATTAGATTAGCTAGCGAAACTCCGCCTGTGTTTGGATAACGATGCACCACGTCTGCTGAGTATCGTTAGCTAATTTAATTTGACCTTGTATAAGTGCTGCAAGTGCTTTATTTCCAGTAACATAAATATATTAGTTTCGTATAAGTCATCATCTGCCTAGCCTTTTCCCAACTAAGTTGGGGTCGGCTTCCAGTCTAACCGGATGCAGCTGAATACCAGTATTTTACATGGAGCGACTGCCTATCTGACCTCCACAACCCAGTTACTGGGTAATACGATACCCCTTGGTAAGACTGGTTGTCAGACTTTCGGGCTTCTGACTACCCGTAACGACTGTCAAAGATCCACAAATGACAGCCGGGACCAACGGCTTAACGTGCTTTCCGAGACACGGAGGGGTCTCGATATGTAAAGATGGTCACCCATCCACAGACCAACCGCGGCAAGCGTAGCTTAACCTGATCGATCGACCTGTGCGGCTGTTATTATTTAGCCACGGGCCCCTCAGTTTCGTATAAGTATTGTATTATAAAGAATACCTTTCGCCTCGTTGGTCTAGTAGTAGCAAGCGCAACTGCTGAGCATGAGATTCCATTCCTGGGTTCGACTCCTGGGTTGGCCAAAGTGTTATTGGGTTTTTTCCGTCTGGAATTTCTCATAAGCAGCATGGAGTCTAGATTTGTGCCCGGTTGATGGGAATAAGCTCGCTCTCTATTACATGAGACTTACAAAACATGACTGGCAAAACTCCCACGCATGGACGAATCACAGCAGGCTGCTTGACGCCGGATTCCGGTGGGAGAGTGGTCGCAAACCAGGCGGGGGTTACCCCTAACACCGCAAGGGAAGAATTGGCTAGTCAAATAAGGTGTTGGGTGTGACTGTCCAGGATGCGCCGAGCGCTCGGTTCAGTTGAATAACTGGCAGAACAAACTGCGCTACACGAGGAGGCTTCTTCATGCATCATAATATATATAATATTATGTGTGTTTCTGGATAAGTTTATTTTGTCAAAGTAGTAGATAACAACCTTCCAAAACAACGTCCCGAAGTTAGTAGAACTTTTATTTGAGTGCAGTTAGAAAGGGCAGATCTGTTACATCACCAGTTATTACTTAGCGATACAGCTCTGTGAGTTGTTGCTCAAGTTTAATTCACCAGAGTGCTAGGACTGGAAATATGTATGCTAGATTGACCTGACGCTTCATAGATACATTACAGTTAAAACAATATCGAACAATAAAACACATAGACTTATAAAAAAAGATGGACTCCGTGCCACGCATATCGAACTTGAAGCACAGTAAGTATGCCGGGACCGCTTGTACAAACACGCCTCACGCTCACATTTACAACATAGTATGCCGACCGGAAGCCATTACGTGACACGACAGCGTCAATCGTCAATCACGCACACATAAATCGGTACGGTGCTTCACTTTCGATAGCGTGGCGCGGAGTCCATCTTTTTTTATAAGTCTATGATAAAACATTTTTAATTCTGATAAAACGTTTATACGTTGGACACCATAACAAGATAAACCTTTTACGGGCCTTGGGCGTTTTTCAGATTGTTAGACAGACAGAACTTCAATTTTGAACCGGCAAAGATCTTTTGTGCAAACTTTTCTTTCTAACGGCACTGTAAAAGGACCGAGACAATTTGTACCCTTCTTTTACTTTTAGGAAGTTAAACTGATTGTTCTGATGTTGCAGCAAAAGGAGGGGTTATTAGAAAATTTTGTTAGTACCTTCATTTTGTATCGATCTATTTCCTTATGGCCTACATACCTACAGAGTCGTCAAATCGTTAACAATTGAAAGTCAACTTTATTTTCTTGTAGACATGGCTGAAAGTTCATCTACTTACAAATCTTAAATTCAATAACACACACCGCACAGCCTAAACGGCTAGGTCTAGAAGTACCTATGAAAATTTATAACGAAGGTACTAAGGAATGATTTTCGTGACCTAAAGGGGTTAGATAGAGGATGACACATGAAAGTTTGTACTTAAGGAAGTTCTTCATTTCTGCCGATGAAAAATCCCACCGGGTGCGGGATTTTAGCGAGTGTAGTTTGATTGTAAATGTGTGCGTGTAACAGAGCGGAGGTGTAGCACTGTATTATATCGTTCTCAACGCTCTGTACCTATTGGTTTTTTATTTGGTCTGAGGACCATAAATACCAAATACCTCTAAATAATAATGCTTTTTATTGTGGGGATCCACAATTGAACCTCGCAGTCAATATGGCCATAAAAGCAACAAGTAGCAACCTGATTGGTTACCACAGAACATATGATGTTATCAATATAAAAGTAGATACTGTTACCCAATCTCATGGCTGCCATCCCCTGAGACATTAATAGGAGAATTAGATCCGAAAAACTGTTTATTTATAGAAACTAATATATTAGAAAAGTAATTTATTACAAAGCAATGTTGTATTTGGTTGATTACTGAGCCTATTATAGTGTCTGAAAGAAAAACATTTACAGGATGAAATTGAAAACTTGCGACAAATCGAAATAGGAGGCGCAATAACTGTTCCATAATCATAATAAATTGTCATTTCTCAAATCTAAATTCTTGAAGCAAATTGTGTACCTACCTAATTATCGTCTTAGATAGTGCAAACTAAGTTATTGACCATTGAGTTATTGAGCAAATAAGAAAATTAAAGTATCAATGTTAGCGCGCGCCTGATAAGCAATCCATTCATCTCTGAGTTCAAATCATGAAGCAAGTTGGCAACGTGTTGAACTAGCGGTATTTACCTAATTTTGATCGTTCCTACGAAAAAAAGGGCGTGCGACGACGTTGCAAATCGCTCGCCTACGCGCACGTATAATATGCTCTGTAGCACGCTGAATTATAATAATAATAAATACCAATACCGGTGGGCTACTATTTTTTATATTTTTAAATGTTTTTTATATTGTTGATATCATAATATTTAAAAATATAATTTATATGTGTATACATCATGAAATAAAGAAAGTACTTAATAATAAATTTAATTTATTTATTTTAGACACTAAGATGACATGTTAAGCACACAAACAAAAGATAAAAAAAATAAAAATTGAAGATATACTGCAATAAAGTAGCGCTAGACCCACACTAGGATACCCTGTGTCGTGGGATCTATAGTCGGACTTATAATTAGCTGCCGTAAAATGACAGCTTATGTGTTACAAAAATGACTGAAATTGGCGTCTTTTTGTTTTTTCGCGGCCATCAACCAAATCTTGTTTTTTCTAGTACAGAATAGTGTAACAAACGAAACTTATTTGACATGCATATCTCTAAAAATAGTCCGAAATGAGTTATTAAGAAGTGTCATTTTACTGCAGCTAATTAAAAGTCGGAGTATAGTTATTTCGGCGTTATTGACAGATACTCGTAATAAATGCACTAGTGGGTACTTCAGTGACTGTTTGGTTACTTACTCTAAACAATATTTAAACTGACTTAACTAAAGGAAACATGCAAAATTACAATTACAATTAAAAGGTTTGCACCTACTCCTATTATCGCACCTATTCAATTTCATTCTGTATACAAGGTCAAATTAAAAAAGCTAGCAAAACTCTGCAGATGTGACGGGTTATCTAAACATGATAAATAGATTTGATGTTTTATTTTGAGGGTCAACGACCACTGGTAGTTTTGGTACTTACTTGAAGTTTGACTTGAGAAAATCTGTTTTCTTTTGATCATGTTTTGATATCAAAATCCAGAAACCATTCACAGACGTGACGTCTGTGAAGTTTCCAATAATAATCTGATTTATTAAATGGATATTTCATATGACTACACTGACTGAGATCGATGAACCCACAAAAAAACCGTGTTTTATCATGTTTAGATATCGATATACCCATCACGTCTGAGGAGTTTCGCTAACTAATTTAATTTGACCCTGTATAAAGCTTCTGACAAAGGCTTACCTAATTACCACTGCTGAAAAAGACATAGTATGTTAGTCTAGCTACCACAACACTGCTTACAACAAAACACACTTGCTAAAGAAACAAGGAAAGCCTTTCTGCAAAGGACAGTGATGCCCTTAAATTATAGCTTTGCTCATTCAACAAATGTCCTAAACCAGCAAATCAATTAAAACCAGAACCAAGTAATATGACTTCCAATCTAATCATATCTATGTAAAATAACAATGTTTATATTGAATTAAGGAGAGGCAGCACCTACGAACCCCAGCCATGCAGCCATGTTAACATTAATGAACCATTGTTTTGACGATAATAGGCAAAATGTATGAGGAAATGGAAACACCCTTGAACGCCACCAAGGACATCCTTGTTACAGACATTTTGCACTATTTCAGATTGTTATGTACAATTGAGTCTGAGCGACTGAATATGTTGTGATAATGTTGTTTTGGGAAGTTGGTTTCCTGCTCTTCAAGTGATGTAAGGGAGTATTATGATGTATCTGCAAGATGAGAGGAGAATACTGGATCTTAGCTCAGAAAGATGTGCAATATGTCATAACTGTATAGTCTGTTCCAAAAGTATCTGATTAAAGTGTAAACAAACCCCGTTCAGGTTAACTTCTTACGCAATTACTCACTAAAGGGAAGTACTTAAATTCATGTGTGTTCAGAAGGTTATAATTTTAAACAACAAAATTTTTTCCAACAATCAGGTATTGTTTGAGAAACATAATTAAATTGTAACTGAAAAACCATTGACGAGAATTGAGGTTACACAATTAAATGCAATTTTCAAATGAATAATATCTTTATATTTTATTCTTATTATATCTTTGCTTCTTCATAGCAATTAACGATAATCTTCTGAATCCAACTTTAATGGATTGAAAATTAGGGCCTTCAAATATTTTCTTTTCAGTTTTGAAGGATTCTAATCAGATTTAAATACTATAAAAACTCCTCGTTGTTATATTTCCGGGTAGGTAGTTTACATAAAGGTTGTAATTATTTCTATATTCTACGATATTCTATATAGTCTACGATATTTTACATATTAAATCATGAAATCTCTGTCAGCTTGCCAAAACTCCCTATTATTTTTCTTCTCTTTTTAATTCGTAATAGCGTTAACTCATAATATTGTACCATTATCATATAATTAATCGAAAAGGTTGTATGTACACTGTTTCCACATCGACCAGTACCATCGAGTAGTGCCTGCTAGTCGAATAGATAAACGACTAAAAGAAATACCTACATATTACGTACATCGTGCATAACTCAAGCGTCGCAGATATTGCATTGCACCAATTCTTTCAAATACGCCGACTGGCATTTTACGATTCACAAAATACGAACGTTTCAAAGAGCTATATTGAGCACGTTATACTAAATGTGTCCGCGGGCAATTTTTGGACAGACTGAAACTGGTACAAACTCAATCTAAAAGGACAAAATTCTTTTACACGTCTGCATAGCAACATTCAAAACCTGAAAATGGGCTTCTCTTAGTTTATTATTAATTTAGTATCTGTTATAAGTGGTAAAACGAAATGCCGACTTTTCTAAATAAAAAGTTTTATTAAAACTTAAACTGCTAATCTTAAAACTTGATACGATTCTACTCTCTATGTTTTAAAGTAAACTCCATTGAATAACTCGTCTGCGTTACGCCTTGATACTCAAAAAATATATAAAAATAGATAGAATTTTAAAATTGAAATCGTGTTAGCAAAACAAAAATTTGCCTATGTTAGTTAGTAGTTAAGCTACGCTATTTTATTACTTACGCTCACTGTAGTCTGAACAATAAAAAAAAAAGTAAAATAAAAATAAATTGCTGATGATTGATCTTAGAAAAGAAACTACTAATGTTTTTCATAAAAAAATACATTTAGCCTGATTAGTTTTTTGACTGACAACATAATATCTACTTCTTTCTTTAAAGTATGTGATGCAGGACACCTCTTAACTTCTTTGTGATACGCCTTCAAGGATACTTTTAATATTAACTACAGCTAATTTTCATGGACTCAAACTAGTTAGATAAAATCAGCTATCTCTATAATAAATACACACATAAATAAAAATTAAGTGTTTGTTTATTATAATGTCGAAATAAAAGCTTTTTAACAAATGCATGTGAAAGTATATACCTACGGTATGAGTACTTATAACTAAAAAATAATTTTCGTATTATTTGTCTGTCTGTCTGTTTGTTATGGCTAATCTCCGAAACAGCCGAACCGATTTTGATGAAATTTGGTACGGGGATACTTTGAACCCTAGGGAAGGAATACATTTTATCGACATACCACTCGGGCGAAGCCGCCTGCGGAAGCTAGTACATGATAATTCAGGTTCAACCCTCTTCTCCGACTGACTATGCATCTGTATAATGATACCACTTAGTAATGAAAGGCTAGCCCTAGCTTGGCGGCGACAAATACTGCAGCAGCAAATTATAATGATTGATCGTTGCAGTAGAAATTCGGTGACCATATGCGGTCAGCGAGAATAAAAACTAGACACCTCAATGAAACCACAGTGTGTAAAAGTACTTATTGAAAATTCAGGTAAAACCATGTTACGCTAATATTGAATGTACACACGGCTACACATCAAGCTATACATAACCAGTATAAGCTGACTTCTGATTGTAAGAAAAACCTTTAGAATGAGAGGTCAGCTGAAACTGAAAATGTATAGCTTGATGTGTAGCCGTGTGTACGAGTATACAGTATATATTAAAAACAAAAGACCAAAAGCAAGGTAACAAAAAAAAAAAATAAAAAGGAGCATTACGATGATTATTGATTAATACGCATTATGACAAATAAGTCTATCTTTTCGGTATAATTTTATATCTACAGTAGCTTTTGCCCGCAACTTTGTCCGCGCAAAATTTATTGTTCCCCCGACCCACCGCGTCGCATCGCATCGCCCGCTCACGCTATAACTTCGTCTTCGCTTAGAGTTCTTACTGACTTTTTTCTTTTTGCTCAGCTCCTAAGGGTTGTAGCGTGATATTATATAGCCTTAACTATTCTCAATTATTGGGTTATAAAATGCAAAAGGAAGTTTTCAAATCTAACCGAATAGGTAGTTCTAGAGATTTATGCGTACACACAAACAAACAAATAAACTCTTCAGCTTTATTATTAGTAGGTATAGATAGTTAAACGATGACAGAACATATTTACCTGTTAACCCTGACACTTCATCATAGCACACAATCATCAACTATCTACTATGTATTAACTACAGCAGAGATACATGATGATGATTTGCTTCTTTTTTTTTTTGTTTTTTTTTATGATTTGTTTTTTTTTTTTGATGATTTTTATTAAACTAATAACATATTCAAACCTACTTCGTATTGCTACTTAGTGCAGCACGTAACATAACTTTTGAATTCCATTCGTCTCCAAAGAAAATATTTCCGTTTCAAATTCAAACGTTAACATTAAGCTCCAACATTTTCAATTTTAAATTGCTAATAATTTTCTTGGAAAAAGAAAACGTCACTCAAACTCGTTACTTCAACTACGTAAGATGTTTGTTTTCTCATATCACATCTGACATTGGCAGAATTGTCGACATCGGCACCATTGCCATAAAGAAAAATAGAATAGAATAGAATATAATTTTTTTTACTAACCCAAGACGATACTTAAATTAACGCCTATATAAAAGCGTGCAGTTGGATTTTCAACGTTCGACTCAGCGCCGAAAGTTGAAAAACGAGCTTTTATTTAGGCATTATTTTAGGTGTCGACTAGTGTTCATAAAATCGGGCATTGAAGACCGTCGAAAAAGGATGATTTTCATAAGCAATCTGCGTTTTCATTCATTTTTCAGTGTAAGTACCCAAGTGCAATTTTGTAATTAACCTATTTATGTCGCCGATTCATCTGGTGAAAAGATTCGTATTTTCAGTACGATAACCCCATAGTTAGTGAAACTACTCGTATTTACAGGGCAATATGGTAATAAAAGCTATGTCCAGCAATGAGTAGTCAGATAAGAAACGCCGACCTCATCTAGTTTTTTTTAAATATTATTCTTTGTGCAACCTACTTACTGGAATAAAATAATTTATTATTAATCATCAATGTACTGCAAAAGACCGTGTTACATACCTAAAGCACCATAACTAAAGACCACTCAGATAATTCGGCATTTAAATAAAAAATTAGACCCAGACGAAATAGTGGGGCTATTTCAAGCCTACGATATAAGCAGCAAACTTCGTTCATTGATCACTCAAAACCCATGATTTACGACTATTATGAGCTCGAAGTCATAATTTATAAGCTTTCAGCTGTACGAGCCACTGGAAAATGAATTATACAGTAATTAATCAATTACTTTGAACGATCTATTACCGGTAGGCTTCAGAATAAATTAAGTGGATCCATTATCGAATTGGATATGTGATACCCAATCACTTATCAATGTGTACGGAGCAATAAACCCGGGAAAAAGAAAAATGGTTGACTCTTGTTGCTCTACTCTTTCAGTATGCAAATAGGTAATATTAAATATTAAAAGGTAATGTTAAATATTAATGGGTAATTTACTTGTTCACAGAGAATTTTGAATGGAAACCTCTGGCTTATTTAAATTCATGAATATTATTGTTCAGAATGAAATAATATCATGAAAATGAATGACTTCAGAAACAGCATCAAAGGAAAGTTAAATAAATCATTATATTTAACTTTCCTTGGGCTATATTTAGCCCAATTTTTTTGTTCACCTACCAATGGTAAAAAAGATTGAGAAGTAAAATAAAAACCGGATTAAAAATTAACTTTTGCGGTTTCGGGCAATGCCCGATAATAAAAGTTCTTAAATCCAATCTATGCAATTTCGCTTACCTTGATTAGAATGCTCGACCTAAATAAATTCAAATGCACCGATAGGTACTGACTGTAGAATGGACGGCCATCGTCATGGCAACATTGGTCCAAACATTCCGCATATCTGGGTCGCTGGCCTGCACTGGGCAGATATTTGCAAAATTCTGCCCGTCTTGCCCCCACGGCGAGGCTAAACGTTGGCCAAGTCAGGCCAAGTGAAGCATTTACGAGTAAGTGGGGTTATTATGTACCTACTAGGCTATGATAGCCGAGGAGTTTCGTGCTTACGGTTAGAGCAGATAATTGTTAGCATTGCAATTATGGTAAAGATACTCTTTACTTTTTGCAGGTTAGTTTTTTGTGCAGGTATAACATTTATCAAGATTTTGTATTCACCACGTGTAACAAAAAATATGAGGCCAATATACCAATAAAATCATCATGGATAATAAACGAAATGAACAAAAAGCAATTAATCAAAACTTTCTCAATCAAATTGGTATTGAAATGTAAATCAAATGTATAAATCAAAATCACAATAAATTGGAGTACTATAACAGAGAGTAAAATAATCCTCTAATATAAAATTCATCTGTATACATCGTACAGTTACAAACAGAAGCGAAAGATTCGAGTGGCTTGGAGTCAATAACTAAGTCAACAATATCGAGGACGAGTTACATCCAACAAACTGAGATGGAACATTTAAATCTGCTACGCGATTCTAGACTCTCTACTTACTGAAATTAATCTAGATTTTCTGGCCACTCACATAAATTTTGATGAGATAATATCATTTTAGCGTGGGCGTTGGTTTTCTAAAAATGGATTCCGAATGGTTTTATTCTTGTATCAGTTTTGGTGGCAGTGATTTAGTTCGGACTTTCATTTCCCCAGAGATATCTGCTTAACTTCCGTTTCTGAAATTCTTCGATCATATTTTAATCCAATTATCGGATCTATATAAAGTCGACTGAAATATAAAGTCGATTGTGACCAACACAGCAAATTTATTAAAAGGAAACTTCATGAAAAAGCGTCTATATAGAAATAAAAATGAAACTAGCACATTCCTGCTTTGCAAACTTTCACTGAAAAATTGCTCACGTTAAAACCGCTATTAAACAATTTTCAACATGAAAATGTGCGATAGATTCCATCAGCTATCGATCGCTAATTCCGTGGCTATATTAACGGGCCCCAATTCTGTCAACGAAATCGAAGCGTAATGGGTATCGACTCATTCTTTTGTAATCCATTTCGTACACGGAAAATCAGTCGTAAATCCATCAGATCGCAAAATAGGCACAACCCTATCAAGAACTCTTTAACAATATTTGATAAATCTATCCATTAGGTACTGGATTTGGTGTGGCAGATGATTCAACAGTTTTAGTACAATGTAGAATGTATTTAATGGATTGTGCTCGTTTATTCGAGTGTGATTCGGAATAGGTGTATCAGTGCCTGGTAGTCTCTTAAGAAAATCGTTTGAGAGTTGGACATCGTTTTGTTTTTCATTATGAAAATAATGGCTATCAAGACAAACACAGAGAAAACATACTAAAGCGATTTCATCTCACAGACGGTCCCCAATCATTGATTATGAAATTTAATTTCAGTAATTTATCAGATAAAGATAACGATTTTAATCATACTGAATAAACTTACTTATAGTCACAAATGTATAAAAAATATTAAACAATCAATTGCTGTGCGTTAGTGTCGCAAATCTCGAAAATGGTACGACCGATTGTGAATGAAACTTTTCTAAGTAATTGTGTGTACGCCGGAGAAGGTTCCTAACAAAAACATTATGAAAAAGGCATTGCAACTCATGGCATTAACTATAAAGTAAGTAAGTAAATACCATATAAATTTTAAAGAAGTTAGGAGGTGTCGTATGATACCTGGTAGGAACGAAATTACTTTCGCTGTATATTATCTATTAAAATAATAGGCACAATAAAATAAGACAACAATGTTTGAAAGTAACAAAATGTTATACTTTTTTCGGTATAGCTCTCATTCGCTGTGCAGAGTATTACATGGTACAAGGAACTTCGTTACAAAACTCCCCGCAACACAGTTCAAAATCAATCCTCCTATAGCAACGTACCTTTGCCAGTCATTTTTATGATTTGATAAAGGCTATACAACGGCTATTACGAGGGTAACAGGTGGCCATTATTACAGCGATCGTGGATTGTCGTTCACAGTCCACCGACGATCCCCACAAACGCTTCCTGTTTGGACATCGTCCAGAACGCGACTAAACCGCTGTTTGAATATTAAAATGGGCCTTCCTACTTTTTATTGCAGATAGGAATCAAAATGTTTGAAAAAAAAAACCCTGAATTGCATCTACTGAAAAGTCTACTACTTTGACTCAATTGAAAAGCAAACAGAATGGAACTATAATCGGTTGAGGCGGCTTGAATAGTTCCACATATTGCTTCAATGTACGGATTCATGTTCTCTTATATATCTTTACATTGATATGTTTATTTTCTAACTATCTATCTATATATATAAAACAAAGTCTGGTTAGTTACACAGTTTAAAACTCAAAAACGGCTGTACCGATTTTTATAATGTTTGATTTGTTGGATTTGTCTCGGCTCCGAATAGCAGAATAACTATAAAAACATTGGAAAAATTCACGAAACAGATGATAATGAAGATAATTCATTTTCTCATAGCTACATTTAGGCGATACGAAGTTCGCCGGGTCAGCTAGTTGTTCATAACCATTAATTACACCGTGACCATAACGTGGTGACTTTTTTCCTTCGAATAAAACGGCTTGATCTAATGAAACTGTAGAATAATTAATTATGAATAGGCTCGGATAGTATTGAAAGCGAGACTTAAATACCTATAACCAATATTTTACTTTAGATTTATTTTACTTTCTATGGTGGCCAGTGGTAACGGCTACGAGTTGTAGGTTGTTGATTCGAATCCAAGCAAGCACTTTACTTTATGTAAAATATTTCATCACCACTGCTCTAAAAACGGTTTAGGAAAACATCTGGAGGAAACTGGCATGTCCTAGAACCAAAAATTCGAAGACTTGTAACATCTACCAACCCGCACTGGGCCCGCGTGGTGGATTACGGCCCACTCCCTCTCACGGAGAGGAGGCCTGTGTTTCAGCAGTGGGAACATTATACGCTGATTATGCTATGGTACGAGACTTATATACCTATAACCAATCTCTTACAGTGGTTGTGAAACGTTTTGTTCATCAAACAACACACATTCAAAAGATTTAGAAGTACACAACCTCAACGTGAACGCAAAACTGTACAGAGGCCAGCACATCAAGCTACCCCAATCTGTCAAATTTTCCCAATTGAATATGAACCTTATTCCTTTGCAGTAAAGTTGAAATTCTATCAAAGAAATTTGACAGATTGGGGTAGCTTGATGTGCTGGCCTCTGTACATAATTGACGTAAAACGAATGCAAATGAAGTCGCGACAGCGGGTTTACAGCAGCACCAAAGTCTCATTTACACGAGGAGTGTTTCTAGCCTGACTTGCAAGAGAGATTTGTCAGAAAAACTTGAATAACGAATTTTTTGTTTGCACTGGTGCTTCTAAATCTAATAGGCGGAGCGATTCTTGCCTTTTGAATACTAGTATGTCGACACACCAAGCTACGCTAAACGCACGATACTGTGGAGCATGAGGTCCTGGGTTCGATTCCCAGGCCGGGAAAAGTTTAATTGGGTTTTTCTATCAGCAATTTCTTAGTAACAGCCCGTAATGTGTATTTGTGCCAGGTTGATGACAATAGGCTCGCCCCTTATTACGTGGGACTTGAAAGTGACTAGCGAAATGTGGGTGTACTAGGTACACTTCTGCTTAACCCTTTGGGGATTTCAGGCGTGATGTTCTGTTGTTTATGTTACATGAAGCTTACATACGCATTTCCAGTGTACACTGAAATGTATATCTTGATGTGTCGTCGTGTGTAGGTTCTGTGTACGAGTTGCAAGTCAACCTTTTTTATTTTCTTTCTTTATTCACCCATTCGAGGCGAGAAATTCTCCTCGTGTAAATGAGCCGTTGCTGTATTTAAAGCGTTTAAATACAATTGTTTCACAAAGGTTGAATAAAGTAAGCTTGAGCATTTCACGGACGAGCGAATATTTTACCCTATCAACAACAGCTTAAGGCGCGGTAAGCGGCAAATTTTTTGATAATTGACAATAGCGTATCGCGGCAACAAATAAGCTTCAAAACATCGATGCGTTTGATGTTAGTTGAATCGAATGACCACCAAAATATAAGTAATGTTGCAGTTTTAATTAAATTAAAAAATAAATGCACGGTTCAGTGGAATATTTTTAGGTATTTCTTTAGTTGACGGAATTCGTTTTATTATCTATCATCACATTATGATATGATAGTTTACTCTCAAAACTTTGAGAATTATGCGACAAAAACATTTTTTTGAGCTCTGTTTTATAAAATATTTTTGTCTATGTCTTTTCTTTAAACATTTAACAATACACTAAGTTGGCTTGTAATAAGTAAAACGTACCAATACGCCTGTGTGACAAAAAACTGAGCGTTTTACGGTGTCCTATGTTTCAGCAGCGCCTTAAACTGATGAATGGAAGCAATAAAATGGCCTCCGTCTTTCATTCGACGGCCTTTTGTGGTTCGCAGGTGAGGAAAAATATTTCGAACATAAAATTAAATTGAATTCTTTATGGTGTTTAATTACTTGATGAATATTTTTCAGGCTTCTGGGCGATATGGCTTCGAAAGATCTTATTATTTTTGTAGGTGTTTTCAAGAGTGACTATGGATTATGATTTTCAGCTGGTAAACCAAAGTAAAATCATGAGAAAACATCTTTGGTTATCTGGTTCCTGTGTCCAAAAACCAGTGTCCTTATAATTATTATTATCTACACTAATATTATAAAGAGGAAAACTTTGTTTGTTTGTTTGTAATGAATAGGCTCAAAAACTACAGGACCGATTTTAAAAATTCTTTCATAACATAGGCTATATTTTTTTTTGGACAAAATAGGGTTCCGTAAGATATTTGGGTTTTTCCAACACAAGGTGTAAAAAATCAACCAGAAAAGTTACTTATTTTGCGTACGCTGCCTAAACTATAAAAGATAGAACCATAAAATGTTCTAATTAATTGTAGACCTTATAAATATCTACAAAAAAGTCCGCGACACACTATACCTATCTATGTCGAGTGAGGCACAACAACCATTTTTTTATTTAAAAATCATGAATTTTTTTTGGACTACATTTTTAAACGCGTTTATTTTACTCATGCTATTAATCCTTATCAAAATAAATTATTTCATTACTAAGTACAGTTTATGTAGATAATATTTGGTCTTTGAATGATTAAAATTGGACGTTTGGTTTTGAAGTTATGGCAAAATTAAAATATTACGATCAAATTAGTAGGAATTGATTTACGAAAAGAATGTTTTACGCATGGGCAACTTTACGTTGCCCTATCACGGGTCGGGGCTCCCGACCATCAGTATATTTTGTTGCCTGAAAATAATTTAATGTCAAATGTTGTTTATAGAGAAGCTCTACAATAATCGCTTTAGTTATCTATCCTAAAACAACGGGTTGCGCTCCGGGACTGCCGGCAGAAGTGAAAACTTAGTATTAATTACATTTAAATATTTTCATCATTAACAACTTTAACATACACAGAAAGACAATCTGTGCAGCCTGCGGATAATGACTGCGTCGTCGATGTTACTGTCGGTGTCTGTGAATTGACCTGGGAATAATTTAGCTGACCGTGTCTTTCCTGGGTAGGCTTTTTTGCAGCGGTAACCGACATCCACGCGGGCGGAGCCGCGGGCGACCGCTAGTTGTAAATAAAGAAGAACAACCATCCCACGACATGGAACACACTCAAGATTCTAAGTAACAAAATGAAATAAGCACACAAAACCTTAACACAATATGACTTCACTGGTTCAAGTTCCCAACTTGACGCTTACTTGTACACACGTTAATTTGCATAACGCCTCCTCGTCCGACTTCGGACGCCGTTCCTCCGGCTCCCAACTATTTAGTTGGCAACATATTTTGGTAAGTAAGTAATAGTATCTTGGAGGAATGTTGTGTCTTTGTTAGTTTCAAAGATTCTTCACTAAGTTTGGATACGGTTATCATAGTTCAGAGAAATATGGTCGGATGATTTGTATGTTTCAAGTTCATCTGAAAAAGGTACCTCTAAACTGGATCGACAAAGACATTTTTGTAAGGTTCATCATTCTTATAATAGTGTTACAATTCATGTTTACAGCATGGCAGCATCGAACCACAAACTGTAACCATGAATTTAGTATGCGATCCCAAACCCCTTTAAAATTTTCGTCGATTATCAAAAATAAATCAGCTGTTTCATAGAAAAGCGCAAAACGTATGCGGTCAAAATATATGGAACAGCATTTTTTTTAAACCAACGAAATCTTTCAACGCAGGGGTATTAGAATTCATGGTACAGATGTTCCATGTTTGGCTATGAATGTTGTCAAGCGTGCACATGCACATTGTTTTTGTGTGCGTAACCTCGAGAGCGCTCAGTGTCGTGTAACACATACAAGCGCGCTTGTCGGGATAGGTACGTCACTACTACAATCAAAGCCGAACGGACTTCGTGAAATAGAATATCTGTAACAAGGTTGCGCATCGGTGTCCTGCCACCCTGTTTAGGTA
Organism: Gortyna flavago; assembly: GCA_963669345.1. Classification (NCBI taxonomy): domain Eukaryota; kingdom Metazoa; phylum Arthropoda; class Insecta; order Lepidoptera; family Noctuidae; genus Gortyna; species Gortyna flavago. The sequence goes on from OY770129.1 coordinate 14,817,339, forward strand.
GGTATGTTATCATCCAAAGGAAAAGTTTTTGCTGCAATCTGTGTTTTCCTTTCATCGTTAGCAATTTGTACTAGGTATTCATAGCTTTCAGTAGTCCCGAAAAAATTGGTTAGGACAAACTTAGTTACAGCGACTTGCTGACCCAGTAACAAGTAGATAGATTAGGGGGCGTGATATAAGTCTCATTCTGTTTTCTAGTCCTTTTCTTAGATAAACCTCTTCTAATTTCACGAAGCGTAACTGTATTTATGTCTCGAATAACCAATCGTCAGCTAAATCTGGATATTATTCTATCTATTGTCTATGTAAACACTGAATAATCGCAGCAAAGAAAACACTAGACCAACAGCACATGATAGCAATATGATAATTCTATGACAACATCACAACTCTCAGCCAATGTCATATCAATATGCACATGCATACATGGGTACATTTGTCTGTCTCTAAAAGTACCTATCTGATTAAAATGTAAACAAATGGATCAGAAAACGTACCTGTGGATGCTAATTTGTAATGCCACTTACGATTTGAGTACTTTGATTTGATTATTTGAATTCTTTAACACGAAATTCAAATTTTACATCTCTTCAGATTTTCGAAGCATTTTATGCGGAGGGAACGTATTTTCTTGTCTGGTCGTCCTATCCACCTATCGTATATCAGTACTAATATCACCAGAATATAAGTTGTTTGTTAAACTAACACAATATGGATCAGTGTTGTCCGAAATAAATGAATTTTAATGTTATTTTTAAAGATGATTAACCTCAATTTTCGTCGATGATTTTACAATTTTAATTTAATAATAATATAATTTATATTTAATAACTACCTATACTAGTTGGAAAAAAGTTGAAAACTTTTGAATAAGTAGATATAAGTAGATGAATGTGTTACTAATTCCCTTTATGTGAATGATTGTGCGTAAGGATTTAACCTGAATAGGGTTTATTTACACTTTCTTCAGATTTTTGTGGAACAGACTATACCTATATACCTGCCTACTCTGCTCAGACAGATTGCCGCCAGCATGGAACACAAATTATTGCAATATTGTAGCGTCGTCGGTCGTGCCCGGTGTACCCGACACGACAAATAGATCTATTTGAACAGCCATCAAACAAAACTCAGTACTCAATGTGCCATTGTTTTTCAAACTACCTTTATTTACAAAAATATATATCGTGTAGTAGTGTGTGTAGTGAGTATCGTGAAAAAGGTGTGAAAGGGTCATCTGTTGGGAATTTGGGATATTGTAAATTGAGTGTACCCAATTTATAGTGATCAAAAAGTACAGACGGGAATCTTTCTTTGTGTAGGGTTTTTTAGTACCTACATTTCCCGAAATTCTAGTTTTCCTATTTTAGATAAAAATTGCGATGTATTAACCATAGACTTATAAAAAAAGATGGACTCCGCGCCACGCATATCGAAAGTGAAGCACAGTAAGTATGCCGGGACCGCTTGTACAAACACGGCCTCACGCTCACATTTACATCATTGTATGCCGACCGGTTGCCATTACGTGACACGACAGCGTCAATAGTCAATCACGCACACAATCTATATGTGTGCGGTGTGCGGTACGGTGCTTCACTTTCGATATGCGTGGCGAGGAGTCCATCTTTTTTTATAAGTCTATGGTATTACCTACCTTTTTTCAGTCAAGTAGACAAACGTTAATGACAAAAGAAGTAACATTATATTAATACTTTTTGTTTTCAGATTTTTCAGAGCTCCGGATCACAAAGGTCAAGTGCGTAAAATGGTTTTTACTGTTTCCTGTATTTACGTGTACCTACCTAAATAACAGGAAACTAAATAATATTCTCTCTCAAATACACAACACTAAGTAACCTACCTACACGTGTTTCATAGAATACCTTTAGCATATCGCTCAGGTAAGTTGAAAACAATAATCACCAGAACTGCTTTTGCTTATAAAAGTGTCTACGCAATGGCATCAAAATTGTTTAACAAACTACCTTGTCATATTAGATATTGTAAGAATAATAATGAACTCAAAAGCGAGCTCTTTAAGCTCCTAAATGACAAGGTATATTATTCAGTCAAGGAGTATATGGATGACAAAGAAATCTATTGACATTGTGTATTTTCATGACATTTTCCTTATATTATTATAACAATTTTATAACTTTACATGCCTAATTATGTTTCTTGACATTGTTTATAATTCGTTTATAACTACTGCATGAATTCTTTTTTGTTTTCATTTTTATAAATAAGTTTATTCTAGGTACCTCGTATAACTTTAACTCGGATTTTGTATGCCTTTGCCGCAGAACATGGTTTGTGTACTTGACATTTATATTGGAAAACACCTGTAATCACCTTTGTTCACAAAATAAAAAAATAAAAATATCGGCGCTGTTTCACTCGTTACAGAATGTCAATTATTTACTTTACTGTTCCCTTAAGGCTGAATCCTATCTCTTAAGATACATTCTAGACTTAGTTTAAGGGATAGAGTCTATATTATTGTGCTTATGGTTTGAAAAATGTAAAATTTATAATCTACAATTTAAACAATGTATTTCTTATTTTATGAAATAAATATTTTGTTATTTTTATATGAGAAACGTTATTATAAATACTAAACTGTTTTTCCGTACACAAATAGTAGAATCTTAATTACTTACCAAAAAAATTACAAAGTATTTGGTTATAATATTATACAGCTGAATATTAGGTATATATGACGCACAAATTCTTAACCTCGACCCAAAATGTCATAAATTACTATTAAGGCATCTATTTTAAGCTGGCATCCTGCCCATACAGAGAGGCCGTCTCAATATTTACTAATATAGCTCCATACAAACAATCCATAGACATCTACCATTACACAAGATAGTTTGAAAACAGCATTATCAGCATATAATGTTATTTCTGCTGGAACACAGGTCTCCTCTATTTGAGAGGGAGTGGGCTGCAATCTACCACGCGGGCCCAGTGCGGATTGGTGGACATCACATGTCTTCGAATTCTCGGTTCTAGATCATGCCGGTTTCCTCACGATGTTTTCCTTCATCGTTTTGAGAGCAGTACTGATAAAATTATTTATACAAAGTACCTAAAGCGCCTGTCTGGGTTCAAACCCACAACTTAATTCGTAAGACGAGCCCGTTACCACTGGGCCACCACTGCTCTTTGAAAGCATGAAATAAAAATTGGGTGTACTGGTATTTCAGCTAGGTGCAAGCCTATTGTTATTTCGGTAAGCAAAACCTTAAATTACGGGAAGCTACTAAAAGAAGAAGCCTCCTCGTCACCACCGCGCAGGCAGGACCCAACATGCAGCTGCGTCCAGCAATCCCGACGACGCAGCTGTACGTGTCCGGACAGCACTACTACACGAAGGTTGAAGAGATCGTGGAGTACATGCGTGTGAAGACCAAATGGACTTTGAGGGAGTCGCGTTGAGTTGCAGTCGCGTCACAACACGAACTTCAAGTCGTTCGTGGTGCGTGTTCCGACACATCATCTAGAGAAGTTCCTCAACCACGGAATCGACACTTATGTGGGTGAAACTGCGGGGTAGTCCTTCCTAGTGAACTATAAGTCCAGGCTTCCTCTAACATATTGACTAAGCATAGGCACATACATAGCCTAGTATGTACTGTACAATTCCTCACATCAGTGGTAACCATTTGACATTAGCAGCACCTGTTTGTCGTAGCAGTAAGGGCGGATTTCGTAGTGCTACAGTTACCAGTCATGTGACTGTTGGTACAACCGCGGACAATGGCAGTCATACATTGTACACAAGAAAAATACCATTTCCGACGCGGCCCCGAAATATTTGGCAACTATGAATAAATAAACATCTCCAACTCAGTTGCCTAAAATTTTAGCAATAAATCTAATCGAAACTAATTAACGAATGTATTAATTAAATGAAATATTTGTGCCATCTTGCCTCTGCGATGCTGAGAAGTGATTATTAGGAACTAACTTGTTATTGGTGTTGGCAGTACTTTAGCAAGTGCCAAATAAATGTCCGGTATTGGATACTTTAGCTGTTTGGCAGACTGTCTACACGCGTTTGTATTTTCAGTTTCTAAATTTTGTATCGATATGTGGTTGGCATTCCTTTTGTTTTTGTTCATAAACAGTCTAAAATCAACAATGGTAAAGTTGTCACACGAAAATGTCCTTTATATCCTTAAACAGGCTATAAACATATCACTAAACAAAAATTGTTAATCGTTTGAACATGTAAATCTCGTAATTAGAGCTTTAAACATAAAGTTTATATCTATAATATTACTTTTTTTTGTTGAGCATAAACTGTCCCACTGCTGAGAAAAGGCCTCCCACAAGTCCTTCCAGGAACTCCTTTCCCACGCCACCTCGAACCAGACAAAACATTACTTACTAACTCAAATATTTAGAATACAGATGACATCATCTCCTAAGAATATTGATATAAAGCTATGTATATTAGGATGCGAAACTAAGCCCTCTATTCTAAGTGAGAATTTAATACGATACATTATAATAAATAATGCTTACTTATATATATTTACTGAAATCAAATCAGATCATTGCAGGTAGTACATAGGCTTGATATTTAGAGGAATCCAAATTTGTACTAAAAACATTGCATGACTAAAACCTTCCAAAAATCGGAAACTGGTGTAGCTATTTATAATGAAAGAAACATCAAAATTGGTTCATCAGTTATTGAGAAAATCTTATTAAATATTATTATTATTATTAAAAATCGGGTCAAAAGGCGGTCGCCACCCCAGAACCAGAACCTTTTGGCCCCATCGGCCATCACTGCCACTTAAGTTTGGATTCTTCAAATCTTAAAATCATTTATTACAAGTGAAATAAAAAGTGTTACAAGACCTTTTCCGATAAAATAATCTGGGTTCTTCCATTGTAGAGACAACTATACAAGAACCCAGATTATTTCTATGCTTTGCCCCACTTGATTCTAAGGAACTGCTGTATTATGGTTTACAAACACATCTCCTATACACAAACATTCAAATCCGGAACAACTATCTGTAGGCTACGCAAATGTTTGTTCCTCGTGGTTTGATTCCACTGAAGTTACAAGAGACATTTAAAATATAGGGCAACGTTTTAAAACAAATTACTTAATATAAAAGTTAACCGTTTGAAAATGACAATTTACATATTTACTTATATAAATAGAAAAATGGAAAATAATCTTAGGGCATCAAAAAATTCAAAGAAAGTGCTCAAAAGGCTGGCAGCATTGTTTGTATGGCAATGCTGCAAGCTTGTATATTATGCAAATATTATCTTAAATGGAAAATAAATCTACATAATAAATGTTAATGACCATTTACCAACTTCTTAAATAAGGGCCCAACTTTTTACACACAATTTAATTTAAGAGTAGGTACTGAAATCAAAGACAATACGAAGAAGATTACAAGTCATTTCATTTGAACTTATGTTCCATCCTTAATAATAACCTTAACATAACCTTCATCTTACAATAACCTATTATATTCATCAGATCACCTGACCAAATCAACCATTACCACTCAACATATACAAATCTCAAGTCATCATAGCTAGTAGAAGGTAAGTACCAGCGATTATTGTCGAAGCAATGATCCGTGGTCTCTCGGTTATGAAGACCATTAATAATAACACCCCTTCGCGAGATAAACACGCAGTCAGTTAGGCTTATGAAGTGTATTTGTTACACTGTATTATTCGTTATAACATCTAAGATAGTATGCACTCTAGAAACATTGTAGACAGAACTGTAACTGAATGAATCTTTCTTTTGACAAAATATTTGTTTTAGATTTTTTTTACATTTTTGACTGTTTTTTTTTTTGCGAGAGGTTTGCATTATTATTTTTATAAAGCGATAGATTTTTAATGTGAACTCAGTCTGTACACAATCTTATTTATTTTATTTAGCGGTATATAGTAAGAATATTGGCTTATTTATTAGCTACCATAGCTATTGGTAATGGTTCTTTTATAGCTCGTTATTCTACAATGTAAAATGTAATACTTAATAAGTACCTACCTACCTAGGAAAGGGACTATTACATTGTTACTTTGAAAATATCGAGGAATTACGACAGATTTGAATACACTGGTTATGTACTTATATGATGTTCAATCTGATTTAATCTCGTTACCCTAAGTTACTGACCTATATAGGTACCTACCCAACATGATTTTTAAGATAACAATGTTGCGCCGTCCCCATGTAACATGAGAGGAGACAGGAAGATTATGATGATACTCAATATGATGTTCTCTGCAAATAATCTGATAATTATAATTTTGAACTCTTTTTCATTACAGAAGTATCATCCACGTAAGGGGCTTTGAAGGTCCATGGCATACCTACCTACCTATCTTCCAATGTATTTTTTATAGGTTTCATGGGAGACCGCCATTAAAAAATAAACAAAATGGCGGAAAGATATGTAAGGATGCCAAACTCGGTACAAAAATCTTCAATCCCCTTTTAGTCCAATACTACAGCAGCGATTACATTGCCATCAACACACCCTTCGGTTTTATAAATACGAGTATGATTCTTTTGTGGCTCACTTAAATGGAAACTCATATTTTTATACACCTGCCCCATGACATCACCTGTGAAAACAATAAAGAGATAAATGGCTCTGCACTCATATGATATTCACATGTTATGCAAACCTTCCTCCGAGGCTCGAGGAAAATTGCTGATGTCGCCACATCGTTCAATTACATTGTCAAATACTTCCAAAAGAATGTTATTGTGTGAAAATGATCGTCCCACACGAATTTGGACAACAATTTTAATCGAAATGCTTCGCTGCTGGAGGTAAAAAACGTCCTCTATCTGAACGATATTTGGAGTTTACCTATTTAAAACTCTGGAAGGACATATTTCAAAAATAAACCAGGCACACTCAAATATTCAAAAAATTCTCCTGGCTGCAATTCATTGTTCAATCAACCTATTATGGGCTCATTGCACAATGTCATTGTTATGCGAATTACCTCAACAGTTATAACTATTACAAATTGTTTCACGCAGGTGAATCTCTTTGAATGCAAAGAAACGTAACATGATGTTATATAAAGACCATCTGCGCTACTATTAGTCACGAATGCATATGGTCGCGCCGGCTGGTCAAATGGGAAACTGTGTCAGTGCGAACATTTGTTACTTGCACACGCGTCACAGATTACGTTGTCCGATACAAACACCGCTCGTACTACTAGGTTCAAGGGGAGCCAGCCAGATCGCCGTCTCGTTCGTTCGCTATTTATAGTTCCTCGACTATTCAGATATTTGCGCTCAGTGCAGAAATGTCCGGAGTCGCGAACGACCAAAAACCCGCGCGGCCCTCCCAGAGAGCTTCCCGCAGGAAAAGCGCTCGGGAGAGGAAATTACGCGCTTGCACCGCCCCGACACTCGACCCCAGTGAAAATCGATGCCACGATCTATCTGCGACACGGACAAATTAAAACCATCGACGTCGAACTCATTAGACGGTGCAATTCCGCGCAATCGACACACACGCGAACTTATGCAATCGTTTTCAACATCATCCGCCTGCTTACAGTGTGATGTTCAGTAATCAGTTTACAGTGCGTGAAAGTGACTGGTGTGCTGTGTCTTATACATGTGAATATAGCCTCTAACCATGCTACGTTATTTATTTCTGTTCAGAAAACAAAATTGACATTGGTGCTATTTTGAAGTGAATGTCGGATTGTTTTGGTTGGCAAGACGCCAGAATGTATAAGAACAGCTGACTGTAAACAAACAATTCGTGTCTAGTGGACAATAGTTTGCATAATATTCTAAATATTTCCTGTTTCCACAGATTCTATGTGAATAAATAAATATGGCGGGAAAAGATGATTCCAGTGATAGTGATGGTCCTATAATAGACGATAACATTATTCGAATACAATTAAGAAAACCGAGTCAAAGAAAATGGGAATTGCGGACGCGAAATCTTTCCCCTGGGATGAGATTTCCAACAGTACAGCTTTTTGATTGTGACGGAAATCTCCTCGTCGAGACAAATGATGAGAATGTATCTATCAAGAGCTCTGATTTTGACGACTCCTTACTAAAAACGTCACGATCATTAAAAGAAAAAGATTTCCGTCACACTATTGCTAGAAAACCAGTCAAAAAGCACAACACAATATCTGGAGACAAAGTATACACTCGTGTTTACAGAACGCCTCTTGCTACTAACGATAACGCAAAAAATATTAATGACCGCTATATTATACGAAACAGTAACAGTGTGTCAAACATTCCCAGTAAACTCACATTAAACAACTTTACTAATTTACAAACAAATTGCCTTGCGACCAGCCCTTTTCACTCAGAAGGGCTGAGTGAAATAAGCAGTTACAAAAGTTCTGACAACGAAACTTGTAACGATATAAATCAAACGTCTAAAACAGATAAAGAAAATCTCGAAATACATTCTGTGAATTTAATTGATACTCCAAATAGTCCCTTTTCTTCCCTTTCTTCATTAAGTGAAATTGATCAGGTAATCGATGACGTTTCATCTAACAAGGAAAATGAACCTGATTTGGCCCTTCATAAATCTCGATCTTTCAATGACGCAACTCTGAGCGGTTATAAAAAAGTTTTCGAAAATGATAGTCTACCACGGTCTAAATCTGGCGTTGTATACAATCCCCCACACAATAAAATATCTTTCCTGAACACTTACTTAAAAAGCTTACAAGCTCGAGTGAGCTCTAATCCGGATTGGTTTGCTCTACATCGACGCCGAACAATCGAATATGCTCCAAATTCACGCGCAGCGGCTAAGCGTCACGAGTTTTCAAAAATCTCCTTTGAAAAACTTCCCACCTGCAAAATAGGAGATATGACGTCAGACAATGAATTAATTAATATTGGAGCGGACGACGCGGTCCATTCTGAAATGAGGAAACGTTTGAAAATGTATAGACGTGGTATATCAGACATCGCACCTAAGCACAGGAACACGAGTGTATTTACGAAAACGAGAAGACATTCTGTGAGTGGCACGTTTCAAGTCGTTCATACTTCCTCCTCGGAGAGTGTGGATGAAGCTGACGTAGTACTCAACCGCTTGAAGAGAAGGATACTCAGGAATAAGTTGAGAGAGAAAAGACGGAGCCTCGGCGCAAAGTTTCAATTCAGTGAGTGCCTACTTTACTTTTAACCTGCTATTCGTTTTTAAACAAACACGAAGCTGTTTTACATAATGTTAAACGGTTATAAATATGTATTTACACAAGATTTATGTTCACTTTTTCGAGACAAAACATGCTGCACATTCATCCGAGGTGCGGACATGATTTTTTAATACCGCCGCTGTTACGAGGACATTCCATCTTGTCCAGAAAATATATTTTCTTTAAGTTCTAAAAAAAATCCGTGTTTATGAATCGGTGTAGTCTTATTTTAGACAACTTGATTTCTTTATCATACGGTTGATTTAAAAATACTATTTATATTTATATATTTTTTCGATCACGAATGCGTGACTAAAATTAATATAGGGAAATGTTGTCACTCTGAACTCATTTTTAAGAAACCGTGTATCATTATGAATTGTCGGATACCCGGATTAGCGTGACAGCCTATAAAAAACGTTTATTTTCTCTGGATGATGACAAAAGTATTTTTTTATGACCTGAAGCGTTATTTTTAATTTCTACTTATTTTCTTTACTCATAGGTACATACAGCTAAATCCTCAATTTGCTCGTCTCGGTTCAAAAGCTGCAAACATTTGACTAGCCCACTTACTTAAATTGAGATGCGAGTTTATTTACTTCTTCATTAAAATACTATTAATAATTCGTTCGTGTACATAATCAACCTATAATATTCTCACTGCTGGGACACAGGCCTCTTCTCCATGACATGGAGTGGGCTGAGTGTGTCACGAGCTCAGTGTGGAATGGTAATGTCTTGCAATTTTTGGTTCTAGGAAATGCCGGTTACCTCAAGATGTTTTCCTTCACCGTTTTGAGAGCAGTGGAGATGAAATTATCGACATAACGTAAAGCACCTAACTAGGTTCGAACCTACGACCTACATTCGTTCATGGCTATACCAGAAATAATTAAGTACTAAAATAACAAACCAATGTGTTAATAATAAAGCATGTTCTATCAATATCTCACATACTTAATCCAGGGATTTGAAAGCACCTTCAAACAGATCTACCAAAGAGTTTTCGTCCTTCCTCTTATCAGATCATGAAAAATGGAACAAGGGACCAACTCACCCTTATGAAGCGCATACAAATTGGTTTAAAATGGCGGAACCACTTTTGAGAACCCCCTTCTTTGGAAGTATAACCGAAAAGATTTTTTTTTCTGTGTTATAAACCTACATTCAGTCTCAAAAAATGTTACAATACATTTCATTGTCTACACTTTCTGTTCTTTATGCTGTGTATCAAAGTGTAGCTACGAGTACCATTAAGAACCAAATGTGTAATAATAATATTATGTTTTGTGACTACTCTACGAATATTATAGAATAAATATTATGGGTAAGTACATCGTTTTGAGGCTGACTGTATCAAACTATATAAATATTCTCGTCTACATTTTGATAAAGTAAAAATATACCTTTTGTGCGAGAGATACGGTCAAAGGGCAAAGTTATGTTAATATAACATGGTACCTGCCATTATCTATGATTTATTGCTCAGTGTAGCTACAGCTTCGATTTACGCCTGTGCCTGTGTATGAAACTAAACTTCGACATTACTTTGGTATAATAGCAGTTTCCTTTTGTTGAAATTCCTGGTTATCCAGAGGTTTGTGGTCTCGTTCAAGCTGCGTGGTAATTTCGTAACAGACTATCAGTAGCAATGGCTTTCATTTCAGTTCAGCAACATTCATTGCGTTATTTACGTTGTTGAGCAGACAAATTTTTCAAACATATGAAGCAATAAATTAGCAATATCTAAAATTATTCAGATTGTGATTGATACGCAATTAGGGTGCCGGTAAACATACAATCACGAATTTATTATCCGAAATGGATGGACGTGTATAGGAGAGGAGACAACAAATAACAACAACATAATATTTCAACAGTTATTTTCGGGTTCCATTTAATAGGCGGAGAACCCAAAACCCCACCAGGATTTATAACCTTTTTCTACATAAAATTATTATGTACTATCTTCCACCTGCCGCTTCGCCCGTGAGATATGTCGATAAAAAGTAGCCTATGTCCTTCCCCAGAATTCAAAGTATTCCCATACCAAATTTCATCAAAATCGGTTAAGCCGTTTAGCCGTGAAAGAGTAGCAAACAAACACACATTCGCATTTATAATATTACTAGCTTTCGAACGCGGCTTCGTCCGCGGGGTATGTCGATAAAAATCCTATGTCCGTCCCCGGGATGCAATCTATATCTCTGCTAAATTTTATCGAAATCCGTTCAGTGGTTTAGGCGTGAAAAGGTAACATACAGACAGACAGACAGACAGAGTTACTTTCGAATTTATAATATTAAGTTTGGATATAGTTAGGATTAGGTACTTTTAAAGTTAGTCTAAGACACAGCTGACTTACGATGACGAAAACCCGTGTTAGGTTCATACCTACCCGTAACTAAATGGAGATCAAAACCCGTTTCTACCCTGAGAGAAGAGGCCTTTGCTTTACAGTTCAACAATTACGGCTCCTCTTAATTTATTATCAAGTTCCCTTTGCTCCACTTCGATAAATTTATTTCTGAACCAAAGTAAAGTAGATCTTTTCCACGTCAATCATATCGCGTTATGATTCTTTGCCAGGATCCATTTCAAAGTAATACAGACAAAGCTCTGATTAAAAGCACTTTTGGAATATTAAATGGAGAACGAACTGCTGTGAATCGTGTGATTTATAGCTGGTATAAAATGTTTTACAGGAATCCATTGGTTACAAGAAGCTCAGACCGGGCAATGTACGTAAAAAGTACCCTGGGGGGCTGGAGAAGCCTATGTCCAGCGGTGGACGTCTTTTTGCTGAATTAATGATGATGATGATAAATTGTTTGATGATTAATGTTTTTGGGGTATTTCAGACCGGAATAAATCGTAGTAACCACTTTTCGATTTCGATTTTTGACAAATGCGTGCATCGACTGGACAGGTCCGCTCAATCTGTGTGGTTCTTTCCTCAAAAGTCCATTTCAGACACCATATCTACATGGTCTTCACATGATCTAACAAAGATTTTGTCTAGACTTTAAAAGAGACTGTAACCTCTGAGTTTGTTTCGGCCTTTCTTCTCAGAATAATCAGATAGGAAACGCCGACCTCATATAGTTTAAAAAATATGATTGACGTGTAAAAGTGTTTGTACAAACCTACTTACAGAAATAAATCATTTATCATTTTCATATTCTAGTTTGGTCAGTTTGCCACTATTTTATCCAATCTAATATTATAAATTCGAAAGTAACTGTGTCTGTTGCACGCCTAAACCACGAAACGGATTTCTATAAAACTTAGCAAGGAGATAGGTGGCATCCTAGGGAAGGACATAGGCTACTTTTTGTCCCGGTAACACGTTCCCGTTGGATAATTTCCGACATCCACGCGGCCGAATCCGCGGGCAGAAGCTAGTTAGAACATATTCCGTAGAATTTCTTCATGAGCTCGCTTCTCTTAAGGCATTTCCTATCTCTTTGAACTTGTAGGCATCCTTCAGTGAGTATGTCGTTCATCGTGGTTAGGCGGAAAAGTTTATGTTTAGTATTAGGTCGTTAACGAGCTGTTTCACTGCCAACAATCAACTGTACTGTACCTACCTACTACCTACATAGTATGATGTGAGAAAACAATTGTTTAGGTTACAGACATCAAAATTAAGCTTAGGTGATTACTAAGTAACTGTAATATGAGAATTTGTTATGACGATCATATTATAATAGTGAGTATATATTTTATGCTTAGGAATGATGATAACTTTTACGCGGAATTCGCAACCTGCTTTAAATGAGCTATCGATTGTATGAGTCAATCTCAAGGGGCTCTGGATGACACTTACTCTGACAAAACGAATCTGCTCATAATCATTGGACTGTATGCAGGATAAGTGAAGAACATGAAAAAAAAATAAGTGCTGGGACAGACTGGTTACCTAAGGCTTTTTTTTTTTTTTTAGGATGGGAAATCATCAAATGACCCCTCCCGCTCTGGGTGGAGCGGAAGGGAGTGTCAGACTCTTACTGACTAAAACCCATCCGTGTTCCTTCCTTAGCCCTTTGTATTCCGGGGCAGCGGTAACCCTTTCGGACAATCCCGCTGCCCCGGCAGGCTTCGGCCCTGACGGGCCCCTCCTTCGATGCTGACATCTCTTTGAGGCGCGCGTGGAACACATACGCGCCGTCCGGCACGGGCCTGGTCCTGATCGGACGGCGAGCTACCCATTACTCGCCGCCCGCAGGCCCGCGCCTACGGTGGCCGGGAGTCGTCATGCGGCTCCCGACGCCCGGAGCGTCTACCGCGGCGGCTGGGACGGGCGGCTCTCTCAGCTCTCTCCCTCGCCCATCCCGCCACCTCCTTCGCTAGCATGACTGCTTCGCAGAAGGAGGTGACTGCCTCCCACTCCCTCTCACCCCGGACCATGGCTTGGACCAGGGCCGGGCGCGAGAGGTCGCCGCCGCTGCCGATCGCCTCTACGAGGACACGGCGGTGCTCCGCCCAAGCGGGGCAGACCTCCACCGTATGCTCCACCGTGTCCTCAGGGCGATCCTCGCAGTGGTGACACCCGGGCGTTTCCTCCCGCCTGATGATGTGCAGGAACCTCCCGAAACATCCGTGTCCGGTGAGGACCTGCGTCAGGCGGTAGGTGAGGGCGCCGTGACGCCTCTCTAGCCACTCCTCAAAGAGGGGCCTTACCGCCGCTATCGCGGCGTGCCCTGCGCTGGGTTGCGACAGTCGCGATTTCCATGCCGCCATGAGATCGCGCCGGAGGTCCGTCCGCTCCGCAGCAATTTGCCGCGGAAGCGGGTTTTCCCCCCGGCGTAGTGCCTCCGCGCGCCACTCAAAGAGGCGCGCGAGGACTATCGCCTCCAGATCCCATGGCGGCAGTCCGGCAAGGAGGCTTGCCGCCTCGCGCGAGATCGTGCGGTACCCCCGTATCAGCCGTATGGCTACCACCTTTTGGGGCGCGTTCAGGTAGTGGGCGGCTCGAAGCCGCAGTGAACGCGCCCACACCGGGACGCCATATACGGCCATGGACCGCACGACCCCCGCGTAAAGCCTCCGGCAGGAGGCGTTTGGCCCCCTCAGGTTGGGCAGGAGCCGCTTGACTGACTACCTAAGACTGAGACTGGTTACCTAAGGCTCATTACAGGGTGTTGCTCCGCTCAACTGTCGAAAAATCGATATTTCATTTTTATCAATAGAATTTCAATTGTGTCTCTTTAGCCACAGTTGAGAAACTACTTAGGAAACATGTGTGTAGACTGTAGTGTAGACTGCGATCACATATAGGAGTATCTATGACTGCGATAAGTCTATCGCAGTAAGCAGTAATTAAACCACTCACGCGCCCCGGTTTTCCCGTGACGTCATCATCTCTACTTCTCCTTCGGGTATCATGAAAGACAAACAATAATTTCTCCAATATCTCCTATCTCCAATATTTTCGATCACTAGTTCCCGTAATCGGTAATACCTCCTTGTAAAGTCCTCCGTCTTCATTACTATCATCTACATGAGCATGCCAGTTTACATTGTCCGTTGATTCTCTCAGAATTCTGAAAATATGACATTTCAATCTTAGTCATTTCCTCGCTACTGTCGTCATACTGGGCAGCGCAGCTGTATTTTACTGTCATATGTTAATAATTAAAATCTTAATTACTTTCGAGTCTCGTTTTATCCTTTTGTGACTTAATGAACCGTCTTCTACATCATTAACCTTACTCAAAGTCAAAAGACACGACATAATTACACAATTATGTTCATAATACATCATGAAAAACATTCATTTTCAAACATGACAGCTTGTTTCTGAATCTTAAACGAAAATTTTAAAAACGGTTTCTATAAAACATTAAATAATATTAACTGGCTGAAAATGTTCAATAAAGAATACAGTGGCGCTATCTGTCTTAATCCGTGCACACCGTTTTCCATTCAAGTTCTCAACTTGAACAAGATTGGCCAGTTTGACGATAGGACGGCATTGAAGCGCCATCTAACGGAGTTTTTGTGTTGCTCTTAGTCAGCAGGCCTTGTAAAGTTTGAAGAGTTTGCCCGCCACTGAGAAAGTGGGCAGCAGTAGTAGTCGGGTTAAAAATATTATTGTTTGCTATTTTTGTGGTAATCTGTCTGTGATTCAACTTTTTTTTAAGTCTATTCCGGGTAGTATTATAAGGCACTCATTCGTTGAATGAGCAGCAGTGTTGTTGTTTTCTTTTTTTCATTATTAGTATTTTTGTTAGCAATTGATTACAATCTAGCCTAATAGACTAATAAGCAATTTAACTCTAACTTAATATTTTACGAGATAGATGACGTTATAACTAAGAATAGTGTCAATTTGCACTTTTACACAGTTTCGTAGCACTTTCATAAGGTCTGATAAATTGATACATAAAACATTTTGTTCATGTGTTACATAATAGATATTATTATAGTGTTGTTGAATGTAAGAAACGACATTCAATTGTTTTCATACAATCGAAGACAAAATGCCTAAAAACTTGTTATCTACATAATATTATGTCAAAAACAATTTTAGATTTTTTTATAGCATCATTAACAATACCTTGATAGGCTCCAGATCTGTTGACTACCTTCTCGTTTTGTTTACAAATGTTTGATGAGACAATAATAACCAGTATCGCCAAATATTATTAGAATTGCGAGTGAAAATCGAATATAGAAAATGAGGTGCCAGAAGAGGCGATGACCCAAAAAATATAGGTACATACAACAATTGTCTGGTAACAAAAACACTCTCCCCTAACATTGATACCGTTCAAGCTCCGCCCATCCTACCCTGTGTAGTACCTACGATACAATAGTAAATCAATTGTGTCTCATTAGCGGAGCTTGAAAGGTCATAGCATAAACGTCGTATATTGGAAAAACAATTTTTTGGGCTAGAAAAATCCAACCGCTACACGGAATTTTTGCTTCGAATTCCATAAATCTAAGTAATTGCTTCCTTTCTTCCTCTGCCCTGTCGCCGTAGAAGGCGAAAACCGACGAAAAAGTGACTTTCGCATGAAAACTCCGGAATGTTGGCACAAAGCCAACACTTAGAGATGTCTGCATCTCTGAGCTTGTCTGCACTTCTTGATTTCTCACACATACACAAATCTGATTTCTATTGCGTTCTGCTTAACTAACTTTCGACTCCAATTTTGTGAATGGATACTAAACTGGTTATGTTTAGTGCGTATACAGTATGATAAATTAACGTCGAACAGTATATGTAACGGTAATAAAATGCTGCAAAATACAAGCTTAATTACGCACGAGGTCAAGGCCGTTTCGTCTACGACTATAAGTAACCTTTACGCCCAGTGCGCAAGCCCGCAATTCTTCTCCACAAAAACTCGCATCGAGAAATCTCGGAGACGTATTTAGGGATTTAGTTGTCGGCGTGGTTATTAGCGATAATTTTCTAATACAGTGTTTGTACAGCTTAAAAACAGAAACACATGATTCAGAACATGCGCATTGGCGGCGCCGCGAGTCAATATCCTCACCCCCACCGCCGTGCCGCCATCGCGATCCTACCGCGGAGCCAGCGTGCGTGGGTGGATAACTCCTTATTACAATCTTTTGTGAATACACGTTTCTGTTGACAAGTTTCTTTTATGGAAACATGGTAAAACTGGTGTAAGTATGTCGTTTTGCCTAGTTTGTTGCGATTTTTTATGGAAATGGGCTTTTTGTTGGATTTTATGGTGTTCAGGAAGTGAATTAGGTATTGTTATTTGGATTTTTGGGTTAGACCAGGTATTAAAAAATTACCAAGTGGTTCCATAAAAGTGCGTTAGAAATAGCGTGTTCGTGTAGATTATCTATCAAAATATAAATAGGCTAATTTTATGGGTGCCAAAATGAAAAATAGTACTTAGGTATCAAAAGCAAGTAGGTATTCATAATACATATCATGTGATGTGGGTCCCCTTCTTATATTGTTTTTTTTTTCCAAAACCCAGAAAAGCCTATCTTCAGGTTGTGCCGCTTCACTTGGAGGCGGCTGTTAGTTGTGAGTTCGTCCGCTAGAGCGTCGGAGATGTGGGACCAGCTGGCTCACTGGCTGGCTCGACCGCTCGAGTTTGACAGTACCCCGCTCACGTCGACAGCGCCGGCCGGCGACCGGCGCGTTCCGTCCTCACGTGCAACAATACCATCATTCAGTTTTTAACCTCCGCGACGCATCCACAACAACTTGCGAAAGTTTTGACAGTGAATGAAAGACCTTTTAGTCTGTGTTTGGTTTTAATAAATAGTTCGAATCCGTCGTGTGAAAAGTAATAGTCGTATGTGCATGACAGAACCATTCTGTGGTATTTTGTTTCGTTTCAAGTCGAGTTTTGGACCACTGTGCACAGGATCAGGCAGGCTTTTAACTAGGATAAAGTAAGTAATAGATTAGCAATTCTTCTCATACATAGTTATTTATATTTAGTCATTAGTTACTTACCCACAATATTGTTTAGTTAAATTAGTCCACGCAATGTAGAATGCTTTTCACCTTACTTTGTAGAAACACATTGTTCCTGACGGCTATATTCTATAGCCCAGACTCGTATAAATAGAACGTAATCGAGCTTGTAACTTGTATGGCTAAGCAACATTGTACGTCCGTTTCAGAAATATATTACACAGGTGGACTACTTTATTAGCATTACTTTGTTCCGGCTATATAGTAGTTTAGAATACCTACTGCATTTTGGTTTTATGACATTCCAACATTTACCGGCCCGTCTGATGGCGCATGAGTTTGATCTTCTTTTACTCTTTCTATGTATCGTTTGCATTGTAATCTACCGTTACAATTGTTAAACGTAGCTATAGGTACCTCCTTACCTGTTTCTTTTCTTAGCTACACTTTTGGAGTCAAAAAACTAGCGATATGTACGGGAAAACCCACCTTCTAAACCACCTTCTTTAACCCAACGTAATATTCAACCAATAAAAATCTCAACGTAAGAAAATGGAAACAAACAAACAAATCTACAATTCTACAAAGGCCTGGGTATCTATTACCCCTACTGAATATACTTAGAATGCAAGACCAAGTCCAAACTTCCATTATACAAACGTTCTTACCATCTTAGGAGGTCAAAAGCGGGGCCCTTCGTGTCCTTTGACCTGCTAAGTCCCCTTAAACTTTCCGATCACTATCCCGTGCTCATTGGACCGTGACCCTTTGATCACAAAAGGAATTTAAAAACGACTCGCATTCAGTTAAATAAAAACATAAACATGGGAACTGTATAAATAGAAAGGACCTTCCCGCAGCAATATTATGTAGGTATGAAAATGTCTAAAGTCCTTGTTATGATGGAAATGGCTACTGTTTATTTAAAGGCTGCATTTATTTCTAAGAAAAAGAAAAACACAGTATAATTAAGTGCTTTAGAAACTAGAAACTGCACGTTTCTATTCATAATCTAACCGAAACACGAAAAGTTAAACGTTTTGCATGCGTTAAATCTCAAGGCTAATCAATTATTAACGGCACTGCATAAGTACCTACTTCTACTTACGAGACAAATCCTACCAAATCCTACCTTTGAACTCCCGTCGGTTTCCCAGGGAAGCTACGGAAGGAAACTAATTCAAAATCTGCGCCAAAAATAGCGGAACAAATCGTATTGTATGAGCTTTGCTCGGCAAATCCGTATCTTCATAAGGTGGGATTTCCCGTATTATCGCTGTTGTGGGGTTAACAGAAGTTGCAGTGTATACAGGTGTTAAAGTATCGCTTTTATTACTGCTTTATGTGTGTTACTTTGTTACGCCCGTGTTATGTAATTTGTGGGACGTTATTGGGTTTTATACGTACAAGTTTCTGAAACGCAATTGACCGACCTTTCACTGTGCTTTTTAGTTCATTCGAACTGTTCTTTATTTAAACATAATTATATTTTTTTCAAGAATATGTGGACTGGCCAGTTGGAATGCGGAGCCACAGTCCAAAATTTGTTCTTTTACTTGAAGCGAGATCAAAAATGTATGCCCAGAGCACATGAAAACTTCTTCTCTATTCTAAACCAACAAATAAATACTATGAATGCAATCTTCTACGGTACAAAAATAAATATCCAAGCATAACTGGGTGTTCCAATAACGCTAAATAATAACTGTTATTTTAGAATTTCCGTCTGTCTATCTTCCGACTTATCGCTTGATGGCGATTTTAGGTCAAAATATCAACCGCCAGGTTAGAAAAACAACGTCAAAAATTTTGACGAGGGGCTTAAGAAAAGACGTTATTAGTCAAAATGAAGGAGTCCTTTCCTAGAACTCCCACATTCATTAACGGTATTTATTTCTTAGAAGTAAGACTGTCAAGACACCGGCCTCCATTGTGAATTTATAGATGAATGCAAAACTTACTCCAACTTCGTTTGATATTCATTTTGCAATTTCACTTTTGAATTTCTTGAACTAGTTACGTGCTGCTACTTAATTATGAGCTGATTGGTTTCTTTAATTATTAAAGCATCGTGATAAATTATTTATTTTTATGTTTTGTAGATCATTCAGCCGTTCCTCTAGATCTTTTTCTATTTACTATCTTTTTTTATTTTTACAAAATCTCTGTTTATTCTAAAGGATGCTTACAGAATTTCTCTCTAATGGACAGACATTTATTTTGCAATTATTCAAAGCAGTAACCGTCAGCTGTGACGAATACTTTTTGATGTTTGACGTCGACATTATTCTAACTACAGAATAAATATTCAGTTTGGCTGATATTATGTAGATGGGACTTCAGAGGAGCAGCGAAATGGGTAACAGATAGAAAGAATATTCTTGCATGCATACGAATTCTCTAAACTAACTGTCGAAATCATACGAAAGAAATGGGTCTCTCTATTAATTATCGTTCAGTTGCTGTTGACCTGTATTCATACAAAAAAAAGTTATTTTAAACAGCGAATACCTATTTACTACAGAAGGTATTTTCCATGAAACCTTACAGGGAGAACCCTTAACAGTTTCGCTACAAAAATATCAATAAGGTTTACAGAGTACAGGAAACTTATACTAAAGTCTAACAACCATACTTCTATTACCGGCGCCAGCGCCGAGACGTCCCTAAGCCGGTTTACTGCACCGCGACGACAAACAACTCCACCGTCACTTAATATAATACGAAAATTTCAAAATCTCTCGTTGAAACTTCTAGAAAAACATCCAATAAAGACGACAACAAACAGATATGGAGTTACTCCCGTAGAAGCCACTTTCGAACAATGTGCATAAATTTAGGCACTTAAAACTAATGCGGCCGACAACTACTAAGTTCTAAAAGTTACAAAGTTGAAGAATACACATACGTAAAGCTTTTTAAAGTTTCAACCACGGTCTTCGCTAGCGGCTTTGTTGAACTACAAACTGTAAAAGGCGACACGACACACTGTTTTACAGAAGCCTTGTTTCTGAACCTACTTGAATCAGCACATGTTGGGAATCAAAGCTACTGGAATTCCGATGCTCCCGTGTTATATTTTTGATTGGATAAGGTCGGCACAAGTTTATTTTGATAATGCACATAGTCACATAATGACAGCAATTTGTCACCTGTTCAAGGGTCCTCATGGTGATTACACAAACTAGTTTTATCAAGATATTGCGGTTTTAATTCATTAACTCTACACTTATGTTTGACCTTCTCATGGTAATGGCCAATTGAAACATATTTCCTGTTTTATTATTTATTTATATATTGTTAAAGCACTTCAACGATTCACTAAAACATACACAAACAAAAATCACATTCAATTTTAGGAATTGAGAATTCGTCACATACAAAAGTTCACAGCGCTAGAACAGAAATGTGTGTACAACATGTCGTTAGTTGTTTACATATAAGTTAAAAAAATTAATAGAAAAAAAAATAAGCTATGTTCACAAATACGATCGGATATAAGTACAAATACTTAAATGTTACATACTTCCTCATTTGAAACGTGGCTCCATTCAGACTCATCAAATATTTCCCGAATTCTTGGCAAGATCCGCCTTTCGGTTTTCTTAATTATTTTTTTGTAAAAACCGGAAGCTCCGAAATCACCAACAATATTAAGAATATTTATTACTTATATGCCCTTTTCGAACACCTTTCATCATTTTTCTGCTGCTGACATAGGTATTCTCCCTCTCAAGACTGTCACGACGACGGTCATAAATACTCAATTTGCAAACATCAAACTTATAATGTATGCGAGCGTAGGGACCTGACCGCCTTCCATATTCTACCCCTAAGTTAGTTGTATTATGAAAAAAACCTCCAAGTTACTACTACCCTTTTAGCTTTTCTCTTGAGTATGGAAAACTAATACGCGTCTTTTCATATATTTCTTTACGTTGGTTATTGATTCGTTGGGTAGTGGACGGCTGTTTTAAGGGTTCAGTAGAAATGGCTTTAATTTTGACAGTTCAACAACATTCAATCCGTTATTTACGTTGTTGAACAGACAAATTTTTCGATCATATGAAGCAATGGATTTTCCTTCAAAATTATTCGGACTGTGTTTGATAGTGTAATACGCAATAGGGTGGAGGTTCAAGCCTTTACTTATTTACCTAAGTAATGTTGCATTATGAAGATGATTCTATTTTTTTTTTTTTTGGAATGTTTTTGCTCGTGACTCTAGTCTAGGTCAGAGGTGACAGAGACAAAGTCGACGATGAAGTGAGCTTACCCAGATGAAGTTATCGGGTAATGAAGACGGTTCTAGTTATTGGTGATCGTTTTGATTTCCTCAGAAACATTTCATATTGGTATTTCGATGGAAAAATCAACAATACCTACTTGTAAAAAGTTTAATAACCAAAAAGAGCATCCAAAACGAAGTTATGTGACAACAGTTTTCCGAGAAATATGTCATAGACTTTAAAAATAACCATTAGGTATTAAATAGAGAGTAGGTATCTACAATATACCTAATTTAGAAAATCCTATTTGAACATTTACTATATTTCAAGACCCATTAAAATGCTCATCAATAGATGCTTCGTTAAGGAAAATCGAGAGTCATGCTTTTCTTGCATTATTGTTTAATTACTTTTTAATTACCTCTCATTAGCTGTATGATTTTACTGCAAGGTATAAATTTTTATTCTATATAATTTAAATTTTATAGCAAAAATAGTAGAATATTCACAACTGCGTGACTTTAGATTCTAATCATAATTTATCCATAACCACTCACATGATATAATAAAAAACTCGTTTATAATTAATGTCCGACCGAAGATTCGGTTTCGGCCAGTTTCGGTAAAAAAAATCAGATTTCGGCCGCAGTTTCGGTATCGGCCAAAAAGTGGCCGAATCATCGACCCGAAACTGGCGTATGGCAATCGTGAGCTGTCGGTTTTGATAGAATACGAATGACTGACAGAAAGATAGATAGCGTAGACTTTGTAATGGGACCCCGTTTTCACCCTTTTTGCACAAAACTAAAAAAAGTGTTTACATATATTTATGAGTAAACACTTACTCGTATTTAATAAATATCGTACGAAATAATTTGGGTTCTTAGCAGACATGCTGCTTTTAATATCAGCAAGTAGGGATTTATTCGCTTTCTGGAAGATTGACAAGCTCTAAGGGCAACAGTAAAATCATAAGTTTCAGCAATTACTTCGACGCTGCATCGCGTTTTAGCCACTCGTTCCTTTTTGCGTTTTGCGAAAAATTGCGTTTTCTAATGATGCTGAATTGTTTGGCGGAGAGATAAAGCATTGTTGCTAGGTATATCGAGCTTCTGGAAAGCGATTAAATAGCTGATTCCTATAAAAATGCGGTGTAAAGAGTTGAATCGAGTATCTGAAAAATGACTAAATCCCTAATCACAAAGGCTAACTGAAAGGCATGACTGCTAAAGCCCTTATTTAAGTTAGTGCTCATTTTTCAATCGTCTTTTTGAAATTTTTACACGAAATTTTGCAAAAATTTTTTGGTAATTGCATAATCAGCCCTTAATCAAAGTATTTGTAACAAATATACGAAAACCGACAGGTCTCAGAATATAACCTTCGAATGGTTCGGTTATGGTTTTGATTTCGGGCGAAACTAGAAGAGGAGCCGAAGGATCTGTAACGGTTCCGGTTTCGGTTGGTCACTATTTGCAATTGATTTAAAATACTTAATTAATTGATATCATATTTTTCTGGTGTTATCTATGTTTTTGTACATCACGGTAAAATGTATTATTGTGTTAAATACAAACCCAAGTGTTCAGCAGAACTTTTCCCATAATAATATCTTAGGAATCGGATCTAGCATAAAATATTATAATGTCTTCGTTTATTGTGAAACTCAATATACCTATCTCTGCTAAATATACAAAAGCAAACAACAAATGATGTTCGGCCGACTGTCAGCCTGTCAGAAACACTGCGGCCGAAGCAATGCTTTACGACAACACAAAATTTCAAGCTTCGGAAATGGAAAGACAGATTTGAATATATTTGAAAAGAGAATACTAGAAAACATAACAAGCAATGCTACAGGCAGTCAAAACTAATGTCAGATGGAAGACAATTAAAGTATTGACATCTTTTTTTAGAAAGGGAAAAACCATTTAGATAAAAGGACATTTTGAGAAACGACATTCTAAGAAAGGACCTTTTGAGAAAGGATATTTGGAGAAAAGGACATTATGCGCTGAGGGGGACTGCTGTTGGAATAATTGACGTCTCTCGCTTCTAAATTCTTCTCGTTGTAAATTTTCTAGCATTTAATTTTTTTATTTCTTTTCGTTAAAAATTCTAAACGGCATTGTTTAAAATAATGTGCATCCTACACGCACTGGCGGAACCGTACCCAAACAGTTACGTATTACGCCTCTTTGAATACATCACGAAACTTATTCAATCCACTCTTTAATGTACAATTCCAATTCCTTTTATCTTTTCCACGTTTCCTTTCGTAAGGAATGCTAATTCAGTGTTACATAAAAGCGTCTGGGCAAATCTGCGCCGTCTTTTATGAAAGAATAAAACACTGATACCTACAGGTACGGTGTATGCTTAGGTAAGTCTGCTGTTTTCTAAAAGCATCTTTCGGGAATACGACGGGTAATAATCCTCTTTTTATGTACTGAAAGGCTTTGTGATTGTCGTGTGTAGGCCTAGTCCGCAGATTTAGGGCGAGAAACTTGCGCGGGTTCGAAATATCGAAGATTTGAATTAAGAATTTGACATAATTTTCAAGTTATGGAATATCAAACTGAATATGATACTTAACAAAATTCAAATTCCATTTCAACCAAAAACGTATTCCCTTTATTGCCTTTTTGTTACAAATGGTCACTCAAAAATCAACTAAGAATACATTTCGCTAAATTAAATAACGGATTAAGTGACGATGGAATGTAAATTATCTGAGAAGATGAACACTAAATTATACACCTAGCGCGGTGGGACTAGGCGACCTAATTAGCACAATTAACACGTCTAGCCTCTACAGCCCGCTACAACAAACTCGCGATGCAGAATGGCCACCTAATCGCGCCCGCTACCGCCCTAGCTACTCACGTTCACCCTGAACGAGGCCCACTATTAGTTATATTTGAGCCTGTCTAGCTGACTGTGGATCGCTAAAATCTGCCACTGACAGCTATCCGCTCCGCATGATTTTTGAGTGACGTTGGATTTTCAAATGTTTTCGATATGGCTTTGCAGTTTTCGTCAGATCAATAAACGTAGACAGAATTTACAAAATCATGTTAATAGTCTGAAATATCCCCCTTGTTTTGTACCTATATCTGAGGATAAATCATGTAATACTGCAAAGAAAATGCCTCCTTGTGGTCCTGTGGTCCAAATCGGATCTTCACGCCCTTCGATGTTCACTGCACTTTATGCAGAAAGTCAAGTTGACAAATCAACTTAGTCGATGATGATTATGCAATATGTTTCCAAAAGGATGGGTCCACATAATATAGAACTATCAACTTCACCTTCTAAACTGAAAACAACAACTCTTGCAGGTCTTGCAACACATTTTTTAAAAGGCTTCCCTTAAGAAAACTTTTACCCTTTTCCACCTCTTTTGTATCTACTTATTTCAACATAAAATAGGTATACCGCCCACACCCTCTTGCTCCTTATTACCCTTGTGAATTCAAAAAAAAACCTTAAACAAACCAAAACGAGGTACATTTTCCTGTATGAAGCCCCAAGCAATTAAATGTCAAGCGCAAAAGAGGAAAAATTAAAAATGTTCGTATTCAGAGTCATCCACTCTTTGGGTAAAGACGTCCTTTGTTGTTGCCGACTTTTGCAGTCTTCAGCTAGTTCTGATATTCATTGTTTTGTAGTTCAAAAGATTCATTCCGGTCTGATCCCTGAGCCCCCCCCTCCACCCCCCCCCCCCCTCCTCGATCCCCTGCTAGTTCTTCTTTTGTTTTAATATTTTTCTTATCTAAAACAGGAATTTACATTGTAACTTCTGAACCTATTTTCTTGTGTTCCAATCTTCCTAAAGCATTTTATTCCGCAGACAAACAGCTGGCGTAAAAGATATATTATATTGGATTTTAGTAGGATTATCCCCATGCATTTATGTGTATCTAAATGCTCTCATTCCTATGGACTCACGTAACGGTAATTCCCTCGTTTTGAATTTTAAATTCCGCTCGAGGTGGTGAATTCGCAAAAAAAAGATAACACTATTAAATTACGCTATAGATAACCTGAGAGGGCGAGGACGAGATTTCTGAATAATTTACATATGATTTGACTTTTATTCGAAGAAAGAGAAATACATAATACCTATCTGTGCAAACTGGTTTGACGTGACTCCATACGGAAGAGATTTGATAAAACAAGATTATTTATTATGTATGTGTGTTTTTGATTCATACCATACGTCTAATTGCAAAGCCGCTGCTTAACGAACGGTATTTTATACGTAAAACGTCTGATAATAAAAATGTATGCGCATAAAAAAATCTATTAAAATTAATTAACTAATAGGTACCTACTTCGTGATTTACGAGTTGTAGGTCGCAGGTTCGAACCTAGACAGGCGCTTTACTTTGTGTAAATTATTTCATCACCATTGCTCTCCAAACGGTGAAGGAAAACATCGTGACGAAACCGGCATGTCCTAGAACCAAAAATTCGAAGACATGTGACATATACCAACCCGCACTGGCCCGCGTGGTGGATTACGGCCCACTCCCTCTCACAGAGAGGAGGCCTTTGTCCCCCAGCAGTGGGAACATTATAGGCTGATTACATGTACCTACTTCCGGATTTCACTAAGCAACTTTTTTCTATGGATGTTTACTCAATTTTTTTGTCGGAGATTCTGAATCACGATCTATCAATCGAAATTCGACTCGCAGCAAAAATAATAATAACATTTCTGAGAAAAGTAAATAAGACCTACGATTGGTCGCGTGGGAACCTCTCCGTCATCTTTTTGCGTGTCTTATTTTGGGGCGTAGTCTTTTGTTAATGGGTAATTTTACACTTTTCGTAAGTAAATTGAGTACATAAGTACCTAAATACCTTACTCTTTCACATTTAATATTTTAATTTTATTATCGGTATACCGCCAGGGATCTCTCAGTCTCCGCTTTAAATTGAATTAGCAAATAGGTATTAACTTATTTGTCTGATTAAAAGCCTGAAAAACCAGTAAAATACCTTGGACCAAAAACCATGGAAAAGCCCTTGGTTTGATAAGAATTAGCAGTTGCAAGGAAGAATATTCAACTATCTGACAAATCGGACAATATCTGTACTTCGCTATAAACTATGCTATTCGAATATTCATTAGAATCACCCAACATACACTTCAACTTTAATCCACCATTTCAAAATCTGTACTCATGATATCACGTTCCAAAAAAACTTTCTTTCGGAATCCTTCACAAAAATTCTAAAATTTTCTACATAATTAGCTGGGTTCTCATGTATACGTTCGTTGTTTGTAAATTCTACAAGTTCCAAAGTACTTTTGACTACAAAGTTGTGAAATATGTCGTGCCAGGGTGTATCAAGCCCGGGGGAGGTGCCTGGCCCGAGCTGGCACGACTCTGATTCAATAACCCTTCATATACTGAACAAGAATATACGTACAATTTGAGTTCAAAAGGTGACCCGGTGGGAGCTGAAGTAAATCTTTTTTTTTTATTTTGTTTTTTCTGATAATGAGACTTTTTTCATCGAATGATGGGTTTATTTTCGCTTATATTATACGAATATATTCTATTTTTTTCAGTTTTGTTCATTTGTAAATGTTCTATTTACATTCGTTGGGGTAGAAGTGTTCTTGAGTGAAGACCGCGAATTGGCAAACTCAAGGTAGGACGCCCTCAGGCTAGGTGGAGCGACGATCTTCGCAGGGTGGCTGTAGCAGCTGGATGAGAGTTGTTGAGAATCGAGCTAAATGGCATGCTGTGGAGGGGCTATGTTAAGAAGTGGACTGCTATACAGCACGTTGATGATTATGATGATGAAATGTTCTATGTCGGTCATTGCGCGAATAGTTCTTGCCAGTCGAGTAAACAGAAAACAGAACAGCAGATTACGTTCAGATATTCTGAAAAGAATATGCCACACAAACGGAAACGAAATAACAACGGACTTAAATCTAGAACGCAGTTACCTTCTTCCAGGTAATTTTCACAAAATAACAAACAAACATAAGACTAAAATGGCGAGTGGAATCGTTATACTTAGGTACTACATTACAGTGTAATTTAAACTTAAGTGCACAACAGCGGTGTTTGTCTGTTTTACGTAATACCCGACAATTAGGTAAAGCTTAACAAGGTATAAACGACTACGATAGCGCAATTATGTGAACTAGCGGCCACCTGATAATTTTGTGACTTACTAACGAGTAGTGCTTAAGTTTGTATTTATAGTGTAGGGTATTCAAAATAAAAATCAAAATCAAAAGTCATTTATTCAAACTAGGCTGAGAATCAGCACTTTTCGAACGTCAAAATTACATAAGACAGTCCCCCAAAAACGCCCGCCCTTCACCACTTCCTAGTGCTTTCGCTGGGGAGAAGAAGTGGCGCAACAAACTCCCCAGCAGCACAGCTGTCTGTTCAGTTATAAAATACTCGACTGTATACAAAACTAGACCTGCAAAGTATCTAATTAACATTACAGGACACAGAACATTCAATAAAATTATTTGCCATATGTTAGCTAGCCACGCCAATATACCAACAAATACCATAAAAATCTATACGTACTCAAGCTAAAATAAAAATACTAAATCAAAAGTAATAAAATAAAAATAAAAACTACCTAAATAAAAGCCTCCAGGTATAAAGGGCGTGACAACTTACATATTTATGCAATGCTGGGTTCTGTTCACATAGCTGTCACCTGAAGGCACAAATGATAGACCAGGACCATCAAAGTAAAAATTAATAAACAAGTTAGGTATTACTAATAACAACAATAAAACCATGGTCAGCAAGACGACCAGTCACCACAAGCAGCTATTTGGACTGAGTTATAAGTATAGTAAGTCTGGTTGTGTCCATACACAGTTATTTGTTTTTTTCACGGTGGCAATTTCTGCATATCAAGGTAGGTACAATAGATTTTGCATAAAAGTATAGGTAATCGGTCGGTCTGTGATCGTTTATCGAGTATTTAGAGCCTGTGAGTCATAAGAATAGACTCTTGTCCATATAACACTTACGAGTCGATCGAAGATTAAGCTACACTTGCGGCGGTCGGCTCGTGGATGGGTGACCATCCATTACGTATCGAGATCTTTCGTGTCTCTTAAGCACGGGAAGCCGTTGGTTCCAGCTGTCATTAATAGATCTTTGACAGTCGTTACTGGAAGTCAGAAGGCCTAAAGTCTGATAACCAGTCTTACCGTATCATGTTATTCAGTAACTGGGTTGTGGAGGTCAGATAGGCAGTCGCTCCATGTATAATACTGGTATTCAGCTGCATCCGATTGAACTGGAAGCTGACTTCCACATAGTTGGGAAAAGGCTAGGCCGACGATGAATCGTATTAACTTTCTCTAAAAGGCTAGACAGATTGATTGAGACATAAGAATACTGAACAGTAAGTTAGGACCTAATGGTGACAGTCTTTTGTTTTCGTCTCGGTGCGGAATGAGAAAGTTTATAGTGGATAAGACTGAGATTAAAACAGAAGAAGAACTAGCAGGGGATCGAGGAGTGGGTGTGGAGCCCCCTCCACTCCCACTCCTCGATCCCCTGCTAGTTCTTCTGTTGGTTCAGGAGATCAGACCGGAATAACTCGACTTCTGCCTATCAAGGTAAAGATTTTGCATAAAAGTATCTATAACATCACTAGCTTCTGCCCGCGACTTCAACCGCATGAATTTTATATTTTAACACAAAATATATCCTAGGACACTCGGCAATACTGCAGCTTCCCATTAGTGAAAGAATTTTCAGAATCGGATCAGTAGTTCCGAAGATTACTCCCTACATACAAACACACGCATTAAACTTTATAATGAAAAGTACTTACCTATAGATTAACACACGGTTTTTCAACACCAACATTTACTAACACCACTGCACTGTCTCATGTGAACTGAAGTGAATTGATTGGAAACTATTGTTCAACCGCCAATAAAATCGCTTCAGCTGAGATTTGAGAACAGATTAAATTCAATAGGATTTCAGAAGCCTGGGGTAAGGTTCTTCAAGTAACAAGCAACTCAAGTCACAATATCAAACTGCATTTCTGATAAAATAAAAAATAAAAAATCTGTTAATAAATAAAAATAATAATAATAAAATTGATTGAAATAATATCTAAGTTACAAAAAGTGTACATATGGTTCAATAGTGTAAAGTAGTGTAGTGTAAAGTAGGTATATATTAATCTAGGTCTATAATAGGATTATAATACTTCGGATATTAGACTATGGTATGTATGAGAAATATGAGATTACAGTCAAAAATAGAACTCTGAAGGTAATGTAGTGATATAGGTAATAAGAAGCTATTTGATATTTTTATACTCCTATCTCTTTATTCAGTGTGGCGATTAGGTTGAAATTTCTACATTACGTATTTTAAACATACACAGTTAAAATTATTAAGTAAGAACAATTAATATTCTACCATTAAGGGTAGTCAGAAGCCCGAAAGTCTGACAACCAGTCTTACCAAGGGGTATCGTATTACCCAGTAACTGTGGAGGTCAGATAGGCAGTCGCTCCATGTAAAATAGGCTGGTATTCAGCAGCATCCGGATAAACTGGAAGCCGATACCAACATAATTATGTAGTTGGGAAAAGGCTAGGCAGATGACGATGGACATTCTACCATTGCGAACTTTTTTGTCGTTTTAGTATTTAACAACATTAAACTTAATTTTTGATTATTTAGTAACAATGCCATAAAGTGTGTGTTGTAATGTTGATACCATCGCCCACGTGTCTAGTGCCTTATTATCAAGGGTGGTTTATGTTTACGCTATTAATTTTATTTGAAAAATCTGATTCAAATTGTCTAGTTTTATTGTCTAGATTACCTATTACTTCAACAGACTGATAACAATTAACAAGTAGCAATAACCACTGCACTATGTAGAGTGATAAGTTGATAACATAATCGCCACTCTGTATATTATTAGCGACCTGCCCCTGGTTCGCGTGATTTTTTTTTATTGCTAAATGGGCCTGCTCTTGATCTCGATCACGCCTGATGGAAAGCGATAGATGAGGTCTATAATGGAACGAGCGTGCCCAGAAGATTCATGTTCACAATTGATTTGAAGGCAGACGGGTAAAATGTGGGAGGGAACACAGATGCCGGCAGAGAGTTCCACACTTTAGCTGTGCGCATAATAAAAGTGGAGTACCTATGTCTGGGTGTCTGGTGGTAACAGAGCGATGGTGGGATCAGGTCGTGGAGCTCCTGCGCAACAATTGGACAAAACATCGCCATTTTGATGTAAGTTTAATATCGATTTATTATTACACACATAAAACTTCCGGAATAAATTCTCTAAATGAAGGTGAAAACCGCATCCAAATTCGTTGCGTAGTTTAGAAAAACAACGCGGTCACACAGAGAGAGACGAAAAGTGACTTAATTTAAAATGTGTATAGATTTACTCCTATGTCCTCTCATTCTTGTATACCCTTGCTTTTACTTAGATCTTCTTTTCTTTGAATTGTCATGCACGTTTGCCTCGCGCCTCGCGTCTTTTGTCTATTCACAAGTTTTATCTCCTCCAATTTTTTATCCGTCTATAGTCTATACCCTCAGGAATTCTATTTGAAGCAATAAAGCTCTTTAGATAAAAAATTCACAACTCTTCATTTGCATTGGAACGTGGAGACTCACGTCTCTCTAGAGAATTTACAATGTTTCTCCAATCTCAGCAGATAGGCTTATGTTTACGATAGATTTTACATTCAAAACTGTTTCGTCGATAGTATTTTTATTCAAATAATACCTAACTATTTAATAAAAATATCAAAATTAAATCCTACCTTAACTAAAACTATACATAAACTAAAATAAAGCGTCGAAAAATACATCCGCATCGCTGTCGACTGGTAATGTACCCAAAAGACTGGCGGCATTACCACGTTATATGACAATAGTCGATAGTTAAATTTTTTATAGTCTTGAACACAACATAGTAATATTTGGAAAGCGGTCTATAGCGTCTTTGTATTTGGGACTATAAAGCGCTTTTTATGAAGTAAATGTAAATTCTTAACTATTTTGATCCCTCCTGAGACTTAAACTTAAATTCTCAGTAGAATATTGCGATAGTGAAAATTCAAAAGTGTTTTTATTTCAACAACTTTAAAATGTCAGACAGAAGGATTACAGACCTCGTCGGATCTTTACAAAATTTTAAAATTCATGACAACAGCACCTGATCCGCATACAAATTAGCTCTATATTGAGTTGAACAGAGTGAGTATCCTGTATACAAATACATTTCAACTGTATTTCTATAGTATAATTCTGATCATTTTCTTTTGAACTATCATGAATGCTTCAAGTCCAATAAAAATGTTAATTACGGAATAATTAAAAGGGGACTAATTACACTGAAGCAGAAGCTTTTATTTATTTTCAGACTCTGAGATCTTTTGTTTAGTCTCGCTTTATTTATTTTTGCTGTTCTTGTTTATCATCCTGCCCCTATCGTAATATTTATTTGGACGCAGGAGGTCTCCTTCATAATATCTCTGTCAGACGTTTTTTACGTGTTCGCTTTTTTATTTATTATAATATTTTACACAGCACAGCCATCTATTTTTGATTTCCCTCTACGTTTACAGACAACAGAACTGTTCTTGTTGTCAAATTAAATCGTTAACAGCATCTAAACTGACTACACTATCCTATAATCCTATGTTATTATACTGTTTACACACATGCTAACATTCTCGCACGTAGAATTCGGCGCCAACCAAAGCCCCAATACGGCCATATTATTTTAAATGTAGACACGACACGATCTCACCACGATCTCGCCTCAAGGAATTCGTCTCCGTCTAAACGGGAGGAAATGACTCACTTTAGTGTCACCGCTACAAGATAACAAACTCTATAATTAGGACTACGATAATAAAGGCTCAAAGCTCTTACATCGAGATGAGTGAGTAATGAACTTGACAGTGGTGTTATTATTGCTCGGTGGAGGTGGGCGATGCATTCCGCTGGTGCCGGCGGTGCTATAAATACCTATCACGGAGACAGGGTTGCCTGTGGAAAAATGGGACGGACGTGTACGTGAGTTTTTGTTTGCGGAGAGCTCTCGGTGGGAAGTTTGCTCGTGTTAGTCGAGTTTATGTAGAGGAGTCTGTTGTGTTTTGTATACCTATATGCAAAATATCCCAACAGTATGATGTCAAAGTAAGAGTTTTGTACACAATGTTATCAACACAACTGTTTTACGACACACATTACACTTAAACATTAATAAAAAGGTCACAGTACAACCGCAAAAAACGCTATCTTTTTACTTTTATGTATTACACTTAAAATAATAAAACACCGATCAATCTGGGTGGGCGCCGCACCTGGCAACCCTCGGGGCGACCCACTTCGCGTCCCCACGCCCCGCACCCGCACCCCGCCTACGTCTGGCCCCAACTTAAGAACAACATCCATCCTTATCGAAATGTGTCGATAAAAAATATATGACGGGACCCTTGCTCGCCTCACCAAATAGGTTACGGTGTCGCAAAGAGCTTAATCCGATGCGGCAAAAAAGTTTTTGAGCTCCGTTAAGTAATTGGATTATGGAAAAAAATTAAGACCCTTTCAAAGACATTTCGGTGGATGAAAAGCTCTAAATCCAATCCCTAACACGCAGTCGACTGACATTTCTTATATTCAGGTTAAAAGCGCTCCACATAAGGAACCCACGTAGGAAGATACTCTCGTACATATATGGAACATAATATTCAAAAG
Source organism: Gortyna flavago (assembly GCA_963669345.1). Lineage (NCBI taxonomy): Eukaryota > Metazoa > Arthropoda > Insecta > Lepidoptera > Noctuidae > Gortyna > Gortyna flavago. The sequence continues at coordinate 14,850,986 of OY770129.1, forward strand.
ATTCACATAAACCATGTTTGTTTTGAGAAGCTATTTTGATGGGAGCATAAACATATGAGATGCGGAGATACCGTCACGGAACAGGTTATAAAGAGCATCAACAATATATTATTTACTCAATGTTATTTTTAATGGACCATGACTACAATGCTTTTATAAATTAAATTATTAAACTTGGCACTAGTTAAGTGGCCTTAAAAATAAAGACTGGCGAGCTCTTTAAATATTCATAAGGCTCTAAATGGCCGAATGGTGTATTTTTCTCTTTTGTCTAAAACTTTTTTGTTGGCTATCTACCGACTCTTTCTTATACTGTTGACCTCGCAATTATCTTCTGTGTGATGTAAGTATAAAACTGCAGAAAAATATTACAGACAAAATATTAACAAGGCAGATTATTTTCCTTCCGCATCTTTGTCATTATTAATGTTGTTTTTCAAGTGCTGTGTTTCGAAATGTCCGAAATTAATGGTTCGTTTGCAAACATTGTCATTATAGTCACGTAAATGACCTCTAAGTTATTAGCAAGGGGGCGTTTCTTACACACCACTGTTTACCGTTTCCTGAACTTCTAACATAATAACAAGACAAGGTGACACCTAACATTACTGGAACAATTCCAAGAAAAATCCTCATACTTACATCATATTTTAAACAAACAAAAGCATTCCTTTTGACTCCCTGGTACATGACGCATTATCTACAAAAAAAATACTTGAGACATATAAACAAATAGGTGATAAATCATAACTACAAAATAATTGCATTATGAGACGTAACACGCCCTAAACACCTTATCAGTTGCACCAACGCCTTGTATAGTATTTTTATTTAATATCACTAAGCGACGGCGACGCTCGCGCTCGCTTTACTTGGGGTTACCAAGTTTAAAAACACACTGTGAATGTGTGTGTAAGCGCGGGAGCTCTCGGTACCTTCCGAGACAATTGCAAAGTCGGATAAATGAAGGGAAGGAAGTGTGTGTTATGTGCTAACCCTAGATATATGAAAAAAATGTTTTTTACATTTCTATGGTGCTAACGTGGTACTAACACTATTCGTCTTCACGCACACATTCACAGCGTGTTTGTACATTTGGTTACCACAAGTAAAGCGCGCGTCGCTTCGTGAGATAAAATTCTATATAAACTTGTATAGTATGTCCAGTACAACCTGGCATGTGGCAAAACACACACAACACCACAATAATGTTAAGATATACTAGTCATACTGATAAACTTCTCAGCTGTGTTTTCTTACGACTGCAAGGTGCAGTTTCAAGAATTTTGATATCAGTCGTAAATACAAATACATAATGAATGTATGATAGTTTTATGGGGACTTGATAACATTTTGCAATAAAACGTTCTACCTGTCGGGATGAAAAACATGATAATTCATTTTTCTTTCTTTCAAATGGGTAAATTAGATTGTCCTAAGTATAAAATTACAATTTGCGATTGTATCATTCTCAATATTTTTTTTGGGCAATCGTATTTTTCTAATTTTTTTTGTTGCTACCCTTTATTTCGAAGAACACAAAACAAAATTCTGCTGCCCGGCGCTATTCATCGTACTATGACAGTGAAGGAAGAGGGAGTGCACCTGTGTCTGCGCACACACTTGTGCACTAAAATATCTCCTGCGTAGTTGGCTAGTTAGTATCTGTTGAGGTTAGCCGCCATGGTCGAAATTTAGTCTGGACTTAACAGCTGCTCTATTCTGTAAACTCTGATGAAGTGAGCTGTCATTCTACTTGATACTAAGGATTGACACAATAATAATTGGCAGCTCATTTCACCTAAGTTTTCGCAGAGAGATTTTTACAGAAAATATTGCAGATTTTCGAGGGTCATTCCTCTCCAGCAAGGACATCTTATTGTATCACATTTAAGATATGCTTCCTAGTATTTTATTCCCGTAATAAATTGAACTTAGGGGCCATGCCTCTTTCTCTTGCAAACTACTCGTAATCCCATGCCTCATCATGGGGATAAAGGATCGTTTCAATAAAATATGTGACTGCCATTAATTTATCCTTTTTATTTATATTCTTATTTGTTAGTTCTTGCACTATTTCTATAATTTATCGATGTTGGTGTTTCGATGTGTTATTGTTTGTGTTTAGAAATAATTAATCAAACAATATTTCTTACATCAGTTGAACAAGTAAGATGAAGAAAACAGTTCTTTACAAAGCTAGTAGCTCCCATCATCCACTTATATTTTAACGATATTTAATTAATTCAAATCATAATGAAACGCAAACATTAAAGTCACTTCGTTGATTCCGTTTTTCTAACAAACATGACGCTTTTATAACCCTCACAGACACAGTAGGGTTACCACAAAAACTTTGATGTTCAACCTCTGCGCAAAATTAAACCAGTTTTTGTGCCACTAACATGAGATAGTTTCGTAGTTGGAGGGTTAGCAAAAGAGCCTTTTTATAACCATTTTCCAGTCGACATACCACGCTTATGTTCTTTGAGAATATATGTTGTACGTGTAGCTTCCCTCAAATAATAACGAAATATATTGGTTATGTGAAAATAAGTGAAATCTTTTCCCTTTGCCTTTGTTGTGGATTTCTATTGTATATATTTTGTAATTTCGCTTACACTTTAATTTAAAAAGTTTGGGTTGAGGTCTAGGTACTCTTGTTCCTCAATAATAGCGCTTCGAATAGCCTCTGTCTTACCAAAACCTTTAAGGATTACGTAACAAAGGCACAGCTTCATGTAGGTGCCAAAATAACCCCAGTTGTTTACACACCGAAAAACATTCTACGGGACTGGTGGCTGCTCAGATATACAAAGCATGTTAACCATCAAGGAAATACTACCATGACCGTGTAAAGGGATACCCGAATACAATTGGCATTCGTCCGCGTTCAGCAAAAGGGCGGCTCACAGCTACCTCCATTAAATCCGCTACAATAGGGCAATAGGGCATCCGATAGGCAAAGTAAATTTTCTATCCCTGGCAATCTTAAATTTACAAAATTTACAAAACGTATTAACAGATGTCACGTGTGTAATCCATTGTTGCATAGCAGTTTGCAAATCTTTAGGAGCAAGTTTGGGAAGAAGGGTTTAATGTAAGTTTCTTAAGATTCGGTGTTACATGCATTTATTTTTTTGAAATACGTAAAAACGAAAGTCTATAAACTTAAAACTTAGGTGAAGTGAGCTGTCAATAGTGTCAATCTCGAGCATCAGGTGGAATGACAGCTCATACTCCCTATTCATATAAGTTTTTTGAAGGTTTTTACAGAATAGACAAGTTTTTGCTAGATAGTAAGTGGTAACTGTCTGAAAATATATGAACCTGATCGGCTGAGTTTTGCGATCTAACCTCGCCTCGTAAGAAACAGCCAAAGCCAAGTGTAATCGATGATACCGTGTCGGCTAGTTATGTTAATGTTGTGTGTGTGTGTCAGCAGTTATTTCACACAATAGGAGGAGTAGATTTTCACCATCCACGGTATATTATTACACAATATACTCATGATACGGAGCCAGTAAAGATATTTCAGCGTTTGAGTCATCAAAATACTCGTATGTCTAAGTAGTAGTTGACATAGCTCTTTTAACATTCTCAAGTTTGGTATACTTCTAAACTTGTGATTTTGCATATTTTTTTCCAATTCATTCGAGAGTTATTAAGTACATTTTAGCAGCCAGAATGGTGAAGACGCACTTTCTAAAACTTAACACTACATAACTTCACGGCTTCATGCCTGTTTTCCAGGGTTAGGCAGAGTAGGGTTTTGGGATGCTTACTATGTTACTCAGCTGAACGCTTGCGCTCGGCGCATCCTAGACAGTCACACTCAACACCTTATTAGACTGGCCAATTCTTCCCTTGCGGTTTCAGGACTAACGCCTGCCTGGTTTGCGACCACCCTCCCGCCGGAGTCCGGCGTCAAGCAGCCTGCTGTGTTTCGTCGATCCGTGGGAGTTCCAGTGCTTTAGGCATCTTCTGGGCACTCTCGTTCCACCAGAGACCTCATCCATTGCTTCCCATCAGGCGTGATCGAGGTCAAGAGCCATTCAGCAATTTAAAAAAATTGTACTTATTAATAGTACACCCATATTTTGCCAGTTATATCCCCATGTAATAGGGGATCCTATTGGCATCATTGTTCTATTCTGAAACTATTAATTTGTAATGGTAATTAAGTAATCAGATCATTTCTAATGCACTTCTCTATAGACCTATAAAAAATAAATTCAAGCCTTGAGGACACTGTATCATATCCGGTGATAACTTAGTGCCTCCCATAACTCCCTAAAGTAATGCCAAAAAATATAGGATGCTTTTAAAATTTTACCAAGAAAGATAATGACGTACTGTTAGCCTGCATCATCCCACTGCTGAGCAAAGGCCTCTCCCAAGACTTCCAGCTCTTTCGATCCAGGGCTTAAATGGACCACTGGTCGTTTGTTTTGTCCAGCTCGTCCCGCCATCTTCTACGGGGACAATTACGTAAACCCTTATTTAATTAGTTTGCACTCTTCGACTTTTCGGCATGTATGACGTATGATAGTGGCAGTTACCATGAATAAAATGCGAAGGTAACACAATACATTAAGCATTCGTTAATTAACCTAACACCTTTTAAAAAAGTTGTGTCATATTCATAGAAGACACATTTATAGTGTTTACTGGAATAGAGCACGCGTAATAATGGCTGCTGAGTTAGTGTTCTAACAACATGAACTATCTGATCTGTCATAGTTACATAATCAGCCTATAACCTGAAATCATGAAAAAAAACAGCTGTTCCCTACATATTGACGAGTTATACGAACATAAATGTAGAGAACAGCTGATTTTTTTTCACGATTTCTGTTTTGGTCCCGTAGTAAAAGTTGTTCATAATGATGCGTACAATGGCCTTTTAAGAGGTTGCTGGTTATTTTTCCATTGACCCTGTATGTTACAATACAAGTACATATTTATTAAAAAATAAAGAAAAAGGCAGGAGCTCATTGGGCATTAAAAAATTCGTCCGCATCGCTGTCAATGAGATAGTGCCAAAAAGGCTGGCAGCATTGCCACGTTGGATGGCAATGCTGATTCTTCGGGCTAAAAATAGGCCAGCCCTCTGGTCACGTAAAGAGTCAATCAACCGCTTGGCGATGACCCCAAATAAAATTAGATTACGAATTAAAACATTACGCCTAATAGGTACGTTTTTGGCCACATACGACAATCGAGAAAATAAATCGATCATTATCGTAGAAAAATTATACCTACTTTCTCGTCTCCAGCCCCTCAGTAATAGCTACAACATTAGGCCCAGGCTCTGTCTTATATGATATTATATCGAGCAGATTATCGATTTCCGATTATTCGTAAAATATGCTTACTACCCTTAAATGTTGTGCAGCTATTACGGCCCTGACTTGTTCTATCTTATACTAGATTTTATCTGCCGTTTGCTCCAGAGCGGTAAACATGTTTGGTCCACGAACTGTTTAGAGACAAATATATAAAAAAAGTGCTGGCTCTGCTGAAAAATATTCAATCATTGACTTGAGTTTTTGTGGACGTTAATAATGGGTGTGAAATTGTGAATATTATATTTGTACGACGATATACAGCATGACAAAATTAAGACAAAGTATTCTCTTTCATAATCAGCCTATAATGTCAGCCTGTAATGTTCGAGAAGATGTGTGCTTTAATCTACCACGCGGGCCCAGTGTAAGTTGGTAGATTTCACATGTCTTCGATTTTTTAATTCTAGGACAAGCCGGTTTCTTCACGATGTTTTTCTTCACCGTTTTGAAACCAGTGCTGATGAAATTACACAAAGTAGCGCCTAGCTGCCAGGGTTCAAACCTATGACGCAGGTCTACGTAAGTCCGAGTCGTTACTACTGGACCACCACTGCTCTCATGACATATTCTCTTTACTGTGACCAAAAACATATTTCTTTTTACGTGATCTCATCGCAGTTTAGGTAAATATTTTAACAGGAACGTTGAATTCAATTAAGCTAGAAAAATACATTGAAACAATTAAGATGCTTCCAGAACCGTCACTTTATATGCCCCTAATTAATCTAAAGACGTTTATCAAAAGGAACATTGCTCCAGATCGAAAATTAAAAGACTTATTCAATTTGATCGCACCTGCAAATACCATCCAGAATCCTCACTTCATTGGGTGAGTCCGTCACTTTAGATATTCATTCGTTCCCATTACGTTTGTTCTGGATTTACTTTCATTTCTATTGAACGAGTGAAGTTGAATAAGATTCTTGGAGACGATGAATTGTGTCGACTGTCGTCGACTCCAAGAACTTTGATTGGTGCTGGTGACTGATAAAAGGAGATAGTCAAAGACTTTGTTACAATAGTAGATAGATATGTGAAGTTTCCGATGATTGAACATATTGTAAAATTTTAACCAAAAAACAAGATCATTTAAAAGTTAAAAATTTCAAGAATCACGATACAATTTATTCGAATGTTTATTTTAATCATAGGGCACATTAAAAATTAATCTCAATTGTAACAAAATATGATAAAATACCGCATCAAAAGACGAAATTAAAGCAATATCAAGTTCCTTACAATGACGAGTTGATTTCTATAATAACAATTCCATGGAAGTTCTAAACAGTCTAAATAACAGCTAGAAAAAACATACAACCGAATTGAGAACCTCCTCCTTTTTTTGAAGCCGGTTAATAATAGTAACGTTAGTTTAACGTAAAGATGGAGGCAGGCGTCGCAGTCTACCGTCTACCGTCTCTTTGTGACCGTCTTAATTGTCTAGCGAGATTTCATTGCGGCCCAAATCCGGCCCCGACTTCCAGATAAATCCCTAAAAGTACCCTCTACTTTACCCCACGCTCATAACAGATCGACTTTCAAAACATACCCTACATATTTTAAAAAGTACGAATAAATCTTAATTAGCTTCGTTATTTTAATTCGAGTTTTAAATTTCAACCTTGTTACATTAACTTTTTATGCCTATGAGAACTTGACTGCACTTTTACCATTGTCTGCCTTTGACAACAAAGCTCTTACTTTCCCCAAAATAACAAGATTAAAAACATAGATCAAGAGATTTTCGGAGTAAATTCGAAAACTCCGTCGAATAGAATTACTTGGGTAATCAACTAATCATTCAGATGATCTTTGGACCAAAAGAACTAATCGAGCGTTCGGCTTTGCTGAGGAATTCCGAATTACTGTTCAACAGTTTTTATGTACACGACGACATACAAGCTAAACATTTCCAGTTTTAGCTGACCTCGCATTTTATAGGTTTTTCGTAATATGAGAAGTCAGGTTATACTGAAAATATATAGCTTGATACGTCGGCGTACAAACAAAATGTTAATATATGGTGTACCGATATAATTCAATATCCTGTAGTCACAATACCGTAACAAATACATCTGAACAAGAAATAAACGATGGTTTAAACAATAGCAAGGACGTCACCGTTGCATGAGACAAAAAGGTCATTGTTACGCATCATTACTCAATCATCGACGTTCCTATTCTGGGTCGAGACCACAGAATCTGTAAATAAAAGATTTTACCGGACTATTAATCAAGATAAACCGATTCTGAAAATGGTCGACCTGTTTTAGTCGCCACTTTAAACCAATAAACGTAACTTTGAAGTTATATTTTACTGAAGGCATGTAATTAATCGAAGCTCTAATAATATTCGTTCCTAAAAATATTATTGGACACTCTAATATAATGTTTGCGCCTCTTTTTGTGAACCTCAAATAATTCCTATTTTGGGGTACCTAAAAGTACTAGAGGCCAGAAAGTTGTTTTATATAAAAAATAATGTCCATCATTAGAAGTTCGCTGATCCGCAGTTTAATTTTCCTTTACTAAGGATGAAGGTACAAATGTTTCTTGGTACAAGAAATATTTTTACGTTGGATTTTCCTTTAATGTTACAGCCAGCTTAAATTAAAGAATTGATGGGACATCATTTTATACATTGAGAACGACGCTGAAATAAAATATTTTCCTCTTTTTATCTCGTATTTTTCGATACAATTTTACCATTTCCATGTTTATAACGCAAGCAGAAAAATAAATTCAAGAAAATGATTAACACTCGTATTAATTTATTCATACAAGAACGAACCTTACATAATGTTATACAGTGTGTGCACATAACTAGCCGTAGTTTTTGTTCGCTCCAACAATGGAGTCCCGTGTGTACCTGTTCTATTTGTTTTCCGTCAAACAAGAGGAAGATCGACTTCGAAACGGAAGTCGTATTGTGTAAGTTTTTGTTGCATTATATTGACATTGTTTAATGTAGTACGTGAGACAACAAAGTGAACCAACCTGTGGTATGAAGGTTTGAAAGAAATGGGAGGACTGTTCTTGTTTAATTTTTTTACGATATGGTTCTTGGTAAAACCGTGTCTTAACATTAGTTGCCAGAGAGCTAGGTATTTATGAAGTAAAAGGATAGCCAAAAGCGTACTTTACTATACTAATAAGAACACTGCGTTTTCTGATCTGTTTGTTCCGGGGCGATAATGGGTAAACATTATCTTAGCTAACATTAGTTTGGATGCCCTATCAGCAGTAAAAGTTTTGGGTATATCTCGCTAATATTTTTGAGTGAGGTAAACGGAATGTCTTAGAACCAAAAATTCGAAGATGTGACATCTACCAACCCGCAGTGGGCCCGCGTGGTTGATTACAGTCCCACTCCCCCTCGAAGAGAGGAGGCAGTGGGAACATTTAGGCTGATTATGTAATATTATATTAAAAACATATAACATTACTAGAAACTAATTGGGTAAATCATAAAACGATATAAATCACGATTTTGGAGCCCAGCAAATGTCATTGAAATTCGTGATTGAAGTTTATCTTCAGCGAGAGTAAATAACCGATGAGCTGGCAATGTTGGCACCAAATAGATAAGTACCCAATATCGGGCTGACCCACCCATTTATCTAGGCTGAAGTTCGGCCTAGGCTGAGCCTCGTCCGCCACCGGATATTATATCTGGTATGTAATTTTCGGAGTGTCCGTATTTCAGTAGGTGGTATGATGATTTCTCGCAACTAATTTTGTGACATCATTAAATTAATAACAATCGGTGTGTCATTGACCAGAAGGCCAATTCCAGTAATCAAAAACGTCGCAATCTTTGTCTCATCGACAATCAATGCGGGGCAACTTGTCGAAAATGTAGGGAAATTAGAGGTATTTTTGACAGATTGAGACTAAGATCAGACTGGGAACGTTCTTATGATTACGAGAATTTCCGCTCTGGTCGGATCAAAAGCAAGAACCACTTCCGGAAGATTTTTTTTTGCCACCTGTCTGTCACGAAACTTTCATCCAATTTCTAATAGGAGAAACTACAATAATATTTTAATTACCAAGTTGGCAGCAGGAAATATAACACAACTCTTTTTTACGGTTTCATTCACGGTTAAATTCAGAGTGACGAATCTATAAAATGCGTGGTGTGTCTGGAACTGCCTTTCGTGATGCTGACAGAAAGCTGCTTAAGGGCTCTAAACCTTCCTTCCTACTTACCCTTTTAGTGTCAAGAGTAACGATGTCCTGAGTGTGACCTTTAAATCCGAATTCCGGCAGAGCACGCTTTTGAGCGACTTCGAAATACTTCGGAAGTCTGGCCAGCATAATCTTGAGAGTTTGAGAGGCGGCGAAATAAGGAATGAAATTAAAATGTTTTGAATTTGACATGACTGCCTTAATATACAGCAATTAAACTTGTTATATTAGTCTCATATATCGTGTGAATATTATGTTATATTAATATAACAGCGCATGTTTGTAGTTCCAGCAAGGCGTATAAACCCACAAATACACGAACGGCGTATTTAGTTCAAAGGCTAAGCTCGAACGAATCGTTCCGCATCGTTATTCATATTTTATGCGCAACACATAGTGTGTAGTGTGTACATGTTCACTGGCATTTGTGGCAGAGCTCTTAATGAACTCGCGCCAAGCGGGTGAAAGATTCATTAAATCTTCGGAAGTAGGCGCGACACAGGCCACCGCATCTCATTAAATATCCCGATATTTTCGGTGAACTGGCGAATATTTTCAAGCAATTATGGAAATTACCAAACCGCCGCGAGGAAATGAATTTTGGGAATTTAGTTGCGAGAGGAAACTCAACCCTTTCAAGCGACGAATTTCTTGAACAATCTTATGATTTTATTAAGATTAAAATGATTCAATCCTCCGTTGTGAATGATAATGACGTAAGGATTTACCATAGGCTGTTGGACACAGGTTATGTAGAATAATGCAAACGTACCTACATAAACTGACGCCTTTTTCCCATACGAGGAAGTTAGAAACTACACATAGAATAATGTACCCTTGTATGTATAGTATGGGAGCTGATCAAATAAAATATGCAGTGTTTATACCTAACAATTAATGCTATCTGTGATCTAGAAACTCCCATCATGACCTATGCTTGCGTAGTCTTCGCACACGCCAAGCCGCGATTTCTGCATAAAATGCAAACCCTTCAGAACCGTTTCCTCCGAAAGGTCACGGGAGCCCCCTTCTATGTCCGAAATGTGAATCTGCATCTAGATCTCAGACTCCCCACCATCCAGCAGTTCATAAAACGCCTCTCCAAGCGCTTCTTTGACTCTGCCATAAAGCACCCCAATCCCCTGATTGCGGCGGCCTCCCGATACACTCCCTCCCGCATAAGTAGGATTCGCCGACCAAGGCATACCCTCACTATCCCCGACGACGCCACTACCCTCCTCCAGGAGAGCAGTAAGGCCACTAGTACTCTCAGACGTCAACACAAACACAAGCTCAGACATCCGTCCTTCCGTCCTCGCCGCCGAGGCCCGTCGCGACGCCCCGCACCATCACCGTGCCCCCCCCGACCCTTGCTCGAGCCAGCCCGCGCAGCTGAGCCTGTAGTTTTAAATTCGCCCCTAAACACCAATAATAATACCGATCCAGCCTGTCCCTTGCTGTCCTCTTCCAGCGACGCCCTGAGCCGAGGTCCGAACCCCGCAGGGGGTTACCCTTAGCGCTGTCGCTTAGTTTTTAAGTTATTGTTTGCCCTGGCTGGAGGCCTTAATTCGAGGCATCCACAGGAAAGTCCGGTTAAGCAGTAGCCATCCTCATAAAGGATGAACTGCGAGATGCCATTTAAAAAAAAAAAAAAAAAAATGATCTAGAAAAAAATACTATAAGTACGCGTAATTAGTAACTCGGTACAAGGCACTGCGATAATTAAATTTGCCGTGAGAACAGAGAAAAAAGACAGACCGGTAATTTGAATATTATGTCTATGTTTGTATGAAATTATGAGAACAGGAAATGGTGGAGCAAATGATAATAGCTACTAACCACATAATGTATTAATAATTATTTACAAAAAATAAGCATACTTATCGTTTTTAAAATAAATACCTAAACGAAAATGTCGGGAAGTCACGTTTGACTCACCTAGTATTTCCGTGGAAAATCGAAACTATCAAAGTTATTTTCATTTCCTTACGTTTTTTAGGATTTCTTTTGATTTTATAATTCGTAATTTTACCAGAAATAGGATATGTTCCAAGTTAATCTTACTCCTTCGTGCTTCATAATTCCCGAAATCCCAAAATCCGTGTGTACCGTTAATCGAAAAAGTAATTTGTCTCGTTGCGTGCGTACTTTAATGTACTACCTTGATTGTTTCCTAACGATTACATTGATTTTATCGCGAACTCGATCGTTACTCACTTCCTCATAAAAGAAATGCTCATAAATCAACATTTTTGTCAACTTGAATGATTTCAGGAATTGAACAGTTAACTGTTAGGTACGGTTCAGTTTACAGAATTTGGTCCGATGTAAAAACTAGATCAGTAACTGGTTATAGAGAACTTATCAATAACAGTTTTATTGTTAGACTAGTTGTAGTCGTGACTTCGTCCTTACCCAAGTGATGTTCTATCAGAGTTCCAAATTTCATCCAAATCCGTTCAGCCGTTTTTGCGTGATTAAGTAAACAAACAAACAAACTCACTTTGGTATTTATAATGTTAGTTAGGAGGAATCTTGTATGGTTGTACAAATATTGAAATTATTTATCAAAACGTAATAATAATTAATCGACCATATAATTCTGCGAACAGCTCTAGTATCTTCATAATTCGTTTTAATACCACTTTCTGTTATCAAATTATTCAGTTGATAAATGATTCAGATATCGACAAATAAATGCGTCGTTGGCGTGGATTTGAATAATTAGTGAACGAGAAATTTCGCGAGCTCTCAGGCAACTGTCAAAAATGCCAACGTGTTTTCGGAATTCACACTTTCACAGCTAGAGAGAAAATTTAATTGAAACATGTGTTCGCACTTCCTCAAGGTACGCTTTAAACTTATAATCGTATCCATAGAAAGCTGTATATAAGTTATACTTACAGTTTGAGTTGGTAAAAGCATTTCTAGTTACTTAGTTAGATACTTGTTTCCGTTCTGATTACGTCGACTGGTACAGACGCCAGCACAACAACCTATCCGAAACTGTCAAATTTTCCCAATCAACTTTGAACCTTATGCTTTAGCGATAAAGTTGAAAATCTATCAAAAAAGTTGACAGATTGTAGTAACTTGATGTGCTGGCGTCTACGTCTGTACAATAAATCAATAGGTTTGCTTTGACGACTTACTCGCAGGTAACCGTAAGTGTATCGTTGCTATCAAACATCTAAGGCAACTCGAAACGCGTGTCATGTGAGAACTAAATGTACACACATTAATGAACTGTTTATGTTGGATTACATAGTGGTGGGTGGGCCCGGGCAACGAAAATGACATCTACATCTTTCCGTGGGTGCGGTTGAATACTGAATGCGCAGTGATAGATACAAATTAAAATTTTCTTACGTTTTTTGCAATTTTCAGGTCAATGTCAAGTTGTATCTTGAACAAAATATGATTCGCGACTATAATAGATATGTATTTACAGAATTATCTTTTTTTAAATAAGACATTTCGAAAATGTAATATTTTCGAAATGTCTTATTTAAAAAAAGATAATTGGAAATCTTTGTTTCTATAGAAAATTCAAAATCGGTCTAATGTGACTGTAAAACTATTTTTCAAAAATGTTCTTAACTAACTTTTTAGACCTTTGTATCCTGCTTATGTTTATGAAGTTTCATTAAAATCGGTTCATTCATTTCGAAAAACAAGGGTTTGAAAGTTTGTAAGAAATGCCGTACGTCGTAAACGCTCTTAAGAATTGTAGCCAATTTGACGTCACAATGTGGCTGTAATGGACATGTTACGTATGAAGGAAACGAAAGGAAGCGTGCTTTTTACAAATAATTCCCATATCAAACAAAAATAACTTAAAACTGTAAAAATTGTTGTAAAACTGGTAATAATAGCGGTCCTAGCTCCTCTATCCATATTTTAGCCAAAAACATTTCCAGGCTGGTATGATAAATCCTTTATTATTTCCAGGTGAGAACAACTGCAGACGGAAGAGTGTTGAAAGAGAAGATTGGCGCGATGCGGGCGGCGGGGCCCCCGTAAGGTCCCGCCCCGCTATGGGCTCGAACATCAGCCAGCACTCCGCCAAAGGACTAAAGGGGCGGCGCGCGCGCTCCAGCGGCGATCTGTGCAATGGCGACACCAAGTCTCAAACAGAATCGTCCGTCTGCGGCTCTGTGGTCGGCGATGTTATGGGCTGGAACAGGTCACTACCCAACCATCTAGACGGCAACAGACATTTGGCCGACTACAGCCGAGTGAACAACAATTACGGGGAGTTCGGGACCTATAACCGCTGCCACCCGAAGGGCGGACGCGGTCTGCGGTACAGGGTTAGCAAGTCCGGTGAGTGAAATGTTAATGTTGTTGTTATGTAACGTGTAGCGTAACTTGCTGTGGATAGATGTAAGCATCTACGATGATGGACACAGAATGGATACCTACATCACATTTATGTGATGTTTTTCACCCCATGTTCAGTGTGGCCTTAATTTTTGTGCAATGAACTCTTTTGTTTTCATGTACACAATATAATACACTATCCTACGCATTTTACTCCTCACAATGTTCACTATCCATGCCTAACTTTCATTTTGTTCTTTGATGCGTTTCTCTGTTTTAGCCGATAGGTTGCGATTTACAGAAATCCTTTAGTAATGTTTGTATGGAATAAAAATGCGTGGAAACGTTGTAAAACTTTATAATTCTATTTTTTACAATCAGAGCACACAGCCGCTCTTAACCAAATTTTTAACAGGAAGGGGCGCAGCATAGGCACACCACACACAATACAAATTTCCGTCTAGTGTTGCAAGTTTATACATAAAAAAAATATTAAGTAACGTTCACACTAGCAATTTCTTAGTTTCTATTTTCTATGTTTAGATTGTTCTAAACAATGTTTATTCCTCTCGAATTCATGACTACAGAATCACTTAATTTTAATAAAAGCTTGAATAAAAATAAATTGTGTTCATCCGTAGGTATCTGATACGGGGCCGGAACAGCGCAACCCGGAGAATCACTGTACTTAAACCCGGAATTTCTAGACATTTTAAGTTCTCGTAACAGTTTTTGGACCTGTTCCAACATTGGGATTCCGCAATTGTATTATGTATACCTACCCTTTTATTAGTCTTTCCCTTTAACCTACTTTCATTGAGAAAATAAAGGCGAACCGTTCCAGTGGAAATGATTTTAATAAAAAGAAGTTAATCTTTGTAGCCGTTAACAAAAGGAAATCATTTGGACTGTACCCTTTAGCCCTCCGACGCCCTCCCTTCGGAACTGAGCAATTCAACGAAGAATTACACATCTTAGCGCCATTTTGCAATAATATAAACGAGCTTTTGGTAGAGGACAACAATATCACATCTTTTTTAAAAGTGTTTCCCTTTCTTTCATTCAAATCTAAACGAAGTTCACGTGAGAGTTGGATTAACTTTTTAATTGTTTACTACATTACATCTTCCACCATCAAATCTAAGCCTTTGTTTGTCAAAACAAAGGCTCTAATCGGACTATGACAATCTTACATTTCATGGCTTGTGATCATCTTAACTGTAGCTTTTGTGTATGTACCAATTTATTTGGTGTTTAGTCAGATATGCCCCGCACTTCTTTCAACACCTAATTAATCTTCTGCTATCAACTATTTCACAACTGCAATAACACTCTGTCTGACATTCCTCTTCGCAACCAAAAGATCTTCAAATCGATAGTAAATCTATAACCCTCCTTGCAATTATTTCAACACCTAATCAATGTTCTGCTATTAACAGAACCACAGCTACTTTACAATCTTTAACTTTACCAACTCCAATAAACACTCCGTTTGAATTCCTCCTCGCTCCCTGAAGAGTCTTCAAATCGATAGTAAATCTATAACATCCTACTTCAAATTCGCCTCACGTCTCTCGCCACTCGAAACATAAATAATTTTTCGTGCAAAATAACGTCTACATAATATCCAGTCGGATATGTATTCTGGTCACTTTATCGCTGGTTCTTACGAGTTTTTATCGTGAGAGGACGGCCTAGAATTAATGGGGGTGATTACTGAAGCGGCTTAATAGAAATATCGCTAAGATGGAGATAAAGACATATCAGAATGATGATGATATTTTGTGTGTTCTTGGGCTATCTGTAGTTAGTCTCGGTGCTAATTAAATCAGTTGCTTGGGAAGTCTTAGCTGTAGTATTATTGAGTCATCAATCATCATTGAGGTCTCATTACATTTGGATTGCACGAATTGATTGCACACAAATGAAATTAAAACAACGATAATCATTTACTTCCTCATCACTACAGTTCACCGTCTGACTATTCATTTACAATTACTATGGTCAAGAAATAAACATTTTAGTTTTTTTTTTTTGTACTTCCTTGTTATACTCTCTGATTGTGTCTTCTAGGATATATCCTGTTCGAAAATATGTTTTGAATGTTTGAATTCCTTTAAACAGAATACATTCTAAATACACTTAAATTCCTTGCTAAAATTCGCTAATTAACCACACGAAGCTCAAATATCTCTTAACAAGTAAACAAATAAAACACAAGTTCCTTCCACCAAGGAGTGAAATCAAAGTTCCAGGCAAGTGTTTACTTACAAAACAAACTCATTAGAGGAGTTGCTGGTTACCTCATAATCTACGCTAACAGTACAAATTAGCTGTTGAAACAATAAACGCCGAACTACGTCTTATTCAGTTAACTTTAGAGGAGCTTTTGTTTTGTTGCTATTGTCATCGGTTGAACGTGCTTTGTTTGGAACGATAGGTTTGTCAGGAAGTTGGTTCTAGGGGGAACTGATATTCTATAACTAAATAGACGCTGCTACTAATGCATACCAGATGACCAGAACCGTCAACAGGCTCCAAAATTTTCGTCAATGGTATACAATCACAATTAAGTATGTAATTTGAAATAATTTGGTTAAGAGGCTGTGTTTAGCATTTTCTAGTTTTTCTAAACGCTAGTAAAATTGTACCTACTGCCTACAAATCAATAAACTAAAACTAGATGAAGTTGCATTTTATCTTTAGTAATATTCAAAGAAAAATAAGAACGAAGACGCAATTTAGTTACTTTATTAAAATTCTCTTCTGAAGCCGCTAGCCGGGATAAAAACTTGTTCAAATCTTGGCACCTCATCTGCAGACAATCTGGTTTAAAATATGGTGTAACTCGAGCGGCTTTTCACTTAAATTTTTATGCTCTTTGAAATCTAGATAGGAATATCTGGGCCGCAGGCAGCGATAAAGATGGGGATAAAACACGTAAAAACGTCTAATGGGCTTGTGGTGCGAGGCTCATCGATCATTGGCAAGAAAAAACTAAGAAACGATAGCGATAATAAGGTAGAGAAATGTGGGTGATTTGAAACTAGCTGGTGGAAGTTGATATAATAGTAGATTCAGAAAATAATATATAATATCGATGTCGATAACGGCGACCCTTAGAAATCAATTGTTTGCGTGTGCCTTAGATGGCTCGCTATGATTACGTCAATGGGTTGGGTCGATTCTCCTATGCGCTAATGACGGCAAACTGCGTATACTTAAATTCATGAGACACGGCAGTACTATATTCGAATAAAGCAACATAATATTACGTGGCGTAAATGTGGCAATATTGTATCATAATATCTAGACACCTATAAATTTAATAAAAAGCTATTCCCACGAATATTCAAACAACAAAGCCTTTTTGTTCCATGTTTTGACTCCCAAACTAAATTCATTCAACATAGTTAACCATTCCAAAGCCTAACATTCAGTCCTTTATTCAACCAGTCTTGTCATGAAATTAGAACGTCTATTAGACAGATGTTGTGTCCTGAATTAAGGTCGTGCTGCCCGGAATGTTCTAGCAACCGTCAGATAAATGCTGCAGCCATAATTACAATAAATTCACATTTAACACTGCAGTTCGGTACGGACGCAGCGATATGTTCTGGGTACATTGCAGATAAGAACAGAACATCAATAAGAATGAATGATAAGACTCGCTCATGATAGGCGAAAGGAGGGAAGAGTAATCGACCAAATTTATTATACTTCAATCTTACCTTGTCGAGGAAAAGGCTGCAGACTGCTATTACCACTGGGGCTCTATAAACAGATAGATGGGGTGTGACCGTTCGATTTGTCAAACGCACTCAATACTTAAGCCGGCTGGAGGCAGTGGCAATGGTGCAAGATGTTATGGTCGCAAATCCAGCCCTCATGCATTTCCTTGTCCAAAATTTGCATTATGTTCAGCAATGTTATCCGATAGGCTCAGCATTAACAACCTACGATAACAACAAATAATTTCGTAAATCATTCTCCAAACACTTGAATGCAGAAGCCATTAGTGAGTAGTAGCAACATTTTTGTCGCTTGCCTTTGTACGAGCGAATTTTCGCGAATACTACAGAGTGTTCCTTTTGTACCAGTCTCACTGTTTAATGGCGCAGGGTTCGGCCATGCTTGCTGACGTCATCGCTCCGAATAACTTCGGGTCAAGGACGGTACGGAAGGGGTGGCCGATCGCGTGCCCAAAACCAGCGATAATTCTAATACATTACTTACATAAAGTGTCAACTAGGTACAACTAGGTAGTTTGGTTTTGAAGTGACAAAAGATTGGTCATGATTATTTAGTTTATTTGTAAGCATTTTTATGAAATGCGTACACACGCTTTGATATCAATCACCCAAAAAGTCATGTACCTATACATGTATGAAAATGGAAATACGTGCACTTGAAACCGTTAACGTGGATGGAAAAAAAGTGTCTTCATATATTTTCATACATTTTACTTCTCCATGTTATCGTGAACGTAGACGTCCACGATAATATCGTCACGTTAGCAATTTATTAAAGCGCACATTAGGTAGTACGTACGTCCTTGATTTCATAAAAGCTGAAATTGATATAATGCTACAGCTAACCATTGTACTGTGTCAAATTATGATAAAATGCGGCAAAATTCTTGCATTTTTTACCAGTGGAACCTTGTAAATGGCCATTAGCCGTAAGTTTCCCGAACAGAATAAAGTAAAATAAGCAGCCAAAAAAAATAACAAAAATTGAAAACTAGATTGTCTGTTATCTGGTAACTAAACCAAGGACCTCAGGCTGAACACCCTTAGGTATAAGTATGCCAGACCAATAAAGTATCCGTCGTATGTATTCTCGAGCCGGCTGCATAAAACAAAGTATGAAAAGACTGTGATAACATCGCCTTGTAAATCAGGTACAAGCCGCTACTGCTCCAATGTTATCTGATTAATTACTGATAAGATATGGCATGAAATTATACAAAGATTTTGCTTTTAGAACGATCAACATTCTGCCTTCATAACCTCAATATTTCTTCCGCCTAATGTTGTACAATAATTTCAGCAATAACCTCTTCTGTTCCTGAAAACTAATTATTCGTATTTGTTTTCGAACTTTGTAATTGTTTTTGCCTACAAATCATTTGAGTGCTAACCCTGACCCAACTATCCTTCAGAAACAAAAGGCGAGTTGAAAACATTCCGTGTTTTCGCACTATCTGAACCGATTTGTCTTGCCACCTAATCAGTAAAAGAAAATG
This sequence comes from Gortyna flavago, assembly GCA_963669345.1. Lineage (NCBI taxonomy): Eukaryota > Metazoa > Arthropoda > Insecta > Lepidoptera > Noctuidae > Gortyna > Gortyna flavago. The sequence continues at coordinate 14,870,099 of OY770129.1, forward strand.
TGGGGGGAATTCTTTCGTACTAAAACCGTTATTAATCCCAATTTGCCCGCGTCCGAATCAGACTCTTCGCTCGACATTGATATATGGCTAATGGCTACAGTATTGTTAAAACTTTTAGCAGTTTCACCTTGGCGTGAAGTATAAAAATTAGATGAATATGCTAAACGCGAGACGGTGCTCGTATTTAAACATGATTGATACGTTTATAAAAAAGTTTAAACAGACTTGAGTAAAAGGTCGTTGGAAATTGTAAGAGTGATGAGTTCCTACTTTTATAGTGTAGAGATATAAGAATCGGAAATGGTCATTTGTAATGTCTTATTTACAAAGTAGAACCTAAAAGCAACATTCTTTACATACCTCCTGCGGTGATCAATAACCGCAGAATTATGTAAAATACGTGAATAAGAAAATGATAGAGCGAAGTATACAAAAACGGTGCGGGATTTGTATAAATTCGCCATCAGTCATCGAGAGGTAAAGTTATCGAGTTTTCCATAGTGGGGAAAAATGTTGAGAATCCCATTCCGGGGTGTCGAAGAAATACATTATCCCGTGGATCCCGCACACCTGAGGCCAACCTTCAGTAACAGCTTACTTAAACGGTTACTAAAGAAGCACCCCTCTATACGTGTCCCATCGTGAATGATTAATTGAGCCACATTAAATATGTCATTAGTGGTTCGTTTCAAATGTGTCGTATATAGGAGAGATACTCGTTAATAGCAGGTTATATCTTATGTCATATTTTCCTCCCTAATGTCTTTTTGTTAATTGTTATTTGAACATACGACATTTTGTCATTTTTCTTTATTAATTTAGATTGTATAAATAATAAAGTCAGAGTTCAAGAAAGACTCTCTCAGCAGAGTTCTGTAAGTTCAACGGAATCTTTTCTCAGCAAACGCAACGCAATAGATTTTCTATTTCCGACTGCAAATAAAACTCTTAGCTCGTATTTCTCATAGCGTTACCTTTTCTTATTTTTAGTTGTTGAAGTACAGGATACTAGTAATAAATTGTAGTTTCATAAAATGGCGGGTTATGAACTAGTTCAGTAACGTTTTTAGATGTTATCTAAAATCTTCCGCGTTATTGTTTGGACGAAGTTTGTATAGGTACACACATATAATTTACTAAACGTCTTATTCAACATTAATGGCTTCCGTTTTAAATTAGCCGTCACTGCTGTCTGAACTAAGAATTCAGTAATATATTTACTCATAACCGAAGCGGAAATGATTATCTTCTACAGCTCATCCATCAATATCGTTAGAGCGTAACCATTTTCAGCCAATCTACACTAGTTCGTTATTGCCGCATTAAGAACATCCCATAATATCGATAGGGCTCCCATGAGGAAAAAATGCACATACGGAATAACCCCCGACTATCACAGGCAATTCCCTTACTGACCAATATTCACCTACGATCACGCTAACTTGCATTTTGCCCTCATAAAACAGCGGAACAACACGAAAACTTTAGGCAGCAAAACTTGTTGGAATATAATTTTAGTTGACAAAACTTGTATTCAAAAGAAAATTGTTTTTCCTTCGTACGGAAAGGTGACGCGCCTTTTCACTACCTTTGAACACTTTAATCTGAGCCTTTCAAAGCTCCTCTGACGTGCCTTTTACGTCATGCGACAAAACTTGAATTAATCTTCTAACAAAATTTTCTTGGAAGGAGGAATATTATATTGAAACCATGTTTAATAAATACTTACGTATTATTTTAGAAAAATCCTCCTTAAAATTTAATTTTATTCGTGGGACGATGAGGTCTATGAAATTGGTATCGGATAAACTGGCTGCAGAATTTTAGCGTCTTTACTTTCAATAAACCTAGCTAAATCTGACAATTCAAACCTATTTCCTATTGCAGAAAATATCTTTGTTGAAAGATAAAACGCCGAACATACATCCGTACTTACACAGGCAATTATATCGGACGTTTTGCCTAGCTCACTGCCAGACATGGAGGCGTCACATCTATTGTCACTCTTATCACGTCCCGAGATTTGGGACCGAAGCCTTTATTCCCCTGCCTATTGAATATAACTTCCCCCGACTTCTCTTGTTTACCCATTACCAGTTTAATGTTAAACAAGCCCTGGGCTAGAATAATAGTCGTCTATGTTCTAATTAGATAAGTTTCTCAATTCGGGCTTAGATCTCATTTCTTCATTATTAGTTGGTGCTTCGCTTTGAGTTTCCTAATAGATGTTAGTTTTGTTATCCAGGCTTTGAATTATTGTTAATTGCTGATCGTTTACAGTTCGGTAACAATGGCTGAAATCATTTGCTACACCAATTGATGACCGACGTAGTGGATTAATAAAACAGCCTATAGGGTAGTATGTATGTATACAGAGTGGCAAGGACATCGACACGCAAACTGTAATTATGAATTCAGCGCATACTTAATTCTAGACCCCAGACATTTCTAAATGGTTACCAAAAAAAATCTGCTGTTTCATAGATAAGTGTAATACGGAATACCTACGCCGTCGAAATGTATGGAACAGCAATTTTTTTTTTTTTTAAACCGACGAAAAATTTCAACGCAAGGGTGTTCAGAATCATGTGCATGATTCTAGACCCTTTTCATTAATTATCAAAAAAAAATCTGCTGTTTCATAGAAAAGTGAAATTAATACCTACGCGGTTAAAAGGTTAAAAGGAAAAAAGCAATGTTTGTTTAAATAACGTAAACGTAGTAACATGTTGCGCGTCGATGTCCCTGCTCCCTACCACCCTGTACTTAAACTAATTGTACAAATCCTACAATTAGTTTAAAAGTACAAACAAACTAAGCGTTAATTGGAGCAGAAACAGGGAGATATGAATCACCAACGCATTCGAACAGACAGTCAAAACAAAAAAAGAGCAGTGCAGTCATAAAACCCAATAACTACTCTTCAAACATTCCGGATCAAAACAAGTGACAATCGCCGATAGTTGTTGTGTTGCTGCCCGTAATATGAACCAATAAGGTGCAGGTGTAAACACAATAAATCACGTCGAAAGCGGCGCCGTTACGATAAGCCGACGCATCTTACGTTCGAGGGTCGTCCATTACATACTATTGGAGTAAGGAGCTAAATATGAAATGTGAAATATGGGCGGAAGACGTTAAAGCTCTGAACATTTTTTGTCAGAAAATTGATGGCCTTTCTGAGTGTTATGGCAGCTATTATGGGTTTTATAATATCGCGAGATTGCAATTTACGGATTGTATTTTTATGTCCGGTTCTAATATAAACCGAATCATTACTTTTACCAATGGTTTTTACATTTGGTACACACAAAAGTAACAAGGAAAACTAACTCATACTTACAGCCTTGGAAATATTCTGTAGCCTATTTTCCTTAAATATTACTAACATGTTTCTTCACCAAGTTGCGTCATAGGAAATCGTATCTACATTTAACTAAGTACACCTTTTACTCAATGTTTTCTACACGACAGAAAATAGGTTACGTTACACCAAAAGTACACCAATAATTATATCGATATTAAATTAGGCTGATATCGATATTTTTACCCCCTCACTAATACACATATTATATCAGATGAATGGTTACACTCTGATTTCTCTCTTTCTGTCGTCAGTAATTTGACGTTCGAAAAAAGAAGACAAAGCGTTGTGTAACTATACAGACGCTATACAACGTTTATTAGGAAGGGGGGTAGCATTTAGAGCTAGATCAAATAGGCTTAGCAATTTCCGAGATATCCCGTCAAACGGTGCCCGAGGTTAAGACATAAAGGTCATCCGTTTATAACCCAAACAATGGAAAGTTCTCTGTCTTGAATGAAAGAAAAACGGAACAACCTGTAAATAAACGTTAAAAGCTTCTTTACTCTTGTATAATTCCATTCTTTTTTTTTTTTCAACTATAAATTGGACCTCGTTGATCTAATGGTGGCAAGCGCTACATAACAGCCGAGCATGAGGGCCTGGGCTAGATTCTCAGGTCGGGAAAAGTGTTTTTGGGTTTTCCGTTCTGGAATTTGATAGCAATAGACTTGTCTACAATTACATTATATCGTGCCTTCGTGTCGGACTGCGGCCCGTGCTGCGTCTCCCGTACCACGCGTGTTGACCGCACTAAATAAGCTCGTGGAGGCCAACCCAGGCTGCGATCTGGGCGCCTAAAAAGGCCACTTTGGCAGAATCATAAAACAATTCATATCACGCAATTACATCTGTATGACAGTTTTGTATGAAGATTCGTAAAATGCTATAGGTACACCTTTGCCTAATCCTTCAGGAATATTTATAGGTGTGAAACTGTCAAACAGATGAATTGCGTGATATGAATTGTTTTATGATTCTACCAAAGTGGCCTTTTTAGGCCCCCTGTTCGCTAATAAATTCGCCAATTTAATGGTCATGTGCCTACATTTTTGTGAGAATAATAGTATGTAATTGTTGTTATTAGTTTATGTTTTATGTTGGTACTTATTATTTGTATATACTTTGATTTATGTAATTGGTTCCTTTAAGCCGTGAAAATCAAATACCTAAATAAATGGGACTTAAAACATAACTGACAAAATGTGGGTGTACTATAGGAACAACTATGCCCATCCCTTCGAGGGAACAAGGCATGATGTTATGTCACGTGTTACAAACAGGGTAGCTAAAATATCACTAGTTTATTATGCATGTGTAAAATTTTATTAATATGAAAAAGGAATAGTGCAATGCAAATTCCTAAATAATTAATATTACCTATGATTATGCATGAGAGTTACACGATCTGCTGACTATTCGCCGAGGCAAGTTTACAGCGGTGTTTACATTACGAAACTAGTGTCCTTAAAGTCGATAGAACTCTAGCGAAATAAAATAACCGTAAACTTGACCCTTGTTTGACCGTGGTTGGAGATCTAGCACAATATTGATTGGTCCTTGTTCTTCCATTTTGATCTGCTTTTGTTTACCGTGAAGTCAGGAATACACTTTAGTAACTGGCACAAAAGTAATAATAAAAAAATTGCCCGACTTGATAGAGGTGAAACATTAAAGAAAAGAGATTTAGTGTGAGTGACAGAGAGAGATAGCTTTCTTCTCGCTCATGTAACGAAATGTGCCTAAACGTGACGCGTCCTTGAAATTTCACAGTCAATTCTGGTCCAATTATCTAATCGCCGCCTAAGAAATATCACTTCAATAATAATAAAATATTTTGTTGACTTAAAGATGGTTTCATTTTCAAATGAAGCCCTAAGTGGTAGTACCTACCTGTGATTCAGGAGTCAGTGTCATTACCCATTTGTGAATATTTAGGTACGTTAGTATTTAACATTAGTAAGAATGTAGTTTGCATATATATTTAATATTTGCATATAAACTTCTGATAGATAATCACGTGGGACTTGCAAGTTACTGGCATGTGTATTTCTGACTTGAAGGTATGAGAATCTCAAGTTGACTGTGGATATGCGGATATGCCATCATTCCACGATTACAGTTATGTAATAATAATAAGTTTATTTATTTCTCTCACAATGTTTTTGTGGCACTTTACAGTTTTTTTTTTTTTTTTTTTTTAAGTATATAAATTCACATTGTGAGAGCTGGTGTTGTAATGTTACAGTTGTGTGTGTTGTTGTTGTGTGTACAAAAGCACCAAAGCACAAACTTCGTAAACCAAAGCCTATGAACCCGTAACACAAAGTGCGTTGTTTTGTCACCCCCTATTTTTGTCAAACTTCACTCACAGTGCAGAGTGTCCCCAAACACATAGTGCGTAGTAACGGTCGCACTATTTTTGCCCAACGGAGCTTACAGTGCACAGTGGGCACCATTACTGGAACAAATTCGAAAATTCGTCTAACCCGAGACTCGGATCGTGGCTTTTTCACTCCATTTCTTTGATTTATTTGACTGCCTCACCCTCGTGCACGACTAACGATTGCAATTGAGTACTCTTGTATCTGTAACGTGATTAAGAGATTTTGTGAAAGCCAGAATTTTATAAGAAAAGGGTCTGGAGGTCCTGCATTAAAAAAATTACACCATACCATTTTTTTTTACGGATTCCAGGCACCAATATATTTATGTCTAGAGGAAAAATGGCAGCATCAGGAATCCTTTTGCCAAACGTGATAATTTGTCCTACAGTAGGCTAGTAAAAGGGGAGGCGAGTAATAAGATTTTTTTTTAAATAAAAGATCTTCTGGAGTGGCGTGATTAATGAGTCTACCACAAATGACTGAGGATCGATTAACTATCGATCGATTACCTCCTACCTGCCCTTTCCAAACATTCCCTATCTCATATGAATAACCCAATTCCCGTCCATGTTTGCTATCAAAGCATTTAATACACCAATGGCAATAAATAACCCGAATAAAATATAAAATTTCTCTGAAAGCCATGTTCCGTGCCAATTATCCACAATTGAAAACTGAATATTCACGGAATCGAATAATTTTATATTTTCAACCTCAACAGTAGGTACGTAAAGGTTAGTGCACATTTTATCAGCTCGGCAAAGAGTAAGCATCACCTTAGCTTTGCCCGTGTTTTTGATGAAGTCTTTACTTTCTTTTGTTTTTTTTTTAATTGTTTCAGCAAAATGAAACTTTATAAAGTAATACTAGGTATATTATTCATCTACTTAATAACATTCTAACATTCTTTACTTCTTTTCTTTTCTTTTATTCTTTATTTTAACATTCTTTAATTCATACATCAAACAATTCAATTCGCAATTAAAGATTCACTCACTCACTAACAGCAGACCGCTGGGTCTAGAAGGGTGAAATTATGCTCAATAGTTCCTTGTCAGCACGAAGGAAGTTTTTTTGATGAAATTTCGTACAAGGGTTAAATAGGGGATGACAGTTTATTATGTAAGTTCGTCATTTGCCGATACGAAATCCCATTGGGCACAAGGCTTAATTAATTTAAAAATGTTGCAATGATTTCATATTCATATTCATATATTCATATTCATTTATTTGCGTTCAATGTATCATCACGATGTTTGGTACGATTGTTTTTTTTTTTACTTTTAACGTCACCTCGTCAGAACAACCGCGACGTGGCTAGTTTAAGCTTATTAAATGCCAAGTTTTGATAATGTGCCATAAGCTTAATACTTAAAATTTTCAATATGTACGTTTTCATGTAACAGACAGAACATTCATGCCAACGAAATGAACTCCACGATATGAATTAAAAATGATTTCCAAAATTAATTTTTTGTTTACATAATTCCGTATTCATAAAGTTCAGTTTCGTTCACAAACTTTACGGACTTTATGCATATAAAGAGGGCATGAAATACGCGGTGTTCTGTTTTTGTGTTTTTTTTTTTAAATGTATTTTCATTAATTTTCACCTTTAGGTAGTACTGAAAAGCATCATGCAACGTTTATGTTCCTAAAAGTATTTTTAATTGACTATAAAGTTAACGAAAATCTTTATTTTTATTAAAATCTAGCTTCGAGGCTAATGAACAATTTAATTTAAACCTAAACTAGGTAACTAAAAGAAAAATGCAGATAAGATATTTGGGATAGTACCTGTCTACCTATCCACCGCAATGTGACTTTTAAGAATGCGTATATGAATGCAGCAAGAGTGGCCTTGAACTTCATAAAACTGAATCAATATCATGAAAGCACAACAAAGTCCTTCTAGACGGCGCGTATGTGTTCCACGCGCGCCTCAAAGAGATGTCAGCATCAAAGGAGGGGCCCGTTAGGGCCGAAGCCTGCCGGGGCAGCGGGATTGTCCGAAAGGGTTACCGCTGCCCCGGAACATAAAGGGCTAAGGAAGGAACACGGATGGGTTTTAGTCAGTAAGAGTCTGACACTCCCTTCCGCTCCACCCAGAGCGGGAGGGGGTCATTGGATGATTTCCCATCCTTAAAAAAAAAAAAAAAAAAAACTACATACATATATATACACGTAGGTACGTATAATCTAAAGGTACTGTGAATTTTGTCACTGAAATTCCATAAATTACAACATCCTACCTCATCCTGGTAATAGCGTTAAAATTCAAAAGCGTTAATACACACATCAAAAGTGTCTAGGGATCAAGCATTTTTATGCGGATTTCTTGAGATTGAGATGTGGCTTTGTAATAAATTTATGATTTTATAAATTTATATGGATCCTTTTTGGTGCATTTCATAATTTGAATCAGGAACTGTGAATCAAATTCGAGTAAAAGATGAAAATCAGCTGTCAATATTTTCCCTATAAAAACATACAACGCATTGAAGACATTATTAGTGCTACTGTTTCCCTACTACTGATTAAAACCAACGTTATTATGGAGCGGCGACGTCATTTAAGCAGGGAAGAAATGCTCAGAGCCGTGGGAATGATAGAAGCTGGTTCCCGGCAACGTACTGTGGCTTTAGCTCTGAATACAAGTCAGAGTGTTATCAGTCGACTTTGGACACGTTACCGAAGCACTGGTACCGTGGCTGAGCGCCATGGAGGACGGTATCGCTGCACCACACGGAGACAAGACCGATACATTCAAATCTTAACTCGAAGAGCTCCAACAATAACCGCCATGATGTTAGCCTGATGAAGCCTCACGCTTCATCACTCTTCAGGGAACTTAATTAGCGACCAAACAGTCAGAAACCGCTTGCATGAAGTGAACCTTCATTCCCGAAGACCGCTACGGGTACCACCTATAGCAATGCACAATCGTAGGATTCGATGTCAATGGGCTCTTGAACACAGAAATTGGGCAGAAGAACAATGGCGTTTCGTGTGCTTTTCTGATGAGTCTCGTTTTGGTATGAGACCGGATACAAGACGTATACGACACTGGAGAACCCCTGGACGCCAACAGCGATTAAAATCCTGCCAGGAAGTCCATCCTTATAGTGGTGGAACCATCATGGTATGGGCGGGTATTTGGATCGGCGGAAGAACTGAGTTGATTTGGATCAGAGGCAACCTCAACGCTCAAATTTATGCTGAGACGATTGTATCAGACGTCATCGTTCCTCTACAAGTGCAAATCGGTCCCTTATTTCAGTTAATGCATGATAATGCACGACCGCACACCGCAAGAGTTGTAAGACAGACTCTCGCCGCAGCTAACATCAATGTCCTGCTCTGGCCTGCTCAGTCGCCAGACTTGAACCCGATTGAGCATGCATGGGATATGCTACAGAGAAGAGCTCTGCCGAATATGGAGGGTATCCAGTCGCAAGAAGACCTTTTTTTGTTGTTGCAACGAACATGGGCGGCCATTCCACAGCGTGATTTGGATGAACTCATTTTGAGTATGCCAAACCGATGTTCTTGTGTTGTTAGTGTTCGCGGTAGAAACACGGATTATTAATTGTTTAATTTACCCAATAAAATTTTAAAGAAAACTGTTATTTCAGTCTTTTTTTCGAACTTTTGTGTTAGTGGTTCAAATGTCAAAAATCCCTTTATTAGGAAAATGGCAAATTTCTTTATTAATGCAAAGGTGACTTGGTTTATCGTTACTGTGACAAACGAAAACACTTTAGTTGATGAATCCTTAAAGAAAATTTTAATTAATATCAATCAGGAGAAAAGTTATTGCAAAAATATATGTTGATCCCTAGACACTTTTGATGTGTGTATTTATGTAACTCCAATGCGAATAAAGAAAACTGATAACATGACAAAAATAATTTTGTAACACGAAAGTTCTCTATTTAACGATGGAATCGCATGTCCAATATATCCATTGATAAAGCCGATTCGATCCCAACAGCACATTTGACGTGATTATTGCATTTCACTGATGAATTACCGAAGAGGCAATTAATATACTGTTACTTAAATAAGTGGTGTTGGTTATGGGGTGAATAACGTAAATCAACGTGCTGGCGCCATATTCAGAGCGCCTAACTAATCCGAAGCACGCAAAGCGATATTTTACCAGCCGTTCCTTCATACATAATACATTTCCACGTAAGAATATGCTTCAAACTAAACAAATGTGCCTAGTTTTCATGCGAAACTCCGTTTTCGTATCTATTTAGCCCTCCGTTTTCGTATCTATTTAGCCCTAAAATATTGTACTTTATAAACAGTTATTCTGACATTATTGATCGGTTTTTAATAGTCATGCGCCAGGACACTTCTCCACAAAATATGGGCGACCGGCTTACCTAACCAACCATTAATACAAAGGGAAATAACAATTGAATAACCTCAAAAACAAAAAGCAACATTATTTGTTATTAAAAGGAAGATAAAATAAACGCCAATCAACAGACAGAGAAACAAAAGAAAATTATGAGAATTTCTTTACATATTACATGAAACATTGCTACTTTATTTACGCTCTGGTATCCGCAAGCCAAAGTAACCTTATCTCATAGAAATAAAGCTTCATTTCGTTTAGATTTACAAACAAAGAGTACAAATTCTTACCGTTTGCCAAAATATATTCCCGGGAGTCGCATACATACATTACACATAATATGTATTTATAATACGCTTGCCATAAGGTGCAAAATGCTCCTGAGATAAATATCGTGATTTTGTGGAAATATTAATAGAGACTATTAGCTTTATATCACACGCTACCACCACCAGTAGGTATAGATTTAAGTAACACGTTCTCAGTTGCATGAAGGATAAGTTACGCTTTCGACTTCAATCGATTTCACTCGTAGGTACCTAACTAACTTCTTGGTAAACTCGTTTGCATTTACTTGGCTCTGTTGTGCTGTTTCTTTCCTCTGATCGAGTAGGACTTCAGTATCGAGAATTTTGTGAGTTATGTTTTATATTCTGTACACTAGCTTCTGCCCGCGGGTTCGCCCGCGTGGATCTCGGAAGTTATCCCACAGGAACGTGCTACCGGAACAAAGAGCCTATGTCCTTCCTCAAGATGCCACCTATCTCCTTGCCAAATTTTATCGAAATCCGTTCAGTTCTTTAGGCCTGAAAAGGTATATTATGTTTTTTTTTTTTTGCGCGGATCCCTTATTCTTTTTCTACAATTAAAATAACCTAGGTTACTTCTTAAAACATCAGCTAATAGACACTTTTTTTTTTTATTTACATGTATGTAAAGAAGATATGTGTATGTATGGATAAGGAAGCTGAATTCCTGGCACCAGGAACGGTTACGTAAATGAACATGAATAATTGTTGGAAATAAAAATATAATTTTACCTCAAAAATTACCGTTTCACTGCCTCTAAACCAAGTCACGCTAAGTTATGCCCCTACTGACTTGTTCATTCCACTTACATTTCTAACCATACCTTCTCTTTACAGGTTCCGACGCCGAACCCGTTTGGAAGCTCCAAGACCCCCAGTTTGACCAGGGCTACGGGTCAGAGCGCTCCCCAGAAGATGACTACGTTCCTCCCATCGTGCCTCCATTATCACTGGAAAATTACGAAGCAGAGCTGCGACTAATCTACCCGTTCATCAATGATGGTAAGTTTTAAGAAGGATTTTACGAGCAGACTAACTAACATACACGTCATTCGCAGAAAGAACATTTGTTTTATAAATCAGTGTAGTATCTACGTAGTGACTACTTGTTTACTTAGCCTACACTGTTCCACTGCTGAGCAAAGGTCTGCCCCAAATCCTTCCAGTTATCCTTTTCTAGAGTCATGTAGTTTAGTTTCTACTAAAAATAAAAAATAAAAACAAAATGTTCAGTAAATTAATCAATCCTTTCTACGTTTAGATGATTGATTAATTTAATTTGTGTCCCAGAAGTATTACAATTTGGAAATGCAAATGTATCGTACCCCGTACTTAATTAATTACAAAACATTGACTGATTGAAATAATTCCGTGACAGCACGTTTACCAACTATATTGAACGACCTAAATTAACGGATGGGTGATCAGCGAACATTAATCCGTCATCCATTAATTAAGGAGTGTTTGAATCAGTTGCTGCTTAATTCCAAAACGCAGTAACGAACATAAAAACGTCAACAAAACCGAAGCTTTTAGCGCAGAAGTTTAGCTTTAAGCACATTTCTGAGGCTTTTGCCCCCAGGATTAATATAACTTGGCCGGAGTAAGCACCTTAGCAACACCATTCAAAGCTCGTAGCCGAGTGTTTGCCTTTGACACACGCAAGAGGTCGTTGCTATTTGAGCACGCATATTGTGCCAGTCAAGTACAGAAAACACCACTTTGAATGCAAGACTATATAAAAGGTAGGTACTGCTAATCGGTGGATGTAGACATAGACGTATGAAGTACCTTGATAACATTCGATTGTTGGAGTAAAGTAATCAGTAGCGGGAATCAGAGTGTACTTTTGAAAATTTAACCCATGTGGTAATGATTCTGTCAATTACATCAATTGATAATAAATTAACATCAATATTTATTTCGTTTAAAATATTCATTTAACTTCTGTTTTGCAAAGTAGATAATACAATATAACACTCCCGAATCAACAGTTTTGACATCTCAATTATTCACCATTCCAATTTGTCACTCTTTTATCTTCCTACATGTTTGCTACTTCCTAGACATCCAATAAAACCCTTGTCACATCTTACGATGCCCTTGGGTAATCATGAAGATGGAACTTATCTTGAACTAGATCCAGAATAGCTTATTTAAATTCAAGCTTTCTTTGGTGTTTATTTTCGTAATAAACCCATCCTATAATAGATTTATCATCTCTACATCCGCAAAATAATTGATTTACATCCGCCATAATGGATTTATGACATATCCACTGTCATTGGGGTAACATGACAGATTGTTCGATATGTCGTTTATCAAACAAAACCAATCCAATCATAGATCGGTAATAAATTAAATCCGTGTACCTACAACACTATAAATATGTTATGAACAATTTGGTTTGTGTTGGGAGTGCTATATCATTTTCTGACACTAGATAAGCAGAACTGCCTTTCTGTGTTGGTATTTGTGACTACTTTTATCACGTGGTTTGCCATCTGATGATCATTTTCTTCTTTCCAAATTGAAATTCTTAAAAATTTTCAGTAGTTTTCTATACAAATCCGACCTCAGACCTTCGGGTCCTTTCAAATGATTATCCCTCAACTGCCGTCATGGTAAGACGTAAAATGAAACGTAGTTTAGCAATTCTTCAATTACTAATGGCTTGGATGACATCAGTCAATAAGCATTTAAACTTTTAAAGTTAGCTGTGGTTTTTATTACTTTACCAACAGCTGTTAAGAACTGCAGAAAGATCGAGTGCAATTCATCTGGGTAACGTAAGTGCTTCCCCAGACGCGCATTCGGTTTCTGCCTCTGTGGGTCACGTTCATACAAGCGTTGCGGTTTCATCTGCTCTCTGGTAGAATACGGCTTTATCTACACCAATATACGTATTACGAACAGTAATAAGTAGTTCGGTTTCTAGTTCATAGTAATCATATAGTTACCCATTTCCCTTGACTCATATAGGTCGTGGGATAGTGATCGATTGATACATGCCTATTAATTTCTATTCTCAGAATAGACGGAACATATGTTTACCTAACATGACACCTTTTTTCCAGGGGTAAGTGGAAACTTTCTTTAACACATACATGCATAATGTGACGCTTTTTACTATGAACATTTGCCAAAACTTCATAAGGCCACGTGCGAAGATACTAACATATTGTTCTTGTTCCCCAAAATAACTAAAAAGTTGACAAAATTTAGAAAAGAAACCGTGTCTTTTTCTGATGTTGAAGCCTAACATATCGGCATTTTTATATTGAATATTAGGATACAAAGGCTGTAGACGGTGAATACGAGTATAAATGTAAATTTAAAAGTATAAGGGAGTGTAAAAGGTCCTGTATAAAACCCGATCTAGCCCAAAGAGCCGTGTGAAAATTATTGATATAGACATCGCAAGATCCGAAAACGGGCCTGTGACGTCGTTTTCAGACGTTTCTCATTCTGCATCTTCTCATGTGTTTGAAATAAGTAAAGCATTTTATTTTAATCAAAAATTACGTAATAGAATACCTAGTTTGTAATTTGTATGTAATTGAATTATTGTACATGTAATTTAATATATGCTATTGGTATATCAAATTATATACTGTCCATAGATTTGTACTCAACAGGAATTTCTAGTTAAATATCACGTTTAATAGTAGTTGATCATAGATAGAATAATAATATACATTATTGTACCCCAAAATTACACAGCTCATATTTACATATAATATAAATAATTAACGTACGCAGGTCTTGAATTATTAAATAAGTATACAGTCTATTTCTATGCCTTGTAATTGGATTTTTAAGCTTACACATTTCTATAAGCTAAAGAAATGTCGAGTGTCATACATTTCATAACATTGTAAGAAATCTTCTAAGCATCAAAAAAAACACAGCGGACGAAATAAGTAGAAAACTAATTCAACATCGGTAAACTTTTTGGAAAATTTAATTTCGTCCGAAATCTCCTCTTTGTCCCATATATTATATCAGGGCCGAATCCTTCCGAATTTGTCCTCGGAAAACTTCGGGAACAACTTGTGAGTAAATGGCTCTGTTTTGTGTACCAAACTGTCCTACTACTTCGAACTTTTGGACATAGCCTTACCGAGAGTCCTTATTTTGTGTTGGTAAAGGATTTTTGGAATTGAATTGAAGATTGCCACTTATACAATGGACTCCCGAACCCTAATTGCATAACACATGATCAATCACAATTCAAATCATTTTGAAGGATTTTGCAAATACATTGCTTCATATGTTTGAAAAATTTGTCTGCTTAGCAACGTGAATTGTATAATTTATTTATTGTCACTTCAAGACACAAATATCAGCGTAGTCCTGGCTCTTGTAGCAGGACGTCCTCTATCACAAGATCCAGCTTAGAATGTTTTTGAACTGTCAAAATGAAAGCCATTGCCACTGTGTGTGTTACGCAGTCACCCCCAGGATTGTATTTCCTGCTTAATTTTCGAAAGATGATTAATGAAGAACTTTTACAAAATTAACGTAAGATTCTGGAAAAGATCTATTAATCCGCCGTCTAAATGTGTAATTTTCGATGGCTTATTAATAGGACTTTGTTCTTCAAAGTAAATAGGCCATTCGGTATTTAACTATCCGATAGAACAATACGCCATGGTTAATTAATAACCTTGTTACAAACAAACGAAAACTAATTAGAGCCAAATTAATGGATTGCTAATTATAACTCCGTTAATATTCTCTGCCTAACACGAGTAACAGAGGTACCATTTAAGGCTGCGTTCCCATTGGAGCGGAGAGAAGCCGGGAAGTGCAAATATTAGAATGTTATTTACTAGCTCTGAACTTCCCCGCTCCAGTGGACACGAAGTCTTACTAGGAAGTTATTTTCTTATTTCTGACTATACAGAGTGGCTGGAGTACCGACTCACAACCTGTTACCATGGGTTTTAGTACATGATTTTGAACGCCTCTGGGTTGAAAAGTAACATCGGTTATTTAAAAAAAAAAATTGCTTTTCCATATTATATTTTGACCGCGTAGGTATTGCCCTTTTTTATGAAACAGCAGGTTTTTTGAACACTTTGCGGGATACTTAACGCCCCTCGACGTTATGACAATAAAACTTCTATTGTGTCTCGTTCAGCGTCCTTCAATGTGTTAATAGCCGACGAAAAATTCCAACACCTGGAGGTTCTCAATCCTATTCTGAATCCATGGTACATTACAGGTTGCATGTCGATGTCCCTGCCACCATATAGACTAATATGCGTTCGCGATTTATTTGCCAAAAATGTAAACAAATATGAATTACTTAATGGAAAAGTAGTACTAGTCACTCTGAAATCAACTTAATTGTCATTGAAATAACCTTGACATTTGTTTAACTTGAAATAGGGTGGGGGTGAGCAACACTGCGCACTTTTACTATACATAAGTTATAATTATAACTTAAACTGTTCTATTTTGACGGAAATGAGACGGTTGACACAAAATTATGCGGTTGCAATTTAAGCGCAAATTTTTTATAATGAATACTATTAGCTAAATAGATGGATTGACTGATTAAACCCATTCATAGCTGCCATGCTATTCTCTAAGGATACAGCCTTGCGGGCAGCGCTGTCGCAGCGGTGAAACTCAGTTTGGTATTCACTAAGCTGCGTACAGCTACACTAGCGCTCAAGGCTGTGACGGCCGTGAGTTAAACTACCCAACGGCACAGCCACCGGAGGGCAAATTGACAGTTCTTCATACATTTTGGTATTCCCTAAAAAAAAACAGCGTCGAGTTCGCTTACAGCCTCGCCCACAGCCTCGCTTCTAACTGTCAAATCCAAAAGCTCTAAATATTCGTGCGTAGTCTTGACAAAAATAATAAACTGTACATAAATTAAATTTAATTAATTCGATTCTTTTAAAACTTATTTGAAAAAATGGAAGCTCGGTTAATTATAATGCAACAATGATTAGAAGAAGCTAAGAAAAGTGATGATTTGAAGAAAGCTCGACAGGCGAAACAAATTTAAGAAAGTGTAAAAAAAACAATATCCCGTGATCAAGACTTTATCCATATTTACAGGCATTCTGAGTATTGGAAAATGACCTAACTCCATAAGCGTCCGCGAGTTCGTTCCAGTGGTTTAACCAAGAGGATAAAGGTTTGTTTACAGCTAGGTTTCTTGAGATATTATGGGTACCTACCTCACCTCACACCAACAAAAGCCTATTGAATTCCTGATGTTTGTTTTTATAGAATCCCTAGGTATGTACTTAATTATTAAGTATAAGTACTTATTTCAGATTAATGATGCTGATCTGAACATCTTGCATGTGGACCGCCCCTAAGACGACCCACTGACCGGATGTGACTTTTGGGGGTGCAACAAATGATAGTTTTGTTTTTTCAAACACTAAAGTATCGAAGAATTTGGAAAACTTAAATAATGAAGAAATAGTGTAAGTACTTGGTAAGTTATTATTTACAAAACAATGATAAAAAAAAAAAATACAATGATAACTTAAACACAAATCAAGATTGCACTTAATTCCAGCTTGATTCATTGATTTCAGGTGAGTCAGGATATCCTCAAAGACCTTAATGACTCCCTTTAGTAATCCAGAAACTGGGACTCCAGAGAGCCATTACAACAATTTGCACAGCAGTGCAAGGAACAGTGTGGAGAGGACTATTGGAATACTGAAAGGGCGGTTCAGATGTTTATTACTTCATATGGTATTGCACTATGATCCTATAACAGTGGGAAAAATTGTGATAGCTTGCTACAGCAAGCTATCACAATTTTTTTTTTCCTCATGTGTGGGTGTTTTACAAAACACAGCATGTGTAATCAAGCTGGGCTACCAGCTCATATGTTAAAAAAATGTAACTTAGATGAAGAATCTAGGTTACTTAGAATCCTGACACATCAGGTTCCGACACATGATGACTTAGAGTGGGCTGATATGTAGGTGAGATTTACTTATGTAGGTAATCAATTATGGTGAGCATGTCATATGTAAAATATAAATTTTCAAAAGAAAGAAATTAGATAGAACTTACTCACCATTATTGATCAGATACCTACACTAAATAGGTATTAAAATTTTTAATGAAAGTATAATTTGTGAATGTTAATGTAGATACAAGTGTTAGCTTTAGATAAACAATTACAATTATTATGTCATGATATTTAAGGTGTGTATTTAAAGTGTGGTGTTTATGGTCTATGTTATCATTGGTATAATATCAAAAATTAGCTGTTACATGCATATTTATACTTACCTTTGTCTCTATTTTTACAAATTTTTTAAATGTGTGTATGGGGCATGAGAAATTAAATAGATATCTGCATAATAATGTTTTTTTTTATTTACCATTATAAACAATCCTTTAATCAAATCAAAGAGTCATTTATTCAAATTAGGCTGAGAATCAACACTCTTCAAACATCATTTGAACATCAAAATTACATAAGACAGTTCCAAAAAACGGCCACCCTTCACCACTTCCTAGTGCTTTAGCGGGGAAGAAGTCGCGCAACAAACTCCCCAGCAGCACAGCTGTCTGTTCAGTTAGAAAAACTTGATTCTATACAATAGTAGGCATGAAAATAATTAACATTACGAGAAACAAAACATTAAATTAAATTATTTACTCTAAGTCAGCTAGCAGACGCCAATTATACCAACAAATACAATGAAAACTAATCCAACAAAATAAATACGTAGGTACCTAAATAAAAGCCTGCAGGCGTGATGCATGCCTGCTAACAAACATTAACATTTACTAGAAAAAACAGTTCTCTTAACATCTATCATAAACTTAATATCTAAATATATTAAAAATCTAATAGCAGCTCCATGTTTCCGGGATTCAACTCCCTCGTCTGATGGATGCACATAAATCCTGCAGTGCCTGGGTCTGCCTTGACCATGACTCACTGATTTCCTTAAATTTTCTAACATCCTTTGCTGGTTGTCAATAAAGAGTCTCTCATTTTCCAAACGCCTCTCTTCAATGACGAAAAAACTTTCAGTCTGGCTCGCCATTTGTGATTGCCTTTAGAGAAGGTGGTGAGCTCTGGATCAGACGGCGGCATGACGTTCAACGCCTATGAGGTGCTATGAACATAAAAATGCAACAAATTACTAAACAGAGGTAAAACAAATATAAAGGGTATTATGTAAGTATAACAGCATCAAATCACTCTCTCTCTGAAGGAATAGTTTACATATTAGACGTAGACTATATACATTTTGATTGAATAAGGGCTGCTGTTGATAACACCTATAGAAAATCCGAACAATTTGGCTCAACCTGGGAATCTGGTTGTACGTCTGTTCGTCCTGCAAATATATTTTATTTGTAATCAGCATCATCAGCCTAATTTAAAATTAAACATCACCTTAATATATTTTATTAGAATTGACTTACTGGTATTGAAGATGTGGACTGTTCAGTCTGGAGCATGCCTCTAGTAGAATGTTATACAGGCAGTACTCCTCCTCTTGTCCACCACCACCTGTTTGTTGCCTATCCATCCTTATTTGACTAGCTTTTTTCCTTGCCGCTGACTTCTTATCGTTCCAATACTAAAAAAAAATATTCTATGTTTAAATATCTATATTTTGCATAATCATAACACAATAATTATGTCCTATGTTATAATTAGAGCCAATGTACATAGGTACTGGATATTTCAGTTTGTTCTTAAGAAACAGTCAAAGTACGCACGCCAAGTTTGCCACCAGTAATGCTTTATACCTAGGTACATGTTGTTAACAAACCTTTGACCATTGCTTCCAACTTTAGAAGTTGCCACTTCCATCACTGTTAGGCTTGCCAGCTACTTTTTGCTATGCCGCTCTTGTGCGATCTCTCGCATATGATGTCCGAGAGTGCCCTGTGGCAAGCCAACGTCGCTCTTCCAAACTCTCTAATAACATCTCTCTACTTGCGCACGAGATGGGATAGCACTTCTTGGCATGCCTATAATACACAATGTTACGTTACAACAATAATGTATACTTAAAATATTAAAATCATATCAAAAGTGTTGTATATACAATAAAGATAAAGGTACATATTATTGTAAAACAATAGTTAACTATGTAATTAACTTAAATTTTATTATTATCTCGTGGATCATACAATATTACTGAGACACATTTATTAATAACCATGTAATAAGTGAAAATGTCATAATACTCACATTAGTCAGAGAAATACCTATGTTCAATGCACTCGCTAATGCAAATAATAAATATCCTATGCACCCAAAAGTTTAAAAACTATAAAGAATTAAGAAATTCAAGTGATTATATTAGCGTCGCGATTGTTGACATTGTTGTGTGCTAACTTTTTTTCATTGCTTGAAAAGAGCAAAGGAATCGTCATTCAGCCTTAAAATGTAATATGAAATATGCAATAAGCTCATATAATTATGATATTGGTTATAGTTTTACTGTATTCCTTAAAATATTTAAATATAGACCTATAATATATATTTTAAACCCATAAAACTCTAAGTCGAGATTGATCGATTATAATTTATAGAATTTGTTTCAAGCCCTACGTTCGTCTACGAAACAGCGACGGGAGGTTACAGCCTTGGGTTCGACGACGACCACAAGCACGCTAGTGAATACGGTTTGAATCAGCGCTACACGCTCGGTCGATCTCAAGGCTGTCTCGTCGACGAGCTCGTCGCAGCTTACAGCCATGAAATTGTCTTTTAGAGAATAGCACTGCTGACCAAACCACCAATATAATAATAGGATCCATTAACGTCCCACCGGCACGGGCACTGACGTTTTAAAACAAACGTCATTCATTAACGGCAGCCATTTGTAAATTCACCTATCAATAATGACATAACATTACGTCACAGATGTTAATTGCGAGCGACAATTATTCGATTAGTGACTCGAACATATTGATTGGTGTAAATCGTTAATTGTATTGTCGTGTTACAGTGTTAAATGATTGTGTTTTGTTTTTCGGTTACGGCTGTTCGATTCGGTTTATGTAAGTAGTGATGTAACCTAGTAACTGGTGATGGAAAGGTTAAATGAGCCTAACAAGGTTGGAATCGGCTTCTAAACTCACATTCGATTAGCTGTTTTGTCGCGAAAGAGTTACAGAATTGAACTGAACTGATGATTAAACCTGAATAACTATGAAATCACATGAATACTTACCTACATTATTAATTTACTTCAAGCCACTTTTACCCACTTCAAGGAATAGGTTGTACTTTATCCTTCATCGTGTATGAATGTAATAAAATAGATAATCCATCGAAAACTTAACATTGATCGACCTTTGTAAATTCCTCCTTACTTACTCTATAACCTCAAAATATAACGAAACAAAGTCACCAACCGCTTTTGCAAGTTCATACCTATGCTAATCCTGAAAAATACAGGGTGAATTTTGCTACGGTTTGAACACCGCTTAGGGATTTTTTCGAGGTCGAATCGGTGTATTAATTCCACGCCTGCAAAGCTACTGGAAGCAGTGGTGAAAGCAGAATTTAATTTAAAACACTTTGTATATTTTCCTTTGTATATTTTAAGCTACAGAAAGAACATATAGAAGAACTGCTCCTTTATCTCTTCTTAGCAAAGGGTCACTTATTAGCTTCGACACAATTGTCAAAGGATTTGTTTAGTATTGTCAAGACACGACATAAATACGAACAAGTTGAAACACTAGATATAAACAAAGAAATTGACTGCTCCACAGCGTCAGTAATTCAATTTCCCTCGAGAATATTGGCAATATCAACAAAATGGAATAACATCGAAATGTCCGATGTTGTATTAACAGGATATTGCTTGAAAACGTGGGACGAATCCATTAGCGAGGGTGGTTTTTAATTAACTTTATCCTCTCGATGCGTTTAAACGATCGATCTCGTTTATAATTAGTCAAGATTAGCAACGTAACATGACCACGCCGCTTAGGCTTTACCTACTTGAGTTTCAGACTATAGAATATTAATCGTAGCAGATAGTTTATAGAGATTATTGTAATTGTATTACTGCAACTTGATATTTCTACTAGCATTGGGCCGTGTTTCAACCCTATAATGTTACACATTACAGCTACAAAGGTCACGATTTGTTTCCAGAAATAAATTGAAGGCATATTCGGAATTACATATTTAAAATAGCAGCCAAAATACCCGAGATAGGAAGTACTCTCAAGCATTTTCCGTTGCGAAAACAACTTGCCGTATCAGGAGTTCCTGTTACCCGGTTTTATTGTAACACCGTCCCACCTGCGTGTAAACAGGGTGTTATCTCATTTACGTGTTCAATTTGTATGCAAGGTGTAGAGCTGGACTGGTGTAGACCCTGGCCGCCCTCGCTCGTATCATTTTCAGCGTCCCGAGTCGCGGCCAAATAGAAAAATGCTGTAGCAAAGCTCAGCCTCTACGAAATCGAATGTAGGTAATTGAATTGTTCGCTTACATTCAATAGGAGCCAGTATCTCGCCGGTCAGCACTCGGCTCAATGGCCACTTGTTCGTGACGCAAGTCCTATTTGCATAGACTTAATTCTCCATTCGTTTCATTCGGAGATTATTTTCAAATTTTCTCTCTGTCTGGTCCGTGTGCACTCACTGCAGGAACAGGATTCTTCTTTACTTTTGTTTTGCTTTTCTCTTTGTACGCTGTAGGAAACTTGTTCCTCTCAGTTTCTTGATTAAACATCGAGTGGTTGTAATAAATGGCGTCAACTCGAGAACACTGAGCGGTCAGCGCCGTTGTTTTGTAGCATCTAGCCTCCGTGCTTTTTTACAGCACACTAACTTTTGCTTTAACTACAGTCGCACTAAAAAGAAAATTATCAATTTGATGTGTTCCATTTTATGGGTCATATTTTCGTGACTTGTTCGCACTGGTTTGATGGTTTATTTAAGAGCGGAATACTGTTAAAACTACCATTATACTCTGAAGTTTAATGATCTGTATTTCACGGACGTTCACATAAATATTCAATTTTCTATTTGTGTCATCTGGTTTATTGTAGGTTTACCAACTCAACACAACAAAAGATTTTGCTACTGTAAAATATGTTTCAATTTTACGAAAATATTTTTGACTTCTGAAATTGTATTAACTACTTCCCAACCATATTAAAGTACCTACCGATACCATCTCTGCATTAGTGTTAAAAGACTTCCCTTAACATTTTGCTCCAACCTGAGAAAGGATATCCTTCAGTGGTTCCGTGATGTTTCTCGCTCCGGAGCAATTTGTCTACGTACTTGAATACTTTATTACCTAACTTTAGTACAATCAACCTTTTTTCACTTTCTCTCGAGTTTTTAAATTTTGACCTATAAAGGGTGTTTTTGGTAAACATTAAAATAACTCAAAAGGTCAAAATCCCATGACATTTTAAATACTAAAATGTTGATTGTATAATTATTAATTACGTTATAAGCAATCAGTAACTTTATTTGAATTTTTATTAAATTAACTTCTCGTGGCATTTTAAAATTTAAATAAATCTTATTTCCTTTTATCTGACATTATAACCAACCAACCAACCATTATGTTAATAACCATTAATTTGTATTAAAACTTTTAATACAGTTATAATATTTGGCCAATCACAAATTAGTAGATAACCCAAATTTGGAGACCCAAGCTACACTTTTCCCCAAGGCTTTTGATTCGTATTGCTCTCAGAATGGTGTCGCCTCTTCTACGAATTGAGTACCAAACTAATTTGAACTAAGCCAGGCCCTCAAGTTTTTCCTTTCATGCTTTCATGCAACTTCAGGATTGGCAAAAAAAGTAAAATACCAAAGTATTTTACTTTTTTTGCCAATCCTGAAGTTCATGGGCCTTGCCAAGCAATAGCTATGTTTTCTCCTGATCCTTCCTCCCGATCCTCGTCTGCTGTGCTGTGCTTGCTGTGGCAAAACCATAAAATTCGGAGAAATTCAAAAATAGCTAGGTTCAAAAATATGGACCCTGTACGGTCACAACCTTACATATTTTTGAACCTAGCTTTAAACTCTTTGTAACATATTTTTTACAATACAGAATGCAGTAAATTAAAATGAAATGATAATATCAAAGTAAACGGAAAACAAATGCAAATATCAATAGAATAATGATAATGGTCCTCATTACATTATAGACCCAAATCTCTTTCCGTCGACGTGTAATGATCAAATAAAACTCCTATCCATTTCCCCAAATTAACGCAATTATCAAAGAAACATCACATTGTTTTATCACGAGTCTAACGAGTTCAGTAGACAATTAAACTCTAATATTTGGAACAAAATAAGTTCATTATGAGTTCGTCTGATATAAAGGGATCACACCCTCGTCAAAGGGGGAGTAGGTAGGTACTCAGAATTTCGCTCACATTCTCGATATAAATTTTATCCAATTCACATAGGGATGTGCCATAAAGTTTGGCCGATAACGATTTCACTCCAGATCCAGCCGTTAAAGTATAATTACCGTGTGTAGAAGATAGTTTATGGCTCTCGATTTAATACATTTGTCGCCATTATGGCCTGACAGACTGGCGCATTTTAATCTAAATTTGGAAAATGTATTCTGTATCTTTCATCATGCCATTGTGTCATTAGTTCACTAAGAACTAACATCAAAATACAGGCAGCTTTCTTTTTTCTAGCCCGCAGACGGCACTAAACTTTCAGGGGCTGATGATGACAAGCTGGAATTTAGTTAGTAGTAAGTTCATATAACCATATTGATTGATGTTGTCATGGTTACCCTGACGCTTAAGGCCAAATATTCAAAACAACCATAAAATCACAATAACTCCCTTGAGCTTATCAAACCACAATTCAACTAACTCTAGCAAGAACATAACTCCGCATAATAGCACACACAAGGACAGCAGCAACTTCATAGCTATTCGGACCATTCCATTACTTACGAAGACTATTTCCTTCCAATTTCCATTCCCTACTTCCCCCATAATATGCGCGGTCGACATGCAACTGCCAAATGTTTTTCATTGGCAAATCAATATAAAAACGAACTCTTTATTTTACATTCCAGGCTGCTTTTCCTACCTTTTTTTTTTGTTGCGTTCAAGAAGGTACTAAATTAACTATATTGTGGGTTGTTTTTTCAGGACTTATGGGCGTTTAATTTGTTACTTGTAGAAAGTATGGATATATTATAATTACTACTACTATAACTTTACAGTAATATAGACTATACATCAGAATAACATATAGGATACTTTTTATCCTGATATTCTTAAGTATCGATACATAAGCGGGTGAAACCGCTGGGCGCAGCTAGTAACTCATATATGCTTAACGTTCTATTGATGTTCTACTATACACTTCTGCCCCTCCTGCCCGATTCCCTCCTTCAGTAAGTACGTGCGTGAAGTTATGATAGGTTGCATATTAATATCCGGTTCCTATGATCAACATAATCCTAAATACATACTCCTTTGAAATGCGAGGCCAGTTTGTGTGCACTCTCGTATACTGTATGTTCGCCAATTTCGAAAGCTTTGTCTTGACCTAAGTAAATTGGCGAAAATACTATCCGCTAGTTGTCGGCAAGAGATACTTACTTACTACTTAGAAAAAATCTTCTATAGATTAATTCTCAGTCAGTATGAAAAGTGATGAACGTAACCAAGTACGTAGTGATTCAGCCGAATGAAAAATAAAATAATTCAGAAACAATTCTTGTTTCTTGCGCCAAATATCGACGAACACAAGGTAGTCCCTAGTTGATATAAAACATTTGTAAGTAACGTACGTTTGATGTTTCCTTCCTCATTCCCTTCACCAAGACACAAGTAACTTGGCATGAGGAGTTGTCAAGCTCGAATTGACGTAAATTCTCATGTTTTTCAATCAATGGACGCCACATTAAGGTTCAAACGTAATATTTCAGACGAAAGCTAAAAAAATACCTTTATTTTTTAATAAACCTTTATTAAAAAACTCATCTACAATATAATTTGCGAGCGGAAACTTAATATTTTTATATTAAATTTTTACCTTAGGCTGCTACCTATATATTTTTAGATACTACAGGTATTATCTGTTAGACAGAAGATTGTAATAAAGCGCGCTGCGGAACTGTGAGATAAAAATGCAAATAAGTGTGGAACGAAATTCACCGCTTTTAAATAAGGTAATACCCAATATGTTTTTAAATGTTTAGGATTTAATACTCGCTGCATACCAGTATTAAATTCTACAAGAATCTGAAATTATATTTTATTGACAACACTGTAATAAAAGTTTCTGAAGATGAAATCTTGCTTCAGCCCGTATGAATTATTGAGCCATACTTTTAATAGACACGATGTTCACGAATGTATTTTAAAGAAAGAAAAAGCTCTGTTAGAACGTGAATGAAACAATTTCTACTTTTTTACTTTCTCTACCTACATGTGGTTAAAGAAAGTAGCTTAAATAATAACATTAACTGGGCATTGTGAGCACGTTGAACACATTGGGTACATATCGCTAAGCCCACAACAATGGCGTTTCCTCAACAGGTCAAACCTATTTGCTTGCCGCCCCAGAGTATATAGAATTTTTAATTGGATTTCCATAGAAAAGTAAAACAAACTCAGTGTGACGTGCGTTCTTGTACAAGAATGAAAGAATAATAGTGTCAGCTGGTTGTATGCTGCTTTTCAAACAGTTGTTCAAGGCCCTGTGGGAAATAAACACGCTTTCATACTCACTTATACGAAGAAAGCGTCTTCGAATATAAAGGGAGAAAACCGTCAGCTTGCTATTTTTTTATTTTTGAATGGAAGTTACTGCGTAAGCTTTGCATGTGTTTAAAGGAAAATAATATCTAAGCTTCTTTATCCCAATCAATCGGTAAATAATCATAGCCCTGCTCTTATCTCAATTTATATAGGGTAATTGCATGAGGATACAAAATTAGGCAATGAAAAAGACAAATGTACCTGAGAGGGAAATGTATTAAAACAAAACAGTCAATCTATTAAAGTCCCTTTAGTACCTACCTTCTAATTAAACAATACCGAGTCGGAAACACAATAACATCATGAAATGAGACCCTTCCGTGTCAAGTCTATCCCCATCAACTTAGTTAAGCCAAGAGCGATAGGAATACCGGCCTCATCAAGACAGCAACGAGCGAAATTAAATAGGATCCTCCCGCCACTTCATAAACTTTAATTATCCTGAGCATGTATACAGGTATAGTCTGGCACAGGTAGGTGGTAATAAAGGCACTATCGTGCTCGAAATACTGATGCTTATGTTGTTAATTTAAGTAGACGGTGTAGGGGAAGTGGAGAGCTTTGGAATTCTAACGTCAACCTAGGTTAAACGTAACCATACAGCTCATTTATGAAGCCCTGGTAACGGAAATGTGGCTATATCTATAAGAATTACCACCAGTGGTATTGAGTAAGAGAATAGCAATATGTTCTGAGCAAAAGGACAGATCTGCGGTCACCAATTTCGTTCTGCAAAAACTCCCTCGAGACTGTCGACTGGCGAACCGAAAACTGAACGATATTACCTACATAAAAACGCTATACTTTCCAATTCAATCCTAAAAATTTAACAAAATTGTATAAACTTTTGGCCGATCGAAAAGATCTATCCTGTATACTGCCATAATTCTTGATGGCAGTAACAAAAATCAGAAATTGTCGGCATTTCTTACGTTGATGGTTATTTTCCATCATACCGTACTTTATTTCTTGTGATCCCATCACCTCCTAGTCTTATATCATAAATACCTACATGTGCGTCGAATCGAACTAACCTAAATTGAAATTGTTAATTGAAAAGGTACGCAGCACGTTGGTATAAAAGCGAAATTCAGTCAGTCGTGAATATTTATGTGCATTCTCCCTGGCTACGTTAGATGAACTTGCTTGTATAGTTTTTGGGACTGGGAAAATGGACCTGGAGCTCGCTTATAGGCAATATTCGTTGTTGTTTGATACAAGTACTCAAGGGAAAAACTGAAAACACTTTATACGGAGCTACAAACTTTTGCAGAACCGAACATGTCCACCATGCAACGAACAAAACCATCAACCATCCGTAGCCAATAAAAGTCCGCAATTGGCTCAGGAATTCCCTTGAAGCGAAGTAATCTAATGAAAATCCTTCCACGCCTACATTTCGTACACGTTACCCGAGCTTTAACACGCCACTCCATTTTATTCATGGGCAGCGATGACGTCACGTACAAATTCCATGCGTCACTCGTAGCGGAGTTATTAGGCCCTCTCGGCTTGCGAAATGTCCTGGCGCTTAAAACTTACTGACATCGACGTGGTCAGCGGATTAACGTGTGAAGTGGACGAGACTGATTAGTCAACATGAGCTTAAAGCTTTACGAGAATTATTCGTGGTCTATTGAGGTTCATCTTTTAGTAGCTTTTCATGTGATGTGTAGGTACCCAGGACCATAATATATGGAGAACGATGCTTAAGCATGAACTTTGATCCGTCGACCGATTTTATTCGGAAATCCAGGTTTGAATCGAGATTCTATAATACGGTTCTCAGTCCTGTAAAATTCAAATTGTGTTAAAGAGATTCCGGATCATTTAATTTTGATCTTAATGCACCCAAATAAAAACTTACTCGAGAAGAAACTAATAGCTTTCCCACTGTTTCCTCCCATCTGCATATAAAACCAACTAAAATTTCCACTTTCTGGAATCCAAACGAAGTTCAGTCGTACTAATTACTTAGTCACATTACTCTACAAAGAGGTTGAAGTCTAGAACAGTTCCGATTCAACCGTGGCGCGGCGCAGTAAACGCTTTGCATTCCAAATACCACTTCCAGTCGTGTTTTATTGTCTCAACGTGATAGAAAGGGAAAACGAATCGGATGCTGCGGCGTCGAATTTGAAAGCACGTAAAGTATAGGTAAAACCTTTGTTTGAAAAACGCTTTTGTGTTCCGCAAGGGACACTTTGAAGCGACCAAACTCATGAATAGTAATTAAAATTACTAATCATAATTTTGTGAACTACATTCCTAAACTAAACATGAAAACAACTATATAATATACTAGCTGACCCGGCCACGCGTTGCTGTGGCTAACGTTTTTGTCATATTTTTTTTTCTATCCTATCCTTCAAGTTGGATCAAACTGCACACGGTGTAAAAATTTTATTAAAATCGGTTAAGTAGTTTAGGAGTCCATCGCGGACAAACATCGTGACACGTAATTTATTTAAATTACTAGCTGACCCGGCCACGCGTTGCTGTGGCTAACGTTTTTTTTTTTTTTTCTATCCTATCTTTCAAGTTGGATCAAACTGCACACGGTGTAAAAATTTGATTAAAATCGGTTAAGTAGTTTAGGAGTCCATCGCGGACAAACATCGTGACACGTAATTTATTAAGAAGATAATATCTTTAATCGAACATAATTAAATTATACAATAGAACACACAAAAGAAATACATTCGCTCAATATGTAGAGCGCACCCACCGGACAGCTGTGTTCCATTATTAAAAATTAAAAATATTACCACTCCCAGCACTATTTATTTTTGAAATTGTATAAACTCTTAACTTTAGGGCATTTAAATCTAAACTATTCAATTATCTCTTATGTAAATGCTACTACTCGGCTAATGATTTCATGAATGAAAAGTTGACTTAAATATTATAATAATTATAGTCTGTTCTTATTGACCCTTTGACTTAATTTAATCTTTTTGACATTTCCATTCCTATATTTGACTAATTTGCAATTTGAATGTTATCCTAATTTATTTAATTCAATTTTATATCTAACAAACTAACCAAAACCCTGAAAACGACTCTGTAACAATGTTCTGACAAATAAATGGACTATTACTATTACCCGTTCCCAGAAAACCGTATGATTTAATTCAAGGACGGCGTCGTTGTCATATTTCGTTTTTATAGAACACTAGGTAGGTGTGGCATGCATCGCAGGGCAGGTCACCGCGGCCGGTGATCCAGAACACGCCATAGGTGAACGAGCACCGCAGCTATGCGAATCAAGTAAAACACAAAGCCAACTCGACTACCAGAAAAACATACCGGTAAAGCTGTTATCAACACTCGTTCCACAGAAAACTTCCCTACAATTACTTTCTAGAATTTTCACGTAGTTACGAAGCCTCCATTGCAATATCAAATGGAATGTTGGGGTATTTGGAGCACGTAGAAGAAATCAAATAAAATGTGTTGTAAACGTAGGAGCTCTCATTTCAAACGGAAGCTTTGGGAGTCAATTCAAGAAGTTACGCTGGGTAAATTCTGACCGCGCCGGTTTTCCGTGAACTTACGGACTGTAAGATACAAAATAAACATCCTTCGATTTCCTACCTGTCTGGTACAGTTCCGTGTTATTTTACCCTAACTTAGAGAAGCACAATTATGCACCAAATGATATAGACGAGGAATATTCAATAAAGCATGTTCCATTCTTTAATCTTTTACGCCTTCGTTTTCCATTTACGACCCACAGTGAATCAGAATTGTTCGTCCAGTTTAGTTAGGTTTTCATGAAATAAACTTAGCGTAAGAGTTTTAATAAATTCCAGGTTAATATCGTAAGGTTAGCTAAAGTTAGTAGGTAATACATTTTTAAAGTATAACACTTGCTATTTATCTATTTCAATTTTCACACAACACACTTCTAATATTCACGTACCTATATTGAATTTGAACTTAAATTATTTCTGTATTTCAACATTGGAAAAATATTACCAGTAAATGTAGACCAAAAATATCAGCAATAGTGACCCCAAGCGTGTATTATAGTTAGAAAATAATCAGCCGTTTATTTGTCCGTTCGTAACATGTGTAGCGGACAAGTAATAAACGACACTGTCGGGTCAGATCTACGAGTCGTGACTCGTACGTGTCCCAATATCCCCTTCGTCTGTTCAGACCCGGATCTGCGCAGACTATTGCAGATAACTATTGCTAGAGTCATTGCTTTGCTGGAGGACGGATGACGGGCGGTAATTAAGACGACGGGTAATATTGACTGAGGTTGGGAATCTGTTATTGTATAGGCATTTTGGCTGTCACGTATTATCACGGCCATAGAAATGTAATAAAACACATCGCGACTTACGAGATGTAAGGTCGGGTTGGGTTATATCGAACCATGATAGGTGCTTGACTTTGTGTTAACGTTAATTATTATTTCGTCACCACTACTCTCAAAACGGTAAAGGAAAATATCGCGAGGAAACT
Organism: Gortyna flavago; assembly: GCA_963669345.1. Taxonomy (NCBI): domain Eukaryota; kingdom Metazoa; phylum Arthropoda; class Insecta; order Lepidoptera; family Noctuidae; genus Gortyna; species Gortyna flavago. The sequence goes on from OY770129.1 coordinate 14,900,764, forward strand.
AACATGTCCTAGAACCAAAAAATCCAAGACATCTATCAACCCGCAGTGCAGAGCCCGCGTGGTGGCTTACGGCCCACTCCTTCTCACAGTGAGGAGGCATGTGTCCCAGCAGTGGGATCATTATAGACTGAATATGCTAATCGTGGTAACCATTTATTCAATTAAAACGCCATTTCCTTAAACTGAACGCAATATTCTACAGATTTTTCCAACACCTAAAACTTTATTTTTTCTAAAAATGTATCCTCTACAACAACATGCATAATCATTCCTACTATTCCTCCATTGTTTTCAACTACACGAGAATTATGTCAAAACAACTTTGTTCTTGTAGATATTAGGTACATCATTAGTATATTTCAATTCAACTAAGTTTCCAAAGTACATAACTTACGTAATGTTATTTATGTAGGTATACAAAGTACCCTCGAGTTCTGATAAAATACGCAGCTACCCGCAAAATACAAGTAAATGTACATGTAAAAGAGAACTATCCTAATCAGCTTTACGTTTCACTTAACTTTAAAGTAAAAGGTAAAGTAATGGCTGGTAATTAAATAATAATTTTATAACCATAGACTTATAAAAAAAGATGGACTCCGCGCCAGGCATATCGAAAGTGAAGCACGGTAAGTATGCCGCGACCGCTTGTACAAACACGCCTCACGCTCACATTTACATCATAGTATGCCGACCGGCCGCCATTACGTGACACGTCAGCGTCAATCGTCAATCACGCACACATAGATCGGTACGGTGCTTCAGTTTCGATATGCGTGGTGCGGAGTCCATCTTTTTTTATGAGTCTATGTTTATAACTTACCTTTTATTTAATCAAAGGGAGAATACACTTCCTTTTTCAAGTGCCAACTCTGAAAAGGTTTTGGTGTGGATTGATATAGGCAGAATTTAGCCTTTAACTAGATTGAAAGACAAACAAAATTGTACAACCAGCTTCTATTTCTCAGAACACTTGAGACTTCTTCGACTTCAAAAAAACTTCTAGAATAAAATGCCCATTTCGTACCTAATATAAAAATGTACATAATTATCAGGGTCAAATTAAATTAGCGAAACTCGACAGATGTGATGGGTAACAACACTGACAGCAGTAGTAGACTTTCAAAAAAAAAACCTTTTATCGTTTATCGACACCCGTCACGTCTGCGGAGTTTAGCTAGCCAATTTAAAATAACCCTATATATATGGCAGAGCCTGGTGTAAATCTGATAAAACATACAATTCCAGTGGACTGTATTTCCCTACAACTGTTTATAGTTTTTCAAAGTCCAAACATATTGTAAAGTTTATGCCACATGTAACAAGCAGTTACACTGTGACTAAACAATACACAACACAGTAACAAGTTGCAAGCCTATCATTTAGGTAAATAACATAACCTGGCTGCTGGCTGCCTGTGAGCCTTAGTTTATCTAAACATATGGGACTGCTCGCCTGAGCAAGCATGAGCAATTGTTTTATGCTCACTTCCACGAGCATGTAGGGGACAATTTTGCACATTTGCGTGGTCGGGTGTAAGCCAAGGGACAAACCTCGGACCTCTGCAATTTATAATTATGGTAAACGATTTGCCTGAAGTCGTTAAGGAGGCAAATTGTTTATTATTTGCAGACGACCTTAAGTTATCCATGGCAGTGAGGGGTGATGAGGACTGTGAACGCTTACAGAAGGCCATAGATAGCGTAGTTACTTGGAGCAAGGAAAACCTTCTGCAATTCAACGCCCAAAAATGTGTCACCATCACTTTCTCGCGTGTACGTAGTCCTATTGTGCATGATTACAGCATTGATGGGATGCCGATGATCAGGGTTACAGAGGTTAGGGACTTAGGAGTTAGTCTTAACGCGGGACTAACGTTTCGTGATCACATAGTCAAGTGCTGTAAAAAGGCCTCCAGAAATTTGGGGTTTATTATGCGTACTGTTCGTGGTTTCACAATTATTACGGCGGTTATCGCATTATATAACACTTTGGTTAGAAGCCAATTAGATTGCAACGCAGTAATATGGGCCCCACATGAGACTAAATATAGTCTCATGTTGGAGCGAATACAAAATAAATTTGTTAGATTTTTATATTTAAGGCTCTATGGAGTATATCCTTTTTACCCGCTTATGTATCCAACCTTGTTTATATTAGGCATGGTTGGATACAATGAGCTGAGAGTTAGGCGTGAGTTCGCACTTGTCTCTTATTTATTTAAATTAATTAGAGGCAAGATACATAACGCCGACATATTAGGGTTGGTGTGTTTGAGTGTGCCCGACAGATATGTGTGGCGGCGACGGCGGCCTCAGCTGCTGGCTATACCTCGTGGCCGCACTAATCTGTTAAATGAGGCGCCCCTGACGCGGGCGCTTCGCACTCTTAACCTTGTAGCAGAGGAGATAGACGTTTTTGCGTGTACACTGAGTGAATTCACAAGGGTAACATTATATGTAATAAGTTTTAGATAATAAGTTTTTTTTCAAGTTTGCTGCACTATTGCATTGGGTCATACCTGTAATAATAGTTGTAAGTGAGGATATAAATAAATAAATAAATAAATTTTAGGCCCAGACGTTTATCCGGGTTTGTGCTAAACATTTGTCCAGGCAAACCTGATAAGACAGATTCCAAATGTGGGACAGCTTTAACATATCTGGATACGACAGCCTCCTAAATAAATGTACAAAGTAGTCTTAGACTTTGGCAGACGCTCAGGAAATCCATGTGTGCAAGACATTTTCTTCTTTTGGATATTTTACCTTTTTATACCTTTTGTCTATGCTTTTTCTACCTTTTGGTTTTTACTTTTGAGTGACTTATATTATACTTTGTTTTTACCACCGAACCAGCGCATTTATTCAGTAGTTAATACCATGTATAATACAATATAATATAATATAATACACCAGTTGTTCAAATTTTAATATTCAATCATTCAGCCTGTAATATACAACAACAAAAAGCCCTTATTGTAAGGGAAACGTTTGTCCACATTGACCACATTATAATTCCATCCAATATATCTACGACTTTATGATACGGAATTCCGGATTTTTCATTAAGCGTAAAATAAAATTTGACCATTCCTAATGTCCTTTGTCCAGATAAAAGTACATAATAAACAAGCAAAAAAAAAAAATTTATGAATGTTCTTCTCTAAACAAACATCATTATGTCCTCAAGTTTTAATAAATGTCGAGAGCTTCCGCCCTCAGTCTGCCACTGCAGCTTTGAAGTGTTTCACTCTGCCCCTCTATAAAGTTTCAGTGAAACCAAGAGATATTACGAACTGTATTTCTATTTTCACGTTGACTGCCAGACAACAGACACAATTGAAAATCTATTGTTCGCGGTCACCGGTGACCGCGGTGGCAGTCAATGCCACTATGTTGCTTTTAACAAGTACAAGAAGTGTTTTACAAAAAAAATAACCCTGTATACTTGTTTTCTGAGGTAAATTATTTTTCTGAAAAATTAGGCTGCATTTTCATAGACATTTATTATAATTTTATTGCAGGAAAATAATATTGCTGGTATTGTGCGGGAAAATTATCTACTTACATTATTGTAATAACTTACTAATACTACATGCTATTACAGTAAACTTGGGTAGTTATTCTATGGCATTAACATACAATATTACTACCTCCTTTACTATGCAGCACTTAGAGCGCTGAATAATAATTATTCAAATGCATCTGAGCTGTAAGTATAATTAACTAAGAAGAGCTCAGAATTTCTAAGATGTAGAGCCGACTACGGGCAATATACTCCCTTAGACATGTGTCAGCCAAAAATATACCATAAAGTTAACCTGTCTAGGTAGAAATTAGAGCGATAATTTTGCGCTAACAAGGTTAATCAAGTGCTACATAGAACTAAGCATGGATTAAATAGTTAAGTAATTAGTCGGTCGGCAAGCACGTGCTTGAATCAACGAGGGAACGGATATTGTTGATGTTAGATTGGAACTATCGGTAATATAGGAAATAAGATAATGAACGGTCAATGTTTCATTGGATACTATTTAATAATTAGGCCTGCTAATAATTATAAATCAATTGAAACAAAACTTGGAAGTTCCTGAACCGTCTCCGGACACAAGTGGGAAGATGTAACTCCAACCTCGTAAAGTGAGGCTCCCAAAGCATGCAGTCAAAGTGACCTCTGTCCACCGATGACGCCGTGGAAGTAGCCAAGTTTTAGGCCAACAAGATCAAGAAGAAGGACTGAAATATTATTAGAATACTCACTCACTCACTTATTGCTCAGTAGCATCCTGGAGTTAGGATTTGTGCCCGGTTGTTGGCAATTGGCTCGCACCGTATTACATTGGACTTAAACATAGGTATCTGGCAAAATCTGGGTGTATCATAGGTTCACCTCTGTCTAACCCTTCGAGGAAACAAGGCGTGATATTATGTTATGTGTGTCAATAATACTTTGTTACATTGCTGAAAAACAACATACATACACCTAAGAGTATCATAAAATTTATGAACGCAATCTATCAAAACCACATTCAAGATCGACTTAAACTAAAGCAATTTAATAAAACTGGAGGCTACCGTTCAATCTGATCTCCGATTAATCCGCCCTTGAATAGCTCGAGCAAAGTGGCTTAGAATGTCATATCCACTTCGCCCGAACATGCATCCACCCCGGGAAAATGCCGTAGTCTTCCTACATTCGGCCTCATACTGCAGTATTACAGTAAATTAAAGAAATTGGCACTGGATGTTTACGGTGCGTTTTAAATCATGATAAATGTAACATTACGCCTGTATTTTCCAAAAAAGCGGCCAAGTGCGAGTCGGACTCGCACACGAAGGGTTCCGTTTTTTTAAATAAAATGAATGTAAAATATATAATTTAAATAAAGTAATAATGATCTGTATAAACATGGGCGCCATCGGCAGACCACAGTTTTTTATATTTTGAAATGTTTTAAAGAATATATTTTTAAGAAATATTTTAAAATGTAGTTTACATTGAAAAAAAAATTTATACTTTAATGAAACCTATCTATAATGATGCTGTTCGTTGGTAAGAAAGTAGGCAGAGAAGACCCTGAGTTCCATGTATTATCTCTATTACATGGGACTCAGCCTTTACATAAAAAGTAAAGTGAAAATTCCTAGAGATTCAAAAGTAATTCCGTGTCTCTTACGCCAATAATAATTGCGTTACAAAACTTATATTTTGACTTAGCCAATCCAAAGCAATAGTGGGACAATACCATTACTAGAGCCTAGAGCACATTACTGGTATCGTTAAATAGAGGCCATCGCACAAGTTCGTGACCGTCCAACTTTGCCAATATCGAAACTATGGACAACTAGTGCACTCAGCTGTTGTCCTTTCAAACTGATACTGAAGCTATTTTGGGACGGTCCACTTTGTATGAGAAACTATAGGGCTTTTGGTGGGTTGACTGTGTTTATATTGTAAGTGGGTCTTGTTGTTAGGGGGGAAGGCTTTGGGCTTAGGAGACACTTAGGAGACCACAGTATGCACAATAAAGTTAACAACTAAGCTAAGTTGTCGGTATTTCCCAGTAATTGCGTTGTTTAAATGTTGATTCCAGATGGCAATTGCATGGTGAAAAATACAAAATTATGTAAAGCTGCATCTAACTTAATTAAGATTGGAAACCGACCAAAACAACGCCGAGAAAAGTTTGCTCGCTGATCATGACTGAATTCCTGTCGCAATCTTGATTGGTTACTTGTACTAGCTATACAGTTTCACGTAACTCAGTAGCAAGACCGGCTCTAGGGACTGGAATGCAACGTTATTGATTTCGATTACTGTGTCAGTCGTAAATGACGTCATCGGGATTTTGTGCTACAAGGCACTGACTATCAGAGGGGCAATTCTCGTCATTTTAAGAACGTTCAGTCTGATCTCAGTCTAAATCTGTCAAAAATACCTCTAATTTCCCTACATTTTTAGAAGTTTTTGACATTTGTTTGTCGCTGAGATGAGACTGCGACTAGATTTTAATTAATTTAATTACGAGAATTGGCCTTCAGGTCAGTCGTGACGCATTTTCGGCGAATATGGGGAATTATCGGTTATAACAATTCTAGTACACTTCTGGGAATAGATCGAGTAAATGATCCTCGTGGTAGTCGACCCCTGCTAATTTTATACTCATAATATTTCCTTGGAGACTTGGTATTGGCTTCTCAATAATTTTGTAAAATAATTTCCAAACTAGGTGAACGGTAATATACCTATCGGTAACGGTAATATGTATATAAGTACCCAGGATCTTGTAATATCTTGATTCAAAAGAGTGTCCTTGGAGTTTCTTGCCCGTTCTTCTTCTTCCATAGCGATCTACGCTTTGTAATGGGTAACTAGCTTCAACTTTCTGATTTACTGACAGACTCTTTGACAATTCAAAATTGCCCGTAAATGTTTTAATTGAAATAAATGCTTTGAGTTTGAGGTAGAAATTCAGTAACCAATTTAGTGTTAGTTCGTCAGCCGACAATTATCTTTAAGTCAAGAACTATGGAAAAATTAGAGACTTACAAACACAAAAGACAGTAATTTCTATTAAACGAAAATAATTATGAAATTAAATTAAGATATTTATTTCTGTAAGTAGGAAGGTAATAAATGACACCAAAGTAATGTACCGTCGGCTCCACTTCCGTATAAAAAGTAATCAGAAAATTTAGGGACCATATTAAGAACTATATGGCGCCGGCATTTTTTTAGTGGGAAGAAATGCCGAAACAAACTCTGGGCCTCTGTACACTGCACGGTTTCTTTACGGTACGGCGTATAAACCGTGTAGTAGAAAAAACGTGTCCGACAACAAGCTTCCATAGTCCTCCACAAAACACTGACGACCGTGCCTACACACAGTGAATAAACCGTAGTTTTTCACGGCAAGAAAAACGTGTGTGTACAAAGGGCCTCATCAGGGGTCATGGTCTTTTTTAAAGGCCTAGCCTATTAGCCTAGCCAAAGCAACAGTTACAAGCAAATAGTTATGCATGATAAACACTTAATACGGACCACCCTATTTATAGCAAGCAGTATCATAACATTAGTGAAATAAACCTATGGCATGCAGCGCAACACATATTAGATGTCAGCACATTAATAATATTGGAATGTTAAACAAACCACGTTAAATGGGACATAGCAGGTGCTAACTGCTCATTCTGAACGAGCTTCAAACAGACCAACGGTTCTTATTTATGTCAAAACCTTTGATTTTGTGTTTGAAAAAGAAAATCTTTTCGCGACTTTTCCTTGTTGGTTGTTTATTGATGTTTACGATTTGAGGCGAGGGAGTTTTTTTATTGAAAACTTTCTTGTTTTACACTTATTCTTCCAAACTAGAGACTAAAGAAAACATTTTCTAAGAAAAAACACTACCTACGCCGTTATTACCTACAGTTTCGCAATAATATTGAATCCAAAAAAGTGTTGTCTTTCCCAACGCCCAACAATGGAACATCATCAGTATATCATAATACAGAATAAATGAAATCATTCCGAGTCTAAATTGTTGCTATTGGCTCTCTTAATGCATAATTCATGCCGGACACCCTCTAACGTCCATTTTGGACCTAAAAGGGACTTAAATTGACAACATTTAATTTGCAATATTGAGGCTTCTATATCAATTATTGGGCTCCAGTATATTTCAGACGGTTATACATAATGTATGCTCCAAATATAGGCTTAATCTGGACTTACACACGTCGAAAAGTACTGAATAAACAATGTTTGTTCCCAAACAAGCCGTACTTACTCTCGTTTACTCTGTGTATAATGAAAACACCTGAGCTCTTGTGGGTCCGCCTAAAGCGGTCTTTACAAAATGGGCACTTATTCGACCCAAAACAAGTATTAATTTTATATAAATCCCTGTAGGTAAGTACAAGCCTTGTACAAAATAAACGATGTTTCTTGTTTCAATTAATCGACTGTAGTCCATAAGAACGATATTAGCGTTTTTACTACAGACAAGTCTTGATTGAATTCGAATGCCTCTCTTAACGATTAGACACTTAAAAAGTTTTCAATCGTTCGAACTTAAGAAACGCCATTAATGTGGGAATTAAACCACTTCCCGTCTTCATTATTCGGAAGGCTTTACTTCAGATTATCGTAATCCCCTAACTATAAACGTGTAACACTATTCTCTCATATCACGGATGCAGCGTCGGCTTCTAAGTGTAAATAAGCTGTAAAACGGGCTCGAAACGGAATTCGGATCTCGAGTTTACTGCTGTTTAGTGATGGAAGCGAGCACGTCTCGACATCCAGCACCCTACATAAACAAAATCTTTGACAACCCACCACTTTCGTTCATGAATAGATAGAGAGATGTCTTTTAGTTATAGCACCGATAAATCAACGATAAAGTGAATGTACTTCTGTCGTTTTCCGTATTGAAGCATTTTGCTACTAAAATTCTAAAGCTGAGAGCGGTAAAAGACTGAAATTCTGAATTTCAAGACATTGCTTTCGAACACATTTCTCTAAGCAAATATTTTTAAATCAACTGATATTAACCCTATCCCTTTTTTTGTCCATTAGAAAACTCCTTCACAGTAGTAGTAGAAAAAGATGGCCGCGGTCTTGGCATGTCAGTGTGTGGCGGTGGCGGCCTGGTGAGGATCCGAAGACTGTACCCCCCTCAACCTGCGTGGAGAACCGGACGTCTTGCCCCCAAGGACCTGCTCCTCTCTGCCAACGGAGTACCCCTCGCCGGACTTAGCACCTACGTAAGTAGGAAAAAAGAACCTTCAACTTACACAGGCTAACAAAAAGTTTAATGAGTTTAAACTCTCATTATTCAACTGCATTCGACCCTAAAAGTTTGTCTTAAAATATTTTTCTTCTTTATCTTTGGCAGGTAAAGTCTGAGAGCCAATAAATTTCCCGAAATAATGTTAGCATATTGCGCATTTTTTCTTATCTTTATCACTGCTACCTTTACCGATGTTATTTTGGGAGTGCACGACTAACATTTTATATTCATTACGACAGAGCCTATGAAATTTAAGTGTGCCGCTCTGCCCTTTACAAAGCTCTGCTTGCATAGCTGTTATGAAGGTACAAACATAAAACACGGTCTCGTGCTTACAAAAATAAACAGTAAGTCATGTTAAAAATGCCATTTGTTGTCGCAGCACTTCCCTCGCCCCCTAGCCCGGAGCCGGCGCTCGGAGGCTGGTTATAAACGTAAAAACTTTTATGAAAACTCCAACACGGTCCGCGCCGAGGCCTCGGGTTCAAATGTAATAAACTGTAAAATGTCTGCCACAAAGTTATACCAAATTATATTAGACTGCTGCTACACTACGCGATGAAAATAATCTCATTTGTTCAGCATTTGTCGTTTTGGACGAAATAGGAATAATCCCAGAAAATTACGATGTCGCTAAATCACGCACGTATCAAAAAGCGATTCCGTGAGCAAACCAAATTCAATGCGCACAATATATAAATAGGCCATTAATTCAGTTTCGTTTGGGAAATTCTATTAATTCCCTCTGAGTTCCCTTTATCGGTCGCAGCGGGGTGCGCCGCCGTTACCAAGTTATTCTGGTCGGTATTGCTCCGCAACTTGCGGTTACTTTCTTACTCGCTAAGGCTCATTGAGCATAACAAAACCACAGACTGAAAACCTGAGTAAACATTTTGTTTAACTAAATTAACTGTTCACAGTTCTGTTATGAACGTTTCATCGTACTTACGGTTAATGTCACTAAAAGCAACTGCTTTTGTCTATAAGAAGTTACTAAGTACTTCTTATAAACAATAGAAGAAAACAGGCAAACATTATCATTGGAACAAAAGCTACGCATTTTATATAGTGCCTGGTGAAAACAGTCATTTAACACGTAAATTCTCCGGCACTAATCGCTAATTTGTATTATTCGTGTACACTACCTAACTGTAAGTACCTAGTTTACAATGAGTCCACATTCCGTAACAGACCTTAACTTTTTAATTCTACGAACCGTTACGTCTAAGCATGAAACCGTTGTTAACAAATATTTAGGTACCTAAAATTATTAACAGGATATTTTGTAGAATTTCTTCCGGTTTGGTTGTCTTCCAAAGTTTCGAAATCTTCTTGATACTTAGTCGATTTCGTTATGGTAAGACACGAATTTGGAATTCAAAATTTGTCAAGTAAGTATCTTAAATACAACCAAAGTATTGCTTAAACTTTATAATTTTAAATTGAAACTGAAGAAAGTTTTGCTAACAATTCAGATTAACATTTAAAAGCTTTCGCTTTTATCACTTTGCGAATCCGACACAACACGTTAAATAATTCAATGTGGAGCAGCAATAATTATGTCATCAGAAGAAATTGACATTGGAAAGGATGTCGAATTGAGGAGTTTTAATAGGTGACGCGCTTGTCTGGGTCTGGAATGAGGTGTAAACGAGCTATTGACCGGTAATACGGCTAAAATTAATCCGTCTGTTTGATGGTAGGAAGCCCTCGAGGTGCTTCGTACGGCGGCCGCGCGGGTGGAGCTGCGTGTGTGCCGGCCGCCGGCCGACGTGCTCGACAGCGTCACGCCGCCGGAGCCGCCGACGCCGCCGGCGCGCACTCCCCACCCGCCCCACCTCCCGCCGCTAGACCCTCTCAACTGTCACCCTATGCATGCCAGGTAAACACTCATCACACGGAGCAACTATAACACGTCACGCTCGCGTAATTTGGCCCCTCGATCATCCCACGCTTTAAGGTCACTCATGTCGTGCATGATTAATAAACCAAACACAGTACCTACCAAGACTACCGTGGTACCAAGATACACAGATTTCTGTGTAGCATGAATGTTATCGTACAATACCTCGTGTCATTAAGGACAGATGAACATAACTCGGTACACGTAGGTACCTGGAGATTAGACACTATGTAGGTCTGACGTTCGTGTCTTCTCGACTGGAGACACGAAACGTCAGAAACTACATCAATGTTTACTTATCGAAGTTCCCATCTCTTTGTATCACAAAATCGGACGTTAACTGACGAACCCGGTTGGAACGTGTGGTGTATCGCTTGGATTGATCTGCGGCATCTGTGGCTGATGTAGATAGTCTTAAAATGTAATGACCTTTGGCATTTGTGTGCAGACTGTCTGCGACGACGAGTAGCGCGACGACGTCGTCGTCGGAGGGGCGCGGGCGGCGCGAGGCCAGCCCAGAACCGGACCGGCGCGACTTGCGCCTGCCGGAGTCGGACCGTCGCGACCTGCGTTTATCGGAACCGGACCGGCGCGACCTGCGCCTGCCGGACCTCGACCGGCCGCTTCCCGTGTACGACGTGCAGTACGGGGTGAGCAAAACGAATTTCAGGAAGACTTGCAGCACTCCTTGTGTACTACTTTAACTTCAATTGATTCAAATGTATCACTCACTTTGGTGGTCGAGCCTTTCCGTAGCGTCGTGTAGTTTTATCCTAAGTAGGAGTAGCTAAACAAAGCCGATTCGGTGTGAGACCATTATCTATCGATGTTGAAACATCGCAGCAATATCCCAAAAGCATCTAAGCATTGTACCGTACTAGGTATGCGCTGCAACGAAACAAATATTTACTTAGGTAGAACCGGACTTATCGGTGAAATTGAAAAATTATAAGCACTTTTTCTCGTCCATTCTCTACCGATAAAACAATTTATTTCCGGACTCTTCGCTAAGACTGTAATTTACTGTATCTGACAGTAATTCGATTCATTGGATTTCAAGGTAAAAACGAGCTCGCTATAAGAACATAAATACCGGTAGTTTTTCAAAGGATTATAATTACAGCAAGTTTTCATTAGAGATAGGAGTGCTAAGTTACCGACAGACTAAAGTGGAGAAAAGCAGCACATACTTTACTTTTTACTCTTCTACGTGTACGAACTAAATTACACATTAATTTGTTTCGTTTATCTCCGGTTCAATCCACAATGATCTATAGTCACGGAGCTAACTTTTATAATTTAATTTTTGATTTATGTTTTAATTTTCATCTAGTTGAGTTTCCTTGTTCTTTACCCATTAACATGGCTACAAAAAGGTTAATATTTCCTAACGTAATCACAACTACTTTATATGATGGATTAGCTATATCATTCTTCCTTACCTAATTATAGCTCAGTTTTAAACTTACTACAGTAATTTTAGAATCAAATATTCGGATATTTGACCTTATAATCGTGAGAGCCCCATTTTGTAAGGCGAGTAATTTGTTAACAGGCGTTATGTTTAATGAGGTATAATTTCACCGGTGTGCGAGATGTACAGAGTCTGTAATATAATCTGTGCGAGTTATTAATAAAGCTCTTTGTTCACGCCTGCAGGATGACGGATCAGTGGTGAGTTTGTTTTAACTAATGTTGTACTACGGAGATTTAATGTAGAGCGACTGGAGCCTGCGGTAAGCCTGTATTCAGGGTTCTAAGAACTGAAATCCCTAAATAATATAGCTTTATTTTAAGAACCTATGATAAAGACTGGACATTTTCATTGTACAGAAGTGTAAGCTTAAGACTGTTAGACAGAGCGGTGTACATTTTAAACCCACATGCCTATTTTGGAAACTGTTTGATCTCGGAGAACCACAGACCATAACTATTATCTGACGTAGTTCCCACCCCAATCATTAATCGTTTTCGAACAGGAAAACGCCAAATTCTATCGCTATTCGGAATCGGAACTAAGACTGATTGGCAGCGTTAGGAGGAAAACATCGTAAATATCTGTTAAAAATAAATTCAGTATCGAAATACCATGAGAACAATGATAGTATGTTTAGTGCCCCTTGTCACGTTTCGCATGGACCACTGACGCAAGTCGCATGCATCGAGTGCCAAGCGTTTGGCACGCTGACTGACAGACGATTATACCTAGATGCCATACTAGTTCCGCTTGATATATTTCCGGAAATAGCGCAAAGAGAAATGCAATTTTGGTAATGGTTTAGTCTCGCAACAAAATCTAGTTCTAGTTCATTTTATAAGAAGACATAGGAAAGCTTTGTAGTTTAAAACGGATCTAAGTCGGATTAGTTCAATACGCAACCTTCGATTTTATCGAGAAGTATTAACTCGGTGTGTATTCTATAAAGCTGCTTTAGAATACAAAAAATTAAGGACTTTAAACACAACAAATAACATTGTCTACTGTCAAAATTATAATTTCACAAAATAATTGCACTGTCTCCCTGCCTAACCGAATTTTGATCCCCAACATTTGTTTTCCAGGAATTCGACATCATAATGACCAAGGTGAACGGTTCCCTCGGCTTCACGCTGCGAAAGGAAGACCACAGCGCGTTGGGGCATTACGTCAGAGCCCTGGTGAGGGAACCGGCCCTCAGCGATGGCAGGATACAGCCTGGTGACAGGATTGTTGCTGTGAGTATATTCTATGCTTACGACACTCACTAATATTATAGATTTGAATATTTGAAAGATGTTGATGACCAAAGACATTCAGATAGACTAGCGGGGTAATTGCGTAAGAAACTCTTATAATGAAATAATGCCTTTCATATTTAACAATTCAACAACAGTTTTGCGTCAATAACATGGTCAAGCAGACGAACTTTAAAACAAGAAGCAAGCGAGAAAGAAGGATGAAGAAGAAGCAATGGATTATTAGTTTCCTTCAAAATCCGAAGGATTGTTATTGAAAGTGGGGTGCAGTTCTTAGATTAGGATTCATATTATTCGAGTATTTGAAGCGAATTCCTAGGATACTAAAACAAGATCTGAAAGCAACAGATAGTATCAAGCAAAGTACAAAACGACATAGGACATTATTGTCAGAGGTTTAATGGAACGTTATTCAACACGGAGTAAAATTTTTACTCCGTGGTACTCACCATTGAACGCTAAAATACAAACGTCTGAAACAAATGACTATAGGCTTCGGTGTAAAATAAATGCTACAGTTAATTTTGAAGTGAAGACGCAAACGGCAGTGACAAAGAATTGGGGCGTGAACCCAATAGAATACATTAGTAACGATACTTAAATATTATGACAAAGAACTTGTAATAAAGAAACAAGTACAACGTACAATACAAGTCATTCTTGACTTATGACTCATTAAAATTTAACGAGCAGAAAGTAGAGTAAGCGATCGTGAATGTTCTCCGCAGACACACTTGAATCAATATTGTTGTCGTACTAATATAGAAACCGTTTTTACAAATATCATGTGCTTGGTATGTGGTTTACTGCCGAACAATGATATCGTTGTTAAAATGGGATAATCAGTTTAAAAAGTGATGATAGTAATGTTCTTCAGGATTATTAGGTATCAATTACAGATCAGCTGGGTAATTACGTCATTATCATTTCAACCGAAAGACGTCCACTGCCACTTCAACCGGTCATGTGCTGCCCGCATCCAGCGGTTCAAAATGGCAATACCTTTGATTTTGACAGTATATACCATTTTTGCCAAGCAGATGAATTTTTCAAACATATGAAGCAAAGGGGTGCACCACAATTGGGGTGCAGCATAGGTCCGCGTAATTTGCGTTTCTCCAAATGAGTTGACGAAATTGCATTCGATTCATACATTAATTATTAGGATTTGGTGCTAAGCCCGATATTGTAGAATATTGTCACTCTACGCTAAATGAAGCCGACCATACTCTTTGGTAGAATGTAAATTCGGGAATACCATGTATCCATGTGTGTGTGTGTGTGTACTTTGTTTGTTTGTATGCTTAACTAGCTTTAAATTTTAATGAGTTTATACATATTCATGGAAGTGTAATCTAATCTAATCCTGTATTCAACATATCTTGATTTTTTCCTGAAAGTGGCAAAACACTCCAATACCAAAACGCTTTCATTTTGGCAATAAATATTTTTATTTGTTGCACCGGATGCGAATTCTTGTCAAGTCTGTCCTGCCGAAAATAAATCAATGCAGTGCAATGAAATGAAAGCGAGCGTGTTATGCAATTTTGCAGCGAGTCTGTTATGTTTGGTTTTAGGTCCTATTTATTTGTAGTCTAACTAACTATACAGGGTCAAATTAAATTAGCTAGCGAAACTCTGCAGACGTGATGGAAACAAAAAGAAATAAATTAGATTGTTTATGATTTTATTGTGGGTTCATTGTGTAGTCACTTGAAATATCAGGTTCTTTTTATCTGTTTTTTGTATGTAAACAGTCGTGATGGTATAAATATTTAAATACGATAAAACAAAAGAAAACACATTCTTTCTACTCAAACGTCAAGTAACAACACTACCACCGATCGTTGACCCCAAAAATAAATCAAATATATTTTATTTTATCTCGTTTAGATACGTATCGATAACCAACACGTATGCAGTTTCGCTAGCTAATTTCATTTGACGCTGTATGTGAACCATAGATATAAGAAAGAAGATGTGAACTAATTGCAGTGTGTATCAAACAATTATTTTCATTCTTTTCATTTACAACTAACTGTCATAATACAGACAATCGAACAGCCAAGACGATAAAAATTATGATCCTTTGATGTTTATGATAATCCCTGGCTGGACAGGTCTTAAAGTTTATATTGAAGTCTCGTACATTAGCTAATTACAAGACAAACATACACTTCATAATATTTGTTGATGTCTTAGACCAAATAAAAAAACCAAGACAGAGGGCTGTCAACAGTAAAGTGAGGCTGGTTTCGTAAACATGTGTGCACTTAGTGAGGTGTAGTTTGATTGTAAATGTGTGCATGTGAGCGTGTATGCACTGAGTGGAGGTGTAGTTTTGGCATACTTCACTGTATCGTTCTAAGCGCTTTGTCTTGGTTTTTTATTTGGTCTGAGGTTGATCTTTAGATCTCGGTACTACCCCTGCGATACGAAATGCTCCACATACCAAAAGCATTATTCACATTCTGCATTTATCATCTGTTGGTCATTGTGTGTACAGGTGAACGACACAGCGATGTCTAACATGTCTCACGCGGAAGCGGTAGCGTTCCTTCGCGCATGCGGCTCTGAAGTGCGCCTGCGCCTGTACCGGGATCATGCTGCAACACCGCTGTCACCAATGTCGCCGAGGGAAGAGCCTACGGATTCTGATGCGCCAATGAATAGGCCTAAACCTCCGCTGAGGTTTGTATTCTCGAATTCCATCTTCATGTTCAGACAAAACTGGTGCACCATCGTAGCATGATTTCTAATTCGGTAGTCAAGAAATCCTTAATCTACAGATTTTTTTTGTCAGAGACGTATTTTCAGAGCATTTCGAGGTGATCCGAAGGACTTTTTGACGAAGCGCAACTAAAGAAAATGTCTACTAAGATTCTTTAGTAGGTAACCTATAGTCTCAATTAAAATATTTATTTATTATATTTTATTTTATGCGGGAAACTTACTGCTTACAAAATATAAAATTGAAGGTCATACAAGTTTCCGCTGATAAACATAAAATGAAAACGGAAAGGAAGCAAGCACCTAAGCATTTCTTAGCGGTACTAGCCTACTTTAAACTTCAGGAACCTAAACCAAATCTTCTAAAATCAGGCCTGAAGCAGTATCAATGTTATGCGATCTGGCTGCTCGGCGCCTCACCCCTGACGCGGCAGACGGTTCCCGCTCCCCCTGCCTCTCCCCGCGCAAGTACCGCAAGCTCACCAAGGAAAACAACCACTACGAACAACCCAATGGTATGTATGCTACTGGTTGAATGACGTCACTGATACTTTGGAAACTCATAACAGGCAGTATAGGAATTTCCCGGAAGGCAGCTTGCGAAAATTTTTAGCCCAGAAAATATTCTGCGGAGTCATTGCGCAACACAGTAACAGTCTTTCATTTTGGTAGCTCAACGAAATTCTTTGCGTTATTTACGTTGTTGAGTAGACAAATTTTTCTAACATATGAAGCAATGGATTTGCAATATCCTTCAAAATTATTCAGATTATGATTGATAGTGTGTTACGCAATTAGAGCTCAGGAAACTAATTTAATTAAATTAAACAAATTTTATCAAACTTTCAACTTCAGCCAAAAGAGGTCCAGGTCTGCCGCAGTTGACCTCTTTCGGCTGAATGATGATGATAATGAAGGACCATCTAAATATTATATGTAAAGTCAGTATTTAAATTCAATAATAATGTTTACCGTAGTTTTAAAGGATAAACCTCCGGATTTGACGAAATCTCATCATTACTAAACTCGGCTTTTCCTACCTTCGCGTTCGAATCCAAAAACTGTGTCCATCCAAATACAAAAATCCAAAAAAAAGTCACATAAAAACTGTGCCATTTGAAATACGGATCGCAATACAAAAATACTTTCAGCTGAAATAGTTTCAGCGTGTGACCAAATCCAATTTGTTTCGAATTGTCACCCGCTCTGGCCCCAAACTGAAAGGTTAAACTGGTTAAGTGATTAACTGATCGAAAGTGGTGTAAATGGATTAAAGGTGAACCCAACCTTTCACTCAATAGGGTCAAGCGTTGACACTTTACTGTCCATAATGCGTCAATTTCCGCAGCCTTAATGGTTTTTCCTCATCACACCTAAAGGTCTATTTTAAGTTACCTATCTATTTAAAGTGTAATGTAGTGGTACACACTACAAATTCAAGGTTCTATTTTAGAATTTCTATCTATTTTAGATTACTACATAACAAGTTTACGTAATTTGTGCTAACGCATTTACGCGTACCTATTTATACAGGGTTAGTTTTCAAAGACCAGCCAGATTTAAGGGTGTGGTGCAGACTAGAGATGTTACGGAAGTCATTTTATCGGAACCGGAACCGGAACCGGAATCAGAGGTTTTAAATTTGATAGATCGGAATCGGAACCGGGGCGAAAGTAGAAGAAAGATGTGTTAAGGAGCCTTCCCTTAACACAACTTTCTTCTAACATCCACAAACAAAACAATAAACTCAGACTTCGAGCGCGAGCGTGTATAAAATAAAGAATCATTACCCTGGCGACAAGTTAAACCTTGTTTGTAGGCGCTCTAGTCACGTGTATCGCTGCGTTTTGAACTTAGGTATAACTCCGATTCAAAATTATCGGAATCGAAATCGGAATCGGAAGCGGAAGTGTAAAATTAATCGGAAGTTCCGACTTTTCGGAATCGGAACTGAAGCTCCGTAACATCCCTGGTAGAGACCATCAAACTGAACAACTTTCTCCATGGGACCAATATCGTAATCGCGAAAAATTTATCAACTGTCCCATAGTCCCCATAGAACACTTCAATACCTACTCGCCTTAAGTGCACGTGACGGCTGAATTTTTATTCGCGAATACGATGTTGGTCCCATGGACAAAATTGTTCAGTTTGATGGTCTGTACCACACCCTTCAATTTGGCTGGTCTTTGAAAACTAACCCTGTAGGTATTCACAGTATACTATTATGCAAATGTTACTAATGTACCTTACGCCTACTAACCGCCTACGCCTACTAATATATAACCAAATCCGTTGATTTAATTTCTATATTGATTGCCTGAAGTGTGTACACGGAGTAATCATATTACGTGATACAGGCCCATGATATATTCAAACGCCAAATGAACGTAATTATCTCCGGCTTTGTTCATCAACTAACCCGCATTACCATTGCATATAGCGCGATGGATGTATATTTATCGCACAGATGGATCCCGGCTAGCTTAATTCAATAAAGCCTGCACAAAGCTAGTGAGCTTTGAAACTTTGCACATTTAACACTTTGTCACATACAATATACACGCACACACTAAGCGATGTAGGTTTTCCACGCAGATGTTCCAAGTTCCAACAAAGTAGAACACGGTTCGGAACATACAGAAGTGGTGGTGGACTCGAGGCGGCCGGGGCGGGCTGTGTCCCTGGCCAGTCCCACCGCGCCACCCACTTGTAGAAAACAAAAGTTGAGCCTGACAGGTGAGACGCTGTCGGCCGCACACTGTCCTTTCATAACCCATCGCTTCACACCTTCAATCCAAAGCAGCGTATAAACTGACTGTCGGATTCTGAACCATACCAGGACTATGTTTACACACCATTGTAGCGTACAGCACTTCATAGATGTTCTTCGGCCATTTGACATTACCCCGAAGAGTGTTGTGTCTAGCCTTATGTGCGTGATCTTCTTCTCTGTTGTCATTTGCACTCATAAATGTCAAAATTTAGAACACTGTTAACAAATGACGGTTAATTCTCTGAAAATCACTACATTCAGAGTCAACTTTCTGTGAACGAATAATTGAAGACTTGTCAATTTGTTAACAGTGTTCGTAATTATAAAAATAGCTATTACATGATTACTTTGTGCAATTCCAGTGCCTCCCCATGGTTACGAGCTAAACAACTTAGACAATGACACTCTGGATGCTCCAAACGTGTACCAGGAGGACATGTCTCGTCAGAGGTACCAGGAGCCTGTGTTTCCTGTTGACTCTGATGAGCCGGTGTCGATGCCAGTCGAGATGTTGAGTGATGAGGCGAGGTTCAAACATGCGAACCCTACATACCAGAGCGCTGTGCTCCATACAACTACAAGTGATGGGCATACTACTAGTTCAGAAGGACATAAGGATGATGGTATGTTTGATATTTAATTAAATAAGAACACACGTAACAATGGTAGCTTCTTTGAACAATACTAGATACATTTAACATTAGGGGTAAGGAATGAGGATACGTTTTTATTAACGAAGTATCGTCACAGTTGCGAGGGCAGACTCGAAAACTTAAATGTTCGTAACATTTATGTTTCAAATCTGCATTGCATAATATGAGCTATACGAACCTTTTTGGACCACCAGAGTCTATAGCGATAAGCTGTTGAATGTTAGGCAAATCAACATACAACCCACAACTCTTATTTCTCTTTTCAGGCAACGGTTTGAAGAAATGGAAAGGTGTCGCGTTGTCTCCTGACAACGAGCGCAAGGTGAAGACGGATCCTCCTCCGCAGCCCAAACCCAAAGAAATCGATCCCGTCCAAAAAGAAAACGTCAAACCTGAACCGCCAAAAGACAACACTTGCAATGAACCTACGGTAAGTTATAAATCTGATGATGATAAAGTCCTTATACATTAGGATGTGCTAAGTAGCCCCCAAAATTCCAATTTTGTTACGTTTTTTGCAATTTACAGGTCAGTGTCAGGTTGTAGGTATGTTGAACTAAATATGATTAGATCCTAGATAGATCCTATTGATAGATATTCCATGAAATAGTCATTCAATAGGATTGTTTATGAACTTAGAGGAACCTTTTATTGATGATTTTAATGATTATCATTCTTTATAGTCATACTAGCTTTCGCCCGCGGCTTCGCCCGCTAGGTATGTCGATAAAAACTATCCTATGTCCTTCCCCGGGATGCAATCTATCTCTCTGCCAAATTTTATCGAAATCCTTTCAGTGGTTTAGGCGTGAAAAGGTAACATACAGACAGAGTTACTTTAGAATTTATAATATTAGTAAGGATTTGTTGACACTGACCTGTAAATCGCAAAAAACGTAAGAAAATTTTTATTTCGCTTGCAACCCTGACAGTTCTTTACTTCGGACTAAGCCTAAGGCAAATTGAGGAATACTGCAAGCTATGGTTAGACATTATTCAAAACCCAAGTTGGGCGAAGCTACGAAAACCTGTTCAGGTGGAGATTCATAGATGACTCCGCCTTGAAGTGTAAATGTGGTGCTGTTCCACAAACGATGGGACACTTAATATCGTGTTCTGCGTGTCCGGTCAGCTGCACGTTACAGGAACTGATGGATATTGGTGATGGCGCCAAACATTTAGCCGAATTCTGGGCCAAATCCTATCCATACATATATGTATAGATATGTGTGCGTGTATATATATATATATGTATATGTGTGCATGTATGTGTTAGATTGCTATCGACACGCTAAGAAGAAGATTCAAAAGCTTTACAAATGAGGTGGCTCTCAGTTTTTCTATGATTGAACCAGTTTGTATACTATTATAATACTAACGCTACTGTCTATCTTAGATGGGTTGAAGTTTGATATAAAACAGTACTGTAACGGGCCTTAAGTTCAATACTTTTTTTTATGAACATCTGGATTAAAGGACCTGTATTCCTAGTTACGGTATAGCTGTCAGTCTTCACATGCTGTTGTCTTCTATAAGTGAAGAAGTGCACCTACTTAATACCAGATATTGTCCTTTGTTTTATGTGGCATGTATTGTGTACATCTTTTGTTGGAGATCCTAAATAAATAAACCACTTAATTGAAACTATATCTAATTTCAGATAGTAACAGTGGAATTAAACCGTGGCTGGAACAGTCGGCTCGGCTTCAGCGTTCAGAGCCATCCTGAGTCTGGGCAGAGCTACATCTCTGCTGTCTACAACGACAGTGTAGCCGCGCGTGATGGACGGCTAAGACGTGGTGATGTTATATTGCAGGTAAAACAACAACAAAAAACAACAAGGAACAATGCAGATAGCTTCAAGATAAACGACACTTTTTACGCTTACGTCTTTTTTTACATCGTTCTCACATATAATTATAAATTCAATATTAATGACGTAACAAATATTTATGTAAAAATATAATTTAAAAGAGTGTAGTTTCTTGCCCGTTCTTCTCCATAGGTACCTACGCATTGAAATGGGCAACTAGCTTCATATTTTCTGACTGACCGACTTCATGACTATACAAAAGTGCCTTTATATGGTTTAATTGAAATAAACGCTTCGAGTTTAAGTTTGAACAATCCAACAATTCGGTCCATTAAGTTGCATTACGTACATAAAATCACTGCCCAAAGAGGCAAACATACTTATAAGTCAAAATTTCGGTGACGACATAAGGTCCTTACTTTTTCCTGCTTCAGCTTTTGTTGGAGCGGTGAAAATGGCCTGGCCCCACCATCCGGATGGTAACGCGTGGAGTAGGTACTCACTCAAAACTTCGCCGTTTTTTCCGCCATTTTCGTGGCTCCTCTATAAAAGCAGATGTAGGCCTACTAACGTCTACTTTTCTAAAAAGGCCTCAAAAGCTTTAACCAGGACTTCAGCAGACCTCAAGCAGTGGAAAAATCAGACCATGCAATGCCCCGAGCTTATAAATTTAATTGAAATCGTACACTTTTTCTTCCAGGTCAATGACGAAAACGTAACATCAATGAAGACACCAGAAGTGATCGACCTGCTGCGAATACTAAGAGGCTCTATTTGTATCACTGTACTGCGGCCGCCGAACCCACAGTGAACATAAATACCAGCAGACATTAATATGGAACAAGCACACCCCTAGGCCTGCAAGGAACGGGCCTGGCAGGAGAAACGGATTCCCATCGGTGATGCCGAGATAAGGATGTTGCCCACGATAGGGAAACAAAACGCACCTTGGAAGAAACTAAAATAGAAAAAAAAATCTCTACCCTACACTGCAGTGATGATTTTGTTAATCATTGCACATTGATTGTACCTTCATGACATTTATTAATTCTATCAAGGTTCAATTTTATCATTGAAATACAATTAATATCATAATAACTAAGCGAAGACATACCTACATACGTTCATCTACATGAGTCTTCACGATAAATTGGTTACTTCGTTGCTTTTTAAGTCGTGTATTTAATATTTTATTACGTATACACAGATAAAAAAATTTAAAGCGTTAAATTTGCTCTCACCGTACTTAGTCACGCGAAAAGTGTCCACACTGAGAAGCGTGAGCTCAAAGATTATTAAATAGCGTTTCCATGACAATCAAGTCAAGTCACTGCGTCATTGTGTGTCAGAGGTAAACACGATACAGAAACGCGACTATCTTTTGACGCAGTAGGGCGAATCTAACGATTTAAATCTTTGATTTAAACAATTTTGGTAGACAAAACATTCGTTTATATCCTGTATTTTTTATAATATATTATGGACATTATAAAGCATAGCATCATTATTGAAATAAGCCAGACATTCTAATAAGTACATGCTCTTTTGTTAAAGTTCCTAAAAGTGGATCGTGCGAAACTTTTGCCGTCGTAAATTATATTTCTTATATTTGATAAGTTACCTAATAAAATAATTTATTTTCGGAAAAGATCTCTGTAGCTATCTCATAGACAAATTATTAGGAAAATAAATCTATCGAAATATACATCATTATATTTATTTATTTATCTATCTTACCCGACCAATGTAGATACTCAAAGATAGTCTAATAAATAATGAAAAAAAAAGTATTTTTTTTTATATTGAACACAATGAATGAAAGGCAATAAGCAGCGTTTATTTTTGAATTAATATATTATGACTATTAAAATTATGAAACTTTAAAATTATTATATATTCTTACTAGAAGATGACATACAGAGTAGAATTTTTAAATATTTAGCGACAAGTTAAGGCATCTGTCGGCCTATATTTGTGCAAATATAATAAAGTCCCTTGACTAATAAAAAGTAGACTATGTTATTGTAGAAAATATTAAAATGTCATGAAGTATAGCATTCCAAGAGGTTAGCCTTTGTAAATAATGTAAAATTAAAAGACAGTTTATGTAGTCGTTGAGAAGTTGCGTTATGTGCAATTGTCAAATGAAAATAAACTGCAAAATGTCGCATAAGTTTTTAGTTTTTTATTGTTCATTTAATGTTTTGCTCAAATATAAATAATTGTTGTCAGAACACAATACTAACTTTGATGATTGCTCGTAACGTATTATAGCCACGTTTTATTAACATATATGTAGCGTCACAAGATAATTATTATGCGTAAGTACAAAATATACGTGTCGAATTGCATGCGACCGGATCCAGATCTCTGGTCAATAATAATAATAAAAGTACACAAGTTTGTCAAACTGCGCTAGTCTGACAAACATTATTAAAATGTTGAGTTACATCGCTAATAAAATTTTAAATTAATGCATTATACCTACGCTATACTTCCTATAGGCACTGATTATAAATTCTAGTCAAATCTAAATTTTAATTGAAATTATTACACAGTTAGCCTTTGTGAAATATAATATTGACGTAAAACAGTAGTTAAATTATATTCTTACATAAATAAATAAATAATATACAATATTCACTCTTTGATTTCTCATAAGGTGTCTATTTGTTATGAACTTGAAAGATTTTATCAACAAATCTATTTTAATATTAACGATACTAGCCTTAAGTTAATAGAATAATTGTTTAAAGAACAAGTATAAATGAATCATTACCCATAAAAAAAATCAAGCTGAACGAATCAATCAACTGATATTCTAAAGTAATTGTGATGGAATTGTGTTAGATTAACCGTATAACGTACGTTCTAGAGTTAATAATATGCAGCTACAGTAGTTGCAGAATGGCCCAGTGTAATAGCTCCTTTGTACTGCGATGATATAATCACTCATTAATAAGCTTTCCCGGGGTCTACCAACAATATTTTAAGCTCCATATATTTTTCAAGCACCTCATTTTATACCTAATAATATTTTTGCTGAAATTATAATATTGTACAAATTAGCAGCGCTAAAAGCGACTTGTTATAAGATAAACTTAATAGTAAGCCCCGGAACCGAAATTACAACACCGAAAACACACCTGTACATTAATTTTTCCCAAGGAAAAACGGCGTTTACGCATCCTTTGTGAGTATGACTTCAAATAAAATCACTAGAGGCTATTTTATTGCGTAAATGGTAATACGATTTGAAGACTATCAGAATACAATCGTGACACGAAGTAAATATACCAGTGATTTTGCCTTTGTCAGTTTGCAAACCACGACAGGCAACATGTACGCCTTATATGACAAGAAAGTACAACACTTATCACGACTATTCGTGACACAAGCTTTGTCACTTAATGCGTGACAAGTCTGCTGCACACTGCATAAGTAAAACAATCCTAAAAAATATCGCGTATATTCTGATAGTACCAAAATACTTCCATCCATATCCTCGAACCCTCAACTTCAGGTAAATTTCTTGGTGCTCCTTCATGATTGCACATCGCTTGCTAATCTTCTAATGCCTTATCCAAGTCTGGGCCGTAGTCGTTATGTGACTTTGATATTATTTCATCAAGTATCGTGTCAGTCATAGAAATATTAATGGAATGTAGGTACCTACGATAAACTTAATTACCTTACTATGATACGAATAAAAATATGAAATATATTATTTTGTTGTATTATTTCACTGATCCCCCATTTATTAAGTACTCTATACTTTCGAGATCCTTCTTGTAGCGACTGTAGCCAGCATTCAGAAACAACCTAAGAAACACTTTCATTATCCACATTTGCTACCCATTCTAATGTTGAAATAATTTAATCTTACAAATTAGAAGCTAACACTAAAATATATTCTATACAAGTACGAGTATATAACAAAAAAAAATAAAGAAAAAGGCAGGAGCTCGTTGGGCATAAAAAAATTCGTCCGCATCGCTGTCAATTGCAATGGGATAAAAACCCAAAAGGCTGGCAGTATTACCACGTTGGATGGCAATGCTGATTGTTTGGGCTAAAATAGGCCAGCCAGAGGGCTGGCCTACTTTTACTGACGACTTTTGTTGACTCTTCACGTGACCAGAGGGTTACGTGAAGAGTCAACCAACCACTTGGCGATGTACCGAAATATTAATATTTTTATTTAAGCTTCCATCATTAAATCTGAAGCTCGTAAGATGTAAATAACTTGAGTACCTACCACCTATACCACCTATACATCACTATTATAATTTCAGCCGAAAGACATCCACCGCTGGACATAGGCCTCCTCCAAGCACCGCCACTTTACCGGTTTTGTGCTCCTCGCATCCAGCAGATTCCCGAGGCCTACATAATATGTAGACACTTCTACTGACATCAGCCATCATCATCATCATCTGTCATCATCTTGTTCAGTCATCTTTAGTCAGTAGAAGTGGGCTAGACAGCTACACTTTTGGTCTACCTACCTCCTTATTGCCTTCCTTGTTTCTGCCTTACTCCACCCAGCTAGATGCCCTACCTATCTCCATTACAAAGCCGTAAATCTCGGTTCCTACATCTTGTAAGACGTCAAACCTCTAGGTTACGAACACGAGCTTGTAATTCAACACCGAACATCGGGCCACTTTGTACAGCGCGAAAGTATCATGGTATTTTTAAAATGGCTAGGAAGATTCTACAAGAATAAAAAAAGCAACACTATAAGTAGGTACCTACACTCACAAGCTACAGAACTAGACTTCTACAGCTTGTGAGTAGGTATACTTAAAATTATAGAAAATATAAATAGTGGCAGCAGTGGTTTCCCAGTGGTAATGGCCGCGACTTACGAGTTGTAGGTCGTAGGTTCGAACCCAGACAGGCGTTTTACATTGTGGAAATTAGGTATTTCATCACCACTGCTCTCAAAACGGTGAAGGAAATCATCGTAAGGAAACCGGCATGTCCTAGAACCAAAAATTCGAAGACATGTGACATCTACCAACCCGCACTGGGTCCGCGTGGTCCACTCCCTCTCGAAGAGAGGAGGCCTGTGTCCCAGCAGTGGGAACAATATAGGCTGATTATGATAAATAGTAATTACTAAGTATAGTAGCAATATAATATTGCTCTCATATGATTCAAGCTTGTTTGTCGTATGATGGCAGTAGCCTGGTATATGCAGGGAGTCGGACGCAGCTATACATAATCTTGAAATAAATTAAATATGCAAATAATAAATTACGACATAAGACAGTTTCGCTAGACGGCGAAAGTGCTCGCCAAAGTTTACCATTAATCGATATATAATACTAAAATATTTAAATTATTATGTAAAGTGTTGTTTCGTGCTCTTTCACCCGTCTCCTATCACCTATTACGAATGCTACGATCCACCGAGCGGAACAATCAAACGGTGCTCCTAGCAGCATCGATCCATGGAGATGCGCTTACACGGGCAACTTAAATTACTCAACTCTGAGCAACATTGATCAAACAAAAATGACTCGATAACGTCAACCAGTTTTCTGCGATGCTAATGCCAATATATCGCAACTATTGCTCGAGAACTCGTACCACCACATACTACCTATTTATTAAAAGCAGTATGAGGCAATTAACACCACATTCATTAGCAATACAGAATTTATTTACAGGAGCAACTGAAGATAATATTGCCTATACAAGTGAAACATTAAGTTTGCTCGTACTTCTTTTCAATTTTTACCTCCGGCAACAGTTGCCGGGCAATAATTGCTGGAAAAGTTGCCGGTGTAAGCGTGAAGCACGCCATTAGCGCCGGCCACTTTTTGTGGCGTCGCGTGCAAGGGGAATGCAAATCGATGTGTTCGTACGAGGTGATCGCTTCTGATAGGGATGAGCTTGCGTGTTAATTCATAGAGTTTATAAGACGATCATGATTTTTAATATGGGAGCTTCGCAAGCTTTTTTTTGTTTTGTGCATAGCAGAGCTACAAGCTATAACGCAGTTGAGCACCAGAAAATGTTATAGACAGTAACAACATTTGTGATTTCAATAAGAGAACTTAATTGAACTTAATTTTCCAAACAGCATTATTTTTTATACTTATCTATGTTTTTTGCACAGGGAAAAATTGGAAATCATCACATTTTCGTGGAAAGACAATTTCGTCTAGTCCAGGTATATTTTGATGGTCAATGTAGAGTTCCGTTATGGCTTAAAGGGGCATCAATAGTGGGCGAAAGATCATTATCAGACCTGTCACTTACTATGCACTCTAGCGATCTTTGACCCGACACCTTTAGCGAAACTGCTTGGTCAATGTCATTACCATTTGTATTGGTACGCGAGTACCGCTTGAATGAGTGAATTGAACTATTCGCCCGTTGGGAAATGTGAGCGTGAAACTTTTACAAATTCTTCAATTTTATCCAGTGGAATTGGATTTTACTTTTTTATCCAAAAACGTTTTGACAAATTTAGTGTAAAAACATGTAAGTACTGAAGGTGGGTACTAAAAACTTTATAAGTGAGTAGGTAGTAATTTGCATCCCGTTTTAAGCTACAGTTAAACTTCTTCACAGTCAGTAAGTATGGTCAGTGGCATATGGTTAGCGTCACGGTCACGGCTCGTCCACCGACCACAGCCGCGGCCGTCCGAGGGAGCCACCTCTCTACGCTTCAATGACAAACGAATGTACCAAAAAACTGTCCACTTAAGTAACTATTACGACCAACCAAACTGTCATAGTAAAATCAGGTCATCTTTTGTAGGTCTCAACAAAAATCTAAATTAAATCCAAGAAAAAGAAATGATTATGTCGCACTAAAAAGTTTATTTGAAAATAGCTTTCTTGCCTAATTGGATTTTTCTTGTCCAGTAGGTCGGTAGTATCAATCGACTAGGACCGCCCAAGAAATGCCAAGAAACGTTTTAAAATCCACCGAGAAATTAATGTTACAGTTGAAAGTATTTCGCCTTTAACAACAATGAAAGCTGTACTTACTCACAAATTAAACTGTAACGGGACTGAACTAGTAACGTAGTTGTTTAAAACGTATTTGCCGGTGGCAAATAAAAACACAAATATCTTCGTGAACCATGAAGACAACGTAACGATTTGTAAAAAGCGAACAAGAACTGTAACACTGTAACGTCCAAGCTGATCTTAGCAATAAAAGAAAGAATTTAATGTTACATAATACTTGACAATAGGTAATAATATGCAAGCATTGATTTATTTGTGCATTCTACGGTTTTGATAAATTGAGAATCAGTGCAATAAAACACCCATAATATAATGTTTGACCAAATATGGTCACCCATCAATCTAAAACCATATACCTAAGTACAACCTTATTATAAACCGGTGCTAGGAAAAATGTTTTCCACTATAACTTTTCCACCTATCAAAATTACACATATTATATTATATTATTATATATTATATTATTACATTGCTCTCGCTTCAGCGATAAAGAAAATTGAAAAGATGTCAAGTTGTGCAAACAACGTTTCGTATTTTCCATTTAAAGTCAATGGGATTTTTTCAGTTCGTTTTGAAATGGAAAAAAATTCCAACTATTGGATCGTAGAGCTCCCAATTTTCCTTAAATGCGCGATAATTTTCTCCTGAGAATACTCAAAAGTACAAAATTCTTACAAACAAAATATACACACAAACAATACGTAAGTTTACACAATACAAATGCAATACCTATTAGAAATTTAACCCCCCAATGCTCATCGAACTTGACTGTCATCACAATATTAGGGGATGTGGAAAAGCGTCCGCGGTTCGGCGATGTTCGAGCAGTCGCGAGCGGCCCGCGGTCTGACACACCTGTCGATAGTAGTTGCGTGCGCGCCACAGGAAGTGCAGTGAATTACCGGACCAAACAACTGTTCACACTACTCATTCAAAATCCGAAAGCGAGCACAATATTTTTTTAATGCTCGTTGTGGGCCAAAGGCTTTTAAATCTGTGAGTTTTTTTTTTATTTATATTTTTGGTAAGGGGTTTTGTTTGGAAATTTTGGTTAGTTTTTTATCGTATTTTATAAATGAACTTTAAATTATGTATTTAAAGTCTGATTGCGTAATTTTAAATATATTTGATAGATACGATGACAAACATAATTGTACCTAAAGGATGACCATAATTAGGTTCCTACTTAGTATGTGTACCTACTTATTTACTAGATAATGAGATATATAACCTTAGCTACACATGTGAAAAGTGTGCTAATGCCGCTAGGGCCCAGCATAGAAATAATGCGGATGTATCGGATTTATATGTTGCAAACGACATCAATGTGACAGGTCATTAGTCTGCAACTGGGTATGTGGTATCTAGACTATTAAACCTTGGCTTGAAACACAATGTTTTTGTTGAAAATATTGTAACAGAAAGATACTTTCCCAAAGTACCTACCTAATTAAGGAAAGACCGTAAAATTATCTACATTATAACAATAACAAAATTCATTATCAAAACTAATTTTCGTCGTTTAAGTAAAAGTTGATCTTTAATTAAGTAAAGGGCCGAGATGAATTGTTCTTAAGTTAAAATTCACGCTACTTGTCACTTGTAGCGTGAAACATTTTCTGTTTGTACGTCAGACCCGCAGACCCGCATAAACAAATTATGGCGTTAAGTAGATCGTGACAGATCAAATTGCGATTTATGGGTCAGCTAATATTGCCTTTTACATTCAAACTGTGGCTCGGACAAGAAAGTGCAACCATACAAATCGACATACGTATAATCATGATAAGATTAGGTATAAGGCTGCAAGAACGTCTGCATTCGTTTTGCAGTTGAAGAAACTCATACCTACAGCCACAGATAATATAATACTCTAGTACTACAGCCTACAAAACTCCAATTGTGCTCACTAGTTCCTTTAGCAGTTCCTTTGAAGGAACTACTGAGAATTTTTGGCTCTTCCCAAAAATAAATACTTATATGTATACTTTTTAATCAAAACATAAACGCTGTGTTATAATTGAAACAATTCTGGGAAGCTATAGCGGGAAGCAATATTTCTGTAACTAAATGGGAACATTCATATCATTGTGGTCGCAGCGATTCATACAAAATTGCTCTAATGTGAAAATATGTGCAGCAACTTAATCAGAATAAACACTTTCATTTCTGTAAATTAATTATGCAAACAAAACTATTGCCCAACCGCGTAACAATTGTTGTCTTTTAAAGTTCCCATCATTAATGTAAGGTTACACAAAAAATACTTTATCTATATAATCTTAATTTAATTCTTAAGAGTATTCGTCACCAGTAGATGACTAGAACCGTTTAAGAATTTCACTGGCGCGGGCGCAACTAAAAACTTAATGGGTTCCTGTGATTGTTGGAAAATCGATAGCATTGTCAAGTTCAGTTCTTGCTCAGTTCGAAATCGTGGGAAATCACGACACATGTAAACAATGACATGCTATGAGATGAGTCGATCAGTATCGCACTAGAAATTATGTTATTATTGCCATACAAGACACACGCGATCACTATTATTACTTAGATATTTTAAAATTGATGGAAAGGTGGGAAACAGAATCGATCGCTATCATCAGAAACGGAGAAAAACAACAAGATTGCAACTAGATACCTACTAATAACAGTGACAATCAGTCACACCTATCATTAAACTAAACAGGTATATTGAAATAGAAAACTTATCAGTTTGTCAGTTTCTTTGAACTGCAATTTTCATCGCTAACAGCACCTTGCGACTCCTGTCACTCTCGTTACTTTCATAATCCTACTTGCTACTCGTTTCGTAACCAAGCTGTATTTGATAACTGGCTTAGTGATGGAAATATTTGCTTAGACAACATGCATTTACCATAACTTCCATAGCTTAGAATAACTTAGATGGTCTAGAAATAGAACCAACCCTTCCTTCTTATCTACTAACTAATCGATATACAGCGAATAAATCATTTCCTTCACTATAATTTTCATAGCGAAGATGTCTCTTCTAACGTCCATTCATAATTTTATGTATACAACCAGTATTTTGCCAAATACTCTATTTGTAAACAAGTAGGTATATAAACCAGGTAACAACCTTTCACATTTTCTTAATATAAATTAAAATATTATTTCCTGTCAGCGTGATGTCATTGTTCCGCAAAAAAAATATATTTTATTAAAAACATCAAACGGAGTGGAAAATTTGAAATAAATACAAAACACAACTCTACGAGCAATGACCGCATTGATGAAAAAACAACATTAACAGTCAAAATAAAAACAGTTGAACGTTTTTGTATTGCATAATGTTACTAAAAAAATCGAAAGTATGGATTTAGACAAAAATAAAGATATAGACACGAAATCCGCATAATGCCTGAACTGTTATTGATCTGTTAGCTTTTTGAGGGTTAATACTTTTGAATGAATTTTAAACGGGTTTTAGTTAATTAATCGAAATGCTATAATTAAACAAGTAGCTTTGTCTACTGTCTGTCAAATAAAGATAAAACAACCTGCTAAATTAGATAGGGTAAATGGGATGAGCTGGACTCCTTTAATAAATATTGGTCCTTGGCAGCTCTGCACAGAGATGGATGGAAAGAGAGTAGGGAGGCCTTTGTCCAGCAGTGGGACACTAATAAAAAAATTAATAGCACATCATCATCATTTCAGCCGAAAGACGGCCACTTTCGGCTGAATAGCACATATAGCTTAAATACTGAAATGGACTGCAGCATTATCTAGCTTCCAAAAAAACTCTGGAAAAGCAACAAAGCAAAGGACGATGACATTACGCATTTAATCCAAAATAAAATAGGTAATTGTTTTTATTTTTATATCGCAAAAACTATCAGTGAGTAACAGACTATACCGGATGCGGTGGTGCGACGGGTTCGGTTCCCGGGGAGGCACGCTCGGACGCGCCGTCACGCTTCATGCGCCTGCGCCGCTCACCTGCACCACCCATCGGGTAAATGTAGGAATTAATAGGAATGGCTATAAAAAACATGGCGATCGTGGTGATTCATACTTAGAAAGAAACCTTCAGCGCGATACAGACCTAAGAAAAAATCGAAAATATTATTTGGCAAGTCAGAAGAAAAAGACATTAGCTTTTCTCACAAAAGTCTGTTTTCATGGTAATTCCATACTGTGAAATCACAGTTCACAGTGCAAAGTCACAAAATGTAATAGGTCCACCTATGGTACCTATCCAACAATGGTTTACTAGCAAGCGAAACCACACAACCTGGAAATATTTCTAGGCTATAATAAGATTCGCTACACACTGTTATTACGGTTATGTCACATCAACCAGAGCCACTGCTCATTAATTATGCACTAACCTTAATGATACTGTTTATTGTTCGCCGAGTAGGTAATGCTCACATTTATTGCGTTTTGCTTTTGTCTGAAAGTCTGTTCCTAACTTTATTATCGAAACGTTCTTGAATTGGTGCCTTCTTATCTGGCGTCGGTAGACATCCCCCGATGATATTGTTAACAAAATAAATCATGGTAACGAGGAAAAAACGAAACGTTTGCGCTGCGTATACCTACGTTCGGTAAACACCCAGTCGGATGTGAAGAGTGTCTTTAAAAGGCTACGAGTTTCTCTTCATCATCGAGTATAATACAATTTGGTATACTCTCATACTCTATTCAAAAACACATCTGCTTTAACAAAAAAAAAGTCTTTGCATCACTGACATCTTTAAGTACATAATTCAGCAATGATTTACATTGTATTTAACTGAGATCTTAGAGCATAAAATGTACGTAAGTGTTCGCAATCTGAATAAGGAAAGAGTTGCCCTATAATTAACGACCGATGAAGGCCCACATACTTTCGTATCATATAAAAAGCGGCTCGCCTGCTTTTATCTACAACGGATCTTCTATTTACTGCGTTTCCATTGTTAGTACGATATTCTTAAATCTGCAGCCCTTCAAAATAAAAAAAGCTATTTATGCGGATCGAAATTGCCAACACCGATAATGGCTGGATATATTTAAAGAAAACGTGATTTATTTGAATTTAAATCATAGTTATAGAACTATGATTTACATTTATTTTAAAGAAAATTGTGATCTTCGATTGGATTACAGACCTGCAATTATTTGCATTAGGTACCCCAGTTTTGCAACAATGGTCTAGGTATTATAATATTATTGAGAAAACAAAGAAAACTTAGCGAAAATCCCCTAAATCAATACCTACAAGTCGAAAGACATACAAAAATATGGCACGTACTTAATCGTACTTAGATCAAATAATTCCCATTTTACTTTCCTAAAAATATTATTGAGCACTCTACTATGAAGAAATCGCCTCTTTTTGTGAACGTTAAATAATTCCTATTTTGGGGTCCTAAAAATACTAAATAACCAAGTAACTATAATAATAATAAAAAGTAAATTTTATTCGAGTACCTACGAAATAAAGTAAAAATATGATTTACATTAATTACAATCGAGGAAAGTTAAATTCTAACTGTAATGTAGATCTGCCTGATCTAGGTTTATGAAAAACCTGTGTTTCAGGCCATCAAAAACTTGGCATACATCCCACCCGCATGACTGACGTATTCAAACAAAGATAATGGACACGCGCCAAAGGTTTTCTAATGTAACAAATAGAGTAAAAATCGTGTTGATGACGACTAGTCATGTATGTAATAAGTGTAACATTCGTAATCGCACTTAAACACGGAATGGTCAAAAGCGAGCAAGCGAGAGATTTTAATGTGCGGTAGTTTAGTTTATCATAGGCCTCTCGTGTTCATATAATAACAGAGCCTCTCGAATTTGGCACAGAATAAGTAGTTCTGACTATCCCTTTAAAATCTTTGAGAACCTTATCAAATTATATGTTCACATTTTTCATTACCACGGATGACATATCGTCCACAGGGTCTTGTCTAAAGCAAATGGTCTAGTAACAGCCCCCACCCTTTTTAGAGAGCGAATGCTTAGGTAAACCTTCACGAAACATAGCTGGCAGAAAACAATAAAAAGATCGAAGTACGAAACTAATAGCAAAAGTTACATAAAACTTTATTACTGAAAACAACTCCATGAATTCGACAAGGGCTGTACCTATAGAATTTTATTTCATATTTTATTGGCAATAAGAGCCATGATTTCGATTTTTTACCCAAATATGTGGAGTCGTCTTGGACGAGCAAGCTGTGCCTATGTCGGTGTATTTCTTAACAATCACTTTGTTTGTGCAAGCGTGAGAATTAAGGAATATCTTGATAGCTGAAGTTATAAGTCCGTAACAACCCGATTGCTAAATTAACCATTTATTTTAATTGTAACGGATTTTAATATTTACGAAATCTGTTTTGATATGTTAGGATACTGAACTCGGATTCGATGCCTATTATTTTTTTATTTTATGTAGCCTATGTTAATTGTCCCCTTTGTTTGCCTCCCTTTCTCCTTTCCACTCCCTTCTGTCTTGAGCTAATGTGGACCAATCCTGTCTGTAGGCGTCAGGCTCGTCGCGCCATCTTCTTCCATCTTATTCTGGGTCTGCCTCGATGTCGCCGGGCGTTTTCTAGGACCCACATGGTGGTGGATTTGGCCCATGGCCGGTTGGGTGACGTCGGCTATTTGTGTTTTGGAGCACAGCACTGTGTTCCTAACACGGTCGGTTAATCTGACTCCGAGAATTCTGCGCTCTATTGATCGCTGGCAAACCTCAAGCTTGAACCTCTGCTGAACTGTCAAAGACTAGTTATGAGCGCCGCCGCCGTAGCGAGGATACCTAGTTAATGGAATACTTTTTCCAATTACTCTAAATTGGAAAAAATATTCCGTCTAGTTCTGTAGTTGTATATACGACATTGGCTCTTCTACTTAGTACCTTACCTACAATGATGTTAAACTATTAACTCTTAGCATGTCTTCTTTTTAACAGACTTCAAAAAAGGAGGAGCTATTGTTCTCAATTCGGATGTTTATTTTTTTTTCTTCTTCTTCGTCAGCCTATCGCTACCCAATGCTGAGTATAGGCCTCCCGCAATGCATGCCACTCTTCTCTGACTCTAGCCTTCCTAAGCCAGAGACATGCATGTGTATTGCATTATAGTGAAAACAGTTCATGTTTACAAGGTGCCCTACAAAACAAATGCTAGTGTAGATACTGTTGAGGGATTATCTTTAAATCCAATTTGAGGCCCTGGCAACATCGATGTAGTTTATGACAACACAATTACATGGAAACTAAAATGGGTCATGGAAAGATAGGTAACATACAAGTCACACAGTGTTAGAGTACATGGGAAAACTGAAATTTTTTAAGTTGCTTACTGCTTTTGGTTGGGATCGAGTGCATAATTTATAACAGACTTTTAAGCTCAAAGATTTGTGGAAACACTTGTCCGTTTTTTCCGGGAAAATTCTTGATTATCCATGTTAGTTTTTTTTTTTTTCACTATTAAAAAATTTTTCTGGTTTTGGGCACTCTAATTTATTATACTGTTAGCCTAAGATGCATCCTATTTTTGGCTTTTGGGCCACCGTTGGTTAATCCTTATAAATAATAATTATAATCGTTGTAAGCGTTTAAAATTGTAGCTATATTGGTTAATCTCACACACCTCATCATCATCTCGTACACGTATATGTACTTATAATGAAGATTATTGGAGCGCGTTCACCAAACTTTATTTTAAGTGTATGTTTTTTAAATGTTCATAATAATTTTAATTACCTACACACTAAGATGAACATCAAAAACATGCGTTTCTCTACAAAACATTAAAAGGCTGAGTAATTTTTTATAACCACAGTTAAGTAGGTAGGTACCTATGTACCTATATTAACTTAACCGAATAAAATAACGGTAAAGCCAGTTAACACTGCTCGCCAAGAAATTAGTTGTCGTAAACACAGGCTACTATAACTGCAGTCGTAAAATATCTTAAATTGGAGTGAGAAACAATCACCTATTCTTACTGAATGATCCGCGGATACATTCTCAAAAATTCTTATCATGAAAACTTCGGAGAAGTGAGCTGTCAATAATGTCAATCCATCCATCAAGCACCAAACGGTCTATTCTGTAAAAATCTCACCGTGCACTCTTAGGTGCAGTGACAACTGACAACAATTGACACTATTGACAGCTCACTCACTATGCAGCTCAGCTCACTTCATCTCTGTTTTTACGGTGAGATTTTTACAGAATAGATCGATAGTTCGTTAGTACTATTAGTTACTCTGTGTCGATAGGTAGAAGGTGGAATGACAGCTCACTTCATCTATGTTCTCACGGTGAGAAATACCTACCTACCTATTCTTTCCTTCAATACGAATAATAGACATAACATCTGTATCACTGAACATTGTTTTATAATAGAGCGTCCTGTCCTAACCTTGTTTGTTGAGACAATTGGCAAAAGGTTTTATAAACAAAAAACCGGTCAAGTGCGAGTCGGACTCGCGCATTGAGGGCTCCGTATAAATGTGTAGGTATGTAAATAGTTTTAAAATATTTTTTATGTAATGTAACTACGGTTTTCGTTTTTTTTTTTCCTTTACTTGTACTACATGACATTGCTTCTTGCCAAATTCCATGATTGTAGGTCAACGGGAAGTACGCTATAGGTTTTGATTTCGGTACGTAAACGCCCCTATCTTTTGATTGCATGGACTTAGAAGTTAAATTTTTCACTGCTTCAAGGGATTGCAGCCCTGAATATTTGATATTAATTTCAACTTTATAACTAGACGCGTTTGATGAGAAAAAAGGTCTTGACTTACAAACAACGAAGTGATCTTATAGAGGTGCCGTTTTTCCTTTTGAGGTACGGAACCCTAAAAAACGTAAAAATAATTTTCATCAATTCAATATAGGTAAGTAAGTTTTTAAACTACAGCAGATGAAGGCTACTCTACGGGCCGGCATGAGAGGGTAGTGTTGTCAATAGCTTTAGAACGGTGATGTAGCAATGAATTTAAAAACAATATTTACGCACAAGATCTCAAAGGAACAATAATAAGAGAAGATTTGTAGTGTCAACTTGTAATAATGTTATGGTCGAAGGTGTAGAAATTTTTAGTCCCAACTATTTAATAACCTTCCAGTCGATATAAACAGTTGTATCACAAAAACCTCCTTTAAAAATAAAATACTAAAGTACCTCTTTAATATTTTTTTGTCAAAACCTCACTGTAGAGAATATCTAAAAAAATAAATCTGTATGTCTGTTTTTTAAATTTAAGAAATAGTTAAAGGAATAGTTTTATTAACCTGTATGTGAAAAAGTGTAATTATAAAAAAAAAATTAATATGTTCAAAAAAAGGAGCTACGTTTGCCAACAAACTGCTTTACTGTTTGGCATATATATTGTTTAAAATTATTTCTGTGAAAAACACCTTTTAATTTTTTTATCTATTTTTCTCTAGGATTTGCCAACAGATGAGTTGGTTATCCTAGTTCTCTTCTGCTCATTGCGCTGTACGATACACCATTTTAGGGTCTTTTAATTCTACCAGTACCAGGCGCAATGGTGGCCTAGTGGTATCGGGCCCGACTCACGAGTTGTAAGGTCATGAGTTGGAATCCAGCCAGGCACTTTACTTTGTGTACATTTCATCACCACTGCTCTCAAAACGTAGAAGGAAAACGTCGTGAGGAAACCGGCATGCCCTAGAACCAAAACATCAAAGACATCTGACATCCACCAACCCGCACTAGGCCCGCGTAGTGGATTATGGCCCGCTTCAACTCACAGAGAGGAGTAGGTCAGTATCCCAGTTGTGGGAAAATTATAGGTCCATTATCTTACTACTAAAATGAAGTAATCCCTGTAAAGAACCACAGGAAAGGTGAAAATTAAGTCCTGGCTGGGTATAATTATTGTTCAAGAGTACAAATAAAAGAAACGTATCTATTAGTCGCTTACATCATAACAACCACAAGAACAAACATCCTAACCTAGAAACAGGTACATAAAGTATCAAAGTAATCAATATTATAATACTTATGATTATGACGTGATAAAGTTGTAAGTAAACAATGAAATAAGATCCTCGAGATGAAGCCGCAGAGACCACAACCGATGCACTTGGTATTAACAAACAAGTAGACAAAGAATTTGTATTAAGGTTATAGTACCCATAACATTATTATCTGATCCCACGAAGAAGCTTTGTAATAAAATGTTATTGACGCTTGAACACTTTAAGCAACTTTGTCTCTACTTGATGGGCGACTCTTTATAAATAGTTATATACCTAATATATCTGGTATTTTTATAGACAAAGAACGAGCATCCAGGATGTCCTTGCCTAACTATCAGCTATCTTATAGAGGAACCTACTCCTAATTTCATCTAGAGAACAATATCAGATGCAAAAATTTCAATCCATTACGTAGGTACGACAGAAAAGTCAAAGTGGAATAGCTACAACTTTTTAAAGTTTGAAGAGTAAAAGTATTTAAATCATAAGGAACCAGTTTAATTAAATGTAGTTTCCGGTCGCCCACCTGCCATCATAGTTACGTGATATTGAATAAAATTACAAACATCCTCAAAATAAAACCAATATTCGATAAAAAAAAAAACACTTTCTATGGCGGTGGCGTTAATTTTAACAACCACATGTGTAACGGAGTATGGAGGCTTTCTCTCGTTCGTCGGTCATGCACTCCTTTTGGTGTACGAGTACTTACTTAAAGTCCGTCACGCTCTGCGTACAGGAATCATGAATGAACAAATTGAATCCACACCGATTTGTACAA
Organism: Gortyna flavago; assembly: GCA_963669345.1. Classification (NCBI taxonomy): domain Eukaryota; kingdom Metazoa; phylum Arthropoda; class Insecta; order Lepidoptera; family Noctuidae; genus Gortyna; species Gortyna flavago. The sequence goes on from OY770129.1 coordinate 14,939,934, forward strand.
CCAACTTTCTTAATGACTATGAATATTTATTGTCCAGTCAAAGAAAGTCACTAACTTAACTACATTTGCCTCTGAAAGGTCTTTTTTAAATAAATTTACTTGCTGTATTTAATGAAGTTTCTACATCTATGTCTCCCATTTTGATTGCTGACGCATACAGAATGCAGGGCATAAAATCTGATCTATAAAGCTACTCATCTCGCATCCAACAATGTGGCTTTCAATTAAACTGATCACCCAAAATTGCACTAAAAGTTCATCAATCGCGATAATGTATCTACAAAGGTCAGTCGCCGATAGTAGTGTAACATCGCTATGTACAATAGTCATTGGCCTTCGCACCCGTCTCGCTGACTGCCCCTTTTGTTTCAGGGCCCGCGAGCCTCACGGGAGCTGGTTTTGCCGCCAAAATACCTACGTCAACGACACCTAATTCATACGTTACCATCCGGCACGGGTCGCGAGGTCACGTTTTAATTGTTTTTACATAATTGTTTCGCAAACCCGATGCGTGTGAATAACCCTTGTGTATCAACCCATTCAATTTGAATTAATAATGCGAGCTGTTGTAACATCTTCAGCGTTAATCACACATTATTTAGTTGATGGTTAATAACACTGTCTAAACAATAGAAGTTACATTGCAATGAGAGAAATATAACCTTGTTGTTTAACTTTTACAAATTACTGTTAGTGTGTTACATAATTTTTGCATTTCCATTGAAATTGAATTGCCTAAATCCTAGCCCATAGGTAAATTAACACTGCCAAATCAATTTATTTCCTAACGTATGACTTTATTCGGGCTTTATCAAAATAAAAAGCTTTTTGTGTCATCAAAAAGATTGCTTCGAAAGTAGACGTATCTTCGTTTGGCAAGATTATGTGCTAACGGCGGCAATACTAAGGCAGTACCTACAAGACAATGAGATACGGCAAGTTAGCAAATGCTCACTTCGGCTTCGTCGCCACGCGCTAGTTCCCTTACCACGATAATAAGCCAAGATAACCCACTGACACAAGGGATCTTTGGTGTGAAAGAAAAAGTTGTGTTGTGATCGGGTTGAGCACATCTATGTTTAATTCTCTGTTGTTCAGTGACTGATTGAATTAAAATACAGTTTGTAGCATAGTTTCTCTAGATGAAGAGTAGGTATTACATATCCTTTTTAACAGTTTTGACCGGTGAAATTGCCCGATACAAACTATTATTATGAATCAATATTATCTATACTAATATTAAAGAGGTAATTTTTTTGTTTGTAAGGTTGAATATAGGAGGTAATCTCCGAAACTAACAGCCGGAATTGAAAATTTTTGTTGCATTTGGTACTCCAATTCTTGAGGAAGGATACCTATAGCCTATTTAACATCACGCCAGGACTCTTAGGTGTCGAGCACACCAAAAAAATACAGAAAGAACGCTCAGCGAAAACGAAGTAATAGTGCGGGCCGCGCGCAGGCGATGTGATGCGACGGGGTGGGTAGGGAGAACAAGAAATTTCACGCGAATTTGCGGACAGAAGCTAGTCATTATTGTGACAGAAACTTGTGACAGCATACATTTTCGACAGGGCAAAGAAAAACCAATTACCAGGTGCCTTATAATTAAACTACGCAAACTCTCTAATAGAGACATCAACAAGATGATAATTTTCACACATTTCCAACGAAAGTGCGAACTGTATCACCTTTCACAGGTAACAATGACTTATCAAAGTAAGTACATAACACTTTGTTCGTTTTACAGGTGTCCGTGAAGTCACGTCGAGGGGTTCAAATCAAGTCAGTGAGGTGACACTTTCACCGATACCGCACGAGTCTTCCCACGGTGAAACCGTGCGAAGTGAGAAAATGGTCTCACCACCAACCAGCAACAAGGCCAGATGTGACAGATGACTGACTACAATGCATGCGAGGGTTACATCTCACCCGACGCGAGTCCGGTTAAAACCGGTTCAGTACAAATACATCACAGGGTTCTGGTTGCTCCTGACGATTCTAGAAGTGGTGGTCGCCAACAGACCGCCCAGGTTTCTCATAGATGGTCAGTCAGAAATTGTTGTCAGGCTGAAAGAAGGACTTGACACACCAGTGGGTAAGTGCACATACTTTATGCTATTTAAAATGTCTCCGCTGTAGGGCATGAATATTGAGACTATAACTTGTCATCGGAAAAATATTTAATCGGATAAAATAGACACACCTTCGCACCCCACATCCACACACTACTATTCACACTACATTTTAAATACATTAAAGAACTATTTAATTGTAATTTCTGCATGTTTAAAATTATCGTTTTCTTTAAGTCTTTTTGGTATAAAAATAAAAATATCATGTAATGAATTGGAAGAAGGCGCTGAAATCTGACATACAGGTTTTTACCTAGTTTGGGTTTCAGAGACTTCATATTTTTTGTAACACAAATTTATTTCAATAAAGATTTATTATTATTATTTATTATCAGTAGCGAGCAGTGGGCATTAGACCGAAGCAGTTTCGGGTTCATAAAGAATAGGTGCGCAAGTGATACCCACATGTATCGTACCTATTCTAGCTACTAAATATTCTAAATACAGACATTAATTTGATATTTCTCAAAAGTATCAATTGACGAAACCACAATCGTAAGACACGGAGACATTGAACATGATACTTGGTACTAATATTATAACCTAACACTTGCTGTATCGCCTCCCCAAAAGCTTTTTCAAAGTTGGACTACCCAACGTTTACCGTAAGGTAGATACTGACAACCGGAAATTATTCATACTAGGGGAACGGGTAGTGGTGTTACTACGGCAACTGGTGCAAACATAGGGAAGCCTTACAGCTGTTGGAAGGATCCCTTGCTCACCCTGCACTTTACTAATGGTCGATGTGACGTAACAATGAGTAACGATTAGTCAACTTAAATGTGGCAAAGCGTAAAATCTCGTAAAATACCTGATGGGCTTGGAGTTTCGACTACTTGATGGTATTACAAAAGAAATTAAATGTCAGCCTGCCCAGAATAATGACCTAATGGGTATGAGTCATATGAAGTGGAATAACCGAATTATTTATGAATCATGATTGTTTAGAAGAGCTATGAAAAGTTATACGAGTACCTAACCAATTTAACCTGATAATCTTAGTGAGGAGAGAGTTACTTTATGCATTAATTAGATTCTTGATTCCACATTGACTGAAATACCTACCTAGCCTTCATTCAGAGGGGCAATTTCGTTACACATTATCAATCGGAATCGGTTTCATTTTGACAGTTCAAAAACATTCATTGCGTTATGTAATGTAGGTACACACGGCTACACGTCAAGCTATACATTTCCAGTTTTAGCTGACCTCGCATTGTATAGGTTTTTCGCACAATCAGAAGTCAGCGTATATTGGTTTTGTATGGCTTGATGTGTAGCCGTGCGTACTCGTACGTGTTGAGCAGACAAATTTTTCGAACTTATGAAGCAATGGATTAGCAATTTACTTCAAAATTATTCAGATTCCGACAGTGTGTTACGCAGTCAGGGTGCTGGTGATGGTCATGGGTTAGCCAAGGCTTTCCGTCAGTCAGCAGAACAAAAATGAGGTGATATCAGTACATCTTGATTTGATAGAGGTATCACTTGACCGCTGCCTGACGGAAAATTCGAGGATAAGATAATTTTATGAATCTGTCCTTCCAGACTTGCAGCTTTACGTGGCATTCGTTCAGTTTAGGAACCTTCTACACACTTATCTACATATGATATACCTACATAATAACTTTTATTTTCTTCTAACTACTCTTCAAATACAAACGGTAAATGCCGTAAATAGTGTGTTCAAGTAGGTAGGTGTGTGTTTAATTAAGAGAATTTACCGTTATTTTAATTTCAGGTAGCCTAATATACCGGCTGAGGGGCGTTGACCCCGATGGAGATTCGTTACAATTTGGAATTAGAGACCAAATCGGTAGTGATATTTTAAGATTAGAAGCCATTTCATCCAACGAAGCTAATATTTATTTAGTTAAGGAATTAGATAGAGAGGTGAGTTTTTTTTTACATATGTTTGATGTTTGTTTTGCATACAACTAACTGACCTGAAGACCTACCTGTACTGTATGTAGGTCCAGTAGGTAAAGTTATGGTTAGTTAGGCGATACTTATCTACCTAGGTACCTACCTGAATTGTAAATTCTTAAGATTTCCGTTTGTCATTAATTTATTATGTAACAAACAAAATGATGTAAAAAAAATTTAGAATAAGGTAATATGATTGAGAAATGCTGTGCCATAAACATTTTTTATAATTTTTTTTTTCTTTTCCTGCTGATTCTATGGAGGTTTAGTTCGATTAGTGTAAAAAAAAGTTTAGGTAATTTATCTAGTCTTTAAATTTTGAAAAAAACTACTACCTAAGTAGGTATCTATTTGAATATTATTGTTATCATATTATAAAATTGCGCTCCTTTTATTATAGGTATGACCTTTATTCATTTCTGCTAGACTTACCTCTAGATAATTATGTAGGTCGGCACAGGCTGTTTTAGCAGAAAAAATGTTACAAACAGCCATTATGTAATTTTGTTGTCATTAAAAATAAATCATTGTTATTTTTATTCGGTAAATGGCTATTAGAAGACATTTTCGACCAACTAAGCCAGTATTTAAGCAGAACATTAAAAAGTTTAACAAAATGAGGTTTACCATCGACTTCTAAAAAAACTTTTTTTCCTGTTTCAGGTCCGTGATGAATATTCTTTTGTATTAACATTGACTGATGGGCATTTAGGAGATGGAAACTTCATTACGCAAAGCTTCTTGTTGTTAGTCGAAGATGTAAACGACAACGAACCAATTTTCAAACCATATCCTTCCGCAATCACAGTAAAAGAAGATGCGTCTCCTGGCATTTTAACTACTGTAGAAGCAACGGACCTTGATGAAGGAGCTTACGGACAAGTAAACTATAGTATTATTTCATATTTTTTGTTTTGTAGAATGTGCAATAAAATGAAAAAGAAACATTAGGTACCTACTTGGTTCGGACAACTGATCCGAACATCAAACGATGGCTATTTATAACGAGTAGGTAGAGTTTGGCCAACGAAAGCTGACCACGAATTATTTTCTAAAATTTTTCATTTTTGCGTTTACGCAGTGTATAGCCAGGGTAACAGCTCTTGATTTTTTTAAATTGCCGCCTCTTTTCTTGGTCAGCTTTCGTTGGTCAGACTCTATCTACATAATTAACATTTTAAAAAAAATCTCTCAACCACCAATTTATATAATCAAATAAAATCCTGGCGAGTGCCATGAGACAAGAACCCATTGTAGGTGAATAGAAATGCAGGGGTTAATCGGGACAGTATACAACTGCAAGCTTCATGAACGCCTCATTATGTACTCTGTGGCCTCACTTTTCCACTGTCAGATTGGCTGTAGCTGTCAGTGTCAGGGCGCGTTCCGAATTGAGGAAATAATTGATGTAATCGATTTGAGCGTGCTAAAACCCGTACCGAATTGGCGTGAGTGCGATAACGATGTCCCGTGAATCGTCATAGATGACGTCATGGCATGCGCCATCTTGCGATAACGCCGACCATGCCTCGTACTAATATCACCGTGAGCGCTGTCAAAAATTACAGTGTGTGTGTGTGTGTGTGTGAGGATGAGGATGTGTCAGTGTGTGTTTTGTTTTGAGCTGCATTATATCTTTTTAATAACGTGGCATTTTCAAAATTGTGCTTCTGGCTGACAGTCGCCACCTAAACAAAGAAAAGGAAGAAACGTGTGGTGTTTTTATGAAGAAATACTGCTGTAATATCTTTTTGACACCGAGTAAGCACTGTGAGCGCGCTAACGAGTGTTCCGAATTGTTGACAGCTCTCAGCTGTCATAATCGTGATATCCATTATGGAACGCATGTGAGACGATTTGAGTGCTGTGAGCGATATTAGCCAATTCGGAAGACGGCCTCAGTCATAAATGTCAATGTCTTTGTAACGCCAAGATGATGAAAAGTTATAAAAGTTTTGTTTTTGTTTATAAAATCTTTATTTTAGGTGCTATACCACTTACAAGAGCTAGATGGAGATGTGCAAAACTTTGCTGTGCAAACCATTAACGGGAAAGGCGTGATCCGATTGACAAATCCGTTGGATTATGAACGAAAGTCGTTGTACCAACTTCGAGTGCTGGCTGTAGACCGTGCTAACCAAGGCAGAGTTAATACTGGCACTGCTGCTATCCTTATTAAGGTTCAGGATGTAGAGGACCAGCCTCCAGAGTTCGTTGTTGCCAGTCCTGTGACTAGGATCAGTGAAGATGCACCTGTTGGGACCTCTGTTTTGCAAGGTAGGTTAATAATTTTCCTTACAATGTAGATTGCCTATTAATCAGACCGTAGATCATAACGTGCCTGGTTGACCATACGCCCTGAGAATTGAGTGTCAGAATAATAACTGTTCATTCAAAAGTTTCTATAAAAAGTTAATAATATAAATTATGATGAAAACATACTTTCATTTCCAGTGCGAGCTATTGATGGTGACCGTGGGATCAACAACCGCATATCATACAGCATCATAGCAGGGGGAGAGGAACATTTTGATATTGACAGCAGTTCGGGAGTTGTGTACACTGTCAACCAGCTTGATAGGGAGGACCCTAATAACAGCAATGGGGCTTACATATTGGAAATATTGGTTAGTGTATTTACTTAGTTTGGGATGTTTAAAAAGTCAAATTATTTACTTACTGTATTGCAATTTGGTTAAGTGTATGCTTGTATCATGAAGCAGCAAAATGTCTAAGCTCTGAGTTAATTTGTGTTTCTCTAAAATTTTCAAACAGTATTGTTGTATCCACCTCAATATTGCTATACTGATATTGCTTTTGATTCAATTAAAGAGTGAGTTGTAGCAAAGCGCAGTGAAGGCACAGCGGACACCACTGAGCTTCTCTACGACATACATGTCGGAGCAGAGGTTGGTGTCCCAGCAGTGAGAACTTTATAGACTGCTTATGCTTTATAGAATGCTTAAAAATTATGTTTATTTATTTAGCCATGTAATGCCTATTTATTTCCCTCTAACACACAATTACAGGCCACAGAAGAATCCCGCACCATATCACCAATGCCCAGTGCCACCACCGAGGTCACAGTCATCATCACCGATGTAAACGATGAAACACCAAGGTTTAGGAATGACAGATATGTTTGTGAAGTACTGGAGAATGCACAACAGAATACTCCTCTTACATTCCTTCAGGATGCTATTCCCGAGGTTTTTGATTATGATCAGGTAAGAATATTTTCAACGTGTATTGTCCACTGCAGGACGAAGGTACATAAAGCAGGTTGAATTTTTTTATTTTTATTAGTATATGGTATCTGGACAGATACAAGGACGATTGAGTAGGCATACCACCACCGTTACATACCACTACCATTTACATAAAATAGAGTATGGTTGGTGGACACAAACCATACTCTATTTTATTTAAATGGTAAATACATTACCTGCTTTGTGAGTTTTTGAGTGCTTTTAATATGTTTATATCAAAATAACGAAAGGGTGATAACTGTTATTAAACTTGTCTAATGTCATAATAAATGATCTTTTGTAACCTACCGTGCATTCACGATTTATTTGCCAAATATGTAAACAAATATAAATTAATGGAAAAATAACTTTAATTCCTACACAATAAAGTTCAGTTTACGCTACAATTTCAAACATTTTTATAACTTTGTCAATAGTGCTAGTCACTGTGAAATCAACTTAATCATCATTGAAATAAAGTTATTAATTGTTTAACTTGAAATAGGGTAGGGATGTGCAGCACTGCGCACTTTTACTTTAGACTGACACGTTGTCATGTGTGCTGTCTATACTAAGTTAAATTTGTGTGTTTATATGTAGGGGATAAAATTCGAAACTACTAATCCGATTCCGAAAATTCTTTCGTTGAAAGAAAGCTAGGAATATTGCCGAGTGCCATAGGATATGTTTTATGCTAAAACAAGAAACTTCACGCGGACGAAGTCGCAGGCAGAAGCTAGTTTTATAATAATACATCCTATGCCGATTTCGACCACGGTGACTATTTGTATTTCTGACGATACTATTTTTTATATTTCCAGGGTAAAAACGGAACATTCGAGCTATACCTATCAGGAGATCATGGCGTGTTCGACGTGACGCCGTTCAAAGGTATCAACGAGGCTTCGTTCCTCATCAGAGTCAATGACGCATCCTTCTTGGACTATGAGAAGGTCACTGTTATGAATTTCAGTCTAGTCGCCAAAGAAATTGTTACCAAAGATCCTAAAATGAGGTATGTATGAGAAGTTCTCATGATGAAACATATGAGTATTTTTCATTCATTTAGTAGTTTTTCTCATTTCGTTCTGTTAACTTGGCAAAAGTTTGACAGTTTTTGAAAGCACGATTATAATTAAAAGACTAAGTCTAATGTAACCTAGGCAGACAAACTATATTCTATTTTCTCTACATTCCAGCATAGTGCCAATAGTAGTCCATATAAAGGATGAGAATGACAACTTTCCGGAGTTCACAGAATCATTGTACACGGTATCGATACCAGAGAACTGTGGGGTTGGCACCACTGTCGCATGGGTGCAGGCGCTTGATCAGGACTCTGATAATTATGGAACGAGGGGGATTAGATATACCAGTCTTGGCGGGAGTATTGCTAATCTGTAAGTACAACCTATTGTTATTGGTTTAACGTGACTTTCCACGGTAAATAGCAACATTTCAGACTCATCCTGTATAGCACGTATTTTATTATACAGGCTGAGTTTACATCAGAGAATGTAATAGTGTGGTACTGACTAGATTTATTATTAACTAGCTGCGCCCCGCGGTTTCAGCCGCGTAAATGTCGATCCCGTGGGAATATCGGAATAAAAAGTAGCTTAAATGTTAATCCATGGTGTCAGCTACCTCCATACAAAGTTTTATCACAATTGGTCCAGCCGTTTGAGCGTGAAGAAGTAACAAACATATAAACACACACACACTCACAAACTTACGCCTTTATAATATTAACAAAAACGGTTTTTTGTCTGAAATTACATTGATTGACCATACTGGTATTAAAATTAATGAATCAAAAGTTATATATACGTATTTTATCTACCTTTTCTTTCATTATAATCATTAACAAACATTAATTAACCTTCCAGACTGAACCTCAACCCAATATCAGGAGTAATAACAGTAAAACAAGCGGGCGGCGACAGTTTCGACCGAGAGTTAATTTCGCGCCATTACCTAACTGTTGAAGCTCGAGACGACTTGGGCAAAGGAAACAGGAATACAGCCCAGTTGATTATTAACATAGAGGATGTAAACGATAACGCGCCGATGTTCCTGGCCAATAAGTATGAGGCCAGGTTGTTGGAGAATGAAAAGGAGTTTGAAAATCCACTCGTTCTTGAAGCTAGGGATTTTGATTTAAATGGTATGTTATTATAATATTTTTTAAGTTTAAGTATAATTATGAAAATGAAAAGCAATCGATTTTTTTTAATTTAAACTTATTTATTTATTTGACGGAGTATGTCTTCCTTTAAAGGTGCCTGATTAATAACCTAGGACTTTGATAAAAAGAACAAATTTTATTATAATAATACTTTTAAGAACTACACACAAGGCAATGACTATTATGATGGGGCTAAAAATGATATTTTACAGGCAACCTTACAGAATTTTTTTAAACAATATTATGCAATATAATTTATACAGCCAGTTTGTTTTATTCCTTCAAGGAACAAAGAACAGCCACATAGAATACTCCATAATCAGCGGCGATTACAAGAACAACTTCTCAATAGACCCAAACTTAGGAATCATTACCCCGGTGGGAGGACTGGACTTCGAACAGATACCAGGAGATAACAGCAACTTACGACCGATACATCTTACTGTAAGTATAATAACCTGATTAAGGTGCCACTACTCGATATTTTTTCCATACAAATTTTGGGAGAGTATTACTCCTAAGTTTGACATTGTGCATCCAAAGTTAAACATGATATCGTTTTGAATTTTTTATAATTGTGTCTGTACGGAAACAGAATAGTATAATAAAAAGCCATTATAAAGTTATGAGCCAACAAAGATTAGTTTTTCTTGCTATTTTTAACGAAACTTTGGATGTAAATAAGTAATAAAACAACTGTAAAATGTTCAAAACCAAGTCGGTACCGACAAAGCTCAGTTATCGAAGAGTTCAATAAACTTTTTTTATCCTTAATTGATTTATTCAGTGGTTTTTTCATAAAACTCGATTTTCCAAAGCACTTGTCGATTTTTTTCGCGCCTTTCAGTTAGGAACGGTGTTTCTGTGCGTGAGAACTAGACAATGTTTGTGTAGACAAGCGTCTAACTGCTCATCACTGATACTAACTTTGTGAGACACGAAGCCAGGTGAGACAGCGTGCTTTTTGGCCATGACCACCAGTGAGTTCGAGCTCGCGACTGGTTTACTCTTAAGGCCTACTTGCACCACAAATCACTAAATGCATTTAACGCTAAACTAATTTAAAACACCGTTCTGTTTCTGTTAATCGAAACTATTTCTACTATTGTTTGGAATGCATAAGGCTGCTTGTGACATACGACGCTACAGATCTAAGTTAGCATAAAAAGTAAGAACACTACATTCTCCAATCATATTTTTAGGTATCAAAGTTTATGCAGCCAGCGATATTTGTTATGTCGAATAAAACGCAGACAGCGTTGAAACCACTCGCCTTGAAAAAACTGAACTAAAGTGGTTTGGTAAGCTGCGTCTTGCGTAGGTACTATTTTGCGCCTTACTGCACTGCGGACGTAACTTGACTTACCTTTACTTGTTCCTATGGGCAACTATCATGTAAATTGTAAATAATTTCAGTAAACTCAACGTTTAAAACCCGAAGGGCGTTCGCTACGTTAAGCGTGCACCAGCCGCGTGCGCACGCTTAACGTAGCGAAGGCCCTAAGATGAATTATCCTCAGGTTCGGGCCCGCGACTTCGGCGAACCGTCGTTATCATCGACAGTGCCAGTGACTATTTACGTTCAAGACGTGAACGATCACGCGCCGCTATTCCAACAGATGATGTACAAGAGATCTATTCCAGAGGACATGCCGGGAGGTACTAGTGTGCTTGAGGTAACTAATGTTTAAGTTTAGATGGCAATAACATAGAGTTTATTACAAAAATTATTTCGCTGATAAAGCTACACTATTCCCGAACCTAAAGCTACAAAGCTACACTACTCCCTGCCATAGGATACTTTCACGCCAGAATAATACACGGTACCGGTTTATTTATAAACGTTACATAAAGATAAGAGAAGTTTAAAAGTCAAGAAATGTATGATAAAGCAGACGTTAATAATTACATAATTAAGTAATGATTAACGTCATTTTATGGTTACGAACTTATTACAACATTGTAATAAGTTCGTAACAATTATATACAAAAAAAAAAAATACTGTAAACGTTGCATCGTTTATAAAATAAACCCCATAGTTGTGATGTACAGAGAAAGGAGAGGCGGGTTGTGGAGGTCAGATAGGCAGTCGCTCCATGTAAAATACTGGTATTCAGCTGCATCCGGTTAGACTGGAAGCCGACCCCAACATAGTTGGGAAAAGGCTAGGCAGATGATGATGATGAGTTGTGATGTACAGACGCCAGCACATCAAGGTACCCGAAACTGTCAAATCCCAATCAACTTTGAACCTTACGCTTTAGCGATAAAGTTGAAAATCTATTAAAGAAATTTGACAGATTGTAGAAGCTTGATGTGCTGGCGTCTGTACTTCAAACCTAATTCCAGTTTTATTTCTTCTCTCAGGTAAAAGCCCGTGACGCAGACGGCTCGTCCCCCAATAACCGAGTAGTGTACCGCATACAGCGCGGCGCCAGTGACAAGTTCGTCATAGAGTCCCGTACAGGAGTAGTGTCTGTTGCTAATGGATCTACACTGGATCCGGATAAGACTACTCCGAAAAGCAATAGATATACACTTACTGTGGTATGTATATTTATTTAATTAGCTAACCAATTTGTGTGCTGGCAGTTTGAGTCATTTACGCGGCCTACCCAAATGTCCTTTCTTTGGTATTGTTCGTCGAATCGTTGAGCTCCTCAACTTCTGAGTTGAGCTGCACGATTTTTGACAAATGCGTGCACTGACTGTACAGGTCCGCTCAATCTGTGTGGTTCTTTCCTCAAAAGACCATTTCAGACACCAATCTATATGGTCTTCACATGATCTGACCAAGATTTTGTCTGGACTTTAAAAGAGACTGTGACTTCTGAGTTTGTTTCGGCCTTTCTTCTCAGAATAGTCAGATAGGAAACGCCGACCTCATCTAGTTTAAAAAAATATGATTGACGTGTAAAAGTGTTTGTACAAACCTACTTACAGAAAATAAATCATTTATCAATAGCAGTCCGAAAAGGTCAAAAGAACCTTCTTTAGACCTCTGATTTTAATGATATATTATACCTACATTAATTCGTATATTTTAGATTTTTAGTTTTGAACCATTGTCTTCCTGATTATGCTTCAAGAAATATTCTGTCCATGTTCAAAGCATGGCGATATACTAGTCTTGCAGTTTTTGGGCTGAATTTCACTATACTTGTTCTGAAATCTGTTGTTTGCCACAACCTTATTGGTAGCCAGAATACTAGACGCTGTAGGTAAGTGTCCCAAAACTGTGACTGTCACCCCAAAAACAAATAGCAATTCTGTTATATTTAAACATAATAATAATAGTGGTATAATATATACTATAGGTGGCGTTAGATGGCGGTATCGGTGACCAGCAACTAAGCGCTGCAGTTCTGGTGAACATCACCATAGTGGACGTGAACAACAAGCCGCCGGTGCTCGTGGAACCTGGCACTATCACCGTCAGGGAGAACACGCAGGTGATTTGTACACTCTTTATGCAACACACAAGTGATGTACAAATTTGAAAAAAGTTTGAAAGAGCCTTTCAAGTGTCAATCATTCAGCCAACCTTGCCGATAACTTATTTTTGTATAGGTAACACATGCTCACACGAAAAAATAAAATTACACTCGACCAGAAGGTTACGACACCTGTTAAGTCATCAGTGATTATTGCATAGAACCGATGAAATATGTATCGTGGTCTGTCCAGACTTCGAGCGGTAGCAATAATAATCTGGAACACTGAAATGTTCTCGTGTCCCTGAATATTGTATGGAAGTATCCATACAATTTCAATCAAGTTTATCTCCTCAGGTAGGAACCCAAATATACCGCGCGGCTGCCCACGATCCCGATGACCAGCCAGTGTTACGCTATGCCATAGACAAGACCAGCAGTGTTGCCAGAGATGAAGACGGCATACCTATATCTTTGGCGGAGTATGATTTTCTGTCTTTATGGGATCTAAATGCGGTGGATGGAACGCTGAAGGTGGTCAGGTAAATAAACATATTGTTTATAAAAATAACTTTTTTTTCCATGTGAACTTACTTCGATCAATGCTTTGTGGTTTTGGGAAAGGATATGTCATGTTAAAATTCCATGTATGAGTTTTAAAGGGTTACAAAGATTCTAATATGGAATGAATTGGTAACTTACCGACTAAGATTTTGATATCAAATTAATTTGAATGTTTCTTTGTATACCAAGAACATCAAATTCGACAAACCGCGATGACTCTAATCTGCATTCGCGATTTATTTACGAAAAATGTAAACAAATAATAGTTTATAGAAAAATAACTTTAATTCCAACACAATAAAGTTCAGTTTACGCTATAACTTCAAGCATTTTTATAACTTTTTCAATAGTGCTAGTCACTCTTAAAATCAACTTAATCACCATTGAAATAAAGTTGATATTTGTTTAACTTGAAATAATATTTAATTTGAAACATAAGTTTGAATAGGCTTTAGTTAATTTATTTGCTGAAAAACATTTACAAACAAAAAGCTATCAAATAAAATACAGGAAGGTAGGGACATCGACGCTCAACCAGTTACCATGGATTCAGTACGTTTGATATGATGATAGCGTTAAAATTTTTCGTCGATTATTAAAAATTAAAAGGGGAGGATGTTACCTCTACAATTTAAATAAAAATGGTGAGGACGGTCATCAATTAATATGTCATAATGAATCACCAATGTTGTGTCACTTTACTAACAATAGTTGTAAGTCATTATTGTAATTACTAACACATTGGATCTTAGTTATCTGAATTAAAGAACTATTATTTTTAAAAAATTAAGTATGGAAACAAAAAAATTCTAAGCTATAGGGTGTTTAAAATCATGTGCTGAATAATGGTTACAGTTTGCGCCGTCGATGTCCTGACCACCCTGTATTCGGCCTCATTCGAGTTTTCAAGCAAGGCCAGAATATGACAACACAATAAAAAAAATCCTTACATCTAACATCCTAAAAAATTACTTTCTTATAACCAACTTTTTCCCCATAGACTTTTAGACCGAGAAAAACTCGAAATAGTGAAACTAGTGATAACAGTTGAAGACATGGCAGCCATCGACGGTGGTCCTCGACAAACTGCATCAGCGACCCTCACGATAATAATCGACGATGAGAATGATAATAACCCGGTGTTCAGGAAACCGCTCTATAAGACCTCCATCACTGAGAACTCGAAGAATGGAGTTAATATTGCTACTGTGATTGCTGATGATGCTGATAAGAATAAGAGTATGAATTATTTTGTTGAAGGCAAGTATTTCAGTAGTTTTAAAGTCTATTCCAAGAACTTTAATCAGAAGGCCAATTCTCGTAATTTAAAATGTTCAAAATCTAGTCGCAGTCTCATCTCAGCGACAAACAAATGTAGGGAAATTAGAGGTATTTTTGACAGATTGAGACTGAGATCAGACTGTGAACGTTCTTAAAATTACGAGAATTGCCCCTCTGATCATTGATCTAATTGAATGGATTAAGACAGTACAGAATTGAACAATAGACAATACAGGTGGCCTAAAAAGGCCACTTTGGCCGAATCATAAACAATTCATATCACGCAATTTCATCTGTTTGACAGTTTCACACCTATATTATATCCCTGAAGGTTTAGGCAGAGGTGTACCTGTAGCATTTTACGAATCTCCATACAAAACTGTCATACAGATGAAATTGTGTGATATGAATTGTTCCCCAGAACATTCTCGGAAAGGAAGCATTCAGCGACGTGTTCTCCGATTTTTTGAAGAATTTTTGATTAATGTTATTTTGACTACTCAGTCCAAACAGCAGAAGTAAGATTTAACTGCAGCTTTCTAATTAGACTTGATTGAGCTTTTAGAAACCGGGGTCTATGAAAGCCACGCTCCAGCTAGCTTATATTTCTGTAGTTTCCTCCACAGCTTCTCAAACACCTCGACAATTTTAGAAACAATAACTTTTTGATTAACAGGTCGCAAAGAGCTTCTAAACCTTGTTCACATGGACAGCAAAACCGGCGAGGTCGTAGTAACGAGCAAGATAGACCACGAACTGTATCCGTGGATCAACCTCACTGTCAAAGGAGTTGACAGCGGTATACCACCACGGTATTCAGTCGTCGACTTGTTCATTCAGGTAAATGAAAGAAACTACATTTATTTTCACAAAATGTGACGCATAAAGAAAAAACACAAACAAAAAAATATATGTATGCGTCACGTCCACTGGACGCAACTAGGTCATAGTTCAGCATAATGAAGTGACACTTAGCGAGACAGCGATAGTTCAACAACAGCGCTGGTATTGCCCAAAGGGTTAGTTAAGGGTGTTTTAGTACATCCACAGTTTGCCATTTATTTAAACTCATTGTAAAAAGGGGGCGACCTGATTGAACGGCTTATACAGTGTGTCAGGTTAAACGAAGGACATACTTTAACGGAGTGTAGTACTCATGAAAATAAACAACTTTTAATATGGGACAGACTCAAAAATATGAAAAAAAAAAACACTGTTCCCTACATTTTGTCCAGTTATGCGAACATAAATATACAACATTATTTTTAGTATATGCGAAACCTGAATATAGTTTGTTCAGAATAAGAAACTGAATCGATTTCAATAATTTTTACACCATGTTATATTTTATCCCTAAAATATTTAATCACTAGTTAATTACAATAAAATCGCCGTACAGTTAGGTACCTACATGCGAAACTATTATCAATGAGCGTACGATGCAGGAGGAGCATAAAACATGCTCACCCCGCGCCGCGCCGCGTGGTGAGCATGTTTTTGAATGGACAAATAGGTAACATAACAAGCTTATAACTTTGTGATTTCTCATGATACAGTTTTGAAATTTTGTACATAGATTCTTTACATAAAAATACTAGACACATGTTTCGGGTTTCGCATATGCTAAAAATAATGTTGTATAGAGCGGCTGGTTATTTTCTCGATTTTCATGGGTACTACAGTCCATTAAAGTATGTCCCTCCTTTAACCTGACACACTGTATAATCGGGTCAATATTACCTCAACCTTGTGGTTAACAGACTTAGCTAACTTACCTTCTTTGTTGTTTTACTGTATTGAGGCAATGACGCAATCATACCTATTTTAGAATGCTATTTATATGCCGTTTTATGAGGCAAAATAACAGAATTACAAATTATAAATAGAAAATATACAATTGTGTACTTATACGGCTTATGTACTTGAGCGGTATCGTGACAAAAAATCCTATTGGTTGCTGGTTTACGCAACATGCAAAAAAATAGCATCATACCATTCACCCTTATAGTTGGACTTAGCAGTTTAAGTAATATTTAAATTACTTATTAGCCAATAGGCTGGACTATGTGAATCTTAGAAAATAAAACCATTTACCCTCAAGAAAATTTCTAGGTGTTAGACGAAAACGACAACAACCCGATATTCGAATCTTCAGCATTCGAGTACCGAGTTCTAGAGGACGTAGAACCTGGGACCACAATCGCTAACATTCTGGCACGAGACGCCGATTCGGGCGAGTTCGGAAAAATCACGTACTTACTCGATCGGATGTCCACGCAGGTAAGATTAATAGGGGAAAACTAGCTTTAAGAAATCTATATCTATCCTTCATTGACAGGTCACAACGCACAGCCCAAAGCGCTGGGTCTAGAGGCATGAAATTGTAAAAAAAGAAGCAAATAATCCTTATAATAAAAAGATATACTTACAAATGATTTTTGAAAATTCACCCCATAAGCAGTTAAATAGGGGATGAAATTTTGTATGGAAGTGCGACATTTTCGCAGATGGAAAATCCATCGGTTGTTGGTTAGAAATTAGTAAAGAGAGGTGATGACTTTCGGTCATTTTATTGCGTAAAACGCTCAAACATCAAATATTGCCTCTGATTTCTTACTTAGGTACCTTTTCTCCACAATAATTAAAGTTGAAATTATTCTAATTTGCTAAGAAATCATTACACTGTTCACATTGCGTGAACGATACTGTAAAAACGTACCTGCTTAGAAATGAAACCATGATAATTTATTTTATAACGATGATAATAATATGCACTTATATTAACCGTTCGTTTACCTACTATACGGATATCTAATTCTAATTAGGCGGAAAACAACTAAAATTACCTATTTGAGATTGGTTACAAAATATTTTTTTCCTTTCTTTTCAAAGTGGCCTTTCTGCGTAATCATTAATGGATTCATCAATAACACTTCGTTCGCAGGGCAAGTTTCTAATAAACGCAGACACCGGTGCGTTAACAGTCTCTGATTGGCTGGACCGAGAGACTCAAGCCACATACAACCTTGTCATAGAAGCCTGGGACAACTATCAGTTTGGATACCTTAGTGGAGAGAGTCGTAATGCTTTCAAACAAATTGTGTGAGTAATTAACTTTCTTCTTTGCAAGATTCATTATATTAAAGTATTTTTTGAGCTAATGAACGCCCGGAAAAGAAAGATAACATGTGATGTCAAAGCCGCCAAAAATAATGTTAATGTTGCAATGTGTATGCAAATCTTTTCTTGTTAACTAATGTGATTGGAAATAGAGAGCCTTTCGCTCGCGGAGAAAAGATGTGAAAGTCCTTCGGCTGTGCAGTTTCGAAACCTAGCAACTGAATTTTTATGTCAGTTGCTAGGTTTTGAAATTGCACAGCCGCCTTGTGTCGACACGGATTTCTCCAAACCAAACTTTTCGTTTGCATTTCTGGTGCGAAGAAAGTATTTGCTACAAAAGAATCGACCTTTTTCTCCATTTCTTACCTTGTTTTTATTCCTCAGCGTCCACATAGAAGACGTGAACGACAACCCTCCAATACTGCACGTTCCCTCAGACTGTACCACTATAACGGAGTTCCACAACTATCGGGAACCTATCGTATCTGTGTCGGCTACTGATGCAGATGACAACTCCGCGCCCAACGGACGAGTGCAGTTCCATTTAGTTGGCGGGAAGGGGCATGGTATGCTATCCTTATTTAGTACTCTGCATGGATCATGACAGTGTAAACTTCATGCATTTTCCCTAACAGTTGCTTGGTTATAAAGTGAGTCCTCACCACACGCACCGTCGATACTGCAAAAAAAACGAAAACGAAAAAAAAAACGGGAAAACGGAAAACGAGAAAACGTTGATGGTCGACGAAGGTCGAAGCATAAGCACGTGGAGGAACTTTATGAAGAGTGACAGCCTAGTTATGGATTAATCACACTTGACACTTCAACTTGACAGAACAATATTTCTTACTGAAGATTTCAAACGAATTAGCCATTAATTAATCAGTCTTTTTCGCCTGTACTTTTTAAGACACTTCCTATTGATACTAAAAGCTTATCCACATTTGCCCACAATCCTTTACTAAAAAATACATTTCCAACAGATTTATTTCGTTTCGAGCAAGTGGGTGGCGATGCAAACACGGGGCGTTTGTTTGCACGACAGTCGCTCAAGGATCGCTTCGGCAACTACACGCTGGTAGTAGAAGCTAGAGACTTGGGCATTCCATCCAATGTGGTGAGAGGGGAGCTGAGGTTGTGTGTGACTGACTATAATGACCATGCGCCTGTGTTCGTGCATCCACCTCAGAATGTCACTATCAAAGTACCTGAAGTAAGTTTGTGTTTCATTGAAAAATTTTATAAGTAGGTAATCAAAATTCACATCGGACTTAAATTTAAATTACAGTCAATGAAACATAGCTGTAGCTGTTGCTAGCTCACCATTCGATGAAAATTGCTTAAGCAGTTAAAATTACACCCCGTTTTGAAAGCCAGAAGACTGCATAATCAATCAAACCCTCTATAAAATCTACTTTATTTTGTACCGGCCAGTCGCTTCTAATTTTTTTACTTTAGCATTCTTTAGTAAAAAATATGTCTTTATGCCCCCCTTGTCAACTAAATAATCAAAAACTTGTTCCTAGAACGCAACAATAGGCACAACAGTCGTAGAAGTCCGAGCAATAGACGCAGACATTGGTCCAAATGGTGCCGTACGTTACCGAATACGACAAGACGCGTCGGGAGCGTGGCGCGCCTTCACCGTGCACGCGACCAGCGGCGCGCTCAGAACTACGCAGCCGCTAGACAGAGACAAACAGACCACGTATCAGGTATGTTAGACAGAGACAACACTAATAGAGCTACGTGCGATAAGACGCAGCCGAAGCGTGCCGCGCCTTCACCGTGCACGTGACCAGCGGCGCGCTTAGAACTACGCAGCCGCTAGATAGAGACAACCCGATCACACAAACAGATCACCTACCAGGTATTTTAGTCAAAGACAAACAGTCTATTATACGTATCAGAGAATTCGGGAAAGATCCCCAGCTGCTGAAAGGTTCATGTGATCCGGGATTTGATTAGTAATATACGGGTTTAAGGGTCATCGACGCGCAAACTGATAATACCACATAGGTATCGAGTGGGTCTAGACCCACTCGCGTTGATATCCCTGTCCGTTATGATTTTAGAGAGAAATAACAATAATCTCATGAGGTTTGGTACCGGCTTTTAAAACTGTACCTCATTTTATCCCAATACAGGAAATGCCTACCATAAAGATCACTATTTTTAAAAAGACAAGTATTTAGTTGGCAGTGGCCAATGTGAAACTTGTCTTGTTTTCACACAAAGCAAGTGAGCCTGCTAACCTTTAAACAACACTGAAACAAGTTGTAGTTCCTAGAAAGCGCGCCAGGTTCAGGAGGACATTATTATCTGACCCTGAAACGCCCTTACTGTATAAATAATATAACACTTTACTACGAATAAAAACTATTCATAAAATTAACCATTCATCATTCTACCTGTGTGCTACATTGCCAAAACGCGGTCGCCAGTTGTTACTGGACGTCTGTGATTTATTTCTGGTTTTACGTCTTATTTTATTATGTTGATCGTAGTTGAAGACGTCATCACATGACGTAGTATACCTACAATTGACGGACGTGTTGCGATAACCTGACATTGTTTTCCGAATCATTGGTTTTAATTATTTCGTAATGCTTGACTAACATTGATTTACTCGATTTATCATACACACAAGCTTGGCAATTAATTATTTAGCCTAGCTTGCTGTTGACAACGCCTAATTAGATTACAGAGAAAATATTATACTCTCTACTGCTATGATGTTAGCGGCAGGAGTGTGGTCTGGGAGGTCACGATACTAATGGGTGTCATCATTCTCTTGACCATGATCCATTTATAACAGGGGGACGTGAATATAATGATTGGTTCATAACAGCCCAAACATCCAATACAAAAATTACAAAATATAAGTAGGTCCCGTTCCCCCGTCGATTGCTAGAATGCCGGTTGTCACGCGTCCTTTTATAATAAAATTATGCTATTAAGTCAGTCAAAGGCAAAAATATGAACCTACTCAGTTAGCGAATTTCAAATGTCCTATTCAGCTAATTTTAAAATGATGTGATTAGAAACGTGCTTTACTTTTATGACGAGTACTTTATATATTTTTTGGTAAGAAAATGTCTTTGAAATTAGCTGATTTTGACCTTGGCTGTCACCAGACCACATCCCATACAATTTTACTTCATTGTCCTCAATTACATAATTATGTATTGATTATTCCACAGCTCAGAATAGAAGCTTACGACCTCGGGTTACCAACGCCTCTTAGCTCAGACCTGGACCTCACAATATACGTCCAAAACGTGGACAGCTATCGGCCACGATTCCCTAGCAAGCACATACATATAAACTTCACAGAGAATGCGCCAAACAATGGGATATACTTGCCCAGTGTCATAGAGAGAGATGAAATAGATCGCGGAGATGAGCCTATGTTACCGGTGTGCTATTTTATCGTGGCTGGTGATGAGGATGCTGTGTTTGAACTGCAAAGGAGTACGCATAGGTAGGGAATTTGTTTTTATTTTTAGTATCAACGTGACCTACATTAAATTGTGAGGGTGCTAATATAAGATTTGACAATTGGGAAGACTTATGTTCAAATCTTTTATTAGCATCCTTATGTTTTCTTATTTCTTATGTTACCTAGTCTGTTTGCAGAGTTGGTGTGCTTACACTAATTACACTTAAGTACCTACTATTAAAATTGTTCCACTATAGTTAATCATTGTAAACCGGCTGTCGCAAGTCCTCAAACTTATGGATTTATCAATTCAGCAAAGCAGTCGAGCGTTCACAAACCCGAATAGTAAAATATGCGTAATTTTCAGACTATCAACCCAAAAACCTCTAGACCGCGAACAGAAATCAGAGTACACTCTCACAATACTAGCATCAGAAGACTGCTTAACTATACCAAAGTATAAAGAAGAGGTAGACGGAATCAGTACACTGAAAGTTCACGTCATTGTCAATGATGTGAACGATAATGCGCCAAAGTTCACCAGTAACATATTCACTGGGGGAATTACTACTGAAGCAGACTTTGGAATTGAATTTATGCATGTAAAGGTAATATTGTCATCTCATAGTTCTTATAAGTCTTCTGCTAATCTTCTTTCACTCACAGCCTTCTTTCGTTATTTTAATTAACATTCCTACGATACCATTCTAACACAACACTCCGCTGTATAATTTTCATATTTACAGAAACCATAAAAAGTATGATCTTTCATAAATTGTACTGCAGTCTGCAAGTCGATATTCTTCGATAGGTAGATACCTACGAGGCGTGGCGTTGCAGTTCATGTCAAAACTATTTTGTTTATCTCTTGATGTAAGAGATGATTCTTTTATTTTCGTCCTAATTTTCATTTCCAGGCTATAGATCTAGATGAAGATGAGAACGCCAAAATAAGTTATTATCTTATTGGGGATGTAAAAGAAACCTTAACGGAAGGCCTAGAGAACTTAGCCGTGTCCCCGTTTCTAGTCAATGTCGAAACTGGCGCAGTTTCCTTGAACTTCGACCCACAGAAGGGGATGAAAGGATACTTTGATTTTAAGGTAAAATTGCTATTTTTATATTGTTTGTTTATCTTCCACACGCATTTACAGTCGCTTGGCCATAAAGCGCCTGTCAAAATAAAGATAGGAACGGCGCGCCGCGCATGCGTGCTGGTGACAATTCTATTTATTACCGCGTGGCTACGTTGCGAATCAATAGTGCTGAATGATAAATAGCCGAAAATTCTTGCTGTATCCAATTATTGTATTGATGTTTCATTTTCCTTATCACTTTATCTTTCAAGTCGTAAATGACAAAGTTGTGGTTAAGAATCGTCCTCAATGCCTTTTATAACTAATGCAGTCCATAGATACCTATCGACGTATGAAATCATAAGTGGATTGCTTTCTAAAAACGTGACATACGCACTGAAAATCCGCAATAGAGGTTCTAGACTCACAATATAACAACACGTGATCTTTGAAATCACGCATTGTGACCAGACAAACATTGTAGTTCCAAACTAACAACCCTAGCTTTGCAACAGTCTAGATTTGGAAACATGCCCAATAAAGGGCCAATGCCCTTTACCCCTGAATTAACTCTGCCAAACCTTTTGGATCAAGGTGTTATATTACATTCATACTCACGCACACTATTTCTTTACTTCCAGGTTTTAGCAAACGACACAGGCGGCTTACAAGACGAAGCTCACGTATTTATCTACCTACTCCGCGAAGACCAACGCGTTCGCTTCGTCCTTCGGTCCCATCCGTCCGAAATACGTGACAAGATACACGTTTTCCGAGAGCGTTTAGCACGAGTAACTGACTCCGTCGTAAACGTAGATGATCTAAGAGTACACGAAAATAAAGACGGCTCAGTGGATAATACGAAGACTGATTTGTACTTACACCTTGTGAATGGTCAAGATCATTCGGTATTAGAAGTTGAACAAGTTCTCAAATTAGTGGATAAGAATATTGAGCAGTTGGATGATCTTTTCAAGGTAGTGTAAAAATTTTGAATGGGTATTTCTTGGCCGTTTTACTGGCAATCTTTGAAGTAGGTATTACTATTACGCATACGGCATACTACGTATGACTTGGCGTTATCAGGTTGACAGTCAACAAAGCTCAGTAGGTAAAAAAAAAAACAAGTCATGATTCGACATTCCACATAAAATTGTGAGCTTGAACATCCGGTCCAGGGTTCATCTATATTAGAAACAGCGATAGTGTTGCGCCTACGCCAAACCTATTATCAGCGATGTATCCGAATTATCTTCGATCGCACCTCTGCCTACCCCCTTAGAGTAGACGTAACTATTTTTAGTTGAAGTATACCTACCAATCTTTTTTTTTTTCTATTTTGTAGGAGTTCAATGTCCTCGACACTCAGCCTGCCGAGTACCAGCCCCTCACTGCAGAGACGCTCTCCTCCAATCAGACCGTATTCTGGCTAGTGTGGACCACGCTGTTCCTCACCGTATTACTCGTACTGTCAGTCATGATGTGCCTCTCGCAGCGGGCCGACTATGTGAGGCGACTGAAAGCAGCTACAGCGACTGCTTATTGTAAGTATTTCGTTTTACTACCTCACCAAGAAAAATTTTTTCGTTGTCTTGTTTTCTTGATTGAGAAGCACTTAGTTTTTGTTAGCGAGTTAGGTATGTAGTGTGATATAAATAAAGTTGATGAATTGTGTTGGATATAAAGATAATGTCGTAAAAGAAACTAAGGAATCAGTCAACAACTTCATTGTTGCATGCTAACATACTGCAGCAAATCACCATCTCCGGAAAGTGACCGAGGTCGCGGGTCGACTTTTGCGGTCTATTAAGCACCATGTTTTTTTTTACTATTATTTCATAAAACACAAGTTACGAAGGATTCAATCATTTATTTTATAATAGTTAGTGTTTAACAATATTTGGGTAGTGACATAAATATGCAAATAATTATTTTTCTGTGCAGCTTCCCCGACCCCCGGCGAGTCAGACATGACCATCCGCAGCTCCGGCGGCCGGGTGCCCAACACAAACAAACACAGTACAAAAGGATCCAATCCAATATGGCTTCACGCTTATGAAAATGACTGGTATAAGTCAGAAGACCAACTCAGTCGCTCTGAACGCGACTCGCTAGACGAAAACGCCGTCGACCAAGACTTATCGAATGAAAAACCCTACTTCATAACCACAGGTGCTTTCCCCTCAATAGAATCCAACGAGACCGAAGCCCAAACAAATCAAGCTAAATACGACTTCTATCAACAATTGGAACAAATGAAAAACGCAAAAAATATGGAAACGACTGAATTATAATTCCTAGTGTTAAGTGAGCCTAATTATACATTACTGATAAATATGTGCCTTTGTAAATTATGTACCTCCATTATTTTCTGAATACATTTTGTAAGTAATAAATAAACTGTATGACATAAGAACATTTTTTTACTGCAAGCACGTAATTTTATTTTTCCTGTACCCGTATTATGAAAAAAGTTTACCCTCAGGATGAACTATCCTGACAGTGGCCCTACCACGTGCGATTATTAGGAAGGAAGCACCTGACATATTTAACTCTTATAAAAATCCGTATGCATTACTGCCATCTCAGTTCGAAATAACATTCAGCAATCTTCTTACTTTACACAAGGACTAATTTATTTAATTAATAATAATCACAATATAATAGATAGTGTTCCTATTGTAAACTATGCGAACAGATAATATTTTAAAGATTCTGAATTGATAAGATACAACAATCAATAATCGGTTTTTTTTGTATTCTTGGGAATTTTAATTAAAAAAAAATATGTATCCACGAACATCACGGGTTTTATTAACAATCCTACTTTTATCTTGTGACAGTAGTGAATTTGGATGTTTTTTACAGCGTAAGCGTAACAGATTTGGAAACAATTTGGCGCAGTATCATGACCTGGATTAGGCATAGGATACTTTTCACACCGGTAGTACATTCCCGTGGAATATTTTTAACTCTCCTTTGGTCGTTTTCTGAACTCTACGCGGGTTGAAGCTGGTAATTTGAACAGAGCCGAGCTATAGATGCAATTTCTCTATTCTAGGCTACAAAGGTTAAATGATATCACCCCAAGAGGTATCAATGAACAATGGCTTTTACAACAAACCAAAAAACGAGATACTCTTATCAGTGTTGTTGCACAATACAAACGCCCATAGCTTCCTATATAATATACCTACACTACAGAAGTAAGTACTAATATCTGCAAGTCCTCGTAACCTGTCGTCACCAAGATAACAAAGTAATGTTCTAAGTAATTTCCTCCCTTCGTCCAGGCACAGGGGACTGCAATGGAGCATCCGGGGTTCGCTTTCAAGAGAATATAGTTGTGTGTGGCATATTGGAGTGTACGTATGTTAGTGAATGCTATTTGTTTTTGTAACGGCATACACATGGAATATGTTGGTATTGCAGGTCAGCTACATGCTTGATAGAATGATTTCATTTTCGAGCTGCACAATGGAACATATCAATTATGTTATCATAATACAATATAGGTACGGTAAAAGATATTATTGTTGTAACTAGCGACTTCAGACGCAAACGTCTTGCAATCTACTGTGAAGTCAAGATTTTTATCTTATATATTGCGCTTATTTTGGCAGATCCTCAGTCAGTGGGGTCACTGACTAGTAACCAACTAAGTATGTCAGCTAATTAAACTCGAAATGAACATTTACAGCTGCTTATGTTTACCAGGAAATTGCCTAAATAAAGCTCAAGGTGTTATTTACATACACAATAATTTATTGTTTCTTACAATTTAGTGAAGCTAAAATACAAGTTGTTGGTTGATTACAATTTGAAAAGCTTTAAATTTGAATCTCCCAGTGATAGATCAAGTGAACAAAGCTTCCTCTTGCCTGCAGCTGTAACGTTAACACACCCA
Source organism: Gortyna flavago (assembly GCA_963669345.1). Lineage (NCBI taxonomy): Eukaryota > Metazoa > Arthropoda > Insecta > Lepidoptera > Noctuidae > Gortyna > Gortyna flavago. The sequence goes on from OY770129.1 coordinate 14,966,259, forward strand.
TGCTAGCCACTCATGCCGTGACGTTGTTCACTTCAATTAGTTTTGTTCAATTACTCAGAGGAAATGAGGATGGTTCATTGGATAGGATATTCGTGGAAATCACAACGCAAGTATCCTTACAACCACAATATATATTAGATAAAATTATAATATAAATCGCCATATTGAAAAAAATCTAGATTAATCGTAACTTATCATCTTATGAGATACACTGTAATTTATACTGAATGTTGTAACTATTGGAGCGTTTTCCATATAAAATATTGTGGATGAAAGAAAACTGACCACTTTAATCAACGTCAGTCTAGTCTGTAGCACGCTACATTTACTAACTTAAAAAAAAGTTGTTTTCTAGTAAAAAAATTAACACTCACTCTGTCAACGAGCTCATTTTGTGATGCCACTTACTTACATTACCCAAAATGTTCTTAACACTTATGAGCTTTCCTTACATTTCATTGACAAAATTCCTAAGTGAACCAGACAATTAGTAAGTTGTAAGCAAGGAACGCTCCATTTCCTAACATATGGCTATTGTACAGTTTTACAATGCAATTTAGATCTAGTTAAAGTACAAATAGTTTAGGAATTACATAAATTCAATTGATGTAAATTTAACTAATCTTTAAACTTCAAGTAAAGGAGTGTAAAGATATCTACTGACACATCAATGTAAAACAAAAAATAATTTTGCTCTTATAGAAAATGTTTCTTATTAAATAAAAACAGAAACTATATTTGCACATGGGAACCGTGTTACTTAGATGCAATAAATTCGCATATTAATATTACCAGATACGACAGAAATTAGGCTGATTCTAGAATGACCATGAACATTTTTACAATCTCCAGTAAATTTACGTTTGATGGGGAAAACAGAGGATTGGGGGGTGGAGCGGGAACAGGGAAAGGGAAGGGGAGTAGAGCCCGGGCTGTGGCGATGTGTGTGTGTATGTTTGCTGACGTCACAATTGACTCATCACATGGCATATTTCCTCGTCCACTCACGGGCTAGTTCATTGTACTTTTCTCTGTCCGTTTTGTAGATCCTAGCAATTTCTGGCACCAACGGGTCATCTGGGTTTGGATCGCATAGGAGTGAGCAGATTGAAAGCAACACTGGAATTTAAAATATTATTCATCAATTTACAGTCTCCTAAAAGGAGAGCCAACAACAAATATTTTAGATAACAAGAAGAATTATATATTATGTCAAAATATTACCTTTGGATATGGTGAGTGCTGGAGACCACTGTGCACGCAGAATGTCAAGACAAATGGAACCATTACTGTTTATGTTGGGATGGTAAATACGTGTTGTGAATGCAACTTTTGGTGGTTTGAATGGGTAGTCTGTTGGGAAATGTATGGTCAGAAAGAATACTCCTCCTTGATAAGGACTGTCAACCTGTAAGGAAAAGAGTAAAATATTTAATTGTGGTGCTGAATTATAAAAACCATTAAATTAACAATTCAATTAGTAACAATAGAAAATATCAAAACTACTTACTGGACCCATAATTGTGGCTTGCCAATGGAAAACTGAAAACACAAAAATAAGATTAAGACCAGGGTTACAAAAGCTGAAAAAAAAAACAAAAGGAGAAACAATGTCTAGTAGATCAGAAGGTGAAAACAAAGAATAAGTTAATTCATTGGTGTATAAACAAGGTCATTGACATGAAATGTCATTGTAGTAAACAGTTATGTCCAACACAAAGAAAAATTTAGAAAATTATTTGTAGTTCATAATAATTAGTATCTTCAGTAGCAATTTTTTTTTTTTTGCTAGCTTTAGTTTGGTGCTGGTTCGACACATTGAATACTCAGGGTTCATTATCCTTTGTACACAGTAGCCTTTTCCCATAGAAACTGTCTACACTGAAATGAGTCATTCTACAAAGGGCAAAAATATGTCTCGAGTCAGGATATACTGAGCACAGTAACATAACACTATTTATTAAATATTAGGTTTGAATCAAGTTCCCATTATTAGACCATTATCAATAGTGATACCAGCCTCACTATTGTAAAAATCTGTCATTAATATAGCAATAATCAAACCCAGGATGATGCTTTGAAAGATTTATCAAGATACTACTATCATATTTTAATGACTTGTGAGATCATGAAGCCATAACAATTAATACTTCCCTTTCAGTTAAGTTTAGCACCTACATATAACATGACTACATTATTATTTCTGCTACATCTTGCAGGGATTACACTGGTCATTGACATTTTAAAAATCAATACTGAAATCTTTTCAAAATCAACTCATCAGCTTCCATGACACTGTTTCACAGTAGCAATTATTATTATTATTATTATACAACACAATGAGTCACAAAAAATAAGTAGGCTGTAAACCAATAGGTACTTACGATCTTCACCGTGTGGACCTGCAGAACATTGTGCTGGTGGATCTCTGCCCAGATCTTGTAATTCCTGAACAATAAAACAATATCATGTGTACACAACAACAAGGGAACACAATACCATGACGAGAACATGTCACATCATCACGTCGGAAAATAAATGGGGGTTGAACATATTGTTCGGAACAGTTACTATGATTCGTGATCGATGTTGTTTCTATCACTAATCGTCGCTGTACACCGAAATATTTCACATTTTCACGGCACAGATGCGTTTCATGACAAGAAAACCTCAAAATTGGCACATAATTCCGACATTTTATGTACGCCGTGTGCACAAAATTGTCACCTACATAAACCAGTAAAACACCGTTATCTCGTAGAAGTAACACTTGGAACCAAATAGATTAACCACCTAATGATTTCAATGAAATCATCACGCACACGGAATTATCCAGAAGAAATTTCGATAATAGGTATTCACAATGACGAAACATTCACTACGAAGTCTGATACCATTTTTACAACACTTCATTTGATACTGCATTAAATTATTAAAATATAGGACACAAATGCCAATACGTACCCTATTAATTCGTTTTAACGCCATTTGATTATTTTATGATGGAATAAACTGACTTTCAACTAGACAACGAAACTGTGAGCCAAGGACCTTTGATTAGAGATTGCAAGATGGCTCCCGTCTAAACGCAAAAGTACCACCTAAGTCGTTTTATGTAGTAATAATGAATTTCTACTATCGAGGATCAAACTTTAAACGCTTAAATAAAAAATAATAATAACTTATAATAAGAAAAAATAAGAACTAGAACAGAGCACGGATTGTAACAAAATTATACACTCTCAGCAAATGGAGAACAGCAAACAGGAAAATCGACCATTTACAAAGACCGTTCTGAATAGCACAGTTTTTTAACGTGTAAAGTACCGTTTATGGTTGTACGATTTTTTTTAATTAGTTATCTTTCCCTTTCATTATGATACAGGTTTAATAAATAGAGTAAATTGTAATCAGAAAAGGGATATTCTAATCAGTATCTTAGCAAAATTGATAATTATAATTCATAATAGTTTTTTGTTTACAAAAGTTATAGTGGTTATTGATTTTCCCAAATTATATTACTCCATGGTAACACTGAAACTATTAGGATGTGACGTCATATTCTGTAAAGAATTTTTCGGGGCGCTATTTTTGGATTATTTGTAGATATTCATTACTGAAGTAGGCACGCTAGCTATTTTAAAAGCACATTTTTGCAATTCGAAACTTTCCCTTGTAGAATAGCTTGAGAAAGGTATGATAAAAATGGAGAATATTAAAAAATACGGACTAATAAAATATAATAACCTTCCTTTGTGTATTTTTACGTCAATAGTTGCATCAGTCCACAATTTCACATGTATTGGTAAAAAAAACATGTGGGCAACCCCTCAATAGGAAATACTAGTCATACTTCAAAAATACCATGTGAGGTTTCCTACAATTGGTTTAGTAAATGCGAGAAACACAGGACCGATCGATGTGTTAAATTGGTCGATGTGGAGAATATAAGGGAGAATCCTATGTCCAGCAGTGGACGTCTTTCGGCAGTAAATGATGAATGATGATGATGAATTAAAATCTTTAGTAAATGGAATCCGTTGATGAGCCTTAATACTGTTGTTTTACCTTGATTGTGGTAAGTCTTGTGTTTGTGTTCGCACATACATCGATATTATAATGATCAAGCAAAGGATAGGACTCAAAGGTTTATTTTGTGGACCTTTATTATGTTTAACGGTTACTTTACTGTACTCTGTGGCGGCTACTTCATTTATATTGTATTGCCTCATTAATAAGCCCTGATCCAAGCGAGCACATGCACCCTGTTTTTATCATAGTATAGACTAGGTACCGACTGGTAGTTTCCAAAGTATTAGTAGTAAATATGTAGGTAGTAAAGTTTAGTAATGATGATAAAAAAATAAAAATGAAAAAGGTAAAACGTTGACGTTTTTTTAAATGTAATTCCATTCATCGGGTTTACATAAATACAAAGTGAAAGTAGGTAACTGCACCGAATCAAATAATGTATTTTGCGTGGGATGGTTATAGGAGTCAATGATAAAGACTTTTTTAGATGGTTATTATACGTTTAATTCTGTTAAATTTAAAACTGAAAACTAAACTGAAATTAAACTGTTTGTTATTTATTTAAAACAATTTAATGTTCAGATTTTTTTTTTGTTCAAAAATTAATAAAGCTAGGCAAACAAGTCAAGAAAGAAACAAAATCAATTATTTTGTTACCTGGCAACATTAACTCAAAACGTGGTTCAACTGCTCTAGTTTCGGCGCTCGTATCCAGTTACATGCTCTGGGATTATACTAGAGAGCCTCTTGTGAGAACTTGATTTGTTTTTAGGTTCTATAGTACTATTTCGATCTCCATAATTAATCAAAGAAAACAGTTAAAACAAAATAGTTTTATCGATGTAACATTAGCCCAGCCAATTCGGGAAGCGCTAAGGTAGCCCGCGAAATTCAAATTTTCATACGTTTTTGGAAATTTGCTGGTCAGATTAAGTTGTACAGACGCCAGCACATCAACCTACTATAATCTGTTAAATTTATTACATTTTCAACTTTATCGCTAAAGAACAAGGTTCAAAGTTGATTGGGAAAATTTGACAGTTTCGGGTAGCTTGACGTGCTGGCGTTTGTACAGACGCCAACACATCAAGTTACCACAATCTATCAAATTTCTTTTATAGATTTTCAACTTTATTACTAAAGTATAAGTTTCAAAGTTGATTTGACAGTTTCGGGTAGGTTGATGTGCTGGCGTCTCGTCTGTACGTTGATTAAAATATGATTCGCGAGTAGTGTTGATGACTTTAATGATTATAATTCTAAATAAATATGATTCGCGACCGATAAAAAATATGTATCAATGTATTATATTTTACCGATAAAAAATATGTATTATAATTTTTATCGGTCGCGAATCATATTTTAATCAACGTACATACAACTTATTACTGACCAGCAAATTGCAAAAAACGTAAAAAAAAAATCGCGGGCTTCCCCGGCGCTTTCGCCTTAAACTAAGTCAATATTTGAGCCAAATTACTTTTAAGTAATCTAATCTAAACAATCTAATTCCAAGATATTTTATTTTAGCATGCCATAAATGTGTGATTTATTGGTGATTTCTCTCTGGGAACCTTGGATATTGGAGCCGGGCAGAGAAAGAAACGGCGCGACAGGCGCGGCGCGGCACCGGCAGTGGCAGTATTTATAGTACTTACTAATTCCATGACTGTGGCCCCTCGTAAGAGAGTATTAGATCTGTGGTCCATAGAAACCATGGACTTTTATTACAGTATATACTTATAAGTCCACGATAGAAACACTGCACATGACTATCTGCGGCACATGGAATGGCCGTGACCGGTCATATTATAAGTCCATGCTATCTACGCCCGTGGCTCATTGCCGTACTGCATAGCTATTCACAAACATACGATTCACTATCGTGTCGACAATGACACTTGTTCGATAACCTGATTTCTGAACCGAAGGACCGGCAAAACGCCATTCACATATCCGTGTGGAAGGGTTTTTTTTAGGTGTGTATACGGGGAACGCTACAAAATGGTAGTAAATAGATATTCGTGGTAGAAAATTTTAAGTGGTTACATAAATAATTTTTATTGAGTATTTCACTATGGACAACTATAGATTATGCATTCAGTAACTATTAACAAATAAAAAACAGTAAGCAATGATTTTATTAATAAATAAAATTTAGCTGATTTCTATTAAACTTGCTTTGTAAACTTCAATTCTCTGTCAAACCTGGAAATCTGGATTAATTATTTTTCTGAATCTTGTTTTGAGCTATAAAGATAATTGAGAACTACACGGAAGACAAGGCGGTATGGTCGAAAGACAATAGCCTGCCCTTTGGGCGAATTAAAAAAAAAATTGAGTAGTGAAAAATTAGGTTTTTTTTTATCGGTATTTAAACAAATTACTATTTGCTCATTTTCATTTTATAAAACGTGGTACCTAATATTGAAAATGCATATTTTCAGAAAAGAGTGTCATTGGAGCAGCGGCAGATGCTCTTTGCATTCATGCAAGGGCATGAGGACCTTGCCCGGAGCCGTGTTTTGACACTTATTTCTTAAATTATTCTTTTTTAAACAATATTTTGTTATTCGATAACACTTCCGACAGCAAATACCTGTCGGAAGAATTGATGTCTTCGTACCGTATATGAACTGTCAAAATTGTACGGTTTCGGATTTGAGAATAGCGAAGGATTTCGTCGATAACATTGACATTCGATACGGTACCAAACCGTGTCGTAGCTTTGTGAATAGCTATGCAGTTATGTATTATCTATGGCCCGTGCCGTAAAGATAAAGGCGGATAAAGGTAATGGAAAGGTCCACAGAGTACGTAGTTTTTGATAAGGTCCCAGCAACCAGGCCATTAAAATATAAAAAAAAAAGATAAAGTTTAAACTTTATTCTTTGTAAGTCATTACGGATTAAATTAGTTGCATCAACTAACTAAAAAACAACGAGATTATAAAAAACATTATACAACGATGATTTAGATGGATTCATAGAGGAAAAAAATTTGATGGATTGCAAAACGAATTATGAACGAAGGATTTCCGCGATGCGCGATGTCAATTTTGACGTTTTCTGAGGGTGACGCTGACCTGACGTTTATCAATTCAAAAAAATGTAGTTTGGAAAATAACACTTCAAGAGGTGGTTGTGCCGAATTATTTTTGTGTGTCTAATATTATTCAGTTTGTCGTAATTTTTAAATACAGTTTACGGCCTTGAATCACATAAGCATACAATGTATACCTATTTATTATAATTTAGTTGATATTTAACATGTTGTCCGGCTTTATTTAGCTTGAGACCAAGCTTGTTGTGATTTTCTTAAATAAAACATTCCAAAATGACTCTTACTATGACAAAAAAACTTAGTGAATGCCAAGCAGAAACAGTGCAATTTATGCCAATAGAAAAAGTAAGTGTATTTATTTATTTTTAGCAATAATTTTGTGCATATTGTTACAAGTTATGTATGTCGGTACATTATATAAAACTAAATTGAACACTCGGATTCATTCTATCTTTAGGATTGAACTGAGTTGGAAACACAAGAAAAAAAATGGGACTGTGTTTGTGGGTAGGTGAAGGTTATATTCCGAATCCCGAAGTATTATAATTAACCATAAAATCAAACAACTCATTGAATCTCATTAAATCGTATATGGCCAAACAAACACAACACAAATTAATAAGTGCGCTAAAAAACTAATACAAAACTTGTCTTAAAAAAATCTTGTTTTCTTATAAGTACTGCAAATGTAAGACTTGTTTTGAAAATGGTTGTAACAATAGTTTTGATAACCTACTTTTATAAAATTAGAATATTTACTCAATTTCAATATTTCCTAAAAATAATATATTTAATGCAAAATACCTAGTCTGCCTTTAAATCCTTTCAAACCACGTTTTGTTGCATTGCTTGCTCTGCTCAACATTCATTCTGACAAGTCATTTAAATCATTGCACTAACTGAACAGACAGCTGTGCTGAGTTTGTTACACCACTTCTTCCCAGCTAAAGCACTAGGAGACGGTGAAGGGTGGGCATTTTAGGGGCTGTCTTAAGTAATTTTGACACTCAAAAATTGATGATTCTCAGCCTAATTTGTATAAATGACTTTTGATTTTCACTAGCATATTCTGGGTTTGCCATCATCACTCGCCAACCAATATTTGAACAAAACATAATAGCACATCTTCTTCATATTTTTGATTTTGAAAGTAATAATAAATAAACTAGAAAGATAGATTAGTAGAATTTTTGACTTTATTGTCAACCAAAATAAGAACAATTGTTGCTTGTAATATTGAAAAACCCTACTTGTTTCAGGTAGAAGATGAATGTAGAACAGAGAGCTTCTGCCAAACCAATGGTCTGCTGCGAAGAGGGAAGAAACTGGAAGACAACAATAACTTAACCAAAGAAGAGGAGGAGTATATCAACTATCGGCAACTCCTCAAATATGAACAGGCACCAGAATATATTAAACATAACCAGTTTATTACAGATGGCTACAGAAAATTGTTGCCCACCAAACTTTGTTGGGAAAGGTAAATTTATTCTCATTATTATTAGGTTGTTTAGTTGTTCATTATGATGAGTACAATCTCCCATTTCGATTTGTCGCATGTATTCGATTTCACCCTGTATTTTATAGACTTTTATTTCATAAATAATTTTTTTTTTGCCACTAATGTCCCACTGCTGGGCAAAGGCCTCCCTACCCTCTTCTCTTATTCTATTAAACTAAGTTAATACATTGAACATCTGGAATCCTGCTGGTTATATTGACCTCTGTTGTCAATATAAATAATATTTCAGTTCTTGGATTTTTTCATTAATGCGAGTTACTCAAAGGGCTACACAAAATGGCGACGCGAAACGATGCTTTGACTGCTAAAAATGTATCAACATAGTCAAAAATAATTAACTAAGTAAACCATGCTTGTTGCTTATTGGCTTGCATAATTGCATTGTGCATGTTAGTACACAAACAAACAGGTGAAAGGCACGCTGCCTAGGTACTTCTAAAATGTATTACTTAGATCCTGTAGAAATTCATCTGATCTGCTCCTCACTATCGAGCAATTTTCATGCACACAGGATGCAATCTTCCAGATGTCTCAATACCTACTTAAAAGAAAAGCATCATTTTTAGTTCAGGCTTCCTCTAGATTCTTTCATTCCTTTCGGATTTGAGCCTTTCAATACGGATCCGAATGGTTCTAGATTAAAACTAGATAGTCATACGTTTTTATCATACGTCACTTGAGTATTGAGTAGGTACTATATTGCAGATAGCTTAGACATCATTCACCGTGCAGTGCGGTACTTAGTCGCAGATAGTACTTGTAACAATGTAAAGGTTAGGAGTTACCGCCACTATTGTATTAGTGTTTCTGCAATCGTATCTATGGAGAAAGGTGAGTTCAGCAAACACGATTTAAAATTACTGGGGATATCATAATGCCCATTTGCGTTTAAAGGCGCCGCTCCACAGTAGCCCAAAACTAAGCTACGCACGTGTAGGTAGATAGCTTCGCTAGTTGTATAAAAATGTAGGCAGTGCCGGATTAAGCCAGCACGGGGCCTGTAGCAAATTTTACCTAAGGGCCCCTTATGGTGAACTTAGTTTGTATACTTGAGGTTGTAAGGTTTACAAGATAAAACAGAACGTTTTCATAATAGTTTTAGTTGTATAGTGATTTTTCACCAGTCAAAACAATGTTTCTTAAAGTCATCATCATCATCATCAGCCTATAGCAGTCCACTGCTGGACATAGGCCTCTCCTATTGCACGCCACGCCACGCCCCTTTCTTGAAGTACTTGAACTAAATTATTTTCTTCAAAAAATGCTCAGTTGGTATAACCATTTACTCAATTAATTATTAATAATTTTATCCACGAATTGTATATCTTTGAATTTGAATTTAATTTTTGTATTGTGTATAATTTGAATGCTTATTTTATTCTATTTTTAAACGGCTTCTAAAAAAGGAGGAGGTTCTCAATTCGGATGTTTGTATTTTTTTTTTGTTTGTTCGCGCATAACTCCGTCGCTAGCCAACCGATTTGAAAAATTCTTTTTTTGTTGGAAAGGGTATACTTCCCAAATGGTCCCATGAAATGATGATGAGTCGGTGTCAATAAACGAAAATGCAGAACCAACGACACCGACTTCCGAAATTAAAGTTATTTAGTACTTTGTAGTGTTTTTTTTGGAAGTCGGTTGTTTTTTTTGTAAAAGTTTTTTTATAATTCTATGTTAATTAATTTAATTGAACCTGTGCCGTTTTAATTAACTATAAATTAATAAATAATAGGCACTTTTAGTTAAAAACCTACATGATTCATTTTTCGATAATCGCGTGATTTAACAGTGATTGTAAGTGCTGAGAGAAGCTTGCATGCAATGAAAGTTTTTAGGATCCCATCTCGGAAAACTTAACTTGACCATTCTTCCCTAATATGTCAATACTAGGGAAGCTAATGGTGGTATAGGGTACCATGACTTGTTTTTTATACGTTCAAGCGCGGGGCACCACAGCGCGGGGCCTGTAGCACTTGCTACACCCGCTACGTGGCTAATCCGGCACCGAGTAGGCGGGATCGTCTACTGCGACCCACGTCGACCATACTTCACACCAATGCGTGGCTGGCAAACAAATGAACCTCGTAACTAATATGGCAATCCTCCCCGTGCACATCCTGCGCAGCAGTGGACGGTCGAAAACTCAGCCAAACCCGATTTTTATGGTTTTTAACCGACTTCTAAAAAAGGAGGAGGTTCTCAATTCGGATGTTTGTATATTTTTTTTTATGTTTGTTCGCGCATAGCTCCGTCGCTTGCCAACCGATTTGAAAAATTCTTTTTTTGTTGGAAAGGGTATACTTCCCAAATGATCCCATGAATTTTTTTTCGAAATCTGACAAGCGGTTTTTGAAAAATCAACAAAAATCTAAAAATTCAAAAGCAATATTTTGTAAAAGGTAATCAGCAGTTGACATTAGGCTATTGTAACTTAGATAAATTACAAACTCTCCCACTAAAAAGTGCAAAATAAAAACTTTTTTACAAAAAAAACAACCGACTTCCAAAAAAAACACTACAAAGTGCTAAATAACTTTAATTTCGGAAGTCGGTGTCAATAAACGAAAATGCAGAACCAACGACACCGACTTCCGAAATTAAAGTTATTTAGCACTTTGTAGTGTTTTTTTTGGAAGTCGGTTGTTTTTTTTGTAAAAAAGTTTTTAAAATGTATTTTAAGTCTAAGGTCTGAACTATCGCCTTACATCTGAGCAGAACGATGCAGCGCAAGGTTCAAAATCTCGTACTCCGTGGAAAACCATTCCTAGGGAATATCAGTTTGAGGTTTATGTAGCCAGAGTTCTTGTAAGTCTGACCCTATGCCTGTAGGCCGCATAAACCCAGTTTCACATTACATTTCTAACCACAGTGTGCCTGTAATTAGAGATGGTATAATGTTACACAGTCATTACTATTTTCTCCGTATTATGTATTATATACACCTACTTTGTCTTTACCATTAGCTGAGAGCTCATAACGAAAGTTGAGACGATGTATATAGAGTTTCATGTTATATACTGTTGCATCACTAGGCACCTCAATACTTAATGATGCTAGCTTGTTAAGAAATAGTGCGATATATTTTTGATACTGCTGTAGATAACATAGCCTAGCATAAGTACGTAATCTGCATCCGCGATTTAGTTGCCAAAATTGTAAGCAAATATGGGTTTATGGAAAAATAACTTTAATTCATACAAAATAATGTTCAGTTTATCCTCTAACTTCAAACATTTTTATAACATTTGCAATAGTGCTAGTCACTCTGAAATCAACTTAAAAATCATTAAAATAAAGTTGATATTTGTTGAACTTGAAATAACATCAATTGGAAACATAAATTTGAATAGACCTTATGTTATCTCATTGCAGGGTATAAGCCTCCCTTTTCTCTTTCCACTTCGATCTGTTCTATTGCAATACCAGGCCTTGCCTTTAAAAAGGAGTTTAGCAAATCTGATGGCCATCTTTTACAGTTTCCATTTTCTGCTATTTGGATCCGCCGGGTGGTTGCTTTTGTCCATTGGTTCTTCAAAACTCTGACATGCGACAGATGTGACCAGTCCAGTTCATTTGGATTTAGCAGCTGGTTATATTTAGCTATATATTATTGACCATTACTAAAGGAATTTATAGCAAAACTCCTTTGGGATACTTTACGTTCTGGGAAATCAACACAACTGCTGTTCCAGGGTAAATTAACGTACCTATTAACTATTTCATTACCTACATACTTTGCTTGATTTTCGTTTTAATGGAGAATTAAAGAACCTCTTTTAATAAGTATCATTGCATTCAAATGTTTCAACTACTTAAATAATTTATTGTGACCTTGGATCATTATTTATTTGGAACTCTTACACTGATTAGTTGATAATAAAGAGAAACAAGTGAATAACGATTAGGACCGGTAAATACCGATAAATAACAAATATATACAATGGACATAAAGAAACTATAAACAGAGGGAAAACACTTATGATGAACGTTGAAATAAAAATAAATGGAAACTTCTAAGTTTATGTTTTGCATTATGACCGTTTTCAAGGTATCTAATGTCCAAAGATTTTTGTTTAATAATAAACCTTTATTTCTGAGACACAAAATTATTGAACTTGCATGCATATATGTTTGCTTAGCGTGTCTGTTAGCAAAGGCTCTCCACTAAGGTCTATGTAACGCTGATCATCTCCAGCGAGGTCTTGTGGTCAATCAGTTCTTATTCGACCTCATCCTTCATAATATCATTCTTGTCCTGCCCAAATCACAATTTCTTTGTAGTTGGCGCAGTGCGTCTTTTTCTTCCATACATATTTATTAGCCGTCATATTTGAGTTCACTTCTTTCCTAGCCATATTGTCTGTGTTAGACATAATCAATCCCTCTTTTCTATCGTATGTCTATTTTCATTTAGCCTTTCTCAGTAATTCTTAACAGATTTCTAGTCAAATGTTCCAAAAAATGTTGTTTTTTGTGTTGTTCCGACTCGTTCCCAGATAATCATAGATTTTACAAACTTTCTCTATTTTGTAATCACCGTAAACATAATAATGCAGTGGTAAGTATCTAAGTATCTACCCGTGGAAATCAGAGTGTAACTGTATAATGAAGTTTCATATAATTATTACAGTGCATTGCAGACTATGTTGCCAGCAATTGTTCGTATTTGTATTACTTAAGTAAGACATGGTAAATGTACATACACGCTAGTTTACAAGCCCTTTCTAAACTACGTAGTTGAATGAATTTCTCTAACCATTACAGACAGAGTGAAGAATAATTTCTGGTGCTTGAGTCTCTGTTATGATCTACGTTACTGTATCTATAACTAGCCTACAAATGCTAGCTTTTGTAGGTGCAAATGCAATATCTCTCAATATCGAAACTAAGATTTTTCCATATTCAAAGCGAGTGAAATAGACTGTCCTTTGTCGAAACGGTACCATGAAGACGATTATATGAACGATAAACTCCGCTCTGTCTTTATTAGTCCCCTACTAACCATAGAGGTCTCGGCCTCGTCCAAGTTGCGCCACCAGCCCACTGCAACCGGACCTTCGCCTTCCGATTTAAAAGATTTACGTACTTCAACTATTTCACGTTCTTGACATATAGAGTGTATCTCTTACGAGAATTTCCTAATTGCCCGTATATAAAGAGTGGAACACTAAGTACTCTGCAGATACAATTTGTTGCGCTTACCGATTATAACCACATGCATCACTAACCGGTCACCTTTAAGAGGGTTTACGCCGTACGGCATTTCATACAAACTTTCAAGCCTTTGTTTTTCGAAATGAATGAACGGATTTTTTCGAAAAATTGTGTTACAGCCAAATTAGACCGATTTTAAAGTTTCCATAGAAACAGAGATTTCCAGTTATCTTTTTTTAAATAAGACATTACGAAAATGTTTTCTTATAACTTTTTAGACCTTTGTATCCTGCTTATGCGTATGAAGTTTCATTAAAATCGGTTCATTCATTTCGAAAAACAACGGCTTGTAAGTTTGTATGAAAAGCCGTACGGCGTAAACGCTCTTAAGGTCGAGTGTGGATTATCGGTGGTTTTCTTATAGCATGTATGAACTTATACAATTAATAATAAGTTTATTATTATTAATTGTATAAGTTCAATTGACTCGTAAGATGAGCATGAGATCAACTAATACTCTGTGGCTTCGAATCTTGACTGATTTCTAATCGGAACGGAAATATTACGTTCTACGTAGAAAGACAAAACCGTATTGACTTAAAGTCGATAAACACGAAGTACACATAATAAATGTTTGACCTCCTAACCGGCCAAAAATGTGCTATTATGCAATGTAAACTCTACTTCGTTTTAACGTTTCCTAGTCCCAAATGTGACCGAATTTTAATTTTGTTTTAGCATATTCTGGTGGACGAATGAGACTATGAACATATGGACGCACATATTCGGCTTCTTCTTGCTATTGTTCCTGACAATCAACGACCTGGTCATCATAAACATTCACGCTACAGTCACAGACAAGATCGTCGCTGGGTTATTGTTCTCGTGCTTTCTGGTAAGTTTACTAATTACGTGTTACGTCATTCGGCTTAAGGTGCGTACATTTGTAAAATACGCACATTGGTAATAAAATATGTAAATAAATAAATATATTATTATTACCTATTATTTATTTATAATACCATTTATGTACTCACATATATAAACAGACAAGAAAAAAATAGAACAGAAAAATAGGTACAAAGGTGATGCTTATTTCATAAGAAATCTTTTCCAGCATACCTGCGATAGGATAATAAATAGAGATATGTAGACAGCGTGTGAAAGAGTATGGGAGACAAAAAAATAACACATAAAATTTAAAAACAATTCCCTTAATAAAACTAAACAAATATCGTGAGAATATACTTAGGTATATATACATACAACTTCTAAAATAAATATCACTAGAATGTTAATTATATAGGTAAATTTGCGCGCCATGTGCATTCGGCTACGAATATTTACAGTGTGTACGTTGAACCGAGCAATACTAAGCTCGCACTCGACCACAAAGTTGTTTTTGCCAGGAAACTTCAACGACAGTACCTTTCGAACCACTCAAATGAATGATGACTCGGAATGGAATTAGGTAAAAATCACAAATACTGGCTTTCGAATGCTCGTTAGATTCTCTAACAACTGCTAGCAGTGTGCACCTTTAGATCAATGACGTTAATAATAATTGACTTTTTACCGAGATCATAATGTGCTGCTGTTTCTGTCAGAACAAGTCTACTAAAAGTTATCTAATTATTATGTCCAAGATTGATGAATCTTACAGTAGCTACACGTCATGTGTTTATTTTCATTCCTATTTTAATGGGTATTTAACTAGTACTCAAGAGAATTTATGATCTTGTATTTCATTAAAACCTGACCTAAAAAACCAGCTACTCAAGCGAGATATGCAAATATCGGTCTTTAGTTTGTGCGTCACTAAAAGAGCAAAAATCATGTTTGTACTATCAACGCAAAGTTTGTTGCCCCCCTCCACAAGTTTAGTATCATTTTAGCACTTACAAATGGACATGAGAGCGGCGTAATACAATATTTCCATGTCTGTCGTGACGTAGCTATTACGAAATGAGCTCTACACCATTGGACGGTGGCCGACGTCTTGAAAGTTTGCGGCTCAGATGTTCGACCCGCTTTTCTCCCGTTAGTGAAAGTAAGAAATTATAAAAAAAGAACGTTAATGACTAGCAGTACAGGCTGTATAGGTAGGTACCTACTGTTGCAAAAATATTGCTTATGTTTAAATGGACATTGTATTGACACCTAAGGTGACCTAGGTGCGGTAGTTGTTTAATTGCATTATAATTGGAATTCATTGTGATGACTTGTATTTTTTGCTCTTTGGTAACAATGAGTCCAAGATTGATTAATTAAAACATACAGTCGATATATATGTGCCAACTTACTTACTGAATGTCCTAATTACTCAAACACCAGAAACAAACAAAATATATATACCTTTATAAAAACCCGAATGTATAAATATAAAAAAAAAGGCAGAAACAAATTAATATTCGTGTTCTGGTAGCTATCCGTGTGCAAAAATGTTATCTTGAAATAATTATTTTGTAAAATTATTTTAGCGTTGTAAAGCACTTTCCAACTGCGTTGATACCGCTGATACATGCGGGAGATTGTCAGTAATCTGACTACTTATGAAAAGCTTTCACTATCTACATTACTTGCCGAGATATCAATAGATAGGTATGCTATATTAGTCATCATCTGCCTAGCCTTTTCCCAACTATGTTGGGGTCGGCTTCCTGTCTAACCGGATGCAGCTGAATACCAGTATTTTACATGGAGCGACTGCCTATCTGACCTCCACAACCCAGTTACTGGGTAATACGATACCCCTTGGTAAGACTGGTTATCAGGCTTTCGGGCTTCTGACTACCCGTAACGACTGTCAATTAGGTATTTATGTATGTTTGTATGCTATGTTAGTATGTGTTCATAATGCGAATCTAACTTGTCTTAATTTATTTAATCACAGTATCAAATCAGATGCACGCAGATTAGAATCTATTAAATTGGAAATGGTCGTAAATCAAAATGTTACTGGAATAATACTTTTTGTTTGGCAACGTTTCTTATTAAATAAATCATTTCAGATATATTATAAAGAATTTTATATCCAGACTAATATTATATACCTACATTCGAAAGTAACTCTGTCTGTATGTTACATTTTAACGCCACTAAACGGAGTTCAATAAAATTTGGCAAGGAGACAAATGGCATCCTGAGGTAGGACATAGGCTACTTTTTGTCTCAAAAATAATTCTAAAGGGGTGAGGGGTTTAAAGTATGTATGGGAAACCCAACATTCCTTAAGCTAGGGATATTACATGAAATGACAAATTTGTTTTTGGAAAAAAAAAATTGTAATGTCTTCCCCCAAGGTATAAATTGGTGATGATTTTAAGCTGAACATGTACTTGATATTTAAAATTTTTGTGTTCCTCTTTTTAAGTGATTTAAGGTATTGGAAATATAGTCTTTCTGTTACCTTTTTATGTCTTAACGGCAGAACGGAAATGGATGAAAGGAATACGGGTAACCAGGATTACCCCATGGTATACTTTTTTATCCCGGTAGTAAATTCCCGTGGGATAATTTCGGACAATCACGCGGGCGAAGCCGCGGGCAAAAGCTAGTTGATATATGAAAGCAGAAGTTCACGAATCTCACACAGGTTGTACTTAGTAGGTCGATCATTGAAACAGGTTACTATTGTGCCAAAGACAAAATGACGAACCATCTTTCACTGTTTACTACGCGTTATTTATGCCACCATATTCAAAGTTTAATAATTAGCATGTGATTAACAAGTATCTGACAAAGAAATTCTTGCCGAAGAAAGCAGGGTTATCGATACAAATGGAAATGGACAATTGAGTTGAAAGTAAAAAAAACGAGTAAACATCAAACAAACGTTGGGTTGTAAAGCCACAACAACAACTACTCAAGTGAATGCTGGCCACAAGACTTTTGTTTTTCATTCATGTGTCAAAGTGTCTAAGTGTTGATGTTTTTTGTAGCGATATAGAAACCTACTGTACTGTCTATGGTTGGTCGTGTTGTCTCGATTTTGCAACGAAGTGAAGGCTGTAAATAGTGGCACGATGCTCGTAGTGGGGCGACGAAGAGGGACTGTGTGATAGTTTTTAAAGCAAAAAACTGGTTGGGTTTGTTATAGAGATGTCGACAGCTTTGTATGATAATTTTATTTTCGTTTATTTTAGGCACAAAGTACTTCCTTTACCAACTGAGTTTATTCGGAAATGTTATTGTCACCTCAACCTAATGTAGGTGTGTTAAATTAAAATAAAAGTTAATTTCATTACATTTATAAGATAATATTCAAACTGAAACTTTCCAAGTCGCATAGAAGGTTTACAGCGCAATATAACACGACCATTGATTTTCACATAGTTACAAGAAAGTGCTTATTTTTATGTTAAGTTACCGATGGATGTTGTTATCTGAAATTTAATTTTATAAATGAGTTGTTTGTTTTCTATTAATAAAATTTTATTTTGTTCGAGAACATCCATCGGTTTCTTACTAAATTTCAACTATATCCGACGATCCTGCATACTTATCTCTTTTGTTGACTGTACATCGATTTCCTTTCTAAGTATTCGTAGCGTATAATTATTATAATAGATGGTACTGTCGACCTTTCAACGTCACTACTCACTGCCTTATTATGATTATAAGTGGCTTGGCTTAGAATATAACGAATACATAATTTGTGAAAAGTGTGCTATTTTACCTTTAGCTGTTGTGGGTGTTACAAGGTTAGGCCTAATGTTAACAAAGTACGCTTCCGCGTAAATTCTAAATTAGCTCCCTTATGTGATGAAACTTTAGCAATTAAATATTAATGATTAAATGAATTTCATAAGGTCAATATTAAGATATTTTCCAAGATTTAGGCAAAGATAGCAAACACGGAATTGGTTAAGGAAACAAGAAGTTAAAAAAAATAAAACAAAAAAAATCTTAGGGTAGGTACTGGCGTCCTCGCTAAACCATCCCGTAATTAACACAGTTTTGTGCCAATTCTAGGCAAAGTTTGGACCAACAACCCCATATATTGGGTAGCTGTCAAAACCATTTTCCGAGTCAATGTACTACGGAATGTTCGTTTTGTTCAAATAGAGCAATGCCATACTTGGTTTTAGGCCATATTGAAATAAATTAAGGTTGTCTACCTAATTTCATAGAATTCTGTTGTTGGACGGAATATGTTAAAGATTGTAATGGAAAGGGAAAAATGACAAGAACTGAGAAAACTGCCCCCAAATAATTGGGATGAAAGCAGTGATGAAAAACTTAATAAATTGCTAGGTGGGTACTTACTTTTTTACAGCAACCTTCAAAAACAAAATTGACATAAGAAGCCCTATTGTTGGTTCTCTTATAAATTCTCTCCTAGCGTAATTATTCCTTAACCAGTACCAAGCATGCAATGCTAAAACAAAAAGAATTGTAACAAATTATCTCTTACTGATGAATGTTAAGGAACAAAAGTTGAAATGAACTATGGCAATATTTTGTTGGTTGTATAAGTATATCATTTTATCTTATAATTTTACATAAGTACATACATAGGGGTAGGCAGAAACTACAGAGCGGAGCGCCCTCCTGCTACAATCCTCGGGTCATACACGCACGCCGGTTTAATTTATATCATTTTATTTTTGTTTACAGGTGTGCATGTTACTGTCAGCTTTGTACCACACGTTCTCCTGCCGCTCCGAGCACGACTACAACACGTTCCTCATGTACGATCTCTTCGGCATCGCGCTCTCCTTGCTGGCCATCTACACTTCCGGGGTTTATTACGCCTTTTGGTGTCATTCTGTAAGTTTATACCACATTTATAACCAGTTTAACCACCTTCGCTTCACCTGTCAGATCACTATGTTGTATTTTCGCTGAACCGGACACGAGCGGAGAGGAGTGAAGACGTGCAGGATCGACTAATCACACCATTGATGAAGGTCCAAATCGTTTCGTCTTCGCTTCAGTGGAAAAATCAATAATCTAAATCAAAAGTCATTTATTACTTTTCGAAAGTCAAAATTACATAAGACAGTCCCCAAACGCCCGTCCTTCGCGCAACCATACATACAATTCTGCTCTATTTTTAATTTATCTGGTTGGTAGAGATATTAGTGCTTATCCGGACATTGTGAAACAAGAACTTAATGTCGTATTGTATGCTGCCGTTCTACGTGAACATTTGTGACATTGTGATTTATGATGTCGCGTGTTCGCGTGCGATGCTATTGACAAACTTGTGGAGGGAAGTGTTCTTCGCTTAGAAATCACTGATTCAATCATTGATTATGGATGCTAGAAAATAGAAATATTTAGTTTAGAATGTGTTGATGGCACGCGGCGAGACTATCGCCGCGATTCTTTCGCCCGTGGAGATGGAAAGCTTCAAAAAAGGCTATATTATGAATCATAATGTAACTTCTTTGTCGCAAAAGCCATCAAACACATTCCTTAATTTATGAGGCTGTAAATAATCGACACTATACCAAGGTTTAGGTATAAATTCCATGCAATGTTGCATTTCCAAAGAAACAATAAGGTATCGTCCATGCAACATTCTTCACACTCTGATTTACATCAATGACAAAACAAAATCGACAAGAATTCCCAACCGCCAGCAGTTGTTCCGGATGATTTGACGAGTTATTTGATTTATGAACAACTAGCTGCGCCCCGCGGTTTCACCCGCATAAGTTTTGATCCCGTACGAATATTGGAATAAAAAGTAGCCTATATGTTAATCCAGGGTGTCAGCTACCTCTATACTATAAATTTTATCAAAATTGGTCCAGCCGTTTGAGCGTGAAGGAGTAACAAACATATAAACACACACACACACACACACAAACTTTCGTCTTTATAATATTAGTGTGATGCATTTAAAGACATGAAATCTCATTCACTTTCTAAGACTTTCGTTGTGCTGCAAACAATGTCTAGAACTGTAGCCTTTAATCAATGACACCGGAAGTCCATGTGCGGTTTCTATATTTCACTTACAGTAAAAGAGAAAGCCTCAACGCTGTGAACGATTCATTAAAAAATATCACAAAAACTTGTGCTTATCTGAACTTGGTATACCTACTTTCACTACGACAACATCTCATTTGCTATAATTTTGGTATATACTTAGGCCTAACTTAACCTACTTTTTCCACTCCTTATTTTGCAATTGAGTGCATTTTGAATTAAGTTTAGTAGATTTCAATGACGCGACGGTTTGATGCATGGTCTTGCCACAATTATTCATACGCGGTACAGGTTAATCTCTTGTTAGAAAAAAAATTTAAGTAGGTTCTGGGCTCTAAGTGATGCGTTGCTATTTTTGCTCACAATCAATTTGAGTTGTTGTAGTTGGCTTTTTTTTGCTCTCACCATATTCTTTATTCCTCTAATGACAGTTGACCTGAAATTTTAGAAAACTATATGTCAACAACGATCATCAAAGCCACACACTAACCATACTGCTGACAAACACGTGATAATTTTCTTGTTTGCAAGAAAACGTGACTTACCGGTTAGAAGTACCTTACCTACATAATTATGTAGGTATTATAATCTCTGCATCTCTTTCTGTTTCCTAATTGAAAGTCATACTGTATAATTTTTTAATTGACTATGTCGTTATGTAACGTTTAAAGAAACAAAAGGTGTAGATGTAGGTACGTATCACGCTATTGTAAGCCTCCCTAGCTTACCTACTAGCTATAATTGCTTGTGCAATTACTGTTGTATTATCACCTTCGACTTTTTGTCTCTTAAGAGCGTTTACGTCGTACGGCATTTCATACAAACTTTCAAGCCCTTGTTTTTCGACCAGTTATCTTTTTTAAACAAGACATTTCAAAAATGTTCTTACCTTTGTTCTTACTTTTCAGACCTTTGTATCCTGCTTATGCGTATGAAGTTTCATTAAAATCGGTTCATTCTTTTCGAAAAACAAGGGCTTGAAAGTTTGTATGAAATGCCGCACGGCGTAAACGCTCATAACACATTCACAGTCACGCGGTCAAATGTTGACCGCGAACAATAGCTTTTCTATTGTGTCTGTTGTCTGGCAGTCAACGTCTTACGAAGTGATTATAGAAAATGCTAGCTTACATGTCCCCGCGTTGTTGTTTTCTAGTTTAAATCAAGTTTACAGAAAAGCCTTTTTTCTTGAGTCACTTCGAAAGTTCGAAATTGTCATCTATGTAAATTGTAAAGTATGGAAGCAATAGTAGAATTTCATACGTCACCTAAAAATATCTGATTAGCACATCTTTAACAGTTTAACTCTAGAAAGTGTCTACTTTCTGTTTCTTTTGGTCAAACTTGTTTTGACAAACAGTCTATACGAGTAGCTACTTAATCTTTTAATTTGTTACTTAACTGTCATTTACACTTACACTTGTAATATTGTATTGTCTTCTCAATTGTTAGTTATTATTACACTAATTATTTAAACTCCCACGTGGACTTTCCACTGAGGCTGCGCTAACTTAAATTGTAACCGATAGGAGTACGTGATCAAAATGATTTATGAATAAAAACCGTCAATATGTGGACATAATTAATTTCTTTGTTTCGTAAATATTGTAAGGTCATGAGCTCGGGCAGTAGGCTCGGTACACACTAAGCGACTCAATGAGACCTTTTTGTATGCACATAGGATCCACCTTTTGTAACTTGCGTTGCAAAACAAAGCGCCAATGACCTTCTCATACCATCCTAGTCGGTTTACTCGAATTTAAATTGTTATTCAATGTTTATTGAAGAATAATCGTTTTAATTACGTTAGATGAGGTAATTGAACGGACCACACATGTAGGAAATGCGTGGTTTGAATATTTGATTAGCTGTATGAGGTGTTTCTGTATCTCTTACTTGTCTTGTCAGTAGTTGTGACCGTAGAATTTCCTTTGTCGAACTTGCATAAGCCGTTAAGGAACTGGCACTTAAAAATAGAGAATAATCAAGAGTTCAAGACCAAATTTTCGGGCTAGAAATGATACTAATATTCCCGATCAGTAACACTGGAACTTTTTTCCCGATCGTACGAGTACATCCTGAGTATATATGCTTAAAAAAAAGTTCCGTTCGTCAACACTGTGAACCACAGGGTATTACAGATCGGGAATAATCGAAAAAAAAAGCAAAAAATGTCCCGTTCGTCCACACTGAACGAATAAAACTTTTTTCCTCGATCGTCAACAGTGTTGACGACAAGGTGTTGTGTTACTGATCGGGAGTATTCGAAATGATAGCTGCAATATTTAATTTTATAGTTAGACTAGCGACCGCGGTTTCACCCGCATAAGTTTCGATCCCGTGGGAATATTGGGGTAAAAAGTATCCTGTGTGTTAATCCTGGTTATAAACTATCTGTGTGCCCATCCAAATCCGTTCGTTCAGCCGTTTGTGCGTGAAGAAGGAACAAACGTATAAACACAAAAACTTTCGCCTTTATAATATTATAGTCAGATAGATATAGCAAGGTACCTGTGTAGAGGAGGAATAACGATCTCTTGTAGCATGTTTTTAATAAACTGTTATGTATGAAGCACGGTACAGTAGTTTGCACATTTAAATTGGCCCCTTGGTATTGTCCTTTTTTTAGCAAAAAAGCAGACTTTCGAGTAGGTATAGGTAAGTATAGTGAATCCTGCTTCTTCGCTAGAAAAGGTTCAAGGTTCGCCAGGAAAGAAGCCATGGAAACCCATGGCTTTTCTATATTTTAATTCTGATACCATACTTATCCAAACTAACTAAAATGTTATAATTATTCTTTCTTTTTATTAATCTTTAGGGTAAACCCAAATCAATGATCCGGTTCATTAACCTTAGCTTACAAAATGACATACCTATTTAAACAGATTAATATGATACCTCGAATGTTAACAGGTATTATGTTCTATACTTTATTAAGTGTACCACCGACCTACATCTATGCTAAGTCATTCTGAACAAAGGAAACTAGTTTGTCTGGATCTTACGCATTGTTCTTTGACCGACATACCCTTTTTGGCTTTGTCTATGTTCATGCACATCTTTTGTACACGATCGCGCTGGACGCGAGTACTACGAGCACCAAGCATCGCAACCTTTTTTTTTGCTTTTCCAATAAGACCTGCGTTTATCCTTCTAAGACAGGACGTCTTCTTTTGCGTTCCCATGAATAAATAAATATAAATAAAAAACTTGGAAAATAAGCAATAAACTTAATACAAAGTGCCATTTACATTGACGCACAGCCTGTTGTCATGGATTCAGTACATGATTCTGGAACCCCATGCGTTGAAATTGTTCGTCGGTCGTCGTTGTGTTGGTCGGTTATTAAAAAAAGGTGGTTTCCTACAAAAGTGCAATACCTACGCGGTCAAAATCCATGCTAACAGGTTGCGTTTCGAGACCTGCCACCCTGTATACTTACTATTCATCAATGGCTTTCAAACATAAGCTTTTATTCCAAAAGTAGATGGCCAGATAAAGTGGATTTCAAATCCAGACTGCGTACAGATAGTACTGTCTACGAAGACGCGCCCCACTCTTCTTTTAATCGCTTACAGTATAAGTGTGCAACAATCCGCTAGTGTTTTAGTTTTGTCGTGTTTACTAACTACCTACTCATAGGTAATTAGTTTATCGACAAAACTAAAACACTAGCGGAATGTTGCACACATACTGTAAGCGATTAGGACGAAGAGTGGGGCGCGTCTTCGTGGATGGCGCTATCTGTAGTAATATAATTGGAAAGACGCGACAATAGAAATTGTTCTAAAAACTTCTTTGAACATTCCAGGAGCTAAAATCATTCTACATGACATCAGTAACAGTGATCTTCGTGGTGGCGATGGTACTGCAGATCCCGCGGCTGGGGGTACCATACCCGGTGAAGATGTGCGTGTTCATCGGGTGGGCAGCATATGGAGTGCTGCCCACGCTGCACTGGACATACACGATGGGAGGGTTCGATAACCCCATGGTGCAGGTTAGTAGATAAATATTGTTTTGTTACCTATATATATAAAATACGAAGGCGTACAACTTTATAATAATCTACCGGCCGATATCAGGAGCACATCCTCTTTTAACATATTTAAATCTAAACTCAAGCAGTACGTCACATAAGCTAGTCTTGCACACAAAATGCGACATCACACCCACTTACATAAAAAAAAAACAAAACTATTTGCTACTGGACTACCTTACCTGAGTTATGTATCAATGTATGTTCTTTTAGAATGAATAAAGAATCTTTAAACCCATATAATAAAGTCGACGTTGCCGGGCCGTGGGCTCAAAAATTTCGGTGCGTACATACAATATGGGTAGTCGTTCAAATACTCTGTGTTAGTGCTGGACTGCTGGCTCTAGACTCTAGAGCTTCATTAGCTAAGTAGCGTCCATTGATTATGTGAGAAAAAATGGTATCAACATCTCACTTCAAGGGATCAAGGGATTTCAGGTCAATGTAAAACTCAGGTCAACCTTTTTATTAATTATTTACATTTTTCATCGAGGAAAAGTACCATTTTATAATAACCAATGTAACGACTAAACTCATTTAGCGATCGCTAGAATCCTTTTAGATATTACGGTGTTGTAATAATATTAGATTGATGAGTTAGATACCAAAAGTACCAAATCACTTTTACTTGACAATACCCGCCATTTTAAAAATACGCAGTTAATAATTAGCATGTTTATCTATATTATCAATAAATAATTACTTTGTGTAATACATAATAGAAATCTAATCATAATTGTATTTGTGTGGTTTCAGATGTTCTTCCCTAGAGTCATAGGGATGTACGTCATCAGTGGGACTGCCTTCGCGATATACGCCTTCAAGGTACGTTGTCCATCATTATTAACTGTAATTATGTTAGGTCTAGAAAAAGCTGACGACTGGCGACTTGGCTTTCATGAGATATTCGCCAAAAACGGCAACAGAGAGAGATACACTGTAGGAATCTATAGGAGACTTATTCCCAAAAAAAGTAAAAAAAATATAATGATATAGGTAGCTTAGCTTAGCTGAAGTGAAAATGAAATAAAAAAGTGTTTATTCCAATTTTTTTTTAACAACATGTTCGTATAACCTCTGCCAAACTGCAAAGCTGTTTGCTGGAAGACGTAGCTCCTTTTTAGGGTTCCGTACCCAAAGGGTAAGGGTAAATATAGTTGGAACTAAAAAAAATGTACACTTTCGACCAAAGTAGTTATTGCAAGTGGGCACTACAAATCTTTACATATTATTGAAAGAAATGAGAGAAAGAAAGACAATATTTGCGGCAAACATGACGCATAGAAAAATCACAAAAAAGAACAAGTTGGGGTAAAATATGCGTCACATCCACGCAAAACTGCCAGCATAATGCTGCGACCCTATGCGAGACAGATCCGCAGCGCTGGTTTTCAGCGACAGTTATTGCTCCTTTGAGATTTGAAAGACGGGTTTCTCCACCAATCAATACTAACAGTGGATGTTGGGGAATATTGCCTTGAAATTAATTATTAGGATGGATGCCAGACTGGTGATCCCGGTGTTTTAACCCCAAGAGAGCACATTACAGCAATTTTAACAGCGCACACTTAAAGAAAGAATGCGACTTATTAAGGGGAAAGCGCCAGGGTAGCTCGCGAAATTCAATTTTTTTTACGTTTTTTGTAATTTGCTGGTCAGTATTAAGTTTGACGTTGATTAAAATATGATTCGCGGATGTAACAAATATATATTTACGGAATTATAATCATTAAAGCCATCAACACAACTCTAAGTAATCTTACTGAATGACTATTTCATGAAATCTGGACATTTTAGGATTATACTAACTTAAAAAGTTCTATTACTGATTCTAATGATTATAATTCCGTAAATACATATGTTACGGTCGCGAATCATATTTTAATCAACGTACAACTTAATACTGACCAGCAAATTGCAAAAAACGTAAGAAAATTTGAATTTCGCGGGCTTCCTTAGCGCTTCCCCCTTAATAAATCGGGTACGACACGAAATAGACAATATTGGGCACAACAATGCTAAAAGGTCAATTCTGTAGTAATTGTATGCTAACATCGCAGCTAATACACTGGGGTTATATGCTAATTTTAAAACGTGTTAATTGATTCTAAACCTTAGTGTATTTGTCATTGGAGGACAAAAACTTCATTTCTATTAATTTAAGTCTGTTTTTGTTGTAAATATGCGTAGGTGTTGCTGTTTGCTATTTTTGTGACCTTGCCGTCTTGCGCGTCACAAAATCTACTTAGTAAAAATCTTTAAACTCAAACTCAAAGCATTTAATTCAACTAAACCATTTACAGGCACATTTTTGAATTGTCAAAAAGTCGGTCAGTCAGAAAATATGAAGCTATGTGCCCATTCTAAAGCGTAGGTACCTATGGAGAAGAACGGGCAAGAAACTCCATGGACACTCTTTTAAATGATATTTTTACAAAAATATTAGTTACATCATTAATGTTGAATTTAAAATTATGTGTGAGAACGATGTAAAAAAAGAAAGACGTACGTGTTAAAAAAGTCCAGAGTACAGCAAATAGAACTTAACAAAACAACAACCTCAAATAAAATAATTAAGAACATAGGTATAACCTCCTCCTTTTTGGAAGTCTGTTAAAAATAAGCCGAGGCAGCTAAGTGATGACCAGCCCCAACTGACGGCACCGGTTCACGAACATGACGCATAGATCAGCATCATTCAGCTCAACCATTTTGAAGGGAGCTAAATGATCCAACACACACGCCACCGTCAGCGAGACGTTTTGGTGAGCATGACATACTATCAGCCGCCAGGGCACATTCAAGTCAATGAAAGACATATTATTACCCGGTAAATGGTAGTTTTACAGTACATAGAACTCACATCTGTGCTATGCAATTATACAATACAAAAGAAATTGAGTTTATACTATGCAAAGATAGTCTTACAATCTTCAGCAGCTCCAACAGTATTTTCAAGTGTTAATCAATTAGTTGTGGTTGTGGAGCAGGACCAGCATTGAGCCAGTAAATTCATTGACATACAGCGCACGCATAGCATAACCTAAACCGCTGGGTCTAGATGTGTCATTTTGAAACAAGAAAACTTCCAAAAGAGCTCCGTATACATATCCATACAGGGTGGCTGGGACATCGACGCGCGAACTGTAATCATGAGTTCTTACGAAGTGTTTGGCGTTCTCGCGTATTTAATTTTTTTTTTTTTTGTTTCTTTCTATCTTTTTTCTTTCTTTATTTTTTCATTCTTTCTTTTTCTTTTTTTCTTTTGCTAATCATGTACTGAATCCATTATAGGTAACAGGCTGCACGCTGTCCTTATCAGCCTGTATAACATAAGTGAGCTTGTCTTAAACTAACTACGGTACTAAGTATCGTTTATTTGAGTTAAATTATCTTTTCTAAATACACATGTTTCTGTGGCAATAGATAGACCATTTTCTCTTTCGTTATTTCTTCTTCTTTAAAACTTGGATTTAAGACGACGCCAACCGCGCAGTGGCGCCACTGCGCGGTCGGCTTCGCGTCGTCTCAATAATGGTGCCACAAGAGACTTTTTGACCAGACTAAGGTTATAAGGTCTCCGCAGTCGTATGATTCCAGGCTTTTATTAACAGCTACACGGGTCGATTAATCAGGTTAAGCTACGCTTGCCGCGGTTGGTCCATGGATGGGTGACCATCTTTACACGCCAAGTCCCCTCCGTGCCTCGGAAAGCACGTTAAGACGTTGGTCCCGGCTGTCATTCGTGGATCTTTGACAGCCGTTACGGGTCGTCAGAAGCCCGAACGTCTGACAACCAGTCTTACCAAGGGGTATCGTATTACCCGGTAACTGGGTTGTGGAGGTCAGATAGGCAGTCGCTTTGTGTAAAATACCGGTACTCAGCTGCATCCGGTTAGACTTGAAGCCGACTCCAACATAGTTGGGAAAAGGCTTGGCAGATTTGTATTAACCATTCTTCTGTCGTCGATATTTCGATAAGTTCTTTTCACTATTATTAAGACTTGAAACCCTGTTAACAATACGAGTGATGCATTGCATTTTCTCATAAGTTTCCATTACCTTCCAGGTGCCAGAACGCTGGTTCCCCGGAAAGGTGGACTACATCGGCCACTCGCACCAGTGGTGGCACGTGCTGGTGTTAGGCGCGCTTTACTACTGGCACAACTCCGGCATGATGTACGTACAGTACCGCATGAACCATGGCTGTGCCAACACCATGCGGATCTTTTAGACTAGAACACACGTCATGAGGACTTCTACCTCATCGAACGAAGACCTATGTGTGACCTCTTACAAATAGAATGCTACAAGGATATATTGGCGCCTGAATCACATTGGTTAATATTTATGAAACTGTTACAGAAAATGTATTGAAAGAAAAAGAAAGAAAGAAAATACGTTTATTTGCGGAAAACATGACGCAGAAAAAAAACACAACACAAAAAGTAACAAGTTGGGGGAAAGTATGCGTCACATCCACGCAAAAAAAATGGCAAAACATAATGGCGGCGCTAGTTCAATTTTTTGCCACGCGCCCAAATGACCTTGTAGCGTTGTAGATGCGAATTTTACCTGAAGCCAGGTTAAGTGGAAAGCAAAGTATGCCTTATTTTGAAGGTGCTTAAGGCCTTATTAAAATATAAATTGTTTTAAGTATTTTTAATTGTTAAGAGGCTGTTTTAAAGCATGTCAAATCTACCACTGCCTACTAAACTGTGGAGCCGTCGGGAAGGGTATAGAAATTTTTCTATCAAAAACTATTTCTTAAATTCCTTTCTATTTAATTATGAAAAAATATACTCTATCTCCAGACAAACATGGTTTAAGGCCCTTATTATCTGGGCCACTTAAAAAAGTGGCATGTTTATAAAAATGTGATACTCTACTGCTCAATGAAACATTCTAGAAACTTAAAAACTAGTAAATTTCGAAAAGGTTATATAAATTTAGGAATGTTATGAATTTATAAATACTTTAATTTTATTATTTGAATTTTATAATCATTGCTTTTTAATAACCACGTCTAAAAGAAACGATTTCTCATTCGTAATAACATAATAATAACATTATTATGCTTGAAATAAGAGGATATACTCATAAATTATCGATATACGTGCTGCATTCCGATTTAACAAAGTAAGACTGACAAGGGTCCATTTATTTACATAACACAGTACGACACAACTGAAAGGTTCCAATGGTATGCCTGTGGATGTACCAGGTACCTAATCAAACGATCAACAAAAGCAAACGTTTATTTTTGCTCTACACAGAAGTTATACGTTCGTGACCCCTGAGATATTTAGCGTTTGACCCTTTTGATTTCTACCTAAGTTGGTGCACTAGTTGAAATGACTTGTGTTCGTCTCATTTTGCCGATGTAACCTTTAAATTGTGTCGCACTGTAGCTTTTCATCACTCTAGCAGACGCATTTGTTAATCGTACAATCATGCTCAGTTTCATGACATGTTATAGATCTGATTTTAAATTATATAAGACTGACATGGGTCAATTTAATTACATAGATTGCTAGTTAAGTTAAGTTGTGGCTGTGTCGTACCACACAGCCACAACTCTAAATGACCAACTAAAGAAATCGCTTACTTTTGCTCAACATAATATAAGCCATAACGTTTCAAGAACGTTACAGCCCTTTTGATTCCAGCCTGAGTTAGTTCGACCACAAAAATTACAAAAATTTTGCTTACGAAATACTTGAATGTTGTGTAGCTTACTTCTCATAATTTTTGCAGACTTATGTGAAACCTTTAAAAAAATGCTACGAATTAAATAATCGTACAATCATGCGCAGTTTCATGACATGTTATAGATCTGATTTTTAATTATGTACTATCATAGAATAAATATGAGACTAATTCGTTTTTATTGCGTTTAAACACGCGTAGGTAGTTTTGTTATATCATGGTCTTAAAGGCCTAATTATATTTTTATCAAATATCACTATTTAAACGTTTGAACATTTGTTCGTTTACTTCTTATATTTTTTGTCATCTGTGATTCGATTGTAAATGTGTTAAAGTTTTTAAATGTTATGTATGTATAATTATGTTATCTTTATTATTTAAATTATCTTAATCAAGTGATTGTTATAGTTATTTTTATTTTCTATGGTTTGGGAGTTGGGTATTGTATGATGAAACACAAATTATTTAAAAAAAATTGAGTGTCTTTAATTATTTTTATTTTTATCACTTTTCCGACGCGTTGTTGTATGTATGTGTAACGCATTATTATTATCAAATAATTGTGCTACGGATCCCGTACCTTTAATAATAATCAATGCATCTAGGGTTATCCATGCGGGAGCAAAGTCTGCATAAATATTGTTTATTGTCCAGAGCCTATCACTGCCATCTGGGAACCACCCACATAGATGATTTCATAGAATACTAGCTGACCCCGCAAACGTTGTTATGCAAGAAAAAAAAAACATAGCTTTCGTCCTGTTCTCAGACCTACTGAATAAACACAAAATTTCAAGAATCGGTCGTTTCGGAGGAGTTTTGTTACAAAGACTGTGACATGAGAAATTGTACCTAGTTGCAACGCCATAGAAAGACGGCAGAGTGGTTATTGCTGGCTGTCAGATAAAATAGTAATTCATTCTACATTTTCTGTACAACATTCCGTGTTACGTAAAAGTAGTAAGGACGCTATTAAGTAAAATAAATATAATGCCATCTAATGTGCAATAGCTAAAACGGCTTCAAAGTTAGTTGAATGACTTTCTGCGTGGTCTTGCTATTGCACGCTAGATGGAGTTAGCAGTATGATAAATTATCAATTTCAAAGTTCAAAATAATATAGGTTTTTGTTTTTTATTTACAAAATTTATCTACATAATAAGATATAGAAAAAACAGAATTTTGAATTGACATTATGCCATCGTTGCGTGAAACATCGTCGTAGGGTATAGTGGTTGCGCGGCTGCCTAGCGCGCGAATTGAGATCCTGAGTTCGATCTCTGGGTCAGGCAAAGTTTTGTTTTTTTTTTTTATATATGTAGGTTTTGTACGTTTATTGTAATCGTATTTCTAGGAAGGTCACGACCCTTGTAATAAAGGATTGAGTATTAGAAAATAACTGGGGGCCTAAAAAGGTCACTTTGGCAGAATCATAAAACAATTCATATTATTATCACGCAGTTTCATCTGTATGACAGTTTTGTATGGAGATTCGTAAAATGCTATAGGTACACCTCTGCCTAACCCTTCAGGGATATATAGGTGTGAAACTGTCAAACAGATGAATTGCGTGATATGAGTTGTTTTATGATTAGATCTGCTAACGTGGCCTTTTTAGGGTTTATAATAGGTACTATGTAGGTACCCACATCTTTACTTGTCACCTATAGAATCCAGTAGGCAACCTACCAGTGTACATAATAATTCAATCCACATTCAACATTACAAACAGCATAAATACAAAAACTCATTTCAAAGATCTACAAACAAACAATCCAATCCATATCATAGCTGAATACTCAATAGGTACTCAAAAATAAAATTGAAAAGCTCAGCTCCATCAAACAAAATAGTGATTTCACATATCAGCGAGTACGTATCCTTTTAGTTGTTGCATAAATGAATACTGTCAGCGGACATATTCGCGCTCACACACCGAGTAAACCGAAAGGTTTGGGAATGGAAAAACAAAAAGATAAACGATCCAATATTTTCATTGCGCCGATGAATGGCTCGAGTGTTGATTCAGCGTACTGGAAAAATGATGCCTACAATGGATACGTTTTTTTTCGCATCGCACGTAATCCCGTCTGCATGAGCGATGTTTAAAAGATTCGACGGTAAAATAAGTATAATTGTTCTGTTGTTGACGTTACATACCTACCTACTTAGCTAGATTGTATGTCTCTTGACTTGAATAAAATATTTTATTAAGGTGGTCAATTTGTTTGTAATCTGCCGGTAAAAGTAACTACTCGTATTACAGGTAGTTTAAATGTATGTATCTTCTATTATTCTATCTACGTAAGTATCTTCTTAAGAAAAAAAATGTAGGTACCTACCTGCCTAGATTTTTGACGTCGACATCCTAACGATAAGCATTGATCTTCTGAGCTGACGCTACGGCCCTGAAAGCACGCGGATTTTTTTAATTTTGCCAACATTCCACATTTAGATACCTGTCACGAAATAAATCAAAACAAAACAATGGTTAGGTACAAATGTACCTATTAAGTAGGTATCTACTTGAAGAAAAACTGAAATCGGAAAATCGACAGTAGGTACCTAGTCTTTTTCATGTTCAACTTAGGCAACATCGTCGATTAACCAGGTGGGTAACCTCAATAAAATAACCATGTTGTGTCCTTGGATCAAAGGACACAGCGGTTCGCTAGGCAACGATGCAGCCGACGAGCTTGCCAGAAGGGGATTGAGCATGGCACCAGTGAGACCTGAGCGCTGGTAAGGAAACGCACCAGATACCAATATGACAAACTATGGCGGACAAAGGCGAAGGCAGGCAGACTAGGGAAGCCAGCTAGCCAAGCCAAGCTAGTTGCCATATTGGATGACCGCCTCACGAAACAGGTTCTCCGTCTAACTAAACAAAAGCTGCATATAGTTACTGCAGGTTATTTAATAAACACCCTTTGTCATAGGAGTAACAGACAGTCCGCTGTGCAGGGCCTGCATGGAGGACGACGAGACAGCGGCACATGTGCTTCTAAACTGCCCGATGGTCGCCACGTACAGGACAAAGTACTTCGGTAACCCAGGAATCCTACGTGAGACGGTGAGTAACATCAAGGCGTTGCTGGCCTTCCTTGAGGAGCTGGGCTGGATCGAATAATCGATTTTCCCACCCGTACGCAAAATACGCACATTGACGTGGAGTTTCGGACACCAGCCCGTATTACCTACCCTATTACCTACCTACCTACCTACTTGAAGAAAAACTAAAATCGGAAAATTGACAGTACCTAGTCTTTTCATGTTCAGCTTAGGCAACATCGTCGATTGCAAAATTTAGATCAGACGAGTGGATATTTGATTGGCAGTTGCAAAAAGCTGCATGTGCGGTGTCACAAATTAGTTGGGTCACTGCGCGATACTAATCGAGCCCCACGTCACATCGCTCGCGTCCCGCGGGACGCGCGCGCTGACGGATTGCCGCGCGATTGACGCCGACGTCGCCGCCACGTCTACGTCACGTGTCGGCCTCGTTCAGTGTTACATTACTGATAACATGTTTGATCTTGTGTCTCTGCTGCTAAGTAATGCAATTCGCCGTCCTTCCGTCCTTCCGTCGATTACAATCTTCGAGTACTTGCATAAAGTAGCGGGGTACAAATCGCTGCAGGTTGATCTACGAAAAGAAACGGTTACAATCTTTACCTATTTCGGTACCGACTTGTCTTTACGGGAATCCGCGTATTGCTGTTGACAACGTTCGATTTCGCGACTGTTTTTCACGTCACGATCTTTGATGTTTGAATGTCGATTCCCAATCATAAATAGGTAGGTACCTACTTAGTGCATTTATCAGTCGTAGCTCTTTTATTTGTGTAGAGAGGTACATCCAAGCCTTTGGGCAAAGCTGAAGGTGTCTATCCACATTTATCACTAATAAATCCCGTAACTCTTCATAGGTCGTAACCATAAGGCCCTTTGTACACGGCATGGTTTCTTTACGGTACGGCGTATAAACTGCGCCGTAGAAAAAACATGTCCGTGAACAAGCTTCTGCATAAGTAGTGATCCACACAACATTAACGACCGTGCCTACACATTGCGATTGAACTGTAATTTTTCACGGTAAGAAAAACGTGTGTGTGGTCTTACAAGGTCTTGCATTTCATCTCAGATTAGTTTCATGAGAAAGTCATTGTCATAAACATTTATAAGTATACCTAAGAGGTATTAAGTTGTTCTTAGATAATTGACTGCTCAGTATCGATACAAAAAAGCACATAGCTTCCTCGCATTCCTACATATTTATAGCAAAAAAAAAAATACAACCGAATTGATAACCTCCTCCTATTTTTGAAGGCGGTTAAAAAGTAAGTAGGTACAGCACCGTACTATCTCGGCAGAGCCATTACGAGTTATATCTTCGCCATTTGTTGCCATCTATCTATAAATTATAACTGTGTCCGCTGCGTCATTGACTCTTGTAATAACATTCGCTAATCGCGGTTACAGCGTCATTATTAGCATAAAACCGACATGCATCGCGTTCACGTCCGCCCACAGGCAGATGCACGATCAACCATTACACTTTATTGCTTCTCTATGCTAATTTACCTTTTTTTAATTCATCAAAGACTTTTCACTGAGGCTGTAAACTATTTTTTGTTAACATAAAAAAATTAGGGCACGCGACAACATCTCTGGGTGAGGAAGGCATAAATCACCCGCCTTTTTTGTAATCAATTATTATAATTGATGAATCTAATTCTGCGGGATTTAAATGCAATTTAAAGGCCTTTTAGTTTGTTTTAATTAATGAAAGAATAATAATATTTATTCGACGAATGGTTTCAAAAGACTTTGATGTAGCAGTTAATGCTACGGAAATCTCTCGTAGCAACTGCTACGAAAACACGTAGATCGTTGAACATTTAATTTGAAATAATTTGTGCATTATCATAAAAGTTGAATAATTTAAAGAAAATCCTTATACCATCTTAATTTATTGCAAAAAAGGAAAAATAAATTCAGGAAGTACGAGTAGGTAAGTAGGCATTTCACCGACAAATTACCACTAACGCTCATAACTAATTTACTCGGCGTGTTTTAGCCAATAACTCACAATTTGAACATCGCAGTGGGTGTTTGTATAATAAACAAAGTATATAGGTACCTATGTAGTGTAGGTGTGTGAAGGGAGGTAGGTTCGCCATGATTAATCACGCCACATGAATATGCATGGGAGTTAGGGCTGTCAGCCGCCGCACCGTCTTTAAACAATATCAAATTAAACATGTAGGAGGTACCTGTACCTACTCGCTACCTGAACGTGAATCTACATAAAACATCAAGTTTTGTTCCTGATTTTGTTAAAGACTTAGGCCTTTTCAGTGTTATAAGAATATTAAACAGACTTTGTGAAGAAAAGCGGCTTTTCTAGTCTAATATCGTATACGTGTAATATTTTCCTTTTAAGATGAAGCTTTTAACGTTTCTAAGTGATGCTAGTAATACTTATTACATATTTAGTGTATTTGTTCTTAACAAAGTTTACCTAAATGCCTAACTATTTTATTGTTAACGTTTAGGCACGAGACGATTTTGTGACAAAATTTTATATTCCCATTGCTTTAATAAGACTTCCCACCATTCCATCACAACTAGTCTTCTCAAAACTAAAAACAAAATAAATTGGCAACACAAACAACCAGAGACAAGCACGCGCCCGCGCACGGCTCACCGCACAGTAAACACAACGCACGATCACAAACGCCTCCCATTATTATTTCTACGAGCATTATCATCTAAATCGCATCGCGCCACCATTTACGGTGTTTAGGTATTTGCACACTATTGTTAGTGGCGTTGCGTATAAAATAAACATTTGTTACGGCAGAAGGGACCGGCCAACAATATCGGGCGCGCGTATATCCCGAATTACCATTAGAATGGAGCCGCCTGATGTATGGTCGTTGCTTTACTTTGCACCAGGTTCGCGCTCTTTCATCATGAGAATCGGTTTTGGGTTATTACTGTGGAACAACGTAAATGTGCACTTTGTACTGGTTAGCGGTATTATAATTAATGCGTTCTCTCTAAAAATGTATGTGAGGTCCTCTACACACTGTTGTGCATCCCCTTTGAATCATAGGTAATTATGATAAAGATTGTTGGTACAATCATCTTTTTTCTGATTCATAGTCTACGTAATGTTTTGGTAACCACCAGTTTTCATTATATCTCATAACATGATCACTATAGTTTGTCGAGTTTGAAAACCAGGTAAAGAAATTATAGAGTTCAAAAACGCGACATGAAAAAAAAAAATCCTTTAAAAGAGAAATACGAAACAAGAACTGAACAATATTTGATGCATAATGGATCAAACAAGACTGCTCTCTTTGAGCGGCACTCGAAACAATTAAATAATAATGCAATCTGGGAACGATATTTGCTTTGTAAATGTCCTAACGAGGGGGTGCTTGATGAAATCTAAACTGAATTTACACGGGGCGTTGCGTCTGTCGCTGATGACACGATCCTTAAATGAGAGGATAGTTGTAGAATAAATAGAAGAGGGATTGGTTACTTGGTGGCCGGCACGTGAGCGTCGCGTGGCCGCCGCGTGGCGTGGGATCGCCTCGCGCCTCGCATTGTTCCCCTCGTGTCGCCTACGGACATTGGCGGGAAAATGAGGGCATTTATAATTCGAACAGGAAATATTACACGCTAATTTTGTCACATTCGGGGAATAGATTGATTTTCTGCGGCATGTTAGGATTAAGTTATTTATGGATTCCGTACTACAATGACATGTGATTTTGTTTGGTTATAATAACATTTTCTGCAATTTTAGATATATATTGTAGTTTCAATAAACTAAGTAGGTATCTTTTTTAAAGTATTTATTTTAAAATCTGGTTTTGCGAAAAAGAAAAAGGAGTTAGCTAATCTAGTAAATCAGTTCCTACCAAAATTAAACATTCTAATTGATAGGTCCTTTAAAAGGGAAGCTCATAAATATCTTTACAGTTTTCTACTAAACCTGTACATATTAGGTAGCGTCACGGATGATAGGTATAGCACTCCTTAACCCAATGCACACTATCCTCAACCACAAAACAAAGCAACATCAAAACACCATCAAACTCAAACACTAGTTAAAGACAACTACAATATACGCCATAAATTCAATCGTAATTATATGTAGTGGAAGTAACTACCCCGGGAACTACAGTTATGGCCTTACGAGTAGTTACGGGCCACGTGATTGAGTCCCACCAAGAATTTCATTAGACAGAACTCCCCTGCTTTGTACTCCGGGCAATTAAACTTTAGTCACTGTCTGCGAATTAAATATGTAATTAATTGTTTT
Source organism: Gortyna flavago (assembly GCA_963669345.1). NCBI lineage: Eukaryota > Metazoa > Arthropoda > Insecta > Lepidoptera > Noctuidae > Gortyna > Gortyna flavago. The sequence goes on from OY770129.1 coordinate 15,004,065, forward strand.
AAAGACGTTGTAAATAGAATTTGTGTAGTTTGGCCACTGTATGTACGGAGTAAAGGGGTAAGTTTTGAATGTTACAGTGTTTGATGGATTTATGACTTGAGATTTGAGTTTAGTGCTTCAGCTAAATGGTTAGTTTGGCTAATTGTTTAGGAGAGGTTTGTGGAAATTGATTGATTCTGTCTACTTGAATTCTAGATGGAAATAACCCACAGAAAAATCTTGATACCAATGTCTGGTCGAACTTATTTTCTGAGGGAAAATTCTTCTATCCTAAAACTGTTCAGCGTTCTCTCTTAGAGCATTCAAATTGTTTCTGCAAACTTTGTTTTTTTCTTTCATGTCATTCAATGTGAAAAACTACTTCTAATTATTATGTACCTAGTTATAACATAGGTACCTACTATTAATTTTTGTCGTCCTTTTACAGATATGTACGTAGGGTAGGTACTAGATGACCTTAGATTCTACGCATTGATTTCTTCCCGATTACACAGCAAAGGGTTCGGATTGGTAATGAAAGGCGATTCTGTAAATAAATCAACAACCGTCCGGCGGCGACCGCATTATAAGATAACATCTCAATTTGCGAAGTTAGCGGAGGCTGGAGAGCCTCGGGACTAATTAATTTAGGTTCTAAGAGTGCGCTGTTCCTACTTTCTATAAATTGATTAGGTTGCAGAAATGAAGGCAGCGAACATTGAATTACTTATTTACACAGGTCGAATTACTTTTCACACCACCTGCTGGCTAACGTCAAATTATATGTCATGCAAACCTAACCTAAAGCAAGTCATCCGGGCCTAGGGTCTAGCCGGGCATTAATATTGTACTGAAAGTCATTATGACCAGCGGGTCATTAATGTGATTTGAATTCGGAACCTCAACTGAGAAAATAGTATGAAACAAAAAAAATACGATTTTTTCTATTAATGTGCAGGTCGACCAAAGAGTTCTAACTTCAATAGGTTTTAGTCGCAGTCGAATCGGTTGTTGTGGCGTGTATAATTATACAAAATTCTAACGCGGGGAGTTAAAATGTCGAATTTGGGTTGACGATATAATGTATTGTGTTTATCATGGAATTGCATGAGATTAGATTGAAAAAAAAAACAAAAAACCCGACTGGCAGTAAGTTATTTTTAGTTCAATCTCAGATTTAACGCTACCAACTACATCAGACTTCTTGAAAAGTGAGCTTGTTTGGAATCTTAAATGCAGTTAGTAATGTTTTTGTTAATTTTTAATCCTTGTAGTGTGTTATATTTTTGCAATCGTCTCCTCAAGCCCTTTATACCCCACATAGTAATGGTACTTACTAATTTTTTTTCAAGACCTTGCTTCTTGTCGTCTAAGCTAAGGTCCGCCATTTTGATTTTATAAAAACAAAACCTAGCCTTTAAGAGACTCTACCTAGGCGAGTCGATAGACAACTTATGTATTAAAATCCATTCTTCGAGGGTATAAATAATTCCACATACAAAAACACATAGATACGTAGTATATTTAAGCATAAATACAAAGTCCTATTTTTGCTGTCCCGTAGTCGGGTAAATAGTGTAAGACACTACACATAAGTATACCTACCCCGCTAGATAAAATTAGATAAGAAAGATTTCAAAACAGAAGAAGAACTATCAGGGGATCGAGGAGGGGGTGGGGGTTGGAGGGGGACTCTGGGGATCAGACCGGAATAAATCGGTTATTTAACAGTTTCATAAACTATTAATTCGTTAGTCAAATTGTTTTTTATTGCCTCGTAGAAGGTGCGAAAAGTAGAGTCTTCGTCTAGGGCGATCTTGATTCTACTCTTATGTCCCTCGCTTTGCTCAGGTGTTAACTCAGAGCTCCCTTGCGCGTTCAGGATTCAAAATAGCGCCCACGGCATTAAGACACTGCTTTATCCCCTTAGTGAATAATCTACTATTCTTGATCTTGGTTCCCTAGGCGTAAATGCCTTTCATGGCTATTATTCCACCTACTGACTGCCTCATTGATGTCGTGGTAGCAAGCGCTACTGTTGAGCGTGGGGTCCTAAACTGAGAACAAACATAACGGGCGAAATGATGGTGTGCTATAGGTACACCTCTGCTTACCCCTTCGGGGATATACAGGCGTTGTTATGGTTTTATATTCCACCTAATGTCTATCAATGATTGATAATGATTATATTAGCAACTTGTACCTACCGTGGGTCAGACAGGGCATGAGGAAACATTTTTATTGTAAAAATTTCAAATTTGCTAACCTAATCCAAAAGAAAAATATGCTTGAATAGGTATGACTTGCTCTCATAGGTAGGTACAAAAAGTTTGTTAAATATTACTGAGCTTTTTACAACTTTGCCAAACATGATTCTAACGCTAAAGTAATTATTTATTCGCTACTGCTCGCTGACGTCATCACTATCTAGATTTGCGAACATAAACGTTCCTAATTCGCACGACATCGCCATTGTTGGCCACACCCATACACGTGATGACCGCACTGATAGTATCTATCTATGTACTATATTGTGTAATCTGAGAATGAAAGTAAGTATTGAACTTGTGATTGTGAACTAAATTGCGCCTGATCGTCATGAACTGAAGTAACTTTGGAAAGTTAACTATATAATTGAAGCGTTCTTTGAAAAACAAATTTCATCGCCATATATCTACTTACTTACATAAACATGGTATTAAAAAGGTTCGTCTTCGTACATTATGTTGTTTATCTCAATAAAATAAAGAGGGCGTTTTGTGCGAATGAGAGCACGTAGGCACGTCGTGAAAGCCTTCATCTCTGAGGAGCCGCCAAAGATCGCTCCCATTGTGATACCGAGTTGGAATCTGCATAATTTCCATTCATTAAAGGAACGAAATGATTAATAATAGGGATCTCTGGGTCTTGGTACTTCGGGTTAACCATGTAGCTCGGAGGAGGCGGGACAAGAGTTGAACTATACATTTTAAATGCTCTTCGCCTGAAAATTATGCGCACCTCTGTGTTGCTGTGCTGATAATCTTTCTCAGCATAACGTTAAACATGAGCTTTTTTAGTAAGTCGAATCTAAGTTATGTGACGCTACAACTTTATCCTAATGATTTTTACAAGGCATTTGCAGTGCCAATGATTGTACCCCCCTAGTAGTATCCAAGGCTCAAAATGTACCTGCACCTACCTATAACTACTTATACATTTTAATCAGGAGGAAATCACGTCCTATTTGTAGACAAATTGAGTAAATTTTCATAGTATTAAACTATTCTTGCCAAGAATCGTGGTCACCACACTCCGAGACGTTACAATCGGCTGAGATTTTAGGCAAAATATTATCTTGCGAGTTCCTATTCCTATATTAGAAAATTAAACGAGTATTGAGGAGCTAAGGGTTTGAATATTCAAAGGGAATAAATTAAGGGTAATGTAGGCGCGGCGTCGTCAAACAAAAGAGGGAAAACAAATTGTTTTGCGTACGTCATGATAGCGTTACTTTGTAGCGAGGAGCGGAATGTGGCGTTTTATACAGTCTGTGCTTATAATTTTCGTTGAATTTTGAATGTTTTAGCCTTTGGATGTTCCTGTGAATAATACGGTTTGTAATGTTTTTAGATGGTAATTGATTGAAACAAGTTAGTGTTTCTGTTGAGATATTTGATGACTTTAAATATATAAATTGCCTAAGCATCAGCCAGTCAGTTAATTAAATGTTATAGGTATTAGACGCGTTGGCTGAATATCATTCAGGCCTCTAGTTGAACGGCGTCGTTTAGTTAAAGGCTAGGCAGATAACTGAAATGCCAGTTGGCTGCGACATGTGTATAAGCTAACAGACTTAAAATAATAACATTGTGTACAGTTACCAAAAGAGATAAGTAACCAGTTTCGTCAGATATAGTTGAAGTTTAGTAAGAAACCGATGGAAGTTTTTGAATGAAATAAAATTTTATCCGAAAACATCCATCGGTTTCTTAGTAAACTTTAACTATATCTGACGACCCTGGTTATTAATTTCCTTTGGTGACCGTACATGTAAATAAAACAAAACAAGGGTAAACGAATCATAGGGCAATCAAAAATTCGTCAGCATCGCTGTCAGTGGGAAAAGTGTCCAAGAGGCTAGCAGAATTGCCACGTTGTATAGCGATGCTGATTCTTTGGCCATAGACTAACCAGGTACAAAAACAAAAAAAAAAAAATTTGAAAATAAAACAGTTCGCTAACATACAAGAAAAGTCGCGCCTTTTACATGTGAATAAAATAATGTATTCAACCTGACTCTGAAACTTCGTTTGCCTAAGTACGTTATCAGATATACGAAGCCCTACAAAGTACTCGTGATGTACCTATATAGAGCGGAGTTTAATGAAGTAATAAATTCCTTTCAAGAGACCTAGAGGCCTTACTGAAATGTTACATCGTTTGTTCGAAACGGATTATATATTCATCATCATCATTTCAGCCGAAAGACGTCCACTGCTGGACATAGGCCTCCCCCAAGCACCTCCACTTCGACCGCATCTGTGTTCCTGCGGCCTTCACAAGGTCATCTGTCCACCTTGTGGGAGATCTTCCAACGCTACGTCTTCCGGTTCGCGGTCGCCACTCCAGAACCTTTTGTCCCCATCGACCATCTGTATAGGTAGTAGTTTTATTATAGTCGTTAAAACGGATGATAGTGGCCACTATTTTCCGTTTTAAGGATTATAATAAAACTAAACAATAAAAAAACTATCGTTTGTAATAATATTAACGCATAATCTTGTGGAGCTCAATTAACGTGCTTATTTTCTGCATTTTCATTCTAAAATAAAAGAAATTACCAAACAAACGATGATGGCGCCACTGTGCGGTCGGCGCCCCTTTAACGATAATTCATCTGTCAAAGGCACTACAATCCTCAACTTTTATTACCCAAGTTTGTATTAAAATTTATTATAAAATTGGTGAATAGTCTATCTAAGTACCTGCACACATTCGCATGGCATTGGAGTTTGACATATCTTAAGAAACAAATGCATATTTGACCACAAATGTTGTCTTCTAGTCTGGCGCCAATAACTTAACATAGACCTTCTAAAAATCTGTATGTACACATACCTATAGTCTGAAAAGTATCTGATGAAATTTCAGATGTTTCAAAAGTAAACAAACCCTGTTCTGGTTTGATTCTTACGCTATAAATACAGATAAATGTACTAATTCCCTTTAACGAGTGATTATTATGAATTAGTAATACATTAATCTGTATTTAAAAGGTTTCAACTTCATTTCTCACCACTTTTTCCAAGAATTATTGATAACCTCAATTTTCGTCGATTATTTATCAAAAAAATGAGGTTATTAAATGAATATCAAGTGTCAAATTAAAAACATTAAGGTGATTTAAAATTACAATTTACTACAAATAGAAGGCAGTACAAATTGGCATCCACAGTTACGTTTTTTGACTTGTTTACATTTTAATCTGATACTTTTGGAACAGACCATAGTTTTGTCTCTTTATTTCCTTATTCATATTTTTCAGCAGTTTCACAAGCCATACGTAAAAATATTTGTACAATAAGGTAGCTAGTAATGACATTAGTATCAAGGTATTAGTGCCCAAACTCAGTGGCAGAGATAACCGTTTAGATTTATTGCTCATTTATTGCCCTGATAACAGTGCAACCCGCCCTAATCCGTACCATGTGAACGTGTTATTATTACGTAATTATGATAACTTGGCTTTTATTTTTCTTGGTACGAAATACGAGGGATCTACTTGAGACGATTTACTGGAAAATTCATCTGTATCTGATACAAGAAACGATGCTCTGCGATCAGCAGTGCTACATTTTTGGCTCATTCACCATAGTTAGTATTTATTCCTCTATTGTTTCTTTGTCTGATAGGAGTCGTTGAAATGATTGACAAAAGATATTGTGGTTTTAATACTCGATCACGGCGACTTATAATTTTCATGTTTTTAGCGGTTGTAACATTTGCCTGTTTTTTATACAAGTAGCGTTGATCTGCGATCAGCAATGCTGCATCCGTTGATCATTCATCAATAAATTCATCATAGTAGGTATTCCTTGTTTTAGAGGTAATCTTTTACGCCAGCAAAGCGATGTAGCGAGAACAAAATTAAAGAAGAAGTTCATATTCTGCAGTAACGTCTATACGTTATTGCCGCAATTCAAAGATTAGAATTTTCGTAGCATGTTTTTTGGTTTTTATTATTTTACCTGCATATAACTCAGTTGGTTTCAGTATATCATATAGTATACATTCTTTTTAATTTCAGTTTCAAAATGAATCGACCAATTAAATGTAAAAGGTACTTAAAATCATAATTTTGTTGGTTTGAACAATTTGTTAAGTCGCGTTGTTGCTTAGTTGGCTACGCCGTAGCACCATTTCGTAGCCGACTCAATATAATTATTTTAGTTAACAATTTTTAACTGTTCTAGTGCGAGAAGCACTAAGTTTTCCTTCGTCATTGTGAAAACGCGAAAACTCACATGAAAAAACGTTAGATTAAAATAACTATGATTAAAAGAGAAACTAGGTTCTTGAGAATGTCCATGGAGTTTCTTGCCCATTCTTCTCCATAAAGCTCTCTGACTGACCGACTCCTTGACAATTCAAAATTGCCTGCATATGCATAATCAGCCTAAAATATTCCCACTGCTGGGACATAGGGGGAGTGGGCCGTAATCCACCACGCGGGCCCGGTGCGGGTTGGTAGATGTCACATGTCTTCGAATGGTTTGGTTGTAGGACATGCAGGTTTTCCTATATTTGGTTTAATATAAATATATGCTTTGAGTTTGACTTACCCAAATTTTTATGTTGAGTTTAAAGAAATTGAAGATATATCCCAAGTGCTAAGTTGTATGTTGTTTAACATCCTGAATCGCTTGTAATTAAACATGATAAGCGATCAAGGATTAGTCAACCAACGTGGAATGTCATTACAAATCCATATAATCCGAAATATCTGCACGTAATCATTAATCAATGTCGTTAATGGTTGAAAGTGCAATTGTCACAATGTTTTATCAATTCGATACCGAAGCAGCTTCTTGTTATTTCTTTAGTTGTATGTGTAGTTCGTTGATCTTGTGGTCGCAAACGCAAAGCTTGGGTTCTTGGTTTCGATCTCCGGGTCGAGCAAAGTATTGTAATGTGTTTTCAACTAGGAAATTCTCTTTAGTAGCCCTGAGTTTGGATGTGTGCTTGATTCACAATAGGCTTGCCCACCGCCTCACGTCCCAGCCGCCGCAGGAGACGCTCCGGGCGTCGGGACCCGCGTGACGACTCCCGGCCACCGTAGGCGCGGGCCTGCGGACGGAGAGTAATGAGTAGCTCACCGTCCGATCAGGACCAGGCCCGTGCCGGACGGCGCGTATGTGTTCTACGCGCGCCTCAAAGAGATGTCAGCACCAGTGAGGCCGAAGCCTGCCGGGGCAGCGGGATTGTCCGAAAGGGTTACCGCTACCCCGGAACATAAAGGGCTAAGGAAGGAACACGAATGGGTTTTAGTCAGTAAGAGTCTGACACTCCCTTCCGCTCCACCCAGAGCGGGAGGGGGTCATTTGATGATTTCCCAGCTTCAAAAAAAAAAGGCTTGCCCACCGTTTCATCGACAAAACACAACTGGCGAAATATCATGGGTTCCTCTGCATACCGCAAACATAAACACAAATATTTTATTATTCGCATGCAGTAAGTAGATTTTACATTCAACTTTTTAATTCATAACATGAACCTTGTAAGGGCGGCAGTTTACAAGGTATTGAAATTAACATGACTTTATAATTAGTTTAAGACTAATATAGATGAAGTACTCACATATCTAGATTTAAATATATACCTGTATTATATCTGTATTACATACCTCTCCGGGTTTGTAATGCAGGTGTGATGGAGTGACGTATGTATAGTATAATCAGCCTATAATGTTCTGGGACAAGACCTCCTCTTTTCGAGAGGGAGTGGGTTATTAATCTACTATGCGAGCCCAGTACGGGTTGGGAAATGTCACATATCTTCGAATTTCTAGTTCTAGGACATGCCGGTTTCCTAACGATGTTTTCTTTCACCATTTTGAGAGCAGTGGTGATGAAATTATTTTCACAAAGTATGCCAGGGTTCGAACCCACGGCCTACAACTATGTCGAGACCATAACCACTTGAGCCATCGCTGCTCTGTCTGTGAAAATTAGAAATAATATGGGAGTGTCTTTTAACTTTTAATTCTAACTTGTTAAAAGTTTATATTTTATAATTTTCAGTTCAGATATAAACCTTTACTTTTTTATATCCAACAATTCGCTTTAAAATGACTACAACAATCGTAACACTTGCTCTCATATAAGTATAAGCAGTAATAACATGTGCATGTCTCGGTCAAGTTCAGCCGGTGATGGCTGCGCAGGATTATGGTCTTACGTCTAATCTGGAGGTAATGTTCACCCGCTGCAGCCGTAGGTAGGTACTTATGTGGCTAATGCTTACGTCATGCGATGGAGTTGATGTGTGGTTAAATGTTTTATGGTGCTCGAATGACGTTGACGTTGAGGCGTTGTTGGTAAAAAATTGTGAAATGTATTGAAAGTCGGACTCGCACACGAAGCCAATAAACGCCGAAAAAACACGTTTCTTAGACCCCTTTATTTTATAACTTTATCTACGTTGTCAGGTGTACAAAAACGGACATAACCTTTCATCCCGAAAAAAAGTGCTGTTCCCGAGGAAAACAACAATAACGTTATTATGATAATAGATGGCGCCACGTGTCTTTTGTCTTCATCGCAGACGAAGTCGCGAGCAACAGCTAGTTGTTTATAAGTATACGCACCGAGGAAGACATTCTAATGTCCTCCTCGCTCAGATTTATAGAGGAGGGATGAGTTCGGGAGCTCAATTTAAGTGTTTCGACTTCAATAGTTTACTTTAGTTTAAACCTCGTTTTTGAAAGGCCCCAATCAGGTTGTTTAAGTACCTACCTGATTCAGGCTTTTAAACAACGAAGTTTTAGTAAAAGTTAAGAGCTTAAACCTTTCCGCCAGATTTTGTATTTCGAACCTTATTCCTACGGACATAATTAATTCCAAATGGACAACTTCGACTCTGGGTTCAAATTAGTTTTTGTATTTATAACTTTAACGTTGTCAGAATAAAGCTCGGAATACAAAAATGGCTCGCATTTTGCAATAAGTCCTTATAGGTTTTAACGATTAATTTTGTATAATAATAGTTACAAAATAAGTAAATAGATAAGTACTTATCTTGGTAGTAAAACGGGCGTACCTAGACTTCATAAAAATAAAACGCAATGATGTCATAGAACAGTGTGAACTTTATTCTTAAAAGGTCTCGGTCTATTTCGGTTAAAATTTTGTGAATCTTTTGTGATGTCTCTTTTTTATAAGTGCCTCAAGTACCTAAGTTACCTATAAGTTATCGAAGAGAATAGCCACTAGGTACTTACATACTTACCGTTACCAAATAATGAACTGCAGTGCGATTCTGTAACTATCTCACCGTGAAAACTTAGGTGAAGTGAGCGTGGAGTGAGCTATCATTAGTGTAGATCCCTATAGCATCAGATGGAATGACAGCTCATGCACTACACCTAACTTCTCACGGTGAGATTCTAACAGAATCGACCGGCAGTAAGTACCTAATTTTTGTTTGAATTGACAACATCTTTAGCAGTGTTCCTACAGTCAAGAATATACTTAATAAGATTATTTCTTCAATTCATCAACTGCCTTACCTTTTTCGAACTATGTTGGGGTCGGTTTCCAGTCTAACCGGATGCAGCTGAATAGGTACCAGTATTTTACATGGAGCAACTGCCTATCTGATCTCCACTACACAGTTACTGGGTAATACGATATCCCTTGGAACTGGTGGTTTCAATGTATGCCAATAAAATCTGTAGGTAGGTAAAAAACGTTCGAAAGTCATAATAACTATTATTATCCCTGGAATATTGTTGTAGTTTAGAACATAGATTCCAGTTAAATGCTAATGGGTTATTGGCAATAAAAGGGGATGTAAACACTATCAATTATATTTGTTAGGGGGAATGTAGACGGTATTATATTTTCGATGATATTGGCGATGTTCTTATAAATGCAAACCTTATGCATAGCATATGTTTATAAAGTATTTACACTGTTTTGCTGTTCGTACCGACATCCTGCTTTCCGACTTGTGCATCCTTGAAGAAAAATAACGACGAACTGTACTAAGTGCTCATCGTCATTCATCCAGTAATCATACTTACCTACCTACTGCTGATAATCACGTGGTTTATGTACAGCCGCCATCACATCAAGCTACCCGAAACTGTCAAATTTTCCCAATCAATTTTGAACCTTATTCTTTAGCGATAAAGTTGAAAATGTATTAAAGAAATTTGACAGATTGTAGTAGCTTGATGTGCTGGCGTCTGCCTACTTACATACATACATAAACTCACGCTTTCTTTCCATGGGGGTAGGCCGAAACTACAGAACGCCACCTGCTGCGATCCTTACATATGTACTCCATTTTGCTTCGTTTACGTTCATTCATCTCAAACTCGAAGCATTTATTTTCAGTAAACCATTTACAGGCACTTTTGAAGTGTCAAGGAGTCGGTCAGTCAGAAATATGAAGTTAGTTGCCCATTCCAAAGCGTAGTAAGTACCTATGGAGAAGTACGGGCAAGAAACTCCATGGACACTCTTTTGAATAATATTGTTACAAAAATATTTGTTACTTCAATGTTGAATTTATAATTACCTATAATCTGGTCATACCTCCACGCACGCCGGTTGCAAGTTATGGCTGCGTTAATGAACAGTTAAAATATAAATATATTATATTGGTGATCGAGATTCAGCAGCAACTGTTGCAGCTACTTAGTTCCTTGAAGAATCTCTTATAAAAAACCTTTGATCTTGTGGGAAAACACACGGAACCTTGCCAATTTAAAACGCACCATTTTTTTTTTCGCAATGGAATCATGATGGCATTAATACTTCGTAATAGCCGCACCTGTTTCTAGTTGGCCAGTGACAGGTTCGAACTTCAAGTAAGTATCCACCCAGATGCATTAGCGGAAAAAACGATACATACCTAGGTACTACTTAATCTATAAAAAGCGTAAAAGAATCTATGTACTTACTTAACTCTTCGCATGTCGAGCGTACAAAATGAGTACCGATAACCATAAAATTTATATTTTCTATTGTCTGCCAATTAGACACGCGACGGGTTAATAAAATTCTTGATTTCATTCATTCACTGACAGACAACGCACAGCCTAAACATGCTGGCTCTAGAAGCATGAATTTTTCACAAGAGGTCCTTTTATAACGAAAAGGAGCACTAAAGGGATTTAAAAAAAAAATTTGGGAGCTGGGTAGGATCCGTCAAAACTGGAAGGAGTAGGTACAGCGTAGGCTAGAAAAAAAAATGAAAATGAAAGATTGTATGGAAGTTCGTCATTTTACCGATAGGAATCCTATCGGGCACACGGCTTGTGTGAAAATAAACATTATTGAAACACATTTTGGCTGAATTAATTTTCGCAAGTAAGTAATAGTTTTCAATATTAAAAGGGCGTGATAACATTAACACACCTTGTACCTAGCGTAGTCAAACGCATACCTATTTATTATGTAAAGTCACAACTCTACTGCAGTTACTCATTCTAAGTCATCCTGTGTAGACCGTACCTATAAATGTTAATATTTAAGCTATATTTTTGATTACCGCGCGTTTTATCTTTTTTTTAAATAGGAGTCTATTTTTAGCGACACATCTGTGGCTCTCGATTAAGGGCGCGCATAGACGATTGACTTATGTCAATCGTCTATGCGTCAGTTAGGTATATGTTTGAATTAGTGTTACCATTTCGAAATTTTAAAAGTCTAGACAACAAGCCGAACATTTTATATTTTTTATCTTTCTTTTTTCAGTAGGCCTCTACTCATTTAGATTTTTCTATTTTCAAAAAAATATCCCCTTATTAGAAACGGCCGGATGGGGAGCCAAAAAGCCGGACATGTACCTACCTACGGACACATCCGGATGGATGGTAGATAACTCTAGTCTTTTACCGTACACAAAATACGCGCATTGACGTGGAGTTGTGGTCACCAGCCCAGATCCCTAATACCTAACCCCTAGTCTGAAGTGAGTGGGTATTAGGTACTGATCTAGAAAACCATGAACCACAACTTTATTAAGAGAGTAAGTAGATATTATTAGTACCTAAGTATAGGCGGGCTGCATTAAAATGGTATCTATTATTTTTAAAACTAGAAATCTATGTAAATACTTAAGGACCTGCCTACCTAGGTATTTATTTATTTATTGCAGTATGGAAGACTTACAGCTAATAAATTGATCAAATTAAAACATAGTTAAAACGGGAACCCAATTTAAAATAATTCTTAAAATTTTCAATAATTCGTTTGTCTTTTATTTTAAACTTAACAAGTTAAATCGAAAGTCACGAACACTTTATCAATATCCATTGAACAATAAGTACAGTCTCATCTACTTATGTTCAATAAATCAGTTTTAAAGTAGGTTTCTTTACTTAAGTATTATCTGTTACTATTTGCGCATTTAAATCATCAAAATACTAAGATAAGATTTTCAAAATAAGTATATACCAATACAATGGTAAACTAAGGTTTTGCTATTTCTGTGCATCGAAAGGTAGGTAGGTATTTCTAGTAGGTATCTAGATACCCATAGCAAGAACATTATTTCGTTTGAAATGGTTTATATTTTAAACTATCAAAAGAAAGAATACTTATCATTAATTAAATTAAATCAAGATTGAATGATGGTTATTTCTGAAAGTAGTTCAAGAGTCAATTTTTTGGTCAATATTTTAAAACTAGATGGCGCCGGCATTTCCTTGGTGACTGATTCCTGAGAAGAAATGCTGAAACAAACTTAGAGGTCATGTATGGAAGTCCAAATATTAGATACTAGGTATCCTTCAAGTGAAAGACTTTTTTATTTTTAGGGTAGGTACCTAGTACCTAGGTACTTACAAAGGATTTATTTAATGATCATGTGGACTGTCGACAGTCTATTCTAAAAGTAGATGTGCAATAAGTATCTTTAATGAATAAATTTAATTAGATAGCCTACCACTTTAATGAATTTTTTATTAATGAAAAAATTTACCTACCTGACTTGAAAAAAAAATAGGTAAGTATTAAGTAACTCTATGCATTCGGTGTTTAGGTATATAATAATGATATAGAAATAGGTACCTACGTGATAAAAGTGTTTTTATATCTGTAAATACATAAAGTGTAGACTTTTTTGAAAAGGCTACACCGTCAATTATTAAGAATTGGGAGATTAGAAAATGATGCTTCAGTAACTTTGTCTAGCTTAAAAAATATCACGATACTAGAATATATTATATACTTATATCTACCTAATATTATACTTTATTTTAAAATTTATTAATATGAAGGAATTAAACGTCGTAACAAGGTTTTATACCAAGAAATTGAAGAGATTTTGGATGTTGTAATTATTTTTCACTTAATCTTAAACATACACATCCTTTAAATATCATAAGTATCGAGTAGGTACTTATGATATTTATAGGATGTGAATGTAGCTACAGTTTATTTTTAAGGAACATTCATTCGTCCGACGGTTGTTTGCCGTCGGCGAAATAGCGACGGCCGGCTCGGTAGCCGTAGCGCCGCTGCTCGTAGCGCGTAGCCGCCGCGTAGAGGCTGCGTAGCAGCTACACCCGCACCGCTGCCTGCTACAGTCGCACTCATTAACAATGCCAAACTAATTAACCACTCGAAAACACGTGAATGTCGACGCGTGAAAACTGACTGAAACAGCATGCACCGGCGGCGTGCGGCGAGCGTACAGGAGCGAGCGCTACGGGAAGGTTGCCGCCATATTGGTGGAAGCTCCGCCCCCCACGCTCTCACAACCATCCATTGGCCCAGTGCTGTTTTATAGGCGGAGCCATCACTGGCTAAATGTTGCCAGCTTTTTGAATAAATAATTTCAGTAATTTAAGTAATGAAGGCAATTATGGCGTTGTTTAGCTAAGTTTGCGCGGCGGCGAGTGGGAACTTTATATTTATACCGCTCTCTTTATGTACGCCGACGCGCGGTTAATGCGCCCGATCTGTTTACGTTGCGAACCGGGAGCGAGCAGCGATTTATTGCGCCCGACTTCGGTGCACGCCACGCGATTTAAACTGCAATTATTTTACGCTATAAGGAAAACATATTGCACCCATTTAAATGAGTTTTTACAACACAATTTATTAAAGCAGATGATGTAGTCTTATTTACTTACCCCTCGTACGGGAAAGCCAAATTTTGTAATTATTTATGTCAATTAATCATATTAAGGAAGCATAGATAGGTATGAACATAGATGTTCATACAACCAGCCTATCTTGTCAAGTAAAAATCACACTGAGAATAATGGAAGATTTTTCAAACTCTATAAATCTGAATACGGTTGCGTCACAGTAGTCCGTCAAAGATCCAGTGTCCACACTTCACGGGCAGAAGTAAACAGTGACGTCACGAAGCGTCATCGAGGCGATAAAAAGTCGATTTTATTCGCACAAGTTCGGCCAGCTGACTGCGTCCCCCCGCCCCGCTGCCCGCGGCAGCACGCACTGAATTTTCAGTGTGGCGAGATTTCAGGGCGATAGAGAGAGGTATTGGGGGAAGCGGTGTGAGTGAAAGAGACGACGGTATGAGCGCGCGCGGTTGTTGGACCGGCGCGGTGGGCGGGCGTCCTCCGGATGATGTATAGAGTGGTGGAGTTAGGTTCAAATTGGTCCGGGAAGTGGCCGAGATTAGAGCCAGCGCGGGCCGCAACGCGCCGCGTACGTAAGCCCACTTAAGACTGTTTTTAATACTAGTATTTTTTACGCGATCCCGACAGGATTTAGCGGATAAGCGACGTCGCCGCGATCGTGCGCTTTGATTTATCGGTATCGGATTCGTATTTGGTTTGTTCTCTGGTGTTTACGTTAGTGGGTGACGGCCGGGCGCGTGGACGCGTAATCCCGCGGCTTGTACCAGATTATGACGGATATCATCGGATTTCGTGTACACAAACTGTGAAAACCAGCGTTCCGAGGAATCATCGAACTCACCATCACCTGTCCGCAACTTCTCTGACATTTTAACTGTAAACTGTAAGTATGTCCACAGTCACATGTTCCACTTCTTTGGATTTATTTATGACAGGTGGGTTGTAAAGTTCCTGTCTGACAATATATTGCCGAGGCCAGCACAGTTGCTAAATCCACACTGAATATGCCTTGAATTTATGAACAATTTGTGAATTAAAAACTGAACCCCTGTGCTGTGTAACTTCCCGGCAAGTTGGGCGGAGTGCGGCGTGTTACTAAGATTCTTATAGGACAGCCACGTATATTTAAGTAACCATGTACATAATCCCACTTAATTAGGTATTATTGTGTTAGTAGTAGAAAGTATATCTTCAACAAACAGGTTACCTAGCTGCTTGCTTAGTGAAGCTGCTGCTTACTATTGTTTAACCTGGCAGAGGTGCGAATATTTGCACTGGGAATATTATATTATTACGTTATTGTATATTATTTTGAGCCAAGTAGATCCAGGTAAGTCTTGAACAGTAATAAACTGGCTCCAGAATGACTTGCAAATAAAGTCTTATTTAAAATAGTTTCTAATTATTTTTTTTTTTTTTATCCACATTATTCCTGCGCATAATAGTGCTGTAAACCGTATAACATCACAATGAACTACAACTTTGTTTTTAATCAGTAGGTACCTACCTACTATACCTACCTATACATTCTTTGTTTTAAGATTCCTAGGTATTTTATAAATAATATATTAAATTGATTATTTTATTGTAATTTATTTCACAATTACATAAAACAATACAACCTACAATTGATTACAATGTCCTAACAGTTTTAATCACTTCTACCTACATACCTACTTTGTTATATAGTTAGGTAATGAAAACCTAATACTTACCTAAAAAAATTCACAGACGCCACAAACATTACTGAATCATCAAAATCAAACTGGTTGCTAGGTAATTTATTGTAAAATTTATTAATTTTAATTCTTTAATTAGACTTATTACTTATTTTTTTATGAAAATCGTATACCTACAACGCTTGTTACAATGCAATGCTTGATGTGAGCACCATCTATGTATCACATAGGTAGGTAATTAATTTATCTGTCATGGCTTCATTTTTAATTATTTTAATATTGTGGTAGGTAGGTATAGTAATTTTATTTTGGGTACATCGTCTTCACATACAATTAATGTATACAAAATATTGTAAAACATTATAAAAAGTAACGGTGGAGTTTCTTGCCCATTCTTCTCCATACGAAAACTATCTTTTGGAAGGGGCGACTAGAATCAATTCAATTTTATTGTAAATTTTAACGTTCAAAAGTGCCTGTTTGACTTTGACTTAGGCTCTAATATTTATAAATCATACTGTACCTCAAATTCTGTAATTACAAAAAATGGAGCGTATATTATGCATAAACAGTGTTACCTTAAAATTAAACTCAACACCCACAACATATTCCATTTTTGAAATGCTTTACACACTTTACAGGATATTTCGTACCTAATAGACTATGAGTAGGTACCTAATGTCGAATATTTATGGTAGTAGATGAAAACTAAAAGATGGGTCACAATGATAAACTTTTCAGTTAAAAAATGTTGTAGTATCTAGTTAGGTACTTAGATCTGTTCAAATCGGCACTAAAAATGATTAAAATTGGAAAACTTGATCTGTAAAGTCAATTGTTACACTAAGATATTTGAGACCTTCCGTTTTCCTATAAACTCCCACATCAACATTCTTATTTTGATTAGAAATAGACTTTCATTTTTCACAGTAGATATTCTCATAAAAATACAATACAATTTTATTCTTAATCAACAACTTAATCAATTAGAACAGAGACAAAACTAAAGACCGATAAAGGCAGATACATAAAGATTTAACAAACAATGAGAGAAGAGGTCATTCCGATAGGCCCCGAAGGAGTCGACTGGATATAAAAAGAGATCCTACCTTAACGTTTGCTCCTAAATTGCTTTAAGTAGGCACACCGAAAATAATTTTGTAAGAGAATAGTCAAACCTTCGGGTTCACTAAATAAAAACTCATAATTATTATAATTATTATATGTAGGTACCTAACGTAAGTTAAAATCGCAAAATCGCGTAGGTTTTTTAGTTTGTTGTATTAGGTATGTTTTTGGCTTGCTGCATGCTTTGGTGTAAACTTAGTAATGTAAATTCAGCAAGCAATTGTTATATCCTTCCTAATGATAAAGTGTAAACGCGAATGTTTGTGAGGATAGATGTTTGTTACATGTGATGATGATGTTTTCACGCAAAAACCTCTGAACGGATTTGGATGAAATTTGGCAAACATATTGTTTATATCAGGATTAATACATGGAATACATTTTATCCCGATATTCCCATGGGATCGAAACGTAAGCGAGTGAAACCTCGGGGTACAGCTAGTACTTAAATTAATAAATGCGTGAATACCTACATAAAATAGCATAAGTGCATAGAGAAGCCTTAAAGGCATATGGACTATGAAAATTTGTACCTACATGTGTAAGTAGATAGTAACTTCAGAAGTGCTTGCTCGCTTCTAACTTGTTCCGTCGTTTTGCCAACGAACGCTCATAACCTAGCTTCGTTCTCACATTATGATACTCGTAGATTTTTTGCTTTTTTCTTCCTTTCATACCAACGTCTTCAGTAATCGGTATCGTTTAAAAAATAACTATCGTATTTTTGTAGCAAAAGAAATAATTATTGTTTTTCCATTTCACATCTGACATTGGCAGAATAATTGTCTACATCGATGGATACTAAGTTACAATATAAAAAATACAGGATGAAATGAAAAAAAAAAAACAGCTGTTCCCTACATTTTGACGAGTTATGCGAACATAAATGTAGGAAACAGCTGTTTTTTTTTCGCGATGTCAGGTTTGGTCCCATAGTAAAAGTAGTTCATAATGATGAGTACAATCTCCTATTTCGATTTGTCGCATGTATTCAATTTCAACCTGTAGATTTATTATTTTTATTTAAAACTATCTGTGCCCGCGACTTCGTTCGCGTGGATGTCGGAAACCAATTATGTGTCTCTTTACTAATCATATTTCTAAAATAAAAGTAAGTTAAGCCTAAGTTGTTTCTTATAACATCAGCTATCTGCCAGTGAAAGTCCCGTCAAAATCAGTCCAGACGTTTCGGAGATTAGCTGGAACAAACAGAAAGAAACAAAAAAGTTATATGTACCGTATATTTTCATATGCATTTAGTAAAATGCTGTTATATTGAAATTACAAACAGACACTTCAATTGTAAGTATTTATATACCTAAATATTGATTGGCAACTCTGTTCTGCCCTTCCAAAATTTCACTCTGTGTAAGCCTATAGGCTTATGCCGATTTAAAATTGCAAAATGAAATAAAAACTGTGATTATTTTGACCAAGAAAATGTTTTATTTGAAATAGGTATAGGGTACGTAAAACAAATTAAATTTATTTATATAAAATAAAGTCGGGTTAGTTACACTATTTATAACTCAAGATCGGCTGGACCGATTATTATGATCTTTGATTAGTTGGATTTGTCTCCGCCCCGAAAAGCAGAATAACTATTAAAACATGCAAAAATTTCACAAAAAATAATAATGAAGATAATTATACATATAATCATTCTGATATTTTGTCAGATTATTCTACAAGCAACATACTAAAGTAGTAGTGTTTTAATTTTTAAGTCCAAACAACAGATTTTTTGTAAATACATAAGTAATTACTTCATATTTTGCAATAAATTACCAGCGTTGTGTCGTCGCGCTTCTCATTCTTTTCTATGCAGTCCGACAGTGACCACGCTTTAGGTTATGTAGTCCCCTTAATTAAAACACGTGAAAGGAAATGTGTATAATTATATAAATACACATCACGCATGTATGCCCTGAAGGGTTAGGCAGAGGCTTTGGAACCTCTAGGAATAGTAGGTACACCCCCTTTTCGCTAGTTATGTTTAAGAACGTTTACGACGTACGTACAAACTTTCAAGCACTTGTTTTTCGAAATGAATGAACCGAATTTAATGAAACTTCCTACGCAGAAGCAGGATACAATGGTTTAAAAAAGTTAGTAAAGACCATTTTCGAAATGTCTTATTTAATAAAAAAAGATAACTGGAAATATCTGTTACTGTGGAAAATTTAAAATCGGTCTAATTTGGCTGTAACACAATAGATATATTTCGAAAATGTTCTTAACTAACATTTTAGACCATTGTATCCTGCATAGGCGTATGAAGTTCCATTAAAATCGGTTCATTTATTTCGAAAAACAAGGGTTTGGAAGTTTGTATGAAATGCCGTACGTCGTAAACGCTCTTAAGTTCCAATAGTTAATGGTGTAATGTTTAAGTTATAATAGTGGGAAAGCCTATTGCCATCAACTGGGCACCGATTCCGACTCCGGGCTACTGAGAAATTCCAGATGAAAAAACCCAATAACACTGCTCGAGCCGGGAATCCCAGGACCTCATGCTCTTGAAAAGAAATGTATCTAATTTGTTGTTGTGTGTTATTTGTTTGTTGTTGTATTATAATAGATACCTAATTGTCCAAACTAGTGACGTAGCCGTCATTATTAAGTTACTGAATCTATACGTGTCTCGGTAGGTAACTCGGTATAAATAATTATGTAGGTAGTGCCTAAGTTCTAAAAATAAAATGTTTTATTTATTTTTAAAACTGTAAACCGGAAGTTTTAAGGATTTAACTAAATATCATCATCGATAGTAGATGTAATTCATTACCTAAGTACTTACCAACGACCTCGTCGAGCAGCACGATGGGCCGGAATGCGGACGGAGAGTCCGCAGGGCGCCCTGGCTTCCGAATGAGGACCAGCTTCCCCGTCTTCCAACGGAGTGGAAACTGGCCCCTCTCCATACATGCGCTTAAGAGCGCCTCCAGTCGGGGTCCGAGAGCCGTCGAGGCCAGGGCCCAGGCTTTACCCGGCAAGCCGACGGGCCCTGGGGCGGTATTTTTGGCCTTCAGCCTACATACCGCCACTCTCAGATCTACCCCGGTCACTTCAGGGATGTCGTCGTCGTCGTCCGCGTGGTCCGCTTCGGGCACCGCAATTGGCGGAGCCATAGGCGGGGGAGTATGCTCCCCCCGTGAAGGGAACAGAGCGCTCACCACCTCCTCCACCAGCTGGGGGCGGAGACTCTGCGTCAGCGGGGGGGCCCAGGTGCGGAGTTTGTTCCGCACCATTTTGTAAGGGCGCCCCCACGGATCTCTGTTCAGAGTCTCCACCATCTCCTCGCGGGCCACATCTTTGGCCCGCTGGACAGCCTCTTGGAGGGCGGTCTTCGCCGCTCTGTACCCCTCGTACAGCTCCGCCTCCGTGGCTTCCGCATCCGGAGGGCGGATGCGGAGCCTGCGGTGCCTGGTGTACAGGTGTCGCGCATCAACGCACGCCTTGCGTAACACCTCCACCTCCTGCGACCACCAGTACACCTGACGTCGGGCGCATCCTGGCCGAACTCGGGGCATTGCCACGTCACAAATCTCGGACATGGCCTCCCGGAACCACTCCGCCTCGTTGTTAATGTCGGCAGGCCTGTCTGGTGATGACACCCAGGCCTGCACGATTGAGGCTTCCAGGAGGAGCTTCCGGTCCAGCTGCTTCAGCGCCCACCGCGGACCACTCGGGGTCTGTTGGACCGGCGCGCTAGAGGTCTGGGCGGAGACGTCGATCCGGATATACCGATGATCGGAATAGGTCTCCACCTCCTCCATGACGCGCCAGTCAATTACTCGCTGTGACAGAGCGGGGCTAGCGAACGAAATGTCCACCACCGACTCGCCCCGCATCCGCACACACGTGGGAACAGAACCCCGATTTAGGACGACCAGGCCTGTTTCCAGAGCCCAGTCCTCCACCATCCTTCCCCGCGTGTCCGTGCAGCGGGAACCCCAGGCCAAATTTTTGGCGTTGAAGTCCCCGAGCACTAACACGGGGAAGGACTGGTTTCCGACGACGACAGTCAACTCTGTTAAAGAGTTGTGGAACTCGGCGAGAGTTCGGCTCGGAGAGAAGTAAACTCCCACTACCACTATCTCTCCGAACCGTGCTGCTACGCACCCCTGTCCCTTCGTGACGCCTTCAAGGGACGGGGTACCGGCGGCAGCCGACGATAATATGGCCACTGAGCCGCTCAGGTCCTCCACCCAGTCATCCCTGGGCGGGACAAAGTACGGCTCAGCGACCACGGCGATGTTAATCGACCACTGCGCCATGCTCTGGAGCAACAAGTCCTGAGCACAGGCGCAGTGGTTGATATTCGCCTGGAGGAGGCGTAATGGAGTCGACCCCGACTGGAGGCGCTCTTAAGCGCATGTATGGAGAGGGGCCAGTTTCCACTCCGTTGGAAGACGGGGAAGCTGGTCCTCATTCGGAAGCCAGGGCGCCCTGCGGACTCTCCGTCCGCATTCCGGCCCATCGTGCTGCTCGACGAGGTCGGCAAGCTCTTTGAAAGAGTGATTGCGGGCCGCCTCGTCGGGCACCTGGTGAGGACGGGGCCGGATCTTGCGGATAGCCAGTTTGGCTTCCGCAAGGGGCGCTCTACGGTGGACGCCATCATGCGCGTGAGAGCCCTCACGACGGGGGACGCGGTGTCCCGGGGTGGGGTGGTCGTGGCGGTGTCACTCGACATCGCCAACGCGTTTAACACCCTGCCCTGGAGCTGCATTGGGGAGGCACTCCGGTATCACAGGGTGCCGCCCTACCTCCGTCGAATAGTCGGGGCGTATTTGACGGACAGAGCCGTCATCTACCCCGGTCGCGATGGGGAATGGAACCGGCGAGAGATGTCGTGCGGTGTCCCACAGGGATCGGTCTTGGGGCCGCTCCTGTGGGACATCGGTTACGACTGGGTGCTGCGGGCAGACCTCCCTGATGGCGTCAGCGTAGTTTGCTACGCTGACGACACGCTGGTCCTGGCGCAGGGGAGGTCGCATCAGGCGGCGGCCGACGCAATGACACGCGGGGTTGCGATAGTCGTGGAGAGGATCCGGCAGTTGGGTCTCGAGGTGGCTCTGCACAAATCCGAGGCCATGTCTTTTCATGGGCTTCGGAACGGGCCACCATCGGGATCCCAACTGACGGTAGGAGGGATTCGCATCGGCGTCGAGACGACGATGAAATACCTGGGTCTCGTCCTCGACAGCCGGTGGAACTTCGTCGAGCATTTCCGACGTTTGGCCCCCAAACTGGAACGGGCTGGGGCCGCTTTCAAGCGGCTTCTGCCCAACCTGAGGGGGCCAAACGCCTCCTGCCGGAGGCTTTACGCGGGGGTCGTGCGGTCCATGGCCGTATATGGCGCCCCGGTGTGGGCGCGTTCACTGCGGCTTCGAGCCGCCCACTACCTGAACGCGCCCCAAAAGGTGGTCGCCATACGGCTGATACGGGGGTACCGCACGATCTCGCGCGAGGCGGCAAGCCTCCTGGCCGGACTGCCGCCATGGGATCTGGAGGCGATAGTCCTCGCGCGCCTGTATGAGTGGCGCGCGGAGGCACTACGCCGGGGGGAAAACCCGCTTCCGCGGCAAATTGCTGCGGAGCGGACAGACCTCCGGCGCGATCTCATGGCGGCATGGAAAGCGCGACTGTCGCAACCCAGCGCAGGGCACGCCGCGATAGCGGCGGTAAGGCCCCTCTTTGAGGAGTGGCTAGAGAGGCGTCACGGCGCCCTCACCTACCGCCTGACGCAGGTCCTCACCGGACACGGATGTTTCGGGAGGTTCCTGCACATCATCAGGCGGGAGGAAACGCCCGGGTGTCACCACTGCGAGGATCGCCCAGAGGACACGGTGGAGCACACGGTGGAGGTCTGTCCCGCTTGGGCAGAGCACCGCCGTGTCCTCGTAGAGGCGATCGGCAGCGGCGGCGACCTCTCGCGCCCGGCCCTGGTCCAAGCCATGGTCCGGGGCGAGAGGGAGTGGGAGGCAGTCACCTCCTTCTGCGAAGCAGTCATGCTAGCGAAGGAGGTGGCGGGATGGGCGAGGGAGAGAGCCGAGAGGGCCGCCCGTCCCAGCCGCCGCGGTAGACGCCCCGGGCGTCGGGAGCCGCGTGACGACTCCCGGCCACCGTAGGCGCGGGCCTACGGACGGCGAGTAATGGGTAGCTCGCCGTCCGATCAGGACCAGGCCCGTGCCGGACGGCGCGTATGTGTTCCACGCGCGCCTCAAAGAGCTGTCAGCAGACACGGAGGGGCCCGTCAGGGCCGAAGCCTGCCGGGGCAGCGGGATTGTCCGAAAGGGTTACCGCTGCCCCGGAACATAAAGGGCTAAGGAAGGAACACGGATGGGTTTTAGTCAGTAAGAGTCTGACACTCCCTTCCGCTCCACCCAGAGCGGGAGGGGTCATTGGATGATTTCCCATCCTTAAAAAAAAAAAAAAAAGTACTTACCAACGAGTAATTACAGCGGATTTTTCCGATACACGAAATATGTACTAAGCTGTTTCGATAAATATCAACATTGGTTAAACTGCTATTTTGGACGCATTCTTCGATTATAATAAAATTCCAGCCGAAAATGGTACTAAATTAATATTTACTTCTTTATTGACGTGCAATTTATCAGTCATAGCCCACGACTTCGTCTGCTATTCACAATGAAAATAGCCATGTCCTTCTCCAAGTCATGGTCTACCCATGTGTAAAATTTCATCCAAATCCATTCAGCCGTTTTAGCGTGAAAGCGTAACAAAAAGCCATACAAAACTTACAAAATCACATCTTTTCTCTTTACAATATTATTATTAGTTTAGATAAGTTCAAAACTAAAGGCTTATGTCTTCTTGTAAACTGTGTCGGGCAAACCCAGTTTTAATTCTATGCGAGGAAGGTCCATGATATTATTTTAATACAATAGGTAGGTAGGTTTAAATATGGCTAGATCGGAACACAAAAACAATAATTTTAAAAGTTGATTTCATTTTCCACTTCCGCTGCCACCATGGAAAAAGAAAGACAACTTTTCCCTATGTACTTGAAAAAAAACTAAGAAATAGGTAATGAGAATGTGTAGTGTAAGTATTTGTTGTAGACACTTACTAAAAAAAATATTGTAAGTGCTACCGCTCTAGAGTAAGACTAAAACAAAAGTAAACGTTTTGTGAACATTTTCACAAAACGTTTACTTTTGTTTTAGTCGTTCTACTGTTATCATTATATTCTGGAATTGAGAAAAACAATTCCACTAAGTAACATCTTTCTCACTGTGAATCTTAAAAGTTTAAAAAGTAAGGGCTCAATGCTAAATCGATTTGCCTAGCCTTTTACTAACTATGTTATAGTCAGCTTCCAGTCTAACCGGATGCAGCTAAATACTAGTATTTTACATGGAGCAACTACCTAATTGACCTCTACAACCTAGTTACTGGGTAAAGTCAAAGTCAAATCATTTATTTCAAATAGGCACATTTAAGACACTTTTGAACGTAAAATGTAAAAAAACGTAAAAACTACAAAAAAAAATTATTGATTCTAGTCGCTCGTTTCAAAAGGTAGTTTCGTATGGAGAATAATTGGCAAAAGTTTCAAGTCTCTTATAAAATGTTTTACAATATTTTGTATTTTACATTAATTTCTTTCTTTCTTTCTAATTATATGTGAATACGATGTACCTAGAATAAAAATTACTATACCAAAATAGGTAAAAATAATAACACTAATAGTATAAAGGCGAAAGTTTGTGAGTGTGTGTGTGTTTATATGTTTGTTACTTCTTCACGCACAAACGGCTGAACGGATTTGGATTAAATTTGGCACACAGATAGTTTATAACCAGTGATTACACATAGGCTACATTTTATCCCGATATTCCCACGGGATCGACACAAACGCGGGTGAAACCGCGGGGCGCAGCTAGTTAAAAATAAAGCAATGGGAGAATGAATTATGTACCAGATATTTGTGGTAATCGCATATTTACAAATATTGTAAAAGTAGATGATTTTTATAAAATTTTAACAAGTTTTATGTACCTAAGTTAAGGGGCATACAGGACCTAAACGCAAAAAACGCAAGTTTTAGAAACAGTAAACGTATATGATTGACTGATTCGCTGGTAATTTATTGCAAAATATAAAGCAATTATCTATTTACAAAAAATCTATTGTTTGGACTAAAAAATTAAAACACAAGTGCTTTAGTATTTTGCTTATAGAATTATCTGACAAAAAATCATAATGATAATATGTATATTAGTATGGTTTTTATTTTAAAAAGAATTTTTTTAGAGGTATCTTCATGATTTTTTTCTATCGTATCAAATTTGTTGTATTATGTTTTCAACACACTATCTACCTAGCATATATCCTGAAGAATATCATATATTTTTCTGATTTTGTTTACTGTAGTCGATCATATACTTTTATTGTTTCTAAAACTTTCGTATTTTTTTCCTTTAGGTCCTGTGAGCTCCTTAAAGTAATCATAGAATCATAGGTCCTGTGAGCTCCTTAAAGTAATCATCAATGTTATAAAAGTTATGCAATTAAATTAGCAACCAGTTTGATTTTGACTAGACTCTAGATTGTCTTATGGAGCAGGACCAGCATGTTTTTTAAGCATTTTTATCTGAGATATTAATCCTCTAATTTGTAATAATATGCTTGTTTACAAATTGTACTTTTAATATAAAAATAAAATAAATCATTATTATTGTTATTATTATAATATTAATATGAGTTTTTAATTTTATTCATTTAATTGCAATATCAAGGACGAGGGAGTTTGAAAGTGGCACCGATAACTGAAAAGTTGTGTGTAAATCGGTTGTCATGGTATGGACATGTTTTACGGAGAAATGAGGAAAATATCGTGAGGAGAGTTTTGAGTATGAATGTCGATGGCTATAAGGGTAGGCGATGACCAAAGAAACGATGGATGGGCTGTGTGAATGATGATATGGCTAGAAAGGAGGTGACTACCGAGATGACGACTAATAGAGATGTATGGAAGAAAAAGACATGTTGCACCGAGCTCAAATAAATTGGGATAAGGGCTGGAGAATGATCAATAATCAAGGTCGATACCACATGGTAGGACTGGTCAGAATTTTAAGCTACAAGTAAAAAAAAAACATGCATTCTAAAACATGTAACCACTGAGTACCAGAAACAGCCGTAACATAACAATTTGAGGTGTCGCGCCACGCTCCCATATCAGCCGAATGATAATTTTATCTGTGTGTTAAATTGATAACACGTAGATAAATTGACATGACGGTTCATACCTTTACTTCTGTATTCATGGAAACGCCCAAAATACTGAACAGTGAAAACAGACCGTATAGATATTATAATTAATTGAGAAAACTTAGCTAATTTGTTTGATCTTCTGTACCACGACCTTCAACACCACACATTTCTGATACACGGTGTCTTGAATCATGTGAAATTCAATTAACTTTGGTAATTAAGTTTTCTGTAAAAAACCTTCACAAAAAGAATCCATTGAAATAATGAAAAAAGAAAACTAAGAAATAGGTAACCTTACAAACAAACTACTGTGACAATTTATTTTACCACAATTTCATGGAATCATAAAACTAACTTTTAATTATCTAGTCAATTAAAAAGAGACAGAATTGCTTTAAAATATTTGCGTATGCTAAAAGAGAGGCAACTTATACATATCTTATTATTCATCAATGAAATATAAATGGCGAGCACACACAGGCATTTACATGGTATTAAATGTGAAATTCTGTTGATTGCAGTGAATATCCTTTGTGTACAAACATTTCAAATGAGTGTGTTAATTGATTACAAGACTAAAATGACAAGTTTCATGTGAAATGTTATATTAAAACCTCATAAAAATGATTTTTGGGTATGTAAAAAGGTGTGCAGTGTAGGTACATACCTACCTTTTTTTTGTGCTCTGGGGAATTTTACATACCTACCTACTAAACTATAAGTAATCCTTCAATTTACTTCTGTGTTCTTGTCTGTAAAACTTGTTTCCTACGAAATATAGAATCATACTAATTTTATTATAGTTTGTGATGTTACTTACTTGTAGTTTTAATCTGTGATTTAGTATTGTAGTTTCATAAGTACTTATAGGTTTAGAATATAAAACTGATTCTTCTCAATGACGAAGTAAATATCTGCAATTTTAGGCAGTTTTTTGCGAAATAGTAGCCAATTAAGGACATAACCTAACCTACTATTACAATGAAACTCAGACTGCTGAAGCTCATCCAATAATCAAATCTTTTTTGCATTCCTTAAGGAAATAACTTAACCTTTAATTTAGCTTGTTGACTTCAAACAAAATTAAATTTTTAATTTTAATTCCCATGAATAAAATGTCACAAACAATTTTAACATATCAGACATTACAGTTATGAAGGATCTAATAGGTGAAAGCTCGCACTTGTCGTCATCTGCCTAGCCTTTTCCCAAATATGTTGGGGTTGGCTGCCAATCTAACCGGATGCAGATGCATATCTGACCAGAGCGGCTGCCTATCTAACCTCCACAACCCAGTTACTCGGTAGTACCTACAAGTTTCAAATGTATTTAAGACAAAAAAACATCTAAAAATACTCTCACGTATACAAATAGACGTTATCTACAAATCGAACAGTTCCCTGCGTCGAGATGATATCAGCCCATTGACAATGCCATAACATCAGGTTATCCTATGTTATCTATCACACAAATACATTCAAATATTTACCTGAGTGGTATCACCCGTGTTACATGTGTTTTACATGCATTATTTTTAGGGTTGGTTGAGGTGAGATGTATTTTAGTATCCACTGATATGATTTAGGTAAGTAGCCTAGGTTTAACTGAAATTTTGTTAATAGTGTACAATATTTTTTCTCATCAATATATTGATTCTAATCAGCAAAAGTTGCTCTGTACATGCAGTCCTTAAAAAAGGGTAAAACCCACGCTATTTTTAAAAGAAGAGAAAAGCAACAGGGCATTTACTATGGAAATACTATGGTACTAAGTAGGAACCGACGAAGCCGACCTCATCTGTAGTTTATAAAATATGATTGACGTGTAAAAGTATTTGTACAAACCTACTTATAGACATTGAATCATTTATCAGTATCCTTAGGCCTAAAAAAATATCTCAATCTAATGAAATAAGTATTGGTAACATTTAAACATCATGCATCCTCTTTTCGGTAACAACGACAAAATACCTACTGGCGATTTGTTTTCAAAAACTCAGTGATGCCATTAGAGTTTTTTTCTTTATATTATTAAATGGCTTTTATTATTCGTTTTCGATGAGAACTGGTCAGTATTTTATAGAATTAATTGAGTACCTAAAAGTTTTTACTCATAATTTAATTAAAATGTTTTAAATATACATATCCATCCGTCAAATGTCAAGAAGCAGGCAAGGGAATTCATTATTTTGGAACAGATTATATTGTCAAGATCTTTGTAATGGAAAATTGGTATAGGTCTGAGCAAATCTCACAATCTTGAATAGTTTAATAAAATGTGTAGGTACAGTACGTGGAATAGTATTTGATCATTAAATGCAACCTCTTTACACCTAACATTGATAAAACACCGGCCATTAGTTGTCAACAACTCAATAATGCCATAAAAGTTTTTTTCTTTGTTTTTCTTTTTGCAATAAAACGGCTTTTATTAATACAGGCCAGTATTTTCTAGAATATTTTGAGTACCAACTTTTTGTCATAATTGTCAATTTTTAAAACATAATCTTTAAATCAAATGACAATAAGCAAGAATGTATTTGAATTTTAGGGCATTGTTCTAGGTTTACTACTTATTTGATTAAGAGCTGATTTTTTCAACGCCAAATAATTTTATCCGAGAAATAATTTTGAATTTTTGACAGTTCTTCCATGCAAAATCTGTCAGACGACAATTTTATTCCACGAATAAAAATTATTTGTCGATTGAAAAATTAGCCCTACATCGTTAACGTGTGTATCAAATTAAGATTATTTTTAAGTGTCCGATAACTAGTAGGTACAAAAAGATGTCAAGATTAGCCCTATCAATGATGAGTAAAAACAGTCAAGATAAGTCTTGTAACAGCCGATATTGAAGTCAAAAAACTATCTGTTCACATCTGTATCAACTTGTAATTCTGATGTGATTTGATTTTCTTCGACGCGTGTTAGCGGCGTATTTCAAAGTTTTGCTGATTGATAAGACTATCAATGATTGTTTTAAGTGGTCTGTCGTTGAAGTTCTTAGCCTCAAAATACCTAAATGAGGTTAGAAACATGTGTATGAAATTGCAAACTACTTTTTGTATTGAATGTAAAAGTAAAGGCTTAATACTTTTTAACACGTTGACTGCCAGACAACAGACACAATAGAAAATCTATTGTTCGCGGTCACCGGTGACCGCGTTGGCAGTCAATGCCTTAAGGTAGTTCATATTTGTTGAGTCATTACGACACTTCATGTAATTAAAGAAGAAATAACATATGAAGTGACTATGATTCTTACTTGAACTGAAAATGGTGAAACTTAATCAAAACTAAACTTTTCCCCACAGCACGTTCTTGTATGTAACTGATTTTCAGCATTACTTATTCACACTCTAAACATGAACTTCAAATTCCTCATAGCGGCAATCAAGCACTCGATATTTTAACATTTCACCAGTTACGACTGCCCCAAAGTACAGGCACCGACAGAAAAGTTCACGAACATCCGACCTTCTTGCACTGAGCACATCAAACCGTACCGACTTCCAAATAAAATTCGAACCAAATGGCGTTTTAATAGAGCGAAGCACTTTCACCAACTTAAATCTTTGGGCTTAAAAAAGGCTTTACATCGGTTTAAAGGGATGAGAGTGGCTCAAGCGGCTCGATTGCTGCCTTTAGCTTTGGCCAATTACTCACCGCCTAGTCAAGATTACAATCACGTTATGTGAGCGACGATTACTCGCCCTGTCATATTTGCTTTGGTTTGTTTTCAAGATATTTTTAGAAAATTGTACAGAAATAAACTAACTTTGTGGAAATTTCGTTGCATTTTTTTAGCTTATTCGTTTCATTGTTTAACATTCTTCTCGATTTACAACAACAATGTATGCAAAATGTAACTGCAGTTCTAAAAATGCAGTTCAGAAAATAATATCTCAACCACCTTGAATTGAAAACAAATAAGATGTTAACCTCTTTTGATTTAATCTTCAAACCGGCTGGTAAATAAAAAAAAGAACAATATCGGTTCAATTCACTTCAGTCATTTGTTTTATTTAGCAAACGAGTAATATTTTATCAAAAAGTAATATTTTTCAATTTGTTAACTTTTATGCTTATAAATTATGCTTAGGTAGTGAGTGTGTATTATAGTTAGACACAGAAAAATGAGAAAGGTACGAATTCAAATTATTAAAAAGCCACAGCAGACATTACCTACAGTCTGGCGAGAAACTTGCAAAAAAACCGTTCGCATTTGCGCTTCGACACAACTCTTTGCTTTTATTTCTGAATATTGAATTCCCGTCGGCCGCAGATAGGCAGTGCCGCGTAAAAAAGGCAATTAAAGCTATAAATCATTTGTGTATGCCCTTTTTTCCTACTTTTACCTTTCCTAGCCATAACGGCTGGTTTTATGTGCTCACTGAAACACCAATGCCCGGCCACTGACAACGCTATTTGAAATATGAAATTTGTAAAGTGATATATCTCCATCAGGCCATTTTTTATGGTGCTTATTTTTTTACTGTTCAAACAACGTCGTGTATTGCTCTAAATCAAGCTGATATTTTTACTAAAAATGATTTATTCGTGTTTTAAGAACTTTCGTACGATCAGGAAGTTTCTAGTTGTTGTAAGCTTGTTCGTGTAGTAGTAACTTTACACAAATAAATGGCTCTAATAAATTGATGGGTGTTTGGTAAATTTGTTTTTGCATTATCGTGAGGTTTTGGTGTAGTGTTTTTGACGTCTTACTTAGGTATACGTTTATTTTCGTAGGTTCTGAATAAATTATTGATCTACAAATTGTCAAAGTCACTGTTATCGACTGAATCCATTACATTAAGTACACATAATTATCTACACTCGTGGTCTTATCTTAATTTTAGTGTCTAATTGTAGTCATAAACAATCATATTACAATTTTATTGCTCTGATGTAGTTAATTTATCTCTATCGAAGAACGCGGCATTCAGTAATGTAGGTAATACTAATACCTATATTTTGTTTAACTAAACACTTCTGTTTATCCTATAGGGGAATACCCACAGGATATTACGTACTTATATTATGTTCAAGACACCTTAGTAACCAGTTTAATCTTGTTTCAGCGGACACAACAATGTGGACCCGCGTGTGATCGCTCACGGTCACCAGTGCGCGCCATTTTCCACCACCGTCAGAACAAGCATCATCATTCACCTCCGGGTGTACAAAGAGGCGCTAGCGGCCGGGATGGAGCCGCTAAGCGAGAACGGGCTCTGTCTATCCGAGCTGGAGCTCCACGGAGGCGGCCACTTGCACGAGTCTGTGGCCGCTTCCGTGGGGTCGGCTATCAGTAGCCTCATGGCCCCACTGCATCATGAGCCCCAGCATACGCCCTTGCATCATGCGCCGCCACTTCACCATGAACCACTGGAGAAGCTCAAACGTGAGTAGTGTTTTGTTTTTTAAAATGTGCTGGAATAATAAATAGGTATTTACAGGTAAATCCACCACTGTGGTTTATTGTTAGGTGTTCATAGTAATGATACTGAATACGATATTGAATGCATACTCCACTCGTTTTAAAACGCTTCGCCAAAATGCCACAGCGTAGCACTATTAAGCAAAACAATAAGATACTTATTTGGAAGTATTTTATAAATTGGTATCTTCCAATCACATTGATATGTTTACCTATAGAAGAGAACCAACGAGGATCTCTTATATTTGCGAATAAATCCCGTTTTAAACTCCATCCGGCCAGTAAATAAAATAAAGGGGAGGTTTCGCGTTTCATTTCGCGACGCACGACGCGCGGCTCACATACGATCGAGTCATTCGCCGCGTTTTAATTTTATGAAGATATGTAGCTTCTCCTGTCCTCAGATACGATCCTACAAAGGATTTGGCGTGGTAAATAAATGCACTCTTTTCGCCTCTTATTCCCGATATAGTCGCTCTCAAATTTCATTGAAATTTCGCTACATCTGAAGTTCGAGAATAACGTTTTTTGCACAGTAAATTGCGGTCTAGAAAATTTTCTTATCTGATCGAGTCGGTAATTGAATTTAAATGTCTTCTACATATACCTAAATTTGTGAAATAGCTTATTACTGTATCTAAGTGTATCAGATAAAGTCTTATTACCTCTGTCCTTATAAGTAGTTGGACTTGTTTTCCCTATAGACTTTCCAATAGCGTTTTCGCATCGAAAGATATTATGTTTTGCAAAAACTAATAACGTAAAAAAACGCTTCAATTTCACTTGTCTACATCGTAATTGTATTTATACAACAACGCAATAAAAATTATACGACTTTTGTCATCAATACTCGACAAAAGACTTCAGCGCACGTGGTACAGTCGCCGATGACTTTATTTATGGAGTGACGGCGAATAAAAAGCGGTGATCGTCACAGGCGATCGAGCAGGAGGACCGTGACGCGATGTGGGCGCACTTTGTATACAAAATTAGGGATTATTCACCTCCCGCCCGCGTGACATGCAATTCGCCTCTTTTGTCTACGTCAGTACCTACATGTCACGCTACACATCCCGATGCGCGTTTTTCGTAATTTCGCTGCTTTTTCTGTTTGTTTAAATAAAGTGAGTAGGTATATTTTATCTAAATACTAGCTGACCCGGCCACGCGTTGCTGTGGCTAACGTTTTTGTCATGTTTTTTTTTCTATCCTATCTTTCAAGTTGGATCAAACTGCACACGGTGTACAAATTTGATTAAAATCGGTTAAGTAGTTTAGGAGTCCATCGCGGACAAACATCGTGACACGTAATTTATATATATTAAGATTATGAACATATCCCGAAACATACTGAAGATATTAAGAAAACCTAACTGTGTTAAAACAATGCAAGGATTTGCTATGTGAATGTACAATATGTAGCTACACATACAGAAGCTCACGCCATTTGCCATGGGGGTAAGCAGAAACTACAGAACGCCTCCTGATATGATTCTTACATACCTACTCCTTTTTGTAGCGTTTATAAGTAGCTAATATTTATTAAAACTTTTCGATTCTATGACCAAAAGTGTTTTCTACTTTTTTATACCTAATTATATAAGATTAGAAATTCCTATGTTAGCTATCATTAGCATATGCTAACATAGGAATTTTTCTGGCGCAAAAAGTTAAGAAATATTTCTTAACTTTTTGCACCAGACAAATTCTGTAAATCAATCCTAACAACATGAAGTTATATCTTTTACAAGTTAACGTACTTAATTCGATTAAGACCACTACCTGTTTTATAAATGAAGACATTACAATCGCTTTCACAAGGAAACAATTTGTACAATATAATCACAAGCAAATCAACACGAACTGGGGTGCCGGGGCTAATCGGATAGTTTTTACAAACACATCAGTATCGGATTACGCGCCCCCTATAAGTTTAGTTACGCGATTAGTCATGCCCCTAGGGACCCGAACTTTAAAACTGCGAGGAAGATTTTTTATTATAATTTTTATTTTAAATGTGGACAGGACTATAGGAACTCGTGGTTATAAACCATCTCTGTACCGATTTCAGCCTAAGAACGATCAGGTATATTTAGATTTACTGACATTTCACTGTAACCGCCGTGATTTTTTAAAGTCATTGTTTCCTTGGGCACAAGAGAACAGAACAACAGCTCAGCTTTGCTTTAATAAACGAGATCTAGTAAAAATCAAGTAGGTATAACGTAAGGTATCGTACCTTCTGTCCTTCTGTTATTCTGACAAAAGTCCTAATGAAAGTTATTTTAAAATTAAGTGTTTCGCACAAGACGGGGAGTTTTGGAAGGAAACCAGCAATGAGACACAATATAGGCTATAAAAAAAAAACTTTTTCACTACCTACATCATGATAACTTATCAAGAAGTCGCTATCTTTTAAATATTTATTTCTGTATAAAAATAGTAACATTTCTGCATTTTGCACGTGAGGCTGACGTAAAAGCAATGATTTGCAATCCATCACCGTCGGAAAAAAAGAGCAGCAGAGGCAATCATTTAAAGTCAATTTGAATGAATCGGGCATCATCCCTCTCTTTCACGACACAACGTTTTTAATAAAACAAAACGTTTTGTCTCACTTGCTCACGAAAAAAACAACCCTCCGTAGTCGGTGGAGCATTATATTGCGATGATTAGGCTTGCACTTGCCGCTTTTGCCATTGAATTTAAATGGGGGATTAAAATGCTACTGTGTGCATTATATTATTAAAGCTCTATTGTGCGTTACTTCATTACGCGATTGCTGTCGTCATTCTGTCTTTTGTTTTATCAATTCTTACATAATTAAATTTCGTTGAGTTGTAATATTAAGTGTCCTAAGCCTGGATCTTGGGCATGTGCAAACACCTGTCTGAATCCGACCTTTCTTGATTGGATCCTAAAAAGTCTTTGCAAAAATTGTGTCTCGATTTTTTTGCATAGATATGCGGTTAAAAAATCTCATCTGTTCTGCGTATGATATTGCTTTTCCAAGCTTATCCGTCGAAGATTGTTCCCATATACCGAGATTTTTATAAAATAGGCGAAAAACACGTTTCGTGGCTTTAATTTTAAATTGATCTGGTTTTGCGAAATCTTATTAAAGCCTCCTCGTTCGTTGATTCTGTCGATGCCTTTTTTTCATCTCATCCGGCGCTAAACCGGGGGCGGATCTCATTATTTCCTTGGAACAAAATATGGAAAATTAATTACGCGGGATTTGAGCGCATTACTTGTTTCATGTACCTATATGTGAGAATGACTAGCATTTGAAATGGTTTATTGAAGAGTTGTGTAACGTGTCACGAATGTTTTGGTTTTGAAAATAATATAAAGCTAATCATTGCGTCTGTTTCAGAATTATGATAATTATAATTGTCTTGTTTAGAAAACTATAGCGCCATCAATTTCACATTCATCTAAACAACATTAGCTCATTTAAAGGCTATAGGATATTAAGATAATCCATAGTCATTAAATAAGCAAAACAATCGCTTAAGGAGTCGATTAAACATTTATTTAATAAGAAAAACAAACGTTCTTTTCATCGATTAAGCAACTTTGTGTTGGGAAGTTTGCCAAACAAAGTATGAGAAGCTCGACGCGCACGTAATCAACCATTTTGTGATGTGAAGGATTACAAGTTGCCGCCGTGTAAGATGTTTCGCTCATTTTGGACTAATATTTCAAGTAGGTGGATTAATTTACGATACTTTCCATTTGCGTTTCACTTTCATCAAGGATAGGTAGGTATATTGCGTAGTTCAAAGAACGTTAAATGCGTTTTGATGTAGTTTTATATTTTTTTTTGTACCTACCTATACAGTAACCAATGAGTTTTTGGAAATATTGTGTTTTGCTTATTTAAATATATCTACCCATCTAATATATTATTTCAGTTCTAATAAAGAACTAATAAAAGAGATATAGTTTTATCGGTGTTCCAGTATGTAAATTGTGCATATTTCATCAAGTAGGTTGGTGTGTGCCCATGAGGTGTGAGGCCACGGGCCCAAACAAATATTTGTGGTGTTAGTTCACGTCTCGGGTCGAGATTACTGACTTTATCTAAATGTACCCAAATCTGACCGACGCACGCGCAGCGTAACGAACACGCTTAGATTACATTATAATGTTTCACTTGACGGAATTTGTTAGTCATGTGGGTTAAATTAGGTGTTCTTTCTTTAGATAGGTTATTTAAAATGCAATAAAACATTACAGGTTAGGGTTGTGATTTGAAGTCACACTTGGTAATGATTTTGAATGTTAAACTCAATAACTAGGTACTTGGGATGTACTAGGTAACGGCGAAGGAAAACATCGTGAGGAAACCGGCATGTCCTAGAAACAAAAATTCGAAGACATATGACATCTACCAACCCGCACTGGGCCCGCGTGGCTGTGATGGATTACGGCCCACTCCCTTTCACAGAGAGGAGGCCTGTGTCCCAGCAGTGGGAACATTATAGGCTGATTATGATTAAAGTTACCTAGTTAAGATATCGATGTAATGGTAGAAGTATTTCTGTTCTCCGACAGGACTATTCTTAACGGTAAATTGAATAAATCTTAATCAAATGAGTTAAAAAAAAAAGTGGGTCGCGTTCAGACGTCATGAAACCGTAGGAACGGTTCGATCGATCTATACTTTTTCTGTCCGAGCGGTTTTGTTTTACAAGTTATAAAATCACAGACATACATTATTTATCTGTCAAGTAGCAAAAAAATCCGCAAAAACCCGGTGCCACAGTGTCTGCCTCTGTCGCTGCCGTACAACCCTGCCGCGTTACTATAAAGTATTTTTTCTATAGAAGAAAAAAATTGCACCCCTGACACATGAGCCGAACACCGGGTCCCGTTGTCGCCTGCTTTGATCGCCGTCCCTGGCGATAAATTAATGTGTTTTTTTTATTATAATTGATGTTTATAAAAAGATACTGACAAATTTTGTGATGCAAAAACGTAAAAGTTGTGGTGCTGGTATTGATTGGCTGGTATTATGGTAGCTGTTTCTATAGAAATATGCGATAGTACTCTCGTGGCATCAAGCTGATTCAAGCTTGGTCCAGTAATAATGAAAATATTGCTGAAATAAGAAAGGAAAATCGGTATAAGAAGTAGTTATATCTATCTACCTGTTTTCAGTGTCATTCATATAGGTAATAATTGGTTAAAATGATTATAGCTAATGATTACGTCTTAATTGCATTGCTTACTGGGGCTTTGTGCTTTAAGTACCTACATCGCGCATAATTGGGATAGTATTACGTCACCACTTACATCATTCTATTTCAGTGTCTATTAATAATCTGGCCATTTGATTTCATACATCACATTCCATAAACATATCAAGCTTAGTTATCCATGTATACTTACTTTAATAGTCTTTAGTGTAAATCTAAGTCACAACTCATAATTACCTTACAAATTCATAAATATCTATTAGCATGTGTTCGAGCTATTAAACTTTGTCATCGACAATTAGTGAAGGCGTAAGTAAATAAATAAAAAGCCTGGCATACCTCGCTAGACATGTGACACCCATTCTGAACGCCTGTTAACAAATTAAACCGATTTGTTCTGTTATTCTAATAGGGCGACTATGGGAAGTGTTTGTGTCGAGCATATTTTGACAAAATTTATTGCTACCACGCCTCCTCGACGGGCCTTTTTTCTGGTTCCTCATAGAGGGCGGATGCCGTGACATCTGTCGCGCAGAAAACGTAGTCACGCCCTCCCAGAGTAAAACTCATGAATTTAAAAAATATTGACATACACTATTTTATTGTATCAGCCACATTGACTTACATAATTACTTTTGAAATCATTGGTCATCCCACAATGTTGCAGACTAATTACCAGCTAAAATCGAATAATTTGCAGGCCTACACAACCAAAACATACATAGTCTTTGACATAATTCGAATTAACAGAAAGTTAAATAATAAAATGAGAAAACTTATGTCTAAACCGAAATTCATAAATCTTTGATAGATTTTTGCATATCCGTCGAAATACTACAAGTCTTTCAAATACCTATAGAAAAAGGTTGAAAACAGTTTCACTCCTATCTATTTTAAATGATCCATCAATATTATGAGGAAATGATTGAAATTAATTAAATCCCTTCCGCGGCTACATTAGTTATTGACAAAAGTTAAGTAACGACACCTCTCAGCATGAGTTCCATTGATGTATCAGCAAACAATAAGTCAACGGTACAAACACACAATATTTACAATGTGTGTGATTGATAGTGGATGACAGATGTCGGGTCAACCCTTGCGCTGTGACCGGCCCATCTGTCGCTGAGCCTCGCTATAATGGTCAGGGAGATATTGAACTGAACTATCTTTTCCACACTTTCTCCCTCAAAATCAGTTTCTAAGTCATTCTTGTCAAACGACTCTCGTTTACGTACTCAATTATTTGCAAACATCAAATAACCGAATCTGACCACAATAAAATAAAGATCATTTGCAATCGACATTCCCCTTTTTCATCATCAATTCGAAAATGTATTTATTTTTTATCTTGAATAATAACGCCATAAAGATACGTTTTTATAACGCGCAGGCAGGTAATATGTATCTGAAATAATGCTCTTATCTTTTGTATAATATTACTTTCCGTTTATACTCATTTTATTTGTTGCTATAAAAGGGAAGAATAACGGTTGTTAAAACAGTATCTGTACACATTGTACAAACAGGAGACTTGGCAATAAATCTTTTTATTTTATGACAAATTGCTGTCTGAACGGTGGCTCAGTCACCCTCGCGGCAACAAAAGATCTAGAACAAACAGTAACATAATGCTATGATGGTCAAACACCACACCACGACGTGAACTATTTGTAAACATATAAATACAATGATACCGCCCTGCTGCAATAACTGTATGAAAGTACACAAAATACTGCATTGTATCATTCTGATTTATAGCTTTTAGGGCAGTTAGTACGTTGGAATTTTATATAAACTGTAAGAGAAAGAGCTGAAAGACAAAGAAAGCGTTTAATTGCAAGATTGTTGTTCAGGCCTTGGATACAAAAGTGATATAAATACTCCCTAATAAAATATAATAAACGTTGTTAATTTGGAACGCGTTGCAGCTATACGTGTGCATTTCATGTGGTATTAGTATAAAACACGGTGACACTAACGTGAAATATGATACGAACATCTAACAAAAGCGAATGACGTCGCTTTATGAACTACGACGGTCCCCGGGACCCTGCCTCATAATTATAATATTATGACTTCACATTATTCCAGAAATATGGTGGCATGGCTCAAACCCTTGGAGGTGGGAGAGATAACCTATTGTATTGGCACATTTACAACATAAAAGATTATTAATACCCGCACCCCTTGTTAAAAATTGTACATTTTATGCGTTCAATATATTTTTCTGCGCAAGAATAGCAAAGAAAATGATGTTGCCGTGTTAACAGGGCTGAAGTCATCTACCAAAGTTGTATGGGATAAATATAACGCTGTTACTACGACCCCTAAACAGATCGTGGCTATAATTTTGTAATCACCATAAAATCTGTATCACCGCACTAATATATTTATGACATTACAGCTCCCACTAATATTTATGCAAATTGAAAACGTGCAGAATGGCATCGTTTACGCGTCCCTAATCCCTGTATAACGGAGACCAACATCGACATATGTCGCTTTTGACTGTTAAATTTTATTCTACTAGTTGTATTAGATATTTTGTGAGAGTTTCTATGGACTTGTAGCTAGTAGTTTTGAAATGGCGCACGTACAAATAAGAAGCTTACAAGAGAATTACATCTACTTACATTCACTGCCATAACATAGAGATAATCATTTCTTTCTGCATTTTCATTAGCAGGCACCATAATCGTAGATTACTAAATTAAGCAGTAGGTATTAAAAACTGATATGGTGTCTTTTTAAGGGCGCCTATAAGTTTTGAAATAATTCTACCTACTGATCGAATGAAGAGTTATTTCAAAAATCTTTAAAAACTTCACCCCGATCCGTGATTAATTTGTAAACAGAATGCGGCTATCCACAACACCCTATTCCACTTGTCATCATAGTAGATTTGTGCACCAAATAGGAAAAGTAATTTGTGTCCATATGGGACCTGTGATTGCCTTCTGAACACTCTCACCCTCGACCGGGTCGCCGAATAGTCTTTTGGTGGCCAATTTCGACGACCCCAACTCATTTCCTTAGATCTCTTTTAATATCGCAGAACACGCTCCGATGTTCTTACATTGTGCTCGGTGTTGTTAGGGTTAGGTATCATTTGGGTTATATCATAAATGGAGTCAATTTATTAGATATAAGTATGTATGCGTAGGTTTAGTATTGGTATCGATTTATGCTACGACCTTTGTAGATTAAACGCATACTGTTTTTTTTGTAACAATTGATATTATAAAGTATGCATTTACCGCCGTTTATTACGGTCCAATCTTTATCCTATGACGAAACAATACATCACACTAATTCAATTTCCCCGTTTTCTTTCCCCTAAGTTAAAAGGTTAATAAGAGCGAGGTAGCAGCTTGCGGCTAGTAAAATAGTAATCATTTCGTGAAGCATTTTTACAAGTCTCAGGTGGTCGGTAATTTGCTTGCGGCTGAGGAAGGGTTACACTTGATTTATCTCGGTCGTAATGCGCGCCTGGGGACGCACTATTTCGCCCTGCGCTCTTCCCACAAACCATAAACACTAATTTATCTAGCACCGCAAATTAGTTGCTTTGTATGATATTCACTCGTGATTTAACGAGCTTGCTTTCTTTATGATGTTCATAACTAACCGAAATAACTCCCACTCAGACGAAATACGGCTCGCATAATTTTAAATAACGTGAGTGAATTGTATGAAAAGTGACTTGTTAATAGAGGTAATGCGCCTTACCACACATTGTAAAATGTGGAAACGTCTGCGTGCGACCTTGAGACCGATAGACACGTGGCCAGTAAACAAAAGGCGAGGAATCCTCGAAGCGTACGTGTCATGTATCTTCGCAACAATAACGAAACATGAAAAATTTCCAGACGCCCACATCAGACTGATAAATGGCTTCCGAAAATCCAAAAGGAAGTTACAGCTTACTTGGGATTTGGTCTAGAACCTCTCACGTCCCATAACTGCTGCACTCCGCTTTATTACAATTACCATAAGCCTCAAAGTCCCGCACTCCACGGTCGGCGGGTGTGACTTCATCATTTTGAACCTACTTACAAGTGCGGTAAGACGGTTATTGCTTGGGTGAAATAGAAACCGCGACCGAGACGTACACTCTGTACAGTTGCAGACAACTTTAGCACTTACCCCTGTTCTTTTAAGATTGGAGTTGCAAGTGTACGAATGATCCGCGCGAAAGTTATGCGTCGTTCGTGCCGCCCGAGCGGTCCACTCTTTACATTTTATGTACGTGTACGATATGTTGGCGGCTATTTGGAATACTAATTGAGCATGCCTACGGATTCCAAATCTTGTCTATTTACTTTTTCCGGGACAAAAAATAAGTTATCGTAACACTCTTGTTGAGATTCTTTTTATTGGCGTTATTATCTCTGAATTGAAGTTTCTTCTCCATTTACTTCATACCACTATTAAACAAACAATTTGATCTTCCTTGTTTAAGGAAACTGAATAAACACAGGTAGTTCTAATTTATATTTCAAACACAGTTTTCCTCGACAGCATCCAATCTACAATTTGAATGGAAAACCAGTAAACCGCGAAATGATGATGAATCGCGCCAGAGAAAAGGCCTGGCAGAGCGAGATAGAGTATAAACCCACCAGTAGGCGAGAGAAGGACGAAAGGTGGGAAAATTAGCTGATGCTTCCGTGAATTTGTGTACGTTTTCAATGAAGCCTCTTTATGGTAGGTAAAATAGGAATAAAATGGATGGGCCCTAATCCGCCGGCCATTTATAACTTACACGCCATTAATTTGAGTGATAATTCATGAATAGCGACGCGATTGGTCGTAGATATTGGATTCAGTAAAGTACACAGTAGCCGTGCCTACCGAAACTCGCGTATTACACTTCTTTATCGCTCCGGTAATCTAATCAAATTTTACAGTGAATGCTTTATGCATTTTGTAATAATTTATATTCGTCCTATATGTCAAAAAAGTAGCATATAGGTTTGTTTTCCAATCTTTGTTTTACAAATGACAATACACTTAAGATAATGAGTAGAGTTCACGTACCTATTACCTACATACCTACTGTTACATAAGTGAAGGTGTTTAGCGTGAAAACGGTCCTTGTACTGTGACCGCCTGTTTGCTGTGGTTAATCGGGGCACTCCTAGTTGAGTCACCGCTAGCACGGACATCTCTCATTATTGTAATTACTCACCTATTACCGCATGTTACTGTGGGCTTACACGCTGTGATACTAAAGGTGTCTCAACATCTCAGCTCACATCAACAACGTCACTTAAACAACACTTAACTACTGGGTATGACTTCAAGTTAACATACACACAGCTCACAGCTACTTTCTGTCATTAATTCTTGAAATGTCATTAATTTATGTCATTAATTTCCCATTAATTTTCATTGAATCCTCTGTTCTTCTCCTTTATATTCTACTAGCTTCTGCCCGTGACTTTATACGCCTGAAATATCTTGTTTCTTTGACCCACCCATCGCCACGCTATTACTTCGTTTTCGCTCAGACTTGTTTCTTTCTTTTTTCTTTGTGATCGGCTCCTCGTGATGTTAAATAGTCTATAGTCTTTCTCAAGAATAAGACTATCAAATGCGTTTTTTTTTTTAAATCCGACTGGTCATTCCAGAGATTAGCGTGTTCAAAAAACCCCTTCAGATTAGTGTTAGTATAGATGTTCTCCAATAGTTTTCATAGGATTACATAGAACAGTTTATTACGTAAACCTATGAAAACTTCGCAATGAATGGCGAATTTAATATTCTGGGACATAAACCCTAAGTTCATATCTCTATGCTATAAGTAAAGTCAGGGGAATTGCAAATAGGTTATTGTCCGTATATGCAAATCACATCTGTCAAACTTGACGGTTCTATGAAATGGCTAAGTACTTATAACACGGCAAAGAGACGTAGGGTGTCCATTTGCTTAACAAGTAATTTTCCTGGTTGTACCAGCATGGGGTTTTAACTACATACTGAAGTAATATGAACTGCTAAGTCAAGTAGCATGATTGACGTCACTAAAGACATCA
Organism: Gortyna flavago; assembly: GCA_963669345.1. Lineage (NCBI taxonomy): Eukaryota > Metazoa > Arthropoda > Insecta > Lepidoptera > Noctuidae > Gortyna > Gortyna flavago. The sequence goes on from OY770129.1 coordinate 15,047,110, forward strand.
CGTAGTCCGACAACATCACGAAACGTATCATCCACATCCGTGGACCACCTCCACTGACCTCAAGTCACTACAGTGTACACACACGGTATAGCCCATGTGTAGCCGGAAGTGGGTGCTTGTAGTCGGCCGTCAGTGCTTCCGTCTCGGCTATCGGGATTATGTTATTAAGCAGACGCCATCGCCCACGGCGGTGGTCGCTGATAATGGCTGCTTAACATTTACTAACAATCCCATTGAGTGCTACGAACAATTAACTAGAGTTAATTGGACTAAATATGGGATTGAGTGTATTGATGAGTTTTGGCTGCTGTAAGTAGATGAAAACAAATAAAACTTTCATTAAAATTTTGATGAATTTGTGAAAAAAATACATATAAAATTTGGATTGGACCAATCGGAAATTTAAAGCATTGGATATTGAATTGAGCAAGATCCCGTCATAATCTATTCAAATAAATAAAATTGAAGATATCTTTTTTTTTTACTAAAATAATATCCGAAACGGCTAGACCGATTTTGACTCGTCTTTCACTGGACGTCAGCTGATATAAAGAGTAACATAGGCTATTTGTTTTAGAAAAAGAATTAGGGTTCCGCGTAAAACAAACCCATTAAGTAAATCCAATTTATTTTCGGACATGTATGCGAACGAAGTTGCGGGCACAGCTAGTATGTAAATAAAACACTTGGAAAACGTGGCTTTATACAGAAATCTACAAAAATACAACAGATAGGTACGATCCGCACTTTACGAAGCTCATTAAATAGCTATCATTCCAAGGAGTTCATTATTGTCAATACAGTTAACAATAGAGATTTATTTTAGTAGCCATGTTTTTTACTCGTGTCTTCAAAACCGTCACAATGGATTAGTTCTGATTTTGAGTGCTCTACAGTTAATACGAGAATTAATATCAGTTATTTATTTATGTCGTTCAGACAATAAATATTTATCTTCTATACTTATAATAAATCTGTAGAGAGGTCAATTCTGTACATGATATATATTTTCAAAATAACTATCAGGGGGTAATTAGTGATCGATACTGATGCCAAAAATGCAATCAGTAAAATTTTTGTCTGTCTGTCTGTCTGTCTGTCTGTCTGTCTGTCTGTCTGTCTGTCTGTCTGTCTGTCTGTATGTTCCTTATAGAAACAAAAACTACTCGACGGATTTTAACGAAACTTGGTACAATTATTCTTCATACTCCTGGGGAGGTTATAGTATACTTTTCATCACGCTACAATGAATAGGAGCAGAGCAGTGAAAGGAAATGTTGGGAAAACGGGAGAAGTTGCTCCATTTTTTAAGCTTCCGTCGCGAGTGCAGCCTTAATGGTTAAAGCTACATAGAAATCATTTATGACGGAAATGTTCTACATAAAATTGTCTAAAAAATATTCCACAACAGCATATGTCCTTCTTTTATGGTTGACTCACAATAACACGTGTAACTCCCGATAGCTTAGCAGTTCGGAGCTTTCTGATTATATTTGTTTACTCTTACGTTTATAATACTCTCACTCATCCCTAATTAAAAGAAGTTAATATTATTACCTATTTAATAAAAAAAGAATCATAGTAATCGGTATAGAAACACCAAACTTATACATGTAATACGCTAATAAGCCATCGCGCCGTCGCGCGTGAATACTGAATCATGCCATAAGGATTATTTTTGTGTAACGGTTGCCGCGCTCGACGCGGGTCGTGGCGGTAGGGTATAAAAAGGCGGGAAGGTCCGAGCGCGAGCTTCATTCAATATTTGGCTGGACAATAATTGATATTAACAAACCGTGCTTATCAGCGCGATTTTTAGTCTTTAAATAGTTTATTTGAATTTCTTTTGTTGTTATTTTATAAAATAGGTATTAGCTGTTTTGGTAGTGTTTAAATATTCGTTCAAATTACAAATCTATACTTATAATAAATCTGTAAAGTGAAAATTCTGTACATTGAAAATTTCAAAAAAATAAATGGCAGGGGGTGTTATTAGACCGACACAGAACCCAAAAATGTGATAAAAAAATTTTTTGTCTGTCTGTCTGTCTGTTTGTTCAGGCATCAGGCAAAAACTACCGGTTCGATTACGATGACACTTATTCTTTAATATCCTGGGCACCACACTGGGTACTTTTTATCCCGGAACAAAATATACAATAAAAAACAAACTTAATTTTGCGGTTCGATCCCTTGACCCGATTACTGTACCAACCGCAAATAATAAGTTTGTCGTAGTACACGACGAAGATAATAATAATAGGCGAGCGTTCGTTCATATTAGCATTCTATAAATTGTATGTTTTAACTGCTACTTGCAATTCAAAAACGTGCTTTTCAGTGCGACCTTTTTATTCCTTTTAGTTTTTACTAAGTACAGTTTAAGGTAGAGTTATTTAGGTTTATTTTTATAAGTCGTAGGTATAGATTTTAATTTTAAAGTATGGGTAGTATATTTGATTTGAGGGGCCCGTAACTAAATAATAACAGCCGCACAGGTCGATCGATCAGGTTAAGCTACGCTTGCCGCGGTTGGTCTGTGGATGGGTGACCATCTTTACATACCGTGTCCCCTCCGTGCCTCGGAAAGCACGTTAAGCCGTTAGTCCCGGCTGTCATTCGTGGATCTTTGACAGTCGTTACGGGTAGTCAGCAGCCCGAAAGTCTGACAACCAGTCTTACCAAGGGGTATCGTATTACCCAGTAACTGGGTTGTGGAGGTCAGATAGGCAGTCGCTCCATGTAAAATACTGGTATTCAGCTGCATCCGGTTAGACTGGAAGCCGACCCCAACATAGTTGGGAAAAGGCTAGGCAGATGATGATGGGTAGTATATTTGATAGTGTACGTAGTGACCGTAGGTTATTTTATAAAACTGTTAGGTAGGATTAGTCATTCGTATAGATATTAGTTTTTAGGGATTTTGCTTATTTATTGAGTTTAGATTAGTAATCATCAGAAATAGGTTTATTTAGGTATTTTATTTTCTGTTATTGAGTTTTTTTTTTATTAGGTAGGGTTTATTAGTAGGTTTACTTTTATAATCTAATATAAAATTCAAAGTCCTGTGATCCTGTCTGACTGATTATATCAATGCACAGCCTAAACCGCTGGTCATAGAGACATTAAATTTGGAGTGTGTTCTGTGTGAAGTGTATAAAGGTATCCACTAAGAAAGGGTTTTTCGAAATTCCACTCCTAAGAGGGTGAATGGGGGGAGGGTGAAATTTCACGCGGACGAAGTCGCGGGCAGAAGCTAGTTAGTACATATTTACTGCCGATCGTGACTTTTATTAATAGGCTTGTTTCAAGAAGTCATCCATTCTCCTTTGTTGTTTAAATATTACCTATCATTAATCTAGTTTCTTTAAGGAAAATACTATTGCACAAGTCATTTAAAAAACTAAAGTGCACTTGGACAAAAACAGGGAGGACAGGGTGTTGTGGCGCAGTTTGGGGGATGTCTATGTCCAGCAGAGGACTGCGATAGGCTGAGTTGATTGATTGAATGATTGACTTGGACAAAACGTAATTACATAAAACGTTTGCCATTTGTCCATAATTAAAAACTTACATTAGCCTTCTTAACTAACCCATGTTGACTTCTACATCTGACTCTCTTAAAAGAAAAATAAGGAGGTTTGAGCGAGCAGGGCAGCGCTCGTAAATTACCAGCACTTATCTATATTTACCTCGGGCGACTATCTGTCTTTAATGTAAATACAAAATTCTCTGTTTATACTCTTACACGTTTTTTCTACAGCCTCTAAAATTTATACCTTTACGACTTCGGGACGTATCTACTAGCTGCAAAGTTTGATGTTCGTGCTAAATTAAAAATAATGGCATAATATTTTTTTATGGGATGGAGGAAGGAGTTTCAATTTATTAATCTAGCTAGGTTAACCTTTTCCAGGAGAAGCGTATTTAATCCGTATTTAAATCACTGCTTTAAAAATTGTATAAGACTTGAATGAAACCAGAAAAGTTTTATGTCTAAGTATTAGAAATTGAGTTGTCTTATAGGCAATGGGTGAACTATGTGATAGGTATTGCTTTAAGCAGAATAACTAACGACAAACTTATCCATGTTGCCTGATATAACTTCATTGTTTGACACAGTTCTGCGTCTTATCTAGTTTGAGTAAATGGAAAGCTAACTATCACGTGTTATCCTGAAGGCGTGAATTACCTCGTGTTTGTATTAAAAATAGTACTTTGTAATGTTCCGCTATAAACTGCGATATGAGCTTTGTATGACGATACTCTTGACAAATTGTCTATTGCTATAACTAGTAGGCGGTACAGGTGGTTACGTATATGATAAACATTGCAGTAACATCAGATCACTACATGGATTATGTCTGCAGCATACCTACAATATTAGGAAAATCGAAGATCTAAGGATTTTTTAAAAGAAGTATTTGTAGACGGCGTATGCAACCGTTGCAATTGAGTTATTTTTTATTTTATTTTTGCATACAGTCTTAATACATGTTTATGTTTGTTTTGTACCATTAAACGACAAATTGTTTGTATTGGTGCTCACATTCGCTATAGGAATGATCCGTGATATAATAGCGCGTTTTATATTATTATAATTTAACACATTGAAGGATACTGAACAAGACACAATAGAAGTTTTATTGTTATAACTTTGAGGGGTTAAGTGTTGCGCAAAGTGTTAAAACCAAATACAATATCAAAAAGTGTCATCTCTAATTATATAAATACTAGCTTCCGCCCGCGGCTTCGCCCGCCAGGTATGTCGATAAAAACTATCCTATGTCTTTCCACGGGATGCAATCTATCTCTCTGCCAAATTTTATTGAAATCCGTTCAGTGGTTTAGGCGTGAAAAGGTAACATACAGACAGACAGACAGAGGTACTTTCGAATTTATAATATTAGTATGGATTTTAAAACTTTGTTCCGAACCTACATGTGGCAATACACTCAATGAATTCGATCCTGTTGACTAATTTTATACTTACTTGCAAAAAGACTAACGTCTCCATCTAAAGAAACAATCATGATTTAGGTAAATAAATATTCATCATCATTTGTATTTACTCTCATTTTGGTGCTATCTTGTCTTATTATTTGTTTCTGTCATTCTTTTCTTAGCATCGGGCACCCTAATTGTGTACCACACTATCACTTATCCATTGCTTCATAACTTCGAAAAATGTGACTGCTGAACGACGTAAATAACGCAATGAATGTTGTTGAACTGTCAAAATGAAACCCATTGCTACTGATAGTGTGTTATGCAATTACCCGCTGGTTTTAATTGACTATTTTAATTTTTACACGTGCTAACAACCACGTTAAAGACGGTTAGACGCGTTTCATTAGTTTTCGAAAATTCAGTATACCCAGTTAAACTGTTTCTACTACCAACTTAACTTATAACAACTACAAACTAAAGGTAAATCTAATACAACATTTAATATTGTCCTAGAGCACTACAAGACAAATACAATTAAACAAATATGATACACCACAGCCGCTTGAGGTCATGTGTGGAATATAAAACACTTTTATGTGCGATTGCGTCCACAGTTGATCACATTTAACGAGAGTGTAGAGAAGACGGTTTAGAGCCCCCAATAAAACAATAAACGCGCTCTTATCACGCGTTATCAAACGCAGCAAACATTAAATTTATTTGTACGCGTTCCTTGTTAATGTACTCGTAAATACGTTTGTACGGACCGACGTTTGTTCTACACTGACATGATAACGTACACTAATTATATTCCTTTTAAAATTACAACAAGTATGAAGGTGGTTATGCGAAATGAATAGCAAATCCTACCGATTATGTTATGTCTATTTATTCATATAATCCTATTGATTTATATTTCAAGAAATAGTCATTCAATACGATTATATGAAATTAGAGGATTGTGTTGATGACTTTAATGATTATAATTCTGTAGTCAAATTAATAAATTAATAAATATAATTATATTTGTTACGGTTGCGAATCATATTTTAATCAACATACGATCTGACTGGCCTGCAAATTGCAAAAAACGTAAGAATATTTGAATTTCGCGGTAGATGTCACATGTCTTCAAATTTTTACTTCTAAGACATGTCGGGCTCCTCACGCTGTCTTCTTTCATGCGCTAAAATAGCATTAATAGAGTCGCAATATCTCATTTCGGCATTCATTTCGGCTTCTCGAATATGTATCATTTTATCTAGTACAAGGTGTTTCAATTTTTGTATGTCATGTACATTTTGGTGGATTGTCGACAACATTTGCTCTCAAAGCGGTGAAGGAAGACAGCGTGAGGAGTCCGACATGTCTTGGAACTAAAAATTCGAAGACATGTGACATCTACCAAACCGCACTGGGCCCGCGTGGTAGATTGCAGCCTCCCTCACAAATAGAGGAGGCCTATGTCCCAGCAGTGGAAACATTATACATAGATTAACTATGTAACAATATTTTATAGAATAGTAAGTTATTGTTGTTGTAGTAGGTATGTGAGAGAGTTAGTGACTGAAACAAACTATCACCAGTTTTAAAATAAATTATCGTTTCTCAATGTTCATCCTGTATGTAGATAATAATATAAAATACCACTGTCTGAAACTTGCAATTTTTTATTTTTTATTCAACTACACCAATCAGCATGTCAATGGAAAAGGCTAAATGTTTTCAGTACAGCATTTATTATTTAAATTAAAAATAAACAGTACATTAAAATAAAGAAAGACTTTCAATGCGGTCACATTTTTAATTGTAATTACTGACAGCATTTCCAGCTATCAATTGTACGGTTCGTGACTTTTCCCAAAACAATGGGATCACAGCATGTTACAGCGAAGACGACGACTTTAAATAAACATCGATAAAAAACAGTTATAACGATATTAACAATGGAAAATAACGTGCATTTCACCACGTTGCTGTAATGAAAATAAACTTGCTCTGAAGAGAATCTTCACAAATGTAGAGCTAACACAAAATATACTGATGTAGTTGTTCACATGATAGTTTATTTGTTGAACTTTTAAAATGGATCAGGATATTCTTCAATCCTATTAAAATATTATTTAAGTACACAACGATTTATTGATATCAGATTAGACAGTGAAGTTTATTTTTTCAGTAGTTAAATTGTTACAAGCAATAACCACAACAACCGGTCAAAAATACAAGCATTCTAAATTATTATAATCGTTCAATATAACATTTTTATTATGTTTTTTCACATTCACAAAATTTATTGAAAAGCATGCATGTGTTGGTCTCATATGGCGGGCGCTATAAATAAGGGCGCGCTCACACGGCCGCGTCTCCAGTGACTAATTTGTTAACAAGTGTTCGGGGACACTTAATTACGCTGCAAGCAGCGGGGCGTCATCGTCGTTCAACGAATACATTACTTTGTCAAGATATCCTTGTTAAATAATGCGGCTATTAGTAACCTTAATTGAATTTATGAAAGCATGCACGTTTCATGTTTTGCTTCCGTGATAACTTAATTGATGAGCTTTCTCTTGTGCAATTGGAAAGCGTAATTATGATAGATTGGTCTAGCTTGAAATGAAATAACTTACATTGGGATTTACAGGCAAAATATTTAATAAGCTATTATAGGTATGCAACTTGCAAATCTATTAATAGAAATGTTTATGTTATAAAGTTTATACGAGAACCGTTTAAATGTTACTTCATTCATACGATCAGAAGGCCAATTCTCGTAATTTAAAACGTTCAAAATCTAGTCGCAGTCTCATCTCAGCGACAAACAAATGTCAAAAACTTGTCAAAATGTAGGGAAATTAGAGGTATTTTTGACAGATTGAGACTGAGATCAGACTGTGAACGTTCTTAAAATTACGAGAATTGCCCCTCAGATACTATCACCTAGTTGAAATTGTTTATTTTAAGACAATTTACATTAAATGTCACACAAGTCTGTCATGTGAACTTGTTATCTAATATAATATTTCTCAAGGAAACGCAATTAATCACTATGACTGTTGATGTTGATGTTTTCGTTGGTTCATTAATGAAAATATCTATTTTACTTTTACACTGTGATCATGTTATAAACGTTCAAACGTTTGTTTCATCCAGGAATCGAAACCGTAACCCGTAAAATGGATATATTTTCGTTGGATCCCGCTTTTGAATCCCATTTTTTAGGTATTAACGATGGATCCCATTTCCTATTTCCGTTGAATCCCATGTTAAAACAAAATGTGTACTTTTCAGTACAAAAGTGATTTTATAGACCTTTATCAAATACTAGCAGTGCCCTGCGGTGTCACCCACGTTAATGTGAGGAAAAAACTTACTCGAATATATTCCATTACTTTAAGAGTATTACATAAGATTATTACTTAGTACATTAATATATTACATATCACAAATATATTCTTATAATAACAAAAAAAAAGTTATTTATTATTTTATTAAGAAAATAGAAACAATATCTCTGAAATCACTGAGCCTAAAATAAAATTTCAAGATTCCAGGAGATCCTATCAGAAGTCGGGTCTCAAAATAACATAGCAAATCTCTCAATATACTGCGTCCATACCTACTTACCTACATTTGGTCATAGTCAAAACATGTTCAGGAAGTTATATTCAGTTTAAAGTTGGTATTTTTAAATGTTATGCCTAAAACACTTTTATAATAATAAGATTTTGGCATTTTCTATGTCAAGTAACAGCCAAGGGGGTTAATTGTAGACTTTCGCTGTAATAGTAAGAAATGCTCAAGATGTTATTCCCCATAAGAAAACAGTACATTTCTTTTCTGGCACTTAAATTTTTGGGTACGTTACTCAAGTAAACTAATAGAAACAAAAACTACCAAGCTCATACAACTAACAACACATATGTATTAAAAAGTAAAGTGATTGCGGAATACCCAATTTATACAATTCATTTATCATCATTCCCAAAGTTTTGCTCAGCCTACCTAAAAAATGTATACTTTGATTATATGTAACCCCAGAAAGTCATCACAACGTGTAATAAATTGTTAGAGCGCCTCCTCAGCATCATTGACGTATGGTTCGTCAGCCGTCGACCTCCGTCAGCGTCAGTCGCTCAAGTTTACTGTCACCGAAATGCAGCTGACGGCTGACGTTGATGACGATCGGCGTTTGCACTTATGTATGTCATCTGTCTGTGTGGCTCATTACAGATTACTGTTACTATCAGCCTGGTTATTCTGACCCCCAGCATATTGGGCATACGAAATCGTTGATAGTCTAGTCCCATTTTTATTATATTTGCGTCAGTGATTTCTTTTCTATGTGGGTAACAGACACTGTGCTTCTTCCTATTATGATGATGGTTGTACTAACATGTCATTCTCTGTCTAGTATGGGCTGAGACCGGCGAGTTCCGAGACAGTGGCCACTCATCACTAGCGTCAGTCGGCTCCGGAGTGGATCAGTCATCTCTGTACGCGCCACCACGACCAAGACGCGACAGAAAGCCCACTGACGACAGTGAGTATTTTTGTAAGTTATCTCTCCATCTAAGTAATTCTAAATTTATTATGAAACATTACACTTTTTAGATTCAAGGAAAACTTTTGATGACATTCATTTATAGATTTTTTCACGAGTTTCTGAAATTAGACAAATTATATTTTTATTATAAAGTTCCAATCGGAGAGTTTTCCTTTAAACTAAAAACCACGTCGTTTACAAGTACTTTTATTGATTTCTTTCAAAAAGCTTCTTACTAATTCTTCATATTAGATTGAAGTTATGGGTAGTTAACTTTATACGTAAACCAGATATTGATAGGCTAACAAAGTTGTTAGTGTACTTTTTTTGAAAGGTTTCTATAGAGATACACGAATGCGTGAACATGCTGTCATGTTGCAGAGATAAATTCCTTTGACGTCAATCGAGCACGTTTTGTTTAAATATATTATTTTCGCGTCGTTATCACTAAAAGAAAACACTACGTTTTACAGAATAAAAACAAAGCAATTAAACTGCTGGACCACACAAAGTGACAAGCTTAAAACTGAAAGTAAACCCAGTAAGCGTAGGGAAATCTATGGCAAATACGGCCGCGCGTTATTCTAATGCTTTCACAAATAGCCGCGCGAGCACGGTGCGCGGTTACCTAACGGTGCGGTATATCGCGGCCCTAACTTTATGCACTACGTACGTCCATTTCGCTCTAATTGCTCTTTTATTTACACTGGCTGATTTCATTAGCTTTCTTTGTAGAGAAAGAAATGGTAATTATATTGTACGGCAGGCGTCGTGAGCAAAATTGTTCGATTTTGTCATTTCTTTTGTTCCTTTCACGTTTGGATCACATACTTAATTCAATCATGCATTCAACAACTGGGTCACACTACCCACAATAACAATAAGCAAGTGCGAGCTATTGCTATATTGTGTGTAATTAATTAATATAATGTGTGTAATGTTCTAATAAGACAATTATCACCAAATTAATATTAGGTACGTGATTGAACGGGCGCCGTCAGTTGGGACTGGTCATCACTTGGCTGCCTCGGCTTATTTTTAATTATTTTACTTTTGGATTATTGTTTTGTTAAGTACTATTTGCTGTACTCTGGACACTTTAACGCGTACGTATATTTTTTTTTTACATCGTTCTCACATATAATTATAAATTCAACATTAATGATGTAACTAATATTTTTGTAAAATATAATTTAAAAGAGTGTCCATGGAGTTTCTTGCCCGTTCTTCTCCATAGGTACCTACGCTTTGGAATGGGCAACTAGCTTCATATTTTCTGACTGACCTATTGACAATTCAAAAGTGCCTGTAAATGGTTTAATTGAAATAAATGCTTTGAGTTTGAGTTTGAGTTTGAGTTTTGACGATGCATGTCCACACGTTTGCGCAATTACCGGATTGTCTTAACTGTCTGCATTATGATGCTATAGTATTAAGCAATTAACGGCATGTAGGTACAGATGATGTGTAGAGGTGGGTATTTATTATCGAGTTGTGCATGACTAAACAAATATATCTGCCATTAAACTTTTGATAGGCTGCTTGTGTTGTTATTATAATATTTGAGATTTTTTGCATCATAAGTAATGAACGACTAATCGAATTACTGTCAAAATGAATGGAATGATAAAGTAAAGCCATTTAAATCCATGTAAATAAGTAGAATATAATAATCATAGCTACCTTATTCGTATAGTTATCATAAAAATCGTAGCGGCTGTGTTTATATACTACGCGCATCCTACATTCTGAAGCCCTTCGATAAAAATCATTATAGTAAGAATGTACACTCGTTGTAAACTATTTGAAAGTAAACACATTAAAGGAAACGTTGCGATGTTTTATCAAAATCGAGTGTCGGCTTTGAAGTGGCAACATGTTTTGATATCGGTAACACATGTAACTACGCTGTTTACCAACCCGCTCTTGTCATGTCGGCCAAACGCAAAGGCATAGATTAAATATGTTACCTACTAACGCAAAGGTTAGTTTGAAATGATGGATGGGTCGGCGAACGCTCAAAGCGTATCGCTGATAAACGCTATCGACGCGTTATCGACGCGTATCGGACTTATCTAGGGTTGTCACAACCTCAAGCGAGCGACAGACGATTCAACTTTATATGGTCCGTGGCCTTGTGTATTTTCTGAAGTTTCAGAATAATTGGGTGCCGTTTGTCAGTAGTCGTACTTTACGGGCTTAAATTGTTGAGCGAAAATTAATTTATGTAATGATTTGTCTACCCTTAAACTTGAAAAGTTACACTGAAGAAACGACGTTATTTACCTCTACATTCCACCCGCCTTTCAGATATGGCATTTTTCTGATTTCGTTGGCAGCCCTAGTACATAGTATCGGCGGATAATGATCGTGGTTGAGGATGGCATCGGTAGCCGGGTGCGTAACCTAGCTGAGACCATAATCCCGCCTTGTTCATTATACACCAATAAGATTGAAGACTGCCACAGATTTGCGCTTTTCACTTTTCAAACACTTGGACTTTATCGCAGTGTCTACATAAGACTTATGTACGAGTAAATTCTGTTTCCGTTTTATGGGATTCTCAAGTTGTAGTTGTTGTTCGTGCTTATAAAGATTTTTCTAATGAATTTCTCCATTTATTTATTTTACCATTTTTTTGTTTCAAATAGCTAAGGATATTTTTTTTTTATAAAAATAAATATCACAGAATGTAGTACCTACTTATAGACAATACATCTGACGACTAATCAATTTAGATAGAGACGCAATAAGTTACTAGTGTATTGAAAAAGACCAGAGGGGCAATTCTCGTAATTTTAAGAACGTTCACAGTCTGATCTCAGTCTCAATCTGTCAAAAATGCTTCTAATTTCTCTACATTTTGACAAGTTTTTGACATTTGTTTGTCGCTGAGATGAGACTGCGACTAAATTTTGAATGTTTTAAATTACGAGAATTGGCCTTCTATCCTGTTTGTGTGACCTGTTTCAGTCATTTCACCTCAATAATTCAATAACGTGTGCGCTTTTCGAATAATTTTCAGCTTTATTTATACTTTCGTACCTAAACTCAAGGTAGATAAGAGAGAACAAAATAAACCCATGATAAATCGATATTCATTAACATTTTTGATAAGCGTTTATTTATATTTTAATTTTCAAGTACTAACAATTTGGATAGCTTGATGTAGGTATAATATCGAACAGTGATGATTATTTAACAATGTTCAATCAAGATAAGCGCCCGCAATAAAAGTATAAACGTTAATCCGATATGTAATAAACGAAATTACAAGTTAAAACAATTTATTATCAATGTAAAACACGCAATTTTATTCATAACGCTACTGTTCATGTCGAAACTTTTGGGTATTTATATAATGAAATAAAATATTCATTGGGCGCAGAGATTTACCAGGATTTTTTTTTTGTTAATCTTTACATAATCTGATTTGGTATTATTGATATTTGATTGATTAAGTAGATTGAAAGACAGATTGATATCTTTTTTTAATCGCCAGGAAAAACCAGACATAATTACTTACCTACAACATGCAATTGTTTGTTTTGTTAAAGATAACAGTTGCAAATACTCGTAATGATAACCTACCAATTATGTAAAATAAAATTATTTCAACGTTGAAGCCTTTCAGAACTTGCATTACTGCTACATCAAAACACATTTATCGATAGAGCCTAAATCGTTTCATACAGTGTAACCGCGCTGCTTTTTGACACCGATGTTCATTCAGTAGTGACCTCTATTGCAGCTAGAGACAATAGGTACATTGACACAGGGATTTCGAGCAAAGCCAATATACGCGGCTTGATTGCGATCGACGCGTTATCAGTAACGAATTGATGTAATAACAACACCGTATCACTTGTCCCCTCGCACCGATACAGTTTTCGAGGGAATTTTAACGTCGTACAATCACACGGGTATGTAGGACTTGCAGTAGTTGGGGAATAGCTGGTGGAAAAACGGGTTTTATCTCTGGTATTTAGAGTATTTTATTTGGAAGAACGTTACACTGCGTTGTGGCCTTTGGCTCTTGAGGGAAGGATGAGTACATGACTCTCTTCCTCTAGGGTAGTAATGGTTACATATTTATGAATGTCATTTCATATTTTACAGCCATGGCTATATTCTGTACTGCATATAGCTGCAGTGCAGTGCTGCAGTAGCTATTTGCTTTTTTTTACACTTAAGTCGACATACGTTCATCAAAATTATGCCACTACACTTAGGTGATATGTCTGGGAATCCAGCTTTAAATAACCCAACTGCAATGTTCATAGCACATCTATCGTAAGTTCTTTACAATAACCCTTATTTAAATATAGTTAAAATGAAAAAGTGATTTTATTACGGTCGTTAAAATGTTCCTGAATACCTCGACATTATTACATTTTCTTTCAATAAAATTCTTTATTTCCCCATTCTGATTACACGCTGATATAATCGCCCGTTAAAAATATGAACCGAAAATAGATTTTATTGCATGTAAGTGATATAAATTACGTGAAGTGTGACGTCGCTCATCGAGATCAACGAATTTACGGCACTGTCGTAAAAGTATTAGGTGCGCTTGCGCCTAATCCTCCGCCGCATTATGGGCTTGCTACCGGTACTTGCCGACCGTGGCCCTGATTCTATATTTTTATCTAAATAATATTAAATGGGAAAAACTTTTAATATAATATGTTGCTATGATTGTTTTTTATACTTTTGGGAATAATGTTATGTCGCATAAACACCGTGTAATTACAAAAAAACGTTATAGTTGTTGAATAAAGTATCTGAAAAGCCCAATTTGTATGGTTTCTATGTACTTGAAAGACATATCTCGCTAAAAAGGGTTTAATTTATAGATAGAGGTTATATTTTAGAGAACAGCCTACAGCATACATCCTTGATCTATGTATTTGGATAACTATTTTTCAACTGAATCAATCAAAATTAAATTCAAATCAAGTAAACATAAAACATAACCAACAAACTTGATGCAGCAACTTGTCCTATACACATACTCAAAACTTCATCCCTAAACTCCATAACTTGGAACTAAATTCCACTATCTATTCAGGCAATCGTCCGCTAACGTCTGAGCCGACGATAAAGACGGAGTCTACGACTCCGGGCGTCGGGCCCGACGAGCCCTCCATGGACGACAAGGGCGACAAGAAGAACAAGAGACAGCGACGTCAGAGGACGCACTTCACCAGCCAACAGCTGCAGGAACTTGAAGCCACCTTCGCGAGGAACCGTTATCCAGATATGTCCACGCGTGAAGAGATCGCCATGTGGACCAATCTTACAGAAGCGAGAGTGAGGGTAAGAATCGATATATCTACGTTTAGTTAGTGTCTATTTTTTTTTGTAGCAATTCATAAATCAGAACAGTAGGATAATGTATACCTAGGTATTGCGATCATAATTATTGGACAACGTTCCTTATAGATATCGCTATTATATTTGTATTCAAAACGTAAATTGGGTGTCACATATTGGGTATTTTCAGCCACAAAATAGTTAATGGCAATCCGCTTTTTATGTCCTTGCAGCAACGTGACAGGAGAGCGAGTGCATTACAATATTAACGAGCTAGATGTTTAGGCTAATCGTCGCATCCGGCGCGTCTTCGGTATTTTTGTGCCGTGCCGGCCGACGGAACACGGAATCCCTTAATCCTCGAGGATTTGATGCGTCTATTTCGGTCTCTTCATAATCCCCGGCTTAAGTCTGATCGCATCCACACTCACTGTCAATAGTTTTGGAAGGCCCCTGTTAGAGATTCTGCGGTTGCAGCCGAGTTTGTAGTGTTTAGCTTGTATTGAATTCATAAAATAGTTTACGGTTTCTTTGGCATGTGGAGTGGTTAGTTTGGATAATCTCTTGAACATGTGTATCAAGCGAATTCTTAGAATTTATTCATAAGCATTTTTAAAACTAACGTACTTCAATGTTAGATTTTTATTCATTCTCAGTTTCATTTGGAAGAACTTTGAATTGATTATTGTCGAGTATTTCATCGTGACATGATAAATTGAGTTTTAAATGAAACAACTGTGATAAATCACTCTAAGTAGGTATCTTTTTTCATTTCCATCAGAGAAAATCTCCAAGAATTTGGCAAGTGTCGTTTGTCATCAATTATTTACGGGTACTGACTCCGATCCAGTAACGTAGTAGTGGAAACAGATAGTATTAGTTTTAATTATTTGTCATAATATAATTGCAATTTAGTTAATAGAAAATATGTTTGTGGGTAACCATAAGTTTCTTTTGTATAGGTAGACAAATGTTTGGAAGTATAAAACGAACATGTCTTTCATGAAGAGTTTACAGTTAAAACACCGCTACACAGTCAAATTCAATGAATATGACTGAAAATTACAGCGTTAAAATAATTTCAAGCTAACCGTAACATTGCGAAGAATGATCCCGCCACAAATACACTGTGGGCAATTAATTACTCGGTTATCACATGCAGATACGTGTAAATCGATACTTTATGAGTCGAGCGCGTTGCTTCAAGTGTTAGGTATTCGTTTCAGTGTACTCGACTGCATGGATCATACGCGTGTGTTCTTCAAAACATTCCCATTTGTATGCGCTAGGGCTGTGCGCCGTGCGGGTGCGTCTCAAGTTTTATCGTAATTGAAGTTGAAGTAGTTTTCTCGAGTGCCAGTTATCATTTCCGTTTGGTTTTTCATGTACCGAGAGCCTAGAACTGATAGGTAGATAGGCTTTTACAGCTTTTCGGTATTATGAAGGTACCTTGTTTTCGCTAGATATTGTTTCTTTACATGTGTTACTTACTGAAAACAAAATCTCAATAACAAAGCAACAATAAAGTGTGGTCGCATCGTTAATCAAGAGCAAAGAAAATAATAATAATTGTTCGTACCATTTCCACACGAAAAATTTTATAGAACGACTTACATTTAATGAAATTAGCACATGTGTACCTTTTCAAAAGCTTTTGACTTGCTGCATCCCCAATTATTTGCCCGAGTCGCCTTAAGATAATACATTTTTGTGCTCGTACCACCGATTATCAGGAATCTTCTAGTAATGGATAGTGTTCACATGTAGAGCCATAACATAACATAATCAGCCTATAATGTTTCCACTGCTGGGACACAAGCCTCCTCTCTGTGCGAGGGAGTGGGCCGTAATCCACCATGCGGGCCCAGGGCGGGTTGGTAGATGCCACATTTTTCGAATTTTTGGTTCTAGGACATGCCGGTTTCCTCACGATGTAGAGCCAGCTTGTCAAAAAATTTTAACGTATTTTAGACATACAATGAAAAATACCAAAAATATTATAATGATAATGATGCAATATTCTAATTCAGCCAGCCCTAAACAGGGGATTATGGTCCGTTCGTCCGCTCAGCGCCGCCGCGCCGCGCGCCGTCTAATAAATCTGTGCGCGCGCGCACCGATAAATCGTTGAACATTATTTTTGTTACCAACTCATTAGGGTCATTGCCTGCTTATTGACTCAATTAGCGCTCGTAAAATATGATAGTCGTACGTTTTGCTTTGTGTTTTCTTAAACACGTATTTCCGTGCAAATTATATTTGTCAAATCAAACCACATTTTGTGTGTGTTGTTACTTTAAATGTTTTATTATTTTGCGACATTCTTGTTATTTTACACCTTATTTTGATATAATGAGGTCAGTGACAGGTAATCAAACCATAGCTCGAAGCGAGTGAGTGAGTGCAAGATAGAACATTAGCAAAGGTTACGATTTTCCAATAGTCAAATAGTTCTACAAAAACTGCTTTTTTTGTCCGGGTACCATAATCACAAGAGAGTTATTACATACATCACTAATTTGGGATCAGTTTTTGCTCCACAGCAATTTGTAAACGTAAAACCGCCCTCTGGCAGTTTTCCTTTCTGAGAAACGAAGCGACACGAGCCGCATCGTCGCGCGTCGTCGCCAATCGTCCGTGAAACAGCTCTTGACACATTTCATTTGACGCGATCGAGACCGCCCCGTCTGTTGCGTGACGTCGTATTAGAACATCCATCTTACATACAAATAGATTATTTCACTATTGACGTATTAGACAGACCTTGCCTGAATATTATTGTAAATTGAACTACTTGTTTTGATGTCTAGTGAAAACACATAATATTATTTCGTGAAATCTTAGGTGGTCTAAAATAGATATCGATAATCTATAGAAGTAGTCATTGCGTCAGAGGAAAGAGAGTATCAATACTTTGTGAACGAAGCTTCCTCCACTCTCATTCTCTTTAGTTGTCTTTATGCAAAGTATTCATTCTTTGGTGAAGATACAAACGTAGACGTAACGTAGGTACGTAAACGTAGTCATGCCGATTGTTAGTAGACTTTTAAAGGAATACTATGAGGTACCAATAGCACCAGTAACTGGGTTATGGAGGTCAGATAGGCAGTTGCTCCATGCAAAATACTGGTGTTCAGCTGTATCCGGTTAGACTGGAAGCTGACCCTAACATAGTTGGGAAAAGGCTAGGCAGATGATGACTATAAGATACTGACAAATCCAAGTAGATACGTCAATACTGCTGAAGTCTTTTCAAAAGTCACAAAATACATCTTAATGAAACAAAAAAAAACATAGATATATCAAAGCAATAGTTGTAAGATATAAAAACATTTTAGTGTGTGGATGTGTAAAAAAGGCGTGTATCAAACGCGTCCGCTGACAGGGCAGGCGGCACGAAACATTATTTATTTTACGTGAAAACGGCTCGCCCCAGCGGCTCTCGGTCTGTTTTTGCGATGCTTTTAGTGCACGTCCCTGTCGCCTGTCTCGTTGCATGCAAACAGTTTAGCGAGATTTACCTTGTTTTTACACACTGGCCACGCGTACAAGAACTAACTCTGTGCTCGGATATAGCCGTGATTCTATACTCGATTAGTTAGTGTGCACTGAACCAAATAAATCGTTCTACTGACTTCGATTCACTACATAAATGCATGAGTACCTACCTAACTAGACACACTTCATATATAGTTTTATGAATTAATTTCTATCTAATCATAATGTTGCAACTTTATGTAACCTCCTCCTAATCTACATAATACATTGTTTATACCCAGAAAATCAGATACTTCTCATTTGAAATACGAGCAAAATAATTTAGTTTAACTAAAATGAGTCACCTAACTAATCATGAAATAAACCTCCTTGACATCGCTAACTCCGCTAAGGCATCCCCATCAATATTGACATTTACAATACAAACAAATGTTGCTATAAATAAATTATTAAATAACATTGTCATGTTCTAACCACGGCTGGCCCGATCCCAACCGGTAGTCTCCGTAATAATCTTACACGAAGAATTTGTTTCAGTAAACAAGAGATACGGTATTAACGCATTTCAATTACAAAATTGATTTCACTCTGAGTTGCCATGTATTCGTGATCCCGGAGAGTTTACTTTGTACGCAAAGTTTTAGAGTTTATTATTGCAAGTCGTAGGTACGTTAAATCGAGGTTGAGCGGCTGGCATACTAGATGTCCAATGAGTTATGCCAATTATGTTTTGATAGGCTTACGGTATAGTGTTGTGATCCCGCGGACTTTGCTCGGCGTTAGCATGGAATTTATATCAATGAATGGGAGCTAAGCACCTCACTGTCAGATACTGCGGTTGTATAACTATCGATTTTGCGCCAAATCAACTTCAGTAATCCAATGATTTCAAAAGTAGTAATATTGTCAATCCCTGTTTTCTAAACACAGGAGAATTTTTCGCAATAATTGTCAGATTTCGCATACTTCGTTACATACTTCGTTCCGCATATTTTTGTTTTCAAAATCTTTTGTTCAATCAGTTATTTCAGCGTTATGTAACAATTAGAACACGGTTTCGTTGAAAAATTTTTAAGACGGTCTGTGGTTACTGTTACTAGAGTATTGTCTATAATATGGAAGTTACTGCCGCTTGGCTCGGCAGGGTGCATTTAATAATCTACTCAACGCTAGGGGCGTCAGCGACTGGTCACGACAGATTAACAGCGGCTAGCCCACAGCATCGCTGTTTGTTAGAATTAACTATATAGCAAGGCTATGCACTTTAATGGGCTAGGCTACAACGCGTCTAATAATCCAGTGTTATTTTTGTTGAACTGTGATTAAAATATTTAGGAATTTAGAGTTTTTTTTTTATATTTGCATCATGGCAAATAAAATAAATAGCGTAGCATGGCATAGTAATAAATCATTACCTAAAACTAGAAATATCTTCCGATCCTATGAAGATAAGTTACTTTTTATTATTATTTCGGCACTACGAATGCATTGGCAACCCTGATTCAACACGAGTCAATCCCGAGTTTATTATGCTATATCCATTTATGCGAGCGCGTGTTTATTTGACTTTGGAATAGTCTCGGACTAAATCGCACCAGCAATAATAGTTCCACTTGCTTACGACATAAGAACTATAATCCAATGCCTGTAAACTATGGCCATCCTGTCGGATAAACCGTAGTTTGATTGATGACACTAATAAAACTGTGATTCCAGTTTAATTTAAATTTAAGGCAATTTAGCGACCCTGTGGTTCTGCTGACCGTAAAATAACTTCATTACTGGTGCTGGGGCGTGCCATCATTCATCACTAGTAACCTAATGAATTTAGAAAGTCCACAATTTATTCGGCTCGTGTTAATATCTGATATTAAGTTGGATAGAGTTTCCTTAACTAGAGATTCTGGATTTCAAAATTTCGGAAAAGATATTACCAAGAAGTTCTTGCACATATTTTTGCCGTTAAAAGACAATATATATTAGATAGGTAGTAATTTATATAATTACATGGCACATAATCTAGAAATTTTATAACTAACAAATTGGTTCGGAGATTATTCATTGTTATACGCAGTAGGAACAGGAGCACAACTTCTATGATAGAAGCTCCGGTTTACTTATTTTAAACGTAGTTTTTCAAGACTTTCTTCGCAAATGAAATGCTCTAATTAATGACCTCATAGCTAGTTCATAACTTTGAAATTTCAAGTTCTACGAATTTTCGTAGCACCCGTAGCAAATGCTACGAATACTTGATTTCAGTGTTATGATTCCCGTGCATATACTAATTATATGCTATGCACATATTGAACTTATTCCATACTTAAATGCCGAAAAGAGAGTGTATTATCAACTCTGCCTACCCCTTTAGACAATTTTATCGTGAATTTTTATTGTTATGTCCTTCACGACTATGATAGAGCCGCAGAAATGTTAATTAATGTAAATGATTTTCTTAGACAATTGGCTTCCACATTCAAATTGCAGGGTCTACGATGCTATAATACGATGATACAAGCACCCGTAGCACTTGCAACGAATAATTAATAATTGATAGTGCTAATATAATTTCCCGAGCACATTCTTTACTATGCTCGTTACAGGCATGTATCAGTAGGTATTCGGGCAAGCAGCTCAGACATTTATGAAACTTATACGATACTTGACTGCCGAGAAGAAAGTGTATTTTACTACTATCTGGCTACCCCTTCTTCGAAGGATTTAGCATAGAAGTTATGTTATGTTCTTTATTGCTTTATCATTAGGCTGCACTAAGGTTAATATAAATGTTTTGCCAAAATAATAAAAAAAAAAGATAATTCTAAGGTCTACGAACCTTCGTAGCATCCGTAGCTAGTGCTACGAATAATTAATAGTGGTTTTATAATTTCCCGAGCAGATAATATGCTACGTTCGTTGAAGGCATGTGTCAGTAGGTATTCGGGCGTGCTCGCAGGCTCACATTAATCTTGCGTTACATGCGCTGCCTGCCGCATGATAACTTGATAACCCAGACATCTACCGTCAGGCTGCCCAGCCGCGCGTCACGTCGGACGACTGACGCCTTTTCATCATTGAACTCTTGTTTCGATACCGTATCAAGTTCTCGGCAACTGCTAATAATAACATAATTTTTATTGCCGTGCATTTATGGTTTTCATCCCACATTCTCGTAATTTTATTAGCGCAGCCGTCATAGATACACTTTTAATGACCGTTTTTGAAGGCCATTGAAAGCTTTTAGATTCTTACCATTTGTGTTTTTATTGGTTACTAGCTTTAGCCCGCCGCCGCGCCGCTTCGACCACGTGGATGTCTGTTTACCGGGATAAAAAGTATTCTGTGTGTTATTATAAAGTATCTGTTTGCCAAATTTCATCCAAATCTGTGCAACCGTTTTTGCGTGATTAACGTACAAACTTTCACATTTATAATATTACTAGCTGCGCTCCGCGGTTTCACCAGCATAAGTGTCAATCCCGTGGGAATATCGAGATAAAAAGCCAAATCCGTTCAGCCGTTTGTGCGTGAAGAAGTAACAAACATACAAACACACTCACAAACTCTCGCCTTTATAATATT
The DNA here is from genome assembly GCA_963669345.1 of Gortyna flavago. NCBI lineage: Eukaryota > Metazoa > Arthropoda > Insecta > Lepidoptera > Noctuidae > Gortyna > Gortyna flavago. The sequence continues at coordinate 15,069,002 of OY770129.1, forward strand.
ATATTTGTGATTTCCATTGAAAGAATTGAGAAATCAATATTATTATAAATTTCTCATAAGCCGGTAAGTTATATAGTTGTACAAGAAAATAAATTCTACTTTGGTTTATAAGAATCACATTATCGTGTTTGTATTGAATCCGAACTAGCCATAAAAGCTGTAATAAGGACTTGGGTAATGCACACATTTGTATTCGGCTTCGCGGCTATATAATGCGAATTTACTTATCGTTTTGAAGAAAGTGGGCAATTAATTGCAATTTTGCGACCACAAGTATTGCTGATAGAACATTGCTTTCAAATTATATTCAGGACTAATCCAGGGTTTAAAAAATTACCAGGCAACAAAAATCCGAAGAATATCAACAATATAAGCGATAGCTGTCTGTTTGTACTGTACGAGTAATAAAAGCCAGTAGCTTTTGTTACTCGTACAGTCGGAATCGACTAGGTGTGTCTTGGGTAATATCATTTCAAATCATGCGTGAAACCACTAATAGAATTTGTCACAATCTCGCGTAGGTGTTAACCCTTCAAATGCGACAAACAACCGGCTCGTGGAATAAATTAAAGCGAACACGCATTAGTATCGATTTCGGAAGCATTAAAAAGTGTCGGGGAGTCTCCTTGCCGGGTGACGGAGGGCGCGGGTCGGTCACCATCCTGCAATAATATATTTAAAGGATTAGCCCCGCGTCGCGCGGCGCAATATCGCGACCCTCCTCGGGTCCCGGCGCCCCGCCGCGCGCTCGCTGTCCGCCGCTATTCAAATAATGGAAATTATTTCCACATATGTGCACCTAAATAAATATCATTCCGACGTCATTATTGAACACCCCCGATGTTTCTGTGGAGTTATTTTCACCCGTTTGTTCGCGGTCTGAATGGGAAATAGCGGATGTGTGAAGCTTTTTGTTTTGGTAATGGAAGTGCCCACATATTGGTTGGTTTCAATGCCATTAATATAATGTGTATTTGAAATTGATAAAAATGTCGAGTTCAAAATCTTTACATCTCCACATGCGTGTGTATTTAGATAGTAAAGCGCGGTTTACCTGTGTCAGTCTGTGTACGAAACATGCGCTCATGCGAATTTGTGAAATTTATGTTTCGAAAAATAAACGATTGTATATGGGGTGGAAACGACCGTTTATGTTCACTTAACCGAGGAAAGAGGGTATTATTTACCGTTTCGGCTGGGTGAACCCGCCACAGTGAGTGAGACAAATACCGCCGGCGGCACAATATTTATTGCAGTCGCTTCGTGGATTGCGCAATTTATCGCGGAGGTGTCGTCAGAGCGATCGATCGCCGGGTGACGGACGCGGGCCATACATCAGCGCGCGCGTTATCTGCGCTCACGGCGACTTATCACCGCTCGCACTCCGCCTCCACACTGCAACACAGAGCGGCTCCTCGGCGTGCTGCCCCAGTAGCCGCTCATTTATTGCGGCTCGATCAAGTCGCGGCGAGTGGCGGCACCCGTCCCGCCCAATCGCGACGCTCGTTTATCTTCATTTCGCGGCCGCAATTAGACGGGTCGTTGGCTGCGGCGTGCGGCGGGGCGGGGACTCGGCCTCTACGTGGCTCGAATACGCGCGCCACCGCCACGACGTTCTGTCAACTTTGTAATGAGTAAAGTTGATAACTACGCAACGCAAGTCGCGTCCACATCCTGAATCTCGTTAAAACTTATAGAATCGCCATGAAATCACCGGACACCCAATTTACCTGTCTCCAATAATTTACCTCTTACCCCAAAAAAGGTTGCATTGCCTAAAAGTATTAGGTAAAAATATTTTAAAAGACAAGATAGAAATAACAAACGTAGCTAATAAGATAAGATATCAACCATACTGACGATATTTCTTTATTGCAGGTTTGGTTTAAAAATCGAAGAGCGAAATGGCGGAAACGGGAAAGAAACGCTATGAACGCTGCAGCAGCCGCCGCTGCAGACTTCAAGAACGGCTTCAGCACTCAGTTCAACGGCCTCATGCAGCCCTTCCCCGACACGGACGCGCTGTACTCGTCCTACCCGTACAACAACTGGGCCGCCAAGGTGCCCAGCCCGCTCGGCACCAAGAGCTTCCCGTGGCCCGTCAACCCACTGGGCGGCGTCGTGCCGGCCAGCCACCACCAGGGCTCCGTGAACTGCTTCAACACGCCCACGTCCATGGGTGGCGTGGGCGGCGGCGGCATGGGTGGCGTGGCGGGCTCGGGCGGCGTGGGCGGCGGCGTGGCGCCGTGCCCCTACACGCCGCCCAACCCGTACAGCATGTACCGCGCCGAGCCGTGCGTGGCCATGTCGTCGTCCATCGCGTCGCTGCGGCTGAAGGCCAAGCAGCACTCGTCGGGCTTCGGCGGCGGCTACGGCGGCGTGTCGCCCGTGGCGCGCGCGGGCTCGGCGCCGCTGTCGGCGTGCCAGTACGCCGGCGTGGCCGAGCGGCTCTGAGACGAGGCGCGCGGCCGCGACGAGCGCGCGGCCTCCTAGTCGCCGCCGCTGCCCGCGCCGCAGCACGCGCCGCGCCCGCACCCGCTCTACACGCACCTGTGGGACTGGTTCGACTAGCGCGCGCGCAGCGGTCTTGTGCAGCAGACTATACACGTTCCATATGAAACCCGGGCAATAAAAACCTAACGATGACGTTCTAAAGTTACTGTAAATATGTAGTTATGTATGTACGTATACCAAAGCGATGTGTGCAATTTTTACAAGCTTACAATGTACTTAGATTATGTAATGTAAGTGTTTAGTTTAATGTCGAACATTGTACATAAATAAACTTGATAATTTATTTGAAGAAGAAATAACGAGCATTTGAAATCGTAATAGTAATTAATATAGCAATGATAAGTTAATGTTGTTGTTGCAAATGTTTCTTTTTTTGTGTTTTATTGAGAGGAGCTGAACTGACTGTATGCTCAGCCTCTCCACTTAACATTTCGTGCTACGCATTTAATACATGCATATCAAACATATGAATCGAAGTGCTCCCAATGTGAATATATGTATACGCGAGCAATACTGAAGTTATGTTACAACACAAAATTTCCTACCTACATGTTATTATAATAGGATTATCCTGAATTCTCGTTCAAAAATAAATTCAGAGATTGTTGCTTTTTACGTATAAATAAAAAAAAATACAACGTTTAGTTGACGTGTTGCAACAGTTTGATTTGAAATATACCTTAATAATGTAAATATAGGGTATTATGATAATAAGATTGTAATTGAGTACATTTTAAACGAATGATTTTAAACCTTACCTTTAACCAAAATGAATGGTAAGCAAATAAATTCAATGCAAATAGGACGCAATATAAATACTTATTAGGCAATCTTGGTAACAATTTAAGACGATGTTTCCCGCTGCAACTTATTTTTTATCATTTATAAGAATAAGTCGGCAGCTTCACTTTCTCGTAGTATAATATAAACAGTTTTGCTGACTAAACGATTCGCTGAACCTTTCTCAAAATATCTTTCTAAAACCTATTACTATGCTATTTCTGTACCAGATTCTAATATACTAGAACATCCCTACTTTTCTTTTTAGAAAGAGCTCATTTGAACTAATCTTACCAGAGATGATATCTCATTTTAATTTTCACAAATTAATTTTCTCGTTCCATCAGCATTAGATTGAATTGCCAATTTCTGAAAACCAGAGTAATTTACTTTAATTGTGTCTTAGACATTTTTATTACTTCCAGTGTGAAATGAAGATGAGACTCAAATAATTACCTATTATAAAGTGCGGTTGGTAGCCAAAGAAGTTACTTATTTGATAGTGTTGAGGACTTTGATATGTAAATATTTCTCTACACTTGCGCCTACGCTCTACGGCGACTACGACAAATGCTACGCGGCGCTACGGCGATGCTTGCTTAGCTACGAACAGTTTTTTATTCAATTTGTGCCACTATTGTTTTGAAAAAATGGGTGTTTTTATTAATACGTATGAATTCGAAACTAAATCCTGTGTTAAAAAATATTTAAATCTGGAAGTTTTGTTCGCCAATTATTTGTGAAACTACCGTTTGTCGTCGTAGCCAACGTGACTAAATCCAATTAACGACCAGCATTATGTTAATTAAGATTTCTCCGAACATCCATTGCTAGAAATAACTGCTTACACAATGAGATTAGCGTAACCAGGATCTCAATATTTATTAAAATATTTATAACTTAACAGCGTTTATGGATGTAATAATTGTAAAATATTGTAACTATTTAGATATAAACATTCACTAGTTTTAACATTTAATTTAATACACGAATTAGTATATCCTACTTCCGTGTGCCTACCTAACAATGAAGGAAACACTAAATTATGAAAATAAACTATGTAAATATATAGATTTGACTTTAAATAATAATTGATGTGAAATTCGAGGTTTTCGTTTTATACATATCAGAACAAAATATCTGCGAGACGAATAGTTTGTTGAAGTTATTTTGTGAGTAACAATTAAGAGGATACTGATTGTTTTGTAACTTAAAAAAAACCTCTAGTCATAATAAAAGATATCACAGAGTATTTTTGGTTTTTACTATTCATTCTACGTTCCCAACTCCTTTTGAAAGACGTGCAGAAAATCCATGCGTTGTACCTGTGTTTAGTTGTTCATAGAATTCAGAGGAGCAGTTCTCATAATTTTAAGAACATTTACAGTCTGATCTCAGTCTCAATCTGACCAAAATACCTCCAATTTGCCTACATTTTGACAAGTTTTTGACATTTGTTTGTCGCCGAGATGAGACTGCGACAAGATTTTGAACGTTTTAAATTACGAGTATTGGCATTCTGGTACTAAGATAGAGGTATTCTGGTTCTGGTGGCTTCGTAAGACATTGTAATTCTTTACCATCAAAATGAAAGCCTATTTCACCGACTACTAGAAAACATCTCATCACAGAACACATCTATAATGACGGGGGTCGCAAGGATATCTATTACTTATGTGAATACACGACACGCGGATTGGTTCCGTGAGATGTTATTAGGTACCCAGACGGCTAGCCCTTTATCCGTCATACCCGAAAATGATAGGCTTACTATCCGTGAAAATACATACCACAGATACGGCGTAGACGAGATGTTCCTCTATGTCTGATGATATATGACGCCGAGGTGCCGATAATGTAGGTGCAGATCCAAAGAGTAAGTATAAAATCAGATAAGATACCTTTTCATACATCGTGCGGTGTGAAGAAACAAATCGGGCAAATATGGTTTATTATGGACAGTGTCATAATAATATTAGAGTCGGAAATGGAAAATTTACAGGCAGCTCACAAACTGCAATTTTCCTGTGAATTTCTCTCATAACGTGGTTTTTCCGATAAGCCTCAAAAGACTGAAACATCTTGATTAAAATAAATTAAGTGAACCTAGATTTATTATCCTGACTATGTTGAGAACGTTTTTCAGCCTGAACAGACGCTGAAAAGTAGGTAATCCATCTGGATTAATTTTCACTTTAATATTGATTGATTCATAAAAGGCTGTCTCTGAAATCAACGAAATTTATTTTTTATTTTTAGCAAATGTAGTAGAGTAGATACTTATACCTACCAAAGTATAATAGCTACTGTAAATATTTAGTAGTTTACATTTTAAATGATTGATAAAGTGTGTTATTTCGAGTGGCGAAAAATACCTAATGAAATCAATAACTCAATTATTATGCACACAAGTTATCTAACTTATCTTTCGATAATTTACTTACCCCCTTACGTATTATATATTATATATATGTCGCAGCCAACTGGTTAAATTAGCCGTTTAGTTAACCGCCGCCGCATTAACTAGCAGCGCCCCACGGTTTCACCCGCATAAGTATCGATCCCGTGGGAATATCGGAATAAAAACTATCCTATATCCTTTCCCGGTACTAAAACTATCTCTATACCAAATTTCATCTATATCGGTTCAGCGGTTCAGCGTGAAGAGGTAACAGACAGACAGACACACTTTCGCATTTATAATATTAGTATGGATATGGATAGTATGGATTAATGTGGAGCAAGGAGGGATAACTCGGAGGGTCAATAGCCATTCATAAAATCTGGTGGATGCAATCATTAGATGGCATAGTTGATATTCTTTCTAACAAAATACAAGAGATAGGTACTTAAGTACTTTCTACAGAAAATCTGCGTTATTTGCAAACTATCGAATTGCACTAATCATCATGCCTGGCTCACGGGTGTTCGTAGTTTGTTCTAATTAAGAAACAAACAGGAATATTAAAATCAAATGAAATCAAAATCGTTTATTTGCACAAAATGTGGTGGTACCAAAGATGCGACATTTAAAATTCAGTGCAACGATATCTGCATCTTCGTGTTAGAGATTCCTGCAATTACATCTACATACTTCAGGACTTGCCACCATTGCCGCGATGCTGCCGAAGAATCTGACGACTCATAGTTTGACAACTAAACATGCCTCATAGTGTTAATTTGGCGTTAGCTATTTGTTACGCTACCTATAGGAATAAATAGCGAACGAACAGTAAAAAATAAATATCAATCGATCTCTAGGTCTAAGGACAACAAGAGGGGCCTAACAGTAATCGACTGACGTACAGTTTTGAATAAGTCTTTAAAATCTGCACAAATTGCGCTGCCCAAAGATACCAACCAGAACCTGCCATATTCCATAAATCTCTCATAAAGCCATCTGCAAATTATTCAAAGTGAATTTTAAATCAATATAGGTAATTTAAAACAGAGTAAAATAAAATGTTCGAACCAAACTAGGTCTCTCGAATGCGACACGATAAAGTCGCGTCTAGAATGTTGCAGCGAAAGATGTGCATTATAGTGAAATGGAAATAAATTTCACGTTACTGTAAGCTATTTTATAGCGCGACCGACGACGGCTGCCAGCGCGGGAGATAGATTGCGTTGTCATGGCAACGGAGCCTAGCCGCCTTCTAGACGCGTAGACTTGGAAAAAAATTAAATGAGGTTAATATACCTACGGAAGTGTAGGTACATAGGTAGCCAAATTTGCAATCTCAGGTCTGCTACAAAACCTGTTACGGTGTGCGGTTCCACAGAAATTATTGTTTACCTTTTCACGACTTTGCTAATATTCTTTATCGAAATTGTTTTTATAAAAACGTGACTGTATTATGTAAAGCGCTTAGTAATTAGAAAAATCCGAACAAAATTCAAAAATGAAAGCTGGTCCTAAGCTCCGTATACCAATAAATTGCCAACAATTGATTCATGAAAATCTGTGACATTAGCCGGAAAGTATACAATAATCCTGCGAATGATTATCGGCGTGGCGGCGGCGCGGGCGCGGTCTCGGCGCGGACTCGGCGCGGCGCAAACACACAGTTTCCAGGTGCTCGAATCCGAGCGCTTTAAGGATTTAGCCGAGGATTTGCTTTCAATATTAGCCGCCGGCCGTCGGGGCAGGCCCATTCCGTTCCGCCCGTACCTTTTTTATTATTTTGTCGCATCGTTTTGGCTCTAAATGGAATCATTCCGCCATCTACATTTTTATTTTTCAATTGCTCCCCGATTAGTGGGATTAGCCGTATCGCTTTCCGATTCTTTGCTCCTTTTGGTGGGAGCTTTCGCGGACTAACGCGGCCGCGCTGTCGCCCGTCCCAATCGCTTTCGGTTTGGGACGCGATCAAGCCATATTCGGGTGCCGCGTTGATTGTGCCGAACGGGTTTGACGTCAAAGATCGGTTTCGGCCGGTGTGTACAGCATCGTGTTTGTCGACGCTGTCATTATCAGAGAGTCAATGTCGAGTTTTTATTATTTGATGTTTAATTAGGGTACAAAGTATTTGTTCACGGTTCCGTGTGTGCGCAAGCACGAGTGTGCGGTGGCCGCGACTGGGGCCCGCGCGTCACGGCGCTTATCTTTATGGTGACAAACATTAGAGTGGCTTTTTATTTTATCAAGGATCGCCTTAGTCACCGAGGTCCGGAGTCTACGTGCGCATGTGAGCACCTTATCACATCAACCCTATATAATATTTATCTGACGCCAACATAAGATGTAATATTGTACGTAATGCACGCACACGAAGACAGTCGCTGCATCGCTAGTCAGCTTGCGTGTGATGGAAGTTTGTAGACTTGATGACAGTACCATACGTAGTGTAGGTACCTACTGTCTAAGTTATCTATTAAGTAATATTGTTAGATTATAATCAGAGAGTATTATCACTGTCTGTGATCATATCACAATAATTATGTGAATCAGCATCGTATCTTCTGCATAGCAGAAAGGCACATAATAATATGCCTTTCTGTCATGCAGAAGTTAAAACAATATCTTGTCGCCGGCGCTATATTTAGCTAAAGAATGAGCAATGAGCATATTTTTAGCTAAAGTTAACTTGATGTTAAGTCTAATTTGAATTTATCATAGTTGTTTAATTATATTTTTAGGAGTAAGAGTTTTTAATTAAGCTTCAAAATTAGTAGTGGGGAACATTACAAAGTTATTTAAAAAAAATCTTCTAAACATGGATTCTTATCTGTGGATAAAAATTGTATTGTATTTAGAAGAATAATTCTCAAAAAGGAAGTTCTACAGTCTACCTCTACACTGCACTAAAATGGTTTCCCTCGACAACCCCTTCAAATGCAATTACGTTTTTCCATGTCGATATGATTACGTCACACAAACATAAAGGTAGGCACGCATGTCAATAGTTAGAGAACGTAGAGGGTTAGGTTTTGGGTGGAAAGGCTCAAAACGGGATTAGAGGAACGACAACCAATCAAGGGTAACTGGACTGTTATACCTACGCGAAATAAATGCGGCACATAAAACTTATTCGTTGACAAAGTATTTTGAACTTTACGTTGGCATCACAGGCTTCAAAATCGGTTGTTTCGTGGAGTTTATTGATGTTTTGTTTGGAAGGGAGGGTAGATGGATGAGGAGGGCGAGGGTAGCGAGTGCAACCTCCGCAGACAATCTTACAAGTTAATTGTGTTCCGTGCCTGAAGCCGCTTGACTACGGAATAATATCGCACTCACTACGTTGTGCGTCTATATAACTGCGAACGGAACATGTACCTACTACCTACTTTCAGAGGAATTGAAAACTTGTTTGAAATAAGTTTCGTAGTCTCGATACATTAACTAAGTAATGAGACTTCAGTATATTTCATTCGTTGGTATTTGAACATTGGCATGGTTTATAGCTTTTTTCATTCTGGAAAACAATTTACTCAAATAGGTACACTTAATAGGGCTTACATATCATAAAACTTGTGATTTTGAAAGACTTTAAAAAACAAAACCCTTTATTTTAAATAAGAGACAGCACCTTTTTGCTGAGGCTTAGCATTCTCGCTAACAAGATACTGTACAAGCGTCACGTCACTTAATACCTTTTAACTTATCAACATAAAACATACTTTCTCATGAATAAACAAGCACCTAGTTTACATCATATGACATACAGGGAGTTTAATAAACTTTCTAGACATATTACATCGTGCATCGCGTAGGGCGGGCGACTTGGGCGGGTGGGTGCTACGCCCGGGGGTAGGGCGGGGGGCACCAGTAAATAAGTACACTGCGACACGGATTTATTGCAAACACTACTCAACTCATGCAGATATGTTTACTTCATAAAGAAGTTGCCAGTTGAAGGCTTTTGTATCCCAAACTCACAAGGCAATACTTGGAAAATTTTGCGGTTATTTTTCCATTTTGCTTCAGCTTATGTACTCTGAATTATATATTTGAAAGTTTCATGAACAAAAGTATTCAGTGCAGTGCGATCTCTGGGCTTTGTAATGGCCTGTTCAATATGCTACGTTACTACGAAAGTTCGTAGCTTTAGTTCCAAATTCATTCAATCGTTACTTGACTACAGAGTTGGATACTGTTTCTTGGCTTCTTTTGAAAAGTTCTTTATTTTAATTTAATAGAAACAAAAGCAAACTACAAAAACTACCGATTTTTTTTTATTTGATTTCCACCTAAGACGCCGATTGAAATATCCAATCTGATTTTTGATACCATAATACTTAATACCTTCTTATCAAATTCTGTAGTTAATATTATCGCACGTAATATTACACAAACCAAAAAAGGTGCATCGTGCCCTTGAGTATAGTTTATCAAAGCAGGTGAATAGAGATAAGAGATGTGAATTTTGCAACGCGATGTGTACGTTTGCGGCAGTCAGGTATTTTTTTATGTCAAAAAGTTAATTTTTGAAAAGAAATCAATTTGAGCGGCAGCTAAAGGGCGAATATTTATCAAATCAAAGGTTATATCGGCCCATAAATGCGCGCGGTAAAATAATAACAAACGACCCATAAACAGATAGTAAAATAATCTAAAATAAAAGAGCCCTTACTTAAAAATGTAAAGGCCTTCTTATATCATAATCACAAGCTTCTTAGCATGTTCCACATATTACGTATTCTGAAGTGTCTCTGAAAATATTTGAGGTTCCATAAACCTTGCATTTAAATACTCATCACGTCAACACTAACGTATTATGATATGTTACGAGACGAGTATATCCAAGGTTCGAGTGGTTGGAAGCCGAAATCAAGAGATGGGGGATGCTTCGCGGCGCGGGGGGGGGGTGGGGGGAATGAAGATTTACGATCGAGGCATAACGAGCGCTAGATGAGGCGTAAAGAAGACCAATTCCGGTTATTATACTTACAGCCTCACTATAGGCTGTGTTTATACAATTTATACCTTATGGAACGTATAGGTATTGGTCGTGTTTGGGTGTTGCTTAAACTGAAAGAACGGACTACGAGATTATTAACACTATATTATCGAAGTTCGGAATCTAATTTATCTATATCTTTAAAAACTGCCAGAGCTGTACGGTTACGTACAGAAATTGAATATCTACTGTAGGAACCTTGCTATTATTTTCAATGACTGCAGTTTATAATGATTTCATCTTTTTATTTCAAGGCACACCAAACTGAGGTCAACTGTAAGGTAGTGAAACTTGAAAATTGTACAATAAAAAAAACATTCTGGATTTTTCTGTACCTAAGTTTCACTAGAAAGAGCACTGAAAAAAGTTATTGTTCAAACATACTGAAGGACCAAGTTTTCTTCGATTTGTGCTATTACATAATATAAGCATAACCAACAACCTCATCTAAACCTACAAAATAATACATGAACCTACCTTGTACCTATTGTGTGTTCCACGAATTTGTAATACACTGCGGTAGAAATACCTGCAGACGGAATATGAAACTCGGATGCAGCGGTATTTAGCAAGGCCAGGCCCCAGGGCCCCAGAGTACGTCGAGGGGTACGGGAGGAGGCGTACGTAACTAATTTCTGGATTAAGCACATTTGCAAATGTAATTTGTATTCATTAAAACATCGCAACATCGTACGTGTAATGTTTTTAAACGGAAAAACCGGTGCGACATTTCATTACGGACCGGGTGTGTACTTTGTTGTCGAAATAACCGAATTTGTTGTTTTTTGGTACCTACTCGTATTGCATTAATCATGAAACTTATGAAAGCAATTTCTATTTGAAGTGTTCAGGTTTTCAGCTGAAACTTTCATCATGGTAGGGTTCATACAACAGATAGAGTTGTGGATATGCTCATAAAACTATCATGAGTTAAAATAACAAATTATCACGAAACCCCTGAAAGCTGATGTAATTAAATACCTATTCATTTCCAGTTGGATAGTTTCGTATTGTTTTTTTTGTAAATTAAAGGTCCAGTCTTTTCAGAGCATATAGATCTGAAAATAAAATATCTTTATATCATTAATTTTGTTCAATTCCATTCCATGCAATAATATAGCGTATCAATTAAGATTCCACTCTCATTCAAAATTCATTCCACATTCACACTAAAGTATAACATCCCAAAACAATATGAATCACTCGCATACATTGTCGGTACTGAACAAACATTGCATAAACCGTGTTCAATATAAAATTTATAAACAAAACAGTGGCGGAAATCAAATGAGCGTATATCAGAGGAGGGCACGGAGCGACGGAGCAGAGCGAGCAAAGCGGCTCGTCGCCACTCAAACGATTTTATTGTGCTGTCGTTCAAACGCGACAGAACCTAATAGAATTAAATTGGGAGACGCTGCTCCGTAATGTGGAAAATAATAACACCGAGTGGCTGCTATCTCCGTAGGTTTCACGCGCCGGTGGCAGGGGCCAAACTAATGGAAATCCAGCCAATGATAATCTGTTTTCTACACCATTAATCCTGAACTAAGTCTGAGTACAATCTGTGGCGTCTCCGGGAGAGCGACTCGAGTTTTATGCCCTCGTTAAGGTCCGCAATTTGTGGAGTCGGGCTGTTAAGACGGTTTGCCCTCATTCGCTCCCAAATCCTAATTCCGACCGTGGACTTTCTTAATCTTACGATATTGAGCTGGAGGTAATTGTTTCAAAATTGTAGCTTGGATAGTTGTTTCTCGACGGTTTAGTGGTGCCCGCTAATGTATGGTGTTGTTACCTTGAGTTACGTCGGGGCATTGCTGATTTATAACATTATAGTCTACCAGGCATGGCTAACTGGATATACTTAGCAATACTGTTTTGAAACCGGAATTCTGTGGAATTGTAGCAATTCAGCTGCCACAATACATAGGTACTTACCTAATAGCCCGGAGTATATGTACATGTATCGAATTTTGCGTAAGTGAATTCCCAATAATACGTTTTTATAGCCCTGCTGCAAGAGCGTTATTTAATTCGAGATACATGTTTATTTAGTGTGCTCGGCTTATCCAAATAACCGATACTTTAAGGGAATAGAGCCGTGGAGGAGCACAATAAAAACGAAAGTAATCATGCAAATTGGTGAAGGAGGAAAGTTGAATTAAAAAGCGGGTCTGTGCGGGCGGCGGCGGGATACGGTGCGGTGCGGGGCGGGGTAATGTGTCTTAATGACCGCAATGGATGAGCCGTAATCCGCCCTCCAGCGGCGGCGCCCGCAACCTTTTGCTCCTGCTCGTTAGCTATCTACTCGCTGCTATAGCCCTGCCCTCCTACTCAATTGTTTTAGATATACGCGCCGCGCGGGGATATACTGTTATATTTATTCCTCCGTCGCGCTGAATAAACAAACACTAAAGCAGATTTCATCGAGCTCCGGCGGAGCTACAAATCTTAGACGAGCGGGCGGCAATAAAAGTGCAAGTAATCAAAAGCCGCTCGTAAGACGGGATGCTGACGTCGCGACATCGTGTCATGAACGATAAAATTCAGGTCAGCAATAAGCAGTGCGGGCCGTGAGCGACGCGACACGACGCGGCAGGACGCGGCGCAACATCGTGTCGCACGCACGACGCGCACAGACACCACATCATCAAATCAACATTTGCAGATTCGCGAAGCTTTGCTTGGGAGATTTAGAGGTGGAAGGAAAATAAAAAAGTTCGTAGAGGAATCCGGCTTGATCCCTGTTGCCTTTATGGTAATGCCGGGATGCGTGTATTCGACTATTCAATTTATATTTTTTTCCCTTTCGCCTTATTTCTTTCTCTCCGAAATTATCTATCCTTCGAATTTCGTTTCGCACTGTATTGTATACGGGATTCGATGTTTGCGAATAAGGTACGACTTTGCCTGAAAATATCACGAATAACCGCGGCGGATTGGCTTTGTTCACGACTTCAAACAAGTTTTCTTTTCGTATAAATATTATGTGTATAAAGCAGGCCGCTCGCTGAGTGCCGTGGGGCACACACACAGCCGCACAAACTTCCCTCCTTGTATATTGCACTCGCTACCAGCTTTAGAATTTTGTAAGCACTGACAAAATGGGTACATTTACAACGGATTCAACTGCTTTTTGCACTTTCAAACATATATATATCTACCATTTGGAAATGCTGTTGGTTCTTTGTCCAACACAGTATTTACTTGAAAATAATTATATTCTCACCCATGCTCAATATGCTTATGTTTAAGTCTCATTCATTTGAAAATAATACATCATCACTTAAAAACACAATATTTTCGTTGTTGCTACGCGCATACCTCGTACAAATGTCACACAACTCATTTTCCTCAATTTTCTTTGAGCCTTATGTTACACACAGTTTGTCTTTATAATAAGAAGGCAATTAATCGTCAAAATTAAATAAGTCATTGCATGTGTATATTCATTATATTTATCAATAAATCTTTATGAAAAACAAATTACTTAATAAACCGCTTGACATTTTCTCCTAAAATGCGCCCGTACAAGTAGGCATGTTCAAATTTAACATTGTTCTTCCTTCATGAATAAATCATAAGAAGTAAGCGAGGGCTCTACGCCTTTATAATTCTACATAATACATTAAAACGTTGTACAGATTGCCTTCTACTTTAATAATATCAACTTAATGGGTATTAGTGTACCTATGTGTCACGGAAAGTGCTTGCCGACTACAAGTTATGTATTTACTGTAAATAATGTTAAAATCTACAAAGTTCGGTATTATTTTACCCTTAAAACATCTGTTTCTTTATAGAAATTATTTTACAAAAAGTGGATCGTTTATCGTGCATGTTTTTAGCGAATCGTGTGATATGATTTAGTGCACTCCGCGACATTAGGTGGACTAGAGTCGGGCGGCTCCTAATCTTGAGTAATGTGCTCCATTTGTCTTCGCGACCGTTCACGTGTAATTGTACGGCCACCGTTCAGAATCACTGCTTCAATATTCATCGTGGGAAAAATTACTGTTTATTTATCTTTATTTGAAGAGCATTTTCCAGAACCATGTAGATAACTGACGTTTTCTGACTATCAGAAACAAATGGTCAAAGTAAACAAAATCAAATTGAAATCTGTGTGCACTACATACATATTTTTAAAGATGATCAAAAATTACTCCTTGAATATAAAACTTTGGTATCTCCCTGGAAAACGAAGCACTGTTTAGAAATAATTGCCATACCTACTTAAGTAATACCTAAAACATAAAGTAATATTTGTTAAATTACTGTTGTTTCATTATCTTGAGTTGCATTTCTTCATAAGCCGTTCAATATAAAATTAATAAGCAACCATCAATTTCTGGAACTTGAAATATTTTCTTTCAGTTTGTCTTGGATGTTACTGACATCAGTAAAGGAATAACATCGTAACATGTAAGTCTAAAATCGCCAACGCGTCTTAAGCAAGCGTGGTGATCAATTTTCGTGCCTACTTTATACGAGTAGTACCTAAAGTCTTGCATAGGTAAGCACCTATGCTAGACTTTAGGTACTTCGTTAGTCTCCCATAGATGTTACCTAAGCTTCTTCATAAGCTTGACATCGTCTGGGCTCGCGGCATCGTGAATATAGCTTGTAATATATTCTGGAAGACAAGATTAGAGAGACCAAGAAAACTCAAATTATAGCTTTTTTGATTTGGTTTTATTGGTTTGTGAGTATTTTGCATTCCAAAGAACTGTAATTTAAGTAGGTACCTACTGTATTAATAGTTATGCAAATAAAGATTGCAGACACAACACTCCTAATAGAACTTACCGTAAAGTTTACTTACTTGACTAACGTTTATTTTATTTTCCACAAAAGCAGAGCTAGTTTTCTCAGATCCAGTGATAACTGAAAAGCCATTAAAATGCACTCTCGTCTTTATATGCCCATTTAGTAAATAGTTACCGACGTGCACTGCAATCATATTTTTTGATCCTCAATAAATTGACAATTTTATCTTACGCCAGTGATTCAGGGGGACTAGAGAGCCTTTTAAATATATCGAGTATTTCAGTGCAACGATACAGCGAGTTGTTTACAGTGGGGGGTTGTGGTGGGTACACGTGGGGGTCGCGGGGGGGTGCGGCCCGGAGGGGAGGGTTCAAGATGGCGGCGTCGCCAAGGCAACGGTGCAGTCGCTTCCTTAATCGACCGTCGCAGGCCCGCGCCGTCTCCGGCCCATTCTCATTTATGTATTGTATTGCACTTGAGGACTGACTTGTGTTTTATGATGTTCGCGCTGCCTATGTACTATCTAAAATGGGTTTTTGTAGACAGATAATTGGATTTCAGTTGGGAAACAGATACATTTATGCGGGAATAGAGTCTACGCTGCTTTAATAATTAAAACTTATGAAACATTTAAATAGAGGTTAAAGAATAAAAGTTTTCTTACACAATTTTCCACCATTTCCCCAATAACCCACCTACATCGGTCACTGTCCCACCTTACTCCACTAGCTCACAAACAAGCATCTTGCGATCCCGATTTGTAAATAACGTACGTTCAAGAGTCGTTAGTTCTCCGATCAGTTAGGTCAGTCCATAATCCAGTGGCCGCCGCCGCTGCAACCGCCGCGGAGCCAATAAAAAAGAGTTATAGTTGAGAAGAAAAGGAAAGTCTCGCATCTCAGGCCGTTAGTTAGGGATCAAGGGCTCAGCCCGCGCCGGGCGATAATCATAATTTTTACTTACAAGAGCAAGAGTATAAGGCATTAGTTGGCGGGCTCGCGACAAATCTTTCCTAACTGCGGCCAACTTTGCGACTCCACTCGGTGTTAGCTCTCGACACTATATTTTGTAGACTACAGGTGCTTCGGACGCGATGGACTAAGCGAATGCTGAATGTGGTGCGCTAGTGCTGGATCTGGACTGCAGCTTTTCTTTTGTTATTTATTTTCTTGGACATTTTACTTCATGGATTTATTTGTTTAGAATGAAGGAATAGAATTCACATTGTCTTTCCAGTTACAGATTCGTAGTGTCTGATCCATCTGCAATCCATCTGTTTCTCAAGAGAAAATATGGGCAGCTACTAAGATTCCCATACAATTATCAGGTCAAATCCTACGAAAGGTCAACTTACTACAAAAATATTCATAACTGTTTTCACAGTACAGATATTGAGGTCCAAAATTACTTTGTATGGATTAGATAGTTCTCATATTCTCTTGTAAAGGTAAGGTACTAAGGAAATGGTCTCCATATAAACATAAAGGATACAAAAAGGACGCCCTAAAACAGCACATAACCACGTCCCCGCCATTTACAAAGTCACCGTTGTCGTCCGATTTGATACACAAACAAAGTGTCGTGCGAATGTAGTCTCGTCACGTGGGCTAGTGGGCGAGTGGGCGAGTGGCCAGTGCGTTAGGACGCGCTATTCAAGTGGTATTCTGAATATTGTGAACATCGCGCACGTGCACAAACCTGTGGAGAGGCTGCTGAGGTGAAAAAAATGTCGTGTCGTTTGATACCGGTGCACGGTATCCACTAACATGGCAAGTTTGATGGTGTTACATATTTGGCGGTAGAAAATGGAGAAACTGGCAGCCGACTCACTGTGATTGTGTTCAGTCTTACCATACAGTTATGAAAAGACAATCATGCAAAGGGATTTATGTCCTGTAACAGTCTAAGTGAGTCGTATAAGTTTCCAAATGGATCGGCAACCTGAATGTGACCTGTTTGGATGCGGAAGGTGGAGAAACTTCGGGGAGGCCTTTGTTCAACAGTGGACTGATAGGTAATAGGAATGTTCTTCTAATGTATCTTTTCAGATGCAGAAGCAGGGTTCAGGGGCTGTTTTGTTTGTATATTTAGGGTGATTTTATAAAGCTTATATTCGGCAGCTGTCGACATACTTAAGTAAATAGCTCAGTCTCAGTTGTTCCAGCATTGACCCTTTTCTTTGTTCTTGATTGCTCTGAGGCTCCTAATAAAACCAAAATTAAAAGTCAATTATTCAAAGTAGGCTGAGAATCAGCACTTTTGAACAACAAAATTGTTCAAGATAGTTCGCTAAAACGCCACCTCCTAAAGCTTTAACTTTTAGCTTTGGAAAGAAGTGGCGTAACTAATACCCCAGTACTTAGGTATATCAATATTTTTGAAGATCTAAAAATACATAAATATGCATAATCTAACTCTAAAACGTACCTACATCTACTTACAACGAAAATAAAGAAGAAAGAAGTCTCCACAGATGTGTGTGTGCTAGTCCTCGCGGGCCGGCTCGGGTCGGATTTGTTTTATACCGCCCGAAGACATCGACTTACCGCGACCGGCCGGCGTCTCCTTAATTTTATTACAAGACCCCAACTCCAACAAAATGTCCTAATTGTGTCTCGAAAAACCAACCTGGAGAATGGAATTACCAATTTTGTTTCGTCCTTTTCTATGGGAGTTCGACGTCTTATTGGGTCGAGGTTCCTTGTCTTGGATTTTGTGGACGGTTTCTTTATATACTTAGTTAGTTATTTACTTGTTTCTGTTATCGAGCTGGGGTGGTTTATTTTGCGTTGGCTTAAAGTTTTAGGTAAGTACATTATACCTATAACTTACAATTGAAAATTAATAAATACGTAATTATTTCAGTTAATTAATTCAGTAAACTTGAATGTAGATATTGTGTAGTCACCGACAGGTTACATAAAATGTGATTCTTTATACCGTCCCAGCTAGAGCCAATTTTTGAAATCCTTCTTCTAATTCGCACTCTCACATACTCATACAAAACTTAAAACTTAAAGTAATCCATACCTTTCTTTGTTTTTTTCCCTCTGAAGGTAAATCGACACAGTCCACTCATACATATATCAATTGGAACTTCTTTGCGAAACACTGTCTCTTAAGATACAGGATACCCTAGTTTAGGAGACAGAGTTTAATCTATTGTGTACAGATTTCTTCAGCATCCAAATGTTTTATGTAAACGTTCTCTATAATAAATTCTAAAATTGTAAACATATTGTACAATTATCTGTATTTTTGGGAAATAAAGATGTTATTATTATTTATTATTAATTCCTTTCGTGGGTAGGTATATCTAGACCGTAGACAGTACCTACCTAGTTTATGTGACGTAGGTACATGAATACCGACATTGATGCCGTATGGACAATCGGGGCACTGGCGCACGAGAGACGTTTTTTGGTCAGCCTCAGGAGCACTGCACTGTCTGCACTGATACTGGGTTTTAGATGTTTCAATTCACCTCACCTCTCTTTCCTTGCTTCTTGTGAGTATAAAGTGGCCGCTGCGCTCTTTAATAGGTCATAATCAAAATCCAAGAATAAGAATTCATCGGCTGTTGACTGT
The DNA here is from genome assembly GCA_963669345.1 of Gortyna flavago. Classification (NCBI taxonomy): domain Eukaryota; kingdom Metazoa; phylum Arthropoda; class Insecta; order Lepidoptera; family Noctuidae; genus Gortyna; species Gortyna flavago. The sequence continues at coordinate 15,088,054 of OY770129.1, forward strand.
TCATTATTTACCATACTACCGAAATCGTATTCATAAGACCTGGACAAAAATTGAAGTCAGGAATAGCATGTTTCTCTGAAAACTTGTTTAAAATTGCATAAAATTACGTCCTATATATCCATGTCCTTTGGTCAAATCTCCAACCATTTGTCTTGCAGCTATAGTTGGAGGACAGGGGGCCTAAAAAGGCCACTTTGGCAGAATCATAAAACAATTCATATCACGCAATTTCATCTGTATGACAGTTTTGTATGGAGATTCGTAAAATGCTACAGGTACACCTCTGCCTAACCCTTCAGGGATATATAGGTGAGAAACTGTCAAACAGATGATTTGCTTGATATGAATTGCTATACGATTCTGCCAAAGTGGCCTTTTTGCCCCCCAGGTCGATTTGTTTTGTTGGATTAGCTGCTTACAGAACATACAGCAGCATCATGGTAAGACGAAAATTTACCTTTTGCCGAGTGTTATCTGAGTAGGTAAGTAGCTACTGTGAAATTCAGTTCCACTCACCAATTAAAAAACAAACAACTTGTTCATTGCCTACCTCTTCTAATCAGCATAATCAGCCTATAATGTTCCCACTGCTGGGACACAGGCCTCCTCTCAACGAGAGGGAGAGTATGCCGTAATTTGCCACGCGGGCCCAGTGCGGGTTGGAACTTTGAAAGATGTCACATGTCTTCGAATTTTTGTTTGTAGGACATGCCGGTTTCCTCACATTTTTCTTCAGCGTGTTGAGAGCAGTGGTGATGAAATAATTTACACAAAGTAAAGCGACTGACTGGGTTCGAACCTGCGACCCGCAACTCGTAAGTCGTTGCTACTGGGCCACCGCCCACCACTGCTCTCTTGCATTTATGTATTTTTTGTATCACTATTAAAAGTGTTTTTTTTTTACCTACATTTTATATAAACTTGCCGCCGAGCTTCGTAGTTCGCACCCATGGATAGTCATTTTATTTTTCATGAAAACGGGCATTTCTAACAGGTTGTAATGATTTTTTTTTAAGAACAATGCATTTATTCTGAAAATCAAAAAATGCAAGTAGGTATCGGTTTACGATCCACTTTTACATATTTAGTACTGGCCGGATAACACCATCTGTTGATAAAAAGCTGCAGCTATTTTCACAACCTTTTTCTCACTTGTTATATTTACAACAGTGCTATCTAGTGCCAAGTAGCTTTAGCAAGTATAAAATGTTGTAACATCTTAGTACTTAAAATATTGCTAGATGGCGCTGACATAAATAATGTACGTAGTGTTGTCCCTTAAGTTCTCCGAATACCGTGTTGACGTAGCGTCAGGTTTTTAATGTTCCATTACCCTTTCGCGGTTCGTAAATAAAAAAATGCAGCGCAGTCTTCTTATAATTGATAAACGTTTTTATTAGTTACCTACCTACATCATATAACTAATATTAAAAAATATATAGCTTATTTATGTTGAGGTTAGAGCGAATATCATGTTCGCTGATGGTAGTTAATAACTGTGAAAATCAATCAATCTGCCTAGCTTTTTCCCAACTATGGTGTTTGGCTAGTTTAACCGGATGCAGCTAAATACCAGAATTTTAAATGGGGCGACTGCTTATATGACCTCCACAACCCGTGACATGATACCCCTTTTTATTACTTTTTGTCAGACTTTTGGGCTTCTGACTACCTGAGCCAACTGTCAAACATCGAAGAATGACAGCCTGTACCAACCGCTTAACGTGCTGTCCGGGGCACGGAGGGGTGTCGATAGGTAATGGATAGTCACCCATCCACGAACCAACCTTGGCAAGCGTAGATTAACCTTCGATCGACCATTGCGGCCGTGATCATTTAAGATTAAAATTAAAAAAAAAAAACAAATGCGTTACGGTAAACAATGTTTTCATATTCAATTTCGATTTCCTTGAAATTACTCGCTTTTAATCATCAACAAACAGCATATTTTATTTTGCTGGAATCTATGTGTACGATTATAAAATAATCAAAGGTAGAATAATTACTTATATCTTTTTACTTGTTCTCTGAGTTCACAAAAACCACAATGTTTATACAGCAGAATATGTTATGGTAAATAATAAAACTGTAGTTATGGTCACACTATTGAAGAAATTCCTGTAATGATAGTGATGATGAGTTACTTTAGAAATAAATAAATTACAAAATTAAAATAGACTAAAATTATCTCTGTAACGGTTAAGCCCTATAATAAGGGCTTAACCGTTACAGAGATAATTTTAGTCTCCATTTTTTAGGAAATCTAATTAGGAAATCGGCAGATGTAATCGCAGTTAGCACAAATTGGATCCGATTTAGTGTAAATTGGAGGTCCAATCGCTCTACTTCCTAAATTGTCTACGATCTAGGACAGTGTAATCACGGCGCTACGATTTAGAACGACTAGTCGAACTAATCATAACTAAATGAATAGAAATGTATGGGAAAATGCCCTATCCTTTTAATAAAAACGACAAAAAATATTTTAATGAGTCATTATGTGATGAAGGCTTTATGGTTTTAATGGAAATTTACAAAAATTATGACAAAAACGCAACTTTAAAGACGCCATCGATAGAAAATTGTAAACGTGCAACCCAGTACGACCCTTCTTCACGAAAGCGTCGTCCTCCCGTATTATTATTATACTCTTTGGCGTTGTCTGTCCGATTTAGAATCCAATTTAGTGTAGCGTGATCACAAGCTTCCGACTTCCTAGTTAGTGTTCCTAAAAATTGGATAGGTAGTGTAATAAGCGCTTTACCCGTAACGATGTTAGAAGATCGTTAATGCAGCTATTTATTCATTGATTGCAGCGCCCAACACTACAAGTTTGACAGCAGCAGCGTTGCAGACAGGCGGACGTTGTCGGTCGGCTGGAGTGACTTGACAATTGTTTATCAATCGATACGCATTAACTTCCAAACAGTGAAATTATACAGTATTTGTTTAGTATTTTGCACGAAGAGAACGAAATTGGACAGCAAGAGATAAAACGAAAACTTTAAAAATGACAAACACCTTCGTGGTTTGTCTATTAACACTCTTTTGTTGTACAAGTGAGTAAACTACATAGTACATTACGCTGAATCGTATTTGTAATTATTTTCGTCCTTGTAATATTTGTAAACCTTATGTAAATAACTTAAGAATAAAACGCTGCTTGATCTTTTTAAGCAATTCTCACAGGATGCATGCAAAGTACCCTCTACCTATTGTTTCAAATCGTAATAATAATTTTCGCGTTAAATAGTGATTTCATCGCGATATTACGAATGCAGGCTAATTAATTAGTGTTGGATCAGTGCTGGAATTCTTGCCAATTAAATAGGTACTTGTTCTCTTCAAATTCTAGTTGTTCATTGTTCTAAAACTATTAATAATAAGTCCTGGTGTTCTATTGACCTTAGATTATTCTCGAAAAACAACTAGCATATTATAACTAGACAGATGTAGATTTATGTATTGTTGACATTACCGAAGGTACCTAATAATAATTCAATTACCACATGTTCCCTAATTAAACTTAATTAAACAAATAGTCATATTTATAGTCCTGCTACAATGTAATACAATCCAAACCTGTAGTAGTCAGTGAATGATATCAGTAACTTTGTTGTGTAGTTGTGTGTTAGGGATCATATTTCCTGCTTTTAATAATTTCAGTAGCAGCCATATTATGTTTTAAACATTTATTATTTCGCTTTAGCTGTGTGAACCAGGATATTTAGTACCTTTTGTAATTCAGTCAAAACAGGCAAATATAGATGAACTACATGCTCCTACACCTCCACCTCTATGTATAACTACGTATGTACAATGTGACTGGTTAACCACAATAATACCATTCAATGTAGAATACCCCTAACATTAAAAGATGTGGTTTAACTCATATGTTGCTTGTTACAAACTGTGTGCAACTATCCAATAATGTTTCTAACAAATGATCTAGCAATCTGTTTTATTTAAGTAGACGGGAGGTAGTTGCACAATATGTTTTAATGGAATATTTGAATCTATTTGTTATAGATAGGTTCACTAAAAGTTCCACAGTAGCCACAAATAAAAGTGTAAACAATTGGCTATCTATTAGGTAATGAAATGGTATTTGAAATTTGCGTTAAATATGAACTGATTTAGGGCATTAAAATAGCAATCAGTGGCAATACTTCAACTATATCTGAAGCACCCTGGGCAGTTCTGCTACATCCCGCTGAGGATCGACTGTCTGTTTTTTTTTCTATCAAACTAATTGTGAATATTATGCAGCAATTCTCATAAAATTTGTTTTGATAGAAGAAAATGAATTTATGAACAAAATGTATCCTTATTCCATTCCCAGGAACAGTAAACTAGTATGTTCGACATGTCCGCTTTGTTCTCTTATCAGTTTCAGTGTTCACTTTATTAATTGTGTAGAAGTTTACAGTGATAAACAGCAGCTGACCCCGCCCAACTTGTTTTGCGGCATTATTTGTCATTAAACGGAGATAAGCTGACTTATATTATTGTGTGACACTTTATTACAGTTGTTGTATGTTTTGTTTCCAGATTTGTCGTTTGCACGACAAGTACCGAAGGAGTGTGCTAAGGGCCCATCAGTATGGTGTCAGAGCCTCAAGTAAGTTTAATTGCACAGTATATACATTTAAGAAAGGTCAGAGGGGCAATTCTCGTAATTTTATGAACATTCACAATCTGATCTCAGTCACAATCTGTTAAATATACCTCTAATTTTTGACAAGTTTTTGTAATTTGTTTCTCACCGAGATAGGACTGCGACTAGATTTTGATTTGAACATTTTAAGTTGTAAGAATTGGCCTTCAGGTGCGTAGTACTCGCAACTGGCATGCGTGTATGACCACATGTAGGAACGTAAATGAGGCAAAAAGGTATGTAAGGATCGTAGCAGCCATAGCTGTTGGCATTCTGTAGTTTTTGTCTATCCCCATTGGAAGAAGGCGTGAGTTTATGTATGTACATGCAAACATGTAAAACTTAAAACTAAACTGATAAAGTCAAGAACACAAAGAAATCTACATAATTATAAAGGTAGCATGAGTGGGTGGTTGTCACAAATAAATTCACTCAAAGAAAATATGTTCTTGTATATTTGATTTAGTATTACATATTATTTATTCATTTTTAAGTAACTATTATTAATATTACCTACAAATTGTCACAAAATGAATAACGCAGTTCTGTTAGAACCTACAATCTACATAAATAGGTTGTCTCAATCAAAATCAAAATATTTTATTTCACATATACCTACATGGGCACTTATGAAACGTCAGAAGCTAGGTGCACGGTTCCAATTGGTCGTTTCCTATGGAGAAGAACCGGCAAGAAACTCCACGGTTACTCTTTTAAAAATTGTTGGTTTTTACAATGTTTTTAAGTTACAATAGGTATGGGAGGACAACATAGGCCTGTCAACAAGTACCAGGTACTTGATAATATAAAAAATCATCTACAGATCTAAAGTCTAAAAGGCCTACAAAGTCCTCACATTTACAAAATTTGAATCCATCAAAAGGATAAAGTAAATAATAAAATTTATAAAAACCTACCAAGTGCTTACAATGTTAGTCATTAAAGTGCCATCAAAATACGTCATTATCGATATTTCCAGTATGTTTGTTTATATCTGAATGAATTAATATTTATTTACCTAATTGATTATCCTTAGGCTCTGATTAAATTGTTCTAATAATACCTACATTGCTTTGTTTTCGTAAATGACTAATAGAGCGATTTTGCAAATACATGTTGGTGGCATATCATCCCTGTGTCCCAGCAATGGGAACGTTACAGACTGATTATGCTATGTATACAGTTGTGGTCATATAATTAGGAACGACTGATACCAAAGTCACTTTTCGATAAACAAGTTGCTGTTATTTTTGTATCAATTTACTGATAATAACTTTTAACAACATGGTTAAACTTCAACTTTATCCATATTATACTAATATTATAAATGCGAAAGTGTGTCTGTCTGTTACCTCTTTACTCTTAAACCGCTGAACCAATTTAGATGAAATTTGGGATATAGTTTGAGTCCCGGGAAAGGACATAGGTTAGTTTTTATCCCAATGTTCCCACGGGAAACATGCGGGTGAAACCGCGTGGCGCTGCTAGTAATCCATACTAATATTGTAAATGCGAAAGTGTGTCTGTTTGTCTGTTACCTCTCCACGCTTAAACCGCTAAACCGATTTAGATGAAATTTGGTATAGAGATAGTTTGAGTCACGGGAAAGAACATTGGATACTTTTTATTTCGATATTTCCACGGGTTTGAGACTTACTCGTAGGTATGCTGGTGAAACCGCGGGGCGCTGCTAGTAAATAATATAAAGAGAACGAAGAGAAGATTCGATTGTTTGTTTGTTACGCTTTCACGCTAAAACGGCTAAACGGATTTGGATGAAATTTGGCACACGGGTAGACCAGGATTAGGACTTTTGATACTTTTTATTCCGCTTTTTCCAAGGTATCGAGACTTATGCTGGTAAAACCGCGGGACGCAGTTAGTGCATAATACTTATATATCAACACAAAGTCATACGAATTGAATGATTATTGACAATACGTTACTACGTCCGCGTCGGTTTAGTCGCGCCGCGAGGGGGAGATGTAATATTATACTTTTGCATATTGGATGATTGGACTCGATGACTCGATTTGCATATCGGATGAGAGGGGCCCGTGGCTAAATAATAACAGCCGCACAGGTCGATCGATCAGGTTAAGCTACGCTTGCCGCGGTTGGTCTGTGGATGGGTGACCATCTTTACATATCGAGACCCCTCCGTGCCTCGGAAAGCACGTTAAGCCGTTGGTCCCGGCTGTCATTCATCCAAATCTGTTCAGCCGTTCAGGCGTGAAATAGTAACAGATAGAGAGACAGACACAGTTGGGTGCCAATGATGATGAACAAAACTCAACTTTCAACTCCCAAACTTATTAACATAAAGAACTAGTAATAAAGTACTATTCGTTGTTAGTCTAACAAACTAAAAAGTATTTGTGTTATGATAACATTAGCGCTACCTACCGGAAATGTCATAAAACCTTTGGCCAGTCCAACGCCTCACCCGTTGTGGTATTTCCTCTTTGTGCTGATTAATTAAACAGTTAGGTAAGCAAAATCACTGAATCATCGCCTTTACGCTAACAAAAAAAAAAACAACATCGTGCATCGTAAGATATCTTTTTACCTACTTGACTACACACTTCCTTACTCACTTCTGAGTCACGTAAAGGGGCCATCCAGAAAGTACGTCACACATTAAAGGCGAGGGAGCGGGTCTATAAAGTTTGACATCGTGTGATAAGGAAGGGGGGGAGTCGTAACCTTCGTGACGTTACATATACAAATCTAAACTATTCAAACTCTAAACTTAAATCTAACTTATAAACTTTAAAATATTACCAACTCTTATCTATACTACAATAAGGTTTAATTTCAAATTGCAAATTATGTGACGTCACACCAGCGGGTGGGGTCACACAAATACGACCACTTGTTAAAGGACGGAGGCTCTAATATCATGAAATTTGTGTGACATGATTTACATCCCCTAATTACGTTTGTGTGCGCAGGCGCGGCGCTGATTGCGGGGCCGTAGGTCACTGCACATCGACCGTGTGGGAGAAACAGGCTGAGCCGGTGACGGCCAATGATGTGTCCATCAAGTTTATCAGGCTCTTCAGACAACTGAAGGATGTCAGGGAACTCATTAATGAGGTTGGTATTGGTTCAAATGTTGGTCTATTATGGTTTATAGACGATGAATGTTGGTTTAATTGACACAACAGGCGTTGACGCTAATGTCGTTTACGCTTTTTGAGACTACATGCGGGTTTGGGGATTTGTATGAAAAACTGAGATAGAATTGGAGCTAATTAAATAAACTATAATTATTGCATGGGAGTGTGGGAGAATAATGCTACATTTGTTCACTTCGGTTTCAACATTGTTAACCATCTATTTCACTACATGATGTTGGTGGCTACAATAAAACATCCCTACCAAATGTGTTCTTGGTAAGACCTTGTTACCTACATTGCTTCACATAAGAACTTAATGCACTCTCACTCTCAAAGCCATCGCAGGGTAACCCATCCATGTCAATACCCCACACATTCCAGTCTGTTTGACTTGATTCTCTTATCAACCTTATCTAATTCATCTTCAAATATGTCCCAACATCCTACAACTTCCTTATTATATTTCATTACTTACTCACATTCTTACGACACGATCCTTTATGCCTGGACCTGGGTTTGATTTCAAGATTGCATAATTTGTAAACATGAATTTAAAAAAAATTGCTTTAACTCAGAGTTGTGCCAGTCACATTATTGCACGGGTCATAACATCGTTAGAGAGGGAAAGAAAAGGTGTCTATTTAGCCAAGACGATAACAATAAACAAAACTATTGGGAAAAATGAGCGAATAAATCTGAACCGTACCTACTGGCCGCTGGGCTAATCTTATGGGTATATGATGTCATATTGCAATACAAATCCCTTCTAACCATAGGACTACCTGGCATCCCGAGTAACATCAGAATGCCAAGACGTGCAGTACCCGGCCATCGCCAGGATCTGCAAGGAGAACACGGCGCAGCTGCAGCAGTACATCAACCATGTGCTGCAGTCGGACACCTCGGCCGAAACCATGTGCAAACTCATCGGCATGTGCAACAATGAGAAGATTGATAATATCTTGTCTATGAATGTAAGTGTTAAGCTAAATGCACATTACAACCGTGTCGGGCCGCAGCGTATTGACATTTAATACAAAAAAACCGGCCAAGTGCGAGTCGGACTCGCATACGAAGGCAAAAAGAAAAAAAAAAGTTTCCTGTATGGAGACCCCCTTTTATTTAATTTTAAGTAATGATTAAACACGTTTCTTGTATGGGATATAACCCGCTGATATTCAGACGGACGGACAGCGGAAGCTTAGTAATATTGTCCCGTTGGCACCCTTTGTGTACGGAACCCTAAAAAGCGCGGTGCGGCCCGCCAGTAGTGTCAAGTGTGCGCTAGTTCATACAAAATGTACGAAGCTGATGTAAGGTCTAGTTGGCTCGGAGATGTAGACGAAAACAAACATTACTTAAAATATATGTTCTTGTATAACGATTTTATTAAATTTCGAGCGGCCATTGTTGTTTACATTTTGGCAAATTTAGAAACGTCGGACCTTAGGAGGACTATTCCAATGCAATTACAAAATTTTACATAGCACCCTAAACACACACAACACCCTTGTACAATCCGATATTCTTAGGTAGACCATGTGATTTGGACTTCAGCCTTTCTATAATGACTGTCATACATAGACGTTTGTCATCTGGGAAAAATATATGTTTATCGGTCACTGCTATGTTTATCAAATGTACCTATAATATCTATGAATGTGTTATGGGGAACGTTGTAATGAAATGTACAACATTATGCGCGTGACAACTGCAATGAATGATGTTTGTAGTAATCGTGTATCATGTTATTACTGCGGGCGAATGGCGTGGGACCGGCTTGTCTGAAACCATTTACAGCCAATTAAAAAGTCACAAGCCTTCTTAGTTACGTCAATAAGTTGAATCATACATTTGGCAGTACCTATGGAGATATGCACGTATTGATAATTTTTTTTTTTCGCAGAAGAAGAAACCAGCAGTGCCAAAACCCAACAAACACAAGGGTAAGTCTTCGTCACTTAAGTTTTTTTTTTTTTTTTCACATTAAATTATGATCCACGGTGGGTAGTCTGTCTTTCCATTTGCTACGTTTGAACAGCTAAACTAAACTACGTTGCTTTAGTCACACATTCCGGAAAAAAATAAGCGCAGGCGCAGCCAGACTTTCTTAATAAATCACTAGCCCTATAATATAGCTTCGTGTATTTCATTAGAAATCCGCCTTTTGGACTCCACCAAAGTCAGGTAAATTATTTTTTGCCCAAAAGGAGGTTATGTTTTTTATACCAGTGAAGGCTTTGTATCTGCTGCCGATAAGAAAGAATGTCAACTCGGTACTTGTTTCTCTCATTGATACAGGAAAACGGCTTTGTTCAGTTCAGCGAAAAATCAAGTTGTTGCCTGCCTCGTCGCTGTAAGATAGCAGTAATTTTACCGGAAACACTTTTTATCAGTTAGTTCATTCATGCAATAGGTAATTATTGGCCTGTTCATTGGTGCAAAATTTTTAGCAACACTTTGGAAATAGAGACATCTACAATCAGAGACATTTCATCTCTTTACTTACAATGGACTCCAGAGAAATGAACTGAACAAAGTAATATTTTATCATCGACGTAAACTTGATTTATAAAAACATATTCAGCGGTCATGTGGCTAATTATTGATTCAAGTGTAGGCTCTATGTTTTTACAGTTCTTATAATGAAAAATAATTTCCAGAACATTAACATCGGAAAATCAAACTTAGGTGTCGTAAAATTGTAGTAAAACAAGCCTTACGTGATTTTTAAACTTTTTGGAATAGTAAGGCTTAAAAGTGCTATAAAATCAATTTCGTCACGTTTCAGTACATGTGCCAAGACATGACTTTCATAATTTTTCAGGGGCACTTAAATCTTACCATATTGCTTGCACTGTTGATGAATCTATATTTAGTAAGGCTGATCTTTAAATAAATACTCTTCTTAATTATTATTATGCCAGAACAGAGCACAGGTACTTACAAGAATCGGTTTGTTCCACTTCGCTGGACACCCATAGTTGTTTAAGAGTGACCTAAGACAAAAAAATTATCATCATAATATGCCTATAATGTTCCCACTGCTGGGACACGGGCCTCCTCTCAGTGAGAGCGAGTGGGCCGTAATTCACCATGCGGGCCCAGTGCGGGTTGGTGGATGTCACATGCCTTCGATTTTTTTTTGGTTCTAGGCTGTGCCGGTTTCCTCACGATGTTTTCCTTCACCGTTTTGAGAGCAGGGTGATGAAATAATTTACACAAAGTGTCTGTCTGGGTTCGAGCCTACGACCTACAACTCGTAAGTCGTGTCCGTTACCACTGGGACACCACTGCTCACATAGAATTATATTCACACTATATCTTCCCAAGTATGCTAAGGGTAGCTAGTAGCTACCAATACAAAAAAAAAATATATGACACGCGAACTTTTTTTCTTTTGTTTGCCTGTACTGTCCCACTGCTGGGCAAAGGCCTCCCCCCATTTTCTTCCACATTTCCTTGTGCTGTGCCTTCTCCGTCCAATCGGTTAGGAACGAGTCCAAATCGTCACTCTCCATCCATCTAAGCCTATGCTTATCGTAGAAGAGTAGATTTATGGGAATAATGGTATAGGTGGTATTGTGGGATTATAATTTACGACATCTTTCTCGCCAATGCGATGACCTAGATGGTTATAGGACTGAAATCGCCAATCCGTGTTGAGCAAGCCTTCTCTGTATGAAAAAAGGCTTTTACCCTGCAGTGGGACAGTAATAGGCTAGTATTATTATTTATTATATTTATTTCTTAGGTTGTGATAGGGGGGAGGCTGGAGGCTTACAATGGGCTATAAACGTTGTGGATGATGATCATGGCGAAAATATCTACTAAACATGCTCTTTTATTTCAGGCAACCTGATAGGCAGCTCCCAATGCACTTGGGGACCATCTTACTGGTGCAGTAATTTCAGGTAAATATACTTACTGAAACACATACTTACTTACTACATTATTTAAATGACATAAACATGACTTTCCTGCAGTGCTGTAACCGCTTTTTATATACACAATGTAAAAACAAGATGTATTTACAGATATAGGTTTTATATAGCGGGATTTATTAGCTCTGTCGTGGTCATTACTGGTCAATTTATCATTGTGTGTTTCTTCCATCAACTTTAACTATGTATTCAACGTTACAATAACAACAAATAAGGATGAATTTGAATTAGTTTACACGAATAGGTAATCGCCACCTAATTAATAAGTTAAAGTAATATAATATTTTAAGTAATAATTAAATATGTCCCTGTCATATTTAATTATTTGTTATTACTTCAAATGAACATAAACATTAAACAAGAAATACTTAATTATAACATGCAAACATAGACTTATAAAAAAAGATGGACTCCGCGCCACGCATATCGAAAGTGAAGCACCGTAAGTATGCCGGGACCGCTTGTACAAACACGCCTCATGCTCACATTTACATCATAGTATGCCGACCGGCCGCCATTACGTGACACGATTTATAAGTCTATGCATGCAAATAGGTTTTATTAGCACCTTAAATCACTAATAGTATCCGTTGACTGACCATTGTTTCTATACAAAACGGTACAATCCATTAGAACAATTTATTCAATTATATTGCACAACATCTATTGCCATATAGCAAAACGCTTTAGTAATGTTTTTGTAAGGAAAATTGCATTGTGGTATCCGCGAAATTGACTGGCCCCTCTCTTCGCAAGTGTTGTAAAAGGCGACTAGGGGTTTTTAAATAAAAATTTTCAGCATTGCAAGGATCGTCATCATCAACATCTTCCTGCTCTTGTCCGATGTTACATCGGGAGGTCGCCGAAACACGTTTCTTCTCCCATTCTCATTTGTCAACCGTCGCGCTTTTGTCACCATTACGAAAATTGTGCGATATCCAGTCCCTTTGAAAAGCGATAGCGTTGGTGATTAGGGTGATTTTACCTCACTTCCATTTACCTGGGAACCTAGGCCTGCTAAAGAATAAAACTATTCCTATAAAAAAAAAAACACTACAAAGTGATAAATAACTTTAATTTCGGAAGTCGGTGTTGTTGGTTCTGCATTTTCGTTTATTGACACCAACTCCCGAAAACAAAATATTGTTTTTCCTGATGCTGGGACGTTAACTGTTAATGTTGTGGTTAGGTCATTTGGTTTTGATGGATATAATAGGGAAGTAGGTCCTCTATGTTATCTACTTCTTAAAATCATTCCCTCACTGACAGACAACGCACAGCCTAACCGCTGGGTCTAGTAGAATCATGAAATTTTGCACAAGAGCATCTTATATTATGAAAGTGAGCACTACGGAAGGAATTTTTGAAAATTCACGCGTTAATTGGTTAATTGTTAAGGGGTTAAATAGGGGATGAAAGTTTGTATGAACGTTCATCATTTTTGCAGATGGGAATTCTCGGACACGGTTGTAGAGAATGAGCAGCGTTCAAGCTGCGTGCTCAGCTATCCTGCGTTCGCGATTTATTAGCCAAAAATTAAAAAATAAGAATGAATGGAAAAATAAATTTAATTCCTACGCAATAAAGTTCAGTTTACGCTACAACTTCAAATATTTTTATAACTTTTCAATAGTGATAGTCACTCTGAAATCAACTTAATTGTCATTGAAATAAAAATGAAATAGGGTGAGGGTGTGCAGCATTGCGCTCAGTTATAGATATTTTCATAACAATAGTTCAATTAGATTGCACAATAACTAAAGCCATAGTAAACTGTAGGTACGTTTATGCAGACCGCTAATTAGCAATACAACAAGCGGTTTGCAATTCGTATCGATTCTCGTATTCGGGTACAATCGATTGTAAAACTGTTTACATAACTGTGTTGCATAACCCGTTCGCTGTCTAGTTACATTGGTAATTGGTAACCAATAATCGAATAATACGCGTCGAATTCATTTCAACAAGTTTTCATTGAATTTGATCGGTTTCTTGTTGTTGTGCGGTTCATTAACACGTTATGCTTTAGATTAAAATATAAATTTATTTTGAAACAACAATATTAAGTATGAAACATTATGGTTAAATAATCATGAAGATTGTAATAATATTTATTTTATGTAAAATCAGCGACCCAAAAATGGTATAGGAAGATTATGAAACAAAAAACAATAATAGACAAATAAAACAAAACTAACAACATTTGGTCTGATCTACATAGAAAGAATTGCAAGATTTCAAGTTTTACATGTTTTTCTTATTGAACCGTCATTTTATATTATGCAAAACTTATAAAATGCCACGCTTGACATACCTCGCTGATTAATCATCCTATAAATGCGAAGGTCGCCCGTTACAGCTGTAGTGCTCATTCATAGAGTAAGGCTGTGACGTGAGCAATCAATAGCTCAATACAAAATTCTGTAGCGACTTAATTTTGAAATATCCTAGTGCCTCGTTTACTCCCTCAATTACCTAAATGATAAATGATTTTATTTTTGTAAGTAGGTTTGCACAAACACTTTTGCACGTCAATCATATTTTTTTTTAAACTAGATGAGGTCGGCGTTTCCTATCTGACTACTCGGTTGTCTATTGTTTGCCCGAAGATTATATGCCATAATCATCATTTTCCCGAATTTCATTTGCCCTAAAAGACATATGACATACTTTTAATTGCCCGAATTTTAGATACCATAAGATACGAATGCCATAAGTATTGTTTACCTTATTTTTATGTGCCATAATAATTATTAGACATAATATTTAAATGGCATAACAAGTATTAGACAAATAATACACTTATTTATTCTGTGCATGTTTTTTTTTACTGTGCATGGTTGATGGTGGGCTAGGTCGACGGAGATAAGTTCCTAATATAACGGACAACAGAGGGGCAATTCTCATAATTTTAAGAACGTTTACAAGTTGATCTGTCTCGATCTGTCAAAAATACCTCTAATTTCCCTACATTTTGACATTTGTTTGTCGCCGAGATGAGACTGCGACTAGATTTTGAAAGTTTTAGATTACGAGAATTAGCCTTCTGAACTAAGGAAGGATTTTTGAAAATTCATTCTCTGGGTTTAAATAATGAAATGATGGGATGAAAGTTTGTATGGAAGTTCGTCATTTTTGCTAACGGGATGTCCCATCGGACACGGCTTGTTACAAATAAGTCTCGTTTCCTAACATCTTACGTTTCTTCTCCAGCACCGGTCGCGAATGCCGCGCGACACACCACTGTGTGACCAAAGTATGGCCCAAGATGGCGGTGGCGGAAGACAACGACAGCATCTGCAAGATCTGTACCGACATGGTGCAACAGGCCAGAGACCAGCTGCAGAGCAACGAGACTCAGGTAAATATCTTCTTTCAATAATTTTCTAGGAGTCCTTAGGTTTAGGTACACACGGCTACACATAAACCTATGCATTTCCAGTTTTAGCTGACCTCGCATTGTATATGCTTTTCGTACAATAAGAAGCTGGAAATGGAAATGTATAGCTTGATGTGTAGCCGTGTGTACACGCACATGAGCCATTTCAGCGTTGTCTCTGGTATAGCATCTGCCGTGCCTCTAGTATTGCAGATGTCTATAGGCGATACTGACCGCTTACCATCAAGTCAGCTTGTACGCATCCCATACATAAAAAAATACCTATAAAAACATTGTTGAAATGCGGATTTTTGCTATGTTGTTGTTTTGAATTCAACCCATTCATTATTGGGTATCTGGGAATCGGCGGGATTCTATTGGAGCACGCTAATGAAGCATCACACGAGGTCCATACTAAGCAGTTTTTATTAGTTAAGGAAGTTGATAATTATTGTCTTTGAGTTCGTCTACCTTTCATTGTGTCGCTGTTTTGTTTGAGACCATAACCTACCCAAACTTATTCAGGCTTGCAAAAACTTTAGAAACGAAAAGTACTAAAAGTTGTAAAACCTAAATGAAAAGACTTTAAAAAAAAAGCAAGACTTATTATGATTTTATGCATAGTCACTCCAGATGCTCACCATAAGTATAAAAACGTTAACTAGTAGTAGAAAAAAATCTCAATTATATTATAAAACAGTTAGCCATATCTAGGACAGTATTTTTTGTCAACGCTCGCGAGTCTCTCATTATCTTAGAGCAAACAAAGGTTGAACTTACACTTTGTTGAGTGTAAGTCATTGTCCGATAGTAACACGACGCCCACGTAACATTGTTTTATAAATACTGAACAATTATCATAACGAGGCATGATCGGGAGATCTAAGACTGACCGAGTAGGCTACCTTTTATTACTTAGTTTGATCAGCCTATAACATTCCCACTGCTGGGACACTGGCCACCTCTCTGTGAGTGGGAGTTTTAGACTTATCCAGGGAGTTTTAAACCTTTTAGACTGCTCTATTTAAATTATTTATTTATGTTTTTAGGTCCAGTCTAGATAAGCTTATGTCCATCTAAACGAATTTGGCTTACCAGTAAAAGGGGTAACTTTTCCTAAAAATATTTTGGCACAAATCCTAAAATTCTAAGAAGGAATAAGGAAGCGAATTTCTGAATAAAACATTGTCTTGTTATTTATGTAAATAATTCACCCGTAAACGTCTTTCCTTTGTTTTTGCTGCTGTGATAAGTAAGAATGACCTGAATCCAACCATTTGTGTCGAACTGGATACATTCATAAAAAGTATCACAAAGTCAACGCAGTCGATGCGTGCGATTTAATTGTTTTAAAAAAATTGATACCCTCAGAAATAACACTGCTAACATTAACTTACATAAAAATTATTAAGTAGTATAATTCCAAAAAAAAGTCTGCCAGCAAAATCATTATTATTAAAAAAAAAAAAACATTCTCAATTTTCTATTTTAAAAACTCAAACATTTTCTTTTATTTTTGTCTTATTGCATTTAGCCAGCAAGTTGATATTTTGACCAATGAGAGACTGTATCTCAAATAAGACCTGATAGATTTATTTATTTATTATTCACAAAAACCAGAGCTCTTGGTATTCTTTTTATTATTATTTTTATATGGAAACTAAGAAAGAATCCTACGAAATATTATATTATTAATGCACATCTTTTCAGATTCTGCTCTGGGCATTAAATATAATAGTAAGTCTATATATTTCGCTAATGTTAGTAAATAGCGTGATGTTATTTATGTAGGTTTATATATACAAGATTCTCTTTGTTGTAAATACCTACATACTTTGTAGCTAATCATTATGGAATTGTAGCCATGTAGCTGCATCTTTGTTCATAGAACTGTTGTTTTTTTTTTTAATTATCATTAGATATTATTTTAGTAGACTTAGATCAATTAACTCAGCCTATTGCAGTCCACTGCTGGACATAGGCCTCCCCCAGGCTGCGCCACAACACCCTGTCCTCCGCCTTCCGCATCGTCTGTCCCAGCCACCTTCGTTAGGTCTTCCATCCATCTAGCTGGTGGAGGTCCCACACTACGCTAGACTTAGGTACTACAACCAAATTAGTTAAAACAGTAAAATGCGAAATTCGGGTCTCAAAAGTATGTCATGTGATTAAAGAACCTGTAGGTTAAACTAAACTAAATACAAATAATATGCTTTTTTAATAATATGTTCAAGTAGTTCTTGAATGAATTTATAACATCGTGTCGTGATCTCCGGTGAAGTTGCAATAAAATATTGGTAAAACAGCAATGCGTTACTAATTATTTTGTTCCATCTTTCACCCGTAACAAGCAGCGAGCGTGACTATAAAATATGATTTATTATTAGCTGCATCATCGCTATGGTGGCTAATATAGTTATTGTTAAATGAATTAAATTACGAATCAGGAAAGCCTACTTTTATACATGGGTAATGGGTATACTTAAGTGGTCTAAAGCTGTAACGGAATTGCAATTAGAGGTGGATTTAAAAGAAATAGAGGAAGACAATGTTTATATTGTAATTAGTTTTAGTTCATCAGAAATGAAGGCTTTATTATTATTATTATAATACTTATTTAAAACATCAACAACTCTGGAGTAGTTACTATCAACAATGTATACAGCCAACCGCAAATCAGTAGTAACACTTGAATTACAATAACCACGAAAATACGGTAACGGCAATGTTTTCAAGATCAAAACTGTTACCATTGGCGTGTGGTTGATTGTACCTGTTTTAATTTGACATCCATAGTGCAAATCTACAGTATGTTGTCATAAGAATTATAGCCCATCAGTAGTAGTCATTGCTAACTATTTCCTAGATAATTATTATTATGCATTTTATCATCTATAAAAGATGATCCTAAAAGTAACCCAATCCTCATGATCTGTCTAGTCTTGTCCCAACTATGTTGAGTTCGGCTTCCAGCCTAACCCGAAGCAGCTGAATAACTGTATTTTACATGAAATGACTGCCTATCTGACCTCCACAACCCAGTTACTGGATAACACAATACCCCTTGGTGGTTTTCTGACTTCTGAGTACCTGCAACGACGTCAAAGATCTACTAATGACAGCCTGGACCATCCAAGCCACGGAAAGTGACTCAATCCTTTTCCAAATAACTTATTAATAATTTTATAAATAATTACAGGAGGAACTAAAAGAAGTGTTCGAAGGTTCCTGCAAGCTGATTCCCCTGAATATAGTCGCGAAGGAATGCATGAAGGTAGCTGATGACTTCGTGCCTGAGCTGGTTGAGACCCTGGCTTCCGAGATGAACCCCCAGCAAGTCTGCTCCGTCGCCGGCCTCTGTAACAGTGCCAGAATTGATGACATGCTTGAAGAATTTGTAAGTAGCTACGATGACGTTTTTTAGTTTGTTGTTGCGTGTAAGCCTCGTGGAATGAAACACCTCACTTCACCTACGTTTTCACGCTGAAATTTTACAGAACAGCCGGTATATTCTGTAAGAATCTCACCGTGAAAACTTAGGTGAAGTGAGCTGTCGTTCCTCATGATGCCAGAGATTGACACTATTGACAACTCACTTCACCTAACTTGTCACGGTGAGATGGTTGCAGAATAGCACTGCAGACCGGCTGCTTCTGCCGGGGTCGCGGGATTGTTCGAAAGAGTTACCGTGGCCCCGGAACGCAAAGGGCAATGAAGGAACATGGATGGGTTTTAGTTAGTAAAAGTCTGACACTCCTCTCGCTCAACCCACAGCGGGAGGGGTCATTTGATGAAAGACCGGCTGCTCACTTGCTTGCTTACTCTTTCGATTAGTGAAACTGATAGCATTTCATTCTGCTTAGGTATTTTAATACATAAGGGCAGGTTCGGTAGGAGGTGATTTTTTTCAACGTCATACGGTTGTGTACAATTTATTGTGCGGTTTTTAGTCTTTCTATAGGCACTTGGCCCGGTTATACTTTGTTAGTAAATTCTTATTAGCACAAATACACATAATTTCATAATCATAATTGATAATAAATACACTAATAGCAGTAACATCAGCAGTAATAACCGCGTCTTTGTCTTGTTCTTTGTGATTCTCAAAGAATAAAATAGCTTTTGTCACTAAGTACATGCGCACTTTGTACTGAACCAGTTGTGTGTCAACGATTAATTAAATGCGTCATTGAGATTATCTTCAATTTGTAAGTACATTGTAAACAAATCTATAACGATGTTATAATATTAGACATTATCACCACTTGTCAAATTTGTTTTAATTATAACTTTCATAATTTATAATGCTCTGTCATCTCTGTTAACTATTTATTTACCCCCTTACGTATTATATCAAATGAATAGTTACACACCGATTTCTCTCTTTCAGTCTTCAATTATTTGACTTTCGAAAGAAGAAGACGAAACGTTGTGTAACTATACAGACGCTATATAACGTTTATTAGTAAGGAGGTTAGGCCGTAATGCCCGCTGGCGAAATAATAAAGCGAGGCCCCCTTTATTGTTATTGTTTTTCAAATATCATGTTTTATATTGTCACAAACATTCCGTTTAATTCAGTAAAATCTTTACTTTGATGCATTATTTGGTCTCACGACTCATAAAATTCGCTGTAATAATACAATTTTTTTTATTTCTTCAGGATAACAAACAATTGCGCAATGCTTAATATTTAGGTACAGATATTTTATAAAAAACTTAAGTAATCACGCAACCAGCATCGTTATCAACAAATTAATCCATCTGTAAAAATAGATAGATAGATTGGTGAAATAACATGTGACAAACTAGATGTGTGAATATAACTACTAAAACTATGTGGTACCTATTTGAAAGGAGTTTTTTAAACTGTGCGAGTAACAATGCAAATATGTCAATATCAGCAAAAATATCGTTGTAACTTATCATTATCGACGTAAAGGAGCTCGTTCTCCTGCGTTAGCTCTGCACCCACATAATGATTGATGTTATCAATTTATTACCTATACCAGCTAATTTTACATTGCTTTTCTTCGTAAAATTAGTCACGAACACGCGATAGTGATGTTCTTTCAATTTTTGTACCGAGTTTACAAAAAATAACTGATAACAAAAATAAATATTATTATTATTTATGTTATGCCAGATAAGTAGTGCACTTGACTCGGTATAATATCAACATAGGAAATGCGGATAACGTAGGATGCATCAATAAGATATCGAGTTTAAATATGACGTGATTTATATTTTTTGTTAAATTAGAACTAAATCCGTTGGAAAAACTGCAGACAACCAAAAAATTTAAACAACATGTCCCGGAATTAATGAACACTCCAACACCCCAATTAGACTATATGTTTACTTTGATGTATAAAACTTAATTATTTATCAAATAATACTGATACACGTTACGTTACGCACGACGACGACGCGACGTACGTTATACTGATTGTGGGCGAAAAATGTAGTCAGATTAAAAAATAAATGTATGTAAGCACTCAGTCGCACACGTCTAGCGTAGTAGGTACTTGTTCCATGTCCTGGCTGGAGGCCTTAATTTATTGAGGCATCTACAGGCAAGCCCTGTTAAGCAGACGACAACCTCATATGTTGAACTGCGAGAAGACATTCCTAAAAAACAAAAAAAAAAGTACATGGTCTATTTTGGTTTGTTTTGACTGTACAGTAGAAGTATGCTTGTAATTTACGTAGTTTTAATTATTTTTGGAATAAAAAATTACCTAAGTAGGTATATTAAAAGTAAAGTCGAACATATAACCTCCTCCATTTTGAAAGTCGGTTAATGACTGCAATCGATTCAGTAAACGATTCTGAATAAACTAATTTTATAATGTGCATTAATTCTGTTACACGGTGAAAATCATTATCTAGGTATAGTATACTAATATTATAAAGAGGTAAAGTTTGTGAGGTTGTAAGGGTAATCTCTGGATCTACTGAACCGATTTTGATAATTCTGTTACCAATAAAAAGCCACATTATCTGTGAGTGTCATAGGGTATAGTTTATGTTAAAACAAGAAATTGTACGCGGAAGAAGTCGCTGGCAGAAGCTAGTGATGAATAAAAGCGATACACAAGCGACTGTTGTAATTTATTTGATAAGCCACGTTGACATTAATTAAAATCCTTTTTCTTTTCCTTCTTTGTGTTCTATCGCAGGTATGCTGGAAGAGATTTCGTAAGAAATAAGCATCACATTTGTACCTATTTTTATGTTCTGTTTTTTTTCTTGCCTGTTTATACAACTGTGTACATATATGGTAAAATAAAAGATTTTGTTAACTCCTTGCAGTCAAAAGTGTACATTCATGTATTACTTAAATCAATAAACAGCGAAACAGTAATTTCGTTCACATTACTCATAAAGTAGTTCATAACGACATTATTATCGGGTTATCGCGATAACATAAGACGGAATGACCTTCCATCACACCACATTTGTAAATATTGCAAATAATGTTTTATTGTGCCGATAAATGTCTATAACATTCGCATTTTGTAAATATTTTTATGTACCTTCGTCTGTTTCCTTTGTTATACTCATTTCACAAACGTCTATATTCAAACCCCATGCAACACGTTTTCTTATAATTCAGTTTTTAGGAATTTATGGTTCGAGATCTGCAGATACAACTAACCAGAAATCGGACCGAGACCTTCCTCGGTACACATGATCACAAAAGCTTGAACATTTTGTAAATAAACGAAATGTGATTTAAATTAATTTCACAAACACAAACGCTAATAAAATGTCTTAAATCTATTGTAGATGTAATGGAAAGTAAATCGTGTGTCTTAGAAATAAGATTCTAAATCCAACAAGTTTTAAAATCGTCATGTTTACATTGTTACAGTACACCCAAATGAGCCTGCGTGTGGAATGCAACAACTGTCAGCGGACTGTCGGCGTGTTGAGGAAGAAGTTCGACGCCACCACCTATGAAGACTTCCTTCTTGGACTATTGCAGGTACAATGTTATTAATAGCAATACTTCTTGGTTATTATTTTCAGCTTTTATTTCAACCAACAACCCCTCGATTTAATATTAAGCTCTTATAATTAATTGTGGTGACGTTGTGTGGTGCATTACATCCACTCCCTCTCTCAGAAAGTGAACGAAGGCAACATGTTAGACCCAGTTTGCGTGCTTTCTTCCTTTCCTTTCATGGTCATTCTGATTAATGGCGACACTACAACTTTCACTCGAAACGAGAGCGCCCGTCTAACACGAAGTTATCGTGTGAATTCTGTCGAATGATTGCTAAATCACTACGATATCTTATTCTATATAAATAAAATAAAGTCGGGTTAGTTAAGGTACATACACCATTTATAACTCAAGAACGGCTGGACCGATTTTTATGATCTTTGGTTTGTTGGATTTGTCTCCGCCCCGAATAGCAGAATAACTATTAAAATATAATAATAAAGATAACAAATTTTCTCATACATTGGTTTTTATTGAATCTGAGGCGGTACAAAGTTCGCTGGGTCAGCTAGTTCAACAATAAACTTAAAAAACTTGTAACATTAGTGTAAACTGTTTTAATTAATCTTCCCCAGATGTGCCGCAAGATGGACTCCCTATCCGACTCCTGTGCGATGCTGGTCTTTAAGTACTACGAGAACATAGTGCAGGCGGTGAAGCAGGACTTCACTCCTCACAGCATGTGCCACGTCAGCGGACAGTGCGCGTACAAGTTCCATCAACACGACGAGTTCACCTTCCCTGCACAGTTTACCGACTTCAGGCCCACTGAGTGAGTCACCTTCATAAATAACTAGAAAACTAAAAATTTTAACTATCTCGTTGGTCTGGCCGCAAGCGCTACTGCTGAAGATGAGGTCCTGGATTTGATTACCAGGCCGTTCAAAGTGTTATTGAGTTTTTCCACCAGGAATTTGTCAGTAGCAGCCGGAAGTCTGGATTTGTGCCTGGTTCATGGCAATAGGTTTGCCCCTGTTACATTGGACTTAAACATAACTGGCGCAATATGAGTGGCTATGGGTACACCTCTGCCCAACCGTGCGGGGACTACAGGCGTGATGTTATGTAAAACTTTAGATACCGCTGTGTATCAAGACATTGTTTTCGCTCCATAGTAGCGTGTTGAAGTATTCCGGCTCCGCGCTCAAAATTTTTGCTGCTATAGTTCTCCTAAAGAGGCCCATCCCCGGGGTCCCACATTATTATTGCTTCAAAGCAACTGACCGAAGCCGGAGTCCGAAACTATAGTTGCGGCATTTCTAGACGTGCAGAACATATTCTTACTTTCTAACATAAATTACTATCATCTTTATAAAATTGTATGCATGATTTAAGTACTTTCTTGTTCTAATTTGATTGTGTGTTTGTTTGTCAGTGACGTGCCTTGCGAACTGTGTGAACAGCTGGTCAAGCATCTGCGTGACGTCATGGTCGCCAACACCACTGAGCTCGAGTTCTACAGAGTGCTGAAAGGTAATGGTTTCAAATTATCAACAAAGGAAATTCAAAGTAAATTCTAGTTCATTTACAAAGAGTTTAAAAATAACTATTCACGAAATTAACAAAATCAAGAACAATATTGATTCTGTCATATTCTTAAAATTTTGTAACTGTAGTCGAGTGTCAAAAAATTTAGTTTATCATCACACATTTCGTGAACATCTTTTATAGACTTATGGAAAAGGAAGAGACGGAATACCAGTATACAGCTGGATTACGAAAGTATCTTTAATTGTTGTCATCATCATAATTAATACTAAAGTAGCTCTGGCTAAAAAATATCAGCCACAAGGGTCGATCGATTAGGTTAAGCTACGCTTGCCTAGGTCGGTCTGTGGACGAGTGACTTCGCGTACCGATACGTGTTTTGGAAATAATGATGGCTGTCATTCGTGGATCTTTAACAGTAGTTACGGGTCGTCAGTCTGACAACCGAGGGGTATCGTGTTACTCAGTAACTGGGTTGTAGAGGTTAGGATAAGCAGTCGCTCCATGTAAAATACTGGTGTTCAGCTGCATCTGGTTAGATTGGAAGCTGATCTCAACAAGGTTGAGAAAAGGATAGGCAGGCATCATAATAAATACTATGTTTCTTTCCTGCAGGCCTCTGCAAACAGACAGGCAACTTCAAAAACGAATGCCTGCATTTGGCCGAACAGTACTACCCCCTCATCTACAAGTACTTAGTCGAAGACTTACAAGCCGACGCTCTGTGCGCTATGATTGGCGTGTGTGGCAACAAGACGGATGAACCTATCGCTCCATTGATGTCGGGAGAGCTGGCTGTTAAGACTGTTTCCAAGAAGCTTATTGGTGACGATAAGAAAGATGCTGCCTCTGATAAGGTGAGAAATTGTATTGGAATGACAGTTAAACTAACTTTTTGAAGTGAAAACTTCTTTAGGCGCGTTGGGCATTTTTTGAGATGGGCAAAAACCATTGAACTCGCGACACCGGTTCGGATGTGTTCGGCCGTCCTCGGGATGTACTCGGTTTTAATGTATATCCGATATGTCAGTGAGTGATGGCAAAGTATTCTGTTTGTGTTTTGTTTTCCCTTCTGTCGGCACTCCCGGAGTGCCACTGTTTTTTTTTTAATGTTCGGCGATATGTAACTTTGATTAGATGTTGCAGGCTTTGCAGCTCAACGTAAAACCATGCTAGCTTGTTGGAATTAGTGCCTACCACATGTTAGACTCCACAATTATATTTTCTATGTTCATAGTAAAAAATAACTGGCACCTTACTTGCGTAATACTCAATCACTATCTGAACCATTTTGAAGGTTATTGCTAATCCGTTGCTTTATAACTTCGAAAACATTGTCTGCTTAACAACGTAAATAACGCAATTAATGTTGTTGAACTGTCAAAATTAAAGCCCTGTTAGTGTGTTATTAAAAAAAAACTTTTTTACAAAAAAAACAACCGACTTCCAAAAAAAACACTACAAACTGCTAAATAACTTTAATTTCGGAAGTCGGTGTCGTTGGTTCTGCATTTTCGTTTATTGACACCGACTTCCGAAATTAAAGTTATTTAGCAGTTTGTAATGGTTTTTTTTTGGAAGTCGGTTGTTTTTTTTTTTGTAATTTTTTTTTATTTTTTACTTTTTAGTGGGAGAGTTTGTAATTTATCTAAGTTACAATACCCTAATGTCAACTGCTGATCACCTTTTACAAAATATTGCTTTTGAATTTTTAGATTTTTGTTGATTTTTCAAAAACCGCTTGTCAGATTTCGAAAAAAATTTCATGAGACCATTTGGGAAGTATACCCTTTCCAACAAAAAAAAAATTCTCAAATCGGTTAGCAAGCGAAGGAGCTATGCGCGAACAAACATAAAAAAAAAATACTAACATCCGAATTGAGAACCTCCTCCTTTTTTAGAAGTCGGTTAATTACCCAAGCAAGGTCTGCGTTTGTCACTAATCAATGACAAAATAAATTCAAGCTTCAAGTTTCAACATTACTCGTCTCGTCTTACTCTCTCCACAGTTGGCCCGCATCCCTGTCGCCAAACAAACCAACGTGCGCGTCCTCCCAGCGGAAATAGCTCCTCTGCCGATTGAGCGTATGTTCGTGTCAGTACCGCAGCCACAAGGCAAGGCGGCCTGCTCCTTCTGCCAGTACTTCTTACACTACCTGCAAGTTGAAATCAGCGACACTAGGACCGAGGTACGTACACAATAGCTGCCTAGCCTTAGTTGTAGTTGTTAGTAATAATACGGAACTCCTGCACTGCCAATTGAGCGGGTACGATGCAAGGTGACCTGTTCCTTCTGCCATACTTCAAGTTCTGAATTGAAATACACGATTACTGGCAAATGACTGACTGGACAGGTAAACTGAAATCTGTGTGGTTCTTTCCTCAAAAGACCATTGAAGGCACTAATCTACATTATCATCACATGATCTGACCAAGATTATATATCGATTATATAAGATTGTATACCATCGATGGAATCGAGCTAATATTTAAATATTTCATTTCACAGGACGAGATCTTCGAAGCAGTAGACAAGGCGTGCGACAGACTGCCGCAGTCGGTCAACGGAGAATGCAAACAATTCGTGACGCAATACGGACCTGCCATCGTCGCATTGTTGGTACAGAGGATCGACCCAGCTACCGTAAGCATACATCATCAAGAGTATGATTATCCGGAGGTATTAGGCAGAATATCCAAGATGTACAAGTAGAAGAGTCGCAAAAAAACCGGCTTTATTTATTTATTGCTGAATAGTCCTGCTCTTGACCTCGATCACGCCTGATGGAAAGCGATGGATGAAGCCTATGATGTAACAAGAGTGCCAGGCGATGCCTGTTTACTTTAGCTTTGAAGGCAGACGGGTAAAAGGTGGAAGGGAACACAGACAGCTGGCAGTGATTTCCACACTTTGGCTGTGCGCATAATAAAAGTGCAGGAGAAGCGCTGAGTACCACTGCTCGGGATATCAACCAAGTGTGGATGGTATGCTGCAGTACGTCTGGTATTCTGGTAGTAAACGGGCGATGGTGGGATCAGGTTGTGGAGCTCCTGCGCCCAATCTCCGAAGTACGGTCTGTACAAGACCGACGGGCTTGCAGCTACGACATCACAGCTCAGTGCTTTTTTTTTTTTTTTTTTTTAAGGGTGGGAAATCATCCAATGACCCCTCCCGCTCTGGGTGGAGCGGAAGGGAGTGTCAGACTATTACTGACTAAAACCCATCCGTGTTCCTTCCTTAGCCCTTTGTATTCCGGGGCAGCGGTAACCCTTTCGGACAATCCCGCTGCCCCGGCACAGCTCAGTGCTAGCCCTAGTAACAATACTTACCAGGTTATCAATCGGGTATATAGAAGGAACTTATTATTACGAATAATTAGTTCCTTTAAACCCGGTTAGAATCGAAACTCGTATTTTGCCTACAGTTTCGGAACGTTCAGTACGCCCAGGTTCGCTCAGTTTATCATAGCTTTCTATACTACAATAAGTATTATTTATTTTTATTGTGAGTAGAATGGCTGTTATCTCTTCGTTCATGATGCGAATCTCTGTGTAAATAAACTTTTAATTTAGTAATGTTAATTAGCTTCAAAACTTACAAAGTATGTTTGTCGGGCAGATTTGTCCCGCGGTCGGCATCTGCCCGCAGGTGGGCGAGGTGCGGCGCGTGGACATCAACTCCGACAAGTCCAACTGTCCGCTGTGCTTGTTCGCTGTAGAGCAACTCGAGACTATGCTCAAAAATAACCGCACTGAGGTATGTTGTTTGAATAAGAATTATTGTTTACTGACATTTTGTGTTTTATAATTATCATATCGTGGCGTTAAAAATTTTCTTCGATTATTAAAAAAAATAGCTGTTCCATACATTTTAACCAAGTAGGTTGCACTTTTTTTTAATAACCGATACAAAATTTGCATGTGCTAAGGTTTACGGTTACGGTTTGCTTGTCGATGTCCCTACCACCCTTTAGATTAGTCTATTACTGTTCAGTAGAATGTAACAGTTCTCATCCTTTTGTTTCTAACACGTTGCTGGGAATATTACAGCTATTTTCGTAGGATACATCTTATCTTAGGACAATGGGGCCCATTCATAGAACGTAAACATGAGACAAGTACCTACAATATCTTAGTAAGAAAATTGGAACACAGGAACATTGTGTTTACATTTTGTCTATGGCAGTCAGTAGGTACTGACACATCGTATCCTACATAAAAATGTCTACTGTATTGTATTCGGCATATTAATGGCTGATTCAGATTAAGAAGAAAATATATAACTGTCGTGCGTCTATGACCGCAAAACGAAGCAATTAAGTATGTAGGGATCGTAGCAGGTGACGTTCTGTAGTTTCTGCCTGGCCACATGGGAAGAAGGCGTGAGTTTATGTATGTAATCTGCATTCGCGGTTTATTTGCCAAAAATGTTAACAAATAGGAGTTAATGGAAAAATAACTTTAAATCCAGTGCAATAAAGTTCAGTTTACGCTACAACTTCAAACATTTTTATAACTTTTTCGATAGTGCTAGTCACTCTGAAATCAACTTAATTACCATTAAAATAAAGTTTATATTTGTTTAACTTGAAATAATATTAATTTGAAAATTAAAGTTTGAATAGACGATATATTTATTTATGTAGTATGTAGTAATATTTTGAAACCTAACACAATGATCATTCTACAGGAAAGCATCCGCCATGCCCTCGACAATCTTTGCACACATCTCTCCACGAAACTCCGCACGGAATGCGTGGACTTCGTGGACACATACGCGCCACAGTTGGTCGAGATGTTGGTCGCCGACATGAATGCACAGGAAATATGTGTGTACCTCAAACTATGCAAGGATGAGGTCAAGGTAAGCAATTATTCTTCTTTTCGTTTCGGCTATAATGTTTTCTACTAGAATGTTCTTATGTACAGCCAACAAAGGAGATAAGTGTGCAGCATCGTCGGATATAGTTGAAGTTTAGTAAGAAACCGATGGATGTTATCGAATGGAATTTAATTTGATAAATGAGCTGTTTGTTTTCTATTAATAAATTTAAATTTTATTCGAGGACATCCATCGGTTTCTTACTAAACTTCAACTATATCCGACGATCCTGCTCACTTATCTCTTTTGTTGACTGTACCTACAGTTAAGCCATAAATACTTATTTCATTCTCAGGACCCGTTGAAGATCACCAGCCACAGTGCCATCGACAAGTTCCATCAGAAGCCGCAGCGGATGGCCGACAGGAACAACTTCAGAGGAAAGTCGCTGCTGCCTACCAACATGTTGGTGGTTGCGAACAAGGATCATGATATTGGTACATTGGTTTTCTGTGATTTTTCTATACTGTTACTGTAGTTTTAATGACATTCATTTGGGTCTTAGGCGCGTGGTGAATTGTGGCTATGGCCCACTCCCTCTCATAGAGAGGCCTGTGTCCCAGCAGTGGGAACATTATAGGCTGATTATGCTACATTAAGTTTCTTGCTCGTAAACATTAATTGAAAAGCAATTTTAGCTTTATCAAATTTAGATTCTGCTTCTTCTTCTTCGTGTCTCTGGCACAACAGTATCTTAGATCTTGTTGGCACAACATTTCTAAAAAGTTTTTGGCTAAAAGTATAAAAATGTTCTTCTGAAAAGACGGGAAGTGTCAAAGAAGCGGCTTCTGGTTTCAAACGTCCGGCCTGCCTTTCGTGCCATATTTAGTGTGTCGTAGAATTAGAACTATTAATTTTTTTAATAGTTCGATCTTTTCAATTATTATTAAATAAGTTTTATTTTAATTTTATAGTTTAAAAAAAAGAAATTTTCTTTTAATAGTTTCCTTTAAAATACAATGTATGACATTTCCAGAAACGAACGAGATCTACGACAACACTGTGAACGGCCGCGCTATAAGCCCACCAGTGTCGCAGAAGTCTGCCTGTGTTATTTGCCAGTTTGTGCTCAGAGAGATCCAAGACGAGATCAAGGACAAGCATAATGAGGTGTGTACATCTATTCAATTAGCTGTTCACTGTTTCCAGCTTTAAACCCACGATTTTGTCAGCTGCGTTTTATCTATTTGTTTGGTGGATGTGAAAAGAGACACAACTACTACAAGGCGGTCAAAAGATGATGTGATGTGATTTCTCAAGATGTTCACTTCTTAGCGTATTGTATAGTGTGTTCCATTACATAGCTTACATTATCAATACCGAACAAAACTTATTCGACAATTTTGGCAGTACCTAACATTCTAAAATCATACATTTTCCATCCAGGATGAAGTCAAAAACATAGTCCTCAACGTATGCAAGCGCTTGCCGAAGTCCGTCCGTTCTGAATGCGACCAGTTCGTGGAGAAGTACGCCGACATGGTGATCAGTCTGCTGGAGCAGGAGCTGGACCCGGACCAGGTGTGCCAGGAACTCAAGCTCTGCGATAACGTCAGTGTTGCTACTGCTAAAGGTATGAGTATTGAATTGTTGATAGTTACAAGTATTTTCCTGTAACAAACTCATAGCTGTGCAATGTCTCAAACTCACCAACATACAGAAGCACTTCACGATGAAGGAGCCATTCTATTTTGTGATTGGTATTTATCGTCCGAATGAGCTCAACTATTCTTATATATCATGTTTATGTCATTATAATGGCAAAAAAGACTGAGCGCACTGAACTTCAACACCGTTTTGGTAACAAATTTGTTGAAATTTACAACTTAAAGGAAAAGGCTGCAATAAATAATACAAAACGTGTCGTGTACAATGTGCTTTACAATTACTCACTTACACCAAAAATATTCCTACAGCGGAGATCCTAGACTGCGCAGTGTGCGAGGCAGTGGTGTTGGCGGTACACAAAGTGCTCAGCAACGACAGGGTCGACCGCAACATCGTGCACATCGTCGAGAAGTCTTGCGCACTCCTACCAGCCAAGTATAGCGACAGGGTGAGTATCAAATTAGATTTTAAAAGAAAGAAAGTACGATCATTTTGTACTGCATTGTAAACAAAACTAGTCTTATTTATTCAAAACTAGCTGACCCGGCGAACTTCGTACCGCTTCAGAATCAATAAGAAAGAATGTATGAGAAAATTAATTATCTTCATTTTATTTTTTCGTGAATTTTGCCCATGTTTTAATAGTTATTCTGCTTTTCCGGGCGGGCGGAGACAAATCCAACAAATCAAAGATTGCGATTGCGGAGGAGTGCGGATTGGTTGATTTCATATTATGTCTTCAAATTTTTCATTTTAGGACATGCCTTATGCCGTGCATGTTTTCCTTCACCGTTTTGAGAGCAGTGGTGATGAAATAATTTACAAAAAGTAAAGCTCCTGTCTGGGTTCGAACTCACGACCTACAGCTCGTAAGTCAGGACCGTTACTACTGGACCACTACTGCTCCATACACACACAAATAAAAAAACAACAACCAATCTATTTTTTTTTTTTTGAATCAGCATCTTATTTCGAGTGCACTTTTTCAAAAATGATATTCTTTATTTCATAACCAAATCACCACTGCTCTCAAAACGGTGAAGGAAAACATCGTGAGGAAATCGGCATGTCCTAGAACCAAAAATTCTAAGACATGTGACATTACCAACTCGCACTGGGCCCGCGAGGTGGATTACGGCCCACTCCCTCTCACAGAAAGAAGGCCTGTATCTCAGCAGTGGGAATATTATAGGCTGATTATGTATGTATGTATGTATAGGGAATCTGCATATCATATAATCCACTTTCAACCCTCAAACGTCACGACTGACCTAGATACCAGACATTTGATAAATTGCCTAATGTTAATTACATGTATGACCTACATTACACCCCTATAAATAGATCAATTTATAAAATGTGAACCTGATATTATAACCTCAATCGGGTTCCAATTATTATTATGAAAGGGTTGATAATTCTCGCGGAAATATAAAGAGATAAAA
The DNA here is from genome assembly GCA_963669345.1 of Gortyna flavago. Taxonomy (NCBI): domain Eukaryota; kingdom Metazoa; phylum Arthropoda; class Insecta; order Lepidoptera; family Noctuidae; genus Gortyna; species Gortyna flavago. The sequence goes on from OY770129.1 coordinate 15,119,591, forward strand.
TATGTATTCCGAATATTAATATTATAAAAGTGATACACAATAAATACAGGTTTTAGTGAAAGTTAAGTCGCCTTCACACAATGATCCCCGAAAAAATGATTTTATATCAGTTTTAGCTTAAAATTTTTGCTTGCAATACTATGAACCCCGACTATAAAACAATAAACTTTTCAAATCTCTGCTACCTACCGAAGTTAACCATACAAACAATCACTCCCTTTTTTTAATAAAAATATGATTTCATGTCCACACTTCAGATCCGCGACTGTACACGGTACGGCGTATAAACCGCGCCGTAGAAAAACGTATCTGTCAACAAGCTTCCATAGTGATCCATAGTGAACAAAATAATTACTAAACCAAATAAAGACTTGGCTAAAAGGTCCCAGCAACCAGGCCATTAAAACATTTAAAAAAAAAACTGACGATCGTGCCTGCACACGGCACAGAGCATGTAACACACGGCGAATAAACCGTAGTTTTTTACGGCAAGAAAAACGTGTGGGTACAAAGGGCCTTACTATGTATTATCTGTACTACCGATCATAAAAAGGTTTTAGCATTTACTTTATTTAAATACCAGGTATTTATTTAAATTATAGTTTTGTAAATGTGATTAGATACCGTTATTTAAAATAATGTTTCAATGTTTATTAGAGGATAGTTTGGATTGATAAGTGGTTTTAAATGATAAGGATGATTATGTCATAGACCGAATATTCTAACTATTATAAAATACTAGCTGCGCCCCGCGGTTTCACCCGCGTAAGTTTCGATTTAGGGGTATGAAAAATAGATGTTGGCCGATTCTCATAGATACCGGATAAGCACAAAAAATTTCATCAAAATCGGTCAAGCCGTTTCGGAGGAGTATGGCAACGAAAACTGTGACACGAGAATTTTATATATTAGATGATGTCCGTAATAAATACCTGGTCAAAAATGCATGAAAATGTGGAGGAAAATCAGGAAGTGGTGAATCGCGGGCGTTTTGGTTGACTGTCTTATGTAATTTTAACGTTCGAATAGTGATTCTCAGCCTAATTTGACTTTTGATTTCACATTTTTTCATATGGTTTTGCAGATCTTGCACTAATGACTAAAACGCACTAAACGAAACTTGTAAAAGATCCTAGATAGAGGACACCGTTTTCCTTAAAATTATTTTTAATAGGTACAAAGAGTCTAAAGCTCCATACTCTACGGATAGGAAAGTTTCACATTATTTTTGTGTTAAGGGAAACATTTTTTAGGCAACATGGAATGTTTCAGTGTCGCTGGCATGTAAAAGCAAAACAATTGCTAAACAAATAACGAAACTGATTCTCAACTTTATTTCCAATTAATACGTTTTTTTTTAATAGATTCTCCTATTGATATCCAGTCTGTATTATACTTATTCCAATGTTATGTTTTCCTTGATCAGTGCCACTCGATGATGGAGATCTACGGCGACAGCATCATCCACCTGATCGAACAGATCGGCACGAAGGGCGTGTGCAAGAAGATCGGCATGTGCTCGACTTCCGACGCCGCCTACGTGCATATGTACCGGGAGAAAAGGAACTAACTGTGTGAGTATAGTTGTATATTATTAGCAAACGCGTTTCGCCGCGATTACACGTGTATAAAACATGTATTCTATATATCGTCCCTGTAGAGCGAAAACTCATTAAGTCGTAAAATCGTGTTTTGAGATATTGTGCAAAAATGTAAAAAAGTGACCAAAATAGTTAGCAATACATTAAACGATACATGTCCGAAACAACGTCAACAGACGTCAAGGCAGTCACACCGACAGACACGAGAAGCGACTTGAATTTGTAGTTTATTTTTTTATTTGTAATATAAACACAGATGTAGATTAGTCTTTACGATTATCGATGATGATTGATGTAAAATAGACTATATTTTAAACAATCATCTCATATGACACGGCACGTCTATCAATTTTCTTGTGTCCTATTTTATTGTCTAATATTAGTTTAGATTACTAATAACGTAATTTATTTAGATTAGTCTAAATTACTAACAACATAATTTATTAGTAATCTAACCTAATATTATATAGAGATTTTTTTTTCTTTACGGGTTTTTAATGGATAAACTCAAAAAATACTTACTTACTCGATTTTAAACATTCTTTCACCTATATAAAGCTACATTATCAGCGAGTATATAGAGGTATGAGAAACAGGGTGTAAAGTTCACTCATACTCTACAGAAAAGGGAGGATCCTCCGACCAGACGGGTGTTGTCTGGCAGGCAACTACCCGTTATATATGTGCTAGTTGCGCGGTAAACTGTGCTTGCGCGATGCAGGATTTTACTTGACGTCAGTATGACGCGTAGTTCGCATGTGGCGTTGTAGATACCGCTACACTAGTAATTATTAATGTAACTTGTTACATTATTACCTAAGTCAATATGTTGGCTATTTTACTGCAGTTTGAGTAAAGATTATTCTAATAATGTGTTTTCTATTTCAGATGGGGCACTTCGATGTTTAGCAGATATTCGTAATCTCCTTTAATATTAATTTTACTTAAGTCATGATTTTTTTCTACCAAATCCGTGTAATGATAAGTTTGATTCATTTAAACAAAAAATGTTGTGACTATTTTCACGATTAGGTAATTTTAGTAAGTGTGAAAAGACTAAAAATAAATTATGTGAATTGTTAAAAGTAATGAAATAATTATTGGAAAAATAGGAAAGTATTTTTGTAATAAAAAGATGACGCGGAGAAGTGTACTTATATGCGAAATAAATAGTCACAATCACGTTTTGTTTCTTGTAGCTGTTGTTTCATAATGTTGTTTAGATATCTCACGTAAAAATATTTATTAATTTTGAACCTGCAGAATATACCAATATTAGAAAAACATCAAGTGAGAATTATCTAAACGGTATTCCGAAGTAACCATGATTTTAAGTATATTTTTGTTTTAGTTTTTTTTTAAGTTAATCGTAATTCTTGACCATTTTATAACCGTCATGAGTAACCAGTAACAATCGCTATTAACTTCATAATTTTATTATACTTGCAACGACATTGTAGTTACACGCCTGTGATAGCTCATTTGTAAACTGTTTCTATAAATAAAGTTGGGAAAAGTAAATTATATGTTTTTTATTGTGATGTTGTGAACCCGCACTGGGCCCGCGTGGTGGATTATGGCCCACTCCCTCTCATAGAGTGGAGGCCTGTGTCGCAGTGGGAACATTATAGGCAGATTATGCTGGTTTCTGACGCCTAGAAATAAAACACACACTAGACGATACGCCAGCACGTCTAACTCATAGCGACTTGTACTGTAGCGTCTCAACTATGAGTTTAATCTTGTTGGGCGCACGTGCACATTCAAGCAACAAACACCTGCGACTTTGTCAGACGAAGTCCATTCTTGCAGAAAATAAAAATACCAATAACATGCCAAAATATTACTAAAAATAAAAGCTATTGCTACTAAAAACAAAATCACGAAATTCAAGAATCTTATTTGACAAGTGATTCTTCGGAGGGTTTAGGTGTATGACATCGTTTGTCTTCCCTTTGCTCCGGCTGCTGAGGTGCGAGCTCGGGTTCGTTCGGGTTATGCCTTCGGAGATGGTCGGCCAGCCATAGTATGGGCTCCGCTGGTCGCTCGTGAGCTAACGCCGTCAAAGCTGGCAGTAACGTCGGCGTCAAGTGCTTCTGTATATAGTCTTTTACTTGCCAGTGACGAACGAGCGGCCCTACAATCACTGTGGAGAGATAAGGAGTTTTAATTGTTGAACAACTGATTTGCGCTTGTAGGTACAGGTAAACCAGAAAAATTGTGCGCTTCGGTAGTCTTCGTATTTCCGAATTAGCACGATCGGCACCCCACAAAGGCAATATTTCAAAGTTTTGTACTGCCGCGCCTCGTATCGTCGCTGACAGATATTATTATTCAAAAAGTTATGAAAAGTTTTTTTATAACTATATTATAAAGTTGTTATACTATAGTTTTATAGTCATGGTAACACAAAACAGGCAAACTCTTCTATGGTCGGAACTGCTCATATCAAATCTAATCATCACGCGTTCATATTTCCGAAGAGAAGAGAGACGGTGATTCCTGAAGGGCATATTATTCTTGGAGATCTGTAGGTATCTATGCACGGTAGAAGATTTAGAGCGAACAATGGAACAATATTTATTGAACAGCAATTACGAGTAGGTCAAAGCAACGTAAAGATAAGAACTTACTGTTAGGAAAGAAGAAATGAATCTCTCGGAGTGCTTCAGCGTGGTTCTCGCTGCCATGAAGGCCATTGAAATAGTCTCCATACTTAGTGCGACGGCCGTAGCACGCTCGCAAGCTATCTGGCCAGTACGCCTGAGCCTCCAGTACCCTACAAATAGAAATATTAAAAAAAAAACCATCACAGGAAATGATGATAATAAAACCAGTGAAGCCATAGCCTTTGTAAGATTGACATGGTTGAACTGGTTTCATTTGTTAGTGCATACCTACCTACTGAAGCGTTAATTGGATCCTTTGAGTTAGAAGGCTCAAATTCTAGCTACTACAAACAATTAAGTTCTACTTTCTTTACGAGGTTTTCCTTTCATCTTTGTCACCAAGAAGTCCACAGCTGGGCATAAACTTTCCGAGTCGCGATCCATTTAACACTACTGGGTTAATCTTATCGAGCTGCTACCAGCCACCCTGCAAAAATCGTCGTTTCACCTAGCGTGAAGGCGACTTTACATAACGATTGCCGCTTCGCGGTCTCCACTCAACCACACCTCTACTCCAACGGTCATCAGTTCTATGATTATTGTGGCCGGACCATTTGCCCTTCAGCTTGTTTATCTGTGGGCTAAGTTGACTACCCTGGTTTTCTGTCGGCTCACCGCATTCTCGATAAGATACCTTAAAAATATAGCTTTGGTTTAGTAGAAAAGCGGTTCCGTGATATTAAAATATATAGTCTAGTCCTAGACTAGAGTCAAGAGCAAACCCATTTCAAATAAAAAAAAATGAAAAAAACGGCCGTCTGTTGCTGTCATTTACACCAGTATGTATTTGACATTAAGTCAAACCCCGATGCCTAAAGATTTGAATCGCTAGATTTGCTCTCAACGTACTTAGTCACGCGAAAGTGTCCATACTGTTCTCAGTACCTATGGACAGTTTTTCGCACACTCTTCTGAGTGAGCTCACACATTATTAAATCGCGTTTCTATGACAATCAAGTCAAGTCACTGCGTCGGAGGTGTAAAAACGAAACAGAAACGCGACTATCTTTTGACGCGGTAGAGCAAATCTAACCAAAAACTACAACAAACTTAAAACTAAAATACCTGAAAAAACTTACATAGCAGGTCCCATAAGAGTCCTCCACTTGGTGATGCAGTTCTTAGCGGCGAGGACAAGCGCTATGATTGGTCCGCTCGATATGTGCGCCACAAGGTGGGGGAAGTGATGGCTGCCGTAGTGGCCCCTGTACAGCTCGGCTGTCTGCTCAGGCGTCAGGCGAACTTGGCGCTTCTGTGGGAGGTAAGAACTTTTTGAGTTAAACTCACAAGGCGATAGTCAAAGTGAAATCGTATATTATACAATTAGACTATTTAAAGGCACTTTTGAACATCACAATTTTAAGAAAAAAAAAAGAAGAATTGATTTAGTTGCCCCTTTCAAACAGTAGGTACCTAGGTAGTTCCGTGTGAGATATCCATAGTATCTAATTGTTAATAAAAATGTGAGCTTACAATATTTTCTTAGGTACGTCTGGTTAATAAAATTTTGTTTAAAGCTTCTTGAAAATATGTGGACAAGACAGAGTTCGTATGTGGCCCGTATATCTGTAACAATGGCCGAAAGACATGGGGCCCTAATTCACTATGACCACCTAACGATTCCTTACTTCGAAACTATGACAATTCCTTAGCTAATTCCGCCAATCTCGTGTTGATTTCGCGCGGTTTCCTTCATTGTTTCATAGAGAATTACGGCCCTGAAAGAAGAACTAAAGTCGAGCTTACAATTAGATCAGGCAGTCATAGATTAGAACGAGGAGTTGTAAATTACTTATAAATGTCATTATCCCTTTGGCACAAGACGCGTGAAAAATGGTTGCGGGTTGTGTACTTTATTTAGGTACCTATATGGCACTAGTTTTGTTACTTTTATACCCCCATCACAGTTAGTTTGGTTAGTAAACAAATAATGACACTAACATTGACAAGTGGTGTAAGACATAGGGATAAACCGTTCCGAAAATTAACATAATACCTATCACAAACTTTTTCACTATTTACTGCGAGCGTTCCTCAGGCTAATAGTGAAACAGTACGAAATGGAAACGAATTTAATTAAAATTATAATTGTCTCAGACACTATTTCAAACAACTTCATTATCAACTTACAAACTCAAACTTTTATTGCACGTCGAGATCGTAGCGCGTAGCAGCCTACGAGCCTACGACGTAGCGGCTCATTTTCTTTAAAATCGCTACACAGTTGCTACGCAGAGGTAATCTTTAAGCTAAGGGTGCATCACATATTGTTTGGGGGAGATTAATTAAATGAGACAGATCTAAAGAATACACAGAATTACAAATGCAAGCAGTCTTTGAAATAATAATAATAACCTTGTTCCCGAATCGGTACAAATTTTTATATTCAAATATTTAAAAATGTAAGTAATTATAATAAATGAAATACTTATTATGGTTTTATTAGTAAAGTAAAAAAGTGTAATTTGTTTTTGTTAACATGAAGAAAATGTGTCTAGAACACATGAATAACTTTCATATTTTTTTGACACTTTTCTACGCGATAAAATAAATCGAAGTGAATGCAAATAGCAATTATTATCATGTGCGATAGTAAACATGTCCCCTTCAAACGTCAATGGGGAGTCGTAATTAGTTTTTTCTATGGTTTCCATAGATAACAGCGGTGACCGGTATGAGAGCTGGGGCTCAAAGATCTGCTGTTGACGTAGGGTTGTTGAACACACGGTTATTATTATTAACAAATTCCTAATGGAAAAACTAAATGTCATTCCTAATGGTAACAGCCCGGAGTTTGGAAGTTGGTTGGCGGTGTGATACCCCCGTGCCTCGGAAAGCACGTTAAGCCGTTGGTCCTGCTCTGATCTCTATCCGGTCGTGTCGGATTGCCGTCCCATCGGACTATGAGAGTGAGGGAAGAGGGAGTGCACCTGTGTCTGCGCACACTTGTACACTATAATATCTCCCGCGCCGAAAGCTATAGTCTCCGTTGAGATTGGCTGCCGTGGCCGAAATAAGGTCTGGAGGACTTTATTTTTTATTATTACGTTGTTCTCTTTTTTTTAATCTGGTTTTCTTGTTCAATAACACAATTCAAAAAAATCGAGTTTTGAAAATATTATTGACATGTAAAAGTGTTACTACTCGTACTTACAGAAATAATTATCATTTATCATGGGAATACATTACTAAAAAAAATATTCCATTTGAAATATCTATACTTACATACGTTGGAATATGTCCTACTTATCAAGCCGCGCATTTGCAGTTTTAGGCAATAATATTACAATAGTTATAATTTTCGTTTATTAATAAGGTTTACTTGACTATAAAAATATTATCCTTCTAAAAATAACATTAACCCACTCACGTTCTCTATACCAAAGTTAACCACCACAAATCTCGCCACCCGAATAATAATTCTCAACAATGAAAGCGTGTCATCCCTATTTCTAAAGAGGGTTGCATGTGACGCGGAATAATGAAGGCGCCCCTCTTCAACTCTGCTAATGTCGATATGAGTTTTGCATATCACGATCAACCCTTACGATGCCCGCGGCACGCGGCTATAGTTCAATTCGGACATGAGGGGATGGCCGGACGACGAAAGAATGCGAAATGCGAAGGAGAGTATTTGCGATATGCAGCTATGGAATGGTTTTGTTCTAAGTGCCTACTTAAATATTAGAAAAACACTGTCTACCTATTCAAAATCAGCATCTAGGTACCTTCATTTGAGGTTGAAAATTAGGAAACTTAACTCGAACTTTACCAGTTAATCAACGTAAGCCTCTTCCAAGTTGCGATACAGCTACCGAGTGTTGGACAAGGAAAAAGCTTATAAGAGGGTACTTACACTTACATAAATATAAATTATACATACAAGCCATGTGCCCGATAGGATTTCCCATCAAATAAAAATTACGAACTTCCCTACAAACTTTCATCCCCTATACGAAACCCTTTAGGGCATGAATTTTTAAAAGCATTTTTTAGTGCTCACCTTCGTTATAAAAAAACTTATGCAAATTAAAAAAAAAATGGCAAATTGCTTGCTTCTAGACCCAGCGGTTTGGGCTGTAACTACGTTGTCTGTCACTGAATGAATGAATTCAAGATTTTTATTACTTAGAACATTATATGTATGATTTTCGCCCACCACGCACCTGTACACTATATAAATTTTGGTTCCGTAGTGAAGTAAAGTAAAAAAGTTTTCCTATACGAAACCATTTTTATTGATAATTAAGGTCCACTACACTCTTGCTAAATGTCGATACTAGTTTGCATATCGCACACAACCCTTCTGATGTCCGCGGCACGCGGCTGAGGGGATGGTCACTCTCCTTTTATTGTAATTGACGTGCTCTCATGTTATATTTTTTTCCCCGTTCAAATGGATTTTAGGGTAGGTACAACAACGACACTGGTGTCTTTGATAAATTTCCAAAATATTGCAGATGGAATTTAAAAATCATGCTTAAATAGACATATATTTATAAACTCACGCCTTCTTCCCATGGATCCAAGCAGAAACTACAGAACGCCACCTGCTATGATCCTTACATACTCCTTTTGCCTCGTTTACGTTCATACATCTGCCGGTCGATTCTGTTAGAATCTCACCGTGAGAAGTTAGGTGAAGTGAGCTGTCATTCCATCTGATGCTATAGGGATTTACATTAATGACAGCTCACTCCACGCTCACTTCACCTAAGTTTTCACGGTGAGATGGTTACAGAATCGCACTGCTGGTCATACACGTACGCCGGTTGCGAGTACTACGCACGTGACCTTTTTGAAGAACATCACCTAATTGAAAAATCATATCAATAAAAATCGCTTTCGGCAAATTGATTTTAGATTTCCAAGGTTCAGAAATTGTTTTATGGAACTTTTTAACTTTTATTATACTGATCTTTAGGTACTTACCTGAACTTTCAGTTCAAAGGTAGGCATTTTATAAACATGAAGGTGGACATCGCCGCGATGATAAATTTTGCATAATACAACCCATGTGTAGTTTAGTCATGATCGAGGGGATAATCTTTGTTAGTTGCAATGCAGTAAATTATTTACAACATTTTTAGAGGACTTTAAAAGGAATGAAAGGTACCCTATGTCATTTTCTGTACCCTTGACAACGCAACGTATAATGCAACATTTCATGATGATCGGTTCAGTGGTTTAGGCGTGAAAAGGTAACAAACAAACTTACTTTTGCATTTAGGTATAATATTAGTCAGTGTACCGGCTATTTTAACAATAATACAAGGTACAAGGTACATACACAGCTAACGTGAGCCCATTTTTGAAACTTAGGCACCTACTTTACAGAGTTGCAGAGGCATGCATAAAAATCTTTTTCATTAAGTAAGTACGTTTTGATGTTTAAATCGGTCCTAAATAAACATTTATAAGTTGCGTACTTACCTACGTGACGAAAAAAAAAAACGGTTAAAAAGGAAAAAGAGAGAGAGCACCGTAAATGCAAAATCCCCCACCGCCACTGGCGGGTGTCGTTTGAAGCGACTGCGGGGATGGGCAGGAACCCTCCTGTCTATTAATAAAGTTACAGCGATTACCCATCCGTCTGCTTAGTGGCCTAGAAAGGCCGATGTGCTATGATAGAAGCTGAAAGGTAGCTTTTTGTGGATACTATAACAATATTGTGCATCTATATAAACAATAAAAATTAAATGTTTTTAGCTGGTACGGCAGGACAGATTTGTTTTTTTTAATTAATGTTAGTAGGTAAGTTCCTGGGTTCGGTTTTAGGGAATTGTAAAATTCGGGGAGAACAAAGTGCTTTTTCGATGGGATTTTTTAAGTTCAAGTGCAAATAAAAAATTACGGACTAAATTGTAGTATGATGGAGTCAAAAGTCAAGACAAAGTCTATGGTTATTATTTATTTATAGCCTATATTGTCCCACTGCAGAGCAAAGGCCTCCCTTTCTACTAAGTCTATTCTATGGATGATACAATTTTTTTATTTGCGTAGAAAAAGGCGCGAAACCCCGAATACGCCGTGTCATGTACCTACCTACGAACCACGGAGTAAATACAAAGAGGAGATGTTGCAATTAGATTTCCTTAGGAAACAACGCGTGACATTTTGCGGGGTGAGGGGGGTGCTAGATCCCGCCCACTTCTTTATTTTCCATCTACCGGTCAATAGTCAAACTTGTTATTCGTTCTGACAATTTTATTTTGTAGTTACGTAACTATCTCACACTAGATGTCACTAAGTGCAGGATGCAACAGGGTCGTACTCATAATTTTCGTACCTAATTTTTTTATTGAAAGTGTTATTACTATGAAAAATATGTTTGAATAAAAAGGTCTTTGATGAATGACGAAAGATTATCAGACTTTCTCTTATTTTTAAACTACTTATCTTGTTAAAAAGAGTTATCAAGATGTTCTACAAAGCTAGTATTTTTAGAAAAGAAAAAACACCTTCTCCCGTTTACGTGACAATTCATCGTTGAGCTCCTTAAGTTTTGAGTTGAGCTGTACGATTTCTGACAAATGCGTGCACTGACTGGACAGGTCCTCTCAATCTGTGTGGTTCTTTCCTCAAAAGACCATCTCAGACACACATGGTTTTCATATAACCTGACCAAGATTATGTCTGAACTTTAAAAGAGACTGTGACCTCTGAGTTTGTTTCGGCCTTTCTTCTCAGAGTAGTCAGATAAGAAACTCTGACCTCATCTAGTTCAAAAAAATATGATTGACGTGTAAAACTCTTTGTGAAAACTTACTTTTAAAAATAAAATCACTTATCATTTATCATCCGAAACCATTAATGTCAAACATAGATATATGAAAGAAGGAGATATGCCCGGTAGTTGAAAATGTATCAGATCCCGATGTCGCTAGGTTGGCCCCACCACCGCGCCACTACTACACATTTAGTTCAGTAAAAGCAAACAAAGTCGCGCACACACTTGCAATTCATAAATCAGAACGTTCTACTCAATCAATTATAAACCTTAACTCATCAAACACATCGTGCATTTACCATGCACCATACAACTTACTCACACAAAAACATCAATCTCCTATCGTTGTGTTGTGCAAAAGCCATTTATTTTATATAAACGCTAGAGATTGACTAAATCGGAAAGTTATCGATTCTTCCATACTAAAAAAAAATATAGGGTCATGAAAATAAAATAAATAAAAACGATGTCCAGAACATATTAGGTATATTATGGAGGGGCCCGTGGCTAAATAATAACAGCCGCACAGGTCGATCGATCAGGTTAAGCTACGCTTGCCGCGGTTGGTCTGTGGATGGGTGACCATCTTTACATACCGTGTTTTTCCGTACCGCGGAAAGCACGTTAAGCCGTTGGTCCCGGCTGTCATTCGTGGATCTTTGACAGTCGTTACGGGTAGTCAGCAGCCCGAAAGTCTGACAACCAGTCTTACCAAGGGGTATCGTATTACCCAGTAACTGGGTTGTGGAGGTCAGATAGGCAGTCGCTCCATGTAAAATACTGGTATTCAGCTGCATCCGGTTAGACTGGAAGCCGACCCCAACATAGTTGGGAAAAGGCTAGGCAGATGATGAGATAGGTAGGTATATATTTAATTTAAAGGAGATTATATTTTTATGTCCAGCGTTTTAAGTACTTTCCATTTGTGAGACAGCCGCGGGACATTCGGTAAAATAATTGGATTCTAATTACGGCCCTGTCTTTTTGTTTTTTGTTCAGAGTTGACTATAGATGGCGGTCCGTTTACAAAATGATATAAAAACTACAAAAATAGTATTTTGGCCATTAGAGGGTTTATAAGAATGAATGTCGAACAAATTTCAGTACTTAAGATTATTAAAATATGTTAGTACTGAGCTCTACGTACCTAAATATTTTTAGTTCCCATGACACCAAGTGTCGCCATCTAGTCTCGGGTAGAATTATGTTTGGAAACGCCGACGCTAAGAGATTTTTCTAGAACAATTTTCTTAAATTACGCATAAAAATTACTTACAAATGAAATGTGATGCCATCCATAGCTTCAGAACGTCTATCCGAGTAGGTTTTACAAGATAAAACACAACACTTCATTATTTTTTTCTTCTAGCGCGAATATGCTGTAAAATGGGTACTTTTACAAAGTTGTGCACAGGACGAACGCCAACAATCCACTGACAACGAGGCCACGCCTACATGATGACGTCATGGCCTAGTTGTAATCACAGTGCACAGTTGCTTAGGCCATCTCCTCTTAGTATTTACTCCGTGCTACGAACACATCCTATAGAATAGTTATAGGATGTGTAAGAGCCATGCCTTTAGGAAAACTGTTCATACTGTAGTATCATGTAAACTTAATCTAAACAGTTTAATATAAATAATTGTGCCCAACATAAACTTAGTTAATATGTCATTAATAAAACACTGTAGCACTTGCGTGCGTCGCGACATTTGCTTTTAATAGTTCAGTAATAATGGAGCGACAAGATTAATAGTGAGATAAAGCTACCATTATAATATTATCTACAGTATTGTTTTGTTTGTATACCTTGGATTGTATTGATATCACGTTCAACCTATTTTTAGACTCTTTGAGCGTTCTAGTGATCGTAAATGCTGAATTCCCAAATTAAGGAGAAAAGTGTTTATTTAAACATAGGTAGGTATAAATGTACACTCATATAAACAGACAAGATGCTTAGTTCTAAAGAAATCTCTTCTAGCTTACCTGCGATAGGAGAAAAGATAAAAGAGATGTAGACAGCGTGTGTAAGAGTAGCAGGGAAAACAAAACACATAAAATCAAAAACAATTCTCAAATTTGATAATTGACATACAATATGAGAACTTACATACCTACTTGGTTTTGGGTTTTTTCGTTTGGGATAACTCAGTAGAAAGTTTTCAATTTTGTTCGGTTGATGGCAATGGCATCAACCTGTCCCAACGCCAACGAGAAAGCAACTAGCTATAGACTATTCTCTTGCTCAAGAAACGTAGAGCGAGTTCTCGCTGGCAGTGTGGACAGTCAGCGATCAACTATTAATATACCTATGTACCATCGCGGCTTTTTCCGCCCGATCACATATAATTTTTTGCCTAAATCCTGCGGCGGTGCCAAGCCACGCCCCCTTAAAGTTTTCGCCTATTAGGAAAGCGATAACGCAATTAGTTGCAACCTGCACTGCGCAACTTAGTGACGGATCACGGGTACTCATTTTGTGGATTTAATGGACGAACTATTTGACCTTGACGCGCATACTAGAGAGCGCTTCTATTTTTTTGAGTGCAAGCAAAAATAAACTTAGTGGTGGTCAGGCGGGAGTGTCCGCGATAGTACCTATCTCTTTTACTGACACGAGAACTACATCTATTGTACGTTTCTTGAATGAGAAAAAATATTTGATAGCTAGTCGTCTCCTAGTCGGTGGTGGGACTGGTGCCTGTTAATACTAGGTATGGTTCTACGACGTCATGTGCGTAGGCGCTAACGTAAGATGCGTAGGCAAGGTGAAATATTTCTCGTACCGTGATGGTAGGCGCCTACGAGAGACATTTCGCCTAACAACACCTACAGGGCGCGTGCTGGTTATAGTCTAGTGCAAAAATAGTGTTACAGCAATTTTATAGGGATATTTATTTATAGTGACTAGTACACATGACGACATATCAAGCTATACAATTCCAATTTCAGCTGACCTCGCATTGTATAGGCTTTTCGTACTTAGAATGAGAAGTCAGCATATACTGGAAATGTATAAGCTTGATATGTCGTCGTGCGTAAGGGCATAAATAAACTCATTCACACGATATGACGTCGCATTGTGGCACGTTCGGACCGCGACATTGTTACATAGGTACATGTTTAGATTACTATTTTGTATTATTAACTAGTCTTTACAACTTGTTTTATGTGTAAACGGTAAACAAAAATAGTAGATAGTTATCAATAAAAAATAGTAATCTAAACATGTGTGGTCTGTAACAACAGTGAACGAAAATAAACAAAACGTCTGTCGCAACGTGACACGATGCGACGTCGTATCGTGTATGTGTGTTGACCCTATGCCGGCCATACACGCAACGGTGCACCGGAGAGGTCTACCTGTGCAGGTATACCTTTTTTTTTTTTTTATCATCAAATGACCCCTCCCGCTCTGGGTGGAGCGGAAGGGAGTGTCAGACTCTTACTGACTAAAACCCATCCGTGTTCCTTCCTTAGCCCTTTATGTTCCGGGGCAGCGGTAACCCTTTCGGACAATCCCGCTGCCCGTGCAGGTATACCTGCGCAGGTAGACCGGAGCGTGTATGGGAATAGACCTGTGCAGTTTTTTTTACCTGCGCAGGCGAACGGAGCAAAATCGAAAATCAATTCTTTCTAGTGACACCGTACGGTGTACCTGTGTGTGTGTGCGTGTGCTCCGGTTGCCTTCGCAGGTCGCGTCAGTTGTTTTCCAGTGTTTCTTTCGGACGGTTGTCTCGTCGCACGCATCGTGTTACCACGAATGTCATTAACAGCAATTGAAAATGGCGCCACCAGATTCAAGTAAAAAAACCGTTGAAGATTTTATCGAAATATATAGAAGTCATCCATGTCTTTGGCAAATTAAAAACAAAGATTACCATAATCGAGACAAAAAAGAAGCTGCCTATAGATTACTCATAATAGAAAAATAGAGAGACATTGAGCCAGATGCGACCAAAGAAGTAGTAGTGAGAAAGATCAATAATTTAAAAAGCAATGTTAGGAAGGAAAAGAAGAAATATGACCAATCTTTAAAGTCAGGACCTAGCAATGCCAGCGCGTCATCGTCCTCATTCGATGCCATCGCAAAAAGAACTGAAGACTGCTCTGGTACATCGGAACGTCCCCATACACGCTACCAATGTTCGATTGACCTGCGCAGGCATGCCTGCACAGGTCACCTCTCCGGTAGACCGTAGCGTGTATGGCTTACATACCTAACTTATTAGTTTGTTTCAATAATTACTGTAGAAAAAAGTTCAATGATTCATAAAACTTTGTCAGTCATCAATCATAATTGAGAATAACTAAATGCGGCTATCCGTAAGCTCAAAGCTCCCGCAAGCTGAAGTACCAATCTACGTCGAAAGTCTATCGGCTAAAATGATTAAAAAGTACTAACCGCAAGAATATTAAAACCATGATTTAGGATGGTGTTCTCAATCGCCTCAGCATCTTCATACGCCTCCGGCTTGATGATAGCCAGGGTACGCTCCGAATAAGCATGATAATCCGCATCACTTTCCGAGGAAGCATTAGACATTATTATAAAATTATATTTCTGTGTTGTTTTTGTACAAAATTATGATGAATAATGACAGAACTCTTGACGTTTGTAGGTCGTTGAAAAGAGGTCGGATGTCCACGATGACCAATATGTCTTGACACTTTGGCGTAGCACTGCTTGTCAAGACAAATGTCAAAAGTATGTCGAATTCAACTCACAAAAATGTAGTTCGGTATGTAGCCGCGGACCAAGTTATTCTGGTTATAGTAGGCCTTAATATAATGTTAATGGATCGTGAATATGTTAATAAGGTCGTGTACAGGCTTTTGCTATATGCTGCTGAAAATGTTTTTTGAGAAACTTGGAAGACGATTTGTAATGTATGAAGTATGGAAATGTTTTTACTGGGTAGATTATGTGTACCTTAAACTGCTTCTTTAGTTAGGCATTGAGAAGAGGTTTGTGAAAAAACTAAAATAGAAAAATATCTATGTAATCGAAAATATATTTGGCAACATTTGTTGTGCTTGCGTTTGATTGACTATAGATTCTTATTCTTACAATAAATTGAACTACATTAAACAACCTACACAGTATCCTCATTCCCATAGCCAACTCAACTACAAAGACAGACAATTTCTACACAAACAAACAATAAAATCAATTGCATATCGATAAACAGACATTCTGAGACACTAAGTGGGAAAACTGGCGTTTCCCGCGGACGCCACCCCGAGTGCGGAGGGGGCGCGGGGCTGCGTGCGGCGCGGGGGCGCGAGGGGGCGAGGGGGCGAGGGCCCGGGGGCGTAGGGGCCGCGCGCGGGCCCCAGTGCCCCCCGGACGCAGCGGCGGAGCGACGCCTCCCCGAGCCTGCACCCGCGACATGCGACGCTGACCCTGTCTCCCGCCACCCGAGAACCACCGCCGTATACATGGACAACTCCTGCCTCCTTGACCTCCTCATCAGGTGCTTCGCGATGACCGAGCCCGAGGACCTCAACTTCACAGCGTTCACCGACCTGTGTCGGCTGTGCTCCCTGAAGAGCGGTCCCAGACTCCATATCTTCGATAAGGAGTCGGAGCAGCGCCAGATCTTGTTTAAACTCAGGACCTGCCTGCCGACTATGGTGAGTAAGCCCTTTGTACTGTTCGGACTTATGTCCTTGACATCCCAGTGACTTGCAATATCTTAAGAAAATAATAAATTAAAATCAGTTCATTCGTTGACGTAATAAATGGTTTTGTGGTGAAGTGTAACGTAAACAGTGGCTTTGTGGTTCGGAGAAGTGCAATAATGGTGCTACGTAGCGGCCGGACGTAGCTTCGTAGACGCCTGCGCGCTACGATGCGCTACGAGCCGAGCACAACAAGGAATACCGAAATCTCACAATACCTGTTGAGTTTTTTTTATGCATAAATCATCGTTTTTGGGACACATGATTCATATAATCTTAAATATGAATTAATTAAATCAACAGTTTAAATGGCTACATTTTCCTGATGATATTGCAGGCAATTCGTGAAATAAAATTCGTTCGTCGTACTAAATAAATACTAAGATAGTTTCATAAATAATAATTAAAACTAGTTCACTTTTTAATTGCAATTATTTTGTTATAATTTAAGCAATTCCTCTAAAACTAATAATCCAGTTTCGAAATAAATTGGTTGAGTTTAGTGTAAATTACGTTAATATAAGGCTTGTTTATTTTTATAAAGAAACCCGCCAATACATCCTCATCCTATATTCAAACAGTAAAGACTATTAATTATATTATACAGAGTACCGATATACGAACGAGTAGATACTCGTATTACAAAAGATACAAACAAAACAAAATTATAAAGAACTAAGTATCATAAATTCCTATTAACTCACGAACTTGGCAAGTCATATTTAAAATCAAAGAAGCTATCGATTCTTTCCTTAATAATGCATTCGTAAGGCCGAGCTCAGATCAACGACCTCGCAAAGTCACAGCTCACCGGCCCACGTACCCACCGGCTGAACTAGGTCAGGCCACCGGCTTACTGCGAATCCTTTAAGGCGTTAGATTAGCAGATATGCTGCTTTTAGGTTTGGCGATCAGCGATTTAATCGCTTTTCAGTATTTGCTTGACACAGCGGCTTACTGACTGACTTCTCCATACGAAACTATATTTTGGAACTAGAAAAGTAGAACTATTTTCTGGTAAATATTGACATTGAAAAGTTCCATAAAATGGCCTACTTGAAATGGTTAACTTTGACAGAAAACTGATTCAAACGCGGGTCGCCAAAACACGATGCAGCAACGAACCAATCGCTAAATGTACGCATTTAGCGATTGTTTCGATGCTGCATCAGTTTACTACAGTTTACTATAGCGACCGAGCAGACCCGCCAAATCACGATACATTATTTTATGAAGTTGCAAAATTGCCAAATTGCCAATTGCCTGCTAAGGCCCTTCGGAAACCAAGGATTATCAGACATGCTCATAAGGACCGCCACGTGTCATTTAATTCCTTTTTCTAGTTATATGACTTTTATTGTGTGGGACTTAAATGTCAAAGTTGAATAAACCGGCTCCTTGATAAATAGTGGTCGTCGATCACGGATTATTCAGTGAACGATATTGTATGGTTGTTATTGTGGGGGGTAATGAGATAAATGTATTTTGTTATTGCAAATATTGATGTTATGGCTTGCTAGGGTGTAGATTAAGAATTTGCATCTGGTTTTCACGTTTCCAAAACGTATGCACTCTTTGAATCAGATAGTTCCACTTACAAATCAATTAGTATGACTCAGTTTCATAACCTCACATTATTAGGTACACCGTCCAAGGCATCTATGATTCGAAAGTCCCCTTTTTACCAGACTGGCCTGAGACCCAAAAGGAGTGCAATGTTTTTAATGACAGAGTTTAGAAAACACGCCATACAAGTCATCCATCGGTGTGTACTCCCAAGACGAGTTCTTTTAACAAGAACTGTCTTCTATTCCCTCTCTCCATTTTATACCCTAGAATGTCTGTCTAACAACTTCCCCCGTATATCCAGCAGATATCGAAGGACGACTTCCTGCCGAAGAAGATCTGCGAGCGCTGCGTGACTCGGCTGGAGCAGCTGTACGAGTGGCGGCAGAGCTGCCTCAGTACCGACTCCGTGCTGAGGAACTACGCCGAGTCCATGAAGATCGTTACCTCCACTATCAACTTTCAGGTCAGTGGATGTAGCATTCATAGACATGATCAGCATATAATGTTCCCACTGATGGGACACAGGCCTCCTCTCTGCGAGAGGGAGTAGGCCATCCACCACACGAGCCCATTGCGTAGGCAAGTAGGTACTCTACAGATTTCCCAAGAAAGGTATGTGCTTCGGGGATCATCCCCTATCTTCGGAAATAAGAAGTTTCACGTTGACATTATTTATTATTAAATACGTAGGTCTGCGGTCCCTTGGAGCTACGAATAGCCTGGAATACGGCCATTTATAAATGCGACATATTTAGAACAAAAAAAGGAAAACGTCCGAAAATCGTTAATTTGTAGCTTTATATCACATAAAAATTATAATTATGATTAAAAACTTACATTTGCAGTTGGAGAATTGACCATGACGTATATCGATCTACGGGAGAACATTTTTTTAACTACAAAGTTAGTTTGTCCTTCAATCCGGTATAGGAAATTCGGGCACTCGAGCACAGCTTTGAGACGGAACCCTCAGGGTGGGAGTCCTCGTACTTATTTTCTTTAAGAACACTGAACAACTGGTTAAAAAGGTTTTAAATATTCCATAGAATGGCAATCAAGCAGGCAGCCCCAGAAAAGGTCAGCATCACCTATGGACATCGACAATACTCGCTACTAAATATTTTATATCAAGAAAAACCTACGCAAGATGTTCCGCTGTCTTAGAGTTTACTTACAGCCACAATCTGTTCAAGGAACAGTTGCAGATAACGATGAACTATAACAAGATCAATATCCTATTTTACAAAGCATTCCCACCCAGAAAGACCTTTAGAAAATCTAAGATTATCTTTATTTATTTACTACTTTCTACCCGCGACTTTAACCGCGTGACATTTCTTGTTCCGCCGACCCACCCCGTCGCATCGCATCGCCTGCCCGTGCTATAACTTCGTTTTCACTTAGCGGTCTTTCTAAGAAGCAGAAGCTTGACTTTTTTGCTGGGCTCCTAAGCTTACAGCCTTCCTCAAGAACGGGGCTTTCAAATGCAAAAAATATTTTTGCAAATCTGACTGGCAGTTCCAGGGATTAGCGCGTTCAAACGAACAAACAAACACTTCATCTACCACAGACCACAGACTAAGTCTGTGGTATTTTTAAATCACGCACCAGCCGGGCCTAAAGATAGATAGTAGTATATACGCTATTTCCCGCTTCGAGCAGGGAGATGCAGCGTGGGTCGCGCCCCCACGGCGAGACAACCTGGTGAAGGCCGTGGGGAGCGCTGGATGCAGCGCCCTTGAACCCACATCATAACACAGAACCTCTTCCTCTTTCCATAGGAAATTCTGTGGGAGAAATAAGTGCCTAAGTATATCTACTTACGAGTATGTGCTACCGAACACGCGCGGCGCAATTTGGGAATTAGTTATATTAAAATCACATTTGACTCGTGGAACAAAAAGGTTTACCAGTTTTCAAATACGTCCCTTTTACAGATCGTGACGACATGTCGCCTTTTTAATAAAAGTAATCACGTATAATTTTATTCGTGAATTTAACATAGAAAATAATGTAAATAAGTGTTGGAACGAACGAATCTTTTTTTTATGTTTGTGTTCTTTGCGTCATGTATACCACAAAAATATAAACGTATTTTAAACCCCCCTTTTAACGTTTTTTTTTTCTAACTTTAAAGTACCAACGTTATCGGAAAGTAGTACCTATGTCATTTCTTGCATTAGACTTGCATAAGACCACGGAGCATAAGACACTTATAATTTTGTATTGAAAAATTACACATATGCAACCATTTTCGTACAGAAAAAACACGACTTGTTGTCGTAACTATTTAGAAACCAGGCAGACCGATCCCGAACTTAATTTTCACCTTTTGTCCTTTTGAATAAGTTTCAATCTTTCAGAAAGATGCAGGTAATCGATTACTATAAGCTACAATCTGCAAGGCGCTAAGTACGATTACCAAGTGTAGCAGAAAAGTGTTGTTGTTGTTGTGTTCCATACTAAGCCGACGTGGGGTGGTAAAATTTTTACAGAAGTGCTTGTGTAGCACTTCTGTAGAATACTTTTTATTCTCTTACATTATTTTGAATTTTGAATAATTTATAATTAGGTTGGTAATATTTCCAAACCAACTAAATCAAACAAATGATTTAGAAAAAAACCGATCCATTTAAATTAGTCACGGTCACATTCCTAATTTGGATTATCACTCTCTCTCAAATTGGCGGCTGTATTAATAACTAACGAAGAACCTCTATATGAATATCAAGCTCTATTTTGGCTCGTAAAGGTCAGGCTATATTTGGGCTTGCAAGGGCGGTTCAGCGAATGCCTGTCAATTGGAATGTGAGAATAAATAATGCTTTGATCTTTTAAGTCAGTGATATTCGTATGTCATGTCCTGACTTTGGTTTCTTCTTGAGTTCGTCAAAAGCTTTTTTACCTCACTTTTTAATCTCATGGATAGGTATTCAAAACAAGCACTATGCCAGCGGTGGCGGCGCGTCACGGATACAAATTTTAAGATTTGTGATATTTCGTTGAGTTCCGTGCGTAAATTGGACAAACAAAGAAACACATATGCAATCTCTGAGGGGTCTGTCGGTCATATGTGACGTAATGTATAACGCTAGTGTTTACATTCTCTTTGATGTAGGGTAGCATCGAGGCCTCTTTCTGATTTTGAGGATCAAGAAAAACTTACAAATAACAGCTACAGTCGGACTGGCGAGAGGTCGTTAATTCGATTACAGTTCAAGTGAGTGAAAGCGTAGGTAATTTTAGCATTAATCCAAGTAAGTAAAAATTGGCTAACAGGAACATTTTTAAGGAATAAGCAACCTACATCCACAAACATAAATAAGAATTGCATTCGATCGATATTTTTGTTTTAATCTTTCATAATAAAGTATCTACATATTGGTTCAAGAAAACACCCATAATCATAAAGAAATACCCGTTCTTATTCAGCTAGTAAATAACTCAGCGGCATTGTTAAAGGGGTAAGCTATCTAGTATTTGCTGTGATCAATCATCAGTCTGCGAGGTAAACGAAAAAAAACTAGCAAGTCAATACGGACTTATCAAAGAACGAAACGTAGAACAAACGAGAGAGAAGTGATAGAACTAAGTTAACTCTGATTTTTCATTTGCTAGACCAAAACGACAGCTAATGTACACTAAATAAATGTCATGTTGACAAAAAAAGGTCGATCGTAGCTGCATTGACATATATAGGTACTTTTGAAGTCATTGCGTAGCTGTCGATTTAGTCTAACAAATTAAAAATTGTAGAAGCCTAAATTTTTCCTCTATGGCCTATATTTCGAATTTTCAAAAGTAAAGCACTGCTAGATAAACATAATGATCACATAATTAATAATTTGTC
Source organism: Gortyna flavago (assembly GCA_963669345.1). NCBI lineage: Eukaryota > Metazoa > Arthropoda > Insecta > Lepidoptera > Noctuidae > Gortyna > Gortyna flavago. The sequence goes on from OY770129.1 coordinate 15,141,699, forward strand.
CGAAAAGGATATGGATACAAAATGTGCTTATTTTCCCACGCAGATTACAAGAGTCAAATGGGGCTTGAGAGGACCGGTCATTTTATTTGTACCCAAATGATTATCTACCTGCTTTCCACCGCGTAATAACAACATTATCGTGACTCATTTAATAAGTGAGTATACAATGTAAAACATGTCCTGATAAAACAACCCAATGTTGTTATTGCCCGGAGTGAACCCAGGTCTTCGCTCGCTCGCACAGCTTTCAAGTACAGTTCTGAAAAAAACTGTCCGCTGGTCTTCAGTTAACAGAGACTCCTTATGGAGAGCCATGGAATTGCTTTATAATTAATTCTTGACTACCTACATGCAACCAAATAGCATTGTTCCTATCGTAAGTATAGACAATGCAGAAACATGTCCAAACAAATGTCTATCCGAATTCTGCTTGACCCCATCATCGTTCTGGGAAAACACATATATTTTAACATCATGACATTCAAACAACCGCAATTTATACATCAATACTATGGCTGTATCTATAATACCTTGTATATCTAACTATAATACCTTGCGTTAGTCATCGATCGATGCCACGCTAGATTAGATAAAGAAATATTGATCCGCGTAACCTACATGATATATGTTCTATTCAAACATAACCCATTTTCCCATCATTGATAAGTTTAGTTACTTATAATGCCTATAAGTCAATAAACTTGTCAATGATGGAAAAATGGGTTATGTTTGAATGTTGAAGCACTTGTTTCCTCGAAATTCTCAGAGACTGTTTCCTCAGAAGCCACTAAAAATAGCTCCAGAGAAAACGGATGCGCCAATATACTAGTGTCCTTGATGCAGCGAGGAGATTTAGGTAGATGACTGAATATAAACATATTCTAATGCTTCTTCCTCTCGGCTCGTCAGCTATGTTAGCTCAGATTTCACAAGATGTTCCCCCATTATCTGTTGACAAAGTAAGGCACTTAGATATGAAATGTATTGTTGTCGAGTGTGTAGGCACGCGGCGGGCTATGCACGGTCCGTCGCCGGGTAGCGCCCCTCTCCACGATCGATCGGCGCGCCCGACGCTCGTATCGACCCACTTCCACCCACCACCCAAGTCAGCTCCTCACGCAAATCTCAACCGTATCCCATTAAGCTAACGCCAAAAGTTCCGTCTCAGAATTCCCAAAAGGAAGCACAGTACGTTCACCAAATTTGAACCTTAATAAAGACGTTCTGTGAACTATTACTGAACGCATATATTCCATATCCACGTAGCGGGTTAAGTTAATGAATTATCTGCTCTAAAGCGATAGTTATAAGGTTGCTCGCGATGTTGGCTGCGCAATACGACTGTTGGCAACGCGGGAATTGGCTACGCATGTCCATGGACGTTTTGTTTTTATGACGCTCCCTGTAATTTACTTACATGAAAGTCTGCTTGTGGCAGATTATAGATTGGACTCTTGTGATTGAGGAACTTTTGAACACAATTTTAAAGTTACTATTCGTGGCGCTCCTCATGTAAATGAATTGAGGGACGATAAAGTTCTATGAGACACTATTCTTGGTGATTCAACAACTAGCATCCTTTACATTAACCAAGCTTTGAGACAAGTCTATCCTCTACCTCACGGGTGCGGTAAGCAGTGTTTAGTGTGTATGTACAAAATGCATTACCGCACGCATCCCATCCAAGGTCGAAGGTGGCTCCGTCACCCGTGCTCGGGGGTACCGTTAACCCTGACCTAGCGCGGGAGGTGAAGGATATTCCTACTACGGCCTCCCTCCGCCTCGCGGGGGACCGCACGACCTACCCTGAACACCACTTGCACTGAAACGGTTGAAGCCTTCCCCTCGTCACATCACATGGCTTTCATACAACTGATACAGATTATCTAAATACGTAACTTTATTACGGCAGTGAAGTTTAAACTTAGCGGTAGCCGAAACTATAAACTTTGGAAGGAATAAATTGGTCCTTTGAAACGCAATGTTACAGTCGCGTCTAACTTATCGCGTTCAAATGATCTTAGTCAAGGGAAACGTTTTAAAAGAGGGCTGTAAAAGAGCATTATTTTATAAAGTTCAGTGGATAATAATGTTTCCTATTAATTTCCGGTTACATCTACATTACTTCCACACGCCATCATTTCTGACAAAGAGGAATTATTTTTTAGTCCTTTGAGTGAACTTCTTAGACCAATCACTTTACTGGATTGAACCTGCGGTGCCTTCTGCAGGAAAACACTGGAGGGATTTTCGTAGTTTCAGCAATATTTTTGTCACTGTAACCTGAAATGCCTTGTTTCGAACTTTAATAAAGTTTGAATTCCATTAACGATCGCTACAGGTTACGATTTCTCATTTTTTTATGATTTGAGCAATATAATCATCATCATGTGTACGCTCTATGTAACATGTATTTCTAATGACTGTAGTTTTTTCTAATCTTTTATCTTCTTTTGAGCGCAAGTACAAGAAACATCAACAGCCTCATTTGTAATCATTAACTTGTTAAATTGTATCCTAGGCATAACAAACACGTTTATCATCATCATGAATTAACACAAAACATCCTCGTGTTGATAAGATAAATAGATATCTGCTAAATTGATTTGCGTACGTTTGCCATATTATATTATCTTCATCATTCAATACCTGCAATACCTGGCTTAGGAAGAAGGACATTTTTTCGTCCATTAACTTGTATCTTTTCAAAGTATATAAATGATATTATCAAATCAAATCATTTATTTCTTTGCAAACATAGGTATAGTTTGCAAGTTATGTATATATAGTATAGTTTGGTTAGTACATAGGTGTCTTTATGATAAAGTTCTCCATATTTTGCTGTCACATGGGCATGCAAAGGTTTATAATAAAAAAAATAAGTTTCAGATCATTGGAATTACAAATCCATCCATACTAATTTACTAATATTATAAATTCGAAAGTAACTCAGTCTGTCTGTCTGTCTGTCTGTATGTTACCTTTTCACGCTTAAACCACCGAACGGATTTCCACTGATCTTTATGTTCTGTGGAGGTCAGGGATTCAAATCAATAAAACAAAATGGAAATATTTTAATGATTTTAAACTTAAAAGCAGTTTCTCTATACTCGTGTCTAACTAAAAGAGATGAAATACATTTAAGCCTGATTAACGGGAGGAAAGTTACTCTGCCCTCGAGAAGCCAGAATGTCCGTGCGGGAGACTCGTATGTGAAAATCGCCAAGCACTCTGTGTTTACACTCAATGCTTTACTATCTAAATATTTCACCATTTTGTAAATTTTTACGAATACGAAATGGAAACTCGTAACTTACAAGTTTAGCTTTATATACTATACGCGATTATGGTCTACAGCGTAGACCTAAAAGCGGACCGATTAAATACAGGCGCTATCATCTCTCTTCTCCTAATGTACCACAAAACACGCAACTTCACTATGAAAACAACGATGAAACCGAAATTTCAGGTTTACTACGTAAAGTATTAAAAGTTACGACCCAGAAGTGAGCCATAAAGTCGGATAAGTTATTCAACACAGTGAGTATTTTGAATTAAACAAACATGTTACTTTCTTTGTTTTGTTTTCTGCATGTATTGTCAGCTGTAAATAATGAAGGTGTCAAACTCAAACTCAAACTCAAAACTCAAAGCATTTATTTCAATTAAACCATTTACAGGCACTTTTGAATTGTCAAGAAGTCGGTCAGTCAGAAAATATGAAGCTAGTTGCCCATTCCAAAGCGTAGGTACCTATGGAGAAGAACGGGCAAGAAACTCCATGGACACTCTTTTAAATTATATTTTTACAAAAATATTAGTTACATCATTAATGTTGAATTTATAATTATATGTGAGAACGATGTAATCAAATAAAAAAGACGTACGTGTTAAGAGCGTCCAGAGTACAGCAAATAGTACTTAACAAAACAATCCAAAAAAAAAAAAAAAAATAAGCCGAGGCAGCCAATTGATGACCAGCCCCAACTGACGGCGCCCGTTCACGAACATGACGCATAGATCAGCACCATTCAGCTCAACCATTTTGAAGGGAGCTAAATGATCCAACACACACGCCACCGTCAGCGAGACATTTTAGTGAGCATGACATACTATCAGCCGCCAGGGCACATTCAAGTCAATGAAAGACATATTATTACCCGGTAAATGGTAGCTCACATAGAATGTCATAAAGTTTGGTATCATTTGACGACTATAAATTTAGGTATTATTGCCTGTCTGGAAATTAAAAGAGCTCTCAACCACTTTGGCATTCCTTTTCAGAGGAAGACTGAAAGTGTAGACTTCAGCTACTTAACTATAAAAAAAATCTGTCGCGTAAAAGTAATTTACATAATTATGATAAGTTGTCTGTAATTAACATATTCTTCTTAGCTAATTAATACATTAATCAATAATTTCCTCTTAACTAGTATATTTATTTAGGAGTACGAAAGGATCGTATCAGATAGCGTTCCATATTTTCTGCCTATAAATCACGCCTTCTTCTTATAGGGTTATAAGAAGAAGGCGTGAATTTATGCATGTATGTATACTCCGTTTGAAATAAGATTAGACATTTAAATAAACCTTTTTTACAGTCCGTTCAACTGATTTTGACTTCTATTGCGTTGGTGGCATGACAAATGGCAGCTGCAGTAAACAGTTGGTATTGTAACCACTTTTTTGCTTTTAATGCCATCCTTATGCCTACGAAATATAAGTCAAAAACGGTTGAACGGATTGTAAAAAACGGTTTATTTAAAAGTCTAATCTTATTCCAAATGGAGTATAGTATATATAAGTATTTATAAATAATTTCATTTCACTTCGCCTGGATAGCGAAGGACTCATTGAAATAATTTGAACCTGTTTACCATGTAAACAAATGGTCCTAAAAGGCCAAATTGAATCAGAAACAAAACCGGTCCTACGTGGCGAAGTACGCAGTTTGTCTGGCTACCAAAACATTTTAGTCCTTACAATTATTCTGCTTGTTTACAACATGATCCCGGAATTAACGCACACTATCAAACGCCCCGATTAGAATATTATGTAATAATCATAATACATAATTATACACTGATTTTTTACTGTTATTATTTATTACATTGTTTAATTCTTAAATTACTGATTGTGGGAAAAAATTGTGGTCACATTACAAATCCACACACGCACACGAATAAGGTTCTAGTGTAATTTCGTCCATTTTGGTTTGTTTTGACTGTAATTTACGTTGTTTTAATTATTTTTGGTATAAAATTACCTACATTAAAAATTACAGAAATCGATTCAGTAAACGATTCTGAACTAGCTACTTTCATAATGTGCATTAATTCAGTTACAAATTGTAAAGTTAATTCTTGGCTCTTGTCTTGGTTTTGCCTTCTTAGGCAATATACTCAAACCTGGTTACTGTAACTTAGGTATAACAAAGAAATGAAAACGAAGAATTTTTCTAAAACAACACAAAACACTTCCTCAGTTCGAATCTTTTCATTATCTACGCTTAGTGGCCCAGACGGTATCCTTATTCCTTACCCAGGTGCGTCGCAAAAGAAAGTGTATGCGATCGATGAGACTTGCAGGCTCGCCAGCGGTTAACTTGCACTTACCACTTAGTGCATAGTGACGGCGGAGGGCGCCCGCCTCGAGAAGTCGAGACCGCCCTACCGCGCTCCACCGCCCTTGGGTTTTCACCTCTTCTTAAAGTATGAGCGCCTAGTACTTTCGTTTCGTACAAAAACATGTTTTTCGGGATTCCATGGATATTTTTGGAAGTTGTGGTGCTTTTAATGACTGTTTATTAGTGGTGTAGAATGCGCCTGAGTTCTTACTACAGTCAACTATGGGATCTTGAAGTAAGATTTTTAATTTACTATTATATTACTTAGTTTCGAAGTCTGCGAAGAGTTTTCCTGTGAATTTCATCAATTTACATTTTTGTTAAATTCACGCTAAAACCTTAGTAGTCTCATACTCATTGTTCATTTGTGGAGAATCGAACGCGGACAGCGTGCGGTGCGCTATTGCTACCGCTCGCTAGTGACATAACAACTAAATATTCTTGATATTTAATGATTATTATGCGATTGCATTTATATTTATGATTCAAAATTCATCAACATTTAGTGTACGTTCGATATTCATATAAGATAATAATTTATTCGTACATTTATACAAAGCTTACAATGACACCCAGTTTTGGAGTTCCGACTTAACCGGTATTTCGTCACGCTGTGCAAAATGTTCAACTGTATTCGTTACAGAAACCGTGTCCTGTAAGAGATAAAAGGGTTTCTCAACAGCTCGTCAATTCATATCAGTTTCCCTTACGAACATTTTTCACCCTATCTCAGTACCCCATATGCAAACCCTCCGTTTAGGTAAGTTTGTTTTTAATCAGTGCATGAGTGATAAGGCCCCCCGAGGCTTCAGCCCCTATCGCAGTTTCCTCCCTTACCTTGAGGGGACGTCATACCATGAACATTCAAACAAAGCAAATGTTGAATAGCTATGCATTTATAGAAAGCAGAAAATCTTATATCGGAAAACAGCGTCATCTGCTTCCTGTCGCCAAACGATATTAATCACTGGTATTCCAGCTCCTCATTTAACGTAACGGGATATTATCTTCTTATATACTTGTATTTTTTATTGTGGTTATTCCTACCAGAATTCGAATTACTTGCGGAAGTAAACCAGTTTTATTTCACTGTATTGACTGAAATTTACCTTACTTTTGTATGCTTGTCAAGCTAAATGATTTGTAAATGCTCAAAAATTTTGGAAAATATTAATCTGATGCCAAGTCAGTCAATAAATGTTCGTGCCTGTTACCACACTGTGTTATCTGACTCTATCTTCTTCGGTCTTGCGGTTCGAAGGTGATCGAGATATGTAAATCAACATGAAACAATCCCTTTGCCTTCTACAAATTCTAGACACACGTAGGTCAGTTCTAGGGTTATAAACGGCATCTACGAATACGAAACTAATCTCTCACTGCAGAGATTAGAAGTAACTGTTACGTAATATACGTATCAGCCTTATAATTTAGGACAATGACTACCTATCGTGTTTAGGTTTACTATGATCCTTTGCCTACCGTACTAAACTGATAATGAATCGACGGTTAGTTCCTTTGATTTCGCAAAATTCGTAGCTACAGTCATCGTCAGTTCTATAGTTTTCCCTGACTTCATAGTTTAGTAGTAGCGTTGTCTGGCACGGAAACATAATGTATGATGATTGGTGCCAAGCAAAGTCAGTTAATAAAAAGTTTAAAGGTTATGGCCCGCTTTATTGTAATTTACAATTCCAATTGAATAATTTAATAATCCAATGATTTCGAAATTCAAGCTTATTGAACAGCAGAGTAATAGGCTACCTTAACGAAACTTCGTGGTTTATAGCCCTGAAACTGCGAAATAGCACGCAATTTTTTCATCCAATCCTGATGCTGATAAATGCCTTCAAAAGTTTCTTGAACCTAGCAAATCTGATACGTCATGGGTCCGTTTCCCCATCTTGTTCACATCCGAGGTCGTTGAACTGCACGCGTGCCGAATTTGGGCAATTAACCATAGGGTGTTCTAACATCGTGTTACGGAATGAAAGTCGGGGTACTTTAGGGGGCCGTTCTCACTTTCTGCGGGGTGAATGCACTGTCGGGGGAGCCCACCCTAACGCGACCCTCCCCGGCCCTCTAGCCGCATCAAAGACACTCAATGAAGGCGGTGTAATTCCGACTAGACGCCAGGAATTGATTAATTTTTTGCTGTCTCGGAGGCTTGCGATCTTGTCTCAGTTGCATCTTGCATAATGCATTTGAGATGAGGAGGAAAGAAGAAAACAACTCTGGTAGTTTTTTCTTTGGAAATATTAATGTAATTGCGGTGTGGAAAAATGTACATGTTTTTATTTTTGTTAAAAGACACATCTTTGTTCATAGGATGGCACGGTTAACATGGACAAAATGACGGAAGCTCAAAAAACTGCATACTTAGAAGCACATGTAGCTGTCCAACAACATATGGCACAAGCGGCAGCCGCTGCACGGCGTGAGCAACAACAACAGCAACAACAGCAGCAGCAACAACAGCAGCAGCAACAACAGCAGCAGCAGCAACAACAACAGCAACAGCAACAACAACAACAGCAACAGCAACAACAACAGCAGCAACAACAACAGCAGCAGCAGCAGCAGCAGCAACAGCAGCAGCAGCAGCAACAACAACAGCAGCAACAGCAACAACAACAGCAGCAACAGCAACAACATCAGCAACAACAACAACAACAGCAGCAACAAAATAATAACAATAATAACGCAAGACATCATCAAGAAATGCAGGTATATTTATTTTCAAATCTTTATCTTTTCGTTTTAATTTCCAGTGTCTCTTCCTATGGTAATAAAATGATTGCTTTTTTTTTCAGAAATCACAAATAATATTCCCTCAGCAAACTCAGAACGGCAATGCTCATCAAGGTCATCCTTCGCCCCCTACAGTTAGTTCGACACAGCACCACTATGCTACGATCAATTCTCCTATAAAAGTTCCACAAGTCAGCTCTAGTACCGGAGGACCAGATAGCACGTTTACAGTACCTGATGACGTAGGCATGGGATTCGAGGGAGGAGTCAGAGTTTTACAAAGTCTCGGCAATTGGTGAGTTTTTCCGTATATTAATTGCTAAAGTCAAAATTTTCTATATTTTTCCATGTTCATTCATAAATTTTTCATTGCTTTATCTGGTAAAATTTCAAATTTCTTCTGATTATTGCTTGCTTTTCGGCGTTTGTATTGTTGAATATTCTCTTTTTTTCTGAACTCCCAAAAATATAATATCCCTACTATTCTTTCTGCCCGAGGCAGTTGAGAAGAAAGGGTTATTATGTTTTTTTTATAAAACAGTTCGTTTGATTTCGCCAGGTCACCAGAAGTAACGCACAATATACCGAGGCCAAACTTGATTCCTTTCACGGAACCGTATGCAGAAGGTGGATCGATGCACCCTGGGACACGATTAAAAGCGTTACAGACTACTACTGTGAGAAAACATCCGGCAATAAAACCTACTAGTTCTACAAGTGACGGTAAATTAACTTCTTCCAAAGAATATTTTTTACACCTAGATCCTCTTGCGTGAGAGTTCCGGGAAATTCTACATTTAATTATTTTTTTCCGATATGTCATTCTAAATCATCCTTGCGATGAGTATTATTTATCAGATAATTATATTTATTATTTGCATCGTCATTTACATAATCCAAAATAATGTTCACGTGAACCATTGGTCAAGTAATCTAAACAGTAGCAACGGAATCGAACTTAATGCAGTAAATAGATTATACCTACTTATCTTTTACATGATTCGTTACATTTTTCAGGAAGCAAAGCCTTCGAGTGCACAGTCTGTGGAAAAGGCTTAGCTCGTAAAGATAAGTTAACAATCCACATGCGAATACATACAGGTGGGTGTAGACATTTCATATGAAACCTTTCTTAGCATTAAACTCGTTGAAATTAGTTTTTTGATACATAAACGTGATGAGACAGCTTTCTTTTTTCAATGTAATTGTGATGTGACTAAACGAGCAGAAATTTTATACAATGCTCGTAATTGTAGTTTCTCTATCTATATACCAACATTTTAATGATTTACAGCGAATTCTTTCAAACCCAAATTCTTATCACCGTTTTGGTCCCAGAAGATATGATTTCTAAATCTGTACTTTATCTTTCTATAGGAGAAAAGCCGTACGTTTGCGAAGTATGTAACAAAGCATTCGCGCGAAGAGATAAACTAGTGCTACATATGAACAAACTGAAACACATAACGCCATCCAACATAGCGCCTTTAGGTAAAAGAACCATCACAATACCACGTGAGTATGCTTCGTAATGGTGATGATAGATGCCTTAAGACATATCTTATCACTACCGTTGTGAGGTCTCTAACGGTAGTGAAGCATTTTATGTGTAGAGCTATACAAAAATGTTGAGCTAGTTTTAGAATGAGATCTTTTTTTATTTACACCCATTCCTTTGTGCTTCTGATTGCTTATTTTACCGCATTCATCGCAAAAAACGCGAACTTGTTTCCTTAGGTAGACATTTTTAATCCTTCTTCATTTTCCAGAAATTAATCATCTCTCTAACGTTTATCAGTAACAATTCCGTTTTGCTAGATTATATTATTAAGTATATGTAGCTTTACTAGGTGTAGTTTAGATTGTTTATTTGAACAACAATGTGACCCACTTGGGTTACTTCCCTAAAGATCCTTTAATTTCTGCAGCTTTGAAGCTAGACGACGTGAAGCCGCAACTAACAAAACAAGAGGACACGAAGCCAAGCCAGGCAGAAATAGCAGCAGCGGCCGCAGCTGCACAGCAGCAACAACAACAGCAACAACAGCAGCAGCAACAACAACAGCAGCAACAGCAACAACACTCGCACCAACAGCCAATCCAGGTGTGCCAGGTACCTGGACACAACTTTACGGTAAATCTACTGAGAATTCAAGGCATGGTTTGTAGGTGTTCTCGATGTGTCAGCATGAATTAAAATCTTCATTTTAAACATTTGTTTCATTATTAATATTTGTGGTTTCACAGTGTAGATCTATTCTTTAACTGAATATTTGGAAATACACAATGAGTTGCCGTTTCTTTTTCTGCATTTTCTATTTCTTCATCTGGGTATGTGTAAGTAAGATCCTTTTTTTTTCATAGACCTTCGTGAATCCTTTTTAGTAGGTACCTTTAATTTATTTTTTTATTTTTCATGTATTAATTTTTACTCAATCCTTAAGTAGTAAACTAAATGAATATAATTAGAATGGCTTTAGTCAAATCTTAAAATAAAATAAGCGTCGTAGGCACAGTACACCAGGCTTCAATTCTCGACACAAAAAGAATTATCATAAAAATTATCAACAATGTAAACATGCACGTAGAAAGCTCAAACAATAATACATCTTTCAACTTCCAGAACACAAACCTGGTTCACACGAGTGCAGCAAGCGCAGCAGTGGCAGCAGCGACTGCAGGCATGGTCGTGTCCTGGTCCTGTGAGCTGTGTGGCAGACTGTTCGCCACCAGGGATGAGTGGAGCGCCCATGCCAAGTCACACCTACCCGATACCAAGCTGCTACAAGACAAGATGCAGCAGGCCACACAACATCAGGTAGGATCCTTATTTGATTCTCAAAAAAACCGTTAATAAAATTAATGATCCGGATCGAAGGACCAATTTTAGAAATATGAAAAATTAATATTTTTCTTTTCTCTTTCCAGCAACAAGAAAAGGTGCACTTATCAAATCAGGAGAAATTACAACTGCTCCATCACCACAATCAGAATCAACAGATTCTGAACGGCCACGGTATCGCGACAGCACCTGTGTCTACGGCGACAGTCGTCAACGAAGGGGGAGGTGGAGGCGGAGGAGGGGCGTACTTCACTCATGGTCACACACACTACGCCCCGGAGAGACAACACACACATGCTCACCACTTGTGTCTTATGTGCAGACAAGAGTTTGCAGGGAAAGCGGAGTTTATGTTCCATGTGAGAGGGCACTTCGAAGGGAAAGTGAGCGATATTGCGGCGGCTGATGTGTTAGCGCGTTCTTTAGTAGACAATTCTGGGCTGTGTACCTGAGCCCCGCCAACGCCCCTCAGCGCATTTCACTCGGATGCATGTAATAAGGGCGTCTTCCAGGACGATACCATCATGTTGAAGTTTTGAGTCGCTAGTTGCGAGACATTTGAGGTTTCCAAGTGGGGTACAACGTTAAGACAATTAAGGCCAGTATTGATAAGGTTCGTAAAAAGTGGTTTTATCGTTATTTGTTATTTGGCAGCAGTCTGCCAAGGTTTGTTTTAAACTACATCTTTCGCAATAAACGAGAATTGTTAAGCGGTAAAATAACAATCAAAAACTTTAATATTATTTTTGTAGGTAATAAAAAATACTTAACAGCAGATGTCCGTATACACATGGCAATGGAGTGTCCTAAATCATAAATTAGCTACGCCTTATTAATTTTATAAAAAAAAAATGCAGTAAATATTTATATCAGATCATTACTAGATACCTACATGATTAAGTCTGTACAACGAATGTATGTTTGCCTTTTCATCAATCGTACACAATTTTTGGTTATCGGTAATATCTGTTCCAAAACTTAACTTTGTTAAGCCTTTTATATTTTTTCTTCAAATGTAAAGTTGTTTATAAAAAAGTAATTTCGTATGGTTAGTGTAAGCCGACATTGGCACGGACGTAAAAATATCGCAGCGGGATTTTATCGCGCACTGAATTTTCAACTCTCGGTGTTAAGCCGAGCATTGAGACTCCAATAAAGCTCATTATAGAGCGTCAAAATATCATACTGTTGGAGTTTTAACTGTCGGCGCCAAGCAGTGCAGTTGAAAATCCAGTGCGCGAAAAAAATCGCTGCGGAAAAACGCGCCGTCTGAACCTGGGCTAATTGTTCGAAGTCAGTAATCTTCCTATTGTTTATAGTGTTTCTAGCCCTTTAGCAGAGGTCAATGTTTTAACTGATACTATTGCTCTATTAAACTTTGAATTCAGTTTTCAATGGATTCGTTACAGTTTCGTGCGTGCTCTATTCACATTAGTTAGTTAGCTTTATATAAAATTATGTAAGTATTAGTTCTGCTAGATGGTCATATATTATTGGAAAATCGTGTATATAGGTGATAATTATTTTTAAGATACAATGTTAAATAGAATCCGATAACGTCGCTTTATTTATTTTTAAATTAGAAATTAAGTAAAAATACCTATCGGGAGATGAGTGATTCTAGTCATTTGAATCTGGTCTGTGGAACCTAGTCTTTGGATCCTAGTCATAGAGTAAGTTTGTGGATAAAATTATTTTTATATCGACCAGTTGTGGTCAAATCTTGTAGTACTGACTCTAGTACCCTAGCACGGAGTGTGTACCTAATTAGAAATGTAGAAGCATTATACCTGCCAATATTTAATATTCGGATATTGTCTAGATGGTGAACTTAATGTAATTAGGAATAAAATTCGATGAATGGGCCGTTTTCAACAGAATTTTATCAGATAGCAAATGCCTATATTCACACAACATCAGAAAACCCGCAGTTCTCAATGAAAAATTACAAAAAATGCGTACGCACGGCTACACATCAAGCTTTACATAACCAGTATAAGCTGACTTCTGATTGTACGAAAAACCTATACAATGCAAGGTCAGCTAAAACCGGAAATGTATAGCTTTATGTGTAGCCGTGTGTACAAGCACGCGGTCACCAAGCCGCGGGGTGATTACATAACACACTAACATAGAAGAAATAGAAAATGTACTCGTATGAATTGTCCAGGTAATACAATAAGCAGGTTCACTGGTTAACAGCCAGTTAAGACGACATGAGTAGCTTAAAATATTACCTACAGCTAGGTTACAATATAGTATTAACTAACAGTAGCAATGGCTTTAATTTTGACAGTTCAACAACATTCATTGCGTTATCTACGTTGTTGAGCAGACAATTTTTTCCAACATATGAAGCAATGGATTAGCAATATCCTTCAAAATGATTCAGATTATGATTGATAGTGTGTTACGCAATTAGGTTGCAGATGCATCAACCAATCAGCATTCAATAAAGTTCTGTTGAAAGAATCGCATTCAGATTATAAATAATAAAGAAGTAGGTACGTAGGTATACCTAAATTAACAAAAAATACTTTGACTCTAAATTAAAATTAAATTTCAATGTAGCTGTAATCTTACTAAAGTCTCCATTTCTTTCCTAAAATGCCTCTGCAAAAACTGCTACAATTTAATTTAATTTTCACACACAGTTGAACCGAAATTGAAAAAACCACTATTAAGAAAAAAAAATCATAAGTAGATCGTATTGATACTCAAAATAAATTCTTATCAATGTCCGTAGGTATTTAAAGTAAAATTATTCAAGAATACAATGCAATAAGACCAAAAGTAAGGCATGCTTAATATTTTCACGATAGTTTTAGTTAGGTTAGTAAGAGAGCACAAAAACAATGGAGGCTTCATATTCAACACATAATCCTGAAATAATTCAGACTTCAGTGCCGATGTCGTTTTGCTATAGATTTCTATGCTGTCGCTTTGATCCATTATACAATGTACGTTAAGGAAGCAAAAATAAATGCAGGGCTCTTGCATAGAAGCTGATGAAACCGTTGCGCACGTGCTCTTTGAGTGCACAGGCGTCACCCAGATTAGGTCAGGTACCGTCGAGACACACAGATCTTACACAGATGTTCTCAACAGACCAGGAGACTTAATCAGCTTCTGGAGGGAGGTGGGCTGGTTGGAATTACCACCGACGGCCGCCATAACCCACGCACAATGGTCCACTTGAAAGACTAAGTGCGGAAACCAAACCCATAACATAGAACGTTGTACATAGGCTGCATCAATTGGGTACCCCCCTTGAAAGCTTCTAGCAACTCGGGTATACCCAATTGATGCAGCCCACCGTACATTAATACATGTGAACCAGCGACCCACAAGGTGCTCCGCACTGTTTTTACGACTTATAAAACATCGAGATTTATTTAATATAAGTAGTAATTTCAAAGTGTATAATACACATAAACCTTCCGGAATAAATTAGCAAAATAAAGTCACCTTCAAAATCCGTTGCGTGGTTTAGAACTTTAGAAGAACAATACGGTCACAGAGACAGACACGAATTACTGTGTTTTTATAGATAGATAGATAGATATAGATGCGCCTACATTGTACAGGGCCAGGTAGGTCTAATTCAAACTGGGTCGAATAAAAGAAAGTTACACAGGGTGATATCAAAATGAATAAAGTTTGACAAAAACTTGACATTTAAATTTAATAACTATGATTTATGTACTAAGTTTATTAACTTCATTTGTTTAATTCATGTACCAAATCAATAATTTTGCATGCTAGTTTTAGCGAATTGTTTTAGAAACTTAAAAAAAATAAACCCGACCGTCTGTAATGTAGGTACTACAATTCTTGCAAATAAATTTCATTTCATTTAAATTGTGTTTCATATTAAAGCGGAGCAGAATGAATGGGCACTAAATTATGAATTGTCTGTACTTTTAATGATAGTCTAAAATATTTAACCGATTTCATTATAATAATAGTCTAAAATATTTAATCGATTCCATTATAATATTTCCCTTAATAAGGCGAAAGCGCCTAGGGTAACCCGCGAAATACAAATTCTCATACGTTTTTGTAATTTGCAGGTCAGTATCATTTGTATGTTGATCTTAGAAATGATTCGCGGCCGTAACAAATATTTCCGTATTTACAGAATTATAGTCATAAAAATCATCAATGCAACTCTCTAAGTTTATATTACCCTATTGTATGACTATTTCATGAAATCTTGACACATGAAGCCAATATCCATCTATGGAGTTGTATTGCTGATTGTAATTATTATAATTCTGTAAAGACATATTTGTTACGGTCGCGAATCATATTTTAATCAACATACAACGTGACACTGACCTGCAAATTGCAAAAAACATAAGAAAATTTTAATTTCACGATCTACCTAAGGCCATCCCCCTTATCAAGATAAAGTAGCACCTTAAATTCTCGATTTATTATTTGGAAGGTCGGCTAGTGTGTGGTAAAGAATGAGGCGTGATGACAAGGTTCGATGTTATCGCGATGTTGCTTCTCATACCTAACGTTTTTTAGCATTGTAGTCAAGTAGATCTGAATTCGAAATATACACTGATGTATATACACTGATGCACATTTTGTTTCAATAGACGTTTGAAGATAAAAAGGAATACAACATGCCAATAATTTTGTACGTAGGTAACGTACGAAATTATTGGAATGAACTTAGTGGTGGTCAGGCGGGAGTGTCAGCGATAGTACTTATGTATTGTCAAAATACAAATAAATCTGACTTAATTCTAAAGGATCGAGTTGAGTGCAAAAAGAAAGGGAGGCCTTTGCCCTGCACTGGGACAATAGGGGCTAATTATTATATTATTTAATTCTACCCCGCAAGTTCTTTTAAGTTTTCCAAGCAGGAAAATCGTTAATAATCCAAATTAATGATCTTAAAAAACATGTGGTTTCTGTATTCCTTTTAAATTCGAATGTTTAAAATCTTCTGTACCGAAGGACCAATATTCTATAACAACTTAAGGTTACAATAAACCTTTTTAAATGTTTTTCAGCTTTTCAGCAGCATAGTGGCATTTAAACAACACTCGTCTTTGTGTAGGTACAGGAGATTTAAAATAAGATTTACCTGAGGCGTGTAGATCACGCTATTTTGAAAATGGTTCTAAATCCTGTAAATAAGTTTTAGACGTGTTGTGCTAGAAGTACCCCATAGTTTGAGATGGTATCTGTTTCACGACAATGCTGCGAACGTTACTCGTGAATTGTGGCATCGAATGAACATTTTGGTGTTTAGTTGTAAGGCCTAGTGTTTGTTCCACATGGAGTTAGTAGCGTCATCTTTCTTAGATGTTAAATTGAGTAGCACCTGTGTTGCAGTTCTTGCTGCAGTTCTGCTTACACAAAATGTGTTTATTGACATTTAATTCGATTTACGTCACTTATAGAAACCTACTTTATAAATATTTACATCTTCTTTTACAATCGTACGAAAACCAAGGATAGGAAAATTTATATAAAATAGTGTTTATTATATGTATTCTTTTTGGTTGTACTTTATTTAACAAACATTTTCTCCCAAATAAAGTACGGTTAATAAATCTATAATTAAATTCTACCAATCACAACAAATCATTATTTGAAAATATAATATTTAACTGGATGTGGAACAAACACAGAATGAATTTACCCCAAAAAGGGGTAAGTCAGAGCACGATGGACGTTACAAATTTGAATAGGGATAGGCTTGTATGTTAAATTGTTCACGAAAGTGTCAACATAGGTGGGACGTTTATGCAATATTAATAGTTTTATATGGTTTTTAGCATAATGTCGTATAGTAAATGTAATATATTCAACAATGTATATCTACGACTTGCATAATTCTCCACTCAATCAGTTTATTAATGTAAGTAAACATAGAATACTAATTATAGTTAGAATAAACAAGGATTTTCAATAATTAAATAGGGTTTGGTCCAAACAAGTATGTCAGTCTGTTCCGAAATGGACAACTTATTCCATCGTAATATTAATAAATAAAATCTGTAATTCTGTAATTTAAGTATAAAATAGATCGTATTGAACGAGATTGGCTTTCAGAATGATCTCAAAAATCTAGTCCTTAGCATAAAGTAAATAAACTTGTAAATATAGAGTGTAATAAAATACGCTTATTTTACTTAGATTTAGTACCATTCTATGTATTTTATCTTTATGTGCTTCCCATTTCTTGATTAACTCTTATTCAACATAATGCTGAGGTGTAATATGAAAATGATGATGGTGTGAAATGTGTGTCTACTGATGTAGACACACATTTCGCCAATTATGTTCATTAGTTACCTACTCACATTCAAGTCTTTATAATATATATTTTATAAAAAGTCAGACTACACTGTTCTATCGTCGGTCTATTGTTTAAAACGTAAATTCTGTGAATATATTTGCATGAAATTCACAATTTCATGACAGAAATTCTGCAAAGCTTATTAGATGCAATCGTTGTTTTAGCATCGCTAGGTATTGTATCTATATCTGCAATTTCGTAAGTTTTTTACTAAACAACTTTATCATTGTCAGCATAGAGTTTATATCCGTTCTTGTTGATTGTTCTCTGAAATAACATAAAAAAAATTAATATAGAGGTCAAGAATTTTCAGCCATTTCTTTTCAAGACATTCAGTTTTACTTACAACAATCCTTTTGTACCTAGAATGATTCGGTATTGATATTCTCGGCAGCTATGAGAAAATTCATTTTTAATTATAAGGAGGTAATACCGTGTAACTTTATTAGCAGCCAACCTATTCTGTAATAGTCTCACCTTGAAAACTTAGGTGAACTGAGCTGTCAATAGTGTCAATACTAAACATCGGGTGGAATGACAACTCACTTCAAGCTCACTTTACCTACGGAGTATGAGATTTTTGCAGAAAAAACCGGTAGCTCTCACATCATTTCTAAATCAAATAACATACACAATGATGAAACTGTTTGAATATACCGACTATTAAAGTTTCGTAAGCACTAAAATGGTCCTTTTGTACGGTTTTATTTTAATTTAGTTTTATATTTTATGTCATTTAGCAGACCTTAACGCAGGGTTTTTTGGGTCATCATACCAATAATTATAATTTATAGTAATAAGTCCGTAATATTTATTGTAATTTGAAGTTAGAAAGTATTAAGAGACCACGTCCGAGACTGTGGCGACCACATTATAAGCTATCATAGTTTTTATAATAAATAATTGTATACTTACTGATGTAAAGGAAAACTGCCCATGAATTGGTACATTACTAATTAAATTAAGCAAAAATCAAAACTGTGATCGTGATTTGTTTCCTTATATACATTTTACAAAAAGCTTATTATCCTTTGTACATGATTCTCTTCTTACCTAAATTATTCGAGTGCTTAGTGATAATTCAGGAATTTAGTAATAAATATTAGGAGCAATAACTTATGGTCGCATATCGTAAAATAAAAATTTGTATAAATTATATTTAAAAGAATTGATGGTGATGTAAGTATTGCGAAGTAGCGAGAGTTTTGGAAATTAAAAAGAGAATAAATCATGTTGTCGTTTTATTTAATTTATAGATACAACACAATCAATCTGCCTAGCCGTTTCTCAATTACGTTGGCTTCAGCTTCCAATCTAACTGGATGCAGCTGAATACCAGTATTTTATATGGAGCGACAGCCTATCTGACATCCACAACCCAGTTACTGGGTAACACTATACCCCTTTTTTTTAAGGATGGGAAATCATCAAATGACCCCTCCCGCTCTGGGTGGAGCGGAAGGGAGTGTCAGACTCTTACTGACTAAAACCCATCCGTGTTTCTTCCTTAGCCCTTTATATTCCGGGGCAGCGGTAACCCTTTCGGACAATCCCGCTGCCCCGGCAGGCTTCGGCCCTGACGGGCCCCTCCGTTCAATGCTGACATCTCTTTGAGGCGCGCGTGGAACACATACGCGCCGTCCGGCACGGGCCTGGTCCTGATCGGACGGCGAGCTACCCATTACTCGCCGTCCGCAGGCCCGCGCCTACGGTGGCCGGGAGTCGTCACGCGGCTCCCGACGCCCGGAGCGTCTACCGCGGCGGCTGGGACGGGCGGCTCTCTCAGCTCTCTCCCTCGCCCATCCCGCCACCTCCTTCGCTAGCATGACTGCTTCGCAGAAGGAGGTGACTGCCTCCCACTCCCTCTCGCCCCGGACCATGGCTTGGACCAGGGCCGGGCGCGAGAGGTCGCCGCCGCTGCCGATCGCCTCTACGAGGACACGGCGGTGCTCTGCCCAAGCGGGACAGACCTCCACCGTGTGCTCCACCGTGTCCTCTGGGCGATCCTCGCAGTGGTGACACCCGGGCGTTTCCTCCCGCCTGATGATGTGCAGGAACCTCCCGAAACATCCGTGTCCGGTGAGGACCTGCGTCAGGCGGTAGGTGAGGGCGCCGTGACGCCTCTCTAGCCACTCCTCAAAGAGGGGCCTTACCGCCGCTATCGCGGCGTGCCCTGCGCTGGGTTGCGACAGTCGCGCTTTCCATGCCGCCATGAGATCGCGCCGGAGGTCTGTCCGCTCCGCAGCAATTTGCCGCGGAAGCGGGTTTTCCCCCCGGCGTAGTGCCTCCGCGCGCCACTCATACAGGCGCGCAAGGACTATCGCCTCCAGATCCCATGGCGGCAGTCCGGCCAGGAGGCTTGCCGCCTCGCGCGAGATCGTGCGATACCCCCGTATCAGCCGTATGGCGACCACCTTTTGGGGCGCGTTCAGGTAGTGGGCGGCTCGAAGCCGCAGTGAACGCGCCGACACCGGGGCGCCATATACGGCCATGGACCGCACGACCCCCGCGTAAAGCCTCCGGCAGGAGGCGTTTGGCCCCCTCAGGTTGGGCAGGAGCCGCTTAAAAGCGGCCCCAGCCCGTTCCAGTTTGGGGGCCAAACGTCGGAAATGCTCGACGAAGTTCCACCGGCTGTCGAGGACGAGACCCAGGTATTTCATCGTCGTCTCGACGCCGATGCGAACCCCTCCTACCGTCAGTTGGGATCCCGATGGTGGCCCGTTCCGAAGCCCATGAAAAGACATGGCCTCGGATTTGTGCAGAGCCACCTCGAGACCCAACTGCCGGATCCTCTCCACGACTATCGCAACCCCGCGTGTCATTGCGTCGGCCGCCGCCTGATGCGACCTCCCCTGCGCCAGGACCAGCGTGTCGTCAGCGTAGCAAACTACGCTGACGCCATCAGGGAGGTCTGCCCGCAGCACCCAGTCGTAACCGACGTCCCACAGGAGCGGTCCCAAGACCGATCCCTGTGGGACACCGCACGACATCTCTCGCCGGTTCCATTCCCCATCGCGACCGGGGTAGATGACGGCTCTGTCCGTCAAATACGCCCCGACTATTCGACGGAGGTAGGTCGGCACCCGGTGATACCGGAGTGCCTCCCCAATGCAGCTCCAGGGCAGGGTGTTAAACGCGTTGGCGATGTCGAGTGACACCGCCACGACCACCCCACCCCGGGACACCGCGTCCCCCGTCGTGAGGGCTCTCACGCGCATGATGGCGTCCACCGTCGAGCGCCCCTTGCGGAAGCCAAACTGGCTATCCGCAAGATCCGGCCCCGTCCTCACCAGGTGCCCGACGAGGCGGCCCGCAATCACTCTTTCAAAGAGCTTGCCGACCTCGTCGAGCAGCACGATGGGCCTGAAACACTATACCCCTTAGTAAGACTGGTTGTCCGACTTTCTAGGCTTCTGACTACCCATGATGAGTGTCCAAGATTTACTAGGCTTAACATACTTTCCAAGGCACGGAGGGGTCTTGGTACGTAATGGTTGGTCACCCATCCACGATTCGACCGCGGCAAGAGTAGCTTAACTTTCTATCGACCCGTGCGGCCGTTATTATTTAGCCACGAGCCCCTCTCTTGTGCACAATAGAATTGAAATCCATACTAATATCATAAATTCGAAAGTAACTGTCTGTCTGTATGTCTTGCTTGTCTGTGTGCAACCACGAGCCCCTCATTGATTTATCCATCGCAGCGTTCACTAATGTAACAATAATAATTCGCTCTCTACAGAAAAACTAGATAGAAATCTATATAAATACATCAATAAAATTTAATTAGCATTTTAGTAGGTACGTTGTACCTAGGTAAACTTCGGCATTGACATTTCGCCTTTTATTTTTATTTCCCATGTAATCCATTGACCAACTATTACAGAGTTCAGGCTGCTACTGAACGAGCGAGAAATGACCCTGAAATCTTGTCGTACTTATGACTCCACGAAAATGCCCATGCGCCGAATCATTGTAATTTGCACATTTACGAGTGAGCCTAATCGTAAACTTGTCACGGTATCATTAACGATTAAATAATTCACATCATTGAACAAATTGAAACGTAACGAGAGATAATATCAAGCAAGTCATATTTAATGGAAACCTCCGTTAACTGACCCCTTTTTTTGCACTTGATAGCCCTTTTTTTGGTCAAGGTCTATTACCAATAACAACAAATGCTATTAAACATCACGCTACGACCCGAGAGCAGTGGAAGCCATGTAGTAACGGCTGCGACTTACGAGTTGTAGGTCGAAAAATCAGTAGGTCGAAAATCAAAAAGTAGGCGAAATCTCGAAATCGTTATACATTAACCCCCTTACTAATAAACGTACGTCGTCGTATGTCGTCGTACCTATGTACGTCGTCGTCGTATAGTTACACAGCGATTTCTCTCTTTCAGTCGTCAGTAATTTGACTTTCGAAAGAAGAAGACAAAGCGTTGTGTAACTATACAGACGCTATACAACGTTTATTAGTAAGGGAGTTAAAGTATTAAATTATTTTAATCAAAGACCATCTCAGACATCGATCTACATGGTCTTCATATAACTTGACCAGGATTATGTCTGGACTTTAAAAGAGACTGTGACCTCTGAGTTTGTTTCGGCCTTTCTTCTCAGAGTAGTCAGATAGGAAACGCCGACCTCATCTAGTTTTATAAAAAATTATTGACGTGTAGTTCAGAAGTGTTTGTGCAAACCTACCAACCTACAAAAATAAAATAATTTATCATGGAGAGCGATAGAGGTTGCCAAGATGCCGATGCCTTTTGAACAATTCTGTGTACTTTTCTGTGTACTTATTACATCTACATTCTAATGTTACAAGATAAGTTCGTATGCAAGCAAAAATATTTATGTCTTTGTATGCAAGCAAAGTCATAGACAATCTCATCAAGCCGCATATTTATACCTACTTCCTGACTAAGTAACTACTGATTAGGGGCTGTTCATTTATTACGTAAGAAGATTTGAGGGGGAGGGGGTCCGAACAAGTCTTATTTCTTACGTAGGGGTAGGAGGGGTCTAGATTGTTCTTACGTAAGATCACAAAAGTTGCAATTTTGGTAGATAGGTACTGATCTTACGTAATATTGAAAGGGGGGGAGGGGGTTCATCCAAGTCTTATTTCTACTTACTTAGGGAGGGAGGGGGTGAGAAAGTGATCAAAATTCGCTTAGGTAATAAATGAACAGCCTCTTTAGTACTCTATGCAGCCTGTGTACAACCAGCCTAATGATGATGCATTAGGGTCAGCTCACACCGAGACGCGACGCTGCGTACACATTTTAATAGAGCGACTCAAAATACTTTATTTACTACACGATAAGATACACATTTCATTATGAGAATTCAGAGTACTTTGCACCACGCAGCCCAGATCACTGGCCTCTTCCAGTATCGTCGCGTCGCGTTGCGTCTCAGTGTGAGCTGACCCTTAAAGGAAAATGTAGTCAAGGTCATTCTCAGATAAACGTGATTTCTTTGCTTACCTCTCATATTAATTTATCGTAATTATATGCAATAGGTAGCATATAATCTGCAGCAGATTATTATACTTAATAATAAAGCTGCGTCTGCAACTAAGTATTAGGTAAGTACTCGGTACTTTGAAACTGATAAACAACAAATGCATAGAGTTATCTACCTACAATATGCATCAAATATATCTGAAATTCTGGACCAGCCGGTCGATTCTGTTAGAATCTCACCGTGAGAAGTTACGTGAAGACACTAATGACAGCTCACTTTAAGCTCACTTCACCCGAGTTATCACGGTGAGATTTTTACAGAATACCACTACAATTGTGTAAATTTTTAGTATCTTCTGCTCTATTCTGTAATTAAAGATCACCGTGATGACTTAGGTGAAGTGAGCTGTCATTCCTCCTAATGCTATAGGGATTGACATTATTGACAGCTCACTTCACTCATGTTTTCACGGTGTGTTGTATTCTTTTTTTATTACATTCATATTCTGGCTTTCTTTTATTAAGTGATCAGAATTCTAACTAATATTATAAATGCAAAAGTAAGTTTGTTTGTTAGGTACCTTTTCACGCCTAATCCACTGAACCAATCATAATGAAATTTCATTGCATTATGTACGTTGTCAGGGCTATAGAAAAGGACAAAGTGTACCTTTCATCCAGAAAAAAATACTGGTCCCGAGGAAAAGAACAATAACTTTCGACTGTCACAAATTGCTTTAGGACGCTGGATGGCGCAACATGTTTTTCGAATCATGATTTAATATGACCCGACTTCCTGAGCAGTATTCTAACAAAAAGTACTAGGCTTACATGAATTCACGATAGTAGGGATTTCAATAACGTATTACCTAGATATGCTTTAAATCAATGATTTCAAAAGTAATTTAAATGTCAATGCTTTTAATAGGATTTGGATGAAATTTGGCACACAGATAATTTATTACAACCTATAGATTAATACATAGGATACTTTTACCCTGGTAATACGCTTCCGTGGGATAATTTCCGACCTCCACGCGGGCGAAGCCGCGGGCAAAACTAGTTAATAATAAATAATCTGTCTGTCTCAGTCCTTACAACATAAAGGAAAAAATTTAATACAACAATAAATGCTACGAATCAACAAATTATTGTTTTTCCTACAATAAGTATCTTCCAAAGCAAGAAATTGAAATTACTCCATTGCATTGTGATCAGTGAACGAAATGTGATCTTTTTTATGATTTTTTGTTACGATATACAACCTACCAACCTCAAAATTATGACATTAAACACGAAAAAAAATACATAAAAATATAGGTTATTTTGGTTAAAATTTTTCCTCTATGGGTAATTTGTTACCTAAAACCACTGCCTAAAACGGTAAATTATTAAATGCCGTCAAAATTTTAGTTTTACAATAATTTATTATTGACGATTTAAATTATGTGTTTAAAAATACTAACAATATAACTTCTAGGATATTTTTTCTGGTAAGTTGTAAAATGAAAAATATAAAATTTTAGTAAGTACTCAGACTACAGACCATCCATTGACAGAAATATTTAAAGACCAAACCAGAAGGGTCCTACTTACTATCATAATTTCATGCCGCGCGCTGTGTCAAAAACCAGACATCCAATCCACCTGCCTCTCCAAGCGATTTAACTCCGTGGAATATTATATCGTTTTTGAGGAAAACAGCATTTCTTGCAGCAACAACGTTTATGGACACGGGGTATAAGACAGAAACTGTAACACGAGTGTACCAAGGTAGTACCTACACAGAGGTACTAATTTCACGTGTGTGGGAGACGTAGACGATGCTCTACAATACTGAACAGTTTCTTCACTTCAATACTTGCAAAATAATGATGAAATATAAAAATAAGTAGACTAATGCGCTATTTAATAGGCCCAAAGAAAGACAATACAGTAACAGTCTCCAACTCTAAACACAAATCTCAATTAACCCATCCCACCACCGCCTAACCCGAATATTAGATATTATTTCTTTTTTCATTTTTACTTTCAGATTTTTGTTTTCTTATTTAGTTGAACATGGAAACTGCAGGTCTAAGAATTAAATTCAAACCGCTCATCCATAAAAAGGCTATTAATAATTCTAAGTGTTTCTTGGAAATTGTGCCTGAAGTATCAAGTATACGAAACCTAGACAAATTCATTTGGAGACAAAAAAGCAATTTAATAATATATACGATACCCATGACGCACAAAGTCGTCCTGCAGAAACGGGAAGCTATACGAGATATTAGTGATACCACCGTCAAAACATACCACTCCTGCGTCGATTTATTACTAAAATCTTCAAATCCCATGCTTGGTTGCGTTGGTTCCGGCGACGTCACAAAAATAATAAGCGATACGTTAATACTTAAAAAATGTCTGGACAACAGCACGAGCGAGGAACATTCTGTTCATGGTTTACCGTATAGATGCAAGCATTCTGATAAAGATTTGATCCTACCTATTTCCCAAGATACGACACACACTTTATTGCAGATACAAGATGTAAAAAAGAAACAGACTAAAACAAAAATTATGAACGACAAAGGTATTAAGAAGCGCTGATACGGGCACCTTAAAACTGTGCAATGCTCGGCAATTGTGGTTCACTATGACGCGTGATGTCTCGGTAACGACAAGCAATTTATGGCAATGTTATACCAGTATTGTTAATAAATTGACAAGAATTGCGCAATTTTAGTTACCGGCTACAATACATTGTGATCATTTGAGTTATTTTTTTAAACATTTGCATTTTTTTTTCAGTACAAGTTATAACAAAAAAACGAAAGGGATTTGTAAACGTAGATCCGTCTGGCGATTCGTTAGACAAAATAACAAATACAGAAAATGTGTATCCCATATTTGGCGATACCGTACAAAATGAAAACGTAATAAAAACAGTAACAGCAAAGAGTTTTGTAAAGCGTGAATCCACACGATGGCTTAGTTTATCTCCGATATGTTCAGTTAATACTTATGAAACTCCGTTCATTAATAGAATTGTGTCGTCCAAATCTGTGACCTGTAAAATACAT
The DNA here is from genome assembly GCA_963669345.1 of Gortyna flavago. Lineage (NCBI taxonomy): Eukaryota > Metazoa > Arthropoda > Insecta > Lepidoptera > Noctuidae > Gortyna > Gortyna flavago. The sequence goes on from OY770129.1 coordinate 15,167,787, forward strand.
GAATCTCAAAAAGATTTAGTACTGCTGGGGAGTATTAGTCCACCGAGTGATTTGTCCCACGATAATCAAGCACTTTCTACAATAATTGACGTAACCAGACAAAAATCACCAAAAATATTTAGGTTACTGTGTAGAACTTCACCAGAAATGAGAGTGTTAGAATATGTACGATATATCGATAACGAAATGTTACCGCTGAAAATGTGGTTCAATGATATAAAACGTAAATGCACTGCGCTCGGTGTAGAATTTAGCAAACAACCATCAAAACAATCCATGACGATTAATACTTTGTCCACCAGCAGTGGTCCAGAAAATATGTCGATTACTACAGATACTATAAAATCAAATCGTGCTGTTTATAAGATTGTGTTTGATGGATAAATTGAGAATGTACTCGTATTAAATGTTATTTTACCGCATGTTGTGTATCCTTTTACTCTAGGTTCATTATGCCGTTTATGTAAAGGAACTACATTTATTTACGTGACGCCGAAGGGGAAGCACTGTTGTAGGTCCCTTGATATAGGAGATGAGCCTACTGCCATGAACCGGGCACAAATGCTTAGTTGAGGCTGTTACTACTTCCTAATGAAAAACCTAACACAATTTGATAGACTTGAGGATTGAATTAAGGACCCCGAAGAAGCAGTCGATCTACATTTCTAGAGTTAATTGGCTTTTTTCTAGTTTTCGTCAATATGAATAACCAGCAAGCAGTAGTGGATCAAATCGTACAAAATTTAACATTTGAGGTAGAAGCTGTTCCTAAAAACAAATCAATCCAAGACACTAGTATTTCACAAAGTACACCACTTAATGTGAAAATAAAAGTTAGGAAAAAAGATGAAATACTAAAGCAACATGATGCCTCATCGATTGCTGACGATAGTCGGAGAGCTGTACAAAAGATTCGACTAGTGAACAGTGATCGAACTATCATGACTTTCGATGTGTTCATGGAAGCAGAATTTGAAAAGAAACCATCAAGGAACCTTCGAAAACATATTTTTGATATGCTAAGACCAGGTAATTATGTCTTTATATACCGTCTATTAGTAAATTTACCCACAAGAATAATACCGTGATAGTGGGCCTTTCACACCACTCCGGAAGAATTTTGAAGAGAAGTCTTAAATTATGTAACTATCTTAATCGCATTTGCCAAGTGTATGCTAGTTGCTGCACTTATCGTTATTTATTTATTGATAATAAACACACTAACACAAGTCACGATTGGCAAACGTTTACAATAATTACTTTATTACAGGAATATGTTTGGGAGCTGTGGATGATGACGAGTACCCTTACATGCCTAGTTCGTCATACAGCGCTAATATAACTGAACCTAGCGTGGCAAATAAATCAGATGGTACATTATTGAAACAAACATTTACTCTTTCCAAAAACGTCTATCAAACTTACACTGCCTCAACTCAACCGGAAGGGCAAAAGTGGTTGTTTGGAAAGTGTAAACCAGGTTAGATAAAAGTGTACATTTTAATTTTGATTTTAATATATCTTAGTGAATTATTTTCAGAAATAAGTATGTTTTTCTTTATCGTGATCAAAGTAACACAATGCTTCTGGCAACACACCCAAATAGGTATTATTCTTATACTCAACATTTGAAATTTCAATTTGCAATTACAGGGGGATGTTTGGATCCACCTTTTACTGAAGACAAATATTCTTACAAGCCCAGTATAAGGGCAGGACCTGAACGAGAAGGAGAAGAACTTCTTGAAGAAGATGTTGGATTAGACATTTATAGTAAAAAAATACCCGTCACGCTACATGATGAGGAAGTACAAAATAATGGAAGACGTAGTTCAATTTTCGATAGTGGGTTATTCAAAAAGAAACGAAAATCTAGTGAAAAATCAACTAACACAAAGTTACCAGATAAAACTGATTCTATTGTAGATATTTATCAAGGGGAGTCGGCGACAAATTCTGTGAGCACACATTCCAATTCAATTATAACATATCCTCCTAAGGTAAGAAGTGATCCAAGAATCAGTGACGATAAAACGGTTAGGAGTAGAGGCCCTAGTGACGACAAATCGAAAATGTCATTCAACGACCATTCAGAGCCCTACTTTATTCGTCCAAAAGGAGTTAATCGTATAAAAGAAAAAAAAACAGTGGATCCAAGTGATTATCCAAAACACCTATCATCTGATGCTACGTATTTAAGAAACTCAATTAAGGAATCATTCAAAATGCCTGTTCCCCTACCCATTCCCATTCCTATTCCTATAATGTCCAATAAGCGAAAATCCGAAGATATTGCTACAAATAATAACATATTTAAAACGCAAAGTGATAGTGCTAATGTAACTGAAATAGATGCAATACCAGACAAAAAGCCACAAGACCAGGAGTCACAGGATGCAATAAACATAAAAGAGACTGATATGCCCCCGCGACTTCTTCGTGACACATCGGCTACTGAAGATACTGATGATAAACTTGTGGAGTCATCGAAAATAGCAACTTTAATCCCTTCTAATGTTGAACAATCCATCACACCGGATGAAATAGATGACCAAACTTTGCATGAAATGAAATTACAACCACTTAAAGAAATAGACAGTGAAAACAATATAGAAGTCACTGCACAAACTAGCAAAAAAAACAAAACAGAGCTTTTAAAGGTGCCAGTAACAGTTCCAGTCCCTTTTATTTTTAGTGAGGCCAATCGTGCTGCTGCTCTGGACCCAAAAATTAAAAATGATAATTTACAAAAAAGCGAAATGAAGTTAACTGAATCAAAGCAATCATTTGAAACAAAAACGACACCACCAACAATCAAAGATACACCTCAGCAATACATAGATCCTGGGAATAATAGATCACGAAAAAGTGCATCAACTGCAACTGCAACACTTAAATCGAAATTTAGTGACATAGAAGCATATGTAATTCCAGAGAACTATCTTCGTACTAGAGGTGGTTTTTCAGATCAAGAAAGTGACACTGAAAATTCTGTAACTATAGCACCAACAATAGAAGAGGTTACAAAACGAGATTCTAAGGGAGGAAAGATTACAGAAGAACTGGCAAAACAAAATGATATTAAAGATAAGGATTTAACTGCTACCGCAGTCGCCACCATCACCGCTGCCGCTGCTGCTGCTGCTGCTACTGCTGCTGCTACTGCTGCTGCTACTACTGCTGCTGCGATAGAACAGAGTTCAGAGATATATGACATGCCAGATACGGATACGCAACAAATCAAAGGTTCTCAACAAATAGTGCTGTCTAAGCCTCCTATTTTAAAAAGAAGTATATCTAAACTAAGTGGAATCAAGACATCAGCAGCATCAGTTAAAGATAAAACAAAAAGGAGTGACCGTCCAGACAAAAATTTGGATAATGTCGGACATAGAGACACTGACAAAAGTATATCTATACTAAGTCAAAACAAGACATCAGCAGCATCAATTACAGATAACACAAAGAGGGGTGATAGTCCAGACAAACATTTGGATAATGTCGGATACAGAGACACTGACAAAAGTATATCTATACTATGTCAAGGCAAGACATCAGCAGTATCAGTTACAGATAAAACAAAGAGGGGTGATAGTCCAGACAAACATTTGGATAATGTGGGATACAGAGACACTGACAAAAGTATATCTATACTATGTCAAGGCAAGACATCAGCAGCATCAATTACAGATAACACAAAGAGGGGTGATAGTCCAGACAAACATTTGGATAATGTCGGATACAGAGACACTGACAAAAGTATATCTATACTAAGTCGAGGCAAGGCATCAGCAGCATCAGTTACCGATAATACAAAGAGAAGTGATAGTCCAGACAAAAATTTTGATAATGTCGGACACAGAGACACTAACAAAAGTATTTCTATACTAGCTCGAGGTAAAACATCAGCAAAATCAGTTACAGATGAAAAAAAGAGGAGTAATAGTCCAAGCAAACATTTGGATAATGTCGGACATAGAGACACTGACTTCGGTGTCTATATAGATGAAAAACGAACATCTTTATCTAGTGGGCCGACATCAGCAGCATCAGTTAAAGATAAAACAAAGAGGAGTGATAGTCCAGACAAACATTTGGATAATGTCGGACACAGAGACACCGACCTCGGTATCCATAAAGACGAAAAACGATCATCTTTATCCAGTGGGCCGACATCTGCAGAATCAGTTAAAAATAAAACAAAAGGGCATGATAGTCCAGAAAAACATTCCGATAATGTCGGACACAGAGACACTGGCTTCGATTTCCATAAAGACGAAAAACGATCATCCTTAGCTAGTGGGCCAAAGTACGAAACAGATACCCTGGATGTTAAAATATCGGAACCACCTAATGACAAAGAATACCTCAGTGAAACTGAGAAACTAAATAATGACGATAACATTAATTCTTATACTGAAAGTCAAGCTAGATTTACAGGCGAAGAAAATCTGAATTTTAAAATAACTCCAATAATTATTGATAATACCGATGCAACTCCAAATTTTAAACACACAATTCAAGAAGTTTATAGTGAAATGAATTTCTTTGGTGAACCAATGAATACAGGACATGATTTTAGCCCCAGTGGTGTTCCAATCACATTACAAATAGCTTCACGATTGAGGAAGTTTGATGAAGATGACGGTACACATTCAACAGTAAGTCGTGAGTTAATCGGAACTAAATCTGTTATTTACGATACGGACGAATATATTCCTACCACGTCTGAACAAAAACCTGTTGAAAGAATTCCTGATAAACGTGATAATCTACCTGTAGATATAGTAATACCATCGATTCAATCTACGAGCACCTTAAAAAGTCCTATGAAAAAAGATACAATGTCTGTAGAATTGGGATTCCACAGTTACCTAAATGATAAAAATGAAAGAATGCTTAGAACTTTCGATACAGCAAATGCACCAAAACGATTGCAAAATGATTCGGTTACAGTACTAAAATCTCAAATTAGAATTTCTTCAAACGAAATAAGGATTCCCGTAGATTCGGAGCATGATATGTCCATAAAAATCAAGAAATCAAATGCAAATCAACGTGTTTCTATAAGCGAGTCTGGATTTGTGAATGCTATTGACAACGGTAGAGTCAAAAAACAAAGATCTCCTGTGCAATATAGCGGTAAGTACAAATAGTTTGAAATACAAAGGACAGGTATTATCATTTTCCCCATGACCCTGACAGGCAATGGGGCATGTGTTCAATTTCCTGGAAACCAAAAAGCGTTTAAAGATTTCTCAACCACGTTGATTGTCCTTTAGAGATAACTTTTGAAACTCAGTATCGTTTCCTTCGACCACAATCAGCAGTCGAAAATCATGTTGTAAGCAATTAGTATAAAAACCAGCACTAAGCTATTCAGCTATTCACTTTTCTTCAGATGCCGAAATGACAAGTTCAGAAGTGAAAGCGGAAGTAAGAAAGGATAATATTCTTGAAAGTAATGCAAGGGATGACCACTTTATTGCTTATTATGAAAAAGAATTAGTTCCATTGCAATTAATCATAAAGAACCTAAGAGATGAGATTGACGTTCTAGCAGCACAACAATTAATATTCAAAGATAAATTATTTTGTGCAAATAAATCAACGATACCGCGATTGATTCACTCAAATAAAAAATGCTTTGGATGTGTAAGGAAATAGAAAACAGAAATATAAGAAGAAATAAACCCTTTATATATACTGACACAAGGTTTTTAGATAATGGTCAACTTATTTAAAAAGGTATTTTAATCATTTATCAACAGACTGCGACGTTTTAGCTGCGAGGTAAGCTGTTTTTCTTTTCATGCCAAAACCTTCGGCTTCACACATGGGCTCAGCCAGATTACTGTAAAGCATTTATGAAAGAGTTCTGCAGATGTAATAAACGTATCAGTACAGAAATGTATGTAAATTGCATCGATTTATTCTCTCCAATAAAAATTGTATTGAAAATACTTTAGGAATAATACAATTCAAAGACTGATTCACTCGAATTTAAAGTGTTTTAGAAAACTACACTTTGGTTGATATTATCAATATTCATAGATATTATTTCTACGAGTAAACAGGATCACTTGCAATTTGACGTATTCCTTCCAGGACGTTATAGTGTGACCCTAATGCAACAATTAAGCACCCCATAAAGCCTAGGTGAAAATTCATGGGTTTTGGAAAAAAAACATTTTTTATGTATTTTTGAAAATTTCCCAGAATTAACATCGCTTTTCTCTAAACTCTGGGCCTTTATTGTCATTCACCTACTACTTTAATAAACCTTTTGATGTAAGTAACCAATCAAACAGTTAAAGGAAGTAATTTATTAACCATTTTCTAAAGTCGTCCACCTGTCCAGTTATCTCAAAATTTGAATATGGAATTAAAGAATTAACACACACATAGATATCTTCTTTTAATCAGCTATCTAACGAGGTGCCGACTTGCCGAGGAAACAAACACAACACCTCCTGGAAGGAATACGTTAAATTACAAGTCAACCTGTATATCAACCTCCAATAAACACATAACCCTCTTTTTGGGCTTCGCCGCAGTCGGGTTTAAAAGGAATGAGCTACTGCTTAGTGCTACCTATTTCTTTGAAAGTCTTCTCGCTTTCTTAGACCATACTTACAGTACTATCAGAAACCCGTGGTGGTAGTCATTTTTCTTTGACCGTCGGTGGTCAGGTATTTTATGCAGTGCAAGTCATCGATACGGAGCACCGAAATAGAGCGCTTGCCAAACAGTAATCACAAATTGATTCCAGATAAACGCACTACTTTATAACTCACGCTTCTACGCTAATTATCGCTTTGTATCATATCACTCGTGTAAATAGGACGGGTTTCAGCACAAACTAATCAGTTATTCTTTTGGAATATTATCATCGCTTGTTTATTGTTCCTAATAAATTTTTATCTGCAATCGCGGTATGTCGACCAAAAACAATGCATGTTGATACCGGTACAGGGGTCAACAGTGTTTTTTTAATAAATTTTTAAGTTTTATGTGTTAATAAAATGGAAAATAAAATAAATACAATTGCTGAGAGTATAGACAGTAAGGAGAAGTATACGGCAGATCTGGAACAAGCCTTGACTGTGGCAGGTAAGCAAGAGCTACACTTTAAATGTTTTTACAATAATTTGAAAACGTGTTCGTGTCCCTCATGATCTAATTACTTCAGCCTAGACATAGATGTCTTAGTAAACTAACAAATAGGTTCAGGTAATATAATAATATATAATCACGTTCGCACACAATCCAGTTTAGGTATTGAACTTGATTTTGACGTGAAAACGACTTTTTGCTCATTGTAATAGTAATTGGTAACATGATCAACATTCGTATGTCACAAAGTCGGGATTCGGTCGTGGTCCACCTGCTTAGTTCACCTGGGTGGACCACGGGCACTTTTTCTTGCCGGTGGATCACCTAAATAGTTACCGCCAGATTTTTATCGCATTTAACTACGAGTAGGTATCTTTTAGGAGAGCAGTGGTGGCCCAGTGGTAACAGCCGCAACTTACGAGTTGCAGGTCTTAGATTCGAACCCTAACAGGCGCTTAACTTTGAATAAATTATTTCATCACCACTGCTCTCAAAACGGTGAGGAAAACATCGTGAGGAAACCGGCATGTCTTAGATCCAAAAAATTTTCAAAAGTGGTCATAGAAGTAAAATGAAGTCAAATCCGTTTTTTAATCACAGGTTTTCTCTGTAAATAGAAGCATTATTTTTATTTTCGTTATTTTTTAATAATGTTGAACTCCATAGTAATCTATACTTACTTACCATCCAACGCGCCACAACAGCGTACATCATGACGGTATACAAAAGTTTACTTTTCTCAAATTTGCCATAAAATGGATTTGACTGCTTTTGAAAATTACCTCCTGAATTATGCTTACTATGCTTTTAATGCTAAAGCAATGTTCGAGATTGAAACACAAAGCTTAAACGTTGTTTTTGAATCACTTAATACTTAGATAAGATCGGATTCCCATACTCTAACATACAGAGCTTGATAGTAACGTATTTCTTCCAATTAAACATGAGCCACAGTCCGCGACTGTGGAGCTACATCACGAACGATGCCGTGATGAACTTCTTGTCGTGCTCTCTGCTCTATGGAAGACGTTAGCGAGGCCAACGCTAACGCTGTCGAAGTGACCGAATGCTGGTCCGAGCTTATTTAGAATCCCTGTAGGTATAAATGGAATCATCGAGACGACGCGAAGAGAAAAAGAATCAAACAAAAGTTTACTAGTTCCTACCTAACTTTAAAATTATTGAGCTGTGATACTGGTTGCGTGATTAGTTAATATAATCTTTCCTACTAGGTTCATGAAGAATTTCAAAGTCACATTACACTCAGCAGTTTTAATTCTTTCAACCTTCGTTTCAGGCGTCGGATGGTACAACTTAAAGTATTGTTTGGCTTTAGCCCTGTTCCTGATAGCAGTTATCGTGGAGCCGGTTGGCTACTCCTTCGTGTTACCAGCTGCGATGTGCGATCTGGACATGACTGATGGCCAGCGAGGATTCATTGCTTCAATACCTTATATAGGTAAGACACTGAACTAATATGTCTACTTCGTCGTTCTATCACTACAGAAGATTGTGACCATGATAATCATGTATAATCAAGACGCTTCTTCAAGCTCTTCCAAAATGCGACCGCCCGCACCTCTATCTCAACCCCCCTTGTAACACCACGTTCACTTTAAATGAAGCCTTACATAAGAAATAATTACCTCTAGGTATCGTCGCCACTTCGTTTCCATGGGGCTACCTCGTGGACACACGGGGTCGCAAGATTGTTGTTATATACGCGGCCCTACTTGCTGGGGTATTTGGCATCACAGCTGGATTCATGCCGGAACTCATAAGTTTTGCGGCCTTCAAGTTTCTCACATCACTTTGGTAAGAACAGTTGGACTTCGGACCAATATTAATAACTTTAGTTACTTGAGTACCTGGCTATGTAGAATATAATGTACTTATAATTTCCGCCCTAACATTTCTGATGTCATTACTGTTATTTAGCATAGCTTGCCCGGCAGCAGTACCCTACACATTCATCGGGGAGATCCTGCCTGCCAAGTCTAGGGACATTGTCCTGTCCATTATCAACGCTCTACAGATAAGCGGCACAGCTCTGACGTCTCGTAAGTATTTATTTTGTAAATATATTATTAGCCTGTAATACAATCTTACTGTTGTGTAAAAAAATCTGAAAAGGTTCGAGCATTAATCGCTACATTTTTCGCTGCTATTTGTCTTAATTCAAAGGCGAATCCCTATTTTCGGTAGGGAAGTGCATCACTTGTTCCGTTGCAAAAAAGGGATGTCGCTAGGACGTCTCTGTTTCTTTGCTGCTAATGTCTAGGGGTTTCCTGTGGAATGTTTGGATAATAATAGGAATTAAAATTGTGAAAACAAAAAAAAGATAATAGGTTTGAGAAAAAATAAAAAGGTCGCTAGCATAATGCTAGCTGCTGTATTGTAAGTCGTTGCTCCAGTATCTCAGCTGGAACGCGCAAGTAGTGATTGTTTCGTTGTGTGTAATTGTTGTTGTAGTTGTATCACTAACATAGTTGTAAGTTTATTTTCTTGTTACAACACTGTATGAGTCATAGTTACTCGAAATAAAGAAATTTAATAATAATAATCAGCCTATAATGTTCCCACTACTGGGACACGAGCCTCCTCTACCACGCGGGCCCAGTGCGGGTTGGTAGATGTCACATGCCTTCGAATTTTTAATTCTAGGACATGCCGGTTTCCTCACGATGTTTTTCTTCACCATTTTGAGAGCAGTGGTGATTATTTACACAAAGTAAAGCGCCAGGCTGGGTTCGACCCCACAACCTACATACAACTCGTAAGTCACGGCCGTTACCACTTGGCTACCACTGCTCTACAAACAACACAATCATGTAATTAACAAAAATTAATTCGTACTAAGCAAGGTTATCATAATCATACGTAATTTTGAAGCATCATTCGCGTATTGAGATAACAAAGATTTCAGCGTGATTATACAATAGTAAATGACGACAAAAAAATAAATCATGATGATGTCCTTTGTACGGAACCCACAGTGCGCGAGTCCGACTAGCACTTGACCGGTTTTTTTTGTATAATCATGCTCTTAATCTGAATTCGTGGTTACATTTTGCGCGTGGATGTCTCTGCCTCCCGGTATATTTTTACTAGGATACAATAATTAAATATTTCATAGACAATGAAGCCATTTTCTTTTCTTTTTCAGTACTGGCTTGGGGAATACTGCCCCTTGACTTCCGGATAGACTTCGGATTATACATTTTCAGATCCTGGAGACTCTTGACGATCATAAATGCATCCTTCTTCTTAATAGCAGCAGCTCTACTGTCTTGCGGTCCTGAAAGTCCTAAGTACTTAGTTTCTCAAGGCAAAATGGATGAAGCACTCAAAGTTCTGCAAGGAATATACGCTGGAAATAAGAAAAAAGCACCAGAAGATTTTCCGGTAAGTAAGTTACTATTACATTTATTAAGTTTATTCAACTTCCGCGACTTATGAGTTGTAGGTCGCATGTCCACCTCTTGTCACAAATGCGTCTAAACTAGACTAAAAATCACCAAAATTTAGTTTATTCCTGTCAAACGACGATTTCCCATTCTGAAATTGACTAAACTGACACAACTTAACTATATTTTAGTTTGACAGCACTAAGATTGCACTGAGTTATTTATTAGTTTACTGAAAATGGTAATTTTGCTGTTCTGAATTTGACGTTTTTCACCTAAAATTTAAATTTTCTAACTAAATCTGACTATTTTTAATCGCGACTAAAAAGGTGTGGAATAAAATTAGTTGGCATGAACTACAATTCACACCAACACTTCGACTTCAGGTGCAAAAACAGTACTGTATTTTTTTTTTCTTTTGCTTATATCTCGCAAACGGTGTATCCTATCGCAAAAATAATGAAAATTGCGACCCCTTTATAAAACCCGTAAACCCCTAAAACTCAACACGTAGCTAATAATTTTTCATATTTTCCATACAAAAATGAAAAATTCCATATAAAAGACGTCGAGGATCCTCCCCTCGCGCCTCCGGCTCTAAAAAAATATTTTCCACGTATGTCGCGATTGTCAAATTCGATTTAGTTGTGTGAAAATTATTTTTAAATTTAGAGATATTTTTTGCAGTATAGCTTTAAGATTCTCATAGCCAAAAGTAACGAATTTTAGTGATAGTTTAGTTATTTTAGTTCGGTGTACAAGAGAATCGGCACCATTGTGACATTCTACCAAACCGCACTAGGCCCGCGTAGAGGAGGCCTGTGTCCCAGCAGTGAAAACACTAAAAGCTGAAGTATATTATGTAATCAACGTAACGCAGCTTCCCGGTGTTTCCAAACTATTAACCAAGTCGTCAACATCCAAATATCAATATTTTACGTAGAAAGACTGCCATCTCATAGAGCATGGATTTGGTACCAGTATTCGGTATTATCTAAAAACCGGGCTACCGGTAATTTTTGACTGTTTTTAATGCCTGGTTTGATATCTGTTAAACAGGTATTTCGGCATTTTGACTTGTACCTCAAAAGGACCAAACGTCTTTAACCCCATTTTAACAAGTGAATGTTTCAGATTAAATGCCTGGATGCACCTCCTCATGATGACACCAAAATAGGTTTCCTGAAATCACTAAAAGTACAGAGCTTACCGTTATTCAAGCCACCATATGTAAAATGGTTTGCTCTGAACGGATTCATTCTGTTTGGGTTATTCTCAGTGTAAGTTTAATATTCATTTTCTTCTCTCGTATCAGCTGATTGACACAGACGTACTTGAGAAACATCACTCGTGGAGTTTTAAATGAAATTAATTGTTTAATCTGTGTAGTTCTTTGACGAATCTTCCAAAACGTATTTTAAAATAAATACAAGAGAGTTGTTTATAGATGACGTGGGGGGACTACATTTCTTACATCCAAAGGGTTACAATACTTATTTTTCAGATTAAACGGTTTATACTCGTGGGTACCAGATGTACTGAACAGGGTGTTGACCGGTGACGGGGAAGATAAGACGGCCTGTGACGTCATCTTTGACAGATTTAATCAGGTTAGTATTGAGATTATGAATGCAGAGATGCGAAAGGTGAAGGACTGGGTATCCGGGCGCTATCTGAGAGAGGCCTGAATGCCATACTCCAGAGTGAATTCAACACGTCAAGCTGGTGATATTGTGCTTCGTCAACAAATGCATTGTAGGTACATACAAACCGTGCGCCCGCCCGATGGGTTTTTCCGATCGGCATCGGCATTAGTGCCAAAATTCCATACAAACATTTATCACCTATTTAACCCCTTTATGAGATAAATTTAAAAAACCTTTCCTTAATGCTCACTTTCATTATTTAAGGAACTCTTAAAGATAAACTTTATACTTCTAGATCCAGCGGTTTAGGCTGTACGTTGCCTATCACTGAATTTAATAATTCTATTAGATAGACGATTCTATGCGTAACGAGCAACGTTCTTTTGTTTTAGACGGTAGAAGAAGACGCTGAATGCATAGATACTATAGAATTACAAACATTTGTAATCAATTCAGTGGCAAATATAAGCTGTGCCGTAATAGCCGTGGCAGTTAGTAGCACAGTCAAGTTTATCGGCAAGAAGAGGCTTCTAATCGTAGTGTTCTTCGTAATAGGAACGTTCTGTATTCTCATCAACTTTATAACGCAAGATATGGTCTTCGCTGTGCTCATGTCTTCGCTCCCAGTCCTGGCTCTTGCGATTGGACCCGTGAATGCATATTCTGCGGAATTTTTCCCTACGCATTTGAGGTAAGATATGCCGTTGTATGAGGCGATAGCGTTGATGTTTAATATATTAATATTTCACGACGATTAAAATGTTATTTTGTAATGATTTCAGGGGCATGGCTATAGGTCTAACCATGATGATGGGTCGATCAGGCTCAATAGTTGGCACCAACGTCGCAGGCGTTCTTCTGAATGTATTCTGTGAAATGACTTTCTACCTGTTTGGAGGCTTATTAATTTGTAAGTAGAATTATGTATAAGATACTACTTTGTACCTAGATGCGATGAAGAGCTGAAGAGAGATGACGACCGACCTGAGTCCAGGAGTGAGATAGAACAGAGTAACAAAAATAAGAGCAATGAAAGAGCAATAGCTCACCCATTTATGGGAAGTAGATAGTTCGCTTTCCTTGTGAAGGCCGCAGGAATCTGCTGGATGCGGGAAGCACAGAACCGGTTTATGTGGCGGTGCTTGGGAGGAGGCTTACTACTCTGTCAAAAAAGTACCAGGAAAAGATCAATAATACACAAAATGTTGGTTATTCATCTAAATTTATTTTATCGCCTTCAAAGTATGCTCCTTCAGAAACGATACACTTACGCCAACGAATAATCCAATCATCAAAACATTTTTTTAACGCTTTTTCCAAAACTGAGTTTAGTAAATTCGTAATACACACTAGATAGTTATGATCTAACTAAAACAGCACGGTATTCAATGACCTGTATTAAACAACTTCTTCTATTCTATACATATAATAAATCTGTAGACGAGGCGTTTCTGTACATTGAAAATATTTCCAAAAAAAATAGTTGGGGTAGTAAAGGATAACCAACAGATGCCATTTCATCAATTTTTGGAATTTTTGTCTGTTTGTCTGTTTGGATGTGACAGATTATTGATTTGAACAGGGTCAACGTAAAAAGTACCAAACCAATACGATTAATTTTTATACTCAAATATGGTGTAGAACTCGGAGCAGTTATTAGTTTTTGTTTCATCGCAATCGCTTCACTCTATCAAAAGATATAATCAATTTAAAGTATTCTAGAACAACTTTTTACGTTTTTTGGTAACACGTAACGACATCTGTTGGCGCGATATAGTACTTACTAACGAAAACATATTGTTGTTGTGATGTATCATTATTATGTGAATAATAACGTCCTATTAGATTAGGCTTACCTTTATGACGAAATAACAGAGATACTTATGTCTGTGTTATTTTAAAAAGTAATGATAATGATGATTATATTCTAAAAATCGCTTTCAATTGATGGTTTATTTAGTGGCAGCTGTGGCGCTAAAAGAATTTCAAACAAAAAAGTGAGGATAATGTAAGATAATAATAATTGATGTGGTGTTCTGAGCGTTAAAGAAGATATATAGGTAATTATTGATATTACTATGAAAGTTGAGTAATGGAGAGCGAGTTTCCAGTTAACCACTTTGTTGGATAGAGCAAAAATTCTGAATCGCGGTGAAGTTTTGGAATGAAGTTCTTTGCGGTAGGAATTTTATGGGAGAAATCGTCACTTAACGAAAAAGCGTTATGCCCCACTTTTCATAGTAATTAATAGATAGGGACAGAGAGAGAGAGAGAGAGAGAGAGGGGGGGGGGGGGAGAGAGATAGAGAGAGAGAGAGAGAGATATTTTTCATAGTTTCTGAGGATCCTGACTCCTTTGAGTGAGGTCAAAAAGAAAATCAAAGATGGTTGCCAAATTTTTTTTTTGTCATGGGTGTCGTTTTCATACTTTTCGAGGGTGTTGAAACCGATAGTCAGGTCAAAATAAAAATCCAAGATGGAGGCTGCAATTTTTTAAAATTTTTTGTCATGGATGCCGTTTTAATGGTTTTCAAGGGTGCTGAAGCCGATAGTAGTGAGGTCAAAATAAAAATCCAACATGGCGGCTGCAATTTTTTTTTTCATGGGTATCGTTTTCGTAGTTTTCGAGAGTGCTGATGCCGATAGTGAGGTTAAAATGAAAATCCAAGATGGCGGCTGCATTTTTTTTTTTTTTCGTGTTTGTCGTTTTCGTGGTTTTCGAGGGTGCTGAAGCCGATAGAGAGGTTAAAATGAAACTGCAACGGCTAACCAACCGTCGATTGGCCCATGAACTGTTGGAGAACATTATCTTTAGACCATTAACTTTTTATCCAAAGGACTTTTTCGTTTTTCCAACATAACTCTACGTCAGTGAATGCTTAACCAACAGAATGTTTTGACCTATAACTTTTCACCCAAAGAACAACGGGAACAACAGACAACGGGAAAGGTGAAAGTAAAATAATAATAAGACGTAGACGACCGACGTCCCCTATTTCTGTGAAAAGGGTTTAAAGTAACCTAACCAAGCCTAACCTCGGGGTGCCCTTCGCTCGCTTTGCTCGCTCACTTGAGCAGCCATCATCCCCTTCGAACCTAACACGTCCGAGTCGGGGTGCCCCAAGTCCCGAGCTCGCTTCGCGCGCTCTTGCATCCTAAGTTCTATTTGACATGGGTCAAATGTTCTTTGGGTGAAAAGTTATTGGTTAAAACATTTTGTTGGTTAAGCATTCACTGACGTAGAGTTCTGTTGGGGAAACGGTCGTGGGTCAAAAGTTCTTTGGATGAAAAGTTAATGGTGTTGACCAACGGTTCATGGACCAATCGACTGTTGGTAAACCGGTTAAAATGAAAGTCTAAGACTGGCTGCAAATAGAACAAAAAAATTGTCATGATTGTCGTTTTCATGGTTTTCGAGGGTGCTGAAGCCGATAGTGCCGATAGTTAAAATGAAAATCGAAGATGGCGGCTGCAATTGTTTTTTTATCATGTGTTTCGTTTTCATTGTTTTCAATATAAACTTACACGACTTTGTGTGAAACTTAAAAAACAGAACACTTCAAAGTGCAATAGACCTTTGGTTTCAGAAGTCTGTAATTTCTTGCCAACGTCTTCTCAAACTAAGGTTCTTTTGCACTTTGTAGGGTTTTTTTATGGAAGTAATATTTTTTTGTAATTAGATTTTTTTTAACGATGGTCGCCTCAATACTGTATTATATCTAAAGCGGGGTTTTACAATTTTTTTTCTGGTGTTGGCAGTATAAATCAAAATCATGTCTAAAGTTTTCGTCATGTCTTTCATCTTCGTAGTTTTCAAGGGCTGCCAGTGTCAAATATAACCAAAGTAAATGGGTTGTTTTTTACATGGGCAACTTTACCTATGTAGAAGAAGCTCTTTCGAGGAGAAAGCAACCTTTCTAAGATCGTTTACAGAGAAGCATTTTTTTATATAAATAAGGTTTAAATCATGACTACTTTCAAGTTTTTTGCCTTTTTTGTCGAAATTTTTTAAACTTTTTTTACCATGATAACGCTTCAGCACACTCCTCCAGACGGGCAGTTGATTTATTGAGTAGGTACGGCAGTTACACACACCACTGCCATGTTATAAAAAGGTATTGTAGAATATGTCTTTGAGACAATAATGCTTTTCAGAAAAACTTCAGTACGATTTAAAAGTAACACCATTGGTGTATTCTTCCTTTTATCTTCTAGATATCTCGACGCTTTATAAGACATAATATTGGTAGGTATATAAGATATCTACAATAACAAGTTAAGAATTTCTAAATTTACCGCAGAGAAGAAACCAAGACTTAGAAAAATTAACTTCAAACTTCACCTACTAATCTCAGATATACTTTAGATAAAATGGTGGTATGATTTTACAAGTTAGTATTCTAAAACAGACGCAAAATAAAATGGACATATGGCTCTTTGGTTAGATAATCAGCCTCGAGCAGGTGCTTTCATTTTAATTTATTCTCAAAAATCAAAGTGACACTTCGTCGCATTGTCATTATGAACCATGAAGACGCAGTGACTGCAGTCGAAAGGGCCGTGATATAGGGTTCTCACCCTAGGTAAGTTACCAGACAAGATCAGATGATTCTTCCTTTTCAGTGAAGGAGTGGCAATTACACCTTTCCTAAGCGACACATTACCTATTGTTTTCCGACATCCACGCGAACGAAGTCGCGGGCACAGCTAGTGTTTAATAAAATTGAGTGACTGTATTTAATCTAAATGACAGATGCATCTCAAATTCCGCGCCAAAATGGAAAACAGTTGTCAACCTAACAACAAAAAAAAAACAATAAATTTATTGTGGAACCATAAACAAATTATCCATTCCCGATACTTTTTTGACTGAATGTATATCCAGCAGTGGACGTCTTTCGGTTAAAATGATGATGATGAGATAGTTTGTAAAGGTAACTGGCGCATATAGCCTCCCAAACTTAACGAGGAATAACGAACTCGTGTCGAAGATCCCATAATTATGTAAGCAAATTATACCTAGGTATATAATATAACATAAATATATTATATCACGCATGTATTCCCCGTTTGGTTAAACAGAGGTGTTTACAGTAGCATTAGCACACCCATATTTCGCCAGATAAGCGTGTAATATAAATAAAATCCCCTAATATTATAAGAAATACATTTTATATAAAATAATCTGGATAAAATTATATTTTATACTAACTTAACTATTTTTTGCTTTTTCAGTTTGCGGTGTACTCTCGTTTTTATTACCAAGTTCTCAAGGACCGCCTACTAATAAGAAGCCGCAACAAATTGAAGAGTCATCAATATGTTAATATGATTAGGCACTATTTACTTTTAATTTGTTTATTAAATACATATTTAAATATATATTGTTTTCTTTAGAGGTGGCTTTTTAAATGTACACAATGTATGATGTACTGTCTTATGAAGATGGTGATAAAAGTAGATATTGTAGCACAAGAGCTATTGCAGTATTATAACTTATCCACTGGCCAGTTTCTTAGAAAAGTAATAAACTATAATTATGGTTTTAACGAAAACATATAAATTAATAGTCTGTATATTATGATTTATGAGTGAAAGGATTTTAGTTGCAGCTAAACCGAAAGTGCAAAGAAGCCTAGCGTATATACTAAAATAGCCATCGTTGCCGACTACTTACGCCAGTGAAAGTGCGATTTCATAACAACATTGTAAATTCTAAGTTTTCGAGGAAATTACTGAAACGAAAAGACTATGGAAATGCGCCTGTGGTGCTAATTTCTGTAAAGATCTAAAACATAGATCACCTTGTATGAAAAAAACACACAATAAGATCTTACATTGTTTACACAGACTTTCGAAAGCTTTTGACACACACTTCTATTAGAAAAAATGCCTTCACTGCAATACATGAGTGGTAATTTGTATAGGTAATTTCTTACATACACTTTATTTTAATAGGACTCAAAAGTTAATGGTTACGAATACTTACTGATCCGATCTTAAGCTAGTTAAGTCTGAGGATTCCACAAAGATTCATTTTAAGTCCATTTCTTTTTAATTACTATTTAATTTTTAAAACTTATGTTCTCACGATACTCGTCTCCTATGGGTCCCATATATTCTATAAGGTAAGATGGAGGAGAGCCATCTAAATAAGAAAAATAAAACGTAAAATAAACTGTTGCACTTAGCTGCATGCGAAAAAAAACTCACATATCCTATGCTTTGCTAGTAAATGATCTGCTAGTTCACTTACACAGTTTGTTTTCGTCGGTTTAACTTAATTATGTCCGACCAGTATTAGTCACCCTGCTCAATAATTGGTTTCGTTTAAATCCTGCAGGTGCAGGTAATTGTGCTTAATATTCTGTAAACGGTCTCCGCACTGGCACTGTGTTTCATATAGGTCACGGATGCCCCATTTAACCAGCAGTAGGATAATTGCACTTGGATAACTTTTGGCGCTGAGTCGAGCTTTGCTTATCCAATAACGTGCTTTTATTTTGGGCCAAGCTCATGTCTGCGACTGCACATGTTTTTTTTTTGTTTTAACATAAAATATATCCTATGACACGGCGATACTATAGCTTCCCATTAGTGAAGGAATTTTCGGAATCGTTTTAGTACTTCTGAAGATTACCCCCTACATACAATTTCACAGATACCTTTTTAAAATATTAAGTATAGATTATTACATTTAAGTGCCCCCTAGTGTTAGTGCCACTGGATGCGAGAAGCGCAAAACCGGTCGAAGTGGCGATGCTCGGAGGAAGCCTATGTCCAGGAATGGAAGTCTTTCGGCTGAAATGATGATGAGTCTTAGTGAAAAAAGGTGTGAGTCTATTGTGTACCTTCCAAAACCTGTCCATTCCTATAAACAGCGGCTAAATTAAGCATCTATATTACTAACGGCCACTTGTGAATTTAGTAATGCCTTTTCAATTAATTATAAGAGTTCTACGGGTGAAATTAAACGCAGTAATACAAGAATTGATACTCAAGGTCGTAGAGATAAATTGTCTCGATTGATTCTCTCGAAATTAAAATGGCCAGGAACAATTCACACCAGATTATCACACCAGTATGACAAACAGGATTTTTTTTCATGTTTGTGACACCACTGATTTTCCACACCATTTATTTCTACTAACCAGAGCAATATTTCTACACCGACAAATATTTACAAAGTATATAACCTGCCAGCACCCTTTTACGTAACACACTTTCAATCGCAATCTGAATAATTTTATAAAGGATAATATTGAAAATTCATTGCTTCATATGTTCGAAAAATGTATCTGTTCAACAACGTAAATAACGCAATGAATGTTGTTGAACTATCAAAATGAAAAGCAACGGCTACTGTTAGTGTCTTACGCAATTAACCCCGCTGCTCTGTGCTGGTCATACCGACAGCATCCTCCTGACTTCAGAAATCTATGGTGAACTGGTGATGGTCATGAGATAAAAAAACATTAATTTCTTGGGTTGGCTATGTTCTGCAGAAGAACGTATTTATGATACGTAATATCTTGAGAATTTTATAATGTTAATAAAATTACCTAGGGAAATCATGAAGCTTGTTATCTATATGTATAATTTATTTATGTACCGATAGACCTCTGCATTATTTAAAAGATGATTGAGGAAAATAACTTCCATAAACTAGTGGATAAAATAAATTGCAAGTAATAACATAATAGGTAAGGATAACAAAGATTTTGCCAAGAAATAATATACAGGGTCAAATTAAATTAGCTAGCCAAACTCCGCAGACGTGATGGGTATCGAAATCCAAACATGATAAAACAAAAAAGAAATTAATTCAATGATTTTTTGACGTATTCGAGATTGGGTACCTACCCGCTAAAATGGCACCAGATGAATGCACCTGACAACACACAGCGGCACATTCACTCAGGTGCCATTTAAGCGGGTGCCCAATGTGGAATACGTCGATTTTTTTTTGGGTCGTGAACTCCGCCGGTAGTGTGTAGTCACTTAAAATATCAGTTTAAAAATCAGTTCTTTTTTGTGTAAGCTTCACAGACGGGATGGATGGGTATCGATATGAACAGATTTTATCAAACACTACCAGCGGGCATTTAAAAAAAACATCAAATCTTTTTAATTTAATTTGACCCTGTATAGATGCGATAGTATCTACAACCACAGATGGTATCTATACTTTCTTTACCTACGGTACCTACTCACTGCGCGGTCGACATTAAAAATGACTCTGTAATAATAGTTCTATGCTAAAACCTAGACAAATTATTTTGACGATAACACTGCATGCTTGTTATGTAGCATCAATCTACATCATATTATGGTAGATGTCTATTCTAAAATCTTTCTACCCTGTCCCTTCTATTCATAAATGTAACTATGGTTACATTTTCAAGAACATAGTTAAATACTTATACTTACTCCACAAGACATGGCAGACGTCTTCGGAATTTATTTTATTGATAAAACAGACCGTCCTTGACAACCGTTTTTGTTTGCTCTTCCCATCCTATCGGACATTTGCATTCATTTTTGTCGTGTAAACGCAAAAAGAAAATAAAATAAAAGTGTGTCACAATAATTTGTTTGTGTCTCTCTGAATATTTATATGACCGAATTTATCGACGAAGGTTAATAACATTGAATCGTACTCACAAAAGGATACATTTTCGTATCAGTCCTTAGCCAGGTGAAAGAGGTGAAAGCTACAATGTCATCAACGAAAATAAAAGACTGGAATAAACAAAATCGTGTAGTTTGGGAAGGGCAACGGAGTTGGGACCGTGTGCCGGACAATCTGACAAATTATTTCCTGATAAGCGCACAAGTTTATAATTCGTACTCTTACACTAATTACTGGCTTTACATCGTATCGCTTGAGTAAATCGGACGAGTTTCAACACTAATCAGTTAATTAATTGGAATAATTATCGCGTGCTTTCGTTCATCAATACATTTTTATCTGCAGTCGAGCCGTAGCGACTAAAAGCAATGCTTGTTGATACCGGTGGTGAACTGTTTTTTTTTAATTAATGTTTAGTTTAAGTTTTATGTGTTTATAAAATGGTAAATAAAATCAACACAATTGCTGAGGATGTGGACAATCAGGACAAATATGCGGCGGATTTGGACCAGGCCCTGACTGTGGCAGGTAAGCAAGAAAGTTACATTTCATTATTTGTGCCCCAGGAAAGTATTTATTTTAGCCGAGACATTGCTGACCGCAGTAAACTAGCATTGTAGAAGACACAGATCTCGAATTCTACGATTCGTAAATGCGAAACTTTAATTATGTAGTTATTAATAGCAATATTCACGGTCACACACAATACTTACAGTTTGAGACTATGGTTAGGTACAGTTGATTTTTTTCCTGTTTAACTAAAAATACCTACATGTTCCATAAATAAAATGAACGAAAAATGGATGTAGGTAAAGTAGACAGTTCGAACGTTTACCTCTGAAAAGTTACTCAACATTGGTCAAAATTTGTTTGACATAAAATTTATATAATCTACTTATTATATAATTATTTTCACGCAAAATACGCGCATTGACGTGGAATTGCGGACAACGGCCCGTATTACCTATTACCTATATAATTATTTTTATCTATTTGTTTTGTGTCATAGATATCTATAGGTATACATAAAACAAAGTCGGGTTAGTTGGGTACTTACACCATTTATAACTCAAGAACGGCTGGACCGATTTTTATGATCTTTGATTTGTTGGAATTTTCTCCATCTCGATTAGCAGAATAACTAACATAAGGAAAAATCCATGGAAAAATAAATAGGTAATGAAGATAATTCCTTTTTGATTCTGAGGCGGTACGAAGTTCGCTGGGTCAGCTAGTATCAAACAAATAATGTTTTCGCCCACAACGATTCCTTTAAAATTAAGAACACCATTTGTTTTGGTCAGCTGTTCTATTCTCGTTCCTTCTCGGTATACTCGTAAGAAGAAACCTTTGCCTAGCTTTGGAGCATATAATATTATTAGTAGATAAGTGTCCTAAAACGATGGACACTAATGGATAGTCGTCCTAAACCGGATTCGTAAGCTAGAAACCTTTGAGAACAACTTTGTTTTTGAATAATTTAGATACTAAAACCTTTAGGTAAGCAGTTTCACAATTTTTGTCAAGGTCTACTTCTAGTACATACCTAATTACGTCCGCGACATTTTCCTATTGAACGAAAATTAAGTTCTCAGAAAATGTTAACATAATTCTTAGGCAATAAATGCATAAATAAATAGACACATAATATTGA
The DNA here is from genome assembly GCA_963669345.1 of Gortyna flavago. Lineage (NCBI taxonomy): Eukaryota > Metazoa > Arthropoda > Insecta > Lepidoptera > Noctuidae > Gortyna > Gortyna flavago. The sequence goes on from OY770129.1 coordinate 15,190,241, forward strand.
CTCAAGCAGCTGAATCCGGTCAGATTGGAAGCCGACCCCAGCATAGTTGGGAAAAGGCTCAGCAGATGATGACGATTGACTGAAGCCGAGACTCTAGTCAAGATTAACCACTACTACAACATAGGTACACTACATCCATCAGAATCTGATGCAAGACCATTTAATTTATATTCTTATCCAGCTCTTGCTTGGAACATACGTGTCTTACATTAATATTTAGGGTAGGTATCATTAAAGCTTCATTTGTTTCCCTTTCTAAACACTACACGTAAATTTAACATGTTGACCCACATTGCGAATCAACTTTGTTTATGGTTTCCGTTGATTCGGTTTTCAAATTTGACGATGCGTTATAATCGTAATTTATTCCTATTGTGTGAACGCTCCCCTTATCATAATTAGTCCTCGTGACGTTATACCAATTTATTTGCAGTCAGCGCTGCTCCGTGGCGCTGCACGTATTTTCCCGCCAGCAGTACCTACGTCTCCACTACCCGTCATCTCATCGCTCTCAAGCTGTCTTTGCTTAGTTTCTACAGTTATTTTACCTCTATTTTTTCATCACTGTCAAAATCACAGTCATCTTTATACTCCTTGTAATAAGGTTGCTTTTCGGTTGCTGACTGAAGTCTGCAAAAATCACAATGATCTTTATTGTCGTTAATTTAAGGTTGTTGTTGGGCTGCTGCTAGCAGATGTAAAAAAACTGTGAAAAGACTGTATCCATGTTATCTTTCACACAATGCACCCGTTTCCTCTTTGGTCAGTCTCAATCCATAACCTATAAACCTACTACATTTCTACTGAACACTTTCTTTCTGACTCGTCCTCATTCCCCCGCAACACTATCCCATCCTGTCTCCTAAACCAGCCGGTTTATTCTATAACAATCTCACTGTGAAAACTTTGGTGCACTAAGCTTGAAGTGCCAATAGTGTCAATCCCTAGTATGAGGTGGAATAGCAGCTTACTTCACCTAAGTAAATCGACTGATCCACTGGTGGAGCATTAGCGGGAGGATCTAATTGGGGATCAGACTGGAACAGTGGTTTTTCTTGTCACCATGGTACCAGCTACTATCGAGAAACAAAAGCAGTCAAACGTGATTCAGTGTAATCATAATTATCCTGTAGGTACCTACCTATTATAGGTACCAATAAATAGTAATAACGTACAAGGAGATAATAAAGATTTATGAAACACAATAGATTAATACCATCAATAAACCGTGCTTGCACGTTATGCTAATATTTGATTTTAAGTTTTACATACAATCGCAATATAAACAATTTGTTCGATAAGCCTTTCTGTGCAATATAGCAGTAATAATATCTAATCTAATTCTTCCTCATTGCCAGCCACCAATGAGAGCTTATCTTATCTAACTTTTTTCCGATCCTGTCATATCCAAAAGCAACATAAACTAAACATCTCGCTTATACCTTACTACATCTGCATGACCACTAAGCTTCTAGATACTTGCTTCCTTTTCGGTCTGTTTTTCTCTTTTCTCTCTATTTTTTTTTCGCTCTATTTTCCCTTCTAATTATGACCTAAATTCTTCCTCTCATTTTCTATTATTATGTACTCTTGATCATGCCCATGATCTCTTAAACCCTCCTCAATGTTTCCTCATTGGTCTGTTTTTCTGTCCAAGATTCTTTCTCCATTCGATACCAACACCACATTACAAATTGTTTTAATCTTTCTTGGCCTCTATTCTACGAAATGGTTCATATTTAGACAGCCGCGTCAGCATATAGGACTTAACTAAATATATGTGCCAAATGGCATGTGCTAAATATATGTTACGCTTCCGAAACATGCACTCTCCACAGTACTCGTAATTTTAGTACACCAAGTAATCCATTATGTAGATACATTACCTTCATGCCAAATTAGGTGAACAGCTTTATAGGCATTATAAAATTAATAATACTTAACATTTACATCATCAACTGTTTGCTGTTAAATCCCATCGAAACGTGTAAATTAATTCAACTACTTAACACATGTGGACTATTAGATTAAATATGGTTATAAAACGCAGCTTCAATTAATTCCCATGGCACTAGTCAAACACATTGTAACAAACAATAGACGCAATTTAAAGTAATCGTTCTGTTTTATTAATTGTTTGTCTTCACTTATAGCAATAGGTATAAGCAACTTCTAAATTGCAAATATAAAAAAGGACATTAGGTAAACCTACAGGGCAGACCAGGGGCACATAGAAATAAATTTGAGACAAGTTCGAGGACCGGGCGCCGTCTCCCATAATTCATTATTGTATGAATCGGCCTTGACCAAGGATTATCCCATCGACTCATTCAAAGCAATTACCTACTTACTGACTTCAAGAATCGCTGCAAATATGTCTTTGATATAAATTCATGAATTCGCTGAAAGGCTAGATAATTAACACAGCTAAGCACTAAAAACAACAATTTGTTGGCAAGTGATAAAAGTAACCTTTACAACAGTCGTTTACTCGGTCAACGCTTCAATTAAAAAGCAGTTCCGGATACAGTTCTATAAACACATAATTATGTACCATTCCTAACACTATTAGGCCTACGATGAGAACACCAGTACGCTTCATCCATTGGCGCTGCATGCAAGTTCACTCCACATTTGGTATAATTAACACTATCAACTTTCGTTCCAGGGATCGGATGGTACAACATAAAGTATTGCTTGGTATTAGCCCTGTTCCTGATAGCAGCTATCGTGGAACCGGTTGGCTACTCTTTTGTGTTACCAGCTGCGATGTGCGATCTGGACATGACTGATGGCCAGCGAGGATTCATTGCTTCAATACCTTATATTGGTAAGATTCTGAACTGATATAAGCGCACCCTGGGCTGTCAGCTCCGCTACCTCGTTGTCTGGCTAATATTTAACTAAATATCATCAAAATCTAAATATCATTAGCTGTTACACAGGGTCGAATCAAATTAGCTAGCGAAACTCCGCCGACGTATTACTTACGGTACTTGTTTATCGATATCTTAATATGACTGGAAAAAAAAAAATTTTTTCGGGTCAACGACTGTTACGACCGTACGTGGTGTAGTAACTTGAAATGTCAGTTTAAAAAACTGTTTTTTTTTTTAATTAAATAAATAAGTAAATGATGGGTATTGTAATTTAAACAAGTTAAAACAAAAAAGAAACTGATTCTCTCGAATCATACTTCAAATACACACATCAAAAGTGTCTAGGGATCAACATATATTTTTGCAATAACTTTTCTCCTGATTGATATTAATTAAAATTTTCTTTAAGGATTCATCAAATAAAGTGTTTTCGTTTGTCACAGTAACGATAAACCAAGTCACCTTTGAATTAATAAAGAAATTTGCCATTTTCCTAATAAAGGGATTTTTGACATTTGAACCACTAACACAAAAGTTCGAAAAAAAGACTGAAATAACAGTTTTCTTTAAAATTTTATTGGGTAACTTAAACAATTAATAATCCGTGTTTCTACCGCGAACACTAACAACACAAGAACATCGGTTTGGCATACTCAAAATGAGTTCATCCAAATCACGCTGTGGAATGGCCGCCCATGTTCGTTGCAACAACAAAAAAAGGTCTTCTTGCGACTGGATACCCTCCATATTCGGCAGAGCTCTTCTCTGTAGCATATCCCATGCATGCTCAATCGGGTTCAAGTCTGGCGACTGAGCAGGCCAGGGCAGGACATTGATGTTAGCTGCGGCGAGAGTCTGTCTTACAACTCTTGCGGTGTGCAGTCGTGCATTATCATGCATTAACTGAAATAAGGGACCGATTTGCACTTGTAGAGGAACGATGACGTCTGATACAATCGTCTCAGCATAAATTTGAGCGTTGAGGTTGCCTCTGATCCAAATCAACTCAGTTCTTCCGCCGATCCAAAGACCCGCCCATACCATGATGGTTCCACCACTATAAGGATGGACTTCCTGGCAGGATTTTAATCGCTGTTGGCGTCCAGGGGTTCTCCAGTGTCGTATACGTCTTGTATCCGGTCTCATACCAAAACGAGACTCATCAGAAAAGCACACGAAACGCCATTGTTCTTCTGCCCAATTTCTGTGTTCAAGAGCCCATTGATATCGAATCCTACGATTGTGCATTGCTATAGGTGGTACCCGTAGCGGTCTTCGGGAATGAAGGTTCACTTCATGCAAGCGGTTTCTGACTGTTTGGTCGCTAATTAAGTTCCCTGAAGAGTGATGAAGCCTCACGGCTAACATCATGGCGGTTATTGTTGGAGCTCTTCGAGTTAAGATTTGAATGTATCGGTCTTGTCTCCGTGTGGTGCAGCGATACCGTCCTCCATGGCGCTCAGCCACGGTACCAGTGCTTCGGTAACGTGTCCAAAGTCAAACAAACAAAAAAAAAGTAACGTGTCAAACACTCTGACTTGTATTCAGAGCTAAAGCCACAGTACGTTGCCGGGAACCAGCTTCTATCATTCCCACGGCTCTGAGCATTTCTTCCCTGCTTAAATGACGTCGCCGCTCCATAATAACGTTGGTTTTAATCAGTAGTAGGGAAACAGTAGCACTAATAATGTCTTCAATGCGTTGTATGTTTTTATAGGGAAAATATTGACAGCTGATTTTCATCTTTTACTCGAATTTGATTCACAGTTCCTGATTCAAATTATGAAATGCACCAAAAAGGATCCATATAAATTTATAAAATCATAAATTTATTACAAAGCCACATCTCAATCTCAAGAAATCCGCATAAAAATGCTTGATCCCTAGACACTTTTGATGTGTGTAGGTACCACACTACCACACAATACACAATTTTGACCTCACTATCGGCTTTAGCACCCTTTTAAAATATGTAATACGACAAACATAATAAAAAAAAAAGCAGGCACCATCTTGATTTTCATTCTGACTTCACTGTCGGCTTTAATAAGTATAGTACCTACCCTCGAAAACTATCTTTCACACCCCTTGAGAAAGTCGCATGGAGGGCGCCAACGTGCGAATGCTTTTTCGTTACGTGACGATTTCTACAAGTTTACTCCTACCACAAGCCGCGTTAAAGAACTTCGTTCCAATAATCATTACCCGTTTTAAACAGTTACCCACTGAAGGCGTCATAAATCTGAGGAATTGTCAACTATGATTTTCAGATTAAGGCAATTGGCACACTGTTGCGTTTCACGCAGCGGTGTACGGGAAAACGGAGCCAAATGCGGTGCAGTGTGGGCCTCCCCTAAAAGTCATTTCATTACTGACCGTTATTGGTAAAACAAATCCACAATCTTGTACCTCTATCTTTGCCAATCCCGAAGCGTATTTCGCCAAATTCCTTCCTAGTAGATATAAGTAGATATTTTTCATTTATTTCCTCCATAATCTGAAACATAGAATATGCCAGGCATAGGCCAAGAAAATATGTATAGTAAAATTCAAAGAGAAAAATAAAAAGCGATTAAGGTCAAACCAGCTGTGATTGTCAGAGAAATTGATCAATTAAACTACTTGGCGGTATTTTTTGCGCTAGTTAATCGTACTATGATTATCGTATTATTATCTTGGAAATTAGTGATTGAAATGAAAATAATTTATCTACTAAATAATTACTCCGATAGCGTAGTTGGAGTGACGTCATGGTTGTTGTTGGGAAAATGCCACACTTTCTTTATAATCTTCCATTATAAAAGCTGATTTAGAAAAACTAGAAAAGCCACCATAGCACTCAAGAGTCGTTTTGAGAGCAGAGTGGACCAGTGGCACCGGCCACGCCACCACGGCTTACGTGTATCGGTCGTAGGTTCGAACCTAGACAGGAGATTTACTTTGTATAAATTATTTCATCACCACTGCACTCAAAAGGGTGAAGGAAAACATCGTGAGAAAATGTCCTAGAACCAAATATTGTACATACATGTATAAGTTAGTTGCGCAGTAAACTCTACTTGCGCGTTGCAAGATTTTTCGTGACGTCAGTGTGGTGCGTATTTTGCATTGCATGTGGCAGTGTAGATTGGCCCACAGGCTCCTAAATTTGTACACTATCATGACCTTGTGTATAATATTTTAGGTATCGTCATCACTTCGTTTCCATGGGGCTACCTCGTGGACACTCGGGGCCGCAAGATGGTGGTTATATATGCGTCCCTGCTGGCCGGAACATTTGGTATTACATCTGGGTTCATGCCGAACCTGATCAGCTTTGCGGCTTGCAAGTTTCTCACGTCACTTTGGTAAGATATTTTTAAGTTCCTACATATTAATTTGCTCTCCAAAGAAACGCGGAGTAAACCTTTGGCTAAAAGACTTAATAGATTGAATAAGGCGGATTTTTTCAATCACTCGAAAAGTGAAGAGAAGCACACAATTTTACGATATCATTTAATATAATTGTATAAAAATCTGCAAGGTTAATTATGACGAAATCGGGTCATGTGAAGCACCCTCGTGATTACAGCGCGTTAATTGCGTAACACACTATCAGTAGCAATGGGTTTGATTTTGACAGTTCAATAACATACATTGCGTTTTTACTATGCTCGTCACTATGCGAATGGTGAAATGGAGCTGATGGTGAAATACCAGGAGAACTCCTCAACAATTAACGTCCCTGCATCGGGAAAAACAATATTTTGTAAAGGCGATGAGCAAGTTGACATTAGGCTGTTGTAACTTAGATAAAATTATAAACAGACCAACTAAAAAGCGAGAAATAAAAACTTTTTAACAAAAAAGAACCGATTTCCAAAAAAAAACAAAAAAATTTAAACACTGATCCAAAAAGACCGACAGTTATTTTTCACTTTGTACCTAGTGTTTATTTTTGAAGTCAGTTTTTTTTTTATTCTGCCTACTAGACTTTCGGCCTTAACATGTCAATTACTGTTGGTCAGCATAGCCTGCCCGGCAGCAGTGCCCTACACGTTCATCGGTGAGATCCTACCAGGAAAGTACAGAGATGTAGTCCTGTCCATCACCAACGCTCTACAGATCAGCGGCTCTGCGTTAGTGCCTCGTAAGTTTTCTTAATTCTATATGCCTCTTCTCATTCAGAAAAGGAATTTAACGAGCATTAAAGACCCTAGTCGTATTCGCTTCTGATTGTATATTGGCGTTTCCAAGTCAAGTGACAGTCTGATCTTTAATAAAAGTCCTGATTTTCTCCTAATATTTTTGATCAATCAGTAAATCAAAACGTTCAAGTTTCAAAACAAATGGAATTGAGACTGAAACCCTGTATATTTCGCAAACGATAAAAACATTCTTATTTTCCAGTTATAGCATGGGGAATACTGCCCTTGGATTTCCGGATAGATTTCGGAGCATACTTATTCAGGCCATGGAGACTGTTGTCGATGATCTACGCAACCATCTTCATCATAGCTGCTTGTCTGCTGGCTTTTGGTCCCGAAAGTCCAAAATACTTGGTCTCTCAGGGCAAACTGGATGAAGCACTCAAAGTTCTACAAATAATATACGCTGGAAATAAGAAAAAATCACCCGAAGATTTTCCGGTAAATATTTCATAATATATGATTCATCGTAGCATTTTCCCGATTTGTGGCACCTCACACCTAAGTGAATTTTGATGTTTTCAGATTAAGCGCCTGAATGTACTTCCTCATGACGACACAAAAAAAAGTTTCCTGAAATCATTAAAAGTACAGAGCTTACCGTTACTCAAGCCTCCGTATTTAAAATGGTTTGCTCTGAACGGATTTCTTATGTTTGGTATATTTTCAGTGTAAGAAGTTTAAATTACTTTTTATTTTCTAGTCTAACTTTCTACCATTCTAGACTGGTATAAAAAATCTGTTCTGGTACGGAGGCGACCCCAAAATAAATGAGAAATGGCTTTGATAACGCTTGTGGGGAATAAAGGCTCTCCCCCACAGGCGCGTTTTATCGGTCGATAATATCGGATGCGTTATTGCGGTAATGCGTCCCGATTCCTTGCCACACAGCAGCATTTTTATGGCCCGGTGTAGGTAACCTACAGTACAGGCCCCCGCCCGCACTATGCGTTGCAGGTGTGTGTAAGATCATAAGCGTCCTAATACAAAATGTTCTAAGAACTCACATTGCAATATCGCAGGACGGAGGAACGCAAGCGTCCTTCTACTATTGCGTCGTTATTATCGCAGCAGTGTGTAACTGCATGGCCGTCCTAATAAACAATGTACTGAAAACAAATACCGCAGTAACGCATCTGATATTATCGACCGCTAATAACGCGCCTGTGGGTAGAGCCTTAATACTAAAGGCACAAACTTTTTTTAAACTAAATTAATTGTATTTCATTTAAAATACTGTGAACATTGGTGCAGCTGATAACTAACCACAAAAAGTCACACAGGTTTTATATACCAACAGCAGAATGTCGAAAACTACAAGTATTACGTGTTCCAAATGCATATTATTATGACATTGTTATTGTATTTCAGATTAAACGGTTTATACATGTGGGTACCAGATGTGCTGAACAGGGTGTTGACCGGCGACGGGGGGGAAGGCATGACGGCCTGTGATGTCATCTTTGATAGACTTAATCAGGTTAGTATTAAGAGTACCTACATAGTGTAAATTCCGTAATCTATATTCCATAAAAGCCTTCATGCCCATGCTGATTTGATAACTTTAGGGCGAGGGGAGGTACCTACCTGATGTCACTAATCACGTAATAACTGTAACAAGCAATCTTCTTTTGTTTCAGATGGTAGCAGAAGACGCTGAATGCGTTGACACTATAGACTCAATAACGTATTTAATCAATTCAGTGGCAAATCTAAGCTGTGCAGTAATAGCCGTGGCAGTTAGTAGCACAGTGAAGTTTATCGGCAAGAAGAGGCTTCTAATCGTAGTGTTCTTTGTAATAGGAACGTTCTGTGTTCTCATCAACTTTATAAAGCAAGACATGATCTTTGCTGTTCTCCTGTCTTCGTTCCCGATTATGGGCCTCGCTATTGGACCCGTGAACGCATATTCCGTGGAATTTTTCCCTACGAATTTGAGGTAAGTAAAGCCAAGACGCGCAGGGTCGCGAAATATGGAAGGAGTGGGAAAGATAAGGATAGAAAAAAAAAGCCTACACTGTGGTAGGTTTTCCTAAGTTTTTAGGTCCCTACCATACAAATGAACAAAAAGATTAAATTGTTCCTTTGTAATCTTTCAGGGGCATGGCAGTAAGTTTAACCATGATGTTGGGTCGAACGGGCTCAATTATTGGCACCAACATCGCAGGCATTCTTCTGAACGCATTCTGCGTATTGACTTTCTATCTGTTTGGAGGTTTATTAATTCGTAAGTATATTAGAAGTAGTTGTAGCCTTATAGCAGGTAGGTACCTTATAGGAGATGCTAGATTTTTGCACAGAAGTGGAATAAACTTCGAAAAAAATATATGGCATACCTACTCACGTATGAAAATGATTAAAACTGCAGACTACCTTCCAATCTGCTTGAGCGTTTACGCCGTACGGCATTTCATACAAACTTTCAAGCTATTGTTTTTCGAAATGAATTAACCGATCTTATTGATATTTCATACGCATAAGCAGGAGACAAAGGTCTAAAAAGTTACTTACGAACATTTTCGAAAAATAGTGATACAGCCAAATTAGATCGATTTTAATGTTTCCATAGAAACAGAGATTTCCAGTTATCTTTTTTTAAATAAGACATTTCGAAAATGTTCTGACGTATAAGTATCGGAAGGATACTTACTTATTGACGCATATAAAATCTTCCTTCATTATAATAACAAGTACTCCATATATAATTGACTTCTGACGATGATTGCGTATCTACAGCGTCTAGGTAATTTAATTAAAACTAAATTTTTTCTCTTACAGTTTGCGGCGTACTCGCATTCTTATTGCCAAGTACACAAGGACCGCCTACTAATAGGAAACCGCCACAAATAGAAGATACCAGACTGTGATAAGAACAACGTACAGACGCCAGCACATCAAGCTACTACAATCACAGCATGACTACAATCTGAAAAACTTTTATAGATTTTCAACTTTATTGTTACAGTAGCTATAATTATATGGTTCAAGGTTGATTGGGAAAATTTGAACAGTTTCGGGTAGCTTGTTAGCCTGGCGCATGTACCTAATTTTAAGACTTTTATAATAGATTTCTATTATTATGAATTAAATTATTTTTAATTACGTAAGTGATTAAAAGCTACTTTTTGTATTGTTACCAAATTACATAGTTCCTTTAAAAAATCGTGAGGCTACACAAGACCTAAAGTGCCATGTCATGACAGGCCATCACACTGCCAGTTTCTTCGAGCTTCGGGTTTTTCTAGGCATTAGCTCACCCTCTTATCAGGCAGCTAGTCTAAACTTGCTAGGAACACAAGCAGTGACTTTACCTCCCGGCGACTCGCTTTTACCAAGCTTTTCACACCCGATTTTTTGCTTCAATTTTAAAATCTGTGTGTCGACGTGAGATTTTGGAATCCACTAGCTGCCTGATACATAGTACCTATTAATAATACCGTGTACTTACATTAAACCCCACGTCACACTGTGGACTATGCCTTTAAGGTGCTAAGCTACAGCTAGGGTGTGGCTCAAAAGACATGTTCTCGAACTTTTTTTTGTGCAAATCTATTTTTTTTTAGTTCGGTCAGGTGGAATGGCTTGTCATCACGGGAAAATATCAATGTCAATATTTTTCAAAACAAGTGTCAATGTCAAAGTTGTCAAACGCATTTTATTTTCATTTCAATTTCCGATTTTTCGAGTAGCAAAACATTGAACCAGTCGTCTTCCGAATTTTAAGATAATTATTAACTATGCATAACATAGACTCTGACAGTGAGGACGAGTTGCCGTCAGGATGGGAGCAGAAGTCAACAGAGGATGGAAACGTCTACTTTATAAAGCAAGTTACTATCAACGTCGTCATATCTTGTGATCGTATTTTATCGTAATATGTAACTATTAAATAGAGGTACTTTGATCTTTGCTCTTTAGCACCTGTACGAATAAGACGCAATGGACACACCCAAGAACAGGGCGAAAGAAAGAAATACCAAAAGAGCTACCATTCGGCTGGTCGAAAACGGTGGATGATGAAGACAAGCCTATCTATGTTCAGAAGGAAACTGGCAATAAAACCTACGTGGATCCCAGGTTAGCGTTCGCTACAGATGCGAAGGAACATGTGCATGACTTTCGACAGAGATTTGATGCTTCTTCCACGGCTTTTCAGGTCAGTTTAGTGGCAATATATAATTCTCAAGCATCTAGAGCAAAAAATAGTAATTTTTTGCTCTAGATGCTTGAATTTTTTGACTAAACAAGGCTGAACTTAAAAGCTTTGTATATTTTAAATTAATCTCTCAAATTGTAACTCCCAAAATAATCCGATATTACAAATCATCATCTGCCTAGCCTTTTCCCAACTATGTTGGGGTCGGCTTCCAGTCTAACCGCTTGCAGCTGAGTACTAGTATTTTACATGGAGCGACTGCCTATCCGACCTCCAAAACCCAGTTTCTAGGTAATACCGGTAAGATTCCTTGGTAAGACTGGTTGTCAGACTTTCGGGCTTCTGACAACCTGTGACGACTGCCAAAGATTCAGTAATGACAATTGTAATATATATATCGCAGCCAACTGGTTAAATTAGCCGTTCAGTTAACTGCCTGGCCTTTAGAAGTAGTGTTCGCCTTGCTTCCTCCCTCGGCTCGAACGCGGTTGATCACAGTTCTAACCTAACCGAACCCACTTGGTCGGGGTGCAATGCCTTAATTACTGCAACCAATTCGGCTCGCGCGTGATTGGTTACAGACTTCCAACCTAAACTGTAATTGAATAGTTGAATAGCCGTTAGTTGAACGGCCGCCGTTTAGTTGAAAGGCTAGGCAGTTAACTGAACGGCTAATTTAACCAGTTGGCTGCGACATATATATTATATCGACGGTTGAAATGCTAATTGATCTAAGCGACATTTTGTAAAACTTGGAGGGGGACGGATCAAAAGACAGAGAAAAATTTGCTGATTCCGAATATATATATAACCCAATATTGCAAAAAAAATCACTTAGATCCACCAACCATTGATACGCCTTTCAACCATTGATATGTTTTTTTTATCAGAATCATTAAATCATCATAAAATCATTTCATCATTCAATCGTTCATCTTATCATAAAATCATTGATCTCTGACATTACAAATTACTGAAAAAAATGTGAGCTATGTTTAGGTTAGCTATCATAATTAATTATGATTAAGTAAAAAAAATTACACATAATTACATACCAACATGTACTTCTAGATAACTCAACTATTCAAATTTTAATATTACCCACCCAATCAAACAAGTGTAAGAAGTCAAGGTTAACCGGTTGAATGCCGTAATTACAGACACATTAAAAAGCCATTGTGTCTCATGTAGATCTACGTTCCGGCATAGGAAGGGTTAATAATTATCACTATTTATAGTAACATGTTACTAATTTACTAACAAGAATCAGCAAAACTACATAAACGCTTTATCATATTTTTCAATTATAAGTTTTCTGTTTGTTAACTTTGCAAGCCTTGCTTAAAACACCCATGGCCATAACTAATAATACTAAGTAAGTATATTGATATTTAAATAAAACAAAGTCAGGTTAGTTACACCATTTATAACTCAAGAATGGCTGGACCGATTTTTATGATCTTTGATTTGTTGGATGTGACTCCGCCCCGAATAGCCGAATAACTATTAGATAAAACGCGGGAAAAATTCACGAAAAAACAATTTACATAATTCATATTCTCATACATTTTTTATGAACAAATTTATTGGCAGTACGAAGGTCAGCTAGTGAATAATACAACTTATTGTATTTTCATTTACCTTAAAGAATACTTTCCTTTACTAGGTGTTACATGGAGTTGACTTATCAGGAAAATATGCACTTGTAACGGGTTCCAACGCAGGCATTGGATATGAGACTGCAAAATCACTTGCAAGGCATGGCTGTAATGTTTTATTCGCAAACCGAAATATGGAATCCACTCAGCAAGCCATACAGACCATAGTGCAGGAAACAAAAGCATCAGAAGATGATTTAAAATCCATACATTTGGATTTAACTTCCCTACAAAGTGTAAAGAAATGTGCTGCTACAATAAAAACTGTGTTTTCAGAGTAGGTATCTATTGCTTCCTTATTTGTCATCTTAATCAAGGGATTACATTCCTATATTTCTTATTTTATTATTTTTGAAATACATAATGACAGTAACCATTTTCCTCATCACATCATACAATGTTTATTTACTACTATGTTAGATATTCTGAATTGTCTAGAATTTGTCAATGAATTTTATTGCAAATGGCTTTCACAACTGTTTGTTTAGTAAGTACTAAAATCGCAATCACCACTGCCATAATTAAGGCAGGACCTTAAAAATTCTATTCAAATAGTTACATATTGTCGGTCAATTATGTCACTTAATGAGTTTTACCTTTAAGGTAAAACTCATTAAGTGACATAATTGATCAAATTCACTTAATGAGTTTTACCTTTAAACCGACGATATAAGGCATTGGTTCAGTCTAGCAGTATTAAAAGTAAAACAACTGCTGAAACAAGTTATAAAACATCTCCGAACCTTTTCAAACTATGAATATTATCGAAGGTTGCCCGGACGTGATCATGGAAAGCGATGAGGCCGCCCATTATATGTTTTGATTTATTGTTTGTTATCTATTTTTGTGGTGTTCAATAGTACAATCCAACCAATATTATAAATGTGAAGATGTTTAGATGTTTGTTACTCAAACACGCAAAAACTACTGAACAGATTTGGATGTAATTTGGTACACAGATAGTTTATAACCAGGATTAACACATAGGATACTTTTTATCCCGATATTCCCACAGGATCGAAACTAACGCGGGTGAAACCGCAGGGCCCTGCTAATAAAGTATGGGAACATTATAATAGGCTGATTATGCTAAAGAAAATAAAATTAATGTAATAGTCCCAATATAAAAAAATCGTAGACCATCAACATTACTTATAATATTGTTTTTCCAGCTATCTCGACATTGTTATTCTGAATGCAGGAGTATTTGGTTTGCCATACACTGAGACAGAAGATAACATTGAGACAACTTGCCAAGTGAACCATGTCAGTCACACATACTTAGCATTATTGTTGGAGCCACTGTTGAAGAAAGGCTCTCGAGTTATATTTGTTTCATCAGAATCACACAGGTAAATAAAATATCTTTTATTCATAAGAGAATTGAAATTATATATTAATATTGAAAATCATCATCATCATCATCTGCCTAGCCTTTTCCCAACTATGTTGGGGTCGGCTTGCAGTCTAACCGGATGCAGCTGAATACCAGTATTGAAAATATTATTAAGGACGCGTTTACGAATCTAACAAAAATAAGCAGTTTTTCGGTACATTTTGCGGGAAAATGATACGAAACCAAATCTAACTAATAATTACCACAGATAGATTGCTCCTTCATCTTCAAATATGTATACATTTTTATTCAAAAAGTTTGGTTTGTAATATTGTAAAAAATAATTTCCGTTGCCTCTTCACGCAAAATTGACGATATCGTAATGACTTTAGGTACATTTTTCTTCTATTTAATGACATAAATTTACGTATTTAAAAATATTTTATGTAAGCAGACATGTTCAACTCAAAATAATGGTATATAGAACTACCAAAATGTTACCAATTGGCTCAGAAAAAAAATAAAAATCGAGTCTATTTTTTCACATATTTAGCTGTAACATGTGAATCTTAATGCACTGTTTTAAGGGTTATTTTACTGGTCACTGTCTTGATTTATTACACAAAAATTTGTAATGAAATATTAGTCTGCGCCATGCCTTACAATCTTACTCGTAGAAACCCTGCAACAGCATTGTGATAACCCAACTTATTACAAATGACATGTACAAAAGATATATTTCCAGCTGGTTATTAGCTTTACAATTTCGTAGTATAATAATCTGTCAGTTTAGTATTGTACAATCAGAGGCGCTAGTGTGGCGTATAATATAGGAAAATAAAAAATATTCAAAATATAATACTACACTAAGGTTTACAATGTTCTCCCTAAATAAATGGTATAATATTAGTAGTACTGTTATGAATGTGTTGCCATAATTAATTCATTATTTGCTACATAGAAGTTTGATTAGTTCTATTATTGGAGATAAGCAAAGAGTGTTTATTGTAAATATAGGGTTCGTCAGAATAAATTAAATATAAATATACGTGTCCATGATGATAAGTCATTTTTGCTGATAAAAATTTTTAAATAAAAAGATCTTACATACTTTGGTAAGAATTTAGAGATATTTAAATATATGCCCTGGCAGCACTGGCAAGTAATAAACAAAAATGGCTGTTGTTGTTTTGATGTCGTTCTGCTGTGAATGCTGTGATCGTTCGTTGTCTGCTGTGATCGTTCGTTGTCTGCTGTGATCGTTCGTTGTACCTATATCCCCCTTACTAATAAACATTGTGTATCGTCTGTATAGTTACACAACGCTTTGTCTTCTGTCGAAAATCAAATTACTGACGACTGAAAGAGAGAAATCGGTGTGTAACTATTCGTCTGATATAATACGTTTATTAGTAAGGGGGTGTGTAATTTAAATAATATCTAAATATGTTGTAGTAAACAGATTTTGAATACTTATATCGGTATAATTTTACTATCTCTGTTATAGAAAACAGTTGGACCATGAATGGATCTAGGTCGCGCGATTATATATAATACTGACACAGATGTAGTTTAGTATTTTAATCGCAGAGGGCGCTTTTTTAATGTTATCGTTCAAATCGCGCAAGATGGCTCTCTATTTCCGTATATACAAAGTACTCTTTGGTCTGCGCTCAGCCGCCGTCGTGGGTGGACTCTGTGTCGGTTGAAAGCAGCAGCTTGTGCTGAAAAAGATCGCTGTACGGATAGAAAATATTTGACATACCAAACTTGATACTTCACGCATTCTGTATGACTATCGTATGAAAGATTTTATTCACAGTCTTATATTATTTTTTTAGAAGTAAGTTGGGATTATTCATATTTCGTTTCGGTCATCATGGAGTCACTTGAAGGTGTACTTCAAAGACTACTACTGGAACTAATAGACGAGCTGAGCTAGGTGTGCCGAGTTTGGGCTCGTTTTGTTAGTTATGTTGAGACCTTACCCCGGACTTGATGAAGTGACCTGCAGGTGTACTTCGAAGACTTCTACTGGAACTAATAGACGAGCTGAGCTAGGTGTGCCGAGTTTGGGCTCGTTTTGTTAGTGATGTTGAGACCTTACCTCCGGACTTGATGGAGTGACCTGCAGGTGTACTTCGAAGACTGCTACTGGAACTAATAGACGAGCTGAGCTAGGTGTGCCGAGTTTGGGCTCGTTTTGTTAGTTATGTTGAGACCTTACTTCCGGACTTGATGGAGTGACCTGCAGGTGTACTTCGAAGAATGCTACTGGAACTAATAGACGAGTAGAGGAAGATGTGAAGAGTTTGGGCTCGTTTTGTTAGTTATGTTAAGACCTTACCTCCGGACTTGATGGAGTGACCTACAGGTGTACTTCGAAGACTGCTACTGGAACTAAGAGACGAGCTGAGCTAGGTGTGCCGAGTTTGGGCTCGTTTTGTTAGTTATGTTGAGACCTTACCTCCGGACTTGATGGAGTGACCTGAAGGTGTACTTCGAAGACTGCTACTGGAACTAATAGACGAGTAGAGCTAGGTGTGCTGAGTTTAGGCTCGTTTTGTTAGTTATGTTGAGACCTTACCTCCGGATTTGATGGTGCACCTTCCAAAAAGTTATTTTTCACTTTGTAGTGTTATTTTTTTTGGAAGTCGGTTGTTTTTATTTTTTGGAAAACAATTTTTATTTTTTATTTTTATTTGTACAGAGGCCAGCACATCAAGCTACCCCAATCTGTCAAATTTCTTTGATAGATTTTCAACTTTACTACAAAGGAATAAGGTTCATGTTCAATTGGGAATTTTTTACAGATTGGGGTAGGTTGATGTGCTGGCCTCTGTACCTGCCCCACACTAATTCAAATTACTTTAAGCAAAATTCATAAAGCCATACCTTATAAAGGTATACCTTATCCTGAGGCATACCTTATCCATTCAAAAATGAGAGAATTTGCAAGTCCGTCTATAGAGATATGACGGAGCTATGCCCGAACATACATAAAAAATAATTACTCCTTCTTTTTTGAAGTCGGTTAATTATTAAATCAATTCATAAACTTTTGTTTGAGAGAATTTGCAAATCCGTCTATAGAGATATGACGGAGCTATGCCCGAACAAACATTTAAAAAAATACTCCTTATTTGAAGTCGGTTAATTATTAAATCAATTCATAAACAAAAAATTATGCCCGAATTTACTTGCAAGGTTATTGGAGTACCTCTAGGTACTCCAATAACAACTTTGACAGAAATGAGGGTGTACCGTGGTATACTAAACACATCTGCGTACCCGTTTAGAGGGTACAGGCGTGATGTTATATTGTGTGATTGCGTAAACAATGCATACATATGCGATAGCAGCAATCGCGGTTGATTTGCTGGCATTTATTGAAGCCTTCCGTTGTCTGTCTCCGAAACTCTTCATCAAGAATAATATTTCGGAATAAAGTTAAACCTCTTTCGAACAAAAAAAGATTTTTGCTAGTCCGTCTATATTATTATGACGGAGTTATCTAACCTAACACCCTTACATAAAAAAAATATATGTATAAGCATCCGAATTGAGAACCTCTTCCTTTTTTGAAGTCGGTTAAAAATACTAAATAAAACGAATAAATTAAGCTTTTTTTAAATTACTTATATATTTTCAAAAAGCTTGTCGCGCAAATTGTAAATACATAGGTACTTTGGCATGCCTACTTGCTTACCAATCAAGTAAGTAAATGGTACCTACTTTTATGAACATTTCACGGTACAAACTTTTTGACAACAAATCATAGTAAGCTTAAAAAAATACATGCAAAAATTAAATAAAAGTAAGCTCAAGTATCAAGTCGTGTCAGTTTACTCATAATTTCGCCGCTTCGCGCATGTCGCTGTGTGTGTGAGCCGTGCACGTGTAGTAGTAAGACTCAATACCTAAAATTGAAGCGCGTCAATTCGTAAACGCCTCCTTAACAAAAAATTCTAAAAAAATAATTTTTTGATGAATAAAATTTTTAATTAATTAATTTCAGGTGATTTAAAGAGGTCTTTTTTCCACTGGACATTACCATCTTCAGCAAAGTTTAAGGTCTAACGTGCTTAATGAAGCATAAAGGTGTCTCTTTGTATAAAAACAGTAACCCATCCATGACTTAACACAGGAAATTTAGGCTTGCGTGTGTAATATATTTATTTATGTGCCTGATTATAATATAAATATCCCTTAAATATTATTTTAAATATTCTTTCATTTTCAGGTTTGCTGACCTCAAGAACGTTTTTACACTACAAAATATTGCAATGCCGAAAGACGCTTACAGCTCTATGATGGCCTACAATAATTCCAAATTATATAATGTGATAACTGCTAAGGTAACTATTGAAGGTATTTTATTTATTCTTCCTTATCTTGTACATTTTTTAAATATTTCTTAAAATAAAAATGTATAAAAAAAACATTTAAAATATAAAACAAAGTGGTCCGCCGGTGTCGGGAGCAGGGTCCAAGGTACCGGTGGTTAAGGCTCCAGAGACAGGAACCTCCTCACGATGCGAGCCGTATCGAGGAGTACTGCCTTCTGAATCAGACCCCTGCAACCGCCTAACGAGATCCTCGAGAGATGTTGATCAAGGCTCTTGGCCATCAGGCCATTGGCAGTTACGACTATCAGCACAATGTCAGCCGAGCTCACATTCCACATGACAACATCCAAGTCGAGATATTTGTTTTTTCTTTCTCAGCTTTCACTAGGTTCTCGTCATGTGGAATGTTAACATCGACAATCATTGCACGGCGCGCTAATCGATCTATCACCAAATCAGGCTTATTGGAAATAATAGTCCTACAGTAATGTTAGTCCCACATTGGTACATTTTCGTTTTCGAGAACTGGAATTTTATCATTTAAATCGCTCATTTGGAGAAACATCGACGTAACTGCTACTTTTTTTTACAACTATGCTTTCCTAACGTAAATACGCCTTCTAAGTGCTTTGGCATATTTAACTCATTTTTGGGAAAAACATTTACGTCGGTGTTTTTCCAAATGAGCGATATAATTCTTCTGTACGACTTACCAGCTGAACTTCGACAAACCGTACTACGACAATGTAATTCCCTAAAATAATTTCGAAGTAGCATCGTGTCTCAGGTAAATCACGTCGAAGTTAGCTATTGTCGAAGTACAGCATGCCGGAGTAGAGTACGTCGAAATTGACTCATGTCGGACTACCATTGTTGTCGAAGAAGCATGTCGTCGAAGTCGCAATCGTTTCCTAGTTAAGTCATGTCGAAGAAAAGCTTTATCGGAGTACAGTAGTGTCGGACTTAAGATATTTCGAACTAAAGTATTGTCGAAATAAAGACGTGTCGGAGTTTCGTATTGTCGAAATAAAATCTTGTCGTAGTACGGTTTGTCGAAGTTCAGTTGGTAAGTCCTTCTGTACGCGTGTGTGTCATTGAACTCCTCCTAAATGGTTGGACCAATTTTGATAAACTTTACGTTAATCCCAGTAACATTGAATCTGATCTTTAGTAGCAAGAGACGAAATTGTATGAAATAACAAAATCAGATTTTTCAATTTTACATTTCAGGTGTTAAGCGAAGAATGGAGGAGTAAAGATATATACGTGAACTCCCTTCATCCTGGAAATATGGTGTACACAAATCTAAGCAAGTCATGGTGGCTCTTCAGATTAGCATTCTTCCTAGTCAGACCTTTCACGAAATCTATGGTAAGTTACAATAATAGGTACCTATCATGGAAATTATTTTTATACATTGTGGCAGACACGGTGGTGGACATCAACGCGCAAACTCTAACCATGGATTCAGTGCATAATTCTGAATTCTCCCTACGCTGAAATTTTTTGTCGGTTATGAAAAAAAAATGTCTTTATTAATCGCCTTTATTTGTCTTATTACAACGCGAGCCTATAAATCTTAATTTGTAAAATATAAGGTATGTTAGTAAATGCGTAAGGGCCAAAACACATACAGACCTACAAACGATAGGAGGTCGTTTGGTGGCACGTTGCGACGTCGTCGTGTCACGATGTGATCTCGTGTCGTGAAAATCAATGACGTACATCATAAAAATTCACGACACAACGTCGCATCGTTGCACGACCGAAATTTGTATCGAAAACGTCGTGCCGTGCATCGTAGCACGATGCGACGTCGTATCGTGTGTACTTATGTGTTTTACTCAATGCAGCTGAAAAATACAAGAACAAATGGCGGGGCATTATATGTAATAAATGTATACACGATGATATAAATTAGGTATACCATAATAATATAATACCTACATAAAAAACATTATTAGGTATTTATTTATGTTATCTAATACAAAATACTCTGTTACAGCAACAAGCAGCATCTACAACAGTATACGCAGCGACCGCAGCCGAGCTAGAGGGCGTCACCGGTCTATACTTCAACAACTGTTTCTACTGCGAAGAATCCGCAATGGCCCGCGACAAAAACATAGCCCACGAACTGTTCGCCATGACGCTCAAAATGATAGCCGCTCGTGTTGGCCCAGACGGTCTGCAGAAATACTTGGACAAATACACGACCACAAAACCTCTTAGTAAAGAAGAAACATCCGATGGAGCGGAAAAGCCGGCAATTACTGACTAATAGAATGGCATTTAGAACTTCAAGAGTGAAGTGGTGTTCAGGTTACTTTGTATCATACAAAGTTCAGTCTAAATATATTTGTATTAATCATTCCAGTTTTCCGATGATTGTTAATGATTTATACTTGTCTGTTATAGAGGATCGTCCCTTATAATGAATACTTAAAACAACAGTTCTTCGGCAGTGAATTATATGCGACTATAGTTGATAAGACTGAACATTGTTCCTACTTTATTCAACTTTATTGGGATTGCCCACTATGGGTTTCAATATCAGATGAAATAGCATTATTTTTAATCTGAAATTGAGGGTCCAAACTGTGCATGTTTTGTATCCCCAAAAAGATCCTTAATAATCTCACTGGGTGCCTAATAGTTGGTTGTCGTGTCGGGAGCCTTTAGGAAAAAAAAAATTATGGCGCATGTCCTAAATATTTTTTTTTTACAATAAGGTTTATTTATTTGTTAATATATTAGTTGAAAGTCTACTTGTATAATCAAAACATAACTTACAGCTTTTGTTTTTTTTATACTTATGTTATTTTAATTAATAAGAAAAACTAACTAAGAAATGAATATTTTACGTAACAAACAAACATGGGCAACACGTTATTCGGTCTTGCAGTCCTCTTGGTATATATTTTATTTTACTGTGGATGTTATCTTTATTCTTATTGTTTACCTGTAAACAATATAAATGGTCTACTTACTACTTACAATTAGTATATTATAATAGAGTTATTAACAGAAATAAACAACTAAAAGCTCATAATTATGGTATTTTATTTTATAAAATCTCTACAAATCAAGAACCACTGGCGAAATGTGGGTGTACTTAGGTGCACGTACAGACCCCCAGCACATCAACCTACCCGAAACTAAAATTTTCCCAATCAACTTTGAACCTTGAACCTATATACATTTTACAATAATAATCCCACAGGATTCGTTGTCGCAAAGAGAGGTTTACTTAGGGTATTGACTCTACTCGTATCTTTTAAACTAGGCGAGGCCTGTATCTCAAAGATAGCATAGATGTTGTTTCGTAAAATGTTTTCCTGAAATAAATAAACATTTCCTTGCCCTTTACGAAGTAACCGTTGTTAAAACTACGGAGCCTACTAACTACGCCGCGTACCAAGCTACAGAGAAACCGCGTAGCAAGCTACGGCAACGCGGCGTAGAAAGCTACGGAGTAGCAAACATCAAAGAAGCCGTGTAGCAAGCTACGGAAATGCCGCGTAGCAAGCTACAAAGACACCGCGCAGGCCACGGAAACGCCGCGTAGCAAGCTACAAAGACGCCGCATAGTAAGCTGTAAAGACGCCGTGTAGCAAGCTACGGAAACACCACGTAGCAACCTACAAAGACGCCGCGTAGCAAGCTACAAAGACGCCGCATAGTAAGCTGTAAAGACGCCGTGTAGCAAGCTACAGAAACGCCGCGTAGCAACCTAAAAAGACGCCGCGTAGCAAGCTACAGAAACGCCGCGTAGCAACCTACAAAGACGCCGCGTAGTAAGCTATAAAGACGCCGTGTAGCAAGCTACGGAAACACCGCGTACCAAGCTACGTGGACGCTACGTACACATTGGAGCTATGAAAATAAATTGAAAATCTATGAAAGAAATTTGACAGATTGTAGTAGGTTGATGTGCTGGCGTCTGTACCTCTGCATAACCCTTCGCGGAATCAAGAGTGATGTTATGTGTTAAATCAAGAATAATATTGGCCTTAGTTTGCCAAAACGAATCAATTCTTCAACATTTCAGTAATTAGATAGTCCCGTGGCCCGAACTCAAGCCGAACATTTGTTATACCCGACGTCAAGGCTAAAAATATGTTATCGAGAATGCAAGTCTAACTTATTTGAGTGCATATCCAAATGTTTTTAATGTTATCTGTGGAGAAAACATGGCGACTTTGACATTTTTTATGTGTCAAGGTAAATTGTCAAGAAGTATGAAGTAGTAAAATAAAATAGTTAATTATCGTGTTACTTAAGCAAATATTAAAATAATCCGTGTTTTTATCTTATTATCATTCCATTGTACAAAGCAAATCCGTGAAAATCAAAAATAAAATAAATCCCGATATTATTACATGAAATGAATGATGCTGGTTCGGACGCTCCTAACGGTCATTGAATTTCCTTTAAATACTAATAAATGTTCTATGCATTTTAAAAGTAAATAATGTTGTTGTTTACTAAGGTTGTGTGTGTACCTAAAACTTTAAAAAGTTAGTGATTGCCTTCGCCAAGATGGGGGACAAAATAAACAGAGAATACTTCGAGCCTGGGGCCACAGCCTTCAACTACAATAATGTGGTAAGTAATTATTAATTGCCTCACTTTTACATAAAGACACGATGAAATTTTATTGTACCTACCTAAGTTATTAAAAACAATGAATCTAATTTACCAAATCGAGTTTAAGCCATGGTGTCGACATTCTAAGCAAACTATGGACTAAATAAATAATGTTCTTTCTATTAAATTGTACTTAGTACTAGTCTGAATTAACCTTCGAACATGTATAACTTACTGAAACAAAGATATTTGCAACAGTGGGTACTTAGCACAATGCTAAAGGTCGACTGCAACTTTCTGGAAGCCAGATTACCCCCCAGAGAGTTTATGATTGGGGATTCGGGGTTACTTATCCCATAAAGGGCGTTTATTATTGCGCAAAATTCATTTGAGATTTGTGTTCTTTCTCGACATTCATGTCATTCACTGATAGACAGTGGCTAAAATATCTTGAAACATTTTGTTTTTATCATTGCTAGTTAATTAATCAAGATAATTTACAAGGTGCACAAACAAGATAATGCTAGTTGCAGTAGTTAAAACATTGAAACTCAAACATTCTAGTCTTTGTTTACCAGGAAATTGTTAAAAAATTGCGTACTTATCTATATTTGTGTCCTTTGCTGTATAAATATAAAATATTTACTTGTTGCATTGTTACCTTGGACATGTAATAGGCTTAGCTTATTTTTATTTTAGCATATGATTTACCAGTGGACACTGGGACTTCATTCCAGTGTGCATACAGGTTGGCAAAGACATTGAGATGCAACCAGAGGGGCAATTCTCGTAATTTTAAGAACATTCACAGTCGGATCTGTTTTTATCTCTTAAAAATACCTCTAATTTCCCTACATTTTGAAAAGTTTTTGACATTTGTTTGTCGCCAAAATGAGAGACTGTGACTAGATTTTCAACATTTTAAATTACGAGAATTGGCCTTCAGTTACACGGATTTAGTACATACATGATTCTAGTACACCCCTGTGTTTTTGTTGTGCTGTTTCATACATTTTGACCGCAAAAGTATTGCACTCTTCTATAAAACAGCTGTTTTTTTCTGGTGTAAAATCATGCACCGAGTTCGTGAATCGTGTGCATGTGTGTAGTTTGTGCATCAAAGTCCCTGCCACGCTGTATTATCAGCATGTGGTTAGCCCACTGCAAGGCTAAGTTGGGTCAGAGGGTCACCTTACAGGTAGAGTCTTTTTAACTTACACAGTTTTCTCCTTGTACAGTGGATATAGGATCTTGCTATCTGTAAATATTTTTGATATATCATGCTGACACGTATGTGTATTCTAAGAAAATCATAGCAAATTTTTTTTGTGACCCTGATTATTAGTTATTATCTAACTTTTTAATTCAGTGATTCCAGGCTTGGGTTATTTTATCCAAATATGCACATAATAAAATGTATCCTAATGTGTATTGTATGTGGGTTTACCTATAGGTACACCTCTACCCATCACCAGGGATAATAGGAGTGATGTTGTGTGCATGTACACCATAACTTGGAATATATGAACTGAAATATGAACATGATTTGGACATTTTTAATACCAGTGTTTCTCGGCTTAAGCATTTGCTGGTGAAAAGCTTTTTTATGGGGAAGTAATTGTCTGCATATAAATGATTTTTGGTTTGTACCTGGTAATCAACCGTGTTATTTTGTTTCCTAATTTATGTTAGAGGTATTTTGTACCGACCTTTTTTTTTTTTTTATTTGTTGTCTTTTTTGTTTCATGTGTTTACCAGCGGAAACTTGTAAATGGCCTTCAAATGTATATTGTTTAAGAGCACTGTTTAAGTTAGCTGTAAGGTTCCCGAACAGAATAAAATAAAATAAAATAAAATAAAATAACTGGGAACACCCGAAACACAAAAGAATTTGAATTTGGCAGAAGAATGAAGATGTTTTTTCGTCCAGCAGTAGAACAGTCCGTAACTCTGATATACATATAATGTAAGTATATTATAACAGAGTTGCAGACTGTTCAAGAGAAGTGCTCTTGCTTGTGGGTTCACCCGCTTGTAGATCTGACAAAACCCTTTAAAAACCATCTCCATGCAAAAATACATAGGTATATGGGACAACTTTCATGCTGATTGGTCAAATGTTGTTGGAGTTTATTAATCTCATGTGTTTACCTTTTGATAAATATACAGGGTGTGGCAGGAACATCAACATGCAAACTGAAACCATGAATTCAGCAACTTACAAGACTTAGCATAGATATGTTACCAGCCAAACCCGATTTTTAGGATGAACTAGTTTCGCCTACGTCAAACTAGTTCTCCCTCGCTCTTGCATCCTGTGTCGACGTAGTCCCGCGTTGCGGGGCTCCTATTTCTGTAACCAAACCTAACCTCGGGGTGCCCTTCGCCTATCGACCGACCGCAACCATGCAACCCGTGTAGGGAGAACTGGTTTGGCCTAGGCAAAACTAGTTCATCCTAAAATCGGGTTTGGTAACAGATATATTTAGTTGGTTATCAAAAGAAATTCAGCTACACACATCAAAAGTGTCTAGGGATCAACATATATTTTTGCAATAACTTTTCTCCTGATTGATATTAATTAAAATTTTCTTTAAGGATTCATCAAATAAAGTGTTTTCGTTTGTCACAGTAACGATAAACCAAGTCACCTTTGCATTAATAAAGAAATTTGCCATTTTCCTAATAAAGGGATTTTTGACATTTGAACCACTAACACAAAAGTTCGAAAAAAAGACTGAAATAACAGTTTTCTTTAAAATTTTATTGGGTAACTTAAACAATTAATAATCCGTGTTTCTACCGCGAACACTAACAACACAAGAACATCGGTTTGGCATACTCAAAATGAGTTCATCCAAATCACGCTGTGGAATGGCCGCCCATGTTCGTTGCAACAACAAAAAAAGGTCTTCTTGCGACTGGATACCCTCCATATTCGGCAGAGCTCTTCTCTGTAGCATATCCCATGCATGCTCAATCGGGTTCAAGTCTGGCGACTGAGCAGGCCAGGGCAGGACATTGATGTTAGCTGCGGCGAGAGTCTGTCTTACAACTCTTGCGGTGTGCGGTCGTGCATTATCATGCATTAACTGAAATAAGGGACCGATTTGCACTTGTAGAGGAACGATGACGTCTGATACAATCGTCTCAGCATAAATTTGAGCGTTGAGGTTGCCTCTGATCCAAATCAACTCAGTTCTTCCGCCGATCCAAATACCCGCCCATACCATGATGGTTCCACCACTATAAGGATGGACTTCCTGGCAGGATTTTAATCGCTGTTGGCGTCCAGGGGTTCTCCAGTGTCGTATACGTCTTGTATCCGGTCTCATACCAAAACGAGACTCATCAGAAAAGCACACGAAACGCCATTGTTCTTCTGCCCAATTTCTGTGTTCAAGAGCCCATTGATATCGAATCCTACGATTGTGCATTGCTATAGGTGGTACCCGTAGCGGTCTTCGGGAATGAAGGTTCACTTCATGCAAGCGGTTTCTGACTGTTTGGTCACTAATTAAGTTCCCTGAAGAGTGATGAAGCCTCACGGCTAACATCATGGCGGTTATTGTTGGAGCTCTTCGAGTTAAGATTTGAATGTATCGGTCTTGTCTCCGTGTGGTGCAGCGATACCGTCCTCCATGGCGCTCAGCCACGGTACCAGTGCTTCGGTAACGTGTCCAAAGTCGACTGATAACACTCTGACTTGTATTCAGAGCTAAAGCCACAGTACGTTGCCGGGAACCAGCTTCTATCATTCCCACGGCTCTGAGCATTTCTTCCCTGCTTAAATGACGTCGCCGCTCCATAATAACGTTGGTTTTAATCAGTAGTAGGGAAACAGTAGCACTAATAATGTCTTCAATGCGTTGTATGTTTTTATAGGGAAAATATTGACAGCTGATTTTCAACTTTTACTCGAATTTGATTCACAGTTCCTGATTCAAATTATGAAATGCACCAAAAAGGATCCATATAAATTTATAAAATCATAAATTTATTACAAAGCCACATCTCAATCTCAAGAAATCCGCATAAAAATGCTTGATCCCTAGACACTTTTGATGTGTGTATATCATAGAAAAGTGCAATCAGAGCAAGTAAAATGTATGGACGCAATTTTTTTTTTATAGCATGATAAAAATCAACGTCTCGGGTTCAGAATCATGTAAGTACTGAATACATGGTAGGTTGCGCATCAATGTCCCTGTCACCTTGTAGATTACATAACTACAAATAGTTATCCCACACTGAGTCACAACACACAAGATAACATAATTCAAAGTATCAACCAACCTATATGCCAAGAATCACAGCATATCTTGAGCTGCACTTTGCTTAGTTTACATAACATCAACTTAAGTTTCATTTGCAAGTGCTTGCTAGCTTGCACTCTGTACCTTCCAAGTATTTATTTGCTTACTTAAGTATATCTTATCTAGCTGCTGTTGAATGTCAGTGTTAATTATAGAAATATTTTTGTTATTATTTCTTATCTAAGTTACTTTTAACTCTGTGCTTTGTTATTTTTAGGGTTCCGTACCTCGAAAGGAAAAAACAGAACTCTTATAGGATCGCTTTGTTGTCCGTCCGTCTGTCTGTCAAGACCCTTTTTCTCACGAACGCGTGAAGGTATCAAGCTAGAATGTATATCAAACACTCAGGTCTACTGTCCCTTGGAGCTGTGAAAAAATCAAACTTCTAAGCCAACGCAATCATAAGATACAGCTGTTTATGCCGCAAATTTCCACAAATTTTCGACACTCGCTAGGGAATCAAAACCTAAATTTTTAAATTTTGTACGAAGCAACGTCTTGTAGCACAGATAAAGAAAAAATTGCGAAAACCGTAATTTTTTTGTTACATCATATAATAAAAATATTTTTACTTAAATACCTACAGGTTTGTACGGAACCCTCGGTGCGCGAGTCCGACTCGCACTTGGCCTGTTTTTTACATTGTTATGATCTATTTATAAAATATGTTTATGGCTATTTTCTATTTTTATCTTTATTACATACCAGTATGTTTGTGTTTTCGTGATAAATTTAGTTATTCTGTGCACAAAATTATCTGAATGTATTATGTGAACTGGTAACAATGATAATAAAGTTGAGCCTATTTTTTTTTTAAGTAAAATCATTATAAGACAATAGTTAATTAATTAACTAGAAAACTATTAAAATGTTTTCTCACTCAACATGTATTATGATTGAAGTGTTTCTATTTCTTCAAATTAATTATTACATTTCCTTTAATGGTGTAATTAGGAAACAAAGTGATTTCTGCTTTGAAATATTTGTGAGTAAATTACATTTGGCATCACCAAAACACAAGTTCAGCCGAAAAAAGTACTTATTACAAATTTTAAACATAATTTGCGATATCTAATGTGTTACACCGTATTAATATGAGCCTATGGAGCTACTCGCAACATTAAGCACGTCCAAGTAATATGTGCCAACATGTGCTTACAAAATATGCAAGAATATTTGAAGTAAATGCCTGCTTACTACTTGGAACTCGTTCCAACGAAACATAGTAGGTACGTCTCCACCTTAACTGCCAGATTCCGAAAGATTTCGCCATGATATGACCAGCAACCTATGTATTTATGTAAAATTATTGTTGATATGCAATGTCTACATGTTGAGATAAGTACGAAATATGAACTTATCTTTATAGCAATCGACGAACGTTAGGTTCCTCAGTTTCGCGACGCCTGCCTCCGTGATACTTTATCTTCATCTTCTATATGCATACAAAGATGCAACGCCATATGCGGCGAAGAAAGCAATGTGAAACTTTAGATTTGCTATTGTTTACATGCGTTGAACTCGACAACGTTTTGTAAACATTTTAATTGGGAATTACGACTGTTGATTATGAACCGATGTTTGCCTCGTGAAAGTATGTACAAATTGTACAGTCAGACTAGAAATGCTGGTGATATTTAATTCGCATGCTCTTACGTATAGGCGTTATTCTTCGCCGGGTTCCGAGTGCTTCGGCACGGGAAGTTAAAAAATAACACGCCATTGTTCACAATTTTCTATTTTGCCAACAGTTTGCCGATGAACAATAATAGTATCTTGATCCCACGACGAGACAATGCGATGTGGGCCAAGCAGCTGACACAATTTAATTTGCACGAAACTCCACGACACCAGCGCTGTATTAATTGTGCAGTAAAGTAATATCTACTTTTTACTCCCACGCTTCCACCTGTGCGATGCGATCGTTTATGCATCCATGTACGTAGTAGCTTGTTCTGTGTAAATAACTTATTTACATAAGGATGTAGGAGCCTCGCCACATAAAGAATTCGCGCAGCATCTGCCACCGCGCAGCTGTCGTGTTTGTTGCAAGAAGCCACTTATTTCGGAGCCTTTATAAAGAAACTTGTCTTAAATAATCGACATGTTATTACTCATGCTCATGCATATATTTTCTTTTATGAGTTGATTACGGCTTCAAATGCTTCAAAATATCAAAGGTTTGCCAACGCGAGGTCGTGTAGCATAATCAGCCTATAATGTTCCCACTGCTGGGATACAGGCCGCCTCTCTTCGCGAGAGAGTGGGCTAGGTAACCTACCACGCGGGCCCAATGCGGGTTGGTAGATGTCACATCTCTTCGATTTTTTTTGTTCATGTTTCCTCACGATGTTTTACTTCACCGAGCAGTGGTGATAAATTATTTACACAAAGTCAATTATGTTATTATTGTTGCTTAGCTTGGGACTATATGGCGTTGTGTGAAATGTCCAAGGATTATTATTAGGTATATAGTCAATCTGAAAAGCAAGATTTAAGCTCAATTTACACCTTTACCTGTCAAAAAGGCTGAGAAATGTTGCCTTCTCATTTCAAACGCAAACACCCTAAAAGAAAATGCAAAACTTACTTTGCAGAGTAATTTTGTTTTTGTAACTATAATAAAGAAAGATATAACGATTTTTTATAGCGTCTAAGGTCGCATGTTCAGAGTAGCTGCTGTCGGTGCCAGGGTACCAGGGACGACGCTCGCGTAAACCTTCCCCTCACTACGATACCTAGTTTCATTTTGTATGGGACTCGACAGCACACCGAATTGCATTCGTTCGCTACGAATTTTATTCCAGTTTTGTAATGAATTTATAATCTTTTGCGTAGACTGCGTAGTATAGTACCTATATAATTATTGATGACCTAGCCATTTTCTTTACACTACGTCACCAAGTTATCTATCTACGTACAGTGGAAATTGAGTCCCAAATTTTTGGATTTCAAATTTCATTGCCATCCATTATAAACTTATCTAGAGACTTTAATTGCTTTTGCTGTGAAATACTTTTCCTAATCCATCTATCCAAATCAAAGATTTAATTTTTAAAGAAAGTCTTAGCAAGAGATTACTAAATCAATTATCGATTATCTTGATATTATTCATAGCTATCGACAGCGCAATCATCATAGTTTCAGCTATTTCGTGTACACTCGATATTAAAATTGTATAAGGTACGTAACTACCGATCGCGTGCTTGTGGCAAAACCTATCTACCTAGTTGGCAATGTTCAATGTTCGGCTCTGTCAGCCAGTCTGTTTCAGAGAGTTGCGAAATATTTTGCAGCCCGCAAGTCGCGACCTCCACGCTTACCATTGTTACTTTTATGTACAGTTAATCTATAAACATGTGCCATAGTGACTCGTGAAAGGAAAACGATGAAAAAAATCTTGTTTCCAAAAAAGAAAGTGAGGAAAACGGTGCGTGTTATTAATGTAATGTTATAGATAACTTGTAGTGGTGCACTTAGCGAGAACATTGCACGGGTAAGCTAATCAGATACATTATCTCATATACCTTTGTACCTGTTTGAGCCGAATAGAAAGTCATTTCTTTTTTTCTTTTTTGTAAGAAAACTGTTATCTTGCGCGTTCCTTCTGCATAAACCGATTTGGGCTCAGGGGGCCTAAAAAGGCCACTTTGGCAGAATCGTAAAACAATTCATATCACACAATTTCATCTGTATGACAGTTTTGTACGGAGATTCGTAGAACGCTACAGGTACACCTCTGCCTAACCCTTCAGGGATATATGTATAGGTGTGAAACTGTCAAACAGATAATTGCGTTATATGAATTGTTTTATGATTCTGCCAAAGTGGCCTTTTTAGGCCCCCTGTATTGCGCCTTGCGTATTAAACGGTTTCGTAAATACTCGACAAGTTTACTCAATTTATAATGCAGGAAAAACTTGGAGCAGGAAAACAGTTTCAAAATATGCATTTTTCTACCATATTTTGCCTCAGACCTGCGTAAAGTACTACTGTCTGTGACATACCGTCATCCATTCGGCTTGCGTCATTCGCTCGTTCTAGTCCAATCGCTTTTTTACCTTATTTCGATTACATCAACTAATTTCGCGTTACATCGATACCAGAAGTTCTGTGAAGATGGAAGAATTTCCATTAAAGCGTAATGTTCATTTTGCGCAACGTTATAATAGCTTATTGACGGGTTAAGAAGTCTTCCATCTAATCAGATGCTTATCTTTGACTTCTGATATCGCAACGGACAGTTCCATCTTAATACAACACGATGTTACAATAAACTCTTTATTATATTAATGATTCTCTTGTAAAATTATATCAATTGCCTTTAAGTCGACAAAGGAAACATGTAGAAATGATTGTTTGTCTTGTCAGTCATTCTTTAAGTAATATTTCTCAACTTTTTAGGAACGCAATTTCAGAAACGTAACCTCTATTTATCTATACTTAAATCAGCTTTTTATAACCTCATAACATTGTTTAATTTCGAGGTCTACCAATCACGTCATTAAGATGCGAAACGAGTTGCAGCCAAGTTGGGACCGATTACAGATCTTAAACACTTAATCACTGTCATTACGAATGCAACAATGTAAAAGTCTATAATATTCTTTCATCTGAAGTTAGATTTCTAACCGCTAAATCGCAAACTGTTACGTTTTATATCGACTCGAATTTACTTCGATTTGAATTGGTGTGTAATCGATTGCTCATTTCTGGTGTGGTATACACTCATTAGAGCCCGTATCCAATGCAAAGATGAAAGCTTTGCCACTCATATTTTGTTGAATGTCCGGGTGTATGACTACATTATTCGCTTTTCAACGATAATTAGTTACTTTCTCCAGTTACATTTCTGAACTGCTAATAGATTGTAGGTACTGACATTTAATAAGTATTTTCGTTGTTTTAACCTACACCTTTGACTTCAAATAAAAATTAATGAATAAATCTTTGCCCGAGAATTAATATACAGGTAGATAGGTTCTTAACAAACAGATGCGATAAGTGAATAGTTGTAACACTTCCACCGTTGGTATCTATTAGCATTTGCAGTGCTTACTTGTGTAAACTCTATGCAAAACTTATGGAGACACCTTGTATCTCCTGTGAATTTTTAATCGGATAAAAAATGTGAGGTAAGTACTTAGTCGCAAAGTAGCTTTTGTAAGAACAGGAAAGTACACTAGACGACAGACAGGGTTATTATTCAACCTTTTGTTTTTTTTAATTGTTAAAATCATTTTATCAGAACGAAAAAAAAAATCACTTTTCATTTTCAAAAATTATATCATTTTCAAAAAATTATTAGAGATATTTTCTCCATCTAACGTCACCAGGTTTTAAATCAAATCAAAGCTTACTGTTTTGTACTTCGATAGCTACCTAATTGATTAAACTACTCAGAATCTACCTACTTGTAGTTTAAATTAACGCAGAATTCCTAGCAACTCACTTGTTGGGCTTGCACGTTTGGAAACCCTACATTCGTTTGCAAGGGCAGCCGTCAAGTCGGAAAAAGTAATTAAATCCAAATTTGAAAAAAAATTGCTTTCTAGTGGCATAGACTTATAAAAAAAGATGGACTCCGCGCCACGCATATCGAAAGTGAGGCACAGTAAGTATGCTGGGACCGTTTGTACAAACACGCCTCACGCTCACATTTACATCATGGTATGCCGACCGGCCGCCATTACGTGACACGACAGCGTCAATCGTCAATCACGCAAACATAGATCGGTACGGTGCTTCACTTTCGATATACGTGGCGCGGAGTCCATCTGTTTTTATAGGTCAAAAATTTTACCAGGGTACATCTACATGCATCTGCTAAATCACCTCACTACATAATATTATGATCATATAGCAATAATGTGCACATATGCTACCAAATAACGAAACTGCTTTCTAAACGCAGCCCGCATTTCCGTGTCGTCACGCTTGTTGCACACTGTTGTCACCGCAGAGTGACAGCCACTAACATGCAAGTACCCTCCTATGTAGCTCATTAACATGAGATCTGACCAGCAGAATTTGCGGTATTAATGCTCGTTTCAACCAGAAGGCGCAAAGATGAAGGGTATGGCAAAGCCAACATTTAATGATTCACTTTCATGTTTATCAAGATGTACAACATAGGTGCGTCCTCCAAATTTAATGACAAAAGTGAACCATGGTTTGCCATTAGTTATTATACAGGTTGTCCCTGGAAGTATGGATCAAACCAAATAGGGGCGTGGGAAAAGTAATTTCAAAAAAAAAAAACATTTAAAAAACTATCAGGGCTATCAATTTAATTTTCTTAGATTGCCCTGATAGTTCTTTTTT
Source organism: Gortyna flavago (assembly GCA_963669345.1). Lineage (NCBI taxonomy): Eukaryota > Metazoa > Arthropoda > Insecta > Lepidoptera > Noctuidae > Gortyna > Gortyna flavago. The sequence goes on from OY770129.1 coordinate 15,224,036, forward strand.
AATGATATTTTTCTTTGAGCACTATATGCGATGTGATTGAAAAAACAAAAATTGGTCATAACTTTTAAACCGTAAAAATTCACCGAAATTTTAAGGGTTAAAAAGTTTGAAAGTGAGAATAGAAGAGTTAAAAAGTGAGAATTGAAATATAAATTTATTTAATTCCCAAGCTTTCCGTTTTGTTTAGCTCGAAAACAAAAGGGTTTGAATTCAAGAGTATATAAAGACGCTGTGACAATGTTTAAGGGTAACTAGGCTTACATTTTCATGTGGATTTTATTTAGAGCCTAAAACAATGAAATAGGACCTTTTTTGACCCTACCTCGTACCTCCTCCCTGACGAATTAGTTTAAAATAAAGTCATTTAAAGGAAACGACGAAACTCGTGTTTTTATTTATCCTTCAGTTTCGCAGGTCACATCTGAGTTGCTAATATTGTAAAGGGGTATGTATTTGTTTGTTTGTCAGTAGAGGGTAATCTCTGGAATTATCAGTTGGATTTCAAAATTTATTTTTGAATTTGATACCCCAATTCTTGAGAAAGGCTATAGGCTACTTAACATCACTCTAGGGCCCTAAGGAGCCGAGCGAAAGCAAAAAAAAATCGGAAAGAACGCTGAGCGAAAACGAAGTAATAACTCGGCTAGACGATACGATACGATGCGCGACCGGGTGGGTCGGTCGGGGTACAAGAAATTTCAGAGAATAGTCGCGGGAAGAAGCTAGTTTAAGTCATTTGAAGGAAACGACAAAACTCGTGTATTTATTTATCCTTCAATCTTGCAAGTCACATCTGAATTGACTCATTTGGTTACCTGCCTACATACTAGAAACATTTGGCAATGTTGTGTGTCGAAAGTCATTACTTACGTATCATTTGTTTTTACGACCTCGAGACATAAAGCCTAGCTTATTTAGTTTTAGTTATTTCATTCCACCCACGCACGTGTCATTTTTAATAAAGAATTTAAGAAGGCCACGTCTGCTAGACATTCAACCAGCTTACGTGTTTCCTACTAAGGTATTTGATATTGTAAATCATGGATTGGTATTAACAGCAAGGTATTGTCTCAAAGAATAACAATTCCAGACGTAGTAGCCTTACCTGATAGTTATTTCTGATGAAGTCATTAATCGTGTTATTGAAAGGTTAATACATAAAGGTATCATAACAAACCAGTTTTTCAGTAGTGATTATCATGTGACTTTTACTGAGAATAATGATGTAAATACTAGCTATAGAATTGATCTAGCTGCTAGATCCGTCCTAGACCTGTGGGAATATATCTGAGTAGATAACATCTTTATTTTAATCTGTGGCATTGCCTTTTGAGGATATGCCTTTCTCAAGAAAAATAGTATCTACCTATACAAACTATATTTTTGAGAGATCTAAAGAGAGATTTATCAAAGATAAAAGTAAACGTATGAAGAATTGTAATGATTTCAAAACAAGTTTAATGGTTCAGGCAACCTATGAACGAATGTTTTGAAAACTTAGTGCTCATACACATGAGCAGCACGCGTCAGCAGCATAGGCAACTGCAGCGTCTGCAGCCGTCGAAGCGTATTTGAGTACGGTGCTCAAATACACGAGCGGCACGATGCGTTGTCGACGGCAGCCGTAGACGCGTGTCTTCGGCTGCAATGGCCTCTGCCGTTGACGCGGGCCGCTCGTATAGATATGCGCACTTAACCGTTTATGCCTTTGAACAACAAAAGATTTATATTGGTACACATAATTGGGTTTGAGGTTTCTTTTGTAATTTCGCAGTAATATGTATTAAGAAATTCATAAACCTTACCTTGAATTATACTTATCGGTTTTCCGAATTTCATTTGAGTAACGTCACGTATTACCTAATCATGTCAGTATTACAGAAGTTATTCTGAAATCCATGATACATACATATATAAACTCATCCTCCTTCCCATGGGGATAGGCAGAAACTACAGAACGCCACCTGCTACATACCTTACATACTCATTTTGCTTCGTTTATGTTCATACATCTAAAGGACAAAGAACCATGATCTGCTCATAAAAATGAATCTTGTTAAAGATGGTCATCGAAGATGTTATTGTCTAGCTTGTATAAAAACGTACCGATATAGAAAATATTTTTTCTCTTTAAATATAAATGAAACATAGATACCGTAAAGTTTGTTTATAAACTCTCAAGCTAATTGATAAGCAAGATAAGTAATGACATAAGATAACTTACGAAGAGATAACCCATAGATATCAATAACATTCATAATGGCGTTTGTCATAATGAGTAGCTAAACCGGTATATCCAACAATGGGTTAAATAATAAACCATTATGCAATCCACTTACAAATGATTTTATCTCGATCATCAGCATTACTGATGATTTTTAATGGAACACTGCCTTGGCTACCAAAACTATCACCATACCGATCCAATCTTAATATCGATTTAATCGGTTCTAGCATTTCGTGATTCGAAAGACATCACTCTTATTAATGGGCTGTTATTAGTGGTCAATTTAATTTCGTTTGCATGGATGATTTAATTTTTTTCTTCGATAACTTATCGTTCATATCTTATCTTTACTTCTAATTATGTATTTATTTCCAATATATTCGCAATTAATCAAATTATTAATTGTAAATTCACCTCATATTTAGTTTTCGTCGGGACATATTTAACATAACTTGAATCCAGAAGAAATTCTTAGTAGGAAAATATGTCCCGGCCCCGCAAAGCAAATTAATTTACGACAAAGATAGTAGAATAAATTCTCATTTGGTCCATTAATTTTGCTCTACGCTAGGTACTGCTAATGATTTTTTCCCTCGCAAGAATAAACTCGGTCTTGAAAACTTATCATCGATATATCAACTAGAAACCTAGGCTTTAGAGACTTAAATACTAGAAAATCACAGTAGGTACTAGGTAGGTCCTGCCTTAATTAGTCTTTCATGTATAACTGGTGCTGTTCCGATTACTTCCAGTTGACTCATCCAATACCTATGGGAATGAAAACATTTGATCGATTACTCGTGCAGATTAGAAACTGTTTCATACTATAAATAAACTAATTGCAGTTTTCCTAGCAACATCTTACCTGATGACGCTGCCACGCCAGTTTAAGTAGAAACCTTAGCTGATCTAGATCGCTCTATTTTTATTCGAGTTGATCTTGACTCGAACAAATTAGCCGCCATGGTTGTGAACTCGACTGGTGTAACCAATATGCATCGAGGTGTGTACCTAGACCTACCCAACGGTTTTCTAATGTGATATCGACGATCGCGTCCGGTCGGGGTTTCATTTTGCCGAGCCGACTCCAATGCTACTATGTTGTGACCAGTTTTTAAATAGGACACTTGCCACTGTTGTGATTATACCACGATAAAGCAATGAATACTTCTTGAGCATACTACAGGTCGTTTTCGGATTTCACAGTAATGTGTCTTTGAATATTGTCAGAAAGTTCTCGAGTTGTTACAGACATTATCTTCGAAACAATTGACATCAGTTTGGATTGATTTACAATCGACTAATTTGCGGTTTGTATTGTTGATAACTATTGATTGTAGCCATATTGAAATTGTAGGACTTTCGAAAAACAAGTTGACATTGCCGATCGGTTTTCTTGGAATTAGTGCTCAAACGATCAAACGGAGACAAATCCACTAAGTGCCAATAAAGGTCTAGTTTGCTATACTTCTCTGTCAAACAAACTTGCGATCTGGTTTGATAAATTTACTACCTTGAACATTTTGCTGTACCTTATCGAAATATTTTGACTAGGGCATATAATTCACAGTAACTGGTCACACTACACCACTCAATGTTATACTAACACTGTTATTAATATTAATAGCGGTGGACACCAGTAATATTATGTTGTGACTTATATCCTGCCACACTGAACTGTGTATTAAGTGCTTCAGATAATACAAATTATTTCATACCTTCTTCGCTGTAGAACTCTAGCAAACAGTCACTAATATCGAAAGATAAATGAAAGCGAAATGTGAAAAGGAACTTCTAAATGTGCAAATATTTAGACCAACAGTCCATTCTATGAAACTAGTTCACCTCCTAATTCAGCTCAACGATGCTCGTAAATAGTGACAATTATTTTCGTAGTTCGTGACAGAGGTGATTACATATTTTGTTATGGAATAGGAATGACACGTCGTTAACCTATTTATGGGAAAGACAGTGGGTAGCGTTTTCATGAAGCCCCACCTCGCGGATCCCTGAACATGACCAACCCTTTTGTAGCACGCGAAACAGGGGCGGGCATTCGAAAACTATTACACTGCATCACCTTGTTCTTTTTCTGTAGTGAAGTTCGTAGCGAATTACGGCAGATTATTGGTTAGAGTGGTAATGGTAACTACTAAGACAGTCGTCGCATTGCCTCATATCCTTCAAAATTGGCTTCCTAAAATAAAGTTAATTATTACTATCAAATCTTTGATATGCGGTTTTGAACTATTTACCTCATATAAAAATTTATGGTGCAGAACTGTAATTATGCAAGTTTGACTTGCATTAATTTATTGTATATCGACACGATGTGAAAAGTGTACAATGTGCGTTAGACTTTTCATTCTACAGCTAATTGATGGAAAGTGTTTTCTGCACAGGAAAGTCACAGTAAACTTAGAAAAAGTTGAAAAAACGCACAAAATAAAACTGCACATCGCTTGATTGACAGCCGCTGCAATAGACACTTTTTATTGAACGCGACGCGCTCTACTTACCCACTCAACGTAGTACGCTAATTTTAAGACAAATTCGTGACAATTAACCGTAACGATGGTAGCAATTTAAAAATCGTGACAGTCATATTTTGTGGTCGATTTGTAGCCATGTTTTATTAGCTCGATACTAGCAAAGCAAACGTGGGTAGTGTCACTTTTTTGAATTGATGTTCAAATATCAAGAGCTTTCGCTGTGTTACATAACTTTCCCTATAACTAACGTAACTTAATTATGTGCACACGAGCGTACATGAATGTTCACGACTTGATCGCTAATGCCAATTTAGTTGATATTATCGGCTTGCGGTGCATATTATGTGTGTGTTACCAAATCTCTTTGTCTTTCATTTCTATAATTGGTAATCGTGTATTTATCTCTTTCGATACGACAGCTATCCTTGACGTCGCTTTATGACATTTATTTCTTCACTATTATTCATAAAAAGAGACTAACTCTTTGTTTTTTGTAAATTCCACCAGGGACCACCTGTGGCTGCCCGTGGTTTTCTCTGAACTGACTATTTTTGCAGAAAAAGTGTTAAACCGTTTCAAATTGTTCCTCTGAAGAATGGAAGATGCATGATTTACAGCAGTTTCTATTAAATTGATATACAGCGCGCAAAGAAAAATGACTTCCAGTGCACCTAAGGATCCCTATTTCTGCAGAACATGATACAATCACATTATACGGACGATAATATAAAAATCAATGCGGTTTCTCCACACCACACACTCGGAAGTACTTACCAGAAGTGCAGTATCAATAAAATTAATCTTTTATAGCCAATATATGGACTGCGGAGTAAGACATAAGCTTTCAAAATTGCCTTAAACCACATCGCTAGGTGTCGATTTCTTTTCGATGCTCCGGTCCAATTTCACTCCGGTATCGATTTAAGTTTATAATCTGTATCGCTTTTGTGCATATGTCCATACTTTGCCCCCGGCAGCAATTTGCTTGTTAATTTTGATATATCGGTTGGTATTTTATAATCGATGTTAAAGGAGAAAGCGATGGCACCGGAAAGTAATCCTTTGCCATATTTCACGGCTTTCATCAATCAGACGCCATAGACAGGATTGCCTACATTGAGAACCAGTTTCTTTCTTATAAAGTAGACACATGTTTGTTTAGTTTAAAACGAGTCGTTTTTTAATAAAAATATTTAATTTGCTTCTGAATAAGTTGCTGCCTCGATTATGAAGGGGTCACAATAATTGGCAAGGCACGCCTCAGAATTTGAAAGTGATAATATTTAATGTTGTACGTGTGAAGTTATTTACTTTTTGCTGATTTTTTGTACAACTAAAGAAAACGCCCTAATTTTTTATGCTTCGGATATCCAAGTTTCATGGAAAATTTCAATTACCTACGCTCTTAAATCGTATAGTATACACGCGAAAACATCGTGAGGGCATCACGAAACATCATTAGGTATCAAATAAATTATTCGTATGAATCGTGACGTACTTTCGTAATAGGTACGCGTTAAACGTCTGTCACGTACAATATCTCGGACGGCGTCGGATTTTAATCGGCGAAAGTAGTTGTGTTGCGTGTTGCGCGTGCGCAGAAGTTTGATCGTTGCCGCGGAATTGCCGCTATATTTGAAAGAACAGAAGGCAGACTTTTAGCAAGATGTAGATTCTTATGTTAAGAACATAACACGATAAATAATGCCCCAACTGTCTTGGCAAAATGGATCAATTTCGAATTATCACAGCCAATACAGGAGCAGATTCCAATTTCTAAGCGATGTTCAAGAGTTGTTTAGCAAAAGATTTTGTCCTGGCTTTTGTTTTAAAAGTGGTATTTCGGTACTTGCTCTTTTGGTTGCTATTCGTTTGGTTAAAAGCGTCATTCTGTAGTAACCGACGCAATAAATGTCAGCAATTTGCCTTTCCTAGTGTTAAGCAACTGTTTCCCTTTTAAGTTAACATAAAGAAATTGAATGTTAATGTGTGTAGATTAAATGGAGAAGCAGTCAAAGACTAACGTCTAGTTAGGTACGTTAAATCTTAGATTATTCATACAGTAATTTTGAGATTGACAAACATATTGATAGAAGATAGTTAGATACTAAAATTAAAGTTATAGCTTTTGAAGAAGGAATAAAATTGAGGTTTCTAAAGTTCCCCATAACGTATTTAATTATTTACGCAAAAGAAACGATGAGTTAGTACAAAATGTCAAACAACAGATGTAAAAAAAAAAAAACTGCTGAAAATGATTCTTTTTACACGCGGCTACAGTATTGGGTCATTTCGAATTAACAATTTACTCCGCAGAGAGCCGTAATTGAAAATATCGAAACAATTCTATTAGATGGACTATTTCGGGGCGCAATTAATAATTGTCCTGATTGAGTCCGATGCTGTAAGTCATTACGCGATCAAACCACGGCTATCTGTTCTGCGGGCTGAAATCGCTAACGCGCTTTCATTACCACATTTACACAATTGAACATTGTCAGTAGGTACGAATTGCGAAATTAGATCGTTGTTAAATTGCTTTTCGTCATATGATTTAGTAAATTACCGTCAAAACTGACAGGTGTGTTATATGTATACGTAATAACATAAATTTTGATTCCATGTTACGTCTACTCCCATTGATAGTAAATAGTGTTATTATGTTCCTACTAATAAAAATGTGTGTACCTACTTAAGTACATATTATATTTTTTGTCATAGCCGGACTTGTGTGGCGTGACTGCTGGACATTCATTAAATTAATGAAATAGCAATTTCGACGATGCCTCACCTAATTTTGTCAAACGTTCTAATTTATGGAGAGCAATCTAAATGTACGTTGCTTAGTTACCACAGGAGACTATAAATTGGCAAGTTCCTGTGTTTTAAGGCTTGAGGTCAACAACCACGCCTGTTGTGATCGCAGACGTCATCCGATTACTCTCGCTTCTTTCCACTCCGACTCAAGCGTGTTACTGTGTCACTTTATTCGTCTTCCGCCACTGATTGTATGTTGTATACATTATACAAAATATATTTAAATCAGTAACGTCACATGACACGCTAGCAAACCAGGCCTTTCCGGAGGGAAATGACACGAAAATGTCAATTGTAAATCAGGATCATTATTAGTTTGACCTAATGAAATTAATAAAATTGCATTGGAAAAAGCACAATCAATTCCGGTATTGTTTTTTTTTTTTTTTTTCATAAAATCACTCATGAAATGAGTAAGGTAAGCACGATCAAGAACGCGGTCTATTACAGGCTAAACACATAAATACTAACTTCCCGCTCTCAAAGATATCGGATGCCTGCGTCGCGCTAAATATATCAGCTCACCAACTGTTTCATTGGTTAATTAGCGTGGCAAACACGTTTCGTTTGTTTTAATCACGTTCTGATGACTTATAAAACTTTCTTTATAAGTGCATTGTCAAATTTCTCTTTACAAGAACGCGTGCCAGTCTCTTGGTAGTCGGCACAATGGACAAATTAGTGTGTTTCCATCTGCTATTGTTAACACCTAACTCGAGAACTTCCATAATTACAGCCTCTTTGCTCTGAACTGTAGGTACGTGAAACTTTAAAAAACAGCTGATTAATTAAAGAGCCAGTTTTAATAAAAGAACAGTTTTTTTATAGCAGTTGGACCAATATGGGGTTAAATGAATATGACTGCGCATTGCAATTAAATGAATGCAGTCTAAGTGGCCTTTGGTGTTGATATAAGTGTATAATGTCAACAGATTAGTAGAACCGCACGTGCAAAACTATAACGTGCTGACTTTGTAAATTAGAAAACTTTCTCAAGTGGTGACAGGGTAATAGCTTCTTTGCCAAGTTCCTGCAACCTTACTTGATCGCTCTATGAACAAAAAACATCTTCAGTCTGTGGACCTATATTTTTATAAAAAATTTCGGTCTGACAGAGGCACGTCTAGTCCAATAGGCACGAACATACCTCGGGTTCTCACACTTGCGACCATAAGGTAAATGAGATCAATGTTTGATCACATAATTAATTAACGTAATGTTGGATACCGATGGTATGTCCTTTACCACCAAGCTTTTAAACCTCCAACGGCCAACCTTGCGTGGATGCCGAGCTAACTTGACCTAAGCTGAACTGTTAATGATTGGCGTTGGATAGAAGCTAAATGTTTTTATAATAGTTGTTTATCCATAAAGTCGTCAATCATTTAATAATTACCACTGACATCTCTATGCATAATTCAAATGTCTGTAGGTGTCTCATTTGAATGAATTTTCATACTAATATGATGAAAGGAAAATTGCTACCTTCTCAAGATTTTGTTTATTTCTGAGAAAATAGGCAGTTATTACCAGCTTGTCAGTTATTGAACTTAATTAATATTAATCACCCAAGCCCACATGACTTGTGTCAAAATATCGTAAAACTGCTACGCTTGAAGTTCTACTTATTTTTGAAGGTAAAAAGCGTGACGGACATGAGTGTACAATTATATTCTGTGATAGAAAACAAACATAAATCTTTTTATTTTTAAATTGGTTAATTGCTTCATCTTAAGTTTCCTCGGCCTACTGCGAGTGTCCGCTTGGTATAACCGGTCTACTAACTACTTCCTTTATCTGCAATCTTTGATAAAGTAAGATAATGTTTTGATAATGTTATCAGTGTTGAGGTGGCTAGCTTTTCTAACGACTCCCACGGGCGACAAAAAGCTAAGCCAAGATCATTCTGCGGTACTGCTTCAAAAGCTAAATCCGTTCCCTTTGTCTCTATTATGTTACAATATTGTTTTAAGTTCCGCTTTACCCACGAATTAACCTTAGCTGTCGCAATATCCACATGCTCATTATAATTATTCTTCGAGTCGAATTGCCGAGAATGTCGTTGCAATTGCAAAGCATTATGTGTGTCAATGCTAATAACAACTGGCGAACACCCACTCTACACTTAAGGTCGAAGTTTAGGTGTATATTTTGAAAAACTCATTTTGATGAACTCATCTTGTAGGTATAGATAGAACCTTCATAATACATATTTTCAAAGCTGTGTCGGTGACAAACAGATAGGCAAACCCCTATCAGATTGTCTGGTGGATTGGCAGTCGCACCCACCTGTTTGCTAATGGCGTCATACTCCTATCCCGATTACCATTGCGATAGCCGGGCTCGCTCATGGAAACTGGGAGAGGCCCGTGTTCGGTAACACGCTACATGCATACTTATTGGTTAGTATACCATTTCTATATTCACATAAAAGTAATAATTTACCCTCTTTATTAGTCTTCCAAGTCTTTTACGAAGTACCTACTTGTCTGTAAGCTTTGCATAAATACTTTCTCGTTTCAACGAAGCACTCATAAATAAAGAGTTCAATGCATTGATTTGTACGTTTCACATTTATTTGACTCCTTTTATAGAATGAAAGACAAACATTTGTTATTTGCCTTTCCTTAATGGAAGTGAGCCATTTCCAAACAAGCTACAGGCTTCTGTTACGATTTTTCGAATAGGTTGACATGACCGAAATTTTTGGAAACACTTTCTTTGCATACTTACAAATGTGTCATTTTTCTCTATAGCTTTCACATTATTGTTATATCATTGGCGCCCCCATGATTCCCATAAAAACAGGGAAAGTATGCAATCTACGTGCCGCTGGAGGCGGCCGGTCGTCACGCCCATCCTACGCCGACTGTAGTCCGAAAGAAAGTGAAATTATGTTTTAGTGGACATATTTTTCTTGCGTAATGTTGAGCGGGTCCAACACTTTGAAATACTTCTTTTTTAATGTGAGATTTTACTTTACGCTTCTCGAGCCCCGAGTAAAATCAGCTTATCAGCCGTCGCAAGATATAACAGTAAACATAATTATCTGACGCGCGTAAATGACGGATTTCCAAAATACTTTTGAAGTGTACAAACTTGGTGCAAGCTTTGAACTGCTTAAAACATCTTACTCTCAAACTGATTAGTATAGTAAAGTTGGGTTATTCTGTCGGGCATGATGTAATTTTTGCCTAAGTAAACGTTTAAAAGAAAAAACGAGCTGTGGAAGGGCACAAATTAATCGTTCACGGTTGCTGGACAGCGCCCTCGCGTTCGAGGTTAGAGCGATTCGCACGTGCACCATTAGAAAAAGTCAACAAAAAGCTATCACGATACCTGCTTGTTATTACAAGGAAGTAATTACCCTGCCGCTGGCAAGATGTTTGACCCCAACTTTAAGAATTAGTTGCTATTGAGAATGATCGGAGCTCCAAGGTGACTGGCAGTAATGCTCAATTTAGTGTTGAGTTTTCTAAGCATGTGATTATGTAAGCTATTGTGTGATGAATGTGCTGAATATTTCTAAAAACTTCATCGCTAGTTTGTAGTCCAGCATACATAACAAGTTATGTGGTTTTCAAATAAATATCTTGTAACTTTAAGCCACGTAAGTTCTGAAAAGCACCGTATTATTCATATTATAAGATCCAACTGAATATCGACGTTATATCAGTCGTAAATAGTTCTACTATTTACATAAACCTGACCTGACCCTGGTAGCTGGTACTAAGGCCACGATAACCATAAAGCAGAAAATTACTGTAAAATCAGTATTATAACGTTATATACTTTCAATGTGCAATACTATCTCTGAACATTCTACAAAGGTTTACACGAAATTATTGTAATATTCGGAGGCGGTGACGTTGGTGGCTGGTACCGATGCGCCATAATTCACAATGCCGTCAGATACGCTGACTGTTTTCGTCAAATATTGATTGTCTCGTGAACTCCCAGCTGTACCAACCACACGGAACGATAAACACGACCAACGCAACCGATGAGCATCGACACTTGATAACTAGAACCAGCGTGGGATTGAGGAAGACAGACGGCCAATCGTGGACTGCTAATGTGCTAATTACCATTCCATATTGTATTCTGAAATCTATTGTGGGTCTTCATTATTCAGCTGACGTAGCTGCTGTGTAATTTTTCTTCACGTAGGCTCATTGTTAGATTTTCTTTACAAAAATTTCTGCTTCATTAGTCTTTGCTCGGGTTGAAGAAGTGAAATAGCCACCATATTTCTACTATGCGTGATTCAACTTTCTTCTGGGACTCTCAATACATATTTTAAGTTGGTAAAAAGCACGGATGAGGTTTCTAGGTTGCTACGTAAGATCTTCTTGCTGAGCTAAGTGGAACATCGACGTCCTAATTACACAGGTAATAAATACTTAGTCACGCGATGTCGATGTCGCGATATTACGAGAAAAAACACACGGAAATATTTTTTCTATTCTTGATAATAATACTGGTGCTAAAAATAGAAAGAATAAATTGATAATTGAAATAGCTTTTCGGCATTGGAAAAAAATTCAGTCCGTATTAAATAAAGTGAATTTTCCGTCTCTCATTTTAATCCAATATCCTTTTCTTTAAGTAAAATTCAAAAAGCGTACCTACTCGCCATAATAATCCCGGCTAAGTGCTAAGATCTAATCTTCGCCTGAGTCTGGTCTTCGCTCCATCTTAAATCAAACTTGAAAGTGGTTGAAGTAGCTTATAAACTACAAAAAATGTATGTCGCAACGTTAGTTTTAAATGTAATTCATACATAACCATAACTCAGGTGTCAACTACCACATCCAACTCGTAATCTCACAACAATAGGTACGTGTTTAAGAAAAATAATTGCTTCCTACATATTCCTTTCCAAACAACTGGGTTCGTCCGGTAGCAATGAATTCGTGTGGCAACTCATATAATGAGACAAGCTCCGAATGTTTAATGCTTGCACTCGCAACTAATAGACGGCAGATTTTCACGCATTATTTATGTTACATGTTGGCTAATAGTGGTCAACTATGTTGGCTTCTTGCTTGATTTCGCATACCTAACAAGTGCAAACGCAATTATCCGAAATTGGAGCATAACTGCTTTTGCAAATGTCCGCTGATGGATTGAATACCGTTGCTTCAGCGACGACAGGTAAGTAAAGTACGCATAGTCCCATTTAGGAGACAAGGAGATTTGATGACCAACTGACCCGTACAGTTTTTGCATTTCCTTAACTTTCAAATCAATTATTCCCAAATCTAGCAACAAAGCAAGTTTACAAATACAGAAATGTGTTTTTAATTTTACAAGTGATTAGAACTCGTATTTTACGACTGTTATAGTTCGTCAACAATGATTGTTTCCAGCAAATTCGTTACAGCATACTATGCTCTGAACAGTTGAGGCATTTAAAACACTAGTAGGTATATTTCATTGTGTTATTTAACGCCGCCACGCCATGTTTAAATATCATCAAGTTGCCCCATCCAGTACCTAGATACAGATTACAAATCGTGCAGCTGCAGAGTTTTTGGTCTCTACAACGGCAATATCATTAAACTTTTTTAAACACTGATTGTTTCATATTCTGTAAGTTTTCTATTTGATTGTGCTCTACATTTGAGTCAATATTGACTATTGAGTGACGCATGAAAGACTCGCTTCGCTTACAATGTGGATAAGTGATACACTAACAGTTATATTCTACGATTTTCAAATGCAGTGCAAAAACATGTGTGCAGCTTTACGCGATGCTTGAACATTACATAAAATGAGAAGCATAACAATGATTCTATCTAATCTAACAAAAGACGAGGTAGGTACATAAGTTTGGCGGCGGTGCTCATACTGACAATTACACAATCTAATTGCTGATGATGTAAGTTTTGGTTTGACGAAATAATTGTATGTTCTGGATAACAAAAAAAAAATGGAAATAATGTTGATTAACCAACGCCCCCGCCCATATCATCGATTCCATTCATCACCTTAATCATCTCCGGGGCTTGCAGAACTTTACAAATGATGTGTTATGTCGACACCAGCCCGTCACTCATCGAAGATGATGAAATGGATATGGATCTCAATATTCTACCCTGTCATTCAACGTTTTAAAGAATGTGTTACACTATCGTGTAATTACTTCCTGCAATGCAGTGGCCCCGGTTGAGTGAACTTCTAAATATTGAAGATGTAACTGATATTACCAAATAATTTACTTTAGCTCGAATTAAATACCAGTTGAAATAATTGGTCACTGATATTTTGATTCGTCATCATGGGAAGACTATTTCGTCGAAAAGTTAACAACTCCTGCTCATTTTATTAACCTGTTCCCTATACATATTCAAAGTCTGTTTCTCATTAATAAACAATGTCGTGCATCAAAGGAGCAATTCCTAGGATCGTTACATTTTAAACTTACACATGTTGTTTGTAATGAAATATGTAATGTTATGAGAACTCACAGGAACTCCATTGTAATTTGTTACCGTAGCAAAAAGTCGAGCATTGAGTCATCGTGACCTTATATGATTTTTTTACTTCCTAGCATAGCTAGACTAATATAAAAGAATAAAAAACTCCTTAAATTACAGCCAGGAGTCGTTCATATGGCGTCATTGATAAATATGGTAAAATGTTTATTACGATATGAAATTACGTTAGATGTATTTTGAATTTGTGATGGGTCTCGTATGCGCAGTCGTCGTGACGATAGGATGTTTGCAGTTTTGCATTACAAATAAAGAGTGTTCGTGCGCAGTGCATGTCGTTAGCCGTCAGGTCACTGGCTGCCTGTCAATTGTGTTCAACATTGTCAATTCAACTCATTGCCGCCATCGCTGTGGTAATAGTGCTGTGTGCACTTTAAATATCGTAACAAACGTCCGTCTCGTGATACGACCGCAGTTTGATTGGATTTCAATTGAGTCGAGGCCGCTCAAGTGTTTTGTTAGTTGTTAAATGATTTTACAAAAATGTGCTTTGCGAACGTGCACGCAGTCATGCATTATAACCACCTTTCTATACATACGGTAGATCTACGATAAATATGCTCAAAACTATCCTGTTCGCAAATCAGCTAGCATATTTTAAGATCGGTGCTTACGTGAGAGTGTTTATTAAAAAAAATCGTTTGATCTTGTGTTAATCAGATTTATGTAAATGAGCTTGTTGTATAGTTTCAAGTAGTCGTTTCTACTTTTAAGTTTAACACTTGGAATTAAAATGGCTTCCTTGTTACTTACAAGGCGATTCTGCTAAGCGATGCAAGAAAACGCCACCTGTTATTAAGTTAATTATAGAAGTCATTCTGAAGACCATCGTATTATAGATGCAGTTAGTCACCCGCTAATAACGTTCGTTAATAAATTCCTTGCATAATGGACGATCAAAAGGTTATAGGAGCTAGTCGTGAAGACTACAAGGATCGCTAAAGTTAATTCGCAGCTTTCAAAATAACACCAGAGGCAGTTGTCGATAAAAAAAATTCATCGTAACCGGTCGGACGGCATTCAATGACATTTACATTAATGTTAACAAACTGGACGAGTCACCTCTGCCTCGGGATGTAAAAAGAAAGTAGTTAATCTCGCACTCCTACAAGCTGATATTAACTTACACGCTCAGTTCATGCGTTAGAGTTGCATCGTCGTTGCGCTCTTGAAACGTTCTAACTCCGATAGAAAATGTCGGAAGTCAACTTGCTATCGGAAAGTCAGAACTGCAATCAGAAATATTACCTTTATTTAGATAATCTTATTGCGTGATGCGGTTATTTTCTTCCAAAAGTATGGCAGTATATTATGTGGCATGAATTTATGTTTCTTAATTTCAGATCAAACTCCCGAAGTCATTTGCATAGCAATAAATAGTTTGCGTAAATATATCCCGCCGTAAAAAGTTTATTTTCTTACATTAATATTAAAGTTCGTTAAGTGGGCGGAAAATTGGTATAGTCAGACATATTCAATTCTCCGCAAACGGTTGATTACGTGACTGCCAATTTCGGTTAATTAGTCATCAATAAAAGACTAAAACGAAAAGATTTTTAAATACCCTCATAGATTTAATTTCGTCAGGCCGTATCTGTATTATGGCAACTGTCCATTTTAGGAATAGACGAGAAAGACCTCTCGGGTCAAAAACCTTCATTTAATTCTAGAAAATGTAACTGGTTTAGGCTTGGAATAGAATACTTGCCATGAATTCTTATCCTCCAGTTTTGCAACTTGAGCAAAAATACACACATCTACAAAGTTGGTCGTTTATCTACCGCCCACGTAAGTATCTTGTATTGGTTGCCACCAAACGTTCATTTAATGGAAATTATTGTCAAATAAACCTCTATCTTTATATGCAAGCAAGGTATAAATGCTGACGTCATTTGAAACCACGAAAGCCGGCAAATCTTGTTCAGGAACCTCTGTCACATTGGCCTGTTTTATTTCATTTTGCATAACATTAACGATAAAATCTTAACGAATCCAGTAGCAATTTATTTGAAAAAGTGGTTTTGTTGCTTTTTTATTTGAAGAGATATATGGCTGTTACGATATTTTCAGTTATCTTTCGAGATTGAGGACAAGGTAAACTCAAATAGTCGCATGCTTATCTTAAGTCAATATTTGTTCCAACCGGAACTCGTCTCCGGAACTGGCTGCAAAGTTAGCCGAGTTACGAACTAAGTTTAATTTACCTTGTACGTTTAAATAGCTTTTAGTGCGTTACTAACTTATTATTTAAATGGCAGGAAAATTATTCTAGGGCAGGTATAGTGCGGTATAGGTCAGGCACTGTATATCCAGAGGATATAAAGCTTGAAATGCTTGCTATTAACCCTTCTGCAATGTGTCATCATCTCATCATAGATTTTCGGTTACCGTATATTTTTTTAAATTTTCATAGTCTACCTTTTCAGCCTCGTCCTTGTCATCCAAAATTTTGGCTTCCTTCATTGCATCAATAACATAAATAATCAACGTATCTACTTATATCCAACTATTTTTCTATATCGCGAGTCTTCTTTGGACTTTATTTTAACTTGCTCATTACTTTCTTCAACAGTCTAAGTAAATTACTTAGAATCAGTTACACACACGAGCCTCTTGTTTAATCATCGAGTAAATCCATAAACGGATAGCATCAAAGAGAAATGCGGCGTTTAGATCAAATTCACAACATTGTTACTATTGTAGATTATTCGCATATCTGTCTCTCTCTCTCTCTCCACGCTCCAGCGCAAACGGATGTCGGTGGAGAAAACTTTGATGTTTTATGTGTTTTCGTACATATCCGCGTCCATTCATGTCGCGACGCAAGTTGACGCAACACTTATATTTACGACGAATTTATGTTTATTAAAATATGATACGATTGGGTTTAGTGCTCAGACGTTGAGTAATCGGTTTACTTGTAAGCAGGATACGATCAAATCTTGAAATTAATTCCAAAACATTTGCATAAATACCCATTAAAAACTGTGCATCTGGCAAATATTTTCCAATTAATATGTTTGGGGTCCTAAATAAAAAAGGACCTAAAAAACAACGACGCGACGCTACATGTTATTTTGTTGTCCACTTGAAACTTCAATACATCATATTCTGATTGAACGTTCATTGTTAATAACATAACAATAATATCTTACATTGTGCTTGTTTGCACTTCATTGACGTCAATTTGTTTCTATGAGACATTATTATGAGTGTTGTTGTCAGCTATTCAGATACGAACTGCTGTTGACTAAGTAACGAATTCGCATGAATTATCTTAGCTGAATTAATCACAACGTAAATAATAAATTATCTGTCAATGGTATGCGTTATCATTATCACCAAGAAACAATAACATTGAGTGTTAATGAGCGATAATAACATTTTATTGTTGAAGCTACATGTAAACTCATTACGACATATCTACATAGGGCTGATTTTACCAAAGTCAGATATAATTTATTTTTGGAATAAAATTGATGTCTGACAGTTCTAGGTATAAAAGTTTGGAAGAATGCGCCCTTAATGAGATAAAAGAGTCACGATGTATTTTGGACTGATTAGGGCGACTACATGACCTAAAACGCGGTCACTATCGGACTGCATAGAAAAGAAAGAGAAGCGCGATGACACAACGCTGGTAATTTATTGCAAAATATGAAACAATCATCTATTGTTGATTTATCAAACACCAAACAAATAAAAACCGTATACTAAAATTTGGGGAATTAAATTGTCTTTTATATGGTGAAAGTTTTATGAAAATACACCCGATAGTGTTTGCGTGATTATCGTTTTTATGTCCGCGGTAGACATTACTTTACAAATTAATTACACTATGTTAAAAAAATATAATTGCAAATATTCACATATCAAATTACGAAGCAAATGGTCTAGTATAACATTTATTTTTTTCAAAGAAATCAGTCCGGTCGATTAGTCATTAGAAGTCGTATATTATCTCGTATATCTGCAGTTAATCATTAGAAGTCGTATATCTGCGCCTTAAAGTAAGTTTTCAAACAGTCAAACAAAGTGCAATAAACTACAATCGTGCACATACCTATTGTATACAGGAGGCACGTCTAGTCTCGCGAAACGTGACGTGAGTCGGCCTTGGCGGTCGGACTCCAATCGGCTAACGTCGTTAGCATTCGATATTTGCTTTTATCTCTTTTACACTCAATGACTGCGCTGCTCAATCCGTCTCGAATTTCCATACGCAACATTAGAGGAAACTGACACAGCTGGTACTAACGCTATCGAGAATTTGCACCTTATACCGAACACGGCAAGGTGCATAACCGCAGACACAACATGGCCGGTTATGGACTTATGATTCTGGTACGTCATAATCGTTCTTTCTCTTTTTTCCGAGCTCGCACTACTGCCTTCTAGCCAGTACGGTAAAAGCTTTGAAGAGACACGGACTGTCACATAGTGACGTTCGGCTGCACCCGTAACCGAACCCGAGCAAACCGAATAATTGACGACGTGATCTGTTACGATTGCAGTAATAACTGTCCATTCCAATCATCTTGCAGTGCCTTTAGTGATCATGTATATTAATAGATAAGAAAAAGTTAAATAAATCGAATAAAGTTTGTCAAATTGGAAACTTCACATTTCGATTCGTAGGAAACGGACGGCCACTATTGTTTTCAAAACATACGATTGGCTGACATGTCACCGAAAGTGTAGTGACTGAAAACAGGGAGCGGTAACAATTATATTGTGAGTGCGTGTATTGGATACGGCCCAGTGAATCGCCGGGCCCCTCTCGTGTGTCTCCAGTGTTAAGTTACGACTCGCGGTATCAATTCTATTGAGGAGCAAGTGACTGATGGAGAATTGTGCTAACTTTGGGAAGGAGGCAGCTGAGAGCGGGCGTCATGCTGGCCCGCGTGCTCGTGTCTAGTGTACGCAGACTCCGGCAAAACGGCGGCTACAGAGACAGCCCCGGTACTCGCACCACAGGTTCGCTTTCTTTATGTACAAACGTTTACTTAATACTTTTTACTGATAAATGCTGATTTTCTAACTTTTGAATAATTGCTTGTCAAATACTACACTGTTCGGTCGTGCATATTCAACAATTTATGGACAAGTTTCCAAGGTAAATTGTGAAGGGTTTAACAGATAAGTTATTGGATTGATAATGCTTACGGCCGCTGAAAGTAGCATTAGTAATTTTAGAACAGAATCGACAAATAGAGCGATTATCTTGTTTAAAAAAAAACTGGTAAGCATTAAAGTAAACTGAACTATAATTAGCTCAAATGTTATCGTGGAAGACGATAAGCAAGCTAGAGTGAATGCCTCAGAAGTCACCACTTAATGATAAATGTTTGTTTTAACTTCACTTCGTTTAAAAAGTAAAAAAAAAAAAACAAGTCTAGAGCTAAAATATTTGAATACGTATTTTGTACAAAAAAGTTGTAACAAGGCGTTATTTAGTCATTGGCAAAGTTGGCATGACTCACACTAGAAAGTAGTTTCCGTAATTATTGTCTGCTATGCATACACGCTATAAGTTGTTTTTTAACGGAATAGCCACCATAGTATTGAACAATCTACGTGAAAACAACAAAGATTTGAAATTCTCCAGTAATTGATGCGATTCATCTGGGCACTGTTTAATTAACAGAAAGTTGTTCCATTCCAATACTTTTGTCCAAGTTGATACGGGTGTTTGGGTGACAGATGACCTATTCAAAGTGAATATTAGTTAAGTATAAATATTTTCTTAGTTGTTTTCAGTTATTGCACCTACTGTGTATTGTCTCTGCATCGCCCTGAGGTAGACTGGTAGAAAATGCCCAAGGCATAAATCTTTCCAGGGCTGATAAAGGAAAGATGTCTTCAATTTGCTTCTAGACAGTTCACATCTTAGCTAGAGTCAGACACCCTCATTATTTCTTGGCACCCTTTGCATTAAGGTTAATACCTAAGGCAGTATTCCTAGATTAAAAGATAGGAGCTAATCTGCAAATGAAAGATAATCATAATTTAAAAGCAGATTAATATAAAATTCGTGTTTTAATTTTCTATGTGTCCGCATTACGAATTGCCTGATCTCGTGCATGAACTTTGTCTACACATTTTATCCTTGACATGTCGGCACACATAGCCATATATTTCGAAAGGTTAACCACCTTCATTTCGACTGCTTATAAAACGAATCAATCAATAGTAAGTAGATCACGTCATATAAAGAATTGTGTTTTAGGCTTGCCAATGAGCTCAAGACTATTTGCTTATTGAGCCCAACTAGAACTAATACTGTATAACTTAACCATACATGAAAAAACGATAAGGAATGAATTGTATGTATATCAGCTACTGCGTTCAGGGCCAATGAAAAGAACTACGGACGCTGAATACATTAACGTTTCGTTTATCCAAAAATTATTCAGACAGATTTCTTTCACATCTCTGTAGTAATAAAAAAGTTTCAATTACCCAACTCCTATGATTAAATCAAGTCGGTACCTACCGTGGACGATCCAGCACCCTTATTAACTATCGAATAAAAGGCGCTGGTTCGGTCGTAAAACAAAGTATAATATGTCACTCAAAAGTAAAAAGCATAAGGTAGAAAAGCATAAACAAAAGGTATAAAAAGGTAAAATATTAAAAGTAAGAAAATGCCTTGCACAATCCAATTCCGTAACACACTATCAATCGGAATCTTAATCATTCTGAAGGATATTGCTAATCCATTGCTTCTTAAGTTCGAATTTGTCTGCTCAGCAACGTAAATAACACAATGAATGTTGTTGAACTGTCAAAATAAGCCATTGCTACTGTTAGTGTCTTACGCAATTACGCTGATGCCTATTGCCAATTTTACTAATTTGCATGGCATTGTATTGATCACTTTTGTCCAACATTGCACCTTTTTCGCCTCCGAACGTTTCAACCCACCCACGTGCTAATTCTTCCATGCTTAGAATATAATCAATCATTTTTGCGTCCATCCTCTTCTCTTTGGAAATGTTAACTAGCTACTGCCCGCGACTTCGTCCGCATGAAATTATCGCCCGCCCGCGCTATTACTCCGTTTTCGCTTAGCGTTCTTTCTGACCTTGTTTTGCTCGGCTCCCAAGGGTCGTAGCGTGATGTTACAAAAGCCTATTAAATACCTTCCTCAAGAATAGGGCTATAAATACAAAAATAATTTTTCAAATCCGACTGGAAGTTCAAGAGATTGGCGCATTCAAACAAGAAAATAAAATCTTCAGCTTTATTATATTAGTTACACTATAGAAAGATAGAATTGCATGGCATTGTATTGATATGTTTTGTCCAACATTGCACCTTCTCCGGCTCCAAACTTTTTATCCCACGTGCTAATTCGTCAATGCTTTAGAATATCATCAAAGCATTGTGTCAAAGTTTTTACGTCCGTCCACTTCTTTTTGGCAATAGGCCGGAAAGACGTCACCATAGAAGTCATTTCCCAGTGGGTTTGCCTTTAAGTCATTACCTTACTTTTTCAAAATGCCGTATTGTGTTTGGTTACATAAGTCACTTATTATCGTCAGAATGTAGGTAAAGGGACAGTAGCGTTTTCCAAAACAGTATTTAGGACTGCGAAATGGCGGACATTAGTGGTTTGATAGATTAGACTTACTTAACAACACGCATTATGTTTCAAGGTAGGCAATGAAATTATGGTAAATTATAGTACGTTTTGTTCTTTTTTGTGCCTGTTTACTGCTGATGGTTGATTTCGTTATCTGGTCTCTGTCTTTTGTTAAGCGAATCAGCTCTTCATGTAGATTTATCGGTAGAGATTCTTTAGACTGACTAGTCTTTATTACAATTTCATTTCACACTAGTAATAACTTATTCAACTTGCCACTTGCTCTCAATTTAAAACCGAATTTGCCAGAAGAGCAATCAAAATACGAGCTCTGCAGCAATAAAATCTACTTGACATAAAAATATATAAAAAATATTGGTGCTGTAGCTAACGGCAGGAACCTCGCAATCGAACGATTAATAAAGCAAAAAAGCCTTAAAACGTTTTAATTAGTGGCGGAATAGCACTGAACTGAAGGTCTACCCAGTAGTTTTCAAATTAAGGTAGTCCAAATAGACATTCGTCTGGTGCTTCGAAACTTCGTTTTGGCAACGCTACCCTTTGCCGCAGCCCGCAGGGCACTTAATTGGGATACGAATTAAATTCGACCTCCCAATGTATAAGTAGAGTAATTTATTGTCCTAATTTACCTGCAAACGTTTCCACTTGAAGGGTCTCTATCAAATTGGATTTAGTTGTTGTGATGTTAGTTCATCCGATTACCACATTATTTGCCTTTGCGCGGTAAGAAGAATTGCATTTTCATTGTGATACATCGTCGTGAGTTGCCACTTGATTGATGTATCCGACTGCATCAGTAGTTCGTGCTAGACGTGTCAGGTGTAATTTATTACTCCTAGAATACTACACACGTTTTTAACTTTTTCAAACTACCTCTCTCCACAATGTTTTCGTTCGAAGAAATTGAAAGTGGAAGTGGTATCTTCTCTTGATGTTATGTCTTGGTTACAAATTAGGTCTACATGTAGATTCATTCGCAAAAGATTTCTAAAAAAATTAATAAATATCTATATTAAAACTTACAAAGTAGGTACGTGCAATTTTTTGCGTAACTTTTGGCAACATTTCCAAAAGTTTTCGTTGCATGATCAGGAGAAAAAGTTCAGAAGTTAATTGGAGTCAAACATTGGCCAACCCAATTATTATCGATTACACATCGGGCACATAATGTAACAAGAAGTCCATCAAAATAGTTCTAATTAGGGATGAACTTAATTTGTTTGCGTATATTTTTAACGAACATAAAGTGAGAGATTTAGGGACCAAAATATTTCATATCTGTTACTATTTCTTCATCCTAATCTTTCGATATCTGTTTATCTCTTTTCTGACTTCTTACATCGGAACTTCTGCAATTTGGTATCCTTATCTCTTCAAATAAAGCGATATTTTCTTCCCAATTCTAAAGATATTTTGTTGAGTGACGAATTCACTAAAGATAAGACATTGATCTGTGATGTTTTAAAAACACACCAACTGTTAAATGATTCACGCGTTTTATAATTTGTAACGAATATTGGTTTCCGTAGTTCCTCGTCTAAAACTTGTGATGTTAATGTTAGTAAACTCACGTTTACCTTTAAGCATGTTATTGAGTAATTCGAGCTGCAGGCCACGTGCTGCAATAACATTTTGAATTATGAAAAGGTTGCCATAAACTAAAGTGCACAAATAGTTGCTAGCGATAAGTTGGTCACCTAAGGATTTAAATTGAAAATCAGGAATTTGAACTCGCCTGGCTGTGCGTTGAAATTTAATAGCGCCTAGCAAACATCCCAGCAAGTTTTGTTAAAAAAATAAAAAGAATGATTAAACCTCAATTTATCATCTGCCGCAACCTCATCGACTTCTTTTGTCGTTCCTTTATGTGGCAGGTGGGCGCCATGACAAAATAAATAATTTCCGGTGAACGAGTTTAAAATACATTAAGAGCGGCTCAAACTACAGCAGCAGGCTACACGAGATAAAAACTGGCCAGAAGCAAATGCTTCAAACTTTTACTTTAATACGTCGTTTAGCATACACGGCCGTACAAATCGGATGTCAATTTTGTATTGGATGTCTGAATCGTTTTGGAACGCAGTTAGTCATGGCATTGTACTCACCATGATATCAGCGTCCTTGGGTGCTCAAATGGTTTTTTGTGTGCTCAATTAACCCATGTTTTGTGAACCAGTGCGGTTCTTTCCGTCGTGACGTTAAAATCGAGAGCACAGCACGAACAGCCAGTTTCACTCGCAAATTTTTTTCTACGCAAATCCAATTTTATACTGCCAATAGCTTTGGCCGTGATCGCTTATTAATTTTATGGTTTACAAAATTAATATAATCTGCAATGGATATTACTCTTAATGGCAAAGAAAATATCACGGGAAGGGTTAACTAACCTATGAAGTTTTAACCAAGAGAAAGTGTTACTAAATCGATTAGAAGCATTTCATAAATTATTACTATGCACTTAACGACTTGTAACACGTTTATGCAATACCGGTGGTACTAGCTGGCACGTGGAAGCAAGGCTCTGTCGTTCAAATCGCGATAAGCCATTGCCGTACGTGATGGATTATTCACAGCCACCATATCCAATAGTTCATTTCATATTTATAACGTTCGTTAAAGGTTGTTGTCCGTTTCAAACTCGACTAAAACATGCTGCATTTAAAATGTGTTCGTAAAACACGATTGCATAAAAAGCCCGTCCCTTATAAAGTGGGCAACGCTTCGATAGTCACCCTACTATAAATACAGATGCGGTTATAGGCGACGATGGCCAGGTATTAACGGTTCGCCGTTCATCCAGTTCTGCCATATCAATTTAATCTACCGATGCCATCGTTAACATTAAAACTTTATTCGTATCCATTACCTAATCTGAAGCATATATCGATCGGATATCAGTTCAAACGCTACGCTGACGCAAACTCTAGTCTTAAATCCTACTTAAAAACCAATTACAGAACAATAGATGTTCCCAAGTGTAGTTTCGAGCCAAATAAGTACAGATAAATAGTTGTGAAGCGATCAGATCGCAGATTTGCTGGCTTTGTTGGGTCTGAACGGTTTGCAGAGGCGTTTATTGTGAGAGGCGACCTTGTGCCGTCTGACATTGGGCGCGTCGATTTCGAATCGAGTTTTGTTGCTCACAACACCTCTGCGCTAGCGCACCAACCAAAATCATTTTATAGCATGAGCAAAGGAACTATCTTGTGGTTTATCTTGTTATGACTGATGCTGCTCTTTGACTTCAAAGAAGACATTTCCAACAATTTTATCAAAAAAAGTTATCATCACATTTAAGCTATGCAAGAGGTTTTTGAATCCAAGGTGGTTTTGTTTAACTTACCAAGCATTGCACAAGCGACGGGTAACGGCTCGCACCTTATTTACTGTGCGGTGGTGAGTTCCGTTTTGAATTTGCTCAGCGCGCGTAACGCGGGTGGTGTTGTTCTATCTGTTATCTCGAGATCACCACCAATTTAGTCCCAGTAGCCGATGCCGGGTACGATTAGGGACTTGTTGATTAAATGTTGTAAAGCTAATAATCCGATTAAACGGCTTGTTGATCACTTACTCTGTCCCTTTCTGGGTCACCAGAGCTGTTGTCGACGTTATCTTTGTTAGATTTATCCGATCGGTGTGCTAGAGTTGTGACTCCTGATATTAGTAGAAAGTATAGGCTCAATTTTACCACTTAGTATTTTATGTGGGTATCGATAAAGTCACGTTATATGGCATCCATTTTCATGTTCCAGGCTAATGCCACCAACCGCATGCCAAGTGCTGCGGTTGTTTGCCATCTACGGTGCATTCGTCTCGAACGAACGACGACCTAAGATTATCTATGATTTATGAAGTCAGTTGGATCTGATAGTGATACTGATCAAATAGCGATTTTATTGTAGGTATAAAATTTTATATGACTAATGATATCTATTTGAAGTAAAAAAAAGTATATTCGTCGACGTAAGTTGGTCCTATGAATCTACTGGGTTTAGGTACTTACTGCATACCTGGTAGATGATTGATTAATAACAGCAAAGACATTAAGTAAACCTAGGCTCGTTTTAAATAATTCATCTATTTACAGGAAGCAACTATGGTACCCAAAGGATTTAAAATTATGTCATTCAATATGGCAACAGTCACGCGAGCTTACGCTGCAACATAAATAGAAAGTGTCAAATGCTTCGCATACGTTCGCTGTCCTGAATAACTAACACTCCTGCTGTTCATTGTAGTACCTCCCTAATTATTTCTTGCTACATTTTAAAGGTAGTTTGCTTCTACATAGTTGCAATTGCTTCTGTAATTCTTAAAACTCGTTGTGGAAAAAGCATCATCCATAATAAAGACACCTTTTATCATTTTCAAGGAAATCAAGATTTTTGACTGGCTGTAACGAAATTTGGGGTAAGGTCAGACGCTCTGTAACCGCCGCCGCCGCGGAGATGTGAAATGCGATTGACTTTGTAAATTTCTGATATTCAGTCTGTCTGCAATGAAGTTGTAAATGGATTATAAAAACAAGGCGAAGTCGAAACAAGTTTTTATTTTATCCGGTCTCACATAAAGCAATTCAAGCGGTGTCATATAGGACGTGGAGCTAAATAAAATTATTTCCGTCGTGGAGGGTGATTCGATTGGACATTGGTGGCTTGGTGTACGTTTCACGTTTGATTGCACGAGGCGAGGATACCGCTCATGCAGAACCGACTTCCATTCCACACTCAATATAATCTTTAGATAAAGTAATCCTAACAATTTTCTGTCTACGTTCTAAAACATTGATTTCAATGACAACGAAGCCGCATACAGTAATTTCGTGTATTGACGCAATTTTCGTTGCAAGAAGCACAATATTTACCAATGTACCCTGTATTTGTTTTTGTGGTATTGGCTCAGCTATAACGTTTTCCTAGTGTGTGTGAAATATTACAAAGGAAAAATGTTTGCGCTCGCGTTGCTTGCAAACCAAACTGACCATAAAATGAAACTTTCAAGCAAAGAAGTGTGAATAGATGTTGGTCTTAGTAGTTAGCTTTGCTAGGTATTATTACTGCGCCTACCAGTATGAAATCTGGTTGCTGAACCTTACATAGTGCGTTTA
This sequence comes from Gortyna flavago, assembly GCA_963669345.1. Lineage (NCBI taxonomy): Eukaryota > Metazoa > Arthropoda > Insecta > Lepidoptera > Noctuidae > Gortyna > Gortyna flavago. The sequence goes on from OY770129.1 coordinate 15,250,788, forward strand.
ACTAAAAACATGCTTGTGTCAAAAACCGTGAAAAAACGGGCCAAGTGCGTATCAGACCACACATCAATTAAGGGTTCCGTAGTAGAGATGAAATAACCCAAAAAAAAAAATAACATTGTAGTTAAAAACATGTTCTTACCATACATCGATATACCTCACGGTCAATTCTCCAACTGCAAATGTAGGTTCGTAATCTCTATAAAACTGTTTTTTTTTTGTGTTGTGGTTTAACTACAAATGAACGATTTTCGGACTTTTTCCATTACCTTGCTTCTTGCCAAATTTCAGGATTCTAGGTCAACGAGAAATACCCTTAGATTTTCATTTATTTGCGAGTATCAAAATATATCGATTTATGCGATATATTTTGATACTCGCAAATAACTGTGCTGTGTTAGCTGTATTTTCTTATTGCGTCGACTTAGAAGCTTGATTTTTTTGGAGCTTCAATTGCCCGTAGACCTACGTATTTGATATTAACCTCAACTTGATACCTTCATACGTTGCTGAGAAAAAGGGTCTTGACAGAATGATAGGCAGACGGACAACGAAGCCGCGAAGTGGTTCTATAGGGTTTTTTTTTTTTTGAGGTACGACGTATCCGTAAAAAGGAATTAACATTTTCTGATATAAGTCTAGAACAATCTGCACCTATTTATTAGTTGTCTGGCGTAATAATCTTGTAAACACGTAGTCAACGGTTGTTACACTGATGTACGGTTATTGTTTGCTTTGAGCGCATATCGGTCGTTGTTTACACAAGCGAACCAACAATACGGTTCATGGATCAAATTGACATGGCGACTTCTGCGAACCGCTGTCATGTAAACTGCACCTAACTATGCATATCGACTTACCACATTAAAATTCTATGCTAATCATCATTTCTTGTTTAGCTTGTCGTTAAAAATTATGCTTGTTATTGCTGTCTTTAGCAGTTCTGAAAGTATTAGATTTATTACTGTTTTATGCATCGCCTTCATGGGAACGTAGAGACTATATCGATACTTTCTTACGCAAAATCATAAATACATGTACCTACTTCATGCAGTGCACAATATTCTGAGAACTGCAGATGTTCTAGCTTTTGACCTTTAACGCGGTAAGATAGGTATCTATGTTCTTTCAACATCTCTACCGAATTCTATACCTATCACAGAACCTTTTGTTTTCGTCGCTCGTATTCTAGAATGTTTTAATCTGTGTCACTGTTGTGCTAAAGATATTGTTCAATATTGACTGCTTCATGTATTGTGTTGATAGTGATTGACGGTGTTGTATCATGAAGTGCAATGCAACAATAATGTAAAAGTTGTGCAATTACGGCAATATTGACATCACGTAATTCAAAAATCGTAAAACGCGAATGAGTTACCTACTGCTATAAATTTCTATCCATTGCATCACGACGACAATAATATATTTTGATGGTATTATTAAAATAATAACCGTAAATGTAACATTGTACCTACCGTTACATAAAGTGAAGTATAAAGTATAATAGAATCGCGGTGATGTAAGCATTTCCCATATTTTGCAACCTTAAATGAAACTATGTCATATTAATTACTGGTCATAAGCGTTTTATCTGCTTACTGTTTTGGTATTTTGTACAATTTTGAGATATTCTGCTGTGGTAATGTTAATTAAGTTTTATAGATTACGTTAGATAAGTTGGCTAGATGGTAGTGATATGGCAATTTCTTAATTACTTAAGTGTTGAACTGGTTCATTACCTGTTTAATTACTCGTATAATCATTTACACATTACTTTCATTAATGTCAACAAGTGAAACATCAATGTGGAAATCCTTTGCTTGGAAAGTATAGGTTTAGTACCTTGAAAGTTTCTTGATGAAGTCCTAAACTGCTAAGGAGAAGCAGGGAAGTTTACCCTATTATTAACAGTTAAACGAGAAAGCTTAATGAGCTTGAATGCCTTATGATCCATGAAGATTTAATTGGGTCTTAAAATCTAATAGAAAATGTCGCAATCTGGGGTTTAATTACAGACCACAATGTTTTCTTACCTCTCATCAATGCCACTGAACAAAAGTACCATAGCAACAGTAACGCCAACTTATATGGAAGCATAAAAGGACGTATGCAGGTCGCGTAGCGATGCATTGCGCAGTTAAACACGAGCTGCTGCTTAAAGTTCCATTTACTAAGCCTTCTGTATTAAAACATAACACAAAAGTTTGTGACATTTCTTAAACAAACAGAACAATAAGCCCTATAGAGTTCGAACGATTAATTGGAATTGACATTAGCACTTGTGAGTTGTGACTCCCACGGCTCCACCCGCGTGCAAATTGTTGACTCAGCGATATGGCGACACTACCTACCTAAATTAACTTATACGAAAGAATGGAAGGACGCAGGCGAATCGCGTAGCTATGAGTTGCACAACATGGTTCTGCAGTTAAAACTTCGATATGTTGAACGTACTAAAATAAAACATAACAGGTTATGTTGAACTGGACTCGTTTCCTTAAATATTCGATGTCTATTCTTACCAATTGCTGGGTTGGTACCTAATGCCTTGCCTTGCTTTTGAAAAGGCTCCGAATGCAAGTTTACTCCTAACACTTGTTTTATAAGAAAAAAGGGCTTTTTTTTTTTTTTTTTAAGGATGGGAAATCATCCAATGACCCCTCCCGCTCTGGGTGGAGCGGAAGGGAGTGTCAGACTCTTACTGACTAAAACCCATCCGTGTTCCTTCCTTAGCCCTTTATGTTCCGGGGCAGCGGTAACCCTTTCGGACAATCCCGCTGCCCCGGCAGGCTTCGGCCCTAACGGGCCCCTCCATGTCTGCTGACATCTCTTTGAGGCGCGCGTGGAACACATACGCGCCGTCCGGCACGGGCCTGGTCCTGATCGGACGGCGAGCTACCCATTACTCGCCGTCCGCAGGCCCGCGCCTACGGTGGCCGGGAGTCGTCACGCGGCTCCCGACGCCCGGAGCGTCTACCGCGGCGGCTGGGACGGGCGGCCCTCTCGGCTCTCTCCCTCTCCCATCCCGCCACCTCCTTCGCTAGCATGACTGCTTCGCAGAAGGAGGTGACTGCCTCCCACTCCCTCTCGCCCCGGACCATGGCTTGGACCAGGGCCGGGCGCGAGAGGTCGCCGCCGCTGCCGATCGCCTCTACGAGGACACGGCGGTGCTCTGCCCAAGCGGGACAGACCTCCACCGTGTGCACCACCGTGTCCTCTGGGCGATCCTCGCAGTGGTGACACCCGGGCGTTTCCTCCCGCCTGATTATGTGCAGGAACCTCCCGAAACATCCGTGTCCGGTGAGGACCTGCGTCAGGCGGTAGGTGAGGGCGCCGTGACGCCTCTCTAGCCACTCCTCAAAGAGGGGCCTTACCGCCGCTATCGCGGCGTGCCCTGCGCTGGGTTGCGACAGTCGCGCTTTCCATGCCGCCATGAGATCGCGCCGGAGGTCCGTCCGCTCCGCAGCAATTTGCCGCGGAAGCGGGTTTTCCCCCCGGCGTAGTGCCTCCGCGCGCCACTCAAAGAGGCGCGCGAGGACTATCGCCTCCAGATCCCATGGCGGCAGTCCGAAGAAAAAAAAAAAAAAAAAGGGCTTGGGAGGCTTTCGCTATTTCCGAAGAGAGAGCCTTTGATTTAGCCAATATGGCTTGCCAACACAATACCTATGACGTGTGACGCACGTGTGACGTATAAGCGCCCTAATAGGCAAACTGACGAAGAATCCAGTATCGAGCATTATTTACACCAGTAATCTTCTTGTCATCCTTGGCCCTAGCAGCTTTAAGTCGTGGACGCGGTGTAATTAATAAGTTGTTAACATGAAATAATAATAGTTTACTTAGGTTTGTTTATGCTTCCAGCTATTTAGCTTAATTACTGGTTGGTAAGCCATTAACAAAGTGACCATTAACCCTGTATTATTCTATTTTACTCTCACAAATGCTAGTATAGGAAAATAGCCGATTCGTGTTTCAATTTGTTTTTCTCTGACCACTATGGAAATACATCGATATTGTGGCTTGTATTCGTGGTCTTTATTTTCAATTCCCAGGACTGTTGTAAACCATATGGCACTTGGAATTACAGAATTTTAATCAATAAATTACAGAATGCCTTCAAAGGCAATTTACATTGAATTCTTGGAGTTTTCTGCGCAGCTTTCGTATTTTGCGAAGTGCAGTTTTGTTTTGAAACATCAACTTTAGAAAACTTCGAAAGTCCTGAGGGCTTGGATTTATTCAGTGCGTTTTAATTTAAATCTTTTGTTTCAGTATTAACTAAAATATAACTTTTATTTCGTTTTCTTTGTTAAAGTATATAAATTATGTTACCCAATAATAATAAAATTGTTATCTTCTTTTCAGGTAAGCATGTCCAAATGCTGAGTCGAAAATAGTTTGTAAGTAAGAAAAATAATGTTATGGTTTACTTTATTACGTAAACAAAACAATTAACCTTTGTGCCGACAATTATTTGCATCGGTTTATTTTTCTTTGAAACGTTTAGCTGCACTTGGACTTAAAATAGTCGTATCTTTATAATTTTACGAGCGAGATATGGAATCCTAACGACTTGGCTTAATAATCACGTCCTGCTTGTTTATTGGAACTTTCGTTTTAGGGCTCCGGCTATCAACATGGCTGAGACATGGATTGAACTTATATCCCTTAACCGAAATATATATTGTTTCATCCACCACCATAACAAAACATCTATTTTGTCCAATCTAATCATTCTTCCCGTATTGGTACTAAAGTTTTTTTTTTATCTGACCTCTATTATCTACGTAGTTTACCTAAACCACTGCTGTTTGGTCATTATTTTGAAGGTTCCCGCTTTACACCAATGCATTTCTTGATCATACAGTAGAGTTTTACGATCACCCAGTCCAACCCAGCATAAGAATAATAAAACACACCGATCATAGAGCTGCCCTCACAATGAACTCACAAGAGTACGATTGAACGTTCAGTCGCGTCAGAGACGAGTGTAATTCAATTACCCGGCACCTCATAAATGGGTTAGTGGCCCGGCTTCCCCGCTACACAACAGTAACAGACGTCATGTCATTATCACATTACCAGTTATGTTGTTTTCTCTTGCGACCTCTGGAACTGTTTTCTGAATAAACTGAAAAATGTCCAGGGACCGATAACGCTGGATATTCATCCATGGTATGAACAAAACGTAAAGATTCAATTTTTTTGCCAAAATAGAGGAGGCAACATTACGTGTGTGTCTAGGGTTACCATATCTCAGGATTTTCAAACTCTTTTCAGCATAACGGCCGGATTTTGTGAATCTCAGGATTTTCAGAATATTCAATAAAATAGAGTAAAATTTTTAGATCTTGTATTAAAAAGGTACAAAATAGAAAATAATTTTCTTTACACATTGACTAATTAAAAAATCGACTTTGGTCATGTTAATAAATTCTACAAATAAAATCAACACTTATTTATCTATTAAACTTTCAACTAAGTACGTAATCAGTTTTTCATATTTTTTTTGCGATGATACCTTACGGGAGGGGTGGAGTGCATTCGCGCTCAACGTGTGGGCATGACCCCCGAGAACCGAGATCCTCAGTGCACAAAATTATTAATACTTAATATGACTTTTTAAATTGTACTTACATTACGTTTGAGAAAAAAATCTGAAATTGCGCCAGACTTTTAAATTTTACATCTGGTAACCCTACGTGTTTCACTGTGTACACTAGTGTTGGTTCAGTCACACAGGCGCACCTTATTTTTTCCGTGAGCCATTAATTTATTAGCCAGAATAAGAATGAGGCCAGTGCGTTTTACTTTACTTTTACGCAAACAGGATACACACACAGGTACACAACGCATTCATAAGTCGCCAATCTTTTCCAAGGTTTACGCGGTCAGCACCGTGTGAAAATATTGCTATAAAAATAGGTAGAGATCTTATCGCAACGCTGCTAACTTTAAATTGTAAACAATATTAGCCTTTTATATTCTTAATAACATACCAGTCATATCAGCTAGTTGGAACTTGGAATGTAGAAATATGTACTTAGGTGTTTTCACGAACCTAGTTACCTACGTCCGAATCAAATGAGTTTTTTGCAGTAGGAGTTCCTCAAGGAGCCACACATAGGCCCTTATTACATCATTTATTTGGTTGAAACTAGCCAGCTAGTTAAAGTCATGGTTGAGTCTTGAACCTCGATTTCTAAGGCCCGTATTACAGAGCCTATGTGCGTTTGCGCACTGCCTCCGATTGGAATCCGAGAAACGGCGGTCCGAAGTGCCCGTATAGTAGTAAGTGCCATTTGTATCAAGTGTTGCGCTCTAGATCCGAATGTCATCCGTTCAAATTTAAAACATTTCCAATTCCGATAAAACTCGGATTCGGATAGGATGCAGTACGCAAACGCTCTTACAGTAGTTAATATTCCGTAAAAATCTCATTATGAAAACTTAGGTGATGTGAGTTTGAAGTGAGCTGTCCATAGAATCAATCCCTAGCATCAGACGGAATGACAGCCCAGTACAAGCTCACTTCACCTAAGTTTTCACAGTGTGTTTTTAACAGAATAGACCGGCTGTTCCGAGTACGGATCTTGTAATTTAGAAAAAGGGGCTTTCAGGTGACTACGTCAAAATCAAATAAGTTTTTTTACATTAGAAGTTCCTCAAGGGCTGCTGTCACCTGTGTCAAGGAGCACCCTAAAAATTGTCAGCCACATGATCGATCGGGATTTAAATTGTGTTGGAAAAGCTCCCTTTGTTTATCTCCATTCCTGCTGAATTTGTTACAACAGTTGATTTGTAAGAATTACGAGGAATTTCGTTTGCCAAATCCTTTTTAGATCTTTATATCCTTTCAAAATCAAAATCAAAAGTCATTTATTCAAACTAGGCTGAGGATCAGCACTTTTCGAACGTCAAAATTACAAAAGACAGTCCCCCAAAACGCCTGCCCTTCACCACTTCCTAGTGCTTTCGCTGGGGAGAAGAAGTGGCGCAAAAAACTACCCAGTAGCACAGCTGTCTGTTCAGTTATAAAAGACTCGACTGTATACAAAACTAGATCTGCAAACTATCTAATTAACATTACAGGACACAGAGCATTCAATTAAATTATTTGCCATATGTTAGCTAGCCTCGCCAATATACCAACAAATACCATAAAATCTATACATACGTCCCAGCTAAAAAAAAAATCCAAAATAAAATTAAAAATGTAAAAAAAAAAATAACTTACTACCTAAATAAAAGCCTCCAGGTATAAAGAGCGTGACAACTTACATATTTATGCAATGCTGGGTTCTGTTCACATAGCTGTCACTTGAAGTCACAAATGATAAACTAGGACCATCAAAGTAAAATTAACTTTGCGAACCACCATGTTTTTGGAAAACAAAGAATCACTGTGAACCAACTCTCAAGTTCTTGGTATTTAATAAAAGTCCTATGGTAATGAAGTTGATTGCCCCCAATATTCTTAGAATATACTCTTAAATAGTATCGGGATATTACTCAACATCGAACAACAAAAATACGCAACGGAAGGGAGCAATGTCAACCAATTCGTTCGGCCATTCATCATATTAAGTGATATTTATTGTCGGTATTTGTATAGGGTGTAAATCAACATGGAAGCTATTATGTTCCCCCGCTGGTGATTTAATTTTATCCGAAACAAGTTTGAGAGTCTCCTATTACAAAAAGAAATTGTCATATTACACGTTTGTTAATAGCCAAGTGGTTAGGGGTTATTTTGTGCGTCTCTCTGTGCATTACATTGCAGAAAACTATGATTGAATCTGGCTGGGCATAGAAAATGTCGTCACTCCAATCGGCAATTTCGATTTTCTTTAATTACCGGGCCATAATTCTGTAAGTTATTACTGTACTTAGATGACTTATAGGAGTGGGCTTATGAGCCTGATTAACAGCCTTTCCTGCCACAATCGAAAGTGGAAATCAAAGACATCACAACGGACGTCTAATTTCTATTTTAGTGTACACTGTTACGTGTACAGATGGCATTTGATCGGTATGCCGTTTGAAATAACAGCTCGCGTGGAGCGACACATTCAGCAGAAGATATGGAACGCAGCGATTTGAATTCGATATAACGTGTGTTGGATGCTGGTCTCGAACGAATAACTTTCTCCTTTTTTTCTCCTTAGAAATCGCGAGAAAGCATCGGTTAGTGCATAATTAGCTGATTAAAAATATTTAATTTATACGTACTTGCTTTTGGTAATTTGGAAGGTCATCGGTTTTCTTATACATTATTTGTTGCCCGGATAGGTATCAAATCGATATCTGTAAAGGGTATTGCTACTTTTTCACGTGAAAAAATATCCGTATTTATTAAAGTCGGTTCATATGTGTCATTTTATGCAGGCAATGCTATTAATTCTGATCACGCGATCTCTCACTATGTGGGCTGTGCAAGCAGGTTTTAGGTAGATACTTGGCGAGGAAAAAACTATGTGAAACTCGTTGATGGACGATGTTTACTTTGGACGATGTCGAGATGATACTAGAATCCAAATTTAAGTTGACTTTGAGTTGCGAAATCTGTTGACTTTATTTATACTAGCTGGAAATCCTGGAAAAAATGAAACATTGAAAATTACGACGCTTTTCTTGCAATGATGAAATTTTTTGCTAGGTATATTGACATTGACGGATTTTAATAGATTATCTTACTTTGATCCTTATAGCCTTTCAATGATTCATAATTCTATTATCATTTTCACCCAGCAAATGTTTCGATTCTCGATCTCGATGATGTCTTTGCCTATAACTATAGTAAATAATAATTACGCTGTAAAGTAAAAAAGAAAACAGAAACGGTAAAGGACAAAAGTCATTGTAACACCCTTTCCTTAGGTTTTATTTATCGGTTAAAACGTTTGCCTAACGTCACGCACGCACGCCCCAACTATCAATCGTGCAGATTTCCAGAACGTTCGTCAAAACAAGTTTTTGTAGTTGTTATATTTTTTTATTGACATAAAACAACGGATGACATCGGCGGACGTTACGGGACATAATTTCCAATGCAAAAAATTAAAATGTCTGTCGCAAGTTTTTATAGTTCACCTTATTGACTTGACATGACCTAAAACGCGGTCACCATCGGACTGCATAGAAAAGAAAGAGAAGCGCGATGACACAACGCTGGTAATTTATTGCAAAATATGAAACAATCATCTATTGTTGATTTATCAAACACCAAACAAATAAAAACCGTATACTAAAATTCGGGGAATTAAATTGTCTTTTATATGGTGAAAGTTTTATGAAAATACACCCGATAGTGTTTGCGTGATTATCGTTTTTATGTCCGCGGTAGACATTACTTTACAAATTAATTACACTATGTTAAAAAAATATAATTGCAAATATTCACATATCAAATTACGAAGCAAATGGTCTAGTATAACATTTATTTTTTCCAAAGAAATCAGTCCGGTCGATTAGACGTGATGTTGAATTTAAAATCATTAGAAGTCGTATATCTGCGCCTTAATTCGATACGTTTCGGCAGATTTCAAAATATAATATTTATCTCTGACGCATCTCAAATATTTTATCGAACAACTTTATATTTATACAATACTTTGCAGCATTTTTTTTATCTCGCTAGTATCAAAAGTGTAATCGCCTTGAAATGTCACATGATACTGCTGTCATTTGATAAAGGAGAACTAAAAGTATCATGTATCGGATTTCAATTTAACTGGATATTTCAGCTTTATATTAAAACGGATTGTTAGTTTATTCAGCCTTCTTTGTTCCAATTTTGTTCTAAGGTTTCGGCGTGTTTCCGTTGTCTTTAATGTTGCCATTGTCGCTGTTCCAAATTGAAGGCGTTGGTCTCCAAGCAGTTTTCGTGGTACATAGACTTGGGAAGCTGGATTAATGAAGAGCTCATATTTTCCAACAATGTGCACCGTTACCCTTTTGTCATCTTCTCCCTCACAGTGTTGACCTTTACATTTTACGTTTGCTATAGTGAACTTGACCTTCCATACTTCCAAGTACATTTGGTGGTCATTGGACCGGTTCAGTTAGATTTGCGTGCTATAGTTTTCATCTTACTCGTTGGGTTAAATAACCAAGCATGCCCACTGTCATGTCATACTTTTCGGGCATTTGTATGATAAAATGAATAATGTTGTTAATCAAATAAAACCTGTTTGAAATCTATTGTAACATCCAGCTGGGTCCCCGTCGATGACGTCACTTCATACTGTGCGCGCGCGCCGTGGACCGTGACGCCGCTTCCGCCGCTGTTTCCGCCTTCTACCACAGAATTATGTGAACTGTTCAATCGGATTTAATTTCGTAATAAACTTTAAAACGGGTAATGTCTTCAATGACTAGCCGTTAGAACGACCGTACTGTCTTATCGGCTCCTAGTCCTACATTATGAAGAAGGTCAAGAATACTTTAGGTTTGTTTGCTTCATATCATTGGCTAGTGCAAAAAACTCTTCATTATGCATTTGGAACACGAACGTGATCTGTGTCAAATATAGTTTTTATTAAACGATGGTTTCATATTGCTCAGCGTTCGAAGCGAATCATTAAGCTGGCCGTTAGATTAATTGAAACATGAATCATAGCTCGGGGAAGTCAACAGAATGTCGATACTGATATTACTTTATAAAACAAGACATTATTGAACCACAAGAAACCAGAGCTGGTCGAGTCGGACGGCTGCGCCTCGCCTGATGTCGTTTCGAGTGACATATTGCCAGTTGCCACATGATACCGCATTATCGGATTTCGTCGTGCACTTTAATTAGCGCGTAGAGAAATGCCTGCTTAGGTCGTGATATCACTCCATCCCATATTTCTGGTCCAGATATGAATGCGAATAGCTGTGAAGCCTCGTTTTGAGTTCAACTGGTGTTGGAGCGCGCCGTTGTGCAGTCTCATGTGCATATTAGTCTCATATTATACCTAATTATTTAAGGGAAGCTGCAGTTATGAATATGATATTGGTTACGTTTGCAGTATATTTTGCTGCTAGATTGATCCGAATGAAAAATAAACATCTAGGTCGGGCCAAATTAGCAGAATTGAATATGAGAATTCTCAAAGCAGAATAAACGCTAATAAGATTAGATAATACCTTAGGTATGTACCTACATATTCTTCCTTCCGCCGGTAATGGTAAACATGCACGTTGATGACTCATTTAAAAGCCGGTACCTACTGTATTGTGTGAAGTTTTACCATACAAGTTTACTGACCCTTTAAGCGATTAGCTGGACGGTAAACAAAATCGATGTAAAAGGCTTAAGTATATCGGACAAAATTCAAATAGAGTTAAATCAAAAAATGTAGCTTTAGCGTAACAAAAACCTCCTAAATATAGTGAGTTTCGAGATTAGGCTAGACGGGATCCATTTAATACACCATTCATAAAATGCCACCATTCAGTACTTCAGCCGCGCACTGAGATGAAAATTCTGCTCATCTCATTCTGCAGTTGAAAATTCTACTTAAGGGGACTACATGACCTAAAGCGCGGTCACTCGAACTGCATAGAAAAGAAAGAGAAGCGCGATGACAACGCTGGTAATTTATTGCAAAATATGAAACAATCATCTGTTTACAAACTACTTAATGATAAATAATCCATCACTGAATGCAGTTTGGCATTAGCAATTTAATGGTATATTTTTAATTATAATTAAAATTGTTAATGAAGGGATAAACTGCTTTTAAAGACATGTCAGAGGTGTATTTGAAGATTTTTTTGATGCATGTTTAATTATGATTTGAGTTCCATGACTGTTTTAAAATAAGACTTGAAAATATTACTGTTTTTTTTTTTTGGTCAAAATTATTTACGGTTTAAGAGATACACTGCTTTAAAAACCAACTTTTTGACCATTTTCAAGAAACCTCCGCCTTAACCAGAATATATGGGACTATAAAAGTATTTTATTTCCAAGTCCTATTTCTTATAAACTTGACAGATTGACTTTTAGACATATTTTTATTTTACCTAAGTCTTCGTTGCCGTAATATTACCCAAGAAACCTTTTTATTTTTATAATCTTCTGAAGAACCAAACCGGTTGTGGCAACGTCGTAATATGGAGCGATTTAAAACAGACGAATTATTATTACAAGAACAAAACCGAAAGTTTGTATCACGTAGGAGTCGTCGATTTCCTGGTTATATAATATTTTATTTTAAAGTTCACGGTTAATTATATCAATGTTGCATTGCATCACTCCATTAGCTCTACTTATCAACACCGATAGTCCGACAAATTGACATTTTAAACCCATCAAACACTTGGGCGATAGAAAGTGTTGACTGACGATGTTATAGTTTCGTGTAACCTTTTACGAAACGTGTCGTGCATGGGAATTATTTATTATGCAGCTCGATTTTAATCCGCTCTGCCGATAACGAAATGAATTACATAGGATTTTGAATTAAGAGGCGTGAGCCAGGGCTGAGGTGAAAGTGTCCCACTCTCAGAACAATCGATTGTCGTTCTTTGAAGTGTCACTAAGATATATGATAGATATCTTAGACTTCCTAGAAGCTTATGTTGCAATATATGAACACTTTCAAAGTTTCAACATATCAATGTACCTAGATCACATCGATCACTGTCCGACTGTACAATTTACATTCAGTAGAAAAAGAAAACAGATGTAATTACGTTGAATTTTACTGCATCTGATTAAATTTCGAGCTGGAGTAAATTAACGTACGGCGATTGTGGGAGGTGAAAGAATTATGGTAAAAAGTTTAAAGTCGACCCAGATTACCGACCATGGCGCCGGTCGCGGACGTTTTCTTGTTTATACGATAATGCCGTTCCACAAACACTCGTTGTGTTTATGGCCAGACTAATAAGAACTGTTAGATTTAATTGGTAAACGACCCCCTCGACGAATGATGAATAATCATGTCTGTGTCATTATAATAATATGTATTGTTTCTTTTACAACAAAAACAGACGTGTTTAAAGATAATACGCCAAAGAATTCTATATAAGATATTTTGTAGCTTCAGACAACATGAGAAGTCATTATCTTCTTACATGCACATGGACGCGTCAGGTCGCAAGCTCATTAAAGTTTAACAGTCACTCCTCCGAGAGTTATTTTTAAGTTACAACCAAACACGGTGTTCCAAGTTTGTATACTTGGCTTCACCTGAAACATCTAGCGTGTTGAAATAGTTAAAGCGATGCAACAACGTCTATTTCTGTTTCGGGAGCACCGACCCATTGTCGAATACACTTCATTCACAGCTGTGATGATTCACTGCATTGTTCCCGCCCACACTTAAACTCTCTAGACTCCCGTCCATGTGTTATCACAGTTCTTACTTAGCAGTACCGACATAAACCGACCCACTTGAATGTGCCGAAAGCGATATCGTTTCGTTTCGTATCTTTTGTATTGCAAGAGAAACCTTGGTCGTAAGCTTTTTGTCCGATACTTATCTGCTGTTTTTTGTGAAGTACACATTGCTGCAGGGTGTGAAAAAGGCTCCGTTAAGCCACTTGAAGATACATCTAGTACAGGATCAGAGTGACACAAATAGCTGACGGAAAACGCAGTGGCCTGTATGACTGAGGGGCCGGTCTCATTAGTTCCGTTAAGCAGACTTAAGCGTGCCACTGCAACTGTACAGATGACGCTAATGCACTAAATGTAGCAATTATACATTAAAATACAAGTTCCATTGACTCATTGGCCGAGCAAATGAAGAGTAGGTACAGTTAATTCTTGACGCACGATTTGTCTCTATAGAAAAGCAAATACATCAATGTGTTGTTAAATAAAATGGCTCCTGTCATGTGCTCCCGATATAAATGTAAAGGTTTTTAATTTATACAAAAGCTGTAAATAAGGTTATCAATCATGTCAAATGGCTTCATCTTCATTTGAATAGGTGCTAAGACCGTGGCTGGACAGGCAGCCAAGCCATTAGAGGTATCTCTTTAAGTAGTACATTTAATGACTCATAATATATAGTTGGGTGCGTAGGTATATTGACGGCACTTAACGAGTCGTTCACCGACTTGTAACATCAATTACACCAATTGGTGTTATCTCGGTTGAGTGCATCTGTGAGCGCTTTTCGTTCTTGCAATAAACCAATGTCTCACACTACACACAATACTGTACTGTGAACGATCAGTATCTAGACGTTCATAAGCTTACGTCTTAGTTTCCTCAATTCTTACTTTTCTTTGTTTGTATCAAAAAATGAAATACTAGCTCCGCGGTTTTACCCGCATAAGTCTCGATCCCGTGGGAATTTCGGGTTAAAAAGTCATATTTGTCCTAATCCAGTATCCTAATTGCGTCCTAATTCGTCGAAATGTCTTATTTCAAAAAGATAACTGGAAATCTCTGTATCTATGGAAACTTTAAAATCGGTCTAATTTGGCTGTAACACAATTTTTCGAAAATGTTCTCAGCTAACTTTTTAGACCTTTGTATCCTGCTTATGCGTATAAAGTTTCATTAAAATCCGTTCATTCATTTCGAAAAACAATCGGTTGAAAGTTTGTATGAAATGCCGTACGACGTAAACGCTCTTAAACTGGAAATATTTCATTTTATCACCTACCATTCAATCTCTGCTGTTATTGTTCCGTAAAGTGCATTTCAATGGTATAAACCAAAGTTATTTATTCTGCGATGATTGACTAGGAAACATCAGATTATAGACTGATCGGTGATCGGATGAAAGTGACAATATTTCCTCAATATTCAGTATGTTTTTTTTTTCTTTCCGTAATTTACTGGTTCGATTACGTTTTAATATGATGGTATTGCTGAGAAACGAAAGTTGCGTTTCGTTAGTTTTCTTCATTCTATTCTAATATCCCACTATTTTTATTGTACTAGCTGCTACCCGCGACTTCGTTCGCGTGATATTTAATACCTTTTGATTTTCTTTATTTTTCTAAAATAAAAGTAGCGTAAGTGACTCCCTGTAACATCAGTTATCTGCCAGGGAAAGGGCCGTCAAAATCGATCCAGTCGTTTCGGGGATTAGGTAGAATAAACAGACAGACAAAATGTTACAAAAATGTTTTTTGTTGTAAGTAGGTACCGTACTTATATACTTTTGTTATATGCATTTAGTAAAAAACAAAGTTACACACAGACACTTCACTCGCAGCTGTTGATCTTTAAAGAAGTTATGAATGATCGAATCCTTTCTATCTATTATCAGTAGATTTTAAATCAACTCTTCTATTGGAGCGATAACAATTCATACCAAACGCTTTTATCAGTATATCGTGGCAGTAGAGATATTTACGAACGTCAATATTACTGTGAAGTATTGAAAACTGTTGGGACTTTTGGCGATATAAAGGTACGTACTTATAAGAATGTGGAAACAAGGAAGTTCCTGCTGTAATGCTTAACTTGACATGAGTCGACTTACATAATCTTACTTACGTCAAACATTTCATGTTAGTCAAAACTTTGTCACGTTTTCCCATCGTCTTCAAACAATAGAAGCGCTGCTGGTGCGAGTCTCAGTTTATAAGTGTAGTCTATGGGTGCGAGTATCATAGCAGCAAATAGCTGTTTTACAACATTTTCAGATAAATTATCTGGGACTTAAGTGAAAACGTTAATGTTTTTTTAATGTTCTGTGTCTACGCTATTTCAATTACTTTCTCTTTAGATTTTCAGATGTTTATATTATGCCAGATTTTTTTTTTTACTTTTGTTTCTTGAATTCGTTCTTGTTTGGTGTTGTATGAAAATAAATAGAGGTATTCCACTCAGAGCACTGATTTCAACCGCACTTGGATGAACCGCACCTGAGCACAAGACCTCCACTAACCGCACTGAAAACGCGTTGAAATTGTAACAACACAATTGGCAACTGTATCAATGTTTTCTGGTACACTAAACTGGAGTCCATTAATTGCAGTCCACATTTTTTCAAACATGTAAAAAATGCGAACGCTTACTCCAATACTGACACATATAGCACATACACATTCCATCCGTTGAATTTAAACAATGCAACAAAATTAAGAATTTACGCAACATGAGAAATATACGCTACATGAAGATTTATAATTAAAAAATACTACAAGTAATTAATTAGCTTGTATTACAAAGGTGAATCACTGCAAGTGCATTCAATGGTATATTATGTACCGTTAGGTTAGCAGTAATATATGCAATTGTCATTATGAATAAATGGATATGAATTTAATAATACAATGGCACAAATTGAATAATTTGTTTTTTTTTTTTTGATAAACGACTCTCAATTTACATGCTCTGATTATATAGACAGCTATCATAATGTATACATAATCAGCCTATAAATAATGTTCCCACTGCTGGGATACAGGCCTCCTTTCTGTGAGAGCGAGTTGGTGGATGTCACATGTCTTCGAATTTTTGGTTCTAAGACATGCTGTTTTCCTTTACCGTTTTGAGAGCAGTCGTGATGAAATAATTTACACAAAGTTAAGTGCCTGTCAGGGTTCGAACCTACGATCTAC
Organism: Gortyna flavago; assembly: GCA_963669345.1. Taxonomy (NCBI): domain Eukaryota; kingdom Metazoa; phylum Arthropoda; class Insecta; order Lepidoptera; family Noctuidae; genus Gortyna; species Gortyna flavago. The sequence continues at coordinate 15,267,312 of OY770129.1, forward strand.
GACTCGTAAGTCGCGTTCGTTTCCACTGGGCCACCACTGCTCACCACTGCTATTATAATGGTATTTCTTCAATATTCCAACTCGTTATGGTTATGACGTACATAAAAAAAATACCAATAACGTATGCTACCCGTTAAGTTTTGAAACATGTTTGATAACAATTATTGAATAACTCACGGACAAGTAACCCTTTCATTTCATTTGCATACTTAGCTGCACGGAACACCAGTATACAGTAATCAATTGTGAACATCGTAATAATAAGTAACCACAAATATACCACGTGTAATTTTAATAATTGATACGTTTCGTTTCGGGCCATTGTGAAAGATAATCAACGTGGTGAAACCCGTGAAACGTACCAGCAATTATTATTCATCGTGTTTAATGGAATCTAGTTACAAAATGTCTGACGATCTCTTGTTTTGATGTATCCTGTCATGTGGATCGGTATGGCATTAGTGGTTTTATTACGCACAGTGTAATGTGCTTAATGAATGACGCATTAGGCCGGGTTGCGGCAGACACTCAGCCGTAACTTGGGCACGCCCTTATTCATTGGTAAGCGCACCTGGCTGCTTATGCGTTATCTGCTCTGATTATACTTTATCTAGATATACTCTTCGATTTGCTTTCCTATCCTTCATGTATTTCTCATTCTATCTTGTCCAGAATTTGAAAGGATTTCAATAATTTCGTTCCACATAATTTAACATTTCAGCAACTTACCGATTCGTGACTGCAATTTAGAAAAAAAATCCAATATTTACTTGATAGAAACGCATCCGTTCCACCATACGAGATTAATTATTAATTGGGATAAATACGTTTCACACGTTGCAATTCATCAGCCATTCGGAATAGATGGTGGGTGCAACAATCATGCGCCCACGCTCGCTCTGAAACAATGAGTCGTGAAATGAACCGCTAAACACAGCCATGTATGGCACAACATCCTACGAGTCAATTCTACTAATTTATTGCTGGTATATAAACAGAAACTATGTTCTTTTGTACACCATTGTGAAATGGAAAGTTTGAAATTGCAATTTTAGTCAAGTCAACATTGTATTATTCAGCCACAACACAACAGTTGGAGATTTGTGGTGTAACTTTTGTTGATAGAGCCTTAGAGCTGCTGCTGTATGTATATGTAACTATGTATGTATTTGTATTTAGATTTTCAAAAACTTTCTCAAATAATATTAGAAAATTCGAGGTTTTCGGCAAATGAATCATAAACAGCGATAGTCTCTTTTTAACCGACTTCAAAAACAGGAGGAGGTTCTCAATTCGGTTGTATTTTTAACCGACTTCAAAAAAAGGAGGAGGTTCTCAATTCGGCTGTATGTTATTTTTTTTTTATGTTTGTTACCTCAGTACTCATTTATGAACCGATTTTAAAAATTATTTTTTTATTTGAAAGGATATACTTCCAGATTGGTTCCATTTTTGTCAAAATCCAGTTCTGATGATGGGATCCATGAGGAATTGAAGGAACTCCTCAAATACTATAGGCATACATATAGCAATTTTGGTATTTTCATTAACAACTCAAGCATTTGCATTCAGAAAGTATAATTTGGTGAAGTGGAATTGATGATGAAGACCACAGATGACCATCGGAACTACTCAATGAATATTTCACTGGTAGCGATTCGATTGCTTTAATATGGTTGCTAAGCAATTTATGTTCGTCACAATGCGTATGGTGAAGTGGAGCTGATGATGACTTCACCATTAGCTCCAGTTCTCCTGGTTCTTCCCAGGAGAACTCCTCAACAATTAACGTCCCAGCATCGGGAAAAGCAATATTTTGTAACAGGTGATGAGCAGTTGACATTAGGGTTTGAAACGGTATGCTCTCGAGGTGATCCCATTGTCACCAAGTCAGAGTCTGATGAAGGGATCCCATGAAAGTCGAGGAAAATCCTCTTTAGTAGGCATGTACAGTGTGTTAGTTGAACTCTCTCAAATCAAATGAAACCTATAGATGATTCAAGTGTTTGAGTCTGAGAGTCATCACGTACCTATACTCATACTCCGACTTTTAATTAGCTGCAGTAAAATGACACTTCTTAATAACTCATTTCGGACTGCATTTAGAGATATGCATGTCAAATAAGTTTCGTTTGTTACACTATTCTGTACTAGAAAAACATGGTTTGGTTGATGGCCGCGAAAAAACAAAAAGACGCCAATTTTAGTCATTCAAGTTACACATAAGCTGTCGTTTTACTGCAGCTAATTAAAAGTCCGACTATAACGCTACCGAGCCGTCGATGGTGGCTACCATCGACGGCTCGGTCACAAGCAGTCCTTAACTGTTAGGAGTTAGGAGATACGGCAATATGTCGACAGAAACTACTTAGCAGTTCTTGGATAGACGTGGACTTGAAAACAATCGTCTTCATCATTCCATTTCTCGTAATGATGTAACGGGACGAACATGTCCCGCGTCTGATAATGGTAAGGGCTTGTAATTGTCGAAAGAGCTTGTAATAGGCCTAATTGAATAAAAGTATTTGACTTTCACTTATCATCAGCTCAGCAGCATGAAGTGATGACTCTCAGACAACACCTACCGGTCCATTAAATTCGGAGAAAATTGGATGTGACAGACGGACAGACAGACAGATACTCGAGTGATCCTATAACAGTTCCGATTTTTCCTTTTGAGGTAAGGAACCCTAAAAACTGAAAAATAAAAAACTTTTTTAAGAAGAAGTCGGTGTCAAAAAACGAAAATAACGAACTACACCGACTTCTGAAATTAAAGTTATTTTTCACTTTGTAGTGTTTTGTTGGAAGTCGGTTGTTTTTTTTTGTAAAAAAGTTTTTTTAAATGTTTTATTATGTTTGTTACCTCAGTACGCCGTCATTTATAAACTGATTTGGAAAATTATTTTTTTATTTAAAAGGATGAACTTCCAGATTGGTCCCATTTTTGTCAAAATCTAGTTCTGATGATGAGATCCATGAGGAATTGAGGGAACTCCTCAAATATTGTAGGCATACATATAGCAATTTTGGTATTTTCATCAATAAGTCAAGCATTTGCATTGACAAAGTATAATTTGGTGAAGTGGAACTGATGATGAAGATCACAGATGGCCATTTTAACAACTCAATGACAAATATTGCACGGGTTGCGATTCCATTGCTTTAATATGGTTGCTAAGCAATTTATGTTCGTCACAATGCGTATGGTGAAGTGGAGCTGATTGTAACTTCACCATCAGCTCCAGTTCTCCTGGTTTTTACCAGGAGAACTCCTCAACAATTAACGTACCAGAATCGGGAAAAGCAATATTTTGTAACTGGTGATGAGCAGTTGACATTAGGGTTGAAAGGATATGCTCTCGAGGTGGTCCCATTGTCACCAGAGTGTGATGAAGGGATGTCATGAAAGTCGAGGAAAATCCTCTTTTGTAGGCATGTACAGTGTGTAAGTTAAACTCTCTTAAATCAAATGAAACCTATTGATGATTCAACTGTTTGAGTCTGAGAGTCATCACTTGCCTAATGCTACCGAGCCGTCGATATGTCTATGGTAGCCACAGCACTTCTTAACTGTTCGGAGTTAGGAGGTACGGCAATATGTCGACAGAAACTACTTAGCAGTTCTTGGATAGACGAGGACTTGTAAGGCAATCGTCTTCACCATTCGATTTCTCGTAATGATGTAACGGGACGAGCAGGTCCCGCATCTGATCTGATATGTAAGGGCTTGTAATTGTCGAAAGAGCTTGTAATAGGCCTAATAAGTATTTGACTTTGACTTATCATCAACTCAGCAGCATGAAGTGATGACTCTCAGACACACCTATCGGTCCATTAGATTCGGAGAAAATTGGATGTGACAGACGGACAGACAGACAGACACACGAGTGATCCTATAAGAGTTCCGTATATATAAGTTTTTTTTCCTTTTGAGGTACGGAACCCTAAAAAGTGAACAATAACACTTTTTGACAAAAAAAAAAAACAACCGACTTGTGCAAAATTACTTTAATTTCAGAAGTCGGGGCAAAAAACGCAGAACCAACGACACCGACTTCTGAAATTAAAGTTATCTTTCACTTTGTAGGGTTTTTGTTGGAACATGGTTTTTTTTTTGTAAAAAAGTTTTGTCTATCATCACACCTATCATCAATGAATTATGAACAAGCACCGTTATCAGACTCTTTTCTGATCACAGGTGCGACAACTACATTGTTCTTGCAATTTATGGGGCAGCTGCACAACCCGACCTTTAAATGTCAATATGGATGACATGTCTGGAGTGAAGATTATCAAGATTATGAGCCTAATTAGATTGCACATAGTCTGTGGAGGCCATATGTGTACGTGCACGTGCGTCGATATTTTGCGTACGTGAGGGATCGAGCGTTCAATGAGAGGCGATTAGTTTAGAAATAACATCGGTGATATTAGGAATACTGTACTGCTTTGCTGCGGATGGTAGTAATATTTCAAATAGAGAGGAGGATGCCCCACATATTCATAAAAGAAGACGTTATCTAATGGAATATGACAATGGTCCAATTATATTTGAGATATCCACAATGATTCTCGTCAATTCGACCCTTCGACGAGGAAGAGCTGCCTTCAAAGAAGCTTCAGATAAAGCAAACATAGCTAGACCATACAAGAATAGCATTATAGCTGCCCTGAGAATTCACATAGACAAAAATGTCCACGACGACTATTAGTTATTGTTAGAGTTCACAAAGGGTTGTTTGATAATTAATTCAATGATTGGACGCGATGCGTGCGTCATTATGAGAACTGAATGAAATTATTTTGCAAACGAAATGATTGTATGTGCTAATTGCATTGTTCGATTTATTATTGTCAATGGGATTATTTGTAAAAACGTACCCAGCGTTTGTCTTGTCAATATTACTTGATTTTCTTATCTCTGTTTCGAGTGTCGCTATTGTGTAGTCTAGTAATGACTAATGAATGATAATGATCAATAGTTTAATTGGATTCGAGAAAAACTCACGAAGAACGATTTCGATATTGTTAATATTGAGGTGTCAGGCTATGGGAATGAACTCTCTTTTATATGAAACTGTGCATTCTACTTGATTTGCAGTTGCTTTGTAATTAAGTAGAGTTACAGCTGTTTTTCGATCGATACAATTATTGCCGCGCAATGATTTGATTAGATCCGTGAAGGAAATACGTTAAAATTGGTCCCTTATCATGCAATTGTGTTTTTTTTTTTCAATGGCTGCATGCACTGGTTTGGTTTCACGCTTTGTGGGCGATTGGGCGGCGCTCGACCACGCTTGGCTGTTCACCGGCATGCGGGTCTTTTCCGTATGCGTGCACTAGTTTCCAGCTAAAATACATACATGTATAATTTAATATTATTAATTCGATTTATCGCATTGTTACAAGCATTTTGTAGCTTTTATTTTTGTTTGTTTATGGTTCCATATTTGGTGATACCTACACCCTTTTGTTATTATTTGGGTTTGATGATAGCCTTTGAAATGTGCTAAATTGTTGGGCAGCTTAGAGCAATTTCAGATAGTACTTACTCATAAAACGACTTCACATCCGAAAACGTGTCACCAAGTGATGGAAAGCAAGATAAATCGAAGTTCCATGTTCACTCAATTTCAATCCCAGACAATTTGCGTAATTCATTTCTATTGTTTTGTTAGTCATTTTAATTAACGCCTATCAACACATGAACACTGCTTATGCACTTTAAAAATAATGAAGTATGTTGGTAATTATTTTTAAAACCTTTTGTAATAATATAAAAATATTATTATTTTTATTTTTTCTGCTGCACGAGATCGTGTATTGCACTTATTTGACCAGTTATCATCGCATACTGTATGAACAGTTACAAAACTGTGTTGTCCGAAAGCTTGATTTCAAATTCAAAGGTGTGACTAATGTGCCTAATATGCAAAATATGAACTTCGAGTATGTTTCGCACTATTTAATTAAACCCACTATCTTACATGTATTCATTCTCAGGGATTGAGGGGCTTGTGGCTAAGAAATATCAGCCGCACGAGTCGATCGATCAGGTTAAGCTACGCTTGCCGCGGTTGGTCCGGGGATGGGCGACCATTTACATACCAAGACACAAGCCGTTGGTGCCGGCTGTCATTCGTGGATCTTTGACAGTTGTTACGGTTCATCAGAAGCCCGAAAATCTGACAACCAGTCTTATCAAGGGGTATCGTATTGCCCAGTAACTGGGTTGTGGAGGTCAGATAGGCAGTCGCTCCATGTAAAATACTGGTATTCAGCTGCATTCGGTTAGACTGGAAGCGGACCCCAATATAGTTGGGAAAAGGCTGGGTGGATGATACATTCTCAGGGATTAATGTTAAATGTTTCTTTATTTCTTCATTAATTTGATAGATCGGACCGTTTCCTTTTACGCAACGTTTTCTCATTAACGTTAAATAAAACAATTAAGATACGTCTCACTCTATATTCACTCTTCCTCTATTAACACTGTTACTCCGCCATGAAGAAAATCTGTTTCAAATTACCACGATACAAAACAATGAGTCGTGAAATGAACCGCTAAACACAGCCATGTATGGCACAACATCCTACGAGTCAATTCTACTAATTTATTGCTGGTATATAAACAGAAACTATGTTCTTTTGTACACCATTGTGAAATGGAAAGTTTGAAATTGCAATTTTAGTCAAGTCAACATTGTATTATTCAGCCACAACACAACAGTTGGAGATTTGTGGTGTAACTTTTGTTGATAGAGCCTTAGAGCTGCTGCTGTATGTATATGTAACTATGTATGTATTTGTATTTAGATTTTCAAAAACTTTCTCAAATAATATTAGAAAATTCGAGGTTTTCGGCAAATGAATCATAAACAGCGATAGTCTCTTTTTAACCGACTTCAAAAACAGGAGGAGGTTCTCAATTCGGTTGTATTTTTAACCGACTTCAAAAAAAGGAGGAGGTTCTCAATTCGGCTGTATGTTATTTTTTTTTTATGTTTGTTACCTCAGTACTCATTTATGAACCGATTTTAAAAATTATTTTTTTATTTGAAAGGATATACTTCCAGATTGGTTCCATTTTTGTCAAAATCCAGTTCTGATGATGGGATCCATGAGGAATTGAAGGAACTCCTCAAATACTATAGGCATACATATAGCAATTTTGGTATTTTCATTAACAACTCAAGCATTTGCATTCAGAAAGTATAATTTGGTGAAGTGGAATTGATGATGAAGACCACAGATGACCATCGGAACTACTCAATGAATATTTCACTGGTAGCGATTCGATTGCTTTAATATGGTTGCTAAGCAATTTATGTTCGTCACAATGCGTATGGTGAAGTGGAGCTGATGATGACTTCACCATTAGCTCCAGTTCTCCTGGTTCTTCCCAGGAGAACTCCTCAACAATTAACGTCCCAGCATCGGGAAAAGCAATATTTTGTAACAGGTGATGAGCAGTTGACATTAGGGTTTGAAACGGTATGCTCTCGAGGTGATCCCATTGTCACCAAGTCAGAGTCTGATGAAGGGATCCCATGAAAGTCGAGGAAAATCCTCTTTAGTAGGCATGTACAGTGTGTTAGTTGAACTCTCTCAAATCAAATGAAACCTATAGATGATTCAAGTGTTTGAGTCTGAGAGTCATCACGTACCTATACTCATACTCCGACTTTTAATTAGCTGCAGTAAAATGACACTTCTTAATAACTCATTTCGGACTGCATTTAGAGATATGCATGTCAAATAAGTTTCGTTTGTTACACTATTCTGTACTAGAAAAACATGGTTTGGTTGATGGCCGCGAAAAAACAAAAAGACGCCAATTTTAGTCATTCAAGTTACACATAAGCTGTCGTTTTACTGCAGCTAATTAAAAGTCCGACTATAACGCTACCGAGCCGTCGATGGTGGCTACCATCGACGGCTCGGTCACAAGCAGTCCTTAACTGTTAGGAGTTAGGAGATACGGCAATATGTCGACAGAAACTACTTAGCAGTTCTTGGATAGACGTGGACTTGAAAACAATCGTCTTCATCATTCCATTTCTCGTAATGATGTAACGGGACGAACATGTCCCGCGTCTGATAATGGTAAGGGCTTGTAATTGTCGAAAGAGCTTGTAATAGGCCTAATTGAATAAAAGTATTTGACTTTCACTTATCATCAGCTCAGCAGCATGAAGTGATGACTCTCAGACAACACCTACCGGTCCATTAAATTCGGAGAAAATTGGATGTGACAGACGGACAGACAGACAGATACTCGAGTGATCCTATAACAGTTCCGATTTTTCCTTTTGAGGTAAGGAACCCTAAAAACTGAAAAATAAAAAACTTTTTTAAGAAGAAGTCGGTGTCAAAAAACGAAAATAACGAACTACACCGACTTCTGAAATTAAAGTTATTTTTCACTTTGTAGTGTTTTGTTGGAAGTCGGTTGTTTTTTTTTGTAAAAAAGTTTTTTTAAATGTTTTATTATGTTTGTTACCTCAGTACGCCGTCATTTATAAACTGATTTGGAAAATTATTTTTTTATTTAAAAGGATGAACTTCCAGATTGGTCCCATTTTTGTCAAAATCTAGTTCTGATGATGAGATCCATGAGGAATTGAGGGAACTCCTCAAATATTGTAGGCATACCTAAAGCAATTTTGGTATTTTCATCAATAAGTCAAGCATTTGCATTGACAAAGTATAATTTGGTGAAGTGGAACTGATGATGAAGATCACAGATGGCCATTTTAACAACTCAATGACAAATATTGCACGGGTTGCGATTCCATTGCTTTAATATGGTTGCTAAGCAATTTATGTTCGTCACAATGCGTATGGTGAAGTGGAGCTGATTGTAACTTCACCATCAGCTCCAGTTCTCCTGGTTTTTACCAGGAGAACTCCTCAACAATTAACGTACCAGAATCGGGAAAAGCAATATTTTGTAACTGGTGATGAGCAGTTGACATTAGGGTTGAAAGGATATGCTCTCGAGGTGGTCCCATTGTCACCAGAGTGTGATGAAGGGATGTCATGAAAGTCGAGGAAAATCCTCTTTTGTAGGCAAGTACAGTGTGTAAGTTAAACTCTCTTAAATCAAATGAAACCTATTGATGATTCAACTGTTTGAGTCTGAGAGTCATCACTTGCCTAATGCTACCGAGCCGTCGATATGTCTATGGTAGCCACAGCACTTCTTAACTGTTCGGAGTTAGGAGGTACGGCAATATGTCGACAGAAACTACTTAGCAGTTCTTGGATAGACGAGGACTTGTAAGGCAATCGTCTTCACCATTCGATTTCTCGTAATGATGTAACGGGACGAGCAGGTCCCGCATCTGATCTGATATGTAAGGGCTTGTAATTGTCGAAAGAGCTTGTAATAGGCCTAATAAGTATTTGACTTTGACTTATCATCAACTCAGCAGCATGAAGTGATGACTCTCAGACACACCTATCGGTCCATTAGATTCGGAGAAAATTGGATGTGACAGACGGACAGACAGACAGACACACGAGTGATCCTATAAGAGTTCCGTATATATAAGTTTTTTTTCCTTTTGAGGTACGGAACCCTAAAAAGTGAACAATAACACTTTTTGACAAAAAAAAAAAACAACCGACTTGTGCAAAATTACTTTAATTTCAGAAGTCGGGGCAAAAAACGCAGAACCAACGACACCGACTTCTGAAATTAAAGTTATCTTTCACTTTGTAGGGTTTTTGTTGGAACATGGTTTTTTTTTTGTAAAAAAGTTTTGTCTATCATCACACCTATCATCAATGAATTATGAACAAGCACCGTTATCAGACTCTTTTCTGATCACAGGTGCGACAACTACATTGTTCTTGCAATTTATGGGGCAGCTGCACAACCCGACCTTTAAATGTCAATATGGATGACATGTCTGGAGTGAAGATTATCAAGATTATGAGCCTAATTAGATTGCACATAGTCTGTGGAGGCCATATGTGTACGTGCACGTGCGTCGATATTTTGCGTACGTGAGGGATCGAGCGTTCAATGAGAGGCGATTAGTTTAGAAATAACATCGGTGATATTAGGAATACTGTACTGCTTTGCTGCGGATGGTAGTAATATTTCAAATAGAGAGGAGGATGCCCCACATATTCATAAAAGAAGACGTTATCTAATGGAATATGACAATGGTCCAATTATATTTGAGATATCCACAATGATTCTCGTCAATTCGACCCTTCGACGAGGAAGAGCTGCCTTCAAAGAAGCTTCAGATAAAGCAAACATAGCTAGACCATACAAGAATAGCATTATAGCTGCCCTGAGAATTCACATAGACAAAAATGTCCACGACGACTATTAGTTATTGTTAGAGTTCACAAAGGGTTGTTTGATAATTAATTCAATGATTGGACGCGATGCGTGCGTCATTATGAGAACTGAATGAAATTATTTTGCAAACGAAATGATTGTATGTGCTAATTGCATTGTTCGATTTATTATTGTCAATGGGATTATTTGTAAAAACGTATCCAGCGTTTGTCTTGTCAATATTACTTGATTTTCTTATCTCTGTTTCGAGTGTCGCTATTGTGTAGTCTAGTAATGACTAATGAATGATAATGATCAATAGTTTAATTGGATTCGAGAAAAACTCACGAAGAACGATTTCGATATTGTTAATATTGAGGTGTCAGGCTATGGGAATGAACTCTCTTTTATATGAAACTGTGCATTCTACTTGATTTGCAGTTGCTTTGTAATTAAGTAGAGTTACAGCTGTTTTTCGATCGATACAATTATTGCCGCGCAATGATTTGATTAGATCCGTGAAGGAAATACGTTAAAATTGGTCCCTTATCATGCAATTGTGTTTTTTTTTTTCAATGGCTGCATGCACCGGTTTGGTTTCACGCTTTGTGGGCGATTGGGCGGCGCTCGACCACGCTTGGCTGTTCACCGGCCATGCGGGTCTTTTCCGTATGCGTGCACTAGTTTCCAGCTAAAATACATACATGTATAATTTAATATTATTAATTCGATTTATCGCATTGTTACAAGCATTTTGTAGCTTTTATTTTTGTTTGTTTATGGTTCCATATTTGGTGATACCTACACCCTTTTGTTATTATTTGGGTTTGATGATAGCCTTTGAAATGTGCTAAATTGTTGGGCAGCTTAGAGCAATTTCAGATAGTACTTACTCATAAAACGACTTCACATCCGAAAACGTGTCACCAAGTGATGGAAAGCAAGATAAATCGAAGTTCCATGTTCACTCAATTTCAATCCCAGACAATTTGCGTAATTCATTTCTATTGTTTTGTTAGTCATTTTAATTAACGCCTATCAACACATGAACACTGCTTATGCACTTTAAAAATAATGAAGTATGTTGGTAATTATTTTTAAAACCTTTTGTAATAATATAAAAATATTATTATTTTTATTTTTTCTGCTGCACGAGATCGTGTATTGCACTTATTTGACCAGTTATCATCGCATACTGTATGAACAGTTACAAAACTGTGTTGTCCGAAAGCTTGATTTCAAATTCAAAGGTGTGACTAATGTGCCTAATATGCAAAATATGAACTTCGAGTATGTTTCGCACTATTTAATTAAACCCACTATCTTACATGTATTCATTCTCAGGGATTGAGGGGCTTGTGGCTAAGAAATATCAGCCGCACGAGTCGATCGATCAGGTTAAGCTACGCTTGCCGCGGTTGGTCCGGGGATGGGCGACCATTTACATACCAAGACACAAGCCGTTGGTGCCGGCTGTCATTCGTGGATCTTTGACAGTTGTTACGGTTCATCAGAAGCCCGAAAATCTGACAACCAGTCTTATCAAGGGGTATCGTATTGCCCAGTAACTGGGTTGTGGAGGTCAGATAGGCAGTCGCTCCATGTAAAATACTGGTATTCAGCTGCATTCGGTTAGACTGGAAGCGGACCCCAATATAGTTGGGAAAAGGCTGGGTGGATGATACATTCTCAGGGATTAATGTTAAATGTTTCTTTATTTCTTCATTAATTTGATAGATCGGACCGTTTCCTTTTACGCAACGTTTTCTCATTAACGTTAAATAAAACAATTAAGATACGTCTCACTCTATATTCACTCTTCCTCTATTAACACTGTTACTCCGCCATGAAGAAAATCTGTTTCAAATTACCACGATACAAAAATCTTCTTACATTTTTTGTTGCTCCACAATTATCTGAACAAACTTTTTGTCTGCCTCATTAGGTGTCGCAACAAAAAGTTAACGAGGATCATGTACGAGTAGATATCGATAGTGAAATCAATTGCAACGGATCTCGAGGTCTCATAATATCGAAAATTTACCCTAAAATGGATCGAGCAAGTCAGAGAGTGAAAGCACGCAACGCTTGATTGGATCGCGTTACTCCTAGCTTGTTTTGTTTTATTGGCAAGTGTCAACAGTTTGCCAACATCCAATTCGGACACGGTTGGTATCGTCAATTCTTCTTGGGTATTTACCAAGTTGTAAACTGTTAATAATTTTGCCACAGCTTAGGACCAAGTGTAAAAGAATACTATGGCAGCGTAGAATTATTTGGAAACATTGATTGTAATTGTTGAAGCATTTTCCTTTTACAAAACGAATTTCTGACTATGTCTACAGAGTTCAGTGTCTTTCAATGCAATAAAACCATCATCATATATTTATTACCAGACATAAAATAATGCATAGTAATTAATAACATAGTAGTTGCTTTAATCAACTGACGTTTGTAAAGGTATACAATCTTTTCACAACAATTTATTTGTTTGTTCACCTCAGCATTTTTTGTTCATTAATCAACACATTTTTTTCTGCAACCTGGAATCTAGTCTGCTTAGTTCTTTTTCTACTTGATAAACAGTTGTTCTTTCTTGTCATGTTTCATTGCCTGTCTTACGAGGGTGCTTTACCATGCCTAAATATGGTTGTCACCATTCCTGAGTTCCTGACGAGAAAATTGGGGATGCGTAAACTTGAGATTCGATCCGACTTAACCAAGTCAATAACATTTTTAGTTAAACCATTGTCCCAATAATTGTCTAGATTTGCCCCAAATATTTCTTACAATATATAAATATCCAGAATAATGCTGATTCAACAAGTAAGCATCGTAATTGTGACACCAAAATTTAGTCAAAGTTTTGACGTCACAATAATGTAGAATGTATCGAATTCGGTATAGTGATGAATAACTGAAATGATATAGTTGATGAAGTTGAGTATATGGCTATAGGTAGATACCTAATGCACCTACGTATAGCCGTATGTGTTGGAGCAATCAGAGCATTACTTCCCTATGTATTAGTTACTTATGGATTTTTTTTTGCCTTTTCCAGTTTGCCCTCTAAGCATAGCGTGTTAGGGCACGCCGCGATAGCGGCGGTAAGGCCCCTCTTTGAGGAGTGGCTAGAGAGGCGTCACGGCGCCCTCACCTACCGCCTGACGCATGTCCTCACCGGACACGGATGTTTCGGGAGGTTCCTGCACATCATCAGGCGGGAGGATACGCCCGGGTGTCACCATTGCGAGGATCGCCCTGAGGACACGGTGGAGCATACGGTGGAGGTCTGCCCGGCTTGGGCAGAGCACCGCCGTGTCCTCGTAGAGGCGATCGGCAGCGGCGGCGACCTCTCGCGCCCGGCCCTGGTCCAAGCCATGGTCCGGGGTGAGAGGGAGTGGGAGGCAGTCACCTCCTTCTGCGAAGCAGTCATGCTAGCGAAGGAGGTGGCGGGATGGGCGAGGGAGAGAGCTGAGAGAGCCGCCCGCCCCAGCCGCCGCGGTAGACGCTCCGGGCGTCGGGAGCCGCGTGACGACTCCCGGCCACCGTAGGCGCGGGCCTGCGGACGGCGAGTAATGGGTAGCTCGCCGTCCGATCAGGACCAGGCCCGTGCCGGACGGCGCGTATGTGTTCCACGCGCGCCTCAAAGAGATGTCAGCATCGAAGGAGGGGCCCGTCAGGGCCGAAGCCTGCCGGGGCAGCGGGATTGTCCGAAAGGGTTACCGCTGCCCCGGAACATAAAGGGCTAAGGAAGGAACACGGATGGGTTTTAGTCAGTAAGAGTCTGACACTCCCTTCCGCTCCACCCAGAGCGGGAGGGGTCATTGGATGATTTCCCATCCTTAAAAAAAAAAAAAAAAAGCATAGCGTGTTAGGTAACTTTAAAAATAATGTTTTTTCTCGGGTCTCCATTACTTTTTTGTATCTTTACCCGTACATTTGGTTATCATACGTGTGTCCTATTTTTTTTAATTGCCATTTGATGACTTATCGCGTGTTCTAACATAATTGATGTACACACTGCACGCAAAATATGGCGTTGTAAATGATATGTTCGTTCCTTCATAACTAGCGTTTTTTCATAAAATGACTCAGCCTTGTTTCTCCTATTAGGAGTAGACCTTGATCTTTCTAATTTAAATCATCTTATATTTTGTATTGCTATACCACTTATAAAATCCAATTTACAAAGTTGAAGCCAACTTCGTTTATTAAAACCTCTTTGTAGACAATGAAGGACTTTTGGGGCTTCACTTTTGCAAACAACCATTACAATGCTTATAATAGAGTTTATTGTTCTATATCATGTATTTCAAACCTTGACCTTTACGAAAATCTGAGACTTAGGTATTGGAAATAAGAACATTTTTCAACGACACAACGCATGCTTAATGGAACATTGACCCATTACTAGATAGGTCAGAATAATTTCTGGATTTTTTTTACTCAGATCTCTTCAATAGTTAATCATACGTTCAAAATTCAAGCATTCATCAAATCAAATCAGTTTTAATTTTATGCGTCAACAAGTAGGATAAGTCCTCATAGCGAGATCTTCTTTTGCGGTTTCCCAAAAATCATCTCTTTTGAGTTAAGTCAGTATTCATAACTTCGTTTGTTAAAATTTCGTTGCGGTACTGAACCTGAACACAGAATTTAGGTATAGCGAAGCTATTTGCATACGTATGTACGCGTGCACAAATGCGGTTTACATTTACCTCTCGAAATACGACAATGAATACGATACCTAGTGTGCACGATTAAATTTTTTGCGAAGAGCGAATTTTAATAATTTACCGGTTGGTCGACCACATCGGCCAGTGATGCGTCTGACTGACGTGATTCTGACTGACGTGACATCAATCAAAGCAAATATTACGAAAGGATCTACATCATTTTGTAAATATTATGTCACAGTTCACATTATTGCCCCTCCTATTTGCAGTGTCACTTGCAAATTTCTACTGTATTGTACACAACATGTTTCGCAAACTATATGTTCACTGTTGGTTCTGTTTCAACGTTGCAATGTTTTCGCAGGTGTAAAATGTTTGTCACCACTCCGCTTCGGGCAAACTTTTTCTGTTTCATGTATAAAGAGTTTGTTTTGTATTATCATGCAAATAGTGTCTCCTTTCTGTGTAGCGACTCGCGTTATTACGGCTTCCCTAAAAGGCTTTCTATACTATAATAGTTGGCAACAACTTGAATAGATTACTTTTATTGCGACCTAAAAACTATCATTGTTTTAGAGCCATTGGAATGCTCTGAATACAGATTTTAAGTTATAATTGTGTTGAATTAATAATATATTATTAAATTCATGAGCAGACGATCTAACAATACCTTTTGTATTCATTACTAGCAGCGCCCTGAGGTTTCACCCGCGTTAGTTTCAATCCCGTGGAAAATCGGGATAAAAAGTATATGTGTTAATCCTGGTTATAAACTATCTGTGTACCTTTCATCCAAATCCGTTTTTGCGTGATTGAGTAGGTAACAAACATCCAAACATCTTCACAAACTTTCACATTTATTATATTAGTAGGATCGCTTTCTTCTCTAGCTTGTTGTCTTGTGCACGGTGTCAACTCGCTTACGTTATGAATTCCAAGAAAACACGTCTGTTATGGAATCTCCTATAAAACAATCCGATATTATATGATTTTTCCGTTTATTATTCTTGCCAATATCTTCATAACATACGATTGTTGGCCTCGTTGGTCTAGTGGTCGCAAGCGCTAATGCTGAGCATGAGGTCCTAGGTTCGATTTACAGGTCAGGCAAAGGGGCCGTCTCCACGAGCGATATTATCGTCTTGGCACGCATTTCTATACACTCTTAGAACGTGTCTCCACACGGCGATATCATCGCGGCGAAAAGATGGTACGGCGAGACTATCGCCGCGATTCTCTCGCTCGTGGAGACGGCCCCAAAGTGTTAAGTATTGGATTTTTCTATCTAGAATTTTTCAATAGCAGCCCGTAGCCTGGATTTGTGGCCGGTGGAAAATTCTTTAATCCAACGGGAATAAAATCAAATTCTACTGAGATAGTGACGAAAATTTTAAGCTGTTTTTGCGACAATGATTGTTGTATGCACTTTAATATCGGAAAAATAATTTATGGAGACAAGCCAAAACTTAATCTAGAAGATGTGTACACTGATTCAGAATCTGAGAATGAGGCTGGACCTAGTTCTGCTGTAGTAGAAGCAGTCAAAACTGGAGATTATACTGTTGACAAGCCAAAACTTAATGTAGAAGATTTGTACACTGATTCAGAATCTGAGAATGAGGCTGGACCTAGTTCTGCTATAGTACAAGCATTTAAAACTGGAGATTATATTGTTGTGAAATTGCTTGGCAAAACAAATATGGAATATAGATATGTGTATTGGATTTTTCTATCTAGAATTTTTCAATAGCAGCCCGTAGCCTGGATTTGTGGCCGGTTGTTGACAAAAGGTTCGCCCCCTATTATATGGGACTTAAACATAACTAACAAAATGTGGGTGTACTATAGGTACACCCCAGCCCAACCCAAAGGGAAACGAGGCGTGATGTTATGGATACAATTGTTGACGAACGTTAGTGGTCGTCACTTGCCATAAAGCGGCCTAAGTACACGTTAATAAAGCGGTTAGCACAGTTAGTAAACACCACAAGAGTTGTTTTGTATAAATTGGTTCATATTAATTTACTTGCGTTACCGAAAAAAAAAAACTTGCCTTATCCGACCTCAAAATAATGAAAATAGCTTTGCTAAGTTCGCTAACATTACAGCTGACGCTGAAAACCCTTGCACCCTTTCATAAGCAAATTAGTTGTGCTTATTATTTCGCATACAGACACAAAATATCATCGTCCTCATCATTTCAGCCCAGGATCACCCACCGCTGGGTATAGGCCTCCCCTATCTTTTGGCATACTACCCGGTTCCGTACGTCCCTCATCCAGGTGATTCCCGCGACTTTGACGACATCGTCAATCCAACGCGCTTTTGGACACAAAATATACGAAAACATAATAACTTATTCACTTAATTTTATGACCACTGTTATTGCTTCTACAGTTTTAAAAGAACAGAGCGTTTCTCAGTTTGCCGTAAATCGTCGACAAAATACGTAACATAGTGGTTATGTATTTGACAATGACGTGAAGAACTCTGTAGATTGTGTAAAAACGTGGGACTACGAATGTTCCTAATATCTCGTTAGTATGACAAATGTGCTAGATACACTAGATGTGTTTTTATACACATTATGTATAGGGAATGTTTGATGTGGCTTCGAAGTCGTGAGCATTCGTAATCGGTGTGAAGTGATACCTGAGGCACGTATTAAATACAAAAGGTATATGCAGAGAAACATAATTATTCATACTATCTTACAGATCCCGATCTCAAAGTGCGATCGTGCCTTCCAAAAATTAATAAATATTTATTCAGAATTAAAACTGGTATAATATTATTATGATTAAAATCTTAGAATTAATTTACAAACGTGTTATATTGCTAGACGCCTGTTATGTACAAGGAAAAACCTGTACCACATGCGTCAGGAGAAAAAAAAAGAACTTGAAAATAACTGACGAAAAGATCTTAAAAATGGATGAAGGAAATAAAATCTCGAAAAAAAAAACTTACAAACCCCTCGAGCATCTAAACCTTTCAGAGCCACTCAACAACGTGATTGCGAAGACTCAAGTAAAGACAACCGAAAATTCGCGCACCGGCTGCCAGCTTTTCCTTGGGGACACTAAGTTTTCGCAGTTTGATCAGATTATGATTATGATATTATCTTTTAGGCACCTGTTACAACGCTCACAGAAGCCAGGAAGATATGAGATGACCCTATTCTAAAGCAAAGGCCACACACAGCGCTAAGAATGCAACATACTCATCCAACATCAAATGTTAACTGTTAACTCCCATCAGTTTAATATCGTACGGAAATAAACGATACACTGTCTTCAAAACAAACAGGGCGTGCGTTAATAAAATTAGAACTTAAAATTCCATGCAACGGCCCGTAGATTGCCCAAAAGTACCGTTGCAGTTAATCTTTCTAATTAAGCACCTCAAAATTTCTTTGCCGTGGGCACAGTAAACGCACAGTGAATGTGAACAGCACTCGCTACGTGTAATGTCTATTTCATACACAATTACACAGCTATAACTCTTACAAGTTTGTAATTAGCTTGTTTGTAACTTAGGTTTCACAGGCTTTCTATATTCACTTGCGGTATACACAGATTGTATTGAAAACCTTTATGGTTGATTGATTAGTAATTTTAGATCTTCTAGTAACCGTGGTTTTCGCTCGAACGATGTAAATTGAAAATTAGGTCTCGTAGAGAGTTTTTGCGGCAATGACTGAAAGGTAAACATCGATCATGTAGGTAGATATAATCGATTGGATATTTTGATCGTCTTTAATTAATTATTCGTCAATTCGCTTCTCTTTTGCATACCACTTACAGAACAGTCGTGATTCTGTATTGCTACAATCGTGCTGTGGCATCCAAACAAATGTGATTTAGCACGAATAAAGCTTTTTGTTATTTTGCCCCTCATTATTGAAGGTCGGTTACTCATCCTCTGCAAATTCTATTACACACTTTCAGTTCTCACAATTAAGAACGTTGTACGCTTTAATACGAATACCATTAAAACCACCTTCGAAACCGTTCTCAATGATTTTCTATGACATAAAATCGCAGGAAATGCCTCTCTCATTAACCGATTACCTAATGAACCGACCGGATCTCTTATAATAATTTTCCGCCTCATTGTTCAGAACGCCATCCTTGTCCCTATTCACAGACGAAAATAATATGTACTCGTAATAGTAACATTTATTTTAATCGATGCAGATTACTCGACACGTTCGCCCGAGTACACAAATGTAATAAGTGGTTATAGAAATGATAATAAAAAATAAGTACTCGAGAATGTGGCTAACGCTAACGGTAAGATAATAATGCTGGTTGTTACTTGTTATTTATTCATCGCGGCGCATGTAGAGCGGCCATCGAAACGAATTCGTCTCGTAAAACGTATGTATACGAGGTGTATCACGATCAGTGATTGGGCCATCAAGTGATAATGGAACACCAGATTTTTTTGCTAATACCCGTTGTCACGAACATGGAAAGCTATTAATAGAAGCAAAAAGCAGACTGCTCTCAGGCTAAAATTGGGTTGAAAAATAAAAGTATAATATATGAACTTTTCAGCATTCTTCATTGCCAAAGTTTGATTTTAACTATGAATGGATATTGAATTTATTCAAACCAATAAACATTCAATGTGAGTCAGAGCATTTACACAAAAAAATGGTTCAAACTTTATCACAATAACATTTATGTTAGATGGGAAATCTTCTATTGTAGTATTTTTTATCCGAATAATATCAGCCGTAGCCATTGGCCATAATGGCCATAGTCAACTCACCTACTGCGTACTTCACAGACGTTTGTCCTTGTACAGCACCTAGATTGCAATATTAATCATTATCTAGTAACTTACCTACAGCAACATTGTTTAAACCAGTGACAATACAATTTTAGAATATCTTGCTACGACACTTTGTAACGATTGTTGGTAAACCTAGTAGAAGTTTACACTTGAGTTATTGTTTCCCAACCTTCTCACACTAAAAATCGATATGTTTGACAATTGAGTAAGCCTTTTTCTGGGCTTAGGATATTGTAATTACTCAAGTACGAAATTGACTTTTGGAGGCCAAATGGCACTCGGCCGGCCGTGTAAAACTGATTTTATCGGTATTTGGTTATATTAGAAGCATATATAAACATAATTATAATAGAATTCTAGACAGATTGTTGAGTTAGAATCCTAGTATGTGTGTGTAGTGGTTACAAGTACGTATGCATGTGTGTGTGCCCTTATATTAATTAGAATATTGTACTTTAAAAACAGTCGCAAATAAATCAGCAAAGAGCAAACACGTATTTCTATTACCCAAAATTACAACAAGCAAAAGTGAACCTTATTCCTATAACATTTTGGTCGACATCGAGCCGGATATCAGTTCGACTTACGACTTTCAAGCACCGAGCGCTAATACAAAAGGACGGCTCGCGCGCCGAGCGGAGAACAAAAGAAAGAATTTGTTGTAAAAAATAGATGTTCATTTTTAAGCCTCATTAGTGAATACAGTGACAATAACATTATAAGTTATAACCTTATAACTGCTTACAAATATACGAAGAAACGATCTATTTGGCAAGTTGAAGGCTTACTACAACAAATATGGCGAATACACCGGAACAATTACTAAACATATTAGAAGATACAGCTTTGTTGTTAGGAAAAACACAATCAAATCTTAAGAAATGTCCGAAACAACGTTTAACAAAAGGATACATAGAAACAAGAATTAAAAACATTGAAGAATATTGGTCTACGTTCAAAAATGCACATATAGAACTAGTGAAGTGTGTTCCGAAAGCGAATCGACAGGACATTCCATATTTTGTGAATGAAGATTATTTTCTTCAGGAAGATTTGTATATTTGTTTACTAGCCGATCTTAATGATTTAATGAGTGCATACCACAAGCCGTCGCCGTCGATGCAAACTGATAATAACAACAGCGGTTCTGGTCCATCAATGGAAGTGCAAGTCAAGTTACCGAGGATTCAACTACCAACCTTCTCAGGTATTTATGATGAGTGGCCTGCTTATCAAGATCTGTTTACGTCATTAGTGCACGATAACCCAACACTAAATAAAGTACAAAAGTTGCACTATTTGAAAAGTAGTCTTACGGGAGAAGCCCTGTCGCTCTTGAAGCACGTGCAAGTTACAGAGGTTAACTATGACGAGTCGTTTAGTATGCTCAAGGCGCGTTTCGGCAACAAGCGTATTATTATCAATTCAATACTAAAAAGATTGTTTACCCAGAAGAAGATATCTGTGCAAACAGCGAATAACATTAAATCAATATTGGATACGACTACAGAATGTCTGAATGCACTGAAAAATCTGAATTTATCAACGAGCTCCTGGGATCCACTAATTATATTTTTAGTTGTTCAAAAATTGGACCCAGAGACGCATCGTGAATGGGAAGATGTTGCTTACGAGGATAATGACGATGAGTTACCTAAATGGTATGCACTTAACAAGTTCTTACAATCGAAGTTCCGCACGCTCGAGCTTGTCACGCCTCCGACCAGAGAGAAACCAACACCTAAGGGAAAGGAATACGCTGTTCACATATCAGCTTCAAATGCTACTACCTCTTCGAAACCAAGAAGCTGCGCTATGTGTAAGGAAGACCACACATTGTGTCATTGCGAGGGCTTTATCAAGCTTAATCCAACAGAGAGGTGCGAGTACCTGAAACAACACAATCTATGCTATAATTGTCTGGCCCCTGGACACTCAGCTTATAGGTGTCGCCTGAAGATGTCCTGTCGTAAATGTCACAAACGTCATCACACGCTTACGCATCAATCCACGCCCATGACGTCACCAAATCAACCAGACAATAAGAACCAACTAGAGAAAGAAGTTGAAACTCATCAAGATTCTGCAAAATCAGCCGAAACCAAGGTTACGCTTTCATCGCATGTCGCTGCTAATTTGTCCACTGCATTACTGGCCACAGCCCTGGTACCAGTGAGAAATTACGAATCGGGACAAGTGACAGTGCTCCGTGCGCTAATTGACCACGGCTCCCAAGCTACATTTATGAGTGAAAGAGCGGCCCAGATGTTAAGATTAAAGAGAACGCCTGTGAATGGCTCCATCACTGGAATCGGCTCAACCAAAACAAATGTTAAACATGCTGCAGAAATCGAACTACTCTCCAGACACGACGCTTGTTTCAACTTGAAGATCAAAACGTACATCATGTCTACGCGACTCACTGCCAATTTACCATCACAAACCATCTCCACCAGCACCTGGCCGCATCTGCAAGGACTTAATCTGGCAGATCCAAGCTTCAATAAATCAGGACGAGTAGATTTATTACTAGGTGTTGACGTGTGTGCCCAAATCATGAAGGGTGAAGTTATCAAAGGTCCCCCAGGAACACCGTGTGCTCAAAATACCACCCTGGGTTGGATCCTGTTTGGGCACGTAGAAAACAAACTACCAGGAGATGAAATTATCGTCATGCACCTCAATCTTGATCTAAATGATATGCTAAAACGAATGTGGGAACAAGATCCATACGACAAACGAGAACCCACAGCGGAGGAACGAAAGTGCGAGGAAATCTACGAGACCACAACTATAAGAAATAAAGACGGACGGTATATTGTGACGTTACCAAAGAAATCAAACATGCTACTATCAACCCAAGGAGATACGAGAACAATAGCATTAAAGAGATTATATCAATTAGAACAAAGATTCAAGAACAACCCAAACCTAAAGAACGACTATGCTACAGTCATGAAAGATTACGAAACAAATTACATGGAAGAAGTACCAACCCAAGAAATGACCAATCCATCTGTGTACCTACCGCACCACGCTATAGTTAAAGAACAGAAAGAAACTACCAAATTAAGAACTGTATTCAACGCTTCTCAAAGGGGAACAAACAATGTATCACTCAATGATGAACTGATGGTAGGACCACAGTTACAAGATGACATGAGAAGCCTTATCATGAGATGGCGTATGAGAAGGATTTGCTTCGTGGCTGATATCCAGAAAATGTACCTGCAAATTATCGTTCACGAACCGGACAGAGATCTGCAACGAATACTGTGGCGAGTTAGTGATCAAGAATCTGTCAAAGACTATCGTCTTACCAGAGTCACGTTTGGAACTGCTTCTGCTCCTTACTTGGCAGTAAGGACCTTGCATCAAGTAGCTAGAGATGAAGGACTAAACCATCCTGAAGCTTCGGAAATTATAAGACGCGACTACTTCATGGATGACATGATGTCTGGTAAAGACAATCTACCAGATGCAGTAAAGGTGGCAAAGGAAATAGACGCCATACTACAGAAAGGCGGGTTCAGATTGAAAAAGTGGTGTTCCAACGACGCTGACTTTCTTAAAGAATTTGAAGAATCTGAGAGAAGCTCTCATGTGAAACTAGACATAACTTTAGACGGAATCACACAAGCGTTAGGATTACACTGGAACATGGGCAAGGATCGATTCCAATACAGCCTGAACCTACCTGCAACGACAAAGACCACTTCGAAAAGAACAATCCTGGCTGACTTACAGAGATTATTTGACCCACTAGGCTGGCTGGCACCTTCTGTTTTGCCTGCAAAACTTCTCATTCAAAGATTATGGATGCAAGGAGTATCATGGGATGAAGAAGTAGACGGAACCATTGCCGCTGAATGGAACAGCATACGAGAATGTTTCCAACTATACTTACCTGATATCGAAATAGACAGATGGCTTCATACTACTGAAACTATAATGAATAACGTCACTATCCACGGCTTCTGTGACGCATCCTCCCGAGCTTATGCCGCAGTTGCTTATCTAAGAGTACGAACAGACACTGGTGACGTAAAGACATCAATCATAGCGGCTAAAACGAAAGTAGCACCAACTAAACCTCAATCCTTACCTCGTCTGGAACTCAGTGGAGCCGTACTACTTGCTGGACTTTTGAAACAGATAAGGGAGGCAATGAATATACCCACCTGTCAGATATTCGCATGGACCGACTCCACTATTGTACTTTCCTGGCTATTCGGTGATCCTACCAGATGGAACACATACGTTAGAAACAGAGTAGTTGAAATACTTGACAACATCGGCAATCATAATTGGTACCATGTCAAGTCGCCAGAAAATCCTGCTGACACTGCGTCGCGAGGACAGTCCTTACTTGACCTGAAGGACGATGAACTATGGTGGAAGGGTCCAGAGTGGTTGAGAGAAGGAGAAATCCACTACAGCAGACCGAAGGCGATGATGACAGATCTGGAAAGAAAGGAAACATTACAAGTTAATCTAAAGCTTGGTAATGAGAAAAGTATAGCTACAAGATTTGATAAATGTGACACATTACAAGAACTGCTTAAGGTGATACTGTACTGCAAAAGATTCTTAAAGGGAAGAAAATTAGAAAACAAAGACTCACCTGTAAACACGAAGGACTTGGATGAGGCGCTGAAAACCTGCATAAGAGTAGCACAGAAGGATAGCTTTGAAGGAGAAATACAGCAACTGAAAACAAAGGTACAAATTAAAAGGAATAGTAAATTAAACAATTTAAAACCTTACCTGGACGATGATGGAATCCTCAGGGTGGGCGGAAGACTGCGTCACTCTGACCTAAATGAAGATGGAAAACACCCGATTATTCTTGATCGAGACAACAATCTTACGTTTCTCCTCGTCGCCGACGCTCACCTGAAGACGCTGCACGGCGGAATTCAACTTATGCTATGCTTCCTGCGAACTAGATTCTGGATCCTGAAAGTAAAGACTTTAGTTAAATCCAAGATAAAAAAATGTCTTATTTGTGCGAAATTAAATGCTACTGCAAGGTCACAACAAATGGGAGACTTACCTCGCGTTCGAGTTACCCCTGCGAAACCTTTCTTGAATACAGGCATAGACTTCGCAGGTCCGTATCAGATTTTAATGTCTAGAGGCAGGGGTGCAAAGACGAATAAGGCATACATCGCTCTTTTTGTCTGTATGTCGACAAAAGCGATTCACCTAGAACTAGTGGGAGATCTCACGTCAGATGCCTTCATCGGAGCCTTCCGAAGGTTTGTAGCGAGACGCGGAAGATGCGCTCAGATATGGAGCGACCAAGGACGCAATTTCGTTGGGGCAAATAGGATACTAGCCGCAGATTGGGCTGAAGCTAATTTACAATTCGACGGTCCAATCGTCGAGAAGTTAGCTATAGAGGGAACAAAGTGGCACTTCATCCCGGCCTATAGTCCTCACATGGGAGGACTGTGGGAGGCGGGGGTGAAGTCTATGAAACATCACTTAAAACGGATCGTAACCAATCATTTGACCTACGAAGAGATGAGCACCTTGCTATGCCAAGTTGAGGCTTGCCTCAACTCTCGGCCTCTAAACATAATAGACGACACGGACACCGACAACCTTCAAACACTAACCCCCGGTCATTTTCTTATCGGTGAAACCCCTATCACTGTACCGACTCCAGACCTCAAAAATATCCCAATGAGTCATTTGTCAAGATGGCAACATCAGCAAAGATTATTGACTGACTTCTGGCACCGATGGCAACAAGAGTACCTGTCAAGAATGCAACAACGGTCGAAATGGCACAACAAAGTAAAGGAGTTTGACATAGGACACATTGTGCTCATAAAATCCGATAACTTACCTCCGGGTAAATGGATGATGGGACGTATAGTAGACAAACATCCAGGTACTGACGGTGTGACGCGGGTGTACAGTGTGAAGAGTGGTGATAGTGTTGTGCAAAGATCCTTTAATAAGTTGTGTTATTTACCAATAGACATTGAAACTTAACTTTTCATTCGTGTTAATTAATTGTGCACTTAAACTTGCTTGAATACTGAATGTAATTCAATAGTTATCCTTGTATTTTTTTGTTATGTTTATGATACTTATTTTGTTAAAGGGCAAATAGGCCCTTTGGTGGGCGGTATGTTGAGTTAGAATCCTAGTATGTGTGTGTAGTGGTTACAAGTACGTATGCATGTGTGTGTGCCCTTATATTAATTAGAATATTGTACTTTAAAAACAGTCGCAAATAAATCAGCAAAGAGCAAACACGTATTTCTATTACCCAAAATTACAACAAGCAAAAGTGAACCTTATTCCTATAACACAGATGATTATATTATTTATTGAGCTGTATTCTTAAACTAGGTAGGTACAAAAAAAATGACCACAACCTATTGAACGTTTTTTGACTCATTGTCCTCGCTCTCACTCGGATCTAGGTACGTGATTTATCAATCTTCGTTTAAGTACTTTTCAATTTGTCAGTGACGCATTTGCACATTCGTTTGATTTGTTTCAAGTAGGTACCTACATGTTATTGAAGATACTTGTTTTATCTTAAGAATTGAAGATGGTGAAATCTTCCGCTGCTGCATCGATCGGCAGTGCCGTCGTGATTGTATAAACATTTAGACATCCAACACTGTATGCAATCTAAATACTCATCATTACTCGCATTTATTGACGACACGGTTGGCGCAGTGGATGAGCGATTGACTGCTGCGCAAGCATGTCGCGGGTTCGATTCCCGCACGGAACAAATATTTGTACGACCTACAAGTATTTGTTCCGAGTCTGGGTGTTTTATGTATAATATGTATGTATTTACAAAAAAAAAATGTATATAAGTAGTGTATCAGCCATCTCGTTAACATAACACAAGCATTAGGTTGCTTAGCTTGGGACTAAATGGCGTTGTGTGAAATGTCCAAGGATATTATTTATGAAAGTGTCATTATGTATGTACATGTACACGCGTCCATAATTTGCATATTGTTACGTCTCGCCGGATGAAAATAAACAATCGACAAATCCGGCATTAACATCTAATCACGACGGGCAGCTTAATGTCATAACACATTAGTGAATTGCTATTATAATATCACGCAGCTGGTGTGGATATAGACACGGCCTTGCTCTGACGCAATTGTGAAGAAAGTGAAACTAAGAAACCTCCAAAACGTAGTGTCATTGAATGAAAAGTCCGTCGATTGTTGCGGTCGTTTGTCAACAGTCTATAGGCCGGCCATTACCGCCAGAACGCGCTTTCTCGGCACCGTACCGTACTGCCATTGTAGATAACATAACTAGTTTTCGTTAATTGACTTGGAATTATTCAAAACCGTAAACCAATACGTCTAGCGGAAACGATTTTATACAATCCTGCAAACTTTCCTTTTCTAGAGTCTAGACTCTAGCTAGAGTTCAGCAAGTACTTAACGCAATTCATTGCGAATGCAAACAGAACGGGCTGATTTTCCAAATTTGGTGTCCACTATAGTATTGTTAACAGTTAAAGCATAGTAAGGCTAAGTTATTGTTCCAACCCAACACAAATGTGACCGTTGAGATAGTTCATTCTCCTTTCAACTTTCTTTATAGAAACCAAAGTTACTTAGTTTCACACAATCCCCGAGCTGACCCAAAGATTGATAACTTCATAATGTGAATCATCTATCTTCCAAACTGTTCCATTCTGTTTTCAGATGGATACATGTGCGTCATTCAGTTATCTAAAATGACTAAACTTGAAGACAGTACTGAATGTGACCTCAGGCAAAAATGTTTAATAAGTGGCTATCTGTATCATGCTGTAGCGGTATCTACAACGCCACATGCGAACAACGCGTCATACTGACGTCAAGCAAAATCCTGCATCTCGCATGCAGAGTTTACCGCGTAACTATAGATACAACGGCCCGACATGAATCATCGGGCAGTTGCCCGCCAGACACAACACCCGTCTGGTCGGAGGATCCTCCCTTTTCTATAGAGTATGAGTGAACTTTACACCCTGTTCCCCTGTTCCTGTTCTGTTTACCTCTATAATGCTATGTTAGAGCCAGCGAAGTTTGAACAAAGCTCCAGTCCAATATATCCGTCAATGTATCCGTTTCTGTATGTTTCCAGATGATGTCCTTTTAGCAAATGATACAAAAGCAAAACAAGGAAAGCAGTGGTTCGGACAGGCTGTCAATTATATTAACGACTGAATGTGGAACTCCATATTGTTTACGGTAACAATAGCAATCGTGTCACACACATACGAATTCGATTCAATATAACATTATTTATGTTATTTACAAAAAAAAAACTTCCAGTCTGTCTACCGAATCTACAGTTGCACGTTTATTTTATCTCTGGAGATACCTACAAATCTTTTCGTACCTCGATAACAATGGTATGTCGCAAACTCACAATGTAATGTTGAAATTCGACCCTGCTGCATTTATCAGCACTTTGAAAACGACATCGACATTCTCTGTGGTTTAGAGCATAAGCACTCTTATCGCACTGATAAAGGTTTAGTAAGTTATTGACAAAACTGTGTCAAAATTGTTCATTGAAACATTGACTTACATGGAATAGTGCTTATGTAATAGATTCCTTTGATTACGATGATACACAATTTGTTGTAGTTTCGCTAAGCTTCGTAACACTAATTACGAGTCATGTTTCAAATTGTGGTTAATTAAAACTGGATTAATTTGCACTTAACAGGCCAGTAGACCAGTTCATTCGTTCACGTATTTTATAATGCTCCTGATTTAACGTTCGAGAAAATTGGACGTCGTCAATAGGAAAATCGAAAAGGTGTTTTTAACGACTACTAATACAATTTTAATTACAAAAAAAAACAGTTAACTGTGCTGATAGTCTAATATCTGATAGCCTAATAGCCAAGTTTCTAATTTACGTTTGAAATGTCAATTGCAAGCATTAATTGTTAGCGTTAGCAAGATCTGAGAAGCATCGCAGAGCATCTAAGTACCAAGTTTACGAAACATCTGATTACTATAAACTAGGTCTTGTGGCAGAAACTGATAAAAAATACAGATTGTATTAATTTATTCACCTCATAAACTTAATTATTTGTCCAAATTAAGACCAGTACCCGCGTGGAAACCTGTGAGTTTAAACATACTTGACAAGCATTTTTTTTTTAATATTTATTCTATATCAATTCTAAAAAGAAGCTTAATAAAAATCGGTGTTTTAATCAGGCTTTTTAATTCTACCGACTGAGAAAACGTGGTGATGATTTCATGCCCTAAAAAAACAGGATTAACTGGTTAAAATAATGCCGATTTATTTAATTCGGTTTGAACTGAGACATTATGGTCCTACCTTAATAACTTTTGTTTGGACGTAAAACCAACCAATTCAAAAAGATTTAGCAATAGAGTTTTTATAATGCAACAACACACAATGGTCGCGAAGGAAGAGAGTCGTGAATTGTGGACGCCGTGTCCGGGACGCACTCGACCATAACGCAATTTTACGCTGGGGCGCACGGCGACATTACTTGTGTTCCTTTAAAAAAAAACCTGCCTGCAAATGACTGTGTGATTTACTAAATTGCTGCTACAGTATTGTGTGCGATGCTTGTTTTAGCTGGCTAAAGGTAAAATACTGGCCTCAGATTTGATCGCCTTACCCGATGTGATCTTGCGAAAACCTGCCATTTGGCTTGCATAGTGCATAGTGCATAGTGTTCTGATAATTCGTCACCCTGAAAGAGTCGAATGTGAGCAATTTAAATAACTTTATTGTGGTTGTTTCCAGACGGGCGGTGCAGACAGCGCCAGCGGCGGGTCAGGTGGCTCGGGCATGGAGTGTCTACAACTGCGCTCGCCACCCGGACCATTTCACTACCTCATCTCGGAGCAGGCTAAGTCCCTCGTCGCTCTACAGGTTAGTCATAAAAGAACTAGGTTCCTTAATCAATTACCGATTCTGTAAACATCCAGTGCAAAGCAGAGTTAAAGTGGGTGATGGACTAATGGCTCGCATTCAGGCGAAAGCATTCTCCATTTTGACCACACCTAGCTTTCAAACAATGAGTTTTGTTACCACTGCGAACCGCATTATCCTACAATCTATGTTGATTGGTGAACGTTTTTTTTTATTAGTATTATTTATGAATATCTCCTATTAATTAGGAACTCCAGAATGAAGTCGGAGCTTTACTTGAGTTTCGCGACCTCGTCATCGAGACATTCCCGAACCTGCGCTCCAAGATGGCGCCGTCCACGCCCGCGAGCGGCACACGTCGTGACTGGGAGCCCGGCGTGCGCGTGCGCCGCAAGCTGGCGGCCGGAGCCGGAGACGCTGCGCGAGCCAAGCCGCAGCCCTCCGTGCAGGACTCCGGCTTCAGCACTGAGACCTCCTGCGGGAAAGACGCGCACTCCTCCTCAGCGTCGGCCTCTGCGTCCGCCACGCGCTCGCGCCCTCTCGAAGACGAGCTGTGGGCGCTGCTCGACGTCATCCAGAGAAAGGGAGTTCGCCTACGTGACGAAGCAGAACAGCTACGTGGCGAGCTCGATGATCGGCACCCCGTTGACACCGTGGAGGAGTCGTTCGCGCGCGCGCTCACCGACGGAGCGTGCGGCTCGTGCGCCGACACCGCGCGCCTTCGCGCCGAGCGCGACGCGCTACTGCTGCGCGCGGCGCAGCTGGAGGCGGCGGCGGCAGCCAGCCCGCCCGCGTCGCGCTCGCCGCTGGGCCGGCTGGACGTGGCTCTCGACACTCCCTCGCGCCCGCCGCGCGTGGCCACGCCAGACTCCAAGAAGTTCGCGGCGATTCTCCTCGAGAGCAATCCTGTCGAACTTCAGAGGCAGCTGCTCACCTCCACCGTTCAGAATCAGGTATGCTTTCAATTGTTGACCAACGTTCGATAATTTGGAATAAGTGAACAGAATTATGTGAATGAGAATTTACACCGTCTGGGCCAAGTTCTAAAGGATGGGTCCTATTAAAATGTTTCCTACTTGAATCAGTCCGCCTATGACTCTGTTGTATTTAATCATCAAACGTATTGTTTAGTGCGCCGATTTAATCTTCTCAGACGTGTATGGAACTTGCGGTAAGGTGTCAATTTTAGGAAATTTCTTACCTTTTGGATCGTTAGAAATCTGTGTTGCATTAACAAAAAGATAAAAACTGTTAAAGTTGTTAATTGCAGAACGAGTGAGGTAACGAAGTACGTGCCATTCGTTCTTCAAACTGTCGTCGTTGCACTAACGAGCTGCCTGATGCTGTGACGTAATCTCAGAGATTTCGGCTGAATTACGCAGATCTGTGGAGCTAATGGAGTGTGTCCGCGACCACGTAGACACCTCCATTAAACTTCGAATCCCTGCTTAGATTAAGTTTCTTTGTGTCGTGTACATCTATATGTTTAGATATCATTATCGTCACAGTGTTCGTCCTCACCCATTGCTTTTTTGTTTGGGAACATCACGTTCACGTGCAAAGCCTATCGCAAATCACTTCAAAACAATACCATATGCTATAGCAAAGCATGCGTCATAATCCTTGGCCTATTCTAAATTATTGATAGCCATTGAAAGGGTGACTAGTACGTTTCCTTTTTATGATTTGCTATTTCTTTATGGCTAATCTTATTTATTTAAACATCACCTCCATCAGAAGGAAGGTGACTTATTCTCTCATGTGCCTTAATAAATCATCCGAGTATGTAAATAAGTCATGCTGAAGGCTAATTTTATTTTATTGCTTGACATGCATACCTACCTAGTAGCTACTTGTTATATATGTTAAAACAATAATAATTATCTTAATCATTAAAGTCTACAATTAATGAGACTCGATTTTGCCTTGCTCCCAACATTAATTATGCAAGTTTACAAAACTGGTGTCCTTTAGCGCTTCAGTAACTAGACGGAAGTTTGTTTTTTTATATAAAAAGTAGTAGGAACTTGTACACTACCGCAAATTAAAAGGGACTTTGTCTACAAAATGTTTAGCTCAAGTTGGAAACAATGCATTTTGAATTGATTTAGTATTTTGGCACCTACCTACCGCATTTTGCTTTTTGGTGACGGAAATTAGAAACTTGTATAACTCTTGTGAACTTGTGATAACTCTTTATTTAGCCATAACAGAACTTTTACATTATTGTTATCTTTCGTGGAATAGATATCTATGTAATATAAAGGATAATAATTATTATTAATTCACAGGTTAAAACACTCATCATGAACACTTATTCAGTTTTACCTTTGATAATGGTTAGCGTCATCGAACGCTATGTAGATAAAACGCGTTAGATTATTGTTTGGTTTTCTCTTCCCTGTAAAAGTGCTATTTTTAAAAACTACAATGAAATGGGGAAAACGATCTGATTTATATTCGACTACTTGACCACTGAACAATATTTAACTAAGATGTTCCATTATAAACAAGTATTATACATTACTTATTATTATAATGTGCATTACAGGTATTGAGCGAACGCCTGAGACGCGCGGCCGCGCAGCGCACGATGCTGATAGAAAGACTGGAGCACGCGCGAGACTTCAACGAAGACCTCAAATTCAGAGTGAGTTTTAATTGATTTCTCGACAACTAGAATTATAGGTCTACAATATCAATGTCGTTGAAACTTTGGGAGGCCGAAGAATATGCTTTGCTTGCGTTGCACCGATTGCACATACAAAATGTAGAACACATACTTCTTTTTGAGGATAAAACGTAGGTTAATAAGTAAGTGAAACGAGTTTATAAAATATAATATGCTTGCTCGTGTGCTAAGTTATGCAACGTATCCTTATCATTAACGTCAGGGCTAACGGAATTGTCAAGTTTATCATCAGTGAGTCACAGATTGCGGCTCAGTCGTAAAGTTTTATTACTTATTAATGAAACGGAAATCTACAGGTATTTGCCTCGATTAAGGATAACAAATTAGTGTGTCGTTGACTCGTGAAGTCGTGACAGGCTTCCTCTACAGTTCTCGCAATTACATTTGCGTCTTTTTACCATATCAAACCAATTACACCTGTAATTCATTATAAAAAATAGATGTTGTTTGTCAAGTTCGTTCACCGGTATTCCGGATTTCCCATTAAATAAGTAGCTGTTCTGCTTCTTTTTAATATAAGTTTTTTGCCCTGGCTGGAGACATTAATTTATTTTCACAGGACAGCCCGGATAAGCAGCTGAAAAATTTCTAGGTTGATCTGTGAGATAAAATTCTTGAAAAAAAAAGGTAATTTTTATTCATGGCTAATTTGGGATGCACTCTGTTCACAGCTGGAGGAGAAAAGCATCGAGCTAGAAGGAGCGCGCGCTCGCGTGCGACAGCTGGAGGGTAAGCGGCGCAGCCCCGCGCGCTCCGCCTCGCCCGCGCGCGACGCGCACTCCAGCATGCGCGACATGGAGCCGCTGCACATGCCGGACGAGCACGACGACGACGAGGCGCGCATCCAGGACACACCGCGTCGGCGGCCCTCGCGCATCCCGCTGCACACGGCGCGGCCGGCGGCGCCCGGCCCGCGCGCGCCGCCGGCCCGGCCGCCGTCGGCGCACTCGGTGCGCTCGGCGCGCTCGGCGGCGTCGGGCCGGTCCGGCTCGGCTCCGGCCCGCAAGGAGCGCGAGCCCAAGTCCAGCGTGCCAGTGCGGCGCTCGCCGGCCGCGCCCGACCCCAAGGTGCGCGCCCGCTCGTTCTGGAACGCGTGGTTCTTTCCAAAAGATTCCGGCTCATAGCCGTGTGAGTGCCCGCGCGCGCCGGACCTGACGTTCTCGTAGTTTCTCGTGTCGGGCCGCGTCTCGCATGCCATTATGTCGATCGTAAGTTTTGTTTCCCTGTCGTTTCGTTTCGCTTCGGTTACTTTACTGCCGGGGCCCGCCCCGATTCTAGTTTTATTTAGTTTACGTAGAGCGAGTCGGTCCGTAGTGTAGGCGAGCATGTGCTAACGATTGTGTGTCCTCGTCACTAACTATAGCGACGGTTCGGGTGGAATGAACATCTTTCTTAAAGTACTGAAATAGTTATTTATTGCATCAAAATTTTAAACTTAACTCAATCTATTATTTTGATATCACATTGTAGAAAGTCAGTATTTGGATCGATTTTCATATCACCAACCCACATATTCATGTTAATATCAATTGACACATTTTGTTTGTAAAAGTTGTCGTACTCCGAACCTGTGAGCCGTGTTACATTCATAGTTATTTTATTTTAAATCTATACCTATCTCACAATTCCTTCGTGCGACATCTTTCAATGGCGTGGGATTTTACATACCAACAAAATCAAACAATAAACCTTAACTTATAAAAAACCATTATTAAATTTAAACATTTTCGAGTGTTATTTATTCCGTGCACATTTTAACATTTTTTGTGACTTCTGGACATTACTGAAGACTGTGGTATGGTAAGTGCAAGATAAAAATACATTTTTATAAATTGTATAATTATTTTCGCCACTTCTCACTATACGACACATTATATGTTAGTTTTGAGTGTGTTAATTTTATTATTTATGATTTTTGTATTTTTTATTTGTATGTTTTTATTGACATAGTGGCATAATGGCACAATAAATTGGCTAATAACAAAGCAAATATCGATGCTCTCACATGGCCTATACACTGTTGGTAATTGGTTTGGTAACTAATAGAGTAATACTAAGTTATGCACAGATGTTGTACTCATAAAATAATACCCGGTAGTTCATGTTTATTGACACGGTGGAGTCGTAGCAGTAGATATCACGAAAAACTTTTCACTACTTTTGTACCTTTTATTCGAATCACAAAGTCGTCAGTAGTCATCCTCACGAATAATATTTAGTTCTCACTGGAAATAACTAAGATAACATTATTATATTTCCTTAATTATGATTAAAGCCGACGTATCTAGTTCGGCCTGCACACGCATTCGTGCAGTTCCGTCGATGATGACTAGCGGCGACTCGCGGGGACTTCGCGGACTCGGACACTCATTAAAGGTCAGCGAACACCAGCTCGCCCGCACAGGACGCAGGGAAGCACCGCGACGTTTAACGAGCGTCCGGTGTACGTAACAACGGTTGGGCCTTTCGACAGAGAACCGAAGATGAGGAACGTTGGCCCGAGGCGGCGCTGGCGGCCGAGTACGTCGCGCGCGCAGACCGCCTGGCGCCGCTGTTGCCGCGCGCGCGCCCGCTGCCGGCCCGCCTGCCCGCCTACCCGCCCTGCCCGCCCTGCCCGCCCTGCCCGCCCTGCCCGCTCTACCCGCCCTACCCGCCCTACCCGCCCTACCCGCTCGCCTACACGCCGCCGCACAACCTGGCGCTGGAGCTGTCGCGCTCCATCCTGTACGAGCGCGCCGACTCTGTGGACGCCAAGCTGCGCTCGCTCACGTCGCACTCGCCGCACGTGTCGCCCACGTCGTGCGACCACGACTCGCTGTGGAACGGTAAGCCACAGCAATACTTTGAGAGCATGAACTACGGCGAGCGCGCGGCCTCCGACGATGAGGCCCCCAAGGAGTACGACAGCGACTCGCTAGCGCCCTGAGCCGCTCTGCTTATACTATACTGCGTGCTTCTAAATTATCTATTGAGTATCATTCCACTTTTCAAAGCCTCTATGAAATGTCTCGAGTGATCTGTGATATGTCACCGTTTTAAATGCTAACTACCATTTTTGGAATCCTTTGTTCACATTACACGGCCTCTCGTTGGGTGAATGAGTTTTATTTTTTTTCATTTTATGAAAAACCTGTTTTTAATCTAATATCTAAGTGTTACGCATGATATGAAATTAGAGTTAATTTTCTGTACTATTAATATATAATTTATATCCATGGCCTTTGGCTTTAATGTTTTGGAGTCGAATAGGTAAATGTTTTTTGATTCATGAAATGATAAATTTAAATATTTACTCACTATAAATTATTTGGGGTTGATTTTATAAGAATTTATCAAGTTCCATAAATTTGTCTTGAAAGTATTACATGAAATGATAAATCTGCAAATAATGGTAGCTACTCTTAACCTAAGTATTGTCATTCCTAAACCTATAAGGACAGACTGTAAATAATTAAAATAAATAGAGTGAGAGCTTGGAACGACTGTTAGCAAGGCTGTGAAACACTGAAGTGTGCTTGAAGTTGTTTCTGATGTAATCAATGAATCAGAACTAATTAAATATAGTGCTTAGTTAACGTGTGTTGTGGTTCAAGACATACTATTGTTGTTTAACATATTCCAATCGTCCAGTGGTGTACGTCCTATGAGACAACGCGTGACTGCCTTGAGTTATAAGATTACTATGTTAATTCCTTTTACTAGTGTACATTTCATACTGCGGACTTAACAAATAGTAGGAGACTGATTTTGTATAAATAAAAATTAGAAATGCTTTACCAATGTAGGGAACCTCCATAAAAATGACCGTAATTTAGTATTTCCTTGTCTGTTTTAAGAATAATGTGTAATATTGTACTACCAATTAAGCTCTTAAAGATTTAATACTAATAATAATATACCAATTCTATAATGTAAATGGCTGTATTTTATGTAATTAAGAATAAATGTCTAGATTAGTTATTTACGTCGACTGTTAATTGTACAGCATTCGATTATACTATTAGAATTTGTAAATTATTAAGCCATTACCTACCTATTATTAAGATACTCATAAATCTATCTAGTTAGCTTGAATCTAGTTGATGACTTATTATGTAAAGTGTACAGAAATCATATCATTATATACAGATCGTAAATAAAATTGTTCATATCAACGCTATCTTTCATTTAAAACAACCTTCAAAATCTATGGTTATGTTTTTATTAAGTACCTCAACTTAAATACTATATGAAATATGGCATATAATATAATGAGCACCAAAATAAACTGAGATCCACACACTAACATCTCAAATAATAGTAAACACCAAAAAACAAAACATCCACCAAATAATGAAAGCTTATGAAAATTTTTATGGACCAGCTGCAAATTTTATCACCAACAAAAACTTTATTTATTTAATTCACAATAATTACAAAACCATATTTTAGATTTTTAACAATTTAAATCACAAAATAGAACACTATGATTGCCATAATACGTAGTTTTTTAACCAAGTATGACGCCGAATTCAATTAGGATCCTCTTCATGTTATGTTTTTTTAACCTTGCAGAAAGTAGTATAATACAATAGCCCCATTTACACGATGCAAGTTTCTTGCCCAAATTAACCATGACTGCTAAGAATAAGCACGACTGCCAATAAACAAAATTTTTTATGGCTCTCATGGTGGTTTAGATGGTAATCTACTATTATTTGGATGAGCAATGATTTATTTAGTGTCATTTACATATGATAAACAAGATGCTTATTAGAACATAGCATTGGTCTTAATTATTTCTGACGAAAAAACGTATTTTATGCACGTTACGTTTTACAATATCAGGTGGTCAGTTAAATACAAATGTTTAAAAAAATATAATAACAAAGAGATAAATTAAAAAAAAACTATTTCTTTATCTAATCATAAGCTGAATTTCTGAAATCTAAAAATCATTCAAGCTAGTCAACTTTGGCCCCAAAGTTACATCTGCTATTTCCAGTGTATCAGGGTTTTTCTGTACATTGATAAAGCCATGTTGCTTTAACTCTGAAAAGAGTACATAATGTTTTAGAGATCAATAAAAGAAAAT
This sequence comes from Gortyna flavago, assembly GCA_963669345.1. Taxonomy (NCBI): domain Eukaryota; kingdom Metazoa; phylum Arthropoda; class Insecta; order Lepidoptera; family Noctuidae; genus Gortyna; species Gortyna flavago. Next base: position 15,304,781 of record OY770129.1, read on the forward strand.
ATAGAAAGAAAGAAGATAAAGACCACAGATCAGATGTTAAAAGATAGAAGTAAAGATTAAACTAATCTACTACTTGAAATCAGAATATTTTACATACGAGGTGCATTCAATAAGTACCTAGCCTCATCGCCAGAGGGCGCTGTAGTTTCAAAAGAGTTTTACCACAGTGTAGCACATTCTTTTTTAATTCTTTTTTCAAATTTTAATTCCAATCCCTTCATTTGTTTTAATTTGACAACTTATGGAAGCGAACATGTCGATCGGTTTTACAAAAATTGAAAAAGAGCAATATCGTTCGGTGATTCGATTCCTATTTTTGGAAGGGAAAACGCGCATCGAAATAAAAGAGCGCTTGGATGCTGTGTACGGTGACTCTTCTCCATCGATGGCCACCGTCAAGAATTGGTTCAACGAGTTTGCACGTTGCCGTACGTCGGTTTTTGATGAACCACGTCCAGGTGCACCGAAAACAGCTGCTACGGAGGAAAACATAAAAAAAATCCATGATCTCGTATTGGCAGATCGCCGATTGAAGGTTCGCGAGCTAGCTGAGACTGTAGGCATTTCAGAAGGAACAGTGCATCATATTCTTCACGAGGAACTCGTCATGAGAAAGCTGTCGGCGCGATGGGTGCCGCGTTTACTCACACCAGAAAACAAGCGCAATCGTGAGACCACATCGGAGACGTGTTTGGCGCTGTTTAAGCGGAATCCAGCAGAGTTTTTGCGTCGTTTTGTGACCGTCGATGAAACCTGGATCCACTGGTACACACCAGAGACCAAGGAGCAATCAAAACAATGGATCCAGACCGGGGAACGTGCTCCAAAGAAGGCGAAAACTGTAAAATCGGCCGGAAAAGTTATGGCTACCGTTTTCTGGGATTCACAAGGTGTGATCTACATCGATTACCTCGAGAAGGGTAAAACAATTACAGGGCTTTACTATGCCGATTTATTGGGCCGATTCGACGCCGAATTAAAGAAAAAACTACCCCATCTGGCGAAGAAAAAAGTGCTGTTTCACCACGACAACGCACCGGTTCACACGTCTGCCGTTGCCATGGCCAAATTGGTCGAATTACGCTACGAATTGCTGCCCCATCCACCGTATTCTCCAGATTTGGCCCCTTGTGACTTCTTTCTGTTTCCTAATCTGAAAAAATCACTCGCCGGGAATAGATATGGATCAAATGAGGAAGTCATCGCCGCCACGGAGGCCCATTTTGCAGAGTTTGACAAAAACTATTTTTCGGACGGGTTAAAAAAGTTAGAGCATCGCTGGGCTAAGTGTATCGAACTAAAAGGAGACTATGTTGAAAAATAAATTGCCACTTTTCCAAAATTTTCGTTTCCTTTTTCAGGCTAAGTATTTATTGAATGACCCTCGTACATTACCTTTTCTTAACTTTCTACTTTAGCGTTATGTAGTCAAGTGGATTTCTGAGTGTTGTAACAATAAGCTTCTTGTTTTTCGGTTGCATTGAAATTTGAACTTTGTCATGTATGTCATTGAGTTTAGTTCAAGTTTAGAACAAAATAAAGTAAAATGCACTTACTGAGTATTGACGTAAAACACCGCGCAGCTATGATGCGTCTGTACCCGGATATGACGGGACCTTTATCAAGGAGGCTTCTCACAGTCACTGGCTGAAAAGCAGCTTTGATGTGTTTCAGGATTTTGATCATTGTTCCTTCGGTTCCCCACTGATCGCTGTAACAAACATTATAAACCGTTAAAACCACATAGGAGATCCACGGTATAAAAATGTATATGCTAATATCACTGGTCAACAAAAACCAAAAAAGGAATTTACATAAATCGGAGAAGTGGTGTTTATAAGCGTAATAATGAATACATAGTAAGAAATTGTGTTTTATGGCATCGTCCTAGCCTCAAGTGGCACTACCATAGAAAGACATACTGATACATACCGTATAAACCTCTTCGAGTCGGTAGTCTGTTCAGAATCACCAAGCGACACCTTCGTTCTATCCAGGCTGCCTAAAGGAGTTTCAGATCGATCACTCCCAGTCTTTCGAGTCGCGGTCGGAGGTCGCTGTGTTTGTGAGTGTGCTTCTACCTCCGGAACCAAAGGCTGTATAATATCTGCTAGACCAGCCTCTTGCAGTTTCGATGAGAGTATCAACTCCGCATCTTGGGGTTGTTGTAGATTGGCCGGTACGTTTTCTTTGTCAGCTTCTACATCTGAAAAGTCGTATTGTTTTTGTAACTGAATTGAATGAGCGCCTCGTTGGACTACTGGTCGAAAGCGCGACTCAGTTGAAATTCATTAATGTTATGCTTGCGAGTCTGATAGATGGACAGTGTCCTCCTTATACTCCGCACATGTGTGTGCCGCTATATAAATTCTTAATGTTACGCATAATTTGTTGAGGTGTGGCCTCAAAATCCATAAATGTTACGCTTCGATTCCGGGGATAGGTTAATAATTGGATGTTTCCATCAGAAAATATTTTCAATAACAGTCAGGACTGTGGATGTGTGCTTGATTAGTGTTGATACACATGAGAGTCACGCGTCAACGGCAGAGGAAAGGCTGCCGTCGACGCGTGTTGACCGCTGCAGTTGCCTATGTATGTATGTATATTGACGTGTGCCGCTCGTGTGTATGCATGCTCAGTGGCAATAGGCTCGTCCCTCGGTGTAGTTGTACCTCTACTTACAGGCAGGAAAAAGAGGTGAATTTAACGAGCTGTGCCCCGCGGTTTCACCCGCATAAGTGTCGATCCCGTAGGAATATCGGGATAAAAAGTAGCCTATAGGTATGTTAATCCAGGGTGTCAGCTACCTCCATACAAAAATTTATCAAATTGGTCCAGCCGTTTGAGTGTGAAGAAGTAACAAACATATAAACACACGCACACACACTCACAAACTTTTGCCTTTATCAAAATATTAGTGTGAGTAAGATAATTATGAATATTGTGCATTTTAATTTTGATTGAAAATGATCTTTACCTGTGATAAACTCTGGACACGGTGCGGGTGGTGCATGAAGTGACTGGTCTTTAGCTAGCTGACACTCACGGAACGACACATAGCCGACAGAGCGTTGTCTTTTCGGCTGCAAACGTAAATAATAGATAAGTATTATAATATGCATGTTAGAATTAGCGAAATCGTTCTGAATTGACCAGTAGTTACAGTACCCTAACAGCGTCACACACTTTCAATCACAATCTGGACCATTTTGAAGGATATTGATATCCATTGGTTCGAAAAATTTGTCTGCTGAACAACGTAAATAACGCAATTAATGTTGTTGAACTGTCAACATGAAAGCCATTGCTACTGATAGTGTGTTACGCAATTACCCCGCTAGTAATTGGCATTTAATATAAGACAGCATGTAACGATTAACCCGTAATTGATTAATTTGTATTCAGTTCAAACGTCTAATCCGACCTATTCTTTTACTCTTGGACATTAAAAATAGCATCAGTAACTTACGCTTTCAAATACAATATCGGGTGCCGCCGTCCGTCTGCGAGCTTGCGACACCGTCTCTACCTTCTGAGTGAGCATGTCCGCGATATCTACATCCATATGGACACTGACGTGTTGAGGTTCAGATACGTTCAGCATTTCATTCACGGTCACGTTCACCTCGGGAATAGGTGGTTCAATTTGAAACTCGGGCCTGTCTTGAACGATAGGTGCCTCTTGCTCCTCTTCTATATTCTCGAGCATTGATCTCGGGAAAGGACCTGGGGACTTTTGTCGTATGGCTTCCGCGGATTGCTGGAAACACGTTAATAACGATGAGGAAATGAGGAATGTCGGAATTGTTCGAGATAGCAGGTTGATACTATGATAATCATTTGAGGGATCTGTTTCACGAGCAGAAATATCGTAAAAATCATTGCATATAAAACAAGGATGTTATTAGTACGAGAGACAGAGCCTATATTCTAGAACGAAGCTCACTGCTTGGTCAAGATGAATCTTGATTTAAAAATTAATCAGTTGAGATAATTTTAGTGAGCTGACCTCATCCTAATTGTCTATACTTAGTAAGTAATACCTATACTTCTTACCTTCACTTCTCTATCCGCTAGGGGCTGTGCTGAGACGACTCCAAGATTTCGGCAGAAAAGGCGCGAAATAGGGAATCCAAAATTTGACACAATCTTTTCACCGCCGTGACACGGTCGCCGAAAATATGTCTCCGCAGGCACGCGTATGAAGATGATGTCGTCTGAACTATCCTTTGTAAAGAAAATGAGGGTAGTTTTAAGAAAATGAAATTGTTCTTTCCTCTAGTTGAACCATAAGGACGCATACAGATAACTTATCAAATTCGAACTACACCTTTATAAAGTACCTATTCTAAAAACGTTAGTCAAGGTCCCAATTATTGTTTTTTTTTTTCACTTATTTACCTCGCATCGTAATTCCACCAAAGGATTTTCAATCCTAGCTCGAAAGTAATTTGGGCCAATCTTCGTCTTCTTATCGACAATCAATTTATTTCCGAACTTGCGCCTTTTCGGTTGTGGTGCACCTTCCAATTCCTAAAGCAACCAAATGCCAAAATGTTATGGAGGGAAGGAGGACAAGATAACGTTTATAATATGAAGGTCTAGCTCTATTACGAACCACCAGGAGGTCGTGAGAACTCGTTGGTGTAATGTTTGAAAAGACTGAAGCGTCTATACGACCACTACACCAAACAGTTCTCATGAGGTCAAGTTACAATGAGGGTAACAGTCTCTAATGCGTTAGAGATGTTGCGACTCCCAACCAATTCCCCTTTTTAACTTCTAGTAGTCTCTTACGACACAATGTCAGGCCAAGAGACGAGCCCTAACCACAGATAATATAATATTCTCTCTAACCAACATACCGTTTACAAAACGGGGCACAAGTTGCACTACATTGAGCAAATTTAATTTCGGACTATATGTACCTTATCTCCTAATACCTTATAGTGGTCTCTTACAGCACACTCTGTCAGGCCAAGAGACCAGAGGGCACTAATAGTGGCCCTACCAATGTAGCGTCACTAGTACTACCTAGATGGGATTTTTATAGTGGGGAAATCCTCATGGATGCCTTCCTTCTGGGCAGAACGGGATGGTTAATTCGAACTCCTACCGACATACCTTCCTCCTATCTCACACACCTTTCTCCATTTCGGATTGTGCATTCAATTAACCAGCGCCTTTAATATGAAGTTGAGATAAATAAAGATTTATGATTACCTCTAGTTCAATTTCCACGAGTTCCTGTATTTTTGGTGGCTCAGTTTCGACAACATGGCTAGGAGCTACTGCCATTGGCTCTTCTCGCGGCCTAAGATGGAGTAAAACTTAATAAGCATGATTACGCTCATTTGGAGAGACATCGACGTAAATGCTCAGAACAAATAAAAAACCAAGACAGAGGGCTGTCAACAGTAAAGTGAGGCCGGTTTCGTAAATATGTGTGCACTTAGTGAGACGTAGTTTGATTGTAAATAGTTGTAAATGTGTGCGTGTGGGCGTGTACGCACAGAGCGGAGACGTAATTTTGGCATGCCTCACTGCATCGTTCTTAGCGCTCTGTCTTGGTTTTTTATTTGGTCTGAGCGTAAATGTATTTATTCCCAAAAATGAGTAAAACTTAATAAGCATGATATCGCTCATTTGGAGAAACATCGATCAGCGATCAGCCTCTGGTTTGATTTCTTGTAAACACAGCAGTGAGGTCCTGGGTTCAATACCCGGGATAGCCAACTTTGTATTCTGGTTATCGAACCTGGGACCTTACTTTTTGTCTCGCGTCGCCATGCAATTACTACAAAGTTACAAACCCTGCACTCTCCGGGAGTAGGTTTGTAGTAACTGCCTAACGCCCTTTGACGAATACAGGCGTGATATTATATTACCTATGTCGGTCTCAGTTTTTAGTTATGGAAGGATTCTACACATAAAAATAGAATACCAACTTATCTGGTTCAGGAACAGGCAATTCGGGAGGCGGGATTTCAGGTATTTCGGGAATGTCTGTAGGAATGCTAACGTTGTAATATCAAGAAGGAAATCAAAAGATTCAATAAAGGATGGGGTATGAAATTAATGAATGATTTTAAGGGTGTGGGCGTGCATTGGATGTATTCTTTACTTAATTTTAAGAAATTATTCTATTATCTCTGCCATGGACATAAGTTTGGAAAGTAATATTACCTTTCTCAAATTCAGGCATCAGCTGTTCTTCACCAGTAGCTAAAACAAAAAGATTTTACTGAGTTTAAAATTCATTCACAGGTAAATAACTATACATACTCATATTAAGGTATATTTATTTTAAACTAATACATTTTCTGAACAGCGTGACGTCATGTTCCGAAATCCTCTCCATTTGTGCGGGCTCGTGTAACAATCGCGATTTGTCATGCGACTTGTCGGTGATATCGAGCGCGACTTCCAGACCGCTATGCGCCGTAGACACATCTGGTTGTACCAACATCTGTTCGAGAGTGCGGTCTTGAAGAAACTGAAGAACTTGGTTCGGATTCTCTTCGCCGAACCCGTCCTGAGTTATAGAAGAAAAGAAAGAATAACATTCATTTAGCAACAGTTCGTGAAACACAGAATTCAAATGAAAAAAAAATTGTGTAAAAAATGTTTTAATAACAACATTGCGTGGCTCCTCACGGCTGCGCTAAAATCTCCATTTCAGCATATACCAGACAGATGCAATCTGACGCTAGTTTTCTAATGAACATAGAGAATGAGTGTAGGTACTGGGATTTCATTTAGCCTTCACTTTGTGAGAGAGTGGGCCTGGATTCACGCGGAGCCAGTGCTGGATGGTATCCTCAGATATAAGTAGGTACTTATCTATACTTATAATAAATCTGTAGAGAGGTCAATTCTGTACATGATATATATTTTCAAAATAACTATCAGGGGGTAATAAGTGATCGATACTGATGCCAAAAATGCAATTTGTAAAATTTTTGTCTGTCTGTCTGTCTGTCTGTATGTTCCTTATAGAAACAAAAACTACTCGACGGATTTTAACGAAACTTGGTACAATTATTCTTCATACTCCTGGGGAGGTTATAGTATACTTTTCATCACGCTACAATGAATAGGAGCAGAGCAGTGAAAGGAAATGTTGGGAAAACGGGAGAAGTTGCTCCATTTTTTAAGCTTCCGTCGCGTGTGCAGCCTTAATGGTTAAAGCTACATAGAAATCATTTATGACGGAAATGTTCTACATAAAATTATCTAAAAAATATCCTACTACAGCATATGTCTATCTTTTATGGTTGACTCACAATAACACGTGTAACTCCCGATACCTTAGCAGTTCGGAGCTTTCTGATTATATTTGTTTACTCTTACGTTTATAATACTCTCACTCATCCCTAATTAAAAGAAGTTAATATTATTACCTATTCAATAAAAAAAGAATCATAGTAATCGGTATAGAAACACCAAACTTATACATGAAATACGCTAATAAGCCATCGCGCCGTCGCGCGTGAATACTGAATCATGCCATAAGGATTATTTTTGTGTAACGGTTGCCGCGCTCGACGCGGGTCGCGGCGGTAGGGTAAGGGAGGTCCGAGCGCGAGCTTCATTCAATAATTGGCTGTTGATGCGTTCAGAGCGTTCGACCTTATTGACAGACGATAATTGATATTAACAAACCGTGCTTATCAGCGCGACTTTTAGTCTTTAAATAGTTTATTTGAATTTATTTTGTTGTTTTTTATAAAATAGGTATTAGTTGTTGTGTTATTAGACCGACACAGAACCCAAAAATGTGATTAAAAAAAAATTCTGTCTGTCTGTCTGTTTGTTCAGGCATCACGCAAAAACTACCGGTTCGATTACGATGACACTTGGTATAATTATTCTTTAATATCCTGGGCACCACACTGGGTACTTTTTATCCCGGAAAAAAATATACAATAAAAAACAAACTTAATTTTGCGGTTCGATCCCTAGACCCGATTACTGTACCAACCGCAAATAATAAGTTTGGCGTAGTACACGACGAAGATAATAATAATAGGCGAGCGTTCGTTCATATTAGCATTCTATAAATTGTATGTTTTAACTGCTACTTGCAATTCCAAAACGTGCTTTTCAGTGCGACCTTTTTATTCCTTTTAGTTTTTACTAAGTACAGTTTAAGGTAGACTTATTTAGGTTTATTTTTATAAGTCGTTTTTATAAGTAAGTATAGATTTTAATTTTAAAGTATGGGTAGTATATTTGATAGTGTACGTAGTGACCGTAGGTTATTTTATAAAACTGTTAGGTAGGATTAGTCATTCGTATAGATATTAGTTTTTAGGGATTTTGCTTATTTATTGAGTTTAGATTAGTTCATCATCTGCCTCATCTGCCTAGCCTTTTCCCAACTATGTTGGGGTTGGCTTCCAGTCTAACCGGATGCAGCTGAATACCAGTATTTTACATGGAGCGACTGCCTATCTGACCTCCACAACCCAGTTACTGGGTAATACGATACCCCTTGGTAAGACTGGTTGTCAGACTTTCGGGCTTCTGACTACCCGTAACGACTGTCAAAGATCCACGAATGACAGCCGGGACCAACGGCTTAACGTGCTTTCCGAGGCACGGAGGGGTCTCCATATGTAAAGATGGTCACCCATCCACAGACCAACCGCGGCAAGCGTAGCTTAACCTGATCGATCGACCTGTGCGGCTGTTATTATTTAGCCACGTATCATCAGAAATAGGTTTATTTAGGTAGGTAGGTATTTTATTTTCTGTTATTGAGTTTTTTTTTTATTAGGTAGGTACTTAGGTTTACTTTTATAATCTAATATAAAATTCAAAGTCCTGTGATCCTGTCTGACTGATTATATCAATGCACAGCCTAAACCTCTGGTCATAGAGACATAAAATTTGGAGTGTGTTCTTTGTGAAGTGTATATAGGAATCCACTAAGAAAGGGTTTTTTGAAATCCCACTCCTAAGAGGGTGAAATTTCACGCGGACGAAGTCGCGGGCAGAAGCTAGTATATAATATTATTTACGTTTTGTCTCAAGCCAAACTCAATAGACCTAATAAACTTATTTATGCCCGTTTTCACTAACACAAAGCAACGCCTAAATGAATGCACGCTGTTGGATTTTCTCGCGGCGCTGAGCCGAGCGTTGAAATTGATTTAGGTGTGTGCCTAGTGTTAGACTACCTATAAGTAGTATTTTAAGAGACGAACGGTGATATGGCGAAATATCGTGAGTTCTTGATGACGTGAACTACGTGAACCTATAAAAGACACACTCATTATCAGTGATCGGAGTAGGTAGATTGAATTGGGGTCATTGATCCGAAACGTATTATATTAATATGGACATTCCTCCGGAATTTCGGAATTGGTTGATTATTTAAAAAAAACCGGAACTTTGGTAGGAATTGTATTAAAATGAGCAATATTATATATTTTTTTTTTAACGGCACACCGTCACGATTTGACCCAACCCAACGACCAATAAGAACAAAGGATCATGGGTGGTGCACTAACCGGTTATCAAAAAAATTTATAAAAAAATTTGGATATAATTAAAGGCTAAAAATAAAATATTAAAAATGTATTAATGCTTCGGTTGGAATTAGATTGTCCGGAAATACCGGAATTACTTTCCGGGAAAATGGCTTATCCGTTATTCTTTCTGTGGGCATTTATGATACAAGTACCAGAAATAAATCTACCTACTCCGATCACTGCTCATTACCTATTAGTAGAAGTCTAGAAGGTAACAATTTAATCAAACAAGACGAGGGCACACCATCTCGCGTTGCTTTGCTCCAAAATACCAGGGATTGGAGCAGAAAAGAAACGAAGGCGAAAAATTACAAAAACGACATTTAATTAACACTATCATTCCACCTCAATTTGCAAACAATTTCAATTCAAAGTAAAGACCAGCATCATTAAAAGTAAGTAGGTAGCTTCCCATTCTATGGTTTGTTAGTACCTACCTACATATCTGATTACCCCAATAAGAGTACAGCCAGTGGCGTGCATTGCATGCAGGCATAAAAGCAGTGCCTACCTCGATAAATCACCACAAGCCTGTCAATTACATTTTAGTGTAATTATAATTTAATTAATTAAAAATAATTGTATTTTTTCCCCACAGTAAATTATCATACATAGAAAAAACAAAATCTTCCTATAACACGCGCGGCAGTAGGCATTCGCCAGACGGCCTACTCGGCTCCCGTATACTATTCGCGCGTTGTCATTGGTCTTTACTCGTTCAAGTTAATACGACGAAATTAAAAATACATACGTCTCACGCGTAATACCGTGACTTTCGACCTTCGCAATTATCACCCTAAAGTAGGCATGCCTACTCTAACCAACCGAGTATGAATGTTATAATCGTAATTTGTAATTCGTTCGTAATTTGACCGTGCGAAGAAAGAAAGGGATGGATATTGAGATCGCCGATAGTGAGATAAAACTTTATTTTTGTTAGGTAATAGATACTTTTTTTATGTTTCTGATTAGTGACCGCGTCTGCCTAGACTAGATCCGGCCTAGTGTCTGCCTAGTGCCTACCTATCCTGAAAACCAATGCACGCCACTGAGTAGGTACAGCTTGATGTGTGTGTCTTCATGTTCCTTTTTTTTTTAATTACAGCATGCCCTGTTTGCCTTTCTGATGGATATGATTGGAAATAGAACATAATTACTATGAAATGAAGAATAATATAAGACAGCACTTACATTTGGTGGCAGTAACACTTCAGCTATGGTTGCTTCTTTGAGAGTTATATCAGCAATGTTTGAGACCACATTACCACTTTGCTGTAAGCAAGCATATTGTTTAGTAGAATTAATAGAAGATTAGCTGTCTAGCTATAAAAGCTGTAGGCACCTAATACTGTTACCAATAAAGACGTGAATTCATGGGAAAAACTAATTTTTAGTTTTCCATTATTTCATTAATAACTGTAATAAGCTATATAATATATAATAGCTGTTTTTTTTTTAATACAGCATTAACTACTATTCAGTTGATATTTCATTTAAATGCTGTACTAACACTAGCTGGTTGACTACTCCAAAATTTACTACTAACTGATACTGAGGTATACCTAGACAATTTATATCTCTGCAGAGTAAGGTTTCCCTTATAATAACTAGAATAAACCTGTATCATTTCCTCAATCCTCTGTTCATTTTCAGGTGGTTCTTCAACTATCTCTTGAATCTCCAGCTGCTGGAGCTGTGGGCGCCTCACTTCTTCATCTTCCGCTGTCTCATGGATATTCCATCTAAGAAAATAATGCCATTTGGTAATGTGAAAACTAGGATTAAGAACTAACTACTTCAATCATTTGTGATAATAGGATAATAGTTAATTTAAAATTCCTAATGTAATTGTTATATAAGTTTAAATTTTGCTGATCAGATTATATTATACTATTTGCAGTACCTATGTATCTATTAAACAATCATTTCTACTTACTTCTTGTTGGAATGTTTCATTACATGTGCATTGATCATACATAGTTCACCTGAAACAGATTATTATAAATCCATAACTGTGAGTAGCTCTTACAGATAAGCCAATAGTTAGGTACCTACCGAAGTATAGGTATCTAAGTACACTTTAACTTTACGAAAATACCTCTTTAGCAGTAGCTTACCTAAGAAAATGGTAGCCTTTCTCTGGTATAGTCTGGCTAATCCTCGAAGAAGTTGAGAGCTTAGGCGAAGAGAAAACCTGTTGGTGGGACGACCGGACTCGTTCGTCATAACTTCTAATAAATCTTCACTAAAAGGGAAATATATACAGTATTAAATATACAGTAATACATATATACAGTAATAAATTGACAATAGTGCAAGTTATATTACTTACCATATTCTTCGAATATCTTGAGACCAAAGCTGTCTGTGAGTAATAGTAGCAAAACGTAAAGGCCATGAATCTGCGACCCAACACAAATAAAATCGGCCGCCTCTTTTCAAAGAATCAACTGGATAAAACATTTTTTCCCAAGAAAATCAGGAAATCTTATCGTGAGCAGGTAAATATCAAAAGAGCGCGAGCGAGAAAAGAAAGATTTTTTCGCTCGAAGGCTTGAAGTGACGCATTTTTGCCGCCAAAATTTTTGCTCTTACTCTTACCGACCGACTCGTTCAGAAATTAGAATAGATTGTGTGTATACATTATACTGCCTATAGACAGATAATGTAACAATCAAAACTATTAAGCGTAGTTAATTTAGAAAAATAGAATATTATTTTACAAGGCTTGGGAATTAAACTGTTTAAACACGTAAAAGTTGAGATTGTGTTACCGATGAGTATTATGCTAGATACACACGCAGCGACTAGTTGACGATTTCTAAATGTGACGTCCACACAGATTTTGGCATCACTTGCGACTACTTGCGAGTAAATGCGATAAATTATAAGGTGGCTGATTATTATATGGACAAATAAGGCTTACATTGACTGTGAGTCGCCAATATAATTTTCTTCATATTTTGGTCGTAGCACGAGTATGTGCCACGCGGTTTTGAACATGAGCCGGGCCTAGGCCTAGATCAGTGGCGATGCCAATGATACGCCACTGTGGCGTATTAACCCTGCGGCCAAGAAAGCCATGGCCCGGTTACTAGATAGATTTATAATTCTCCAGTATTGAATGATAGTGATCCGGGCGTTAATACCGCCGTATCGAATGATGGTGATCCCAGGGGCGCAACTACCGCCGTTTCGAATGATGGTGATCCCAGGGGTGTAACTCCCGCCGTATCAATGATGTGGACAAGCCTCACGACACAACGTGTGTCGTCAAATTCGGAGTCTCTTTGAAGGATAAAATCAGGAATGAAAATTATCCGGAAAAGAACTGGAGTTACCGACATAGCTTGCAGAGTAAGCAAACTGAAGGCCAATTCTAGTAATTTAAAACGTTCAAAATCTAGTCGCAGTCTCATCTCAGCGACAAACGAATGTCAAAAACTTGTTAAAATGTAGGGATATTAGAGGTATTTTTGACAGATTAAGACTGAGATCAGACTGTGAACGTTCTTAAAATTACGAGAATTGCCCCTCTGAAGTGGCAGTGGGCTGGCCACGTCTCTCGAAGGACCGATGGCCGGTGGAGCAGACGAGTCCTGGAGTGGAGACTTGCGTATCGGCAAGCGTAGTGTGAGACGCCCCCCGGCTAGATGGACGGACGATCTAAAGAAGGTGGCTGGGGTTGACTGGATGCGGAAGGCGGAGGACAGGGTGTTGTGGCGCAGTTTGGGGGAGGCCTATATCCAGCAGTGAACTGCGATAGGCTGAGTTGAGATGTTACATAGGTAATTATATTACTTTACGTAATCCTCTAAATCATCAAATTGGCCACATCGAGCAGTAGATAGGAATAACTGGAAGGAGGGAAGGTAGGGCTTTGCCCTGCAGTGGGACACAAACGGCTCTTAATAATAATAATCCCCTAACTCGGAGCGATAGGAAAGTTTTGCCCGTATCATTCTCTAAATAACTAACTGCTTTACAGCGTTTGTCCACCGCCGCCGTCATGGTTACCATTATAAAATGATTTACGGACGTAGCCACTTGGCGAACCCATCAATACATATTAATTTTGCTTGTATAAAAAAGAAACTTGAAAAGTATAACTAATAATTTATTAATAACTAAAATTATCTACTACAGATGCAATACAATACTCAGTTCACATCCATAATTTTAATGTCCATAAATAGTGAATAATCATCTACATTCTTTACAATATGGCGACAATAAACAAGACATCTTAACATAATTCTGATATCTTAGTAGTAGTAAAACATACTTTCGAAACTAAATAGCAACATTATTATAACATGTAACAACAAAATAGTGGATAGTGTACAATATTCTACACATACAATACTTTTACCAGAAAATGAACGCTGATATTGAAATGCGAAGCAAGCGGGACTTAGTAGGTACTATTTATAATTAGATAGTGTACTTGAACACTCTTCCAGATTCTTCTACTGCTGACTTCAGTCTTGTTAGCGTGGTTTTGTTCAAGTGTTCAGACTTCAGGCCCGATGCTAACGCCGCGGACAGAGCTTTTTCAGCGTCTTGCAATGTATTTTCAACCAAATAATAATTGACGAGGCGCGAGTACGCATTTCCCAACGACGCCAAGGATAGTTCTTTGTTTGATTTCAATAATGTGATAAGTTTTTTGATGGTTTCTGGCTCTTTTCTAGTGTGACTCTCTTGCAATAACCTTCTGAATACGACGACAGGTGCCTTGCACAGCCATTTTGACCAAATCCTTTCGGCTTCATTGTCCTGTCCAGCTAAAACAAGTTCCATCCATAGCAGATTGGCTGGCAGGAATTTTCCTTTCTCTGCGGCAATGTCGGATATTTCAGTACCTATAAAATGAAATAAATTAATTATTGTACAATTGTAAGAGATTTTGGGTGTTCAGTTTTCATGGGTTGAAAGGGGTTTGTCTATGAACTCAAAGCGCCAGGGTATTCCGCGAAATATTTTTTTTTACGTTTTTTGCAATTTGCAGGTCAGTGTCAGGTTGTTTGTTGAACAAAATATGATTAGCGACCGTAACAATTATGTATTTTCAGAATTATAATCATTAACCTTTTGACCGCCACACGTCAAAAAAATCAAAAACGTGCCCTCGGCGTCAAAGTTTGTCATGTAGTCGAACCGGGTTTAGTTTGTCATCTATACATGACTGTGGCGGTCAAAAGGTTAAAATAATCAATCTCTTTATCACTATTGATTATTATTTCATAAAATAGTACAGTAATTAGCACTGGAGAGTGGAGCGTGGGGATCGGCACATGAGAGGCCTATGTTCAGCAGTAGGTAGTTGATGATGATGGTGACGGTCATTAGGCAAATCATATTCAACCACAATACTTACATTTAGTAACAAGTTCGTTATCTTGAATAGCAGATGCTAGAGCGCCACTCCTCGGGAACTTTCTTAGCGCATTTTCTAATTCCTCATCTGTTTTAGCCGATTTGACTAACTCCAACACATTGTCGATATGTTGTGCGCCAGCGCCTCTCGTGAATGTAGCCATAGTCAACTTATCATCGTATGAAATACGGCGTTTCAGTGAATCGTTTACGTATTTGCCCAATTGTTGTATTTTTTCCACGTTTCCAGCTTCAGCCAAAGATTTTAGTAAGAATTTGAGGACACTTATTTTAGGTATTACTCCATGTTCAATTGATTTCATAGCGACATCCATTGCTTGTGACAACTGTCCGTCCTTAGTCATGGTCTCAATATGTGTGGATACATCGTTTTTCGTCGGTTTCGATGGTTCCCTTCGTGTCACGATTTTTTCTACCAGGTCGCCTTGTTTCTTAACCGGTTTGCTGGTTTTGTCTTCTGGTATAATGAATGGTACTTCCCTTTGTTGTGATTTCAAATGCTTGCCGAGATATGAAAGGAATTGGTCGCTGGGGACTTCGCCCTCTTCTTGCAGGAGCGTCCAAAGTCCGAGAGCCTTATCAGTTTCATTGGCTTTGCAGTATGTGATGAGCAGGTGGTAGAAGATGTTAGAGCGGTCAATGTGTGACAGCTCCTTTGTAGCTTCGAGTAAACCTTCTAGATATTCTGATTTTCCTTCCTGTAATAAAATAAAAGCGATTTTATTTTCGTAATATGAAACGTAAGTACGATAGCTTTTGACCGCTTGTGTCGCATTTATGCGAATGTGTCGCATTTATGCGAATGTGTCGCATTTCTGCGACAGAGAACATGCATGATTTTTTCGTTCTATTTTCGTCCTATTAACTGCGTGGTACAACGAAAACGATTATTAAACAGAGATAATAAATTTTTGACTATTTTTTTTATCGATACAACGATTGCTCCTCCTTATTTATTGTAAGTATTATTTTATCGATTTGTAGCCGCGCGCTAGGGGCACGGCAATTGATATTTAGCCAAGCACTTAATAGGTCAAAGTAAGGGATACAAACAATGGATGGACTGGGTGACTAATGATAGGGCTAGAGAAATGAGAGTACTTATACGGAAGCAGAAAACATACTGCGCCGACCTCAAAAAAATTGGGATAAAGGCAGATGGATTATTTGGTTAAATAAAATTAGATAACAAATTATGGTTCAAAAGAAAAATATTACCTCAACATATCTCTGGCAGGCGTCATACAAGCGTCGGTGGCGGGTTTGCAAGCCGGGAGTCTCGAGGATACGACGCGCCTGTCGCAAGCGGCCGCACTCAACAAACGCGAGAACCAAGTCGTGGAGAATGTTCACTTCGCCGTGCACCTGACAACATAAACAATACAGATAAAGCATGAGCTATAGGGAATATCTAAAAGAGTTTCTAATTAGACAAAATGGACCTAGGTAATTGTAAGCCCACACATTTTTGTGGCAAAGCGTATAAATACAGATTAAACTCTGACATTGCGGTGATTGTATATTTATTGGTTTTCAAGAGCGCGAGAAAATAATTTAAATTTAAATCAGAAGGCCAATTCCAGTAATTTAAAACGTTTAAAATCTAGTCGCAATCTCATCTTAGCGAGAATAAACGCCAAAAACTTGTCAAAAATGCCCCTCCATTTTGCAGTCTCAATCTGTGGTAAAAAATGCCTCTAATTTCTCTAAATTAGAGGTATTTTTGACAGATTGAAACCGAGATCAGACTGTGAATGTTCTTAGAATTACGAGAACTGCCCCTCTAAAAAAAGTCACAAGACGCACGCTGGTGGTTTATACAACCACTCGCTCTACTCTGGTACCCAACAAAAGTTTTCACTTCTTTTTTTCGTGTCGATGACTTATATTTTGTGCTACTAGTACGCAGCAACCTGAACAGAACTGAAGTTTACCTCATTTTAGTCCTGGAGTGCAGGGTATACCCAAACGCAAGTTTTCACTACTCAAGAGAAGAAGGAAGACCAGAAGTACATCCCGATTCAAACATTATAGCGGCTCGGAACGTGAGGCGAGTCGCTGCGCGTTAAGAAATTCAGCTGTCAGCGAGGGTGAGGAGTGAGGTATTGAGTAGCCAGCAGCGGACTTCAGGGCAGCCACAAAGTTTGAATTGGGCTGGAAACAACATCATACCTGTGTACTAAGATCCGCTAACCACTGCAGTTTAGTAGCATCCTCCTTCATGATAAGCGCCTTCATCAGTTCTCCCTTCCATGGAGTACATCTGTATTGTTTACAGCTGTTCTCGAACTCTTTGAGGGCACCATCTATATCATCTTTCAGCAAGTGCACCTTGATGGAAGGACCCAGTATTACATTTGAAGGCTCAATGTAATTGTTATCTATGAGAATGTTTGTCATTTCTTTTACCTGAAATAAAAAAAAGGTTGTTTTCACTATGTTGAATATTTTTTCGATGACTATGTTTTACTAAAGCTTGTTTATACTTCTTCGATTAGTACCAGAGCAAAAACTTGATAAGCATAAAATTCATATTTGTGTATAAAGTTACTAAAAGGGTTACGAAAGTCGTTACTTGATTGTTAAAGTCGTTAATTCTTCTTTAGACTTACGTGAGCATCATTCTTCTGCTCTGCTAATGTGTTCAAGACCTGCCAGCACTTTGAAGTTAACATGAAGCCTGTGCCCTCCGAATCCACCTGTTTGTTATTCTTCAAGTAATCTACAGCTTCGTCAAACCTGTTTGCTCTAATTAGAGCGTAGGCCATCAGCACTAGTTTATACCTGTTCAAATGAAAATCTGGCTCTTTTGTGGCGATCTGTGCTTTACATGCTTCAGCCCTTTCAATCTCATCATTTTCACAGTAAAACTCAAATAACTGCGCCAGAGTCGCCGTTGTTAGTTCAAAGTCCGATGCTTTTAACTCCTCTATGAAGTTGTTCACCTTGCTAACATTATTTTCTTTTATATAAGCTACAAGTAATTGCTTCTGTATGCGAGTCAAGTTGGTGACACCCTTAGCCTTCAGCTGCGCTAGCTGATTCTCCATCTGAGCGGTGCTGCGCATGCCCCCTGACCGGCGCTGGTTCTCAATGGGAACTGGCTCCATATCAGACGTCGAAAGCTTGGTTAATAACTGCGACAAACTCGTAGTCATGTTTTCTCCAAGAAATTCTTCTATCGATTCTGCTGTGTCAGTGGTTATCCTTAAGCCTTTAGCATAAATAGCTCCCAAAAGCTTTTCTGCCAAGTCTGGTTTAATCAAACTTTTGATTGATGATCTAACAATACGGCTTACTTCGTGGATATCATTGTTTTCTTCGCCTTGACCTTCCTCTTGGACGGAGTCCTCTTCAGTCTGCGTTACAGGTCTGCTACTGATAACATGAAGCACTGTTGCAAAAGAATCAATATCTTTCGTTTTCGTCACTGCATGGATGAGGGGCCTAGCAATGAGCGCATAGCTGCCCCATGGACGATACAATACTGCAATTTCTGCTGCCTGTTTAAGGTTTCCATTATCTAATAGCTCCACAATCAAGTTTCTTGCTCCATGTATTGCTGGTACATTCGCGATTTGTAGTTTGGTTAAGACATTCTGTGGGGTATCTTTTCTGATCAAGAAAGGAATAACATAATCTCTCAGAGCTTCTCCAGTAACAGTTATGCCATCATTGGACATCTCTTTTAGAATATGGAGAAGTCCCTCTTCATCATTTTCTTTTCCTTTTTGCACTAACAATGGCCAGTAGTAGTGCTGCCTAATTTCTAGGCCTTCTTTCTTGAGTTCTTTGAACAGTTTCTGTGCTAACTCTGCTTGGCCGTGTTGAAGAGCTCCTTCAGTTGCAATGAAGAAGGCATTCGGTACCAGACCTTCGTTCTGCAATTCTCTGCAGGTTTCAATAACTTCATCAGCAGGTTTGTTAATTCTAAGTAGTTGCTTTACAAAGAATGCGCCCTTGAATGGGGTATCCTCAATGGTTGTTGATTTCGGCATTGTTTTCATGATTTTTTTGGCAGTTTCTTCTTGTCCCTTGTTGAGTAGTCTCAGTATCACATTGCATACATCTTGGTTGTATCCAATACCTCGTTGCAAATGGGGGATCAGTTGCTCCACTTTGTCTCCATGTCCACTGATGGATAGATGTTCAATGATGTCTAAAACATCCTAGAATAGAAAAATGTTAAATGTTAAACTACAAACATAATGAGCAAGATGGATAAAACATAATTTTAAAAGCAGACATTTAGTTTGTCTCGTACGGGCCGATTTTTCAATGGTTAGATAACTTCTATCTGAAGTATAAATATGGCAGTTTGAAATGTTTTATAAAACATTACAGACCTTTCAAAGTTATTTTATCTCTGATCTTGTATTATCATCATGATCTTATATTATCTTTATTCCCCTAGTAATAAGGTTGCTGCTGGGTTGGTACCACAGACTTGTTTGTCAAAATCACTACCATATATATTCATGTTAGAATAAGGTTGCTATTGGGTTGTTGCTGCTAGAGCGAAAATAACTGAACGGACAGTAGGTATATAAAATCTGTCAAACGGCCTATTTCGTTCTCTGATAAAACTTATAATTGCGACTATTGAAAAATCGGTCCTTGTATATGTCGCCGCCGAGTACAAAAAAAAAGGCTAGGCAGTTAACTGAAAGGTTAATTAAGATAGAGATAGTTGGCTGCAACATATAAATAATAAAAAATAAAGTCGTGTTTAGTGTCTGACCGCATTCCTGTTCTAAATTACGCAACCAATTTTGATGAGGTTTTCACCATCAATTAGATATTTTTTTCGGGAAGGTCTATGTCTATAATAAATTAAAATTGAACTTGTATGTAAGAAAGACATCTCTATGTTTGTCAAGTCATAAAAACCGTGCGAGCAGGTCGCTAGTAAAAAAGCCCAACCCGAAAACTGAAATCAAACTTACCCTGTCTGTCAATAAAGCTTCTTTTTCATTTGCAGTTTTGATTGTTGCTTGAATGCCTTCAATATCACCCTTCTTGGCATATCCACAAGCCAGCAGTGTGTATGTACGATTTGAAGGTTCTAGACCAGCTCCAGCCATTGTTTGAAGAACAGCTTTAGCCCCATCAGTGTCACCATGGAAAGCATGGCCCATTACTAGGGCATTTAGCACAGGTTCTGAGACAGGCATGCTGAGTTCACGCATCTTTTCCAATACTTTTGTAGCGCCTTCTACGTCACCCTCCTGGCAGTAACGCCACATTAGTCTTTGGTATGTTACCCTGAACGGAAATAAATTTAGTTAGGCTTATTAATTGAAATTAATGTTTTCCAAACCAGGCACCATACCCCGCGTCCTAAATAAAATGATCGGTCGCGCGAATAATCGTCATTTATGTTTTTGTTCGGAAAACCCACGCGTTCCGGTTCACCGAGCAAAAAGTGTCATATGATCGCATATTCGCACGACGATTGCTTTTGGTTAGGACGCGGCCATAGATGCAAATAATAAAAACTTGCGATGTGTGGCATGCATGTGTGGGTGCAAAGTTCGTCAAGACATAATTTTACTCTTTGTTAACCACTAAATTCCAGTAACCAAGTGATGTTATTATTATTTATCAAGTGCTTACTATCTAATGATAAAAAAGAAAGAAAGTGAAAGTGTTAAAATGTGTTAATTGAGGAGGTAACTAATAATCTCGGGTTTAACATTATACCCTTTTATGAGAACACAGCCATCCATACTATTATTATAAATGCGAAAGTGTGTCGTTCTGTTTGTTACCTCTTCATGCTTAAACCGCTGAACCAATTTAGATGAAATTTGGTATAGAGATAGTATGAGTCCCGGGAAAGGCCAGGATAGTTTTTATCTCGATATTCCCACGGGATCGACACTTATGCGGGTGAAACCGCGGGGCGCAGCTAGTTCACAAATAAAAAATACAAGAATAAGTGAATATACCTGTTAGGCTGCAATCCTTTCCTCTCCAACTCTTCGAGGAATTTGGCAGGAGAGAATTGGTGCTCATTTTCAATGTATACCCTTAACAGAGCATTGTAGTGTGAGATGTCCATAGGAATCCCTCTTTCTGTGAGCACACTCCATATCTTTTGTACCAGAAGTGTTCTCTGTTCCGGTAACTCCTCTGGTACCAGCTCACCTATTTTTGAAAAGAAACATACAAATCCATACTGATAATATAAATTTGAAAGTAACACTGTCTATCTGTTACCTTTTCATGCTTTAACAGCTCAATGGATATAGATATAATTTAGCACACCAATAGACAATGGAATACTTTTTATCCCTGTACTATGTTCCCGTGATATATTTATCTGACATCGACGCGGGCGACGAAGCCGTGGGCAAAAGTTAGTAAAAATATTTATAAAAAAAGGATTTTTGTCACAGGAAGAAGGAAGGAAGATTGAGGTAACATAAGTTTCTAAGTTTTAACAGGTAGACACAGTGGTCTGACTAGGCCACATAATTCAGACATTCTAATGAGATTCTAATTAGGAAAAATATAGCTATCCTGCATTCGCGATTTATTTGCCAAAAATGTAAACAAATTTGAGTTTGTGGAAAAATAACTTCAAATCCTACACAATAAAGTTCAGTTAACGCTACAACTTCAAGCATTTTTATAACTGTTTCAATAGTGCTACTCATTCTGAAATCAACTCAATTTACATTAAAATAAAGTTGGTATTTGTTTAACTTGAAATAATATTAATTTGAAATAATAGTTTGTGACCATGTTTTTTAAAATGGTAAAATTACTACCTTTGTCTTGTTTTTTAGGATACTTATATGAAAGATTTTAATTGACAATCTTTTACATCACCTTCAAACAATTCAGATATGAGAAGGCAACCAGCAATATCTCATATTAAAAAAAAAGGTTCCTAACATTCAAAGAGATTCTATTCATCAATTAGTTTAGTTTGTTATAAGAGTTTGCTATTAACAAAGCTCTTAACAATCTGATTGAAGTGGTCTTGTAAGCTTCCATTTTCAACGATGTATGAACTGATAAGGATTGTGTGATAGACTAATGTAACTGCTAGCTCATTCTACAGTATGAATGCGTAAAAAAAGCTTCTGTCTGTGATTTCCAGACAGTAAAATTTTATCTGATGTCAAAGTTTACTGTCTGGTAAACTGTTTCTCATATGTTAATTACTATTAATTCAAAAGCAAATGGGTGCCTGAAGATGGTCGGCGCCACCGAGGCAAGCCCAGAAAATGGTGGTGATATGACCTAGACTCTCACCATGAGGACTTCAAGGTGGTGCAGGAAAAGAGTTCTTGGAAGGATTTGGTGGAGGCTTTTGCCCAGCAATGGGACAGTACAAGTTAAACAAAAAAAAAAAGTATGTTTAGTTTTCGTACCACAACATCTAATGACCAGAAGTGACTGTGAGCTTGTGATGTCATTTTTAGATTTGATTTCATCAAGAACTTCATCAATTTCCTTCTTTGTGATTCTTCCAAATCTCCGCACTTCAGCATCCAGTTTTTGTAACAGCGGTTCTAAGTTTTCCTTTTTCTTTGTTGCATAGTCTCTCATTAAAACACTGGAAATTAAAATTAATGATGTTTAATCAAAGGGGATGCATTGTCTATCAGAAGTAAATCACTATTAATCTGCATTTTTGGCCATGATAAGCTATCTTCTTCTTCTTTGTGTCGCTGGCACAACAGTATTTCAAATCATGTTTGATCAAAATTTCACCACTTCCATGGCATCATCAGTGGCAGCATAGAGGTCACTTTGAATGATTTTATATTGCATCCACTTTATTGAGATTTGATGAATCAATGTTGTAATAAGTAAATGCTGTTATCAAAATAATAATGTATAGTCTATCAATTACTTCCTGCTAGGGTTCTATTTCTTATTATTCTCTTGTATAAGCCCAGCTACTGTGGATAGTTACAAAGCTGGTAGCTGGGTTGACAACCCAGTTTGCATTAAACAAACATTAAATTTTTTAAATATTGTATGTGTTGTTACGTTGGTACGAATTATTTTAACACCTGACTCCTATGAGAGAGGTATTAAAATAATTTTTCTTATCATGAGTTAAATGTTTATACATATTTTTGATCCACAACTAATAACCTTATTTTCTATTGAAAATGTAAACAAAAATAAGTTTTGGATTAACAAATGAAAAAACTGAAAAGGCACTCTGTAACTGACCATTCAACACAAAAAACAAAAAATTGCACCTGACCTAAGTTCGGTTGCTTCTAGGATACTTATTTATTACGTTATGTTACAAAATTTAATTTTAACTATTGCATTATACTCACTTTTTGGCGGCACTTAAAGCTATAGGATTGATTAAAGAATTGGCTTCGGCGGTCTTAGCTGTGTTCAGGATAAGCGTTCGGGCCGCACCAGTGAAGTACCGCACAAACTTCGTAGATCTTAAAAGCGACGACATTTTGTTGCTGCGGGTCTTTATAACATTAAAATTTGAAGCAATTCCGCTTCAATTTTGGGAAGAATCACTAACTTTTATCGAAAACCTATCAGGGCAGCTAAAATTAGCTAAAAAAGGACTTTGAGGTTATTAGTTATGTCACTTCGCATTTCCAATCGGTGTTGCTAGATAATTATAACCAGAAAATGCAGTACATCATACAACACTCATTATAAAATAATTTTTAGTTGCATTTCCGCGTTACATATATTTTAGTGTGTTTAATTTCTCAAGATTATTTTAAAATTGCATTAGCATTATAGACAGAGGTGCAAAAAGTAGGTACTATATTAGGTGCAGGCAACATTATATATTCGTTCGGAAAAAAAGGGTCACTGATTGAAAACATCGCATTGTAGGAAAGTGGCACCACTAGCAATAGAATAATAATTGATCTTTTATTACTCTTTGATAGCTAGACCATTTTACACAGAGCACCCGTGCGGGTTGGTGGACTCACATGTGCTCATTAGGGTAATAGTGTTCTGTGCTGTGCACTTGATGCTGAGACTGGAGTCTTCCTACCAGCTGGCGAGTCGTTATTGAGGCTGCCTCCTCTTTTGCAGAAAACGGTCTTGTCCAGTGCTGCCATCCGTACGAGGTTTCTCGTACATGTACGAGATTCAGAGGTCCTGGTATGTACAGACGCCAGCACATCAACCTACCCCAATCTGTCAAATTTCTTTGAAAATCTATCTATCTATCAAATTTCTTTGAATATCTAAATCTATCAAAGAAATTTGACAGATTGTAGTAGGTTGATGTGCTGGCGTCTGTACAGAGGCCAGCACATCAAGCTACCCCAATCTGTGCTTTGCTAGATTTTCAACTTTATCGCTAAAGTATAAGGTTCAAAGTTGATTGGGAAATTTTAACAGTTTCGGGTAGGTTGATGTGCTGGCGTCTGTACATACGAGGTACGAGCTTACATCCATCCTCGTACGATTTTGTACGAGATTCGTTGAAATCATATTTTGGAACTCGCCTATAACTTCACGCAATGAATGGACGATGTGTGCAGTGCTTGCTACCACACTACACTGCCACTTGGAGATTCCCCCGATATTGAGGTTACGCGAGGCCGAGGCAAGTGCATGTGCGTTATTCATTTTAAAGTTTTTAAGTTCATAGTTTTACCTAGATACTACAGTATCCAAAGCAAAATTCCGGTTGTCCGACCTGCCACCTGCGACTATGGACACTAGATTGTCCAGCGGTGTGTAAAGTGCTTGTATGTACAACTTGTACAAAATGCCGTAGACGCCGTAGTATGTACTTTTTGACGAAACTGCTTTGTAGAGTGCTTGTTTTTTTTTAAGCTCATAATGAGGTAGGTGACTAGAGAATCAATAGATTTTTATGACATTTATTCAATAATTGGTATGTACACACGGCTACACATCAAGCTATACATAACCAGTATAAGCTGACTGCTGATTGTAAGAATACAATGCGAGGTTAGCTAAAACTGGAAATGTATAGCTTTATGTGTAGCGGTGTGTACGCGGTTGTGTTGACAAAATACGAGATTTCAGACATGTCTGTACGAGGAAACGCCGTCGGCATCTGGCAACACTGGTCTTGTCTCTGAGAAATGCCCCTGTATCTTCCTCGGTGTACATACATCTCCTGCAGCTTGTAACGCGGCCATAATCGGCTGAGTTGACAGCGTGCAGCGTCGGCAGTTTCACGTTGACTACGTCCGTCTGTGCCCTGCTTCCAGCATGCCTACCCATAGCCCTCAGCATCTCTTCCTGCGTCAAATGACGACGTGACATACTGCTCCAGACTCACAACAGTTCCAACAAAGGAACGAAAACGATTTTCACAAGAAAAGAAAAATAACGATTGTGGACAGTTAACTCGAAAATAATTACGTTTCAAAACACCGTACGCTGCGATCATTGCAACCAAGTGAAGTTTTCCGGTCCCTCCCTAATTCAAAATGCTTTTGCTTTTATCTTTTATTTTTATTTAATTCAAACAAATAATATCACTGACCTCTAGAGGTCTGTGATTATAATTATACAGGTCACTTACCTATATTAAAAACTTGTATTGATCAAAGACATTAAATTATTATGGCTATCTTAAATCTCTTTGATAATGATAGATAAATGGTGGATACACATAAAAAGTAGTAACGAGATAAATAAAGGCCTCTTCTGTCAGCCATGGTTATAATAAAAATAATTAACAATGGTTAGGTGATTGATAATGAGATATTTACAATCTACTGATAAATTGTTTTAATAATGGATAACATTGTCGTTCGTCACGAATAATCTGTAAGATTGCACCAGTCAGCCCAGTGTTGTACAGGAACGAAGGCGTTTATTAATTTACAAAAAACGATAAACTTCGCAAGCAATGGGAAATTGTTGTACAAAACATGATCATTTTAGAGCTGAAGACAATAAGGACGAAGAATTTTTACAGGTCAGAGTATAAAAAACAATGTAAAAGCCGAAAACAACTGCCGCGTAGTTTGAGTTTACTCTGTTTATATTAATTAAACTATGTTATGTGTTGTCTAGAAGGCGCCATCTGCGCTGTCTCAGCATTGCTCACGTTGATTGCCAGGCAACAGACACAATAGAAAATCTATTGTTCGCGGTCACCGTGACCGCGTTGGCAGTCGATGCCTTAATAATCCCGATTGGCATTGGTCGCAATTCTGGGCGGTGTATTTTAAAATTTTGGGCCACAAAGTGGCATTATCCTATAAGACTATGGCTCTATCGATAAATTAGCCATTTATGTTTAGTACATACCTATTGGTTGGATAAGATGATGGTTGATTTTATTTTACACTCAGGTTTTATTGGTTTCTACTTCTTGCACTCGTGCTGCACTACAATTTGCGCACCAACCACATGACGTCATTCCCAACCAAACACCCCCCAACATCAAAAAGGCCAGCAAAACTTGACATACGGCCAGGAACTATAATAAAAATTATGTCAATGTTGACATTATCCGATGCAAGCAGACCTTTATACTCATAGAGGAAAAATTTTAATAGTCAAGACTTTTAATTATCTGCAGTAAAATGGCACTTCTTATTAGCTCATTTCGGACTGCATTTAGAGCACTGACCTGTATTATACAGTGTTTAATAGAGGTCAGTGATTTAGAGATATGCATGTCAAATAAGTTTAGTTTTTTACACTATTAAGTATGTCATACTAGAAAAGCAAGGTTTGGTTGATGGCCGCGAAAAACAAAAAGACGCTAATTTTAGTCTAGACGTAACTGCAGCTAATCAAAAGTCCGACGTTAAAAGTCCATGAAGCAGAGTGTATTAGTCTATGGCAAGCAACGCTTCTGATGCTCAGACTAAGGAATAAAGAATTCCGATGTCTGATCTTTACCGGCGCCAGCTGTCAACTTGTGACAGCTGTCAGTGTCAGCTATCTGAGCTATTTTGTCAAAACGTCACCGTCAGCGTCACCGGGCACACGAGTTCACATGACGCAATTTTACTCGGCTCGGCACAGTTTCGAACAGAAGGTTCAGCCGGTTGATATTAAAACCATAAAAAATATCCTAGAGTTAAAGAAATAAACAGTCTACAACCAAAACATAAAAATGGTGAGTTTTAAAATTGTTAACTTCCTTTGACTTTGGTTTGACCTTTCGATTTGTTGCGGGTATTCTTTATCAATAATGATTGTAGATTGTTACGTCTATTCATGTAATAATATGTAATTATAAAATAAAGAGAATGAGGATAGGTACAAATTCCTTAATCATTTCGCAGGCTGCCCTTAAGTTAACTTCGCCTAGTCTTTATCTATCAGGTTTTGTTTAAAAAAAACAGAACATCCATCGTTAAAGCTACTCTAATGCTAATTTACTGAATTTCGAATTTGGCTAAACCAATCTCTAAAAGTTAATTTTAATTAAAAGTTCTCATCACATCCTTAACGTTTGAAAGCTTTTAATTTGATTATTGTTTGTAACCATAGTAACGTTAGCTGGTCAGCTCTTTGGCAGTGATCTTGTTTTGTACCTATTACATAATAATAACATTGGCACGAACATGAACACTGATGGAGTTATTATTATATTTATGTTGGAAAGAGCTCAAGTTTCTAAATGTATAAAACTTTATCTATTTATTTTGGAAATATGTGGGTAGTTGGTGCAACAAACAATTTCTATGATCTAAAAGTAGGAGTTTTTAGGATTCTACTATCTTCCTCCAACAGTATAAGACAGCCCACATGGGGAAATTATTATTTAGTAACCAGGCAGCTATTCAATTCATATTATTGTTATCAATTTCAACTCAAAATATTGATGCTTCAACAGTCTTGAGTGAATGGTCTAGTGAGGATGTAGTTGTTATATAGGTATTCATGCTACAATAAACTAGAAACTTAAAGCTACATTGTCTTCTTTGCTCATTTTCAGGCCGAACCAGTTAAAGTTGTTGTCACTGGTGCTGCAGGCCAGATCGCCTACTCTCTAATCTACCAGATTGCATCTGGTGCCGTGTTCGGCCCCAGCCAGCCTGTGTACCTGCACCTTCTTGATATTGCCCCCATGATGGGAGTCCTTGAGGGCGTGGTCATGGAGCTGGCTGACTGTGCTCTGCCCCTGCTGGCTGGAGTATTGCCAACTTTCAAGCCTGAGGAAGCATTTAAAGATGTTGTTGCTGCATTCCTAGTTGGTGCCATGCCCAGGAAAGAGGGCATGGAAAGGAAAGATCTTCTCGCCGCCAATGTTCGCATTTTCAAGGAGCAAGGTCAAGCCATGGACAAAGTTGCCCGCAAGGATGTGAAAGTCCTCGTTGTTGGCAACCCAGCCAACACAAATGCTCTCATTTGCTCTAAGTATGCTCCTTCCATTCCTAAAGAGAACTTCACAGCAATGACTCGTCTCGACCAGAACCGTGCCCAGTCTCAGTTGGCGGCTAAAATTGGTGTCCCTGTGCAGAATGTTAAAAATGTTATTATTTGGGGTAACCACTCATCCACTCAGTTCCCAGACGCGTCAAATGCTATTGTGACTGTTGATGGTGCACAGAAGCCTGTGCCGGCTGCTATTAATGATGATGCCTACTTGAAGTCTACCTTTGTTACAACAGTGCAGAAGCGTGGTGCTGCCGTCATTGCCGCAAGAAAGATGTCCTCAGCTCTCTCTGCAGCAAAAGCCGCCTCTGATCACATGAGGGACTGGTTCTTGGGTACCGGAGACCGCTGGGTGAGCATGGGTGTTGTCTCTGATGGCTCATACGGTACACCCCGTGACGTCGTGTTCTCATTCCCGGTCACAACAGCCAATGGCAAGTGGACGATTGTTCAGGGTCTGACCATCTCTGACTTCGCTCGCCAAATGCTTGACGCTACGGGCAAGGAGCTCTCTGAAGAAAAGCAGGAGGCCTTGGATGTTTGCAAGGATTGACCTAGCATATTATTGGAACTATAAGCAATATAATAGCATTAGATTATACATATTTACGATCTGTAGCCGCTATAATATTATTTTATTATCACAGAAAACGGCTTATATAATTGTGGTCACACACTTCAAGGTCAGAATAATGAATCTGTCCAATTTGTCATATCATCAGACTCACAAAAACTGCTTTACTGATTAGGCATTTCTTTATTATAGTTTTGAAAAACTTTTTTATTTTCATATTTAAAAGCATTTATATTATATAAATATTACGTCATATTTTTGAGACTTGTTTTACTTTACTGCAATATTGTATGTTACTTACGTCCTAATAAAATATTGTCTATTCTGTTATCATGTTTTCTGTTAGTTATAAATTGATAACACTCATTGCTTGATGAAGGTCACTGTAAATAAAGATTATTGTTACTATACCATGTATACATGATTTATGATTTATGTATCATACGTGCAGTCCTACACATACAGTCTACAACTCTGCATTATTCTCAAAAGTTATGCAACCGACGAGCTTCTGATTACCGACACGACAAATATTATAATTTTTCTCGATATTGTGGCTATTTATGGTCCACCCCACATGCCTAGCATGGGGCAATGATCCCTGAGAGTGATCTAACATCGAACTATGTCCAAAAGTGGGTTGGGATAAGATTGAAAATGATTTAATACTTTGTTCAGAGAGGTAAAAGAGAAGTATCTATTTAATTTAAAGGACCTTGGGAACCTCGACGTTAATTGTAATGTAAATGAACAACTCATACAATAGGTGGGTACCTATTATTAGAAAAATTATAATTTATACAAAACCCCCTATTGTATGTACAAATGTGGAGTTTCATCGACCTGCGTCTTCGGCTGTTAACTATAATTTAACGATTGAATATCGTTAAATTATATTATTCTCGTAGTTTCTGTGATCTAGATTCACTATTTCTTAGGCCCCGTGTGTTGTACATAACTATAATCTTGTTGATTGTTTTTGATAAATTAGCGTAAAGATAAGTAGGTAGGTAATGAGTTTTTGTCTAAAATACACTTGGGAGCAAATAAATCGAGCCACTGCCTTTTTTCACGTATAATGGTTATTATTTTTGGTATTATGGAACGTATCAATTCGAAACATATATCTTCTAAGAGGTTATAATGAGGGTAAATTATTGAATGATAAATTATTGGCTCTAAAAGAAAAACGATAATTTTGATAGAAAATTTTAGGGTTAAGAGCGTTTACGCCGTACGGCATTTCATACAAACTTTCAAGCCGTTGTTTTTCGAAATGAATGAACCGATTTTAATGAAACTTCATACGCATAAGCAGGATACAAAGGTCTAAAAAGTTAGCAGTCGACAAGTACTCCGTAACGATCCGCGCGGTGTGAGGTCTCGCATTGTCATGCATAAACATGAAATTTTCTCCGATAAAACCCGCATACGGCATTACGTGGTCTTCGAGGATGTCAGTTATGTACCGATCAGCTGTTAATCCACGTCTACCACTTTCATCGTTGACGGGGTCGACGAAGACAAGTTCAATTTTTGCGTCTAGGGAAATTCCTCCCCACACCATACAAGAACCACCGCGAAAACTTACAGTTTCTCGAATGCAACATTGGGCAAATCTTTCACCAGGTCGTCTATACACTCGGTTTCTCCCGTCATTGCTAAAAAGACAGATTCTCTCGACTCGTCAGAAAACAAAACTGACCTCCATCTAAAGTCCAATTAATGTGTTGTCGAGCAAACTCCAGGCGACATCGGCGATGAGCTACAGTTAATTTTGGGCCAGTTGCCGGTTTATGTGATGTTAAATTTCGTTCCTTTAGTCTTCGTCTCACTGTCCACCTACTGATTTCGACACCTCGGACGTCACGTAACGCATGCTGCAGCTGAACAGCATTAAGTCCACGGTCGCGCAACGAACTGGTTGCGATAAAGCGGTCATCACGTTCTGTAGTTTCCCGTGTTCTGCCGGTTCCAGGTCGCCGAACAAAAGCACCAGTCTCCAGATACCTGCGATATACTCGCTCTATCTGTACCTACGTTGGTAAACGTCAGTACTTTTTCATTGCCACCTTTGTTTTCATGATGTGGAAAGAAAGTGATTTCTTTCTTCAGCATTTCAGTTACAGTCGTAACCTGTTAACTTATCCTATAACATCACTGGTCCTATTCTAGTGCAGCGTTTGTTTATTCTGTTACCTATATTTTTAAATGGTCATACAATTATTAGGTCTCAATAGTCGTAATGTAGGACCGTAGATCACTAACAAAGAGATTTATTTACTTACAAAGTTACAACCCGTTCAATGAAGGAATAGGTACCTCTTACTTCCGAAGACCGTCGATTGTACCGCCGCTGAATCCACAAATTAGTGGTTAGAAGGTAAGTTATAATAAGTATGTAAAAAAAGAGCTAAATAAGTAACAAAATAATATAGTGAAAAGAATCGTGATTTTGTACAGTTTCTATTCACTAGATGGCGCTTTATATTTACGTCACGTTTCTGAATCTCGGTGTTAAGATTCTCCGCCGCCGAATGACCCTCGAGAATTTCCGTAAAAAAATCATACTCACCTGATACCGTGATCAATAAGGCGGTTCCCTAGACATGGGTCGGATTAGGTAAAAACGATACCTAATCCACCTAATCCTAGTATTTAAAAATACCTAATCCGAATATTTTATTCAATATAGCCGCTGACCTGTTCCAATATTGTACCGATATTAAGTAGCGTATGTGGATTGGGTAAGAAATATTAGGCATGGAGTATGGACGCTCCGTTTCTGATAATTTGTAGAACAATGGATTAAGTATATAATTTCGTTTTTTTATGGGCTAACGGTACTTAAAGCAAACGTGAATACTCTGGTTTTTAACATTTAATCTAATATCGTGATCAAAATTACCCTTCATAGATACTTAAAGAGTGCGCCTGCACAATGTGTTAATAATGGTAGGTACAGTGCAGAATCTTAAAATGTCGTATATTAGAACTTAACCTTATAATACTATACTAAATGATTTTTTTTTTAATTAACTTGCTTAAAAATACGTAAACCAGCTAAACCAATTTAATGTAATAAATTTATGTAATTCTATCAATGGTCACGTACGCATGATGCACTTGCACTGCCAAAAGTTAGGTCAAGGTTAAAGTTCATTGTAGAATTACTCAAACGACATATTTTTTTGTCTTTATTACCAAGAAATGGGTTAACATTAAAACTGGATATAGAAACCAGAGCGTTACTAGATTAACATGCATTTCACCCATATTATTACGTGAGTCTGATTTTTACACATTTACGTGAAAGTTTTGTTATTTTTATTCGAAAGTATTTACAATAGCGCCACCTATCAACGACGTGTATTCCTGACGACTTAGATCGCTAGAGCACTAACTAGTCCAGTGTAATCCCACATAGATGGCGCTAGCGGCAGTGCTAATTAAACTTGAAACTTAACCTCCACATTTTAAGGTGCAGAATATCTTCTGTGTAGACTGTGTACGAATATTTTGTGCCATACCTAATCCCAGACGCTTTGGATTAGGTACGGACTCGCATCGAAAACTACCTAATCCACATACCTGTTCCAATATTTATGCCTCACGTCTAACTGCGGCTGGGTTGACCCCTGCGATTATCCCTAATGTGGATGACTCGGATGCGTAATTTTTGATAGTGGGGACTGCGCCTCGGAATTTACTTGTCTTGTTAAAAATAACTAGTAAGTAAGGTAATTTATGTTGTGTCGACACAGATGTTGTGTAACAAAATATCAAGAACAAGATGTCAAAAGCATGACGTCATGTTTTATGGTAAAATTGTGCCCCTCTCCCAACATCCGGTTTTAAATGTAGGTAACACAGAGTACTTTTCATAGAGTGGTAGGTAATGTAGAATACAATAAAATCTCGATGCCCTCCCGCTACCTCGCTCACCTGCCCGCACTCTCTTCACACCATACCAGAGCGCCGATATTACGTCATCAACTTCAGGTGCAGAGATTGTGACCGACTTGTTCAAACAAGGTGAGATGGTCTACAGCTGCAGCTGCAAGTGTGAATTAATATAAGTTCCACTTGTACCTACTGACTAGATGGCGCTTTCGCAAAACTTTATAACAATGTCGTATCAAGTTTTACTTAGTAATTTAGTATGTACATAGGTAGAATGTTTTGAGCAACAAAATTAGCTTGGTAGTTGTATAAGAGAAATATATAGTGGCGGACGTAGCTACTTACTTCAATAAATTAGGCACTATGATATATATATTTAAATAAACTCACGCACCTAAAACAATTAATTAAACACTATACGGGTGAAATTTTAATCACTGTTTTCCTTTTAAGGGGTCATTGTACTCATGATTATGAACAACTTTTACTATAGGACCAAACCAGAAATCGTGAAAAAAAAAAACAGCTGTTCCCTACATTTATGTTCGCATACCTAATTCGTCAAAATCTAGGGAACAGCTGGTTTTATTTTCGCGATTTTGTGTTTGGTTCTATAATAAAAGTTGTTCATAATGATCAGTAAAAACAGTTATTAAAATTTCACCCTGTTTAAATTACAGTATCATAGGCAGTGAACAAAATGGTTCACTGATCCTAAGTAGATACTTACTTCTTAGCTAGAAAATATCTAATGTAGGTAGGTAGGTAATGTCTAGGTCACGGGTTCGACCTTAGTCTGTTGTGAGTTATCGTGACTGCATTAGGTAGGTAGGTACTTAACTTGTGATCTTGTTTATCATTAAAGACATGTGAAAAACAAAGTATTTAGGTTGATAGAAAGAACTAGACCCAGACCTCTTATTACAGTTTCCGTAGGCACTAATATTATTAGTTAAAAGAGTTTATTTCGAAATTGTGCGACTTTAAGAACAGTATATTTCGTGCAAATAAAGTAAACTTGTGTCATCGTCTGCCTAGCCTTTTCCCAACTAGGTTGGGTCGGCTTTATCCAAATACTAGGTACTCAGACTTGGTTAGACACCAGTCAAATCTGATGCAGCTGATTACCAGTATTTTACAAGAAGGGACTGCCTATTTGACCTTCACATCGCAGATGCTGTGTAACAAAAACCCGAAAGTAACTAATATGGGAGATCCCTAACTATAGCCATACTAATATTATAAATTCAAAAGTAACTCTGTCTGTCTGTCTACCTTTGTATGTTTTTGTATGTTACCTTTTCACGCCTAAACCACTGAAGGGAAATCAATAAAATTTGGCAGAGAGATAGATTGCATCCCGGGGAAGGACATAGGATAGTTTTTATAGACATACCTGGCGGGCGAAGTCGCGGGCGGAAGCTAGTACCTTATAAAATGAGCAGGCATTGATTTTTTACCGCGTTGGATTTTTTTGGTACCATAGTATTTATATTGGTTTCAACTTTGGGCAACATGTTTCTATTTGGACCAACTTTCTAGGGAAGAGTTACATTGTCCTTTAATTTGATAAATGAGCTGTTTGTTTTCTATTAATCAAATTAAAATTTATTTAAAAAAAAACATCCGTTGTTTTCATACTAAACTTTAACTATATCCGACGATCTTGCATACTTATCTCTTTTGTTGACTTTACCTAAATTAATAAGAACCCAGCCAGTCAGTACTTAATCATGTGCGTGTTTGGTATCTTAGTTAATTCGATTCTCGTGACGGTAATTAATGAGTAGTGAACTGAAATTTAAGATAGGTGGGGCATAATTATGTAGGTATATTACTTAGTGAACATAAAAACAGGAGTTGACCATCACGTAAGTAGTCCAACGTGATGTCCGTAGATCTGATCCGAAGTAAGAGCCTAGAGGAACTCCAGAAGGAAGGAAAGGAGTTTAAAAGATCTGAGGCGTTTTTTTTCAAAATGTTTGCCACGCATGAAACCTATTTATAAATCGATAGCTGACATCAATGCAAATACCTACAGAAAATATAATAACCCCATAAAGTGTCACATCCATATTTTTTTAACTTGCCTATATTTTGTTGCATAGATGATTGAAATAATCACTCTGAAAGTTTAAAGTAATCAAACATCTATGTAGGTATGTATAGGTATGCGAGGTATATAAAAATCTTCAATCCCCTTGCCTAAGTATATAATGGTACTGTGCAGCGAGTGGACTGTATAGGTTACTTTTTGTTTGATTAAAACACTTTTTATATTTGTGATGGGACTGAGACTCTAAATACCCTAGGTTTACGGAGTCTATACCAGCATATTGACGTCTATACTTTGATCGTTTGACTGGTTCACTTGACTGACTGGTTTACTACTGGTTTGTTCACTTGACTACGACTACTGAATTACTACTGCTTGGTTCACTTGACTACTAGTTTACTACTGGTTCGTTCAACTACGACTACTAGTTTACTACTGGTTTGTACGACCGATTTACTACTGGTTGGTTCACTTGACTACTACTTTACTACTGGTTAATTACTACTGCTTGTCCACGAATGCGAGAGATCGCGACGCCCCCGTCAGGGGGCGTGGCGAGCGGTTCCGGGGCTTCGCCCCCCTGCCGCGGAGGCCTTGCGGTGGCCTGCTAATACAGGCCCCTCCCTGGATCGGCTACAATGGCCTACCGGTATGTTGACCGCACGTAACTTGACGTGCGGTCATGTGAGTGGTTGCATGTTGTTTTTCTGTAGGCGCGCCACGACGCTGATTCACAGCGCCGCTTTCTTCACGACACCTCGGCGGTCTGTCCCCGCCAGGTGAGACCCCCAGTTGCCTGGGGGAGGCCCGGCGGAGGACGACCAGCGGCAAAGGTGCCGACTCGACGCTCCTACAGAAAGTAGGTGTTTTGCTCCCGCCCGTCCCGCTTCCAGAGCTAGCCGGTCACGTTCCGGGCTAAGGAGCAGTCATGAGTGTGTGGGCGGTATTGTATTGTGTAACACCGCCCAGTGTCTACGCGTATCGCGGCCCGCGCTGCGCCTACGCGTGTGAATATAGCGTCTGTATAGTGGTGAGTGGCTGAGCTCGCTACGTAACGTGCCTAT
Source organism: Gortyna flavago (assembly GCA_963669345.1). NCBI lineage: Eukaryota > Metazoa > Arthropoda > Insecta > Lepidoptera > Noctuidae > Gortyna > Gortyna flavago. Next base: position 15,340,664 of record OY770129.1, read on the forward strand.
ATTAACTTAGAACACGCTACGCAAGGAATGTGTGTATTGTGTAGAGTTCAGTTGTTTCGAGTGAGCCGCGTGTAACCTGGGTGCGGCTCACCCGAGGCGTCAGTCCGGTGGGATGGGGTCGTCGTCCGCTACCAGGTCGCGGGGCAAGGGTCTCGCGTCGGGGGGGCGCGCGTGCCAGGGCGCAATGTCTTGGACATGGGGCCAGGCAGATGCGTCGGCACGCGCGAACATTCCCTTCGCGAGTCGCCGCACAAACTCGTCCAGGCTCTCAATCCCGAGGTCCCGTTCAAGGACATCGTTCCTCACGAAGCGAGGAGCGTCAGTAATGGTCCGCAGCGCCAGACTTTGCTGCGCGCGGAGCAGCTTTCGGCTCGACTCGCTCGTGAGGGCGAACCATGCCGGGGCGGCGTACGTCAAGATTGGGCGCACGTACAATTTGTACACGCCCAACTTGACGCGCGCCGGAATTCGGGACGAGAGCACCGGTTTGAGGAGGTTGCGGGCGACCCTACCCCTTGCGGCGACCGAGCGGACGTGTGGCCCCATCGTGAGCCGACGATCGATGGTCACCCCCAGGTACTTGACCCGGGGCGACCACGCAATGTCGGCTCCGTGCAGCTTCAAGGGTGGTGGGAGAGGCGCGAAGCCGGTGACCATCGCCTGCGTCTTACCCACGTTAACCGACAGCCGCCACCTGGACAGCCATTGGGGCAGCAGCTCGAGCGCGCGCTGCATCTTGACCGCCGCGTACTTCGCATTGAGCGATGTAGTAATGTACGCGGCGTCATCTGCGTACAGCGCGAGCATGGCGTCCGAGGTAGTGGGGATGTCGTCGGTGTAACGTGAGTAACACGCCGGCGACACGCAGCTGCCCTGCGGCACACCCGCGCGCACCGGGCGGGCGCTGGAGAGCGCCCCGTCGACCACCACCCTGAAGGTCCTGTTTGTGAGGAAAGTAGAGACCACCTTTACAACGCGACGGGGCGCGTCGGAGGTGGCCAACTTGTACACGAGGCCGTCGTGCCACACACGGTCGAAGGCCTTCTCCATGTCGAGGAATACTGCCACCGAGTACTCCTTCTTGTTCATCGCCGCTGCGAGATGGTGCAGTACCCTCGACAGCTGGAGCGTCGTGCTGTGCTCCGCCCGAAACCCGAACTGCTCCGGGCGCGGCGCTATGTGGGGCTGGAGATGTCGCAGCAGGAGTGCTTCGAACACCTTGGAGACCGTCGGCAACAGAGTAATCGGCCGATAGCTCTCCGGCTTCAGAATATCTTTTCCCGCCTTGGGCAGCATAATGACGCGCCCCTCCTTCCACGAGGCGGGAAAGGCCCCCGTGCGCAGTATCCCCGTAAACAGGCGCGCCAACGCTGCCACCATACGGTACGGCAGGTGGCGCAGCACTGTGTTGGTGATACCGTCGGCCCTGGGGGCCTTCCTGGGCTTCGTCCTTAGGATGGCGCGTCTAACTGCGCCAGGCGAGAAGAAGACAGGGTCTTCATCGGGAGCTATCGGCGTTGCGAAGTAGTCTCCCAGGTGTTGCTCGACTGCTGCGACATGGTCGGTGTCGCTGGTCGGGTTAGGGCGGAACTGACGCTCCAGATGCTCGGCGAAGACCTCCGCCCGGTCCTCCGCTACGTACTTGAGCGCCCCGTCGCTGTTGAGCAGCGGACGCACCGGGGCCGGGGTATTCGTAAGCTGGCCGCAAAGCTTGTGAAGGGACGGCCAGCTGTCCGCCGTGGCGTCCAATCTGTCCTCCCAGCCCGCGGTGGTAAGCGCCTGAAGCTCGGCCTTTACCTTCTCCGCGAGACGGTTGAGCTCCCTCTTGAGCGTGGGACATCTGCTCTGTTGCCACTGCTTGCGAATGCGCCTCTTCACGGCGATCATCGCGTTAATGTGGGCCGGCAGGGGCGGCAATAGCCCTCTCCCCTGCGGCTGCGTGCTTGTCGCCGCTTCCAAGGCGCTCTGTATGCAAGCAGTGACATCGTCCGCGGTCTTGTCCACGTCCGCGGAGGTAGCGATAGGCCGAGTCGGCGCGGTGGTCTCTACTCTCTCCACGAACTTGTCCCAGTCCGTGGATCGACGTGGCGCTATGGGCTTCAGTCGGGTCGGCATCCCCGTTAAGACGACGAGTACAGGTTGGTGGTCCGACTGTAACTCGTCGTCTATCACCTGTTGGGTGATCTGGCAGCTCAGCCCCCGGTGGACTACGATGTCCAGCACGTCCGGCATGCACCGAGCGTTGTCCGGGTAGTGGGTCGGCGTCTCTGGGCCGGACACCGTATAGCCGAGGGCTTCCGCGTCCGCGAAGAGTCGTCTCCCCTCGGTGTTCGTTGTGTACGAGTTCCACGCTGGGTGCTTGCAGTTCAAGTCACCGGCGAGGATGGTGGCGCGTGTGGTGTCTACAAGCAGGGCCCGCAGCTCGGTGAGGTCCAAGCGAGCCGCGGGCGGCTTGTAGCAGGCGTAGATGTTGATGTCCTCGCCGGCTACGTGCAGCTGCACACCCAGCGCGTACATACTGCCGAGCGACGGCAAGGGGAGTTCCTGATGGACGACTCTTCGCCTCACTAGTACCGCCAGACCACGGTATCTTGAGGTGGCCGACCTTTCGTCCTTCCTATATAAGTGATACCCCGGGACCCTGACCCTATCTTCGGGTCCCAGTAGGGTCTCACTTATAAGCGCCACGTCGATGTCCTGTTCCCTCAGGAGATGGCGGAGGGGGGCGACCTTTCCTCTCAGGCCGCGGGCGTTCCAATGTATCACCCTTAATGGCCTAGCCATGGTACAAGGTTAGCAGCGTGGCCAGGCCATCAAGGATGACGGTCTCAACGTTCTGACCCTGCCTGATGGCCTTTATCAGGTCCATCAATAGCTTGATGGCGCAGGTCGTGAACTCCTTTTGGGTCTCGGTCTTGGCTGCTGTTGTTGTTTTAGCGCCGGTGGCGCCGCGGCTCGCACTCTGTGCGAACTGTTTCAGTACCTCCGGTTGCCGCGGCGCTGCACTGGCGCTAGTTGTGGCTTCGGAGTTCACGGCCCGCGCCCCGCTTGAGGCAGGGTCGGCCTTAGGAATCTCTTCCTGGGTCGCCGGGGGGGGGGGTTGAGACTTCTTGCCCTTTCCTTTCCCCCCTCGCCCCTTCCTCCTCCGCTTCGAGGAGGTGGCTTGGGTTTTCTGAGTGGGCCCGTTGGCCGCCGCCATAAGTGTGGCGCTCTGGGCCTCCTGCTCCACCATCTGCGGCCCTTCGGTGGCCACTTGGGGCCGGCGCGCAGAGGCTGTGATGGCGGCGGTCCCCGCTCGCTTGTTCCGGGTCTCCGCCTGGAACACGGGGCACTTGTTGTTGCACGCGGGGTGCGGGCCACCGCAGTTGACGCAGGTGGCCGGCTCCTCCCGCGGGCGCGGGCAGTCGCGTGCCACGTGCTCCCCGCCGCATCGGACGCAAGCGAGCGGCCGGTGACACTGGTGCGAGCTGTGCCTGAACTTCTGGCACCGGTGGCACTGGGCGGGCCCGCGTTTACCACGCCAAGCCTCAATCTTGACCCCCCGCATATACATGAATACGGAGGTATCATAGATGGCCCGGACGTCAGGCGTCTTCTTTAGTATTGCGTGGAATACGCAGCCGGGTCTTCCTTGTGCGCCCTTAATATGGCGCACGTACTCCGGCTGGTAGCCCAACGCCCGGAGTTCCTCCTCGATCTCCTGGGGCTCCGTGTCCGGTGGCAGCCCCCTGATGGCGATCTTGAGGTTACGCTCCGCTGGCAGCGAGTAAGCGAACCAAGACACGCCGCTATCCTTCTCCAGGCCCGTCAGGTACCGCTGGACCAGCCGGTACTCGTCCTCGGTGTCCGGGGTAAACCTCACCCCAGACCCGTACGGGCGAGCATTTGGCGGCCGGCCCAGCTTGGCAGCGAGGGCCCGGAAATGGGCGGCCCAGTTTGGCAGCTTCTCAACTACCAGCGGAGGGTATCGCAGTTTTTTCCCCGGCTTCTGCTTCGACGTCGTCGTCGAGGCGCCGGGGTCGGCAGCAGGGGGTGCGGTATCGGCAAAGGGGGCAGGGGGGGGTAAAACTCCACTTACCCCTGCGGGTATGGTCGGTAGGGGCGACAGCGGCGGCGGCGGCGGCGTTCGCCGCACCGCGTCGGCAAAGGTGGGCGAGGCGGGGGTATCCCGACCCCGCGGCGCGCGTTCGCGCTGTGGCCGCGGCGGGTCGAGGCAGTACCGCTTCGCCTCCTCCTCTGCGGCGTATCCGCCCGAGCTCCTCCGGCGCCGCTGGGCTCTGGGCTCAAGGGCGAACTCGAACCCGAACCCAAGCGGCGGCGGCGTTGAGGCTCCCCCGATGGGCCGGCGACCGGCTCGCGGGGACGTCTCTCTCGAGACGTCATCGCGACCGGACGCGGCCGACCCCACCGATGCCAGCGACATGCTCGACCCCACGCGTGAGGTGCATGCCGACAGCATGGCGGGCGAGTCGCAGGCGGAAATCCTGGGAGGCGCCGGCGAGGCGGGCGCCTTCGTTGACATCATAGCCGACCGCTCCCGCTCAGCCAATGCCGGTCCCGCCAGCGAGAAGCGGGGACCGGTTGCGGCGATGCGGGGAGCTGGCACGGCTTGGGTGGTCGGCGTCGCCGCAGGCGCTGCCCCGGAGGGCGCGGGCGGGGACGGGGACGCGAAGCGTGGTGGCGGGGCAGTGCGCGCCGGGGGTGCGCGGGGACGCGCGGATGGTGGGGTGACGTGCGCGGGCGGTGCGGCGGCACGCGCGGCTGGCGCAGAGGTGCGCGCAGTCGTCGCGGGCCGCGCAGCGGGCGCGGTCGAGCGCACAGGCGCGGGTACGCGCGCGGGCGGCACGGCGGCGCGCGTGTGCGGCGCGCGGCCGGTGTTCGCGGCCGGCCCTGGTGCCTGTATAGGCACCGGGCGGAACGCAGCTGGGCGGATGGGTACCGCGTGCTGGCGGCTCGACGACGGCACTGGCGCAGCGCGCGCAGGCGCCGATGTCGTCGGTGGGCCGGCAGCAGCAGCGGCTTCCCCTCCCCCCCCCTCTTCTTTCTCCCTCTCCTTTTCCTCCTCTTCTGCTGGGTCCGGGTCCGGCCGGCGGCGCACCGGACGACGCATCGCCGATGTTCGGCAGAGACGTCGCCCGATCCAACGCCGGACGGAGCTCCTGGGACCCGGCATCGCGGCCCAACGAGCCGCGTACGCCGGGCTTCGGCATCCCGGGGGTGTGGCCTCCGCGACCGCTACGGCGGGGGTCCGCCGGGCAGCGCGGTGGTGGCTCCCTCTGTGCTTGCACAGGTGCACTTACGTTACCTGCGCAAACACAAAAGGAACTGTTAAAACAAAACTGCGATCCGCGCGGAAAGACGACTGGGACGCGTGAGTGGACCAGTCGAGTGTGACCACAAGCCAATCCTCGCTTGTCCACTGGCCAGCGTACCCTCTTTTATAGCAATACCAAATTAGTCTGGCCAGCGGACCATTACGATTGCACACGAATTGCACAACATTTTCCGCGGCAAACTCGCGTACAAGCTCATCTTGTCTGTGATTGGGTAGTTTGAGTCTCCGCCCCTTTTTTATTAATTTGTGTACAATTAAATCAGTTACAATATTATCCTATTTACATAATCAAGACACAGTTATTGCACAACCCCCGGTACATCCCATGCTTGTGTACGACGGTCAGGGTCGACGGTACGGCGTGTTCATTCTTAACTGTGAATCTATAAATATAACCCACGCGCCTGCCCGACCCTTGCTCGACAAGCCAGCCCGCGAGGCTGAGCAAGTAGCTTTAAACTCCCCAAATAAAAATAACCAGACCCAGCCTGACCATTCCTGCCCTCCCCTCAATGACTCACTAAGCCGAGGCCCGAACCCCACAGAGGGTGCCCTTAGTGAAGCTCATTTGAAATAAATATCCTTAGTTTGTAAGCCCTGGCTGGGGGCCTTAAAGTAATTTTTGGCCACCACAGGATAGTCCGGTTAAGCAGAAAGGCAACCTTAGCGAGTTGCAACTGCGAGTGGTCACGTCAAAAAAAAAAAAAAAAGCGAACCGCATTAGGTTCAAGGTTGATTGGGAAAATTTGACAGTTTCGGGTAGCTTGATGTGCAGGCGTCTGTACCTCAGATATTTTAGGTAAGTCCGGCCTTAGACGTAGGTACGTCTCCCAAAGGGTCCATTTTTAAAGTCAGGGTAAGTATCCTTAGTTCTTTATCTATATTCATTTGTTTTTAGGGTTCCGTACCCTAAGGGTAAAAGCGGGACCCTATTACTAAGATTCCACTGTTCGTCTGTCTGTCTGTCTGTCACCAGGCTGTATCTCATGAACCGTGATAGCTAGACAGTTGAAATTTTCACAGAATGTGTATTTCTGTTGCCGCTATGACAACAAATACTAAAAACAGAATCAATTAAATGTTTAACCGGGGCTTCCATACAACGAACGTGATTTCTTTTGCAGTTATTTTATATGTAGTGTTAAATATTGTATGGTGGTACGGAACCCTTCGTGTGCGAGTCCAACTCGCACTTGGCCGGTTTTTTTGCCATTATGACGCACTATACATTTATCTAATAAATAACTACTTACCTACTCATAACACCGATGGAGTGATAGATACAGCAATATTATATATACCTACAGTCATTCGTTGATACATTGTCATACCTAGGTAACAGATGACCTACTATTTAATAATTATGTATTTACAGTATACAAAACAAACTTTTGGGTCCTCACCATATTTTCAATGTTTAAATTTGATACAATAATTAACTACTTATTAATCATCCCGTTAGTTTATTACCTACCTACAAATCTGTTCCGTTTCTTTATGAATATCCATTTAGTCTAAATCACGGAGTATAATGTAGTCATAGATTTATAAAAAAAGATGGACTCCGAGCCACGCATATCGAAAGTGATTGACGATTGACGCCAAATTGACGCTGTCGTGTCACGTAATGGCGGCCGATCGGCATACTATGATGTACCTAAATGTGAGCGTGAGGCGTGTTTGTACTTACTGTGCTTCACTTTCGATATGCGTGGCGCGGAGTCCATCTTTTTTTATAAGTCTATGAATGTAGTAGGTATTATAAGGTATGTGTTATGTAGTAGTAGGTACTTAAAAGGTAAATGAAGTTTACTGGCTTTGAGCCCGCGTGGAAGATAATGGCCTATTCCTTCTCACAGACCCAGCAGCGGTAACGTTATAGCCTATAGGCTGATTATGTAAGCTAAGTTTAGTGAAGAGTTGTTGCGGAGTTCTCCGCCCTCAACACTCCCTCAATTCCACCAAGATTTCTTCAGAGCAACAAGTCGCAGAGCAACAAGGGCTTATTTAAAAGAAAGTAGACAAAGGCGCCGATTCTGTTGTTTACAAACTAAACTAAATTTCAAATTTCATTAAGAAAAGGACAGAAGATAGTTTTTAGTTTAGTCCTGTCAAATTAATTAATGAAATTAACGTAATATTGGTAGGCAAGTTTTTAATCACGTTTAAACTTGTATGGAGTAGTGTCAGGCGCTGATTAATTTATCAAGGACTCTGCTAATTTACGGCTGGACAAATTTTGATAAAATTTTGTATGGAGGTAGCTGCACCCCGGGATTAACATATAAACTACTTTTTATCCCGATATTCTCACGTGATCGACACTTATGCGGGTGAAACCGCGGGGTGCAGCTAGTGTTTTATTAGTATAATTGAACTAAATTCTAAACCAGCAGGGTAGTTCCGTACACTGGCAATGTTTTTTTTTTTTTAGTACATCAGCATTCGTTGCGTTATTCACGTTGTTGAGCAGACGATTTTTTGAAACATCCGAAGCCAAAAGTTGAAGTACGCGGCGAGAGTGCAGCTGCTAGTCGCATCGCAACGTCAATTGTAAGGCGTTTGTGGTGCGCATACCAACATGCTACCTGCACCTGGTGATGGATGAAAGCTTTTGGCCGCAGGATGTGGTATTCCGCCGCTTTCGCGGACAAGTGCCACCAGAACGCACAAAGATATAGTGCAACTAAGTGATACTAACATAGTTATTAAGTTTTATTTACTAACACAATTGTTACTATATTATTATTTATACTTAGGTTAAGGTATGTATCTATGGGTCTTTGTTACCTGGAAATAAATGGTTTATTATTTATTTAATAGGTTAGTTATTTCTTTCTACGTAAATAATTTAATGTCTTTGTTTCCTTCAAAACCTTTCGGATTATGATAAAAAGTGTGTTGCGCAATAGGGTGCAGTTTAATGTTTGTAAAATACAGAAAATTGTGCTGATAAATGTCAGACGATTTGACATTGAAAGTTTTAGCGATCTAGAAACAATTTGATAAGATTTGTATCAATCTGATTATGTTGGAGTTCAATGTACTTACTTTATAATCAATTAACATTGATTTAGTTAAAATATGCATTGTAATCAAGGGGCCCATGGTAGGTAATTTATGTCGAACATAATTATGTAAATAGTGAATTCTTGAGAGCAGCGGTAACGGCTGCGACTTACGAGTTGTAGGTCGTCGGTTCGAACCCAGACAGGCGCTTTACTTTGTGTAAATTATTTCCTTCACCGTTTGGAGAGCAATGGTGATGCCATTGCTCTCCAAACGGTGAAGGAAAACATCGTGAGGAAACCGGCATGTCCTAGAACCAAAAATTCGAAGACATCTACCAACCCGCACTGGGCCCGCGTGGTGGATTACGGCCCACTCCCTCTCACAAAGAGGAGGCCTGTGTCCCAGCAGTGGGAACACTATAGGCTGATTATGTGTATGTGATTATGTGAATTCTTAAGTGTCACCCTTAAGAATTAACATGTGCAGGAAAGAGCTGCCTTCCTGCACATAATTTGTCATAATAAAAAGCTAATAAATGGATGGTTTTAAAGTACGAATCCAATAACAATCTGGGGCACGGTAGTGCCCCCGCCAAGCCGAGCAAAAAGCGGCACGTTCGTACCATCCTTTTCTCGAAACAGTTCAGGCCATTTTCGACCCCCCTATAACTTCATTTTGGTTAAAACTAGAAGCCTGAATTTTCAGTAACCAAGCAGGCATTGTACCTATATACACGGTATAGGTATTTATAATTTCATTCAATTTGAACCAGTAGTTTAAGAATTATAACTAGTCAAAGTTTCTTAATTTTGTCACTTACTCACTCATTCACTGAATGACTGACCGATCATCAGAACTCTAAGGCACTTCTAGCAGTCATACAAGCTTCAAATTTAGAATGCAATTGGTGTTGTAAATCAAGGAAAAACTAAAATATTTTGCAAATTTTTTCGGTTCACTTTTCTAGATAAACCAACTGCTTAAATAACTTTGTAATGCCATATAAATATATAGGATTACAAAGTTACATTTGCAGTGAATGAATCAGTGTACTTGTTTATGTATAATATAAAGGTACCTAGATATAATTATGTTCAAAGGTAAAAAGTAAAAAGCAAGAATGGGACATGTATTATAAAGTTGTACCAAAATCCCGCAAATTATTAAGTAGACTAAATTGCCCGAAATCGCTATGAAAGAAAGAACACTAATAATTATAACCGCGGCCGGCGGAGGTGCTTGGACACGCCGCGGCTTCTACGCTTCCCGTCCGTCACAGAAAGTGGGCGACTTTCTTCCAGGCAACCTTTGGGTCTTACTGCGATATCGCAGCTAAACACACAAACCACGTTTTATTTATCTTACGCAATTTTAAGAAAATCCGTTGTTGGTATTCAAGAAGTAGAAGGTACCGGGAAGGAAAAAAAGTAGGACTATCTACAAAAAGAAGTGAGATGCCATCAAAAACATAACTTGTAAAAAAAAAACAAGTCTCGCAACTCAGTTATTCTACCGTAAAAAGTTGTGAGATCCATGTAATACCAAGTCTGTTAATTTATTCAGTCCCTACTTAAGAGACATTCTGTCTTAAGTTATTACGTAATTAGCTAACCTAAAAACATCTTATAGTGACCATATAAATTTTAATAATCTTTTATGTTTTAAATAAATAGATTGACTTGGCCATCGCATGAAAACACATTTTATCTCACAAGGAAGATAATTACGTACACACGTCTAATTTCAGCATCGGTCAACAGCCCCTGATTAAGTACCTAATCAATGTTTCGCCTGGATATCTTCACTAATATTTTAACGCAATCTTTTGATAAGATTAGTTGACATTATAAAATTAATTCTCCCACCATTTTCTTGTTACATTCGTTTTTGATTGTGGTAGTTACCTAACCATTGCAAAATTTCTTACGAAAAAATCTGTGATATTATAAAAAATATTTATTTGTGAGATACCTATTAAAATGTTTTGTAAAGTAATTTTAAGTATGGTTTTAGTAAGTTTAGTGTCAATTGGTTTAGTTAAAGGGCACATTCAACAGCCGATACCAAATGAAGCGTTAGATCAGAATCTTTACGAAGAAGTGTTGGACCCAGAACAATGTCTTGAACAAATAAGAATTATAAGAAATAACACGTTACTCACCATGTTTTGTAAGTACTATTTTCATTTATAAACACTTGAGTTGTGTGCTGGACCCGAAAAATAAGCCCGGCGTAAAAAGTGCGGTCGCGAATCAAATTTTGTTCAAACAACAATTTGTGTGTTTTTGTTTATACAAATTGACACTGACCTGCAAATTACATGAGAAAATGTAAATTTCGTGGCGTACCATGGCGCTTCGTCTATAAGTACAGATGCCAGCACATCAAGGTTCTACAATCTGTCAAATTTCTTTAATAGATTTTCAACTTTATTGCTAAAGTATGACAGTTTCGGGTAGGTTGATGTGCTGGCGTCTGTACATAGATTGAATGAAGAGGGTTGGGGCTAGGGGTGGGGGTTGGCTGTGCACTCTTGAATAGATTCTTTAGATAAAAGTCACATCATTTTCAAACCTTGTGGCTTGTCTCGTCAGTTTCTTGTTTCATAAGTTTTTGATTACTCATATCTAGACACTTTTATTGGATGCAGATATCTTAATAACTTTATTAAGACACTATTGAATTGTCATTAATCCCTAAGCTTCTTTCAATTGGTGTATTGTTTATTAATGTTGATGGAACTAATAAATATACACAGAGGAGTGTAATACTCTTGAAACTTAATAACTTGTGAGATTAACAAATATCGCACTCATTTAATCTAACACACTGTATATTGGTAGCGTTATGTCCCAGTACCAAAAATTCGAAGATATGTAATATACCAACCCGCCTGGTGGATTACGGGCCACCCCATTTCAAAGTCAAAGTCAAAGCATTTATTTGAAATAGGCACATAAAAGGGCACTTTTGAACGTCAGCTCTCTTTTTCACAGAGAGGAGGCTTGTGTCCCAGCATCGGGAACATCATAGGCTGATTATGCTGTTGTATGTATTGCAAACGTTATCAAGTACTTATAATTATTTTTTTCTGACAGTCGCTGATGCTGGCATCAGGATTCCAAGAGGTATTTTGGAAGGCAACACCCTCGACATGGGCAATTATCACCAATGCATCGGTTTCAACGAACCAATCACACCAAACACTGAACTTCAAGGGAAATACTGCATGATACAAGTTCCGATGAACCAAAGTTTTTATTTTCCTTTGGAGATGGATTTCAAAAGTTCAAGTTTCAACCCAAATCTTTTACATTTGGATGGTGAGACGTTGAAGGCTTTAGAAGAATTTAAGGCTGTGAGAACGGGGATGCATGCGATGGCAGGAGTTGTTGATGATAGGTAATTTTCTAGTTAGTTCTGAAGTTGCTTCTATTGCGTAGGTTTATAGCGCAGCAAGCTTACCTGGCCCAGTTTCTTATGTTTGGAACTAACGAAATCGCTTAGAAAAGTGATCAGAGGGCCTAGACAGCGCAGCTCTCATCGCGCCAGATCGGCTTGCTGCACTATACGCATCATGTACTCACGACGACATTTCAAGCTATCCTACATTACCAGTTTAAGCTCGCCTTGTTGTACGGAAAGCCTGTATCATGCGGGGCAGCTTATACTGCTAATTCTAGCGTGCTGACACTGCTCTGAGGTTATCTACTGCATCGTCACTCTGTGCAGCTTTATTGGAACATGAATTTTGACGTTAACCATTTATTTTCTTTTTCTAGGAATATTATAGAAGACAATCCTCTCGCCGCTCTTACGTTCAGACTAGCTGTCTGCATTCCTAAGCCTTGTACCACTGAACAAGCTTTAAATTCTTTCCTATTCAACATTTCTTCAGCAAGATTTCAATACACTGATGAATTCTGTCGTCTGGCTGATGATAAGCCTTGGGTACCTGGAGATACTGTCGCTGTGTAAGTGAAACAGGATTATATTAAATTGGCTAGCTAAACTCCGCAGACGCGATAGGTATCAATATCTACACAATAAAAAAAAAATAATAAGATTTGAGGTTTTTTATGGGTGGTCAATGACCGCTGTTAGTGATGTTACTTGAAGTATCAGTTGAGAAAAACTGTTTTCTTATTATTTATCGAAGCCGTTCCCGATACTTACAATATAATCTGGATTAACTCCGAAGTTAATATTTATTTTAAAATTTTCAGAGCCATTTTCTCTTTAATAGGATTGATAACTGTAGTGAGTACGACGTTTGATGTATGGCAAACAATCATTATGAAAAAAGGTATGTTTTCTTTTCATTACAGTCATAATTACTGCATGTTTTTTTATGTGATATTTGTCGATTGTATTTTAGTTTTCTATTTTTAACTGTATTATTTTCATTATCTGCATCATCAAATGCTGCTTTATTCTGTAATTCAATTTATATTCCAGATCCCAAAACAGTCAGTGTCATCGGCAGATCGTTCTCGGTATACACAAATGGCCGTCGTGTCATGAGTTTCCAGTCGGGTCCTAACAGCATTGAGTGTTTAGATGGCATCAGAGCTTTAACCATGATGTGGGTAGTTCTTGGTCATTCGTTTTCAACAGAACCAAATTGGACAAATCCTATCGATACCTTTTTGGTAAGTGCTACACACCTTCAAATTACTTTCTTGACTTCTGTCAGTTACTTATACGGACTCAAATTAATTAGCTAGACAAACTCCGCGGACGTGGTAAGTTTCGATTTCTAAAAATGACACATACATAAACCAAAAAAACAAATCAAGAAGTTGATGATAGGAGCCTCCTTTTAAGCAAAAAATGCCTGTATGAGGAGACCCCGCTCTTCCATAGCAAGATAATTGTAATTGTTATTTGCGTTGCATAGTCGTAATGCCGCAAGTTTCTTGGGTACATTACCAGTCGACAGCGATGCGGATGAATTTTTCGACGCTATATTTTAGTTTGTGTATAGTTATGTTAGTATGCAATTTTGTTATTTTTATTAATAATTAATTATGTATTAGTTATTATTTGCTTGCTTATTATTTTAATTTACAGGAATATATTATTGTATATAACTAGACACATAAAGTTTCAAGTTACTAAAACGGGATCATAATAAAACATCATACAATTTCTAGAACATTGTCATTGGTTATCCAGTTTGGATTCTGCAAACATAACTCGCCTTTGGAGGAAATCAAAGATTATCGCTACACATGACGACCCTAAAAGCATCCGCCTATACCTTTTAACTTATTTTTTATTTAAAAGGTATAGGCGGATGCTTTTACGTATTTGTAACTATATGCTTATATACTATAAGCATCTAAAATAAAATAAAATATTATAGTATTTGTTGTTATAGCGGCAACAGAAATACACATTCTGTAGAAAATTTCTACTGTCTAGCTATCACGGTTCATGAGATACAGCCTGCGGTGACAGACGGACAGTCGAGTCTCAGTAATAGGGTACCGTATTAAAATTTGGGCACGGAAAAAAAAAACATTATTTTTGCCATCGACACGCTAAGAAGAAGATTGGTTATCTCTAAGCGATTTATTTCCATGTCTCAGTGGATGACCTCCTGGCAAGCTCTGTGGGTGCTATCAGGGACTGTAACTGTGGATACATTTTTCATGCTGAGCGGTTTTCTCCTGGTATATACTACCGTTGAAAAATTTAATTCAAGTAAGTACCGAGTCTTGAATGGAATTGATTTGGCGCCATCATCAAATGAGCCGATTGACTGATTTATAATTTTTAGAAGCTTACTGCCCAGGACAGTCTTAAAATAAATGCTAAATTGGCATCACGTTCCTTGAAACGCTAAATGGTATAAAACCTTCATTGCGGAGAATAAGAAAAAAAAAAATTAAATACACTGTTCACTAAGAGCCGACATAATTAATTGTGGAAATTCCGCTTTATAGGGCGAATTTCACCAAACTTTTATACCTAGAATCAGTCTAAAAGTAAATCTCTAAGTAATCAATTTTGAATTTTTCACTGTTTTTCTATACTAGAACTGTCAGATGTCAATTTTATTCCACGGATAAAGTATATCTGACTTTGGTAAAAAGAGCCCTTAAAACGATAAAAATATATTTTGCCCTTAGTCGTGTGACATTTTTATCGTATTATTATAATGAAAAATTCGCTTGCTTACGTACCTACGTTAATTAATCATAATTTACCACCTGCGTGTTTTATTTATTTATTTATTTAATACTACAAGCACATAAATGTACAGAGGCGGACTTAATGCCATAGACATTTTCTACCAGTCAACCTTTTTATGTCATCAATATTACATCGATCAGATTTATTATTTCATTAATAATTATAATATGTAATCCATGTAGGACGTAGGCATTACCGAGAAATGTCAATTTATTGTTTTTAACCGACTTCAAAAAAAGGAGGAGGTTCTCAATTCGGTTGTATGTTATTTTATTTTTTTATTTTTTTTATGTTTGTTACCTCATTACGCCGTCATTTATGAACCGATTTGGAAAATTATTTTTTTATTTGAAAGGACATACTTCCAGATTGGTCCCATTTTTGTCAAAATCCAGTTCTGATGATGGGATCCATGAGGAATTGTGGGAACTCCTCAAATATTATAGGCATACATATAGCAATTTTGGTATTTTCATTAACAACTCAAGCATTTGCATTCAGAAAGTATAATTTGGTGAAGTGGAACTGATGATGAAGACCACAGATGGCCATCGGAACTACTCAATGACAAATATTTCACGGGTAGCGATTCGATTGCTTTAATATGGTTGCTAAGCAATTTATGTTCGTCACAATGTGTATGATGAGGTGGAGCTGATGGTGACTTCACCATCAGCTCCACTTCTCCTGGTTCTTGCCAGGAGAACTCCTCAACAATTAACGTCCCAGCATCGGGAAAAGCAATATTTTGTAACAGGTGATGAGCAGTTGACATTAGGGTTTGAAACGGTATGCTCTCGAGGTGATCCCATTGTCACCAAGTCAGAGTCTGATGAAGGGATCCCATGAAAGTCGAGGAAAATCCTCTTTGGTAGGCATTTACAGTGTGTTAGTTGAACTCTCTCAAATCAAATAAAACCTATTGATGATTCAAGTGTTTGAGTCTGAGAGTCATCACTTACATATACTCCGACTTTTAATTAGCTGCAGTAAAATGACACTTCTTAATAACTCATTTCGGACTGCATTTAAAGATATGCATGTCAAATAAGTTTCGTTTGTTACACTATTCTGTACTAGAAAAAAAAACATGGTTTGGTTGATGGCCGCGAAAAAACAAAAAGACGCCAATTTTAGTAATTTAAGTTACACATAAGTTGTCGTTTTACTGCAGCTAATTAAAACTTATAGCTAATTAAGACTATATTGCTACCGAGCCGTCGATGGTAGCCACAGCAGTGTTTAACTGTTAGGAGTTAGGAGATACGGCAATATGTCGACAGAAACTAAGTACTTAGCAGTTGTTGGATAGACGTGGACTTGAAAACAATCGTCTTCATCATTCCATTTCTCGTAATGATGTAACGGGACGAACATGTCCCGCATCTGATGATGGTAAGGGCTTGTAATTATCGAAAGAGCTTGTATTAGGCCTAATTGAATAAAGGTATTTGACTTTCACTTATCATCAGCTCAGCAGCATGAAGTGATGACTCTCAGACAACACCTATCGGTCCATTAAATTTGGAGAAAATTGGATGTGACAGACGGACAGACAGACAGACACTCGAGTGATCCTATAACAGTTTCGATTTTTCCTTTTGAGGTAAGGAACCCTAAAAAGTGAAAAATAAAAAACTTTTTTACAAAAAAAAACAACCGACTTCTTACAAAACACTACAAAGTGAAAAATAACATTAATTTCAGAAGTCGGTGTCTAAAAACGAAAATGCAGAACCAACGACACCGACTTCTGAAATTAAAGTTATTTTTCACTTTGTAGTGTTTTGTAAGAAGTCGGTTGTTTTTTTTGTAAAAAAGTTTTTTTTATTAAACCAGTGTCACTAGTTTTTAGTGACAGATTTGTACTAAACTAACTTTCTTTATTTGAACACTTTTGGCCCCTGTTTTTTTTTAATAATCTGCCGGGTAATTGCGCATCACACTATCAGTTAACAATGGTTTACATTTTGACACTTTAACAACATTCATTGCGTTACTTACGTTGTTAAGTAGACAAATTTTTCGAACATAGTTAAGAAGCAATGTATTAGCAATATCCTTCAAAATGATACAGATTGTGATTAAAAATGTGTTACCTTCGCAATTAGGATGCTAAAGGAATTCTATAAAGAGTTTATCAGCAAGATTCTGGCGCGTACCACATTTGTAAGGTCCAACTCGGCTCGAATAAAATTTAGAACAGTGTTCACAAAAAATAATGAAAATATTCTACTATTTTGAAAGCCAAGTTAATTTTTATTTTAATTATTCCAGAACAATTGCTCAAGAACATCCACTTGTTTTGGCTGAATCGACTCCTGCGCATATTCCCCTTACTGGCCGTAGCTGCTTTGCTTGAAGCTACCTATCTCAATCGTGCGACTGACGGGCCCATATGGAGTACTGTGGAGGGTCATGTTCATAGATGCAGGACCTCATGGTGGTCTACTTTACTGTATATACAGAACTATATGAACCCTACGAATACGGTTCGTTAAGACAGAATATTCATAAATATTTTTCCCTATGCAGCAGAAGGACAGATAAGCATAATCCCGGAATAGCAAAATCCCAGATTAGCAGAAGGACAGATCCACGCAGAAAACAAAAATACAATTAAATAGTTACAATTCGTATTTTATGTGATATGCAATTATGACACTTCGTTTTACTGGCAGAATTTATATGATATTATGAAATAGCGGTAAAAACTTAGCACAGAGTAGCTTGCCACGAATAATTTTGACATATCAAAACGTTTGCTACGAAAGCGTAGCTTACGTCGTAAATCGTAAATGCAGGCTATCTCTCGATTTTGAAAGTGCAAGACTAAATAAAATCGAGATAATATAAGTAAAAGAGGTTAGGTTAGCCGAGTGGGACGTAATAACTTGGTTTGTTGGCAAACCTGAGAGTCAATTCTCGTAATTTTAAGAACGTTCCCAGTCTGATTTCAGTCTCAATTTGTCAAAAAACCTCTAATATCCCCACATTTTGGACATTTGATTGTCGCCGAGATGAGACTGCGTAGATTTTGAACGTTTTAAATTACGAGAATTGGCCTTCTGTGAAGAAGCGACATGACGCGCGACTATGAGTTATAGTTGCGCTTCATGTCGTTTTTCACTACCGATAATTACGCCCCACTTCCACGTTACACTATTACGTTATTTATGTGCGTTTGTGTGCTGTTTTTGAAGATCAAATGTTGCGTAGCTAACTTGTTACATATCTCAACTTAAAGATCTACAACCGTATTTCTATTCCCTTGGTAAATGTCAGATAAAAGCAAAATGGAGTTTTTTTTCAATTTTCAGTGTGTTGGCCAGACTTGGTACTTAGCCATAGATGTCCAACTTCATGTTCTGTCACCACTGATTCTCTTTTGGGTTCTCCTGGGAAATAAGAGGATAGCATGGGCAGCTTTACTAACTGGTTTGGTAGGTATCCTGACAGCTTCCACCACCTACAACTTCATCATGGAATTTCCGTCTACTATGAATAGGTACGTAGGTATTAATAGAACAAATATTTTTCTTATTTTTGGACAACATCACACTAATATTATAATGGCGAAAGTTTTCGAGTGTGTGTGTGTGTGCGTGTGTGGTATTAACTCCATACCAAATTTTATCAAAATTGGTCCAGTCATTTGTGCGTGAAGAAATAGCAAACATACAAACACACTCGAAAACTTTCGCCACCCTGGATTAACACATTGAATACTTTTTATCCCGATATTTTCTTTCGTTCATTAAATACCTTATTATATAATGAACAAGTTATGTCTAGTTTAAATTCACAAGATTATCTGATTTTGTAGAGAAAATTATGAACATACCTACTATGACTTCACGTTCCCATTAGCTTATAATGCCAATAGAATACACAGTCACGAGAGCGAAGCGGCGGGCGCTGCTAGTTACAAATAACTCCATAACAACGTATTATCTTTCCTTAGCTATAATGTGGGTCTTCTATGGGTACACCTCTGCTAAATCTTTGGGGAGTACAGGCGTGATGTTATGTGATCTCATTATCGTCATCATCGTTATCCACCGGAGGGTTTTCTTACGCCATCATCATCACATCACATCATTTCACTCGATAGACTTTCAATGCTGGACATATTCCTCCCCCAAGCATCGCCATTTTGACCAGGGGGCCTAAAAAGGCCACTTTGGCAGAATCATAAAACAATTGATATCACGCAATTTCATCTGTATGACAGTTTTGTATGGAGATTCGTAAAATGCTATAGGTACACCTCTGCCTAACCCTTCAGGGATATACAGGATGAAATTGAATACATGCGACAAATCGAAATGGGAGATTGTACTCATCATTATGAACAACTTTTACTATGGGACCAAACCTGAAATCGCGAAAAAAGAAAAACAGCTGTTCCCTACATTTATGTTCGCATAACTCGTCAAAATGTAGGGAACAGCTGTTTTTCTTTTTTCGCGATTTCAGGTTTGGTCCCATAGTAAAAGTTGTTCATAATGATGAGTACAATCTCCCATTTCGATTTGTCGCATGTATTCAATTTCATCCTGTATAGGTGTGAAACTGTCAAACAGATGAATTGCGTGATTCTGCCAAAGTGGCCTTTTTGGGCCCCCGTGTTCTGTGCTTCTTGCATCCAGCGAATTTTCCATTCTAAATTTACGCCACTAAGACATAATTTACTAGACACAGACATGTGACATCTACCAACCCGCACTGAGCCCGCGTGGTGGATTACGGCCAACTCCCTCTCACATAGAGGCCTGTGGTCAAGCAGTGGGAAGATTATAGGCTGATTTATAGACGCAGTTATTGAGAGCGTAGCTGCTTCTCTGTCACCTTCTTTTTTGGAAACCCACGCGTGAAAGATCCTCTTCATAAATTCGTGAATGTATGCTCTCACGTTAGCCCAAACCATTCCAAAATTAATTTGTCCGTGGAACGCGTTTGCTCGAATGATGGTTTGACCGATGACCTGTTGGTCGAAAGAACCGTAAGAAAGTTTGCTCGAAAGATCGTTAAGCCGAAAAATAGGCTTGATATAATGTTATTGTTTCCAGCCGTCCTGAACAGGTGCAGCACTACGCGGTCAATTATTATATGAACACTTTGACTCGAGCCTCCCCGTTCTTCGTTGGTATGCTCTTTGGATACATCGTTAAAACGAAGAAGCTGGTTATGTCAAAGGTACGTTAAAATATCAGGAACTAACTCTAGAGAAACCGTTAGTCTCGAAACTAGTCTGCAAGTCCTAATAAGATAACACACGCGACATTTTTTTTTAACGGTAGCTATACAGAGTGGGGACGTTAATACAACAATAAATTAAACTATTTAAGTATGCCTATAACGAATGACGCTCAGTCTACAATAAAAAAAAAACAATGATATACAGATACAATATAATATAATCTGTCACACACAATATGGCTAGTCGGCTGATTGGCAAAACCGATAGTCGGCTCATCAATATTATTTAGATTGTGTTTGGATATAGGTATTAAAATGGTTTAGAAATATTCCAATGCACTAGTATAGCCAGTGCTTTCATATACACGGTTCAACGAATTTAGCTAGTGAAACTTGACTAACTAGACTTTTTATGTTTAGCTATCGAAACCAATTACGTCGGCGGAGTTTCGCTAGCTAATTACCCTGTATTGTCGTATTGTCGTCATCACTTGTTATGAAGTAGACTGCGATGTCTAGATTTACCGCGATAAGTAATGGAATTTATTTACTTCCCTCACATTTTTTCTTGTGATACCTAATAGTAATAAATTAAATATAGTATCTAATAAATAATATTATAATAATAGATAAGTGGTAATAGTTAAAAATAAATAAATTGATTGTTTGGAATTTTTTAACACTTATTAGTGAATGGATTTTAATTTTGTGTGGTCGAATAACCTACTCCACAAGAATGTATACGGAGCGAAAGAACCACCTCTAAAAAGCTTGTACAAGGTGGGGCAAAAGTAATCACCCTATTGGAATGCGCTATAACTTTTGCAAATGGCGGCAAATGTCAATTCTGTTTTGACATTTGTAAAGCAAACAGATGCAGAATACACGCCAATAAGCCACGGAACGCTGTACTCCTCAAGAAGTGGAATAATTGTCCGCGTCGTCTAATCTCTCGCTTTGGCGGTGTGCACTGGCCGGCCAGACACCCGATTTGACCGCTACATTTTTTTTTGTGGGGTTACATGAAGTCCCTTGTTTATGTAAACAAGCCTCAGACTCTTGAAGCCCTTAAAGAGAATATCCGACAGGAATATGAGAACCTATCATCGGAAGTTCTGACACAAGTGATGGAAAATTCCATAAAACGAGCCCGTATGGTCATCAATTTTGACGGACACCACTTGACCGTTATCATTTTCTCGACTTGATGGAAATCATTCTAATTCATTAAATAAACATAATCCACAAGTAGAACATAAATATCTTATTGCAAAAAAAAAACAGTAAAACAACATCGGGTGATTACTTTAGCCCTACCTTGTTTAATTAAAGGATCTGAATGACTTACAAATTGGCAGTAATTTAAGAGGATCTAAGTATTTTGAAACTATTTTTGCAGCTAACAACAGCACTTTACTGGTGCGCAGCCTTTTCCTTATCAACCTTCATCGTGTACACCAACTATCCTATTGGACAACCGGATTGGGACAATCAACTGATTGACAGTCTGTTCAATTCTTTCATCAGACCTCTGTGGGCACTCTTCGTTGGATGTATTGTGTTCGCTTGTGTGAATGGTTATGGTGGTAAGTGACATTTGTATACTCTAGGAAGAAATAAAGAATGTCAATAAGTTTATTTATATCTCTAGATTTTTACTAATTGGTGGTCGACTTATGTGGCTTGATGGTAGAATTTTATTCAAAACTAGCTGTACCCGTTAATTCGTTCGCGTGAATGGAGCGTTTACGACGTACGGCATTTCATAATACTTTCAAGCCCTTGTTTTTCGAAATGAATGAACCGATTTTAATGAAACTTTGTACGCATAAGCAGGATACAAAGGTCTAAAAAGTTAGTGAAGAAGATTTTCGATATGTCTTATTTAAAAAAATATAACTGGATAACTCTGTTTCTATGGAAAATTTAAAATCGGTCTAATTTGGCTGTAACACTATTTTTCGAAAATGTTCTTAACTACAGCCCTTATTACCTATTACCTAACCCCCAATTTAACAATATTCATGAAAGAGAAAAAGGATTTCTCACTCCTTACCTGGACGATGCCTCACAAAATAGTTATTGCTTCTTTTTCTTTCAGGTCCCATTAACTGGTTCCTATCGCTGGAGGTATGGAAGCTCCAGTCTCGGATGTCATACGGGATATATTTATTCCACTATGGACTGATGGCTGCAGTCAATATGAGTGCGATCGCGCCTGTACTCTTCACTGTAAAATCAGTTGTAAGTACCTACAATAAAGAGGAAATGCGGTCAGAGAGACTTTTGAAAAAGCCTAAGTAAAAAGTCATAATTCCAGGTTTGGCTCTCGCCTATTTCCTCCTCCAATGTTGGACCAATTTAAAAGATATTTCATAAACTGAATAAGAAGGATATATACTGTGTCAATATGTTTTTCTTTTTTCAATAATTGTTGTCAAATTTGTTCACTAGGCCTCTGTTAAAATCGGCAATTTTGAGCATTTTTTGAGGGTTCTAGTGCTTATAAATATACAAAAAGAAAAACATAGGACATACAAGTAGTTAATATTTATTATTCTGTAAAAAATCATTGCTTTATGGTCACTAAGCAGAAATAAAACAGGCGAGAGCGTTTCTATAGAGAAACGACCACCAGCATTTCCTCTTACATTCAAGTTCACCATCATTATCATCCACACCCCGACTTTACCCACTGCTGGGCATAGGTCTCTCTTTTCTTGTGCCAATCCCACGCTCCTGTGCCAGCCTCATCCAGGTTAGTGAAAAAACTTAAATGGAACTGGATAGGCCACATGATAAGAAACGAGAAAAAAAAAAAAAAATTTTACTATGTGGTACCCTCGAGAAGGAAAAAGAAAGGGCGTCAAAGAAAGAGATGAAATAAAAAAAAACACTATGGCAAACTATAGGGGAGGCCTTTGCCAAAGGGCAAGCTAATACTAATGGTACCGATGTCGATGATTAATGACAATTTAACAATAATTTATGAACCAAATCAATATTTATTTTAATTTAGATAATAATTATGAAATAACAAATGCATCATAACTTGTATTAATGTAAGTAAATCACAGTTTGTATTTCATAAATGGAAACGTAATTGCATCATTATTAGAAATAAAGGCTATTTGAAATTGAAATTGAACTCAAATTCAAGTTAGTTGTCAGTAACCTAGTGGTTGTGTTAGATATCATAACAAAGATACAATATTAGTAAGCCAATTTAGAAGAGTTTCTACCTAATAGTTCGAAAATTCCTTGCGAAAGACAAATTCACTAAAACCTTTAGACGTGCCATAAAACTCATGTATGAATGCCGCCATCTTTTTTTTTCAGCTATTCAAGTTCTTGGCACACTACACATTGGCGTTTATCGTAACATTCATTATGGTGGTAGTAGTCGATGCTCCTTGCTCCACTTTATTCAAGCTTTTGTTAGGAGGTGAGTAAATACGTACTTTAATTCGGTCAGTTATGTGGCCCTAGAATGAAGAAAGAAAGAAATAATAAAAAAACTTAACAAAAATAATGCTTAAGGTCTTCTCAATGATTAAAAAGCTTTAATTTAGGAATAAATATGTCAGTTTGACAGCTTTTGTGTAGAAAATATGTCGAAACACCACATTTATACCGCAGATAAAAGTTATTTGACTTTTGAAAAATCGACCCTAACGAACGAATTAATCCCAAAAAAACATTCTGTCTCACGGTTGCGTCGGCCTTGTTCAGTAAAAATGCTACATCAGCTAGTACCTGGTGCTGGTTTTCAACTAGACCGGATTTTCCATTTTGATTATCATATTTTCTAAAAATATATTTATTCTTCTCAGGGCCAAAGAAGTCAATAAAAAAGGAAGAAGACAACGAACCGAAGAAAGACGTTGAAAAGACAGTGTAATATTAAGACGCTGACAACCGCTATTGAGCTCCGCTGTTTCGGTATTTTTAGCCACGCCCACAATTTCTCCGATATCCTAGCGCCATTCTTAAAGGGCGGTGATACAGCGAACTACCAAGTAAGGAACAGTGTGACGCGTTCAATAATAATTAACAATGAACCAACAGATGGCGCTCTTTTATATTTATTGTTCTGTATGAGGAGCTAGAAACAAATAAGACAAGGCGATAAAAAAATACGAATGTATATTTTCATCTTTTTATTTTTAATTATTTTAAGACATTTTATTTACACTGAATTAAAAACAATATATGTAAGGAAATAAATGTAAGCAAGTAAGTAAACAAATGTAAGGAAAATAAAATCTTAAACTATATTAACAAAATTTTCAATATTATATATTTTATTTGCTTTTTTTATCCGACTTCAAAAAAAGGAGGAGGTTCTCAGTTCGTCGGTTTTTTTTAGTATCATGTTGCCCGATTACTCGAAGACGGTTGGACCGATTTCAAAAATTATGCTTTTTTTTGAAAGGGTATACTTTCCAAGTGGTCCCATTGTCATCAGGTCAGGATCTGATGATGGGATCCTGCAGAAATCGAAGGAACTCTTCAAATATTATAAGCACACCTATAGTGATTTGGGTATTTTTTTATAGTAACTTGTGCATTTGCTTTCGGAAGGCACCATTTAGTAAAGTGGAACTGATGATGAAGACCACAGATAGCTATCGGAACTACTCAATAATAAGTATTTCACGGGCTGCGATTCGATTACTTTAATATGGTTGCTAAGCAATTTATGCTCGTCACAATGCGAATGGTGAAATGGAGCTGATGGTGGAATACCAGGAGAACTCCTCAATGATTAACGTCCCTGCATCGGGAAAAGCAATATTTTGTATAAGGCGATGAGCAAGTTGACACACCAAATCAATATGACACAAATTACAACCCAAAGGTACGTGCCCAGAAATTTTCAGAAGATTTAAAAAAAATGCGTTATTTTTATAATTCGTCGTCCGATGTGGATTTCTTGTTCTGGAGGGCGACTCGTAGTAATCTAAAAAAATATTCAAATACTTAAAAGTTAATCTATGCGTAAGTAACTAAATAAAAACAGCTGGATTTTATCCTCGACTACAGTACCTGGCCAAGTACATGATAATTTAATATTTACCTCAAGTTCAGGAAGGTCATCGGTGGATTGAACTGTCTCAGATAAATTTGATTCTTGATCAAAAATATTTCTGAACTCCTCGCATGAATCCTTTGCTGATTCTTCAAATATGTGATGAAAAAAAGTATGACTCACAATAACATACAAAGTATAGAACGATCAGCAGAAAGTTTCATATCACTTGGGCAAATTGTACACATCTCATTCTGGGTACTTACCTAGTAACATTTTCAGGGGTAACTATAATTTCACTTTCTGATGTAACTGCAACTGGCAGATTTTCTAATCTGCAAAAAATAAAACATTTAAACTTGCAAGAACTTTATATAGAGTGGGCAAGAAACAATGGAGAAAGCTACGAGTATTTTCCTCTAAGTCCAGTTCTAAGATAGTCATAGGTCTATGTAAATTCGATAGTTTATCACTGGACTTAGACTTTCTTTCTATGATCTAAGTAATAAAATTGTTATCTATGTTAGTAAGTATGCACTTATTACAAGCTTACTGGTGAAAAACAATTTCCGAAGCTTCACCTGCTTCCGAACTGTTCGCCAAACGTATCTTTTTACTGTAATGAAAATTAATAATTATTCAAAAAATATACAAAATAAATAAAAAAAAAACAACGAAAATTTCCTAAAAATAAATAAAAAAAGAAACCCATTTAAATTTCCTAATAAGAATCAACTTGGTTTCGAACTCGAAACTCGCTATTCAGAATCTATACGAAAAACAATTTCCGAAGCTTCACCTGCTTCTCGTGTTCTGAACTGTTCGCCAAATGTCTCTTTTTTTGTAAAGAGAATTAAAATTATTTTAAAAATGTACAAAATAAATTAATAAAAAAAAAAGAAAATTTCCTAAAAATAAAAATAAATTAAAAAAATGACACCAATATAAGCATGTATAAATTTCCTAATAAGAATCAACTTGGTTTCGAACTCGAAACTCGCTATTCAGAATCTATACGAAAAACAATTTCCGAAGCTTCACCTGCTTCTCGTGTTCTGAACTGTTCGCCAAATGTCTCTTTTTTTGTAAAGAGAATTAAAATTATTCTAAAAATGTACAAAATAAATTAATAAAAAAAAAGAAGATTTCCTAAAAATAAAAAAAAATAAAAAAAATTACACCAATATTTAAGCATCTATAAATTCCCTAATAAGAATCAACTTGGATTTGAACTCGATATTTAGAATCTATGTAAATACCACTAGACCAACCGAGCGTTAGTGTTACAGATCAATTTACGCTATGGGTTGTATAAATAAAATAGCCTATAAGTACATATTGTTACAATTTTATTTCTGTTCGTGTAGCTGTTTTGTCAATATTACAATATAAAAAAATTACTTACTTTACTACTTCCATTAGATGTTTTTGTTTGTTAGTATAGAAGCGCTTTTTTGCTGGCCTCCGGTATTTTTTTTTGTTTCCCATTTTGCACAGCAAATATTTTCACAACTTAGAACTATATTTATACAACTTATTTCCTATACGTGTTAATATTTTTACAACTTATTGTAGTTTTAGGGAAAAATAAAACATGTACATATAAGTATGTTTGAAGTTGTCAAACAACAAAATATGAAATGAACGGATAGCGGTTAGCGGGGCAAAGCGACATACGTCCATCTAGCAGCGCGTCTAAGCGATCACTGTCGGATTGCATACATAAGAAAGAGAAGCGCGATGACGCGACGCTCGTAACTTTTTACAAACCATAAAATATTTAATTACTTAAAAATAAGTTGAGTAGTCAAAAATAAAAAAAACAACCAAGTTTTGTATTTAAACGTTATTGTTATAAATTTTACCAACGTACGTTGATAAGTAATACAGATATTTTTGTTGGAAGATGATTTTAAGAGGTTAGTTTACCATTTTTTTGTATCGAGAAAACTTTTCACAAACGTGTTTTGAAAACAACAGGGTTTTCAGAAATATGTTCAAGATTAACATTTATTTTTTCCGCCGTGACAAACTGTATAGATTTGGCTAAAAAATTGTTTGAGACAAGCCTATTTGGCTCTTGTCAGCGTCTTAATTTATTTACAATATCAGTCAGTCTCGTTCGAACAGCGCTAGCGGTCGGGTGCGTTGCGTTGATGTGTTGAGGATGATGTGTTGAGGATGGCGTTAAATACGATAAAATGTAACGGGTGTAATATAGTGATATGTGAGATGTTGTCGTACATACAATACAAACACGATGTAATGGACAATGAGAGCCTTGTTAAAATATGTGAATCAGCGTTCTCCAAAAAAGAGATTGATGAAGCTAAGTTATTACTTTTCGAATCCTTACCGACAAAACAAAGAAAGGTAGTAAGGCGAAAAGATGGAAAAACGAAGAGAAATGTTGAAGATATCAATATTTTTAAAGAAGTGGATCCGGATACAATTCCTGTTTTTGTTGCTCGTGATCTACAGAAGTTACCCCCGGTGTCGATTGACCATGTTGATGTAGTTACGTTATTAAAAGATGTGATAAAGTTAAGAAATGAGGTTTCTGACACTAAAGAAAACTATGCAACGGTTGCTCAAATACATGAAATGCAAAAGACTGGACCGATAATACATTACTACATACTGTGAATAATGACAACGTAAATACGCGGAAAAGAGGTGCTTATCAGCTGGATAGCGGTCCAATCGGATTATCACCCGCAATCAATTTAAAAAACACGGAGGGTAACTGTAAATCAGCTGTTTCAAATTGTAACGGAGACAGCCGCGACGAGGACAGTGGCGGTGTGACTGAGACAGAGTGTGTATTATCCTGCTCGCACACGGGTGATAACGTCCACCGAGTACCGGTCGCTCAAGCTGTCTCCCTCGCTCCTATGCATAAGACAATGACGTCGATGCGTCAATCAGCGATACTCTCAACGAAAGAGTTTCGCGGATATCGTAAGAACTGAAGGTGAATGGAAACAAAATAATTCGCCAAGTGAGGAATGGCAATTGTATCAACGGAAAAAGTTAAGAAATCGCTTTATTCTTAAAACGAGTACTGCTGTCACGGAATCACAAAGTAGATTTACAGCAGCTGACACCAAGGTTCCCCTGTTTATATCAAACGTAAACAAGAACACATCGGAGACAGATATATGTGAATTATACAAGCGAAGACAAAAGAGATTATTACTATGGAACAGATTAGTATGAAAAAGGATCGGCCTTATAATGCTTTCAAAATATTTGTGTCGAAGAACAAGTTAGCTGAATATTTGAATGATGAGCTATGGCCGGATAGAATCAAATTCAGGCGTTTTGTACATTTTAGGATGCGATCATCATCAATGATATTTCCAGTAGTGGATACGAGGTTGGAACCCAGCAGAACGTATACAACGTATGATGGACCAAAAGAAACCCAGTAATTTAATCACTTTCAACTGTAAAAATGTTAAGCGAAGCATACGAGTAGATTGTGTCAGGTCATTGTGTAAGTTGGCGGATATCGTGGCGCTACAAGAAACCTGGCTCCTGCCGCATGATTTGATTTTTCTTGAAGATATTGATCATGAGTTTAGCTGCACAGGAAAGTCAGCAGTGGATCTAACGGCCGGTGTGCTACGAGGCAGACCACAGGAGGAGTGGCGCTACTGTGGCGGAAAAAATGTGTTTCGTGACATGTCAATAATAATGTGCACTAGTGAGCGAATCGTTGCAATAAAAGTAGTAACCGCAGAATTACGTGATATTTTAATAATGTGTGTGTATTTGCCTACAGATCAGCCTGATCACTTATCTGAGTTTAACCAATGCTTGGGGGAACTCAATGCAATTATAGAAGACAGTGACATTGAGGCAGTTTTTATGTTGGGGGATTACAATGCTCATCCGTCAGCCCCTTTTTATGATGAATTGCGTAACTTTTGTAGTGAACAGCAGTGGGTGTGCGCAGATGTAAACACACTTGGTGAGTTTTCTGACACACATACTTTTGTGAGTGAGGTACATGGCTGCAAGAGGTGGCTAGATCCTTGTGTGGTAAGTAAATCTGCGTGGTATACTATATCAGACGTTCAAGTCCTTTATAACACATACTCGTCTGACCACTTCCCATTGCAGATTGAATGTAACCTAGGGCTCATAAACAATAAGATTAAATTGTATAATAAGCATTGCAAAAATAGTATTATTTGGGGTATAAGGAATGAAGATGAAATAGATAAATATATTGAATGTTGTAATAGTAATTTAAAACAAATAGATTTTCCTTTTGAATTTCACAAATGTGCTGACATGATGTGTGATATTGTAAGTCATAGACTTGTCTTAGATAAACTATATAATGATGTTGTCAAGGTAATATCTCAGGCCTCGATTGACAGCTGTAACCGAGGAGTTAGTAAAAATGTAAAAAGCAAATGCATTCTAGGCTGGAATAAACATGTAGCTGAAGCACACAAACAGGCTAGGTTTGACTACCAGCTATATGTATGGTATGGTAGGCCTGAAACTGGGCAAATTTATGAAAAGATGTGTCTTAGTCGCAAAATCTTTAAATCAAGGCTTAAATTCTGTCAACAAAATCAGGAACAGATTCAAATGGACATCTTGCGGGTCAGCACGCTGCCAAACAGTTTAGTAAATTCTGGTTAAACACTAAGAAACTGAATAGTAAGACGGGCCTCCCTGCTTGTGTGAACGGTTTCAGCGAACCTAAAGTTATAGCTAACATTTTTAAAGAACATTTTATGGTGGACTCACCACTGAAAACATGTGAAATGAAAAAGACTGATAATAAGTATAATGTTATACAGCCAATTAGAATTACCAGTGAGGAGGTGGGTAGGGCTATTGGCAGTATGAAACGAGGTAAATCACCAGGGCATGATGGGCTCAGTGTGGAACACCTAAAATTTGCTGGCACTCACATAAATAGATTACTATCGATGTTGTTTACGTTGTGTATAAGACATCTCAAGACATCTCATCTCAAGACAAATCAGATGGCAAGTAGGAAACTTGCCATCTGATTTGATTAAAACTGTAGTAGTGCCTCTTGTTAATAATCGTACGGGAGATATAGCCGATAAGAATAATTACAGGCCCATATCACTCGCAACTATTACAGCAAAAGTACTGGATAGGGTGCTAGACGGACGTCTGAGTAGATGTATATAATTACAGGATGCCCAGTTTGGGTTTCAAGCAGGTTTGTCTACAGAAAGTGCCATTTTGACACTTAAACATACATCATACGTCATATTTTGACTATTATCTAAAAAGAAAAACACCAATATATGCATGCTTCCTAGATCTATCCAGGGCGTTCGATCTGGTATCCTATGGAGTACTCTGGAATAAATTGGAGGGGGAGGGAGTCTCTTCTGAAATCATAGACATCTTTGCGTACGGGTTCAATAATCAGAAAAATGTTGTAAAATGGGCGAATGTGTTTTCGGATGAGTATAAACTGAACTCGGGTGTCAGGCAAGGAGGGTTAACGTCTCCGAGGTTTTTTAATCTATATATGAATCAGCTGATTGAGGGACTGAGCAGCATGCATGTCGGATGCCGCATAGATGGCGTTAGTGTTAACAACATGGGCAGCGGGATTGTCCGAAAGGGTTACCGCTGCCCCGGAACATACAGGGCTAAGGAAGGAACACGGATGGGTTTTAGTAAGTAAGAGTCTGACACTCCCTTCCGCTCCACCCAGAGCGGGAGGGGTCATTTGATGATTTCCCATCCTTAAAAAAAAAAAGTGTTAACAACATAAGTTATGCGGACGACATGGTGCTGCTGAGTCCATCAATCGGTGGGTTGCGGAAACTATTGGGTATGTGTGAAGCTTATGCTGAGAGGCACGGCTTAAAATATAATGCTAGTAAAAGTGAGTATATGGTTTTTGTTGGAAACAAAAAAAGGCCAAATAGTGTGCCACCCCTTTATTTAAATGGGGAACAGTTGAACCGTGTTTCTCAGTTCAAGTACCTAGGGCACATTGTGACTGACACCTTGAAGGATGGCCATGATGTAGAGAGGGAGCGGAGGGCACTGTCGGTACGAGGGAACATGCTGGCACATAGATTCGCTAGTTGTACGGTAGACGTTAAATTGACGCTATTTAAGGCGTATTGTCAATGTTTCTACACGAGTGGTCTATGGGTTAAGTACACACAAAAAGCCTACAGTGCCGTCAGAGTGCAATATAATAACATCTTCAGGGCACTGCTGCGGCTCCCGCGCTCTTGTAGTGCTTCAGGTATGTTTGCGGACACGCATATCTGATGACTTCTATGCAATTATGCGGAAGAAAATCACGTCAGTCTTGAAAGCCGTCCGGGGGAGTAGCAACGGCATCCTGAAAATGATAGCAGATAGGTTGGACGCGGCCGTGTTCAAGCGGTTCATCAATCTGCATGTGAGAGGTGTGGGTTGATCAATCAACACTATTTTTCACTGTTATTTTTGCACAATTTTTGTTTTTGTTTTATTTTTTATTTATATTTTTGTACCTACTAACATAGTTTTTGTAACTAACATTATGGGCCTGGGTTGTCTGAAAATAAATATTTTTTATTTTTTTATTTTAATATCCAGCTACTTAAACAGGTACCTAAGTAATTAATAAATAAATTATTCGTCTATTAAAGTTTACATGTTTTTTTTTTACAATACTGCTACAACTATGGGTATTAAAAGATAAGTTCCTTATTTTAGTAGTTTAATTTAGATTTTATTTATATTTTGTTCGTCTAAATCACGGAATACATGGTCTGACGCTATACTTTAAAATACGTATGTGGGAAATAATAAGTCCCGGATACCCCGTAATAAGTCCCGGATATTTAATTTTCTGCTTAAATATTTCGCAGCCAACTGGTTAAATTAACCGTTCAGTTAACCGCCTAGCCTTTTAACTAAACGGCGGCCGTTCAACTAACGGCCTGAATGATATTAAATTACAGTTTAGGTTGGAAGTCTGTAACCAATCACGCGCGAGCCGAATTGGTCGCAGTAACTAAGCCAGGGCACCCCGACCAAATGGGTTAGGTTAGGTTAGAACTGTGATCAAGCGCGTGCGAGCCGAGAGAGCGAAGAGAGGCGAGCACTACTTCTAAAGGCCAGGCGGTTTGCTAAACGGCTTAATTTTAGTACTATCTCTTTGACAAGTTAATAAATAAAAAATGCATTTACGTTCGAATCATTTTATCATAGGTATCTAGCCAGTTAGCCACTGCTAAAAGCCCGTGAAGTACCTATCGGTCAGTGGCTTATTCTAAATCATAACTACAATCTTATTATTTTAGTCACGATCGTAACCTCAAATTCTCAACACGTAACATTTAAACTGTGTTAGCAAAATATTTAAACATATAGCAACATTTTCAAAAGCTAAAACAATAAATTTTGTTAAGCAATATTTTAGAATTGGCTAAAACTATTTTAGTAGAACGTGGAGCATTCTAATTTAAAATGGAAGTAATTCAATTATTATATATATTAAAATTAACATGAATGCAGTGTGCAGGCCAGTTATCTCCCTGTAGCGTAACTGTCAGATTATGTAATGCAGGTATATGAAATGAAGCTTTAATATGCACAAAACACGTTTTGTTTGTTGTTACAATTTTTTTTTTACACGTACGTTCTGATTTTTTTTTTTGCTCGTCTCCTTAGGGTTCCAGCGTAATGTTATATAAAAAGCCTTCCTCAAGAATTGGGCTAACAAAAGCAAAATATTTTTTCAAAACCAATGGTAGTTCCGGAGATAAGCGCGTTCAAACAAACAAACTCAACTTTAGGTTTATTATTAGTAGTATAGATTGTTTCTAGAGCTTCTTGCTGCGTACATTAATGTAATGCCCTATCCATCTTCATTATATAATTCGAGCTCTTAATATTTGGTCCCTGCTAGCCTGTCACATAGCATATTAATCAGGAATTGGTTTAACTTCGTTTATGCTGATAGCGAGTGAAAATTCATCGTTGGCATGCGTTGCTGCAGTTCTAATGTAGCGTAATTTGACGTTAAAAGGGGTAAAGTGTATTACTTAAAAGAAATATGGAGCTGATGAAATAAATGGATTTTCAACACACTTGCTCGTAAAGTGAGCCTTATTATATCGTTCTTAGGGCCATAAACCGAACTATAACATACACGTGCATAATAATATTACACACTAGTGCATAATAGAATGATCCCTACAAAGTTAAGTTAGTACCTAACTGCAAATTATATGCGAGTAAACAGAGCATTTTCAATTTAACCGGGTAATACAGTTTTTTTTTTTTTTTTGTAACAACAAAGAGGTTTTATGCCACCGAAAATCTATTTACATTTTTGAAATAAATAAATGTGTCCCTAATTAAGACGAAAAAACATTTATTATTATCAAATTATTTATAATTCACAATAATTTCTTATAAAATATTTGCATTTTATCACAAAAATTATCATTTTGAAGTAGGCTGTATGGCTGTAATCAATCAACTTACATTTGGCGCGTGCAAAAAAAAAAATTGCGCGCCATTTCCCAATTTTCCCCTAATTTTCATATTTTGTTTGTATCGCATTTGTTGCTGTGTGGTAAATAATTATAAAAATGTCAGGTTTTAGTACAGAAGATGAACAATTGATTGATTTAACCCCGCCAGAAATACTAAATGCAGCACAAAATGCAAACGAAAGCCTAATACCTGCAAAATCTAGAGAAAAGTATTTAGCTGCTTACGATAGTTTCCTGCAATGGAAGAGCAACAAAAAAACCCAGTCATTTTCTGAAAATGTGTTTTTGGCGTATTTCTCTGAACTCGCCAATACATACAAACCTAGCTCCCTGTGGTGCATCTATTCCATGTTAAGAAGCATGGTTAAGCTCAAACATGGTGTTGATATCAAAATGTACTGTAACCTGATGGCATTTTTGAAGAGACGCTCGGATGGATATATTGGTCGGAAATCTAAAGTTTTGTCACCAGCCGACGTTGAAAAGTTTTTGAATGAGGCTCCGGATAGTCAGTATCTAGCAACAAAGGTACGTTTCATATTTTTAATCGAAACGAATCTACAATATACAAGTGTGTAACTTTAGCATAATTTCTTAGAACTAATTAATTGATTTCTTTGCAGGTTGCCTTAATATTCGGTGTTACTGGTGCTTGTAGACGACAAGAGCTGTACAATATTACAACAAAAGATGTAGAAATCCACGGAGATATGCTTCTTGTCAAAATTACCCAGACTAAAACCAAGATTCCACGATCTTTTACAATCCAAGGAACGTTTCGTGAAATAGTGAAAAAATACCAAGATCTCCGTTCAACAAAAACAAAGAATGACCGCTTTTTCCAAAACTTTCAGAAAGGAAAATGTACTGCACAAACAATCGGTATTAACAAATTTGGTAATATGCCAAGAGAAATAGCGAAGTATTTAGGTTTGCCTGAGGCCGATTTTTACACTGGACACAGTTTTAGAAGAACGTCGGCTACAATGTTGGCTGATTCGGGGGCTGATATACTAACTTTGAAGCGACATGGTGGATGGCGTTCTGACGCAATCGCTGAATCGTACATAGAAGACTCAATTCATAACAAAGCAAAAATCAATGACAAAATAACGCAAGCCATTAATTTGGAGCCAAAGGCAAAAAAGTTTTGCCCCGAACTACAACCATGTACATCTACTAGCGTGAGTTATTTGGTGCCCTCTCCTTCCAGTAATTTGTATGATTTACCTTTGTCGCCGACATTTACACAAGAAGTAAATGAAGGTACTAAAGAAGTGGCAAGTACCAATGTAACACAAACTGTGAAATTGCCATCAAAAACAATCCAATATCGTTTTGAAAATTGTACATTCACCAATTGTTTTAATAATTAAACGATTTATGCAATACATATTTGTTTTTTCCTCGCAAGTGTGTTGAAAAACGTCGTATGATACACGTGTGTATTGATGATTACCGTCCTCGGCTCTCTTAAGACCCTCACCTGACGGCTCGGGTCTCAATGGCGCCTCAGCGGTAATCACCAACATTACACACTTGTACCATAATGTACTATTTCAACACACTTGCTCGTAAAGTGAGCCTTATTATATCGTTCTTAGGGCCATAAACCGAACTATAACATACACGTGCATAATAATATTACACACTAGTGCATAATAGAATGATCCCTACAAAGTTAAGTTAGTACCTAACTGCAAATTATATGCGAGTAAACAGAGCATTTTCAATTTAACCGGGTAATACAGTTTTTTTTTTTTTTGTAACAACAAAGAGGTTTTATGCCACCGAAAATCTATTAACATTTTTGAAATAAATAAATGTGTCCCTAATTAAGACGAAAAAACATTTATTATTATCAAATTATTTATAATTCACAATAATTTCTTATAAAATATTTGCATTTTATCACAAAAATTATCATTTTGAAGTAGGCTGTATGGCTGTAATCAATCAACTTACATTTGGCGCGTGCAAAAAAAAAAATTGCGCGCCATTTCCCAATTTTCCCCTAATTTTCATATTTTGTTTGTATCGCATTTGTTGCTGTGTGGTAAATAATTATTCACCAATTGTTTTAATAATTAAACGATTTATGCAATACATATTTGTTTTTTCCTCGCAAGTGTGTTGAAAAACGTCGTATGATACACGTGTGTATTGATGATTACCGTCCTCGGCTCTCTTAAGACCCTCACCTGACGGCTCGGGTCTCAATGGCGCCTCAGCGGTAATCACCAACATTACACACTTGTACCATAATGTACTATTGACGTGTTTGTGTAAAACAAGCTATGTTCGGCTCTGCTGCTTTAGTTTTACCAAAAAGTAAAAACATTTAAAACGAATATTCATTGTAAAGTATACAGCTGCTTGCTCGGTAGCTGTTTTGTAATGTTTATCTCCACTTTATCAATAAAAAAAAGCAGCGTAGAATTATTTAAAAATCGCAAACAAACTTATTTTTTTGCAGCATAGTTTTCCGTCAACAACTTTTGCCAGCGCTTTCAAATGTATGTCAACGAAAACCACCCGTAATAAACTAACTAGTTTATTTGTAAACCGCACCAAAAAGACGATTCCGATTCCGATCTACGTTCTCCTAATACACAGCAGTCGTCGAAACTCGTCTGACTTTAGACAAACTCTGTTCGCATTTAAGCGAACTATTACACAAAGATCGTTCCTTCACCCGAGTCACCAAACAGAATCTACAGTCCGAAGTTCTGACCAACGTCTAAGTCAGACGGAACTATAGTACAAAGATGGGCTTCAGAAGGTCCACACATGTGAGAAGTACATCTTCAATACGAAATTTTAAGTGGGTAAGAATTCCAATGGTGTGTGTTCGAATTCAACCACACACGAGCGAGCACGAGGTGCATCTAGAAAGGTGGCGTGATGACTCAGGGAGTTATGCAAATCTGAGGGCGAGATCTTTGCACAGCAGTTGGTCAGTATTTATTTGATGAAGGGGACCTGCAATGTGCAACTCCCGTAATTTATAAGAAAACAGTAGCAAAATAACACAAAAATGATAGTCTATTTCGTCTAGCCTGATAATCTGGTAAAAAATTACAAATAGGAACTCAGCTGCCATGGTCATTCGCTCACCTAGTAATATATCGGCACATCTACAAAAAATGTGAAATTGAGTTTTTACCGTATAAGTGTTCAAAAGTGCATAATTTAAAAAAGTGGTAAAACGGCACAACGCTATACTAGTAATCAAACCCATAAAATAGTAAAAAACGTAATATAAACCCATAAATCAATTTTTAACATTTTATATTAAATCTTTGATCCTCGTTTCTGTAAAATGTGAAAAACGTAGATGTGCCAATATATTACTAGGTGAGCGTACTGTAAACTTTACACTATAATATAATAATAAATATAAGATATGATACTGAGATATAATTATATTACTTTGTATAAATCTATTATTCTTAAGTGTTCAAATAGATACCTACAAATGTCTAATAACCAATATTTGTAGAAATGTTGTAATTTTAATTGTAACAAATGAATGTGTTAAAATTACATTTAACATGATTAATATTTGAATGCCAGTCCATGGCGAAACATGTAAGATCATAACTTTATTTATAAGTGCTTGGCCAGATTGCAAACGCGGGCGCGGCGCGGCGTCACGTGAGTAGATCTACTCATGTGGCGGCGTAATCAAACATAATATGAACTTCATTTGAGCGTCCATAGTGGGCACGTCGGTGCGGTGAGCGGCGGGGGCTGCTTGGCGCGGGGAGCGCGTTACTCACGCCATATCTCGTTCATGCAAGTGCGCGGGGACCTGGGTTCTCAAACTAGTTCGAGCTTTTTCTTGTAAAAATAAGTCTTCTTCATCCATATTTTATTTTGATACACTGGAGACGACAACACTCAGAACGAAGCCGCGCTCGACCAAAAGCATAAATTTAAATTTTCATATCCCTAACTTAAGAAATAACAGGTTTCCCATACAAACTTTCATCCCCTATATACCCCCTTTAGGGATATTATTGAGACAAAAAGTAGCCTATGTCTTTCCCCGGGATGCAATCTATGTCTCTGCCAAATTTTATCGACATCCGTTCAGTGGTTTAGGCGTGAAAAGGTAACATACAGACAGACAGACAGACAGACAGACAGAGTTACTTTCGAATTTATAATATTAGTATGGATGTCAGTCAAAGTGTATAGTGCTTAGTTTAGTGTAGCGTGAAATCATCAATGCGAGTTGGCAAGGATTAAACACGGAGTAAATACAAAGGGATTAAAGCAGTGGTGGCTCAGTGGTAATGCCCCCCGACTTACGAGTTGTAGGTCGTGGGTTTAAACACTCAAAACGGTGAAGAAAACATTAAATGATAAATGATTTTTATTTTGTAAGTAGGTTTGCACAAACACTTTTACACGTCAATCATATTTTTTATACAACTAGATGAG
This sequence comes from Gortyna flavago, assembly GCA_963669345.1. Taxonomy (NCBI): domain Eukaryota; kingdom Metazoa; phylum Arthropoda; class Insecta; order Lepidoptera; family Noctuidae; genus Gortyna; species Gortyna flavago. The sequence continues at coordinate 15,378,414 of OY770129.1, forward strand.
GTCGGCGTTTCCTATCTGACTACTCTGAGAAGAAAGGCCGAAACAAACTCAGAGGTCACAGTCTATTTTAAAGTCCAGACATAATTTTGGTCAGGTTATATGAAGACCATGTAGATCGATGTCTGAGATGGTGGACCTGTCCAGTCAGTGCACGCATTTGTCAGAAATCGTGCAGCTCAACTCAAAACTTAAGGAGCTCAACGATTCGACGAACAATACCAAAGAAAGGACATTTGGGTAGGCCACATAATTAATCATGAGGAAATCAGCATGTCCTAGAACCAAAATTTCGAAGACATGTGACTTCTACCAACCAGCATTAGGCCCGCGTGGTGGATTATGGACAGAATGGTGGCCTGTGTCCCAGCAATGGGAACGGCTAATTATGGTGATGCTAAGGTCACTTTAAAGTGGAAGTTCTGTTCCTTCTTTTTCACGTCGCGTCGTGTGCAACAGTATTTATAAACTATTTAGTATCTATGTTGGGTACGGATGCCAACACAAGTTACATCTGTCTAAACTCCATTACAAACGCTACATTTGTACTAGGGAACAAGGAGTTTAGGGAGCTGTAATTTGCCTAGCATCTATTGTTTATTTTTCTTGTTCTAACACATATTGAATTGCGAAGATACGTACTTGAGGAAGTACATATCAGCTAGCCAAGCCAATTTACAATTTTATTCGAGGTGTTGAAATGCGGAACTGGCACAGCAATTTAGTGTATCAATTAAAATGGAAATTGCCTTGGCATCAAAGACTGCCAAACTAATTATTGTGGATTATTTATTGATATTTTTCTGTCTTTACGACTTTTACATTTAGCCATTTAGCGATTTTACATTTACCAACCAAACCATGTTATCCTCTTCTTGCTCATAATATACTGTACTAGCAACGCCCTGCGCTGCGGTTTCACCCGCATAAGTTTCTTAAAAAAAAAAAACCAAAGTAAGAAACAATATTTTTCATAGTGCTTACACGTGTTGTTGTGTTGCAGTGGTGGCCAAGTGGTAAAAGCCGCGATTTACGAGTTGCAGGTCGTATGTTCGAACCCAGACAGGCGCTTTACTTTGTGCAAATTATTTCATCACCACTGCTCTCAAAACGGTGAAGTAAAACATCGCGAGGAAACCGGCATATCCTAGAACCAAAAATTGGAAGACATGTGACATCTGTCAACCCGCACTGGGCCCGCGTGGTGGATTACGGCCCACTCCCTCTCACCGAAAGGAAGCCTCTGTCTCAGCAGTGGGAACACTTTCCCGTCCACGTGGGATACCAAGTGTTTATTTACATAGACTCATTCCGAAAATTCGCATACCGAAATTACGTTTTAAACTAAAATAGGGTTACCCAATCTGGTAATAATAATATTAGGTTATTTCCTTCAGTAGCAGCTGCCGTAATAATTCCAACTTATTTCAGTGGAAAATTAGGAGAATAAGATATTTACATATTTCGCGCGTAAAACGGATCGTGTATACTCGGTCCTTTTCAAACAACACTTTACGACGTTCCGTTGCACGGAGAAAAGTCGAAAAAATAAAAGTCGCAAAAGTAAAGTCGCATGCGGTATCGGAAATTGTTAGTGGGCCAAGTTTCAGGCGAGTGTATTTGATACACAGTTGCAGAGTTTGGTACTAAAATAAATTGCTTACCTGTTCCTATGGAGTTTCTGAACGATTTTTAGATGTTTAAAAACTTGTGTCGTATGTCTTGTTTTAGTGGCTCCGTCACTTTGAGCCATTTCCCTAGTGAGGAGGCATTTTACGAGTGTCGTTTTCTTGCATATTATATTTTGTTTGGCGCTGTTTTTCAATAAGTTGCGGAGCTCGTGCATAAAAGGTTATGAATATTATACAAAAAACAAGAATGTACAAGAGTAAATTCTTGTGTTTTTTAGTAAGGGAGGCCAGGTCTTTCAGTATTTAATTTTAAGTCACATAAAACGTTAATTTTTGGCATAAGCTGAACATACATGACTTAATTATAATCAGAAACCATTAAAAGTCGAACTTACAGTAAAAGAAAGTAGAAAAAGAAGAATATAGGAAACTAGCTGTTGCCCGCGACTCGGCTGAACGGATTTGGATGAAATTTAGCACATGGGTTGACCATGACCTGGAAAAGGACATAGGGTACCTTTCATCCCGAAAAAAGTGCTGTTCCCGAGGAAAACAATAGTACACGTGGCGCTATCTATTATCATAATAACGATATTGTTGTTTTCCTCGGGAACAGCACTTTTTTTGGAATAAAAGGCACCCCATGTCCGTTTCTGTACACCTGACAACGTATATGCAAAATTTTAGGATGATCGGTTCAGTGGTTAAGGCGTGAAAAGGTAACAAACAAACAAACTTACTTTCGCATTTACAATATTAATATTAAATTATATTTAAAAAAAATGTTAGGATAGGATATTTCTACCCTCCAAAATGGGACACGGTTATTATTTTTAATAATGAAAAATCTTGATGGTGAGTTAGTGATGTGGTGACAACAAAGTCAAGTTTGTGTTTCTCCAGCGAACCGTACAGCCTAAAATTATATAAGCAAAGAAACATAATAATATACAAACAAAGTGTGTATTAAGTTGTAAACATTAAAGACAAGACGCTGAGGGTACTCTCAATATCAGGGAAGAAACTTTGGGAGATAATCCCTGGAGCCACTCAACCGATGTGGATTATTCTTTAACTTGGAAAGTTGCTTCGTATTCGTATGTTACCGCTTAATGGTTATGTCAATCATTTGTTAGTGAGTTTGGTTGAACTTTTATGTTTACAACATTATTTTTAGTATATGCGAAAACTGAATATAGTTTGTTCAGAATAAGTAACTGAATCGATTTCAATAATTTTTACACCATGTTATATTTTGTCCCAAAAATATTTAATCACTAGTTAATTACAATAAAATCGCCGTACAGTTAGGTACCTACTGCGAAACTATTATCAATGAGCGTACGATGCTGGAGCATAAAACATGCTCCGCTCCGCGTGGTGAGCATGTTTTTGAACGGACAACCAGGTAACATAACAAGCTTATAACTTTGTGATTTCTCATGATACAATTTTGAAATTTTGTACAAGATTCTTTACATACAAATACGAGACACGTGTTTCGGGTTTCGCATATACTAAAAATAATGTTGTATACTTATTTTATAGGTACAGTGGGCTGCATCAATTGGGTGGGTCCCTTGAAAGCATTTAGCAACTGGGGTAGGGTACCCAATTGATGCAGCCCACAGTACCTTCGTCGACGATACAAAATTATCAGTATTGTTATCTATTTTACTTTGATGTTGCATTTGCTGAGGTACAACTATAAGTAATCATCTGTCTAGCCTTTTCTCAACTACGTTGGGGTCGGCATCCTCATCATCTGCCTAGCCTTTTCCCAACTATGTTGGGGTCGGCTTCCAGTCTAACCGGATTCAGCTGAATACCAGTATTTTACATGGAGCGACTGCCTATCTGACCTCCACAACCCAGTTACTGGGTAATACGATACCCCTTGGTAAGACTGGTTGTCAGACTTTCGGGCTGCTGACTACCCGTAACGACTGTCAAAGATCCACGAATGACAGCCGGGACCAACGGCTTAACGTGCTTTCCGAGGCACGGAGGGGACACGGTATGTAAAGATGGTCACCCATCCACAGACCAACCGCGGCAAGCGTAGCTTAACCTGATCGATCGACCTGTGCGGCTGTTATTATTTAGAAACGGGCCCCTGGGGTCGGCATCCTGTGTAACCGAATTCAGCTGAATACCAGTATTTTACATGAGACACTGCCTATTTGACCTCCACAACCCAGTTACTGGGTAATACCCCTTGGTAAGACTGGTTGTCAGACTTTCAGGCTTCTGACGACCCATAACGACTATCAAAGATCCACGAATAACCGCTGGGACCAACTGCTTAAAGTGCTTCAAAAGGTACGGAGGTGTTTTGATATTTAAAGATGGTCACCCATCCGGATTAACCGCGGCAAGCGTAGCTTAACTTGGTCGATCGACCCGTGAGGCTGTAATAATTTAGCCAAGGTACAACTATAAGTATTATTATTGCAGTTGAATTTATGTAGGTACTTTTGCTTGGCGTTTAAACTTTCACGAAGAGCTGCGTAGCTGCTACGCCGTAGCTAAACGCTGTCGTAGCGAAATACAAATCCATCAAGCATCCTGTTACTTTTTTGGAACTTTGTGATTCGATATTCGGAAACACTGTCACCCACATTTCATAATGGTTACACTTCTAATAAACCACAATAATACTAAGTAATAAAGAAATAAAGGCAGGGAGCAGTGTTGGCCCAGTGGCATCGGCCCCGACTTACGAGTTGTAGGTCGTAAGTTCGAACCCAGGCAGGCGCTTTTATTTTATTTCATCAACACTGCTCTCAAAACGGTAAAGGAAAACATCGTGAGAAAACCGGCATATCCTAGAACTACAAACTTGAACATATGCGACATCTTCCAACCTACACTGGGCCCGCGTAGTGGATTACAGCTCCCTTCTACAGAGAGGAAGCCTGTGTCCCAGCAGTGGGAACGGTATAGGTTGATTATGTAATAAAGGCAAGCGCACATCCAGCACGGGGCAGTGCATTGCAAAAATGCATCACCTGCATCACTTTCGTAAATTTTGTATGAACCATCAGTACGAGGGGTGCACCGTACTTTTTTGAAGCGGCTTTAATGTGCTCTTTGCTTTACGCAAACAACACGCATAATTTTTCAATAAATTCTCAAACTAACGCCTGAAATAAAATAAAATTCCTATTATACTACTAGCAAATAAAATATAAATCAAACTGGAATCAAAGAAAATAAAAAGAATAAAAAAGTGCGGCATAAGTTTATCTTGTCGAGCAAGTTCAGTTAACTGGGCGAAGTGGATTATCATAGCGCTCGGGGCGTTGCTGTAACAACTTGAAAGCAACGTTGCAATAAAAGGATGCAACACACCATGGTGCGAGTTGTGAAAATTTTTAAAGCGAAAATTCTTAGGCGGCTATTCGATAATTGAAGAGTGAAATTACAACAGCGCGTCACGTTTAAGCAGATTTCGTTAAAATAATGAGAGAGAAATTAATTTTATTGTACTATTCTAGTTTATTCTTAGTAAAACGCATTTTACAATTTTTGTTACTGTTGTAATATCCATATATGGACAGATAGTACCCGTAGCCGTACTCGGAGGGGCCCGTGGCTAAATATTAACAGTCGCACAGGTCGATCGGTCAGGTTAAGCTACGCTTGCCGCGGTTGGTCTGTGGATGGGTGACCATCTTTACATACCGAGACCCCTCCGTGCCTCGGAAAGCACGTTAAGCCGTTGGTCCCGGCTGTCATTTGTGGATCTTTGACAGTCGTTACGTGTAGTCAGAAGCCCGAAAGTCTGAAAACCAGTCTTACCAAGGGGTATCGTATTACCCAGTAACTGGGTTGTGGAGGTCAGATAGGCAGTCGCTCCGTGTAAAATACTGGTATTCAGCTGCATCCGGTTAGACTGGAAGCCGACCCCAACATAGTTGGGAAAAGGCTAGGCAGATGATGATATGGACAGCTAGTACTCTAGGTTACGCTGTAACATAGTTTTTCCTACCATGGGGATCATTTATTTTGTGCCATGCTGTTTGCACGCTTTTATCAAGTGTCACCTTGTATATGTCTACTTTTTTTGTCAAATAAATAATTCTAATTCTAATGACGACATAACCCTCTCCTCCTCCCACAGTAAATACGAGTATATCTTATTTTTTATTTTCTAAGAAGTTTCACTTCTATACGGCTGCACGCGCAATATTTTTTTGTAAGCAATGCCAGAAAGTAAAGTATTAATTTAATGCAGTAATATAAGCATCCGTATTTTGTTAGCTATGGGATTTAGGTATAATATATACATAATATACATATATATAATATACATATAATCATATATCGAAGCGCGCGGGATGCTAGGAGCGACTGCTTGCGTCGCGATTGTTTGTAACAGTTCACGATTCAGGCATTTCAGCAGTGAATGCGTCTGGCTGGACGCAAGCGGGTACATACTGTAATGCTCGCGTGGGCTTGCATTATAGTGTATTCATGTAATTACGTAACATTGCATTCGTAATTTACGAATAGGTACGAATACTCATTGTTCGAGTTGTTACAAAAGCGAATGCCATAGTCAGTGCGTCGAGTTGGCGCAGTATTGAAACGCAAAGTAACACGCGAATAACCGGTCAGATGACCAACTTAAAAAGCCAGGATTCGTTATGAACATTCATGATTGACCCATTAGCATTTCAAATAAAAAAATCTAAAACTATATGACATGTCAGAGACGTCATGCATGAAATGAGGAAGACAAAAATATAATTCTTGTTCTTCTATAAAACAAAGCATTCGATTTAGGTTGAATCACGTTGTCAATCTTGTTTACCTTGTTCCAAGCTATCACTGTGTACATTGTTTTCGGTATAGATGTTTTGGGTCAAAACAAATTGTTTTGGTAAAATAAATTGTACACTATGTTTTGTATCTGTACAATGGATACAATTTATGGAACAATGGTTGTAGACATTAAAACGGTTTTTGGGCAGACTGTTAGTACGAGTGTAAATGACCAATAACCATCAGAAAAATATGCTTTATGAGAATTTTACTAACCATACATTTTATTACCTCAAAATCAAACAGACTCTTACTCATTTCAATATGATGAAAAGCAATTTTGATTTGTCTGAGCGTCGGCCAATTAAAATCTACCCTTAAAATAAACTAACTACCCGTAAACTTCTACCCTTTAGTTGAAAATGTGCACGTTTCCTACGGCAATCAACATTGTTTTGGTAAAACTTCTGACTCGACACAAAAGAGGCGTTTCTCATAAGTAAAACAAACAAGATGGGTTCCATAACGCTTGAGGTGATGATATAACAAGCTACGCAACACAACACAGTTGTTGTTACTGTTGCATTGTGAACATGTTTTTGTTATTCGTAACAATGTGATGTTCCTTTCTAAATTGTTGCTATGTTTGTAAACCTTAATTACCTAAATTAAATTGATCCGACAATATGGATATGCTCCCCCCGAAGTGTCAATGTCTCGTTGAGAGCTCGCTTAACCGCGGTCTGATCCTTCCAATCGGGGCCTTGTGTCTTACAGGTTCCTACAGCCGGTCTCTCTGGAACCCTGGTTGGCGATGAGCTGGGCGCTGGTCGGCTTAACCGAACTAGCTGACCTCCTGCGGTGCTTGGCGGCGCTCTTTCCTCGTCACTCTGTCCCTTTCGATATTCAAATGTTATCAAAATATAGACGCAGAGACATAATAACACATTAAATCTCACAAAATTGCAAGGCATTCACTATTCATATGTAAATATATGTATTATTATACCATCATACACCCCTTGGTATCGTAAATCATACTGATTGTTATCATAAACGATAGACATCGATTTGACGACACGGTTGGCGCAGTGGTTGAGCGATTGACTGCTGCGCAGCATGTCGCGGGTTCGATTCCCGCACGGAACAAATATTTGTACGACCTACAAGTATTTGTTCCGGGTCTGGGTGTTTTATCTATAATATGTATGTATTTAAAAAAAAAATGTATATAAGTAGTTTATCAGCCATCTCGTTACCATAACACAAGCATTAGGTTGCTTAGCTTGGGACTAATGGCGTTGTGTGAAAAGTCCAACGATATTATTATTATTATTATTATTTATTTATAGATTTGTTTACCTCGGCTTAGCCGGAAAACTGATGGCACGGGCCTAAGCCAAGTGTTCATCAGTGGGATTACGTGTTGGGATGATATTAGGGTACTGCGTGGTTATCCGCAGTAGGCTGTATATTAGCCGAAACTATATTTGAGTGGGAGTAATGGCGCAAATTATCGGCCTCACACTGGAGGAATTTTCTTACTAGCCTACATGTATTGAGAATCACTGCCTTCTGCAGCAGGTGGTAGGTGTTAGATGGCAGGTTGAGAGAACTAAGGGACTGATGAAGCTGTTTGGGTACTACTCCTGTTGTAGATAACACTATAGGGACTATTGTGACTTTTTGAAGATGCCAAAGTCGGGTTATTTCTTCTTTTAGTTCGGTGTATTTGGATAGTTTTTCGGTTATTGTAGTCTGTAAATTATGTGTATTTGGCACGGCGATGTCTATTAGGAACCCAGTTTTATTTACTTTGTTAATTAATGTGATGTCTGGTCTATTAAAATGAATTGTGCGGTCGGTGAGTATGGCTCGGTCGAAGTACAATTTTGTTGAGGGGTTCTCTAGTACAGTTTCAGGGTTATATTTATAATATGGTACTATGGTGTCTATAAATTTGTATTTATGAGCTAGTTTTTGGTGTATTACGTTGGCTACCTGATCGTGTCGATGTTTGTAGTCAGTTTGGGCTATTGATTTACAGGCTCCTGTGATATGTTGGATTGTCTCTGGTGAACTATTGCATTTTCTGCATGTGTCGTTTGTTAGATTCTTTATGATGTATTTTCTGTAATTTTTGGTCTCAATAACTTGGTCTTGTATTGCAAGCATGAACCCTTCAGTTTCCGGAAAAAGTTCGCCTCGATTTAACCACGCGTTCGACGCTTCTTTGTCGACATTCAATTGGCATAAATCTTGACGATGTCTCCCGTATAGAGACTTCTGGGTCCACTCTAAACATTTGGTTTTCTCATCAGTCACTCTCTCGTTTTGCTGTTCAGTTGTGTCTTTAAGATTAAGAGGTGTTAATTGTTGATCGTTTTGTGCTATTAGTTTGTGAAGTGTTGAAGATGCAGTTTTTTCGAAGAAGTATTTTCTGAGCGTTGTAATCTGTCGGTTGTGTAAGTTTAAAATATCAATAAGTCCCCTGCCTCCTTCCTTCCGCGGTAGTGTTAACCTTTGCAGGCATGATCTAGGGTGGTGTTTACGGAATTTAGTCATTGTTGTGTTAATTTTGCGTTGCAGGTTTTTCAGGTCTGTTTTGGTCCAGTTGATTATACCAAACGAATAGGTGAGGACAGGGATAGCAAATGTGTTAATTGCTTTTATTGTGTTTCATGAGTAGAGTTGTGTTTTAAGAATAGTATTTAATCTATGTTGGAATTGCTGTTTTAATTTCTGTTTGGTCTCTTTATGGTGTATCTGACTTGATTGTATGTAACCTAAGTATTTGTAAGTATCTTGCTCATCCAGTGGTTCTATTTGTTCGCCTGTTTCTAAGATGTATTGGTGTTGGTAGTTTCGACCTGCTCTAACTGAGTTTATTTTGCATTTATCTATTCCAAATTCCATTTTTATGTCGTTTGTGAATTTCTCTGTCAGGTTAGCTAACTCGTTAAGTTGACTTTCAGTTTTTGCGTATAGTTTAATATCATCCATGTACAGTAAATGGTTTAAAATGCCACCCTGGGGGTCATCCTGTCCATCGGTAGCAGTAGAATTTAAAGAGATTCCTAATAAGGTTGCGTTTAATATTTTAGATAGGGGGTTTAGAGCAAGGCAGAACCACAGTGGGCTGAGTGCATCTCCTTGGAAGATTCCTCTCTGTATTTTAATTGGGCCGGTGTCTATTGTTTCTTTTGGTGTAGTGAGTCTTAGTACTGTAGTCCAAGTTTTCATCACGGTCTTGAGGAATGTTATTACAGACGGGTGTATTTTGTAAATTTCTAGTACTTGCACTAACCATGAATGGGGAACAGAGTCATAAGCTTTTTTGTAATCGATGTACATTGTAAATAAATCCGATTTGGATTTCTGAACTTTTTTTAAAATAACGGAGTCTATGATTAATTGTTCCTTGCAGCCTTGGCTGTACTTTCGACATCCCTTCTGTTGTTCGGCTAAGATGTTATTGGCGTCAATGTGCTCGTATATCAATTCAGATATACAGGATGTTATGATCTTATACAAGGTCTGCAAGCATGTAATGGGTCTGTATTTCGCTGGATTAGAGAGGTCTTTACGGTCTTTTGGTATCATAAAAGTTGTTCCTGTCATTATGTAAGAAGGTATTGATTTGGGGTCTTGGATGAATGAATTTATGAAATTAAATAGGTAACAATGAATTGCTGTGAATTTTTTGTACCAGTAACTATGGATGTGGTCTGATCCGGGAGCTTTCCAATTATGTAACTTCGTCAGAACTTTATGAAATATTTCTGGGGATATGTGCTCAAACACCATCGGTTGAATGTTTGTATTGTTATTTGATAATTCTGATTGTATCCAATCAGCTTGGGAATTGTGGCAAATAGGTTGTTCCCATAATCTTGCCCAGAAGTGTTGTAGTGTATCTGGGTCAAGGATGTTATTTTCAGTGTCGCATGGGTTGTTGTGTTGAATATTTGCAGTTGCCTGTCTGATATTACGGTAAAAAAGTTTTTCATTGTGGGAGAATTGAGTGTTTTGTTGTTTTCTTAACGTGCATGCTTTATATCTTTCGAGTCGGCCTGTTACGACAGAGAGTTTTTGTTTTAGTGTGTCTAATGTGTGTGCTGCTTGTGTGTTTGGTTCTTCGTGTACGGTATGAATTTTAAAAAGTTTTATGATCTTTTTTACATGTTTTTTTAATTTTCTACTGCTACTGCCGTTCATAAATTGTGTCATTCTACCTATTTTCCTTCGTAAATCTTTAACTTTTTGCTCTAACCGTCTTTGCCATTTTGGCTTATATTCTGTTTTACCTCGAATTATTTCTCCTCTCAGTTCGAGTACTATTCTTGCTCCGTTTACCTTAGCGGCGGTCCATGCGGCACAATAAATGATAGTTTGTAATGTGTTGAATTCGGTGTCTTCATTGACATTTTCTGGGAGTATGATTTTGTTTAGATAGTCAATTATTCTTGCTAGATTTTTAGATGGTTTCTGTTTAGGAATGTAAATTCTATTAATAGGGCTAGTTTCTTTAAAAAAATGGAATGCTTGTTGGAAAGTATCATCTATGAATGGGTCCCTATCTGGGTTAATTTGTGGGTTACATTGTATTTCTGTTATACTGTTTAATTCAGTGTTAGCTGATGTTTGTATGTTATGTGTAGGTTCTTCTATAGTGTTTGTTATTTGGGTTATGGTATTAGTATTATTGATATTATTAATAACTGGTATCGTTTCCCGTGAATTAAGGTTATCTAGTCCTAGTTCTTCAGACACCTCTGACTTTAATGAATTTAATTTATCATTGGTGATGTACTTATTGTTTATTATTGCTCTCCTCTGATCAGCAATTCGTTGTTCGCTTAGGTGAGCAAGTGATGGAAAAGTATTTATAAAATCTACATACATGCGTCTTCTATAAACTGTCTCATTTCTGCCTAAATCTGTAACCCTATAATAAGACCGCATTATACCTTCATTTTGTTCGCTAGTCCATCTCATTCGAGTCGGTATTTTATTTTGTGTAGTATGGGTTTCTAAGGTTGTAGATTGCATTTGTGTCGGTGTAGGTGTTTGTTGTGTGTGGTCGATAGAGTTTTGTGATTGTAGAGTAAAATGGTTTAATTGTAGTCGGTCTAACTCTTCTTGTACTTCTTTTTGTATCTCGTCTATTGTTTTCTGCGGTAGTAATTTGTTATTTTGTATAGCTCTTCGTTTCAAAAAAAATCAAAATCAAAATATTTTATTTCACATAAACCTACATGGGCACTTATGAAACGTCAGAAGCTAGGTGCACGGTTCCAATTGGTCGTTTCCTATGGAGAAGAACCGGCAAGAAACTCCACGGTTACTCTTTTAAAAATATTTGCGTTTTTACAATGTTTTCAAGTTACAATAGCTATGGGAGGACTGCATAGGCCTGTCAACAAGTACCAGGTACTTGATAATATAAAAAACCATATACAGATCTAAAGTCTAAAAGGCCTACAAAGTCCTCACATTTACAAAATTAGAATCCATGAAAAGGATAAAGTAAATAATAAAATTTATAAAAACCTACTAAAACCAAGTGATATGATTGACATTACAACCACTAATAAAGTGATCGTTGATCTCCTATTCTCTGTCGACTAACCTGCATGTTCGGGTATTTTTCTATAAATTTCAGGTGGAGTGGTTCGAGATAAGTTCTTTTGTCTGTATCTAATAAAGTCAATTGAAAGTAAGTGCGCAGAATGAACTTATTCATTTCAGGTGTCCATCGTCTGCGTGTACTTGGGGCGCTTGAAGTGGGTGCAAGCTCAGAGTCAATGTTGACATCTCGCACAACACTATCAAGCGTGTTGCTGGTGGACAAGCTAGTTGTTCTTCTTGTCATGTAGGACGGGCGAGTCGAAGGGATGGATGAGAATAATGAAATGGTATCATCGCCCGTGGAATCGGCTGTAGCTTCGACGTTATGAGCCCGCCTGTTCAGCTCACTACGACCAGCTGTAACAATTTTTTCGGTAGGAGCCCGCTTGCTCAACTCCTCACCGCCGATGGTTCGCATGCTGTGGCATCTAGCATCGGCTCCAGATGCGCCCCGGCGCTCCCCGGGAAGCGACCGTAAATTATATATTCTTTTATTACTCATCTCCATACAGGGTTACCTTTCCTTGTTAGCCGCGTAAGTTTTGAGTACAGTTGTACAGTACGCGTGTCCGCCCCCCACGTAGCTAGGTGTTCAGCTTGGACGTAAGGTAGGATTTTAGGGGGCTTATTATTATTATTATTGTTATAAACGATAGACATACTCGTAACTATGGTCCGCATACGGATCGACGATCATAGTTAGATGTTATTGCTAGCAGCGTTGTTTACCATGAGTTCTATTGCCTGATCTGCAAGTGTTATTGAGTTTTTTTTATTGGAAAATTTTCAAGTCCCCCGGAAATTTAAGATTTGGCCGATATTTGGACTTAAATCCGTCTCTTCATCGATGAGAAGTAATAATAGTCTTCCAGAACGAACTGCGGCGTGGCAGCCAATCTCAAACTTAAAGGTTTAGGGTCGTTTTTTCAATCTTCAGATAACTTGTATCTGAGGAATAAAAAATATGATTTGACAGCTCTTATATAGAAAATATATCAAACCGCTATATTTATTCTTCAGATATAAGTTATCTGATGATTGAAAAATTAGCCCTTGTTTAAATAAGGGCCGGCTTTTCAATAGCCAGTTAACTTTTATCGGTAGAATAAGTTTGTAATTTTGACAGTTTGTCTATGGTGAATTTGTCAAAACGTCACATTTATTCTTCAGGTAAACATAATCCAATGATTGAAAAATCGGCTATTAGACCAATTACAGTCACTTTCAATTGTCAAAAGTGACGTGGCACATTACACGTGTAATGTATTTAACATTACACGTGCCATGTTAAATTATATCCCTGTATGTCATTATCAAAAACATAATGACATGAACAAAGGACTTCAAAGTGAAACTCCTCGGTTAGAATAACGTGGGTTTGAGATTTGTCTGTTAATTTGAGCTTCATGTAGTATGTGCGTAGGAGAAAGGGGCTTGTGGCTAAGTAAAGACTGCCGCACGGGTCAATCGATCAGGTTAAGCAATGCTTGCCACGATTGGTCCGTGGCTGGGTGACGATCTTTACATATCAATACCCCTCCGTGCCTCAGAAAGCACGTTAAGCCGTTGGTCCTGGCTGACACGGTCATTCGTGGATCTTTGGCAGTCGTTACGGGTCGTCAGAAGCCCGAAAGTCTGACAGCTAGTCTTACCAAGGGGTATCGTATTACCCAGTAACTGGGCTGTGGAGATCAGATAGGCAGTCGCTTCATGAAAAATACTGGTATTCAGCTGCATCCGGTTAGACTGGAAGCCGACCCCATGCAACATAGTTGGGAAAAGAGCTACTCAAATAAAAATCACACAGATATTCTTAATATTTCATCTTTCTCAGAAACCGGCCATAATAAGATCAAGAGACCGGATAAAATGAAACGTCACGTGGGTTTTTATGTTTTCTGGGTCAAATATATTATTTATATGATGCCAGTCATAGGTGGAATTTCTCCGCATCATGCCAGTTGCTCGCTCTCGCAGGCAAAAAGAGCTTCTCGTATTTTTGAGACACATTACTTACAACGTCGTCTGGAAATCTAATATTTATGTGTGAATTTTCCACACGTTGTTTTACGTTGTTTACCTTCGTTGGTATATCTGACAGAATATAAAAAGGCCTGTTTGTTTGACGTAGGTATACAAACATGTCTAAGAATTAACGCACAGCACCAAACACCCCAAGTTGATATTGTGTTATAATCATAATACACACACTGGCACACTGATTTATTATTATGTATGAGCCATAGTTTATTTATTAAATTAGCTAAATAAACCTACTGATTGTGGGAGAAAATTGTGGCCACATTACAAATCTACGTACGCACACAGTCGCACACGTATAAGGGTCTAGCATAGTAGATACTTCGTCCATTTGGTTTGTTTTGACTGTACAGCGGAAGCCTGACTGTAATTTATCTAGTTTTCATTATTTTTGGGATAAAAAATTACCTATATTAAAAATGACAGACATCGATTCATCGAAACTACTTGTGAAAGTAGTTTCGATGAATCGATGTCTGTGATGTGCATTAATTCAGTTACACATTATATATCATGTATGATAGTGTGATAATAATATTTCTTTATTTCGGTTTTTCAAATACATCCATATAATATGTAGTTGTTGGTAATACAGAAATGATTATAAGAAACTAATATTAGTGATGATAATGTTGTCTTTGCTCTACTCAATTCCATTTCCATTGATTGAAAAAAAAAACATATGCATTTCATTATACATACATCAAAATATAACCACACTTCATTATTTTAATCTCGAGCTAAGCGAGAAAATATTTAGCTCATGCCGAGGTAATTGGATTAGCCAGTCAGAAGGATAGCGTGGTTGACTGTCCGGGATGCTCGGACGTTTAGTAACGAAACTCTAGCAAGCAGCTTCATATAAATGAGTACGTAAAACATTGCTACAAACTTCCCTCTATAAATAACCGGAAAACTCTAAGAGAAACGTTATTAAAAAACCCTCCATCTCCCTTTTAAACCATCGTTTTAACCTCAAGCTCAACGTTACTTAAAAACGTTAAGTCTAAAAGAGGCACGGATGTTCCTATTAAATGTACGGAAATGCATTTAAGATGACGAGTTACCCGCAGCTGATGTGAGGTTAGTATTAAAGCAGCAGAGCTTAAAGCAAGCCATGCCTTTTCTCTGTCGCGGTCAGACGGACGGACGGACGTTTGTACGCGAAATAGGACGTAGATCGGCTTGTTAAGGGGATAGTCTGCGAAGCGGTTTTTAGGACACTTCTTGTTGCTCGAGTTTCAAGATTTATAAGACTGTGTTTTGTTTTCGAAACAAAAGAAGCGACGTAAAGTGCAGACGGAGGATTTGGTTAAAAGTTTGGTTGACGATGGATTAATTTAATGTTAAGTATAAACTGCATGCTTATTTTGCACCAGAAATGTTAAGGTACTTAATGTACGTATTTTTACATTATCTAAGTTTCGTATCAATGTTACTGTTCATTTGATTTCTGTCTTAAGAACAATCCTATTTCAGAAGCAACATGTATTTAAAAAAAGTCACCATTCGTAAATTTTAAAGGCTTTTAAAATGAGAAAGAGAAGAAAAATCATGCAAATCTATTCAGTCTTAATGAGTTCCAACTTTTCGTGGTTTTGCATTTTTTATTAAGGAAAAATTCTTCGTTTTGAAACGTCTTAACTAAGAAGAATTTATAGGTGCCTTATTTTGTGAATTTTTTGGCAGCATTTTTACCCAACCATTTTTTATTAACTAGGTATGGTCCAGCAGACTAATGAGTTACAATGAACCGTACTGGATAGGTACATAAAATCATTTGATAACTATAAGTAATGCAAACACTAAAGCAGTATTAATGTCTAAGTAGGTCTAAGTATTAATTTAACGTAGCCAAATATTGAAACATTTAAATAAAAAATTGATTATGAATAAAATTTTAAACCAATCCCAATAGAGAAAATAATTGATATCAAACCTCAAACACACCAAAAACTATTTCATTCATCCACGAAATCTGTTCGTTCTTAATTTAAATTCTCGTCTCATTTCGCAGAGTAATTAAAGCCAACCGGGGTCAGTTGCACCTACATTTGTGTACGCTTAACCGTTCGTTTGTCCCCGACTACACACAACACGTACTTCAAAGGCTTGTTTCACCAATCGATTGGTGCAACTCTAATCAACGGCATTATTACTTCATCATCTGCCTAGCCTTTTCCCAAAAAAAACTGCCGTTTCATCATTCAGAAAAGTGCAATAATACCTACGCGGTCAAAATGTACTGAACAGTTAATTATTTTTTTAATAACCGACGTAAAATTTCAACGCAGTGTTTTCAGAATTATGTACTAAGTCCATATTAACAAGTTGTGCGTTGATGCTACACAGTATTTTGTAAATTACGTTAAGCTCCTATTATTTAACATCCAATAAACAAGCGTGGAACTTAGAACATATCCACATATTTACAGAACACCCCTAACAAACGATGTTCCACCCGCTTTTTCTTTAGCGTTTACGACTCGAACAGCTGCTTACTAATTCAATATTTTGTCTATTTGTGTATGTGGATACGTAGGGCTGTTATAGCAATATGTTACTGCAGTAACATTGGAAGCTATTAGGGATGAACGATGTCACAAAGGCAGGCGAATGAATGGATAAGGCGTGAGAGTGAGGTTGAGAATGATGTTTTGAGATTAAAAAGAACTTCACTGGATTTTTTTTCATTTCATTCAATCATGTAAACTACCACCACCACCACCACCACCACACCACCACCAGCACACCACTACCACCAACCACCATCATAGGCAGGTATCATAGGATTTCCTGCAGATGCAGGAAATCTGTTTTTAGAAGACAGAATATTAATATTTTCAATAAAATGCGCAATAAAATGTGTGTTTTTCAAAATTAGGTACAGACGCCAGTACATCGAGGTACTACAATCTGTAAAATTTTTTAATAGGGTGTCAAATTTTTCTTAGTTCTACTCTATCGCTAAAGCATTAGGTCCAAAGTTGATTGGGAAAATTTTAAAGTTTCGGGTAGCTTGATGTGCTGGCGTCTGTACTATTATTAAACTGGTAAGGTTTGCAACCGACCTACCCAAAAAAATACACCTCAATGTTGACATTTCTTCTTTGAAAGGCTTAGGGCCATGTTTTTTGTTACAAAGCCAAAACCTTGCTTGAGGAATTTTAGTACCTACTTACAACAAAGTTTATTTTACAACTACCGCGTCTTAAAAAGAGCTGAGCTATCAGATTCTATAATCGCTAGCTCTAAGCCATCATCGTATATCATATATCCGCCTAATCTTTAAATAAGGGCAAAACCCACCAATGAAATCGAACCCGATCAGAACATCTAAACCTTATTCAAGAGCTGTTAGTGTCAATATTGTTGTACAGCTCTTGAACGCGGTTTAGATATTGTGATGATCGGGTTCAATTTTATTGGTGAAATTCGCCCCTTAGGGCGTCTGGTCTCTTTTTCTTAAGAAAGCCATTTTTAAGTCGGGTAATCCAAATATTGTATCGTCCCTTACCGGCAATTTAGGTACGTTATTATTGAAAATCATCTATTTATTTACTAACAATTCAAATTAATTAATTTATGAACGATTCCAGTTAAAAACCAACTGCATATTCAAGCTATAATGTAGGAACATTATAGTAGCCTGAATATGCAGTTGGTTTTTAACTGGAATTGCTGGGACACAGGCCTCCTCTCGGTGAGAGGGAGTGGGCAGTAACCCACCACGCGGGCCCAGTGCGGGTTGGCAGATGTCACATGTCTTCGAATGTTTGCTTCTGGAACATGACACACTAACAGAACTGGCTCAACAAATGTCTACTAAAAATATTTAAAAAAAAAGATACAAACTTTTTTGTTTTCACTAAAACGTGCAAATGGTGTCTTAGGTTCAATTTAAGCGAAGCCCTGCGCTACTACAAAATAAAGAGCCACATTCATTTATGTTCCCTTGTAACTTGTATAAAGATCTAGCTGATGAATTTATTTCTCTCCCACTCCGAAATTAGCATGGAAATGAGTCCAAGATTTGTTTTTGTCCCGAAATCTAAAGAGCAAGTGGTAAAAAATTCTACCAATTAGTCATTCAAGGCCTAGATCAAAGGCGACATTCCTACAACCTCTTTTCGGAAGACCACGCCGTGAAGTATAAATTAGGCAACCCACAAACAAATGTCAAAGATTTATTTTTTGTTGACTCTCATTTATGTAAGAAATTTTCATTGAACAGGAAAATTAGCTAAGAAATAAAACTTTTGTAGATTAATAATAACATAATATCTTGTTTAAGAGGTGCAAAACACTAAAAAAGCATTAAACTATTTTGTTTTCACACCTTGTTGAGAATGTAGGTACAGACGCCAGCACATCAAGCTACTACAATCTGTTTTAATAGATTTTCAATTTTATCGCCAAAGCATAAGGTTCAAAGTTGATTGGGAAAATTTTAGTTTCGGGTAGCTTGATGTGCTGGCGTCTGTACAACAGCATCCTTTAATTTACATGCAAATAGCAAGACGTCGGCAAAGATTGGTAATTGCCTCCTACGATGATACAGCCGGTCTATTTTGAAAAAATCTCACTTTGAATACTTATTTAAAGTGAGCTTGAAGTAAGCTGTCAATAGTGTCAATCCCTAGCATCAGGTGGATTGATCTTTTTTTTTTCTCTTGATGGGTCTGTCAGACTCTTACTTACTAAAAACCACCCCGGTGTTCCATCTCACGCGACGTCTTAAAGGGGCGCGCGTGGAACACTACGCGCCGCCACCTCGGGTCCTGATGTGTGGGGGGCGACGGACGTCCCCGAGTCCGTAGCCCCTGGATCCATTTTAGGGGAGCTGGAAGAAGGTGGAATGGCCTAAACTAACCTAACCTAACCACACAATAAGATTTATGAATGATGATTGGACTGTGTGAAAGACATTATGTCTAGAAAGGGGGTGACTACCGAGATGACGACTATTAGAGAATTATGGAAGAAAAAGTCATGTTGCTCCGACCCCAAATAAATTGGGGATAAATTGGGCAGAAGAATGATGATGATCATGAAAATGATGATTTTGGCACAAGATAGCTTGTTTTATTAATACTCAAAAGCCAGTCAAGAAAAAGTTATCTCAGCTTAATTTTGAAGTAAAACACAAAAGAAGCTTAATCAAAATAAATTAACGTCTCAAGCGGTGCCAGGAATTAATTTCAGAAAATCAAAGGGTCGGTTAATTTCTAAGGTCGGTTATCATTAAAGATTTTTTGAGTTAAAACTTTAAAATGGCTTTTCTTAATTATAATGGATTTCATCCGTTTGGCTTTGACTGAAAGACTAAGGTACCTACTGGACGTCAAAGTTGATGAAAATTTCAATTAATTTTGATTTGTTTTGATGAAAATTGCGATTTCTTTAGAAATAGAAAATAAGAAGTAGCTACTGTAGATATCTAAAACGTTAATTTTATAATTATGTCAAATATCACGTAAACAAAAAAACCGGTCAAGTGCGCGTTGGACTCTCACACGAAGGGTTCCGTACCACCGAACAATATTTAACACCAAATAAAATAACTGCAAAAAATTCGCGTTTATTGTATGGGAGCCCCCCTTAAATATTTATTTTACTCTGTTTTAGCACAACAAGCGGCAACAGAAATACACATTCTGTGAAAATTTCAACTGTCTAGCTATCACGGTTCATGAGAGATACAGCCTGGTGACAGACAGACAGACGGACAGTGGAGTCTTAGTAATAGGGTTCCGTTTTTACCCTTTGGGTGCGGAACCCTAAAAACTAATAAGTACTATAAATAATTTAATCAATAAATTAAATTGCATTCATATTTTGCCCACGCCCACCAACAAGTTCGAGCTGTCGACTAGTGCAACCATAAGAAGAAATGCGGTCTGAGAGACATTTGAAAAATCCCAAGTAGGTACTCGTAAAAAGTCATAATTGGAGGTTTGGCTCTCGCCTATTTCCTTCACCAATATTAAACCAATTTAAAAGAAACTGCCGCAAGCATTTCCTCTTAAGAGCCCGACTACACGTACCATAACTACACTACAACCAAAACCACACCACAACTACACCACGTGGACGGGCGCTAATTTGTATGAAAATGAATAGTCTATTCACACGGACCAGATTTGGCCGTCAAAATCAATAGTGTTAGCGATATATCGCAGTCACAACGCGATTTCACTGTCACAGTCGTAGTTGATATGTCTAAAACATTAGCCACAATGTGATCACAACCACAGATAATATAATACAACGCAACTATTAGCGATAACGCAACCACAACGCAACTGCTAAAAGTTGCAGCGACACCATTCACAATGTTACCAATGTTTGGCCACATTTTGTAGCTGCAATGTGGAGTGGTTGTAGTACGTGTGAATGGGCCCTAAGTAGAGCGTAGTCTGTCATTTTATGACATTCGATCTAACTATTAAGACATTACTAAAAAAAAAACTATTTTTGGCATCAACTGAAACAAAACTAGTACTTACTTGGTTGTGTAGAAAACAAAGTAGGTATGTAGGTACTTATTGTAATTTTCGTTATTAACGTACGAACTCAACACATCTACTGATAACAAGCTTTAACGATTACTCTCTTCAATTTCATACTTCTACAATTCTAATATTTGTGCATAAAAATATATTGTAAAACACGAAATAAAACTCCAACAAGCATCTACCACAGATAATATAACTTCTACTAATAAAAAAACATGATACAGTCCAGTCAGCCAGTAAAAATCCTGAAAAAAATAATTTCAAAGCCGTTTTTGTGACACATTTAAAAAGCGAACGATATGAAACAGAGAAATTAAAAACTACGAATACAACGAACAAAAAATAAAATCGCAATGTAACGGCACAATGTGAAAAATGTATAAAAACATGGTTTTTAATTTAAAAACATGTCTATGCTAATATTGCTTGTCGCGGGATTGTTCGAAAGAATTACCGTGGCCCCGGAACGCAAAGGGCAAAGAAGGAACATGGATGGGTTTTAGTCAGTAGAAATCTGAGGGGCAATTCTCGTAATTTTAAGAACGGTCACAGTCTGATCTCAGTCTCAATCTGTCAAAAATACCTCTAATTTCCCTACATTTTGACAAGTTTTTGACATTTGTTTGTCGCTGAGATGAGACTGCGACTAGATTTTGAACGTTTTAAATTACGAGAATTGGCCTTCTGATACCTCGCTCAACCCACAGCGGGAGGGGTCATTTGATGAAATACCATCCTTAAAAAAAATTTAAATATTGCTTGCTATTTCGATACATATTTAAAATCCTCGTTGTCCAATTCTGTTTACTTATAAATATATCGAATAAAAATCGGATTACCTTTAACTGACGGCAATCTCCTTGGCGTCACCAGACTGAATATAATGATATTACACGCCTTTCCAATATTCAAGTAGATAACAATATTTAATACTAAGTAGCTCCACGGCAGTAGGTATCTACAGGGTCAAATTTAATTAGCTAGCAAAACTCTGCAGACTTGATGGGTATCGATTTCTAAAGTCTAAACACGATAAAATAAAAAATAAAAATATTTGATGTCTTTTCTTAGTTGTTGTGACTGCTGGTAGTTTTGTTACTTGAAGTATGAGTTCACGTTCACTGCGGCTTCGAGCCGCCCACTACCTGAACGTGCCCCAAAAGGTGGTAGCCATACGGCTAATACGGGGGTACCGCACGATCTCGCGCGAGGCGGCAAGCCTCCTTGCCGGACTGCCGCCATGGGATCTGGAGGCGATAGTCCTCGCGCGCCTCTATGAGTGGCGCGCGGAGGCACTACGCCGGGGGGAAAACCCGCTTCCGCGGCAAATTGCTGCGGAGCGGACGGACCTCCGGCGTGATCTCATGGCGGCATGGAAAGCGCGACTGTCGCAACCCAGCGCAGGGCACGCCGCGATAGCGGCGGTAAGGCCCCTCTTTGAGGAGTGGCTAGAGAGGCGTCACGGCGCCTTCACCTACCGCCTGACGCAGGTCCTCACCGGACACGGATGTTTCGGGAGGTTCCTGCACATAATCAGGCGGGAGGAAACGCCCGGGTGTCACCACTGCGAGGATCGCCCAGAGGACACGGTGGAGCACACGGTGGAGGTCTGTCCCGCTTGGGCAGAGCACCGGGCGAGGGAGAGAGCGGAGAGAGCCGCCCGTTCCAGCCGCCGCGGTAGACGCCCCGGGCGTCGGGAGCCGCGTGACGACTCCCGGCCACCGTAGGCGCGGGCCTGCGGATGGCGAGTAATGGGTAGCTCGCCGTCCGATCAGGACCAGGCCCGTGCCGGACGGCGCGTATGTGTTCCACGCGCGCCTCAAAGAGATGTCAGCAGACAAGGAGGGGCTCGTCAGGGCCGAAGCCTGCCGGGGCAGCGGGATTGTCCGAAAGGGTTACCGTTGCCCCGGAATATAAAGGGCTAAGGAAGGAACACGGATGGGTTTTAGTCAGTAAGAGTCTGACACTCCCTTCCGCTCCACCCAGAGCGGGAGGGGTCATTTGATGATTTCCCATCGTTAAAAAAAAAAAGTATGAGTTGAGAAAAATTGTTTTCTTTTGTTTTATCGTATTTAGATGTTGATACCCATCACGTTTGTAAAGTTTACACACATAAAACTGATTTTTAAAACTGATATTTCAAGTGACACTAACTACGGTCAATAACCCCACAAAAAGTCATCAAATTAATTTGTTTTTGTTGTGTCATTTTAGACTTCGATACCCATCACGGCTGCGGAGTTTCGCTAGCTAATTTAATTTGAACCTGTTTATTGGGAGTATGACTAAATTACATGTCCCCGATATTTTCCCAAAATACAGGCTTGACTTAGTTTGGGAGTAGGTAGATCATCAATTACGAGCTGCTGTACAACCATCAAATACCTTATTAAATTGTACTGTACATAGATTTAAGTTTTTGTTTAGTTTGAGAGCGAAATAAATGTATTATTACCTATTTATTATTCTAAATAAGAACATCGTCCTTATTATTAAACTAGCTTCTGCCCGCGACTTCGCCCGCGTGGATGTAGGGAAATATCCCACGGGAGCATTGGTACTACCCGGATTTAAAGTACCCTATGTGTTAAAATCTATCTAAGATTTTCTGTAAGTATTTTTTTAAATTTTTTTATTGCTGAATGGGCCCTCTCTTGACCTCGACCACGCCTGATGGAAAGCAATGGATGAGGTCTATGATGGAACGAGCGTGCCCAGAAGATGCTTAAGGCACTAGAACTCCCACGCATCGACGAAACACAGCAGGCTGCTTGACGGCGGACTCCAGTGGGAGAGTGGTCGCAAGCCAGGCGGGCGTTAGCCCTACCACCACAAATGAAGAATTGGCTAGTCAAACAAGGTGTTGGGTGTGACTGTCCAGGATGCGCCGAGCGCGAGCGTTCAGTTGAGTAACTGGTGGAACGAACTGCGCTACACAAGGAGGCTTTTTCATGCATCCCAAAATTAATTTTTAGCAAAAAAAAATTCTTCTTTAGCATGTAACTGTTTTTGTTCCTTATCATCATCATCTGTCTAGCCTTTTCCCAACTATGTTGGGGTCGGCTTCCAGTCTAACCGGACGCAGCTTGAATACCAGTATCTATTTTAAATGGAGCGACTGTTTTTGTCCCTTATATAAAATAAAATAATCAGTAGGTAATATAAATAAAATTTTAACCTGCTCAGCTTACAAGTCAATCGTATGATGGGCCGCGCCTTAATTTTCCACAAAATAAACAAATATATTTTATAAATACTTTGCGACATTGTTTATGGCCCATTACATAGGAGTGAGGGGCTATAAATTCTTTGTAATGTATTATGGGCAATAATTTGCATTGTTACTTACAATTTGAGCTTAAATTACCGGGCTATTACGCGCTTTGCGTTGAGCTGTGAAACTATAAACAATGTCTTGGTTGGTGAGGCTACTAATAGACACTTCGCCCTGGAATGTAAATGAAGCGCTGTTCCACAAACAATCAAACACTTAATATCATGTCCTGCGCGTCGTCTGTCCGATACAGGAATTGATAAACACTACTGAAGGCGCCAAACACGTAGCCGATTTCTGGGCCAAATCAATTTAGATTGCCATCGACACGCTATGAAGAAGAGGCGAAACGTAACGAAAAAGGTTAAGGAACCAAAAGTGTTTGTTTTAACCCCAATAAAATTTAGGTACAAATTCAACCTCAATACTAATATTTATACAATAAAAGAAGAATAATATTGACATTCAAACTATTCTGCTACAGAAAAACACCGCAGCAAAAAACAAAGCAATGTTAGTAAGTACTATAAAAATAAAATAGTTAAGTAAATAGAGCAGCTTCCATACAATATCAGTCATTCTGTTATATCACTGTACATTTAAAACGTCAGTTATCCTCTCTATGAAATTGACATAAAAAGGAGATACTTATAAAGCTAAGCGCACATTATAGCCACGGCGGGCAGGCCTATAATCAGCCTACAATGTTCCCACTACTGGGACGCAGGCTTCCTCTCGGTGAGAGGAAGTGGACCGTAATCCACCACGCGGGCCGAGTGCGGGTTGGTAGATGTCATATGTCTTCGAATTTTTGATTCTAGGACATGCCAGTTTCCTCACGGTGTTTTCCTTCACAGTTTTGTAAGCAGTGGTGATGTAAGTATTTACGCAAAGTGATTCGCCTGTCTGGGTTCGAACTTACGATCTACAACTCGTAAGACGAGGCCGCAGTGCGCCGTATTGCAAAAATGCGCCGTTTTTAAACTATATTTTTGTTGAATTATTTTAGGGCTTATTTCAGTATTATTAATATTTTTGAAATGTGCTAATTAAGCCCTTTCATTTCATACCCCACAAGGCACCATCCTAAAATATTTATTTTTAAATTCATTATTTTAAGTCCTTTAAAGGGCGCCATTTTGAATTTAGTGTGACGTCACATAGCTTATAACTAGCGGACGGTCTTGACTCTTTTAACGATACCTCATTTATTATTATAAGTACATTTGAAAACATGCTTAAAGTACTCCAAATGGTGTCAACTATCACCCCCATAAGCATTAGCATTGCACCCAGCTTCCAAACATCCTATATATTAACAAAAGAAAGTAAAAAAAATTACAAGATATCTGTTAGCATTTAAAATGTTTATCACGTTTCAAATGAATATATTTGTAGCGACGTGTCAGCTATTTGAACAGTCGATATTTATTGGTAGAACAAACTTGCTGACTTTCGCGAGGCGTGAAAGGGTTTAATATAAAAAAATAGATCCATGACTAACCTTTGAGGCTTTATTTAGTTTCACATTGAGTTTTTGCTTTTCAGCCGACTTTAAAGAAACGAGATCTGCTAACGTGATGGAAATGAAGCTGTTAGAAATTGGGGTAAGTACTTGATAGTAATTTACAAAAATGTCTAAATTGTAACCACTAATTGGTTTTCGAATATGTGACATCTATCAACCTGCACTGGGCCCACGTGGTGGATTACGGCCCACTCCCTCTAACAGCGAGGAGGCCTGTGTCCCAGCAGTGGTAACCTTATAGGCTGATTATATATATTATGTCATGTTATGTAAATTGTAAGCAAGTACAGTCTTATTGGGTGTTATATGCATATGTTTTAGCCGTTTGGGGTTGAAACACTACAGCAGGTAGGGTCCGAGTGCCCCCTTAGTTTGCCGAGATATCGCCCAGCGGTTGGTTGACTCTTCGCTTCAAAAAATCATCAAGCATTGCCATACGAAAACAAGAAATATTGCGCAAAAAAGGGGTATTCAAAATTTTGGAGTATTCCACTCAGAGCACTGATTTGATGTGTGGCGTTCAAAAGAATAGAAAAATAAAAAAGCAAAACTACAATAAAAAAAACTAATAATACTGAAACTAATACTGATTTGTTAAGAATTTTTTTGCGGACTCGTCAATATTTTCTCGAACACCTCTTCATGCATTCTCAGGGTATAAAATGTAGGTACCAGGCTCAGTTCACGAACTAGGTTACGATGACCAAGAATCGGTCGATTCTGTAACCAATTTCTGACCCACACTCATTTCTTCTTCTTCTTATGTGACTAAGATACCTACTTGCAACATCCGGGTCAGCCCTGGGTAGGTAGTAGGCTGAGTGCAACGCTAAGCACTGTCCATCCATGGCGAAAGTTTAATCGACACTAAAATGTTGTGCAATATTTTTATGTAGGTAGTGTGAGGGGTCCATTCAATATTTTTTGCACAACATTTTGAGCGATATTTTTGCCAGCTTTAGGATCACAAATTACATAGACGTCGCTGAGATAGTATTTCAGATCTTCATTTCGCCTTTTCGGCTAATAATTAATGTATCCCAATCATCTAGTATTACTCGGTCTATGTCTAAGAGATTAATTCCATATTGAAGGAGTAATAAATCATTGGCTATTATTGTACCTACTTATTATTTCGGGCTAGTAAATAAAAGTCAATAGGGAAAAATTTACCTATTTATCTGGTGTTGGCTATATTTGTTACTATAATTTCGGAGTTATTGCTTAATGTAGCAGACTTGATCTCATTACCAGATGTGAGCTCAATGAAATGGAATGACATGAAGAATATCAATCAATTTCCTTTGCTTTGCTACAACATCCGATATGTATTTATTTATTTATATAAAGGCTTACTAACTAAAGACATACACAGCGTTAACCCAAAGTTTTTGTCATAATATAGATCTAGCATGTACTTATCTAAATTATAGGAAAGCACGGCACTATCAGTTAGCGTATCTACTAGAACATAATACAAAAAAATAATTATATAAACATAAAACGTTATTAAAAAATAAGCATAAGTATTGCCATACTACGTGGCAATGCCGCCAGTCTCTTGGGTACATTACCAGTCGACAGCGATGCGGAGGAATATTGCGACGCCATATTTTTGTTTATTTATTTATTTATATTTATATATACTTTATTGTACACCAGAAAGTACATAACAAAAAATACGATTATTAATACAAAACATACAATGGGCGGCCTTTTCGCTTTCTGCGATCTCTTCCAGGCAACCTTGGAATGGACAGTGATTGCGTGGATATAAAAAAATGGGGTTGACAGTGGCGCAAAATGATATAGGCACAAAATAGATACATAGCTATATATATAATAATATATATATAATGCTGTATAATAGATACATAAATAAATACATATTAAATATACATATAAACAAAGAAAATAAATGATGACTACAGATTATTGCAGCTACGAAAATAAGATCACAACAAGTAATGCTCCTTCACGAGTCTCTTAAAAACAGCTAACGATTGCGCGCGTTTAATTTGAACTGGCAATGCATTCCATAAACGAGCGGCCTGAACAGAAAAGGAATTGTCGAAAAATGTTGTGGAATGCATTGGCATTTTTAGCTTTAAATTATCCGATGATCTCAAAAACTTCGTGTGGGAGTCGCAAAGATACTGAAAACGTTTTTTAAGATAGAGAGGGGTGGAAGGGGAAAAGAGCACATTATACAATAGGGAAAGAATATGAGCATTCCATATTTTTGTTTGTTAATGGTTTCCATATTTCTCCTAGTCTCGCAAACTTTAAATCGATTCCCATAAGGTGACTCGATCTCACCTAATGGGAATCGATTCAAGAGCGGTACCAAATTTTTTTTTTAAAGTTTCACAAACTATCTTGCTAATTTTAGAGATACAGTCAGTTACCCAATAAAAACAATCTCATATAGAATCTACTCGCAATAAAAAAAAAAAACAACGTGCGTAATACATCATAGTGGCGCGAGGCTTGACTAGGACTTCTGGAAGCCAATTGGGCCTCGTAGATATTATATTCAATTTAATTAGAATGTTTCAAAATAAATAACATCAAGAAAACCTTACGTCGACTTCCATTAGGTCAGACCCAGCTCAGGAACGGTGCAACCAAAAAGAAAAAATTGTGAGAGCGTCTTACAAATTACATGTCAAAGACACAGTCAGTTATCGAATAAAAATAATCTCATATCTACTCTCAATAAAAAAAAACAACGTCCATAATACATCATAGTAGCTCAAGCCTTGAATAGCAATAAATCCGGCTCAGAAATACAAAAAACTCGTATCCACTAACAAGACAGTTCCCCAGACAAATTATTCTAGTTCCGTTTTTCATTCCCCGTTGCCCATTATAATAGGATTACTTTGTAGGCTTATTGCAGTCAGCTGGCTAGTTAGAACCTTGAGCCCAATCAAGGACCCACCAGAAAGCTCTAAAGAAATAAACACGAAACTTAATTTGCTATACATTGCTCCCTTTCTTGGTTAGGATTTATATAAAGTCGTATTAAATCTGGCAATGGAATAATCGCGTGTCCAAAAATCCGAAGGTATTAACTCGCGTGATGTTTGGGACACATCGTCTCGGGTGAGCAAGCCCTGATTATCTTCAATCAACATATTCCATGGAGAGTGGACCGCATTTTCGTCCTAAATTGATATTAATTTATGTAGTTAAGCCTCTATGAGTGATGACCGCATTTTATACAATTTTCTGCGTAATTTGTTAGGATCTTAAACAAAGGTTTGGGTTAGAATATGACGGAAGGACTGCGAAGGTATGGCCATGCGGATTATGATTTAATTTGCCTAGCCTTTTCCCAACTATGTTAAGGGTCGGCTTCCGGTCTAACCGGATGCAGCTGAATACCTGTATTTTACATGGAGCGACTGCCTATCTGACCTCCACAACCCATTTACTGGATAATACGATAGCCTTTGGTAAGACTGGTTGTCAGACTTTCGGGCTTCTGACGACCCGTAACGACTGTCAAAGATCTACGAATGACAGCCGGTACCAACGGCTTAACGTGCTTTCCGATGCACGGAGGGTCTTGGTATGTAAAGAAGGTCACCCATCTATGGAAAAACAGCGGCAAGCGTAGCTTAACCCGATCGATCGACCCGTGCGGCTGTTATTACTTAGCCACAAGCCGTGCGGATTATGATTATGGAAAGAATATGCACTTGTGTAATACTTGTGTCCGGCCGTAATTTCTTCCAGTTTTTCATTTATTACTTAGCAAAACATCACGCCTGTAATCCCCGAAGGGTTAAGCAGAGGTGTTTGTATAGTACACCCACATTTTGCCAGTTATGTTTAAGTCCCATGTAATAAGGGGCGAGACTATTTGTCATTTTTTCTCTATATCTAGCAATAGTGATTCGTAATTCAGCCTATAATGTCCCCACTACTGGCACACAGGTCTCCTCTGTGAGTGGAAGTGGGCCGTAATCCACGACGCGGGCCCAGAGCTGGTCGGTAGATGTCACATGTTTTCGAATTTTTGGTTCTAGGACGTGCCGGTTTCCTCACCATGTTTTCCTTCACCGTTTAGAGAGCAGTGGTGATTAAATAACTTACAGAAAGAAAACGCCTGTCGGTTCGAACCTACGACCTACAACTTCTAAGTTTCGGCTGTTACCACTGGGCCACCACTGCTCTCAAATATTCTGAAATATTTGAAAGTAAATAAATAACACAATAAATGAAAACACTTGCAATACTAAGGAATTAATTCCTGTTACGCTGACGTCGGTCGCGTACGACGCGCGTCGGTCGCGTGTGTGAATATACATTGTGATCTATATAGCACCACGCTGACGTCAGCGGCGCGTATGTTGGTACTGATCAGACGCGACCGACCGTACGCGACACAGGAACAGCCTAATGCTTAAGAAAGCACCTAACAGGAATTCAGGCCTAATGCTTATGAGTATTTAGGATATCAAATAAAACTTAACATCAAAAGACTAAAATGTTGGATATATTGGTTGAATTTTTGTATGCAGACTGTTTATACATAGCTATATGTGGTAAGTAGAAAGCACTAGTTAATACGTTCCTGAGAACGGTAGATTAAGACGTCTTCAGGACTCATCAGTTTTCACCCTCGTCTGTTCACGGGCGGGATAAATGTTTTCCTATTTAGGTTTTTCTTCTACATATAAGGCGATAAGGGTTCGAAGTAGGGAAGACAAAATTCTTGGATCGGATTTTGTGAAGTAGGTCTTACATTGATTCGAGGATGGGTGATAATGTTATTAGAAAACCAGCGCTGAGGCTCTGTCTCGTATAGGGTCGTAGCATTATGCTGAGCGCGAGCTGAGATGTGGCGCATATTTTCCCAAATTTTTTGTGTTTGTGTTCTTTCTCTGCGTCATGTTTACCGAAACATATTTTTTTCTTTCTTTAGGACAGCATAACATAACATCACACCAGGGCGCTAATTCACTATGACCACTAAATGATTCCTTACTTCGAAACCACGTCACTTCCTTAGCTAATCACGTCAACCTCGCGTTCATTTGGCGCGGTTTCGTTCATTGCGTCATAGAGAATACGGCTCCAGTAGTGCTATTCCGTAAAAATCTTACCTTGAAAACTTAGTTAAGGTGAGCTGTCATTCCATCTGATTCCACGATGAGCTTTTTACAGAATAGGCCGCCTGTTCTCGCCAGTGTTGGGCAGTGGTATTAAGTACATCCATTTTTATGTTTCAGATAACAACGACCGCATAGAATCTCTGCACTTGTAACCGACATCGTCATCAATTAAGGACTAAAATATGACGTGGAACAGCCGTGATGACACGTCAATCAATCATAACAATCTGTTAGGATTGACGTACCCTCTCTGACCGGCACTTAGGGTCATATCCCTCTCAGATAAAGCCCATTTCATATCACAGTTTGTTCTCAATTCCTAATCGTTTTCCATGTAGGTATATAAAGAGCTATTATTTAAAAAAGTCCTTATTGTATAGTTGAACTAAATAAAGGAAAGAAAGAAAAATTAACTATTTTGAGACACACAGGAAATACAAAATACTCATATAAACATTAAACACTAAAAAAATAAAAACCGTTTTTGGTTTTTAAATGATGCGATATTTAAAAAATTAAAACCGTAAACCATGCAATCTTATACAGATTATTATGTATCGTAAGTTATGTAAGTCTAAGCTCAAGGCTTTAAATGACCCTCTTCAATGCAATTTAAACACCCACGAAGAAATATAGTCACTTATCTACAAAGTAAGACATGATCATAACTCCACTCCCGAGGCGGCAGCCATTATTAGAATCCCGGGCTTACATTACCTACTCACATTTCTCAACTAGATTTTCTATATCTATCTCCTAAAGCTACGTTTCCTCCATATTCTGCCTAAAGACCAAACGTCAAGACATTTATTATGCCATTTAGATCGAAAACAATTCAGCATTGGATTGCGCTTTCCAAAATTGAAAGTTAGCGACTTGATTTACCGCTCGGAGCCAAAGTGCAAAATTAAATCGTACTAAGAAATGTTGTGAAAACAAAAACAATATAATTTATTAAGGTTTCATTACGATTCTGGTCGCGTTCGTTGTTCAGTTGAAGCAAAAAATATAAAGTTGAGTAGTTGTTTTCTAAAGGCTGCGTATAGCCAGTGCTTATTAATTTATTTGCGAGCACGCACGCTACCGTGGGATGTGTTGATTTAATACAAGTACCAACTACCTAGGTTGGTATTTTTTTGTCTGTTCTTTTTCACGCTTCAGGATAGAAAGATACCTGAAGTGCAGCACCCAGTAACTGTATGAATGCTTTTGACTACTTACCTATGATATACCAACTAAACTATCGGTTGTTGATTTAATACCTAGAGTTGTATCTTAGAATTATATGCGTTAATCTATGAGACGATTGTTTTGTTTCATTTAGCCAGAAAATTTTAAAATTTTGCTTTGTTACCTATATCCCTATCTTTTAAATCAATAGTTAGGTACTGCATTAAAACACTTTATATTTACATAATTGAATGGATGTTTTATTGAGTATAGGTAACAATCATTTAAACATTCAATAGGTATTGACCGAAACACAAAGATAAAACATTGCGGAATTTCTGTAACACATAATAGAGTTTTGCTTAAACAAAATAGAAAATGTTTGTTCACAAACTCAATTTTTTATCCAATTCAACTATTTATCCAAATAAGCTACAAGTAGTAACAGTATTAAAACAGTTACACGAAAAACAACTACCCGACGCTTAAAAACGTTATCCACATTTATCCATTACATTTTATTCGAAACGTCAACCTTTGAAAACGTTTTTGAATAAATTTATTAACGTTTAAAAACCTTTTCACAAATGACCAATCGCTAATCGGGCAAATAAAAAATAATGGCTACAGTTCGACCCTTTTATTACGATAATCATGTAGGTCACGTTACAGTGATATGAGCATTTTTTCCCGCAAATGTGACCCCAAAACGGGACACCTCTACATTAACCGTTATCAGACCACTTTAATGGGAGCATAAAGTTCACATAACATTCCAAAATTGCGTTCACAAACGTACTATCGCGGAAACTCCGAAATTACTCACACAATTACTCCCACCTGACCACCACTAAGTTCATATTTGCATGCATTTAAAAAATAGAAGCGCTCTCTAGTAAGCGCGCCAAGGTCAAATAGTTCGTCCGTAAAATTCACAAAAGGAGTAGACGTGATGCGTCACTAAACTGCGCAGAGAAGGTTGCAACTAATTGTGTTATCGCTTTCCTAATAGGCGAACACTTTAAAGGGGCATGGCTTGGCAAGATTTAGACGAAAAAAATATTAAGTGATCAGGCGGAAAAGGCCGCGATGATACCTACTTCAGTTGTATGTTACGATTCAAGCCCTCACTTAACAAAAGGAGCGTTTAGGCCAGAAGGGTTGTTGAGGATGCTACCTAGGTTAATAATGTAGACAGTTTTCATTAAGGCCTCACATATTTTATTTGGACTTGCCAACGGATCGTAAATTACTCGCATAAGGATCTAAAACCTCGTTCGTCTTGTACGAGATAATTTAAGAGGAAATAATTTTG
The DNA here is from genome assembly GCA_963669345.1 of Gortyna flavago. Taxonomy (NCBI): domain Eukaryota; kingdom Metazoa; phylum Arthropoda; class Insecta; order Lepidoptera; family Noctuidae; genus Gortyna; species Gortyna flavago. The sequence goes on from OY770129.1 coordinate 15,411,414, forward strand.
CAACACAGACTAATTAAACCCGAATAGACTAGGTAAATATAAACGGGTATTAAGAATAGAGTGATGTGTTTAATGGATATTATTGATGGAAGATACCTACCTATGCTTTTGTTTTGTTAAACTGAGAGGCTGAGTAACCCTCGAGCTCGCTATTAAGAATTGGATGAAGGAGGTCGATTGAAATCGAATTTTATCGTAAATACAATATGAACTTCCCGTTTCTGAGTGTTCTTTAAAGATGAAGAAATCTTGTTGTTTACTTTCTTTTATATCCCCAATTCCTTGCTGTATTATGGTGTATGTTTACTTATCATTTGTAAAATATAAAAAGTACTCTAAGTCAAACTTGAGTTGTTTTTTCGTTTTGATTTTAATAGCGTTTACGCCGTACGGCATTTCATACAAACTTTCCAGCTTTTTTCGAAATGAATGAACCGATTTTAATGAGACTTCGTACGCATAAGCAGGATACAAAGGTCTAAAAAGTTACTTGAGAACATTTTCGAAATGTCTTATTTAAAAAAAAGATAACTGAAAATCTCTGTTTCTATTGCAACTTTAAAATCGGTCTAATTTGGCTGGTAACTTTTTAGACCTTGTATCCTGCTTATGCGTATGGAGTTTCATTAAAATCGGTTCATTCATTTCGAAAAACAAGGGCTTGAAGCTCACAGAATAAGCAAGCTGAAGTGGCAATGGGCCGGCCATATTAGCCGTAGAACCGATGACCGTTGGAGTAGACGTGTTCTTGAGTGGAGACCGCGAATCGGTAAACGTAAGGTGGGACGCCCTCAGGCTAGGTGGAGCGACGATCTTCGCAGGATGGCTGGTAGCAGCTGGATGAGAGTTGCCGAAAATCGAGTTGAATGGCGTGCAATGGGAGAGGCCTATGTCCAGCAGTGGACGTGGAGTGCTATAGGCTGCTGATTGTGCATCCCTTCTAGTAGATAAGTCGCCCAACGTCACGGAAGGAAAATGAATTGTAATGATCGTTAGCCCCAATTTCCTATTATATTGATTCATCAATAATTGTAGAAGATCTACGTCGGTTGATCTGTGTGATAGCCATTAACTAACCCGAATGACCTCACTCACCTTCAATGTGTATACCGAATGATTTTTTTACCGTCTCGTAATTTTTTGGTTTGGAAAAAAAATTGGATGGTGATAAAAAAATCATTCTGTATACAGAACCTGATATTTTTATCAGCAGTAACATTACTTTCACGATAATATCACCACCCTTTGAACAAAGTAACAGACGTTCTAGCCGTTCTAGGCTGCCTTTTCCAAACCTAGTCGAGAATTTCCTTTGTCTCGATTTAGCTAGATTCCTACTGCTTTGTTTATCCTAAAACTAACAAAGACTTTGAAAATGTTGATTCCAGTTTATTTTCGCTTAGGAAACAAAGGCATCTTAAGATCATCCACATTAAGATAAATAACAAGTTTTGAAATGAAAGAGAAACAAATTCCGTAATGGATTTATGTAGTTTTTGGTTTCGTTGGTAATAAAATTGGTTTATGATTTGGTTATTTCATATTATGTAACTATGTTATAATCTGTGGTTTTTGTATGAGTTTTCTACACAAATCTGTCGGTATTTACTATCCCAATTAATCATGTGATGTTTTGGTATTCAGTTGCATCGGATTAGATTAAAGCCGACCCCAGCATAGTTGGAATAAGGCAAGGCAGATCAGATGATGATGTTGATGAGGAATTCTCATTGTTATGGAATCATGTAACAAGCATAAAGCAGCATGTATAAAGCCCACACTAATCCTCGCAAAACATCCACTGTAGCTTTCAATATACCTATTACTAGCTGTGCCCTGCGGTTTCTCCCGCATACTTCTCGATCCTGTGGGAATAACAGGAATAAAAATATTCCATGTCCTAATCTAGATTATAGTCTACCCATATGCCAAATTTCATCCAAATACGTTCAGCCGTTTTAACGTGAAACCGTAACAAACACACAAACATACAAATAATCAAATCTTTTCTCTTTATAATAAGTTTGTATAAAACTATAATTTATCGTTGTTGAAATTATATCTAGGCATTTAGTAACTGTGCTTCAATAAAATAAACGTTGCATGAGAAATTTATATTTGCGAAAAATTGCAACTCATGACAAATGAGATATTTCATTATAATGATGACGCGAACGTTCATGTCTCGCTGAAGCTTTAAATTGCAGAATATTTTCATGCTTATACACTATTTTTATACACATTTAAATAAATTTCAAATGTTAAATACTAGTAAAGTTTAGTTTTAAAAACGTGATTTAACACGTTTCCGCTTATATCCGGGTAGCGAAAAATATTCGTGAAAATTCATATGTTCAGCACAAAATAAACCGAAAATATTTTCCAATTTTGATTCAAAGTGGAAAGCTCTGCATTTTGTTCTTTCTTTCCTTTGTCTGAGTCTAGATGAATCTCTGCAGATTGTTTGAAAAATAAACCCTATGATAACACTGGCTATCATCCACAATCGTCGTATATACGGTATATACGAGAGGATTTACCGATATCAGTTCACTTTTCTCGATGGCAATGTCCTTGAGTCGGTTTCGATTTGTCTTAATATACTTTTGCCCTCGAGGTAGGAAGTAGTGGAGGTTGTCTATGGTGCTTTTTGTTGTGGCTAATAAATGAAGATTTAAGGAAAGCCCAGAATTTCTTCATCAGGGTTGTGGTTTATTTAAGTCATTATGGGTTAAGCTGCACACGATCATACCAAAATCAACGACTCTGAAGATAACTTTATTTTTTCCCTTTTTTGAAATCTGAAAATGGACTCCTGGCCACGGGGCTCCTATGTGAAACTTTTCAAATATATTTTTAGTGTTTTCTCATCATGAAGCATCAACTCAACAACAACTCAACTCAACTCAACAACTCAACTCAACTTTTTGCCCTGCATATGGTTGCTCAAAAAACCTCTGGGCTTCTCTACCATGACGCCTAACAGCAACTTTTTTAAGGGTCTAAACAGACGGACTGCATTTCAGCTGCAACATCGCAGTTTAGATGCAGTTGACGTAACTGCTTCGAAAGATGGCATGCAGTCCGTCTGTTTAGTTGAATACAGGTATCGATTGCGCGCGGTCCGTTTGATGGCAGCCTTATAATAAGATTTAAAATGTCTTGGATAATTTCGTGGATAAAATAATTTTTTTAGCTTGTGACTCCTGATCAAAACAACATACTCCTTTCGTTGGTCTGCTGACAGTTCAGAAACGAGCGGATGAAAAAAGCAGCCTTTGTTGTAATACCTACCTACAAGAATTATTACATTTGTATTGTTCATCACGATTTTGTAACCCTTTTAATGTCAATTAATACTTATTTTATGGAAGCATTGCGGACCCACTATACCACTGGCCATAGCCCTGGTGGTATGGTGAGTCTAAAACTATACCACCGAGAAAGTAGTGCTGTGGACTACAAGAGCATAAATTATTCAGGAGCTACCTATACTTAGGAATTGAAGATTGGCTGGAGAAGGCAATACACAAAGAATAGTGCAAAGCTATGGGAAGACCTATCTATGCCCAGCAATGGGCAAAAAAAAAGATAAAAAAGGTTTGAAACAAGTTAAATAAAAACATGTAAATGTTGTTTTTTGTTGTATAAATAAAATGCAAAATATAATGATAATACCCAAAACACATTAATTTTCTATAGGCAAAGCACAGTTACGCTCTTCATAAATACTTATTTCGTCCATGCAGTACAATGTTTACCAAAGAAAATAATAACGTTCTAGTTCTGTCTGATTAATTAACTACTATTTATTACTTCAGCAATGGAATGAGAAAAAGTATTCAGCGTGGCTAGGCATTTGCCTTGAGTGTTAGCATAACTAATGATTATAGCAAATTATCTTTGAAAAATTGTGCTATAGATCATCATCATCTGCTTAACCTTTTCCCAACTATGTTGGGGTCGGCTTCCAGTCTAACCGGATGCAGCTGAATACCAGTATTTTACATGGAGCGACTGTCCATCTGACCTCCACAACTCAATTACTGGGTAATACGATACCCCTTGGTAAAACTGGTTGTCAGACTTTCAGGCTTCTGACTACCCGTAACGACTGTCAAAGATCCACACAAATGTAGCCGGGACCTTATTACATTAAATTGTTGTGCCCGACAAGTTCCATGTGAAACATTTAACATTAAGATCTTTTATAATAGACATGTGAATGCAATAAAGCTTTGAATTGAATTTAATTGAATTGAATTGACCAACGGCTTAACGTGATTTCCGAGGCACGGAGGGGTCTCGGTATGTAAAGATGGACCCATCCACAGACCAACCGCGGCAAGCGTAGCTTAACCTGATCGATCGACCTGTGCGGCTGTTATTATTTAGCCACGGACTCCTACTAAATTGTGCTATACATATTATACAGGGTTATTTTAAAGTGGCTAGCTAAACTCTGCAGAGGCGAACATAAATTTGATTATTTTTTTACCGCAGTCATTGTTATCACTTGCGATATCAGTTCAGAAAATCTGTTTTATGTTTGTGTAAATTTCACAGACGAGATGAGTATCGATAGCCATCCTCGATAAAATATTTTTTCTCAACTCATTCTTCAAGTAACAACACTAACAGGGGTCAACTCTTTTTATTTTATCGTGTTTAGATATCGATAGGTACCTATCGCGTCTGCGGAGTTTAGCTAGCCAATTTAAAATGACCCTGTACTTTGTGTAAGAATGTTTGTTAATCTTTAACTTCTGCCTTGTTTGTCTGGCACAAGACAAACAGCCAGCAAACGGCGCAGTGCTGGCGGCTATCAATACAGCAATTTTTCGGGGGAAACTCCCTGTCTTTGGAAAATTGCCTGAGAAAATTCCCTTGAACATGAATGAAACAATTCTTTAGTCACTATTGGGACCTCAATTAATAAACAAATCTGATAATACTTATGACTGTATAATTTAGTATGAGATACTAAACACTTGAAAACGATGAATATCGAAAATTCGAAATCTAATTCTTCCTTAAACCCGTTTCATTGACCCAATTACTCGAGATAAGCCATTCTCCCAAAACTTTCTCCAATCGAAAAATTACAAGGGTAGCCTCTGAAGACTTTATTTAAACAAAATAATATCATAAAGCGTTTTAATTATCGTAGGGCTGTCGGAGGCGCTGTGATTCGCCATTCGTTTGCCCGTCACGTCTGTCGCGGCTTCACTATTTTTTTGGGTTCCGTACGCAAAGGCTGTAAACGGGACTATTTCTGTATAACTAAGTCTGCGCGGACTGACTGTATGTCTGTCACAGAGCTGTATCTTTAGAACCGTAATAACTACAGCTAGTTAACATTTTCACCGAATAGTCTGTAAAGGCAGCCTATAACAGTTTTGTTGGTGCGGAACCTTTAGTTCGCCGTCTGACTCGCACTTGTCCGAGTTTTGTCATGTCAACTCAAACTAATTCATGCAAATGAGACTGGTGTCGTCTAAAATGGGTCTAATCTTATCGCCTGTATAATTGCATGGGCCAACGCAAATAGGGGCTTAATTTTTTTATCAACATTTAATTTGGCCAGTCGCCAATGCAGAGTCCCCCCTTTTTAGCGAAGTTTTTAATGGGTTAGCGTCCCGACACCCTGAGATGGGAGGATTTCATTTTTGACGCCTGTTGTTTTGCGAAAATAAAATGTTGAATGGTGTTGCTGTTCCGATTTAGGATCTTTATAAGTTGTATTGGAGGAGAAAAACTTTAGAGCTTCTGGTTCTGTTTGTGCTGTCACATTATTTTTTAACCTGAATTATTTAAACTGTGGTAACTTACGAGTTGTAGGTCGTGGGTTCGAACCCAAGCAAGCACTTTACTTATCCGTTAAGCGTGGTGGATTATGGCTCAGTCTCTCTCAAAGAATGAGGTGGCCTGTGTCCCAGAATTGGGAACGTTATAGGCTGATTATGTTTATGCTAATTTAAACTATCCTAGATTCATACAAGTATTCAACAATCATGGTTCAATTTCTGTGTACCTTACGACAATGAAGGGATAAGAATGATTTTAAAGCCTTAAATATCACTTGCATTTTTCAGTATCAAAACTGAACTTCTGAATTCTCAGTAACTCTTTAAGCTCCGTTAATGAGACCAAATTGATTTTCTATTGTATCGTAACACAGGTTACGCGCGGAGCTTCACCGGTTAACCATTTTCCTCATTCTAGTTACTCAAGAGGTGTTGTCAGTAAATAAAGAGAGTTAATCTGTACCTGTAGTTGTGTATTTACCGTTAAATGTAAAGATTTACCGGTCTCGTTACCAGTGTTCCTCTAGTACGCGAAGAGTACACGTTCACGGGTAACGAGTTAGATAAAAGATCTCTCTCGGTATTGTGCCACGTGGCTTAGAGCTCTGCTGACCTACTTAATGGTAATGCTGCTAGAAATTCTGGGAAGAACTTGATGGGCGAGTGTGAATAGGGAAGTTGTATTGTTGTATGTTGCTGAACCAACCAACCAACGTTTTAATATTTTGGTCATTTTATATGTGTGCTGGTATCTAAGTATAGGTTAAATTTTATATTAGTTTAGTATTACAATGTTATCAAATTCTTCGTCCAGTGACAGTTCAAGTTCACCAGACGATTGACTTATTTAATGTTAGATTTATACAATAAATAAGCAAAACTTAAAATAAGAAAGTTTGTTATTGGCAGTACTTGAGAAATTGCGGTGCTGCCATGTGTAAAAAAGATTCCCACAACTGGGGTTAATCCGATGTTTATGCTATGGCAACTCATTTGGCTTGAACTTAAGCTGTTAGATACTTACTCTTTATTTTGAAAAACCTTCAATACAATACTTATACAACTATACAAGCTAACAATAAAATATAGGTAATTTTATAATGAAATAATGTAAAATAATAAAAAGGGAAGAGCTCACTGCTCAAAACTCACTCATCAAAATCTTCGTCAGGATTGCTGTCAATGGGATACTCATAGACTTATAAAAAAAGATGGACTCCGCGCCACGCATATCGAAAGTGAAGCAGCGTACCGATCTATGAGTGCGTGATTGACGATTGACGCTGTCGTGTCACGTAATGGCGGCCGGTCGGCATACTATGATATAAATGTGAGCGTAAGGCGTGTTTGTACAAGCGGTCCCGGCATACTTACTGTGCTTCATTTTCGTGACGCGGAGTACATCTTTTTTTGTAAGTCTATGGGGATAAGTGCTCAAAGGGCTGGCAGTATTGTCACGTTGGCTGGCAATGCGGCGTTGGCGGGCTCAAAATAGGCTAGCCCTCTGGTTACGTAAATAGTCGACCAACCGCTTGGCGATGTCCCGAAATACTCGATGAGCACTCGGATCCAAAGGCCCTAGTGTTTCAACCGCAAAACGCTCGAACACATAACTCCCCAAGGTGTTACTTGAATGAAGAAAAATATTTGCCATAATATCACTAATGATCAAGTAAAAGTTTTAAGTTTTACTGATTACTTTATTTTTTGATGAAGAAATAGCTTTGGGCAACAGAACCTATACTAATTGCTCATTATGCCAGAACCAGGACTACGGGTTTACTGAGAATTTCTCTATGAGTAGTTTTTTCCAATCCATGAATAGAAAAATACACAATGAGGCAGAAAAATCAAGGTTTTCGAACTGTACGACAGCTGTGCTGCTGGGGAGTTTGTTGCGCCATTTCTTCTTCCCAGCGAAAGCACTAGGAAGTGGTGAAGGGCGGGCGTTTTGGGGGACTGTCTTTTGTAATTTTGACGTTCGAAAAGTGCTGATTCTCAGCCTTATTTGAATACTTTTGATTTTGAAGCCATTATTATCAAGTATCATTTTAATTTGTTCATGAACCTGAAAAAGTAAAATATAAAATAAATTGAAATGAAGGACAGCTAAATACTTTGCATTATTATTTTTGCTAACGACACACGCTTCGTTAATTCTAAACGTAATTAATTTTGTAATAAACTGTGTGTAATTACACTGGACTAACCTTTCATTCAGAATGAGTCGTATGATTTATAAATTCTCTAAAACTACTTAGTTTGAATAAATTATATTCAATGAATTTACTTACAATTATTCAATCTATCTGAAACGAAAACTTCTTTAAAACAAAATGGAGAAAACCAATAGATTTATCTCATCTAGAGCTAGTTACTTAAATATTTTATTAGTAAGATCAATTATTATGGGTTAAAATTATAATCTTATGCTGAAATATAAATGTCTTTCTGAAAGGAAGACCAAGCTGTAGTAGATAGACAGTTGATAATTTTATCGCGATTACGATGTCCCATGCTCAGACCAAATAAATACCCAAGACAGAGGGCTGTCAACAGTAAAGTGAAGCCGTTTTCGTAAACATGTGTGCACTTAATGAGGTGTAGTTTGATTGTAAATGTGTGCGTGTGAGCGTGAATGCACAGAGCGAAGGTGTAGTTTTGGCATGCTTCACTGTATTGTTCTCAGCGCTCTGTCTTGTTTATTTGGTCTGATGTCCCATGGAGCAAGTTATTCAGTTTGATGGTATGTGCCATCCCCTTTAATATGACCAGACCTTTCAGATGCAGCTGTATAAAAATTACAAAGTTAAAAAGAACACAGACTAAACGAATAATTACAGAAATGGCCGTAACTACAATAAAGCAAATAAAAAATGCAGGAAATACAATACAAGGAAGTTTCCCTTTTTTAATCCATGAAGGATAAGGTAAACGTGCATAAAAATGAATATGAACTAACAAAAGCATTATCTACATGTGCTTGCAAAACATTCAAGAAAAAAGAAAAGATAGAAAAAAAGTACGTTTGCACAGACGCCAGCACATCAAGCTACTACAATCTGTCAAATTTATTTAATAGATTTTCAACTTTATGTCTAAAGCATAAGGTTCAAAGTTGATTGGGAAATTTCGACAGTTTCGGGTAGCTTGATGTGCTGGCGTCTGTACATTTTCGTTAGTAAACTAATTAGGAATCTTCAACGTTCATAAGAAATAACAGTTGTTTACTGAAATAAGTTCTGCTCAACTTGGTAGGGTGCAGTTAAGTTAGTGCAGTTTGTCGTATCTAAGCATACATCGTCAATTCGTCACCCACACTCATACAGAAACGTACCGTGAACTTTATAAGTACCTAGTAAATATGTGAGCACCATGTATCTATCAGATAATTAATTTATATGTCATGGATTCATTTTTAATTCTATTACCTATTGTGGTATAGTAATTTTATTTTAGGTGCATCGTCTTCACATATTATTTATTATATAATTAATGTACTTATGCAAAATATTGTAAAACATTTTAAAAAGAGTAACGGTTGAGTTTCTTGCCCATTCTTCTCCATACGAAAACTACCTTTTGCAAGGGGTGACTAGAATCAATTCTATAACATAATAATTATTGACGTTCAAAAATGCCTTTTATGTGCCTATTTGAAATAAATGCTTTGACTTTGACTTTACCTGGATTACATAAATTGGAACTTTCTACCGTCATAATCTGTAAACTGTTTATTATTTTAAATACTTTACCTAATTTACAATCAAAATAATAATAATAATAATAATAAGCCCCCTAAAATCCTACCTTACGTCCAAGCTGAACACCTAGCTACGTGGGGGGCGGACACGCGTACTGTACAACTGTACAAAAAACTTACGCGGCTAACAAGGAAAGGTAACCCTGTATGGAGATGAGTAATAAAAGAATATATAATTTACGGTCGCTTCCCGGGGAGCGCCGGGGCGCATCTGGAGCCGATGCTAGATGCCACAGCATGCGAACCATCGGCGGTGAGGAGTTGAGCAAGCGGGCTCCTACCGAAAAAATTGTTACAGCTGGTCGTAGTGAGCTGAACAGGCGGGCTCATAACGTCGAAGCTACAGCCGATTCCACGGGCGATGATACCATTTCATTATTCTCATCCATCCCTTCGACTCGCCCGTCCTACATGACAAGAAGAACAACTAGCTTGTCCACCAGCAACACGCTTGATAGTGTTGTGCGAGATGTCAACATTGACTCTGAGCTTGCACCCACTTCAAGCGCCCCAAGTACACGCAGACGATGGACACCTGAAATGAATAAGTTCATTCTGCGCACTTACTTTCAATTGACTTTATTAGATACAGACAAAAGAACTTATCTCGAACCACTCCACCTGAAATTTATAGAAAAATACCCGAACATGCAGGTTAGTCGACAGAGAATAGGAGATCAACGAAGAGCTATACAAAATAACAAATTACTACCGCAGAAAACAATAGACGAGATACAAAAAGAAGTACAAGAAGAGTTAGACCAACTACAATTAAACCATTTTACTCTACAATCACAAAACTCTATCGACCACACACAACAAACACCTACACCGACACAAATGCAATCTACAACCTTAGAAACCCATACTACACAAAATAAAATACCGACTCGAATGAGATGGACTAGCGAACAAAATGAAGGTATAATGCGGTCTTATTATAGGGTTACAGATTTAGGCAGAAATGAGACAGTTTATAGAAGACGCATGTATGTAGATTTTATAAATACTTTTCCATCACTTGCTCACCTAAGCGAACAACGAATTGCTGATCAGAGGAGAGCAATAATAAACAATAAGTACATCACCAATGATAAATTAAATTCATTAAAGTCAGAGGTGTCTGAAGAACTAGGACTAGATAACCTTAATTCACGGGAAACGATACCAGTTATTAATAATATCAATAATACTAATACCATAACCCAAATAACAAACACTATAGAAGAACCTACACATAACATACAAACATCAGCTAACACTGAATTAAACAGTATAACAGAAATACAATGTAACCCACAAATTAACCCAGATAGGGACCCATTCATAGATGATACTTTCCAACAAGCATTCCAATTTTTTAAAGAAACTAGCCCTATTAATAGAATTTACATTCCTAAACAGAAACCATCTAAAAATCTAGCAAGAATAATTGACTATCTAAACAAAATCATACTCCCAGAAAAAGTCAATGAAGACACCGAATTCAACACATTACAAACTATCATTTATTGTGCCGCATGGACCGCTGCTAAGGTAAACGGAGCAAGAATAGTACTCGAACTGAGAGGAGAAATAATTCGAGGTAAAACAGAATATAAGCCAAAATGGCAAAGACGGTTAGAGCAAAAAGTTAAAGATTTACGAAGGAAAATAGGTAGAATGACACAATTTATGAACGGCAGTAGCAGTAGAAAATTAAAAAAACATGTAAAAAAGATCATAAAACTTTATAAAATTCATACCGTACACGAAGAACCAAACACACAAGCAGCACACACATTAGACACACTAAAACAAAAACTCTCTGTCGTAACAGGCCGACTCGAAAGATATAAAGCATGCACGTTAAGAAAACAACAAAACACTCAATTCTCCCACAATGAAAAACTTTTTTACCGTAATATCAGACAGGCAACTGCAAATATTCAACACAACAACCCATGCGACACTGAAAATAACATCCTTGACCCAGATACACTACAACACTTCTGGGCAAGATTATGGGAACAACCTATTTGCCACAATTCCCAAGCTGATTGGATACAATCAGAATTATCAAATAACAATACAAACATTCAACCGATGGTGTTTGAGCACATATCCCCAGAAATATTTCATAAAGTTCTGACGAAGTTACATAATTGGAAAGCTCCCGGATCAGACCACATCCATAGTTACTGGTACAAAAAATTCACAGCAATTCATTGTTACCTATTTAATTTCATAAATTCATTCATCCAAGACCCCAAATCAATACCTTCTTACATAATGACAGGAACAACTTTTATGATACCAAAAGACCGTAAAGACCTCTCTAATCCAGCGAAATACAGACCCATTACATGCTTGCAGACCTTGTATAAGATCATAACATCCTGTATATCTGAATTGATATACGAGCACATTGACGCCAATAACATCTTAGCCGAACAACAGAAGGGATGTCGAAAGTACAGCCAAGGCTGCAAGGAACAATTAATCATAGACTCCGTTATTTTAAAAAAAGTTCAGAAATCCAAATCGGATTTATTTACAATGTACATCGATTACAAAAAAGCTTATGACTCTGTTCCCCATTCATGGTTAGTGCAAGTACTAGAAATTTACAAAATACACCCGTCAGTAATAACATTCCTCAAGACCGTGATGAAAACTTGGACTACAGTACTAAGACTCACTACACCAACCGAAACAATAGACACCGGCCCAATTAAAATACAGAGAGGAATCTTCCAAGGAGATGCACTCAGCCCACTGTGGTTCTGCCTTGCTCTAAACCCCCTATCTAAAATATTAAACGCAACCTTATTAGGAATCTCTTTAAATTCTACTGCTACCGATGGACAGGATGACCCCCAGGGTGGCATTTTAAACCATTTACTGTACATGGATGATATTAAACTATACGCAAAAACTGAAAGTCAACTTAACGAGTTAGCTAACCTGACAGAGAAATTCACAAACGACATAAAAATGGAATTTGGAATAGATAAATGCAAAATAAACTCAGTTAGAGCAGGTCGAAACTACCAACACCAATACATCTTAGAAACAGGCGAACAAATAGAACCACTGGATGAGCAAGATACTTACAAATACTTAGGTTACATACAATCAAGTCAGATACACCATAAAGAGACCAAAGAGAAATTAAAACAGCAATTCCAACATAGATTAAATACTATTCTTAAAACACAACTCTACTCACGAAACACAATAAAAGCAATTAACACATTTGCTATCCCTGTCCTCACCTATTCGTTTGGTGTAATCAACTGGACCAAAACAGACCTGAAAAACCTGCAACGCAAAATTAACACAACAATGACTAAATTCCGTAAACACCACCCTAGATCATGCCTGCAAAGGTTAACACTACCGCGGAAGGAAGGAGGCAGGGGACTTATTGATATTTTAAACTTACACAACCGACAGATTACAACGCTCAGAAAATACTTCTTCGAAAAAACTGCATCTTCAACACTTCACAAACTAATAGCACAAAACGATCAACACTTAACACCTCTTAATCTTAAAGACACAACTGAACAGCAAAACGAGAGAGTGACTGATGAGAAAACCAAATGTTTAGAGTGGACCCAGAAGTCTCTACACGGGAGACATCGTCAAGATTTATGCCAATTGAATGTCGACAAAGATGCGTCGAACGCGTGGTTAAATGGAGGCGAACTTTTTCCGGAAACTGAAGGGTTCATGCTTGCAATACAAGACCAAGTTATTGAGACCAAAAATTACAGAAAATACATCATAAAGAATCTAACAAACGACACATGCAGAAAATGCAATAGTTCACCAGAGACAATCCAACATATCACAGGAGCCTGTAAATCAATAGCCCAAACTGACTACAAACATCGACACGATCAGGTAGCCAACGTAATACACCAAAAACTAGCTCATAAATACAAATTTATAGACACCATAGTACCATATTATAAATATAACCCTGAAACTGTACTAGAGAACCCCTCAACAAAATTGTACTTCGACCGAGCCATACTCACCGACCGCACAATTCATTTTAATAGACCAGACATCACATTAATTAACAAAGTAAATAAAACTGGGTTCCTAATAGACATCGCCGTGCCAAATACACATAATTTACAGACTACAATAACCGAAAAACTATCCAAATACACCGAACTAAAAGAAGAAATAACCCGACTTTGGCATCTTCAAAAAGTCACAATAGTCCCTATAGTGTTATCTACAACAGGAGTAGTACCCAAACAGCTTCATCAGTCCCTTAGTTCTCTCAACCTGCCATCTAACACCTACCACCTGCTGCAGAAGGCAGTGATTCTCAATACATGTAGGCTAGTAAGAAAATTCCTCCAGTGTGAGGCCGATAATTTGCACCATTACTCCCACTCAAATATAGTTTCGGCTAATATACAGCCTACTGCGGATAACCACGCAGTACCCTAATATCATCCCAACACGTAATCCCACTGATGAACACTTGGCTTAGGCCCGTGCCATCAGTTTTCCGGCTAAGCCGAGGTAAACAAATCTATAAATAATAATAATAATAATACATTTATTTCAGACCTTAAGTCCATAAAACAATACACATTACAATTTTATACACAAAAACATACATATATATAATAAACATATACACTAAAAACAACTTATTTTAAATAATTGAATGATGCACGATGAGTGGTCATCCAGTGCCACATTATTGGACTGTCTATCCTATCGGCTATAGCCACCAAGCTGTTGGAGCTGTCGCGTACTCGCCGCATCAGGGATGCTATCCGTGTCCGCATCAGTGCGTAAAAATCTGGCACGCCATTCTCCGCGAACATCGCCGATGCACTGCAAAAGCGCGGCAGTCCCAACATAACTCTGAAGGCGTTATTATATTGGACTCGCAGAGCATTGTGCGAGCTTTTTGTATAGCTGACCCATAGGGCACACGTGTACATAGATTGGCAATACGCTCTAAAGAGCGTAATTTTCACCTCCCTAGTACAACGTGCAAACCTACGAGCCAGCATGTTACATCGAACTGCCAATGCTCTGCGTTCCCTCTCCATGTCCACATCATCGGACAGGCTATCGGTGACCCAATGCCCCAGGTACTTGAACTTCGTGACCCTGGAAAGTTGAGCGCCCCCCAAGGTGACTGGTGGGACAGTATCATAGCATTTGTTATCCGCTTTGAAAACCAGTAGCTCACTCTTGGTCGCATTGTACCTAAGGCCGTGAGCCACCGCATAGTCCTCACAGATGCGAAGAAGCCTCCTAAGTGCACTGATCGATGGGCTCAGCAATACCATATCATCCGCGTAGCTGATGTTATTGACGCAGTGCCCGTTAATGGAGCACCCGATATTGGTATTGCTGAGCTCACAGATCAGCTCGTTTACATACAGGTTGAATAGCTTGGGTGAGCTGATTCCCCCCTGCCTCACACCGCACTCCAACCCATATGCATCCGACAGGACACCCGCCCACTTAACATAATTATATTGGTTTTTATACCAATATTTCAGCATCCCAATGATATCGCTTGGGAGGTTCTTGACATTTGACAGTTTCCTCCATAGGCAGTCATAAGACACGAGGTCGAAGGCCTTGGAGAGGTCCAGAAAACATGCATATACAGGTGTTTTCCTACTTGCATAGTATTGAACAGTCTGTTTGAGGCACAGTATTGCTGTTTCCGTGGATAAACGTGGCTTAAACCCAAACTGGGCGTCGTTGAGTATTAAGTGCTTATCCAGCTGTTGATCAATCAGACTGTCCAACACCTTTGCAATGATGGTAGCCAGGGATATAGGCCTGTAGTTGTTCTTGTTACTCGCATCTCCAGTCTTATTTTTAACAATGGGTACAACAATAGTTTTAAGTAAATCAGCTGGAAGATACGAATGACTCACGCACAAGGTAAAAAACATTGCTAGCACTCGCGGTAAGTGTTTACCAGCATATAGCAAATGCTCTATACTTAGGCTGTCATGCCCCGGCGACTTGCCCCTCTTTAAGTTGCGTATGACAGTAGCTACCTCCCTGGCCGCAAACCTAATAGGCACGTCTTCGAACGCCCCCACCACCTCCGACCCGCCAGACGACGTACCTAGGGGAGAGACAACCTTAAAGGCTCTGCTGAATAGGTTGGCGATATCATTAGGATTACTAAGGCCCTCAACACTTACAGGCAGACCCGACCTGAAATTCAAACTGTTCGTGGCTTTCCAAAAACTGCCAAAATTCTTTGCGTCATGATGACTTGCAATGATGTTCATTTTGATTTGATCCTTATTATTTTGACACCATTTTAATTTACTTTTAAAAACCCTTCTACTTTCCATCATTTTTTCATACAAATCACCATTTTTAGGCCTACCAAACAACGTCCAGGTTTGAAAATCAAGTCGAGCCTGTCCGTGTGTGTCCTTTACATACTTATTCCAACCCGTTATATAACGCTTTTTGCGCTGTATTCCGTTCTTACAGTTACTGGTGATTGCACCTTCACAGAGAATACGCACAATTTCCGCATACATATTATCTAAAATGGTTTCATGTTCCTTAATTCTACATCTACTTTTACTACATTCAGTAAATTCTAAGGGAAAGTCTAAATTTTTCAAGAGATCATTACAATAGTTGCTATATAATTCAGTATGCTGCAAGTCTCTGTCCCCCCATGTTACTTTGTTACATATAGGTAGTCCAGGTGCAACTTTTGGCCTTAATAAGTTGAGATCACACTTTACAATTAAAGGTAAATGGTCCGACCAAAACACGTCGTAGATCACACTAGCGTCTCTAATAGTGTTCCACGCCGCGTCCGTCACTACGCAGTGGTCTAACCAACTAGTAGAACCATGTGCATCACTTACGTAGGTATACGTGTCCGACTCATCACCGAGCAGACAAACGTCAGCGCACCGCCACTGTACTTCAGCCGAAAAACTCAATAGTTCTTTGCCGAATAGACTATTCGGTTGAGCATTAAAATCCCCTAGAATATAGACCGCGTCCACACCACTACTATCTACCACTGCGTGAATCTCACTTAAACACTCAATAAATTCACTAAGATTATCCATCGATTGTGTCGGCATGTAAACCGAGAAAACTAAAAGAGATTTATCGCCTACCGTTATTTTGATAGCCACAAGACGCACACTTTTGCACTGCACGAAAGATATATTTTCATAGGCGCTCTTGCGCCACAGTATAGCAACTCCGCCATAAGGACGCCCTCGTAGGATGCCCGACGATGTATCTACCGCCGATTTTCCCACGAAATCGAACTGTGGGTCTATGCTGCTCAGAAAAGGAATGTCGTGAGGCAGCAACCAGGTTTCTTGCAATGCGATTATATCAGATGTTTGACATAATAGTCTGACATAATCCACCGATCTAGTAATAGATTTACAATTAAAACTCACAAATGTACTTGCTTTTGAATTAATATCGTTATTGTCGCAATCCATTGTTGACATTTTTGTGAGATTCTTCGGTTCGTCTTTTAAAGTCTATATATCTACGAAAACAAATTCCTTCTGGCCATAAATTGTCGTCCAAGAATAAATGCAATTTATGCCTTTGTACAAAAATTTTGTAAGCATCATATTCTTTCTGTTTTCTCATATTTATTTTTTCAATTTGCACATTCGTTTTTGTTTTTTCCATTATATACGTATGTATGTCGTTTGCAGACGCATTCTGATCAACGTTATTGATGAACAACGGTATTTTGATGTCAGCTGCTTTAAATTTTGCAATATTATCTATGTTCGCACGACCTTGATTTCCTATAAATCTGTCCCTCAGCCTCTTTTTCTTTTGCGCTAAGATCCACCCTTCATTTCGTTCATCATCCTTCTTTGTTTCTAAATTAGTTATTGTATTTATTGTTCGTGGTGTTGATATTGCTAGCCGCGCCGCGGCGGCATAAGAAGTAGGTGTACCTATCCCCTCCAAAAACTCACTGCATGCGTCGCTGAGGCCCACCGCAGCCCGCGCACGCACCTGACGCTCCCCACCCGCTTCCGGGTTCGAAACCGCGGTGCGGGCTTCCACGCGCGGCATCGAAGCGCACGCGTCAACGAAATGTTCGAGCGAGATGTTGTTACATGCGTCAGCTTCATGGGAGGGAGATGGACATAGCTCCGCGCTTTTATCGGTAGCTTTTTCTACGACGATGTGAGGTAGGTCCGGTGATTTGCTCCGACAATGCATATTGTTGTTGGGTAATTTATTTTTGGTGTGATTTAAGTCGTTAGGACTGGTATGACTAATAGTGTGTGAACTTTTAAGTTTTTCTAAGTCCTCTTGCACTGCATGAAACTGCTCTTTCGTGACATATGTTTCTCTATAAACCTTGAGTTCGTTTTGAATTAACAGAATATCTTTTAACAGCCGGGTAGCGTCTACATGGTCAAAAGTGATTGGAGGTAGTTTCTGTAATTCGCGTGCCACAAAAATCGGTACAACTTCGGGATCTGTTTCCTTTAACAATGTTATTATGTCATATAAATCCCTTTCATTTTTTCCTGTTCCTCTCCTCGTAATTTTACGTTTCGATGACGGCGCCGACTCAAACAGTAATTTCTTGGCAATTGAAACCTCATCTGTACTAAAAGAGGTTTCACAGATACGGACTAGGCTCTCCTCGTTCATCACATCAATTTTGTTTTGCACGAAGGCAAGCACTTCATTTATCACTACGTTACACGCATTACACTTGACCGTAGTCGATGACATTGTTACTAGCAACTTATTATATTATAAAATAAATAAATTTATTATATTTTTAACACATTACAATTTTACACTTGACACTTGACGTCTTGTCACTTGTAATTTGTTAATAATAAAAATAAGTTGTGTGATGCTTTACTACAAGTTCGTTCTTTTACTATAAAATTATTGTACTTACGTGATATAGGTATTACGATGAGCTTTCGAACAGTGAAAAAATATCAGAAGGCATTAAGTCCACAAACAAATAAATTGTCCTCTATTACCCAATTAAACATTACGTTTACTAAAGTTCCCCATAAAGATGAAATAAAACATCCTTTCTATGCTATGCACGCTACGCTATGCATGCTAAGCTATGCATGCTATGTCAAGAGTGCTATGTAATGCATACTTTAGTTTTAAAACATTATTTATTTTGACGTGTATTAACACAATTTCAGTTTTTGCTTGTTAAAATATTTAAGTCGAAGACAGGAGCAAGACTCGAAATTATGTAGCTACAGTACCTAGTCTGGAACTACATACACTGTACAAAACTTAGCAGTTAGTCGAACTAAAACTTAGCAACTCCGTTGACACCACTTTAAAATATAAACTAACGTTTTTAATCAAAACTCTTGCAGAACAAAATGATAAAACAACTCGTTGGGAAATATTCAATTAATAAAGTTAACTTTCATGTGTATCGCTGTAAAGTGAATTTACTTTACTTGTCTTATTTTCTAAAGACTAATGCAAAAAAAAATGGTTTATTTGAGGCAGTGTGCAGTGTTTTATGTAATACCACAATATCTATGTGTTTCCTACTCCGCGTTTACATCCACAAGTTGTGTTATTTGTTTTCGATAAGTCTTGGAACAGGCCTGTTAAAACGTCATGTCAGTAAAGTAAGCACTGCAACAGCCCCCCAACCCCTTTGGTGCTTACGTAATAGGTACTTGAATGGCCCTTTATACAAATTAGGTAAATAACATTAATGACACCTACCGTATTAACAACCAGTACCTAAGCTTGTTGAACATGCTTTTGGTATCATATCCTCTCAAATACCGCGAAAACCAAAGAGGATAAGCTTCACTGCTGATGATAAACTCCAAGGTGTAACAGAATAAACGCAAGTCCTAAAAGTAGTTTGTTCGTAATTCACTACTGAATCGATTTCAGTAACTTTTAATATAGATATTTTTTTCAAAAATTATGTATGTTGTCATAATGACCGCCGAATGAGCCAATGTTCTAAAAAAAAATCACCGGTATAATGTCTTTTGACCGCGGCAAAGGCTCAATCTGAATCGTTTTGAAGGATATTGTTTGTTTGCTTCATATTAGGTTCCAAAGCTGTGTCTGCCCAACAACGTAAATAACGCAATTTATGTTGTTGAATTGTCAAAAAGGAAGCCCATTGCTACTGAAGTGTTACCTCTGCAGAAAGGTTCCATGAAGTTTTCATATTGTTCTATGTTACAGTCCGGTCGCGCTGTCGACGTGAAAAGGTAACAGTCAGACATCTGTATGTCTGTCTGTTACCTTTTTTTTAGCTATATTAATAGTGCCAAAGTTACTCTGTGGTAGCTTTGGCATTTACTTTATTAGTATGGCTATGTTATGTATTTGTCAATATAATATTATATTTGTCCCTGCATGGAATATTTGTGCCAGATTTTTAACAAAAATTAATCCATATTAAGTAAGTCCATGACCTCTTGGTTCAACATGGCACTCAGTTTTCCACCTCTGACAAGATCGAACACCGCAACATAGAATACGACCTGCCGCCATGACCGAGGCGTCCCCATAGATTTCCATAACAAACGATGCCCGTCAACTGTAAACAACGGCCCCTTACCAAGTCGTCTGTCCACCTAATGTAAAGCAATCCACATTCACATCCTTCTGACATTCCTCACTCCGCCTGGACATTAGTAACACCTCCTAACAAATAGACAACCGTAAATATGGTACGCCTAGTCTATACATATAGTAGGTAGGTAAATAGGTAATACGGGCTGGTGTCCGCAACTCCATGTCCATACATGTATTTTGCGTACGGGTGGGAAAATCGATTATTCGATCCACCTCAAGGAAGGCCAACAACGCCTTGAAGTTACTGAATAAAACCCCATTTTCTCTTCTTCTACCATAAGTTGGGGGCCCGGGAGATAAGGGTAGTTTTAATTCCGGTAGTACGTTCCTAAGGGATATTTCCCTACATCCATGCAGGCGAACCCGTGGGAAAAAGCTGCTTTTAGAATAAGTTCGGCTTTGTAGAGCGTCATATCTGTCACTCATGCATGTGTGACAGTCCCTTTCTAAGGCTGGATTGATGCTCTACCCACGATCAGTGCTGACATCGGTCAAACGTAGCTTTATCAATAAAAACTTATAAACAACTAGCTTCCGCCCGCGGCTTCGCACGCAAGGTATGTCGATAAAAAGTATCCTATGTCCTTCCCCGGGATGCAATCTATCTCTCCGCTAAATTTTATCGAAATCCGTTCTGTGGTTTAGGCGTGAAAAGGTAACATACAGACAGACAGACGAGAGTTACTTTGAAATTTATAATATTAGTATAGTATGGATTACAGTGCAGCGCTGACGAATCGCTACGTACCTACGTCACGGTGACGAGAACCGACGACGGTCGAGCTCGTCTGTTGGGCGTACGTCGGTCGACTGACGCACTATGTCGGTATATGCGGGCATTTAAAGTTCGTTTTTCAATCCCAGATAGATGACATTTAAGCCTTTTGTGTTTGCTTTTTTTTTGTATAGAAGTTTGTCAAATTAGTATCTGGGTTTAAAAAAACGTACTTAAGTGCGACGCTGACCGAGCAACCGACCCTACGCGCGCGCATTACCTATCTCTCGTGACCTTTCATGTGAGTACTCAGTTTGCCGTCGGCTAGGGCTAACCGATAATCAGCGTCACCGTCGGTCGACCACTAAGTCCTACCTTAAGGTGAACTCATCATTTCATACCCGCGTACGGCCTCAGTAAATCCTTCCTATTGTTTAACAGAAAGTTTTGATTACGTCACATTTCATTGTCTAAATAATCTTTTGAACATAACAAAGGACTGGAGTTCCCCTCTAGGCCAAATACAAAGTTGGCCCATTAAACGTGTGATTGGATACCCAATGATATTTCTTCAAGTTACCCAATTGTTACGAATTGAGTGTTAGTTTTGTGCCTTTATCGAGATTGTTTGGGTAACTATGGATGCTTTATTTAGCACGCAGTTCGCACATCCTTTTTATCACTTATGATGAAAGTTGTAACTGTGCTTTATGATTTAGTTAGGTGGAAGTTTCCTTCTGGTTTATGCATTTTCTTAGTAGCTATTATTTTACTTTTTATTTCTTATATCTCATCTTATACTGGGTGCAGTACTGACAGCCGGCGTTGACGTGATGACGTCAACCGGTGGGTTGACGTCATCACGCCGGCTGTCACTGAAAACCAGCGCTGAGGCTCTGTCTCGTTTTGCGTGGACGTAACGCATATTTTCCCCCACTTGATATTTTTTTTGTGTTTGTCTTCTTTCTTAGTAAACGTGGGGCCAATTCTCCTACACGCGTTTTGTATGGCGATGAGAAATTGGTTTGTGAAACTTGTAAAATCTCAGAATCAGAGGATAGGTACCTACTAATTAATCCGTCGGTACATCAACTATTTTTATTCGCGTCACGTAGATGCAGCGTTACCTTCAAGCCCTGTAGCAACCCCTGATAACTTTGACAGGATGATTATGTTAAAGTCTCTCCGTCTCCCTTTAATCCATCCAAAGGTTGTCTTTAATAGATCGGTGTTAGCGATAAGACCGCCCATTGTGTCACCCTTTGTAAAATTTCTAAATGTATACCTTGAACCCATATTATTATGGTGTACAAAATAAAGAGTTATTCCGCTAATCCCCATTGGCAATTTCCATCAATTATGACGGGGATTTGTGAACTTTTCTTCTACAAATCCCCATTAAAGTCTTAAAGAGCTCATAATGGGGATTTATGGAAAAAGTTCACAAATCCGCTTCAGTTTAAAAAATAAAAAAGGTACGAAGAACATAAGTACCTATTACAATATAAGATTCACGAAGTCTTTATTTCTTATGGAGGTAAGAACTTATTGATTAATTTTATTATTCAAACAAATGAAAGTACTTAGTGTAATAAAAAAGAAAAAAGAATGAAATCACAATCTAATCTTTACAAATAATATTTTAGATATAAACTTGTCAGTAATTCGTTTGACTATTCGGAACGCCACGCGCCAGCGCCGCCCGGCGGCTCTCGAAAGAGTCTAGCCTGACTTCGTGGGGGAGTCGAAGAGAGCGAGCAGTGAGGTGGAGCGGCTTTCTTGGATATCGGACATCAAACGGACAACATGTGCTCAAAAACTGTCTCAGTGCTAGTGTGATAAATTTTTTCGTAAATTATAATCTGATTTGAACTGCAAACGGTTTTTCTATTGCGCAATAACCAACACTACCCATAGTACGCCCACAGTAATTAAAATATGGCTGGTAATAACGAGACACACGTACCTTCTCCGTCAAGCTTACCTACAAATTGCTTTAAGGTTACTTTGTGATTAATTATTTTAGAAGTTTTGTTTATCTATGGTAATTGAGTCTTTACCTAAGTATAGTAGCGCCATTTTTATTAAAAAAGGATTGTCAATATCCAGCCAACAAACAAACAACTTACTTCGCAGTACACGTTCCACGCTTGCAGCTACAATCTGTCACAAAGTTAGTTCTCGGAAAATTCTGTGCAAATGTAAATCAAAGACGATGTCGCTTCCTTTACTAATTCAGTTAGGAGCGCTTCGCATAATTATTAACAAAGTGAAGAAGACTGAATTATCAAATACAAAGTCTGTGAAGTAACCGCTTGTAATCTGCTGGATGCTATGAGAAAATTAACAAGTGTAACACCACTCTAAAGTTTCGGTGCAAAATGGATTTTTAAGACTTTGAAAAGTATGCGTCGCATAGTACCCGAGTCGCTAAGCGAGTTTTTGACAGGCGTGATGTTCGCTCTCTCTCTTGCTAATAGTTTTCATATAGCTGTAGCGTTTTCTTGCTCTTTCTTTGAGAAGACATTGTTTTGAAGTGTCGTCGCTAAAGATTTAACTGTATTTTGGTTCGACTTTTAAGCGGAAAGTTCTTCGTTTTATGCAAATATAAGTACTATATTTTACGAAATTGTCACTGAAGTTTTAACGATCTCTTATAAGCCAAAACCAGTTCTACGACACACCGCTACGTCTTCTATTAAAGTAATTTTAACCGATTATTGATAGTGCCACCTCTTATCTAACACATCAAAGTATTACACCTAAATGTGTGAAGTTTACATCATATAAAACTTAATTAATAGCATGTAATTAAATAACGAAGACACATTACGCGTTTGATGTACTCAACAACCATTATAACTTGACACGCGGCGGAAATCGGAACTAAATGGAATAATTTAATGAGTTTGGCGTAATTTTGACGTTTGCCTTGACAACTAGCGCCATCCCGAAGTGTCAAGTTGTACTGGTAGGCTTGTAAAATCTTGAGCATTTAATTAGAATCAGATATCACAACACAGTTGCTTCGTTATAAGGTTTCCGGTAGTTCAAATATGATATTCGTTCGTATATTGTTTTTTGGTTAAGTAATTTGTTGTGTTTATTTTAACACAGAATTATTTATACATTTACACCTTAAATAATAAACGTAGGTGCTATATCAGAAGATTAGTTACTCACAAATTTCTCTCTTTCAGTAATTTGACTTTTGAAAGAAGAAGACAAAGCGTTGTGTAACTATACAGAAGCTATACAACGTTTATTAGTAAGGGTTAGGTACCTACACCAGAGTATACATTACAAAAAATAAATTATACACTACAATATATACAATGGGCGGCCTTATTGCTACTGCGATCTCTTCCAGGCAACCTTGGAATTGACAGGTTTCCTGGACATAAAATGGGGTTGTTGGGCAGTGTTTTCTTAGCACGGGGATTATTGGTCATTTATTTTTTACACACAGCATAATTATCAAGCTATACATAACCAGTTTTATCTGACCTCGCATTGCATAGGCTTTCGTGAGGAGTCAGTTTTTACTGGAAATATATAGTTTGATATTTCGTCGTGCGTACCAGGTTGTTTGCACGGTCACCCTGTATCTGTGTACTTTTTATAGGACCTAAACGCAAAAAACGCAAGTTTTATAATGCCTAAAAGTATATAATCGACTACAGTAAACAAAATCAGAAAATATATATGATATTCTTCTGGATATAATGCTAGTTAGATAGTGTGTTGAAAACATAATACAACTAATTTGATACGATAGAAAAAATATCATGAAGATACCTCTAAAAACTTTCTTTTTACAATAAAACCATACTATTATACGTACAATGATTCTGATTTTTTGTCAGATTATTCTACAAGCAACATACTAAAGCACTAGTGTTTTAATTGTTTAGTCCAAACAATAGACTTTTGGAAATTGATAATAATTGCTTCATATTTTGCTATAAATTACCAGCGTTGTGTCATCCCGCTTCTCTTTATTTTCTATGCAGTCCGACAGTGACCGCACTTTAGATCATGTAGTCCCCTTATAGAAATCTTATTATTACCATAACTATTTTAAGTAGATGGCTACATCACGCCTGTATCTCCCGAAGGGTCAGACAGAGACGTTTGATTACACAGTCGCCAGTTTTATTAAAGTTTCAGGTGCGAGCCTAATGAGTGCATGAACTGGACACAAAACCAGATCCCGTGGTGCCGCTTCATGATAAAACCCAATGACAATTTGCCCGACAGTTGGCACAGCCGTCTATAAACATAACTAGATCTAGCTGTCTGTAGAACTTGATTCTATACAATAGTAAGTTATTAACATTACGAAACATTAGGTACATTAACTTAGTCAGCTAGCACACGCCAATGAACATATTACCAACAAACCTATATAGTTTTAGATTTAAGTGATACTCTGATAAGTACGATGCTTTCACGCATTCAGGCGCATGACGCGAGGTAAGCTGTTGTGAAATTCTGTAGTGTATGTAATATTGTTTACAGTATACAGGGAATTGGAAAGCGTCTATTTTATTTGACGGAATACTTGTAAGATTTATTTATGAGTATCATACAAGATGCTCAAACTTAAAATTGTTTTACGGCGGTTTAGTGTGATTTGACTGGATCTAACACAGGAAGATCGCGGTGACGACCTGGATGACACACACAGACAAACGGGGTAATTGCGTAACGCACTATTAGTAGCAATGGCTTTCATTTTCACAGTTAAATAACATTAGCAATATCCTTCAAAATGATTCAGACTGTGATTGATAGTGTGTTACGACTTTAGGGTGCTGGGTAGCATGGCACAAAAGGGAGGACGAGTGTACTAAGCAGTTGGTGGAACAAGGCTTTCAAAGATCAAGAGACCACGCAGCAGCCTAGCAGTGGTAAATATTCCATTTCAAAAACTATGACCATAGAGAGGTATGAGGAACAGGGTGTAAAGTTCACTCAGACTTTATAGAAAAGGGATTATCCTTCGACCAGACAGGTGTTGTGTCTGGCGGGCAACTGCCCTGTGATTCATGTCGGGTCGTTGTATATAACATGGTAGTTGCGCGGAAAACTCTGCTTGCGAGATGCAGGATTTTGCGTGACGTCAGTATGACGCGTAGTTCGCATGTGGCGTTGTAGATACCGCTACAACCCTGTCGAATAGCTCAACTTAATATAATTCAACATCCACCGCAGCAGTCACCGGGACGACACACCGGCCGCCAATAAACGTCCTGAGTCTCAAGTATATATCAGACACAATAATCGAACTGACCCGTTGCCGGTAAAGACTGTTCGTTGACTTAAACCTTAGTGGAAACATCATAAAACCCGCTTAAACAATATGGGAAACCTTATTTTTTTTTTTACGAAATATTACGACAGATATACTGCCGTACTCAGACACGTCACTTAAAATTAATCAATCATTAACTTTGATTAACCACCATTTCTTGGCACAAAAGTAATCAAGACTGACTGTCATATTTTCAACTGACAGCATTCTAGTTTATACTTGTCAATTAAAGTTAATTATTGATTAATTTTAAGTAACGACTGAGTTCCGGGGTTAACTTTATAAGACAAATCAGACCTGACCGCTAATACAGTCTAGAGGTCACGATTCCACCAAACGCCACATGCCATCTACAAAGAAGGCGGGGAACAAGTAGTCTACACGGAATTGCTTCCTTCCTTCGTGAAGTGTGCCAACGTGACTACAGACACTCCCGTTTAGATGTGACTCGGCCTTAATAGAACGCTTTGTATGCCACTTGAAAGCCATTCAGGACATAATACTGGTTTATAAAACGTTTATTTCTTATAAATATTCAGGTTTATTGTTGTGGGGTTTTGAGGATTACATGTTAGGACCAGAAGTGGGTTTTAGTACGTCAGACTCAACAAACTGTGAAGTGATTTGACTCCAGTCATAAAGAAATAATAATCTGATGCTAAATAAACTGACATTCATAACCAGTTCTATTCTTTACTAAAGCATATCATAGCGTAATCAGCCTAAGACATACCCACTGTTGGGACACAGGCTTATCATTCTGTGAAAGGGTCATAATCCACCACGCCGGCCTAGTCCGGGTTGGTGTACGTCACAAGTATTCAAATTTTGGAATTTTGTTTGTAGGATATGCTGGTTTCCACGCAATGTTATATGTTTTTGTTTTATGTGATTAATTACTTGTTATTCGCAAATGTTTATACTGTCAACGACTAATTCAGTGGTATTTAATTTAAAGAAAACATTTTTTTTTCACCTGGTCTTAACTAAAGGGAATACCTATACCAATAATGTTGTGCCTATAATGTTCCCACTGCTAGGACACAGGCCTTCTCTCTGTGAGAGGGTGCGGGCTGAAATCGGGTAACTACACAAACTGACCCCAGAAAATCACCAAATTCTTTTCTTTTTTGTTTTATAATGTTTAGATATCGATATCTTTCACATCTGCGAAGTTTTGCTGGCTAATTTAATTTGACCCTGTATTACGCAACTAACTATTTACATCAGGTACTGAATCAATACCTATTACAACAATAATAATATAAATAAAAGTGCAAACTCGAGAATATCCAGTGTTGGTTTACAAAAAATTCATGACAAAAATAAAATCGCATTCAAAGTACTAGCTTATTCAAATCTTACTGAAAATAAAAGTAGCAAATATTCAGCAAATGAAGAAGGAGCAACACTTGCTACTAATGCGGCACTCATTCAAACTGAGCACCACTAAATCAAATTAAATTCACAATAAAGAGCCGAGCGCCATTTCTAACAGCTTCAAATAATGTTATCCAACTGTAATCTTCATAATTTTGTTTTAAAACACGATAGAATTGGTTTAAAAGAACAGATTAATTTGTCTGAGAGAACGCATCGTCGAGAAAAATGATGGGCTAGTTCGACGACTGTCATTAGCATTACTATTTTTCTAGTTCCACTTCTCATTCAGCAGCAGAATAATCAGCATGACTGCTGGGACACAAGCCTCCTCTCCTCGAGAGGGAGTGGGGTGTAATCTACCACGCGGGCCTGTTTTCGCGGTTCAGTAGATGTCACATATCTTCGAATTTTTTGATTCTAGAACATGCCGGTTTCCTTACGAAGTTTTGTTTCACCGCTTTGATAGCAGTGGTGATGAAATAATTTACACAAAGTAAGCGCCTGCCTAGGTGCGACCTACAATTCGTAAGTCGGGGCCGTTACCACTGGGCCCCCGTTTCTTAGTAGCAGCCGGAATCTGGATTTGCGACTGGTTGATGTCAAAAGGCTCCCCCTATTACAAACATAGATAAAAAATATTCGGTGCAATACAGAATAAAAAGAACTACTAAGACTAACCTAACATTTCCGATATTCGATATTCCGACAGCCTCGATAGTATTTGTAATATTCATGAGAATTTCTCGTAATCGTCTGTTCGGAAGCAATAATAAAATTCGTTTTATCTTACGGTATTATGTCTGTAAGGGTTGATAACGTGTAAGGTGCATCATTCTCTAGTGCACTTATTGAAAATAAAGTATGTATTCCTTTTATTTATTTTATTATTTATCTACACACAGTAAAATACATAGGGATACGACCTAATTATAATTTGAGTGCAAAGTTACTGCTTGTTTCTTAAGGTGGCCAGGTTGAGCGTTTTAACAAAACTAACGATACAGACGATAGGTGGGATTAGTACGTTAAAGCCTTACAACAAGGTATAAACAGTACAGTTTTTCTTCCAGAAGACCTGCGAAAGGAGAAATGAAAAAGAAATGCAGACAATAGTGTGTGAGAACAATAGAAAACTATGAATATGTGAAGTTTAAAACATTAAATATACCTACACAAATAATGCAAAACAATACATAGGTAATATACCTACTTAAATTAAATATATGTATAATGCTAAAATATACAAACATATAGTATAGTGTGTGTGTGTGTGTGTGTGTGTGTGTGTGTGTGTGTGTGTGTGTGTGTGTGTGTGTGTGTGTGTGTGTGTGTGTGTGTGTGTGTGTGTGTGTGTGTGTGTGTGTGTGTGTGTGTGTGTGTATAGTATAGTGTAGTGTATATAGTTTAGGTTAAAATTGTAAAGAGCTGTGGATTTTGTAATAAATAAATAAATATCCATATACATATTTACTCACGGTACCTAATGAGGAAAGGTTCTCTTTTAATCGACAATTTGAATTTGGTTTCTCTTTTAATCGACAATTTGAATAGATTTTCCTTTTAGTCAGTATTTTGTTTTTTCTACAACCATTGTTGATTTTTCTACAAAATCAACAAATGGTTTATAATTAATTTTGCTGTAGCATTTTTTATTGTCTGATCCTTCTCCATATTCGTCATTAAATCTCTCACAGCGACCGGTTCAGCGAAGGTAACATATAGATTGACAGACAGAGTTGTAGACATTTTACTGTAGATAGGTACTGCCGAGGACAATGGACAGTGGTCGACCAGACCACTTTTCACCCTTATGCCCTTGGTAATAAGGCTCAAAAGTGGTTCACCGCCAGTGTCCGCGATGGTACATAGCTCTTTTATTCTTTATTTGGTCAACAAATCGCAGCGACACAAAGGCGCGTCCGCTCCACATTAAAATGCCATTTTATAACACTTGCAGCGCTGCAATTTGTCTCCAAAATGAAAACACACATAGTTTATTGCTCTTGTACTCATGACCTGGCGTAATCTTTTAGAGGAAAAGGGAACTAAATAATAATCAAGCGACTATTACTTACGTAAACGTTTGCTTTGGCATTTTACCGATATGGCTGAGCCTGGTGCTGATCTGGTGCTTTTCGATTGGTTTGTATAGCCATAGAAAGAAGTGTCTCGCACATGCATGTTGCAATTAATAATAAATGGATTCAAAGGCCATTTAGATAACTTGATAGACATGTACCTCTTGATTTATACACGTTGTTATTGACTATAGCGACTGTTTGTCGCTTATCATTACTTAACTTTAAGCAACTTTTATAAATAAACACCTGAATAACACTCCTGTGATACTATAAACACACTTACGTGTTTTAATACCCCTTATTATACAACAGTTGCATAAATAACTATTATCATTTATTGCGTATTTTCCATACCACTTTCTAGAATTAAATACCAACTGGATCTAAGTACGCCACCCTAATTATGGCACAAAATGGTTTTCCGTCTGACCTGTTTTTCTTATACACGATAAATAAATCGGATTATTGTGCGCGTGACCTTTTAGCGAGGGAATCAATAGCGGATAAGAACCAATCCGTTATCTCGGTAATCAGAAATAAGATACTTATATTTGTATAGGCATTAGTCGTTGTAGTACATTAGCTAGCAATTTCTTTGTTAAAGGCTTTTTTGCTTGTTTGTTTACTTCATAGGTAGTTAGTCACAGAGCTTATACATACAGAATAAATGTTTATGACGTCGTATCCACCTACTGTCTGTATACAAGATGGTGGGGACATCGACGGTGGACTTATTACCACGAGTTCAGTAGGTACAGTCAACAAAGTAGATAAGTATGCAGGATCGTCGGATATAGTTGAAGTTTAGTAAGAAACCGATGGATGTTGTCGACTGAAATTTTATTTTATTAATAGAAAATCAACAGCTCATTTATCAAATTAAATTTTAGTCGCCAACATCCATCGGTTTCTTACTAAACTTCAACTATATCCGACGATCCTGCATACTTATCTCTTTTGTTGACTGTACATGATTTGAAAACAGGGGCGTTGAAAAAAAAAATTGCTGTACCATACATTTTGACCGCGTATGTATTGCACTTTTTTATGTTACAGCAATTTTTTTTTATAACCGACTTTCTACAGCATTTCACACATCATTTTTTGACGCCTTAAGCAACCAAAACATTGATCCCACCTATACAGGATGCAATTTTAATCACTGTTTTCCTCTTAAGGGGTCATTGTATTCATCATTGTGAACAACTTTTTAAAGATTTAAAGTGGTTTCCCTTCAGGGCCCATTGACTTTTTCCATCCTGTATATCATCAATATAAATATCATATCAATCTTTTTCAGGCACTTAGTAGGGACTCCTTTACTGCTACCCATCATTCACATTTATTTCCCTATAAAAGAGCGAACACAAAACCCCCCCATAAATCGAAATCCCATTGAGGAAACCCTATTATATCCATAGGTGAATTTTTGAATACCTTCGGGTATGACATTACGAGTTTGGCCAAATTCTTTAATGGCACCTTTTTACAATCCCATCAGTAATGTTGATCCCAACGTAAGGACCATTGACCCACATTTAAATATAGTTTAGTGCTAAGCTCGAAAAGGCTTCACAGTAAACCATTAAAATCTAATTGCTCATTAAAATACTTTTAAGATGTCGTAATACTCCTAAAAGATATTCATGAGCAGTGCTAAGATATTTTTAATAGTTTAGCACTTGCATTTTCACTCAAAGAGATACTTCAAAAGGAAATAATGAAGAAGATTATATTTTGGTCCTGAAATCACTGTTTTCACTTCTTTCAAAGCATTTCAGCAAAATGCGGACACTTATTTATGAAAGCAAGAACTTTTCTGACAGTCACAATTACCATAACTTGTCTTGCTGCAAATCGGTATCTGGAAAATGCAGTAAAAACCAAGGCTTTGGAAAAGAAAAGACGATAAAGTACATGAAACATTAGCGTTGAATAGTTGTCTAAAAGCTGCAGCTACAGTATCACTAAACGCTCTTTAGGAAATCACATCGACTTACTTTCATAAATAACACTGTGACGTCATTGGCTGGTAAATTGCAGACGTTATGTTATGGCCACCGCTCTTCTTGGAATCGCGGTTCACATAACGTATCTGCATATGGGCTGGGTGCACCGCATCGCAAAAATTCGCCTACATCACTTTCGTACATATTGTATGATACGTCGGACCATACGTGCGAGCCGCACTGCGATTTTTTGTATTAAAATTCGATAAGCTGCGACCCGATGCGGCTGTATGTTCTGTAGCTTTAGGTTACACTAGGTTTTTCCAGCGGTGTACGTCAAACTCAAACTCAAAATTCAAACTCAAACTCAAAGCATTTATTTCAATTAAACCATTTGCAGGCACTTTTGAATTGTCAAGAAGTCGGTCAGTCAGAAAAACGTCAGAAGTTATTTTACGGGAATGTACAGACGCCTTAAATCAAGCTACCCGAAACTGTCAAATTTTCTCAATCAACTTTGAACCTCACGCTTTCGCGATAAAGTTGAAAATCTATTAAAGAAATTTGACAGATTGTAGTAGCTTGATTTGCAGCTGGCGTCTGTACTACCGAGATTAAAAGTATTTTATGTTCTAATCCAGATTATGCTCTACCTGTGCGCCAAATTTTATCGAAAATAGATAAACAGACAATTGGTTTGGTCGACTCTTCACGTGACCAGAGGGCTGGCCAATTTTTTGGCCAAAGAATCAGCATTGCCATACAACGTGGCAATGCTGCCAGACACGTGCACGTGGCACGTTTCCTTTTGACAGCGATGCGGACGAATTTTTTGATGCCCTTTGATTATTTCCCCTCCTTTTTACATACTTATTTTAAGACTGTTAGCTTTTTAAATTATGTAAATATAATGTAGTTTAACAAACAGACAGAGTTATTTCCGCATTTATAATATTAGTATGGATTGTGTCCTACAAAGATATAGATAAGTATGTAAGCAAGTACTATCCACTGGCAGGCATTAGGGAACACATTAACTCAAGGCTACCCCCATTAATTACCCTACACACCCCGTTACGGAAGTAACCGTGATGATATCTGTGTCAAAGACTTCTGGTTCACATAAATTCAGGTTACATTATCTGATTTAAAATCACCGTTTTAATTTAATAAAAAATTCTGTAATCTCCATTTTGAAAGTTATTTACAGGTAATAAATATTACAAAATGTTAAATACAAATTCCTTATTTTTTTTTAAACTAATTAAAATTTGCTGTTTCTCAGAAACAGAGGTTGTGAACATTTTAACAAACACAGTTTCAACTGAAAATGTCGCAATAAAAAATATACGGAATCCTTCACGGGAGCAATTCAAACATGTATTGTTCTCAATTTTAAAAATTATATTCTTGATGTTCGATGCGAAGCAATTGCGAACTGTAAACAATTTCTGGCTGTTTATTTCTATAACTTAATTATTTGATTCATTTTTTTTTTTTTTTTTTTTTTTTTATTTGAAATGGGTTCGCTCTTGACTCTAGTCTAGGTCAGAGGTGGCAGAGACAGAGTCGACGATGGAGTGAGCTTACCCAGAAGAAGCCTATTCACTCTCACTTTGAAGAGATTCGGGTTGTATGCGCTCGGAAACACAGACGCAGGTAGAGAGTTCCACTCTTTTGCTATGCGTATTAAAAAAGACATTTGAAAACGCTTAGTTCGAATTTGTGGAATAGCAACTTGGTAGGGATGGTAACTTGCAGTGCGTCTGGATGTCCGAAGGTAGAAGGGGGCCGGTGGAATGAGGTCGTGGAGTTCTTGGGCACACTCACCGAAGTACAATCTGTAGAAGACTGACAAGCAGGCAACATTGCGGCGATGAGCCAAGCTGTGAAGCTTGGCATCCACCAGTTTTACGTCGCCAATGAGCCTCTTAGCTCTGCGTTCCACCGAGTCAAGCGCGGCAAGTTGGTATTTCGCTGAGCCATCCCAAAGGTGGCTGCAATACTCCATGCAGGATCGAACTTGCGCTTTGTAAAAGGTTAAAAGCTGTCCAGGCGTAAAGTATCGCTTCACCCTATTTAATTCATCTTCTAAAAACTTATTAACCTTCTGATTCCTCATCATATGCCTAGCCTTTTCCCAACTATGATAAGGCCGGCTTCCAGTCTAAGCGGATGCAGCTGAATACCAGTACTTTACACTTAGCGACTGCCTATCTGCCCTCCACAACCCAGTTACTGGGTAATACGATACCTCTAGGTAACCGTCCAACTTAATCAACCATCCAATCCTAACCATCCACCTTCATCCACCTTCCTTTCCTTGTTTCTTCTTTCTCCTTTCCTTTTTTCTTGTTAAATTAACATTCTAATTATTATAAACAATTTATAAATTACGTAATGAACCTCCTAAAACTTTTTGGGCATGTAATAATGCAGATATTTTTAATAAATGAGCCTCTTTTTAAATGTGTAGCCTTTTCGTACAGTTTATCAACAGCCCGACTTCAGCCACTGCCTTTTCTTGTGCCATTCCCACGCTCCTGTGCCAGTCTCATCCAGGTTCTATACCCACGATGGTAATAATGTCGTCCGCCCATCTCACCGCCGGACGACCGACGCTTCGTAGTCCAGTTCTTGGACGCCTCTCGGTCACTGCCTGACATCGCAGCGCCTTGCCAGGTACCCTTAGTATTTTTAGGACCTCAAAATAAGAATTAGTTGAGGTTCACAAAAAGATGCGCAATCATTATATTAGAGTGTTCAATAATATTTAGGAGCGCAAAATGGAAATTATAAGAGGTTCAATTAAATACATGCCTTGCTCTAATCACACTTCCCCACATGCTACCATAATATCGAATGCCTGAGTGCTTATGGAAATGAGATTTTTTGTAGCTCGCAAACCATTTTGACATTATCTACCTCTCCATAGCTATTTTAATATCTCGGTCCCCGTTTCTCGTCTGTTACTCTCAATGAAGATATTGCTCCGACCGTAATAATTTATCTGACGTTCAGAAGTGCCGTGATAGCGTCCAGAAATGAATAAATGATTTCAAATATTCTCGAAAGCACGTAGGTGGAAACCCGGGTATGAGGAATTTAAGTAATTTTCTCGGATACTTAATAATTGTTACGTATACGATGTATATTATAATGTACTGTTTTTGTAAGTTTTCTTTTCATTTAGATTCCCAAAACATTTAGGCTCGTCGAAAACATTATGAGCGCTGCAGAGAGAGAGAGCTGCAGAGATTGAGATGCAGAGACAAAACATGGTACGTGTACGTGTCCAATGTTTTGTCTTTGCATCTCTAAGATCTAGGTTTTTTTTTGGTTGGTAGAGTATGTATATGTTATTTAGTCCATTTTTGTGCAGTTTTTTACTCGTATATCAAGCAAATCAATAAAACGTTAAGGTAACACAAAAATCCTTTTACTAAAACCTGAAAGTTAAAGATGAATTATTACCCGCTTTTCCGCTAAAGAATGGCGTCCTTACAAACACACATCCACAACACGAGCCTACTTTAAACCCATTAAAACTCTGACCTCACTTTAAAAAGGGATTTTAAAACGTTTTAATGGTACTTTGGAGTTCAAGAGTAACTCAATTGTAGCAGCAAAAGGTTGGCAACATGTGTGTTGATCGCGTTATAAACTGTGTGAGGCGATAACTAGACTCGTTAAGAGTTGCCTCCTGTTTTGAATAAATTGTGAATTATTCAGTTACTGTTGACTTTCGGAGATGTTCTTTGAGGAAAGCGGAATGTGGTAACAAGGAACTCTTAGTACGCATAATAATATGTACCTTTTACGTTAACGTTTTACTTGTGATCACAAATTATTCAAATGATTTATCAGTGGTGCCAAGACGCGTCTGATTTCTTAAATAGAATCCTTTTCTGAATCTTAAAGAATCTTCTTACTTTGCGTCGATTATGTGTAGTTTTCTGATGATATTATTATTTCATTGACTATATTGTGATTGGAGTGAGCCTGTCTTCGTGATATCACCCAGAAGACACTGACAAACGGAAGCTTCTCAATAGTGTACCTGCTTGTTTCTTCCTTGTGAAGCGGGTTCTCAGAAAAGACAAGTGGTACCGATCGATGCGGATGAATTAGGAGCTCTTCCAAAGATCAATCTGCAGCGATCTGTAGCGGCAGTCGGGCCCGAAAACCCGCTTTTTTATATAAGCATCTTTTTCGCATTATGTACACTATGGAGAAAGCTTCTGTTTATCAGTGCCTATTCGATATGCAATGAGCACAAATGTTACGAACCTCGCACAAATTTTAACTCGTTTGAAACGTTAGTGTGTGTTACAATTTTCGTGTTTAAAAAAATGTTTACTATTATCTTTTTCAGTAACCACGCGGACAAGCCGTTAGCCACATAACACACTGATAAACAGAAGCCCCGTCCATAGTGTTTATGAAATGAGCCCTATGTGACGAACTCCGTACTAATTTTGATCTGTCTGAAACGTTAGTGTGTGTGTTACAGTGTTCGTTTGTAAAGAAAAGGTTGACTATTTTCTTTTTCAGTAACCACGCGGACATTGTTACGTCATATTTCCATCCTAATTTAGAAGAGTCGCGTGGGTGTAGTGACTTTCTGGATTTTCATACATATTTGCCTTTGTTTCGTTTAACATATTTTATGTTCATGCATACGGAATGACGCATGTCCCGGAGATGTTGTAAACATTGGTTTGAACCCAAAGAATATGTTTTTTCCTGATCAGCCGACCTATCCTGTATGAGTCTCACCGTGAAAACTAGGTGAACTGAGCTGTCATTTCACCTGATGCTAGCGATTGACACTATTGACAGCTCACTTTAAACTCACTTCACCTAAGTTTTCACGGTGAGATCTTTACAGAATAGGTCGGCTGAAACCCGTGATCGTAAAAACATAATTAAATTGCGTGCTTGATTATGATGATAAAACATAGCCTAGCCTTTTCCCAACTATGTTGGGGTCGGCTTCAATAAAAAATAAAATAAAATCTCTCGAAGAGAGGAGGTTTGTGTCCCAGCAGTGGGAACATTGAAGACTGATTATGTTATGTAACTGAAAGGAGTCATTCGAGTGGAAACGAAAGTCAAGGGTATAAAGACCCTTGGTTGTTGTTGAAAGGGTTGAAAGCAAACGTGGTGATTGCAATAAGCCAACTTTTTCGTTAGCGATAGTTCCATGGTCCTAGCGGTCGAAACGGGACGCGGCCCGCGGGTAAAAACAAATGACGAGCACCCGACTGCAAAAGGAATTGCGTTGTCAAAGATGAGTCTGAAGATTTTTCTTTGAAGTGTTATTGATTTATTAACGCTGATAACGCCATAAAATAATCTTAAATATAAGTAGTAGGTACATTTAATAGCATTAAGCCGTGGCAGGCTTATCTTCGAGGCGGGAAGGTGGTTGGGACAGACTGGATGCGGAAGGCGGAGGACAGGGTATTGTGACGCAACCTGGGAGAGGCTTATGTCCAACAGTGGACTGCGATATTCTGAGTTGATTGATTGATTAAATGAGGCTTATCTTCAGACATTCGACTTTCTTACCAACAATTATGTTTGTTACTTCTACTATTACATAACCAGAAATATTTACTACCCACAATAAAACTGTAGCATCTACTTAACACTGAAACGTTACATCCTCACTATATGTTTTCACTTAGCAAATTGTCTCGGAACTAACACAGTATATGTGCTACCAAGTTTCTTAATTGCCACACATAAATACTGGTGTATGTAAACACGGGAGGAAGAAGATGGCACTTTGTTGCGACTACTTAGCTGAAATATGACCGTGATAAGCTTTCATTTCAATTTAATTATCATCTTGTTTTCGTGGAACTGCTTAATTATGTTTTCATAAACATAACATAACATCACAGTCAAATCAATCAGCTCAGCCTATCACAGTCCACTGCTAGACTTAGGCCTCCCAGGCTGCGCCACAACACGTTGTAATCCGCTTCCCGCATCCATTCTGTCCCAGCCACCTTCTTTAGTCCGGTTATCGGTCCTTTGACAAACATCAGCAAGCTATGTCGGTTCTTTTCCTGATAATTTCAATCCAGAGTTTATCCGTCGTCAAAGAGACTCCGAGCATGTCTCGCTCGACCTTGAATTTTAAGCTAACATCACGCCTGCAGGTAATCCTTGAAATGTTAGGCAGTGTGGTACGCAGTAGATCGGCCGCACTTGGCGATGGTACCCGCTAGGCATGACCAGTCAGGGGTGCGGCGAATGTACAAGTATCTCCCGGGCCCCCGACTCATGGTACTAAGGAACAGAGGGGTTTTAGCCGGTAGGAGTCCGATACAACTCTCCGTTCTTCCCAGACGGAGGGTACCTATCCAAGAGGATTTCCACACGAAAAAAAAAAACTAAAAAAAGCAGGTGTGTTCCTATAGTACCTACACCCACATTTTGCCTGTTATGTTTAAGTCCCATGTTATAGGGAGCGACCCTATTGCTAACAACCGGACACAAATCCAGGGCTGCTTCTGAGAAATTCCTGATGGAAAAACCCAATAACACTTTGCCCAACATGGGAATCGAACTCCAGGACCTCATGCTCACCTATAGATCAACGAGGCAGTTAGCATAATCAGCCTATAACGTTCCCGCTGCTAAGACATATGAAGTTGCATTGTTTCAATTATTTTTGTAAATGTAAGTATGTAAAATACATAATAGTGAAATACAGAAAGAAAATGCGTTTATAGGCGTAACAATTGGAGCAAAACAAAAAAAAAAAAATTACAGCCGGGACAAATGGCAGATGAAAAAAATGAGTTTATTAGCATACCAGCGGCCCGCCCCAGTTTCGCGCGGGTGCAATGTTTTTCGAATTTCATAAATTTTCTTTCATACAAACCTTGTCCTGACAATACCGAACACAACAAGAAAAGAATTATCCAATTTGGCGCAGTCATTCGGAAGTTATACGCTTACACACAGTTCGGCGACTTTGTTTATACTATGGTTGCGCCAACATTCAAATTTTGATTGACATCCGCTATTTCCTATATCCATCTCCTTTCCGCACATACCTCGCGAGTGAATAAGAAGATTCCGACCGCCATTTCTTGTCGCGAATCACTTCCGAATGTCTCCGCAACGCGTGCGCAATGGCGCCGATCCGCTCCGCACAAAAATATTGATATCTTTGGAATCACGGCATTTTCGCATGTACTATGGCTTATAAACAATAGTTTGTGTTTGTGTTTATCGTGTGAGGACAATAACTTGAAGCTCAGCTATCCCTGAACCTGGAAAAGTGAACCGGTGCACCGGCGACGACGCGAGCACGTGGCTCCAGTAAAGGTTTGTGCTTCCCTCCCTAATTTTCGGGTTGTGTTCTATTGTCCTACACCCACCGCAACTCGAAGTACCTACCGCCAAGCGTTTGTCAATTGTTTTGTTCCGCATCGCAAATACAGTCCACTAAATTAGCCCCTCGCGCCACCATTTTCTTTGGTCCCTCTCCCCGGATCGTTAGGTACTTATTTGAGTTAGGTACATAATTGTTGTAGTTATCGCATTAGTATTTACTCCTTATGGAATAAACGCACCGCACCGCAGTCGTACCTAACGCAATTCGTTGTTTGTTTCGACGCAAATTGTTCATCTATTACCTGCGTACGTACGTAATAATACCTACCTACGTACGTAGCTATAGATCGCTCGTACTTATTAGATATTCACTCGGAAGTCTAAAAGTATTTGTTTAACAGAAACAGAGACACAATCTAGTGGGTAAATTAGGATTGATTTAAAATTACCCGCAGTTCGTTTTTAACTACCTACCCACTTCAGTTAGAAATTGTCCGCGTCGCTGTTTTCCATCGCTTATTCACAAAAAAATACTTTCGTTTGTTTGTTTACCGCATTGTTAGTGTGTCATAATTGTTCACGATGCCTCCAAAGGACAACAAAGTTCAATTGAAACTTTTATATGCTAAAAGAGACATGCTATTTTCTCGCGTGCAATCTATTTGTGATAATGCACTTAAAACAGGTGATCTAGCTGTTAGAGATTCGTTCTTATGTTCTATAGAAAACTTGGATAGTTTGCGCACGGAATTTGAATCCGTAATTCATGACATTAACGTTTTAGAGTTAGAATTAAATCCAGAATACGCTGTGAGTTATCAAGCTTTGGCGTCATTTGATGATTTATTCTGTCGCATCAAACGCGTCGCGAGAAACTTGGAGAAGCCGTCTGTCCATCAGAGCCAGGCAAATCACACTCGCGATCGACCTAAATTACCGCCCATTCAGATACCTGAATTTAATGGTGATATACGCAATTGGAATCTGTTTATAGATAGTTTTGAAAACACTATAGATACGAACGTCTCTTTGACAGATCATGAAAAATTACACTATCTAGTTGAAAAGTTAACTGATAAAGCTAAAACTGTTTGTGCCGGCATTACTTTTAGTGCCGAAAATTATTCATTAATTTTAAAAACTTTAAAGTCTAAATACGAAGACAAAAGATTAGTAGCTAACGCATATTTAGATCAGTTATTCGACTTGAAAAATATTACAGTTGGTAATGAACATAATTTAGAGAAGTTTTTAGATACTTTTGCATCATCTGTTCGCGCAGTAAAGAACCTGAAGGTCGATGACCTCTGCGACTTTTTGTTTTTGTATTTGGGTTTAAAGAAGTTAGATAGTGAAACTGTTCGTTTATTTGAAATGAACCATCGCAGTAGTAAACTGCCAAAATTCAATGATTTAGAATGTTTTGTTCGCGATCAAATTAAAATATTACAACGCACTTCGTCAATCCATGAAGTTACGAAGAAGGTAGTTACTAAGTCCGACCGTCGAACGGATGCGCCTTCGAAGTCACAAAAGTCGACACATACTTATGTGAATACCGCACAGGCTGCACCTGTACAATCTATTTGTTCTTTGTGTAATAGTCAACATTCGCAATTGTACAAGTGTTCTGGTTTCTTAAAATTTACGCCTTATGAGCGTTATAAGTTTGTTCGCGAAAACAATTTGTGTTTTAACTGCCTAAGTGACAAGCATCGGGTTACGTCTTGTAATAGTAGTCAAAGTTGTCGTAAGTGCCCTTCAAAGCACCACACTTTACTTCACATGGAGAAAAGTTCTAATAATGCCGCATCCAATGTGAGCACGGTTAGTTTATCAAGCGGTGACTCGTCGTCGCAGACAGTCAGTGCGAACTCTGCGGCCGCTACGCAGCCGCAGCCAGCGCGCGACATTACTCGCTCGCAGACCGCCGTGAGTGACGTCACGTTGTGTTCGATGTCCGCAAGCAGTGCGTGTACTACCGTGGTGCTCGCGACCGCTCACGTTGTTGTTGATGATGCTTTAGGTAATCCGTGTCTTGTTCGAGCGTTGTTAGATTGCGCCTCGCAGAGTAATTTTTTAACTCAAAATTGTTGTCAACGCCTTGGGTTTAGTATTAATAACCGGCCAGCCCGCTCAGTAGTTAAGGGGTTCGGTGGTTTAAAATCAACCATTCATGGTTCGATTAAAATTAAATTTGCATCGCGTTTTAATTCCGATATTTGTTTTGATATGGATTCGCTTGTCGTAGATAAAATTACGGAACAACTGCCTACTGTCCCTGTTGACACGTCTTTATTGTCCAAATTTAAAGACCTACCGTTGGCAGATGAATCTTATGGTGTCCCTGGAGACGTCGATATGTTGATCGGAGCATCGATTCTCCCGCACCTCCAGTTATCGCGTAAGATTCAAGGTAATTCGTCGTATCCCGCACCGCACGCCCTAGAAACAGTTCTAGGTTTTGTTATTGTTGGTTCCGCACCCGCACATTTAGATAGTTTCTCGACTGTGGCTCACTGCTGCACTGTTGAGCCGCCGCTGGAGTCTACCATCCGCAGGTTCTGGGAAATTGAAGAGGTCAATGTCCCGCCTATCCTAAGCCCTGATGATAAGGTGGCTGAGGAGATTTATTGTCGCACGACTACTCGAGATGATGATGGTCGTTATGTTGTCTCGCTTCCATTCAAGGGGGATATTTTTTCGCTCGGTGACTCCTACGCTTCCGCTGAAAAACGCTTTTCTTGTTTAGAACGTAAGATGCAAGTATCTCCGAAGTTGAAGCAAGCCTATGATGAGGTTGTTATCGAATACCTAGATAAAGGTTACATCTCACCTGCGCCCGTCGCCGAGACTGACGAGACTTGCGATCATCCTTCTTACATCATCCCGCACCACGGAGTTATTAGAGAAGACAAGCTTACTACTAAGCTTCGCGTGGTTATGGACGGCAGTGCTAAGACTAGCACTTCTGTATCGCTCAATGATATTTTGTATTGTGGTCAAAACCTTCAAGGTAACTTATTCAACATTATTGTAAATTTCCGCTTGTTTGCTGTCGCGCTTTCCGCCGACATAAGGCAAATGTTTCTTTCTATTGGTATTCGCGAATGCGACCGCAAATTTCAACGTTTTTTGTATAGATTTTCACCTCAAGAACCTCTGAAAGTTTACGAATTTAATCGTGTTTGTTTTGGGCTTAAGTCGAGTCCTTTCCATGCGCTTCGCACTATCAAGCAATTAGCCGCTGATGAGGGTGAAAGATTCCCAAAAGCGAAAGATACTATTGAAACTGGGCTATACATGGATGACTTTGTTTATAGTGTAGCCAGCGAGGCAGAAGCCGTTGAGACCGCCGCTCAAGTAATAAGTCTTATGAAAGCCGGTCAGTTTGATCTTGTGAAGTGGACAAGTAACTCGCAAACCGCTCTAGATTCAATTCCACTATCACACCAATTATCTTCGGTGAAGGAATTTGAAAGTGATGATACGCACAAGGTTCTAGGCTTAAGTTGGTCACCCGCGTCTGATATGTTCAGTCTTAAAGTTAGTTCGACTCCGCAAATTTGTACTAAGCGCATTATCCTATCGTGTGTAGCACGTATATGGGATGTTATGGGATTTGTAGCTCCCGTCGTTTTATATGCCAAGTTGCTTATAAAGGAACTTTGGCTTTCCAATAGCGATTGGGACGACCCCGCGCCCGACAATATTGTTAAATTGTGGGCTCGCTTTCGGAAAGAGCTTCCATTGCTCGATCAAATAAAAATTCCACGCCATGTCGGTATATTGTCAGACAGTATAGTTACTGTTGTAGGCTTCGCAGACGCCAGTGAAAAGGCTTACGGGGGAGTAGTTTATTTTCACGTTTTGAATGCTGACAAGGTCTCGGTTAGTCTTATAAGCGCTAAATCCAAGGTCTCTCCTCGCAAGGTCGTTTCTCTAGCGCGCCTGGAGCTGTGCGCTATACTTTTGTTAGTGCAATTAATCAGCTCTATTGTCAATGCTTGTAAGCACCGCATTAATATTGAAAGAATTATGGCTTTTTCTGACTCTACTGTAGCTTTGTGTTGGGCACATTCTTCGCCCCATCGCTGGGACACATTCGTCGCCAATAGGGTGGCTAAAATTCAGTCCGAATTACCACCACAAAATCTCTTTCACGTTGCTGGCACAGATAATCCCGCCGATTGTCTCTCCCGTGGATTGCTCCCTTCGCAAATTCTAGATCATCCGCTATGGTTCTGCGCTCCACCTTGGATTCATAGCGTGCTTGAGGAATGGCCGGTTAGGCCTTTTAACCCAGCTGCCGTTTCAGAACCACCCGAGGAGAAGAAGCATTCGCTTGTAGTTTCGGTTCCACGTGAAGAGTCGATTATTTTATCGTTGTCTAATCGCGTCTCGTCTTGGTCGAGACTTTTGCGTTGTGTGGTGTATGTCTGTCGTTTTCTAAAATTGTTAACCACGCGCGGTAATATAACCGCCGCTGATCTGGATAAAGCTGAGTCAGTCGTGCTTCGTGAACTACAGAGATTTCATTTCGCATCAGAATTTAGTAGTTTAGAGTCCAATAAACCTTGTAGTCGCGCTTTTCAACATTTGAAACCTTTTTTGCAGAATAGTCTCATTCGAGTAGGTGGTCGTTTGAGAAATTCCGATTTGGGATTTGAGCAAAAACATCCAGTAGTTTTACCCCGCAAGGACCATATTTTAGATTTGATTGTAGATTATCATCATAAGGTGAATTGTCACGCAGGTCCGGACTTGTTGATGTCTATCCTTAGACAAAAGTATTGGATACTTTCAGCTCGCAATTTGATTCGCGCTAGAGTGCACAAATGTGTGCCCTGTTTTAAACTTCGCCCGCGTT
The DNA here is from genome assembly GCA_963669345.1 of Gortyna flavago. NCBI lineage: Eukaryota > Metazoa > Arthropoda > Insecta > Lepidoptera > Noctuidae > Gortyna > Gortyna flavago. The sequence continues at coordinate 15,455,278 of OY770129.1, forward strand.
TTATCGCGCCTGAAATGGCCGATCACCGCTCTTGTCGTGTTGTTCAATCCGTTAAACCTTTCGTACACACCGGCACAGACTTCGCCGGCCCGTTTAGGGTAACTATTGCCCGTGGTCGTGGTAACTATACGCTCCACAAAGGCTTACGTTTGTCTATTTATTTGTATGACAACTCGTGCGGTTCACATAGAATTGACCGGTGATTTAAGTACGCAAAGTTTTATGTCCGCGTTTAAGCGTTTTTTGTCGCGCCGTGGTCCCGTCAAACGCTTATATTCGGACAACGGCACTAATTATGTCGGAGCTCGCCGTAGTATCTCGGAGTTACACGCATTCTTGCGCTCAAGGTATTATCAGAGTGAATTCGCTCATGTTTTGGCCGAAAATCGTATTGAATGGCATTTTAATACCCCCGCTGCTAGTCACTTTGGTGGTAATTGGGAGGCTAATATCAAGAGCCTCAAGTCGCATCTGTTCCGCGTTGTAGGCGCGCAGATTCTCTCTTATGAGGAGCTGAGTACTGTACTCGCTCAGATAGAGGCAGTAATGAATACTCGTCCACTTTGTCGAACTCTATCTAGTGACCCGTCGGAGTCTTTAGCGTTAACGCCGGCTCACTTCTTAACCACGACTCCTCTTAAGTATTTGCCCGCTACGGATGTTGACGAAGACAGACTGCATCTCCTAAAACGTCACGCTCTTTTAGATAGATTAGTTCAATCCTTTTGGAGGCGTTGGAGAACAGATTATTTGCACACGCTGCAGTCGCGTCAAAAATGGAATACTCCATCGAATCCAGTCACCGCTGGTACTGTAGTAGTTTTAATGACCGAAAGTGCGCCCCCTCTACACTGGCCTCTAGGTGTAGTGGAGGAAGTTTTCCCTGATTCAAAGGGAGTAACGCGTATAGTCAGAGTTAAAACCGCAACCGGTTCGTATTTACGTCCGGTTATTCGCCTCTGTCCTCTGCCTAATCAGCAGCAGGTTTCAAATTAGTTAAGTAGTTATAGTAACGCTTTATATGTAGTTTAGGAATAGGTTAACAGTTAAAGGTTATTCCAGAACTTAGTTATTTGATTAGTTTCGCTTATTGTTTTTGAAGGTAACCCTTCAAACCCGGGGGGAATGGTTGCGCCAACATTCAAATTTTGATTGACATCCGCTATTTCCTATATCCATCTCCTTTCCGCACATACCTCGCGAGTGAATAAGAAGATTCCGACCGCCATTTCTTGTCGCGAATCACTTCCGAATGTCTCCGCAACGCGTGCGCAATGGCGCCGATCCGCTCCGCACAAAAATATTGATATCTTTGGAATCACGGCATTTTCGCATGTACTATGGCTTATAAACAATAGTTTGTGTTTGTGTTTATCGTGTGAGGACAATAACTTGAAGCTCAGCTATCCCTGAACCTGGAAAAGTGAACCGGTGCACCGGCGACGACGCGAGCACGTGGCTCCAGTAAAGGTTTGTGCTTCCCTCCCTAATTTTCGGGTTGTGTTCTATTGTCCTACACCCACCGCAACTCGAAGTACCTACCGCCAAGCGTTTGTCAATTGTTTTGTTCCGCATCGCAAATACAGTCCACTAAATTAGCCCCTCGCGCCACCATACTATGTAAGGAAAAACTGTACCAAAACAAAAATCTCATTTGGACAGCATAATAATAAAAGCTGTCTGATTGTCTTTCCTCTTCTTTCTTCTTCATGTGGTATTGATTGTTAGCCACGAAGCACTGCAATAATACAAATGCATTGTTACATTAAACAAAGCTTCTCTAATAGCATCTAAAGCCGATTCACACGATCGATAGTACTGGCCGCACATTAGCACAGTAGCATAGAGAATGATAATAGTGTTTGCACAGTACGGATGTGGTTTAGAACGAACTGAGTATTCGACAAATCATTACAAGTACATGCCACACACACACACACACACACAGGTACTTGTGTCTGCGCACACAATTGTGCACTGAAGGCTGGTTTCCATTGAGATTGACTCCCGTGACCGCATTTACAAAAAAAAGCATGGCAAGAAGTTTGTATTTTTTGCAACAGTTCATCGAATATATACGCTTCGCCATTCGAGAGTAAGAATATAAAATATTTTGAAACATTTGTTATGCGTTTACAATAAAGCACAAAATAATAACTTTCACTTGACCGTACACTCCTTAATGGGTTCTCCCATATCCCTTTATTTTTCTTTTCACGTTTTCGCAATCATTTTCTTTTTAAAAGCAAAGCCAACAATAGAGTTTCCCCGTCAGAATCCATTTTGTTAATGATATTTCCGAAACGACAACGCAATTGTGTGACGTCTGCGCCGCGTTAGCGCAGTGTTCTATTGACTCCAGAGGAAAGGCCGCACAACGCGACGCCTGCGCCGATTTGTCGCGGCGTCTGCGCTGCGCATACGTTTATCAAACGCCTACGCTGGACAAACGCTAGTGTGAAGGCGCTCTTAACCATACATTTTTGACGTTGAATTAAACGAAGCGACTATGACGATGTGATACTGTAAGATTTCCAATATAAATGGACCTCTAATACGACAAAAGATACTAACTCAAAACAAAGAACCTCCACATAGGTAAATCCGCTGTATCGTCCATTGTCTAATACTCGTATCATCATAATCAGCCTATAATGTTCCCACTGCTGGGACACAGGCCTCCTCTCTGTGAGAGGGAGTGGGCCGTAATCCACCACGCGGGCCCAGTGCGGGTTGGTAGATGTCACATGTCTTCGAATTTCTGGTTACATGACATGCCGGTTTCCTCACGATGTTTTCCTTCACCGTTTTGAGAGCAGTGGTGATGAAATAATTTACACAAAGTAAAGCGCCTCTCTGGGTTCGAAACCTACGACCTATAACTCGTAAGTAGCGACCGATACCACTGGGCCACCGCTGCTAATACTCGTATAGACATTAGAAATAGAACAGTGCAACTGCAATCCATTTTATTGCTAGCCCACATACCCGATATCGTTTCGGGAATCCCACTATGCATTCTCCCAGATGCTACCGAATCGTAATAAAGGATAATTTAAGATTAACTCGGAAAATCAGAAAATATTTTATGTGCCTCCTATCCAATACAAAGCACGTCTGCTATAGAAAATTTACGATACGAAAGTCAGGTTTTACAATACATTAGGTAATTGTGAGTTTCTGTACGATTTGCTCAACATTCGGAATAATAAATATTTTAAATACTCGAAGTTTTCTCGTTTGGTAACGTTGGTTGTGACTTTTAAACGGTTATTTGAAGTTGGAACATAGTTGGACGGTATTTCGAATTATCGTTTGGGTTACCGACTTGACTGGAAACTGAAAAGTAGCTTTCATTCAGTTGGACGAAGGAGTGTAAGGAATGTTATTTCAAGTTAAACAAATACGAACTTTATTTTACTGGTAATTAAGTTGATTTCACAGTGAATAGCACCATTGAAAAAAATATGATAATTTTTTAAGTTGTAGCTTAAACTGAACTTTATTGTGTAGTAATTAAAGTTATTTTTCCATAAACTCATATTTGTTTACATGTTTGGCAAATAAATCGCAAACGCAGATTAGTTGTATTATACCCTCAAATACATACATAAACTCACGCCTTCTTCCCATGGGGATAGGCAGAAACTACGGCACGTTACCTGCTACGATCCTTATATACTCCTTTCGCTTCGTTTACGTTCATTTCGTAACATCTATCACTGCGTAACACACTATCAATATCTAACAATTTGAATCATTTTGAAGGATACTGCTAATCCTTTGCTTTACTTGTGCTAAAAATTTGTCTGCTCAATAAAGTAGATAACGCAATGTATGTTGTTTAACTGTCAACATGAAAGCCAATGCTACTGTTAATGTCTCACGCAACTACCCCGCTGCTGTACTATATGCACCTGACTTTTCTGAAGAACACCAGCAATAAGTTGTATAAACTGTACTATATAGAACCATGCTAACTTTTTTTTTTTTTTAATATATATTAACTAACTTATTACACAAATAAATACAAAAACAAAGGACACCTAGGCGTCGAAGTACTCGTCCGCATCGCTGTCATCCGGAAACTTGCCCAGAATACTGGCAGCATTGCCACGTTGAATAGCAATGCTAATTCTTTGCCAAAGAACGACCCAGCCCTCTGGTCACGTGTAGTGTTGACTAACCGGCTAGAAATTTCCTTAAAAAGGAGACGCGCTCTCGGGCCCCATGACCCGAGCGTTTCGACCCCAAACGGCTCAAAGCTGTAGTTGCCTATAAGGTTACAGTATTTGCGCCGCTTGAGGGTCTCAGCAGCCGCAGCAGCGGCACAAGCACAGCCCGCCGTGCTAGGAACAGGAGATGGCGCAATGGTATCGACACAAACTGTACTATTATATTATGTCCTTCTAGTACGTCCTCCCGGCGTTTTGTATTATCCCATTAAAGAGAACAAGAGAAGATACGTTCGTCTTTTTAACAACAGTAAAGTCCTCTAGACCGTATTTCGGCTACGGCGGCTAATCTCAACGGAGACTAGCCTTCGGCGCGGGAGATACCTATTATAGTGCATAATAAATAAAATTTATTTAAATAATAAGTTTACAAAAATTGTAAATATGGTTCAGTAGTATATATTAATCTAGGCCTATAATAGGACTATAATAATCTGGATATAGACTATGGTATGAAATATATGAGATTAAAGTCAAAAATAGAACTCTGAAGGTAATAAGTGTGCGCGCAGACACAAGTGCACTCTCTCTTCCCTCACTCTCATAATCCGATGTGACGGCAATCCGACGCGACCGGAGAGAGATCAGGCGCAGGACTATCAGCTTAACGTGCTTTCTGAGGCACGCGGATATCACACCGCCAACTTCAAAACTCCTTGCTGTTACTAAGAAATTCCTAATGGAAAAACTCAATAACACATTGCCCGACCCGGGAATCGAACCGGGACCCCACGAGACCAACGGGGCAGTTCACAACAGTACACACTTTATGAACCTCATAAAAAAACTGTTTTATTTGAGAGCTCATAATTACGTTAATGGGGATGATTCAATCGTTATCAGCGAACCATAAAAATACAATAATGTAAATGCGAGTATTTAACTTTTCACTTAACGAAATAATTATTCAGGATATGGCGAAAGGTTATTCAATTTAATGTAACATAATTATGGCCCAGAAATAATTATTCGTCCCGGACGGGAACTCATAATTGTATAAGCATTCATTTATGGCGTGTTATGAAAAGGTCTTCTTCTAAATTAATTTCAGATGTACGGGTAAAGTATTCTAATATTCTGAACTAACTGTGATATGTGAGTTTTAATAAAAGTTTAGCGTTCTGTTAGGTTTAATAAATGGATGACCTTTTAAGGGGCTTCCAGGAACTAAACGCAAAAAACGCAAGTTTTAGAAACAATAAAAGTATGTGATCGACTACAGTAAACAAAATCAGAAAAAATTGGATAGTGTATTGAAAATATAATACAACTAATTTGATACTACAGAAAAAAATTATGATGATACCTCGGGGGCCCGTGGCTAAATAATAACAGCCGCACAGGTCGATCGATCTTGCCGCGGTTGGTCTGTGGATGGGTGACCATCTTTACATACCGTGTCCCCTCCGTGCCTCGGAAAGCACGTTAAGCCGTTGGTCCCGGCTGTCATTCGTGGATCTTTGACAGTCGTTACGGGTAGTCAGCAGCCCGAAAGTCTGCCAACCAGTCTTACCAAGGGGTATCGTATTACCCAGTAACTGGGTTGTGGAGGTCAGATAGGCAGTCGCTCCATGTAAAATACTGGTATTCTGCTGCATCCGGTTAGACTGGAAGCCGACCCCAACATAGTTGGGAAAAGGCTAGGCAGATGACCACTAAAAACTTTCTTTTTACAATAAAAACCATACTAATATACATACAATCAATACATATAATCATTATGATTTTTTTGTCAGACTATTCTACAAGCAACATACTAAAGCACTAGTATTTTAGTGTTTTAGTCCAAATAATAGATTTTTTGTAAATACATGATTGCTTCATATTTTGCAATAAATTACCAGCGTTGTGTCATCGCGCTTCTTTTTCTTTTCTATGCAGTCCGACAGTGACCGCGCTTTAGGTCATGTAGTCGTAATTTTATTTGAAAACTTTGCTTAAGTTGTTTTTGTATGGCATTCATATTACTTGTAAATTCTGTATGAGATAATTTTATAAATCAGAAAAAGGGGCGCTGTGTGTCTGGACACACATAGAGGGTGTGCCTACCGCGGAAAATTGACCATCCGAATCTGGGCTAGGAAAGGCCTCAGTACTCATCGATTTTACCCTCATGTTTGTTCACTGTTCGGTATGAGAAACATCGTGAAGAAACCTACAATTATTGTTGAATTGGTACAAGCAATCAATAATCAAGTGCCTTTCCTTTTGAAACACATTATATAATACACACTGATTACACAAAGCTCCAAACAAGACATTATAATTTACACCATCCCTTAATTCCCCTATCTATATATATTATAAATTAAAGTCGCTTTTCGTGAATGTCTGTGTGACCGCGTTGTTTTATTAAATTTTGCAACGTATTTTGATGCGGCTTTCACCATCATTTATTAATAGAGGTTATATACCTCTAGCCTAACCTGTGCAAGAAATTAATATTAAACTTACGTTCAGGATTTTTTTTTAATCAGTGTGCATACTGTAACAGTGAATTCAGTTCATGATTCATACTAAATACTTTATTGCACTTTTCTATGAAACAGCTTTTTTTTAATAACCTACGAATACTTTCTACGCTGAGTAGAATCATGTGTTGAATTCATGGTTACAGTTTGCGCACTGGTTATTTTTTTTCTCCTGTATAATAAAGAAATCTTGATGTTCTACCAAGTCGTAAAAACCGTGCTAAGCAGGGGCGTGTCGCTAGTCAAATATTATAATCCACTCACATACCTACTTTATCAGAAACAAAAAACTTCGAACATGATTTACGCTCCTAATTCCCGACACGATTACGGCCGAACTGCCGAACCCAACTCGCGAACTTACCGATATAAATATCAAAAACAACATTTACATGGCTCTTTAGTATTCTCCGTGTGTCGTCAACTTTAGTAACATTTCACCCGGCAAGACACTTTTGCCGTGACTAAATCATACGCGGGTGCGTGATCGAGAATTTTTTCTGTTAGTGTAGTGGAAGCTAAGCGAGAAAAGCGAAAATTTATAGCTTATGCGTAGAAGCAAGTTGTCTCTGGAATAAAGAGCTATTTGGTGATAGATCGTGCCGTGGTGAAAATATTATAAGGTATAACACCTTTAAATAGACCCAACTTTGAAATCAACTTAAACTCAACTTAAACCATTAATTTCAATCAAACCACTTACAGGTACTTTTAAATTGTCATGGAGTCGGAATAACATCAATTTGAAACTTTAATTTGAATTGAGTTTAGGTGAAGTGAGCAATCATTTTTATAATTTTACAGCTAAGAAAAACTAGTTCGCCGAAGCTCTTCGGACGTAAGTCAAGCGGGAAAGCTAATTGCGTTAAAACTTTAGTCTTCGCAGAAATCCACGAAGAGTTGCACCTCATTCTTTTAAACTGAACTGTAATACTCTCTTGAGGGACTGAGGGTGTTTGACTACGAAGACGCAACAGCATCTGGACTTAGAAATAAAGAGGTTAATGTTGAAAACTCGTTTCTCCGCGGTTTTGTCTTTAAAATAATCTGTACCTACTAATAATATAATACAATAAAACCGAAGAGTTTGTTTTTTTTTTGTTTAAAGGCGTTAATATCTAGTACAAAAAAAAAAATGTATATTGTGTTGTGTATTGTTGTGTATTGTTTGTTATATGAAAATTCTTCAAGTATCAGGAAAAGAGTAAGTATGGCATTGATTATTTTGAAAATGTTTGGCTTTAAGATCATCACCTCCGTCACCTAAATACACTCTCGGACTCACATATCGAGCGACCGTGCAATTCTATGTGAGGTTATAGGCCTAAATAAAACATCAAAATAATTATATATCATAATCATAATCAGCCTATAAATGTTCCCACTGTTGAGACACATACCTCCTTTCTGTGAAAGAGATTTTTTCTTTTTCAGAGCTAAAGAAAAAGTTTTTATGCATTTTTTATGCGGACATACCTGGCAATCATTTTGGTGTCGCCATTGTTCGGAATTTGAATTCACGACCAGTTAAAAGCGACTTCTATACAAAAATTGCAGGGTGCCCCGATTTAGGAATCCGGGAATGTATGTATGATATTCGCAATATAAAGATCGATGTGTCATGTCAGAGTGATCGTTCTGTATCGCCATTTATATTGGCACACAAAGTGTAGACATAGCATAACGTAATCATGACTTGTTTCCCCCAAGGGCATGGGCTGAGGTTTGCCGACAGTACACATTTCGCTATCTATGCCTCATGTAATAGGGGGCGAGCCTATTGCCATCACCGGGACACACATCCAGACTCCGGGCTGTTACTGAGAAATTCCAGATAGAAAAACCCAATACCCGAACTGGGAATCGAATCCGATGCTGAGCAGTAGCGCTTGCAACCTCTAGACCAACGAGCCATAGACATAGGTAAATTCGAATTTTCAAAAAGATGTTAGTTCCGAAAGAAAACTGTTACAAAGTGCGAAATCGCGAAAGCTTTATTTATTTCGCCAACACACCAAAACTTTTACTGAAACCAAATTATTTATATTTACTGCCTTTTGAAATTCAAAACCCAAGAGAAATAAAGCTACTAATACATATTCGCCGATCTTTCAGTGTATCGTGGCCACAATACCTGAGTGCTGACCATAGCTCGCCACGCACCCTGAGGCACACACACTATGAATAAGTCATGCCCTCCGAATACGTAATGTACCTAGTTATACGGTCCAACTAAAGATTTACTGAAGGTGAAATTTTGAATTCTGTTTCGCACTTCGTTGGATATGGTGTGAAAAACTAGATATTATCATAACAAGGGTAAAACTGAATATTTTTTCCAGTTACCTAGTGAAAATGGATTTTTTTAAATGACATGTTGATAATAAATTATGTCGTGATTATTAAGGTATTAAAAAAAAAATCTGTTTAATTTGTTTTTCATAGTTTCCTCACGAAATCGTAATAGTAAAATATTTTTTATTTTCTGTGTCTGTGCCTCTATGCCGCTGTACATAGTTACAACATTATGTTATAAAAATAGCTTAAAAATAATTTTAAACGCTACTAATTAAAATAAAATTAACTAAAAAGTGATCTTTTCAACATTTTACAAGAAGTGAAATCTGTAATTTTTCAAATTTTGTGCACAATAAAAATACAAATGACATTACACAAAGAAAAATGCTTATAAAGCTAGTTCTAGGTATAAAAACATCACTATAAATTTTTTAATTTAAAAGAAAATAAACTTCTTGAGAAGTTAGTAACGTTAGAAGCGCACGGACAAAAATATTAATAACCTTGTAAGTTGCTTGCCGCGGTTGGTCCTTGGATGGGTGATCATCTTTATATACCAAGACATCTCCGTGCCTCGGCCAACACGTTAAGCCATTGGTCCTGGCTAGCGGCTGTCATTCGTAAAACTTTGGCAGTCGTTACGGGTCGTCAGAAGTCCAAAAGTCTGACAATCAGTGTTACCAAGGGGTATCGTATTACCCAGTAACTGGCTTGTGGAGGTCAGACAGGCATTCGCTTCATATAAAATACTGATATTCAGCTGCATCCGGTTAGACTGGAAGCCGAATTAACACTTCCTAACCCAAAGAAAATATATTTAATATGGTCAATTTTTTTTTTGAAGCTCATCTTATAATTTTATTACTCACCTACATCGTGTATTATATCCTTAATATCCCGAAATCGTTCGTTCAAAGGATACTAAATACACTCCAGCTTTAATAACACTCCCCGCACTATAGGCATAAAAGCCCATTAACATAACATAACATTAACATACATAGGTACAGACGCCAGCACATCAAGTTACTACAATCTGTCTAATTTCTTTGATAGATTTTCAACTTTATTGCTAAAGTATAAGGTTCAATGTTGATTGGGAAAATTAGACAGTTTCGGGTAGGTTGATGTGCTGGCGTCTGTACATATTAGGTAACAAAGTTCTTACAATAGGCTCCTACGCTTACACGCTAGCCATCCTAGCTAAAGTTAGGGCAATAGAATTCTCTCTGAAACTCCGCAGGCACTATATTATAAAATATTTAGTCCCATTCATGGCTCCATGCGATTTGAAATTGTTTGCATACATATTGCCTTTTTGCTCGCGGAGTAATTCCGCAAGAATTGGAATTCACATCCGATGCATTTTAAAATGTTGAAGCTACTCATAACTTTGTTGACAGAAAAATGGTTTTGGGATAAAAGAACGAAATGTGCATTTATTACTTATTGATTTGAAAATGTAACCAAGTATTGCCTGTCATGTAAGTAATGTTTGTTAAATAATTGTCATTTCTTTTCGCAAAGATAATTTTAGGCCAAAATATCGTGTGGTGACGAAGAGGTTATACCGCAGTATTTGTTAGATATTTATCTTTTATCTAGCATAGGGCAGCAAAATCTTGAGCTCATAAAATACATTGATGACATAATAAATGCTTTGTTGTGGTAACCCCTCACGTGGTGATCACAAAAATGAAATACCAGTCAAGTCTGGTAACCGCTTTGACGAGGCTCCCGCCCCTTTTCGGACCACTTGCGTTTATACCACGATTTCACCCTAATTTATTATAAATAGATCTCTCTTCACAAACCCACATAAAACTGTGACTGTTTCGTAATCTATACAATATTTCCTATTCGTTCTTCTGACTTTTATGTAATTTGGTTTATAATAAAACGAGATTATTTCAAACTAAAAACAAGTTGGTTCCTTGGAGACCGTGTCATTTAGTTGTCTTTAACCCAACAATTAATGAACTCATTTCATCACTTTACAGGCTAATGATGACGTATTTTTACGAAACTAGTTAATATTTATGCTGCACTGGTCTGGATTTACTCATACCTACTATTTAATATTATAAATGTGAAAGTGTGTCTGTCTGTCTGTTACCTCTTCACGCTTAAACCGCTGAACCGCGATTTAGATGAAATTTGGTATAGAGATAGTTTGAGTCCCGGGAAAGGACATAGGATAGTTTTTATCCCGATATTCGCCCGGGAAACTTATGCGGATGAAACCGAGGAGCGCTGCTAGTAATTAATAAAAGAGGCCTTTTCCCTGCAGTGAGACAGTAATAGACTGGTAAAAACACCGGCCAAGTGAGAGTTGGACTTGCACATGAAAAGTTCAGTACCACCATACAATATGTATAACACTACATTTAAAATAACGGCAAAAAAATCACGTTTGTTGTATGGGAGCCCCCTTTAAATATTTATTTTATTCTGTTTTCAGTATTTGTTGTTATAGCGGCAACAAAAATACACATTCTGTGAAAATTTCAACTGTCAATAGCTAGCACGGTTCATGAGATACAGCCTGGTGACAGACGGACAGACGGACAGTGGAGTCTTAGTAATAGGGTCCAGTTTTTACGTTTTAAGTACGGAACCCTAAAAAACTAGTTTGAAAAGCTAAGCTAACTAGGCCAAAAGATTGCTGTTGCTATTCAAGTAAATACTTATTAGGCAATGGTCTGGCACGCTGCCAATACAGAGTGCAGTTATATCAACTATTATGCCAAATGCGGTTTTAAATACCGACTCGGTACTGATCTTGGTCTTATAGATGTGAAATAGGGTTGGATTCCCGAGGGTTTTATTTTGTGTGATGAAAAGTAGGTATAACTTTACGTTGCAGGTAAAGTATTTTTATAAGATTAAACTAACTTACCTTAAGGGAAGTTCTATCTTAATTATACGAAGCTCCTAGTCTGAGACGGTTATTACGGTTTTTGTGACTAAGCGCTGGTTGTATAGACGCCAGCACATCAACCTACTACAATCTGTCAAATTTCTTTGATAGATTTTGAACTTTATCGCTAAAGTATAAGGTTCAACGTTGATTGGGAAAATTTGACAGTTTCGGGTAGGTTGATGTGCTGGCGTCTGTACAATCAGCGTTACTATTCGTATTAACCCGTTCGGACAAGGATAGAGTATAAAGGTGTTTTTTCAGGGCATACATCATCATCATCTGCCTAGCCTTTTCCCAACATTGTTGGGGTCGGCTTCCAGTCTAACCGGATGCAGCTAAATACCAGTATTTTTTATGGAGCAACTGCCTATCTGACCTCCACAAACCTGTTACTGGGTAATACGATACCGATACCCCTTAGTAAGACAGGTTGTTAGACTTTCGGGCTTCTGACGACCCGTAACGACTGCCAAAGATCCACGAATGACAGCCGGGACCAACGGCTTAACGTGCTTTCCGAGGCACGGAGGGGTCTTGGTATGTAAAGATGGTCACCCATCTACGGACCAACCGCGGCAAGCGTAGATTAACCTGATCTATCGACCCGTGCGGCTGTTATTACTTAGCCGCAAGCCCCCCCTGTTAAGGTAGTTAAGCCGACCTCAACATAGTTGGGAAAAGGCTAGGCAGATGAATAACTACCATACGCCTGTATTCCCTAAAGGGATAATCAAAGGCGTATCAGTACAACCACATTTCGCCAGTTATAAAGTTCCATGGCGAGCCTATTTATTAGTTTGTACTTGTAAAACCGAAGTACACTAAAACTGACTATGACGTCATAGAAGGCCGCTTCTATCGAAGTAGGTTAAAAATTCATGTTCCATTAGCAGCTGTGAACAATATTTCAAAAAACCCGGTTTCCAGTTCATGCTTTGAAGAGGGAAATTCAAAGGGGGAATGTTTGAAAGACGCGAGGCAAGCGCATTGTTTCCCAAAGATTCTCATTTTGCAGCGGTAAAAATACGAGTAGCTTTATATTTTACAGCTTTTTAACTTTTAGATGGCACTGGACACTTCTGGAGTACTCCGACGATTCATAACTGTTCTTCGGAATTAATTTTATTGTTTCTTGCTTCTGCTTTGACGCTCGGTTTGCATCTTTTGTAACTTTTATAGTGCGTATATGAATTATTTTGTTTCTAAATGGGACAAAAAGTATTTTTGTTTCACTTGTTGGTTTATACTCGTAAGTAAGACTTGGCTTATTACAGTGCAACTTTATTCCAATACTCTTTCGAGTCTGATCTGGAAATAGTTTTATTTGGCATTAATGGAAGTTTTTACCCCGTGTTCACACACTAAGGTATAAAACATATCTACATACTCATACATAAAATCACGCCTTCTTCCCAGAGGGGTAGGCACTGGGGGGAAGCTACTGAACGCCGTCTGTTACGATCCTAACATACTCCTAAAAAAACAACAAATACAAAAAAGCAAACAAAACAAAAACATAAAATATAATTATTTATCGTTTCCACTTAAAGAATTTGCGTATAATACAAAGTAAATACAAAGCTTGAAGAAAACTTAACAAAACAATATTTTACCCAAAATAAACACTAGAATACACCAAATACTGAAAGTATTTTTATAAACCAGACGACAATAAAAACAAATAAGTAAGGTTTCGAACAAGTTTTTGATAAGGAGCTCCCTAGAGTCCGACCCTCGGACATTCCGCCCGTTATGACGGAACGATAATTCACTAGATTCGCTCCATTTTTCCTCAAAATTCACATATGTATGTACAGTCACGCCTATTTCACTTCGAATGGTGGCACATAAAAGTTGGGTCCACAGTATCTTTTGATAGTTATGTGTGATATGGCAGTAATGTCCCCGATTTTGTGATAGCGATTGTAAATAATGCGAGAGGTGAAGTTATGAGCAGTTTGTATGCTACACAGTTTTTACAATTTAGGAGATCAAGGGAGGTTCTGGTACGAGTATTTTAGAATAGGTAATAAGTGGTTTTCGATATCGGTAAGCGTATTATGGAACTCAAATAGAGTTGGGCAAGACACCTGACAAGGCGCAGTGATGACAGATGGAGTAAGGCTGTGACAGAGTGGCGTCCAATGACTGGAAGACGAGATATCGGTCGTCCGGCGGTGAGATAGGCAGACGTCAGCGTTGCCATTGCAGGCAAAACTTGGATGCGGCTGTCTCAGGAGTGTGGTGATTGACACATGTACAGAGAGGCTTATTGCCAGCAGTGGGTGAAGTCTGACTGTGGGTGATGATGAATAATACAAATCCATACTTAATATTATAAATGCGAAAGTGTGTCTGCCTGTCACCTATAGACGCTTAAACCGCTAAACCGATTTAGATGAAATTTGGTATAGAGATAGTTTGAGTCCTGGGAAAGGACATAGGATAGTTTTTAACCCGTTATTTTCACGGGATCGACACTTATGCGGGTGAAAGCGCGGGGCGCAGCTAGTAAGTGATAAATGTTAAAAGATTTTATTTCTGTGAGTAGGTTTGTACAAACACATTTACACCTCAATCATATTTGTAAAACTAGGTATATGGTCGGCGTTTCCTATCTGACTACTCTGAGAAGAAAGGCCGAAACAAACTCAGAGGTCACAGTCCTTTTTAAAGTCTAGACATGTCATAATATTGGTCAGATTATGTGAAGAACATCTATATTGGTCTGGAATGGTCTTGTGAGGAAAGAACCGCACAGATTAAGAGGACTAGAAAAAAGTCTTTCATACAAGCCGTGTGCCTGATGGGACTTCTCATCGGCAAAATTGACGAATTTCCATATAAATTCCTCATTAGAGGATGGCTCTTCAAAACTCCGTCCTTAGTGCTCACTTTTGTTATAAAAGGAACTTTTATGCAAAATTAATGCTTCTAGATCCAGCGGTAAAGGCTGTGCGTTGTCCGAAAGTGAATGAACGAATTTAATACGTAGATTTGGGCACATCCCGTATAGGGGCACATCACATAATGTCAAAGTAACCTTTTGTGCTACATCACGCCGGAGGGCAAAAACCCAGTTGAGCTCGAAGTGTAAAGTATCCATAGCCCATAAAATATAGTATGTTTTCCTCCCTTGCCTCTCAAAGTACCGGAACGGTTCGCAGTCCCCAATATACTTCGTCTAGCTACCTTGTTTGATATGTAGGTATCTCAGTCCTTTGGAGTATGAATAAGCTATAGATTGTCCTGAAACTTCGAAACTACATACGTGCTTCTGTCGACTACAAAGATTGCAAAACAGCATTAGTAAAGTGAAAAAACAAAACGTCATGCAGGAAGGCTAATTTTATGGTAGTAAAAATCTCTTGGATGCCAGAATAAGTCACGGTAAGTACTCGTTTTTTGAACTTTTCCTTCACAATCTTTTCATCTTCTTTTCGTATCGTAGGTACATCAACAGTATATTACAACAGTATGGGTTTAGTAGGTAGCTAAGGTTATTGCGGCGTCAGAGGCGTAGTCACAATCAATAACCCCATAAATTTTTTTCAAGCTAAACAAGCAATATTCTGGTATTGAACGGTAACTATATTAGCAGTAGACAGTCCATCGATCTAAAAATCAGAATTTATAGACTTGTCTAATTCGTTCTCAAAGCCCGATCCTCACAGATAGATCAGTCACTTTTCAGGACTTGTTACCTACAACTCACCGTCTATACTTACCTATACCCTAAATTTCAGTGTCCATAAGTACGCCTACCTTAGTTTTCGACGTCCTTAAGTACTTATACGTCAGTCTAAAGGGGTCAGTAGTGCTCTAACAAACACCGAGCGCCGCGCCGCCCCGGTCCGGACGAGTCCGGTCGAGTCCGGCCCAGTGTTCCGCCTTGTTTCCGGCATGGCACAACTTTGCTCTAATTTGAACTTATTCTTTTGCGAAAAGAGATATGAAGGGTCGGTTTTAAGTGACACTTATTGTTTAGACGTGTGTATGATAATTATATAATCCTCATCACTCACCAGTAACATATGGACTTTGTGATTGAAATCACTGGTCACCTAAAGGTATCACTTATAGGTTATAGGTATGATAGGTTCTGATCATTGATTACTTAATTTGGTCTCGAATTGTAATATTAATTGACTTATAATAGTCATTATTCTCCTGCCCATAACCCACTTTATTTGGTGTAAAAAAAATATTAGAAGTTAATTTTATCCTACTTTTACCTAATTGTCGTATCAAAATGAAACTGTGTATGTATATGTAGTTCGGATGACAAAACTTTAATTTGGTATCTTTGAGCTGATCTGATGATGGAGCCAGGAGGGGATAGTGGAACTCTTCAGTGACTACTAGCTTTAAATCCCTCGAGTTTGGGCTCATATGATTTGTTTTCATGAGTGTAATGGATTGAACGATTTAGATTAACGAGGGTCTGATGATATAGCCAGGATTAGGTATAAGATGCAGTGTTATAATCTACACTTAATTTTAAAGAACAATCATGTTTCTCATCTACCAAGGCAAGCTTGTAGAAACATTAAGATCTTAGATAATTTTCTCTCTGCGTTGACAAAACAAATTGTTCCAAAGGAACGCCAGTTTGGAAGTATTATAAACATTTCGATTCCGTACCACAAAAGGAAAAACAAAACCCTTATAGGATCACTTCGTTGTCCGTCCGACTGTCAGTCTGTCAAGACCCTTTTTCTCAGGAACGCGTGGAGGTATCAAGTTGAAATTAATATCAAGCTTAACGTATCAAGCTTCTAAGTCAAAAAAAAATGAAAAATACCATTCCATTTCTGCGACATATTGTAATACTCGCAAATAAATAAAAACCTTATAAGGATAATCAACGGGAAGTCCCGTTGACCTAGAATCATTAAATTAGGCAAGAAGCAAGGTCTTACAGCAAAAGTAAAGAAAAAAGGCCGAAAATCGTTAATTTGTAGTTTTCTCATCATAATAAAAAATATTTTGCAATTACAAACTTACATTTGCAGTTAGAGAATTGACCGCGACGTTTAGCGTTGTATGAGAAAATATTTTTTCAACTACAAAGTTAAGTTTGTCTTCGGATAAATTCATCCCAAGACTAGCTGGCTAGTTTGGCTTTGTCATGGAATAAAAATCACCAAAATGCGGTGAGCGAATCGAGCGTTTAATTAAAGTCATCATCATAGCTTTGAATCGGGGACAGGTATCGTCAACATAAATAACATCAAAAAAAACACCACACTACATTTTAGTAACCCCAAGAGATTGGGGTACCTAAAATGCCGTATGCTACTATCTACGCCTTCCCTACAGTCGTTAAAGACTTATCAGCAACTCTAATCTTAACTAACTTGACATCCTGAATATTATCAACCGTATTATTTTGCAAAGACATTCGGTTATTGCCCTTGGTTATAACGGTTATTGCTCAACCCTGGATGAAAAAGCACTTATTTCTTGTAATTAACTAGTATTTGAGCTCGACTTCAGTAACAAGTGCGATTGAGACTAGGGAATGTCCTAATTAGGGTTACATTGGGTTTTCTAGGGTTATTCAAATAGTATGCCTAATGAATTGTTATAGGGTATTGTTACATTGCCGAAGAATATAGGTATATTAAGGCAGTCCCAACGGTATTTTTCACGATTGCATTATATTATACAAGATGGCGCAAAAGTTATCAACCGATGTTCAATAATGTAATGTGTTTGTTTGGCTGTAATTTTTGAATGAAAAGCTTTGGTGGATTATGTTTATTTGATGTCTTAATTTTTTTCCATTATATCGAGATGATATCGGCTAGCCATTGCCGCCAGATAATGACCATTCGGGCTCGATTTATGTCATTATTACTCTTGCCAGAACTTCCAAAAAAGGTCCCCGCATTCTTGACGGATATTCTCTTTGAGGGCTCCAAGAGTCTGAGGCTTGTTGACATAGACTTGTGACTTCAAAAGACCCCACAAAAATAAGTCTGGATCGGTTAAATCAGGCGATCTTGCCGGTCAGTGCAAATCGCCAAAACGAGAGATTGGGAGACTCGAATCAATTATTCCGCGTTCTTTAAGACTATAGCGATATGTCAAAGTCGAATTTAAATTTGCAAAAATTACACATACTCGACTACTTGCAGTTAATTGAGAAACGATACATGTATTTGAACACATTTAGGCAGTCAGCCCAACTACCAATGGTCGTATATTCGAGAAAAGACTTTTGACTCCATATCAGATTACAACGAACACCTATAACTGTGATATGCTATAATTATTGTCATTAAAAATGATTTAATCGACTTTTCTCGGTAACCGTATCACCGAGAAAATTCTAGGGCTGACGCGAAATCATACGAATTTATAGTATTTCTGCATTTCATAAGATTCTGTTTCGATTTTAATTCAAAATATTTAGTTCAATGATTTTTTTTTAAACTGTTGTTTTAATATGCTTGTCGCTGACGGTAAGTACTTATCGTCTGAAGTTTTACACAATCTGCAAAGAAAACTATCCCAAAAATAGAAACACAAATGTACGCCCAAAATTACCTACACAGGCGAGTTAGCTAACACTTCGCTAAACTTGGCTCGTATGCATCTTGATCGGCAATTGTTTGGCTTACCATCTATTGTTCGGCTGCCATCTTGATTATCGTTTGTCACTCATTGTTAGCAATAAAGTCACGGAAACTGTGTAGTTAGAAAATAATTTATAGTTGCAGGTAAATTAAAAGCATTAAGTTGCTAGCTTGAAAAATAAAAATAATGTATGAAATATACTTAAAAGTATGTAAGGTACACCTGTGTATTATTGCGAGTTGTGTTATTTTTTATAAAAAATATTCTTGCTTCACAAAAATGTTTTAGATAAATGATAAATGATTTATTTTCTGTAAGTAGGTTTGTACAAACACTTTTACACGTCAATCATATTTTTTTAAACTAGATGAGTTCGGCGTTTCCTATCTGACTATTCTGAGAAGAAAGGCCGAAACAAAGTCAGAGGTCACAGTCTCTTTTAAAGTCCAGACATAACCTTGGTCAGGTTATATGAAGACCATGTAGATTGGTGTCTGAAATGGTCTTTTGAGGAAAGAACCACACAGATTGAGCGGACCTGTCCAGCCAGTGCACGCATTTGTCAAAATCGTGCAGCTCAACTCAGAAGTTGAGGAGCTCAACGATTCGACGAACAATACCAAAGAAAGGACATTTGGGTAGGCCGCGTAATGTACTCAAACTGCCAGATCATGATTAAAACTAACTAAGAAGGAAAACAGTAAAAAAGAAATGACCCTCACATTCACAACAATTAAATAAAAAAATAAAAAATACTTTACAAAGTAAATATTCATGTCATTGTATATATAAAAATCATCAATGTCAAAGTGTATATAAAAATTCGGGCATAATCTTTGAGGGCCATGTAGATTGGTGTCTGAAATGGTATTTTGAGGAAATAACCA
The DNA here is from genome assembly GCA_963669345.1 of Gortyna flavago. Lineage (NCBI taxonomy): Eukaryota > Metazoa > Arthropoda > Insecta > Lepidoptera > Noctuidae > Gortyna > Gortyna flavago. The sequence continues at coordinate 15,474,677 of OY770129.1, forward strand.
CACAGATTGAGAGGACCTGTCCAGTCAGTGCACGCATTTGTCAGAACCGTGCAGCTCAACTCAGAACTTAAGGAGCTCAACGATTCGACGAACAATACCAAAAACAGGACATTTGGGGATAGAGAGGTGTTTAATTAAATCACGAAGGTTTATAACGTCGTCGTTGGTGCAACACAACATTAATTAATTTTTAGATGTCAAACTAGGTAATACCGACCTCGGAATCCCCTAGTTTGACAACTTTTCACTACTTTACTTTTAATCAATTAAAAGCATGTCGTTTTATATGTATATTACTTTCTTCCTGCTATATCTATCTAGATAAGGTGCTATAAAAATATCTGCCACAGCTTCAATGGGAGACAGTATTTTGTATAAGAATAGATTACAGAAACAGCAGGCAGAAGCTAGTTCATTCATGTATCTACGTTCTAAGTCAAAATAGAAAGCTTATTAGTTTATTACAGTCGGGTTGCCTCCTTCCCTCAAATATGGCGAGGGGGGTAATGGCTGATCTTTGCGTTATGCTCGTGAACGGGTGCTGCTTGTGGTGACTGGTCGTCTTGTTGACCATGGTTTTATTGTTGTTATTAGTAATACCTAACTTGTTTATTAATTTTTACTTTGATGGTCGTAGTTTATCATTTGTGACTTCAAGTGACAGCTATGTGAACAGAACCCAGCATTGCATAAATATGTAAGTTGTCACGACCTTTATACCTGGAGGCTTTTATTTAGGTAGTTTTTTTTTATTATTTTCTTTTTTTATTACTTTTGATTTAGTATTTTTATTTTAGCTTGAGTACGTATAGATTTTTATGGTATTTGTTGGTATATTGGCGTGGCTAGCTAACATATGGCAAATAATTTTATTGAATGTTCTGTGTCCTGTAATGTTAATTAGATACTTTGCAGATCTAGTTTTGTATACAGTCGAGTATTTTATAACTGAACAGACAGCTGTGCTGCTGGGGAGTTTGTTGCGCCACTTCTTCTCCCCAGCGAAAGCACTAGGAAGTGGTGAAGGGCGGGCGTTTTGGGGGACTGTCTTATGTAATTTTGACGTTCGAAAAGTGCTGATTCTCAGCCTAGTTTGAATAAATGACTTTTGATTTTGATTTTGATTTTGACAGTCAAAATTTATATTTAATTTAAAACTAATATGTTCGAACCATATCATCTCTTCCTGATAAAACGTTGGACAAAATATCTCCTACCAAAATAATAAAGTGGTTTAGAACTGTCAACCTATGACTTCACAACACCAAATTACTGGTTAGATAACAATCAACAAGATGACTCAAATAAAGGGGTACAAGTTTAGCTAATTTTGTTAATCATAAAGACAGATAAGTATAGCGTACTTCGTTGGTATATTGTTGGAGATAAGTAAAGGAAGCCAGCTGGCTTCCTATTGGTTAAAATTACAACCTAATAATGGTTGTAATTTGAGAGTTTCCATCATTTGTCTTCAATACCAAAGTATTTGTTTCAATTAAACCAATAACAGGCACTTTTGAATTGTCAAGGGGTCGGTCAGTCAGAAATATGTAGCTTTAGTTGCCCATTCCAAAGCGTATTAGGGTCTACGGAGAAGAATAGTCAAGAAATTACACGGACGCTCAAATATCTACTATCAAATTGCTACATAATTGTCAAAAGCTAAGTTCAGAAGGCTAATAATAGCTCTCGTAATTTAAAACGTTCAAAATCTAGTCGCAGTCTCATCTCAGCGACAAACAAATGTCAAAAACCTGTCAAAATGTAGGGAAATTAAAGGTATTTTTGACAGATTGAGACTGAGATCAGACTGTGAACGTTCTTAAAATTACGAGAATTGCCCCTCAGATATTATTAGTTGTGTAGTGAACTTGTATGATTCGAATTATTTAGCTTCTGATCCAAATTACTTTTATTTGCAAAGAAGAATCAAGAAGCATTCTTCAGTATCTAATCTTCTTCATCCTCAAACAGCTGTTATGATGTATCGCTGAACTACGACCTTAGCAAATCTTCTAATACATAATTATGTCACCTGTCCCACCGCGTCAACGTGCTGACGTGAAAGCGATTAGCTATCGACTATTTTCTCGCTCAAGAAACGCATAATAAAGAGAGTTCTCGCTGATCAATCAGCGAGCCTACATCTATTTGTACAGAGGCCAGCACATCAAGCTACTCCAATCTGTCAAATTGTCCCAATTGAATATGAACCTTATTCCTTTGTCATAAAGTTGAAAATCTATCAAAGAAATTTGACAGAATGGGGTAGGTTGATGTGCTGGCCTCTGTACATTTTTTTTGAGTGAAAAAATAGTCGATACCTAGTCGCTTCCACGTCGTCAGCGATGGGACACCTTTACCTACCTTCAATGAATGTAGCTAAAAGCGTTGCCAAAGTATTCTACATAACGAGTATTATGCCTATATTAATTTATTTAATGATGCTCAAGATAGTACTTAGTTTGGGACCAACACTATCTCAATATTGTAATTTTATGATGTCGAAATAAACGATTTTTACTTTACATCAAACCTCTGCAACTCTAAAATATACCACAGCAAAAAAGCTCGTTATCGATGCCTACCTACTTATAAACCTGTGTACAAACCTATAAAAATATCACCAGTTTTGGCAATATTTATCAATTGGTTTGAGTAAAGCCAATAACAAGATAACACCAAGAGATATCGCTGAACCCAAAAAATACCAGTTTCTGAATGAAATCGACCTTTAAAGCCTTTTGTAAAAACACATCTGATATCCGTTCAGAAATGCTCGCATATAAAAATGGATTTTGTTTTTTTACGTTCTTTTCGATCGTTGACAAAATAAATATTGGTTGATGACGCTGTTAAGTTTTAATATGAAGAGATTTGTACTTGAAATCAGGATGGTCATTTTATGGCTTCTGTCTTGGCGAGGCTAGTATTACACAACTGGCGAAAACATAAGGTGGAACTTACACTACCACGCGCCACACTCCGGTGCGCGGCACACGCGAAATTGCATTTGTATATAGGAATCAAGAGTCGGGATTCTATATACAAATTCAATAAAAACGCGTTTCCGCGCGGTGGCATTTGGGCCCATTTCCCGCGCCCTGTCACGGGCGAAATGTGGGTGTACTATAGGTACTCGTCTGTCTAATACTTCAGGGAAAACAGGCTGGTTTTGGGGCTAGAATTTAAAGATACTAATAAGTCTACAATGAATATGATTTGCAGCTGGCGAACTTAGAAATGTTATCTGGAAAACTCAGGTGCCACTGTTCGACTTTGAAAATGTATGCCCGTTTTCACTAATATCCACTCGGGGTTGAGTCAACCGTTAAACATCCTACAAGCTCAGACAAAATCAACTTTGAACCTTATGTTTTAGCGATAAAGTTGAAAATATATTAAAGAAATTTGACAGATTGTAGTAGCTTGACGTGCTGCCAGCCTGTAACACACTTTAAAAAAAAAACTCCTATTGACAGCTGGGACATGGCGCTTTTATTTAGGCATATTTGCAGAATAGTCGACTTCGGCTTTACTTGCCGTAAATAAAAATAGAATAGAATTATTATTTTGGTGTCGCCTGGTGTAAGTAAAAATAAATAGGATGAAACTATACTTTATTCTAAATTATATCTCCGTTGCTTCAGCTGTTGTTTCCGTAAATTGTCGTGACAAATTCGTAATTCCGACACCGTATCGTTCCGGCCTGAAGCCACGATCTAGCGAGCTCGGCGCGTGAAGCCTGCATGGCGGTGTTGAATAGAAAATGAGCGAGCAGCTACACATCCCATACAAATGCCTATATGCTTACTGCAAGCGGTCGTGTGGATGCGGACTAAAAAGTATTTATTGGTGAAAATGTCAAATTAAGCGCACGTTGCCAATTCTATAACCTAGAGTTGTATGTGAAACTACTGTTTACGTACCTCAGTGTATATAAAATAGACTTAGGTCTGACGAAGATTTAGGCGGGCCGTTGCGCATCGAAATTTCAAAACAAAAAAGCGTGGCGCGGCTTAGCTGGAGGTCTGCTCCCGAAACACGACATTCGTAGTTTCGAGCGAAGTTACGGAAGCTACTTCGTATCACTTACGGTCATAAGAATAGTTTGGAGCCCGACCTAAGAATGAATGACACCACGATTTGACAGTTGTCCCTATTCCAGATGTGTTTTTGCCCATCCAAAAAAGTTAATTATTCGGCTGTATGGTTCGCTACGAAGTTTCAAAATACGTTTGGAAGGGCCCGTATCTTCGCTAACGGACTCAAAAAGTTGGCCCCTGTAGTGTACGAAGGCTCATACAAAATGTACTAAAGTGATTTAGGAGGACTTTTACAATGCGGTGTGGCCTGCTGCAATCTTCGTTAACCTTAAGTCTCTTAAATACACTGAGGTATGCAAAGAGTAGTTTCACATACAACTCTTGAGTATCGAATCGGCAACATGCTTGTCTAAAGAGTAAAATATTAGTATGTGGCGGCATTTATCTGCAACGCCTTTGATGTGCAGGTCGCATGACGTACCTACAGCCTGATTAAAACTTTATGGCGGCTTGGAATTTGAGGCGAGTCGCTGACTCGCTGCGCAATAGCAACCTCACGTTTCAACGGTGGTGAGGAGTGCGGTACTGCGCAGCGAATACCACACTTCAGAGCCGCTATAAAGTTTGTCGGGCTGTACTTGCCTGACGCACTGACGTCACACAAATTCTGCATCGCGCATGCTATGTTAAAAAATCTGTAGATTGACTTGCAAAGACGAAGAAATACACAACTCTTACAAAACAAAAGATACAAAGAGAGCTCTTTCTGATACTGGCAACAAGTTGTAAGCACTTTTTTTTTCGTGTCTGCACGCCATAACATAATAGCTTATGCCGTGTTGAAAAGATTTGGTAACCAGTTAACAAAATGGTGGCAGTGCACAGTGTTACAAGGTGATTACTTACACGTAACTTGCGAAATTCCAAATTTCTTACGTTTTTTGCAACGAAATATTGAATCTCAAAGGCTTTCATCATTAATTTTGAGAGCAGCGGTTACCCAGTGGTAACGGCCGCGACTGACGGTGGCGGGCATTATTAGTCGTAGGTTCGAACTGAGACAGGCGCTTTAGTTTGTGTACATTATTTCATCACCGCTGCTCTCAAAACGGCGAAGGAAAACATCTTGAAGAAACTGGCACGTCCTTGAACCAAACATTCGAAGACATGTGACATCTACCAACCCGCACTGGGCCCGCGTGGTAGATTACAGCCCACTCCCTCTCGAAGAGAGGAGGCCTATATTGCAACAGTGGGAACATTACAATCTGATTATGATGATTATGAAACTGTATTCGGAAATTGGGTGTAACTATCCAGTTTGTGCCGTAGTATCGTCACGTGCATATAGACTTTTTTGACGCATTCAACTAGGTTCTCGTATGTCACACACTCGTGCGTGTACACTCGTGAAAGATTGTATTCCTTCAGACCTCGTATACCGACATTGACTGCCAAAACCTTTATAGTTTAAACAGAAACGCGAAACTAATTCCGGCCGCGCTGTGAAACTCTAAACTATAACCCAACCTACCCACTACAAGATATAAGCGATTAGCGTAATAATATTTAGTAGTATTTAGATTCGCCGCAAAAATTATTTAGTTTTCTGTCAAAAGTAGAAACAGTGATCTCAGTTTTGTTCTATAATTTGCAAAAAAGATGTAGCTTTCGCCTATGAAACAGTTTCTAAAGATTACTGGTGCACTTTTTACCCCTAATGGATAATATTAGGTCCTTACACATGAAATTAGCGTTTTGTCGTACTGACCACTTTGATCTTAAATATCTCCTCTTTGGGTAAGAATTCCAAATTCAAATTTATAAATTCTTTAAGCTGGTACATTTGAGTTTTGAAAACAGTCATTCATTTGTTTTTTCCTCATTAATTTTTTCTTTGGTGTCGCTTATTACCGCACAATGGAAAACATGAAATATCGGTATATTTACGAGTATGACTTCTACCGTGGCCCCAGTGCTGCAGAAACAGCTTGAAGGAATAATGATGTGTACGGCGCTGGTGTCACAAAAGAAAGCACGGTACGTTTTTGGTTTCAACGTTTTCGTTCTGGAATTTTCGATCTTCAGAACCAACCCCGTGGACGGCCGCAGACCAAAGTGGAAAATGAAGAATTAAAGGCTATTGTGGAAGCGGATTCATCACAAAGCACTTCAGAGGTAGCTGCAGGCTTCGGGGTAAGTTATAAAACTGTATTAATCCACTTGAAGCAAATCGGGAAAGTAAAAAAACTTGAACGATGGGTACCTCATGAATTGAATGAATCGAACTTGCAAACACGCGTCGACTGCTGTGTTACTTTGCTCAACCGACACAATAATGAAGGGATTTTAAATTGAATCATTACTTGTGATGAAAAGTGGATACTGTACGATAATCGGAAGCGCTGGTCGCAATGGCTGAACCCTGGAGAACCAGCCAAATCCTGCCCTGAACGAAAATTGACTCAGAAAAAGTTACTTGTGAGTGTTTGGTGGACTAGCGCCGTTGTCGTTCACTACAGTTTTCTAAAATCTGGCCAAACGATTACGGCAGATATCTATTGTCAGCAACCATGAAGGCAGAACTAGCCGCTAAACAACCGAGATTGGTCAATCGCTCTAGGCCACTGCTGCTTCACGACAACGCAAGACCACACACTGCACAACAAACAACCACTAAGTTAGATGAGCTACAATTGGAATGTCTGCGACATCCACCGTACTCCCCGGACCTTGCTCCAACAGATTACCATTTTTTCCGTAATGTGGACAACTTCTTACAATGAAAAAAATTCAACTCCGATGCGGCAGTCCAAACCGCCTTCAAAGAGTTCATTGATTCTCGCCCCCATGGTTTTTTTAGTAAAGGGATCAATGAACTACCTATGAGATGGCAAAAGTGCATAGATAACAACGGTGCATACTTTGATTAGTTAAATATATATTACAAATGAAAAAAGACTTTGTATTCCTCCCGTACAAAACGCCAATTTCATATGTAAGGACCTAATATATTAATTTATAACTTCCGTAGTTTGGACTTTGCATTATCAATCATTCAATGATAAAGATGGCACGGTGCTTAGTTAATTTTTTTTTCTTAAAACGCATTTCGCCTCTAGTGCATGTGGCAGCATGTGCAGTGGCATGTGGCCTCCAGCCACAGCATGACAACTCACTTTAAGCTCACTTCACCTTAGTTATCACGGAGATCTTTTTACAGAATAGCACCGCAGGACCTTATCAAATACAATGGCATGAGTACCACTAATAATACGTCCGTTGGGTCTTTTGCTTCTAATGGTTTTAGTACATCTAGTTCACAAAATAGGTTTAATACACATTAATTCATCAGCTTATACCTTGTTCCGGTTCTAAGACACAATGAAACCCAACTAACTTGAGAGAACAAAGTTCCGAATCAGTTTATCTTGCAGCCTTCGGAAGTCCAATAACGACTGCAAGACTCAATTTGACGACTATTACTTACTATTATTTTTACAGACTGCTGTGTAAAAACCAAGATTGTGGGGTAAATACTCGTATAACCTCATCATCTGCCTAGCCTTTTCCCAACTATGTTGGGGTCGGCTTCCAGTCTAACCGGATGCAGCTGAATACCAGTATTTTACATGGAGCGACTGCCTATCTGACTTCCACAACCCAGTTACTGGGTAATACGATACCCCTTGGTAAGACCGGTTGTCAGGCTTTCGGGCTTCTGACTACCCGTAACGACTGCGAAATACTCGTATAACCTATTACTGCTAAATAAGAAATCTCATCTCCGAAACTTTTTCGGCGCAACCACAGAACAGATTATCTGTTCTGTGGGCGCAACTCTCCTTTCACGCAAGTATCCTTCGCGCATGTGTCTTTCGCTCAAATGTCCATTCGCGCATAAGTCTGTTCGCGCAAAAGTCCAGGCACCCAAAAGTCCATTCGCGGAAATGTCTTTTCGCGCAAGTGACCTGCTACCGGTCAAAATGTACACGTATTTTTTTTTAATGAAGGCCGAAAAATTTCAACGCTTGGGTTCAGAATCATGTACTATCTATGGCAACACGTTGCGCGTTGATGAAAAATTAAATTTACATCGACCAGTTTCTAATTAAGAACATCTTTACGCACCTTTATTATTATCACTTTGCATAAAATTGTTGGCGATTATTTGTCTAATTTTTGTTTACCCTCTGACTTTACTAAGACTAGCACTATTTATTTAATGTTGTAGCGTAAACTGAACTTTATTGTGTAGAATTTAAAGTAATTTTTCCATAAACTCATATTTGTTTATTTTGGTCTAAAAAGTCTAAAAAGGTCTAAAAAGTTAGCTGAGAACATTTTCGAAAAATTGTGTTACAGCCAAATTAGACCGATTTTAAAGTTTCCATAGAAACAGAGATTTCCAGTTGCGTCTTTTTTTAAATAAGACATTTCGAAAATGTTCTCAGCTAACTTTTTAGACCTTTGTATCCTGATTATGCGTATGAAGTTTCATTAAAATCAGTGCATTCATTTCGAAAAACAACGGCTTAAAAGTTTGTATGAAATGCCGTACGGCGTAAACGCTCATAAGACGTCGAATTTGCTATTCATTTAACTTGAATCAAGTAGGTAAAATTAATTAGTAAACACTTTCTTTTAGCAGTAATAGCTATGTGCTGTAAATAAAAAAAAAACTACAATACACAACACACAGACCAGAACACACGCACAGAACACAGAACGCATATTTAGGAACAAAATTGTTAAAATAACGAGAATCTGAAAAATTTGTGAAAAAATCTTGTTACTAAGAAGTAACAAGATTTTTTTAGCAGATACTGATCAAATTGTTAAGAGAACAATTTCATTCACAACATAATTCTCTTTTAAAACAACAACAACATGATTCTTTTTTTGTATTGTAGTTTACTAAAAGGGAGATATCTAATCTTGAATCACCAATCGACCCGTACGTATTATTGGAAGGTGTCCTGTATGGCTATTTCTTGTAGCTGTCTATAGGAAAAGCTACTTTTTGGAAATGCAGAATTACGAAGTCAATCTGCTATCGTAAGTTTTTGGTAATTGATCCCAAGGTAACGATATAGATAGGATTTATTTTTAATCGAATCATTTTTTGAAATGCTTAGCTAGTAATTTTGAAATTGACAAGGCTGTACTGTTTTACTACACGAATTAATTCATTTTCGTTTTCAAATCTATCTATTGAAGAGTAGAAGAGTTTGTTTATTTTTTCGCTATTCTCTGAAACTACAGGTCGGATTTGAAAAAATATTTTTGCATTTGATAGCCCAATTATAGAGAAAAGCTATTGGCTACTTAATACGCTAGGGTCCTTAGGAGCCGAGCAAAAAATGTCAGAAAGAATACTGATCGAAAACAAAGAAATAGCGCGGGCAGGCGATGCGATGCAACGGGGTCGGGCGTTCTTATTAGTTCGGTTTATTTAGTCCGGTCACCGGACTGGTGAGACTTCTCGTGGGTCAGGGAAACAAGAAATTTCACGCGGACGAAGTCACGGACAGACGCTAGTATCTTTATAAATTTGCCATAAGTACAGTTAACAAAATTTACTAATCCTAAGCTATATTAACAGTTATAATTGAGGCAATTTATGGGACTTTCGCCTCTCAAAGCTTGTGAGAGAAAGTTTTAACTGATTACAACATAACCTTAACGCACAATAATTGAAAATCATAGTGTGATAGAAATCGAACACAATCATAAATAAACAGTCAAGAACGTTTGCAAATATGTATATGGATATTAAAAAAAAACAACTATGATGGTTGGTCCCGCTTCCAAACATTTAAATCGTTATCAATTTGCGCTCAACGCGCGTACTAAGTCGTGCAAAAACGTGTCCATACAATTTAATGTCTTGAAGAATGAACTCACATAATAATACGTTACTATGGTAACGCCATTATTAAACAATGTTGCTGACTAGTTGCAGAGACTTGACTTGGTTGTCATCTGCGACATTGTTTGTGTCAGAGGAGTCAAAATAAAACAGGAACGTAGCTTTTGACGCGATAGAGCAAATCTACGAGTTAGTTCTTTGCCTGAGCCCTGAAAGGAAAATTTCATGGCTTAAAATATCAATATATCAGCTTTTTCGCAACTATGTTGTGGTCAGCTTCCAGTCTGACCAGATGCAGCTGCATAACAGTATTTCACATGGAGCGACTGTCTATCTGACTTCCACAACCCATTTACTTACTGGTTGACACGATACCCCTTGGTAAGATTGGAGACTTGAGCTTCTGACTATCCGTAATGACTGTCAAAGATCTACAAATGACAACCAGGACCAGGTAGGTAGCACGGAAATTGAATAAAATCTATAAATCAGTCGTTTGCAGGAATGAGCCCGCGATAATTGAGTTTTAAATTACGTTTTCCTTCAAATAGCGAGCTTAAACGAAATAATAATTTAAAAAGTCGGTACTAAACATAGATTGCTATCTGAGAATCTTCTTAATATAGATAGAAAGTAGATAATAAAATAACAATATAAGTCTTTATTTCTCAATAAATTAATTTACATTATTTTGATCTAAAAATTCTTCTAAACTAGGTTTATGTACAGACGACAGCACATCAAACTACTACAATCTGTCAAATTTCTTGAATTGATTTTCAACTTTATTGCTATTTGCATTAGGTTGATTGGGAAAATTTGACAGTTTCGGGTAGCTGATGTGCTGGCGTCTGTACCTGTATCTTAGAAGCCAGTGTCCCTTCAAAGTGATGTGCATAGAAAATAGGACACACATTATATACAATAATCTATTAGGGCAAGTCTAAGAAAATTTAAAAAGTAAAAAGATGTTAAATTATTAAATGACTGGGCTTGAGTTTTATTTTGGGATAAGTGATCTATTTGTTTATTTTTGAAAATAGACCTCTGTATTCTGCATTATGCGTACGAAGTTTCATTAAAATCGGTTCATTCATTTCGAAAAACAAGGGTTTGAAAGTTTGTACGAAATGCCGTACGTCGTAATCGCTTTTAAACATAACTGGAGAAATGTGGGTGTAATATACGTACACCTCTGCTTAACCCATCAAGGATTACAGCCGTGATGTTATGTTAATATAAACTTGATTTGGCTTCTACACCAAAACTTGTTGACGCCGAAGTCTGACGCTAATTATTATTATTATAAGTCTTTGTCCCACTGCAGGGCAAAGGCCTCATTCTCTCTTTCCACTTTTCTCGGTCTACTGCGATTGTGGGCCAATCCTTTAAGAAGGAGTCTAACTCATCCCGCCATCTCTTTCTGGGCCTGCCACGCTGTCTTTTTCTGCCATTGTGGACCCACTGAGTGGTGGCTTTCGCATTTTGCTGCTCCAACATGACGCTAAACAGAACTTAATTTAAACTTTGCAGTTCTCACTAAAAACGGTTTCGTGGGTAACTATTCGCTGAATATTTAACAAGATTGAAATGTTATGGGCAGGTAGCAGAAGTCCCTCCGGCTGCTGAGCTGTAATCCAATTCCTAAACTAGAAACGCGTAAGCTTAACTTTCGACGTATTAAAATTTGATAATGCTAAATATTCAACACTCTGAAACAACTCATGTTAGACAGATGGATGTGAAAATTGAGTTTCATTACCATTAAGACCACTTTACCTTATATTACCATTTAAACCAGGCGGGGTAACATACTATCAGCAGCAGTAGCTTTTCATTTTGACAGTTCAACAATATTCATTGCGTTATTTATGTTGTTGAGCAGACAATTGTTTTAGCATATGAAGCAAAGGATTAGCAATATTCTTCAAAATGATTCAGATTGAATGTATGTTATGCAATTAGGTACCAGATTGTGCGAAGACTATAAATAGTCTTTGCAACCCGACTTACATTATTTCTTTATAAAAAAAAATAATTGTCGTAATGACCATGTAGCGGTATCTGCAATGCCACATGCGAACTACGTGTCATACTGACGTCACGCAAAATCATACATCTCGCAAGCAGAGTTTACCGCGCAACTAGCATAAATATACAACGGCCCGACATGGATCATGGGCATTTGCCCGCCAGACACAACACGCTCGTCTGGTCGGAGGATCCTTCCTTTTCTATGGAGGTTGAGTGAACTTTGCACCCTGCTCCTCACACCTCTATAACTATAACGAAGACAAAATGACGAAGTTGGACATCCTAGGGTGGTTAAATAATGTTAACAAGAAGCTTAGTACGAATCTACGCAAAATAACAATAAGATTGTAGCGTTGTTGTTTATCCCTCCGTGGTTTATCCATTTCGGTCTGTTATCTTTTCAGAAAGAAAAAGAAAGAGAAAGAAAAATTGTTTATTCTGCACAAACAAAACGCACACGCCTATACCACTGAACGGATTTCGATAAAATTTGGAGATAGATAGCATCCTGGGGAAGGACATAGGTTTTTTGTCCCAGTAGCACGTTCACGAGGAATAATTCCCGACATTCACGGGGGCGAAGCCGCGGGCAGAAGCTAGTCCTAAATATAAGGGCGCTTTCAATTTAGACGTTTCGTGTCGGACCGCTGCGGTGCCGAAGCGGTGCGTTTGTCGTATTATGCACGGACGGTTGTTTGTTTTCATACAAAGCTTGCGGTGCGGCAACAGTAAGGCGTCGGTACCGCGAACGCTCGACAATACGCACCGCGCGCTTTGTATGAAAACAAACGACCGACCGTACGCAATACGACAAACGCACCGCTTCGGCACCGCAGCGGTCCGACACGAAACGACTAAATTGAAAGCGCCCTAAGTCTTGATTTTGTATTAAAAAAAAAATACGCCTCTAGTGACAGATCTAAAAACTCCTTTATTGAGAGACCCGGCTGGATCGTAAATCGAATGTAATGATGTGTTACTCTGTCACTCTCTACAATAGCACCTTTTGCACACGGTGTTCTATATATATAATCCTTTTACTATCGAAGACTACATTATTGAATTCGTAGACTACTATCAACAGGAAGAGTATATTTTTATAGTTAGTGTCCTTTCATTACGTCAATCTACATTTTAATAACACAGTCCCTTTTTATCTTTAATCGACGTTTATACTTTTGCCGTTATCATAATCCTTCCGTGAGGAATCTGTTACGCCACCACCATCATTAAAAACAACTCCAAAGAAAGATTTCGGTGTATTAATTCAACGCTCGCAAAGCCACTGGCGAGCCACTAGAACGGTATAAATTAAAACTTCAAGTATTCCAAACACTGCGCTCACAGATGAATTGCAAATTACCAGAATTTAAACAATCTCGTAAAAGGGGTCTGTTACTCTGTTCCAATGTTAAAACTCCTTTCATTCATTGAGGATTGATTAAAACACTCGACGATTATAAAAAAAAATAGGTCAGTGGGACCACTGTGATAGAATGTTCAAAGAACGTTCCGTGGTTTGCAACACAGGCTAATTTTGGCTTTGTTGCGGCGCGGTCCGTTCGACCGTGGAAAACATTTGAGAGGAAAGTTTTGCGTCGAAACGGCGAAAGCATTTCGTGGTTAGCCTATTTTAAGTTTCATAGAATTCATTCAGATGACTATCCGGCTTGCTTTCCCGTCTCCAAATGCGTGGGATTCTTAAAAGTGTTGGAATACAAAATGTTTTATAGAATTAACTTTTTCCTTATTCATGGGTAAGTGAGGTTGCCAAAAAGTCTCGTGCGTCCCATTCCCAAATAGATTGCAATTTCGAGAGTAAGGGTCTGCTTCAGAGGTACGAGTATATAAGGGTTGCTCTGATATGATTACACATTCAGGTACTGGGTTGTTCACATAGAAATATATTCAGCCTTTGATAAAATCTGAACGGAGACCCCGTTCAGATTTTATGAAAAACTTTTAGTTTTTATTTGATCTTTATTTTTTGTTTTCTATCTGATGTATGTAGGTGTATTGTGTGTCTTTTAGTCTGTGCTAAATAAATGCATTTTCTTTCTTCTTCAACAAGTAGCTGTGCCAACGACTTCATTCTCGTGGATGTTGGAAAACAAAAAAGTAGCCAGTTTAAGTTACTCCTAAGTACAAGTTACTACTTATAAGATCAGAGGGGCAATTCTCGTAATTTTAAGAACGTTCACAGTCTGATCTCAGTCTCAATCTTTCAAAAATACCTTTATTTCCCATACATTTTGACAAGTGTTTGACATTTGTTTGTCGCTGAGATGAGACTGCGACTAGATTTTGAACATTTTAAATTACGAGAATTGGCCTTCAGATATCTGCCAGTGAAAGTCCCGTCCAAATGGGTACCGCCGTTTCGAAGATTAGCCAGAACAAACAGACAGACAAACATTCCAAATTTGTTTTTTTGTTATAGGTACACAAAGCAAAGTAGTCGATTTACATCCCAACACGGATAGCTGTGTCGGTATGAATAGTTACGCACACAAACGTTAAATAAAACGAGCACGAGCGAGCTCTGTTTTTTATTAGTGTGCGTATGTCGCACCAATAAGCAATAACTATATAACCAATGTATAGTAATCATTAATTTATATAATTGAATGAGTTATAATATTTCGCGCTTGTTCATTGTGACAGGTTTGGCACAATGGCCTACTAACGTCTTTGGTTAGTAAACAAGAAGTCTCAAGTTCAAATCTCGGGTGCAAACATTCTTTTCGTTTTGTAATCATAATTTTCCTAAAACATCTTTACCTCGTTGAATTGCTAACGATTCAATCCCATTCATAGATGAGTAATTTACAACGTTTGAGATATGAGCACGGAATTCTCAGATAATTTATTTTGACCGCTTAGGATATAACTACCCACAATTTTTGTAAATATTTTTTTACTTTTCACCTTAATTTATAAAAAAATTAGCGTTCTTATACTCGTAGTTGTCAGTCTACGAGTATAATTTGGACTACTAAGTATATTGATGACTACTTATATTCCTGCGCTTTCTTTGTTTCTGATTCCAATTGTGCTTGAACTTGATCCTACCATGCAACATTTAACGATGTTTAAAAAGGCGGAAATCGTTGTTTTGCATTAGCAAAACATTTTTAATTGTGAAATTGCAAGGCGCTTATTAATATCGGTGAGTAACAATCTACTTGTGATATAATTATTTTCATTATGTTAGTAATACCTGTTTCAACTAAAATTCTTAACTCATCTCACCTTTCACTGTTTACCTAAACATTGGAATACACGTAGTTAGTCGAAATAAAGATAAACATTCAAATTAGATAAATAAAACAGTTAGGAGACACATTTATTATTGGTATCTAATGCCACCAATGTAAAGCGATGTTAACTTTTATTACATTATGAGGTAATATAAGTAATTCATTAGCTATGCTTTATCCACCAATCCACCATTGTTTATCTTCATTATTTTAAATATTATTTTGTTTTTATCCATAGAGAAGAACATCGGTATGCGGATTCTGGAGAAGTGGACCATCATCGACGTGGGCCAAAACCGAAGGTGAATTCTTTGGCTCGTCACTACGACATTGTGGCAAGGCACAGGGCTAATCCGTTTTTATCCACCCGCATAACTGCAACAGAACATAATGTGTGCTTACAAACAGTGCGAAATCACCTGCATGAAGATGAAGCTGGTTTACGCTGTAGTAAGCCAGCAAGGGAGATTTTGGTGTCCACCGCTCACCGACAAAAACGACTTCTGTTCGCTAGGTCTTATATAAATTTTAATTTAGAGGATAATGTGGCTATTTTTAGTGATGAAAAATGTTTTAAGTAAGTAATTAAGTATGAAGTGTAAGTGATGTTATTGTTATGCGAAAGACGAGCGATTAATTGAGCTTGAAAATGCTCTAAAAGATATCACCTGGGATATTGTAGGCCTTTCAGAAGTTAGAAGAGAGGGCGAACACACGGAAGAAAGAGACGATGCTGTGTTCTTCCACTTCGGTGAAACCAGTGGAAAACACGGAGTGGGGTTTATGGTGGCAAAGAAGTGGAAGGAAAATATCATCGAATTTGTAGGGTATTCTGAACGTGTCGCGGTACTCAAATTCCAACTTACACAGAACAAAACGCTAACTCTTGTACAAGTTTATGCACCGACATCTGCACATACCGATGAAGACGTAGAGGATTTCTATGAACTTGTCAACCGAGCATGTGATGAAAATAGAGGCACCTGGAATATGGTCATTGGGGACTTTAACGCCAAGGTAGGAAAGAGACAAGAACTAGACAGCGAAGATACTCTCGGTCACTTTGGCTTAGGAGACCGCAACGAACGAGGTGTGCGTCTAATGCAGTTTGCCTTTGGACAGAGCATGCACATAGCCAACACCTTATTTTTAAAGAAACCGCAGCGGCGGTGGACTTGGGTTGCTTCTAATGGTTTCACACGAAACGAAATTGACTACGTCTTGTCATCAGACAAACATATAATCAAGGATGTTACTGTTATCAACTTAATTAAATATAGCTCCGATCACAGACCAATCCGCGCAAAAATCCGATTTGATTTCAAAATCCACCGAGCCAAATTGTTCACAAAACGAAATAGGCGGCTTTCAAAAGAGACACTTATCAACAACTTGGAATATTTTAATCTAGAAATATCAAATTGTTTTAAAGAACTTAAATTGGATGAAACAGATGCTGAAGACCAATATAATTCAATAGTTACCGGAATAATCAAAAGCAGTAAAAACATACAGAACACAACCATAACTAAAAACAAATTAACATCTCATAGTGTAGATTTGATCGAAAAACGAACAAAAGAAGAAATAGGGACAGCAAAATATAGAATAATAGATAAAAAAGTCAAAAGAAGCATTAGGAAAGATTTGAGAAATATTAGTACACATTTAGTCAAAACAGCTCTAGAAAAACACACACCTTTAAGGGTTTTGAAACATGGAGTCACAAAGGGGAAAACGTGGATAAATAGCCTCAAAGACAATGATGGAATAAAACACCACAGCAGACAAAAAATAATGGAAATAGCAACCAAATTCTATGAAACATTATATTCAGATGACTCACCACCCTCGATCAGCACAGAATACAGTCTCCCAAACTCCATTCCTTTAATAAGTGGCTACGAAGTGCACAAAGCACTTACTACTATGCGCTACAACAGAAGTCCTGGAGAGGATGGAGTCACCACCGAAGCGTTAAAAATTGGCTCTCCCACTTTGTTGCCTCACCTTACCAACCTTTTTAATACAATACTGACAACAGGAAAAGTACCTATTTCAATGTGCCATTCAAATATAATTCTTCTGCATAAAAAAGGTGATAAAAGCGATATCGGAAACTACCGCCCAATAAGTCTAACTTCTCACATCTATAAAGCTTTTATTAAGGTGATACACAATCGCATAGATGGGAAACTGGACAAACACCAGCCACCAGAACAAGCCGGATTTCGCTCAAGTTTTTCTACAACCGACCACCTTCAAACACTAAACCAGACCCTTGAAAAATACACAGAATTTAATAAACCATTGTATCTAGCCTTCGTAGACTACACAAAAGCCTTCGATAGTATTAAGCACTCAGAAATCTTCACATCCCTAGAACACCAGGAACTCGAAAAGCTATACATCGATCTCTTAAAAAACATTTACAACAACAGCACTGCAAACATTAAACTAAATACTGCGGGACCTTCATTTAAAATACAAAAAGGTGTTAAGCAGGGTGACCCACTCTCCCCTAAATTGTTTACAAGCACACTTGAGGAGATATTTAAGTCACTGGCAGCGTCATGGAAGACCAAGGGCATTGACGTCGGCAAGAAGAGGCTGACAAACCTCCGTTTTACCGACGACATAGTCCTTTTTGCCCCCACAGCTCTAGAACTTCAAATCATGCTCCAAGAGCTGAGCACGGCTAGCTTTAGGGTGGGCTTGCGTTGAATCGGTCTAAAACCCAGCTTATGACCAACAGCACTAAAATTAGGGTCGAGGTGGATGGGCAGGAAATACATTATGTCGATGAGTATATCTACTTGGGCCAGTTAGTTTCTTTCGAAAACAGGCAGGGAAGGGAAATCGATCGCCGAATTGATAATGCCTGGAAAAGCTACTGGTCCATGAAGACGCTAATGAAGGGTGATCTGCCGATCTCCCTGAAGCGCAAACTCATCGACATGTGTATTCTGCCCGTCCTAACCTATGGTGCTCAGACCTGGTCGCTTACCGAGTCGCAAAAGTTCCGCCTTGGGGTTTGCCAAAGAGCGATGGAACGTAGCATCCTGGGTGTAAAAAGACAGGACAAAATTCGGAACACCATGCTGCGTTCCAAAACGGGTATAGTAGACGTAGGCAAGAAGGCTGCCAGGCTCAAGTGGGATTGGGCGGGTCACATCAGCCGCATGCAGGATGACCGCTGGGCAAAAATTTCAACACAATGGGTACCTGAAGATGGACGGCGCCGCCGAGGTCGGCCCAGAAAGCGGTGGCGAGATGACCTGGACGCGTTCCGCGAGGGTTGGTTTGACTTGGCGCGGGAAAGGAGTTCCTGGAAGGACTTGGGGGAGGCCTTTGCCCAGCAGTGGGACAGTATAGGCTAATAATAATAATGTGTATATTTGTATGTATGGATTGTTCATACTATGGACAGAATCTTGGACTATTGTTATGATAAGTACTGTATGTACATTTTCTTTTGGATTTATTTTTGGTGTTCTAAAAGCTTTGTCTGACAAACAAAAGAAGAGCAACCTTAACCTTTAGCTTCTTTCGAAACCGGTACTTTCCATTATTAATTGTAATTATGGAAATTGAACGAGGTCTAAAAATGGTCACATTACTTTATAACCAAAATCTGCTTGACAGTACTTTTACAAAAAATAATTTCACCACGTAAAGCCAGTTCACAATTCTACACAATAACTTACTGCGCAAGTTTTTCCTCCGCCAGTCTAAAAGATTTATTCGAAGGCAGGACATGAATTCATAATACTATATCCATATCAATTCATTCGTATCTCTCTGGTCAAAACTCATGAGGACGTGCCTTGAAAAGTTATTTGATTTATGCGCCGCCTCCGTGTCGTCTATGGGAAGTTTAAGATCTTGCTTAACGGATTATTTTAATTTCGTATTGATAAACAGCTGACGCCGAAGGTTACGTACTGTAGCTTACTTTGAAGTTGTTATTTATGTATTAGAATTTTTTTTTTCTCACACACCGCTCGATAACAGACAGGTCGCAAAGAGTAGTTCCCGATATCGCGACAATGCAGCATTAGAAACTGACATTAATCTATTTTTGTCGAAGTATCTTTTGTTAACCGACTGATAAAGTGGAGCTGATGGTGAAGACCACAGATGGCCATCGGAACTACTCAATGATAAATAATTCACGGGTTGCGATTCAATTACTTTAATAGGGTTGCTAAGCAATTTATGCTCGTCACAATGCGTATGGTGAGTGGTAGGTATTAACGTCCCAGCATCGGGAAAAGCAATATTTTGTAAAAGGTTGATGGGCAGTTGACATTAGGCTATTGTAACTTAGATAAATTACAAACTCTCCCATGCACTAAAAAGAAAAATAAAAAACTTAAAAAAAAAACGACTTCCAAAAAAAAAAAACGCTGCAAAGTTAAAAATAACTTTAATTTTGGAAGTCGGTGTCAATAAACAAAAGTGCAGAACCAAAATTTTTCACATTGTAGCTAACACATGCAGGAATGAAAATAGAATTGAAAATTCCTAGGTCTTTTTTCACAGACTTTTCTGGCAGGCACAGACGCCAGCACATCAAGCTACTACAATCTGTCAAATTTCTTTGATAGATTTTCAACTTTATCGCTAAAGCATAAGGTTCAAAGTTTATTGGGAAAATTTTACAGTTTCGGTTAGCTTGATGTGCTAGCGTCCGTCTGTAAATTCATCCAACAACTCTACTTATGAGTTAGAAATATTTTGTAATCCGTAGAAAAGTTAACTGGTTTTTTTAAATAGTTGTTTTTTTTTCAGAGATTTTTTTTTTAAATTAGGGTACTCTGCTGCTGTAGAAGCTATTATTGATTCAAAAGATGGGCAAGCCGTTTGAAGTACGTTAGCAGGGGGCGATTTTATTCTACAGAGTGTGGACGAAAAGAAAAAAAAAAGTCAAGAAAACGTAATTTCATGCAAACTTCGTCAATTAAGAATGATTAGGTACATACCGTTTTACTAAACCTACCTTTTTTATTTAAATTGAAGCAATAATAAGCAAATTCAAATTCGTTG
This sequence comes from Gortyna flavago, assembly GCA_963669345.1. Classification (NCBI taxonomy): domain Eukaryota; kingdom Metazoa; phylum Arthropoda; class Insecta; order Lepidoptera; family Noctuidae; genus Gortyna; species Gortyna flavago. The sequence continues at coordinate 15,494,938 of OY770129.1, forward strand.
AATCTGTCTCGGTTGGGCAGCGTTCGGGAAGATACGCAATATCTTCTCGTCTCACATACCGCAGTGTCTCAAGACGAAAGACTTCGACTAGTGCCTATGGCTCTGAAACGTGAAAGGGCAATGGAGAGGGCTATCTTACGTGATCGAATCAGAAATGAACAGATCCGTAGAAGAACCAAGGTAACCGACGTAGCCCGGAAGAATTGCCAAACTTACGTGGCATTGAGCAGGGTACATTGCTCGTGGAAGGTAGAACGCTTGTGGAACAGAAGGCCGATTGAGCCGAAAGGTCCGCGTACCGGAAGACGTAGAAAAGGCCTCCCATAAGGTGGACCGATGACCTGGTGAAGGCCGTAGGAACCAGCTGGATGCGAGTACGATGTGGCGGTGCTTGGAGGCCTATGTCCAGCAGTGGACGTCTTTTGGCTAAAATGATGATAATAAAGAGTAAACAATAATTAATTTGAAAGACATTCTGAGAGAGTAAACAAACAAATATACAACGATGACAGACTCTTGATTTAATGTGACGAAGGGCTGACGAGTTGTGTTGGAACAAGGCACAAACTGTGTGAGTGATTGAGTGTGTGAACTTGGAAACAAGTGAGTGTGTGAGTTTGTAGCTTTGTTGAATGCGGTAAAGTCAGTTAGAAATTGTTTCTTACTTTGGCTGTTCTTGTTTTGTGGCAGGTAAATATAGGAAACTTTTTGAAGATGTCACCGTATATATCCTATCTATGTATGTGTATTAATTATGTCATCCTTTTAGGTGTATTTCCACTGTGAGATAATGAGTTTTCACGAGATTACGTACATAACATTGCGAGTCAATTGAGTTCGAATTAAAGACAATTCAGATAACTGGCGACACCACCATATTTCAATTCAGGGATCAGTTTGAGAAATATTAAGCTTTAAAGTGGCAATTTTTGTTAGATTCAAGCGTCGCCTCCTATCAACTAAATGGTTGTTTTTGAATGAGAAAAAAATCACGGCAGTAGTAACAATATACAATGAAGTTAAAAGAAAAACTATTACAGCTAAGTAGGCTTTCAAAAGTTAACGAGTAATAGTTGGCCAACTTACATTTGCAGTTGGAATGTATGGGAGAACATGTTTTTCAACTACAATGTTATGTTTGTTCTTAGAATTAATTCATCCCAACTACGGAACTATTAATTGTGCATGGTCCGACAAGCAATTGGCCAGTTTCTTTTAATTTTATCTGATCTGCTGCCGCGGGTTTTGATAACTAGAGAATTAACTTCTGATTTTCCATTTACAGAAACAGCACGAAAGTCTCCCGTTTATGACTTGTGGCACTCGAGCAAATCGGACAAAAGCAAAATAACCGATTTTCAATATCGCATTCGAATTGAAAATCGATGTGCTAATCGTCTCGAACTCCTTTACGGCACCAATTAATGGGAACAAACTTTCTGAACTTAATTAGCGAATTCGTTAAGTAGAGTTTCTAATTTAGTCACTGGGTTTCAGAATTGATCTTTGGACTTATTATTGTGTCTTGGTTCAGACTAGTTGAGCGATAAATAAATGAAATGAGAGTAAAGTTTATCTTTTGTTGTTGTTGAGAAAGCTTTGTCTTGCTGTTTTGTAAGTTGTGGTGACGTGTGATGGAAGACATTAGTGTCTTATTGTCTCATCATTTTCTGTATCTATAAATTAATCCACTATGCTTAGGCTTTTTTTTTAAATTTTTTATAGGATGGGAAATCATTAAAAGACCCCTCCCGCTCTGGGTGGAGCGGAAGGGAGTGTCAGACTCTTACTGACAAAAACGCATCAGTGTTCCTTCCTTAGCCCTTTATGTTCCGGGGTAGCGGTGACCCTTTCGGACAATCCCGCTGCCCCGGCAGGATGCATACGCCAAAGAGGTATCTCCTGTGCAAATGCTTTGCTTACATCCCATTCGGCCTGTGATCAACCTACCCGGGTCTTAGGTAAGGTTGACTAAGATTTTCCGGGTATATTAGCAGAAAAAGCTTGAATCCATTTTCTGTCTTTATTTGTATTTTTGTCTGGAGTTGACCATTGACCGAGGATTTGTAGGCAGTTGAGCTAAAAGATGGGTTGAAAGCAACGAAGGAATTACAAGAAAGACCCGACACAATATGTTTTCTTTTGCTATCAAGCTTAGAGCTTGAAGCCTACAGGCATGATTGGTCCATTTTGGCGCAGGACCGAGTTCAGTAAAAAAGAAAAAAGCCTGATTTATTTATTTTGCTATCAAAACATGCGCTTCGTAATTCATCTTTAATTATATTTTCCTTTGCATTTTAAAACTACGAGGTTACATAAAATTTTTGTATTTTATTGTTCAATTTTCAATAACTAATTGACATTGACAACCGAATGAAGTCTCGGTAAATTCAATAATAAAATATTTACCAACGGAATACTCACGTTCCATTTTCGTATGGTTAGTTTTGTAACTTAATTATCAGGCTTCGAAGGCGCATATTAGCGTGTTAATATTACAAATCTGCTATGTTAGTAGTAATACGCTAGTTTTTGACACATTACATTATTTGCCTTTGTAAATAAATAATATTTCGTAAACATCATTTCAACTTGTTTAATGTTGTGTAAGATGATGAACGGGTTGTGTGTCCACTTTAATTACGTAAACGCTTTGGGAGCGACAGCGACAACGACTATTCCACTTTACCCAGCCAAGTTGTACCACTAGTGGGACAAAGTTGAATGTTTTGTCTTTTTAATTGATGCCTTGTTTGTCCCGCTAACCAATTTATTAAAGTAGTGTTCAATTTAAGAGAATTTATTAACAGCATTATTTTGTAAATTCTATCGTAGTAGTAGTATATTTTTTCTACCAAAAAGGATTAGCGGGACAAAGTGGATTTAAATTTTTTAAACATCCCACTTTGTTCCACCAGTAGGACAACTTGGTGGGGCAAAGTGGAAAAATTCTACAGCGAATTTGTATTCTAAATGTATTTGGTTCAAGCATAATACGAGTAGAGGGATTTTATTAAGGCAAGAGTATTTTGTTTACAGATATAGTATTGTGCTGAATGGGATGAGCTTGGCTTCGAATGTGTGTTATGATATTTTTGTTAAAGATATTATGTTGATGTAGTTTTCTTTTACTAAAGTTTTAGCGGGATGGAATTGAATTAAGTAGCTGAAAATAAGAACATGTTGAAAAAATATTATGGTAGATTCTAGGAAAAATTTAGCTATTTTCTATTTAGAAAGCTATTTTCTGAGTAACTTAAGTGATTGGGTAAAAAATTAATACTAACTACTAATAGTTTTAGTTAGGTCAGTGTAAATATTATTATCTGCATCTTTATTTGTAACAAAATGTAGATTTAGGATGCTTTCCTTTTTTTTTAACCGCCTGGAATTTGGAAGTTGGCGACCTGATATCCAAGTATTTATTCCGGAAGGTTTATAATCATAATAATTTCATATTTTACTTAGATTTAAAACAGGAATCTCGGTGTTTTGACATGTCAGTGTGTGATATCAGGAGATCGTACCTGTGCAAAACAGGGGTTTGTCATGATCTTTAACAGTTCAGCCGAAAGACGTCCACTGCTGGACATAGGCCTCCCCCCAAGCATCGCTACTTCAACAGGTTCTGTGCTGTGATGGGTGCACACACTTGTGTGATAGGTATTAAGTATATCATGTTTTTTTTTTTGTATATTTTCCTGTTTATTATGTTGGGTTGGGCGCATAAAGTTGAGTGTTAGGTATTATGTATATTATGATAGTTTTTTTTTATGTTATCCTATTTTGTATGTTCTGGCCCGTAAGCCACTGGTTTCATTGCCGGGTATAAGCTGGTATATTTTTTAGTGTGCATACACATGACAGACACGTGTCGACGACACAGGCAATTACAACCGTCTTATACGCGTGTTGCTCGTATGTATGGATACTAACCCCCTTACTTATAAACGTTGCATAACGTCTGCATAGTTACAAAACGCTTTTATTTATTTATTTAAACTTTTAGGCCAAAAAGGTACAAAGGCGGACTTAATGCCTTAGGCATTCTCTACCAGTCAACCAAGGGTGGTGAAGAGATAAGATGGCAGGTGTGTTCAAAACAATGTTTAAAAAAAAACAAAACTGGGTACACAAAAAAAAAACACAAATACATAGATACTCGTAAGTTATATACACACATCATCTACCTAGCCTTTTCCCAACTATGTTGGGGTCGGCTTCCAGTCTAACCGGATGCAGCTGAATACCAGTATTTTAAATGGAGCTACTGCCTATCTGACCTCCACAACCCAGTTACTGGGTAATACGATACCCCTTGGTAAGACTGGTTGTCAGACTTTCGGGCTTCTGACTACCCGTAACGACTGTCAAAAATCCGCGAATGACAGCCGGGACCAACGGCTTAACGTGCTTTCCGAGGCACGGCGGGGTCTCGATATGTAAAGATGGTCACCCATCCACAGACCAACCGCGGCAAGCGTAGCTTTACCTGATCGATCGACCTGTGTGGCTGTTATTATTTAGCCATGGGCCCCTCTGAGATAAAAACAATAATTAATATAAGAGAGAGATAAGAGGAACAATGATTTAAAAAAAAATACCTGGGTACACAAACACAAAAAAAAACCACAAATACATAGCTAGGTTATATACACATATATACTATTTACTATAATATATATTTATAATATAAATACAAACAAATTCAAGAGAAAGAGATGTTGAGATGACTCTACGCTATTTGTTTTGAAAATAACTCTGCAATTTCCGCTTAAATGCATACTGACTGGTGGCCATCCTGATATCAAGAGGAAGCGCATTCCAAAGAAGAATGGACTGAATATGAAAGGAGGAATGAAGAAAGTCGGAAGTATGAGAAGGACGAAGTAGGAGAAGATTGTTAGAAGAAAGCAAATTCTTAGCGTGAGACGAACATAGATATTGGAAGTGAGACACGAGATAAGAAGGAGGAGTGGGAGAGTTGAGAAGGGAGAAAAGAGCGGTCCAAGCGCGTAAACTTCTTCTTTGGCGAATGGACATCCATTTGAGCTCAGACCTATAGCTCGACATGGCTCGACACATGGTCATATTTCCTGAGGTTGAATATTGACCAGATGCCATTGTTGAGCAATCTGTCGAGCTTATCCAGCAAAACCGCATTAAAATCAAAGTAGCATACGTCACCATAGTAGATTATAGGGAAAATCAAAGTCTGCACAAGCATGGCTTTCGTCTTAGCGGGCAAAAAGTTTTTCAGACGATACAGAGATCGCAGAGTACCGTTGACCCTATGACTAACACTAGAGACCTGGCGTTGCCAGCTAAGCGTAGAGTCAAGATGCAAACCGAGATCTTTCACAGTAGGGGTAATGGGTATGACTGAACCATTGAAAATAAGAGGAGGAAGAGAGCTAAGCGTCACCCTACCTATCATGCGTGAGCTTCCAATTACAATGGCCTGACACTTCGAGGGGCTTACTGACACCCCGAAACTAACAGACCACTTTTTGATAGCATCTAAGTCTCGGTTTACATCTGCTATAGCGTCCGACAAACCCGTTCAGCTGTACACAATTAAAAACCATCCGCATATACATGATACGAACATGGAAGACAGTGAGTTATAAAATTAATGAAGATGGCAATGGAGAAAGAATACCGCCTTGTGGAACACCAGCATCCAGGTCACGCCAACTCAACGAACTCTCAAGTGGAACGAGCGGAAAAAAAACCTCTTCTTCTTTCGAAAGTCAAATTACTGACGACTGAAAGAGAGAAATCGGTGTGTAACTTATTCATCTGATATAATACGTTTATTAGTAAGAGGGTAAGACTGCTTAAAACACGGAAAGGTATATCGATCATGAGTAAAAAAAAAATACTTATTTCAAATTTTATTTGAACATTCTATAAATTGTTTATTTCTTAAACATATAAATCTTACTCCTATAATATCATTAACAACATCAGCAGTATCGATAGACATTTTTTTCTCATTAATAATACCATCAAAAGTTAAAAATCGATCAGATATCGGAGGTATACCACGGCAGTACGTTATTGGGCAAATAAAAAAGTAAGCGAGTCCCTCGAAAAAGAAAATGGTTTAGTTTATTTAAAAATTGTCTATTACGAAAGTATGTTCTAGAATTCAATTAATAAAATATTTCAGAGATTTCTTTCCCTGCTCAACCGTCAACCGTCAACTAACCTACCTATTTTCGAGAACACTCTTAGAACTAATATTGACACCACTATCATTAATAACCACTACATTAAAATCTTCATTAGAGTTCTTCCCATCATCAACAATTTCATTTGAATCAGATTTTTCTAAAGCGCCATTAGAGCTGCTAGCATTAGCTTTTAAATCTTTTAGTTCATTTTCACCATTATACTTGATTTTATTTTTATCGGTTGCATCCGAATCTTTCTTGTCTTTATGATCACCGATAACTTTATCACTCTTATCAAAATCATCTTCTTTTGTTGCTTTGCCACCTTTGACTGCTAATTTCGTTCTCTTTGCTGAAATAAACAATTTTATTTTGTAAAAAAGGGCACATAAGTCTATTTGAACCACTTTGACGGAAAACCTTTATCATAATTTGTTTATATTGTCTTCAAAGAAATATTATATTTATGTAAGTTATTTTTTTAATAATTCTATTGTAATTAAAATTTAATTTTTGATCGTGCAGTTTGCAGCATTAATGTAAAACCACAGCAGATGTGAATGTATAAACCATTATAAACTTTACAATGATATTATGACCAAAATGCCAAAAAAACTAAAACAAAAAAAAAACTAAACCAAAAAACTAAATAAACTTTTTCTTTCTTTAAGTAATTAAGAAAATAATTAATGTAGCTGTAGTACCTGAGTCCATCAGCTGTTTAAACAGAACTGACACCGGTGAGTCCACAAGAAGAGTGAATACGAAAGAATACACCAGAGCCAACACCAAATAAGACAGGAACTTGAACGTCTGTTAAAAAGACGCATTCATTATTTTATGAAAAAATTAAGTTCTCTTATAAAATACAAGAATAATTACTTTGCACATCTATGACGATACGATAAAGGATACGTATACAATTTTTTGCAGTAAAATCAATTAAAGTGTTGAGTAATATTTTATTTCTGTTAAGGAATTTAATTTAAAAAATCATTTTAAAAACAAAATACTCACAAAATTGCCAACTGAAAAGTAAATGGGAGCTACCAATGCCGAGTTGAGAGAAAACATGAGCGGGTAGTGGAATAAGTACATCCCGTATGAAAGTCTAGCTGGTAGTCGCCATGCCTCAAGAGACAAGAACCAATTTATTGGACCTAAAAATGTGAAAAGTAATATTTTAATAACGTAGGGAAAAATTAACATGTTATTCATAGTTCAGTTCAGTAGTTGAAAATTTTAGAAATCTTACCAGAATAACCATGCTGGCACGCTATTATTAGCCAGCATATGGCACATGCATAACTAGGTCTCATGAAAGAATTCATCAAGTTATCCATCAGCTGGTTGTCCCAGTCAAACTGCTTGATTCGGTACTTGAAGTAGAAGATTCCTCCCAACACACAAGCAGAACAGGCCCAGAAGATGATGGCAATTATCTGAAAGATAAAGATATTTTTAGTAAATAAGATTTTCTTCCTATACAAAATGCCTTTATGAGAATAGTTCAAGTACTTATAGAACCAGTGAAGCTTGTAAGAGCTGACGGTTATTCCAGGTATCATTTTATTATCGTTTATGTTTTCCACGTCGGTCAGTATTGTCAGGTTTTCTGTGCTATCTTCCTTATCAATGCTACCCAGTCAGTGGTCGCACTACTAATTTTTTTCTTTCATATGATTTTTACACAAGCTTTAAATTAAATACTTTGCACTCTTTGACTATATCAATATACTTACCCACGGTATCTGTATTCTACTCTTGCGGTAAATGTGGAGAATATAACCAAAGAGCAGCCCGACGAAGAAAGGAGAAGCTCGCGCCAGAGTATTGAAGTAATATTTGTGCATGTAATCCCACAAGTCAAAGAAACGACTGCAAAAAACAAAATAGTAATTGAGTATTAACAATTACAACACATTTCTGTTCGTTTTTTTCGGGGATTCCATAATTTATGTAAGCACTTTATCTGTCTTGAAAGAAAAAATATATGAATGAAAGAGAGAGGGATGCCTTTGTCCTGTAATGGAACGACACAAGCTAGTTAGTTAGCTGTTCAAAAATATTCTTCATCTTCGAAGTAGCATAATCAGCCTATAACTGCTGGGATACAGGCCTCCGCTCTGCGAAACATAGTAGGCGGTAATCCAGCATGCGGGCCCAATGCGGGTTGGAAGATGTCACATCTTCGAATTTTTGGTTCTAAGGATATGCCGGTTTCCTCACAATTCGTCCAATAATTTTTATACATACACAAAATTTTGCTATTACAAAATGACAGGCTTTGGAGTTAGATAATATTTAGAAGTCAAATAACTAAGAAATCAATAATTAACATCTGATTTTTTTTGTAATAATATACGGCAAGATTTACTATATTTTAAATTGATTCGTGGGTGCTATCTACGTGAAATAATGAATTAAAAAAATTCAAACTGTTTGAGTGTTTTTTTTATTTTCTCACCATTTTGGCTTACAATTTGGAAAAGCAGTAAAATTAAAAAATTGCTGTTTGAATTGAGTAATAAAATGACACTGATGAAAGCATAATTTTGTTTACAGGTTTTGATGAAAATAAAAAATTGTGCTTTCTAAATACGGAAAATCGATCAACTTTGAAAGAAGTTTTTTCCAAAACTATAAATAATTGCCACTCGGAAGTTTTTGTCCGGTATTTAGAATCATGAAACGCATCAATTTCTAAGCTTCACTGAAAATGTCTGGTTCGAAGGTTTTTTTGCAATACCGTGCCGCACCGAGCAACCCGCTCGTGCGCGCTCTGCCAATCTGGCCAAGCACTATAACTCGTTAGTAATATAAAGTACTCAAACTCAAAATTACTTACGTGGGCACAAGGTTTCCAGCTGGAACATTAAGGTGGAAACTATACACAGTTGAAGCTATCAGAACAGCGGCGAGTCCGCCTATCAAACCCATCCAAGCGAGGTATTTCTTGCCAGTCATCACCCAAACGAGAACTATAGGTGACACCACAAACAGCTGGAAGTCTATGGCGACGTACCAGGAGTGGATGACACACTGAAATTTTAATAAAGCCATAATAATTATTAATTCCATCAAAAACATAAATGTGAAATGAGAGCCAAGTTCAATATTATGATATATGCCTTGGTTGTTGACTTCAACGACAGAAGAAGTGAGATCTGAATAGGTGCCAAGTTCAATGGCTACACTATTATAAAGAGGAAAGATTCGTTTGTTTGTTTGAATTGAATAGGCTCCGAAACTACTGGACCGATTTGAAAAACTCTTTCAACATTAGAATCCTACATTATTCCTAATGAACATAGGCTATATAATATTTAAAAAAAGTTAGGGATCCGTCTAAAAACTTTGATAATGTAACCGAAGGTGTGAAAAAAATACCAAAACGAAAATCCTTATATCGCGTACGTTCCTTCACTGTTTGGAGAGCAATGGTGATGAAATAATTTACACAAAGTTAAGCGCCTGCCTGGGTTCGAACCTACGACCTCTCTTAAGTCGCGGCCGTTACCACTAGGCCACCACTGCTCTCACATTTTAACACTCGTTTGGATGATTTTATGGTAACTATTACACTGGCTGTTTTAATGTTGGCAATAAGCTAATTGTTTCAGAAACTTTTATTGAGGATTTATAGTATTCGTATAGATAAAAATATTTATATATATATAGGATTTTTTTTTTCACTTTAAATGCGGACTCGATGTGAACAGTTGCAATAATTATTAAAAAACTATTTACGATTAGTTTTTATGCCTTAAAAATATGCGTTTAAAGAAGATTATGCCAAGTTAGTGTGTATAATACAATTCTGCCAAATAAATATCTGCCAGATAAAGGGCCCCTCCTTATTACATCAGCTATCTGCCAGTGAAAGTTCCGTCAAAATTGGTCTTGCCTTCTCGGAGATTAGCCGGAACAAACAGACAAACAATTTAAACATTGTTTTTTGTGATAAGTAGGCAGTGAACGAAAAGAAACATTTACGTTCACTGTAACTTCACTGTAAGTAGGTATATACTTTCATATTATGCATTTAGTAAAAAGCTGTTATTTTGACATTACAGACACTTCAATTTCATTTATTTGTCTTGTTAAGGTAAAATCTTTCTCTAATCATGTTTAATGATTTATTTTGAGTGGAAAGAAGATTTATACAGGTTGAAATTGAATACATGCGACAAATCGAAATGGGAGATTGTACTCATCATTATGAACAACTTTTACTATGGGATCAAACATGAAATCGCGAAAAAAAAAACAGCTGTTCCCTACATTTTGACGAGTTATGCAAACATAATTGTAGGAAACAGCAGATTTTTTTTTCGCGATTTCAGGTTTGGTCCCATAGTAAAAGTTGTTCATAATGATGAGTACAATCTCCCATTTCGATTTGTCGCATGTTTTCAATTTCACCCTGTATATGTAAACACATTGAATTATTTTAATCTCAAATGTTTTCTACAGTAAAAAATATCGCTTTTAAATCTTGCTTGGTTGTCATATTTTTTTTTTTGACTTTTGACTGTGTCTTATCATCTCGTATTATCTACAGTTGTAAATCCATTTTTGACGTGATAACGTCGTATAAATCGATGAAATTCGGCTGTACGCATGAAAAAGCATGACTTATTGTCACTTTACGCCTGAGCCGAGCGTGTAAGCGAGAGCGCGGAACAAGCGATAGAGAAGCGTTCGGCTTGTGACGCATCTGTCTCTTATGACGTTATCACGTAAAATTATCGTCCGAAACCCGACTTTACAGATAACCAATTTTTTTTAAGATAGATTATTCTGCTACTTAAGACGGCATCGACCAAACGCCGACCGTGCAGTGGCGCCCTCATCGTTTATTTGGTTATTTCTTTTATTTTAGAATGAAAATGCAGAAAATAAGCACAATAAGTTGTGCTTCTCAAGATTATACGTTAATATTATTATAAGAGGTAGTTTTATATTGCTTAATTTTATTATAATCCTAAAAACGGATAATAGTTGCCACTATTTTCTGTTTTTATGATTATAATCTAACTAAACAATGTGAAACTACCTCTTATAATAATGTTAACGTATAATCTTGAGAAGCACAAGTTAACGTGCTTATTTTCTGCATTTTCATTCTAAAATAAAATAAATAACCAAATAACCGATGAGGGGGCCACCACTAGTGGGTCGGCGCCCCCTTAACAATAACACAATTAACTTACCATATCTTCGAGGTGTACAAAATTTTGAATATGTAGCAAAGTGGACCACCAGTTTTGCTGACACCTTTCGGTAAGGTCGATGACTGTCAGCCAGTGAGGTCCATCGGTGAAGTGGTTGAAGTAAGAAGCTTGAAGGAGTACAGCCACAGCCAGCAGTGGTGTCACTCGCATGTAACGACTCAAGTAGAACCAGTGAAGGTTCTTGAGAAACGTTACTGAAAAGGAAAATTGTCATGTGATTACTAACAATATGACTGTTTTGCATTCCAACAAAACAGGTATTATGTGTGAATAAAACACACAGTGTTGCTAAGTGAAGAAGCTGATGTAACTGTGCCCTTATATTTATATCTATGGTTAAAACTTATCGAATTATCCATGGTTTTATACCTGTCTCTCTCTCTTTAACCAGCATGCGTCCTTTTCTAATCAAGAAGGACGCTTGGCGCGAAGCTGACAATGTCATAGGGTCTTAGCTCACCAGCTAGAGAATAGCTCTGCAACACTGTGTGTTTTATTCACACATAATACCTACCTGTTTTGTTGGAAAGCAAAACAGTCATATTATGTGCTTTCTAAAATACACAGTGTTGCTAAGTGAAGACCTGTTTGGTATCTGCTGGTGGTAAACACAAACGCTATGATGATTGAATTATACAACTGTTCTAGAAAATAAATCAGTTTTATTGCAATTACAATAACATCTGTTTAAGTCCAAATGTAACAAAAAATAAAACTATCTTTATAATCAAACAAAGAAAACAAATAAGTAATTCTGAAATAATCCTATATCAAGGAATTAATAACTTAAACTTAACTTGCTTATGCTGTGCTGGCGCTGCTACTGCGGCTGCGGAAAACCTCAAGCGGCGAAAATATAATAACCTAATCGGAAATTATATTTTCGAGCCGTTTGGGGTTGAAATACTCGGGCTGTTTGGTCCGTGTGCTCATGGTCTTTATAAGGAAATTTCAAAACGGCTGGTTGACACTTCCTGTGACCCAAGGGCTGGCTTTTACCTTGGCCAAAGGTTAAGCATTGCCATACAGCCTGGTAATGCTGCCAGTATCTTGGGTACATTACCAGTCGACAGCGATGCGGATGTTTTTTCGACGCTATATTTTAGTTTTAGTTCAGTTAGGATTTATATTTGTTAATTTTGAAATTACTTACTTGTTTCCTATTTGTTTGAGCTCTACGTTAAGCATAGCAACATATATGTACTCGACTACCCGTGCTTGCCCAGTTTGTGTCATATGAATAACTTAAACCTCTTAAATAAAAGCTATTTCAATTTAAACAATACTAGAAAAATTTAAATGCAATGAATCAACATTTCAGTTGGTATTATCAACTCTGTTTACTGGCCCACAGTAAAATTAAAGTAGATGTCTGTCAGTTATTTTTTAACAAGTTCTGTTCCTCTATGGACCAATGAGCAATTTGATCGGCCCACCCCCAATTTTCCAAGCAAGAAGAGCCAACTTGTCCACTTGTGCAGGGCAATTGCCTGTCGTCAGATCTATTAGGACCTTCCGCTGGTTCTTTATCGGAAGTGGTTCTACTATGGCTCTCGCTCGCAAGTCAGGTAGCCAAAAACATTTGGTCCACTCCGGTGCTATTAGGATTTAAATCCCTTTTGCACTGTTCAAATGAGCCAGTACTCTTGGTATTAAACTGGGTGGGGGGAATGCCCACCTAGATGATAGTCCCATTTTCGGCTGAATGCGTCGCAGAAGACTGCTGAGCAATCTCTGGTATCCAATGTTACGTACTTTGGTACGATAGCCGTGTCTCTTACTACAAATCTTTTCAAACAATGTGCTAATATTTAAACTATTAGAGTTTGTTGATGCCCAGTCAAGCAATTCTTGTAACCCTGACTTTAATAGTTGTCTTTGTTCCAAAATAATGTTAGATAATAACTGTTCCGTGGAAGCTAAATAATCTGTGCCCTTATTAAAATGGCACAACTCTTCATTAAGTTTAAGACCTACAAAACCAGGACTGGTAAAGCAAGATTGTAGAGCTTTTTTGTACCGAATGCCAAGAAGGGGAATCAAACTTTTGAAGGGTAGCTAATTCTTCGATCGTTCTTCGTCAGCTTGGTGAATAATGGTATTTTCATCAAACTCTGTACCAAGTACACCTAAAGAGACTTTACAGTAAGTGTCGGATGTAGTTGGATTTCTCAAAAAATGAGATGTGGGAGGGGTTGAATCACTCTCTAGTTGTTCCTGTATGGATTTACTAGGATTAGTCAGTAGTAGTGGTAAGTTAGTTAAGTAACTAGATATATATAAACCCCACTTGTTGTATAAGAGTATCTATTCGTGGGTCCGGACATGTCTGTACTTACGTGAAAACTTTCGTCTTTTATTGGGTGGAGGTGATGCTATGCCCTCCTCATCCTCCGAGGATGAAAAAGATGATGACGATGAGCTCCATCTGAACTCCATCCGAAGCTTCAACATTCGAACTTTGTTCACCTCCAACACTTACCCGTACAATTTCGTCCGGATTCATCTCGTTACACTAATCACAGAACAACAATACTCCTAATAGTTTTTTTTACTGTGTTATACACTAATTGACTACGGAAAAATCCGACACGTATACTAAATTGACACTGTGTTTTAATTTTTTATTTCATGAAACATCGAAACATTTTCACTTTTTTAAACTTTGAAAATGTTTCGATGTTTTAGCGGCAAAATTTACAAACTCTATGACCGACCAAAGAGGATTTAAACACTAGCGTTATATGGCTATGACATTGACAGCTTCGCGCCAAGCGTCCTTATCTCTCCTATCTCAATTGTCCTTATTGATTAGAAAAGGACGCATGCTGGTGAGAGAGACAGGTATAAGACCATGCATAATTCGGTAAGTTTTAACCATAGATATCAATATAAGGGCAAATAACATCAGCTTCTTCACTTAACAACACTGTGTTTTTAGAAAGCACATAATATGATAATCATTGACGTCACTGCTGAATGAATACTGAATGCATCAAGATTGTTTATCTTCAATCTTTAAATTTGAATTCCTGGGCGGATTTAATAGGTAAATATGATAATGTATCTGTGATAATGTTACGTTTGTCATGTAAGGAGTCCATCCATCATAAAGAAATCCTTTGATTTATAATCTTGATAACTGTACTGGATGATTTTTGTAGCCGTCTCGAAATTTTTACTTCGCCTCGGCACACATACCGTAAGTCCATCAATGCCTAGTTGTGGCCAAGGCTTGTATAGTACTTTTCTCAAATAATGCGCGGAAATTAAAATACCTACAATTACTTTTCAAAATAAATGACGAACAACGAACAACAATAATTTTTCCCGCGTTAAAGTGTTCATTTGTTTTTTTTTTTCAATAAATACCTTTTTTTTTTGCAAGCCAGTTCGAAATTGAAATAAGACCTTTGATAAGTTACCTCCTTGGCTGTCATCATGTTTCGGAGTAATAGATCGTTCCATTTTTAACCGACTTCTAAAAAAGGAGGAGGTTCTCAATTCGGATGTTTGTTTTTTTTTATGTTTGTTCGCGCATAACTCCGTCGCTTGCCAACCGATTTGAAAAATTCTTTTTTTGTTGGAAAGGGTGTACTTTCCAAATGGTCCCATGAAATTTTTTTCGAAATCTGACAAGCGGTTTTTGAAGATTAGATAATTAATTAGATAAATTACAAACTCTCCCACTAAAAAGTACAAAATAAAAACTTTTTTACAAAAAAAACAACCGACTTCCAAAAAAAAAACACTACAAAGTGCTAAATAACTTTAATTTCGGAAGTCGGTGTCAATAAACGAAAATGCAGAACCAACGACACCGACTTCCGAAATTAAAGTTATTTAGCACTTTGTAGTGTTTTTTTTTAGGAAGTCGGTTGTTTTTTTTGTAAAAGAGTTTTTTTAATTACACGACAGATATGACTTTACTATGTAATTTATTTGGTCGCTAAACCACGACAGATATGGATTTTCATACAATTTTTGCCGGCCGCTTCTTGCATGTATTTGACCAGTACAGGCAATTTCGATTTATCTCGAAGAAGGTTACAATAATGCTCAAATTTCCAAGCATATTTGAGAACACATAATTCCTCTACATGGAGTATTATATGTTGTATATCTGAATGTAATTATGAGAGCAGTATCTAAATGATTTTATGATTATAGAAATTGAGCAACTTAATCGATATCGCATGTTTAATATTATGTAACCTCGTATATGAATTTATTAATTGACACAATAGGTCAAATTCATCAATCATTCAGTTTTTTGATGAATCCTAGAGATTGATTTGGCGTTTGGTTAGGTATTCAGTGAATTAATCACTAAATTCACTAAAGTGAATTTTGTGATTAATTTGTTTTCGCGCCATTTGATTTTTCTTTGACATCCTTCTGTTCACAATATCGCTTTATTTACGAATACGATGGACACTGTGGCACCAGCGCTGCAGAAACAGCTCGAAGGGTTAAGACCCTACCTCGATAATCAAAAATCCTCGAAAACCTACTAAAGGAGCGAAAGTGATGCTTTACTTTTAAAACGCAAAAGAAGAAAGATGGCTAAAATGTACGTGCGCTCGGAAAAAAACGACGTATGTGCTAAAACGAATTTACTCCTTTTTTTATTAACAAAATAGTTTAGTCGAAAAAAGTAAAAAACAGATATAACTTTTCATTTATTGTACACGATACTAGACCAAAAAGTCAAAAAACATACACCAAAATGTTAAATCCCTTTTCCACACTTATCAAGTTACACGAAATAGAAAAACCAATTTTTTTTTCAACATAGCTCTTAATGATGTGTATGGGGGAAGCTACTGTAAAAGAACTACTTTCTCGTTCAGGAAATATTGACATAGAGAACAAACCCCGGGTACGCCCAGATAGCCTAGTTGACAATGACAAATTAAAAGTGATTGTAGAAGCGGATCCATCGCAAACCACGTTCAATATTTAGATTCTAAATTCATAATCATTTCTGCCAAACGACATCCACTGCTGGTCATAGGCCCCCAAGCGACCAGTCCGTCACGTCCGTCACATCGACCGGTGCTTCTTGCATCTAACTTACTTTGGTTCATTTTCTCTGCGGTCGTATAGACCAGTAATACTCCTGCTATCGTGAAGAACGTGTCTACCGTCATGGTGGCCGCAGTTATCCATAGTGAGTTGGCAGAAAGTATCCACTGGAAAGACGTACAATAATTTTATTGATCTCAGACATTATCCTTTTTTCATTCCTATTGTAATTTGATTATATTGAAATCTGATAGAACAGCTGCAGACTGGAGTAGATCATTCAACCCTATCGCAGTTTACTGCCGAACGTAGGATAAAATTGCTGTAAGTAGTTAAAGTGGATTCAAGATACCACCAACAACAATCTCAACAAACACCAGCAACAACTTGAACTTGAACAAGGATTCATGAAAATGTGTGATAATTATCACACATTTTCATAAATCCTTGTTAATCTTGGGAAATTATGTGAGGTACAAATCTTATAAGCTACATAAAGTCTCAGACACGACGAATATCAATGTATAGTGAGAAAAATAATTGAATTAAACCTACCGAGCTCGCATCAACAGGGTTTGCTATAAACAGTTCCGTACTGAACGAATGTCCAATTATGACCCAAATCATAGCGAGGGTCCTGATTCCATCAAGACATTGTAAGTTGCCACCACCAGAGCTGAATGTTGTGAGTCGTCGTCCGTTTGTGTAAACAGAAAACGATCGACACAGTGTACTCATTTGCTTGACATCTGTAAATAATAATTTCAGATAAGTTTCAGATTCTTATAGAATAGTGGAATCCTGTAATAAGAATAACGATGGAAATCAAATTAGTATCAAGCCCATCATTGTTGAAAGTGCGCATAATCATGTCTTAAATACAAAATCAGAAATTCTATCACTTGTTTTAGATAGGTACCTACTTACGACATACTTTTCACTCACCTTTCTTAAATAGGAATCGATAACAAAGATCGTAGCTTGTACTAACTAAAGTCACAAATCCGAGCACCGAAAATATTGCACTGAAATAAAACAGAAAATGTTAGAATATTTTAATTTAATTTTACTTCCATATTGTAATTTAAATTTAAATGTAATTTGAATGTTGAAATAAACGATTTTACTTTACTTTTAGGATTTCTTATCTTATTAAAATATAAAGACTCGAAAATTCCTGCGTAACAGCTTCTGACGACATATCTTTGATTAAAATCTTCTCTCTGTATTTCCGTTAATTGATGGGATTACCTATATCCTGTGCACCCATATCCGATACTATGTATTATCAGCGCACGATCACTAATACGATTACAATAACCAGATAACACAAAAATATTCCATTTGATTAATCGACTAATTGCTACTTACACTGCGGTATAATCAGCGGGGGCCCAAGGCTTATCACCAGTAAGTCGGCAATAGTCTTCTGTGTATTGAAAGCCTACTGCGGAGACATTGAAAAATAAAGAAGTAATTGCTTGGTGAGTAGTGCATGGCTTTGGTACGCAAACTCCCAGCCTGAATACCATACTCGTGAGAGGATTGTTCGGTGTAGACCTGGAAGGATTAATGGCTTTAGACGGTTTGCATAAATCTTCAAATAGTCTGACTATGCTTCAACATTTGACATGCCCTCCATACGGCCGACAGCAGCGGAAGATCTTTTTTAATCTAATGTTCGAGAAGCGGTCTTCGAAGTCCTATATAGAATTTGTCATCTTACTCTTTACCGTAGTGTCGTACAACAACACTCGACTCTCCACCTTTTACATAGCAATTTGCATGTTAATACTAGGGAGAAATTTCAAAACAGCTTACCTCGAGTCATGTTTAAAGCTATCGAAGTTGCCACTTAAATATAGTAATTCTGCACGTGTTTGATGATATTCTGCAATCTTAGTAATGGTTTCGTTGTCTAAACGTAAGGAGCTTGGATCGAATTGCGTCCCTCGTATATCTTGAGGACGAGGGATGCCAAACGTCTGGTTGAATGGCACAAGGATTGAGCAGTGTTTGCCTTCAATGTGCATGTCTTCCAATTGATGATTGATGTCCAGACATTGGTGGTAGTTGCCCAGATCTACTGAGTTGCCTGTTAGTATACCTCTTGGTGTTCTTAAACCGGAATCCGTAACTGTAAAATATTTTGTTATATTTTGTTTAGAATAATACATACTTACCTAAGTATGTATTATTCTACCTACCTACTAATACCTACTAATCTGAACGATAAGTCTTCGTCCGAATCTAGACTACATTTTCTGTTAGTCGTCATCTCGGTGGTCACCCCCTTTCTAGCCATATCATCTTTCACAAGTTTGGTTGTTCCCTAGTGTCGCAGAATAATTCGAATTATCATCGTGTCTCAGATATATCACGTCGAATTAAGCTGTTGTCGAAGTACAGCATGCCGGAATAGAGTACGCCGAAATTGACTCATGTCGGATTACCATTGTTGTCGAAGAAGCATTTCGTCGAAGTCGCATCGTTTCCTAGTTAAGTCATGTCGAAGAAACGCTTTGTCGGAGTACAGTAGTGTCGGACTTAAGGTATTTCGAACTAAAGTATTGTTGAAATGAAGACGTGTCGGAGTTCCGTATTGTCAAAATAATAATATCTTGTCGTATTACGGTTTGTCGAAATTCAGTTGGTAAGTCATTAAGATCGCCTGCATTCCTCGAAGGGATTTGCAAAGGTGTTATGTAGGTATCTGTAGCAGATGGATTGTTGAATCCGCTGTTTTACATAACTGCTAGCTGTTTTAAAAAACAGCTCCGTTATGTAAAACAGCTGAACAATTCAGCTGGATTCATTGTGTTAGGTTTAACTAAACTGCTTCCCACGTTTATACGTAATGCAGAATGGCTATCTGAAGTCACAATAAGCGTTTGGTGCGGCATATAAAGCCAAATCGGTCGCAGTAACTAAGCTAAGGCACCCTGACTAATTGTTTTGGGTTAGGTTAGAACTGTGATCAAATCCACGCGAGCCGAGCGAGCGCTGCTTCTGAGTCGGTAAGTCTGGTTTTCATTAAACTCAGGTTAAACTTTACATTGAAATTGTATTTAAAATCACTGTTTCCACATGAGTTAGGGTCATTTTCATTCATATTACTCGTTTTATTTATTTCTGTTTCGAACGACAATATTGTTGTTGTAATACTCAGAGCCACGAGCCACAAGATTTAGAAATAAAATCTGCAATCTGACGATTCATTTCACGCTGTTTTACATAACCTCTAATCGTTGACCCGTTGTATTGATAAAAGCAAAACGTTTATGCAATTGCGAGTTATGTAAGTTCGTCAAAGTCGTTCAGTTGTTTTACATAACGGAGGTGTTTTGTAAAACAGCTAGTTTTATGTAAAACAGCGGATTCGACAATCCATCTGAGAAATATCTATTAAGAAATTTAAGTATCCTTTCATTTTGCCTGTTTTGTATAGATACCTAAGTTCTTTTAATCACAGATCTAAATTCGCTAATTAAATGAATTGATTGGTCTTCGGATAATAAGTATATGGTATTTCAATTTGATAAACCTTTAGGTACTTATAATACTGCCTACCTGTGTGTATTAATAAACCGTATGAAAGAAGGTCTTGTTGGATGCGGTAGACAGTAGAAAAAAAAAGTTTTATAAAATAACTTAGGAGATTTCTAATAAGCATAAGAACCTTTTTTTGGGACAAGCTGAAGTTTATGGATAACGTATTTCTTTGGATCTAATTTTTCTTTAGATAAAATAAAAAAAAATAATTTGTTGGGTACCACTGTTGTGTTGATACCCATGCACCATTCTATTTTTCTAGCACGGCAGGCTGTAAGGTGCTTCTACAGGTGCAGGAAACCTCAAGCGGCGTAAATATAAAACCCTTATTGGAAGTTAAATGTTTGACCTATTTGTAGTCACTTGGTCCATGGAGTCCGAGTGCGCATTAAGTTTTTTTACCAGAGTGTAGATCTATTATTCGGCCAAAGAATTAGTATCCAACGTGGCATTGCTGCCAGGCCTTTGGATACTTTTCCTTTTGACAGCTATGCGGATGAATTTTTTGATGCCCAATTTGCCCCTCTTTTTTTAATACTTTTGCATAATTCTAGATTATTCTATAATTTTAAGACTTTTGCGTAAATAAAGATACTTGATATAAAAAAACCCGAGTAATTAATACACACATCAAAAGTGTCTAGGGATCAAGCATTTTTATGCGGATTTCTTGAGATTGAGATGTGGCTTTGTAATAAATTTATGATTTTATAAATTTATATGGATCCTTTTTGGTGCATTTCATAATTTGAATCAGGAACTGTGAATCAAATTCGAGTAAAAGATGAAAATCAGCTGTCAATATTTTCCCTATAAAAACATACAACGCATTGAAGACATTATTAGTGCTACTGTTTCCCTACTACTGATTAAAACCAACGTTATTATGGAGCGGCGACGTCATTTAAGCAGGGAAGAAATGCTCAGAGCCGTGGGAATGATAGAAGCTGGTTCCCGGCAACGTACTGTGGCTTTAGCTCTGAATACAAGTCAGAGTGTTATCAGTCGACTTTGGACACGTTACCGAAGCACTGGTACCGTGGCTGAGCGCCATGGAGGACGGTATCGCTGCACCACACGGAGACAAGACCGATACATTCAAATCTTAACTCGAAGAGCTCCAACAATAACCGCCATGATGTTAGCCGTGAGGCTTCATCACTCTTCAGGGAACTTAATTAGCGACCAAACAGTCAGAAACCGCTTGCATGAAGTGAACCTTCATTCCCGAAGACCGCTACGGGTACCACCTATAGCAATGCACAATCGTAGGATTCGATATCAATGGGCTCTTGAACACAGAAATTGGGCAGAAAAACAATGGCGTTTCGTGTGCTTTTCTGATGAGTCTCGTTTTGGTATGAGACCGGATACAAGACGTATACGACACTGGAGAACCCCTGGACGCCAACAGCGATTAAAATCCTGCCAGGAAGTCCATCCTTATAGTGGTGGAACCATCATGGTATGGGCGGGTATTTGGATCGGCGGAAGAACTGAGTTGATTTGGATCAGAGGCAACCTCAACGCTCAAATTTATGCTGAGACGATTGTATCAGACGTCATCGTTCCTCTACAAGTGCAAATCGGTCCCTTATTTCAGTTAATGCATGATAATGCACGACCGCACACCGCAAGAGTTGTAAGACAGACTCTCGCCGCAGCTAACATCAATGTCCTGCCCTGGCCTGCTCAGTCGCCAGACTTGAACCCGATTGAGCATGCATGGGATATGCTACAGAGAAGAGCTCTGCCGAATATGGAGGGTATCCAGTCGCAAGAAGACCTTTTTTTGTTGTTGCAACGAACATGGGCGGCCATTCCACAGCGTGATTTGGATGAACTCATTTTGAGTATGCCAAACCGATGTTCTTGTGTTGTTAGTGTTCGCGGTAGAAACACGGATTATTAATTGTTTAAGTTACCCAATAAAATTTTAAAGAAAACTGTTATTTCAGTCTTTTTTTCGAACTTTTGTGTTAGTGGTTCAAATGTCAAAAATCCCTTTATTAGGAAAATGGCAAATTTCTTTATTAATGCAAAGGTGACTTGGTTTATCGTTACTGTGACAAACGAAAACACTTTATTTGATGAATCCTTAAAGAAAATTTTAATTAATATCAATCAGGAGAAAAGTTATTGCAAAAATATATGTTGATCCCTAGACACTTTTGATGTGTGTATTTACAACAAAAAACATCAATATAAAATAAGAGTTTTTACTTACATTGTAGCAATAAGATTGCGTTTTTTCTAATAAATCGTATTTGACGCTCACACTCTTGCGCATCTAACGCATTATCCAATAAACTTGTGTCAACTACTCCATGTCTTCTTCCCATTTCATTAGAACAATACACTGAACTAAATGTTCCTAAAAATATAATTAAAAACACTTTAATCGCCATATTTAAATTAGAAGCTTTGGCACTTTCAGATCTCTATATAAAATGCGAGTGGCACAGCGGCATCTGCTGCATGCGCGGAGCAGACAAGTAAAAATAAGAATATTGCAGATTTTAATATAAATTTGTAAATCATTATCTAATCGCATAACTTTGGTTAATTAGCCGAATAACTTATGATCTATCAAGATTATTGATTACTGCCGAACTGCGGAGATTGGTACCTACGCACAAGATTAAAATACAGGTGTTTGTTTGTTGTCATGTTCTGTCTGTAGAAGCCTGTATTAGCTAACTAGTTCACTATTGGGTTTCTCAGAAGAGTGACCCATCTTCATTGATCTTCCATTCCAGATTACTGGTTTTTGCGAATGATTGTTCTAAAGTCGCAGACCCGTTGCGTGATTGGTCTAATTAAAACCTCTCTCATGATAATTTTATCTCAGACCAAATAAAAAAGTCAAGACATAGCGATGGGAACAATGCAAGTGAAGCAAGCCAAAACTACACTTCCGCTCTGAGCATACACGCTCACACGCACACATTTACAAAAATTTACAATCAAACTACACCTCACTCAGTGCCCACACGTTTACGAAACCGGCTTCACTTTACTGTTGACAGCCCTCTGTCTTGGTTTTTTATTTGGTCTGAGCATTTGGTTGACTTTTTCCCAACTATGTTGGGGCTGCTTCCAGCCTAACCAGATGGAGCTGAATACCAATAGGTATTTTAGAAGAATTTTATAGGCACTTTGTTATGCGGTCATTTTATCCATTATTCGAATACAATTTTGTGCATCATAGGTTCATTTAAAAAAAAAATTGAGAGAACCCGGGGAAAAAGGAATCTTTTAACCCTGTGTGATGAAATTAATCATATACCAAAATTACACAAAAAAAACTTCAGACACATGTAAAAGAAATGTTACTGGTGAATAAAGCTAAATTTTTGGAAAATCTTGAAAACTTAAAAAATCATGATATGAAAAAACTTTAACCGTTAAGGTATTCAAACTAAATAAGTATTTCCTAAATGAGTCTACCTACGAACCCTCCTTTTTTGGCTAACTCCGCCTAACACTCTGTATAGTGAAATCTTGTATTGTTTTTTATTATTAAATACGCAAAAAAATAATAATATCGAAACTAAAAGCCGATTATCGTGATTTAATGTTATTATCTGGTCTGTCAAGATTTATTCTAGTAATCGTGTTAGTATTCAGAAGTATTTATTTACTTAATCAAGATAATAATTATTTACATAATATAAGCTAAAATTTAAAATAATAATATGTACATGACGGAAGCGTCGCCGTGCGTCATTTTTCAAAGCTGTAAACAGCATGTGCACGTGCACCGATGACCCCATCGACAAGTATGTCACTCGACTTCTCCCACCACCCCATTTCTCGACTTGTTTTGCTACCATTATAAAAGAGCGAGCAGCGAAGCGGGGAATCGGGGCCCTGGATGGAGGCCTTAATTTATTGAGGTATTCATAGGCAAGCCCAGTTAAGCAGATGGCAGGTTGAACTGCGCGATGCCATTTCTTATTTTAAAAAAAAACCGGGGAATCGGGGATGGTCTGACTTGACCATTGGACATCGTACACACAACATGTGCTCAGAAGCTGTCTCGCTTTCTAATTTTCAATACATAATTGACATTGACAACCGAATGAAGTCTCAGTAAATTCAATAATAAAATATTTACCAACGGAATACTCACGTTCCATTTTCTGATTTTTAGTTATGTAACTTTATTATCAGGCTTCGAAGGCGCATATTAGCGTGTTAATATTACAAATCTGCTGTGTTAGTACAACAATTAGGATTGCCTAATTGTTGTACTAACATAGACTTGTAATATTAACACGCTACAATACGAAATACGCTATTATTTCACACAATACATTATTTGCCTTTGTAAATAAATTACATAATATTTCGTAAACATAATTTCAACTTGTTTAATGTTGTGTAAGTTTTAAGATAATGAGCGGGTTGTGTGCCTACTTAAATTACGTAAAAGGTTTGGGAGTTTAAATCACATGTAATATTAGTTTGAGTGTAATGTTACTGTATCAACTGAGGAAGATTGTCTTTTCTTTAAATAATAGCCTAGTTATTTACAAAACCTTGAAATTTATAAATACCCTTTATCATAAATAATATCTATCCGTTTATTTTAAGGGAATATAGAGCTTATAACACCATCCTAGTTTGATAAAAGTCATGGTTATATGGGCATGATAACCAACAGAAAACCACACACCATTCAATATCAGCCGATCAATTTCGTCACCTTGAAAACGACTTACCAACTGAATTTCGACAAACCGTAATGCGACAAGATTTTATTTCGACAATACGGAACTCCGACACGTCTTCATTGAAGTAATAGTGTCAATCCGTAGCATTAGGTGGAATGGCAGATCACTTCAAGCTCACTTCACATAAGTTTAGACGGTGAGTTTTTAACAGAATAGACCCGGCAGCTTTTCTATAGGCTCAAACAATCAACCAATCCCAGACATCATACAAAGACAAACGCATACGCACACACAATCTTAAACACCCTACAATACAACGGTCAGCAACCGTCGTCGTCAAACCGCAAGTCGCCGAGGCATTTGAAAATTTCTTTTCAGATATTCCCGTTTCAACTACTAAATCCCTAAACTCATCACCTTCTGTTGCTGAGTCTTTGCTAAAGGAAAATGTTAATGCTTGCGATTCGGAATTTCATTTTGAATATATTACCTGTAGAGATATAATTAAAACCTTTCACACTTTAAATGTAAAAAAGACTGCAGATCTGTGGGGTAATTCTGTAGAAGTTGCTAAGTCAATTATTGACATTGTAGCACCTACTCTAGCTCTTATCTTTAATAGTTGTATTGACAATGGGGAGTTTCCTGACCTTATGAAATATAGTAAAATAATACCTTTATTTAAATCAGGTAGTACATCAGACCCCACTAATTATAGACCTATTTCTGTACTACCTACCTTTAGTAAAGTTTTTGAGAAATTAATTTTAGACCAAATGCAAAGATTTTTTAATAAACATAAATTATTACATAGCAAACAGTTCGGTTTTACAAGGGGTTATAAATGCGATGCCTTGGGCATCTTTTGTGATTTGTCCAAGGCATTCGATTTCGTTCTTCACGAAACGTTAATCAGGAAACTCCGCCACTACGGGATCCGGAATTCTGCTCTGGATCTTCTTACTTCATACTTGAGTAAAAGGATTTAAAGCGTTGACGTTAACGGAAAAAGATCACCCGGATCTATAGTAACAATGGGAGTCCCACAGGGCTCGATTCTTGGCCCTTTCTTGTTTCTTATTTATATTAATGACTTGCCGTACCTCATAAAGGATAATCATGATATAGTGTTGTTTGCAGATGACACTTCACTTTTGTTTAAACTTAAACGTGAGCAGTTGGTTAATGACGATGTAAATAGCGCGATCTCGAAAGTAGTCCACTGGTTCAAAGTTAATAATTTGCTTCTAAACGAAAAAAAAACCAAATGCATTAAGTTTACGCTACCTAACGTTAGGCAGGTGAAAACTAATGTGTTGATAAAGGGCGAGGAATTGAATCCTGAAGACAGCACAGTATTCTTGGGCATAACTTTAGATGCTAAGCTTCAGTGGGGACCACATATAGATAAATTGTCAAAAAAACTAAGTTCCGCAGCATACGCTGTTAGAAAAATTCGTAATTTAACTGATATAGAGACTGCCCGTTTAGTGTACTTTAGCTATTTTCATAGTGTAATGTCGTACGGTATTTTAGTGTGGGGAAATGCCGCCGATATTCAGACTATCTTTGTTTTGCAGAAGCGAGCTGTTCGATCAATTTATAAACTAAGTCCGAGACACTCTCTCAGAGAAAAATTTAAAGAGTTTAATGTGATGACTGTGCCCTCTCAGTATATTTATGAAAATCTTTTATATGCCCATAAAAATATAAAATTGTTTAAAAAATACAATGATATCCATAATATAAATACGAGGAACAAACACAAATTTGTTGTACCTACAACAAGGCTCAAGAAAATATAGGTGGCTCGTTCAGATGCCAATGTATACGCTTTTATAATAAACTACCAAGCCACGTTCAAGATCTAAGCCTTAATAAATTCAAATCATTCATTAAACGTAAGTTGTGCCAGAAAGCCTTTTATACTGTTAAGGATTATATTGAGAACAAAAAGGCTTGGGAGTTGTTTCCAATTTTTACATTTTGAATGTTTTTTTTTTTTTTTTTTTTTTTTTTTCTATATACACATTGACATTAATTAATGAATTTTAAATAAACATTGACATTTGCTTACTTTGTAAAGTATTATATTATTTTAATTATTGTGCATGTGAAGACAATGTGGGTCATTTTATGATTATTTTTTTGTTTAATTTTTATTATTCTCTTTGTTCTGTTAGTTTTTTTTTCTAGGTCTGGCAGTTTGAGTAATTTATGTGGCCTACCCAAATGTCCTTTCTTTGGTATTGTTCGTCGAATCGTTGAGCTCCTTAAGTTTTGAGTTGAGCTGCACGATTTCTGACAAATGCTTGCACTGACTGGACAGGTCCGCTCAATCTGTGTGGTTCTTTCCTCAAAAGACCATCTCAGACATTGATCTACATGGTCTTCATATAACCTGACCAAGATTATGTCTGGACTTTAAAAGAGACTGTGACCTCTGAGTTTGTTTCGGCCTTTCTTCTCAGAGTAGTCAGATAGGAAACGCCGACCTAATCTAGTTTTATAAAAAATATGAATGACGTGTAAAAGTGTTTGTGCAAACCTACTTACAAAATAAAAATCATTTATCATTTATCATTTAACCCCGCATAATGGGCGAAAAACTTTTTCACAGAGCATAAAAGCAAAACAAACCGTTTATGCTTTCAGATGTCAACTTACAAAGGGTAATGCATTCCCCTCTTGTATAAGAATGGGGAGAAAAGGAATCGTAATGCATGCGATCTCTTTATCTGCAACAGCGAGGGTTAGTCCACTTTTCCTCACCAAGTTGTACCACTAGTGGGACAAAGTTGAATGTTTTGTCTTTTTAATTGATGTCTAGTTTGTTCCGCTAATCAATTTATTAAAGTAGTGTTGTATATAATAGAATTCATTAACAGGATTATTTTGTAAATTCTCTTAAATCCTAGTGGTATAGTGGTAGTTTATTTTTTCTACCACAATGGATTAGCGGGACAAAGTGGCTATACATTTTTTAAACATCCCACTTTTTCCCGCGAGCGGAACAACTTGGTAGGGCAAAGTGGCAAAATTCTACAGCGAAGGTATATTTTAAATGTATTTGTTTCAAGCACAATACGAGTAGAGGGATTTTATTTTGGCAAGAGTGGTTTGTTTACAGATATAGTATTGTGCTGAATGGCATTGTGAGCTTGGCTTCGAATGTATGTTATGATATTTTTGTTCAAGATATTATGTTGATGTAGTTTTCTTTTACTAAGGTTTTAGCGGGATGGAATTGAATTAGGTTGCTGAAAATAAGAACATGTTGAAAAAATATTATGGTAGATTCCAGAAAAAATTGAGCTACAGTGGAAAATTATTTTCTGAGGAAGTTAAGTGATTGGGTAGAAAAGAAATACTGACTACTAATAGTTTTAGTTAGGTTAGTGTATATGTCGCAGCCAACTGGTTAAATTAGCCGTTCAGTTAACCGCCTAGCCTTTTAACTAAACGGCGGCCGTTTAACTAACGGCCTGAATAATATTCAATTACAGTTTAGGTTGGAAGTCTGTAACCAATCACGCGCGAGCCGAATTGGTCGCAGTAACTAAGGCAGGGCACCCAGACCAAATGGGTTAGGTTAGGTTAGAACTGTGATCAACCGCGTGCGAGCCGAGAGAGCGAAGTGAGGCGAGCACTACTTCTAAAGGCCAGGCAGTTAACTGAACGGCTAATTTAACCAGTTGGCTGCGACATATATATTATTATCTGCATCTTTATTTGTAACAAAATGTAGATTTAGGATGCTTTCTTTTTTTTAGCTATATTAAAAAAAAAGGTGATAGGAAACCTAATTTTTTGTGGGTAGCTTTACAAACACTAATTTCTTACGTTATAGCAAAGTCTCTTAGATTACAAATAAGTATACATTTTTTTGTGAGGAAGTTTACTGCATGTAACTTACCGCACGCAAATCAGTATTGTTTTGCATTAACGGTTCTGTGGCGAACGAGTGTCCAGTATTGATCCATAATGGCAAAGGTCCTGATTACATCAAGATATTGTTGTTGTTTTATCCAAGAAATTGTGGATCGATTTTGAAAACTATTTTTTTGTTTGAAAGGGTATACTTCCAAGGTGGTCCCATTGTCAGCAAGTTGGAATCTGATGAGATGATCCAATGGAAATCGAGGGAAACCCTCAAATTTTATTGGCAAACTTATAGCGATTTGGATATTTTTCAGAGTAACTTTAGCATTTGCTCTCGGAAATCATAATTTTTTGTAAAGTGGGGCTGATGATGAAGACCACAGACGGCCATCGGAACTACTCAATGATGAATATTTCACGGGTTGCGATTCGATTACTTTAATATGGTTGCTATGCAATTTATG
Source organism: Gortyna flavago (assembly GCA_963669345.1). Lineage (NCBI taxonomy): Eukaryota > Metazoa > Arthropoda > Insecta > Lepidoptera > Noctuidae > Gortyna > Gortyna flavago. Next base: position 15,523,959 of record OY770129.1, read on the forward strand.
CTCGTCACAATGCATATGGTAAGTGCTTGTTGTGTGTGATTGATAATTAACGTCCCAGCATCGGGAAAAGCAATATTTTGTAAAAGGTGATAAGCAGTTGACGTTAGGCTATTGTAACATAGATAAACTATAAACTCTCTCACTTAGCCACTCACATGCCCGGGTTTTTCCGTGACGTCGTTTAACTGTCCTGAACACTCCAACGACACCGACTTCCAAAATTAAAGTTATTTGTCACTTTGTAGTTTTTTTTGGAAGTCGGTTGTTTTTTTTTATAAAAAAGTGGTTATTTTTTTATATCTTCATTCGTCCGTCAATCTACCGTCTAAATCGGGGGGCCCCCGTGAACGCCCCCAGCTAGATTGACGGACGACCTAAAGAAGGTGACTGGGGTAGACCGGATGCGGCAGGCGGAAGAGTATTGTGGCGCAGCATGGGAGAGGCCTATGTCCAGCAGTGGAATGCTGAGTTGATTGATTGAGGCCCCCGTGTCCTAACAGAAAGTGACTGTGGCGCGAATACGCGATCGCCGTGATTTTTTAAGCCTGCTTTTGTCTGCTAACCGAAACGTTTCAGCTACTTCCTCGACAGGGGCCTGGTGGATCTAGTGTTCGCAAGCGCAATTGCTGAGCGTGGGGACCTGGGTGCGATTCCCGGGTTGGCAAAGTGATATTGGACTTATCCATTAGAAAATTCTTAGTAACCGCCTGGAATTTGGAAGTTGGCGGTCTGATATCCAAGTATTTATTCCCGAATGTTTATAATCATAATTATTTCATATTTTATTTATTTTATTACTTATGAACGCACAGTAAAATACATAGGGATATGACGTAATTATAATTGGAGTAAGTTAATATTTTACTTAGATTTAAAACAGGAATCTCGGTGTTTTGACAGGTCAGTGTTTGGTATCAGGAGATCGTACCTGTGCAAAACAGGGATGGGTCATGATCATTAACATTTCAGCCGAAAGACGTCCACTGTTGGACATAGGCCGCCCCCAAGCATCGCTACTTCAACAGGTTTTGTGTTGTGATGGGTGTACACACTTGTGTGTTAGGTATTAAGTATATTATGATTTTTTTCTACGTTTTCCTGTTTATTATTTTGGGTTGGGTGCATACAGTTGAGTGTTAGGTATTATGTATATTATGATAGATTTTTAAATGTTATCCTCTTTTGTATGTTCTGGCCCGTAAGTCACTGGTTTCATTGCAAGCGGGTATATATTTAGAGAGACAGAGGCAATTACAACCGTTGTAGACGCGTGTCGCTCGTGTATGGACACTAACTACTAATAAACGTTGTATAGCGACTGTATATTTACACAACGCTTTGTCTTCTTCTTTCGAAAGTCAAATTACTGACGACTGAAAGAGATAAATCGGTGTGTAACTATTCATCTGATATAATACGTTTATTAGTAAGAGGGTAAGACTGCTTCAAACACGGAAAGGGATCGATAATGAGTAAAAAAAATCTACTTATTTCTAATATTATTTGTACATTCTTTATACCGTTTATTTCATATATACATATAAATCTTACTCCTATTCAATCATTAACAACATTAGTACTTTTTTTCTCATTAATAATAGCATCAAAAGTTAAAAATCGACCAGATATTGGATAACGACAATTTAGTTATACCACGGCAGTACGTAATTGGGTAAATAAAAAAGTAAGCGAGTCCCTCGAAAAAGGAAATGGTTTAGTTTATTTAAAAATTGACTATTACGAAAGTATGCTCTAGAATTCAATTAATAACAACATTTCAGAGATTTCTTCCCTGCTCAACCGTCAATCGTCAACTAACCTACCTATTTTCGGGAACACTCTTAGAACTAATATTGACACCACTATCATTAATAACTACTACATTAAAATCTTCATAGAGTCCTTCCCATCATCAACAATTTCATTTGAATCAGATTTTTCTAAGACGCCATTAGAGCTAGCATTAGCTTTTAAATCTTTGAGTTCATTTTCACCATTATACTTGATATTATTTTCATCGGTTGCATACGCATCTTTCTTGTCTTTATGATCACCGATAACGTTATCACTCTTATCAAAATCATCTTCTTTTGTTGCTTTGCTACCTTTCACTACTGATTTCGTTCTCTTTGCTGAAATAAACAAGTTTATTTTATAAAAAGGGGCACATAAGTCTATTTGAACCACTTTGACAGAATAACTTTATCAATATCTTGTTCCTTTGTCTTCAAACAAATATTATAAGTGAGAGTATTTTTTTTTTATTAAATCTATTGTAATTTAAATTTAATTTATGATCGTGCAGATTTCAGCATTAATGTAAAACCACAGGAGATGTGGATGTATGAATCCATTAAAATCTGTACAATGATATTATGACCAAAATGCCAAAAAAACTAAAACAAACCAAAAAACAAAGAAAAAAAAAACACTAAAGCAAAAAACAAAATAAACTTTTTTCTTTCTTTAACCGGTTGAATGTCGTAATTACAGACACAATTATAAAGCCATTGTGTCTCGCGTAGATCTACGTTCGCGTAGATACGGAGGGTTAAATAATTAAATATGATAGAAAGAAAATAATCAAAGTAGCCGTAGTACCTGAGTCCATCAGCTGTTTAAACAGAACTGACACCGGTGAGTCCACAAGAAGAGTGAAAACGAAAGAATACACCAGAGTCAACACCAAATAAGACAGGAACTTAAATGTCTGTTGAAAAGAAGCATTCATTATTTTATGAAAAAAATTAGTTCTCTTATAAATTACAAAAATAATTACTTTGTATGAACATCTATGACGTTATGATAAACGATACGAATACAATTGTTAACAGTAATCAATTAAAGTGTTGAGTAATATTTTATTTCTGTCCAGGAATTAAATTTAAAAAAATCACTTTATAAACAAAATACTCACAAAATTGCCAACTGAAAAGTAAATGGGAGCTATCAATGCCGAGTTGAGTGAAAACATGAGCGGGTAGTGGAATAAGTACATCCCGTATGAAAGTCTAGCTGGTAGTCGCCATGCCTCAAGAGACAAGAACCAATTTATTGGACCTGAAAATGTGAAAAGTAATATTTTAATAACGTAACGAATAAATAACATGATATTCATAGTTCTGGATGCCTACAACTGAACTGTTCTTCTAATTCGTACCATGACATCATGCAGTTTAACGATTCAATTTAGGCCATGCCATCTGACAGCGATTGTCCCAAACTGAGTCGCAAGTTTTAGTTTCATTCATTTAATTTTGTACTGTGTTTGGTACCATGACGTCCATATAGCAGCTCAACTGTCAAAATAAGCGATTCAATAAAAGTTACTATTAACATAAACTGAAACGTAAACTGCATTACGTAAACGTAAAACGTACTAACATAAACTGAAAAGTTTGGTTAATTATTGACGAAAATAAAGTTTTTTAGTGCTATTTTAGTGGAATTTTACAAAAACCAATGTAAGTGTACCGACTTTAATATTTCTTCTATAGTCTAAAATATCTATTTTACACGCGTTTTTAAACCGCATTTGTTTTTCTTTAACAGATGTCCTTTTTCGTCTAGAATGCAACATAAAAAGCACTTGAAATTCTTGTCACGAAGCAAGTTGTACATTTATTCACTTTCATAATAGATTTATCTATAGACTCTCGAAGGAATTATTAAGTTTCAGTACGTATACAAATTATACAATGTTTAATATTTTCGACATTCCTTGAAAACAAAACTACACTCTGGTACGTTCGAAACAGAAACATTCTTTTATTACGTCGAAATAAAAAAAAAATCGTATAATAAATAGCAATAGATAAATAAATATCTACTTTGGCTAATAATTATTTTAACAATAGTTACCGTATTAACGTGGAATCTTAACAACAGCGGTTGAGTGTCTGTTTTGCTATAAAGTTATGATACTGAGTTATTAACAAACTAAATGTTACTTGCTTCTGCACGTGTCTAACACTAAAATATGCGCAAATCAAACATATTTGATAATAATAGCGTTGTTTTTTTTAGCAGAAACGATCAAACGCTGTTCATTAACAAATTTACAATTAATTTTCATTAAATTTCAACGATCCAAATGCTATGTCAAGGTATGACTGTGAGCGATGCAGTTTAAAAACCTAAATTGAAATGTCTTGCTTTTGAATCGTTTTTGATTAGATCATGCTAGGCCTCCAGTTCAGTACTTGAAAATGTTAGAAATCTCACCAGAATAACCATGCTGGCACGCGACTATTACCCAGCATATGGCACATGCATAACTAGGTCTCATGAAAGAATTCATCAGATTATCCATCAGCTGGTTGTCCCAGTCAATCTGCTTGATTTGGTGCTTGAAGTAGAAGATTCCTCCCAACACACAAGCAGAACAGGCCCAGCAGATGATGGCAATGATCTGAAAGATAAAGATATTTTTAAGTAAAGAAGATTCTCTTCCCATACAAAATGCCTTTATGAGAATAATTCAAGTGCTTAGAGAACCAGTGAAGCTTGTAAGAACTGACGGTTATTCCAGGTATCATTTTAATATCGCTTATATTTTCTACGTCAGTCAGTATTGTCAGTTTTTCTGTACCATCTTCCTCATCAATTCTACCCAGTCAGTGGTCGCACTACTATTAATTTTTTTCTTTCATATGATTTTTACACAAGTTTAGACCACATCAATTTACTTACCCACGGTATCTGTATTCTACTCTTGCGGTAAATGTGGAGAATATAACCAAAGAGCAGCCCGACGAAGAACGGAGAAGCTCGCGCCAGAGTATTGAGGTAATACTTGTTCATATAATCCGACGCGTCCAACAAACGACTGCAAAAGACAAAAAAGTAATGGAGTTTAACAATTACAATAAACCCTTCGTTTTATTCGGAGATTCCATAATTTATGTAAGAACTTTGTTATGATTATAAGCCATCTGTTCTAAAAATCTCTCTTGAAAGGAAAAATAAATGAATGAAAGAGAGTGGGATGCCTTTTCCCTGTACCTAATGGAACGACACAAGCTAGTTAGTTAGTTTTTCAAAAATATTCTTCATCTTCGAAGTACTATAATCAGCGTATAATGTTTTTGATTCTAGGATATGCCGGTTTCCTCACGATGTTTTCCTTTACCGTTTTGAGAGCAGTTGTTGTGAAATAATTTATACAAAGTAAAGCGCGAGTCAGGGTTCGAGCTTACGACCTATGTGCTTGGCCAGACTGGCAGCGTGGGGCGGGGAGCAGCGCGGGTGCGGGAACGCGCGCGATCTGCCTGTCCGCAGTGGAGCGCGGTTTTGTACTGAGTGTTGTCGTGTCCAGTGTTTGTCAAAATATAATATGTATGAAGATGAATTATTTTTACTAGAAAAAAGCTCGGACTAGTTTGAGAACCCGGTCCCCGCGCGGGCCGCCCGCGCACTCACTGCGGCCATTTATATGAACGAGCTATGGCGTGAGTTGCCCGCACGCTCCCCGCGCCGATAAGCCCGCGCCACTCACCGCGCTCGGCGCCCGCGTGCCCACTATGGACACTTAAATAAAGTAAACCGCGCCGCGCCCGCCCCGCGCCTGCCCCGTGCCCGGCCCGCACCGCGCCTTCCCAGCGCCGCACCCGCCCCGCGCCGGCGCTGTCAGTCCGGCCACGCACTATAACTCGTTAGTAATATAAATTACTCAAACTCAAAATTACTTACGTGACCACAAGGACTCCAGCTGCAACATTAAGGTGGAAACTATACACAGTTGAAGCTATCAGAACAACGGCGAGTCCGCCTATCAAACCCATCCAAGCGAGGTATTTCTTGCCAGTCATCACCCAAACGAGAACTATAGGTGACACCACAAACAGTTGGAAGTCTATGGCGACGTACCAGGAGTGGACGACACACTGAAATTTGAAAAGAGCCATCTTTTTATTTCTCCACTAGCTGTGCCCGCGACTTCGTTCGCGTGCATGTCAGTAAACAAATTGTTTTTTATTTTTGTTAATTTCATGGGTTTTTTTGTGCGGAACCCTAATTCCCTTTGTAAAGAAAACCATAGCTAAGTTACTCCTTATGGGTCCACCTTTCATAGCAGATTTTTTTAAGTCATAATATAATTTTGCATAACAGCGGATAGCATAAACTTTATTTCGCAGAAAATGATTTGCCATACACTCATTTACTTAAACTCTAACTGGCAGATTTTTTTTTGGCAGAATTTTTTTTGGCATAAATTTATTTGGCATAAATTTATTTGGCATAAATTTATTTGGCTTAACCACTTGGCATAATCTTCTTTAAACAAATATTTTTAAGGCATACAAATTATTTAGCATAATTATTGTTTGGCCGAATGTTTATATGTCCGAATTTACAATCAATCATCTCTGATCATGTTTAATGATTTATTTAGAGTGGAAAGAAGATGTATATGTCAACAAATTAAAGTTAATTAATTAATTTTGAAGGTTTTTTATAGTAAGAAATATCACTTTTAAATCTTCCTTGGATGTCATAATTTTTTTTAAACATTTGACTGTGTCTTACCATCACGTATGTCTACAGTTGAAAATCCATTTTTATAAGATAGATTATTTTGGTGATTAACAATAACACAATTAACTTACTATATCTTCGATGTGTACTAAATTTTGAATATGTAGCAAAGTGGACCACCAGTTTTGCCGACACCTTTCAGTATGGTCGATGACTGTCAGCCAGTGAGGTCCATCGGTGAAGCGGTTGAAGTAAGAAGCTTGAAGGAGTACAGCCACAGCCAGCAGTGGTGTCACTCGCATGTAACGACTCAAGTAGAACCAGTGAAGGTTCTTGAGAAACGTTACTGAAAAGGAAAATTGTCATGTGTTTACTAACAATACGATAATCATTGACGTCACTGCAGAATGAGTAATGAATGCATCAAGATCGTTTGAGAAATCTTCTTCATGCTCCTTACGCTCTCACAGTTTACCGTAGCAATTCGTATATGATTCGCTCAGTTAAAGTTTTTAACCAAATTGTGAATAAACACCCTTCAATTGATTTGTTTGCAAGTAGGTAGCTTAGCGTCTATCACTACTGTTTTATCTAAACAGTATAATATTGCTTCTGATGCACTCTAATGGCGGATGCGCATGCATCTGCCTACAGGTACTTATTGTAATAGTTAAGTAATAATGTTATTCTTAGTCTTAGAGTTAATTTGAAAATGTATACAACAATACTCTGTTGCTAACTGTGGAGGCTTGTAAATAGCTTGTCGTCAATTACCTCACTACTACTTCTGTATTTGATAGCTGTAAGCCACCCAAACACAATAAAATAAAATAAAATTAATAAAATAAGATTGTTTATCTTCGATCTTTAAATTTGATTTCCTGGGCTTATTTAATAGGTAAATATGATAATGTATCTGTGATTCAGTGATAATATTACGTTTTTTATGTAGGTAATTCATTCATCATAAAAAAAATCCTTCGATTTATAATCTCGATAACTATACTGGATGATTCTTTTTGCCGTCTCGTAATTTTTGCAGGCTTTTCTACCCATGAATTTGAACAATTTTCACTATGGGACCAACTGTCACTCTTTCTTCTTGTCAGTTTAGAACTTTTTTTTACCACTTACATGGCGAAAAGGAAGTAAAAAACATAATTTCTCTACATGGAGTATACAGGGAGATTTTTTTATCACCATCCAAATTTTTAGAGGGTGTTCTACCCATGAATATGAACAACTTTCACTATTGGAAAAACTCTGAAATCAAGAAAAAAAATCAGCTGTTTCATACATTGGATGGTGATGAAAAAATCATCCTGTATATAATCTTGTATTTCTGAATGTAATTATGATAGCAGTATCTAAATAATTTTATGATTATAGAAATTGAGCAAGTTTATCGATATCGCGTGTTTAATTTTGTGTAACCTCGTATTTGGATCGCACTGGTGGTCTTGCCTAAAATGCACGCTGTCTCACCTAGATTCGTGTCAGACAGAGCTAGTATCAGTGATAAGCAATTAGACGCTAGTCTACATGCACAACGTCTAGTTTTCACGCACAGAAACACCGTTCTGTACTGACGCGTAAAAACAATCGAAAAGTGAAAGAAAAGAGAAAAGGGGAAGAGAAAAAACCACTGCATAAATCAAATATAAATAAAGTTTATTAAACTCTTCGATAACTGAGATTTGTCGGTACTGTTTTGGTTTTGCAGATTTTATAGTTCTTTTATTATTTACACCCAAAGTTACGTTGAAACTAGCAAGAAAAACGGGTCTTTGTTGGCTCATAACTTTTTAATGGCTTTTTATTTTACTATTCTGTTTCCGTACAGACACAATTAATAAGAGGTCAAAACGATATCATGATTAACTTTGGATGCATAATGTCATACAGTGGAGTAATATTCTCCAGAAATTTGTATGGAAAAAATATCGACTAGTGGCGCCGTAGTTGACACAATAGGTCAAATTCATCAATCATTCCGTTATTTGACGAATGTTAGAAATCGATCTGGTGTTCTGGTTAGGTATAACAAATGAAAATGTAGGCTTGTGTTTCGAATTTAGTGACTCATTTATTTTCGCGCCATTTGATTATTCTTTGACATCCTTCTGTTCACAATATGGAAGACTTAAAATATTATGTTATTTACGAATAAGGAGGAAACTTTGGCATCAGTGCTGCAGAAACAGCTTGAAGGGTTAACGATGTATATTGGCGAGCTACTGTAAAAGAAAACACGCAACTTTTTCGTTCAGGAAATATTGACCTACACTACAAACCCCGTGTACGGCCTGAGAGCCTAGTTGACAATGACAAATTAAAAGTGATTGTAGAAGCGGATCCATCGCAAACCACGTTCAATATTTAGATTCTAAATTCATAATCATTTCTGCCAAACGACATCCACTGCTGGTCATAGGCCCCCAAGCGACCAGTCCGTCACGTCCGTCACATCGACCGGTGCTTCTTGCATCTAACTTACTTTGGTTCATTTTCTCTGCGGTCGTATAGACCAGTAATACTCCTGCTATCGTGAAGAACGTGTCTACCGTCATGGTGGCCGCAGTTATCCATAGTGAGTTGGCAGAAAGTATCCACTGGAAAGACGTACAATAATTTTATTGATCTCAGACATTATCCTTTTTTCATTCCTATTGTAATTTGATTATATTGAAATCTGATAGAACAGCTGCAGACTGGAGTAGATCATTCAACCCTATCGCAGTATACTGCCGAACATAGGATTAAATTGCTGTAAGTAGTTAAAGTGGATTCAAGATAACTTTTATCCTGAGTCTCTCTTAATGATAATTATCACACATTTTCATTAATCCTTGTTAATCTTGTGAAATTTTGTGAGGTACAAATATTATACGCTACATCAACTCTCAGACATGACGAATATCAATGTATAGTGAGAAAAATAATTGAATTAAACCTACCGAGCTCGCATCAACAGGGTTTGCTATAAACAGTTCCGTACTGAACGAATGTCCAATTATGACCCAAATCATAGCGAGGGTTCTGATTCCATCAAGACATTGTAAGTTGCCACCCCCAGAGCTGAATGTTGTGAGTCGTCGTCCGTTTGTGTAAACTGAAAACGATCGACACAGTGTACTCATTTGCTTGACATCTGTAAATAATAATTTCAGATAAGTTTCAGATTCTTATAGAATAGTGGAATCCTGTAATAAGAATAACGATGGAAATCAAATTAGTATCAAGCCCATCATTGTTGAAAGTGCGCATAATCATGTCTTAAATACAAAATCAGAAATTCTATCACTTGTTTAAGATATCTACTAACAATATACTTTTCACTCACCTTTCTTAAATAGGAATCGATAACAAAGATCGTAGCTTGTACTAATTAAAGTCACAAATCCGAGCACCGAAAATATTGCACTGAAATAAAACAGAAAATGTTAGAATATTTTAATTTAATTTTACCTCCATATTGTAATTTTGAATGTTGAAATAAACGATTTTACTTTACTTTTAGGATTTCTTATCTTATTAAAACATAAAGACTCGAAAGATTGATCAAAGGAAAATTTTCGACAGTACAAATTACTACGTAACAGCTTCTGACGACATATTTTTGGTTAAAATCTTCTCTCTGTATTTCCGTTAATTGATGGGATTATCTTTATCCTGTGCACCCATAATTATCCGATACTATGTATTATCAGCGCATGATCACTAATACGATTACAATAGCCAGATAAGACAAAAATATTCCATTTCAATTTATTATTATCCATTTCATTTTATTTTAATCAAACGACTAATTGCTACTTACACTGCAGTATAATCAGCGGGGGCCCAAGGCTTATCACCAGTAAGTCGGCAATAGTCTTCTGTGTATTGAAAGCCTACTGCGGAGACGTTGAAAAATAAAGAAGTAATTGCTTGGTGAGTAGTGCATGGCTTTGGTACGCAAACTCCCAGCCTGAATACCATACTCGTGAGAGGATTGTTCGGTGTAGACCTGGAAGGATTAATGGCTTTAGACGGATTGCATAAATCTTCAAAAATTCTGACTATGCTTCAACATTTGACATGCCCTCCATACGGCCGACAGCAGCGGAAGATCTTTTTGAATCTAATGTTCGAGAAGCGGTCTTGGAAGACCTGTATAGAATTTGGCATCTAACTCTTTGGCTTTCACCGTAGTGTCATACAACAACTCCTCTCCACCTTTTACATGGCAGTTTGCATGTTAATACTAGGGAGAAATTTCAAAACAGCTTACCTCGAGTCATCTTTAAAGCCGTCGAAGTTGCCACTTAAGGATAGTAATTGTGCACGTGTTTGATGATATTCTGCAATCTTAGTAATGGTTTCGTTGTCTAAACGTAAGGAGCTTGGATCGAATTGCATCCCTCGTATATCTTGAGGGCGAGGGATGTCAAAAGTCTGGTTGAATGGCACAAGGATTGAGCAGTATTTGCCTTCAATGTGCATGTCTTCCAATTGATGATTGATGTCCAGACATTGGTGGTAGTTGCCCAGATCTACTGAGTTGCCTGTTAGTATACCTCTTGGTGTTCTTAAACCGGAATCCGTAACTGTAAAATATTTTGATAAGTATATTTTGTTTAGAATAATACATACTTGGGAACCTGCTAATCTGAAAGGCAAGTCGTCGTCCAAATTTAGACTACATAAATTTTTAAATTGATTTGCAAAGGTATCTGTAGCAGATGGATTGTCGAATCCGCTGTTTTATATAACTGCTAGCTGTTTTACAAAACAGCTCCGTTATGTTAAACAGCTGAACAACATTCAACTGGATTATCATTGCGTTAGGCTTAACTAAACTGCTACCCACGTTTATACAAAATACAGAATGACTTATCAGAAGTCACAATAGGCGTTTGGTGCGGCTTATAAAACCAAATCGGACGCAGTAACTAAGATAGGGCACCCTGACTAATTGGTTTAGGTTAGGTTAGAAATGTGACAAAATCCGCGCGAGCCGAGCGAGCGCTACTACTGAGTCTGTTTTCATAAAACTCTAGTTAAACTTTACATTGAACTTGTCCTTAAAATCACTGTTTCTACATAAGTTAGGGTCGTTTTCATTCATATTACTCGTTTTATTTATTTCTGTTTTGGACGACAATACTTTTGTTGTAGTAAACAGAGCCACGAGCGACAAAATTTAGAAATAAAATCTACCTACAATCTGACGTTTCATTTCATGCTGTTTTACATAACCTCTAATCGTTGACCCATTGTATTGATAAAAGTAAAACGTTTATGCAATTGCGAGTTATGTAAATTCAGTAATTATGGAAAATCGCTAAACGCCGTTCAGTTGTTTTACATAACTGAGGTGTTTTGTAAAACAGCTAGCGTTTATGTAAAACAGCGGATTCGACAATCCATCTACGATATATCTATTTAGAAATTAAAGTATCCTCTCATTTTGCCTGTTTTGTATAAGTCTTTTTAAACCGTCTAATCACAGATTAAATGAATTGATTGGTCTTCAAGTATCTGGTATTTCAATTTGATAAATAAATAAGGTTGACTGGTAGAAAATGTCTATGGCATTAAGTCCGCCTCTGTACATTTATGTGCTTGAAGTATTAAATTAATGTCTACTTATGTGTATTAATCGACCTTATTAAAGAAGGTCTTGTTGGATGCGGTGGAAAATAGAAAAAAAAATGTAATATAAAATGACTTAGGGGATTTCTAATAAGCATAATAACCTCTTTTTTGGGACAAGCTGAAGTTTTTAAATGGGGTATTTCTTTGGATATCCCTTTTAACTGACTTCAAAAAGGAGGAGGTTATATATTCAACTTTATGTATGTATTTTTTTTATGTTTTTTCACCGATTTCTCCGTCAATTGTAGACCGATTATATATATATTTTTTTTGTGAAAGGGTCTCTCGGTGGTCCCATTGTCAGCAAGTTGGATTCTGATGATAGGATCCCATGGAAATCGAGGGAAACTCTCAAATTTGATAGGCAAACCCATAGCGTAACTTGAGCATTTGCTCCCGGAAATTATCATTTGGTATTTGGAGCTGATGATGAAGACCATTGACGGCCATCGGAACTACTCAATGATAAATATTTCACGGGTTGTGATTCGATTACTTTAATATGGTTGCTAAGCAATTTATGCTCATTACAGTGCTTATGGTGAGTGGTTGTTGAGGAGTTCTCCTGGGTCTCACCAAGAGAACTCCTCAACAATTAAAGTCCCAACATCAGGAAAAGTAAAAAACTAAAAAAAAAATAAACAACCGACTTCCAAAAGAAACTACGAAGTGATAATTAACTTTAATTTCGGAAGTCGGTGTCAATAAACGAAAATGCAGAACCAACGACACCGACTTCCGAAGTTAAAGTTATTTATCACATTGTAGTTTTTTTTTGGAAGTCGGTTGTTTATTTTTGCAAAAAAGGTTTTTATTCTTTACATAAAATAACAATTTTCAATTTGTTGGGTAGGCCTCTGTTGTTTTGATACCCTTGCACCATTCTGTTTTTCTAGCATGGCGGGCTGTGCTGTGCAGGAAACCTTAAGCGTCGTAAATATAAAAACCTTATTGGAAGTTAAATGTTTGGCCTGTTTGTAGTCACTTGGTCCATGGAGTCCGAGTGCGCATTAAGTTTTTTTTTACCAGAGGGTAGATATACCTATTATTCGGTCAAAGAATTGGCATTTATTCTCCAACCGCTTCTTTTGCTATCTATGATGATTCTGTTCCATGCTCTGTGGATTCTTGTACAACAAAATCAATAAAACTCAACTGATTTTTTTAACCTTAATAAAGGACAATGAAAAAAGAAGCTTACCACGTGGCTGCAGGGGCTCAATTATGATGACACCGAAAAACTACTTACCAGTATGACTTAATGTATACCAACTGCTGTTTAATAAACCCTCACCTACACCCCTACACCCTCTCACACACACACCACCACATACGCACTCTCACACATACACACACGAAACATCTTACTCACGTCTTCACCACATAATGTTTACTAACAATTCTAACACTATACAAACACAATCACCTTTTTTTTCTGTTTTTTGTGTTTTGTTTTTTCCATTCATATATTATTATTATTTTTTAAACAACTTATGTTGAGCTACAGACTCTAAAAGCTCTTATACAACCTCCTAATTCAAAATTGTTAAATCACTTTTATTATTATTATCATGCAATGTATCGAACTGCTAGAGGGCGGAGACCTGGTGACCTGAAACACAGGCCCTTAAAGCCTAGCTTAGGTACCAGTCTCCCACAGTAAACTAAACCAAATGATATATCATGTATAACAATGGCTGTAATGTTTATTGTGGTGAGAAAATAAATACTTATTAATTTATTTATTATTATTATACTTCAACGTGGCATTGCTGCCAGGCTTTTGGGCACTTTTACCTTTTGACAGGTAAGCGGATGAATTTTTTGATGCCCAATGAGCTGTTCGCCCCTTTTTTTCTTAATACTTGTGCATAATTCTAGATTATTCTATTATTTTAAGACTTTTGCGTAAATAAAGACACTTGATTAAAAAAAAAACCCGAGTAATTAATATTTACAACGAAAAACGTCAAAATAAAATAATAATAACTTTTTACTTACATTGTAGCAATAAGATTGCGTTTTCTCCAATAAATCGTAGTTGACGCTCACACTCTTGCGCATCTAACGCATTATCCAATAAACTTGTGTCAACTACTCCATGTCTTCTTCCCATTTCATTAGAACAATACACTGAACTAAATGTTCCTAAAAATATAATTAAAAACACTTTATTCGCCATATTTAATTTAAAAGCTTTAGCACTTTCAGATCTTTAAATAAAATGCGAGTGCCACAGCGGTATCTGCTGCATGCGCGGAGCAGACAAGTAACAAAATAAGAATATTTCAGATTTTAATATTAATTTGTAAATCATTATCTAATCGTATAACTTTGGTTAATTAGCATGTACGACCAATTAACGAATAACTTGTGCATCTATCAAGATTATTGATTACTGCCGAACTGCGGAGATTGGTACCTACGTACAAGATTAAAATACAGGTGTTTGTTTGTTGTCATGTTCTGTCTGTAGAAGCCTGTAGCTAACTAGTTCACTATTGGGTTTCTCAGAATAGTGATCCATCTTTATTCTTCTTCCATTCCAGATTACTGGTTTTTGCGAATGATTGTCTGAAAGTCGCAGACCCGTTGCGTGCCTGGTCTAATTAAAACCTGTCTAAATATTTTATGTTGTCATAAATAAATTTCAGGACTGACCATTGAACTTGACACCCATTTAGATCTCACTTCTTTTGTCGTTGAAGTCAACAACCAAGGCATATACCATAATATTGAACTTGGCTCTCATTTCACATTTATGTTTTTGATGGGATATGATTACTTTTTGTACAGAAATTATTAGTAGGTACTTATTCATAATAAAATAAATACCAAATAGACACTATTGATGTGCGCTAAATATTGAAAAAATAATTAATACTAAATCCCCGTTAATAATATAATAAATACGAAAGTCGACTATACTCTTAGTTATTATAAGTAGTTATAATTACTAAAACTGATATGTTTGGAAAAAAAAGTAAGGGTGGTATTCCACTCGTTATAAATTCACGTGAAGACTTTAAAATCCACCTAAAGACCGGCTGACATCAATTTTGATTCTGATTCTTAAATTACAGGCGCTCTAAGTAAGTGTTACTAATAGAATCAATTAATTGAAAAATTATAATAAAATTATAAAATATTACTATAGTCGGACTTTCAATTAGCTGCAGTAAAATGACAGCTGATGTGTTACTTAAATGACTGAAATTGGCGTCTTTTTGTTTTTTCGCGGCCATCAACCAAATCTTGTTTTTCTAGTACAGAATATTGTAACAAATGAAACTTATTTGACATGCATATTGCATATCTCTAAACGCAGTCCGAAATGAGTTACTATGAAGTGTTATTTTACTGCAGCTAATTGAAAGTCGGAGTACCTATAGTTTCTGATTTATTCCTTTGTATTCACCCAACTGGGTTCCCTCTATCTGGCAGAATTTTGATGCTCCGAAATTTATTTGGCATAACACACTTGGCATAATCTTCTTTAAACGAATATATATATGGCATAAAAATAATTTAATATAATTATTGTTTGGCCGAATGTTACTTGACTTACAAAATTATGCGTTTTTAATGTATTATAAATGGGTGCATGCCAAACGATTTTCTGCGAAATGAAGTCAGTCAGTGAGTGATAAAAATGACGATTTTCAGACGTTAATATCTAAATACTCGTTTGAGGTATGTTTATGAAATTTGAGGCACATATGTATCTCGTAAGTCTCAATATGCGAGCCAAATTTGACATGTGAAATAGTTTTTGAGTTATGAGGGGGTCAAAAGTGGCTCCAAATGGTTCGTGTAATATTACACACGGTGCTGATCGCCAGTTCTGTTAGCTTGAACTTGGCTTGACACGCTACCGCGTGTCTAGATTTCCTAAATGGGTCTACCTACGAACCCTCCTTGTTTGGCTAACTCCGCCTAACACTCTGTATAGTGTAATCTTTTATTGTTTCTTTATTATATACGCACACAATTAATTACTTTCGAAACTATAAGCCGATTATCGTGTTTTAATATTTTTATCGGGTCTGTCAAGAATTATTGTAGTAATAACATTTAAAATAATAATATGTACATGACGGCGGCGTCGCCTTGCGTCATTTCGCAAAACTGTAAACAGCATGTGCAGTACGTGCGCCGACCGTCGAGCGTATTATAGGTATGAAAATGACATGTATAAAGGGTGACACGTAAATGGGCGGTCTTATCGCTAAGAGCGATCTTTTAAATACAACCTTTGTATGGATTGATGTTAATAAAATAAAAAAATATCATATCACAAATCCATACAATAGTATAAGCTTGATTCATAAGTCATCATGTGTACCTAGGTATACAATATTAGTCAGGCTTAGTATTATTGTATGGATTCGTGATAAGATATTTTATTTTATTTTATCAATATGTGCGTAAATATTTGCCGTTAGATAAGATCAGCCACAGAATTAGTCCACCCGAGCACATACATTTTACATTTGTATCGATCATTAATCCGGTCTCAACTAGAATATGCAGTGCCAGCAGCGTGGAGTCTCTATTATAATAAATATACTGACTTGAACGAGCGTATACAACGAATTATTTTGAAAACAATCCGTTACCGTTGTTTTAGAAGTCATATTGCAGCCAACTGGTTTAATTAGCCGTTTAGTTAACCGCCTAGCCTTTTAACTAAACGGCGGCCGTTCAACGAATGGCCTGAATAATATTCAACGTTATAGTTTAAGTTGGAATTGTAACCAATCACGTGCGAGCCAAATTGGTCGCAGTAACTAAGCCAGGGCACCCCGACCAAATGGGTTAGGTTGGGTTAGAGCTGTGATCAACCGCGTGCGAGCCGAGAGAGCGAAGCAAGGCGAGCACTACTTCCAAAGGCCAGGCGGTTAACTAAACGGCTAATTTAACCAGTTGGCTGCGACATACATACAATAGAATAACATTATTAAAAAAAACTGGCTCGCTCGTAGCGAAATAATAACAGCGGTACGGGTCGATCGATCAGGTTAAGCTACGCTTGCCGCGGTTGGTCCGTGGGTGGGTGACCCTGGCTATCCATTCCATAACGAGACCCCTCCGTGCCTCGAAAAGTACGTTAAAGCCGTCGTTACGGGTAGTCACAAACCCGCAAGTCTGACAACCAGTCTTACCAAGGAGTATTGTATTACCCAGTAACTGGATGTGGCGGTCAGATAGGCAGTCGCTCCATATAAAATACTGGTATTCAGCTGCATCCGGTTAGAATGGAAGCCGACCCCAAGATAGTTGGAAAAAGGCTAGGCAGATGATGATGAGGTACCTAAATATCTATCGAGTCGGAAGAGCAGATGCTTATTATAACAAGTCCAATTTTTTTTATCAGCGTACTTATATCTATTATTAAATGGAATTACTGAGAAATTCCTGTTGTAAAAATCCAATAATATTCGCCCGACCTGGGAATCAAACACAAGTCCTCATGCTCAGCAGTATCACTTGCGACCAACGAGGCAGTCCATAATCCATCCAAAATAAATGCGAAAGTGTGTCTGTCTGTCTGTTACCTCTTCACGCTTAAACCGCTGAACCGATTTAGATGAAATTTGGTGTAGAGATAGTTTGAGTCCCGGGAAAGGATAGTTTTTATCCCCATATTCCTACGGGATCGAAACTTATGCTGGTGTAACCGCGGGGCGCAGCTAGTAGTCTATAATCTTATCAATTAACGGAAATACAGAGAGAGGACTTTAACCAAAAGCGACATACTTTTGGTTAAAGTCAGAAGCGTTTGGAATTTGTACCGTCCAAAATTTCTCTTCGAAGAGCCGTCGATTTCAAGTCTTCACGTTTTAAGAAGATGTTTTCGGTGCTCGGCATTGTGATGTTAGTTAATTCAAGTTACGATCTTTTTATGAGTGAAATGTCGTCAATAAACATATTTTTTTTTATATCAAATGGTTTCGCTCTTGACTCTAGTCTAGGTCAGAGGTGACAGAGACAGAGTCGACGATGGAGTGAGCTTACCCAGAAGAAGCCTATTCACTCTCACTTTGAAGAGATTCGGGTTGTATGCGCTCGGAAACACAGACGCAGGTAGAGAGCCACTCTTTTGCTGTGCGTATTAAAAAAGACATTTGAAAACGCTTAGTTCGAATTTGTGGAATAGCAACATATCTTAAACATATTGTGTAAAAATTTATGTTCGGAAAAAACCACTCGGCTAATGGCTGACCCGAATGATATTTTAAAGCAAGGGTAGACTCCGAACGATGTTTGTCGAATGGCACAAGCCGAATGAAAACCGAATATGTGTGGTAATTGCTTCGGGTCGGCTTGGTTTTTCAACAAATACTGCCGAGTTGAAGAATATACATAAGTGTCCTTTAGGTAACTAGTGTTAGCATTAAGAGGGTAGCAAGTGGGTATTATTATTTAAAAAAGCACTTCCTCTCTCCTTAAACATTATCATTGCATTTTCTTTGCTCCTGTTTCATGTTTGTTATTATATACTAGCAGCGTCCCGTGGTTCCACCCGCGTTAGTTTCGATCCTGTGGGAATATCGGGATAAATGTGCTATGTGTTAAGTCTGGTTATAAACTATCTGTATACCTACCAAATTTCAATCCAAATCCGTTCAGTAGTTTTCTACTTCACTTTCACATTAATAATATTAGTAGACAAATAGGTAGGTAGATATTATTAGTATATACTTTATGTATGTATTTATTATATTATGTAATTGGTACACCACAGACTACTACTGTATGTGTCTCTCCTTCCCCTTTTTAATCCAACCAAAGGTTGTCTTTAAAAGATCGCTCTTAGCGATAAGACCGCCCATTGTGTCGCCCTTTGTAAAGTTTCTATATTTATGTGTGTAATTTATATGGTGTACGTAATAAGGAGTATTCTATTCTATTATTACAATTACACAAACATGTTTTCATTCTCAATTAGAACTAAATGCTCCTTTCAAATTAAAGGGCGAGGTTATTTAGTGGAATAGCAAATTGGACGTAGGTACCCATAGGTATAACTGGTTGATAAAGCTTCAGAAGGCCAATTCTCGTAATTTATACAGGTCAAAATCTAGTCATAGTTGCATCTCGGCGACAAACAAATGTCAAAAACTTGTCAAAATGTAGGAAAATTAGAGGTATTTTTGACAGATTGAGACTGAGATCAGACTGTGAACGTTTTTATAATAACAAGAATGGCCCCTCTGGTTGCGTGTTTTTATTTTATTAGACTCGTCAAATATATCCGAATGTTTTGGGCTCGGGTGGTTTCATTTTCATCTGGAAAAAAATTATAATATCTGATCATCATCAATCACATAATTTGACGCGCGGGTTCGCTAAATATTGAAGGAATGGAGAGAGGTGAGGTCTTCACCCAGGAGTGGGACACCGCTAGCTAGTAAAAAAACAATAATGACGACGAGGTCTCGTCATAGGTAGATAGTTGAATTAGTCAATAAAAACGTTCAAACGTTTGGAACTAGAATTTGAAATCATAATGTGGCATTACAGCTGAAGTGGAAAAATGTCAACAAACTTTTGGAGGGCACTTTACTGACGCCAGCACATCAAGCTAGTACCCGAAACTGTAAAATTTTCCCAATCAACAAATATAGCAATAAAGTTGAAAATCTATTAAAGAAATTTGATAGATTGTATGTAGCTTGATGTGTTGGCGTCTGTACGTAATAATTAATAAAATATTGAGACCCAAATTTTGAATAGTAGGTAGGTACCAATATTAGAGCATGCCATAACTATATTTGGTATAGTACCTACGGCTTATTTCGTCAAAATAATTATCAATTACGTAATCAGTATGCAAATTAATCTAATGAACACTAACTAATGGAATACGCGTTAGAATGATCATTAGTCGTATTACCTACAATGTTTAGGTGAACCAGTACCTAAAGAACAACTCAACAACTACCTGATAAAAGTTAAAATTTGGTCATGTTAACAGTCAACCAATCGGTTAGCATGATAATAACAAAGTAAAGGGGCTTGTCATTTAATACAGCCATCATTTACATCTGCTGAGCCTTTTCCAAGCTATATTGGGATCGGCTTCCATTCTAATCGGATGCAGCTGAATATCAGTATTTCACATGGAGCTACTGCCTATCTGACCTCCACAAGCCAGTTACTGGGTAACACTAGAAGTGGTAAGATTAGTTTCAGACTTTTGGACTTTTCTACCCGTAACGACTATCAAAGGTCTACGTAACGATTGATCACAATCAGCCGCAAAAACAAACCTTATACCCATTCATTAAAAGTTATTTAAAGTTGCGTTTCTCTATTATTCCATAACCTCCTAACAAAATCACTAACAGACAACATTTTCTTATTTACAAGACCAATGTAAACAAGAATTCTTAATGGCAAACAAAAGAACGTCTAAATTGAACGAAAATATTTAACAACCCTCCCTAAATTGTGATTTAAAACGAAAGACTCGTTCACGAGCGTACATTGCGTGTTGCGTTGAGCGTTTTCCAGTTCATTGGAAATAGGGCAACAGTAGTAATGGAAAATTAATTATTGCCATGGACATTTTTCTTTGAAATTTCAAGTACCTACCTACTTAGCTATATGGAAACTCGTCAAGCTGATTTCCTTAATTAAGTTAATGGAGTTAATCAGAAAAATACGAGTTTTGAAAACTAAATGGGATTTCCATATTTAGGTACCTTTTTTGAAAATACTTGACGTTACTGAGTCAAGATTTTCCCTGATTTAATAGCGATAGTTTTGCTACGTTTTGGGGGATGGAGCTCAACTGTTGCAAAATTTTGATTTATAACAATAGAATTCAATTTTGTCTCATTAGCCACAGTTTATAACAATATAAATTCAATTGTGCCTCATTAGCCACATTTGACGTTCGAAAAGTGCTCAGGTAGGTATTTAGTATCAAGTTTGAGCGAAACTCACGCGATATGTACCTCTACCCACAACGGCAGCGAATACCGCTTAGGTTTGAATAGGCCATAAAAGAAGGATGGTTATGCAATCGACGAGTTTGTTTGTTGATGATGTTGTAATAATATCCTGTAACTGTAACTAGACATAAGTTGTGGTATACCATAAAATTTAAAAAATCGCCGTCTTTTCTTTTCTAGTTTTTTATGAAGTCTTTTGTTTTGTTTCTGCAGGGTGATTGCGTAACGCACTTCAGTAGTAATAGGTTTCATTTTGACAGCTGAACAACATTTATTGCGTTATTTACGTAGTTGAGCAGACAAACTTGAACATAATTATGAAGCAATGGGTTAGCAATATCCTTCAAAATGATTCAGATTGAGATTGGTAGTGTTACGCAGTTAAGATGCTGATATAATTATATATCAGTCAGTGAGTCGTAAAGATACATCTTACATAATTAAAATAGAAATAATACATTATTTATACATTGAAATTAATCACTTCAGTTGCGAGATGTAACGTATGTTAATTGACGTTTAATATTCATTAGATTACCGAGTAAATATCCATCAGAATTTCATGAAAGCGAGTGTTTCATGTTATATGATTTGCATTGAGACGAATTTAACATTGTGATGATATAGATAGTGTTGGATTTCATATTCGTTCATAATTTTCATTGTAGGGTAGAAGTAAAATGACTTGCAAAATGCGTCACTATCCTATCTATCCCATCCTTTTCCCACATGCACACCTGGACTATCGCTGTCCTTGTCACCGCCGACGGTGACTGTGTGAAGATTCTCGATCACTTGAACCTGGGTCCTGAACGAGAGTAGCGTTGCTAAGAACATATTCCCTTATTAATTTATTATAAATTTACTGTTGTGAATAGCCGCGAGTGTATTTACGAACTGTTGTCTGAAACACTACGGAAAGTGTGTGTTTATGTGGAGAAAGGCGTCTGTGCGCCCCCGCGTGTGCTGCCCCTGAATCCAGCAAGGACTCGAACCCTCTGCCGATCGACGCGGAGGATAAATATTGAAGACGGCGAATCTACAGGTCAGTGGTGCTGCATGTTTCCTGCCTAACTCCCTTATCCATAGTCACAGGTTCGTCGTCCTAATTCGTGTCGCATTTGCAAGGTCAGACCTGCCTACGTACCTTTTCAACCCCCGCAATAATACAGTCCACTATTTTATCAAACCAGCTCCCTGCGTCTGGGATAAACGCAACCATTTTATATTTCCGCCCAAGTATTGGTGTAAGGCGCCACCATATTTTTTGGTCACTTCGAACCGAATTATTTATGGTCATTTTTGGCCGCACTCTAAATTCAAACCGCATGGTCAGTTATGACTAAACATTCACTGTACTACGTAATTAAATAGATTGTCGTTTATTCTTTGTATTTTCCCGCACCGACAACTATTTCCTTTTATTTCCGCACCCGCATTGCATAGTACAACACAACGTAAAAGTTATTTCTTTCCAAATTCATTCCATTTTTGTAGTCCGCCATTTTGTATCGTTTCCTGATCGTGTTTTAGATAACTTGTTCGTAATTGTTCGGTAAACTTCGGCTCGCTTCGTTAGCGCTCGTTCGCATACCAGTTCCTTTCATATTTTTCACTCACCCGCAATTAATTTTATTTTATTTTCGCTACTACCTAAAATTAATCGTTTTTACAGTAATAACCGCTTATAAATACTTTGTTTACATATTCGTGTTACGTACTTATCGTCGCTATACTATTTACAGTTATTTACAATGGTTAAGCCTAAGAGGAAGAGTAGTGACGCGGACCTGTTCTTCGACACTACGAGTACTAATAGAAACCAGTTATCATTATACGTAGTCAAACGTGATGTTATTTACAAACGCGTAGAAAATATTTTCGAACTTGCACAAAAAACAAATAATGATCAACAGCATTTTAATTCGTTTTGTTCTAGTGCTTCGAATATTGATACACTGCGTAATGATTATCAACAGGTTTTAGATTCCTATAATATATTAAATTTACAGTTGAACCCCGATTCTGAGGTCGAATATGATTCCTGGTTGTCGTTTGAAGAAATGTTTTGTTATATAAAACAGGTTTTACTCAATAATAAACCCGAGTGTCTTAAACCTGAACCTCAACCTTCATTACAAAAATCTAATTCTCGCCTACCGCCCATTGATTTGATGTCATTTGACGGTGATGTCAAGAAATGGCCATTGTTTTATCAACAATTTAAAAGCATGATACACGATAACGCATCGCTCACTAATAGTGAAAAAGTATTTTACTTGGTAGGTAAATTAACTGGGCAGGCTTCGTGCGTTTGCGCAGGGTTGGCTCCAACCGCAGAAAACTATATGATTATTTGGGAGGCACTCGTGCAAAAGTACGACGATCCTCGCTCGCTCGCATCCGTTTATTTAAACCAATTGTTACAGTTTAAACCGCAATCCATGGCTAGTTCCGATGGGCTAGATTCATTTATAAATAATTTTGATTCATCCGTAGCAGCGCTTAAGCAATTAAAGCTTAATAATTTAACCGAATTTATTTTCTTGCATTTGGCTCTGCAAAAGTTAGACGCAGACACAATTAAATTGTTTGAAATTACCTATCGTAAAGATAAAATACCTTCTTACTATAATTTAATTGAATTCATAAAGGAACAAAGTAAAGTTTTGTCTCGTTCTTCGAACCTTAGTAAATCGATAGATAATAATCATTCTCAGTCTAAACAGCAGCGTCAAACTAAGCATATCCCTAAACCGTCCAAGTCTTTTGTGAATACAGACATAGGGTGTGGTCCAAGTGCAAGCGATAAATGCGCTTTATGCAGTGACAAACAACATGAACATTTATATTCTTGTTCATCGTTTATTAAATTAACCCCGCGAGAAAGATATAATTTTATAAAACTTAATAATTTCTGTAATAATTGTTTAAGTATAAAACACAAGACTTTTTCTTGTACGTCGAAACATAATTGTTCTCATTGTTCAAAGCGACACCACACCTTATTACATTTCAATTCAACTCAAAATGATAAAACAAATTGTAACGTTGGCTCCGTGGTGTCCAACACCGCTAATCCTATTCCCGCTACCGCTCATGACTCGCCGCGCCCTACCCCGGCCAGCAGTCATGCCGAGTCCGCTATGACTCATTCGCTCGTCGCTTCTAATGACCCTACAACTATTGTAAATAATGCATCGGTCTGTACAGTTTCGTACGATCGAGCAGCTCGTTATCAAACGACTACGTTGTTAGGGACCGCTAAAGTAAAGTTTGTTGATTCTTTAAACCGCACTCACCTTTTGAGATGTCTAGTGGATCCTGGCTCTCAAAGTGATTATATTTCCGCATCTTCTTGTAAGCGACTATCGCTTCCTATTTATACTCAAACCCGCTATTCGGAAGTTCAAGGCATTGGAGGAGCTTCACAACAAATTCTCGGTGTCACTTCAGTTAAATTCACGTCTCGCTTTGATGATAAGTGCGAATATTCTATAAGGCCGATGGTAGTAGGACAGATTACGTCACAGTTGCCGGACACCTGTGTTGATACCGCATCTATTGAATTTATTCGTAACTTACCGCTCGCTGATGACGAGTTTTCGCAACCGGGAACTATAGATATACTTTTAGGCGTTAAATTTTATTGTGAAATTTTACTTTCTGGTCAAATTAAAGGCTCACATGATGGTATGCCCTCTGCCCTTGAGACGACATTAGGTTACCTAATTTTAGGTGATGCTCCTATTATTTCTCCGCAACCCGCTACCCGCACATTGTGTGCTTTTACTTCTGATTCGCTACACCAGATTGTCGAAAGATTTTGGGCAGTCGAGGAATTACCCTCGCAGTCATTTTTAAGTCCCGACGATCAGCAGTGTGAAAATATTTATACTTCAACCACTGTTCGTAACTCCGACGGCAGTTATTCAGTTGACCTTCCTTTTAAAGAAGACCCAATTAATCTAGGCAATTCTTATATTACGGCAAAAAAACGCTTTCTACTTTTAGAAAAGAAATTTTCTAAGGATCCAAGTTTAAAATTAAAATATGACGATGTTATTCGTGATTACCTAAATAAAGGTATACTGTCCCGAACCGCACCTGAGGCATTAGCCGCACCAGGCTTTTATCTCCCGCACCATCCTGTAATTCGCAACGACAAGGCGACAACCAAGGTTCGTCCTGTGCTGGATGGCAGCGCCAAGACCGATACAGGCTTATCACTAAATGATGTCCTATATACGGGTTGCAATCTACAGGCTGATATATTTCATATACTTTTGAATGTTCGTGTTTATTACATTGCCTTTTGTGCAGATGTGAAACAAATGTATTTGTGCATTTATACGAATGCTCCGCACCGCAAATATCAACGAATCTTATATAGATTTTCAGAAACCGACCCGCTCGAGGAGTTTGAGTTCACTCGAGTCACATTTGGGCTTCGGTCTTCACCATTTTTGGCGCTCCGCACGCTACGTCAACTCGCTAGCGATGAACGGCATAACTGGCCAACTGCGGCAGCCGTATTAGAGAGGGACATCTATATGGATGACGTAGCTTCATCTACTTCTTCTCTCGAGGAAGCAGTCAAGACAGCTACCGATCTGATCCAGATCTTCAAGACTGGCGGGTTTGATTTAGTTAAATGGACCTCCAACTCGCTGGAATTGCTCGACCATATTCCTGAGTCGCACCGTCAATCTGAATGCATTTTCTTCGACGATGGAAATACATTTAAGATATTGGGTTTGCGTTGGTTACCCGCTCAGGATACCTTTATTTTCGAAATATCAAGTCCCCCACCTGTTTGTACTAAACGCGCCATTTTATCCGCTACCGCTCGGTTCGGACTCGTCGGCCCTATAATTCTTTTCGCTAAATTAATCATTAAAGAACTCTGGCTTTTAAACCTCGATTGGGACGATGTACCCCCTTCTCGCATTGTTAAAATATGGCAACAATACTTAATAGAATTACCGCACATATCCAATTTATCATTTCCACGCCATCTAGGCATAGAAACCGGTTCTATGGTTTCCTTAGTCGCATTTTCAGATGCGAGCGAATCCGCATACGGCTGTGTGATTTATTTGCACGTCGTAAATGGCGACCAATCGCCTATTATTTCGCTCGTGTGCTCCAAATCGCGTGTTGCATCCGCTAAACCTAAAATCACTCTCGCGCGCTTGGAATTAAACGGAATACTTTTAATGTCGCGACTTCTTAAAACCGTTTATGACACTTTATCTAAGCGACATAAAATCGAAAATATTTGTGCTTTCTCGGACTCTGAAGTAGCACTCTGTTGGTCTGTTGCTTCGCCACACAGATTTAACACTTATATTGCCAACCGCATCTCTCAAATTCAGGAAAATATTTCACCTGAAAACTTATACCATATCGCTGGCTTACATAACCCCGCAGATTGTGTATCTCGTGGGCTCACTCCTTCGCAGCTCATTAAACATGAGCTATGGTTTAAGGGTCCATCCTGGCTTTCCTTACGCAGACAAGACTGGCCTATACAGCAATTTTCACCCAACCGGTCTTCATTACCGGAAGAAAAAACTGTTACGCACGTGACTAAAGTCATAGATAATGATAACCCGTTTTTAAAATTAGCTTCAGAGTGTTCTACTTGGGAAAAGCTGCTGGAAGCTACTGTTTCTTCGCTTCGATCTATTAAAAAATTGCCGCAAAACGATACAATCACCGCCGAAGATTTAAATACAGCTGAATTAGAAATAATTCGCGCGATCCAGTCTAAATACTTTTCCGAAGACATTAAGAATATTTCTAAAGGTCAACCGTGTTCGGCCAAGTTACGGAAATTGTTCCCATTTTTATGTAACGGACTTTTACGTGTCGGAGGTCGCTTATCGAACTCGACACTTGAATATTCTTCTAAACATCCGATTTTACTTCCCGGGCAAGGACATATTATTAAATTATTAACTGAATTTTATCACCGCGACAATTGTCACGCCGGGCCGCAGTTATTAATTTCGATATTACGATCCAAATATTGGATTATTTCCGCTAGACGTGTGATTCGACAGTACATACACAAATGCAATGATTGTTTCCGAGTTAATCCTAAGCCTGTGTTTCCGCCTATGGCCGATTTGCCTAAATGTAGATTAGAGCAATGCAAAGCTTTTTTACATACGGGCGTCGATTACGCAGGGCCGCTTTATATTACTCCTTACCGCAAACGGGGCGTACGAAGTGTAAAAGCTTATATTTGTATTTTTATTTGTCTCGTAACAAAAGCGGTGCATATCGAATTGGTATCTAACTTAACTTCTGCTTCGTTTATCGACGCATTCAAACGATTCATATCGCGAAGAGGTCCTTGTAATTTCTTATATAGCGATAACGGGACTAATTTTGTCGCTTCTAAAAAATATTTTAATGAACTTCATGAGTTTTTACAAACCGCTGATTATTATCAAAGTTTCAGTCATGAACTCGCGAAGAACCGTATCACGTGGCGAATGAACCCTCCTACAGCAAGTCACTTCGGAGGGATATGGGAAGCGAACGTTAAGAGCACCAAGTCGCTTTTATTTCGTACAATCGGCAATCAAGTTCTCACCTTTGAGGAAATGTCGACCATTCTTATTCAAATTGAGGCAGTGCTAAATAGCCGGCCTCTTTATGTTTTGAGCTCTGACCCCTCAGAGCCATTAGCACTTACTCCCGCGCATTTCCTATCTACTTCTCCGCTAGAATGTTTACCCGCAGCCGACTTATCCGAAGAACGAACACATCTGTTGTCTCGTTTCTCCTTAATGGATTCGATAGTTCAGTCATATTGGAAACGATTTAAGTCGGAATATTTACATAATTTGCAACAACGCGAGAAATGGAATACTCCATGTAACCCGATCACAGTCGGTACCGTAGTGTTGTTAAATGCAGATAACGCTCCACCCTTGCAGTGGCCATTAGGAATTGTTACCAATGTATACCCTGGCAAGGATGGTGTTGTTCGCGTAGCGGAAGTAAAAACTAAAACCGGTACTTATAAAAGACCAGTAGTGCGGTTATGCCCGCTTCCGACTCAATAGTCTATATTTTTATTTATAAATATTTTCGCTCATAAGTAGCATTAACTTACGTTATATAAGTTTAGTTCAGAAATTTAATTATATTTATCCGCTCTTGTTATCAGATACCCGCTACATGAAGTTGCTGAATATAGCGATTTTCTTGTTTTTTGAAGGGTTTCTTCAAGGCTGGGAGGATGTTGGATTTCATATTCGTTCATAATTTTCATTGTAGGGTAGAAGTAAAATGACTTGCAAAATGCGTCACTATCCTATCTATCCCATCCTTTTCCCACATGCACACCTGGACTATCGCTGTCCTTGTCACCGCCGACGGTGACTGTGTGAAGATTCTCGATCACTTGAACCTGGGTCCTGAACGAGAGTAGCGTTGCTAAGAACATATTCCCTTATTAATTTATTATAAATTTACTGTTGTGAATAGCCGCGAGTGTATTTACGAACTGTTGTCTGAAACACTACGGAAAGTGTGTGTTTATGTGGAGAAAGGCGTCTGTGCGCCCCCGCGTGTGCTGCCCCTGAATCCAGCAAGGACTCGAACCCTCTGCCGATCGACGCGGAGGATAAATATTGAAGACGGCGAATCTACAGGTCAGTGGTGCTGCATGTTTCCTGCCTAACTCCCTTATCCATAGTCACAGGTTCGTCGTCCTAATTCGTGTCGCATTTGCAAGGTCAGACCTGCCTACGTACCTTTTCAACCCCCGCAATAATACAGTCCACTATTTTATCAAACCAGCTCCCTGCGTCTGGGATAAACGCAACCATTTTATATTTCCGCCCAAGTATTGGTGTAAGGCGCCACCAGATAGTAATGCCTAGGATCAGGTTTTCTAAGACTGCGATGCGGATCCCACACTACAACGCGCCACGCGATGAGGGGCAGATAAAGATTTTTAAATACGTAAAAAAAAATCGGGGTGTTTGGCTCCGTTTCCCGCGCCCCGTTGCGTGGCGCGTTGTAGTGTGTGATCCATCATAGCATCCTTAGTTTGCCGTCAAATAACGTCAATGAAACGTTATGAAAGTAAGTTGGTGTGTTTCTCTAAAGAGCGTTTTTGACACTATAAAGTCAAACCCCACTGCCATCATTTTTATGATGGCCGTAATATGGCGCCTACCGCTCTTCTAGAACACCGTAGCTTACGAAAGGGGTTGAATACGGAGATGACGGATATGGAAGAAGAATACGTGCTACTTAGAGCTCATTGACACGTACCACAACCACACCACATCGCAGCGACAAAATGTGGTCAAGTTGTTGTGGTTACGTATGAATAGTGTAGCTTCGGCTTCTTGCAGTTGCATTGTGGTACCTACAAAATGATGTGTTAACGTTGTGTTGTGTTGCTAGTTCGCAGTGTCGCTGGTGGTTGTTGCGTTGTGGTTGCGACATGGCTGCGATGTGGTCGGTATCACACACGCGGTCGATAATGACGACAAAATGTGGTCCGTGTGAATTTAACTATTCATTTTCATACTAATTGGCGCCAACCCACGTGTGAGGTTGTTGTGTGGTTGTGGTACGTGTGAAACAAGCCTTACGCTGACTCCAAGTAATTGGGATAAAAGCAGGAGGATGGTGATGAAGTATAAACAGGTTGCATATCACAGAAAGCGATAAGGCCGCCCATTGTTTGTTTTGTATTAATAGTCGTATTTTTTTGTTATGTATTTTCTGGTGTACACCTATATAAATATATAAACAGATTTATAAATAAATAAAAACCATAAGTTCATAGGGACCAATAATTCCTGAACCAAAGCATGAAATATTTATAATTTGGTCTTTCTATTCGTCGATAAATCACAGAGCCATGTAGATAAGAACAAAAACAACCCTAGCTTCTTTAAAAAAAAATATATCTACCTAGTTATATCATATATTTATATATGTAATGTTATAATAATATATAATTATCAATGGTATAATAAAATGTTATATTAATCATTATTATTAAGTACCTTATAATTAAATTGACATTTCTCTTTTTAGAATATAAAGCAGCGTTAAGTCTGGCGTATTTGGACTAAACAAGTAAGTACCTATTGACATCAAGGTTAAGCAAATTTACGTAATAAAAACATTAATTTATTTACATAATTAAAACGATCTTCACGTCTTGCTGTTTTGGTCTAAGTTCTTTACAAAGACACCAGCGCAGAACCACGTCGAACTCGTTATTAAGTTATTGGTAGGTACTTGAAAGACCCTAGACACTATACTCTGACTTTTAATTAGCTGCAGTAAAGTGACACTTCTTAACAACTCATTTAGGACTGCGTTTAGAGATAATAAATGCATGTCAAATAAGTTTACATATTACGTTTAAATAGTGTTACAAACGAAACGTTAATCACACTATCACACTTATAAAAGCGAAAGTTTGTGATTGTGTGTATGTGTGTTTATATGTTTGTTACTTCTTCACGCTCAAACGGCTGGACCAATTTTGATAAAATTTTGCGTGGAGATAGCTGACACCCTGGATTAATATATAGGCTACTTTTTATCCCGATATTCCCACGGGATCGAAACATATGCGGGTGAAACCGCGGGGCGCAGCTAGTTAAAAATAAATATTACTTATCACTTGAAAGTTTTCAATATGATTTTTGTGGGCGAGAAAAGAATGATTGATTGATTGTTTGTCTCTGTATCACCCAAAGGTTGACTGGTAGAAAATGCCTATGGCATTAAGTCCGCCTCTCCAATGTACATTTAAGTATGTGCTGGAAGTATTAAATAAATAAATAAATAATAAAAGAATATATACAAATTGGGGAACAAATCATTTTCATATCTTCTCAAACGACTCAATTCCCTTTGGATAGTCTATCAAAAACGTATAAACTTGTATATATTTCGTATACATTTTCACCAAAATTTTAATTTGAGGATTATCTACTACCCTTTTGAAACCGTAACACCAAAATTTTACCTTTAAACACTTCCAGAAAAAGAGATTCGAATTCGCAGAAATAAAATCCAAATCTTATTTTCCTTAAGTAAGGTTTTCTCAGGAAAATAAGGAAAGAGGCTTATGTGTTTATGGTACCGAGAATTTTGTACTGTGTAGCTAAAAGTGTAAAAGTTATTTATTTAATGGAATATTCACTATCTACCAGATTAAATAAAATAAGGGACACAATTTGTTTATAAAAATATCTGTTGAATAAGTTAATCTTAACAGATCCGCAGCAGTTGTGGATTTATATATTTTTTATAGGATTTTAAGTGCTGAGCAAAAACATGAAAAAATCTCATTGCGATTCATAATTTCAAATCCTGCAAAAATATAATCATCATTTCAATTTTAAATGCCACACAATTATTAAGTTTACTTTGTGCAGTACGTTCCAACCCGCCTTTCGGGAGCTCTCACGCTAGCAACCCTCGTAGATCAGGGTTGCCACAAGCACGTCCTGTCGTCCTGTAGGGCTGTGCAAGTAATTACCGCGGCCCGACCTGACTGATGATGATGGCACTTGGAACACTCTGCTGCCTCAGATAAACAACTGTGTGTAGTGAACTGTAGTCTTTTTTGTACGAAAAAATATGGCCGAGTTTCATTTATTTTAGGAAAGGTTTTTTCGGATTTATGGTAATTAGAATATAGCTAGTGTTGACCCTGCGGCTAAAAGCGTTCGGGGTGGGAAAAGAAATGTTTATCGTAATATCCGATACTTGATATTTTACAACGTGATTTTGATTATTTAACAGCCTTTCGTATTTATGTGAATTGGTTTTCTAAATTTTAAATAACCCAGTGGTCGTAAAGTTGGTAAGTATTTCAGTTTACATGTGACATAAACTTGGGATATAACTGTGAAACATAATTATATTTATTTATTAAAGTCTAAATGAGCGAATCTTACTGCCGCACGTTATTAAACCTCCGGCTTATTGTGATTTGGGTCACACACATAAATGCAAAGCGTGTGGGTAAGTTCACGTGGAAAATTACTGTTTTGGAGTGCTAATATAGTTTTAATGCATTACAACTTAACGTAACATAACTTCACGCTTGTAATTCCGGAAAAGTCAGGCAGAGGTGTAACTATGATAATACACCCACATTTCAACAGTTAAGTTTAAGTCGCATGCAAAAGGGGGCAAGTCTATTTCCGTCAACCGAGCACAAATCTAGACTCCGGGCTGCTACTGAGAAATTCCTAATAGAAAAACCCTATAATACTCTGCCCGACCTGGGAATCGATCGCACGACCTCATGTTCAGCAGTAGAAACGAAAAAAACTTAGGAAAATATATGAATATTGAATATTCCTCCCTTATCTCCGAAACTACTGAGCCTAACATTTTGAAAAACATACAGAAATTAGTTCTTTGCTTAAAGATTACAGGAAAATCAATAAGAAGTCCATGGTCTTAAAATAACATGGTAAATCTTAAAATATTGTGCGTACAAACTTACAATTGCAGTTGGAATGTATGGGAGAAGATGTTTTTAAACTACAAATTCAAGTTTGTTATTGGGATCACGTCACTAGTCTTTAATGTTCTGTCATGGAACAGCCAAGCCGTACATTTTGAGAAAGATATTATAAGGTTAGTAGAGTGAAACCTTGTAGATTTAGGGTCTTGGCTCTACATTAGATCTGATAACTTTTTAATAGTGAAAGCGTTATGTAAGTCTTGGCAACCTACTTTACATGAGATGTTTTTGGCGGGTAACATATCCATCGTACGGAACCCTCTCCACGCGAGTTCAACTCGCACTGGTGCGGTTTTTTGTTATTTAATTAAATACTGAGAAGTCCTTTTCATAAAGTAGTAGGTACTATTTTTTGTGCTGGCTGCGATCTACTGGATATAATATACAGGGTATAAAAATACCCATCACATAGCCGTCAACTACGCTTTCTGTATATCAAACTAGAAATATTGCATAAAAATAATTGCTGGGAAACGACTGTATTTTTGGTGTGAAAATTTGCTGTTTGCGGTAGTGCGCAATGTAACACACGCAAATCATTGTGCTTATGGGTACCTACATGCCCGTTGCATGTACCCATAAGCACAATGATTTGCGTCGTACAGGGATTACAGGGGTACAGGCGTACAGGGGGGAGGGGGTACATAAAAAAATTGTTTTCGTTTAAAAAAAGTCAGTAAAAGATTTTGACATGACATTACAATGACGGGGAGTACAAGTGACTCTCGGCTTCGTTAAGTGTTTTATAACTTTAACATACTAGATTGAAGTAACGTTTAAAACGGCTTCAAGATCGACTGTTTTATCAAAGTAATTATGTTTTCGTTATTCAATTACAATGGTAACAGCTGCACGAATTTCAATGTTTTCCTAAATTGGTACAAATTGAAATAAATTGGTCCTTTTCATACCACTTCCTTTCTTCCTTTAATGCCACTCCATTCCAGAAAGCCAATTTAATTCAACGGTTATGTTGCTAAATTGCATGTTGATTAGTTTTTTATTTATTAAAGAAATAATGTGATATTATACTGTGTGGTAGGAACTTCGATGCGAAAACTTGTAACCATGAGTTCAGCACATGATTCTAGGGCCCTAGGTAGAAGGGTAGAAAATTTAGCTGATCATCAAAAAAAAATGCAGTTTCATACAAAAGTGCAATATCTACGCAGTCAAAATGTATGGAACTGCATATAGACATATGAGGAACAGGGTGTAAAGTTCACTCATACACCATAGAAAAGGGAAGATCCTCCGACCAGACGGGTGTTGTGTCTGGCGGGCAACTGCTCGATGATTCATGTCGGGCTGTTGTATAATATCGATACCTTTAGACTCAAAAGGCGTAAACGCCAAAAGGCCACTTTTCAGGAGAAGCAAAAAACAAAAAATGTTTTAAGAAAAAAATCATAACTTTTTTGTTTCAAGACTGAGTAAGTTCATTTTCGGCCCACATTATTAAATGTTTAAGATAAACAGAACGATTATATATTATTTAGGATAACTTAATAAATAAAGAAAATAGGATTGTTATACGCCCCCAAAAACATAAAAAAATGTTGTTTACAACCCAAAATTTTACATTGTCTGTAGAATGCTTAGGGTGTATAGGTCACTTAAAGCGTCCTTTCTTGCTGAAAAGGGGTGTATTGACAGTCAACGGAGAAGTAAGTACTTAATATTCATACCAATATGATAAATGGTTAGGGTTTAAACGTCACTACAAGCATTTATTGTCGTAAAGAAGGGGTATTAACGATGGGTTCCATTTGCTATTTCCATTGAATCCCATGATAAAACAACACGTGTACTTTTCAGAAGAAAAGTGATTTACCTTTATCAAATATTTAATAACCTCCTCCTTTTTTTCAAGTTGGTTAAAAAGCAGCGTTTGTTCGGCCCACCTACTATTAAATGATTGAATGAATGAGAGTCAGAAGAAACGTTTTATTTTATTAATTTTAGGAAAGCTATTACAGCTACACATTTTAATATCTAGTACAATGTGTAGGAGATGGCAAATTACAAGCTTCCACTAACGATTAACGTGAGTAACATTAAAAAATACGTAACAAAAAGACGAAAGATACACGCAAATAAATTATCTCACGCTCAAAAAATACAATAATAAAGAGAAGAAAAAAAAAATTAACATCGAAAAAACAATTGTTTAAACTTTTCTTTACTTCCTTAGCACTACTTGTAAATAAATCTAAATCTAACTCGATATCCTGACACACTATAATGATTGAAATTACGACAAGTTCTTATCACCTACGAGTTCTGTCTGTAGATAGTTCTGACTTGAAGCACATGGAAAAGACGTGGTCTCCGATGAAATGCACTCGGAACACGAAGCCTGATCTTGCCCACCAACTTAGAGGCGTCATTAGATCCGTTCATAACGCTAAATAAGAAAGCAAGATCTGCAATTTTCCTTCGCTCGTGTAGAGGCAGAATATGTTTTTTTTTTACACCGACTTATATAATTCGGGAGATAGTTATTAGAGCGATATTGAGTATACCTCAAAAATCGCTGCAAGCCGATTAATGTGTACATTATAATTTGGATTCCAAACCAGAGAAGCATATTCAAGGTGGCTACGGACAAACGCACAATAAAGAATTTGATCTTATTTTTGTACGTACGTTTGCACAAACACTTTTACACGTCAATCATATTTTTTTTAAACTAGATGAGGTTGGCGTTTCTTATCTGACTACTCTAAGAAGAAAGGCCGAACATTCTTAAAATCAGAACAGACCCTAAAAATAAAACTCAAGGCTTTAGAAGCCTGTTTGACTATATTATTAATATGTGCATCAAACAGAAG
The DNA here is from genome assembly GCA_963669345.1 of Gortyna flavago. Taxonomy (NCBI): domain Eukaryota; kingdom Metazoa; phylum Arthropoda; class Insecta; order Lepidoptera; family Noctuidae; genus Gortyna; species Gortyna flavago. The sequence continues at coordinate 15,559,412 of OY770129.1, forward strand.
CTTAGAGTCAAAAGTAACTCCAAAATCCCTGTGACACTCACTCTGACTAACAAGACATTCCAAAGCCTAATAATCAATTCTCGCCCAAAACTGTCCACCTGGGTCTACTTTAGAATTGTGTTTTCTGCTTTCTGCATTTCTGAACCTGTCAACGGTGAAAGCTTGGAAAAAAAGGTAATAGTGTTTCAATATAGAATTTTGACTTTTAAAATGTGAGATCGTTTATACGAAAGAACCTGATTGCAAACCCACAATCGGTTTATAGGGTTTCAGTTCCTCTGAACCGATTGAGATCTCAAAAGTTGGTGGTGGTTTAGGCCATTATTTTGACAACATGTAAAAAGAGTAAAAACCATAAATATAATTCTAAGGTCCATCTATTCATACACGAAATATCTGAAGGGGTCATTGTACTCATTTCATTGTGTCCTATAGTAAAAGTTGTTCATAATGATGAGTACCATGACTGCTTCAGATATTTCGTGTATGAATAGATAGACCTTATAAATTAAAAAGTTACAACAATAAATCGTCATCATCATTTCAGCCGAAAGACGTCCACTGCTGGACATAGGCCTCCTCTAAGCACCTCCACTTCGACCGGTTCTGTGCTTCTCGCATCTAAGTTTCCTGCGGCCTTCACAAGGTCGTCGGTCTCCACCTTGTGGGAGGCCTTCCAACGCTACGTCTTCCGGTACGCGGTCGCCACTCCAGAACCTTTCGGCTCCATCGGCCATCTGTTCTGCGAGCAATGTGTCATGTGCCCTGCCCACTGCCACTTAAGTTCGAAATTCTTCGGGCTATGTCGGTTACCTTGGTTTTCCTGCGCATCTCTTCAACAATAATATACCCTCATTTTATTATAAGCAATTTTGTTGTTAAAAGTACCCGCATTCAGATTTTTTTAAGCATTTGGGATCCAACGGAAATAGTTTTTGGGATTCAAAGACAATAAAACGTAATTTTCTTGTCGTTTTTAAATTTGGGATCCAACGAAAATAAATCGGGCGGCGCGTGCTATCGTCGCCCGTCCGCTATCTTGCTTGCACATAATGGCGTTAATGGCGGGCGTGCAAGAGACAACTATTAAATACTAGTTCAGGTTGGAGAGAGTATTTCGATCTACAAACATAACTTTCGCTCATAAGACTATATTGATTAGAGTAATTCAAAATTATTTTCGGTCGTAATACGCTAAAACTAAAATGATAAAATAACTAATTATAAAGTATAGGACACTGTTGATTTTTTCGAGATAATCTCAGTTAGGGCGTATAAGTCATCTATAATTTTTTATCGGAATAATAGGGGTGTATGCACCATATTTGGCTTAAGAGCGATGATATGACCAAAATTTTGCGACGTCAACGTTAAGTCGTATGAGTCAACTTTATTTTTATACGAGAATAAGAAGGGCGTATGCTTAAGTTTTGGTTAACGACTTTATTATACGACCTTTAAGTTTTTTAATAATTGTGTATGTTACCTAAATAACCAATAAAATAAAAAATTATATCAAATACGCCTCATGTCTTTAAAAAATCTCCAAAAATCACGTGGGCCGTATTAGCCTTTATTTTGCGAATTTCGCAGTTTTAACTACACAGATCGATAGAGAAAAAAAAACTGAACATAACTGCATCAAAAAGTCATTTTGGCCAAAATGGCGTTTACGCCCTTTGAGTCTAAAGGTATCGATATATGCTAATTACGCGGTAAACTCTGCTTGCGAGATGCAGGAGTTTGCGTGACGTCAGTATGACGCGTTGTTTTCATGCGTTGTAGATACAGAGTCTAGATTGCTGTCCGGTTTATGAAAATACGAGTATGCTCGCCCCTATTACCAAGCAGTTGAGCCTAACTGGTGAAATGTGGGTGTACCATAGGAACACCTGTGCCTAACCCTTGGGGAATACAGGCGTGATGTTCTGTTATGTCTTGATTTATTCTAGAAACAATGTGATGAATGATGATTCTTGGGGGAGCCTTATGTCCAGCTTTTCCCCTTTTTTGACTGAAATGTTGATGATGATTACGGTAAATTTAATTAACTGCACCTTTATTGCATATCTATCAATTACAAGGATATAGCGAATCCATTGCTTTATATGTTTGAAAAAAAAAAATCTGCTCAACAACGTAAACAACGTAATGAATATTGTTAAACTGTCAAAATGAAAGCCGTTCCATACGCGCCATATGCGTATACACATACGCTTATACTAACTACTGTTACTGTATTACGAAATTACCCCGCGTATCAGAGAACCTTATTACATTGGGATTCAAACATATCTGGCGTAAATGGGTTTACTGTTAGGTATCTACACATCTGCTCTTACTCTTCGGGGACTATTAACAGGCGTGATTTTATTTTATGTTAAGATCAGAGAACTGTTCGGGCTTTCAGATATCAGAGTATTCACGCTTATGAAGCTGTGGTTATTTCTATAGTAAGTGTTAAGTAGTATTGTCACCGTTTTCCTTATCAAACGAGCACCCTGCAGGGTTCCACATATACTCCATTGACTGCTCAGCATGGCTCGAGATCGATTGTTTTTTTGCTCCGTCAACGAAGCAATAAGCTTTTTTTCTTTTGTTTTTCTCAAGAGTAGGTAAAATTGTTTATGGGTGTTTTTATATCTGCATGTATAGGCCTGGATATGACTCGCATAGACAAGAGAAGCATGGCACAAAGAGCTCAGAGGAGGCCTATTGGTCAGCAGTGGGTGGAGCAAGGCTGCGAATGCTGATGGATTTCTAATCTGCTTTCTCGATTTATTTGGCAAAAATGACTTTTGATTTTTACTAAAGATTCAAAAATGTACATAATTTAAAAAGCTAACAGTATTAAAATAATAATATGTACAAGTATATAAAAAGGGGAGGCGAAATATTCAATGGGCATCAAAAAATTCGTCCGCATCGCTGTTAACAGGAAACGTGCCCAAAAGGCTGGCAGCATTGCCACGTTGTATGGCAATGCTGATTCTTTGGCAAAAATGAAAACAAATATGAGTTTATGGAAAAATTACTTTAAATCCTACACATTAAAGTTCAGTTTACGCTACAACTTCAAACATTTTTATAACTTTTCAATAGTTTTAGTCACTCTGAAATCAACTTAATCACCATTAAAATAAAGTTGATATTTGTTTAACTTGAAATAATATTGATTTGAAACATAAGTTTGAATATACTTTAGTTAACTTAGCCGGCACATCATTTCACTATAAATCTTCTAGATTGTGATTATTTCCTATCCGAACACAGATACTGGCCCATTGTTTTTCTATTTAGTTTATTTGAGGAGCTTCTGGCTAAGTAATAACATCCGCACGGTTTGAGCTATCTTTGTCGCGGTTGGTCTATTGATGGGTGACCAATTTAACGTACCAAGGCGCCTCTGGGCCTCGGAAAGCACGTCCCGGCAGTCATTCGTAGATCTTTGACAGAAGCCCGCAAGTCTGACAACTAGGCTTATCAAGGGGTATAGGTAACCAATACCTAACTGGGTTGTCAAAGTCAGATATGCAGTCACTGCATGTAAAATACTGGTAATCAGCTGCATCCAGTTACATTGGATACCGACCCCAACATAGTTGTTAAAGGCTAGTATAATTAGATTTTTTTAATAATTAATCAGAAATTTACAATCGAAAAAAAAAAACGAATCCCTTGTGTTATACAAAATGTAAAAAACATTCAATCCATTTAAAACCAACCTTACAATGAAAATAGCTTAATTCCTGAATGAGAATTAAACCTTTGAATCATTAATCGGCAAATGAAAACCGGATGAGCGGAGCGGAAAAAAAAAACGGACAAGAGTCGCGATAATGGTTCGTTCCCGGATTGCGTTTGTAATCATTAATTGAATCGTTTGACGTGGCAACTGGCGTTACGTGAATGGATTTTTATAGCTTCTGTATCTGACTGGTAGTAAAGTTACGGCTATAAATAGACTACGGACAAGGCTATTTTTCGAGCAGGGCATGTGGCTAAATACAGACGCCAGCACATCAACCTACCCGAAACTGTCAAATTTTCCCAATCAACTTTGAACCTTATATGCTTTAGCGATAAAGTTGAAAATCTATCAAAGAAATTTGAAAGATTGTAGTAGCTTGATGTGCTGGCGTCTGTACCTAATAACAGCCGCACGGGTCGATCGATCAGGTTAAGCTACGCTAGCCGCTGTTGTTCCGTGGATGGGTGACCATCTATATATCATATCAAGACCCCTCCGTCCCGGCTGTCATTAGTAGATCTTTGGCAGTCGTTACGGGTCGTAAGAAGCCCGAAAGTCTGACAACCAGTCTTATCAGGGGGTATTGTATAATCCAGTTACTGGGTTGTGGAGTTCAGATAGGCAGTCGCTCCATGTACAATACTGGTATCCGTCCTGAACACTGTACTGAAAGCCGACTCCAACATAGATGGTAAAAGGCTAGGCAGTTGATGAGAATATGCTATTTTTGCTTTCGTGTTTTAAAGGCTGTCGCAGACAGACGCGACGCGGCTCTAGTAAAACAATTTCTATGTTGATTCTTGGTACCTACTCTTTGAGTCTAGATGGAATATATTTTATGAAACTGAAACGTACATTTTAATTGCTTGAAATGAAGGTAATGTACTTAACTAAAGTTTGTAGGTAGGTTAACAACAGGAAAACGCTTGAGGCTTTTTCCAAAATTAATGAAGTGAAATAGAATTTTAATTAAAACATGGTTTCAAACAGATTACTCGAAAAAATATCGGCTTCATTGTTTTATTTAATTCAAATTTCGAACTTCTAACCAGCCTGCGTTTGGAATGCTGATGAGTTAAATTAAAATTTCGAAATTCCGCGATTTTCTCTACGATTTCATTAGAAGCGTCTAACGTTCTACCAGAGGGACAATTCTCGTAATTTTAAGAACTTTCACAGTCAGAGGGGCAATCTTCGTAATTTTAAGAACGTTCACGGTCTGATCTCAGTCTCAATCTGTCAAAAATACCTTTTACCCCTACATTTTGACAAGATTTTGTCATTTTTTATCGCCGAGATGAGACTGCGACTAGATTATGAACGTTTTAAATTACGAGAATTGGCCTTCTGATCTCAGTCTCAATCTGTCAAACCCTTCCCTACACTTTTGACAAGTTTTTGACATTTATTTGTCGCCGAGGTGAAACAAGATAATGGACGTTTTAAATTACGAGAATTGGCTTTCAGTTTTAGTGGCCAGAGACAAAATGAAACACATTTTAATTCTCTTCCATATTTCTCCACCTGCAAAGATACAGGGACGCTAGTGAACGTGACTTATCACAATCAGAGACCTCTCAATATGAAAGCTATAACTCCTCAGAGGTTTCAATACGTCATAAAAGCTTTCATGTTGTCAAAGGAAAATGAAACTGTTATAAGAGTTGTTGAACCTTATTCAGGTTGCCTCTGTTTTGTGAAGAAGTATTTTTCGCCTTCAGTCTTTGTTTAAGCTTTTGATTAATGACTGTCTAAGTAGTCTAAATTAAAAAGTACGGCCATATCCTAACCGAAAGCGATTATCGTGCGACTACAATATCGTCGTGCTCGTTTAGATGAAAATGTCGCGCGATCAATCAAGTCGCATTTGTGACAGCCGCTTTCTTAGGACACAGGGTAAAAATTTAAAAAAAATATAATAGCTTTGATTTTGATTTTTTCATACATCGATAAGTACCTATACGTTATGGTCAATTCTCCAACTGCAAATGTAAGTTTGGAATCGCAAAAAAAAATTTGTGATGTAACCACAAATTAATAATTTTCTCACTTTGTCCTTCACTTGTGCTGTGAGACCTTGCATCTTGCCAAATTACATGATTCTATAGGTCAATGGGAAACACCCTACAGGTTTTGATTTATTTGCGAATATCATAATATGTTGCGTAAAAATGGATGTATTTTTTATTGCGTTGACTTAGAAGCTTCAGAAGCTTGATATTTTTTAGAGCTCCAAGAGACCGTAGACCTTTGAATATGATATTAATTTCAACTTGATACGAGTACCTCCATGTGTTCCTGAGAAAAAGGGTCTTGACAGACAGACAGATGGATGGACGACCGGACAACAAAGTGATGCCATAAGGTTATCGTTTTTTCCTTTTGTAGTTCAGAAACCTAAAATACTGAACATAAATTATATAAACAATGAAAATTAAAAGTAAAACTTTAAATTCAGTTAATTTGAATACACAATTTCAATGATCACAAATTATATTGAGAACTCAATGCAAAGTATTTTTAATTGAAATTGTGTTGCTACAAACATTCCATAATAACAAATCATTTAGAGGCCGCCTCCACGAGCGAGAGAATCGCGGCGTAAATTTGATGGCACGGCGAGACTATCGCCGCGATTCTCTCGCTCGTCGAGACGGCCCCGACAGCTTTGTTGGTCTATCAGTAAAGACCTTTTTCATAGTCCGTTCAACCGATTTTGACTTCTATACTGTAGGCTTAAGGATGGTATTAAAAGCAAAAAAGTGGTTACAATACCAACTGTTTCCTGCAGCTGCCATTTGTCATGCCACCAACGCAATAGAATTCAAAATCGGTTGAAGGGACTGTAAAAAAGGTTTATTCAAATGTCTAATCTTATTTCAAATGGAGTATAGGTGGTCGCAAGCGCTACTGCTGAGCATGAGATTCTGGGATCGATTCCCAGGTCGGGCAAAGTGTCTTTTTTCCCCGAAGGGTTGGTTGAAGGTGTACCTATACTAAACACGTTTCGCCAGTTAAATCTAGTCTCATGTAATAGGGGTGACCCTTTTTTTTAACGTGGAGAAAGCTCATGCATTCTGCACTACCACGGGGAGATAGTGCAGTTATGTGGGACTCTAACCCACTAAAACTCCACGGTGTCCTTGTCTGCCGCTTACGGTGCTTAATGCCCAACGCACCTAAAGAAGTTTTCATTTCAAAAAAATCATGATGTTTTGCTTCCTCCAAGAAGGGTTCGGTAGAGGTGTACCTATGTATAGTCCTCACAGTTTTGTTTCAGTGCAATGTAATAGGGGGCCTATTACCATCCGAGCACAAATCCAGACTCCGGGATGCAGAATTTGCAGTGAAAACAATAAACCCATTGAGGCAATCCCAATTTACGAGTATTTACTATTATATTAAATTAATTGTATTCACTGTTTACTTCCGGGACACCGTTTAGCAGTACATCGCTAATTTCCTTGGAGGGCGCGCTATTGGTCCTTCGGGCTCTGATAAGGAAAGGTCCTTTTGTACTACTTTGCGACTAACGTTTCATATAAACCCGTGAAATGTTATCTTCACCGTTGTTGTAATCTCAGACACATTATTATTTATGGTTTTGTTAAATGATTGTTGAAATAATAATTATATTTCGACTTTTACTAAGTGACAACACTATTTTTGTAGTACTGCTCTAGCAATGACTATGGTTTTGTAACCACGTGATATAAAATTTCCTTTTACTCTTTTAATTAAATATATCAGTGATAGTGATAAGAATTTCAATGAGATAGAATAGCAATAATTTATTATTTATCTCGGAAACATTATTTACTCGTACCTAGGAGGAAATATAGTGACTTCATTGGTGATGTTTTTCAGAAAAGTCAGGTGTGTAGTACTCGCAACCAGCGTGCGTGATGACCAGATTTACGAACGTAAACGAGGCAAAAGGAGTATGTAAGGATCGTAGCAGGTGGCGTTCTGTAGTTTTTGCCAACGCTCATGTGAAGAAAACGTGAGTTTATGAATGAAGTATGTACCTTTTATAGAGAACATTAAATTCACATCCATACTATCGGAGAATTCTATTGTGGATTATAACGCGGTACGTAAACTAGAGCTTTGCCGTAAAGACCGGGCCACTATTTAAAACAGCACCCTAATTGAGTAACACACTATTAATCTCAATCTGAATAATTTTGAAGGATATTGCTAATCCATCGCTTCATATGTTCGAAAAATTTGTCTGCTCAGCAACGTAAATAACGCAATGAATGTTGTTTAATTGTCAAAATGAAAACCATTTCTACTGATAGTATATTACGCATTAACCCCGCAGATTGTATAAAGTCGTAATATTGTTAGGTCAGCTCTTAGGTAAAAATTAAAAATAGTTTTAGGTTGTCTAAGTCGGCAACCCTGACCGGTCAACATCTAATTAGGACCGTTCTTAATGAGGACGGACAAGATAAAGTCGTGGGACTTATGAAGAACGAACGGTGAGAACGAAGATTTCAGATTTATGAGTATAGTTTAGTGCTACACAAAATGTAGCACGCGTCCACGCCTTGGCCGGTCACGGCACGGTTTAGCGTAAATCATACTTAACACGACTCTTGGCAATAAGAATAGTGCCTGCATAACGTTGCTTTGCTTGTCCCCTTATCCCCTGAACAAATTGGTCCTTTTTTATGGATGGGAAATCATCAAATGACTCCTCCCGCTCTGGGTGGAGCGGAAGGGAGTGTCAGACTCTTACTGACTAAAACCCATCCGTGTTCCTTCCTTAGCCCTTTATGTTCCAGGGTTTCGGTAACCCTTTCGGACAATCCCGCTGCAACAATTTGGTCTCTGTGCTCATAATCCATTGGTCCTTTAATCCACGGTTGCTGAAAGTATAGAACATTTTCTATTACTTACACATACACTAAGTTAACTCTTTAATTCGCCTCCACGCAGTAGTTATACCACTTAGCTAAACTTTAGTACGCGAAACCCACTAATTTCCTTAGAGGATGCAACTTATTAGTCCCCAAGGCATAGATAAAGAACTGTTCGTTAGGACCGCGGCAAACCTCTGATACGTATGCTCGTAAAAGTTTATTTGTTTCAAGGCTATCTGTTTTATGGGTGTAAATGTCCTTATATGAGCTAGATAGATGTTGGGTCGGTATTTATTTTGTAAATATTATATTGTGCATTGACACAGAGATAGGGTTTAATGTACCTATATATTATCGTAATTATAAGTGGCTATCATCATAGCCTCGAAAGCCTCATTTTAGTTTCAGTTAAGTTAAATTTGCTAAGAAAATAAAGAAACATTTTTTTTCATTTCTCATACTCGGAAAGTAGTGTGTGTTTGATCCGAATAGCGGGTGGAAGACGCTGCTTCCCACTTGCTTGATTCTTCATAATTGCCTCCCTCTTACGAACGAATTTTAAAAATAGAACTTTTAGTTAGACAGTTTCGAATTTTTTTTCATAATTAAGAAAAATGCTGCGGTCTTGTGAGTGTATAAACAGCCAGAATGAATTAAAAAAAAATACCTATTAAGCGGGACGGCCCGCGGCGGTGACGCGGTGTGTTCCATAATTATTTAACATTAAAAAAAGACTATAGTATAATTTGGCGGGATACTAAGTCTGTTAGCTGTATCGAAATTAAAAAAAAAAATGGTTTTATAGACTAATATTATTTAATTATAAATGAGTTCAAGCTATTCTGTAATGTTGACCCCAGATTCGGTTAAAGACGAGGTAAATACAGCAATCGAAAGTAATTTGTTAGAAATTTCAAAAGAAAGATACTTAAACATACAATTATTTTACGAAGTGGCGAGCAGACAAAAAAAGAAATAATTTAGAAAAACTACTATTTTTTACTTTCCTTATATTCGAAATGAAAAGTAGAGTGTTTAACACGGGTGAATGTCATCAATTTCTGCTGGGACTATAGCCGCCCTCGCTCCGGTCGGGCTTCTAAATATTTCGTATGGGTATTGATTACTTTCGACCCTTGTATAACAATCTACTATACTGTTTCATAGGTACCTAGATATTTATGAAACAATATAGTAGTTTGAAAGATTCTAGAAAAATATATGAAGAAATACACTTACCTAACTCAGACCAAATAAAAAACCGAGACAGAGCACTGAGAACGATACAGTGAAACATGCTAAAACTACACCTCCGCTCTGTATATACACGCTCAGACGCACATAATTGGACTTTTCTATAACACGAATTTGTTTTAGTAAGTTATATCTAAAGGAGAAATGTAATACTGAGTATATCTCGCATGGCAATAGAGGTCTTTGCCCTTTCCCTAATATGTAATAGTCCAATTCCTAATTCCTTAGGAACCCAAACTCAAACTCAACTCAAACTAAACTCAACTGAAGCTCAAACTCAAAATGCAAAGTGCCTGTAAATGGTTTAATCGAAATAAATGCTTTGAGTTTGAAACAATAAACTATGTATGGTTTTTCTTTATTTAAACATGTTGAAGATCACGATAAATATTGATTCAGGACGTTATCGAACTTAATATCAAACTTACTAAACTTACTTCTAAAGTGGTTACCCATACTCCAGCGTAGAGAGCTAAGGGCGCTGACCACCTTGTTCTCATTTCTTGATTCTCCGTCTTCCCCGAGTTATTTAGCCCCCCACTTTCAGTACATTTGCGCCAACCACAATAGAAACCTACGTTCATCACACAATCGTCTTCTCCAATGTCCCACTCACCGCACAGACTTCATTCACTGTTCCTTCTTCGTTCAGTCTATTTCTCTGTGGAATGCGCTCCCCCAGGAAATCAGGATGGCAACCAACCGATTATCCTTTAAAGTTAAGGTCCGCGAGCACATTCGCAAGAAGCTGGCAGTATCATCACAACGGTAATATTTTCTCTTTGTTTGTCTCATTTCTTTTTATTGAGTAGGTATATTCATTTATTTATGTATATTTATCTGTGCTTATATTTATATGTAATTAGGTATATATTATATCATAGTTTTAATAGGTTTATGCGTATCTTTATATTTAAAATATTTATTCCTCAAATTTCATGATTGCACCTACCATTGTTTGTCTCTGCATCACCCATAGGTTGACTGGTAGAAAATGCCTATGGCATTAAGTCCGCCTCTGTACATTTTTGTGCTTGAAGTATTAAATAAATAAATAAATAAATAATAAATATCAGTATAAGTAGTGAAAATGGTACATAGAAAATGTAGGTGGTTCAATGACCACTATAGCCATTCTAAAATGCGACAACTTATAGTAACACGGTCACAACAAAACAAAATTCACAAAAGCACTCTAAAATACCACCTTTCACAAAATATAAAAGTCTAAAACTCTAAACGATACACGTATATCCTGGATAGCCACCGATATTTTCCGGGAACCGTATTTGGCTGGCACTTCATTTAGGACCACGTTTTTGCGGCTGCTTCAGGCAGGAGTCTGTTTCAAATTACATAATTTATCATGTCGACCCGTTCCTTATATGCTTTATATGAGTTGAATACCATTTTCTTTGGATTCGATGAAAAAATCGTGCAATTTCTCGAGATGAATGTTTTGGAGTGATTCAATATGAATTTATTGGGGTATGTTTATATTTGAGGGTAGCAGTAAAATGTGTTAAGTTTTTTTTTTTTTTCATATGACTCGAGGATTTGTAGCATCAATCTGCCTAGCCTTTTCCAAGTATGTATGTCATTGTCATTTATCCCAAAAGCAAACTTAACATTGTAGTTGAAAAATTTGTTCTCCCTTACATCGATATACGTCACGGTCAATTGTGCAACTGAAAATGTAAGTTTGTAATCGCAATAAAAAAAAACGTATTTTAAAATAATTTCAACTTGATACCTCCCCGCGTGCCTAAGAAAAGGGTCTTGACAGACTGACGGACAGAAAGACAGACGAACAACGAAGTAATCTTATAGGGGTTCCGTATTTTCCTTTTGAGTTACGGAGCCCTAAAAATGACCATTGTTGTAGATCTCGCACTGAGAACTTATAATCTATCAAAAAAGTTTATTTTTAATTAATCCTAAAATTAATTTGCCTGTTATCCGTTTTTAGCGTATCTTCAGAATAAGTGCACAGGTGGTAAAAATTGTGCAAATTAACAAAAAAAAATATAATTAATGAGCAATTTGATGTTATCCGTGTGAAAATTTTAAGAAGATTAACACTATAATACATTATTTGGATTTCTGTATGTCTGTGTGTCAGAGAAAGTCTAAACAATAATAACTATAACCAGCACCCTAATTGCGTAACGCACTATCAATCTCAATCTGAATAATTTTGAAGGCTAATCCATTGCTTCATATATTCGAAAAAATTATCTGCTCAACAATGTAAATAACGCAATGAATGTTGTTGAACTGTCAAAATTAAATCCATTGCTTCTGACAGTGTGTTACGTGATGGGAGTCCAGAGGAGGGGTACCTCTGGACTCCGGACGGATTGGCCCGCAATCGCAGTAGACCGGGGAAAGTGGAGAGAGGCGAGAGAAGCCTTTGTCCTGCAGTGGGACAACACAGGCTAATGATGATAATAATGTCAAATGTTACGTACCAGTATAATAATGTCAAATGTTACGTACCTGTAAATTAATGTCAAATGTTACGTGCCTGTATAATAATGTCAAATGTTACGTACCTGTATAATAATGTCAAATGTTACGTACCTGTAGGGGAAGTCCGGGCAAAAGTGGACACCTTAACGTTTGATGGGCTATAGGAAGATAACCAATAGGCACAGAAATAAAACAACGGTTCGATGAGAATCAACTTTTATTAAAGTTTTTAATATAATTAACTAAAATTGCTTAATAGCAGTTCTTTAATTTTAATTGTCAAAAATATTGCAACATGTGCCTGTATCCACTTTGCCCCATAGGTCGGGTAAAGTGGATAGGACGATAGGGCAAAGTGATCACAAATACTTAGCCTAGTTTTAAACTAATCAGTGCGGACGGATATCACAAAGAAATAAGCCTATTCCTTCATAAGCCGTGCATTTTTCGTGACTCCATTGCTTACACTTATCATATTGGATCCAATCATCAGGTTTTTTATTTATTTCTATACAGTTCTCTCCGCAAAAATAGCATACCTACACACTGTTTTTCCTCATTTTCCTTACCACTATCTTTACGTTTATCTTTATCAATTTTTTTTTCTTTGTCGAAGTCTTTAGTTTATCATTTAAATTTTGATTCATATTTTTCATTGCTTTGGCATTTATTTTAATTTTTTCTTGTTGTTCTCTCTTCTCTGGCTTACTTGTTAACACCTCTAGAGTTTTGAACCTTTCTTTTACGAGTACCCCTAGAGTTTTGAACCTTTCTTTTACGAGTACCCACAAGAACGTGTGGCATCGGAAGCGGTCTTATGTCTTTAGGAATTAAATATGCTGAAAGCCGAGCAGTAAATGGTTCCAGATCCGTTATATTTTCATCATCATTGAATTAGAACTGCACCTTGATTCATATCGTCAGTGGACATTGCTTCTCGTTGCCCAGATAATTTTATATTGTTTGTGCTTGATTTGTCTTCCTCTTGTAGGTATTTATATACCATCTAAAACAAATAAAAAAAATCTGAATGGCTTGTAAGCCAACTAGGGCAAAGCGAATACCGTATCCACTTTGCCCGTGATCACTTTGCCTTACACTGATTAATTTCATTCAACCTAACCTAAAACCAAATAGAGTGTCGACAAAGTAACAAAACTCTCAGAATGTATACTTGAAAATATGCACTTAGAGGACATAATCGTACAAAACAATATGGTTAACTTTTATATGAGTTATTAAATTATTACGTACCTCGAAAAGTAATAAGAAAACTTCACTATTTGGTTTTTTCGATTTTTCTCTCGAACGCGCAGCGACTTTCCGCTGGCTCTGTTTGCCCGCGAATGAGGACGGGTGATGGAGTGTCATGGCGCGAGGCGTGCGTGTTCCGACACGTTCTTGACGAGAAATAAAGCGTATTCACTTTGCCTGGCCTATCCGCTATGCCCGGACTTCCCCTATAATAATGTCAAATGTTACGTACCTGTATAATAATAATCTTCACACTCTATAATTTTCTTACTTCGTGTGTTAGTTTTTATTAGTACAATGTTGTATGTATTTATAGTATTTTTAAGTTACTTACCTATATTAATATTGTATTTTATGTGTTTTTATGAACCTTGATGCCTGAAATAAATGAATAAATAAATAAATAATGTCAAATATTACGTACCTGTATAATAACGACAAATGTTACGTACCTGTATAATAATGTCAAATGTTATGTACAGACGCCAGCACATCAACCTACCCGAAACTGTAAATTTTTTCCAATCAACTTTGAACCTTATGCTTTAGCGATAAAGTTAAAAATCTATCAAAGAAATTTGACAGATTGTAGTAGCTTGATGTGCTGGCGTCTATACGTTATAAGCAGTCAGCTTCATTACCATCCCTAGAAATAATCAGCCTACAATATTCCCACTGCTGGGAAATTGACCTCTCTTCGAGAGTAAGTGGGCTGTAATGTAACACGCGGGCCCGGCTTGGGTTATTACCAACCTTGCCGCCTGGTAAAAATTTTGACCAAGATATGACCTGTTACCATAGTATGTATGAGTAGAAATTCTTGCATTACAGGAGTTCTCCAACCTTGCGTAGCCTGTTTAGCCCTGTGTGTAGTTATGGCGTGTACAAATAAAATACTGTCAAAAGTGACTGATAACTGAGTGCTATAATTTAATCTAGCATTATGATGCTAGACATATTTATGCCTTGTTTATTTATTTTAGTTTATTATTTTTGCATAGCATATTTTAATGTGGAACAAACCTAACGCACACTAAAACAATGCGTATGAGATAGCTACCTATTGTGTAAGCATAATATAAATACAAAGGTTTTCGTGAAATGGAAGAATGTATAATTAAAAAAAAAACCAGCCAAGTGCGAGACCACATGGCAACATACCCCAAAACAAAACGTATTTTGTATGTAGACCCCCATAAAAGATTTACTACCTTTATTTTATTTTTATTATTTGTTGCTATAGCGGCAATAGAACTACCGACCCCAACATATTTGGGAAAAGGCTAGGCAGATGAGCGGCAATAGAACTACACTAGACATTGTTAAAATTTCATCTGTCTACTCGTACCTATTACGGTTCATGAGATACAGCTCGCGGGCAGACATACGGACGGACGGACAGCGGAGGTTTAGTAATTAATAGGGTTCCGTTGGCACCCGTTGGCTATGGAACTCAAAAAATGCTTATTTTGAATGGTACCTAAGCCTGATAAAATCAAATTTTTCTCTTTTCAGAATCCCCACTTCAGTACCAACGTGCACCGTACACGCTGAAGATGAGAAAATCCACATGTCGCCAGCCATGCTCAAGTTGAAATTTCTGAACCTTCTTGTGCCGTACCACTTGATACCTACCTACAGTCATTTCTTCGCACTAGAGGCCCCTGATGTATTTTCTAAAGTTGTTCTGGACGCGTTGACCGAATTTAGATCATGAAAACAATAGGACTTTTAATCGTATTGAATTGTAAGGGATTCCCCATCACAGGAATTAAGAGAAAGACTTTAAATTATTACCCTTTCGTAATTAAATGCATTCAAGGGCTGATTTTTCAATTGACAGATAATTTTTATTCGTGGAATAAAATTGATGTCTGGCAGTTTTTGTATGGAAGAGCTGTCAAAAATTCAAAATTGTTTCTCGGATGAAATTATTTGGCGTTGGAAGAATCAGCCCTAAGAAATATACGTATTTCATTAGAATGTTGTTTTTATCTATTTCCTGTTAGACTGAATATTTCTTATAAATTAGGGGGTTCATGATTCAGCGTCAGTTATAGGGAGTACTTCCATAGCCTTGTCCCTAATAAGTGTCAAATTAAATTAGTTGGCAATACTTCACTACTTCGATATCAAATCATTTAATAATAATACCAGCCTATTATTGTCGCTAACAACCCGCTCTGGGCCCGCGTGGTGGATTATGGCCCACTCCCTCTCACAGAGAGGAGGCCTGTGTCCCAGCAGTGGTAACATTATAGACTGATTATGTTTACTGTCCCAATGCATTAGGAAAAAATTAAAAAAATCACACATGCAAAGGCCTCGATTAAATAAAGAAGGATAAATAGTCAATCAGGTAGATCGTCTTTAATCGTTAGATCGTTTATCTTCCTCTTGAAGATTAACTTGCGAAGTGCTGTTATGTTCTAAACCATATAAACATGTTTGATAGCACAAAGCGTGTACGTTGAAAATTGGAACATATTCCACTAAATTGCTTTTATTTTATAGACTGTAGTATTAGCAATAAACATTGATGGTTTATGGCGAAAGCGTCAGGTTATACAGCGAAGTACAAATTTTCTTAATTTTTTTGCAATTTGCAGGTCAGTATCAGGTTAAATGTTATCTAATTACGATTCGCGTCCATAACAAATATTTATTTATATAATTATAATCATAAAACTCATTAACACAATTGTTTAAGCTCATATTAGCCTATTGAATGACTATTTCATGAAATCATGACATTCAATTCTAACTCAAGGAGTTGTATTGCTGATTCTAATGATTATAATTTTGTAAATCCATATTTGTTACAGTCGCGAATCATATTATTTTAATCAAAATACGACCTAACACTGACAGCTACAAGTAATTTTGAATTTTGCGGGCTACCTTTGCGCATTCTTTTTAAGTTTATTAGGCTTTGCACAGAAGGGCTAGATGTAGACCGTAACATAAAATTGTACTAAATTGTTTTATTTTCTCTAACAAAGTCAGTGCACTTATTATGTGGGGACTTAAACTCTATGGTGGGCGATTAACTTCTTGCTAGCCTACAATTGTACAAATGCCTAAAGGACACAGTCGAGTATAATACAATTCTATAATGTTCGTCTTGTTGTATTTAATCTTATCAGATTTAAGGCCGATAGTCTTATCTGAGGAATAATTTTGAATTTTTTACAGTTCTTCCATACAAAAGCTGTCAGACGTCAATTTTACTTTATGAAAAAGTTATCTGTCGATTGAAAAATCTGCTCTAAATACAACACGGCAAACACACAACTTACATTTAACTTTTTATAATACCTTTATATAAATACACATGGGTGTAATTATAAATATAGGGGTGCAGACCGAAATAAAACTAACTTCTTTTAATTAAAATATTATAAATAAAATATATACTTCTTAACTCGTTACTTCATCTTGCTCGTCTTTCTCTCTGTCAGCTCTTTTCAAATTTCGAGCTCACTCTTGTTTTTATGTTTATTAAGATAGCTACAGGCCATACAGATGATAACAATAGTTAGAGCTGTATAGAGTTATGAGGAACAGGGTGTAAAGTTCACTCATCCTCTATAGAAAAGGGAGGATCCTCCGACCAGACGGGTGTTGTGTCTGGCGGGCAACTGCCGAATGATTCATTTCGGGCCGTTGTATATATGCTAGTTGCGCGTTAAACTCTGCCTGCGAGATGCAGGATTTTGCGTGACGTCAGTATGACGTGTTGTTTGCATGTGGCGTTGTAGATAGATACCGCTACATCACTCCCCTCCGGAGACCGGAGGTCGATAGTGGGCGGAGTTTTGTATCTTGGGATGCTTGCCAGGCCAGTTGAGGTTCCAGTGAGTCGGAACCGGTTGCCGCATAGTTCACGGTGAGTCAGAACTGTCTGCGAAGATGTCCCCAGTGAGTCGGGGTGGCGCTGCGTTATGCTTCAGTGCGTCGGATGTGGTACAGCGCCGGGTTGAGGCTGACTGCTGGCGTCGACCAGGAGAGGTATTGAGAGCTCTTCTTGTTGACCTTCCGAAAGTGCAGTGTGCTGTGCCAAGGTTGCTGATGAGGCTGAGGGTGATGACCAGGTATGCGCGGTCGCTGCATGCTGGTGGTCAGGATACCCGTTGAAGCCGTGGGTGCTGGCTGGCTGGGTGACTCGAAGCTAAAGCTTGCAGGAGTGATGATGATGACGTCACGCTGAAGTATTTGCACGAAGGCTTCGCTGACGTTCATACTCGGGGTCACCAGTATAGAGGTATGAGGAACAGGGTGTAAAGTTCACTCATCCTCTATAGAAAAGGGAGGATCCTCCGACCAGACGGGTGTTGTGTCTGGCGGGCAACTGCCCAATGATTCATTTCGGGCCGTTTTATATAGACTAGTTGCGCGGTAAACTCTGCTTGCGAGATGCAGGATTTTGCGTGACGTCAGTATAACGCGTTGTTCGCATGTGGCGTTGTAGATACCGCTACAGCTGCATTGCATTCAGACAATATGCTTCTTTATTTAAACTCCCACATATACGATTTCTATAACACCGGTCTACAACACAACCCAAAATAGAACATCAACAATAGGTACACTCAAATTTATGTCATGTACATGTCAACAAAAGAGATGAGTATGCAGGATCTTCGGATATAGTTGAAGTTTGGTAAGAAACCGATGGATGTTCTCGAATAAAATTTAATACTTTTGATAGAAAACAAACAGCTCATTTATCAAATAAAATTTTAGTCGATAAAATCCATCGGTTTCTTACCTCTTGACTTATTTCTTTTGTTGACTGTACCTAAACTACTAGACTGTGTTGTATTCAGATTTCATCGATCTATTGTTGTGAATGTTATGACATAACATACTCCTACTTCAAATAAAAAATATAGGCCCCCAGTTATTCACATTTATTTAGGTTTGTAGCTAAACAATTGTAATTTATGTCTGTCGTAAAAAACATGCAAAGAGCCTGCGTACGAACTTGTCTTGTGTAGGATTTTAAAAAGAATGCTATAAAAAGAAAACTGAGCGAAAGATTATTTGTGATCGCAATAAATTTCTCAAAGCCTAGCGGAGTTCGCTTGAAGCGCGTTGCTGGATCCCCTTTTAAATTGCCTTTTTGCTTTTACGGACAATTAAATCAAAAGCATTTTTAAACTGGACAGAATGTTGGCGTATTTGCTTACATTAAAAGTGGAATATATGGGCCGTGTAGGCCATTATTGTAACAATCCTGGTTCGTTAGCGCTGGCTGTAGTCTGGATTGTGTACGCTCAAATTAGTTCGGATTAGCCCATCAACAAATTCGTTTTATTATTGTCTGGATACTTATTATAATAATGGCTTTATGGAAAATTCGTAACTGATATTAGCATAATTTTTGTGAACTAGTGCCAGTAGTGTTAGGTTTTAAAACAGAAACTCATGCCTGGGCCCATATTGTGTTTATAACAATAGGTACATTGAACTATAACTCAATCAGGGTCAAATTAAATTAGTTAGGGTAACGCTTCAGACGTAATGTGTATCGATATCATTCTGTACATAATAAATCAAGATACAAAATGATTGATGAACGACCGTAGGTATTATAGTAACTTAAAATATCGGATTTCAAAAATCAGTTTTTGTGTGCAAACTACACAGACGTTATACGACAAACTTTTGTTTTAATGTTTTATCGTGTTTAAATACACGATAAAACATTAAAACAATAGTTTGTCACAACTCATACTTCAAATAACAGCACTGCCAGCGGTCGTTGACCTAAACAACATAACCCGTTTTTTTGTTTAACTAGAGTATCTATAGATATAAAAATCCATCGCGTCTAATTTAATTTGACCCAGTATGCAGTAAGCTCGACTCAAGTCTGTCGAATTCTTTACCAATCTATCAGATTTGAACAGAGATCAATGTTAGAGAATCGCTCTAGTTGTCATTACCTAAGTACCTCATCTTATTAGGTTTACCTTTTGGCAACACATGGATAAGTTTTGCTCGTAATTATGTTATTTATCATTATCCGTGGGAAACAGCTGGAGGTGAACACATGGCAACACCAGTGAACCGAGAAGTATGGCAGAAGAAAAGGGCGGCTTATACCCAGCACTGGACGATTCCGAGCTGATCGATGATGATTATCATTATCCTGTACATTTTAAGTATATTTTGTGGATCTAAAAAGAAAAAAAAAAACTTAACAATTAACAAAACAACTTAATATTAATGTATTGTTGGTGTGTTTTTACGTCCACCATTACTTACAGTTACAGTATTTTCTTTATGAAAACCAATAAATTACGAGAATAAAAAGTTCATAACCAGCTACTTATGCCAAAAAAATGCTTGGTTTTTAATATTTATGATCTTGATTTCATTATTCATTTATTCTTGAGAGTTATGAACTTGAATTCATAACTCAAGCAGTCGTGAACACGTAGATTTATTCCTACCAAAATAATATGAAGTTATATTCTAATATTATTTGTGTTCTACAAATAATATTAGAATATATCAAATTCTCGCGGGAATAGTTTTCGCAAGCGCTATTGTTGGGCATAAGGTCCTGGTTTCGATTCGACCCGGGTCGGGTCAAAGTGTTATTGGGTTTTTCCACGATTGTGTAATTCCACAGTAGTATTTTAATTTAATCCAGACTCAGCCCGGAGTCTGGATTTGTGCCCGGTAGATGGCAATAGTCTCGCCACCTAGAACACCGAGACAATCAGTGCTTGGCCAGACTGGTAGCGCGGGGCGGGAAGTGGCGCGAGTGCGGGAACGCGCGCGATCTGCCTGTCCGCAGTCGAGCGCGGCTGCGTTCTGAGTGTTGTCGTGTCCAGTGTTTGTCAAAATATAATATGGATGAAGCAGACTTATTTTTACTAGAAAAAGGCTAGAACTAGTTTGAGAACCCCGTCCCCACTGCGGCCACTTGTATGAACGAGCTATGGCGTGAGTTGCCCGAGCGCTCCCCAATCGCTCCCCGCGCCGAGCAGCCCGCGCCGCTCACCGCGCCTGCGTGCCCACTATGGACACTCAAATAAAGTTCTTTTGTATGGTTACGCCGCCCCGCGCCCGCCCCGCGCCCGAGCTGCTAGTCTGGCCAAGCACTCAATGTCAAAAACTTGTCAAACATGTAGGGAAATAAGATTATTTTTGACAGATTGAGACTGAGATCAGACTGTGAACGTTCTTAAGATTACGGGAATTGCCCCACTAATCTGGCCAAGATTATGTCTAGACTATAAAAGAGACTGTGACCTCTGAGTTTGTTTCGGCCAGTCTTCTCAGAGTAGTCTAATAGGAAACGCCGACCTCATTAGTTTTAAAAATATGATTGACGTGTAAAGTAAAATTGTTCGTACAAACTTACAGAAATAAAATCATTTATCAATTCAGAAACCGGGTGTAGATGACTCCAAGACTTGATAATGATTAGGTAGTCAAGGTTTTACGAAGATGCTCAGTCAGCGCCTAGCGCGTAACTTTGACGGGATGCTAATGCAGAAATATAGCCAGGTCATTGGGCAAATTGCCATCAACAATATGATCCGAGGCGTTGGTTAGAATAAACATCCATCGCTATTATAATAATTAGTATTACGTATGTATGTATTCTTTGTGGACTGTTTTATAGCCACATGGCCTGTTGGCCTTATTAATGGCTATACTTGACTTTTATGACTTGTTCGCTTTGGTAGATTGGAAGTCAAGATTGATCGATGTATAGCCATTTAAATGATTACTTCTGAAGACCATTATTTTAATTAGGTTATTGAATTCTTAATACTTGCAAGTATAAGTAGATCACGACTTCCGCCGCTAAGTGGTAAGTTGGACTCCGTATTTACTTAACATCTTCTGCCTGTCCTTGTCCTTAGCGTCCTGTTGTGCCAGGGCTTATTTTTGATCTTAATTTTTTTTTTTTTTTTTTACTTTGTTCTCTCATAATTATAACAAGAATAATGTACTTGCCCAGGATTTTATAATATCTTGATTTAAAAAAGTGTACTTGGAGTTTCTTGCCCGTTCTTCTCCATAGAGATCTACGATTTGGAATGGGCAACAGTTTCAACTTCCTGACTAACTGACCGAATTTTTTTAAATACTTATTGTGGGCGTAAAATGTTCTCCAATGTTCAACTCTCACACCATCCATCCATCTTTCTATCGGTCCTTTTTAGGATTCCGTATCCAAAAGGTAAAAACGGGATCCTATTACTAAGACTCAACTGTCCGTCTGTCTGTCTGTCTGTCACCAGGCTGTATCTCATGAACCGTGATATCTAGATAGTTGATTTTTTTACAGAATGTGTATTTCTGTTGCCGCTATAACAAAAAATGTTAAAAACAGAATAAAATAAATATTTAAGGGGGGCTCCCATACCACAAACGTGATTTTTTTGCCGTTATTTTATATGTAGTGTTAAATATTGTATGGTGGTACGAAACACATCGTGTGCGAGTCCAACTCGCACTTGGCCGGTTTTTTGTTCTTTTTGTCATCAGCAGTTAGGATTCTTCGTTTCTCATTTGCTAGTTGCATTTTCATTACGCAGGATGAAATTGAATTCATTGACAATATTTTAACCACGTAAGTATTATAGTCATGATACTGTTTCATTTAAGCTAACAATATCGAATATTAATATGGTCAAATTATTAATTTTAAAAACTTGATATAACTTGATATTTACTGCCGTAAAGGCCGAAATTATTAAAAATATTAACAAAAACGTTCCATTGTTGATAATAAGACGCCAGTTTTGTCGGGTTAAACTTGACTGCTTTGACCTTGATAAAGAAATTGACGTTGTCATCCTGCGCTCGTTAATTATAATCATCATTACATAAAGAAAGAAAAAGTATTTATTGCGACTCGTGCAGAAAGATCACAAACCAAACTAAACACAGTAAAAAATAAAAACAAGTTATTAAAAAAGAAAAGTAAAAAAAAGGAAAATGAAACAGAAAGTCCTATACGTGGCCAAAAGGCTCCTATCTCAGCATGACATAACATCACGCCTGTAATCCCTGAAAGGTTAGGCATAGGTGTTCCTATAGTACACCCACATTTTATCCGTCACCTCCCACACACATCAGTAGTGCTATTCTGTAAAAATCTCACCGTGATAACTCAGGTGAAGTGAGCTTAAAGTGAGTTGTCATTAGTGTCAATCTCTAGCATCAGATGGAATGGCAGCTCACTTCACCTAACTTCCCAGGGTGATATTCTAACAGAATCGACCGGCTGGTCCAGTTGAAAACCAGCGTCAGGCACTAGTTGTCTGGCATTTTTGCTGAACTGGGCCTTTTTGGCGCAACCGTGAGGCACACTTTCCTGCAAAATTCCTAATTCGGACCTTTTTATTTGATCTTTTGTTTTTTATTTTTATTTTTTTATCTGATGTATGTATCTGGTGTATTGTGTGTCTTTTGGTCTGTGCTAAATAAATGTATTTTCTTTCTTTATATTTAGCCAGTTATGTTTAAGTTCCATGTAATAGAGGGCAAGCTTCGAACGGTCACAAATCCAGACTCCGGGCTGAACTGAGAAAGAAGTCCCAATAACACTTACAATCCGAATAATTTTGAAGTGAAGTGCTAATCCATTGCTTCATATGTTCGAAAAATTTGTCTGCTCAACAACATAAATAACGCAATGAATGTACCTAGTTGAACTGTCGAAATAAAAGCCATTCCAACTGTTAGTACGTTACGCAATTACCCCGCAATTCAGAGTCGGTGTAAAGTATACCAATTAACTCAGAGTCATCATCTGCTTAACCTTTTCCCAATTATGTTGGGGTCGGCTTCCAGTCTAACCGGATACAGCTGAATACCAGTATTTTACATTCAGCGACTGCCTGTCTGAGGTTCACAATGCAGTGACTGGGTAATACGATACCCCTTACCACCAACCCACCAACTAACTTAGAGTATAGGATATAATTTAAATACTTTAGTCTATTTTATAGAAATAATAATGAGCCTTGGTGGTCTTGGGGTCAAGAAAAGTGTAATTGGATGTTTCCCTAAGGAACTACTCAGCAACAACCTCGGAATCTGGATTTTTGTCCGTTTGGTCGCAATAGTTTTGCCGCCTATTACGGACTTAGACATAATTGGCTAAATGTAGGTGTACTATCCCTATGCATACTCCTTCGGGAAATACAATGTTATGTTTGTTAATTTTAGACGCGACTTGGTACAGTTAACAAAAACAAATGCAAACGGGAAAGTTGTATACGCAAATTAGTTTAGGAGACTCCACAAATAGAGCCAGTGGCGCACGCAACAATGAAGCATAAATTAATTAAACGACTGAGGTTGCAAATAAAAATAACGCGAAGTAAAAACTCGGGTGCGGTGACTGCGGTCCCCCAATACCTAATGCAAAAGTACTTTACAAAAGTATTTTAAATTTCAATACAGTTCATTTTCTATTCGTAACTTTATGTGGGTCAGTGCCACAGAAAATTTAAACAGATGTCGCTTTACCCTTTGTTTTGCACTAGCGACCCACCCCTGCTGCGTACGGTAAAATTTCTTCATATAATTATGTACCATCGCGGACACTGGTGGTGGACCACTTTTCAACCTTATTACCAAGAGCATAAGGGTGAAAAGTGGTCGACCGCCCTTGTCCGCGGCTGTACAGTGTCACAGAAGGCTCTGGCCGCCAAAGGTGGGGTCGCGGCAGACCACGAAGGATATGGCAGGACGAGCCGGATACGTTAAGTCAAAACTGGAAGGAGGACCCGCGGGCTCGCGAAAGAATGAAGGAGTGGAGGGAAGTCTTTGCCCAGGAGAAGGACAGCGAAAGCTAATACATTTTTTTTAATGTCGTACAACATAAAGACAACGTAAAGGGCTAAGGAAGGAACATGGATGGGTTTTAGTCAGTAAAAGTCTGACACTCCCTTCCGCTCCACCAAAACCGGGAGGAGTAATTTGATGATTTCCCATCCTTAAAAAAAAGGCTTAAAACATGTATAGATTGGATATAGATAAGAATGGACTAGCATTTCAGTTCACAGCTGAATGGGGATTTTCCAAAATTTCTAACCATTAGATTTCATTTTATTTTTTGAAAATTTAGAGCATTTTGAGAAACTAATTTGAATATTTTGATGGTTGGCTCAATAGTTATTTTTTTTATAAATATTTAAAATTTTTAAGGGAGGTTACGTCATCAGTGGCACTAAAGATTAAGTGCTGTTGCCTCACTAGTACAGAAATAAAAAATTTCAATCTGTCTACACAACGTCATCCACACCTATCAAAGTGTCAAAGTAACAATCTATTAAAATTTTTCATTCCGTAGCATTTCATTCCACTTTTTTTGTATTCCATAGCTCTTCCGATATATTAAATATTGTCGATTGTTGAAACAATGTAATCAGTTTTATAAACAAGATGAATAAGAGGCAAGTCGGAATGTTTAAATTTAATATATTTTTGACATATTATAATTTTACACTTGACACTGACGAATTGTAGACAATACTTGCCACTTACTTTTTATTTTATTTTTGAGGTAACGATACTAAACTGTACGGTCGCAGGTGACGTAATTTGAAGGGCACAGAAGGTCAATCGTATTTTATCAAAAATATCAATAAATATTAATATTTTTCGTAAATTAATTAGTCCATAATGATTATTATGGACTAATTAATTTATTCCTCGAAATGGTTTTTCAATTACAACATTTTAAAAAATATGAACAAAGCCCATTAGTAATTTCATTAGTTGTCATATCACAAGCGTCCTGAATTCAAGTCTCCGAACGAGGCCATTTCGACCACAAACTTGTTTTCTTAATGTCTATCTTAGGTCACCTCTGTTAATTTTGAATGCTCTGTGGTCAGTAACGATCGAGCTAACAATTTGAATTTGGAACGTATGTTTCAAGGACAATGGTATTCTGAAAGGAACCAGTGAATCGGACATTTATTTATGTGTCAAACTGCGAGACCCGAGTTTGGAAGAATATTATATGTGCGTCTATGGGGTAGAAAGTTTCTTTTGAATCTTAGACCAATTTTTTCCTTTGTTAAAAGTTAAAGAATCTAGATGTGTAGCTGGAATGTTTCAGTAATGACGTGATAAAAAAGAGAAGTCTTTTATGTTATCTTTTTAATGAGGCGTTGTCCGCTTCTCTCGTTCTTCATCGTTTAGATAGCAACGACTGAATCGACAAGAATGGTACCAAAACACGTTAAATACCTAAAATTGGGTCTTCTTAATTAATAACTTAAATAAACAATGAAAGCAAGGAGAAAATGTAGAACGAACAAATATTACCCCGAATTGAACCAACCCGATTTTGGGCATAAGATAGCGAACAGTTTGTTTATCGATAAACTTTAAACTATTGACGAAGCTAATGAAAGGTACACAATCGATTCTAATCTTCTGTTCGATCGTTAACAAGGTAATCATCGATACTCGAAAAAAAACAACTCTATTTTAAAGAGAATGGCCACTTCCATTCCGAGCTCTTGGAAAATGTATTTTGAGGTAAAGAGGCTGCCTGCGGTCATTGTAACTCACGTGGAAATACTCGTTTTCGTATTTAATACCTAAAATCGCATTTCCGTAGGAGCGTTGACTATGAAAGTACGGACATGACTACAGAGTAGATACTTACAAAAGACTCATCCATACTAAAACGTTCATAGTTGCTAATAATATTTGATAGTTAAAACGGGGTTGTTTTGTACCTACTTACGGCGTATGTAAATTGCTGTTAAAAAAACTTGTTTTGTGTGGTGTTTTAAGGAATTGACACTTCTTTAAGCTGTTATATCTTTAAATTCATGATTGAAAAAATTAATAATTCTGTAGTGCCTGTAAGAAGTATTTTGTGAAAAAACAGAAATCAAATCAACTCATTTCGTAAATTTTCATGAATCTTCTGTATAAAACTTTTATGCGGGATTACGGTCCAGCGATTAGTTGCGGCGATAAATCCGGCGTTGGAGTGTTGCGAATTGTGATTCAGTTCTCTCTAACTAACTGGCGAAACGGTTGTTGTGGTCATAGATGGACACAAGTCTAATGAGTAGACGTGGGTTTTAGGTTTTGTGCCTACACTGTGGTCGCTCGCTTATTAATGATGGGTTCATCCGATCGTCTTTTATTTTGTGTAGATCTATCGTTTGTTGTGGTTTGTGATGTGGTTTTACTACCAACTGAAATATCTGAGGGGTAATTCTCGTAATTTTAAGAACGTTCTCAGTCTGATCTCAGTCTCAATCTGTCAAAAATACCTCTAATTTCCTTACATTTTGACAAGTTTTTGACATTTGTTTGTCGCCGTGATGAGACTGCGACTACATTTTTAACGTTTTAAATTACGAGAATTGGCCTTCTGGTTGACTTTAAAATTCAGCCTACCGGAATGTT
Source organism: Gortyna flavago (assembly GCA_963669345.1). Taxonomy (NCBI): domain Eukaryota; kingdom Metazoa; phylum Arthropoda; class Insecta; order Lepidoptera; family Noctuidae; genus Gortyna; species Gortyna flavago. The sequence continues at coordinate 15,586,436 of OY770129.1, forward strand.
TCTGGCAGGTTTTGTTTGGCTAAATTTGTGTGAATTGTATCTATTGTAGTAAACTTATAAGCTTATAATGATTGTGTTTAAAAAATACTTTAATACAAACACATAAAGTTCAGTTTGAAAAACCATTTTAAAAAATTATCACTTTTTCAATAGTACTTGATAAAATCAACTTTATCTACACGATATAAAGTTGATATTTGATAAACCATCAATGAGAAAAAACAATTTAAATATGGAATAGAAAATCTTGTTATATTTTGTAAGGGTGGTACTATATGTTGTGACCAAAGGTCTTGTATAAAAGCAACGAAAATAAAACTCCAAATATTTTTTAGATTAAGAATAATATAGCAATCACAAAATACGAAAAAATAATTTTCCCATTTTCAGCAAGCCATCCCCAAAATAGTAGATTATTTGCCAAGGGAGCAAACAACTCTTTTGATGGCGAGAGTGTTTCTTTGAATCCTGTGCGCAGCGAGGGAGTTAAAGTACGTCACTCGAGCTTAAAATAGTGTTGCTCCCGAGGTGGACACTCTACTTTTTATCACCCTCTATAAAAAAATAAGTGAGTGCAACTTATGAATAAGAATAGTACTAACGTTTACTTACATACAATTACTTGAGGAATACATAATTTTTTTTGATAAAACTTAGTAAAATCCTAATTTGAATAGACAATTACGAACGAAGGCAAAATGCTTTTGGCGCGTTTTTTGTTTTTTCAAAAACCTTTTTTTTTTTAGCTCGCGCCTTTTAGTTTATCAAACAGCCTGTTAATTCTTCATACAATGTTCGTGATTGATCTCTTTGGTGATTGGAACTTTTACTAACAATAATATCCACATTCCAAATTCAAATCACTTTTAGTCCCTGGGGATTAAAGAGCTATTTTAGTCCCTGTTTACGAGGAATACACTAGTTTTTTTTTAATAGATGTGATAAAAAATAAATTTCATCTCCACACAATAATCATAGCTATAATCCTTCACCACATTCTATCAAGCTACCTTCCCTACAAAACGACCCTTAGGCAATTCAAGAAGAAAATATATCACCTTTGCTCCTAGCCTGACTAGTTTATTCTCCTCAACCGTTGTCCCCGAAAAGGGAAGCTCAATTTATCTTCTCGCCAGTACAAATTACCGACGGTAACAGCTATATGGAGCGGGTTGAAGCTGTTTGAGAAATGTTGTCATACGGACGTTTTGTGAAGCCGCCATTTGACAAGGCGCTTATTCTTCCTTGTATGGCGACGGGTACGGGCGTTTTTTGTTTTTGGAAAGTGTCATTGTTTGCTTTTTGTCAGGCTTTTTTATTGGAGATCTATAAATAAGTAGTTAAGAACAAAGCCGCATTTCGTGTTGCTTCGTAACCAACGGATTCTGATGTTGTTTTTTTCATCATTTAGGAAACAGCTATATGGAGTTGGTTAAAAACTTCTAAGTCAACACAATCAAAAGATACAGACGCTTATGTTCCGTTTATGCCGCATGTTTTGACACTCGCAAGGGAATTAAAGCCTATAGGGTACTTTCCGTTGACCTTGAATCATGAAATTTGGTAAGAAGCAATGTCATTTAAATTTGTAGTTAAGTACATATCTACTTTGTACGGAACCCTCGGTGCGCGTGTCCGACTCGCACTTGACCGGTTTTTTTTCCGACAATTTAATTTTTGGATACGAAATGAATGATGTCCTTTAAAACCTCAATTACTCTCATTGCCAGTCGTACTTCCGAATTGGGAGAGAAATGACTGCACAACAATTCGTAATCCAATTAATCGTTTAAATTGATGGAGGATCTTGATTGGATCAAGTGTAAATGAGACAAGTTCAAACTTCGTGTGCTATGGTTATTTTCACTGTCGTGATTTGAGAGTTATAACAATAATTATTGATTATTATTATATCAAAACCAGAGCTATAAAATGTCTTCACGTTTTTATGACGGGGGCTAGAGTTTTATATTATCTGTGACGGGGGTTTTCTCACGAAAACTGGAGGCCGACGTCCGACGGGCATGTATATCCATACTAATATTATGAATTCGAAAGCAAATCCGTTTGTCTGTCAGTCTGTCTGTCTGTCTGTCTGTATTTTTTTTCAGACCTAAACCACTAAACGGATTTCGATAAAAATTGGCAGAGAGATAGATTGCATCCCGGGGAAGGACATAGGATAGTTTTTATCGACATACCTTGCAGGCGAAGCCGCGGGCGGAATCTAGTCATTGATATTAAATAATTAGTGATAACTGTAATCAAACAATATAAAAAACAGTTGAGAGATCGATTAGTTTGAAACTAGTTCCTTTAGCTTCATTACATCATGCTACTACAATCTGTCAAATTTCTTAAATAGATTTTCAACTTTATCACTAAAGCACTAGGTTCAAGATTGAATGAGAAAATTTTACAGTTTCGGGTAGCTTGATGTGCTGGAGTCTCTACACTTGGCGTATGAGAGCTAGACCGATTTTTTTTTAAATTTGTTACTAACAAAAGTGTTGTAACGGGCAAAATCTACACTTTTCTGGTCTCGTTCTCATTCACGAAGTGTGCAGAGTAAGACGTGCGATATTCAAAAGCAAAATATTTTATTTCACATAAACCTACATGGGCACTTATGAAACGTCAGAAGCTAGGTGCACGGTTCCAATTGGTCGTTTCCTATGGAGAAGAACCGGCAGGAAACTCCACGGTTACTCTTTTAAAAATAGTTGGTTTTTACAATGTTTTCAAGTTACAATAGGTATGGGAGGACAGCGAATAATAGGCCTGTCAACAAGTATCAGGTACCTACTTGATAATAATGTGTAGGTATAGAACTATTTTCTGTATTTTTTTCAAAATTTTAGGCTCAGTAGTTTCGAATATAGGGGGGAGGGGGGGGGGGAATGATAAATATCCGTCTATTGTCTTAAATAACTTTAATACAATTTACTTTAAAATTATGAAAAAAATATATTGGAGATCCTCACGGTAAGCCCTGTCACACGTCACACGGTACAGATTGCGAAACTTTTTTTTTTAATTGTCTTTTTACCCCTCAAAAATGACTCCCATTTTCAAAACTCATTTATTTACGTTACACGTCTGTGTTTGGGTCACAGAGATTCATGTGTGTACCAAATTTCAACTTAATCGGACTTAACATAAGATTCGGAGCAAATTGGCTGTGACAGACAGACAGACAGACACACGAGTGATCCTATAAGGGTTCCGTTTTTTCCTTTTGAGGTACGGAACCCTAAAAATCATCTACAGATATTGAACTTTGTTCCAAAAAAAAAAAGATTCCGACGAATCGAGAACCTCCTCCTTTTTTTGAAGTCGGTTAATAAAGAGGTCACTTTAGAAGCATCCATGCGTAAGAATTTGTAATACATAGATATTATACAACTGTGTAAACAGTTGACGCTTAGGATATTTTTACAGCTTTCTAAGCGATTGAATAGAATATGTTTTGTATTGTACTATTTTTCCCGAAATTGGAGTAGGAACTGGTGAAAACACCCTCTCTGCACTTAATCCGCAAAGAAGATAACACGCTTTCCAATATCTCCCATCGCAAACATTCGTATTTGCAGTTACTCTGTTCACGGTATTGTCTTCCTTATTGCTATTTAAACAAAAAGGTCTATTGTTACAAAATGTCTTTCCCAGATTACATTCCAGTTGTTCTTGCCGACCTAAATGCCGCTGGAACAAAGAAGTACCTAAGAACAGATCAATATAAGCGTGCTTGAAAAGTTAATAATAGCTATTATCGTCCAAAACAGATTTAAACTTCACTTAGGGAGTAAAGTAATACTTACTTTATTTAACGTTACTGTACCGAAATTGCTTCGGAAGTTCCAAGTTTTAACTGTGGTAAGTGTATCGTGCGGTAGATAACCGCATTCTCTCTACCGACTGTCCTGGTTGCTGATTTCCATCAAAATTACGTTCACTCGGTTTGAGCTTGTTTCTGACCAGTACTTTATATACTTTGGTGTTGTGTTTGGAACTTCATTTAAAGTTCACTTTGGAGAGAGAATCAAGCCTGATTTACACGAGTGCGATGTGATTGCCAGTGACATACCATAAGTTGAAGTAACACTAAAACATGCACATATTGCATTGTCTAAAAAGTGTTCAGACTATGTAAGTAATTTGTCGCTTCAATTTTATTGTAGGTATGCCACAGGCAAGAAACTTGCATCATGTAAATAAATCACGCGTCATCTAAACTAGCACTGAGGCTCTGTTTCGCATAGGGTCGTAGCATTATGCTGAGCGATGGCCTTTTTGCGAGGATGTGACGCATATTTTCCTTAAACTTGTATTTTTTTTTTGTTTTTTGTTCTATTTCTGCTTCATGTTTACCGTATTTTATTTCTTTGGCGTGTGCTAGTTGAAATATTGCTCATTTGGAGAAACATCGACGTAGATGTATTTTTTCTCAAAAATTTGTGAAATATGACAAAGCAAATGCGTATTTACGTTATGAAAGCAAATAAATTTTAAAAAAAGTTTCTTCAAATGAGCGGTGTGACAAATAATTTAATTTAATGATTTACGTAGTACAGAATCAAGCTTTTCTGAACAGACTGCTGAGCTGGTGAGGAGTTTGTTGCTCCACTTCTCCTTCCCAGCTAAAGCACAAGGAAGTGGTGAAGGGTGGGCGTTTTGGGTAGGTAAGTAGAGTGCGCGCAAGATAAGTCTGCGCGACGATTGACTTCAAGATTATATCCCTGCTAGCACTTTTAATCACTTTCGGCATATAGATGGCAATTATTTACTTTAGAAAACACGGAACACAACACCCTCTCTTTACACCTGAAATAAACGTCCAGATGGCGGCAAACGCCTATTTTTGATTTCGGCCACGCGCAGACTTCTTTTGCGCACTGTAGGCTGAGAATCAGCACGTTTCGAAAGTCAAAATTACATATGGAGTATCTTATTTAATTTTGACATTCGACAAGTTATTCTCTGCCTTGTTTCAATAAATGACTTTTCTTTAACAATTTGTCAATTTTTTTTTGTCAAATTGTTTTTCTATTTTGACGAAATTGATTTTAAATAACGATTTCGTCAACTCATCATTTAATTTTGTTCAGAAAAACATAATTCAAAACAAATTTGTAACATTTCAAAACAACATGTTTTCAGTAACTTGTGCGAACAACTTTCTCTAAAGCCAGTTACAGACTCAACGTACCTGAAAAAATAAAGAGGTCGTTGATCTTTCTCGTATGTAATATTTATTCTCTCGTGCCGATAAAAATAGCCCCATACCCGTTCGTTGATTCGAAAATAATATCTATGTATTTTATATTACCCTTGAATTTATTGATCGTATTACTTTACGAGTTAAGGGTATAAAGGCGATTCTTGTAGGTCTTCTTGTTTTTAGCGAATGGATGGCAAAAAAAAATTGACCCAAAATTCAGCTGCGCGAACTCCACTCACTGACGCAGTCATAAGTTCATCCAATGCACAGGTGACAGGGCATGGAAGATTCTTGTAGGTAACAGATGCTATTGTGCTATATAAATCAAATAACTGTTACTACCTACTACTCATTTACTTACTTAAATATAGATACAAAATGAATAGAATAGAATATTATTATTTAATATTATTATTATTATTTATTATTCGTATAGAATATTTTATTGCTCAGCAAATAAAGGAAAATTAAGACACATATACACAAGGTTAGTCTTAGCACCGCAATCAGAGGACTGCCGGGAAGAATTGAATGAGGGTAAAGTCCGCGATGTGACAATAAAACAACATTATTCACATATATCTCTGGCAACATAGCTTAGGGGCTCGTTGCTGAATGATAACAGCATCATGGGTCGATCGGAGGGTAAGCTGTGCTTACCGTGATCGCGTGAGCTGTTCGTGGATATCAAGTGCGGACCATCGATTACATATCGAGAGCCTTCCGTGCCTCAAAAAGCACGTAAAGACGTTGGTCCCGGATGTCATTCGTAGATCGAAGTAACATCGAGGTTACCCCATATCTGTTTTGTGGAGGTCTGATAGACAGTCGCTCCATGGAGATTACTGGTATTCAGTTACAACCGTTTAGACTGGAGGCAGATCCCAACGTAGTTGGGAAAAGGCTAGGCAGATTCATTGACTACGCAGATTCATTAAATACGCTGTGAGTATTTGCGTAAAGACGAGTAGCGTCAGCACATAACGCACACACACACTTTCAACTTCGCCGTTGTCTCGGACGGTACAGAGAGCTCCTGCGCTCAACTTGTTTGTAAACTTGGTAACCACAAGTAAAGCGCGAGTCGCTTCTTGAAATAAAAATACTATACACCTCTGTCTACCTATTTCCTTATGAATAAGGCTTTAGCGCTATATTTAGGTGACCTAAAGTTTTTTCAAGAGAGAAACTCGATAGTGTGGGAAGTGTTAGGTATCTAAATATTTACAAAAGGTATTGATTTATCTTAACAAATATTTAGTCTGGCATCAAAGGTTTGGAGAAGAAGAAATCTGGGTAAAGTGGAAAGTTGTCAAAAAGTGTTTCCTTACTAATAGAAATGAAAAGCCGATCTTAACACTAAAACTAACATAATTAAAAAAAACAAAACTTTTATCAGCCTAGCGTAATTTAGGAACAGTCACAAGTCAGCCTATTATTTGTAGCTCTCAGTTTTAAGTTTCGATGATAACAGAAACCTTTATTCAAAACTGATTTCTTGCACTTTTACTGGTATTACCTAACGTATTCCTATGGTGACCATAGTTCTTTTCTCTAATTAGTAACCACACTAAACATTTGATCTATATTCTGTAAAAAAATCTCAGCATGAAAACTTAGGTGAGGTGAGCTTAAAATGAGCTATCAATAGTATCATCATGTGGAATGACAACTCACTTCATCTAAGTTTTCACAGTTAGACTTTTACAGAATAGCACCGCCAGGTGTAATGACAGCTGACTTCACCTGAATTTTCACGGTGAGATACTCTAATAGTCCGGCTAGTCTTGTTTCCTGTGAATTGATTTGTTTACATACCTACTTGCCTGATTCTATAATTATTAGCTAAGTATTCAGTCCATCCCTGCATTGTTAACCACCAAAATACCTTATAAAACCGTTAAACCCTTTTCTCTCAAATAAAAATGCAAGCAGACAAGCCTGCCAAGCCCCAACGTACCTACAATTGGACATCCATAAATCCTTATTAGCTCAGTGATAGTTAGTAGATAGATTCACTCCAGCGATTTTCAGGGTCCATCGCGTAATCCTGGCGGGGGAACAGCGATTAAATCCGCCTGGCCGCTAGTGTTGCGAAGTGGCTGAAATTACCCCACTCTCCCCTTTGTATGAACGATTAGGTGGGGTGTTTAGTAAATAGTGGGCACATTGATTGAGATTTGTATAATATTTGTAGAGTGAGCTGGGGTTTAGGTACCGTGGTAAGCCTTTATTAGTTATTCGTTAGATTGCCGTTGTTCGCTTGCTTGTGATTTATAGGCTTGAATTGAAACTAACTGCTATGGTGGGGTTTATTTGACAAGTCATTCATCATTCAGTGATCAGGGAGTATTGAAGTCGAGGCTTGGAGGCTTATCTATGATATAATACTCATATCTCAATATTCGAAACTGACAATTCATAGTGACGACTACCAAAATTTCTAAAATGTCTCCATAGCGTCTAGAATCCCATTACATTACACGTTCCATTTTATATTATTAAGTAGTTTGTAAATAGTTTGTAAATAGATGATTGTTTCATATTTTGCAATAAATTACCAGCGTTGTATCATCGCTCTTCTCTTTCTTTTCTATGCAGTCCGATAGTGACATGTAGTCGCCTTAAGGCGACGCGACACTAGTAGAACTATTTCTATGAAAACTCCATGGAATACGTTCTACCAGAATCGCGTCGCACCGTCGCGTCGCGCCTGTCTACGGGAGCCCTTAAGACAACTACATCAGTCAAAAACACTAAGACACAACATTGACCAAAGAAGAACTATATAAGACTATCAAAGAAAGAAATAAAGCAAAGTATTCATTGGGACTCGCATAGGAATACCACAAACTAAACTAAACACATCAGTCAATCACACAATTAGCCACAGATAAAGTACAGTGCTAGTTAGCCGGTAGATCTATTCAAATGGATTTCAGGCTCTGCCGCGTAATCCTCTGGAGGGCGTGCGATTATGTCCGGTCGACTACCCCCAACGTACGGATGTGACAGTCGCGGTAGATTACCCCAAACTCCCTATGTGTAAACAACTGGACGTTTTTTGTCTGGTGGAGTGATAGCGTGTGTGGAGATTTTAATTTACGAGTGACGTGGAAAAGGGTCTGTTTATATCGATATCAAAAGGCATGTTTTTTATATAATCAGCCTATAAAATGTGGGACGCTGGCCTTCTCTCTGTGAGAGGGAGCGAGTCATTATCCACCACGTGAACTCAGTGTGGGTTGGTGATTGTCGCATGTGTTCGATTTTTTGGTTCTAGGACATGCCGGTTTCCTCACGATGTTTTCCTTCACCGTTTTGAGAGCAGTGTTGATGAAATAATTTACACAAAGTAAAGCGCCTGCCTGGGTTCGAACCTACGACATGCAACTTGTAAGTCACAGCCTTTACCACTGGGCCACCACTGCTGTGCATCTATGTGTAAGGTTCGTGAAATCATTTTTTTTTAAACATGTATTTTTCTAACCAATCCAATAAAGTTTTGTAAGCTATCTAGTGGTTTTACTTAGTGAAGCTACGATGGTTTATATAAATTTTGAGTTCTTGACGTGTCGAGGGCTCGCCGATTGTGTCCAGTTAGCTGTTCCCAAACGGAAGTGACATTCACAGTGGATTACCCCGGGTTCCCATCGTGTGAACAACACAGTTCATCACTCTGACATCGGCCGTTTTTAGGGTTCCGTACCCGGACCCGGACCCGGAACCCTATTTCTAAGACTCTGCTGTCCATACGTCCGTCCGTCTGTGACCAGGTTGTATCTCATGGAACGTGATAGCTAGACATGTGAAATTTTCACAGAATGTGTATTTCTGTTGCCGCTATAACAAAAAATACAAAAAACAGAGTAAAACAAATAATTAAGGGGGGCTCCCATACAAAAAACGTGATTTTTTGCCGTTATTTTATATGTAGTGTTAAATATTTTATGGTGGTACGGAACCCTTCGTGTGCGAGTCCAACTCGCACTTGGCCGGTTTTTTTGTTTATCTTGTTAAGTCATGACGGGTGTGAGCTTTTAAGTAACGAGTATTGTGTTAAAGAGATCCGCATTTAGATAAAATTAAATGTCAACGGGTTAAAAATAAATATTTATATTAAAGGTCTCGCCTTTGTATGCATATTTAACTTTCGAGGAATAGGTAGGTCAGATATCTGACGATGAATCGTTCAGTGGATGCTGCCAAGCGAGTTAACAATATTAATCAAAGGTTTTTCTGGTGGTTTCGCTTTCAGAAATTTAGTCAAGCAAACCAACAACCGAGCGAGTTCAAACATACATGATCATAATTCGGTATGTAAAGTTTTTTCAGGTATGTTTTATATTTTTATTTTGTAGTTACATATATTTTTTTAACCTAGTATTTTGTCACAGATAACTTAAAATTACTGTCACTATGAGACCTAAGTATCGTTACTTTTCTAGTATGACCCAGCTCTAATTTGAAAGCTTAATGGCTTCATGTAAACCTTATTATTTATTCGTAGATGTAAAGTTGACGTTGACACTGACGCTTGACATACACAAAATATTTTTTTTTTTGCCAACTGAGGCGATATCGACTATTCTGCCAGCGTCATGTGGTGAAAAATCACGTAAGTATTTTGATACAAAAGGCAGAGAAAGGTTCCAATTCAGGTTTCCATATGACGTCATTTAGAGGTCAAATGAAAGTCAAGTGATATTAAGTGTTTTTTGGGAAAATAAACACGATCTTGAGATTTTAAACCCTATAAATACGGCTTAGACACCTAAAGTCTCGAAATGGTTTTGGAATCGGAATAGGTAAATTTTTACTTTACATACCGAATTATCAGTCTCACATAGTTCGTGTTTCAGTCTCAGTCCGTGTCCTATTCAAAGTGATTGTCACGAACGCGATCAATCAAGTCGCGTTTCAATCAATCTGTCTAGCCTTGTCCTAACTAGGTTGGGGTCGCTTTCCAGTCAGACCGGATGCAGCCAGACCAGTATTTTACGTGGAGCGACTGCCTATCTGACCTGCACAACCCAGTAACTGGGTAACACGATACCCCTTGGTAAGACTGGTGGTCAGACTTTTGGGCTCCTGACTACCCGTGACGACTGACAAAAATCTACAAATGCCAGCCGGAGTCAAATGCTTAACGTGCTTTCCGAGGTAGGGAGGCACGAGTCACGATAATATGTAATAGATGGTAACCCATCCACGAACCGACCGCGACAAGCGTAGCTTAACCTTCGATCGACCTTTGCGTCTGTTATTACTTATCCACGAGCACTTTAAAGTATGAACACGTACATAGCTACGTACCTTTGAATTTGAAGTACGAACGCGTTCAATCAAGTTGCGTTGTACGTCATAATTCATAATAAACAATAGCGGGAAAAGGTCTACATTAAATATTCCTATAGTAATTCTTTTGTGCTATTGGGCTATTGCTTTGTGCGTTGACTTTGTTCCTGTTACAAAATTCTCCATGTAGGAGACAGCCAGTTTGGAATTTTTTATGTGTGCCAAAGTGCACATCAAACCTACCCCTTAGGCTTTCAGGGTCATGAATGACGTGTGTTACATGACGTTTGGTTGATTCCACTTGAGTGATTTTTGATTCTACAGATTAAGGTCCGGGTGGGCGCTCGCGACCTGCAACCCGAATCTCCTCTGGTACAAAGGATTTTCGTCCTTATAGCCGCATATACTCGTAAGTTTGAAAATGGAATCATAAATCATAACTTACATTGGTAGGCGTAACGTGTTGAATGTTATAGGTATAATTACATAGTCGGTCGGTTAGTACAACGGTTGCGGTTGCGTCTACGTACTATACGAATTCAGAAGGTCACCAAAAGCTGCTGTTATGTTTTATGGGCTGTACAACGGCTTGTTGTACTCATTACCCAATAGAATCCTCAGATGAAGATGGCGGAATGAGCTGTAGATAGAAAGTGGAGAGGCCCCAGCAAATAATACGTGTTGATAATATTTTGATTTTTTTAAGTGAATACTTCACTTAAACCAGATGCAAATGTGTTAAACCAGATGCAGATGCAAATGTGGTAAGTCTGTGCTGGGATTAGCTGCCATGGCCCTACTTCTTTCTGGCTGGTGGACTGATTTTATACTGATTGTTTTAATTTAGGTCATCTGAAACCCTAATTGAATTACCTACTTAATAGTTTTTTTTCTTGTAAAGTTATTAAAACTTTACTGTGTAGATAATAAATAATATTTTTATTAAAAGGGATGACAACAATGGTTATGTTTTGTCAACAAATAAACGGCAATTTTTCTATGAATTGAAACTTCTTTTTCTATACATTGTTTTCGGCTGCAGTCGACAACGATATTTCACTCTTTAATCTGTTCTACTATTATTGTAATTTGAAAGCTAACAATAGAATGTTTAATGCCAATATTTATGATTTAATTAAAATACCAAATGATATCTATCTATATCTATAGGTATTAATAATAAAGTTGAAGAGTTTGTTCGTTTGTTTGAACGCGCTAATCTCTGAAACTACGTAAAAAATATGTAAAAATCTTGTTGTATTTTAACATCACGCTAGGATGCTTAGGAGACGAGCAAAAGAAAAATAGTCGAACAGGAAGAACGTCAAGAAAAAACGAAGTTTTAACGCGGGCAGGCGATGCGATGCGACGAGGTGGCTCGGGGGGATACAAGGAATTTCACGCGGACGAAGTCGCGGTCAGATGCTAGTTACTAATATTTTTTCTGAATACAATACAACCTATATTTTACGGTATACCCAAAGAAAATAAACAGTGATATCATTAACTGGTTGAATGCCGTAATTACAGACACAATTAAAAAGCTATTGTGTCTCGCGTAGATCTACGTTCGATCGTACGATCTTCGTATACGAAGGGTTAATCTATTACTAGCTAATAAAACCAGAATCAGTAAAGTTATGTTTTTCACTTACTTTTTACACGGAAAGAATATCATGTAGTTACTCAAACTACCTTTCCATGAAAAATCTAACTGAAGATAATATGCTATATCGATTAATTTCCGCTCTTAATTGGCGTACGTTAGACTCGTTGACAGCAATGCAGGCAAAAACCTTTACCAAAGGGTGGATTTTTCCGATGCCAGATAATTTCATCGGAGGAATAATTTTGAATTTCTGACAGTTCCTCTATACAAAAACTGTCAGACGTGAATTTTATTCAACGAATAAAAATTATCTGTCTATTGAAAAATCAGCCCGTAGTAAATTAAATAATGATCGTATCAAAACAATCTCGTACTGCCATCATCATCTGCCTAGCCTTTTCCCTACTAAGTTGGGGTCGGCTTCCAGTCTAACCGGATGCAGCTGGATACCAGTGTTTTACATGGAGCGACTGCCCATCTGAACTCTACAACCCAGTTACCAGGTAATACGATACCTACCCCTTGGTAAGACTGGTTGCCAGACTCGGGCTTCTGACTACCCAATACCTAATCTGTTACTGCCAATGATGCTTAATCAGCCTATGCTGTTCCCAAAGCTGGGCCTCCTCTCTGAGAGGGAGTGGGCTGTAATCTACCACGCGGACCCAGTGCGAATTGGCAGATGTCACATGTCTTCGAATTATTAGTTCTAGTGGACATGCCAGTTACTTCACAATGTTTTCCTTCACCGTTTTGAGAGCAGTTGTGATGAAATATTTTTCACAATGTAAAGCGCCTGGACTGGGTTCGAACCCGCGACCTGCAACTCATAAGTCGGGGCCGTAACCACTGGGCCACTACTGCTTCTCAAGTTTGCAACTTTAAGAAGTGCGCCAATGATGACACATTTCTGAAAGGCAAAATTTTGCCTTTGATAGATAGATAGATAAAACGTTAATTTAGTGCAACAAAAGACACAATACAAGTATTAAAAAACATCAGAAAAGCGAGAAAAAAGTATACCACCTGCCTTTGCTTACCACCAAGACACAGGAATCCCATGAAAATATTTTTGACCGCAAAGCCTATTACAGCCTCAAAATAATAACCTTGTTCGTAATATTTGTTAGACAAACTTACAAAACTTCCGATTGTTACAATTTGTGAAAAACTTTAAAAATGCCTGGAAGTTAACCGAGTGGAAATTAGGTCGTTCAGTGCTTCCCAAATAACTCTATTGTATTGAACTACTTTGTTCGACTGAAGGAACACTCGAGTTCAGGATTGAAAAGTTTTAGGTGACTGTAGGGTATCTTTGAAAAATTATATCTAGCCAGCTAGGTTCACATAGAAGAGCTTGAGCTTGCACGAGGTTAAGCTGCGCTTGCCGAGGTCTTTTGGTGGATGCGTGGCCATCCATTACATACCGAGACTCCTCTATGCCTCGGAAAGCCGTTGGTTTCGGCTGTCATTCGCGGATCTATGACAGTCGTTACGCGAAGTCTGACGCCCGAACGCCTGACTACCAGTCTTACCAAGGGGTATCGTGTTACCAAGAAACTGGGTTTGTTTAGATCAGCTAGGTCGTCGCTCCGTATAAAAAAGTGGTATTCAGCTGCATCCGGTTAGGTTATACGGACGGACATACTGACGGACAACGAAGTTTTATAAGGGTTCCGATTTTCCTTTTTAAGTACGGAACCCTAAAACGAACTATGTGCATCATATTTCTGCCAATTTAAACAAAACTTCAATTAATCCATCCATTGGTGAAAATCGCATGAAAATCCGTTCGATAGTTTTTGAGTTTATCGCGTTCATTAGCTCACAGAGAGGAGGATTGTCTCCCAGCAGTGGGATCATTATAGGCTGATTATGCATTCAGTAAGGCACTCTTTCGTTATTTTACTTGTGGTATAATTAAAAACACAGAGAAAATTAAAATATAGAGAAGAAAATATACTCCATCGCAATACAAGGAAAATGCCTGAATATAAACTTCATCATCAGAACGGTTATTAACACTCTTTTTTTTTAAGATTTTTATCTTAACACTCAAGTTCAAAAAGAAGTTCACTTAATTTTCATTTTAATAAGCCTCTAATACCTAATTAATTAAGAAAAATAACAAAATTAAATCCTTATTTAACTAAAGTAAATTAAATATAAATACCTATTATTATTAATTAATTAGGTATTAGTTATTATTTGCTGATTTTAATAAACCTCTTACATTATTATAACTCAGAATTTACCGAGTTTGTTACTTTATGAGGGGTTGCTTTCTACCCTATAAATATTATATTCTATCTCCGTAAACTAACAAGCTTTCAAAGCGATTAATTTTACCTTTGGAACTAAAATACTTATTGAAAACACGGGTATCGAGTAGCGAAAGTTATTTCCACGATAGCTAATAAACTCTTCGTTTTATTTTCAGGAAACTGGTTCACCAACTTCCTCAAAGCATCAGCACGGAGCAGCTTTGAGGAAAATAATGGTTTTTAGCTTCAAGACTTTCATTTGGTCTTAAGATAATGTTATTACATGGAGTCCTATACATAACCCTGCCAAATTCTCTACTTGGTTACATCGAAGGATTGCTATTCTATCCTCGTCTCTTTAGGTCGTCTGCCAAAAATTTAATGGTCTAGAAATAGATCGCGTCTCACAATTTGGTCTTTACAGTTATTCCAATTTTGGTAATTGAATTACGATACAACAAAAGGCATAAATGTGTGGGTGGCTTTCACAATATTTCAGGGTCAAATTTTAAATTAATTCTCCAAAACTTTTCTCCATCTTCACATTGCTGTTAAGTTCCTAAATCGGCTTTTATTTCACTAATTACGAAACTCTAAAACGATAACAAGGCATTCCGCTTTCCCGTCGAAATTTTGACTTAACGTGACTGCAAATGTTGATAAGGTTTTAATTAAAGGGAAAATTGTTTAGGTAAGGATTCGTTTTCCTCTGGCTTTCAGAGACGCTTGTTATTCTGATGTGGACATGTTTGTTCATGGTATAACATATAAAGAACAACTAATAAGCGAGGAGACGAAACCGGAATATTTAATGAAGCAGAATGAGCTTGTTACTGCAGATAAAAAAGTCGAGTATACTAAAATAAATGTAGGATACATCACTGTTTATTTTATCTTTTGCGCTAAAGTAAGAATGAGGTTTATCTTTTGTTTTATAGGAGGTTAGAAACCTTTGCTCTAGCATAATTTTGAGACTTGATGGTGTATGTGAATGACCATAATGCAAAATTAGCTTTGGCTGATTGGCATAGACATTGATGTGTCCCAGCAGTGGGAACATTCAATAATGATCCCACTGCTGGGATACATCAACGCCTCCTCTCATCGAGAGGGAGTGGTCTGTAATCTACCATGTGGGTCCAGTGGTAAATGGCATGTCACATGTCTTAATTTTTTTTTTGTTTTTTTTTTCTAGGACATTTTTACAGGATAGTTTTCTCTTGATGTTTTCGTTCATTGTTTTGAGTATAGAATAGAATAGAATGCATTTATTTTTCAGAATATTGTACCTAGTTGTTATGTGCATTATGTATAACGATCATAATATTCTGCCGTTTCCGGCGCACAAATATGGTTTTTAAAATTATGGGTCATCATTACATTAAAATTAAATTATTAATGCAGAGAGCAGTGGTGATGCAATTATTTATCTACATAAAGTAAAACGCCTGCCTGGGTTCGAACCCACGACCCCACTTGTAAGTCGGGGCCGTTATCACTGAGCCACCGCCGCTCCTCAGTGAACCTCATGAATGTCCTTATAACTGCTACCAAATGATTCGAGGAAGGCTCGATACAGTAATTCTGAAATTTCAGGCATGCAGACAATTTCCGTGGAACGCGAAGCTAATAGAGATATCACTCATCCGTATCAAACTATTGCCAGAATGGCGGCTCATCGCGTGTTGCATAGTTCAATAGATTCATTCCGCACGGAAACTCATGGGTAGGTACACTAAAGCCAACATTTTGCTGCTACAGTTGGCGAATCGGATAACTTCCCAAGTTAACTTTTAACGAGATTTTTGAGGCCGACGTGCGGGTACTGTGGAAGACGTGAAATTTGGCTCGTAAATTGGCTCAGCAAAAGTTACTTTTGTCTGTCTTCTTGTCCCAGGTTAATCCGCTTGGAGCTTCAAGACTACAACAATTTACTCTTAAGATGATATTTTACGAGCAGCGCCAAATGGCAAATCTAAATGACTTTAGTAGGATTACTTTTATCGTCTGGTTTTATTCACTTTCCATCATTAAGTAGGACCAGCTATACACCTTTTGATTTAATACGGCCACTTTCAATTACATAATTTTTTCCTAGAATTTTCTGTTTTCATAAAACTTATCATCAGAAATATTAGCTAACCTGCTAACTTTTAATAATACGGACACAGAATTTTACTTAAAAAAACTTTCTCATTATTATTTGTACCCAGTCGTTTTTAAAAGTTTTGGTTTGTTTATTATTCCATAAAAAATTACTTTTCCTAATTTATTCCTAGGAATACCTTCGTTATTCTTAGAGCTCAAATAAATAAAAAAACTTCTATCTTTTTACCAAATCAAAATGGAGTTCGTCTGGGTTTCGATTACGTGAATTAATTTCTGCTGACCAAGAAAAAACTTGTTAGAAATTCTGAGCCGACGTGACCATGGACTTAAATGAACCTTCTCGCAGAAATGGGAAAAAATAATTATTCGTTCTCTCTCCCCTTCGTTATTGCGAATATCTTGCGCAATGTAGTGCTCTTTATTTGAACAAGCTAATTTCCACAGTAATCCCTCTGGAGTCTCTTTGTCCATATACACTTCTATACTTTTATTCTTCGAAAGAAAATTCGGTGCTCTTAAACAAAGTTACAATAGCGAACTTTCTAAATCAAAGCTTCCATTAAATCGATAGATTTTAGCGAATTCAAGCAGATGTGTCTTACTTTCCGGCACTCAATTTGAAGTGAATTCAATTAAGTCCTACCAATTAGGTGGCACAATCTATAATATTGCTCTGCTGAATCACAGAGAACTTTCAAAGTTCGTCTGAACTCAAAGATTCAAATATTCGAGAATAATTAAATTGTAAAGGTTCCAGGACAAATTGCAGCAGCCGGAATATAATTGCTGATAGTATTAATTTTAGACAGGTTTTTAGTATAATTAATGTGAGGCTCTGAAGTTCTGAAAGGGTTTATTACAGGTCTGAATGAATTGGCTATCGGTCCTGCCGTTACTTTTCATTGCTTTTGCTTCATTCAATTTATTTCTTGTCTTGAGATTTAATTTAATTTTATTAAGTGTTTAATGTTCACGGTGGTTGAGAAATTAATTGCGATAGAAATAAAGCAAGCTTTCAAATACAACGGCCAGCACCCCAATTGTGTATCTAACACATTATCAATCACAATCCGAAGGATTTTGAAGGAAATGCAATAAGTATTATTGAATTGTGAAAATGCCTTTGTGTGTTACGAAGTTACCCCGCTCGTCTTTATGTTTGAGTTTTTTATCTGCTTATAATATTACAATGAAGATCAGCGCTTAGAAGAACTTGCTAAAATAAAGATACTTAAAATATTAAAAGTCCTAGGTGTCTCCGACCTAACATAAAAATCATTCACAGTTTATTTTTTGTTTAAACCTTAAAAAGTGGAGCACATTTATCTTGCCTTTTTTCATTTCTTTAATTTTATTTAATATGAACCCTGAGGGTGGTTTTATGTCTATATAAATTATAAAACTTAAGACTTTTTACAGATTTATGCATTGAATAAAGTGTAACATTTCGGATAAATAGATACATCGTAAATTAAAGTACTAAGTTGAGTAATAAAACTCTATTACCAAAACTCTGGTAGGTACTAACGCTAGCATAGTTTTTAAGTAAATTATTTATTTATCTTGTTATTTTAAGAAGTGAGGGTTGCAATCCAGGACAGACCTAGTCCATCTGTGTGCTTTCATCCAAATCCGTAAAGCCAACAAATTAATAACAAGAATATTAACCTATTATTTATTCCACTGCAGGGCCTCTTCTCATACTAAGGCCGCTATCCCACTGGCGTTTTACGAGCGTCGGCGTCTCTCGAACGCCTGCGCTGCGTCAACGTTGCGCAGACGCGACGTTGACGTCACGTCGTCGCATGACAAGCATTGACGTCCGCTGACGCGACGTCAACGTCGCGTCTGCGCAATGTTAACGTCGCGTTGCAAATGACCGCCAGCTATACCCCCGCCCGTACCCACACGGACAGAGCAGAGTAGCGTGATTGTACCTGTTGCCAACAAACGCAACGTTCATAGCATTTAAGTCACACTTTTATAAGGTTCCGTGTACCTCATTTAGGTGCCGTTCCGTTTTTATTAGGGACTAACATTATCATTACCCATTATTTTAAATACGACCAATAGTTAGGAGTTCTGTTTTTGAGTAGAACTCTGTGTTTGAATAAGCATAATCCTGTAATGTTCCCACTGCTGGGACACAGGCCTCCTCTCTGTGAGAGGGAGTGAACCCTAATCCACCACGCGGTTGGTAGACGTAACATGTTTTCGAATTTTTGGTTCTAGGACATGCGGGTTTCCTCACGCGATGTTTTCCTTCTCCGTTTTGAGAGCAGTGGTAATGAAATGATTTACGATCCATGACCAACAACTCGTAAGTCGCAGCCGTTACCACTGGACTACAACTGCTCTGTGCTTATTAAAAGTAAAAAAGCCCTTAATTTTTTTTTGACACGTGTTCCTATGTAAGATGGGATGAGAATCTCTCTAATGCCAAATATTTTCCTGTTTTGTTTTTTGGACTAAACTATTTTTGTGTTATTTGAACGAGATGAAAGGTACTCTCGTTCCAGAAAGGTAATTGAAAATTCAATACGTGTACAGTACATGTGTAAAGTATTTCATTAACTCTCTCTAGACAAAACCATTACATATGCTTGGAAAATAAGGCTATTGTTATCAAGAATTATTGGAAGACTATTACTTTTCGCTCAGCGAGTTATGGAACGCATATGCTAGGAATCTCTATAAGGAACAGAATCCGGAACGAGGTGATCCAAACCTCCAAAGTTACAGACATAGCTCACAGATTATGCAGGCTGAAAAGACAATGGGCCAGCCATATTAGCCATAGAACCAATGACCGTTGGGGTAGACGTGTTCATGAGTGGAGATAGCGAATTGGCAAACTTAAGGTAGGACGTCCTCAGGATAGGTGGAGCGATGATCTTCGCAAAGTAGTTGGAAGCAGCTGGATGAGAGTTGTCGAGAATCATGCAGAATCGCGTGCAATTGGAGAGGCTTTAGTCAACTTGCTGAGCTTCTACCCTCGACTTCGTCTGCTTGAAATTTCTTGTTCTTGCGGGTAGGCGATGCGATGCGACGGGGTACCCACCCCGTCGCATCGCATCGCCTGCCCGCACTATTACTTCGTTTTCGCTTAGCGTTTTTTCAGGCCTTTTTCTTTGCTCCTAGGGGTCCGAGCGTGACGCTGAACTGTTGCGCTGATGAACAGCGGTTGAAGGTGATGCGATGCGATGGGGTGGGTCGGGGAAACAAGAGATGTTACCTGGACGAAATCGCGGGCAGTATTGTTGATTTATTTTCGTTGGATCTCGCTTTTGAATCCCATTTTTTAGGTTTTAACGATGGGTCCCATTTGCTATTTCCATTGAATCCCATTTACCCGTAGATGAATAAACATCTGACATAGATCATAAATTCTGTACGTACTAAATACCTGAAGTGTGAACTACAAACTTACACTAAGTTACCAAGACATAGTAATTTGAAGTGCGTGCACATTGGTATGTTCATCCTAAGTTATGTTGCGGATAAGTTGCTTATAGAGTTACAAGTTGTGGAACAATTTGTAACTCTATGAGCAACCTTTGCACAGCATAACTTATGTTGCAACTAGCATATCTCTAACAATTGGCATGGGGTAGAATTAACTTGCTCCTGTAGTAGAATTCTGGAATTAGGCATTTACGAGTATGTTACTGTTTGTGTTCACATAGAGCCTATAGCTGTTTAGTTAAATCATCATACACTAGCGAGCCACGGTTTTTGCGATATGACAAATGTGACGATAATTAATTAAGCGCATAAACCTTTCGGAATAAATTCTCTAAATGATGTTGAAAATCGCATCAAAATTCGTTGCGTAGTTTAGAAGAACACCGCAGTCACATAGACAGACACGAAAGCCGAATTTAATTTATAATTGACTCGCTGCGCCCCACGGTTTCACCCGCACAATTCTCGATCCCGTAAGTATATCGGGATAAAAAGTATTCTAAACTCTAATCCAGGTCGTGATCTACTTACGTGCCAAAGTATATCCAAATACGTTCAGCTGTTTTAGAGTGAAAGGGAAACAAACAAACATTCAAAAAATCTTAACGTTATGGCTACCATTAGCTGTTACTTATAACTTTTAAAGATTAGAGTGAGACTTTTATCATCTCAAGCAGCCAATTTATGAAAGGCTAATCAAGACGAAAAATTGCTATCAGACTACCAAAAAAATATCAATTGTCGTGATTGGTTAACTGAAATAATAACGGCCAATCTTCATATATAAAATTCAAAGTCCTGACTGACTATCAACGCACAGCCTAAACTGCTGGTCCTAGAGACATGAAATTTGGAGGGTGTGTTCTTTGTGAAGAGACCTACTCTTCACAAAGAACACACCCTCCAAATTTCATTCATCGACCAAGAAAGGGTTTTTTGAAATTCTACCCCTAAGAGGGTGAATACGGGAAATTTCACGCGGACGAAGTCGCAGGCAGAAGCTTGTTAAAACATATACCACTATGCTATGCAGAGCATAATCAGCCTATAGCGTTGGACACACGCCTCCTCTCTGTGAGAGGTAGTAGGCCGTAATCCATCACGCGGGCCCAGTGCGGGTTGGTGAGTACTTAACATACACATACCCGTGGTAAATAT
Organism: Gortyna flavago; assembly: GCA_963669345.1. Taxonomy (NCBI): domain Eukaryota; kingdom Metazoa; phylum Arthropoda; class Insecta; order Lepidoptera; family Noctuidae; genus Gortyna; species Gortyna flavago. Next base: position 15,607,560 of record OY770129.1, read on the forward strand.
CACAAATTCTAATTATGACTACATCAACTTCTTTCGACCCAGTAACTTTTAAGCATAATGGCATGCCAAACAATTTACAGGGCTATATATAAATGAACAAACATAATTAATTACGCCCAGTTTCAGCCTCCAGCGTCCGTTAATGAGGCACTATAATTTATTTTATAAAACAATTTATTTGTATTGCATACCGTCTTTACGGAGAATACTCGTAAATGTAAATTACAGTACCAAGTTAAATTATTCGGAAATTTTTGGAATAGTAGCTTCGAGAATAAAATTACGGTCTGATAACAAGCAGAATGACGGTTATCGTTTTAGATTTTAATAAACATTCTGTGTAAAGGCTGTGATAATTTTATACCTTAAAACAGGATAAGGTATTAAATAAGTTGATAGTTATCTAAAAGATAGAAAATATGTGTGTTTGAAGTAGCCCTTAGTCGACAGCGACAATAGAGCTTCACAGTATGCGAAGCGGATGAATTTTTGACGCCATTTTTTTAATTGTTAATAGTTTATAATTATTTGTTACTTTTGTTAATTAAGTAGGTACAAGTTGTTATTTATGTAATTAATAATTAATTTGCAAATTAAATATATATTATATTTATTACCTTTAAAAAATCTTATATCATTTTTAACGACTACCTGTACAATACGCGCCACGAAAGATGAGACTTGGATTTTATGTTAAACTTTATTATTTCGTAATAGATAAATATTATAATATTGTTAAGTATTTCAATCTAAATGTCATTGATAAATCCCTGAACAGATTTATACACATTATGGGTACCTAACTATTTCGTACACGATTTACCTGCGCAAGCTCCCCATCGTAGCGGGGAGCTTGCGCAGGTAAATCGCTTGTCAAGACTCATCTCATCTTGGCGCGTATTATACATCAATGATGACGAAAATTACAACAAACGTGGTATCTCCTGACTAATACATATTAAAACTAATATTATAAAGGCGAAAGTTTGTGACTGTGTTTGCATGTTTGTTACTTCTTCACGCACAAACGGCTTAACAGATTTGGATGAAATTTGGCACACAGATAGTTTATAACCAGGATTAACACTGGTGAAGCGTCAATGCCTTTCTCAATACAAAAAAAATATAGAATTACATTTTAGGATTTTTTTCAATAATATAATATGTTAATCATCATCTGCCTAGCCTTTTACCAACTATGTTGGGGTCGGCTTCCAGTCTAACCGGATGCAGTTGAATACCAGTATTTTACATGGAGCGACTGCCTATCTGACCTCCACAACCCAGTTACTGGGTAATACGATACCCCTTGGTAAGACTGGTTGTCAGATTTTCGGGTATCTGACTACCCGTAACGACTGTCAAAGATCCACGAATGACAGCCGGGACTTGGTCTCGGTATTTAAAGATGGTCACCCATCCACAGACCAACCGCGGCAGTCCTGATCGATCGACCTGTGCGGCTGTTATTATTTAGGCATGGGCCCCTCCTATCTCTGCCTACACTTCAGAGAAATACAGGCGTAAAGCTATGTTTTAATATACACGTAAATGTAGGTACAGACGCCAGCACATCAATCTACCAATCTGTCAAATTTCTTCAATAGATTTTCAACTTTATTACTAAATCATAAGGTTCAAAGTTGATTGGGAATTTTGACAGTTTTGGGTAGCTTGATGTGCTGGCGTTTGTACATAGAAATCGACCGCTTCGCTACAGGCACTGCCTTCCCTCTTGAGAATTGCCTCAAAGGGGGTATGAAAACTACATAAATTGACTGGTAGGCTAATCCTACCTATCTACATCATGAATATTTAATGCGTTGGAGGAATAGGTATATTTATTTATAGGGCGATTATTTTATAAGGGAAACTAGACGTGGATAATTTATGTAAGAAAGTATTCTTACATACATTATTCACGTCTACTGGTAACAAATTGTCATCTTAAGTAAGGAGAACCGAAGGGAATTTCTTAATTTTGTATAATCAGCCTATAATGTTCCTACTGCTGGCGACTCAGACCTCCTCTCGGTGAGAGGGCACTCCCTACTACGTCACATACTTATGGAGGCCTGTATCCCAGCAGTGGGATGTATAGGATGATTTACCTACTCTTATTTAATAAAAGCCAGAAACATTCCTCTGGTGGAAAAAGGCCTCCATGTTATACTGCTGTATGTTTTATACCAAACCCTTGTAAGTTGTTAATTTCACCACTGAAACTGAACACGATCAGTACATTAAAACTGCGTTCAAGAACTGTCAGTGTCATCATTGTTATGGAATATTAGCCGCGACAGCTTTTGAAGGTACTGTTTCATTGGTGAAATTACCTTCTGTAATGTTAACACTAAAAGCTCTTACTACTGCTGGATAACCAAAATTTATTAATCGGGTAATTTTTAGTATTTTTTTCTATTCAAGTGATTTGTTCTCTTTAGAAATAAATGAATTTAAATCGTGCCCTGTGACGGTTAGGTACAGACGCCAGCACATCAAGCTACCCCAAAACTGTCAAATTTTCCCAATCAACCTTGAACCTTACGGTGTAACGATAAAGTTGAAAATCTATCAAAGAAATTTGACAGATTGTAGTAGGTTGATGTGCCTGTAAAATCAGCAACAAAAGTCGATTAACACTTCAGTTTTTTTTAATCTTAGTTATTGAGAAAAATGTTTGTTGAAAATTGCAGCATATGAAACATTTTTTGAATATACACTCTTTGCTATTAAGTGAAAAGCTAAAAAGCAGTTTATTGAAAAAAAATGTTGTCAATTTAATAACATGTAAAAATTACAGTGTTAATCTACTTTTGTTGCTGACTGTACTATAAAAAATCTGTTTCTATATTCTTCTTAGGTTTATTCATACGTCATAGAGCTTTCAAGTTATAATTCCTTAAAGTTCCTTTTAATATTAAAAGCGAAGGCCACGTAACGAGATCAGTCACTTTTTTATATTTTTTACGTAAATTAACGCGAGGCCACTAAGCTGTTTTCAGCGGTAGTCTTTGTAATCTAATCCTATATTCGTGGTATTAAAGAAAAGTGATGGTTTCAAATTTAATAAAAACATGGCTATTGTATCTCACCCCTTTGTTTATAAACGTTGCTTAAGTTAAGACGATAAAAAATACGGCTAAACAGACGTGAATCATTTAACTTTAAGCAACTTTAATAAATAAGTGGTGTAATGTATCTATGTAATATGTAAACACTGTCTCATTTACACAAGAGGAGGTAGATGATGTTACTAATTTCATCTGTCAGTCACAAGGAATGGCGGGAAACAGACAAAGTGAAGCTGGTCTGCACGATAGCGCTTGTGTGAGTGAGCCAGTGAAGTGATCACATAATTAATTTACTTGCCACTGTTTTACTTTTAAAGATTTTTACTTATTGTGGAATAGTATTTTTTTCTAGGTGCATCGTCTTCACAATTTTACAATATTTAATGTTTTAATTTTATTTTATTTTTGTGAATTTTGATGTCAAAAGTGTCATCTTCTCTGCCTATTTGAAATAAATGATTTTAAAAATCAACAGGATTTTACAAGGGCGTTAGTAGTTTTATTCTGTGTTTAAAAGCTAAACGGCTAACCTTTAAACAAAGAAAACGTTTTCAGGAAGGTGTTGGATGCAATTTATGTACGGATGCATTTGTGTAAATCAGCCTTATCACATTGCCGGCCGTGTCGCAAAGAAAAACATTTCGACTGACCGGAAGAATTTGCCATTTTCCTTAAATTCTTACGGCTAGACCAACACTTCTGTCCAAAGCTAGGTTCTAACTAGGTTCTTCTAGTTTTTAGAATCGTTATAGGTAATGCATTTTATACGAAATGCCAGATTTGCTAATTACTATAATATTTAAAAATTCTACTGAAGGCTGGATACTTACATAATAGTCCTCCAGACCGGATTTCGGTCGTGGCGCCTAATCTCAACGGAGACTAGCCTTAGGCGCGGGAGATATTATAGTGCACTAGTGTGTGCGCAGACACACCGCGGAGAGAGATCAAGCGCAGGAGCAGCGGCTTAACATGGTTTCCGGGGCACGGGGATAATAAACCGCCAACTGCCCAACTCCTGGTTGTTATTAAGAACACACAACTAAACCTGACATATCTAATCGTAATAAATCGACCCTAACAGTCAAATAAACAAATCTTTACAAACGATAAGATATAAGTTCAGAAATTATGTTGTGCCTTGCAAGTCAGTTTATTTCAAAAGTTTCATAAGTAAGGAAACAAAAGACCAACGTTTGCTCCAGCAGTAAGAGTATTACTTAAATTAAAAATGTTTCAAGCCGTAACAAGTCTCTTCTATTTATTTTCAGGACCGCAACAGTTTTCTTTATTACTTACTGCCATTACTTATAAGAAATATGGCGTTTTCTTGAGAATTCGCATGGAACACTCGATTTCTCTAACTGCTGGTATAGAGTCATAGGCTTAAGCGGGTGCATAACTATAAACGTCACCTATCAAATACACACATCAAAAGTGTCTAGGGATCAAGCATTTTTATGCGGATTTCTTGATATTGAGATGTGGCTTTGTAATAAATTTATGATTTTATAAATTTATATGGATCCTTTTTGGTGCATTTCATAATTTGAATCAGGAACTGTGAATCAAATTCGAGTAAAAGATGAAAATCAGCTGTCAATATTTTCCCTATAAAAACATACAACGCATTGAAGACATTATTAGTGCTACTGTTTCCCTACTACTGATTAAAACCAACGTTATTATGGAGCGGCGACGTCATTTAAGCAGGGAAGAAATGCTCAGAGCCGTGGGAATGATAGAAGCTGGTTCCCGGCAACGTACTGTGGCTTTAGCTCTGAATACAAGTCAGAGTGTTATCAGTCGACTTTGGACACGTTACCAAAGCACTGGTACCGTGGCTGAGCGCCATGGAGGACGGTATCGCTGCACCACACGGAGACAAGACCGATACATTCAAATCTTAACTCGAAGAGCTCCAACAATAACCGCCATGATGTTAGCCGTGAGGCTTCATCACTCTTCAGGGAACTTAATTAGCGACCAAACAGTCAGAAACCGCTTGCATGAAGTGAACCTTCATTCCCGAAGACCGCTACGGGTACCACCTATAGCAATGCACAATCGTAGGATTCGATATCAATGGGCTCTTGAACACAGAAATTGGGCAGAAGAACAATGGCGTTTCGTGTGCTTTTCTGATGAGTCTCGTTTTGGTATGAGACCGGATACAAGACGTATACGACACTGGAGAACCCCTGGACGCCAACAGCGATTAAAATCCTGCCAGGAAGTCCATCCTTATAGTGGTGGAACCATCATGGTATGGGCGGGTATTTGGATCGGCGGAAGAACTGAGTTGATTTGGATCAGAGGCAACCTCAACGCTCAAATTTATGCTGAGACGATTGTATCAGACGTCATCGTTCCTCTACAAGTGCAAATCGGTCCCTTATTTCAGTTAATGCATGATAATGCACGACCGCACACCGCAAGAGTTGTAAGACAGACTCTCGCCGCAGCTAACATCAATGTCCTGCCCTGGCCTGCTCAGTCGCCAGACTTGAACCCGATTGAGCATGCATGGGATATGCTACAGAGAAGAGCTCTGCCGAATATGGAGGGTATCCAGTCGCAAGAAGACCTTTTTTTGTTGTTGCAACGAACATGGGCGGCCATTCCACAGCGTGATTTGGATGAACTCATTTTGAGTATGCCAAACCGATGTTCTTGTGTTGTTAGTGTTCGCGGTAGAAACACGGATTATTAATTGTTTAAGTTACCCAATAAAATTTTAAAGAAAACTGTTATTTCAGTCTTTTTTTCGAACTTTTGTGTTAGTGGTTCAAATGTCAAAAATCCCTTTATTAGGAAAATGGCAAATTTCTTTATTAATGCAAAGGTGACTTGGTTTATCGTTACTGTGACAAACGAAAACACTTTATTTGATGAATCCTTAAAGAAAATTTTAATTAATATCAATCAGGAGAAAAGTTATTGCAAAAATATATGTTGATCCCTAGACACTTTTGATGTGTGTATTATGAAACCGATTATGCATCCACAGTGAAGAGTTTGAGGCTCATGGTATACGAGCGGTTCTCCCTTCGTCAGAACCCTGCAATGTCAATATGGCATATATTATATTAATTTATTACTCAAATTTTCTCATATTACAGATTCATCATGTAGGTTGACTAAGATCCATCATGAGTTTGGCTTAAGGATCTTTTGAAAAAAAAAATCTCACTAAATCCATTATGGATCTGGCCAATGGATCTTCTGAGAAAAAAATCTCAGTAGATCCACATCTTCAAAACAGGATCGAATGATAAAACAATTGTCACTAGATCCATCATGGATCTGGGAAATGGATCTTCTGAGATTGAAGGGATCGTTAGCCTATATTACATAATCTGAAAAAGAGAAAAGAAAGAATGAAAAATTGTTTATTCTGCACAAACATAATCAGCCTATAATGTTCCCACTGCTGGGACACGGTCTCCTCTCAGTGAGAGTGGGAGTGGGCCGTAATCCAGCACGCGGGTCCAGTGCGGGTTGGTAGATGACAGATGTCTTCGAATTTTGGTTTTTTAGGACATGCCAGTTTCCTCACGATCTTTTCCTGTACCGTTTTGAGAGCAGTAGTGATGAGATAATTAACACAAAGTGAAGCACCTGGCTGGGTTTGAACTTACGACCTGCCACTCGTAAGTCGCTACCAATAACCACGGGGCTACTCCTGCTCCAGTCTTAGTCTCATAACGAGTTATAAAAAAAAACACGTCGATCCGTTGCTCTGGTGCTACGAAGGACAAACCACGGCAACAAACATACTTGTGTTACCCCTGTGGAAATAGAAACACGTCTCTCCGCTACTGCCTGTGATGTCGCGCCCGATACCGCCTCCGCTCGTACACTGTAAACGAAGCCTTAGTCCGTCAAGTTGTTACCAATGTGCTGAGGTAGCTTCAATTATTGTGTAGCTTATTGTTCGAAGGGTTTACGACTGGTGCTGAAAGTTTTATTGTAAGTACGTTTGTGATAGAATTAAGGATGCTGTTAATTACATAAAACAAAAGAAATGTTTAATTAAAATGAGTTTATTGAGTTTAATCATTTTTGTTTATTACTAAATTCGACGTTGCGCTTCGACTAGCGTAAAAAAAATTACCTTAGTACATAATCTATTTAGACTTTTTTTTTGGGGTTTCAGCCTTCTTGTAAAGTGAATACAACAATTTGCCCGGTTGTGTGTTGGTCTGTATTTCTAAGAAAACTTTGAAAAATTGAAGGGGATATACTTATGATTACGTATTGAATTTGCTTATTGTCTTTATAAAGGTAAAAGGTTAATTAACTAATAAGGGAAATTAATAAACTTTCATATATATATAAATTCAATAAGAAAAATAATAAAAGCATAGACGAAACATGATTTTGTATAAAACGCTATTAATTAAAGCCTATTAAGCTAATAAAGCATATTGTTGCAAATTAAAGCTGCCAAAACGACAAAGATTAAAGTATCGACTACAGATATTTTCATAGCCTGTTCTCTGTTTATATTGAAATCTAGGCTGAGCAAATAAACTGTAGAAGATGACAGAATTTTATATTAATTGCTTTCACAAAGGAGATTGTCGTTTTTTCTAAAAAAATGTTAAGAATTTCCCTTTATATTGAAGAATAGTTAATTCTCGGAGACGATATCTCTGAATAAAACGGCTTTGTTTCTTTTTTTTTGAAATGGGCATAGTTAATGTTAGGTATAAAATTTTATAATAAAAACAGACTAAGCTACCTCAATCAGTCTACCAAGCTTTTTTTTTTTTTTTCGTAACACACTATTAATAGCAAAGGTTTTCATTTTGACAGTTGTTTAACATTCATTGCTTTATTTACCTACGTTGTTGAGCAGACACATTTTTAGAATATATGAAGCAATGGATTAGTCATATCTTTCAAAATGACTCAGATTGATATTGATAGTATGTTGCGCAATCAGTGTTCGGATGCAGTTGGATACCAGTATTTTACACGGAGATATATCTCACCTCCAAAACTCATTTACCAAACCCAGTTACATAGTTATATTAAGATACCTACAGATAGAAAATATACAGATAAGATATGTATATTTTTATACTTCTATATAGTTTAGTACCAGTGGTTAATATGTACACTAACTTTTTCTTGTCACTGTAAGAAAATAGTAGATTATTTGCCAAGGGAGCAAACAACTATTTTGAAGGCGATGGTGTTTCTTTGAATCCAGAGCGGAGCGAAGGATTTTAGAGTAGAATCTCGAGCGCAGCGAGGGATTCAAAGTACGTCATTCGAGCTTATAATAGTGTTGCTCCCGAGGTGGACACTACTTTTTAAGTTCGTGTATCAAATATTAAGAATAACTTGCACGATGAGTGAATTGTAGTCTTTTTGAGATAAAAATGTCGTAAACCGTAATATTACACTTTTAAATGTTTAGTTTCACTTCCGAAACATTCGCTGCTGAAATTATACCACTTACCTAGATTGTTGAAGAAAACCTCCATTCCTTTGGTTGCCTTTTACGAAACCCACGAGACGTTACTAACAAAGGTAGTCTTCTGGGGAATCACAAGATTTGTTTGTATTGTTCGATTAGTTCAAAGACATTCCCGTATTTTTCCCTTGTATAGATAAGAAACAAGAAAATACTTTATCAATAAAACACAAAACATAATTTATAACAAATTTTATTTCGTTGACGTTCATTATTCATAATTATATTCCGTATCTATTTATTTAAAATTGGACAATAATTTGGGTTTAATTTTATTTACTGACAAGTTACATTAATTTATTCGCTCCCCAATTCGACGCCATCTAATTAACTGTCAAGATAATTGTGTTTAGTGACGAGGAGTACCTTGCATAAATGGCTTCGCCTGTTTCACATTTAGGACAAAATTTAGTATGTCATTAATATTCAAGTCGTTGCGAAATGGCCGACACGTTTTCTTATTTATTCGTCGTTAGAGCTTTATTTCTGATATTTTGTGTTGTGATGTTTTTCTTGTACCTTTGCTAAAAGTGATCTACTAAAGTATTTTTTTTGTACCTTCCAGTTTTGATGGAACCTATCTAGTTCGCTCCGCCATCTCCTTCTCCATTTTGTATTGAAATGCACTTAGCTTTAAGCGACAGATTTTTTCGAGCAGCCTCAATAATAGAGCTGTATTATGTTGACATGGTTTTAATTTCATACATTTTAAGAAAAATGCTGATGAAACAGTTTGTTTAATATTATCATCAGTACCATATCAGTACCAATGATCTGTTTAAGAAAGGGCTCAAACCTCATGCTTTAAACCGCCTCACTTTATAGTTATTTATTTCAAAGACCACCATTTTCGACCTCGACGTCTTCCAAAAGTGTGCAATATTGTCTTAGAAAACGCCATAAGCATCTGGGACCGCCATTAAAGCTGACAATGACCATGGACTATGGGGACTATCCACTTCCAATTACCCCCTATGCTTATAGGCCTTATCTTTATGTAAAAATCTTATATCTTTGAAACCTTGAGTTGCGAACACATAGTACATAATTGTTACTTTCCATTTTAAACTCATCAATTAAATTCTCTAAAGCTAAACCTTAGTTACAATTAGAAGGGTTTCGCTGTCTCCCCGTAATAATTAAATATTATATAACTTTACGTAACTGTGTTGTTTAAATAATACCTTTTCGAGATACAACAGTATCACCTACCCTTCATTATGTTAACATAACGATGCTGACAGACAGCTACGGGATATAATTGTATTTATAATACATTAAAGTATGTACAAAGCTTTGATAGAAATATTTACAATACATAATGAACCGGATTTTACTCTTTTGTCTAATTAATTTGTAAAACGTACATTTTCGCTTACCAAAACATTTGCCCCAAAAACTGTTGTTTGAGGGTCCTATTCTCAATGTTTAACGACCGAAACAAAATCACTTTTACAAAGTAACTTGACAAAAGCAAATGACGAGATATTAAAGACTGTGAAAGCTGAGAAGTTGTCTATTCACAAGACGTCGTGGTTTTTTAACAAAGTTTTTTAGGCACCAAAAAGTACACATTTCCTTATTCTTTTCACCCCAATCAAATCACGCTTGTTTTATCCCCAAGCAATAACAATACAATATTTTAAATTATTGACTCGGCTTATGGTTCAATTCAGATGACTATAGACATTCAAGTGCCGAACTGTAGGTTGCTAAACGAAGGTTTTCTTAGTACATAGAGTGTTATCAAACAACATAGAATGGAGGCTGTTTTGTCTAGTGTTGATTTCGCACATCCTTGTTGCATCGCTGCAGGGTGCTCACCTAGGAACAGAGAATATTTGAAATGACATACAAGATAAATAATCGTAGTAGGTACTTAAAATCAAGTCGTTCAAGTAAAAGTAATAACAACAATGATTTATAGATAAAGCGTTTGACAGAGTTAACTTTCGAAATTATCATAACTTTTGCTTAACATTGACAAAGAATGTTTAAATTGTTATTTATCGATTAGAAACTTGTAATAAAACTCTAGTTTCATTGTGGTATTTTGACGATTTCTTACCAGATAAGACGTGAACCCTAGTGGCTGCCGAGGGAGCGTTATTGGGGCCACATGTGTATACTCCTGCATCTGAGCCTGTTGCCCGCTGTACCAACAGTCGGCTGGTACTCTTCAGGCCTTTTTCAGTAACCAGTGATATGCCTCCCCGCGCAGAGTCAAAGTTGATGACCTAAAAATATAAGAATATTGTTGTTTTTCTTCGGAACTATTTTGGTAATAAAACATAATATTACTGGCGAAATGTGGCTATACTATGGGTACACCGCCGGGCTCAGCCTAACCCTTCGGAAAATACGGGCGTGATGTTAATTTTTTTTTTGGTAGTAGTTATTCATTTTGTATTTTCAGTAATAGTTTATGGAACTTTTGTTACCTACTAAAAACATCACATTTGAAATTGTACAAATACGTATCAAAACAAATTAATATCAATTTGTGTTCGGTATTATCCTACCATCAATAATGCCAATTTTAAATCAGCAACAAACATCAACATTTGCTTTTAATAAGCAAGCTTTTATGATATTGACAATATTAAATTTCCATTAAAATTTAATGCGGCGGACTAACTCTGCTGACTTAGTCTCGGGATGATTTTTTTCAACAAGCCATTCATTACGTAATCGCTTTTAAACCATGAAATCGATTGACTCAGGATTGAGCCCCCAATTCCGTATACATTGGGAATGTAATGCTCTTAATCCCGGTTGGCTAGGATTTGTCGACAAATTTTGTTATTAGCTGTATTTGTGAAGTTATTCAATGAAATTTTCCGGGTTACTGGATTTTGCTTTTGAACTTTGATTTATTTAACATAATAATAACAAAGCTAAAATACTAAAACAGATTGTTAATTTTGATTGTAACAGAAATTAATCCACGAATTCCACAATATTATATTTAAATCGGGTTATTAAAATTTTTTGGTTTGTATTATTTTACATAATCAGCCTATAATGTTCGCACTGCTGGGACTGCTGTGAGAGGGAGTGGGCCGTTATCCACCACGCGGGCCCAGTGGCGGTTTTCACGATATTTTCGTTCACCGTTTTGAGAGCAGTGGCAGCAATTTATACAAAATAAAGCGCCTGTCTGGGTTCAAACCTACGCCTTACAACTCGTTTTTGTATTATTTTGCTTAACAGCAATCCTTTATAAAACGTGGATTTTCCAACAATGCAAACAAATCCAGCATTATAAACGCGGTATGTTGCAAGTATAATAGCGACAAACCACAGACAGCATATTACGGAGAGCGCACTATATTGTGGGCAGCAGTGGTTAATGATGGACCACACAGTAACAGTGCATAATTAGATACACGTGGCTTCTTCGACCATTATTACGATACAAAATTAAACTAGGTTTCTCTCTAAATCTAAACAATATTGACTGAGTAGAAGCAAAATTCAAATGAATTATTGGAAATGTTGATGTTGTTTGATAGACTACCATGAAATTGCTGGATTTTGTTCATAGATTGGTGGATTGGTTCGTTTGATCTTTGTTAATATCAGACGTACTTAAAAGCGTTTACGCCGTACGGCTTTTCATACAAACTTACAAGCCGTTGTTTTTCGAAATGAATGAACCGATTTTAATGAAACTTCATACGCATAAGCAGGATACAAAGGTCTAAAAAGTTATCAGAAAACATTTTCGAAATGTCTTATTTAAAAAAAGATAACTGGAAATCTCTGTTTCTATGGAAACTTTAAAATCGGTCTTATTTGGCTGTAACACAATTTTTCGAAAATGTTTTCTGATAACTTTTTAGAACTTTGTATCTTGCTTATGCGTATAAAGTTTCATTAAAATCCGTTCATTCATTTCGAAAAACAAGGGCTTGAAAGTTTGTATGAAATGCCGTACGGCGTAAACCCTCTTAACGAACATCAAAGATCGTTTTTCAAATTATTTATTATTTTAAATAACTAAATTGTCGCTTTCGCTTTAACGTTTGACGTGAAGTAAAAAACAGAAAATTCTTTTGTACACAAAAAACTTTTACTTTGTTCATCAATGACAGATTTCTATGAATTTTGAGCGCTTAAGAGCTGTCACTGACAGTGTTAGGGAATATTGAAAATGGTAGCTCCTGAACGCAGCCAATATGTGCTGATCGCGTTCAGTGTCTTAAGTGAAATTCGTCATCAGTCGTTAAAATCAAATAAAAGCAGATTTTTAATAGTCAGACAAATTTATTTAAAATTATTTTTTTAAAGTTTTCTGTTAAGATTAAAAAGTCGGCCCTATGTTTAGGAAAACTACGGGATTATATTTTATGTAAGTAATAATGAAAAAAAACGTACATTTGAAATTACCTGTTCTCCATGCGTCCAGGTGATCGAACTGGGTGGCTCAGGGGTGTGGCGCACAGTGCAGGTCAGGTTGATGGTGGAGCCAGCTTGGAGGAACAGCTCCGGTCCACTGGATATTACCGTTTCTGGTTCTAAAGGAGATAAATAATGTTTTGATTTTAATTTGTTTATTTATACAAGGTGTAATTTCAACTAAAAACCTAAAAGGGGATCTTTACTCATCGAAATGAACATATTTCACTTTGGCGCCGACTCTTAAAACCCAAAGAAAATATCTACCGATCAACAAAAGAAAGAAAGATAAGAAAAGAAAGAAAATATGTTTATTTGCGGCAAACGTGACGCATCAAAAGAAAAAACATAAACAAAATAATAATTTGAGAAAAAACATGCATCACATCTACGCAAAACGGCCATCGCTCAGCATAATGCTAAGGCCCTATACGAGACAGAGCTCCAGCGCAACAATTTGTTGATCGAAATGCAAACATACTATTATTAACACATTATTAACATACTACTATTATTATACATACTATTACTATACATTACTATTTATACTTACTATTCATACTTACTATTTAAACTTACTATTTATTTATATTTTTTAATTTCTATTTATTTCTTACTATTTATACTTACTATACTTTACTATTGCTATTATTAACATATTATTATTTATCCCAATCCTAATTAATATTTATTATTTTTATTTATTTATTCATATTATAAATGCGAAAGTAAGTTTGTTTGTTACCTTTTCACGCCTAAACCAAAGAACCGATCATCCTGAAATTTTGCATATAGGTACGTTGTCAGGTGTACTGAAACGGACATAGGGTACCTTTCATCCCGAAAAAAAAACTGCTGTTCCCGAGGAAAACAACAATAACGTTATTGTGATAATAGATGGCGCCACGTGTCTTTTGTCTTTATCTCAGACGAAGTCGCGGGCAACAGCTGTAATATAATTACGCCAAAAACAAAACGTAGTGATGTGGCAGTGTAAAATAATATTTACTAGTTTCAAACCAAGGCTGCGCCAGCGTGGTATGTCGATAAAAATTATGCTGATATCCTTCCTCAGGGTTCAAAGTAGCCCCATACCAAATTTCATCAAAATCGGTTAAGCTTCGGCGATTAGCCGGAACAAATAGAAAGACAAATGAAAATAAACAAAATATATATATTTAAACCGAGTATTACATCCCGAGGACAGCCTAACACATCCGAAGCGGTGTCGCTGGTAACAGTGTCGCGAGTTCAATGGTTTTTTACATCACAAAAAATGCCCAACGCGCCTAAAGAAGTTTTCACTTCAAAAAAATTGTTTTTTGTCACAAGTGTTCTTATTATACAAATTAATATGGCTACTACAAAATGTCAAAATGTCTTTGACGAAATACCGTCGTCTTGATAAATAATGTTTGTTCCCAGATTATGAACTTTTGTGACCTGAACACAGTAAGATAATAGAAGCAATATAAAAAGTCACTGAGTCCACCCCGTAGGGAACTCAACAATATTCAGGTAGAACGATTTTCATGTATAGGTATGAATTCTTCGCCTTAGCGATGTGTGTAATGTTTGCCATCGACAATGGCAAATTTTACACAAAATATATAATACTAAATTTTGCCCGCGGATGTCGGAAAATACCCCATGGGAACGTACTAACGACATTAAAAGTACCCATAATCTATCTGTGTGTCGAATTTTATCCGAATACGTTCAGCCATTTTTGCGCCAATCCGGAACATATATCCAGGGTGCTTACTCTCGAATATAATTCCAAGATATATCGGAATTATATTCGAGAGTACCTAAGCACCTAGAAGAAAATGCAGAATAAAGGCCATTGTAAGAGTAGAAAAAAGTGAAAACAATGTATGAGTTTGTTTGGTACATGAAATTGTCGGAAAGGAGTGAATACCTAATTGTTTGAAAGAAGACATGCTGTGCTTACGCCAAATGGATTGGCTAAGGGCAGGAATATCATTATGTCTTTCTTTTAGAGGCAGATTCAATTCGTCCATAATGTTTGACTTCAAATACATAGAATCATCACTTGGCATACATGGTTGTGCCTCCACAATAGAGTATTCTGTGTATCTTCGTATATTAGAGCCAGGAAGTTGAGATGTGATTTAAATTATGGAACAACAAACTGAATGTCATAAATAACGAAGTTCAAATTCCATTGCCACCAAAAACTTATTACGACCTTTTTGTTACAAAATAATGATCATTCTAAAATCAACTCAGAATACATTTCTCTAAAGTTGATAACTTGGTAAGTGGCGATGGAATATAATTATCATAGATTATGAACACTGCTTTATATTCAATTCTTGTTACTGATATTATGAAGGTATGTATCCATTCCCTTACTATGCTGCAATCTAGGCTGCACATAACAGTAACATGCACAATAATTATACACAAATCTACTCAACAGAGACCGCCATCAAGTGGGGGCACAATAGTCGGTATTCCGCTTTACATATAGTACATTCTGAAGCCACAGAATAGGTACGAGTATGTATTTGATGTATAGTACAGCCGTCCGCGCGTAGTGGTAGGAGTTTCAATAGAATATGAGGCCAGATTGTACTAGATTTGTTACAACACCAAGGAGCCCCGCAGTGGTGGGCCGGCACCAGTTGGGGGTTGCGGAGAGATCGTACATTCCCGCGATCCCCGGCGTAGGTGTGAGATAGAACAACGGGGTGGTTTTTAGTCAGAGTCTGTAGGATTTTAACCCCGGAAACAAAAAAAAAAGAAAGTTTGCAGAGTTGTGGTCGACTATCCCAACGACTATTGTGGGACAGTAAACAGTGTTGTGAAGTTTGTGAATTTGCCATACAGATCTGAATTCTTACAGCATTTAGGGCATCTGTCCTAAATGCAATGAGGAAGATTTGATGATTGAAATCCACCCATACTTGGCCCAAAATTCGTAGTTCCGGAATTTTCGGAATGAGTCTATGTAAACACTTGGTATCCCACGTGGACGGGAAAAACCTGTAACATAATCATCCTATAGTGTTCCCACTGCTGGGACAGAGGCCTCCTCACGGTGAGAGGGAGTAGGCCATTATACCCACACAGGCCAGTGCGGGTTGGCGGATAGTGTCGGTTGGCGGATCTGAAATCGACCATTCCACAATCCACCCACAGTCTTTCAATTGGGTTAAAGTGCATATAAAGACATTAAAAATAATAAAAAAGCTCTAACAAAGTTGAAGAAAGTAACATGATATTTGGCAGATAGTATGTTCTGCAGAGTAGAGAGTCTAGAAATATTATTTTAAAATCCTTTCAGCGGATTAACAAGTGTATAGTTACACTATGTTTGCAGGCAAACTTGTGAAGAACAGCATGTTTCTGCATTATAATAATTACAATTTATAATTTACACGTGCCCATGCTTTAAGAGCTAGTACTGAGAATACATTCTACCGCGGCCATGTTGGTTTAAGTAACATAGGACGAGACGGAGCAATCTCAGAGGAATCTACAAATACCTGTGTTCCAATTGTGTATGTCCCAAATGTAAACACTAAGTTTATACGTCAGGCATTGGTGATGTTCCTATTGTACTAAATGTTCGTGTAGATAATGGATATTTGAAATAGGGATTCTTTAACTTGTCGTACAAAATGTATGACGAAAAATTATTTTCTGAAGAAAAGTCAGTGCAATTGTGTTGTTATTCTTTTTTCTACGAGATGTACTTTACAGTAGATGATGATTATTAAATTTGTAAGCTTATAAGCCATAGTAATGTAAATAAAAGTGCTAGCCCTAACTAAGAAATAAATATCTTTATTTTATTTTATATTATCTTACTTATTATGTAATGTTGTTGTGTAATGCGAGACGATGCCGTTGGAAAGAAAGTTAATTGGTTCAGTGACGCAGAACACCATTTTGGAGTAAAAGGGAAAATAAAAAGAAAATACCTAAAGAGTTTATGCAGACATGTACTAACCTACAATATTAAGGAAGACAGCATGTCCTATAGGCGGCGTGGTGGATATCTGGCACTCGTACTGGCCGGAATCGCGGCGCTGTGGACTGCGGATGCGCAACGCCCACTCCTCGGAGCGTGGCTTGTGCTGCGCCTCGAAGCGCTGGTCCGACGTGTACGTATAGCGGCCCACCGTCAGCAGGTGGATGTCGCGGTGACGGACCCAGGATACCTGTGGAGAATAAGTAAGACTAACTAAGTTCACCTTGGACAGATAGATAGATCATTTATTTGTCCAAAACATACCTAAGTATATGTACACACACATGGCATGCAAGATGTTACATAAAATTATAGCACAGTCATGTTCGTTACTTTCGCTCGCTTAGTAGGTTTTTGAGGATTTTAGATTTTCGAGGTAGGCCCTTAACGGCAACGACACGATGCGATGTTGACATCGGTGAAGAAAACCATTGTGAGGAAGTCAAACTTATCTATATTCTTATACTAGTACTAGTAATAAAGCTGAATAGTTTGTTTGTTTGAACGCGCTAATCTCTGGAAATTCCTGAAATCAACTTAATTCTCATTAAAATAAAGTTGATATTTGTTTAAATTTAAATAATTTTAATTTGAAATATAAGTTTGAATGGACATTAAGTCGATTACGTCAAGCTAACCGCTTCCATTATAGTCGATCAAAAATAAAAATGTTTGGACATTAAAAATCGATCAGGTCACAATAGAAATCAGTGAAAGTTTGACTGATATTTTTATTGTCCCGGAAACAAAGTGTCGTTAAAGTTCTATCGCATTCTTTGGAACATCAAATGTTCACAACAACGCTTTTCTATCCCCAAATCAAGCAAGAAATGATAACAAATAAACACAACCAAGAATTAAAGGGACATAACAAAAACCCTTTTTATTCGCTATCTTTTATATCTTTTTCATTCCAACGGAAACGCTAGATGACACACATAGATATCATTCAAAGGGTTTCCCTAAATCGAACACATAAAATTCAAGTATAAACCAAACATTTTGTTTTATTTTTAGGAATGGTGTAAATGTGTCTGATAACTCTGGAATAAAGAATATAGGTACAACATGTCCCAGAATTAACGCACACTACCAAATATTCTATTTATGTTATTTATATAATACACTGAATTTTTACTATTATGTGTAAAATATTGTTTACTTATTAAATTTATTATATTGATTGTGGGAGAAAGATAAGGTCACATTACAAATCTACCCAGGCACTGTTGCACACATTTATGGATCTAGCGTAGTAGGTACTTCCACCATTTTGTTTTGTTTTGACTGTACAGCGGAAGTGCGACTGCCATTTAGGTAGTTTTCATTATTTTTTGGATAAATAATTACCTATATTAAAAATAACAGAAATAAATTCAGTAAACTACATTGTTAACAAACCACTTTCACAATGAGAATTAATTCAGTTACACATTGTATATACCTAGGTGTAATTTTTTATCAATAGAAAATGTGATACCCATTTTATTCTTGGACTCTAAGCATTTTCAGTACGTAGACCCAGTTTGTCGCCTATAGGTTCACAATTCATTATATAATTGACTTTAAGGTCTGGTCTCCATTAATAATACTTCTACAATATCTGAGAATTACTTTTCTGAGCAAAGAAAGCTTCGCTCATTAGCATAGGGAACCAGCATTTGCATTCTTGAAATTTCACTAACCGTCAGCGTTTTTTGTATGCTTTATGAAAACTTCCTTCATTAACTATGAAAACGACTGTCAGCTTCATGCTAATGGCTATTCCATAGTAATCTATGGTAATCCCATAATGCTGAAAGTTACAGAAGTCACAAAAGTAGGGGAAGATGTTGAAACATAAATAAACGAACTTAACGTTTCAAAGGACGACCCTGTCTGACGACTGTGAGGACGTGCAGCTGCGAATCAAAATTCCTGGAACTTGGAACTCGTAAGCACTTCATAATATTGTTATCTTGTTTGTTGTCGAAATGGTTAACAACAGCAGTAAACCAATAAGATCAACACAACCCATAAAAAGCCCGAACTGTGCCATTATCATGCTACAGGTATGCACAAACATAACGGAGTCGGGCAAACTGACCGAGGAACAGTGGCAGAGATGGTAATGCCTTCACTGTCAAAGCAGTAAAACCACTGGTCACATGAGTACTGCCTCTGACAACACCTGTGTTTCATCCCAACACATTTCTAAGATACAAAAATCTATTGAATTAAACAATAAGCCCCCCTTTCAACCTGTAACCGTGGACTCTAATGCTCTGAATAACCTAACTTTAGAAATGAAGCTAATCCGCGAAAGTGTCATAGAGATTAAGTTAGAAATGAGGTCATTGACCGACCATATCACGCAGTGAAATAGCCGCCTTGATGAATACGGACACAAAATTGCTCGTGCCGAAGAAGAAGTACACAATCTCGAAAAATGTGCCTCTCAAAACATAATAGGTACTACAAAATACTGTATCGCAACGTAAAGAACAATTGAACTCTCAGGCCCAGCAGTCCCTAAGAAATGATATATAAAAATTATTGGAATAAGGGAAAATCTAACAGAAAGTCTGACCCACATAGTTCACGTCATCGCTCATAAAATTGGTGTTGATCTTGATGAGAAGGATTTCGATTACGAGGTGCGTTCTGGGCCACGCCACCAAAACCACAACAATGGCGATATAACATCCGAGTCTGACAACAAGCTTCCCCGACCACTACTGATTCGATTTTTGAGACGAGACAAACGAATTAATTTTTAAGTTCTGCTAACAATAGATTGACATAAAAGGTACCAAAGGATATAAAGATAAAAATATATAAAGATATTCTTTAATGAGTGCTTAACACCAGACAACCACCATTTATTTCGTGAGTCACGCCAACTCAGCAAAAATGCAGGATTCAAATACTGTTGGATTAAAAACGATTCTATTTACACACGTAAACGGGACGGATATCACAAGCCAGGACGAACTTTATCGTCATGTTCCTCCTGGTGCACATGACTGCACCTCTCAACAAACATACTCACTTATTATTGCTAATAGTACATTTACTAATATACAATTAAAATTATTATTGTTATTATTAAATTATTATTATATTTTTTTATTATTATTTCATATATAATTTTGTGGTATATTTACTAATAGTTGTCAATAATAAGTGAGTTTGTTTTTAAAATACCTTAGGTATTTACCGTTTTGTTTTTGTTTACTTTCAATTTTTAACTATTCTATGTCTTATAGAAGTAATTTTTTTTTTACATTTACCTAACCATAAAATATTTCGTGTCTTACAGACTAACTTTGTGTGTTCTTGTTTATTTTAGTTGCTAACAAATGTTTTGTCTTATAGAAATACCTATTCATATTGTTCAATTTTAATTAAAATTTAAGAAAAAAGCTCGTCCTAGGCTAACCAATTTTGGAAGATAGTTTTTCTCCTTTCATCGAAGAAAAAATCAAAAAGTTCAATGACATTTAGGACAGACTCTCCACAATTAAATACTATATTGTAACCTAGCTGTAGGTAATTTTATAAACTACTCATGTCGTCTTAACTTATTGGTAATTGGTGCTTATTGGTAGCGAACCTACTTACTCTATTAAACATAAAATAAATATTTTCTATTTCAGTCTTTATAGAAGACACTGTTTTCTCAGCCTTCAAAGACGAAATTATTAATGAAGGTATTGATTTAGGAGGTTCAAACGACAAATTGATACCTGTTTGCTAATGGCTAGAACTGAAATAGACTATTAAACTATTTCATGGCTTTGAAAGGAAAGCTGTTAGTAATGATAGTACTTTTGATAATCAAAATGACGCGAAATGCTTTACGGAGATAATGATTCTGAGTAATTTTTGGCATGACATTTGACCTACTTTTTAATATAAATTAGTGTATTATAAGAGCAACTTCTTTAAAACTATTTTAGGAGAGGATCTGATAAGCCAGATACAATAATAACTCAAGAAACCACACAAAACATATTTTAACTGCAAAATGTCACTTAAATGTGGACTACGTGGTTACACATACTCGCACATTCCACTAAAGGACACTCTAAAGTACTTAAAAGCAACACAATATAAATATCGATCTTCGACACCACTTCGTACAACACTCATCTCAGCGTGTGACAGCTTCTATTAAAAAGTTCAAAGTGTCAACCTGTCGCACTTTACAACTTGCTATAAAAATATTTTTATGTTGTTTACAAACAGCTTTTTCGTGAGTGTGACGTTGAGCCACTTAACGGCCGGGGAAGAAAGCCACGATGGGCTGCGGGCATAAAGAAAAATATATACCAATTCAATTTAGGTACCTACCCTCAGAATTTCTTAAGGAATTCGTTGTAATGGATCGGTCTAAAGCGTTTTACTGAATAGGAGTTATCAATGGCGGTAAAGTGCCCACTTCCAAGGAGAAACGGTCGATAGGTACCTAAAGTTAAGCGTAAATATAAAACTGCCTCCTGTAACACTTAAGAATTTTATGATCCAGTACACGAGGGAGGATCTATTGCCATTTGTCGGGATGATGGTATTAATCTAGAAGGCGTTTGAAGCGTTTTATTTGCGGTCTTACGATTTTCTTAGGCTTAAGGATTTTTTTACATTGCCTTGGACTGTCTGTTCGTGCACATGTCTAAATCCATCGTAAGGCCTTCTAACGCAGGGCACGCCGCGATAGCGGCGGTAAGGCCCCTCTTTGAGGAGTGGCTAGAGAGGCGTCACGGCGCCCTCACCTACCGCCTGACGCAGGTCCTCACCGGACACGGATGTTTCGGGAGGTTCCTGCACATCATCAGGCGGGAGGAAACGCCCGGCTGTCACCACTGCGAGGATCGCCCAGAGGACACGGTGGAGCACACGGTGGAGGTCTGTCCCGCTTGGGCAGAGCACCGCCGTGTCCTCGTAGAGGCGATCGGCAGCGGCGGCGACCTCTCGCGCCCGGCCCTGGTCCAAGCCATGGTCCGGGGCGAGAGGGAGTGGGAGGCAGTCACCTCCTTCTGCGAAGCAGTCATGCTAGCGAAGGAGGTGGCGGGATGGGCGAGGGAGAGAGCTGAGAGAGCCGCCCGTCCCAGCCGCCGCGGTAGACGCTCCGGGCGTCGGGAGCCGCGTGACGACTCCCGGCCACCGTAGGCGCGGGCCTGCGGACGGCGAGTAATGGGTAGCTCGCCGTCCGATCAGGACCAGGCCCGTGCCGGACGGCGCGTATGTGTTCCACGCGCGCCTCAAAGAGATGTCAGCATCGAAGGAGGGGCCCGTCAGGGCCGAAGCCTGCCGGGGCAGCGGGATTGTCCGAAAGGGTTACCGCTGCCCCGGAATACAAAGGGCTAAGGAAGGAACACGGATGGGTTTTAGTCAGTAAGAGTCTGACACTCCCTTCCGCTCCACCCAGAGCGGGAGGGGTCATTTGATGATTTCCCATCCTTAAAAAAAAAAAAAAAAGGCCTTCTAACGCCACTTCGGTTGCTTCATTACTGCCTGCTTTGGTCCTATTGTGTGTTAATCCAGCAAAGGTTAAAATATCTCGATGGTAGCTCGCAACACTGTGTAACGTATCATGTGCATTTATAAAATTTTATTAAATGTCTTCTGACACGTCAGATAATTAAAAATACTTAATAAAGTTTATCAATTATTACTTTTTCCATAAAATGAAAATACTGTTTTTATTTTTCTGTGACGGTTATGGAAGAATTTAAACATGAATTTTAAAATTGACGACAAGTTGTAGTGGTTTTACGGCGCAGCAGTAAATTTTAAGTTTATCGTGGACGAAAACGAGTATAAAACCCGTACCGTGGAATATAAAAGATTTTTTATGATGATAAATCGCGAGATGTTGAAGTAGTTTCCATTTTTTTAATTTAATATTACCTAAATATTTTGTAGCGGCATCGCCGCCACACAGTCGAGCTGGCAACACTGCGCGCGACAGACATTAAGTATTTTATCTATGGCGCGGGGTCCATGGTCCGCCATTGCGCAAGGCACCCACGCGCTTGCTTGCCTGAAGCTTAGCTAACGCGCCCTACGCTTGTAAATCAAAATCTATCGATCTCTGCTTTGCTTTCTGGTGTTCTGATCTACTTATATTAATTCATATTCATGCCTACTGTCTAGTGTTATGGTTCTTCTCACTTTCTGTAACAATAACTTTGTTTAAATTATAAAACCGTTCTGCGTGAACACTGTGAACTTTGGACTTTGTTTGATTTGTGGACTAATACCTACATATTGGTGACCCCGACATGGAAACGCCTAAGAATGATTGTTCGACTGCGGAAACTTCGCGTGTAGGCGTTCGTCCACCACCATTTTGGCCGGATGATGCGGAAATGTGGTTCGCGCAAATGGAGTGTCAGTTCGCGTTGGCGGGCGTTACTGTGGACCTAACAAAATATTACCAGGTCGTCTC
This sequence comes from Gortyna flavago, assembly GCA_963669345.1. Classification (NCBI taxonomy): domain Eukaryota; kingdom Metazoa; phylum Arthropoda; class Insecta; order Lepidoptera; family Noctuidae; genus Gortyna; species Gortyna flavago. The sequence goes on from OY770129.1 coordinate 15,630,959, forward strand.
TGCGTTGGAGCACCGTTACGCCACTGAGGTCAAAGATATAATCACCAACCCGCCAGCTGTGAATAAATATGAGAAACTCAAAACTGAGCTTATCAAGCGGTTGTCAGCCTCGCGGGAACGGAAGGTTAAACAATTACTGATGCACGAGGAGCTAGGTGACCGTAAGCCATCACAGTTCTTACGTCATTTACGGCATCTAGCGGGGCCGTCAGTACCGGAAGACTTCCTGAGGACTTTGTGGTCGAATCGGTTACCGATCAACCTGCAAACGGTAATAGCGTCGCAACCTGACCTACCGTTGGACAAATTAGCGGATTTGGCGGACACGGTTAATGAAATCGCGCCGGCGGGGCCCATGCAGGTAGCAAGTGTAGCGGAGTCAGGTACATCTACCCTTATGAAAGAAATGGCATGTCAGATATCGGAATTAAGCAAACAAGTGAGTTCACTGTCTACTAGAGTGGGCAATCAAAAGCAGGTACGTGGTCGTTCTCGTTCACGGTCTAAAAGTGGTAACTGGCGAAGCAAATCCAAATCCAAGCCATGCCAGCCACCGGAAAATCACCCGCATTGTTGGTACCACTTCACATACGGCGTCCGTGCAAAGAAATGCATTCAGCCATGTGCATGGAGGTCGGAAAACTTAAAAGGCAGCCCGAATTAGCGGCCTACGGCTGCCCGTTAGCACCAGGCCGTCTTTTTGTTACTGACAGTTATTCTAAAATATTATTTCTGGTTGATACAGGGTCAGATCTGTGCGTCTACCCTCGGTCAGCAATCAAGACAGCCTGCAACATTACAAAGTTTAGTTTAACAGCAGCCAACGGAAGTATTATTAATACCTATGGTCCAGTGCAACTTAACCTCAACCTAGGTCTTCGCCGTTCATTTACTTGGAAATTCACCATAGCCGATGTGTCAAAACCAATTATAGGTGTAGATTTTCTAAGTTATTATAATCTGCTTATAGATTGCCGTAACCACAGGCTCATAGATGGCACCACCTCACTCTTCGTGGCAGCATCCTCGCAGCGGGTTCCTGATGATATGGCATCTGTCAAAACTGTCACCGGAGAGACTGAGTTTCACCAGCTGCTGCGTGAGTTCCCAGAGGTTACTCGCCCTGCAGGTACAGTGAATCAAAGCAAACTTAAACATAATACAGTGCACTTTATTAAGACCACTTCTGGACCGCCCGTTGCCAGCAGACCTAGGCGATTAGATACAGAAAGATTGCAAATCGCAAAGAAAGAGTTTGATGACATGATAGCCAACGAGACTGCAAGGCGTTCTGAAAGCCCGTGGTCTTCGGCTCTGCACCTGGTGAGGAAAAAGGAAGACGAGTGGCGCCCTTGTGGTGACTACCGTGCACTAAATACACGTACTGTACCTGACCGCTACCCTGTACGCCACATCCAGGACTTTTCACAGCGGCTTTCTGGCTCCACCATATACACAAAAATAGATTTAGTAAAAGCATATAATCAAATACCAGTAAATGAAGCGGACATACCAAAGACGGCCATAACAACACCGTTCGGATTGTTTGAGTTTCCTTTTATGACCTTCGGTCTTAGGAACGCAGCTCAAACCTTCCAGCGTTTTATAGATGAAGTACTTACCGGCTTTGATGACTTCTGCTTCGGATTTCTCGACGACATCTTAATTTATTCTGCTTCTCCAAACCAGCATATGCTTCACCTGCGCCAGCTGCTGTCACGCCTGCAGGAATACGGCGTTCTCATCAACGCAGCAAAATGTGTGTGGGGACAGCCCGAGGTGACCTTCCTTGGATACCAGGTATCAGCTGCTGGTACCCAACCTCTCAGCACGAAAGTTCAGGCAATACAGGACTTTCCAGTTCCCCGCACAGTGAAGGAGTTGCGGAGATTCCTAGGCATGCTAAACTTTTATAGAAGGTTCGTACCCAATGCTGCAAAAAGTCAAGCGCCACTAAACTCAATTTTGGGTGGAGAAAAGGTCAAGGGCTCAAATCCGGTTCAGATGTCGCAGCACCAGCTGGAAGCACTTAAAGAATGCAAAAGTACACTGTCAAATGCTACACTCCTTGCACATGCAAGGGGACAGGCAGAGCTCTCTTTACTAACTGACGCATCTGACGTTTCCATAGGAGCAGTTCTACAACAACGCGCTGGTGCACAGTGGGAGCCACTTGCGTTCTTCTCCAAGAAGTTGAACCAAGCACAGTGCAAATACAGCCCCTACGATCGCGAGCTGCTTGCCGTCTACGAAGCAATCAAATATTTCCGGCATATGTTGGAAGCCCGGGAATTTGTCGTCTTCACCGATCACCGCCCGCTCATTTACGCCTACAGGAATTCAAGAGAGAATTGCTCGCCACGTCAATACAGGTACTTTGATTACATCGCTCAGTTTACTACAGACATACGCTACATACCAGGTGCTGAAAATGTCGTAGCCGATACATTGTCACGTATCGATGAAGTCACACCGACGATTGATTTCAAGGCTTTAGCCCAATCTCAGGAGGCAGACACCGAACTTCAGTCACTGATAGAGAGAGGAACATCACTAAAACTGAAAAAGATAACTCTGGTTGGCTCAGACACCAATCTCTACTGCGACGTTTCTACTCAACCGCCAAGACCCTACGTCACACTTGAGCTACGTAAGCAAGTGTTCGAAGCACTTCACTGTCTGAGCCACCCCGGACGTACAGCTACCGTGCGACTGGTCACCCAAAGATTTGTGTGGCCAGGGATTCGTAAAGACTGTAGAGAGTGGTGCAGAAGCTGTCTTCACTGCCAGCGCTGTAAAGTTACCCGACACACATCCGCTCCTCTTTCCCATTTCCCTTCAACCTCGTCGAGATTCTTCCATATCCATATCGACATCGTAGGGCCTCTAATACCGTCTTCTGATTACAGATATTGCCTCACCATCGTTGACCGGTTCACACGATGGCCTGAGGCGATTCCACTGAAAGACATCACTGCTGACACCTGCGCGGACGCCTTGGTATCCGGGTGGATATCGAGGTTCGTTCGCGTTTAAGGCCCTGGCATCCCTACTCGGTGCACGCCACTTCCGCACCACAGCCTATCATCCTGCCTCAAATGGGATGGTCGAGAGGCTGCATCGACAGCTCAAAGCAGGCATCATGTGTCACAACAATACACAATGGACAGAAGTCTTGCCTATCGTTCTGCTCGGCATACGCAGTTCCTGGAAAGATGGCGTCCAAGCATCCTCGGCTGAGTTGGTTTACGGCGAGCCCCTACGCTTGCCAGGCCAGTTTCTGTCGCCAACAGACAACCACACCGTTGAAGATATCACCACGTCTGGCGAAACATATGGCTAACTTGTCTCCGAAGCCAACTAAGTGGCACAGAAATAACACCTTCTATATACCCAAAGACATGCAGCACTGTACCCACGTCTTTTTGAGGCTAGATTACGTGCGTAAGTCGTTGGAGCCACCGTATGCTGGTCCTTACAAAGTAATAAAGAAAAGGGAAAAATACTTTGAAGTCGAGGTACGTGGCAAGAGCACCAACATTTCGCTAGATCGCCTGAAACCAGCATACGTCACTCAAGACAATCACAGGGACACATCTCCAACTGACTCGTCATCACCATCTAAAGATGAGCCAGTGACCCATACACGCAGCGGAAGAAGGGTACACTTCCCTGAATTCTATCGACCGTAGTCACGGTCTCGCCGGGGGGCTACTGTAGCGGCATCGCCGCCACACAGTCGAGCTGGCAACACTGCGCGCGACAGACATTAAGTATTTTATCTATGGCGCGGGGTCCATGGTCCGCCATTGCGCAAGGCACCCACGCGCTTGCTTGCCTGAAGCTTAGCTAACGCGCCCTACGCTTGTAAATCAAAATCCATCGGACATTTTGTAAAATTATCTCTGCTTTGCTTTCTGGTGTTCTGATCTACTTATATTAATTCATATTCATGCCTACTGTCTAGTGATATGGTTCTTCTCACTTTCTGTAACAATAACTTTGTTTAAATTATAAAACCGTTCTGCGTGAACACTGTGAACTTTGGACTTTCATTTGTGGACTAATACCTACAATTTCATGGTTATAAATACATTTTGGGTGAGAAATTCGAAGAATTCGTTCAGCTTTTAACATGTACCGAAATATTTCTGTAGAAGTTAATGAAGAATTTTAGTTGAAACAGCTCTAAGAATTGTAGTTTTTTTTTTATTCTCGGGAGCTCTTATAGCTACGGAGAAATATTATGTACGATCATGTCCGGTAATTGACAATAGATTTCTCTTCTGTAAAATTCCGAGAATCCGAACGACCGCAGTGTTGTTACATGTCTTCGAGTTTTTAATTCTAGGACATGCCGGTTTCCTCATGAAGTTTTTATTCACCATTTTAAGAGCAGTGGTGATGAAGTACAGAATGCCTGCTTGGGTTTGAACCCATCATTCGTAAGTTGGGGCCGTTATCACTGAGCCTTTACCTACTGGCATCATAGATTAATTAATTAAAACTACTTACCGTCCTATTTTGCAAGTTCTTGACCCTGCACAGCAGTCGAACTGGGTGACCAACTAAGCCAGTTATATTTCTTGGCGTGCTGGGGTCAAAGTAGGGGGCGTCAGGGGAACCCTGCCACTCTTGAAGGAATTCGGCTCTGAAGTGCCGCGAAGAGATGTCCATTGTTGTGTGGTCTTGAGGTGACTCGGTGCCGGAATCCGCTGGTGGAGAAAGTTAGTTTTAAAATATTTTTGACGTATAAAAGTGTTTTTTTGACTAATTTACAGAAATAAATATCGTTTATCAATGAACAGTAAATTGAAGGTTACTTCATTCACTTTATTGTGGATCTGTGACTCGAATCACATATTAATATGCAAAAGTAAGTTCAACAAAAATCTGTTGACATTTTTCATAAATTAAGCTAAATACGACGGATTTTTATCTACCCTTTACGAATCCTACAACCCTCATCACTTTTAAAATTTTTTCGGAGCTCGTTTGTCGTGCTTCATTATAATATACACCAGCTACGTCCCGCGGTTTTACCCGCATAAGTCTCGATCCCGTGGAAAAATCGGGATTAAAAGTCCTATGTCCTAATCCAGGTCATGGTCTACCCATGTGTTAAATTTCATCAAAATCCGTCGGACGTTTTAGCGTGAAAACGTAACATACAAACATACAAAAAATTAAATTGTTTCTCTTCATAAAATTATATAGGTAGTTATTAGATATAATAAATATACCTAGAAAAAAAATATGAATGAAGTATTTTGTGCAGATGCAAAAATCGACCCCTAAGTGTGTAGGTTTCCACTTCCTAAAGCTTTAGAAGTTTTCCGCCGGTGCGCCATTTGAATCTTCAACCTTTAAGAGTCCATTCGCGATCACAAGTGCTGCAAAGACCTCGTAACGTTGAGAAACGTCATAAAGTTATATAAACCGTGAAATAATCTATAAACCTTGTTCCATTTCAGTTAATATTTACTGAAAATAATTCATAATTCATTGTCAAATATTGACACAACAGACTGAATCATTTATCCATTTGATATTAATTTGCATGTATGGATGCAAACTTTATCAAAAAGGCGAAAAACTACTTTTCTGTACTAGGAATTTCTGAAGCTTCCTAGAGGCAATTTTTGTGCCCGGTTGAAGGCAATAGGCCCTCGTCAAATTACATAGGATATTAACATTACTATTATTATTATTTGCTTACCCCCCCCCCCGATAATACAGGCGTTGTTTTATATTAATAGAAGTATAGTGGCGGTATCTACATTGTCACATGCAAACTACGCATCATACTGACGTCATGCAAAATCCTGCATCGCGCAAGCAGAGTTTACCGCTCAACTAGCATATAAAACGTCGGGCAGTAAGTAGCCCACCAGACATAGTCCCGCCTGACCAGAGGATCCTTCCTCTTCTATGGAGGATGAGTGAACCTGTTCCTTATACGAGTACCTCAATAGAAAAACGAATAAAAGATTATAACTTCAATATTAATGTAAAATTCCTTTTCAATGGACAGCTTATTTTTGCACAGATTTCTAAATCCTCACAGGCTTTGCCCTACGTAAGTGGCTTAGCGATGTTTGCAGATTGTTTCGAGCTAAAGGCTGCAACTTAAAGCTGTACTGTGAAAGCAATTTAGACGACTATATTACAGTACCGGGAGAACGATTAAAATAAGCAATTCGCGCTGAATTTCGGGTTAAAATGAACTAAGTTTGTTTTTGCTGCTTCTGGGTTATAGCACAGTACAATATGGTTAAGGTTCTGGAGTGGCGACCGCGTACAGGAAGACGTAGCGTTGGAAGGCATCCCACAAGGTGGACCGACGACCTTGTGAAGACCGCAGGAACCCGTTGGATGCGAGAAGCACAAAACCGGTCGAAGTGGAGATGCTTGGGGGAGGCCTATGTCCAGCAGTGGACGATTATAATGATGAGAATATGGTTAAAATTAGAGTAGTTTCCTTTTGATGATGCACTTTGCATAGGAATTTCCTTAAATGCAATGTTTTGGCATGTGATCAATTGTTTTTGTAATGTAGAGAAATGGCGTATTTTTAAACGAGCACCTATAAGAAAAAAGATAGATTTGTGTTGGGTATTTTGGACCACAAAAAAAAAAGACAAAAAAAACAAACATACTCTGTTGTGTCTGTCAACTGTTTGTTTTTAGGGTTCTGTAGTCAACAACAAATCCTTTTAGTTTCGCTATTACCGTCCGTCTGTCTGTCTGGTGAAGGGTAGGCGTTTTGGGGGATTATCTTATGTAATTTTGACGTTCGAAAAGTGCTTAGCCTAATTTGAATAAATTACTTTTGATTTCTATTTTGTCCACGGCATAGCTTAGAGACTCCTAAGTCTTGACAGCGAAATTAAATCTTTCTAGTACTAATACTAGAACGCTGTAATTTAGCATGGGTATGTATATTAATAACGCCGATGAAGTGGTAAAACAAAATGATGGTTTTTTTTTTTTCTGTACAAACTGTCTCTAAAATATACTTTATTCTTCATTACGCATAAAGAGGGTGTTTTTTTTCTGGTCTATCCCATGGAGTGGGATGTGGAGTATCGATGGAAAGGACGTTCAAAAATTTGGGGGTGTGAAAACCATTATAAAGTAACAAGTTAATAGTCGACCAACTTACATTTGCAGGTTGTAATGTATGAGAAAACATGTTTTTCCACTACAATGCTAAATTTGTTTTGGGATAAATTATGGAACCCTTCATTGCGTAGTCCGATGCCGATTTTTTTTTGTTTGAATGTGGAACTACCCTGCCGGTTTTGAAAAAATGCTTTGCAATTGATAGCCCAATACTTGAGGAAGCTTATAGGCTATTTACATCACGCTACCGACACTTAGGGGCCGAGCAAAAAGAAAAAAGGTCAGAGAGAATGAAAAGCGAAATAGACGTAAAAGCACGGCTGTTGATAAGATTTTTCAAAAACTACCTTTTTTTTAAATAATTATTTTTTTTAAAACACCGTCCACACAAAGGGGTTTTAAAAAATTTTGGGGAAATTACGAAATCCACGCGGACGAAGTCACGGGCGAAGTGCTAGTACCAAATAAAATTATTATTCTAAATGGTCCAGAGAAACAGTCAGTGTTATTTTCCTACAGACCCGAAGCGAAAAACTCAAGATTTGCCTTGCAAACGAACTTCAGAACGAAGTAACCTCATGAATTTATGTGTCCTTATTATAATTTGAATTTATATTTATGGGGTCCATTAAACTCGGCGTGTGAAGTTTACAGTACATTTTCGTTAATTAGGTGAATAGGCAGTTAAATGTAATTAAAGGCTTATTTATTATTACTGTCTTTTAATACATTTTGGTAATGGAAAATACATTTTGTAATTTTATACTGAACTAGCTTCTACCCGCGACTTTGTCCGCGTGTCACGCTCCCCCCATTCATCCTCTTAGGGCTGGAATTTCTAAAACCCTTTCTTTTCGGATATCTACTCTTCACAAAGAACACACCCTCCAAATTTCATGTCTCTAGGACCATCGGTTTAGGCTGTGCGTTGATATATCAGTCAGTCAGGACTTTAAATTTTATAATTGTATATAGATAATGATTGATTTAGCTTTTTTTATCTGCCAATTTTTTTTAAAAACGCTTTGTTTTTAAACAAACTTCCTTTCATAACATTATCAAGTTTTGTTCAAATATTTCGACTTGTCAAAAGTGTCTCTGTGTAAATGACATAGATAAATGATTTGTGCTTGACTAAAACCTTTTTTTTATGTCTAGGTCTACCCTTTATAACAATTATACACTTGAAAAAAGTCAGACTTGCCCATTTTAATTAATTTTTCAAAGTAATGGAATCACCCAAAAGCAAACTTATTTTACGTCAACTTGATTATTTTGTTACGCAACTTCAAGCTGTATTCGTTAAAACGAAACTATGTCTAACTGGATGCCTAATTGGGTCGTCTAAACTTTTCAATTTCGATGATAAATTGTTGTTTTTTTTTTGTTTTGACTTTCTGTTTTAACTATTTAACTTTTGTATTTCAATTATTTTTGACTTTGGAAAAGGCATTGAATTTGAGGCGCAGCCAGACATTTAAAAGTTAACCCAATGACGATTGAAAGTTATAAAATATTGTAACATAATATTCTGTCAAATATCGTCTCAAGAACTTTTAACTATCAATGGGTCGTCATGATAACATTGTACCTACTTGGTATTTGAATGTTACATCTAATATTAAACAATAAGCTTTTACATCGAGTTTTCGGTTAGATTGCTAAACTATTTTAGATTAAAAGTCCCAAAACAGACTTTGAATTTAGCACCCATAATTAAAACCGCATAACCGCAAGTATGTTGTGGTCGGCTTCCATTTGAATCGGATACATCTGAATACCAGTAATTTTTTTTTATGGAGCGACTTTCTGTCTGACTTCTACAACCTGGGTAACAGGATATCCCTTGGTAAGACTGGTTGTCTGAGTTTCGGGACGTTCATTGCATAAAAAAACTAATTGCGAGTCGGACTCGCGCACCTAGGGTTCCGTACAAATTTGTAGGTATGTAAATAATTTATCACGGGAATTCCGAATATTTTTCCCGTTATTTCGTTTGACAAAATACTCGTATGTACTTATATAAAAATAAGTAGGTACCTATAGTGTAAGCAGTTAGGTAATGTACGAGTACAGCTATCATTCACCAAAATAATGTACAGATACATTCACCAAAATAATTAGGTAACATTACTGAAATTCATGAACTATGAAAGCACTGAATATTGCTTTGACGGAAAGATAAACTGGATTGAGGGACAAACTTAACTTTGCCTTTTGTAAACTATTGCCCCATATATCGACATAGGTCGCGGTTAGTTTACCAACTGCAAATAAATTTGTATCTAATTACAAATTTGCGGTTTTCGGATTTTTTCCTTTACTTGTGCTACATGACATTGTTTCCTGCCAAATTTCATGATTGTAGGACTAGGTCAACGGGAAGTACCCGGTTTTTGATTCCTTCGCGAGTGTCAAAATGTGCGGCATAAACGGAACATAAACCGTACAAACATAGTCCGTATCTTTTGACTGCGTTGACTTAGAAGTTTGATTGCTTGACTGCTTCAAGGGATTGCAGCCCTGACTGAGTATTTGATATTAATTTTAACTTGATATCTCCAAGCGTTCTTGAGAAAAGGGGTCTTGACAGACGGACAGACAGACGGACAATTAAGTGATCTTAAAAAGGGTTCCGTTTTCCTTTTGAGGTACGGAACTCTAAAAAACATTTTGCTTACATAGTAGGTTGAATAAAAAAAAAATCAACTGACAAAAAACACAACACTCTTTTTGACCTCGCTCTCCCCAGATCCTCACTAGCACTTAGATTTGTCTGGGGATAGCCCAGACAAATGTAAGTGCTAACGCTCACAAATAGTACCAAATTGAACTTTAGGGTCCACATTAAATAACGGGTTTCACAAATCAATACAATCGAGTCTATGGACTACCCGTAACGTGTTTGGTTTGTGATCCTTCTGTACGAGTCACAATAATAACTTTTTAGGGTTCCGTACCTCAAAAGGAAAAACGGAACCCTTATAGGATGAATCTATGTGACCCAAACACAGACGTATAACGTAAATAAATGAGTTTTGAAAATGGGAGTCATTTTTGAGGGGTAAATAGACAATTATAAAAAAAAGTTTCGCAATCTGTACCGTGTGACATATCAAATGAAAGGGCTTACCGTGAGGATCTCAAATATTTTTTTTTCATAATTTTAAAGTAAATTGTATTAAAGTTATTAAAGACAATAGACGGAAATTTACCATTCCCCCCCCTTATCTCCGAAACTACTGAGCCTAAAATTTAAAAAAAAAATACAGAAAATAGTTCTATACCTATAGATTACAGGAAAATTAATAAGAAGTCCATGATCTTGAAATAACATTGTAAATCTCTCAATATTGTGCGTACAAACTTACATTTTCAGTTGAAATGTATGGGAGAACATGTTTTTCAACTACAATGTTAAGTTTGTTCTTGGGATAAATTCATTCCACCTACGGAACCCTTCATTGTGCGTGGTCCGAGACGTACTCGGCTGGTTTTTTTTCTTCTTTTTTTTTAACGGCTTTCAGTGATCTACGAATGGCCTACCAGCAGATAGATAGATAGCTAACATCATCAGCTGCCTAGCCTTTTCCCAACTACGTTGGGGTCGGCTTCCAGTCTAACCGGGTGCAGCCGAGTACCAGTATTTTACTTGGAGCGACTGCCTATCTGACCTCCACAACCTAGTTAGTGGGTAATACGATATCCCTTGGTAAGTAAGATTGATGTCAGACTTTCGGGCTTCTGATGACCCGTAATGAATGTCACAGATCCACGAATGACAGCCAGGACGGCTTAACGTGCTTTCCAAGGCACGGAGGGGTCTTGGTACATAAATATGGTCACCCATCCACGGACCAACCGTGGCAAGCGTAGCTTAACCTGATCGATTGACCCGTGCGGCTGTTATTACTTAGCCACAAGCCCCTCCTAGTTCTCCTCCCTATTTCCTCTAACAAAGGCTTAAATTGTGTCACAAATTGTGTCTGACATAAATAACAATACTTCTGTCCCCTTTATGATTATGTCATCAACCCCCAGCTATAATTTGTTTTATCAGTATTAACTGAGTGGTGGAACTTTAAATTAGTTTCATGGGGGTGTGAAAACCACCCCTGTTGTCATATTCCCTGCAGTCAAAGCCGCTATGCTTGGCATTCATAGTTGGAACCAGTTAGCGGATTTAATTCCGAAGTTCGTGTCCAATTTAAGTTTAGTTTGGTTTATTTTTGCTGGTCTGTTTTTATTGCTTTGAATTTTTATTTTATCGTGTGGTAGAATTGTTCGTAATTTTTTATAATGGCGCTTGGTGGAACATGTAAACTGCCTTTTATGTCCCCAAAAATATAACAGCGCGTCTAGGAGCAGATGTAGTCGTATGTGACATTAGTTTCTTGCAGGCAATTTCTTTCCACGAAGTGAAAAAACGCAGTAACTTTGCCATTTAAAATTCCAGGTACAAAGTAGACTTTTATGCTTTTAGTGTTTTCAAAATCAACATATTTTATTTCACATAAACCTACATGGGCACTTATGAAACGTCAGAAGCTAGGTGCACGGTTCCAAATAGTCGTTTCCTATGGAGAAGAACCGGCAGGAAACTCCACGGTTACTTTTTTAAAAATAGTTGGTTTTTACAATGTTTTCAAGTTACAATAGGTATGGGAGGACAGCGTAGGCCTGTCAACAAGTACCAGGTACTTGATAATATAAAAAATCATCTACATATCTAAAGTCTAAAAGGCCTACAAAGTCCTCACATTTACAAAATTAGAATCTATCAAAAGGATTTAGTAAATAGTAAGGATATAGTAAATAATACAATTTAAAAAAACCTACTAAAACCAAGTGATATGATTGCCATTACAACCACTAATTTTTATAGCAGTTCGCTTGGTCACATATCCCTTTATATCGTATTTGTACAAATTCACGGATTTTTCGAATATAATTCTTCAAATATCCTATAAAAATGTCGGGTGTATCACGTGGTTTTGAGTATGTATGAAACGATGCACTAATATGGAAGATGCAAAATGACCAATGATCGAGCCTGCACGTGATGTGCTATTGTTTTTGCATGGGAAAGGTTGCCATATTAGAATCGTAATGTCTATTTATCATGCCGTGATAAAAAATTGCCAATCAGCGAGAGTAACTAACTGTTAAATATACCTCGTAGATACCTCGTTTGTTTATGTAGTATTTTACTTATCTATTTTTGTTACGTTACTGAAATGACCTTTATACAAATTGTACACCAAAGCATACAATAGAAAGCAACACAAACACGACCTCATAACATCGTTCCCATCCATACATCTTAGACAGAACTGCAAGAACATATCTCTATAACATTCAGTTTCCATTCAGAGCCAGCCAACCGAAAGGGAATAAATACAACGCGGGGCTCACAAAAGAGGCGCTCAAAAGAGGCGCTCTATGATTTACGAGCAGATATCATTCAGTGCCTTGTATCAGTGGGTATTTGGCAACGACATCGGTCTTTATTGCTCGTTGTTAATAGTTAATAATCCTTGTTTTTTTATTGTTCGTTTCTGATGGGATCTGTTTGACCCCAATGTGATAGTTTTATGTATTTGAATCTTATTCTTCTCTTTGATCTTGGAATGGGTTGTTGTATAAAGTTTTGTGGCGCGAATGAACGGGGTTATCTTGCATTTTAATTTGAGCCTATAAATGTTAAGTACAAAACACTTTTGGTGATTTGACCTCCAAAACGGTAGGACGTAAAGGATATTAAGTTTTGTATCTTTTGTTATTGTGTCAGTCAAGGAGCTTCAAAGCAACACTTTCCACGACATAATATCACGCCTGTTTTCTCAAAGGGTTAAGCCAAGGTGTAAAGTATTCCCACATTTTGTTAGTAACAAGGGGCGAGCCTGTTGTCATCAACCAGACACAATTCCTCCAGGCTGGTACCAAAACATTCATAATTACGATACTTACATTAATGTTGTTTTGACTTTGTGCTATAACTGAGTCATTCTATTCAACTTTAGGTGAACGAAGATCTGAAGGCCAATTCTCCTAATTAAATACGTTCAAAATCTAGTCGCAATTTCATCTCAGCGACAATCAATGTCAAAAACTTGTCAAAAATGTAGGGAAGTTGGAGGTAGTTTTGACAGATTGAGACAGATTAGAATGCGAATGTCTAAAAATATGGGAATTGCCCGTCTGACTTTTGGGATTTCGTTACCACAAATATTTAACTGAATGGCCTTTAATGGCAATGATTTCATTAACTTTGGTATTTCATTATACAAAACAGAACGTGCCAAATCTCACATAAACACACTTCCTAAGCCATTCCTCGTAAAATATCTGTACGTATCGCTCATTCTATTCCTAACGTAATTCCAACTTTATGTAGCAATAATGCAATGTACCAGCACGTTATATCCATGTTTTGTCCAACGTTTCAATTCGTGGAAAATGGAACTAAATTTGGTACCTACATAAAGAGTGATCGATCACAACTGATCGTTTGCAGGGACCCAATACTTTTAGTTTTTATTTAGGACTGGGACGAGAAGTAGATGAGATGGGTTCATATTTTTGAGAACGCTTTTATAGATACTCATTTTTACCGTTTCATTTCCAAATGGAAAAAAGGGACCCTTATAATTTGGCCCTATCTGTTTGTCCGTACCGTTGCGCAGCCAAACGGAAACGATGGAACCCTTATAATTTCGTCCTGTCCGTCTAACTGTCCGTATGTCTCAGGCCTCGCCGCGCACGTGTCGAATAATTTACCGACAAAAATTTACAAAAAAAAAAACAATTTAACATTGATCGATTTTGAACTGAATGTTAATTGAATGAATCGATTATTTTGTCACATCACTATATAAATTTCGTTAAAAAGTGGTAATACATAAGCTGTTATTTTACTGCAGCTAATTGAAAGTCCCACCAAACATAATATGCTTTGCTTTGAATCCTGGATTATTTAAATAGCAAAAGGGTTTGGAAGTAGGCTTATTTTATTTTACTCACTACAATTGCTGTTTGTAAATAATGTATCATGTTACCAAAAATAGTATACCAATATTCATATGCCCGTCCGACTAAGAGGCTTATTAATAAAAATAGGAAAAGGGTTTTCAAAGCATACTGAAACCCTAAAAATAACTCCGTCAGCCCGGAAGGGCTTAAATAAAAAGGTTGGAAATAGCGTAGGTGTGAGCTCGAGGTAATCCTAATGATTAACATAATCTCACCGAATTGTTTTGGCTACCTGCTGTTGCCATGATTGTCGTTATAGTCAATTTGGGGATTCAATATGAAAAGAATGTGGGGTCATGCATATTAGTTTTGTGTGATATTAATATCATACGTTTTTATTGGTAATTGCTTGATGTGAGGCCAGTGAAAATTTTTATTAAACAAGTCCTACCTTTATGGCAGTTGACAGACGTGTGTGGAAAAGGGACTCGCTTCTGCCTAGCAGTGGGATATGCTAAATAGATTCCTTCTTATTTGATTGACCATTTAAGTAATGCAATATGAACTTGTCCTGCTTTAGACAATTATTTGTCATTCAGTTTTCAGTTTTTGAGGTTTTGTTTAGGCGGTTCTCAGACTACAACGTGCTTCACTACGACGCACGGGAAACGGAGCCAAAGCGGAGCGGTTTTTTTGTTGAATTTGTTTGTAAAAATCACGTGCGGGGACGCGTCTCCCGAGCAAAGGAGCATGGCGCGTGGTAGTGTGAGATCTCCCTTTATGTTAACAATATTTCTATGTGTAGGCTCCCCCTAACTTTGTTATCCATCGTAAACACACAGTTACGTTTGGCGGAGCATGACGAAGAGAGCCGACCCCTAATAATGGGACAAAGCTAGGTAGAGAGACACGGTTTCTGATAATAAAACTGGTGCCAAAGTTTGTTATAAAAATAAATTCTAAAAGATTCATGCAACTGCTTTAGAAATATCTACTTCTAGAATAGAAATACGGTAGATAGAATTCTAAAACCGGAATTCGAAAACCTATTTGAAAAATTGTTAGACGAGGTTTGGAACTGTCTGATATATGCAGTTAGGCTCGCTCTCTATCATAGTGGAAGCTAATACCTAAACAAGGACTTGATAGCCATAAAAAACTGGTCTGACAGATTTGGCTTAGCTGTAAACCCTACGAAGTGTCAGGCAATCATCATTGGCAGTTCTCGTAATATTAGCAAGGTGGACGGTACGACCTTGCCGCCGGTTCTCTTCAATGGTACGATCGTTCCTTTTGGTACTGACGTGAAGGACCTAGGCTTGCACATTGATTGTACACTAAACTGGCGGACTCAAATCGCTAGGGTGAGCCAGAAGGTTACTGGAACGCTGCGGGCTCTGTACCGGTTGAAAAATTTATTACCGTCAAGTACGAAGACAATGCTTGTGCAGTCCCTTATTTTCCCTATCATCGATTATGGTGATGTGTGCTACTATGACCTGAATGCAGATCTCCTCAACAAACTTGACCGTCTTCTTAATAACTGCATTCGATTCGTTTTCACTTTGCGTAAATATGATCATGTCTCTGCGCATCGGTCGCTTCTAAAGTGGTTACCCATACGCCAGCGTAGAGAGCTAAGGGCGCTGACCACCTTGTTCTCATTTCTTGATTCTCCGTCTTCCCCGAGTTATTTAGCCCCCCACTTTCAGTACATTTGCGCCAACCACAATAGAAACCTACGTTCATCACACAATCGTCTTCTCCAATGTCCCACTCACCGCACAGACTTCATTCACTGTTCCTTCTTCGTTCAGTCTATTTCTCTGTGGAATGCGCTCCCCCAGGAAATCAGGATGGCAACCAACCGATTATCCTTTAAAGTTAAGGTCCGCGAGCACATTCGCAAGAAGCTGGCAGTATCATGACAACGGTAATATTTTCTCTTTGTTTCTTTTTATTGAGTAGGTATATTCATTTATTTATGTATATTTATCTGTGCTTATATTTATATGTAATTAGGTATATATTTTATTTATAGTTTTAATAGGTTTATGCGTATCTTTATATTTAAAATATTTATTCCTCAAATTTCATGATTGCACCTACCATTGTTTGTCTCTGCATCACCCAAAGGTTGACTGGTAGAAAATGCCTATGGCATTAAGTCCGCCTCTGTACATTTTTTGTGCTTGAAGTATTAAATAAATAAATAAATACCGGCTATAAATCTGTAAATGTACGGTGATGGAGATAGCTCATGCTGGAATTCTAATTCTGTTCTTGTGACCTAGGTCACCTTTGACGTATTGGTTTCAATTTATTTTTTGGTGTTAAAAGTGGAGAAGGGTGAGATTTTTGTGAGAAGATTGTAAAATTAATAATTTTTAGATTTCGCTTTCAAATATTGTTTTACGGATTTTGGTTTTCGAATATCTTTGTGTAGACCTCATCTTTTTATGCTTTGATCTTCAACTGTTTTGTAGATCACATACGTATCGTGTCGTGTCTCGTTTGTTTAACTCAATCACATGAACCACATATTGTTCAGGTTGATTATTTAACAATTGCATAAATTTTATTAACAGTAACAGTGTTAATTTGCACAGAGAATTGCTTGATTATCAAAATTATATCAGTCGAGAACAAAATTTACTACAGTATCTATGTTAATGTTGTTTCACAAATTCTATGCTCAGGTATTAGGACCTCTAACTAAATTAATTACGGCCATAAATCTGTACCTGTACGGTTTTACGTATTGATGTCGATTGATTTTTGAGGGTAGGTAATACATAATATATCTAGGGTGAAGTCCGGAATGTTATGGATGGATTCAGATAGTTCACATTATCTTTATCTATAAATACATATTATCATAAAACAAAGTCGCTTTTCGTGTCTGTGTGCCCACTTAGATTTTCTAAATTTTACAATTACGTTTGATGCGGTTTTCACCATAATTTAGATCATTTACCAAAGGTACAGTATGATTTAATTTAATTTCAGTATATCATAAAGATGTATTGTATCTTATTGCTATATTTTCTTTTATATTATGTCCTTAAAAAAAAAACTATTTCCATAATTTACCAAAATAGTTTAAATTTTTCTTTGAACAACTATTATTAATCATTTATGCTTTGGTTTTCTACAAGTGAAAGAGTACACCTACTTAATACCTGATTTTGAACTTTATTTATTTGTAAAGTGTATATCTTTTGTTGGAAATCATAAATAAATAATTAATATTATACTTAGATGTAGCACAGAAATTGTGATATATTGAGAAGTCTCTATTGCATCAGAGCAAAGAGGCGGATCGCTAGTTAAAATAATTTCAAGATTTGATTAAGTAATAACAGCCGCACCGATCGATAAATTAGGTTATGCTACGCTTGTGACTGTCAGTAATTTTGACATTCGGAAAGTGCTGATTCTCAGCCTAATTTGGATAAATGAATTTAGATTTTCAAACAAGCACTAGCCTCTTGCAAAAGGGTTAATTTAATAGAATCAAATCATATAGACTTACCTAGATCTCTGTCTTGATTTATCGCAACAAATAAAAATAATTTTAATCAAAACGCCTCAAAAATATCATTCTTTGTAGAATGTATGTACCGTCAACAAAAGAGATAAGTATTCAGGATCGTCGGATAGTTTAGTAAGAAACCCGATGAATGTTGTCGACTGAAATTTAATTTGACAAATGAGCTGTTTGTTTTCTATTAATATAACTAAATTTTATTCGAAAACATACATCGGTTTCTTACTAAACTTCAACAATATTGGACGATCCTGCATACTTATCTTTTTTGTTGACTGTACCTTCGTTACTACCGAAGTGCAGTTTGCTGCAGCCAGTTCAGAAAAATCTCTAAAAGTTACTAAGTCGGATAAATTTAATGTTCACTAGTATTGCCTCAATAAACTTAAGGCTTTACTTGAAAGCTTTGATGAGAGTCAAGACTGCAATAGGGAAAATAAAAGTGTAAATTTTTTCCACAGAACATTTATCAGTTACCGTCTAGTTTTTGCCCGCGGTTTGCCTGCGTGGTGGGTCGTTTATTTAACGAGAAGGAAACGTGTAGGTACAGTGATGGACGGTATGTCTATGAAAACCAAAAGTGTATAATCAGGCCTCGAATTCTTTTGATAAGGTCTAAAAAGTTAGTAAAGAACATTTTCGAAATGTCTTGTTTAAAAAAACGATAACTGGAAATCTCTGTTTCTATGGAAATTTTTAAATCGGTCTAATTTGACTGTAACACTATTCTTCGCAAATGTTCTTAACTAAGTTTTTAGATCTTTGTATTCTGCTTATGCGTACGAAGATTCATTTAAATCGGTTCATTCATTTCGAAAAACAAGGGCTTCAAAGTTTGTATGAAATGCCGTACGTTGTAACGCTCTTAACGTGCTTTCTGAGGCACGGACGGATCATCATATGTACCTAATTGATAGTCACCTATCCACGGAACGACCTGGGAAAGCGTAGCTTAACTTTCGTTCGACCCGTGTGGCTGTTATTATTTAGCCACGAGTTGTCCATTCTCTGCACACAATATTAACCTATAAAGTAAACAAATAACCCGCCTTTTCCCCTTTAAAATAAAACAACCACATGCCATTAGCAAAATGACAGCGCCTCTTAAAAAGAGTAATATTTTCTAAAAAATTCCATAAGCTACGTACACAATACGGGGTACTTACCGATGAGAAAGAGGAAGCCATGTAGAAGAGATAGGCATAAAGCGGATTTTACTCCGCTCGCTGTGTGCCCCATTACAACCAAGTCGCCGAGCGGGATCGCTGGAATAAACGGGAACTGTTAGTGATTATTCATCTGGTGTTCGTGTCTTAATAATATTGAGAATAGGGTTTATTTTTGTTTTAATGGTTTTTTATAGATTATGATGATTTGCATGATACTCAATAATAACTTTTTAGGCAATTTTTATTATCACTTAGGGCAATTTTCGCCAATTAAACTGAACGCGTTAAGCCGCTAAACCGCGGTCAAAAGCTGTCAGTATTCTTTCAATATTCTATTGGAATAATGATACCTACTGACAACTCTTGACTGCGGTTTGCAACGCTAGATAGATATAGGTAGTAATTTGTATTAAGAAAAATGGATGTTTGATTATTTTCAAGGTTTGTCATGGAAATCTAAAAAAAATAATAATGAGCATAGAGTTCAAGAATCATACGCATAAACTATAGATCTGACCAAGATTATATTTGGATTTTAAAGAGACTGTGACCTGTGAGTCTGTTTCGGCCTTTCTTCTCAGAGTAGTCAGTAGTCAGATAGAAACCGGCGACCTCATCTAGTTTTTAAAATATGATTGACATGTAAAAGTGTTTGTACAAATCTACTTACATAAAAAAATGATTTATAATTTTAATCTAAATGTAAATTGCCACGGTGACGAAACGCCGAATACTATTACAAATTATTCTAAAATTTAATCTAATATTAGTGGATTTTGATCACTAATAGTTTTTCTCACCTCTTTTCAATGTTAATATTTGATAAAAAATGTAAAGAAAACTCATCAAAATATTATTTACTATTCTCAGATTATCCAGCTTCTCGAATATCTTTCGCCTAAAATGAAACTCGACACATCAAACCCACGGCGACACATTAGTAAAGATTCCATCATATTAAATTAGAATGGGTACAAAAGACCGACATTAAGTGAAATCCCAATTTCGGAAATGAAGACACACTCGTAATTCGATTTGTCTCTACGAATGTGATGACAGTTTGGATCAAACCTTTTTTGTCGTATAGTTTGAAACATGTACTCAATACGAGAATTTTGATTGTCGAATAGATCAAATAAAGATAGGTAGGTCTGTACATGTCTTTGTGTGATAATGTATGCTTTGATCTTCAACTGTTTTTCAAATATACGTAGGTTGTATCGTCTCCCGTTTGTTTTATCAGAACAGCGAATTGTTCATCTTTATTTACCAGTCTGGCATTGAATTTATTTTTCTAACTTTATTTTTCTTTTTATTGTACTTTTACAATTTTTTTCTTTGTACAATTTTTATAATCGTTCGTGGAGCTCTTACCTACTATCACTATGTTTTGTGATAATTCGACACTAAGCAAAACAAGTTCTATGATAATCTTTCAATATTTTTTATTAATAGTATACTAGCTTCTGCCGGCGATTTCGTCCGCGTGAAATTTCTTGTTCCCCCGACCCAACCCGTCGCATCGCATCACCTGCCCGCGCTATCACTTCATTTTCGATTAGCGTTATTTCTGACCTTCTTTTGTTTTGCTCGGTTCCTAAGTGTCATTTATTTGTAGCCACATTATTACAAATTATATGAACATTTGAGAAGCTCTACATGTTTTGTGATTACTTATTTGTTTGTTAATCCTTCTATATTTGTGTTAAAATGTTGCTTCATTAATGGTCGAGTACACTAATCCCCTGTCTATCTAAAACATCGCCTGATAAAAAGTATTCAACGAAGTTTAACATTCACGTCCTTATGCCGGTTGTTATCTTCGTTTAGGTATTTTTGTGGGTGTGTGTGTGTGTGATAAAAACACATTCTTTTATGTAGGCCGTAAACAATACGGCCGTGTAATGTTTCAGTAACATGATTCCACGAAATGAGGCTTCTGTGGACTACTAATAAAATAAAATATAAGCACAAGCTTTGTTTAGAAATGCATTTTTGTGAAATTATGTCTGTTACTCATGTTTTTTTTTTTAAATTTTAAGGAAAATTACAGTTTCGTTTAGGTTCATTATACATCTGGCTATCAACATACTATGCACCTGACCTGAAAAACCAATCAGCCAGATTATTCGGTCAATAACTCACCGTGAAAATTTAGGTGAAGTGAACTTGAAGTTAGCTGTCAATAATGTCAATCCTTAGCATCTTGTGGAAAGACTGCTTCACATAAGTTTTCATTGTGGATTTTTTACAGAAAAGATCGTAAGGTCACTAAATGGACTTCTAAGGCGTCCCCCCTCTCGGCGTTTCCCCTCATATCTGCCTTGTACCTAATACTTGTAGTATGTCAGAATCGAAACAGGTGGCATTCATTAGTTTCTGCCTACCCCCATAGCAAGGAGGCGTGAACTTTCGTGTCAGTTGATTTAAAGAATTCCACCATCATTATTAAACTAGATGCAATTTGTATCTGGAATGTCTAATGTACCATACAAACCTACTTATAACTAATAGAATATATTTTTGATGGCCCAGTGATTAAGGTCTCATCTCCCATACTACACTAAGTTGTGGGTTAAAATCCGGGCAAACTAATGTGACTTATCTACAATATTCAAAGTCCTGACTTACTGATATATCAACGCACAGCCTAAACCGCTGGTCCTAGAGACATGAAATTTGGAGAGTGTGTTCTTTGTGAAGAGTAAGTATTCACTAAGAAAGGGTTTTTCGAAATTCCACCCCTAAATGGGGGGAGGGTGAAATTTCACGCGAACGAAGTCGCGGGCAGAAGCTAGGAGTTAATATAAGTCTGTAATCGCCAACCCAAGCAAGCGTGATGGTCAATACTCGTGCCTTCTCTGTAATGAGAAGATTCCGCAACCGTTCTAAGACCGTTTCTAAATCGAATTACCAGTAACTATTTTGAGAGCTATTATTAAATATTAATACATAAACCAAATTGTAGTTTTGACGACATTGCATTGACACGGGCTGGTATTAGTTCTTCGAATGTCCGTAATGAAAGGAGAAAGTAAATCAACACTGCGGGCCTCATTAAAGAAGAAATAATTATTAGTTTGCTTGTTAAGCTTGCTGCAGACTTGCAAAGTTATCAGTATAAGTTCGTAACACGTCATTAAGGCTTTGTCTTATCTAATCTATACTCATGCCCGGTTTCACTAACAGTATATGACACGTAAAATAAACCTTAAATTAAAGCACGCCTTGGATTTTCAGCTTTGACCGCTGAGCCGAGAGTTAAAAATCCAAAAGCGTGCTTTAACGGGCATTAGGTATAGTCGGTTAACAGTTGCACTCTGTAGTAACGCAAGATAGTCGTCCTGTCCTATTGTTTACGGGTATTTTTTTAAATTTTATTGCTAAATGGGCCCGCTCTTGACCCCGATCACGCCTGATGGAAAGTAATGGATGATTATTATTTAAATGAAGCTGTTTACGTTATTCGAAGTTAAGATTCATTGCGATTTAGTAGGTACGGTACTTATTATTTTATTTGAGCAGGCCGAAACGACAGTCAATTAACAGTAGAAACTGGTCCTGGTACGCAATAGGTAAACGAATCTAATGATCTCTGAATATGATTGAGGAGAAACAGACGTCAATTCTCAACAAAAAACAAAAAAAAAAAACGAAATTGTTCAAGTTACTTTGTATCAATCACAATTCAGTTTTCCACCAGCGAACTCAAGTTGAAATCCTCTACTTATGAATTTGTTTTAAGCTTAATTTAAGTAGTACCTACATCGAAAGTCTCCAAATACAAATAGTAATAACCGTAGGAGCCGCATTTTCACAGACGAAAGCGTAAGTTCACAGTAAGTTTGCTCTACGAGTCTCAGCCTTAGAGACTTCCTTTACTTTATGTACAAAGCCTTAAACAACTAGGTAAGTGGCTCTGTTTAAGTTACCCCTTTTCTTCATACAAGTACCCTAACAATGTTTGCGTATGTCGATGAACACAGAACATAAGTTTTGTCTGTATTTGCGAACAATCTATGGTATTGTTCCCTGCTTATTGTTCAATATATATAGTTCTACATTGAGTTTGTAGCGGATGGAATTGTAATAGCGTAAGTATCATAATTCTCTTTTGAATTGTGTGAGCGATGTGTGAAATGTAGGCACCTAATTAGGTATTTTGTTTGTTTTAGGTTTCCCAAATAATTATTAGGTCCCGGGAAAGGATATGATAAGAAACTGTCGTTTGTGTTGCCTGAGGGCGAAATTAAAGGCTTGAAATGTTTGAATATCCAATTTCAGGCAGTTAATTAAAATATTTGTACAAATAAACTAACTACACATCTTGTTATTTTTTGTGTGTAAGGATTTTGAGAGCAGTTTACTTCTTCGTGGATTTTCTTTTGTTTATTGTATTCCATCTAATGAAGTTTTGTGGTAGGTTACTTTACACCCAGCTCTAAGTAAGCAACCTAAAAATTTGCTTTTAGCTAAGTACCTATTCTAGGTATGGATGAAAATTATCTGTGTACATGCGACATTATTATTACATCACAAACACAAGTTTCCTATAAGCACTACCAATCTTAGTTCATGCTGCATGTTGTAATACAGAGACCGTACTACAAACTCAAATAAATATTTACTCACATAATTGTATTCAGTCGAGAGTTTAGATGTAGGTACACTGAATGCTTAGATGCATAATTTACGATAGCCTAGGTATGTCTAGGGATTGCCTGTCTGATATTCGCAACCAGATGGTTACGTGCGAAAAATTTATGCGATTTTGGACCAGACCAACGATTGGGCCTTTGAGTTCGTTTTCTTGATTTTTGTACGTAGTTCAATTACTTTTCGCTAGATGTCGTTAATATCAAAATTGTAAGCTATGAATTATCATTATTATCGCAGGTAGGTATGCTGGAAGAGATTTCTTACGAAAAAAGCATCACCTTTGTACCAATTTTTCTGTTTTGTTTTTTTTTCTTGTCTTATAATTATTGTTTGTGTTATTCATTGTTTAAGAACATAGAATAAGTAGATAATTATGTATGTGAAATTAGTCAAAGGTTTATGACATGATATTATTACATTCAGTGTGCTTGTGTGTACGGTTTATTTGAATTGGAAAATGTTAACTGAAATAACTCGTTGTCAAATCCAAACCACAATAGCCTTCTGAATATGTAACCTTAATCACCACGAATGCCAAATAGATCATTTTAAATAATAGAGGTTTCTTGTGGTTCGCGAAAGGGGCTCGTGGCTAACATGCAACATAAAAAGATAAACATAATAACCTACAAGGAAGCATCGAAAATCGTATCATTTTTATATGAACGATGAACAACATAAAATTAAGTCTACAGTAATTAGTTACGAAGAAAATGAATTAGGGAGTGTCCTTGTTCTGGAGTATAGGTGAGAAGGGTGGGCGACTTTATTTATCGAATGGTTTCTGGGCTCTGATCCGTTGACCAATTAATCACTCGGATGGTTCGGTCTCAATTGAACGAGAAAGAAACTCACGTCCACTCGATACTCTAAGGTACCCCACCTTAGAGTTTCGAGTGGACGTGAGTTTCTTTATTACTATAATTAAATAGGACGTATTCCTTCCACAAGTTTATTTATTTTTAGAGGGTTATAATTAACACTCGTTCATTCATATTAGAGTTTGAACATTATTCAGCTTTTTTTTCGCAGTCAGTGCGGTGAAGCTGTCGACTGCCTCGGACACCATGGCCTATCCTGCAGTATAAGCGCAGGCTGGATAGCCCGGCACGCCAGCATTAATGACATCGTCCGTCCCTCCGTTCATCATCCGTCGTGCTCTTGTAACCGCCAGGGTGCCAGTGCTCACTTGGTTTTTCGAGATATCGTCAAGCGGTTAGTCGACTCTTCACGTGACCAGAGGGCTGGCCTATTTATTGGCCAAAGAATTAGCATCGCCATACAACGTGGCAATGCTGCCAGCCTTTTGGGCACTGTTCCTGTTGACAGCGATGCGGACGAATTTTTTGGTGCCATATGATTCTTTTGCTTATTTTTTCATATAAACGTACATATTATTATTTTAAATGTTAGCTTATATTATGTTTTTTTTTGAAGCGATGAATAAAACAATCGATGCAGGATTAGAGCATGCTTGCACTACAATTCACTAAATACGTTTTGTGCTAACGACTTAAAATCATCGTTCTATTTCTGTCAATCATTTGAAGATGACAGAGACAAAATTTTGTTTTTAATATGTTTAGCGCTAAACGGTTTTAGTAATTTGTTGTGCAAGAGGGCCTTAGTACCTAAGCACAATAACTACATGAAAGGTTATAATTTTATTATAGAACATTGAAATACTCGAAGTACCTATTTACATACCCCCTAACTAATAATCATTGTGTAGCATCCCTAACTAATAATCATTGTGTAGTCACACAACGCTTTGTCTTCTTCTTTTGAAAGTAAAATTACTGATTACTGAAAGAGAGAAATCGGTGTGTAACTATTCATCAGAGGGGCAATTCTCGTAATTTTAAGAACGTTCACAGTCTGATCTCAGTCTCAATCTGTCAAAAATACCTCTAATTTCCCTACATTTTGACAGTTGTTTGTCGCTGAGATGAGACTGCGACTAGATTTTGAGCGTTTTAAATTACGAGAATTGGCCTTCTGATTTAATGCGTTTATAAGTAAGGGGGTTTATAAATTAAAACATTATGCACAAGTAAAAACCTGGAATTTTATACCAGTCAATCTTAGGGTGACTCAGAGACAAAACATGGCAGGTACAGTATAATCCGCTACAGAAAAGATAAAGAAAAAAAAAACTCGTTTTGGTACCCATTAAAAAGATAAAAAAAGGTTTGCTATTGTCTCATGTTGCCCGATTGTCATAAAATAAAAACATTCAATATAAGAAGACCTAACTTTTATGTAAGGTATTAACTTGAAACGACAGCTTAATTTTATTCAAGTTATTGCTTTGTGTCTTTGTGTCCTTGGTTCCTTTCGGCGTAAATAGGATTACTATTATGTAGGGAAAAGTTTTGCTTGTTAGGTATTTATAGAAAAAATTACATTTATTTGGTTAAATAATTTGCCGAGAAAAATGCCAATCCACTCATTCTGTTTTTTTATAAATGCGATTCAAGATAACTATGAGATTACCAATAGATTCTTTCAAGAGAATTCGTATTAACTTAGTTGTTATGAGTAATTGAGAATAGAATAGAAATAATAAATTAATGGAAACATCAATGGTCATTGTTGAATAAAATATGCTCCTTTTAGGGTCTTCCTCATGAAGATACCATCATGTTATAGTCTATTGTTAAGCTTTTTAGTAATATTAATACCTTGTTACTCTGAGAGAACCGGAGTTACTGGACATAGCTTGCAAATTAAGCAAGCTGAAGTGGCAGTGGGCTGGCCATGTTTGTCGAAGGACCGATGGCTGGTGTAGCAGACAACTCCTGGAGTTGAGACCGCGTATCGGCAAGCGTAGTGTGGGACGCCCCCCGCTGGACTGCCGACCTCAAAAAGGTGGCTGGGACAGACTGGATGCGAAAAGCCGAAAACAGGGTGTTGTGGCTCAGCATGGGATAGGCGTATGTCTAGCAATGGACTGCAATAGGCTGAGTTGTTTTTTTTTTATTTTTTTGAACAAGTTTCCGGTTACAACGAGACTATATACTGGAAGAGGCCAGTGATCAACGCTGCGTGGTGCAACGTATTTTCTCTCAATAAAGTCCGCCTTTGTACAGTTTTTACTTGTGCATAAAGTTTTAATAAATAAATAAATGCGCAGCGTCGTTTCTCGTCGCGTCTCAGTGTGAGCTGACCCTTACGATCATAATATTATATCACGACTTGTTTCACAACTTTACAAACTGACCAACATAATATATTATTATAATATAATTATTATAACTCTGAAATCCAGACTTATAGTCGGTAGTCAGTTTGTAAAACTGGTTTAGTCATAATTTCCCACATACCACGTAATACCACTGTGGCAACTAACGCATCCTCCGCGCGCTGCGCATAGATACGGAACACTGACGTTTGGCGTTGACGTGTGTTATGAAAATTGTACATATTATAATTGATATTTAAATACAAAATTAGTCAGTCTGAATTCGAGTTTTATTCTTAAGAATCCTCTCTCTTACATGGTAAATTGACAACTTCACTACGTTATAATATAAAACAGTAAATACTTTTACACGTGTCTTCCTATACATGTGTTAATATTAATTGTAGACTAGTAACAATGCTAAGTCGTATCTCAACAATAATTACGATACAGATGCTACCTGATTATTGGCGAACTTGTTTAGAGCTAATCATCAACGGCCAGTTAATTGGCAATTACATACGTAATGTAAATGTATGCCACAAACAAGTCTCTTGCGGCCATGTCTTCTATTTGTATAGTAATAAAGTATATGTTGACAACTGGAATGTATGGCGCAGCGTGATAATTACACAACAGTCTGGATCTAGGTCCTGAGTTGGTTTTTAGCATCAGAATGCTTATAAATCATAACACATAACCTCACGACTGAATTTACCAGGTAAATACACTATACCTACAGCACCTAATTTGTTAAAAATAGTCGTAATACAATCGCCAATACCCAGTATTTTTTGTGCATTATTATCTGGAATGGCAATTTATGCCAAATGTACAAATAAAACCAACAAAAAAATGTTACTCTGAAACAAATTAGTTTCTGACTCGAAAAAGCTTTCGGAGGCGTAGCGACTACGCAACCGTAGCACTGCTACGGCGTAGCTTACGCTACGAACGAAGTTGCGACGCCGCTGTATAGCATCCCCTACAATTATTACTCTCCATGTTGCAAAACTAAATCAGGGTAAGTATTACTAGAGCTGAGAACTATGTACCTCGTTAGCAGGCTGGGAAAATACCAGGACAAAGAAAATTTTCCTTTACCCATGTTACAGTATTTTACGACTTCGCAAACTTACTTAAAATCCCAATTATTTAAGTGTTTCAGCGGGGAGCGTAAGCACCGGAACTCAACTTCAAGTTTAAGATGTCTCGTTTCTTAAGTATGAAATACGTACTATGTAAGTAAACTTGAGATACAGCCTAAGTTTTATTAACCAACTACGTACATATGTATGTACATGCATAGATTTGCCCTGTGGTCGTGTTCTGAACTTAGAAGTTATGCCATCTCAAGGGAATTACGTACTACAAATTCCATTTGTTCTTCGATATTTTTTTATATAAAGTTCTTTGTATTTTGTCGCGATATTAAGTTGTCCTTGAAGACGTGACGTAAAATTTTATTGGAATCTTCTACCTACAAAAG
Organism: Gortyna flavago; assembly: GCA_963669345.1. Taxonomy (NCBI): domain Eukaryota; kingdom Metazoa; phylum Arthropoda; class Insecta; order Lepidoptera; family Noctuidae; genus Gortyna; species Gortyna flavago. The sequence continues at coordinate 15,659,107 of OY770129.1, forward strand.
TGTCATCTAAAAGGTCTCCTTATATAGTGAGAACAGATTTCCCGTTCTTATAAGACAATAGAAACTTGCTACTTATTTAATATTGAACGCGGAAGTATAATATTTTAAGAAAAAAAAAAAACTGTATCTGTGTGGTGGTCTGTAGTTTCTGCCCACATACTTACGCTTTAATAATAAACGTATTACATCAGATGAATAGTTGATTTCTCTTTTTCAGTCGTCAGTAATTTGTTTTTCGAAAGATGACAAAGCGTTGTGTAAATATACAGACGCTATACAACGTTTATTAGTAAGGGGGATAGAATTAAGACGTCAGTGTATTTAGGAATTCATCTTTTTTAAAGATAGCGCGGAGCAGTTGTAGCCCAGTGGTAAAGGACGCGACTTACAATTTGTAGGTCGTGGCTTCAAACCCAAGGAGGCACTTTACTTTGTGTAAATTGTTCCATCACCACTGCTCTCAAAACCTAACCCAACATAGTTGGGAAAAGGCTAGGCAGATGATGATGATGACCGCTGCTTTCAAAACGGTGAAGGAAAACATCGTGACAAAACGGCATGACCTAGCACCAAAAATTCGAAGACATGTGACATCCATCAACTGGAAATAAATCCGCGTGGTGGTTTTTGGCCCACTCCTTATCACAGAGAGGAGGCCTGGTCCCAGCAGAGGGAACATTATAGGCTGGATTGTGCTATATTTTAAACATTTGCAAGAAAAACATACCTACAGACTATCTTTATGCTATTACTTCCCTAAATTACTTCTGTAACTAGAAACATATATTTTAGGGTTTAAGTTTTCCCTGGAGAACCAAACCACTGACTGCAAAATATTATACGAAACAGTTCAAGACTACTTTTAGCCCAAACCTAATACATATAAATCTAATATATCTCGCCTCTCTGGACAAAGCTTAATAACTCCAGAGACAAAAAGCGGCCAAGTGTGAGTCGGACTCGCACATGACGGGTTGTTTATCACCGTAAAATAATTTTTTTTTTTTAAATAGTTTGTTAAAAAAATATGTTTCTTTTATGGAGTTACTTGTTTGGAGGTATGTAAGTTTAATGTAAAAAAAAATAAAAGGGTGCCCTTTTATTTGTACTTAGCTTTATTTTTATTATTTGTTGTTAAAGCGGCCATGTAGTACACCTACACATGCACTGTGTGAATTTCAAGTGTCTGCCTATTACGGTTCACAAGATACAGCCCTGTGATTGGCAGACGGACAGACGGACGGACGGATGGCCACCGGAGCCCTGATAATAGGGTCCCGTTGGCACCGTTATCCTACGGAACCCTAGAAATGAAAAGAAGAGAACTGTCTAGATTTCACAAGATAACTCCTCATGATTTATGATGTACTTCATTGTCCAATGTTTGTTACGACGCCGACGTATGAAAGATGGCCGCCTTAAGTTTTATGATTGAATGTCTGTTAAAGTGGCAGATTTTCCTTTTAATTTATATTTGGATAACTGGACTTTTTGCTTAGGTTTTGCGATAAATACTAGGTTTTTGTAGTCTAACTATTATTTTACAATGCTAATTAAATACTGTCAGGGAAATTCATTGTTTATCAAATTGACACACTACGTCAATTTCCTTATGTCAATTGCCTTGTCATGCAACTGTCATTAATTTGTGATTTGGATATACGGGCAATTCAAGTAGGTTGTCAATTTGGTGAACCATTCAATTTCCCTGACTTTATTTTCTGATTTAATCTTCGACACGTCTAAAGAAAACCCGAAAAAATATTATAACTTTAAAAAAAAAAAGTTTTTATAACTTTTCAATAGTGCTAGTCACTTTGAAATCGACTAATTACCATTGAAATAAAAAGATATTATAAAAAATAACTTAATGAACTGTTTGACCTAAACCCGCACTTAAGTCATACTTTTTTGTCACTTAAGTAGTAAATTTTTATACAGAAGAGCGTGACTTTAGTGCGGGCTTAGGTCAGACGAGTTATAAAATAATATACGATGCGTGTGACGTCACTCGTATCGTAATGTACCTACTATCTTTTGTTTATGTACACACACGCGTATTATTTTATATTATGTAAGGTAGGACGCGGCGCGGTGTCCCAGTTAAGCGAATTTATTAAAGCTAGGTCTACATTCAATAAACCCTTGATTTAACTAGGTTTCAGGCCAACGATAAAATAGGGACCTCTACCTGTCTATAGGTAGGTACTTACTTGACTTACTAAAGTAACATGGTTGACTAGTCCGATTTTCGATTGTTTTTAGCGTTCCGTACCCAAAGGGTAAAAACGGGACCCTATTACTAAGACTCCACTGTCCTTCTGTCTGTCTGTCACGAGGCTGTATCTCATGAATCGTGATAGCTAGATAGTTGAAATTTTCACAGAATGTGTTTCTGTTGCCGCTATAAAAACAAAATACTAAAAGCAGAATAAAATAAATAATTAAGGGGCTCCCATTTCAACAAACGTGATTTTTTGACGTTATTTTATAAGTGGTGTTAAATATTGCATGGTGGAACGGAACCCTTCGTGTGCGAGTCCAACTCGCACTTGGCCGGTTTTTTTTAAACGCAAATAATACAGTAATTTTTCGATATTTTTGTTTTAAATTGCCGATATTCAGTCAGTAGACCGATGGGCCGAAAGGTTCTGGATTAGCGACCGCGTACCGCAAGATGTAGCGTTGGAAGGCCTTACACTAGGTGGACCGATGAAGATGACCTTCTGAAGGCTGCGGAAATTAGCTGGATGCGAGAAGCACAGAACCGGTCGAAGTGGCTTTGTTTCGGGGAGGCCTATGTCCAGCAGTGGACGTCTTTCGGCTGAAATGACGATAATGATGATGCAGTCAGTCCCGCTAAGCAGGGCTGATTTCCCAGAATACGGTGACAGACAGGGAATTAACTTAAGTAGCTTAACTCGAGAAGGTAGTTGTAATAATTGATTGATAGGTCTTTGAATATTATTATTCTATTATCTTATTTACCTCATCGTTTTTGTCGTGTTTGATGAGAGGGGTAGGCAAGGAGGCGCGGGTGAAACTTGATTGTTTTCTGTCTTTATGCGCCCCCGTATGGGGGAATTAAAATAACTCGAGAATAGGTATTATAATTGATTGATAGTTCGTTGAATATTATTATCCTATTATCTTACTTGTATTTACCTTATCGTTTCCCTTAGCAAGGGGTGAACCGAGTTACCTCTTTAAATCTTAGTAATCGCATTATGTGGGACGAATTTGCGTAGAAGTTTAAGCGTCTACAATATCGGATTATTTACACGACAGGTTGGTTGACACGACGTGACACGTCGCTAAGCTAGGACCCAGTCTTATTACTAGAATATTATGTTAAAGAAACAGAGATATGATCTTTATTACGGCAGTCACTCGGGTCATACGAAACGTATATAAAAATAATGAGGACAGTAAAATTCGTAGCTTTTATACGATCCGACATTAATATTTGATAAATCAAATCTTCAACCAAAGCGGGTCAAACTCAAACTCAAAGCATTTATTTCAAATAAATCAATTACAGGCACTTTTGTATTGTCAAGGAGTCAGTCAGTCAGAAAGAAAAAAAAAGTAACCTTAGAGAATCGCGCCTGTGGAGGCCATATATTGCTCTGATGGCTCTGTTCTGCAGAATAAAAATAGAATCGATGTCTGCAGCCCATCCCCATAATAACCTCCCAACCGATTTCGGTCACGGTAGCCAATCTCAACGGAGATTAGCCAGGTACGCAGGAGATATTTTAGTGCACAAGTGTGTGCGTAAACACAGGTGCACTATCTGTTCCTATATTCTCATAGACGACCGGAGAGAGACCAACGGCTTTACGTGCTTTCCGAGGCACGGGGGTATTAAACCGCCAACTTAAAAACTACGTTCTGTTACTAAGAAATTCCTAATGAAAAACTGAATAACACTTTACCCGACCAGGGAATAGAACCCAGGACCCCACCCACGCTCAGCTGTCGCGCTTGCGACCATGAGGCCAACGATGCAGTTGATACCGTAAGACATGATACTATGAAAGTAATTGAAATAGCTTCGCGCTATCTACATTGGTATATTGACGGATTTTTCTTACAGCATATGCTGCTGAACTTAGCGTCCTGCAAGAGATGATAAAGAGGACCCCATTACAGCCTTGAGTAGAGCGTGATCCGCAGGAAAACAGTTTTATCGACGAATTCTTTGTTCAAGACTATGTCACTATCACTATTTTTAACATTCGGAAAAGCAAACCTTATGCATTTACTTTTTTCCCATTTAATACTAAATTATTAGCAGTGAACCAATTTTGAACCTGCAGTAGTCCCTTAAAGAAACTTCGAAAAAAATAAATTCGACGATTAGCATTTTTTTGATTTATTGAATGATTGAATTGAATGATGCTAAAATTGTTACTATATTATTATGTATACTTAGGTTAAGGGTCTATGGGTAAATCGATGGGTCTTTGTTACCTGAAAACAAATGGTGTATTATTATTATTAATAATTAGTAAAATAATTTATATGGATTTACATACTAATATGCAGTCATAAACTCGAGCCTGCCATGAGTATACTATAGACAGAAAGCCACCAGTTGTTTTGATTACTTTACAAAGAAACTACCAATTTCGAGTAAAATTTTCAATACCCGTGATTTACCACGCAAGAAGCAAAAACATGGTACAGAAAATACAGGTTAATTAAGTTAATTAAGTACACGTTCTGACAATCATTCTCAGCTAATTTCAGTGGCGCATGTAGTGGGCAGGGTAGGATAGATTGCGCTTGTCATGTTGTGTGTGAATTAGCTGGCGTATCGCGTACACACAGTGGGCCATGCAACCACCGAGACTGACAGTTGATTATGTCGCTTCGTGCTTCAAAGAGGGAGCGAGACAAGGTGTTAATTTGTTCAATTTTAATTGATCTATCGTAGTTTTTCGAAGAGAGTGAGTCGTGAAAGGCCATGATTAGTCACACGCAATCATAAGACAAACATATCTATCGATATAATTACGACGTCATGTTCTGCTAGAATTAGCTGGCGTATATACAGTGGGCCATGCAACCACCGGGACTGACAGTTGATTGTGTCGCTCTCTCGTGCTGCACAAAAGGATCGAGACTAGGTATTAATTTGTTTGATTTTAATTTATCTATCGTAAAGAGTGAGTTGTAGTGAAAGGTATTTGTTAAACTCAATCTCAAGGCAACATACATTGTGTATACTGGCAATTTTAATTTCGTTCACGTGAAATATTTTATCCTTGAGTGACCTATTTTCGGAGGAATTTATGAAAATCTTTCTGAGCGGATGCCTTTGTCTTTTTAAAAAACTTGCTAAAAATGTCAACCTTGTCTATTTTTGCCCAGATATTTCATAATGAGCTATTCTATCAGTGGTATTTGACCTTCATAGTTGTGCGTGTACCTTTCCGAAAATGTTTGGGCTCTCGTTTACGATTTAATAAACGTACTACGGACGTGTAATTCAAAATAAACAGTACATGTTTTATCTTTTGCCTACGTAAGTTCAACCTGAAGGTGATAGTCACCCAACTGCCACAAAATAGTTATTTCAATCACAGCTACAAAATATTACATCAAGCGCCACAAAGCAAAAAGCGCTGTAAAGCCATCTCCAGCGGCCGCTTTAACAATTTCACAAAACGCGGAAATTGTACAAAAAGCCCTGTGGTCGGGCGAGCTCATTTTTATTCAAACCGATTTTCATGCAGCGTTTATGGGTCCAACTTTCGCAAACCCTGCCTACACCGGCTGGCAATAATTGCTTGTTGTAACTTTTTTGTTTAGTAGTCTCGTATCTTGCGCCGTTTTGGGTAACTGGTGTTTCCTTAAATTGAAATGTTATGTTTCTGTGATATGAATTTTCGTTGGTAAGAATTTGTTTTGTTTTTGTGCAAGTTTCGAGGTTATATTTTTGAATTTATTTTTGTTGGAAAAAGTATTAATATTGAGGTAAAAATTTGAAAAAGTTCGCGTAGGCTTACACTATTCTTAGCACAGATGCTTAAAGTTCAAATACTAAAACATGAAAGAAACATTCTCAATAAATGCGTTAATTCATGTCGTATTTTGATAACAGACAGCTCTCAGATAGTACCTAATTTAATATTTTTTGTGTTTAAATTGGCTAAAATCTTCATACCACCTAAATACTTAAACCTTGAAACAGTATTTACCCTTTAAGTAGAAAACGACAGAAGATTAGGCTATCCTTTAATAAACGGAGAGCTCTGTTCAGCACCAAATACTTTAAATATATTAAAATCCTGGGTTATTCCACAAATCCCCATTAAAAATCCCCATCAATGGAGATTTGTGAACTTTTTGTACACAAATCCCCAATTCCCCATTGAAGTCTCATAGAGTCCTACATAATGGGAATTTGTGGAAAAAGTTCACAAATCCCCATTGGCTTAAAATTAAAATACAAACAACATATTATATAATAACCATGACGTCTTTAATAACCCAAAATCCTCACCTCCTGCTTAGAGGATTGTCAACCTTTTTAATTTTTAAACCTAATCCTCAAACCATTGCTTAAAACGTGTGCCACACAGAATTTTGTGAATTATTCAGGATAAAGGAGATCTTCATTTAAGTAAAAGTGTTTTACCGCTTTTACTGGTAAGATGTAATTGTTAGTCTTTTAACATAAAGGGTCTGGTCAAACCAATTAAGGATGATTTAATTTTAAATTCTGCACTTGTAAGTTTCAGTTTTGAATGTTTTCAATATTAGACGGAGTTTAAGCAGTATTATCATTGATGAGAAAAGATAAATAGCCATAGCAAAGGACTTAATCACGAAAAAAATGCTCAAAACACGAAACATCGGACCCGAAAATCAAATAACTAATCTTATAAAACCAGACAGTCTCACCCCTTGAAATATTATTACACTTTTAAAAGATTCTTATAAGCCAACAATTCTTCTGTGATTTATAACTATCATCAATCTTGAATACAAATTAGATCGCGACCTTGCTAGTCGTACAGACGCTTGTCGATCTCAATATTTTACCAAAAAAGATGAATGTAAAGGCCTGACCTAACGTGCCACAACCACACCACACCACAGCGACTAAAATATCGCTGGACAGTGGTTTAAGAATGACGTCACTGCAATTGTCTTGCGTTATGGTAGCCCCAAAATACGTATGGTTGCGATGCAGGAATAAAATTTCGGAGAGGTACCAAGTTTGTGGTTTAAACTTGCGTTTCTGCTGCAATGTCGTCGATGTTGACCCAGATTTTGAACAGTCGGTGAATACGACTGTACTGTCCTACACGACTGACGTGTGGATGAAGCTACACGTTATTTTATTAACTTTTATTAACACTCTTATAAACGAATTACAGTAATTAAAAACCGACACAATTACACTTAAAACAGAAAAATATAAAATTATAAACCTGACCTTTATAATTTTATATTTTATTTTTATTAAAACATCAAAAAAATATTAAATGATAATATATTTATTTTTTTACTACATTTTTGCTACTGTGGTTGTTTTGACGCGTCTGTATACCCCCTAACTTATTTTTATTCATCCTTTTTAGAGAGGTAGAGTTGAAACCCCGCTCGAGTGGGAAACTGAGTTAATTAGGCCCTTTTCTTCACCTCATTCAAATTGAATTATGTGGGTTTTGAAGGAAAAAGTATGCTGGTGTATACAGTGCCTAATGGTTAGTAAAATATTTTGATGGTGCTTCGCGTCGAGTGTTTGGCATTCAACTGGCCAAGTATTTTTAGTCTTTGTTGATTATTCCTGTTTAAAGTTTTTATAAAAGAATGAACGGTACGGCTGGTCCATAAATTCAAGGTCGCTCAGCGAGCTTTGGAACTGGCTATGCTTGGAGTCTCTCTAAGGGATCGAATCCGCAACGAGGTGATCCGGCAGAGAACTAAAGTTGTCGAAATAGCTCATAGAATAAGCAAGCTGAACTGGTAATGGGCCGGCCATATTATCCGTAGAAAAGATGACTGTTGGAGTAGACGTGTTCTTGAGTGGAGACCGCGAATCGGTAAACGTAAGGTGGGACGCCCTCACGCTAGGTGGAGCGATGTTCTTCACAGGATGGCTGGTCGCGGCTGGATGTCAGTTGCCGAAAATGGAGTTGAATAGCGTGCAATAGGAGCTGCCTATGTCTAGCAGTGGACTGCTATAGGCTGATGATGATGATAAAATAATTAAAATGGTATGGAAGTCAGAACAGATAATATTTATCTCTTTTCTGAAACAAAATTTTGTTCATTATGCAAAGTATAAGATAACAAGTTATAAAATTTACAGCACAAGCATCAATCAAAATAGCTTTCAAAGTTTTAAAACACAGGGCGGATAATAATTCTTTGGGCATCTTGTTCGCGTCCTGTCTGGACTAAAGTATAAATCTTCAACTATTCCCCAAGGGAACTAAATACTGGCCTTGTTCCTTGAAACTTTTACTCTTATGTTTTCTTATTAATACTCAATCGACCTTAACTCAAAACACACAAAAGAAATCAAACACAAAAGGGCACAGAATGATCGAAATTTAACCTGGCAACATACATACCTTCAATTACATAATACTTAACCTAAAAAAATACCTTTCATTTACTTACGGTATACGTACAATGGGCCGTCTAACCGTTGTTCAAGCCCGTATCGTTTCAAAGTACTCAGAGCTCTATGTGGAAGCAACGTGTATCAATAATGTATAAGCGTAATTTACATTTAATGTACAGGTTTAAAATGTACTCGGAGGTAGGTAGGTACCTTTTTATAGAATTGAACGTGCTGCGAATTAATTTATGTAGGTAGCATAGACTTATAAAAAAAGATGGACTACGCGCCATGCATATCGAAAGTGAAGCACAGTAAGTATGCCGCTAGTGCAAACACGCCTCACGCTCACATTTACATCATAGTATGCCGACCGGCCGCTATTACGTTACACGACAGCGTCAATCGTCAATCACGCACACATAGATCGGTACGGTGTTCATTTTCGATATGCGTGGCACGGAGTCCATCTTTTATTATAAGTCTATGATAGGTAGGTACTTTGTCCGTGTGGTGCCGGATTTAAAGAATAGCACCACCACCATACTTCCGCTGGGTGTCGTAAAAGTCGAGAAAGGGTCGTACCGGAGAATGGGAAGCAGCGTTCTCTATGCATTTCATCACCATACTGGCATTATGGCAACCCACACCCAGACTGACAAACACAAAAAAACACTTGGCCGTACCCGGCGGCCCGCTCAAGCACAGAACCGGTCGAAGTGGAGGTGCTTGGGGGAGGCCTATGTCCAGCAGTGGACGTCGTTCGGCTGAAATCATGATGATGATGAGGTAGGTACTTGGATTTTTTTTGCTAGAAGAGATTTGAAAAGTTTTGCATGGACAGTTGCTTATGAGAAACTGATAGTGTTATAGACTGGTCGCAATAGTTATAGACCATCTTCTCGATCACAATAAAGACATAATCAGACTATAACCACTGCTGGGACACTGGCCTACTCTCTGTAAAATTAAGGGAGTGGGACATAATCCACCACGCGGGCCCAGCGCGGGTTAGGGGATGTCACATGTCTACTGTTCGGTTTCCTCACGATGTTTTCCTTCACCGTTTTGAGAGTACTGGTGATGAAATTAAATACACAATGAAAAGTGCTTGCCTGGCTTCGAACTTACGACCTATAACTCGTAAGTCAGGAACGATACCACTGCGCCACCACTGCTCTTCTCGAACGACGTCTGATAATCTAGTGTTGGACTAATAGCACTGTCATCATGCATATCTCAATAACACTAAAGTTAGTCATAATCGAACGTAATGGTGTGCAGTAATTAATACCTTGGTACCGAATTACCAAATCCCTTTTTAGCAATGGATAAATTGTCGCAAAATCATAATGATAATATTACACGAATATGTTATATCAAATCAAATAATATAATCTGAACTAATATTCGATTCTAATATAAGTCTGTGGCAACTGCAGCCCTCGACAAGTGTCGACTGCCGTCAATGCGTGTCGGCGGCAGACGTCGACAACACACTGCCGTAATTGAACAACGCACTCAAATAAACGAGTGACACGTTGTCGATGGCTGCAGTTGCCTGTCATTGACGCGTGTCGCTCGTGTGTATGCATACCTATTAATCTCTGTAAATACTGAAAAAAAAATTCACCGGGCGCCGACCAAACGCCGACCGCGCAGTGGCGCCCTCATCGTTTGTTTAGGTATTTCTTTTATTTAAGAATGAAAATGCAGAAAATAAGCACGTTAAGTTGTGCTCCACATAAAATGTCTAAAAATAGCTATGGACATTTTCAAAAATTGTTTTTCCGGCAATTTAGATTTTGTATGAAATGCCGTACATCGTAAAGGCTCTTAAAATCTAATCAGTGAAACCTTATTAATACCCACTCCACCCCACTCTCAAACCTGTGTAGCCGTAATATCTAAGATGCCTGATATTGTAAGATAGACGCGCAGACTTCAGCAACAGCTTAACATGCTCTCTAAGGTGCTCAGATAAATTGATTTAGCGGTAGCAATTTATTGCTCATGTGTTGTATAAGAGAAGAATTTTACTCCTAGGGAATTGGAACTACGAGCGTTATGTTCGAACTTACTAACAAGTTACAAAAATCGATTAGGAATCGCAGACTAAGTTATACTGTAAATAAATTTGGCTGCTGAGGCACTCAAATCCTATAGGAATTACATCATACACCTTTATAAAAAGTATTTATTGGATAAAAGCAAAATATAGTCTTGAAGAGAATTGTAGCGCAGGGGTCATCTATCACATCAGATCAATGAAATTAAAACGAATAACGAAATCGAATCGAATAATTTATATAATAATAATAATAAACCATTTATTTTCAGGTAACAAAGACCCATAGATACATACCTTACCCTAAGTATACATAATAATACAGTAACAATTGTGTTAGTAAATAAAACTTAATAACTATGTTAGTATCACTTGGTTGCACTAAGTCTTTGTGCGTTCAGGTGGCACTTGTCCGCGAAAGCGGCGGAATACCACATCCTGCGGCCAAAAGCTTTCATCCATCACCAGGTGCAGGTATATGGTGTGCATAATAAAGAGTATTCTATCTATCTTCTATCTAACGTGAGAGAGAGAGCCCTATGTTAGTGAGGGGCGCAGGCGTAATTTTCAAATTACGAATTACTTTAAGTTCTTATTTTTTTATTATTAATGGCCAGTAGCGTAGGCCTAGTATTAAAGTAATTCCGCCATCGTAGCGGCACATTGTAGAAGTTAGTACACAAATATTTAAGTAGCTGGTCTTTCATGACACTTTAATGCTGAATATTTGCCAAGATAAGTGTCCATCGTATACCTATATAATGTCGTAATAAGATATGATAATGTCTCAACTGCCACAAAACGGACAATGAGGCACTTTATTCTATTTTTCTTTTTAAACCACTAACAGAGACACAATAATGAAAACATTCAAAACTTTTGCTAAAAGCATTATTCATTCATTGTGTACTTTAAAATAAAAATGGCATCGTAATTCTTTAGAAAAGAGAAGTCTGCGTTAGAAAGGTTCGTCGCATTATTTTATTTAGCTTTACGTACCTATGTACATGGCAACTCCAGAAAGAAATATTAACATGATTATGATATTGTATTATTTTGTTGAGTTAGGTATACCACTTTATAATTATAATATACCTAAAGGTTTGAAAAATATGAAACGATATAAAAACTACACCTGAAGATAGTGACGACATTTAAACTGCTTTATTAGAATTAACTGTTGATTAAATCTACGCCGAAACGAAGAGACGCCGTAGGTGTATTATATTATCTGTGCCCTAGGAAAACATCTAGTGACCTTATTAGTGATGTTCTACAGAAAGGTACTCGCAACGGGCGTGCGTGTATGACCAGAGAGGCCATTCTCATAAGTTTAAGACCGTTCACAGTCTGATCGCAGTCTCAATCTGTCAAAAAATACCTGTGGTTTCCCTACATTTTTGACAAGTTATATTTCTTTGTCGCCGAGATGAGACTGTGACTAATTTTGAACGTTTTAAATTACGAGAATTGACCTTCGGATGTATGAACGTAAACGAGGCAAAAAGAGTATGTAAGGATCGTCGCAGGTGGCGTTCTGTAGGTTCTGACTACCCCCGTGGCGTGAGTTTTTGTTTGTAAAGTACCTAAATTCAAACTTATGTTTCAAATTAATATTATTTCAAGTTAACAAAAATCAACTTTATTTTAATGATAATTAAGTTGATTTCAGTGACTAGCACTATTGAAAAAGTTATAAATTTGTTTGAAGTTGTAGCGTAAACTGAAATTTATTGTGTTGGATTTAAAGTTATTTTTCCATAAACTCATATTTGTTTACATTTTTGGCAAATAAATCGCGAATGCAGATTATGTAAATCCACACAAACCCGAAAAAGTCTTATATACTCTGTAAATTTATCCCACCACACAACACACTTAAAGGTTAAATATTAAAATACAAATATTCTCAGTAGACATTGAATATTAGAGGTAAGTAACCTAGAACTTTATAGCCATATAAAATATATTTTATAAAAAAATCCTTGAACCCGTCTAAAATAATAAAACCAGTCTTTATGTATCTAGAAAAGTATTAGAAACATGTATCTATACGTGTCTATCTTGACATACGCCCCCGTGAGGTTACGCCGTCCGCGCGTCCCTTAGAACTTTGTCTTGAAATAAGTAGACTTCAATAAATAATGGAAATATGAAGCCATTTTCTAATACTTAGCAAAATAATATTAAGACTTTTACTTTATTTTTATTAAGAAGAAACCGAGGTATTTAGAGAAGTACTCAGACCAATTTAGATGGAAGACAAAAAGAAAAGGAATGAAATGAAAAATATTTTCATAATTTTTATTGAAACCACGATGTAAAGGACATTAATTACATTACACACCTAAATTAATGAAAAAGGCGCGGTGATAGTCATTTATTAATTACTAAACTAATTTGTAAACAAACGAAAATAGGTTACTAAAAATACCAACTAATTAATTAAAATATTACGACTCATAAACTCACTCGACTAATAAACTAAGGAAAATTACCAAAACGAATAATTGAGTTACAGCAATTGTTAGTGGGAATAGCTAATTAGGAGTTATAATAGTAATTTTGAACAATCATGTAAGCAACTTTGTTACTAAAATATAGATAAGCTTCTAAACGGGTAATATTTTATTGCAATAAGTGGCTGCAACACAGTTGCCGGCAACATTGCCAGCAATACCAGCCAGACTATGCAATATTTCATTAATGTCCCGGCCATATAGCGACACATGTTTGCTATGACTGCGTATGGCCAATGCATTTTCGATAGTTTGCCGAACGATCGATGAGCAATCGAAAATACTGCAATATTGCCCTGCTAGTTCTATTGTTGTTTCAGCCACTCTCTGTTGTTGTGACATAGTGCATCTTTTTTTTATCGCGAAATGAAGTTTGGCGTGAGTGACGCCACGATTAGATTCTATATTCTATCCTTTATTTATTCTGTACGTTATTGTTTTGTAGGTATGTATTATTAATAATAAAAAAACGAATACCTACTTTAACTAATAATTACCTACTAATTAAAGAAGTCTAAGTAATACTTCTTTTAAAATAATATGAGCCGCTGCGACAGGAGTGATTTCGTCGGTCATTGTTGCCTGATTGTGTAACCCGTTTACGAGTGTGAATCATGGGCCATACTGTTGCGAATGCACACACATGGCCCAGTCATAGATTGCTGAGCCATAAGCTGTAATAAAATATTTTTGTGATGGCCGAGCAATAGTTGCCAATAGTACAGCTACACATTAACTTGCCGTGAAAATACAGCCCGTTTAGAAGCACCTTAATTGAAATAAATGTTTAAGTTTGTGTTTCTTCCACAAAATGAGTATGAAAATGAGTATCTCTCTGAAATGAGAATTATGAGAGAAGTATGAAAGTGGCACCGGTGACTGAAAAGTTGTGTGGAAATCGTTTGTCATGGTATGGGCATGTGATGCGAAGGAATGAGGAAAATGTCGTATGGAAAGTTTTGGGGAATGTCGATGGCTAAAGAACTAGGGAAGAACAAAACAACAATAGATTTTAATTTATGCTATTCTGAACGTAGGGACCATAATAGCAGTGCCAACAAAAAGGAGGTGTTAGAACCAGTACAAAAAAAACGGACTCATAAAGTTTCTTTGGAAGGGTTGAAATGTGCATTGAAAAGATAATCTTCTCTGCGAGGCGATAGACTCAGGCTATAGAACATAATATATATGTATCAGTTGTTTGTTTTTCGTCTCCCCCGACGAACACTGCTTGTCAAATAAAAACAGTTTAGGCTCTTTACACACGTTTTTCTGGCCGTGTAAAACTACGGTTAATTCGCCGTGTGTAAGCCGGTTCGTCAGTGTTGTATGGATCACTATGGAAGCTTGTTCACAGACACGTTTTATCTATGGCGCGGTTTATACCCCGTACCGTAAAGAAATCATGTCGAGAACAAAGGGTCTTAGGTGATAAAACCTTAGTTTTTATTAAATTACAATACTAGTATTGGAACTCATCGTTTTGAGTAAAAAAAAGAAGCAGCTTACTGAGTGCCTACATTTTGTATAAAACATCTCCAGCCTAGCGTTTCCCCAACTATATTGGGGTCGGCTTCCGATCTAACCGGAGTTAACCGGAAATAACTGACTGCCAATATCTTACATGAAACGACTACCAATCTGACCTCCACAACCCAATTACTCGGTAACACGATACCCCTTGGTAAGTCTGGTTGCCAGACTTTTGGGGCGTACATTATGTACAAAAAAAAACATTTTGCTAACCTATTAAATGAAAATCGGGTGACAAAAAAATACATCATTCTCTTTGACCTCGCTGTCCTTTCCCCAGATAAATCTTTTATCTCAATAAGTGCTACCGCTCACAAAAAGTACCAAATTGACCTTTAGGCTCCACATTCACCTGTGATCCAACACAAATCACCTCATTCAAGTACAATCGAGTCTATTGTCAGTCATTTGTGGGACGATCTCGGGTTAACAAGGAATGTCCGTGTGTTCGCCTTTTATTCAATTTAGTACACGGAACGTAGGTAATGATACGGGGGACGAAGAACTGTTCTTTGTGTACCGATGAAAGGAACTGTGATATGTGTTTCGAACATCATTATTTGTGTCTTGGCAGTGGCGTGTTTTGTCCCAATTTATAACACTAGGCTAGGCTTGGTTTTCTAAGAAAAACGTTACGAGTTTTCTAGAAAGCTCTGTATTTGGACAGCCCCAATTGTGTGAACTGTCCCACACACACACCTTACTGGTGATAATTTTCACTAGTATTTGACATTAAGGTATCAAAAAACTCTCTCTATCAAAGAAGTCTAAGCTAAAGCTATATTCTAAGAAACGCTCTGAAGGTCAATTCTCGTAATTTAGGTAAAACGTTTAAAATCTAGTCGCAGTCTAATCTCAGCGACAAATAAATGTCAAAAACTTGTCAAAAATGTAGGGAAGTTACAGATATTTTTGAGAGATCAGACTATGAATGTTCTTAAAATTACGAGAATTGCCTCTCTATTTTCTTTCTTCTCTTTGCTTTCTGATTTTCATGACTGCAGAAACCCAACAGCAACCTTATAAGAATGAAAATAAAGATCACCGTGGTTTGGAAAGTGATGCAAAATCAGACGGAAAATAACTATGAAAGAACTGTACGGTTATAATAATTATGACGGAACCGATTTACTAAGAAACCCAAGCTTGAGTTACGTAATTTGCCAAGCCTTTTTTGTAATTCTTTGAGGAGGCTTTCAGTCTGAAAATAATGTAAATGAAGAATGAAATTAATATAAAATACTTAGGGCTGCAATTTCTTGAAGCACTGAAAAGAAAGAACTTCTAAGTCAACGCAATCAAAAGATACGGGCGTTTATGTTCCGGAATCAAAACCTATAGGGTACTTCTTGTTGACCTAGAATCATGAAATTTGCCAAGGAGCAATAGCACAAGTAAAGGAAAAATCCGAAAATACAGTTTTCGGATTTTTTTAACTTGTAGTTACATTAAAACATTTTTTTCCCGTGATATAATATTTACATACCTACAAAT
Organism: Gortyna flavago; assembly: GCA_963669345.1. Taxonomy (NCBI): domain Eukaryota; kingdom Metazoa; phylum Arthropoda; class Insecta; order Lepidoptera; family Noctuidae; genus Gortyna; species Gortyna flavago. The sequence continues at coordinate 15,675,308 of OY770129.1, forward strand.
TTGTACGGAACCCTCGGTGCGCGAGTCCGACTCGCACTTGACCGGTTTTTTTGGTATTTCGATTAGGTACCTATCCTTTTAGTTGGTTCTTACCGTACATTTCAACAGTATTTTATTTGACAACCAGATTTCTCTCGGCAGCATCAGAGGTCTCAATATATCAAGAACGGTCACCGATCCTTAGACTAACCTTAGCAAGCGATGTTTAACCTTACAAATCGATCGACTAGCTGTTATTTAGCCATACACAACTCTTTAACTAAAGCCATAATATATTATGTATGTTACGTAAGACGTCGAAATGTTGAAGAAAACATTTATGTTTCGTCGGTCGATACCCGTTCCGAAACAAATGTAACAAATATTGTAACCGTATGTACAGAAAGTATTATATTATCCCTCTGTCTAGGCCCGAATTTAGATGTAAGCTTGCCTGTCAATATTGTAGGGTGGTTTAACTATAAATCATGAAGGTTAATGCGTTGGGTAGACCATAGATAAGAATAGTAATTCCTGTGAGTGACGTAAAAATGTAACGAAGGCTATCTAATGAATTGTGCTCCTAATGAGCACAGAATAATTAATACAATACTTAGAGTGAGAAATAATCTGTACGCAAAGTAAATGATTATGATGATGACTAAACTATGTAATTTAATAAAGAAAAATATTTGATTTGTTTGTTACGCTTTTACGCTAAAACAGCTGAACAGGTATGTATGAAATTTGCCACATGGGTAGGCCATAACCTGGATTTAGGACATAGAATAATTTTTTATCTCGATATTCTCACGGTATCGAAACTAATTTGGGTGAAACCGCTGTTCGCAGCTAGTACGTACGTAAACAATGAAAAAATAATGTGGGAGCTCGCGAGAACTCCCACATTATTTTTTCATTATTTTCATATTAGCCAGAACCAAGAGAACGCTACGAGCTACGATTGACATCATGTTTATTTTTATTTTGTTATCACATTGGCTTAGCTTTTTAAAAAGGAAATCAACGACAAAATCCGTATAATAATTTGTCAAAATGTCTAGGTACATCCTAAAAAATTAACTTATTTAGAAGAACATCGCAACTACAATTTATATATGTCCTTAACATAGACTTATAAAAAAAGATGGACTCCGCGCCACGCATATCGAAAGTGAGCACCGTACCGATATATGTGTGCGTGATTGACGATTGACGCTGTCGTGCTACGTAATGGCGGCCGGTCGGCATATTATGATGTAAATGTGAGCGTGAGGCGTGTTTGCACTAGCGGTCCCGGCATACTTACTGTGCTTCACTTTCGATATGCGTGGCGCGTAGTCCATCTTTTTTATAAGTCTATGGTCCTTAATTGTCATTTTCTTGACTATTGAACTAGAGGACAATAGAAAATAACACCATTTCGGTTACAACACGTTAGAAGACTAGATGAATGAACACATAAAAGCTGAGCTCAAATCTGTTTAGATTTGCAGGCTTCATTAAGCTTAATAATAAACACTAGATCTATCGCCGACCAAAATATCTTCACATAAAGGTCTCGAACGTAATTACTGAGCTGTCATTATGTACGTACGATATCATTGCATTCGAGATTATAATTTGTAGTCTGCCTCAGATACTCGACACGCCTTAATGATCGGGAGTCATTTGACATTTACCCTAATTAGTGTTAGATGTGTTGATTGCAGAGATAGGGAGTCTTAGGTTTTATTTAGTGTTATTTCGTAGCTTATGGTACACCACCGATTTATTTTATACCTAGTAAAGTACTTTTAGTAAGTAGGGCTTGTGGCTAAGTAATTACAGCCGCACCCGCACGGGCCAATCGATCAGGTTAAGCTACGCTTACCGCGGTTGGTCCGTGGATTGGTAACCATCTTTACATACCAAGACCTCTTCGTGCCTCGGAAAGCACGTTAAGCCGTTGGTCCCGGCTGTCACTCGTGAATCTTTGACAGTCGTTACAGATCGTCAGAAGCCCGAAAGTTTGACAACCAGTCTTATCAAGGGGTATACCTAGTATTACCCAATAACTGGGTTGTGGAGGTCAGATAGGCAGTTGCTCCATCTAAAATAATAGTAATAAGCTGCATCCGGTTAGACTGGAAGCCAACCCAACATAGTTGGGAAAAGGTTAGGTAAGTAGATGATTTTTAGTAAGTCATCATCTGCCTAGCCTTTTCCCAACTATGTTGCGGTCGGCTTCCAGTCTTAACCGGATGCAGCTGAATACCAGTATTTTACATGGAGCGACTGCCTATTTGACCTCCACAACTTAGTTACTGGGTAATACGATACCCCTTGGTAAGACTGGTTGTCAGATTTTCGGGCTTCTGACTACCCGTTACGACTGTCAAAGATCCACGAATGACAGCCGGGACCAACGGCTTAACGTGCTTTCCGAGGCACTGAGGGGTCACGGTATGTTAAGATGGCCACCCATCCACGGACCAACATTGGCAAGCGTAACTTAACCTGATCGATCGACCTGTGCGGCTGTTATTATTTAGCCTCGGGCCTGACTTTTAGTAGATAAGTATTGAACATAATAAAAGTACAATACAGCTTAATACTAAAATAAGTACCTTGTACGCTACGTTATAGCACAGGAATGCGAGTAAACCATTAAGCCGGTGCAGTATTTTTGCAATCACATAAGGTTATTTACCAATCCACACTGGGCCTATGTGGTAGAATACGGCCCACTCCCTCTCACCGAAAGGAGGCCTGCATCTCGGCAAAGGGAACATTATAGGCTGATTATAAGCTTAGTTACGAGTTTACCTTTACACCCCAAACAAGTTCAGATACATGTTTTTGCAAAATCTTGTATAATAAAATGTCAATGTGTGTGTTTTCTTTACATATATCGACGTTGTCTCAGACATGTATTAAAAAAAGCGCCTTTTTGTCATTTTTGACAAGTAAGTTTTGTTAACAATTAGTCTTCATGACTTGTTTTAGGTGTCAACAATAAACGGAAACAGATACAACAAATAGAATCTGTTGAAACAGTAGACACAACATGTTTTATAGATAGTTTGGTTTAACAAATCATCTGATTGTTTGACATTATACAGACATAATCGTCGTCATTCTAATTATTTTACATAGGACTTATTATTTTGACCAGACTAATACATCCTAAATGCCTACTACAAAGTCTCTTTGTAAATCAAGCACCAATATTATTATAGCCTAAATACGTTACCTTAATTACTTACGCTTTTCTCAAAACTTTTCATTTTGTTAAAATGTATTTCTAAATCAATCAACTAAAATCCTCATCAAAAAGTTTATACAAAATTATAATATGGAGGTCCTAAAACCACAGCTAAAACTCAAAATGTGTTCAGAATTTAACTTTAATTGCTTAATAATTACTTCGGATTGTTTGAATACTGATCTGTTTGATTAATAAATTGTAGGCACTGGAGTTTTCTAGATAAAATTGGGACGAACAAACTTTTGCAATAAACTGTTACCTTTGATAAAGTCTAGTACCTGTTTGGCACTAGACGAAGTCCTAAACAAATAAAAGTCTGCTAATAAAAAGGTTGGTTAACCTCATCGACAAATACATTAGCAAAGATCACTTTTTTGTTGGTGTTTAGGGATAGGAGCGATTAAGTTTTTCTATCGTATTAGTGCGTTGATATCGTTACATCCTGATTGCCATATCAAGAGACCCATTTTACTATAACCACGGGATGACTATTTCCTGGTGAGTCAGGCGCTTAGATCGCAAATCTTCATGCGGCGAATTCAGGAAGAACCTAGAGAAAGTGAGAGGTGTGTAAATTAGTCTGTGAACGATTAAGAATTCTAATACGGATGCTTCTCGCTGCCAATTTACGCAGTCACCGCCAAGCCCAGCACAGCATTACATACCATTACTCAATGAGCACAGATTTGCTAGACTTTGGTGACACTAACAGCTCTTGAACGCAATTTAAATGTGCTGATCGCGTTCAGTTTCGTTGTCCGCCCTTAGTTTCCATTATATTATTGCGTGAATATAGTTACGTCAAACAAAAATAATTAATAATATTTCGTATAAAAGCGAAACTTTCGTTCCCGACGCGATCAAAATCACACTTTTAGCACGTCTTAAATTACCTTTGGAGCTTATAATACGACTAGTTTTGCCTGTCCTTTGATTACGTTTAATGAGTTCCTTTATATTGACAACCAATATATTTCCCTTCTCATTTATTACAGAACACGGCGTTCGTATGTTGGTATATTATGTATGTCACACCCAATATGTTGATAAGAATAATTTACCGGTCACATTTGGTAATCAATACTTACACACGAGTAAAGGTGCGAGCACAAGGAACACGAGTCAATTATAAGCCGCAGGGAATGAAATAATGATTATCTATTTATCGTCAATAATATTTATATTTTATGTAGTGTTTATCGAAGCGAGAAGATATTTTATTAAATTTATTATGGGACAATAAACAGCTACAATATAAACTGTTTACAAATAAAAATAATATAGGCTCATAAGTAGTATTAACAGTGTTGCAGCCCATTACATTATCCGCATGTTAACAAGATTAAGATAAGGTAAAAACTGCCACTCGATTAGCATTACTCATAGCATCATGCTGAGATAGGAGCCTTTTGGCCTCGTATAGAACTTTCTGTTTCATTTTTATTTATGTAATTTTTTTTTATATAACTTCGTTTTTTATTTTTTACCATGTTTGGTTTGTGATCTTCCTGTAGGAGTCGCAATACCTAAATATTTTTTCTTTACTCAGATATATGAAATAATTGATTATAATTTTTTTTTTAGGTACTCGTTTTTTATTTTTATAGGGTATTTACATAATACAAGCTAACATTTAAAATAATAATATGTACAATTGTATGACAAAAGAATCACAGGGCATCAAAAAATTCGTCTGCATCGCTTTCAACAGGAACAGTGCCCAAAAGGCTGGCAGCATTACCACGTTGTATGGCGATGCTAAGTCTTTGGCCAAGAAATAGGCCAGCCCTCTGGTCACGCGAAGAGTCGACTAACCGCTTGGCGATATCTCGAAAAACCAAGTGAGCAATCGGACCCCATGGCCCTAGGGCCATAGGGTCCGAGTGCTCACTTGGTTTTTGAAACACTAGTGTTTCAACCCCAAACGGCTCGAACATATAACTCCCAACTAGCTTTTGCCCGCGACTTCGCCCGCGCGGAAGTCGGAAATTATCCCACGGGAACGTACTATCGGGATAAAAAGTACCCTATGTACAGAGGCCAGCATATCAAGCTACCCCAATCTGTCAAATTTTTCCAATTGAATATGAACCTTATTCCTTTATGGTAAAGTTGAAAATCTATCAAATAAATTTGACAGATTGGGGTAGCTTGATGTGCTGGCCTCTGTACTATAACAATATGCAAAGTAATTTTAATAAAATTGGAATATAAATGTTAAAACATTTTTGTAAACAACATTTTTGGTATTGCCATCCTTTGCTAGAACATGAAGATTTTGTGGGCTGGATACTCGTGAGCACGCCACGTACAATTAATTGCTCATGGGAAAAACAGACGCCCTGCATCATAAAGTCCGGCGGAGCTGAGTCTGCTCTTTGGTTTCAGCCGTCCTGAGAGACGCGTGGCGCTCCGCATCTAAAATCTGCCGAGCTTGAGTCTGCTCCAAGGTCTCGGCATCCCTAAGAGACGCGTGGCGCTCCGCATCAAAAATCTGCCGAGCTTGAGTCTGCTCCAAGGTCTCGGCATCCCTAAGAGATGCGTGGCGCTCAGTATCTAAAATCTGTTGAGCTTGAGTCTGCTCTAAAAGCAAACGGGCCTGAGACTTCTCTTCAGATTCTTGCGTTCTAGTAACTTTCACGGCTCGAGCTCTGCTAAATACGCGCTACGCGCTAAATCCGATTTATGCTTGCGAGGCATATCAAACAAACTTAATGAACTTAAATTATACACTACTCGTACTAATGGTTAACAGTAAAGCTACAATACAACTACAATTTAGACAACCTTACCTACAACAAAGCACACTAAGTGCAAAAGAAAATATGTTTGAAACCTAATGAACTAACTAAAAATACGTTTTATTGAATAGACTAATTATAAAACAACATGTAAATAAGAATTACTAACTTCTAAAATAATATAGTCAACGGAGACAACTAACAACTTTTGAGATCGTGAATCCAATATTGACACTCTTCTACTGCGATCAACGGAAGTTAGATAGAGTAGAGATTTAGAAAACACTCGACTGAGAAGCGAGATCTCCTACTCCTGACCTCGTAGTGCCTCGTACCACCACGAACTAAAAAAAAAAACAGTGACACTCCGGGAGTGCCGACAGAAGTGAAAACAAAACACAAATCACAAAATACATTAAAACCGAGTACATCCCGAGGACAGTCGAACACATCCGAAACAGTGTCGAGAGTTCAATGGATTTTTTCCCATCTGAAAAAAAGCCCAACGCGCCTAAAGAAGTATCCACTTCAAAAATCAGATGTAGTTTTTTTTCGAGAAAATCGAGAAATGAACACATCCCACAACGAAGCGAAGAGAAGAAACAATTAAATTCAATATAATTATTTCAATTATCTACGAAATAGCAACGATTTTTTTTAGAAACGAACGACCAATTTATCACGGCTCCAATACGTTGCATGAATAAGGGTCACTATCCTCACCCGTGGAAAGACTTAACACTGCGATTCAGAAAATCGTGTCATTTGCACAACGAAATCTATCGAGCACACTGGTAAACCTAAGTAAGCAAGTAGTGATAACTTTTGACCGACTGGACCGATTTTAATGAAATAAAGACTAAATGTCACCTCCAGATACAGACTGACTATTTTCCAATCCCTTCTATTTAAATATTTACACAAAAATGTCAATATTACATGTGAATTCTAAAATCATCCCCTATTTTACCCTCTTGGATCATTTTAGAAAAACCACGAAATACGTAGTTCATTATTTGTTACCAAAAGCATAAATTTGAATTTTCATATCCCTAACTTAAGAAATAACAGGTTTCCCATAAAAACTTTCATCCTCCCCCTTTAGGGATATTATTGAGACAAAAAAACTTATTTACAAAAAAAAAACAACCGACTTCCTACAAAACACTATAAAGTGAAAAATAACTTAAATTTCAGAAGTCGGTGTCAAAAAACGAAAATGCAGAACCAACGACACGGACTTCTGAAATTAAAGTTATTTTTCACACAGAAAATAAAAATGTTTATTTTCTGTAGCAACTCGTTTACATTACTTATAAAAATGTACTCTGTGCATTAGTTTATGATTGGAGCCTCCTTTTAAGCATGGATGACGCCTTTGTTAGGAGACTCCGCATTTCCATGGCTTTGGTTTTTACATTTCTATAAATTAATGTGGGTGTGTTGGGTGTGCGGAGTGTGTTATGTGTGAGGTGTGGCGAGTGTGTGTGGAGTGTGATATTATGTGTTTGTGGTGTGTGAGGTGTGAGAGGTGTGTACCTACTTATACGTGTGTTTGATTATACGAGTGGAAAGACCAAGTATATTCTGACTCGTGAAACTTCCTCATGCACGTACATCTTAGAATCCTTATTCATAATGAGAACATCTTCGGAATGGAATTATCCCCACATAGGTACTTCGCTACCTCGAGTGCATACGTACGTACTGGTCAAGGAATGTTCCACAATTTCCCTATGCTAAGGATATTGAGCGGGCTAAACTTGGGTCAGCTTGAAATAGGTTTTGTCTGAACAGTATGTGCTACGTTGTCTACAAAAATGTTTAGTGGCTGCGACGTGAAAGGTCGAATACTTGAGATCTTTTTAGTATCTTTTTGCTGTTAATTTTAGGTCAGATTTATGTTTAATATTGTTTGATAGATCCCAATTTATCAAAAAAGAATCTAGATTTTTGAATGACGGCTTGATTGGTCAGATAACCTTTGCCAATGTAAAAAAGAAAATAATACTGCGAATATTATGTACACACGACGACATATTATGAACTAATATTGCCAGTTTTAGCTGACCTCGCATTATGTACGCTTTTCGTACAATAAGAAGTCAGCTTATACTGGAAAATATAACTTGATAAGTCGTCGTACGTACTATCAAGAAGTAATAAATACACACTTTTTTTTTTCCATCTTCATTTTTTTATGAGTCTGAGAAATAGGTAATTGAATTCAGGATATAGCCTTATAACATCACAAACCTACTATGAATAACATTTAAGAACTAGAAAGATTCCTCCCACTCATACAAGAATAGAGTACCTATACCTCGTCTGATATATTTAAATATTCGCAGGCCCTAATTGTATTTTCTTTGCAGGTGACTTTTACCGGGAATAAATATAATACTATTTACTTACACAGTTTTCTTAGTAATGTATATTTTCTACGAACATAAGAATTCCGCTATGGTCTAGAATCTAGAATTCAATAACTTCTAAGAAATTTTCGTTAATTAAAATTTTCACACAAATTCAGTTTATCTCAAAACAAGAAGGAAACTCTTTCATGATTACCTAAGAGATTACTTAAGTTTATCACAATATTAGTCGAACAAACATTTGATCGAATGATTAAAAATCGAGATTAATCGAATTGAGAAAAATCGAGTTTGAAATGCTTTAGCCGGGAGGCGCGCTGCTTTATCGATCTTCGTCAGTGCCCCACCTCATTAATTGCAGAACAAAGATCCTGAGATTTTTCTCGCGCGCGGTAAGAACCAAATTATTAGGTAATTGACAATAGCGCATCGCGGCAACAAATAAAGTTCGAAACAGCGATTCGTTTGATGTTAGTTGAATCAAATGACCACCAAAATAATAGTAGATTGTTATACAAGGGGCTAAAACAACCCATTATATACGAGGTAGTTTTACTCCCGAGCTTTAGTGAGGAAGTAAATAGAAACCGAGTTATAATGGGTTTTTAGCGCCGTGTGTTAGGTAGTCTACTTTTAACTACGATTGCGAGAAAATAAAATAATCCAATACAATTTTAAAAATAAATTACGGTCACCAATTCAATTTGGAATTAATGTTTTTTTTTTTTTTTTTAATTTCTTCTTTAGCCGCACGCATTCTACCGAGAAGAGATCGCCGCTTTTGATTCCATTTTTCAAAATAAAATATTTATCTTTTTCTACGAAACAGTAATAAGTCGAGTTTTTATTCATGATTCATAATTATTTTCGTTATTTCGGTTTTGTACAAAAAACAGCGTTTTACGGTGTCCTACGTTTTGGCATCACTTTAATTGATTGTTATAGGATTGTGAAATTATTAGCAATATATAAGAGATAAACTAACTGTCAATTGACCCAAAATCACCAGTTAACAAAAACCTAGGCATTGTAAGAAATATCGAGAAAACTATCAAGCTACATAAATGCCTGCAGGGGGCCCCTATAATACATACGTAAGAGTTTTAGTCCGGACGAGAGCAATTTTTCGGCCAAGCAACGTCGAATCTTTGGCCTTTTTACCGCCGAGGACGATGTTCGGATACTTTTGTTATTTTCCGACAGAGATCGTTTGCAAGAGTTATGCATTTGTTTTTTGCGTAGAATTCTCTGGGCCTTTTTTCGCTTCGATATTTCCAATTAAGCCTAATTTCTGGCATTTTCAGGAATTATTTTCTTTGTTTTTGGAAAAGGGAAAGGTAATTTAAATCAGATAAAGGTTAGTTACTAAAATATTAAGACCAATATCCGCGTCCGTGTTTACTTTTTGTTTGATCGGATAGCAATAATATTGGTGTGTAGGTATTAGGGTTTGTTATCCTTTCCACAAGGGAACCTTTTATTGACTTTTGCTTAGAACAACTACATTAACCAAACCTTTTATTCAAATAAACGCTGTCCTCAGGCCGTTCGCGCTCCCCTAAAGAAACACGGAAGCCGAATTCGAATCCCGATTAATCGGCCCTTCTCTAGTAACAACATTATCTGTATACCTTGTTGAAATTTCCCACACTGATGCCTGCGGAACGTATGTATTGGACGTGAATCGAATTTATTAATATAGTTGCCACGTATTTTTTTATTTTAATATATATTTTTCGGTGGTAAACTTTTTCGTTTATCCCCTGGGAGTGACGGATGAAGAATATTAATAAATTCATCTCCAGGGAAGTGGATCAGTAGGGATGTGACTTAACGTGGTATTCCACGACATTTTATTTTGTTTTTCTTTCGTTATAAGGAATCCAGTAAACGTGATTAGGGATGTAATCGGTTTTTGTGCCGTAATGATTTTAGCCCTATCTTTGAGAGAGACGTTGTTGAACGTAACTTATGGAACACTTTAGAAAGGTTCTGGGCTTGCATCCAAGGGTTCCGTTGACCCTCGTCAGGGCCAATACCTCTAGGAAGCTGTCACTTGTTAAGTTTTCCGTGCCGTGGTCGCTTTTCCTTTATTTCTCATTTTCGCTTACCTACATCAAAATAAAATTAGCATCTTAATCTTGTCTCTTGGGTTTGATAATTTAACATTAATAATAATGATTAACACATGAATAATCTAATATTATTTATGCGAGTATGAACTTTCATTGATGTTGGAATTCAATTGGTTGATAATTAATTACTTAATCGAGAAGCAATTTTGAGCATCAAGCCGCTAATTGCTGTGCCCTCAATAATTGTTAAGCGTGTAATTACCAAATTGTTGGCGTTGGAAATTCTTCGCAAAAATTAGGTTGTTGTTAATACTCTCCGTCTTTGTTCGGAGTGTAACGTTATTAAGTCATTATAAGCCAATTTTAGGCATTTCGTTATGTCAGTGTTATTAACGGTAGCGTGTGCGCATATTTAAATTTTTTATTTAATGTGCTAAAAACGAGCCTTTCATAAAATGTCAAGCAGAAAATGGTCAAAGTAGAGATTTAGTTAGGTAATTCCCTAGGTTTTAAGGAGTGAGATTTTCTTTTGAGAAACAGTTGATTATGAGAAATGTATAGTAGGTGCCTAAAAGTTTGTTTTAAGGAGCGCCAGAGTAGCCCGCGATTTGAATTCAAATTTTCTTACGTTTTTTGCATGTCACTTTCAGGTTGTATGTGAATTAAAATATGATTCGCGACCGTAACAAGTATATTCAGTGGCCTCTAACAGTTATTTGACATTTTTCCACTTCAGCTGTGATGCCACATTATGATTTTAAATTTAAAAAAATAATCAGGTAATCTTAAGGGATTATTTTTTTATGATAAGTCGAAGGTAGTTGAATTAGTCAATAAAAAACCGGCCAAGTGCGAGTTGGACTCCCACACGAAGGGTTCCGTACAACCATATCATATTTAACACTACATATAAAATAATGGCAAAAATATCACGTTTGTTGAATGGAAGCCCGCCTTAAATATTTATTTTATTCTGTTTTTAGAGATACAGCCTGGTGACAGACGGACAGACGGACAGCGGAGTCTTAGTAATAGGGTCCCATTTTACCCTTTGGGTACGGAACCCTAAAAACGGTATAGCAGTTCAAACATTTGGATTACTAGAATTTTAAATCATTATGTGGTGTGTCAAGGCTGACGTAGAAAAATGTCAACTAACTTTTTGAGGCCACTTTATTTACAGAATTATAATCATTAAATTCATGGCATTAACACCTTTAAGTTCAATTAACCTTACTGAATTACTATCATGAAATATCAATCAATGGAGCCATACTACGAAGCCCTAAAAATAAACATCGATAATATCTCCAAATATAAAAGCTATCACCACTATCCTTATCACACAAGTCCCTGCAATTACTCATCAATTTTGCCCAGTAGGTGTCTATTTATAATAATCAGCTGACTATTGTCCGTAGCACCCTGTATATCACAATCAGTCCACAATGACGGGTGATTCTCCCTTATCAATAAGATCATTACTGAGGAGTAAGGGGGTATTGTGTAACTGATAAGGATCGGTCACTACCCTGAATATGATTAGTGGTAATGACTTGACCAAACAATAATGTTATCTGTGTTGTGTTTATCAATTATTTGGTGGTTTGCGCGATGCTATCTTCAATAATGGTGGCGGTATGATGTTTTGATATACGGAGTGTTGTTTTTGTCTAATTTCATTAATGTTCCTGACAATGAAAGTAAAACATGTACTGTGGGGGGCAATTGCGTAACAAACGAACAAAAGGAATGGCTTCATTTTGACAGTTTAACAACATTCATTGCGTTATTAACGTTGTTGAGCAGACAAATTTTCTCGAATATAAGAAGCAATGGATTAGCAATATCTTACAAAATGATTGAGATTGAAAGAGTGTTATGCAATTAGGGTGATGTACAGAGGCCAGCACATCAAGCTACCCCAATCTGTCAAATTTATTTGATAGATTTTCAACTTTACCACAAAGATATAAGGTTCATATTCAATTGGGAAAATTTGACAGATTAGGGTAGGTTGATGTGCTGGCCTCTGTACCTATTATAAGCATAGTATTGCCCTAAATTCTCATAAGTATCGTGAACATGCAATGGCGATCCAATACTTAAATATTCATCGAAGGAGGGGCAGCGGGATTGTCCGAAAGGGTTACTGCTACCCCGGAACATAAAGGGCTAAGGAAGGAACACGGATGGGTTTTAGTCAGGAAGAGTCTGACACTCCCTTCAGCTCCACCCAGAGCGGGAGGGGGCCATTTGATGATAACTCCTTAAAAAAAAAAAACTTAAATATTACTAACTAGCGGCCCGCCCCTGCTTCGCACGGGTGCAATTCTTTTTTCTTTCTTTCATACAAACCTTGTCCTGACAATACCAAACACAACAAAAAAAGAATTAGCGAAATCGGTTCAGCTGCTCTCGAGATTTGCGCTTAGGAACACATTTAGCGATTCATTTTTATGTTATAGATATTAGGATATAAGCCACCCAAAAGATTGTTATTCTGGGTCTGGGACTTAACCTACATACCTACCCAGATTGCATCCGGCCTACCTAGATACGTAATATGTAGTACGCAACCTGCATAGGGAGGCTATTTATGTTGCGTTTTATTATAAAAAAAAAAAAAAATCGACTACCATTCGAGAGAATGCTTTTTTGACACCTGTCAGTTTCATACGAACGAATGCGTGTTTTGAAAATTTTAACTTTATTAATTACTAGAATTGTCACACTGACAGGTGTCAGGAACGCATTCTGTCGACGCGACGGCTGATAGATTATAATTATGACGGCGGATTATATGTTTTAGGGCAGATTTTTCAATCGACAGATATTCATTATTCGTCGAAAAAAATTACTTCTGACAGTTTTTGTATGGAAGAACTGTCAAAAATTCAAAATTATTTCTCGGATAAAATTATCTGGTGGAAAAACCAGCCCTTAATTTGTTTTTATTTCTTACTCTTACTTTACCTACATCAAATTTATTTTTACTTTCTGTTCAAAGTACTATCATGACATACATTTATGACGGTATTTCTCAAAAAAAAAAAAGTTGCTATTAAAAATATTTCACTCAGCAAGATACGCGATTTGATTGATGTAGTCATGTACCTATAAGTTTGTTAAGAAAAACTTTTGCAACGGTTAGTCGTACAAGATGAATCGATTATCTCAGTCGAGTGAGCGATTAGGTCAACAAGCATGTAAGACTATTTTTGCCGCATTTAATGTACGGAAGGGCGTAAATGTTAGGCTGATATTATATTAAAAAGGAAAATTGTTTGCAGTAACCCTATAGCTGAGCAATAAGGCGAACTTTACGAGCGACTGTGTTGAAAAGATATTTCCCTCAGTAAGACACGAGACTTGATTGATTTGGGTCTCTACAAGGGAGATTTTGATGTAAAAAGTTAACTGATGCACAATTTTTGCTGCACAAACTTATAGACGTTTGTATGAAAAAAAATTATGTAACGGGTACAAGACGAACCGATTATCTCAGTTGAGTAAGCGATTAGGTTAACAAGCTTGTAAGAGTATTTTCGCCACATTTTATAGACGGAACGACGGAAATTTCAGGGTGATTTTGTAGTAAATAGATAGGAAAATTGTTTGCGGTGTAGGTAGCTGTAGATGTTTTGTGAGAAGAGAATTTTGACGGATCCAATTTCCGTGTTGCTCAAGGAATGATTTACATAAATTGATCAACCTCACACGCACTTACATATGTGCTCACCACACCTTTTTCACACTAGATTTAAGCACATAATTGTTCCCCTAAATAATAAAATAATCCTACTACTTACCTGTAATCTGTATAATGGACGGATGGATGATCCCTGTAATACAGGTACCACCTAGCACGGGGGTCATTGATCAAATCTCTGTGCACTTGTAAGTCCTACGCTGTAAATGCTGCGCATATCTACTTTGTACATTACTTATGGAAATAAATTATTTATTATTATTTTTTTGTCAGAGAGAGGAACCTCCTAACAATGCGGACCGTGTCCAGAAGTACCGCTTTCTGAATCAAGCCCTTGATCCAGCTGCCCAACGGGAGCCTCCTTAGGTGTTGGTCGTGGCTCTTGGCTATTATTATTATATTTAATTATTCTGTTTTTACTACGGAACTTTTTATTTTTAGCCTTGCCTCATCATTATTCTGCTCTTATCCCAATTTATTTGTGGCGCAAACATGTCTTTTTCTTCCATACTTCTCTATTAGTCGTCATCTCAGTAGTCACCTCCATTCTAGCTACATCATCTTTCACACAGTCCATCCATCGTTTCTTTGGTTTTCCCCTACTCATATAGCCAACCACATCCATACTCAAAACATTCCAATTTCTAGCCTTGCTTAACATAAAAAAACCTGGGGGCACGGAAACGGCCAAGCCTCATATTTTGACTAACGTGTAGAATTTGTGAAGTTAGGGCTTGTAGAGTTAGGGCGTGTAGAGTTAGGGCGTGTAGAGGAGATCTGATAACTTTTTGTAGTGCGAGTCATATGGTCTCGTCTTAGCAACATTTTTCATGAAAATGTTTTTGGTGGGATTATATTACGTCTAATCATCCCGCTTGTATTTATTTTTTAATATCTTTTTATTTGTTAAGGGTTTGCCTTACCCTTTGGGAAAATCGGCGTAAAGTTTTCTTTTTTTGTTATCCTTTAATGAGCCCCACTGCTAGGTAGGCCACCCTTTTTCCTTAAAAATTTGAATATTAATTAAAAAAAATGCTTCTTTTTAATATGAACTAAACTCGCTGCCATCTGCTCTTTGGATAGTCTATGTTGAAACAAATTATATTGACAAAACGAACCTAGTTCAGGTATGTCTATGTCTACATTGCAGCCTGCTCATATGCATCACAAGCTTATGTTTGGCAATACATTTGCCGAATGCTGGAGCGCGAAACACCAAACATCAATTTGGCAGCTTCAGGTTTGAGTCGAGTTGTATATCTAATAACGTAGGTACCTTTGCTCTAACAATATGTGTTGATTTTATTGCAATAGACTGAAAGAGTCCACTAGAGAGCAGTGGTGGTAACGACTCGATTTACGTAACATTACTGTTTCATGTAATACAGGATTTTATTCCAAAAATCTCTATGAAATTAAAAGACTAAGTAGAAATAATTACAAATTTACTAACCTAAATACGTGCGAGCCAAAAATTTTATCAATTAAAATTAATATAGTCGAAGGGTGTGTCGTAAAAAATACGCGAAAGTATGTGAATTAAAACTAATTAACACGTAAATATGGGCTTTATTAATGAAGGCCATACGCGCTAAATTTAATTACCGTCGCTCCCAAACGGCTAATATTATTTATTAAGTTAATTTGGGTAATGAAGGGTAGCTTGAAAATTCCGGCTGATCTTTGTATTTTGGCAAAACATTATGGAATTTTTATTTTTCAAAAGAATTTTCCTAATTCTTTTGAAAAATAAAAATTCCCTATGAATATTTAGGCCTTTTACAAAGTGGACCGATGACCTGGTGAAGGCCGCAGGAATCCGCTGGATGCGGGAAGTACGGAACCGGTCGACCTGGCGGTGCTTGGGGTAGGCCTATGTCTAGCAATGTGCATCTTTCGGCTGAATGAATGAATGTTGCATATTTAGGCAATTTAATAACTTCTCCCGCTCTGGGCGGAGCTGGCGTTTCAGATTGTTACTGACTAAAACCCACCCTTGTTCCTTCAGTTGCCTGTGCCAGGGGCCGCGGTATCTCTTTCGAACAACCCGCGATCCTAGCAGGCATCGGCCCTAGCGGACCCCGTCAGTTAGTGCTGACATCTCTTTGAGACGTGCGTGGAACATAACGCACCGTCAACACGGGCCTGGTCCTTACCGGACGGCGAGCTAGCATGCGGCAGCCCTTGTGTGTTGAATGATGAAACTTTAATGCTTCGATCAATAATAGTTATTGATAAACCTATCGTTGAAAAACTGCTCAAAACCACATATCCTTATACCTACCGGTAGCTACCAAGTGCCTACCTATGTTTAAAAGAGGCAACTAGGACATTAATATTTAAGATCAATCAATGATCTGAAGACTAATATTCCTGGAATTAAAAACGTTCAAAATCAAGTCGTAATCTTATCTCAGCGACAATCAATGTCAAAATCTTGTCAAAAATTTAGGACAGTTCTTTTATTGAAAATATTACAGGTCGTTCTTAAAATTACGAGAATTGCTTCTCTGATAGCAAATTGTATTATTTCCATCGTTATACTAGTGAAATCTATTTTTGCAATGGTTCTTCGAACATGTTCTTCGTAAAGCTGGGAGCGAATTTTTCGTTGATTGAATTCGAGCACTTTTCCTAAAATAAAGAAAAAAAATAGGATGAGTTATAGAACTAGTTCGGTAGCTGAATAGCTAAGTGCTGAAATATTCTCGTAAAAAAGATTGATGAAACCATTTGGGCAAAGCGATATGCTAGATAAAGTTATACGGTAATTGAAGTGAGCATTTAACTAAGAGTTTTGGGTTTTCAGGTTGTCTAGTGGAATTCACCGCAGACAGAGCCACATCGAAGTAATTGGTCATCCATCATTTAAAAAAGATACCTAGGTACTACGGTTCGTGGTCGTAGGATCGATCCCCGAGTCGCGCAAAATATTATTGAACTTGTGTTTTTCCTTTACAAAGATCTCAACTTCAGCCCATAGTCTCGATTTCATTGACAATTTACTCAACCCATGGTCAGTCGTATATAACTGGCGAAATGAGGATGTACCAAACACCTCTGTTTACCCCTTTGGAAGATACAGGCGTTAAGTTATGTTACAAGCAAGTTTATTAAGTAAGATATATTTTATCAACCCGTTTCTGAACACACCTTATGCCAAATTCTCCGTACACCTTTGGACTTTGTGGCAGTGTCTTATCGAGTTTAAAATAGTATTTTAAAATTCGAAGCAAAGCTCAAAAATAAGTTCCAGTGCATTCCGTAGTCCTGGCTGGAAGCCAGGATTTGAAAACTGTATAGGAAAATTACGAATTTGGAACGACAAATGTTGTCATTTCCAATTCTTAAACGCCCCTTCAATTGTTTCGTGGTTTGAAGACGCGATGAGTTGTTTTGATGTTTATTTTTAGCTGTGGGACTTTGTTTCATAGAAGTACCAGAGTACCTATAGTTTTAGGTATAGCTAACCTCATAAAGATCTATTCTTTTATCTATACCTCAATCAACTCAGCCTATCGCAGTCCACTGCTGGACATAGGCCTCCCCCCAAACTGCGCCACAACACCCTGTCCTCCGCCTTCCGCATCCAGTCCACCACAGCCACATTCTTTAGGTCGTCCGTCCATCTAGCTGGGGGGCGTCCCACACTACGCTTGCCGATACGCGGTCTCCACTCCAGGACTCGTCTGCTCCACCGGCCATCGGTCCTTCGACAGACGTGGCCAGCCCACTGCCACTTCAGTTTTCTTACTCTTCAAGCTATGTTGGTAGCTCCAGTTCTTTTCCGGATAATTTCATTCCTGATTTTATCCTTCAAAGAGACTCCGAGCATAGCTCGCTCCATAGCACGCTGAGCGACCTTGAATTTGTGGACCAGCCCGACCGTCAGTGTCCACGTTTCAGCACCGTATGTCATGACGGGCAGGACGCACTGGTTGAAGACCTTAGTCTTCAAATACTGCGGGATAGGCGACGAGAAGACCTGAAAATTTTTCCAAATGCTGCCCAATCCAACTAGATCCTTCTGTCAGCCTCTTCCTCAAAGTTGTGTAGACACAGTTGTGAAGGATTAGGTATACACCTAATCCTTCACAACTTCGAGAAGCGACCCTTCGATGTGGATTGGACTCGGCAAGACGTGCGAATTGTATATGACTTTTGTCTTGTCCAAATTCATGCCGAGGCCAACCCGCCGAGAGGCTCCATTTAGGCTGTGCAGCATTTGGTCTAGCTGTTCCATCGTTTCTGCCATTATGACGATGTCATCGGCAAATAGACGATGTACTCGCCGTTTATGTTGATATCTATGCCTAAAACTAGACATTGACACGAATTCATTTGATTGTCTACAATTTGTGATTCATATAATATTGTATCCGAGCCATGTAGACGAGCAGTGGGTGGCCCAGTTGTAGGTCGTGGGTTCAAACTCAAGCAGGCTCTTTATTTTGCGTAAATTATTTAACTTACTAACTGGGCCCGCGTGGTGGGTTATGGCCCACTTCCTCTTACAGAAAAAGCAGGTCTTTGTTCCAGCAGTGGGAAAATTATAGGCTGGTTATGATTATGAACATTGAATCAATGTGTATCTACAATTAAGTTCCCAATGTGTATTAATTATGTTTTGTGGTTACACATTGATAGAATGTTCTGAAACAAAGATTGTAGACAGTTAAAAGAAATCTTCTCGATGTATACCTACATTTTTTGAGGCTGAGTGTTACAATAAGAGCCTTCACAAGTGGCGATTCTTAAATGTCGTACATTGCTGATTTCGCAATATTTTACCATGTCTTGTGCTTTTCTTGTATAATTCGTTTCGATACAAGAGAAGAAGTATTACTATTCTGTTTCCGATTCTTAACAGCTGGATGGGTAAATTTCTACAACTCAAAGCAGCTTTAATTAACAGGTAACGAACAGCAGGCAGCAGGTAACAGGTATCGAATGAATTCGATTCCGTTACTCGATTCGATTTCAGTACAGAAATCGAGCCAACCAAGTAGGTACCTATTTAAACTTTTAAACGATCGCTTACTTAGAAAGAGGTGCGTGGCTCAAAGGTTAATTAACAATAAAAAAGTAAAAAACACGAGCGCCAAAATATCGCTTCAAACCTTTTAAAAATAAATGACGATCGAAAAGTGACGATCGACGAATCTAAAATGTTTAATATTATATTGAATGTAGATCTCTCTCAATTCTTACTCCAATAGCACGCAATAAACTAGAGCACATCAATCAAATTATTATTAAGAGACATAAAATATGAATTGAACTTCGACCCTCATCCTGTAAAGCTGCACACAAGATCATTAGACCCATGGAGAAATTGAATAGGTACGTAGTTTTATGTAGGTTCGTATAGTCTTTAAAATTGTATAGTGTGTTCTAGTGTTAAATGTTTTTTCGCTCCTATAACATGGCGCTTATAACTTAACAGACAAAAAGTGAGTTATCCACTCATCTGCTTACCCTATTGATAAATTAAACATCATAGCATAATCAGCCTATAATGTTCCCACAGCTGGGACACTGGCCTCCTCATTCTGTGAGAGGGAGCGGGCCATAATCTACCATCCGGCCCAGTGCGGGTTAGTGGATGTTACATGTCTTGGAATTTTTTTTTGTTGTTATTTAACATACAATTTCAACTGCCTACTTAATACGGTTCATGAGATACAGCCCGTTGACAGACAGACTGAAGGACGGCGGAGGCTTAGTAATAGGTTCCATTGGCACCCTTTGAGTACGGAACCCTAAAAAGTATAACTATACATTTACTAACATTAACGTTTGCATTAATACTTGAAGAATAGTAGAAAACGCTAAATGGTTGAACGTAATGTAAATAAAATTAATATAATATAATGAATAATGAACAAACATCTTCCCTTTCAGTGCGGCGCGAAGTAGGAAATAGGAAGTGTCTTTATGAGGCCGTTGATTGCTCAATTAGCCGATACAAAAGTTGCATAGCCAAGTAACGAGCTATAATTATATTGTTGGCCAATTTGTATTTATTTTTGTACCTAAGATGGTGATTAATTTTTTAAGGAGAGTGGATGTTGTGTTTTTGGTGAAGAACTCAAAAAGGTTTCAATTAATAAAATTACAAATTACCGAGAATAGAGAAGACGAAATAATATTGTCCCAATAATTTAAATAAAAACGGACATTATAGGTTTAATATTCAGAAAAAACGTTTAAAAGTCAAATTATAAAGTCGCCGGCAACCGTAGCATTTGTTATTTTATATTAAAATTCACGCTGTAACGAAGTCTTTCAGTCAGTTTCAGTGAACTCGCTATATTATTATGTAAAGATGAAATAACTGATTAGATATTCATTTATTCATACAAATTGTGTTGGTGACGTGATAATAAATGATGCAGACTTTTAAATTCACGTTTTATTTGTGTCTATTTTGTGCGAGAGAATCCATTAGCTCATTTTTGTCACCATGAGTCAGCGTGATACACAAACTTAACACAAAGGGCTATATTTACCATCATTCATCCAGTGTCATTTTACCGTGACATATTGCTGCTCCTCCGGCCGCAACATTAAATAAAACATGAAAAGAAAAACTTTGACGATCTTAAATACACTTTAAAGTCATAACTTCGAGTTGTCCATTCAAAAAAAAGTTCACAGCACTATGGTTTGCGTCGCACATAAAGTTGTTGTAAGTTCGCTTACTAATGTTTGGGGGTATAAATCAATTAGTTAGTTCGACGTGCGGGGGGGTGCGCGGGAGCGCGGGATTTGTGAAGCGTGGAGAAGCGTACAGGCGCAGACTAATCGCGTCGCGCCGCGCCGCGGACTGCGGGGCTGCCGTGCCGCGGCCGCCGCGCCGCGTGCTGCCGCGCGCAAGCGCTCCGCGTCCTCCGCCGCAAATTTTTCTCATCGCCCGTTCCAACTAAATTGCAAAACCGCCGACTACCCGTTCAAGGTACCAGAAACGCGCCGAGGGATTCTCCCGCAATGTAATCACCCGAAGAACAACAAGGCGGGATAACGAGCCCGCCTTTTTCTTATAACGAACGACAGTAATTCACACTCAACTTAATCTTATAATCGGCCGAAGAATTAGCATAACTTACGTACGGCGTAATTAAATTTCGGTCTGGTTCGTGTTAATTAATGTATTGTATTGTTTTTTGCTTGAATGAAGCGATGAGGGTCTAATCTTAAATGTGGTTGTGTTTTAAAGTATAAAAAGATGAGATTGCCGCCATGCTGTTTTGCTTCTTTTGTAACCGACTTCAAAAAAAGGAGGAGGTTATCAATTCGGTTGAATATTTTTTTAAATCTTTGTTTTTTGTTTGTTAAATGGAAACATCGAAGCTTTAACAAGATTTTCTCAATAAATCTGCACAAGCTCACGTTTTTAATTAATCCCTGCCTTCCAGCTTTCCTGCTTTTTCTTTTCTCCGTGAGCTTTAAGTATAGCATTACTTGGGTTTCCAAAAATTTCGTTGTGCTTTTTATCTAGATTAAAAATTCTACAATTGCAAGCTGGGCTAACCTTTTACCACAAAGTTTACCTAGACTATTTTATTATTCGTCTGAATTTCGTAACGAGTTTATTGTAGTGCCTACACCCTTGGATGGAGCTGTAATTGAGTTATTGTGGGTTCAGCATCAAGTTAGACAGTTACTCTTTTCTTTTGTAAAGGCTCTGAGAAGAAAGAGTTATTAAAGGCCAGGGTCCACGATCTATTTTAAGACGTTGGTTAGTAGTAAAAAAAGGTTTACGTCCAATGTTGTGTTTCTTTAACAACGGTGCAATTGACAGCACTATTTAGCCGGTCGTCGAGGCGGTCTTTTACGACGCGCGCGGACTATGAATGAATGAATCGTGTTCGGAGCATGGCATAGTTGTTCCGCGTTTTGTTCACTCATTCCGTTTTGCATTTGTCACGTTTCACTTCAGTTGCTACCATTGCATGGTATTAAATCAAATTCTTCGCGATTGGTTGTTGTTTTATCTATTTGAAACTGGAATCGCTTTTGGATTCAGTTTTCATTTGTTTATTTAAAGCAGTGGAATAGATCAAAGAGATTTAAATACCTTTGTTTCGTGTTTAAGCTTTCGAGTCAAAACTGCTTAATTACATAGCTGTATATAAACAAATGCTCGCGTAAAAAAATGTTTTGACACAAGACGAAACTGTTCAAGTGTTCAGTCCAAAGTTGCATAAGAATATGATTGGGCGCGTAATCAAAATTGGAACTAACACCGCTATCTCGTTTTTAGTATTCTGTACGCAAAAGCTCCGCTGTCCGTCCGTCCGTCTATCTGTCTGTCACAAGGCAGTACCTTTTGAACTGTGATAGGTAGAGACTTGAAATGTTCACAGAGTGTGTACTACTATGGCCGCTATATCAATAAATAATAGAAATAAAATAAAGTTATAAATTAAAGGACATACAAAAAAAGAATTGTAAGGTGGTACAATTTTTCAATACGATTTTCACAAAGAAATTTTACAAATGCTTACCAACTGCGCTCCTCGGTGAAAATCATTCAAGCACAATAAGACCTATGCAGATAGGCACAATTGTTTTGACTCTGGTGTGCACACCGTTCTAGATTGTATGCATTATTCTTGACGTAATCTCTTATAACTTGAACAAGAAGCAAAGGTTTCGTCTATGCATAGCGTAAAGCGTAATCATCAGCCAAAGTACCTCCAGGTAAACATAACCGTTCAATATTAAGCTAATATCTCGCTATTGGAATAGTTTGCTGATAGATATTGAACAATATTGTGCGCGTTATCAGATATTACCTACATCGTTCCAGGATCAAATGACGTTAGAATTCACGTCCGCACCGCAAGCTAAACTTGTCACAAGTTAGAATATACGATTTCCCGCATTCAAAGTCGGGTCCACTCGGCTATACTCAGGATCCCGGAAAATCATTCCTATTAGATACACGGACCATTCACTATACGAAAATGGAAAAGTAAATTGACCTTGTAGATGGGGAAAAACCTGAGCGGTGTTGGCGTAATAATATTTAAATAAGAACATTCCTTGATATAACTGTTACGCCTAAAATAACTGATGAAGATAAGTATTTTGGCTTTTGCCCTTGATGTCAAAGGGCTCTTTTGTAATAATATTTAAATGAGATAAGATAGCCTAAAATAATAGTGATGTCAAAGATAGGTTAGTTTGAGGTAGGTTGACGTAGGTTAGCGATTGCCAAAGGCGGTTTCTGTAGGATAAGGTGCCTTGATATATTTCGGACACGAAAGGTGAAGAAAAAACTCTATGCCGTTTCTTTCAAGGAATTATTTTTATATAACAACACCACCACCTACGCGCTTTACCCGCAAGTCAGGTTAGCTTAGGTCGCCAGTATTTTTTTTTTTTTGTTTCTGTCATATATTTTGTATCATTTCGGCTCTCAGGAACTCGGAACTTGAAAAATTTTGGTGCAGTTATCTACTACATCTAGGTACACTTCTGCATAACCCTTCGTACTAAATAAAATTAGGATATAAATAATTCCGGTCCTAAAAAGTCGTGAAATAATTTTGGCCGTGACTTGTAATTTCCGTTCTGAATACACCCACTGCCTGAAACCTTTACATATCATAGCCAAAGCCTCAGAATTGGGTTCAATGAGCACCACTGAACTTCGGGCGAGGACTAATTGAGGTCAAAAAGGGTCATAACCTAATGAATGGTTTGTTACATGAAATGGAGTAATAAAACTAGGTGATACTACCATCTAAAATTATTTATGATTTACTGTTGTCGTTACGGGTCGTCAGAAGCCCGAAAATCTGACAACCAGTCTTACCAAGGGGTATCGTATTACCCAGTAACTGGGTTGTGGAGGTCAGATAGGCAGTCGCTCCAAGTAAAATACTACCAGTATTTTACTTGGAGCGACTTTCAGCAGCATCCGGTTCGACGGGAAGCCGACTCCAACATAGTTGGGAAAAGGCTAGGCAAATGATGACGTAGTCGAGGTTATTAGTTAATATTTCGTAGGTATTTTGTTAATGAACGATTCCTATTGTTTACCGACCGTTATTAGTTAAAATTAAGACTCTTGTATCTATAATAATAATGAAGCAAATACCTCATAGGTTTGCATAGTAGATTCCATAAGGAAGTAGCTTATCACAGTTACAATTCGTTACGTATCTATTTACGTTTAGTCCACTCTCGGCTCCTCGACCCCCAATAAATTTTGTGTCCACTGGGCCCCTAACTATAGTTTACTCTCGACCCTTGGGGGTCCAGTTTGGCAATAAAAAAATGCCATTGGTAAGCAAAACCATTCATTTTTGTTTATTGTAACCGAGCAGTCATGGTCACTGCTGGAACCGCCGCAGTGGTAACGGCCGCGACTGACGAGTTGTAGATCGTGGGTTCGAACCCAAACAAACGCTTTACTTTGTGTAAATTATTTCATTGCCACGATCAATTAATGAACGGCAAGAAACTCCACGGTTACACATAATCATTTAAAAATAATTAGCTTTTACAATGTTTTCAATTTACGGTAGGTATGGGAGGACAGCGTAGGCCTGTCAAAAAGTACCGGGTAGGTACTAGATAAAATAAAAATGGTCGTCAGATCTAAAGTCCATAAGGCCTAAAAGGGCCTCATATTTACAAAATAAGAATCTATCAAAAGGATAAATAAAAATCCTCACAGTAATGTAGACCAGCAACCGAGACCCATAAAAAATAAAGTGTGATAAGGGAGGTCGAATAGCACACATTTTAATACTGGGGCGAAGAATAGGTAGTACAAATATTTTAGGAGTGAAAGCTCGTCACGTAGGAGCTCCCAGAAGGTTCGGGGAATGCCGACGCGTCCCTGACTCGATATGAAATGCTTGATACACGGCCATAAGGGGGAACGGAAGTGGCTTCTAATTTTGATCTAAACATCCTCCGCGACTCTCGCGACGTTATAAGCTTAGCGATTACCGATACAAGTTGTTGACTATTTGCTTATTGTAATGTCTTGTAATTTCGTTTGTTTGACTAAATTACAACTGTTAGGGACCTAACTAAGGACTTGAACTAAAATACAAGGAACAGTAATTTAAATAAAAGAATATAATCCAAATACGTACAATTATAGTCGTTCGAGATCGGTAGCGAAGTGTCCTGTTTAGATTATATTCTTTTATTTAAATTACAGTTCCTTGTATTTTAGTTCAAGTCCTTAGTTAGGTCCCTTACAACAACCATTGAGAAATCATTTTTATTTCTCTAAGTAGGTTTGTACCTACAAACACTTTGACACGTCAATCATTTTATAAAAACTAGATACCTAAGGTTGGCGTTTACTATCTGACTACTCTGAGAAGAAAAGCCGAAACATCCTTAGAGGCAACAGTCTTTTATAAAGTCCAGATATAATCTTGGTCAGATCGTTCAGAATTAGAACGTGATTTGTTTTAATGGCAAAGCTCCCGGTAGTACCTATATACCAAAGTATCTTCAGAGTATAATAAATAGTTGAATTATGCTATACGAAAAAGTGCATTAAAGATCTTTCACAATTGATGATAGTAATGAAAATGATCGTCTGGTGCACCCTGGGCTAAAAAGATTAGGTACCCACAACTACCGATACTTGCTGACTGGATACCTAATTGTTTGAGCACACGATGAAAGACGACGATTGTTCAAGATTTGCCAGGCCTGACTGTCGAGAGTGCCCCGATGATATTTATTCTCTCATACAACGATACGGCACGAGAAACAGCCCAAATGGCACAAGTTATTTTTAACAAAATCTTGTAAAACTCATTAAGCTAACTGCACATATGTTATCGATATAAATCAAAGAAAGAAAATATATTTATTTAGCACAGTACACCAGAGACATATATCAGATAAAAACAAATATAAATCAAATAAAAAAGTGTCAAGTCCGATGTAAGAAGTTAGCAGGAAAGTGTGCCTCACGGCTGCGCCAAAATGGCCCAGTGAGGCCAAATAAGGTCATTTATCAATCGCGAATATAATCATTAATTAAATAATAC
Source organism: Gortyna flavago (assembly GCA_963669345.1). Taxonomy (NCBI): domain Eukaryota; kingdom Metazoa; phylum Arthropoda; class Insecta; order Lepidoptera; family Noctuidae; genus Gortyna; species Gortyna flavago. Next base: position 15,701,478 of record OY770129.1, read on the forward strand.
AGTTTTGTTTTTCGATAAATACGCTAGAGGCCCTTTACGTAGGGACTTTGCAGAATGAAGGAGGCAAACATATTTTCAATTTTGTAAAGTGTCTACCTATCTAAATTAAACAAATACGGAAAGAGGAAAAAACATTTGTTTGTTTGTAAAAAACGTAGACTCTGAAAGCATTGGTCTGATTAAAATAAAATTATTTCACTGATAAAATAAAATAAAATTAAAATTGGATGCGAGAAGCACAAAACCGATCGAAGTGGAGGTGCTTGGCCTATGTCCAGCAGTGGACGTCTTTCGACTAAAATGATGATGATGATTTCACTGATAGAAAGCTACACTATTCCCAAGTGCCATAAGTACCTATATTATGGTATAGGTAACTTCCGAAGTCACGGGCAGAAGCTATTCACCAATAAAATTAAATGTAGTAAGAAACCGGTAAAAAATTAAAACTTACTTTATATTTATATACTTTGTTTCTTTATCGCTCTACTTACAGTAAAGGGACGAGTTATGTCGGTGACATTTATGAACCCTTATGTTCTACACACGTAAGCAATTCTCTGCCGCTTCCAAATACTCTAGTTCCGCAATAATACAGGTAGGTATTACGTCTCACTGTCACGAAATACATCCAGCGTGCGATTTTAACGGCGCTGCTGATCGTTCTGACGGCAGTGAGCGTCCGAGCAACGATCGAAATAAACATTATAATATTGGGACGGTCAAGCTGGCTGAATATTTTTTATAGAGAAGCTTGACTGGCTGGAATTTTAACGACTGGTGAGTTTTAAAAAGGTTGTGTAGTTAAATTAGGTTTTATGACAGATGGGTTACATGAAATTAGGGAAGTATTTCAGTGTGAATTTTTTAAATGTTATACCTTACCTATGGGTAAGATCGATTATGGGATAATGCTAACACACTAGAACAGTAGTGGCCCAGTGGTAAAAGCCCGACTCACGAGTTGTAGGTCGTGGGTTTGAACCCATCGTTTATTGGGTGTTCATAATTTCATCACCACTGCTGTCAAAACGGTGAAGGAAAACATCGTGAGGAAACCGAATAAGTCCTAGAACCAACAATTTGAAGATATGTGAGATCTACCAACCCGCACCGGGCCCACGTGGTTGATGACAGCCCACTCCCTCTCGAAGAGAGGAGGCCTGTGTCCCAGCAGTGGGAACATTATAGGCTGATTATGCTATGGTAACACACAGTGGACTAAGATGGTCAGTGTTTCCGTTCAATCCTTCTTTGAATGAGAAGCGTCCTTTGTGCAGTAGGTCAGCTACTGAGCTGACCTATTGCCAGACAAAGGAAGCTTCAAAAAAAATTTTTTCTTCGCTAAAAAGTGCACTAAAATTAACTTCTCTTTAGAGACCGTTTCCTTCAACACAGAAAGATCATGGCAATGTTCGCGTTCCGTTTTTTGCACACTCTGGGGGCACGTTTGTGAGATTTTACCCTAAGGTGTTCATAAAAAGGGAATTGTATATAACCAGTGCCGTTATACCAGTCTTTCAGGTACGGGCCTTCAGTCACGACTGTCATAAATATTCACACGACTCTCGGGATGGCTTATCATACTCACTGTGGTACAGAGCTACGGATTTCAATATGCAGACAGGATCTAAGATATGTTCGTGACTACCAGTGGGCTCCCAGAAAGATCAATGACCTTATAATGGAGGCCGTTCACAGACTTATGTAACACAATGTTCATACCGTATGCAGAAATTGTATATTCAATTTGGAAATTATAAATAACATAAATTATATTTTGATGGCATGTTGTATTTCTGTTTATGTGTTATTTATTCAACAACAAGCATTAATTTTGTATTAGTCCTAACAAGCTTTAAACTCGTTCCTGTGACAATTATAATTATAGTGCTTATCATAATGAATGCATAGCAATGTTATATAATATAATATTTTTATTGAACTAATGAATGTTACGATTATTAACTTATAATTAAGCGATCTTTTTTTTATATTGGCGGTTAATCTAAAACAAAGAGGTGCTTGTATCTTGGGGACACGAGTTGTGATAAATAATGCTATTTACCACTGGAGCTTATGTGAGAATAGGTAAGTAATTGCAAACGATTAATAAAACTAAAAATAGGTAATACTCTGTTAGTTTATAATACGAGTATAGGCACAAATGCATGTGTTGGATCATTTAGCTCCCTTCAAAATGGTTGAGTTGAATGGTGCTAATATACATGCGTCATGTTCGTGAACGGGCGCCGTCGTCAGAAGGGACTGGTCATCTCTTTGTTGCCATGGCTTATTTTAATTTAATTTAATACTAGAACTGTTTTTTTTTTTGTTTTTTCATTACGGACGCTTTTAACGTTCTGATGATGTAAACCAAGACTTTGTAACCATTTTATTTTGATTAAAAAGAGTGTCCATGGAGTTTCTTGCCCGTTCTTCTCCATAGGTAGGCTTTTTAATGGGCAACCAGCTTCTTCTTTCTGACTGACCGACCCCTTGACAATTCAAAAGTACCTGTAATTGGTTTAATTGAAATAAATCCTTTGAGTTTGAGTTTGACAATATTAGTCTTGTATTTTCAGGTTTACATTGACCTACTGTAAAGTGGAAAGTTTGCCTCTTAGTGTGACGCTGGCAACGTAATGGACATCGAGAACCGAACTGATATATTATATTAAATATACATCTTTGAGGATAATTAAGTCCGAGTGGCACTTAGTTTTTCGAGACATCGCCAAGCGGCTGTTCGACTCTTCGCCTGACCTGAGGGCTGGCCTATTTTTGGCTAAAGAATCAGCATTGCCATACAACATGGCAATGCTGCCAGCCTTTTGGGAATTTTTCCGGTTGACCGATGCGGAAAAGTTTTTTTGATGCCTACCGATATTTCCTCTCTTTTTTTTCCTTTTTTTACTTGACCATATTATTATTTTAAGACTCTTAGATTTTAAATTATGTTAATATTACCTTGGAAATTTAAACCTTAGTTATATAATTAAGTATTACGCAGATATTATCAATTCACTTTTCATTTTAATTACACCGCTTTCAGCCGTCGGGGACTGAGTGTCAATTTTTTTTCTATTTTTTTAAATATAAAATAGTATTTATCTCGTAATATGCCACTAATTTATCAAAAACTCGTGCAGGTTGACCGGAAAAACCCTCGCACTACCTCTACAATATACATAAAAAACCGGCCAAGTACGTGTCGGACCACGCACAATGAAGGGTTCCGTAGTTGGAATGAATTTATCCCAAGAACAAACTTAACATTGTAGTTGAAAAACATGTTCTCCCATACATTCCAACTGAAAATGTAAGTTTGTACGCACAATATTGAGAGATTTACCATGTTGTTTCAAGATCATGGACTTCTTATTAATTTTCCTGTAATCTATAACTATAGAACTATTTTCTGTATTTTTTTAAAAATTTTAGGCTCAGTAGTTTCGGAGATAAGGGGGGGGGGGAATGGTAAATTTCCGTTTATTGTCTTATATAACTTTAATACAATTTACTTTAAAATTATGAAAAAAATATATTTGAGATCCTCACGGTAAGCTCTTTCATTTGATATGTCACATGGTACAGATTGCGAAACTTTTTTTTTTAATTGTCTATTTACCCCTCAAAAATGACTCCCATTTTCAAAACTCATTTATTTACGTTACACGTCTGTGCTTGGGTCACAGAGATTCATATGTGTACCAAATTTCAACTTAATCGGTTCATAAGATTCGGAGCAAATTGGCTGTGACAGACGGACAGACAGACAGACAGACAGACAGACACACGAGTGATCCTATAAGGGTTCCGTTTTTTCCTTTTGAGGTACGGAACCCTAAAAAATATTGAATAATCAATCAATCAATCAATGAAAAGTCATTTATTCAAACTAGGCTAAGAATCAGCTCTTTTTGTACGTCAAAATTACTTAAGACAGTCCCGCAAAACGTTCACCACTTCCTAGTGCATTGGCTAGGAAGAAAAAGTGGCGCAACAAACTCCCCAGCAGCATAGTGTCTGTTCAGTTAGAAGAACTTGATTGTATACAATAGTATTTAACAATATGAAACACAAAACACTAAAATAAATTATTTGCCATATGTGCTGACATATGCTAGCACACGCCAATATACCAACAATATTATATCACAAACCTTTCCTTAGTTTAATAGGAAATAATCCCCGAAAATGCTATAAACAAATATAAACACGGAAATGTAACCCCCAAACGGGTACTACCTATTTCAAAGCTTGTTTCTATTTCGCTCTGTTAGCTTACGAGTCCGTTCTTGATTTTAATATGAGGCAGTTTGCTATTTACCTTTCTAAGAAACTTGCAAAACGTCAACGGAATGAAATGAGTTATTGTATAAGTTGTTGGTCAGTTTGTTAGTCAGTGTCAGGGCAAGAATAACTTTGATTCGTGTAATTTTCATCTGAAAACTGTCAGGTAAACTTGGTGGTTAAAAGCACTTGATTTAATTGTTTTCAGTTCCAAGAATTTGTCTTATTATTCCTGTTTGTGAGTATTAAGGCTGTCAAGTTATTATATTGATTGTTTTGTTAAAAGCGTTAGTTGTTTCATGAACATTGATATAACTATGTTTAACACTTTGCGGGACACTTAACGCCCCTTGACGTAATGACAATAAAACTTCTATTGTGTCTCGTTCAGCGTCCTTCAATGTGTTAAGATAAGAAAACCCTTTTAAAAACTTCTACTTTAGTGAACATGCGTTTATCTCAGATGTTTACACGCCAAAACCTGAAAATATATACAAGCTAATCAATATTTCTTCCTTGCAGGATTCAAACCCATAACTCGTCATACAAAAGTCAATCATTTAGCCACTATGCCCGTCGAGCCATCATATATGTAAGTAAGGATACAGATATAGATGGCCCACGTGATCCAAAGCTCTATCCATTACAGCTGCAATAGTCGTAAGTCACGTTCGCATGCTAGGACGTGCCCTACGTGTCATTGCATTCCCTCGACAAACAAAAACAAGGTGGAAAATATCCTGTGCCTGTAATTTCACAGTCACTTCAGTCTGTGGCACACAAATGTTGTTGGCGACGGAAATAGCTATGATAGTTTGTGCTTACTGGGGCGAATCAGGTCATAAAGAAATTAAACTGTTGAATAAGTAGGGGTTAAAGGTTATAGGCAAATATGTAGCCAATATTTATCTAAATGTTTTTTGCGTTATATAAATAGTTATTAATATTTATAAACTAAGCTCACATCAACAGTGCAACAAATTGGAGTTTGACCTCACGACCTCTAGCTCGCCAATCCACAGCTTTTGCACTATTGTCGATTAACTATTACATTATGAGGTGCTGTTTCTCCTCCCCTCATATTTACGGCCACGACTTATGAGTTGTAGGTCATAGGTTTGAACCCAGTCAGGTGCTTTACTTTTTGTAAATTATTTCATCACGACTGCTCTCAAAACGGTGAAACGGAAAACATCGTGAGGAAAGCGGGATGTCCGAGAACCAAAAAGTCGAAGACATGTGACATCTACCAACCCGCACTGGGCCCGCGTAGTGGCCCAGTCCCTCACAGAGAGGCCTCCTCTCTCTGTGTGCCAGCATGGACCGTTATAGAATTACTTTGCATATTATTTTTACTAGATTCTTGAAACTCTCTAGAAAGTTCTAGGAATTAGTTCAAAATTATAAAGATAATTAATTTGACATCTGTGCTCTGGATACAACAAACGAGGGTATTATTTATGAAGGCCTAACTCCAATAAAATGCCCGCAATGAGTAAATACTTTGTGAACCATTTAAATAGGTAAATATTTTGTGAAATAAGCGTTTCGTTTATTTTTGCCTGTGTGATTTGTAGTTGTGATTGTGTATTTAGGTAGATTTTAATGTTTTTGAATTTGGGGTCGAATAAAATTGTTTGTTCATTATTTATTATTTGCAAAGTATTTTGATATTTTATCAAACAAACCTGAGTTTGTATGTGGATTTGTTATTCAATCACGGTATAACAGGTTTCCATAAAAGTAGGTACAGATCAGATCACCATCATTTGCCTAGTCCTTTCTAATCTATGTTGAGGTCGGCTTCCAGTCTAACCGGATGCAGCTGAATACCAGAACTTTACAGGGAGCGACTGCCAATGTGATCTAAAAAACCCAGTTATTGGGTACTACGACAGATAGATAGAATACTATTCTTTGTTACCTATGTACACCACCCCAATACCACTTGGTAAGACTGGTTGTCAGACTTTCGGGCTTCTGTGTGGATGTTATTACTTAGCCACAAGTCCCTCATCCCTCGTCCGTACAGATCTAAAATATTCAATCGATTATCACACTCAGCACTTTTAGTTCAAGCTATACCTGTTCTGGCGAAGTATCAGACAGAACTAGTAAATAAAAGATAACCCTGCAACAGTTTCTCTCGTGTGTACAAGTTGTCAGGTGTAAACTGTAAACCGAGGTACAGTGTAAGTACGGTGTAAGTGCGGGTTCCTACTGCCAAGCACATACTCGTACACTGTGATTTTTAAACAAACAGCAGTCCGTATAAGAAACGTGCTTTGTGCAACTGGTGTTAGTTTACCTTAAATATAAATTATTTGGACTTTTGGATTGGATTAACTTTGACTTTTTGGTTACCAGAAAGTTTTTTAAGTAACGTCGATGGATTGTGAAGATATGAAAAGAATAATAAGTTGACTTTATTCTTCTCATTTAAGACGTCAGACACAGGCCTAAATGGTGGCAAGGACATCGGCGCGCAAACTGTTACCATGGTTCCCTTGTGGTGGTAGGGCTAACGCCCGCCTGGTTTGCGACCACTCTTCCTCCGGAGTCTGGCGTCAAGCAACCTGCTGTGTTTCGTCGATGCATGGAAGCCTCAGTGCCTTGAGCATCTTTTGAGCACGCTCGTTCCATCATAAACTTCATCCATCGCTTTCTATCAGGCGTGATCGAGGTCAAGAGCGGGCCCATTCAGCAATAAAAAAAGGTCTTAGAGAGGCGCACGTGGAACACTACGCGCCGCCAGCTCGGGTCCTGGAATGGGGGGTGACTCATGTCCCCGAGTCCGTCGCCTCTGGACCCATTTAGGGGAGCTGAAAGAGGACGTTGTCCGCCCTCTGCCGACGTCCAGTGCGCCTTCTGCGAGACGGGAGAGCACTCGTGATTCCTTCTGCGAGATATCTGTTTCGCAGAAGGATACCACCGCGTCTCAGGACTTTGCACTGCCGAACATTGAACGAATTACGGTTGAGTGACAGGTCGCTCCCTATTTCCTAAACGAGGCCACGGCGCGGCTCGTTTCATGCGACACATTGCGCCAGCGTATGCTGCGCCGTGTCCCCCAGACAATGGACGCAGTGATGGCACCGAGCGTCCGGCTCCCTGATTATGTGACACAGGTACTTCCCGAAGCAACCATGCCGCGAGAGCACCTGCGTCGCCCGAAACGACAGAGGGCCGTGCCTCCTCCCGAGCCTTCCAGGTTATCCAAGGCAACTCATGTCCAGATGGGAGATCTTCAGCTAATGGAACGAATGGTTTGAATAATTGACTGAAGTGAATCCCGCAATAGTAGAAACTTTTCGAATTGAATGTCATTTTTTGGAGACAAAGAAAGGCTGACAAAACTTTGATATTCTCCCAAATCCGTTCACCGTAAACTTTCCATTAACTTGTTAAATTTTAAATGAATTAAAGTAATTTCTTGGAGTTCTTTTCCGGATAAATTTTGATTGATCTCATTTATAATTTTTTGAGGAAAATGATAATTAAATTGAAGCTGAAGTGCAGTTGATTTTCTAAGTAAACCAACTTGATCAAAATTAGATTAACAATTTTGTAGATAAGCTGAAAAGTATCTTAATATGTAGGTACCCACTTAAGTAAGGTAAGTAGATGTCAGGATGGCCTAGTAGTTATGTAGTTATAGCCGCGCCTCTCATGCACGTGGTTGTGGCACATGAGTAGATGTGGGTTCAAATCCGGGCAAGTTCCAATGTGACTTTTTCAATTCATATATACAGTCGAACAAGCTATTTGGGGTACAGGCAAAAATATTCTTCTTTCCACTACACTGCCAATATTTAGTTTTATTTTGTGCATTATAACTTTTTCAGCTTATGGCATCCTTAATGGAGTGGTGTATTGACTACTAAGCACTTTTTGAGTTTTTTTGGACATTACTGACTTTGGCGAAGGAAAAAAATCGTGAGGAAACCTGGACTTTTAGGTAATATAATAAGTCTGAAATCACCAACCCGTCTGCGTGGTGATCAATGCTCGTGCCTTATCTGTATGAGAAGAGGTCTCTGCCCTGGCTAGTATTATATTATTAAAACACAGTGTTGCTAGATGAAGAAGCTGATGTAAATCTGCCTTTATATTGATATCTATGGTTAAAACTTACCGAATTAACCATGGTTTTATACCTGTCTCTCTCTCTCACCAGCATGCGTCCTTTTCTAATTAAGATGGACGCTTAGCGCGAAGCTGTCAATGTCATAGGGTCTTCAGCTTGCCAGCTAGCGAATAGGTGCAACACTGTGTGTTTTATTTACACATAATACCTGTTTTGTTGGAATGCAAAACACTCATATTACTTAGGTAAAATGTCAAAAAAGAGTGGGTCCACTTACCTATGACGTGAGTAGGTAACCAATGCTTTTATAAATACTAACGCTACTTGTGGTAAGACTCCTAGATGCTTATCATCGGAAAACACAGACTACAGCTAATCTACATAAACGTAACCAGTTTATATATAACACTTTTTTTAATTAAGTCGAGAAGTCGTTGCGGTGGGGTGCAAGACTAATTAAGTCAGACGGTAAGGAAAATAATTTGTTCATCTCAGAAACATTGTAATATTAGAAGACATTCAGAAGGTTTACACACTCAATTAAGTTGTATCACATCTGTTACGTTAGGTTGTTAATTGTGTTTAATAATAATAATTTATCTGCTTCGTTGGGCACGTGATGTCTAATGCGACTGTTGAGCGCGGGATCCGGGTTTGATTTCCAGGTCGGTCAAAATGTTTTCGGGTTTGTTCATTAGGAAATTTCCATTAGAGTCCGGAGTCGTGAGTTTTGTTGCAGTTACTGGCTATAGGGTCGCTCCATTATCCTTTAAGACAATTACCCGTCGGTACTATTTACTAAGTTAATAAATAAACAAACAAACCTAAAACAGTAATAGTAACTAAAACACACTGTCGACTATCGAATCCGTTACCAATATCAAACATACACCAAACCCAGTTACAGTTGGATTATCAAATCAAGATTCAGTGCTTGGCCAGACTGACAGCGCGGGGCGGCGAGCGACGCGGTTGCGGGAACGCGCGCAATCCACCTGTCCGCAGTCGAGCGCGGCTGCGTTCTGCGTGTTGTCGTATCCAATGTTTATCAAAATATAATATGGATGAAGAAGAATTATTTTAACTAGAAATAAAGCTCTAACTAGTTTGAAAACCCTGGTCCTCGCGCGGGCCGCCCGCGCACCCACTGCGGCCACTTGTATAAACGAGCGATGGCAAGAGTTGCCCGCGCGCTCCCCATGCCTAGCAGCCCGCGCCGCTCACCGCGCCCGCGTGCCAACTATGGATACTCAAATTAAGTTCTTATGTTTGAGTACGCCGCCACGCGCCCGCCCCGCGCCCGCTCTGACAGTCTGTCAAGCACTAAGTTGTGGTCCAAACTATGGTACAGTAGGCCGTACGTGAGTTATAAAACTGGCCTTGCATGGAACGGAGTTTCAAAAGACAAATATACATACATTCATAAACTCACGCGTTTTGTTATAGAGATAACAGAAACTATAAAACGCCATCTGTTACAATCCTTACATACTCCTTGGTACTCACGCTGGTTGCGGGTACTACACACCTGAGTTTCAACAGAATAAGACTTAAACTCAAACCAATGATTTCAATTAACCATTCACAGGAACTTTTTAACTGTCGAAGGAGTCGGTCAGTCAGAAAGATCGCGACTTGACACGTTGTCACGTTGTCACGTTCGGGACTACTTGTAACGACTATCAAAGATCCACGAATGACAGCCGTGCGTTTCGAGGCACTGAAGGGTCTCGGTATGTAGGTAAAGATGGTGAACCATCCACAGACCAACCGCGGCAAGCATAGCTTAACCTGATCGATCGACCTGTGCGGTTGTTATTATTTAGCCACGAGCCCCTCTAAAATATTGGCTTCATTACTGATGTTAAATTTATACGTGAGAACGATGTGAAAAGAGGCCAGCTTACTTATACTAATTTCGTTGCCACTGACGTGCACTCTACTGTATTAGGACAACATTAACATTCACAATAATATGTTAATTCCCATAGCTTCCAGATCATGGTAACGGTATCCTATAAACCTTAGGTTTATGCATAACACAACAACGCCCGGGTGGAGCTCAAACTATGCATAGTAAATGAACTAATTTTGTGGTGTTACTATATTGATCGATTTTATTTAAGATTGAAGAATAATATTGTCATTGCTATGAGTTTATTTATTTAAGGACTAGCTGCGCCCCGCAGTTTCACCCACATAAATGTCGATGCCGTGAGAATATCGGGATAAAAGTAACCTATGTGTTATTCTGATGTATTAGCTATATTACTGTAAGGTTTCATAAAAATCCGTTTATAGTAATTTTTGCGAGAAAGAGTAACAAACATGGATCTGTTATACCTTGCTAATGTTAGTGGAATGGCTGACCGCCATCCAGACTTGCATAGTCAGCATTTTACAACTTAGAAGCGATTCTCATGCATTTTGCACCGGCATGGGCAGTTCAGCTTGAAACTCGGTACGGGTCGGAGGTCCTAAAATCTTACTATTTCTATTGTTTATTCCAAGTTCTTTAATTCAATAAACTCTGTTTCCAGTTCATTAATATTTCTTTTTTTTAAAAACAAGACTCCGAAACCTCTTATAATATTTGGTGGCAGCGGTGGGATACGAAAATCCCCTACCCAAATACGTCTCTGAAATAACACCTGAAAGTGCCAGTGAAACAACCTTTCTAAAAGTGCTGAAAAATAAGTGATTTACTAAATCAATACTGTGTTGTGTACGTGTATCAATAAATCAAAGTGCCTGATCGGCACCCTGTCTTGTGTGCTCGTCTTGCAAACGAGACCGAATTTCACCCTCTGCTGGGTGCAGAGGTCTGTTACGACTGCTGTTCTGCTGGATACCGCTAGAGGAGCGGTCACGATGATCCTGAGTATCCTCATGATGACGGCGTTCCTGTGAGTGACCTAAGAAAAACTACCTACTATATCCTAGAGAGAATACCAGAATTAACTCAGAGCCACTTTATATCTTTATTTCACTTCTATGTACTCATTCCTATTGTTCATTATTCCTAATGCATTGTAACTGATAAGGACCTTACTGTAAGGCAACTGTACATTTTGTTTAGACTACGCGTTTCGATTACGTGTCCATACCACTGAGTTCGCATTGTACAAGGTAGCATAAGGTGGAGACGACTTTCTTATAATTGATTAGCTTAATATAAACGTTTTATTTTGTAAAATCGAATCATGACTTCCAAATCTGAAACTAAGGAGGAAACTTCCAGTAGTTCTAAGAGTACAAAGGTGGAAATCGAGGAAAAAATAGATCTGGGCATTCTATTCAAATTCATTAAGCCATTTGATGGCTCCAGGGAAAAACTAAATCCCTTCATTGCAAATTGCCAGAGCGCCTTTAATACAGCTACTAAAACCCAGAAACCTATTTTATTTAAATTTATTCTAAGTCAATTAATAGACAAAGCTGAAACTACATGCAGTGTCAAAGAGTTCGATTCCTTTGAGCTATTCATCGAGTTTTTAAAGCAGCAATTTGGCGAAAGGAAACATTACGCTCACCTCCTCACTGAACTTCAGGACTGTAAGCAGAGCTCTACTGAAACAGTCAACCAGTTTGCATTAAAAATAGAAACATGCTTAGTGAAACTACTTACGGAAATAAATATTTCCATTCCGACAAAAAAGAAAACGGAATTAGCAGGCCGTGTAGCTGCGATGCAAGATCTTGCACTTCATACTTTCGTAATAGGACTCTTGCCACGGGTATCACAAGTCGTTAGATGCCGCAATCCAGACTCGTTAAACTCCGCTATAAGCTTCGCAGTTGAAGAAGAAAAAATCATCTCTAGTATTTATAAAAGATCTAATACTTACTTCAATAACGATAAATCCAAAAATACTACCTCTCGCCGTGACTTCCAATCGCCACGTTTTCCAACTCCGCGTCAGCAACCCGATCATTCAAAAGTAGTAAATACCAACGACATGGTATGCCGCTACTGCAAAAACATAGGTCACACTATTGAAAATTGTCGCAAAAGACAATACAACAACAGCAGGAATCAATCTGCCGCTTCTACTTCAGATGGTCGTCAACCAACCCGCAAGGTTTTTAACATAAATCAGGACAAGGAAGATAAAGACGACGAAGTCGACCAAAACCATTTAAACGAGTAAAATTTCCCGAACGGTGTCGCGCGGGAAATTCGTCCTACTATATCAAAGCCGATGCCTCTATTCTCACTGTATCCCCTGAATCACGTACTAAATCCACTGTATCCTCTGAATCACGTACTAAATCCTCTGAATCACGTACTAAATCCGCTGAATCCTCTGAATCACGTACTAAATCCACTGTATCCTCTGAATCACGTACTAAATCCGCTGAATCCTCTGAATCACGTACTAAATCCACTGTATCCTCTGAATCACGTACTAAATCCGCTGAATCCTCTGAATCACGTACTAAATCCGCTGAATCCTCTGAATCACGTACTAAATCTGCTGTTTCTATGAAACCAATTACTAATTCCACTGAATCCTCTGTTTTTGCCAAATCTCTTCCTAAATCCTGTAAATTACCAAAATCTAAAGCAAAACCCACCGATCCTACTCTCGTTACAAATCCCCACATTTCATCTTCTGATAACTTACCGAACCTGAAACAAAACACAAATATAAAAATCTATAAAATAAATAAAAATACAGAAAAACGATACTTACCTCACATAATAATCCATACCTCCGTCTCCGACACTCCTTTATCTTTCCTAATTGACACAGGTTCCTGCATAAGTCTGCTGAAATTAGATTCCATGTCCAAAGTCCCAAAGTTAAGTGATGATATAATAATCCTCAAAGGAATTGATCCTGGAAGTGAAACAACTCCAACACTAGGCAGCTTCAAGATGCAAATATTCAAAAAAAATGACAAACCTTATGCCCATGAATTTCACGTTGTTGAAGATATTAGCCTATGTTTCGACGGCATTATAGGCAATGACCTCTTAAAAAACCTAGGTTGTCAAATCGACTATTGTCAAGAAACCTTACAGATAGACGATGACTACATAAAACTAAAATTCGCTGAACCATTATATAACATTCCTCCTCGCACAGAAACCGTAATTGAATGCACAGTAAGTAATCCAAATATAAGAGAAGGCATGATAATAGACCAACACATCTCTCATGCAATATTAGTTGCCAATTGCATCGTTAGCGTGAAAGAAAATAATCGTATTAACATTTCAGTCGTTAACGTCTCTGAGGAGTCCGTCATACTTCAATCTAATCTTAATCTAACACTAGAACCTCTAGACACTCAAGCTTGTTTGAACCCTCATGCATCATTGCCTCTTACTAATGCTTCTGAAAGAACTAACGAAGTTCTCAAACATGTTAGGACGTCTCACCTAAATGAAGAGGAATCTAATTCCCTATTACAAATCTGCACAGACTTTTCTGACGTCTTCCATCTTCCAAACGATCAGCTCACATATACTACAACTACCGAACATAATATCAGAACAAATACAGATATCCCTATTCAAACTAAATCCTATAGATTCCCCGAATGTCACAAAAAGGAAGTCGAAAATCAAATTAACAAAATGCTAGATCAAAACATTATAACACCTTCAAATTCACCATGGTCCTCACCCATTTGGGTTGTGCCCAAAAAGCCGGATGCTTCGGGACAACGTAAATGGAGAGTTGTTATTGACTATAGAAAACTCAATGACGTTACTATTGGAGAAACATATCCTATTCCACAGATAACAGAAATTCTAGACCAATTAGGGAAAAGCCAATATTTCACAACTTTAGATTTGGCTTCAGGCTTTCATCAAATTCCAATATCCAAGCAAGACGCTCCTAAAACCGCCTTTTCCATACCCCAAGGTCATTTTCAATTTACAAGAATGCCATTTGGCCTAAAAAATGCCCCTTCAACCTTTCAAAAACTAATGAACACATGTTTATGTGGACTTCAAGGCTCACGTTGCTTTGTTTATCTAGACGATATTGTTGTGTATTCCCCTGACTTACTAAGTCACATTCAAAATCTATCCGCTGTTTTCAATAGGCTCAGGAATTATAACCTAAAACTTCAACCAGATAAATGCGAGTTTCTATGCAAAGAAGTCGCTTATCTTGGTCACCTCATCAATAAGAACGGCGTACAACCAAATCCTAGAAAAGTAAAATGTATCACTGACTTCCCGGTACCAAAATGTCCAAAAGATGTGAAATCTTTTCTTGGACTTGTGTCTTACTACAGACGTTTCATACCTGACTTTTCTAAACTCGCAAAACCATTAACATCCCTTCTCAAGAAGGATACACCGTTCAATTGGAACAATGAACAACAACTAGCTTTCGAAAATTTAAAAAATAAATTAATAACTTCACCAGTGCTAGCATACCCTGATTTTTCTAAACCCTTTATTCTTACCTGCGACGCTTCCAATTTCGCAGTTTCTGCTATATTATCGCAAGGTCCAATAGGAAAAGACCGCCCAATTGCCTACGCGTCTCGAACACTTAATAAGGCTGAATGTAACTATAGCGTTACTGAAAAAGAATGCTTAGCCATTATCTTTGGAACTAAAGCATTTCGTCCCTATCTTTACGGAAATCGATTCACCATAGTTACAGATCACAAACCCTTACAATGGTTATTCAACTGTAAGGATCCTGGTTCTAGGTTAGTACGCTGGCGACTCAAATTAGAGGAATTTGATTATGATATTATATACAAGAAAGGGAAAATTAATACCAATGCTGACGCATTGTCTCGATTTCCGGTTAATCCTATTCAAGGTAAACCTTCGCCAAACCCTGATCCTCTACTACTAGATCTTGACACTGAATTCGATGACTTCCTGGAGGACCCTCTTATAATTCTACCATCTCCCGTTCCATTCTCCTTCGACAATGACGACCTATTAAATCAAGAAACAAACACCGACTCTAGTGTATTACAAAATCCTATACCACAAGCTGAACCAACACTATCTCCAGATCTCATAGATCTGGGGCCAAACTTACCTTACCTTGACATTAGCCCGGACAGTGCCGACCTCAACCTTGACTTTGACTCATTACAAATTCCGTCGCCAAATGAACAATCAAAGTTAAATAACGATAATTATTCTCAATTTCTAAAATCAATTCCAAATAAGGAAAATACCTGCAACACAATTCTAAAAGAACACAACGAAAATCTCCTAAAAACAACCTGCAAAATAATACTAATTCCTACATCTATAGATTTAGACGAGTCGAATCCTTACATCTCCGAAATTCTCCTAAATTCCAGCAACCAAGATGAAATCCTTAATTCTGAAAAAGAACTATACCACTTTCTAAAAACTAAATATGACAACAAGACTGTCTACTTCATCTTTACAAAAGTTCATCACTTCGACGAATCATCTTATCCCGCTATCTATGATACTCTGAAACAAGTAAGAAACGAAATCCTGAATTCTGAACAGACAACAGATATTGCTATCTCCGATTTCAAAAACCCATTTGACCATCACTCCTACACAAAAATTTACAATATCCTAACTCACATTTTTAACCATACAAAAATTCAAATCCATGTTTACCTAAATAAAACAATATACCCTACCCTGAGCGAGAGACCTAAAATCATGCGTGAAAACCACGACATTCCTACAGCCGGGCACTTAGGGTCGACAAGAATGTACAACAGAATCCGAGAACAATTCTATTGGAAGGGCATGCGAAGTGATATAGAAGACTATGTCAAGAAATGTAAATTATGTCAAGAAAATAAAGCACTGAGAAAATTAAATAAAGCTCCAATGGAGATCACTACTACTTCCACAGCCCCGTTTCAGAGAGTGGCATTAGACATAGTAGGACCCTTACCCGAATCTAGATCCGCCAAACTAAAGTATATTCTCACCTTACAAGATGACCTAACTAAATATTCTATCGCTTACCCTATACGTAGCACGACCGCCGAAGAATCTAGTGATTGTCTTATCCACTTTATATCATTATTTGGAATCCCTAAATCCATCCTAACTGATCAAGGTACCAACTTCACGTCCGAGCTTTTTAAAACTACTTGCCAATTTCTTAAAATCAAACAACTATGGTCATCACCTTATCACCCTCAAACACAAGGAGCTTTAGAACGCAGTCATTCAACTCTCAAAGAATATTTAAAATCCTTTGTAAACGAAAACCAAGATAATTGGCCCACTTATGTATATACAGCTATGCTAACCTATAATACGACAGAACATTCAACTACAAAATTTACTCCCTATGAGTTGATATTCGGTCGCAAACCTTTTATTCCTAATTCCATTTATGAAAATGAACTTAGTACAACATATTCAGACTATATTAAAATGCTACAACATAAATTTAAATACACCAGAGAAAAAGCTCTGGAAAACATACTTAAATCCAAAGAATCTTCTAAATCCTATTACGACTCACATACTAAATCACCACCACATTACAAAGTTGGCGACTACGTCTACCTTAAAGCCCATTTGAGGCTCAAAAAGGCACTATCGCCTATCTGGAAAGGACCCTATAGAATCATCAAGGTTCACGATAATAACACAGCTACACTCCTTATCAACAGACGTCATGTGACTCATCATTTCGATCAAATGAAACCTGCGGTAGCTACAGACCCTGTTTTACTGTTAGAAATCGATTAAGATAAAATATAGATAGTTAAATATTAGCATGTACGTATTAGATAGTAATTATAATAGGTCTTAGGCATAATTTAATTGATTCTATAATTCTATTTCAGCGCCTCGGTCAATGCGCATCAAGACCTTATCAAGCCACTTCCTTCTAGTTCCGGCATATACTTCGATAGCCTAGGAAAACTTAAGGCAATTAAAGGAAAATTAAATATTATTAGTCAGGTAAACATTTCTCTTATAAATCCTCATCTTATTAACCTCAATGATATCCTTGGCATAGTTAGGAAAACATGTCAAAAATCAAGCAACCTTCAATGCGAAAACATACTATCTCCACTCACAGTTCGATACAACGATATTAAACGCGAGTTCGATTCTATTTCACATTTAATGTCAAAACGTAGTAAACGTTCAGCATGGTTCGGCGGAATAGGCACCGTTTTCAAACATGTTTTCGGCACTCTAGATGAAGATGACGCATCAAAATACGATTCCGCGATTGAATCCATTCAAAACCACGAGAAAAAGATCGCGGAATTAATGAAAGAAAACATCTTAATTACTACTTCTACTCTGGAATCCTATAAACAAACGATTAATAAATTAAAAGATAACGAAGATTTACTTAAAAATACTTTAAGCCTACTTATACTACAATTAAATAATATCACAGAAACGTCTACTATTCTAATATCTGAAACTAAAATCCATTCCATAATTGCTAACCTTGAAAGCTCTCTACTAGCATTGTCGTTTCAGCTTGAAGACATAACAAATGCTATCATGTTAAGCAGTCAAAACATCCTGCATCCAAACATAATAAGTCCGGCACAATTATACAACGAACTCGTCGATAACGACCGGTACTTACCTAGAGATACGGGAATTCCTATAGCGCTAAGTCTAGATAATATTCATTTAATATTAAGCATATCTGAAGTTGCATGTTACTATTATAAAAATAAACTTGTATTCGTTTTACAAATTCCTTTAGTTACTAATGACGAATTTAACTTGTATCATAATTTAGCATTACCGACCCCTCACGGGTCAGATAATCCAAACACTTTTAGTTTAATTTTACCTTCTAGTTCATATATTGCTATTTCTAAGGATATGCTAAGCTTTTGTAATCTAGATAACCTAGATAAATGTAAAACAATGAGCTCTGAGTTCTTTCTGTGTGATATACCTACGGTACTGTTGACAAGCGGCAATCCTACGTGTGAAAGTGAACTATTAACAAAAACGATTAGTGCTATCCCCACGCAATGTGAAACCAAAACTATCGTCGGCGAATTAGACATTTGGAAATCACTCATGAACAATCAGTGGATTTTCGTGCAATCTCGTTCAAGTAAAGTGTCAATGGATTGTGATAACTCCGAATTACGCGAAATCATAGTGTCCGGAAGCGGTATATTACGAATTCCAAATCAGTGTACAGTATACACAAAAAGTGCGAGACTTATATCGTCCAAGGACGAAATTAATATAGACATTCCTATTCCTAGCTTAGACTTTAGTATTATCAATGATTCTTGTTGCAAAATAGATACTAAGACTACTAGTTTAAACAACAATGGAGCCCCTATTTTACTACAAAACATCAACTTGGATGATCTAACTATAAATAAACAAAATAACAAGATATTCTCAGATTTAAACAAAATAATTGATGAAGAACCTATTCTAGTAAAATACGGGACACATTATACTATATTAACCGTGTGTATTTTAATAATAGTAATATCTTTTATAGTATTTAAGCTGTATAAGATTATTTCTAAACATAAATCTAAGTTTTACATCTCTTGTGTTAAACCGACGACCCATACCGATAACGGTGACAATGACCATAATAGTAACACTGAACCTGAAGACTCGCCAATTCCATTGCCTAGATTACGAGAAATAGTATAAATTCCTGAATTTCGGATTCTATCCCCGAATTTCAGTCTTTTGGGGGGGGCTGTTATACCTTGCTAATGTTAGTGGAATGGCTGACCGCCATCCAGACTTGCATAGTCAGCATTTTACAACTTAGAAGCGATTCTCATGCATTTTGCACCGGCATGGGCAGTTCAGCTTGAAACTCGGTACGGGTCGGAGGTCCTAAAATCTTACTATTTCTATTGTTTATTCCAAGTTCTTTAATTCAATAAACTCTGTTTCCAGTTCATTAATATTTCTTTTTTTTAAAAACAAGACTCCGAAACCTCTTATAATAGATCCATCCTCACAAAATTTCGCGTCTATAATATTAGTTGGATTATCAACGAGAGATACATTACAATCACATGCATAAACTCACGCCTGACTCCTATTGGGGTAAGCAGAAACTATAGGATGCCACCTGCTACGATCCTTACATAATCCTTCCATTTAAGTATATACATCTCGACAAATGCGCACGCTGGTTGCGAATACTACGCATCTGACCTTTCGGAAGCAAATCACCAATATCTAAGGTGGATATGTCCTTCGAGGGCGTCCGCTCTCGGCGTTTCCATTCAGATATGACTTGTAAAGAATTTTTATTAGTCGCTTTTCATTCATCCTCTGAACAAACCATCAAAGCATATTGTTACAAATATCTTTTTCAAAATAAAAACCTGTACAGTAAATCTTATCTTGTAATGTACACCCAATTACAGGTCGAGTACACATGCTCTGAATACCTACATAATAAAATTAAGTATATATAAAATAAACAATTTACATATTATTATTAAAGATTAGAATGACATCAATACAATAATAATGATAATAATGTTTGTATGTCAGCTTAGTAATTATAATGTCAAAAGTTGTCAGACCGGAATGAATAAAAAAAAAAGGTTTAAATTGAAATAGATTTAAATTAAATCAAATTCGAGTTTGTTTTAGGACTGAAAATGTAGGATTTTGGTACTATATACAGACAGTATATGTGTGACTTAGAGCAGTGGTTGCCCAGTCGTAACGGCCGCGATCTACGAGTTGTAGGTCTATGTTCGATTCGAACCCAGACAGGCACTTTACTTTGTGTAAATTATTTCATCACCACTGCTTTTAAAACGGTGAAGGAAAGCATCGTGAGGAAACCGGCATGAGCAACCAGAGTGATGAACCAACACATGTGACGGCCCGTGTGGTAGATCCCACTCTCTCTCACAGAGAGGAGGCCTGTGTCCCAGTAGTGGCAACTTTATAGGCTGAATATTCTAAATGAATTCGAGTTTGTTTTTAGACTGAAAATGTTGACTTTTGAGACTTTATAGCGTCAGAAGTATAAGAGTAATGTACGAGGATGCAAAAAAAAAGAGTTTATTTTACACCTTTGAATAACCCTTCGCTGAATACTGGTATCACACTAATATTATAAAGGCGAAAGTTTGTGTGTGTGTGTGGGTGCGAGGGTGGTAGCTGACATCCTGAATTAACATATAGGCTACTTTTTATCCCGACATTCCCACGGGATCGAAATTTATGCGGGTGAAACCATGGGGCTAAAAGTAAGAACAATGTTGACTTTTAATTAATTATATCAACGCGTTTAACATAATTTTTATGACCAAATGCCAATGTTTAAGGGTGTCAACCTTTTTAGGATACTTGTGTACAACATGGATCATATAAAAATATAGGAGTACGGAGTAAAATATAAGGATAAAGTATGCTCTCATACTTCGTAATTTACATTCGGTTGTCCCAAGCAAAAAAAATCTATCTGACTAGCCTTTTCCCAACTATGTTGGGGTCGGCTTCCAGTCTAAGCGGATGCAGCTAACGATTGTCAAAGATCCACGAATGATAGCCGGGCCTAACCGAGGCACGGAGGGGTGTCGGTATGTAAAGATGGTCACCCATCCACGGACCGATCCCGGCAAACGTAGCTTAACCTGCTAGATCGACCCGTATGGCTGATAGTCTTAACCTTTTTTTTTTTTTTTAAGGATGGGAAATCATCAAATTACCCCTCCCGCTCTGGGTGGAGCGGAAGGGAGTGTCAGACTCTTACTGACTAAAACCCATCCGTGTTCCTTCCTTTATGTTAACCTTAACCTTAACCTAAAGTCAGTCCTAGGTTAGTCTTAACCTGAAGGCCAATTCTCGTAATTTAAAACGTTCAAAATCTAGTCGCAGTCTCATCTCAGCGACAAACAAATGTCAAAAACTTGTCAAAATGAGGGGAAATTAGAGATATTTTTGACAGATTGAGACTGAGATCAGACTGTGAACGTTCTTAAAATTACGAGAATTGCCCCTCAGATCTTACTGCTATTATTACTTAGCCGCGAGCTCCTCGACTTAGTTGTCCCAATAAACCTAAAAATATAATTAAAAGAGATATTAAATTTATGAAATGAAGTCAGAAAAATTATTGTTTCAAAAGCAATGCCTTCTGCAATCAAATTAGGTACAAAGCCGTTGACATACTCGTAAATAGCAAAGGAAGCGTTTATTGTGGCCACGAGAGCAATGGAAAGTATGGTCTGATCGAAAACTATCTGATGAAAATGTAAGCAGATGAAGAGGTACTCGTACCTGTAGATGCTACTCTGTAGTGCCACTTACAAACTGAGTGTTTTGATTTAATTATTAGAAATTCTTAAACCCGAAATTCTAAGTTTAAAACATCTTCTTTATAAATCAATAACATTGAAGTATCTGTTTGTAATTTAAAAATAACAGCTATTTACTAAATGCTTATGAAAGTACATTATACGGTTCGCGGTTTCACCCGTATTAGTTTCGATCCCGTGAGAATATCGGGATAAAAAGTATCCTATGTGTTAATCCTGGTTATAAGTTATCTGTGTACTAATTCAATTTCATCCAAATCCGTTGAGTAGTTTTTGAGTAACAAACATCCAAACATCTTCACAAACTTTTACATTTATAATATTATTAGGATTTATAACAATAAAAAATCAGTAAAAAAAATTGTCTGTATATCTGTTTGTTCATCACCGAAATTACTAGACTGATTTGACGGGACTTTCACACTGACAGATAGCTTATGTTATAAGGAGAAAACTTAGGCTACTTTTTTTTAGAAACAATTATGGTTCTGCGCAAAAAAATTAAAACCCCATGAAATCCAATTGGTTTTCCGACATGCACGAAGTCGCGGGCGCAGTTAGTTCTAAATATGTTTTTTATTTGACAATTCAGGTTAATTTTATTCAATTTTCGACGATTATTTTTCAATTAAAAAACAATATTGTTCAAACAATTATTGTTGGAAAAAAATATGGGGTAAAATTAAAACTTTCTAAATCCAGATGAATGTGTTCCTAATATATAATATAATTTATGATAATTTAAATTCTTACGCAATCACTAAAGGGAATTCCTTTAGTGATTGCGTAAGAATTTAAATTGAACAGGGATTGTTTACACTTTCATAAAATACTTTTGGAACAAACTATACGTGTGATCGGTGCCATACCTAGCGCAGAAGTAAAATATTTTATTTATCTACATGTTTTTGTATAAATCCGCGAAAACATATGGCGAAGCATTCGCTGCTAATGGTTTGCCTCACCCGCTTCAATCTAAATGCAATAACCCGATCCCCTACTATGGTATGATGAAAATGGTTGAAAAACCATTTTTATTCTCATCTAAGATTTAAATAAGGCAGTTAGTCTCTAGAGGAATTAATTGTAATAAGTTCACCAGCAGCGCGTAGTTCCGTAATGTGTTGAATTTGTTCAACTTAATCAAAGTTTGTTCCACAGAGCTCAAGAAAAAACCCATCAGCTGCTTCGTTTTGTGCTAATTATAAACTTCTTGGAGAAAGTAAGCAAGAAATAGACAACCCTTTGCTTTTTGTTCCTGAGTATCTTAGGGTCACAAATTTCACTATGTAGAATATATAAATAGGCAAGTATAAAATGTATTCCAATTTGTACCAACTTACGGTTTACGATACTTTATTTTACAAAAAAATAACACAATTATTTACTTTTAGGAGGAAAAACATAATCATTATTAAGTTAGTTAACATAATATGCACAAAACCTTTTCAAACAAAAAAATAGTTTTCTAAATCAATCCGGTGTAGCCATCTTTGAGTAATCGGGGAACATAAATAAAAAAAAAAGATTCCGACTACCTGGGAACCTTTTCCTTTTTAGGGTTTCGTACCTCAAATGGAAAAACGGGACGCTTCTAAAATCACTATGTTGTCCGTCTGTTAAGACCCTTGTTCTCAGAAACGCGTGGAGATTTCAAGTTCAAATTAATAAAAAATACTTAAGGCTGCAATCCTTTGAAGTAGGTAGTGAAAAAATCCAACTTCTAAGTTTAAGTTCCGTTAATGCCGCATATTTTGACACTCGCAAGGGAATCAAAACCTATAGGGTACTTCCCGTTGACCTAGAATCATGAAATTTGGCAAGAAGTAATGTCATGTAGCACAAGTAAAGGAAAACATCCGAAAAACTGTAAATTAGTAGCAAGTAACATTGCAAAAACAAAAAAACGGGAAAAACATTCGAGGCACGATTCCCGTAATAAACTATTTACATACATACAAACCCTCTTTTTACGGAACCCTCGGTGCGCGAGTCCGACTCGCTCAAACCCAGTTTTTTTTAAGTCGGTTAAAAATGAACAATATCATTTAAAAAGAATACTCCCCTCCTGAAATGGTCAGCAGTCAATATCGCACTACAATATGTTTAACAAATTCAACAATTTCAAACAGTTTCCTGCCCTATTTCCATAACTTTTAATGTAGCACAAAAACTTTGGTGTTTCGTTAAGTATGAGTGTAGGTAGTGGCTACACGTGTTTCCTGCCTCGCTGTAGTCAAGGCCACAAACTTAGGTATGTCTACAGCAAAATGAAATAGGAAAGTTTTGTACAAAAGTTACTTTGAGTTTTTCTTTGATAAACATAATGAAAACAGCAACTCTAGGGAAATGACTGCTAGGTACCTACTTCTTAAAACGCTACGGTCGTAGCTCGTAGCGCTACGTCTTACGCCGCGCCGTAGCAGTGACTGAACTATTCGAGTGAATGTTGCTTTTAGATACAGAATCGGTTGAGTGAATTGTGTTTTGTTCCAAAAAACTTTTACTTTTAACAAGGAGTAAACTGTAAAACTTTTATTATACAACAGTTTTCTCTGTTGCTTAAGGTTACAGAATGATAAACGTCAGTATAATCATATATTTTGATGTTTAAGCTTGTACTTACTAGCAACGTTTACAGGTACGGAGTTTATGTGTAACTAGGGTTTAAAGTTTGTAACTATTTTATCTTGTGTCCTTTTTTGTTTTCATTTGCATATTTAGTCATTTAATTTAGTACATAGTGTGTGTGTTACTTGTGTTAAATATTTTAAAAGATGATATCTAGGTAGACTATATTTTAAAATTATCTATCTTTTAAATCAATTGCAACCAAAACAGAATAGTAGGTACAACATCACGGCGAGCAATTTCAGTCGTTAAATCTAAACAAACTTGATATCCAAATCTCAAAAAGAATTCTATCTATGGCAACGGAAGGTAAGTAGTTCATCGTAAAATATTTACGCTACATCGCATCGAGATCGTATATACAGGAAGATTCCATTTTACAAGCCCCTGTAATACTTTATGAGCTATGTGGCAAAAGACAAAAGTTTTATTGAAATATGCAGTAAGCACGTTGGAATTTGAAGCTAAGAGAATTATGTAGGATTTTTTTATGAATTATAAATGTTTATTTGTTTGGAAGTCGGAATATTTGAGTAAGGGAAGTTCTTGTGATGTTGTGATAGGTGCATTGCTTTGTAGCTAATTAGTACCGAATTAGACCTGCATTAACATACTTGACGAAATATGGGTGTATGAGGCAAGCCTCTTAGGACCAAAACATGTTGCTGGTGTTATTTATGTTAGACCTACATTCTACCAATTAATCATCACCACCACCAATAAGCATTATCTTTGCACGTATTTTTGTGTTTCTTTCTTCACGACTTTTAATATTAATAATAATAAGTTTATTAATACATACCTACTAATATTATAAATTCGAAAGTATCTCTGTCTGTCTGTCTGTATTTGGCAGAGAGATAGATTGCATCCCGGGGAAGGCCATAGGATAGTTTTTATCGACATACCTCGCGGGCGAAGCCGCGGGCGGAAGCTAGTCGAAAATAATGTGACGGATTCGGTGAGCCACAAACTGAGCATCGCTTGTATCTTGTGGCTCTGGAGTGTGTCTATAATACGTGTGTTGTGTACATAAACTGTTAAATAAATAAACTTCAAAGTTTACAGTTTTTTTTTTTAATTTATAACTTGCAGTTGAATTCAGCAACTTCATTAATACCTAATCATTTCGTTTAATTGAATTTTTACCAGTAATTTTGGTTTAAAAACCAAACTCCTAAACCGATTTTGATAAACTTTCCAATTGACCGGTCTGAAAGTATATACATAAAAAAAAAGGATTTTGTAAATCCACGTATAAATAACGTAGTTCAGAGGTTAAAAACATTTTAAAGAAATTCAACCGAATTAAGAACCTCCTCCTTTTTTAAAGTCGGTTAATAATAAAAGATTATCATGCTACAAGAAGAAAAAACAAAAGACAACTGGATAATAAATAAAAAAGAAAGTCGCCTCAAAATTATCTTTCTCAATACTTACGCTGCGGCACGCTTACACCCCATAATATAAATATCTTGTTGTTAGCTGAGTAAAAAATAAAAGGAAACGCAGAACAACTTCATTTCTTATTTCCTTGTGGCTTATTCAAACGATTTATATAATAGCTGAAGAATAAACATGCAATTTTCAGAGGATAGCATAATGGACGTCTTCATAAAAGCGTACAATGGCTTTTGAAAATTTTTGAGGAGACATTTCATCTTCCAAAAGCAACATTTGACTCGAGGCTAAGGAAAACAGGCATTGGACGACAGAGCCTGCCCTGTTTCATTGTCTGTCTGACCTTAATCCGACATTTTTTGCTGCTCGTCTGCAGCGTAAGGTTATATACGTGCAGAGTTTTAGACGTGCGCTGCCGCTGTCTCACATGAGTATGATCGTAACTGTCACATTAGTATGATCACCTTTTCCATCATCGGCTGCTTCAGAGAAACTCTAAGTAAGTAAATAGGGACATACAATATTTAAGGCGACTACAAGACCGAAAACGCGGTCACTATCGGACTGCATAGAAAAGAAAGAGAAGCGCGATGACACAACGCTGGTAATTTATTGCAAAATATGAAACAATCATCTATTGTTGATTTATCAAACACCAAACAAATTAAAACTGGATACTAAAATTCGGGGAGTTAAATTGTCTTTTATATGGTGAAAGTTTTATGAAAATACACCCGATAGTGTTTGCGTGATTATCGTTTTTATGTCCGCGGTAGACATTACTTTACAAATTAATTACACTATGTTAAAAAAATATAATTGCAAATATTCACATATCAAATTACGAAGCAAATGGTCTAGTATAACATTTATTTTTTTCAAAGAAATCAGTCCGGTCGATTATACGTGATGTTGAATTTAAAATCATTAGAAGTCGTATATCTGCGCCTTAAGACATTACCTTAGCATATCTACAACCACTTGCAACTATTTTTATGACGTTCCTTGTATCATGGGTATGATTTTGATTTTTATTTTATTTTAGCTTATGTTGTCTTACTGCAGGGCAAAGGCCGTCCTTTCACACACTCCTCTGTATAGCTAGTGTGGAACATTCCGGTCTTTAGGCGTCAAGCTTGTCCCGCAATCTTTTCCTGGGTCGCCTCGATGTCGTCGCACTTTTTCTGGGGTGGTGGTAGATTTGGAATGAATATAGAAATGAAATTGATTAAGAGTAGGTATTTTGTTTCAATGTTTAAACAATTTGTTATCTACACTTGCTAAAGTACCAAGCCGAATGACCTCCACCACGATCGTTTGTGTTGTCGCATGTTAGCTGCACATGATCAGCTTAACTCTTTCGTAGGCCGAATGTGAATGTTATAGTTACGTATTACTAGCTTATTGTTAAGTAGCATAAGCCTTTTGAGAGCAGTGGTGATGAAATTATTTACACAAAGTAAAGTGCCTGGCTGTGTTCGAACCGACGACGTATATACTACTCGCAAGAGGGGGCCGTTATCATTTTGCAACTAATGCTCCTATTGATGCCTAATCAGCCTATAATGTTCACACTACTGGGATACAGACGAGGAGGTCTGTGAGAGGGAGCGGGCCGTTATTCACCACTCAGCCCGTTACTCACCACGCGGGCCGTTATCCACAACGCGGGCCGTTATCCACCACGCAGGCTGTGGTATCCACCACGCGGGCCGTTATTCACCACGCGGGCCGTTATTCACCACACGGGCCGTTATCCACCACGCGGGCCGTTATCCACCACGCGGGCCCACTGCGGGTTGGTAGATGTTACATGTCTTCAATGATGATTCCTATTGATGAGTGATTCTCTATTTTATTTCTAGGAAAAAGAACCATTTGTATACTGCCATTTCAACCAGAAAGCGGATTGTAGCACAGCCCTACTCCGTATGTTTCCATTGTGTACTACGTGACAATGGCGCGCCGCTACTCCGCCTGACACCTGACGTGTCGCGTGACGTCACAGATTATTGGCGCGGTAAATCAACCAAATTGGACACGCTAAGCAATATATCACTTTTGAACGAAATTTTAGCAAGAGAGCCCTCTTAAGAGGACATTGAAACTGTTGGTCACCAATTTTTTTACAACGACCCAAGTTTTGAAAGAAATATGTCTGTATATTCTTGAGTGTACTGTACAGTATATAGGTACCTACTCTGTGCGAAAACTCAATGTGTTCGATATCAGTTTTCTATAACATTTGCTATTTAGAACGTTCACCCGAGGCGAGGCGTGTCGTTAAGGTTGATTTTAGTTTAATGTTTGTTTTGAAGTTGGAAAATATTATATAACTAGTAAACTTGAGAATATTCTGTGACGAAGATTTTCGTTCTTTTATGATTTAATAAAAACTGCAAAAACGTATTAAAAGTCACTTTAAAATTGATTTAATTTTGAAACAAATATTCAGGTGACATTCATCTCTGTATTCAGAAACCCGAAAGTCTGACAAGTATTACCAGCGTGTATCGTGTTGATGTTTACTGGGTTGTGAAGATCAGATAGGCAGTCGCTTCATGTAAAATACTGATATTCAGCTGCATCCTGTTAGACTGGAAGCCGACCCCAACATAGTAGGGAAAAGGCTAGGCAGATTGATTAAACAGACTGGAAAAGCTGACACCATAAAACGTGAAATAGTTTTTTTCCTTTGTGCTAAGGGATTTGCGTTAAAACAGGCTTATTGGATATAAAAGCTAACACATTCAGCCTGCCCATTGTTTAGTTTGTCACAGAGAAACGAAGTCCACACTTCACTACTGGTATTTAATCCGCCTACGTCACACTCGAAAAAAGTATTTCACTGTTCGCAGTCGATCCGTAGTTTTGACTATGAAAGTGTCTATTGGCCGACCGCTTAACGTTGCTTGAAGTAGCTGCGCAGTGCGGGACGGGTGATAGTTGTAACAAGTTGACGAATCACTGAGCTCTCGCATCACGTCACCACACCCCTCCCGCACCGCGCTGCTACCTCAGGCAACGTCTCAGTTAAGCGGTCGGTCTATAATTATTGAATTTTAGGTTATTTCTTTAAAAATTCTGCTAGTTCAAACAAAAATTTTATGTATAATATTATATTGAATTTTTGTGACTTCACAAATCACATTTCATAATTATTTTATTTTTGAACATATAACAGTACATCACGCCTGTAATTCCCCGTGGGGTCAGGCAGAGGTATACCTTAGGATGTAAACCTACATTCCATCAGTTATTTTTAAGTCTCAAGTAATAGGGGACGAGCCATATTGCCATCAACCGAGCACAAATCCTGGGTCCGATCTGCTACTGAGAAATTCTTCATAGGAAAACCCACTAACACTTTTCCCGACCTGGGAATCAAACCCAAGATCTCATGCTCAGCAACAGCGCTTGAAACCATTACACCAACGTGGCAGTCTTTTTATTCCTTCAACTCGGCATACTTACTGTGCTTCACTTTCGATATACGTGGCGCGGAGCCTACTTTTTTTATAAGTCTATGTATCTTAATAGGTTTTGCCCTGCACTGGTACAACACAAGCTAAAAATAAATGAAATATTTATAGCTCTGAACCAACAAATAGACTATGTACATAATACAAAGGTCACACGCCTGTAATTAAAACGTTTTTCCTGCAAAGAGTGGGTAGAACTCGTGGCACTCAATTGAGAAATAACATTGAACGAGTTGTCAAGCCCCGTAATAACGTTTCTTTCAGTTGTCGGTAACAAATTGTAGGAAGTGAGAAGTCTTTTATTTTGATCTTTTTTTTATGTGAAACGTTGACGACATAGTTTTTAATTTTAACAATAACATAGTAAGTTCTAATACTTACTAATTAAATAATTATGTATGATATCCGAATGAAAGGATTGAATAGAAAAAAAAAAAAGTGTCACACAATAGACACACTGATTAAAGTCATAATCATCAATTATGTTGGGGTCGGCTTCCAGTTTAACCAGACGCAGGTGAATACTAGTATTTTCCAGGAATGACTGCCCATCTAACCTGCACAACCCAGTTACTGTGTTATACTGCGCAAGGGTTGGATCGAGGTGGCGCTAGAAAAGGTGAATGGTAGGATTTGGGGAAGGCCTTTGCAGCAGCAGTGGGACAGTGAAGGCTAAATAAAAAAAGTTAGAAACTGCTGAAACGTGGACACTGACGGTCGGGCTAGTCCACAGATTCAAGTTCGCTCAGCGCGCTATGGAGCGAGCTATGCTCGGACTCTCTTTGAAGGATAAAATCAGGAATGAAATTATCCGGAAAAGAACCGGAGATACCGACATAGCTTGCAGAGTAAGCAAACTGAAGTGGCAGTGGGCTGGCCACGTTTGTCGAAGGACCGATGGCCGGTGGAGCAGGCGTTTCCTGGTGCGGAGACCGCGTGTCGGCAAGCGTAGTGTGACGCCAACCAGCTAGATGGACGGGCGACCTAAAGAAGGTGGCTGGAGTTGATTGAATGCGGAAGGCGGAGGATAGGGTGTTGTGGCGCAGTTTGGGGGAGGTCTATGTCCAGCAGTGTACTGCGATAGGCTGAGTTGATTGAGTAAAGCCTATGGGAAGATCTATGAGTGTTGCTTTGAAAACATTTATATGGGCCCACTTTAGACCTTCCTTAACCTTAGATTTTCCATCAGGCGTGATCGAGGTCTATGATAGCGAGCGTGCCCAAAAGATGCCTAAGGCACTGAAACTCCCACGCATCGACGAAACACAGCAGGCTGCTTGACTCCGGACTCCGGTGGGGGGTAGTCGCAAACCAGGTTGGCGTTAGCCCTACCACCACATGGGAAGAATTGGCCAGTCAAATAAGGCGTTGGGTGTGACTGTCCCGGATGCGCCGAGCACTCGGTTCAGTTGAACAAACTGCGCTACACGACGAGGCTTTTTCACATCCCAAAACACAATAAATACATTATGTTTATTAGACCTATTTAATATTTATTTAGTAACAGAAAAATACAGTTTTACATACCATAACATCACGCCTGTGATCCTCAATATCACAAACTGTGCGCACCTACGCACATTTTTTATTTCGTAAAAGTTTAGTTTTAAGCAAAAACTGGAATATTTGTTTGTTATGTGTAGGCTTGTTGTAAATATTGCACTAGAATTTGATCAAGGTTTTGAGATGTTTGACACTACACCCGTAGCTCGTATCAATAAGCCAGACCGTCACACACGTATCTAGAAAATTACTGAAACGATTTTGATGAAACTTGCACTGTTCCCTAAGATGAAGTAAATGTAATCAAATCAATAAAAATGATCACGATTAGATTAATACTTGCGGAGAAATGCGAGGACAAACATACATACATACATTCATATGTACATACATCACATACATACATACATCTAAAAAGAATTGTGTATTTGTTTGGAAGCCCTAATAGATTGTCATATGATACGAGATATTGCAGTTCTACTAATATTACAATATATATACGTGTTGAATTGATAACCTTCTTTTTTTGAAATCGGTAAAAATCATTTGAATATTGCCATTCCAACCAGAAAGCGGACCGTTACCACTTGGCCACTACTGCGCATTCTCGAAAAGTGATTACTTATCTCAAATATTTACAGCAAAAAAAAAATTGTTAGAGCATGGAATAGAATACTTTTTATTATGTACAGTCAACAAAAGAGATAAGTATGCAGGATCGTTGGATATAGTTGAAGTTTAGTAAGAAACCGATGGATGTTGTCGACTGAAATTTAATTAGATAAATGAGCTGTTTGTTTTCTGTTAATAAAATTTAATTTTATTTGAGAACATCAATCGGTTTCTTACTAAACTTCAACTATATCCGACGATCCTGCATACTTATCTCTTTTGTTGACTGTACACCATAAATATTATAGATATAAATGTAGAAATTTTACAAAGGGTGACAATGGGTGGTCTTATTGCTAAGAGCGATCTTTTAAAGACAACCTTGAAATGAATTGAAAAGAGGAAGGAGAGACAAATACTGTGGGTAGTCTGTGGTGTACCATTTACATAATACAATAAATACATACAGGATAAAGTATAATATCTAAATCATCTTACTTTTCTGCCTCCACTGACCTTAACCCGTTGAAGTCACATAAAAAGAAACAATAAAAATATATTGACACACTATCAGTTGCCAATTCTCCGCATCTGGCTTTGACACATCAAAGTTACATCCACCTCATAAGGATTTTTCCTTATGAGGTGGATTTAAAGGTGTCATCACTTTCCCGAATTACGAAGGGCTGATGTAATCAATTCAGGACTTTTCTTTCAAATCTCTGGCCCATGGGACGGAAGGATCAACCCTTTTGTCCTATTTGTAAAAGGAATGTATAGCGTGATAATTATGAAGGAATTCTGTTATCCTATTCACTGAACTCCTTTACCATTGAGATGGTTTTATTAATATTTCGTTGCTATGCCGAAATACATGGCCCGAGAGGGCCCATAATTGATTCTATTGATTTATACTTACAACCTGCATGTGTACATTATGTTCAATAAAGATTGAATCGAATATTATTGTTTTGCAAAAAGTAAGAACACCTTAGAAGGTGTTGGTTTAGTTGACAGCTATGGTTATTATACCGACATTATATTAATGGTGACGTCATCCGGCGTATCTGGATGACGAGATGTATGAACCTAAAGCAAGAGGAGTATGTAAGGATCATAGCAGGTGGCGTTTTCTACTTTTTGCGTACCCCAATGAAAAGAAGGCGGGAGTTATGTATGTAATAGCAGCTCATGACTTCATCCGCGTAAAATTTCTTATTTGGACATAAATACATTATTATCATTTAGCTGTGCCCTGTTACTTCATTCGTTTAGCGTTATTTTTACTTTTTCTCTGCTCGACTTCTAAGTGAAGTAGCGTGATGATAAATTATCCTATAACCTTCCTCAAAAGTAGGGCTTTCCGATTGGTCATTCCAGAGATAACCATGAACGTGGTTGTCTCTGGCAACAAATAAACTCTTCAGTTTTATGAAACGAACAAACTCTTCAGCTTTAATATATAAGTAAGATTGTAATTATAGAACTCAATTAGGTTTCTCTAAAAAATCTTCACTTACTTTGTTAATCCTCAAATTCGCATAGCAAACCCTACACGACTCCTACACAACAAGCAAACAACACTTTTTCACATTTTCTTGTTCCAAAAACATCAACGAACAAAGGAAACCAAACACACTTAACTTTTTTGTCGACCGTACTGACTACACACGTTAATTTGCATTGTTACTTTTGTTGACCGTACCCGTGTTGCGGTACGGTAAGGATTACGTACGTGATAAATGAAACTCGCCATTTTGTCACAAAATAGATAATTACAGAAGGCCGGCTAAATACATACTATGAGCGAAAAGCAGGCACACGCACACAGACGCGTATGTACGACGGTGATTCGTTTGAGGGGGGTCTCCTCGTTTCTACTGAAGTTACGGGCGTTTTTTCCTCTAACTTCCACTAACAGACATAAGATTAGTTAGGTTTCCGAACTAAGAATGACGGGCAACACGATTTGTGAGGTGTCCCTATGCCCGATGTGTTTTTGCCTGTCTGAAAACTTTAATCAGACACGTTTCGGCGAGCTACCCGTTGCTCGCCGTCCGCCAGACCGCGCCTACGGTGGCCGGGAATCGGCTATCGATTCCCGACGCCAGACGCAAGAGATCGCCGCCGCCGATCGCCTCCGTGAGGACGCGACGGTGCTCTGCCCGAGTTCGGCAGACCTCCACCGTATGCTTCACCGTGTCCTCCGGGCGATCGTATGGAGCCGGCCTTCTGTACTATTTTGTGATTATGGTGTTAGTGATATTAATCCTCAACTAATGAAGCGTGTCATTTCTTACGCTGTTGATATATTGCTGTGTTAATAATTTAAGGATGTGGTGGTATTAGTATCGTATCTATGGGTTAGCGTAACTTTTCGATATTCCCAGAAATACTTCGGATTAATAATAGAGAATATGATACTATCTGATAAGATAGCGTGGTGTTTAGATAGATAAGCCATTTATTTGGCGCACACAAAAGGCAGCACAACACACAAATGTACAATATTCTATAATTACCAATTACCCACATGAACATAATATAAAAACAAGGTGCCTATATAAAAAAAAAGGAAAAACATACTTAAATCGAAATAAAAGTGACATTATGACGAACTAACTGTTTTCTGTGTTTTGCCCTTCCTGTCCCGTGATCCTGTAGTGACTCATGGTGGTTACTTAACCATTGTTGCTGCTAGCGGATAGAAAATAAAAGAGTAAGACCTTTTTATACACATACGATTTTCTTGTCGTGAAAAACTACGATTTATTCACCGTGTGTAGGTACGGTCGTCAGTGTTGTATGGGTCAGTATGGAAGTTTGTTGACGGCATGGCGCCGTCCATACCGTGGAACCGTGTAATATTCAAGATCACACGATTTTTCGATATTTCTACGGCGCTGTTGACACGTCGTATAAATCGTGCCGTGTACAAAGGGCCTGAGTTTATAAATAGACTACAAAGTAGACTTTTCTTGAAGGTCGTTGAAGGAGATACCTATCTTAAATCAATGCCATTTATGTAAAAATAAATTTGATCGCAGCTTCGCCTACGTAGGGGTCGAAAATCAAACGAAAATCGAACGCACTACCAGGACAAAAAGTACCCCATGTCCTTACCTGTCATGGTCTCTCCGCGTTCGATATGCGTGAAAAGGTAACAGACAAACGGACAAAACGAGTTCCTTTCCCATTTAAGTGTAATATTATACGAGTAGTATGGAAAAATATGGATTGCTGTCACGAAAAAAGGACACCAAAGAGCCTAAATGAAGTTTGCAACGCCTCATCACGAACTGGATCCAACCGGTTGCCGTCACAAACATTACAAGCTGTATCAAAAAAACAAAATACCTAATTAGTGTATATAAAAAAAAGTTCTCCATACCGAATTCCGGCCATAGCGACCAATCTCCACCAGAGACCAGCCATCGTCGTCGCGTGAGATATTATAGAGCGCAAGCGTGTGCGCAGACACAGGTGCACTCTCTTCCGTCACTCTCATTATCTGATGGGACGACAATCCGACATGACCGGAGAGAGATCAGTAGGCCAATTCTCGTAATTTAAAACGTTCAAAATCTAGTTGCAGTCTCATCTCAGCGACAAACAAATGTCAAAAACTTGTCAAAATGTACTGAAATTTGAGGTATTTTTGACAGATTGAGACTGAGATCAGACTGTGAACGTTCTTAAAATTACCAGAATTGCCCCTCAGGTGCAAGGCCAATGGGGCACGGCTACTGGGGTATCACACAACTTCCAAACTTCAGGCTGTTACTAAGAAATTTCCAATGGAAAACCCAATAACAGTTTGCTCGAACCGGGAATCGAACCCAAGAACGCTCATCAGTCGCGACCAACGGGGCATTCAAATAATATGTAAATAGTTACCCCCTTACTAATAAACGTATTATATCGGATGAATAGTTACACACCGACTTCTCTCTTTCAATAGTCAGTAATTTGACTTTCGAAAGAAGAAGACGAAGCGTTGTGTAACTATACAGACGATATACAACGTTTACGTTTACGTTTATTAGTAAGGGGGTTAGTTTAGATAACAGTTTCAAGACTTTACCACATAGAACCTACTTACCCCCATACCCACCTCATTGAGTATATGTTCTTATTCATTTAAGACGCCCTTAGGTGTCGAGATTATTTACCTACTAATATATTGCTAGATTAACTAAGTGAATGTTTATCAGGCTTTAGTGGACTATGTTAGTGTACGCCTTTAATGCGTGGGTGATGTTAGAGAATTCAATTTATTGACATAAAGTTGTTAAGTTACGTTACTTACTTAAGAGCTTGAGTGAATTTCTAAGTTGGTAACCACTAACCAGTATAATAACGCTTTTAGGATGCTGATCGGGTTCCTGTGGCGCTGCAGCGCGTCTTACGTTTTTGCTGAATCGCGTACGGATGGCTTACAAGCCATCATTAGCAAGAAAGCGAAGTCCTTGCTGCACCGTCTACGGAGCAGCAGCAACAGCATCCTGAGTACTATTGCTGACTGTTTTGACTGTCCTTCCCAAAATCATTAGATAAGGACAGCCATATACATCAGCTAGGTATAGGTACTAATAATACTAACATAATTTTAGGTAAGATTTTGTTACTGACACACTAACATTTTATGATTTTGTATTTTTGTGATATGTACTATGATTTTGTAGCATAAATGGAGATTCTCTGAAATCTATCTTCTTCTTCTATACTTATAATAAATCTGTAGAGAGGTCAATTCTGTACATGATATATATTTTCAAAATAACTATCAGGGGGTAATTAGTGATCGATACTGATGCCAAAAACGCAATCAGTAAAATTTTTGTCTGTCTGTCTGTCTGTCTATCTGTCTGTCTGTCTGTCTCTATGTTCCTTATAGAAACAAAAACTACTTGACGGATTTTAACGAAACTTGGTACAATTATTCTTCATACTCCTGGGGAGGTTATAGTTTACTTTTCATCACGCTACAATAAATAGGAGCAGAGCAGTGAAAGGAAATGTTGGGAAAACGGGAGAATTTGCTTCATTTTTTAAGCTTCGGTCGCGTGTGCAGCCTTAATGGTTAAAGCTACATAGAAATCATTTATGACGGAAATATTCTACATAAAATTATCTAAAAAATATCCCACAACAGCATATGTCTATCTTTTATGGTTGACTCACAATAACACGTGTAACTCCCGATAGCTTAGCAGTTCGGAGCTTTCTGATTATATTTGTTTACTCTTACGTTTATAATACTCTCACTCATCCCTAATTAAAAGAAGTTAATATTATTACCTATTCAATAAAAAAAGAGTAATAGTAATCGGTATAGAAACACCAAACTTATACATGAAATACGCTAATAAGCCATCGCGCCGTCGCGCGTGAATACTGAATCATGCCATAAGGATTATTTTTGTGTAACGGTTGCCGCGCTCGACGCGGGTCGTGGCGGTAGGGCATGAAAAGGCGGGAGGTCCGAGCGCGAGCTTCAATCCGGTTAAGCAGAAAGGCAACCTTAGCGAGTTGCAACTGTGAGTGGTCACGTCAAAAAAAACGCGAGCTTCATTCAATATTTGGCTGGACAATAAGGTCGAACGCTCTGAACGCATCAACGTTCAGAGCGTTCGACCTTATTGACAGACAATAATTGATATTAACAAACCGTGCTTATCAGCGCGACTTTTAGTCTTATAATAGTTTATTTGAATTTCTTTTGTTGTTATTTTATAAAATTCTGTACATTGAAAATATCAAAAAAATAAATGGCAGGGGGTGTTATTAGACCGACACAGAACCCAAAATTGTGATTAAAAAATTTTTTGTCTGTCTGTCTGTTTGTTCAGGCATCAGGCAAAAACTACCGGTTCGATTACGATGACACTTGGTATAATTATTCTTTAATATCCTGGGCACCACACTGGGTACTTTTTATCCCGGAAAAAAATATACAATAAAAAACAAACTTAATTTTGCGGTTCGATCCCTAGACCCGATTACTGTACCAACCGCAAATAATAAGTTTGTCGTAATACACGACGAAGATAATAATAATAGGCGAGCGTTCGTTCATATTAGCATTTTATAAATTGTATTTTGTATATTAATTGTATTTTGTAAATTGTATATTAATTATATTTATAAATTGTATTTAATTGTGTTTTAACTGCTACTTGCAATTCCAAAACGTGCTTTTCAGTCCGACCTTTTTATTCCTTTTAGTTTTTACTAAGTACAGTTTAAGGTAGAGTTATTTAGGTTTATTTATATAAGTCGTAGGTATAGATTTTAATTTTAAAGTATGGGTAGTATATTTTATAGTGTACGTAGTGACCGTAGGTTATTTTATAAAACTGTTAGGTAGGATTAGTCATTCGTATAGATATTAGATTTTAGGGATTTTGCTTATTTATTAAGTTTAGATTAGTTATCATCAGAAATAGGTTTATTTAGGTATTTTATTTTCTGTAATTGGTTTGTTTTCTGTTATTGTTGGCAGTCGCTCCATGTAAAATACTGGTATTCAGCTGCATCCGGTTAGACTGGAAGCCGACCCCAACATAGTTGGGAAAAGGCTAGGCAGATGATGATGTATTTTCTGTTATTGAGTTTTTTTTTATTAGGTAGGTACTTAGGTTTACTTTTATAATCTAATATAAAATTCAAAGTCCTGTGATCCTGTCTGACTGATTATATCAATGCACAGCCTAAACCGCTGGTCATAGAGACATTAAATTTGGAGTGTGTTCTGTGTGAAGTGTATAAAGGTATCCACTAAGAAAGGGTTTTTCGAAATTCCACTCCTAAGAGGGTGAATGGGGGGAGGGTGAAATTTCACGCGGACGAAGTCGCGGGCAGAAGCTAGTCTATATAAATAAAACAATGTCGGGTTAGTAACACCATTTTTAACTCAAGAACGGCTGGATTGATTTTTATGATCTTTAATTAGTTGGATTCGTCTCCACCCCGAATAGCAGAATAACTATAAAAAGATAGGGGAAATTCAATAAAATAAATGAAGATACTTAATTTCAACATTTATTGATTCTTTTTCACTGCATGAACATTGCTTGACGTGAATTTGAGCACGCAGAAGACTTGATGTCTAAGAAACATATATCATGTAAACATCTGACGCGACAATGCATACTGTCTAAGTCTGGTAAAACGATTCATTCCGGTGTGATCCCCTGAGCAACCCTCCTCGATCCCTTGCTAGTTCTACTTTTGTTTTTTTTTGAAATCTTTCTTATCCAACTTTCTCATTCCAAGTTATTCCGGTCTGATCAGGTTTTTTCTTTTTTTTAATTCCTGAAGGATCATCAGCAACAAAATATACATACAGGGTTTATTGAAATAAATACGTTCGTAATTGGGTACCTATGTAAAGTATTTTCAGGTATTTTTTTTTTATTTTTCATTTTTGTAGATTTAGTTATTTTAAGTACTAATTTCAATATTTTGGTTGTCTAAGACACTAACAACCTCTCAGGTTCTATGACTTTCAATAATTCATCAGATTTTAATTCATCAGACGTTCATACAAAAATAAAAATATTTTAATCCAACACTCTACTAAACGAAAGCGCTAGTTAGGTAAACAAACTGCCGTGACTAGTACAAAATGCAGCTGAGGGGAGCGGGGTTTGAATAGAACAACGAAATCTTGAAGGTTTGTTTTGGTATGTTTTGTAAAACGTCATAGAACAAAAGTTTTTGTTTATCATGGCAGTAATATAGTCCTGAGAGGTTGTTAGTGTTTTACCAATAACCCGACATACATACTTAACTACTCGTTTACTAGGAACCTGAATCCATATAATATTCCTCTAAAATTTGCCTCAATAATGTCTTCTTGGAGGGAGTCCAAGAAGACATAATTGAGGCAAATTTTAATTGAGGAAGATATAATTGACGAGATTAATTGACATTAGTAGACGTAATAGTATAAATAAATTATATATAATAAATTAATTACATAGCTTTGATCTTCATTTCAAATATCATTACATTTGTGATATCACTAGCTGCGCTCCGCGTTTTCGCCCGCATAAGTGTCGATCCCGTGGGAATATCGGGATAAAAAGTAGCCTATATGTTAATCCTAAAATAATGGTGTCAACTACCTCCATACAAAATTTTAATCCATAGAGGCTTGTAATTAGCAATTTAGTTATACCTATATAATTTTATTATAATGATAAGTCTGTAAGCCTTCCGAAAATAAAGAAAAAATAAATAAAAAATAAATAGAAGTAACAAACACTCACAAAGTTTCGCCTTTATAATATTAGTGTGATAGTGTGATGTTAGCTTGTATCAAAGTCATATTTTAATGTCAAATAAATATTGCGTATTTTCTAGATACCTTTGCCTCATTGAAAATTAATTGTGAATTCTACTAAAACTTATCGTATATTAAGGAAGTTTGGATTTGAATTAATACCGAATTATAATATCCACTGTGGCAACACTGTCAGAGCACAAATGATTAATATTGTAACAAACTTATAAATGTGTTTTAATTATGGCAACTGAATGTATTATTTTACTTTGACAACACTTACAAATGACGGTTATGATTTTATCGTTATTTATAAGTAGGGCAAAAGTTATTTTTAATTGTAAAATGGAGGTCAGAGCTAGTCGACTTCGAGCTACGAAGCAAGTTGGTTGTCACTGATATCAGAAGGCCAATTCTCGTAATTAAAACGTTAAAATCTAGTCGCAATCTCATCTCAGCGACAAACAATGTCAAAAACTTGACATAACTGTAGGTAAATTAGAGGTATTTTTGACAGATTGAGATTACAATGTGACTGTTCTTGAAACTACGGGAATTGACCCTCAGAACTGTGTTTAAGTGTTATAACGTTACTTTGCCGAACAGAATAGCTTTTAAATGTTAAAATCGGAAAACTTTATCGATCATTATAATTACCAATGTTAACACATACATACTTTGCTTAAAAATAAATATGTTGAAAACTCCAGTCAGATTGAACCTGTCTCCTGATGTTTAATACATTACTACTAATTAAAATAACTACAACCCAGAACCAACTGAATAAAACAGCGCATTCTTCAAACAGAATAACAGTTAAAATAATTCTCACAAGGGCTGAACCGCAGACAAAGCTGGGGTGATAAATACATCTAAAAAATAAGGTAGAATTCACTTTTGTATGGCGAGATTATTTGTTGATAGCTAGATTAACCTGGTATTAGAAAGATTAACTAACAAGGTAAGGATATTAAGGAAGATAATCTGCTCATTAGATTGAAACAGACATACGTATAATTCTACACTGGCAGGTATTTAATTGTATATGGCAAACCAAAATATTTATTTTTATTCTGCTGCAGATTTCTTTCGACTCAATGGATCTTAAATCTCATGATGTCTTTAATATTTGGCTAGCGTCCACTATTTGTGTTTTGACACAAAAGTGGAAGCTGGCCGCCCAGCTGCTGGCCACAGTGGAACTGGCTACATCTGTCCCATGTCGGAGCAGCAATACGCAAAAACAATAACAACAATTCATTGCTTCGTTGGATCTCAAATAGCAGGAAACTACTACGCGGCAGACCCAGAAAGAGATGGCGAGATGAGCTGGACTCGTTTTTAAAGGATTGACCCACAATCGCAATAGACCAGGAAACGTGGAAAGTAGAAAGGGAGGCCTTAGTCTGCAGTGGGACAAAACTTTTAATAATAGTATGAGAAAATTTACTGGTCCTTTTGGAAACTGGAGAGCAGTGGTGGCCCAGTGGTAATAGCCGCGACTTACGAGTTGTAGGTCGTAGGTTCGAACCCAGACAGGCGTTTTACTTTGTGTAAATTATTTCATCACCATTGCTCTCCAAACGTGAAGGAAAACATCGTGAGGAAACCGGCATGTCTTAGAACCAAAAATTCGAAGACATGTGACATCTACCAACCCGCACTGGGCCCGCGTGGTGGATTACGGCCCACTCCCTCTCACAGAGAGGAGGCCTGTGTCCCAGCAGTGGGAATATTATAGGCTGATTATGACTGGTCCTTTGGTCCAGTAATTAGAAACATATTATTCATGTTAAAAGCTAATGTTATTTAGTTGAATGTCACATATCAATTCCTCCGATTGATAGCTTTTATGACATCATAAGACAGAGAGCGGCCTCCATATTGCTCCGTATCCGAGCAAGCTGCAACTTCTTTTTGAAAGTAATACCTCTCGCTCCACGTGTCAATCTGATTTAGTTTTTTTTTTTTTTGTGGTTTACTAACATAGTTCTTAAGTACTTACTAACACATATAAAGATGTTATTTATTGAATGGTCTGTAATAATGTTATTATATTCGTGTTCAAGCACCATCGATACGTACTCAACTGCGTCACTTTTAACTTAGGTAATAAATTAGGTGAATCAATGTGCGAAATGTTTGCAATAATCAGCATATAATGTTCCCACTGCTGGGACACAGGACTCCTCTCTTCAAGAGGGAGTGGGCTGTAATCTACCACGCAGGCCCAGGGTTGGTAAAATGTGTAAATGCATTTAAAATATTGACCTTAAAAGACAGCCCACATATTGCTTATCCACCGCTTAGGTACTATTGTTTTAGCTGCAAAATATACTTCCATTAGACCACACTAAAATCAGGGGCAAGTAAACATCCAAGAATACTAGAATAGCACGAATTCCCTCCGATGCGGGTTCCGTATAGTATTATTTAACGTTACGCAAACGTTTATGCTCTCTGTTTGCAATGGTGTTAGTCGAAGTTGTTTTTGAAAGCTCTCACGGTATCACCCGAAGTCTAAACTCAACTTTGGAAGTCTCAAAGAGACTGCACTGTTTACGGAACAAGTTTGGGGAACGTGTGTTTTAAATAAAATACTTCGTGTTATTATTTTATTTGCTGTCTTAAATTGAAGAAAAGGGATGTTGATGTTGTTAGGTTTTGAGAGCTCCGTCCTTGTGTGAACTGTCTTTGAGAATTTCGAAGTCATAATTTCCAAGTATTTTGTGTATTCCATTATGTTCTTTCCAGAAACATGTGGATAGTTTAGGTGGTACCTATGTAGGTACTGTTTTGGTTTCGAAGGTATTATTCT
This sequence comes from Gortyna flavago, assembly GCA_963669345.1. Taxonomy (NCBI): domain Eukaryota; kingdom Metazoa; phylum Arthropoda; class Insecta; order Lepidoptera; family Noctuidae; genus Gortyna; species Gortyna flavago. The sequence continues at coordinate 15,743,852 of OY770129.1, forward strand.
GATTAAACTGAAGATGTTTTATGCAAAAGGTATACTTTATATTGCTCTAGGTATCACTGACTTGGAAATTGCAATTTTCAAAGTAAACAAAAAATAAGCCGGTAAAATCCAAAACATTTAAATTCAGAATATTTGATTTCGGCCAGTAAAGAACAATGCTTGCATAATTAATTACCCACCGAGTTTGGTTTAGAGAAAAAAAAATAATAATAACACATTCTTACGATTTTTTCTTTAAGACCGTTTCCTAAGTACGCCATTTCATACAAACTTTCAAGCCTTTGTTTTTCGAAATAAATAAATCGATTTTAATAAAACTTCATGTGCATAAGCAGGATACAAAGGTCTAAAAAGTTACATACAAACAAGAACATTTTCGAAAAATAGTGTTACAGCCAAATTACACCGATTTTAAAGTTTTCATAGAAACAGAGATTTCCAGTTATCTTTTTTTAAATAAGACATTTCTAAAATGTTCTTGTGTGTAAGTAACTTTTTAGACGTTTGTATCCTGCTTATGCGTATTAAGTTTCATTAAAATCGGTTCATTCAATTCGAAAAGCAAGGGCTTGAAAGTTTGTATGAAATGCCGTACGGCGTAAACGCTGTTAAACAATTCAATGTTTCTTCATAAATTACGTAGGTTTTATTAAGAACACTTTTACGAAGCTTGAACGTGCAATAAGTTAATTACTAATCACATTAAACCCCATTGGCTGTTTGCCATTGTTTCTCTTTTTGTGTTGTTATCTACAAAAAGGAAAATACAAGACAAAAGGAGGGACTATTACACCCGCACTTATCCCTAGAAGTAGAAGTAATGTACAAACATATTTGGGTTATAGCGAAGTCAACAGGGTGTTTTTTTTTATGTCATTAGTAATTTGTGTTGAAGATATCTCGCTACCTAATTTATGGGCCATTGGTGCTAATTCACGTAGTAATAACGTTTCAATCTTCTAATATTCTAACCACACTGACAATATAGATTAATACAAAGATCTTTCATAAAAAACCGGTCAAGAGCGAGTCGGACTCGCGCACCGAAGGTCCCGTACAAAGTAGTAAATAGTTTATCACGTTTTTTTTTTTATGTGATTGCTTTACGGTTTTCGTATTTTTTCCTTTACTTGTGCTACATGACCTTTCTGCTCAGCAAATTTCATGATTCTAGGTCAATGGGAAGGACCCTATAAATTTTTATTCCCTTGAGAGTGTCGTATACGTTTTTTGCGGCATAAACGGCCGTATCTTTTTTTACGTTAACTTAGAAGTTTGATTTTTTCACAGCTTCAAGAGACCACAGACTTGAGTATATGGTTTTAATTTTACAGACAAACAGACGGACAACAAAGTTATTGTATAAGGTTTCCGTTGTTTCCTCCAGAGATACGGAACCCTAAAAACTGACTGCCTCATTGGTCTAGTGGTTGCAAACGTTACTGCTGAGCACGAGGTCTAGGGTTCGATACCCAGGTCGAGCAGTGTTACCGGGTTTTTCGATAAAGAATTTCTCAGTAGCAGCCCGAAGTTTGTATTTGTTCTTGGTTGATGGTAATAGGCTCTCATACGAAACTACGAAATGTGGGTAAACAATAGCTGCACCTCTGCCTGACTCTTCGGGAATTACAGGCGTGATTTTATGTTTTATTATATCTCACTCCCTAAATCATGGGTCAATGGTGCTAATTTACAAATTCAGACCTAACGGCTCTAATATCGTCGCTCGCATGACTATCCCATCTCATTTTTATAATTTTTTAGCTGATTTGGGTTAGGACAACTACATTTTTAACCGACTTCCAAAAAGGAGGAGGTTATATGTTCAAACTCAAACTCAAACTCAAACTCAAAGCATTTATTTCAATTAAACCATTTACAGGCACTTTTGAATTGTCAAGAAGTCGGTCAGTCAGAAAATATGAAGCTAGTTGCCCATTCCAAAGCGTAGGTACCTATGGAGAAGAACGGGCAAGAAACTCCATGGACACTCTTTTAAATTATAGGTATTTTTACAAAAATATTAGTTACATCATTAATGTTGAATTTATAATTATATGTGAGAACGATGTAATAAAATAAAAAAGACGTACGTGTTAAGAGCGTCCAGAGTACAGCAAATAGTACTTAACAAAACAACAATCCAAAAAAAAATAATTAAATAAGCCGAGGCAGCCAATTGATGACCAGTCCCAACTGACGGCGCCCGTTCACGAACATGACGCATAGATCAGCACCATTCAGCTCAACCATTTTGAAGGGAGCTAAATGATCCAACACACACGCCACCGTCAGCGAGACATTTTAGTGAGCATGACATACTATCAGCCGCCAGGGCACATTCAAGTCAATGAAAGACATATTATTACCCGGTAAATGGTAGCTCACATAGAACTCACATCTGTGCTATGAAATTATACAATACAAAGGAAATTGAGTTTATACAATGCAAATATAGTCCCACAATCTTCAGCAGCTCCAACAGTATGTTCAAGTGTTAATCAATTAGTTGTGGTTGTGGAGCAGGACCAGCATTGATCGACTTTATATATGATTTTTTCTTTGTTCGTTATTCTTTTCGTTTTTCAGTAACCGTTGCATCTCTATGTTATTTGGATCTCCAAATATAACCATTTTGAAAGGCAACAAAATGTAAAGAATCACGAATAGAAAGTTGTAGTTGTCCTAACTCAAATCAGCTTAAAAATGAGATAGGACTGTTAGTCATGCGAGCGACGATGTAATAAATCCGGTGTTGAAAAAGTAATTTCATTCTGCTAATTATCTATCCCCACTGTCAATGGATGTTAACAAAATGATCTTTGATAAGTGAGTTGAAACCCCGGGACGCCCTAGAAGGAAATATAGTGACCTTATTGAGGATGTTCTTCAGACAGGTCAGGTAAGTAGTGTTCTCAACAGGCGTGCGTGTATGACCTGCCGGTCGATTCTGTTAGAATCTCACCGTGAGAAGTTAGGTGAAGTGAGCTCTCATTCCATTTAATGCTAAGGATTGACACTAATGATAGCTCACTTTAAGCTTACTTCACCCGAGTTATCACGGTGAGATTTTTACAGAATAGCAATACAGATGTATGAACGTAAACGAAACAAAATGAGTATGTAAGGATCATAGCAAGTGGCGTTCTGTTGTTTCTACCAACTCCCATGAGAAGAAGGGGAGAGTTATGTATGTATGTATTTATGTATCTTCAAAAAAAAAAGTATCGGTAACATTATTTACGCAACAAAATCTCCAATCGATAAATTGTTGATCCCAAAAGCAAACAGTTCACGACGCGAACCGTTTTTACTACATTTCCTTCAACGTTTATTTGCGTAACTTTCCCGGTAAATGTTAGCAAACGTTCTAAAAAGATTTTTTTTGGAAACACTGATGTTTTTGATACGCTTAAAGTGGAGTTTCTTTAGCGATATTTCGTAAAGTGATTGTTCATTCGATTGTTATGATGCAGTTTAGTTTCAAATGGAATACAACAGTACCAATATAACACTTAATTCCTTACACAATATCGTGTTTGAAACATTTGAACCGAGCTGCAAATGTAATACGATCTAAACAAATTAATGTTGCAAACGGAATAAATTAAAAGCTTTATGGTTCGTTTTTTTATGAAGCATTTTCAATAAAAAATAATAAATGACAATATCTAATTACTGTTTTTTCTAGCTTGCAAATTAGAAGGATGGAGAATTTTTTTTTCTAAACAAATTAGGAAAAAAAAAAAAAACTACAATACTGCTCTGTGCCACGTAAAATAATTAATGGGTCACTGAACAGAACACAGTTAAGAACATTTTCGAAAAATAGTGTTACAGCCAAATTACACCGATTTAAAATTTTCAATAAAAACAGAGATTTCCAGTTAGGTGTATTTTTTTAAATAAGACATTTCGAAAATGCTCTCTATTAACTTTTAGACCTTTGTATCCAGCTTATGCGTACGAAGTTTCATTAAAATCGGTTCATTCATTTCCAAAAACAAGGCCTTGAAAGTTTGTATGAAATGCGGTACGTCGTAAACGCTCTTAAGCCCAGTTTGTGATATTAGGTACTAGCCTAGGCTTAAAAGACCAAATACGTCATTGTGACGTGGCCTCAAGGGTAATATATCTCGACTTGATAATATTATGGAGCTTTGCCTAAGCCCGGAGAGCAAAAGGCATCTGCTAGGTATGAACAATTTAATGTAGATGAGTCTAGTGGTATTGTTAATTTTGTAACGTTGGTGACAGATTTATTTTTGTGTTTCATTTCAGAATACAGCAGGAATAATCATGTAAATCAGAATCGCGGGTGTACTTTTCAGATTTGCCTAAATTTATTGGTAGCAAATCTACTTATGCAGTGTACTTAGCTACATAAATATTGGTTATCAGTACACCCGCGGTTCTGACATCAGGATGTACCTAATTTTTTAAATATCATTGTACGGGTGTAGGTAGATAGATTAATAAGAAGGTATACAGAAGGTACCAAATAACTGCAATAAAGAAAAGAAAAAAAAATCTTCTCAAATTCTCAATTCAAAATTAATGTTTTTGCAAAACTCTAGGTATTCTGACATAATTCGGATTAGTTCCAGGCGCATTGGTGGGTACTGTAGAGATTATAGCCTATTTGGTGCTTAAATGCAACCTTTATGATTACTTTGAAAACAGATGGCATAATTAAGAGACAAACATTGATTTATAAAAGAATGAGTAAAAAAAAACCGTAGGACCACATTTGGCTGACAAGCGAATGGCAAGGATAAAAGTGTAAAAAAGCTAGAACCATCTAGTATTGGAAAATTATTGAATAATGGAACAATTATTGAAGTAGTATAAACTTCCTCGTCCAGGTACTGAGAGCTCGTAAAGCACTCACTGTACTTAATTTCTGATTTATTGTTTTGTTCAATTTAAGATAAATCTGAAACATTAAAAACCTTTCAATAACATTCACAGACATGTAAAGGTTATTCAAACGTTGACACCCGTCTCAAAGGACCACAAACTGTAGCACTAAATCTGAACCAAAACTTCAGAAACAGGCCTAGAATACTCCTTAGCAATAAACTCTCAGAATTCGGCCGTCTGGACATGCTACATCGCGTGTCATCAAACCTCAGCCCCGATAGTTTCGTCGGGTAATAATAGTTATATCGTAATCCTCAAATCACGACAGCACCGCTATTCGCTGCAGCCCTCCATTTGTTACTGGCGACATTATCATTGTCCACCACTGACCTCATATTCGGACGTCATTTGTCAGCCCGTATAGTCGGCCGTTGACTATTTCACGTGTACTTATGAATGGACACACGGACGTGGCGTGTGGGAAGCTTGCTGCCAGTTTGAGATCAGAATCTAGGTTGTTGTGTCATCGGATTTACATAAACTTGAACTGGATCCAATTTGTGATTTTCGTTACAGTTTTTTTTATGGATTATTATAGTTTTACTTTATTTATGTACTTATCTGTAAATATTAACATAATATAAGCTAAACTTTTAAAAAGCAATAGGTATGTACGACATTTATGTGAAAAAATAAGCAAAAGAATCACAGTACGCATCCCTGTCAACAGGAACAGTGCCCAAAAGGCTGGCAGTATTGCACGTTGTATGGCGATGCTAATTCTTTGGCCAAGAAAAAGGCCAGCCCTATGGTCACTGTATAAAACGCTTTCTCTAAAAAAAATAGACTCGGATCCCATGGCCAACTCAACTCCAAACGGCTCGAACATATATGACTATTTTTATTGTGAAAATTTATGGACATACATATGTCAGAAAAAAAAAATTTTTTTTGGCCGTTTGAGGTTTTCTGCACCGGCAGCAGCCGCTCCATTTGTGATTATAATAGACTTGGTCTAGTGGTCGCAATCGCTACTGCTAAACATGAGGTCCTGGGTTCGATTGCTAGCTCGAGCAAAGTGTTATTGGGTTTCTCCATCGGGAATTCAGTAGCTGATTTGTGCTCGGTTGATGGTGATAGGCGCGGCCCCTATTACATGGGACTTAAACATAACGTGGCGAAATGTGGGTCTTACTGTAGATACACCTATGACTAATCCTTTGGGGATTATAGATTTGATGTTATGTTACAATAGTTTCTAGAGGCGAAATAGTGATTAAACTGAATGAATTATTGACCAAAAATGATTGTAAGTACCTACATAAGGATCGTTTCATGGAATCATTCAATCTTCAGATTATTTATTGTTCTGTTGTCATTCGGCTAAATTACCCGCGGTATTATTGTTTTAGGGCCCGATCACACGTATCATAACCACACCACAAGGAAATCACGTGGATGGGTGCTTATTAAGGCCACGTCGCAGCCACAACGTAACCAACAGCGAGACCACGCACTAGCGGCCGGCCACATCGCAAATACAACGATGTGTCGGCGGCTTCCTCTATCAAACTCAAACTCAAAGCATTTAAAGAAGCTATGAAAGCCGAAGTCGATCTGTCTGTCTGCAAATACTTGCCACAATGTAAACACATGGCAACTACTAGCGACAACGAAACCACATCGAAATTGTTTAGTGACCACGACGCAACTGCAAGCATCTGCAGCTACAACAGCTATGCTGCTTGCCCACATTTTGTCGCTGCGACGTGGTGTAGTTTGGTTCATGTGATCGGGCCCTTAGACTCAATGCCATTCTGTGCCAACTCTTTTTTTTCGTCAGACACGAACACAGAACAGTATTTTTAACTTTGGCATTTACAAGAGTTTTCTCAAAAAATATTTATTTCATTTTAATTTAAGATATTGCCCTAGATCTTATAGATTTAGAATGTTGGTGAAATAAAAGCCTTTGTAAACTTGTAGGCGAAATGCCAACGTCAATCAAGAGATAAGTAATTTTAAATACTGCCTACTTTTCCCAAGGCTAAAATTACGAATACCTAGCCTTAAATCGAAATTAAACTCTGAATATTTCCTAAGAATTCTTGAAGTTATTGCTTTGTGTATTTCTTAGTCTGTAGACTACCTTATTTTAGTTTGATTTCGGAGAAATCTACATTAAGCTTTAACAAAGTATTCTGTTTACCTATAGTTACTTTATTTCATTTTGGTATTTAGGTATATTGACATATTTGGGACTAGATTTAGGCTCTTTTATATAACAAAAACTAATATTTAGTTTCTTATTCATATCTAAATTTATTTCCAAAACAATAAGAAGAGGTCATTCTAGAATTGTCAACCTTAAATTTCTATTAAATCTAAACAATTTCCAGAACGCTTTCCACCACGCCTGTGTGTCCAAGACTGTGTTTGATATGCCCCTACAATACATAAACACATTTATCACACGATGAAACACAGTTATAGATGTGGAAACGCGAGCCAATACAATTATTGGCTTGCTGTTCCAATGTCAATAGGTAGTGGATGCGAGCTATAAATTAACATATTGATGCATTTATTTTACTGTGATCTATTTAGCTCATTTTCATAAACATATTATGTAATTACGTGGTATTTATTAACATGCGTTGCGTGAAAGATATTAATATCGGTAATTATGTGCTAGGTATTCACCCACACACTAAGACTGGAAAGGGTTCAAAAAAGATTCCTGTGGCACTTAGCTTACACTTGCGGGATTGCTAAAAAGAAACGATCCTATAAAGAGAGACTCTTGCATTTCAAGATGATATCCCTACAGAAGAGGAGAGATTTACTGGATTCGTTATTTTTATTTAAAATTTTAAGATGTAAAATTGAATGTCCCCAATTGTTGAGCAGGATCAAAATCCGCGTACCCACGAAAAGCCCAAGAGTTCCTATAACCCCCTTATGTCCTCCTCTTCGCAGAACTGTCCTGGGTGCTAACTTTCCAATCCCCCGCCTATGTAAATTATTAAACAGCTGCAGTGATCTTGTTGATGTGCACTCTGACTCACTTGGCAAGTTCCGAAGTATTATGTACAAAAACTTGTAAAATCTTTTTTGTGTAATTTTAATTTATTTTTGATTTTAATTTAAAAAATTATTCTAATGTTAATTTAATTTTGATTTAAAATTGCTTTTTGTTTTTTATTTTTAATTTGATTTTGATTGCATGTGATTTTAATTTGAACTATGCTGTTGAATTCATTTTTTATTTAGAATCTGTCTGAAAACAATTATATTCGGTGAGTATAAGAACTCATCTAATTTTAAGTAGGCGCTCAATACAAATAAGTAATGCGTGATGTGCTTACCTGTAAGAAATTGGTACACTAGTCTATAAGTCTTTTGGATGTAACTCATATCTTTGTATCAGTGTATTCAATTGTTGGTGAGCCAAATAAATAAAATAAAATAAAATAAAATAGGTAATGTAGGTAATGAAACATTATAGACTGATTGTATAATAAAATATTATATATTCTTACCTAATAGATATCAGTTTACTCATGATACCCAATTTTAGTTTCATTATTTTGATTGGGTCGATAATTCGATATCTGACTAGTACTTAACATAAGTTTACAGTCTGATCTGTCTCAATCTGTCAAAATTACCTCTAATTTTCCTACTTTTTGACAAGTTTTTGACATTGATTGTCGCTGAGATGAGATTGCGACTAGATGTTGAACGTTTGTAATTGCGGGAATCGGCGTTCAGGTCCCAGCAAAAAAATATTAACTTCCTTTTAATAAAATCGCTACACTTTTTTTTTTTTAGCCTATTTTGTGTCCCACTGCTGGGCAAAGGCCTCCCCTTTTTTCTTCCAAACCTCCCTGTCTTGTGCGATCTCTGGCCATGTTGGCCCTGCAAATGATATTAGATCGTCACACCACCTTCGCCTTGGTCTACCTCGACGGCGATGTCCTGCCTCAGAGTCCAGTGAGTGACGATCTTTGCCCATCTCTCCGGGTGCATTCGTGAGACATGTCTGGCCCACTCCCACTTCAGCCTGGCTGTTTTTTCTCCCACGTCCGCTACTTTAGTCATAGAGCATACAATAAAAATTAGTACGATTTTATTTTATGGTGAATAAGCTGCGCCCTCCGGTTTCACCTGCGTAAGTGTCGACCTCGTAGGAATATCGGGATAAAAAGTAACCTATATGTTAATCCAGGGTGTCAGCTACCTCCATACAAAATTTCATCAAAATTGGTCCAGCCATTTGAGCGTGAAAAAGTAACAAACATATAAACACACGAGAAAGAGAGAGAAAGTAAGCTTCTTTATCCGCTAACAAACTACATATACCATATTATGAGCAGTAGCAACAGAGTATATAGTCATAATTAGCCTATAATGTTTCCACTGCTGGGACACAGGCCTCCTCTCAGTGAGTGGGAGTGGGCCGTAATCTACTACGCGGGCCCAGTGCGGGTTAGTAGATGTCACATGTCTTCGAATTTTTGGTTCTAGGACATTCCGGTTTCCTCACGATGTTTTCCTTCACCGTTTTGAGAGCAGTGGTGGATAAAATAATTTACACAATGTAAATTTTTGCAAACCATTGCACTCTAAACTGCTAAGAATATTGTGTATTTTAAATATTCACAAACTAAAATATTATTCCTTACCGTATTTGCAAAATCTGCTCTCGTAACAAAATGAACCAGGAAATTAAAAAAAACAAATGAAGTTGTTCACTACATTTTGCACTCTAAGAATATTCTTGATCGAAGCTCCTAAAAGAGAAAATTAATTCAAATCGTTTAAAAAGAAATAAATAAGATAAAAATCTCAATCAGTCTTTAATTCACTTTATAAATAATGCATTAAATCCTTCGAAGAGTGGCTAACCGATTGATTTACTGATCTCGAACCATCTCGAAGTCTCCATTCGTTTCCAGCAATTAATTTGTCTCATTGGAGTTAAACGCATTGCGATGGATGAGTCACTTGCATTCAGAAAATAAAACCTTTCTAGGAATTAGAAGTGTAAAGATGCGTTGGTGTAGTTTTGTTATGTGTGAGTGTGGCTTCACTCTTACGTTATTTTACTTTTATCGAGATCAGAAGACAGAAAAAATTTAAGGTAGATGTTTTGGGGAACAAAATATATTTTTTCTTTCAATAAAATATTACTCTTTTATCTAAATTACATTCTTATCTTTTGTCTCAATGCGAAAAAGTTTTATATTAAAGATTCCTTAAACTACAAAAACAATAGCATTGCATGAAATTAAAAATTACGTTCACTTGAATCTATAAAGTGACAAAAATGTGCGGAACATTCTTAGGAAAGTTAAGCGTCTCGCATTTGGGAAAGATATCTTAAGTCTTAAATGTGTATTATTTCTTGGCGTTTAAGCACCCAAGTTCAGTTTCCGGGCCATTAGGTGACTAACTCCATAAACAATTTTGCATTAAAAGTTCAGTAGTGGATGTAGTGACGCAGAGAGTGCGTAAAATCAGATCAACCAATCATCGACTTTTATTGAATTGATTCCTTTTTAATGTTGTTCCCTGTTTTCTTATGTAATGTAATAGGTTTTTAATGTAGATTTTTCGTCATTTTTTTTCAGATGAATCTGATAAAAGATGAAATAAGGAAGTCGGGGGACAAAGTTTCAGGGGTCTTATTCGTTGTATATCAAGCTGTGATGACGGATGTAGTTAAGATCGCAAGGGCGATATTATTCCAAGACGGAACAAAGTCATAAAACGGACGGGAAATGAAGGAATGCCATAAATAACTGTGCTCTTTTACAGTTTTCACAATGAAAAGCTTTCCTATGTACGAATGCGCGAACTATTGTCGTTATAGCATTCTCGTTCTTAAAGGTATTTCATGCACTAACTAAATATGTATTATATCTTTTTCCTAGGTCCGTAGGTAGGTAATTATAAGCTAGTCAAATATAAATGTTGAATAGATCTTATATTTTCTTATGAACTTTGATAAAAGTTGAATCAGATCGTCACTCCACCATGACTTCCCTCAAGTGTCCAGTAAGTGACGATCTTTGCCCATCAAATACTTAAACAACCTACGTCCAATCTTGTTTTAGACCTGTCACTTAAAGACGTCCATAGGTCAGACTTCCTATGGGCCGTAAAAGCCAGTCCATGAATACAATAATTTTAAACTATCGGTAAAGTTTGACGTTACAGCTGTTAAGAGCATTTACGCCGTACGGCATTTCATACAAACTTTCAAGCCCTTGTTTTTCGAAATGAAAGAACCGATTTTAATGAAACTTCATACGTATAAGCAGAATATAGAGGTCTAAAAAGTTAGTTAAGAACATTTTCGAAAAACAGTGATTTAAAATCGAGAAGTTTGAGATTTTAAATCGGTTATTTTTCGAACCATTGTATCCTGCTTATGCGTATGAAATTTCATTAAAATCGGTTCATTCATTTCGAAAAACAAGAGCTTGAAAGTTTTTATGAAATGCCGTACGGCGTAAACTTTGAACGAAACTAACCTGAAGGGGTGAAGTGGGATAAAGGGCTAAGGAAGGAACACGGATGAGTTTTAGTCAGTATAAGAGTCTGACACTCCCTTCCGCTCCACCCAGAGCGGGAGGAGTCATTGGATGATTTCCCATCCTTAAAAAAAAAAAAGGGGTGTAGTGGGTCAAATAAGTCGAAAGTGACCCAAGAGAATAAATCGTCTTTATCAGCCAATATTGGTTAGTAGAATATTAATAATTGAAATAAGCAATTCTAATAAATATAATAGGTATAGTATTATTTCGTGAACCTCAGCCTGCAGTCGCCCTTACGGCTACCACACCATTGTCAAAGCATGTGCATAGTGTGGTTCAGTGCTTCCACTAGGTAGATAATTCTTCAAAGCATTGGATTAAGAAATTTTGCTCATTTTATAATGGCAATAGTATCGCTGACTAGTATGGCCTGTTTATAAATAATTATTTTTATATAGGTACAGGGTGGCAGGGACATCAACACGCAAACTATAACCATTAATTCAGCATCTTAAGATTCTGAAACCCTTTTTTTTTTTTTTTTTTTTAAGGATGGGAAATCATCCAATGACCCCTCCCGCTCTGGGTGGAGCGGAAGGGAGTGTCAGACTCTTACTGACTAAAACCCATCCGTGTTCCTTCCTTAGCCCTTTATGTTCCGGGGCAGCGGTAACCCTTTCGGACAATCCCTCTGCCCCGGCAGGCTTCGGCCCTAACGGGCCCCTCCATGTCTGCTGACATCTCTTTGAGGCGCGCGTGGAACACATACGCGCCGTCCGGCACGGGCCTGGTCCTGATCGGACGGCGAGCTACCCATTACTCGCCGTCCGCAGGCCCGCGCCTACGGTGGCCGGGAGTCGTCACGCGGCTCCCGACGCCCGGAGCGTCTACCGCGGCGGCTGGGACGGGCGGCCCTCTCGGCTCTCTCCCTCTCCCATCCCGCCACCTCCTTCGCTAGCATGACTGCTTCGCAGAAGGAGGTGACTGCCTCCCACTCCCTCTCGCCCCGGACCATGGCTTGGACCAGGGCCAGGCGCGAGAGGTCGCCGCCGCTGCCGATCGCCTCTACGAGGACACGGCGGTGCTCTGCCCAAGCGGGACAGACCTCCACCGTGTGCTCCACCGTGTCCTCTGGGCGATCCTCGCAGTGGTGACACCCGGGCGTTTCCTCCCGCCTGATTATGTGCAGGAACCTCCCGAAACATCCGTGTCCGGTGAGGACCTGCGTCAGGCGGTAGGTGAGGGCGCCGTGACGCCTCTCTAGCCACTCCTCAAAGAGGGGCCTTACCGCCGCTATCGCGGCGTGCCCTATTCTGAAACCCTTGCGTTGAAATTTAACTTGAAAAAAAAAAATTTGTTGTTCCATACATTTTGACCGCGTAGGTATTGTTTTCTATCAAACAGTAGATTTTTTTTATATCCGACTTAAAACTTCTACGCTAAGGAGTATAGAATCTTAGATGCTGAATTCATGGTTACTGGCCAACTGTCATACTGTATTTTGACATACTTAATTTACTACTCATTTGCGACCTTTTATTTGTCACAGCAATGCCACAGAGTGACACAGACACACCAGAGTGCCTCTAAGTTAATATTTCATTTTATTTGCTAATATTTTCTATTTTATTATTTATTTATTTCTGTAACTGCCCGTGACATCACAGGGGGCCCTATCAGAATACCAGCGCTGCGACATTTATTTTTTAAATGTTGTAGCATCATGCTGAGATAGGAGCTTTTTGACCTCGTATAGGATTTTCTGTTTCATTTCTTCTTTTTGTTACCTTTTTTTTAATATAATTTGTTTTTATTTTTTACTATGTTAACTTTGGTTTGTGATCCTCCTGCACGAGTCGCAATAAATACTTTTTCTTTCTTTCTATTTCCAGTTTACTTCATGAAAATAGAGCTGTGGCAAATTTACACATACTTTTTCTTGTGGTGAGCTTACTTTGTGGCGAATGTAAAATAACCCCCTCCACTGACCAAACAGCTGCTCAAAGTAAACAAAGGAAAAACATTATAATCTAAAATCAATTCACATGTCCACAGTCAAGTAATAAATAATTGATGATACACTGTCATGTCAGCAGCTTGTCCCGTTGTTGAAAGATTAATTGATAACCAGTCGAAATACTGTGTTATGCAATCACAGAGCTCAAACAATCGAAATAAATACTTTCCAGAAACAATTTATTATGTAAATGGATGGGAAAAAAACGCACAGAATTGTATTGTAAAGCATTGTATTCCGGGGATTTTGTGGTGAAGTTTCAACTGTTAAATTTTTGAAACACGATCAAAAATATGGTGGTATGCGAAAACAATTGTTTGCACTAACAAATATATTGTTTAACAGTCATCCAGTTGAATGTAGGAACAAAACATTTTGTATGGCGCTAGTAAATTAATCGATAATTTTCCAATATAGTCTCCGATATTGTGACATTTCATCAAACAAAGAAAAGAAACAAAAACCAATTGGGAAGTGGGCACAATCGCAAAAAAAAATCTTGCACAACATTTTACTATTTTAAACGAAATACTTAGTTTAAAAAAACAAACGCAAATTAAATTTATATACTTAGACTGAAATATTGTCAAGCTTGTTTTATAAAACTCTAAAGTGCGAAACACAGAGAAACTTTAGACAATTCTGCAAAAACGAACCTAGCAGACGAAGTTCAGTCCCAAAGGACCAGGTTCCATTTTCGACAAATTGTTCTATACATCATAGACGTCACTTATTATTCCAAGAAAGTGAGGTTAAAAAAATCTGTCATTGCTGGAGCTGGCACGTAGTGGTCCTCAGATGTCGTTTATCAAGCTTACCTATCAGCATTGGTCTTACAGTATCAAGTCATCTTTCTAGCCTGTGACACGTTTGGCTTCCATGGTCCTTTTATATCGTTAGCTAGTAGAGCGATGAAAAATTGCATTCGAATTTATCTTGTTGGTGACATTCTTTGGGAGGAATAGACAAGGTTTCACTTAGGTATTATGCTTACGTAACGGCAGATTGATAACGTTATCCTCTACATTAAAGAAAGAAGATAAAACTTACGTAATATTTATCTTTGAGATTCCCGCGAGTGTCATAAAAGTACCTAAAGTTATATACAAGGTAGGTTAAGAGGCAACATACAATCTGCACCCTAATTGCGACACATACTCTCAATCACAATATGAATCATTTTGAAGGATATTACTAATCCATTACTTCATATGTTGGAAAAAAAATCTGCTCAACAACTTAAATAACGCCATGAATGTTGTCGAACTCTCAAAATGAATACCATTGGTACCTACTGTTGGTGCAGAGTTACACAATTAACCCGTTTGAACTTTCGTTCATTAAACTAAGCTCTTGCTTACATTGTGGTCAACAAAACTAGTTCTAGTGTGGTTAGCTGGTATATTGTAAACTTTTGTCTATAATATACCAGCTAGGTGGGGGCTACCTCGAAAATCTAAAATCCTCGAAAACCTACTAATCGAGCGAAAGTGATTCAATTACTTTTGAAACGCAAAAGAAGAGAAATGGCTATAATGTGCGTGTGCTCGGAATAAAACGACGTATGTGCCAAAACGAATTTACTACTTAAAAAAAAAAATCTACTTCGAGTAAACTTTGATATTCTCTATGTTCTAAACTGAATTTTTTAAACTTAAGCGTTACGCCGTGATGGCGAAAAAAGTAAAAAAATAACATTGCAATTTTTTGTATCGAGAAAAATTCATTGAATCGTATATTCCTTGTACACGATACTAGACCAAAGAGTCAAAAAAAATATACCAAAATGTTAAATCCCTATTCCACATTCTTAATAAGTTACACGAAATAGAAATACCACATTGTTTTCAACATAGCCCCTCAAATTTTCCATAATCAAAATTGCCATGTATTTCACTACATTATTGTCCGTATATTTAGCCTCATCCGACTAACCTATTCTCAACCGTTGCAATCGGCTACCAATGTAGCCAAATGTAGAACAGTACTTAACACGCACCGGCTACTATCCTACCTGTGTATCCAAACTTCGAGAAAGTAATTTAAAAAAAAACGCAACAAAAAGGTACAGAGGCGGACTTAATGCCTTAAACATTCTCTACCAGTTAACCAAAGGTGGTGAAGAGATTAGATGGCAGGTGCTTTGGTTGAGAGGAACAATAATAAAAATAACTGTTAAAAATAAACATAACACTATCAGAACTTCTAAAACAAGTATAGTCACAATATAACCTACCTAAGAGTTTCCTGATCAATAATTTACATAACACGTCATCACATTTTTTATTAAAAACGGCCAATTATAACTTTTCATAGTAACGGTTAAAAACTTTATCGAATTTCTGCGCGTTCTTACAAAAAGCTACTCAATTTACGGCCAAAGTTAGTACAAAGTTATTTAATCTCTCAACACGTAGGTAAGCAAAGTAATTCTAAACTTCCAGAAAGGTTTAATGAATAAGAAATATTAAAGTATATTTATCACGAAAATCTAAATAAGCGAACTAAGCACAAACACTGGCAACACCAAAGCAAACATGGGGATATTAATTGAGAATTCTCTGTGTTCATAGCTGTGAGAAATAAGCAGCACAATGTATAGTACGAGTGAGAAAGGAACTAGGATTAAGAGAAATAAAGGATAAGTAATATTAGTCCACTCAAAATTCTTGGAATAAAAATAGGTAATTTAGTTGTAGGTATGTCTATTTACTCAATTGCAGAAAGTGTTTATAGTATTTTTATGGGTTGATTAACCACTAGTGCGCTACCGGAACAGAGTACGGTACATACGGGATCCGAAATATCAATATTTTATTTAAAGAGAAGATTTAAATTCTAAGTTTATAAATTCCCATTGACAACTTAAGGATATAATTCTAAAATTAGTTATGGATTCACTTAAGGAATATTAATTAAAACTTTGACGACTGATACCTACGGGCTACTTTTGTAAAGCATACAACTCAAAGGTCATACAGATTTAATACAACCCAGACATTCCATTTCCTGCTTTTCATACTCTAAACGCAAGACCAGAGAAAATGGAAGTAGACACAGTCTAATGTTTACTTTGAGAACAGAGTTCATGATACGTAACACGCATAGGTACGCGTGGGTGTTCATTACAGCTAAAATATTTCATGAGACGAACCCTAATATCTATGAAGAATTTTGAATGGTGGAAGAGTCAAAATCATATTTTCTTATTTATGTACATACGTGAGTGTTTTTATTCTCAATGATGATATTATCGACACTCTCGATATCGATTGCCTTTTATGGTTTTTGGTCCTTGATATCTCAAGTTCTATGTCTTGTCAGATGGGGTTTTTATGTTGATTTTAATGTGAAAAGGAATTACCTACTGTCAAAAGATGTGATCAAAAGATCATTAATAGGCAGGTAATTTTAGTAAGGGTGCTACTGTACTCTTTTATGATTTATAACGTGAGGACATTACCGTGGACGTCCACGGCAGAAAAAATGTATGGAAATACGTGCCCGTTTTAACGTTATCGTGGACGGAAATTTGAAAGCGTCTTCATATATTTCCTTATAATTATTTTACTTTCCTGTGTAATCGTGATGCCGTAAACATCCACGATAATATCGTCACGGTAGAAATTATAAAAGCGTATATTGGGGAGAATTTTGCACTTCGATGTATAGTAATTGTAGCTCGTTAACTATAAAATTTTATAGTCTACATAATATACATACTTTCCGAGGCTATTAAAAGGTTTAATAAAGACAGCGAGAAAAACTCCAATTTAAAGATCATTATGATAAGTTAGAATTTGGCAATTATAGGCCGACCGCTTAACTGAGACTTTGCCTGAGGTAGCTGCGCGGTGCAGGGGGGGGGGGGTGACAGTTGTCACAAGTTCACGAATCATTGAGCTCTCGCATTACGACACCACACCCCTCCCGCACCAGGCTGCTACCATAGGCAACGTCGGCCTATAGTGTAGAACACATTAAAAATAAGTGGTAAAAGGAATTCAGGTTTCGTACACAGGAGTCGCGTCCTCTTCTATTATGTCTTCTTCTTCTTAGCGTGTCGGTGGTATATGGAGTATATGATTCTGTACCCCACAGCGTTTGAATATTTCGTAGGTTATAAAAAAAAATCTCTTTCATAAATTTTGACTGCGTAAGTATTACACTTTTCAATGAAACGGGAGTTTTTTTTTTTTGACGTGATGACACGTAAACGCATGACTCATTGTCACGTTCCGCCTGAGCCGAGCGTGCAAGCGAGAGCGCGGTACGAGCGATAGAGAGGCACGATCGGCCTAAGCGTTCGGCTTGTGACGCATCTATCTCTTATGACGTTATCACGTAAAATTATCGTCCGTAAACCGACTTTACAGACAAACAATTTTTTTTTTGATAACCGTCTGAAAATGTATACGCTAGAATCATGTCCTGAATTCAATAAATTCATGGTTAGCTTGTTCAATGTCCCTGCCACACTGCATATAGTCAGCCCAGAATTTGTCTACGAGCTTGGCACCTTCAGTAGGGTTGCACGTTACACGCAGGACATGATACACATTTACACTCCAGGGCGGAGTGTAAATGTACTTTGATATTTTGTCAAAAAACAAACAGCTCCAATATCATATTATTATCGTTTTACCCAGTAACTGGGTTGTTCAGTTCAGATAGGCAGTCACTCCATGTAAAATACTGCATCCGGTTAGACTGGAAACCGACCCCAACATAGTTGGGAAAATGCTAGGCAGATGATGAAACAGCTCCATTATCAATGGACTAAAAAGTTGTCTAACGTTTTTAAAAACAACACACTGAAAACTAATTACTTGACTAAGTATTTCAAACATCTACCTTCTTCCCGTCATTTAGGTATGTATGAATGAACAAAGTCCTAAGTTGGTACGCCGTGTGGACAAAGTGTCAAAGTAACTTCTAATTATTTCAATCTAAACAGTTTGACGCAGCACTAAACTTCCTAGAAGACATCACAACAACAACGTTCACAAAATAATGCTGGTTTATATTTAGTAATACAAGCTGAGAGTATTAATGAGACAAGTCTTGGTGTTGACTAACATACTGACAATCCGAAAATAATATTATGTTTTCGAACTGAAAATTACAGTTTAACCAAAAACTACTATACTAAAACTCCGCTCTTTTTTCACCACGTGTAAGTGGTGAAAAAAGAGCGGAGTTTACATAAGTGTTGTTAGTTTTGCAAAAACAAAATGACTAATGAGTTGGATTGTGTCATTTCCGTTTCGTTAATTTGAAATTACTGTTTCACTCAGTCCACTTTCTATTCCTTCTCCGCTTTATACCTTACCTGATTCATACTCTAACAATGAAACTGTGCCCAATTTCCAACCACATCGATACTTGGTCCTTGGGGTCGCTAATAATCTATTCAATTATCTTCACAGAATAGACTGCTCGTATGTTTGTATGTGTGTGTGTGCGCCAATGGGATCCGTTTCTAGGATAATGGTCACGAATGACAAAAGCGATCCACTATTAGGTTAAATTTATTGGAACGTAGTCGAGTTAATTCCATTAGGGTTAGTTTGGTCCTTTTTCGTTTTTTTTATGTTACGATTTCGGTCAAAGATTTTTTGTTGCGAGATATTTTTTTCTATTTCCTATAGATTGAGGTAATTAGATTGGTTCAAGCTTAAGTAATACTGCATCTATTGAGATTGTTGCAAATCTGAGGATACTCACAAAAGTAAAATCAACTTCTATTGACAGAATTAAAAGATATTACTTTTTCTAGGTATTCCAATTCAAGTTAATTCCCATCTTAAAACATTTTCTCAGCCAGCAAAGCATTCGCAAAAAGCTCAGCCATTTCAATTCATTGAAAGACCGCCATTACCGTCTTCAACCAACTAATCCTTCCCATTGTATTTTCATTTCACCAACCAAAAAGATTTTAGAGAAATATTATAATAAATTTATTCCCCTCATCTACATAATATCTCAGGCTAGGAACACACCTGCGAACTGTGACGTGTCTAGCATGAATTTATTTAGCGCATTAGCGCTGCTACGATGTGACATGTGTGAACACGGGTGCACTTTGCATTTGAATGTTCAAAATGAGCAGTATTAATAATCTTGGAATCCTGCCTTCATGACCTTCGTTTGATCTTCTTAAATGAGTAGAACATTCGAGAGGAATATGTGATTTCGGTTAAGCAGGAGCAGCGTCTGAAAGTTTTATCGACGTTTTATGCTGCTGGTTTTATGGTCGACTAAATAAATAAAAGCAGACTTTTAAATGAACTGTGCCGGTGAGAAACTAAAGAATTTAAAGAACATGGTCAAAAAAAGTACAAATAAGATTATAGTTACAGTCTGTAGTAAAGTAAATTTAGAACACTTTTAACCAGGCGCAAGATTTTTCTATCTTCAAAAATTTTTTTTTTCTAAATAACTGTTGTTCGGAGGGGTTTGGTAAATATCCTGCCGCGCTGGTCCAGGGCGTGTTGCCAGGTCGCCAGAGTCGTTGGTTGAAAGCAGTGTTTACCGCGAGCAGGTGAGGCTGGCTTGAATCCCCAGGATACTATTGGGAACCCCTTACACCCCGTCGTCTCCGAGGCAGGCCTAAAAAACACTGGCGTGACGATTTGGACTCGTTCCTGCCTGACCAATTGGCCAGAGAAGACACAAGAGAAGGAAAATTGGAGAAGTATAAGGGAGACCTTTGCCTAGCAGTAGGACACCATAAGTTAACAAAAAAAAAAGCTTCTTGTAACAAAAACGAAGAACAAAATACTAATTTATATACAAAAGTTACCTTAAAACTAATTACCTTAACAATTTTACAACCTGCTTTGAGCTTACTAACACACGCAAATAGGTATATAAATACTTAACCTAGCACAAACTACTTAGAATACTTTAAGCTCCCTTTGGTTCGTAGACAAAACTTTCATAGTCTTTGAAGCGAGATCGAGTGTGCACACAGTTTTCCCAAAAGATTTCAAAGATGAACTTTGAAAGAGAGCACAAAATTGTGAGTTTGTTTCTTTTATAGCAGAATGGAACGTTTAGTTTTAGAATGTAGGTAGGAAATGGTGTTCTTCAGAGTTTGTTCTTTGATAGTGGCTTACAATGTTTTCTATACTTACTTAAACTAACTTGGAAAAGTAATGAAATAAAAGCCTCTTTTGTGAAGTTAGAATTCCTTTGCTCCTGTTTTTTGTTTCAATTAAATAGTGTAATTAGTAGGTAATGCACAAAAAGGTAACTTCGATAAAATAATAAAAATATTAGTTTATTTATGAAACTGTTATAATTATTTTAAAGTTTTTAGTATTCATCTAAACAAAATTTCTATTGAAAACCAGCAACTAAAATCGTTTCTGACTGTTTTAAACTGTAAATTATTATAAAACAAGTGCAGAAATAAACCTCAAATCCGGTACACTCGCAGTTAAGAGCTCGAATTGCATTTTAAACACGGCAACCTGCTCTTATTTATATGTTAAACATAATTAAATTACCTCGGAACAAACCAACCGTCTGTTTAACGGGCTCGCAAATTGATGCAAAATTGTTTTCGTATGTTTGTGGCACTCGACCAACACAACTGGATGGATTTAAGTGAATATTACGGTTTTTTTTGCCTTCTTCTGCAACTAGATAGATTATATAGATAAAAAGTTTATTCAGTGCAACAAAAGACACAATACAAGTATTAAACAAACATCAGAAAGGTGAGAAAAAAAAAAGGGAATACAAAGATTAAAAAGATAAATTCATATCGTCATATCTATAACGGTCGATCACTACTGGGCGGTGTGTATCTCATGGTTGCATCAAATGGGAGTCCAGCTCAGCGTATGCCAGGTACAATACCTGACGCTGGTATACTGCTGCATCCCGTTAATTAACTGTTTCTATAGTTAAACTGCTGCTAGTACACAGAACCTACTTAATTTATATACCATAGTATAAATAATTTAATACTTTTCAAAAATTAATTTAATGCAATAGAAACGAAAAAAAATAACATCAAAGTATTGCTAAAAAAAATCCCGTCAATCAATTGTGAAACCAGAAAACATTGTAGATAGCTTCAGAAAAAATCAATTAATTGAGTTTTTTTTTCATAGATTATTTTCACCGATAGGAGGAACCGTATTGAAAATGGTTCTTTTATTCAAGTAGTTTAATTATAATTAATAAAAAACGAACTAATACAATATCTATGGTTTTTTATACGATCAAATGAGCATAATGAGTCGTGCACTTTTGAATTATCCAAATTTTTAAAGCTATAATGACCACTGTTGAGAAGCTCGTGTCTGAATAATAACAGCCACACGGGATGATAGAAGGTTAACATACGCTTTTCGCGGTCGATTCGTGGATGGGTCGCACGGACGGGTCATATGTAATGAATAATGGTCCCATTACGTATGACCCGTCCATGCTTTGGAAAGCACGTTAAGCCGTTCGTTGGTCCTGGCAGTAAGTCGTACACCCCTACGTTACATGTAAACAAGAGCCCAACAGTCTGACAACCAGTCTAAGGGCCCGTTCCAAATGAGGTGGAGACGAGTGGAGCGGAGCAGAGATGTGCAGGAATCCACCAATCACACAATCGCTAGTGACGTGGTGTGGATTTCAACCTATGTGATTGGTCGATTCCTGAACATCTCCACTCCGCTCCGCTCGTCTCCAAGGAAACGCACCCTTACTAAGGGGCTTGGCAAGGAGCACGTTACCCTATAACTGGCCAGTGGAGGTGAGATAGGCAGTCGCTCCATGTAAAATACTAGTATTTAGCGGCATCCAGACTGGAAGCTGACCTCAACTAATTGGTTAAAGGCTAGACAGGTTGACTACACTATTACGTTGTACAGAGGCCAGCACATCAAGCTACCCCAATCTGTCAAATTTCTTTGATAGATTTTCAACTTTATTCCAAAGGAATAAGGTTCATATTTAATTGGGAAAATTTGACAGATTGGGGTAACTTGATGTGCTGGCCTCTGTACTATTACGTTATGTTAGTGAGTAAATTAAAACAATAAAAATAGCTTTTTAGGCACCTGTGTAAGTTTTTTTTTCTACGAAAACCCTATCAATCAAAACCAATCAATTTTGTTTTTTAATCATGAGACACATTAATACTCTTTCACGAATTTACGTGACGTGAGAAAATCATGTGAGATATCTAAAAAAAAAAAGACTTCCATGACCACCACCCACCTACTAGCGAAACTAGCTTTCATAAATCACTAAAGACGACCGCCTCGGGGTTCGTCAATCGACAAGTGAAATATAGCCCGCATTAAACAAGCAAATTACACCCCAACTTGTCTGTATAAGTAGCGATACATCTCCATATTTCACAGTCTAACATAATAGCGTTGATGATCAAACGCCAAAACGCTTATGTAACAGAGGAAGTAGTCCATTTGAGACCCATATAATGTACACTGTGGCAAAAACCGAACGTAATGATGGCTCACTCGTCATTAATCATATCTGCAGATCGTAACCGAGACCGCCGTATACCAGTTATACCCGGATATATCCAGAATACCGCTTAACAATATGGTGTCCTGTTTTTCGTGTAATAAAATTGGAATAATGGCAAATAAAAGGTTCGTTGTTATTTTTGATGGGGTTAACAGCCAATTGTGTCAATGGCGGCTTTGAAACAGATTTTTGGTAAAAAATGTTCCAATATTGTTTTTTAACGAAGGTTTAATGTTGTTTTTATAAGTAGGTTACCTATAAAAACGTAATTTTATTAACGGTTTTATATTTTTCTTTAAAAGTAAGTAATAATGAATAAAATTACTTTTTAGCCGATTGTACTTCTGTCTTTAAGCGAATCTGACCTAACGCGAATCTGACCTAATGCGAATCTGGCGTAAAGCGAATCTGTCCTTATGCTAACAAATTAAATAAACATCTTTGCAAAGTTGTTGCTTTCTTTAACAAGAGCAGCGTTACGCGACATGTTATATGGGACACTATGTATAATGTCGCACTTTAGCAGCGTGCCATACATTGCCACCATTTTGTAGTTTAAAACGTGGTGCTTAAAATAAATGATGGTTCATGCAATTCGTTTTCATTATACATTCAAAGGATAGCGCATACATGAGATGCATACAAAGTAGTATTCAGTTACCTGATAAAATTATTTAAATGTCAACGAAAATAATTTTCACTAAAGTTTGTAACTAAAAGGTGTTTGTAGAACTAACATCAACAATATACCTTACTCACCATTTTGCAAAATAAATGCATTTACAAAACAAAACATAAGCCTGGATAAAAAATAAGCCTTTCATAAACGTACTACGAAAAAGGGTCCAAAAACTATTGAAAACGACAAGATAAAAATAGCGGCAGTAAATCGCGATAATAAAGCAAGCGAAGCACTAAATAACTACAAATCAAAAAGCGTGGCCCAACCATAATACCAATAATACAAAAGGTCGGCTCCGTACAACAAGTTAAAACGCACACACACTACACGTACAGTACAGAGCAAGCGCACTCGCAACTGACATTCGACCAAGATCGCCGTGCGTATGAGTCTGAGTGAATGCGCCTGTTTTTGTTCGTTGTATGGAGTCCGCCTTCTGCACACCTATCTATTTTGTGACACAAAACTATCTTCAGCTATAACACAGGAATGACGTGTCGCCATCTACCGGATCACATGCGCATTCCGATCACGTGCGAATCATCACTTATGTGTTTGTAAGGGCGCGTTATACTTGCGTGGAATTTCGCAATTTTCGAGTGACTTTTTGAAGAAAATTGGTATGTTGTGGCTATGTCGTGTGGAGGAAAGGTTGTAATATACATTTTCGTTACTTCCAGAATTGTTACGACAAGTTAAAAATATTCCACAGCTTACAAGTGTTGACTTTATGTTAGTGTCATAATGGTAAAGAATATTACTTTTAGTAAAGGAGATTTCTTTATTGAACACATATTAAAAGTATCGAGCCCAATAACACCCGTTTACTTTTGTAGTATTTTTTCGTGCGAATACTTATATATTTATGTATTTAAAACTCCGCAGACATGACGGGTATTGATATTTAAAGATAATAATAAAAAAACGGACATTGCCCCCCCAAAAAGAAAGTCATCAAATCTTTTAATTTTTATTTTGTCGTGTTTAATTAATATCGATACCCAACACGTCTGCGGAGTTTCGTTAGCTAATTTAATTTGACCTTGTATTGCATATACATATCATATACGTAAGTACCTAAATGAAAATAGGCTAACTTTAAAACAGAATCCGTCCTATATTCTACTACCAAGCCACACAAGACAACGTTTAATTTAATAGTAGGTATCCTCTTACCAGGATACCTACCACGAGCTCTTAACGCGATCCACTTTAGGACCTAAACTGAACTGTTCTTCTAATTCGTGCCATGACGTCAGTTTAACGATTCAATTTAGGCCGTGCCATCTGGATACCTACCACGAGCTCTTAACGCTCATTCACTTTCAACGATCCAAATGCCGCTGAGCGTATTGGACGTCATGGTACGACTGTGAGCGATGCAGTTTAAGAACCTAAACTGAAATGTCTTGCTTTTGAATCGTTTTTAAATAGATCATGGTAGGCCTCCTGGACTAAACGGAAATTAATACGCCTGTGAGTTCCAAGTTTAATAAGGTCTGAATCGAGCTTAAACAAAATTTGATTATAATCTTAGATGTTTGATCTTTGAAGTTTTGTAAAGTAACATTAAATTGAATTAACTTTAGCCATACTGAATTTTTATAATACTAAGACTTTAGTGAGATATCAAATATGTAACCACGAATTAATTCTAGCACTAATAGAGAATCTACGTATGTGCTCTTTGAGTGCAAAGGCGTCACCCAGATCAGGACACAAACCCTCGGGACACCCAGATCATACACAGATGTTCTAAAAAAGACCAGGAGACCTAATCAGCTTCTGGAGGGAGGTGGGCTGGTTGGAATAACTACCAACGGCCGCCATGGCCCACGCACAATGGTTCACTGAAGGACTAAGTGCGGAAACCAAACCCATAACATAGAACATCCAAAGAGTGTGAGTCTTAATGTGTCTTTGTCGCTACACCTTCAATTTATTGTGCAGGCATTCTTTATGACTATAGACTTCTTCTTCCTCTCGTGTTGATGACTCATATTTTACTAGTAGGTACTGTGCTACGAGCTTCACGGTACCGGGACGAGTAAAATCAAACTACGGTTTATCTCGTATGTTCAATGATTATTCCTATAAAATATACTACGTATTTTTAACTTTTATTCTTTTGCGTGTCAGCCCAATCTGACACCTAATTCCTTCTAATCTTAAATTATAATAATATTTGTCTCGTACTTCATGCCAATCACTTTTAACAAACTCGCGAAGGTTGCATGTAAGCACCAAATATGCTTGTAGGCAACCTCCTCCTATTTATAGTACGTAGCGACATGGACAGTTTTGCCGTTTGCCTTATTTTAGTCTTAGAGGCAGAAGGTTAATTATACACTCAAATCATAAAAATAGACGTTAAATTATGAACAGCAGTTAAGCCACAAAAAGACTTATGGCATTCCCTTAAACAAGAAACGAATGCTTTAATTTGGCTTTAGACCTAACATAAGCGTTCGAGACAACTAACCAATTATTTTCAAGAAAAAAAAAAACAAACGTTGTGCCTCTCAAATATTCTTTTTCGAACGTACCCTAAGCTGGGGTAGGGGTAGGCGTGCAACGAGTAAGAAGCCTTTTGTATGTAACGCTACACCTTTGTCTCGGCTCCGTGAACAGCCTTCGGAGGTATTCCTCAAGGCAACATGTTTGGGCCATAATCAAAAGGCCTTCTTGTTTTTTTCTAAACACGTGTTGCCTATTTTTATTGTTTAGGGGTATTGAGAGATTTTCCTGAGAATGACAATGATTTGCGGAGTTCTAAAACCAGAATTTTTGTCAAGAATAACAAAAAATCTATACAACTTTATTTATGTTCTTGGTAAATACGTTTCCAAATAATTATTTAAGGCTCGAGGCTCGATATTGGGTCCTTTCCTCTTTTTAGTGTATATTAATGATCTACTCCATTTATTAAGAATTCAACCTCAAATGGTGTTATTTGCTGATGACACTTCCTTAATTTTTAAGGTAAATAGACGGGCTACAAATTTTGACGACGTAAATAACGCCCTAATGCAGGTTCAAAATTGGTTCACTGCTAATAATTTAGTATTAAATGGAAAAAAAACTAAGTGCATAAGATTTTCTTTACCAAATGTCAAAGGTAGTGATTGTGAGATAATATTGAATCAAGAGAAACTAGAATTCGTCGATAAAACTGTTTTCCTGGGGATCACGCTCGACTCAAGGCTACAATGGGGTCCTCATTTAACATCTCTTTCAGGACGGTTAAGTTCAGCAGCTTATGCTATCAGAAAAATCCGTCAATTTACTGATGTAGAAACCGCGAGACTAGTTTATTTTAGTTACTTTCATAGTATCATGTCTTACGGTATTTTACTTTGGGGACGGGCTGCAGACATCGATTCTATTTTTATTCTGCAGAAAAGAGCCATTAGAGCCATATATAATCTTCGCAGGCGCGATTCTCTAAGGGAACTGTTTAAGGAAATTAACATCATGACGGTGCCTTGTCAATATATCTACGAAAACATCATGTATGTAAGGAAAAATTTACATCTTTTTAGCAAAAGAGGTGAAAGACATAATTATAGTACTAGAAATAGGGACCTATTAGTTCAACCAGGTTTCAGACTGGCTAAAGTAGACTCATCTTTTATGGGGTACTGTTTAAAATGTTATAATAAAATACCTCCCCACATTCTTCAACTGAATGAGACAAAATTCAAGTCTTGTATAAAACGCACACTATGCAGGCAGGCATATTATAAGTTAGGGGATTACATCGTTGATAAAGATGCCTGGCTCAATGCTGGTCCTGCTCCACAACCACAACTAATTGATTAACTCTTGAAAATACTGTTGGAGCTGTTGAAGATTGTAAGACTATCTTTGCATTGTATAAACTCAATTTCCTTTATATTGTATAATTGCATAGCACAAATGTGAGTTCTATGTACTGTAGTGCTACCATTTACCGGGTAATGATAATAATGTCTTTCATTGACTTGAATGTGCCCTGGCGGCTGATAGTATGTCATGCTCACTAAAATGTCTCGCTGACGGTGGCGTGTGTGTTGGATCATTTAGCTCCCTTCAAAATGGTTGAGCTGAATGGTGCTGATCTATGCGTCATGTTCGTGAACGGGCGCCGTCAGTTGGGACTGGTCATCACTTGGCTGCCTCGGCTTATTTTTAATTATTTTACTTTTGGATTATTGTTTTGTTAAGTACTATTTGCTGTACTCTGGACACATTAACGCGTACGTATATTTTTTTTTTACATCGTTCTCACATATAATTATAAATTCAACATTAATGATGTAACTAATATTTTTGTAAACTATAATTTAAAAGAGTGTCCATGGAGTTTCTTGCCCGTTCTTCTCCATAGGTACCTACGCTTTGGAATGGGCAACTAGCTTCATATTTGCTGACTGACCTATTGACAATTCAAAAGTGCCTGTAAGTGGTTTAATTGAAATAAATGCTTTGAGTTTGAGTTTGAGTTTGAGTAACAGAAGAAAAAATAACAAAAATTTCCAAAAACAAACATCAGAATTTTCTTATTACGCTTCGACATAAGGGTACAATATTGGAAACAAACATTTCAGTCTTGTTCAAATTGATGCTATAACAGTTATACAGATTCTGCGAAAAAACCCATGTTTATCAATGAAATGAATGAGTAACCTTATATTTTCTTTCCAAATTGCTTGCATGAGGACACATAATCAAACAGGGAAATGTATACGCCGCGTAATAAGTTCCAACGTACAAGTTATTACGGAGAAAAGGATTCCATTCCCGCACCAAGCTTAAGACAAAATGAACCGCTTGTGTATTTATAAAGGAATGAAGCAAAGAGTCCTGTTAGTAGTTTTAGCTTGTACTTGTAGGTTCTTTAATTAAAAGAGTGTGATTTTTAAATTTATAAAAAAAATGGCAAAGGATAATTTAAAATTATTACAGCATCATACCAATATATTTCAGTCCAGGACTAATGTGGAACATTGCGTTTGATTTATAAAACAAATATATTACTATTATTTGACTCTAACCACATTTCATTGAAAATTATTATTGCAGTGTACTCAAATAAAATAATTGTTTTAATAACATCATAACGGGAGTTGGAATTGAATTAACACCTTATGATAAGTAATTCACTCAAATGAAACGGCATTTGAGTGAACTACTTTACACAGGGGTACATCATAATTATGTATAATAACAAAATAAAAAGGCAATGTATTATAATCGCTCATAATTATCGCTTAGAATAATAGCAGACGTTATGAATATTAGTACAGCACACCTGTAGGTCACTGTAAAGTAATGGCGGCTAGCATGCAAAGAATTTCCATAAGGTTTATCCATAGCACAGATTATTTATGATAATCTATCCATAGTCTCTCTGTCTGTCTACTGCGCAGTAGCGCTCTCATCGTTTGTTTGGTTATTTATTTTATTTTAGAAAATTAAAAGCAAAGACAGCAACAATAACACAACTTGCCGTCTCAGTAAAATCTTATCGAAAATTGAAGTAAGTAATCGGCTGAAAAGATAAACAGATTGAGCAAGCTGGGTTTATCTTTGTTCGTCTATGATATCCTTAAGAAATATTTTGTGTATGGTAACATGACCAGCGGGTAGTTACGTAACTCACTATCAGTAGTAATAGCTTTCTTTTTGAGAATTCAACAACATTCATTGCGTTATTTACGTTGTTGAGCAGACAAATTTTTCGAACATGTATAGCAATGGATTAGAAATATCGTTCAAAATTATTCAGATTGTGATTACGCAATTTATAGGGTACTGTATATGAAGGCTAAGGTAAAATAAATTGGTAAATGATTAAATTTTTGCAAGTATAATATTTTTATTTCACGAAGCGACGCGCGCTCTACTCGTGGTAACCAAGTGTGTATGAGCGTAGGAGCTCTCGGTACCGTCTCGAGACAACGGCGGCGGAGTCGGAAGTGGGTGTGCGTGCGTTTATTATAATTGCTGACGCTACTCATCTTCACGTACACATTCACAGCGTGTTTGTACACTTGGTAAACACAAGTAAAGCACGCGTCGCTTCATGAGATAAAACCACTGTAGTTTGTACAAACACTTTTCAACGTCAATCATATAACTGGGTGAGGTCGGAGTTTTAATCAGTGAAGCAAAGCTGAAACAAACTCAGAGGTAGCAGTCTCTTTTAAAGATCAGACATATTCTTGATCAGATTATATGATCTGTAGACTATTTCAAACGCTAATCTACATAGGTAAGTCTGAAATGGTCTTTTAAGGACAGAATCACACAGATTTATGACAATAATATAATTGATTATGACAATAGTAATACTTTTATGGATTAAACACCACTTTGAATGTTGAGATTTCACAAAATGAATGTTGAGACTGAATATGAGTATAGAAATATATAGTACTTTCTAAAACAGCTTTAGCCTAATGAAATTTTGCACAAGTTTTCTATAACAAGGGTGAGCAATACGGATGAATTTTCGAAAATTCTCCTAAAGGAGTTAAATAGGGGATTAATTTTTGTATAGGAGTTCGTCATTTTTGTCGAAGGAAAATTTAATTGGGCACACGGCTTGTATGCTGATAAGGTTAAACACCATAATTACAAAATAATAAACGTAAATTACACATAATATGCACGTACCCTAGCCAGCAAAAAAAAACTTAAGCAGTTTTAATAAAACAGTCTGATGAAAGTGCATTAAAAATAAATTGCCATTTTCAACCGTTCACTAACAAGCATGGACTTATATTATAAGTCAAGCTATATATAACAAGCTTATGATATAGTATTTTGTTTTTTAACTTTATTTCTTTTTTCTGAATATTTTGTTACATGCGATTAGAGTTGCCAGTCGTTTGGATTTAGTCGGACATGACGGATTAGTTATTACTTTTTTTAAAAAGGTTTTTTCGGTTTTTCACATCATATGCAATAATTATATTGAGCGTATAATCCTGTTACACTATGAAATTATTTTACGCTCCAAGTTTACATGAAAAAAGTGATGTTAAGGCAGTAGGTACCTGCATAACATAATACCACGTCTGTATTGCTCGAAGGCACTTTAAGTTTGCCACTTAAATATTCATCGAGAAGTGTCCTTTTAGTGTACCTAACAACTGAGTAACATTAACTATGGAAACCCTTTCTCCACTGATTTACCATTGAAGTGATAGAATCACTTCATTCAAGATCACTGAGATAGAGTACTACGTAAGTAATAATAGTTCTATGTTCATGATATTGTTTATAAGATCGGCAGTGAATGGTAGCGCCATCTGTTATATAGGCGAGGTTCTATTAGCAGGCGTAGTCTGCAATTAGGTTGGCCATATTTACTGAATGTGTACGAATGCCGTGTTTTATTTGACAAGTTAACTGGTGCTTAATTACCTCGTGTTTAGTAATTTAGATAATGATGGGAAATAAATATTATGCACAGGCGGTCTATGTAAACCTTGACCATACTTTAGAATCTTGCTGAATTTTACGCAGACGGAATACGAGGGAACTTTGTAATTTATAAAATAGATTTTTATTAAGAAATGAATACGCACTCGCAAGCTTGTTCTTTGAAATGAAATAACTGTGCAATGATGATGGTAGGTAGCACTTACCCTTACTTAATATCCCCCCATGGGAAGTTCTTACGACCAGATGGTACTTACACCTCGGTGGTAAGTAGGACTTACACGGCGACGCTATATAGGACTTACACCTCGATGGTGAAAGTAGTACTTAAACGCCGATGATAAGTAGGACTTACACGGCAATGCTATGTAGGACCTACACGCCGATGCTAGTCCAATAGGACTTACACCTCGATGGGGAAAGTAGTACTTAAACGTCGATGGTAATTATTAGGACTTACACGCCAATTCTATGTAGGACTTAGGTATAAGCCGCTAGTAAGTAGGACTTGCACGCCGATGGTAATATTTACACAAATGGGTAGTAGTACTTACACAAATGGGAACGGAATGCGGCGTCTAACTTTTTGTTTTTTTTTTTAATGGAAATGATATCATACTTTCATTGGTTCCTGATATTAAATTAGTCTTCCTACTCTAGAAAACAATCAAAATAAAGGAATTTAAACTAATAAAGATAGTATTTTCAAAGACGATTTCCCGTTTAACATAATTAAACAATCCCATTCGCGTTTTTGCCACTGTATTCTCGCAGAACGCGATTTCAAAAGCTTTCCCGACTAATTACCCCTTAGTTAATATCAAATTAGTTCACAATTAATGAGGCATTCTTGTCAACATTCCTTTTCATTTCTCTGAAGGTTCTTTCTACGTAATTGAATCACATTTTCACATAGTATTACGAATTTTTCACCTTTTTCCTGGGAACTGCAAAATTAACTCTTTGTTTTTACAATGCAGTCAGACAATGTAGTGCGTCTTAAAAAAAATATTTTTTTATTATGAGGGTCACTGACGCATATCGATTCGTCAACGAAGGACAATAGGATTCACATAAAAGACATAAATCATGACATGTGTGTTTATGGACTACATAGTGAAAGTCTATTCAATTATTCATAGTCACGGTATTTATTTTAAACAATTACCGGCTGGCGAACTACTGTCTTACTGATTAGTTAATTATATAAAAACAAAGGCAGAATGCAATTATAATGGTTTGAATTTAAAATATTTTAATGTCTCTTATCACCATTGGAAGCCAGTATTTCGCGGAATTCCCGACACTTTACAATTACCATAAAAGCATTAAAAAAAAACATAACATAACATCGTTTTTATAACGTTAACGACTAGTAAACAGTTTCTTTTGTTTTCGGCAAAATCATCATGCATTTGGATTTGAAAAAAGGACACCATACGGCTTTTTATTTACGTTTGTAGGAATACAGCCTGCAACTGACATTTACACAGATATTAAAAATCATAATAAATAATAATTTAAAATTTAATTTATTAAATTAAATTTTAAATTATTATTTATTATGATTTTGTGTCTATACTTAATCGTTACTGAGACTTCCGAGTGGACTACAAAACAATACCAATATTTTATTCTATTCTATTTTTTATTACGGCAAACAAAGCCGATTTCGACCATTCTGCCAACGTCTAAAGTGAATTGGAAAAGCAAGTGTGCATTGTTATAAATAAAAAATAAATAAGTAGAACAATAAATATCTTCGATGATACTTATTAATGAAGGTGTTGTGGGGTTAGTACTAATACCAATATTAATTCGTTAAAAGAATATTTTTAGTGCCAAAAAGGAAACAAAACGATAAATTAGGTAGGAGGTACAAGTAAAATCTACTTACTGGAGCAAACTAGAACATCGTATGACTAATAACTGCAGTTTTTAGCCGCCACTGAGTCACCAACGCAGGTACGGTCTCGTGACAAATAGCAACATCGCACGAAAAGACTGTCTCATTTGTATCAGGTTTCTAGTGAAATAAGTCCATCCTTATTGCTCTAACGTAGCGTTAAAGTGCCAAAAGTTTTATGCTATGTTTTTGTCACTAATTTAAATAGGTAACAGTATTTTTAACAGTTGTCATTGTCGTTTATTCTACAGCATTCAGTACATAAACGTGATTACTTTTAAAATTAAGATCAAGACATTATTTTCTTTTCTTCTAACAAAAATTCTTAACTTATTTACACGTCAATACATTTTACTTAGCTGCAGAAAACCGGCTGGGTACACAACAAAAAATATTATTAATGAAAACTCCGTACCTTGCTACAGTGCTCGTATATTGTCGTTGCAGTCACTGGCAAGCGGTTGTACGGTGACAAATTGTCGCGCAGCACGAGATGACAGTGTTGTATTCGCCTTTTATGGGATCCTGGTAGGAAAAAATGGAGCTAGGACTTATAGATGATGTTAGAAACTGAATTTTTGAAGGTCTTTCTAACGTGTCGTAATGTGATGTTGGATGATGTTTTAAAATTCTTGATGAAAGTTTGTTTTTATTTTTTTTGATTAACGTTAAAGTGCACAGATTTTTAGGTTATTATTATAATAAAGTAGGACTCTTACAGATTCCTCATTATTAAATTAAAATACAACGTTTAGAATGCAGAAACAAGGACACTCAGGAAAATTAGTAAGGTTATTGTAATTTCTTTGCTAAGTAGACAATTTGTATTGAAGGAAAGCATTTGCATTTCCCATTAAAGAAAAACTCCGTGATGGGCCCCATCTTGCTAGCACATTAAGAGGTACTTTCATCTTCTATACATAACTAACTTCTGCCCGCGACTTCGTCCGTATGAAATTTCGGCCCCCAAACCCACCGCATCCCATCCTATCGCCCCGCCCGCTCTAATATTTAGTTTTCGCTTATTTATTTATTTATGGTTCGCCAACAGTTGTTACAGATTATACAGATAAGAACATACAAGTAATGGGGATTGTCCAAAATTTCTAGCCATTAGATTTTATTTTATTTTTTGAAAATCTAGATCATTTTGAGAAACTAATTTGAATATTTTGATGATTGGCTCAATAGTTTTTTTTTATATTTAAATATTTAAAATTATGTGTATCATACATTAATATTAAACTAACATATAATAACGATGAGCGAGAATCTCGATGTTTATCGAGTCGTACAAACCGTGCGAAGCTGGGACGAGTCTTCTAGAAATAATATAAAAATAATAAGTCATGTTAATTTGTTTATTAAGTCTATAAAATATTATAATTTTAGGTTTGTTATTTGCTTGTCTAGATTAGCTCTATCGGTTCGGTTTTGTCGCATTCGATGGGGTTTTGTCCTCAAATCTAAGTGTTATTAGATTTTTTCCATTAGGAAATTAGTATAGCAGGCTGGAATCTGTATCCGTGTCCAGTTACTAAAAAAACGAAGGCAACATGACATTTATAAAATCACCGGAAAATGAGGATTTACGAGTACCTCTCTGTCTGTGTAAAACAGCCTAGTGGTTACGACCGCGACTTACGAGCTATAGTTCGTAGGCTCGAGCCCTGATAGGCGCTTACTTTGTGTAAATTATTTCATTACCTCTGCTCTCAAAACATCGTGAGGAAACCGGCATGTTCTAGAACCAAAAAAATCAGAGTGATTTGTGACATGCACCAACCCGCACTGGGTCCGCGTGGTTGACTACGGCCCGCTCCTCACAGAAAGCAAGCCTGTGTCCCAGCAGTGGGAAAATTATAGGCTAATTATGATCCTCTCTGTCTACAGGAGGCCGAAGTAGAGACATGCATTATACATTTTTAATCTGTATAGGTAGGTACATAAAAGAGAAGAGCTTGTGTCTTAAAATCCAATATCCCATTTACGTGTCCCATTATCTACACATAAGTAAATAATGTACAACCAGGCGGATGTTGTCAACAAGATTGACACCATCTATACGCTTTTGTGTGCGCTCATTCGCGCTGCTAACAGCCTGTGACGTCACGGGTGGGTATTTGAGTGAATCCTTGCGAGGTATTGTCGATATTCTCTGCTTGAATGTATGTATTACTAGCAGCACCCCGCGATTTCATCCGCATAAGTTTTCCGTGGGAATATCGGGATAAAAACTATCGCTATGTTCTTTCCCGGGACTCAAACTATCTTTATACAAAATTTCATCTAAATCAATTCAGAGGTTTAAGCATGAAGAGGTAACAGACAGACACACTTTCGCATTTATAATATTATAGTATGGATTGTGATGTGAGTTAGAAAAAATATTTGTGAAGGATTGAAAGAATCTGAGCTGGAATGGAAAGTTTTTGTTGTGTCAGAACGTCAACAAATTATTTAAAAAAATGATTTTATTTCTGTAAGTAGGTTTTTACAAACAGAGTTACACGTCAATCATATTTTAAAAACTAGATGGGGTCGGCGTTTCCTATTTGACTACTCTGAGAAAAAAGACCGAAATGAACTCAGAGGTCTCTTTTAAAGTCCAAACATAATCTTAGTGAGATCATGTAATTATATGTAATTCATTATAACTTTTTGCATTACCTTATCAAAAATAAAAATTATTAGAGTTTTGCCCGACGAAACATAAGAAGCAGGCAAACGCAAACTTATTAGTTGTAGTTGTCATCTCGGTTATCACTCCCTTTCTAGCAATATCATCTTTCACACAGTCCATCCAGCGTTTCTTTGGTCGTCCTTTACTCGTGTAGCCATCCACATTCATACTCAAATAATTAATTTTTGTTTTCCTTACAAACGCCATGTGCTATACCTACCTAGTGCCTGAATATTGTGCAAAATAGGTCATCACGCTGACAAGTTTTGTAATCCTCAAATAACAGAACAGAATTCCGCGGAAATGATAAATTAGGTCACTCCGTTATGACACGATATAAGTCCGTCGCTGTATATGGGACACAGGCCAAATTTCAAACTATTCTAGTGCATTTTCAATAGTGCGCCTAAATATGCTTTGAGCGATAACTAGAGAATTAATTGACGAATATTGGAAGCGATCTGAGCGATGGTTTGTTAATAGAACTGTGTGTGATAGCTGCTTCTTCAATGGCCTGGTTATAGTAGTAAGAGTAACTACCTACCTACGTTCCTGTAGAGACTTTGAAATACTGGAAATGGGTGGGGTTGCTTGGAAACGCCATCTTGCATGTGAATTTTTTATAAGTCTAAGTCTAATATTAGGAGATAAATACTATTCCATATTCTGAAGATATAAAATAATAGGTATTCAGTTTGGATAGCTGACAGAGAGCGCGTCATCATGTGAAAAAGATTGTTTTGGTTGAAATAATTAGGAGATTAATCCATACTATCCATACTAATATTATAAATTCGAAAGTAACTCTGTCTGTCTGTCTGTATGTTACCTTTTCACGCCTAAACCACTGAACGGATTTCGATAAAATTTGGCAGATATATAGATTGCATCCCGGGGAAGGACATAGGATAGTTTTTATCGACATACCTCGCGGGCGAAGCCGCGGGCGGAAGCTAGTACTAAATAAGCCTTTCATTGGACGAATCCGTAACATAGCGATAACGACGTAGGAAAAGTTAAAAAATATTGGACTGATACAAGCCACAGAAATGCTTCATAAGCCAATCTTGTTGAAAGTTGTTGTGGAACTATGAAACGCTTTGAAAGTGCTTGTCTTGACCTTCAGTTCAGTAACAAGGTGGGTACTTAGGTGCCTGTCCCACCGCTGACGAGGAAACGACTAGCTATCAACGATTTTCTTGCTAACAAACGTACAAAATATTGTAAGTCCCGTATAAGTAAGAGACCAAAAAAAATGAAAAAGTGTTTATTCACAGAAATGATTTTAAACAAGATATTTTTACCTCCGCCAAACTACAAAGCAGTTTGTTGGCAGACGTAGCTCCTTTTTTTTTGTACCTACTTACCAACATAATTTATATATATTTTTATGACACTTTTTCAAATACAGGTTAACAAAACTATTCTTTTAACTATTTCTTAAATTTAAAATTAAAAAACCAGACCTATAGATTTATTTATTATTCTCTACAGTGAGGCTTTGACAAAAAATATCAAAGAGGTACTTATGTATTTTATTTTTAAAGGCGGTTTTTGTGATACAACTGAGAAATACATTATATTAATAGTCGAACGTGGACTGTTGACACCACCGGCGAGTACTCGTTTGTCGGAGCGACAAGAGCTATCAAAGAGAGTACTCGCTGAGCGACCTTCGCTTGGCGAGCAGAACACTTGCTGAGAGACTCACGCATACTAGCGGTCGTCGCAGACGTTTACTCGCTGCTTGTTCCTCGCCAATTCGTTTGTAATTGCTAGCTCTACTCGCTTCTCGTTAGCCGCCGGTGGTGGGTCAGGTGTCTTAGGCTTATGTTTTTTTACTTGCTACAGTTTTTACTTGAGTACATCCCGAGGACAGCCGAACACATCCGAATGTAGCGCGATGTCAGTAACAGTGTCGCGAGTTCAATTGCTTATTCCCCATCTCAAAAAATGCCCAATGCACCTAAAGAAGTTTTTACTTAAAACATCTAGTTTTTTTACCCTGGACAGATGACAATGCCTGACCTTAGAAATAACCTAGGATACGCTTAATGAGGATTTGGTCAGGATGACAAAAAAAATTTTGGTAGCAACATATGAATTTTAAATATCTAGCACATGACGAGTTTAATTTGCGAATGACATAGAAACAGAAACTTTAAGCACACAATAATATTTGTGCTGTTCTTCTGGAAAACCACTATTCGCTTTAACCTCAGCATACCTCTCAAAGCACATGTTCTGAAAGCGACGCGTGTCATGTGTAAATCTGGTAATAAAAACTAACATAAAATAGATGCACGGAGTTTAAACGTGTAGTCACTGCGCAAATAAAGCTGTGATAGGTGAAACGCTTTTATTATAATTACTACGTATTCTAGAAACTGTTGTATGTGTATTTCTAGTATTTAACTTCAAAGAGACTAAAATCGTGGAATTGTTATGAATTTCCTTGAAAATAATCAGAATGCATAAACATAACATCACGCCTTGTTTACCCGGGTTAATCTAGCTTAGGGTAGGGTTTTAGCATTATGATCGCGATTATATATATATATATATATATATACGTAGCAGTTCTCGCGGCCTACCCATCAAGGCGAAAGTAGGTGTACAGATGGAGTTTTAAGTAGGTGCAAGCCCCACATAGGCATAGGACGGCGTGGTCTGCGTTAGGCATTAAATTTTCTTCGTCGAATAAAAAAAACCGATCAATTGCGAATCGGACTCGCGCACAGAGGGATCCGTACAAATTTGTAGGTATGTAACTACACATTTATGGTTTTCGGATTTTCTTCCTTTACTTGTGCTACATGACATTGCTTCTTCCCAAATTTCATGATTCTAGGTCAACGGAAAGTTCCATACATTTTGATTCCCTTGAGAGTGTCGAAATATACGTTTTTTGCGGCATAAACGGCCGCATCTTTTTTTAAGTTTACTTGGAAGTTTGACTTTTTCACAGCTTTAAGGGGCTGTAGACCTAAGTATATGGTTTTAATGACAGACAGACAGACGGACAACAAAGTGATCCTATAAGGGTTCCATTTTTTCCTTTTGAGGTACGGAGCCCTAAAAAGTAAAAGCTTTTAACATTAACTGAGTGATGGTCGTTTTGCGTCGATATGATGCATATTTTCCCCTAAGATCCCGTTCACACGGAGATGATCAGTACGGTTTTTTAAAAATTTGGGATCACACGTCAATATCCCAATGTTCATACAGTTAAAAACAAATGCAATATTAAACTGCCATGTGATCCTAAAATTAACAGTTAAATGACGTACTGATCGTCGCCGTGTGAACGAGGCCTAACTTGTATTTTTTTTGTGTATACATTCTTTCTCTGTGTATCATGTTTACCAAAAAATAAACGTATTTTCCTTCATTTCTTTTAAGGCAGACGTGTACCCGTAGTAAGTACACCCACGTTCCGCCATTTATGTTGAAGTCCCATGTAATAGGTAGGGAGCGAGCATAATGCCATCAACCGAGTACAAATTCAGACTCCACCCTGCTACTGAGTTATTCGTATTAGCAAAAACATATTAACACTTTTCCCGACCAGGGAATCGAACCCAGGACCTCGTGTTCAACAGTAGCAATTGTGATGCAGTAATAATCAAAACGTGCCAGGTAAATTAACAAAAACAGTTCATTTTGAAAGAAAATTATACTTCTCTTTCATGAATACGTCATACCGTGCATTGCGGACGTTTTTTTTTTAATATAAGTAAGTAATAATTACACGATATAAGAAATGTTAATTGATATTTCAAAACTACTTTTATTTGCTTTCAGACGTGTTTTATTCATTGTTTATTCTATTATGTTTTGTATCTGAAACATAATGGTAGCGCCATCTGTTACGCGGAGATCGAACTTATTGTTACGTTTTATGCATTAAGCAGGTCGCTGTCAGGTTCTATGTTGATTAAAATACGATTCGCGACCGTAACAAATATGGCTACAGAATTGTAATGATTAAAACGCGCTCCTTAAGTTAGAGTTGGCTTCAAATGTCAAGATTTAATGAAATAGTCATTCAATAAACTTAGAGAGTTGTATTGATGATTTTTATGATTATAATTCTACAAAAAAATATTTTTTACAGCCGCGAATCATGTTTAGATCAACATACTACTGATACTGACCTGTAAATTGCAATGACGTAAGAAAATTTCTGACGCTTTGCTGACGCTTTCGGCTGATAGTTAATTCTATAGTATTAAGTTTCGACAGAAATAAGAAGTTCACATATTAGGAAACAGTTGTTAAAAACATTAAATTTTCTAATCGCTACGATAGAAACACATTTCTATGAAAACCGACTAAACCTTTTCATATTAAACTCACGTACGAGTATGTCCCAAGTACGATTAAAGGCCCAGTTTCAATAAAAAAATAACAAGATACAGTGTTAAATGAAAGATTTATCTGTTGGCCCTAGGCGGGTCCGCAATATAAATATATTCAAACACTTCACTGAAAGTCGAGTCTCCAAACCGGCTTTGAGTGTTTTTAAAAGAAACCTCTTTGATATTCCCGATGTTAAAGCATGTCAAATGCCACAACTTGAAAGTACTCAATATTTGTTCATATAGATGCTAGAAGTCGAGGTTTAGGTATATCACCCACCCTGGCAGAGTCCAGGGACTTTGATATTAATTCGTGGCATCGAATGTTCTGCTATTGAATTGTTAGAGCATAAGTTAATTATCATATGTATATATAGGCCTCCAAAGACTAAAAGGGATTGTATAGAAATATTTTTTAACCGTTTAACGGCTATGCTTGAAAAATTATCTTCCAAATGTAAGAAACTTGTTATTTGTGGTGATTATAATATTGATCGACTAAAAGATACTCCTGTTTCGAGAGAGTTTGAAGACTTATTACGGAGCTTTAATTTAAAACTTGCAATAAATGAACCAACTCGTTTGCAAAGCAAAACGTGCATTGATAACATTGCTTATAATATAAGAGGCTGTAAACAAAGTGTCTTAGAACTAGCACTATCTGATCATACAGCACAAATACTATCATGCCCTGTTAGGAAAACGTACTCAATAACCCACTGGTACAAATTTAGAAGAGACTATAGCAACGAAAATGTTGAAAAATTTATTAAATATTTAAAAGCCCTTACTTTTAGTGATTGCTACGGAAAAGATGACCCAAATGCTGCTTTTGAAGAATTCCATAAGCTATTTAAACTTTTTTATGACCTCTGCTTTCCGAACATAAAAATTAAAGTTCCAATTATACGAAATACTAAATGGCTCAGTAAAGGATTAAAAATATGTTCCCTCCGTAAAAGAATGCTACTTAAAACATATCGACTATCAGGTAATAATAGAGATAGGAGTGATTTTAAGAAATATGCAAAAAAGTATAAAAGAATCATAAAACTCACTCAACGGTCGCAAAACAACTATCATATCCAAACAGCCACCAATAAATCTAAAGCAGTGTGGCAAATAATCAATAAATACAAAAACAACAACCCCCCTGAAAAAATCAATAGAATAAAATATAATAACCAACTTATAACTGCTCCCGATACTATAGCACAAACATTCAATAACTTTTTTATTGATGACATTTCAAAACTAACGAATAATACAATAAACTACGCTAATATTCTAACCTATAACAAACCAAACTCCTGTTTCTTAGCACCAGTTACCCATTACGATGTTGTCAAAATTATCATGACATTAAAAAACACTAACAGTACAGGTTGTGATGGGATCTCCACAAAAATAATAAAACGTGTAGTATACGAAATTACTCCTATCATCACTTACATAATAAATCAGTGTCTTGAAAAAGGAATATTCCCGACATATTTGAAAACTACTGTAGTTACACCAATATTCAAAAAAGAAAACACGGAAGATGTACGATGTTATAGACCTATCGCTCTCATCCCAATAATGGCTAAAATATTTGAAAGGGTACTATATAATAATCTAAGTGAATATTTTGAAAAAAATAAAATAATAATAGATAATCAAGTTGGATTCAGAAAAGGGAAATCGGTTAATACAGCAATGCATCAGTTTTTACAAAAAATTATAACGGAACTAGATAAAAAAAATCAGGTCACAGCCCTATACATGGACATGACCAAAGCTTTTGATTATGTTGACCATGGACTACTACTACATAAACTAGAAATATACGGAGTTAGAGGTAAAGCACTAGAACTAATCAAATCGTATCTCAGTAATAGAATACAGTTCACTGAAATAACACAATTATGTCCAATGACAAAAACTGAAATTAAATATACATCGAGCCCAAGATTGATAAAATATGGTGTACCTCAAGGGTCGATACTAGGTCCACTACTATTTCTCATATATATTAATGATTTACCTAACGCTATTCGGCACCCTATGATTTTATTTGCAGATGACAGTACGGCTCTTTTCACAAATAACAAAAATATAAATCACGAACTAGAAATAAATGATTCCCTGTCTAAATTAATAAATTGGCTTACAATAAACAATCTAAAAATAAATCTTACTAAAACCCATTACATGAATTTCAAGAACAAAAACGCAAACTCAATTCCATTAACTATTAGGTACAGTAATGCAGCTGTATCTGAGGTTACAACTACTAAATTTCTAGGTATCTATATAGATTCTAATATGTCATGGAAAACACATGTAAATAGTGTATGTAGCAAATTAAATCAATTCTCATATGCCCTCTACATGCTTAAAAAAGTATCTAACCAAACTACACTACTTAGTGCTTATCATGCCTATGTG
The DNA here is from genome assembly GCA_963669345.1 of Gortyna flavago. Classification (NCBI taxonomy): domain Eukaryota; kingdom Metazoa; phylum Arthropoda; class Insecta; order Lepidoptera; family Noctuidae; genus Gortyna; species Gortyna flavago. The sequence continues at coordinate 15,786,271 of OY770129.1, forward strand.
GGATCCACTCTATCTTATGGGATACTATTTTGGGGATACTCAACTGATAAGGAAATTGCGTTCAAGGCACAAAAAAAGTGTATTAGATCAATATGTGGGATACACCAAACGGATTCATGTAAACCTCACTTCATAAGCCTCAAGATATTAACCCTCCCTGCTCTGTATATCTACGCGGCCTCAATTTTAGTTAAATCAAACATCAATATCTATGACACGTTAACAAGCAGTAGACTTAAAAATACATTACGCAATAAAACATCCCACACTGCAGTTTATAGCAATAGTATTTTTTGTATGGGTATAAAAATATATAATAAGTTACCCATAGACATTAAGAACCTACATTCAATTGGTATTTTTAAAAGGAAGTTAAAAGACTTCCTGATTAAAAAGGCATATTACTCAGTAAAAGAATTCCTTGAAGAAAAATAATTATTTAATATTAAAATGATTGTGATACTTATTATAATGTGATATAAATTATAAGAATAGTATGACATAATACAAAATGTATGATAAATGGTAATTAATATAATATAATGTAAACTGTATAGGTAGGTAACTGTAATATTGAGTATGTACCTACTTATACTTTTTTAACATTTATAACCATCTAAATTGCAATGCCTTAACAGGCAACTAAGTTCTAAGCACCTACCTATTGTTAAGATCTTTAAAATTCTGTACACTTAATTCGCAATAAAGAATTTGAATTTGAATTTGAAATTTGAAAGTGCGTTGAGCGCACAGTTACTGTCACAGACCGCCTTCAAAGCTGTCAGTTTCTAATACGTCATTAGTATCGTAGTGCGAGTGAATGGTGACACGGTGTTTTGCGAATCTTTATTTGCTACTAGAATTGTGACACTGACATGTGTCAGAAACGCATTTTCTCGACGATTGTAGACAGGCTGTTTTCTATATTGGCTTATTTCCCTTTAAGCGAGCTTTTTTATTCCTGGAATGTGCTAATAAGATCAGCTGTCGGAGTAACATTTAGATGTTTCTTCGCTTTTTATTTTGTCGTTGCTTTTTCTGTGATATTTTGTTCTAAGAAGTTGTTTTAATATGACTTCGGGATTCCTGTAATCTTTTACACTAACACCCTTTATTCATAATGTCGACTGAAAAGGCGTTATTGAGGTGTACTACCCTCTTTCTTTCATTGATAAAAAAGACACAATTTATGTAGTACCTATAAGGATATATAAATGTCAAGTTTTTATGAATAAAGGGAGGTCCCTGCGCCAAAAAAAACCTTGTACCATTGTAACGGTATTATTGTCTCAGCCATGACTAATATATCGTCGGAAAAACGAAGGTGAGTGCTGTATTCACCATTGAGGTTGATGCCTAACCCTCCAGGACAGAACCTTGAAACATCCTCCAATGCAGCGCTGTATCACACCTCGCTGCAGAAAGATGGGTTTCGAGGTCTGGTCGGACTAACATAGTTTTCCTACATACACTTCAGCAATTCGATTTACCGATAGTGAATCTGGCACCGTTGAAGAGACTGCAGTACAAGTCCAAGTCTCGATCGAGCGAGACCGTTCGTGATGACTCTTGAAAACAGCTTATATACATGGCTCAGAAGTGAGATAGGCCGTAGGTTGTCGCCTTTTATAAAGAAGAGTATCACCACACCTCTGTGCCATGCCTGTGGCGTTTTACCTTCGAGTATAACGGAATCAAGCAGTTTCTGGAGGGCCTTAAGAACGGGTTTTACACCGGGCTAGTCACCTGCTATTGTATATTAAAAAAAAAAATCCTAAATCTTTAGGTCGTTATTTTTTAATACCTATTATATCATACCTAACGCATGAGCGTTTCCATTTCTACAATGGGCAATAACTGCTTGCGTCTTTAAACGAATGTTCAAAATATTGTTGGCAAAAATATGATTTATGGTACTTTCAAACTCAAATAGCAGCCAGTGTTAATTGTAGACTTTCATTGTAATACTTAAAAAAATGTTCAAGATGTAATTTTCGATACGATAATAGTAGCTCATCTAACTTAGTGGTTATTTGTTGTCAATGACTATAAAGCGTGGTCTTGCGTTGTCGTGAAGCAGCAGTGGCCTAGAGCGATTGACCAATCTTGGTTGTTTAGCAGCTAGTTCTTCCTTCATGGTTTGCAGTTGCTGACAATAGATATCTGCCGTAATCGTTTGGCCATTTTTTAGAAAGCTGTAGTGAACGACACCGGCGCTAGTCCACCAAACACAAGTAACTTTTTCAGAGTCAATTTTCGTTTAGGGCAGGAATTGGCTGGTTCTCCAGGGTTCAGCCATTGCGACGAGCGCTTCCGATTATCGTACAGTATCCACTTTTCATTACAAGTAATGATTCGATTTAAAATCCCTTCATTATTGTGTCGGTTGAGCAAAGTAACACAGCAGTCGACGCGTGTTTGCAAGTTCGATTCACTCAATTCATGAGGTACCCATCGTTCAAGTTTTTTTACTTTCCCGATTTGCTTCAAGTGGATTAATACAGTTTTATCACTTAACCCGAAGCCTGCAGCTATCTTTGAAGTGCTTTGTGATAGATCCGCTTCCACAATAGCCTTTAATTCTTCGTCGATCGAAAACGTTGAAGCCAAAAACGTACCGTGCTTTCTTTTGCGACACCAGCACCGTACACATAATTAATCCTTCGAGCTGTTTCTGCAGCACTGGTGCCACGGTAGAACTCGTACTCGTAAATATACCGATATTTCATGTTTTCCATTGTGCGGTAATAAGCGACGCCAAAGAAAAAAATAATGAGTCAGTACGACAAAACGCTAATTTCATATGTAAGGACCTAATATTAAAGTTTAGACAAGACAATGTCTGTAGGGTCAGCTAGTTATTAAATAGAAAAAAAACAAACAGTAGGTATACATTTTCTTTTAATAAACGTTGGATTGTTGCCCATTTGAGTACAACGCAATCCTTGCCATGGTTGAAAGAGCACATAGATTCATGGATATTGGACCGGTGTACCGTATTGTTGTGTACATTATATTTTTCTAAGAGAAACTGGGATAGCGGTATTTCCACCATAGAACCTGGTAGGTATTCTAAATTATTTTATTAAATTACTAACGACACGACTTGAAATAAGATTGAAGGTTTCTTATTATAGGTTACACATAAACCTTCCTAAAAATATATCTAAATGATATTGAAAACGTCATCAAAATCCGTTGCGCAGTTTAGTAGAACAACGCGGTCACACAGACATACCCGAAAAGCGAATTTAATTTACAATTGTTCGATATTATACAAGTAATGACGCTAAATAAATTAATTACCTACGTAGAAGGAAAGGACAAAATATTACTTGGAAATATTGTAGCAATTTATGAATAATTACATAGTTCCGCATCTTAGGGTAGTCAACGGTGAGGTTTTCTGACCCAATAAACTCTTTTGTGCTTAATATGAGACTTAAAAATAACTGGCGAAATGTGGGTGCACTAAGGTACCATCAAGGAAACTTACATCTATACACCGTAAGGGCTATTCTTGCTTCCAGCGTTCAGCCGCTATAGTAACGCTTGCTAACAGATGTGGTCATCGTGTACACGGGATTTTGTTTTCAAATTGGGCAGATGTAAGTTTCCTCGATGGTAGGTACACTTCTGCAAAACCCTTCAAGGATTACAGGCTTTATGTTTTTAAAATACCGACCAACAAAACATTGACGGGTAAAAGCGTCTTATAAGATCTACTTACAGAAATAAACATTTCATTTCGATAAATTCTTTTCATACTAATTGTTTTCGAATTAAATTAAATAATGTTTTGTCGAATGCAGAATTTATTTGCATGTTAAGCTATTATTTATTTTACAAGCTTCAAATAGGTAGTGTTATGAGGTTTATGATTGCTTGGGGCGATTTTTGGCGAGACATTTAATTGGGCTTGCTTACTATATTTTAACATAAGCTTTTAACTCAGATTGTTGTAATTAATGACTCAGAGTGGGTTTAAATTGCTCTTATCACTTCAGTTCTAATTAGAAATGTTTCAATTCTAGAAAACAGAAACTAGGTTATAATTACTATTGCTTTAAATAGACGCAATAGTTATCGATTCCATAAATTCTTTGATGGTTTAACCACATTAATTGCTTGTAGTCCTAGGTATTTATTGCGAGATTTTAAAAGACTTGTTGGAAGAACCAGGGGGCCTAAAAAGGCCACTTTGGCAGAATCATTAAACAATTCATATCACGCAATTCATTTGTTTGACAGTTTCACACCTATATATTCCTGACGGGTTAGGCAGAGGTGTACCTATAACATTTTACGAATCTCCATAAAAAACTGTCATGCTGATGAAATTGCGTGATATGAATTGTTTTATGATTCCACCAAAGTGGCCTTTTTAGGCCCCCAGGTGGTAAGAGTTATTGAAATTAAATTATGCAAGCGTCAGTTCATCCCTACATACATCTGAAGATTTTAAGATGGCGTCATCTATGTTTAGTTGTAAGCATGTAACTATAGCACGAGGTTTTATGTAACTCAGTATTAGTCAAATCAATCAACCTGCCAAGCCTTTTTCCAACTACATAATTTATCGGGGTCGGTTTTCAGCCTAAGTGCTCATACACACAAGTGACACCCGTCAATGGCAGAAGCAGCCGTCGACACCATGCCGCTCGTGTATTTGAGCACAGTACTACACACACACACCCTCACACACACAACACACACACACGCACTAAATAAATGCAGCAGAAGACCAGTACTTTGTCAGTGGGTCGTCTTAGGCGTCCTCCAACCAGTTACTGGGTAACACGATACCCTCACGATAGTATTAGTAGGTAAACGTATTATTTATTGGTGTCATTGCGACTGCAGTCAAGGATCACCGTGAGAAAACCTAACGGACGTTTCTGCGATATTCGTTTAGATATAGTAGCCGGACAGATACAGACAGCTATCTTTTTTTTTAAGTTACAATCAACGTCTTTTTTTTTTTTTTTTAACTATGGCATCTCGCAGTTCATCCTTTATGAGGATGGCTACTGCTTAACCGGACTTTCCTGTGGATGCCTCGAATTAAGGCCTCCAGCCAGGGCATACAATAACTTAAAAACTAAGCGACAGCGCTAAGGGTAACCCCCTGCGGGGTTCGGACCTCGGCTCAGGGCGTCGCTGGAAGAGGACAGCAAGGGACAGGCTGGATCGGTATTATTATTAGTGTTTAGGGGCGAATTTAAAACTACAGGCTCAGCTGCGCGGGCTGGCTCGAGCAAGGGTCGGGGCGGGCACGGTGATGGTGCGGGACGTCGCGACGGGCCTCGGCGGCGAGGACGGAAGGACGGATGTCTGAGCTTGTGTTTGTGTTGTCGACTGAGAGTACTCGTGGCCTTACTGCTCTCCTGGAGGAGGGTAGTGGCGTCGTCGGGGATAGTGAGGGTATGCCTTGGTCGGCGAATCCTACTTATGCGGGAGGGAGTGTATCGGGAGGCCGCCGCAATCAGGGGATTGGGGTGCTTTATGGCAGAGTCAAAGAAGCGCTTGGAGAGGCGTTTCATGAACTGCTGAATGGTGGGGAGTCTGAGATCTAGATGCAGATTCACATTTCGGACATAGAAGGGGGCTCCCGTGACCTTTCGGAGGAAACGGTTCTGGAGGGTTTGCAATTTATGCAGAAATCGCGGCTTGGCGTGTGCGAAGACTACGCAAGCATAGGTCATGATGGGACGGATGACCGCGGTGTAGAGGCGCAATTTGCACTTGAGTGACAATTTGCTGCGGGCAGTTATCATGGAGTGGAGCCTACCGAGAGCGAAAGAGGCGCGCGAACGCGCCGTCTTTATGTGCTCGTTGAAGGTGAGGTTGTGGTCTAGGATGACACCTAAGTATTTGGCTCGCTTTCCCCAGGGGATCGGCTTGCCATACATAGAGATCGGGCGCGGGAGGGGGGGGGGGTAGTTTACGCGGTTGCGAGAAGATGACCGCCTGACTCTTATCGGGGTTGACCTCGATTCTCCATTTCCGGAACCAATCGCTCAAGGCGCTTGCGGAGGTTTGGAGGTTTCGAGCTATGGATGACTGGTTGACACCCGAACAGTATATGGCAGTGTCGTCGGCGAAGAGCGCCAACTGTGCCTTTTTACTGTTCGGGATGTCACTAGTGAACAGGGTGAAAATGAGGGGAGACAGAACGGAACCCTGGGGGACTCCGGCGCGGATGGGGTGAGGGGGAGAGAGAGCGCCCTCGATACGGTAGCGGAAAGTGCGGTCCGTCAGAAAATCTCGTAAGATGAGCACGAGACGGTCTGGCACACCTAGCAGGTACAGCTTATATAATAAGCCATTGTGCCAGACCTTGTCGAACGCCTTCGCTATATCGAAGAACAGGACGCCTGTCGAAGCACCTCGCTGAAAGGCAGCGCTAATGTGCTCGACTATGCGGTGGAGCTGGTGGATGCACGAGTGCTTCGTGCGAAAACCGAACTGTTCGGGGGGGATGAGGCTCTTTGCTTCGGCATAGTCTTTGAGGCGCTTATAAATAAGCCTCTCGTAGACTTTGCCGAAAACATTGAGCAGACTGATGGGGCGGTAGCTGGAGGGCTCAGACTTGGGCTTGCCTGGCTTAGGGATGCCTATGACTGTGGCTTCTTTCCACATTTGGGGGAAGATGTTGTTGCTCAGGGCGCCATTGAAGATGGCGGTCATGAGCAGTATGAGGGGGGCGGGGAGGAGTTTGTACACCCTATTGGTGATACCGTCCGAACCGGGGGCTTTGCGGGTTGCGAGCCCTTTTATGATGTCTTGCACTTCGTCGGGAGTGACGGGAGGCAGAGGATCATCAGGGTCTTCGACTGGCGGGAGGGAGTCTCTCCGTTCGACTTCAGCGTTCACCTCGTCGAGGTGCGCTCTGTCTACTGGTTGAGAGCTGGGAGTGCATTGAGCCTCTAGGCTGTCGGCTAGGCATTCGGCCTTTTCGAGGTTTTCGAAAGCGAACGTTTTGTCGGGGCGTGTGAGGGGATATAATCAACGTCAAAAATAATCATTCCTTTATTTTTCACGGAGCGTTGTGTTTATGACCACTCCAACGATACAGATATCAGAAAGGTGCAATGTTAAAAAAAAATTGGTTTACCCACCGAGCATCCTGCAACGGTATTTTGTTGTTCGTCAAAAGTTTACTTGTTTTTTTCAACATTCAGCGCTGTAGCGCTTTTTTTGTCCGTGTCAACAAAGGATTTTTATTGATTTGTTTGCTGGCGCTGCAACGGATCGCTTTATGCACCAACAAGCGACACCGTTGTATAAATGGTGTGTCACACACACGGATGAGCGAGGGCCGGCTTGTTATCAAGTTTCATAATTAACCTTTGAGTGCTAATTAGTGCTTATAACGCACACACTAATTAAGTACATAGTTACTCAAACAAGGAGAATATTAATTAAATTTCAAAATACTAAGGTAGTATATTGCGTGACATAGGAACAAACAACCTAAGGAAGCAGACGTAAATATTATTTACGCCCACACACAACATCTACTACAATGTGAATTATTAAGTTATACTCGACCCATTTCGGGTTGCCTTGTATGAGACAGAAAAAAAAAATCAGCTGTTTCCTACATTTATGTTCGCATAACTCGTCAAAATGTAGGGAACAGCTGTTTTTTTTTCGCGATTTCAGGTTTGGTCCCATAGTAAAAGTTGTTCATAATGATGAGTATAATCTCCCATTTCGATTTGTCGCATGTATTCAATTTCAACCTGTATATATATCAATATTCAGATGAAGGTAAAATGAACGATATTTTATGGTACTGTTTCATCACATTACCGGGCCACTACGCAGCTTTAGTGTGCACACACACGAGAGACATGCGCCGTCGACAAAACATGCAGCTAGTGTATTTGGGCACCCTACCCAATTCCACGACCGACACGTCGCTGACGGAAGTTTTATGACGATACTTTTTTTACTTGAACAAATCGTCTCGTTGAATTTTTTGTCATTTTTAATTTTTTGTATTCTCGCAAGTTAGAGAAGAGAAGAAAACAAACCAAACTCCTAAATAATTATCCCAATTTAATGACTGTATCATACCTCTGCAATACCCACGCGCTACTTATCAGTTATCTCCTCGAAAAGTTACCCTGGCCCGATTAATCGTTTGAGCGTCGTGCCGGTATTACACTGTCACCGTTCTGAGTATCATTCTGGGTGACAAACGGACCTGTGACGTGGGGCGCGTGAGTCCGAGATAACGTCTAGGGGACGAATGAGCGACGTCCTGAATACACTACGCCGATAATCGCGTGCCGACGGGTTTATACGTAGAGATAATTTGTGCGCTGACGCTGATATTTGCCTTGATTAGGTATGTTTATGAATTCTAAATGCAGTCATTTGTTTTTAAATTGATAAAGTGATTCAACTATGTTTCATAATTTTTTGGGTGAGAAACGGAAAGCCAATGAGGGTTTTTGAAAAATGACGTTTACTAGATGGCAGCACTGAGACGTCAGGTCCGGCCACCTGTCACAAGTGTCAAAGCGCCTATAATTTCTTTAGACGTGACTGAATGATGAACGAACGAATGAAACGAATGGTGATTGACATCATATATTTTATATTGGAAGACCTCTTGTCAAAGTGGCGCCAACTGGTGTCGTGAATTTTCATGAAAACCCTCATTCCCGTAATTATCACCGTTCAAAATCTAGTAGAAATCTCATCTCAGCGACAATCAATGACATAAAATTGACAAAAATGTAGGAAAATTACAGGTATTTTTGACAGATTGAGACTGAGATCAGACTGTAAACGTTCTTCAAACTACGAGAAATGCCCCTCAGACCTGTGATGTGAGACGCGTGAGCCCGAGATAATGTCTAGGAGACGAATGCGCGGCGTCCTGTATACACTACCCCGATAACACAGGTACAGGTATGTACACACAGCTACACATCAAGCTATGCATTTCCAGTTTGAGTTGACCTCGCACTGTATAGGATTTTCGTACAATCAGAAGTCAGCTTATACTGGTTATGTATAGCTTGATGTGTAGCCGTGTGTACGACACGATAACTTTTACGCTAAACAACGCGATCCTAATTTTGTAGCACAATATCAGTATTTCGAAAAATGTGTTTTCTTTTGTTTCAATTTCGGGAATGCAGTCTTTTGTTTTTAATAGTATCGCAACAGTTTATTGTTAGTTTTGAATTTAAACTTAGAACATTGTTTGGAATCTAAATTGTACTTTTTTATATATTATACATCCTCCAATTGCCAGTAGTGCCAAACGAAGCTTTGTTCCGAGTGGCGTGATACGCTTGATCCCGAATAGCTTCCAGGGTAAACGAATGAGTGACGTCCCGAAACTCCCAATACGGGCCGTTGCGTTCCGTCGAAAAATAATCGTGTACCTGTCAAGCGTTCGTTTTTTTTTTTGAGTTTCAAGAATTGTACAGAACATAAAACGATACACTTCCATCATTTTAAATTAGTTATTGTGTTTATTGGATTAACTTTTTGCCATCTATCTATCTATCTAACTAGCCTGTACCTACTGTCCCACTGCAGGGCAAAAGCCTCCCTTTCCCTTTTCCACACAATTCTGTCTTTTGCGAGTGTCGGCCAGTCCCTACGGTCCTACCGTAACCGTCAAGCTCGTCCCGCCATCTTGTAATTATTAATATTTATTTAATTTTTGTTCCAATTAACACTGTTTAAAGTAATAATATCCAATTGAATTTCAATGATAGAAAAAAATATTAACTTACTAACCTACGATGTTTTAAAACTTAATATAGGTAGACCTGCCTTTACCTTTGTGGTTCCTGAGGTTTGTTTTAATATGGGATTTATTTTAATTGTATGCGTCATATTATGCGCAAATCAATTAATTTTATTTATTTCTTCTTACTCTAAGTATCATTTCAAAAGCACTCTTCTACAGTCCGTTAAGAATTGGATTGCTAACACTGACAAGTCTGTCAATATCACAGTGATCTTTATTCTCGTTACAATAATGTTGATGTTAGGTTGCTACCAGTGCAGCGGGATTGTCCGAAAGGGTTACCGCTGCCCCGGAACATAAAGGAAGGAACACGGATGGGTTTTAGTCAGTAAGAGTCTGACACTCCCTTCCGCTCCACCCAGAGCGGGAGGGGTCATTTGATGATTTCCCATCCTTAAAAAAAAAAAAAGGTTGCTACCAGTCAGAGGTGAAATAACTATGAACGAACTGTCACAGTAAAACAAATGACAGCTGCCCGTCAAAATTATAAAACGCAGCCGAAGCGCACGCATTTGATCCCAGAGTGTTTTCTCAATTCACAGACTGTAAGTTCGTTCAAACGGAAAACTCTACAAAATTATTCCGTAACATCATAATGAAAACCGTTCCTAGAAGGAAGCAAAAAAGTTGTGAGATTAATGAAAATTGGGAATTTGGCGGGCTTTGATCTGCTAAAATGTGATATCCTATATTATCTACTTATGAGAGAGGAAGTCAGAGGCTGAAGAAATCAAAGACTTTTTGCTTTAAGAAGCTGATAAAGGAAAATGAGTTTGACAGGTTATTGATGGCAAAATATTATTATGAAAGTTAAAGCATATTTTTTATTTCTATGTAAGTATTCTATCAGTGCACGAAAGTGAGATGCTCTTTTATTACGTTTAACTTTATGCCTGAATAAAGTTTTTAATTATTAACTAGCTGCTGTCCGCGACTTAGTCTGCGATCAAGATAAAAGCCCACACGTGGCGCCATCTATTATCATAATAACGTTATTGTTGTTTTCCTCGGGAACAGCACTTTTTTTCGGGATGATCGGTTATGTCCGTTTCTGTACACCTGGCAACGTATATGCAAAATTTCAGGATCATCGGTTCAGTGGTTTAGGCGTGAAAAGGTAACAAACAAACTTACGAGTACTATCGCATTTATTTAAATATTATTAGTTAGGATTTATACACATTACATCACACTATCACATTAATATTATAAAGGCGAAAGTTTGTAAGTGTGTGTGTTTAAATGTTTGTTAGTTCTTCGCGCTCAAACGGCTTTACCAATTTTGAAAGAATTTAGTATGGAGGTAGCTGACACCCTGGATTAGTATAAAGGCTACTTTTTATCTCGGTATAGGTATAGGATTAGCCCTTATTAACTTGCAGATATATTATCATCTGCCTAGCCTTTTCCCAACTATGTTGGGGTCGGCTTCCAGTCTAACCGGATGCAGCTGAATACCAGTATTTTACATGGAGCGACTGCCTATTATCCAGTAACTGGGTTGTGGAGGTCAGCTCCACAACCCAGTTACTGGATAATGCGATAGCTCTTGGTGAGACTGTTTGTCAGAATTTCGGGCTTCTGACGACACGTAGCGACTGCCAAAGATCTACAAATGACAGCTGGGACCAATGGTTTAACGTGCTTTCCGAGGCACGGAGGGGTCTTGGCATGTAAAGATGGTCGTCACCCATCCACGGACCAACCGCGGCAAGCGTAGCTTAACCTGATCGATGGACACAAGCCAGAACAAGAAGTCATTTATTTATAAAATACATTTATATTCCTATACTTGCTAAATAAAAATTCAGTTTGCAAAATTTTTTTCGCAGGATGGCTTGTAGCAGTTGGATGAGGGTTGCTGAAAATCGAGTTGAATGGCGTGCAATAAGAGAGGCCTATGTCCAGCAATGGACTGCTGTAGGCTGATGATGATATTTTTTATTCTAAAATCAGTAGTCACTTCCCTAGAGTGTTATTATGAAAAGAATAAAGTTACAATACAAAGGCCAGTTCAATCAATTACTTAATTCGGCAACGGTTTTCGAAAACGGTTTGTCTTTCTCAAACACGTTTTTTTAGGGTTCCTTACCTCAAAATAAAAACGGAATCCTTATTAGATCGTTTCGTTGTCCGTCTGTCAAGACCCTTTTTCTCAAGAACGCGTGGAGTCATCAAGTTGAAATTAATACTCAAGGCTGCAATCCCTTGAAGAATAGTGAAAAAAATCTAACTTCTAAATCAACGCTAAAGCCGCATTTTTGACACTCGCATGGGAATAAAACCGATAGGGTACTTCCCGTTGACTTAGAATTATGAAATTTGGCAAGAAGCAATGGTATGTAGCACAATTAAGGAAAAAGTCCGAAAACAGCGAATTTGTAGATACATTACAAAAAAAAAAAAAAACGGGAAATATATTCGAGACACAAGTCCCGTGATAAACTATTTACATACCTACAAATTTGTACGGAACTCTCGGTGCGCGACTCCAACTCGCACTTGACCGGTTTTTTTTAAATAAAATCAGCCTATTTCATATCTAAACCACTTCAGAACCAAATTGTTTAAAGTAAATTGAACCAAATAAGTTACAATGGCACCCATCAGAAATCTTTTATTTAGAAGTTCATTTACCTCTAAGTCATGAATTCAATATTAAATGCTCAAATTATAATACGCACCAGACTGAAGCTATCTTCTTGAATTAACTGCATGTGTCTAATGCATTGTCCAAGATTGTAGATTAAGTATGTACAGAACCCACTGTGAGACGAACATTGATAGTGTATAATATATGGAGGACGCTGCTGCAAGCTGTCCACCTCGGTGTTAGGCGTGTGGCAGTGATTCACATATATTCTTGGTTTTAGGCTAAGTGATTAGAAAAGGAATAAGGTAAGGAATATTGTTACTAACACAAGTGAGTCTTATGTTACTTGTTTAATAAATATATTATTCCTTTATTTCATAATTTACACATATAAATTATATTTTTAAATATTATGATATAAAAACATTTAAAAATAAAAAAATAGTAGCCCACCGGTATCGGGAACAGGGTCCAAATTAGTTATTATTATTACCGCAAATTTATCGTAAGCGACATGTTTACGAAAATACGATTTCCATCATAATGATTTATTTAAACATAGCTTTAAATAAATCATTACGTTTACTATAAAAATCGGATTTTCGTGAAAATGTCGCTTTTGACAAATCGTAATGGCTCGATAATATTACAATTTTGAGTGAATGATTTGCCTTCTGGGTCGCAAGCATGACTATCCAGGTTGAGTATGGGGTTTTCTCTGACTTAGGCTAGGTGTATGACATAAACTAAATACCCCAAATTAAATAAAAATAAAAATCTTTTTAAAATAAAATAATGAATTTAGTATCACACCACATACACACACACACACAACACACACACAACACACACACAACACACACACAACACACACACACACACACACACACACACAACACACACACACACACGCACACACTACTCACAATACAAGCGTTCAAATATCAAGACTGTTTCGTCCAACCCGTTTGTCTGTGAGGTGAGACGGTGTAAAAGGAAAACTAAAAGCTCTTTATAGACACGACGTTCCCAACTGGAGGAATTTGCAGCAGCTTTGAAACGAGCTCCCTCGATGTCCTTTAGTCCTGGTACCTGTGAATGAGAGAGTATAGATTTATAGTGTGAAGTAACGGTAGTTTATTGCGAACGGTAAAGGAATTTGAGGAATGTTTTTCTTGCAATTGTTGTTCGGAACGTTACCCAACAAATTAGGATATGATAATTATTATCATATATTATTATTATTATTTTATATAAAGTGATGTTTAGCTTGCTATTGTAAAAGAATTACGAAAATGTTTAAGGCAAAGGAGCGGGGTAGGTAATTGCTTTACCTACACACTAACAGTATCAATGTCATTTTGACAGTCAACAAAATTCATTGCGTTATTTACGTCGTTGAGTAGTTGTTGTGCAGATTTTTTTATATTTTTTTTTTAACAAATGTAAATTATTTCTGAGACTTTATGTAAAGATTTTACCAATTTTAATACTGAACAAAATATGTATTATTTTATTATTTAATATTCTTCAAAATCGTCCAGATTGTGATCGAAAGGTTGTCACTTAATTATTAGGGTGCAGAAGTAAATAATAAAATTGTGAAAAATAAAATTACTTAAATATTAATAATAAAGGTAAATTTTTAATATTTTTCAATAGCTTGTAATAAATTAACAATCTGTTAAACAACACCTAACTCAATAAATGTTTTTTAATAAAGCGTATGCTTGACTATCTTTAATAAAGCGTATGCTTGACTATCTTTAATAAAGCGTATGCTTGACTATCTTTAATAAAGCGTATGCTTGACTATCTTTAATAAAGCGTATGCGTGACTATCTTTAATAAAGCGTATGCTTGACTATCTTTAATAAAGCGTATGCTTGACTATCTTTAGGCGCGATTTCAATAAAGGCGTAGTCAAGTAGTTATGAAAATTAAAAATCCTGATTATAAATTTATTAATTCACAAGGAATATAAAAATATGTACCTGTCAATAATACTCTCACTGAAATTAAAATCTTCTAACACTAATAAAAATAAAGACGTCAAATAAGCATACCTATCAAAGGATCAACAAGAGATTTACGATCGCGCAGTTAGAGCAGCATCAGAATCTTTTGATTCCCAGGAAATGGGGTCTCCTACAAAGTTTATCTCAACAATTTCGTCACAAAAGCCTGAGATGTTCTAGGTATAAACAAGCAGCTCAAGTTCGTCCTAATGTATTTCCTTTGTGTCTAGAATCTAGCGGGGAGACGTCGTCCGGTGATTGATTTAAACGTTTTAGTTTTCAGGGACGTATTGTCTTGAGAAATTCGCAGCTATTCGGTGTTATTTTTGGGGTTCCGTACCTCGAGAAGAAAAACGTAACCCATATAGGATTACTTTGTGGTCTGTCCGTCTGTCAAGACACTTTTTCTAAGAAACGCGTGAAGCTATCAAGTGTGACTACAGTTGTTGTATTGGGTTTCCACCTGTAATAACAAATGTAAGTGGTAATAGTAAAAATAAATAAATAATAAGTTGACATTATTATCAAAAACGAAATCAAAACCATCCTAGAATCATGAAATTGGAAAAAATCAAGGCCAAGTAAAGAAAAAATCCGAAAATCGTTGTAATGTGTAGTTTTATTCCATGAAAAAAATATTTGTATGCGATTACAAACTTTCATTTGCAATATTATTGAAGAATTGACAGTGATCGGTGACATAATTATCGATTATCGATGTGTGTGGAGGAGAACATATTTTTCAATTGCAATGTTATGTTAATTTTTGGAATAAATTCATCCCAATTACGGAACTGTTCATTGTGCGTGATCCGACACGCTCTTGGGTGGTTTTCTGTTTATATAGAGATAGGTGGTTTAATTTTTCGAAAGACTAATTCTTCTTAGCGTGTCGAAGGCAATGTACGAGTACATAAATTGAGTTGGCCCAGAATTTGGCTACAAGTTTAGCGCCATCAATAGCATCCATTAGTTCCTGCAACGTGCAGTCACGTAGGCCATCGTTTGTGGAACAGCACCACATTTGCCCACCTGTGTGGAGTCGCCTATGAATCTCCACCTGAGTAGGTTTTTCATACTTCGTCTCATCTATGTGACGTATACATGCATACAAGTAGAAAATATCACAACTAAACTCACTTCAAAATATACATCATAAGCAGTCCAAGTAACCAGAAAAGTCGATGAAAAATTCGAAACCTTATTAAAAATTCATTTGTTTCCTAATAAATATATAATAAAAAAGTTTCTTTAAAATACAGTCTCTATTACTAGGCACTGTCGGAAACTACCAAAGACTGGGACAAGTATATAGACAATAGGAACAAAAGGAAAATGCATTTTCTACAAAATGTGTCGTAAAATATTTTCAAAGCCAAATTGAATTTTGTATCGCAACAAAACAACGTAGAGGATTTTGATTCGATTTTGTATTTGGGTCCTTATAATATTTTTAGCGTTGTAGTGTTGGAAGGCCTCAAGGTGGACCGACGACCTTGTGAAGGCCGCAGGAACCCGTTGGATGCAAGAAGCACAGAACCGGTCGAAGTGGAGGTGCTTGGGGGAGGCCTATGTCCAGCAGAGGACGTCTTTCGGCTGAAATGATGATGGTGAATATTTTAAGAATTGAAATTCGTATCATTTGAATACTTTTAGGCTGTTTCTCAGATCGATTTTCGTCTGTTGCTTAAATCAATAGGTCCTGCAATACAACCGATAGGTACTGTAAAGGTTGTCTGCAATAATAGCCGACCATTAGTGCAGGCTTGAAATAAAATGTCTCTGGTTGCATTCGACTGTTCGAATTTAGAATGAGCTTTAAAATTTTTGTATTAGGTTTTTGTATTGAAGAACCATCAGCGATAATATAGCCGAGGTGATGTAAAGACGGTCGCTTGGAATAGCTCAAAAATATAATGTTATAATTATGATTTTAACACAATATAACACGAAACGCACACCTGCTATTGTGCCTACATATAAAGCCAATCAACTCCGCCTATTGTAGTCCACTGCTGGACATAGGTCTCTCCCAGGCTGCGCCACAAAACCCCCCAAGCCAGGCCTCCGTCACTCATGTACTTGCGCGCTATAAGTGCCTACCGCCCAGCCGAGCGGTCTCGGTCCGCCGGCGGATCAAATTCAGTGCGGTTTTCGCAAGCGAAGCGCGCGCACGCCGTTCAATTTTAATAGTGCTGTTCGTTCGTACGCGTATTACGATGCCGTGTGGTGCCTTATGTGCTATAGATGGGTGTAAATCAAGCAAAAGAAGGGATAAACACCTAACATTTTTCCATTTACCTGTCAATGAAGAAAGGTAAGTGATAAATTATTACTAGTTTTTGTCGTTTAAATTTTTTTCCATTCACATACCGTCATTAGAGACATAATTAAAAGACAGTAGGTGTGCGGACACCGGTATCCACTTAGAATTTGACAGTTTAATAGGTATATACTAAGCATTAGCTTGCCTTTCAGACACAGATTTACATAATTTTGTTACATAGAAACGTTATACAAACTATACAAGCAAACTTCTCAGTTTGGCCTGTA
Organism: Gortyna flavago; assembly: GCA_963669345.1. Taxonomy (NCBI): domain Eukaryota; kingdom Metazoa; phylum Arthropoda; class Insecta; order Lepidoptera; family Noctuidae; genus Gortyna; species Gortyna flavago. The sequence continues at coordinate 15,803,219 of OY770129.1, forward strand.
TGTCTGATCACCTCCTTTTTTTTAAGTTGGTTAAATATTTTATAAATGATAAAAATTTTAACTGCCACATAAAAGTCAGAACATATTCACAGTTCTCAATAACATAGATAAAAAGTTATGTTAATTTAATTTTATCGAAGAGGCAGCCCTGCGATTACTGTGGAATCGCGCGGTGCGAAGCAATCACTGCTGTACGCTTGAGCATTTAGGCGCATTTTAGCATACAGTGGTTGTTGACGCGAGGGAGTAGGCAATTATCGTAATAGGTATTGGAAATTTTCTACTGAGTGAAGTATCTGTTACGTAGTAACTATTCAGTAATCTGTGCCCAAGCGTAGTGTGAGACATCCCCCAGCTAGATGGATGGACGACCTAAATAAAGTGGGTGGGACGTACTGGATACAGAAGGCAGAAGACTTAAAAAGTGTTTGTAATAAAATCGTGACATTGTTTACAGAGTTTTGATTTTCTGAAATACTTTAATCAAGTCCGGATACTCGCCCAACTCGTCCCAACAACCCTAAGAGATCTTTCAAATCCACAGATATTTTTGTATCTGTGGATTTGAAATTACTAAAAGGAGAAATTATGACAAAAGGACCTGCATATTAAAACCATGATCATATTAATGTAAAGGCAAGTTATAGAGGCGAATAGAGAAAGATAATGAAAAGGTGAATATACCCAAAATTATTCAATCAAAAGTCGAAGAAAGATTTAATTTTGTTGAAATTCAAGTGAAATAGATGAATGCGATCCTTTAAGATAGTATCGAAGGATACAAAGCATGGCGACGTTGATAGATCGGTCCTATCGATAATGTAGCGATCGATATCAATCGTCTGCACTGCAGCTGAAATGATTAGACCTGTCGAATGAAAATGATTAAGAGAAATCGTGACATCTAATTCTCATTTCTGTTTTCTAATTTTGTATTTTAAATTTTGTATCGTACTTAAAAGTATGAATTAACGTTTTCAACTGAAATAATGACGTACATATTAAAATCAATTTTACGCTTATTATTAAGTTGACGATTTTTTTTTTTCTGATCAATGCCCTAGATTGATGAGCCACTTTCTCATCAATCTAGGGCATCAATCCATAGCGAATATATAAGAATTTTTCGTGTCAGTTCAATAGTATTTTTTAGAGGATAAATTCTGTATGCGTTGTTTGCAGTGCTGTTCCATAATTTAAATATTTTTAGGCATGTATTTAGTCTTCCAAAACTTTTCCAGTCATAAAACTGGACATTTGGGAAAAGTGTTACATGTCTATGAAAGTCGATTTACAGCCCACTGAGCGGCGTGGTGGACTACGGCCCACTCCCTCTCACAAAGAGGAGGCCCGTGTCCCCAGCAGTGGGAACATTATAGGCTGATTATATAATTAAAGAGAAAACCTCTTTAGGCACGTTGGGCATAAAAGACCATAGAACTTCCGACACCGCGCTACATTCGGATGTGTTCGGCTGTCCTCGGGACGTACGTACTCGGTTTTAATGTATATCCGATATGCCAGTGAGTGATGGCAAAGTATTCTGTTTGTGTTTTGTTTTTACTTCTGTCGGCACTCCCAGAGTGCCACTGCTTTTTTTTTTACTTTTTTTTAATATTATTATTCATGTCCCTAGCAGAGCTCTCTACAATGTATTCGAGATCAGGAGAAAACGAGTCCCGTAGCGAGGTGCGAAGTATGTAGCGTAGTGGCGTGGTTTTACTTAGTATAGGCTCCTGCCTCCCATCTTCAAACTTTTTAAATATAAACTGTACACCACAAGTATTAAAGTTCACAAAACAATTTATTTTTTTATGCTTATGCTTACATATTTAAGTACTATAATGATAGACAGAGATATTTAATCCACTATCATTTCGCTAAATGTGATATAGGACCGAGATTCAATGCAGTCCTGCACTAATCATTACCAGCAGGTATCAATAGACGTATTCAGCTATTCAAACCAATTATTCAGTATCACTGAATATTACGTTAATCTAGCACTTGACAGGCTGCACTAAAACAAGAGCAGTAACGTCCTCAATGGTTACAAAGGATTACAATTACGTAGTTGTCACGTCACGGACTGTTGGTCACTCTAATAGACTGGCGTTGATGTGAAGTAGGCATGAAATTGTGTGATGTACAGCGTGTTGCTACTATCTTAAATTTTGCTAGTTAGCTGACAGCTTTGAGTTAGGCTGTAATTCTTATGGTCGTGGTTGTTCATGGGGAATAAATCAAAACTTTTATAGTACGTTCACCTATAAACATCATGAAGCAAGGTTTTATAGCACTAGTAAAGGAAAAAGTTTGAAAATCGTTAATTTGTAGTTTTATCACATAAGATTTTTTTTTCTGCGCAGAGAGCTTACCCTAATGTGTATGTAGTTGAAAATTTATTGAACATAAATTTTCAACTACAAAGTTAAGTTTGTTCTTGGGATAAATTCATCCGAACTACGGAAGCCTTCATTGTGCGTGGTACGAAACGTGGTTCAAAGATAACTCAGTACCCTCTCTGAACAAAATCAAATAAGACGGTTTTAAACGCAATGAACAAAAAGAAAACAGCTCTAAAAACCAATCACACTTTGCAATAGTCCATGAAAAAGTAGGTACCTACTCGTATCAGTAACACATTCCAGTGGAATTATACTTAAGTGCTCATACACTTGAGCGACTCGCGTGTAGGATAGAGCCAACTGTAAACGTCGATGAGTGTCGAAGGCAGCCGACGATGCGTCGACGGCGGGCGTCGACACTAATGTTCTACTCCAAATACACTGAAACAATTTATTGGCAAAAAGAATTCATGAAAATTTTCTTCGCAACTTTTGTTTTGTGAAATTTTCCCTTATATTAAACAAGTGCATCAAATAAAATACCTTTTTAGACACCTCTGTTGCCGGGAGGGTTAAAATAAGCGAAACTATCTTGCAAAACTGTACCTGTACCAAGTAGGAGAAAATTTTATACAAGTTACATAACATGAACTATGAAGTCTTAGAGCGCACTTCCTTAATTTAGAAGTTTCTAGAATTTGCAGTTATGAGCTTCTAAATTTTGCATAATGTTCTTTATCGCTTCCATGTTTCTGTTCTAAGATACTTTATCCACTCGGTTTTTATTGACAACTAAATAGATTGTGTAGTTGCTTCTTGTTTTTTTTTGTTCATCACGAATGCAAATTAAAAAAATGGTGCACACTATGCGCTATGTCACTGCGACAGCTCGGCTACTAGACGCAACGACAGGCTGCGGCCGACGATTTTCATATATTTTTTTCAAAGCGCTGCACATTTGGCGTCGAGTTGCAGAGTCGCAACGATAGGCTCTCGCTACTTATCGCAACGACTAGTACGGTGCACGTGCACACTTGTCGACTGCCGTATGGGACAGGTCCGCGTCAGTTTTACTGTGAGCGCTGAGGAAGGTGCACGAGTGTGTGTATTGGACGTGCACACCTGTCGATACTCCTATGCGACAGGTCAGCGTCAGTTTTGCAGTAAGCGCTGATGAAGGTGCACGAGTATTGCGAACCTCAACATAGATACGACCGATGTCGATTTTTTCAAATCGGTCGTCAGAGTGCGTCAAATACTCAAAGAAAATGTAAGCTTCCTGCAAGACATCTGTCGTAACGGTTGGTCGCAGATGCAAACGAAAATTCTGCGTCTTGTTGCAGCAACTTGACATACCGACAAGACGCTCAATTTGCACCACCATTTAATGCTCCCGAAATATCGAAATATACATTTTGAATAACGATGACGCTAAAATCCTTAACAATTTAACTTTTTCAATAAAATAATTACACTGAATATTTTTTGCAGATAAATTGGTTTACAAAAGTATTGGATGCGAGCTACGGAATGACACTTCAAATATTTTTAACGCAAAAACTATTTTTTCATGGCATGAAGTGATCAATTTCAGTAAAATAAAAAGCTTTTTCAGAAATAATCTGTAAAGTGTAACAGGGTTTGCATAAATCATGTCGCAAATAGATGGCACAGGCATCAATATAAAACCATATTTAATCGTAATCCTTGGCTTAATCCGTTTAAAGGCTAAAGAGTGTATTTTTAGTATTAACAGACCAACCGTCAATTTAAAACTAAAAACACGTTAGCTAGTAAAGAAAAAAAAAACCTATAGAAATTTTCCATGCCATTAATGAAGAATGTTTGAAATGGTAGAAGTGGTTTGAAATGGTTCTGTAAATTGGATATCGGAATCACTTTTACACGTCTTATTATAAAAAAACAAGCTAGGTGAGCTCGGCGTTTCCAACCTGACTACTCTGAGAAGAAAGGGCGAAACAAACTCAGAGGTCACTTTCAAAGTCCAAACATAATCGTGGTCAGATCATGTGAAGACTATGCACATTGATGTCTGAAATGGTATTTTGAGGAAAGTACCTAGCACACAGATTTGACCAGTCCAGTCAGTGCAAGCATTTGTCAGTAATCTCAACTCGAAATATGAGGAGCACAATGATTCGATGAAAAACTGTCGACTCAACAGGGTCCAACTCTATTCTATTAAGTTCAGTGGTTAGATTCCTGACATTTGGGGTTGAAAATTTAATAAGCTTGGTCTTTTTTTCATTCTGAAGATTATTTACATTAAACCAATGCACAACTTTAGAGAGTGCATCGTTAACTTGTTTAAAGTTGACTAACTGACGTTTGATTTTAAAAATGAGGGAAGTGTGGTGTGTTTCCAGACTGTACAAATACAACACTCTGTATAACAACCGTAACGCCTGTCCAAGACGAAGACACAAGTTCGTTAGCGATTCCATATACGATGTAATACGTAGGTATGTACATGTTGTTATATTGTTGCTAAATACACAACAATAAATTCTCCATTTTGATGAACGTATAAAATTTTATCGTCACTGCGGTATTAATTTTTTACTCCCATACCTGCAATAGACGAGATTAAATCGTGATAAAATATTACGATAGTTTTTGTGGGATTATTTATTTTATTTATGTGCTGAAATGAAGGCAAGATTTTCTTAATAAATAGTCGTTGCCGGTGGATTTTATCATAAAGGAGCTTGCTGTCGAGGCAGCGGTGCATGTGCCAGCATATCTGAAGTTTTGACTTCTGGCAGCAGAAATCCCACATAGCCCTGCATTGCTCTTTGGATGGAGAAAAGGATTTTCTTTTTCGTCGTACCGATGATTCCATTTGTTTGTTTTAAATAAGCTTCGACCAGAATTTAGCCACTTCGACAGCGTTATCGTTGGTCTCGCAAAGGTCATCCATGGTGCAGGTTTTAATGCACGGTCACCACGACAAGAGGTCATGGCATAGTTTGTGATGATAAATGATTTTATTTTTATAAGTAGGTTTACACAAACAGTTTTACACGTCAATCATATCTTCTTAATATTTATAAATTACGTGTCACGATGTTTGTCCGCGATGGACTCCTAAACTACTTAACCGATTTTAATCTAATTTGTACACCGTGTGCAGTTTGATCCAATTTGAAAGTAAGGATAGAAAAAAAAAATAAGACAAAAACGTTAGCCACAGCAACACGTGGCCGGGTCAGCTAGTTTTTTATAAAACTAGATGAGGTCGGCGTTTCCTATCTGACTACTCTGAGAAGAAAGGCCGAAACAAACTCAGAGGTCACAGTCTCTTTTAAAGTCCAAACATAATCTTGGTCAGGTTATATGAAGACCATGTAGATCGATGTCTGAGATGGTCTTTTGAGGAAAGTACCACACAGATTGAGAGGACCTGTCCAGTCAGTGCACGCATTTGTCAGAAATCGTGCAGCTCAACTCAAAACTTAACTGATGTGAATCCATAATCACACTACGGCTCGTCAGTGTACCTACACCAGACCAGGTAGTGCCGCCAGCGGCCCACTTGGCTTCTTAGTCGGTTAAGAGATTTCCAGGTGTGCCATGGCAGTTGGTGGCCCACGACGCTAAATAAACTCATCAACCCAATCTAAAAATTACTTTTTAGTCGATCTTACGAATTTTTGTAAGTTAATTACACTATAGTCGGACTTTTAATTAGCTGCAGTAAAATGACAGGTTATGTGTTACTTATATAACTGAAATTGGCGTCTTTTTGTTTTTTTCGCGGCCATCAACCAAAACTTGTTTTTCTAGTACAGAATAGTGTAACAAACGAAACTTATTTGACATGCATATCTCTAAATGCAATCTGAAATGAGTTATTAAGAAGTGTAATTTTACTGCAGCTAATTAAAACTCGGAGTATAGGGGAGTAGTGGACTTCGTCCGCGTGAAAGTCTTTAGCATAAAACGTTTCCCATGGCACTCGGCAACAGTTTAGAGTTTAGCGTTTAAATGATTTTACCTCAGTATAATATTAAGTTATATTTAATTTCATTTCATTAACTTGTTTCTGCGTGATTGAGTACCTAACAAATATCTTCACAAACTTCCACATCTGGACATAAAAATAAATATAAATGAAGTGTCTGTTTGTAATGGCAAAACAACAGTTTTTTACTATAATGCACATGAAAGTAGGTATATACGGAACTAGTAAAAAAAATAAAAATTGTCAATCTGTCTGTCTGTTTGTTCCGATTAATCTCCGAAATGGCTGGACCGAATTTGACGATGAGACTTTCACTGGCAGATAGCTGATGAGGGGTAACTTAGGTTACTTTTATTTTATTTTAGAAAAAAAAAATGGATTTCGCGCAAAAATATTAAAGCCCATGAAATCCAATCTGTTCTTTGACACGCGAGCACAGCTTTATAATACGAGTATTAGTCGAAAGTAGGATAAGTTAATCAAAAGTTTATTTTATTTTCTACCGTTTGATTTTCCGCGTTTCTTTCTAGAGTGTCATTAGGGACGAAAGCGGAAGCGTGTTTTTCCTTCGGCTTTGTGGCTTACCTGTCGATGTGTTCCTTGTCGATTAAGGTTAAATTCTTTATTTAGTTTAAGAATTTCTTCTTTAAAATGGAATAAAAAAAAGACATTTTATAAGTGACTTTTCTTATTATTGTCTTGTAAATCATTTTTTATTTTATTAAGTACCTGATACTTATTGACAGGATTACGTTGTCCTCCCATACCTACTGTAATTTGAAAACAATTTTAATAATTTTTAAAAGAATAACCGTAAATAAATATATTTAAATACATGAATAATATACTTACTAAAAATAAATAAGAATAACAATGAGAAAATATTACCCTTGTGATGATACTACCAGCTTCTTGCGCTACTTGATTTTCATTTACCTTATTGCAAATGAAGTTATTATAAATGATCATATTATTTATTAAAATCTAGATTAGTCTGGAGATCTAGAAGTTCAGAATTAATGTTTGTAAAGTACCTAATTAATTTTGTTGACCTTTATAAACCTTGACCTCGAATCCGTAGATAAATGAATGATAAATAATTTTATTTCTGTAACTTGGTTTGTACTAACACTTTTACACGCCAGTCATATTTTTAGAAACTAGATAAGGTCGGCGTTTCCTATCTGACTACTCTGAGAAGACTGGCCGAAACAAACTCAGAGGTCACAGTCTTTTTTAAAGTCCAGACATAATCTTGGTCTCATAACTGTGAAGACAATGTAGAATGGTATCTAAAACGGTATTTTGAGGTAATAACCACACAGATTGTGTGGACCTGTCCAGTCAGTGAACGCATTTGTCAGTAATCGTGCAGTTCAACTCAGAACTTAAGGAGCAAAGAACGAAAGAATTGAAAATTGGCGAGGACTTATACTTGTTCGATCAAATCATTTAAAAGTTTAATTGGTTATGGACATTAAATCTTGAACCAGAACCAATTGAACCATGAAACCATAAATTAGGACGGCAAGTGATTGCAGTTTAATAGATTCACAATAATATACCACAAATGCTAACGATACAGCCAAAGCCTATCTATGGCTATGACGCATGAGCACATTAATAATCCGATACCATTACCCTTATCAATGACGTCATAAGTTCTCGTAACAAAATGAAAACGAACAAGGGATCGCATTGGGAACAGCAAATGAAAAAAATCCGCAAGCGCGAGTCGCTGCGCACCGTGGGTTGCATACCACCACCAGATATTGGGTGTTTTTTTTTATAATTTCTAACGTGAATATATTAATCGTGGACGTCCGTGGAATGGCATCATCTACAGTGGTTATAAATGTTGCAATTGAACAAACATTTTCTTAAAGTTTCTGGCATGGAAATCCCACTTGGATTTTATTTTTTTTATTTTTTTTTCATTTTAATATGTTTGTTATTTTTGCCATTACAACAGCCTCAAAGTTAGACTTATTCTGTGAAAATTTTAACTAGCCATGTTGGTTAAAAATATACACCTGTTTGACAGACAATCAGACGAACAGGCTGTATAGGCTTAGAAATAGGTGAAGGCATAGAGACATAGAGAGGTCATAGAGATAGGCCTTTTGGCACCGTAAGAGTACGGAACCCTAAAATTCAATTTTAAAAATGTCTCTTACCAAGGAATATTTTTCGACCAACTTTATTTTTTCACCGTACAACTTGCAAATTACATTTGGAGGTGAACAGCCGAATTTTACTCATTCACCCGTCGGTAATAATTCATAATCGTGTTAGGACGTCGACAGCGAAACGTTGGGGTGGGGACTGAGTGGCGGAAATTAATATTTTCTTTGTTTATTTTGTGTGGAAGCTTGTTAGTGTTCTGATCATTAAGGCGATATTTTTTGTGGGTATTGAATTTCTGTTGTTCGTGGAACTGTGGTTAATATTATTATGTTTCGACTACGTGCTCGCATTGATGAATCGATTTATCACAAGATATATTATTGAAAAAATCGCAGTAGGTAAATACATTTTTCGTAGGTACCCTGGACAATAAGTCCCTCTCCTAACCATACTGTTTTATACAAAAATACAATAGGTAAGTACCTAGCCTGATTCGAAAATGACTGAAAAAAAAAATTATTTTTCACTATTTTTAGTAGTTAATGAAGATTTTTTTTTAGAAGGCAAACATCAACGGGCTGCCTGGTTAAGAAATAGCGAAATAATGTCGGTAATAAACATGAGGCCAATCTTTAGATGGATAGTGAAAGTAGAGACTTTCACTATCCATCTAAAGATTGGCCATTGAATTAAAAATCTGCTTGTATATCCAACTTACCTACAAACGCGATCCCTTCTAAAACTAACCATAATTTCGCTCGTACTTACCCGCTCACCGCTCCTTCTATAATCTTCACCTCAAAAACTTGCACCACATAAAGTATCGATCAGCGTTTGAGAGGTTTCCCGCTGAATGTGGTTCGTTAGGTCTGTTAGTGTTCAGGGTGAGGAGACCGAGGCACTTGTTTCTTCACCGCACACCCTTTGCCACTGAGGTAATATTGAATCAAATAATATTTGATTAGAGGCCCAGGTGTTCCCGTGTCAGTGTTTTGTTTAGCCTCGGGAAAGTACTTGTATCTTTGTGTTCGTTTCGTGGCTTCCAAAGAGTTTCGGTTCGTGGAGGTTTATTGGTTTATTTTTTTATGGTTTTGACTTTAGAGAGATGAGTTCTATGGCAGAGCTGACTGTACAGTTAATGCGTTTTAATCTTAATTAATATTTTTCTTGAGGATAAAGGATTCGTTTTCACATTTTCCAATGACCATAGATTTTCTATTTTATAGCTAGTTGTACGACTGTACCTACGTGGACAAATGAATCTACAGCATATTTTTAAATTATCAAAGATGTTTTTTTTGGTAGCTAGCTTTTGACAAAGTACATTTTTTATGCATCGCTCATCGAATTCCGACCACTAAAAACTACCCCAACTAGCAAAAAATCAGTCAAATCCGTTAGCCTATTCAAAAGTTACGCCTGGATAAACGTTTTGAATCGTTTTTTGACGAAACTATTGAAATATTCGGTACAGTACGCACTACAGACAGTTTTGTGGCACCTACAAATTGCTGTTGAAATGGGTTTTATTCATTTCAATTTGTTCTAACTGTGTGCACTAGCTTTATACTTTCTAATAGACTTCCAATAATAAATTTTATAATATTATTTAATAATATTAGTTTTTAACCAATCCTATGATCATGCTATGTATTACCTACATTTTGAGTTTTTTTTTAATAATGTAAGTACAGATACCGATAAAATAATTAATATAAATTTCCTTTTTTTAGATTATGAAGAAAAATAAACCTCATTCTGGAACAGCAAAAAAAAAGACACTATTCAAAGTTGAAGAAAAAGAAATAGAGACTCCTGCAAACGTACCAGCAACAGTTGATTCTTTGGACGATGAAGAACAAGGCTTTGGTGGGTGGTTGAGGTAATTTATTAGTTATACATATAAATACAGCATGACTGAAGAAAATAACAAAAAATTTAATTACTTTTAATGGAGCTAAATATGTCAAAAATATTAATTTGGGAACATTTTGAGTAATTTAAGTAAAGATCAAAGCCTAAACACTCGACGACATTCAAATATCTAATAATATGAGTGAGAACTTATCTTCCAATATCGTTTCCTCCGATAAAAAATACTTGGAAGATGTCATACCTTTAATATTTACATATTGTGATGTTAAAAAAATTAAGGAAATCTCCCTATCAGATCCAAACGAGCCTTTAATGTTCCGGCACTTCAAGTAACACGAAACTCATCCACGCGAATGCTAATGCTTTTGAACGAACGCGTTCGGTTGTGATCGTTTAAAATCGGTTATGGCGGAGAAGTTATTTGCTGCGATTGGTTATAAGCACGTTCGAATATAATACAATAATATTCGAAATAAGGATATTCGAAGTGCTTATAGTTATTAGAAAATAGGATTTCTCTGTTATTTTGGAGCTTTGTTAACCATTGTTCCAAGCAATGCCTTCTGCATTTATATCCTTTCGGTTAATATTGTAAACTTTTCTAATTCCAAAATGATATTTAAACACCAAAATTTGCGAAAGCCACCACTCAGTGGATTCCCAATGGCAGGAAACGACTGCGCGGCAGACCCAGAAAGAGATGGCGGGATGAGCTGGACTCCTTTTTAAAGGATTGGTCCACAATTGCAGTAGACCAGGAAAAGTGGAAAGAGGGAAGGGAGGCCTTTGCCCTGCACTGGGACAACACAGGCTTATAATTATAATAAAATACAAATTATTAGAAATCTTTGGCACGGGAGAGAAAATAATTAGGCCAAATTGTTTAAATACATTTCCGAATCATAAAATTATTTCAATCATAATAACGATTCCAGAGAAAATTGAAGCAAGATTCGTAAGAGCACAAAAGTCATCTAAAGAATTCGCTTTTGTGGTAAAAAATCTTGTGAAAGCTGAACAATATCTCGAAATATCCAATATCGTATCTACCGACCCAGTCCTCAATCAGATCAAGAATCCGCTTTCTCCAAATGACTCAATAAAGGTTCCGTACAAAAGTTTTTATTCGCTATTGAAGATTCTAACGGTACTTTTACGATTGACTTGCCATTTTCAGATCATCAGACGGCTTGGAGACCATGAAACTGTTTGTGATAGCAAATAGTATTGTGATGCTTACGACCATCGTCTACCCGCACGCTCATGCAGTCTTCGAGATTGTTTCCGATATGTTTTATGGCACCGACATCGACATTTTGTTCGACGATTGAATTGATTACGTAAACCGAAATTACACGAATTCTTGAGGGATATATCTGAGGATCTGTATCATCGGATCTGCGTATTCTTTAGTATTCAGTATTTTTATGGAATATATTTGAATGAATAGTGGGTGCTGTATGCATGTTATATATTACATTTATGTTGATGTCACTGCCTGTTTATGCTGGTAAGCCTACAGTCTTGTGCATATTGTGGTACGTTTCTGCTGCGTTTTAATCAACTTTGTACTACTCAGATTTAATTTAAACTCAGTGGAGTGTAAAATGTACTTATCACTATTACCACAGTAATTTTCTCTGTACATTAGTGTTTTAAACATTTAGCTACGTTTAGCACATTGCAGGAACTTTCGTCTAATAACTTGAATTTCTTTGTGCGCTCGCTTCTTTCTTTTCTCTTGCGTTTAAACTTAAGTGGGCGATAAGTTCTCGGTTAAAACGTTTAGGTAAGAGAAGTTTGTAATTATATTATAAAATATATTCCACGTCGTTCCAGTATAGTTGTTATCTGATGACAATATCATCCAGATATAAAATAGTAATTTCATTAGTCGTAATTTGCCTTGCAGTTTCGGAAGTTGATGTATAATAGTTATATTTTTGGGTGAAAAAACATACTGGCCATTTTTTTGGTTGTATTTTATGTATGTAATACATAGGTATTATACTGAAAGATATCCAGATATTGATTACAAATTGGGAATTATAATATCTAAATCTCATCTGCCATTAATATAGGACTGTATTTGACTAATAGGTATTTATGATCTATTTAACTTAGTACATTATAGTATAGCATTAGATTATTTTATAGAAGATAATCTATTGAAAAATATAAGTGACAATGCTTGGTCTACTTTTTCGTTTGATATTTTCTCTAAGCGTAGTTGTATGGTATTCAATAAATGTATGGAACATGATTTCAGATTATTTTAACAAAGAGTTCCATAGGTTATTGAACAATAATGGAACTGTTGACAATGATTTTACAGAAATTTACCAATACGACCATGAAGAATTGTAATTTGAAATGTTATGATTTATAATGTTGTAGTTTATTATGAAATAGAAAATTAATTTCTTTTGATGTTGCGTTAGTTTTTTTTTCCTTTTTCCCTTGACTTTTTTCCGTTTAGGTTATTTTCATAATAATTATGAACTCAATAACATACTTTATAAAAATACCTACTTGATCAGTCCATATTGCTGCTCTTCCACATTAATCTCTGTACTAACACTAGGCTGTGGTATTAATTCTATTTTATGTACTGATAATTACCGTAAAAATTAATGTCATACTTTAAATATTAAAACAAAGCTCATAGTTTATGTAGTATGTCAAACATAGCTTTTGCGTGATAATACTAGATCATGCTTATTTTCATTATTTCTAAAAACGAAATGTAAATAAAACATAAATAACGATTATCAGGAAAACTCCCGTATCTAAAACTGATTTATGACTTTTGGTCATGCGAAATTAAAATTTTAAGCAGAAAATGATGGTTTTGTAATGTATGTGGAATTACGCATAATAATTTATCGTTCTTCATCCGCTCAACGGTTGAAAAATCAATATTTGATTTATATCAATTAATAGAAATTCAATTTTGTCTCATTAGCCACAGTTGAGATACTATTGTAAAAAAAAAATTTAATGTGTAGTGGTATCTACAACGCCACATGAGAACAACGCGTCATACTGACGTCACGCAAAATCCTGAATCTCGCAAGCAGAGTTTACCGCGCAACTAGCATAGATACAACTATAAAATCTATAAATGTATTACGTTTATAATATTTTTTGCATGGAAAGCATTGGGTGGTAAATGTATACTGAAATTATTCATTAGCTACCTCACTTTCAGAGTTGATATACCTACCTTTTTGGTATCATAGTACATTAAAGTTATGTAATACTAGCTGCACCCCGCGGTTTTACCCGCATAAGTGTCGATCTCGTAAGAATATCGGGATAAAAACCCGTAGCCTGTATGTTAATACAGGGTGTCAGCTATCTCCATACAAAATTTTATCAAAATTGGTCCAGCCGTTTGAGCGTGAAGGAGTAACAAACATATAAACACACACACACCCACACACACACACAGACACACTCACAAACTTTCGCCTTTATAATAAATTAGTGTGGTTAAGAAATACCTACTCGAATCATGAAGCGTGACCGAATCATGCTCTTGATGACTAAACAGTTTGTTGTTATAGGTTATAGGTTTGGTAGATTCTGTTAAGTGTAATCCAAAATTCAGTGAAGCATTAAACAAAAGAAAAACTTCTGGAAGTGCCAACAAACTTAACCGTTATTCTAATTCGCTTTGCATTGTAGCTGTGAACAAAAAACACTGCGAATACACTTAACCTAATTTAAAATGGAATGGCATTAATGAATCTCAGCTCGCTTCTCGATAAAGGCGTAAGTTCTAGCTATTAAGTGCGTAATAATTACCTGCAGATACTTAGCTGGATGGAGTTTGGTCTTTAAGACCTATCTTTAATTAAAAAGACGACTTTAACGATGCCACTAAGTCAGGAGCTCATTTCAAAGGCAAAGTTTTTATTCTAACATCTGAGTCTGAAATATCTAGTGAGAGCCTTAGCTTAGAATCGGGGATGCTCTCAGATGACAAGGAAAGTGTATTTCAAGAGTTAAAGTTAGTTTTCGATTTAGAATTTAAACTGTTTTTGTTTGACTTCTTTCTTTCGAAGTTCTATTGAGTTTTGTATGCAACAGCTGTTTCAATACAATTGTACTGTTCAAATAGGTATGCAATTTATTCACGCGTATCTATATTTAACGTTGCGTACCTAATAGCAAAATAAATCTAGCTAACATAACTACATTTTCAACATTTACAGAGAAAAGTATTGATGTCAATTAAAATCTGGAAAACCAACATGCAAAGGTACATTTTTGAAACGGTTGACTGACTTGCCAGAAAGAACAGAGTCCAAGAAATGGAGAGATGCTATGTCAGATGAGTATAAATTATTTTTGGATAACAAATGCAAATAATAATTTTATTAAAGAAGATAAGATTGATTTAATTAAAAGGGATTTATTAGATATCAGCAGAACACACAAATGCATGACAAGACTGTTGGCAGTGCAAGAAAAAGAGAGACGAAAAAACAAAACTGACAGAAGATTATTGCGTTTCATTTATATTTCTAACAGTATCTGGACTTTAACAGTATCTGTACTTTATGGAGGTCCACTTAATATACACATAAGCTGCACTGCTATACTACAACTCACAAACTGAGGGTCGAGATAAAGCAATAAAGATGATGGAAAAGTCAAAAATGTATTGGATTGACATAATCTACGGAAAAGCTCGTCAACCGTGTTGAAAGTCGTTTTAATAATACGAAACGTATTGCCCATTGTTCAGGCCCTCAAGTCTGAATTTTGCAATAAAGTATAGTTAGACATTTGTACCATTGACAAACAAAACCTTCCATCTGGGAAGTAAACATCGCAAACCTGTATCCACCCAGAAATCCTGTAACCACAATTCTTGTATCTTAGACGACATTGAATAGAAACAATAACTAACACAAATTGTTTATGCTTGCCAAATACTTAGCCTTTAGGTGAACGTGCTTCGCGCCACAGAATAATACAGACGGCTGGCTTCGTTCGACAAGCGAAAACACACGCACACAGACACGCTTCACGTACAGAGCATACAACCGAGATCGCCGTACATACGTACCTATATGTGTGAATGCGTCGTTGTGATGTGAGTCGACATTAACAAAAAATCACGCCGTTAATTTCCGAAGGGTTCGGCAGACTAGAGGTGTACCTGTACTATACCCACAATTCGTCATTATGTTTAAGTCCCATGTAATAGGAGGCAAGTCTTTTGCCGTTAACCGGGCATAAATCCAGACTCCGGGCTGCTACTAAGAAATTCTTGATGGAAAAACTTAATAACACTTCGCCCGAACTGGGTATCGAACCTCATGATCAGAAGTAGCACTTGCGACCACTAGACCGACAAGGCAGTCGATCTTCAGTAGTTACTATTCTGTGTTCGCACGACCAAATCGATACGTACAGGTTTTCTTACTAACTCTGGCTGGTCGCCAAATGCAGTTGCATTTCGTACAAACTCTGCCTTGCCTTCGCGACAATTTATTAAAGTTCTAGCAGCTAACTGTTAAGTAATTATTTCACTAAAGGCAGCAATTACATTGTGTTGAGTTCTAATGTTTGCAATGAAATGAAATCGGATGTCAAGCGCACTCGTTCTTAGGAATTTAATGAAAACTGATGCTGGAATTGTTGGCAATAAAATAAAAAGCACAATGTAATATGTATATTGGCAACACTACGAATTATACTTTTGTTTTTTACTCCAATAAATATGGCTACCTTGATGATGATGATGATGATGAGACTCCCTTTTTCACACTTAGAGTCCCATTCGGTCCGTTGTGCGTGGGGGATTCTGGCTAACAGATCCAGCCTAGCTCCGCCCAAAAGCACAGAAGCTTCCTGGGAGCTTCACAAGCTTAGCGGAGCGACCTCATTGTTCCGAGGATTTCTGCACGTTGAGAAGACACGGCCTCGCATTCCAGGATGACGTGGGCGGCTGATTCCTCGGCGTGAAGGCATCCCCTGCAAAGGGGGCTATCTGTGGCGCCTATGTTGAAAAGATGTTTGTTAAGGGGGTTATTGGCCCGTAATTGTTTCTATTATTATTCTAAGGTTATTTCTACTCAAGCTGAGTAAAAATAACTTTGGCTTCCTTGTGTTATACTGCTCTTGCTCTTGTATTGTATGTTTTTTTGCTGATTAAAACTACAGTTCATTATAATCATAGCCCTTTTATTTATTTATCAAGAGTTCTTGGGCCCAGATATGTAGGGAAAGTCAAAAGAATACTGCGAGTGAAATTACTGGCACGCGGCGTTTCAGAGGTAATGAAAATTGCGGCCGGGAAGGTGAAAAGACAAGGAATTTGTTGATCACAAGCAGGGTGGAAGGCAAGAGCAATGATGGAAGGCATTCTTAGCATCACTAAGTTGGAGGGATCCAGGAACAGGAATGTTTGGAAGTTTCAAACGAAAGTCGTATTAAGAGGCCAGGATTTATTGGACGTGGTCGGAGGAAATCTAAAAAAGACAAAAAAATATGAAAAAGCGTGGGAAACGAAAGATGCTAAAGCACAAACGTTGATAGTTACACGTATCAGTGATAAAGTTATTATACACATACTTAACTAATTTCGTGCAAAACGTCTGCTGAAAAGTGGAAGAAATTGATAGCTGTGTATGAACAAAGGAGTGAAACATACATACATATTATCCAGCAACGTTTCTTTGAGTTCAAATACAAAGAAGGAATTCAGATGTCTAAATTCTTATCAACAATAAAAGAACTGCAAAACTAGTTGCAGCAATTGGGGGAGGAAATATCTGGAAAGATTTTTATTACAAAGGCACTAATGTCATTGTCTGATCGCTATAAACACTTCGTATCTACCTGGGAGTCGGCCCCTGATGATTAACAGACGTATGACAATTTGGTGGCAAGGCTGTTAATCGAAGAAGAACACATGAAAGGAAAAAGGTGATCAAATTATATCAGAAGCATCAGCGTTTGTTGCGAAGAAAACAGTGAAGAAAAATAATGTCAAGTGATATTAATATAAGAAGTTCGTGTACTAACAATTGGAGTATAGTTATTGGTTAAACAAGGACAGCAATGCATTTGTGTATAAAAAAAAAAAACATTAGATCAGTCATTATTTGGAAAAAAAAAGGTTTTAACCTAAATGGTGAGGTTTTAACGGCAGAGGTAACGCTGCAGTAGGTAAGTTCCGATAAAAGGTACATAACTCTGCTTTAAATTAAATTTGTTTTTACAAGTGTAGAACAATTGAATTAGACCTCAATTTTAATAAAATTTCCCAGCCCTGAGTCCATTCAACAAAACGAATACGATATTTTCAATTTACTGATAATAATAAACTCAATTCAGTATTTACAGCAATGATTGACGTTAAAAACGGTCGACTGGAGAAAGTTATTTAAAAATTCAAGCCACCATTCTTAGTTAGCTTTACAATTAATGTCAAAAAAGTCGGATGTCTAACATTAATTTACAAAGACAATTGGACCAATTAATCTGCCTCCACGTCGTACTTACAAAGCGTCACAACAGCAAACAGAATCAATAGTGCACTAAACTTGCATGTGCTGGCGATACGCCAGAACCATATGTTTTCCATCAGCAAACACTGAGAAATACGTGTCCTATATTGCATTTAAGTCCTTTAATTCCCCTAGGAGGATATGCAGTGTGCGTACACGGTGCATCATCGTGTGTTTAACTAAATCATAGGTATATAAGGCCGCCTGTCACCGCTGTTGCCTTGGTAATATGCAAATCTGGCCAAGTTGGACGTGTGGCATAATTGCCACCACACACTAGCCAATTACATTGATACGATGTTATATCGTGAATCGTGATGCCGAACCACAAGGCATTGCTAATGTGCTGCAGCAAACCCTAATGTAACGAGATGTGTATTTGTGTATTTGGAATGTAATTTTGATGTGGAATAGTCCAACATAGAAGCTTTGCAGCTCTCTCCTACTTAGCTGTGTCTGAATCCATGATTATGTTGGCTGTGGACAGGGATGCATGAAATATTGAGTTTTGGCTTATGACACCAATAACTTCAACGACCTTGGACATCTTTTAAAAACACTGTCTATCTATAAAAAGAGATTAAATGATACAAGAAAAACGTTTGCATACTGATTTTCCAATGCTGTATTAAACATTCTCAAGGTCTTTATTCAAATGAATTGTAAATTCGTTTGTTATTATAAGTTAATTAAAAGCCATCCCCTTTATTATTCAAACCTATTACAGCTAACTCTATGAATATCGTGTATAAACATTGATATTATCGTAGCTTGTGTTTGCAAAACCGTTCAAAGTACCATTGTTCTTGAACATTGTTTTACCATTTCTATTTTTCACATTATTATAATACTGTTGGATCTTTTTTGAACTGTATTTTGCGATTTGAATTTAGAGACAGTTTTTCAATATCAGTTTGACCTAAATTGCGATGGAAACTAAGCAACGAAAATTTACAAAAGTGTACTTACCTATTTTGTTAAACATAAAGTTGACTAATGAACAAGAAGTGTAACCAATATTTTCCCGTTTCCATTTATATTAAATGATAAATGATTTATTTTCTGTAAGTAGGTTTGTACAAACACTTTTACACGTCAATCATATTTTTTTTTAAACTAGATGAAGTCGGTGTTTCCTATCTAACTATTCTGAGAAGAAAGGCCGAAACAAACTCAGAGGTCACAGTCTCTTTTAAAGTCCAGACAAAATCTTGGTCACATCAAGTGAAAACCATGTAGATTGGTGTCTGAAATGCTCTTTTGAGGAAAGAACCACACAGATTGAGCGGACCTGTCCAGTCAGTGCACGCATTTGTCAAAAATCGTGCAGCTCAACTTAGAAGTTGAGGAGCTCAACGATTCGACGAACAATACCAAAGAAAGGACATTTGGGTAGGCCGCGTAAATGACTCAAACTGCCAGATCATTATTAAAACTAACTAAGAAGGAAAACAGAAAAAATAAATGACCCACATAGTCCTCACATTCACAACAATTAAATAAAAAATACTTTACACAGTAAATATTCATGTCATTGTAAATATAAAATTCATCAATGTCAATCCGGACATAATATTTGAGGACCATGTTTATTTGTGTTATTAGCAGATACGTATTTCTTATAACTACATAATGTTATGACATTATGTAGTTATGTATGTATGTATAGCTGATTATGATCAGCGAGGTGATTTCATAACATATTAATATTAGGAATGGCTTTCAGTTCAACAACATTCATTGTGTTATTTATACGTTGTTAAGCAGATTTTTTTTCGAACATATTCAGCAATGAATTAGCAACATCCTACAAAATTATTCAGATTTTGATTGATAGTGTGTGTATGACGCAATTAGTGCGCAGGTTATTAAATGTTTTTTTGTTGTTAAAATAATGAGATGTAGAATGCGGGTGGGTGATCTTGCCAACAACCCACGTTTGGCAAATGCGTTGGTGTATGCTGTATAATGATATTGATCACAGGTGAGCGCCGCGATATTCTAGTCGTTCTATTGGCAACAAACAGTTTGGTTTAATTCCAATTATGGTAAATCGGTATTTAAGTTTTCGTAAGTTTAGATTTCAAGTAAGTTTTCCAGCTAGCTGTGTAGTTTTATTTACTTACCGTAAATTGTTTTAAAAACATAATGAGGTCGGTGTTTTAATAGTGACCTTACAGGACCAGTGCAGGGGTGCCTGCGGTGCATTGGTATAATAGACCTGTACAGGGGCCTAATTTACAATAGTTGCAAAGGTCAAACCGGATTTTTGTACATAATTATGTGTCATACAAAATCTGTCAAAAATTCACAATGTCAAAAATGTGAAAAATACACAACATTGCAAAATTTACACAGTTTAGGAGTCAGAGTATTCAAGTATTTACCTTTTTATGAAGCCGTTTATGTTGATCAGGGCTTTTGGTAAAAGGAAAGAAGAAATTATTTATTTGTAAATTAATAGACTTTGCTCCCTATTCTTGGAACACACGGCTTGTGGTCGACCTGACCCGGTACCCCTGCACAGGTAGACCCCTCCGGTGAACTGCAGCGTGTACGGTTTATATAACAAACTAGCTGCGCCCTCGGTTTCACCCGCGTAAGTTTTGATTTAGGGGTATGAAAAATAGATAGCCGATTCTCAGACCTACTGAATATGCATATAAAATTTCATAAAAATCGATCAAGCCGTTTCGGAGGAGTATGATAACTAACATTGTGACACGAGAATTTTATATATTAGATTAGAAGATTACAAAAGGATTTTAGAAGGTCCCAGTGCAAGAGAAACTCTAACGTCAATGACCTGCTCACCCAATACTGCTATAATATTTGTGCAGTATCAGTAGAATGTTTTCCATACAGAGTTGTGTTCAGTTCGCTGAAAACTTCAAGATTCAACGCATTCCTCGCAACGCAGTCATACGGTCTACAACTGATATGCAAAATGTATGCTCACAAGAATCTGCTTCTGCAACTACTTACGAAACAGTTCTCGAGTTATTTCATTTATTAAGTATGTAATTTCTCTACAATTTATGCAAATGTGGAAGTATAGTTTTTTTATAAACTAGGTACTTGTTTCAAATTAATTTATCATAAGTAGTTGTATAAATGAAACTTAGTTTTGAGTTGTTTTTAACTGAGTTTATTATGGCAAGTAAAAAAAAAAATGTCCCTTTGTCTCAAATTACATCAGTTCTTTTATAAGCATTTCTTTAATAGAAAAGTGCAACGTAATATTGATCGAAGGTCTCTTTAACGTGTTGTGTATGTCTTCACGAAATGCACAGATTGACCGCAGCAAGCGCAGCTCAACTTAGCAAACCGAACAAACTGCGTGCTTGGGAGTTCACCACAAACTTGAACACCCAACTTTTATTGTTTTTGACAATAAACAACGAGCAACTATCATTAACCAACAAGTGTAGGAATCTACTCTCAAAGGAATGAAGAAAAAAAAAAAAAGGCATAAAAAAATAGTTTCACACGCGACCCAATATTGTGACTGTTGTGTCATCTTTACAAAGAGGAGCCCAAGGCTATTGTTGGAAATGCGATACTAGTCATAAAGATTACACATGTACTAAATCACAATTGAGTTAACAATACATGTGTACGAAAAGTCTATCGTATCCTAAATATTACTATAAAGGAGTGTACGAACTAAGCGTTCCAATGTACGCGTAGTCGTTTACGCGACTAAAACGCGTAACCGACGCGTACATTGGAACGCTTAGTCCGTACACTCCTTTAGATAGCTTGTAGTATTGAAAATTACTCATTTTCAAGTACCGATTTCAAGTGATTTTCCATGCCTCCCACACAGCGGATTGCTGTTGGAAGAATAGCTATTTGATATAAACTGACAACGTTTTCGTGTTTGGATTTGTGAACTGCCTGTAGAGGACTCTTTTGTTAACATTGATTAATGTTCGATTCGGCATGGAAACGTTTCGAACGTTTGTGAATAGCTATGCAGATAATTATGTTAATTTAACGTAGTGACAATAATACGTACAGATGACACAAGCCATAAATGTTATGATCAACCACAAGTCTCAGGCCCGTCGTCCGCGACGATACTCAAAAGTAATGTGTTACAACCTAAATCACCGATTTGGACATTCGGGCTACTGCCAGAATTTCACGGGAATAGCACCAAATATACATTGCAATGTGCCACTAGTCTTTCAGTAGCGGTCTGTATATGACGCGACTTTTAATAACGCGTTTTAGTTTGTGACTGGTAAAATCAAATTACAGTCTCATCGTGATTTTTAAAAGTTATAATCTAAATTGAACACAACCTAACTTACACGTTTAATAAATCTAACGCGATATATTGCAATTACAAAACCCATATCAAAAGTACACTTTATAAACAAGCATATTACAAATTAGATAATATCCAAGCTAAGAATGCTAGGAAACATGCTGATCCAGCTCCATAGGGCAATCTAGAGTCTAGACAAAATCAAACTGGTTGTAATTTTTTTTATTGTATAATTTATATTTTTTATGAAAAGATTCTTACCTATCTTTCTCCATACGAAACTACTTGTTGGAAGGAGCAACTAGAATCAATTCTATTTTTTTGTATATTTTGACGTTCAAAAGTGCATTTTATGTGCCTATTTGGAATAAATGATTTGACTTTGACATTTCAATAAAGCCCAGCAAAAATTCAGTTCAAAGCATTTTTTATGCTAATGGATTATTTTACCTTTATCTTTGAAGGGTCACTGTGACACCCACAATATCAGGTTTATCCAAAGTGGCGCGTCAGGCGTCATGAATAATAGATGTATCTTCCATAAACAAGCTGTGCTTAATAACCGTTTTAATCTCGGCTTTTAAAGCTTTGCCACTTACAAAGGCAGATTGGAAAAGTTTTTTCTTGTGAGAGTCCAATTAAAGTTGTTAAAAGCAATTTCCTGCGGTTCTATGTGTGCACGGACGCAGTGGGGTACGCGTGTGCTTGTTATCCCTCTTAATTGTTATTTTTGGATACTTTCCCGATATTTTCTTTAGGTGTTTAGGGGCTTCGTTTTTTATCTTTTTAACCACTGTGTAAACACTGATTTGGGAGCTCAGTAGCCGTGCTTGGTCAACCACGGTAAAGCGAAGAGGAACCCAAGGAGGGGCCGCTCATCAGGGCTTTTGCCTGTAAGCCGACGACGTAGCGGACAACAAGTAGGTTGCGGTGCCGCTTGGGCGACATCGCAACTGAGGCGGGCCGCGATGTCGTATGGGAGGCATCGCGGCTGAGGGTTGGAGGCTGCGGCGGGAGAGGAGTGCCGGTATTGCGGTGCGCCGCTCTCCCTACCTTCCGCGGCCTGGACGTGGTCGCCACCGTCTGATGGCGGACGCGGTGGGGCCGCAGGGGAGGAGGAGTGGTGGTATGACGTTGGCCGCTCTCCCTATCCTCTGCGGCCGAAAAAATTGGCAGGCGGCGGGGCCAATGACCTGACCCGTCGCAGGGGGAACAAGGGTGCCCAGACACGGGGTCGTCTGGCGCCCATGTGCTGGTTTGGTTCCGGTGATAGGGAGTAATCCCAAGAGGAGGGTCCGGTGACGGACAGCTGCGGCGGGTTCACGGATGAGTGCTAACGCGTGCCCGTGTTCCCGCCGTAAGCGGCAGAGGAGGACACCGTGGAGTTTTAGTGGGTTAGAGTCCCACATAACTGCACTATCTCCCCGTGGTAGTGCAGAATGCATGAGCATTTCCTGATCGAATGAATCAGAAATGAGGAGATACGCAGGAGAACCAAGTTAATCGACATAGCCCGAAGAATTTCCAAACTTAAGTTGCAGTGGGCAGGGCACATTGCTCGCAGACTTCGGGCTGCTAATCAAATTCCGATCAAGTGCGGAGTTTAATTAAGGTCATAGTGTGCTTTATCTACTTAAACGTTGGTATTAAATTCAAAAGTCAATTACCTTTACAAGTTTGGTATACAGTTAAGGTGCTAGGTAGATACCTAATTTTGCATTGCTTGTTGCTAACCCAGTAAACCGCAGAACCCATCGCATTTGAGGTAAAAGATTACCAGTTTATTAGCTATGAACACACACTACCTGCTTTACTTAAACCTATTTTCACTACTGAGTAGAATATGAAAGAGAATATTATAAATAACGTGATTATTTAATATACCCGGTATTTTTTTTGGGCTCTGCCTTAACCTATTTGGCTACAGGAAAATGAGATAAGGAGACTGTTCTTAATTTTAATGTGCATTCATAGATTTTGAAAAAAGTACAAACACCAATAAAATTAGCAACTTCACAAAAAAAATTATTGATGCCAATCGATCCTGTTTTTTATAAGGATACAAATCTCTGTTATACCAACTGAGGTTTGACTACTAGAAAAGTCAGAAAACGTAAGAACCTTTTCCCATACATTTCACAGGAAATGAGATTTCAACTTACTTTTTGTATGATGGGTAGACTGGCCTTTGACTGGCATGGGAATTGATTCTTACGCCCGCGCAGTGATCTAGACGTGTTTATTTGTCTTGAAACAAGTTATTCTGCAAGCATGTCAAATTGTCCAGTAGCTTGGTTTCACATGTTCTGCTTGGGACCACTAAGAATATTAAGATAGTATTTATTATTCCTTGCACGCACAGAAATTCGAGTTTAATTTTAGAAAAAATATTCTCAATCTTTATTTAAAGTTGATTTTTAATGAAGTCCAGCTACGCAGTTACCCAGTAACTCATTCGTTCCACCAATACACTTACCTACCCACTTCAAAGAAACCATAAATAAAGAACCAACAAAATACTGTAAGCAACACCAAAAAACAGAAAACGCACTCGCGTGTTACGCCCAAACTCCTATTTTCACCTACTCTACCCAAAAACATAATGGCTAATTTAGACGTACCTCGCTTCGCCTGAAATTCGTTATTTTAGCGGCTCGTTACGTCAAACATTGAGCACGCAAAAGCCCGATTCATAAAATTGAGTGACTACGTCGGCAGCTTGAGATATGAAGATGAATTCCATTTGAGTAATTGAGTTATACGCTTATTGTCGACCTCGGGTCTTGCATGCCTTTAGAATTTTTAATTTAGGGCTGTTTTATTGGACGGTACTTAATGGATGATTTTGTGGGCTTTGAATTTTAAGAAGACAGGTAATGAAGTGTTTTGAGCATTCAATAAGCATTTGTCAGAAATGCAAGATTCTGGGTATTAGTTATACATACAAACATAAACTCACACCTTCTTTCCATGGGGCTAGGTAGAAAATACAGAAAGCCACCTACTAAGATCCTTACACACTCCTCTTGCTTCATTTACGTTCATATATCTGGTCATACACGCACGCCGATTGCGAGTACTTCGCACTTTCTGAAGAACATCACCAATAAAGTCTCTATATGTTTTCCTAGGGCGCCTCCTCCCGGCGTTTCCACTAATATCTGCCTCGTATATACCTTAATAATACCATTTTAACAACTTATAGGGATAAGCTGCATTTGCGTGAGTTTACAGTACCTAACTCTACAGTTAATTACGAAAAGTATTTGGGTATTAGTACCCATCCAACGAAGTTGTGCTTATGTCTTAAGGAGTGGGCCAACGTCATCGAGTAGAGATCGAATTGTAATTCAATTAATAAAAGCTTAATGATAAATACTGAGGGTAATTAATATGACTTTTGCTGGGTATTAATAGCATATATCGAGTATTCGTAGCCGAACTTATTGGTCAAGTACAACTCGACTGCAGATATTTATAACAACAAAACCAGCAGCTATTGCAATATCAGAATTTTCCGAACTATATTTTTCCTGACGGTATTCCTACGACGCTAGTTAATAGCCAACGGCATAAGATCAAGTGATCGTGAGACCACCGTGTCGCAGCCGTTCCGCACCGGTCCGGTACCCGTCCAGCGCTCGCCCCGTCTGAGCGCAGAATGGAAATGCGATATCATGAAATACGTATATTGTGCGCTGCATATCTAGGATGGAGCACTGCATAAGGTTCTTACTCTCTAGTTAACTCTAGTAGAACTGAAATGTAATGGTTTAGAAATGCCCAAAAAACGAGCTAAAACTGTTTCGTGTTGTCAAGGTTTGAGATAACGTGTTTCTATTGAGAATATATTAATTCACCTACAAGAGAATATTAAAGCCTAAACAAAAATCTATATTGTTGGAAGAAACTAGACTGGTACAATATTACTTTGTGGATAGACTAAAAAATCCCGACAATATTCACTCGATACACGGGCTGAAATAAAAAAGTAAACTAATTTCATTTGCCTTCCAGTGAAAAACAGACATGTTTGGTATCGTAGAAGCCGAATAACGTACGAGTATTGACAGCAGTGCTGCCAGCGGCTAAGTTACAGGTATTCCAATCCATCAGCCAAGGAGGTTACAAAGTGTCGGAGCTTGGAGCCGATATCTGGCAGTGGACGTCTTTCGACTGAAATGATGATGATAATAGAGTAATCTCGATGTTCTGTCAAGTGGTAAAGAAACCGTACAACGCAGGGGCGGTAGTACAGTTATCATGATAAATCAATTTATTTGTGTCATGATATCCTGTATGGCACAGATATCATAGTTATAATATCAGACAGTTGTTGTCTAAGTTAGTAGCTCTAACAACGACCTCCTCGAACCGGATTGCTTGCCTGCGGTCGTATTTGTGTTGATGATGTTACTATAAACAATACATTTGGGTCGTGATTAATATTAATATTACTCAGCGTTTGCTACTAAACAGTTTCTATCTCAGTATTTTTGCTTGACTGGAGAGAAGATTTGTGCATTACTAGCTTCTGCCGGCGACTTCACCCACGTGGGGGGTTGTAAATTATCTCACGGGAACGTGTTACCGGGACAATGAGTAGCCTATCCTATGTCCTTCCCCAGGATGTCATATATGTCCTTGCCATTTATTTAGTCGAAATATTTCAGTTCAGTGGTCTAAGCGTAAAAAGGTAACATACAGACAGAGTTACTTGAATTATATAACCCACATATAATTAAGAATAAAAAAAATTGAGTTTTTGTTAATTAAACATGCCTAATTTGCAAAAGGGGTATGTAATGATCATAATAGGTGGCGTTCTGTAGTTTTTGCCCATCTCTGTGGGGAGAAGGCATGAGTTTATGTATGTAAGTAATTTGATAAACGGATTGACCTGGGTTAACAAAAAAAAAACTTTTTAATCAGGTAGGTACTTTTTTTTTTGTTAGCCTATTTTGTGTCCCCTGCTGGGCAGAAGCCTCCCCCTTTTTCTTCAAAACCTCCCTGTCTTGTGCGATCCCTGGCCATGTTGGCACTGCAAATGATATTAGATAGTCATATCACCTTGGCCTTGGTCTACCTCGACGGCGATTTCCTGCCTCAGGCGTTCAGTGAGTGAAGATCTTTGCCCATCTCTCAGGGTGCATTCGTGAAACGTGTTGGCCCACTCCCACTTCAGCCTGGCTGTTTTTTCTCCAACATCCGCTACTTAAGTTATGGAACGCAGCGTGGTGTTTTTAACTCGGTATTAGGTATTATATACAGGTAGGTAGGACATACAAAAGTTTAAAATAACGAGTGGATCCACGGGTTGCTATATTGATAAATACATAAAAATAAACGTTTTATTATTAATAGAAATAAAATCGTTTTCAAATTAAATTGTACTGGGTTCCTCGTTGAATGAAACTCGATGTATTCAATGAGTAGGTACTCGAAGAATTCGCATTGTGGTAGTTCGTATCCAGTGTTTATTGAGCCGTGACAAACGTTCAGTATTTTCTCAGTTGATTTTTAGATAAATTTTCAGTGAAATTATATATTTTCCGAGCACGTATTTAACTTTTAAAGCCTTGCTTTTAAATTAGAAATGTAGGTAATATTTGTCATAATAAATTTAGAAAATGTTTAGTGAAATATAAAACTTTTTTCGCGGCAGGCCCAGACGGAGATGGCGGGATGAGCTGGACTCCTTCAACATGAAATGGTCTTTAGCAGCTTTAAACAGAGATAAGTGGAAAGAGATTAGGGAGGCCTTTGGCCTGCAGTGGGACATCACAAGCTTTTAATAATAAAAATAAAGCTTTTTTAAGTTAAAAAAACAAATAAAAACCGTCAGTCACTATACATTGTTGACTTTATAAAAGGACTGGCATCAAGTTCTTCGCATTCCTACAAAATTCTTTGTACCAGGGTAATTATTGCAACGAAACCTTTGATCCAACGCTCACTGAAAAAGCAATTCCCTTCAGATACATAGCATACATTCCGTTTTTCCATCCGTTTGCAGCCTTTAGTGTCATGGTTTTAAGCATCCTTAGGTAGCCCGTGGGTAGGCCCACGGGCTGTGTCCAACAGGGTCAACAATGACCTGATAATTCTTAAGTTTAGTTCAAAATATACGAGCCAGTTGAGCTAAGTTTGCATCTCGCTGGAATTTGAGGTCATCAACGTCAGGTGCAAACTTAACTCAACCGGTTTGTTGATGATAGAGTGCACGATATTATATTGAATCTTGCAGTAAGCAATCATAACCATCTGGCTGTAAGCTGCAGCATCTGTTAGCTCTTTACGTAGGATAGGCATTAAGCTAGTAACCTAAAGATGCCAAATATACTGAATTTTTTTTTTACCGTCTCGAATTTTTTACACGCTTTTCTAGCCATGAATATGAACAACTTTTATTATGGGACCAACTATAAAATCACGAAAAAAATCTGTTGTGTCATTTATGTCTAGCAGGTATTGAACTTTTGTATTAAACAGCAGATTTTTTTTCGTGATTAAAGTGTTGGTCCTATAGTGACAGTTGTTCATATTCATGGATAAAACACCCAGTAAAAATTTCGAGACGGCAAAAAAAATCATCCGGTAGGTATTTCTCCAAATAAAAAGAGGAATTAAATTTAGAAATTCATGCTAACTAGTGAAGTTAAATAAAGGCTTGTAAAAAAAAACTCAGTTTCGCAAGTAAATCAAAAGCTTATATTTCATGTTCAACTAGAAAACCGAAACTTACGAGTACCGTTAGAAATTCCTCAAAATTCAGAAACAGTTGCTGCATTATGAAACTTCGTAGTTATTATTATCCTTGCAAGAGCGAGATAGTGTCATATGAGCATACTTATTATACCTTGCTAGAGCGAGTTAGTAACACATGTGTTTACAGAACTATGCACTAAGTTGTGCATCTCTTTCCCTCGTACTAAAACGATAACACTTGCACTTAATATGGTCCCAGATGTTCGCAAGTGCTTTTAGTATTACTACTATTTTTCGTAAAGCACAATAATCCTAAAAAAGTCTTAGAATACAGTGTCCTTACAAATATTTCTCGTATTATACCAGGGCAAAAAAATTGTAGGTACTTTTTGTCATTGTACTGACTACTCATTCCTAAAGTTTTCTTAACGAGACGGAACAAGATCTACTAATCCTAACTAATATTATAAATGCGAAAGTGAGTTTGTTTGTTTGTTACGCTTTCACGCTAAAACGGCTGAAGGGATTTGGATGAAATTTGGCACATGGGTGGACCATGACCTGGAGAAGGACATAGGCTACTTATCATCCTGGACCGCAGACGAAGTCGCGGGCAATAGCTAGTAAATTATATATCGGTGGCAGGGACATAGACGCGAAAACTTTAACCATAGATACAGTATACGATTCTGAACCCCTCTATGTTGAAATTTTTCATCGGATATTAAAGGAAAAAAATACTGTTCCAAACATTTTGACCGCGTAGGTTTTACACTTTTATATGTAACAGCAGATTTTTTTTTAATAATCAACCAACATTTTCTACACTAGGGTGTTTAGAATTATGTGCTAACTTCATAGCAACAGTTTGCGTGTCGATGTCCTTGTCACTCTATAGGTCCTGGGTTTAATCGCAGTGTTACTGTTGAATAAAAATGACACTTCCCCGATAGCGGCTAATCTAAACGGAACTAGCCTTCAGCACAGGAAATATTGTAGTGCACAAGATACAGGTGCACTTTCTTTTCCCTCTTTCTTATAGTCTGATTGGACAACAAACTAACAAACAACAAAAAAACAAATAGTGTCTTCCTGAAAAATAATCCCGTTTCCCACTTTCATACGAAGATGTCAGAAGGATAGCTTTATTATAGTGCTTAGTCTAGAAGCACGCGGCAAACTTAAATAGTGCGGTGAATCAAGTTAAACTTAACTAACCTCATCATCTTATCTTGGTTTATCTACTTTGTAAGTTTTAAGTACCTACGCATAGTTCAAGGTGCGGTTTAACTCGTTTATTTTTATGCGGGGTATTTTGAAGTTTGATTTAGCCTTTGTGTAGAGGTTTACGGACACACCGGAGTAGTATTCAGTAGTAATGGCTGCGATTTACGAGTTGTACGCTTTACTTTGTGGAAATAACTTTATCACCACTGCTCTCAAAACGGTGAAGGAAAATAATTATAGTGAGGAACATATCCTAGAACCAAGAAATTTTAAGACTTGTAACATCTAATAACTCGCACTGGACTATAATAAATATATTTTTGGAAAAAAAATTTAGGTACTTAGAAAATACAAATAATTTGAAAAAGCCACAAAGCCATTTACTTGCCCGGATTTGAACCCACAACCTCGTGCATAAGAGGTAAGGCCTTAAACACTGAGCCATCACTAGTCTTAAATAAATAAATAAAGAACAGATTTAATTATATGGGTTACTTTTGTCTTGCCTGCCTTTTTGGTATCAATCCTAAAATCACTCGAGATAACTCGACAGATAAGCCTCACTATGTGATTACCTGTCTAAGACAACGGGCGAACAATCACTATTACGTTGTTAACCATCCTCGCAGTACTATCGTTTACTTTTATGCGTTAAGGGGTCCCATGTTCTCAGTTTTCCTCACGTTTTGGAGGTACTTTACCGCCATCTAGTAAAATTGCGTGGAAGCTGTTTTAACGCGTTTTCCTTTGTTACTTTTTGGGTATTACTTGAACGGTGGGTGAACATTTGTGTATGAAATCACAGAGGGTATAAATGAAGGAACATTCAGATATAAAAAAAATATGCTAATTTTGTTTCTTACGATCTTGCATCGTTTGAAGTTTTGTTCATAAGACAGACAGTTCAAAATGCGTGCTACGCTGCTAAAAATGCCGTTTATTTTAAAATGCATTGTTAATTAGAGTACGTAGGCCTTGTGTTAATTCATAATGGGTAAACCCACAGATATAGATACACCTAGATAACGTAAGAAGAGCAAATACTTCGCGTGCCAAAAATCGCACTACGAAATTGTAAGCCGCCACTTTCACACTAAGTCCTGAGTACTGCTGGCTGGGTGAGCATGAGCGCTGGCGTTAGACCCCGGGGGTAGGGGGAGACGAGTGCCGCACGTGGCAGCGTCTTTGAATCGATTTGATTTTCCCATCACTAAATAGTGCTTGTGACGTCATAGTAGGTAGTCAAAAAATGGCACGCTTGGTTTTCATACAGATCGTGATACTTGCATTATATCTGTGGTTACACCATATAGTTATAGATAAGTGCAACTACTAGTAAAAAGGTAGGTAAATAGGTACGTTATCTGCCTGCTCACACATAAACATCAAGTGAGATAGAAGAATAAAAAGTTTGCGGAGCAGTACCAGTTCAGAGCAAGTTCCAGCGAAAAAGCCAAAATGGTCTTACATACACGGCACCTATTGTACGACAACATCTTTGTCGCAAATGCTGAATAGACGAAACAGACTTTGTCCTGAGGTGTAAATATGGTGTTGTTCCACTAAAGATGGGACATTTAATACCGTGCCCTGCGTGTCCTGTCATCTGCACGTTACAGGAACTGATGGACGCTACGCTACTAATGGTGCCAAATACGTGCCGAATTTTGGACCGACTCCATTTAGATGCTATCGACACGCTTAGAAGAAGGGTGAGGTAGTGGTCAAACGCGAGCCTATCAATAATAAAAAACCGGTCAATTGCGTAGGTACGTAAATAGTTTATTACGGGTTTTTTTATGTAAGTTCAAATTTACGGTTTTCGGGTTTTTCTTTTTACTTGTGCTACATGACCTTGCTTTTTGCCTAATTTCATGATTCTAGGTCAACGGGAAGTAACCTATAAATTTTGATTCCCTTGAGAGTGTCGAAATATACGTTTTTTGCGGCATAAACGGCCGTATCTTTTTTTAAGTTAACTTAAAAGTTTGATTTTTTCACTGCATCAAGGGTTTGGAGTCTTAAGTATTTCATATTAATTTCTACTTGATAACTCCACACGTTCCCGAGAAAAATGGTCATTATAGACAGACAGACAGAGAAACAGACAGAAGAACAACAAAGTGATCCTATAAGGGTTCAGCTTTTTCCTTTTGAGGTACGGAACACTAATAGTATAGCACACTAATAGTAACACTATGCCAGAAAATATAATCGTACTAGAATTAAAACTATTACCTTTCCACCTACACAGTTTACAGTCTAAGGGGCAGTGGCACACATACGCGCCGTCCGGCACGGGCCTGGTCCTGATCGGACGGCGAGCTACCCATTACTCGCCGGCCGCAGGCCCGCGCCTACGGTGGCCGGGAGTCGTCATGCGGCTCCCGACGCCCGGAGCGTCTCCCGCGGCGACTGGGACGGGCGGCCGGACGGATCAAAGAGATGTCAACATCAGTGAAGGGGCCCGTCAGGGCCGAAGCCTGCCAGGTCAGCGGGATTGTCCAAAAGGGTTACCGCTACCCCAGAACATAAAGGGCTAAGGAAAGAACATGGATGGGTTTTAGTCAGTAAGAGTCTGACACTCCCTACCGCTCCACCAAGAGCGGGAGGAGTCATTGGATGATTTCCCATCCTTAAAAAAAAAAAAAAAAGGGGCAGTGGCACATTGTTTGCATGACGAACGCAGCCGAAAAACCGTGTATTTTAATCAATTTGAGCGGTGAACAGTGTGCTAGACTTGTTTGAAATTCAACTTTAATGAATTTGGTGATTTATTGTCTGTCAAACAAGAAAAATGTTAAAGAAGGAACGAGCATTTTTTTGGAAATTAGAAGCATCTGTGACTGGACGAGTCTTGGAGTGGAGACCGCGTATCGGCAAGCGTAGGGTGGGACGCCCCCCAGCTAGATGGACCGACGACCTTAAAAAGGTGACCGGGACAGACTGGATTCGGAAGACGGGACAAGGATTTCTGGCGAAGCCTGGGAGAGGCCTAATGTCCAGCAGTGGACTGCGATAGGCGGAGTTGAAGGAACATTTTTTGAGATTTAATTTATTACATATTAACAAGCATACGTATGACACATTTAGAGTTTTCTAGGAGTCTATTATTTCGCCGACACTTTTTCTACTTATAAAGTTTTTAATTTTGTGTAGAAATCTACAGTTTGCAAAATAATAATTTAAACACCTCTATAATTAAAAAGTAAGTAAAGAAAAAAAAAATATTTCTTCTTCCTTTTTTTTTTTCTTTCTTTCTTTCGAAAGAAATAAGAAAAAGGGAAGAAGGAAGAAACTAAAGTATGTCCGCCTTTGTACAGTTTTTACTTGTGCATAAAGTTTTAATACATAAATAAATACCGTAGTTTTCACAGTTTACGCGCTCCATCATCAATCAAAAGCAAAACCAATAGTTCGTCTAACCCACACAACTAAGGGCAGTGGCACATTGTTTGTATGTCGAAGGCAGCCGGGAATCTGATTGTTTTAATCACACCGAGCGGTGAACAGTGTGCTTTAGCTCATATCTCGACGAATTGAAAATAAATAGGTGATTCGCGTGCCTGCTTTGTTACGTTTGTTTATTTTTGTGGATTGTGTGTAGCCATGCATCGATGTATTAGACGGACATATTTGGTATTAAAGCCGCTTTTCGTGTCTGTCTGCGTAGACTTTCTGTGCTTTTATTAATAAAATCCTTACCCCACATACCATATTCATAGGTACTTTTACATATATTAAATAACTAGTAACCGTCCAGATACTCAAATGTTGATAATTAATTGAATGTCAATATCTATAAATGTAGACTTTTATCCACTTTCTATCACGCACTTTACTTGTTGTAACCAAGTCTACAAACACCCTGTGAATGTGTGCGTGAAGAGGAGAAGCGTCAGCACGTAACACATACCATACACACACACACACACACACACACACAGACTTCCGACTTCGTCATTGTCTCGGACGGTACCGAGAGCTCCTGCGCTTACACACACCACAAGTAAAGTGCGCGTCGCTTCATGAGATCCAAATATGTATTATACAAGAAGAGAGGTAGTAATTAGTAGCAACATCATAACTTTAGAAGCGATTAAAAAGTGCTCACAGACTGAAGTTTTGCTGAACAATACAAATTGAAAAAAAATAGGAGTACGAGTATAGCGTGCTTTGTATTTTGTTTTGTATTTTTGTAGTCAGCTTAAAGACAAGTTATGTGGTATATTTTTCGAAAATGGATAATTTATGAAATAGTGTGAGCTACGCCGTAGCACATAGTCAGTTACGCCGTAGTAAGAGCTACGCCGTAGCAAACTTCTAGCAACTTAGCGATACTTAGAAAGTAGCACTAGTGGCAGGACCTTAGGAGTAACTGTTTGTAATGGTATGAATATGTGATGCGGACTGAAGAGCATGTGATGAGTATTGAAATTATTACTTTTACCCAATGAAAAAATGGATGACATATATGCGAAAAATATAAAAAGTAAACAATGAGATGATGGGTGGTAAATAAATTGAGTAAACGACAAAATCATGAGTTAGAAGACAATCAAGTACGAAGGAGATAAGAAATTGCCTTTAATAAATTAGAAGGCTTATGGTCTCTGCCAAACACACAATAACTACAATTTTTATTGCAGAGTTAAATTAAATATCAACAAAATTTATTAACACGCATGATGAATAATAAACGTGACACTTCAAAATAGTTAAAACGGTTTCAGAGGTTTAGCAATAATTGCTTTTAACCTTATGTTAAACCCGAAAACGGAGCTATATTTGAGTAAAACCATTATGTATTTATGACATCAAACAAAGAGAGAAAATACATAATATAATAGGTTATTTTTGAGCCTTTTTTCCAACAAAACCTATGTAGGTCTGCTTCTAGGAACTTTTCCATTTAGGCCTTTTTCAACATTTCCATTTTTTATATATAGATTTAGGGCAAGATTAAGTAAGGTTCATATTGGTATAAAACTAAACTAACTTTAGCAACGTAAAGGCGAAATGCGATGTTTGAATCTTGCCGTTCTCGTTCTCCGGCTGTTCTCAGGAGTTCTGGAAATTGATATATAAAATATGAACTAAATGACTAAAAGGAAAATAAAGATATTCTATAAAGATTTGTTCTTGTTATAAACGCAGCAGGTATTTTGAAGAAATGTATAGTTATTATGTACTAGCTTTTGCCCGCGACTTCATCCGCGTTTCCGTCGTTTTTCGTAAAAAAGTACCATATGTCCTTCCTCACGGTTCAGTGGTTTTGATGTAACAGACAGATTAACTTTCGTATTTTAGTAGGGAAATATAATATGTCAATCCACAATACTGTTGAAAAATATCGCAATAAGGAACCGCAGAATATTATTATTAATAGCTGTGCTCGCGACTCCGTCAGCGTGTAACTCCTTGTATGTTATTAAGTTTATGTATTGGTAATATTGTTTAGATCACTTTCACATGAGGCTTAAGTACCTATAGAACGAAAATACTTCAGCGCAAAGCTTCCGGGTAAACTATGTTGAAAGTTGACCCGTCCGGCACGTGAACATAAAGATTTCTAGAACTGCTAACCCGGGAAAGAGCGACATATAATATAACTGACCATGCGAGAAACAACTGACACCGAGATCTACTCCAGCAACACGAATAGTGTGAACTGCCCTTGAGCCTTATTAATTGTCATTACATAACTCACCGATACTGGGAATTGCGTTCTTTTAAATTGGAATGGAAATTTATTTGATATTATGGGAATTCTGGGAATAAAGACGGTCTCTCCTGCACCGCAGCCTGTTAATTTAAATTAGCCAAAACTTACCTATCGGTATCTAAAAATCTATGCGTTCTACTTCTACTACTACTTCACCTAAAAAGAAATAAAATGCAAACTATTAATAATTTGTAATTTGAACGAATATTTAAACACTACCAAAACAACTAATACCTATTTTATAAAATAACAACAAAAGAAATTCAAATAAACTATTTAAAGACTAAAAGTCGCGCTGATAAGCACGGTTTGTTAATATCAATTATTGTCTGTCAATAAGGTCGAACGCTCCATCTGAACGCATCAACAGCCAAATATTGAATGAAGCTTGCGCTTTTTTTTTCCCATTGACATCTCGTAGTTGACCTTTAGAGGTCGTGACTACTTAACTGGACTATCCTGTGGCTGCCTTAAGTGAAACTCAAAGCCTCCAGTCAGGGGCATAAAACTGACTACATTATGCTAAGCGACTACGCACTAAGGGCACCCCCTGTGGGGTACGAACCTCGGCTTAGGGCGTCGCTGGAGAGGGCAGCAAGATGGGACAGGCTGTATCACAATTATATTATTTAAGCTTGATGGAGCCGGCATTTCCTATCTGACTACTCTGAGGGCCTGCGCTCGGACCTCCCGCCTCTTTATAACCTACCGCCACGACCCGCGTCGAGCGCGGCAACCGTTACACAAAAATAATCCATATGGCATGATTCAGTATTCACGCGCGACGGCGCGATGGCTTATTAGCGTATTTCATGTATAAGTTTGGTGTTTCTATACCGATTAGTATGAATCTGATTTTTTTATTGAATAGGTAATAATATTAACTTCTTTTAATTAGGGATGAGTGAGAGTATTAAGAGTAAACAAATATAATCAGAAAGCTCCGAACTGCTAAGCTATCGGGAGTTACACGTGTTATTGTGAGTCAACCATAAAAGATAGACATTGCTGTTGTAGGATATTTTTTAGATAATTTTATGTAGAACAT
Source organism: Gortyna flavago (assembly GCA_963669345.1). NCBI lineage: Eukaryota > Metazoa > Arthropoda > Insecta > Lepidoptera > Noctuidae > Gortyna > Gortyna flavago. Next base: position 15,840,067 of record OY770129.1, read on the forward strand.
TTCCGTTATAAATGATTTCTATGTAGCTTTAACCATTAAGGCTGCACACGCGACGGAAGCTTAAAAAATGGAGCAACTTCTCCCGTTTTCCCGACATTTCCTTTCACTGCTCTGCTCCTATTCATTGTAGCGTGATGAAAAGTATACTATAACCTCCCCAGGAGTATGAAGAATAATTGTACCAAGTTTCGTTAAAATCCGTCTAGTAGTTTTTGTTTCTATAAGGAACATAGAGACAGACGGACAGACAGACAGACAAAAATTTTACTGATTGCATTTTTGGCATCAGTATCGATCACTAATTACCCCCTGATAGTTATTTTGAAAATATATATCATGTACAGAATTGACCTCTCTACAGATTTATTATAAGTATAGATTTTGTATTTTACTAATTAAATGAATCGGATCCCAGATAATTAGTAAAACATATATCTTCGAAATAACATCGAATCCGTGTCAAGCTTTGTTAGACTAATTTGTAACATAATACTCTCGTGTTTATATCATGTAAAATACTGTTATAAACAGCCTGCGTATCGTATTATCTGGTACTTAAAGGGGTAATTACGCAAACATAAACATAAAATTTCAATCAATCGATGCCTTTAATTTTGTAAGTGTGGCTGAACTACACCCACATTTATTTCGTTGTTGAGCAGACATTTTTTTGAAACCGATGAACGAATTAAAATTGATTGTCATTTAATGTCAATCAATCTGCCTATCCTTTTCTCAACTATATTGGGGTCCGCTTCTAGTATTTTACATGGAGTGACTATCTGACCTCCACTACGCAATTACGACACACCTTGGTAAGACTGGTTGTCAGACTTTCGGGCTTCTAACTACCAGACTGATCCACGAATGACAGCCGGGATCAAAACGGCTTAACTTGTTTTCCGAGGTACGGAGGAGTTTCTGTATGTAATAATGGTCACCCATCCACAGACTGACTGAGGCAAGTTTCGATCGACCCGTGCGGCTATTATTACTTGGCCACGTGATTGGCATTTTATGTGTCAATTACCATGCAGATAATAATAACACAATACGTAGTTTATAGTCTTTTACTAGGTTCTGCCTGCGAATTCGTCCTCGTGAAGTTTCTTGATCTTCCAACTCACTGCGTCGCATCGCGTCGCCTGACCGCGCTATTACTTCGTTTTCGATCAGCAATCTTTCTGACTTTTTTGTTTTTTATCGGCTCCTAAGGGTCAGAGCGTATAAGCCTTCCTCAAAAATTGGGCCCGAAAAATTGCTTGCTAGCACACTAAACTTGCTAGCAATACAAACAAACTTTCAGATTTATTATTAGTATATATAGATCTTAAGTACATGTTATAAACGCATGCGTATTATATAACAAATTAGAAATGCCATCTGTTTAATACAGGTAGATGTAGTATGTATCGTCATGATAATTAACATTGGTATAATAATTGTTGAACAAATTCTTGAATTATTTCGACATGAATATTAGCTTATAACGAATCTAATACATATTCTGTGTTAATATGAAGAAAAACTGACTACGAAAAAGGAAGGAAAGTGAGCAACAAAGTATCATCTATCTAGCGTCGTAGTATCAATGGAGCCATGTAGATGTCGCTACAAGACTAGACGTATACCTAATGTAAATTATCAATTCTTAGATAAATCATTTCAAATAATATTATTAATAAAAATATTATAAATCATTTCACATAACATTATTAATAAAAATATTATTACACCCTTAACCTGGAAAGTGAAAACAGCTCATAAAAAATTTAACACCTGTAAACAAACGTAAAACTCAAATAAAAAATATCAAATAACTACAACACTAATAAACTAACTTCTTCACATCTAAAGAGTTGCATACTGAATGTGAAGTACCTTTTACATAACTTTGAGTACGTCTCGTTACTTAAATGTCACTTCCATTTGACTTCAAAGTTTGGCGACAGGTAAACTTGGTCTGGTCACAGTATAGATTGATGCAGAAGGTTGACTCCTTACAACGAAAACACACGCACGCATACACAGGTTACGTACATACTGAGAGGTGGCTTGCTTAGCGGTTAGACCCTAGTGACTTAACATTATTACATTCACCAAGAAGGCGCCAAGCGGGCAGAGCTCCTTCTAAAGTTCATCCTCATCAATATCGTTGAGGAAGGCGACGTTGTTGCTGATAGCGTCCGTGATCTTTCGCGAGATGTCGTGTTGTTAAGCTATGTCGTCCATTATGTCGTGGACCTTGTCTACATCGCTGTGGGAGAGAGAGAGAGATAGAACAGTTTACACTACAAGAATCTATAGCGTTCGTTTCACTTAACTCCTCTCAAGGTGACTCGCTAGGCTTTAGACACTAAGCAAACCACAAGTCAGTGCGTTTGTAGCCTTACAATTCACATCATGTAAGTTTACAGTTCTAAAGCTGGCTACAAATAATTGCATAGTAGTCAAAAGCTACCCGAAAACAGCAGTCCGACATGCCATACGCATCAGAAAGCCTGGTTATAGAACGGCAAACATACGTGTAGCAAAATGTGGAGGCGTAGGTACGGAGATCCGTGAAATCTAAAACAAATGCTAGTCGCGAATGCGCTTCCAGTCCTTTACAGTTTTTAATACGTCTGATTTTGCATCACTGTCCAAATACAGTGATTTTTATTCTCATTCTAATAAGGTTGCTGTTGGATTACTGCCACTGATAAGTCTGTCAAAATCATTGTGATCTATATTCTCGTTACAATAAGGTTGTTAAAATAACTGTGAATTGACTGTACTCTTGCTGTACGTGAAGCAGGTTTATGTGTGCGTGCGTTTTTGCTCGTTGTCTTGATCTGACCTTCGGTAATATCTATTTTGTGGTCTGGTTTTGAGATTATGTAAGCGGCAAGATTAAATAGTGGGATTAAGCAATGTTTAACAAATGTTTTCTTAAGATGGATAGATTATTATTATAGATTGTTATTAGAAGGACTTAAAATAGCTTCCCCGTGTACAGAAAACGCCCCCGCAGTCTTTCTAAGGCTATACTTCTTCATTGGAGTTTATTTTATTATAGAAACGACCTCAGTCTAATTAAATAACTTGAAACGACATTAAAATAACAAAAAAAGTTAATGAATCGTTCAAAGTGGGACTGGGCGGGTCACACTTGTAGGATGCATCCAGACAGATGGGCAAAAGTCGTCACACAGTGGGTGCCTGAAGACGGGCGTCGTCACCGAGGCAGGCCTAAGAAACGCTGGCGTGACGATTTCGAGTCGTTCCTGACCGACTGGACGGAGAAAGCATAGCTTAAGGAAATGTGGAAGAAAATCGGGGAGGCCTTTGCCCAGCAGCGGGAGAGTACAGACAAGCGGATGAAAAAGAATCGTTCATCATTGAAAGCTCTCCAAAAATACAGATAAACTCATCTTACATGGTTGTAACCTACACTCGAAGCCCATCTCTTCACAGCAACAGGCAATCAATAGAACATCCCTTTCCATGAAGCTAAACACAGATAGAAAGCCCTCCTAAACCACGTCCAAGCTACAGGTACATAAAACTTATCTATATCCACAATAAATGCCTCATAATGAACATCTTTCCTCTCGCTTGGAAGCCCAACACTTTATCCCATAAACGAGAGCCATGTGATCTGATTTTTATGTCTCGCCGGTTTTCCTTATTGTTTTACATAAATATTTTCATAACAATATGTAGATATTGGAGGGAAAATGTATTCAAGGTATTGTTTATGCCGTAAGTGTCTTGTTTATGTTTTTAACGAGTTTATTTGAGAAAAGTTTGGTGTAGTAAGTACTTCAAGTATTTTCAAGCACGTTTAAGGCGATAGCATACATTTACCGGTACGACACTGAACTGGCTCTAAACGCGATACTATTAATAAGGTTTTCCGTAAAATATGTAAAATAACAATTTACTGACTATTCTGAAACTAACAGTTAGTTATAATAATAATGATAATTCTCAAAAAAAAAAAACACATTATATTATGTTAATCAAAATGTACACAAAGGTGTTAGGATTTGAGGCCAAACCAGGCATAAAAACGTTCCAAGTTTCAGTCCTCAATGCCCCTTGGGTTACAAATTACATGTATTGTATGTATAGATATATAATTTGTATAATGTGCCTGTTTGTTGTTCCTATTTAATAAAATATAAAACCTTTATTTGGGAAAAGATAATTAAAGCATATGAATGAGTTAGTGTATTGAGGTTCAGACGTCAGCACATCAAGCTACTACAATCTGTCAAATTTCTTTAATAGATTTCAACTTTATTGTTAAAGCATAATGTTCAAAGTTGATTGGGAAAATTTGACAGTTTCGGGTAGGTTGATGTGCTGGCGTCTGTACTAAGCTAGGGAAATGTAAATATTGAAGCGATTATTTGTGGTTCTTAACAAAAAGCTAGTCAGTCATATGGCATCTACTAATTTAACCTAGACACTCCACTAAAATATTGCCTCAGACTTATTTTATTAAATAAGAACAACAAACAGTTACATAATGTAATAATACAAACAGTAAAACAAAGTAACATATACGTAACATATACGCACAGCCTACAGCGCTGTTCACATATTACAATTCATAAGTAAAACTTTAAAGGTAAAAGTAAGTACCTTTAAAGTTTTATTTAAACAACTTATGTTATTTTACATCTTCTTCACAATAATTAATTAACACATAATTTTGTGAAACATTATAAAATTATGAGTTTCTTGCCTATTCTTCTCAATACGAAACCACCTTTTGAAAGAGGCACTTAGAATGAATTATATTTTCTTGAAAACGTTGACGTTCAAAAGTGCCTTTCAACGGCCAATTTTAATTAAATGTTTTGACTTTGACTTTGTTTTCAGTAATTTTTGTATCTTTTATCATCATCAACACATCCCGCTCATACAAATGATAGTATAAAACAGTTCCACGTGTACAATTCCAATTCAAAACTAGATTACCTATTCGCTTGAAACTCGTGGACCATTTGTTGAAATGTTGTCGGCAGGTAATAAAACTAGGCAACAACGGACTCATAATCCCTGTTACGTATTCAGTAGACAACAATAACATTTATTGTGCCTAATGTGAAACACATGTAACCTGTCTGGGCATTACGCGTTATGTCCAATTTATAGCAATCTACGAGAAACATGAACATTACATATTATTGGTGGGAGTTACTGGATAATGTTCATAACTAACTATTTATTAATTCACCCAACCCATTCTAAACCCTAAAGTTTCAGACATTAAGTTGAAACTTACTTGGTTAGTTAAATTTTGAAGAACTAAACGTACACTTGGAGGCATAGAAATGGTACCATGTGATAGGATGGTGTCTGTCAGTTGGCTGACTTTGCATATCGGTCTTATCTTTGTCAAAATTCAGCTGAAAGTCGTATTGTTCGTATGTTATTATAATAGTGAGGCTAAGATAAGAGAAGGGGTGTATCAACGTCTTAGTTTTATCATTATTGCTGAGGGCGTTTGAAAGGTTACTTTGAGTTTGGTAGATATCTTGTGCCTGAAAAGCTTGGTTGAGTAGAATGGAACACGCAGATTAGAATACAATATAATGCATATAACAAGGCTGATATAGTCATATCATAGAAAGGTGTATAACATTTGTAAATTAGATTGTGTTCTGTGAAAAATGTAGTGGGTATAGTTATTATATTTGTTATTTCTGTTTATTTTTAATATACTATATATGTTATGTATTATAGGTATATGTCTGTTTTCTCTTTTAAAATAAAACAAAAATAACCTAAAAAAAGACTAAAGGGGTACAATTTCTGTTTTAACATTGTCAAAATGTATTCACCATTATCATAGTTTCAGCCGAAATACGTCCACTGCTGGACTTAAGCCTCTCCAAGCACCGCCACTTCAACCGGTTCTGTGCTTCTCACATCCAGCGGATTCCTGTGGCCTTCACCAGGTCATCCGGTTCACCTTATGGGAGGTCTTCCAACGCTACGTCTTCAAGGCACTTCAGAACTTCTACTAATACTACTTCTACTAATTTTGATTTCAGTCGTGCAAATTGTGGGGCTTGTAGCTAAGTAATAACAGCCGCACGGGTTGATCGATCAGGTCAAGCTACGCTTGCCGCGGTTGGTCCGTGGGTGGGTGACCATCTTTACATATCAAGAACCCCTTCGTGTCTCGGAAAGCACGTTAAGCCTTTGGTCCCGGCTGTCTTACGTGGATCTTTTGAAGCCCGAAAGTCCGACAACCAGTAACCTAGCAATTGGATTGTAGAGGTCAGTTAGGCTGTCGCTCCATGTAAAAAAAAAAACTGGTACTCAGCTGCATCCGGTCAGACTGGAAACCGACCCCAACATAGTTGGGAAAAGGTTAGGCAGATGATGTAGCAGATGATGAAAGCTTTTTATTAAGGTGCAATTTTAGGCAAAAAAAAAATTGCCGCAGTCATTGGTAAACCATGGCTGAACAAAATAATTTTGCACTTTCACTCCAATTTGAAACTACAAAACCATCAACATCAATTTAATTATTAAAGGGTTTTTTTTTATTCCACCGTAAATTTAAAATTACACTTTATAGTATTAGTTAGTGCTGAAACATCATCCACCACCCTCACCACCCTCGTCACCACCCTTGGTTGACTGGTAGAGAATGCCTAAGGCATTAAGTCCGCCTTTGTACCTTTTTGTGCGAAAAGTTTAAATAAATAAATAAACATGTATGCAACCATATTGTGGCAGTAATTTAATTTGCATTGCCAACATTATGTGGTTAATTTACCAAAAATACTTATCTACATCTGATAATATAGTTTAATGAAAGCTGAAGTGTTTGTTAGTTTGAACGCGCTTATCTCTGGGACTACCGGCTGGATTTTTTTAATTATTTTTGCGTTTGGTAGCCCAATTCATGAAAAAAGGCTATAGGGTATTTAACGCTAAAACCCTTAGGAAGCGAGTAAATAGAAAAAAGTAAGAAAGGACGCGAAAACGGATTAATAGCGCGGGCGGGCGATGCGATGCGACGGGATGGGTCGGGGAACAAGAAATTTTACGCAGACAAAGTCATGGGCAGTAGCTAGTTATTTCATACATAATTATAAAGTTTATCAAAGTTTAAAATCAATTCTCTTCGTAGAATGGATTGTTAGTTTTAGAATATCAATATTTTCATTGCACTTTACTGTGATAACGTTTGTTCATCACAAATTTTCAAATTTTCTCTGTAATGTAACAATAATACATTTTATTATAAAAGTGTTAAGATTCATTGAATGCTTTGAACTATGTATTAATTCTTTACTTTTAATTAATATTTGTTTTTTTTTTTCAATTCCTTATCTGGCTATCGTAGACCCTTTATAAGACTAATTATATCAGCAAAGGCCATCTGTTAGCCTAATTACAACGCCTGGATAACCTCAAAAATTGTAACTAGACCAAAACAAGACAGTTTTTGCCGTTCCATTAATTTGGCACAGCATCATTATCAACCGGAAGACACTGCTTGAAAACAGTCCCATAAACTGCAATGAACACCTTTGTCCTTGCATTCAACGACTCCCTGGTTCCAAACACAAAACCTTTTTGAATAGAAAAATATTGCGCCTTTTCTATATACACTTTTACTTAATGTAACTTGACTCTGTGGTTCCGTTTGTGAGAATTTCGAGTGATCGCAGCACAGAAATAACGTTTCATTTCATGGACAAGTGGTTCCCTTGGGTTGCAGTTGGACTAAAAAGTACGATAAATTCTGGATTTTATGGCAGCGCAGTCGTTTTGGTAACGCTACTATACAAAATATATTTGTCAGTATGTACGGGTCTCGTTTGAAAGCGCTTGCAATTTTATTTTTACTATCTTCTCATTTGTGTGTAAAAGTAAATTGAAATACGTCATTTATTAGAGTTTTAAGGAGGGCAAAGACAAAACAAAACCTGCTAGGTCAACTGAGTAGTAATGTTAGATCAGAATTAAATAGTTTCTGGTAGTCACGGCGTTAGATAAAGTCCGATTAAACAGGGTTAAATTAAAATAGTTTGCAAAACTTGACATAAATGATGGGTTTCAATATTTTAATAAAATAAAACAAAAACAAATCGATAGTCATCATGTCTGTGAAGTTTACACAAAAAACTGTCTTCCAAACTGAAATTTCATGTTACTAAAATGTTACCTACGGTCGTTGACCCCAAATAAATATCATAAAATATTTTTTGTTTTCGTTTTATCTAGTTTAGATAATATACCCATAACGTCTGCGGAGTTTCGCTAGCTAATTGAATTATATTCCGTATAATTATCATAATGTAAATGTAAGTTATTTAAACTTGCCAGAAGTCTGCTCACACACTTTTTCACATTCCTCACACAATAATCAAACGAAAACTACTTCGAATTTTGTATCACAGTAGCGCAATAACCCATAGATTGTAACTACAACAAATACATAATATGTATATTCCACAATGTAATAGAAAAACTTATTTAATTTTTTTCTGGCAAACGACCAATCCAAGAAAGCTTTATTATGCCCCAGCAAGAAGTATTTAGTAAACTTTCAACAGTTGGCAAGCTTCGGATTGGCAAATAAATTGAAACTTGAAAATGTGACTGAAAACTTCTGTGAGGAAAATTATGTTCGGTTAATCCATTGTAATTCATTTAGCCGTAATTGTGGTATTGTTAACAGTCGTAAAAGTCTAATAATTCTTAACGATTTGTCTCTTGTTAATGCTTGATTCATAGACTAAAATTCAATCTTGAATGGTGCTTTATTTTCAATATTATATCAACGGTTTTGTAGTACAGTCATGGGTTTATTCATCAACGTTGCTTAAAGGTATGTGATGATTAGCTGCTGTTTAATCAGACATTTTTGACATTTCAACGTCTCTTAACTTTTAAACTACTAATTGTTAAGAAAATTGACACACATCCTACATCTATTTGTCGAGTTATAGCCACTTCATTCAACTGTCAAAGAATGACACTAACTAATATTATAGATGCGAGAGTGAGTTTTTCACAAATTTCGATGAAACTTGGCGCATAGACCAGGATGTGTTAGGACATAGGCTTTTCATCCTGAATCGCATATGAATTCGCGGGCAACAGCTAGTAACTTATTTATTTAAGACACCAATGATACTGAAGACGGCCAAACTATCATCCAATTTGATTAGAACATTATCAACCTAGGTATAATAGGCGTCAGTTACTTTCCTCTAAAAATATATTAAAATTATTTCGTTATTTTAAAATAGAAAGCAAAACCTCTTGATAATCAGTTCAAATCTATAAACTATCATAGTTTAACTATTGCAACATTATCATCTAACATAAACAATAACTTCAATTATATAATTTGTCAGTACACTATATTCCTGAATCCCAAAATCGGAATATGAAAATAAACTCCCAACAAACTACTGGACCAGATAAACTACAACTGAAACTTTCAGCCATTTAGTCTACATCGCATAAATACGCGAAAGGTTCGAAAATTCAATTTCTGTAACCCTATTAGCTAAGCCTAGCTAACAGCTAACTGAGCCAAGTTTCACGTAATCACTATATCGAGTGGCCAATCTTACAAAAGCCTGAAGGACTTAGGTAATTCACATTCCGAAGTTTACATTTTAACAATTCTACAAGGCAATTTGAATTTCAAGTTTCAGCTCAAATTAGATTTTGATTTAGAATCGGATGACTGGGATAAATTTAATTGAAAGGAATGATGGTTTATAAATTTTATTATTCCTCATTAAGACTTAACAATAATTTAGCAGTGATAAAAAAGTAAATATTAATTAAACTCTGTCCCTTTTCTCTCTATTTTTAATTTACTAGACCAAAACGACAGCTAATAATTATATACTAAATAATGTCAAGTTGATAAAAAAGTTCGACCGCAGTTGTCATTTTTGTCTAGCAAATTAAAAATCTGAGTTCAATGACGAACCGAGTAAACACGGATCTAAAGTAAAAGTATTAAGTAATATGCTTTATTTTTAGGTCGTAATTTTTATTGAGCAATTTTCAGTATAACATTAGGAAGAATTAATGTATAGATTATCTAACACTTTTGTATTACAAATTATTAAGACCCTTAAATTACCCTCATTAAATTCTCATCTATCAAAATATAGTATTAACTATGTGTATATTCTAGTTGATACTTGACAAATCAGAAATTCATCATATTCAAGATTGTCAATAATCCATCAAATATTCAGTTTTCTTTAAATTACGCTAAAAATCATGCAAATACAATTCAATATAAAACTTTCAAGATGTCTCGAGTGTTCATTGTGATTCATTCTAATTGCTATTCAAGTTGAAATAATAATACAATTGTACAAATTCGTTTTAGCTCATTACTCGATCAAAAAACCCGAAAGCCGAAGAAGTGGACGAAAAACTTTCTGAACTTCTCAAAGAATTTCGCAAAGTCAAGAGAGACTTAAAAATATAAGAACTTATGAAGGTACCGAGAAAAATACACGGAAATTTTATTTATTTGGCATCAAACAATAATGTTTTAGGCTCTCAAAATAAGAAAGTTGGTTTATAAGTTCATTTCACGAGCGAGATTCTCTTTGGAAAAAGTTTTATTGACTCCTACGGGTTCTCTTAGGAATTGGTCAGATGAAGAAAACGTTGAATTACTTTGCCAACTTTTGTGGGCAGATGATAGGTATTATAGCATTATGTTATAGGTATTTGAGATATAGGCAGTACCTATGAAACAATACATAAATTTCGTTTCGTAGGTATTCAAAAAAAAGTAAGTAAGTGAGTGTGTATGTTCAAAATCCGGCAAAGTGCAAGTAGAACTCGCACACGGGTTCCGCACAATGGTTCCATATCACCGTACAACATTTAACACTACAGATTTTAAAAAAACAGTTTTCTTGTGTGATAAAAATTAAAGCGGGTCCTCCTTTTTAACTTTACTTTATTTGTTGTCATAGCGGCAATAGTAATATAAGTACACATTCTGTGAAAATTTCAACTGTCTATCTATTACGGTTCATGAGATTACAGCCTGTTGATAGACAGACGGATGGGTGGACAGCGGAGGCTTAGAAATAGGGTCCCGTACCCAAAGGGTGTCAACGGAACCCTGAAAATGTACATATACATGTATAACTTTTTGATCTTAAAGTCCTATTTACAAGATTCAAGATTCATGCCAGTGTCATGCAATAAATAATTGAAACAACAATTATGGCGTTTAGACGATGCTACTTTTATTGCTGCTTCGATTCAAACAGTACTAGTTTCCGCACGCGGCTTCGCCCGCGAGGTATGTCGATAAAAACTATCCTATGTCCTTCCCCGGGATGCAATCTATCTCTGTGCCAAATTTTATCGAAACCCGTTCAGTGATTTAGGCGTAAAAAGGTAACATACAGACAGAGTTACTTTCGAATTTATAATATTAAAAAGTATGGATTAGCAGCGCCACGCGGTTTCACCCGCATCTGTGTCAATTTCGTGCGAATATTGGGATAAAAAGTTTCTTATGTGTTACTCTGATGTATAAGCTATATTAATGTAAAGTTTCATCATAATCTGTTCAGTAGTTTATGCGTGAAAGAGTAACAAACATCCATTCATCCGTCCATCCATGTCCTCACAAACTTTCGCGTTCATAATATTAGTAGGATAGAAGGATACTACAGGCAATTAGTGTTAGTTGTGTAGGATGACAAAGAGAATTAAAATTAGCATTGCCTACAAATTCTCAGTTACTTTCATAATATCAAATTAAGGTCAATGCTTGATAATATTAAATTAAGCATAGTTCGCAGAGACCGCTAAATTCTTTATTTATACTCGTTTAATTAGTACTGTTATATAGTTTCCTACAAATGAACATAATACTTTTGTGGAGTACTGTGAATTGTTATTAAATAATATTATATTTCACACGAATTTTGTTACTACAATGTGTTTAGTCTAATCCTAAATTTTGAGAATAACAACAACATTAGATCGTCATATTTTGCTACAACAAGGCCCACATCAAAATCGACTAACCAGCCATACTTTGTAACTTTACAAAGACACACATTCCAGTATATAGAACTTTTCGGTGATATGCGTACAATTTAGAAACTTTACTTGAACTAAGGTCCCTGTACTCGCTAGGACATCAGTGACGGTGCAACCATGGTCGCACTGCCAAAAAGTGTATGATTTGTGGCGCAACCGATCGGATGCCTGGTGATACCTACTTACTTATGTACACAATGTACTTTAATTGTACGGCTTTAAGTAATCGATATGTTATATTTATCTGTGGAGGCTTATTATTAGCAACTCGATAATGTGTTGTTGTTATCTATTATTTGTAATTGTCTGCAAGACTTCTTAAAAGTAATAAGTAAATAAATATATACACCATTATATTTTCCTGGCAGCGCGACCATAGTTGCACCACCGAGCGTGGTGATCAAGTGAGATATAAGCAGTTGGTTCTCCAAGGCACATATAGAATTAACCTACTTATAGACCAATGGTGGGTGGTTTTTAACTGCAATATTCTTTATCATCAAACTTTACATTTTATCCATTTAGGTATTATAATTGCAATATCATTTACTGATGCTAGTTTCGGTACTTTTAATTCAAAGACATCAGCCATCAGTTGAAAAACTATTATTTTATGAAGTTGGTAACGCCTCATTGCTATAGACTACATACTGCGATGCGACCAAAATCCGAGATGAGAAAATGACTAATTTTGTCGATGTATGTACCAGTTGCGACGCATGTTAAGTTATAATTATGTAAATAACCAGTGTCCGTGTCAGTCCACTCAACATTGTGGGACTTATATTAATAAAAATATTGCTATTACTAAAATCGTTGGCATTGCTGCAGGCAATATTTTGTGCTTCTGAAAAATATCACTCACAGAGTACTTTGGTGTTTGTAAATTGAATATTTTGTTGGAAATTTCTGTAGTCACATACTTAATCTCAAACTAAAAGCACTTGTTTCAAATAAACCATCAGATCCTTTTGAATTGCCACAGAGTTTTTTAGTTAAAAACATGAAGTTAATGCTCATTCCGAAATTTAATAGGTTCCTATGAAGTAAACGGGCAAGAAACTCCATGGACTTTCTTTTAAAACAAAATATCAGATATCACAAATTCAATGTTACAATACCTAGGTTGAAAGTTATAGGTAGATATTGTGAGAACGATGTAGCAAGAGATGCATGTTAAAAGCGTCCAGAGCAAAAAGCAAACAACAAAAAAGCTATTGAAAAATAAAATAAGTAATTATATACCTCATTTTAATTAACTACTTATTTTATTTTTCCACTTAAAACACACATTTCAACGGCATTTTTTGTTTTGTTTCCTGTACTAGAAATCAAATGTACTGGAAACCTCTAGATCAGTAAATTGCGCCATTATACTAACATGGAGCCTATTAAAATCACACATTATAGAGATATTTGAAATCAGGAGGCCTTTGCCTAGCAGTGGGGCACGAATCAGCCTTCAAAAAGTTTTTATCAAAACCAATTTAGAACAAATCTCACCTAAATCAAAAGAAAATAACTTTCTCGGAAGGAACAATGTAGAAACAACATCAAGGAATCGATTATTCAACAGGCGGAATATTTTACAACCTTAAACAAAAAGTTATCTTCTAAAATGCCGCGAACTTGATATTATGTTATAAGAAAATGGTTGATCTTTTGCGAACCTGCATTTCTTTTTAAGGGGTCGTGCACGAGTCTACTGATTACGATCAATTTTGTTCACTTTTTGTGGGAGAGGGAAAAACAATTTAAACAAAATTGTTTGTGATTTGAAAAGTCAAGTTCTTAGTTTTGCATGTAGCTGTAAGGAATTTTTCAAATAATTTAAGTATTAATAGAATTCGATTCGCAACAAGTTTTCTGAAAAATTAAGCGAGACTGATGATTGATCATCGTTTTACAAGAAACTTCGGTTTACTTGCACGTGGCGCACCGCTATAATTTAACTTCGATACAAATATAGCAGAAAAATGTTTTTCTTAGGAAACTCTTCAATAATTAAAAATGTCCTTGAAATAAAATCATAAATGTATATATTTTCATTAAGTAAATAGAAGGCGAAATGAACTATATTTTCGATAGCGCTAGACTATTAACACGTGCTGTGACTGTGACTGACACGAATGGTTTTGTGCCACGAAAACTGCATTTCATATAATATAGTGTTGGATACTACTACCCGGCCCAGAGCAGTGGGGGACGCGGTCACTGAAAGGAGGCTCCCGTAGGCGGCAGGCCAGGAGGCTCTCTGGTTTTGTTTGATGCTCTATGGTTTTTGACAGCGTTGGGTACAGAAGCGCTATCCGTCAGCCGTTCGGTGTAATTTGGTGTCTCTGTATCTCAATAATCTCTTGTTGGTTTCTTTAATTTGATTAGTGATGATTTTGTTAATCTGATTGTAATTTTGCCATGCTTGATAACTCTTTTTATAATTATAATTCGTATGATTAGTTTTTAGGTTATCAGATAATTATTTTATTCAATTGTGATTTCACTTCTGTCCTAACATCAGAAGTGGGATAACAATCCAAGCCCAATTTAGGCCCCTTGATCAGTTTGAATTTCATAACAGAGGAACTTTGTCGTTACCCACGTGTGTGAGTTTTTCTTTTTGTTTGTTGTTTTGTGTTTAAAGAACTTGTTTTGACGTGTGAACACGCATAGTGCACGTAGCAGATCGCACCGACGGCATTGTAGGCGCGATCGGTCGCGAGATAACTCACGAAAACCTCGTAATAAGTCACGTAGTCGTCGCGAACGGACTTCCTCTAGAGCACGATCAAATGAGACGCCGCCGCTTGTCTAATACATTGGCCAGACGCCGCGCTCTACCCCTGCAGAATCGCGAACGCTAGACACAATCTTATCCCGTCTGGAAATGATCGAAAACAAATTCACGTCTACGTCCGTGGCTCAAGCTTTAGTAGATGCGATCCAGTCCATAAATCCGGGACGTTCCCATTATTTTGTATCAAACTTTGACCCGTCTATCCATGACGTGGACTCTTGGTGTGATGAAGTGGATCGCGCACAAATAGCCAATCGCTGGGGCGACAGCGAATGCCTATCACGTGTAGCCGGGTGTTTGAAAAGCGACGCGAGAACTTGGTTAAACGAATGGGTAACCTCTGATAGATCGTGGAGTAGCTTTACACGCGAATTCAAGCCACTTTGCCCCCGAAAATTAGATTACGCGACGATACTTTTAAAACGATGAATACGACGTCAACAGATTCATGTCGTACGCTGAGTACGCGAGGCGAACCCTGCTCTGCTTGCGCATTGTCAAAGGCCTTAGTGAGGAATTAATGACGCAAATAGTGGTCCGCGGCATAGAGGCTACACAAGTGCGGGCAGCGGCGGGGGTAGCTCAGCTAAAACTACGGCTCACCTTCTGTCACGAAAACGCGATACAGAACATGCAGATTCGAATCAGCGTAAGACCTGTTTTAACTGTGAGGGCCAAGGTCACTCACAACTACCCTAAAAGATCTATAAAATCCGAGCCAGTGTCCAAAGCACGAACCAACGTTCCAACCTGCACGTTCTGTAAAAAGATAGGGCATACGGAGGACGTTTGTTTCGCTAAAGAAAGATCGTCTGGACCACAGGGTCAGCAGAACAAACGCAAAATAAATTTCAAAGAAAGATCGTCTGGACCACAGGGTCAGCAGAATAAACGCAAAATAAATTTTTGTCAGGATCCTGCGGAAGAAACAGCGACATAACCACCGGAGTCTAGTATACGGCATACCGGTCGATGTGTTAGTAGACAGCGGCGCGCTTAATGTCTCCCTTTTATCGTCTGACGTAGTAAAGCATTTGGCTTCCGCAGTAAAACCTGTTACGTTAGTAACCACGAAATTGTGTCCACGTCTTACGCAACCCTTACGGTTGAGTTTCCTAATGTTGTACTAGAGGCTGATTTCGTTGTAGTACCAGCCGAGTTTGTGAGTACTTAAAAATGCCATACGGTCTGACAAATTCGCCCATTGTGTATCAACGCATCATCAACAAAACGCTTCGCAAGTTCATTGACGCGGGACAAGTTCTGGTTTACATATTACATAGACGACAACGTACTGTTGATGAGCGCCACAGTGGACGAAGGTGACGACCTGTTGCGACAGGTACTTACAACCTTGTCCAAGGCAGGGTTTTTGATAAACGTACGCAAGTGTGTCTTTCTCACCGCCGAGGTTGAATATCTTGGTCGAATAATAAGTCAAGGTCAGGTTAAGCCGAGCCCTCACAAGACCCAGGTCGAGAGGTACGCCCGCACCGTTCTGAACCTTCTTCGCATCGAGACCAATCACAAAGGGGCAGCCTGGTCCGAGACGCTTTGGAGACTCCAGCTGGCTCTCAACGTAACCAAACAGAAGACGACTCAGGCGTCACCGTTAAATCTGCTGGTGGGCACCGACGCGGTGACCCCCGTCGCCTTGGAAGGTGTACAGTCGAATTGTGAAGCACAAAGAGAGTTACGCCGAGCCCGCTCAACTGATCCACTATAAAACAAAAGCAGTCACGACAGGACGACTGTGTAAGCTGAAACCGACGCACACCAAAAATTTTAATGTGAATGATTTGGTTTTCGTCATTAAGTTTTCGCAGGCAACTGGAAAGATGGACTACGGGATGCGAGGGCCTTACAGGGTCACACGCGCGCTGCCGAGTGGGCGGTATAAGCTGCGCTTGTTGACCGGCTCTTATGGCAAGACGACGCAAGCTGCTGCTCAGCCATGTACTCTGGAAAGGGGAGTGGTGTCCTGAGACTTGGGCTGCATTCTTTGAGCGTGAGTGTGCTTGCGTACGATGAGAGGTCTGCATTGCCATAGAGGGTTGTGCAGATCTTGGGGTGAGACAGTAGACGGACTGCGAGACGTCTACGTCAGGTAAACTGCGAGGTACCTGACCGGTCTTACAAAGAGTGGCCTTGCCACAAACGTATAACGGATGTTCTTCCCGTATAACGTGTGTTTTGACGTGTAGAGGACGGACTGCGAGACGTTCCTTTCGGTGATTTGGTAATCACCCCTACACGAAGGGTAATGTAGAGGACGGACTGCGAGACGTTCCTTTCGGTGATTTGGTAATCACCCTACACTATGGGTCATGTAGAGGACGGACTGCGAGACGTTCCTTTTGGCGATAAACGCCCTACATGACAGTGAATGAACATGGATTCATGGTTGCATGATGTATGAATGTCGATGGCATGAGTTATGATGTTTCTGTGTAATGAATGGAACTCTATGGAGTACTAAGATGACGTCTTGGTATCCCATGGACTATTTAGCTAGTCAATTTATGTCTCTGATGTATGAAAGAAAAAGGCCACATAAGACGAATTGACTGCAAGCGAAAGAATAGGCAGATGTGTTTGTTCTCCGAGAGGCGTTAGTCTTTCTTGTTGGTTTCACAGAAGACAACCTGACTGAAAAGACCACTTCTGCACATCATGGTGCAGAGCCAGTCGCTGGGCCTTCCCGTCCAGCTGACGAAACTCATCTAGCAGCCATGCAAAGCTTGCCGGACCTTTCTGATGCTGTCGAGGACGACGCATGATCAGGATGGCCGTGTTGGATACTACTACCCGGCCCAGAGCAGTGGGGGACGCGGTCACTGAAAGGAGGCTCCCGTAGGCGGCAGGCCAGGAGGCTCTCTGGTTTTGTTTGATGCTCTATGGTTTTTGACAGCGTTGGGTACAGAAGCGCTATCCGTCAGCCGTTCGGTGTAATTTGGTGTCTCTGTATCTCAATAATCTCTTGTTGGTTTCTTTAATTTGATTAGTGATGATTTTGTTCCTCTGATTGTAATTTTGCCATGCTTGATAACTCTTTTTATAATTATAATTCGTATGATTAGTTTTTAGGTTATCAGATAATTATTTTATTCAATTGTGATTTCACTTCTGTCCTAACAATAGTCTCACAGAATCTGTTTCAATTATTGCAAGCTTTCTCACAACTAGATAAGAAATTGACAAAAGAGAGGGTTTTTTTCGTGTACGGAGCCTTAAAGATAATTGAGAATTCAAGGAAAATAATAAATTCACAGCTGATATCAAAGATGTAAGCTAAATCAGTTTTTATATAGAAACATTAAAGCGCTTATAGCAAATCAAGTAGTAAATAAATTGGGCTTTCAGTGCTTTATAGTTGCACTCCAAATCGTTCATTTATATTTTAGGTATTTTTTCTTAAAAGTTCATTCTTCGCTAAATAAAATGACATGGAATTTAGAAAAAAAGAATTTGGAGACTCAAAAGTAAATTATTCATAAATTCGATAAAAAATTATTACTAAGTTTTCAAAGCCACTAATTTTCATTATGATAAAACTTTATTATAACAAAAACTTTCGTAGTAATTTTGAAAAGTTCAATAAATTTTAATGAACTTCTAATTTTATGAGGTTTAGTGTAATTAGAAGAAAATATAGATTCTATTGTGATTAATTTTGTGGTATTGTGTTGATAAATTAGGTCCAGTGATTTAAATCGACGTCCTGTATTAACTCGGGAACTTAATGTGCAGTGTTTTTAATTAAAATTGTTTACAGAACTTGGTGTAAAAAAAAGATTCTCTTTTGCTCTCGAATAAAAAATAAATCAGTGCGCTTGAGAAAGTAACAGATTTATAGCAACTTCAACGGCTGTAGGAATCCGTGTTTATTTCGTCGTTTCTCCCAATGACGAGCTTTTCCAATTATGTCAATGTGTTTCCAGAAAAAGAAGCTTATCCTTTTCTCAACTGTCTTGTATTGACATTATAAGCGCTTCCTCTATATTATGAAGGCAATTCGATTACTTCGTTATCTCGTCTCGTGACACAAAGCGAGCTCTAACGTCTACATGACCTAAAGCGCGGTCACTGTCGGACTGCATAGAAAAGAAAAAGAAGCGCGATGACACAACGCTGGTAATTTATTGCAAAATATGAAGCAATTATCAATTTACAAAAAAAATATTGCTTGGACTTAAAATTAAAACACTACACTTAAGTATGTTGCTTGTAGAATAATCTGACAAAAATCAGAATGATTGTATATTAGTATGGTTTTTATTGTGAAAAGAAAGTTTTTAGAGGTATTTTCATGATTTCTTATATCGTATCAAATTAGTTGTATTATGTTTTCAACACACTATCTAACTAGCGTATATCCTGAAGAATATATAATTTTCTGATTTTGTTAACTGTAGTCGATCATATACTTTTAGGCATTATAAAACTTGGGTTTTTTGCGTTTAGGTCCTGTAGCCCCGTTAACGTTACAAACTTCATAATGCCAAATTTCAACTGAGAAGCGACAGCCGTCAACCCAGTGTTGCCACTTCCTACATCGACTTCACCCAAATGCACTACTTGACGTTTCAGTTAAGTATTAACCCTTCGTATCCATGCGAACGTGGATCCACGCGTACTTGGATCCACGCGAATGTGGGTCCAAGCGTACGTGGATCCTTTGAAGAAATAAATATTATTTTATTATTATTTATTATTTTATAGAATTTCTTTCAAAGCATTTACTGTCATGCAGTAAGTAGGCATAAGTGGACAACAAGACAAAGGAGTTCAATAAAAACCTATTGTATTTATTGCCAAACCCCTCAGTGAAAGTTAAAACCCCAATTATCACAAAGAAACCAACCTACAAAACTGTTTACAGCCTTCCAAGCTAGCCAGGATATGGTCAAAAATATCGGCCACGTATCGGCTATATAAAAGGGTCTAATCTTCGGACCGCAGACATCTAAGAATCTATAAAGCGAAACGATGAGTCTTGGGCTCTTTATAAAATAGAAAAGAAAAAAAAAGATTCCAATATAACGAGTAGGAACAAACGGGGCGTAAAGACTGCTCCTGATTTGTCTATTCGACCATGAGTTTGGGTTCCGTACTAATAATATTTTGTCATTCATCTGCCACGGTATAGTGGCTATCTGGTTTAATGAACGGTTTTTACTCCTTCCTTTATCCGCATTTGACAGGAGAGAGTTGAGTATTTTGGTGATAGGTACAGACGCCAGCACATCAAGCTAATACTGTTGCAGCAAACTGCTGTTTCATAGAAAAGTACAATTACCTATGCGTTCAAAATGTATGGAAAATCAAATTTTATTTATTGATAGTTAACTAGCTGTTACCTGCGACTTCGTCTGCGATAAAGACAAAAGACACGTGGCGCCATCTATTATCATAATAAAGTTATTGTTGTTTTCCTTGGGAACAACACTTTTTTTCTGTATGAAAGGTACGCTATATCCGTTTCTGTACACCTGACAAAGTACTATATGCAAAATTTCAGGATGAACGGTTCAGTGGTTTAGGCTTGAAAAGGTAACAAACAAACTTACTTTCGCATAATATTATTAGTTAGGATTAAAACGGTAAAACACCAATTACATTAATTACCATAGAGACAATAATTACGTGGATAATAATATAATATAATTTAAAACTAACATGGAACAGTGGACTTAGAGGGTTGTATTGATGCTGTTAATTATTAAAATTCTGTATACACATACTTGTTACGTTCGCGAATCATATTTTGTTCAACATACAATGGGACACTGACCCGCAAATTGCAAAAAACAAATTAAAATTTCGCGGGCTACCTAGGCGCTTCTCCCTAAAGGGAGAAAATGGAACCAGAAAATGGTGCGCCAAGTAACATGAGACTTTAAAAATAAGAAAGTTTTAAAAAGAACGTCATAAAATTCAACAGAATTGAAATACTATGTCATTGAACTTACTCCTGAGAGTATGAAAACACAATTTAATATGCGTAATCTTTTGTTTTTATCTTTGCCGTTTTCGACAAGCGTGTTTTCCTTCTTTTATGCACTACAGCTTGTTAATATGTAGGTACAGATGACAAAAGAAAAGAAAATACAAATGTGTAGAATATTTTCACCGTGTGGTCTCATTACTTAAAACGAAAACAGGGTGAAAGGCAGCTTTTCTGAAGTTTCCGTTTAGAAAACCTGTCTTTTTTATTAAATGAAATAAGCGTATAAAGGGAGATGAAACCGGGGACATCATTCCTTTATTTCATATATTTAAACTATCAAGACACATTGCATAATTCAAAGTCCTGACAAACTATATCAACGCACAACCTAAACCGCTGGTCCTAGAGACATGAAATTTGGAGGTAGTGTTCTTTGTTTATTTCTTAATTTCAATTCGAAATTCCACAATTAAGAAGGTGAATGGGGGAAGGGGAAGTTTCACGCGGACGAAGTCGCGGGTAGAAGCTAGTCAGTCTATAATGTTTCCACTGCTGGGACGCAGACCTCCTCTCTGTGAGAGGGAATGGGCCATATACTACCACGCGGACTCACTGCGGGATGACGGATTCCACATTTCTTCACAATTTTTTGCTGGTTTCCCTCACTATGTTTTCCTTCACCCTCTTGAGAGTAGTAGTGATGATATAATTTACACAAAGTGCCTGTTTGAGTTCAAACCGACGGCCTAAAATGGCGGCCTAAAACGTAAATGCGGCCGTTACCACTGGACCAGCAAAGCTCTCTGCTCAAAACATATTACCAAAAGGGAATTATAAAGTTCATCTAAATATACCTACTTTGTTTTCTTAATATTGTTCAATTATTTTCTGCCTCCTGATTTTCGAATAACCATTTTTTGGAGTAAAATATTATGAATAAGGGTAATATTTTTCTGAAACTGGTTTCATAACAATGTTGAATGTAATTTTACGCTCGCATAAGAATGAATGAACGGGAGAGTGAGTAACGCTGTAGAGGTCACAAAAGGGATATTAAGGAGTCCTTTAAAATTAGTTTTGATTAATGTTTGCGAAGCTTTCAAAGGGAGAAGGCGAGTTGTGAGTGTGAAGCAGGTAAATTATATATTTTAAGAGCATTTTTATGACCCACATGAGTGTATTTTAGTGCATTTAGTTTTGTAAAATGCAATGTTTGACAATAATCACGAAATAGTCTGAGCTAGTCTTAAGGTGAAAAATGCAAAATACAAATATATTTTCATAAAAAGTTCTCAACATTCAATTCTCTATTCAAAAACCGGGTGTATTACTTCACCGATAAGTACTTTTTCAAATGCGATACAGCGAAATTAATGTATTTGAATGAACTATAAAAATATATAAATATTTTTGTTCGGTGTATTTTTCCATGGTATTTGCATGAACTATAAAAATAATAGTTTCTATAAGCGATCTCGGGACTTGAGGCACCCCGACTTGGGTTAGGTTAGGTTCCTTTAAGCCCTGTAGACAGAAATAGGGGCCCCGCATAGCGGGGCTCCGTCGACTACGTCTTATTATTATTGCTTGTAAGCCAACTTCGACCCGCCACGTGATCTTCCCCACGAATTGTAACGTTTAGAAACTCTCACTCTAACATAAGTAATAAGTTTTATATTAACTAAAAAACATGTGTATAAGGAATATTTGAATTGTTATTCTATGATATGATTATTCAAACATTAAACTTTATGTGAAATAAAATTATATAAACATCTAGCAACTTTTGATCAGTAGTTCATTTGATGTCACATACATTGGGATTTAATTTTTTTTCGAAATAAAACATTTGGTCATTTAAATTTTGTTATTTCGTTTATTGGTCATTTGAAATTTGCTCGAGAAAGTTTTGATTTTCTGATATGCAACCCATAAAACAGTGACAGTTTAGACAGAAAGTATTTAGTTGCTGACTTTTTATAATTTTACTATTTTCTGCCCGCGACTTCCTCTGCGTGTAATGTCTTGTTCCTCCAACCCACCCCGTCGCATCGTATCACCCACCCGCGGTATTATTTCGTTTTAGCTTCGCGTTTTTTGTGAATTTTTTTTTGCTCGGCACGTAAGTGGCATATCGTGATGATGAATAGCATATAGTCTTTCTCAAGAATTGGGGTATCAAAATATGCAAAAGATTTTTTAAAATCAGACTTGTACGAGTAGCTTTAGATACATGAGCGTTCATGAAAAAAAAAATTTCAGCCTTATTATTAGTTAAGATATAGATTAAGACTCCTCTCCTCTGTGAGAGGCTTGTGGCTAATCAATAATAGCCGCACGGGTCGATCGATCAGGTTAAACTACGCTTGGCGTGGTTGGTCCGTGGATGGGTGACCATCTTCACATACCAAGACCCCTCCGTGCCTCGGAAAGCACGTTAAGCCGTTGGTCCCAGCTGTCATTCGTGGACCTTTGACAGTCGTTATGGGTCGTCAATAGCCCGAAAGTCTGACAACCACTCTTACCAAGAGGTATCGTATTACCCAGTGACTGGATTCTTGAAATCAGATAGGCAGTAGCTCCATGAAAAATACTGGTATTCAGCTGCATCGGGTTACACTGGAAGCTGACCCCAACATAGTTGGGAAAAGGCTAGGTAGATGATGATGATATGATTAAGAGGTATAAAGATAAGATAGGGGAACTTCGTGATTAGTAAAAGCTCTCAAGGCATAGAAGAGGACAACCAAATTTGAGTTAAAACAGCGATGCAAGGGGAACTCCAGACTGATTTTTGCTGTAACGACCAATCTAAAAAAATGCATTAAGATTACACCTGCGGTTCTGAAAAAGTTTTGAAGAAATAAACATGGAGGGGACATTATGACACGGACTTTAACCATGGATTAATTACATGATTCTAAACCCACAAGCATTGAAATTATTCCTAGGTTATTAAATAAAAGCGGCCATGAAAAAGTCGGACACGAAGGTTTCCATGCTCGAAAAACATTCCTTAAATTTTAAATTTATTTTATTTTTATTATTTGTTGTAATAGCGCCCACAGTAGTACACACTATACGATCAGTGAAAATTTCAAGTGTCTACCTATTACGGTTCAATTGATACAGCCCTGTGACAGACTTACGGAAAGCGAAGCCACAGGAGGTCCCAAAAAAAAAAAACAGCTGTTCTATAATTTTGACCACGTAGGTATTGCACTTTTGTTTGGAACAGCTCAATTTTTATGCAACCGTACCATGTACGATCTAATAGTTTCGTAAATTATGATGTTTGGTCCCATGAAAGCCCCGTGAAAGGGAGCATTTTTCCCGCTATATCCGAGGTACAGTTCTCAACCAAAATTCAAACATCGTTCAAAAAGAGGTCAAATGAAAAGGGTCGCTATCAAGATCAAAATATATCATTCACAGCTGCGCTTGCTACCACTAGGGTAGATATAAGTATAAATAAAATAATGTTGAGTGGCGGCCTATGAGGAACAGCCTAGGAGGCAGCTGTAGTGAAGCGTCAAGCAAGAAAAAGGGATGTTGTCGAGTTTACTGCTTGTCTATTGCCTCCCACATTGTCCGATACGCTTAGAAATTCGGATAGTTTTCGTTTTCGTGATCTGTTATATTGGAATTATTTTTGTTGTGCAGCTCTGCTACCACTGTCTTTCTACTTGTACAGACGCCAGCACATCAAACTACTACAATCTGTCAAATTTCTTTAATAGATTTTCAACTTTATCACTAAAGCAAAAGGTTCAAAGTTGATTGGGAAAATTTTACAGTTTCGGGTAGCTTGATGTGCTGGCGTTTGTACAAAATTGTCGAAAGCTGTAGCTATTACAAATGTACAAAACGAGTTTACGACATTCTTACGCAAGTAATATGTACAGACGCAAACACATCAAACTATCCGAAACTGTCAAATTTTCCCAATCAACCTTAAGCCTTATGCTGTAGCGATAAAGCTGAAAACCTATTAAAGAAATTGGACAGATTTAATAGCTTGATGTGCTGGCATTTTATAAGCGTCGTCGTCTAGCTAGAGTATGTTTAACTGGTGGTTTGGTCATGTTGAGAGAATGAAAGAAATGTTTCTAACAAAAGATATTAACACATGTTCAGATGGGCAAATTTGAGAGTAAATCCAAGGAAGGCACGGCCTAGAAGGAATTCATTATGTTGACCTGTTTGGTGATGTTCTTCAAAGTCCGTAGTAACCGGAGTGCGTGTATGACCAGAAGACCAATTAAAGTAATTAAATCAGTTGCAAATCTAGTCGCAATCTCATCTCAGCGACAATCAATGTCAAAAATGTATGGAAATTTGAGATATATTTGACAGATTGAGACAAATCAGACTGTAAACGTTCTTAAAATTACGAGAATCGCCCCTCATACACCCACAAAACACGCTACGTAGGCGAAGCAAAAGAAATATTTTAGGATCGTATAGCAGGTGGCGTTTTTTAGTTTTTGCCTTTCTCCATGGGCAGAAGCCGCGAGTTATGTATGTGTACAAGTACAAACGTCTTCTATAGAGATTGTGTCTTCGTGAAAATCCTTCGAATAATCATATAATCATTTTATACTGGCCGAGCTCATGTCTGACCACAACCGCAACTAATATTAAGAAACTTTGAGGTCTTTAAATATATTAATAGGTTTATTAAAATAATGGTTTGGCAACGTAATATCGTTGTTCGACCCATCTTACGTGTAAACATAATACAGTGGGTTCAAAGTGACAGTTAAATAAGGGTTAATGGGTGTTTCGTATTACTCTATTTCGGTAATAATTATTCGGGTTAAATTAGAAGACGTATAAATTATTTAATAGTTGCTTCATTAGTTTACTTTATGGTCTAGTGATGCGTGAATATTCGTGATTGTAAATGTTATTCAAATTAAATATCTTCTTTATAGTATCTGGCTTTAGTTAATATAAGTTATCGCATGTGTAAAATTAAATGTCTCTCTTATATATTCATAATCAGCCTATATAATGTTCCTACTGCTGGGTCACAGGCCTCCTCTCGGTGAGAGGGAGTTGGCCGTAATTAACCACGCGGGCCCTGTGAGGGTCGGTAGATATCGAATATTTATAATACATATTATTAATATTATGTTAAAGTCTGTCAGCTTATAATATATTATGTAAATATTATAGATATTCTGATTTTAGAATTGAATTAGTATTATTGTTGACCTGCCGTGCACAGGGCAGTTTATAGTACAGACTTACAGGATCTAGTCTAATTCATCTTCCAGTCCAATAGAATGCAGCTGAATAGGTACCTGTATTTTACATGGAGCAACTGGGTAACACGACACTCCTTGGTAAGACTGCGTGTGTAAAACCAGCACTGTTAATCGACCTTTGTCGCTGACAGTACCTGTCTATAGACCAAAGGCTTTTGAACTTGTATGAAATAAATGTCAAAATTTCAAAATTATTCCTCGAATAAAGTTATCAGGTTTTTGAAAGATCAGCCCTAAGTATGATTAGCGACAAAAGTGATTTACTTTAACGTCTCAAAATATACCTAATTTAAGACTGTAAACTTATAAAATGTAATCATCTTTACCGTACCGGCAAATACAAGCCACATTAACTAACTCGAAAAATAAACCACTTAATTTCCCACAAAACGCAATTCACTCGAGAAAAATGAATCACTTAAGTGGTAAAAGGCGTTGGCCTAACAAACCATTCCCTTTTAATGGGTAACGGTTAATGTGTTCCGTGGTCTTGGTCTCGGAGAATATGAGATATTTTTTTTTTTAAATAAACGGGAGAGGGATATAATTGCGGTGGAACTGAAGGCCAATTCCCGTAATTAAAAACGTTCAAAATGTAGTCCCAGTCTCATCTCAGCGACAATCAATATCAAAAACTTGTCAAAAATTTAGGAACATTAGTGATATTTTTCACAGATTGAGACTAAGACTGTAAACATTCTTAAAATTATGAGAAATGTCCTTTTGGTGTATGTACCTCAAAGTAGCCTCAAAAAGATGTTGTAGGTACATCGACGACAATTCATAAACATTTCAAGAACATTCACTGCGTCATTTACGTTATTGAGCAGACGAATTTTTCGAACTTATCTATACTGTTCCCACTGCTGGGACACAGGTCTCCTACCTTCTATCTTCTTCGTGTAATCTACCACGCGGGCCCAGTGCGGGTTGGTAGATGTCACATGTCTTCGAGTTTATGGTTCTAAGACAAGCCTGTTTCCTCACGATGTTTTTGTTCACCATTTTGAGAGCTATGGTGATGACATTATTTACACCAAGTACGTAAAGCACCTGCCTGGGTTCGAACCACTGCTCTATAAATAGTTCTTATGATTGAAGCACAACCACGACCCCTCTTCCCCCTCGCTCGTCAGTTCAACTATCATAATTTAATTACATCTACTTACACAGGTAAGTTATAGTTTCATTCAAAGTTACTGAGAAACCTGCAATACAACCAATCAGGAATGTTATGTTGTCACATTGTAAACTATTACTATTTGGTCGAATAGTTTCTAGAACGCCTTCAGTATATAAATCCTTCGATGCATTGCTGCAAGATCTTGCTATCTATTGGTTACCGGTGAATATTCCAGTAGGTATAATGTTAGGGTATTCTATACAAAGTGTTAAAAATTAACCTTACAAACTTTAGGCGGTGCTTTAGACCATCGAACTGAACAACTTTCACTATGGGACCAACGCCATAATCACGAAAAATAAAACGGCTGTTTCATACATTTTAGTCAAGTAGGTATTGCACTTTTGTATGAAACAGCAGATTTTTTTTCGTGATTTCAGATTTGGTCCCATAGTGAAAGTTGTTCAGTTCGATGGTCTAAAGCACCTCTTAAAGTTTGTAAGGTTAATTTTTTAACATCTTATTAAACTTACTGGTTCTTAGGGCTCCGTACCCATACGGTGCCAACGGAACCCTATTACTAAGCCTCCGCTGTTCGTCCGTCCATCTGTTTGTCAGCGGGCTGTATCTCATGAACCGTAATAGGACATGGACAGTTGAAATTTTCAGTGTGTATTTCTATTGCCGCTCTAACAAAAAATAATAAAAAGGTAGAGAAGAAACGTGTTTTTTTTTCGGTGTTTTTTGCCTTGTGCTACGGAACCTTTCGAGTGTGAGTCCGACTCCCACTTAACCGGATTTTCTGTTAACATTGTCAGGGATTTGAGCTGGAAACTAGCTCTTGTCAAACCTCTAAGCTAAGGTAACCAAAATAAGATGTTGACGTTTGGATGTTTTAGCTTCTTACCTTTACCTTCCACAGTTACTACAATATTGAAAACAATAGACAATTAGTCTATTAATAGACTGGTATGGTTAACCACAATAGCCGAATTCCAGATTGAGGTTATATTTTAGTCACCCAATATTTTATTTGCATTATTTTAAGAGAAGTTACAGAATGTTCCATAACACAACAGCCTTAACCTCGCGGTAGTCTATCATCACTCCAATATCGGCCTAACAGTTTAAACTTGCCACCCACGAACTATCACTAGATGTAATTGAATACAGTGCGGGGATTAATTGAAGCAGAAATGTATCAAGAGTGCAGAGCCGGTGCGCAAAGCTACGCAGGCGCGTTGCGTACCCCACATCGCAGTGGCAGCCCTAGTGACGCCGCGAACACTCGTAGTCTCGCACCACTCACAACCTTCGCGATACGAACACGTTAAAAAGTGCACGTTGAGTTACAACCCTATTTTTAAAAAGTTTGTGTGTGAAGTGATTCTTTATTTTTAAATTGGAACCAGTTTTCTATTTTAAAAGTGCTGTCAAAGTAGTGTTGACTAAAATTGTGTGAAACTTTTTATTTGTTGTAAACTTTGTGACAGTTTCGTTTTAATTTTCATGCTGCCAATATTGTTTCGTTTACGAGTTTTTTTGAAGTCCCGAGAGTTTGGAAGGCTACTAAATTGGGTAAGATTTTCTTCTTTTGTGTACTTAGTAGTTCCTTTTGTCGCAATCTTATCGATATAATTCGTATCGCGATTGGATCGTGGACTGAAAGGGATTGTTGATTTTATTTCGAATCAAATTGCTTGCCTTAAAACGTTTATCGTTTTCCCAATAATGACATTAAATCGTAAAGTCGTTTTAGGCTAATATGTACGATATCGATAGTTTATTGGTATCGTTAACTTTGCCTTAAATGTGAGTTTGTTCAGTTTTATGTCCAGACAATAATGGTAGTTGTTCCCGAAGTGCAATATTGTTGAATTTTACGTGTAGTAAATGTAAAGAAGACTTTGTATTTGAGACGTGCAACATTTAAAGTTTTTAAGATAAGTACCTACTGATAGGTACAAGTGAATTCTTTGTAGTCAACATTTTAATACTTAATGCTCAAAATACTGGTATTGACAGTAATATTTATTCTTTTTATTTCAATATCCAAGATAATACTTAATATCTTTAAGTCTTCAAATAATAGTATGAGCAAGTTTGTAAAGCTCCTTAAGTTCTGAGTTGAGCTGCATGATTACGTACTTACAAATGTGTGTACTGACTGGACAGGTCCACTCTGTGTGGTTTTGTCCACAGAAGACCAGTTCAGACACCGATCTACATGGTCTTCATATTATGATCTGACCAAGATTATGTCTGGACTTTAAAAGAGACTTTTGACTTCTGAGTTTGTTTCGCAGTCAGATAGGAAACGCCGACCTCATCTAGATTTTAAAATATGATTGAGGTATAACAGTGTTTCTAAAAACCTAATTACAGAAATAAAATGATGTATCATTTAACCTTAAAAAATATGACATTTCAATAAAATAATTACGCTTTCCTTGTGAGAATAGAAAATGTAACTACGGCATAAAACAATGTACCTTCAATGCGCA
Source organism: Gortyna flavago (assembly GCA_963669345.1). NCBI lineage: Eukaryota > Metazoa > Arthropoda > Insecta > Lepidoptera > Noctuidae > Gortyna > Gortyna flavago. The sequence goes on from OY770129.1 coordinate 15,869,780, forward strand.
ACATCAAGCAAGATATTTTTTGAAATACCTTATATCAAAATAACCTACTCAACATTATTCTTCATAATAAAAAGCCGATGAAAAAAACTGCTTTCACATCTTGAGCTACCCTGTCGTCCACAATGATTTATGTCAATTCACAAAGGACGCACATCACTCTGGCTTCATAGTGAGACAAATTGACTTTTGGCGTAAACATAGTGTGTACTTTTTTACGCACGCACAGGGAATTTATAAGGTACTGCCTTATAAATTCCCGTAGGCAATGTATTGTGTGTAATATTTTACGAGAGTGCACATAAAAGGCGTAATGAAAAAATCGTTTATTTAACGCTTTGTGGACACTGTGCAGTCTGCGTGTGTGTGTGTGTGTATGTGTGTGTGTGTGTGTGTGTGTGTGTGTGTGTGTGTGTGTGTGTGTGTGTGTGTGTGTGTTTGGAGAGGATTGTCCATTTTATAGTGATGTCTTTTTGTATTTTTTTTAATGTGTGTTGGTACTTCCTGGTTTGTGAGATGCAGAGTACCTATTTAGTAGTCAGCAAGTTAAAGTGTAGTGTAGAAAATACGGCAGGGTCACTTAAATTATAATTATAAATAAATAAATTAGCTATTCGCTAGACAACGGATTTTGATGCTGTTTTCACCATCACTTAAAAAATTTATTCCGGTAGGTATATATGTGATTTTCACATTAACATTAAACTTACATGTAACAAAGAAATCTCGATGTTTCGTCAAGTTTAAAATTCATGCAAAGCAGGGGTGGGTCGCTAGTAAGGTATTTACTTATAATTTAAAACTTGTCTTAAACAACAAGGTTAATTTCTTAAAAGACAGTCACCGAAAAATGTATGCTGTCTACAAATCTATTGAAAATTAATATACATGTTGGTGACAATTAATTAAATAAAACAGGTTCGTACTGTATAATAATATGTATCTATAGAGGGGGCTTGTTGCTAAGAAATAACAGCCTCACGGTTCGATCGATCAGGTTAAGTTACACTAGCCGCGGTTGATCCGTGGATGGGTGACCATCTTTACATACCAAGACCCCTCCGTGCCTCGGAAAGCATGTTGAGCCATTGGTCCCGGCTGTCATTCATAGATCTTTGACAGTCGTCACGGGTCGTCAGAAGCTCGAAAGTCAACCAGTCTTCCAAGGGGCATCGTATTACCCAATAAGTGGATTGTGGCGGTCAAATAGGCAGTCGCTCCATGTACAATACTGGTATTCAGCTGCATCCGGTTAGACTGGAAGCCTACCCCAACATAGTAGGGAAAAGGCTAGGCAGATAATGACTGTGTATGTATCTAAACATTACATAAAACAACAATATACAATACATATTTTGATATAACGTCGCTTTTTCATACGTATAAATCCATATATCTTATTCAATGATTTGGCTTTCAGAATTTGACATCTTTCTGTTCGATGAATAGATGTAATGTTTATTCATAAAGTGTTCGTCTCAAGGACGATTTATACCACATATTTCACACTTGTTTAGTAAGCTATTAGGTATTCTATTACATTTTTATTACGATTTTATGGGTACCATAACGCGTTTTATACTTTTGATTTACAATGAGACTGTTGAATTTACTTTGATTTACAATGAAACTGTCGAATTTAAATTTATTAGATGCAAAAAAAAAACAATTAGAGCTTTTTTTTTACTTTTGAGTCGAATATCATATTTTACAACATAACGTAACAGCAGGTTAGGCAGAGGTGCACCCACATTTCGTCACTTATGTTCTAAGACGAACCAATCGAGTCCAGTCCAGTCTATTATATTTTATTTAAGAAAATATTAACAAATAATATCTATAACAACTCGATAACTGTATTCATTTATTTACACAATTTAAAAAGCTATCAGTATTAAAATGATAATAATAATTTGTACAAGTATGTAAATAATATTAATAATATGTACTAGTTCTTCCATAGTTCTTGGCAACCAGTCCACTTTAGCCACCCAAACCCATAGTCCAACTTTTTATTTTTCCATATGCTGCAATAGTCCTACACCAACCGGGGGTTTTCCTTGGGTTCCAATGGTCCCGAGATATAAAAAAAAAAAAAAAAATTGTACCTACAAGTATATAAAAAGGAGGGGAAATAATCAGAGGACAAATAAAATTAAACTCGTTAAATTACTTTGGTATCACTTTGCAGACTTTGGAATGAAGAAAACTGAACTCATTCTGCGTAATGCATATCATTTAGTTGAAGAACACGGGATAATCGCCATTCTCGTTGGAAATAAGCCAATAACTCACAATAAACTGGGCTGTTCTGCGGCTCAGCATAATATTAATCTCAATTCACAGTTTACTGTGGATGCTGCATAATGCTGTTTTCATGCTGATAAAATTTTCGCTAAATCTACTAAAAATTAAAATGCACTACAAATTGTGTTTTCTTTATCTACAAATAGTAGTACTTAACAGCATCCTTAATGTTATTGCAATTACTATAATATATAAACACGTGTCGATTGTCTTATCCACAACTAGCGGATAACGAAAGACATAGGCATCGGTTATGTAACAGTACAGACCTACTAAAAATAACAACATAATATATGTTGTTAAATATGTGTTTAATACAATATGTTACTACCAAATTTAGACTATAAAATTACCCTGAAAATCGGAAATTTTGTGATTTTGTGATGTTATAATATTTGGAACAGTGGTGGCTGAGTGGTATCTGCCGCGACTTACCGAGTTGTAGGTCGTAGGTTCGAACCCAGACAGGCGCTTTATTACTTTGTGTAAATTATTTCATCACCACTGCTCTCAAAACGGTGAAGGAAAACATCGTGAATTCGAGGATATGTGACATCTACCAACCCGCACTGGGCCCGCGTGGTGGATTACGGCCCACTCCCTCTCATCGAGAGGAGGCCTGTGTCCCAGCTGTGGGAACATTATAGGCTGATTAATGATATAATATTTATGGAGTTTCTCTGAAATATTTGTTTTTATTATTTCATATGACATACTTAAGAATAAGAGAGGCCCATGGCTAAATAATAACAGCTGCACAGGTCGATCGATCAGGATAGGCTACGCTTGCCGCGGTTGGTCTGTGGATTGGTGACCATCTTTACATACCAAGACCCCTCCGTGCCTCGGAAAGCACGTTAAGCCGTTAGTCCCGGCTGTCATTCGTGGATCTTTGACAGTTGTTACGGGTAGTCAGAAGCCCGAAAGTCTGACAACCAGTCTTACCGAGGGTATCGTGTCACCCAGTAACTGGGTTGTGGAGGTCAGATAGGCAGTTGTTTCATATAAAATACTGGTATTCAGCTGCATCCGGTTAGACTGGAAGCCGACTCTAACATAACTTTAAGAAAAGGCTAGGCAGATGATGATTTGTATTTTTTTTTTGAATAAAAATAATGTTATACCTACTTACTGTCAGCTGCATATAGTATGGATTTTTAAGACGGGGCAGTAAGCAGTATCTTCCTTTAACTACAACGGTAACGTTAGAAAAGGCACGAAAAATAGCCATTTTCTCAGACACTTTTTTTGATGCCAATCGATTCTCTTTCTTATGAGCATCAAAAAACACTAGCGGTGTTTGATAAATTTTTTGTTATGTTTTTTGCTGGTGTACAATGATAACATTTAATAAATATAAGCGACACTTTTGCCTATAGATAAAACGTTTATTTTTGAGTAGATGACGTTTTTTTTTTTGTTACTATTTAATAAGCGAAGAATAAACCTTCTCTTTTAGTGGCGACCTATTTAGCTATTTACTCCCTAGCCCGTCTTACTCAGAGTAATTGGTTGGCCGTTCATCAGCAATCCCTTAGGGAAACTAGGTTATTGCAGAGTAATGGAATCACTGGACCAACTACTAGCGTCTGTAATGACCACAGCCGTATAGTTACGAGTAAGAAATAAAAATAACTACACTAATTTTATAAAGGCGAAAGTTTGTGAGTGTGTGTTTATATGTTTGTTACTTCTTCAGGCTCAAACGGCGGGACCAATTTTGATAAAATTTTGTATGAAGTTAGCTGACACCCTGGATTAACAAATAGGCTACTTTTTATCCCGATGTTCTCACGCGATCGACACTTATGCGGGTGAAACCGCGGGGCGCAGATAGTTCGAAAATATAATTCGTTCCCAGTGTTAGGAGTGACACGACAGCTTATGAAGGTAGTATAGTATGAAAAATAATTCGCAAATGTCATGCATTTGCAGTGTTAGGCGTAATATTAATAGGGTACGCCATAGAGATATAAAAATTTATACAACTATTTTGAAACCAATAATATATTCACACATGAGCAATTTGGGTTTCGTAAAGGCAAATCAACGGGCGACGCACTTTTAAACTTTCTAAAGAAGGTAATGACTGGACTGGATAATAAACAACATATAACTGCAATATTTATGGACATGTCAAAAGCATTTGATTACGTAGACCATAATATCCTCTTAAATAAATTAGAACAATACGGAGTTAGAGGGAACGCTTTAAATCTCATAAAATCATACCTAAAAATAGGGTTCAAATAACTCAAATAACAAGAGTATCAAATAAAACAAAATGTGAACAAACATTTCAGTCTAAACCCAAAACGGTTACGTATGGGGTGCCTCAAGGAAGTATTCTTGGTCCACTTTTGTTTATAATATATATTAATGACCTCCCAAAAGCCATAATCCAAGACATGATATTATTTGCAGATGACAGTACAGCTATTTTCACTGACGAGAATCAAGATAAATACGAAATGAATGTAAATAATTCTCTTGAGTCCATCATAAATTGGTTAAATGACAACAATCTTAAAATTAACTTAGATAAAACATGCTATATTTCCTTTGCCAATATAAATACAAAACTTAAGAACCTAGACATAAAATACAAAGGTGAAACTGTAAAAGAAGTAACCACCACTAAATTTCTTGGCATACACATTGACTATGCACTAAACTGGAATATCCAAATTGACCATGTTTGCAAAAAACTAAATCAGTTTTCATATGCCCTCTACATGTTAAGAAAAGTTACAAATGAGAGTACTTTACTAAGTGTATACCATGCATATGTAGGGTCCATGCTAAAATATGGTATCCTATTGTGGGGAAATTCAACGAACAGAGAGTGTGCTCTAAAAGCACAAAAAAAGTGCATTAGAAGCATATGCGGACTTAAACAGACTGATTCCTGTAGACCAGTTTTCAAAAGGTTGAAAATCTTAACCGTACCCTCACTATACATATTTGAAGCGGCAATGATGATAAAACGCGATATAGATAAGTATGAAACGTTAAGAAGTGCGAGACACAAAACTGAACTAAAAGGCATTAAATGTAGAACAGTAAAATTTAAATCGAGTGTATTTGATAATGGAGTTAAAATCTATAAAAAACTCCCAAACTGTATCAAGAACATCTCATCATTGAAAGTTTTTAAATTGAAACTAAAAGAATTTCTTCTATGTAAAACATATTATTCAATTAATGAATTTCTAAATGACCGAACTATGGACTAAATTGTTTTTCACTTATTTAATGTAAATAATATGACTGTAATTATAATGTATGTTATTGGAGAATGATTTTGACTAAAACTTGACATGTTACACTTATTTTATTTTTTTGTACCTATTAATGAAAATGTAATTTGCTGACCGAAATAATTATGTCAATTAATTAATGTTTGTTGAGGTTGACTATGACACTATTGACAATGTTAAACTTATTTTTTATTCTTATTTTCTTATTTTTTGACTTATTAAACGTGTATGTCTTTGTATGTCCCTAATAATTGTGTAAGACTGAATGATTATAGTAATATTATTTTTAACATAGCCAATAATATTGACATACATAGTATAAATATTGTACACCCCATGGGTATGTTACAGTGATACAATAATACTAATTATAAGATCTTCTGTTCACATGTGACAAGCAATAAATAAATGAATTTGAATTTGATATTCTTAACTAACTGCGCCCCGCGGTTTCACCCGCATTAATCTCGATGCCGTGGTAAAATATAATATCAGGATAAAAAGTAGCGTATGTGTTATTCTAATGTATAAGTTATACCACTGTAAGCTGTCATGAAATTATGTTCCGTAGTTTTTGCGTGAAAAAGTAACAAACATCCATCCATCCTCACAAAGTTTCGCGTTTATAACATTAGTACGAGTAGGAAGTAGGATAGTGTGAAGTGTGATTAAATTGTTGGCGTAATTAATTAAAAATATCTCATTGGTCTAGTCACAAGCGCAACTGTTGAGCATGTGGTCCTGGGTTCGATTCCCGAGTCGAGCAAAGTGTTATTGGGATTTTCCACGTGGAATTTCTAACTAGCAGCTCGGAGTCTGGATTTGTGCCCAGTTGATGGCAATAGGCTCGCCTTCTTATTACATAGGACTTAAACATACCTAGTGAAATGTGGGTGTACTATTATATAGATACACTGCTTTACTGCCCCGTTGGTCTCGTGGTCGCAAACGCGACAGCTGAGCGTGGGGTCCTGGGTTCGATTCCCAGGTCGGACAAAGTGTTATTGAGTTTACCATTAGGAATTTCTTAGTAACAGTCCGGAGTTTGTAAGTTGGCGGTTTAAAATCCCCGTGCATCGGAAAGCAAGTAAAGCCGTTGGTCCTGCGCCTGATCTCTAACCGGTAAAGGAACAGGGAGTGCACCTGTGTTTACGCACACACTTGTGCACTATAAAATATCTCCTGCGTACCTGGCTAATCTCCGTTGAAATTACCCACCGTGACCGAAATAGGTCGGGAGGCTATTTTACACCTCTGCCTAACCCCTTCTGGGAACACAGGCGTGATGTTATGTTTGTTATTCAGAATGAATGAAAGTGACAGGTACTCGTACATAAATCTCCTTGCTTTAGCCTCTGAAGGTGATGGCTGACAGGCTTGATGAAAACCCCATAATGGGACATGTCATCTCATCATCTGTCTGTCGTAGTGTATAAGTATTAAGATCATAAGCCACATTGTTACTAACATGCTAGTATATAAGTAGTAACATAGGATTTATTGTTACTGACATCTTTTATGTATTTTTTTTTTATCAGTGTGGACCTTTTGTAGTCTGTCAAATAAATAAATAATTATTATATACAGGTTGAAATTGAATACATGCGACAAATCGAAAATTGTCTACTCGACAATTTTGAAAAACTTTTACTATGAGACCAAACCGAGTAGACAATTTTGCTGCATTCGGTTAGACTGGAAGCCGACCCCAACATAGTTCGGAAAAGGCTAGGCAGATGATGATGACCTACAATAAGTTTGCGCAATATTTGTATAGTGCAATATGATTGAATCAGCTCTTGCACTCAAAATTTCCTTTATTTTCACGCTATAAGACTGACGGCTAATAAGTTGCAATGTTTTCGCGTGAACAAGACCTGCGCAGTTCTAATCCTACACGTTGCAAGTAAAATATGGTGCAATAAAAATTAAACTTTGTCAAACTTTTGTTCAATCATTGCGCAATTCGTGATGTTGTGTAGGGCTCACCTTTACCTCTATCTTATATTTTATGGGACTTTACACATTCACTGATAAGCAGAACTTGTTTTACGATTATTTAGTCTCATAAACCTCTGTGTAATCATCCGGGGATAAAGGCTAATAGTCGCAAGAATAAAATAGATACGTGAAATAAGAGTTTCACCGCAAAACACTCTGTACTGAGATTTTCAATTACTCTTCTCTTGTACTGTCACTGCAATGAACGGACTATCACGCTCACACGGTGCACTTTTATTTTCTGCAGAAAAAGCAGCTAAATGGTACCTACACATCGGATGTGTGCCACTTTAATGAATCAAAGTGAATGAGACGAATTTGTACCGTAAAGGACACTAGAGGAACACTATTCAAATTCAATACACGAATGCGAATGTGAATGCGAAAAATGTTGATGTGAAAATGCGAAAAAAGATTCCGTCCGTTGTCACGTTTCTATAGTTCGTTAACGTTTGATTCAATCGGTTGGTGCTGAATCGAGTGTTTGATAAAAAGGTAGAGTCAATGACTAACGCCTGACGTGTTATATGCTTGACTTCTTTATTCCACGTTTGAATTTCGAATAATGACTTTTTTTGTGCGGTAGGCAGTTTAGCGTGGACTTTTTTTGTTTCGATTTTTTTGTAATAATTGTCAGATTACTTACATGTGTTCGTATTTGTATTTGGAAATCGAGTTTCCGTGAAAGTTGGCATTTGTTTTATGTCAGTGTTGTTGCGTCACTTGTTTCATGTGTACCTTTAGAAATTGGTGTACCTACCTACTGAGTCTGAATCAGAATGATGTAAGAAAAACCGGTCAAGTGCGAGTCGGACTCGCGCACCGAGGGTTCTGTACAAATTTGTAGGTATGTAAATAGTTTATCACGGGATTTTTTTATGTAACTACAAATTTACGGTTTTCGGATTTTTCCCTTTACTTGTGCTATATGACCTTGCTTCTTGCCAAATTTCATGATTCTAGGTCAACAGAAAGTACCCTATAAATTTTGATTCCCTTGAGAATGTCGAAATATACGTTTTTTGCGGCATAAACGGCTATATGCTTTTTTACGTTAACTTAAAAGTTTGATTTTTTCACAGCTTCAAGGGACTGTAGACGGTGTAGACTTGAGAATATGGTTTTAATTTCAACTTGATACCTTTACGCGTTTCCGAGATAAAGGGTCTTGACAGACAGACAGGCGGATAACAAAGTGATCCTATAAGGTTTCCGTTTTTTCCTTTTGACCTAAGGAACCCTAAAAAGAAAGGTTTTTATTACTTATGATAATCAGCCTATAATATTCCCACTGCTGGGATACAGGCCTCCTCTCAGTGAGAGGGAGTGGGCCATAATCCACAACAAGGGCCCTGTTCGGGTTGGTGGATGTCACATGTCTTCGATTTTTTTGTTCCAGGACATGCAGGTTTCCTCGCGATGTTTTCCTTCACCGTTTTGAGAGCAGGGTTCGAACTCACGACCTACAACTCGTAAGTCGCGGCCAGTACCACTGGGCCACCACTGCTCGTTTTAGCAATTGATATTTTCCACTGTCAAAATGCCAAGAAAGAACAGTATTCATTTCCAAGTAATCAAGTAGGTACAGGATCGCAGAAAATTATAACTTCCCGATTAATCACGTGACATTTTCCGTACAGAAAATTCCAACTGTGATATCCACTTTCCTCATCAGCATAGCGACCAACTTTACTACTACTTCCTTTAAAGGCTTGTATAATTAGTAAGTTGAAAAAGTTTCGAAGCCAGGATCACAAGGATCCATGCTAAGGCGAACTTTATCAGTTTTCTTGAACGAGGTGTTAGATTCCAGTTTTATAAGGTATAACTTAAATTTAGCTATTGAGCATTAGAGTGATTCTTTATGTAGTGACATATTTGGGTTAATGTTTCATGATAGTATCTAGGTTTATAGGTATGTTATGTACTATTTGACTTATGGTGGGAATTTACCGTTTTTTTTTTCTTTTTTTTTATTGTTGTATGGGCTTGACCTCGCTCTTGACCTCGATCACGCCTGATGGAAAGCGATGGATGAGGTCTATGATGGAACGAGCGTGCCCAAAAGATGCCTAAGGCACTGGAACACCCACGCATTGACGAAACACAGCAGGCTGCTTGACGCCAGACTCCTGTGGGAGGGTGGTCGCAAACCAGGCGAGCGTTACGCCTACCAAGAATTGGCCAGTCAAATAAGGTGTTGGGTGTGACTGTCCAGGATGCGCCGAGCACTCGGTTCAGTTGAGCGGTTGAGTTAAGTTGAACTGGCGGAACAAACTGCGCTACACGAGGAGGCTTCTTCATGCTTCAACAAAACAAAGCAAGGTTATGCAAAACTATAATTGAGGTCTTTGCTTCATTATTGGTCTTGCATAGTAGACCCTCCCATATGAAAGTAGCTATCATATTATATAGCTATTTTTTTTCTTTCTTCTTCTTTCTTCTTCTTCTTTCTATCACAGATAAAATTTGCTTACGAATCTTTACTTATATTCTACTAGCATCGCCCCGCGGATTCACCCGCATAAATGTCGATCCTGTGGGAATATCGGGATAAAAACTATCCTATGTCTTTTCCCGGGACTCAACTATCTCTATAACAAATTTCATCTAAATCGGTTGAACGGTTTAAGCCTGAAGAGGTAACAGACAGACACACTTTCGCATTTATAATATTAGTATGGATATTTTACGAATCTATATAAAAATGCTACCATTGGAAATATAAAACGATTCGTTTTTGTTTATGGGAACCGAGCGTAAAAAGTCGTTTGAAATTGAAGTTAGGTACAAGCGATCCTATAGGTAGGTACTTGATTTAATTTGAACCTGTCACATTCCGAATGATTTATAGCGTTAGTGCTTGTTCACGTAGGAACGCGCGAGCGCGGTGACGGGTGCGGGCGCGGTGGTTTTGGTTCGCCGCACCTGCGTTTTGTACGTGAACACTTGCATACTATTCTGTGTGTTTGATATTTCGTGACCGTGCCCGCCACCGCGGCCGCGGGTCAATGTGTTCAAGCACTTAGGCCCGTGTTTTAGAACGTTAATATGTATAACTAGCTGTGCCAGCGACTTTGTTCGCGTGGAAGTCGTAAGTTACACAATATACTAAAATACCACTTAGGTATTATTACTTACTACGTAATTATTATTATTAGGTGTTATTGCTTCATTTTCACACAGCATTCCTTCTGACTTTATTCTTTTTGCTCGGCTCCTAAAGGTAGTAGCGTGATGTTAAATAGCCTTATAATCTTCCCCAAGAATTGGGCTATCTAATTTTTCAAATCCGACTGGTAATTCCGGATATTACCCCGTACAAACAAAGTTTACCTCTTTATAATAAGTATGGAGTTTATTTAATTATCCCCTTACTAATAAACGCATTATATCAGATGAATAGTTACACACCAATTTCTCTCTTTCGGTCGTCAGTAATTTGACTTTCGAAAGAAGAAGACAAAGCGCTGTGTAACTATACAGACGCTATACAACGTTTATTAGTAAGGGGGCTATTAAGTACCTACTCACTAAATTATCACTCTCGATGAACTAAACTACAGTCTAGTTTGGCTTAGTAGGGTATGAAACCTCTGTAAATTTCTAGTACGTGCAACAATTTTTTTTTTTTTTACTATTTAACCTAAACGATTATATTATGCAGAATAACAAAAGAATTGTCCGTTAGACTTTATTGCTATCACCAAGTAGACTGGGTGCGTAATTGTAATTCCTAAATCAATTTGCTTATTTCTAGTCAAGACACGCAAATTCCTTCATAAGCAAGTAAGTCCGTAGAATAAAAAAATAATATTTCAAGAAAGTAAAAATATAGTCTCAATCCCGCAGTCAGCTGATAGCTAGTGTCGATTTTCTTATATTCCAAGTCCAATACACTTTTTCCGAACTCAATTCGAAATAAATCGGAGGAAGTCTTCGGTGTGAGCGTTTTCATTGTTTTTTCTAGGAAACTATTACTTTGAAACGAGAATTTTTATATTCTGGTGATTTTAGTATGGATGGGGTCCTTAATACATGGACGATAAGCTGGTCCGGTCATCATAATCTATCATATTATATCCCAAATATCAAAAAAATGGACCTTCCATTTTGTTTAAACTCGACAGTTTTTGTTGCTTGTAGAACATACATAAGTAATGTGGGTACAGATAGCGCCATCGTCTTACAGTACAAGTGTGCAACATTCTGCTAGTGTTTTAGTTCTGTCGATACACAGTAATTACTTGTTAGTGGGTAATTAGTGCGTATCAAAAAATTAAAACACTAGCGGAATTAATTAGTGATAACCACTAGCGATTAGTAAGAAGTGTGGGGCGAGTCTTCGTGGATGGCACTCTCTGTACTTAATACCTAAATATTTTCCTACGTCTGTTTCGAAAGAATTTCTAAGCCATGAATATCTTGCCAGTCAAGAGTTTCATTTGTCTTTTGTTTTTTAAAGTGAAACTTCTGAGGAGGCGCGGACTCCAGAGTAAAATTTTAGGGACTCGTCACGTGTAGGCACATTTCGTTTTAGAAGAAAGATAAAACTCTGTCTCTCACACTAAATCTATATTATTGTTAATTTTTTAAGAAGTTTTTTTTTCCTTTATGAGGCAGTAAACAACCACAATGCGTGCCAATGTAATCAAAACAGGCCTTTATTGCAGGTCGTAATAAATCACATAGTCGCACATGAGGTTACACTATCTTAATAACCCGTGTTACTTGCCAATATCTGTGCGAATTGCAACTATCTCTTGTATTTACTTCCATATGTCTATACATGTTTATACACAAGACAGACAGCCATTATATTATGTCCACGTCTCGATACGTCATTTGACAGTGTCATCTCGGCGACACGTTCCCTTGCCGTCAACGTGCCGATGTCGGGTCGCAGTTACACGGTAAAGCTTTGCTGTTAGCGGGACAAATGTGTAGGTCGCCGGGGGAGGGTCAGTTTCGAGGCTCGTTAACAGGGTTACGGTATGACGTTATGTGGAGATTTGTTTTAGAAGTTTAGAGTTGATGATATTTTTATTTGTACGTTTTTTTTTTCAGTTAAATAATAAGAAAGATAGGAAAATAGCTTATTTGCGCCAAGATATGTCGCACTTAAAAAGTAAAAAAAACACACAAAAAGAAATTACTTCATATATGATGTTTATTAACAATGCTAAATGCCGTGTCGTACAATTATATTCTAGTAATCACTGGTCACCTAAGTAGGTTGGTAGGTGACTAAATAAGAAAGAAATCTGTCATTATTTTTTCTATTGCAGCTGAGGGCAATTTATAAATATTTACTACTCACTCGAAGCTGACGCCTTAAGAAGACTGGATACAAGGGGTGTACGCCCTAAACACGAAGTCCGTTGTTTTGGCCGAAGATACGGGCGTACCATTTACGAACAAAGAAAAATGAATGACAACATGATTTGACTGCCTATCCCTACTCCCGATATGTTTTAGCCCATCCGAAAAATTTTATTTGACACTTGTCTTGACAATAGAAATGTAAAAAACAGTTTTGACGCATCAACTTTCTCATACTTTCGGACGGGCTCATATCTTTGTTAATGGACTTTGAGAGTAAACCCCCAGAAAAGTAGAACAGTCTTACAGGTATACTAGCTAAAGGACTTCCAAAATCAGTCGAATTAAAAAGGCAGATATTTGTTTTCTTTCAACATAAAACCCTAAAATGTAGGTGGACGAAATCCAATAACCCGTGTATTTATATGGCGTCAAGTACTCGTAATTCGTTTAATTTTCTGAGTGGATTAGAGGGTTTCGCGTAATTTTTACGTAACCACATCCATTAGGATATTGGGGTGAAAGTTATGTAACGTTTAAGTAATCACTTACGTGGTTACCGTATGAGGTAGGTGCTTTGTTGGGTAACCCTGGCTAAAAGGCTGCTGCAAATAAGTGTCGACAAATCGGTATACTGGATTGAACATCCAGCTACTGTCTTGTAGTAGTTTAAAACGACTAGACTTGGACTAAAAACGGACCATGAAACAATCAGTTTGATCACACCTGATGGATGAATAGGAAACCATACATCATTTAAAATATTTTTCTTGAAACTCTAGGGCCATGGGGTCCGAGTGCCCACTTAGTTTATCGAGGCAACAACCGCTTGGTCGATTCTTCACGTGACCAGAGGGATGGTCTACTTTTTGGCCAAAGAATCAGCATTGCCATACAACGTAGCAATGCTGCCAGCCTTTTAGGCACTTTTTCTGTTGACAACGATGCGGACGAATTTTTCGATGCCGTATGATGCTTTTTCCTCCCTTTTTACTTGTACATATTATTACAATTATTTTATGACTAGCTTATTTTAGCCTTTATAGACTGTTGGTTTTAGAGTTTATTCTCTAGATTATTCGATTCTTAGAGATAGCAGAAAACAACATAATCATAGTCTGAAACTCTAAATAAAGCATCTTTCTTTCTTCTCAACTGTTTAATTTTATAAATAAACCTAGGTACCGAACCTACAGACACCTAAAATATCTATGCCTTAAGGCTATTCAATTCTGTCCCGACCAAAATAGCGTAGCCTAGTCACAAGGATCCAATTACGTCTACCAAAGTCTGTAAAATAAGCTTCAACATCAGCCGTTATTACCAAAATCCAGTATATTTACGTTCCTCTTGTTGTTATTTCTGAACTGAAAAGCTAGGTTGAAATTCAGGTAAAAATTCCACCGCATTTTTATGGCTAATCCTCCATATATTTTACCGTAAAAGGGTAATAAATTTCCAAAGCGCCGTCTACAAGTACGTCGGGTATACAATATTTTATAGTTCAAAACTAGTTTCAACTAGACTAGACAAATAAATCAAAAACTATTTACTTTTACGATGGGTGCAACTCTACTAGAATTGTCGCACTGAAGGAGCGCATTCTCTCTATGGCCGGACTGTGGGAAAAGAATGTTACGTGAAAAGGCAGTGATGTATGGTACATTTAGGCGACATTTAGGCTATTAGCCCTACGGCTAAAGTGTCGGACAAGCGTGTGAACTCGTAAATTGGCATCCCATTATTTCTTCTTGAGAGTGTTAGAGAGTCATTTCCTAGTATTTGATAAATTCGATAACAAGGGCCAAAAATGTAAATTAAAATATTGTATCCAAAAAATTTTTCAAATTGGTGGTACCTACTATCATATTTAAATAGTTTTGTAAAATTTCTTGCTAAGGTATACGACAAGTCGTCTGGCGAAGAAAGTATTTGATCACATACCATCGTTATTTTCGTTTTATACCACTCATGGGTAAAGTTAAATCGGGAACTATCTGCACACTGATTTGCAGGTTGAATAACCAGCACTTATATATTTATTTATATGTATAAAATGATGTATTAATACATTTTTTTTTATTAATGTAATTCCTTGAATGAACGTTTTTGGCGTGCACTGTTATTGTTAGGGGAAAGTGCCAAGCCGCACCCGCTAAGTTCATATTATAATAATTTATTTATTTTCTCTTCAAGACACAAACATCAGTGTAACCCTGGCGATTGTACAAGGAGGTCCTGTAACACAAGAGCCAGTATCCTATTGATTGAGTCATTCAACAGGATTATATAAACCTAAGAGGGTTGTATTGATGGTTTTAATGATTATATTTCTGTAAAAACATATTTTTGCGTTCGCGAATCATGTTTTGTACATTATGCAACCTGACACATAACTGGAATTTGCAAAAAACGCTTTCCTCGTAAAATATTATTTTAATTTTTATATTATTTTGTATTTCACTGACTGTGTCCAAATAAATGTTAGTCTTCGTTTCTTTCGTTCACTTATTATAGTAATTAACCTTACTTTTTTATATTGCTGAATGGGTCCTCTCTTGATCTCGATCATGAATGAGATCTATGATGGAACGAGCATACCCAAAAGATGCTTAAGGCACTGGAACTCCCACGCATCGACGAAACACAGCAGGCTGCTTGACGCCGGACATCGGTGGGAGGGTGGTAAATCGTCGCAAACCAGGCGGGCGTTAGCCCTACCACCGCAAGGGAAGAATTGGCCAGTCAAATAAGGTGTTGGGTGTGACTATCCATGATGCGCCGAGCGTTCGGTTCAGTTGAGTAACTGGCGGAACAAATGCGCTACACGAGGAGGCTTCTTCATGCATCCCTAATACCTATAAATATGAAGCAAAGTAATCCTACCAATATCCATTCTAGCTTATTCCTTGAACCGGCAAGCTTTGGTTACATTATGTTGTGTATATGCTTGCATAGAACAGCTTTGCCACGATCTGAATACAATGTTCTAGCTTATGGGTATTCATCGGTCTAAAGCAAACAAAACGTTTTTTGGATTAAAAGTAAACATTGTGTTAAATGCAAGTCTTGCCGTTCTAAGCTTATATTCAAAATGTATGTAAAATGAACTTTATATGCAAGTCTTTGTTTAAATTTCCTCTCCCGGTCCAACCTTTTGAATCTATATTTATTTGGAAATATTATGTTATTAATTTGCTACATTTAATTAACTCTTCCTTCTTGGGTATATAATACAGTGTATAAACACGAAGATTTCGTTATAATATTTAAGATTTTTACACATAAACCTTTCTATATTCATTTCCAAATCTTTTATAAAAACCGCATTAAAATCCATTGAGTAGAAGAACTAAGGACACAAATAAAAAATGCGATTATATTTTTACCCTACTACGGCAATGCTATAGGAGGGTTACATTTTAACAGGCTATATATACGAGTATGTTTCTTCATCTCATAATTCCTGAAATCCTAGTCGTATTTTGAAGTGTCACGTTCCGCAGGTTATAAACTATATGACGTCACATAAAGTCCAACAAGGCGGACGATGACGGATGAAGTCCTAACGAAAAAAATATTATATATATATCGTGTTTGGTATCTAAAAATTTATAAAATTACACCAGCCAATTATTGTTCCACTACGCAGCAAAAGCCTCTTCTTATACAAAGAAGGCAAGAGCATTGATCACCACGCTTGCTCACTTGACGAGTTGGCAATTTCAGACTTACATGAATTACATATAAGTCACACTGTTTTTCCTTTACCGATGTCAATAACGGCCAAAATAAACTGAGCGAGTACATAATTATTACGACTGAAGCACACATAATTACTAAATAAGGCATGTAATTATGGATAAATTGTACAAATTACGTCTGACTCCGGTAATACGAAAACCATCCACCGTGTTATTTTGTTACTATGCCTAGTTCATACCTTTTTAGTTAGTGTTTGTCGTAGTTTTTATACTATATAATTAGGTATTATGCTTGCTTTTGTGTTCTAATAATAGGGAAGAGAACGTGCGTCTACTAACTATAAGATATTCGCACTAAGTTTGCCGACTGACCGTCAGCTAAACTAACTAATATCCAGAAAAGTGCCGAATAAGTAAAAATCACACGCGTACCTATACGATGACGCTGCTTACGGTTTTTAGCAGTACGGTAGGCGGTTGGGAGGAGAGACGCTCCTTCCACAGACCGGCAAACTTAGCTCGTACGGGATATACCTAATTACGTACAACGGAGGTGGTTAAAAATATCCCCACAGTTAAATTTCAGTCTGATGATAATAATCGTAGTCTTTTTAGTCCTTGTACGGTTTTTTTAGAGTCGGTGTTATTAAATTATCTGTCTTGAATTTATTTACGCAAGTACCTGTGGCGCCATCTACAACGCCACATACGAACTACGCATCACACTGGCGAATTGGAAAATTCTGCATCTCACAAGCAGAGTTTGCTGCGCAACTAGCATTGTACTACGTCCCGACATCAATCGTCGGGCAGTAGCCCGCCAGACACATCACCCATCTAGTCGGAGATCCTCCTTTTATAAGGGAATGAATGAACTAAACACTTTCTCATACCTCTGTATATCCATATAAAATTTCTTTGTTTTCATTAAAATACCATTAATTTGTGATGCAATAATGGTATTTCCCCAATTGAAGCCCCGATACCGTACTGGAAACCTTTAACAATATTTTTCCCACTATCAAAAGACCCCTAGTTTACTACTTCGGTCATCACAGCATTGTTCGGATTCTTGGCATCTTTAAATACTACGTTGCCAGCTATTTTGGGAAAAGTTCCAAAAATCTTTAATATGTATGGTTCTATTTTTATTTCGGTGAATTCTTCTGTTGGTGTTTTTAATGTTACTCTCTGTTTATATATTTGAATTATATTGTACAATTTAACTTAATTATGTATCTGGGAATCACTCCAGATGTCGATATTGTTGTTTTTGTTCATAAATTGTGTTATTTGCACTAACATTTGTTGACTCATGAAGAAATAGGTTGAAGTTGTGAAAGTTAAGCAAAACAGTGTTAATAAAATCACGCAGTTTTAAAAAAAAAATTGTTATTGAAACCGAGACTTTTAAACATTCAAATACAACAATTATTTTTAGTGTTTGTTTAATACCCAAGTCGGTTCAGTGATTACAATTAATTGAAATAAATCAGTGCTATCAGTTATTTGCCAATTTGAAACTGCAAGTAAAATACAAATTAAAGCTAAATAGTAATTGAAAAAGGATTAAATTTTGGTGAAAGAATTACTAAAGTAAAAGTAAGTAAGAACTAAGTACACTGAGATTAAATTAATTTATCTTGAAAGTTAGGCTTCAAATAATAACATTATCTCATAAGTTAGCGTAACACAAACTGTAGGTACTTAGTACTAATGTAATAAATATTATATGAGTCATCTTATTTCTTAAATTAGGCAAACACAATCAACAAAACTATTTCTAATATAAATAAATGCAAAACCGCGAATTTAATAGGTGTGATGTAAGATTTACTCCTACAACGAGAAATCTAGAATAAAGCGTTCATTAATCAACTGGAATGTTTTCTATGCGCATTTAGTTTTCCTACATAATAAAAAAAATATCATCTGACGTACTCCATTCCTTTGTTAGCCTCTTCAAAAATGCTTGCTCAACCAAATTTTTTTTTTGTTTCTGAATGGGCCCGCTCTTGACCTCGATCACGCCTGATTTCCATCCACAACCACCACCACTACCATCCACAATATCGCTTTCCAGCGATAGAGGATGTCTATGATGGAACGAGCGTCCCCAGAAGATGCCTAAGGCACTGAAACTCACAGGCATCGACGAAACACAGTAGGCTCCTTGACTCCGGTGGGAGAGTGGTCGCAAACCAGGCGGGCGTTAGCCCTACCATCGCAAGGGAAGAATTGGCCAGTCAAATTAGCTGTTGGGTGTAACTGTCCAGGATGCGCCGAGCACTCAGATCAGTTGAGTAACTGGCAGAACAAACTGCGCTACACGAGGAGGACCCTTCATGGATCCCAAAAAATAATAATATATCCCAAAAATATAGTAGTAGTTAATTTTCTTAAATTATTATCATAAACAGGGTACTCTACTTAGGAGTCTAATCCCGTACTCCCCAACAATGTGCGACCCTGTCACTTTAGTGCCAACTTGTGATGCGTCATCTGGCAACCTTCTCGCGGTCAGAGGTACAATAGAATCCGGTCTCTGTTAATTTTCTATGACCCATTATTTTCGTTATTTATTACGAGATGACAGACCATTTTTTTTGTTGGTGATATTAATTTAGTGCGTGAGAGGTAATATCGTGGTCACGCGATAATTTGATGATTATTATTTTGTGTTACAATTTATGTATTATATCGCGCAGATGAACATGATGACGTTTTAAGTGTGATACTATAATGACATTAATTATATTATTTACCAATGATGTCTGATTGGTGAACACTATTAAGAATCCAGAGTTGATTGTTTCACTAATTGGAATATTTTAATGTTACAGATTAGTATTGTGCGGCTGTGTCCAGCCGCACAATACTAATCTGTAACATTAAAATTTTTAATCAACATCAAGCAGTTAAAAGTTTTAATCAACGTATGAATTTTAACAAAATAAATAGTTTACCTCACACAATTTTCTAAAAACAAAAGTAATCATAATAATAATCATCCAGACCGTATTGCGACCACAGCGGCACAAAACACAGGTGCACTCCTTCTTCACTCTTTCTTATAGTCCAATGGGACCTATCACCGGAGAGAGATCAGGCGCAGGACCAACAGCTTAGCGATAAAGAAAAGTAATATAAATAATCAAACGACATTCTAAAATAATATTCCTACTTAATAAAAAGCCAACCAATTTTTATCTTTATGCTTCTGATTTTAATACATCAAATTGAATTTGACAAATTTAGCTGTAAGCGAAAATTATATTGTGTTGTGTTCTTATATTCCGGAAACAATAAGATTTCTCGGAAAGATCAAACAGAAATATGTACTTACATAATAACTTAAAGTTATTAGTAAGTAGGTACAATCCTTCAACGTGGTATAACTTAGTAATTGATTGTAATTAACAACATTATGTCACAACACAGCAGTTTCGGTAATGTGTGTAAAATATTAATTGCTTAATTAATTACTTTGTTCGTCTTTGAACCTTCAAATTATCCAACATCCTTTATTTTGGGAAAATTTTGAAGTAACCTTGACACGGCGGTGTTTTGGTGTTTGTAATATTTGATGACCTACTTCTGGTGTAGACGTATTACAAATTCATTAGAAGGATAAATAAGATTTTATTTAGTGCTTTATAAGTGGATTAATAAATTAATTTGTCTTAAATTAAAACTATTTAAAACCAATTACAGAAATTAAAGACGCCGTTTGTATATACACATACACAAAAGATAAAATAAAATATCATCAAGAAAAAGTTAGCAATACTTTCTTAAATCCCTCACACAGTATTTCTGACATTCCGACAATATCTTCGTCCATTCCTTTGCAAACAGATAGTTTGTGGTAATAACACAGTTGCCCGTCAGACACAACACCTTTCTGGTCGGAGGATCCTCCCTTTTCTATGGATTATGAGTGAACTTTACATCCTGTTCCTCATACCTCTATAAGTCCAAGAGGTTAAGTTTCGTGTTCGAATTTTGCAGACAGTGGATTATCTTATTTTTTGTAAAATTATATTATTAGCGTGGAAACCACTTTATTAAGGAAATATAAACTTATTAAGTATTCCGAACACACAAACTTGTTTGTTTTATTACATTCTAAGTATTTTCTTACGAAATAAATGACTTATGACTTACAGACTTTTCTTGAGAAGACAAATGTCTTCCCAAGAAAAGATCTTAGCTCATTTATATTTACCGAATAAGTGGGAACTACATACATTCACATCATAAAAACATAACTAAAGAAACTGAATAAAACATCTATTCAAGTTTCGTAGTGAATTGATGATGAGTTTAGGATCTCAACTAACTAAAGAACAACTTTAACAGTGAAATATAAAACGACTGTCGAAAAACATTTTTCGAATCAAATCTTACACGATGAAAACTCCAAGTTCAAGAACACAATACATGTGCAGCTGTTTCACAAAGTTGACAACTGTGGGCAGAATAACAAATGAAGAAGCAAATATAAATTAAGAAATTAATTCAAAGAAAAATAACTCCTTTGAGTTATTCTTGGTACAATTTACGTTCGACTCGCAGCGGAGGGTTAACACAATTACAAATCTCTGGTCATACCTATTTCAAAGATTTATGTCTTTCGAGTTCGTTTACGTACGAAATCGTTGTGATTTCAAACAATAAAAAATTCTTAAGGTCACAATTGGTTTAAAATCGTACATATTGGTTCCCTCCCTATTTGTATTTTAAAAAAGGGCAAATCTCCGTATCATGTACCGTAATTGGCTCATAAAAGGGCTTATTCAAATATAGGGTCCAGGTTTGAATGGGGACGAACATGAATATTATATTTGGGTACATTAACGAAATGAAAGAACGAATTGCCGACCACTAAATGAGACAGTAAGGCTGAATTATGAGGAAGCGGTGTACCCTTTATTGGTAGCGTTTGCCCTTGTGAGAACAGTTACAGCGATATGTTCAAGATAAAAAGTTGATGTATGATTTTAGATGACCTCGTAAAAATTAAAAGGTGGAACATAATAATAATGTTGGTTCAATGATTGAAGATGGTAAAAGGAAAGTCAATTCGGGACAATTATCTTATAAAACAACTGCACGGGGCGATCGAAGGTTATGCTATGCTTGCCGCGGTCGGTTCGTGGATGTCTGAACATGCATATCGAGACACCTCTGTATCTCGGAAATCACGTTAAGCCGTTGGTCCCGTCCATCATCTATAATTAATCCATACTAGTCCATACTAATATTATAAATTCGAAAGTAACTCTGTCTGTTTGTCTGTCTGTATGTTACCTTTTCACGCCTAAACCACTGAACAGATTTCGATAAAATTTGGCAGAGAGATAGAATGCATACCGGGGAAGGACATAGGATAGTTTTTATCGACATACCTTGCGGGCGAAGCCGCGGGCGGAAGCTAGTTTTCTATAAAGCTGAAGAGTTTGTTTGTTTGGTTGAACGCGCTAATCTCAAGAACAACTGGTTCGAATTGAAAAATTAGGTATGTATGTGTTGGATATTCCATTTATTGAAGAAGGCTATATAACATCATGCTATGACTAACAGGAGCGGAGCAACAATGAAAAATGTTGCGAAATCGGGAAAAAATATTCCTTTTGAGAGCTTCCGTTGTGTACTCTGCGTAAACGGTTAAAGTAACGCATAATTCATGTACGACGGAATATTTCCCCTTTTAAAATTTCGAAAAAAGTTCCATGATAGCATATGTCTATCTATAAAGGTTGACTCACAATAACCTTTTTCATGGGAATCAAATTTGTTCTAAAATAATGCAATATGCAGCTGGATGAGAGTTGCCGAAAATCGAGTTGAATGGCGTGCAATGGGAGAGGCCTATGTCCAGCAGTGGACTGCTATAGGCTGCTGATGATGATGATGAATGCAATATTTGCGAAGGTGTTTTTATAAATATGATATTAATCTTTCTCCAAATAAATACGTTATTAATAAAAATACGTTATACGGCCGGTCATATTTGCCTGTCGTTACGGAAGTCAGAAGCCCAAAAGTCTGATAACCAGTTTTACCAAGGGGGACCGTGTTACCCAGTAACTAGATTATAGTGATCAGATAAGCAACCGGTTAGACTGGAAGCCGACTCCAACATAGCTGGAAAAAGGTACGTATTTATTTATGTGTTCTTGTTGAAATCATAGAACTATTAAGATTCGATATCCAAAATAAAATTATAGAGATATATACTCTGCTTCAAGCGTAATAGATATCTCACTTTCCTTGCAAATTTATTTCATGTTGCGGTGTCTCTGTAAAGGTGTCTCTATTTGAGAGAAACCGACCTCATTTGGGACTCACTATAAATTTCTTGGTGGCCTTCTTGAACAGATGCGAAGGAGCTTCGGGAATTCTTGTGGATTGCATCAGTGCTATTTTAGATACCTAATGTAAGAACTACGTAGCTACTTTTTGTACTGTATATTATGACGTACCAGAAACTCTTTCCCTCTTCCAATTTCTCTTGCTGACTTTCATCAACATCAACTCAGCCTACCGCAGTCCACTGCTGGACATAGGCCTCCCACAGACTGCGCCACAACACCCTGTCTTCCGCCTTCCGCATCCAGTCTACCCCAGCCACCTTCTTTAGGTCGTCCATCCATCTAGCTGGGGGGCGTCCCACACAACGCTTGCCGATACGTGGTCTCCACTCCAGGACTCGTCTGCTCCACCGGCTATCGGTCTTTCGAAAGACGTGGCCAGCCCACTGCCACTTCAGTTTGCTTACTCTGCAAGCTACGTCGGTAACTCCGGTTTTTTTCCGGATAATTTCATTCCTGATGCTTGCTGGCTTTACGACAGTTGAATAATTTAATTGTGACTCGCTGTCTTTAATTCTATTTGTCTCGGCGCTTTGCTATTTTTCAGTTTTGCCCCACATTACGTTCTAGCTTAGCAACAGAAATTGCTGTTCTTAAGAATTTTGAGGTAGCCTTATCTCCCACAAAATGTTGCAAAACTAAGTAATTTATTCAATACATAGCATCATGCCTGTGTTCTCCAACAGGCTAGGCAGAGATGTACCTGTAGTACACCCACATTTTGCCAGTTTTAAGTCCCATGTTTAATTAGATAATAGGGAGCGAGCATATTGCCATCATCATCTGCCTAGCCTTTTCCCAACTATATTGGGGTCGGCTTCCAGTCTAACTGGATGCAGCTGAATACCAATATTTTGCATTGAGCGACTGCCTATCTGACCTCCACAACCCAGTTATTGGGTAATATGATACCCCTTGGTATAAGACTGGTTGTCAAATTTTCGGGCTTCTGACGATCCATAACGACTGTCAAAGATCCACGAATGACAGCCGGGACCAACGGCTTAACGTGCTTTCCGAGGCACGGAGGGATCTTGGTATGTAAAGATGGTCATCCATCCATGGACTAACCGCGGCAAGCGTAGCTTAACCTGATCAATCGACCCGTTCGGCTATATTATTTAGCCACAATTACTTTTCCGTCAACCGGGCAAAAATCCAGAGTCTGATCTGCTACCGATAAATTCCAGATGAAAAACCCAATGCCACTTTGCCCGACCCCGGAATCGAACCACGCGCTCAGGAGTAGCGCTTGCGACCATTAGACCAAAGAAGCAGTAAATTTATTCAATTCCGTATAAAGTCATCCATTCTAAGCCTAGCACCAAAATGGTCGGTAAACGATTCAATTACCCATGTCCAAGTCACACATTAAACATTATAATAGTATGCGATTTGTCGCCATTTGAACATTAATATTACCCTTACCGGTTTCTGTGACTTGTATGGCAAGTAAAGCACACAATTTATTACCTTATTTGTATATCCTAGGAACACGCCCCGGCGTCGCTTGGCTGACGGAACACAAGGTACGGTCAGCAACAAAAGTCGATTAACACTTTAGTTTTTTTAGTCTTAGTGATTGAGCAAAATATTTGTTCAAAATTGCAGGACAAGAAAAAAAAATTGAATATAAACTCTGCTATTATGTGAAAAACTAAAAGCAGTTTATTGAAAAAAAAAAAAAACAATTTAATGACATGTAAAAATTACAGTGTTAATCGACTTTTGTTGCTGACTGTACATTGCAAAATAGTAAACAGAATGTCATGAGGAAAAGCGTTGTGTTCACTCTGCTTTACGCTAACAAAACTTGTGAATTTTCAAAACAAAATTCTATGTGCTTTTGGGATTAAAGTTTTTCAATAAATTGAAAAGAACTTGTTTTCCTTGCAAATAATAGATTTCCATCTACAAAGTTTTGTAAAGGGCAACGAAATACGGCAAATATGAGTTTTAGCGTACTTTTGTCTGCTGAAAACAAGAAAAATCACCAGTCTGTGTGCGAACGTAGGTGATTACCTATAGTATGATCTTTTATTGTGGATAGAAAACATTTTACATTATTAGGGAACTTTCACTTTTTTTTACTGTTTTATAAGCTTAAATTTACAAACGTCAATCTGTTCTTGGATAGGCCATAATGTAATTTTTAGTTAAAAAAAAAAATGGAATATTTTTTTTTTTAAATATTTTTTTTTTTACTTCAAAAAATATATTTTGTTTATGCCCGTTATTACTAACACTATTATGATCAGCCTATGATCTCTCGGAGAGAGGGAGTAGGCCATAATCCCACTACGAGGGCCCAGTGCGGGTTGGTCGATGTCACATGTCTTCGAATTTTTGGTTCTAGGACGTTGTTTGCCTTCACCGTTTTGAGAGCAGTGGTGATGAAATAATTTACACAAAATAAAGCGCCTATGATATCGATAGCGGTCCTTGTACACCATAGTAACAACGAAAAAAAAAAGCTTATACATAAGATACATAAGGAACAAGTGTGTAAGGAAAATAAAGCTATTTTATTTATTTGTTTTATAAAGCGCCTGTCTAGGTTTAAACCTGCGGCCGTTACCAGTTGGCCACTACTGCTTCCATTAACACTTGGTACACCTAAATTATGCCAAAGGCTGACTGTTGAACCGTTTGGCATAGGGCTGTGAGTTGAAAATCCAACAGTGCAATAATATTTAGGCATTCATTCGTTTTCTTCGTCACTATGGAAGTACACTTCGCGATCCACTTTAGGACCTAAACTGAACTGTTCTTCTAATTCGTACCATGACGTCAGTTTAACGATTCAATTTAGGCCGTGCCATCTGCATACCTACCACGAGCTCTTAACGCTCATTCACTTTCAACGATCCAAATGCCGCTGAGCGTATTGGACGTCATGGTACGACTGTAAGTGATGCAGTTTAAGAACCTAAACTGAAATGTCTTGCTTTGAATCGTTTTTAAATAGATCATGGTAGGCCTCCAGGACGTGGTATTCCGTCGCTGCCGCTGACTAGTACCACAGACAGCACAAGGTCAAGTGTGAAGTGAAGTGCTAATTATAACGTAGTTTTAAGCTATATTATTTTATTAACACAAGTTCTGTTTTATGCTTTATAGTTACATATTTTAATTTTTATGGTATGTGTACGGGCGAAATACATGTGTTTGTATTTACATATTTAGTTGTTAGTGAAAACAGATATAAAACCTTCCGCGAAATGAGGTTTGTTCTTGTCTAAAGCTACTCAACGTCAAGTTTAAAATAAAAACTTCAAACCGACTATGTTTTTCATTCTGTTTCAAATATAAACCGCAATTATCGGGATGGTTAGACAGAATAATTGAAAAGTTAAAAGTATTTGTGGCTCCATTTCACTAGATTGCCGTTCAGAAGTTTAAAGAGCTATTTTTATTCGCGTTTCAAGATTAACTGAGTTTTATACTAAAGGTTGAAGTTTCTATTAAGTCTTGAACTTTATTGGACTATTATTTTAATGCTTATTGTTGGTTGCATTTATTTTAATGCTCTAGATAAATTATTTATGAGTTTTCCTTAATGTTGAAATATTTTACTTTTGGTAAGATTTAAGATTTCTCGAATAAAAAAGTTAACTGTTATTGCATTTCCACGCCAAACTGGTTATGGTAGGTAATTTGGAATATTCAGACAAGTTGCTTTGAAATATAATTATTTTGCCCTGAAATAATTTTGTTTGAAATATACATGGTGACTTATTATTTGACGTATTCCTTCCAGGACGTGATAGGGTGAGTGTCTGAAATGGGTCCATTTTTTATTTTTTATGAATTATTCAAAAATGTCCACTAAATATCACTTTTCTGTAAACTTTTAAGTTGAATGGTATTTACATATTAAGAGAAGTGGTGGCCCAGTGGTAACGGCTGCGACATAAGAGTTGTAGGTTCGAATTTACTTTGTGTAAATTATTTTATCATCACTGCTCTCAAAATGGTGAAGTAAAACATCGTGATGAAACCGGCATGTCCTAGAACCAAAAATTCGAAGACATTGTGACATCTACCGAGCCGCACTGGGCCCACGTGGTAGTTTATAGCCCACTCCCTCTCGAAGAGAGGCGGCCTGTGTCCCAGCAGTGGGAAGAATATAGGCTGATTACGATACATATTGCACCAGAAACGCACTGGTACCAGTGCACTTATTTTTATAATACTCTGGCGGCCCGCCCCAGATTCACACGGGTGCAATTTTTTTTTTTCTGAAATTTTCTTTCATACAAACCTTGTCCTGGCAACCGAACACAAAAAAAAAAAATCCAATTTGGTGCAGTAATTTTGAACTTATGCCCGTACAGACATATTGGCGACTTTGTTTTATACAATGTAATATTGATATTATCACACATGTATTCCCCGAAGAATCTCCCCAGTTATGTTTAAGTCCCATGTAATAGGTGGCGAGCCTAATGTCATCAACCGCGTACAAATCCTGGCTGACAAATTCCTGATGGAAAAACCCATTAACATTTTGCCCGGACCTGGGCATCGAGCCCAGGACCTTATGCTTACCAGTAGCAGTTGCGACCAGACCAAAGAGGCGAGGCTTTTTATAATAGCACTGAAATGACGACCGGTAAAATTTAATAGAAGAAATAGAAGTTCTGCGATAACCTAAAATTTATTGCTATAAGGAGAAGAATACAATGACGATGTTAAAAATATACGTAGGAATATAAGAAAGAGGAAATCCAATTAACTTCAACAAAAATAATAATTCCCTTTACGTCCAATTTAGCAAAAATATTCCCATATAATTGATAATAATAGTTAAGCCCCTCGAAGGGAGAGCGGGCAAAACGGACCACAAATATGATGTATTACTTAAGGCGCCATCGCTCTTGTTTACACAAGCTGTGCTGGGGACGACAAATTGTTTCATTTTCCTTCATCAACTAGTTTAGTGTCTTGTCCAATATGGTTCCAGTTGAATAAAACGAAGAATAAATTATTATACGAGTACATCGATTGGTTTGTTTTTATTTTTACTAAATTGCTACATGGTTTTTTTCACGTTTAAAATGGAACGAATTCAAACCGAATGATTATTGAACAGAATCAACTTTACAATTTCCAATTCAATTTTACCCTTTTTCCGTGTATTTTCTGAAAAAAAAGGGATTTTCTTTCATTCATCTTAATTCGCCCACGTTAGCAAAAGGTAATATTATATTCAAATGATTGTTATGGAAAGCTCCTTAAAACTCTTTAAACACACCGCAAGTACGTGCGATATATTACTTCAAACACCATCGCTCTTGCTCCCAAGTAGAGTCGGGAACGACAAATTATTTCATTTCCCTCCCACCGCTGACGTAATGGGGCTATTGTTTTACACCGCACGTGTAGGCATGGCCTTATTTTTTCGCCCAACTTTCTTCGTTGTTTTGGCCATCTGTTATTTGGGTATTAGGTTCCTGAAGCGCTTTTAGTGCTGAAAGAATCAGCGGCTGGATTCATGGTTGTAGGATATTGTAGGCATATTTTATTATGTTTCAGCCATTTTGGGTTGTTGAAAACTTTGTTTGCGAAGTTGAAAAGTGACGAGACGTAGGTAAATGAATAAAAGTCATTTAGACTATGCAAATGGGAGCAGTGGTGGCTCAGTGGCACGGCCGCGACTTAGGTACGACTTGTAGGTCGTGGGTTCAAACCCTGACAAGCAATATTCTTTGTGTAAATTATTTCTTTCCCACTACTTTCAAAACAGTGAAGGAAAACATCGTGAGGAAACCGGCAAGCCCTCGAACAAAAAATTCGAGGATATGAGACATCTACCCGAACTGGGTCCGCGTGGTGGATTACAGCCCACCCCGTCTCACCGTGAGGACTGTAGGCCTGTGTCCCAGCAGTGGGAACATTATAAGCTGATTATGCTAAGTAAATTAATTAACAAGCATAATATACGAAAATAATCCTATTCAAGAAGTAACTTTGGGATGAAAATAGATATTATTTGATAAGGAAGGAAGGACGATCTTTGCTCGCAATAGTATGCTTAACATTGTTTACTTACAACATAAAGTGTTATTTCGTAACAAAATAACAGCGATGTCTTCAGAGCTAAAATATTTCATTATAATATCTTAAACAAACTTTCTATGTTTAATTAGGATTTATCAGTCAATAAGGAAAAGTCTGTCAATAAACAATTCCTTCCTGTTGATGCGTGCTAGCATCTTATTCATCATTATTTATTCAATCAAAATCATCTAACAAAATGACTTTATTTCTATATTATTATTATTAAATATACCTGTTATATTTATTTATGAATCCGAAAACGATAATAATTGGCAAACATTGCCAAAAGCACTTTTGATAACGTTCGCCAATAATAATAATATCGTTTATAGGACATCTTAAATGCCTTTCGGATATAACAGATTTGCTACACATCAATAAATTTTATGTTCCAACGCGCACATTCCGATTTTCGATATCAAAGAAAATTTGGGACAGGCAGTGGAGCCTATACATCCGATATAACACAAAGCCTTAACAATAAAGTCTTGAAGCCTACCCCATGCCAGTGTTAAGGCTTTCATCAGAAAGCAACGAACCAGTTCGTTTTAAGCTTATTGCCTTATATTTGAAATTGGAACAATATGGCGCTCAAAAGTTTGTTAAGAAATTTTAAAGGGCTTCGGAATGGATATTGATTCTGTACCAGTTTTGCAATCAACGATCTGTAATTAAATGGCACTAAATTTTGAGGCTTTTGTTGGTGTGTTTGTTTCTGATTTAATTTTCTAAATTGTTAGAGATCTTCGTTAAAAGCTTCCGAAATCCAAGCAAAGACGAGATTCGTCTTTATTGAACGGAAATGCTATGGAACATAAATTTATTAGTAGTGACCGACCAAAACACAATTATCAGCCGAAACCGTAACCGTAACAGAACCTTCGGCTCTCCTTCTATTTTCGGCCGAAACCGAAACTTAAAAAGTTCTGAAAAAAATTGTTAATTATTTAATTAACAATTTTTTTCATAACTTTTTAAGTTGAGTTTTTTGTTGTTGAGGTCAAATGATTGGTAAAAAAATCTTTTGTCAAATGACTGATGAATGAATAATAATAATAATAATAATAATATCCTTGGACATTCCACACAACGCCATATAGTCCCAAGCTAAGCAACCTAATGCTTGTGTTATGGTAACGACATGGCTGATAAACTACTTATATACATTTTTTTTTTTTGTAAATACATACATATTATAGATAAAACACCCAGACCCGGAACAAATACTTGTAGGTCGTACAAATATTTGTTCCGTGCGGGAATCGAACCCGGGACATGCTGCGCAGCAGTCAATCGCTCAACCACTGCGCCAACCGTGTCGTTAGATTTTTTTTTTTAGATTTTTTTGATTAAGGACCAATTTTTCAGATTTATTTTATCCAAAGAAAAAATCTCTAAGCCAAACACATCCGCATCGTTAGAAAACGCAATTTTTAAACAGTACTCAAACGGAACGAGTCGCTGAAACGTGTGATTTTGTTATTGTGACCAAACGCACAGGCGCTAAGATGTATCTCATCTGTTGCCCTTAGAACTCGTATCAATCTTCCGGAAAGCGAATAAATCCCTCCTCTCTGATAAAAGCAGCATGTCTGCTAAGAACCTACATGACTTCAATTTATAAATTATACACTTGTTTTTTTGGGTTTTGTACAAAAAGGTTGGACCCCGTTATAAAGTCTACATTGTCGTATTTATCGGTCAGTCGTTCGTATTCTATCAAAACCGACAGCTCGCGAAAGCCTTAATACATATGTCAGTTTAGGTCGGGTCGAAGATTCGGCCAGTTTTTGGCCGAAACCGAAACTGTGGCCGAAACCTGATTTTTTTGCCGAAACTGCCCGAAAGCGAACCTTCGGTCGGTCACTAATTATTAGATTTTTAAAAATTTCTAAAGAACACAAACAAAGGACATGGTAACTTCTTTCTATTGACTTAAGCTTCATCATTAGTTTATGTTTATGTGAACACTCTCTATTCCGCGTGACCTTGAAATGTGAGCCATATAAATAATGGTTAATAGTATTCATGAATGCAACTCGTTAGAGAATATTTTCACGGAGTTGCAGGGTGTTTGCGTGGACGTATATATTTATGAATAATTTATCAGACTTTCATTCAGACCTGCACGATTTTTTTAGGCCAGACTAGTCTCCGATAAAAGTAGATAATCTGAAGATTGTTTATAGCACTGTGTGACCTGAACCCGCACTTAATTCACGTTTTTCTGTGACTTAAGTAATTTATTTTTACACAGAAAAGCGTGACTTAGGTCACACGAGATATGAAATAGTATAGATTACTTGTGACTTATGTAAGACTAATAATGCCCGGCGTTTAGCACCCTTGCTACGCTCGGGCTCTAATTTCATGCCCTGCATAATAGAGTAGGTAATGAAGTCACACGTATCGTAATGTACGGTAAGTGTCTAATTGGCAATTGCGTGCCCCTCCTCAATATAGAATAGAATAGTGTGAATATGTGCACCATATAAATTACAGACATAAATATGGACAATTTACAGGGTGATACAATGGGCGGTCTTATCGCTAAGAGCGATTTTGTAATAACAACCTCGGATGGATTAAAAAGGGTAATGAAAAAAATACTGTATGTAGTCTGTGGTGTGATATGTCTATTATGGACAATTGAAATGTGTATACAAGAGTGTAGGGGTTCGTAATTTAAAATGAGATAATCTATAGGTATCTACCTGTACATAAATTCAGACCCTTTTCATTTACTTGTAAGTTATCAAGTCGTTAACGTTATCGTGTCCCAAAATCTGAAGTAACGAACATAACGAGTCTTTGAACAGCTTCATGGCGAAGATATACGAGTATCTTAGAAGTCCAAACATCCATTATTTGTTCTATTGTCTCACAAGCTAGTGGAGCGACGAGCTAACAAAGGAATGTTGAATGAGACAGTATGGTCGATAGAGTAACTATCTTAGCATTCTGATTCGTGTGGATATTGTTTGAAGTTAAATTTGGAGCGGGTATTTTTTTTGAGTAATAGTTTGTTGAACGGTAAGTAGCCGAAATAAATATGTATTTAAAGAATGTCTTTCTCGTGTCAACTATGTGAACTCAACCTACTCATTGGTGTGCAATTACACACAACAACAAACTGCTTTTCGCCAAAAATTTGAATCATTAAGTGCCCTTGTTTTACCTGTAAAAGTGATTTTCCTTTGTCTCGTAGCTAAAGTAAAAGTTTGTAAAGAATTCAAGAGCATGGGTAGCTTCTTGAAACTCGCTAATAACAATACTCTAACATCTTTAAGACGAATTGCTGTTTTTGTGAATTGGTGTTTTGAAAAATCAAACTCAAAAGAAGTCATTTATTTCAAATATGCACATAAAAGGTGTGTTAGAATTTATTCTACTTGCCCCAAAAGGTAGTTTCGTATGGAGAAAAATGGGCAAGAAACTCCACCGTTATCCTTTTAAATTTTTACAATATTTTGTATACATTAATTATATAATTATTGTATGTGAAGACGATACACCTTGAATAAAATTACTGTACCACAATAGGTAAAAATAATTACATATAAAGCAATGACAGGTAATTATGTAATGCTCACATTGATTTTTGTAAATAACAAATATTGTTATTCTAATAGTTGATGATAAAGTCACCAATAAAAACCCTACTTTACCATCGACATTTTATAATCATTTCGTTTAGCCATTATGGAACCAAACATGCTACAACCAAAAAAGGCATTCATAAATATTTTATAGAAGACCTTTTTTTATTCATAAAACAGACATCGTTTGACTTTATTAACCTTTCAAGGCAGGACTTGGCATATTGTAACATTTCCCGCTGAATGAATATCAAATGAACCGAATAATTACAGTATGAAAACTGGACAAATGATTTAACCTGTACGGAAACAGCGTACGTAATTGTTTGACCTTCGACCTTTGTGTACCAATTATGATATATTATGAATGAAATCTTGTTTAATTATGAAATAGGTTGAGCAGTAAAAATAGCCAAAGCATTATATTATATTTACGCTAACGTCCTGAAAATTTAAATGTTGGAAAATAGCTATTTAGTTTTTTTTTTATTATCATAGCATCGATATACCTATATTCCTAAAAAAGGGCTAAATTAAAAGGTAAAAAAGGGCTAAATTCGGACTCATAATCTGCCTAACCATTTCCCAAAAATTTTTTGGGTCCAGTCTAACCGGACGTAGCTGAATACCAGTATTTTACGGAGAGCAACGGCCTCTCTGACCTCCTCAACCCAGTTACTGGGTAACACGATACTTGAATACTTGGTAAGTCTGTTTGTTAGACTGTCGGGCTTCTGACGACCCGTAACAACTATCAAAGATCCACGAATGATAGCTGGTAGTTGAACGTTCTTAACGAGGCATGGAGGGGTCTCGGTATGTAAAGATGGTCACCCATCCATGGACCGACGGCGGAAAGCGTAGCTTAACCTGGTCGACCGACCCATGTGGCTGTTATTACTTAGCCACGAGTCCCTAGGGGAAAATCGGACTGCGTGTTTTTATTTGAATTTGCATCATAACATTTTTAAGGATGCTTGGCCATGATATTTATTTGTATATTTTATGTATCTCGTTCTCTTTTTTAAATATCTACGCCCAGTTTCTGAAAACCCTTTTGAATGATTACTAAATCTGCTGTATTACCTCATAACATTAATAGATTTGATTGGTTGTGGTACCTTTAATCTAGGTACCACCGTCCGCACAATATACTGATTTGCGGTTTGTTGGTGGGTAAAATTTGCGCATCGAAGATCGCCCTTATTGCTACGACATATAGGCGCTGTCAATGACAAATTTTAGCACTAATGTGCGGTTGAGTGTACCAATCAATTTCCTTAATCTATTCCTGGATGATCAACGCAGTTTTTGCATGATCAATGCGGTTTTTGCACGATCATTGCGGTTTTCGCACGATAGATAGTCGGAAAGCTTAGGTTACGAAAAGCAATATCTACGTTCCATCACCCGAAGTGTAACGTACTAGCACACTATGAGTAGTTAAAGCTTTGTAAGGTTAAGACCGTTTTCTTTTTCACAATAGGTATTAGATTTGGTTACACAAAGAATCCATTAGTGGACACTTAGATACTGCTTGTGTATTGCCTTTAAGTATTCGTTCATTAGTGATGTTCTGGAATAGATGGTCGGTGAGATCTTTGTGAATGTTTGGGTGGTTTTGTTTATTGGTGAAACAAGCCCTTTATTTCACCAACATTATCCAAAACGTTGTTTTTGAGTTGTTTACCTTTTATTCCGAGTTTCTTTTTTCCTTTCATTCAAACGAAAATAGAATTTATGTAAAATAAGGTGTCAGATAATTTAACCGAGACATGGGAAAATCGTGCTTGATTAGCCAATTTAAATGCTGTTTGAAAGTGTAAGATTTGAATATCAGACGTTGCTTCCAGCGTATTGATTCGATCAACGTGTAGCTAATTATGAACATGATCAAAATAAGACAGATGTATATGTTAATATGTGTAGGTTGGCATTCAAAAAGTACGTTCAGTTACAATAAGGCCCTGTATACAGACACTTTTTTCTTGCAGTGAAAAATTACAGCTTATTCACCGTGTGTAGGCACAGCCGCCAGAGTTATATGGAAGCTTGTTGACCTTTTTTCTACGGCGCGGTTTGTACGCCGTACTGGAAAGAAACCATACCGTGTACAAAGGGCCTTAAGAAAAAATAAAGGCGAAAAAATTTTAAGTCTCATACTAGTCTAACCCAACGAGTAATAAAGACGGCAAAAGAACAATATAAAACACGCAGTCAGAGTTCCTACTCAAGAAAATTGACGCCCTTACAAACCCTACCGTTTTCACCGAGCATCCAAATGCCGCGTCCTATTTTACATACCACCTAAAGCTGCGTATTCACTTGTGATGACAATAATGCCAGAAGGTGAAATCAGCGCTATGGCACTGTCTCACATAGGGTCTTAGCATTATGCTGAGCGATGGCTGATTTACGTGGATGTGACGCATTTTTTCCCGTAACATGTTATTTTCTTTTTGTTTTTTTGTTTACGCTTCGTGTTTGCCGCAAATGAACGTTATTTCTTTGTTTCTTACTTAATAATGTTCAAATTCAATACGCAATCTCATTTCGGCGACAATCAATTTCAAAAACTTGTCAAAAATATAGGTAACTTGATTGTATTTTTGACAGATTGAGACTGAGATTAAAATTAAAAACTTCTTAAAAATACGGGAATCGACCCTCAGTTCGATGAAAAAAAAACTTGAATTCGTTTATATTAATTAAATTATCTATTAAAACTAATTTAGGTCAGTGTTTCCTATCTTACTACTCTTAGAAGAAAGATCGAAACAATCTTAGAGTTCACATTAATATTTTAAAGTCCATATCCCGGTAAGGCCAGACCATGCATGCTTCTTCATCCATGCTTAGTGTCAAAGGTGTCTTTTGAGTCAATGATAAATCGAAAACAGTAATATCTGTTCCATGACATAGAGATTTACATTTGATATTATAAAGATGAAATTAAAGGTTTTATTTCTTTACGATACTCAGAAACCTAAAAATATCAAACGAGGTCAATTTCTTAGATTATATTACAATTCGGAACAAATTGATACCCGCTACCCCAAGTCAGTCAATCTCTCGAGTTCAGTTTTCACGTGAAAATTATCTGGCTATTTGTGAAACGTTTGAAATATTGATGTAAGGACAGCTCACTGCATCTGATAAAACTAATATCTGAGAGTCAACAAATATTACTGACTTCATGAGTTGGACTCTTTGATCTAGTGGTCGTTAGTGGAGTGCCACTGTGTGAACCGAACCCAGGCAGTGGCCTGGGTTCGGTTCCTAGGTCGGACAACCTACTAATATTTGGTTTGACGTGAAGACGTCTTTTCGCTAGATAAAAAAATCGGTAAAAATCGCTGTGGTAGGTACATTCAAGTTGATTCTATCAGCAATTTCTGAGTAACATCCTGTAGTTTGAATCTGTGCTCGGTTAATTGCTATAGATTCCTTTAAAAATGTAATTAAAATATACATCACCTCTGTCAACCTCTTTAAGGAAAATAGACATCGGCCGGGGCCTACCATACACTTCTCTGCCAAGAGTACAGACGTGAATTTATGTTGTATTATGAATCCAATTATTACAATTCACGACCAGAGTGCCTACTCTGGCATTCCCAACACCAAGTGAACACTTACCTTAACACCAAGGGTCACAGAGGTTATTAGCGCATTCTTTTGTTTCCAGGAGCGATGACCTCGCACCCCAGGGAGGCCTGAAAGATGGCGCGTGCGGCTGCCGTATGCCTATTCACAGCTCATTTCCTGGGATGCATTATTGGTAAGCGTTTTTGTGATGTTATCTTGAGTGCGTGGCGCGTGGGAGATTTTATTTGTTTTTGGTTCGTTGAATGAATGGATGTAGCTATGGAAAGTGTTATTATGGTCGAGGTGTGTTTGACTTTTTGTTTGCGAATAATTATAGATAGAGGATTTTGAGTGGTACAGAAATTCAAAAGCAAAGTTCAGTTCAACAGGAAAAAAGAAATCTGAAAAGAAATAAAGCAAAGTAATTTTCATACCATGAGTTTTATTACTTCTATAAATCTACTTCAAAGTACACATTTTTACTATAACAATTATGAAAATATTATTAATGTTCCAAACTCACGCTTTAATACTACAACAAGCTTTATAGCAAGTTAAATAAAAAAGTATTAAAATTATAATTATGGAAGTTTCTGAAAAAACCTTTCAACGTTACGAGAATAACGTGCTGTTGAAAAACCTTATTCATAATAAAAAATCTAAAAATTAACAACGTCTCATAACTTTTTGCTTGTAGGTACCTACATAATAATGAGTGCTTTGTAAGCACGAAGTTCGAGACACTATGTCACTCTGTCTATAAGCCTAAATAGTATAGAATACTCTTCATTACAAAATAAAAATAAACGAAAAATTGTTTATTCACAGAAATTATATTTTCACATAATATTATTAATAGTTTTTCTCTGCCAAACTGCAAAGTAGTTTGTTGGTAGATGTACCTCTTATTTCTTTTTTAAAATGTATAATACCTACATCATTTACACTTTTTGACCTAAATATACGCTAAACTATCTATTTCTTATATTTTGACCTGCAGATTTAAAAACAGACATACAAGTTTTTTCGACAGTAACTGGTGGCTTACACAAAACTCATTAAAGAGGTAGTTATGTATTTTATCTTTAAAAGAAGTGTGTGTGATACAACCGTTTATATCGACTGGTAGGTTTTTAAAATAGTTGGAACTAAAAAAAATCTAGATCTTCGTCCATAATAGTTATTACAAGAGGGCACTGCAAATCTTCTCATATTATTATACGCCATATTATGTACGCCATGCAAATATTACTAATCCTACTAATATTATAAACGCGAATGTTTGTGAACTACTGAAAGGATTTGGATGAAAAAATTTGGTACAGAGATAGTTTATAACCAGGAATAATACAAAGGATAATTTTTATCCCGATATTCCCACGGTATGGAAACTTAAACTCAAACTCAAAACATTTATTTCAATTAAACTATATACAGGCACTTTTGAATTTTCAAAATTAAATAGTCGGTCAGTTAGAAAGTTGAAGCTAGTTACTGGGCGCAGCTGATTTAAAAACGTAGAAATTTTGCACAGGGTAGCACAATGGGCGATATTATTGCTAAGAGCGTTCACACAGCCTTTGGATGCATTAAAAAGGGGAAAGACAGACAATACTAAATACGAATAACGACGGTTGAAGACATTCTTAAAAGTATTTTTGTCGCTACAATTCAAGTAAAAATGATAGAGACAGCACTAGTTTTAGCGGTGAATTAAAATCTGAACCTTAGACGCAAAAGACGTAAATAGGTATTTTCTGGACTTGCTCGTTCCATCATAGACCTCATCCATCGCTTTCTACTAGGCGAGATCGAGGTCAAAAACTAACCCATTTTGCAATAAAAAAATAAACAATACTGATTTCAGTTCTTAGATATAAATCGCAAGAACGAGCTCTATTAGATGGAATAATCATTTCAAGATTTAAGCTATGTTTTATGGCAGTATATCCAACCCCATCCCTATGTACGCTTATTTGACTCATAATGTTGTTTACCTCAGACTATCAGTACAGAAACTGAGTTGCGTTTGTGTATTCGACTATAACTTTTCACACGATTTCTGAATTAGAATTTGGAGTAGAGAAGAATTTTTTTAAACTCTCACAGCTGCATTATTGGTGACTTATTCAATGTAGCCCACGAAATTTTAAATTTCTTCCGTTTTTTGCAAAGAAATGTTGAATTTCACTAAATTAAAAAATGGCGAATTCTTCAATGTAAAGTAGAGTTTAACAAGTTCTCAACTTCAAATTCTCAATTCGGAAACCAAGTAAATGAAGCTGTCATAAAGCCTGAAAATGATTAAAAGCAAAATATAATTTGAAAACAGAAGTGACAGGTCTCATTTCCTACTTCCGTCAGACAAATGACGTGCTAGTTACACGGTCAATTGAATCGGCCGCAATTACTGTCAGTCAAGATTTTATCATTTCAGTTTGAAGCAGGCAGAAAAACAGGCAATGCAGGTACGATATATCTACTTGCGACAGACATGGGGCATAAATTTTTCATGAGCGTAATAAAAATGAGTAAGGGTGTGGACTCACGACCGAGTCTTAAAAAGTTAGTAAGAGACTTATCATGTTTCAAAGAAATCTGAGATAGATCCTGTAATCTTAAAACTGAAAAATGAGTCTAGCCGACTTTCACTAATCCTCATCTTTAAAAGTAAGAATGAAATACTGTTCGTTGGTTAGAGCTTCACTTGAGAACGACTGGACCAATTTGGCTACTTTCTGTTTTAAAATGTACGTAATGGTCCAAAAATGGACTGACTGAATGGAGGTGACTGAAAAATTAAAAAATTCGGGAAAAACTCTAAGTGTTTTGACTAAGGGATTTTTGTTTGAAATCAGGACCATATTGCCCCGACAGGGTCTATAATTGATTCGATGTTTTAACATACCAACTATCATGTACACATTATGAAATGCAATAAAGTATTGAGTATTGAAATTGTGACAGGATACCGTCTGTAATGTCAGATAGTTAAATGTGATGCTGTAAAGCTGGCATAATAATAAGAAAGCACACCCTAAGTATTGCTGCTAAGACATTTAATTCGAGTTTGTGAAAAAGCGGACACCGAACGTTCGGCATTTGTCGAACATAAATCGGTCATCTGCACCCAGCTTAAGAGATTCTACAACTCCGTTGCGTAACCAACTCTCTATAGTAATAAAGTGTCAGTAAATTCACCAGCAAAGCTGAGGGATCATAATTTAAAATTTAGCACTTAATCAAGCTTCAGCTGACAATCACGATTTATGTCTCCTCTGTGGACATTTCATTTTCCACTCAATTACTTTCCTCTGGTCTTTAAGAGATAATGCGATTAATTTTTAATCTGATCAGAAGGTATAATTAATCTTATGGGGATCGCAGCAGTCCGACAATAAATTAATGAAGTTATCATTGCTTATTGTTGCTAGAGCCTGAATATTTAAAATTACTGTTGACTTACGATTGAAACGAGCAATCATTTCGGAGAGAGTTTTGTTTTTGTGTTCTTTGTTGATCGGATGTGTTTTGTTTCTAGTTTTATGAAACGACTGTGGGGCGTGGTATGAATCACAATAATTTAAAATAATTTTTACGATAATATTTCGAGTAATTTCATAATTTTGCTATGGGTTATGTTTATTTTTACCCGACCACGGCGAAGCAAAAAGGAAGGTAATGATTATGACCGGAATGTGTGTATGTATGTTCATCTGTTCCCTCATAACTTCTAAACTTATTATCTTAATTTGACAAATGAGGTATTGTTGGAAGCATCTTGATTGTCTGCTAGTTATATGATGTAATTTCACATTACATTGAATATGACGCCCTCTAGAGGACATAATGTCATGAATTAAAACAATTGGAAAAGTGGCATATAACTACGGCTATCCTCTGAATATCACTATGAATATGAATTAAATATATTAAAATATGTTACGTGCAAGATAAACGATAAATACGAATACGAATACTTTATTTATACGATAAATATTCGATAGTTTGTACAGAGGCCAGCACATGAAGCTACCCCAATCTATCAAACTTTCCCAATTGAATATGAACCTTATTCCTTTGTAGTAAGGTTGAAAATCTATCAAAGAAATTTGACAGATTGGGGTAGCTTGATTTGCTGGCCTCTGTACATAACAATTTCAGATGAGACTATTTTCTTGTTTCATACTTTATAGACCATAATTTTCCAGTTATTTATCCGTTGTACATACTAGACACCAGCATATTATGCTACTATAATATGTTAAGTTTCTTTAATAGATTTTTAACTTTTTCGCTAAAGCACAAATAATATAAATATAAAAAAAGGTTCAAAGTTGATTGGGAAAATTTTACAGTTTCGGGTAGCTTGATCTGCTGGCGTCTGAACACATATAATACGTTGCCATATCACAGTGGTAGTAGGTAATAATTTCATGACAGTTTAATTATAGTTGTCTGTTGACAGAGTAATGAGTTTCGCGTGATAAAATGTTTTTTTCATTAAACATAGTTACTTTTGCTTATTTATTTGAAATAACTGTTTCAACACGAATTCGTGCCTTGGAGGGTAGATAACTGCATTACGGACAAAGCCGACCAATGTTCCACTAAGATTGCGTAGCTGACGTAGCCGCTACGGCTCGTAGTCGCTGACGTCAGCGGCTACGAGCCGTAGCAGCTACGTAGGCAACTTCTTGAATAAAAGCTTCTTATGGGTTTCTGCTTTCTTATATACCCTAAAAAACTTGAATTATTAAAGTGGAGTTTAAATTTTCCTGTTTTGGAATCATTTATAATATTCAAAAAAAAATTAACCTCCGCACGTTTGCCCGCCTCCCTGTCGAAACATCCCACGCGTCGGAGTTGTTGAATAGGCGCAGTGAAGTCATTGTTTTAACAATGACAATAAAACAATGACACTGTTGTGTACACTTGGTGTACCGTTGACGTTTCGAGCACTTTCTCTTATGTACACTTGGTGTACACTTGAGGCTTGAGGGGACGGAAAGTTGCTGTCGATTATGTTTGTGAATTTATTCCGCTGAATGTAGGTAAATATCGTATAGAACACCAATTAACACTCATACAACTCCTGTTATTTTTCATAGAAGACACAATTTTATAATACGTTTGTAACCCAGTCAGATAATTAATAGACAGATAAAAATAAAATCTTTTGTGGTACGGAAATTAACATTAAAATGAAATTCCTCATTTTTACGATTCACTTCAGGGTTGAGAAATGTTCAGAGAACTTTAATTAATCAAGGAAGGACTTTAATCTAATTTGGAAAGTTAAAAAAGTGCTTTTTGTAACGTCGCCAAAATTAGAAGGAAAAATATTTTTCAAATTAATCAAAAAATTATAATGCCGTTAGTGGATTTCTTAATTATACGTAATTGTTAGCAGTTTATAAAAGAGCTGTTACACCAAACTTAAATGTTTTTCATTTGTAACTACTTGTCATTAAATCAAAATTAATAACAGAAAAATAAAACATAACGGGTGACCATGTGCTCGTCGAGCATGACAGAAATGTATTGTATATAAAGACAGAAAACTAATCTTTCATTCCGCGTCTGTTAGAATAACTTGTATAAAAAGATATTTTGATTTAAGTTCCTGTAATTATTATCAGAGCACTACAAAAAACTTTCATTCCAATACCGTTCCGATCCAATAACCGTTCGATTCTTGTTCATTCTTTCGACTGATTTCTTTCGATGATGCGATTGCTGTTTGACCTCTACGGAGCGTGAGAAACCATAATTGTACTCGTGCAAAAAACTGTTCTTTCGGAATGACCTTATCGCTTAGAAATCGAATAAAAGGATGTTTTTTGGGCTATGATAACATGATATTTCTATGCTAGATATTTCTCGAAAGTAAAGATATGCACTTGTATACACTTGTATACACTCGTCGTAAAAAGGTATAAATGTGTATCTTGACATGATTTTATCTTCTATTTAAATTGCGATTGCCAAAATTATACAGAACATGAAAAGTAGGGGTAGTAAATTAGGGGACAAATAGCGTTTGGGCGAATTTCACCAAACTTTTATACATAGAATCAAGTCTTAAAACGAGAATAAATTTAGAATTTTTGTCAGTTTTTCTAAACTGTTAGCCGTCAATTTTATTCCTCGGATTAAATATAAATAAATCGGGGAAATAAATTTGGGTAAATCAGCCCTTAGCCTCCTTAAGAGCGTTTACGCCGTACGGCATTTCATACAAAACTTTCAAGCCCTTGTTTTTCGAAATGAATGAACGGATTTTAATGAAACTTTATACACATAAGCAAGATACAAAGGTCTAAAAAGTTAGCTGAGAACATTTTCGAAAAATTGTGTTACAGCCAAATTAGACCGATTTTAAAGTTTCCATAGAAACAGAGATTTCCAGTTATCTTTTTTTAAATAAGACATTTTGAAAATGTATGTTCTGTGTTGTTCTATGTGCATAGTTGGGAAAAGGCTAGGCAGATGATGATGATTTCGAAAATGTTCTCTGCTAACTTTTTAGACCTTTGTATCCTGCTTATGCGTATGAAATTTCATTAAAATCGGTTCATTCATTTCGAAAAACAACGGCTTGAAAGTTTGTATGAAATGCCGTACGGCGTAAACGCTCTTAAGGATAAGTATAATAATATTTCAGTAGGTATTAATAATACGATTTTGTTCACAGTATGCCGTCAAGACAGTGGCAACAACCGACCGCGAGACCAAAGCACAGTATCGGAATCTTCCAGAAGGTTCAGGACCGAGTTCCTGGAAGACTGGCCTCAGACCCCTGGCGCACCATACTTTGACCCCAGCACACCTGACAACGTGACCGGTCTTGTAGGACACCCAGTCCTTTTGCTGTGCAAAGTGAAAAATTTACAAAATAGAACTGTGAGTTTTTTTTTTTTTTTGTCAACAGAGCTACCTACTACCCGTGTCCTAATGGGGGATTTACACTAGGCCGCCGTGCAGCTGGTCGCTTTGCAAATCGCCTCATAAGCCGGATCACCGCCTCATTTACACAGGTTGCAAAAAATCGCAGGTGACTAGTGTATTTTGCATCAAAATGTCGACCTTCATGCGGCGGGCGATTGCCAGCGACAAAAGAAGAGTAAATTTTCGTCACCCGCCGCATGCGACCTGTCGCCGCACAATAAAGTCAAAACCTACTTTGGAATTTGGGATATAAGTCACCGCGTGCGCCCTAGCCGAATTGCCATTTAGACAGTCGATTTTCGCCGTGCGGTGAACATTGTGCGGATTGTAGTCACCTAAGTAAAGCCCGCATAATGGAAAATAAAATCATCGCCATCGTTTATATGAATTATGACGTGCAAAAGCGACTTGATTGATCGCGTTATCGCGGAACAGCTCTGATTAATCCTTCGGTGCAAGCAAGCATGTTGTTATGTGTGTTGTTATAAGTGTGTGGCCGCTATTAGTCACATCTTTTTCTCTTGACATA
The DNA here is from genome assembly GCA_963669345.1 of Gortyna flavago. NCBI lineage: Eukaryota > Metazoa > Arthropoda > Insecta > Lepidoptera > Noctuidae > Gortyna > Gortyna flavago. The sequence goes on from OY770129.1 coordinate 15,913,478, forward strand.
CATTTAACTCAGATTATTTTTGCAATTCTGAAAAATATCCCCACAGTACATATAAAAGCAATTTAGCTTCTAAATGTTAGGAACAAATACATCAAAAGACTAAATATCAAGCTCTATTTCCGATTTAGCTAATGCTCAGACTGAATAGGGACCACTGGCTGGAGCTTCAAAGTCCTGTCCTTTTCAGACACAGTTTCCGTTCATACTTCTAGGATGAATAGTGAGTTAGTCGTATTGAAATCTGTACTAAACTGTAGTGTTACATCATATATGGCAGTTTTAATGTACAGAATGATTGGCCTATTGAATATTCAGTCGGAGTTTGAGATAGGAATTAATTGATTGTGATGTTTTGTTTTGTGCTTTTATAGTGACAAGGGTCTTGTCTATAACGATTTAGATTAGTTTAGGGATCGTTGATGTTTTCATCTTCATCAGATACTAATAGTTCAGAACAATGGCAATAAAAGAATCGGATTTTTATTAATTTAATTTATTGTTAACGAGAACTGTGGTGGCCCAGTGGTAACGACCGCGACTTACGTCTAAGTCGTAGGTTCGATCCCAGACGCTTTAATATTTTGTAAAATATTTCATTATCAATGCTCTCAAAACCATGAAGGAAAACATCATATGGACAACGGCATGTCCTAGAACAAAAAAATCGAAGACATTATTGTCATATCTACCAACCCGCACTGAGCCCGCGTAGTGGATTTCCGCAAACTCCCTCTCAACGAGTGGAGGCCTATATGTCCCAGCAGTGGTAATATTATAAGCTGAAAAATAAAGGACATTAAACATACTTGCAATAATCATCGAGAGTTTTAAAGATATTTTTTTTTTAGTTTGTGCCAAATAAATATATTTTATATTTTTCTTCCTTTCTTTTTAAAGCAGCCATTGGATGTAAATAACAGATTTTAGTTCAAATAAAGCAAACTCAAAACTTAACAGCTCCATGAATCCAGCATATCCAAATTCCAGCAATTTAAGCAAAACTGCAGCAGAACAGATCAGGTTAACAAAATTTGTATATGTGCACAAAGTTATGATTAAGTTCTGTTCAGAAACAGGTGTCGCAAGATTGTTTAGTTGTATAGAAACTGTAATATCAAGCTAGAATATAGGTATCGCAGTTTTCGAACACAGTTCTCGACTTTACAATAAGCAATTTCCGATTCGTGTAGAACTCATTTCTGCAACGGAACCCAAAGCGCTTTGGGAGTTGAACGGCAGCCTTGAAATTACCCAACTTAGGTACTTGTTATCTTTAGAAATGTTACCATCAAAATCACATACCATAAAGAGTTTTCTGTGTTTTCATTTCTGCGTGCATCTCAATTCTTGATGAAAACCATTTTAACTAATACGGATAGGATAAGGAACACTATATTTTTTTTGGCAAAACTGTTTTGGAAGTTATCAGAGTCGGCCTTAGCCATGCAGGCTACTAGTAATGTGATTTAGTAATCAATAGACTTACTAGATGTTTTAATGTGGCCAAAACCAAACAAATCATCATCAAAGACTGTTTGTATTGGCGTAGGCCCCCGTATCAGGGCTTCACAATAGAAAATACACTCTTGCGTTTTTATTTTACATTCATCGTCTAAATGTCATCATCATCTGCCTAGCCTTTTCCCAACTATGTTGGGGTCGGCTTCCAGTCTAACCGGATGCAGCTGAATACCAGTATTTTACATGGAGCGGCTGCCTATCTGACCTCCACAACCCAGTTACTGGGTAATACGATACCCCTTGGTAAGACTGGTTGTCAGATTTTCGGCTTCTGACTACCCGTAACGACTGTCAAAGATCCACAAATGACAGCCGGGACCTACGGCTTAACGTTAAAAATCATCATATAATCATCATTATGTATTCATCGTCTAAATATATTGTTACTTTTTCATTTACCTTAACTAAATAAATGAAGTTTAAATTTTAAGTGTTTTTTTTAATATCTTTACTTGCTTTTTCTGTCAATACCATTGTCATCATCACAAGTTTAGATAATCTTGGTTAAACATACGAATAACTATTTTCTTGTTATCATTGTTCGACCCATCTCAAATAAGTTAGACAGGGCAATCCATTGGATTAGTTATCGCGATGCCATTTTGATTAACCGAGCGGTATTTCTTAGGTTATTCGATAAGTTTCATGTACTTCAGTTTGTAATGTATGTTTAGATGAGAAGTTTGGTATAATAGTGTTTGAATTGGTATTGAAATTCAGTTTACTTTTCATCTATCAATATTTTGGATTTGAACGCTTAAGTTTATTTAAGTAACTTTTAGGTCCTAAATTTACTTTACACACATAGTTAGAATCACTTCTAAGACTTCGCTTCGTCATTATATATTTATGACGGTTCCTTAATTTTCCTTACTTTCTTTAAAGAACATGCTTTCTTTAAATAAGATAAATTGTAAACGATTTTTCACATCAGTTGGTTAAAATTCTGCATACGTCATAATGTTTTTTACTCACTAGTAATGTTGATTTTCTTTAATTGGCGTTGGTATTTGCGTAACACACTATCAGTAACAATAGCTTTAATTTTGACAGTACAACAACATTCATTGCGTAATTTACGTTGTTGAGCAGACAAATTTTTCGAACGTAGGAAGCAATGGATTAGCAATACCCTTCAAAATGATTCAGATTGAGATTGATAGCGTGTTTAGACAATTGGGTTCAAAGTGCCGGAGGGAAGTTGTTCCGGCACACACTTTGCAAAGAAAAGAGAAAACAATAAATGAGAAAATCTACGTCGCAAACCGTCGCACCATCGGCTGACGTCCGTCACGAAGACGTGTAAGAGTCTTTTTGTCTCATAATGTTATTTTTGTCGTGCAGGTATCTTGGGTCCGTCACCGCGACATCCACCTGCTGACGGTGGGCCGCTATACGTACACGTCGGACCAGCGCTTCGAGGCGCAGCACAAGCCCCGCTCCGAGGAGTGGGCGCTGCGCATCCGCAGCCCGCAACGCCGCGACTCCGGCCAGTACGAGTGCCAGATATCCACCACGCCGCCTATAGGGCATGCTGTACATCTTAATATAGTAGGTCAGTGATCAAAGCTTCTTAACCTTTTTGTGAAGTTTTACAAACATCTATTATAGATATCGAATAGAATAAGTGTAAAAATAATAATTTGGTAATAAACTTGGAACTAAAAACTGACTGTAATTCAAGACAAGTGTCGTGCTTTCCTATAATTTTGATGCATGCGAGATCTATGTTATGTCAAAGATTTTGAGTTAAAGTTGTGTATGTGTTTAGTTTGTAAGCCATAAATAAATAATAGTCGAAAATCGTACCACAATAATTTCTGTGGAAAGTTTTTGAAAAATTTCAATGTGTTAGTTTTGAGAATGAATTTAGTTTATGTTAGTTTATTCTCAAGAATTCTAGTGTTTACTACTAAAATAAGCATCTAAGGTCTTGTTTCCGTCCACTAAAACGTCATCACGATCATGAATAACTAGAACACTAATTCCCACTTCCAAAGTACTTCTAAAATACTTACCCATATGCATTCCTATTTGGATATGTTCCAATTACTCTGAATGAGGTCCATTCAAACTTGGATTCGGCTGCCAAAATCAGGGCCATTCGAAACTGTCCAAAGATTGTAACAAGCTACGTTACTGTACCATATTTTTCACAAGAATCTAGAAAATACTTTGTAGCCAATAGACGTTTGTGAATTGGAAAAATTCTTGGCACTAAACTTGAATTCAACACAAATAGCTCGATGTCACGGTAGATCACGGAAAAGTAAAGAATGGAACGAGCATGAGGTCAATTGGTGATATTAAAACTGGTGTCTCATCTTCCTTGGATTCTGCTGTATTTACAGCATTCATAGTTAGGGCTTTTCTTGTTACAATCTGTAAATTATTATTTTAATAGTAAGATCTTAACTGAGTTATTATTCCTTTAAACGATAAGAAAGTATTTTCATAATACTTAGTGACACCAATAATTTGTTGGGAGATATTTTTATAATAAAACATAATAAGGTAAATTCTAAAATATCCCGCGCACCCCGCAATGGCTTTTGATTGTAAGATATCGAAATCACGATCGACAAATGTGATAATTTAAAAAGGTCTTAAATAAAGTTACGGTTTTTTAAGAATGAAAACTGGTTTTACAAATGAGAAAAGGCTCAACCGTGAAAATTATGGTTTTTAATTTTATAGCATTTTTAACTATTTGTAACTTTGTAAATATTTGTATCTTTGTGTGAATAATTTGCCACTATTGAGCTATACACAGTACAGTATACATATATACAGTACCTTTGCAAGACCAATATGGATTATATGACATAAACTTAAATCTTATAACTCCATTAGCGCTTAAGACTCCATTTATAATACCTATTTCATTCGTGTTGTAGCTCAAAGAACGTAGAGTTGCAGACACTTTCGGAAGCAACTTTAGATAGCGAAAAACCAAACTTAAATAGAACACTTTCCTAAAACTATTGTCTGCAAGGCTTGTGTTTCACACTCGCATCGTCTGTTCAAACTTGTTATCATTACAACCAAACCACGATAGTGGCAAAACTGTAGATGGAAAGTGAAGAGGTGACCCTACAGCTGCATGAAATGGTCTTGTGACAGCAACAAAATACAAAGTGAGCATGATATGGTCGGCTTCTTCCGCGTCGAGTGCTTTAAGGCACAAAATACAGAGAGTACAGAAGTCAGTCTACATACAATACAACGCACACATAGACACCGCTTACGGACACGATTTCTCGGCACAGGTAGGAACAGTGCGAGCGCGAGTGCCATCCGCTTGAGACCCAAATATTACGTAAGTTGAAAACATGACTTTTTCTTTGTGTAGATATTGTGTTGTTTTTAGTGTCATTTGATAGGTTTAGGTCTAAAACGGATAGGGCAAAATAAATTGTGTAAATAGGGTAATCCGTTTACAACTTTACAACAATAAAACAAACAACTAGATACGAGTGCCATTACCACGATAGTTTTTGTGCACAAGCCAAAGTTGACAACCCTCGCGCGACCGCCGAGCGTAGGTATGAAAAAAAAACATACATGTGATTGACTTCTGTACCTTTCTGTTTTGTGCTAGAGGTCGGTAGGATAACCGCATGTTAGCCACGACGCGCGACTGTCAAACGCTAACTCCACGTAACTTGCACACTTTGTGTGCGGCCACATTTTTGTCTCTGCGGCGTGGTTGTGCACGCCTCACGAGCTCTTAACGCGATCCACTTTAGGACCTAAACTGAACTGTTCTTCTAATTCATACCATGACGTCAGTTTAACGATTCAATTAAGGCCATGCCATCTGGATACCTACCACGAGCTCTTAACGCTCATTCACTTTCAACGATTCAAATGACGCTGAGCGTATTGGACGTCATGGTACGACTGTGAGCGATGCAGTTTAAGAACCTAAACTGAAATGTCTTGCTTTTTAATCGTTTTTAAATAGATCATGGTAGGCCTCCTGAACAAATCCTAAAACATAATGTACCGTAGTTTACTTTGTCCGTGTGTTGTTCTATTATAATTTCAATCGATATTAAAGTTATTTAGTTTAGTACATTGTTTGTTTGCTCTTAGTTAGGAAACGGTGAGTAGATATTGTTTTAGGTTATCGAAAGTTTATTTAGTGTAAGTAAGGGTTGGGCTTCTATTTTATGTTTTGTGTTGATTTAAGAAACATTAAATATGAAACGCGGAATAGTTATTAAGTTATTACAACCGTTCAAAACTAAATATTAAATTTAATGCCTACTAGCAGTGCCCCACGGTTTCACCCGCATAAGTTTCGATCCCGTGGGAATATCGGCATAGTCCTTTTTTTTATTTAAGGATGGGAAATCATCAAATGAGGTGTCATTTGATGATTTCCCCGCTCTGGGTGGAGCGGAAGGGAGTGTCAGACTCTTACTGACTAAAACCCATCCGTGTTCTTTCCGTAGCCCTTTATGTTCCGGGGCAGCGGTAACCCTTTCGGACAATCCCGCTGCCCCGGCAGGCTTCGGCCCTGACGGGCCCCTTCATTGATGCTGACATCTCTATGTATTAATCCTGGTTATAAACTATCTGTGTGCCAAATTTCATCCAAATCAGTGCAGTAGTTTTTGCATGAAAGAATGACAAACATCCATTCATCCATCCTCGTAAACTTTCGCGTTTATAATATTAGTAGGATAGGATGAAAATCGTTTTTTTTTACGTGTGTACTGGCCATAAGACTATAAACACAATATGATATTGAACTCTATGGCCTTTATAGCTAAATACCTACTTTGTCCCAGTCCCATGCTAGACTGAAACAGAATGATGTCTTAAATTCGTTACTTCGTCACTAAGCACACAATTATAATAATTCGTAGTGCAAGCGGGCCCAAATGTTAGAAATACGTTTTTAAATTAAAAAAAAATCTAGAAGAAATTCGACCATTTTCCTTAAATTGCTTGAATATTACTATTATAACACACTACAATTAATACCATTCAAGCCTCCTTAATGCCTTCAAGGGAAGAAAAATATGTACCTAGAAAAATGTCCTTTCGCCTTTCTACCCGATGTGTAATGGAACCCTCGTGTTAAGAACAGCAGCTGTCTCTCACAAAATGTCAAAGTTTCCTTCGGAGTAATGAAGTAGAATTTCGTGGCAACTGTTTTTTATTAAAGGTTGCTTATTATCCTCCGCGTTATTGCGTTTTTGTGAGTGACGGGACGGTTATGTATGGAGCTGTGACATTACGTGTTTCAATATTCGATGCTCTATTGTTTGGTACGTTCGAAAAGAGTTTATTGCTCTGGTTGAGTTGTTGCCTTAAGGCGCCACTAGTCAATATTTTTTCCATACAAATTTCGGGAGAGTATTACTCCACTGTTTGACATTATGAATCCAAAGTTAAACATGATATCGTTTGAGCTTCTTAATAATTGTGTCTCTACGGAAACAGAATAGTAAAATAAAAAGCCATTAAAAAGTTATGAGCCAACAAAGATTCGTTTTTCTTGTTTTTTTAACCGACTTCTAAAAAAGGAGGAGGTTCTCAATTCGGATGTTTGTATTTTTTTTTTTTTATGTTTGTTCGCGCATAATTCCGTCGCTTGCCAACCAATTTGAAAAATTCTTTTTTGTTGGAAAGGGTATACTTCCCAAATAGTCCCATGAATTTTTTTTCGAAACCTGACAAGCGGTTTTTGAAAATTCAACAAAAATCTAAAAATTTAAAAGCAATATTTTGTAAAAGGTGATGAGCAGTTGACATTAGGTTATTGTAACTTACATAAATTACAAACTCTCCCACTAAAAAGTAAAAAATAAAAACTTTTTTACAAAAAAAACAACAAAAACTTAAAAAAAAACACTACAAAGTGCTAAATAACTTTAATTTCGGAAGTCGGTGCCAATAAACGAAAATGCAGAACCAACGACACCGACTTCCGAAATTAAAGTTATTTAGCACTTTGTAGTGTTTTTTTTGGAAGTCGGTTGTTCATTTGTAAAAAAAAATTATTTAACGTAACTTTGGGTGTAAATAAGTAATAAAAGAACTGTAGAATCTTCAAAACCAAAACCGTATCGACAAAGCTCAATTATCGAAGAGTTCAATAAACTTTTTTTATAATTGATTTATGCAGTGGTTTTTTCATAAAACTCGATTTTCCAAAGCACTTTTCGATGTTTTTTACGCTTCTATCAGTTCAGAACGGTGTTTCAGTGCGTGAGAACTAGACGTTGTGCATGTAGACTAGCGTCAAACTGCTCATCACTGATACTAGCTCTGTCCGACACGAAGCTAGGTGAGACAGCGTGATTTTTAGCCATGACCACCAGTGAGTTCGAGTTCGCGACTAGTTTACTCTTAAGTATCCTTTTTATGAAGACAAGTAACTGAAATAGGTACCTACCGAGTTTCTTTATAGTATTTTATTTATCAGATTTTATAATATTTTAGCAGTGGTGGCCCAGTGGTAACGGCCCGACTTACGAGTCGTATGTCAAGGGTTCGAACCCAGACAGGCGCTTTACTTTGTGTAAATAATTTCGTAACCACTGCTCTCAAAACGGTGAAAGAACATCTGGAGGAAACTGGCATTTCCTAGAACAAAAGACGTGCGACATCTACCAACTCGCACTTAGTCCGCATCGTAGATTTATTGATTTTGTTTTCAACTCTCGTGTCAGTCAGTGAGAACATTATAGGCTGATTATATAATTATTTTATTTATCATCTGCCTAGCTTTATCTTATCAGAATATCAGTATTTTACCACGAATGATAGCAAGAACACATGACTTAAAGTTATTTTCGAGGCACAGAGGGGTCTTGGTATGTAAAGATGGTTACCCATCTGCGGACCGACCATAGCAAGCGTAGCTTAACGTATTTTATCGACCCGTACGGCATTTATTATTACTCAGTGACGAACAAACCTCGTTCTAGTCTTTTCTGGGGGTAATAATAACAATCTTTCTAGTATATTATTCTTACCACAAAACTAGTGTTGTGTGTATCAAAGGGTTTAGAAAATAGGTTAACATTATTCGGTAAAATGTTGCCTGTACTCATGTTTATTTTAGTTCAAGTAGAGCTTGGTAAAATCAAGCAATCTAAAATATTCTTTTTTTAAATTTCGTTTTCTTATACATTTATTTTTGATAACTTAGCACGTGAGATGTTTTAAACATCAACGTGTTTTCAATTGTAAACTTTGGAAGAAGTTTTCACCCGCACGTGTTTTCTTGAGCAGAATTTATTTATTTACAAACTTAGCACAGTTTGCACTTTGCAGTTTGAAAATAGTTTTAGTTTTATTTGTTTAGGGATTAAGACAACTACAGTTCTTAAGTTTATAAAGATATTTCAGCAGTTTAGCAACCACAGGTAACAGAGGGGACAAAGTGTGAGAAGTTTTGAGTTTTATTTTGAAACTATAAACTTGTACTTTTCTATTATAAAACCATTGTTTTTAAGCTCAGAGCCATAGTTACGGCTGTTTTATTTCATTGTTTACATCATGAAAATAGTGACAGTAAGAGAGACGGACTTGGCCTTCGTTCAAGTTGATATTGGGTCTCAAATATTGATCACTATAATTGTTACTTAACCAAATGAAATCAGCCTTATTAATGGACCGACAGATGCGCCTAAAAAAATGAAATAAAATTGTTTATACTGTAAATAGGTTATGTCATAATATAACAAAAAAAAAAAAATAAGCTAGATGAGGTCGGCGTAACCTATTTGACTACTCTGAGAAGAAAGGCCGAAACATACCCAGAGAGTATTAAAAGGAACACAAGAAATTAGGAAACTGCTTCTTATAGACCGTGTAAAGATAAACTGTATTAGAAATATTTTGAAAGATGCGAGAAACAGGTTATTTTTATATAAAACTTTCTGTTCTAAAATTGCACAGAAGCGGAATTAACCCGCCAAAGAAGGTAAATCTATGCAAAACATAACAATGTGGTTTATTAAATAAGGCTATGTCGGTGGCCAAACGAGATGCTAATTTAATGAACCTTTCTTTTAACCAGCCTCAAACATACCCTACATCAAATACACGTAACCAAGTACCTCTAATTATCCCTTACTAATTACACATCATGTTTCTAACAATGTACTCAAATGTAAACCCGTTGTTCACAGAACCCGAGACCGAGATCATGGGTGGTCCAGACCTGTTCATTTACGCGGGTTCTACGATAAACCTGACATGTATTGTCAGACATACGCCAGAACCGCCCAATACTATTAATTGGACGCATAGAGGGAAGGTAAGAACACATTTTAATTATAATGTTATAGAGTTTACAGATACTTATTTATATTAACTTTATTGTACATAACATACAAAAATACATGAAACACTACAAAATATACAATGAGCGGCCTTGTCGCTTTCTGCGATCTCTTTCATGCAACCTAAGGATGGGCAATGATTTTCCTATACATAAAATGGATCTGTCGTTGGTGAAAATATTATAAACCTATACAATACACTAAAATAGATACATAGATAAATCATAGAAACAGAAATATATATATACTTACTAAATATATGAGCAACGAAAATAAAAGAGACTAGATGATTGCAGTAAGGACAACAAGATCACGACGACAAGTAGTGTTCCTTTACGAGTCTTTTGAACACATGTAACAACTGCGCCCGTTTTATAAACGCTGCTTCTTAAGAATATAAAGCAAGATATGAATTGCATCGTCTAAACACCGCATAAGTTTTAAGCGTCCCCGAAACGATCAATTGCAATTGTCAGTGTGTTGTGCCTTTATTCTCAATCGCTTCAATTGCATTTGTAGACGATCATTTTGCTCATCAATGTGTCAGGTAAAAATTGTAATTGATCATTTCGGGAATCCTTGATTGTTGCTACAACTCAGGATCTCCCAAATGCAATAAATAGTTCCATGTAAATCCGTGTAAAAGGCTTTACTCGTTTTCCGCAACGTAACGTGTAACCAAAACGCGATGTAGCATTTTGAAGATGAAAATTGTTGATGCTGCAAGCAGCATGTCTGATAATAGTTAATTTTACATCGAAAGTGATTTTTTCCCAGTAGTAACAAAAGTATTTAAAATTTTTCCTTCATGAACATCATTTCTTCATGATAAGTAAAATTAAAATATTAGCAGCGCCTCGCGGTTTCACCCGCATAAGTGTCGATCCCGTTTGAATATCGGGATAAAAACTATCCTATATCATTTCGCAGGACTCAAACTATCTCTATACCAAATTTCATCTAAATCGGTTCAGCGGTTTAAGCGTAAAGAGGTAACAGACAGACACACTTTTGAATTTATAATATTAGTATGGATTAAGGTTTTTGTGATTGATGGATGACTAAGGATGTGCCTGTCTGGACTTTAGCAGGACTTCTTTGTATCGTTAAAAACTACTTTAAGCTGCTTCTATTTATTTCTCGTTTACTTTAAAGTCACAACAGCTGCAAGTTAAATGCATTTCTTCGTAAAACTCTCAGAAATATGACATCGCAATAGAAATAGTGTAAGGTTAGAAATAAAATTCTGAGATATGATAGGAAAACTGTTTTCGTTGCAAAATGCGAATGAAAATATGAAAATTGCTTAGGTACTGGTTTCATGTTGAGCAGTATTAGATTTTCTCGGGTATTCGTCTTTATTTGATAAAGAGTTTTATTAAGGTAATACTACCCTCTATATTGCTGTGGATTTAAAATTTTAAATATGTTTTATTTTATTTTATTAATTTTAAGAAAACTTACAGCTAATACATTCGAGTAGTCAGAAGTAATATGTAGAAGAAAGCCAATTACAAGTTTCCACTTATATATATAGTCAGAGAAATTATATTTTTGCCAATAAAATTGCCTGTATCTTCAAATCACAACTGTCACTTTATGACAGTTGTATGAAATGGCTATAAGAGGGCAAATTGTCATATTAAGTCAATTTGATAAACAATAAATTTCTCTGATCGTACCTAGCTACCATAACTGCAGTACACAAGATGTTTAAAAATTGCAATTAAAAACACAACCCACGGCCCTACTATGTAAACATTATACTTAGGTACTTCAAAAATAAATTTACACAAGCTTATAGAGCTCAATAGTGTATTATAAAGTTTTTGAAACATAAAAAAGTAATGAAACTCCAACAAAACCCAATAAAAAGTTTGATTATCATATTAAAAGTTGTTTCTTCAGAAGTAAATAATCAATTTGTGTCATCCACAAACGAGATTCCCAGAAATCGGGATCGAGATATTTAATTCATGATTTATGTAGGAACGGTTTCGCATTTATCATGAATAATACATTAAAAGGAATGAGATAACAACATTTTTACTTTTTATTGTAACCACCATCTTATATACTACATATAAAATTCGAAGTCCTGACTGACTGTTATACCGCACAGCCTAAACCGCTGGTCCTAGAGACATGAAATTTGAAGGGTGTGTTCTTTGTGAAGAGTAGGTATCCACTAAGAAAGGGTTTTCGAAATTACACCCCTAAGAGGGTGAATGGGGGAGGGTGAAATTTCACGCGGACTAAGTCGCGACCAGAAGCTAGTTTGTTACATTTAATTTACCCGTTAAAGTCTACTACAAGACATGGGTTTTTCCTTCACAAACCTAACATTACTGGCATACAGGCATGATGTTTTATTACGTTATGTACCTATTGTAGCGAAATAAAACGCGGTGACTTCACAATTTCACTACCATTACGTATAATTTTGTTGTAAAAATAAAAAAATCGAAATACAATAATTTAGTATAAAAAAATAAAGAAAAAAGATGACTTTAAGATACCTTATGACGTTGGTTACAAATACGAATATGAATGAAATAGAAATACTTAAGGTTTTGGGTTTTGTAAAGACAAAAAATAAAGTGAGAATTTTGTTACATTGACGTGATTGCAATCAAGAAAATATTAGATAGATTTAAAGTTTGCGCGGTCCAAGGGAAAAAAAAGTTAAAATAGCACACCCGCCGTATTTGAATGATAAAAATTCACGCAATTTTTATAGGAAAATATATCTAGACAAACTACTATGAGAATAGAGTAAAAAAGGTATCTGCTCCCAAAAAGGGGGTCTTCGTGTCTGTTCTCGGGATCCTTGTAGATTAATAGAGCAGAGCAGATCCGCAACAGCAAGTAGATCTGCAACAGCTAGCTGCGGGCGCTCTTCTGGCGAACAGCTTATACTTCGTCTCGAGAGTCAGGGTAGGGTGAAAAATCGATCAAATCGGCTTGCCCATAATTCGGGCCTTATCCAAAAATGAAGAAAAATATGTTCACAAATAGTTTTTTAAATTTATAGATAACGAGGTACGGAGGAGTAAAACCCATTGCGACAGCAATTAAATTAATTCAACCAACTCAAATTCACAGTAAAATTTCGGCGTTAATATTCCACAAAAAACATGTTCCTCGTCACAAGGCTTCCTTTTCAAAGTCACCATGCCTACCGTGAAAAATGCCATCTGACGTAAATACGATTCGTAATTTGAAAGATTTCAGATGGAAATTTCTGGACAGACTATGGTTCAAAAAAAGGTTGAATATGAGTTTAGAAGGAGGATTAAAGCCAAAATTACCATGCAGGATTTGTTTAATACTGCACTATGTAAGGTTTTTTTAGAGATAATTAGTGATCGATTAATGTTCGCAAACTCATATTTTAGATAATACTCCACTTCTCTGTCACCAGCTAATGCATAACCTATAGAACTAACCATTTCATTTAAAATATGTAATAATAACCGTAAACTACAGTTTTATGCAAACATACAACGTCAGCCAGCAAGCTGAGTCGGTCGTTAGTTCGGGTGCTCCGGTTAGTCCGGGGTCCATGAATTGAGTTCTCATCCGATCTAGATTTGTATCACAGAATATTACAGAAGTTCAACTTCATTCAACGAAGGAAAACTGACGCGTACGGCGATCTTAACAAACACCAGTCGCAAATATGCATACACTCGCTGTAAAGTACGCGTCAAACTTTACGGGGGTTCTGAAGTTCACTACTCGCTGCGCAGGACCCTAAACCTCACCCCCGCTGACACATGAATTTGTTACTGCGCAACAACCCGCTTCATGTTCTGACCCGTCATCAAGTTTGCATCGGGCTTTTTAAGGAGCGTGTGTATGTGTGCGTGCGTTTTCATTTAGTGTATGGAGCGAACCTTCTATAATATTCTGTGTTCTAGTACTCCGGTCTATTATATGCCATAGGAGCGGAATGCTATTCCCGAAATCGCAATTAGACGTAAACTCGACGCATCCACATGTGAATACCGCTGTGAATTGGGATTAAGTTGATTTTACACTGGCCTGTTAACACCAAATTGGGTCGGAATTAATGGCATTGCTTTTAGCTTTAAGCTTGACTCCTACGAATTTGTAGCTGGTTAATAGGAATTTGATTAAGTTTAGGTGGTTTAGTGCTAGAATTTATGATAAAGTCCATTTATGTATTTTGTACCTACGTATATTCAGAGACAGGCCCCAACTACTTTGAAAGGAAATATTTAACTGATTCTGTAAAAAACTATTGACCTAATGATGGAAACTTTGTTTAAATGAATGAACCTCTTAAAACTTTTTTCGCGTCCAATGATGCACACTTTTTTTAATAATTGAGCCTCTTTTTAACTTTCTTGCTTTTTCTCACAGTTGGTCGCAGTAACTAAGCTAGAGACCACACGGGTTAGGTTAGAACTGTGACCAAGCACGCGCGAGCCAAGCGAGCGAAAGCAAGCCGTGCCTTGGCAGTTGATAACGAGTGCTACATCCATCACTTTAGAAATTATCTGCGGTTCAAAAAAGTGGCGCAACCGTTATACATATTACAGTGTTCAATAATATTTTTAGGAGCGCAAAATGGGAATTATTAGAGGTCCGATGCAATACATGCCTTATTTTAATATGGCACTCAGACAATTCAAATTTACAAACTCAGACGCTATACAAAGTCCAGAAGATTATACTGTTACTGTTAGCCTGCATCATCCCACTGCTGGGCAAAGGCCTCTCCCCATGACTTCCAGTTCTTTCGATCCAGGGCTAAAGTGGGCCACTGGTTTGTTTTGTCCAGCTCGTCCCGCCATCTTTTACGGGGTCTGCCGCGACGTCTTCTAGCTGTGTCAGAGCTCCAAGTGGTGGTTATTTTGGCCCAAAGCTTATTGGACATACGGCAGACGTGGCCAGCCCAGTCCCACAGTTCAGCTTAGCGGCTAGAAAATTATAGAAAACAGAAATATTTTATAATATGTAAATCAAATTTAAATTATTATGTATCTACCTATTCACATATTATTATTATAAATCGTCGATAGAACTGGATATTTTAACCTACGCCTTTCACAAATTAAATTACATAATACGAGTATTATGTAACTCTCTCGAGTAAACAAACGATTGAAATACTATCTGTCAAGAACAGACAGTATCTCTGTCGTTTATATCGTCACGTCTCTTGCGATGACATGGACATTACTATGCTAAGTTTATGACGAGAGATATCTTTTATGATCCATTTATCACGTAGATTTTAATACAGCTGTATTATTTTCTCCTAAGAGCAATGGTGGCCCATATGTGACGGCCACAACTTACGAGTGTATAGATCGTAGGTTCGAACACAGATAGACGCTTTAAATTGTGTAAATTATTTCATCACCACTGCAACCCTCACCCAAAACGGTGAAGGAAAACATCGTGAGGAAACCGGCATGTCCTAGGACACACATACCTACGGACTTTGATGTCACATTTGTTTTAAAATGTTTGATTCTAGAAGCAAACATTTTTTTCTAGGATCGAAGCCCGCATTGGGCCCGCGTGGTGGATTACGGCCCGCTCCCTCTCACGGAGACAAGGCCTGTGTCCCAGCAGTGGGAACATTGTAGGCTGTTTGATTTTCTTCTTTTTTGCGGGATAGGATTTCCTTAAATTTTTATACTATTTTCATGATTTTATTATTAAAATTGCATGTTTGTTATTATCATGTCATTGTATTATCTGATATACTTACGTGTTTTTGGTTCTTCGTTCACTTTACACTATAATATTAATTTCTATCGCGTGTTAAAACTTTGACTTCAAGCCTGTACATTATGGGATTGACTTCTACTCTCTCTCGAGATGCATAAAGTTTCTATATTAAATAATGTTTTCCCTGCACTCAACTTTCAACAACCCAGCATAAGTTTTCTTGCACCGCTTAATCTCAAACTTGTTTGCCAAGTCAGCACTTCTAATTTCTTACTCCGAACTAGAACTATGAAGTAACTATTATTATCTTTTATTGTGAAACAGATTGTTAATATCTTAAGTTTTGTTTTACTACTAGGGATTGGTTGCAGTATTATTCACTTGTCGAGAAATCAATCAATGGGGAAGGTAAATATCAAAATGGCGCTGTCGTAGCTAGATCTCAACAAAAACTAATATTACAAGGCGTGAGATGGTTTTATTTCATTTTTGGCAATCTCTAAAGAAAAATAGAATAGGAAAAGAGGAAAAGACAACGAAATGGGCCCGGACTCCAAATAAATTGGGATTGAGCTGTGGGATTGATTGATTGTTAATAGAAAAGTGTCTGTTTGTAGTTTCAAAATAACAGCTACATACTTTCATATGTACCTATATTCATTTAGTAAAAAGTTGTTACTAAAAGCATATAAAAGTATGTAAACATACTTTATATACAAATATATACTTAATGATAAATGATAAATGATAAATGATTTTTATTTTGTAAGTAGGTTTGCAGAAACACTTTTACACGTCATTCATATTTTTTATAAAACTAGATGAGGTCGGCGTTTCCTATCTGACTACTCTGAGAAGAAAGGCCGAAACAAACTCAGAGGTCACAGTCTCTTTTAAAGTCCAGACATAATCTTGGTCAGGTTATATGAAGACCATGTAGATCAATGTCTGAGATGGTCTTTTGAGGAAAGAACCACACAGATTGAGAGGACCTGTCCAGTCAGTGCAAGCATTTGTCAGAAATCGTGCAGCTCAACTCAAAACTTAAGGAGCTCAACGATTCGACGAACAATATCAAAGAAAGGACATTTGGGTAGGCCACATAAATTCCTCAAACTGCCAGACCTAGAAAAAAAACTAACAGAACAAAGAGAATAATAAAAATTAAACAAAAAAAATAATCATAAAATGACCCACATTGTCTTCACATGCACAATAATTAAAATAATATAATACTTTACAAAGTAAGCAAATGTCAATGTTTATATAAAATTCATTAATTAATGTCAATGTGTATATAGAAAAAAAAAATAATAATAATAAAAACATTCAAAATGTAAAAATTGGAAGCAACTCAATCCCAAGCCTTTTTGTCCTCAATATAATCCTTAACAGTATAAAAGGCTTTCTGGCACAACTTACGTTTAATGAATGATTTGAATTTATTAAGGCTTAGATCTTGAACGTGGCTTGGTAGTTTATTATAAAAGCGTATACATTGGCATCTGAAAGAGCCACCTATTTTCTTGAGCCTTGTTGTAGGTACAACAAATTTGTGTTTGTTCCTCGTATTTATATTATGGATATCACTGTATTTTTTAAACAATTTTATATTTTTATGGGCATATAAAAGATTTTCATAAATATACTGAGAGGGCACAGTCATCACATTAAACTCTTTAAATTTTTCTCTGAGAGAGTGTCTCGGACTTAGTTTATAAATTGATCGAACAGCTCGCTTCTGCAAAACAAAGATAGTCTGAATATCGGCAGCATTTCCCCACAATAAAATACCGTACGACATTACACTATGAAAATAGCTAAAGTACACTAAACGGGCAGTCTCTATATCAGTTAAATTACGAATTTTTCTAACAGCGTATGCTGCGGAACTTAGTTTTTTTGACAATTTATCTATATGTGGTCCCCACTGAAGCTTAGCATCTAAAGTTATGCCCAAGAATACTGTGCTGTCTTCAGGATTCAATTCCTCGCCCTTTATCAACACATTAGTTTTCACCTGCCTAACGTTAGGTAGCGTAAACTTAATGCATTTGGTTTTTTTTTCGTTTAGAAGCAAATTATTAACATTGAACCAGTGGACTACTTTCGAGATCGCGCTATTTACATCGTCATTAACCAACTGCTGACGTTTAAGTTTAAACAAAAGTGAAGTGTCATCTGCAAACAACACTATATCATGATTATCCTTTATGAGGTACGGCAAGTCATTAATATAAATAAGAAACAAGAAAGGGCCAAGAATCGAGCCCTGGGGGACTCCTATTGTTACTATAGATCCAGGTGATCTTTTTCCGTTAACGTCAACGCTTTGAATCCTTTTACTCAAGTATGAAGTAAGAAGATCCAGAGCAGAATTCCGGATCCCGTAGTGGCGGAGTTTCCTGATTAACGTTTCGTGAAGAACGCAATCGAATGCCTTGGACAAATCACAAAAGATGCCCAAGGCATCGCATTTATCTTCCCATGCATTATAAATATGTCCTAAAAGTTCAACACCGGCATCAGTAGTTGAACGACCCCTTGTAAAACCGAACTGTTTGCTATGTAATAATTTATGTTTATTAAAAAATCTTTGCATTTGGTCTAAAATTAATTTCTCAAAAACTTTACTAAAGGTAGGTAGTACAGAAATAGGTCTATAATTAGTGGGGTCTGATGTACTACCTGATTTAAATAAAGGTATTATTTTACTATATTTCATAAGGTCAGGAAACTCCCCATTGTCAATACAACTATTAAAGATAAGAGCTAGAGTAGGTGCTACAATGTCAATAATTGACTTAGCAATTTCTACAGAATTACCCCACAGATCTGCAGTCTTTTTTACATTTAAAGTGTGAAAGGTTTTAATTATATCTCTACAGGTAATATATTCAAAATGAAATTCCGAATCGCAAGCATTAACATTTTCCTTTAGCAAAGACTCAGCAACAGAAGGTGATGAGTTTAGGGATTTAGTAGTTGAAACGGGAATATCTGAAAAGAAATTTTCAAATGCCTCGGCGACACTTCTATTTATTTGTTTAGAAGATTCAAAATAGATTAGAATTAGAGGGGCTTATGGCTAAGTAATAACAGTCGCACGGGTCGATCGATCTGGTTATGCTACGCTTGCCGTGGTTGGTCCGTGGATAAGTGACCATCTTCACATACCGAGACCCCTCTGTGCCTCGGAAAGCACGTTAAGCCGTTAGTCCCGGCTGTCATTCGTGGATCTTTGACAGTCGTTACGGGTAGTCAGAAGCCCGAAAGTCTGACAACCAGTCTTATCAAGGGGTATCGTATTACCAGTAACTGGGTTGGGAAGGTCAGATAGGCAGTCGCTTTATGTAAAATACTGGTATTCAGCTGCATCCGGTTAGACTGAAAGCCGGCCCCAACATAGTTGATTTCTATCTAGCTGGCCCCTCTGAGCCACAGCAACAAAACCGGTGTAGACTGTAAGTTTTACATTCGAAAGTTTTTTTTTCTATCCAGAAAGGCTCTTTCTATACTTAGTATTTACATGTAAAAGTAGTACGAATTGGATAATGTATTTGAAATAATTTATAATGTAAAAAAAATTACAAGAATAATACGAAGTTTAATTTATCGTAACCACCCTGTATTTTAGTTAAAATTATAACTAATGAAAAAAATGTACAATTAACAAACATTTTAATTTTATTTCTCCGATGTGCAGTCGACTTAACATATTCTCTATGCCATTCAACCCTCGCACAGCGACTGCATTTCAGATTGGCATATCTGTAAGTGCAGGCGAGTCGTAGAAACAATTATCGGAGTTACAGTACTCTTGGACATTATTTTATATGAGAATTTCTCCACTAGTTTGACGTTAAGCTTGGTGCCGTGTTCGAGATTTGGTGAGTTGAAATCGGGTTGGTTAGGAAGAGAATTAATACTATTTTATTGTGCACAGGAAATAAAAAATAACATAATATTGCATTGTTTCACAAACATTGTAAAAATAATTGTAGTTATTTTCTCACTGGTTATGAATAAGCAAAAACTGTACTGTAATACAGTACTGTTTAACTTTAGTCCATTAAGGGCTGATTTTTTCAAAGCAAGACATTTTTATCCGAGGAATAATTTTGTTTTTTTGACTGTTCTTCCGTACAAAATCTGTCGGACGTCAATTTTATTCCACTAATAAAAATTATCTTTCGATTGAAAAATCAGCCCTAAGGGTAACTGTTAAAAAATATACGAAAATTATGCACAAGTAATAAACAAAAGTCATACTATTTTTTTTGGAATTCTGAGATAATAAAGTATACGCTATTTCATTTTAAACGGAAGGCCCTGTCTCCTGTGACCTAAAATTTTATGTTTTTTTTTTATTGTAACAAATTATTATTATCGTTTACTGGCGCAACGTAGATTATAAAATTCTAGAAAAATAAAATAATTTCATCTAATATCATAAAATGTTACAGCATTTGCACAGTCGCAAATGCTGTAAGACCTCTTAAGTGAAGTTTGAACGGACAATGTAAACATCATTCAACGTCGACTCGAAGTTTCTTACTCTGATTAAAATCTTTACTGCGTCGGAAAACAATATTATTATTCCCTCAAGTTCTTTTTAAAGTATTAGGACCTCCTTTTATTAGTTTATGAAAACTTCTAAACATTATTAAAAGCTGAAATACTTGAAGATTTCATCAATCTCCTTTTTGTATTAAATTTATTTATTATTGGCTACGCCCCGCGGTTTCACCCGCATTAGTGTCGATTCCGTGGGAATATCGGGATAAAAAGTAGCCTATATATTAATCCAGGGTATCAGCTATTTCCATACAAAATTTTATCAAAATTGGTCGTGCCGTTTGAGCGTGAAGAAGTAACAAACATATAAATACACAGACTCACAAACTTTCGCCTTTAAAATATTAGTGTGATTATAAAATGCCTGTGATGTCACACTGCAGGGCAAAGGGCTCCCTATTCTTTTACCACTTCTCTCTGTTTAATTCTGCTGAGGGATTCTTGTTCTTGTTGAAGGAGTCCAGCTCATCATTTCTATTAACTTATTCCGTTTGGTATTCGTTGCAGTTAGGTCTAATTATGTAGCTGTAGTTTTTTTAATTCATGGAGGGTTTATAATTTATTTAAAGTCGCAAGTATAATTAGCCTATAATGTTCTCACTGCTGAAATACAGGCCTCCACTCGTCGAGAGGGAGTGGGCTGTAATCTACCACGCGGGCCTAGTGCGGGTTGGTAGATGTAACATGTCTTCGATTTTTTTTTATTCTAAGATATGCCGGTTTTCTCAAGATGTTTGCCATAATCATCCTTAATTATTTACCCAAAGTAAAGCGCTTGTCTGGGTTCGAATCCACGACCTACAACTCGTAAGTTGTAGCTGTTACCACTGGGCTACCACTGCACACAGTCACGAGCATAAAGTTAATACGAAGAAAGCGATTTTCTCATAAAGCCATCATCTGTGTAGCCTTTTCCCGACTATGTTGGGGTCGGCTTCAAGTCTAACCGAATGCAGCTGAATACCAGTATTTTACGTGGAGCGACTGCCTATCTGACCTCCTCAACCCAGTTACTGGGTAATACGATACCCTTGGTAAGGCTGGTTGTCAGACTTTCGGGCTTCTGACTACCCGTAACGACTGTCAAAGATCCACGAATGACAGTCGAGGTACGGAGGGGTCTCGGTATGTAAAGATGGTCACCCAGCCACAGGCCAGCCGCGGCAAGCGCAGCTTAACCTGATCGATCGACCTGTGCGACTGTTATTATTTAGCCACGACCCTCATAAAGTATTGATAGATATTTTATGGTGCTGAGAACATAGTATTTACGAAACCATACTAGTATGAAATAGTTTTTTAATTAAAGCGATTGTTATTTCACGAAAAAAAACGCGATTCGGCCCGGGGCTTTTTACCTGCGGCGAAAAATTTTTCGCGCACCTACGCCGCGTGTTGAAAATCCAACAGTGTGTTTTCTTGACGCGCTTGGATGCGCTCTCTTGAATTGTCAATGCTCGGCTCAATACTGACAGTTGAAAATTCGGTGCGCGATAAAATCCCGGCGCGATATTTTTACGTGGCGTTAAACGTGGGCTTATTTTTATGCTTGTGACTGTTCTTACACACATAAAACCAGACAACAAAAAGAAAAAAAAATATTTTTACACTTCTTAGAAACATCAAAAACCGTTTCCATTATGCTTTATACCCACTCAAAACGCTCCTAAAGTTTTTTCAAGTTTATTAGTATCTTATTAATAGCTTACTTCAGTATTTATTTGAAAAAGTACGATATTCAAGTATTCTTATTTTTAACCGACTTCTAAAAAAGGAGGAGGAATTCGGATGTTTGTATTTTTTTTTTTTATGTTTGTTCGCGCATAACTCCGTCGTTTGCCAACCGATTTGAAAAATTCTTTTTTTGTTGGAAAGGGTGTACTTCCCAAATGGTCCCATGAAATTTTTTTCGAAATCTGACAAGCGGTTTTTGAAAAATCAACAAAAATCTAAAAATTAAAAAGCAATATTTTGTAAAAGGTGATCAGCAGTTGACATTAGGCTATTGTAACTTAAATAAATTATAAACTCTCCCACTAAAAAGTACAAAATAAAAACTTTTTTACAAAAAAAAAAAACAACCGACTTCCAAAAAAAAACACTACAAAGTGCTAAATAACTTTAATTTCGGAAGTCGGTGTCAATAAACGAAAATGCAGAACCAACGAGTTTTTTTATCTGAAATCGCTTGTCTTCTGGAAAGTTCTTGGTATCGAATATCTGCGATTGCTTTGTTCATCACAAAGTTTTATTTCAGTATAGTTAAATGAACAAAAATACAAGCTTTCGAAGTAGTTTAATAGTGTGAAGTTGGTTGTAATGTTAAATTAAATGTACACAAACATAATATCATTATTTATCTATAAACCCAATAAGAATTCAGACATATTGCTAGTCTTTCCTCAACGATTTTGGGGTCAGCTTCCAGTGTAACTGGAAGCAGTTGAATACCATATATCTAAATCATTAACAATTTTACGTGGAGCGACTGCCTATCTGACCTCCACAACCTAGTTACTAGATAACACGATACCCCTTGGTACGACTGGTTGTTAGACTTTCGGGGTTCACGAATGACAGCCGGGACCAACAGCTTTCCGAAGCACGGAGGGTTCACCCAACCACGGACTGGCCGCGGCAAGCGTAGCTTAATTTGATCGAATGACCCGTGTGTCTGTTATTACGTAGCCAAGTCGTAGTAAAATGCCAAATCAAAATATTTTTACATTAAGAGCGTTAACGACGTACGGCATTTGATACAAATTTTCAAGTCATTGTTTTTCGAAATGCATTAACCGATTTTAATGAAACTTCGTACGCATAAGCAACAAAGGTCTAAAAAGTTAGTTAAGAAAACTTTCGAAAAATCGTCAAATTAGACCGGTTTTAAATTTTCCATAGAAATAGAGATTTCCAGATAACTGTTTTAAATAAGACATTTCAACACAACAACAACAACACACACAACAACACAACACAATACAATACAACACAACAACAACACAGTTACAATACACAATACAATTTTTACTCTCAGTTTGGTCTTATAACATTCTACATAATTCATTGTTATTTCATCCTAGTTTTACATGCCTGAGAATTTTATTAGAGAGAGAATGGATTACTGCACTCGTGCAATCTTGAAATAGATTTCTTAGTCTCATTCTTTTACCTGCTGGAATCAATGTATTTTATCAAGTATAAAAGAACGTTCGGAATAAATTTACTCTGAGGTGTTTTGAAGAACCAACAGATCACAACTTTCTCGTACTTACGGTTTAAGTTTTTAACCGACGAAAAAACGGAGGAGGTTCTCAAGTCGACGCGTATATATATATATATATTTTTTATGTATGACCACGCATTACCTACTTTTTACAGAGCAATCCGATTTTTCCTTACAGTAATGAGTTTTCAAATTGCAGAGAGTTATGTTGCGGTTAGGTATTACATGCGGTATACGAACTAAATTATTAATAATATGTAGTTGCAGTACGCATGATAATGTTTACTTAAATAATTTAAATTTTTGTGGTGTCGGTCTATAAATATAGCAAAATGGCCGCTCCGCTGTCACTTGTTTCCTCCTTCTTGACTTTTAAATAAATTTTCTTTTTCAACAGACGATAAACTTCGACTCGACGCGGGGCGGTATATCCTTAGTTACTGAGAAGGGTATACATAGTAGCAGTAGGCTGCTAGTGCAGTCGGCGCGGACGTCAGATGCTGGCACATATCAATGTGCCCCGGATAACGCACAGTCAGCTACAGCAAGGGTTCATGTGCTCACTGGTGAGTTACGGAAACATTTACTAATGATCTCAATGAATTGACAACTTGAATGTAATCAATATAAAAACAATAAAGAAAAAGTAAGTACGGTGTAAATATAGCACACAAGTCAGACTTGGCCGCTTATGAATTTGGCATAGGTCTATGTTTCTGTCTTCACGAAGATTTATTAGAGTTATGGAAATGAATATTTATTAAGGTGATCATGTGCTATCGAAAGTAAAACTATTTACTGCACATGTGTGTGTAAAGAAACAAAGTGAAACGGCTAAATGTTTAGGGGTACAAATCTTTGTTTGTGACGAGTTAACAAGCAAAGTGAATATCTTAAAAAATTCAGTTAATGCGTTAGTTGACGCTTAAAATAAAGTTTTCCCTCAAAGATTTCTGAGTTAAGTAAAAATTTAAAATGTTCGAATGTGCCAATGTGCTGCCATCTAGCGAGAAAGTAGCTGGGAGGAGAGCTATTCAATAACCTTAAGATGAATATGTCAGTGTTCATAAAGAGTCACTGTCTTTTTTAGTTTTTCTTGCAACCGGTGTCGTTGTTTAGTGTTACGCCAGATAATTTTAATAATTATGTTTTATCATCAACTTGCTTATCCTATTTTTAGGTCTAGGAGTTAATCAAAGCCTGAAAACACATCTTCGCTGTACCGAATAAATTCCTAGTATAAAAATCGCTAAATATTTGCGTTTTGAAGGTAACAACACACTAGGCATTTTCTCTACATTTATAATAATTTTTTTTTAGAGAGTTGAATTAAAAATACTCTATAAATTTGTATGGGTGTGTCGTCATGAAATCATTATTAATTAATGTAAACTAATAAGCCATTATTAACTCACTTACAGTCTTTCAAAATATCTCAAGTAAAACAGTATTCTAAACAAAATAAAGCGTATAAAACCTTTACATGTCTTACGCCCTCGTATCTGTTTAAAGATTGACGATAAATCAGCGCTGTCTTCCTAATTAACGTCGTCTCAGAGCGTATAGTAGTTCTAATTAGTTAGACAATCGTCAGACGTTGTCGCTAGATGGAATTAGTGTGGATTTAATCAGCTGAGATCAACTACGATTACTTTAATTGTTTGGAGACTGTTTCTTTACTGTCTAGTTTTGAACCACGTTGTTTTCGTATTCATTTGTTTTTTTTTTGTCGTTTGATCTTGTACATTCGTTTGTTATTTCACTAGTAAGCTTCCTCTCCTCTTACAAGCCGTGTGCCCAATGGAATTTCCCATCGCAAAAATTTCGGACTTTGTTTAGGCTGTGCGTTCTCTAGTGATTGAATTATTGCATGAATTTAAGATTTTTATTATTTTATTTCTTGTTTTTTTTTTGTAGACTGGATTTTGCCTGCGGCTTCGCCCGCGTGGACGATCTGTGTGCCAAATTTCATCCAAATAGGTCGTTTTTGGTCCAATCCGGAACATACATCCAGACAGATACACAAAAAATCTTCGTTACTATTTTATTATATGTAGGTATATATAAACATACTTACATATAATAAAATAGTGGGAACATTATAGGCTAATTATATTATCATAATCAGCCTATAATGTTCCCACTGTTGGGACATAGGTCTCCTCTCTTCGAGAGGGAGTGGGCTGTAATTACCACGCGGGCCCAGTGTGGGTTGGTAGATGTCACATAATCTTCGAATGTTTGGTTCTAGGACATGCCAGTTTCCTCACGAAGTTTTTCTACACCGTTTTGAGAGCAACGGTGATGAGAATGTGATCAAAATTATCTATAAATCAACTGCAACCAAAACAAAATAGTATGACATCACAAGCAATAACAGTCGTTAAATCTGATTATTTAATTTCGCCTATTGCAGTCTACTATAACTGCACCAGCTATTGCACTACAAAACTCGCTTAAGTAAGAAACCTTAAAAAAACGGTATCTACGAAGTAATTACTACCCATCTCGACGTTATTTCTAATTAGCTGACCGCATGACAATAGTCAGAAGCTACAAGATGTTACGGGCGTATTATACTTTTTTAATTGGCTAACTGAGTAGTGGCACCAAAACTGATAACATTTTCTGTATTTTAAAACGGTTTTCTATAGTTTTACACCGATTTAACCAACGTCTTTTTGTTACAAAAAGACATTGGTTGCTTTTTCTTACAGTGTGGATGGCAAAAATAACTCTAAATCATAAAAACACAATAACTCATAAACTATTCAGGATGGCATGTACATCGTCACGCAAACTGAAACCATGAATCTAGAAAAATAATCAGCTGTTTCATAGAACGTGCAATAGGTACCTACGCGGTCGAAATGTATGGAACAGCATTTTTTTTTAAATTACCCGATGAAAAATTTCAACGCAGGAAGATCCGATTCATGTACCTACTGAATCCATAGGAATAGGTCCCACGTCGTTGTCCCCGACAACCTGTATATTTTTTTTTTATTTGTTCGTCCTAGAATTCAGCAACGTAAATACCGTTACATAGGTCTGATATAGCACTGAAATATTAAAGGCTAAATAAAATATTACCTTCATTAAACATAGCATAAGTTGCAATCCAAAAATAAAAGAAAAACTCTTTGTTTCATGAATTTGTAGTATCCGACATGAAAATATGTAGATTTTGAAACCTGGAATTACTAAAAGGTGTTACAGGTTTTAGTTAAGTTGTGCAAACTACAAAGAACTTATACTAAATCTACAAAGCTAACACGTGTAGATCCAGTACACGTGTATATACCTGAATGCGGCGAGGATTAAAGCAGTAGTAGCTGTTTAAACTATTCTTAAGCCCTTTTGAGTTAAGTCCAATAAAGGTGTAGAAC
This sequence comes from Gortyna flavago, assembly GCA_963669345.1. Taxonomy (NCBI): domain Eukaryota; kingdom Metazoa; phylum Arthropoda; class Insecta; order Lepidoptera; family Noctuidae; genus Gortyna; species Gortyna flavago. The sequence goes on from OY770129.1 coordinate 15,940,210, forward strand.
ATTCAGTGCAATACCAGAGGGGCAATTCACGTTCACAGTCTGAAGGCCAATTCTCGTAATTTAAAACATTAAAAATCTAGTCGCAGTCTCATCTCAGCGACAAACAAATGTCAAAAACTTGTCAAAATGTTCTGAAATTTTAGGTATTTTTGACAGATTGAGACTGAGATCAGACTGTGAACGTTCTTAAAATTACCAGAATTGCCCCTCAGATATCGACATTGACGGTGGAAAGGAAAAACAAATGAAACGCCACTTTGGTCGAAAATGAGTTTCATATACAGTTCAATAGGGATTTTTATTCTCTATTGATGTGTCTATGCAGCCAATCGGAGGCACTTTATGGCGTTTTTTTTTATTTTTAAATTACGATAATAATCTGCCCTAATTCTGCGCTTAGCCGCAAGTCACTGCACACACCACAGGGCCTTGACAAGTGGAAATCGCCTTGAAAGCGTTTCTTATTTCTACAACGACTTCCAACAAGATTGACATGAGCTTTTCGGTAGCTTAATATTTTTTTTTTTACATTTCTATCATCGTTATTGCTGACTAGCTTCTGCCCGCAACTTCGTCCGCGTGAAATGTCTTGTTCCCCCGATGCATGCCGCAACCCACGGAATCCCCTAAATCTCTTTCGCTTAGCTTTCATCCTGACTTTTTTTTTGCTCGGCTCAGGAACTGGGCTATCCAATGCAAAAGTAATTTTTATTATCCGATTGGTAGTTTTAAAGATAGGCGCATTCAAACAAACAAACTCTCTTCAGCTTATACATAGATAGATCATAGAATGTCACTTAGTCTAGGCTCTCAGAGTCAAAACATTTTTGTTGCAAGTGCTCAGCTAATCTGTATTTATATGAGACTAGCGGCCCGCCCCAGCTTCGTACGTGTGCAATTTTTGTTGACAACAAAGGAAGAGTTATCCAATTTGGTGCAGTCATTCGAAAGTAATGCGCGTACAGACATTTCAGCGACTTTGTTTTAAACTATGTAAGGATGCTATCATCGTTACCTCAAAAAAATCCTTACAGAAAAGACAAATTTGTTACCATTGTGAGCCTTTCTTGTTTTCATACAATCATATTAGTATTCAGACAGTCCGCGGGGTAATAGCATAACACAGTAATGCCTTATTTATGCGTTATTTATTTTACGAACATATCAAGCAATGGATTAGCAACATCTTTCAAAATCATTATGATTGTGATTGAAAGTTTGTCGCAATTAGGGTCCCGGTCTGCACACAGCCTAAAATAGACTGTGACGTTAGACTAATGTATTCATTACTTGGTGCCGGCAATGTGCTCCAAATTACAGCATTAGTCCTACCTCTAACCCTCCTGTGTGGAATAGAACGGGGTTGGACAAATCTATTGTAATATATTTTACTTCAGGCTACTGCGTTGTTCCAGTCGTTGAAAGTACGACGGTCGTCCCACTGTCAGGTTGTTTTAGTAGCAATTAATTATCAGCATCTAGTGAAGTAATTTAAAAAACCGGTTAAGTGCGAGTTGAACTCGCGTGGAGAGGGTTCCGTACGATGAATATTTTATCTGCCATGTTTTTTTAAAGAACGTGACACCGACATTCCAACTGAAAATGTAAGTTTGTACGCACAATAGATATTGAGAGATTTACCATGTTCAAAAGGCACGAAAGAAAAGGCATAAAAAAGAGAAAAGCACGAAAGAAGGCACGTATTTAGCACTGATTAATTAACTGATTACTAGTAAAGGATATTGTCATTGAAGCACGCTTACCATGCATGCTCGTCATTATGTCTTCTGATTTTTCATCATCAATCTGCCTAGTCTTTTCGCAACGATGTTGGGGTCGGCTCCCAGTCTAGCCGGATGCAACTGAATACCAATAAATATTTTACATGGAGTGACTGCCTATCTGACCTCCACAAGCCAGTAACTGTACCCTTGGTAAGACTGGTTGTCAAATTTATGGGTTTCTGTCGACCCGTAACAACTCGGATGTGTCTAGCGTATAAACATGCTCCACCCAAAACCAATTTCCTATAACACAAAAATTAACATAAAAGTTTCGTATTCATTGCCTACTTAACACGTTCAGTGCCGGGAGCCCTCCTGGAGGGTTCACTCAAATCGAATATGGGATGCCGGGAGCCCTCGCGGAGGGCTCATTTTAAATGTACGTTTTTCTTTGCGAAAATAGCATTATGTACTATGAAAATAAAATTAGTCGTATATTTTAACAAGATTTATTAGTATAATCGTTGGTTTTCAAATACCAGCATTTTTATTTTCAAAAATATTTGGGAGCTAGGATGCCCGTATTTCAGGGATGGTAAACCCTTTTACGTTTAGGTATAAATATTCACTAAAAATAAACATATTTATTTTGAGATTATAAATTAAGAGGATAAGTTTAAAAATAGAAGCTTTTCCGGTTTCCGAAGGGTTCCGTATCAAAATGGTAAAAACGAATACCCATGGTGCAACTTCGTTTGTCTGTCTGTCCGTTCGTTTATACAGCTGCTCATTTCAGGAGCATACTTCGCTACATACAAGTCGTTTGGTTTTGTCATTAGAGTATTATATTATCTGTGGTCATGTATACAATGTGTAACATAATTAACGCAAGACCTCAAACACCCCAATTAGAGTATTGAGTTAAAGCATAATACAATGACCAAAACTTTTTTTTTTTTAAAGCTAACTTCTATTTAAGTATTATTAAGAAAATCCTATTGACCATAACACTATTTTATGCATTTAAAATATAGTCTTATTGCTTTTAAATAAGATTTAATTTTCTTTGGCTCAACCACTGATCAGTATGGTAACATAAATAATTAAAAAAAAATCTTTTCTCAAACATGCTTGGAAATTTGAGCATTATTTTGACAACCTTCTTTGAGATAAATTGAAATTGCTGTACTGGCGCTGGTGATATTGACTACTGAATCGATATCAGTAACTTTTAAGGCGAAAGCGCCAGGGTAGCCCGCGAAATTAAATTTTTTTTACGGTTTTGCAATTTGCTGGTCAGTATTAAGTTGTATGTTGATTAAAATTTGATTCGCGGCCGTAACAATTATGAACAAACTACTTTCAGGACTTGCGTTTATTCTGTTACGCCTTGTATGTGTATCACACCAATAGGTAGTGTATGATTTCCGCGTCTTCTTTCACGTAATGAAGCTACCTACGGAATGACGCGGTGACGTAATGTTTGTAGTCATAGTATACATATAGCTGAAATAACTTATGGTAATGAGAGGCAAAAGAAGCACGGGAGCGAAGCTACAGGTAAAAGTAGTTATGACATAAATTTTTCTTGTTTCAATCGAAGTTTTTTCGTCATTATTTTATACGTATTTTCTTAAATATTGATTATATGAATAACGATTGAAAGTAGATAATTCCAGAGTGAATCATGAACGTCAAGTAAATAATAGAACACTGAACGTTAATAAGCTGTTACAAAATAATAATGTTTTGATTACTTACTTAAAAAAACTACTAATATTGCATAATGTAACTGTTTAAAAAAATATTACATTGCATGAAAATTTCAGAAGAGGTTGGACACCCCTGCCACAGGATCAAAGCGAGAGATAATACTTTTTCTTCATTTTTTTATTTTTTTAAATTCACGTCTCCACCCCACTAGCACATGTAAATACCCCCAGAGATACTAATTAAAGCAACAAGACGTTCTGAAAACACTAATTTACTTCTTTTTACAGTGTTTTATAATACGGTTTCAAACCTAATGCCGACGACCCTCCTCGAGGGTTCACTTTAGCGCAAACGTAATGCCGGTGACCCTCCTGGAGGGTCCATTTGCAATATGTATGGCGGCATGGCGTTTGAGCTCTATGAAAAGTGGGCGGAGTCGAAAGTGTTAATGTACGAAGTCAAGAGTACAATTACAACATTATTTACTCGACTGCCATCGAGTTTATGTTCTAGTAATATCGTTACAACGAAGCATAATGCATATTAAAGTGTAAGTACCTTAGTTTTTTTATGTGAAGGTTATGTTGAAATGTAGGTGGTGCCAAGATATTTACAACCAAGTTTAACATTTAGCTACTGACATGGTTTTTATTTTACGTAAGCACTGAAGTAGGGGCTATATAGGCCCGTACCTAAATGTGATTTTTTTAACGAATCCAGAGGCTTTATTTGTATAGATAATCAATAACTACGTTAAATGTTCATATCGCTCATTTGGAGAAACATCGGTGTAAATGTATTTTTTCCCAAAAATTTGTTAAATATGACAAAGCACTTAGAAAATTTACGTTATGAAAGCAAAGTAGTAAAAAAAAAAGTTGCAGTTACGTCGATGTTTCTCCAAATGAGCGATATGTTTATAAAACAAACTGAATTATTTAATATTTTTTTAGTTAAATAAATCTTATTTTTGATACTTAAAAAAATATGATTCAGGTTTCTTTAGCTGACTCAATGTCACTGTTACCAGGCACAACCAATCTTTTACTTTTAGAAAGGGATGGGCTTTCATCGATATTGGTATCGCTAATGGTGGGTTCATCGTTTTCTTCCGGATTAAGTAGGTACTGGGTTCTATTTTAGACTACTCAATCAACTACTGTAGAAAAGGACAAAATGTGAACCAACTCATCACCTGCCTAGCTTTTTCCCAACGCTGCTGGGGTCGGCTTCCAGTCTAACCGGATGCAGGTGATGCAGCTGAATACCAGTATTTTACATGGAGCGACTGCCTATCTGACCTTCACAACCCAGTTACTGGGTAATACGATATCCCTTGGTAAGATTGATGTCATATAGATTGTCAGGCTCGGGCTTCTGACTATCCGTAACGACTGTCAAAGATCCAGGAATGACAGCCGGGACCACCGGCTTAACGTGCTTTCTGAGGCACGGAGGGGTCTCGGTGTGTAAAGATGGTCACCCATCCACAGACCAACCGCGGCAAGTGTAGCTTAACCTGACCAATCGACGATATTTAGCCATGGACCCCTTCAAAAATATGAACCTAAGTAACTTTTCAAAAAGTTACGTAAATACCGACGGGGTCAGGGAGACCCAAAAAAAAAATTCGTTTTCTTGGAGTTGGTTGCGCCACTTCTTCTACCCACCTAAAGCACTAGGAAGTGGTGAAGGGCGGGAATTTTGGGGGACTGTCTTATGTAATTTTGACGCTCGAAAAGTACTGATTCTCAGCCTAATTTGAATAAAAATTACTTTTGATTTTGATGAGAGGAAAAATTGCTATAGCTACATACCTATGGTTCCCTAAACCTGCCCAATGTAGCTAGTGTGAACACGAAATCAAATCAATCACCAAATCTACACGAAAAAATCAATTACTTTCAATCAAACTGTGAACATTTCTAAATAAATGTTATAGAACTGTCAATCCATTTGTCGAGCGTTAATTAAAAAAACTCACTTGACATCGGTACTTTTTTTCATTCGCAAAATGTCGATGCTGTCATTAATTTCCCAGTTTGATCGTTATAATGTTTGTTTTATTATTATTGGATATGTTTTGCCATTTAGAATATTTACCGCTTAACGATAAAACTGATTTAGTTATTAAATGTAACATAAAGAACAATTTTATAGTTAAAACTGACCAAATATTTTACAAAGCCAGATGTTCACCTCTGGGTCTACGTTGGTACTAATATACTTCTGCCTAATCCTTTGGGTATTATTTATGTCATGTGTAACAAGTATGAAAATTAATCATCCTAACGCCTGAACACATTTGTTGAACCATATCATACTGCAATCAAAATGGCCGCATTCTGCTGCACCAAACTCCTTGTAAACTGTGGGATACGGGAATTGGAACGGCTACAACTAATGGCTGCCCGGTCTATGATTTATACCTTGATGTAGACGATAGACCATCCGATTTAAAGTAGCATCGTTGGGATTTTTCTCACGCAATATTGTAGCTGTAGTCAATTAGCATCGTTGGGATTTTTCTCACGCAATATTGTAGCTGTAGTCAATTAGCATCGTTGGGATTTTTCTCACGCAATATTGTAGCTGTAGTCAATTAGCATCGTTGGGATTTTTCTCACGCAATATTGTAGCTGTAGTCAATTAGCATCGTTGGGATTTTTCTCACGCAATATTGTAGCTGTAGTCAATTAGCATCGTTGGGATTTTTCTCACGCAATATTGTAGCTGTAGTCAATTAGCATCGTTGGGATTTTTCTCACGCAATATTGTAGCTGTAGTCAATTAGCATCGTTGGGATTTTTCTCACGCAATATTGTAGCTGTAGTCAATTAGCATCGTTGGGATTTTTCTCACGCAATATTGTAGCTGTAGTCAATTAGCATCGTTGGGATTTTTCTCACGCAATATTGTAGCTGTAGTCAATTAGACACACCATACTCCTCATTTAAATAATGTTTGGACAAATGCATAAAGAAACATACCAATATTCGTAAAAAATCGAGAGTTGTCAACCGTCTTGAGATTTTATCATTATTCTTATTCTCTTATAGTCTTCATACATAGTTTTTTTTTTTTTCGGTCTCCCATCTTTTCTGCTCTCAACCAAAGGTTGTAGAATTAAATTAAAAATTAAATTCAAATTATTTTCTGCCTGTTTAGCCTTTATTGTGTCCCACTGCAGGACAAAGGCATCCCTTTTAGTCACAATTCTGTCTTTTGTGAGTGCCGGCAGTCTTTTCGGTAGGAGTCAAGCTCGCCCCGCCATCGTCTGCCGCGTTGACGTCGTGCGTTTAGTGGGACCCAATCGGTGGTTCTCTTAGCCCAATTATGACCCGACATGCGGCAGACATGTCTGGCCCAGTCCCACTTGTTTAAGTGGGACATTTATGTGACATTGGAAAAAACTCGAGAGGCTTGTCAACTGTCATGTTTGAGATTCTAATATTATTATTCTCTCTCTCTCAAATACAATTTAAATAATTTTCTATCTGTCTAGCCCTTATTGTCCCAATGCAGGACAAAGGCTTCCCCTCTTTATTCTACACACTACTTTTCACTGCTCATGTCGTGAGGAAAGTTTTGAGTCCGAATGTCGATGAATATAAGAGTAGGGGAAGATCAAAGAAACGGTGGATGGACTGTTTGAATGAAGATATGGTTAGAAAGGGAGTGACTAATGAGATGACGACTAATATAGAATTAGATATGAAAGTAAGAGACATCTTGCGCTGACCCCATATAAATTAGGATAAGGACAGGAGAATTATGACTTTTCACTGCTTATATTGAAGGCTAGTCTTTTCCGTAGCAGCTCAACCCATCCTTTTCATTGGTTTACGGTAGGCTAGTGTTCAAGTAATAATTTTTCGTTATTTTTATTTCGCGTCTTATATATCGCCACTTAGGTTGACAAGGCAGTAAAGTTCGAGGGGCGAAGAAAAATACGTCAAAAAATAAAATAATTATCACCCCAACTTTTTTTTCTCTGGACCTATTCTTACAATTTATTCAATGTGTGAACTCATCTTTTTTTTTTAGAACGTGACCCGATCACAGTCAACACAAGCTACATTTTACATCGCAAACAATTACAGTAAAATCACAAACGAGCGAAAGATACCATTTGTTTCGTGCTCCGTTTAGCATGCAACAGTCATTGTACTCCCCCGCAATTTAACAACTCGTGCATTTGTTGAATTTTCTTGCGATCACAACTAGAATGTTTCCGTTCCGTCAGGCAGTTGAATCATGGACTATGTAGTTTGTGTACTGGCTTAGCGCAATAATTAACTAGAGGTTTAAATTGTTGGAAATAATTGGTGTGACTGTTAACTTGTTGTTTGGTGTCTCATTTATTTTATTTGATGCTGCTATTAATTAATAATAATAATAATTTTATTTCGAGCAACAAGACTCATAGTGTTAGTAACATTAAAGTACTTACAAACTATGTTAATAATACACTTACAAAGACAAAAACAAAACCAAAAGTAGAAAAACAGATTGTGACATCACTGCTGCAAGGTTGCAGGCCCAGCCGAAACCTTGCAGCAGTGGTTCACAAACGCACAATCAAGCCTGCCAGCTATCATAGACAGGATGCTGTTGGCGCTGCCCCGCACCCTACGGACCAAGGATGCGCACCGCATCACCGTGTAGAAGCAGTCCACGTGAGCTTCAGCAAACATCCCTGACGCGCTGCAGTATCGGGGCAACCCCATCAACACCCTGAATGCATTATTGTATTGAACACGAAGGGCGCCGTATGATTTTTGAGTATAATGATCCCACAGACTGCAAGTGTAAAAAGACGTACAGTAAGCACTAAATATAGTGCGCTTGACCTCTTCAGAGGCACGCCTGAATCTGCGGGCAATCATGTTAGCTCTCACACACAGCGCCCTCCGCTCTCTGTCAATATCCTCATCGTCCTTGAGGACCGTGGTCAATATGTGACCCAGATATTTAAATCGGTCTACCCTCCCTAATTAAGTGTTGGGTTACAAAGGCTTTGGTTTTTTAAATAATTGTTTGACATGATAATAATATAGGTTTTAGGGGTTTTAGGTCCGTTTTCGTATCATTGAATTATTTTGTAAAATATCGCAAAAAGAAAACACTTTCAGTATAAGAAAATATTATTAAAGTACTAGTCCGTAGCTGACTGCAGGCAGCAGAAATACGTGGCAGATGAATTTTCGCTAGCTTATTTGCATGGGAAAAATGTATAGGTACCTACACCCTGGTGGAATTTGGGCGGAAAAAATTACAAAACTCTCTGAGGAATTGTTTAATGAGGGCTAATCAAATCATCTTAACAAAATAATCATCTAATCTCTTCACTACCCTGGTTGACTGGTAGCGAATGCCTAAGGCATTAAGTCCGCCTTTGTACCTTTTTGTGCGAAAAGTTTAAATAAATAAATAATAATAAAGTATAATCTCATATTATTACTGTGTAAGAACGCATAAAATGTGAACATAAGTTTAGCTAATGGTTTAGTTAAATAAACATCGCGGTACATAGCAAATTATTTCGACGCGAAACGTGTGATGTGATTTGTCCTGTTTCTCATTCGGAAAATAATTATCCTACCTTATAGATGATGATTTGCTAGGGCCAGAGTCCAAAAAAATCAATTTTAGAATTGTCTGTAATGGTTTTTGTCAATATTTCAGTAAGAAAGCGACTTCAATAAATAGTAATTAAAGAGTATTATGCTGAAATCATTCCTATGCTGCTATGAATTGGGACAATCAGACATCCCAAAGTTATTAAGTTATGGTTAGGCTGTTGGTAGAGTTATGGTTAGGCTGTTGGTAGTATATTTAAGGGAAACAGAGTGTGAAGGTGTTAAATAAAAAAGATCTTTGTAAAAACCATTTTATTTCGTTTTGATCTTTATACAAAAAAATAAAAAGCACATACAACGCTTTTGTCACAATTACGAAGCGTGCTATTTCGAAAAATAAATGTTACTCGACTTCTGTTTGAACATGTTCCGAATTCCGATCAGGACATGTCCCATATGAACATTTAAAACAATGGATTTATTCATTGTAGTTTCTGTACAATTTGTATACCTACGGAGTGCTAGGCGTTTCAAAAAATTAATTAATCATAGCATTTGCTAATCATTCCGTGGATCGCTAAAGTAAAATTCTAATTAATTACTTGTTCAAAAGTTACTTAATTTAACATTTACTAATTTAGTATGTAATTGTTTCAAAGGCCAACTTCCTGTGACCCAAATGGCTTAATCACAGTTTATTTTAAGGCCGACGGTATCACACCTATTGTTAGAAGAAATTAGTAATGTAATTATTCAATTCATAAACTTACTTTAATTTTACCTCCGAATATATAATCAAAAGCCGTCCACTCACTAAAGCTTAAGGCGCCACTAGTCAATATTTTTTCCATAAAAATTTCGGGAGAGTTTTGACATTGTGCATCCAAAGTTAAACATGATATCGTTTTGACTTATTATTAATTGTGTCTATACGGAAACAGAATATTAAAATAAAAAGCCATTAAAAAGTTATGAGCCAACAAAGATTCGTTTTTCTTGCTATTTTTAACGTAACTTTGGGTGTAAATAAGTAGTAAAAGAACTGTAAAATCTTTAAAACCAAAACCGTACCGACAAAGCTCAGCTATCGAAGAGTTCAATATAGTTCATTTATAATTGATTTATGCAGTGGTTTTTTCATAAAACTCGATTTTCCAAAGCACTTTTCGATTTTTTTTTACGCGCCTATCAGTTCAGAACGGTGTTTCTGTGCGTGAGAACTAGACGTTGCGCATGTAGACTAGCGTCTAACTGCTCATCACTGATACTAGCTCTGTCAGACACGAAGCTAGATGAGACAGCGAGCTTTTTAGCCATGACCACCAGTGAGTTCGAGCGCGCGACTGGTTTACTCTTAAGGTGTGTAGTCATCAAAACCGTGCTTGAAGAAAGCCTGACGTGCAATGCTTTACATTTACACAGTAAGCAATGGGCGCAGTAAATATCACACTTATGTGTTAATCTTAGTCTAAAATGACACGGTATGCTTCCAATCTCGAGAAAAGAAATGCAATTTCGTGAAGGGAAAACATTAAAAAAAATTAAAAATTCGTCCGTATCGCTGTCAACCGGATAAAAAAAGGCCAAAGGCTGGCAGCCTTTCCATACAACGTGGCAATGATGCCAGCCTTTTGGACTATTATCCTGTTGATACTTTGGCCAAAAAAGGCCTTTTTAGTCACGTGAAGAGTCGAGCAAACAACAGCAACAGCATCATAGAATATTGTACTTTTGTGTGTTGTGCTGTCTTTTGTGTGCGCCAAATAAATGGTTTATCTATCTTATCTTATCTATCTATCTCAAATGCTTAGCGATTGTTTCCCTCCCTATTTCATATACATGTACATATTAGTCTATGTTTTAAGTTATGTAAATACTAGCTTTTGCCAGCGGCTTCGCCCGCGTGGATGTCGAAAATTATTCCAAGGGACGTACTACAGTGATACAAAGTAATGCTTTGTCTTCATCTTGGCTATAATCTATGTGCCAAATTTCATCCAAATCCCTTCAGCCTCTTTTGCGTTATTGAGTAACAAACATACAAACTGTCACTTTTATAATATTGTGTTATAGTAGGATTATCTTGGAAATTGAAATATTTCCATGAAAGGTAAGTGCCTATAATGCCGTATTATAGTATTGGCACTTACCTTTCATGGAACCGCGGGCGATTAAGTTTATTAACGTTTTGTCGCCTTATGAATGCGCGGCTTTATCAATTTCAAGATTCGTGATGGAAGCCCATAAAATAATATAAATATTGCCATAACGCGCGATAATTATGTTTACTTTAGTAATTATTTTCTCCTATTTTTGCTGTCAACACCGTGGCTCAGTTATTTTTATTTACCTTTTTAGTAGTTGGAACTCGACATTTATTTTTGAAAGTGTCCGTAACACGCAACTTCGATACCAAGGTTTATTTATTAACTTATCTCTACGTATTTGCATATCTAGTGAGTAACTTTTATTCACAGAATCCGGTTTTATTTTATGGCTTCTTTTCGAGGAAGAAACTGATCCGACATCCTGAAATAAACCGTGGGATGTGATATTTATAGGTACTGTAAAGCTTGTTTGTCAGACAATCACGCAGGCTGGTAGAAAAATTACTCAATTAGTTTCAACATTGAATATAAATATAATTATAATTGAAAAACGATAGTTAAGAGGTAGTCACGTAAAAGTGAGCACGTCCTCTTGAAATCAATAAATTTATATCAGTATTGTTCCTTATTTTCTTGTGTAGCTCCTTCCTCATATTGCGTGCATCGTTCCATTGATGCATCGGTGTATTTTTAAGCTGTATCTTATCTTGAGCCTTGTGGAGACCGAATATTCCATAATTTTAATACCTACTGAACCGTAGATCTTAAATTCAGTGGGATCATTCATCAGTCATCATAATTTCAGCCGAATTACGTCCACTGCTGGACATAGGTCTCTCCCAAGCACCGCCAAGTCGATCGGTTCTGTGCTTTTCGCGTCTAACGGATTCCTGCGGTCTCGTGATATCATTCATCATTTCAGCCGAAAGGCGTCCACTGCTGGACATAGGCCTCCCCCAAGCACCTCCTCTTCCGCCGGTTCTGTGCTTCTCACATCCAACGAATTCCTGCGGCCTTCACAAGGTCGTCGGTCCACCTTGTGGGAGGCCTTCCAACGCTACGTCTTCCGGTACACGGTCACCAATCCAGAACCTTTCGGCCCCATGGGCCATCTGTTCTACGAGCAATGTGCCCTGCCCACTGCCACTTAAATTAGGCAATTCTTCGGGCTATGTCGGATACCTTGGTTCTCCTGCGAATCTCCTCATTTCTGAATCGATCACGCAGGTAAACTCCAGGCATAAGCCTCTCCATTGCCCTTTTGCCTTCGATGTCTTTAATATAATAAAATTAAAAACAAAGTTCTTCTAATTGCTTCAATTTACTTTTAGTTGTTTAATTTTTAGTCTAGTGCTTTGATCAATGAAAATTAAGATTAATTTTTGTTTATTATAATTAACGATTTAAGTTTTCACTTTCACTTTGATCTCAATATTTATTTAGTTTTAAATAATCGTTTGCAATTACTTGTATTCTTACATTAATGCCATTGATAAATACTAATATGTAGCACAACTCTGGTCACCAAGATACAGGCCCCGAGGCCTAGTTTGGGGTTCGCCGTAAAGATCAAAATTAAGATCGATTCGGTTCTATTTTTTCTTTTGATCCTTAACAGTTACAGATTATAAAGTAGGTAATAATTCCAACATTGGGTCAGTAAATTTATTATTATTATTAAACAAAATAGGTATTCTATCGAGCTATCAATATAGACTAGTAATAATATTGACTGCCTAATCAAGAGGAAAGCAGACCACAAAAAATGATCTTACAATCCAAGTCGGTATACCTTCGGACGTTCGTATTTTCCTTAAGGCAAGAACATTAAGGAGGATTTCTTTGTGCTGAGTACCATTATCATCAATAGTTCGGCCGACAAGTGATTGAGTGCTAGTATAATTCTTCCTTACCAAGCTTTTCTTCGATTTACTCGTATTATTAGTTTCTATGTATGAAAATGCAGGACACGCCTTTATTTTAGGGAATGTTAACCTGAGGCTTTTTTGGAACGGTTAGTCACTAAACCAGGTTGTATGGACAAATATGACAGCTGCCATATGTACCGGAAGAGTGAGTCAAAATCTAAGGATAAGGTGCACGAAAACTGCTCGCACTAGATTGCTTTGTGAAGATAAGCCATTTTGTTAAGCACCTTTAAAGGACTGTTAAAACTGAGGAGCGTCGTTTTTTTTTTTAATTAGCGAGTCTCAAGTTCTGAGTTGAGTTATACGATTACATAATGACAAATGTTTGCACTGACTGGATTGGTCCACTCAAATCTGTATGTTACTTTCCTCAAAAGACCATTTCAGGCACTTTTGAAAATATGAACCTAGTTGCCCATTCCAAAGCTAGGTATCTATGGAGAAGAACGGGCAAGAAACTCAATGGACAGTCTTTTAAATTATATTTTTACAAAAATATAAGTTACATCATATAATAATAATAATAATAATAATAATAATAATGTTTATTTAAAGAAAATTAGACATAGATTACAAAATATTATAACTGGCTAATTAAGGCGAGATTAAGTGGTGTAGTCATCTGTAGCCGAACTAGGCAGAGCCTGTATTTCGGCTATCAGTGCCAAACCTCTCGAGTATTATACAATACATAAAAGCCATAACATGTTTTCAATTTTATCTTGTACATGATCACTCTAAGCAGTTTATAATGTATTTACTTAGTTATTAGAGGTAAATTAAGAGAAGAAGAGTTTGTATAATGTTTGCATGCAGGACCTCTTATTTGTTTGAGATGGGGATGTACGTGTCTGGTGTGTAAGAGGATGTGTGTGGTGTAGTGTTCTGTTGTGTGTATTAGTGTGAGTGCGTGCACGAGTTTGTGTGTATGAGTATTGAGTATATCACATAGGGTTTTTATTAGGATGCAATGCACAGAAGAAGTTCAGTCTGTTCATAGGTTAGACTTTTCAGGTATTCGGTAAGTTTCATCTTGCATTGCGTTTTTGTTAATGGGTATATATTAAGGATTCTGTTTAACCTATTGTAAATCAATGGACCAATGCAGTGGGCAAAACGTTGACTAAATTTAGTTTTAAACTGCTCAGTTCTTTCACATACTATATCTTTTCTTCGTTTTTGGAGGAGCATTGGGTTGAAGCTTAGTTTACTGTGTTGAAGGAGGACAACGCTTATTATGTATAGCTGTCTCACGGTCAAGACTTCCCATTCATCATATAGAGTTGAAGTAGGGAATCGGATAGGCTTGAACGTCGCTACCTTCAGTATTGCACGCTGGGCGACCTCGATAGATTTCAAAGTTGTTTTTGATGTCCCTCCCCAAGCTGATAGACAATATGTAAGAAGCGATTGGCAAAGAGCATAGTATATCTGCTTTAGCAACTGAAAGTCAGCAATGTGCCTCAGGTTTTTAAAAACATATATTAGCTTTCGTATTCTACAGCATAGCAGCCTAACGTGTTCCTTAAAGTTAAGATTGCTATCTATGTTAACTCCTAGATATTTCATTGTATGAACGCGTTCAAGTGAAGGACACTTGCAGTTTATTCCGGAGTGACACTCGTGTGAAACGATATTTCGCGCGATGCCAACTCCATTTACATTTTTTATGCTAAAGCAGATGTACCTAGTTTTATCTACATTTAATGTAAGAATATTGCTCTGGAGCCACCTCCTCACAGTATTGAAGCCTCGCTGTGCAGTATCGAAAGCCTCTTCCCATGTATCGGCAGCAAAAGAAATGGCAGTATCGTCCGCAAAAGATATGATTTCACCATGGTTCAGTTCAAGACTCGTGAGACCATTTATATACACTAGAAACAACGTGGGTCCCAGTATGCTACCTTGTGGAACACCGTGTGTAACCTGAAGGTGAGAACTTTTACAATTTCCTACACGGACACACTGAGACCGGCCATTCAGGTAGCTGGTAAAAAGTTTCAGCTGTGTACCTCTAATTCCCAAACATTCGAGTTTGTCCAGTAAGAGGGAAACAGAAATCGTATCAAATGCCTTTGCGAGATCTAGGAAGATAGTGAGACTTTTTTTATTTTTATCTAAATTGGAAGTAACAAAATTTACAAGTTTATTTACAGCTTGCTCAGTTGATTTTCCTTGTCGAAAACCATATTGGTTAGCTGAAAGGAGTTTATTTTTTTCTAAATATTTAACTAGTCGTAAATTTATAATTTTTTCTAGTATTTTTGATATCGCAGGTAAAATAGATATAGGTCGATAGTTATTGATACGATTTCTGTCCCCACTCTTATAGATTGGACAAACTTCTGCTTTTTTAAGGGCGTCAGGGAACACTCCATCCTGCAGACACTCATTTATGATCTTTGTAAGAGGTGGTACAATAATGTTTCTATAAGTTTTCAGAAATTTGTTACTAATATTGTCTCCACCACTGGCAGAGTCTGATTTTGAGTCCAGGATGAGACGTTCCACTTCCTCCTCAGTTGTGTCTATGAGAGCAAACGAATGCGGACTACTGATAGCTGTGGTTGAGTTGGTTTGTCTGTTGTTTATAGAGTGCGTGTTTTGCACGTGTATTTTGTTTGCTAGTGAACTTCCTACTTTAATAAAGTAATCATTTATTTCGCTCAAAGAATTCTCAGGAGAGGTTGATTGAGTTAGTAGTTCTTTTGGATGATTTGTTATTTTTGATGTATTTGTGATCTCTTTTATTGCTTTCCATAGTTTTTTATTATCATGTTGTGCATTTTGAAGTTGATTTTTATCATACTCTATTCTAAGCCTTCTTAGCAATGCATTGCAGAAGTTTCTGTATCGCGTGTATGTCACTTTTAGAATGAAATTTTGTGGTGCAAGCTTTGATTTCAAATGCATCATATCCCTATTTCTTGTGCATCGCAGCAACCCCTGTGTCATCCATGGTTTTATGATTTTGTTACGTTTGGATAGGGTAATATGTTTAGTATTGTTAATAATTGCTTGCTGAAGACAATTTGTAAAGTAATTTAAAGATAAGTTTGGGTTAGGTAAGTGATAAATAGGGTCAAAGTTAATTTTTACAAGATCCTGCTCTAGGTTTGTAAAGTCAACCTTAGTTATTGTTGTTACTGCAAATTGACGCGTTTTCTTAGCAGTCACACTCAGTAGTACAGGATAGTGATCGGTTAGAGTAGCTTGTGGAACTATAGTAGTGACTGGAAAGCTGGTCTTTACCAATGCATGATCCAAGCAAGAATTGCTTACATAGCGGGTTATCAGAGTGTGAGCTGGCAAGAGGCCATGAGAAGCCGCTAAAGTCAGATAGCGTTCCCCGTTTAGGTTTATTTTGCTCGGTAAAATATCTATGTTAATGTCACCTATTACAAATATCTGTTTGTAGGCAGACACAGTGTGTAGTAAAGCGTCCAGGGATGAAAGAAATTGGTCAATGTTTTTGTAAGATGGGGAGCGATAAAATGCTAGTATCGCGATGCTGTTGTCTATTTTTGCGACCAGACAATTACATTCTTGCACGAGAGGCTCCTCTATCGTTAAGCTAAGGTTTTCCTCATAGTAGATCACTACCCCATCATTTTGTTTGGGGTTTATTTTCGTCCCGATATGAGAGTAACCTTCCAATATAGGTATAACTGAAGAGCTTGAGAGCCAACATTCAGTCAGTACAATTATATCACATTTTAATTTCATTCTAGTTAATAGAACTTCAAGCCCTGGCATGTTACAGCTTATGCTGCGAATGTTTAGCGTGAAGATTAGTAAGTGATTAGGGTGTAGTGATACTAATTTATGACAGTTTTCAATGTTTGTTTCATGCGATTGCGATACAGACAGTTTATCGATATTTTCTGTTAGGTTAATTATATCATTGAATTTAACGTCAATGTAAAGTATTGAAAGAAATATTGTTCACGGTTACGGTATAGTATTTGGGATGCGATATGGTAACTAGAAGGCTCAAAATGGTATGCGTGCACTATGTTTGTGATGTATATGTATATGTAAGTAAGTAATAATGTTGTTGAGAGCGTGTCGTACATAGGTATTTTTGTAAAAGGTTCAAAAGTGGCTAAAAGATCGTGTGATAGGAGGTCACAAAGTATATTATGTATGTGAGTTAATTTATATGAGACACTGTGAGTATAGTAGTGTTTAAATTTTGAAAAAAATGTGTCTTTAGCGTATGGTGTATAATTTCTGTATGGTGTGTTTAAGTGTAAACAAAAATGACTTACAATTCTAATCGAGGTAAAAACATGCGACATGGAATAAATTAATGACAAACCGAAAATGATAGTTACAACAAGGAATAGTCATATTGAATTCCTTAACTTATCCAGATCCGTGTCATGATTAATGCGAACGTGAGATGAGTCTTCGGTTTTTTTAAGATAAACAAACCCATTCGACGTCCAGCAAAAGTCATATCCGTGGTTTTTTTTAAACTGCCTGGCCAGAAAATACAATCTCTGAGACTTGTGAGTTAAGGTTTCAGTTATGTAAAGTGGTTTAGATTGATAAGAATGGTTCAAGTGGGTAGTATTTAACTTTTCTCCCTTTGCTCGTGTTTTATTGAAGCACTTTACCGCCTTGAGGATTTTGTCTTTTAGCAAAACGGAAGTTAAATCCACGACAACTGGATTTGATGCATCTTTCGATTTCAGTCTGTAGACGTCACGAATATTAGCACAGTCGATGTTGACACTCAAGGTCTTGCCCAGTTGCATTATTTCGTTACATAGATTTTCTTTAGACTCACCGTTTTGCTTTGGTATATTCCGTATTTCTATGCCTGCTCCACGGGACTTTCGCTCAGACACTTCCAATTTTTCCTCCAGTTCTTTAATTAAAAATTTATCCTCTTTTCTTTCTTTCTCTAGAGTGGAAATTTTTTGCAGGAATTCGTCATATTTGCTCGACATTACTTCTAAACTGGTTTTTAAATCTTGAAAACGTTTTTCCTGTTGTTTTGAGAAAGTCGAGAACATTTCCTTAATCAGTGCTGTAACATCTAAGTGTTCATCCTCATACTTCCTTTTCTTTCGTTCAGTGACATTGATTGCGAGTGTATGAAGATTAGGCTCTGACTCGCAGTGCTGTAGCGGTGAGTCACTCGTAACCGTAGACAACGTAGTAGAAACCTCGCCACGAACGTTCCCAGGCACCACTAACGGCATAGTCGGCAGGGCAGGTGAGGCGGGGGGTGTTCTATTCATTGGCATAGCGGCGGCGCACGCGCGTCTATCTGATTGCAGAGCAAGTACCAGGGTAGTAGGATTATCGCCGGTAAATTCACAGTAACTGTATGAACTATTACAGGGACCAAGTTATGGTTGTTACTATCGAGTAAGTCGAAGCTTTGTCCTTTCCGTCCAGTTTAATGAGAACTTTGGGTTAGTACAATAGGTGCGTAACCGACGAGTTTGTACGAAGCTGGCAGGATTACTGCTGTCTCTTTTCTGCACATTGATGTCAGACGACTTGCTATCCCTTATGCGGGCGCCTCACTGCCAGGTAGTTAGTGTGATGTTGTAGTGTGCGCGAGTGTGGTATTTACGTACTCACGTCTCGCAGCAAATCGGGGTGACCTCCTCGATCTTATGCACTCCTAATTTTATCAAGTATTTATTTGGTGGAATTTGACTTTTAATTCAATTTAAAATTAACTGCGGCTAGAGGCACGTCTACTCTTATCAGAGGTCCGAAAGGAAGGGACAGGACTAATATATTCATCAAAATTATATTGAATTTACAGCAAATAGTATCTAAACAAAAACCCAAAAATAAAATAATTAAAAGATGGCGCCCGTTTACGCGTGTAAAAGTAATTCCGATATCCTAATTAAAGAATAATTTTTAAAATTTAATTTCATTTCACACGACTGTTCACGTCAGATTGGACACCTTATAGATGTTGCTTGACACAATCGCTGCGTACAAATTTCCTCCCATATCCGGCAAAGAATTCGCCTGAAGTTTGACCAGAAGGCCAATTCTCGTCATTAAAAACGTTCAAAATCTAGTCGCAATCTCATCTCAACGACAATAAATGTCAAAAACTTGTCAAAAATGTAGGAAAATTAGAGGTATTTTTGTCAGATTGAGACTGAGATCGGACTGTGAACGTTCTTAAAATTACGAGAATTGCCCCTCAGAGCATTACAAAAACGGTGATGGAAAAAATCGAGACAAAACATGGGTGAGTAATCGTGGTGATACCAAATGATAGTTTTATTCGTACCCTACAATGAGAAAATTAACGGGTAAAATCATAATAGGTACTATAACGCTAGTGTTTACATTCTCTTTGATAGGTACCGGAAGTTACTGGAACGCATAAACGTAAAAACTGCCGTTTTATTCATCATTAAAATTAAATTATAAATGCTTTGAAATACTTAAAACAGGACTTTTATGGGGAGACGGAACAAGTCGTTAACAAGTAAACACCCTTTTTATGAAAATGATAAGCGATCTAGAATTATTTATTAGGTAAAATTACTGGGTTCACTGTGTAATGTCAAAATTGAATTTAAAATGATTTATTTGTTCTTAAACTAGTATTTAACTTGAATAACTTATAAGCATTATTATTATTTATTTCTAATGTTTATAAGGGTGTGTGTGTATGTGTTTACATATAATATTAAATAAACTCAGCGCCCGAAAGGAACGGCGGGGCGAGAATAAACTCGAGTCTTTCAATCAGTCTTACCAATGAAATCGTATAACCCATTAACTGGGTTGTGGAGGTCAGATAGACAGTCAGTTCATGTTAAATACTGATATTCAGCTGCATCCGTTTAGACTGGAAGCTGACCCCAACATAGTTGAAACAACGCAACGGATTTTGATAAGGTTTTCACGACTGGAAGGTATATTTGTTTACTACATTAATATTAAACTTACTTTATCCTACAGTATTAGAAACGCAAAAGTTTTTGAGGATGGATGGATGCATGTTTGTTACTCTTTCACGCCAAAACTACTGAACGGATTTTGATGAAACTTTACAGTAATATAGCTTACACATCAGAATAACACAGATACTTTTTATCCCGATATACCCACGGGATCTTCACTTATACGGGTGAAACCACGGTGCGCTGCTAGTGTATGATAAAAAAATCTCGATGTTTTGTCAAGTCTTAAAAACCTTTCGAAGCAGGGGTGACTCGCTGTATTGAAGAATTCAATAACAAATGAAGTATGGTCAGAACAAGATAAGTCCACAAGTCTAACAACTGAAGGAATCTTCAAAGGGAACATTTCCTTGACATGATAAACAACAACCTATACAAATCACATGGACTTTTATAACCATTGACAGGCCAAAATATCAAGTCTATTATGCGATATATTGATCTGTCACTTATATAAATGTTCAAATAACATGTTTTATTATAAATAAACCAGCTGCGCACCTCGGTTTAACCCGCGTTCGTTTCGATTCCAATACATTTCTGGAGGGCGACCCTTATCACCTAGGTGTATAAAAAATAGTCTACGGCGTATCCTCGGACCTACCAAATATACACAAAAAATTGCACAAAAATCGGTTAAGCCGTTTCGGAGGACTTCGATAATAAACACAGTGATACGAGATTTTTATATACATATAAGACAATATCGTTCTTTTCCTCGTAGGCACAAGGACATTTATAAGGTAGGAATCAGAAATTATCCCACGGGAACCTATTACCAAGAGAGAAAGTACCTTATTGTTAATCCAGGTTATAAAACTATCTGTGTGACAAATTTTATCCAAATCCGTGCCGCAGTTTTTGCGTGAATGAGTAATAAACATCCATCCATCCCTCCATCCTCACGCACTTTCGCTTTTATAATATTAGTAGGATACATTTCCAGTTAAAGGTTACTTCTTATTGCATGAAAAGCCTATACAATGTAAGGTCAACGAAAACTGGAAAAAGCTATAGCTTGATGTACATTTAAAGAACTGTCAAGTTTATTCGACAATGACACATCTTCTAAAGAATTTTTTAAATATTTTGGTTATCCCATTGAAAAAGTAAATGAGGCTTTTTGTGGTGCTGATTCTATTCAATTGTTTGTAAGAGCTGATGACTAGTGACGCCCTCTGGTGTAAAAACTAAGACAAAGTATTAATGGTCCTAATCATATCCGAATTTATAAAAATTGTATTAGACAGTCGAATCTACTAGATATAAGATTTGAAGAAAGGCAAGACTAGAAGGAGACCAAAGAAACGATGGATGAAATGATATGGCTAAAAAGAGGGTGACCACCAAGATGGCAACTAATGCTCAGTTCCTATAAACAAAAACGAATCGTTTGCTTACATTGGTAAGCAAACGATTCGTTTTTGTTTATAAATTTTTGTTTTTTTTCGACCATTGGTTCGCATTTTTTATTTGTAAAAACTGGGCAGTTAAATAGATTCATAAGTTAATTTTACCTGTGATAGCTACTTACATATGGTTTTATTATGCAAAGCTATGAGGTATTTTCTTTAATAATGGTACAGATACAATATTCTTAATTTTAACCAATAACAGCCCGTAAATTGTAAAAGACATGTTTTGCCGAAAAATTGGGATAAGATCTACGATGTGGCGTCGAATATTCGTTTGAATATTCTTCTGAAATTTTTGGGCTCTTCAAAAGGAACGCTCTGAACGATAAATCTCGATAAAAATAACCATCAAAAGAAAGTATTACACCGCTTACTCTTGTAGGTACTGAATCTTTATGTGGCAGTACAATACAATGAACGTAACATATATCTTTCCCATCTACGTTACACCATATTGATTATACCACTTTCATTTCAGAGCTCACCTACATCGACCTGCCAAAGAATAAACTTTTTATAATAATAATTTTGATTGACGTGTGAAGAATTTATCAAAATCTGAAAAGACGATCTATTTATTCGAACCAATGAGAATATTTTTACAAAAAATGAGTCAAAGGCCGAGATTAATAAACGCAAATGCTATCTCATAATGTAGCCGATCTATTTTATAAAAAGTTCACATTGAAAACTTCTCGCTCACTTCATGTACCATCGCGGACACTCCCTGCCTGAAAACCACTGAGTTAATTTTTGCTTACACTCAAAAAATAGAAGCGCTCTTTAATAAACGCGTCAAGGTCAAATAGGTCGTCCGTAAAATTCACAAAAGCGACACGTGGTGCGTCACTAAACTGCGCAGTGCAGGTTCCAACGGCTTTCCTAAAATGCGAAAATTTTAAGGGGGCGTGGCTTGGTGTCGCGGCAGGATTTAGGCGAATTTTTTTTGAGTGATCTGTCGTAAAAGGCCTCGATGGTACACTTCACCTATTTTTACAGAATAGACCAGCTGTAACTTTACCACAATTTTCAAACTGTAGGTTCAAGATAGAGATGAAAACATACATATCATACAACATTCATCCGTATTCCTCCCATTTCTAAACATTACGGTTTTTAATTTTTCCCTTTTCTTTCACAGGTGAAACTCCGGCAGCAATGCAGGGAAGCGCGCAGTGGGCAAGCAGTTTTGACTTACACACATTAATAGGCATCGCTAGTGTTATATACTTATTAATTATGTAAATATAAAGAACATTTAAAGGACTGTGACTGTTCAAAATGAGTTTGAAAATTATCAATCTGAGATTATAATAAAAAATTCCAAAGACACTTGAAAAATTATTTTTGAAAAGTGAATACAAAATGTAAAAGTGTTTGAATTGTTCGATTGATCAATCGAATGGAACGAAGAGTAGAGTTGATTTTTGAAAAGGACTGGTGTAAAAATAATAATAGTGTTGTACAGAATGTTTCAAAATCCCAAGCCTATGATCCTGATTGTCACTTGTCAAACGAACATCAATCTTTTAGTAAAACTGGGGTTATGTTGCTGAAACGAATTTTTACGTTCCACTTTTTTGACAAGCATTTTCGTTTGTATATTTTTTTTGTGCGTCAAATTTGAAGGGTGTAATAAAGTTGAAAACAATAATGTATTCTGGCTATTTATGTAAGTGTTATTTTGTATAAGGTTTAAGTATCATTTTTCTTCAATCGGTTTGCGTTTTGTAACATATCTGATATGAACTATAAGTTGTCAATGTCGTTGTCAATTTTTTTTTTTCGGTTACTTAATTATATTTAAAATGAGTTTTTAGTAGATAGTAAATCTTTCTGTCGTTTTGTTTGATATGCTAATTCAGGATTAAAAGAAGCCTGAAGGGGAAAATCTGTGCCAACGTCGCATAGAAAATATCCTACACATCAGGGTAATGTTAATAAAGCTAGAATAATACTACATTTCAACAAATTCACGTTTCTAATATTTAAATTCATAAATTTAATAATAAAGACCGGATGATTGTCAATGATTGATATACGATAGATTGATTGACTGATGATTGAAAGCAATGTCAATCGTGATTGACAATCAGCTGGTTATCTAAGATCGAGCGATGTAAAAATTGTAGTTAATATTATAAATAGGCATAGATAATATTGTTTTTGAGATTTAAAGTTGATTTAAATAAAAGACAATTTTTTAAAGATGTCGATTGTTTTTTATTTCTTTAAAAATTAAGTTATACATTGACAAATCACTACATTGATGTCTTAAACCGGCCGAAGTTTCAACTGCTTATATAATTGACGCAATGCAAATGGCGTGGTGAAATAATTTAACCCAACCAAATCAACTAATCGAACGCCATAAATAATTTTGATACTGTCACATAAATAATTATGATAATTTTGATGCTTATTACGTTACAAAAAAGACTTTATCTTGAAACCATCGGTCATCTTTTTCAAGGAGAAGTACGTCTGGAAACTGACATTTCCAGGAGGTACCAATAGTAAAGTAACTATACTTCGGTTCGGCCGACGAGAGAAAGAGTTCTTGACACCTGTCAGTTTAATACAAATGAATAAGTATTTTGCTAATTTGATCTTTATTAGCTATATCTGCCCCTAAGACGACCCACTGACAGAATTGTCGCACTGGGAGGTTTCAAGAACGCATTCTGTCGACGGCCGAACTGTAGTGTCACTCGTTCCATAAAAAAATATAATTATGAAGCTTCTCTATTCTTTAAGTTTACAAATCAAATGTAGTGTTAGTAATATTTTATTAATATAGCGTTAGATTTGTGTTAGTTGTATTTTTTTCTTTGGGTAAAAGCCTCCTTCATATATTTTGTTTTTATTTTTCCTTATTATTAGAATTAATTATCTTTTTGTATGCACATGTTTCGGTGACAAATAAACCTATATTTCTTTCTTTCAATGCCATTTTACCCTGTCTTTGGCAGTTTTCATTCAGTTGTTCCTTGAAAAAACTAGTGAAGTGTAAATAAGCCATTCGGAGATGAAACCCAAACTTAGCAAGGATAACAAGGAGGAGTAAATCAGCCAACTAAACTTCACAGGTAAAGAACCGTCACCAACTTAAGTGGAAGATAAACTGAGACGCTAAGCTTTAAGTAAATCTTGTAACCCTATTATTTATAAAGTCGAACATAGAACCTCCTCCTTTTTGGAAATCGCTTAAAAACTAGCTATTCCCGCGATTTCGTTCGCATGCATGTCGGAAAACATTTGATTTCAAGGGATTGAATTTTTTTTGCACGGAAACCTTATTTTTCTTATTAAATAAACGTAGCCAATATCAGAAGGGCAATTCTCGTATTTTTTTAAGAACATTCACAGTCTGTTGTCATTCTCATCTGTCAAAATTACCTTTATTTTCCCTAGATTTTTGACAAGTTTTTGACATTGATTATCGCTGAGATGAGATTGCTACTAGATTTTTTACGTTTTTAATGACGGGAATTGGCCTTCAGGTATCTGACAATGAAAAGGCTGTCAAAATCGGTCCGCCGTTTCGGAGATTCGCCAGATGGACAAACAGACAGCAGTTTTTAAAATAGCTATTTTATAACTTCCGTGTATTATAGTCAAAAGCTGTTAAGTATAAACAGCCTCTTCAATTTTATTTATTATAATATACAAAAATAGACAAGGACTAAGTAGCAGCTATCATATAAAGTCTTTGTTTTATATTAACATGGTAAGTGTTACGGCTGATGCCGCTGTGTTATAGGCTTCGAATAAATGAATACGTGACGTAGGCTGGTCTGGTACAATCTGATAAGAGTTACAAGATTTGATCTGAATTAATGTCTGATGAAAAGAAGGTTAATAGATATTAACCTTCTTTTCTTATCTTCTTCTTTAACTTCGCTTATCAGATGATAAGCGTAGTTTGTAATGGCTATAGATATACATTTCTATGGTAATGGCGGAACGACGCCTGGCGCCTCCAGTGGGGCAAAGTGGAGACACGGGCGCGTCCTGTGCGGTGGCCCAGCGGCATGGCTGCGCAGGCACGGCGGTGGAAAGTCCTACCGTAGTGCGCCATCTGGCGACGGCGAGCCGTAAAAGTAAGTAAGTAATTTTCTACCTAATTAAAGGGTACGTGGGTATGTAAAATATAAAAGCATTAAAATTGTATTTAAGAGTATCATACCTATATAATACAGAATGCTGAAACTGAAGGGGAAAAATAATTAGTGTGTAGCGGTACCTACAACGCCACATGCGAACAATGCGTCATACTGACGTCACGCAAAATCCTACATCTCGCAAGCAGAGTTTATCACGCAAATAGCATAGATAAAACGGCCCGAAATGAATCATCGGGTAGTTGCCCGCCAGACACAATACTCGTCTGGTCAGAGGATCCTCCCTTTTCTATAGAGGATGAGTGAACTTTACACCCTGTTCCTCATACCTATATAAGTGAAATATTCTATGACAGAAAAATACCGTTTAAAAAAAAAAACTAGCCTGTTGTTGTCCCACAGCTGGGCAAAGGCTCTTCTCATACAGAGAAGGCATGAACATTGATCACTACGCTTGTTCCAGGCCGAATAGTAATTCATTGCTGACCGGAAAATATTTTTACCTCAAAATGAGCCTGCCTTTTATTTAACCCATCATTTAGTTCGATAGAAAGTAATGTAAGGGAATTCAATCTTTTATCAACCGTTCACAGTACCCTTCCTTAATCAAATCATCACAACCCACTGATTACAAGACCCTCAGCTATTTCTACACTCAATGCGTTGATAATACGAAACATAATTCGGTGCCACGCTCAGTTTGGCACCATTCAAAGTTCCGGAAAACGACTTCCATACATAACATCCGTGTTTTTCTTTGGTCCCTTTCATACAAATTCTTAGGAGCACGTTCACGACAGCCTGTCTATTCAGAGGCAGACTCATTCGGGTTTTTATTTAAGCCTTTTCATTTAGACGAATGTAGTCGGGGTACAAAAGTCTGATGCCTGGTTTTATTTACACTAGGCGACAAAAACGCGCTGTTGGATTTTCAACGCTCGGCTCAGTTCTGAAAGTTTAAAATTCAACAGCGTGTTTTTATTTAGGCATTAATTTAGGGGCCGTCTACTGTCCGTGAAAACCGGCATGAGAGTGCCTTAGGCGTGAACGCTTCAACTGAAATGAAGCCAATCGGAACCTAGTCTGTTGAAAAAGTATTTAGCAGGAGTTCGGTTTTTATCCATGCGTTGCTCAGATAAAAACTGGTAAAATAAGTAGGTCAATTCAGGGAAATTAATTGAAAGGGAAATTGAGTGACTAGGTAATAACTTAAATTGTCCTTACATTCAAATGAGAACTGTCATTGTTTATTGGAAAATTATTTTGTATCAATTAAAATTTGTCAATTGCTAATTAACAATTAATTTCTCTGTCCGTACATATATAATGGTAAAAATATTTTCGCGAGCCCGGTTTTAACACGTAAATGACATCAGAAGGCCAATTCTCGTAATTTAAATCGTTCAAACTTAGTCCAATGTCATAAATAAACCTATGGACTGAGCATACCTACAAAATTAGCGTGTATATCTACACAAATCGGGCACTAAAGATGGCCGCCTTTAGTAGGGTTCTTTTTGTTTTTTCTCGCACCACACTGTTTTATACAATACGAGGGCATGATTTTCCTATTAATGGACACCAAAACACCTAGTTACTAGACGTATTTCTCTTGAAAACAACTAAAATATTTTGAGCAATCAATCGTTTGACAGTACCTACCACAAAACCATTCATAAAACTCGGCACTCAACATGGCGGCCCGTCACACATAGACATGATATTGACGTCACACAAAAGTGTTGCCAAATTTTGTACTTGACAAACATTTAGATGTCTCTCTTTTCATATACAGCTCTTGATTAGTTAAAAAGAAACAGAACGCTTTTTGACATGTGTGTGTCGATATGATAGATATTTGTATAACTATTATTTCTATAGTAGAATAGGGCATCTCCATGTTTCTCCTATCTCAATGATCTAGTCCCAGTCTCATCTCTGCAACAAACAAATGTCAAAAATTATAAAAAAAAAGGAAATTACAGGTATTTTTGACACATGACTGAGATTGGACTGTGAACATTCTTAAAATTACGAGCATTGCCTCCTTAGTTTTTTCCCAATAAAAACCTAGACGATCTAGCTTTATCAAACTAATAATAATAATTATACATAGTAACATAATACATAACATGCATAGACACAACCTTATAGCAACTAGCTCTGAAATACAGCCTTGTGGAATCGAAAGTGCAGATATGTATGTGACCGACCCATTTCTCGAAAATGGAAATATCACATTTTCCTGGTGGGATCGATCCATCATCACTATTGTTGCCAATAAGTCTGATATAGTGGTGGTGGATCGATCAGAGTAGCGCGCAATGATTGTTGACCTAACCGTCCCGCATGACGAGAACCTCGTGAAAGCCGAGAAAGCTGATAAACAAATCAAGTACCTATCTTGACTTAGTCAGTGAGCTTATCAACACGTGGGATGTGGACTCAGCGATCATTGTGTGATTGTGCCGATAGACGTAATAGACAATGGCTTGATAGCCAAGCCAAGAGCCTCGATCAATACCTGAGGAAGCTCTCGTTGGGCAGCTGGATTATGGGCTTGATGGACAAAGCTCGCACTGTTAGGAGGTTATTCTCTCTGGAGCCCTGACCGGTAGCTTGAACCCCGTTCCCGATACCAGTGAGCTACTATTTTTTATTTTTCAATGTCTTTATATTTTTTTAAATATAATTAGAAAAAATAAACATAGTACTTGTCAAAATATAGGTCAACAGCTTGAAATTTGTTTATTACTTGCCTAGAAGGCATAAATAAAAAGAGATTGGGCCAAGTTTTCACACCAAAATGGTCAAGTGCATGCACATGTATTTTTTTTTTAATACTTCTTTTTTGAAGCTGGCACAGGAATATGAATTCGAATACATGTCAGACATCTACCAACCCGCACTGCACCACGTGGTGGATCATGGCCCACTACCTGACTAACAGAAGGCCTGTGTCCCAGCAGTGGGAACGTTATAGGTTGATAATGCTGAAACTGTACAGGAATGCAGGGAATTGGCAAAAGGAAAGAGTTACCTTTGCTCAGTAATGGGTGAAGTCAGGCTGTTTATGATTACAATTATGACCAGAAGGATCATTATTGCCAATCAACCAGCGATGAGCGCCGTCTCGATCTAGTACATACTCCTTCTTAGTAGTCAGCGATGATTATTCGTGTGTTAGCCGATATTTAAGCTAACGAATTAGCTGTCGGGCTGCTCAAGATCGATCAATGTAGTATTCGAAAAACTACAATTAGGCTGGGAAAAATGAAACTGGTATTTGGTGAGAACGTAGGTAATCAATTTTGTGCGACAGAATTGGTTACTACTAGCGCTTTGCATTTTTCTATGCCTCAATGCATACCAAACAATATGAGAGACACGCTGATACTAAACCTTATTTCGTGCATATTGCACCTCGTTCTACACGTGCAGCCTGTGGGCTAACTAAATTTAAAAATCATACAGCGCCCTTCGCATTCAATATTGCGTTCCGTGTCTTGATGGAGCTGTTCCGTTTCTGTTGCTGAAGCTCGTGTCGATTGCTTCTACGCTATGATGCCAAAAATGTATTTAGTGCGCCGGGTGCGGGCCAGCCATTATAGTGTACTGCAGTATATCGCGAGCAGACTGTACTGTTTGTGCTGTAAACTTTTCACATCAGTGTTGAGCTTATAGTAGGGATTCGCATGGTCTATATTGCAGTGTTAGGTTAACCCCGTTACTAATAAATGTTGTATAGCGCAACGCTTTGTCCTCTTCTTTCGAAAGTCAAATTACTGACGACTGAAATAGAGAAATCGGTGTGTAACTATTTATCTGATACATTTATTAGTAAGGGGGTAAGTCTGTAGGTTAAAAGTTTAATAACGTAGTTGTTAAAAAATATTGTTACTAACATGTTTGAGTCCTTTGTTACTTGATATTAAATATAAATAAAGTAAAACTCAAAAGCCCAGTATTATAGAAAAAAGTATGTACCTACAATAGAAGATATTTTTTTTTATTTTTTAGGATTCCGTTTCTAAAAAGGCAAAACGGAACCTTTATTAGATTACTCCGTTGTCCGTTTGTCTGTCCATCTGTCAAGACCCTTTTTGTAAGGAATGCGTGGAGTTAACAAGTTGAAATTCATATCAAATCAATCTTTCTGAACTATAATTAGGGTCGGTTTTCCGTCTAACCGAATGCAGCTGAATACCAGTATTTTACATGGAGGGATACCACAACTCAGTTACTGGGTAACACGATACCCCTTGGTAAGACTGATTGTCAGACTTTCGGGTTAGGTACTGACTATTCGTAATGATTGTCAAAGATCTACAAATGCCAGGACCAACGGTTTAACGTGCTTTTCAAAGCAAGTAGGGGTCTCGGTATGTACAAGATGGTTACCCATCCACAGACCGGCCTCGGCAAGCATTGCTTAACCTTGAATATCGACCAATAAGTGATTAAAATCAAATGAAGAATTATGATTGAAATAATTATGTTCCACTTCATTTTTGTTTGCGATTCAAAACAATTCAACTTAATTACCAAATAAAACTAATAATATAATTGTGACCATAATCATTTTGATTTATTTACTGGAGTTCAGCTTTCCCACTGTAAGTTTAAGTCAAAAGTTTTGTACGCGATCTATGAATTGAATTCCGAAAACCGTAAACCGATTATCTATTTGAATTTATTGAAACCTTTGATAAATTCACCTTTGAGATGTGTTTGAGTTTGTGATGAGGTTTCAGTTTATAATTGAGTTAGATTTGGCACATCATATTTCTTTGCAAAATATACATTATTTATTTATGAATATTATATCTTTTATTTAATTTCGCTTATACACTTTGTTGGTTAAAGAGGGATTTTGTTTAGGTACCTACTCTTGTAAATATAGCAAAGTTTTTAATATGTATTGTTTTTTAGTGCGTTGAGGGGATTGTGCCTAAGTTATAACAGCCACAGGAGTCGATCGATCAGGTTAAGCTACGCTTGCCGCGGTTGATCCGTGGATGGGTGACCATCTTTTCATACCAAGACCCCTCCATGCATCGAAAAGCACGTTGAGTCATTGGTCCCGGCTGTCATTCGTGGATCTTTGACAGTCTTTACGGGACGTCAGAAGCCTGAAAGTCTGACAATCAGTCTTACCGAGGGGTTTTGTATTACCCAGTAACTGGGTTGTAGAGGTCAGACAGGCAGTCGCTCCATGTAAAATACTGGTACCTACTCTGCTGCATCCGGTTAGACTGGAAGCCGACCCCAACATAGCTGGGAAAAGGCAAGGTAGATGATGATGATGATTTTAAGTGTGTTAGCCCAGGTTCGCATGAGCAATGTTTTTTCGCGCATTGGTATTGCAACGCGTTGTTTAGTGCAAAGAGTTGAAAACCCAAAAGCGTTTTTTTTCGACGCACTGGGATACGCTGTTGAATTCTCAATGCTCGGTTTAACACCGAAAGTTGAAAATCCAACGCGCAGTAAAATCCCGCCGCGATATTTTCACGTCCTTAAGGTCATCGGTTTAAGGAGTTATCATTAGGTAGATAGGTAAGTTATTACATATTAAACATAAGTTCTATTTTTTAACGTAACACCGCTTACACTACCTAAACGAAAGCTTAATTATAAATGCGAAAGCGTGTCTGTCTGTCTGTTACCTCTTCACGGTTAAACCGCATAACCGATTTAGATTAAATTTGGTACAGAGATAGTTTGCGTCCCGGGAAAGGACATAGAATAAATTTTATCCCGATATTCCCACGGGATCGACACTTATGCGGGTGAAACCGCGGGGCGCTGCCAGGTATTAATTGATCCATAATTTACCTACTTACATCCCGACGAAGGGCTCGTGGCTGAATAAAACAGCCACACGGGTAAATCTTCAACGTTAAGCGACGCTTCGACGTCGGTCCGTGGATCCGTGATCATCCATTACATACCAAGATCTCTCCATACCAATATATGACAGTCTTTATAGATAATCAGAAGCCCAAAAGTTTGACAGCCAGTCTCACCAAGGAGCATCGAGTTACCCGATAACTGGATTGTCAGATAGATAGTCGCTCCCTGTAAAATAGGTAGCGGTTGTCAGGTGTATCCGGTTACAATGGAAGCCAACCTTAACTCAATTGGGAAAAGGCTAGGCAAATGATCCTGAGATCTCAAAAAGTTTTGGAATCTCAAATAATGAAATATAACAAGACGTACATCGATATTAAATTACTACAAAGCCTTAAAATATTTATTCTCTGATTTCCATTCAATGAAAATTAATATTGGGTCAGAAAAACCGACCCGTTTAAAAATGAGATAACGGTTACGGACGAATCAACGAATTCCATTACAAAAACCCTGTTTTTATTCAACCACCTTTTATACCGATGGAAGTTTTATTAATTATTGAGAATCTTTTAAGTATTATTTCTGAAAATGGATCGGGGTAAAAGTACTCAATATGTCTTAATTTTTACCCGACTACGGCGAAGCAAAAAGGAGGGTTATGATTTTGACGATATGTATGTATGTTCATCTGTTCCCTCAAACCTTCAAAAGTACTTATAATTTGACAAATAAGGTATCGTTAGAAGCGTCTTGACCGTCTGCTGTGTGACGTTACACTAAATTAAATATGGCGCCCTCTAGAGGACATAAAGTAATGAATTTAAATATAAATATTTTGGGATGGTGCCTTGTTGGGTATCAAATGAAAGGGCTTAGTTAGCACATTTAAAAAGTATATAAATATTACTGAAATAAGCCCCAAAATAAATTAATCAAAAATAAGTTTAAAAACTAAAACCCGACTACTGAAAAGGATGAAACAAGAAAGTACCTTCCCGTGGTCTAACTACTAACATACTTTTCAGCACACACACTTAACACACTTAGCTTATAAGTATGTTCCCAAGTGTGTTGTTCTTGTTACATCCTTTTCAGTAGTCGGGATTTAGTTTTTAAACTTATTTTTTGTTATTGTGTGGGTTTGTAATTTATCTTCTTGGTTATTTGTTGGTTTATTTAATATTATAAAATATGTATAATTATTTAAAAAAAGTTTAGCATTACAGACAAAAAACGTGTTTACATTGTTGGCAAAACTACGTTATCCCTGATCTGCAGAATGCGGCAACGAAATTTTGAAGACTATGGCTGATGGGATCTCATGTCCGTTTTGGAGGTCCCTTGTTAAATCAGTCATCTAATGATAATTTTCGTTTTCATTTTAACCTTCATTTTTGTAATTAATTCTGTAATCCTGATACACTTTAATTGTACCCATGGATCTTGTTACCTGATTTTTTATTTTATTATACCTAAACAAAAGCGAAAAAAGTAAAGAAATAATCCTATGTATTCATTTTTTATTATTGTAGTCTCACAGTACTTGAATGCCTTTTAAAATTACAAACTATTACAATAATAATAATGAAAGTAACTTACTAAATAATAAAGTGTACCTTCGTATACCCAAGCAAAGATCAAACAGGTCAAAAATAACAATACAAAATAAATCTAATTAAATTATATTCATGAATCCTTGAATAAACTCAGTTGAGCTGTCATGTTGTAGCCCGCTGTAGACCATTTTTTGTTTTTATACTGCCTAAGTTATGAACATTCAGGTATGATATTCAAAAGTCTTCTAATCCCGCTTTGGAAACCACATAGCCGCTGAATATAAAGTGAATTAGTAGATATTTTATTCAAACAAGTAGATTAGGGTCATGCTAGTATTTCGGCTTAGTAGGCGTTTCGGCCGCTGAGTTTGGTCCGATCCGGTCGAAATCGGAATTTCATTATTATTAATATTTTTGAGTGGTGTTTCAGACTATACTTTTTTAGGCAAATTTTGTACAGTCAGAATGAAAAACCGTAGGTAGGGTTATATCATTTATTAAAAATCAGGGAATTATTGGAAAAAGATAAAGTTCAATATACAACAATTTTCTATTAACAATCACTTTACTTAAATACCGAAAATAATGAACAATAGCGTCAAAAATCAGTGACTAACTAAGTAAAAAAAATTGGCGTGTGCTCTACATCGCACTCGAATATTTTACATGGTCTGGGCGGCAGTGGCGTGCATTGGTTTTCAGGATAGGTAGGCACTAGGCAGACACTAGGCCGGATCTATTCTAGGCAGACGCGGTCACTAATCAGAAATATAAAAAAAGTATCTATTACCTAACAAAAAGAAACTTTTACCTCACTATAGGCGATCTCAATATCCATCCCTTTCTTTCTTCGCACGGTCAAATTACGAACGAATTACAAATTACGATTATAACATTCTTAGTTTCATACTCGGTTGGTTAGAGTAGGCATGCCTACTTTAGGGTGATAAATTGCGAAGGTCGAACGTCACGGTATTACGCGTGAGACGTATGTATTTTTAATTTCGTCGTATTAACTTGAACGAGTAAAGACCAATGACAACGCGCGAATAGCATACGGGAGCCGAGTAGGCCGTCTGGCGAATGCCTAATAAGATTTTGTTTTTTCTTTTGTGTGATAATGATAATTTACTGTGGGGAAAAAATACAATTATTTTTAATTAATTAAATTATAATTACACTAAAATGTAATTTACAGGCTTATGGTGATTTATAGAGGTAGGCACTGCTTTTATGCCTATATGCAATGCACGCCACTGCAGTGGGCGGGCGCAACGATGCCACGGGTTGATGATAAGGATTCTCCGTGATGTACACATTACAAATTACAACAAAATTTCTTTTGTTACTTTTTTATCCTTTTCACCAATCACATGTAAGAAAGAGACAGCAACACTTTGTAATAATAGCTTTTGTTTTATTGTGTTTGCGTGTCAATGTGCGTGCAACATGCCAAAAGTCGACATGACCCCAAAAACAAACGGACCCGTGAGAGATCACTCATTAAAGTTCATTTTCTCTATAATTAATATTTTATCCATGGCCAAAAAGTAAAATAGGTATTATTTAGTTACGTTTCTGACGTTACTTTGCCGCTAAAAAAGGATTCGTTCGAAACACAACTCAAAAATATTAATAATAATGAAATTCCTGTTTCGATTGGATCGGACGAAACTTAGTGGCCGAAACGCCTACTAAGCCAGTATTTCAAGTTAAAGATCAGATCTGCACCCTAATTGCGTAACGCAGTATTAATCATAATCTGAATTATTTTGAAGGATATTGCTAATGCATTGCTTCATATTTAAAAAAATTGTCTGCTCAGCAACTTAGATAACCCAGTGAATGTTGTCGAACTGTCAAAATGGAAGTCATTGCTAGTGCTCGTAGTGTGATACGTAATTACCCCATCGTACTTATTTACCTACTAAAAATCTTCTTCAGAGTATGCGAAGGGTTGTTCTTTTTGTGGACAAAAAAGGAAACTTAAAAACCGAAACCAATAGCTCTACAAAATACTCCACAGACTATGATGAAATAAGTATTGCAACAACATAGGATATAAAAAATTAAATATCTGTCCATCTTTTTTATACGGTGTTTGAAAATTTCAAAATGAAATAAATGTACGGTTTACCCAAAAATTAACTTATCGAAAGTAGTCAAAGGCATTAAGTAGGCGTCAACCCTATTAAGACCGAAAATTAATTCGGTCACCCGTCTTACATTGCATTTAAAATTCAATTTAAAGACAAAACAAACAATATAAAATGGCCGCGAACTGTTGCGTGAGCAACTGTATAATTAAATTCATTTCGAAAATGTTTAAATAGGCGTTAATTTATTGGGAGTACTGTTACGTACGAAAGTGTTTTACCGAGTAGGCGTTTAAAATGTTTTGTATACTTAATTAGATAGTGCGGTTTTGTAAAGAGAAACTTTGTGAATTTTGTGTTATAGACCGAATATTTATAATGTATGAGGATTTGATTGCATATCCGAAAAATATAAGCACATCTTAATTTCTAATGTACTTCAACAAATGACGATCACTTACCACTTGATTTAGAAACTAGAACACAAAAACGAACGTCAATTAATTATGAAGATGTAAACAAAAAAAAGCTACCACCAGACTCGTACCTAGTTTAACTTTTTTATTATCACAGTTGAGCCGTAAATTCCTCTTTTTGCTGAACGAAAACCTCATTTTTAATCGCTGCAAATCCAGGTTTACTTTCCTCGACACAAAATCCGCCCCTTTATAAGATTAAATAAATTTTACGCTGCATTTTATTTTGGGTCCGATTGGGTCCCACTAAACGCATGATGATGAAGATGGCGGGACGAGCTTGACTCCTACCGCAGGGACTGACCGACACTCGCTAAAGACAGAATTGTGTGGAAAAGGGAAAGGGAGGCCTTTGCTCTGCAGTGGGACAGTACAGGCTAGTTAGACTAGTTAGATTTTATTTTATCACTTTAGGTTTAAAGGTCATGAAGCCCAAGCCACATCGATCCGGGTTTCTTCAAGCGCTTTTGTGCTGTTGCAGGTTCGTGCAGTCCTAACGAAGCAAAAACAGCTCAAAGTAAGCGTTTAAGCCTTTGCTGTTGAAATTGCATTTAATTTTGCTATATTATTATTTTATTCGCGATGAGATTGAGTTAAAACAAGCCCGTAAGTAAAATAGCACCAAAGGAGACCCTTTGGTGCTATTTTAATGATATAAAATAAACTTTGAATGAGAAAGCTGTTAGAATAATGCTTCTCGAAAGTGGTCATGATTTTATATTCAGTGAGTCATTTAGTTCGGTGAATTTGTATTTTCCAGATTAGAATGCCGTCTTTTTATGTTTTTATGAGAAAATGCTTACGAAAATGATGGTAAGCCAACATATTAATGTTAATGAAACCCTATGCCATACATTAATTAGTAGTACAGTGTAATTATAGTTTTCTTTAATATAAAATGCATACAAAAAATATATAAACCCGTAATTAAAATCACAAAAGAAAAAATGCATACAACACAAAGAATTGTAGAATGTACTCAACAACTACTGATTGCCAGGAGCACAATACTAACTCATACCGTGCTGTGAATAATTACAACTTGCACGAAGAGAGAAACAAGTAATTTTCCTTCAAAGAGTTAATTAAAACACCTTAAACTATATAATTCTACTTAATTACTCCATAAGAATGTTCATTTATATATGAGATTGCTCTCAAAATCGTTTGATGACCATTGCATTATAAATTGCACGCTCAATTACTACGCCCCCGATTTTAATCGAAGATTTATGAGTTGGAAAAGACGTTTAGCACCCCATCCGCACCCTTTGCCTTCACTAAGGGAATACAGTATTTCACTTGTCCAATAATGTCGATCCCACTTTCTTAGCAGATACCTACTCGGAACTCGTACGAATCTTTGAAGATGTTTTTTCGAAAAGTTTTTTGTGATGGACTGTACTTTTTTTTAATTTATTTCGTATCCGAAAAATTCTTTCGCTTTTATTTTGTTGATTGTAACTTTGTTTATCGTTCAAATTAAGTCACAATTCATATTCTTTGATGAATACAAAACTATTAACTGAGAAAATTAAAACCGTAATGGTTTAATTTTGTTTGCTTTTTATTCACAATTTCTTTTTGTGAAACAATAATTTAAGATGAAAATTCCGTTTAATGACCTGAATATATGATGAGGTTACTGTTCCAAATCTAAATTACTATAATTACCTAACCACACATTCGGACAGAATTATTAGTCCAATAATAATCTGAATTGACATTACCCTCAGTTACTACATTAAAGGTCCATTTTCATTCTCCCATCTCACTGTTTCTCCCAAGTATTAAATTACTTAAGGGCTAAAGCCGAAATTGGGGATCACATCATTAAATTTAATCTATATTCTAAACCATTTAGACTTGCCAGGGTGCGTTTGTTCGAGGATTATCCCGGATTATATCTAAGTCGTGGTAATTTGGCTGTATCCACTCTTTTGTCCTGACGTTGACGTTCAGGGGCTATAGCACGAACGTGCGACATAAACAACGCAAATTAGTACTTTCTAAATTATTAGGCGCTTCTTCGTACAATTATTAATAAAATCTATATATTTTTACCTAATGTATGTACGAAGCTCAAACTAAAATTCGTGAAAGTAGCAATTAGTAAGCAATTATTCATACAACAACTTTTAGAAATTCTGCGTCCTTCATGCTGAACACGGAGGCCACCAGCCATCCTGACGTCAGAATGGCTGGTCAAAAAAATATTCATATTTCTCTGAATGTATCATATGTAGCAATTATTGAAGAAATGTAGCAAATATAAGCAATTGGGTAGCAATTCTTGAATATACTTTCA
The DNA here is from genome assembly GCA_963669345.1 of Gortyna flavago. Classification (NCBI taxonomy): domain Eukaryota; kingdom Metazoa; phylum Arthropoda; class Insecta; order Lepidoptera; family Noctuidae; genus Gortyna; species Gortyna flavago. The sequence goes on from OY770129.1 coordinate 15,978,052, forward strand.
GAGCCGCTTGCCATAGGCAACCAGCCATTCTGACGCTAACCTTTCTTTGGAATGCGCTCCCTCTGAACATCAGGACGGAAACCAGTCGGTTATCTTTTAAAGTGAAGCTACGTGAACATGTCCGTCAGAATGGTCAATCAATGTCTGTCAGAAGTTGGCCGTAACATCCCAGCGCTGATTTGCTGGATACGTTTTCTCCTCTACCGATATGTTTTTCTCCTGACAGTCAATTTTGATTATACGTATGTATGTATCCATTTATGTATTACTATTTGTATATTATTATATATTTCATTTTATAGTAATTTCCTAGCTATTTATTCCGTAAGTTGCACCTGCCATGTTTTGTCTCTGTATCACCCTAATGTTGACTGGTAAAAAATGCCTCAGGCATTAAGTCCGCCTTTATACAGTATTATTTTACTTGTGCATAAAGTTTTAATAAATAAATAAACAATTCACTTCAATCAAATCAGCCTATTCACTGCTGGATACAGGCGTTCTTCCAGGCTGCGCATAGCCCCCTGTCCTCCGCCTTCTGCATCTAGTCTTTCCCAGCCAGATTGTCTAGGTCCATCTAGTTTAGGGGCGTCCCATACTACGCTTGCCGGTACGCGGTCTCCACTCCAGGAGTTGTCTGATCCACCGGCCATCGGTCCATCAACAAGCACGGCCAGCCCACTGCCACTTCAGCTTGTTTACTCTACAAGCAAAATTTTAATATATTTAATAATTCACTTACATGAGAATATTAGAACTATCGTATACAGTTATAACATATATCAATATTGTTTGCAAAAACTAGAAATTAATCACTATAGAACGTCATCTGCTCCAATCCTTATTATAGGTACTCCTTGTGCTTCGTTTACGTTCATATTTTATATCTTGCTGTTAAACTTGAAATTTACTTTTAGGAAATTAAGTAGGTAATAACCTAAATTGAACAAAGCGTTAGCACACAGACAATTACAATTTATTTAACTTAACTATTGTGTTATTTCATTCATTTTTTTTTTCTTTTACTCAATAATCAAAAAAAATACTGTTTCAGTCAATCGAAATAACTTCGTAAAAAAAAAGTTATGAAAAAAAAAACAGTAATTTGTAATGCTATAGAAGACATTATAATATTTCACCCAAAGTGATTGAAGGTGCGAAACCTCAATCTGATTTAAATATTGCAACCACATATTTGCAAATGGGTGTCGATGATACTAGCACTTTTAAATGATTACCGTAACCATTGGCTTAGTAAAGATTTTTGATTTTTTTTCTATTAGGTATTTAAAATTATAGGTTTTAGGGAAGTAAAAATCTCAGCCTCCTAGGTCTTGTTCCCCATGATCGGGAACCTTTTGAAGGTTTCCCCCGAAAACAAAAAAAATTAGGTACCTACTTCATAATTATGAAAGTCGACTGAGACTGCTTTTTTTACACATTATATTTATCTAACTAAAAGTTATTCGAAGCAAATTATAGGCTATTTTTATCTCGATATTCCCGAGGGATCTACACTTATGCGGGTGAAACCGCGGGGCGCAGCTATTTTTTATTAAAATTGTGAAAAATGCGTGAGTTTATTAGTATTAATTGCGGAAAATCATTGAAAAAAAAAATCGCTACGAATAAAATTCATCATCTTTTTATTTAAAAATAAATAGGTACCTACACACACAATACCTTTTAAAATATATCTAATGTTTCACTTAAAAGCTTTAAAACTGAACAATATTTTTATTATGGAAATTAAAAGTTTATTTTTATAATCTAGTTGAGTAACACAGGTGGTTAAAAATATAACAATTAGTAATAATATTTAAACTGCACGTGTCTTTGATTAATAGTCTAACTCGATCCACTTTTTTCACCTCAAAAATAATACAAAAAAAAACTAATATTAGATAAGATAGAATACTGTTTAATATGCACACCTTATAAATTACAGACATAAATATAGAAACTGTACAAAGGGTGACACAATGGGTGGTCTTATCGCTAAGAGCGATCTTTTAAAGACAACCTTTGGATGGATTAAAAAGGGGAAGGACAAACAAATACTGTCAGTACTTGTGTCATTGAGAATTTGATTTGTTATTGAAGGACCTGGTTCGTAGCTAATTAATAATAGCCGCACGGGTAGATCTTCAAGGTTAAGCAACGCTTGCCGAGGTCGGTCCGTGGATGGGTGAACAGTGACCATCCATTACTTACCAAGATCCCTTCGTGCTCGTGAAGCACATTAAGCCGTTGGTCTCGGCTATCATTCGTAGATCTTTGACAGTCATTACGGGAAGTCAGAAGTCGGAAAGTTTGATAACCAGTCTCACCAAGGAGTAGCGTGATATAGGTAACTGAGTTGTGGAGGGCAGATAGGTAGTTAAAAGTGGTGTAAATTACAGTTATTAAGCCACATCTGGTTTGACTGAAGACTGACCCCGACCTTTTAAGGAAAAGGTTAGGTAGGTATATGATGATGTTATTACAGCTGTATTATTTTACGTTAAAAATTATATCGATCTGCTCTGTTTTAGCCGATTTCAAAGAAAAAGAAGATTCTGGACTAAACAATGGATAACGAACGAATCCCGGTATAAAAATAGGTAAAATGTAACACTTATTATTTTGTTCTTAAACTGATTTGCGAAAGAAATTGGAAATCCTAGCTGTGTCATCCTACACAAGAAAAGGGTATCGTCTAAAGAAAATACGGGTTTATTGTGGTTAACATTTTACTTTTACGTATAATAATATTATCTACGGTTCTTTTAGGTACGGTCAAAATAAAAGCGATTGTGTTTGCCAGTATGTTAGGCGTTCAGAATTAAGGGTCCAGAATTATCTCTGAACTGAGATGCCTTTATTTCGCAAACAATATTGTGTCAGGAAATAAAAAAGAACGAGTGATAATCCCAAAATTCCCAGCTTGATATTACGTTAAAATAAAGGATTTCTTATCATTTACTAACAAAATGTTCCCACTGCTGGGACACAGGCCTCCTCTCTGTGAGAGGGAGTGGGCCGCAATCCACCACGCGGGCCCAGTGCAGTTTGGTAGATGTCACATGTCTTCGAATTTTTGGTTCTAGGACATGAAGGTTTCCTCAAGATGTTTTCCTTCACCGTTTTGAGAGCAATGGTGATGAAATAATTTACACAAAGTAAAGCGCCTGTCTGGGTTCGAACCTACGACCTACAACTCGTAAGTCGAAGCCGTTAAAATTGGGCCACCTCTGCTCTCAACTTGTCTTTCTTATCATTTATTAATACCGTACAATGACAGTGAAATTGTGGAAACATTTTGCTTTTATCCAATACCTATCCCTGTTTAATCCATGGGGAAAAAGGTTTCCGAGATAGCCATATCTGTATGTTTGAGTTTCCCAAAATTATCTTAAAAATATTCCTAACCAAACCTTGTAACCTTCTAACTAAACCGTCTAACAATGAATATTTAACTTGGATCCTTTAGGGGGGATGCTCTTTTCATTTTTCCATTGAAATACCTTTACTTAAATCTCGGACATTTTTTTTCTTGTATTTAGTATGCTCTTGACTAGTCTAGGTCAGACTGAGTTGATACAGACAAAGTCGACGATGGATTGAGCTTACCTGATTTTTTGGTATGATGAATTCAATGGTCAATTGTTTGCATGGCATTTCCAGTTTAAGCTAGCCTCGCATTGTATTGCTTTTACGTACAACCAGAAGTCAGCTTATACTGGTTATAATAGCTTGATGTGTAGCCGAGCGTACCAAGTGTAGCGTTGAAAAAAGTACGAAAAATTCCCGTTTCTTCCCAATTCCGTTGTTATTTTAAATTCGAAAGTTTCAAGAAAATTTGCCAGTGTATATTTCATGTTTTTTTTTCCAATAAAACTGAAAAAAAAAACAAAGATTATGAAAGAAACGGAAAACTACAAACACGCCTCAAGCTCACATTTACTGTGAGCTTGAGGCGTGTTTGTACAAACGGTCCTATACTTACTGTGCTTCACTTTCCAAATGCGTGGCGCGTGTCCATCTTTTTTTATAAGTCTATGGTAGGAAGTTACTTGGATGAACTTACCTCCATGAATGTATATTATCGTTTCCAACGAGGACCAACATTTTCTGCATCAATCACAGCATTTTCTTTTACTACATATATATTTTGTGCGCACACATTCTAAGTTGCAACATTAGTATTGTATAATCTTATATACATACTACAACATCACTTATGGGAACGGCAATTGATTGGATACGAAACAGGAAGGTCTGATATGTAAGACATTGTCAGGTTGTTACTGCGAAGCCCCAAGGACTGATGTTGCATACGTAATTGAGAAGGATTCTCCGAATGTGTTCCCGATAGTGTATTAACACGTCAACGGGACTTTGTTGTGTGCACTGATGATTTTGTTCAAGAGAATGTTTATTGGTGGAATAATGTGCGGCAATGTTTGTGAATGTTTTAGTGAGTTTTTCGAGATTATACAATGTGTAACTAAATTAATGCACATTATAAAGTTAGTTTGTTCAGAATCGATTAGGTACTGAATCGAAAACTTTCATTTTAATTCAATTCATATATTCATTATCAATTTTTACATCGCGTCTGGATTTCTTTAACTAAATTTATAAGAAACATCAGGCGTGCAATCTATATTTAAATCATTACAATCATCCAAACTGACATTAAAATAATAATAAAAAATATAAAAATTAATGTCATAAGTCAATTCATAAAATGCAATAAAATTTTAATATAGGTATCTACTTTTTATCCCAAAAATAATTAAAACTATGATTTCACTTACTCTTCCGCCGTACACTCAAAACAAACCAACATGGACGAAGTGCCTACTACGCTAGATCGTTAAGTGTGGCATTATGTGCGTTGCCAAAATTATATAAATAATATTTTTATTATAATTCTAATACGAGTATTATTTTTTGGACTTATTTCAGAAGTAAATCACAACATTACGTGCGCCAAGATCGTAGTTATTACCAAGTTGGTTCACACATAACAGGAGGATAGCTAGCAAAACTTAGGTACGTTTATTTGAATAACGAGAAAATAAACTTTTAAAAATAAAAACTTGTAAAAAAATCTACCTGGCTCTTCCCGTGTTGGGGTCAGCTTCCAGTCTTAAGTACCAGATGCAGCTACATGACAGTATTTTTCTAGGCCTATCTGCAGTGGTATTCTATAAAAATCTCACCGTGAAAACTTGGAAGTGAGCTGTCAATAGTGTTAATTCCTGGCATCAGCTGGAATGACAGCTCGCTTAAAGCTCACTTCACCTTAGTTTTCATGGTGAGATTTTTACAGAATAGACTGCCTGACTTCTACAAACCAGTGATTAGGTAACACGGTACCCCTTGGCAAGACTGTTTGTCAGACTTTTGGGTCGGACTACCCGTAACGACTGTCAAAGATCTACGAATGACAGTCGGGAACAACGGCTTATTGAGGCACGGAGGGGTCTCAGTATGTAAAAAGGGTCACCCGTCCACGCGCCAACCCCGGCAGTAGCTTAAGAGCATTTACGTCGTACGTCATTTCATACAAACTTTCAAGCTCTTGTTTTTCGAAATGAATGAACCGATTTTAACGAAACTTCAACATAACAACACAACTTCTTCATAAGCAGGATAGATACCAAGGTCTAAAAAGTTACTTAATAACATTTTCGAAATGTCTTATTTAAAAAAAGATACCTAGAAATCTCTGTTTCCATGGAAACTTTAAAATCGGTCTAATTTGGCTATAACACAATTTTTCGAAAATGTTGCAGTAACGTTCTTGAGAAAAAGGGTCGTGACAGACGGACAGACAGACGGACAACGAAGTGATCTTATAAGGCTTCCGTTTTTCCTTTTGAGGTATGGAACCCTAATAAAATTCCGTAAAATATGAACCCATAAATTTTAGCATGAAGAAGAATCTGCGAATGTGAAAAATTATCACTCTAAAATTGTGACTTAAATCCCTAATTTTTCTTATCTCACTTCTATATTGTAAATTAAAAATATTGCATTTTTAGATTTTTTTAATCACGTATCTCTCAAACGTAATTTTAAGCAAAAATAAGTGACTAGCATTTATCATCTTTCGCTCTAAGATTACCTTATATTTCATTGCGTCTTTTATTAAAGAAATAAGTATGCAATGCGATTTATGTGAATCTGTGAACAATGCATTGTGAATAAAAAGGAGACTATCAAAAAGAGCTTAACATTTTTGAACTTAGTTGGGTTTCGCATATTTATTTGCGAATTTTTTTTTTTACAGTGATATTGCAATGATCACTTTCATAAACACTGCATACAATGAATTGGCGAAAGTATCGCTTTTATAACATTAATAATACAATGAAGAAGACAACAGACATTCTTAGTCAGTCGACCATTCCATAATTAGAGTTTAGAGGTATAAGGAACAGGGTGTAAAGTTCACTCATCATCCATAGACAAGGGAGGATCCTCGAACCAGACAGGTGTCGTGTCTGGTAGGCTACTGCCCGACGATTGATGTCGGGACGTAATATATATACTATAGACGCGCGGTAAACTCTGCTTGCGCGATGCAGAATTTAGCAGGTCATCAGTGTGATACGTAGTTCTCATGTGGCGATGTAGATGCCGCTAAAAGACTAAACGAACCGAGATAGACATTATTCCCTACGAAGTTAAGATAAAAATGGCGTGACAAAATTAATCGATAGATAACAAACAGGTAGTATCACCAAAAAAAGAACCCACAAAAAAGGTTGGTCTTTTTTGTGGGTTCTTTTTTTGGTGATACTACCCTCTATCAATGCCTCTACCAACGCACCCTCTATCAATCCGAACATATCTAAAATCGAAAAAGTTTTAAATTAATTCTCTTTCGAAACGGAGTTACGTGAGAATTATTAGCCTTATCAACCACGAACAGAACTTTACGTCCACAAAAGAATGTTTGGAAACTATTAAACTGTTACGAGAATGATTACCTACAGTTAATATAAGGGCGGGCCATAAACCTGAGTTTGTAAAAATAGGTCTGATGGAATCGACTAAACTGTGATGACGACGGGGTCAACCGATGAAAATAAAACAGAAGTTTGAGTTTAAATAGAACTTTTAGCCGTGTGTTCATTGGGAAAAAATGTGATCCAACATTGTTTCAGGAACGTTGTTTTTGGGTGATAGAATCGACTAAATTGTGATGATGACGACCCAACTGATGAAGATGAAACAGAAATTTAAGTTAACTTTGCCGGGGTGGGCTTCCAGTCTAACTGGATGGAGCTGAATTTAAAAGTATTTACATGAAGCGACTGCCTTTCTGACCTCCACAGCCCAGTTTTTGATTAATATATTAAATACCCTTTGGTCTGGTTGTCAGACTTTCAGACTTCGGACTATCCGTAACGACTGTCAAAGATCAAATGACCCAATTTTGACTACATGTTTATCGGAAAACAAAGTTTTGAGGAGAAAGTCATAATATTGATTCCAATGAATTGACCGTAAAGGGCGAAGCGTGCGCACCTTCTCTTTACGATTGATCATGAAAATTATATTTATAGTAACAGACTGTAACCATACTCTTTTGAACTTACCATAATCAGCCTATAATGTTCCCACTGCTAGGACACAGGGTCTCCTCTCTGTGAGAGAGAGTGGGCCGTAATCCACCACGCAGGCCCAGTGCGGGTTTGTAGATATCAGCGGAGTCAACTTATCCGTAATAATCCTCACTAATCCATGGTAAAATTAACCTGGGATCTCGAGGGCCTGGACCTGTATATTTCTAGAAAAAGTTATGAAATACGAAATACACGCAGATGCAGTCGCAAGCAACAGCTAGTATGAAAGAAAATTAATTAAAACAGTAACTAGAAAAAGTAATTATCATTGACTGGTATTACGACTGCTGTTTTCCCTTGTGCTTTCATTGTTTTTTTATCAATTTAGGTACTTTGCTTATGCCATACTTTTCTTTCTAATTATTTTTACTCTGTATAGGCGATTATTAATATACAAAGCAATTGAGGTGTGTGCAATGCCACGTTTTTCTCACAGACCAGGCCGACGGGCCGTGGGAACCGTCGCATCCGATGAGATGATGATGGTGACTTCGGGAGTCGGGGCCGCGACAGGCCTCGACAGGCATAGCAACGCCTGGTGCGGCCCGTCACTTAACTAGCCGTGGGGACGCGGCATTAGTGGTGGATAAATTCATTACCTGAACTCGATGTTTTTATATTTACGAGGGGCCCGTGGCTAAATAATAACAGCCGCACAGGTCGATCGATCAGGTCAAGCTACGCTTGCCGCGGTTGTTCTGTGGACGGGTGACCATCTTTACATACCGAGACCCCTACGTGCCTCGGAAAGCACGTTAAGCCGTTGGTCCCGGCTGTCATTCGTGGATCTTTGCAGTCGTTACGGGTAGTCAGAAGCCCGAAAGTCTGACAACCAGTCTTACCAAGGGGTATCGTATTACCCGGTAACTGGGTTGTGGAGGTCAGATAGGCAGTCGCTTCATGTAAAACACTGGTATTCAGCTGCCGGTTAGACTGGAAGCCGACCCCAACATAGTTGGGAAAAGGCTAGGCAGATGAGGCTTTTATATGTATGTGCACAAACTATCTTTAATTTTTGTAATTGGTTTTATATCGTTTTAATTAAAGAAATAAGTACATAATGAATTAATAAAAATTAAAAAAAAAAACCGAAAAAGAAACTTGTAATAAGTCCAAGGAGAATCTTCCATTAGGCTTAATTACTATTCCCTGCAGCTAACCCTACGCATGAATAACCATAGTTCCTAAACTAATAAAGACCAATTTGTATGTACCTAATCCCTACGAAGGTGAAAGCTTCCATTACTTAGTGCTTTTAATTTGTATCCTAAAGAAATTCCAGTCACAGATGTAGTTAAGGAAAGTGGTTGCGATAAGCCTTGTTCGAGCGAGGCAGACGTTTGAAGTAAGCAGTTAAATTAGCATAAGTGGTAACCACTTAGGTTTTGCTGAAACTGTTTGGTATTTGTCGCAGCCATTCAACTATGTCTTTATCAACTATATATATGCTGTAAGAGGATTGGTATTTTTGCTGAAAAAAAAAGAAACACAATATTATTAAAATAATCGGGCACTGACAAAAGGCGTTACGTTTACAATAATGTTTAAATGCATATTGGCTTCTATAGGTGAGATGCTGTAGTGCGTCTGGCACGTTTATGAAAGCTAGGATTGATGGTTTTTATTCTGAAAGAAATAGCTGTAAGGTTAGATGGTCCATTTCTTAGGCACTGGATTGCACTCCACGTGTCATTTGATTTCATGTTTTTTTTTGTTTTGTAAAGTTTTTCTTACGTAGGTACTTACTAACGCAACAATTTTATTTATTATATCCATAATAGATATGGTCTTAAATAAAGTTATTATATTGGGAAAGGTAAATAGACTATCGGTTTATCGGCTACGGCAGTGTAGGTTGCGGCGGAGCGACGAGGGCTACATGAGAGCTACGTGGTGGCAACAATCTTAGGCTGGTTTATCCTACACTGGAGTTTCGTTATTATAATGGCTCAATTAAAACTTAGCTATGAAGACAAATATATTGGCAAAGATGATGCTATTGATTTAATTTTACAAAAAAGAAATAGCAGCAACGAAATTATTATGTTTATCCACCATTTGGTGGTAAGAGGATTGTGGCTAATGGATAAATAGTACTATCTTCCGTATAATTCATCAGTGCCCTTAATAGTTCATTTAGATACTGCAATCGACCAGAAATTTCTTTAAAATTAATAGAAGTTTTTTTTTGAAAACCATGTCTTATCGTTCAGCAGTGGATGTTGTTAACACGAAATGATTTAAAAAATGTACGATTTAGACTACTGTTCAAAACTTTATCTTGGCTTTTATGTACATCATAAACGGTTACTACAGCATTCAGTAGTAAAGTCATTGCAATACAAACGTAAGTATATGAACGTGTTTATATTGTTTTTATGAACCTTCAGGAAGTTTTCAGGTAAAACTTCAGGTTAGCGATTAAAGTTTATATGCACCAGCTTAAATAGGGTGCTTCGGGGTCGTAACATTTAAACTAGTGTAGTAAACTTCCTACTACCCCACATACGTAATGTACTTAGTGTGATTATACCAAAGCTATAATTTAACAAAAATGGGATACCTACATTTTAAATCCAGCCGTGATTTTTTTGAATTAGGGATCCTTGGAATTAGTATGAGCATGAAGTCCTGGGTTCGATTCCCAGGTCAGGCACCGTATTATTGGGCTTTTTCATCAGGAATTTCCCAGTAGTAATCCGGAGTCTGGATTTGTGTCCGGTTGACGGCAATAGGCTAGGAACACGTTGACTGCCAGGCAACAGACACAATAGAAAATCTATTGTTCGCGATCACTGGTGACCGCGGTGGCAGTCAATGCCTAAATAACTTTTTTTTTATTGCTGAATGGGCCCGCTCTTGACCTCGATCACGCCTGATGGAAAGCGATGGATGAGGTCTATGATGGAGCAAGCGTGCCCAGGAGATGCCTAAGGCACTGGAACTCCTACACTTCAACGAAACACAGCAGGCCGCTTGACTCCGGACTCCGGTGGGGTGGTGGACGCAAACCAGGCGAGCGATAGCTCTATCACCGCAAGGGAAGAATTGGCCAATCCAATAAGGTGTTGGGTGTCGAAGGACCGAAAGCCGGTGGAGCAGACGAGTCCTGGAGTGGAGACCGCGTATCGGCAAGCGTAGTGTGGGATGCCCCCCAGCTAGATGGATGGACGACCTAAAGAAGGTGGCTGGGGTTGACTGGATGCGGAGAGCGGAGGACAGGGTGTTGTGGCGCAGTTTAGGGGAGGCCTATGTCCAGCAGTGGACTGCAATGGACTGGATTGATTGAGGTACAAAGTAGGCGTTAGTAAATATGTTGAGTCTATACGTTACAAATGTAAATAGATTATGTCGGTATATAAAACCTTTTGATATAATTGATGAGATAAGTATAAAGTATTTTGTAAAAAACCTTACCTACTAAAGGTCATCATCGTTTCCCAATTATGTTGGGGTAAGCTTCTAGTCTAACTGTATCCAGCTGAATACCAGTATTTTACACGGAGCGACTGCCTATCTGACCTCCACAACCCAGTTACTGGGTAATACGATACCCTTGGTAAGAGTGGTTGAAATAATCTCGGGCTTCTGACTACCCGTAACGACTGTCAAAGATCCATGAATGACAGCCGGGACCAACGGCTTAATGCTTTCCGAGGTACGGAATGGTCTCGGTATGTAAAGATGGTCACCCATCCATAGACCAACCGCGGCAAGCGTAGCTTAACCACTTAACCTGATCGATCAACCTGTGCGTCTGTTATTATTTAGCGGACCCCTCTAAACCCCCTTACCTACTAAAGGTGTGTAGTAAAAATTTTATGTCTTCGTTGACCTACGCTCTATGTTATTTTCAGGAGAAGGCTTTTCTAAACGTTAGTATAGACAGGTGTTTTCCGTTTTTGAGGAGTATTATTTTCCCATCAGAATTTAAAGTAAATTTGAGTCTAGGGAAAGATCGCAAACGATGAAATAATTTTTTGAAAGACGAGATGGCTATAAAGAGGTGACCACAAAAATGAAAAATTACAGATGAACACATGCACACGACACACACACACACATGCACATGCAGACGAAGACATGCTACGCCGATTCAAAAATAAATTGGAATATGGACTGGCAAGAGGATAAGGATTTTGTTCCTACCAATTTATAATAGGTACTTTTTTTTTGCCCAGCAGCAGCGGGCTTTGGATGATGATGATAATAATGACTTTATATAGCACTGTGTGACCTAAGCCCACACTTAAGTCACTTTGTGAATTAAGTAGACCTTTTTTACACAGAAAACCGTGACTATAGTGCGCGTTTATGTCACACGAGCTAAAAAATATTATACGATACGTGTGACGTGCATTGGCACGCTGTAAGCACAAAACTATCATTATTTGCAAAGGACCTACAACTTACATTGCTTCTCTTTGTATTTGGAACGTGGATCCACGCGAGACACAACTTCTATTTAATTGTTTCTGTAATAACGACATTCAACCGGTTAATGTTTGTTATTCTAGCACGACAGAGGGTTTGAACTCAAGTAACAAAAACTATTTCTCAAAAACAAAGATACAAAACTGACCTAGGTACCTTTTGAAAGCATTCTCTTGTATAGTAGATCACGTAAACGTGGTTTTAGAAGACCTCAACCGCATTACGTGACATTTAGAATTTATAGAATAACACATAAAATATTTTAAATTCTGTTTACATTTTTAGAGCATTGGGATTTAATGCTGGACGATAAATTTTATAGTCTTATAACATCGTGGATGAAGGGACTTTGTTCGCATGGTATATTTCAGACACGAAAGTTTCATTTGTTAAACTGTCGCTGTTTACTGTCAAACGAAGATCGATTATTTTTAGTCTGGATTGCATACTAGGAAAACTAGCAAATAATACATGAAAAAATCTAAACTAATTTATATTATGAAAAGAAGATTTTTTGTATGTCTTTCTTTTATACTTTGAAATCTTTCTTTGATACGTAGTTGATAGTTTGACATTGAAGAATACTCTAACATTAACCTAGATAATATTTTTAACTAACATGCCTCATATTATTTATATAAATAAAATTATTTATTCAATAGTATCAATATTAACTTAATATTTTTATTTATAGTAATAATTTTATTTGTGTACCTGATATTTGTGCGCCCCACGTGGCAGAATGTGATGAGACCATTTATTAATTTAAGACCATGTAATGTACCATGTCCAGACAAATAAATGAATTTTAATGGATTTGGAGGAAATATGGCACAAAGGATAACCTAAAATTAAGAAAAAAAAAAGAAAGTAATTTTTTTTTACTCTGCACAAACAAAACGCACATTACAAAAAAAAAAGGCCTGTAGAAGGACATAGCCTACTTTTCATCCTGGATCGCAGACGAAGTCGCGGGCAACAGTTGTTAAATAACTAAGAAAGATTTCGAGGTGTCATTCTTTAGCAGAGTTTTCAATATGAGTGTTATTTTTTTTATGTATTATAGAAGATTATTTTAAAAGATAGTACGTACATATGTTATTCGTAAGACATTATAAAAACTTCGTGATTACAGATAATTTATTACGTTCTGAATTCATAAAAAATAGCATTTAGTTTACAGTCCCAAAAACTTAATTACTAAGATAAATCGTGACATCTCTGCTTATTCTCAAGGGAAAATAATTTATTTTCTTTTTTAATTAAGTACGTACTTCAGACTGAAACGTGCTTTTCATCTCAGGCACATAACAATATTACAATTTTTTCAAGTATTGCGTAATATAACGATGAGAAAAAAAACTCCGGAGTGTCGTAACACCATCTTCAAATTAGCATTTCTCGAAGCGGTGTTGAAGGAAGTTATCAATGTCGAAGTGGATAGCCACGTGGATCGGCAAAAGAAGGACAACTTTTTAGAAATATGCAACAAATCTAATAATGTGATTTTATTTATTTTATTCATAAAGATTCAATCGGAGAATGAAAAGCTAAGTTTTCATTTGCACCATACATGTGACTTGTTTTGTCTCATTACGTACGGGCAACAATAATTATGTATGAAGTGAAAATTATAGTTCGAAATGATAATGATATTGTGCCTGTTATACGTAAAACGTGTTAAAGAAACGTATTTGAAAGCTGCTTAACATTTTCATTCTTCGAAAGTACCTTCCCAAGTTCGTATTTCAACGAAATAATAATATATTTTCATTTCTAAATTTCTCTCTACTTTCCGCACATTTACTTACGCCGATTTACCTTTTTATTTTTTACTAGCTTCACCGCGTCGCATCGCATCTTCCGCCCGCGCTATTTTCGATGCGTTATTTCTGCCTTTTTTTTCGGCTCGTAAGGGTCTTAGCATGATGTTTAATAAGGATACAAAGGTCTAAAAGAACATTTTCGAAAAATGGTGTGACGGCCAAATTAGACCGATTTTAAAGTTTCCATAGAAATAAAGATTTCCAGTTATCTTTTTTTTTATAAGACATTGCGAAAATGTTCTTAATTAACTTTTTAGACTTTTGTATCCTGCTTATGCGTATGAAGTTTCATGAAAATCGGGTCATTCATTTCGAAAAACAAGGGCTTGAAAGTTTGTATGAAATGCCGTACGTCGTAAACGCTCTTAAATCTTTTTCTTTCAATAATCTTCCTCGAGACTTAGAATATTAAATGCAAGAAGACCTTTTCCAATTAGACTGGTAGTTTCAAAGATTAGAGCGTTCAAACAAGCAAACTAACAGAAACAATCTTCAGCTTTATTATTAGTAAACTCAGTCATCTATCTGGATACATAGTTTGTATTAAATATAACGTTATAACAACAATAACAATTTCCCTAAATCGACGTTAGATATTTTATGATTCGTGGAATGAAGATTATATTGGGTTCTGTTGCAAGAAAATACAAGCAAAGAGGTAGTATTCCGATTTATCCATCGTTTAAGGTTACAGACGCAGGTACTAGATACTTTTGTTACTAAAACTAGTGCTGCAAATTGGGGCTGGCCTACAGCTATAGTTGTAGAAGCAAGAGCTGAATACTGATCAGTATTAACGTAAGCACTATATTATAATTTGAGTGTCTATACATATAACGGTCTGATACCTTTGTATAGACCATTTTCTTAAATATGGTCGACGATACCTGAGGGGCCCGTGGCTAAATAATAACAGCCGCACAGGTCGATTGATCAGGTTAAGCTACGCTTGCAGCGGATGGTCGGTGGATGGGTGACCATCTTTACATAACGAGACCCCTCCGTGCCTCGGAAAGCACGTAAAGCTGTTGGTCCCGGCTGTCATTCGCAGATCTTTGACAGTCGTTACGGGCCGTCAGAAGCCTGAAAGTCTGACAACCAGTCTTACCAAGGGGTATCTTATTACCCAGTGACTGGGTTGTGGAGGTCAGATAGGCAGTCGCTTCATGTAAAATACTGGTATTCAGTTGCATCCGGTTAGACTGGAAGCCGATCAAAACATAGTTGGGAAAAGGCTAGGGAGATGATGATGGTCGATGATGCCTATAACCTAAAGCCTTGTAGCCCTTCCGTCACTAATGTTTAACTATCGGTATCCTAGATATAAGTTATCTCAAAAAAATAAAGTCTATATTCCAATAAACTTATATAGCAAGTGATTTTGTGGGTCATTTAAATTTTATATCTCAGGTAATTTTCCTGTAGCAGAAAAAAAAAACAGAAACAGCTATGAAAAATGAAGGAAGAGGACAAGTACTACGACACATCATATGTCAGCATAAACAAGCTTCAAGTTCACAAATACGTCCAACGTAATATTACCCCGTCTTTTCATTTCCTGTCCTCGTTTACCCAAATAGTACGGTTACCATACCGGACCCGAACGTTGACGCCTTTATACTCTACAGATATTAGGTTTTCAGAAGTTCTGAATTTATTGATCGAATACATAGACAAAGTCATCAGCATTCTTGTAAGGTACATATTGAAAGAAATATGTCCTTACTTTGAATTTTTTCTCGAAGTTCGTGTTTCGAGATTTTTTGGTTTGAAATTGAACCTAAGTGAATTATAGCGGAGCAGGTATTTTTGTCAGAACTTATTTAAGTACTTGTTTGATTAAGAAGGCACGGCCGTCGCAATGGATAAGCAAAATACTACGTGCTTTATGAGTCGCGGGTTTGTGTTTTTCGCACGGAATAAATATCTGTTCTGATTTTTGGTCTTCATGATTGTGTTAGTAAAAGCAAACACAGAGATCATTGTTTGTGATTGCTTCTTATTGAATCGTCCAGGATTATTTTAATATCAACAGTTTGCATTTTATTTTAAAGAAACTATCAATCTTCTTTATCTGATCCATTTCTGTGATAATTTTTTACTGTATTTTGTCAGTTCTTCATCTTGGCAGTTCAAGAAACTTCCGTCGTCTGACATCTGTGAAATGCCAAGCAAGTTTTCAAAGTCTGATTTAGCTTTCCATCTGACCAGATGCGGCTGAATATCAATATTTTACACGGAGCGACATCGGTGACCCAGGAAAATAAGATGTAAGGATAACTCTTCCTCGTGTTACGGCACCCACGAGTGTGGCTTCGGTTGACCAAGCAGAGGTTACGGTCGATCGCGAGAGACGGAAGACCACGCTTCGACATCAGCATCACGATAATTTTTCATTTTTAATATTGTACTACTAATATTTGATTTCTTTTTTGTAATATTGGATGATTAAAAATTTAATACAGATTTGACACTTTGCACCCAATGTAGTTTTACGTATGCAAATCATATTCTTGATAAATATTTGGTGGATGAAACGGTTAAAATATCGATCTCTTAGTCATACATTTTTGCTAAGTCGATCTTCTAAAGAAAAAGTATGGGCACCGCCGACCTGGCTTAAGGAAGTGATCATAATTATTTTAGATTCAAATCTTGGTAGATTTAAAAAAATTACTGCAAACCCAAGATTGTCACAGTTAGAAAAACACTTATCTTTTTGTGACCCTGCGTCCTAACAAAAAAGATCGTTCGTGCGTTAATACGCTATGGTCGTGTTCATATATCACCCATTTGTTCGGGACATTGGAAGGCGGCCTTTGTCAATGCGTCTACGCGTTTTTGGGTAGCCGAACATAACAGTTTCGATGATCGCATTGGTTTGGACGTGAACAGACACACGTTGCTGTTCGATTTTCACATACAACAAAAATCTTGCATTGCACCACGCGACGGGACGCAGATAACGTGGCGCGTGATTTTTTACATACAAATTCAATAAAAACGCGCTTCCGTGCGGGGAATTTGGCTCTGTTTCCCGCGTCCCGTCGCGTGGCACGTTGCAGCGTGTGATACGTTTAAACAAACTGATGCCTTGCCACGACAACAAACATAGCTGAGGGGCAATGCTCGTAATTTTAAGAACGTTCACAGTCTGATCTCAGTCTCAATCTGTCAAAAATACCACTAATTTCCCTACATTTTGACAAGTTTTTGACATTTGTTTGTCGCTGAGACAAGACTGCGAATAGATTTTGAACGTTTTAAATTACGAGAATTAGCCTTCTGGTCTTTAACTCACTTATTATCACAAGCGATGCGGACAAAACCTAAGCACCATAATAAATTATAACAAAATCCAGAAGTAATGTCGCAAACCACAGCAAAACAGTTCCAAGTTCTGATTAACAACCCTGTTGCATTTGTAGCAGAAACATTAGCTTTATTGCTGGGAGACACGCATTGTACGATTGCTATCTCATGCAATAAGCAAATTAGAGATTGTGCCATCTGATAGGGATGTTGGGAGAAGATTCGTTTGTATTTTGATACAGAGAAACTAAAAGCTTTTTCGTGATGAGTTAGATTATAACTGAGAGTTTTAGTAAGTCCAGGTTTAGTACCCGTTTTCCTTGTGTGTGTGTCCAAATAAATTAACCTGACTTAATCAGAAGGAGAAAAACAAATCATAAGATTACCAATGCGACTCTTACTTTTATTCAGTTTCAAACCATGTTGGAACGTACCTACATGATAGTCTGGTGTTGGTCAAATCTGCTTGAATGAACGATCGCTGGGCGTGTCAGAAGAGTGTCAAAACAACTAAAAAGGTTGAATATAACCGAATAATTAAGAATTTCATGGTTCTCACGACAATGGAGTTCTTTTCAGGTGCAGTGAGAAAATCTTTTTTTCATTTTATTTGAAATTAAAAATTACTACCAAGTTTCAAAGTATCAACTATTTATTTAGAATGTTATGGAACTAAGCTTGGCCTATATTAAATTTGCCTTAATTTCAGCTGAACACTAAAAGTGTGTCCTAGAAAATATGCGAGGCACCTGTGACCGTACTAACATAATAGCCTGCTCAACCTCTTTGTTAGCTACCTCTCACTCCTACCTCCATTTCTCTATTTAGAAAATATGCTTTACATTATTTATATCGAGGGAATAATACAAGAAATTTCGTGAATTATAATTATAGTAAGGATCATAGACCAGTGATATTTCCAGTAATTAGATTGTTATACATAGATTCACAAAAATGTTGTAGGATCAACGCTGTCACTATTTGTGCCAACAGTTTTTATTATTGCAACATCTTTGACACTGAAGTCGACTGGGCAAAATATCAGTGAGAAAAAATTTATAGGGAAATTTACCCTTTGTGTGAATATCGCATTAATTAGGTATTTCTCGCTTCGAAACTTTTTACCTTAAAATATTCGTTTTTTTAGACAGAATGTTACAGCAAGTTTTACTGAGCAGTAATATGCTAAACATATACCTACCTAATTTCCAATATCGAGTTAAATATTCGTCACTTTGAAACTTTTTAACCTAAAATACACGGTTTTCAGACAAGGTTTTACAGTTAGATTTACTGAAAAGTTTTTAGCTATTTTTATGTTTTACATAACTGAATGCCAATATCGTTTAATTTTTCCTTACTTCGAAACTTTTTGGACAAGATTTTTTTTTTAAACTTATTCAGCCAGCATGCAATAAAGATCATAATATCTATATTACACAGGTAGGTATATATACGAGAAAGGCTCACATATAATTACGTGCTATTACACACACGTTCTTCAAAAATCGTGACCTTAGCAAATACCACGCCAGTACCTATAAAAAAAAACAACTGCCATCTACAAGTACCTTCTCAACATTACGAAAAACAATTGCCATCTACGTACCTCGGGCTTGTTATCCTAAACTAGGTCTACTGCTAGTTTTTGTTTCTCACCCGGTCCCAAGGCTCACTTTACAGATTGCCTCCACCGACTGCTTTCCTCCCGGTCTGGCGAATTTGCTAGATTATTATCGGGCTAAATAATGTGTGCTGGGGACTCATTGCGGTTAGATTATTGAGCTGCGTTAGCTGCGTAAGATAAGAGTTGTTGAGGCAAATTTTAGGTAGGTATTGAAATTAGTTAGTTGAGGTGTTAAACACCTTTAGCAAATTTTAATGGAACCCTGTCTATGATTTTTATAGTATTCTTTCTTTACATTGCAGTGTGCACGCTGCGAAATTGGTATGACTTTCAATCGCATTTTTATGTTGTTCATCATGCTGTCCCACTGCTAAGCAATATAAACATAATCATAAAAATGGGGAAACCTCTCTCGCCCATAAATTTTATTTCATTTATATTATAACAAGTTAATATTTTACACTGTCTCCCATTATTCTTAAAACGTTGTCATTAATAAAGCTTGCATTTATACCTATTGTTATGCAGCTAATAAAGATAAAATGATATCGTTAGTGATACGCAATAGGCCTAAAACGATTCATTATGACCGTCTTTAGGGGCGCCTTGTATCCCGTAATGGACATCTTCCTGCTGACATAACAATAATGAATATTCTGATATTACATTTATTTTCTTTAATAAAATCTTCTCATTATTGGTTTTGGTATTATAATAGAATATTACTGAAAAAGTGACAGTTTTAGTATTGTGTCTGAATTTTATTAGTATTAGGTACTACCAGGAGAGCATGAATTAAGTAGAGATACGTTAGTTGGTATACAGAAGAGGCCATAGGTAGAGAGTACATTCATCCCAGAAAATTATAAAGTTACCACGTGTACAAGACAAAGTCGAGACCAGCTATTTAGACATCTGTACTAATTTGTCAACAGATTATACAGGGTTATTGGTAAAACATTAACAACCTCTCGGGACTATATTACTAATATCATAAACAACTTGTGTTCTATGACTTTTATTAGTCCGTCAGATTTTAATTCAACAGACTTTCATACAAAAATAAAAATATATAAATTCAACGAATTGAAATATTCGATTTTCTGTTACGAACTCTACTTAAAGCAAAAGAAAGCGAAAATGCAGCGGAAGGTGAGCAGGGGTTAAAAAGAACAATGAAATATTAAAAGTTTGTTCTTGGTAAAAATGCATTATGTTTTGTAAAAAGTCAGAGAACAAAAGTTGTTGTTTTTGATGTTAGTAATCCAGTCCTGCAAGGTTGTTAGTGTTTGACCAATAACCCTGTATAGGCGTTAAAAGCTAGTAGCAAACAATGTGTATAATTATAGGTAAATAAGTGCCTGTGACATTATTTGCTACTAGCTTTTGACCGCGGTTTTGTCCACGTGGAAGTCAGAAATTATCCTACGGGAACATAGTACCTGGATAAAAAGGTAGCCCATGCGTTAATCCAGGTTAACTATTTGTGTGCCAAACAACCAAATTCGTACAGACGTTTTTGCGTAATTGAGTTACAAACATACAGTTAGTAGGATAAAACTGCACCTCTGCTTGTTTGTAACGAAAACAAAGGCACCTGCCCGGTACAAGCAATAGTTAATTCAAGCAAGACACAACAATGAAAACTCACTTTGATAAAACGCAAAAAACAACGTCAGAAAAAAAAAACCTCCAAGTTTTCCTTGAGATTTTCTTATGTAACTCAACTCTAATTTATTATTTATTAACCGACTTCCAAAAAAAGGAGGATCGAGCAAAATATTTGCATACCATTGGAGTTTCGTCGGAATTCTCCTCTTAAGTTTTGCTTCTAATTATATTAATTCGCAAGTAATCGAAGGGCTTCCGTTAAGTGTTATATGTATCCGTAACTTAGGGCCGTGGGCTTAAGTTATGAAAAGGGTTATTTTTATAATATTGTTCGGAGTAAAAAAAAAAATAATTACTTATTAATTATAAAACTTATATTTGGCAATAAAATAAAGTATTTAGATCTAAATATTTTCTTTATATCCCATAGGATATCTTTGCTGGTTTCTTTGACATATAACACCAAACCACAGATAATATAATACTCTAGTAACCAAACTATTATATGGATGATTCGGGACGTAAGCCGTGAGAGGCGCGCCTAATATTGTTACACGGTCAGGCGGACGCGAGCAACTGCTCACATTAGGTACTTTAAATGCTAATGTTAATGTTGTTGAATACACGGCTTAAGGTATTTTAAAAATGAAAAACTATAATAATATCATTTATTTCAAAAAGTAATTTTTGTTTTTGTGATGCAGCGTGTCGTAAATATTTTATAAGATAAGGTATAATTATTACTATAATAAACAGCACATAAAAGTACTTACTTTCTCAGCTTTTAAACGTTTTTTTATTTTACGTGCCAACATTTGTAATGAAGTGAAATCTATGGATATAGCGGAAGGTACATGTTGTGAAAGTGGGACATAATTAAACAAAAGTAGGTACTTTTTTCATGATGTCTATCCCGAAAGTTTTTTTCATAACAAAAACGTAAACCTGATTTAATAATGAGTAACTTTATAAAATATATATTTTTTTTCTTTTTTTTTCTTTATATCTTTATATTTTATTTTTTAGTTTTTTATTTATTATTATCCTTTAATAAACCTTATATCATCTATTTGTACGTTTTCACTTACAACTTATAATTGCTTAAAAATCAATTTTAATCCAGTACATAAAACATTAAAATCAAAAACCTAAAATTAAAATTCCTTCACAAATGGGTACTAAAACTTCAACAACCTAACTACAACCTAACTTTAACTACCCAATCAGTCAACCAGAAAATAAAAATGCTTGAACAAAATCCTCTTACACATATTCACTATAAATCCTTTATTATTTCTCCGGAATAATATTATAGCACGATTTAGAATTTCATTTCCTGAGCTCGTGGCGTCATATGCAGTTCACTGCGTCTCGCTGTTCCGTCGTCGTCTGGCTATAGGACTTTTTTCTAAAATGGAATAGTATACTGGTATATTGTAAATACCAGCAGATTAGTAAGGTTCTTTTAAAGAGAGTTGGCATATTAGATTTTGGTACTGAACAACCTGACATTAAATTCAAGACTGCATTTTTAAATTGTAGAACGAATCATCATCAGCATCTGAGTCAGCTTCCAGTATTTAGCTGAATATCAGTATTATACAAGAAGCGATTGCCTATCTGATCTCAATAATTTGGAGAACGAATATTTTATTAATAATATCATCATAAAAATTATTTATTTAAGTTTGTCCGTTTCGTGTGTTTACGCATAGGCACACATTTTGTACGAAGGACCTCGAAATTAACATAATTTATCAAAGAGGTAACATTGAAAGGACTGAAAAGGAAAAGGTCGAAGGTGAAAACTTTTCAAGTGGACAAAACTTTACTTGAAAATGAATACGTTTGTAACATCTGTTAGGTAGGTATTTGTAATTTTACAAGACTACCGTCCTCCTCACTGGCGAATTTTTACGCCAAACCTTGAGCTATTTATGTGAAAAAAATGACTCATTACAAATAATGAAGAAGAGACAGAAAAAAAGAAAAAAATTGGACACGTAAAGGAAATACAAACAATAAATTAAGAAACATTATAAACAAGCAAAATGGTGGAAAGAGGCCACCATTTTGCTTGTTCATAATTAAGAAAATGTACGAGAAAAATATGTACGAGGCCAATAGCCTCCTATCTCATTACCTCATCACATGATATACATATTGGTCATTCACCATGGTGGTGACGAGTGTGACTGTCCAGATGACACGAAAAGAACTCAAGACTCGATGCAATTTATATTTAATATAATATTTAATTATTATCGATCGTATAAAATTCATGTTTTACCGTTTACACAGACATAACATTGACTCAATTCAGAATTTCATTTTCCGGACAGTTATGACGTTGTGTCCAATCCAGTGCACCCCATTTTGCATCAGTTATATTTTATTCAGAAAAAAAAAGTGGAAACTGTAAATAAAGTGAAGTTTATTTCATAAACGACGAGCACAATGGCGAACTAACTCATTTGTGTCAATGATGAAAATGTTTAATATTTTATGTGGTTGGGATTGTTTCTGTAAAATATTCATTTCGAAATGGGAAAATAGAATTAACTGCAGGAAATATTTTTTTATTCTTACAAGACAATGAACTTCGTAATTTTTGTCGATCAATTACGTAACTCTGTTGATTAATTTTGTTGGGTGTAGGTACTTATATACATAAACTAACGCCTTTTTCCCATGAAAGTAGGTAGAAAATACAGAACGCCATCTGCTACGATTATTTTGCTTCGTTCACGTTCATTCGTACATACATCTGCCGGTCTATACTGCAAAAATCTCACCGAGAAAGCATAGGTGAAGTGAGCTGTCACCTGCCAAGGTCGTGGGTTGTTCGAAAGAGTTATCGTGGCCCCTGGCACAGGCAACTGAAGGAACACGGGTGGGTTTTAGTCAGTAAAACTCTGACAGCCCTCCCGCTCCGCGCAGAGCGGGAGCAATTATTTATAGACTTCCCACACAAAAAAAAAATATTTGCTGTCAATGTCAATCCGTAGCATCAGGTTGAATGACAGCTCAATTAAAGCTCACTTCACCTAGGTTTTCACGGTGAGATTTTTACAGAATAGATTGACAGCAGTGGTATTCTGTAAATGTCTCACTGTGAAAACTTCAGTGAAGTGAGCTGTCAATAGTGTCAATCCTCTAGGGATCAGGTGGAATGACAGCTCATTTAATTTAAAGGCTCACTTAATTTTCATCAGGAAAGTAGCTAATCATACCTGCTACCTGATACCTGGTTTTTTAATTTTGTTTCTACCGTGATACTCCGAATTTCAAGTTGAGAACTAATCAAAGTCTACCTCAACTTTAGCACACTTATGTGGAGTATTTCAATATCAACCGCAAAATTCAAAATTTCTTAGGTTTTTTTTTTAATTATAAATTTTGCGGGTCTTCACTTTAAGTAAATGCTAAAAAAGAGTTTGGCAATTTCCCAACTTCAAATTCTCAAATCTGAAACCGAGTGTTAGTACTATTCGATGTTACAAATTCCTGTCGTCTCAATATAGTCAATCGTTTGTTCAGTTACCAGATAGTGCTGTGGCAATCAATAATATT
The DNA here is from genome assembly GCA_963669345.1 of Gortyna flavago. Classification (NCBI taxonomy): domain Eukaryota; kingdom Metazoa; phylum Arthropoda; class Insecta; order Lepidoptera; family Noctuidae; genus Gortyna; species Gortyna flavago. The sequence continues at coordinate 16,002,060 of OY770129.1, forward strand.
AATTTACCTTAACAATCGTTTGTAACGTATGACGATCAATCATTTACCTGTAGTTATGCCATATTGACAATTTCAGACTGTTCTTTTTGTCAAAGACTGTAATGACTTCGATATAACTTTATCATCTCGACTCCAAGACAGAGCGCTGAGAACGATACAGTGAAGCAAGCCAAAACTACACCTCCGCCCTGTGCATACACGCTCACACGCACACATTTACAACCATATACAATCAGACTACACCTCACTAAGTGCACACATGTTTACGAAACCGGCTTCACTTTACTGTTGACGGCCAGGTCTTGGTTTTTTATTTAGTGTCGACTGTTTTCACACCCAGATTTCGACAGTTACATAATAGGGGGCCGGCCTATTGCCATTATTTAGATGTTATAGTACATATTATAAATTATGTTTTGACTGTTGGATTGTTACTGTATCCATAGATGGTACTAGTACCTTTTGAGTAGTAGCAGGTTCATAGTATATATATCCAATGTTGGGTATTCTATCAAATCAATTCTTTTGAAGAGAAAACTAATTTAGGTGCACTTTGAGCTCATTCTGAACGGTAAATGAAACTGAACTGTCACGCTCGGATTGGTGACGCTTAATCGGATATACTGTGGATATACTCTGTTTCATTCGTAAGTTTTCCCTTCTATTGTATGGTCATAAGCACACACCCTCTTTTTATTCTGCTTAACTATGGATCAACAGTTTTGTCAAGCTGTTAATTGGGTAAAGTCTTAACGTACGTAGTAATGATCACATAAACTCTTATTCATCAAAGCTAATATCTAGGTAATAAATCGGACCCATCAAAGTTATTTTAACTGCAATAATATAAGTTAATTTTATGATTTTATCAAGGGGATTGCTTATCTGAGCAATTTATCAGTTGTTCGGTAGTTAAACATGCCTTTAGGGTATGCATATGACTATGGCAACTGTATCAGCCTGTCCTGATAATCGCCGGTAGTCGGTAGTTTTGAATAATATTTACGTACATAAATTGTGAATAAAGTTGAAAACCATCTATTCAAAAACTTTATAATTTATACCGTCGGCGAAGGTTAGAATCTGTGTTTTAGTTGGAAAGTCTAAGAGATAACAATCCATAAATTTAGCTTCCAGAATATTAATTTGCATTGATAAGTTAAGATGAAAAACCTTTTATTTTATTTATTTGGGAAAAGAAACAGTTACACATTACAATATTGCATAAAATATGAGCTACAGACTGAGTAACCCCTTACTAATAAACGTATTATATCAGATGAATTCACACACACCGATTTCTCTCTTTCAGTCGTCAGTAATTTGACTTTCGAAAGAAGAAGACAAAACATTGTGTAACTATACAGACGCTATACAACGTTTATTAGTAAGGGGTTAAATGAATAAGCCTCGACATTTTCCACTTATTTATTATTACAAAGAAGAGTTATAAAACAGGCGATGTGCGGTTACAATTTGATAGTTATAATAAAATGACAAAATCAAAATCAAAACTCATTTATTCAAACTAGGCTGAGAATCAGCACTTTTCGAACGTCAAAATTACAAAAGACAGTCCCCCAAAATGCTCGCCCTTCACCACTTCCTAGTGCTTTCGCTGGGGAGAAGAAGTGGCGCAACAAACTCTCCAGCAGCACAGCTGTCTGTTCAGTTATAAAATACTCGACTGTATACAAAACTAGATCTGCAAAGTATCTAATTAACATGACGGGACACAGAACATTCAATAAAATGATTTGCCATATGTTAGCTAGCCACGCCAATATACCAACAAATACCATAAAAATCTATACGTGCTCAAGCTAAAATAAAAATACTAAATCAAAAGTAAAAAAAAAATTATATAAAAAAAAGCTACCTAAATAAAAGCCTCCAGGTATAAAGGGCGTGACAACTTACATATTTATGCAATGCTGGGTTCTGTTCACATAGCTGTCACTTGAAGTCACAAATGATAAACTAGGACCATCAAAGTAAAATTTGATAAACAAGTTATTACTAATAACAACAATAAAACCATGGTAAACAAGATGACCAGTCACCACAAGCAGCACCCGTTCACGAGCATAACGCAAAGATCAGCCATTACCCCCTTCGCCATATTTGAGGGAAGGAGGCAACCCGACCCCCGACGCTACCGCAAGCAGTGACATCTAAGGGAGCATGACGAACTTGCTGCCGGTTAATCAGGCAAGAATAAAATGATCAATCATAGAGGTCGCTAGCTAACCACTTATTGCAATCAACTCATTACAAAACATTGAAATGAGTAGATTATGTCAATAATAAATTAAAATAAAATTAAACTGAATTTACTTATACAGTCAACTAAAAAATAATAATAAACATAATGTGTTAATGATAAAATTTTACACTAAACAGGCATGCAAAATATTAACTAGATAATTATAATTAGGAATGTGAAGAGAATGTACCTTTTTTTCTGTGTGACCTCATGGACACTGTACACTCTCCGTCTGGAAAGACCGGAGGGTAATGTCAGACTCCCACTAACTAGAACTCCACTTTTCGTACCAGTACCATGAGTCGGGTGCCCCGGAGATACTCGTACATTTGTCACACCCGCGACAGGAAGACAATGTACCTAGAATAAAATTACACGGTACTAACATATTTATTTACAAATCATTTTGATTTTCTAAAAGTATTCTTATATTGAGTACTCAAGGATAAAGACCTATAGACACGGAGCTTTACGAGATTAAAATAAATAAAATCCATCCCATCTGAAATGCAGACAAAGCCGCGGGAAAACCCATTACTTCATAAAGCGGAATCGTTTTAATTTATAATTTCATCAGCGCGTTTCGACCACTGCATTGTACAATGTACGCGGTTTTAATTAACTTTTTAATAGCATGATGAAAGAAACGTTAATGAAGGTTTCGACATAACTACAATATTTTTTGGTGTTCTTGTCATTTTAATTGATGTTGTTAACGTGCAATTTTTGTTGTTCTAGGTATTAGGGAAGGATCGGAGGCTGCGGAAAGGGAGAGGGAGACCACACAGGACCCGAGGTGGCGGAGCGTAGTGTTCCACGCGCGCCCCTCTTAGACGTCGCGGGGGGAGTCAAACACCTCACTCCCCCCTGACCCGAGGAGGCCTGCAGCGGCGGGCTAACACCAGTCGGGGTTCCTGCGACTCACGGCGTAGGTGTGAGATGGAACACCAGGTTGGTTTTTAGTCAGTAAGAGTCTGACAGACCTCTCCGCCGTCCCCAGGGCAGCGAACATCCATGAGGATTTTCCACCCTGAAACAAAAAAAAAGGGTATTAGGAAAGGATGTTAAATGAACTTGGCTTTATAAATACTGTTGACACGAGGCATGGAGGGGTCTCGAAATGTGTTGAATGGTCACCCGTCCACGGACCGATCTCGACAAGCGTAGCTTAATCTTCGTTTGATCCGTGCTAATTTGAATAAATGACTTTTGATTTTGATTATTTAGCCACAGGCCTCTCAATAATAGTAAATTAATGTTGCAAAATCGTACAAAAAAGTTATTATTTTGCAAGACTTTGGTTGTGTTTTACGGTTTCACACACGTAGGTATAGTCTCTTTGACCATATACTGGCTTAGCGTTTATTACGGAGTTGCAATAGAATATTATTAAGAGGCCTGTTATACTGGTTTTGTTTATACTGAGTACACGGACGTGCGGCCTACTATAAATATTCATTTCATGTTTGGCCGACCTAATTTCAACCTCGAACCGAGATTAATAGTCATGTAACGCGGCAAAGTTGCTTGTCGAACTTACTATCAAGTTTCAATTTTGTATCTGACATGTAGTACATACTAATTCCATGTATCTGGCCATCACCAAAAAGTATAAATAGAACGCCAGCTACATTACCTGCCAGTACCAACAACTTTAGTTTTATTCGAATTAAACTTTCTATTCACGTTACAAAGTTGCAACTCAAAATGGTCGCCAGTAATTTAAGGTTCTTTTGTTAGGTGGCGTTCTAAAATAAATGTTATATACTTGTATGTATGTATGTATATCACGCAAAGAGGAACAGATGTGGGAGAGGACCGCTTTGTGCATTTTACTGTTTACTTTTTTTCTGTTTTTAAAGTGCTTGGGTGGTTGTAAAAGTATAAAATTGTAGTAGAATCGTTTATGGTTGCTAGCGATGTCAGCACCAGAATGTTTGCAATACAAGTTGTGTTATTTTGCTTTAAGTTTGTATAAAACTAATAACAATATAATAAATGTTACTGTAAAGTTAGTACAAATTAATTTGCTCGCTTGCTTGCAGGCAGAATACACAGAAACATTTAGGTTATAATATTTAAGTTTTACCAAAATAATATTATAATATAATAGGTTAAAATGGGTTTCTGTGGGCAAACCGAAAGCTTGTTGTGTTCTGTATGATTATCATCATGATTTGTCTAGCCTTTTCCCAAATACTTCCAGTCTAACCGGATGCAGCTAAATACCAGTGTTGTTAATTCTGTATGATTATGTTTTCTTAAATAAAACTAATCTTGAGGCCAACCATAATGATTTTATTGCAAAACGTAACCGAAAAAAAAAATTGGTAAAACAAAGTTTTGAAAAAAGATATGACACATTTATTTATCACTTAAAAAATTTAAATCTTCCCAACAGACCTGAAATAGTTAATTTCCCCCCTTTATCATTCGTTATTCTTTAGTTTATCTCTAAAAACATTTAGAACCACTAGCCACAACCTCGAAAGAATAATTAATGAGTACTCATGAGTTATTACAGCTTTTTAAATGATGCTCTAGCCCTTTTTAACCGACTCTTTTTACTTAGTTTTCCAGTTACTTGGAGATGGCTTTCAGAGGCTCAGTGAACCATAATGTGATAAAACAGGGTAGGAATGAGGCTAGTTGTTAATTCATGTTTTTTTTTTCTACTTTATCTACATAATTAAAATTATAGTTATGAACGGATTTTGATTTAAAAAAATCTGCTGTTTTATAGAAAAATGCAATACCTACCTACGCGGTCAAAATATATGGAACAGCAGATTTTTTTAAATAACACAGCTTCAGAATCATGTACTGAATCCATCCATCCATCCATTCATCCATTTACGCGTCGATTTCCCCTCCAACTTGTATTTTTAATTAATGCAAAACCATGTGCAAAGATTTAGAATGGGACTTAACTTTCACAGATTCATAATATTCTTCACCCCTCAGCGGAATAATATTTCAACTTTTAATTAATTCTGCGAACGAGTAACTCTAAAATTTCAACTAAGATTCTGTTTTGTTGTTTATAATATTGTTCAAAATTCAACATCTATACCTATTAATATAATAAAGTTGAAGAGTTTGTTTGTTTGTTTGAACGCGCTAATCTTTGGAAAAAAAACTGCATTAATTGATAACCATTTCTTGCAGAATGTTATAGCCTATTTAACGTTACGATTTGACCTTTAGGAGGCGAGCATAAAGTCAGAAAGAATATTTAGCGGAAACGAATTAATAGCGCGGGCGGGCGATGCAATGCGATGCGGTGGTTCAGGGGGCCGAGGGCTGCAGTCCAACGAGAGCATAACCGAGAAGTGCATGCCAATGTCAACGAGGGGTACCTCCCTGGATTGTAATCCAGCGCGGCTCTTTTTATACTTTATATTGGCTTCATTATATTATTTTAGAATTTGTGGTGCCGATTACGACTTCCACGCGAACTAAGTCGCGGGCAGAAGCTAGTGCTGCATAAAAAATAATTTTAAGAGGTAGGTGACTTGCGACGTAGGTAGTGCGATGTAGGGTAGGTTAATTTTATTAGTAGGTTTGTCCCTTATTCAAAGCAATTAACGTATCAAACGAAAACTTAATCAATCAAATTATAATAATCAGAATAGTGTCATCAACTCGTCATCGAAATGTGTAATAAAATAAAATTTGTTATTCAAAAGTCAGAGTACCTAATTAGGATTACAATTCTAAGTACATAAATATGATTTCAAACAAATCAGATTAATTTACTTGAATATAACATCAATAATGAACAATAACATCACAATAAATGACATATATAAAAAAATTATAATCGTGAAAAATGAAAGTGCGAGCGAGGGTATGGATAGCAAAATACCATTGGCGTATAGCTACAAAGCGAATTGACTTTAAAGTCCCACTCACCTACATACCAGCAAAAGCGTTGAAATAAATAAAAAATGCAATCCACGGAAAAACAGTTATGCAAATATTCACTCGTTATAGATGACTTTCCAAGATTTGTTATGCATAGCTCCCATCCAATCAGGATTCCGTATTATTTATGAGATAAAAACCATACAGCGTACAATGGTCTGTCGGACAATGAATGGGCATAATCATCGCCAAACAAACGAAGATCGCGTTGTGCCCTGCAGTAAAATCTCGTACAAAAATACGGAACGCCGCACACTAGCGCTTGCAGTTTTAATTTAGGACTTTTGAATTTTATGGAAATGTTATTTTCGGTGGATTGAAAAATGTGAAAAATTGTACCTGGGTTATTTAGAAAGTTTCTATAAAAGTTTGTAAATATAAAGTTTGATTTATTCCTGTGTTTTTTTTTTAATGTGGTATTTTAAAATTAAAGTTAATATTATTCTTGAGAGGGTATGGATGAGTATATAGGGGAGCAAGGACATCGACGCGCATATGGATTCGTCGGTTATTTAAAAAAAATGCTGTTTCATATAAAAGTAAAATACCTTACGCGGTCAAAATGTATGGAACAGCAATTTTTTTATTTACTAACGAAAATATTCATGGTTTCATTTTGCACTTCGATGTTCCTGCCACCCTGTATTATAGTATAGTGTAGTGGTATCCGCAACTCCACGACCTAGCGCGTATTTTGGTGTGGGAAACTTATAACGGTTTGCGTAACTGAGGTGGAGGTGAGGCTCTGTGTAAACTGAGAAACCCACTGCTATAAACAGTAGAAAAAACAAAGTAATTATTTTACTAGTCAAGCTAATTTATCGAAATTAAATATAATATGCCACAAAGCACAAAAACATTCGTCCAACATGCCCGGAATTAACATCAAAAACTCATCACCTGATATTTCAAACTAACCTCAAAATAAATCGTCGAAAAATCCATGTCATTTTTACGGGCAAAATGTGGTTTGTTTATTAAATTTGCAAGTGAAATCGCACGCACTATAAAATAAAAGATCCCTTTATTTCGTGAGGCACGCAATCGTTGGTCACGTGAGTTTCTGCCATTTCTGATGTTCCCTGTACTAGTATTACAACTTTATTACCCAGTAACAGACAATACTGGGTAATAAAGGTATAATACTAATACTTTCTCGGATAAGTTGATACAGTTGTAACTTTTTAGGGAATAGTAATTTAACTGCGAAAAAATGCTGCAAATAAATTTAATGTCGTATTCTTTTATGAATTTACGGTTTAAGATAATTTATTGCACTCAAAAAGTATACAATTTATCACTCCTATGAGGAAAACAATGACATAATAATTAAGAAAGACGACGGTTTCGCTGAGTTATGAACTAAAATTAAGTTATATATATATTTTATAAATGTTTGGGGTCGGGGATCCCCCGGCAGGAACGAAGTTCAAAATTAAAATCCCAAGATGACTGCGTAAATTTTAAAATTATGAGAAAATTGAAAATTTTCGCAGCCGCCATCTTGGATTCATATTAACCTCACTATCGGCTTTAGCACCCTAGAAAACCATGAAAACTATTTCTTTCTCTCTCTCTGTCTCTTTCTATTACATATAAAAAAGTCACATGGACGGGCATAACGCGTTTTCGTTACTTGACGATTTCTCCCCGTTTACTCCTACCGCAAGCTCCGATAGTGAACTTCGTTCCAAAAACAGTACAAACTTACGATTTAAACATTATTAAGAACATGGTGCTTTATTAGAGCATCTAAACCTTTCAAACTTCATGTCTATGGTTGCCCAGCAATCGGTAGGTAATACGTTGTAGTAGTAAAATAGACCTATCAGAAAGATCACCTATGGAAAACTAAAAACGCAAAGGAAATGATTAAAGACTGTATACCTTGATTTCCAGTTAGTTTTTACTTCACTAAGGTATACCAGAAGGCTAATTCTTTTAATTTAAAACGTTTAGGACGTTAAACGTTCGCAGTGTCATCTCGGCGACAAACAAATGTCAAAAACTTGTCAAAATGTAGCGACATTTGAGGGAATTTTGACAGATTGAGACTGAGATCAGACTGTGAACGTTCTTAAAATTACGAGAATTGTCCCTCAGGTCTACCGGACTGGACTACCTACTGGTTGCTATTTTGGTCTTAAAAGTAAATCTAAATGTCGTTTTATGACGTGCAAGTGACATTCAAACTCAGGGTGGCCAAAAAAGCAATTATGAAGTCGATTAAAGGCACAAACGAACATGGGTACAAAAACAGACTTTTTAAGTTAAAGAAAACTTCAGATGCAATATAATCTATTTAGGAACCAAAATAGGCTAATAGTGTGGATACACGTGGCATACCATAATCAGTCTATAATGTTCCCACTGCTGGGACACAGGCCTCCTCTCTTCGAGAGGGAGTGGGCCGTAATGGACCACGCGGACCTAATGCGGGTTGGTAGATGTCACATGTCTTCGAATTTTTGGTTCTAGGAGATGCCGGAAACCGGCACGATGTTTACCTTCACCGCTTTGAGTGTGCACAGTGGTGATGAAATTATATCCGCAGCAAATTATGGCAACTTTATACTTATTATAAATCTAAACATCACAGTGGACAGTTCCTCTCCGGTCCTAATGTATGTAACTGTGTCCTTAACTAGAATTTGTATTGATATGGATGTTTTCCGAAATAAATGTGTACTATTATTATTATTATAATATTCGATTTGTTAATTTCCGTGATTCAGCGACATGAATATTATTGTAATCAGTGTAAACAGCTTACCCGATAAGACTACATAAAACATTAAAATCAGCTGAACTAACTTTCTCTTGTTTCTCCTCGTTGTTAAGTAAATTTATTTGATTGTTCATCGCTTTTCTCGCGTACCTATTGTTTTTCTTATTTTCAATATTGTTTTGTGTATTTTTGGGGTATTGTACATAATTTTCATAAAGCTTATTATTACACTATAAATATATGAGGAACGGGGTGTAAAGTTCACACATCCTCCCTAGAAAATTGAGGATCCTCCGACCAGACGGGTGTCGTGTCTGGCGGGCAACTGCCCGATGATTCATGTCGGGCCGTATATGCTAGTTGTTGAATAATAATATACTTTTATTGCTGACCGTAGTAGTTATTACCTTAGTAATTGGATCGTTTAAATTTTTTATATTTTTTTTTACCTTACCCTAATTCGATGACTTCGCTAGAAAAAATCGCAAATCAGTAAAAACAGCACTAAAATAAAACAGCTTGCAATAATTTTGTCGCAAGCCTACGGCTCTTTTTCATTACCACTATGTATGTTAAATGCAAAACGCATTTTGATGAATAAGAACGGATCAAAAGTTGACAGGCGAGAAATTCCGCGACTATTTCGAAAGAGAGAGAATTTTAGTTGCATTTATATGCTGATTCCGGTGTTCGTGAGATATTGCAGTGGCTCTCCGATATTTGTTCAGGTCGAAGAATAGTACGACTTCATTTTTCAAGAGTTATAAAAGTGCAGGTATTTTTATGGGTTTTCTTTTCGTAGGTTACGAAGTTTATTGAACACTTGAAAGAAAACCGTTAATTATTCCCCTTACTTTAATTATATTCTAGGAGTAAAGATATATTCTAAGAGAAATTCATTTTTCAGAAATTAAAATTTGGTCCTCGTTATTGGAGGAATTATGCAAATTTTAAGAATTAAGAGTAATATATTTAAAATGACGTTGATAATGAAGAATTTGAATATTTAATTAGTAGAAAATACAGAAATGAATTAAATGCCACGAAAAACAGAGTTTCTAACTAAAATATGAAGGATTGTTAACCCCATCCACTTACTAAACCGACTCCACTAAATTGATTACAGTTTTAAATTCAATTGTGGCAACATGAAGCCCTTTTAACTAAGTTTTAATTAATTCAAAACTAGAGGTCGTAACTGCTACGAACTGTCGCCGACGACGCCGGCGACGGAGTATATTAGCACGAACATTTACGAATGCTACACAAATCTTAAGAATCTGGAACTTGTATACCGGAATTAATGACGTTCCGGGAACGTTTCATTTGGTGATACGGAATGGAACTCGTGTGACTGTGAAGGGCCTACGCAAACGATTGATTTTATGTGCGATCGAGTCTGTGGCGTAGTTTGTTAGGAGTTAAGGACTGCATACTTGATGATAACTACTAATGAAGGACAAAAAGGTCTGTCGTCTGGCACTCATTGTTCGCTAAGGATCTGGATCATAAAAGGTCTGTCAACTACATTGCTCTGCTAATAGTTCGCATGCTGTAAGAGAGTATTAAAAAACAATTATCTGTATTTCACTTCTAGTTAAGTATTCGAATTTATAGTCGAAATTATAATCAGTAAGCTTAAAAAATTGAATCAAACTTTAATTGCTTTTTAAATTCCTGTTCAATTCCTGATATTTGTTGTGTTTAATTCCTGTTTCATCTAAATACCTACGTAATTGTTATTTTAGAATTTATCCTTCAAATAAAATATTAAAATTTGCCAAATACTGCTGTTTAAGTTATGTACAATCACTAATAAATTTATATTTTATTATCTGAAAAATAAATGAATTTAAATGATAAATGATTTTATTTTGTAAGTAGGTTTGTACAAACACTTTTACACGTCAATCATATTTTTTATAAAACTAGATGAGGTCGGCGTTTCCTATCTGACTACTCTGAGAAGAAAGGCCGAAACAAACTCAGAGGTCACAGTCTCTTTTAAAGTCCAGACATCATAATCTTGGTCAGGTTATATGAAGACCATGTAGATCGATGTCTGAGATGGTCTTTTGAGGAAAGAACCACACAGATTGAGAGGACCTGTCCAGTCAGTGCACGCATTTGTCAGAAATCGTGTAGCTCAACTCAAAACTTAAGGAGCTCAACGATTCGACGAACAATACCAAAGAAAGGACATTTGGGTAGGCCACATAAATTACTCAAACTGCCAGACCTAGACAAAAACTAACACAACAGAGAGAATAATAAAAATTAAAAAAAAGTGACCCACATTGTCTTCACATGCACAATAATTAAAATAATATAATACTTTACAAAGTAAGCAAATGTCATTGTTTAAATAAAATTCATTAATGTCAATGTGTACATAGAAAAAAAAAATTAAAACATTCAAAATGTAAAAAAAAATTGGATGCAGCTCAATCCCAAGCCTTTTTGTCCTCAATATAATCTTTAACGGTATAAAAAGCTTTCTGGCACAACTTACGTTTAATGAATGATTTGAATTTATTAAGGCTTAGATCTTGAACGTGGCTTGGTAGTTTATTATAAAAACGTATACATTGGCATCTGAACGAGCTACCTATTTTCTTGAGCCTTGTTGTAGGTATAACAAATTTGTGTTTGTTCCTAGTATTTATATTATGGACATCACTGTATTTTTTAAACAATTTTATATTTTTATGGGCATATAAAAGATTTTCATAAATATACTGAGAAGGCACAGTCATTACATTAATCTCTTTAAATTTGTCTCTGAGAGAGTGTCTCGGACTTAATTTATAAATTGATCGAACAGCTCGCTTCTGCAAAACAAAGATGGTCTGAATATCGGCGGCATTTCCCCACAATAAAATACCGTACGACATTACACTATGAAAATAGCTAAAGTACACTAAACGGGCAGTCTCTATATCAGTTAAATTACGAATTTTTCTAACCGCGTATGCTGCGGAACTTAGCTTTTTTGACAATTTATCTACATGTGGTCCCCACTGAAGCTTAGCATCCAAAGTTATGCCCAAGAATACTGTGCTGTCTACAGGATTCAATTCCTCGCCCTTTATCAACACATTAGTTTTCACCTGCCTAACGTGAGGTAGCGTAAACTTAATGCATTTGGTTTTTTTCTCGTTTAGAAGCAAATTATTGACATTGAACCAATGGACTACTTTCGAAATCGCTTTTGATTTGTAATATAAGTAAAATACGTAATCTATTTCACTTCTAAAACTCTTTACAATGCTACAGTCACTAAATACTGTACAATATCTTACACAGCATCGTTGCCAAAAACATCGCGTTTGGCTTAAAGCTAAAATATTACATTTATGGCGTCGAAAATCACTACAAATTGGGCTAGTGATCCCAAGTAGACGAGAGCCAAACTACAGTGAAACCCGTTTGAATATCTGCCAAAAACTAGATTAGCTATTAGGTACCTTACATCGAAACGTAAGGCACGTCCACTATTGCGTTGGGACAGAGCTTCAATAGATAAAAGAACTTTATTATGCAAATTGCAAACTTGTAGGGCAGTGATGGCCCAATGGTAACGGCCGACTTACTAGTTCTAGGTCGTAGATTTGCCCAGACAGGCGCTTTACTTTGCGTAAGATCATCACTACTGCTCGCAAAATGGTGAACGATAACATCGTGAGGAAACAACAACAATATGCTAGAACCAAAAACTCTAAGACATGTGACATGTCACACGTCTCATAAAGAGAGAGAAGTGGGAACATTAGAGGCTGATATGGAATCATCCGTTACAAGACTTCTGCTGATTTGTATCGATATGTTTTGCTTGATAATGCTTTGAACAAAAAAGTATATCCCATCACTAAAAAAATAACGATAAATTGTTCCACCGAACCGCAGGTTACAAAATTTTGTTTAAGTGCGGTTAGTGGAAGTGCTCAGGTGCTGTTCGTCCAAGTGCTGTTGAAATCAGTGCTCTGAGTGGAATACCTCGTATATATATTTACAGTTCTTTAAAAAGGTCGTGAATAAAGTTTTGTGTATGAATGTGGATGGCTATAAGAGTAGATGAAGGCCAAAGAAACTGTGAATGGACTTTGTTGAAAAATTAAAATATGGCTTGAGAGTGACAACTAAGATGACGATCAATGGGTACGGAATTGATCTTTGCTTTTTACCAAAGATTTTTACTACTGCATAATAAGGTAGAGGTTATGAACTGAAATCACAACTAAATAAATAAAAAATAAGTTCAAGATTGTTTATTATTGTTCGATATATTTATTTTGGAAAAAAAATGTAAATAAAAATGTATTAAAGCTTTTATACTACAGACGAGTATTTAAAGTTGATCTTACGTCTAGTACAGTCACCCTTCTATTATAAGTCTTCCCGTCATCATCATAATCTGCCTAGCCTTTTCCCAACTATGTTGGGGTCGGCTTCCAGTCTAACCGGATGCAGCTTAATACCAGTATTTTAAATGGAGCGGCTGCCTATCTGACCTCCACACCCAGTTATTGGGTAATACGATACCCCTTGGTAAGACTGGCTGTCAGACTTTCGGGCTTCTGACTACCCGTAACGACTGCCAAAGATCTGCGAATGACAGCCGGGACCAACGGCTTAACGTGCTTTCCGAGGCACGGAGGGGTCTCGGTATGTAAAGATGGTCATCCATTCGCAGACCAACCGCAGCAAGCGTAGCTTAACCTGATCGATCGACCTGTGCGGCTGTTATTATTTAGCCAAAAAAAAAGTCTAAAAGTAAAAGTATTAAAAGTCTTCCCGTGTGACTCCGAAATGTTTCGGTTTAGAGCGAAATTGGACTGATTTGTCCAGCGAGTCCCGCCATTTCCTTCTGGTTTTCAACAACGCTGACTGTCTGCGGCTACTCGTAAGTCATGATGCGGTCTTATGCCTACATTCCTTGATTAATTTCGTGATTTATTCTAAACTTAGGTTAGTAGTCCGTATTTCGGAATAGTAATTAAATTATTGGCGTTAACTTGGACATTTTAAACGTGAACAGTTAAAACAGATACAAACTCTTCAGGTCGTTTGAATTTCAATCTAAATTCTTACTCGTAAAGATAGCCATTACCAGGTAGGTACTAAAATATTTAAGGGCTATGTTTTGATAAGATTTGGCTGGCCTAACGTTATTGCTAATTTCATTATTCTATTAGTCTGGTATTTTTTTATAGCGGGTAAACAAGTTTGCTTGCCTACACAATATTTGTTTATTTTAGTATCTTTTACTCCTTTTCCAGGTCGGCGCGTCGACATTGATGTTTTAAAAATACAGAAGCCAGGTACGTCTAAATCGCCTGCTCTCCAAAGTCCTGGAATCTTAGATTTTTGTGAAAAAGTATTTTGCTATTACTGCCTTTTCTAGTAGGCAGGTACTCAAACGTCAGGTGGTCGATAGAGTTTTTAAATCCTCGTAAAAAACAGGACCATTAATTTATAGACTGAACATCTTTTTGCTGAGCTTACTTTTTTTCAAAACTTTGAATGCAGTACAGAATGCCTCAAAATGAAAGAAGACAGTATCTTATGGCCGTTTTCCTGTAGCTACAAAAGTTAAGATACCTGCCTTTAGTGCCTCGAAAATCCACCCTGTACAAACCTTACTAAAGCTAGAGTTCCCAGACTGTAGTGGCTGCCATATAGCGTCGGCAATTTACCGTCAAATGACGTCACTAATAAGTTATTTATGAAAGTATATAACTTTACCTATATAACTTTTTGACACAGTAAACTCAAACCCCGCTGCTATCATTTTGATTTATTCCGGTCTGATCCCCTGAGCCCCCCCCCCCTCCACCCCCTCCTCGATCCACTACTAGTTCTTCTTCTGTTTTAATATCTTTCTTATCCAATTTTCATGAAGGACGTCACAGCAGCCGTTATGTGGCAGCCACCGCTATCATACAAAAACAAAGCTTTAGCGTTACTAAACCCAACGTCCATCATCGTCATCATCTGCTAAGCCTTTTCCCAACTATGTTGAGGTCGGTTTCCAGTCTAACCGGATGCAGGTGAGTACCAGTATTTTTGATGGAGCGACTTCCTATCTAACCTCCAGAACCCAGTGGGTAATACGAAACCCCTTAGTAAGATTGGTTGTTAGACTTTCGGGCTTCTGACTACCCGTAACGACTGTCAAAGATCCTCAAATGACAGCCGGGACTAACGGCTTCACGTATTTTCCGAGGCACGGAGGGTCTTGGTATGATAAGATGGTCACCCATCCACGGACCAACCACTATTTACTTATTATTACTTAACCACAAGTCACTAAACCCAATGTACATGCAATAAACATACAATAGATAAAAATAAACCTCAAAGCGGAAAAACCATAAATCATTTTAAATACGACCTAACATTTCACTACGGAAAACCATAAACAATTTCCTCAGCACTGCACTAAATAAATATATTTCAAAAACTCGAAACAATACAGCACCGTTATTACCACGATGGAAGCTTCCAGAAGTTTTGGTTTTTTAAAAAGAATGGGTATATCAACATGTCCGACAATGTGTGTCTTTACAATTTTCCTGCTGTACCAACGAAATGTGACGTGGTGTGTTTGGATGTAGAATTTCTGGAATTGATTGGAATAAAAATATAAATAAAACAGAACTACTGCATGGTAAAATGCTTACATACAATATTGTACACAACTAACTTTTTACACTCGGAACTAAATTAAATGACGAACTAACGAACTATACAAATAAAATGAAAACAAAATAACGTTTAGGCTTCAAATACATAGGATTAGACTGCATAGTGTATTGGAATATTAAAACTGGTGACTCCCATTCAGAGGTTTATTATATGTATATGTTACAATGGAACGTCCTCTTCGATCAATTTTGATAATTGCAGTTAAAAACATGTTTGGCCTGTCCTATTTAATAGGATATTATAGTAATAAATTAAGGAACTTTGATTTCCAAAAAATATTAATTCGATTAGTGACGAAACGAATCCTTTTGTAATTTTCTTCTCTGAGTTTAGCGTTATAAATCCAGTATTCTCAAAACCGACCATTTTTCTTTTGATCAGAACACTAAAGTCTGTTTAAAACGAATTCTAAGAGAGATATTAACAAAATCCCATCACCGATTTTTGACTTTTCGCTTCAACAATTAATAAATCTTCTGAGCAGAATCCGACAAATCCTTTATAAATCCCTTGTAAATGTTAATCTCGCTTCTAGTCGCACTAATTCTTTGTTCACCCTTTTGTGGGAGTCGAGTTAGTCGAGTCACGTAATTCTACCTATTTGAACTAGTACAAAGTTAGTACCTATAGCTTACAATGTCCTTCGCGTAAAGGGGTTTGTTTCGGCTTAGAAAACAAGGAAGGACTGTGACTTTATTATGAATGGCTTAGTTTTTTAAAGTTGAATTCGATGGACTGAATAAGACAGATGGGTGGAATAAACCAACGTCGGGAGCAATTTTTTGTGTTGACTCTTACTTTATTTTGTTTTAAATTTAAATTATAGTAATTAACTTTGAAATATTAACATAATATAAAAGCTAACCGTCTTAAAATAATAATATGTACAAGTATATAAAAAGGGGAGGGGAAATAATTAAAGGGCATCAAAATTATAGTTGCATCTACAAATGTAAGAAAATGAATAAGTGAGAAACTACGTATATCCAAAAAACCTACACAAATAAAATACAACAAAATAATAGGTAGATAAAAAAAAATAAGGCCGGAGACGGCAACACACAGGGGACAGTAGAAAGCTATGGGGCAGACCTTTGCCTAGCCGTGAGAAAAAAAAAGGTTAAAAAAAAAAACATAAAGATTATCTTTCCCTTACAAAGATATAACGAGTCACGCATGAATATATATCTCTACAAAAAATCTAGGTACCAACGTACCTAGATTTTTTGTAGAGATATGGAGACAGCTTGTAGACTAAAAAACGAAAAACACGACGTGGTTGAAACATGAGACGCCATCTTGAAAAAACATAACTTACACGTCATATCATGTACGATTACGTAAAGCCTTTACTTGAAATCTAGCTTTTGCTTTACGTATGAAACTCAGGTGTAATACAAAATAGCAAGAAGAAATGTCTTCACATGTGGTTTTTTTGAGAAGGGAATTTTATCACCGAATTTTATCACGAACCTAGCTTTTTCCCAACCACTGCAGTCGACTTCCAGTCTAACCGGACGCAGCTGAAAACCAGTGTTTTACGCGGGTTGTGAAGAACAGATAGGCTGTCGCTATTTGGCGTCTTCAATCCAGTTACTGGGTCTCTGAATATCAATAATAGCCACTAAAACATCGAAAGGACAAACAGTAAATCTTTTCGTCTTTGTTGCAGTAGTTTTCTAGAATCACGTCTGTGATAGACAGACCGACAAACATGAGTCATCTTTGAGTGCTATTATCATTTTGAGGTAACGAACTTCAGTTAAATAAAATACATATTATTTTTTATAATATGACTGCTTATTTTATTAGTATTTTTATCTGGTTGTTTAGTCATTATATTTATGTCTAACTATATAGTTTTAAATCATATCTCAATCTCGTGGAAAGCTATGGCGCAATAGATCGGACTGTTAAGCACAGAATTAACACTGGATGGATGAAATGGTAGCAGGCCACGAGAACAATCAGCAACTCCCGCATTCCCCTTAAACTTAAGGGGAAAATATATCAAACAATGGTTGGACCTGCTATCCTGTACGAATCAGAATGTTGGGCCACAAAAGGGATGAATGAAAGGCCATTGTATGCAGCTGAGATGAGAATGCTAAGAGGGATGTGTGGTGTTACGCTATAGATATAATAAGAAATAAATACATGGGAGGAAGTCTGAAAGTGGCACCGGTAATTGAAAAGGCAAGAATGCGGAAAATTATTGCGAAATGTCGTAAGGGAAATTTTGAGAGTAAATGTGGCTATAATAGTAGGGGTAGACCAAAACGATAGCGGAGCGCGTGAGGGAGAGGCAATCTTTGCGCCCTCGCGCCCCTAACCGCCGCAGGAGACGCCCTGGGCGTCGGCCGCTAGGGCCGATGCCTGCCAGGGCCGCGGGTTGTTCGAAAGAGATACTGTGGCCCCTGGCACAGGCAACTGAAGAAAGACGGGTGGGTTTTAGTCAGTAAGAGTCTGACACTCCCTTCCGCTCCGCCCAGAGCAGAGGGGGTCATTTGATGATATCACACCAAAAAAAAAAAAACTAAAACGATGGGTGGACTGTATGAAAGATGATATGGCTGGAAGGGGGGTGATACCAAGATGACGACTAATAGAAGAAAGAAACATTTTGTGCCACAAATAAATTGGGATAAGGGCAGGAGAATGATGATAAATATAAATCCATCCATACTAATATTATACTCGTAAATGCGAAAGTGTCTGTCTGTCTGTTACCTCTTCACGCTTAAACCGCTACACCGATTCCGATAAAATTTTGTATAGAAATAGTTTGAGTCCCGGGAAAGGCCACAGGATATTTCACACTTTTTATCCCGATATTCCCACGGGATCGAAAGTTATGCGGGTGAAACCGTGGGGCGCAGCAAGTCATAAATATATCAACTACTCTCCAATATTCGCACATTACTCGAATTTCCGCATTCTAACGCTCATATCAGAATATTCTGCCACGTTTCACGATATATCGACTGACCAAAATGGTAAGCAGGAAGTTGACTGTCGTAATATCGATTTAACCTGAAATTTATCGGACCTTTTCGATTCTTCAGGGTGTCCGATTGTCCGTAATAGTGTAATTAATGATTTGTTGCATCTGGTAATATTGTGGGAAATAAACTCGGTTTTTGACAGGCGTTTTCCGCGTTTTGCTTGGTGACGGTTATTTTAAAGTAGATTACAAAAAAAAAATACTTCACATAAACCTACATGTGGGCACTTATAAAACGTCAGAAGCTAGGTGCATGGTTCCAATTGGCCGTTTCCTATGGAGAAGAGCCGGCAAGAAACTCCACTGTTACAAGGTTTACAAGGTTATCAAATTGCAGAATTAATAGGTATGAGAGGACAACGTAATCCTGTCAACAAGCACCAGGTACTTAATAAAATGAAAAATATGTCTACAAATCTACAGTCGTCAATGTCAATGCAAAGTTTAAATTAATATCTTTAGGATAATCTATTGTTTTAGGGGTTTTCAATGCTTCAAATGAATGGCAAAGGTAGTTTCTAACTACTGGTATTGACCATGTTTTTAAGAATGCAGTTAGTAATTAGTACATAATAACTTACTGATCAAAAAAACTTATGAAGTTTTTTAGGAGCGGGTAGCATTATATGTATATGTTTGTTTGTTTCAAAGGTACTGCTAAAGGAACTATCTAGTCTCAGTAGTTCCTTTAGCTTTTGTAAAGGAACTACTGATCCAAAAATTCTCAGTAGTTCCTTCCAAGGAACTGCTAACGGAACTAGTGAGCACAAAGGTACCTACGTAGCTTAAAAACTCTCAAAAGTAAAATTGTAATTTGTTATGGTGTACAATTTATACCTATTCTATTAATTTATTTATCCTTCTCCAGATTTAAGAAATGTACTAATTGGCAGTAACAGAAATCAAAAGTCTTCGATTGAATGAAGGTATTGAAAAATAAAAGTGTGTTTAAATACGCCAATTAACGCATTTTTCTTTACTTCTCTCTGTTAAAGAAAAATAGTTTTGAGTAATATGAATAGCTCAAAACTTTATTCAAATAGAGGAACGTTAAAAAATATGGGAACCGACTTTTCAGACAACACTAGAGGGAGGTACTGAAATAATAAATAATAATATGATCGAGTTCATTGTCCTTAAGTGAATCGAATCAAACAATTTCCCAAAACTCCATTCTTTTGTATTCATGTTCAAAGTTTTATAATATCTCATTACCTAATACGAATAATGGATTTTTGTTATATCTACGCGTGGTGGAGGTATTAATAAACTTCAATCCCAAAAAAAAACGTCATTATGATTTGTTAATCTACGCTTGCCGCGGTTGGTCCGTGGATGGGTGACCATCTTTACGTACACACGGTTACACATCATTTCCAGTTTTAGCTGACCTCGCATTGTATAGGTTTTTCGTACAATCAGAAGTCATCTTATATATACTGGTTATGTATAGTTTGATGTGTAGCCGTGTGTACCAAGATCCCTCCGTGCCTCAGAAAGCACGTTAAGCCATTGGTCCCGGCAGTCATTCGTGGATCTTTGACAGTCGTTACGGGTCGTCAGTAGCCCGAAATTGTGACATCATGAAGGGGTATCGTGTTACACAGCAACTGGGTTGTGGAGGTCAGATAGGCAGTCGCTCGATGTAAAATACTGGTATGTAGCTGCATTCGGTTAGACTGGAAGCTGACCCCAACTTAGTTGGGAAAAGGCTAGGCAGATGATGATGATGATTTGATTTGTATGATGGAAAATCCTACGTCCATAGGATTTCCCTAAAAGTAACCATATCAATTGGTCCTGTTCTACCAACAATTTCAAATTCAAATCACTTTTAGTCCCTAGGGATAAAAGAGCTATTTTAGTCCCTGTTTACGAAGAATACACTATCTGTTTTTGAATAGATGTGATTAAAAATATATTATTAACTTTATCAGGTTTTAAAACTGAAATATTTATCCCAGCTTCCAAAAAGACCACCGTCATCCCTAACCACCCACTGTTAATAAGTGGCAAAGAGAGAAAGAGAGAGAGAGATATTGAGAAGCTAGGTCCAAGCCATCTCATGTCGTATTACGGTTTGTCGAAATTCAGTTGGTAAGTCTTTCTTCTCTTCCTTTATGGATATATTTATTTGTAATTCCAGTAGTGTGAGTAACAGGCTTAAGGAAAAGAGAACTACTCACAATATCTATCTACATCACAGGGCAAGGAATCCTGTCTCCAGCAGCGTCTTAAGACAGCAGTACTAATAAAACTCGTGGCGCCGAAAGTGTGTTGAGCGCATAATTTCTGTTACTGTCTGCCAAAGCCGTCAGTTTATACAGATTATAGTGAGTAATCTGCTCTCAAAACAGTAGATTATAGCCCACTCCCTCTCGAAGAGCGGAGGCGTGTGTCCCAGCAGGTGGAACATTATATCCTGATTATGAGTAAACGGCGACATGCTTTGTTTGTATGGAAAGTATTAACAATGACGCCTCTGGCAGCGGCCGATGAGGCGTCTCCATGTTCTGCGTTCGACATAGACAACACGATAAGGTTTGTGTAAGTGTTGATAATTAATTTAATATCGACATTTAGACGTCTTCATTTGGAACAATTAGCGGCATAGCAATTGACGATGAGTGTTACGCAAATAAAAGCCTTGTGTACCAATTACTTGAACCAAATGTATTCAATATAGTATTTAGCTCTAGATTGAACAAACGGAGAATAATTGATAGAAACTTAATTCTATTATGAAGTTTAGCATACTCTGTATTATTGTCTTTAGAGAAACAGACTAAATAACTTTACTTTGGTAGGTATCCACTAGTTGAATAAAGAATACAAATGGGCTGAGACAAAGGCGTGAAATAATCAATATAAGTTAATATGTCATCAGCATAATCAGCCTATAATAACGTTCCCACTGCTGGAATACGAGTACTGCCGGTCGATTCTGTTAGAATATCACCATGAGAAGTTAGGTGAAGTGAGCTGTCATTCCATCTGATGCTATAGGGATTGATACTAATGACAGCTCACTTTAAGCTCACTTCACCTGAGTTTTCACGGTGAGATTTTTACGGAATCGCTCAGCAGGCCTCCTTTCTGTGAGAAAGACTGGGCAATATCCATCACGTGGGCCATGGGCCCAGTGCGGGTTGGTGGTGACGTGTCTACGATTTTTTTAATATTACGGATAAAAAAATCCCCAAGTTCGGGATCAGTATGTACCTATTGGTTGAACAAAGTTCGTACATTTTAGTTATTCTAGATATATTGAAACTGTGACCTTGAATATTAATGTGGAAAGGTAGGCCTCGGTAATTAATAAAGTATTGTTAAGAAATATTCTAAATAAAAGATGTTTTCCTAAATTAATTTTAAAGCTTGATTTAGTTATGTACTTTCACAAAATCATGCTTTTAAAATAAATTTAGGATTTGTAAAATAATCTTTTGGATACATTTGGCCGTTAGTTATGGTAAGTTGGCGTTGTGAGTTAGCGATGTTTTCAAGGAAGTTAAATCAGATTCTCCTGATATACACCTACATAGGTGCCTCACAAGATTCCTCACCTTTTTTAGAGCATTAACATAATACATATGATATGACGTCTGTATTCCCCAAAGTCAAATGCGATCAGCACAAGGATCTCTTAGCTTTACTATCTTCTGTCTCCTATAAAATAACACATTTCAATGACACTCGACAATACTGTATCTTCCCACTTGTGAAAGAATTTTCCGAATCAGTTCAGAAGATTTGAAGATTGCCCTTACATATAAACTCTAAAATGTAACTCTTTATAATATTAGTCTAGATAAAACTAGTAATCAGATATAAACTACTTTATAAAAAATATTAAGACTATTTTAAGCTAGTACCAAAGGTCTTTTACATCAAAGAATTTATTATCGTTTGAAAATATGGCTGTCCGTGTAATTCTGCTCTCTTATTAAAGCGAGGGTATGACGTGACATTTTTATATAACACTCCCCTCATATTATTATTATCTTGCTTTTGGGAATACGTAGGTTTGGAATACTGCCACTACATACATCCACTAAAAGATAGTTCGCAAAATGTCAAGATAGTTGTATAAATTACGTCATAAATACAAATTTTATACGAGGTTTGATAACGTTCTTGGGTTCTGCAATGACATTTTTGGAAGAAGGTTTTATTTAGAAGCTAGGGCTCGTGGCTTAATGATAACAGTTGCACGCTTACTATCCATTACATATCGAGACCCCTCCGTGCCTCGGAAAGCACGTTAAGTACACGTGCTCGTTGGTCCCGGCTGTCATTCGTAGATTTTTAACAATCGTTACGGGTAATCAGAAGACTAAAAATCTAACAACCAGGCTTACCAAGGAGTATCGTATTATCCAGTGACTGGGTTGTAAAGGTCAGATATGCAGTCGCTCCATGTAGAAGATTGGTATTCAGTTGCATCCGATTAGACAAGAAGCCGACCCCAACATAGATGGGGAAAAGCTAGGTAGATTGATTGATATATTTAGAAGGTTTTCTAAGTAGAAGGTAGAAAATATAAGCATAATATCGAAATAAGTATAAAATTATGCACTGGTAGGCAAATGCAGTCAAATTCGATGAACATCCTAAGTAGGTAATATACCGTAAGTAATAGGTTCATTTTATCAGAATGGTACAAAGTTTTTTTTTTTATTGTTGAATGGGTTTGCTCTTGACCTCAATCACGTCTGATGTAAAGCGATGGATGAGGTCTATTATGGAACGAGCGAGTTTAAATATCTGGACCACAGGGTCATTGAAGATCTATAAGAAAATAATTGTGACAATGAAAGGGAACGCAGGTCGCTGGCTGTCCGAGGTTTGCACGGTGTACACACCAGTTAGCGCAACTCTTTCAAAGCTTACTGTCAGTCCTTCTACACGTGCAGCCAGTGGTAAACTTCACTCAGCGGGCATATAGCGAACTACGCATTCAATATATTAATGCACCGAGAGTACTGTTTCGACTGCCGTGGCGTTGTAGTGCGTCGGGGATGTTTTTTCGAATAATAAATATCAATGGTTTTGCCAATATTAATAAGAATGGTTGTGCATCCCTAATGACCGCGTTTCGTGGCGGTTTCAACAGTATTCTCAGTGCATTCGCAGATCTGTGGGATTCCATGATGTTGCGGATTTGGATACAGCTTCACGTACAATTATAATTGTACTAGCTGCACCCCGCGGTTTCACCCGCATATTAAGTGTCGGTTTTGTGGGAATATCGGGATAAAAAGTAGCATATATATTAATCCAGGGTGTCAGCTACCTCCATACAAAATTTAATCAAAATTGGTCCAGCTGTTTGAGTGTGAAGATGTAACAAACACACACACACTCACAAACTTTCGCCTTTATAATATTAGTGTGATATTTTAATCCATGTATGTAACCTACATAAACTAGCAGTTTAGTAAAATTATTGCTAACCCTATGGACTCCTGTCTGACCTGCCTGTTTTCAATAGAAAACTTTTATTAATAACTATTTTTTTTATTTTTTTATTTGACAGAATATAATAATATTCTATCATTTAACAGGGACATATGAATACGATTCCAAAAAAAATGTCTCTTAAACACCAAGGAGGAAATTTTCTTCATAACAATTCTCAATCGAGATTACACAGTATAATTTATATAGTCTCCCCAAATAAAGTAGGAAATAAATTATTCCGTCCACCCCACCAAATAACTTAAAAACAAAACATTGAATTTGTATACATTCGTCTCTAGAATAATAATTAATCGAAAGTCACTCCTGAAAAGTGACTTTGGACCTTAATTCTGTAGAAATAGAGTCAATAATAAAATTCTCGTTTCAACTTTGCACATCATTGTAAGCAAATTTTAATGTGCTCCTAATATTTCGGTGACTTGACGAAATTTCCTTGTTTATAATAGTATTTCTCGTTTGGGTCATGACATTAAGTTTTTGTTCCTTGCTTCATAAAATATTGCTTAAACAACTAACGCTGTAGAACTAGTGAAGACTGGTTTCATGTTTTTGTTTAATTTTGAAGTCGTTTTTCAGCCCTCGCAAAAAGGGGACGCGTCAAAAGTTAAATGTGTGTGACATAAAAAAAGGCCGGTTGAAAATCTAAAATATAGTGCTTGCTTCTGATGTTAACCATTTTCAGGATATTTATTCTACAAAGAGAAAAGAAATTCAGAACAAATTCGAATGTTCTTATTGGTGAATAGGTATGTGGTGATATTTCGTATTGCAAATCGTGGACTAGCATGTTTTTCAAAGTAAAAATTGAAAGGATTGTGAAACCTACCTTTCGAGTTTTCTGTTTGGTACATCGAAACGCTCTCAGCTCAAATCCCGTTAAAAGTTAGATGCTCCTCCCATTTTGCACCATAGCCTTTGCGTGGCTTTTTTTATTTTAGTAATCTGATTCGGTACCAATGTAATAATGTTTACTCTACAATTGTAATGCAAGATCAAATTAAATAAGCTAGCCTATCATGTTTAGATATATATACCTTTTATTTCTGTTGAGTTTCACTAGTTAATTTAATTTGACCCGGCATAGATGTCGCAGATGGATTGCTTAGTTAGCTGTTTTAATAATCGCTAGCTGCTTTAAAAAACTGCTCCGTTATGTAACATTGGATTGCTATTCCGCTACGTTTAACAAAACTGCTACACACGTTTAGACGTAACGCAGAATGGCTTATGTGCAGTCACATTAATCGTTTGGTGTGGTTTATAATGCCAATTCGTCGCAGTACTAATTAAAGAAGTGCGTGAGACAAGTAGGTGCTACTTCCAAGTTGGTACTTCAATGCCTGTTATTAAAATTTTCTCTCGTATTACTCGTTTTATTTATTTTTGTTTCGGACGCCATTATTGTTGTTATGAAAGACAGAGTCAGGAGCAAAAAACTTAGAACTAAAATCTGCAATGTATTGTTTATGTTACCGGTAATCTGTATAATTCAGGTATTCTATACAATACCTAGGCACAGAATAAAATAGAGTATTCTAGGTATAGAATACCTGAGGCGTCCAGGCAACGTATGAAATATTATGAATATTAGTGTCCGTTATGTACTTTACCTAGGTAATGTATACATTTTCCAGGGATTGTATAGAATACCTGCTGGTTCACGGGCAATATGTAAAGTAAATAGATTTGGTCTGTTTTTATCAATGTTATGTAAGTACCATGGGAGAAACGAACATCTATTCACCGTAAGGACTATCTTGCTTACAACACACGGCCGCTATAGTAATACTTGCTAACTTCAGGTAAAATCGGTTGCATGGTTGCGATCGATTGATACGTGACGTAGGATGCAAGAGCGAGTGAAGGGCACTTGGTTAGGTTACTTTAAACCCTTTTCACAGAAATAGGGGCATTTTATACAATACCTAGGCAATATATGAAATGAATCGTATTATACACATTGCCTAAACGTTTTAGGCAATGTATAGAATGCCTAGGCATTCTATACAATGCCGGATTATACACATTGCCTATAACATTTATATTATAACCTATAATCGTTGACCCGCTGAATAAAATGTCTATGCAATTCTGCGTGTTAAAGTTCAGTAATTATGAAATACCGCTCAACGTCATTCACCTGTTTTACATAACGGACCTGCTCTGTAAATCAGATAGCGGTTATGTAAAACAGAGGATTTGACAATCCATCTGCGATATAGACACAAGACTTAAAATGTACGTTATTTAAAATCAGAAGTTATTTGTGACAAATTATTACAAATAACTTGTTACTGTACAAGCTTTAAGGGGGGGCATAAAGACAGAAAAAAATCAAATTTCACCCGCGCTTCCTTGCCTACCCCTCTCATCAAACACGACAAAAACAAAACACAATCCCTTCCCGCCAGCAGAAACTTTTCGCCCGGCCAAGTAAGCCAGAGATTAAAACAGAAGAATAACTAGCAGGGGATCGAGGGGGAGGGGGGGGGGGGTTCTCATGGGAACAGATCGGTATAAATCATATATATTTGTGTTTGAATTTCCATCTTCTGTAATAAGTATATGCAAAATAATCAGATGAAACGGCTCTATTCAATGTACCTAAGTAATATAGCAGGCTGTGCAAGTAGATATCTTGATAGGGCAATATTATTGTATGTCCCTGAATCTGTTCCGATGCTGGTAACAGATTCACGGACATACATGTAATACAGCCTATCTATGAATTTCCAATTCTGGATTGAAGGACTAACTTTACTATACAGTAAAAAAAAAATCTTATATTAGAGAGCAAACCGAGTTGAATGCCTATACATTTTCGATTCCGAATGAAATTACAAATGAACGATTTTTGGATATTTTCCTGTACCTATTTATGCTGTGAGACCTTGCTTCTTGCCAATTTTCATTATTCTAGGTCAACGGGAATAATTAAAACGTATAAGGTACACCCAAGGATTTAAATTTCAAAACACGCGACATGAATGGCAATTTATGCTAGCTTCTAAGTCAGCGTCTTTGAGGCTTGATATTTCTACAGCTCCAAGAAACCGTAGATCTAAGTATTTGATATCAATTTCAACTTGATACGTATTCCTGAGAAAAAGGGACAGACGGATGGACAACGAAGTTATCCTGTATCTAAGGTTTTCGATTTTTCCTTTTGAGGTACGGAACCCTAAAAAGCAAAAGCACTTCCATCAAAGTATTATATTACATACTCCTAATCATAAATCATGATGAAAACAAACTCAACTAATTTGTTTTTTTAACAATATAAAGGCCAATGTAATCACATCGCTTATCTTATGATTTTTTATTTTGAGTTATATAATCAAGCCTTTTTAGAATGACGACGACGTTGTAATGGTCATATTAAGGACAAAGATGATTGAAAATATCTATCAAAAATCTTAGAAAACTTGTCGCACCGCAGTGATGAGCAACCCTATTTAATTTTCTCGTATTGGTTTCTCAAATTACAATATCGAAATATGATCATTGTTCATTCCCTTTATTTTCAATGCAATTCTTTAGTAAGTAAAAACATCCGTTTATTTTGCATATACTTACTATACGCTAAGTTTGAATTCAGAATCTAAGAATCATGTCTTAGTATTTTTTTGGAACTAGAAACTCAATGTTGATGTGACAAAGTTCAAATTCCAATGTAACCAAATTTTGTTTAGGACCTACAAGTTGGACGTCACCACATCTTGATGAAAAACAGTGTTGACCAAGAAAAAAATTATATTTGTATATCGTGGATTTTTCTTTGCAGGATCGTGCAAAGTCAATAAATTAGCAACAGTGATACCCAAATAAAAAATGATATTCGTATGGTGGATTTTGCACTGTATTATGCAACGTCAAACGGCATGTGTCATAAAAGCCTTTCCTGCGCGAAGTGCGAGTAGGAAAAAATCCCCACCGAAAACATTTGTGGAAAACGAGGCTAAGTTCGGAACAAAAGAAGTACATGTTTGTCGGATTTACCAATATGGCATCTATGTAAATGGGTTCCAAAGTCTAAAGTTCATTAGGTTCCTCTTTTGTAACTGTTGAAACTTTCCAAGTTTCCAACTTGCCAAGTTATAATATGAACTGTAGACTTTCTCTCAACTCTATAGAACTTAGCACCCATTCAGAGCTTAACTCTTTTATCGGCGAAGCCGACAATCCCAAACATGTTGATCCGTCACAACCTTTACTCATCCTCACCATAAAAAGAAGGCTAGTCATGAGAACACTATCTGTATGAATTATTTCATGTGCCGTTTCGTACTTTTGTCCACAATAAACTCATTACGTATTTAATTTCCGATATTTCTTTTGTATGCTCCAATAATAATATACCCTTTACGCTGAATTTCGAGTTTCAACTTGATTTAGGGAATAGTACTTACTAAAACCTTATACGGAGTTTGTCAAGAAAAGTGGAAGAAAACGAATTTGGATTTTGAGTTAATCACAGTAAGGTCTAAAATCTCCAGCACGAACTTTCAAATGAACGCTAGTTGGCTATGTTGCAAGTTTTCTCCGCAAGAAAATGAACCGAAATGCAGAACAATGGCGCTAGTGGTACTATACCAGTCAAAAATCTGTCAAATAAAATGTATGTCATCTTGACTTTTCTTTCAAATATCAACATTGAATTATTTCAATATTTTTATTTTATAGTTTTGCCTCGGTATTTGTTTAGTTTATCAAGTCTTATTGTTTTTAATAATCGTTTCGGGAGTGGTTTTAGTTATTTTTCCATGTTTTCTGTTTCACAGTGTCTTTCCTACAAAGTGATAAATTACGAAAATATTGTTTACGTAAATTAAATAATAGCAGCGCAGCCGAAAATTTGAGCGCAGTCCTCTCGTCTCAACAGAGCGGGGGCGACTGATTTGTGAAACATATATATGTTTGAAGTTCCCGCAACGTGCGACGGAAGATGATTTCTTCCACGAACTAAGAACGTCGTAAGTGCTATAAGCTTATCGTCGTAATAAAACCACAAATAAAAGTAATAAATTAAAATCCTTCCACAATCTAAGTCGCCTTATATTAATAAATTAATCATCAAATTTTCATTCTAGTAGTCATTAGCATATTAAGTACAAATCGAAAAGTCGTGAAAATTGGAGGTAACTTCGTGATGTTTTTTATTACAGAAAATTTTACTATTTTGTGATTTGTTGCCACAATAAGTTTGGAAATATCATGTAGTTATTCGTGTTATTTTTATTTTATACCTAAGTCTCATCAATTTCATGAAAAATCATATTGAAGTTAGGCTATTTTGGTTGATACCTGCTCTTAAGGTCTCTGCAAACAGCCAGCGTGGCGTGGCGGGGCGCGGCGTGGCGGGGCGGCGACACGCGGCGCTGTCGCGGCGACAGCAGTCACACTGCGGGCGCGATCACGCTTCAGACTTGTATTCCCGCTCGGCGCAGCGGCGGCGTGGCGCGACGGTTACCGTCACGTCGAGCGGGACGGCTCTGTGTGACGTTGTCCATAATATCTAGTACATTACAACTGCTCAGCGTAGCGTCGCTGTCCCGTCCCGCCGCGCCACGCCCGCTGTGTGCAGAGACCTTTATAATTAAAAGAGTCAAGTTCACCGCACTTTGTTTGTAACCGACGCCAGCCAGTTCCTAGAAAAGCATTTTATTAAGCTCAAGAAGAAAATCTGCAGGATAACATTTTAGCTGTTTTATGGTGAATGTTTACTTTTTCGTATCTTCAGCAGCTTTAAGACTGGATTAGAGAGAGAAATATTCCTGAAATATTTCTTCCTTATCTTGTTTTATTTAGAGCAATAATTGCTGTTTGTTGAAAGTAACTGACAACTAGCTTCATATTTCTAACTGACGGACTCCTTGATAATTCAAAAGTGCCTGTAAATGGTTTAATTAAAATAAATGCTTTGTGTTTGAGTTTGTAAAATCAAAAAGTAATAGGTAGGTACTGTAAATATTTTAATTTGAAGCCGAACGCTTTATATTATAGTAGTTACTATAACAATTCATAGTTAAAGTCAAAGGAATCAACTTTCAGCGATAATCTTATCCATATATTGACTTATCAGCCTATAGTGTTCCCACTGGCTAAGACACAGACCTCCTCTCTTGCATGCCCAGTCGGTTACGATGTCATATGCCTTCGAATTTTTAGTTCTAATACACGCCGGATTCCTCACGATGTTTTCCTTAACCGTTTTGAGAGCAGTGGTAATCACTATTATACTTCTTTAATTAGATTCATAATTAAAGAAAGTTTAGTCGAGTCTTGTCTCAAATTCCACCAAAGACCTTCTCTTGATATCATAAGACGCAAAATAATGACAAAAATAACTGAAATACATTATTATCGAAAATAAAACTGCTAAGCTGGATAGAAGTGACGGCCCTTTAGAGAATATAACGAGCAACGTCAGCTTCGGTATAGACAAGTTAAGAAGTGCAGAGATCGGGCTGCAGTGATAACTTTTAATAAAAATGATGTCTTTGTTGAAACATCTTTTCGATGGATCAGGTTTTCATAACCTCACTACGGAGTCCGGAGCCTGTTACCATTTGCTTCAGCCCGGAGCCTATTGCCATCAAGCCTTGTGCATGTTTGATAGCAATAGGTTCGCCCCTTATTACATTGGACTTAAACTTAACTTGCAAAATGTGGGTATACGAATAGAAATAAAAAGATGCACTGAACTTAAATTTAGTTTATTTTGTGAACAACAAACAGAATGAGCACCAATGTCAACATATCTGGCTAATTAATCGATGCCAAGATAAAATCGATCGATTGGAGTGAAAACAAGTGACTATGTTATGTAAATCATCATCAGCCTATCCTGCAAGTTGGATCGGCTTCCTATCGATCTGGATGCATCATACAGATTCATCATACATTAATACATTAATCGACTGCCTTATGATCGCAACAAGTCCACAACCCTACTCTAGCAGAAAGACGTCCATTGCTGGGCATAGACCACATGGACCAGTCCAGTGCTTCTCGAATCCAGCGGATAGCGGTGGCATTCACATGGTCATCGGTCTACATTGTAGGAGGTCAGACTAAGTTTACCTAAATACTGAAATGAATATGGGTAATTAACAGCTTTTTCCAACGTTACTCAGCCTCCGTTTCCTTTTGAAAAACCACATCGCCTAACAAATTGTATTCTGCGGTTCAATTACCGTTGCCTCCTCCCCCACAGACACGCAATGAACGTAAATTATGACTAGAAATTCAAATTTTAACTTGCGAGTAATTATTTTCTCATTACTGTTAGAAACTGAGGTGGCTGGGTTTCAAAATGATGTGAAAATTTCCACGCACATCCCAAAGGGCTGAATAATTTTAATAATATTTTGGTTTTTCATAATTTAGGAAGGATTGTACAATAATTTTATTTAGGTACTTAGCACTTATTTAAAATTAGGCACAGAAATGTTATGATGTCTAGTTTGATTTCGTTTTTGAATACTTAATGGAAGTCAATTCTGCTCAACACTGGTCAGCACTTTAATCTAAAATAACAGTCCAGAAATTGCTCTCCACAGCTTTTGCAACGTTGTCTTTTAAATCCATCCACATCCATTGGATTTTTAAAATCATTATAAGAGACGATGGCCTTTATTTAGTTGTGACATCTTCTGAAGGTCGGTTAAGACCAAACGAACATAGAACTAGAATAAGAAAAAAGCATTATTTTCTTCATATTCTTAACATTTTAGTACGGATAGACAAACCGAATAAAGGTCTGTCCCAGACAGTCCTAGATTCACAAAGAGAATTTAGTGAAGTGGGATATACATACATTCGTTCATTCGGTCTAAACTGACGTTGAGACCTATTTGAAACCAATTTTATACAAAAATTTTAAAAGCGATTTGTAAATGAACTTATTCACATAACCCCTTATCCATTCACCCCGAAACGACCCACGTCTTTACAAAGTCTGTAAACTTGAACAAAAAATTCTTTCTTGAACTCGTCAGGCCCAATTTCCTGGACAGCAAAAATTTACAGTAAGTACGCGAACCCAAGCACAAAACTTTAACTGAAGGAATTATATTAAGTTAGAAGTTCATTAAACATTTCCTCGATACGGTTCGGCTTTGGAAAGTTTCCGTAATAAGGTAGTATTGGCAGTAGCAAATGTGAAATTTCTATGGAATTCATAATACCCGAGAAAGGGGTTGCAGTCGTGGTTTTAAAATTCGTGTTTTGTACTTTATTTTTGGAGTTTTTTTGACACTTCATTCAAAGCTGCCCCTTGTTGCAGATTTTATGCAATTTGCATTGTTTTAGTTACTTTTCTTAAAAACATCTCTAAACCAATCCCTTGGTGGAACAAATTAAAACCGCCATTTATTACGAAATAAGGTCATTAACCGAGATCTCGAAAAAAATTAAGTATGCACGTGGCATTCTCGCACCTGACATCATAAAGAATTCACCCAAGTCACCTAAATTCTTGCAATAAAAAATAACGTAACTTTGAGTCATAACTACGACTGTTGACACATTGCATTATTATTATCTTTGAGCTCACAAATGAGCTCAATCTTTTTAAACATGGCGGCTATTAAAGCGACTTCAAAGTTAAAATGTTTTAACGTTGAAAACGTTTACGCGACGTTCTGCAGTGGGAATAAAAGAAAATAGTATGATTTTATTAGTGGCTTGGGTAACCAAGTGGAGGGATTTTAAAGTTTATAGTCACAGCAGTATTATTTTATTTTATTTTATGTGTAAGAGGTCGTGGCTAAAGCTTCTAGTTGTTAAATGTACTGCATAGGAAAAAGAAAGAAATTAATGTTAAGTTAATGAAATCTGCCCCTTCCCTCTCACAGAGAAGAGGCCTGTGTCCCAGTAATGGGAACATTATAGACTTATTTTGCTAAGCGAAGGTTATCTACATCAAAATTATGGTTTAATAATGTCTGTTCTGTCACTTGCACCCGTGGGTACCTGACCTTAGCAGCGCCAAAATTCAGCATCGCAAACACGGTTAGTGAGGTCCTCACACCTAACATATCAGTATAGGCGATAGTAAATTTTTCGCCAAATAAATAAGAAATATTTTTGTCATAGACACTCTAAGAAGAAGAATCTGTAGCTACTACAATTTCAACTGGAATAGAAACCAAGATATTGTGATACAAAAATCACACACGACAAAGAAAATCTCAGAATAAAGCCATAAGTGAAAGCTTTTCTTATTTTCTATTCATGCTCCCTTTGGCTATTTTCGTAAAAATGCACCAACTTTCTCTCATGCATTTGACTATATTTTTCATTGAAGTGTTGGACCGCGGCCTTTTTTATACGAAGTGGGTCATACGATGTTGTGGACTGAGATTAGATCTTTATTATAATATTGTTGCCATTTTACGTGACTTGAGTTTTTGAAGGTAGTGAATTCTGGAGATTTCTACCTTTATTTTAGGAATTATAAGCGATTTAGAATTAGGTTGGCAAAAACGCAAAAAAGCAGATCAATCTAAAAATGTGTCATAAATAAAAAATAAGTTTAAAAAACTGTAACCTGACTACAAAAAAATAAAAGTGAATTTTGTTGTTGTATTTATTATATTTGTTTGTGTAAAGTTGTAGTTACATTTAAAATGAGTAACCAGTTGAGCAAATCAATGAAAATATAATAATTATTAATTATTTATTATAAACTTATAATTATTTCACCAGATTCGTCTAGTAAGATTGTTATGAACCGCTTTCATTTAACTATATTACGGTATATAGCTAAATCCCTAAGGATATAACTACATTACGGTTTTGACCATCTTACTGCTACACATACATAGACTGCTAAAATCATAACCCTTCCTTTTGGCTTTGCCATAGTCGGGTAAAAACAAATTGTAGCGTTAGAAAATCTCACCTAACCAAGCGAAAACCAGACTTACTTAGAAAAATTATCAGCAAAAGTTTTCATAATTTTTAGCATCATTTTGTTACCTTTATAGGTAAACCAGACAAAGTTTATAAAATTATCAGCAAAAGTTTTCATAATTTTTAGCATCATTTTGTTACCTTTATAGGTAAACCAGACAAAGTTTATTTAAGCCGATCTTATGCCACACAGGGGCTAAGCGCGTGCCTCCACATTAAGCCAACTCTAACCAAAACCTAAGCATGTGCGGAACGATTTTTGGCTCGGAACCAAAATGCATCTACCGTGTAATTAAATGGACCACCGTTCACCAACTCCAGTACAATATTTTAAAAATTGTACAGATTTATTTGGGTGGAAGTCCTCGTGTAGTGATTTAAAGAGGAGCGGGATTTTTATGTCTGTTTTTCACGCCCGTTTTTCACTTCGCTGGATGAATTTTGTAAGTTAAACGCAAATTGGATCGTCGGAGAGTTGAGGTTGGATTGATGAGAGTGGTGAAAGAGTTTCTGGTTAAATTGTGTTATTTTTCCTTAATGTAATTAAATTACCTTGAAATAATAATCATCCATACTTAATATTATAAATTCGAAAGTAGCACTGTCTGTCTGTATGTTACCTTTTCACGCCTAAACCACTGAACGAATTTCAAAAAAAATTTGGCAGAGAGATAGATTGCATCCCGGGGAAGGACATAGGATAGTTTTTATCGACATACCTTGCGGGCGAAACCGCGGGCGGGAGCTAGTATTGAATGAAGAACGTTTGGTTGCTTACAGCGTGTTGGCATTAACCCGTCGCACGTCTAATTAGCAGACACAATAGAAATTTTATTGTTATCGGTACACATGTTGTACGCTCGACATGCGAAGAGTTACATTGAATGAAAGTACAATGCTAATAATATCTAATAAATTCTCTTTATAGGAATGCTAAGTTCAAGCTATATTTTAAAGATAATTTTGCAAATATTGGTCGTTCTATGCGGTTATTTATGTGACGCTTATGCATAATCAGCCTATAATGTTCCCACTGCTGTGACACAGGCCTCCTCTTTGTGTTCCCACAGAGAACCATAAGCCACATCAGTGAGTGTGATGAGAGGGCCATAACCCACCACACTGGCCCAGTGCGGGTTGGTAGATGTCACTTGTCTTGGAATATTTGATTCTAGGACAGCAGTTTTGAGAGCAGTGGTGTTAATATACATTTCACAAAGTAAAGTGCTTGCTTGAGTTTGAACCCACAACCTACAACTCGAAAGTTGGGGCCGTTATCACTCGGTCACGTATATAGGTTTCTTTAAAAAAATTAAGAAAAGGATGAAAAAAAAAATGCTTTTATTGGCAACGCGCGCACGCGTTGCGTTTGTTTAGGCTGACATTGTTTCACAATGCATAATTCTCTATTCAGTCCCAAACTCGTACTTTTTCATAAAAAATAGACTTCGAAAGCGAACAGGCTTAATAGCGGATCGGAATTAGCAATGGTAGTCTCTAAAAGGTTAAAGAGGGATTGCGTTTCCTCTTAGCTGCATTCTCTCTCATTTCTCATTCCATTATTAATTAGTACAAATGCGAACACTGATCTGGATGTTACAATGTTAAAGAAACAGTGTTTGTAAATGCTTTGCAGTTTGCCGACACTGCAAAGCAAACAAACACTGTTTTATTATAGCTTAAAACTGCTTTTTGTGATGACGAAAAGCAGTTTTATGCCGTTTATTGCATGCAGCGTATTTGTGTGCGTTTACCAAAATGAAGCAAGTCTTACGAAGGGGAATCGTGTTAACCAGTAACTGGTTTGTGAACGACTGCCTGTCTGACCAGAGGCAGTCCGTTCCATGAAAAATACTGATATTCAGCTGCATCCAGTTATACTGGAAGCCAACCCCGACATAGTTGAGCAAGGCTAGGTGGATAACGTTAACAGAATACATCGTGGATTTTAAACATTGTAATTAGTATTAAATTATTTCAGTCATAGAACTTCACTCGTAAGTATACAGAGTGACGATTAAGTTACCATATTCAATAGTACAACGGTTATAACAAGTTGTTATCAGTCTGTTAAAATAATAATATGTACAATTATACTAAATATAGAACTTTGATTTTTTTAAAGAAAATAGATAGCGTAAAAATTGCTACGAAATAAACCACCCTTAATAATAAGGCACTAGACTCGCGCGGGGCGATATTATCACAAATTCAACACATTCACAATTTACAATAATAAAATGGTACATTACAATGCTGGTGGTAGTGGTATGGTATAATACAATTGCATTGTTACCAAATAATCACAAATTAAGTTTAACGTTGTTAAATACTAAAACGAAAAAAAGGCCCGCAGCTAGAATATTAATTGTTATTAATTATTTTAATTGTATATGTTTAAAATACGCAATGTAGAATACGAGGTTTCAATTAATATGATAACCTCGCCACACTGTAGAAATTTCATTCTCCGTACGAATATCAGTCAAATGACCAGTCATCTGAGTAATTTTTATACCCACATCACGATTTGTTAGGTGATCAGTCACGAATGGATAGAATAAGATATGCGTAGGTATATAAGAGGAAGTTTGAAAGTGCGTACCTGAAAAGTTTAGTGTGAACCGGTTGTCATGGTACGAGGCATATTATACAAAGAAGTAAGGAAAATATAGTGACGAAAGTTTTGGGTATTAAATGTAAAGGAAGTGGAAGACCTAAGAAACGATGGATGGACGGTATGAATAATGATAAGACTAGAAAGAGGGTGACTATACAGGGTGTCTCTCGAAGTATTTATCAAATCGAATAGGAACGTGGGCAAGGTCATTTCCAAATTTTATAACCCTGATAATGTCGGCGATTTTGGTTTTTTTTTTCTATCACTTCGCATGCGTGACACAGTGCTCAAATAAAAAAATATTTAAAAAAAGTCTATCAGGCCTGTCAATTTATTTTTTTAGATAGCCCTGATATTTTTTTTATGATTTTTTTTTGATCACTATGCAAAGTGATTGAAAAAAACAAAAATGTTAAGGTAACCTGGTATATGGAGAAGGACATAGGCTACTTTATTTTTTTTGTTATAAACTAAAGCAATTAACTGTTTATCACTTAATTAATCAGCCAACGAGGCGCAGATGAGCTTTAGTTGTAGGTAGTACAAAATACTGAAATTCTGAAACTCAAGAGGTGCTATTTTCTCATTGAAGCTGTTGAAGACACAGAACTGGTTCGACCATTACTACTCTATTAGACACTTCAAAGCCAAGCTCTAGTCATCCCCTGATTGACCAATTAAGTCAGATTGTCTTGAGTTATTCAGACAAAAGACCCCGATCGAGTTGGACCGGTGCATAGTGTCAGAACCAACAGCCAAAACATCAGAACGGAGGGAAAAAGGGTTAATTGAATATGTATCTATACTTAATATTATAAATGCGAAATAGCTGTCTATCCCTTCATCTCATTTGTCCACCTTTTCGCGCTTTAACAGCTGAGCTAAAACCTGTGTTAGGACAAAATATATATACTTTTTGTTCTGTAGTACTTTCCCATAGGATAATTTCCGACCTACGTGCGGTCAAACCCACGGGCACAAGCTAGTATTATTATCATAAACATCACACAGCTTATTTCTGAGCGATCAATATTTTATTTTTTATTATGTCTTAAAACAAAAGAAAATCAGCACAGATTCTACGATACCCAATTAACATCAGTCAAACAGAGATGGAGGAACGAGGGCCGATCACCGGATCCAAAACTAATTAGGTACATGGAAACGCCAACAAGATAATGCCTTTCTTGACTGTGTAGTTACGAGAGTGGCATTTCCACTCTCGTCTCTAAGGCCACATAATACCCGGGCCATACAATATTGTGTAGCCAGTATTATCTCTTTCAGGGGCTATGAATAATGTAGTAGAAAAATAATGAGCTCCGCCAGACATCTGTCGTGGTATAAATGCGTTAATGGTCACACAATGGCATTGCATGGCCTTAATTAGACCCTAGAGACAATTTATTGTTTTCTTGCTTACGATACAAGCGACCCACCCAGGTTCGTGCGGTTATGACGACTTGACAAAACATCGAGATTTATTTATTATAAGTGATTTAATGTTATTCTGCATCATGCCACAGCTGGGCAAAGGCTCTCCCCATAACTTCCAGCTTTTTCGATCTAGGTGGACCACTGGTCGTTTGTTTTCTCCAGCTCGTCCCGCCTTAAGTAAGTTAAAACGTTACCTCGAAAATCTAAAATCCTCGAAAACCAGAGATCGAAAGAAGAGTGATGGCTATAATGTGCGTGCGCTCGGAATAAAACGACGTATGTGCGAAAAAGATTTTTTTTTTTTTTTTAATAAATAAATAAATTTAATTTAAAACTACATACTTTGAGTAAATTTTGATATGATAATTCTCAATGTTTTAAAGTAAATTCCATTGAATAACTCTTAAGCGTTACGCTGTGATGTCGAAAAAAGTAATAAAAAAATATTAGTTTGCATTTTTTTTTTTGCATCAAGGAAAATGCATTGAATCGTGTATTCCCTTTACATGATACTAGACCAAAGAATCAAAAAATTATGCTGGCATCCGCATCAAACACCCCTTGCGTAGTTTAGAAGTACAACGTGGTCACACAGACACACGAAAAGCGACTCTAATTTCTAAACATATAGATAGTTAAAGACATAAGAGCAAAGATCGATTGATGTCTGATGATTTATCCATTTTCTTAAAAGATTGTGTGTGTGTATGACTGTGTTCTTTTCTTTTTTAAAGGATCAAATAACAAGTTCCAGGTAAGTAAGTATTTTGTTAACATACCTGTGTAGGTGTATGTTCTTTTTTTGTAGAAAATGAAACTTAGCTGCTCATTTAAGTTTCTTGTTGTTTTGCAGCGGCGAAATTTTGAAATGTGGGTGAATGATCCCTAGAGTGGACGCGCTATACCGTACAACGTCCGCGCCAGTGGGAGTATTTTGCCACTCTTATTCAATGTAAATTTTTATTAGCATATATTTTTTCAGGGATTAAAAAAAAGGCAAATCAATAAATATAAAATTCAAAGTCTATCAGGATATATCAACGCACAGCCTAAACTGCTGGTCCTGGAGACATTAAATTTGGAGTTTGTGTTCTTTGTGAAGAGTAGGTATTCACTAAGACAGGGTTTTTCGAAATTACACCCCTAAGAGGGTGAATAGGGGGAGGATGAAATTTCACGCGGGCGAAGTCGCGGACAGAAGCTAGTAATTAATAAAAAACATCATACGTATTTGTTTTAAAAAAAAAAATCGAGTGCGTCGAAATGCTCATAGCATGTTACTTCTTTATCTGTTTGTAATATTGCGTAATGTAGCTGTTTGTTGTTCCTATTTCTCCTCCACATTTCTTATATGCACAGCCAAAGTGTGGGACTCTGCCAGCGTCTGTATTCCCTTCTACATTTAACCCGTCTGCCTTCAAAGCAAGAGTGAACAGGCATCTTCTGGGTACGCTCGTTCCATCATAGACTTCATCCATCGTTTTCCATCAGGCGTCATCGAGGTCAAGATCATTCTCATTCAGCAAGAATAATAATAATAATAAAGTACCATCGACGCGAAACAAGAAGAATCCCTTCATTTAATAAGCCTGATTCATTTTAGATAGTCGGTATGATTTTCAACATAACTCCATTTCATTAGTAACAATTTTCCCAGATTTTTTCTAAAACCCTAATTTTTTTCCCATTTTCCCTCATTTCCGGCTAATTCCAAAAATCTTATATAAAATCAAGGAGAAATAAGCATAATGCGTTGATATCAATTTTCGATAAGCCATGCTCAGAACGTATTACACAGTGATTACGTAACGAACCCGAAACGAGGGGAAATTGAAACATCCTAATATCGGCTGAGTAGGTTTTACACACGGCTTTACACGAGAGTAGCTAAGAAAAGAGATGGAAGGAATGAAGTGTAATTGAAATCAATTGACCTGGTTCTGTACTGTTGCTTAATACTGCCGTGAAAGTAAAACCTCGAGTTTGAACCGTGATTCACAAAGTGTGATTATTAGACAGAGATATGAGACACAGCAAACCAGGTTTTCAGTACTTTTGACTATGAGACTCACTCAGAGAAACTAATGAGTTTGAAGGAGACCATGAAAGTTGTGTGGTCATCGCACTTTCGGCGCCACGAATATATTAGCAGGTAGGTACTACCACCTCTAAGACGCTGATGATTTCGTGCTCTAACTTATAACATAAGACAGACGGACACAAGACAAGACAAGACTGTTTGTTGCATGTGCCATTATTGTTTTATTACAGTTAATCTGTCTAAAACATAGTCTTGACTCAGTCTGCGTATAGCCTTAGATAGTGATTACGAAGCAACTCGGAATATGCGAGAAATTGAAACGTCCTAATATCGGCTGAGTAGATTTTACACACGGCTTTACTCGATTAACTGAGAAAAGATATGGAACGTATGAAAGGTAACTGTGTAATAGAAATCAATAGACATGATTTTTTTTACAATTTGGCACGGTATCTGGATGTTTTAATTATTATTAAAATGACAAGAGAAAATAATGACAGTTTTAAAGAGTGAAGGCCAGAGTCCCAGTGTGGTCTTTGTTTTGTGATGTAATGAGAATGGTTCTATTTTAGGACACCTGGGGGCCAAGACTAAGCAACATTCAATTAGCGATGATGATGATGCAAAAGTCAAAAATGTATTGGAGTAATGTAAACTACTGAAACGTTTATGACGATACTGTTGAAAGTCATTGCAGAAATACAAAACGCTTTGAAAGCGATTGCCAGTTGTCTTAACATAATAATAATAACATCGAAAATAATGATTGCAATGGTTCTGCAGAAGATACAGTACAATACAGTATGTACTTTGTTAGATTCATAGCGATCTGGATACGTATCATGGCAATCGCTTTGTGTTGAAGCACAGCTTCAAATTGCGGGCCTATATCTATACAATTATCTTGGAAAAAGAAACATAAATTGTCTGAACTAAGTACGCACGACGACATATCAAGCCATAAATTCCCAGTATAAGCTGACTTCTCACTGTATGAAAAGCCTACATCGAGGTCAGCTAAAACTGGAAATGTATAGCTTGATTATGTCGTCGTGTGTACCTACTGCAGCATTAATAATAGCTGTATTAAAATTTTATGACAATCATCCTTCTTTGAAAATATATTTAACCTCATTTTTTGGAACTTTGCTTGACCAGAAATTTTATCATAGATTTTTTTTTAAATTTGGACTTTTCTCGTGTCTTAGAAGATTTTTTATAGAGAAGTGTTACTTACTTGAAGAAAAGTTATGAGAGACGACGGGTCATGAATTATTTTTAGGAACTTACAACAAAATTTAAAGTATCAAATACCATAATTATATTGTGAAATGTGGTGAATATTTTATCCCAGAACCAATTTATGTATTTCTCCTTTTGATTATTCGGAAGTACTTTTCGTCTTCGATATTATATCTTATTTTCTTTGCCATAGGGAACGTTTAACAAGATCGTCGAGTCAGTGACTTCCTTTGATTATTAAATTTGATATTTATTTTATCCTTGCTAAACTGGTATGTATATCTCATGATCTTCTTTGTTATAAAAAAATCTGCTTGCATCTCGTATCATCATTTTACTTTATATGCTTAAGGTTTCGTCCGAGAGTTTCAAGCCGAATTTCGATCCACCCACCTACCTATCAACATATACAGGCTAGGCTGCCGTAGTCAGCGAGCCAAAATTATACGTATTTCTGTGGCGAAGAAGTG
Source organism: Gortyna flavago (assembly GCA_963669345.1). Classification (NCBI taxonomy): domain Eukaryota; kingdom Metazoa; phylum Arthropoda; class Insecta; order Lepidoptera; family Noctuidae; genus Gortyna; species Gortyna flavago. The sequence goes on from OY770129.1 coordinate 16,043,905, forward strand.
TTTTCTTTCTTTTTTCGCTGCACTGCATACTTAAGTACTATTTTTTTTAAATGCTAAAGTAGATTTGAGTAATGGGCGACAACGTCAGGAACAAAATTGTTGTTATTTTTGTTGCATTATTAACTAACTAATGTTAAAACTGATATTAATTATCAAAACCGGCCAAATGCGAGTCTTTTCCCTACCACCGTACAATATTTAATACTAGGTACTTACAGATATTTTTTTAACATTTTAAACTTTATTTTATTTTTTGATATTATATAGCGGCAATATAAATACACGTTCTGTGAAAAAATCACCTGTCTACCTATTACGGTTCTTGAGATACAGCCCGCTGACATACAGAAGGACGGACTACGGTGGCTTAGTAATAGTGTACCGTGGGCACCCTTTGTGTACAAAACCTTAAAAAGTAAGAAGAGTAGGATCATTCTTAACAACAGAATGAACAGTATATTTCGTTGCCTGTATCCTCACCGAAAAATTTTCTCAGAAGAGACGTTAGGATATAAATTCTTTGTTATTGTATCATTTTTAACAACTAGGTCGAGTTTCAAGTCTTGCGGTCTTGTGTATAAACACGGCTGGTCCTTAGGGAAGTCCCGTTTATTTAACGTCATATAAAAGTGCTGCATGTTGGCATAATAAAAACGTTTATATTTTTTTAAAGTAAATCGGAAATGTTACTCAGTTTCTCTATTTTTTTTTCCTGATTGCCAAATGTTTTGGAAAAGTACCCATTTTTTGCCATTTTATTAATTTAATGCAAATAATTATGTTACATTAATCAAACTCAAATCAATTATTTCAATTAAACCATTCACAGGCCCTTTACATTTTGATGACATGATAAGCACAACAAACAAAAGATAGCAGAATATAGAATTTCCAGCCAAATATTCGAAATCTAAGTGTTAAGTATCTCCATTTTAAATACAACACTTTCGCCGACGAGCGCTACATCGAAGTTAGTCACAGTTAATTGGCTATTTAATATTTTAGGACTCCAAAATAGGAATTATTTGAAGTACACAAAAAGAGGCGCAATCAATAAATTAGATTGTTCAATAATTTTTAGGAGTTAATAATTTTTAAATTATTAGGAGTGCAAAATGGGAATTATTAGGGGATCAATTAAATACATTCCATAGTTAAAAGAAAAACATAAAATAAAATATAGGTTTTAAAATTACAGTTTTTTAAATTGAAGTTGTAAATATACTTGAAAACATGAATAATTATATAATTTTATTTCCACATACACACACACTAAGCTTGTTTAAGTAACTTTTTGACAATCAATTAAACACTCGTAGCGTGACTACTAATTTCGTGTTCAACTGATTTGTAAAGTTTAATACCTACTCATAAAATCCGTTAATGGAACAACTTTATTAGTAGTAACATTTAATGCTCTGTTTATGGGGTCGTCATCATCATGAGGACGTTAACGGGGACATCGATACATTGACATAGAGTCAATAACGTTGCGAATGACATCCCTACTAAAAATGTTGCAAAAAAAAAAAATATTATGAGTATAAAATAAATTAATATTAAATATGTTTAAATAATTTTTGGACGAAAATAATGAACGTTGTGTCTGTCAGTTATTTTATGTGGCAGGTCAATAAAGGACAAAAGACGATTACAATTCTGATGAAATTGATAGTTGATACAAGAGCAGCCTTATTAACTTAAAAAATCATATTTTGTCAAAGAACATTGCTGGAATTTCACCTATTATTCTTCTTCTTGTTATTTTCTAAATAGCACTGTGTGACCTTAACCTCCACTTGAGTCACGCTTTTCTATGACTTATGTAGTTCATTTCTACACAGAAAAGCGTGACTTAAGGGCGAGTTTAGGCCACACAACATATAAAATTGTACACGGTACGTGTCACTAAAATAGCCCATTATTGTACTATTGCAATGTGCGTGCAATTATAGAAAATAATAACGGACTAATGAAAGTTAAGTATTCCGGCCTCAAAAATGATTCAACATTGGAAAAGGTCTGCAAACCTTTAATTATGCCATTGTGATAAAATTTTTGAATACTACATTAAAGGAAAGCACGTAAAGAGTACGTATGGATCGTATCAGGTAGCGTTCTGTAGTTTTTGCCTATCCCCATGAGAAGCAAGCGTTAGTTTATGTGTGCATGTATGTAAATTCACGGAATACTGTATTTAAGAGAATCCTCAGGGCAGGTGGTACACCTTGTGATGTCATCTGACATTATGCTGAGCTGAGGCCCTTTTGGCATTATTGTTTTCTATTTTTTTTTTAAGTTTTATGGTGTATTTTTTGCTGTAATACGAATAAACGCATTTTTTTTTCTTTCTTTCTCTCTATTTAACAAAAGCTTCTTTGGCATGGTATAAAAATATACAACAAAATGCCTGTTGACATTCTGAGCACTAATGAACTTCCAGTATTTAAAAATAAACTACGTTACTTTACACGATCCAAGATTTCTTGAATTGTTGACCATATATTAATTTGACTGTATATTGATATTTTGACATTTATAATAACTAAATTTGACATGTAAAATAATTTTAACGTAATGCCAGTAAATAATGATTGTATGCCCATTAGGCAGAACATATTGGAACTTTAATTTATTGTTAAGACCTGTTAGTAACTAACATAATTATGCCCACATTAAAATATTTTGAATTTGAATTTCCTTTTCACAAAAACTCAAGTCACATTACCAAAACTAACAAAGAACTAGAAAAACTGTCATCTCATCTCATATCGACAAAAGGGATTTATTTCAGCTAACAGATGAGTTGTAAAACATAAGATTTTCGCCACCATTTGATCTTGCGCAGTCAACTTCTGAACTGGTTCCCAGGAGTACCCTTAGCTCACCCGGCCTGAGGCCGTTTACTGAAGTGTGCTTTGAAAAAAATCAACGAGGAATAAAAGTGACGCGATATTTTCTCCATTGTGTAATATATGTTCTTAACGCTGTTCAACGCCTGCCAGCCACAATGATGTTCTTGGAGTTTTTTAGTTTTTTCTAAATTTTTGCTTTTATAAATATCGTATTAGTGTTTCGACAGATTCAATATCATCAGGATTTTGCAGGAATATAGCAGTTCAACATGGATGTGGTACGACACCGGTTTCCCTGACCTCATCTTTCATCAGATAGGCAGTCGCTCCATTATAATATACCGGTATATCCAGCTGCATCTGGTTGAACTAGAAGCTAACCTCAATATACTAGTTGGGAAAAGGCTAGACAGATTGATTATAACAAAATAAAATAATGGTACTTACGAGTATCCAACTAATATTTTAATGAGAAAGTTTGTGAAGATGTTTGGATGTTTGTTACTCAATCACGCAAAAACTACTTCACGGATTTGGATGAAATTTGGTACACAGATAATTAATTACTAGGATTTATACATTTTATACTTTTTATCCCGATATTTCCACGTGATCAAAACTAACGCGGGTGAAACCCCGGGGCACTGCTAGTAAATAATAAAATTAACTGTTGAAGATTTGTTTTTATTTGATAATTATTTCAAATTATGTCAGGTCGCGCTGCAAGCTGTGTTTCCCAAGACTCAATATAGAATCAACCTCTTCAGCAAACAATAATCTTTTAATGACTATTTACATATCTAAGAGTTTTTCTTCAAGGCGAAGTTATTTTTTTTTACAAAGATTTTAAAAGCACAATCAGCTTTCGATTAAGTATTACCTTTCTCAAGTACTGTGGCCCTCTTAAAGGTCGGCCATTAATTTCATGCACTAGACTTGACCGTTCTGTCACTCAAAAGAATTTTTGTGAAGCTACAAAACAGACTTTATCCCCGAACTTGAGTTATATTTAAAAAAAAATCTCACAGAAAACGTGTCAGCAAATTATTAAATAACTTTAATTTCTGAAGTCGGTGTAAATAAACAAAAATGCGGAACCAACGACATCGACTTAAACTTTTGTTATGTTGGTTACGTACAATACATTAAACGAGTTGCACATCACTGAACTCAATGTTCAGCAACGATTATCGATCAAATTACATACCAGAGGAACTCAAAGGAGGATTTAGCTCAAGCGAGCGATTGCACATTCTAACCCCACTCTACTAAATTATGTTTGTGTAAACAGGGATAGAGTGTTCTTTTATTGTTAGATATATATACTTAAATGTGAAGAATATTAAGACAAGAATACTCTTGTTTTGGTTCAATGTTCGTTTGGTTTAAACCCACCTTAAGAGTACCATGCTCTTTCTCAGACCGACTCAATTTAGCTTTCTTTATTACCAACTATCTTCCACCCACGACTTCACCCGCGTGGTATGTCGATAAAAAGTGTCAGTTTCATTACTATATCCTCTGTTAGGGTTCAACGTATCCCTATACCAAATTTCATTGAAATCGGTCCAGCCGTTTCGGACATTAATATTAAAACTGTTTCTTTGTTATTACCGCATTATACTTTCATATGCATTTAGGAAAAAGCTGTTATTATGTCATACAAACATACACTTCAATTTAATTTATTTTTGATACGGTATGTCATGGCTGCTTTTAAGTGATCATAATACTCGTATTTACCAAAAAATATACCACAAAAACGTCTAAATTTAGACTTAAATAAATATCAATCACTTACCATTTCTGTTTGTGGCAACAAAATAACCCAGCAGTACCTACACCAACAATAAAAAAAAAAGTACCGCTGTCTTAATCTCGTATTCAAGCCCGTCCTCCTTCGTAACGAACTCCCGACATTTATCCCAAGGGAAGGCGTTACCGTCTCACAGAAGGATTTCCTCGCAAAAGCTCTTGTCAAGCAGATGCTTTGGATTTTAAACGTTATCGCGTATTTCTTTGGTCCGCCACAAAAGATATGAACCTTTTATTTCGATGAGGTAACAAAAAAAACCAAGAAGGTAAGATATTGTAATTTGGACTATATAGAATATATCTTAACGGAGGAGGTTCTCAAGTCGACGTGTATATATATATATTTTTTTTATTTATGACCACGCATAACTTTTACAGCGCAGTCCGATTTTGACAATTCTTTTTTTATTGGAAAGGGTATACCCCGAAGTTGGTCCCATATTAATTTGAAAAGAAAAATTCCAACCCTTTTTTTTTTTTTTTTTTTTTTTTTTTTTTTTTTTTTTTTTTTTTTTTTTTTTTTTTTTTTTTTAGGATGGGAAATCATCAAATGACCCCTCCCGCTCTGGGTGGAGCGGAAGGGAGTGTCAGACTCTTACTGACTAAAACCCATCCGTGTTCCTTCCTTAGCCCTTTATGTTCCGGGGTAGCGGTAACCCTTTCGGACAATCCCGCTGCCCCGGCAGGCTTCGGCCCTGACGGGCCCCTCCTTCGATGCTGACATCTCTTTGAGGCGCGCGTGGAACACATACGCGCCGTCCGGCACGGGCCTGGTCCTGATCGGACGGCGAGCTACCCATTACTCGCCGTCCGCAGGCCCGCGCCTACGGTGGCCGGGAGTCGTCACGCGGCTCCCGACGCCCGGAGCGTCTACCGCGGCGGCTGGGACGGGCGGCTCTCTCAGCTCTCTCCCTCGCCCATCCCGCCACCTCCTTCGCTAGCATGACTGCTTCGCAGAAGGAGGTGACTGCCTCCCACTCCCTCTCACCCCGGACCATGGCTTGGACCAGGGCCGGGCGCGAGAGGTCGCCGCCGCTGCCGATCGCCTCTACGAGGACACGGCGGTGCTCTGCCCAAGCCGGGCAGACCTCCACCGTATGCTCCACCGTGTCCTCAGGGCGATCCTCGCAGTGGTGACACCCGGGCGTTTCCTCCCGCCTGATGATGTGCAGGAACCTCCCGAAACATCCGTGTCCGGTGAGGACCTGCGTCAGGCGGTAGGTGAGGGCGCCGTGACGCCTCTCTAGCCACTCCTCAAAGAGGGGCCTTACCGCCGCTATCGCGGCGTGCCCTGCGCTGGGTTGCGACAGTCGCGCTTTCCATGCCGCCATGAGATCGCGCCGGAGGTCCGTCCGCTCCGCAGCAATTTGCCGCGGAAGCGGGTTTTCCCCCCGGCGTAGTGCCTCCGCGCGCCACTCATACAGGCGCGCGAGGACTATCGCCTCCAGATCCCATGGCGGCAGTCCGGCAAGGAGGCTTGCCGCCTCGCGCGAGATCGTGCGGTACCCCCGTATCAGCCGTATGGCGACCACCTTTTGGGGCGCGTTCAGGTAGTGGGCGGCTCGAAGCCGCAGTGAACGCGCCCACACCGGGGCGCCATATACGGCCATGGACCGCACGACCCCCGCGTAAAGCCTCCGGCAGGAGGCGTTTGGCCCCCTCAGGTTTGGCAGAAGCCGCTTGAAAGCGGCCCCAGCCCGTTCCAGTTTGGGGGCCAAACGTCGGAAATGCTCGACGAAGTTCCACCGGCTGTCGAGGACGAGACCCAGGTATTTCATCGTCGTCTCGACGCCGATGCGAACCCCTCCTACCGTCAGTTGGGATCCCGATGGTGGCCCGTTCCGAAGCCCATGAAAAGACATGGCCTCGACATACCGCCACTCTCAGATCTACCCCGGTCACTTCAGGGATGTCGTCGTCGTCGTCCGCGTGGTCCGCTTCGGGCACCGCAATTGGCGGAGCCATAGGCGGGGGAGTATGCTCCCCCCGTGAAGGGAACAGAGCGCTCACCACCTCCTCCACCAGCTGAGGGCGGAGACTCTGCGTCAGCGGGGGGGCCCAGGTGCGGAGTTTGTTCCGCACCATTTTGTAAGGGCGCCCCCACGGATCTCTGTTCAGAGTCTCCAGCATCTCCTCGCGGGCCATATCTTTGGCCCGCTGTACAGCCTCTTGGAGGGCGGTCTTCGCCGCTCTGTACCCCTCGTACAGCTCCGCCTCCGCGGCTTCCGCATCCGGAGGGCGGATGCGTAGCCTGCGGTGCCTGGTGTACAGGTGTCGCGCATCAACGCACGCCTTGCGTAACACTCCTACCTCCTGCGACCACCAGTACACCTGACGTCGGGCGCATCCTGGCCGAACTCGGGGCATTGCCACGTCACAAATCTCGGACATGGCCTCCCGGAACCACTCCGCCTCGTTGTTAATGTCGGCAGGCCTGTCTGGTGATGACACCCAGGCCTGCACGATTGAGGCTTCCAGGAGGAGCTCCCGGTCCAGCTGCTTCAGCGCCCACCGCGGACCACTCGGGGTCTGTTGGACCGGCGCGCTAGAGGTCTGGGCGGAGACGTCGATCCGGATATACCGATGATCGGAATAGGTCTCCACCTCCTCCATGACGCGCCAGTCAATTACTCGCTGTGACAGAGCGGGGCTAGCGAACGAAATGTCCACCACCGACTCGCCCCGCATCCGCACACACGTGGGAACAGAACCCCGATTTAGGACGACCAGGCCTGTTTCCAGAGCCCAGTCCTCCACCATCCTTCCCCGCATGTCCGTGCAACGGGAACCCCAGGCCAGATTTTTGGCGTTGAAGTCCCCGAGCACTAACACGGGGAAGGACTGGTTTCCGACGACGACAGTCAACTCTGTTAAGGAGTTGTGGAACTCGGCGAGAGTTCGGCTCGGAGAGAAGTAAACTCCCACTACCACTATCTCTCCGAACCGTGCTGCTACGCACCCCTGTCCCTTCGTGACGCCTTCAAGGGACGGGGTACCGGCGGCAGCCGACGATAATATGGCCACTGAGCCGCTCAGGTCCTCCACCCAGTCATCCCTGGGCGGGACAAAGTACGGCTCAGCGACCACGGCGATGTTAATCGACCACTGCGCCATGCTCTGGAGCAACAAGTCCTGAGCACAGGCGCAGTGGTTGATATTCGCCTGTAAGAGGCGCAATGGAGTCGTCACTCCTCCATTTCAGCCCCCTCCCGGGCCCCTTGTGAGGGCCTCTCTACGGCGCTGACGGCAGCGGCACCGGAAGCGGCGGCGGCAGCAGAAGCGCCGGCGGCGACAGAAGCGGCGGCGGCGGCAGAAGCGGCGGCGACGGTGACGGTGGCGGTGGCGGAGGGCCTGCCTTTCCTCCTGGTTCCGGCGGGCGGAGCGCAGGACTTGCTCCCCGCCCGGTGTTCGGCCGGCTTGCCAGCAGCCGCACATGCAACGCAGTGCGGCGCGGCAGTGCACGAGCCGGCCTTGTGTCCGGGCTGGCCGCAGCGGAAGCACAGAGCGCTGCGGTCCTCCGAGGTGCACTGGATGCCAACGTGGTGCCCCACGAGGCATCGGAAGCACCTCAGAGGCCTGGGCTCCAGCAGTTTGACCTGCGCTGAAACCCAGCCCACCAGGAGTCTTCGGCCCTCCACGATCTTTTTGGCCGCCGTCACGGGGCAGCTTACCGTAACGGTTCGCATGCCCGAATGATCAGGACGTACGGTGCCCGCCTTCACCTGATCGGCGAGACACCCGCCCGTCCTGACGACAGCGGCCACTACCTCCTTCTCCGTTACGGAGTCGTCCAGGCCCAAAATGCGCATGTCTGCGCACTTAACGGGCCTGGAGACTCGAGCCTCTTCCGCGTTAATGGACGCCCTTAGCTTCTCAGCTAGGGCGTCAGCGGTGGGGCCACTCGTCGCACCAGGGATCTCAAGCATGCGGGCGCCAGTAGCGGTCACCCTATGCCGGAGGCCCCCGGTGATCCCCAGCTCCTGGAGGTCCACCGTCTCCCGCGCTTTGGTGAGCACGTCGCGGTACGTCACTCCCCTCTTAACCGCGTCCGGCTGTAGCGTAATCACTACAGCCGCGGTTTTTGGGGAGCGAAGCCTAGCCGCGACGGCTCGCTCCTTGCGACGCCTCCTCTGCCGCTTCTTCCTCGCCGCCTTGGCCGCCTTTTTCTTCTCCCCGACCACCTGCCACTCGGCGGCGGTCGTGGGAGAAGTGGGAGACTCCTGGGAGGGGCGGGGCGTAGGTGCCGCGGCCTCCACCCCCCTTGCCGGACGGCCCTTCTGTTTCCTGGCAGGCGCCGGTTTTGCCGGCGCCGGGGCTCCACCAGTCGGCGGCGCCGGTTTCGCCGTCACCGAGGCTCCCCCTGCCGGCACCGGTTTGGTCGGCGCCTGGGCCCGGCCGGACGGTCCGGGCTTAGGGGCGGCAGCAGCCGCGTACGAGGCCGCCTTCGTCGGCCCCGGGGCCGTCCTGCCCGCCAGTGGGGGGCGGAGGACAATACCCTCCAAGACGGAGAACCGCGCCTGGAAGGTCGCCAGCTCCTGCCGAACCAGGTTCAGAACCTGGTTCTCCACCGGGACGGGCTGGCTCGCCTGGACGCCACCGGTGACCCTTAGGGCGGCCAGGTCTGCCCGGAGCCTCCCGTTCTCCTCCTGGAGGCCCCTCATGGCGGCCGTCAGGCGGGCGAGCTCCGCCCGCAATTCGGCGACTTCGCCGGCCGAAGGACCGGCGCAGCCCGCCGCCTCCGCTGCCGCCATGATGGAGGCCGTCGCCGAGACTACGGCCCTGTTCTTGGAAGCTTTAAGCTTCTTCAGGGCCACGTCCCGGATCGCGGCCTCCACGACTGCCGCGAACTTAAGTTTGCGGTCCGCCTCGGGGCCACCAACCGTACCGGTCTCATCGTCTGAGGACCCCGAGGCGACCGCGCGACCAGTCGGGGGAGACTCTTTTGCGGGCTCCTCCGCTCGCTCTGCCGCCTCCCGGGCAGTGAGCCCCCTCCCCTTGCCTCGCTCTCGGACTCCTCCCCGCCTACTGGTGGGGATTTTCCGAGCCGAGGCCAGCTCTCCGTCTGAGGACAACCTCTGGCTGTCCTCAGACCTTGGCCGCTTGCTGTAGCTCTTCTTTGCAGCAGCGGCCACCTCCTCCACACGGCTAGGGCTCCCAGAGCCTTCCGTGCTCGCTCCTTCAGATGCGGCGTCGGACTCCGACTCCGCATCACTCCTCATCTCTTCCGTTTGGTTTTTTTGTTTTTTAAATATTTCCATTTTTGTTCCCACGAGTATATACCATGTTTTATTGACTCAAAATTCAGTGGTTCGCACTAGCGACTAAATCAAGCTACCCATTAGCCAAGCTTACTACCTTCCTCACGGTGCGCCGCCGCTTGAAGGTTTGGGGAATTTTTTATAGAGGTTAATCTTCCTCGCGGTCCGGGCGGTTAAGCCAAGACCCTCGACCCCCGTCAACAGCCAGAGACATGACCTTAACTGTCTCCGGGGCTACGATATTAGCGGTGGCAGGAAGGGTTTACCCCTCCTGCCTGCCCGGCGGCAGGGTAAGTGCACACCGGGCCCGCTCCGACCCCACCACACTTGTCGCTCTGCTACTCAGAGCGATCTGTGTGGTGTGATCCTCCTGGCAGAATATTAGCGTGCGGACAGCGAGATCCCACTGGGAAATAATCCCAATGGGAAGTCGCTGTCCGCACCCCAGGATGCACCGGCCCGAACACTGATCTTCCCCCCGGACGTATCCAGAAGGGAACTCCAGTCCCCGGGCACACGTGGAGGTTCTCTGCCCAAGCACCCCTCTCTGCCCAAGCACCCCAAAATTCCAACCCTAAGGGTAGGAAAACAGGGAATGACTGATTGTTCACTCACTGATTGTAATGTATGACCACGCAAACTCAAGACATTGCGACATTGTTTACGTCGGGGGTGTCAAAACGACCATCGTTTTACGCGGTAGGACGAATCTAACGATTTATTAAATGTTTGAACAACTTCTTTAATTTCTCCGCAGTTTCTGACACAAGACGCGTGTCGCTTGAGCGAAAGCTTGAAAACCAACATATTTTAGTTCTTAGAATCCGGCCGTCGAGATATCTGTCAGTGTGACACTTCTAGTACTCAGCTATTAAAGATCAAATTCGCAAAATACGTATTCATTTGTATAAAACTGAAAAGTGTCAAGAACGCATTCTCTCGTCGGCCGCAATGTAGCTTACAGTAATCTCAGAAAATGATTATCTAATTTTTTTTAGTATTTAATTTTTTTGCTTAAAAATAGAAATGTTAGAAAAATATTATAGGTTTCATACCCTCTTAATCATTGAGCACTTTCCCAGGATTTATTTCTTTATAATAATTTATTCCAGTACTATAGTATCATCAATCTTTCGAGGGTAGTTGTAAATGTAAGTTTCATCTGATCTACCGTCACTCTTACCGGGGCCGTACGTATTATTTCTTGGCTCAAGAATATCCTTAAGAGCTAAATTGGGTTTGGATTTATAATTATGTATTTTTAAAAGCTTTGAATTTAAGGCACCTAATGAGTTTCTGAAATTATTAGTTTAATCTTTAAGCCTAATTTACTTTAAAACACGGTTCTGTCCTTACCTAAATCATTTTGAATTTCCATTATAAACTGCCTCCTAAGCCTTTTATTATCAGTCATTTACTTACCTTAATATTACCTGTAAGGTACATAATTACCTACCCGTCAAAGTCCCAGCTTAGTTTACATAAAAAATATTAAAAGCGTTAGTTTTTCTCAAAAACTTTGAAACAAAAACCATTTTGTTTACGCTCGATAAATATACTACGGTGCATATATTTTTAACCTATTTCCAATTAATTGGAATTAATGATCACTAACCTTAGCTAATGATAAACGACTGCAGGATATCAACCTGTGGAGCGGTAATCCGCTGAATATTTTAACAAGCACATTTCATCATACCTCTATCTGTTTTGCTTTGTTTTTTAAAAACAGTACTGTTTGTTTGCTCTCTGATTGATTGAATGATGAATTGAACGTGAGCTTATTTAAGAAACGGCTAAAATCCTTACTTTTGAACAAAGCATATTACAGTATTTCGGAATTTATAACAGATAAAAATCTAATGACAGATTGTTGACATACTAATAAATTATATATATTGTTGTTCTTCACTTAAGTTTTGTATATTGACATTAGGACTATTTTGACATCATTAGTATTGTATTTTGACATCTATATTGTATATTGACATTAGTATTGTATATTGATATAGTCTTATTATTAGTTTTTCATTTTTATTTGGTTTGCAATTTTTTCTATTTTTTTGACATTGATTCATATTGGTATTTATTATCTATTAATTAATTTGTCAAAATGTGTCATTCATTATAATTTTTATATTTTTTTATTGGCCAGGCTTATTTTTTTAATTTTATTGTCGAGACTTGCCTGGCTTGATTGCAAAAAAAAAAAAAAACATTTGTACGCCCTCTGGCTTAACATAGCGCACTATTATATCCGTATGTAACATCATTATTGTACCTATGTTTAACAAATTAATAAATGACTTATGACTTCGTTCTGATTTTGTTTGTAAAGTAAGTAATACGATTTTCAATGTTTGTTAATTCTCATATCACGAGAGCAGTGGTAGCTCCGTAGTGACGGCCCCGAGTTACAAGTTGTACGTCGTGGGTTCAAACCCAGTTAGGCGCGTTACTTTGTGCAATTTATTTCATCACCACTGCTGTCAAAACGGTGAAGGAAAACATCGTGAGGAAACCGGGAAGTCCTGGAACCAAAAATTCGAAGACAATGCGCCAACACGCTCTGGGCCCGCGTGTTGTATTATGGCCCACTCCCTCTCATAGACAGAAGGCCTGTGTCAGCAGTGGGAACATTATAATCTGATTATGCATCAGAAAAGTTGATGTTAAACTAATTTAATACAGTACCGATTTATTTATTTCCATATCCAATTTATATGAGAAATCCTCCTATCACTCATATTTCATACCAGTAAAAATTGCACACATCTGCGTATTATGGGTCAACATTTTAAATAATTTCAACATAAAAAGTAATTACACAGCTATTTAAGTACATGAAATGAAAAGCAAATTAGACTTTATTTTATATTTAAAACTTTTCCCCCTTTTCAGTGGTTAAAAATTAGACTGTCTGAGCCTCTGAGGGCATAACACACAGTCCACAAATGTGATGTCACGAAAAGTTACACAAATGTGACGTCACGAAAGGTTACACAAATGAAATGTTGGTCTTGACTAACCTAAGGTCGGGGACTGGGTAACCGATCATTACATGATTAGTTACTTTATGCCAGATAGGATTGGAGTAGAACTTAATTAGATCAAAGTTTAATTTTCAAATAAATTTGTATGACCATGGGCTGATCATAGCATGAATTCGTTTTACACTGTAAAACCTATGTTGTATATACCTGTGTATCACAAATAAACTATTTGATTTGTTTTTATTTGAAATTGGGATAGCTGACGACAAGGTTCGAATTCCAATATGCTGCTGCAGCTGGTTAAAACCTAATCTAAATACGCGATTGCAATAGTAAATAGGCAATTAGGCAAATTGATTTTGTTTTTAAAATTACATTTTGTGAAGGCAAGGAAAATGGACTGTATGTATTAGTGTTTGGTGGAATGAAATAAAATTAAAGCTCAGTGTGATAAAAGGATTTTAGTTGAAAATTATGTTAAAAAATATAACATAAATTGGAAACACAATCCAAACCTTTTGTCACATACGAGAAAAAGCCATAAAAAAGAAAAAATAAATAAAAAAAGGTGAAAAATTTAAATAAAAAATTTATAAAGCTTCTAAAAAGTTTACCACAGCCAAGAAGTTTGCAACACATTTTATTTCAGCCCGAAAGTCTGTCAAACAGAATAAATCTATCGTTATTACCGAGACTCCAACTCAGTTGAGAAAAAGGCTAGGCAGGTGATGAAATTTTATCTTGGCAACCCCAAGTAGGCATCTAGGCCATTATGTAGACTAAGAAGGGCAAAGCTTTGGTTTTGAGCTCACAACCGCTCACTTGTTACTCCTTTGAGGGTCATTGGGGCATACCTACTGCTTCAAATGAAGATGAAACTGTTTTTAATGCAAAAATAATTTGTAAAGAGATTCTAGGCTAAAAATATTTTTGATCTTCAGTGTCGTTTGGTCACCTAATAAATAAGTAACTGGAGTATGGTGTGAAATTGTCAAAGGACACTTTTAATAATTTTAATAATTTCTTTCTACTGGAAAATCAGGTTGCCTAATTAATACTTTAGTACCTTATAGCCTTATAGCTAGCCTAATGTTCCGTTAGTGTACTGAAGAAAACATTGGAAAATTAATAAGAAAGAAAGTTCATAGTATTTCATTAGTATCTCATCATCGTATCAACCTATAAACTTTTTACGTAAGTTCAGTGGTGCAAGCACGGATTTTTTAATCAGACTCATCTTATTTCATTTTCCTGTCCCTTTTTTTTTTTAAGGATGGTATATCATCCAATGACCCCTCTCGCTCTGGGTGGAGCGGAAGGGAGTGTCAGACTCTTACTGACTAAAACCCATCCGTGTTCCTTCCTTAGCCCTTTATGTTTCGGGGTAGCGGTAACCCTTTCGGACAATCCCGCTGCATTCTCCTGTCCTTATCCCAATTTATTTGTTTTTTACTTCCATACTTCGTTATTAGTCGTCATCTCCGTAGTCACCCCTCATTGTAACCATATCATCATTGACACAGTCCATCCATTGTTTCTTTGGTCTTCTCGTACTCTTATAGCCAAAACAAACATTTGTCCTCAAAATTTTCCTCACGACATTTTCCTGATTCCTCCAAATCACATGCTCATAACATGACAACTGATTCCATTCGTCTTTTGAAATCAACCTATATCTACAGATTTAACGATTTCATTCGACAGAGACAACAACGGGTTTTTTCCGTTCAGATTGATTTTCGTTGCGGCAGATTTTTGTTTTGACAGCATGTCACTACTACGTACAAAATAAAAGACACAGGTAATATAGTATATCAATATTGATGGTATGACGCTAGTGAAAACTAAAACGCCTCGGTGATGATCAATTGATTTTGCTTTTTCACAAAACATCAAAGATACGTGAAGTAAAATTGCCATTTACACGCTGAGAGAGGGACTCCCATTGCCGAATACATACAGTCAAATGCACATCAATGCTGACAATTTGACATTAACAGGGACATTAACCACATGAATCCGCCATGAAGGCGCCTTAATGTCGTAGCAGTAAGGCCAGTCTTCGTAGTGCAACTGTGTTAGTACCTCCTGTTAGGCTCGAACAATGAATGATTGTGACATTATTTCCAAAGAAATACACTGCCAAACAGATTGGGTTTGTTGCTTTAGAGACCCAATGTAACAAAGTGGAACTAGGAATACTCCAGATGAACACGCCATCTTCGTCCCATCATAACATCATTAGCACCATTGGTTATTACTACAGAACTACTTCGCGTAAGTTAAAACTATGTACAAACAAGATCGCATCACAACTCACGCCTAAACTTACCAAGCTGTCGCCTAACAAATGTGTTTATCATAGATTTAGAAATCTGTATAGAAGCGAAACTGATAACATTTTCGTTTGTTGCTCGTATGCTGATACTGCCAAAATAATTACCTACCGTCTCGTTTCACCCCACTACACACAATAATCAGCTTATAAAGTTACCACTATTGAGACTTAATCGGCCTATTAAGTAAAAAAAATCACCGTTAAAACTTAGATGAAGTGTGCTGTCATTCCATCTGATTCTATAGGGATTGACACTAATGATAGCTCACTATAAGCTCGCTTCACCTGGGTTATCACGGTGAGATTTTTACAGAATAGCAATACTGAAGGCCAATTCCCGTAATAAAAAACGTTTAAAATCTAGTCACAATCTCATCTCAGCGACAATCAATGTCAAAAACTTGTCAAAAATGTAGGAAAATTATAGAAGTATTACTGACAGTTTTGTGACTGATATTAGAATGCGAACCTTATTAAGCATACTGGAGTTGCCCCTCTAGTACTAGGGCTAGACCGATCACTTTAAGATCACTTCACTGAATTCTTGATATACTAGGACAAGTCAGTTACCTTGTCAAGTTTTCTATCACTTTTTCAGGGCAGTGGCGATGAAAATAAATTGCACTAAGAATTGTATAAGTCAAGTAGTGCATGTCTGCCTAAATTTAAACCGGGTTATTTCTACTAGAACACTACTGCTTGATCCTTAAATAGAGGTTGCTAATTCTGTAAATTATCGCCAGCACCACAATGACGTTTCTGAATTTTCTTACGCCCGGAAACTGTAAGGCCCGAATTCCTCTTACGCTGACGTCGGTCGCGTACCGTCGGTCACGCGTAGAAAGACGCTGATGATAAATGGACGTGTATGTATAGTGTAGCATCGACGGTCAGCGAGCGCGAGTCCATCAAATAAATCGGTACGCGACCGACGTCGGCGTAACAGTATTTCCAGCCTAAGCAATAATTATGATGATGCGTTCTGTGCTTGAATTTCGCATCTATTCATTCTTATTCTATGTACGTAGCCAGCCGGCGTATTATTTATGACGTCACATCCGCATTACGCTATCGGTATTGAGATACGCCAGTTAATAAACATAAACGTTTATTAGTGACATCTGTTGTATGGTTATTGTGAAACTAGTTTATGGGGTGTTCTAGTAATTTGATACGGTGGTTGGTTGTTTGATATTAAATGTAGTAATCTGTAATGCCAGCGCACAGCAATAATGTGTAGGTATACCAGCCTATTACTGTCCCACTGCCAGAAAAATAAAGGCGTCTTCCCATACAGAGAAGGCATGAACATTAATCACCATGCTTGCTCAAGACGGGTTGGCGATTTCAAACTTATATTAACGACAAGTAAGTCCAATGGTGCTATTCTGTAAAAATCTCACCGTGATAACTTTCATGAAGTGAGTTTGAAGTGAGCTGATAATCCCTAGATTCCCTAGCGATAGATAGAATGACAGTGCACTTCAAGCTAAATTCACCAAAATTTTCACGGTGAAATTTTCACAGAAAAGACGCCGAGGTTTCCTCACGATTTTTTCCCTTCATTGATTTAAGTAATATCCGAGATAAACTCATACATACAAAAACATGACTCATAGTTACTTCACTGTTTAGTATTTTTAAGCCACCCAAATGGGAATCATTTAACGGTCACAAAAGAGGCTCATCTCATTATAATCAGCCTATAATGTTCCCACGGCTGGGATATAAGCCTCATCTCTGTGAGAGGAAGGAGATCCTCCATGTGATCTGGCTTTTGATTGGTCAAATCTGTTCAACTTGTTCATCTGGAGTAGTTAGAGTACTACACAAACACAGGAATGACCAACTGAGCTTTGAGGTGCTACTGAACCGACGTGTTCGCACTGCCGTCCATATAGAATAGCGAGTATCGATATCGAAATAGCCAGCTAAACCGCGATCGCGAGGTAAATGACGAGATCTTTGGCATGTAATGCGCATTCCACCAAAATTTTATACATGTAAGTCGTATACTGAGAATAAATCCTGAATTTTTAACAGTTTTTCCGTACTAGAATTTACTGTCAGACGTCAATTTTATTCCAAGGATAAAATATATCTGACATTGGTCAAATCAGCCCTTAGTAAAAATGTTAAAGAGAGATTGACAAGTGCTCCACTTCAAAGGTGTTTTCAGATGCTCGTTTAGTAAACAGGTAATAATTAGGTACTATAATTAACATTACACTTCATAAAGGCATCCGCAGACAGGCGCAATGCGACAGCGCGACGCGACTTCAGTAGAACAATTTCACTTACCAGAGTCGCGTGACACCTGTCTGCTGGAGCCTTAAAGATGTCTCCACCACAATTTCTCTTTAAATTAAAAATTATGTAAAACATCTTTTCCTACAAACTTGTCTCATGCTAGGTAAGCTTTTGAGGATAATATCTTTTTAAGTCACTGATCTTGACAGGCCGTCGGCCTGGCTTAGTCCTGTCAACTCAATTTATCCTTAAGCAAGTTTTTTAATACTATATTTATTGTCTCGACGCCTGAATTAAAAAAACGGCTATTTTTGTTGGAGAATATCAAGTATTTGTGGTTGGTTGAAGCATATTATTTACAGGTTTAACCTTACAATGATACGTGATACTCCTGCTTAACTTTTTGAGTGGGCGGAACATTGTTAAGTGGAACAATTTATATTTGGATGCGACACCTCGCACGTGCTTGGTTAAATATATATTTCATTTATTTATTGACTCGAGACATTCTTACCAAGGTAATACGATACGTATTACCCAGTAACTGAGTTGTGGAGGTCACTGGTATTCAGCTGCATCCGGTTAGACTGGAAGGCGACCCCAACATAGTTGGGAAAAGGCTAGGCAAATGATGATTGACAAGAGGCTAATATTTATACAGGGTTTAAAGCATGGGACATTGATGCACGAAACTGTTAGCATAGATTCAGCACAGCAAATTCTATCATGGCCCAATAGGTCCTCCAGTCATTTTAGGTGCGTCTTGCAACTTCTTTGCTTTTCACTTACTTTTATAAAATATCGTTTCCAAGGCGCGCAGATGCGATGGGGCAGCCATCGCGCTTCTAGGAAACCTAACATACCTATTAAGTACAACTTTTACAACTTACTAGGTATGTTAAGAGAATTTGCAATATTAATTCAAACGTTAGTGCGATGATTGACTATTTTAATTTGATTATCAATTCCGCTTAATTTATTAATAATATACTCATTGGTTACATAAACGAAGCAAAAGGAGTATCTAAGGATTGTAGAGGGTGGCGTTCTGTAGTCACTTGGCTGCCTCGGCTTATTTTTAATTGTTTTATTTTTGGATTGTTGTTTTGTTAAGTACTATTTGTTTATATATTTTAACACGTACTTCTTTTTTTATTTTATTACATCGTTCTCACATATAATTATAAATTCAACATTAATGATGTAACTAATATTTTTAGAAAATATAATTTAAAAGAGTGTCCACGGAGTTTCTTGCCCGTTCTTCTCCATAGGTACCTACGCTTTGGAATGGGCAACTAGCTTCATATTTTCTGACTGACCGACTTCTTAACAATTCAAAAGTGCCTGTAAATGGTTTAATTGAAATAAATGCTTTGAGTTTTCACCAAAAGAGATAAGTAACCAGGGTCCTCGGTTATAGTTGAAGTTTAGTAGGAAACCAATGAATATTTTCGAATGAAATTTAATTTAATAAATTAACTGTTCGTTATCTATTTATTAAATTAAATTTTATTCGAAAACATCCATCGGTTTCTTACTTAACTTCAACTATACCCGGCGACCATGGTTACATATCTCCTTTGGTGACCGTACATGGAGGCAGATACTGTTACCTCTTTGGCCGAAATAACTCCTTGGTTCCCTTTGTAATGTTATTTTATCCGTCATCATTACGCAAAACACATAGGTACAAATTGCGTACTGGAAAAATTACATTCAAAATGAAACATACACAAATAAACTTAAGACAGCATAGCTATAGCAAGACAAGAAAATGTAATAAAGAATTTCGTCCTATCTTCGCACGTCCTCCTTGAAATCCTTGCTGTAAAGACAAGATAACGCGGGAAGGAATAAAAGAAATCCAGTTTCAAATCCTTTAAAAGACTAAAGACACTACAGATTACTTACAGATAGTGTATGAATTGGAAACAGTCGTAATGCTAAGCTACATATTTGTTTTTTTTTTAGTATATGCAGGGGCCGGGGACCTTTTTAATTAAAACAACATCTGTCATGTGACAAAATGCCAATCTAATAATTTTACAAGTTTCTTAACCACTCACACGCCCGGGATATGACCCCTACTGACGGCGCAACAATTTTGAAGGGGGCTAAATGATTCAACACACAAACAGCACTTGAATTGAAAATGTGTACCTAAGTAAATTTACTTATTTATAATTATTGCATTGTCAGTTAAATTAAATAGAGTTCTGGTGGTATCTAAATATGTCCATAGCCATTTAAAGTTAGTACAGCAAGATTTCAGGTAAAATAAAGCATGATATTCTTTATTTTACCCAAAAACAAAGAATGTTATCATTAATTTTATATCAAAACTTCAACATTTGCCTTTTAATGATACTTCGTCCAACCTTAACTAAAACAGACTTGAATAATCCTAGTCTACCCAGTAATTATTATTTTTTGTTATGTATTTTTGTGGTGTACATGTACAATAAAGTATATATAAATAAATAAATAATTAATAGTTTCATTCTTTTCAAAAAAACGTCTCACTATAATCTATTATGCCTCCATAGTCAAAACACTACAAACAATTAATTACGTGCGAAAAAAAATCTCCACACTCACCGTCTAAAGTATCCATGTTATCATTAAAATTAATGAAAAAGTAGACTGTATTCCTTTTGACACGACAAGATGTCAACACCAAACTAATGATGGAGTCGCACGCCATATAAAAGGCAACAGAGTGCATGAAAACTTGAGGGCTCCTTTCAATATTAATTAAGTATACACGACTCCATGGTTTTCACGAACCGAACGCACAATGAAAATGGAAACGCCTGTTGAATTTTTTTGTTTGCAGAATAAATTAATTTGTGTCATGTAAGGTTTTTTACGTTTTTATTTGATTATTATGCTTTTTTTTATCAAGGTTTTTGTTTTATTTAATGGAATAAAATGCAAAGAAAAGTTCAATGAAAAAACATTAACTTCGTTCTACGTTTTTTAAGTTAATTGCACTTTACTATTACTGTTAAGAATAAATTTAACTTAAAGAGTAGGTAATTATGTTTTTAGTGGACTTACGTACAAGTGTGAGTAATTATGATTGCTTGATTTTAAAGTTCTCTCTAGGAAGACTGAGCTTCTGACCACACTAATTGTTACCAACGTATCACAGTCACTATTTTTTATGGGGAATGTCGGCTGAAGCCACTGACTACAATAAATTTGACTCTTCGTCATTAATTGTATTTCGTGTTCTATCATGCGTTCACTATTCCGTTATTTTCAGTCATTTATATAATTTAAATAAAGTATTTGGCATGGAATGTGTCAGAATTTGAAACCTTAACCACTCACTTAAATTCAGAATATCCCAGAAGACTTTGATGGACTTCCGGAAAATGGTAGACTCCAATTTCAAAGTATTATTTTAGGAACACGTGTAATTTTCGCAAAAATAAAATAAAACCACCGAACGCATTTAAATGATTTTCTTGCTTGATTTGGTTGGGAACTAGCTACGGCAGCGCCATTTTCACAGTTGCCTTCCCCATTAAGATCTCGTATACGAGATTGGGCACTATTTGACATATCTTCTCTTTGTAAACGTGGCCATCAAAAAGTTATC
The DNA here is from genome assembly GCA_963669345.1 of Gortyna flavago. Classification (NCBI taxonomy): domain Eukaryota; kingdom Metazoa; phylum Arthropoda; class Insecta; order Lepidoptera; family Noctuidae; genus Gortyna; species Gortyna flavago. Next base: position 16,065,024 of record OY770129.1, read on the forward strand.
AATAGTGAAATCAGACATTAAACAAACTGGAGGCCAAATCGCGTCATCAAAAATGTACAAAATGTTGTCACAATCTCATAATCATATAAGCCTTTTCCCAACTATGCTGGGGTCGAATTCCAGTCTAATCGTATGCAGCTGAATACCAGTATTTTACATGGAGCGACTGCCTATCTGACTTCCGCAAACCAGTTACTGGGTAATACGATATCCTTGGTAAGACTGGTTGTCAGATTTTCGGGCTTCCAACGACCCGTAACGACTGTTAAGGATCCACGAATGACAGCCGGTCTTGGTATGTAAACATGGTCACCCATCCACCGACGAACCGCGGCAAGCATAGCTTAACCTGATCAATCGACCCGTACGACTTTTATAACTTAACTACAACCCTGTCTAATTGGTCGCAAACTCATCACATTTCTTTCTTTCTTTTTCTTCTTGTGAAATACGAGAATTGCCCCCAAGGTGTGCGATTCCTGTATTGGTTTCGTTTATAACGTTAAAAGTTATAAATAAAAAAGTTTATATTGAATTTAATAGCTAGAACACAACAAAATAACTGCAACCTGTCTTTTATCCTCTTTCACTACAAACTACTATCAAAATATTGAATAAAACGTCCCGAAGTTGTTAGGACTCCAACCCAAGATTCACGAGGTACCTATGAATAAAACAAAAGAAATCTCTCGACTCTCGAAAAGGACTCGAAACACTTTATTGTACCACGTGTTATGTTGAAAATATCATACGGTTACGGCCAATAAAAAAGCGGAATAGTGGTTATAAATTTTAAAACTCTGAATGAAATACATTGAGATGTCGTTGGGAAACTTTTGGTTTAAGCAGAAATAGTACCTATTTGGTACTCTAGAATAAGCTGCATGAGTCTCGATTTTAAAGTAGACAGATTGTTTTGAAATCTGTTAGTTTTGAATCGAAATCATGCGTGTTTTAGAACATTGGACGATTGACCTTACATTATCAAGTCAACTTTTATCTATTAACTAAGCCTATATTTCTTAATTTGAAACGTTTTAGAGGCTCTTGCTCCATACTTATTTTCGGCTCCATCATAACTTTTGGAAACCCGAGTTGCTTTTATCATTTGGAGAGAAATTAAAGTGACAAACAATGATGCGACCAAACTACTGACTCGCATTTGCACGAATCTGAATAAAATACATTTTATGGAGTTCAAATGTCATATTACCACGCGACACGCTCCAGAGCGCGAGACATGCGCCCCATGCGTGATTTCTATGTACAAATTCAATAAAAATGCGTTATCGCTCGAGGCATTTGGCTCCGTTTCCCGCGCCCCATCGCGTGGCGCGTTGTAATGTGAGATCCGCCTAAGATGTTTAAAAGGCTTCTCGCATCTCACATAAACAAAACAGTTCCTACAAGTTTCTTAGTAACTAATTAAATTGCAAGAACTAATGTCAGCAGTGTGACGTTACTTTGTGCATTAGGAGCCAACTTTAAGGCACCAGGAAACTGACACAAAGTAGTTTGGCAACAGCTGGTAATCAATAAAGATAAGTGCAAGCTGTAATGGCTTTAAAGACTCTTAGGAGAGGCAAACAGAGGGTAGTCGGAACGGGGAGAAGCTAGATTGGAAACTGGATTGTTTTTGGGCTAATGAATGGGTTGAAATCAAGTGTTGAAAGCAGGAAGTGGGCATTCAAGTCTGCTGTTAATTATAGTTCTATACAGAATAGGGATTTAGTCACCTGCGTCCGTCAAGGGGGTGATTCTACCCGTCACACTACAAACAACTTTCACTATGAAACTCATATCCGATTCGTGAAAAACAAGATCAATATCTCTCATAACAGAGAAATAATAAAGAGAGGCAGAGGCCGCCTGCTATTGACCTGGTGGTCAAATATAAATAGACACCTCAAAAAATCCCAATTGCCTGAACCTGATAACCCAAGACAGAATAACTTGCCGCAGAAAAGTGAGGAGACCCGACTACAAATAACGGGACCAGAGACGGAAGAAGAAGAATTTTTCATACAACAGAAAACAGGCTACTTCGAGCATGTCTGAAAAGTTTATATTGTTACGAATTAGATAATTATGGATTTCGTAGAAAAAGTAGTTCAGTAGGCCGGGTAGTATTATCTTCTTGAAGAAAGCAGGTGACTAAATCATCATCCTGTATTAAAAGCATGGTGATCATTATTTTATCAGAACAAAGGACGATGATGTGGAAATAGAGGAAGTCGTGTAGTAAATATTAATTGCCAATGGCATTAGGTACACCCTGTACACGTGTGCTTAAAGTATTCAATAAATAAATAAACTTGAAAAGAAGTAAAAATCTAAAGCATAATACTAAAGACGATTCTGGAGAATTTGTCCTGACTTGAGTTTTCCAAAAAGTATATAAAATATAAAACGTTAAATAATAATTATTTCGTTTGTGAAAGCCTCTAATACAATATTTTCTTTGGTTATAAAAATCTTATTTCAAAATTAAGTATTACGAAAATAATGTTGTGCCTACATTTGTTACCATTGAATATTATAATAAAGAGAAACAAAAAAGACCCTTTTAACCCTTTTACTTCTTGAGCAAATAACGTAGAAGTTAGGGTAAGAAAGCGCGGTCGGATAATTTCGTAAATCCACATTTTCATGGGTTAATTTTCACTCTTAACAGTTTCTGCTTGACTGCACGGTCAATACTAATGTGGAGCCACTAGAAAAGTGGATTTAAAACGAATTATTTTAATTAAGGTGACTGACAGTGACAATGCAGATGTATGTGGAAACGACGGCGACGGGACGCCTTAAAAGGACATAATATAGTGACTTCATTGTTGCTGTTCTTCAGAAAGGTTTGGTGCGTAGTGTTAGCAACCAGCGTGCACGTAGATGAGACAGAAGGGGTCGTAGCATTTGGCGTACTCCCATATAAAGAAGGCGTGTATTTCAGTTTATGTTATTATTTTAAGTAGGCTTTCATGGGTAACATTTTCTGCTTTCTTTTGAAACTGTTTTTAATTTTATGCAGGGCTACAGTTCACCGTAGCCCTGTATAAAATTAAAAACAGTTTATATATGTTTATTATATAAAAAAACGGGAATAACGTACTATGTAGCTAGTAGTAGTTTTATAGGAAAAACTATGATTGAACAAGGAAATTACAAACTTGAAATGTAATTTAATATGGTTCGATATCTGTGATGGTGCATATATAAAAAAAGTATATTTTATAAATTAACAAAATTCTAAGTAATAACAGCTGCACGGGACGATCAATCAGGTTAAGCTACGCTTGCCGCGGTTGGTCCGTGGTTACATAATATCAAGACCCCTCCGTGCCTCGGAAAGCATGTTAAGCCGTTGATCCCGGCTGTCATTCGTAGAACTTTGACAGCCGTTACGAATAGTCAGAAGCCCGAAACTCTGACAACCAGGCTTATCAAGGGGTATCGTACTACCCAGTAACTGTGTTGTGGAGGTCAGATAGGCAGTCGCTTCATGTATAATACTAGTATTCAGCTGCATCTGGTGAGACTGGAAGCCGACCCCCAACTTATTTGGGAAAAAGGCTAGGCAGATGGAATGATTTTCGTACAGCGAGAGCGGAAAAAACTCTGTTACTTATAAACTTTGCTTGGTAGTTTTTGAGTCAGCTTCAATAATACGTATACTTATTCGACACAGTTTATATTGATGATGTTATAATAACTTCCTGTAACTAATATTTACATAACAAGTAGTGTTATACGAATTTGGGTAAGTACAACTTCAAAGTGAAAAATAAAAACTGTTTTAGGTACAAAAAAACGACTTCCAAAAAAGACCACAAACTGAAATATTACATTAATTTCGGAAGTCGGTGGCAAAAAACAAAAATGCGAACCCAACGACACCGACTTCCAAAATTAAAGTTATTTTTCACTTTGTAGTGTCTTTTTTGGAAGTCTGTTATTTTTTTTTTGCAAAAAAGTTTTTATTCAAAAACACAATCCCACTTATGCTCCACAAACTGACTTACCCGCTCATTTTACAGCCCCAACCTAAGTGGTGGATTCGCAAGAGCGTCGAGTGGTTTTCCAAGTGAAAACAAATGCTTCCCACCATCCGTGAAGCGAGTAATTTATTCAAATAAAACAAAATAGCGCCCACTCCAACCCACAGGACTTTTAGAATAGAACGTTCTAGAATTTTGACTTTCTCTCTTACACACGTTTAGAAATAGCCTGGTCTGGCTGCCTGGTGGGCTAATTATGGGTGCTTTCTAGAAACGAAAGTGCGTAGGGGTAGGAGATATGCACGAAGTGGAGAATTTACGTATAATTTTGCACTTCAGAGTATTCATTGAAGCATCCTATTCAGTTTGTATTATACACCTATTTTAAAGTAAGTAATGGTGAAGCAAAACTTTTTTTCTAGTAATATATATGTCAATGGTTATCATATATTCTACAAAATACATAATATTCCTACTACATAATTGAATATTATAAGTGTGAAAGTTTGTATGTTTGGATCATTACGACTTACGATACGACGCATATTGTTTGTTACTTTGTATGTTTGGCATGCAGATAGTTTGTAACCTGGATACTTTTTATCCTAGTAGTACGTTCCCATGAGACAGTTTCCGATCACCTCCCCGCGGGCGTAGCCACTGGTAAAGCTAGTGTTATAATATAAAAATCTAAAATGACGTCGGGAAATTTTGTCTCACCCGGGTTGGTTGTCAGTACGAAACAACATTGATCCACGGTTGATCCCATTGATCCCATAATTTCTTAACCTGTCGGTTTTGTCACGACCTAAACAAACATGGAGTTTATCGGGTATCAACCGTTCAAGATGAGTGACATATTTTTAATAATATCAATCTAAAAAATCCAGTGGAACCTGAATACCAATATTTTCTTTATCAGAATAACAGTTTAAAAAAAAGACTAACGTACCTAGATAGCTTTTATTTTATTTTTTCGCATGGTGAGCGACCTAGGCGTTGATTTATTTATTTATTTATAACCCTTTTTTTATTAGGTGTTGGTACTTATCTATTAATAGATCAGATATTAATTCGGATATCAAAATAATTACGCACGTCTCTATTTCTTGGTGGGGTATCGTATTACCCAGTAACTGGGTTGTGGAGGTCAGATAGGCAGTCGCTCCATGTAAAATACTGGTATTCAGCTGCATCCGGTTAGACTGGAAGCCGACCCCAACATAGTTGGGAAAAGGCTAGGCAGATGATGATGTCTCTATTTCTTGGTGGACATTACTCAATAGAAGTTTCTAAATAAAACATTTTGTGGATTCGTTTTGATGTTTTTTTCAATACCAAGAAAATGAGGGGAACAAAACAAATGTTTCTAAGTGACGTTCTACAACGTAATGGTGTCCATGTAGATTCCAGGCCGTATCTTCTTTCCTCTAAGGCCGATCGCTCACACGAACTAGAGTCGAGGCGGGCGCGGCGGGCGGCGTCAAAGCGCGGGCGCCACGCCACAAGCGGCGCGCCGCATCTACGTTTTCTAGGAATAAACGTGCCGCTTCGCACCCCGCGACCTCGCTTCGACCTTACCAGTGAGCGACGCGCCTTACAATTTAAGATATGCATACGACCTTCGTTAGGCTCTACGAGAAGGAAATCGGAAACATTATTTTTTTTGTATACTAGTTTTGGGCCGCTGTTTAGTACTTATCTATCTTAGGCCTCAGACCAAATAAAAAGCCAAGACAGAGTGCTGTCAACAGTAAAGTGAGGCCAGTTTCGTAAACATGTGTGCACTTAGTGAGGTGTAGTTTGAGTGTAAATGGTTGTAAATTTGTGCGTGCGAGCGTGTATGCACAGACCGGAGGTGTAGTTTTTTCTTACTTCACCGTATCGTTCTCAGCGCTGACTTAGTTTTTATTTGGTCTGTCTCTGGCTCGAAAAAAAATATAATAATTCAGACGACAAAGAACATTTAATTTTGGTCTACACAGAAATGTTGAATACTAGGTGTACAGTAATTAGGTCACATTTCACTGGGTCACATAGCTTGATTTATTCCGAAGTTAATCCCAATGCTACCTTTGCTGCAATGGCACCTTTGCACCAAATAGGACGTAACAAATTGTAGACTTCAGTAATATTAAATTGTAGGCATTATTTTAAACTTCAATCAATGTTGTGAAACATGTGGGTGATGTTTTTTTTTTTTTTGCCCTAGATGTCCCACTGCTGGGCAAAAGCTTCTCTACTCTTTTTCCACCTCTCTCTGTCCAGAGCTGCCAAGGACCAATCTTTATCAAAGGAGTCCAGCTCATCCCGCAATCGCCGTCTAGGCCTACCGCGATGTCGTTCACTGGGTCGTAAGTCTGGCCCACTTATCGTCTGACATGCGGCGGATGTGTGTGCATAATTTTTCAATGTGTAAGTATTAATAAGTATACTTTCAACCGGAAGCAACTGAATACCGGTATTTTACAAGGAGCGACTGCCTAACTGACCTCCACAACCCAGTTACTGGGTAATACGATACTCCTTAGCATGACTGGTTGTCTGGTTGTCTTTTGTAAGCTAATATGAAAACTAATAAACTTCTATGAATCAGTGAATTTAAAGTCTTAACATAGAAAGTAGATTGTTATATTTTAGTTTTTGCTACGGAATTTTCCTTCGTATAAGTAGCGTTCGTATCTACAGGGACATAATAAACTGATTATAATATTAATATTGTCAATATTAATTTATTTTCAATCAATCAATCGTTTGTGAATTTGGCATTCGAAATTGTAATCAAAGAAAAGCATTTACAGTATGTTTACAGTTGATTTAGTTTTAATTTGAGATATTTAATTGGGTCAGCGTGGTACATTGCGGCCCACTCCCTCTCGAAGAGCGGAGACCTAGGCTGTAGGCCCATCAGTGGGAACATTATAGGCTGATTGTACCAGTTCGACGTTCCGGCCGGCAGAGAACCAAAGTCGTCGACATAGATCACAGATTATGCAAGCTTAATTTTCTCTGACAACCAACTGATTACACCAACCCTTAACTTAAACACTATACATGCAACACCCAAATGCGTATGTCGCAGCCGCTATGACACTACATTGTCTGGGCGACAATAAACTTTGACAAAATGTCTGACGTGAGACGGAAACGCGTCATAAAAATGTCACTTGTTCGTGATATCTTTTATGACTAAGCCACACTTGTTGAAAGCATAATATAAAAATAACTGGATTTTTTTGAGCGTGAAAAAGGTAGGTCCATTGAATTGGTGCAACGGGTTTTGTGTACGAAGACCAGACTAAGTACGAGTAGATAGATGTCTAATAAATAATATTGTTTAAGAGAGTTCACGACGTACGGCATTTCATACAAACTTTCAAGCCCTTGTTTTTCGAAATGAATGAACCGATTTTAATTAAACTTCGTATGCATAGTTAAATACTTTAACCTAAACATACATAATTTTTAATATAGAATAGTCCTTCGTCGTCCGTCATCTAATATTATAAAGGCGAAAGTTTGTGTGTGTGTGTGTGTTTATATGTTTGTTACTTCTTCCCGCTCAAAATTTTGTATGGAGGTAGCTGACAACCTGGATTAACATATTATAGGCTACTTTTCCACTGGATCGACACTTATGCGGGTGAAACCGCAGGGCGCAGCTAGTAAGTAATAAGTCGTACGGTATTACATTTAAATATTAATACTGGTAAAATTAGTGGCTTTCAATAAATCGTTTCAACTATGAATAATATTGTATCGGATCAATATTTAATTTCGTCGCTGCGAACGTTTCAACACTATTCAAATATGCTTCCATTATTATAACTAAAGCTGTGATTTAATGTTTTGAATCAAATATTATGTTTTGAATAAGTAATTTGCACCTGTATGTGATTTCAGCTAGGAAAGTCGAGAATCAGTTACACTTTCTATAGATTGCTACAATTAAAGATAAATCATGTATCAGTACAAACAGATTTAGTTCAATTGCAACTGCAGGAATAAAAAAAAATGTTTACTTTACAGATACTGTTATTCACAATGTAATGATAGATATATATAAATCGACACTATTTCATTTTTAAAGGTTACGACTTAACTTATGCAACCTTCTGGCCGAACACTGTCTCTTAAGATACAGACATCCTAGTTTAAGAGACAGGGTTTATTGCACGACTCATAATGCGAAGCATTAGATCGAAATATGTTTTGCCTCCTTTCTGCAACTGTTTCTATTGTTATACTCCTGCTAGTACACATAACCTACTTAATTTATATGCCATTGTATATATCATTTAATGAATATTAATTCTGTAGGTACTTTAAAAAAAAAATGCAATAGAAATGAAAAAACATCAAAATGTTTCTAAAAACAATCCCGTCAATCAAGGTTAACCTAAGAACATTGTGGCTTGCGAAAAAAGGTTTTTTTTTGTAGATTCATTTCACCCATAGGAGGAACCCTATTGAAAATGGAAATGAAAAAAAAAATGTAATTAGCATTATGAGTTGTGCACTTTTGGATTTTACATTTTTTTTTTGTTTAAGTATTTAGATTTTTGTAGCCTTTATCTTCTGTACCTACAAACAATTATGGATCATTTTAGTATATCTACCACAGACTGTGCTCAACTTATGTCTATGTATTACTTTGGATATAAACTTTTTTTTTTATTTTATCATAATCACCACAATTGGCACATGGATTGGAGAGTCCGATACACTCCGGTGTATTGTTGTATACAGACAGAATGACGCATCATTTCCTGCAAATAATCATGGAGAATACTATAATATTATAATGGCACTCGCAAAAACTTAATTTAAAATAAATACCGGTTTTTTTTTTCGATAAGGATTTAACATTACCTACATAGATAATCCTAGACAAATTAACAAAAATTAAATTGGTTTTATTCATGACTACATCATTCAGATATATTATGTCATCGCGGACATTTTTATTGGCCTTTTTATGTACCTAACCTTTCTTTGGAAAGTATTTTATTTCTGAATACGAATAAATAGATAGGTACGATTAATATTATCAAAAAAGCAAACAATTACACCACAAGCAATCGGATTTGTGAAAAAAGAATGTAAAGGACACCTACAACGAATTGCAAGGTTTTAAAAAATAATGCTATCTTTTAATAATTTTTGTCGTAGGTACTTCTAAAGTCCGTAGGTAAAGGTCGTAGGTAATTATTTAAAGGAAACTGTCGAGACATAGTACTGCTTACTTTATTATACTGAGCAAATACAAAATAAAAAGGCCTATAAAGCAGAAAAAAATATACGTATCCCGTAATTCTCTCGACCAATTGCCAATGTCCGACTTGAAAAACTATGTGCTCATTGGTAGGTACTTATGAGTACTCCTGAATTAATCCGTAGACTAGAAAAATGGTATCTATTAAGTAAGAACTTAAATCCATATTTCTGTAACGTGAACAACGTATTTGTAACACAAAGGGGAATGGAAATTACCTACATCTTTGTAGGTACTTAGACAGTAATCTTCCGTCTTTTGTTTAAGACTTTGGATAAAGTCCTTTGTCTGATACGTCTTTAATTAGGACTATCGGATCATATTATGTGTTAATTATACCTACTTTGTTGGTTTATTAGTCGAATCGCACGAATTTACTCGCCCAAAACGGGCGAATCGTTAGTTTTTAATAATATTATTTTTCTATCGGAGACTTGCATTCATTTTATTTATTTGTGAGCGAGTCGACAATATTGCAATAAAGTATAGAAAAAGGACAATAGCGCACAGAAGTAATAAGAGTCAAATTCAAAATGACCCCTTTGCCTAATACATATTACTGGAGATGTCGTTGCGCCCACAAACAAAGTAACGTGCGAGGCGCCTATTTAAAAATAATATTATTTTTTAAAGTAACGATACGCCCGTTTTGGGCGAGTAAATTCGTGCGAATCGACTAATCAGCCATTTTGTTACGATTTTTAATTACTTTATTGCTTGAAATTAACTTCTGCTTTTTTATCTAGTGTAGGTAGCTAACAATAAAATAATTAGCTAATTTAGGTAGCTACTAAAGTAACTTCTGTTAATTTAGTTAGTAAAATTCTTGCGCAAAGCTCCAATTTATTTGTCATAACATAATTAAGTTTATAGGATAGATACTTAAAATATGAAAGTGTTCTTCATTCGTGTTATTTATTCATGCTTTTCGTAGTCTCGTAAATATTAAATAATCTATTACCAACAATAGGAGCTTAACCCGATCATCAGTTCGTCTCATCCAGCTGCTACCAGTCACCCTGTGAAGGTCGTCGCTTCACCAAGCATGAGGGAAACCTACCCTACGCTACTCTCAAGAAACCGTCAGTTCCTATCTAGCCCAAAATACCCAATCATCGGCTCATCTCATCCAGCTGCTACCAGTCACCCAGTGAAGATCGTCGCTCCACCAAGCCTGAGTGAAACTTACCCTACGCTACTCTCAAGAAACCGTCAGTCCCTATAATATCTTGCCCAAAATATCTCATTCTAAACGTAGCTCATCTACAAATCATAATATCAAACATAGATTTGTCAACCTAATTATCGAAGCAGACATTAAATTACACACTACAGTTAATACATAACCGTTATAATAATTATATCGCCATAAACGGATCGCGTCAAGTCAATTGCGATTTATATAAGATAAATAGGGGGCAGATATGGCAATGTGAACATCAATCATTATTACGCCCCACGCTACCTTTGAAAGCTGATATTTGCACTGGTTTGATTCATATGCGGAAGCGAGAAGATGAATTATTCATATTTATTTTTAGACATAGTTATACATAGATTGAGGGGCTTGTGGCTAAAACCTATACCAAGACCCCTCCATGCCTCGGAAAGCACGTTAAGCCGTTGGACCCGGCTGTCATTCGTGGATCTTTGACAGTCGTTAATGGTCGTGAGAAGCCCGAAAGTCTGACAGCCAGTCTTACCTTGGGGTATCATATTACCCAGTAACTGGGTTGTGGAAGTCAGAGAGGAAGTCGCTCCATGAAAAATAATAGTATTCAGCTGCATCCACTTCGACTGGAAGCCGACCCCTACATAGTTGGAAAAAGCTAGGCAGATGATAAGATGAACATAGATAGATTTGATGACTTCATGGTTTAGGGTTCAAGGCATCTCTCAAATTACGAGTTTCAATGTGTTTACGAGGATATTTTTACACCGACGGTGATCTTCCAATACTGATTTTGCCCATTGCCTAAGTAAAACTTCCACCCTAATTGCAAAACTTACTTTTAATCACAATCCGATACTTTTGAATGATATTGCTAATCTATTGCTTCATAGGTTTGACAAATTCGTCGACTCAACAACGTAAATTACGCAATGAACGTGGATAAACTGTCAAATTAAAACCCATACTGTTACGCAATTACCCCGCTGTTGCTGTTTGTCATCGAAAACAAAGGGCAATCGCATAACAGGTACTGAATTATTTATTAAACCATTATATTTACAACATTATATTATTTACACCTGACATCGATGAATATTACTGTAATGTAATTTTACTATAGACAGCATAATATCGCTTGGATTTTATCCGAATAATATCGTAACATCATTTAGCCGTTAGAGTTTTTGACCTGTAACTATAATTTCAGTTAAATTATTATCGTCAATAACTTTATTTTATAATAAAAGAAAAAAAAAACACAATACAAAATAGATTATATAAAATAATTATATAAAATATTTTTTTCTTGTATAATTTAGAATCATTCTAAATTATACGGTCACCATTTTATTCGATTGGGGGTGTGGCTTGCTGTTAGGTACCTGCACAGTATTCTAAAGAGCTATAACAAAGAAAATACTCCTTAGGTATTTGTGTTCAAATACACACTACGTCTTTCAACTTAAACCATAGCCTACACGCATAATATATGGCTCATAGGCAATCGTAAATAGTTGATAATGTATGTTTGCACTAAACTTAGTCGGGTTATACAATAAGCTGTAGGTACATTTATATCTTTATTTCACATAACTTAAGTGCGCATTTTTACTGTAGGTATATGTGTATGTGGCAGGGAGATCGACAAGCAACCTTACCATGGATTCATTCATTGAAACAATATGTCGGTTATAAAAAAAATTGCACTACACGAAACTGACTAGTAAAAAGAAAATGATCGTATTAAATGACGCTTATCTCATATTCATATCCATCTTTATTTGCGTACCATAATGTCATTACAGATGTTACAAAAAGGCTTAAAGCTAAAGATACAATTATGGACCCTGTAGGGCACAGCAAAACTTACAACTAATCAAAAATAAATAATGTATTAAATAAACAATGTCATTCTTATTTTATGTTATTAAATTTTTGGAAACAAAATAACAAGTTAAAAATTATAAATAATTAAAATGTGTTACAAAATTAAATCATTGAGATCATTATCCCTACACTAATTATTTATTATGCTATATGTCAATTCATATTTTTGTTATTTAAAAATTCTTGTAATGAATAATATGCCATTTTAAATAATATTCGCTTGAGTAGACTTATAAATGATATTTCACTAGTTTCATTATTTACGAGTATTACATCTGGGAGTTTATTATATATTTTTATTGCCATGACATAAAGTCTAAAATCTTTTTCTGTTAACATTGTACCTAGGTGCTTTTAACGCTTGGCACGCGACAACGATGGGAAAAGACCAGTCGGAATGATTATAAATTTCGAAGGTAGGGTACTTAAGTCTTTTTATAAGGTATCTAAAAAGCTTTAAGTACTTGAAGGTAACATTTGGACCAATCGCGTCGATACAGCACAAATCAAAACAAAATGAACGTTTCACTAGCTGCTTATAGCATTATAATGAGTTCACAGACAGAATAGGTAGGTACTATTCCTAATTGAATTCCGTAAGCAATCAAATTTTAATTATCCTCCACCACACTCAAATTGAATCAAGATATCTTGAAACCTAAACAACTCCATTTAACTCTAATTATACAGTTGATTTAATACATAACAGAACAAAGCATTTAAAACGTACAGCATTGTGGTACATACTCGTAAGTATATCTATTTACCACTGCATGTTGACTAAAGGAGCGTCCCCAAAGAATAAACGGGAAAACAATCGCTTTGTTTCAAATGTTCTAGAATGTACTCTAGATTTGTTATGTCTCTCTCTTTGAGGAACAAAAAGTTGGTCTCAAGCGAATAGATGCGGGAGTTAAAAGCTTTAGGCTAGCACTGCTAGGAGTTTAGAATGAAATGATTCAGAGCTGACAGAAGTGAAACAAAGGAATTGGATTTTTTTATAATAAACTCGTGTTTTAATTTTTTGTGGTCGACCAAAAATTTTCGTGGAGTATTTTATTGCAGGGTTGCAAGCCTACTGTTGAGCATGAGGTCCTGGAGTCGATTCCCTGGTCGGGTTTTCTTGAAGGGTTTTCCTATCAGGATTGTTTTGTTGGTTACTTTTGTGGGTGACCCAAAAAAAATCGTGGAGTATTTAATGCAGGGTCTAGTGGTTGCAAACGCTGTCTACTGTTGAGCATGAGGTCCTGGGTTCGATTCCTTGGTCGGGCAAAGTCTTATTAGATTTCCATCTGGATTTTTTTAGAAGCAGCCCGAAGTTGCCCGCTTGATGACACAAGGCTCGCCCCTCGTTATACCTTAACATAAGTGGCGAAATGAGGATAGGTATACTATATGATAGATACACCTCTGCCTAAACTTTTGGGGAATAAAGGCGCGATGTGATGTTATTCCAATCTCTTATAAATATTAAAAGTAGATGACGAATAATATTGTGATTTAGCTCAACATCGGTTGTAATCAAATGCAGGTGAATATTAAATGTATGCGGTTCTACAGACTGCCATTAGGGAATACGTACAGAACCTGCCTGAGTCATGGTCTAACTTTTTTTGCAGGTCCTTTTATTTGCGGTAGTTCACATTTCTTCAAACACCCGAGATTAACAGTGTTCTATTTCATTTGTTTTTAATGCACATGAGGTACGAGGAACAGGGTGTAAAGTTCACTCATACTCCGTAGAAAAGGTAGGAACCTCCGACTAGACGGGTGTTGTGTCTGGCGGGCAACTTCCCGATGATTCCTGTCGGGCCGTTGTATACATGCTAGTTGCGCGGTAAACTCTACTTGCGAGATGCACGATTTTGCGTGACTTCAGAATGACGCGTAGTTCGCATGTGGCGTTGTAGATACCTCTACAAACACTTTTATAAATTCATCCGTGTTGTAGCAAAATCGATGTTTGTTCAATAGTATGAAATATTTCTCCGTTGTTCGAATTTTTATGACGATTTTTCAAACGTTACTTTGAATATAAATGGTGATTGTTAGTGCTTCGCGTCTGAATTCCGAATTTAGAATACATGAAATAATTGCAGTGCTCGTCTGCCCCGGGCATTATTTTTTGGAATCTGTTTGAAAGTTGCAATTTTTTGTTCATTGCTGCTCGGGACAATATCGTAATTTGACACGCAATATACGAAAAAGGGTTTGTATTTTTATTTTCAGTATTACAAACTGTTTTGTCACGTGGAATAAAAGTGATCGCCGCCACGTTCATAATGGGTAAGTAAAAAGTAAATCAGTAGTAAAATATTCATATCATGTGAAAACAGAGTATTGTAACTAGATTAGTATTATCGGCCTATAATGTTCCCACTGCTGGGACACAGGCCTCCTCTCTTCGAGATGGAGTGGGCTGTAATCTACCACGCGGACCCAGCGTAGGTTGGTAGAAGTCACAAGTCTTCGAAGTTTTGGTTTTAGGACATGCCGCTTCCATCACGATGTTTTTCTTCGCTGTTCTGAGAGCAGTGGTGATGAAATTATTTACACAAAGTTATGCGCCTGCGTGGGAACCCACGACCTACAACTCGTAAGTCGGGGCTGATACCACTAGGCCTGCGCTCTGTGTCAGAGTATTGTAACCAGATTACTGAGTTTAATTTTATACCAGACCACGTGTAACGTAAACGTAATAACGTACCTTAGACAATATTATGCCTGATTATATATTTTTTGTAATCAAAGCGAGTATTTCTCGTTTGTAGTAGCAAATACAAGTGCGGAATAGGGCGCACAAAACAGGCTCAGTTACTAGGGTAGTAACGGAGTTTGTGACAAAGAAAATGACTTATTATGCAACAGTTAAAAAGTTGGCTGTTTTGACAGGCTCTGGAATGCGTCAGGTATATTTTTACTGTGAATTACTCTGCATATCAACCAACCCGCACTGGGCGAGAGGAGGCCTGTGTCCCAGCAGTGGGAACATTATAGGCTGATTATGTGTTAAGAGGCTGTTGTGTTTGTTAATGTTCTCTGCTAACTTTTTAGACCTTTGTATCCTGCTTATGCGTATGAAGTTTCATTTAAATCGGTTCATTTATTTCGAAAAACAACGGTTCGAAAGTTTGTATGAAATGCCGTACGGCGTAAACGCTCTTAAGTACTCTGAAGTATGTGACAAACACATGACGTGCACATGATGAAATATACATGTATAATGTATATTACAACACATACTCACGCTTGAGCTGTGCGCAGAGCCGAGTTTATGCACATATTTTAAAGATTTTTTTACACATGGTCTGGTTATTTGTAATAAGTGTACTTACATACATACAAAACGTCAAGCCTTCAACCATTCACTCAAGCATTGGCGTAGGCAGAAACTACAAAACGCCACCTGCTAAGATCTTTGCATACTCCTTTTGCTTCGTGTAAAAAGTATGTGCAATTTTATTGTATCTGATGTAAATATACAAATGATATAGATGAATATCATTCACATAATGACATTCGTCTATATGTACCCATTCCTAATTGATAATAGTTATTAACTTTGTTATTGAAATATGTACTGGCACATTACCTTGATAGTGCTTTTTTCAAATCGCGCTAATAAGTCGCAAAAAATCCACTGTGCATGCTTTAGCCTCATAACCTAAAGACTCATCTTTCACTGTGTAAGTTTCTTATAGACGACTTCAGGGAAATATCGTCTTATAAACACTTTTTCGGAGCAAGGCCAGAAGTATATTTAGCCCCCAGGGAATGTTACCAGCCAGAATAGTAGATAGGAAAAACAGCAACCAATAGCGTTTGATGTGCACGGAAGGAATTCACGTAGCTTGGGGCCCAAACTGGAACTAATCAGGAACTGCAATGGTGAATACTTTATACACTACATGCCTAGTAAAACGTTTTAACAAGAACCAAATCAATTACGGATAAGGTTAAATAGAATGCTTTAGGTTAGGTTAGGTAATAAAATAAAACACAACTAAAAATAGACCTTCACTAAATGTTTAAGATTATTTGCATGACCCATGCAACTATCCTTATTTTAGTTTTTTTTTTATTGCTAAACAAGCCTCTTCGTCACCTCGATCTCGCCCGATGGAAAACGATGCATAAGGTCTACGATGGTACAAGCATGCCGGAAATATTAGAGAGTGCATCATTTAAGCAATTCTAATTAAAAGTTGCATTTAGATTTAGTCGAATATTAGATTTTGTTCTTGAAATAAATACAATCAAAGGAAACATAAGATTTGTGTTAGAATAATTAAAATTCTTATAACGTATACAAGGACACAATTAAGTAGGTTTAATATTGCTTCATTTAGAAAAAAAGAAACATCTATTTATTTAAATTGTATTCCACGGTGCCTTTTACACTGTTACAGTTACATCACTGTTACAGTTAGTCCCAAATTAAAACGAAAAAGAAAAATCGCCCAGTTCCCATTTTGCGAGTGTGTGGCGCTAAAAGTCTAAAATAAACTCGAACGAGACATAATATATTTCATCCCAGTTAGTCCCAAGACTTTGTTGGCATAACCTATCAGCTTTGAAGTCTAGTTTCAGAGCTAACATGAATGTTTGTTTTGCGAAGTTTAATATAAACCAACGGACATTTATTTATTTATTTATTTATTGACACACCAACGACTTATTCACTAAAACATTACATTAAGTATATTCCATATAACAGCTTTGCGGTGAATTTGTCACTTATAGGTGTGCACTTGTATAATCTATACTTATAATAAATCTGTAGAGAGGTCAATTCTGTACATGATATATATTTTCAAAATAACTATCAGGGGGTAATAAGTGATCGATACTGATGCCAAAAATGCAATCAGTAAAATTTTTGTCTGTCTGTCTGTCTGTCTGTCTGTATGTTCCTTATAGAAACAAAAACTACTCGACGGATTTTAACGAAACTTGGTACAATTATTCTTCATACTCCTGGGGAGGTTATAGTATACTTTTCATCACGCTACAATGAATAGGAGCAGAGCAGTGAAAGGAAATGTTGGGAAAACGGGAGAAGTTGCTCCATTTTTTAAGCTTCCGTCGCGTGTGCAGCCTTAATGGTTAAAGCTACATAGAAATCATTTATGACGGAAATGTTCTACATAAAATTATCTAAAAAATATCCTACTACAGCATATGTCTATCTTTTATGGTTGACTCACAATAACACGTGTAACTCCCGATAGCTTAGCAGTTCGGAGCTTTCTGATTATATTTGTTTACTCTTACGTTTATAATACTCTCACTCATCCCTAATTAAAAGAAGTTAATATTATTACCTATTCAATAAAAAAAGAATCATAGTAATCGGTATAGAAACACCAAACTTATACATGAAATACGCTAATAAGCCATCGCGCCGTCGCGCGTGAATACTGAATCATGCCATAAGGATTATTTTTGTGTAACGGTTGCCGCGCTCGACGCGGGTCGCGGCGGTAGGGTAAGGGAGGTCCGAGCGCGAGCTTCATTCAATATTTGGCTGTTGATGCGTTCAGAGCGTTCGACCTTATTGACAGACGATAATTGATATTAACAAACCGTGCTTATCAGCGCGACTTTTAGTCTTTAAATAGTTTATTTGAATTTATTTTGTTGTTTTTTATAAACTAGGTATTAGTTGTTGTGTTATTAGACCGACACAGAACCCAAAAATGTGATTTAAAAAAAATTCTGTCTGTCTGTCTGTTTGTTCAGGCATCACGCAAAAACTACCGGTTCGATTACGATGACACTTGGTATAATTATTCTTTAATATCCTAGGCACCACACTGGGTACTTTTTATCCCGGAAAAAAATATACAATAAAAAACAAACTTAATTTTGCGGTTCGATCCCTAGACCCGATTACTGTACCAACCGCAAATAATAAGTTTGTCGTAGTACACGACGAAGATAGGCGAGCGTTCGTTCATATTAGCATTCTATAAATTGTATGTTTTAACTGCTACTTGCAATTCCAAAACGTGCTTTTCAGTGCGACCTTTTTATTCCTTTTAGTTTTTACTAAGTACAGTTTAAGGTAGACTTATTTAGGTTTATTTTTATAAGTCGTTTTTATAAGTAAGTATAGATTTTAATTTTAAAGTATGGGTAGTATATTTGATAGTGTACGTAGTGACCGTAGGTTATTTTATAAAACTGTTAGGTAGGATTAGTCATTCGTATAGATATTAGTTTTTAGGGATTTTGCTTATTTATTGAGTTTAGATTAGTTCATCATCTGCCTCATCTGCCTAGCCTTTTCCCAACTATGTTGGGGTTGGCTTCCAGTCTAACCGGATGCAGCTGAATACCAGTATTTTACATGGAGCGACTGCCTATCTGACCTCCACAACCCAGTTACTGGGTAATACGATACCCCTTGGTAAGACTTTCGGGCTTCTGACTACCCGTAACGACTGTCAAAGATCCACGAATGACAGCCGGGACCAACGGCTTAACGTGCTTTCCGAGGCACGGAGGGGTCTCCATATGTAAAGATGGTCACCCATCCACAGACCAACCGCGGCAAGCGTAGCTTAACCTGATCGATCGACCTGTGCGGCTGTTATTATTTAGCCACGTATCATCAGAAATAGGTTTATTTAGGTAGGTAGGTATTTTATTTTCTGTTATTGAGTTTTTTTTTTATTAGGTAGGTACTTAGGTTTACTTATATAATTTAATATAAAATTCAAAGTCCTGTGATCCTGTCTGACTGATTATATCAATGCACAGCCTAAACCGCTGGTCATAGAGACATAAAATTTGGAGTGTGTTCTTTGTGAAGTGTATATAGGTATCCACTAAGAAAGGGTTTTTTGAAATTCCACTCCTAAGAGGGTGAAATTTCACGCGGACGAAGTCGCGGGCAGAAGCTAGTCAATAATAAAAATTAAAATGGAAATATATATGATCATAACAAAAATTTAAAGTTTACATTGAATTTAAAATGACAAGTAGTTGAATTAAAATACAGTATAATTAAAAATAAAGAAAACATCAATTAACTTGGAAGAGTATATCGATTATAAATTGGAACTATGAAAATGCAAATAATTTAGGTAAATTGGAATATTATAACACATACAAGACATAAACCTAGATTATTTAGTTTTAATTAATGAGCAAGACAAGGTGACTTCTCAACTCAATTAACAAATGTGTGTTATAATTATGTGCCGTTGGAGACTAAATTACTGGAAAATGTTTAATTTCATCGAGTGTTGGTAAGATACACAAGACTAATGTAAAAAAGGAAATCTTTTTTTAAATAAAATACCAATGTTGGGTGATGGCCGATGTGGCCGAAAGGTTCTGGAGTGGCGACTGAGTACCAGAAGACGTAGTGTTGAAAGGCCTCCCACAAGGTGGACCGACGACCTTGCAAAGGCGGCAGGAACCCGTTGGATGCGACAAGCACAGAACCGGTCAAAGTGGAGGTGCTTGGGAGAGGCCTATGTCCACTAGTGGACGTCTTTCGGCTGAAACGATGATGATGACCAATGTTGGAAAAAAACAAGCAAGCAACTTTTTTATATTCACAAATAAAAAAAAACATTTTACATGCAAAAAAAAACCGTCTCAGAGTATCGTAAAAGCATTCACATAGGGGGATGATCAAATTCCCAAACTCCACCGATTCGATACCGCCAAGGATTGAGTAAATACGACATGTATGCCAAAAGCCTCAAGAGATAGGATTATTCAGACAGTCTGCCTTCAGGTGTCAGACAGTGTCAATACAGAAAAATTTAAAAGCATTTCAGAGAATGTTTGTATTTTTCATTTATTTTATTTTTAAGATATCGCAGTCTATTCTTGTACAAAGAGTTGTACATCAATGAGAAATGACGCAATTTGAGCTTATCTACAAGCGCCATGAAATGCGAGCGTGTTGTAGTTCTTGGGTGTGGAACATGGTGAGTCGAGTGTGTCGGAAAATATTGCTTGGATATGAGAACCATTGGAGAACTTTATCTTTCTATAATTGTTTCTAGAGTTTACAAAATCTGCGGTAATTAAATAAATGTACTGTTTCTTTCTTTTTAGGGTTCCGTACCTAAAAAGGACAAAGGAAACCCTTATAGGATCACTTTGATGCCCATCTGTCTGTCTGTCTATCAAGACCCTTTATCTCGGGAACGCGTGGAAGTATCGAGTTGAAATTAAAACTATATTCTAAAGTCTAAAATCATTTGAAGTTGTGAAAAAATCTAACTTCTATGGTAACGTAAAAAAGGTACGGCCGTTTATGCCGCAAAAAATGTATATTTCAACACTCTCAAGGGAATCAAAATGTATAGGGTACTTCCCGTTGACCTAGAATCATGAAATTTGGCTAGAAGCAAGGTCATATAGCACAAGTAAAACCGTAAATTTGTAGTTACATAAAAAAAACCCGTGATAAACTATTTACATACCTACAATAAAAAAAAGAACGTTTTTAGGGTTCCGTACCTCAAAAGGAAAAAACGGAACCCTTATAGGATCACTCGTGTGTCTGTCTGTCTGTCCGTCTGTCACAGCCAATTTGCTCCGAATCTTATGGACCGATTAAGTTGAAATTTGGTACACATATGAATCTCTGTGACCCAAACACAGACGTGTAACGTAAATAAATGAGTTTTGAAAATGGGAGTCATTTTTGAGGGGTAAATAGACAATGTTAAAAAAAAGTTTTCAAAAAAGACATTTTCATAATTTTAAAGTAAATTGTATTAAAGTTATTTAAGACAATAGACGAAATTTACCATTCCCGCCCCCTTATCTCCGAAACTACTAAGCCTCAAATATTGAAAAAAATACAGAAAATAGTTCTATACCTATAGATTACAGGAAAATTAATAAGAAGTCTATGATCTTGAAACAACATGGTAAATCTCTCAATATTGTGCGTACAAACTTACGTTTTCAGTTGGAATGTATGGGAGAACATGTTTTTCAATTACAATGTTAAGTTTGTTCTTGGGATAAATTTATTCCAACTACGGAACCCTTCATTGTGCGTGGTCCGACACGTACTAGGCCGGGTTTTTTTTCTTTCTTTCTAACACCGAATAATATTATATGTAATTCTTACATACGTAGATCTTTGACAGCCGTTATGGGTAATCAGAAGCTTGAAAGTCTGACTACCATACTTACCAAGGGGTATCGTGTTACCCAGACTGGGTTGCGGAGGTCAGATAAGCAGTCGTTCCATGTAAAATAATCCAGCTGCATCCCGTTAGACTGCCGACCCCAACATAGGTAGGAAAAGGCTGCGCAGATTCAATTCTCACATTATTATTTATACTAAACATTTGTCGCCTACTTCAAGGCATTTACATATTCCAAGTATGAATTATTACAGTCAGCAGATGCTGACATTATCCGTGATCACGTGCGACTAAATAGGGGCGTATTTCGATCTCATTGCCAGCAGTTTAAAAAAAGGTGGTGTTATTATCGAAAAAATTTGTCATAAAAATAGACTTATATACGAAATCCAGACGGTACGCGTTACGTTAGCGTGCTGAAATCTTTGTATGTACCTATCCATTTTTTGCGATAATTTTATCGAGTATCACCAAATCCTGATGATCATAACTGGTGGCGTTTTGTAGTTTCTGCTTACCCCCGTGGGTAGATGGCGTGAGTTTATGTATGTAATTATAAACTCTGCAATTTTTAACACACTTACAGTTTTCCATAAAAGATTTGTACCAAAATTAAAAATTCGCAGTAAGTATACTCTTGAGAGCAACAGATTCGTGTTTTAAAACCCTTTTTAAGAGACGATTCTGTTCACTTCACCCTATGAAGAGATAGAGCATTTATTTTTACACTTATTAACCCATTGAAGTAAGTGTCCTTCAATGGATTCATAAATATAAAAATAAATGCTATATCAAAATACTCGTAAATGCAGTGAAAAGAGACACAATTGAAGTTTTATTGATATTACGTCTGGGGGACCTGGTGTTATTTTCACGACTATGCTTATGCCATCTGATAAACTAGGCAACAGAGTACAATTTCCATGCAGATAATTTGGTGTTTCTAAAATCCTCTCATAGCAAAAGTCTATGTCCAAAAGCTGGTTTCATTTTTGCAATCTCTTCGTACGTTTGCCTCGGGATGAAAATTTTCTCGTAAAACCTAAAAGCATTCTGGTAGAGCATCCATTTGATGTAACAGATGAACTAACGGGCAGCCATGACAGAATATGCTCGCATTCTTCCATTTCCATGGAAACAATAACAAGTACTGGCATACTTGGAAATATTTTATGATATTCTTCGCCTTTTTAATGTAGAATGTTTGTACGTTTAGTCGTTAAAAGTCCTACAAATATAGGTTATGATATTTAAGTCTAAAGTAAGGTTATTATTATTAAGGCTTGTGGCTAAGTAATATCAGCCGCACGAGTCGACCGATTAGGCTAAAAGTTAAAGCACATTAAGCCATTGGTCCCGACTGTCATTCGTGGATCTTTGACAGCCGTTACGGGTCGTCAGAATCCCGAAAATCTGACAACCAATCTTACCCAATAATTGGGTTGTGGAGGTCAGATAGCCAGTAGCTCCATGTAAAATACTGATAATCAGCTGCATCCGGTTAGACTGAAAGCAGACCCCAACATCGTTGGGAAAAGGCTAGGGAGATGATGATATTATTATTAAAGCTGAAAATAATTAGAGGTAATTTGACGCTATTATAGCCGACTTCATATTACGGATCTATTCCTAATAATCCATCTTATTAGGCTAAATACTTTCCCAACACTGCAATTTGCTTACCAGAAGGTATCTGTCTATGACATTTTAACCATTGTATGCCTCGATGCCGTCGGAACCTACATAAAACCTAGACACAAAGAAACTTCATCAATTAAATAGAAACGAAAAAAAGCTTAGCTAATCATTATATTGGAAAGCCTAGGAAACGCTGGCGTTCCTAGATGCCTTTAGGGCGATTGGCTAGAGAAGACACATATTGTTTCAATGTGTCTCTCCTAAATCCATAAACTATCTGAATCTGTTTGAATATTAAATCCCTACAAACAAACAAATTATTTTTGTATACAACACCGGTATATAGATTTTCCCCTCAAACAAATGAAAATCAAAACATTTAACAAGGAATTCCGTTGACAAAGCCTGTTTATCTGTTTCAAAAGATACAAACTATGTACAGTCAACAAAAGAGATAAGTATGCAGGATCGTCGGATTTAGTTGAAGTTTAGTAAGAAACCGATGGATGTTGTCGACTGTTTAATTCGATAAATGAGCTGTTTGTTTTCTGGTAATAAAAAAAAATTCTCGAGACATCCGACGATCCTGCACACTTATCTCTTTTGTTGACTTTACATAGTTAGGGACTGTGATTTTCCAGTAACAAATCAAATGGTACTGTTATATATCATCTGTAACATTACTGTTTGACAGAATCGGGTTTCAGTACGAACTACTATGGCGAAGATGTGATTAGGGACAATGATCTAGGGTGGTAGGTTAGATGTTCCGAAAAGTTTGTTTGAAATTTTCGTGACTAGAAAATAATAGACTGAAATTACAATAGGTACAGTCACCAAAAGTGATAAGTAATCTGGGTCGTCAGATATAGTTGAAGTTTAGTAAGAAACCGATGGATGTTTTAGACTGTTTATTTAAAAAAAATAATTGTTGGTTTTCTATTAATTTAATTAAATTTTATTCAAAGTTATCCATTGCTTTCTTACTAAACTTCAACTATATCCGACGACCCTGGTTACCCCGTTACTAATAAACGTATTATATCAGATGAATAGTTCTCGATTTCTCTCTTTCAGTCGTCAGTAATTTGACTTTCGAAAGAAGAAGACAAAGCGTTGTGTAACTATACAAACGCTATACAACGTTTATTAGTGAAGGGGTAAATGTTTATATTATGCATTGAATAGGAAGTTTTATTATTGAAATGTAAAAATATTCATCTGCAAAAGACAAACGTGTCTGTTAAAGAATCGCGTAGCAGGTCTGCTACGGCGTAGTAGTCTCGTAGCATTTTATTCTACGTACACTTAATACCAAAATAGTTGACCCTTCATCAAAACTCACTTATTTACGCTGCTTTATATACTCAAAATCATAAAATTCTTCGAAGTGGAAATTCAAGAATAGGTCTAGTACTTATTTGAGGCCCTAATTTTTTTTTTTTTGTTGCTGAATGGGTACGCTCGATATTCATTATACGCCCTTCCACTCGCGAGATTTCGTTCCATCTTCAACTGACCGAAATCTCAAGAGTTTTGGAGTATCTGACGAGAATCGTAGTTGTGCAAACACCGTGGGCCCTTGACTCACTCGTTGACGCTGAATATATGTACATTGAAACCTATAAATAAATTCCACAAAAGTGGTTCAGGTTTGCCATGGATAACCGAGTTTAAATAGAGGAAAGTAGTGGTGGAGATGGAATAATGTAATAGTGTCAATATTTAGGGCAAGTATGCGGTTTATTTTATTTATATTTACTTAAGAGCGTTTACGACGTCCGGAATTTCATACAAACTTTCAAGGCCTCGTTTTTCGAAATGAATGAACCGATTTTAATGAAACTTCATACGCATAAGCAGGACACACAGGTATAAATATTTGGTAGAGGATATTTTCGAAATGTCTTATTTATAAAAGGATAACTGGACATCTCTGTTTCTATGGAAACTTTAAAATCGGTCTAATTTGGCTGTAACACAATTTTTCGAAAATGTTCTGAACTAACTTTTTAGACCTTTGTATTCTGCTTATGCATACGAGGTTTAATTAAAATCGGTTGATTCATTTCGAAAAACAAGAACTTGAAAGTTTGTATAAAATGACGTACGTCGTAAACGCTCTTAATGCGACGTAGAGATTATTGTGGCATATTCAACCTACCAAACTTGGTCAATCATTAGCATATTAAAAGAAATGTTAAACTGAGAAGTTAGAATTTTCCAAAAATTCTCAGCATCATTTCTCCAGACTCCACTCTCCACCATACAATAGTCATAAAATCGTTCGCCAAAAGTCAGTGATTTTAGCAATTTATAGGTAACTTTATGAACGTTTACTCAAGCGAGTAGACTTTTATAGAGGTTTGACATAGCATCGACAAAAATGAAATAAACCTAGTTTCTGGTACATAACTTTTAAAGAACATAAAACGCAACGTTTCTTAGGTCTTACGATTTAATAAAAAAATATAAAAACATCAAGTTTGAATTTTATGCAAACCATAAAACATGATGTAAGTAGTAAATATTTTATTTACAAACGTAAAGAAACGATGATCCGTCACAAGTTTAGGGTTAGAAAATTAATGTAGTTTTTTGTTCCGCCGGTTACTCAACTGAGCCGAGCGCTCGGCGCATCCTGGACAGTCACACCCAACACCTTATTTGACTGGCCAATTCTTCCCTTGCGGGGTGGTAGGGCTAACGCCCATCTGGGTCTGACGTCAAGCAGCCTGTTGTCTTTCGTCGATACGCGAGAGTTCCAGTGGTTTAGGCATCTTCTGGGTACGCTCGTTCCAATATAGACGTTCGTTCCATCGGGCGTGATCGAGGCCAAGAGCGGGCCCATTCAGCAATAAAAAAAACCGTAAAAAAAGTGGTTTCAAAATTTAACTCATAAAACATGACTTTGAAGATATCTCTGACATTGTACCTACATACCTGATTAATTATATTCAAAAGAACACCTGCAGTTGACCAAGTTTTCTATAAATTTATACGTAAAAAAAATCTGACAATACCATACCATTATAAAAGTAGTAAAATGACATTCTTGTCAACAGCAATGGCCACAACTTTCCCACCACAATCCGCCATAGTCCGTTCTTTTATGATAAACAAAGTTTAATACATTTTATAATCTAAATAGGTACTCCGATTGATTCTAAAATGTTCACAAAAAAGTTATTTCTTTGTCAATAATCAGAAAAAATAACCTTATTTCAAACAATTTTCACGCACCACATCTCTTTGCCGAGACTACATTTAAATAATCATGTACACCATTAAGTTATCGGGCACGTTCAAAAAATCTCCCTACACATTTCACCATCTGCTGACATAAACTATTCGGTGCCAACATTCTCCTACGCAATCTGTGTAATGTATTGCAATAAAAGCCTCGTGATCTGTGTTTATTCGGTCATTTAACTCTTATCTCCCCGCTGTTAGGCGATGTCACGCTAAAATAATAGTCTATTTCCCTTTGAAAGTGCAAAATTATCTAGAGTGGGGCTTTTGAAAAACATTTGGTCAATTTCATTGTCCGGATTTGTACATTTTTATAGTGTGATGTTTGAAATTAAATATTTAGAAATGTTTTAAACTCGTCAATATAATTATTATAAATATTAAAATACATTTTGTGATTTCAAATAGCCAAAAATTGGCTTCTATTGGCCTTTAGTGGATCATAAAAACATAGCCGTCGACTCGAGAACCTCCTCTTTTTTTCTCGTCGGTTAAAAAGTTGAAACCCGTAAAACACTAACATAACTTTTTAGGGTACGGTAACCATTCTCAGACGACAGTGTTTAAAATTTATTTTGACCCAGTTTCATTCAAATGCCTACAAAATGTTGCAAGCTCCACAAACTTAGTACATAAATTATTTACTTTTGAATTAAATGAAACATTAAAAAGGGTGAACAAAAAGTGTGTCGTTTTTGTTGATTTAAAAACTGCCATTCTGTGAAGCAGTTGCGTTAATTTTAACTTTAACGCAACTGCTTCACAGAATGGCAGTTTTTAAATTTCATTTCATTTAATTCAAAAGTAAAAAAACTGCTGGCTGAGGCCAGAATCCATTTACAACATTGGGTTCTTTATAATTTTTTTTTACTTTCTGCTGCAAGGTACCTAAATTTGAAAAAATATGGTGAAACAGTAGGACAATTTTTTTTTTAAATTAGCTTTTCACTGTCCCTATGCTGACCAAAGGCATCCCCCAAATCCTTCCAAGCATACTTTTCTAGTCTCCAACCCTTGCAGTACGCACCTAGGTTGTTTCGCCACCTCTTCCTGGGCCGACCTAAGCGGCGCCGTCCATCCTCAGGCACTCACCGTATGGAGACTTTTCTGTTGCCCAGCGGTCACTGTGCTTGCGGCTGACGTCACCCGCCTAATCCCATTTCAGCGTGGCATCCTTTTGGCTATAGATAAGTTCTTCCGGTTCGCGGTCGCCACTCCAGAACCTTTTGGCCCCATTGACCATCTGTTCTGCGAGCAATGTGCCCTACCCACTGCCACTTAAGTTTAGCAATTCTTTGGGCTATGTCTGTAACTTTTTATTTTTATTTTTATTTATTTTTTTTTATGATGGGAAATCATCAAATAACCCCTCCCGCTCTGGGTGGAGCGGAAGGGAGTGTCAGACTCTTACTGACTAAAACCCATCCGTGTTCCTTCCTTAGCCCTTTATCTTCCGGGGCAGCGGTAACCCTTTCGGACAATCCCGCTGCCCCGATGTCTGTTACCTTGGTTCTTCTACGGATCTAGAAGACACATAATGATTATTGATTGTTTCAAAGCGAAAACTTAAAGATTCATCATTGAACCCATTTCATATTTTTATTACAGAACTCTAAAACCAAGTTGTGCTCAACGAGTTTTTTGATGAAAAAATAAAAGTTTTCATTTTCAAACATGGCATTAGGGGACGCATTAACAGTACAGAAGAGGTGCAAATTATGTTGCCAGCACATTACTTCACTTACTGCTACAAGATAATGGTCCCAACTTGAATTTAAGTTCCTGAAGTGTTCTTGTGGAATGTTTTTTAAAAGGAAAAAACAATGGTTTTATGGTAGCATAGGGAACCGGGAACAAGGTGGCTAGGGTCCCATAGACATGAAACTTGTCACAATATGCGCTGTGTCAGTGACTTACTGCTTTCGCGTTGACGCGCAGATTAAATAAATGTTTTATTTTATTTGCTAAGCGGGATACAAATGTCTAAAAAGTTAATTAAGAACATTTTCGAAAAATAGTGTGACAGTCAAATCAAACCGATTCAAAATTTTCCATAGAAACAGAGATTTCCAGTTATCTTATTTTAAATAAGACATTTGAAAAATGTTATTTACTAACTTTTTAGACCTTTGTATCCTGCTTATGCATATGAAGTTTCATTAAAATCGGTTCATTCATTACTAAAAACAAATACTTGAAAGTTTGTATGAAATGCCGTACGTCGCAAACGCTCTTAACTATTTCATCATTGCATTTTTAACCACAAGTCCCTATTACCCAGTTTGACCTACTTACAGAATAGGTAGTACTAAACGTTGAGGAAGTGTAATGCTGCGGTGTCGGAAACTGACTTGAGTCATGTTTCTAGTTAAGTATAGAACCACCCTATCATTTTCCTTCGGTTTCCTTAGAGGGTAGCAACTGTACCAGGAAAATTTGGTAAAAATAATTTGGAACCACATTTTCCCCGCGACAAAAGGAATCCAAGTGTCCAGAAAATTCGTAAAAATCCAGCACCTAGGGGTCCTTCATTATGTATTACAATATTTTTTTTTATTTCAATTATTGTACTAACAAACCACAGTGTCACTCCACACGGAGTGTTGCAACGACATGCGGCAACGCAACGCACGCTCCATGGACAAGGGGATCAGGTCGACGAAGCGGGAAGGGATGTTGAGTTGCGTGGCGGAGCGGCGGAGCAGGAGCGGCATCGCAGCGCAGTATTGTTTGTAATAATTAGAAGACTGACACCCAACACTGAAATGCTGCGACGTTGTAAAAGGAGGTGTGGCACTACATGCGTTGAAAGCATAGCAATGCGATGGCACAACACAGCGGCAACACCCTTGCGTGCATCATCCGTCATTGCGTATCTATGAAAACCATTCATCCAGATCTATTGATAAGTGATCCGCAAGCAATTAGGAAATTAGTACCTATTTACATTTATTTAAATCGCCCATTTATAACCCTGTTGATTGTAAACGTTTACATTTCACTGTCTGTGTGTTAAAATATTCAAACGTGAAAATGCAAATACAGGGCACACACGTTTCGTATTCACTTATACTCGTATAAATAGGAGTTTCACACACATAATGAAAACACGAAAAGTTTCCTATAAAGAACTTTTAATCATTTTTGAAAACCGTCCGCATGGTACATTAAATAATTACACGTTCTGACTGCAGTTTTAATTTTCCGGGACGAAAAATACGTTTCCTTTTTTGGAACAGTACGATAGGCTGGATGTCAGTGGTATCCAGTATAAGCGGGCGTCTTATACTATTGAAAATCCGTACTACGTAAGGCCAGCTTACCACAGCCGGGCAGCCTACTCTACCTATGTTACTCATCAGGTGAAATCCGGTAGTTTATTCGTAAGAATGCTGCTTTGTCTTCTAGATATCAGCGTGGATTAGAATGGATACTGGAAGTAATTAAAGACATTTTACGAGTAACAGTACTAAATTAGTTAGATACATACCTACCTTTAGCCAACCCATCCTTAGTAGTAACTACACTACCATTTCCAAAGATTGTGCGCATTTATAATTTCTATTTCTCGAGCCGTTTGGGGTTGAAACCCTCGGGCCGTGAGGTGCGAGCGCTGATTGCTTGTTCAATGACATCTCTAAACGGCTGGTTGACACTTCCCGTGACCCAAGGGCTGGCTTTTACCTGGGCCAGAGGCCAAAGCATTGCCATACAATATGGCAACGCCGCCAGTCTCTTGGGTACATTACCAGTCGACAGCGATGTGGAGGAATATTTCGACGCAATATTTTAGTTTTAATTAGATTAGGATATTATATTTTAATAACTTTTAGTTTATTTAGTATTAAGTAGAAGTTTGTACTATTTCTAACGTGACGATATTATCGTCATCCACGTTCACGTCCATGAAAATCGTTATCGTTGACGGAAATTTAATAGCGTCTTCATGTATTTCCATACTACCCTTCCCTTCCCTTCCTTCCCTTCTTTACTTCCCTGTGATATCGTGATCCCGTGACGTGGATGTGGGGGGCAACGATAATATCGTTACGATACGATTTCTGTTTCATGCATGAAAGGAATATATTTTAAACACACGCGATCCTTTCACACGTCAAAAAAATAACACCCAGTAAAATACCTCCTGATAACAAAAACACACGACAACAAAAGGACAATAACAAGCCTCACTAAACGGGTATAATTAGATTCCAGTGTAACTTTCACAAAACTCCAAGAGGCGAGTGCGACTGTACGTCGGTGTTCTTTGTAACAAAAGGCGCGTCCCTTAGAAGATATGAAGACACTTACTAAGTTCTGTCTCGAGCAAAATAAGAAACTGTGGCAGAATGAAGTGTTTGAATGAATGAATGGAATGATGAAACTTGAGTCAAAGGATGGAGAGGAATGAGTGAAGGATTTTGCTGTTGCAGTTTTTTTTTTGAGATTTATTCGAATTTATGATTATTCAGTCATGTAATAAAAGGTTTACTTCGGAACGGAAGTCACCTTCTGCCTAGCCTTTTCGAATTAAGTTGATGTCGGCTTCCAGTCTCATCGAATTAAGCTGCCTTTGACCTCCACAACCCAGTTACTGGGTAACACTGGTAAGACTGGTTGTCAGACTTTCGGGCTTCTGACGACCCGTAACGACTGCCAATGATTCCAGATGGTAGCCTCGACCAACGGCTATTTCGAGGCACGCAGAAGTCTTGAAATGTAAAATGGTCACCCATCCACGGACCAACCGCGGTAAGCGTAGCTTAACCTGATCGATCGACTCGTGTGGCTGTTATTACTTAGCCACAATCCCCTACGGAACGGAACTGCACTACGATAATTGATTAAACTAATATTCGATTAAATTACCTATGCTTGCTTCATTCAAATGGAAAATAGATCCGCCACTGCTCAAGCCAGAACACTGTCCAAGCCAATTTCAAACATATTTTCAGAATCGAAAAAATCTATTTTAAATCCGACCCAAAATCCATATCATCTGAAATCCAATAAAAACAGCTAGCGTACCGACTTTTAATTTGAATTAAACCGTCGTTTATAACTGTATCCAAGCGCGAACACACCGTTAGACGTAGCGTAGGCCCAATTTGTTTGCGGTTAAGCCTGGTGCACAAGTGCCGGGGCCTAATTGTACTAACTGGATTAACTACCACAGCTAGTGCACTAATGAACCTACCGATAGTACATTTCCAGTACACGAAGGTATATTTTTGTTTTTTTTTTACTATCGTCAAACTGGGTGGCAATTTGTGAAAGTTCTGTTCCATGTTTCAGGGTTTACTATTGTTATTTTTGCTGTAGTGACAATTGCATGTGTGCATTCGATAGTTAGTGAAAACACAGAAACATACCCATCCTATAAGGGTTCCGTTTTTTCCGTTAGACGTAGGGAACCCTCTAAAACGAAAGCAGTTGTTGTCAGTAGTTTTATTATCTTCGATGGTTAATATCAAGCACAACTAGATGTCAAATCTTTGCGTCGTGAATGATATTATTGCAGGAGTTACCTATTACGAAATGAATTGCAAATTTTTTGTGGTTATGGCCACGCAATGGGAAATTACTACTAAAAACTGTGGATGTCGACCTCAGGACGTGCTCCTTCTCACACTGACAACTGTGCATCACTTGCTTCCAAGTCACCAGTCCTGATCCTCTTCATATTTTGGCTGCTGATACCAAAACTACAAACGTAGAATACGGGAAAGGTTTATATAAATGTGGCTGTTGTTTTAGTAAATTGTGGTGTCTTACGACTTCCACGCGAACAAAGTCGCGGGCATAAGCTAATTACCTTATAATTTAACAGTTTTATGCTCTCATTGGTATTGTAGGAGATAATAATGCAAAATCAAAACACATCACAAAAAACATCAACACGTCAAAATTACATAAGACAGTCCCCCAAAACGCCCGCCTTTCACCACTTCCTAGTGCTTTCGCTGGGAAGAAGGAGTGGCGCAACAAACTCCCCAGCAGCACAGCTGTCTGTTCAGTTAAAAAAAACTTTTTTTCTTTATTTATTAACATCTCTCTTACAACTATCATTACAGGTGTGTATACCTCTTACCTAATGCGATAGCGCGGTCTTAAAATTAACTTACAATTTAAAACTATGAAAAACAAAAACTAGGAGTACTTAAAATAACATCAATAAAAATAATATCTACTATAATAAAAACTTTTTTACAAAAAAAACAACCGACTTTCAAAAAAAAACACTACAAAGGGCTAAATAACTTTAATTTCGGAAGTCGGTGTCGTTGGTTCTGCATTTTCGTTTATTGACACCGACTTCCGAAATTAAAGTTATTTAGCCCTTTGTAGTGTTTTTTTTTGGAAGTCGGTTGTTTTTTTTGTAAAAAAGTTTTTA
This sequence comes from Gortyna flavago, assembly GCA_963669345.1. Lineage (NCBI taxonomy): Eukaryota > Metazoa > Arthropoda > Insecta > Lepidoptera > Noctuidae > Gortyna > Gortyna flavago. Next base: position 16,097,767 of record OY770129.1, read on the forward strand.
TTTTGTACTTTTTAGTGGGAGAGTTTGTAATTTATCTAAGTTACAATAGCCTAATGTCAACTGCTGATCACCTTTTACAAAATATTGCTTTAGAATTTTTTGATTTTTGTTGATTTTTCAAAAACCGCTTGTCAGAATTCGAAAAAAAAATCATGGGACCATTTGGGAAGTACACCCTTTCCAACAAAAAAAGAATTTTTCAAATCGGTTGGCAAGCGACGTAGTTATGCGCGAACAAACATAAAAAAAAAAAATACAAACATCCGAATTGAGAACCTCCTCCTTTTTTAGGAGTCGGTTAAAAAGTTCCGTAAATAAAATAAATCAACAACATATAGCCTACTCTAATCTACACTGTTACATAACTTACTTCTACACAATACGTACTACGAGACATTAATTTAATTAGCGGCTGTTTTAAATTTTTATCCTCTTAATAATTGATTCCAAGTATCAGTAATGGGAATATTAAATTAACATCACCATCAAACGGCATCACAACGGCAGTAAATCGTACACAAACTATCTAAGTTCCTGAATTTTGTTTATAGTTTACGACTCACAATAAACTATAAACGTTTGGGATCAACATAAAACATGGGTGAGACAGTAAAATGAAACGGGGTTAGGAAGACATCTTGTTTAACTTAACAAAATACTGTTTTTAAGCTTTCAAACTCTGCGGCTTTTAAGTGTGAACTGCATAAGAAACTTTTTAGTAGAGTCCGTCTCCCGAAATAAGTCCCGCAGACGCGGCGTCAGGAGACAGATATCGAAATTTATGCATGTCGTAAAACAAAACACTCAAAGACATGTGACTTCCACCGATTTATTCCGGTCTGATCCCCTGAGCAAGCCCCCCCTCCACACCCCCATCAACAACCCCCCTAAACACCCCCTCCTCGATTTCCTGCTAGTTCTTCTTCTGTTAAAATTAAAAACTTTCTTATCCAATATTATCTAGGTTACTCTTTATGACAGGTAAGTACAGTCAAGAGAAAATAAACGTTCCAGTCCGCATTGGGCCCACGTGGTGGATTACAGCTCACTTCTTCTCACAGACAAAAGGCATGTGTCCTAACAGTATGAACATTATAAGCTGATTATGGTGCTAGCTTTAAGTTTTAGCGGATGCTGTAAAAGGTGACTAAAGAGTTATTAAGATCGTAAAGGCGATCGGCAGCGGCGGCGACATCTCGCGTCCGGCCCTGGTTCAAGCCATGGTCCGGAGCGAGAGGGAGTGGGAGGCAGTCACCTCTGAGAAGCAGTCATGCGAGCGAAGGAGGTGGCGGGATGGTTGAGGGTTAGCACCTCACCTCCCAGCCGGGACTCCGGGCGTCGGGAGCCGCGTGACAACTCCCGGCCACCGTAGGCACGGGCCTACGGATGGAAAATAATGGGTAGCTCACCGTCCGATCAGGACCAGGCCCGTGCCGGAGGTCGCGTACATTTTCCACGCGCGCCTCAAAGAGATGTCAGTACCAGTGAAGGGGCCAGTCAGGGTCGAAGCCTGCCGGGTCAGCGGGATTGTCCAAAAGGGTTACCGCTACCCCAGAACATAAAGGGCTAAGGAAAGAACATGGATGGGTTTTAGTCAGTAAGAGTCTGACACTCCCTTTCGCTCCACCAAGAGCGGGAGGACTCATTTGATGATTTCCCAACCTCAAAAAAAGATGAAAAAAAGGGTTATTAAGACATACTTGAAAGTTAAGATAACTACATTGTAAACCTGGATGTTAATGGATGGCTGATTACATTAAAAATATCTTTACACAATTGGCTCGCAATTTCAAGCATTCACTTTCAATTCAACCAAAAACTGACTGTAGAAAACGCCAGAAGTCAGTTTGTACTGGAAATGTATAGCTTGATATGTCAGCGCCTGTACAGTCATTGAAATTTATTATTTATCTAATTGACATAATACGTCACTTTGCCATTTCATACAACTGTCAAAGAAAAAGTAAAATCTTTGTTACCAGAAGAATGGGTACAGTAAATCTACATAAAAACAATGTAATGTTCACTTAGGTGTAAAAGAGGTGCTTTGGCACTCGTACTAGGAGTACCCTGTATCACGAATGCCATCATTTTCCAAAAAAGCACTTGTGATTTAAGTTTATCATGGATAATAAAAGTTCGTAGTCAATTTGATAAACAATACGTTTTCCAAAAATATTGATTAAAAGAGTTGATTGTACTTTATACCTAATTAACGTAAAATATGATGATGTTGATGTTTGTGCAGTGCAAATCGCATTTAATAATAAATACTGTTTCAATTATATCAATAACAGTAAAGTGAATTTTGTAGCCCGAATCGGCTAGATTTATTTAGTCACTTGTTTTTGTAGTTAGTCATTTCATTTAGTACGTAGTGCCTAGTGCCTATCTAGTACCTAGTGTAAATACTAGCGGCCCGCTCCAGCTTCGCACGGGTGCGATATTTTTTTTTCGATTTTCCGAAATTTTATTTCAAACATACCTTATCCTGGACATACTGAACACAACAAAAAAGAATGATCGAATTTAGTGCAGTCTTTCGGAAGTTATGCGCGTACAGACATTTCGGCGACTTTGTTTTATACTATCATTTTTATGTTATTGGGTTTTTCCATTAGGAATTTCTATGAAACAACTCGGATTTTGGAAATTGGCGGTGGTATACCCCCGTGCCTCGGAAAGTACGTTATGCCGTGGCGTTGATCCTGCGCCTGATCTCTCTCCGGTCGTGTCGAATTGCCGTCGCATTGGACTATGTGAGTGAGGGAAGAGTGAGTGCACCTGTGTCTGCGCACACACTTGTGCACTATAATAACTCCCGCTGAGATTGGCCGTCATGGGTGAAATTCAGTCAAATTCAGATACTCTTGTGTATAGGTACATACTTTTATACCAGTGCCAGTTTAACCAGTGCGTTGTCTGTCAGAGAATGAATTTAAGATTTTTATTACAGAAATTGCGAAATTACAGGATAAAACTCCAAGTACCCTATTCCCAAACGACATATTTAATAATAGTTAAACTGATGTTTTTGACTTCTCTGTAATTACACTTATTGTAGACCGAATAGTTTGCTGCAGTTTGGTAAACTGCACGTTAATCCTGAACTTATTGGTCTCCTAAGTAACATTGAGTTAAGTTATTGCCCACCAAATAGTTAACCCTGTCGATGCTTTGTGTCTAAAGGAGTTTTGTGACTTTTTGGATAATTCTAATGTTATTATTGTGAATTTTATCGTTAAATGAGGCAAATCTGTTAAAAAATAGAGTAATTTAACGTTCTTATTATTTTTTTTTTGAAGAAAAATGGAGACCCAGGAAAAGATGGCGGGCGAACCAACTTACTTTTTGCAGATTGATTCCACCGCGTTGATATAGCGGGCAGGAAAACGTTCAAACAAACGAAGGTCTACTAAAACAATATTTGTTTGGCGATATGTAGTTGCAGATTTGGATACTGGTGTAAATGAGGTTTGTGTCCAATACTGCTTCATTTTAAATCTCTTTTTACTTATTGTGGCATACTAATTTTGTTGTAGGTGCACCGTCTTCACAAACAGTTATTCATCATTATTACATTTCAGCAGAAAGTCGCTGGACATAGGCCTCCCTCAAGCATCGCTACTTGGATCGGTTCTGTGCTTCTCGCATCCAACAGATTCCGGAGGCCTTCACAGGGTCATCGGTCCGCCGTGTGAAGATCCTCCAAAATAATTTTATGAATCAATACAAAATATTTTAAAACATTTTAAAAGGTAACGGTGGAGTTTCTTGTTTATTCATCATACAAAACTATCTTTTGGAAGGGGTGACTAGAATCAATTCTATTTTCTTGTAAATTTTTCTTATAAAAAGCGCCTTTTGTGTGCCTATTCACTAATAATATGGAAAAAAATGAATAATGTATGCTTTAATTCACTTCACCTTAGATTATGGTGCAATAAGCAGAAATGTAGTAAGCTAATTAAGTCTTTATTTTCAGCTCAGAGTTTTTGGGATGCATGAAGAAGCCTCCTCGTGTAGCGCAGTTTGTTCCACCAATTACTCAACTAAAGCGAGCGCTCGGCGCATCCTGGACAGTCACACCCAACACCTTATTTGAGTGGCAAATTTTTCCTTTAGTAGGGCTCTCCCGCCGGATTTCGGCGTCAAGCAGCCTGTTATTTCGTCAATGCGAGGGAGTCCCAGTGCCTTAGGCATCATCTGGGCATGCTCGTTCCATCATAGACCTCATCCATCGCTTTCCATCAGGCGTGATCGAAGTCAAGAGCGGGTCCATTCAGCAATAAAAAATAAATTAAGCTCAAAGGGAAATGCACTAATAATCCTATAACAATAATGTCATTACGTTCATCCAATTTAAAATTATGCACATTCAACAAAATGAATGAACATGCCGCTGACTCCTAGATTGATTTATTTTTATGTTCAAGCGATTCGCGAAATTGAAACAGATACGGTTAATCTCTGAATTTATTGGGAAAATATGAAATGTCATAAAACGAAATATTTATATCGCTTCAGGGTGTGGAGACTGATATTTATTCGTTAATTATTTGGTTTCATACGACGTTCGATGATGCACTGATTCAGTTTTTTATTTCTGAGCATGGAGTCATGAATTATGGGCTTGCAATTAACTAGTAGGTCATAAATGAATGCAGCGTAATTTACGGTTCAGGAGTACATTTTCAGGAATCCCGGATTAAAATATCGTAAAAGGTGAAATTAGAAGTAGCTAGCAATACCGCACATATATCTAAATATGATACAAAAATATATTGATGATTTTTTGAGGTCAGCGTTCTCATCATTGTTTAGTTACTTAAGTACGAGTTTAAAGAATCTGTATTTTTTTTGTTATACTTATCGTGTTTAGGTATCGATGCCCATCATGACTGTGGAGTTTCGCTAGCTAATTAAATTTGACCCAGTATTATAAAAGTATTTCGGTAAAGTTATTACACGAAATCATAAATATCATTTAAATTCAAATGCCTTATAATTTTCTAAGCGTATTTTTTATTTACTGCACGAAATTTAAATTAAAGCATTTTACTTTGGAAATAAGTGCACTGTTTTTCCTAACAAACTTTGTTATTGCCGACTGCTGTCTAAGACCAAAGTTTTGCTGAAGATAAATTAGTTTATTTGCGACACATTTAAAATTCTCTTTCATTTTGCAAAAACAACTGGGACCAAACTTTTGTCTGAGGAATTAAAAAGACAGTTTTATAGCTTTTGTACAGAACTAGATGTGAAATTATTATATTTATTCTTTAACACGTTGGCTGCCAGGCGACAGACACAAGAGAAAATCTATTGTTCGCGCTCACCGGTGACCGCGTTGGCAGTCAATGCCTTAATTAAAAGTTATCTGACGTTTGGAAAATCGGCCCTCAATAAAATAAAATGTTTTTCTTTTTTTTTACTGTATATATTTACATAATAATACATAAGCTAACAGACTTTTGACAATATTCATAATATGTACAGTACATGTATATAAAAAAGATCGCCATACAACGTGGCGATGCTGCCAGCCTTTTAGGCGCTTTTCCTATTGACAGCGATGCGGACGAATTCTTTGATGTCCTATGATTATTTTTTTCATGTGCAATTAAAACTCAAAACCATAATTATTTTTATAAATTAAAAATCTTATTTAGTCAGCTTAACTTATAATTAAAAATACAAAACAAGATTTAGGTAGTTCACGGATCCAGAAAGTAAACCATGGAATTATTCCAAAACTTGGGAGAGGCCAATGTTCGACAAATACTAACCCCCTTACTAATAAACGCATTATATCAGATGAATTCACACACACCGATTTCTCTCTTTCAGTCGTCAGTAATTTGACTTCCGAAAGAAGAACACAAAGCGTTGTGTAACTATACAGACGCTAATACAACGTTTATTAGTAAGGGGATTAGTCTGTGACCAACAAACATATTATTTTTATCTTTCTGAACGGTCTCAGATGACAAAATAAAAATTACAATAAAATAAATTACAATCAAAAACCCAGACAGAAACAGTTAAAGACTTTCTGAATCAAAACACCGCTTCACAATAAAGACATTGAACAAGTTCTCATTCCGTCTGGCGACTAACTTATGTTTGTTGGAACGAAGCTCCCGTCTTCAATTACTAAGTACTTTGTACTAATAGAGCTATTATGAAGATAGTATTGAGACACTGATAGTGTTGAATCTTTAGCTGTTGAATTTTTTAATGCTTTTTTAGGTATAAGCTAGGAGAAGTTGCGTCGCGTGGAGAGCATTTTAACGCCCACATTAAAATACATTTATCTATGCACACTTGGTTAAACAGACTTATAAAATTTTATAAAACGTTTAAAAGATACAAATTATTGAAAAAAAATCTTACCTTAGTATTTATTCCAATAATTAAAAAAAACACAAACGAAATTGACATTTACGATCATCTTTGGTCTAAATCTACTTATAACAAAAAAGAAACTTCAAATAACAAACTTATAGTTTTACTATATCGGGCATTATGTTTCAGCGAAATAGTCGTGACAAATGTACATACCTACAGTATCCGTTGCACAGTAACTTAGTAAAAACATGACACCCTTGTTTGGCCCTTCTATTTTTCTCTCCTTGAAAGTAATTTCTGTTTCTCAATTGGTACAAATCAGACGAATTGGTTCCTCAATGCTCGGCGCAACCTTTCCAGGCAAGATCTTCCCACAAAATGTGGTTAATTTTAATCAAAATTATACCAAATTCTACTACAAATCCTTTCCTTTCACAGTCATCAGAAAGAAAGAAAGAAAGGAAAAGTATTTATTGCGACTCGTGCAGGAGGATCACAAACCAAACTAAACACAGTGAAAATAAAAACAAGTTGTATAAAAAAAAGTAACTGAAAGAAAAATTAAACAGAAACTCCTATACGAGGCCAACGACTCCTATCTCAGCATAATGATCAGCGCACTGATTGTACTCAAACTTGCATACAGGATAGCGAGGGACAGAGGGGACTGAGACGTTTGTCCATGACGCCTGTATAGTTTAGAAAAAACCGAGGCGGGGTGGCAAAGTGCTCATAGTACGAGCACTCTAGACTAGGGTTAAAGTAAGTATTCCTGTTATTTTGGGGTACTTGGGAGAACTTTGAAGTTACCATCATTCTTAGCAAACACTTCGGTTAGAAACTTGACAAGTTATTTTATTTATTTTAACACTAGCTTTCGAACATGGCTTTACCCGCATTGAGTTTTAAAAGCAGTAAAAGGAACTTTGATGACACTGACTACTCTTGAACGCGGCTTAGATGGGCTAACTGCGTTCAGTTTCATTGGTGGAAAGCTGCACCGCATACAATGCGGTGCAGCTACGGCACGGCACCTGAGCAGTGCCGCTGCGGCGTCCTACATACATATATCCATGGTGCGTTATCCGTACCACACGGTGCGTTCCGGCGTCGCACCGCATGCACACCGGACTTCATCTAGGCGAGTGAACCAATGGAAAATTGTAACGCATTGACGTCCAGAATCATGTACTGAATCCATGGTAACAGATTGTGCATCGATGTTCTTGCCACCCTATATTAAATTCAACGGTCCATTTTTAGAATTCCGTACCTCAAAAGGAAAAAACAGAACCCTTATAGGATCACTTTGTTGTCCGTCTGTCTGTCTATTTGTCAAGACCCTTTATCTCGGGAATGCGTGGAGGTATCGAGTTGAAATTAAAACCATATACTTTGGTATATACTCGTAGTTCCTTAAAGCTGTGAAAGAATCGAACTTCTAAGTTACCGTAAAAAAAGATAAGGCCGCAAAAAACTTATTTCTCGACACTCTCAAGGGAATCAAAATTTATAGGGTACATCCCGTTGACCTAGAATCATGAAATTTGTCTAGAAGATTGTTTCTTGGCAAATGCGCACATGCATGGCATGTAGCACAAGTAAAAGAAAAAGTCCGAAAACCGTAAATTTTGTAGTTATACTTACCTACAAATTTGTACGGACCTTCGGTGCGCGAGTTCGACTCTCACTTGACCGGTTTTTTTTAATGTTGGTTGGCAATCAAGGGGCGACCTTCTGTGATGGGAAAATACCATTATGACAATTGCGTTGCCATCTCAGAATAAAAGCATGTAAGCACCTTTTACATGCCTTTTTTCATATTTCAGATATAAAAAGACCTCAGAAACATGACGGAAATTTTCCATTATATTTTTTTAAGCTAAGACCAAAATGTAAAATGTCAATCAGCCTTGAACATGGCAAAACGATCACAAAATTGTACGTACCGCTTTTAGAAAGCTGCCAAACTGTCAGGAGCAGTGTAGTGAAACTCTTTGGGGATTTATGGAACATTTACGGTTATGACACATGAACCATCATGCAGCAGGTATCCATTACCGACATCGTTATCATATATCGTCGGTATTCTGTTATGCTTTTCGTAACGGTATTAGGTACACTGTTGAGAAGTTATTTCCGGCAATTTGGTAGTAATATTATTAAATGATAAGATTGGAGCCTTTTGGGCTCGTAGAGTACTTTCTGTTTTTATTTTACTTTTGTTTTAGTTTTTATGTTTTTAAGAGCGTGTTTAGCTTAGTTTGTTATATTCCTGTGCGAGTCCAATAAATAATTTTTCTTTATTTCTTTACTTAAATCTAAACACATATATTATGTACAATAATCGCCTAACAAGTGCCATAAATTCTTGGAACGAAGCGATAAAAGAAATATCCGTATAAATGGTGTATTCTGCATCCCACTATCGCCACCATTTTACAAAAAACAACACACTATAAAACTACCAACTATTTAAACTAGCTCACCATATCTTAAGGCTCATATTTCGGTAGCAAGCCAGTCGTAAAGTTTAAACTTTTAAGTGGACTGTCGTCCTACGTTCTACCGTATGCCGCCTTGGCAACAGCATGAGATTACCAATCGTCATTATTCAAAAGAATCGCTTTGGAACTAGGATCTTACTTGGGCTCTGAAATTGAAATTGTTAGTCGTATATTTGGGTGGTATCTTTATGAACCTAACACATTTGTGTAGTAGATATTTTTCCTACGTGAAAAAAGCTAGTCTGAAAATGTTCCGCAATTTCATATACCTTCATAGGCAGTCATTCATAATTTTTTAGGACAGAAAATTTATTTGCAAGGCACAACTTTTCTATGAAAAAACCGACCAAAAAATATCACTCATGCCTGTTATCGGTACCCAAATTCATATCGGTACCAAAAAAATTTCATTTTGGTACCGAAATGACGGGACATAGGCTTTGAGAATCGGAGAGAGTTATCACTCGGCTCTTTGTTGCTAATATCTTCCATTTATCATGTGAACTGTGACGTTATTGGATTTCACTCTTTTGAAATGAAAGCCTGTGATATTTTTCTGGTTGGAAGAAAGAATTTTGACAATTTATAAGATGCCAATTTGTGCGCTGGATTGGTGGGTGCACAACAATTAAATAGAACGTATGGAAATAAAAAGAAAAGAACATGATGCAGAGAAAGAACACAAACACAAAAAACAACAAGTTGGGGACATATTCGTCACATCATATAAATAACAAATAAATTACCGGGGCTTACATGCGTTCTATAGTCGAGGACACATTGTCTATCATCTAATCAGCGCTTTAAACTCTTAAATAACCTCAAAATTGCGTTATCTGAAAGTAATTCCAATACCAAGAAATTATGTCAAACCAATTTAACTATCTTCAATCTCGACATGCTACTCCAAATGTAACTTTCTTTTAACACATCTTGACATCCAAATCCAAACTATCTACCTCGGAAATTAAATAACCATCCCTAAAACCCATCAATCACCCTTAAAGGCTTACCCAAAAAGTCTGTAATCAACTCACGATACGTTACTTGGCTAGAAAATTATCCAGTGCAAGACAAGCGCCGACAGCTTAATTACAACTGATAGCATTCACGCTTGCCGTCGACTAGAGTGGATCACAGAGCTATTTCTATGCTAATGTTCAAGCGGGCATGTCCGTTGTAATACGTAATACCAACTAGGGATGTATCAGAGGCCATCTTGGTGGAGACAGAGGCACAGGTGCAAGGCTTGACCTCGCAGAGGCACAGGTTGAAAAATTGAAAAAAAAGATTAATTAAATATTTATTAAAGAAACAAAAGTAGTGGTAATCAAAATTTTGGAGAGGGAAACTATGTTTCACAAAAAAAATACAGTTTTGCGGGTTTGTCACCTTCTAGGCGATTTCATATTGGTGCATGCACTAAACTTTTTGGTTTCGGTGGGAAACCTTCAAACGGCACCGGACCTCTCCCCGGGAAAGTCGGGGAGTGTGGGATTTTTACCTCACCAAAACCACCCGCCCGGAGATCACTATCAGCTCATAGGGGTGGTCCCGTAGCAAAACCGTGAATCTTCGAGTAATATCTTCACCACATTAAAGGGTCTTCGCTTAGTTGAGGCCCTTTTTTCTTGTGGACCTATATATATATATTTTTTTTTTTGTTTTGTACTCTCGCAAACTAAACCTATAGCGATTTGGGTATTTTTTAAAGTAACTTGAGGATTTGCTCTCGGAAATCATCATTTGGTAAAGTTTAGCTGATGTTGAAGACCACAGATAGCCATCGGAACTACGCAATGATAAATATTTCACGGATTGCGATTCGATTATTTTAACACGGTTGCTAAGCAATTTATGCTCGTCACAATGCGTATGGTAAGTGGTTATTGAGGAGTTCTCCTGGTTCTTACCATGAGAACCGTTCGGTTCCAGCTACGCTTGCCGCGGTTGATCGGAGGATGGGTTACCATCTTTTTATAACAAGACCCCTCCGTGCCTCGGAAAGCAATTTAAGCCGTGGGTCCCGGCTGCCACTCATGGATCTTTAACAGTCATTACGGGTCGTCAGAAGCCCGAAAGTCTGACAACCAGTCATACCAAGGGGTATCGTATTACCTAATAACTGGGCTGTGGAGGTCAGATAGGCAGCCACTCTATGTAAAATACTGGTATTCAGCTGCATCCGGTTAGACTGGAAGCCGAACCCAACATAGTTGGGAAAAGGCTAGGCAGATGATGATGATTTTTATGTGACTCATAGTTTTAGGAAAGGAAAAATAAAGTTCTTGGAAGTACTTGTAGATTTATTCCAAAAAAAGTCGTTATATTAATAGTGCTGTAGGATTTGCCTAAAAAGATCGTCGAGGCTAAAGTAATATTAGTTCAGGACTACCAAAATTCATGCATAATCGATGAAGCTAGGAGTTTCAAGGGAAATTCAAAGAGTTGACCAATTGTGCGTGAAGTTAATGAAAGGCACTTTTTATATTAAATCGTTTTTATGAAGAAAAATAGACGATGAAAGTATATAATAATATTTTAACTAGTTTGAGCTTTATGCCAAAAGATTTTTTTTTATGTCAGTTTACTGTATTTTTTTTTAGCCTAACCACCAACCCGCACTGGACCCGCGTGGTGGATTATGGACCACTTCCTCTCACAGAGAGGAGACCAGTGTCCCAGCAGTGGGAACAGTATAGGCTAAATATAAGGGTTAGGCACTTTTGCCCGACCTGAGAATTGAACGTTCTGGGTTCAATTATCATCCATTCAAAATTAAAATAATTAAAACAATGTTGCCCCTATTACTGCGATGGGTTGCAATCAGAACCCATTTAATTATTTTTTACGAAATTATTTTGTAACATCTCTATGAAAACACACCTCTTCAATATCTAACAACCCATTCGATATGCTCCAAAGTGAAGATCTGCTATAAAAATCCTTATAAGTTTATGGGTCGTAACTTCTACCGCTTTTACCTATTGATTTACACCGCTATTTTAGTTATGCCTGTTAAACGTTATAGTCCATACTAAAATTTTTAGACAATTTTACGAGTAAAGGTTACGTTAGAGATAAAATAAAATCGACCTTTTTGCTCCTGGAGAGTCCGGAAAGGTGGCGAATCGGTAAAATGATGACATAAAAAAAAACATAGCACACATATCAAATCGGAAAGGGATCGTCATAGTATCGCCTTTCGCCTCGCCGTCAAAAAGGCATCAACTTAACGTAAGCACGTTCCACCAAAGCGGATCAGCAGCTCCGATACGTCGACTCGGCTCCAAAGGTGGACGAAGAGACGTAAGCTGTCAACTACGCAATAACACTAAATCGTTAAGAACTCGATGAGCATCAGCTGCAACTATTTATTAAAAAGCACACTTAAATTTTTCCAAGTCCAAATAACAAGTCTACTGAAATCCTATTCAAAGGGTTCATTGGTCTATTCGATGTTCCAAACAAGAGTGGTGATAAATTAAATTCATTGGTTCATGTTTCAGATAAATTAATACCACGCTCTCCGAATAAAACAGCCTATGAATGATGATGACACCGCCGCTGTTGACGCTCCGACAATCATTGCAAGATCAATCACAATCATTGCAACAACACACGATCGCATCCGTGTCGTGTACACGTGAAATAAACACGAAACAGCAAAATTTCCATTAAATGAAGTATGCAAGGCCAGAGGACAAACATTCCTCACTCACTTCACACAACTCCGCGCAAAATGTATAAAAATTCATCATAAATTTCACTTTCGAGAAACTCGCAAACGTTGTTGAGATACTCTCGAATTCACTCATGGAGCCAAGACGTAGTTGAAAATGCTTCCAGAGTTAATATTGACATTAATGAATGTGCCAGGCAAATACCTGAGAGTCAAACGGAATCGCGAACGAAGGGTATTTCGAGTGCCTAGGAAATTTGAGGATTGCGGCTGAATGTATTTCACGTTGAAGTGTCTGCTTATATGTAATATTTACACTGCGAGTGAAAATTTGATTGACGTCAAAGATTATTTTGGGGTAAATTGAGTATGACGGCGTTTTCGCAAACTGTCAACATTTTGATGTAGGTAATAATTCAAAGCCTTTTTTTACATCAGTCAGTCATCATACTCGCAGTAAGTTAAAAAAAGGTAATGTGCTACTATTAGGTACACATAGAGGTACTGTATAGTGCTGTTTGATTTTTTTTTTGCCAAGCGTATTGTAGAAAGACTATAATAGTTATTTATGCATCTGTTGTATAATAAGGGGTATTAAAACACGAATGTGGGTTTATCACATGGGTGTTTTAATACCTAATTATGTACAGTTGCATACAAGACTTTATCTACACCCATGATATGAACCCTATAAAAAGGTTCTGAAACAGTTTTTTAGAATACTAACATCGAACAAAAATGGCGGACGGCGGGATACGACGTGAATTCGAATAACCTGTAAGTTCTTTATTTTAATTACGGCGCACGGTGGGCTGGAAATCGGCTTTCATAGACATAGGGATTTCAATTTGCAAGTGCCTGATTTTTTGCCGGATATCGCTTCTATTAGTCATTACTATGTACAAAAATGACACCCGAGTTAATTCTGCCCAAAAACGAAGGATATATAATTTTTTTACGAAAAATTTGTATGAAGCTAGTATGAAAAATCGAATTATCTCCTAAACGGCATGTTTAACCGTAATATCCTTGGAGGTGGTCATAGTGCTAATTATTTATGATTTTTTGGTTGCCGATTTGACGAAAAATTTAATGCCGTTTTTTTTTTAAAAATCGTCAAAATATTTTTATTTATTTTTACATGTAAAACGATCCCTTTTAGTGTCCAAGTTAATAAGTTCGATATGTTATTAACCCAAATATTAAGAACACACAAAACAAGAAAAATTAAATAAAAAAATTGCTGTTTTTTGACACATTTTTATTAATTTAAATAAAAAAAGATTATCAAACTCTTATTTAAGTAACACATAAAGTTATATTATATACAAAATAATTTAATTCAAGGAATTAATACTAAGCATTTGTAAAATAAAGTAAAATAATAAAAAAAAGACAAAATATCATTAAATATTACAAAAAAAAACCCAAACACACTCAAATACAAATTTACAAATATGTACATATATATTTTTTTTACAAATTTTCCTTATCACTCTCGTTATCAGACTCCAATTCTGAGTCAGCATCCAGATTGGATATGTCCAAAAACTCGAACTCAGTTTCCTGAAATTGAATTAAGTCGAGAGTTTCAGCAAAAAAGCTCTGCTTTTTCTTGGCATCTAACTTAGGCCTTTGTGCACTTAGCAAAGGATCCGAAGAAACAACAAGCATATTTAAAATGTCTTGATTGGAATCCTGCCTACTTTTTTTCCGCGAATGATGTTCTCGAAACCTCCTAAAATCTTTGTTTCGAAACTCTGAGGCTTCTTCCGAGAGAGTCCCAATCGGCACAATATTATTTTTCTCGATTATGTCAGCCCCATGGATTAATAATTTATGAACGGTTGACGACATGGTAGTACCAGTCGTATAATAATACGTACTTTTCTGCTGTTTGGCGGGCATAATCTCTAAATTTTATTATATCGACCTGCTCTCCAGATGTAATTGCTTGTAAAATTACAGCAAATCTTTTGATGAGGTCTTCATCCAAACCGGTTATAGCTGCGGTTTTATTAGGAACAATATTTGCTCCCAACCAATTCTCGTACTTTCTCCTGAAATTATCAAGGAATCGGTTGGATTTCTGCCACCTTTGTAAAGCGGCTCGCGTAAATCTCCGACAAAATTGTTTGAGAACAACATGATCTTCGTCAGACAGGCAATCGCCTAAGCGGGATACAACTGCATTGAACAATACTTCATGATCAAATGAAGTACTCTCACTTCGTAGTTCCATTCTAAGATTTTATAGTCGCAGATTTAGTGTTAGCAGTTACACAGTTGTGAACAAACTAAATTATAAAACAAAACTTTAGCCCTTTTATTGCAAAACGCCAATAATTAGGTAACTACCCTCATTAGTTATCTCCTCATTAGCTAATGAAAATTTATAATTGTCACTAACTATTCTTAGAACTCATAGCACTGCTAATTAACAAATTAGCTTACTTATCAGGAAAAGTTGAATATAATCCATAGTTGGCATTGTCGTGAGATATTGAAAATCATTAAATCACCTATAAAGACTCATTAGAAGACCTAATCAGTGTAGTTACTTAATCACTTCTTTTCGGACTCATTAGAAGAGTAAACAATTGGTAATTTGGTTGTATGAAAAGTTTTAAAACTCATGATGTGTTGATAAATATCTAGCTCAAACATAGTTGTCTACGTGTGGGTGTACTATAAACCTCTGCCAACTCCTTCGGAAATATAGGAGTGATGCTATTTTATGTAACGTGTAGTTAAAAGTCCGTGTTCTTCAACATAAACACTAAAAGGGATATTTGGGTTAATAACATATCGAACTTATTAACTTGGACACTAAAAGGGATCGTTTTACATGTAAAAATAAATAAAAATATTTTGACGATTTTTAAAAAAAAAACGGCATTAAATTTTTCGTCAAATCAGCAACCAAAAAATCATAAATAATTAGCACTATGACCACCTCCAAGGATATTACGGTTAAACATGCCGTTTAGGAGATAATTCGATTTTTCATACTAGCTTCATACAAATTTTTCGTAAAAAAATTATATTTCCTTCGTTTTTGGGCAGAATTAACTCGGGTGTCATTTTTGTTCATAGTAATGACTAATAGAAGCGATATCCGGCATAAAAACAAGCACTTGCAAATTGTAATCCCTATGTCTATGAAAGCCGATTTCCAGCCCACCGTGCGGCGCTGTGGTAGTGAAACGCGCGTGCATGACAATGTTCTTTTTTTGAAAAGGAGTTGCATTATGAAATTTAGTACAACATTAAACAGTCGTTTGGATGATATTATGGTTACTATGACACTGGTTGTTTTAATGTTGACAATAAGCTAACTGTTTCAGAAACTTTTATAGAGGATTTATAGCATGGGTGTAGATAAACAATTATTAAGTCTCTACCAGCTATAATTTATAGCATGGGTGTAGATAAACAATTATTAAGTCTCTACCAGCTATAATTAAATTTTCGTCCAACAAACACTTTCGTATACCCAAAGAAATAATTCCTTTCTATTCGCGATATTCCCATTCTCTATTTGATTTCCCAACATTAATTCTATGCACGTAATTTTGAAGGCATTGATACAATGCCTTTTTATCTAATAAATCGTCTAACGATGTTACCGGTCGATGTGATCGGGTGAGCTTCCGCTCACCCAATTTTGTTTGAGGCCTCATCACACACAATAAGAATGAAACCGACCGATCCCATCGACTTGAGGGGCACTCTTCGAAAGTAATTCTGTTTATTAACTTTAACTTGAGGGAAACGAACGATTTCTTTTGTTTGAAGGAGATTTCGTATGCGTTATTAAATGGATATTATTAGCGTCCGTTGATACTGTTTCACAACAGCTCTTATTGTTAGTGTCCTATAAAAACAGGGTCAAATTAAATTAGCTACCGATACTCTGCAGACGTGATTAAAAATAAAAACGATTTGATGTTTTTTTTTTTTGTAAGGGGTCAACGGCCAACGGCCGCTGGTAGTGTTGTTACTTGCAGTATGAGTTGAGAAAATTTGTTTGGGTTTCACTAGCTAATTTAATTTGACCCTTTATACTTACATAAATTTCTTCTTAGCGTGTCGATGGCAAAATTTAAGTTTTTTGTCTTAAATTGGTTTGGCCAAAATTCAGCAACGCGGATAGCGTTCGCTCTCTAGCTCGCTCTATAGTGCAGGTGACCATGCGGTGATATTTTGATATTAAATCATTCTACTGTATAATAGTCTTCAAAAATATACCTGGGTAGGTTGACCTTAACAACCTTAGTTATTTTTTTTTAGCATATACACAAAGACACAACGTTTATAATATATATAGTGTATCGTTATATTATTTAGTCTATCTAGCACAGCAGAAAGATAAACAAAAACATTTACAAAATAACGCTAGCACACGACTAGGACTGTAGGAGACAACAGTGATTATAAAATTAAGCATGCCTCGGCCCTGGAACATACGCCGATGGCTGGCACGTTGCGTGACTACGGCGCGTGACGGTCAAATAAAAGGTAAGAGAAGGTCCATTCATATTATCATTTGTTTTTTATTTGTTTTGTATTCATTGACATTTTTTTTTTTACTGGTATTGTGCCTAATTCCGAATGTTTTTGAATAATAAGTGTATATTTAATAATGATAGTAATGTTGCTTAGTGAATGGAATGCTTTTTTATGTTTTTTGTCTAGTAAATGTATTTTATGAAATCATGCCGCAAGGTAAAATGTATCGGGACTCTCATATCAAATAACCATCATATTGTATACCTACATTATTGGCAAATAAATGATTTATAATTTCTAATTTATCGTTTTGTAGGCATTATGTTAACGCAAACCTGAAAAAAGTTCTAAGACAGAAAACTCGCATAAACATATCACCAAATAAACTAAACACACGTTGTTTAGTTTATTTTAGGCGATATTTTTATGGGAGTCCCAATAAATATATATTTTTTTTAAAGGTCTAATAACTAATAATAACTACGTTTTCGGAGGCCCATTATTGAGTGTGCAAAAGGGTTAGTAACCGTTATTGTTTCCACCCGAAATATTAAATACTTTATAATCCCGTTTTATCAGACGTAATCGAGGTCTTACAGTCAAAGAAAAAACTATAAGCGATTATTAATAAGTACCTATCCCAGATCAAATTATTTTTATTATCACAAACAAAATCACAGTTTTCTAAATTTTACAATTAATTTCTTCACAATTACAAAAATATGATATTAATATTAAAAAAAAATACTAGTTAATTAAATAAACCTAAAAAGAATTAGGTACCTTGAAAAATATGAAACACGTTAGAAAATAATTCTAAATTTTATAAATCAACAGGTGTAAATGTTATAATTACAATATAATATTAATATACATAATTATTTTAAACACAAACAAATAAATATAACATTTTTTTTTAAATTACTGACTAAAACCCTTTATATTCCGGGGTAGCGGTAACCCTTTCGGACAATCCCGCTGCCCCGGCGGCATAGTTATCATTGAGCTGATTTCTTGCAGGAATCATTAATTTAGTCAATTTGATTCATAAAAATAGTACCTATTTTGGTGGTAGCACTTTTTCGCTTCACTATACTTCCTAATTATTAAATTTCGGGCGGGGTTCGAGAAATTTTATACCATATTTTAATTATAAAATTTCGGGAGGGAAAAAAGAACGAGGGGAATCAATACTACCCCGTGCAAGTCACCCCCTGGCATTTTATCTGTGTAATTTATATTGAACATAGGTCAGGCAGGTGCTATAGTTTTTCCATAGTCCTAGATAACCAGTTTACTTTAGCCCCCTAAGCCCATAATCCAATATCTTTGTTTCCGTATTTTAGAATAACCCTACACCAACCGGGGGTTGACCTTGGGTGCACTTGCATAGTGCGAGCAGGGATAATCATCGGCTGGTGCCTCATTTCATTGAAAACGTCTAACGGGCCTCTGCGAGTTGGCTTCGGCCCGTCGTACGCCTTCCAGAAGTCCGGGACGTTAGGGTTCCGAGACATGTCGAAGACACTTTCATTAATTTCATAAAATTTTATCCAGTTTTATTATGTGATTTAACCTAATTTTATGATTGTATGACATGTGTAATTATTAATATTGGTGTTCTCTGCTAACTTTTTAGACCTTTGTATCCTGCTTATGCGTATGAAGTTTCATTAAAATCGGTTCATTCATTTCGAAAAACAACGGCTTGAAAGTTTGTATGAAATGCCGTACGGCGTAAACGCTCTTAAATAACATTAGCAGGGATCGCTTACACTTCATGACCAATATAAATTTTCCTTCTACCTTTGCTATTTTGTTTACCCAATTGCCCTTCTGTATATTTTCACATTATGACATGACCCCACTTGTATTCTTGTCACGATCTCCTCATCAGTTTCGACCGCACAGAGCTTGTCCTGCACATTTAAATAATAAACTTTAAGTAAAAAATGAAGCTTGGAAGCATATTTCTTTTTTTTTTCTTCTAAAGTTGGGAAGATCTGGAAGCGGAACATAAAATTGAGAATATATTAAATACTTTTCAAGTTTGGGTTTAGTTTTTCTGTATTTCGTGATAAGATTTGAAAGCGATTGGATACGTCATTATCGTACGGTAGCATTTCTATTAAATACCTGGAATTTGAAGGTAACTATCGTTTTGCCGAGTCGTTGAGCTCCTTAAGTTTTGGGTTGATTACAGACAAATGCGTGAACTGATTGGACAGGTCCATTAAGTCAGTGTGATTCTTTCCTCAAAAGACCATGCCAGACATTAATCTGCATGCTCCTCATATGGCCTGACCAAGATTATGTCTGCACTTTAAAAAAGATTGTGACCTCTGAGTTTGTTTTGGTTTTTCTTTTTAGTGTAGTCAGGAAACATCGAACTCATCTAGTTTTAAAACATGAAACAACATCATAGTGTTTTTGATTTAATTTACGGAAATAAATATAATTTATCATTCAATCAACTCAGCCTATCGCAGTCCACTGCTGGACATAGGTCTCCCCCAAACTGCGCCACAACACCCTGTCCTCCGCCTTCCGCATCCAGTCATCATCAGTTATCATTATCATTTTATATTCCTTACTTTAGGCCAGTATTGAAACGTTTAAGCCAAACTAAAAGTCTCCCTATAACCTACTGTTGACCAGTAAAGACTTACTAAACTATTGGAATCCAGACAGATTCAGATATTTGAACAAACCTTGAGCAAGAAAAATACAGTCTCTTAAAAAGAAAAAAGTCTAGTCTAAAAAAACTTTATATTTTCTTTAACTTCAAAGGATCTTCGAAAATTAAGTCATATCTTACCTTTTGCGAACAGAAAGACCATATCAAATTATCAATGATTCTTTCAACGTCGATTTCAAATCAGGATATCGTAAATTCTGGAACCTTTAGATACCTTATAAGAAAGTTTCAGTAAAATCGAATTAAGTATACCAATATAATTTAGATCATCTTTGGATCATTCATATCCTCATTTCCTGGCAAAGAATTTTACGACATCATTCCCTTATCACAACGGGGCAGGCTTGAAATTCTAATTTTTTATTATATTACACCATTTATAAGCAAAGTTGAGGTATATTCACGTATTAAAGTAAGATGAGAATAGTATTTTTTTTTGCGATATTTTCTGCTGAGGAAAATAAATCTGTATTTTTGTGGGTTTGTTTAAATCGAATTATTTTCCATTATAAACAGAACTATCTTAATTATATGTGCATATTTAACGTCATGTGGTTAAGCTACAATTTCATAAAGTTGTGGTAAGATTGTTAAGCTATATTTTTTTACCAATTTTATTTCCTACGGACTTTTATTCAACGATATTATTAGTTCCATGGATGATCGAAAATTATGGTAAATTTATGAGAACGAAATATCATATTTATCTACCACGTATTTCAGAAACTTGTGAAAAAACGTATAAATAAACTGCAAAACCGTGGATATCAAAAAAACTTAATAGATTCAAGAGATGCCTATTTTCTGCACGACTCGTAATGCCAAGCATTAGAGAGTGCTTTAGGAACAAAATTTATTTTTGCCTCCTTTCTGCAACTGTTTCTACTTATTCCTGCTAGTACACAGAACCTACTTAATTTACATACCATTGTATATATAATTGAATGGAGATTAAATCTGTACATTAAAAAAATTGATATGCAGCAGAAACGAAAAGAACATCAAAATATAAAAAAAAAACCCGTCAATCAATTGTGAAACCTGAAAACATTGTAGCTTGCGAAAAAATCAATTATTTAACTGAGTAATTGTTTTTGTAACAGGTTCTTTTATTCAAAGTAGTTTAATTATAATTAATAAAATACTAACTAATATAATATATCTATGGTTTCTTATACTATCAAATTAGCATTATGGGTTGTGCACTTTTGGATTTTACAAATTAATAATAGTCCTCCAGAGAGACTAGCCATCGGCGCGGGAGATATTATAGTGCAACAAGTATGTGCGCAGTCACAGGTGCACTCTCTCATCCCTCATTCTCATAGTCCGACGGGACGATCCGCTTAGACCGGAGTGAGATCTGTCGCAGGACCAAGGGCTTAACGTGCTTTCCGAGGTACGGGGGTATCACACCGCCAACTTCCAAACTCCGGGCTGTTACTGAAAATTCCCTTATGGAAAAACCCAATAACGCTTTTCCCGACCCGGGAATCGAATCCAGGACCCCACGCTCAGCAGTCGCGGTTGCAACCAACGGACCAACGGGGTAGTTATTGAAACGGGATGTTAAGAAGATAAAATGACAACAATCCCAGAGGTAATAAGAGCTAGGTACTGCTACGATATTCCATATAACAGATAAAAACAAAATCATTGTAAAATCCTGTTTGCATTACGTCATTTTAATGATACACTCCGATCGCGTGCTTTTCCAAGCCGCTACTTATTTCATAGTTCACAAAAGATAAAATAAATGCTCTATTGTTACAGTGCTAAACAGTTATATGAAATTGTCCTATTTCGTGAGTAATCAAATCATTAATTTTAAAGCCATTCTATAGAATCCTAAACTGACCACCGTTTTGATAGCTTTAAATGACGAATTTAAATGTTTAATGCTTCCGAGTTCAATTATATCAAGGCTGTGATTTTGGTGAGGTCGTTTGCAAATAAAATTGCAATCTAAACATGTAGTTGTTAAAGCAGTTACACAAATCATCATCATCATCTGCCTAGCCTTTTCTCAACTATGTTGGAATCGAATTCTAGTCTAACTTGGTGCAGCTGAATACCAGTTATTTTACGTGGAACGACTGCCTTTTTAACCTTCACATCCCAGTAACTGGGTAATACATTAAGTGGAGCTAAACAAATATTGGAAAATATATCTTTAGTAGGTTAAGATCAAAAGATCAATGATCAAAACGGGATTGAAGAGATTATTTTAATGGACAGTTTATATGTATTTTTAATTCTGTTTCTAATTCGGGAGTTTTATAATCGCAATGCGTATGACGGTCACATTATTCTTTAGATTAGATTCATTTGGGTCTTAAACGCTCATCAAACATCAGAAGCTACAGTGCCGTTACGGCAGTTAAGGCCCTCTTGGAAAAATTATGCATGCATGCATGCATGATTTAACAACCTTGCAGCATAGTGACCTTCAATCATGCTAGTTTTCGATGTATGCAATGGCATTAAAAATAGTAAAGTTCGGTTAGGTTAGCACAATATCCTCTCAAAAACACATGGACGGCCAAATACTCAATTTTAACACATACAAATTTTCTGGCATTTAGGCAGCGCTGTCAATAATTATGGATATATGCATGTATAAATATATGAACACGATTATATTATTCATTGCCAGTATCAAAATTGAAATCAATATGTATCGTTTTGTAGTTTTGAGTGTCGTTATTATCACTATTTCGGTAAGACGTTATACTTAATTAATATGATAAATTCAGAATTATGATAGTATTTCGCTCGAAAATTATATATCTACTCCTTTTCACTTACAGGCTGACCTCATGGACAAGACACAATGTGGAAATCTGTTCTACCCTGTAAGTAGGTACTATACATCAACATCTTGTTCCATTTGGGAAAAATTGTGGTACAAAACTTATCCTACGTTCTACAAAAGCTTGTGTTGTTTTCCTAATGATCAATCCTTCTATTGCTGTTTTTTTTACTAAAGCCCTAGTAAATTATTCTTTCAAGTTTGTTACTTGCACTGCCAGACATAATATTGCGGAAGGGTTTATGTTGTTGGATGCACAACAACATCAACTCTTCCGCAATATATCTGGTCTTCAGACTCATGTTTAATTATTAAATGCCTGATATTTTAACTTCCACTTTTGAACACTCAAATCATTCCCAAATAAGTACAGAAACTTGCCTACAATACGTCCACCTACTTAATGAAAATCTTAAATTCACTTACTGACGACAACGCACAGTCTATACAGCTGAGTCAAGAAAGCATGAGTACAGACACTTGTGCTCAAAATTCGTTCAAAGTGCTCACTTTCACTATAAGTATAAGCGACTCCCCAATAACAAAAACTTAAAAAAAAAAAAAACAACCGACTTCCAAAAAAAACTACAAAGTGATAAATAACTTTTATTTCGGAAGTCGGTGTCGTTGGTTCTGCATTTTCGTTTATTGACACCGACTTCCGAAATAATTTGTAGTTTTTTTTGGAAGTCGGTTGTTTTTTTTGTAAAAAAGTTTTTATTTTGCACTTTTTTTAAGTTTTTTTTTTTTAAGTTTTTATTTTTCACTTTTTAGTGAGAGAGTTTGTAATTTATCTAAGTTACAATAGCCTAACGTCAACTGCTTATCACCTTTTACAAAATATTGCTTTTCCCGATGTTGGGACGTTAATTTTTGAGGAGTTCTCCTGGTAAGAACCTGAAGAACTCCACTCCACCACCACACGCATTGCGACGAGCATAAATTGCTTAGCAACCATATTAAAGTAATCGAATCGCAACCCGTGAAATATTTATCATTGATTAGTTCCGATGGCCGTCTGTAGTCTTCATCATCAGCTCCACTTTACCAAATGATGATTTCCGAGAGCAAATGCTCAAGTTACTCTAAAAAATATCCAAATCGCTATAGCGATTTGGATATTTTTTTAACCCTCAAATTTTATTGGCAAACCTATAGGTTTGCCAATAAAATTTGAGGGTTTCCCTCGATTTCCATGGGATCCTCTCATCAGATTCCAACTTGCTGACAATGGGACCACCTTGGGAGTATACCCTTCAAGTTACTCTAAAAAATATCCAAATCGCTATATGTTTGCCAAAAAAAGTTGAGGGTTTCCCTCGATTTCCATGGGATCCTCTAATCAGATTCCAACTTGCTGACAATGGGACCGCCTTGGGAGTATACCCTTTCAAACATACATAAAGTCGAACATATAACCTCCTCCTTTTTGGAAGTCGGTTAAAAAGTGAGCAAAGTTACTACACTGCACAAAGGATATTTGAAAATTGACCCCCTAAAGAGGTTCATCATAATCATGTCAGCCGAAACACGTCCACTGCTGGACATAGGCCTCCCCCAAGTACCTCTACTTCGACCAGTTCTGTGCTTCTCGCATCCAACGGGTTCCTGCGGCCTTCACAAGGTCGTCGGTCCACATTGTGGGAGGCCTTCCAATCTTCCGGTACGCGGTCGCCACTCCAGAACCTTTTGGCCCCATCGTCCATCTGTTCTGCGAGCAATGTGCCCTGCCCACTGCCACTTAAGTTTGGCAATTCTTTGGGCTATGTCGATTACCTTGGTTCTTCTGCGAATCTCCTCATTTCTGATTCGATCACGCAGGAAAACTCCAAGCATAGCCCTCTCCATTGCCCTTTGGGTGACTTTTAGCCTTCTAATAAGGCTCATTGTGAGCGACTACGTTTCAGTGCCATATGTCATCACAAATTGTATATAGAGGTTACATAGTAATTTTTGCCTATGGGAAATCCCATTTGTCGCATGGCTTGTACTTTCTTTATTTCTAAGAGCCATGTTGATACTGTAAATGTTGCATGCTTTTGTTTTAGAATATAATGCGTTGTTGCCAGAAGAATTCTGACACTATATACAAGCTCGTCATGTCAGATGACTTAAGAGAATGCTTTGAATTATCGAAGGACCCTGTTTCAGTAAGTGTATTGATGTTATTATTTCTTATCTAATGTTATTACTCGTATGTGCGCATAAGCCACAAAGGAGAAGCTTCTTCCGTTTATTTTAGTTATTCTTTTTTTTTTGTAGCATAAGCATAATCAGCCTATGTGTTCTTCCCACTCCTGGGATATAGACTTCCTCTCTGAATGTGACAGTGGGCCAGCCTCATGTCCTAAAATTTTTGGTTGTAGATCGTAGGTTCGAAACCAGAGAGGCGCTTTATTTTGTGTAAATTATTTAATCACCACTGCTCTCAAAACGTTGGATGATTTTTCAGTGTAAACGTGAAATATGTATAGCCAAAAAGAAAGGTTTTGCCACAGATGATAATAAAATAGACTTGATAAAACTGGAAGAACTTATGACCAAAGACTTTGGATCCGACGCAGCGCTGCTGGCAGATGTGAAATCTAAATGTCTCAATGGTGATTTCAATTCATATGCACCTCCGGACTTCTGTGACTTTATGAAAATGAGACACTGTGTTTCAGTGCAAATGCTTAACGTAAGTAAAACATTTTCCTAAGGAATGCAATAAAGCCAAAGTCAAAGTGTTTTATTTGTTGAACAGTATAAAAATAGATGTTTGAAATAGAATAGGTACAGAGATCTCTGTTTTGGCGATAACTCCTTACAAATATCAAGAAGGTAACACGAAATTATAATTAAGTATTAAAATTTTTGTTAAAAGTAAAATGAAAAGCTAACAGACATAAATTATCCCCATATCCTCTATCAAAGTTAACAAAATTGCATACAATATTTGTTTAGAACATAAAAGTGTTAGAAACATAATAATATTTCATATGTAAAAGTACAAATTTTAAATATTATTATATTTACAATTGACAAACATAATCACAGATTAAATTCTGTGCATTTGATTATTCTTAACGCACACATTTATCGACATATCTTGCATTATCTTCTAGATATTCATTAATGGAATGAAATGCCTTTTGAGTTAGGAAGTTATTTAAATATTTTTTTAAATCATTTATCTCGTGTTTTCCTCATAAAGGCTCCGGTATTTTATTGTACAATCTGGGTGCCATGCCTAGAAAACTTTTTGTGTAAAAAGCTGTGTTGGTATTAGTGCGAATCTCATTGTTGTGACGTTTCCATTTCAAAAGTTTGATTTCACGAATACTGCTGTCTCATAAATTTATAAACAAGGAAGAGTTATCAACTTATACTTTAAAAACAATGGCAAGCAACTGTCAGTTGATTTTAGCTTGAAGACAGATCGTAAACAAAATTTCTATGCCTTGAATGCGATGAGTTTATGTGAAGAATTTCCATAGCTTAAAGTAGATATTATGTAGACATTGTACGATACTAGGATGACGGACTCATTTACAATTTTTCTCAAGTCATAAAGTGCATAAGAGTATTGATTTAACTTTTTGCAGATAATATCAATGTGATATTTCCAAGATAGATGAATATCTAAATGCAGTCCTTAAAACCTGGCCATACCTGACATAAAATCAGGCCTGTATCCCCCAACGGGTATATAAAATAGACCCACATTTCGCCAGTAACATTTAAAGTCCCTTGTAATACGTGACGGACGCGAGCCTTTTCCCATCAATTGGGCACGAATCTAGTCTCCGGGCTGAGACATTCCAATTGGAAATACCCAATAACACTTTGCTCGACGCGGGAATCGATCTCAGTACCCCAGTCAGGAGTGTAGCGCTTGCGACCACTAGATCAATGACACAGTCCCAGTAATTTTCTAGGTTACTCTCAAATATCCAATCTATTATGACACAGACTCATTCGCAACATTACACACGACGTTTTAGCGTCATCTTATTTCATTTCCTCAATTCCACATATTCTGTCGTCATACTTTATTTCTATTATTCTACATAACAGTGATGTCACTAATTTTTGTTTTTTAATCGCAGCACTGCCATGGATGGAACGAAAACTCCGAATGCCAAGAAATTAAGCGATTAGTAGCAGAATGTACAAAAATTATTACGTGAAAAAATTTTCTGATGGAAAGAGACCGCGAACGGATAGGGAGTGATCGAAATTACTGATTAAATTAAACGGGAGCAATTCAATTTTGTTTTATTTTCGACATTCTTCATAATATGTAGTCAGATTCGTATTGTTGGTACTTACGACATATTTACGATCAGCCAAACTATTCTGTAAATATCTCACCGTGAAACTTGGGTGACAGTATCAATGCCTAAGCTAGCATCAAGTCGAATGACAGCTGGTTCGTGAGCTGGAATTAAAACGAACACAGATGAATCGAATTGTACACAGTGTGTCTGAAAGCATGCGACAGATTGAATCAGTGCAACACGTATGGGTATTATTATGTGAAGATTTTCTTAGTAACTCACTTATTTTTTTCCGGTTGCCGGTTTCGTAAATATGCGTGCACTTAGTGAGGTGAAGTTTGGTTGTAAATGTGTGCGTGTGAGCGTGTACGTACAGAGCGGAGGTGTAGTTTTGGCATACTTCACTGTATCGTTCTCAGCGCTCTGTTTTGGTTTTTTATTTTGTCTGAGATTATGGGTATGTAAATAATAAAACCACACACTCATCTGCCTAGCCTTTTCCCAACTATGTTGGGGTCGGCTTCCAGTCTAACCGGATGCAGTTGAATACCAGTATTTTACACGGAGCGACTGCCTATCTAAAAAAATAAATAATAAAACCAATTCTATCTAAATAATGTTATCCTTGGTAATGTTTGCAACCGCAGAGAACTATTTTTCATTTCATAGTATTTTTGAGAAATACTATGAAATAAAAACTTATTTTTCTAGTCGATAAAATGCGTATTTACGCAATATTCATTAACCCCAACTACAGATCCCTTCACTGCGCGTCTCCCTTGACGCTCTAGGCTGGTTAATTCTTAAAGACACACAGACAGCACTGTTGCCTTTTTTAAACCTGATTATTATTATTGCAATTACTCAATACAGTCAGTGTAACAATTTTATGGTATTTAGATAGCGCTGGACATACAATTATGGTATTATCGTATATATATGGTCATGATTTTATCTTTTAGTGTCAGTGTTTAGCATTTGGTCAGCATGTATCGTCTTGTGATCTTGAGCATCGTTATTGTCGCAGCCTTGGTAAGATAAATAATGGTTAATTTCATAAATTCTTTGACGCCAAAAATACCACCGTATTTATTTTGTAACCAACTTACCTCATCATCCTAGCTTTATTCCAACTATGTTGGGGTCGGTTTCCAGTGTAACCTAGACATAACTATGTATACAACATTATTTTTAGTTTAAGCGAAACCTGAATATAGTTTGTTCAGTATATGTATTTTTACACCATATTATACTTTGTCCCAAAAATATTTAATCACTAGTTAATTACAATAAAATCGCCGTACAGTTAGGTACCTACTGCCAAACTATTATCAAGGAGCGTACGATGCTGGAGGAGCATAAACCATGGTCACCCCGCGCCGCGCCGCGCCGCAAGGTGAGCATGTTTTTGAACGGACAACCATGTAACATAACAATCTTATAACTTTGTGATTTCTCATGATACAGTTTTGAAATTATGTACATAGATTCTTTACATAAAAATACTAGACACGTGTTTCGGATTTTACATATACTAAAAATAATGTTGTATAGTACAATTTATAGGAAAGCTACAATATGACGAATGTATTATTATTTACAGGCTGATGTAGACAAGAGAGAATGCGAAAAAATATTTAGTCCTGTATGTACACACCTTTAAAACTAGCCGTGTCACGCGGTTTTACCCACATAAGTCTTATCTTATATCCTAATTCAGGTCATGGTCCACCCATGTACCAAATTTCATGCAAATCCGTTCAGCCGTTTTAGCGTGAAAGCGTAACAAACAAACACAAAAAATCAAATCAATTCTTTAAAAATAAATGTATATTGGTTTCATTTATTTAAAAGATTGATCCTTATATAATATATTGCATAATATTGTTTTAGCACTGAACGCATTGTTGCAAGAAAACTTCCGACCTTCAGGATAAATTCTTGAAGTCAGAGATGTACAAGGAATGCTTTCAAGTCAACATGGAACCAGCTTTAGTAAGTTCGTTGATAGTTGATATGATATCATACAATCTTAGAAGTAGGATGCCTAATGTGCAGGCCAAAGATGGCTGCTATTTAAATTATGGCAAGAAACCCGGTTAGCTCAAAGGGGTTAAGCATAGATTATTTGGAAAATCTTGGCCAGTTTACTCCAATCAAGAACGGCCTTCGAATTCAATTTATTTTCAAATGTAGAATTTCTTCTAGGAAAGTTTCAAAGTGTCGAAAAATATAAATTCCAAACAGCTGGATGGAATTTATTTTCCAAATTATTGAAGGCGCTTTTTCTTGTTTTATTATTATGTTTTCCAGTGTGAGCACGACCTATGTGTAGCTAAAAAGGGAGGTTTATTAACTGATGATAACAAATTAGACAAGAAAAAAATGGAAGAAGTTATGAATGAGGAGTTTGGATCCGAAACAGATCTGATGAAAGATATCAAATCAAAATGTTTTAATGGAGATATCGTGAATTATGGACCACCAGAGTTTTGTGAGTTTATTAAAATGAAGCTCTGTATTTCCGCGCAAATGTTGAATGTATAAGTTGCAGCAAAGCAGAAAAACCCAATTTACACGACGCAAGTTTGAAGGAACAAATGACCTGCATCGTCTAAACACTATTTAGACAGTGAAATTTTTAGTGATCCTTCAAACCATGGTATGCCATAGGCAATTAAATCGCACCATGTAATATAAGCATGAAACATTTTAATGATACATGTAAGAGAAAGTCTTACAATGGCTGATTTTATTAACTTAGATATAATCCTTTATCACGTCTCACAGTTTGTATTATGGTAAAGGGTTAGAAAAAAAATCCTGGGAAAAACAAAGAAAGAAGGAAAGTGTTTCTTGGGACTTACAGAGGAGGATGGAGGAAACCAAATACATAAAAATTAACAGTATAAAAAAATATTAAAACATAAAATTAATTCAAAAGGCATCTCAGCATGGTGCGGCGACAAATAATCTGATAAGCCCGCTGGTTTTGGTAAAATCAGCCCTAAGTATTTTTTTTGTGCGTTTATAAATAAATATCTAATCCATCATTGCACACTATCAGTAAATCCACTCTTTCTTTTTCTGTTTGTTCACAGCATTGTCCCGAATGGAACGACAATGGAGCTTGCAAAGAATATAAGGGATTAGTGCAAGAATGTATAAACACTATTTTCTGATCTAAAAGAGACTGTGAACAGACAGGGATCGATGGATATTAAATTAAACTGAAGCACTGTAAATCTGTTTTATTCTAGACGCTTTATTAAAGGTTATAATAAGTTCGATTCATTTGTTAATTTATCTACTTAATGATCTCAAACGGCGAAAATATTCCAACCTGATTGGGAGTTATATGTCCGAACCGTTTGGAGTTGAAACACTAGGGCCATGGGGTCCGAATGCTCACTTGGTTTTTCGAGTTATCGCCAAGCGGTTAGTCGACTCTTCACGTGACCAGAGGGCTGGCCTATTTCTTGGCCAAAGAATTAGCATCGCCATACAACGTGGCAATGCTGCCAGTCTTTTGGGCACTGTTCCTGTTGACAGCGATGCGGACGAATTTTTTGATGCCCTATGATTGTTTTGTTTATTTTTTCATAAACATGTTCATATTATTATTTTAAATGTTAGCCTAATGAGTAAGTGATAATAAATAATAATATTTGAACCTGATATTAGACTTTATTTAAAAAAAAATATAATCGAGTTCCTTCCTAGTCATGTGTATACGCATTTATAATAAAATTCTCAAAGAAATAAAATTGTTATCTAATAGTAACTCATTTAAAAACAAATTACTGAAATGGTTGAAAGAACACATGTTTTATGACATTAAATATTTTCTCAACAATAAATTATAAATTCCTGGACTTTTGTAATTGCAGATAATGCTGAGAGAAAACTATTTTTATTGTAATTGACTCTGTATCTGCGACATTGAAACTTAAATTGACTAATAATTATTATTTTGCATGCAATTGATACATATCCTGTATAGCTAAACATGCGGACTTTAGATTCATATCTGACTGTAACAATTTTATACCATGTTTAAGGCAAATAAAGACTTATCTTATCTATCTTATCTTCCTGCTAATTTACATAACATAATAATATTGTCCTTGAGTGCGTTTGCATAGTGCATACAGGGATAGTCGTCGGTTGGTGCCTCCACATCATTAAAAATTGTCTAAGGGGCCTCTGCGAGTTGGCTTCGGCCTCTTCCACGCCTTTATTCCAGATGTAGGAGATGATGACGTCATTAACTAAACATGATGCTGTAATACGTACATCTACTCGTACTAGATGATAATCCTGGATTACTATCGTAAACATTTCGACGGTAAAATTACAATTCCTTAGAAATAATGTTTGCGTCTTTCTCGTGTCCCCCGCTTCACTGTACCTTCTAATTATTTCCGTCAGTGTACCACGTGCTGTCATTGTGGTCGGGTGTCACCTGTGTACAGAGTTATAAGGAAGCAATATGAGCTCTGTGCCCGTCAAAAATGACAAAAAACTTGCATAAAATACCAAAGAGCCATAAAGTAAAAAAAAAAATATTTCTGCCCATGACATTTTCCGCGTGAAATTTCGACCCCCGACGTACCGCGTCGCGTAGCGTCGCCCGCTTGCGCTATTACTTTATTTGCGCGAAACATTGTTACTGACTTTTTTTCTTTTTGTCGGCTGCTAAAATGTCATTACGTCAATTTGCAGCTGTATTGTAAGTATATAAGTTTAACAAAATGTAAAAAAAATATCATTGTAATTAATGAGAGTGGAACTTACAACCACAGGTTTGTAAAGCAGTCATCGAAGTTGCTTTGATAAAAATTACAAAAATAGCCGTTCTTGTATATGTCATGATTGACTGTTTAGCCCCATAAAGTTATGGCGTGATGATAATCATTGAAAGGTTAAATTTGTAAATACCCTTGTAACAAATTGCGGTAAATTATAGACTGGCTAGACAAATAGGGAATTTTCATGCATTTTTTTTTTGTACCTGGTGGTGTTCTGTAGTTTCTGCCTACCCGTATGAGAAGAAGGCGTGAGTTTATGTATATATGTGTATATAAGAAGGTGGTTAGGTAGTATTTCAAAAGACACCGACAATTATTTTTTTTGTAATGTGCGTTTTGTTTGTGCAGAGTAAAAAATTTATCTTTATTTTTTTTTCTTTTCTTTTGAAATAAAGATCCTTAGCTACACGTGCAATTCTCTTTGGCGACAGCTTCACATCTACCAGTTCGTAGCGTATCCAGTAGGTACGTAGCGTAGCAGAAATATTCAGTATATTTGACGTTGTACAGACATTTCTAATTTTTCACCTCTTTATTAGTGGTTGTAATGGCAATTATATCACTTGGTTTTAGTAGGTTTTTATAAATTTTACTTTCCTTTTGATGGATTCTAATTTTGTAACTGTGAGGACTTTGTAGGCCTTTTAGACTTTAGATCTGTAGATGATTTTTTATATTATCAAGTACCTGGTACTTGTTGACAGGCTTACGCTGTCCTCCCATACCTATTGTAACTTGAAAACATTTTAAAAACCAACTATTTTTAAAAGAGTAACCGTGGAGTTTCTTGCCGGTTCTTTCCATAGGAAACGACCAATTGGAACCGTGCACCTAGCTTCTGAAGTTTCATAAGTGCCGATGTAGTTTTATGTGAAATAAAATATTTTGATTTGATTTGAGTAACAGACAAAAAAAAACTTTTTTCCCAGCAGGGAACCCCTGGAACTTTATTTTGAACGAACACTATGTCATAATAACAATTATGAATCACGGAATGGTACTCTGTAGTATGTTTAAAAACATGCAATGCAAGTCCTATAAAATCTAATACGTAAGCAAGTTACTTATTGCCTCTGACCACAGCCAGCTCCGCTCACGTGGAGTATATTGATAGATATTAATCTTATTTAATTTTTTTCATATTTAAGTACACATTAAACTCACGTGTAAATAGAACACAATGTCTATCCATGATAACTCTAACCGATAGTTATTGCGTTTATTACTCGAAGGCCATTTGACGTGATTCATGGATTTGTTCGCTGGCCAGCTGGAGCCGTGGGCAGGGCTTATAAAAATAAACATTAAGGGTCAACTCGAGGCGCCGCGTTTGAGGTGGTGTCTACTACGTCGAGCTACGCCGCGCTTTATCGCGCTGCCCACCTCACTGAATTCTGTGCCTTTTTGTGTAATAGGTAAAGTCTATAAATGTATTGCTATCTTGAAAACTACGCGCCGCGTCGTGTGTGAACTGACCCTAACAACACAGAAGAGTTTATACAGAATATAGTTCCTAATCTGGTTAGATATACCTACCTACCGAAAATCTTAAAAAGGTGGCAGGGCAGACGGGAGGCAGAAGGCAGAGTGCAGCATGTAGGATGATCAGCGGTTGCGCGATAATCAACGGCATTTCCCGTTGGCGTGGCCCCGGCATCAGTGTGGAGTCAGTGATAGAAAGCCAATCATTAAACTTTTCTGTTTCAGGCTCCACTTAATTTTTCGTACTTCTCCATAGTTCTTTTCTAAATAATTTCGTTGCGGGATCCAAGACAGTCCAGTTCTCGAGACTCGCCGAGCTTCATTGCCTATGTGCTCTCTGGTGGTCATCACTGTTGATGCTGGCCTTTATGAGTTAGGAATAGTGACAGTGGAAACAAAATTTTTACATATATACTTAAAAAAAGTATATTTAAATACGTTATGTCAAAAATCCAGTGTTCTTCAGAACACACAGACGGAAAAATTCTCATTTTTTTGACACACAAACGTGACAATAATAATTGCACTTGTAGTTATTACTCAATAGAGTGCTACAATTTTCTGGTAGTTAGACAGCGCTGGCAATAAATTATAGATTTGTCCTAGTATAAATATATGCTCTTGATTATATTTTTCAGTGTCAGTGTTAAACATTTGTTTCAACATGTATCGTCTTGTGGTTTTGAGTATTTTTGCTGTCACAGCTTTAGTAAGACGTTTTTTTTTTATGGTGATAAAATATTAAATCTGCTTCAGGATAAACCCGAAAAAGAATGAAAACTGAATTGTGTTCTAAATTATTTTATTTCTAAATTTAATGTCATTAAACATAAGTCCCTAAAGAAATTCAAAATAAGATTCATATTTTCTTCAAGTATTGCTTTGGCTAGCATATTATATTTTTTCCTTCGATAATTTTAGGGTTTGCACTTTATCCCTGGACACATTTTATAAATCACGTGTCATGTACAGTCAACAAAAGAGATAAGTATGCAGGATCGTCGAATATAGTTGAATTTTAGTAAGAAACGGTGTTCTCGAATAAAATTTTATTTTATTAATATAAAACAAACAGCTCATTTATCAAATTAAATTTCAGTCGACAACATCCTTCGATTTCTTAATAAACTTCAACTATAACCAACGATCCTGCATACTTATCTCTTTTGTTGACTGTACTGTTAAGGCACCTCTGCTTAAAACTATAGGAAAACAGGCATGTTTAAAAAAAAAACGTTACTTTTTATTATCATAATACGTATTATGCTGCTTGCGACTTCACTCGTCACTTCCTTTTCCCCCTTTTTTTTTTTTTTTTTTTTTTTTTAAGGATGGGAAATCATCAAATGACCCCTCCCGCTCTGGGTGGAGCGGAAGGGAGTGTCAGACTCTTACTGACTAAAACCCATCCGTGTTCCTTCCTTAGCCCTTTATATTCCGGGGCAGCGGTAACCCTTTCGGACAATCCCGCTGCCCCGGCAGGCTTCGGCCCTGACGGGCCCCTCCGTTCAATGCTGACATCTCTTTGAGGCGCGCGTGGAACACATACGCGCCGTCCGGCACGGGCCTGGTCCTGATCGGACGGCGAGCTACCCATTACTCGCCGTCCGCAGGCCCGCGCCTACGGTGGCCGGGAGTCGTCACGCGGCTCCCGACGCCCGGAGCGTCTACCGCGGCGGCTGGGACGGGCGGCTCTCTCAGCTCTCTCCCTCGCCCATCCCGCCACCTCCTTCGCTAGCATGACTGCTTCGCAGAAGGAGGTGACTGCCTCCCACTCCCTCTCGCCCCGGACCATGGCTTGGACCAGGGCCGGGCGCGAGAGGTCGCCGCCGCTGCCGATCGCCTCTACGAGGACACGGCGGTGCTCTGCCCAAGCGGGACAGACCTCCACCGTGTGCTCCACCGTGTCCTCTGGGCGATCCTCGCAGTGGTGACACCCGGGCGTTTCCTCCCGCCTGATGATGTGCAGGAACCTCCCGAAACATCCGTGTCCGGTGAGGACCTGCGTCAGGCGGTAGGTGAGGGCGCCGTGACGCCTCTCTAACCACTCCTCAAAGAGGGGCCTTACCGCCGCTATCGCGGCGTGCCCTGCGCTGGGTTGCGACAGTCGCGCTTTCCATGCCGCCATGAGATCGCGCCGGAGGTCTGTCCGCTCCGCAGCAATTTGCCGCGGAAGCGGGTTTTCCCCCCGGCGTAGTGCCTCCGCGCGCCACTCAAAGAGGCGCGCGAGGACTATCGCCTCCAGATCCCATGGCGGCAGTCCGGCAAGGAGGCTTGCCGCCTCGCGCGAGATCGTGCGGTACCCCCGTATCAGCCGTATGGCGACCACCTTTTGGGGCGCGTTCAGGTAGTGGGCGGCTCGAAGCCGCAGTGAACGCGCCCACACCGGGGCGCCATATACGGCCATGGACCGCACGACCCCCGCGTAAAGCCTCCGGCAGGAGGCGTTTGGCCCCCTCAGGTTGGGCAGGAGCCGCTTGAAAGCGGCCCCAGCCCGTTCCAGTTTGGGGGCCAAACGTCGGAAATGCTCCACGAAGTTCCACCGGCTGTCGAGGACGAGACCCAGGTATTTCATCGTCGTCTCGACGCCGATGTGAACCCCTCCTACCGTTAGTTGGGATCCCGATGGTGGCCCGTTCCGAAGCCCATGAAATGTCATGGCTTCGGACTTGTGCAGAGCCACCTCGAGACCCAACTGCCGGATCCTCTCCACGACTATCGCAACCCCGCGTGTTATTGCGTCGGCCGCCGCCTGGTGCGACCTCCCCTGCGCCAGGACCAGCGTGTCGTCAGCGTAGCAAACTACGCTGACGCCATCAGGGAGGTCTGCCCGCAGCACCCAGTCGTAACCGATGTCCCACAGGAGCGGCCCCAAGACCGATCCCTGTGGGACACCGCACGACATCTCTCGCCGGTTCCATTCCCCATCGCGACCGGGGTAGATGACGGCTCTGTCCGTCAAATACGCCCCGACTATTCGACGGAGGTAGGTCGGCACCCGGTGATACCGGAGTGCCTCCCCAATGCAGCTCCAGGGCAGGGTGTTAAACGCGTTGGCGATGTCGAGTGACACCGCCACGACCACCCCACCCCGGGACACCGCGTCCCCCGTCGTGAGGGCTCTCACGCGCATGATGGCGTCCACCGTAGAGCGCCCCTTGCGGAAGCCAAACTGGCTATCCGCAAGATCCGGCCCCGTCCTCACCAGGTGCCCGACGAGGCGGCCCGCAATCACTCTTTCAAAGAGCTTGCCGACCTCGTCGAGCAGCACGATGGGCCGGAATGCGGACGGAGAGTCCGCAGGGCGCCCTGGCTTCCGAATGAGGACCAGCTTCCCCGTCTTCCAACGGAGTGGAAACTGGCCCCTCTCCATACATGCGCTTAAGAGCGCCTCCAGTCGGGGTCCGAGAGCCGTCGAGGCCAGGGCCCAGGCTTTGCCCGGCAAGCCGTCGGGCCCTGGGGCGGTATTTTTGGCCTTCAGCCTGCCTACCGCCACTCTCAGATCTACCCCGGTCACTTCAGGGATGTCGTCGTCGTCCGCGTGGTCCGCTTCGGACACCGCAATTGGCGGAGCCATGGGCGGGGGAGTATGCACCCCCCGTGAAGGGAACAGAGCGCTCACCACCTCCTCCACTAGCTGTGGCCGGAGACTCTGCGTCAGTGGGGGGGCCCAGGTGCGGAGTTTATTCCGCACCATTTTGTAAGGGCGCCCCCATGGATCTCTGTTCAGAGTCTCCAGCATCTCCTCGCGGGCCATATCTTTGGCCCGCTGTACAGCCTCTTGGAGGGCGGTCTTCGCCGCTCTGTACCCCTCGTACAGCTCCGCCTCCGTGGCTTCCGCATCCGGAGGGCGGATGCAGAGCCTGCGGTGCCTGGTGTACAGGTGTCGCGCATCAACGCACGCCTTGCGTAACACCTCTACCTCCTGCGACCACCAGTACACCTGACGTCGGGCGCATCCTGGCCGAACTCGGGGCATTGCCACGTCACAAATCTCGGACATGGCCTCCCGGAACCACTCCGCCTCGTTGTTAATGTCGGCAGGCCTGTCTGGTGATGACACCCAGGCCTGCACGATTGAGGCTTCCAGGAGAAGCTCCCGGTCCAGCTGCTTCAGCGCCCACCGCGGACCACTCGGGGTCTGTTGGACCGGCGCGCTAGAGGTCTGGGCGGAGACGTCGATCCGGATATACCGATGATCGGAATAGGTCTCCACCTCCTCCATGACGCGCCAGTCAATTACTCGCTGTGACAGAGCGGGGCTAGCGAACGAAATGTCCACCACCGACTCGCCCCGCATCCGCACACACGTGGGAACAGAACCCCGATTTAGGACGACCAGGCCTGTTTCCAGAGCCCAGTCCTCCACCATCCTTCCCCGCATGTCCGTGCAACGGGAACCCCAGGCCAAATTTTTGGCGTTGAAGTCCCCGAGCACTAACACGGGGAAGGACTGGTTTCCGACGACGACAGTCAACTCTGTTAAAGAGTTGTGGAACTCGGCGAGAGTTCGGTTCGGAGAGAAGTACACTCCCACTACCACTATCTCTCCGAACCGTGCTGCTACGCACCCCTGTCCCTTCGTGACGCCTTCAAGGGACGGGGTACCGGCGGCAGCCGACGATAATATGGCCACTGAGCCGCTCAGGTCCTCCACCCAGTCATCCCTGGGCGGGACAAAGTACGGCTCAGCGACCACGGCGATGTTAATCGACCACTGCGCCATGCTCTGGAGCAACAAGTCCTGAGCACAGGCGCAGTGGTTGATATTCGCCTGGAGGAGACGCAATGGAGTCGTCACTCCTCCATTTCAGCCCCCTCCCGGGCCCCTTGTGAGGGCCTCTCTACGGCGCTGATGGCAGCGGCACCGGAAGCGACGGCAGCAGCAGAAGCGGCGGCGGCGGCAGAAGCGGCGGCGGCGGCAGAGGCGGCGGCGACGGTGACGGTGGCGGTGGCGGAGGGCCTGCCTTTCCTCCTGGTTCCGGCGGGCGGAGCGCAGGACTTGCTCCCCGCCCGGTGATCGGCCGGCTTGCCAGCAGCCGCGCATGCAACGCAGTGCGGCGCGGCAGTGCACGAGCCGGCCTTGTGTCCGGGCTGGCCGCAGCGGAAGCACAGAGCGCTGCGGTCCTCCGAGGTGCACTGGATGCCAACGTGGTGCCCCACGAGGCATCGGAAGCACCTCAGAGGCCTGGGTTCCAGCAGTTTGACCTGCGCTGAAACCCAGCCCACCAGGAGTCTTCGGCCCTCCACGATCTTTTTGGCCGCCGTCACGGGGCAGCTTACCGTAACGGTTCGCATGCCCTCATGATCAGGACGTATGGTGCCCGCCTTCACCTGATCGGCGAGACACCCGCCCGTCCTGACGACAGCGGCCACTACCTCTTCCTCCGTTACGGAGTCATCCAGGCCCAAAATGCGCATGTCTGCGCACTTAACGGGCCTGGAGACTCGAGCCTCTTCCGCGTTAAGGGACGCCCTTAGCTTCTCAGCTAGGGCGTCAGCGGTGGGGCCACTCGTAGCACCAGGGATCTCCAGCATGCGAGCGCCAGTAGCGGTCACCCTATGCCGGAGGCCCCCGGTGATCCCCAGCTCTTGGAGGTCCACCGTCTCCCGCGCTTTGGTGAGCACGTCGCGGTACGTCACTCCCCTCTTAACCGCGTCCGGCTGTAGCGTAATCACTACGGCCGCGGTTTTTGGGGAGCGAAGCCTAGCCGCGACGGCTCGCTCCTTGCGACGCCTCCTCTGCCGCTTCTTCCTCGCCGCCTTGGCCGCCTTTTTCTTCTCCCCGACCACCTGCCACTCGGCAGCGGTCGTGGGAGAAGTGGGAGATTTTTGAGGGGGGCGGGGCGTAGCTGCCACGGCCTCCACCTCCCTTGCCGGTTGGGCCTTCCTTTTGCCAGTAGGCGCCGGTTTTGCCGACGCCTGGGCTCCACCAGACGGCGGTGGTTTCGCCGTCATCTTGGCTCCCCCTGCCGACACCGGTTTGGTCGGCGCCTGGGCCCGGCCGGACGGTCCGGGCTC
Source organism: Gortyna flavago (assembly GCA_963669345.1). NCBI lineage: Eukaryota > Metazoa > Arthropoda > Insecta > Lepidoptera > Noctuidae > Gortyna > Gortyna flavago. The sequence goes on from OY770129.1 coordinate 16,136,905, forward strand.
AGGGGCGGCAGCTGCCGCAGCAGCCGCGTACGAGGCCGCCTTCGTCGGCCCCGGGGCCGTCCTGCCCGCCAGTGGGGGGCGGAGGACAATACCCTCCAGGACGGAGAACCGCGCCTGGAAGGTCGCCAGCTCCTGCCGAACCAGGTTCAAGACCTGGTTCTCCACCGGGACGGGCTGGCTAGGCAGTGTTGCCTGTGTGCCACCGGTGACCTTTAGGGCGGCCAGGTCTGCCCGGAGCCTCCCATTCTCCTCTTGGAGGCCCTTCATTGCGGCCGTCAGGCGGGCGACCTCTGCCTTCAATTCGGCCACTTCGCCGGCCGAAGGACCGGCGTAGTTGGCCGCCTCTGCCGCCGCCATGATGGAGGCCGTTGCCGAGACTACGGCCCTGTTCTTAGAAGCTTTAAGCTTCTTCAGGGCCACGTCCCGGATACTTCCTTTTCCCCCTGCGATGGTTAAAATGTTCGAAAAGGAGGTATTTATTATTTAAAACATTGAACTCCAACCCTTAATAACAATATTATTTATCTTTACAGGCTGCGGATTTAGACAAGAAAAGTTGTATACGAATGTTTCACCCTGTAAGTACACTACAGTTGTAGCGATATCTTCGTATTTTATAAGACCGCGTTGTAGGTAATGTGAAGATCTTACACTAATTGCGGGGCCATCATGGCCAGAGATGGCACAAAATAAAAAGAGAGGAAAAAGGGGAGGTCTCTGCTTAGCAGTGCGACACAATGAAGGCTAAATAAAATATACTGGATTTCAGGGACGACGATGCACAAACTGTAACTTTGAACTCTACACTTCTAGACTCTAGCGTAGAAATGTTTCGTCGGTTATCAAAATAAATCAGTTGCTTCATAGAAAAGTGTAATACAAAATGGTTGCAACCTTGAAATTTTTCATCGGAATCATGTACTGATTCCTTGGAGACAGGCTGCGCGTCAATGTCCATGAATAAATAAACAACCGACTTCCAAAAAAAACACTACAAAATGAAAAATAACTTTTATTTCGAAAGTCGGTTGTTTTTTTTTTGTAAAAAAGTTTTTATATTTAATTATTTTGGTCTTATTTTCTATTATTTAAATTTTATTCGATGTTATGTTTACCGACTAGTTTTGACCGATGACATTATGTGTGGTGCAAACAGTAAATATACATACATAGTTATTAATTTTGAATCCTTATGTTCTAGCATACGGTACATTGTTGCAAGAAAACTGCCGAGATAATGCAAAAAGCCATGGCTGATGATGACATAAAGGAATGCTTTCAATTACCTAAGGATCCACGTTCAGTAAGTGCATCTGCTTATCTGGGTTATTCTACACACTTGTTCGGATCCGCAAATCCAATTCGCCATAGGTAATTTGTTAAACAACAAGGCCGGCCCAAAGCCGGGTTTTCATTCGGCTCGTGGCTCGTGCCGATCCGCAAACTCCGTTCGGCATTTAGATTAAGTACCATCTGTCTAGCCTTTCTCCAACTCTGTTAGAGTCAGCTTCCAATCTAACCGGCTGCAGATGAATACCAGTATTTTAGATGGAGTGACTGCCTACCGGCCCTCCACAACTCGATTATTGGGTAACACGTTACCCCTTGGTAAGGCTGGTTGGCAGACTTTTGGGCTTCTGACGACACTTAACAACTACCAAAGATTCACGATTGACAGCCGGAACCAACGGCTTGACGTGCTTTCCGAGTCACTGAGGGGTTACTTGGTATGTAAATATGGTCACCCAGCAACGGACCAACCGCGGCGAGCGTAGGTTAATCTGATCGACCGACCCGTGCGGCTGTTATTACTATTTTACATTGACATCTAGGCGTCATGATCGGGTAGGGTCATGTGTTTTTCCGAACATGCAACATAATTATTATATTCGATTCTGCCACCCGACTGTACCATATCACGCCAACCTGTACAAGTGCCTAGCACGCTTTAATTCTTAAAAGTGGAATGGAGTTTATTTGTTAACTGAAGAAAGGTACTTATTTTATTTGGGTACCGTATTACCTAGTAACTAGGTTGTGGAGGTCAGATAGTCTGTCGGTTCAAGTAAAGTACTGGTATTCAGCTGCATGCAGACTGGAAGCTGACCTTTTTTATTGCTGAAGGGCCCGCTCTTGAACTCAATCACGCCTGATGGAAAGCGATGGATGAGGTCTATGATGGAACGAGCATGCCCAGAAGATGCCTAAGGCACTGAAACTCCCACGCATCGACATAACACAACCGGCTGCTTGACGCTGGACTCCGGTACCGCAAGGGAAGAAGTGGCCAGTCAAATAAGGTGTTGGGTGTGACTGTCATGCATCCCTAAACCTCATGTCTCAAAACAGTGATTGATTTATTTGAAGAAAATAAACTTTTGACTTCATTACTAATGTTTGTTGCGTTATTTATATTACAGTGCGAACACGACGTATGCATAGCTAAAATTAAAGGTTTCGCTACCGATGATGGTAAATTAGACAAGACGAAATTAAAAGAATTAATGACCAAGAATACTGATGATAAAGACTTATTGGCAGACATGATAGCCAATTGCATCGATGGAGAACTCGAGCAGTATGGACCTCCAGATGTCTGTGACATTTTGAAAATGAAGCATTGTTTTTCTATGCAAGTTTTAAACGTGAGTAAAAATTCACAATACGCACATAAGTGGTAACAAAACCAGTATACAGGGCAGAGACAACGATGCACAACCTTTTCCCATGGATTCAGTACTATCGGGGACACTCCCGCCTAACCACCACTAAGTAAACTTTTGCTTGCACTCTAAAAATAGAAGTGCTGACTAGTAAGCGCTCCAAGGTCTAATAGTTCGTCCATAAATTTCACAAAAGGAGTACACGTGACGCGTCACTATAAGCTGCGCAGTGCAGGTTGCAACTAATTGCTTTATCGCTTTCCTAATAGGCGAAAACTTTAAGGGAGCGTGACTTGGCGCCGCCGCAGGTTTTAGGCGGACGGGCAAATATAAAAAAATGTTTTGATGTTTTTTTCGTTTCTACTGCATTAAAAGAATTAATCTCCATTAAATTATCGATACAATGGTATACAAATTAAGTAGATCCTGCGTTCTAGCAGGAGTGTAATAATAGAAACAGTTGCAGAAAGGAGGCAAAAAAAAATCGATCGTAAAACACTCTATAATGCTTCGCAATAAAAGTCGTGAAAAATTACTGTTCCATACATTTTAACCGCGTAGATTGCACTTCTCTATGAAACTGCACATTTAGTTTTTTGTTAAACGACAAAACATTTCTAAGCTAGAGAGTCTAGAATCATATGCTGAATTCATGGTTTCAGTTTGTGCGTCCATGCCATCCTGTACCTTAATGAATTATTAAAAAAATGCCATCAAACTTTCATAGTTTGCATAAATCGTTATACCAGTGACGTTACTCATCCTGTTTTTTGTTACAGCATTGTCCTGAATGGAACGAATTCGCTGACTGCAAGGAACTTAAAGAAGTAATAGCAGATTGTGTGAAATTAGTAAAGTCTTAAAATTATTTTCTTTCGATAAAGAAAGAGGTCGCTAAAGGACATGGTGTAACGGAATGATCTTATTAAATTAATTTGGTTCAATTGAATTCTGTTTTATTCCCGACCAGTGATCCACGAGCGTATAGTCGATCGCCAACTGTGAGAGTCCTGTACAAAATGTATTAAAAAAAACGTGTGGGGTTGGGGGCCACCGCCAGGAACGAATTTCAAAATAAAAATCCAAGATGGCTGCTGCGAAAATATCAAAATGACAAGACATTTGAAAATTATTATCTTGGATTTTTATTTTGACCTTATTTTCGGCATCAGCACCCCTTGAAAAGCATGAAAATTTGAAACTGCAGCCGCCATTTTGGATTTTTTGTTTGACCTCACTAGAGGCTTCAACACCCTCTAAAACGATACAAACAACAACTATGACGAAAAGTTTTTTAATTTTTGAAGCCCCCATCGTGGATTTTCATTTTGACCTCGCTATTGGCTTCAGTTCCCGCGAAAACCATGAAAACTATCTCTCTGCCCTTTGTTTTTAATACATTTTCACTGTCAGTGCCCAATTCTATGCTTGCCTTGACAATTTAAAAGTGCCTGTAATTGGTATGATTGAAATAAATGATTTTACTTTGAGTTTGGGTGTAAACACGGTTTAGCGGTAATAGCAATCAAAGCTACTCGGTTCGTTGAGTTGGAGATAAATGCAAAATTATAACCACAAAAAGTTTCGGTTCATTGCAATAAACCTAGGAATTTTTAATTGTAAACATCTGATTTCACATAAATCAGATGTTTACAATTATAATTTTGCATTTATCTCCAACTCAACGAACCGAGTAGCTTTGATTGCTATTTGAATTTGAAGCTGACCCTTTTGTAAAGATTTGTCGGAATCAGAAGTTTGAAAATTATCAAACACTTGAAAGTAATGATCAAAAATTAAGTAGCAAAATTAAAACATCGTCAGAGTTTATCATAAACAAAGTTCATACCATAAAAAATATCCAACTTTTACCTGTTCAGTACAGTTAGCAGGGGTACCAATTGTTAGATGTTACCAACTGTTTATAGATACTTTAATGGGCGTTAAATTATGTTTGCGAAAAATTTACTTAACTGGCGTTAATTATATTAAATGATTATATTTGTAAAATTAGCTATTAGCAGTGGGAAACAGTTAATCTAAGCTAGCAATTAAAATTCTAAGTGATCAAATTAAATAATAAATTGGGCGAAAAAAATGCTGAGAATCGGTCGCATGGTTGCGGTCGGTCGATAGGCGACCTAGGATGCAAGAGCGAGCGAAGGGCACCCCGAGTTACGTAATCACCCCGCGGGTGGTATAAATACCTACACGATCCAGTCAGAAAAATATCTTCACTGATTTTCACAACTTTGCTTCTAAGACAACAGCAACTCCTGTTATACATTATTGTATCGTTATGTCTACATTATTTACTTAAATAATACCCAACCCCAATATTGTTCAAAAGTCAAAAGCCATTCTCCATTTTAAATTTAACGTACAACATCCCAAATTACAAAGATTCCGTATTTAGCTACAGTAAATAGCTGCCAGAAACGTTAATTTGAAGGGAAGAAGCGAACAATTGAGGTAACAACAAACGACATGTGAAAACTTTCCACCGTTGTGACCGGATCGCCTCAAACGAGGCAAGTTCGCGGCAACGGTACATTTACCCCACTACTTCTGCAGTTTTAGGGTGAGGTGCTACTGAAACAAGTATTGAAACTTACAATATTATGTCGGTTATCTTGCTTTTGGTGTAGATAATAAAGGCAAAGCTAGCAAGTAAGATCTTATTGTTAAACTTGAAAATATTAAGTTTTAAGGGATCTTGTCAAAATGGTAAACGAAAACTGTCTGAGGTAGGTACTTAGCATCTACTGAGCAATCGACGCCACATGAGACTGTAGGTATGTGGTCACGAACCTCAGCAGTTAGGAAACTGTGAAGAAGAGGTCAAGACAAAACGCAAACCATTTATTTCAATTAACTGATCAAGGCCGGCGTGGGACGATAAAGGCTCATTACAATAGAAAATCAATTTTCTCATGAGCGGCGGTTAAGCGGTTAAAACAATAACAGGATTTTTGAGGACTTTTAAATTGTCAAAGAGTCGATCAGTCAGAAAGATAAAGCTATTTGCCCATTCCAAAGAGTAGTAGTTTCCTATAATGAAGAAAAGCGTATTAAGTTTCTATGGACAATAACGGGTAAGATACTCCATGGACACAAAAAAACTGGGAATTGAAAAACTGGGGCAACCATCTAAGTCTAACAAACTACAATAAAATAAAATATGAAAGGTGGCGATTACAGCCATAGTCAACATTCATGAGAAGAGCTAAGTTGACGGTAGTTATTTTGAAGCTAAATGGTAGACTTATTGGTGGAAGAACTACTTGTTTCAGTATACTATATTTTAACATAAAATGATAACAGGGTTACGCAGAAATGACCTCAGTTACTTCCACATTTTGCCAGTCATGTTTAAGTCCTATTTAATAGGGGGCGAGCCTATTGCCATCAACCGGGCACAAATCCAGACCCCGGGCTCTTACTGAGAAATTCCTAATGGAAAAACACTTTGCCGGACCAGGAATATGAACCCAGGGCTTCTTGCTTAGCAGTAGCGGTTGCGACCGCTAGACAAATGCTCGCCTAAATTTCTCACTGATGGTGACGCGTTATTAGGTTCCCTACAAAATGGTTGAGCTTAATGGTGCTGATCCACGTGTCATGTTCGTGAACGGGTGCCATCGGTTGAGACTGGTCATCTTTGAATTGTTTCTTCATTTTTGTTTTTTTTTAAATTGTTCTCACATATACAAGCAACAAGAATAATATACCCAGGATTTTGTAATATCTTGATTTGAAAGAGTGTACTTGGAGTTTCTTGCCCGTTCTTCTCCATAGAGATCTACGTTTTGGAATGGGCAACTAGCTTTAACTTTCTGACTAACTGACCGTCTATTTAATTTTGACAATTAACTGACCGTCTATTTAATTTTGACAATTCAAAAGTGCCTGTAAATTGTTTAATTGAAATAAATGCTTTGAGTTTGAATGATTGAAATTAATAATTTGATGACTAGAATATTGATACACGTAAATATAAAGCCATCATTTTCATCATGTTCCTGCCAGTATCCCATATTACTTAAAGACGACGCAACACGTTTTTTTCTTCCACCCTGTCAACCGTCACGATATCATTCACTCCCATCTCTTTCATATCATTCCCTACGCAATCCATCTTCTTCCCTCTGGCCTTCCTCTCTCTTTCTATCCATCAACATTTTTATTCATCATTATTTTAGTCATATGCGATTCCTCCATTTTCTCCGCAAGAAACACTGGATTGAATACGAGTCTCCAATACTCTACGAACCAACCCCTCGTTGGTTATAGCACCCCACCCTTTGCGTATATTAAGAGTAACCGAGCTTTCATTATTGCATTAAGGGTTTTGTCTTGACACGACACTTTAACTTAGATGATTATGTTCGGGACCCTTTCTCTGTATATAATAGAGATTAACTCCCCACTCAGGCAAGGAGACTTAATTTTAGTGTTATTCAAAATAAAGTTTTCACCTTTAGTATCTTGTAATAAAGTGCCTAATTCAATTAAGATTGTTATAAAATGAGTATTGCTGTCGTGCCATCGTTAGTCTTACTAAGAGACTAGTCTTACCAAGGGTATCATGTTACCCAGTTCCTGGGTTGTGGCGATCAGATAGGCAATCGCTCCATGAAAAATACTGGTATTCAGCTGCATCTGGATGCAGCTGAATACCAGTATAACTGGTTATACTAGAAGTTAGACTGGACCCCAACATAGGCTAGGCAGATTGATTGCTTTTGTCACTAGGTAAAGTTAGGGAAATTAATGGTTAATCCTGTTGAATGAACACTACATCAATTTGCAGTTTTATAGCCATTTCGTACAACTGGCTAAGAATGACACTTCTGATTTTAATAAACAGACAATTTAAGTTGATAGCAAATTTGCTAAACAATTAATTTCCCAGACTTTACTTTGAACGAGGCTTTAAAGTGAATAAGTATGAAGAGTGCCTAAACATTTATGAATATTCGTGGTCTTTTTAGGTCTTTGATGCTGATATCGCTCACCTAGTAATATATTGGCACATCTAAGTTTTTCACATTTTACAGAAACGAGGATCAAAGATTTTATAAAATGTTAAAAATTGATTTATGGGTTTCTATTACGTTTTTTTACTGATTTTATGGGTTTGATTACTAGTATAGCGTTGTGCCGTTTTACCACTTTATAAATTATGCATTTTTGAACACTTATACGGTAAAAACTCAATTTCACATTTTTTGTAGATGTGCCGATATATTACTAGGTGAGCGATATGTTAAAAGGCAATTAACGGTACATAAGGGACCTGTTGTAAAAAAAAGCCCACTTATATTGTATTGTAACATTTATACGCAATTAGTTTAATTTCGAGGTGAGGTAAAGTACCTAAGAGTTTTTGTTGTTAGGTCTTCAGCTCTGTGATTGAAATTGTGTCCAATAAATAAATGGAATAGCTTTCCCTTTTCCCATGGGATTTAACATTATACGAACAATAATATTTTCGAAACCTTCGACTTACCATCGTTTCTCGAGAGGACGACACTTTGGTGTCAAACAAAAATCATTTTCACTCTCATAAATATTACGAACTTTGTTGTAATAAGCTACGCTCACTTATGCCTACCAAAAGTCATGACCACAATCTCGCAGTAAATCAAAAACTTCCGAGCGGAAAACCAATTTATCAATAATTTACACCCCCAAAATCCGCATTTATGTGAACAAAGTTAACCAAAATCCGGCTAAACAGTGGAGCTATTTAGCCCAACATCAAAAACTGCAGTGGAAACTCAATTATAATGCAAATTTTGTACGTGGGGGATAAAATGATAGTGGAACATTGTTGCCTGATGGCTCTAGGCAATTCCCTAATGAAAAACTTCACTCTTTGTTCACTAAATCACCCTATTAACACAATAGAGGGCGTTGTACTCAACTTATTGTTCAAATAACGGTTAATTTATACGGGATAGTTTATTTTTGAGCCAATTTAGAAACTGTTCTGATAGAGATTTATACTGAAAGCTGTGTTTTTGATATTTTTTAATAAATTTAATATTATTTAGTGAAAGTATTATTTAATGCTTTAATGCATATTACAAATATTTCTACAAACAAATATATTGTTTTTGTCGTGTTGAAAAAGCTTAAAACGTGACAAGATTAAGTTAGTATATTAAATATACAATGTTGAAAAATATTATGCTAGATGGCGCAGCAAGTGTCGCCGCCGCCAGCTAGTTTTGTGATGATGTTACTGGGATCACAGTCAGGCTCCGAATACGAGTGTCACTGGCTGATGGCATTTACTCCATCAGAGCGTCGCATTGATGGTTGCGTGGCGGCTGTTTTCTAACGACAGATGATGTGGAGGGAGCCGATTTCGTACCAGGTCCACGACGAACTGCTATATTCTAGCCATAATATACGCTAGTAGCATATTATACAAAATCTATGATTCCGGTACAATCCTGATGACATAGGTATATAGCCTGGCTGCCTGTTTTTACCTTCTGGACAAAAACAGGGTATATAAAAGGTAACCGGAGTAGAAGCACAGAAATAACAGTTTTTTTTAATCTAAATTTTAATCAACCTATCAATAAATACTATTACTTAACAACATTCTCATACGAAATAAAAAAAAAAAACAAACCAGTAAATCGAAAACTAATATAAAAATTTAACTTAGAGGCATTAGGCACCCTACTCTACGCGCTGAAATTATCAATGAGTTCGTAGTGCCATTCAATCCTTTAATTGTAGCCATCGGACGGTGGCTTCAGGCTTCTGCTTCGTTCACAACTCCAAAGCTAGGCAAGGAAATTAATCAGAACAAACTTATTTGTCCCAAATCCTCTGCAATTCAACATCGATGATACTTAATTACTATCATCCATCTTCATTTCAGTACCTACCAATACAATGTTCAACGAATTCTCACCTCAAAAATGAAGATGCTATAATAGAAATATATATGGAGCGTTTAGATGAAATTCCTGTCATACCTCGGATTCTGTATGTATGAGGCTTTGTATGATCTCGGTCTATGCTTCGTCGAGTCCTTATTATGCCGATCTATTGAGGGAGTGCCCTTAAATTTGAATATTTGTGCGTTGCTATAAAGATGTTTGGCTGGTCATTTTACTGTGAGCGTAAAGCTTTAAGATCTTTGCGTCTCAGACGTGAAAATGACGTTGTATCGTATCCACAAGCTGACGTCAAAAGTTTCAACCGAAACATATAAGTGATTGAGTAATTTGTGGCCTGATAAAGTGACTATACCTACATATCCAATCTTAAAAGATATATTAGAAAATTATTAGAACATGCTAACTGGTGATACATTAAACGTTTCTAGAGCCAGATTAATTCTGAGAATAAATCCAAATTACCTACAGCTCCCATTGATAAACATTCGAGAATTCACGTCACTACTCCAGCAGTGATTTAATAGTCTCGAAAAATGGCTGAAAAAGCATTCTATCTTAAATAATACAGCTTCAATCGCGTTACGTAATTAAGGAAACTTTTTGGTACTAAACGCTCGTGGTGGATTCCAAGCTCTACTGTCTTAATTACGTAAAAAAGCAATAGCGATCGGGCGAATGTTTAATTAAATTAGTTTGAATTTTTCTCGTAGATACTGCTTTAAAGTTAAATTGAAAATCAAGCAGGTCTGGAGTGAAGTTAAGCTCGCAATAAAATAAAGTACGCCACGATAACTGGGTGTAAAAGAAACATGGAATGTAGTTAATTTCCTTGCCATTTTGATCAGATTTTCTTGGCACTGACATGCATACATTTTATTGACTAAAGACCAAATTTTGTTAAGAGCAGAGTATTTATTTGAATTGATTTTATTTCTGAAAGTAGGTTTGCACAAAAACCTTGACTACTTGTAATTTCCGTCTGTCCTCATGAATTACATTAAAAGATCAAATCAATTTTATGTCAAACACATCACCAGTTCACAAAATTTGCGTGGGTTTGATGAAACTTTTAATATCCGTCAGGTGCTTTAGATGGCACATATTTGCCTTTCAAGATTGCAATAGCATACTGCCAGGTTTATTAGCATATGGGATATGGGAAATAACCCCGTCCATAATATCATGCCGTATTTATTTCTTTAGTCAAAGTGAACTGTTGGAGAATTAATTAAGAGGAAATGCGGTCGGAGAGACATTTGAAGAAGTCTAAGTAAAAAGACATAATTCAAGGTTTGGCTGTCGCCTATTTCCTCCTCCAACATTGGACTAATTTAAAAGATATTTCATAAACTGAATAAGAAGGATATATAAGGTCCCATTAAAATAGATGGACCAACTTTTAGTAATCATTCAGACCACCAAAATAAGGACGATGGTTAAAAATAAATAAGAATCTGATAACTTACAAGAAAAATAATGAGCTAACAAAAATACACTTATGTGCCGGCAATTTATTTATTTTAGGTCAAGATAAAATCACGTTAATCAGTGTTTTTATTGCTTGGATATCTTTGGTTAGACGTACTGAGCGCTGTGTTAAAATTTGTCTATCTATTTTAATGGGACCCTGTATACTGTGTCCCTATGTTTGTATTTTTTTCTCATTAATAGTTGTCAAAATCACAGGACAAAGTCACGGGCCGATTATATTGACCGAACTGTTTATGAACCAAGATGATATTACGTAGTACGACTAAGTAAAGTTGGCATGCCACGTTTGGAGCAAGACATATTCCGTGGTACATAATGGCAACATGCTGAGGGCAGGTCAACTTGTTCTGCAAAACATAGGCGCATGTATACAAGACGTGAATACACAATGTTGTCGTGACGGTTTACAGCCTGTTTTGTATGTTGATCTACCATCACTGCCAGTGACTTCGTCCCCTCGTGAATTCCCTATTCTATTATTGTTTGTAAAGTAAATATGAACGATGTATTGCATAAAATCCAGAATTTACTGATTGGGAGTAGACACTGGCTGGTAACACAGGTGTTTTACCTAGCACAGGAGTTAGGGTTTCACATTGTTTGTAAACATTTTATATGCCAATAAAGAATTTATAAAAAAAAAAAGTATATATATATTTTTTATTATTATTTTGATTAAAAAAAAGTATTATTTCGAAAAATCCTTAATCCTTGTCTACGTCATAAGGGAATCTCTGAGTAAAATTTTAGCTTTAAACATCCAAGGGTTTGTGCTGGGCGTTGATGAGTTAGTCAGTGAGTGAGTTGAGAATTTTCTTTTAGATGGATTGATTGAAATAGCATCCACAAAAATGCCTTTATCTTATTTAAATGCAAGTCTGGAGCTCCCCGCGCATTCAGCACCGTAACCATATTTCATCATCTGCCTAGCCTTTTCCCAACTATGTTGGGGTTGGCTTCCAGTCAAACCGGATGCAGCTGAATACCAGTATTTTACATGGAGCTACTGCCTATCTGACCTCCACAACCCAGTTACTGGGTAATACGATACCCCTTGGTAAGACTGGTTGTCAGACTTTCGGGCTTCTGACTACCCGCAACTACTGTCAAAGATCCACGAATGACAGCCGGGACCATCACCACCACCACCATTACATACCGAAACGAGTCTCGGTATATAAAGATGATCACTCATCCACAGACCAACCGCGGCAAGCGTAGCTTAACCTGATCGATCGACCTGTGCGGTTGATATTTCTCTACCGTAGCCATATATATTATTTGATTAACAAATCTTTTTACCACGGTTTGTGCTTTCTATATTTCATGCCAATACGAGTAAAAAACCATTTTATTGACACTACTATCTCCCAGACAATATCTTCAATCTCATCATAATCATCATTGTTCATCTTCTTCTCATTCAGATATACTGAAATTGTTCTAGTTTTACCAAAGAACGTTTAACTGGGCGCCTACTTAGATTTAGTGTGCATTCATGTTACCCGAGTTACCAGGCTCCTATTTTCACTGGGGCTAGGTTAGGTCTACTTAAACGAGTCTTCTAATTTATTTTTTTCATTACTCCCTCTTTAATTTCATCCCAAACGTGTGCCTGCCCGTCTTTTCACACCGCTCTCTGATAAAAATAAAATACTTACATTAAAGTGCTAAAGTGCTTGGCCAGTATGGCAGCGCGGGCGCAGGGCGGGCACGGCGCGGCGTACTAAAACATAAGAACTTAAGTAGGGTGTCCATAGTGAGCACGCGGGCGCGGTAAGCGGCGCGGGCTGCTTGGCGCGGGGAGTGCGCGAGCAACTCACGCCATAGCTCGTTCATACAAGTAGCCGCAGTGATAGTGCGGGCAGCCCGCGTGGTGACCGGTATTCTCAAACTAGTTCGTTCTTTTTTCTAGTAAAAATAAGTCTTCTTCATCCATTGTATATTTTGACAAACACTGGAAATGACAACACGCAAAAAGCAGACGCGCTCGACTGCGGACAGGCAGATCGCGCGCGTTCCTGCACCCGCGCTGCTCCCCGCCTCGCGCTGATAGTCTGGCCAAGCCCTTTAGGCTAGTTGCACATACTACAACGTTTAATTAACGCAAGTTACGCTATACGGTTAGTCGTTGTAATCTTGTTTTGGTCTAAGTACATAAATATCTTCTGTGACCATTTGGCGTTGTGTGTGTTCGGGGAGTGTGCCAAGGGATCTTGTGGTTCTGGGTACGTCATAGACGTTTTCTGTAAAGTTTGTAGGTAAGAATTAAATTCGGATATGATCGTTTGGAGTAAGCCTATATGTGTCATATTTGTTTAAACGTGATTTGCTCAGTTAAATTAAATTCTTGTAATTTTTTTTTGCAGCATAGCTCATAATTTAAAAGTAATAGTTTCCTGCCAATGATCTCGTCTTATACATTTATTGTTCTAGAGCGTAAATAACAAGCGATAACCTTCACAGATTTAAGAATCTGTAGGTGGTAGATAGGTACCTGCCCACTTTATTTTTTATTACTGAAATAAAACAGATTCAGCAGTTAAAATAAGTATGAGACACTGATAACACTCACAATGCTTACGTGAGTGTTTACTAAAATAAAACTGCTGCCTTCTGGCAAATTATTAAATTCGTCGAAACATTATTAGCCCTACTAATTAATGGTTCTGGAAGTCGTAAATCATCCGTATGGTGTACCTTAAAGAAACTATCCTATATTTACGGGTAGATTAATATTGGTATGTGACTTAATAAATAATCAATAAGACTGAAACTTCGTGCACTACTTATTTACAGAACTTCCTAATAACACAAACACACATACACACACTAATACACTAATATCTAATATTATAAAAGCGAAAGTTTGTGAGAGAGTGTGTGCGTGTGTGTCTATGTATATGTTAAATGTTTGTTACTTCTTCACGCTCAAACGGCTTGAAAAATTTTGATACAATTTTGTACGGAAGTAGCTGACACCCTGGATTATTTACCTCCTATATTTTTTATCCCGATATTTCCACGGAATCGACACTTATGCGCGTGAAACTACGGGGCGCAGCTAGTTATCTCCATAAATGCTTAGATGTCTAGCCAGGCTACGTACGCTAATCGATCTACGTCAGATCCATTTAGGGCCCGGAAAAAGTGTCTATGAAGCTTCTTATTCAGCCATACCCCCAAGCGATCATTAGTATGACTGTGAAGACTATAATCTTGCGTCAGTTCTCTTTAGCCAAGAAGAGCGGGGAGAGGCCCTTGGCCACCGCGACCACATCTCGATTCATCCCCACGTCGAGTCGGCTTCTAGGAAATATTCCCTGAGACTGATTCCCTGAGACTGCATATCTCACGATTGTAGAGAGTTTTAACGTTAATATTTATCGTATATATTAAGTAAAATAATTATACAAGTACAGAGCCGTAGGCTACATAATAAATCGGATAAATGGACTATAAGCGCCTGAATAATATTATACAATCTACTTGCGTACTTTACCGGAACAAAAAAGCACCTAGCTCCCTAGGACTACTGAAAGAACATTAAAATTATTGACTGAATTTCGTGAAAATTTTCGCAATTAACTTGTCTTGTAAATTCATCATCATAATCATCATAATTTTAAAGTGTCAGATAAGACACACTAAACTCATCTATTTAAAGTCAAAAGTTAAACTTAATAAAATTGTGTGGTAATAAAAGTGTTTTTTTTTTACCATTTTACAGAAATAATTATCATTTATCATTTAATTTGAATGACGTCCGCTGCTTTCATTTTGTCATAGGCTTTCCTTCCGTCGCCACATCAACCGATTTAATGGTTCTAGCATCAGATTCTAAATGAAGATTAGCCAATAGCCATTACGGGGTTTATTTATAAACCTCGCTTAAAGTTAAATGATAAATGATAATAAGCGACTTTTTAACCATACATTTATGACGTTTAAACGTCTCTTAACCTTAAGCAACGTTTGTATAAATAAAGGGGAATAAATGAAGCATGTACTTCTCTGTCTCATTTTATAATGAAATATACCCAAGATATAAAGCCCCACTCTTCAGTGCACTTTACTAGAACCATTAAAACAATTCTGTTTAATTAGTCTTATTTCTAATAAAACACTTTAAGACAAGGGTTCTTTGTGTAGTGGTATAACTGCGTCTAATAAACTTGCAAATTAATGGCTGTAATGAATGTGCCTGCTTGTTGAAATGGCTACATGCGTTTCATTATTTCAGGTCGTGGACCTATGATGGGCTATTAGTTGTGCTAATTAGTTCTTAACAGCTGACTTCCATTGTTAAGGGCACGTTTATGCTTGACGAAATATAAGTCTAGTTCAGAAGCTAGACGCGACTCACCTACAGAAAATAACAATTTCTTAGTTGGATTTCATTAGAGCCTACATAGGCCAGTCGCAAGGGAATGTTTCATAATATATTATTAGTAATTAACATAGACTTTCTTTTTTCTATTTTACTGTTGTTCCTTCGAGCCGAATTGGATAAATACATTTTAAAGCAGACGATCGGTTCACAATTGATGAAAGAAAAACATTCCAAACGTTTTGCTTGATGTAAAAAAATACGGTAACAAGTTCTGTTTTATGTACATATATATAGAAGTTGTTTTTGTCTTTTTCATGTCAAATACCTTTTTGTATGACATATATATGTATATATAATTATCACACTAATACCTATTATACAGGCGAAAGTTTTTGAGTGTATATGTTTGATACTTCTTTACACACAAACGGCTGAACGGATTTGGATGAAATTTGGCACACAGATAGTTTATAATTAGGATTAACACATAGAATACTTTTTATCCCGATATTCTTACGGGATCGACACTTATGCGGTTGAAATCGCGGGGCGCAGCTATTTATAAATAAAAGGTGCTCTACGTGTCTGTCTATGTGATCACGTTGTTTTTCTAAACTACGTAACGGATTTTGATGCGGTTTTCACTACCATTTAGAGAATTTATTCCGGAAGGTTTTATACATCGAACTGACTTAAAATAAAGAAATCTCGAGTTTGTCAAGTCGTAAAAATCGTGTGAAGCAGGAGAGGAACGCTAGTTGAAAATAACTTCATTTTAAATGACAGTTGTATTTTTTTACGAGACAAATTAAATCACAGCACCAACCACAATTAATATAAGAACTCCATCACAAGTATTTAAACTAAATAAATTAGGTTACCCACAATTATGGTAAACTCGTCAACTTACGTGGAAGGGTGACACGTTTTCTGAACGAAAATTAATTACTTTCCATCTAATTGATTTATTGCGCTTAATTAAACGTCTCAACTCGACGTGAGCGGTCGTTTATTTAATTAAGTTTCAGAGGTGTGGAAATCTACAAAAAAAATATACAAAATATTACGAACTTTTATAACTGGGTCTGCTCTTGTACTCGATCTTGCCTTGTGGAAACTCAAACCAAATAAAAACCAAGACAGAGGGCTGTCAACAGTAAAGTGAAGCCGGCTTCGTAAACATGTGTGCACTTAGTGAGGTGTAGTTTGAATGTAAATGGTTCTAAATGTGTGCGAGTGAGAGTGTATGCACAGAGCACAGAGTATAGAGGTGTAGTTTTGGCATACTTCATTGTATCGTTCTCAGCGCTCTGTCTTGGTTTTATTTTTGGTCTTGGGGTGGAAAGTTATAGATGAAGTCTTCGATAGAATAAGCGTGCCCAGAAGATGCCTGTTGACTATTGCTTTAAAGGCTGATGAGTTGTGCGTGGAAGGGGAACACAGAACATGAACTGAGAAAAGGGTAGGTTTATAAACTCCAAAAAGTTAAACTTGTTATTCTTACTTTTTAACCTTTTACGAAACAAACAACATAATGATTATTAATAAAATAAACGAATATTTTGTGAACAACACCAATCTATTACAGTTTTATCTCGTGAATTTGAAATTAATTCGGTAAACTTCAGTATAAATTGGCAAACTGAAAGTATTATTCAAATAAGCATTTTACCGATCAAACTACATAAATCAATTGGTTTCTTAGTAGTTGTCTAGTTTCGAAAGTGGTGATAGATTTACGGTGACTTTCATTCGGGAAAGTTTTGTTTAATTTTCTTTCAAATAGGAATATAATTTCTAATATTAGAATAAAAACAATTTTGTTAAAAAAACAAAATAATTCTGTAAAAAAAAACAATGAAAAAAAGAGTAACCTGGCATAAAAATGGATAAGAAAGAGATTAAAACAAAAGAAGACCTAGCAGGTTATCGAGGGGGGGGGGGGGGGCTCAGGGGATCAGACCGGAATAAATCGAATTTAATACATTAACCCCCTTACTAATAAACGTATTGTATTAGATGAATAGTTACACACCGCTTTCTCTCTTTCAGTCGTCAGTAATTTGACTTTCGAAAGAAGAAGACAGAGCGTTGTGTAACTGTCGCAGCCAACTGGTTAAATTAGCCGTTCAGTTAACTGCCTAGCCTTTCAACTAAACGGCGGCCGTTCAACTAACGGCCTGAATGATATTCAATTACAGTTTAGGTTGGAAGTCTGTAACCAATCACGCGCGAGCCGAATTGGTTGCAGTAATTAAGGCATTGCACCCCGACCAAGTGGGTTAGGTTAGGTTAGAACTGTGATCAACCGCGTTCGAGCCGAGGGAGGAAGCAAGGCGAACACTACTTCTAAAGGCCAGGCAGTTAACTGAACGGCTAATTTAACCAGTTGGCTGCGACATAACTATACAGACGCTATAGGTACAACGTTTATTAGTAAGGGGGTAAATATTTCGACATACAGCTCATCTACCTAACCTTTTGCTAACCATGTTGGAGTCGTTTTCCAGTCTATTTGGAGGCAGCTGAACACAATAGCAGAGATTACTTGGAGCGACTGCCTATCTGACCTCTACACCTCATTTAATCTATAAATTCAAAGTTTTGATTGACTGATATATTTACGCACAGCTGGACCTAGAGACATGCAATTTGAACAGTGTGTTCCATGTGAAGAGAAGGTATCCACTAAAAAAGGGTTTTTCGAAATTCTACCCCTAAGAGGGTGAATAGGGGGAGGGTGAAATTTCACACGGACGAAGACACGGGCAGAAGCTAGTGTAACGATATAATAATAATATCGTATATTGCGGATCACATATAAAAAATACACACAATCCATATAGAATTAGTAACAACTTAAAGTATAACTTACAAACTAACTTAACAACAACCAATAACTACGTGGCTCAACACATGTTGGCACGTGCCTCTGCACCCAGTGATCATCATCATCTTCTGCCTAGCCTTTTCCCAACTATGTTATGGTCGGCTTCCAGTCTAACCGGATGCAGCTGAATACCACTATTTTACATGGAGAGACTGCTTATCTGACCTCCACAACCCAGTTACTTGGTAATACCATACCCCTTGGTAAGACTGGTTGTCAAACTTTCGGGCTGCTGACTACCCGTAACGACTGTCAAAGATCCACGAATAACAGCCGGGACTAACGGCTTAACGTGCTTTCCGAGGCACAGAGGGGACACGGTATGTAAAGATGGTCACCCATCCACAGACACAGATATACTCATAAAAAAATAATTGTAGGTACAGTCAACAAAGGAGATAAGTATGCAGGATTGTCGGATACAGTTGAAGTTTAGTAAGAAACCCATAGATGTTGTCGTCTGAAATTTAATTTGATGAATGAGCTGTTAGTTTTCTATTAATAAAATTAAAATTTATTCGAGAACACCCATCGGTTTCTTACTAAACTTCAACTGTATCCGACGATCCTGCATACTTATCTCTTTTGTTGACTGTACTTACCTATTTCTGGCACACAAACGATCCCTAATAAACTTAGAAATCAAGAAAGAATAAGTTTGCAATGGAAATTAATATTTAAACGAAAATACAATTAGCACCTACATCAATTTAGAAAAAAAAAACAAACAAAAAATTTCACCCCTTAAGAAAATAACTAATTTCATTAAAATGTAGCTATCTACCCATCCGGAAACCAATTACACACGACACGACAGTACAAATTTGAACAAGTCACAAACGCCTTTTTCCTTAATGCAATCCCTCAGAGGTCAGCTTCTTTTATTGTCTGTTGGACAATATTGACATGGACGACATGGTCCTTTGTCACAGAAACACGTTGTTGTTTTTTTTTTTCTGGACTCATTTTCGTCTGTTTAGGGTTGAATGAATTGAGGTGTTGGCTAAAGTGTTCGTGTTAATATGTATTAGAATGAAAGAATAACGTTTATTTGAACACAGTTCGTGAAACACAAAATAGAAATAAAAAGTGAAAATATTGTGTTAACATCAATGAATGACGAATTTATCAATAAATCTCCATTACAGCGTTTGCCAGACCGATGCTGGCAGCTGCGGGATGCTGGCTGCTGGATGCTGGCCGTTTTAGGATTTAGGTAATTCTTTACTTACCTACAATACAACGATTATTATTTTTTTAGCCTATTTTGTGTCCCACTGCTGGGCAAGCCACCCCTTTTTTCTTTCAAACCTCCCTGTCTTGTGCGATTATTTTTCTTAATCTTTGTAATTATTTGTGGCTATTTTAACCCTACGTAAAGTTTATTTTTACCTTTAAGGTCCTTTAAAGAACTATCACAATACCTTTGAATATAAATGCGCCCATTATCACATACCTACTTATCATTAATGAATCTTTCAAGCGTCGAATAAGTTATGAAGCAGCTATAAACATAATACGGGATTATAAGATAAGGGCTTTTACAGATGAGGAATCGGTGCGCGGCGGCGGCGCCACTAGTAGTGGTTTCAAAATAACGGTTTTTTTTTAAGTAACTGATTACTGACCAATTTTGTATTATTAAAGTTCTGGTCAAACAGTAAATATTAATGCGATTACTAAGATGTCACAAGTGCCATCATACAGGGTGGTCATTGACGCACAAACGGTAACCATGAATTCAGCTCATGATTCTAGAACCCTAGTCTACGCTATAGGTTCTAGAATATTACGTAGGTATTTTACCTACGTGGTCAAAATGTATCCAGGAACAGCTAATTTACAAAAAAAAACGCAGTGTTCACAATTATGCACTAAATCCTCGGTAACATGTTGCGCGTCAATTTCCCCCTGCCATCCTGTATAGTTATTGTGTTGGTTGCAACAAAACTCGTGATCTAAATACGAGTATAACTGAGAAAAATAAAAAGATTTAATCAGCATCATTAGATCGCGCTAAAAGACAATAAATACTGCCACGTAAGTGCTGCATAAACTTCTCACAACCACCGACCACTAATGTTAGCCACTAATAGTCGCCTGCAGTTGCCAAGTCAGAGATAGCGCTTACTGGTAGGAAATTAAGTGACCGCTGGATCCCACAAAAAATAATGAAGGTTCGTAAAAGGAGTTTCCATAAAGCTGCTTTAGCGTTTTTCGTCTATTCATGTTTAATATTTCAATACGCTCTAAGTGTTTTCATGCTTTTGATTATTTAAGGTTTATAATGTTGTGGTTGTAGTTTGTGTTTATATGAGCAAAGTTTAGTTTAGATAGTACCTCTATAACTAAGTACCTAAGTAAAAATTAAAATCAAAAGTCAGTTACTTAAATTAGGCTGAGTATCAGCACTTTTCGAATGCCAATATTACTTAAGACAGTCCCTGAAAACGCCCGCCCTTCACCCTTTTCTAGTGCGTTCGCTGGGATGAATAAGAGTTTTTTCGATGCATAAAGAAGCCTCCTCATAGCGCAGTTTGTTCCGCCAGTTACTCAACACAGTTACACCCAACACCAACTGACTGACTAACCGTATCGTAACCGTACCGGCTATTACGAGTACATGTACAATTGTACAATGAGTAAGACTCCTGTCGTAGGATTAAACGTGTTACAAAAATTCATAATTGCGTAATAACTGTGATGTTAATTGTGAGGAGTTTTTGTGCGTGTGTGTGTGTGTGTGTTTGTTGCTTCCTTTATCTATCTTGGAGTATATTGGAGTAGGCACCCATGACATGTACCACTTTTTCTAGTATCTTCTTTTGAATTACACACCTAGTTTACCCAGGTGTTCTTCGGGTCTAGATGGAAAGAAAGAATGAGGAGAGGAAGATAGGGCAATATCGTTATCGTTATGAAAAAACATATTTTTTCCATTCTAATAATGCCCAGCTTTTCAACATTAAAGTTGTAAAATTGCTAAGGTTTTTGCCCACTCAAACTTTGACAAGAAAACATACAGGTCAACGCGGCACCCCCTACTTTTATCAGTCAAGATTTACCCGCGCGTACTTGTATAATCCGTCATAACTACCGCCGAAAATGCATGAAGTTCGCAAAGCTACGTATGCAGCCGCAAAGTCTCGGGATTTGATTAGCATAAGGTTACTAAATCCCTCGGTTTGGCCTGCACATTTTATTTGCATAACTACCGGGAATGCACGCCGCTTGAAACTGTTTGTATTAACATTAATATCGTTTTAAATTATTTTGTGAGGGATGTCCATTTTAAATGGACTTTGTAGATTTATTTTGGAAATAATTTTAATATTATCTAAATGAATAAATATTTCGGAGTGAGAAATATTACGCATATATCCATAAACTCACGCCTTTTTCCAATGAGCTGCTCCTCCTATACTCCTACTGTTTCTTTTACGAAAAATATTACTTATAAAATCTTATACTTTGTACTACGTCAGACATCTTTTTTATTATACTTGAATACTGAACTTTTATTCAAATAATGAACTTTTCGTGAATTTTCCCATGTTTTATTATAGTTGTTCTGCTATTCGGGGCAGAGACAAATCCAACAAATCAAAGATCATAAAAATCCTTGAATTATAAATGGTGTAACTAAGCCGACTTTGTTTTATTTAAATAGACGTTATAAATAAAGATATAGATATGTAATAGGTACTTGCAAAAAAAAGTTGATGCCTGGCCTTTCTACCTATTAGGTAAATGAGTGTTGTTTTTACCTTATAAAAACATAACGGACTACATCACACATCCAATAACGCAGCGTTGAGAACCCCTATATATTTCAGAAACCCAATTAATTGAGAATTCATTTGTTTTTATAAGCTGTTTCAACACACTCAAGTTGCTTAAATACGGGGTACCTACTCACATGCCATGCACTCATATATCACTCATATGAGCACCGGGCTTAAAATCACAACCATATTTCGAACAGTGTAGACGTATGAAATTATAGGTCGCTGAACAGACCTTGCTATATGATTGATGTAATGTGTAACTTGAAGATATTTATTGAATATATTGGAATATTTTTGAGCCAAAAGTGACTGATTATTGAAAGGCATGTATTTATAGACAAGGGCATACCACTTGGCAAATAAACGTGTAGGTGATATCTTGTATTCGTTTCGTTATGATTAGATATATGAAAAAAAAAAAAAATAATAGATGTGGTTTCATGGTGTCCAGATTCAGGATAACCCTCGTTTTAAATCGAACCTCTAATAATTCCCATTTTGCTTACCTAAAAATATTATTGAGCAGTCTCAATTAATTATTATAGATGTCTACCCCCTCTCTCAGACAGGAGGCCTGTGTCCCAGTAGCACTATAATTCATGGTCATGTGACTCAAAATAATAGTATTTTCTTGATTTTTAACTCATGAATTTGAATACCTAACTATTTATTTGTTTATTTTATACTATAAGCGTAAGTACAGAGGCGGACTTATTACTTATTACCAAAGGTATTTTCTACCAATCAACCTTGAGTGATATAGAGACAAACAGTTGTGGAAGGTGCTATAGCGGAAATTATGGAATAAATATTTATTTAAATATGAATGAGTATACAGGTACATATACCTATTAAAACTATAAATACTAACCCCCTTACTAATAAACGTTGTATAGCGTCTGTATAGTTACACAGCGCTTTGTGTACTTCTTTCGAAAGTCAAATTACTGACGACTGAAAGAGAGAAATCGGTGTGTAACTATTCATCTGATATAATACGTTTATTAGTAAGGGGGAGTTACCCCCTTCCTCCGATTTACACTAGATACTAAATTAAATGACTAACTTACTATACAAATAAAGTACTCGTCCGACGTTGACGAAGTAGACGAAGTACTCATTCGCATCGCTGTCATCCGGAAACGTGCCCAGAAGACTGGTAGCACTGTCACGTTGAATGGCAATGCTAATTCTTTGGCCAAAGAACGACCCAGCCCTCTGGTCACGTGAAGTGTCGCCCGGCCGGCGAGTTTCCTTGGAAATAAATAAATATTACTAAATACTTAATTACCTATATCAAAAATTTTTCACAAATAAATTAAGAAAAATAAAAAGGTGACTGGGACAGATTGGATTCGGAAGGCGGAGGACAAGGTGTTGTAGTGCAGCTTCGGAGAGGTCTATGTCCAGCTGTGGACTGCGATAGGCTGAGTTGATTGATTTGATCAATAAATACACAAATATTATACTACTATTTGCTTATCATATCCAGGGCTCTGGAAAATACGGATTTCGACACTCTCTTGGGTGGTATTTTATAGAGTTTAAAGACTCAGCTCTTTAAAGAATTTGTAAAATTAGTTCTATTTAATTAAGACTAGAATTTACGGTCTTAAATGTTCACGTTACCCCAGTATCTTTAGTAAACATAATTTTTATCGCAGTCGTAATAAATTTTAGAGAACCTAAATAATTTACTGCTTTTATCTAGTACTTGCTAAAGTAAATTAGGTGCAAAACACAGGTAGTGCTATTTTTCGGTATAAATTTTACCGTAACACGACAGGAGAGAGATCAGGCGCAGAACCAACAGCTTCTTTCTTCTACGTTTTGGAATGGGCAAGTAACTTCAACTTTCTGAGTAACTGACCGAGTATTTGACAATTCAAAAGTGCTTGTAAATGGTTAAATTGGAATAAATTTTTAGAGTTTGAGTTTTAACTACGAAACTCCGGGCTGTTGTTACTAAGAAATTCGTAATGGAAAAACCCAACTTGGTAATAGAATCTAGGACCTCAGACTCAGCAGTCGCGCTTGTGACCACGAGACCAACGGGGCAGTAAATTGACAATAACATGATTCCCCAGCATCAGGTGGAATGACAGCTCACTACACCTAAGTTCTCACGGTGAGATTTTTACAGAATAGCACTAATGCCTTTGGTTGTAATCTGCATTCGCGATTTATTTGGCAAAAATGTAAACAAATTTGAGTTTATGGAAAAATAACTTTAAATCCTACTTTATAAAATTCAGTGTAACCACTCACTTCGAACATTTTTATAACTTTTTCAATAGTGCTCTGCTAGTCACTCTGAATTATTCTTAATAACCATTAAAATAAAGCTGATATTTATTTAAATTTAAATAATATTAATAATAGACTTTAGATCTAATTTTAAGTGTTCCAGACAATGCTGAATATATTCGCAATATTAAGTACCTATATAGATTGATTTTCTCTTCTCCGAAACCATGTTGCTAAGCAACACCAATAAGTTAATGTGAGACCCTTTGTCTGACCAACTGACAATGCAAAAGGTTTATTTAAAAAGTTCCGTTATGATGTAAAAATAATTATAATAAATTTAATTTTGAAATTATAGGTGCCTGTTTCAACTTTTATTTGTAGATATTGAGAACTATCTTTGGCACTACCAAAACCAAACAGTATAATGATACCATTGTTCTGTATAAGGTATTTTCAGTAATGGAAGATTAAGATTATTCTAATTATAATAATCAGATCGTTACCAGAAGAAAAACCAACAAAAAATCCGTAACATTCCCAAAAAAAATACTCCAAAAACATCTGCACATTTATATGTAAAATTTCAAGCTATTGAATATTTTATTACCCCGAAAGGTTCATAAAAAGCAAGTCTTCGATTAACAACAACATTAAGCGGTACTAAGAAAAGCTTTCAAAATACCATCTCTAACAAAAGATACTCTTTTGAAAATGTCCCATTAAATTTTCCCGGCATTTTATTAAAACTAAACGCTCTGGAACTGCGTAAATATAAAGAAAAAGAATAAATGCGCAGCTTAAAATTCTTAGAGGTTTATAAATGGCCAGTATTCCATTATTTCTAAGCAATAAAGGACCTCTGTTCCATTTTGTAAATTGATAAATACATCGTGTCTATTGCGAAACTTTGTTTTGTGTGTTGCCATTGTTATCCTGTTTAACAAAGAGTATTCGACGAGTATTCTAAATTGATTTTGGATTTAAAAAAATGCATCAGCAATAAGAAATAGCCCATTGTTATAAGTGAATTGGTCACTGTTCTTCATTCCACCTAAAAATAAAAGATATAAGACAATAATTTGCAACTGTAGCGCTGCGAGGTTCTTTTGGTTGGACCGAAATCGGAACTAAAGCCGTGGCTCTTGTTTTTTGAATTTTGAATAAACTCAAGTGAAATTTCACAAAACAATTGTACAGATGTCTACTAACGGCGCCCACCTGTCAACGTCATGCGAAGGCCAAAACATCTTTGTAGCAATGTACGTTCTGTTTTCATGTTGACAAGAATATCATTATTTTTCCTGGATACATCTAGCCTCGTTGATACATTTGAAATCATCATAATCGTCCACATAATAAAACTAACACTACGGTCCGACCGTCAAGAGAATGTGTTCCTGTAACATGTCAGTGCGTCAATTCCAGTAGCTAACAAAGATCAAACTGACTTGTGCGACAAACGCATTCTCTCGTCGGCCGCACTGTAATAAAGGTAAAATTAATGCAAAACACGTATTCATTTGTATGAAACTGATAGGTGTCAGGAACGCATTTTATATAACCCTTTGCTAATTTTGCCATGTCCGCGTTCTGAAATCGGATCGACACGTGTTGACAGGTCATGTCAAGTATAAGTTACAACTTACTGTATGTCAAATAACTTTCCATTCTCTCAACAATATCGGTAACCTATCTCACTCAAATGATGACAGCAATGAACACGTGTAGTAGACAAAGTGGTGAAACATTTAATAACTATAAAATCTATTTCATGTAGCTACTGTTATACAGACAGGTCGACCACAAAATTCTGCGATATGTAAATATGTACGATAATAAACACGTTATATTAATTATACCGGATGATGTTTTTTACCGTCTCAAAAATTTAACAGGGTATTCTACCCATGAATATCAACAACTTTCTCTGAAATTACGAAAAAAATTCAGCTGTGTCACATTACACATTTTAGTCTAGTAGTTAGGTAATAAACTTTTGTATTAAACAGCTGATTAAAAATATGTACATATATATATACTAGCTGACCCGGCCACGCGTTGCTGTGGCTAACGTTTTTGTCATTTTATTTATTTATTTTTTCTATCCTATCTTCAAGTTGGATCAAACTGCACACGGTGTACAAATTTGATTAAAATCGGTTAAGTAGTTTAGGAGTCCATCGCGGACAAACACTGTGAAACTTAATTTATATATATTAAGATAAAAATTAATAAATGGAAACGGGTAATCGCGAAAAAAATATCAACCGTCCCGTACAAAATTTCAAAACCGAATGTCCGCCAAGTCAATGACCATAAATAATTTATAGAATAGCAAATGTCAATGACTATTCTATTGAGACACTACTTACACACTACCGAAACACTATTGACAAGTTGGTTATTTTACAGAATTGGGCCCTGGACGGTTGATTTTTTTTTCGCGACTACGACGTTACTACCATGGAGATAGTTGTTTAGTTTGATGGTCTGTACCACACCCCTAAATATAACCACATCTTTCTGATATTTATGCTGTATATTATAATTTATTTTTATATTACGGTTATTGGCAGATTCAGAAAAAAAAAATCCATTTCGCTATCACACTAGGCAAAATTGTTATCACCGAACACACCCGACGTCCCTAAATCAAAACAATTTTCACTTAAATTTATGTAAACGTGCAAAGTTCGTGTAAAGCACACAATTACAAGTAATATGTAGCACTAAGAAGAGTAATAGGTACTATGAAAGAGATAAATAGACACGTAGCCCTGATTTAGAATACAGAAGTAATTTCTCTTGTTAACATTTAGGAAAATTACCGCACCTGTGAAGTGTTCGGAGTATTATGAGGAAAAACTGTTTGGGCGAAGCATTTGTAGGAAAAACACCTGCTTTCACAGATCCTTTCTTGGTAAAAAGTATGGATTCATGAGGAAACAATGCTTGTAGGTTTCCTGTATTGGATAATTTGAGTTCAAAAAGGATTAGGAACAGAGTGTAGCTAACAAGTTTCAAATAATTATAATTATGAACCCGTTATTGAATAACTAGTCTGCCCGCGACTTCGTTCACATGTAATTTCTTGTTCCCCTGACCCTCCTCGTTGCATCCATCCATCGAATAGCCAGATTGCTGATAGAGAAGTTTAAACAAAATCATGATCCCCTGCTAGTTCTTCTTATGTTTTAATCTCTTTCTTATCCAATTTTATGCTAGGTTACTCATGAATTAGGGAGGGGACCGTAGCTAAATATTAACAGCCGCACAGCTCGATCGGTCAGGTTAAGCTACGCTTGCCGCGGTTGGTCTGTGGATGGGTGATGATGGATGATAGTTTCAGTATTACTAATTATATAAATAATCATTGCGAAGCGACGGTGCTTGTTAAGCGTATGCTAATGTAACCAAAGCCACGGCCATCACATACCCGTTAGTTGCCGCCTATTCTATTGCCAAAAGGATATATGACCCCGCATAATAGGTCGGCAGCGCTGTTAAAGAGCTATCGCGGAGCTAGGGTTAAAAGCCGTTTATATGAAGATGTGGGGGACTTAATATGGGTCTATGTTACAGTACCTCGTGTACCTGCTCTTTAAGGAGATATTTAGAAGTCTAAACAAGTGCCATTGTTGTCTGCTACATGTTAGTATACTCACGTTTGTGTGGTTTATTAATATCATCCTGTACCTGTGTTGTGTTTAATATGAAACTTCTTCGACGCGAAAGTATTTAGAGTTAAGACGAATTTTAATGTACAGCGGGATTGTGTTGATACTTTCGATTTACCAACTGGTTTATATGGCTAGAGGATAAGTTGTTTTTATTAGACTTCTCATTTAGATTCTTCATTGTATACTGTATTTTTTCCTGCCAGACAAAAACAAAACAATGGCGCTTCCACATCGTGAATATGTAATAAATCAAAATCAATCCCAACGAACCCATAAAACAGTCACAGCTATCGTTTTCCGAAAAAAAAAACGAGCAAAACATTTTATTACAGTGCTCTTTGAAAACGTTAAGAAATCGAAACAAAGCAACACTCGGAGAACGCGGCAGTTTCTTTTTTTTTGCTGCGGGTTCATGCAAACGATTTCCCATTTATATTTGCAATAAAAATTACTTCTAGGACCATTTTTCAGCTGCGGAACTTCGGAAATGCAGTTATTTCTTCCGGTTGAAGTTATCTTTACGCTCGATGACTTCGTCGAGTGAGTATTGTTTCAAGATATTTTTAAAAGAGGTAACTGGGTTGTCTAATTTGCGCGAAAAATGGGACGTCTTCATTTTAGTGAGGGTTGAGATGTTGCCAGCCTTTTATGTTCACGTTAAGCATAAAGAAAAAAACACTACAAATTGAAAAATTATTTTAAATTCGGAAGTTGGTGTCTTTGGTTTCGTTTTTTGTCACTGACTGAAATTAATAGTACAGCAATTAGCTGACCCACCTTTGCATAAATGATTGAGATTTTTTAGAATACGAATCGATAGAATTTTATACAATTTTATTTCATGGGATCAGCTCGGAATAAATCCCCTATTAGTATACTTTCAAATACCTAAAAGAATTTCTCAACTCTGTTTATAAATAATTCCTTCTTTTTTTAAGTCGGTTAAAAAAGCAATGAATCAGGTTAGTTCAGAAAGGTTTTTAAGTAAAGTAACCTTATTTTGCAGTAGATTAATAGATTAACAGGTACGTTTTAAATAATACCTCGTTACGCAGGTCTAATAAAAGCTGCAGTTTATATTTTACTAGCTGACCCGGCCACGCGTTGCTGTGGCTAACGTTTTTGTTTTTTTTTTTTTTCTATCCTATCTTTCAAGTTGGATCAAACTGCACACGGTGTACAAATTTGATTAAAATCAGTTAAGTAGTTTAGGAGTCCATTGCGGACAAACATCGTGACACGTAATTTATATATATTAAGATTTTAAACCATTTCGAGAGTACTGTGATCACGGATTACCCTTATAAAGTAAAACAATGTATCTAATATTAAATTATATTGCTAACATTACATTCCAGATGAGGTAACACATGAGTAGCAAATAGGCTAAGTTTTTGTGTGTATTGGGGCAGAATTTACAGCGAAATGGGTATAGCTGAGCTACCCAAATGAGTTTTCCAATATTAATTCTAGTTCGAGATTCGATTCATTACTTTTAGTGCTCGCCACTTGTGTAACTATATTTATATCTAATATATAAAATTCTCGTGTCACAGTTTTCGTTGCCATACTCCTCCGAAACGGCTTGACCGATTTTGATGAAATTTTTTGTGCTTATCCGGTATCTATGAGAATCGGCCAACATCTATTTTTCATCCCCCTAAATCGAAACTTACGCGGGTGAAACCGCGGGGCGCAGCTAGTTATAAATAAAAGTTTTTAACGTTGTAGGCACATTCATTTAAGTCTATATATTTATTTCATTCGCGGATCTAATACGGATTTCTTCAACGGCTTTGTGGCTTCTGGCTATGTAATTGATGATAGACCTCATATAAATATCTACCTATCCCTATGACGTCTTCATATAGAATGGGGCTGGGTTTGTTTTTAGTCTGAAGAAGCCAAGCTACCTATGATGTCTTAATATAGAATGGGGCTGGGTTTGTTTTTAGTCTAAAGAACCCAAGCTACCTATGACGTCTTCATATAAAATGGTGATGGGTTTGTTTTTAGTCTGAAGGAGTCAAGCTACCTCATCATCATCTGCCTAGCCTTTTCCCAACTACTTTGGGGTCGGCTTCCAGTCTAACCGGATTTAGCTGAATACCAGTATTTTACATAGAGAGACTGCATATCTGACCGCCACAACCCAGTTACTGGGTAATACGATACCTCTTGGTAAGACTGGTTGTCAGACTTTCGGCTTCTGTCAAGCTACCTATGACGTCTTAATATAGAATGGGGCTGGGTTTGTTTTCAGTCTGAATTAGCCAAGCTAAACGAACCGCTATAAGGACCGATTGAAAACCGTATATTAACATTTAAACTGCGCTTACTCGAAGATTTGTTTCGATGCAATAATATTAACGTCAACGCGGTCGGCGGCTGCGTAACGTACGTTTTCAAGAAAAGCGGTGTCTGCATAGTGACGGTTGTCATGTAAATTATGACAGCGGCAAAGATTTAAATTGCTAGCCCTTCAACTGTCAAGAAATCTCCTAGAGAACGGTAACAATAGAAAAAGTAATTGTGTCTCATTAGTGACAGTTGAGCTACATAGGCATCAAAATATAATCGCGTTTCAGTTTCGTTTTGACACATCTGACGTACAATGACGCAGTAACTTGACTTGATTGTCATGGAAACGCTATATAACAACGTGTGAGCTTACTCTTTTCAGTATGGACGCTTTTTCGCGTGACTAAGTACGGTGAGGGCAAATCTAGCAATTTAAATCTTTGGGCAGCAGGGATTGACTTTATAGTGTCAAAAACGCTCTCTAGGGAAAGACACCAACCTAATTTCATACATAACGTTTCCGTGGCTTCATTCACAGATAAATTGCAGGCGATGTGTGCCGGTCGCCGTTTTTCTAGGAAATAGTAAACTTTCGCGAGAAATAAAGACACCACGGTTATTACACCCACTTCAAATATCTAAATCCAAAAAGATAAACAAGAAAAAACCTACAAATCACAGACCATATCAATGTTATGGCCACATCACCTCATCAGTAACTCAGCATTCAAAGGTTCGAATAACAACATAAATTACAATTCCAAATTTTGAATTATTCATATCCTATACCGAGGGAACGTATTCTGATCAAATTCGATTCATAATTTTGCGATTCTGTTACCTATTTTGAAACGGAACTCAAAGCATGTGCATTTATATCAGCCTTTTTCAAAGTATCGAACATCCAGTGTAATCAGATTCTATTTTCGGTACAGCTTTACAAGATTTGCGCAAATTTACATGCAGAAGGATCACTTTTGGGAATTGGGAATAGTGCTGACAATGGTTTTATTCATATTGTTGTCACTTGAGTCATCTACACTGTAAAATGTATTGTAGTAGTAGTTTCCAAGTAAGTAAAAATTTTTTGGATACCTTTTAATTACTACCAGAAATATAGCTGTACGAATTAAATTGTTAACACATTTAACACAAAAACTGACCGGTGACGTGTCTCAGCACAAAATTGAAGAATGATACCAGAAGGCCAATTCCCGTAATTATAAACATTTAAAATCTAGTCGCAATCTCATCTCAGCGACAATCAATGTCAAAAATGTTGTGAAATTAGAGGTATTTTTGATAGATTCAGACTGTGAACGTTCTTAAATTGCCCCTCTGATATCTTACATCGACAAAGAACCAGTAACTGTTACTCATCTGAAACCCAAACAATAAATGAATTATTAAATTATCTCAAAGGCACACCAGAATAAGCTCCCACGGAATCTTACCAGTTATGAATTACACGCGTATCGATACGCTAGGATGACTAATCGGTAAGTCCAGACATCTCCATCCATCAGTTGAAACGTGATGTGTCATACTCGTCCATGGAATCGATATCCGTGATTGAGAGTATTTGAATCCTTGATATTATTGGTTAGTCTTTACACAGAATAAGGATCTTAATGCGTACATTTGTAGGGTGTAAAGAAGATTCAAGACAATCTGCGGAGTAATTGTGTAATTCATTATGACAGTTCCACAACATTCAATGTGTTATTTACGTTATCGTGCATAGTTTTTCGTAGTGTTCTTTCTGTTATTTTTTCGTTTTGCTTGAGTTCTAAGAGTCTTAGCGTAATGTTAAATAGCCTATAGCCTTGCTCAATAATTGGGCTATCAAATGAAAAAATTAAGAAGCAGTGGATTAGAAATATCCTTTAAAATTATTCAGGTTGTGATTGAAAGCGTGTTGCGCAATTAGGCTGCAGGGTGGTGCTGTCGCTGACTTTACACGTTAGGATGTACAGTTGTACACGGATCTATTGACGCGTGGCCAAAATATTAACTTTTGCCGCCATCTTGTTTTTTTAATACATTTCACAAACACCTCCGTTTCAACGTCATTCAAGCATCAAAAGATTCTTGTAGCAAATTAATCTTAGCATGTTCGTTAACTTGTTTTACCATCAATGTTTTTGAAGATTTATTCATTTAGGTAATTATATATCATTTAATTGTACTTTTGTGTGTTGTGCTATTTATATTGTGTGCATTAAATAAATGATTCATGTATCTACCTAACTTTACCCACCAGACATAATTATCGATTGATGATATCTATGGATAGAAAATGAAGAAATAAGAGCAGTGACGTCACAGACTACCTTCGCTATACACGATCTAATCCATCCATTTCGATCCATCCATTTCGATTCAATTGATTGATTTCAGTCAGTAAGAGTGGTAACAGAATACTCGCTCTGGTGCGAAAATGTGCGTGTGAGGGGGTGACAAAAAGTATCTTCTGATAAGTCTGCTCGCCTAGTACCATGCTTCACAAAATGTTAATTTGGTCTGTATTATTTTTCTAATAAGAAGCTCTTCGAGCGTTGAGTGTACTTTTAGGTAGATCGGCTGTAACACGACTGATCCGTGAAAAAACCGCCATCAAAAAAACAATAGGACCATAAACGGACGTTACGCGTAGCGGACGTAATGCGACTCCCTCAAATAATGAAAGCACTCAATTTGCAAGTGGCACTTACAAATTGGTACTTACTAGCGTGGTGGATTACGGCCCATTCTCTCTCACAGAGAGGTGTTTGTCCCAGCTGTAAGAACGTTATAGGCTGATTACACTACTACAAAAAATTAGCATAAACAGGGACGTTTTTTGATTAATTTGTTTACAGTTTCATCAGACACTTTTAGAATAGATACAGACTGTCCATTCTATGAGAATTTCTTATTCTATGCCCATAATTATATGGATGGGGGAATTCGAGGAGTTATTGAATATGTTGGTTCAAGATTTCCATATTTATTGGGGGAATGGTGTTGTTTACTTAGATAGCAATGAGGTTGAGCAATTAACATTTTCTTATGAGGCTGAAATCTAACATCAGAGTGATGACTTATGTACCAGCAGCACCCCACGGTTTTGCCTAACTGTAACTATCATAATTAAGTGATATCACAGTTTCATCAAAATCCGTTTATCTATCCTCACAAACTTTCGCGTCTAAAATTTCGTATCATAATTTCGTGTTTATAATAATAGGTAGGAATAGGAAAAAGTAAGAAGTAGGATTTAAAAGAGAGGTTTTTCTATTAAGGAAACGGTTTCTGGAGGTAAGTCGTGTAAGATAAAGTCTAGTTTTCATTGTGCAGGTAACGGTTAGTACTTAAAATGAAGTCAGATATTGCACCAACAAATCTTTAAACTTTAATGATCAGTTGGAATGGTCATTAACTCTCAGTAACGACATAGTGGCCGAAATGTTATTCAATTTCCTTATAAGAGCGTTTACGCCGTACGGCATTTCAGACAAATTTTCAAGCCTTTGTTTTTCGAAATTAATCAACCGATATTAATGAAACTTCATACGCATAAGCAGGATACCTACAAAGGTTTAAAAAGTTACTTCAGAACATTTTTGAAAAATAGTGTTACGGTCAAATTAAACCGATTTTAAAGTTTCCATAGAAACAGAGATTTCCAGTTACCTTTTTTTAAATAAGACATTTCGAAAATGTTCATAAGTAACATTTTAGATCTTTGTATCCTGATTATACGTATGAAGTTATAAAACATTTTTGATGCGTTTGAAGTTTCATTAAAATCAGTTAATTAATTTCGAAAAACAAAAGCTTGAAAGTTAGTATGAAATGCCGTACGGCGTAAACTTTGCATTACAGAAAACATTTACGCAGCAATAATTTCACCCCATTTTTTTTATAAAATACCTGAATTTAACAAAAAAAGTCAGAGTTTTCTTCATTATATTTGTACTGCAATATTATTATACGATATTTCCTCGTGCAGGGAACCATTATACCAAAGAAAAACATCTTAAAAAAATATGAACCCTAACTCATTTTCCCCTAAAACATAAATCCAACAGTATCATTACACGAACACACACGCACATCTTATGCAAATCGGGGTCCTCACGTGTGTTTATTAAAAACATGAATTTTACAAGCTTAATATTACGTGACACGTACGGCCGCAGTAATCCCTGGAGCACCAGTACTTCGGATGTCGGATTTAAATATGATTACTTTATATTACCGGCTTTCGAGGGAAAATGTTGACAATTTGGCATTTTGTGAAAAGGGCTTAAGTATTCGGTATAAGATTTTGTAGAAATATCTTGATGAATATTTGGAGGGTAGTCTGTAGTTTGTACATAAAGTTGGATATTTGTCTATCTAAATAAATAACAGTCACAAAAGATGCAGTGAATAAACGTAATTAACAAAAAAAAACAATAATAAATAACGTAGGATATGTGAAAGCTGTTATTCAGCCTAGTATTTTTTGTTCCCATTTTACCGCATTGTAGAGATTTTTTCTAGCATATAAATTAAATCAAAATATTTTATTCCGTATAAACCTACATGGGCACTTATGAAACGTCAGAAGCTAGGTGCACGGTTCCAATTGGTCGTTTCTATAAAGAAGAGCCGGCAAGAAACTCGACGGTTACTCTTTTTAAAATAATTGGCTTTTGCAACGATTTCAAATTACAGTGTTATTGCGTATGGGAGGATTATAAGCCAGTTTGTAAACACCCACTTTGAATACCTACCAGGATTTCCCGCTACCAGCTCCTTTAAATTTCTAATCTCGTCAACGAGACTTGACATAAATAGGTACGCGTCTTTTCCGCTTCCACGTTGTGCATCTGTCTTATCATTCTTTTCTAAAACATTCTTTCAATATGTCCGACCCGTTGGAGCGTGCTCTTTCACAGTCGGTTCGAAGATTGCAATTATGCACAGGAAGAGCCATACTGTTACTGATGTTATTTTAACCGTATTTTGAGAAGAAAACGGGGAAGGTATAAATGTAAGGTATCATGCTTGAAGGGGAGCGAAAGATAGTTTTTATTCTCTTACGGCAAAGCCAATCCAAATCTTTTTATTACTTAGGTAGGTTACTGCAATTTTTTAAATAATACCTGTATTATTTTTTGTTAGGTTTTGTTCAGAAATATCTTTCACTTAATAGGTCGCTGGTTCAAATCCGGCTCGAAGGACCGGTGTTAGGTATGGATCCTTGCGGAATAAATAGTGGACTGTATTAAAATGAAACTGGTATAATACAATAAAATTACACAATAGTCCCGAGTTCCGACATTATGACGTTCGTTACGGGAGGCGCGTGTGCCTTCCGCGCCAGGGTTTTTGAAATACGAAAGTGGTCTCTTGATGGAGCTCCTATCTTGAAACTTTTCAAATATATTTTCGGTGTTCTCTCATCATTGCGCACCTACTCAGCTATTCACTTTTCGTCCTGCATATGCTTGCTCAAAAACCCTCAGGGCTGTACCATTATGAAAGATATTGTTCATAACTCGGACCTGCAAAAGGGCGAAACAGTCAATTTTTTTTTCGTATAAAGATTTTCTCTTTTAGTGTTCCTAAATTCCCGACTGCCCGATGCTTGGCCGATGGGTGAGAATGCACACACAAGTCGGCTTTAAGTAATTATACGGGCAAATAATGTTTTCTTTTTAGTTTCTATTATATTCTCCTTGTAATTGTATGTGTTACTAACAATAGTTAAATAAGTAATTTCATGTCAATACTGACACTATGAACTTCAAGATCTGTAAATTAAAGTTTATAGTTACTATTTTATTTAATTATTTTAGAAAAACGTGTTTCAATACGGAAATTCTCAGGTTCAAAGCGAATGTGTTCCTCTTACTTTCTTATTAATAACGAGTTTTACAAGAACGTTTATGAGACAAAGGAGACTCCTACATTTCGTTTATCGCGAGCTGAACGTAATCAAATGTTCACAAAATGACTGCCAAGAATATGGCATGTCTGTCGTAGAATATAATAGTCTGTCGTAAAAACTTTCATAATCAAATTGTGAACTTGACACGCTAGCGTTAATTCGTAACTTTGTTTGTTAGACAAATATGCCACTTATCTTCATGCGCTTCTTTCGGTGTTTTATTGACAAAACTTTTAGAGGCATCCATGTTGAATGTACGATCTGATGTTGGGGTAACGAAAACTTTGGTTCGCTCACAATAGGCCCTATTAGAAGGCAAAAAGTCACCCAAAGGGCAATGG
The DNA here is from genome assembly GCA_963669345.1 of Gortyna flavago. NCBI lineage: Eukaryota > Metazoa > Arthropoda > Insecta > Lepidoptera > Noctuidae > Gortyna > Gortyna flavago. Next base: position 16,173,491 of record OY770129.1, read on the forward strand.
AGAGGGCTATGTTTGGAGTTTCATTGCGTGATCGAAACAGAAATGAGGAGATCCGCAGGAGAAGCCAAGGTAACCGACATAGCCCGAAGAATTGCCAAACTTAAGTGGCAGTGGGCAGGGCACATTGTTCGCAGAACAGATGGCCGATGGAACCGAAAGGTTCTGGAGTGGCGACCGCGTACCGGAAGGCCTCCCACAAGGTGGACCGACGACCTTGTGAAGGCCGCAGAAACTCGTTGGATGCGAGAAATACAGAACCGGTCGAAGTGGAGGTGCTTGGGGGAGGCTCATGACCAGCAGTGGACGTCTTTCGGATGAAATGATGATGATGATGATATTTTATACATTCAGGGAAATTTATACTACCAACTTAAGAGCGTTTACGCCGTACGGCATTTCATACAAACCTTGAAACCCTTGTTTTTCGAAATTAATGAAATACAATATTCTAAAAAGTAAGAACATTTTCTAAACATAGTGTAACAGCCAAATTAGACTGATTTTAAAGTTTCCATAGAAACAGAGATTTCCAGTTATCTTTTTTTAAATAAGACATTTTGAAAATGCGAGTACTGACTGGACAGGTCCTCTCAATCTGTGTGGTTCATTCCTCAAAAGACCATATCAGACATCGATCTACATTGTCTTCATATAACCTGATCAAGATTAGGTCTGTACTTTAAAAGAGACTGTGACCTCTGAGTTTGTTTCGGCCTGTCTTCTCAGAGTAGTCAGATATGAAACACCGACCTCATGTAGTTCGAAAAAAAAAATGATTGACGTGTAAAAGTGTTTCTGCAAAGCTACTTACAAAAGTAAAATCATATATTATTTACTACAATCTGTCAAATTTCTTTAATAGATTTTCAACTTTATCGCTACAGCATAAGGTTAATGGTTGATTGGGAAAATTTTACAGTTTCAGATAGCTTGATGTGCCGTCTGTACGTCGAGGGTTTAAACCAAGGCAGGCGCTTTTTTTGTAACCATTTGCTACCTAATACTACCCACGTTTATGATTAATATCTATCTAATAATTTAAGATTTTTGAAGTGAAAACTTCTTTACGCGCATTGGGCATTTTTTGAGATGGGAAAAACCATTGAACTCGCGACACTGTTACCGATACTGCGCTACATTCGGCTGTCCTCGTGAAGTACGTAGGTAGTGAGTGATGGCAAAGTATTCTGTTTGTGTTTTGTTTTCACTTCTGTCGGCATAAACTTTACCTACTATAATTCCTAAAATGTCGCAGGTCTTTGTAAAAACCCACGAACTGCGTAGGCCGAACACAATTCTCAGAAGTATCTAGATACAACATCGCTCGCAAATAACAGTAAAAAATATCTAGGGTCTCATCTATCTGCGAATACATCTTCGTCGCCCGCTAAAAGCGGCCCCGTTCGTTTGAGCTTAAACATTTCACTCTGCAATTTCTTTCGGCCGACCATCCAAAACTTAATACAATTCCGAAATCAAAAATCTGATTCCATCCACCAAAGTGAAGGGAATTGTTTCACCCGTCGGAACAGATTTGATTTTCATTTCACTGAAGTCAACTAGAAATGAAAATTTTGAGTCTAGCCGTCAGAGGGGGCCTGACGATATTACTCTTGACATCGACACAGCCTTTTCGCTCCAATCTTTTAATCAAGGCAGTTAATTGCTTTCAATTTTACGTGGGACGCGTTGGGTCGGATGACAGATGGTAACTCCCTTTTGACGTGACGCAGGTATTATTATGGTCTTGTTGGGTTAGGTACTTGTTTTAATTTTCATAAGGGTAGATATGAGATGTATGTACCAAAAGTTTTGTGGACATTTTTCCACTTCAGCTGTGATGCCTCGTTATGAGGAATTATTTGATATTTTTTATGATAAGTCACAGGTAGTAGAATCCATACTAATATTATAAATGCTAAAGTGTGTCTGCTTGTCTCTCTGTCTGTCTTTCTGTCTGTCTGTTACCTCTTCACGCTTAAACCGCTGAACCGATTTAGATGAAATTTAAAATATTGAAAATATAAAAATTCGAAGACATGTGACATCTACCAACCCGCACTGAGCACGCGTGGTGGATTACAGCCCACTCCCTCTCCCACAGAGGAGGCCTGTGTCCCAGCAGTGGGAACATCATAGGCTGATTATGTGGTATATTGAGTCCCGGGAAAGTATAGGATACTTTTTATCCCGATATTCCCACGGGATCGAAACTTATGCGAGTGAAACCGCGGGGAGCTGCTAGTTAGTCAATAAAAACGTTATAGCAGTTCAAACATAAATTTATATCACTGGAATTTTAATTTTGTGTAAAAATATACGCGTACACTCCTCGATAATTGCATTTATCATCAACGCTGGCTGCGAGCGCACTTATGAAATTGGCGAGTTGTGTTTGTTTTGTTTACGTTATAATTGTGATGATACACGTCATGAGTTATTGATATTTTGCAATATAAATAAGATGTTTGATGTTTAAAGTAAAAATATTACGTACTAGTGATTTAAATTAAGATTTTGTACCTAATCCATCAAAACTTCCCTTATGACAAAAACAACAGACTGATTTTAAGGCCAAACGCGTAAGGTAGTAAAACCCGAAACTTGTTACGGTAGAAAGTTAATAAATAGTATAATTCGCGTGCACCGAGGAGTTATCATTTCCTAAAAGTCTCATGAAATTTAAATTTGCTTCCTCGAGCAAGTATCTCATAGCATCACGTAAGGGAAATATTTTCAAACTGGTTGATTATGCACAAACTTTTTATGTAACTATTTGTTATTTTTGTTATTTTTTCGAAAGAAAACGGTTTCCTTTCATTGTTAACACCAATGCCAATGGGTAAAAATTACGAACTTTCATCCCTTATTTAACCCCTTTAGGAGGCGACACATTAGTCTACAATCATAACGTCTTATTACACACAGCAGCGGCATAAGTAGCCTTTAATATTCCCACTGCTGGGACAGAGGCCTCCTCTCAGTGAGAGGAAGTGGGCCGTAATCCGCTACGCGGGTCCAGTGCGGGTCGGTAGCTGTCACATGTGGTAACGGCCGCGACTTACGAGTTCTAGTTCGTAGGTTCGAACCCTGACAGGTGCTTTACTTTGACTAAATTATTAAAACCGGCCTAGAACCAAAAATACGAATCAATTGTATGAAGTGAAGAGGTTCCAGCTTTGATTCAAAATCATTCTATTTCAGTTAGACTCTTGTATGAGGCCATTAGTCAGTAAAACCAATTTACTCAGATCTAAGCGTCTATTCTAGTCTATTTCTGTATACTGTACGGATTTCTACTCCATCTTGCTTACGCTAAAAATAATACTGGGTCAGACACAAACTGGGCGTCAAATCTATAGCGTATACAAAATATTGGTATGAAGATGTCCATTAACCCTGGGTATTTTCATCATCATCATTTCAGCAGAAAGACGTTCACTGCTGGACCGCCTCCAAGCACCGCCACTTCGACCGGTTCTGCGCATCCAGCGATTCCTGCTGCCTTTACAAGGTCATCAGTCCACCTTGTGGGAGACCTTCTAATCAGGCCCTAGCGGCCATCGATATTATTGCCGAGCTGTCCATAGTAATATATTTATGCTCGTGACAATACCTGGCTATCCATAACTAACCGATTCAATAGAAACCTCAATAACCCCAATTTACCGCAACGACAGTATTTCACACTAAAACTGATAGTAGTTAATGAGTTCAATTCTATTTGGAATGTAATAGCCATTTCCAAAACTAAATAGCGGTTGCCTAACTAATTGGCCTGGCCTGGTAATCTGGCCCGAGCCTTATTAATTGCTTTATCAATCGATTGGAGGGATATGGGAGGTATTATGGCCATTAATGTAACGGTATGGCGTAGGGACAGAAGGTGACATAAATATCTTTATCACGTCGACCTTCCTTGATAGCGAAATTAGACGATGATCATTGGTCATTTGTAATTGATTTGAACTGATTGTTCACACTGCTTCCCGTGTTAGTAATTTTGAATTCATCCAAAAGGAACTACAATATAAAGGTAATCAGTTGACTGGGGACACTTTGAAAATTAGCAAAAGCATAGCATAATTAGCCTATAATGTTCCCACTGCTAAGACATAGGCATCCTCTTAGTAAGCGGGAGTGGGCCACATAATTCACCAAGCGGGCCCAGTGCTGGTGGACATCACATGTCTTGAATTTTTTGGTGCTAGGATATGCTGGTTTCCTCACGATGATTTCCTTTGAAAATTAATTCTATGAAATTGAGTGGAATAAAAGCAGGACCATAGAATAAGCTCGGCTGAATTCTGTGGAATAGAAAGCAAGACTATACGCTCGGCTGCCGCGCTTATAATAACTCATTAAATAAAAGTTAATATTTAGATAGTAATTGGGCTTTAACCTTTAATTTGGCCCGGGCCTTATTAATTGCTTTATCAATCGATTGGAGGGATATGGGAGGTATTATGGCCCTTAATTACGGTATGGCTAAGGGACAGAAGGTGACATATCTTTATCACGTCGACCTCCCTTGTGAGATTAGACAATGATCATTGGTCATTTGTAATAATTGATTTAAGCTGATTGTTCACGCAGCTTTCGATGTTGGTTATCAATATTATCTAAAAGGAACTATAGTATAGTAAATCAGGTGACTGGGGACACTTTGAAAATTAATGATATGGAATTTAATAATATAAAAGCAAAACCATACGCTTGGCTGCCGCCCTTACAATCACTAGTAATATGAAAGATAGTAGGTACTTAAATGGCAATTGCCTTAAACCTTTAATCTGGGCCGGACCTTATTTATTAATAAATTATTTATTTTATTTATTTTATTTGGGTGAGTAAATAGTAACATATATAAGCCATAATATGAGATGGCTAACGAGATAGACGTAAACAGGATTTAGAAAACAAAGGTGACCCGTAACATTCTTCTTCGACTTTTATCGAACGTCAGTCCTTTTCACGCCTAAATCGCTGAACCGATCGTAATGAAATATCACAGATAGCCTGGGACCTACAGCAGTTAATTTTGCTACATGTCACGTGTCTTCGTTGATTCTAGGACATGCCGGTTTCCTCACAATGTTTTCCTTCACCGTTTTGAGAGCAGTTGTGATAAAATAATTTACACAAAGTAAAGCGCCTGTCTGGGCTCGAACCCACGATCTAACTCGAAAGTCGGGGCCAATAATCACTGGGCCACCACTTCTCTCAAATCTATAAACACACACAAAATTTACGAAAGTTATGTTGGACGATTTTTGCACTGCGGCGCGCAAAAATGTGCGTCAGGCTTAAAACTTTCTGTGATAAAATTTTATCCCAAACACATAATAAGATCCACCGATATACAGACAAGAGATACACTCTAAAAAGATACCAGTTTCAAAAGGGGCAGAAAGACATTAAAAGATATCTTTTCAGGTCATGAAAGATAAGAGTGAATGTGAGCATGCAACGGAAACTGTTCTCGAGTACAGTTTTCGTATTCACAGAGAAGCATTTCCTAGTTTTGTCTCCGTAGATATCCGAGGACAGAATGGATACTCTTTTATATTTTTGTGGGAAATATTTTTGTTGTTTCTTTTTGAGAGATATAGATAAATATAACTTTTAAAGATGCAGATGCAGATTATTTTATTCAAAGTAATACCTAAATAAAATAAGTGTCATGTGTTGGATTTCTTTTATTAATTGTGACCGTAATGTAAAATGGTCAATGCCAATTTTATATTTTCTTGGGAAATATTTTTACTTAAAATTTAGTACGTCTCATATTTTTGGGTTTCAGTTAAATACCAATGTGACTATTATGTAAAACGAATGTCAAAATAGTAATAATGATTAAAAAATTGAAAAAGGAACAAAACAAGAGCACCAAAAATAATTTAAAATACACCAACTGATTTTTCAGCATGATCTAGCAGCTGTTTTAGTCAAAATTTAAAATACAAAAAAGCAACCTGTTACTCATTTATTCCTTTCTTTCCGAAGAAATACTTTGCGTAGCAAATCAAACTGAAATCCTTTCAAGAAAACGTATCTCTACCTGTATTTTTTCTCGAGCCATTAACCAAATCGAAAGGGAAGGGTTTAATAATTCCCGGGATTCATTTTTAAGAAAAATGGGGATGATTAAACTTTCAAATCCTCGTTCTTTGTGGTTTTGTTAATCAGTTGTTGAGGTAAACGTGTTTCGTTTTATTACGACCTTTTATTTCCAAAATGTTTCAAGCAATCATTTATTTTTTGTTAACGCTAAAAGTCTTTGGCTATGTTTTACTATTATTTATTTGCGGAAATAAAAATATAAAAGTAAAACAAAGATTTACATCTGCAATTTGGATTTGCTTAGATTTACACTTACTCAACTGATAAATTATAGGAGATCAATACAAATAGTATTATTACTATTGGACTTCATAAATTATCAGTTGAGGCAATTGACAGTATGATCTTTATGGTTAGTGAAGCAAGCTTTGCGGTTTGTGAAGGCTGCAGGAACCCGTTGGATACGAGAAGCACAGAACAGGTCGAAGTGGAGGTGCTCATGTCCAGCAGTGGACGACTTTCGACTGAAATGATGAAGTAGCATAGGTACAAAGAGACTATCAGCGTTTATGGAGAACTTCATATTTTCAAGTGAGTATTAAGAGCTTGCAAAGTAAGCAAGCTAAAGTGGCTGTGCTGGTAATGTTTGTCGAAAGACCGATGGCCAGTGGATCAGATGAATCCTTAGACATTCTCCATCATTTAGACAATTTATTCCGAAAAGTTTAGAAGTATAATACACTTAATATAATAAAGCAACATTGAGGTGTTTTGTCAAATCGGAAAAAGCGTGCAAAGGGGGTAGGTCGCTGATCACATTACACTAATATTATAAAGGCGAACGTTTGTGAGTGTGTTTGTATGTTTGTTACTCTTTCATGCTAAATTTACTAAATGGATTTGGATAACAGATACTTAATAACCAGGTTTAACACATAGAATAACTTTTATCCCGATATTCTTACGGGATCGAAACGTTTGCGGGTGAAACCGCGGGGCGCCGCTAGTCTATCTATAAACAGAAACACTTGTATAGATAATGCGGTGCAGGTAAGTAATCATTTTTTATAGTTAATTAAAAACACTTTAAACTCACATTTTCAGATAATGTCCCATCGTAAATGATTGTCCGAATCGGTATATTTACGAGGCGTCGACCTGTACCCGACATGACGGATGACGGAATTAATTGCATTCGATTGAAAGTCAATTTATATGTATAGTAGGTATCTCTGATTACCTGTGTAAGCTTAGTTTTTCTGATTAGTTAAGTGGGGAAAGAATGCATTGGGCATTAAGAGGTTTTATACGGTTTTGCAAGTAGGTACTTATTGATAAAGCTCTATTATTATTTTTATCGAGTCTCAAACGTCGAGATCCGCAGACCTACGAAGGCAAAACGAGGTTTGGAACTGAAATGAAGTTGGGCAGGACAGCTGCTGGCAAGGGGCAGTGATGACAGGTGGTCGGTAAGGCATTGACCGAGTGACTCCAAGGACTGGGAGACGTGTCAGTGTCGGACTTTTTCGCGGCGAGATGAGCGGATGACATTGTTAACATCGTGGGTAGAACCTGGATGAGGCTGGCACAGGAGTGTGGGGATTGGCCCATGAAATGCTCGGCAGTGACTGAAGTTCAGCTGTGTGGATGCCAACTGGTTAAATTAGCCGTTTAGTTAACCGCCTGGCCTTTAGAGGTAGTGCTCACCTCGCTGTTGATCACAGTTCTAACCTAATCTAACCCATTTGGTCTGGGTGCCCTAGCTTAGTTACTGCGACCAATTTGGCCCGCGTGTGATTGGTTACAGACTTCCAACCTAAACTGTAACTGAATATCATTCAGGCATTTAGTTAAAAGTTTAGTTAAAAGGCTAGGCGGTTAACTGAACGGCTAATTTAACCAGTTGGCTGTGACACATAGACAAGATGTGTACCTACACTAAAGCCAGTACAAAGCACACACAAGTAACGGTCGTTTGAACAGACACTGTATATATGCATGTATTCAAAGAAATTTGTCGTTGAATTTAAGTCGGGGATTTCCCTGTAGAGGCAATACCTTTCAATTAAATTACCTCTATGTGTTAGGTGTACTCCTACGCAAACTCTCCAAAAGGCCAGACACAAATGCCTGTAAAGGTGTTCACCTATTACACCGTTGCGTACCAAAACCGTAAATTAATCGGTACTGCAGGGCGATTTTGCACTATGTCCGATCCGAATCCGAAAAATGCTGGTCCGAAGTGACCAGTGAGTGTGGTGTGTGGTTGTATGAGGATTGCGCACTAAATCCGAACTCGGATCTTTAATTCGGATTGTTATCGGATGTAATGCGAAACCGCTCTTAAGGTTGTCTGCAGATTCGGAAGGTTCCTGCACATTATCAGGCGGGAGGAAACGCCCGGGTGTCACCATTGCGAGGATCGCCCAGAGGACACGGTGGAGTATACGGTGGGGGTCTGTCCCGCTTGGGCAGAGCACCGCCGTGTACTCGTAGAGGCGATCGGCAGCGGCGGCGACCTCTCGCGTCCGGCCCTGGTCCAAGCCATGGTCCGGGGCGAGAGGGAGTGGGAGGCAGTCACCTCCTTCTGCGAAGCAGTCTTGCTAGCGAAGGAGGTGGCGGGATGGGCGAGGGAGAGAGTTGAGAGAGCCGCCCGTCCCAGCCGCCGCGGGAGACGCCCCGGGCGTCGGTAGCCGCGTGACGACTCCCGGCCACCGTAGGCGCGGGCCTGCGGACGGCGAGTAATGGGTAGCTCGCCGTCCGATCAGGACCAGGCCCGTGCCGGACGGCGCGTATGTGTTCCACGCGCGCCTCAAAGAGATGTCAGCATTGAAGGAGGGGCCCGTCAGGGCCGAAGCCTGCCGGGGCAGCGGGATTGTCCGAAAGGGTTACCGCTACCCCGGAATATAAAGGGCTAAGGAAGGAACACGGATGGGTTTTAGTCAGTAAGAGTCTGACACTCCCTTCCGCTCCACCCAGAGCGGGAGGGGTGAATTGATGATTTCCCAACCTTAAAAAAAAAAGTTATCTGCAGAAGTCGACCTTATTTATTTATTAAGATTTTCAACAAATGAGTACACAACAGTGCAGATACGTATAATTTATACATTTCAAACTTAAGTCTAAGCGCTTCATCACTTACAGAAAACCATAGCATGCACTACATTATGCGCAGATACCACAATTAAACAAACCAAAAACACAATTAAATATAAGACAAGTAATACATAGTTTGAAAAAAATAAACTGTTAAAGCTAAATTGATTACAATGAATTAACTAATAAGGTTTTATTTATGTTGTGCAGACTGGCAGAAAAATAACTCTGGTTGCATTCGAATTTGTATTAGCCTTTAAATTAATTCTATTAAGTATTTGTTTAAAAAAAAAAGAACAGTGATATAATAGACGCATAAATGTAAACACGTTCTCTTGGAATAAACGGAATAAATTTAATAATGTATCGTTAAATAGACCCCACAGTAATAGTCCACCTAGAAAAGATAATAGGGACATTCATGGTCCACCCAGGTGGACTAGCCGGGTGGACCACGGGCAATAGTCTCCTTAATCCCATATCCTTAAATGTTTTGTCCAGCTTGTACAGCAGAGATTAGTTTTATTGTAGCAACTTATGAGCCGTTACCGTGAACTGCCAAGTGTATATTTCTGGATAACTGTATTAAATTATAAATAACTCGCTGCGCCCTGCGGTTTCCCTGCATAAGTCTCAATCCCGTGGTAATGTTCTGCTGTTTTAGCGTAAACGCGTAACAAACAAACATACAACAGATCAAATATTTTCTCTTTATACTTAAAACATTAGTTTAGATAAGTTTATTGAAAATATAACTGTGTGTTTACAATGAAAAATTAACCCTAACGATGCCGGACTAGTGCCCAGCATAGTTTAGACGTTGCGGTCATTTTTTACGTCTAAGATAGATAGATCTTAGACGTTAATTTTCATAGTATTACAATCAGACATAACGTGTCCTAGAGTATGATTATACTTAGGTATATCCTTCCATAGTATAAAATAAAGTCGCCGAAATGTTTGTACGCGCATAACTTCCGAATGATTACTCTAAATTAGATAATTTTTTTTTTTTTTGTTGTATTCGGTATTGTCAGGAGAAGATTTGTTTGAATGAAAATGTCGAAAATGTGAAAAAAATTACACGATATAATTTAAATAGGTATGTTCTAAATAAACAATATATGTAAATTTTCATTAAATATAATAAACGTGGCTACAAAATTAAATGACTGCGAAAATATTAGCGCAAATTGAAAGTAGCCCATGCCCATAAAACATTAGGCACACATAATGAATAGGAAAACCTTATTCCTTCAGGACCAACTATAGGCTATAATATACGTAAAATTGATACTCCTAACACAATAATAATAACTTGCTGAACCTCTACCGATTCTAAACCTTTCTCTAATTGTTACTGTCATGATAATGGTCACAGCTTATTTGCAAGTCAATTTTCATTGAGAAGGGATGGTTCTGTTAAGCCTCTGTTGTCCCGTGGGTTAGGAACTTTGGGTTATTTACGATTATATTTAGGGATTAAGATCGTTTACGACGTACGACATTTCATACAAACTTTCAAGCCCTTATTTTTCGAAATTAATTAACCGGGTTAATGAAACTTCGTACGCATAAGCAGAATACAGAGGTCTAAAAAGTTAGTTAAAAACATTTTCGAAAAATAGTGTTACAGTGAAATTAGACCGATTTTACATTTCCTTAAAAACAGAGATTTCCAGTTCTCTTTTTTTAAATAACAAATTTCGTGTAGAACGTGAAAATTGAGGAATAGTATTTTTAAATATAAAGATACGTAAAAACCAATTAAAATATAAAAATTATATTTAAATACATATTTATATATAAATATAAGCACTAATAAATATACAATATACTAAAAACAAATAAGACAAACAATGAGAAAACATTACCGTTGTGATGATTCTGCCAGCTTCTTGCGAATGTGCTCGCGAACTTTAACTTTAAAGGATAACGACGGTTGGTTGCCATCCTGATTTCCTGAGGGAGCGCATTCCACAGAGAGATAGATTGAACGAAGAAGGAAGAGTGAATGAAGTCTGTGTGGTGGCATATTACGTCACCAAACAGAATTACTGTGATCCAGCGAACAAGCGGCACATGAAACTTTTCAATCGTTGCACTTGGGTGGTGGTCATGTCGCAGTAATGTAAGTTTGAATCACATAATAGTCATCTATAACAAACCAGGTGTTGTATTTAATAGGTAACAGAAAAGCCGGTCTATTTTGTAAAAATCTCACTCTGAACATTTAGGTGAAGTGTGCTTGAAATGCGCTGTAAATCCCTAGAATTATTTAGAACTAATGACAGCTTACTTCAAGCTCCCTTAACTTAGGTTTTCATAGTTCGATTTTTACAGTAAACCATCGCAAACGTCAATTTTTTTTACTTACCATCGATACCCTGCCATCGTAATAAAAAAAGGAAAAACCGCAGAAAATCTGAAAAAAGGCCAAATAATAATAAAACGTGGTAGCCAATTAATCAAAATCTTATGTTTTTGCAGGCTATTGGACAACTCCAGCATGAACTATCTTGGTCATAAACTATGGGATTAAGGACGACCCTTGCATAATTTATTATTGTATCAAGGCTGTAGTGTTAATGTCCTATTAGTCATATTCCCGCTTAATGTTAAAGTTTGTGTGTAAATTATGTAAAATATTCCATTTTAAAGGTATTTTTTTGAGGAGTACTTACCTATACTCAACAGGGATTTGCAACAAAAATTTATTTATTTTGTTCTACGAAGTTTGGAACCTGTCAATCCATTCTGTAAAATTCTCACCGAGAAAACAGGTGAAGTGAGCTGTCAATAGTGTGAAGTGAGCTGTCAATAGTGTCAATCCCTAGCATCAGTTGATCTGTTCTGTAAAAACTCACCGTGAAAACTTAGGTGAAGTGAGTTGTCAATAGTAATAATAATAATAATAATTATTATAATAATTTTTTTATTCAAAAGTTCACATATAAATTATAAATTACATAGAAGTTAAAATTATTACAAAGTTACTTATTAATATTATGGAAAAAATATTATACTATGCCTAACCTAAATCTAGTGTATAACTTATATGTATTGGTTAGAGGCCTAATGAATACAATAGCGATCTGCCTGATGTAGGTGTATTCAAACCTGTGTTTCAGGCCATCACTTGACAATGCTGAGTGCTTTAGTGGACTATTATTTTACTGTACATACCTAGAGCTAGCATTGTTCATACATAATAATTATATGTTTAAATAAAAATTGACTTAACATTAATAAACTTATTGCGTTACTTCTAGCAGTTTTTCAGTGCCTGAGTAATTAAATGTCGCTAAGTGTTCACTCAACATTTCACTACATTTTTTATAATTTACACTATAAATACTTAGAGACTTATTGATTTTATTATATAAGAACGGACCTAAAAATACATAAAATTTGTTTATAAAAGTATGTCTAGTTTGAGGCTTTATGCAAACCAAGTCTTTTCTTCTCTTATCTATAGGTATTGGGATATAAGGAAGTTTGCTATGCTGATGTAGTACTATATTCAATATAAATAGTTGACGCACAGTTAAAACCCTACATGCCGTGTAAAGCTCGTGTGTGGGAAATCTAAATGGGCGAAAGGTGGCCACCTTAAGGATAGCTCTCTGTGCACGTTCTAATGGCAGTAGGATTGTTTTAGCAGCCCCACCCCATGAAGTTATACAATAAGTGAGAATGGATTGACACAAAGCTAAATAGACCTGTTTAATTAATTTGTAGTCCGTTAAGTATCGTAAATTCCTAAAAACGTATATTAATTTACGCATTCGAGTGCATAACAAATCAATGTGTTGACGGAAATTCAGATTTGTGTCAATCGTTACACCCAGATATTTCATATGATCGGTTTTTGCCAAGGTAGGACAATTACATGCATTGTCAGCATACGTGCCGCACTTATGCGCATAAATATTTATGTTAGTAGTTGGCAGGTTAGTATTTCTCATAGCAAATAAAAGGTGTTTGGTTTTCTCTGCATTTAATGTGAGGAGATTTTCATGTAGCCAATTAGACACTATATTAAAACCGCTCTGGGCTTGTTTATACACCTCATCTCGAAATTTGTCTGAAAACAATAGAGCTGTGTCATCTGCATAAGACATTATGACACCATTTTGGAGAATTAAGCTGCACAGGTCATTTATATATACTAGGAATAATGTAGGACCCAAAATACTACCTTGTGGTATTCCGTAATTACTATTTCGAAGCTCAGAACTGACGTACTGACCAATTTTGACACATTGTTTGCGATCACTGAGATAATCAGAAAGTAGTGAAAGCGTTGTTCCTCTTATACCAAGTGTTTCAAGCTTGCCCAATAATAAAGGACAGGAAATTGTGTCAAAGGCCTTAGCGAGGTCTAGGAAGATCCCAATGGAGTGCATACCCTTATTAAAATTAGTTGTTATATAATCCGTCATTTGATGTACTGCTTGATTAGTTGATTTTTTGGGCCTAAAGCCAAATTGTCTATCTGAAAGCAATTTATTATCTTCTAGGTATTTCATTAATCTAATATTAATTATTTTCTCTAGGATCTTGGAGAGCCCTGTTAAAACTGAAATGGGTCTGTAGTTATTAACACATTTTTTGTCACCAGATTTATATACAGGAGTAACCACTGCTTTTTTAAGCGATTTAGGGAATATACCATTGGTTAAGCATAACTGAAAAATATGAGTTAGTGGCGGAGCAAGTAGGTATTTGAAATGTTTGAGAATGTTGTTTGATATGTTGTCCCACCCAACCGCGCAAACGTCCTTTAATCCAGAAATAATTGTTAGTACTTCATTGACATCCGTATCTAGTAAGACAAACGATTTGAGTGTGGGGAAAGTTTTAGGTTGGTTTTGAGGGAAAGAACTTCTAGATTGTAATGTCTTTTCTGCTAAAGTTTTGCCTATGTTAGAAAAGTAGAAATTAACCGTATTTGTTGATTCGATTGGGTTGTTCTCTATTGTCAATAAGTCAAATGGTGGATCAGGTTGTTTTGTTCTAAAAGTATTTGTTTTTATAAATTTCCAAATAAGTTTACTATTTTTGCCTGCTTTCTGCAGTTCTTTTCTATCATATTCATAGTGTCAATCCCTAGCATCAGTTGATCTATAACGAACGTTGGTAACGAATAAGTAACAGAGATACATACATTTATATTAATAGTTGATCGCTGACTGTTATAACCGCCAGCGAGTACTTGTTTATCTTGTCGACAAGAGCTATCAAAGAGAGTACTCTCTCAGCGACGCTCGCTTGGCAGAACCTCCACCCTGAGAGACTTACCCTTGGTACATAGGTACTCAAACCAGCGAGTAAAAGCTCGTTGCCATCTCGCACTCGCTGCTCAATGCTCGCCAACTCGTTTTTATTTGCGGTTTTAGTTGTTTTTCGCTTCCCGTTAATCGCCGGCGGTGGGTAAGGTGCCTCAAAGATACCACGCTCACCCTCTGGCCTTAATCTTAACGCTATAAATAGAACGAGTGAATATTTTAAAAATACTATTTAATAATATAGATACTACTTATTGGGATATCATAAAACCCAAATATTCATCGAACTGTCTGGACGAAAACGCCTCTGATTTCCATTTAATACTAACTTTGCATACGTAATTCAACATCTCAAGAAACTGAATCGGGTTCATCCAGCCGACATATTTTGATTTAGAAGAATATACAAGTGGCGTTATAATTATGTGATTAAACGAACTTACCTTAAGTGAAGTTCTATCATAATTATACGAAGCTCCTTCTCCGAGACATATTAACGTGTAGTAGCGTGGGATTGTACCAGCGCGGTCACAATTATTTCAAAGCTAAAAAAAAGAAATATATAAAAGGTGTTCTCTCATCAGGCAACACTGTACTGTCATTTCGTTTAAAGCTAGTTATTGTAAACAACCCTATATATGGGAAAACTTCAGTAGGGATGGGTAGGGAGACCTGTCTCGGAGAAGGAGCTTCGTATAATTATGATAGAACTTCACTTAAGGTAAGTTCGTTTAATCACATAATTATACTTACTCCTTCTCCGAGACATATTAACGTGTAGATGTTTGAAGTCAGAAAGGGTTGTTTATGGGTTAGTAAATACTTGGTTGTAAAAAATAGTAAGGTATTTATTAAAATCACAGAAATTATGTGTTAAAATATCAATTCAGTAATGTAACTAATTAAAAATTATCAAATAATGAGATCAACAAAATGAAGTTATATTACTTACAGTGTTACATATAACATCACTAAACACAGATGGTTCTTGAATAACCGGCCTATTGTAGTGTCTAGCAAAGGTGGCTGAGTTCTGAGACCACCCAGCTGTTCTTTGTATTTGGTCTATACTGATCCCAGATCTTTTAGCAGCTGACGTAGAAGCATGTCTGGTGCTGTGTGCTGTGAAGGTATTTACATCAATTCCAGACTCATGTAAAGTTGCTTTAATCCAGCGGCTTATAGTTTGAGTTGTAGCACAATGATGTGGCTTTTTAAAAGTCAGTATTAGCTTATCAGTACCTTTTCTCAGTGGTTTAGTCCTATTAATATAACATTTTACAGCAGTGACCGGACAAATCTCAATTCTATTTTCAAAAGTTTTAAGATGAAGTAGTGGCTGAAGGCTGCCTGTTTTGGAGGTTTTTATTATGTCTGGAATGAATATCTGAATTCCATCATTTATGATTTTAATATTTTTAATATTAATTAAAGATAAAGTTTGTACTCTATGACCTGTAGTAAGGGCAAGAATAGTTACCACTTTTTTTGTTAGTTTTTCTAAACTGATGTCTTCATTTGGGTAAAGATTTGCCAGATACGTTAATACAACTCCAGGGTCCCAAGTAAGATTGTACTTTGGGGCAGGTGGTTTTGTACGGTATACTCCTCGCATGAATCGTTTAATCCTTTCGTCTGATCCAATTTTTGAACTAATTAACAGTGAAAGGGCTGATCTGGTAGTATTTATTGTACCATATGAGGCTCCGGATTCAAAAGATTCGCTTAGAAATTTTAGAATATAGGGAATGGAAGCTTCATACGTGTCTATGTTGTATTTCTTACAAAATATCCACCAAGATTTCATGGATGAGTCATACTGTTTCATGGAACTATTAGACAGTGAATTTAACATAATTTTAAGGGCTGAATTTGGTGTGCCTCTTCTTATGTATGCCTCGCTGAGAGCAGCCCTGCAGCCAGGGTAAGCTGGTGGTGAAGAGGGTGACTTTCTCTGAAAGGAGAGGATAGTAACTCTATATTTGGATCAAAGATTAATAATCTCTTAGTTAACAATGAATCCATTAGTGGAAACCATGGTTGAGATGGCCAATATGGGAAAACTAAGATACCTGTTGCCTTATCTGTCTTGATTTTATGAAGACATTTTAATATTAGTGAGAATGGGGGGAATGCATAAAAAAAGTAATTAGACCAGTTAAGGGTGAATGCATCAACTTCGAAAGCTTCAGGATCACATTTCCAAGATACAAACTTTTCACATTTACTGTTTATTCTAGAAGCAAACAAATCCATATCCGGTACCCCAAAACAATTTACTATTTTACTGTAAGCCATTTGAGACAGCTCCCATTCAATGCTGATTTTTCTTGATTCTCTGTCGGCTTCATAGTTATCTTTGGTATTAATATAAGATGTATAAATCCAAATATTCCTCTCTTCGCACCACTGCCATATATCTCTAGTAATACTATTTAAGTGGGGAAACTGAACTCCCCCCATTTTGTTAATATATGCAACTGCAGTAGTATTATCCACTCTTAATAAAACCTCACAATCATGCAAATGTTTTGCAAAACATTGGAGCCCTAAGAAGGCAGCTTTTAATTCTAAATAGTTTATATGGTAGTTCTTTTCTAAATCTGACCATGGACCTGAAGCTTTATTTAGTTCACACACAGCTCCCCAACCAGTAGATGAGGCATCTGTTAGTATTTCTGTTTTAAAATTATGTTGCTTTGTTGGATTATATTTGTACATATTCTTACTCCACCAATCTAATTCTGGATGAATTATACTTTTGAGGGGCATTATTGCATCATAATTTTCGTTTGATTGTAGCAGACTTAAATATTTCTCCCTCTCCAGAATCTTGGTATATACCCAGCCATACGGGATGGCTGGACAAATTGAGCTTAACTTTCCTAATAATTGAGAGAATTCTCTTATTTTACAATGACTTTTTACTTGATAAGTTTTGATTTTTTCTAATATTGCAATTTGTTTTTGTTGGGGGACCGATAAGGCAAGATTTGCTGAGTCTAAAATAAAACCCAAATACTGACATGATTGGCTTGGTTTAAGGTGGCTCTTTTCAAAATTTATGACAAACCCTAAATCTTGTAAAAGATTTACTGCAAATTTTACATTTTCCTCACATTTTCTTTTTGATTTATGAAGATACAAGCTATCATCTAAATAACATGTCATGATGATGTTATTTTTTCGAAGGTAAGTACAAACGGGTTTTAGTAGTTTTGTAAAAACGAATGGTGCTGTACATAAGCCATAAGGTAGAGCATTAAATTCAAATAGTTTGTTATCGAAAGTAAACCTTAAGTATTTTTTATAATTATCTGCTATAGGTACCGAAAAATAGGCTTCTTTTAAATCAATTGAGGCCATATGGCAATCTTTTGACATAAGTTTGCAAGCTGTCCTGATATCTTCCAATTTGAAGTGTTCTGTTTCTATAAAACTATTGAGTTTTTTCAAATTCAATATAAATCTGTATGAGCCATTAGGTTTTGGAACTAAAAATATGGGAGATGTAAATTGATTAGGACAGAAGGAACACTCTGAGGCTGTACCCAAAGTAATTAGTTTATCAATTTCTAGTTTAATTAATTCTTTTTCTTGTTCTGACCAATGTTGTAACATAGCTTGGTAAGGAGGTGGAGTTTCCCTGAATGGAATCTCATAACCTTCAATCCATTTTAGAACTACTGGGTCACTGGTAAGTTTGCACCAGTTGTTTCTAAAACTCTTAAGTCTACCTGCATGTACCTGAGGGTTTATCTGCGGAATCTGGGCCTGGAATTGGATGGAGCTGGCTTCTGAGGCTTCCAGCGAGTTTGATCCAGTCGAGATTGTCTCTGATGTTGGTGTTGTTGAGGCTGATGCCCGCCGCGAGTTCGTTGCTGTTGTTGATACTGCGGCGGGCCTCTCCAGTTTACCTGTTTCTTCTGAGTTCCTATTTTGATTATTTTCTTTTCTGTTGTCTTAATAAGGGAGCCTGCTTTTTGGATGGCTTGCGCAGCCCTAATTTTTTCAGCACAGTCTGATCCAAATAATGTGTCATCTGGTGTCGCTGTCCGTACAGCATCTTGTACCACTTTATTGACGCCAGCTAGAGCAAAAAATCTTCTTGAAGAACAGTCCTGATAATAAATTTCGGCAGCTAATTTTGCTGCATCACTTATTTCTTCGACAAGGACTTTACTGTTTATATTACCCATCAGAACCTTGGTTAACGACTTCCCTAGGCAAGTCATAAGTTTTCCAGTTAGATTTTGTCTATAGGAGATCCTTTTATCCCTTTTGAGGGTTGGGTCTGAAAGGGAAGCTGATATCTCAGCATTCATTAAAGGAGCCACTGCCCTTGGGAAATTAATAGGCGTAGGGTATTTCTTGATAATTGCCTCTCGAGGCTCTTTGCCAAGTCCTGATTGTGTGATTCTTGTCCAACGGAGTGCTAGTTCTGGTCGGATAGCTTCTCCAACCTCTGTTATGTCTTCGCCTTCGGTTCCCAGGGCTTGAAGAAGCTCTTCAGGTAGATTGTCCTCTGAAAAGTTGAACATAAGATATAGACATGTCTATCCGCTTAGTGATAGCGCTAAGTCAATGCTATTCCAGTGTGGAAATGAATTTTTTGTTGGCATTGTCTACCCGCAGTGTGATAGCGCTTGCCATGTATTTTACACAGTGTGTGTGGAAATGAATTTTTTGTTGGCATTGTCTACCCGCAGTGTGATAGCGCTTGCCATGTATTTTACACAGTGTCCACCCGCGTGTGGTGGCGCTTATGTGTTCATGTTATCCCCCTATTGGGATCACCCAGGCGTTTGAAGAAGTGACATCGTAGGTTTTACCGACATAGTTTAAATACGGATAGGTATTTAAAGAAATTTTGTGTTTTACAGACCTGTGTTCGATTCTTGTTCCAAATCGTTTTGAGCAGGTTTATTTGGTGCAGGCGGCGACGGCGCTGCGGTCGGTTGAGTAACCAGAGGCAGTAGTGTAGGTGGAAAAGGTGATTCAGGCCGCGATGGCGGTGAACATGGCGGCGATGAGACTTCTGAGTCCACTTCGACGGGTATCTTTTCCAGTTTCCTTTCCAATTTTCGTATCTTTCTCTTTATGTACTCCTGGTCTTTATTCTTCCGTTTACCCATTTTCTTCAAAAGCACGGTCAATTCCGTGTAATCGGAGACAAATTTATGAGATGAAAGTTATTCACAGGACCGCGAACAAAATAACGGATGTCAGGAAAAGTTTTTAAATTTGAGCGAGTTTTTGTCAATGACAACCGGAAATAGTCATTTAATTTACATAAACATAAAAAGCGGCAAACAAAATTGTTTTTGGTATTTTTAGGTTATAACCTCTAATACTAGGAATTCTTCGTAGAATTCATGAACAATTTTAGGTTTTACCTTGATGATGCTTCGTTTTTCATATTTTCAATAATTACATACCTTTTTCCATAGTACACACAAAACCAATGTCAACAAACCTCGCCTACCGGCGCGCCGCCGCCGGTAGGTGCCTGAGTTCACTGTACTTGTTTTTTCAATAAATGATGCACTACACACATCATATAACATTAATGAACTCATGGTAATCAGTTTTAGTACGACTTTATACGTTAATAATTAAGAAGATTTAATATTATTTGTAATTTGTTGAGAGAACGTAGTGACAGCGCTAAGCACAAAAACACGTAATGACAGTACAGTGTTGCCTGATGAGAGAACACCTTTTATATATTTCTTTTTTTTAGCTTTGAAATAATTGTGACCGCGCTGGTACAATCCCACGCTACTACACGTTAATATGTCTCGGAGAAGGAGTAAGTATAATTAAGTTTAGACAACCTAATTCTAATGTTACTTGTATTTCTTAGACTTGGTTAAATTTCATTTTCAAGCTACCACGTATAAAAAAAAATTAAGGCTAATATTGCCTCGGTAAAAAACGTTCAAAACCTAGTCTTACTTTTATCGCAGCGATAATCCATGTCACAAACTACAGGTATTTTTGACACATTAAAAATATGATTAAACGATAGGTATTATAATATGATTGAACGTTCTTAAAAATACGAGATTTGCCCTTCAGATCACTGGTCCTTTGGTCTTTCCATCGGAAATGTGATCACTCCTCATGAGAAATGTAATCCCCCCCCCCCCTCGTAAAGAATCCTGGCCACCACACAACATCAGAACATCAAAAATTTTCATTTAAAAAAGGAGCATGCAGCACACTCGATACACATAGGTACTGCTCTACTGGCTCTAATGCTCAATAAATCCCTCAATATGACGTACTATTATTGGTGACAGACAGGCGTCTATTTTACGCCTATCTTGACAGACATCGAGGGTTCCGTTTGTGGAGATCGATTTGTAGGGTTGAATTATGTTTGAGTTTTGGTGTAGGCAATTATCGTTGGTTATGGCCGGAACAAATATTTGCATGGCCGATAGTTGTTTTGGTTTTAGCGTCTTTGTGAGATTTTATTTGTTAATTATACCCACGATGCATAACAAATCTAACTTAATGTAAGCAAAACTAGGAGCAAGTTTAGAAGACATGAACAGGGAAAAGCAAGTTAAAAAAGTTTGTATATGTTAATTCTGGAAATTTCTTGCTTTAGGTCTGCAAAAAGAATCATAAATGATAAATGATTTATTTTCTGTAAGAGGTTTGTACAAACACTTTTACACGTCAATCATATTTTTTTAAACTAGATGAGGTCGGCGTTTCCTATCTGACTATTCTGAGAAGAAAGGCCGAAACAAACTCAGAGGTCACAGTCTCTTTTAAAGTCCAGACATAATCTTGGTCAGATCATGTGAAGACCATGTAGATTGGTGTCTGAAATGGTCTTTTGAGGAAAGAACCACACAGATTGAGCGGACCTGTCCAGTCAGTGCAAGCATTTGTCAAAATCGTGCAGCTCAACTCAGAAGTTGAGGAGTTCAACGATTCGACGAACAATACCAAAGAAAGGACATTTGGGTAGGCCGCGTAATTTACTCAAACTGCCAGATCATGATTAAAACTAACTAAGAAGGGAAACAGTAAAAAAAAAAAAAACATGTTTTAGATTTCAAGTTTCATAACGAAATTCATAATATTTCACTTCAATGCCTACAATATAAAACTAATATTCTTACCTACTAAAAATTCATCGGTAGTGAAATGAAATCGCGTTCAAACTCAAACATCGAAAGAATTTAAAATTCTCGAATACAAAATCTTGCCATATTTCAAATTCGATATAATGTACCGAGTTTCTACCAATAATACTCTGATATGCCAAAAGTGAGTTCCCCTGTTCCCCGAATGGCGAATGGAATATGTTCATATTATAATAGGAATCTTTACTATTTCTATGATCCCTTGTTCTATTATACGGAGGAATAGCGTATGTACATAATATTATTGCACTGCGTACATTTGAAATGAGCTATTCAATACGCTTGGGTTCTTTGCGCAGGAGAAATATGAAGATTTAATGTTGTTTGCCATGAAGGAAACCATGAGGAGTAATAGCGTTTTAATATTCCTATGAATTTCCTTTAAATTCTTGGAGAAGAACTCGCTAATTTAAGAACTACCGAGCTATTATTTCTTCAGCCATGAAACACTGCTTCGAGGCGAGAATTCGGGAAACTACAGACACATGAAACTACTTAAAAGTTTTTCAGGTCGACAATTATATACCAGAAAACATTTTCATATTACAGATGGCTTAAAACTCCGGAATGTTGTCTGCGCCAAAAAAAAAAAAGAAAAAGGCCTATCCATGTAGTAACATACTCAGCCTATACTGTTCCCACTGCTGGGATACAGGCTCCTCTCTTCGAGAGAGAGTGGGCTGTGGTCTACCACTCGGGCCCATTGTGGTTAGTAGATGTCACATATCTTCGATTTTTTTATTCTAGGGCATGCTGGTTTCCTCACTATGTTTTTTTTTCACCGTTTTGAGAGCAGTGGTGATGAAATTGTTTCATCCATCCAGAAAGAAAAGAGTGCTCACTTAAAATAACATTCCGAGTGAATAAGCTACTTCCTTGTCTAAACGAGCTTTTAAACCAATACCTTTGCAAACTAAAAATCGAACCTAGAACTAAATCTACCAATAAAGTGCACCTAATGCTAATACGATTTGCACTCCAGTCATTCCAAAGCTAAAGAAACAATAAAACACATTAATTAGTTTACGCCAACACCTTAACAAGCTTCCTGGTCCGGGAAAAGTGCTAGGAATTTAAGTTGTTTACTATTAAGGGTCTGGAAAGACAAGAAATTACCACGATGAAAAGAAAAATACGTTTATTTTCGGTAAACATGACGCAGAGAAACGACTCAAACACAAAAAAGAATAAGTTAGGGAAAAATATGCGTCACATAACGCAAAAAGGCTTTCGCTCAGCATAACCCTACCCTACGTGAGACAGAGCCCCAGTGCTGGTTTTCAACGTCAGCTGGCATTGAATGACAACGTCAACCACCACATGTTTTATGTCATTTATGTATTTTTTATTTGTAATGTGCGTTTTTTTTGTGCAGAATAAAAATAAATCTTTCTTCTGTTTTTCTTTCAGATCGGCAAAGATATGGTCGGGCAGGTAATGGTATGCAATAGTATCATCATCTGCCTAGCCTTTTCCCAACTATGTTGGGGTCAGCTTACAGTCTAACCGGATGCAGCTGAATACTAGTGTTTTGCATGGAGCGACTGCCTATCTGACCTCCACAACCCAGTTACAGTTACTGGGTACCTAATACGATACCCCTTGGTAACACTGGTTATCAGACTTTCGGGCTACGTAACAACTGTCAAAGATCTACGAATGACAGCCGGGACCAACGGCTTAGCGTGCTTTCCGAGGCACGGAGGTGTCTCGGTATGTAAAGATGGTCACCCATCCACAGACCAACCGCGGCAAATCGATCGACCTGTGTGTTTAGCCACGGGCCCCTCCAATTATGCAATTGTATACAACACAGAAAAGATAACCCTAATGAAGGAAAACAATTTTTTTCCCTGATAACATAATTATTATAGTTTACGGTCGAGTTAGACGACTGTCGTAATTGTTCATCGATAATATTATAGCCTCAAACGCAACTAGGTACTTACAGTAACCACATGCAAGTAACCAACCACACCAAGACCACTAATATAGTAATTTTGTAGCAACAAAAGTTCTGCTTTGGCGTCATTCACATTTGCCACTAGTCGGCGACATTTTGTCGCTGTGTGTACCGGTTGTGGCACGTCTTATCAGACCCTTTCAGAGAATAGCAGTACATAGCTATCAGTACTTCGATGTAAACAGAACATTGTCTTCGTTTTGTAAAGAAAGTTTTCACCTGTTCTATTCCACAAACTCAATTTAGTTTGTGTCGGTTTTCCACTCCCTATAGAGAATTCAAAGCATTTCATTCGTTTAACTAATTTGCTTCGTATTGGAAAAATCTCTTCGATAGAGATTTATTTTTCGGCTTATTAAAATTATTAGTGCAAAAATGTGGGCACTAGAAATGCATATGTCGCAGCCAACTGGTTAAATTAGCCGTTCAGTTAACTGCCTGGCCTTTAGAAGTAGTGCTCGCCTCGCTTCCTCCCTCGGCTCGCACGCGGTTGATCACAGTTCTAACCTAACCTAACCCACTTGGTCGGGGTGCAATGCCCTAATTACTGAGACCAATTCGGCTCGCGCGTGATTGGTTACAGACTTCCAACCTAAACTGTAATTGAATATCATTCAGGCCGTTAGTTGAACGGCCGCCGTTTAGTTGAAAGGCTGAACGGCTAATTTAACCAGTTGGCTGCGACACATACATGCTATGCATAAGAACATTGATACTACCTGGGTGTCAATGCAAGGATAATACCTATATTGTCCTGGGAAACAATTTCCCATACTAACGCTTACGATTACCATAGTAATGTCAGTACAGTTTTCTGGTAAATTTAACACATACCTACCCGTGACACCGATATTCCTAGTCTGGAAATATTACAACATAGTAGTAATATTGTGATAGAAAACGAAATCTATACTAATATTATAGAGGTAAAATTTGTTTGTTTGTATGTAGGGAGTAATCTCCGTAACTACCAGTCGGATTAAAAAAATTGTTTTTGCGTTTGGTAGCCCAATTCTTGAAGAAGGCTTTAAACACGCTAGGACCTTAAGAAGCCGAGCAAAAAAGTCAGAAAGAACGCCAAACGAAAACGAAATACTAACGCGGGCAGACAATGCGGGTGCGGCGCGGCGCGGCACGTCTGACGTCGTCGGTCACAACAACGCGAGCTGTTGAACGAACTTTTCCGAGCCGTGCCGAGCCGCGACGGCGCGTGGCGCGCTCAATCACGCGCCGAGCCTCGCTCGGCTCGCGTGTCTGCGCGACGTTTAAATGCACCTTTACATTACCATTAATTACAAATTAATCTTTAATGATACACTGTAAAGCAGAAAATTACCCGTTGAATATTTAATGATTTAATAACTACAGCCGTGTCACTCGTCGCATTTCTGAATTTTCACTCACATAGATGAATTCTCATTGCTTTACTGAATCATTTATAAAATTAATTTTCGCGGTGTATTTTAATCTGGTTACTCAATCTGCGTAGCCATTTCACAACTATGTTGGGGTCGGCTATCAGTCTAACCGGAAACAACTGAATGCCAGTATTTTACATGAAGGGACTGTTTCCTCTAGCTACTGGGATACCCCATGGTAAAACTGGTTGTCAGACTTGGGTTTCTGACTTCCCGTAACGACTGTCAAAGATCTATGATTAACAGCCGGGACCAACGGCTTAACTTTCCGGCACGGACGGGTTTCTATATGTAACGGATGACCATCCATTCACTAAGCGATCGCGGCCAACATAGCTTAACCTGCGATCGACCCGTGCGGCTGTTATTATTCAGCCACGAGCTCTTTCCCACGTATTTCAATCTGGTTACTGAAGGAAACAATATAAGGAAACTGACTTTTAATCAGAATTACAAGAATGACTCAGCAATAACATTTTATATCTGAAACCTTCTCGGATTTCAGGTGGACAAGATTCCTTTTGGTGTCGAGACCACGGAATTAATTTCCAAAATTCGAAAAGTTTATTGCCTTCGCAGACTGTTCTTGTGAAACTTGTTCATTTTGGATACCTATCTACCGCAAAATAAAGTTGGTGAGGAAATATTGTATTCTTAAGTTAGAAGCGGGCTTGCCTGCCAACTTGGACCAAGTTGAGACAAGTATTTTTATTCATCTGGGATGTCCTTCGGTGTGCTTCGAAAGTTTTGAAGTAAGGCGGTTGGTACACTTGTTACCCGATTTTTCCTATGGGATAATATCATTTTGCATGCTATATGAACTGTTTTTCCATGCCCTCGGTAAGTTTGATGGTTTTTAATGGGATTCTTTTATTTCTACCCCACTGCGCCAGGAGGGTTACATGCTCTGAAAAGAAATTTTTTAATTTTTTTTCTTAATTCCGTTCTCTTAAGATACCAGTGGAAAAAGTATGATCTAATTATAATCATTGTTTTGTTTTTTGTGTACCGTACCTACCTCAAAAGGAAAAAACGGAACCCTTATAGGATCACTCGTGTGTCTGTCTGTCTGTCTGTCTGTCCGTCTGTCACAGCTAATTTGCTCCGAATCTTATGGACCGATTAAGTTGAAATTTGGTACACATATGAATCTCTGTGACCCAAACACAGACGTGTAACGTAAATAAATGAGTTTTGAAAATGGGAGTCATTTTTGAGGAGTAAATAGACAATTTAAAAAAAGTTTCGCAATCTGTACCGTGTGACATATCAAATGAAAGAGCTTACCGTGAGGATCTCAATACCATTCCCGGGGGGGGGGGGGGATGGTAAATTATTATTTCTTATCTTATCTCCGAAACTACAGAGCCTAAAATTATGAAAAAAAATACAGAAAATAGTTCTATAATAGTTGTATGGGAGAACATGTTTTTCAACTACAATGTTAAGTTTGTTCTTGGGATAAATTCATTCCAACTACGGAACCCTTCATTGTGCGTGGTCCGACGCGTACCTACTTGGCCGGTTCTTTTTTTTTAGTTTTAAGGTGTATTTTTTTTCTGTGATGCCAATAAACGTATTTTTCATTGTTTCTTTCTTTTAGTTCTAAGTTTTGCCAGACTCAATAATAAATAAGGTTATTTTGAGGACTCCAGACTAAAATCATAAACTCAGAACTAACATAATAATCAAAACATGAATAATAATTTAGGCGTAGGTACCTACTGAAACCACATTTCAACTAAAGCTAGAATTCTAAATCACTATTCGGTGAAACAAATGAAATTAATTCATGAAGACGTGACACATAATGGGACACGCTCAAAAGGAACCAGTTCTTAGAAATACCTCGTGTTACTAGAAACAAAAGTGGCACTAATTAGGTGAACGCATGGTTAATTCTCTAACGAAGAAGGGAGAAGTGCCTAGACACACCCCAATGGCCCACATTCGAAAATAATTGCATTTAAATAATTCTTCAAAATAATTCTGAAAAACT
Organism: Gortyna flavago; assembly: GCA_963669345.1. NCBI lineage: Eukaryota > Metazoa > Arthropoda > Insecta > Lepidoptera > Noctuidae > Gortyna > Gortyna flavago. Next base: position 16,200,487 of record OY770129.1, read on the forward strand.
GATTTGAAGTCTACAGCTGTCATTTAAGTTTGTAAGGTCAGGGAAATTAATTTTCAAGCAAATTGACAACCAACATCAATTTGCCGTGAATACAACTGTCAAAGAATCAGACGGTTGTGATTTGAATTTACGTACAATTTGCTTAATTATTAATTTCTCTGATTGGACATCTACTGAATTTCATTAATCAAAGGATAAAAGTTTATAAAACTTAATGATGATGAACATGATAAAATTTTGACAGCTTTTTTTAACACGTGCTCTTAGGTGGTACCCGACCTTGTGTTTTTAATACCTTACCCGACCTTGTTTTGATCAAAGCAAAATTGGGCCTTCCAGTGATGCATGCAAAAACCGGCCAAGTGCGAGTTGGACTCTCACAGGAAGGGTTCCGTTCCACAAGACAAAACACTGCCTTTTGTAACTTTATTTTATTTTTATTGTTATAGCGGCTTTAAAGATACACACCGTGAATTTCAAATGTCACCTATTACGGTTCATGAGATACATCCCACTGACAAACAGATAGACGGAAGGACGTACCGATGGACAAACGGACGGACGGACAATGGAGGCTTAGTAATAGGGTCCCGTTGGCACTCTTTGAGAGTTCCGTACTCTGTTAAACTTAAATCATTATTCCAAGAAAATACCACGTTTCTAATGAATTAGAGTCACGTTTCATGTTTGCCAAACAACTAAAGTTCTGCTAATTATTACTCACAGAAGTCATCCTAAATTCTCAGAAAAGATACAAACGAGTACGTGGAATTTAAGGGATAAGTGAATGAATATTCTGTGGAATCTCATGTGCGAGGTCTTGCACAAGGCTCTCAAGGCGGTATTTCGTCGAACCCACTCATTTATAAACAACCATATTCGCTGAATATATTACATCTGTTACTGCAGACTTTTGTAAGGTTGCTATTCTTTGAGGAGGAGAGAAATGTCTGATGTCGTAAGTTGATTAAATTAGTAGTAGAAGAGCTACTTGTGAAAGTATAGGGAAGAATTTCGTACATATTTCTGCCTCTTAAGTTAGGATTTCCTTAGACTGCGGTGGCTTCCACATAGCGTTCGCAATTTACTGTCGAATAATGTCACTGAAACGGGTTTTAGCATTATGCTGAGCGATGGCCGTTTTGCTTGGATGTGACGCATATTTTCTCCAAAATTGTTATTTTGTTTTTTTTTTTGTTAGATTTTTTTTTGATGCGTTGAGAGCGTTTTTGATGCTGTAAAGTCAAAACTCGATGCCATCACCATCCTGACAGCCGTCACTGCGTCCGTTATGTAGCAGCCACCGCTCTTCTAGAAAACGACAATGAAATGTGACTGATAACGTAGGCTTAGCAGATTCATAAGGAACTTCTATGTGTCTGGACCGGACTGCTGCCCAACCTCTTGATTTAGTCCCATAAATGAGTATTTCAAGTACGCATGAGTGCAAAAGTATGATCCATTTTATTCCTGGAATTTTATAGTCCTTATCGATTAAGATAACGGTGACCCTTCGACTTCGATGACTTCCTTGCGGGTGCCCAAATGGCTTGCTAGACGAAAAACTCGGTCATAAATAGAACAATAAATTTGGCCTGCAGTGTTGAACGAAAACGTGTAGGAGGGTTTAGGTTCCTCTTTTCGCTTAGTCTGCATTTGGTTGAATTCCAATAATTAAAGAGAGTTTTTAATATTTGTACCTACTACCTACTGCAGATGTGCAGAATGTCTACTAACAAGCACGTTTCACTGAGAAACAAGTTGCAGTCAGAAACCAACTTTCCCTGAATAAATACTCACAGCAACTCGCCTAGCTACAAGTTTGCTAAAATAACAAACTCCAGTAGTCAACTAAAGCAATATAAAACTGGGGCTCGTGGCTAAATAGTAACAGCAGCACAAGTTGATCGAAGCTGCAGTCGTGAATGGGTGACCATCCATTACTCCTCCGTGTTAAGCCGTTGGTTCCGAATTTCTTCCGTAGATCTTTGACAGTCGTTACGTGTACCGGTAATGTCTAAGGCGATTGGCACACTGCTGCGTTTCACGCAGCGGTGTGCGGGATACGGACCGAAATTTCACGCGCGCATTTGCGTTTTTATTGAAATTTTATGTAAAAACTCACGCGGGTAGCTGCGTTATCTGCACCCCGCCGTGATGCGGTGCAGTGTGGGCCTCCCATTAAAGTGACGTTCTTGACGTCAGAAAGGTACCTACCTAGTTGCTCTATGTAAAAAAGGTTAGACTGGAAGTTGGGAAAAGGCTGGGCAGATTGATTGAACTAGAGCAGTAGAATATACCAGTGGACATCATACATCAAGTTATTAAGATAAACAGATCAATAACGACTGATTACGGGTAATATGATTGGATGCGATGCAAATTGGTTTACATAGATGTTAATGTTAGTAATGCATTAGCTATCTATAATACAATCAATTTCATATAACAGCGCAAAGTGGTATTACTGTCAATCAGATATAGACTACAGATTACACTGATGACGTCATGGATGATTCATGCAATGTAGGATCGAGAAAAAATAAGCTCGTAATAAAGTACCTACTTAGCATAATCAAAATCAGCCTATAATGTTCCCAGACTCTTACACAGACATCTGTGATAGGGAGTGGGCCGTAATCTACCACACGGGCCCAGTGCGGGTTGGTAGATATGACTTCGAATTTTTAGTTCTAAAACATGCCGGTTTCCTAACGATATTTTCCGTCAACGTTTGAGAGCAGTGGTGATGAAATAATTTACACAAAGTAAAGGGCCTGTCAGGGTTCAAACCTACGACCTGCAACTCATAATTCACGGCCTTTAACACAGGGCCACCACTGCTCTTAAGTATCTACTTGGATTTTTAATGAATAAAGTAACTTTCGGAATCCGCTGAATTCGAAAAGTACAGAACCGGGCGAATTGGCGGTGCTTGGAGGAGCCTATGTCCAACTGAGGACCTCTTTCGGCTGAAATGATGATGACAAACAGTGATGGTCCATTTTGAAGTTAAGTGCTCATCGTTACCAGTAAAGAGTAGAGTGAATAGTGGTCAGTATAGAGGTATGAGAAACAGGGTGTAAAGGTCACTCATCCTCTATACTAGTATTCTTTTGAAGATTCCCTACACTCAAATCTACAGTTATAGGTTAATTGCAATACTATTGCTCAAACACCAATTTATAATAATTACTTTTTTTGTTTAGCCTATACTGTCCCACGGCTGGGAAAAGGCCTTTCCAGGAACTCATTTCCCGCGCCACATCGAGCCAGGCCCTCGCGGTACGCCTCCAGTCGAATTATTCCGTAAATATGTCACCGTGAAGACTTAGGTGAAGTGAGCTGTCATTTCAGTTGATAGGCATTGACATTATTGACAGCTCACTTCACCTAAGTTTCCACGGTGAGGTTATTACAGAATACAGACACAGGTCATCAGGTTATTATTTATTTAATTAGCCTTTGCTCTGGAGTGGGACAGAGGACAGCGGAGTGGGACAGCGGACAGTGGAGTAGGCAAGTAAAAAAATCAATAAATTATGAGCTGTTAATTAAAAAATTTAAGAAAAAAAATTATTAGTTACTAATAATTTATATTTAAAAAAATGATGAAATAATAACAATTAAGTTTAAACTCAGATATACCAACAAAATTATAGTCCCAACCACCATTTTAAAAGCTTCAAAACAAAACCTATCCAGATACTTGTACCTCCTATAAGCCGGAACAAGTACGTAACACAAAGTTTGAAGGCTTTATCTCAAATCGTTGACAACATTCCAACTCGTTTTGTGAACAATGCGATTTTAGGAGTTCGCCAAGCTTGTTTATTTGCTTTGTGATAGACTTGCGACAAACTGTCAATTGGAAAAGAATGCGAGAAAGGTAGGGATGGAATTGGTGTGGATTTTTTTGTTTATTGTACTGTTGTTCTATGGGTAGAATTGCACTAGATTGTGTGATTTTGTTCTAGGGTAAAAAAATGTTTTCGCTACCCGACTACAGCGAAGCAAAAAGGAGAGTTATGATTTTGACTGGTACGTGTGTAAGTATGTATGTCAGTATGTATGTATGTATGTTCATCTGTTCCCTCATAACTTCTAAACTACTTGTCATATATTAGACAAATGGGATATCGTTGAAAGCATCGTGATCGTGCGCAGGTTACCTATAGGGTATTTGACGTCACATTAAATTGAACATGGCGCCCTCTAACGGCCGCTGTATCATATTATAAGCTATGGTAGCATTCGACCACGGGAAGGTCCTTTTTTGTTTCATCCTTTTCAGTAGTCGGGTTTTAATTTTTAAACTTATTTTTTTAATTCATACGTACTTTTTGAGTTTATCTTGGACATTAGTGACATCGGTGAAAGAAAAACATCGTGAGGAAAACCGAATTAATGCCAACCCGTCTTGTGCAATCGTGGTGATCAATGCTCGTACCTTCTCTATATGGGAAGAGGCCTTTGCCCCAATTCTTTGCAATTGAACAGTACAGTAGTAGGCTAGTATTATTTATTTATTTTTAAATATTTTGACTATTAAAAAAAAAATTAAGAAAAAATACTTTTTGTAATAAGACTTACTTTTTGTAATAAGAATACTTTTTGTAATAAGACTTACGAGGTTCCAAAAATATGTAAAAATACCTCTTCGGACTTATCTAAATGGAATAAAATTTGACTACAAACTTTTCGCAATTATTCTTTTCGCTTATTATTTGTTCGTTCAAGTTACAATGCCTCATAAACAATTTTCAATACATTCCATATTATTATAGGTACACAAAAACAAAAAACACCATACTTTCAACACTTACATTAATGACTGACGACGACTGTAGGTAATGCTCTTCATGAATACAGCTTGAGATTTATGTTGATTATTTAAATGTTGATTTAACCAACTGGCAAGAACTTTTAATCGTATTTACTTAAAAATCTAATAATTCATCCATACTCAAATTGATGGACAAGCCTAATCAAAAGAGACAAAACCTAAACTACAGAAGTTCCATTTCAAATAAGAAAAGTTTCGTATCAATGGAAATATAAGTTGTTAAACAGATCTCTTAAAGCCAACTCAGCATATGTGGCTCGGAAAGTTCCCGAACTGCTTTTGAAAATCTATCGCACTTCGAGTTTTACTTTGAGGTTCATTTGAATCTTTCTTCGTTTGAAATAAGATCGTTTTGAACTAGCAGTGACGTTCCATAACTTTCTACTTTTGAATTTTAAACCTTATTGAATTTCGAACTTGATTTTAGTTTAAAGCATGTTTAAAGTGGGTGTCTGACATAAGGATAGAACGGAGCGAGAGGGTTGCGAAGGCATGGAATTAGTATGTACTATAAAGCAATTGGGATAAGAAATATCGTCCTGTATTTTCATTTCTAGGCCGGGTGTAAACGTTTGGAATGCCTTTCTGAAACTGACACTAGAACGTTCAGCATTGCATACTATTTCCAATACACGTCACACCTTCCTGGTTTTCCTTCGGCACTAAATAATTAAGATTAATTTGACAGCTGGCGATTGACGAGCGTTGATTAGTTGGAGCCAAGGTGGTTGTGGATTTCCGGATCATTCACTCGCTGAATTCAGAAAGGCATTCGGGTCGATTACGATTACGGGCGTAATATTACTCTTGCTAAAGACTTTAAAACACAATTATAGGTTTTTTTATAGTATTTTTACGGCAAATGCCAGTATGTGACGAACTTACAAATAAATTAAATTGAATTGAATACAAGGTATACAAACAATCACCACAAACCACTATAACATTATTCACATACCCATTCGCAACTCCTCATGCACACTCACCCACACTGTACACTTAGCAATGTTTAGATGTGCGAGCAGTTCACTTCATTCTGTGTTTGCTTCTGCTGCATGTATTGTATGGCTATTAAATTGTAAATCCGTAATTGGCTGTAAGATAAGTCTATATTATATTTTAATTTACAATTTCAAAGGGCTGTGGATTTTGTTATTAATTATTAAATGATGAATGCGATGCGGACGAATTTTTTGATGCCCAATGAGCTCCTGCCTTTTTCTTTTCCCTTTTTTTTTAAACACTTGTATATAGTATAAATATATTTTAGAACACAATTATGGTTCATCATCATCTGCCTAGCCTTTTCCCAACTATGTTGGGGTCGGCTTCCAGTCTAACCGGATGCAGCTGAATACCAGTATTTTACATGGAGCGACTGCCTATCTGACCTCCACAACCCAGTTACTGGGTAATACGATACCCCTTGGTAAGACTGGTTGTCAGGCTTTCGGGCTTCTGACTACCCGTAACGACTGTCAAAGATCCACAAATGACAGCCGGGACCAACGGCTTAACGTGCTTTCCGAGGCACGGAGGGGTCTCGATATGTAAAGATGGTCACCCATCCACAGACCAACCGCGGCAAGCGTAGCTTAACCTGATCGATCGACCTGTGCGGCTGTTATTATTTAGCCACGGGCCCCTCACCACAACACAATTATGGTTAATGAAGTAAATAAATGCATCACATTATTAAATTTATAATAAAAAAAAAACGAAATATAAAACAAAAGGTAATCAAACACAGACTGTCTAAGGGCTAAAGCAGTTTTTTTTTTATATTCTAAAATAGATTGTGAGCGATCGGATAATTATTATTAAAGAAATTCATCAAATTTCCACACTCCATGGATCAGAAAAATAATATTACGAGCTATAAGGTAAATAAAATACAGTCCTATGTGAAACTGAAAACCCAAAACCTTCTGGCACAAACGTAACCCGTAACGTAATTTAAGCTTAATATACTCCTAAACACTGACACGAAACTGTTGTAAACATACTAAAATCGAAAACTTAAACACGGTCAATTTCCCCTCAGACAAGTTAAACTGTGCCCGATATTTACTCTGTACCTACGTAACGCTGAGAAAAATAGCAAGAAACGGGTATCAAAGCGGATAGGTGGGTGCTTAGTGAGGGCATAGAATTATAAAAGCATAGAGAAGTAAAACTCATGTGCAGTGACACAAAAAAAAATTGCTTATCAATTATCACCTCGTACGAACAATAATACGTCTAATACAGAGTGTTTAAATTTCCCAAACGGTGCTTTAGTTGTTAAATATTTGTGCTTAAGTTGGTGTCACTGTAATTTTTATTTACGCTTTATATACATTTCACAATAATAACATTCACTTAATTGTATTTAAAAAAAAAGGGGCGAAGCGGTCATTGGGCATCAATTCATTAATTGCTTCCAAGTTCCCAGCTACGAAGGACGAAGATTTTCCCAAACGCAAAGTGCGCTGCAAGCGACCATATATTAACGGTTTTTACGCCCTGCAACTATTTATAAATTGTGTTCAAAGTTCGAAGCGTCTCGCTTCTATGCATTCTTAGTCCATGTTGAAGGCTAGCATATAAATAAAAGATTTTATCACGCCCGCAACGCTTCTGCATTACAGAAGTTAAGCGGTTATTTGTCAGACGTGGAATATTAATACTGATACCGTTTAGGATTGAATATGCGTTTCAAAGTTATATGATTATAAAACAGTGATAGATCGGTATATTTTTCAGATTATTTCTTACTAGCTTCCGCCCGCGGCTCCGCCCGCGAGGTATGTCAATAAAAACTATCCTATGTCCTTCCCCGGGATGCAATCTACCTCTCTGCCTATCGAAATCCGTTCAGTTGTTTAGGCGTGAAAAGGTAACATAAATAAAAAATAAAAATGCATTTATTTCAGTAACATACAGACAGACAGACAGAGTTACTTTCGAATTTATAATATTAGTATGGATGTCCGGATGATGTTTGTTTTTTAAGGATTTATGATAATTATGTGCATAAAAAATTCGGGGGTGTCGTTTAACAACCGGTTGAAACGAAGTTCCTTTTGCTGTATATTATGTATTAAACAACATGCATGATGAAATAAATTAACTATGTTTGAGTGTATTATAATTTTATGAAAATAAAAGTTTCATAACGGTTAAAATGTCACACTTTTTTCGTCTCCTCCGATGCTCCCTTTTCTACCCTTTTCTATAGAATATGAGTGAACTTTACACCCTGTTCCTCATACGAGTACCTCTATACATCCATAAAACTCTGATAAAAACTTAAACTAAATTGTAATAATTAAAATTATCATTTTCAAACTTAAATCAACGAACACATAAATAAACATTAAATCTCGCTAATGAAAGTGCATTATTAGCATGCTATAATTAAAATTTTAATAATGTTAATTCGATTCGGATTTTCAGATTAACTCTTCATGGAGATGTTATGAACCGATGAATTACTTTGAACAATAATTAAAAATACGGGCTTTCGAGTGGGAAATGTATCATTTAGTAAGTTACTTTGTATTCATAATAAGTTGTCATTTTTCCACTTCAGCTGTAATGAATAGGATTCAAAATTTATGTTTAAAATATTTGAACTTTCCATAAACTTTTCATTGACTAAGGCCTGATTTTTCAATAGTCAGAGAATTTTTATCTGTGAAATTATGCGGTTTGACAGCTTTTGTATGGAAAAAATTTCAAGCTCTCATATTATTTTATTCTTCATAAAAAGTTATCTGATTGAAAAATCAGCTCTAATTCATCTACCAATAACTTATAAAAAATAATCAAGTCATCCTTTACGATTACCTGATTTATTTTTACGGTTCCGTACCCAAAGGGTAAAAACGGGACCCTATTACTAAGACTCCACTGTCCGTCTATCTGTCTGTCTGTCACCAGGCTGTATCTAATGAACCGTGATAGCTAGATAGTTGAAATTTTCACAGAATGTGTATTTCTGCTACTACAAATGGAATAAAATAAATATTTAAGGGGCTCCCATACAAAAAACGTGATTTTATTGCCGTTATTTTATACGTAGTGTTAAATATTGTATGGTGGTACGCAAACCTTCGTGTGCGAGTTCAACTCGTAATTGGCCGGTTTGTTGAAATCATAATGTGGCATCACAGCTGAAGCGGAAATAGGTGCCGCCGTTTAAATATTTAACGGGTAGGCGTAAAGAGGTAAATAGGTTTACCTAAAGAGGGTTCTCAATTCTACCAAAGTTCGTTTTTCAATGAGAGGGTAGGCTCAGAAAGGCTTCTTCTTTGATCATTATAATCCTTTACGTGATTTTCCTATTTTCCAAATGCGTATAAATATAATAATCCTATATAAATAGAATATTTTATACCGACCCGGAACTATATAGATCATTCAAATACTTTATTGATACTTTAAGCCGCTAAGCTGAAGTAGAACTGGGCTGGCCACGTCTAACGTGAGTCGAATAAGCTGTGGGCAAAAACAATCACTACGTGGAGCCCTGACACAGCCAGAAGGCGTAGCGCCAGACCCCGTAGAAGATGGCGTAACGAGCTGGACAAAACATACGACCCGTGGTCCACGTTGGCGATAGATTAAAAGAGCTGGAAGTCATGGAGAGGCCTTTGCCCAGCAGTGGTGTGATGTAGGGTAACAGTAACTTTAAACCTACAATGCATAGAAGCGGACGAAAAAATATATACAGCACCACGTCTCTATTCCCCCAAAGCATATAGCATAGGTGTAAGTACAGTACACCCAGATTCGGCCAGTTTTATTTAAGTCCCATAGAATAGGGGGCGAACCTATTGCCATCAATTGGGCACAAATCTAGTCTCCTGGCTGCTGCAACCAAATAAAGATGGCAAAATGAAAACAGTACGGAAAATAGAACCATTACGGTATAAAATTGCTCAACACGGATTTAAGTCGGCCATTTTGTTTTGCGTTTTCGCTAAGCTATTTCGCTATTTCTTTATATTTTAACCTCAAAATAAATTCCCACAATTTAGTTTCCAACATAGTTTCTAGAACAATATATACCAGTCAGCTGCACTTGTGAAATCTAAGCACATATTCTCGTTTAATCAAAATGCATTCAGCTGTTTAGATGCCGAGCGAAAATAAATTCATCACGAAAGCGGAGCATGCTGTATATCTTTGTGAAAAACTATACCCTTTTTCCAGGAAAATGGAAAAACTTGGAAGAGTAACGTCTTATTCTACTTTAGTATAGTTTTTTAATTGAATAAGCATGGCGTAAGTTTGTTTTCTCAAGGACGGGGGAATACTGAAGCTTCGAGATATGAGTCAGTCGTTGTTGTTGCTTTTTACCGCCGTACTCATATAAGCCAATTTACAACTTTTACTACAGAGTTTATTACATATTGGTAAGAAGCGTAAAAATATCTCCTAAAATCCATGGAAAGTAAATAGCGAAAACTGTAGACTGCAACTGCGGAGTTCAAATACGATAACGCATTTATACCGAAATCCAGACCAGATATTCTTCACCCATTCATCACTCTTCTAATTCAAGAGCCTTCAGTAGTAAATGCAGGCAAAATGTAAATGTTATTATACTGCATCCATCAATATCTGCCCTTAGATGTCCATTACGGAACACGGACCGTCTCACTAGAATGGATGATCCTGGAGATATATTTACATAATGTACGCTATTCATATAAGATGCCGCATTATGACGGCAGAGTAATGATAATGTACGTTTACAGGTGAATGATAAATTAGCTAAGTTTAAGAGAAATCATTTATTAATTTGAGCATGACAAGGCAGCTTTTTTAATACTACAAATTAGCTTAAAAACGTGCATAGAAAGCGTATAAGTGGCGAAACCACCCGCGGCGTGCAAAAAAGAAGTATTCTAGGACGTTCTAGACGATGTCACGGGAGGAGCGGGGCGCGTGACTGGGTGGGTCAGTGAGAAAATATAACTGTGTTAGTTTAACCAAAACAAAAAGTCATCCAAATGGAGAGGGCTATGCTTGTAGTTTCCCTGCGTGATTGAATCAGAAATGAAGAGATCCGCAGGAGAACCAAGGTAACCAACATGGCCTGAAAAATTGTCATACTTAAGTGGCAAAGGGCAGGGCAAAAAAAATGATCGGGGCACATTGCTTGCAGAACAGATGGCCGATGGGGCCGGGGTGAAGTGAGCGTGGAGAGAGCTGTCTCTAGTGTAAATCCCAATAGCATCAGATGGAATGACAGCTCACTTCACCTAACTTCTCACGGTGAGATTCTAACAGAATCGACCGGCAGTTAGCTTAAAAATTTATGATAGCTCGACGAAATAAACAGGGAGTCGTTGGCATTAATCCGAATGCGAGCGTGTCATATATTTAAATTTATGCAAAAAGCTAGCTCAGAGTAAAATGCCGTTTGAAAACACTGCCATAGGAAAACCGGTACAAGAAAAGAATATTTCATTTTCTAAATTAAAACTGGGTGAATTTAAAAACTGTGTTGGCGAAATTGTGTGACTGGAGACACAGTTCGTTTTTGTCAGTGTTGCTAGTTGGTAAAAATTTACCTAAAAATATTTCCAGACCGAATATTATTTTATACTCACTAATAATGAATAAATTGGAATGAAATTTATTTCTGTAAGTAGATCTTCTGAGACACCTATGCACGACATTTTTTCGGTTTATATTTTAAAATTGTTCCAATATTTTCGAGTTGTTCACGAGCCACTGACCGGTATTTCTTCTGCCAGGGGTTAACATGATGCAGAAAAGAACACTAACACTAAAAAACACAAAAGTAAATTACAAAACGCTATGAATTCAATAGGTTTATTCACAATTTAGCCCCCAATTTAGTATTTGCATTATAATACGTTTCAGTTTCAATAAGTATTAAATCCTAAAACATAATATGGTACTATTTATTTTATTTATTACAATTATTTATACATTCTATTTTCATAATTCCTTATCTATTTACACTAGATACTGAATTAAAATACAACTAACTATATACCTAAATAAATACAAAAACAAAAGAAGTACTCGTCCGCATCGTTGTCATCTGCTAACGAACCCAGAAGACTGGCAGCATTGCCACGTTGAATGGCAATGCTAATTCTTTGGCCAAGGAATAACAGAGGGCTGGGCCTCTGGTCACGTGAAGTGTCGAAAACCTAATTTTATCTCACAATTAATAAACATTCCTAGTTCCAAAATCATAAACCGTATTACCTACTAAATGAAACAATAACATTGCTACACAAACCAAAATCCATTTTGAAGAAAATTCAAAACTGCTTACAAACACACATTTACTTTTAAAGTAAACAGTACATTCGGTTTACTTGAAGTTTGTCAGTATTTGTGGAATGTTCGGTTACAGTTCCAAACAGAACCGCGACTGACTTGAGGTGTTTACGAACTTCGAAAATGGAGTGTTAGAATGGCAATACTTACACATAAATATTTAATATTATAAATTCAAGACGCTTTTCGTGTATCTGTTGTTGTTCTCAACTTCACAACGGATTTTTATGCGGATTTCATCAACATTTAGTTTATGTGCATTGACATTAAACTTCTATTTTATAATTAGCTGATCCACGACTTCGTTCGAGTGGATGTCGGAAAACAATAATGTGCCTCTTTACTAAATCTTTATATAAAATAAAAAGTATCCTATGTCACTACTTATAATATCAGCTATCTGCTAGTAAAAGTCCCTTTAAAATCGGTCCAACCGTTTTGAAGATTAGCGTTAACAGCGAATTTTCATACCAAAAATAAAACTCGTTTAATAGCAATAATTTTTGCACAAAGTTCCTCCGATTTCTCTGCAGGAAGAATGTTTTTTTTATACATTTTTTACCCTAATCCTCTAAATAAGATACGTATATTCGTAACTGTGTTTCCTTACAATATTTCCCTGTACCAATGTCATGATTTTGCCACAAAAATAGTAGATTGTTTGCGAAGGGAGCAAACAACTATTTTGAAGGCGAGAGTGTTTCTTTGAATCCAGAGCGGAGCGAAGGATTCAATGTACGTCACTCGATCTTAAAATAGTGTTGCTACCGAGGTGGACACTACTTTTAATCACCCTCTATGAAAAAATAAATAAGTGCAAATTATGAATAAGAATAGTACCTACGTTTATTTATTTACATACAATTGCTTGAGGAAGACTTACTCATTTTTTTTTAAACTAAGTAAAATCATAATTTGAGTAAACAATTACGAACGAAGGCAGAATACTTTTTTATGTTTTGTCTTTTGAATGTTTTTTATTTTTCACAAACTTTATTTTTTATTTAGCTCGCGAGTTTTACTTTACCATACAGCCTGTTACTTTTTCATACAATGTTCGTGATTGATCTCTTTGGTGATTGGAACTTTTGCTAACAATAACCACTCTCCAAATTCAAATCATTTTTTGTCCCTAGGGATTAAAGAGCTATTTTAGTCCCTGTTTACGAGTAGTTCACTAGCTCTTTTTGAATAGATGTGATAAAAAAACACAATCATACTAGAATATTATTAAATTTATCGTAACACATAAACTCACAAATCCTATCCAGGAGGGTAGGCAGAAACAACACAACGTCACCTGTTACGATCCTCACAAAAAAAAAACAAACGAAAAATAATAACATTAATATTTGGCTATAAGAAACCTTTTATGTCTTGAAAATCGGGTCCACTAATCTCACCCACGTGGACGTTTTAAGACGAAACTGAACCTAATAAGAACAAGGCATATGTTAAGAAGGGACACGTGCCACAGATTACAATAAGTACCGTTGTTTGAATTAACATTGGCTCGACTGGACCTTGTGAGAGCTAAGGTACACATGTCAGGTATTTTTTTTTTGTTGCTGTTAATGTTCCATTTCTGGGCAAATGCCTCCCTACTCCTTCTTTCTTTCTTTTCACCTCTCTCTGTCCAGAGCTGCCAAGGACCAGTCTTTATGAAAGGAGTCCAGCTCATTGCCTGGTATTAATATACTGCGTGGCGCTTTAATGGCGAAATTAATTTAACACTTATACGGTTTTTCGTTTTCGTTTTATGAACATATTTTAATTTCATTAAACATTATTATTTATTTACGATTTTCTAAAATAGCATCTTGGAGTTATCTATACTTATCTGTTTCTAAAGAAATGTTGCGATGGATTTTTTTGCCGGGGTCGCGTATCACAACATCGCATCAATGAAATTAAGACGAATAACGTGCAAAGGGTAGGCGAATTGTAGGAAAAAGAGAGAGCCCTATGTCCGGAGTGGCGAAGGCGGTAGTTTTCAAATTACGAAATATTTTAAATTGTTATATTACTGACCGTAAGCCCGACCCGTGTGTTAAATTTATGAAGCCATTGTAGCGGCACCTTGTATAATAAAATTATTTGAGGTTAAATAATAAATATTTAATTTACCAACCAACCCGCATTAGACTACCAAACCGCACTATGCCCGCGTGGTGGATTATGGCCCACTCCCTCTCAAAGAGAGGACGCCTGTGTCCCAGCAGTTGGAACATTATAAGCTGATTGTGATGTGATGATGGTAAATATTTAATAGACTGCCATGTTGGCCTAGTGATTGCAAACGCTACTGGTGAGTATAAAGTCCTGGGTTTAATTCTCAGGTCGGGCATAGTGTTATTGTGTTATTCCCTCAGCAATTTCTCAGTAGCATGTCATTAAGTTTTCCCCTTAATTTATGGGACTTAAACATTATTGACGAAATGTGAGTCATGATGATGCTGTAGATGATGTTCAATGTCAAATGGATTTAATAGACTATGGTGTGAACTTTAACCTGGAATTTGCAATGTGTTTAAATTTTGCAAAAATGCGAGGCACAGTTAAGTAAGTACTACGTAGGTACATAATTATGTATTTTTCCGGGTGATTTTTCTGAAATATCAAATATTCTCAAAGCAAATCTCATTTTTAACGTTATTTACACAGTTCATAGCCTTACCGGACCCTAATCCTATCCTTAATCTCCTTTTTTATTACGGTAGATGATCTGTGACCCATTTGAACCGTGATCCTAACAAGACCAAACAAATCAAGTCTATCTAGGTACGCACGATGACATATCAAGCTATAATACATTTACAGTATAAGCTGATTTCTCATTGTACGAAAAGCCACTGTGTGAGGTCAGCTAAAACTGGAAATGCATAGCTTCATAAATTTCGTCGTGTGTACTTACCTAATAATCCTTGAACACCTAAGTAATTTATTAATAAGACTGGCTCGTTGCAAAATTGGACCAATCTTTACATAGACTTATCAAAGTGGTAGATGATCAGCCATTAGACGGTGAATAAATACGCCCCAATTTCCAAAATAGGTTTTTGTAGCCTACTTTAGATTCTAGAAAAAAACCTCTCTTCGTATTGTAAAATTCAGCTTACAATATAATAAATGTTACCAAGACATATTACCATAAAACGCTATGATTACATTGTGTAATTTTTTTTCATCTGGGTCCAAAGGACCAGGATTAATAGCCGTACCTTAGGACCATTATTAAAAGCATATTTTAGTATCTAGCAAAACATTTTTATGACCTTACGGGAATGTTCCAAAATACATGCCTTTTAAAGGGAAAGTGTGTTAAGTGTCTGCAATTTATAGGACCTATAAATATACAGGGTGTGATATTAAAACACACTTCGCCCGTGAAACTGAATTAATTTATATTTTTGTAGCTACATGTGTAGGTTTTTCACGGTCACAAACAGCGGTTTTTAGGGAGTGTTTAATACTTTCGGCTAATATTAAATTATGTAGCATTAGCATAGCAGAGGTCTGTGTCCCGGCAGTAGGAACATTATAGGCTAATTATAATCAGACCCAAGCCTCCTCTCTTCGAAAGGGAGTGGGTTGCAATCTACCACATGGGCCCAGAGCGGGTTGGTAGATGTCACATGTCTTCGAATTTTTGTTTCTAGGACATGCCAGTTTCGTTATGATCGTTTCCGTCACGGTTTTGAGAGCAGTGATGAAATTATTTGCAGAAAGTAAAGTGGGTTTGAACCCACGACCTACAACTCGAAAGTCGGAGCCGTTACCCTGGGCCACCACTAACCCTAACATGAGATTAAAATCTTTGCGAGTAAATATTAGATAGCTAAAGTTATTTCATTCTTTCTTCTTATCTTTTTCAGTTAGAAAATATCTACCTACCTATAGGTACTACTAAAATTACTAATACCAAAATTTTACATGTAATAGAAAAAAAAACGTATCATACTTGGGAATCGATTTTCAGCGATTACGTATAAAAGAAACATGACATTGTTATGGTTATTTCGTATATATGCTTGTATTATGTGTAGAGAATATCTTTATTTTTATCTAAGTTCAAGGGCATAAGGTTTTATTGATATTGGCTCGATGCCTTCGAAAGTGAATTGCAGTATTCTCTTGTTTTTTTGCTGAATAGCGTTGTATCAAAATAATAATAATGTGATCGCCATTCAGTCTCAGTATCTATTATCCTTTATTTATGGTATTTCAGGCCGCTGCCAAAATGGGATGTGAAGTTAAAATATCTCATGTGCGGAACTTTCAAACTAGAACACGGCAATCTTACGTTAGACTGGGGTCAATTGAAACGTTTTTGAGATAATTGTTGATGTGTCTTCTATTTTATATCCTATCAGTTTATTAATGGAATTTAATTCAATTGTTTCTGAGTCAGGGTCAATTGAAACAAAATAATATAACAAGGTATATAAAGAACAAAAAAAAGTGAAAACAAAACACATACAGAATACTTTGCCATCACTCACTGACATATTATCGAAAATACATTAAAACCGAGTACATCCCAAGGACAGCTGAACACATCCGAAGCGGTGTCGCTTACAGTAACAGTTCAATGGTTTTTTTTTTCCATTTTAAAAAAATGCCCAACGCGGATAAAGAATTTTTCACTTAAATAATAATAATCTGCATTATTTTTGTGCTATGTTATTTCATTACAAATTATTTAGAATAATAAGTTAGAACGCACGTATTGACGATTCATTTCGCATATGAAATGACTTAATACCTACTTGACGGTTTTCTTCCTATATAGCGTGTCAATGGCAATCTCAGATAGCCCAGAATTTGGCTACGAGCTTGCCACCCTCAGTAGCGTCCTTCAAATCCAGTAGCATGCAGACAACGGGACACGCTGGACAGTGCCCATAAAATACGATGACTTGACGGCGCTACCACTAAAATAGTCAATTTTTCACGCCAAAGCACTGATCCGATTGTTATGGAATTGGACAGATTAGTGGCTCGAAATCTGGAGAAGGACAAAGGCTACTTTTGATAATATACAAAATACTCGCAAGCGAATTCGCGAACAACTAACAGAAAGTGATAAATCTCACACAAAATGGAAGGTTACTCTCCCCCAGAAAACACTATAGTCGGACTTTTAATTAGCTGCAGTAAAATGACAGCTTATGTGTTACTTAAATGACTGAAATTGGCGTCTCTTTGTTTTTTCGCGGCCATCAACCAAACCTTGTTTTTCTAGTACAGAATAGTGTAACAAACGAAACTTATTTGACATGCATATCTCTAAATGCAGTCCGAAATAGTGTCATTTTACTGCAGCTATTTAAAAGTCGGCGTATAGATCGAGTATTGCCGTAGTGTTGAAAAATCGACAGCAAAAATTTTAAAAGCATTCCGTTTACCTACAACTGTAGAATCAGTTAGTTTTTTTTTGCAGACAGGTAGAAACGGAGTTCGACTAAGTAAAATCTGAATACTTTTTCCTATCAGAGGAAAATATCTAGACATGAGTTACTACCCGACCGGGGTTGTATCGTTCGAAGAATACATTTTCTTTTTGAAAATAAAAATAAACTACACGAACTGTTTAGAATGAAGGTGTTGAATCTCGTTCTATTTAATGGTTACAATTCTTTTCAATTTGAATACATAATTTTGAGACTGTTGAGAAATAATTTTTTTTTCCCTTTTTTTCCAGGTGGGCCTGTTGCCCAATCCAGAGTCGATTAAATGCCATGCCAGCGTCTAATAAAAAATTGAGGGTTAACCCCGAGTTCGGCCAGGATGCGCCCGACGTCAGGTGTACTGGTGGTCGCAGGAGGTAGAGGTGTTACGCAAGGCGTGCGTTGATGCGCGACACCTGTACACCAGGCACCGCAGGCTCCGCATCCGCCCTCCGGATGCGGAAGCCACGGAGGCGGAGCTGTACGAGGGGTACAGAGCGGCGAAGACCGCCCTCCAAGAGGCTGTCCAGCGGGCCAAAGATGTGGCCCGCGAGGAGATGGTGGAGACTCTGAACAGAGATCCGTGGGGGCGCCCTTACAAAATGGTGCGGAACAAACTCCGCACCTGGGCCCCCCCGCTGACGCAGAGTCTCCGCCCCCAGCTGGTGGAGGAGGTGGTGAGCGCTCTGTTCCCTTCACGGGGGGAGCATACTCCCCCGCCTATGGCTCCGCCAATTGCGGTGCCCGAAGCGGACCACGCGGACGACGACGACGACATCCCTGAAGTGACCGGGGTAGATCTGAGAGTGGCGGTATGTAGGCTGAAGGCCAAAAATACCGCCCCAGGGCCCGACGGCTTGCCAGGTAAAGCCTGGGCCCTGACCTCGACGGCTCTCGGACCCCGACTGGAGGCGCTCTTAAGCGCATGTATGGAGAGGGGCCAGTTTCCACTCCGTTGGAAGACGGGGAAGCTGGTCCTCATTCGGAAGCCAGGGCGCCCTGCGGACTCTCCGTCCGCATTCCGGCCCATCGTGCTGCTCGACGAGGTCGGCAAGCTCTTTGAAAGAGTGATTGCGGGCCGCCTCGTCGGGCACCTGGTGAGGACGGGGCCGGATCTTGCGGATAGCCAGTTTGGCTTCCGCAAGGGGCGCTCTACGGTGGACGCCATCATGCGCGTGAGAGCCCTCACGACGGGGGACGCGGTGTCCCGGGGTGGGGTGGTCGTGGCGGTGTCACTCGACATCGCCAACGCGTTTAACACCCTGCCCTGGAGCTGCATTGGGGAGGCACTCCGGTATCACCGGGTGCCGACCTACCTCCGTCGAATAGTCGGGGCGTATTTGACGGACAGAGCCGTCATCTACCCCGGTCGCGATGGGGAATGGAACCGGCGAGAGATGTCGTGCGGTGTCCCACAGGGATCGGTCTTGGGGCCGCTCCTGTGGGACATCGGTTACGACTGGGTGCTGCGGGCAGACCTCCCTGATGGCGTCAGCGTAGTTTGCTACGCTGACGACACGCTGGTCCTGGCGCAGGGGAGGTCGCATCAGGCGGCGGCCGACGCAATGACACGCGGGGTTGCGATAGTCGTGGAGAGGATCCGGCAGTTGGGTCTCGAGGTGGCTCTGCACAAATCCGAGGCCATGTCTTTTCATGGGCTTCGGAACGGGCCACCATCGGGATCCCAACTGACGGTAGGAGGGGTTCGCATCGGCGTCGAGACGACGATGAAATACCTGGGTCTCGTCCTCGACAGCCGGTGGAACTTCGTCGAGCATTTCCGACGTTTGGCCCCCAAACTGGAACGGGCTGGGGCCGCTTTCAAGCGGCTTCTGCCCAACCTGAGGGGGCCAAACGCCTCCTGCCGGAGGCTTTACGCGGGGGTCGTGCGGTCCATGGCCGTATATGGCGCCCCGGTGTGGGCGCGTTCACTGCGGCTTCGAGCCGCCCACTACCTGAACGCGCCCCAAAAGGTGGTCGCCATACGGCTGATACGGGGGTACCGCACGATCTCGCGCGAGGCGGCAAGCCTCCTGGCCGGACTGCCGCCATGGGATCTGGAAGCGATAGTCCTCGCGCGCCTGTATGAGTGGCGCGCGGAGGCACTACGCCGGGGGGAAAACCCGCTTCCGCGGCAAATTGCTGCGGAGCGGACAGACCTCCGGCGCGATCTCATGGCGGCATGGAAAGCGCGACTGTCGCAACCCAGCGCAGGGCACGCCGCGATAGCGGCGGTAAGGCCCCTCTTTGAGGAGTGGCTAGAGAGGCGTCACGGCGCCCTCACCTACCGCCTGACGCAGGTCCTCACCGGACACGGATGTTTCGGGAGGTTCCTGCACATCATCAGGCGGGAGGAAACGCCCGGGTGTCACCACTGCGAGGATCGCCCAGAGGACACGGTGGAGCACACGGTGGAGGTCTGTCCCGCTTGGGCAGAGCACCGCCGTGTCCTCGTAGAGGCGATCGGCAGCGGCGGCGACCTCTCGCGCCCGGCCCTGGTCCAAGCCATGGTCCGGGGCGAGAGGGAGTGGGAGACAGTCACCTCCTTCTGCGAAGCAGTCATGCTAGCGAAGGAGGTGGCGGGATGGGCGAGGGAGAGAGCCGAGAGGGCCGCCCGTCCCAGCCGCCGCGGTAGACGCCCCGGGCGTCGGGAGCCGCGTGACGACTCCCGGCCACCGTAGGCGCGGGCCTGCGGACGGCGAGTAATGGGTAGCTCGCCGTCCGATCAGGACCAGGCCCGTTCCGGACGGCGCGTATGTGTTCCACGCGCGCCTCAAAGAGCTGTCAGCAGACACGGAGGGGCCCGTTAGGGCCGAAGCCTGCCGGGGCAGCGGGATTGTCCGAAAGGGTTACCGCTGCCCCGGAACATAAAGGGCTAAGGAAGGAACACGGATGGGTTTTAGTCAGTAAGAGTCTGACACTCCCTTCCGCTCCACCCAGAGCGGGAGGGGTCATTGGATGATTTCCCATCCTTAAAAAAAAAAAAAAAAAAAGCAGTGGTGATGAAATTATTTACTCAAAGTAAAACGCCTGCCTGGGTTCGAACCCACGACTCACTGTGAACAGTCGTGGCCCACTGGTTACGCAACCCGTCTTACTGAAAGTAAGTGACCAAGGAAATAGTACACCTCAAATTCGAGATCAGAAAGATCTTATCAAACCTACGAAATTCTAACTCGAGTAACGAGCACACAAGCACAACAGACGGTCTCTTCACCCTCATAATCTACATTAATAAATCAAGCCACTCCTTCATATAGATAATAATGTAAGGACAATGGGATGTTATACTATGGTTAATGGTGCCTACACAATGGCCCAGGATAATCCCGTATGGTTAATAAAGGAGCCTTCCGCTAAAGGAAACTTTATCGTTTTACCAAACAATTTGATATTTTACCGTATGGAATACTTAGTTTTTATTTATTTATTTATTAGCGACCCGCCTCTTCTTCGCATGGGTGCAATGCCGACATGTTAAGGCATCGAGATTTCTGTTAATTATTCAGGTTAAATATGAATGTATTAAACAAATAAATCCTTCGGAATACGTGCTCTAAATGATGGTGAAAATTGCATGAAAATCCAGATCTAAGCCTCAAAATGCGGTTTTGTTTTATATTATTTAAAGATAAGGATAATATCATATTATGTATTTGCATAGAGTACAAATTCAAGGGAGAGAGGTGTTGAGATGGTTCTATGATTTTTCTTTTCATAAAAACTCCAACTGTTCTTACTGCCAAACTAGTAAGTAGTGTATGTAAAGTAAAGTATTATCAACGTTGTATGGGTGTAGGTATGCCCCGAAAATCACAAAATAGTCCTAATGCTTAAATCTACAAAGACTTTATTTACTTCAGTCTATATTAATGATCTGTTATCTAAAAAAACTTTTTTACAAAAAAAAAAATCGACTTCCAAAAAAAAAACTACAAAGTGATAAATAACTTTTATTTCGGAATACGGTGTCGTTTTTTCTGCATTTTCGTTTATTGACACCGACTTCCGAAATAAAAGTTATTTTTTATCACTTTGTAGTTTTTTTTTGGAAGTTGGTTTTTTTTTTTGTAAAAAAGTTTTTATTTTTCACTTTTTAGTGAGATAGTTTGTAATTTATCTAAGTTACAATAGCCTAACGTCAACTGCTCATCACCTTTTACAAAATATTGCTTTCCCCGATTCTGGGACCTTAATTGTTGAGGAGTTCTCCTGGTAAGAACCTGGAGAACTTTACAAAATATTGCTTTTCCCGATTCTGGGACCTTAATTGTTGAGGAGTTCTCCTGGTAAGAACCTGGAGAACTTTACAAAATATTGCTTTTCCCGATTCTGGGACCTTAATTGTTGAGGAGTTCTCCTGGTAAGAACCTGGAGAACTCCACTCCACCACCACACGCATTGTGACGAGCATAAATTGCTTAGCAACCATATTAAAGTAATCGAATCGCAACCCGTGAAATATTTATCATTGATTAGTTCCGATGGCCGTCTGTGGTCTTCATCATCAGCTCCACTTTACCAAATGATGATTTCCGAAAGCAAATGCTCAAGTTACTCTAAAAAATATCCAAATCGCACATAAATAGTAACATAGTATTTGATATCAATATCAAAGATACCCAATTCTCGCGCATAACTGCTTAGTGGCAATTATTCGCTCTTGCCGCCAGATGTAGCTGGCGTAAACAAAGCATTTTACAGCCAATGAGCTTCGGTTTCAAACTACCAATCTGTTATAACGTTTAGTGTTATTAAAATTTGAATTAATTAAGCTTTAGATTAGGTAAGTAAGACTGAAGGTCGGTAAGGTTGGAGATAATTGAGATGGGAGTAATGTGGAAAATATTAAATTACGGCCTGATTTTTCAATAGTCAGATCATTTTTATCTGAGGAATAAATATGACAGTTTGACAGTTTTTATATTGAAATTATGTCAGATCGCCAATTTTATTCTTCAGATAAAAGTTATCTGGCGATTGAAAAATCACCCCTTAGACGATCATTGATTTCGTTTAATGATTTGGATAGCTATTATTTAGAATACAAACACATTTATTAAAAAGAAAAGTAAAAAAAGTTAAAAAGTAATTTACTTTAAAAAAAAATCGAATGTAATCATATGCCTTGCTGACTGCGTAGTATTTTCACCTATTTATCTATTTTCTCAATAGTTTAAAGGAGAAGTTTCCTTAACTTGGGTTCCGCCTCCCTAAAGGTTCCTGCAAAGGAAAAACTACAAAGGGCTACGCACAAACCCACTCTTTCGCTTAATTCTTAAAGTTTCTTTTCCATTACTTACTGTTACGATAAGGAGACAAATAATCCATTATTCAATCCATTTATTTCCAAAAGTTTATTTTCGCTTTCCATTTTTTATTTTTGTGTATTCTGGTGGAGTATTCTCTATATATTTTTTTGGTGTAATCCGGTGGAGTATTCATTTAAGTCTCGGTTGTCTATAGTTCACTGGCTCCACATGATAAAACCGTTTTATTTACGATGCTAGCAGATGGCGCTAGCTATTTCGTTTGTCTGTTGTCCTAGTAACTGGGTGTGTATATTCTTATATGTTTTCATGTTGGTAGCGGAGAATTTTTGGCTATTATTATTTTGGACTCTAGAATATTTTTGATCGCAATCTGCGTTCTTGTGTTTTCGTTTTTTGAAAGAAAATGCGTGCGTGTGTTTCATTGTTGTTGTCGTTAAGCTTAGGTATGTTTCTAGATATTATATGTAAAGTTTGAAAATGTCAGTATTAGTATTATACTCAAGAATTTTTCATTAGGAGCCCGTAGTCTGAAATGTGCCCTGTTGATGACAGTAGGTTCACCCTCCATTACATGGCATCTACTAAAACATCAAGGAAATTGTAAATGTAGGTACCTACTTCCACCTCTACTAACTCCTTGGGGATAACAGACTCAGCCACAAACGACATCTAAGAACGGAAGTAAGCACTTCCCAGGAGCTCCAAACCTATTTGTATATGTGAAGGTCCCAACAGCCCCAAAAAATATTGAGTTACCCCCTACAACACATTTATAGGAAGGCTTTGTGCAATTTTGTAAAGCCTGAAACTCCCTACTCAACAGCATACTTAGTGATTTTTCAATTTTCTTTTAATCCTTAACAGAAATATACAGGGTGGCAGGAATATCGACGCACAACCTGACCGTGGGTTCAGTAAGTACATGATTTTGGACACCCTAAAGTAGAAATTTTTCCTCGAAAAAAATCTGCTGCCACCTAAAAAAGTACAATATACCTCCGCGGTCAAAATGTATAAACCAGCTTTTTTTTTAACAGCTAATCTTATGGACAACAATATTTAGTTTCGTAATCTATTGTGATCGTATGAGTGCCTCCATTTTAGAGCTACAATATCTACTACACAAATATTTTCTTTTGCATGAATATTTGAATTTATTTGCTAAATAAGTCTAAACACATTTTATTTAAAATAGATTTAGAAGACCAATTGAATAAATATTTTTCTCTCATTCAATTTGGGTTTCAACTAGGTAAATATAAATTATTTTAAAAATCTCTTTGAACATAGTATAAAAACAAAGCCGCTATTTATGTCTGTCTGTGTGATCACTTATTTATTTCAAATTAGACTAAGGATTTTGATGTCGTTTTCACTACAATTTAGAGAATTTATTCTGGAAGGTTTATGTGTATGATACGATTTAACTTAAAGCACAGAAACGTCGATGTTTTGATATGTCGCTACATCAGACATAGCACCCGTACAAAGCAGGGGCGGGCCGCTAGTTTACATATATTTTAATAGCCGTATGTCAATATAGACACCCCAAGTTTGTTCAGTGATAGGCAATCCTATTTCTACCATACAAGTTTATGGAAATGCTTAGACCCGTATCTCTTGGGAAATCTGTAAAAAACCTTTATATTACCTTGTAGCATCGATGTTTTATGTAAAAATGGAGGTATCCCTGGATAAAAGTGTCTACACCAATAAGACTATTTTGTGTTTGATTTTCGTTCACGTTTTATTTTCGTTTGGTTGAACTTTTAAGTTGTTTATTAGTAGCAATATTATCCTTGGCTGGAATACGCAATTGAAAATACACACTACCTTAATGATTGGAATTTTTAAATAAGAAATAACAGAATCAGTAATATCTTACTGATTTGGTTGAAGAAGCAAATAAATCGCAACAGTTCCTGCCTTAAAAATATCTTAGCTGTCACCCCTATCTTATGAAGACAAAGATAAAAGACAATTATTCGTCGTATATGGTAGATACAATGTTGGTTAATATAATCATGTTCAGGACACATCCTATAAAAGCGGCATACGAATATTTACATTACTACACGTGGGTATAAAACCTAACCTAAACCCCTTTGCTAATCAGTAATTTGACTTTCGAAAGAAGAAGACAAAACGTTGTGTAACTATACAGACGCAGTACATCGTTTATTAGTAAGGGGTAAGAAACAATACAACATTAGTACCAAAACTTTATTTAGTTATGTCTTTGTTTTCAATATATTGCTGTCTCACTTTAAAAACACAAGAATGACAAGGAGAACATGAGCGGAGGTAAAACAACTTCTTCACCATAAAATGACCATAAAGGGGGTAGCTATTTGTTTGTATTCAATTCCCTGATATTGGATTAAACGGCTTTAATTTATTACAAGTTACAATATCCATAGAAATAGACCCTCATGGGATCGGTAACAAATAACTGTGTTTGTATAGGACCGTCCACAAGGGACAATCAAACTAGAGTTCTGAACTTTAACCGTAACTTTGTAATAAAACAGTGAAATTGGTGACATGAATCCATACCTACTTATTATGATATATTTTCGTTGGATCCCACTTCTGAATCCCAGTTTAATATTTTTGTAGGTAGGTAGATAATTTTGTAAAACAAAACACTACAAAAACAAAAATAACTTTGTTCGGAAGTCGGTTCGTTGGTTCTGCATTTTCGTTTATTGACACCGACTTCCGAAATTAAAGTTATTATTCCGTCTATAGTGTTTTTTTTTTTGAAGTCGGTTGTTTTTTTTTTGGAAAAATTTGTTATTTTTCACTTTTTAGTGGGAGAGTTTGTAATTTATCTAAGTTACAATAGCCTAATGTCAACTGCTAATCAAATATAATATATCATTACAAAATATTGCTTTTCCCGATGCTGGGACGTTAATTATTGAGGAGTTCTTAAAATCCACTCACCATACGCATTGTGACGAGCACAAATTGCTTAGCAAAAACCAACTAACCCGTGAAATATTTATCATTGAGTAGTTCCGATGGCCATCTGTGGTCTTCATCATCTGCTCCACTTTACCAAATAATGATTTCCGAGAGCAAATGCTCAAGTTACTTTAAAATACCCAAATCGCTATAGCTTTGCCTATAAAATTTGAGGGTTTCCTTCGATTTCCATAGGATCCTCTCATCACATTCCAACTTGATGACAATATTACCACCTCGAGAGTATGCCTCTTTAAGCAAAAAAAAAAAAAATCGGTCCACAATTGACGGAAAAATCGGTGAACATACAAAAAAGACATACATAAAGTCGAACATATAACCGCCTCCTTTTTGGAAGTTGGTTAAAAATAAATAGAGCGGCGGGACGAGCTGGATAGGTTCCGTCAAAACTGGAAGGAGGACGCGCGGGCCCGCGAAAGATGTCGCCTTTGCCCAGAAGTGATACAGAGTAGGCAAGCAGAAAAAAAATAATTGTGTAGACTGTTGTAGGCCAAGTCGATGAAAGGATGAACTTGACTCATAATTATATTCTTAAACTAGCAGCGCCTGTGGTTTCACCCGTATAAGTGTCGATCCCGTGGGAATATCGAGATAAAAATTATTTTACCTATGTGTTATCCTGATGTATAAGCGATATTACTCTAAAGTTTCATCAAAATCCGTTCAGTAGTTTTTGCGTGAAAGAGTAACACATCCACTCCACACATCACATCCATCCATCCATCCTCACAAACTTTCGCGTTTATAATATCAGTACTTCTTTTTGGTCTTTTACGCCCATATACCTAGCACTAATAAAGTTACAACTAGCCAAGTATAATCCAAAAAAATTGTCAAATATATCGAGACAACAACACACACGATATAAGCAACAAAAGATCTTCAGATATTGTATAGTTTATTTAAAGAATCCTTTTGAAATATTTTTGATATTCGACCCTTAGATATATTTAAGACATTCAACAAACCCATCCACATAGTTCAAAGCTCCAATAAACCTGCCATAGTTTCCCAAAATTACATATTTCATTAAAATTTATTTACCACAAGTTTATCATCAACAAGATCCTTCTCAATTAAAACAAGCAATAAAAATTTCTAAGCATTCATGATTCAGGAATATTTTCAGCTTTTGACCAACAAAGCCACATAGTTTCAAAAGAAAATAATAATTAGATAACATTTTCACCAATTATAAAATTAATTTCCATCTAGCCACAATTTCTTTGTTGCCTTTATTTTGCCTTCTCTTCGCCTCCTCAAGACCGATCTAGGTACTGATGCCTACCCAATTGTAAGACCTTTTCTCTATCTAATTAAAACGTAGCAGTCAAAAGTTCCTTTGTCTACACAATTTTACAAAATTTTACAAAGTACAAAAGCTAAAAGCCCCACCTTTTAGCTTTTGTACTTTGTAAAATTTTAAAGTAATTCAATAGAAAGCGATGTTTCAGTACGTAAGGTGCTATCAAAAAGCTTGCTTGCTATAGATGTAGGTAACTACACGTTGGTCTTGTAGTGGCAAGCGTGTCTGCTGAGCGTGGGGTCCTGGGTTGGATTCCCAGAACGGGCAAAATGTTATTGACTGTATTTTTTTTGTTGTGTTCGTAATGTCAGAACAAGGTTTATATGAAAGCTTTTGTTTTTTTCCAACGGAAAACATAAAATTCACGCCAGACAGGAAAAGCTAGTAATTCATAAATACGAAGCTAGGGTCATTAGTGTATTCTTCCACGCTTCTATTCGCATTCATTCCATTGGTAGATACCCAGGGGGCCTAAAAAGGCCACTTTGGCAGAATCATAAAAATATTACATTATAAGTAGTAAAATGGTCACAAACTGATAATTCATAATATTATTTGCGTACAAAAAATGGATAAAAAAAATAATAAAATATGATAACGTAAAGTCTACCCACGTTAGTTTCGAAAGTTTTCTTATACTGTGTCAGTGTAACATGACCTATACAAATGAGCAACTGAACCCTCAGAATGATGTTAGCTAAGCATTACTATGTACAGACGCCAGCACATCAAGCTACTACAATCTTTCAAATTTCATTAATAGATTTTCAACTTTATCGCTAAAGCATAAGGTTCAAAGTAGATCGGGAAAATTTTATAGTTTCGAGTGCTGGCGTCTGTACATGCTACAGTAAAATTTCCTTTCAAAATCCAATATTCACACAAACTACAATACCTAAGATACTCAATACCATCAATACCTTTCACTTAATCCAAAATCTATAAACATAGCCACCTTTAAGCAAACTTATTAGCCCTAACCAAACCTCGCTCTTACAAAATTAATATACAGTTACAAGTTTAAATTTAATTTAGGAAACCCGGAACCCGGTTAGTAGATTAGAAACCGGTTTCAGACCAATTTAGTGGTCCTACTGCCTATCCTGGACATAACTTGATCAGTATTAGGCCTTTCTAGGTAATGGAATAATAAATTATACAAAAGGTTTGGTGTTGTTCAATGTACCATCGCGGCCTTTTCCGCCTGATCACTGACACGCCTCAATAAAGTTTTCGCCTATGAGGAAAGCGATAAAGCAATTAGTGGCAACCTGCACTGCGCAGCTTAGTGATGCATCACGTGTACTCCTTTTGTGAATTTTACGAATGAACTATTTGACCTTGGCGCGCTTACTAGAGAGCGCTTCTATTTTGTTAGTGCAAGCAAAAATGAAGTTAGTGGTGGTCAGGCGGGTGTGTCCGCCATAGTGCCTAATGTTGTGGGGAGAGTGCCTTTGAGCAACTAATTTGGACTATCAGTAAACATTATTATATAGGGTTATTCTGTATTTAACGAGGGCTCGTACCCTCGTGGTCAAAGGTTAAGCTACGATTGCCGAGGTCGGTCCGTGGATGGGTGACCATTCATAACATAAATATCGAGTGTCATTCGTAGATCGTTGATCGGTACTATCAGATTAAAAGCTAACAAGTACTCAGTGACAAACTCATTAGAACAAAGAAAATACAGAAGAAAAAGTAATGCTAAAGTGACTCCGTCTGTCTGTTACCTCTGCGCACCTTATCGGCTGAATGAATTTATATGAAATTTTGGACACAGATCGACCGCGACCTGCGAGGTGCGTTGGGGCATAGGATGCTTATCCGGGTTGTATGTTCCCGTGGGAAATTTTCACGCGGACAAGAAGCGAAAGTTGTTGATAAAGAGAAAAACACCACGTTTGGCGGAGATATTCTTGATCATAGTTTAATATTATGAGACAAGAGGACGCTCAAAATACTTAGTTTAACAAAATCATCAAATTTATTTATTCACAAACAATCTACTGCATCCTAGTTTCAAAGCTATAAATAAATAACAACAACACCACTTTATAGTTAATTATGAATTTCAGCATTTTCAATAAAGTTCTGAACTAGTTCATTTGTGGTTTTTCGCCACATGCTATTACCGACCTAAAGTTGATACGGTACTCGATATTGTATGATAGTTTTGCTGCAAAATACCACTAATGCCTAAATTCAACAGCACTAACCCGTTGGTCCGTTTACAGTCAGCGGTTTGCATACATTATGGAGTTGAATTTATGAAAAGCAATACACCTCTGGTTTTAGGTAGCATTCGGAAATATGCTGGTAAATCTCAGATTGGCTATTGCGGTTGGTTGATTAAAATAACATACTGACAAGAGCTGTCTCTTCTAAGCAGGTCAAGTGGAAGAGTTTCAAGGTTACTTCTCTACCACAAAATACTAAATTTCGTTTTGACAACTCGCGAGCAGAGTTGCATTACTAAAAATTTGCTTAAATTTTTCTTGCAGGCGCTGTCTGTGTAGTTGTTACTATCTTGCGATCCGCTTGTGATGGATGATAGTGAAACGAGGATGGCATCCCGATTTATTTACTGAGGCTTGTAATAAGTAAATGTAGGGAATCGTATAGCATAATATTATGTCTATAATGTTCCCACTGCTGGGATACATACATCCTCTCTGTGAGAGGGAGTGAGCCATAAAATCAAAAAAATCTAAATCAAATTCATTTATTCAAACTAGGCTGAGAATCAGCACTTTTCGAACGTCAAAATTACAAAAGACAGTCCCCCAAAACGCCCGCCCTTCACCACTTCCTAGTGCTTTCGCTGGGGAGAAGAAGTGGCGCAACAAACTCCCCAGCAGCACAGCTGTCTGTTCAGTTATAAAATACTCGACTGATACAAAACTAGATCTGCAAAGTATCTAATTAACATTACAGGACACAGAACATTCAATAAAATTATTTGCCATATGTTAGCTAGCCACGCCAATATACCAACAAATACCGTACCATAAAAATTTATAGGTACTCAACTAAAATAAAAATACTAAATCAAAAGTAATAAAAAAATTAAATAAAAAAAAACTACCTAAATAAAAGCCTCGAGGTATAAAGGGCGTGACAACTTACATATTTATGCATAATCCAACACGCGGGCCCAGTTTGGGTTGGTGGATATCACATGTCTTTCGACTTTTTTGGTTCTGGATAGGACGTGCCGGTTTTCTCACAAATTTTTATTTTTCCTTTACAGTTCTGAGAGCAGTGGTGATGAAATTAAGTACACACAGTAAAATACTTGCCTGGGTTTGAACTCACGATCGGAGTCTATACCACTGGACCAGTCACCACTGCTCCTAAAGTCAGGGAGTTGATATGCGCACCAAAATGAAACTCGGTACTTTAATAAAAGGCGTTTTTTTATATTTTACTTTGAAATGTTATTTCTGTAAAGATTTATTACTTTTAGACGAGACCTAATCAGCTCTCACCAATGACCTTCCATTCTTCAAAAAAAGAAATACTTAGTGTCTATCTCCAATACATTCCATGTTTTTTTTAAGTCTGACAACCAATCTTGCCAAGGGATAATCGTATTACCCATTAACTGGATTGTGGAGGTCAGATATGCAGTCACTCCATGTAAAATACTGGTATTCAGCTGCATCCAGTGACTGGAAGCTGACCCCAACATAGTTGGGAAAAGGCTAGGCAGATGATTATGATGACATCCCATTTAAATGTCTCTTAGTTCCTGTTCCCCTGGTACCTAGAACACTGTAATTGCCCTGTTTCACAGTCAAGGAAACCAATGGCTTTATTTTCCTATAAAACCAGGAAATACAAAAAACTACTACGTTTATGCAATGTAGCTGTTGACAAGCATACAAGTTTCCTTTTATCTTGTTTACTAATAATATAAAGTTAGTACTTTGAACGACCTTCTAATAAATATTTAAACTGGTGACAGCTGTACCTTTGAAAATGCTTCAAAACCATCGTTAAGAAAGTTTATGAGAACCTTCCTAGTTTCTATAAACTAGTTGTTTACATACTTTTAAATTGAGATGTAAATCATGAATATTTTTGAGATAAAAGTGATTTGTGTAAGTGCAACTGCAGTTTCAGTTTTATTCAGTGCTCGTTTGAATCGAAAACATTATAGTTTATGGAATGTAGGTTTTGAAATTGGGTCAGTGTTATGATAGACAAACAATCCAATAGATATAACCCATTTTAAGTGTTGTCATAGTAGAAAACACAGTATGAAAAATTTGTTCACTGTTTAGCAATTGCAAATAGTTATTTTTGTCACCAATAACTAGGATTGTGGAAACAATGAGAAAAAAGATAGCATAACATATCATCACGAATGTATTCCGAAATGTATTTCCAAAGAAAACCTTTTTTTTTTTCCAAAGAAAACCTTACAGAAAAATTTATTCTGACAGTTTTAAACAAAGTCTTGGTCGTTTCCTTTAATAGCCCAACACAATAAAATTGTCATCATTAGAAATATAATATATTTTATTGGCATAATCGAATTTTCCGGTTCAAAACTCGAATAATCTTATCAAGGCTACAAAATAATGGGAAATATTTAACTGATCTTATAAAACCTTCTTGACTAATGGACTTATGGCCTCCCACAAGGTGGACCGACGACCTTGTGAAAGCCGAGGAACCCGTTGGATGCGAGAACCACAAAACCGGTCTAAGTAGGGGGAGGCCTATGTCAAGCAGTGGACATCCTTCGGTTGAAATGATGAATGTACTTATAATCATCTTATAACCTCTTAAAACTTATTATTATTACGCATCTAATGACGCACACTTTTAATATTTTTTTTTTATTAGCCGCGTTTCAAACATTCTGGCCTGTTCTCACGGTTGGTCGCAGTAACTAAGCTAGAGTATCCCAACCAAATGGGCTCAGTTAGGTTAGAACTGTAACCAACCTTGCGCGAGCCGAGCAAGCAAAACGAGTTACTCTGCAATTCAGTATTTTTAGGACCTTCAAACAGGAATTATTTGAGGTTCACAAAAAGAGGCACAATTATAATATATTATTTATTAGAGTGTTCAATAATGTTTTTTAGAAGTGCAAATTGGGAATTGTAAGAGGTTCTATTAAATATATGCCATTTTTTAAACATAAGGGTTGTCCTGAATCTGGTCACCATGAAACCACATATTTTTTTCTGCCTCACCGTTATTGGGTACACAAATACAATAATACTATACCTACAACAGACGTGACATAAACATAACGAAACGTAGGTATACAAGATATCACCCACACGTTTATTTCCCAAGTGGAACCCCCCTAGTCATTTACATAAACTGTCTAATACCATTATCGGGCATAACATAAACACAGACATTTTACGACAGTAATACAGATTGTGAAAAAAAAATCTCGAATTTTCACATTGTTTTGTTTTGGTAATAAGTTAGGAAGAGCGCGTAAGTAGGACATTGTAAGTGGTTTTCAGTAGGGCTAATTCACATCCCCTTAAGTAATGTTAGCATTTATTGTCTGTTGCAATATTCATGGTTTTGAATGTGCTATAATTTATAAAGGTGCTCCCCTCACCTGCAGCGTTCGCCTGTAATGTAACATTTCAGATTAAATTTTGAGCACATTCAATTTTAAATTCGGAAATATTAATTCGACATTAAAACAAAAAAAACGGTACCTAATGGTGCCATGAATTATTTCAAAACCGACGAAATACAGGCGGTTTGGATATTTTGCAAATAATCAACCATTGTATCATCAAGTTGCGCACTGTAATGCTCTTTTCTGATTTATTCTTCGTTCGTCCCGAAGTTTTGTCCCACATTCCAAAAAATTCTTAGTTCGTCCCATATCACTATTGAAGTTGTGCTTCGTCCCAAATTGCAAGTACTTTAAAGGTACAGTCAACAAAAAAATTGCATAGATTTTTTTGTACGTTTCATTTCAAATGGCTTAGTTTTTTTTGTACGTTTAGTTTCAACGATATTGCACGACATTTTACACCACAGACAATAAACGGGAACAGATTTGGTTGTCAATCACTCATTTTAACGTTTCGTTTCACTATTTATCTGATTTGAGGTTAGAAACCATTTTTATTAATTTCTTGAAAATACCTTGATTATATTATTTTTTTTTTACAATTTCATCTCGCAGTTCATCCTTTATGAGGATGGCTATTGCTTAACCGGACTTTCCTGTGGATGCCTCGAATTAAGGCCTCCAGCCAGGGCAAACAATAACTTAAAAACTAAGCGACAGCGCTAAGGGCAACCCCCTGCGGGGTTCGGACCTCGGCTCAGGGCGTCGCTGGAAGAGGACAGCAAGGGACAGGCTGGATCGGTATTATTATTAGTGTTTTGGGGCGAATTTAAAACTACAGGCTCAGCTGCGCGGGCTGGCTCGAGCAAGGGTCGGGGCGGGGAAAATACCTTGTAGTAAGAGTGGTAGCTTTATAATCAGGGACCCAACCCCTACCACCTTTCACCCCTTATACCCCCTTCCTCCTGCCAAACGGTACTAAATCCGATCCTAATTAACTTATAATTTATCACTAATACTTTAGATAAACATTATGACATACCTATGACATACCTATGACAAACTCGATCAACTCTCAATCACACTATAACCAGGTGACAAATGAGTTGATACTGTGCTTTGCATCACGGGAGCTAGCGTTGAGCCCGTTTTGCTGATAATGGAAAGTAAAGCTATTGGCCACATGAAGTAACAAAGGACGCAATAAAAATGGGATGGACCTTTTTTACCTGCACTTCTAAACAGATTCCAATGACGTCAGCTATATACGTACAACTTACTCACTAAGAGCGCCTAATGAGTGAGTTATTATAAAATAACACGAGTAGTTTTTTTCTCGCGGAGAAGACAGAGAGGACCGATTGTGTTAAATAGTTGGTTGATGTTAAATATTTAATAATACGTAACCCTTTTTTGCCGATTGTACAAAAAAGTAAGTTTAGCATATACAAAAAAAATATGGGCCGTAGAAGGAATATAAAATAGGACGAAGCAAGAATAAAATATTTAAAATTATATTATGGGACGAAGGAAGCATATTGTTTGGGACGAACCAGGAATTTTTTATGTAGGACAAAACTCAGTGGGCCGAACGAAGAATAAATCTCTTTTCTCCTCCCTCGCTGATGTAATCACGGATATCGATGTAATGCTCGACTTTGTAACGTTACATACTTACATTACACGTGAATACTCCAAGTGAGGAGCACCTTAACGGGTAAAAAATGTTTTTACAATTATTAGTATCTAATTATTTAAGTCAAATAAGTTAAATAAGTAAATCTTGCAGATGTATGATTTTATTTTATTTATTTATTTTTACTTTGACGTCGAAGTGTCTTTTTGCATTTGTATTTTAGGGGCTTTAAGGCGCCCTGTTTACATGGATGAAACTCAATCCAGTTGTTATAGAAAATATATGTGTATTTATATCATACCATAGTATCCAAGCAAAAGCGGAATAAATAATTTTTTACACAAACACAGGATAAGAATCTAGTGTGTTATTCACACAGAACATAGCAATAACTTATTATTTAGAGTTTACAATTTACATCACGAGTCCTACCAGTTAATTCCTGTATCGTAGATAACGCTCTAGGTCACCGTAGTATTGTCTTTATATGTAATAGTGTAAACCATAGAAAGGCCCGTGGCTAAATAATAACAGCCGCACAGGTCGATCGATCAGGTTCAGCTACGCTTGCCGCGATTGGTCTGTGGATGGTTGACCATCTTTACATACTGAGACCCCTCCGTGCCTCGGAAAGCACGTTAAGCTGTTGGTCCAGACTGTCATTCGTGATCTTTGACATTCGTTACGGGTGGGTAGTCAGAAGAACCAAAGTCTCATAACCAGTCTTACCTGTGGTCTTTCCAAGGGGTATCGTAATACCCAGTAACTGGGTTGTGGAGGTCAGATAGGCAGTCGCTCCATGTAAAATACTGGTATTCAGCTGCATCCGGTTAGACTGAAAGTGGACCTCAACATAATTGGGAAAAGGCTAGGCAGATGATGAGTGGGAACCATAGAAAATTTGTTTGGTTCGCCACATATTTGTATAATTAGTTTGTCATTTAATTTAGTACCAGTGTAAATAGCTAGTGGTATTAAATATTATAAAAGTTACTGACTAAAATTTGGTACTTTTTCTAGATCCTTAAGGTACAGCTGACTCAGAGCAACTGTATCGTTTTTATTGCTAAGACATAAAAAAAGGTCTCATGTATCATTATGAGACAGATTTTAATGTATTTAAGCATCATGATCATGACTGCATTGAGTTTTTATCGTCATACCTGTTTTGCTTTGGCAAATAATCAGGAAGATAATTAAATATTTTTGATTAAAAGATTAATTTCGCCATGGAAATAATAAACTGTTGCAAGTTTTATTACAACATAAAAAAACAATATTGTTAATTACTGTCAAACAAGAACCTTTGTTTTTTCCGTGGATATTGTAAAAGTCGGGAAAAGTAGGTTTATCATGGGTATTTTTGTCACTCTTTTTGTCCTTTTTTATCAACATAATCCCATAAAAGATTATAACAATTCTCCCAGCGGTTACAAAACGGTTATTCGAGACCATATAGATTATAATAAAAAATAATAGTTCTCCACATTGAATTTCGGCCATGGCGACTAATCTCGGAGGAGACCAGCCTTCGGCGCGCGAGATATTATACTGCAGAAGTTTGTTCGCAGACACAGATGCACTCCCTCTTCCCTCGCTCCATAGTCCCTCTCATAGTCCGACGGAACGGCAATCCGACACGACTGGAGAGAGATTAGGCACAGAGCCAACAGCTTAACGTACTTTCCGAGCCTGGGGGGTATCACTAAGAAATTCCTAATGGAAAATTCCAAAGTTACTTTGCCCGAACCAGGAATTGAACCCAGGACGCGGTTGTGACCATGAAACCAATGGGGCAATGCTGGACCGATTTTTATGATCTTTGAATTGTTGTATAAAACATCGAAAATAAGAAGATAAATATAAAAAATAATATTTATTATTATATATTGTTATTTTATAAAAAAATTGTATGGAACGGCTTTTTCGATGATATCTCATGGCGGTACGAAGTTAGCCAGGTAAGATAGTTATTAATAATATTATAAACTTATAACACCCCTGTTTTTGTCGGGAATTAAAAATAGAAATGGATTAGAGCAACTACATTATGAATTCAAAAAGAACCCACTGTCGTATGATTATAGCATCAGTGAATACAAATTAAACTAAAAAAAAAAAACAAAAGAAGCACACAATTATTATTTCAAAACCTCTACTATGCTTATGTTTTCTCCCCTAGTAACAGATTAAAACCACTGTTTATTACCAACAGCACTTTGTAATCAACATTAGTATTACAAACTATACAAGTGGTGAACTCAAATTATACTTCCTCTGTACAAATTTAATAATGCGGTGTAATAGTAATTTAGACCTTAGTGTACCAGTGGCTTGGGAGTTAATGACCGCTTTCGAACTGTTTCAGTACTATGCAATCCTTGTTTGTTTAAAACTAGCGGTTTTGATATGCTTGTAGAAGCTTGGGTTGGGTTTGAAGTTGGTCCGTTGCTACGAGAGGGAAATTTGTTATAATTTACCTTCTAATCCTTTTAGTAACTAAATAAGTAATAACATTTTATTGGTTGTTATACTACTTTTACCCCCAATTATTACTTTTATCAACGAAATGTCAAAGTCAAAGTAAAAGCATTTATATCAAATAGGCCATGTGCCTAGGCACTTTTGAACGTCAAAAATTACAATAAAATAGAAATTCATTCTAGTCGCCCCTTCCAAAAGGTAGTTTTCGTATGGAGAAGAATGGGCAAGAAACTCCACCTACAAAATTTAAAAACGGTGAATGCTAGATGTTCTATTACAAGTTAATGGTCTAGTCTATACTCACCTGAAACGAATTAGCTTTTTTGTAATAAACTTAGATAGTAAACAAAACAATAAATCAGTAAGAATTTTATAGCAAAAAACCGTTACTGGTTATATTAAATTATTAACATTTGATCAATAATTGAGTTCAAAGTCAAACTTGTATATTGAATAGAGCGGGAAGTTGTACCTAATTAGAGACATCCTTGTCAACTTGGTTCTAATGCCCATTTGATTAACTGTGAACCTTTGAAGCTGACGACTCTAAGGAGATAAAATTACTGTAAAGTTTGGGTTTTGGATTAATATTTCGAACTAAACTTGTTGCGACCATCCCGCAGTAGCTCCGCGTGGTAGATTCAGCCCACTACATCTCAAAGAGAGGAGGCCTATATCCAAGCATGATAATGGGAGCTTCGAAAACATGCTAAACTTTTTACGTGGACAAATAACATGTTGATGTGAAAGTAAGACCTTTTTTTATTGCCGAATGGGCCCGCTTTTGACCTCGATCACGCCTGATGGAAAGCGATGGATGAGGTCTATGATAGAACGAGCGTGCCCAGAAGATGCCCAAGGCACTGGAACTCCCACGCATCGACGAAACACAGCAGGCTGCTTGACGCCGGACTCCGGTGAGAGGGTGGTCGCAAACCAGGCGGGCGTTAGCCCTACCACCGCAAGGAAAGAATTGGCCAGTCAAATAAGGTGTTGGGTGTGACTGTCCAGGGTGCGCCGACCGCTCGGTTCAGTTGAGTAACTGGCGGAACAAACTGCGCTACACGAGGAGGCTTCTTCATGCATCCCAAATACCTTTAAATCACTTACAATCAATAACAGGGGATATTGAACAAAACATCATGCATGTATTCTCCGAACGGTTAGGCAGAGGTGTACCAATGCGGGCTTGCGGACGGCGAGCAATATTTCTTTTTTATCATGTTTAGATAGTATCTTCATTGATACTTATCTAAACATGATAAAAAAAATCTTCGGTCAGCTAGATCCAATCGCTTTGCCCATTACGTCTGCGGAGTTTCGCTAGCTAATTTAATTCGAACCGGTAGACAAAAACAGTCATAATATTATATGTATTATACCTACCATTTTCAAGAACAGACATTACCTGAAAATACATAACTGCTTATCAAGAAAAATCCCAACAACCTTGAAAGGAGTTCCATTTCAGTTTTATAACGTTACGCGCCACGTAACGTTACGGTCCTTCAGTCATAAAACGTGTCTTTGTTACGTACGTTCGAAATAAAAAAGTTAAGTGGTTGTCCAGTTTATAGGTAACGGTATTGTGCACTCTGACCGAAGAAACAAATTAAGTAGATCCGTTATTTTATTTAAGTAAAGAGATAGTTTAGGTAGCAGTTAAAACACTGCAGTGCAGTCTTTTACTGCATAAATACGAGACACTTTATGTGCATTTATTCTGTGTCTAAATCTGGATAGATAGTTAGATAGATATATAGATAAAATACTCTTTATTATGCACACCATATAAATTACAGACATAAAATATAGAAACTGTACAAAAAGTGACACAACCAGAGTGACCGTTTTTTGCGATCAGAAGAATGGCTTTTATTTTGACAGTGGAACAACATTCATTGCGTTATATACGTTGTTGAACAGACAAATTTTTCGAACATGGGAAGCAATGGATTAGTAATATCCTTAAAAATTATTCAGATTGAGAGCGATAGTGTGTTGCGCAATTCGACTGCTGGTTCACACTATATAACTGATTGGCATCCTCGTAATATAAAGTCAAGTTGAAAATCAGCGTCAGGTACTAATTATCTGGGCTTTATGCTGAACTGGGCCTATTTGGTGCAGCTTTGAGGCACACAATACTGTTTCAAGGATTTTTTTGTATTTGTATATTGCATGCCTTAACCTGGGTCAAATTAATTAAATTTTTTGCTGCTTTTATTATTTATCTCAATTTTATTGTAAATAGTCTTTATTAACAGAAAGGTAAACACGAGATAACAAAAATAACTTATTCTAAATGTAAGCCCGCATAATCCAAGCAATGTTAAATTACTAATTATTTAATTGATACATACATAATTATATTAAGACTGTTTATGTAGGGTTTGCAGACCCACATTTTTAAATTAAGTTAACCATACTCTCCTTTATTATTTCATTAAAATTATTTACATAATTTAATTTTTATCTACCTGCCTATTATTTTGAGATGTGACATAATTTACACTAGGGTGCACATACGATGCACTGTTTCTGCAAATCATTATCTGCTCAAATCAGTCTTCTCATAAAATATAGGTAGGTCATCATCTGCCTAGCTTTTTCCCAACTATGTTGGGGTCGGCTTCCAGTCTAACCGGATGCACCTGAATACCAGTATTTTACATGGAGCGGCTGCCTATCTAACTTCCACAACCCAGTTACTGGTTAATATATTGACAATTCAAAAGTGCCTTTAAATGGTTTAAACGAAATAAATGCTTTGAGTTTGAGTTTACGCCTTGGTAAGATTCGTTGTCAGACTTTATAAACTGCAGCATTTCCTTCCTCCAAACATTCCCAGCGGTAGTCAAAACTGTTGTTCCTTCGCCCGCTCTTTTCACTCCCTGAGGACCATTTACCACAATCATGAGCGTTGCACGGGTTACGAATGGCAAAACACAGTCTGAAATCACACATTTTTCTTTGCGAAATGTATATTCAGGGTACCGTAGTCAAAGGGTGCCGTTGGGAACCCTTTTACCAAGGCTCCGCTGTCCTTCCGTCTGTTACAGGGCTGTATCTTTTAAACCGTAGTTGGTAGGCAATTGAAATATCATAGAGTGTGTATATTTTTTTAACTTCACTGATTTTTTTCGGGCCATTGTAGTAGACAATGGCCCGAAAAAAATCAGTGAAATTAAAAAAATATTACTACAAAGAGAAAAATTCTAGACCTGTTTTTTTTTGTCTGAACAAGAAACGTGCTTTTTTCATTGTTTTTGCTCGATCTATTAATAATTGCAGTACGGTGTTACCCTTCGTCTGCGGTCCGACTCGCACTTGGCCGCTTTTTTTCTTTGCTAAATGTATTTTTCTACACTCTTTGATTCGATAATTTACGATGTTTGCCTTTTGTTCCGGTACTAAATCAGGACGTTTTTTCTTGAAGGTTTTCTTTCCACCTCCTTTTTGATGTTTTCGTATGGTAAGCTACGGCTAAAGTACCTAATTGCGAAAAAATAAATTGTTGGTGTTGTTTGTGTTTTTGAACATTGAGATACTTAAATGTTTTTGAAACGTGTTTGTTTTGTTGTAGAAATAAGTCCCTAAGTAAGAATTACCTACAATATGCTATTTCTAAATTATATATTAGTTCTTATTATTAATTAATAACATTATAATTTTATTTTACAAGTAGCAAAATAAAATTATAATGTTATTTCACGTTATTTCTGTTCTTCGTTCGATTGAAATTACATATCATGTTGTGTACATACCAACATACAGGACATAGGTAAACGCGCAAACTGTAAGAGCCTATATTATTGCAGAAATTTTTCGTAGGTTACTTATTAAAAAAAAAACAGCTGTTTCATAGAAAAGTGAAAGTCTTCCAAACAAAATCTGTGAGACGTCAATTTTATTCCACGAATAAAAATTATCTGTTCATTGAAAAATCAGCCCTAAGAAAAATAAAAGCCTGGACACTACTGCAAGTGCCAAACTCGTGACCATGTTCTGGAACGATTCTATCTACATTTTTTTAAATAGTATATCTTTAATTTTTCTATCTTCACAGAGGTTCAGATAGTTATAAACATAGAGACAAGAATTATAAGTGTTTTGACAAGAATGCACAAAATATGATTATTTGTGAGAGACTGGCGTGCATTCTAGGATATAGGTGCATTCTAGCCTAGGTATGTCAGATCACCAGACTCTCACCCCGAATTAAAGCTAATTAATATTAGGTACAGTGGTAAATTTTTAAACTCTAGCGACAAATTATTTATTGAGACATTGTCATCGACAGCCTAAGAAGTAGCGAACAAAAATGTTCTAAATTTATATAACCTTCACAATAACCTTAAACCTTCGTAGAGGTGAACACTATGCCGGAAAAATCCAAATACCCATATTGTTATCAATATCTTAATGATCCTTAACTACCTTTTTAGAGGACACGGCAAAATAACCTTCGCAAACTTGTTTACGAATCTTGAATAGATATTATTATTACCTACTTAACGTACGCAAAATACGCACATTGACGTGGCGTTGCGGACACCAGCCCATTTACCTATTACCTACTTAGCGAGCCAGTCCGAAAATCTGACAACTAAACCAAGGGGTATCATGTTACCAAGGGTAATGGAGGCGTGATAAGCAGTCGCTCCATATAAAATAATCGACCCAAACACGTGTAGTTGGGCAAAAGCTAGGCAGGTATGAAACTATAACGTTCGTCAGTCCGTTAGTTCCGTGTCAATTGGTTGTCATGGCATGCGTATGTGATGCGAAAGAATACACCTAGACAAAAATTCAAAAATAATACATCTCTCTTATAAATCCTATTTACTTATATTTTATACTGTCAATTTTTCTTAGAAAGTACCTACCTACTATTTTATAATTATAAATTAAAAGCGCTTCCTCTCTCCTAACTCACTTATTTTGCTGTGCCCGACAGGGGTCCATGTGATTTAATTTTAAGTTTTTACCACCTAAGTTTACTTGTGGAATGCAATAAAGTATTGAGTATTGAATAAGGAAAATGTTGTGAGAAAAGTTTTGAGTATGAATGTGAATATTTATTCCTCAATTTTCATGATTGCACCTACCATTGTTTGTCTCTGCATCACCGAAAGTTTGGCTCGTAGAAAATGCCTATGGCATTAAGTCCGCCTCTGTACTTTCTTGTGCTTAAAGTATTAAATAAATAAATAATGTGGATGGCTATAAGAGTACATGAAGACCTGATGGACGGACGATTGATGGACTATGTGAAAGGTGATATAGCTAGGAAAGGGGGTGACTAAAGTCCTTCAGACCGTACTTCTGCCACGGCAGCTAATCTCAATTTAGACTAGCCTGCAGCGCGGGAGATATTATAGTGCACAAGTGTGCGCGCAGACACAGGTGCACTCCCACTTCCCTCACTCTCATAGTCCAATGGGACGGCAATCCGACACGACCGGAGAGAGATCAAGCACAGGATCAACGGCTTAACGCGCTTTCCGACCCTCTCTGCTAAGCTTTTCTGGCCTAGGCTTTCCCCAACTATGTTTGGGGTTGGCTTTTAGTCCAACCGGATGCAGCTGAATACCAGTATTTCACATAAAGCGACTGCCTATCTGACCTTCACAACCCAGTTACTGGGTAATACGATACCACTTGGTTACTACTGCCAAAGATCCACGATTGACAGCCAGGACCAACGGTTTAACGTGCTTACCGAGGCACGGAGGGTTCTTGATATGTAAAG
The DNA here is from genome assembly GCA_963669345.1 of Gortyna flavago. Lineage (NCBI taxonomy): Eukaryota > Metazoa > Arthropoda > Insecta > Lepidoptera > Noctuidae > Gortyna > Gortyna flavago. The sequence continues at coordinate 16,243,099 of OY770129.1, forward strand.
ATGGTCACCCATCCACGGACCAACCGCGGCAAGAGTAGCTTAACCTGATCGATCGACCCGCGTGGCTGTTATTACTTAGCTACAACCCCTCTTTTGTTTTAAACAAGTGTCGACTTTAAAAAACGTTAATAATCATGCGAAAATAATTAAGAAGACCTTGTCCCTGCCCTTAACTATAGACAAATCCATAGAAAATAGAGGGCACAGTAAATAACTATCCATTTAATGCATCGGCTTCTGTTTCAAGGTAAACGAGTACTTTATCATAACGTCAGTATTTATCAATATATACAAGTGTTAATGGATTTATGGTGCTTTAAATAAATAATTATGTAGGTACAGTAACAATGCTCTCATTTATATGGAGGTATTGTGCTGACAATTTATGTGTTTGTATAATTGTATAATAAATACGTCGTCATCAGTCATTTGGCTCTTCCTTCTTGGACTGTTTGCCAAAGATGGTTGTATTTGTTATTGAATGAGTCAAACTCAAACTCAAAGCATTTATTTCAATTAAACCATTTACAGGCACTTTTGAATTGTCAAGAAGTCGGTCAGTCAGAAAATTTTAAGTTAGTTGCCCATTCCAAAGCGTAGTAGGTACTCATGGAGAAGAACGGGCAAGAAACTCCTTGGACACTCTTTTAAATAATATTTTACAAAAATATTAGTTACATCATTAATTTTGTATTTATAAGTAGGTATGTGAGAACAATGTAAAAAAAGAAGACGTATGCCTGCCTGCATAGTGTGCGTTTTATATAAGACTTGAATTTTGTCTCATTCAGTTGAAGAATGTGGGGAGGTATTTTAATAAAACATTTTAAACAGTACCCCATAAAAGATGAGTCTACTTTAGCCAGTCTGAAACCTGGTTGAACTATTTCTAGTAGGTACTATAATTATGTCTTTCACCTCTTTTACTAAAAAGATGTAAATTGTTCCTTGCATATATGATGTTTTCGTAGATATATTGACAAGGCACCGTCATGATGTTAATATCCTTAAACAGTTCCCAAACGAGGATTATAGTATTTTCTTAAGTAGGTATCATGGACATAAGTGACTGTCGGTGAAGTTAAACATTGTCAGGATTTCTAGACTTATAACAAACACAACATAACGTCACGCTTGTGACTGGTTAGGCAGAGATATAGTAATCCTATATTTTGCCAATTATGTTTAAGTCCCATGTAATAGGGACGAGCCTATTACCATCAACCGGGCACAAATCTAAACTCCCGCTTCTACTGAGAAATTCCAGATAGTAAACCTAATAACACTTTTCCCGACCTGGGAATCGAACCCAGGACCTCATGCTTAGTGGTAGCGCTTGTGAATACTGGACCAATGAGGCAGTCAAGGCTAAAATAATAATGGTCTGGAATAAAGTAATGCTAATTATATGTGAAAATCTCACCGTGAAAACTAAGGTGATCAGTGAGGTCAATAGTAGTCAGCGGGATTGTCCGAAAGGGTTACCGCTGCCCCGGAACATAAAGGGCTAAGGAAGGAACAAGGATGGGTTTTAGCCAGTACGAGTCTGACACTCCCTTCCGCTCCACCCAAAGCGGGAGGAGTCATTTGACGATTGCCCAATCTTAAAAAAAAAAAGCTGTCAATAGTGTGAATCCCTAGCATCAGGTGGAATGACAGCTCACTTTAAGCTCACTTCACCGAAGTTATCGCGGTGATATTTTTACAGAATAGCACCGCTGAAACAACTGCTCTTATTTTTTTTGTACACCTATGCTTTGCTATGGAAAATCTCGGGTCGGTATTTTTCCATGTACGAGTACCTACATTTGATGGTATACCAACTTTCATGGTGGTCGAAGATCTTTTTTCTAGCTAAGTACCGTTGTAGGTTTATTATTTCGTTATTTTTTTGTATAGTAATATGAAAAACTCAAACGTATTTTTTTTTTGCAATAATAATTTACACGCATATTATATTAAATTTCCAATAGGTTAATCACGCTAATTTGACTGGAATCGTGAAATTTCACTCCCCTCGTACTATCATTTGTGGTCCTTATCTTCATTACATATAAGAAATTAAATACCTAGGCGCGTACATAAGCACTATTAAAAACCGTTGCGAACCGGCCATGAGAAACGCCAAAACATTACTGCCATTCATAAAAAACTCAAAGATGGACTGGACATTAACCAGACTCATGTATCGAATGGTGATCGTACCGTGCATGGTATATGTACACACGGCTACAGATCAAGCTATATATAACCAATATAAGCTGACTTCTGATTGTAGGAAAAACCTATACAATGCGAGGTCAGCTAAAACTGGAAATGTATATCTTAATGTGTAGCCGTGTGTACATGGTTTGAAAGTGTCGACACTCACTAAAGCTAACAGGTCAAGACTTTGAAGATATATTATGAGCGAGTTATCATGAGAGACATAATTAACCACGCTAGGAATAAACCAAGACAAAAGAAAATGCATGACATCTTAGACGGAAAAACAGTAACCAAACGCATCAAGAACCACAAGATGTGCTACCTCGCAATTCCCGCCACACCTGTTACATGCAGCAATGCAGTACAAGGCCAAATCCAGGAAGGTCGGCCAACCTATTTACAAAATGGAACGACAACTTAAAACAGGACATGAAATACTTCGACAAAGGAATCAATTTTTGGATGGATACGGCGGAAGACAGAAATAAAATCAAGAACGCTGCTAGTGAAATTTACAAAATCCGGAAACGGATAGTAGCGAGACCTCCGATGAAGACATTGAAAACAGCAACATTTTACACAGCAGAGCAATGACACTAGGAGTGAGGCGTATATATCGTAACAGCGACATATACCAAGTATCACAAGATAACAGACTGTAACTGTGACAAGCACACTGAAAAAAAAAACAGCTTCTGTTCCACGACGAGACAACAGAATCCATCAAAGTCACAACTTTTCTCTATTTCTCTATTCATGCTTATGACAGTTACCTTAGTTAGAATAAGACAAAAAATGTTACTGATACATTGTGACACCCTGTTACATCGTCCGTCACAAACTCTTTCCTTTTCTCGCATAGATGTAACACCTTAATTTGAAAGAGAAGTACCTACATGTATCAGCTGTGGTAACAGAGAACACACAATAGTTTGTTCCCACATAGTATGAAATAACAGCCTGTTATTTTGTAACAGGTTCTTGGAACTGTTAATTATATGAAACCGGGGCAGGCGGAACAGATATGTGATTTTACCTGTTACAACTCACTCCTAAATGACACACAAAAGATTCGTGAAAGCAGTTCAACCTCGCCAAAAGATTCACCGATGAACCAACCTGGCGGCGACGTCGTTAAACGATGCACATCCATATGATAGTTAAATATCACCTATCTCTCCACTAGTCTAATGCCTATTCTAGGGTGCATATCCAGTACGGCTCATCCTAAGGGCACGTCTTCCTTACCATTACAGCGCCCCCCGGTGTACTCCTTGATATGCAATGGTCACTGGAGCACCATGAAATACCTATGAAGCTACAGGGGTTAGTACGAATCTTGGGGTTCATTCGATTAATAGTCTGGTCAAACCACGCTGGGGTGTCGGTGCATTTCATTCATTCATTTAATAGCCAATTGTTAGTCACGGTGTGACACAAACCCCCTTACTAATAAAAGTATTATATCAGTTGAATAGTTACACACTGATTTCTCTCTTTCAGTCATCAGTAATTTGACATTTGAAAGAAGAAGACAAAGCGTTGTGTAACTATACAAATGCTATACAACGTTTATTAGGTGTAAAGTAAGAATCGTCGGTAGGTATTGCTTGCAGCTACTGCAATTTACCTTCGGGATTATAAATAATAAACGACCAGTTTTTCAATTAATTTTTCATGAATTAACAGTGTCTCTTATGCTCGGTTCATATAAACAAAACGAAGCGTTTTGCTTACCCATTTTATTGCTATACTGGGCATACAAATAGATTCGTAAGCAAATTTTATCTGTGACAGCTTCCAAATGGGGGGGGGCCTACCGTGCAAAGCTATCAGGCTTATTGGTAAAGATACAAGAGTCTTAATTTTAAGCAATAACGGTCCGTAAATTATAGGAATCGGCCATTAGTGACTTCATAATGCAATCTTATATAAGTATTTTAAAAACTAAGATGCATTTTACGGTTCCGTACCTCAAAAGGAAAAAACGGAACTCTTATAGGATCACTTTGTTGTCCGTTTGTATGTCTGCCTCTTTATCTCGGGAACGCGTGGAGGTATAGAGTTGGAATTAAAATCATATACCCAGAATAAGACTGTTAATGCCGCCAAAAACATATATTTCGACACTCCCAAGGGAATCAAAATATATAGATTACTTCCCGTTGACCTAGAATCAAGAAATTTAGCAAGAAGCAATGTTATGTAGCACAAGTAAAGAAAAAATCCGAAAACCGTAAATTTGTAGTTACATACCTACAAATGTGTACGGAACCCTCGGTGCGCGAGTCTGATTCGCACTTGACCGGTTTTTTTTCTAAATATTTAATAAATAATATTCATAACTTCCTAATTAGCGACTAATGTAACATAACACAAAGGTATTGCGTTTCCTGTTTGTGTTAAACGCAATAAGATACATAAGTTAACGTTCGACAAACAGATGTTAATGACAAAAACAATGGCGTTTTCCCATGAAAGTATGCATAACATTACTGTTTTGTCTACGTATTTTATGATCATTGTTATTAACAAACTAATTATTATTAATAGGTATTATACGAGAAGATGGGCTATGGACTAGATCAAACGATTTGGTCCTTAGAGCTAAATTAGATCTGGTTTGAAAATATCTTTGTACGCGAGAAAATTTGATGCTGGTTTGGAAAATTTAATTTGAAACCAGAACTTTGTACACCTTCAAGTAATCTTTATCACCAAACATTGTATTAGGAATCGATGCTGAGATTCGATGATGAGAGTTGTAAGGTCGAATTTCACCAATGAAACTGAACGCGCTCAGCACATCTAAAAAACGTTCAAGAGCTGTCAGTGTCATCATCATTGTGAAATATTGATACTGACAGCCCTTCAACGCGAATAATATTTGTGCTGATCGCGTTCAGTTTCATTATATTCGCGTTCAGTTTCATTAGTGAAATTTACCATAAGATGCAACGAGAACAAGCTACATTCGTGTCTATATTAACAATGTTGACAAAGTTATCGCATATCGATAAAAATTATAGGATACTGGAGTCATATTGGAGTTGAAGATCTCTCCAAAACAGATGTTTATCCGAGTTGGTAAGCAGGTTAGTGACCCCAGGGTCAGTACTTGGATGTGCCAGTGACGCTATAATAATATGTAGTCAACATAAATATGTACTACTAGCTTGTGCCCGCGACTTCATCCGCGTGAAATTTCACCCTCCCCATTCACCCTCTTCGGGGTGGAATTTCGAATAACCCTTTCTTAGTGGATACGTACTCTTCACAAAGAACACACCCTCCAAATTGCATGTCTCGAAAGGATCATTTATTATTATCATTATAATTATTGAAAGCACTAGGAAGTGGTGAAGGGCGGGCGTTTTGGGGAACTGTCTTTTGTAATTTTGACGTTCGAAAAGTGCTGATTCTCAGCCTAGTTTGAATAAATGACTTTTGATAAAGTTTGTTTATTTATGTAGAGTTTATTTATGAGGGGCCCGTCAGGGTCGAAGCCTGCCGGGGCAGCGGGATTGTCCGAAAGGGTTACCGCTGCCCCGGAACATAAAGGGCTAAGGAAGGAACACGGATGGGTTTTAGTGAGTAAGAGTCTGACACTCCCTTCCGCTCCACCCAGAGCGGGAGGGGTCATTTGATGATTTCCCATCCTTAAAAAAAAAAAAGTACTGGTATACGAATTAGTGTGGGGTAGCAGGTACCTATAACTAAAAAGTGAAAAATAAAAACTCTGTTGCAAATAAAAACTTTTTTACAAAAAAAACAAATGACTTCCAAAAATAAAAACTTTTTAACAAAAAAAACAACCGACTTCCAACAAAACACTACAAAGTGAAAAATAACTTTAATTTCAGAAGTCGGTGTCGTTGGTTCTGCATTTTCGTTTTTTGACACCGACTTCTGAAATTAAAGTTATTTTTCACTTTGTAGTGTTTTGTTGGAAGTCGGTTGTTTTTTTTGTTAAAAAGTTTTTATTTTTCACTTTTGAGTTACCTACCCCACACCAATTCGTATACCACTACTTGCTAAATATATAACAGTGACAGGACGTTGTACAGAATGAGCTGTGATCGACCTTGGTAAAAAAAACTTTGCAAAAGGGCAAATATACGCCGCGCTAAGTCGTGTCAGAAGTTTGGAAGGTATCGTTTTGTCAGATTTGGATGCCAACAAATTATTAAAGCGACCACACGACGACAGATCATTGACGGAAATAATGAGGCTACGAAATCTGTCTTCTGACAATCAAAGCCACACTTAATGTACCTACGACTCAAGGGCGAAGATCTCTTTGGCGTCTTATAAAACAGTCTTCAGCGGTTTCATTTTCGAGCAGTAGCCTTCGAAATAGCTTCTCGTATCACATCTCCTGTATCATGTGGTTCGCATTTACTCGATAAGCCCAAACACGGCTAGAATACATTGTTTTATTACGATGCTCCGGTACCTACCTTCCAGCTTCATAAGATCGGTTTGATGGTACCAGTTTCGTCAGAACTATTTATTTAAATTTGCTTCGTCATAGTCGCTTAACTATCTTAATCGAGATATCTTATCTCCACCCATGAAATACTTATAAGCATTGAAGAGTTCCTGTGGCTATCTGTAGTCTCCTTCATCAGTTCCACTTCACCAAATTATACTTTCTGAATGCAAATGCTTGAGTTGTCGATGAAAATACCAGAATTGCTATATGTATGCCTATAATATTTGAGGAGTTCCCTTAATTCCTTATGGATCCCATCATCAGAACTGGATTTTGACAAAAATGGGACCAATCTGGAAGTATATCCTTTTAAATAAAAAAAAAATTCTAAATCGGTTTTGTAACATCATCTGAAATTGTCGTCTTGTTGTTTTTTCGCGGCCATCAACCAAACCTTGTTTTTCTAGTACAGAGTAGTGTAACAAATAAAACTTATTTGACATGCATATCTCTAAATGCAGTCCGAAATGAGTTATTAAGAAGTGTTATTTTACTGCAGCTAATTAAAAGTCGGAGTATAGGTAAGTGATGACTCTCGGACTCAAACACTTGAATCATCAATAGGTTTCATTTGATTTGAGAGAGTTCAACTAACACACTGTACATGCCTACCAAAGAAGATTTTCCTCGACTTTCATGGGATCCCTTCATCAGACTCTGACTTGGTGACAATGGGACCACCTCAAGAGCATACCGTTTCAAACCCTAATGTCAACTGCTCATCACCTGTTACAAAATATTGCTTTTCCCGATGCTGGGACGTTAATTGTTGAGGAGTTCTCTTGGTAAGAACCAGGAGAACTTGAGCTGATGGTGAAGTCACCATCAGCTCCACTTTACCATACGCATTGTGACGATCATAAATTGCTTAGCAACCATATTAAAGCAATCGAATCGCTACCCGTGAAATATTTTTCATTGAGTAGTTTCGATGGCCATCTGTGGTCTTCATCATCAGTTCCACTTCCCCAAATTATACTTTCTGAATGCAAATGCTTGAGTTGTTAATGAAAATACCAAAATTGCTATATGTATGCCTATAATATTTGAGGAGTTCCCTCAATTCCTCATGGATCCCATCATCAGAACTGGAGTTTGACAAAAATGGGACCAATCTGGACGTATGTCCTTTCAAATAAAAAAATTTTTTTTTAAATCGGTTCATAAATGACGGCGTACTGAGGTAACAAACATAAAAAAAAAAAAAATAAAAAAAAAAAAAACATACAACCGAATTGAGAACCTCCTCCTTTTTTTGAAGTCGGTTAAAAAACTACAAAGTGCTAAATAACTTTAATTTCGGAAGTCAGTGTCGTTGGTTCTGCATTTTCGTTTATTGACACCGACTTCCGAAATTGAAGTTATTTAGCACTTTGTAGTGTTTTTTTTTGGAAGTCGGTTGTTTTTTTTGTAAAAAAGTTTTTATTTTTCACTTTTTAGTAGGAGAGTTTGTAATTTATCTAAGTTACAATAGCCTAATGTCAACTGCTGATCACCTTTTACAAAATATTGCTTTTGAATTTTTAGATTTTTGTTGATTTTTCAAAAACCGCTTGTCAGATTTCGAAAAAGAATTCACCACCATATGGGAAGTATACCCTTTCCAACAAAAAAATAATTTTTCAAATCGGTTGGCAAGCGACGGAGTTATGCGCGAACAAGCACAAAAAAAAAAATACAATCGTCCGAATTCAGAACCTCCTCCTTTTTTAGGAGTCGGTTAAAAACGAAAATACGGAACCAACGACACCAACTTCCAAAATAAAAGTCATTTTTTCACTTTGTGGTGTTTTTTTGGAAGTCGGTTTTTTTTGGAAGAAAGTTTTTTATTTATTAAAATCTCGGGATTACAACTATCATTACTGGTGTATGTACTCATAACATCGGGCTCGCTAGTCCGAAGCCCTGGTACTGCCATGAAGGACAAAACTACTACCATTCTCCTTGTTGGTACTTACCTACCAAATAATAAGTAGGTAAGTACCTATAAAGATTTAGTTAATTATTAATTATTGATGATGATCATCATTTATTTGTTTTCAGATCATAAAATCCAATTTGTTAGAACAACTTAAACAGTACTTAGTGTTAGTAACTTAGTACATCCATAATAATTAAACAATAAAAAAAACACAACAAACTCAATTACAACAGAACAAAACTAAATAGTCATCACAGTTGTGTTTTGTTTTGTTGTAATTGTTGTGTTTTTTTTTTCTGAGATTCTGGTCACGTAGCCATCGTCAGGCATCGTCTGAACTATCATGCGATAGCTACGTGACCCTAAACGTCAACGCATTAGGGTTAAAAGTAATCAGGAAACACTAATCTTAAATACGATTTATAAATAATTAATCTTAATTGATAGGTAATTTTTATAACATTGTCATTTAGCTTATGTTAAGAGCCCAGAGGGTTTTTGAGCAAGCTTATGCAGGGCTAAAGTTGATAAGTAGCTGAGTAGGTGCGGCATGATGATAGAACACCGAAAGTACAGGATGAAATTGAAAACATGCGACAAATCGAAATGGGAGATTGTACTCATCATTATGAACAACTTTTACTATGGGACCAAACCTAAAAACGCGAAAAAAAAAACAGCTGTTTCCTACATTTATGTTCGCATAACTCGTCAAAATGTAGGGAACAGCTGTTTTTTTTTTCGCGATTTCAGGTTTGGTCCCATAGTAAATGTTGTTCATAATGATGAGTACAATCTCCCATTTGTCGCATGTATTCAATTTCATCCTGTATATTTGAAAAGTTTCACGCCGCACCTACGCAGCTATCAACTTTTCGTCCTGCATATGCTTACTCAAAAACCGTCTGGGCTCCCCTACCATTAATTGCATCGGCATAATCTCTAAAGCCGACTCTTTCATAATGATCAGTAGTGCTGCGCTACTGCTTAACTGCGCACGTGCAAACCGTATCGCAGCTCCAGCGCAGCGATCACGAAGTTTAATACGAATTTCATAAATTAATTAATTGCGGAATTGAATGCTAATTATTGTAAAAGTAATTCCGAATTTTTTTAGGCTAATATTTTGAGCTTGTTTAATTTAAATTGTTTATCTTTTATGTGATGCTAAAAATATTTTTTTTTTTTACTCTTTAGTGAATATAAATATTTTTAAACATAAACTGGGAATACCAATATAATTTCACTTAGTAAAATTATAGTAAATAAAGTGCGGTACAATTTGTGGCTAACTACATGACAATACAGTGCAAACTTTTCGAAAATGGCAGCAGTACCGTTAGTTCGTAAGGCCATTGTAGGGGCCGCGTTGGCCCATGCAGCCCCATCGAACAACCCAAACCTTAACCCCATTGTGCTTGAGGAGGGACAGGAAAGCCAATGGACCCCGGCTGCTTTGGAAAGGGCCGGATCCACTTTGAAGGCACTGAATCGCATGGCTAAACGACCGCCTGTGCACATCGTTTTTGAGGATATCAATTACACTGTCAGCTCACATAAAGGTATGTGTTTTTTTTTTATAATTAGTGTTTTTTTTTTTCATAAAATATATGTGGATCGATTTAATTTTTGTTGAAAATATATGTTCAACTGTTCTCAGCCGAAAAAATTACATATTATTACACCTAAATGTCTGGAAAAGCACAACATCAGGTAGGAAACGGTTTTTGAAGAAAATTACACCTAGATTTTGCAGCATTATGTTCACATGGCCTAATAATTTGGTTTATTTGCGTCAAAAATTTAATTTAAGCTAAAAAGTTAAATACTTAGGCACATAAACGTAATTTTGAAACATTGTGCAATACAGGTCGCACGATTCCATAATGATTCTGGACCGTTATGCACCTTGATAGTATTAAACGTATTCACAGAGTATAAAAAAAACTGTATTGCACTTTTCTATGACACAGCAGTTTTTTTTTATTAACGAAGAACTATATCTACGCTAGGTCATGAAAGTTTGCGCATTGGTGTCCTTGCCACTCTGTATATCCTTAAAATATCTTCTCCTTAGCATTATAATTTGTAATGAGATATGTAATGTAAAAGCGTATCCTTTCGTCTTCGTAGAGCTCAATTTCCTTTCGCATCAATAAAAAACAACACTCATACCTATTTGTAATAATAATATTGTATCATTCAATTACAATTTTAAAACAAATTTATCTTAAGTTTTTGTCAATATTATTAATCACGGTTCATTTGTTATGATAATATATCACAGTTTCGTGTCAGCTTAATAGGACACCTGAATACTCATAGGTACAGACGCCAGCACATCAACCTACTACAATCTGTCAAATTTTCCCAATAAACTTTGAACCTTATACTTTAGCGATAAAGTTGAAAATCTATTAAAGAAATTTGACAGATTGTAGTAGGTTGATGTGCTGGCGTCTGTACATAATATAAAAAATAAAACCAATATTTTTTTTGGTAATTATTCTAATGATTCATCATTCAAGAGGAAAAATTCTCTAATAGACCTACTGATTTTTCTGTGGGTGGTATTTAAGCTCGAAGCATTTATTTCAAATAAACCAATTACAGGCACTTTTGAATTGTCAAGGGGTCGGTTTGTCAGAACGATGAAACTAGTTGCCCATTTCAAAGCGTAGTAGAGGTACCTATGTTGAAGAACGGGCAAGAAACTCCACTGTATTAAACCATAATCCGCCACTTGGATCCAGTGCGGACAATACAATATTTTGATTTGAAAGAGTGTCAATGGAGTTTTGTCGCGGTTCTTCTCCATCTACGTTTTTTAATAGTCAACTAGCTTCATCTTTCGAATTGACCTCTTTGCTCTTGATAACTTTCCACTTGCAAGGATCTTAAAAACTTTGCCCAATTATTATTATTTTACCCAAATTACCTATATTTTATTAAACCAAATGATTGATATTTAATTGAATAGACATCTATTACCAATCTGCGTCATGTTTGACGTCATTCTAAGCTTGTTAAAAGCAATAAGTACCTAACTAAAATCACGTTCTTCCGCGGCATGGAATCCTTGTGTGGAAACCTGTCCTAAAACAGATTAATAGCCATAACACGTTAAGTATATAACCTACCTACAAATATAACGTAGATATAAAGAGGTTTGTATAATAATAATAATAATTATTTTTGTGACATTTTTAATTAGCAAACGATGAATATTGAAATGGTTTCATAATGATACGCCACCTGATACTAGAAAAGGCGGTCAAGTGCGAGTCGGACTCGTACACGAAGGGTTCCGTACCACAAGGTATTATAAAACCCCGAAAAAAAAACAAAAAATGTTAGGTACTAAAGTGAAAAAATTACAAGTACGTAGGATTTAAATACGCTTTGTATATAAGGTAATGTGTTTCTTCAATAAAATGTAATTATATTATATAATAAAAAATAGTTTCACAATAAAATCAAATTTAACTTGTTTTTGTTTCTTATGTAAATAGATAACATGATTGATTTAAATCATTTGTGAGCTCGACGCCGGTGTTTTTTTAATAAACTTAATTATCCAATGTTTAATTAATTTCAATCCAAAAAATATACATGCATAATATTGGCATGAAAACAAATAAACTTCGCAAACTTCTTCTTTTTCTTTTAATTTTTATTATTATATTTATATAATTTAAGTTCATAAGAGAAATTCTGAAAGTAGCACCGCACCGGTAACTGAAAAGTTGTGTGGAAATCGGTTGTCATGGTCTAGCCGCTAAACAGACAACTATACTGACCTCGAGGTCAGTGTAGTTTTAAACTCTAGCTTATTTATACACAACTAGCTTCAGCCCGCGACTTCGTCCGCGTGAAATTTCACCCTCCCCCCATTCACCCTCTTAGGAGTGGAATTTCGAAAAACCCTTTCTTAGTGGATACCTACTCTTCACAAAGAACACACCCTCTAAATTTCATGTCTCTAGGTCCAGCGGTTTGGGCTGTGCGTTGATATATCAGTCAGTCAGGACTTTGAATTTTATACAGGAACATTTTTTCATCACCATCCAAATTTTTTGAGGGTGATCTACCCATGAATATGAATAACTTTCACTATGGGACCAACTCTGAAATCACGAAAAAATTATCTGCTGTTTAGTACAAAAGTTCAATACCTACTTGACCAAAATGTATGAAACAGCTGATTATTTTTTCGTGATTTCTGAGTTGGTCCCATAGTGAAAGTTGTTCATATTCATGGGTAGATAGATCACCCTCAAAAAATTTGGATGGTGATAAAAAAATCTCCCTGTATAGATATGTTACAAATCAAGTTATTTTACTATATATTATGAATTATTCAAATGACTTAATTTTTTAGTTAAGGTGACGTTATTTTTAGCAATAGCTTCTAGCTTGTAGCAATATACGATTTTTTTAATTATCTACCTACTAAATTTTTATTTATTTTTCTATGACCTTTTTCAAGATCTGCGAACGATCGTCTTCTTTCATGCTATTTTAGAATACGAATCGATTTACGGTCGAACATAAATTCCGCATTGACCATCATAATATGCGCAAATTAAGTTGTTATGAACTTAGATACATTTATGTAGATTTCGTTTAAATAAATCAGCAGTAAAATAAAACTTCATTTAAAAGTAATCTCAACCAGGTTTGGCAAATTAACATTTAACGATTATAGTTCAAGTTTAAATTCTCAAAATTAAACACGACCAAGCTACCTCTACACATTAGTACTTGATTAAAAATTAACATGTCATAATGGAGTGGGCTGTGGTCGCAACCACAAACGTGCAATATGCGACCAACGAGCCATTGGTCGCATGGTCGCACGGCTGTACGCAAACCGAGCGTAGAATTTAGTGGCCTTTTAGTATTGTAATTGAGTAGGTTTGTATTGGATTCTACTAGAATAGCACTATTTTGCACCAAAGCCGTATTCTAGACTCTAGAACAGTGCTAAAACATGTAACTCGATTCAAAACTGACATGACATAACCATCATGTATTTTAAAACTAGATTACTTTATAAAGTAAGGATTTTACATATGATAGAGCAACTGAATATCTGACCTCCACAACCCAGTTACTCTGTAACACGATACTCCTTGGTTATCAAACTTTTGGACTTATGTCTACCAGTAACGACTGTCAAAGATCTACAAATATCATGAACTTATAATATTTTTAATTTTAATTATAATATTTAAAAAAAAACAAAAAACAGTTTTTTTAAACTAATATTTCGCACACTTTTTATAAGTTTTGGTTGATTTATTGATTCTTTTTTTTTTGATACCTTAGACTTAGCTCCTATCTAATTATTTAGCAATAGGAGTACAGGCTATCACCCTGTATAGCGTTTACAACTCATATCGAAACAAGGTTTTCTCGTAAAGTTTCTATTGATGGCATAATTATTTCCACACACTTCAAATTATAGTAAAACTGAACTCAATAAAAATCAAGAAAAACAATATTTTTTTATTAGGTATACAAATAAGATTATTTTATTACGAACTAAATAGTATGTTATGTGTTACCTATCCATTATTAGTTATTATAATACACACTATTGTAGCGAGGAATGATAGCGACATGTCATATGATTTTTTTTAAAATATATTTAACTATTTATGCAAACCACAGACATTATAAGCAGTCGCATATTGTGACACAAAACTCGACTTTATTATATACCATGTATTTAGAGATGAGACTAAAGGTAGACTCATAGACCATAACTCATACAGAACCCTCGAAAAAAATATCTAGGCAAGAAGGGATGGTCACGTCGTCACAATAACGCGACAGAAACTATTTCTGCCTCCACGGGTACCTTTGATTGCACCCTTGTGTGAGATTCATAGGAAAACTTTCAACCGTTCCCAGAGGAAACTTTTTACATAGTAATCTTTACTTGAATTTATTGTGAAGGGAATTTATATGTGTTTTTGGTAGTTATCAGGGGGTAAATTCTTTAGTTTTTAGTAGTTTTCGATTTCATAATAACATACAGGGTGAAATTGAAAACATGCGACAAATCGAAATGGGAGATTGTACTCATCATTATGAACAACTTTTACTATGGGACCAAACCTGAAATCGCAAAAAAAAAAACAAGCTGTTTCCTACATTTATGTTCGCACAACTCGTCAAAATGTAGGGAACAGCTGTTTTTTTTTCGCGATTTCAGGTTTGGTCCCATAGTAAAAGTTGTTCATAATGATGAGTACAATCTCCCATTTCGATTTGTCGCATGTTTTCAATTTCACCCTGTATATATATACAGCTTCGCATAGTTTTCACGACTTGACAAAACATCTAGACTTGTTTATTCCACGAAGTTAAATAAAGAATAAAAAAAATATATATATGTATAAACAAATATTAAAATAATATAGAATTAGTAGTATTAGCACAGAACCGGTCGAAATGGAGGTGCTTGGGTGAGGCCTATGTCCATCAGTGGACATCTTTCGGCTGAATGATGAGTTAATAATGTTTGATACACATACTTAAATCTTTTGGAATAAATTATCTTAATGATGGTTAAAACCGTATATCAAAATCCGTAGTGAAGTTTAGAAGAACTGCGCAATCATACGGATAGACAGGAAATGAAACTTTTTTATACCTACTATTATAACTGTACAGATATAGAAGGCGAAAAACACTGAAATACGACAGAGATTCTTTCTTTGAGGCCCGAAACGATCGACTCTAAGAGTTCTCGTTCCTGCGACAGCCCTCCCTGTTCCAAAACCCTGGGCTAGTAAATGCAATGTCATCATCATCATCTGCCTAGCCTTTTCCCAACTATGTTGGGGTCAGCTTCCAGTCTAACCATCCGGTTAGCATCCGGCAGCTGAATACCAGTAAAAAAGAATGTGTTTGAAAATAATCCGGTTTGAGCCAGTTTACATACATAAATAATTTCATAATTTATTCAGAACCACAAAATAATCATATTAATAAAATATGCTACCCAATTATGAACTGCGGTTTCATATTATAGAAAATAAATAAATTAAGTAATGTTTGATAGATTTAATTTGAAATATGTTAAGTTCGCAGAATTTGTGACCGCGAATTTACTAAAATACTTTGTTAAAATACAATCTACACTAGATTGTATTTTAACTAATTACTAAACTAAACTAAAAAGTTTAGTTTAGTAAAAGAAATAATATGGAGTCTCAGACGTCATGTTTGTTTTGTATGACCTAAGGCTCGTGCACATCTGGAGGAAACGCCTGGGTGTCACCACTGCGAGGATCGCCCAGAGGACACGGTGGTGCACACGATGGAGGTCTGTCCCGCTTGGGCAGAGCACCGCCGTGTCCTCGTAGAGGCGATCGGCAGCGGCGGCGACCTCTCGCACCCGGCCCTGGTCCAAGCCATGGTCCGGGGCGAGAGGGAGTGGGAGGCAGTCACCTCCTTCTGCGAAGCAGTCTTGCTAGCGAAGGAGGTGGCGGGATGGGCGAGGGAGAGAGCGGAGAGAGCCGCCCGTCCCAGCCGCCGCGGTAGACGCTCCGGGCGTCGGGAGCCGCGTGACGACTCTCGGCCACCGTAGGCGCGGGCCTGCGGACGGCGAGTAATGGGTAGCTCGCCGTCCGATCAGGACCAGGCCCGTGCCGGACGGCGCGTATGTGTTCCACGCGCGCCTCAAAGAGATGTCAGCAGACATGGAGGGGCCCGTTAGGGCCGAAGCCTGCCGGGGCAGCGGGATTGTCCGAAAGGGTTACCGCTGCCCCGGAACATAAAGGGCTAAGGAAGGAACACGGATGGGTTTTAGTCAGTAAGAGTCTGACACTCCCTTCCGCTCCACCCAGAGCGGGAGGGGTCATTTGATGATTTCCCATCCTAAAAAAAAAAAAAGGCTCGTGCACATTGGGCGGGCCATGCCGCATCACATTACAAAAATCCACCTGGATCACTTTAGTGAAAATGTACGGAAGTGAACTAGGAGAATTTTAATGTGGTGCAGCCTGCGAGCCTATTTGCACTGGATTGGAAACAAAATTTGGACTTTTTTAAACACAATGCGTTGCGGTGCTGCCCATCGCGTCTAGTAATGTGCTTTGGTGCATTTTTGCATTGCAGTGGCCGGAGCTCTGATATAATGTGCGCATAGCTTTACAGAATATAATTAGATAAATGATGTGCAGACTATTATTAGATATGTTTAGTTTCTTCTACGTCATTACAAACAAACATAATATTATTTTATTGTGATGATGGCTCCATCTAAATCTATCTAGTAATTATGGAAAAAGCCATGACACTACTGTTGTTGTGTATAAAATATTAATACCAGCCTATTAATGTCCCACGGAAGTGCAAAGGCTTCATACAGAGAATGAACGAGCATAGATCACTACGCTTTCTCATTGGATAGGTATTCCGAATCATTCAATCTGACTCACACACTCTGACACAGCGCTCTTCAAAATATTGCCAATTTATAAAAAAATAAAATTTAAATTTTAAAACCTACATGATACAGCCACTGGCCATAATTATATAAGTACCAATATTCTATAGAGTTAAAAGTGAGTTTGTATGTAGGGGGTAATCGTTGGAACTACTGAACTGAATACACAAATTCTTTCACTAATGGTAAGATACAGTATTGCCGAGTGTCTTAGGATATTTTTTGTTATTGTTAAAAACAAGAATTTCAAGCAAACGAAGCTGCGGGCAGAAGCTACTAAATAACAAAACCATTAAGTACATATGAAAGATAACTAAGTAATTATGTAGTTTATTCGGATTCTTACGCTCAGAGAAAATGGAGTACAAAACTGCTGAAAATATAAACCTAAAATGAAAAATACAAATACAAGAATATTTATTAACGCGACAGTACACGTTCCACGCCTACCTTCTAAAAAAACCTTCCATTTTCAACCGTTCTAAATAGAACGGAAACAATTACATGAAATAACTAGTTTTGTTCATCGGATTCAGCGATGCGTTAACTTAGATGTCATAAACATTGTTTAAGCCGCAACCAAACATGCAACGTCATTTGATTGTATTAAATTGTAATAATTGATCTGGCCTGTAACTTGCTGAAAAATCGCTTGTTTAAACATAATTATTCAAATAAGCAGAGAGCAGTGGTGACCTAGTGGTAACGGCCGCAACTTACGAGTTGTAGGGAGTAGGTTCGAATCCAGACAGGCGCTTTACTTTTTGTAACTTATTTCATCATCACTGCTCTTAAAAATGTTGAAGGAAAACATTGTGAGGAAACCGGCACGTTCTAGAACAAAAAAAAAATCGAAAACATGTGGCATCTATCAACCCGCACTGGGCCCACGTGGTGGGTTACGGCCCACTCCCTCTCACAGAGAGGGGGCCTGTGTCCCAGCAATGGGAACATTATGGGCTGATTATACCTATATTCAAATAAGTTCCGATTATCAAACTAATATTATAAAGGCGAAAGTTTGTGAGTGTGCGGGTGTGTGTGTGTGTGTGTGTGTTTATATGTTTGTTACTTCTTCACCCTCAAACGGCTGCACCACTTTTGATAAAATTTTGTATGGAGGTAGCTGACACTCTGGATTAACATATAAGCTACTTTTTATTCCAATATTCCCACGGGATCGACACTTGTGCGGGTGAAACCGCGGGACGCAGCTAGTATTAAATAAAAAAACGAAAGTTTGTGAGTGTGTTTGTATGTTTGTTACTTCTTGACACACAAATGGCTGAACGGATTTGGATGAAATTTGGCACACAGATAGACTATAACCGGGGTTAACACATAGAATACTTTTTGTCCCGTTATTCCCACGGAATACCAAATTATGCGGGTGAAACCGCGGGGCACTGTTAGTAATCAATAAATTTCTTTATTGCCATAGAAACAGGCTATAGAAAAATGTGAACTACAGAGCTAGGTTAGAGTGCCAGTAATGCTTTTCTGTAAAAATCTCACTGTCAAAACTAAGGTGAAGTGACCTGTCACTGTCATTGACAGCTCACTTTACCTAAATGTTCACGGTCAATGATATTATAAGTGTAAATTTTACTTATAATATCATTGTTCATGGTAAGATCTTTACAGAAAAGACCGGCTGTATTTCAGGATATAATTTATGAAGATAAATAATTACTTGCACTATCAATTTATTACAATTAAATAAACATGGTACCCGTCAGCGGTTAAAATTTATTTCAATTATGTACACCTTGTATTGAAATCATTGTGATTAAAAATAGATAAAACACCTACTCTACATAATGACGTATTTTGTGCAATTATCTTGGTCTAGATATAAGTACATGCACGTGTAGAAGTCGTGAATATTAAAACCGTAAAATCATAAGCATAATCAGCCACATTCCCACTGCTGGGACACAGGCCTTCTGTCTGAGAGAGGGAGCGGGCCGTAATCCACCACGTGGGCCCAGTGCGGGTTGGTAGATGTCACATGTCTTCGAATTTTTGGTTCTAGGACATGCCGGTTTCCTTACGATGTTTTCCTTCACCGTTTGTAGAGCAATGGTAATGAAATAATTTACACAAAGTAAAGCGCCTGTCTGGGTTCGAACCTACGACCTACAACTCGTAAGTCGCGGCCGTTACCACTGGGCCACCACTGCTCATTTTTTCACTTTTTCAATGCCAGTTACATAATTGTTAGTTTACTAGTTATCAACAGATAAAAAGACAACAGTGTACTCTATCAAGACTTTATGGTGTAACGGTAAAGTAAAACAACCTACACTTCAGGTCAAAGGCGTCTTTTCATATCTAAGTAAGCAGGTAAAGTAATAAGTAACTAACAAGTAAGTAACTTTGTACGGAGCAAAAGTCGCTATAATTATGTCGGTTATGGTACTACAGCTACACTGCGTTTGAACAATAAATATATAGTGCTGTCACATTGCCATGTAAGGGCTGATTTTTCAATCAGCTCATAACTTTATTAGAGGAATAATTTTGAAATTTTGACAGTTATTTCATACAAAAACTGTCAAACGTCAATTTAATTCCCCGAATAAAAGTTATTTCGCGTTGGAAAAAATAACCCTAAGTCGTATAGAATTACCGAATAACCGTTAAACCCGAACTTCCGAAAGCCGAAAACCGAACAAATACATTAAAAGACTAACGCGTAAAGGCGATTCGGAAACTTTATTCATTAGTTATCGTCAAGTACTTAAAGTTGAACCTTGCTATTGTTTCTAAAGGGTATAGTGTTGAGGGTGTCCTTTGTTTCTACGGTGATCAGGGCACAAAGAAAAATATGCGGATGCTGGTTTAGTAGGAATAGGTTCCAAAGTAAACTGGTTTCCGCCCGCGATTTCGCCCGTGAAAATTCTTGCTCCCCCGACTCACCCCGTCGCATCGCTTGCCCGCGTTTCTTTGTTTTCGCTCAAGTTCTGTCAGACTTTTTTTGTTTTTATTCGGCTGCTAAGGGTTCTAGTGTGATGTTAATTAGTCTTCCTAAAGAATTGGGCTATCATAGACAAAAATATTTTTCCAATCCGACTAATCGTTCCAGAGGTTTAGCTTTATTATTAAGCGGTCTTATTTCATTTTGAGAGCTAACAAATTAAAATATACATAACAAAGTGATGGATTAACTAATAAATCGACGACTTTTTATCTTTAGCATTTAAATAATGCGAGCAATCTATACCTAGCACATCCATAATTGAGTAATATCTCTTTTCTTAATGTTGACTTGACCTTTCATTGTCCTTTCTTAGGATATCACACGCTAATAAGACCCCACTAGATGTGTTCATTGTAAAAATATACATTAGTGCCGATTCTCTTGTACCTACAGCTAACTAAATCAACTAAACTCATTCCGTACTTTTGGCTATGAGAATTTAAAAGCTATTCTGCAAAAAAAAAACAAAATTTATAAATTCTTTTGACTCAAAAAAATAAAATTTGACAATCGCAACTCCACGTGGTACTTGTTTGCTCTACCGCGTGTTTTTTTTTAGAGCCTGAGGCGCGCATGCTGGGCCTCGATGTGTTTTACATGGAATTTTTCACTTTATGTGTGGAAAATATGAGAAATTATTACCTACTTACATGTTGAGTTTTAGGAGTTTATGGGATTTATAAAGGCGGTTAAAATTTTCATTATTTTTTCGATAGGATACCTGCACCATTTTCGAGATAATATGCAATAGACAAAAAAAAAAAACTTAATACCTACTGTTTTTGCACCTGAAGTCGAGGTGTTGGTGTGCATTTTAGTTCATGACAACTAATTTTATACCAAACCTTTTTAATCGCGATTAAAAATAGTCAGATTTAGTTAAACATTCAAAATTTTAGGTGAAAAATCAAATTCAGAATAGCAAAATTGCCTTTTTCAATAGATTAATAACACAGCGCCATCTTAGTGCTGTCAAACTAAAATATAATTAAGATGTGTCACTTTGGTCAATTTCAGAATGGGAAATCGTCGTTTGACAGCAATATACAAAATTTTTGTGATTTTAAGTCTAGTTAAGTGGCATTTGTGACAAGAGAATCGGCACCATTGTCTATACTATACTTTAAAACTTTGATATCGAAAACCATTCCATTTAAAAAGAGCACCTACATTGATTCCTTGAAAAACTAGGTCGTTTTCTTATTAGGTACTTACTTTTCTGTCTACTTAGATAAATATATAGTTACCTAGGTAACTAACCTGTAATTGTCTGGGTCACGGTTTCTAGGTTTATAATAATGCGCGCACGCATGCCTCGGTTACCTTGCCAGTCTTTTTCTAAAATGTCGTCTTAGGTCTTTAGACGTGCGCGTCTTCGATGTCAAAGTTTATAACGTAATTAGTATTTTCTCGAGGCAGTGATGGCCCAGTGGAGTTGTAGGTAGTGGGTTTAAACCCAGACATACATTTTTCTTTGTGTAAGTAAATCATTTCATTACCTCTCACTGCTCTCAAATCGGAGAATGAAAACATCGTAAGGAAATCGGCATGTCATAGAACCAAAAATTGGAAGACATGTGACGTCTACCAACCCGCACTGGGCCCGTGTTGTGGATTACGGCCCACTCCCTCTCCCTGAGAGGCCTGTGTCCCAGCAATGGCCACATTATAGGCTGATTATGTTGTTATGTATGATTTTTTTTCTCGTTATTATTAACATTGTCACGTGGCTAACATGGGTCATCAGCAGTTTAGAAAAATGGAGAGAAAATATTCTTTATTTTCTCACAGTATGACTTTGTTTTAGTTCGAAACGTACTGTAAGTTACTACAGCCACATCACTGAAGCTGTGTAGTAAGTACCTCGACTCGAACACGACTAAACAGAGTTATCCGAACTATGCCTACGGACGGTCGTCGGAAGAATGCGG
Source organism: Gortyna flavago (assembly GCA_963669345.1). Taxonomy (NCBI): domain Eukaryota; kingdom Metazoa; phylum Arthropoda; class Insecta; order Lepidoptera; family Noctuidae; genus Gortyna; species Gortyna flavago. Next base: position 16,265,101 of record OY770129.1, read on the forward strand.
TCCTGACACCTGTCAGTGTGCAATTCTAGTAACTGATAAACATCAAATTCGCAAAACACGTATTCGTTTTTATGAAACTGACACAGGGGTCAAGAACATAGTCGCTCGTCGGCCGCACCATAGCTTTAGTTTGGATATTATTTTTTTTTTTTGCTTTTTGCCTTCGTCTTCTGAGAAGGACACATTTTATTTACAAAACATATTTATTTAGGATATCCAACAAAAGATGGACTGTACACAATACATAATATAATAATAATACCAGCCTATTATTGTCAAATATCTTTTCTCACACGAAGAAGACATGACACATCTACACTAATATTATTAGGTATGTATCAGAGGTAAAGTTTCTATGTTTGGATGTAGGAGGTTATCTCCGAAACTACTCATCCGATTTCAAAAATTCTTTCTCTGATATTAAGATTATATAAAGCTACACTATTGCCAAGGGTTATAGGCTATAGGGCTATAGTTTTGTTAGTTTCCACGCGGACGAAGTTGCGAGCAGAAGCTAAGTAAATAATAATGGGCAACATCATGTATTTTTTTCGGTCGTTCAAAAGGAAGGTGGTTTTAAATTTGGATGTTTAAACTGGATGTTTTTTTTTAGCGTCTCGAAATTTTTACAGGGTGTTCTACCTATGAATATGAACAATTTTCATTATAGGACCAACTCTGAAACCACTGTAGGTATTGTACTTTTGTATTAAACAGCTGTTTTTTTTTTTTGTGATTTCAAAGTTGGTCCCGTAGTGAAAGTTATTCATATTCATGGGTAGAACACAGCCTGTAAAAATTTCGAAACGGCAAAAAAAATCTGCTGGTATACAAATTATATTTTTAATGTATGTTCGGGCAAAACTCCGTCGTTTTCATGTAAAGACAGATTTGCAAAATAATTTTTTTAATGGCTAGGTAAGGCATGCCTTCACATCTGGAGGCGATAGTCCTCGCGCGCCTCTTTGAGTGGCGCGCGGAGGCACTACGCCGGGGGGAAAACCCGCTTCCGCGGCAAATTGCTGCGGAGCGGACGGACCTCCGCTCCGGCGCGATCTCATGGCGGCATGGAAAGCGCGACTGTCGCAACCCAGCGCAGGGCACGCCGCGATAGCGGCGGTAAGGCCCATCTTTGAGGAGTGGCTAGAGAGGCGTCACGGCGCCCTCACCTACCGCCTGACGCAGGTCCTCACCGGACACGGATGTTTCGGGAGGTTCCTGCACATCATCAGGCGGGAGGAAAAGCCCAGAGGACACGGTGATGCACACGGTGGAGGTCTGTCCCGCTTGGGCAGAGCACCGCCGTGTCCTCGTAGAGGCGATCGGCAGCGGCGGCGACCTCTCGCGCCCGGCCCTGGTCCAAGCCATGGTCCGGGGCGAGAGGGAGTGGGAAGCAGTCACCTCCTTCTGCGAAGCAGTCATGCTAGCGAAAGAGGTGGCGGGATGGGCGAGGGAGAGAGCCGAGAGGGCCGCCCGTCCCAGCCGCAGCGGTAGACGCTCCGGGCGTCGGGAGCCGCGTGACGACTCCCGGCCACCGTAGGCGCGGGCCTGCGGACGGCGAGTAATGGGTAGCTCGCCGTCCGATCAGGACCAGGCCCGTGCCGGACGGCGCGTATGTGTTCCACGCGCGCCTCAAAGAGATGTCAGCATCAAAGGAGGGGCCCGTTAGGGCCGAAGCCTGCCGGGGCAGCGGGATTGTCCGAAAGGGTTACCGCTGCCCCGGAACATAAAGGGCTAAGGAAGGAACACGGATGGGTTTTAGTCAGTAAGAGTCTGACACTCCCTTCCGCTCCACCCAGAGCGGGAGGGGTCATTTGATGATTTCCCATCCTTAAAAAAAAAAAAAAAGGCATGCCTTCACCCAGAGCGGGAGGGGTCATTAGATGGTTCATTTGATTTTTTTTTTGATCCTTAAAAAAGAGGGATGGTTCCATATAATTATTTTCCACTTAGTTTATAATTATTGATGATGTTTTAACAACTTCCTGTCACTGATATTGACATAGAAAGTAGTGATAAATGAATTTGTGTGGGGTAGTTACAACTAAAAGTGAAAAAAAAAAACAAAAATGCCAAAAATGCTAAACCCACGACACCGACTTCCGAAATTCAAGTGTTTTTTTTATTAGTTTTTTGGTGCAGATTGATCTTTGAAAACCAGTCAACCACAAACACTCCGAGCTATAGCCCTTAATGGTAAACCTTGACATTGTTTTTTATTTATTTGTTTATGTCTATCAACTAAAAGGAAGTTTCTATAAGATGTTTTTTTTTCTTTAAGTTGACTATTGAAACAGGTAGTATGAACACAACTTAATTATTTCAATGTCAAAGGTTCGAATTAATGGTGACAACGACTAGTTGGAAAAATATTTTATTATGGCGCAAATACCTGCCTATAAGTAACTTGAACAAAACTAGTTTTCGTTTATTGGCTATTTTCGGCAGAAATGTCCATTTTTGGCCATTTTCGTTGCCGAAAAACAAAAAGTGCATTAAATTACCTACTTAGAGATTTATAGTTACAAGAAGTAAAAAATAAAAATTTAATTTCTCAGTCGTAATGAGCCCGGTTGATAGCAATATGTCTCCTTTTACTTAGACATAACTGGCGAAATGTGGGTGTACTATAAGTGCACCTCTGCCACTCCCTTTGGGGATACAGGCGTGATTGTACATATATTGTGTCATTGTGTTCATATTTATGACCACTAAATAAATCAATATTTGACAGATTGTACAACTAGTGCATAAAAAAGCCATTTTACCCCGAGACGTTTATATATGGGTAAAATGCCTCGTTTATGCCTGACTTTTTTGAAACAAATGCTTTGACTTTGAGTTATACACTCTGATTTTCACTTCGATTACGAGAAAATGAAACAGGAATAACAGTATTTAAGTATATAACAGCATTTTCACTGTTAAAATATGCTGCAAAATTGAAGAATAGAATAGCTAATTTCCGCCACGAAACTTTTTTAATGTTTTTTTTCCTCTCAATGTGTGTCATTCGACTTGGGTATTTCAGACTGCCAAGTCATAAAAATGTTTATTTGCTTTTTTAAATAATAAATAACAACAATTATATCTGGTTTTATTAAATTAACAATAGAAGACACGGAAGTGACATAAATAAAAGCAAATGAAATAAAATACGACTTTAATCTGCGATGTTTTATTTCGCGTGTGGCTGTTGGGCCTGATTATCTAAGTCTAAGAAAAAAAAAATGTAATATTCACTGGAGCACAAAAAGCGCCTTTATGTCGCCCACGCACAACATATTAAAGACAAACTTTTAGAGCATGAGAAGTGAAAAAAATGTTTATGTTCGCATGTAAACGTTAGCAGTGTGTGACTGTTTCACTCCATTTGATTTCGGGGAAACAATATTGCACTAGCTTCAAAACTCTGTTATGAAACCCTAATCAGGAAAGAACTAGTATAGCTCATAGTACTATCTACCTCTTGACGTAGATGTTATTATGAGATAAACTAGTTTCTGATGGAAAGGGACATTTGATACTTTTCTTGCAGAAGAACAACGTCTTCTGTAAGAAAATTATCCAATGTCCCTTTCCATCAGAAAAGGTACAGACGCCACCACACCAACCTACTACAATCTGTCTTTCATTAATAGATCTATAGAGAGAGATTTATCGCTAAAGAATTAGGTTCAAGGTTGATTGGGAAAAATTTACAGTTTCGGGTGGCTTGATGTTCTGGCAATGTACAGACATAGGTTTTATTATTATTTATTGGGTAACATTTTACGTTTTTACTTTAAAAGCTAGACAGATACCTCTGTCTAGCTTTTAAAGTATATCAAGCGAAACGTTGTTTCTTATTTTACATTTTTATTTTTGCACGATCTATCTAGAGGATACATATGATAGTATGTTGTATTCGCACTATCACAAACGATGCGACGGTCAGTTTGGTACATACATAATCAGCCTATAATGTTCCCATTGCTGGGACACAGGCCTCCTCTCTGTGATAGGGAGTGGGCCGTAATCCACAACGCGGGCCCAGTGCGGGTTGGTAGATGTCACATGTCTTCGAATTTTTGGTTCTAGAACATGCCAGTTTCCTCACGATGTTTTCCTTCACCGTTTGGAGAGCAATGGTGATGAAATAATTTACACCAAGTAAGCGCCTGTCTGGGTTCGAACCTACGACATATACATTTAGTACATAGTCTGGCATAAATTTATAAACTATCGAAACCATTAGCACCAGTACAAAAGCGGTTTGGTATTTTACACAATACAAAACATGTGTTCGATAGTTGATAAATTCATATCAGACTATGTGCCAAACCGACCACCTTTTGCACTAGTGCGAATACATCAGACTATCATTTCAATGGGCCTCTATTAGGTAGATCGTGCAGAAATGTTGTATAAAAAGATACTATCTAACAGAAAAACGTCTTGTTATAATCATTTTATTCCACCTTATAAAAGATCTGGCATGTAGATGTAGAAGGTAAACATTGTCTGTCGCCGTCTTGGCTACGACTTTCTTGAGGTCATTGACTTGTATAGAACTGTCATTTCTCTTTTTCTTTCACTTTGATTTTTATACCAATGCACTAAGCTGTTCATTTTCACTTTAGTGAATGTTGCATTTTTTTTTACTTCACAACAACGAGCGAATTGTTCTCTAGTATCGTAAAAATCAGTGCGATTTTAAAGGAATGTGGCTTATGATAAATAATTATATTAGACATCGTAACGGAGCTAATTTTCTAAGGTGCAGTAATTCTTATATTTATGTAATGTTGTTAACACGCACCTGATAGGTACTCGTATATCCAAAATATATTATTTTGTGGTTCCAGCACCCTAAATGCGCAACACATTATTGATCCCAATCTGAATCACTTTGAAGGATATTGCTAATCCGTTGCTTCATATGTTTGAAAAACCCACACTGTCGTGTAATGTACATTAACAATAAAGCTGAAGAGTTTTCGCTATGAAAACTTCGGGGGGAATGTTTTTTTTTTTTAATTTTTCATCAAAAGTCGAAAACTATGCGGCCTAAAAAAAATGTTTGAGATTGTGCAAACTGCGCTCTTTCATACGATACCCCACATGACCTAAAGTAATCTATTTAGACCTATTTAGTAATCTGTGCCTAAATTTCGTTTTTTAAACCAAGAGACTAATCTGACATTTAAGTGTTTGCGTTCTTTTAGTATAGAAGTTTCACATTACACCTGTCAGATTAGTCTCTGGGATTAAAAAACGAACTTTAGTAGCCCCACTTAGAATTTTTAAGTCCCTGTTGCAAAAAAAAAAACTTTCTTTCTTATTTGCAAAATAGTTGGGCAAACGTCATCTAAAGGTAGGTATTTCAAATTTCAAGTTGATAGCATTTGTAGTTCTTGAGATATCCAGCTGTGATAGACAGTCAGAGAGACAGACTGAGTCACACCATAAGGGTTTCTTTTTACCATTTTTGTACGGACCCTAAAACAATATTTTTGCATTTGATAGCCCAATTCTTGAGGAAAGCTATTATGCTATTTAACATCACGCTATAACCCTTAGGAGCAGAGCAAAAATAAAAAAAAGGAGAAATGCATTGACAAACATATACAGGGTAAGTATATAAGGGTAACAAGTACAATGACCCTTTAATAGGTTAGGTATCCATTAATTACGACACACCCTGTATACATACGTCTATAGAATGTTTTATATTTGTTAGAAAGCTCTAATAGATTTATCAATTATGTGATGAATATAGCATTCCAGTAATATTACATATAGGTATACGTGTCGAATTGATGACCCCTTTTTTTTAATTCGTTTTAAAGCAAGTGGTGGCGTTAGCTCCGGTTTTGGTCAAACAACCTGACACTTCATTTCAATTAATACACGATATTAAACTTCATGACACGAATATTAGGTAGTGGAAAATGCGTTTACGTAACTTTAATTTCATATCAATAACTGAATGATTATTCAGATATGTAGGTACCTCGACTTGGTCGAATAAAAATTAATTTGTGGTATAAATCTGATACCTACGAGTCGCGTTCAGTTTGCACCTCGTTACGTGTGGAAAAACTAATAAAACCTACCACTGCAAACTGTAGTCACATCCGAATGCGTTCAACGGACACATAGAAGTGGCACCTCTAGAAGGGACAGCCCTTTCAACACACCCTATCGCAGTTCACCACTTGACAATTGGACATAGACCTCTCCCAGGCTGCGTCACAGCACCTTGTTTTCCGGGACAGTCTTATGTAAACTAAATTGAAAAATAAACATAGAACCTTTGAAAAACGAAAACTTCATTCAAATTAATTGACTTAGTACTAACTTCATTAAGACCAAAATAGTTACTTTTAATGTTTTAATGCCTGCATCATATCACTGCTGGGCAAAGGCCTCTCCCCATGCCTTCCAGCTCTTTCGATCCAGGGCTAAAGTGGACCACTGGTCGTTGGTTTTCTCCAGCTCGTCCCGCCATCTTCTACTGAGTTTGCCACTACTCTTTCTGGCTGTGTCAGGGCTCCACGTAGTGATTAAAATCGTACGAAACAAAACAATATTATTAAAGAGGAATTATATCAAACTGTAAGTAATCATGTTAATTAAATACGACAATATTTAAAATATGAGTGCTTGTAGTGGAATCTCCTTTCTATATTCAAGGTTCAATTATTTCCGTATTGGTCCAAAAGTCTCTATGACTAAATGAATCTACTTGAAACCGGAAAATATTTGGTTGTTACAAAAAGTTTTATATTTATCAAAAAATCCAATCCAACATAAAAATCCAAATTCAATTAAGTAATACTAAATGTAAAAAAATCGCGAAATCTTGAAGGTCATCAATCAAGTTTGTTTTATCCCTGCAAAGAAGGGTTTTTTTAATAACACTATTATATTCTCCTAACTAGAAACCTTAGGGCGCGTGCTATTTAAAAGCGATTGTCGCGCGAATACGTGATCGTATGTCACTTTTTGTTCGGTGAACCTGAACGCATGGTCGCGCTGAAACGGTCGCTTTTAAATAGAACGCGGGATTAGCCAAAAATGTGACACATCCACTAACAAGACATCTTTGCAAACCGTGTATGATCGTGTATCCATATCGATATGCAATTTGGCAGTTTCCCGGTAGCCGGAGGAATATGCGATATTCGGGAAAGCTATCGCGATCCGGCCGATATATACCCCGGACGTGACAGAGATTCGGTGTGCTCGCGCCGTGATTCTGGTACCTTCACGTTTATTTTTGATATTGCTCACTTGTTTATGTTTGTTTGTTAGTTTGTGTATTTGTAGATAATGCTCAGTTGGAGGTTTGTTTGGTTTAGAGAAATATTGGATATAGAGATGTTTTATACGGTTTACGTGGCAATAAAATGGTTAGTTAGGCTCAGGTTACAACGTGTAACGGAAAGGATATATATACGAGTATATCCAAAAGGGGTAAAGATTTTATCAGTATAGAATCTCTACGCAGTTTTAGCTCAAAATAAATTACCTAGTCAAAGAATTCATACCAAACTTTTGATTTCGTCAGTTTGTTGAATTCGAATCATAACAAACGTGTCACCGCATTACGAGGGTCATTATCTTTTCACGTACCTACTTGCTAATATTAAAAGGGATCAAACGAGCCGACAATGCGGTGAAGCGTCAGCGGTTGGTTTCATGTGCTGAAATTTCTCCTTTTATATTCCTAACATGTAGATCTATATCTACATGATTTAAAAAACCCTTGCCGTATAGTGTATTTCGTTTCCGTTACACGTTATATCTGTGAGAAGGAAGAATTTGTAAATCTAACTGAACAATTTGAAGGAATAATAAGCGCCCTGCGCAGATGAATGAAAGGGATTGACCAGGTAATTTCTGAGGACAAGTACCATTTTTGTGCCCCTCTTTGAAACACATAAAGTATAACATTTATAATTTTGTCAATAATAGTAATACCTACAGATACATTTTCGTTGAATCCCACTTTTGAATCCCAGTTTAATATTTTTGGCGTTGGATCCCACAAAACATTATTTTGTATTTCCGTTGGATCCCAAATTTTAAAAATGCAAGAGAATTACGTTTTACTGTCGTAGAATCGCAAAAACTATTTCCGTTAGATCCCAAATGCTTAAAATGCCGATTTCGGCTATGGTGACGGTTTCTATTTCTGACGACTATAGGTTCTATTTTGGCTGTGTATTATACGTGCACAGTGCGAACACGTTAGGCCCCGTTCACACGGCGACGATCAGTACGTTATTTAATTTTGGGATCACATGGCAGTTTCGTACTGCATTTGTTTTTAACTGTATGAACATTGGGATGTTGACGTGTGATCCCAACTTTTTACCGAAAAAAACCGTACTGATCATCTCCGTGTGAACGGGGTCTTAGTGTGCATACACACGAGCAACACACGTCAACCGCAGAGCCAACTGAGTGTTGTCAACATGCCGGTCGTGCATTTGAGAACCGTATTTAAATTCACGAGCGGCACATTGTCGATGGCAGCTGCCGACACGTCGACGGGTGTCGGCGGCTGCAGTTACCTCTGCTGTTGACGCTTGTCACTCATGTGTATGCACATTTAGAATACCGTTTTGGTGTTGTATGTTGAAGGGTGGTGGACTCTTGAGGTGATCTCGCTTACTGTCAAAATCTTTCTTCCACTGGTCTTTACTGGTCACACTGAACATTGTATCAATAAGGCTATAAAGAATCGTAATCCCGTTGATATTACAGTCATCGGCTTGTTTGTTAAAATGTTGCATTCAACCTTTACCTGTCTATTTTAGCAGGTGACCCAGTGGTAGCAACCTCGACTTACGAGTTGTAGGTCGTGGTTTTGAACCTAGGCAGGGGCTTAACTTGTGTAATTTCGTCTGCACTGCTCTCGAATCGGTGAAGGAAAAGAGGAGAGAGGAGGCCTGTGTCCCAGCAGCGGGAACATTATAGGCTAATAATATTAAATGCTAATGTGAATATCTAAACAATGTTAGAAAAATTCACGTGTTTGACCCCAAGTCAGCAAAAAATTACATTTACCTATACTGTGAAGCAGTACCTAATAGTTGATTAATTTATAGTTTCATAGGTATTACCAGATTACGTTCAGTAAATGGTTATTGACACCATGCGAGCGTTGATCTTTCGAACATGTTCTTTAAAATAATATAGAATAGATTTTTTTACAAATGTGATCATCTAATACAGTTTATCTGCATTTTAAGTGATTTATCTTTGTATTCAAGGTGAAGCCCATTCTGAACGATTGGCCGCAAGACATTTTATGGAATAATAATTAATATGGAATGAGTATTTCCATATTAATTATTATTTCATCATCATCATCATTGTCCTGGCCTTACCCCAATTTATTTGGAATCGGCGCAACATGTCTGTTTCTGCTTATCTATTAGCTGTCATCTCGGTAGTCATCCCCTTTCTAACTGTATCATTCACACAGTCCATCCATCGTTTCTTTGGTCTTCCCTTACTCATATAGCCATCGACATTCATACTCAAAACTTTCCTCATGACATTTTATTCATTCCTCCAAAACATAATTATGTCCATAAAGACAACCGTTACATATTAATTATTATTTATTTAATATTAGGTCCTTACATATGAAATTGGCGTTTTGTACGGGAGGAATACAATATCATTTTTTTTTGTAAAATATATTTAATTAATCAAAGTATGCACCGTTGTTATCTATGCACTTTTGCCATCTCATAGGTAGTTTATTGATCCCTTTACTAAAAAAACCATGGGGGCGAGAATCAATGAACTCTTTGCATATTCCCATATATTTCCCATGGTGCATTCGATAAAACTAAAAATATGGTGTATCAATATCAATGCATACTTCTTTACCTAATTCTGGAGTATCGAAGTTATAATTACTAAGATAACATAAATATTAATTAGGAAAACACACTACACTGTAAAATGAGTTATTAAATATCAGTTTTGTTTTAATAAAACTGTTTGGTTATTTATTTTTAGTTATGTATTTAAGTTTATGAGTATCGATTACAGATATATCTATATTTTTATTTTATTTAAAAGTACACACTATGTTCAGCTAGAATCACACATATTTCGGAAAACTAGACTTACTTGATTTACGGTGGGACGTCATTACGTCATTCGAGAGGTAGTTGCTGAAAATCAGCGCTGTTGACGAAAGGTTCGTCTGAAGTCAGCAGCTTAATGCTGAGCAACGACCTATTCTTGCACAGATGCGACGCACAGCTTAGTTGTACATATTATTTTTGTTTGTTTGTTGCAAAAGTAGTTACTTTTCCACAGTGCAATTAGAATTTTGTTTTGATTGTTGTTGTTTACATGTTGTTTGTTGTCAGTAGGCCAGTGTCGCAGGCGCATTCCGGATTAATTTTTAATGTCAAACGTCAATCTCAAATTGTCAATGTCAATGAATGTGTGTTGTCTTTGGTCCCTGGCCCTGACGCAATAGACAAAATTGTAAATTTTTTTTTAAATTGATTTATAGGCTTTTGTCTACGCTGTATATTTATATTTTATGTCTCTTTGCTTTTTCAATTTTACTTTTTTTTTTTTTATTATTTGTAGTGTGCGTTTTGTTTGTGCAGAATAAATAGTTTTTCTTTCTTTCTTTCTTTCTTCTTCTTTGAAGGCTATTTGGACTGCCGCATCGGAGTTGAATTTTTTTCCTTGTAAGAAGTTGTCCAAATTACGGAAAAAATGGTAATCTGTTGGAACAAGGTCCGGGGAGTACGGTGGATGTCGCAGGAATTCCAATTGTAGCTCATCTAACTTAGTGGTTGTTTGTTGTGCAGTGTGTGGTCTTGCGTTGTAGTGAAGCAGCAGTGGCCTAGAGCGATTGACCAATCTCGGTTGTTTAGCAGCTAGTTTTTCCTTCATGCTTTACAGTTGCTGACAATAGATATCTACCGTAATCGTTTGGCCAGATTTTAGAAAGCTGTACTGAACGACACCGGCGCTAGTCCACCAAACACTCACAAGTAACTTTTTCTGAGTAAATTTTCGTTCAGGGCAGGATTTGGCTGGTTCTCCAGGGTTCAGCTATTGCGACGAGCGCTTCCGATTATCGTACAGTATCCACTTTTCATCACAAGTAATGATTCGATTTAAAATCCCTTCATTATTGTGTCGGTTGAGCAAAGTAACACAGCAGTCGACGCGTGTTTGCAAGTTTAATTCACTCAATTCATGAGGTACCCATCGTTCAAGCTTTTTTACTTTCCCGATTTGCTTCAAGTGGATTAATATAGTTTTATCACTTACCCCGAAGCCTGCAGCTACCTCTGAAGTGCTTTGTGACGGATCCGCTTCCACAATAACCTTTAATTCTTCATTTGCCACTTTGGTCTCCGGCCGTCCACGGGGTTGGTTCTGAAGGTCGAAATTTCCAGAACGAAAACGTTGAAACCAAAAACGTACCGTGCTTTCTTTTGCGACACCAGCGCCGTACACATCATTAATCCTTCAAGCTGTTTCTGCAGCACTGGTGCCACGGTAGAACTCATACTCGTAAATATACCGATATTTCATGTTTTCCATTGTTTACCAAGCGACGCCAAAGAAAAAATAATGAGGAAAAAACAAATGAATGACTGTTTTCAAAACTAAAATGTACCAGCTAAATGAATTTATAAATTTGAATTTGGAATTCTTAACCAAAGAGGAGATATTTAAGATCAAAGTGGTTAGTACGACAAAACGCTAATTTCATATGTAAGGACCTAATACTTCAAGCATGGAAATGCACAGAGGCGGACTTAATGCCCCAGGCATTTTCTACCAGTCAACCTTAGGGTGATGCAGAGACAAACAGAGGTATTTGCAATTACGAAAGACTGCATCATTACATTAATCTTATTGAACCAATGCGTTCCTTTAAACATTTTTAAAAAGTTTTCTCATCTCACAGTTCCGTAAAAAATTCAATGTGATGGACAGACTCTGAAGCGATCTTGCAAATGTTACATTTTGCTAATTGCAAGACGGAACTCTAAAAAAAAACTATTAATAGACAGTCTTAATGTTTTCATTACGGGTTATTAAAAGATGAGAAGCTGTGATAACGGGTCGAGTACTTCAACATAGTGTCATTAGCAACAGATTAAGGACTTAAGCTCGAAGAAAAGAAAAGCCTTTTTTTGACGACGATTTTTTTTACTGTTATTTTTCTACACCATGACAACACACAACCAAAGACAAAAGTACTCATTTAAAAATCTAAATTCTATAAAAAAAATATCTATTCAATAAGTTCCGTCGCTTACACTGCCTGTTGCTAATGACACTATGTTGAAGTACTCAATGTCATTATAATTGCAGAGTTATGAGATGTTTTTGCTAGAAAACTATTAGCAGCACATAATCAATTAAATGCTACGACATACTTTGTTATCTGGAGGCTGTTTTAATGGTGACGAAAGTAATTTTACACTTGTACCTAGTACAGTTAGTTACAGCAATTAGTTGAACCACCTTTACATAAATGCTTGAGATTTTTTAGAATACGAATCGATAGAATTTTATAATTCTTTCATATTTTATTTACATTGCTCAAATAAATTAAATATAAAAGAATTATAAAATTCTATCGATTCCTATTCTAAAAAATCTTAATAATTTAACCAAAGGTGGGTCAGCTAATTGCTGTAACTGACTGTACCAGTCAAGGTGACTTCCAAAAAAAAAACTAGTTTGTCAAAACTTGTTTTTTCATATAGTAAGGGAACATTTTATTCATTCAAGCATTAGCATAAAACGAAATCGAAAATGTCCGTACAAAAAGTGATACTAAACAGGCTCGTTCAATCTCAGAAGATCCATTGGCCAGATCCATGTTGGATCTAGTGACAATTGTTTTCTCATTGGATCCTGTTTTAAAGATGTGGATCTACAGAGATTTTTTTTTCTCAGAATATCCATTGGCCAGATCCATAATGGATCTAGTGAGATTTTTTTTTTCAAAAGATCCATGAGCCAGTCCCATGATGGATCTTAGTCACACTATAATTATTGTAACGACAACCTTAATTAGCCTCTACCTGACCCGTTTTATCAAATTAATACTAACGCACCGCATGCTCTTGCCACACTAAATGCTCATGTACACGAGCGATATGCAACAACGGTAGAGGCAACTGGCATCAACGCATGTCGGCGGCAGCAGTCGTGTATTTTTTTTTTTTTGAGAATGGCTTCTCGCAGTCCTACCTATGAGGTTGTTGTCTGCTTAACCAGGATTGCCTGTGGATGCCTAAATAAATTACGGCCTCCAGCCAGTGCTTAAAAAACTTAAGAACTATGCTACTACACGCTAACGTCGACACCCGTCGTCGACGGCTGCAGTTGCCTCTGTCATAGCCGCGTGTCGCTCGTGTGAATCTTACGCGACATGTGGGACGCGACTGAATAAAAAAATAAATTAAAAAAAATATCAGTAGCGCATCGTCAAGTGTGGCCATGCTCAGCCAGCACACATGTATTTAAACGTGTGATATATATTACTACTTTATTATTGATAGATCCGTTGATTCGTCCATTAATTTTGGAACTAATGACGTTTGAACGAGTAGGTGTAAAAAAAAAGTTTAGGATATGAAGGCTTGTTTTAAGATGATAGATATGCATCCGCGTTGCTGATCTAAGTGACAAGTAACTATGTCAATGCTACCACCTTTTTGACAGTTACTTGTCAAGGGTATTCATGTCTTAAATTAAAATAGAATGAAAATAGATTTATAAGAAAAAATACATTTAAAAAGTGAGTTGTCTTGTCTACACTAGGTACAGCAATAAAATATGAATACAGGGTCAAATTAAATAACCTAGCGAAACTCCACAGATGTGAGGGGTAACCGATATCTAAACAAATGATCAAACAAAAAATAAAATTAATTTGAAGAGTTTTTGAAAAAAATAAATAAAAAAAGATTGTGATTGACACCAAAACAAAAATCTTAATGGTAAAAATCTGGTCAGAGTAGTCGATAATAATTAGCAGTTTTATAAATACGATTAGAATAAAACAGCCAAGCATTTGATACAAACTAATAAATCATTGGAAAATACAAATACAAAATGTAATCCTAGATTTCAATAAAACATTTCTGATAAGAGAGTGTAAATAGTCTCCATTTCCGATCTATTGTTTTAGATGTTGCAATCCATACTATACTATACTGTATACTAAACTTACTATACTAATATTATAAATTCGAAAGTAACTCTGTCTGTCTGTCTGTATGTTACCTTTTCACTCCTAAACCACTGAACGGATTTCGATAAAATTTGGCAGAGAGATAGATTGCATCCCGGGGAAGGATATAGGATAGTTTTTATCGACATACCTCTCGAATGAAGCCGCGGGCGGAAGCTAGTAAAGAATATTTAAGAAACATTCACTGATTTATGCGATATGTAAACTAGGTATATTCTTTCTACAGTTGTATTCTTCAGTATATTTATGTGCGCAGTACAAGGTATGGTTATCAGAGTGGTAAATCTGACATTTCATTACACATGGTTTGATAATCAAGCTATAGTTTGATATACTAGCTGCGCCTCGCGGTTTCACCTGCATAAGCATGCTTAGTCCTAATTCAGGTCATGGTCTACCTGTGCCAAATTTCATCAAAATCTATTCAGCCGTTTTGGCGTGAAAACAAACAAACATACAAAAAAAAATATCGTTGAATTTAATGGTTGTAATATTAGTTTAGATTTACCAATCTTTATAACATTAGTTTAGAATTTTAAATTTTTTACCAATTAATGATGCTTTAAATATAAAAACTTGTACACCTATTACATCATTACCTACAGTTCATGCGCTTGAGGTTTTAGACAACTATCACACAATATGAGAACTGAGGAGAGGCAACTGATCCTAAAACTCCATGTAGGCAGCCGAATACTATTTATAATTTTGTCTAATACCAAACGGAAACTTGCTGATATCTAGCAATTTTTATAACGGTGTCTACAACCTAACTGTACAAAATGAGAAGTTTCAGTCATAACAATTTGCGAAATAAATATCCTTTATAATAATTATGAATATAATATATATTACTGAAAAAATTCTAGCAATTAGTAAGGTGCATCCACGAAGCTTCTCTAAAATGTTTCTAGTTGGAAAAAAATACAAGTGACCTGAAGGCCAATTCTCGTAATTTAAAACGTTCAAAATCTAGTCGCAGTCTCGTCTCGGCGACAAACAAATGTCAAAAAGTTGTCAAAATGTAGGAAAATTAGAGGTATTTTTGACAGATTGAGACTGAGATCAGACTGTGAACGTTCTTTAAAATTACGAGAATTGCCCCCCTGGGCCTGGCCAAGTCTATTTAATAAACGTTGCAATGCTCTCGCCATAGTCAGTTTTTGACAGCTTTTCTAAGGCAACCCTGTCAAAAAATCACAATGGAGAAACCATTGCAACGTTTATAAATTAGTAGACTTGGTCCCCTGAAGTGATGAAGTCACATCTTCAGTTTAATTTTAAAGGTGACTTAAAAGCCGCTATAGAATTCATTCAAAGTCAAAGTCAAAGTCAAGTCAAAGTCAAAGCATTTATTTCAAATAGGCACATAAAAGGCACTTTTGAACGTCAAAAATTACAATGAAATAGAATTGATTCTAGTCGCCCCTTCCAAAAGGTAGTTTTCGTATGGAGAAGAATGGGCAAGAAACTCCACCGTTACTCTTTTAAAACGTTTTACAATATTTTGCATACATTCATTATATAATAAAATAATATGTGAAGACGATGCACCTAAAATAAAATTACTATACCACAATAGGTAAAAGAATTAGAAATGAAACCATGACATATAAATTAATAATCTGATAGATACATGGTGCTCACATATTTACAAAAATGGAAAAAGTAAACGATTTTGATAAAAAAAAAAAAAATATATATGTATATATATATAAAAACTATTTATAAAAACTATTTGAAAAACCATTCTATAGATTTTAATGCCTTTTGCTTCGGAGCATGAAATTGTGATTTTAGAAGACAAAGAAAAACAAATCAACAATAAAAAAGAGCCATGCCATTGACCAGCAGTTATAAAAAATTGTTGACTAAAAATAACTGCTCAAGGCACTTTGGCTGAAAATGGACCGGTTACCATTCTAAATTTTGCTTACGGTCCATCGTCTACGATGACGTTCAAAATTAACGTGTTACAAACTCAAATCACCAATAAGTAGCCAGAATGTCACAGGACTAGTATTTCAATGGCGGTTAGAACACGACGCGACTTACTAAAGCGCTGATCATTTGAGTTTACAATGCGTTACTTTTGAGTAGCATAGTGGACTATGGGCCTTTTTTTTTTTAAGGATGGGAAATCATCAAATGACCCCTCCCGCTCTGGGTGGAGCGCTAGGGAGTATCAGACTCTTACTGACTAAAACCCATCCGTATTCCTTCCGTAGCCCTTTATGTTCCGGGGTAGCGGTAACCCTTTCGGACAATCCTGCTGCCCCGGCAGGCTTCGGCCCTGACGGGCCCCTCCTTAGATGCTGACATCTCTTTGAGGCGCGCGTGGAACACATACGCGCCGTCCAGCACGGGCCTGGTCCTAATCGGACGGCAGTTACCCATTACTCGCCGTCCGCAGGCCCGCGCCTGCGGTGGCCGGGAGTCGTCACGCGGCTCCCTACGCCCAGGGCGTCTCCCGCGGCGGCTGGGACGGGCGGCTCTCGAGGCTCTCTCCCTCGCCCATCCCGCCACCTCCTTGCTTCGGCCTAAGTTGATAATTGAAAAAAAAACAGATACCTAAAGTCGCTTAATTTTAAAGATGACTTCAAAGCTGCATCAGAATTCATTTTATATATGTTAGGTTTAGTGCCTTTTGATTTTATTGCTTCAGAGTATCAAGTTTTGATTTTTGAAGAATAAAAATAAACAGACCAACGACAAAAAAGACAGCCATGCCATTGCCCTGCCGTCACAAAAAATGGTTGACTAAAAATAACTTGCCTGGATTAAAATGTAATTTGAGCTAAGAAAGGACCGTTGACCGTTCCATTTTTAGCTCAGTGACGTGACGTCTCGTAAATTAAAATCTAAAATGAAATTAAATTGGACATTAACATGCTAAGTAATTATAAATTACCAGTTCTAAAAAAAAATTTGTCGGGAGAAGGTCCATCTGCCATTATTTAATAATAGCAGACGGACCTTTTCCAGAATATTCGACGGACTAATTTCAGCGAAATGGATCCTAATTAATTCTACCCAATTCTTAACAAGTTGAGGTTTTCAAATTGGAATTTCTTGAATCAACGTGGAACAATTTAAAGTGGCAAGACTTTAATTAATTTCTCAAAATGTTGAAGGAACTTTGGTGGATTGTAATCTCAAATATGGGTATACTCGTATAAGAGTGTGTAAAGTTGATGAACTCTATCAAAAAAGTACCAGGAAAAGGTCATCATCCAAATTTATTTTATCACCTTCAAAGTATGCTCCTTCAAAAACGATACACTTACGCCAACGAATAATCCAATCATCAAAACATTTTTTTAACGCTTTTTCCGGAATTGAGTTTGTTCTTGCCGCGAATTCTCTTTCATGTCTTCTACTGAATGAAAGCAGGTGTCACGAAGTGGTAATTTGAGTTTAGGAAAAATAAAGAAGTCGGCTGGAGCCTTATCTGGTGACTAAGGTTGCTCGATGGTATTTGTTGAGTTTTGGTCCAAAATTCGTTCACAATGATGGCTTTTTGCGGAGGCGCGTTATCGTGGTGTAAAATTCAACAATTTTCTTTCCACAAATCTGGCCTTTTTCTTCAAATTTGTTCTCTTAAACGCCGCTTAATGCTCAAATAATATACATTATTTACCGTTTGACCTTCCAGTGAGAATTCCGAGTGTACAACACCGCGATAGTCAACGAAAACAGTCAACATGGCTTTAACTTTTGATCGACTTTAGCATGGTTTTTTCGGTTTCGGTTCAGTTGGAAGGCGCCACTCCGAAGCTTGTTGACTTATTTGCATGGCAAACTCGTAAACCCCCGTCTCGTCACCAGTAAAAATGCGTTTCATGAATGTTGGGTCGGAATTGACTCGTTCTAGCATATTTTCTTGTGTCTTGTCTATATTCAAGAGGGCGAGCAGGGCCACTGGGTGGGTCGGGGAACGAGGAACAAGATATTTCACGCGGACCAAGTCGCGGGCAGAATCTAGTCTTTAAATAATTGTTAAAATGCCTTTTTTATGCGTTAGTCTAGGAACAACCTACCCTCTCACTAGGAGTCGGGCGTTGGTAGCTGCGTCACTGTTTTACAATTGCAGCCATCATTCTTTGAATGTACGTATTTTTATCTGGCCTATATTTTTTGGCCAAAGAATCATCACTGACATATGTGGCAATGCTGCCAGCCTTTTGGGCACTTTTCCTATTGACAGCGATGTTGACGAATTTTTTGATGCCCTTTGATTATTTCCCCTCCTTTTTAAATACTTTTCATCTTAATATATATAAATTACGTGTCACGATCACGACTCCTAAACCACTTAACCGATTTTAATCAAATTTGTACACCGTGTGCAGTTTGATAAAACTTGAAAGGTAGGATAGAAAAAATGACAAAAGCGTTAGCCACAGCAACAAGTTAGTATATTATAATTATTACTTTATTACTGTTAGCCTTTTTAAATTATGTAAATAGGTACTAGCTGTTGCCTACAACTTCCTCTGCTATCCAGGATGAAAAGTAGCTTACTTCCTTTTCCAGGTCATGGTCTACCCATACATGTGCCAAATTTCATCGAAATCCGTTTAGCCGTTTTAGCGTGAAAGTGTAAAAAACAAATAAACAAACTGATTTTCGCATGTATAATATAATAATTAATATAATAATAATTAAGTTGATAATTAATAATAATAAAAATAAATGCCTTAATTTTGGAGAGACTATTGATTTGTTTTTTGTTTCCAATAAACGATTATATTTTTTTTTTTTAAGAACCTACCAAGGTACCTAATGTACCTACTGTTGAAAATGACTAATTGAGTACGTACCTGTTGCGAAATAATTCAGTTGTATGATGTGGATTAGATATTCTCTATTTATAGAAAGATACGTACATGAGGGGCTTTTGGCTAAGTAATAATAGTCGCACGGGTCGATTGATCAGGTTAAGCTACGCTTGCCGCGGTTGGTCCGTGGATGGGTGGCCATCTTCACACATACCAAGACCCCTCCGTGCATCGGAAAGCACGTTAAGCCGTTGGTCCCAGCTGTCATTCGTGGATCTTTGACAGTCGTTACGCTTTGCAAATGCTTTGGTTCTAAAATATGGGATTTATACGTTGCTTACCTAAGTCAAGTAATGATAACCAACTGTTTAAACATACATTTTTAAAGCAACGTTTATAAATAAACCCCGTCATGGATACGTTTTGATCCATAGATCTGAAAATAATGGAAGAGAATACTCACAGACACCATTGGAATTACAGAATTAAATGTAGAAATCAGAAATTAGTATGGTTGATGTTGAAAAGTTGATGATCTTTGAACCCATTTTACGCTTATTGGTAATTGACTACTGGTTATCCACGAGTATTAGGTAGCTGTTGATAAATATATTAAAATTTTTTTATTCGTTTACTATTATAAGCTAATTAATTAAAATTACAGAACTGAATGTAGAAATCAGAAGTTATACTATAAATACTCAATTTTATAATTTCGTATAGTGTTACAAGCTTATTACAATTACATAGCTAAATAAAGAAACCAGAAGTCAGTACGGTAAAAGTTGCTGATCTTGGTACCCATTTTCAGCTGATTGGTTAAGCAGAATAATTAAAATACATGTTCAACACCACACAAACAATTTTTTTCCCAATTTTTCTTTATTTGTTTCTTTTCTTTATGTTAAAAAACAATCCATTTATCAAAATAATAACCACCTCTAGCCCGTAATAACCATTTATTAAAATAATCTTAAAACTAAAATGCGTTTAATCAGTGTTACGTATATCTTTAGACAACAATGGTCTATTTAATCATTAACCTTCAAATAATTTATAATAATTGAAATATAAACATGCTTAGCGGACACATATAAAACATATCATGAATTGACAGACAAGGCACAACTTTAATCATTGGAAGTATAGTGTGCAACTAAAATTGCGCATACGCATAGTCAACCTATAATGTTATCATGGTAATTCTATACAATCTTGGAATTGCCGTCAATAGGTCGGAGCTGCCGAGACGTCATTTTAAACACAACTGCCAAAAATTAGGTTGCAAGAACAGAGTAAAGATGTCTGTAAAACTTTAAAGTGAAAGAATAATTCGGAACTCCGGGATTAACAAGGAGTACAGTTATATGCAAAAAAATCCACGAATATTAATTAGGTAGCTGTTGATAAATGTCAGAATTTAATACTTTCGTAGTTTTGCAAGCACATAATATTACCTATAACAATATTACTGTTCATATTCTTTTAGTACATTTTCCCAGAACTGTACTTCATCCCTATATGGCGCAACACCCGGAGTTAGGACGTTTCCAATGTCCAGATATTCTTGTTTTTCAAGAGTATACGGTGCCCATTTTGCGCCCAAGGAGTCGTCAGGAGTCGGGTTCCTGAAATTGTAAAATATTACGTTTTTTGAGAATAGCGTACGGTTAATCTTGGTTTTAAGCAACTATAAAATGCGATTCATGAGTTTTGGATACAGAGTAGCGATTAGGTTATCACATTTATCAGCGGTTATTACAAGTTGTTATTAGTCTGTTAAAATATTTATACAAACAATTTTCCTGAAAATTGGCACGAAATAAACCACTCTTGATAATAAGGCACTCTTAACACTCGCGGGGCGATAGTATTAACAATTCAACACAAACTTTGTGGTACAAGTATTGTCACCAAATAATCACAAATTAAGTTTAATGTTGTTAAATACTCAAACGAAAACGTTATGTAGAATAAGTGGTTTCAATCAATGTGATACCTAATCGCCATACTGTACATTGCTGAAAGGTCCTTTTAAGACAGAACTGTGTTTAAAATAAAAAAATATATTATTGTACTGTATTTTCGGCGCTGACTTACCCATATTTAGCAAAATTGGTCCATAGTTTAGTTGCTCTGTCAATAAGTTGGAACGTATTAGAACTAGTATCTACCTTGGTTTCCATCAATTTTGCTTCAAAAAGATACCTCAAATCATCAGCATGGCAAGTAACTGGTTTACTACCAACTAATTCACCAAGCCCCCTTAAAAGGACGAAAACGTTTCTCTCAGATTTACAACAAGTAAAGCTTGTTTTTCTTCGCAGGAGCAACGAGTTTAAGCCACTGTATCGTAGGCAATATGAACATCTGCATAGAAAGGAAATTCACAAATTTATCCCAGTCATCGGGTATCTTGATCTGGTTATTAAAATAAAACTTTCTGATCTTCTCTCCCAGTTCCAGCTGCTGATTCATCGACAGTTTGTATGACAGGAGTTTAGGAATAAATGTTTCTGGGAAGTTTCTCGCTGTTTCTAATGCCTTCTTGGTATTCTCCACGCTCAGCAAATTGATAAGACCTTCATCTGAAGTAAATCCGGTCATAATGTCCACTCCTTCGTGAACACCGTTGGACACGACATCGACCATGTCTCCATAAAAAAATCTCTCATTATCACCAATTTTTTTTTCATCACAAATACTAAAAAAGAAGTCTATACCAATACCAGCCGTTTGTGCTTCAGATAATGTTATAGGTACTGAAGCACCAACCAGTGATTCAATCGGTTGATTTTTGAAGAATTCATATAATTCCTTGTCATCCTCTGAGTAGCATCCCAGTTGTCTTGCTAATGCTAAGGCTCTCTCGCGAGGTTTTGGAGATACAGCCAATCACAAAGAGAACTACCGCTTTGTGCTATAGCTCTCTTGAATAAACCCTTTGACATTGGAGATATCAATTGGTAACTAATACTGGCTCCACCAGCACTTTCACCAAATATAGTTATGTTTTTTGGGTCACCACCGAAGTTGGCAATATTTTTATTGACCCACCTTAGGGCTTGCACTTGGTCTTTCATGCCAGCATTGCCGGGTACTTCTGGTGTGTTTAGGCAAAGAAAACCAAGTATTTCAAGTCTGTAGTTGATTGTGACAACAACAACACCTTGTCTCATAAGGAACTCAGGACCATATAAGTCATCGTCACTGCTACCACAGGTGAAGCCTAATCTGTGTAGTATCCAAAACATGACGGGGAGAGGCTTGTTAGATTGGACCTCTGGTGTGTATACGTTAAGATATAAGCAATCCTCTGAACCTGATCTACCACTTTTTGTGAACATGTCGTATTGGTAGCTTTCGGTCCGAACGCCTTGGCGTTACGAACTCCTTCCCATGGTTTTGGTGGCTGCGGTGCCTGTAAAAAATAAAACAATCAAGCTGTGTTTTATAGAACCAACTGTGTACAACATTTAGAGTTGATCGTTAATCATGAGCCATGTCTGGGCAAGTAGTTTTTAACTGACTTCCAAAGAGGAGGAGGTTATAATGTTCGACTTTATATGTTTATTTTTTATTTTTTATGTACGTTCACCGATTTCTCCGTCAATTGTGGACCGATTAGTTTTTTTTTTTTTTGTTTATTGCTATACTTTCAAGGTGGTCCCATTGCCATTAAATTGGAATCTGATGAAACACAGTGACGTGACGTGAGACACAGAAAGTTCAGCGGCTATCTCTCTCAAACTTGAATGAGGATTTTCAGTCACTATTTCCTACACTTTTGGGATGTTCACTTTAGTTGAAGACGTTGATGGCCTACCAGGGCGAGGCAAATCTTCCAGCATATCTCAACCGCTTTTGAACGCTTTGTACCACTCATAAGCACGTGTTTTTGATAAATTTGATTTACCAAGCCTTCTGTAATATTTTCAGTGACTTCGAAAACATTTTGCATTGGCGATGCAAAATTGAAGACAAACTCCTTGTTCGATGTTTTTGTCTAATAGGAAATTCGCAATACACACTAGATTATGATCTAACTAAAAACAGCACTGTTTTTAATCTAAATGATAGGTGCAACTCAAACTCCGCGCCAAATAGGAAAACGGTACCAATCTAACAAAAAAAAAAAAAAAAAGTATTTGGAACCATAATCCGGTTTAAGGTTGCTGCAACGAATGTTTACCATAAAAATTCGCATTAAAATTCAACGTCCAAGTCCTTACTTAAACAGGCGTTTCTGACTAATCGTCTCCTTGACATTTCAAAAGTGTCTGTCATTGGTTTATAACTGCTTTGAGTTTTAGTTAAGTGCAGATGGGTATTAGTTTCACAATGAAACCTTTCTTACTTACCTCCTAAAAACAAATCATAAGTAACGTTCCTAATGCACTCCGCAGCCAAATTTATTCGACCATTCAACGTGATTAATAGATATGGTACACCCACAAGTAACACATCATCAATCGCCACAAATGGTAAAACGAAGACGCAAGAAACGTAACAAAATGGAAATTGGTGTAATTTGTTCTGGTCATACCGTGAAACACCCGTTTCCTTCGGTCTATCCGCAATATCAGCGGTGTTGCCAACTTGCCAATGTTTTTTTCATGGACTTTTCTTTTCTTGACATGAAACAAATCTTTTCATTGATTTGAGTAGCGAATGTAAGTGGAGTATGTGTTTAATATTGTATAAGTTTCAATAAGGTATATTAAGGATAATCTTAGGTCAATTCCCGTAATAAAAAATGTTCAAAATCTAGTAGCAATCTCGTCTCAGCGATAATTTATTTCAAAAACTTATCAGAAATGTAGGGGAATTAGATTTATTTTTGATAGATGGAGACAGATTAGATTGTGAACGTTTTTAAAATACGCGAAACACCCCTCTGACGTGAACCCCTTGCGCGGAAGGCAGCTTGATCCCTAGTTTATAAGGACCATCAAAAATGAAAAAAAAAAACCTTAACGTCAATTTCAGGTCGCTCCTTATCCGGTTGACATCGTAAAGTTAAAATGAAACAGCCCAAGAATGTAATAACGAAGAAATAAAGTAAAGATCTAATATAGAGCAATAAAATACGTATCTTGGACTCTCTGATTGATTTGGGTTTGTTTTTTTATTCTGATCGTAACGGATTTGATAAAATAGCGTCAGTCTTTTTGAGGTTAGGGACACGGCTTGACGGCTCGAAGCACAGAACAGATAAAATATCTGTTCTGTGGCTCGAAGTTTAAGATAAAAAGTTTACTGTATTCCAGGTTATCAAGGTTGTCTGTAGGAAAAGTAAATGACAATAATAGTTAGTTGTTTACACTACGTTCACAGTTATTTTATCTAGAGGATTTTGCATCAAAAACAAGATTGCTGTTGTGTTTCAGCCACAGACAAGTCTGTCGAAATCATTGTGATCTTTATTCTCCATAATATAAGGTTGCTGCTGTCAAATAACTGTGAACGGACTGCAGTATTGTGTCATAATTGGTAGTATACTAGTATGTCATATGCTACACAAGTATGTAGTATGCTATACGATTATGTTGGTGACTGCCTCATTATCGTTGAGGTTTTGGTCACCCTATTACTGAGCGCTGGGTTTTGAGCAGAGAGGTTTTTTCTTGGAAATTTTCAGTAGTAGCCTGGACACTAGATTTGTGCCCGGTCAGTGGCACCTTCCCCCCCTCCCTCCCTTCCTTCCTTCCTCTTTCCCTTCCTTTTTCTTCCTTCAGTGGGTCCTTTCCCTTTATCCTTCCCTATTAAATGCGCCATGAGAAAAAAAATAACTATATGTTCATCTGTTGTATTTATGTAACCTAATAACATAGACTTATAAAAAAAGATGGACTCTACGCCACGCATATTGAAGGTGAAGCACAGTAAGTATGCCGAGACCGCTTGTACAAACACGCCTCACTGCCTCAAGCCTCACTCAAATGTGAGCATTTACATCATAGTATGCCGACCGACCGCCATTACGTGACACGACAGCTTCAATCATTAATCACGCACACATATATCAGTACGGTGCTTCACTTTCGATATGCGTGGCGCGAAGTCCATCTTTTTTTATAAGTCTATGCATAATAACTAATCAACAACTTCGTATACAGAGCATGAGTTACATACAGAGTAGGGCCAAAGTTCTCGGCTAATTTGGTATGATTCAGGTGGAAAGTTGGGATTGTGAGAAAAGCCTTAGTTGAATTGTGAAAGCCGATATGAAAGTCTGACTTTTTCTGCGGTCCGCAGATGCAGATGACGATCTCTTTTAGAAAGTACATTCAATTTTCTTCCGTAGATAATAGCTTAAACTGTCGAGGCATTGAAGTGACATCAGCATAGTAGAAACTGCACGAAATAATGATTCTTATCAAGAGTTACTCAAGGTTCCTAATTATTTATCGAATTACAATTACAATTACACCTGTCTTTTTTTACTAAATATAAATTATGTTTTTTTAGCAAACTGCGCGACCAGTAAACGAAACTGTGCGAGACAGCAAAAATAGTATTGTTATTCAAATGTATCTTTGTATTACATGTGAGATTCGTTATACCTACCCTCGAAGCAATCTAACGACTATAGTCGGACTTTTAATTAGCTGCAGTAAAATGACAGCACATGACATGTGTTACTTAAATGACTGAAATTGGCGTCTTTTTGTTTTTTCGCGGCCATCAACCAAATTTTGTTTTTCTAGTACAGGGGGCCTAAAAAGGCCACTTTGGCAGAATCATAAAACAATTCATATCACGCAATTCATCTGTTTGACAGTTTCACACCTATATATCCCTAAAGGGTTAGGCAGAGGTGTACCTATATCATTTTACGAATCTCCATACAAAACTGTCATACAGATGAAATTGCGTGATATGAATTGTTTTATGATTCTGCCAAAGTGGCCTTTTTAGGCCCCCAGAATAGTGTAACAAACGAAACTTATTTGAAATGCATGTCTCTAAACGCAGTCCGAAATGAGTTATTAAGAAGTGTAATTTTATTGCAGCTAATTATAAGTTGGAGTATAGATGTTTGTATAAAAATACACGTCATGTCTATGAACTCGTCTAGGTCGTGCGATGGTTCAAGGCTAGGTTTTGTTTTTGTATCATCATTTCCGGAAACTTTTTGTGAATAGTTGTAAAATATTCCTAAGAATGGAACTGAATTTGAATGGAAGATAATGCCTCAAAACAGAAGAAGAACTAGCAGGGGATCGAGGAGGCCACGCCCCTCCTCGATCCCCTGCTAGTTCTTCTTCTGGGGGGACTCAGAGGATCAGACCGGAATAAATAAAAAAATCAATATAGTACCTACCTTATATTACCTTTCCGGTTTTTCTTGAACACAGAAGTAAGTCCGTTTTACATACGAAGTGGTACAGGTTTTTGACGAGCAAAGCTAATACATTATTTATTATTTTTTAACCGACTTGCAAAAAGGAGGAGGTTATTTATATTCGACTTTATGTTTTTTTTTTTATTATTCTTGATTTCGTGTCTTTTTAGAATATACAATAAACTTTTTAGTTTATGCAACTTGACAAAACATAAATATTTCTTTATTACTATGTAGTATTGATTTAGGTATTAAACTCATAAATCTTCCAGAATACATTTGCTAAATGATGATAAAAACTCTAGTTTTCTAGATGACCAACGCGATCAAATAGACAAACACGAAAAACAACTTTAATTTATTCTGTGTTCAGATAATAGAACTTAATAAACCAGAAGTTATCTCAGCATCAATCAAAACATCGATCAACATTCAACCAATTATTCAAAAAGAGTAGATACCTACTTACCGAATGAAAACAAAACGCCCTCTTTGGGAACCGCTGTAAAAAGCTCCGAAGGTATCAGGAACCCAGCTATACATCTTGAGTAGAGACACCGCCGGTAATGTAGGTCGTATATCTCGGAGAATCTCGACGACTATATCCGCGGTTAAGCAGTAGCCATCCTCATAAAGGATGAACTGCGAGATGCCATTTAAAAAAAAAAAAAAAAAGACTATATCCGAAAATAATATGCTCTCTTTGGTAAATGCCTGTGCACACCTTCGAGCTAAGATAGAGATATAAGACCTATGGCAGAATCTTTGAAGTGAAAAATCAAAAAATAAAAAAAGTTCGCTAAATTTTGGCTTGACTTATAAATATGGCAAAAAAATACGGCTAAAAACCGAAGGAACTATCTAGCTTGAAATCTTTTGTAAAGAGGTTTATTATACCTACTGCTAAACGTAAACACAAGTCTCTCGAGCGATTCAAATCAGGGGGTCTACTCCCTAACTCCGTCCGTCCGTCCGTCGGCCCGTCCGACAGTAGCCCGATACGACGGTGTGAACCCTACTCCCTAACGATTTCGGACTCATCAGTTTCAAACGGAATCATAGACAATTGTCGTGAACGAACGACGCATGGCGATACAGTTGCACTATTTTACCGGTCGATTACCGGTTTACTTATTTTGTAGTTTTCTAGCTTATTAAACAAAAATTAATACTTTTGTCGTTAGAAAATGACCACATTTAAAAAATATACCTTTTATTATGTCTATAAATATAGAATTGAATTATTTTTGCCATTTTTGTCTGGAAACTGGCATCATCCTGTTATCCTTTGCCTGTTTACTTTTTTGAAGGAAATTTTATAATGAAATGTCAAAGGCCGCATTCCGAATTTAGTTTGTCTCATCGTCTCACATGCGTTCCGATTTAGTTATTACGATTATGACAGCTAAGAACTGTCAACAATTCGAAACGCTCGTGAACGCGCTCACAGTGATACTCAATGTCAAAACGATATTATTACAGTATTTCTTTGTATAAACACCACATTTCTTCTTCAGTTCTTCTTCTTTAGTTAGGTGGCGACTGTCAGCCAGAAGAAAAAAAAATACCTCTACATTTAAAAATAATTTTGACACAACTAAATCGAATTTGACAATCGCGACACCACGTGGAAAATATTTTATTTTGTTTTTAGAAGATATTTAATTTTTATATGGAATTTTTCTCTTTTTGTATGGAAAATATTAAAAATTATTACCTACGTGTTGAGTTTTAGGGGTTTACGGGTTCTATAAAGGGGGTCGAAATTTTCATTATTTTTACGATAGGACACACCGTTTTCGAGATATAAGCAAAAGAAAAGAAAAAAGATACAGTACTGTTTTTGTTGGTGTGCCAACTAATTTTACTCCACACCTTTTTAGTCGCGATTAAAAATAGTCAGATTTAATTAGAAAATCTAATCGTTATCGCGCACGCTAATTCTGTACGGGTTTAGGCACGCTCAAATTCCTGTAAAGCTTCTTTAATATTTAAAAAAGCAGTCATACTTAGTTTGAATTCTTTTAAATTGGTAACTTTCGTCGACAGCACGAGAACTATTTTGATGTCGTTTCAACTGACATAAATATCCGTCAAAACCAGTGTCAACGTTAATTGTTCGGACGGGCTAAAACACATCGGGAGTAGGGACAACTATCAAATCGCGTTGTCATTCATTCTTCGCTCGGGCCCCGAACGAATCATCCGTCCGTAGGGCATAGGGAGTAGGAAACGCCCGTAACGAAGGCCGAAACGACGGACTTCGTGCTTAGGGAGTAGACCCCCTGTTTTGTATAATGAGTGCAGAAAAAAACAAAAGCGAAACAGTTTTAAAACACGTCCTCTTAAATAAAGCATAAAATCCTGCTCGTCGGACTTTTAGGTTATTTTTTTTTGCCGTCAAAATACGACAGTGTTTACGCCAATTGCATACATCAAAGCATTGCTATCATTTAAAGCATATTTTTTGTTTTCACGCGGTTTGGTAAAAGCTTGTCATTATCAAACGCATTTTAATAAAGGAATTTCTTCGAATTTCGTGTCTCACTTCCAATATCTATGTTCGTCTCACGCTAAGAATTTGCGTTCTTCTAACAATCTTCTCCTACTTTGTCCTTCTCATACTTCTGACTTTGTTCATTCCTCCTTTCATATTCAGTCCATTCTTCTTTGGAATGCGCTTCCTCTTGATATCAGGACGGCTACCAGTCGGTATGCATTTAAGCGGAAATTGCAGAGTTATTTTCATAACAAATAGCGTAGAGTCATCTCAACATCTCTTTCTCTTGAATTTGTATGTATATATATTATAAGTATATGTATATTATATATGTGTATATAAACTATTTATGTATTTGTGTACCTAGTCTTAATATTTTTTTTAATCATTGTTCCTCAACCAAAGCACCTGCCATCTAATCTCTTCACCACCCTTGGTTGACTGGTAGAGAATGCCTAAGCCATTAAGTCCGCCTTTGTACCTTTTTAAATAAATAAATAAAATAAATAAATAAATTTCCATTTTTCAATCATAATAAACCTACGTCATGCAGAAGTCATGTTGATTCAGTGAAACGGGATATTGCGTAAAACACTAACAATAGGAATTGCTTTAATTTTGACAGTTCAACAAGGCCTGAATTCCTGTTACGCTGACGTCGGTCGCGTACGTCGGTCGCGCGTGTGAATATACTTTCGTGTTCTACACACTGCGACGCTGACGTCAACGGCGGCGGCGCGTATGTTGGTACTGACCGTACGCGACAGACAGCGACGTCAGCGTATCAGGAATTCAGGCCTTACGTTGTTGAGCAGACAATTATTATTTTGAATATATGAAGCAATAAATTAGCAATATTCTTCAAAATTATGCAGATTGCGATTGATAGTGTGTTAGGTAATAAAGGTATAGTTTTAACTTTTACAATGTACAGTTTCATTCATGCCCTTATAATTACTATGTGAACGTTGTAGGCCTTGTAGGCTGTAGATTTGTAGACCTTTTATTTTTATTTGATTAAGTACCTGGTACTTGTTGACAGGCCTACGCTGTCCTCCCATACCTATTCATTCTGCAACTTGAAAACATTGTTTTAAAGCCAAGCCAATTATTTTAAAAGAGTAACAGTGGAGTTTCTTGGCGGCTCTTCTCCATAGGAAACGACCAATTGGAACAGTGCACCTAGCTTCTGACGTTTCATAAGTGCCCATGTAGGTTTATGTGAAATAAAATATTTTGATTTTGATATAATTATTAAATATAATTTTGTAAGCATCTTATCGCTTTCAGTCTGCCATAAAGCACCCCAATCCCCTGATTGCGGCT
This sequence comes from Gortyna flavago, assembly GCA_963669345.1. Classification (NCBI taxonomy): domain Eukaryota; kingdom Metazoa; phylum Arthropoda; class Insecta; order Lepidoptera; family Noctuidae; genus Gortyna; species Gortyna flavago. The sequence goes on from OY770129.1 coordinate 16,295,316, forward strand.
GCCTCCCGATACACTCCCTCCCGCATAAGTAGGATTCGCCGACCAAGGCATACCCTCACTATGCCCGACGACGCCACTACCCTCCTCCAGGAGAGCAGTAAGGCCACGAGTACTCTCAGACGACAACACAAACACAAGCTCAGACATCCGTCCTTCCGTCCTCGCCGCCGAGGCCCGTCGCGACGTCCCGCACCATCACCGTGCCCGCCCCGACCCTTGCTCGAGCCAGCCCGCGCAGCTGAGCCTGTAGTTTTAAATTCGCCCCTAAACACTAATAATAATACCGATCCAGCCTGTCCCTTGCTGTCCTCTTCCAGCGACGCCCTGAGCCGAGGTCCGAACCCCGCAGGGGGTTGCCCTTAGCGCTGTCGCTTAGTTTTTAAGTTATTGTTTGCCCTGGCTGGAGGCCTTAATTCGAGGCATCCACAGGAAAGTCCGGTTAAGCAGTAGCCATCCTCATAAAGGGTGAACTGCGAGATGCCATTGTTAAAAAAAAAAAAAAATATCGCTTTCAGTGAACATCTTACTTAACAAAGCTAGGAAACGATTGTTCTTACCTACAAAGTTGCTTACGCTTAGACAACCGTTTTCTGGGTGAATTTTTTGCTAATGTATCAAATGGAATTTTCTGAAATAAAGTTACCACAGAATAAATAATGGTACTTAGGTGTTACTTAAATTCGCATTACCTATTAAACGTCTTCGGGAAACAAGATCTCCGCAAAATCATTTTTTTTTGTCTAAAGCTAGACACCATAACACGCTTAGTTTTTCAAATGAAATCAAAATCGTTTATATGCTTATAATGTGGTAGGTACAAAAGATGATATTATATAAAATCAAAAAAGGAACATAAATAATAAAAAAATGATTACAATGTATTTCTGAAGTGGTAGGACCGACCTGATTTTTTGTTGAGAAATTCGCCGACAGATTTTTTTTTCGTTTATTATGTATATTTTATGTAATTATAATAAAGGGAATTCAGTCAACTAAAGAAATACCTACAAATTAATCCACTCAAATGATTAAAATGAATGCTGAAAAGATGAATGCACAGGGCATTCATTTTATATTAAAACTGCATAATAACACATATTTTGTTGGTCATTCGATTCAATCAACGTCAAAGGCATCGCTGTTTTAAAAACTTTATTTGTTGCCACGATGCGCTATTATAATTGTCATTTACCTAAAACTTTGCTTCTTACCCCAGCTTAAATAAATGGCAGTCATTTTGCATTAATTAAGAATACACAGATAATATAATACTCTAGTAACCTAGGTAATCTACCTGAAACGTGTTTATTTTGCGGTCAGTTTTTATTTCTTTGAATAAAGACCAAATACAGGTATGCAAAATTGTTAATGGATACCTACTGATAAATTGTTTTGTGCGCGGATTTCTTTTTAGTATCTATTATTTTTATTTGTTCTTTTATATAATTAAGATTGATTTATGCACTCCGATTTGTATGTTGATGATTATTGTTTTTGTAAAATTCTAAGACATGTGACATCTACCAACCCGCACTGGGCCCGCGTGGTAGATTATAGCCCACTCCCTTTCGAAGAGAGGCGGCCTGTGTCCCAGCAGTGGGAACACTATAGGCTGATTATGATTATGATTGTTTTTGTTTAACTGATTTGTAAAATGATGATGTTATTATAAGAATATTTAGGTATGCAGGTATTAAAACTTTAGGATTCGACTGTATTATCTACCTTTATTTAATTTTCTAGCCTAGGTTTCTTACCGTTTCAGATAGATTATTATGCTTCATGATTTTTCAAGCTTCTGACGATCCTTAACGTGTCAAAAATCTACGAATTACAGCCGGGACCAACGGCTTAACATGGCTTTCCGAGGCACGAAGGGGTCTCGGCATGTAAAGATGACCATCTTCTCATCCACGGACCAACCGCGGCAAGCGTAGATTAACTTGATCGATCGATCCGTGCGGCTGTTATTACTTAGCCACAAACCCCTCCTTAGCCACAAGCCACAATAAAATGAAATGGTAAAAAATGTCGAAGTGCATACATAAATCAGTCGATAAAAGATACACTTGCAAATATTTAGTACCTGCATAATTATAAGTACCTTCAATATTAATCATCATTGAATATGATTTAGGTATGCATGCAAATCAGATACAAACAAAAACAGAATTCGATCTTTAATAAATTAAAAAATATTTGTGATAAAAAATCGACAGACATACTCAATTATCCTGTCCACAACTTTCAAATGCAGGGGTATTCTGTAAAAATTCTCAGGCCGTCATCGACAAAAATGTCTACGCGTTTCTTTTCTCACCACCCTTCTACGTATTGCCAACCTTATTCAGGAAAAATGCAACTAGGACTGCGTCGTTTTTCATCGCCGGCGCTCACCTTAATTTGTATATGAATTAGCCTAGTAATCAGATCGCTGATTGCAATTTCCTTAACGTTCTATGTGGTTAGAAGAGAATAAAATTTTGGGGCGGGAGTTAGTAGTTTGGTAAAGCTACGGTTTCCTGGAAGGCTGTGTCCACCACGTAGCGTTCACAATTTACCGGTGAATGACATAAAGCTGGCATGAAATGAGTTGGTGTCTTGGTGACTTTCGGGTTCTGACTACCCGTAATTTCTGTCAAAGATCTATGAATGACAGCCGGGACCAACGCCTCACCATGCTTTTCGAAGCACGAAGGGGTCTCAATATGTCACAAGTGCTCTCTAAAAACCTGAACTTATTATAAATCATGCAAAAAGAGAGCACTGTCAAGTATGTATGTACTCATTGAGTTTTATATTATTAAAACAAGTAAGAATGTGCAACCAATATTGCTTTGGGTCTCCTTTTAATATTAATAGATAATGACTATGACTAAAAAAACTGATCGGTGCACAGTTAGTTACATTTTCTCTAAATAAAATTTAATTGATGAGAAAATTAATTATCATTTTTTATTTTTTTCGTGATTTTTTTCCCAGCTGTGCGGGGCTGAGACAAATCAAAGATAATAAAAATCTGTCCAGCCGTTCTTGAGTAATAATTTTATAAATGATGTAACTAACCCGACTTTGTTTTATTTAACATTAAATTCTTCGATACCTAACTGCATTCACTCGAGTTACGATGTAGGTGTAAAAGTAAATTCAGATTCACTTTCGATTCAGACTTGCAACACCACTTTCATACGTCGTTGACCGCCTCAAGGCGAACAGCAACATTTCTTTTGTTTACGTTTGCGCATTTATGTTGTACGAGAATGCGAAGAAATTGTAAGTTTGAGTTTATATAATATATTTTTTATTGGTTTTTGAAGTGTTAGTTTTATTTCTCTTGCGGATTGGTTTATATTATTCTAGAAAGCAATGTTTCTCCGATTGCAGCGTACAGCGCGGTGATGGTCGTTCTTTTTCGTGTTGATTTAATTTATCCAATATAATAAATACAGTTAATAAATAAGTCAATTCATCTTATCGTGTCTTAGTAGTTTATATTAGCTGATAACCGCGGATCTCCTCGATCGTAAATCATACCACGGGAATGCACTACTGAGATAAAAAAGTATGCAAGCTACTAACCCAGTTTTTTTTTTTATTAAGTATACACAGCAGTGCTGCTGGGGAGTTTGTTGCGCTACTTCTCTCCAGCGAAAGCACTAGGAAGTGAAGGGCGGGCGTTTTGGGGGAATGTCTTTTGAAGTTCGAAAATTGCTGATTCTCAGCCTAATTTGAATAAATGACTTTTGATTTTGCTAAACGAAACCTAAGTTATAGCGCGGGCGGGCTATTATATGGGATGCGACGCGGTGGGTCGGCGGCAGCGTCCGAAATTTCACGCGGACGAAGTCGTGAGCAGAAGCTAGTCTATTAAATAACAGGCACAAAAACAAAACATTATTCTACAGATGCTCTTTTATTTCACACCAACTCAAACATACTTAGCAAATGTGTCGTGACGATCAACATCTCTTTTTTCAGTTTAACTCTCACATTCGCCAAGTGTGCAGCATAAAATATAACGTGAGATAAGGAACTTCGTTTCAAATCAAATTGTTAATTTGCATAATACAGTTAAAAAAGATGTTACAAATAAATATAAAGTACACTGTATACCTAATAAAGTGTGCAAATATTTATAATGAAAAATAGTAAATAAATAAAATAAATATAAAATTTATAAATATAAAAACAAAAATATAATAATATTGTATAGGTAATTATTATCAATAATATTAGTATGAATTTTAGTAGCTCACTTTGCGTTATCTATTAGTAAGAACCAAAAATAAACGAAACTTTTAAAGTTATGTTCTGAGGCATCAATATAAAGTCTGAAAAGTTTCAGTCTAGTGTGAGAAAGTGCAATTGGATTCCTATCAATATTCTGTTCCGAGCAACGGACATCTGACCTTATCGTTCTGACAAATCGGAGATACTGGTAGTTGAACATGAGAGCAGTTGTTACACATTTTTCAGATGGAACTGCCTGCGTCGATTGTCATTTATTCATCAGACTTCTGTGTGTAAAAGTACCGACAATCCAGGAATTGAACAAGCCAATCGATTGCAGCCGCTTCCTAAGTATTGTTAGATTCCGGGTTCTAGCTATGTAAAAGGAAATGCATATAGACTTGCATTTCGATAATTATTTAGCATAAGTCACTTTTATAATAAAAAACATTGTCTGGGGTTGACTCTCAAATCTTTTTTATGAAAATAATGATGAAATAGTGTTAATCTCTCTATTTATGCCATTAACTTATCAAACATTAATGGAGGTTAAATGAGAAAGCCATGCAGGTTAAAACCTCTACAGTGTCAAGATGTTTAACTCTTAGAAGCGTAGTTTCTGCTAAATGCTCTCAAAACGTTAAAGGAAAGCATCGTGAGGAAACCGGCATTTCTATATCAAAAAAAATCGAAGACATGTAACGTCTACCAACCCGCACTGGGCCCGCGTGGTAGATTATAGCCCACTCCCTCTCGAAGAGAGGCGGCCTGTGTCCCAGCAGTGGGAACATTTTATTATGTTGATCTCCTTATGTATGCCAATAACTTATGAAACATTCATGGAGGTTGGATGAGAAAGCCATCCAGATTAAAACCTCTACTAAGCATAATAAATGTGTTGTTACATATAAAAATACACAAAAACTATTACTTACTGACTATTAATGTTGTACGTCATGTCATTTGGTCAGGTTTTAGAGCTCGCGACTGAAGGCCACGGTGACAGCAGCAAATTATTCAATTGAACGAAAATATATTAGTAGCAACGCTCTAGAAATGTATCCTAAACTGTGAGGTGACTAAACGAGACTTCAGCCGACTTAAAATATACATTCGCTCAATCGGTTCATTATTAAAGAGGGTCCCGATGTTAGGTAATCAATAAGAACTACGTTTTACTCCACAACCCTTAATTCGTCGACCAGAGGAGGATAGCCCACGCAAAGCTACCTATTTAACGTTCTGCTCTTCGAACGTTGCGTCCTTTTAGGATTAATTTATTGATAGTAAACGGACTGCTTTTAATTTAAACAAAGAAATACATCCGAGTCAAAGTCACGACGGACAAAATTTGACTTTAAAAGGCACTTTTGAAAGTCAAAATTTACAAGCAAATAGAATAGATTCGAATAGAATAGGCATTACAGGTATTTGCTCCTTTATTTTTTACCTAGTTCCCAACTGCTTCTTTTTCTTCTTAGAGTGTCGCAATAATAACACACACACACACACACACACATACACACACACGCACACACACACACATACACACATTTATTATTATTTGTGTTTTGTAATTTTATTTGTGTACCTACCTATATTTTGTCTTTTTTTATTTGTAATGTGCGTTTTGTTTTTGCGGAATAATTTTTTTTTTCTCTCTTTTCTTTTTTCTTTAAAAAATATATGTACTTATTTGTTTTTAATTTGATTTTCTCAAAGTTCGCTCACGTCCTCAGGTTTGCAGGCTGTCGCCTCTATCTTGCACCGCATGGGTCGTCAGGCCACTAACTGCTAATTCACACAAACTGTGGAAACACCAATCTATTTCTATCTAGCGTGTTTATAACACAGTCAACTCACGTACATAATGTAGATTCTGTTTGTCACCAATATCACCAGAGTACCAATATTACGTAAGAACCGTAGCAGAACTATTTTCTTTACCTCCGAGAAAAAATTTCCAGAAATAAAATAAATAAACAAGTAGGTACTCATACCCATAATCTTATTCGATCAGGAGAAAAACCACACAATGTTAACAGCAACTAAAAGTATTCATAAACCTCGGGGAAAACACTTGTTCTTATTTTAAAAAAAACCTGCCAAGTGCGTGTCCGAACACGCACAAAGTAGGTTCCGTAGTTGGGATGAATTTATCCCAAGAACAAACTTAATTTTATTGCTGAAAAAATGTTCTCCCATACATCATATACACGGCAGGTGAATTCTCCAACTGCAAATTAAAGTTGGTAATCGAAAAAAAAACTGTACTACAGTTAGACAGACGAACGGCCGGGCCGGCGGCCGAACGAATAATGCAGTGATCCTATAATGGTTTAGTTTTTTTCTTTTTATGAAAGAAAGAAAGAAAATACGTTTATTTGCGGCAAACATGACGCATCAAAAGAAAAACATATATAAAAAAATAATAATAATCATGGGAGAAAACATGCGGAACATACAGTATAACGGTACGGTTCGGTACGGTGTACGGTTTATTGTACGGAACCCTTTATTTTAATAAAATAAGCACCTTTTCCCGGAATATCTTGTAAAAAACAAAAACAAAAGAATCGCTCACATTATTGTTGATAAAATTGTTTATGGAGAGATAGCGTCAGAGTGGTTGGAATGTCAATTTTAATAAGATTTCCCTGTTCAAAAACAATGATCTTTTATATGCCAACTTTTAATGTATCATGATTTCGACATTTCTTGCCAATTAAATATTAATAATAATAAAGAGCAGAGGTGAGAAAAGGAGACGAGGATTATAAAGAGCGTGGGCAAGGTAAATCGACTTTGAGTTGTTTAGGTATCTACATTATATTTTTTGAAGTTAAATAGGTAGCAAATACGTATTACTTGTCCATACCTGTCTTTCTTACGAATCTTACTGTTGCAACCCCTTATGTTTATGTATGTGCTAAATTCTTGTACAATTATGTCAGAACAATAAGGCGGAACTCACTCTACAACACGCGACGGGGCGCGGGAAACGCGGCCCGCACCCCGCGCGTGATTTTTTAACCGACGAAAAAACTGAGGAGGTTCTCAAGTCGACGTGTATATAATTATATATATATATTTTTTATGTATGACCACGCATATTCTTTTACAGAATGGTCCGATTTTAATTGATAATTCTTTTTTTATTGGATAGGGTATACCTCGATGTTGGTCCCATTTAAATTTGAAAAAAATTCCCACCCTAGGGTGGGAAAATAGCGGAGATTTATTGTTCACTCACAGATTTTAATGCTGAGTTGTGTATTACAATTAATTTAAAAAAAACTCAAGATGAATGAGCTAATTAGTAAATTATACCCACAAAAAATTATAAAATAAAAACTTTTTAACAAAAAAATTAAACCACCGAAAAACTGAAAAGCAAAAAATACTAAACCTTTTTTATTTAACCTTAATAACTAAGTTCTTAAGCTAATGTAAGTATACCTAAGTAATTTTGAGTCGGCGCCAAACAATCAATGAACAAAGATCACCAAATTACCTTAAATTTAAAGAAAAGCTTTAAAGAAAAATCAATAAAAAAAGAAAAAAAAATAAAAAAAAAAAAGAAAAGTTTTTGGCTCCGTATCCCGCATCTCGTCACATGGCGCGTTGTAGTGTCACTTAGTGTGAGATCCGCTTAAATTTGTCAATTATCAAGATGCAAATGCCAGTCAAATGTCATCGCAAATTTCTATTTTTAGACCGACATTCGCGATAAGCTCTTGAAAGTCAATATTTGGACAGCTTTGTAAACAAAATTATTTAAATAAATTGTAAGAAGTAACAAAATGTAGAAAACTCGTGGATCTGTTTTGTAGTAGGTACTTACATGAATGTTTAATACTTGTATCTTCGTAAAAAAGTGACATTTTAAACAATAAATTATTTGATTAGGAATACTCACAGCCTGCATCAAACGTCCTTTCTGACTACTTATCATAAAGATATTAATTTGTTACTGTAAAACTAATTAATGCATAATATTAATTTTCGGACCATTTTGCTATTGTAATAGTTAATTTATGTTTCCATAAACTAAGTTCTTTATAAGACAGTTATTACCGCAAAGGTTAGTTACTCTAAACCTAGACATATCTAAGTAACTGTATTTATTTAACTGCTCTTCAGAGAAGCATATAGCGTAATCAGCTTATAATATTCCCACTGCTGGGACACAGGCCACCTCTTGGAGAGTGTGTGGTCCCAGCAGATAAAACATTATAATCTGATTATGCTTTATTAAGATATTCAGACTTTGTAAGTACCATATTTTAGGCCTTATTACAAAACAAGGTTTATATTTAGACCCGGGTTTAAACCGTCGAGTCATTTTTAGGGTTCCGTAACTCAAAAGGAAAAAACGGAACTCTTTGGTATCACTTTGTTGTTCGTCCGTCTGTCTGTCAAGACCCTTTATCTCGGGAACGCATGAAGGTATCGAGTTGAAATTAAAACCATATTACTCAAGCCTGCGGTCCCATGAAGCTGTGAAAAAATCAAAGTTATAAGTTAATGTAAAAAAAGATACCTACGGCCGTTTATGCCGCAAAAAACGCATGTTTCGACACTCTCAAGGGAATCATAATACATAGCCACTAAAAGGTCATGTAGCACAAAGGAAAAAAAAAACGAAAATCGTAAAATTGTAGTTACATTTTAAAAAAACCCGTGATGAACTATTTACATACCTACAAATTTGGACGGAACCCTCGCTGCGCGAGTCCGACTCGCTCTTGATTTTATTTTTTATTAATTAAGGAACTTCATTCCGACACAGCTAAAGTTTGAATTACAAAAATGACAATAAAACTGAGTCTAAGTTATCAATTTTGCATTAGGAACTTTGTGTTGGTCGAAATACAGAAACTGGCTCGATGATTTGAGCTTGGACTAAAGATATAACTCGTTCTGTATTATAACGATGTAAGACTGATTGCTGTATTTTTTTATTAATTGCAACATCTTGTCCCATTATTGTCTGTAACCAACCAACTGTAACTCATATGTAGTCTTATTACATTGTCGGCCATGTTTCGTCGTACTCAAAGAAAACAAATATGTATACATGTTTAGCCGTCGACCTTCACCTGTAAGTATAACTTATATAAACATAACCAACAGCACTTACCCACCTCTCATGCTAAACAAATTACCTACATAATCCCGGTTTTATTATATTTATCATGGTAAGGCAATTTGCCGCTAATGCAGGCTGTATAATCAGAATTATGCGTGGTGAAATGCCGCTGCTTTACCAGAATGCATTTACAACATAGCCCTTGCGAAGCGAGGCTTGAATTTTCACTGTGGAAACATACTAGATTTTATTATGAAGATGGAAGTTTCAAATGCTGTCGCTGATCAAGGCAGTTAAGTACTCACAAGAGTTCAGTCATTAAAAAGCGGCCAAGTGCAAGTCGGACTCGTACACGAAGGGTTCCGTTGTACTATTTAACACTATGTGTTTTTTAATACTTTTGTAAACAAAACACGTTTCTTGTGTGGGGATCGCCTTTAATTTTTTTTTTTCTTTATAAAAGCCATAATAGTACCTACACACTGTGTGAAAATTTCAAGTGTCTACGTATTACCACCTATTACGGTGCTAAAGAGACAGCCCTGTGACGTTTGTCTGTCTGTCATAAGGACGGACAGCGGAGCCTTAAGGCCTGTTCAAACCTAAGCGATATTCGCTTACCATCTGCGGTAGAGAAAACCGAGTGGGTATGCGGTAATATTACTGTTCATACCAAAGCGAATTTCGCTTTCCTTGTGGGTAGAATACTGAGTTCAAGTTTCACTCAGGAAGGTGCACTTCTAGCCACAGTGGCAGCGACTTGAATAGGCCTTTAGGCTACGGTATTTTTAAAACATCTGACGCTACCGACTGCGTATTCATGGTCTGTCTCATCGTTCGAGATCGCCCGCTTGCAGCGTTTAGACTAATGGACGTCGCGGGCGGAGTGCGAGCGATACCCGTGCCAGTGTATTTAATTTACGAATATGGCATTCGGCCATCGTCGGTGACGGACGGCGATCGGCGTGTGGTGCATTTAAGCCCTTTGTATACCTGAGAAATTCCTCTTTTTTTGGCTAAACAAGAAATACTCATGTCTTGGACCAAAATTTAAGTCAACTAGACTTAGGACTGAGTTTTTTGCATCATCATTCAGGTGCTTTTAAACAAACACGCCACTTTATCGTGCGTCCAATAGACACGCGTTGTTCGTCAATTTATCACTTCGTGTATTTACATTATCTTTGCAATATCCGACCTGCTTTTCCATTTATGTAATCTGATCCTACGTGCGTTTATAATTCGACAATGTTCTAAGGAACTTGCATAATATGAACTGAGTATCATAAGGTGCTCACATAGACTTATAAAAAAAGATGGACTCCGCGCCACGCATATCGAAAGTGAAGCACGGACCGCTTATACAAACACGCCTCGCGCTCACATTTACATCATAGTATGCCGATCGGCCGCCATTACGTGACACGACAGCGTCAATCGTCAATCACGCACACAAAGATTCACAGTCCATCTTTTTTTATAAGTCTATGGCTGCTGGTAAAATATTTCTACGTCATTTGTTTTATCCATAATCATTTTTCGGCTATAAAGAGTCTAAAAACTTATGACATGTTTTTTTAAACTATTGGTAGATAATATATGATGCGATCACACTTCGTCTACGATTAAAGATGAAAAGTAGTCTATACGTCCTTACATAGGTCATGGTTTATCTGTGTGACAAAGGAAACCCAGCATGGATTAAGAACGCATATAGAATGTAGGATTGTAGGATACTTAGTAGATATCAAATGTGAAATTTGTTTTTCAGAAAACCATCACCAGAAGCGTCACAACATGCACAAAGCGGCATCATTGCATTATTTCCTTTTAGAATACTTTTAAAGGAGATCATAACCTTATACTAAGTTGAACTCTTAGTCATCAGTGTAAATTGCGCAATTATAATTTTGTACTAGAAAAAAATGTAAGCACGAGGTAGGTCTTTATAAAACACGTTTACACCATCTTCACATTTCCTGTGGACTTTGGCGTGGAATGTTTGAAACACGCAAATGGTATATCTCAATCTGTATAATTTTCGCGCCGGATACTAAATGTTACAAAGACAAAAAATCAATGGGCAATATAGTCCTAGTGTCAAAATGTACAAAAGTCTTAATGTATATGAATGTGCAAATGACAAAAAAAAATTGTGATATAATGCGTAAGGGTCTAATTGTTAGATTGTCAAAATGTACAAAAGATAAAACATAATTGTGCCAAAATGCATCGTGGTCCAATTGTCACACAGTCAGGATTCAAACCCGCAACCCTGGGCTTCGAAGGTAGGATCTTTAACGACTGAGCCTACATACGCCCTAGCCCTAGCTTCAGAATCTTACAGACGCCTAGGTTTTGTCCTACGCAATGCCCGTGATTTCAATAATCCTATTGTCATCAAATTATTATTTAATTGTCTAGTTAGAAGCAAGTTAGAATTTGCTGCTGCCGTCTGGAATCCCCATGAATCCACATATGAATTATTGATTGAAAAGGTTCAGAAAGCCTTTCTGCGTTTTTTATATAAAAAGATTTACGGATATTATCCATTTATGTATCCTACTCGTTTCCTGCTGGGAATGTTAGGATATAATTCCCTTTCAGTGCGTAGAGCCAGAGATCAGATTGTAACAGCCATAAAGGTTTTGAGGAGCATGGTAGATTCCCAAGAGCTACACAATACTTTGTGTACACTTTATGTACCTGACAACTACCTGCGACATAGGCCTACTCGACGACATCGACTGTTCGCCACATCCCATTGCCGCACTGTGTGGCGCGCGCAATCCCCATTGTGTCGCATGCACGGTGCTTTAAACTCCTTAATGGAGACAGTCCCGGAATGTGACATCTTTAATGACACACTCAGGGTGATCATGTCAAATTGTCTCATGTTCTATGAAAGCTACGTTTGTTAGGTAAATAAGTTGTATGTTGTTATCACGTTATTAGATTTTATTTTAATTTCTCTTCTTAAATTTATTGCTATGTATGTTTGATCTCTGATTTGTTATTTGTTTTTGAATTATGTAATATGTTTAGTTTTGTTTTACCTGTTAATTACTGTCATTGGCGCAAGCCGTTGTAATTATAAATTATAAATAAATAAATAAATACACCTATCTACTACTTCCTTGATATCAACATACTTATCTGCACTTGATTTCTAATTAAAATCTCTTCTCGTATTTAATCTCTTTGTGTATAAATACTCCTTGAAAGTCCGATATCCTTGAAAAAGACGATTGAAATGTCATTTTGTCTGTCCATCCATCCTCCCAGAGCAAGAAATTTTCCTTCAATATCGAAGGTAACTGTACTTCTTCGAGTGTTTCAAATTTTGTTGACTTTACTTCAAAAAAGTTTTTTCTTGTCCTATATAATGTTCGTTTTTTAGACGCAAACATAGGGGAACTATATGAATCATCAGAGTCTTCAATCTCTTCATTTTCGAAACATTCTTCAAATATCTCTTTTACTGAATCAAAACTTTCGCACACTTGTTTACATTTTTCAAAATTTTGATGATTTCTGTTGTTCGTTATAGATGGTGAACACGTGTCAGCACACGTAAAAAAAACTTGAGATAAAACACAGATTTTACGACAAAGTCAGCACTTTGTCGTAAAATCTGTGTTTTATCTTTGGAGATTGTAAGAGCCGCTGAACAAGTTTCACGATTAACGCACCTCCATAGTGTTGAGCCACTATGGAGGTGGTGGTTTTCATATGTGCGGTCACATGCACGTGACCGCACATATGAAATTTTTACCTTAAATCAATTGTACATTACAGCTTTAATGTATTATATCATAGCGGCATTTAGGCAAAATTACATTTTGGCACTAGGCAATTTGTACAATTGAACATTACAGCTTTAATGTATTATATCATAGCGGGATTCAGGCAAAATGACACATTTTGGCACTGGGCAATTTGTACATTTTGACACTAGGACTATGTTGCCCATTGATTTTTTGTCTTTGTAACATTTAGTATCCGGCGCGATAATAAGGATATTGCTAATTCATTGCTTCATATGTTCGAAAAATTTAATACAGACACACAATACACACTAATATATAGCAAAATAGCCAAAACCCAAGTATTCGAAAACTAAATTAAATTATTTTGAATGGGTCTATGAACAGCCTTATGAAATATTTCCTATCTTAAATTACCTACGTAACAGCATACTATAAAACACAGTTTAAAAGTTGTTAAGTAAAGTTGTTGCAGCGGGATTGTCCGAAAGGGTTACGGCTGCCCCGGAACATAAAGGGCTAAGGAAGGAACACGGATGGGTTTTAGTCAGTAAGAGTCTGACACTCCCTTCCGCTCCACCCAGAGCGGGAGGGGTAATTTGATGATTTCCCATCCTTAAAAAAAAAAAAAAAAGTAAAGTTGTTCATGTAATTTAAACCGTACTGATGTGGTATTATTAACAACGTAAGATTGTTAATTTAAATATAATATGACGTATTTATTGCACTTGAGTCACGTAAAACTTTTTGGGCTTGTGGCTAAGTAATAACAGCCGCACGGGTCGATCGATTAGGTTAGGCGAGGTTTGCAGCGGTTGGTCTGTAGATGGGTGAGCATCTTTACATACCAAGACCCTTCCATGCCTCAGAAAGCACGTCCCGGCTGTAATTCGCGGCTCTTTGACAGTCGTTACGAGTCGTTAAAAGCCCGAAAGTCTGAAAACCAGTCTTACCAAGGGGTATCGTATTACCCAGTAACTGGGTTGTGAAGATCAGATAGGCAGTCGCTCCATGTAAAATACTGGTATTCAGCTATGTCCAGTTAGACTAGAAGTTGACCCCAACATAATTATGTAGTGTGGAAAAGGCTAGACAGATTGTTCTTTTTAGTCACATGAGAGTCTTTAATTCGGGGATTTTTAACCGAATGAACACCCCAATCGGATTAATACAACCAATGTTTTGATTCTTGTGCCGAGAAACTATAAAATTTATGTTTTACTTTATTAACGAATTTTCATTTCCACATTTTATGAGTAACTCTTTTAATAACAAGCTTGTTTAAATTGTTTTGTCTTATTTTTCAGGTGAACACAATATTCTCCACAATGTCTCCGGGGAATTTCGTTCAGGGGAGTTGACCTGCATACTTGGCCCTTCTGGAGCTGGTAAATCCACACTCTTGAACATACTGGCTGGCTACAAGTAAGTATCTATTTAAACTAAAGCGTAGGCATTTTCCACTGAAAATATAATCGTCAAAATGTATTATGATCCTTATCACAATTTATACAAGGTCGATTTAAAAAAGCTGGCTATTCTTCACAGACGTGACCAGTATCGACATCTAATGACGATAATACCAACTTGTAGTTAAGTGTTCATGGAAAATCACTAATACTCGCAACAAGTTTTCCAATAAATGTCGCAAGACTGACGTTTGATCATCTTTTTACAAGAAACAACTTTTGATTTTTTTTCACATTAAAAAAGTTTATAACATTATTGGCACGTACCTGGACCACTTTTTTCAACTTCGTTAAAAAATATAGCAGAAAATAAAAGTTGAAAATACCTACTAATGGGAAATCATCAAATGACCCCTCCCGCTCTGGGTGGAGCGGAAGGGAGTGTCAGACTCTTACTGACTAAAACCCACCCGTCCTCTGGGCGATCCTCGCAGTGGTGACACCCGGGCGTTTCCTCCCGCCTGATGATGTGCAGGAACCTCCCGAAACATCCGTGTCCGGTGAGGACCTGCGTCAGGCGGTAGGTGAGGGCGCCGTGACGCCTCTCTAGCCACTCCTCAAAGAGGGGCCTTACCGCCGCTATCGCGGCGTGCCCTGCGCTGGGTTGCGACAGTCGCGCTTTCCATGCCGACATGAGATCGCGCCGGAGGTCTGTCCGCTCCGCAGCAATTTGCCGCGGAAGCGGGTTTTCCCCCCGGCGTAGTGCCTCCGCGCGCCACTCATACAGGCGCGCAAGGACTATCGCCTCCAGATCCCATGGCGGCAGTCCGGCCAGGAGGCTTGCCGCCTCGCGCGAGATCGTGCGGTACCCCCGTATCAGCCGTATGGCGACCACCTTTTGGGGCGCGTTCAGGTAGTGGGCGGCTCGAAGCCGCAGTGAACGCGCCCACACCGGGGCACCATATACGGCCATGGACCGCACGACCCCCGCGTAAAGCCTCCGGCAGGAGGCGTTTGGCCCCCTCAGGTTGGGCACAGTTTGGGGGCCAAACGTCGGAAATGCTCGACGAAGTTCCACCGGCTGTCGAGGACGAGACCCAGGTATTTCATCGTCGTCTCGACGCCGATGCGAACCCCTCCTACCGTCAGTTGGGATCCCGATGGTGGCCCGTTCCGAAGCCCATGAAAAGACATGGCCTCGGATTTGTGCAGAGCCACCTCGAGACCCAACTGCCGGATCCTCTCCACGACTATCGCAACCCCGCGTGTCATTGCGTCGGCCGCCGCCTGATGCGACCTCCCCTGCGCCAGGACCAGCGTGTCGTCAGCGTAGCAAACTACGCTGACGCCATCAGGGAGGTCTGCCCGCAGCACCCAGTCGTAACCGATGTCCCACAGGAGCGGTCCCAAGACCGATCCCTGTGGGACACCGCACGACATCTCTCGCCGGTTCCATTCCCCATCGCGACCGGGGTAGATGACGGCTCTGTCCGTCAAATACGCCCCGACTATTCGACGGAGGTAGGTCGGCACCCGGTGATACCGGAGTGCCTACCCAATGCAGCTCCAGGGCAGGGTGTTAAACGCGTTGGCGATGTCGAGGGACACCGCCACGACCACCCCACCCCGGGACACCGCGTCCCCCGTCGTGAGGGCTCTCACGCGCATGATGGCGTCCACCGTCGAGCGCCCCTTGCGGAAGCCAAACTGGCTATCCGCAAGATCCGGCCCCGTCCTCACCAGGTGCCCGACGAGGCGGCCCGCAATCACTCTTTCAAAGAGCTTGCCGACCTCGTCGAGCAGCACGATGGGCCGGAATGCGGACGGAGAGTCCGCAGGGCGCCCTGGCTTCCGAATGAGGACCAGCTTCCCCGTCTTCCAACGGAGTGGAAACTGGCCCCTCTCCATACATGCGCTTTAGCGCCTCCAGTCGGGGTCCGAGAGCCGTCGAGGCCAGGGCCCAGGCTTTACCCGGCAAGCCGTCGGGCCCTGGGGCGGTATTTTTGGCCTTCAGCCTACATACCGACACTCTCAGATCTACCCCGGTCACTTCAGGGATGTCGTCGTCGTCGTCCGCGTGGTCCGCTTCGGGCACCGCAATTGGCGGAGCCATAGGCGGGGGAGTATGCTCCCCCCGTGAAGGGAACAGAGCGCTCACCACCTCCTCCACCAGCTGGGGGCGGAGACTCTGCGTCAGCGGGGGGGCCCAGGTGCGGAGTTTGTTCCGCACCATTTTGTAAGGGCGCCCCCACGGATCTCTGTTCAGAGTCTCCACCATCTCCTCGCGGGCCACATCTTTGGCCCGCTGGACAGCCTCTTGGAGGGCGGTCTTCGCCGCTCTGTACCCCTCGTACAGCTCCGCCTCCGTGGCTTACGCATCCGGAGGGCGGATGCGGAGCCTGCGGTGCCTGGTGTACAGGTGTCGCGCATCAACGCACGCCTTGCGTAACATCTCTACCTCCTGCGACCACCAGTACACCTGACGTCGGGCGCATCCTGGCCGAACTCGGGGCATTGCCACGTCACAAATCTCGGACATGGCCTCCCGGAACCACTCCGCCTCGTCGTTAATGTCGGCAGGCCTGTCTGGTGATGACACCCAGGCCTGCACGATTGAGGCTTCCAGGAGGAGCTCCCGGTCCAGCTGCTTCAGCGCCCACCGCGGACCACTCGGGGTCTGTTGGACCGGCGCGCTAGAGGTCTGGGCGGAGACGTCGATCCGGATATACCGATGATCGGAATAGGTCTCCACCTCCTCCATGACGCGCCAGTCAATTACTCGCTGTGACAGAGCGGGGCTAGCGAACGAAATGTCCACCACCGACTCGCCCCGCATCCGCACACACGTGGGAACAGAACCCCGATTTAGGACGACCAGGCCTGTTTCCAGAGCCCAGTCCTCCACCATCCTTCCCCGCATGTCCGTGCAACGGGAACCCCAGGCCAAATTTTTGGCGTTGAAGTCCCCGAGCACTAACACGGGGAAGGACTGGTTTCCGACGACGACAGTCAACTCTGTTAAAGAGTTGTGGAACTCGGCGAGAGTTCGGCTCGGAGAGAAGAAAACTCCCACTACCACTATCTCTCCGAACCGTGCTGCTACGCACCCCTGTCCCTTCGTGACGCCTTCAAGAGACGGGGTACCGGCGGCAGCCGACGATAATATGGCCACTGAGCCGCTCAGGTCCTCAACCCAGTCATCCCTGGGCGGGACAAAGTACGGCTCAGCGACCACGGCGATGTTAATCGACCACTGCGCCATGCTCTGGAGCAACAAGTCCTGAGCACAGGCGCAGTGGTTGATATTCGCCTGGAGGAGGCGTAATGGAGTCGTCACTTCTCCATTTCAGCCCCCTCCCGGGCCCCCTGTGAGGGCCTCTCCACGGCGCTGACGGCAGCGGCACCGGAAGCGGCGGCGGCAGCAGAAGCGCCGGCGGCGGCAGAAGTGGCGGCGGCGGCAGAAGCGGCGGCGACGGTGACGGTGGCGGTGGCGGAGGCTCCACGATCTTTTTGGCCGCCGTCACGGGGCAGCTTACCGTAACGGTTCGCATGCCCTCATGATCAGGACGTATGGTGCCCGCCTTCACCTGATCGGCGAGACACCCGCCCGTCCTGACGACAGCGGCCACTACCTCTTCCTCAGTTACGGAGTCGTCCAGGCCCAAAATGCGCATGTTTGCGCACTTAACGGGCCTGGAGACTCGAGCCTCTTCCGCGTTAAGGGACGCCCTTAGCTTCTCAGCTAGGGCGTCAGCGGTGGGGCCACTCGTCGCACCAGGGATCTCCAGCATGCGGGCGCCAGTAGCGGTCACCCTATGCCGGAGGCCCCCGGTGATCCCCAGCTCCTGGAGGTCCACCGTCTCCCGCGCTTTTGTGAGCACGTCGCGGTACGTCACTCCCCTCTTAACCGCGTCCGGCTGTAGCGTAATCACTACAGCCGCGGTTTTTGGGGAGCGAAGCCTAGCCGCGACGGCTCGCTCCTTGCGACGCCTCCTCTGCCGCTTCTTCCTCTCCGCCTTGGCCGCCTTTTTCCTCTCCCCGACCACCTGCCACTCGGCGGCGGTCGTGGGAGAAGTGGGAGACTCCTGGGAGGGGCGGGGCGTAGGTGCCGCGGCCTCCACCCCCCTTGCCGGACGTCCCTTCTTCTTATTCCTGGCAGGCGCCGGTTTTGCCGGCGCCAGGGCTCCACCAGGCGGCGGCGCCGGTTTCGCCGTCGCCGAGGCTCCCCCTGCCGGCACCGGTTTGTTCGGCGCCTGGGCCCGGCCGGACGGTCCGGGCTTAGGGGCGGCAGCTGCCGCAGCAGCCGCGTACGAGGCCGCCTTCGTCGGCCCCGGGGCCGTCCTGCCCGCCAGTGGGGGGCGGAGGACAATACCCTCCAGGACGGAGAACCGCGCCTGGAAGGTCGCCAGCTCCTGCCGAACCAGGTTCAAGACCTGGTTCTCCACCGGGACGGGCTGGCTCGCCTGGACGCCACCGGTGACCCTTAGGGCGGCCAGGTCTGCCCGGAGCCTCCCGTTCTCCTCCTGGAGGCCCCTCGTGGCGGCCGTCAGGCGGGCGAGCTCCGCCCGCAATTCGGCGACTTCGCCGGCCGAAGGACCGGCGCAGCCGGCCGCCTCCGCTGCCGCCATGATGGAGGCCGTCGCCGAGACTACGGCCCTGTTCTTGGAAGCTTTGATCTTCTTCAGGGCCACGTCCCGGATCGCGGCCTCCACGACCGCCGCAAACTTGAGTTTGCGGTCCGCCTCGGGGCCACCAACCGTACCGGTCTCATCGCCTGAGGACCCCGAGGCGACCGCGCGACCAGTCTCCCCCTCCTTTGCGGGCTCCTCCGCTCGCTCTGCCGCCTCCCGGGCAGTGAGCCCCCTCCCCTTGCCTCGCTCTCGGACTCCTCCCCGCCTGCTGGTGGGGATTTTCCGAGCCGAGGCCAGCTCTCCGTCTGAGGACAACCTCTGGCTGTCCTCAGACCATGGCCGCTTGCTGTAGCTCTTTCTTGCAGCAGCGGCCACCTCCTACCAAAACACCTTAGACATCTTTTTTATTATGTAAAAGTGTGACCAGAAATAATAAAAAAGATGTCTATGGTGTGTTGGTAGAATTTATGTCAATTAATAAAAAATACCGGTTATATATTTTTTGCATTGAAATAAAAAAAATATAAGTATATAAATAAGTTTTCGAATTATCTCATTACTTTTGCACTCTCTTCACTGGTGCTGTGACTGACACAATGGTTTAGCGCCACGAAAACTGTACTTTTATCATACATACAGACTTATGTTTCAATAATTTCAAGCTTTCTAATAATTACATAACAAATTGAAAAATTTATTTTTGGAACCAAGTTCTTATAGTAACGGAGGTTGCGGTAGGAGTAAAATGGGAGAAATCGTCAAGTAACGAAAAATCGTTATGCGACTTTTTATTACATATTATAATAGAATGAATCAGAGAAAGAGAGATAGTTTTCATGGTTTGGCAAAATAAAAATCCAAGATGGCGGTTGTGAAATATGTTCACATTTTTTGACATTTTTATTATGTTCAGGTTTTCTAAGTATCTACTATTAACACCATGTTTCACTGACGTATAAAAAAATCCTTAGAAAGTACATTTCAATTAAAAAATCACTGATATATGCCTCGTGCGCGAAAGCCGAGGCCTTAACCACTGGATGAAGATAACTTTGACTTATCTGTCATTAGTTATAGCAATTTAAATAAAAACTATTATAGTACCTATCCATCATTAGCGAGCTACTTATATTAAATCGCTAATGATGCATGCTATGAACTGTGAACATAAGATGGGTCAACCGACATCATAGCTACGGTGACATGATTATTTAGACAGGCGTGAAACAAAAACTCATAAGGAGCTTTACACACTGCGTGCGATGTAAAGCAGTTCGATCTTTATTTATTTTGAAGTAGGTAGGTACAAACTCTTCTGACGTAGGCAATGTATCGAGTAAATTAATTGACAGAAAAAAAAAATTGTACTCTTTGCTTTGTGGTGATGGGCAAGGTAGATAATAAAAGCATTCGCGACCAGTTAACCGCTAGTCAGACCAAGTAACCACCCTCACTGGACTCTCTGTTACGACCGCCCTGAGAACTCAAACTTAAACTCAAGGCATTTATTTCAATTAAACCATTTACAGGCACTTTTGAATTGTCAATAGGTCGGTCAGTCAGAAAGTATGAAGCTAGTTGCCCATTTCAAAGCGTAGGTACCTACGGAGAAGAACGGGCAAGAAACTCCATGGACACTCTTTTAAATTATATTTTACAAATATATTAGTTATATCATTAATGTTGAATTTATAATTATATGTGAAACCATAGACTTATAAAAAAAGATGGACTCCTCGCCACGCATATCGAAAGACCAGCCCCAACTGACGAAGAAGCCGAGAAGCGAACAAAGTGGAAGAATTTCGTAAATATTGCCACGAAGGCCTTTCCGGAATACGAACTTCAATAATGAAGAACGCGACCAAGAAGACACTGCTTAATTTTTGTACTTTCCTGATTTTGTTTATTTGATTGGAATAGGCACTACTTAGGTACATGAAATCTGAACGGTATCAACCAACAAATAGGAGTAGTCACCCATTACCGTATTTCTAGGCCAGTGGTCCAACGCTGTAGGTATCAAATAAAATTGCGTCGGACAAAACCCGAATAAAAAAATATTTGTCAAAAATGAAGTAGGTAGGTTTGCATCATAATGCACGATTTTCGCCGCGTAACGAAAAACGACTGTCTAAATGGCAATTTGGCTAGGGAGCAGATGACAAAATCCCAAATTCCAAAGTAGAAAGGTTTCGATCGTTGTCTTGCGGCGACAGATCGCATTCGGCGGGTGACTAAAATTGACCGTGAAAACGCTCAGTCGCCCGCCGCATGAAGGTCAACCTCTTAATGCAAAATGAACTAGTCACCTCCCATTTTTATTTATCTGTGTAAATGGGATGGTGATTCGGGTTCCCTACTTGTTTTTGAATCGGCTTGTGAGGCGATTTCAGCGACCAGCCGCACGGCGAAAATCGACCTAGTGTAAATCCCCCATACCTAATAGTATGTAAGTATGCAGTGACGATACGACCCTATCCTGTTCCGTGTGAAATCTATTATTATCTATTACTTCAGTGTTAAAAACTATGAATTATTTATGATAGCTATTCATTATTCTAACGAGTTAAGAAGAAACCTGTTTGTCGCGTACCTAATTAAAGATTTTAAAACACCATCATTATTTTGTTTACTACATGTCACGACTATGACATGTATAACTCGACATAGTTGGCGCAGTGGTTGAGCGATTGACTGCTGCGCAGCATGTCGCGGGTTCAATTCCCGCACGGAACAAATATTTGTACGACCTACAAGTATTTGTTCCGGGTCTGGGTGTTTTATATCTATAATATGTATGTACTTACAAAAAAAAAAAATGTATATAAGTAGTTTATCAGCCATCTCGTTACCATAACACAAGCATTAAGTTGCTTAGCTTGGGACACTATATGGCGTTGTGTAAAATGTCCAAGGATATTATATAAAAAAAAAAAAAACTATATCAGTGGGTTTTTGTAATAACTGGTTTAGCGGTTCTATTCGGTCTACCCCCTATGTAGCGACTGCCTATCTGACCTCACCTCCACAACACAGTTACTGGGTAATACGATACCCCTTGGTAAGACTGGTTGTCAGACTTTCGGGTTTCTGACTACATGTAACGACTGTCAAAGATCCACGAATGACAACCAGGACCACTTTCCGAGGCACGGAGGGTTTTCGGTATGTAAAGAATGGTCACCCATCCACAAACCAACCGCGGCAAGCTTAGCTTAACCTGATCGATCGACCTGTGCGCCTGTTATTATTTAGCCATGGACACCTGAAAGAATTTTTGAAAACAATGACCAATGTCCTCGAATCCGTATCCAAAAATAAATTGTATGACCATGATGATGTCAAAAAACTAATAATTCGACTTGATAGTGCTATTAATAACATTGCTGTTTCGTTTTTTGTGGCTACGGGTTATTATTTTTGTTAACTAGTCGCAAAAAAATTGTTTAGTCATTCAATTTTTGAGTACTGCTTAAGAAGGTAGGTACTAAGAGAATGAAGACGCTAGTTTTGTTGATGGACTTAATTTATTATTTCCTTAAAGTTACATTTGCTTAATCTGATATGTTAATATTTGCATTGCCTTAGGCTCAGAATAGAAAAGGCATACCTAAATGAAAAAAAAGTGAACCGCCTGATATCAGCTGAAAATTTTTTACTAAAAATTAAAATTGCAGAATTATATTATTCTAAGTTCAGCCTGCGATTTCGTTCGCGTAAAATTTCTTATTCCCCGACCCGTTATTCGTCGTCGTCGTTTACTAGGCTTTTGAGAGTTCTAGCGTTATGTTAAATCAAATAACCTATAACCTTTCATAAGAATTGAGATAACAATTGCAAAAAAAGAAAATTCTAATCCGACTGGTAGTTCCAAACCTGAGATCAAATAAAAAACCAAGACAGAGCGCTGAGAACGATACAGTGAAGTATGCCAAAACTACACCTCCGCTCTGTGCATACACGTTCACACGCACACATTTACAATCAAACTACACCTCACTAAGTGCACACATGTTTACGAAACCGGCTTCACTTTACTGTTGACAGCCCTCTGTCTTGGTTTTTCTTTGGTCTGAGTTCCAGATATTCTAATCAATCTAACCAGCCTATATTGTCCCACTGCAGGGCAAAGGTCTCCCTCTCCCTTTTCCACACAATCCGGTCTTTTGCGAGTGTTGGCCAGTCCCTACGGTAGAAGTCAAGCTCGTCCCGCCATCTTCGTCTTGACCTGCCGCGATGCCGTCGTTCGTTTAGGGGAACCCAATCGGTGGTTATCTTAGCCCAATTGTCATCTGACATGCGGCAGACATGTCCGACCCAGTCTCACTTAGGTTTAGCGGCTTTCTGGCTAACGTCCTTTATCTTGGTTTTGCCGCGCATGTTTTCCATAAGCGATAGAAATTCGAACCACCAGGATACTGCGCTCTATGGTTCGCTGGCAAACCTCGAGCTTGAATCTCTGCTGAAGTGTCGAAGACCAGGTTTTAGCACCATATGTGAGAATGGAGAGAATACACAAATGTCCATAAATTCTCCTCTTGAGCCATAGTGGTAGATCTTCTTTTAAAAGATCTTTCATTGACCAATAGCTCCTCCAGGCGCTGTCGGTGCGTCGAGTAACTTCTTTGTGTTGTCGCGCCTGGAAGAGATTAGCGCGTTCAAACAAACAAACTCTTCAGCTAAAGCTAAAGAGTTTGTTCGTTATTAGTTTTAGATTCCTATTGAAACTCTCAAAACTATTCTAAATATGCCGAACCAAATACATAGGCACATGGCACACGTACACGACCCTGCCAAGGTTTTTCTAATTGCATAGCAGCAACTGTAATGGACATATAATTAGATAAAATGTAATGTCATACAAAAAACATTTTATTGCTATATATTAGGTTTATGACAAGGTTATTTCTTATTTAAAGCGTGACGTCATGGTGTTATAGGTTTTTTTTTTTTGAGTTCGTGGTACTGTTAAGATGATTTCAGTACTGGGAAGTATCCTTTTTTTAAAAAAAAAAAAACACGCTTTTATCACGCACTAAAAATTATAAAATAATAAAATTTAATATTAAAAGCGTGGAGCGCTTTTTGTGTTAAGTAATTTATATGTAAATAAGCTTCACAGAACGATAAAAGCGTGTTTTTGAGCTTTTTTTTTTAACTACATTTATTTTAAACCTTTGCGTCTTTGCATAGCTCGGTTAAGGACGCGTTTACGAATTGACGCGCTTCAATTTTAGGTATTGAGTCTTACTACTACACGTGCACGGCTCACACACACAGCGACATGCGCGAAGCGGCGAAATTATGAGTAAACTGACACGACTTGATACTTGAGCCTACTTTTATTTAATTTTTAGGCATGTATTTTTTTAAGCTTACTATGCGTTGTTGTCAAAAAGTTTGTACCGTGAAATGTTCATAAAAGTAGATACCATTTACTTACTTGATTGGTAAGCAAGTACATGCCAAAGTACCTATGTATTAACAATTTGCGCGACAAGCTTTTGAAAACATATAATTTAAAAAAAGCTTATTTATATTCGTTTTATTTAATATTTTTAACCGACTTCAAAAAAGGAGGAGGTTCTCAATTCGGATGCTTATACATATATTTTTTTTATGTAAGGGTGTTAGGTTAGATAACTCCGTCATAATAATATATAGACGGACTTGCAAAAATCTTTTTTTGTTCGAAAGAGGTTTAACTTTATTCCGGAATAAAGTGATGAAGAGTGTCGGAGACAGACAACCAAAGGCTTCAATAAATGCCAGCAAATCAACCGCGATTGCTGCTATCGCATATGTATGCATTGTTTACGCAATCACACAATATAACATCACGCCTGTACCCTCTAAAGGGGTACGCAGATGTGTTTAGTATACCACGGTACACCCTCATTTCTGTCAAAGTTGTTATTGGAGTACCTCTAATCTTGCAAGTAAATTCGGGCATAACTTTTTGTTTATGAATTGATTTAATAATTAACCGACTTCAAATAAGGAGTTTTTTTTTTATGTATGTTCGGGCATAGCTCCGTCATATCTCTATAGACGGATTTGCAAATTCTCTCAAACAAAAGTTTATGAATTGATGTAATAATTAACCGACTTCAAAAAAGAATCAGTAATTATTTTTTATGTATGTTCGGGCATAGCTCCGTCATATCTCTATAGACGGATTTGCAAATTCTCTCATTTTTTAATGGATAAGGTATTTATTTATTTATTTAATACTTCAAACACAAAAATGTACAGAGGCGGACTTAATGCCATAGGCATTTTCTACCAGTCAACCTTTGGGTGATGCAGAGACAAACAATGGTAGGTGCAATAATGAAAAATAAGGAATAAATATTAGGTATGCCTCAGGATAAGGTATACCTTTATAAGGTATAGCTTTATGAATTTTGCTTAAAGTAATTTAAATTTGTGTTGGGCAGGTACAAATAAAAAATGAAAAATAAAAATTGTTTTCCAAAAAAAAAAAACATCGGACTTTCAAAAAAAAAAACACTAAAAAGTAAAAAATAACTTTTTGGAAGGTGCACCTTCAGGTCACTCCATCAAATCCGGAGGTAAGGTCTCAACATAACTAACAAAACGAGCCCAAACTCAGAACACCTAGCTCTACTCGTCTATTAGTTCCAGTAGCAGTCTTCGAAGTACACCTTCAGGTCACTTCATCAAGTCCGGAGGTAAGGTCTCAACATAACTAACAAAACGAGCCCAAACTCGGCACACCTAGCTCTTCTCGTCTATTAGTTCCAGTAGCAGTCTTCCAAGTACACCTGCAGGTCACTCCATCTAGTCCGGAGGTAAGGTCTCAACATAACTAACAAAACTAGCCCAAACTCGGCACACCTAGCTCAGCTCGTCTATTAGTTCCAGTAGCAGTCTTCCAAGTACACCTGCAGGTCACTCCATCTAGTCCGGAGGTAAGGTCTCAACATAACTAACAAAACTAGCCCAAACTCGGCACACCTAGCTCTTCTCGTCTATTATTTCCAGTTGCAGTCTTCCAAGTACACCTGCAGGTCACTCCATCTAGTCCGGAGGTAAGGTCTCAACATAACTAACAAAACGAGCTCAAACTCGGCACACCTAGCTCTTCTCGTCTATTAGTTCCAGTAGCAGTCTTCCAAGTACACCTGCAGGTCACTCCATCTAGTCCGGAGGTAAGGTCTCAACATAACTAACAAAACGAGACCAAACTCGGCACACCTAGCTCAGCTCGTCTATTAGTTCCAGTAGCAGTCTTCGAAGTACACCTGCAGGTCACTTCATCAAGTCCGGAGGTAAGGTCTCAACATAACTAACAAAACGAGCCCAAACTCGGCACACCTAGCTCTTCTCGTCTATTAGTTCCAGTAGCAGTCTTCCAAGTACACCTGCAGGTCACTCCATCTAGTCCGGAGGTAAGGTCTCAACATAACTAACAAAACTAGCCCAAACTCGGCACACCTAGCTCAGCTCGTCTATTAGTTCCAGTAGCAGTCTTCGAAGTACACCTGCAGGTCACTTCATCAAGTCCGGAGGTAAGGTCTCAACATAACTAACAAAACGAGCCCAAACTCGGCACACCTAGCTCAGCTCGTCTATTAGTTCCAGTAGCAGTCTTCGAAGTACACCTGCAGGTCACTCCATCTAGTCCGGACGTAAGGTCTCAACATAACTAACAAAACGAGCCCGAACTCGGCACACCTAGCTCTTCTCGTCTATTAGTTCCAGTAGCAGTCTTCGAAGTACACCTGCAGGTCACTTCATCAATTCCGAAGGTAAGGTCTCAACATAACTAACAAGACGAGCCCAAACTCGGCACACCTAGCTCAGCTCGTCTTTTAGTTCCAGTAGCAGTCTTCGAAGTACACCTTCAGGTGACTCCATCATGACCGAAACGAAATATGAATAATCCCTACTTACTTCTAAAAAAATAATATAAGACTGTGAATAAAATCTTTCATACGATAGTCATACAGAATGCGTGAAGTATCAAGTTTGGTATGTCAAATATTTTCTATCCGTACAGCGATCTTTTTCAGCACAAGCTGCTGCTTACAACCGACACAGAGTCCACCTACGACGGCGGCTGAGCGCAGACTAATATTTCATTACAAATTTTTGTGTAATAAAGCAAGACTGTGACCAGTAAAATAACCCTTAATACAGTGCATTAAGATTCACATGTTACAGCTAAATATGTGAAAAAATAGACTCGATTTTTATTTTTTTTCTGAGCCATTTGGTAACATTTTGATAGTTCTTTATACCATCATTTTGAGTTGAACATGTCTGCTTACATAAAATATTTTTAAATACATAAATTTATGTTAATAAATAGAAGAAAAATGTACCTAAAGTCATTACGATATCGTCAATTTTGTGTGAAGAGGCGACGGAAATAATTTTTTACAATATTATAAACCAAATTTTTCGAATAAAAATTTAGCCATATTTGAACATGAAGGAGCAATCTATCTGTGGTAATTATTAGTTAGATTTGGTTTCGTATCATTTTCCCGCAAAATGTACCGAAAAACTGCTTATTTTTGTTAGATTCGTAAACGCCTCCTTAAGCATCCCACAATTTTCTAACCTTCTAGAATGAAATGCGATACGCCATTAAAAAAAAAAAAACGTTTTTAGACATGTGAGCGAACCCTTACAATGTTAATTCGTGTTCGGAATGCCAAGACAATACATGTGTAGCCTAAATTAGTATCTGAATAAAACACTTAGAAGACGTGCTTAATCACTTTTTAATCGGTCTACGCATTTGGATAAATTAATCGATGGATTCATTTAAGGAATAAGTTTTCATTTAAATTCCACAAAAAGTAAGCTACAACGACGACTCGCGGCTAGGTTCTTGTTCAAAAACAACAGTTTTTTTTCTTTTATGCCAGCTTTATCTGACAACCCTCTTGTCAGGGACACACGGTTCACTTCTCTGTTGTCACTTGGATGAAGGAACCAATTATGTACCACCGGTCATAGTAACAAACATATAAACACACACACAAACTATCGCTTTTATAATATTAGTGTAATACACGGATAAAATGGCAGGCTGTGACCTGCACGACAAGGGGCCAACATATTCTGAGGTGCTTAAGGCGGGTAGAGGTATGCCACGTCTATCGGAACAATCCCGGAAGTACGGTTAAGATCCCTACCAGCATCTTACTTGAACACTTCCTTCCTCCGAGCACGGTCATTTATTCGCTATTGTTTCATCCTTTTCAGTAGTCGGGTATTAGTTTTTAAACTTATTTTTTTATAACATAACATCAGACTAATCCGCAAAGGGATAGCCAGAGGTATATTTTGCCAGCTGTGTTCGAGTCCTATGTAATAAGAGGCGAGCCTATTGCAATCAACTGGACACACCGTACTACTGTCGGTCGATTCTGGTTATTTTTCGCATTGTGAAAACTAAGGTGATGTGAGCTGTCATTCCTCTTGACGATGCTAGGGATCGTTAGAAGGAGTGACACTATTGACAGCTCATTTCACGCAAGTTTACACGATGAGTATTTTACAGAATAGATCGACTGATAACTACCTAATGGAAAAGCTCACAAACAATTTGCTCAATCTGGTTATCAAACCCAGGACCTCACGCTCAGCCACACACAGCGCACTTTCAACCACTCGACCAATTGTTATAAATATAATTTGTATTTTTTTCTTTCTCAGTACAAATGGAGTTAACGGCAGTATAACTGTGAATGGTCACTCCCGTGACATGAGGGTCTTCAAGAAGCTGAGCACCTACATCATGCAGGATGACTTGTTGCAGCCCAGGTTGACAGTTCAGGAGTCTATGATGATCGCAGCCAACTTGAAGTTGGGAAAGGAACTGGGAAAGGCTGAGAAGGAACTAATTGTGAGTTTCTTTATAATAATTATCTCCTGCCATTTTCAAATTGCCATTGCGAACTTTAAAACTGATAGCTCCCATAA
This sequence comes from Gortyna flavago, assembly GCA_963669345.1. Taxonomy (NCBI): domain Eukaryota; kingdom Metazoa; phylum Arthropoda; class Insecta; order Lepidoptera; family Noctuidae; genus Gortyna; species Gortyna flavago. The sequence continues at coordinate 16,324,411 of OY770129.1, forward strand.
CATCGGATGGATCAAATACTTTTGTTGTTACCTGTACAGCGAAAGCCAGAAAATATTGCAGTAATCATTAAACTTTATCGACCCATGGGCAAATGTAGGCAAAAGTATAATGTAATTCGTGGCAAAGTAATAAGGGTCGATCGATCAGGTCAAGCTACACTTGCATCGGTCGGTCCTTGGATGGGTGACCATCTTTATAAACCAAGGCCGCCCCCCCGTGTGGCTCGGAAAGGACGTTAATCTGTTGTCCCGGCTGTCATTCTTGGATCATGGTCTACAGACTTTGGGGCTCCACACACAGCACAGGTAGGTCAGATAGGCAGTCGCTCCATATTAAATACTGCTATTTTAGCTACATCTGGTGAAACTGGAAGCCGACGTCTACATAGGTGGGAAAAGGCTAGGCAGATGATGATGAGGCAAAAGTACTTGTATGATTATAATAAACAAAAGACTGTTAGCCTGTTTTATTGTCCATACATGCCCTTTTCCTAACAACTTGACATACATAATCAGCCTATAATGTTCCCACTGCTGGGACACAGGCCTCCTCTCTGTGAGAGGGAGTGGGCTGTAAACTACCACGCGAGCCCAATGCGGGTTGGTAGATATCACATGTTTTCGAATTTGTAGTTCTAGGACATGCCGGTTACCTCACGATGTTTTCCTTCACCGTTTTGAGAGCAGTGGTGATGAAATAATTTACGACCTTAACTCGTAAATCGCGGCCGTTACCTCTGAGCCACCACTGCTCACAAAACAAAGCTTCATCAAAAAAGGCTCTCGAGAACATTTTTGCTAAGGAATCAAGCACATTATACAACTTTAATAACATCAAAGTACTATCAAAGGCCCTAAAATATAATTTAAGCAGTCTTTCCCCTGTCTCCAATAATTCATAAATAATGATTACTTGTTCATAATTAACACCCGGAATTTCAACAAAGGAGTTAAATTAAAGGAAAGGGTATCTACGGAATCAATTATATTGATTGAAACAAGAACATTGTTCGTCTATTGACAGTTTTCGCTTTGAGAGAAATCTTATCATGCGAATATCGAAGGGTTTCGACTGTGGGGCTCCCTGCAAATAAAGTACCTACCTCCCTCTCTTCCGGGAGTAAAGAGATGAAAGGGATGAAAGGATATGATAATAGATACAGCATTTGGGAATTCATGTGTACACAAATAATAGAGACAACAAAAAAAAAAACCGGCCAAGTGCGAGTTGGACTCACACACGAAGGGATCCATACCACCATTTAATATTTAACACTACATAATTTAAAAAAATCACGTTTGTTGTATGGGAGCCCCCCTTAAATATTTATTTTATTCTATTTTTAGTATTTGTTGTTATAGCGGCAACAGAAATGTACTTACACATTCTGTGTTCATGAGATACAGCCTGGTGACAGACAGACAAGACAGACGGATAGTGGAGTCTTAGTAATAGGGTTCCGTTTTTACCTTTTGGGTACGAAACCCTAAAAAACGGTAGTTTTATGATGAATATTTAGTTATTTCTATAGAAAACATGAGCAGTGGTGGCCCAGTAGTAACAGCCGCGACATACGAGTTGTAGGTCGAAGGTTCGAACCCAGCCAGGCGCTTTACTTTGTGTAAATTATTCCATCACCACTGCTCTCAAAACGGTAAAAGAAAACATTGTAAGGAAACCAGCATGTCCTAGAACCAAAAATTCGAAGACATGTGACATCTACCAACCCGCACTAGGCCCGCGTGGTAGATTATGGCCCACTTCCTTCCTCTCTCAGAGAGGAGGCCTGTGTTCCAGCTGTGGGAACATAATAGGCTGATCATGTATGGGTAAATTATGAGTAACGATGATAAAGGAAAATAATGCAAACACGGATGCGATGTAAAAGTTCTCTTAATGTCAAATCGAACGTCAGAAGAAGTAATGACTTGTACGTGAAAATGATATAGGAAGAGCCAAATGCCATACATTCCCTTTAAACTTCTGTCCTTTTAAAATATATAATCGATGAAAGGTAAACTTACATTCCAGTAATTAATTATTATTTATGATATTCTTTATTTATACTCCTTATAACAATGAGGCGGAAGTTGGAATAATTTATTTATTATTTAAATGTTCCGGCCCCAACGGGTTATATACCTACATAAATACTCATTTTAATACCAATTGTTATTACTCTGAACTGATTGCTTAATTAATGATTTGATTTATCTAAGTGCTTGTCATTTATTTATTTCTTCTGTATTTTTCTTTACCCTTTTATGTTCTTAATGATAAGTAAATACTCGGTAGCCGTTTTAATCAAATGATCATATAAGGTGATTGGCACACTGCGGGAAACGGAGCCAAATTCCACGCACGTGAGTGCGTTTTTATTGAATTTGTATGTAAAAAATCACGCGCGTGTGTGCGTTATTTGCGCCCCGCTGCGTGATGCGGTGCAGTGTGGGCCTCTCATATGACGTCTGATTTTATGATTGAGAAGCCACTATTATTTGTCAGTTAAGTTTAACTAATCGTCCGCGACACTACCTACTCAAAATATACAGTGTGCTCCAAAAGTTAGTTGACATTTTTGCACTTCTGCTCTGATGCCACAAATTTACTATGATAGGTAGTTGAATTAGTCAATAAAAACGATATAGAGTACAGTTCAAAAAAAAAACAGCTGTTCCCTACATTTTGACGAGTTATGCGAACATAAATGTAGGAAACAGCTGATTTTTTTTTCGCGATTTCTTGTTGGGTCCCATAGTAAAAGTTGTTCATAATGATGAGTACAATCTCCCATTTCGATTTGTCGCATGTATTCAATTTCACCCTGTATATACCTACACTGGGTGAGCGTGAGCGCTGGCGCTAGGCTCCGGAGGCGGCGCGAGACGCGGTCTTTGAATCGATTTCATTTTACCATCATTAAATAGTGCTTGTGACGTCATAGTAGGTAGTCAAATTATCGCACGCTTGGTTTTCCTACAGATCGTGAATAGTTGGGTTATCTAGGTCTATCTATATCTGTGGTGGCATCACAGCTGAAGTTGAAAAATGTTAACTAAGATTTGGAGGGGTCTGTACGTGTTAAAAACCGAAATTAGACAACGCGTTCCTTAGTAAGCTGTGTCGTGTACGGGAAACCGTTGAAATACTAGTGCTGTACTGCGACATTCTGGCCACTCATTGGTGATTTGAGTTTTTAACAAGTTATACGGACGTGAAAATAAATAAATACAGCCTTAGGCCCCGTACACACGGCGACGATCAGTACGTTATTTAACTAGTTTAATTTTGGGATCACATGGCAGTTTCATACTGCATTTGTTTTCAACTGTATGAACTTTGGGATGTTGACGTGTGATCCCAACTTTTTACCGAAAAAACCGTACTGATCAGCTCCGTGTGAACGGGGTCTTAGTGTGCATAAGCACGGCGTCAACAGCAGAGACAACTGCATTCGTCGCTCATGTGTCATGCTCAAGCACTCTAAGGCCTATCGCAGACATTTTTCTTATATAAATATCTGATTTAAGCAAACTAATAAGATGAACCTGATATCTAATTAATGAATCAGTACTTTTTCTAAGTTGAATTAAGTATTCTTTGAAGTCCCTTTTAATTCAGATTAGGTCACGTTTGCCTTATATTGGACCGTGAAAACTTTTAGATTGGCTGCTTGAATGTGACCAATCGGTGGTCGAGTTTAAGTATAATAAGTAGGTAAATGGCTTACATTGAAAATAACTTTGTAGAAATACAAATAAATACTAAAAATCGTGTTTTCTCTCGAAGACTGCATTTATCAAATACAGTTTCATTTTGTTTCTTTTTCTTTTAGCATAAGGTTTAAAGGTTACGTTACACAAGGAAATACAAATTAAATAAATATAAAAATAAAAATCTTTATTGATACAAAAAAACCCATAATTAAAAAAAAAATCAAAATTCTTACAGAATTTAACCAAAGTTTATTTCTTTTCCCTTTCGTATGAAAACCTACTCTGGCTTTATACCCAAAGGCTTGAGAGGCGTTTACTTAATTAAATATATCACACATATTATAAAGAATATGATAAACTGTGAAAGTAGTGGTATGATTTTATTTGATTAAAAAATAACATGGTATTTTATTTGAAAAGCATTTTAAGATTCCTGTATCTAATTATAGCAAGTATGCATGTCTTGCTCAACTTATCGAGTCGAGGTTTTCTCATAAACAAAACGTTGCCATCTGTCTGTCGCCAATTTTTTAAATATAAAACCATAACTAAATCAGGCTGTCCTGATCATTATCAAAATCATTTTATGTTATCAGCTCGTAAACTATGTCTATAACATTATTGAGAATAATCCCTAATTTAATCCATCAATCATTTCTTCATCCTTCAACATTAATTCAGTCAGAGTCATTGTTGATCGCAGTTTCATGTCATTTCTTGGCATTGAACAGTGCTTTCTATTTATTTCATACATTTTACCCGCTATAGAATAAAACAGAGAGTGTGATCTCGTTTTTTCAGGTGGAAGAGATTCTCCAAACCCTTGGCCTTTGGGATCACAGAAAAACCATGTCTGAGAGTCTGTCGGGTGGTCAACTGAAGCGGCTGTCCGTAGCCTTGGAGCTGGTCAACAACCCACCCATCATCTTCTTGGACGAGCCTACTACGTGAGTTTTACTTATTCATCCTCTTTAATAAACAGCACGTTAAATGATAAGGAATTTAATGATTTCCTACCTTAATACATCTTTGCAGGTCACACTGACTTAATCTTAATATCTAAAAAGTCAACCTTACTCAAAGTACAATAATCTTACTACTTCGGTTATTTGCCTGTATTGTCCCGGGTATCGGGCTTCTCGTACAGAGAAGGCGGAGAAGTGGTGGCCCAGTGGTATCGGCTCTGACTTACGAGATCGTGATCGAACCCAGGAGCTTTGTGTATTTAATTTCATCACCACTGCTCTCAAAATAATGAACGGTGAACGGTGAGTCGTGAGGAAACCGGCATGTCCTAGAACAAAAAATTTGAACATATGATATAATGTGACATCTACCAATCCGCAGTAGACCGACGTAGTGGATTACAGCCCAGTCCCTTTTATAGATCGGAGGCATGTGTCCCAGCAGTGGAAATATTATAGGCTGATTATGGAATATGTATGCATACTACTTCGGTGTTCTAAACTCGACAATGATTCTGTTATTATTAGGGTTAAACTACCAAAAATCAATCAATTAGATTACTCTTCTGCCTTTAACAAATTCGGAAGCCCTCACCACCTCTTCAAAGTAGCAAATTAATTTAAAAATATTTCTAACAAAATTAACCAACCCCCACATAAAAGCACAACCACTCATGAATAAAAACACCTCAATTCATTAACAGTGTTGAGAACAAAAGGTACCCAAAACATCCCTTGTTTTTCTACGACGATAACGTTTGTCTCATTACAAGAGGAGGGTTAAAAAAACAATTAGACACAGCCGCCATAACAGGATTAATCCGCACGTTTGAGGAAAAAAATAATCCTCGGACTAAACATGAGTAATTGGTGTCATTATGGCTGCTCTCGTGTGTTCGTGTAATAAAAATTTTCTGCTTTCTTTTGACGAAGGAAAAGGGCGTTATTTCACTTAACCTTAATCTGGTAATGACGGAACCGTATTTTCTTGCTCGTCATGACAACGAAGTCAAGTCAAAAAATGGGATTCTTTAAAAAACACATCCCTTTTCTATTTCGTACTGCTGATCATCTGTAACATAATTATCTAAGGTAGTTGGTTTGTGCCGAACATCCTTACATAATCACAACATTTACGCCCTTACATACATCGAATAAATAATAAGTACCAGACAAAGAAAATTCCGTAAATCTCAACTAAATGCTCTTAAATAGAAACGATTCAGCAAGTAAATATAATCCTTCTAATCTGTATTCTCTCGGAATTTGAGGTCAACAGAAATCTTTTGAAAGCACAAAATCTTTGGAGCAATTCATTAATATCTATTGCCCAAAAGGTCTATTCCAATCGGAAAGCTAAACAGAATTACATAAGTACAATGGGAGGTAATTGGCTTAATCACTAAGTCCCCCCATAACCTTTTATTGGACATTTAACCTGAAGCGTGTTTACGGAATCACAGTATTGATAGAGGCTATTTGACAAAAAAGGTAACTGGATACTGATTTGCGAGCCTAGCTGCCGGGACTTTTTGAAGTGATCCCTTTTGTGTTGCATTAATTTGGTCCAATACCTTTGATACTGGTTTTGGAGTATGAACAAAATAACGCATAGTCATCATTAATTTTACTGTGCTCCTTATTTTGAAGAATTAAAGCGTGCACTGCAGCGCATTGAATGACGATGCGAATTTGATGCAATCGTAATTTTGGTATCGAAGTACGTAGAGTTTGCGATGAAGATTCAGTTGTTGAAGAATAGGTAAGATTGAAGGTTAGGCTGCGCTTGCCGTGGTCGATCCGTGGATGGGTGACCATCGATTACATATGTAGACCCGTCGTTACCTCAGAAAGCACGGGCCCGGCTGTCATTAGTAGATCTTTGGCAGTCGTTACGGGTGATCAGAAGCCCAAAAGTCTGACAACCCGCCCTGTCTTGTTTCTTGTTATCCAGCTACTGGGTTGTGGAAGTTAGATGGGCAGTCGCTCCATGTAAAATATTGATATTCAGCTGCATCCGGTCAGACTGGAAGCCGACCCTAACATAGTTGGGAAAAGGCTGGACAAATTGATTCAGTTCATTTAATCCGCTTTCGGAGGAATGCATCCAGCTTGTCATTATTAAAAAAACTGTTGCAACACAGAAGGGTGGTAATTTTTTTGAAGGACAAAATGCGCAGCGCTCTATAATGCATCTTCATACTCTGAGGTCTTCATCTATAATGCAATAATTATTCTTTATGTTGGTACCGCGTGGGATTTACGGTGTCCTGTTTGATTGAGGACCCACCTTTGACCTAGTTCGACAAAACAAAATGAAAGTTCCAAATCATATTTGTATGTATTGGATGTTTTAACCCTAATTTTCTATGTAATTACAAATTCTTTATGGTATCCTGTAATGATAAAATTTAATAATTATCAAAAAGCAAATGAATTATCAAAGTGTTACGAACATAATTTACATTATGACAATGGCGGATCACATGAGCAAACGTTACATAGGTTTTGCAAACGAGTGATAATTTTGAATTTTTAACAGCTTTTACAATTCAAATTAAAACAGTGGGGCGACAATTTTATTCCGCGGATAAAAAATATCTGACGTTGGGAAAATCAGCCCTTAAGCTACGATTTCCTAGTAAAGCAGTGACTGTACATAACCGCCACAGTGAAGGCTGTAAAATATTTAAATGGTGACAACAGCAAAGATTTAAATTGCTAGATACGCCCTACCAAACTGCGGCAGAAGATAGTCGCGTTTCTGTTTCGTTTTGGCACAACAATGACGCAGTGACTTGACTTGATTGTCATGGAAACGCTGTATAGTTATGTGTGACCACACTCTTCTCAGTATGAACACTTTTTCGCATGACTAAGTTCGGTGACGGCAAATCTATCGATTTAAATCTTTGAGTTTGGCTTGACGGTGTTAAAAACGCTCTCTAAGAAAAGACACCAGCTTAATTTCATAGATAACATTACAGTGGCGTCATTCACCGGTAAATTGCGAACGCTCTATGGTCACTGTTCTACTAGGATACTGTAGCTATAATCAAACAAAACAGTTATAACGTTCAACAAGATTAATTAGTATTATAAATCTTCAACCAAAGGGCAAGCGAGGATCATTTTATTAAGAACTTCACATACCTACTAAAGTTTTGTCCTTGAATCATCGTGACCTCAGGTCTGGGACTACTATAAATTACACAACCTTTCAAAGATCACGGTCAAAATAATTATAGTAATGTGACCGAGATTAGCAAGAAAACTAATTAGTACTCATACAATTTTGTCCTTGTGAGGGGCCCGTGTCTAAATATTAGAGGATAAATATTAAATCGTGTCTAAATATTAAAGATTATACCAGAGGCCCCTTAGATAATTTGAATGATGAGGTGGCACCAACCGACGACGATTATCCCTGTATGCACTATGCAAGTGCGCCCAAGGATAATTTAGTTGGTGCTGGACTATTGCAGAACATGGAAACAAAATATATTGGGCTATGGGTTTGGGTAACTAAAGTGGATCGGTTACCTTGAACTATGGAAGGATTGTATCCCCAACCTGACCAATGAATAATACAAAATTCACAGAAAAGGATAGGAAGGAACACGGATTCCTTAGCCCTTTATGTTCCGGGGTAGTGGTAACCCTTTCGGAAAATCCCGCTGCCCCGGCAGGCTTCGGCCCTGACGGGCCCCTCCTTCTATATGCTTGCTACCCTTAAGAGCGTTTACGACGTAGGGCATTTCATACAAACTTTCAAGGCCTTGTTTTTCGAAATGAATGAACCGATTTTAATGAAATATAGCAGGATACAAAGGTCTAAAAAGATAGTTAAGAACATTTTCGAAAAATAGTGTTACAGCCAAATTAGACCGATTTTAAATTTTCCATAGAAACAGAGATTTCCAGTTATCTTTAAAAAAAAAAAGACATTTCGTATTTTTTATTTTTCATTTTTGAGGAAATTCTTCGGGAACATCTATAAAAATTTGTATCTTTCGCTTTTTAATATTAGTGTAGATTGTGCTTTTTGTCACTGACTTGTTCACCAAAGCGTCATAAAATTTATTTGTATACGAGGCATTTCTCAAGACTGGACTTTAACTGAAGTGACCCATAAAGTAGCCTTCTATTCATACCAGTTCCATAGATTTTACACCATTTCCAAAATTAGAAACTCAGAAATTACCATAACTCTACCCGTTCCGGTTCTCGTTAAATTTTGTAAAGGGCTTAAATTTTAACGGTATTTAACTATAAAGGGTCATAACTCAATTTCATTTGTTTAGGTACGTCAACAAACCATCTATGTTAATATAACAAAGGTCGTTTATTAGTGTAAGGATCTGCCATTCTGCTGAATTTTCCATAATTTTGTTCGTCGTAATTTGGTTTATATTTTGTTTTTAATTAGGTACTAAATTGATCATCTGTTACTAGAGTGCGCACAAGGTACATCAAGATTATATCCTTGCCACCACTTTTAATCACTTTCGGCATAATGATGGAAATGATTTACTTTGGAAAACACGGATCACAGCACACTCTTCTGACACCTGAAATAAACGTCCAGATAGGGGCAAACGATTATTTCGGCCGCGCGCAGACTTGATTTCGCGCACTCTACAGTCCTTTCATAGTTATTTTACTTCTGACAGCAGCAACCCAACTACAACCTTATAGTAACGACAATAAAGGTCACTATGGTTTTGACATTAATGCAACATAATCAGCCTAAAATATTGTCACTGTTGGGAAACAGGCCTCCTCTTCGAGAAGGAGTAGGTTATAATTTAACACGCGGGAACAGTGCCTCTTACTGTTTAATGTCTTCAAAGTTTTGGTTACAGGACATGCCGATTTCGTCGCGATATTTTCCTTCACCGTTTTGAGAGAGCAGTGGTGATGAAATTATTTACACAACGTAAACCGCGTCCTGCCTGTGTTCGAACCCACGATCTACAACTCGTGAGTCGGGGCCACCACTGCTCTCTGTAATGAAAATTGTTAAAATAACTGTGAACCGATTGTATTTACCTACTTCCTTTAAAAAATGTTCTGTGTTTTGTTTTGGAAAACTTGAAGAACATGACGAAAAAGAACAGATAATATACCTAGCAACGTAACGTAACAGCTTATCATGTAAACTGTGATATTAATAATACAATTTAAATAGACGCGACGTTACAAGGTTGTCTAAATAATAGTTCGCTGCGAAATCAATGAGGCTTTCGATCGATTTCTTTTCCTTTCCCAACAATGTTGGGGTCGGTTTCCAATCTAACTAGGGCTGCAGAAGACTAGTATTTTACCTGGAGCGAGTGTCTTTAATGACTTCAAACTTTCGTGCTTCTGACTACCCGTATTGGCTGTCAAAGATCTACAAATGACAGCTAGCACCAACGGCTTAACCCGAACTTAGAGGAAAGTAATATATGTTTTCGAGGCACGGAGGGGTCTCAAGTATGTGATGGATGGTTATCCATTCCACGGACCGACCTCGGCCAGCATGTCTTAACCAGGAAGATCGTTCCGTGCGGCTGTTATTACTTAGCCACGAGCTAATCTATGTTTATTTTTTCAGTGGCCTGGACATCGTCTCAATCCGTCAGCTAGTTGTCCTACTTCGTCTCCTGTCTCGTCAAGGCAGGACCATTGTGTGCACGGTCCATCAACCATCAGCGTCACTCTTCACTCTCTTCGACAGGATATTCGTGTTGGCAAGAGGAATGTGCTGCTATCAGGTAATTTAGCTTATTCAATAAGGTTTTGTTTAAGGTTTTGTTTTTTGAAGTAGTCCTTTATTATCATCTCAGGGTCTTCTCAAAATCGGTTTGTACAACTTTTAACTTAAACACCAAAGAAGGAGAGGAGGACGAGGAGAGATAGACGAGAGTTGAGGGGGGGAGGGGGAGTCAGGTAGGCAGTCGCTCCATGTAAAATACTGTTATTCAGCTGCATCTGATTAGACTGGAAGCCGATCTCAACATAGTTGGGAAAAATCTATGCAGAAAATTAGGTATTGGTTGTTATTTACTTAGGTACCTACATACTCATATTATTTTAAATCTCAATAAATTGTACAATACACGAAAAAAGTTGTATAATAGTTATTTAAGGCAGATATGAGTGAAAACAGGAAAGGGTCGCCCTTGAAGGATATGGTTGTGGACTCCTTCTTGGTGATGTTCTTTAAAAAGGTCAGGTGCGTAGTACTCGCAACTGGCGTGCATGTATGACCAGATGTAGGTACTCGTATGTGTCGCAGCCAACTGGTTAAATTAGCCGTTAAGTTAACCACCTGGCCTTTGGAAGTAGTGCTCGCCTCGCTTCGCTCTCTCAGCTCGCACGCGGTTGGTCACAGTTCTAACCTAATCCATTTGGTCGGGGTGTTAGTTGAAGGGCCGCCGTTTAGTTAAAAGGCTAGGCGGTTAGCTAAACGGCTAATTAAACCAGTTGGCTGCGACTTGTGAACATAAAAGAAGCAAAAGGAGTATGTAAGGATCGTAGCAAAGGGCATTCTGTAGTTACTGCTTACCCCGGGAAAAAGGCGAGAGTTTCTGTATTATGTAGATAACAAAAATCACAGTATTTTTTATCACGCGCACGATATGCTTACAAATAGCCATTTCACAACCAAACTTAGATTGTCTCTCAAACTAATTATCTAACTTCCTAACAGGAAAGATGTCAATCACTCCAAAGTTTCCTGAAACCTAAATCAAATGGTTTATTCATTAAATCGTCGCGTTTTGATTTACGTCACCAATTTAATTGGTTTGTCCTCACTTTTAATTGGTTTATGTTTGAGTTTTGTGATATTTCTTAAGACTTGTTGAGTTTAAAGTATTTGCTTAGTCAAAATCAGAAATGTAATTATCCAGAAAAGAACTTGGGTTCTTTTTCGTTTAATTTAATTTCTTATTTAAACTCGGGTTGACGACATAGCACTAACACTTGAAAAACATTACTTGCTGAATGCTTGCTTTTAAATCTTACATTATTACTAGATTTTGCCCTCGGCTTGGCTTGGACGCGTGGAGGTCGGCAAAAGGTATCCTGTGTCCAAACCAAAGTCATAGTCCACCTGTGTTCTAATTTTCATCCAAATCCGTTCAGCCGTTTATGAGTGATTGAGTAACAAACATCAAAACATACTTACAAACTTTCGCATTTATAATTTTAAGTAGGATTAGTAGTATACGAGCTTATACCCAGATAATCTGAACTTTTTTAAGCAAAAACTTTTAAATTAATTAAAATTTTCGTTGTTATCATTAGAATTCACAGGAGAGCTTGTACACCTGATACCAGCCATTTTGTAAATTAAAAGCCCAATAGTTTTTTATTAGATTATTTTTTTTACTACTTAGGCACTTTGAGTCCTAATTTCTTTTCTGGTTTACTTTATCTTAAGACGGAGTAGGTATTACATCTTCGTCATTTTAATTCAGATAATTAAAAGTTTTAATCTGGATTTTTTTATTTTACTTAGGAATTTCTACTTAAGATTTCAAATTCACGCATTTGTGGAAATAAAAGAAGTAGATACAATCGTTATGCTTGTTTTCCCTGAAAGGTTAGGCAGAGATGTACCTCCAGAAGGAGAACCTTAAGAAGTAGTTATCTCTATGAAATACCACCTAGAAATCCTACGTTTTTTTTGCCAATGATTGTACAATATGTAGCGAAAATAAAAAATGCCTTCACTGCATTAAATAAAAACGTACTTATAATTTTTAGGAAAAACCAAAATGTAAAAAAAGACGAAATACAAAACAGTGATATTAGTTACTAGTCAATATTGCAACTCTCAAAATAATAGATAGACGAGAAATCAGAAGACCGTATTAAATTTAAAGTGTCTTTTAGAATAAAATTTTATAAAGAATTTCACGAACTGGCGAATCGATTGTATATGCAAAGCGCCCTTTTCGACTGGTTAAACACATTCTTTTATCAGTAAGTGTGGTCAACGTATGATACTAAGCTGAACATCAAGACTTCAGGCATCGCCTGCTGGCGGGGATTAGTGCATTTTGTATAATAATATCAACAATTTGGAAATAGATTACCAGGGTTCCATACAATATTAAAATTATTTTAGGTGAAACCAGTTGAACAATTATAAGTAACTAAAGAAAATTTTGATTTTACCAAATATATTTGCTTGCCATGTCAAAAATACAAATTCCGTTTAAAAAACATTAATGACCATTCATCATAAGAGGTGAGGTTTTAGCCGCAGAGGTAACACTGCAAATATCAGAATAACATGAGACAATACTAGAATAATAATTTTTCGTTTAGACACATTCCCTTCAAAAAGTTCCAACAACTTCCTTATAAAAAAGCCTCACCTAACACGTTTTCAAAGCCCTCAGTATCAAACAAAGACGAAACAAACTAAAAGCATTGACGTACTTTCACTATCGATATGAAAATAAAATATGAATATTACTATGCCTACAGAAGTTTGAAGAGTTCGAAAGGATCTTTCTCGAAGTACTGATATATTCACAACTGATATTTAAGAGGCTTAACTTCGGAAACATGTCGTGTTATATCTTTGTCATGAAGTTTATTAGGTACTGATTTATCGGCTTCCTTTTCAAAGTTATCTATAAATACGTTCAAAGTTATTCTTTTTATTGTTAAGTTACTGATCAGACCGGAATAAATCGTTTGAAAACTGAATTTATTCAGTTAATAGAACACGGGCAGAATATAGGTTAAAATTACTTACACATACATGATTTCACGTCATCTTCCCTAATTATTAAAATATCCATAGAATTATTTTATTATTTGCTAGCTTCTGCAGCATTGGTGCCGCAGTGGTAACGGCAGTGACTTACGAGTTACGAGTATAGGTCGTTGGGACGAACCCGGACTTTATTTTGTGTAAATTATTTTATCACCACTGCTCTCAAAACGATGAAAGAAAACATCATGAGCAAACCGGCATGTCCTAGAACCAAAAATTCGAATACATGTGACATCTACCAATTCCAAATCTACCATCACTGGGCCCGCGTGGTTGATTGCGGCCCGCCCCCCCCATCGAGAGGAGGCCTGTGTCCCAGCAGTGGGAACATTATAGGCTAATTGTGCTCATGCTACTAGTTTCTGACCGTGTCTTCTGCATGGAATATTTACCGGAATAATATATAATTTATAATAGGTATATATATATAACCTATAATATATAACCTATTATAGGTTATAAATTATATATATATAACCTATATATAGTTTATAACCTGGATAAATACATAGGATACTCCTATGAATTTAACCAGGTTATAAACTATCTGCGTGCCAATCCGTTCATCTGCTTTTGCGTGATTTTACCTTTGTAGTATTAGTAGGATAGTATTATTTCCATATAGTAATACCTACTTAGTAAAAGGGAAGGGAACCTACACCAAATTGTTCCAAACCGACGAAAATTTTCCACGCTAGGGGTCTAGAATCATATGCTGAATTCGTGGTTGCAGTTTGTGCACTGTTTAAAATTGTATCCTGTATACAGTCTTATAATCAGTTCTTGCTTAATCCATTTCATCACATAATAACAACATGTATTCACTACACGATGTCCCTACATACAATTTCGCCGTAAATCGTTTGACAAACTGCCTCTCGACTGACTGTAAAGTTAATGACGAGATCAAAGCTGTAATTGACATCGTTTGGAGCTCGTACAAAGGTTTTAAAGGTTTTTTAGTCAAAGAGTGGACGATCTAAATTGATGTAAATAGATGTTCCGTTAAACTGGATGAGAGGTTTTTAGATTTGAAATTTTAATTTTGGAACATGTTGCTCATATTAAAAGTAGACAGCTTTTTATTTCAGACTGAATATGAAATTGGTACACGTTACTGATAATGTTGGTGCTGAGCTTGTGGCTAAAACAACCGCACAGGTCCGGTTGAAGGTTAAGCTACGCTTGCCGCTTATTGATCGAAGCTTTTGGATGGGTGATGATCCATTACATATCGAGACCGCTCCGTGCCTCAATAAACCCTGTATGTACATTTTGTTGCTGACGATTCTTCAGGAATAAAACAAAAGAAAAACTGGATCGGAATAACTCGGAAAGAGAAAGTTGGATTAGAAAGAGATTAAAACAGAAAAAGAACTAGCAGGTGATCGAGGAGCACTAGCAGGGGGTAGAGGAGGGTTCAGGGGATCAGAAGGGAATTAATCGTTAAGCCGTTGGTCATTCTTGGCGGGACCAACGGTAGAAAATAGATTTCGATAGCGCGATTGAATTAGTAGAATAGACTAACGAATAAGTAGTCTGAAGCCAAAAAGTCTGACAACCAGATTTACCAAGGCGTATCGCATTACCCATTAACTGGGTTGTGGAGGTCAGATAGGCAGTCGCTCCATCTAAAATACTGGTATTCAGATGCATTCGTTTAGACCGAAAGCAGATGCTGACATAGTTGGGAAAAAAATTGGTGGTTTTTTACTGATAATGTCTACCGAAAGTAAATTCTTGAACTACCAATTCGATGTCTCCTAGCGTTAGTATAACGGAGCATAAAAGTAAAGACACGTTTCCTTTCATCATCTCACCAAACACTAAACTCGCACAACAACAGTATGAAATAGGTTTATGAAATAGGTTAATAGGTTTATTCCTTTTGGAATTAAATTCTTCGCTAAGCATTGACCTGAAATAAAAGGATAAGAACAGGCTATTAAACTAGACTATAGCCTTAAGGCTTCTGCAGACAGACGCAACGCGACGGTGCACCGCTATTCTGGTAGAACAAATTTCATGAAGTTTACATAGAAAGTGTTCTACTAGAGTCGCATCGCGCCTGTTTGCGGGAGTCTTTATTTGTTTTTAATCTCACCTCTAAGACAGAAAAGAATAAGAAAAAAAAAATATTGCATATGTTTCTTTTTTGTTTTTTATTTAATCATTAAATCACTTTATATATCTTTATTGTTATAACTTCAGATCGATACTAAGTAAAATAAAGTTTGAGCAAGTCAACCACATAAAAGTTTCTTTTTGACACGAGGTGTCAAATCAACGCATTATGGCGATGTGTATGGTGTTCCTGTGTAAACCAGGGCTTAATAGGGCAAATAAATTGCTTTCACCACCAAAAGGTCAAGAACTCATGCAAATCCTACGACTAAAATATTTACTTAGGTAACATAATGAGTTTTTGGTAATGGCGGCGACGACATAAACTTTATAGCGACGAAGATACGTGTTTAACCCTAAAATGATGTCTCGATAATAGTCTGTCATAACTTTGGAGTGTTTCACTTAACCCCTCGCGTGAGTAATGGCTCAGAGATAAAAGGCTTTTACGGCGATTACTTTAAACTCTATTTGATTTTGTCACACGATTTGAGATGAAGATTAATGATTTAGAAATATTTTGATAGATGTATTATAATATTTTTGGAGGGCGTCGCGTTACGTCACATCTAAAAATATACATACATACACCTATAAAAATGTGCGTGTGTGCGGGCGACAAAACGTAGCTCCTGATAAGTCTGCTCGCCTAGTATCATGCTTCACAAAATGTTAATTTGCCAAATCTGACTGTGCATTCCCGTATCGTGAGACTTTTTATTTCCCGGTCCAGTCTTAAAAGCTTTATGTAAAACCTTTGTTTGGCCCAAAAACAAATATGATATGTAAATTTTTTTCATACCTTATTTTTTTTCAGATGTCTCCATCGACTACCTATATCCATTTCTCACATATATAATTAATATAATTTACCTTTCCAGGGTGCACCTCAACTCCTAGTGCCCTATATGGCCGAAGCTGGCCATATATGCCCCAAGACCCACAATCCTGCAGACTTTGTGCTGGAAACTCTTGTCACTGATGTAGAAACAGCTGCTCCGTTGTCAGAACTGTGCCAGAATGGAAAACTTTGCAGAAGACTGGACAGAATGATGGCTAGAGGTGGAAGGTTAGTACCTACCTTATCTATACTATAATATATTATGAAGCGGTAAAATTTGTTTGTTTGTAAGTTTGTATGTAGATAAGCTCCGGAAACAAACCGTCGCTAACGAAGTAAAGTGTTAAACTAAAGTTAAAGCATTTTCGTGGCAATACCAAAACCGCAAATCCGAACCTTCGGAATATATGAGTAAAAGCGTAGATTTTTTAGTGATATAGAGGTATGAAGGAGTTCCTACAGAGTGTAAGGTTCACTAATCCTCCATAGAGAAGGAAGGATCCTCCGACCAGACGGATAATGATGGTGGAATGGTTGATGAATTATGCTAGTTGCGCGCTAAACTCTGCTTGCGTAATGCAGAATTTTGCGTGACGTCACTGTCATGCGTAGTTCGCATGTGGCGGTGTCAATGCTGCCACAGTAAAAAGCGAAAATTTTAGGTTGATGACAATCAATCTATATAACTGTTTTAAAACTAAATACATAATACAAGCAAAAAAAAAAAAAAATTTCATCGTTGCAGAAAACCGGTGCTGCATTCAGACGACTCTATACAGAGAATATTCACTGAACACGTAGCAAAAGATCAGTCGTCTAAAGTGGAGTTTCCCACAACATTCTGGACTCAATTCCTCATACTTAGCAACCGAATGTTTTTGCAGAATAGAAGGAATACGGTAAGTCACCACAAAACCCTATTTCTTAACCCACTTCAAAAAAAGGAGGAGTTTCTCAATTTGGTTGTATTTTTTTTGTATGTCTCCTAAAGGAATTCATCGTTCTCCAGCGCGTATCCCAATTTATTTAGGGTTAGCGCAACATGTGTTTTTCTTGAATACTAATAGTCGTCATATTGGTGGTCAACCCCTTTCTAACAATATCATCATTCACACAGTCCATCCATCGTTTCTTTGGTCTTCCAAAGAAACGATGTTTGGTTTTGGTTTGGTTTGGGTCGCCTGTTCAATCCTCAGACAAATTCAGATTGGAATATGCTATTCGCAACAGTGGATTTTGATACCAAGACTTTCGTATTACCGTAGGTACCATTCATTTTTCAACGTCATTCGATATAGGGGTTTTCGACTCAATGTGTTTTCGAACTGGCGTACCACTCGTAAAGTTTTTCGAAATGCCGTGCGTAGCAATAACGTCATTCGAATCTTCATATCACTCCACTTATTGCCAGTGACATTCATACTAAAAACAAATCTACTTACTGAAGGAAGTACCTATCCTCCTATATATTTCTCCATAGTTTTGATTCCTGGATCGAGGTAAGTTTTGTGGGGTTTTATCATTCAGAAAATTGCAGCTATCCTGGTGTCTAGATTTATTGAATTAATATGTGGCTTATGACAATAATATAGCTAAAAACCGAAGACATGTGACCCGAGTGGTATATTATGGCCCACACACTCTCAGAGAGGAGACCTGTGCCCAACAGTGAGAACGATATCGGCTGATTATACTAATGAAATAGGCTTGCCCCCTATAGTAATTTAGGCCATGCCGTAGATTAATGGCAGAACAGTGCTGGCCCAGTAACGGCCCCGACTTACGAGTTGTAAGTCGTAGGTTCGAACCCAGTCAGGTGTTTTACTTTTATAAATTATTTCATCACCAGTGCTCTCAAAACGATGAAGGAAAACATCGTGAGGAAACCGGCATGTTCTAGAACCAAAAATTTAAAGACATGTGATCTACTAATCCGCACGGATTACGGCCCACTTCCTCGCGAAGAGGGGAGGCCTGTGTCCTAGCTGTGGAATATTAGACTCAGTATGAAAATTAACAGAAATTTTCTATTGCAGTCATCTCACTGGATCCAGTTAGCTCACCATTTGATAGCGGCTGTGCTTCTGGGCAGCATATTCTTTAACGTTGGCAACGATGCTGCCGTTCCTGTGGTCAACTTCAAGTTCTGTCTCAGTTGCCTCGTGTTCTTCATGTATACTTATATTATGATACCTGTACTGCTATGTAAGTATGGCTGTGCTAAGAAAAATTCTTATACTATAACGGTCTGTTTTGTTATACAAAACCAGAGAGGCAATTTTCGTAATTTTAAGAACTTTCTCAGTCTGATTTCAGTCCCAATCTGTCAAAAATACCTGTAATTTCTCTACGTTTTTGACTAGTTGTTGACATTGATTGTCCCTGAGAGGAGATTGCGACTAGATTTTGAACGTTTTTAGTCATGGGAATTGGCCTTCTGATTTACCTTTAGACCCTACCATCGTGCCATTTTATAATTTAAATACAAACAACTGAAGGCCAATTCTCGTAATTTTAAACGTTCAAAATCTAGTCGCAGTCTCATTTCAGCGACAAACAAATTTCAAAAACTTGTCAAAATGTAGGAAAATTAGAGGTATTTTAACCGACTTCAAAAAAAGGAAGAGGTTCTCAATTCGTCGGAATCTTTTTTTTTTTTTATTTATGTTTGTTCCCCGATTTCTCAAAGACGCCTGGACCGATTTGGAAAATTTTTCTTTTGTTTGAAAGGGTATACTCCCCAAGTGGTCCCATGATTATCAGGTCAGGATCTGATGATAGGATCCCAGGGAAATCGAGGGAAACCCTCAAATTTTATTGGCAAACCTATAGTGATTTGGATATTTTTTAGAGCATTTGCTCTCGGAAATCATCATTTGGTAAAGTGGAGCTGATGATGAAGACTACAGACGGCCATCGGAACTAATCAATGATAAATATTTCACGGGTTGCGATTCGATTACTTTAATATGGTTGCTAAGCAATTTATGCTCGTCACAATGCTTATGGTGAATGGTTGTTGAGGAGTTCTTCTGGTTCTTACCAGGAGAACTCCTCAACAATTAACGTCCCAGCATTGGGAAAAGCAATATTTTATAAAAGGTGATAAGCAGTTGACGTTAGGCTATTGTAACTTAGATAAATCACAAACTCTCTCACTAAAAAGTGAAAAAAAAACTTTTTTACAAAAGAAAACAACCGACTTCCAAAAAAAACTACAAAGTGATAAATAACTTTAATTTCGGAAGTAGGTGTCAATAAACGGAAATGCAGAACCAACGACACAATTTTTTTGGAAGTCGGTTGTTTTTTTTTTGTAAAAAAGTTTTTTGATAGATTGAGACTGAGATCAGACTGTGAACGTTCTTAAAATTACGAGGGTGGCTCTCTAATTTCAAGTTCCAGTCAAAGTTGTCAATTTTGAGTTATGTTGTCAAAAAAAAAACGTTTGTGTACATACAAAGGGCATAATGTGCATAACAGAACAGCTCATTAACTTGAACTCACCAAGTTCAGTACTTCCAAAAAAATCAATTACAAACAGAAAATTATGAAGATCAAAGATTCAAACTGACTATTCGAAGCCTAATTAATTTATCCCATCCTTTTTACTTTGATCTTGTTCCTCATATTTATAGGGGTATCTTTGGGTGACACTTTCCTGTGTAATAATTTATCAAAATATTTTTGCTCATTACAGTTCCGTTCCAAGTACGTTTACTTCGGCGCGAATATTTCAACCGGTGGTACAGCTTGAAAGCCTACTATGCAGCTTTAACAATCTCCAGTATACCTAGCATGGTACGTCCTCTATCAAATTTTTGTAATAAGCGCTCATCAGCTTTTTGATAAACTCCAATGGTAGAGTATATACAGGGTGGCCAAAAAAAATAGGGAGATAAAGGAGGTCATATCCAATAAAAAATTATTCTACAGCATCGTCATAATTCAATTGCCCTAAAAGTTATGAATATTTTTGTTTTCTTTAAATAAAATACCGAGTTCTTTTACAAATAGACTAATTTAAAAAAGAGTGACATAAACGATAAAACAAACGGTGTTGTATTATTACTAACAGTTTAATTAGCACCATGATAAACTTCAAAATTAATTGCGAATTAAACTAATCTACTAATATTTGCACCTTGATATGAAAAAACGACCATAAAACCAGAATTAAGAAATATACAGTGATGTGTTACACCTCATTTGAATCGGAATTAAATCAGCAAGTTTTTCTGATACAGGGCCACTTTTCTGTTGTACATTTATTTTTCACAATGTACTTATAAAGTGAGAAATAAAAAAGAGTTCAGAAGATATTTGTAGCTGCAATTTGAACCCTAATTTTGATGTGTTACAGTTTATTCTTGGATTGGCATTCATGGTAGTCGCGTATCTGATGTCGGGACAGATGTTGGAATGGGAACGTTTCGTGTTGTTCGTGGTCAGCGGGCTTCTAACAGCTATGTGTTCTGAAGGACTTGGCTTAGCTGTTGGCTCTGCTTTTAGTGTTACTGTAAGTATTTCTTCGCATGTTTTTATCGAAGTTTTCCCGAATTACACAGGACTTCATTTGAAGTGTTCGTTATTATCACTGTCTGGAGAAGAATGGTTTTGGCAATTCTATTAAATATAAACAAACTCTATCATATTTAAATTCACTTTTCTTAATACGCGACATCCGTTACACAGAATGGAGGAAGAGGCAAGGAACTTTCGCTTGATCTTTAAAATGTTATCCAAATAATCTGATGTACAGTGGGCTTCAATTGGGTACCCCCCCTTGAAAGCTTCTATAGTTGGACTTTTAATTAGCTGCAGTAAAATGACAGCTTACATGTTACTTAAATTACTGAAATTGGCGTCTTTTTGTTTTTTCGGGGCCATCAACCAAATCTTGTTTTTCTATTTCAAATTTGCGTAACAGACGAAACTTATTTAACATGCACATCTCTAAATGCAGTCCAAAATGAGTTATTAAGAAATGTCATTTTACTGCAACTAATTAAAAGTCGGAGTATAGCAACTGGGGTAGGGTACCCAATTGATGCAGCACACCGTAAACGAAAACATTTTGATCAGTTTCTGTGCCTACTTTGGTACAAATACCTTGAATGGTTTTAACAGCAATGTGGTCTTCTTCACAGAACGGCTCCATTGTAGCTCCATCAGCAGCAGCACCACTTCTCGCTCTATCCTGCTACGGTATGGGTTTCGGTCCCTACATCGAAGGAACCATGAGAGCTCTCATGTCAGCCTCTTTTCTCCGCTTCGGAGTCACAGGGTTCTCAATAGCACTCTACCAAAACCGCAACCTGATGGAATGTAAACAAGACTTCTGCTTATACTCAGATCCGAAGTTAATATTAAGAGATTTGGGAATGGAAGATGACAGTTTTATTATTCAGGTAGCTGGCCTTTTAGCTTTTACGATTTTTTACAGGGTTTTGGCTTATTTAGCGTTAAGATATCGGCTGACTGCTGAATTTTCGAATAAGTTCATGTGTTATTTGAGTAAATTTTTGAAGCATAGGTAAGGAACGTTGGTTAATTAGGTATTTGATTGATTTTGCGTAAAATTTATATTATTTATGTTATGATCATTATGTGATTCTAATAAAGCGACGATATCTTGCCACAACATTTTTTAGGAATTGTGAAAATGCATGAGAATTTAGGTAAATGTGGGGTAGGATTTATAATATAGTTTAAAATAAGGAGCACTTGGTGCAACAGTATTGTAGGAAGCAAGAACAGCCGGTGGTTTCCGTAAAAATCTCACCGCCAAAACTTAGCTGCAGTGCAGCTTAAAGTGAACTGTCATTCCACCTAATGCTAGCAATTGACACTATTGACGGCTCATTTCACATAAGTTTTCACGGTAAGTTTTACAAAATAGCACCGCAGGTGACACTTAAGAGTAGGTAATATATTGTAAGTAGCTTAATTACGATAAACTTATGTAGTTCAGGGGTAGAGTAAGTAACTTGACTGAGGTACCACAATATCTAATCTTTATTATAAAACAAAGTAGCCTTTCGTGTCTATCTGCGTGACCGCTTAAGAGGAATTGCGGTCGGAGAGACTTTCGAAAAAGCCTAAGTAAAAAATCATAATTCGAGGTTTAGCTCTCGCCTATTTCATCCTCCAATATTGAACCAATTTAAAAGATATTTCATAAACTAAATAAGAAGGATATCTGCTGTGTTTTTCTTTTTTCATTAATAGCTGTCAAAATTGTACACTAGGCCTCTGTTGACAGCGGCAATTTTGAGCATTTTTTGAGGGTTCTAGTGCTTATAAAAATAAAAAAGGTAAACATAGGGACATACAAGTAGTTAATATTTATTATTCTGTATAATATCATTGCTTCATGATCATTAACCAGAAAGAAAACAGGTGAGAGCTTTTCTATGGAGAAACGACCACCCACAATTCCTCTTAGGGCTGATTTTACCAAAGTCAGATAACTTTTATTCTTGGAATAAAATTGACGACTGACAGTTCTAGTATGGACTAACTGTCAAAAATTCAATAATTATTCTCAGGTTAAGACTTATTCTAGGTATAAAAGTTTGGTAGAATGCGCCCTTAATCTTTTAAACTGCACAAGAGATTTTGATGCTGTTTTCGCCGTCCACTAGATAATTTATCCATAACGTATTCGTTTCGTATTCAGTAGTATTAAAATTATATTAAAAAAATTAAATTCTATGTTTTGATAAGTCGTAAAATCCGCGCTAAGCGGGTGGGTTGGGTCGCGCTAGTTATGAATAAATAAACTGATAGTGTCACAAAAAAAGGTGAAATTACATAAACGTTTTATCTTTTTTCCTTGAAGTACTTACATATTTTACATAGATCTATGCAATAATTCTTAGAAATAATCTTAAATTTTATATAAGTAAGGCGGATCTCACACTACAACGCGCCACGCGACGGGGCGCGGGAGCCAAATTCCCCGCGTGGAAACGCGTTTGTATTGAATGTGTAATTATTTTACGCGCGGGTCCCGCGCACCGGTTCATGGCGCGTGGTGCGCGTGTGAGATCCGCGAAAAAATACGTTTTGAGGTATCTGTGATAGTTACAAATAATCGCAACATTTTAATTATAGTTTTAAGTCAAAGAATAAAAAATATGTAGTTTTAGTTAAAGATGAACTGAATGTAGAGGTGAATGCAAAAATTACTGTACCAACATAATTATATCAGATTCTACTGCCCATTTTGTATGTGTGAGATTTTGTTAAAGATCCAAGATGTTTTTTATGAATTTTTGCTTTTTTTTAAATTGCTCAAATAGATTAATTAAGAACGAATAAAATGCTGTTTGTAAGATGAATGTGTATGAAAACGTGCGAGAAAGCCAGGGTGTATGGAAAATGGTTTTGTAAACGGATAATTATTTTCAAAAATAAATTAAAATGTAAATTAAAAATATGCAAAATTATTACTTAATTATGTATTATGAAACATATTTAATAAGGGCTCTAATTCACTATGACCACTTAACAATTTCTTACGTCGAGATACTTGCGTTATCCATTGCTTTGTTTATCATAGAAACACCTAGATAACGCAAGTATCACGATCTGTATGAAAGCACTATTTAGTAATTGGAAAATTAAATCGATTCAAAGACGCCGCCGCGTACGGCGCCCGTCTCGCCCCACCGCCGGGGCCTAGCGCCAGCGCTCACGTTCACCCAGCCAGCAGCCGAACGATTCTGTTAGAATCTCACCGTGAGAATTTAGGTGAAGTGAGCTGTCATTCAATCTGATGTTATAGGGATTTATACTAATGACAGCTCACTATTAAGTTCACTTCACCTGAGTTATCACGGTGAGATGTTTACAGAATAGCACTACTGTACACAGGACTGAGCGCGAAAATGGTGGCTTACGATTTTTGTACGTAAGCTGGCTGGTGCGATTTTTGGCACGCGAGGTAGTTGCTCTTGCGTTATCTAGGTGTATAACCTGTGTCTAAGATGAAATGGCGTGGTTTGAACTATCAAAATATATGTTTTCTATGTGTAATATGTATATATAATGTAATGTATATATGTAATATATATAGGTATATTGACGTGGTTTGCACGTGATAAGATTTCGCGAGGAATAGTACGGAATTGGGGCCCTGATGTGAGAAGAATTATGTATTTGTGGCTGGGGTAATATAATAAAGAATTTTAAACAAAACTTTGATTTATTATTAATATTCTGTAAACACACCAATATGTAACTATCCATAATAATGTTACTTATCCTACATTATACACGTATTTTTATGCGAATAATATTGCTTCCTAATTGAGCGAGAAATTACAATCAGCATTGTAGTGCATAGATCTGCAGCTGTAAAAATGATTATTGAATGGAATACTAGTACTAATTTATGTTTAAATAAACTTTATTATTTGCTAGCTTTTACACGCGGCTTCGCTCGCATCCCTTTCACAACCTTCTCCATAGATTTCTTCAAACTTTCCTGGCAATCGGTCAAACAGTGTGTTGGAGTTTATCGATCTCATCATTAATTTTTATGTAACATAGGTACATGTTATTTATTTGTTTATGATCAGATTTTAAACTTGAACTAATCACCTATAAAGACCGAAATACCTAACTAAAGAACAGCATTGTATTGTCTTTTAACAATTTTTTTTATTTATATAAGGTAATTCTACAAACGTGATTTCTTTTCTTCACTAAATTCCGGTTCCACAATTTTTGGCAGAGGTCTCTTCGGTCCTGAAATAATAAAAGTAATTCAGTTAATAACTAAATTACTAGTAGAAATTTCTCAGTAGAATTTGGATTTTTGCCCGGGTGTTGGCAACAGGCCCGACAAGTTACCTATTACCTACATGGGACTTGGCTATACACTAGCTGCGCCTCGCGGTTTCACCTGCATAAATGTAGATCCCGTACGAATATCGGGATAAAAGTAGCCTATATGTTAATCCAGGGTGTCAGCTACCTCCATACAAAATTTAATCAAAATTGGTCCAGCCGTTTGAACGTGAAAAAGTAACAAACATATAAACACACACACTCACAAACTTTCGCTTTTATGTGATTAGTGTGATAACTAGCGAAATGGTACGATACGATAGGTAGGTACACCTCTGCCTATTTTCATCGTAATTAAAGCCTTAAATTGTGTGGTATTGAGGTGTGTTACCTCGCTAACAACAGGACACAAATACATCCATAAGAGGGAAGAGCCAGAATAACCCGCAAAATTAAAATTTTCTTACGTTTAATTTGCAAGTCAATGTCATGTTGAATTTTGATTTAAATAAAATTCGCAAGCGTAACAGATATGACTATTTCATGAAATATTCTTTCAATAGAATTATATGAACTTAGGGGTTGTATTGATGATTTTAATAATTAAAATTCTGTAAATTCATATCTACTTGTTACGCTCGCGAATCATATTTTGTTAAACAAACAACCTGTCACTGTTCTACAGATTGCAAAAATGTGAATTTGGCGGTTTGCCTAACGCGGGATGCGTTAGGCAAACCGCCGAATTCACCTTGAAAACAAAGATCGAACAATACGCATTATCAAAGAAGATAGGTAAAAACTCACCTCCTCCCATAAAATGTTTGATGAGCACTGAACACGGTGAATCAATTATAATAGTTACTAAAAACGCAACTATTACAGCCAGTAAGAAGTCTGCTAAGTACTGGAACAACTGAAAAAGAAAAATTTAATAGTTTTGAGAAAGGAATTTCACAACAGCGACATCTACGATCAAGTTGGTGAATTAAGTATAGTTTGTCAGTCCTGAGCTCGTCTCGTTGCCGACAGCATTGTTTGTTTCCTTAGCATTTCGTAGAGGGAGCTTATTAACGTTGAAGATAGCATTACAGTCACGAGCAGAAAATATATATTAATATGGACAGCTCGGCAATAATATCTGACGGGCAAATCTCGTAATTTTAAGATCGTAAACACTCTGAACTCAGTCTTTATCTGTCCAAAATACTAATAATTTCCCTAAATTTTTGAGAAGGTTTTGACATTTATTTGTCGCCGAGATGAGACTGCGACTGCATATGTTTTGAAAGTTTTAAATTACGAGAATTGACCTTCTGATTTCATGATTCATCCATTAATATATGACGACAAATATACATATATGATATTTTTTGGAAGGCACATACAAGGTGGCAACATAACATGTGGCATCGAAGGAACACCAAAACTATCTGGCGAGAAAAGCGACGCCAAAATTATGGCTTCAACAATATGACGTGTCAATACAATATTAACCGGATATGTATGTCTTGTGTCAAAAATATCTGCCTACTCAGTTAAATTCAGAAGAATGTGATAACTCGTTGTGATCGAAAGTATGTGACATCAGTTTGGCAACAAAAAACCTGACAATAACTTACGGAGAATCGTACGTCGAAGTAGATGGGTACAATCGGCATAGCATTGATGACGAACATCATTGGGTAGTGCACTAGATACATTGCATATGATAGACGACTCAGAACCTTCCATGCTCGGAGCGATAGAATCCAGTTGACAGGGCCTGAAATAGAATATAATTAATTTATTTACGGGTCTCTTAGCTGCTGCTGGTCTCAGTGCTGCTGCTTAGGGGCCTGTGGCTAAATAATAACAGCCGCACTGTTCGATCGATCGATCGATCAAGTTAAGTTACGCTTGCCGCGGTTGGTCTGTGGATGGGTGACCATCTTTACGTACCGAGACCCCTCCGTGTCTCGGAAAGAACGTTAAGCCCCGTTAGGTCCCGGCTGTCATTCGTGGATCAATATCAAAATGTATATATCAATCAAATACAAGGGGTACCGTATTATCCAGTAACTGGGTTGTGGAGGTTAGATAGGCAGTCGCTTAATGTCAAATACTGGTATTTAGCTGCATCCGGTTGGACTGGAAGCCGACCCCAACATAGAAAAAGGCTAGGCAGATGATGATGACGGGTCTCTTAGCTCGTCGCTTGGCCTAATTTTATCTTCAGCGATTGGTTTTTGTTGCATATAATGCTTGAAGATTCAAAGTATAATATAATTATATTTACGGAAACATGAGTATCATCCTACTAATATTACAAACGCGAAAGTTTGTGTGTGTATAGATGTATGTTATTCTTTCACGCAAAAACATGCACTTGCATGCGCAGTTGAGAAATTCAAACAGGAATCTGATACCAGATACCCACTATCTGGCGCACAGCTACCAATGCAACGGCTAAAAAGCAGACACAGCTTCTTGAGATCGACAGCGTCTCTGTCAGGAAATCCGGCTGGCGCCCGTTGCAAACTGTGGCAGGATACCCTTCCCCCTTCTACTCACTACCTACCACCAAAGGAGCATCTCCCTGCAGGATGTAACCTCCCGTGGCCCACTTGGAAGTCTCTGAACCGTCTCCGGATACAAGTGGGAAGATGTAAGTCCAACCTGGTAAAGTGGGGCTACCTTGACGGAACGGCAGAAGGGTGCGATTGCGGAGCTATGTCACAAACCATGCTCCGCCTCTTATCCTGCCCTCTGTGTCCCAAAACATGCAGTCAAAGTGACCTCTGCGCTGCCACAGACAACGCCGTGGAAGTGGCAAAGTTTTGGGAAAACAATATTTATTAAAATACAGTCGTGCCAGCGACACGAAGAAGAAGACGCAAAAACTACTGAACGGATTTTGATGAAACTTTACAGTATTATGGCTTATTCATGAGAACAACACATAGGATACTTTTTAACCCGATATTCCCACAGATTCGACAGTTATGCGGGTGAAACCGCGGGGCACTGCTAGTAAAATTATAAAGGGACGTAGTTACACCACAAAAAGGATCCAATCCACACAAAGTCACTTTATAGATATTGAGGTTTGAAGTTTGGAAGTATTTTAAACATGTGGGTTGATTGAGGTATAAAAAGTGATAGACAGGTTGTTTTTGTTTGGATCTTTTTTACTGTCCGATAGTATTGATATTTAGCATCAGTTTGGTGCACTTAACTCTTTCTTGATCACGTTGTTGATTGGATCCTTTTCGTTTAACTACGTCATGTTTAATTATAAAGCACTCTTGACCCGTTTATATAAACTCTTTTCGTTCAATTGTGATATTCAAAATTACACATACCGCCATATCCATGCTCGCAGGCGAATATGAGCCATCCAACAAACATGGCCCACGCTGGTCTCATGAACGAGTTGATCATACTGTCAGCGAATTGGTTGTCCCAATCCAACTGCATGATAGGGTAGGACGAGTATATGGTGAGGAAAGCGATTACTGACACGAAGGTCCATAAGATCGATGCTAAAATCTAGAAAAAGAATAAAAACAAAGACAGGTTTGAAAACAATTTTGGCAAAGACGATCGTTCAGTTTTGAAGGTGGAGTTCTTCATCTCATCCATTTTAATAATGAATTAGACATTTGAGCGTTACATCAAACACAATCTTTTTTTGCGTCCATTTAAAAACATCAACAACTACAAATGCCTACATAAGTGTAAAAGCTGCGGAAGATTGTAAGACTATCTTTGCATTGTATAAACTCAATTTCCTTTGTATTGTATAATTGCATAGCACAGATGTGAGTTCTATGTACTATAGAGCTACCGGGTATTAATTGTCTTTCATTGACTTGAATGTGCTCTGGCGGCTGATGGTATGTCATGCTCACTAAAATGTCTTGCTGACGGTGGCGTGTGTATTGGATCATTTAGCTCCCTTCAAAATGGTTGAGCTGAATGGTGCTGATCTATGCGTCATGTTCGTGAACGGGCGCCGTCAGTTGGGGCTGCCGGTCGATTCTGTTAGAATCTCACCGTGAGAAGTTAGGTGAAGTGAGCTGTCATTCCATCTGATGCTATAGGGATTGACACTAATGACAGCTCACTTTAAGCTCACTTCACCTGAGTTATCACGGTGAGATTTTTATATAATAGCACTGCTGGTCATCAATTGGCTGCCTCGACTTATTTTTAATTATTTTATTTTTGGATTGTTGTTTTGATTTTTTGTTGTTAATTATTCTATTTCCTGTACTCTGGACGCTTTTAACACGTACGTCTTTTTTATTATATTACATCGTTCTCTCATACAATTATAAATGCAACATTAATGATGTAACTAATATCTTTGCAAAAATATAATTTAAAAGAGTGTCCATGGAGTTTCTTGCCCGTTCTTCTCCATAGGTACCTACGCTTTGGAATGGGCAACTAGCTTCATATTTTCTGACTGACCGACTTCTTGACAATTCAAAAGTGCCTGTAAATGCTTTAATTGAAATAAATGCTTTGAGTTTGAGTTTGAAAGGGGATAAGGTACTTACCAGATTTATAGAAACTTTCTTTCCGCGGTTGAGATGTAAAATATACCCAAATATTAATCCTACGAAGAACGGTGAGGCTCTGGTTAGCGTGTTCACATAATAGTAAATTAGGTAATCCGCTGATTCTAGCGGGCGTCTGAAAAAATACATATTATATTTCGTAACAGCAATTTCATTCATTTCTCAATATTTTTGGAGACTAACTTCAGACATTAATTACATTTTGATTTGGACATTTTTTGTGCACAGTTGGGGAGAGGGATACACTGCGCCAATTTGTTGTGTTTGCCATTTTATATAACTGTCAAAGAATAACAGTAAAAAGGAAAGAAAGAAAGAAAAAACGTTTATTTGCGGTGAGTAGTGATTTGAATATACGGACAATTTAAGTTGGTAGTCAATTTGATAAACTATGAATATAATATAAAAGAATAAAAAAGTATTATATTCATTATGTTGTGTTGTATTCTGTTCATTATGTATGTATTTTGTGGATGTTCTCGAATAAAATTAAATTTTATTAATAGAAAACAAACAGCTCATTTATCAAATAAAATTTCAGTCGACAACATCCATCGATTTTTTACTAAACTTCAACTATATCCAACGATACTGCATACTCATCTGTTTTGATGACTGTACACTATAAGAATATCAAATATAAATGTAGTGGATTATCGACAGCAATATTCATAAAAACACACAAAAGTAATATGCTAGAAGTAAAATTATTAATTCTCTTTCAAGTTTCAATACTCACGAAGGTATAACAGGACCAGACGGGAACTCCTTGATGAAGTTGTAAGTAGTAGCAGCAGCAAGTATAGCAATCATAGAACCGACGAGCGCCGACCAGGCAAGTCGTCGTTTTCCTGTCAGCACCCACACTAGCACGAGAGGTGATAGGATGTGGAGCTGTACGTCTATAGCGAGGTACCAAGAGTGAGCGAGGCACTGGAAGGAAAATTTTAATAACAATACCATTTGACGGAACAAAAGCCGTTATTGACCAAGATATGGAACATTATGCTATAAAAAAAAAATACAAAATGGATTTAACGGTTTTTGATTATTTACTCCTCCTTTGATATCCTTGTATTTGAAGTTAGGGTACAACGGAAGACAAACATTTCTGCTGACCTTGGTACAGTATAGTCAGTAAGATAGTTAAGGATGAAATGCAAGAATTAAGCAGTAATACTCTTCCAATTTGATAATATAGTAATCGCTTTTTCATGTGCCTGACATGAACAAATGAATTGCATCAAGAATGTTGCTTCAATAGTAAATTAAATCGCACCGTGTGAGGTGTGTGTGTGGCTTTAGTTGATCTGCTATTATTGTTTTATAGGTCCAATTTTTCAGGCTAGTAAGACTTACCATATGGCTAGGATTGATAAAGTTCTGTATATGCAACAGTGTAGACCACCAGTATACTCTGCATCGATGCGTATGAGCCGTCACTACTGACCAAAATGGGCCATCAGCAACCCGACTAAATATCGAAATTTGTAGAAGAATCACTGCAGCCAGCGCAGGGAACATTCGGAGAAGGCGGTTGAGGTAGAATAGGTGGAGACTCTTGATTAATTTCACTGGAAAAATAACGTTATGAAAATACATCAGGAACAATGAGCAAAGACTCTAGGGTCAAACAAATACGTTTAAAAGAAAATGCGATCAAACGGCAGCCAATGATGGCATCACCCTGCGACAAAGCCCCAAAACAATACTGCTTCCAAAAGCACTACAACATAGTGCTTAAAGAGGAGCAGTGCGACTACTCAGGTTCGAAGGAACTGAGAATTTACACTGACGGTTCAAAGACCGACTGCGGAACTGGAGTCGGAGTCTTCTCACACGACCTCAACATACTCGTAAGAATATCCAAACCGCTGGGAAAGCGCATCACGGTCTACCAAGCGGAGTGTGTGGGCATAACACAAGCGGCTTATGCCATAGCAGCCAGAGGAGTTGCGGACACCCATATTCGCATACTCTCTGACAGCGCCTCAGTCCTCCAATCCTTATATAAAAAATGCATCACATCGAAACTAATACTAGAATGTCACAATGCGCTTGAACAGGCAACTGTATTGAACCGCAATATAGTGACACTACAATGGATAAAAGGACACAGTGGATCGCTAGGTAACGACGCAGCTGACGAGCTGGCCAGAAGGGCATCGAGCATGCCAGTCTGTGGACCGGAACCTATCGTGCCCATCCCCTTCAACCAACTACGCAGGTGGCTACAGGAGTACACCCACACACAAGCAGAAAGCTGGTGGACGTCGTCACCAGGCTGCAGGTAGTCCAAGGAAGCTATGCCATCACTGGATGGCAAGCTAAGCAGTCGCTTACTACGATTGGACAGGAAAGGCCTGCGCCTGGAGACGGGGACTATCACGGGACACTGCTCGCTAAACAAACACTTTCACACTATAGGCATAACGGACACCCCCTGTGCAGAGCTTGCATGGAGGCTGATGAAACCATTGCGCACGTGCTCTTTGAGTGCACAGGCGTCACCCAGATCAGGACACAAACCTTCGGGACACCCAGATCGTACACAGATGTTCTCAAAAGACCAGGAGACCTAATCAGCTTCTGAAGGGAGGTGGGCTGGTTGGAATAACCACCAACGGCCGCCATGGCCCACGCACAATGGTCCGCTGAAGGACTAAGTGCGGAAACCAAACCCAAAAAATAAAAAATAATAATAAAAACGTTATGAAAATCATTTTACCATTCATCATTGTATCATGTTACCATATCTTAAATGTCATGTTTATACCGACTTTTAATGTAGGTAATGTATATTTATTTTATTTCTTATTTTGATTATTGTTTTTTATTATTTATATATCATAAGGTATGCTGCACCGGTTGACACCATCACTTCAACACCGGCTGTTTGTGAAAACCAGCTCTGGGTCTCTCTCTCGCATAGGGTCTTAGCGTTATGCTGAACGACAGCGTTTTGCGTGGATGTGACCCATCCTTTCCCCCAACTTGTTACTCTTGTTATTTTTTTGTGTTTGTGTTATTTTTTTTGCGTCGTGTTCAAAGCAAATAAACGTTTTATCTTTCCTTCTTTCATAGTCAGTTTATCTTTGCTAATCATTGTGCTTCTTCATCATCCACAGATATAGGACTATAGATAGGTGATCATATTCGAATTGTTTTTATTGGTGCAAAAGAGAAAGTACTTGTCACCTCAATACATTTCAAGCGAGAATAGGTACCAAGATTTATAATCATCGTACCTGCCATAAAAAGTGGGAAGAATATACTTACTGCTTGACAGTTTTCCCGCTGTAGTGTATACTAGTAGAAGACCACTCAGCGTGAAGAATGTGTCTACTGTGATTGGGGCAGCAGTAATCCATACGGACTGTAATGACGTCATCCACTGAAGACATACATTTTCACGGTCAGTGAAACATCAGCATGTAATAAGAACAATAATAAATGTATGTGGAATTGTGGAAAAGGTAGTGGAAGACTTAATAAAAAATTTATGAATAATGTGAAAGACATAACTGCTTGCCTAGATCTTTCACATTATTCATAAATTTTTTATTAGAGTTAACACTCTTACATGACGGCTCATAGAGACGACACGGATGGTTAGTGAACCGTTCCATGCGAGGCTCTCGATAAGCAGTTCAAATGCTTAAGACGTAAGTATTTGAATAAAGAAATAACCAAACAAACGACGAGGGCTAGTGCCCTCGTCGTTTGTTTGGTTATTTCTTTTATTTTAGAACTAGCTTCTGCCCGCGACTTCGTCCGCGTGAAATTTCACCCTCTCGTCATTCACCCTCTTAGGGCTGGAATTTCGAAAAACCCTTTCTTTGTGGATACCAACTTTTCACAAAGAACACACCCTCCGAATTTTATGTCTCTAGGACCAGCGGTTTAGGCTGTGCGTTGATATATCAATCAGTCAGGACTTTTGTCGTCTTAATGCTCATTATGGTACAGCCCAATTCAAACTTTATAGCGGCTCGGACATGAGGCTAGTCGCGGCCCAGTAACAAATTCATAGGACAGCGGGTGGTGGAGTACTGCGCAGCTAGTAGAGCACTTCAGAGCCGCCAATAAAATTTGAATAGGGCTGTATCATAATTTGAATTTGAATGAACTATAGTTTGGATGAAGCTCGTGTAGTGGAAACGTTAACGTGTTTGTTTGTTTAAAAAAAAAATTACATACATCAAAAGCATCAGCAGGATTAGCCATAATCAGGCTTGCAGTTTGATTAACGAAGGTATGTCCAATGATAACCCACATCATGGCAAACGCTCGGATGCCGTCCAGACATTCCAAGGCCCCAGGAACTGGATTATATATGACGAGGCGACGAGTGTTCGTGTAAGCAGAGAAGGCTACGAGCAACTTGTTGATTTTCTTTGGATCTGTGAATTGAAAAAATCTTTTTGGTCAAAGATTCACAATCTTTTACTTCTTTCTACCTACGTATAAATTAATTCAGAATAGTAAACTGCTACAAGGAACCCTTGGCGCTTGAATGACGTTGACAAGGGGGCACTGTTGATAAATATTTTAACAATTGTAAAAAAAAAATGGCGGCGTTAGTTCCGATTTTAGCAACGCGCCAAAAGGTCCTTGTACCGGTATTGCCTTGATAATTTAAAAACAAAACAAGTTTTTGTAGATATTACGATTATTAGAATGTGTGAGTTAGGTAATGAGATGTTTATCATTTAGTTACGTGATATGGATGAACATTAGAATAAATTATGAAAATATCTAAAACTTGTCATGTAATAGGATTTATTTCTATGATTATTGTAATAATCACCAAACGATCAACAATAAAAATGAGAAAAACAAATCGTAATTATTATTTTGCTATGATAAGATTATGAAAAGTATGTACCTATCTATACCTACTATACTATATATACTTAATTCATAGACAGGTATATGTAGGTTTTCAATCACTGCTATCTAGCTAAGTCGGTTTTATCGTGGAATGCTTACTACAGGTAGTAAGTAGCATCCCAAGATAACATGTGACTAGAATTAAATGGAAAAACGAGTTGAAGAAAGAGAATCTTAGTGCTCATAAACACGAGCGGCACGTTGTCAGGGGTGATTGCAGAGGCTGCCGTCGACGCATCGGGGGCTGCCCTCGACGCGTCTACGGCTACCGCCGACGAGTGTCGACGGCTGCAATTGCCTCTACCGTTGGCAACGTGCCGCTCGTGTGCACTTAGACGACTTTATAATCGAAATTTAACAAAAATTGCGAGACTGTCCAAAAGCCCAAACGACCTTTTTAAAAACAATAATGTTATCGTTTCACAGATACCTAATAATCACGAAATTATTATCACGTGAGGAGATAGTGCATGTGACGGCCAGTAGTAGGTGTCAGGTGTTAGATTAAATACTTCGGGAATCCACAAAGGTGCAAAGATAAGCAACGGAAATGACTGGATTAGTTCCTTTACATGTTTTTTTTTGCGTATTTACAAAGTTACAATGTTTTTATTAAATTCTTTGCACACAGCTCTTAATTAGGTAGGTATAATGGTAAATGGTTACTCAGTTTTGTATACATGGTAACACAAAGAGTTACGCCGATGCTTTGCCTGCTTTAGAGACGAAGTTGATATGTCTCATAATGCCTCAAAATAGGTAATAGGTAATACGGGCTGTTGTTCTTTAAGTTTTTTATCCCTGGCTGGAGGCCTTAACTAGGGCATCCACAGGCAAGTCCGGTTAAGCAGTACACATCCTCATAGGATGAACTGCGAGATGCAATTCACAAAAAAAAAAAACTGGCTGTTGTCCGCAACTCCACGTCAATGCGCGTATTTTGCGTACGGGTCATAAAGCCTCTAACACAAAACTTATAGAAGTCGGACTAATATTATTAATGAGAAAGATAGTCTACCTGTCTATGATATTTTTTTATAGAAAGCTACGGTAGGTTCATATTTTGGGAAAAACTGCTACGGGTACTTTTACCTCGTAAAATACAGTAAGGGTGTGTGATTTTATTATTTGTTTGCAACATTACAACACAAATATTATAATAATTTAATTTATTTTTTTATTTTTTATATTATATTGGTCAGATAATCGTTACTATCTACTACTATTCAAATATATTTTTTGTTCTAATAAATTATTTATAAGCGGAAATACAGAATTAAAATTCACAGGGGCGATAACCAATAGCAATTTTTTTACCCATGTTGCGTTTTTAATTGACAACTCTTGCAGCTACTCTCATTTTAAATGTATACACAGAGCAAGTTTAAGGACCCAACTGAATGATGGAGCTTGTGACTAAAAGCTCCGTAATACAGACTCGAGAACCAATAATTGTAAAGCATTAATCGTCGACTTAATTTTAAATGATCTTTCAAACTATTCTCACCTTTTTGTTGGTACACATTGTAGCGAATATCGTATGCGGTACTTAATGCGACGAGGAGAATAAAGACGCCAAATATTGAACTGAAAAGAAAAAAAAGTCTTGTAGTTTTCCAGTATTACACGGTTATCACAACCGATTATGTTTGCTGATTAATTCATTTAATAATAAAAGACATTTACGTCATTGACTTTTATAGAATTCTTTTACACAAATATACGTACGGAGGGCTGCATGAATTGGGTACCCTACCTACCCCAGTTGCTAAATGCTTTCAATGGGGGTACCCAATCGATGCAGCCCACTGTACATACAAACTACACTAAACTACACTACACAAACCTTATAATTGTAATTTTGCATGTTTCCTTTAGTTATGTAAGTTTAAATATTGTTTAGAGTAAGTAACCAAACAATCACTGAACTACCCACTACTGCACTTATAATGTGCTAATTATAGACTTATAAAAAAAGATGGACTCCCCGCCACGCTTAACGAAAGTGAAACATAGTTAGTAGCCGGACCGTTTGTACAAACACGCCTCACGCTCACATTTACATCATAGTATGCCGACCGGCCGCCATTACGTGACACGACAGCGTCAATCACGCACACACAGATCGGTACGGTGCTTCACTTTCGATATGCGTGGAGCGGAGACTATCTTTTTTATGTCTATGGTATCAATACCGCCGAAATAACTAGATCCCACATTGTATCCTGGTATGGGATCTAGCGCTACTTTATTGCACTATTTATTTATTTATTTTATTTTACTATCTTTTGTTTGTTGTGCCTATCATGTCATCTAAATGTGTCTTAAATAAATTTATTATTATTATTCTGAAATCTGTTTAGAACAAACATGAAAACACTAGCTAGGCAGCGTTTAAAAATAGCACTTCGAGTTTCAGAAAAAGATCGGCTTTGTAGAACGTCATTTCTATTACCCCGGCCTGTGTCAGTCTCCTTCTACAGACCTTTGTTATTGTACCTCTGACAGCAGCAACCTTATTTTGACGAGTAAGTATAGAGATCACTATGATTTTGACAGACTTGTCAATGGCAGCGACCCAACAGCAACCTTATAAGAATGAGAACAAAGATCACTGTGATTTGAACACTCTGGTGCAAAATCAGAGGTAAAATAACTGCAAACTCGATTAATTGCCATATTAACGCAGGTTACAGTTCCATTAGGGAAGTCATTGTAATTACAAAAAATATTGCATGAAGATACTTACAAAGCAACATAGTCACCAGTCACCCAAAGCTTGTCATTAGGCAGACGGCAGTAGGCTTCATCAAACTGAACCTCTATGATCTCCGAGGTATTGAACAGAGCTTTCAGTGCCGTTCGTGGGGTACATGTCTTGGGTATGCAAGTACCAAGGCGGAAGGTAAGAGCAGCTAGAGGCGTGTCAGCGATTCTGTATGAAAATGTTAAAAGTAATAAAATCGACGTTCTAAATCGTGAAAAACCTACTTTTTGAAAGGTCGTGGGGAACCTCTCTATTCTGTAAAAATCTCACCGTGAAAACTTAGGTGAAGTAAGCTATCATGCTACCCGACGCTAAGGAGTGACTATTGACAGCTCATAACAAGCTCAATTCACCTAAGTTCAGTCGATCGTCGAGCGTTTTCGCCGTACGGCATTTCATACAAACTTTCAAGCCCTTGTTTTTCGAATTGAATAAACCGATTTTAATGAAACTTCATAAGAATAGGCAGGATACAATGGTCTAAAAAGTTACTTAAGAACATTTTCGAAATGTCTTATTTAGAAAAGATAACTGGAAATCTCTGTTTCTATGGAAACATTAAAATCGGTCTAATTTAACTGTCCTACTATTTTACAAAAATGAAAAAAAAGTGGTAGTAGTACTGGTAGAAGTAGTAGTAAATACAAAGACTTCTTTGACACGTAATGATCAAGCCAAGATGATTAATTTTAGTTATTTATTAGCTAATGATACATTTTATAAAAATATGATTTTGAACTTTGAAGCTGATATTAGGTATGTACTTTGATAAAGTGCTAATCATATCCATGCAAATCAACTTACTATAGGTGACTATTAAAATATCATTCAACTTTCAGACTACCTGACAAGGATCGACTAATTAAAAATATAGTTATCGTTGGTTATCGCAGATAATGATTTGCCGGTAATACGAGTATCCGTGCAAAGTTCCTGGTAAATTCGATAAAAAACAGTGGGTAAGATATTATTTGAATCAGGTGCTAAACTTTCAGGAATATCTGTATAGGTAGGTACCTATTGCAATTTTTTGTTTCATAATCAGCCTATAATGTACCCACTGCTGGGACACAGCCCTCCTTTCGGTGAGACGTAGTGGGCCATAATTCCACTACGCGGGCCCAGTGTGGGTTGGTAGATATCACATGTCTTCAAAGTTTTGGTTCTAGGACAGAAATATTTAAGCGGCCAATGACGTACCAACAAACAATCTTGGCTTAGTGTACTGAAATGAGACACCAACCGACTATTATACCTGTTCGCACTTTGCAAGTGCACTTAAGGACAACCCCCGTTTGTTGTAGGTGGACTAATGTGAATATTAACAATTTTATATTTATCTAAATGAAATGATAAATTAGTGCGACTTTTGTTGCTGCAAACTAGACTTGGGCACCTAAATTATGCCGTGACGTGCTGAAATTATTTTGTTACGAGCCACCAATGGCACGCGTGCCATTGGTTTGCCATCCCTGTTCGAGGACATGCCGGCTTCCTTAGGGCGGTTTTGCACAACGTCCGATCCGAATCCGAGAAATGCCAGTCCGAAGTGACCATAGTCGTATTTGTATGAGGCGTTGCGCACTAGATCCGAACTATATCCGTCCGAATTTAGAACATTTCCAATTCGGATTGAAGTCGGATCTTCAGTTCGGATTCGGATCGGATGTAGTGCGAAACCGCTCTTACGATGTTTTCCTTCAACGTTTTAAGAGCAGTGGTGATGAAATGATTTACACGAAGTAAAGTGCTTGTAGCATTTACAACTCGTATGTCGTGGTCGGTCTCACTGGGCCACTACTGCTCTGCACGTCAATCGGTGCATAGAAACAAAATAATTATTTAGGTACTTCACCTGTTATTATTATTTGGAGCTCCATTAAACGCTTCGAACCCTGATGTCGCTAATTGATACTGTCTTGAACGTTCCACAGCGTCTTCTTTGATCCTAAATCTCTTCGGGTTCTGTCCAGGCCAAGTTATATCAGGCCACTCGTCAGGTAAAGTTACGTCAGGCCATGTTGGTGTACTTGGCAAACGTGGCCAGTTTTGATCCAATGGCACGTCTACCATGCAATATTTTCCTTCAACAACTGAGTTTGTTAGTTCCTTATGTATGCCCAAACATTGAAAGTAGTTGCCAAGATCTATCACGTTTCCAGTCAGTACACCTCTTGGTGTTCGGATGCCAGCGTCGAGAACTGTAAAGAAAATCTTATCAGATACTAATGCTTAGTGACATCACTTGCGTGCATTTTAGAATGTCCCACAAATATTACATAATGAAGGGGTAGACTGTTATTTTTGAACAAGGGAGATAGAAATGTTTCCCTAAATATTTTATAAAGGGCCATGATAATTCAATACAAAAATACAATTATTATCATAAAAACCAGTTTAGTGGGAAACGTTAAAAACAAATAATATGTATCATGTCAGTCTAGACAAACTATCAATTTCGCAATTATAAAAGCATACATTTATATGTGTAATAAATTAGAAATATAGACAGGCTAATACAGCGATTTAGAACAATAAAAAGAGAGATAATATGAGGTGCTTTAAAGATTAAACAATCTACATCCTTACTTATAAGTTATTGGAATTAAAACGTCTTTCCAATGACTTCAACTATATTATGTCAATATGTCTTTCTAATTGTCTTGATTACAAAAACGTGTGCCTAAAAAGTTATGATTAATTAGTGTTATCTTTAATCTAGAACATGAAACTGGTCTTCATGGTAGATAATTATGAGAAAATAGTTCACAGCATTGATCGGCTCAGTTGCAAAAATAAATTACCTTTTCGTAAAGAGTAGAAGTGGTCATTTTGCGACTGAGCCATTAAAACGGAATCCATCATCCATCATTAAAACGGAAAATAGTGGCCACCATTATCCGTTTTAATGATTATAATAAAACTAAACAATGTAAAATTACCGTTTGTAATAATATTAACGAATACCTTAATTAACGAATCTTATGGAGCACAACATAACGTGCTTATTTTCTGCATTTTCATTCTAAAATCAAAGAAATAACCAAACAAACGATTAGGGCGCCACTAAGCGGTCGGCGTCCCCTTAA
Source organism: Gortyna flavago (assembly GCA_963669345.1). NCBI lineage: Eukaryota > Metazoa > Arthropoda > Insecta > Lepidoptera > Noctuidae > Gortyna > Gortyna flavago. The sequence continues at coordinate 16,364,956 of OY770129.1, forward strand.
ATAAAACATGGTTACAAATAGTGTGCCAAGTGCAGCTTCTTCTTTTAAATCAATTGGTCCACATAATTGTTAAATAGCTTGGTTTCACAAATATGGCATAAACTAAACAGTTTAATTTTCTACTTACATTCAATCAGAAGTGCGGTTTCATTTTGCTGGATATATCTAATTTGTTCTTCACATAATTCTTCATCTAGCACAGATTCATAGAGATTCAAATCAAAAACATTTTTATGATCAGGAACTACCATATCAAAATAGCCACTGACTACACTTCCATATATGGAAATTAAAAGAAATAAATATATCGACTTCATTTTGAAAAAAAAAATCACATATTAATTTTAACTGTGATCGAAGACCTCTTGTTCATCACTGAGCGATTACTTTTAGATTTCAATTGTTTTTTTTTAATTGATTGTATCGACTAAGTTAATAATTTTGATTAGATTGCATTAATCAATTTCATTAGCTTAGACCTACGATAAAAAGATTAGTTAATACGTAGTAGGTTTGGACAAATTTATCATTTAAATGTCAATTTAGTTCTAAAAAAATTACTTTGTACATTTACATTCGTATTTCTTCAGACTGTAAATCTGTTTTATTGCAATTGTCTCATTGTTATTTTTCTGTCATTCTTAGTGATAGAAAAATAACAATTTTGTTATTATCACACTTCTCTTCTTTTCATTTCACAACGTCAATTCACAATACATACACACAAAGACAATTTTTGGGTTTAGTTTTTTTGTTTTTCCCAAAAAAATCTACTTGTGAATGAATTTATAATTTTGTTATTTTATTAATTACCAAAAAATATTTTTCATAATCACATAATGGTAGACAAAACTGAATGAAACAAGTTAAAGAATTAACATTTAAAGATTATAAATAATGTTAATAACTGTTACCAGGTCATTCTAGATGATGCTGTATGTTATTATTATGATTTATTTTTATAGTCTTCTGATTACCTACTATTAATTACATTGTAATGGGTGTTAGCACAGTTCTTTATGACTGGTTTTATTTATAAAATGCGACACAATTCATAATTAGTTGGCAAACTATTGCCTAGGGAACAGAATGCAGCCTTGAGATACTCCTTTAGAAATCGTATAGAAAATTGTGTTTTTTCTATTTTAATAGTAATATTATTATTGTTTCTCTACATTTGATTAAAATGATTTAGTAATAATATACAAAGCCAATGTCAGATGCTTTAAAAGTCACTATTTCGGTTACACAAAACAGTCAAACGCTTTTGTCTTGTCCACAATCAAGTCCAAATTCAAAGATTTCAAATTCAGGCATGATTTCGTCGTGGGGGTTTCGATAATCGCCAAAACAAAAAGTCACGTGTCACGTAATATTAGAATATTCTTAATAATTCTAATAAAATCTGGAATACGTACTTCCTTTAAATTATAATGATTTTTTTTTCGTTTTTCATGAGTCGTTTATTGCGAAACTTTGACATATTAAAAAAATACAAGTCGTAGCGAAGCCGGAGTATTACTCTAATCCTCGGAATAATTGTAGACTCTATCGATTAATTCAATAAAAACTCGATGTCACAAAAACCGGGATCACACTGTGCGCAGCTAGTTATTTATAATATTATATTTATCACAATAATCATCTTAAGTTTACGCCTTTTAATCCAAATCACGTGGGTTTGACGTGCATATTTTTCATACTTAATTTATGTAAATAAATAAAAAACTGGTGTACCAATTATACAGAGGGGAAACAATCAATGGGCCCTGAAGGAAAACCACTTTAAATCTTAAAGATAGATTATTTAATTAAAATAAACATTCCTTTATTTTCAAAAAGAAACAAAACTGCATTCACAGGTATCTCGACAAGCTTACCTAAACCGGGAATCGAACCAACAAAAACTAAAAAAAATTAACAGTCTCTATTTTATTTGACTAGTCAATACAGTCAATGTTAAAGATAAAATTTCTCCAAGAAACTTAAGGTCATACACTCGTCTGTCGTACAAGATATCCATAAAATATTTAGTACACAAGGGTTTTAATCAACATTAGGTACCTAAGACTTGAACTGTTCACTTTCAACAAGGAAAAGACAAGTTATAATTTTCTTTATCTCTAACTTCCAAAGACATTCTATGAAGTACAAGCTTGATAATTTATCTATAGGTAAGTACCTTGTTGAAGACTTAGATAACTCGTTTAATTGGTGCTAATAATTCTATGCACATTTCCTTCATAGACGAGGCATTCTGACGAAAAGTTTGAACGAACATTTTGGACATTTTTATAAATTTTGTTTTGAATTGCTCCCATTTCGTAATTGTGTAATAATGGCGTATCAAGAACAATTTGATTTATTAGAAGCTTACTTTTCAAACAACCAAATGTTTACTACAGAGATTTTATCCTGAACAACAATCCTATCAATTAGTAAATAAAATTGCGAGTGTTTTTTTTTATTTTTAGCTGGTTCGTTTCCAAGTTTATTTAAGTTTGTCGAGAAATCTGTGAATGCAGTGTTGTTTCTTTTTAAAAATAAAGGAATATTTCCTTTAAGTAAAATAATCGATCCTAAGATCGATTATTTTACTTCAAAATCAATGGTCCTTGAAGGCAACCGCCTTCAAGGACCATTGATTTTTCCATCCTGTATAAACATTTATAAATACCACTCTAAGACAGCTCTGCCGTTACTCTATGCTCCCGTAGTCTGTATAATTAAATATATTTTTACTTTTTATTGTCATGATACAACACTGCGATTCGATGTAATATTTTAATATTCATTCATATCAGCTATTTATTTCTTCAATTATTTTTGTACTTATTACTTTTTTTCTTCAGGCTGTTTTGCTCCTGTTTTTTTTTTCTTTAAGCCTGTACTGTCCCACAGCTGGGCAAAGGCCTCCCCATATTCTTCCACCTTTTTTTGTGCTGTGCCTTCTCCGTCCAATCGGTTAGGAACGAGTCCAAATCGTCACGCCAGGGTTTTTTAGGTCTGGCTCAGTGACGACGCGACGCCCGTCTTCAGGCACCCACTGTGTGACGACATTGACCCATATGTCTGGATACATCCTATAAGTGTAACCCACCCAGTCACACTTTAACCTTGCTTGCCGCCTTCAGACTTGCCGCCAATATCGGCGGTACCTGTCTTGGAGCGTCTTGTAGTGTTGCAAATTTGGTCCTGTAACAAAAATAAAATAATTTATTAATAAAATAAAATTATGGTTTTCAACTTTATCCAACATTTAGTTGGTGACCAAACGTCGGTATCATAAAATGCTTGAAGAAATTATCTATTTACACGTGAAACTGATTCCACGAAGCCAATTTTGTGCAACTAGTTTTGTAATGTACTATCGCGGTCACTACCGCCTCACCACCACTAAGTTCATTTTTGCTTGCACTCAAAAAATGGAGCGCTCTCTAGTAAACGCGCCAAGGTTAAATAGTTCTTCAGTAACATTCACAAAAGGAGTACACGTGATGCGTCACTAAACTGCGCAGTGTAGGTTGCAACTAATTGCTTTATCGCTTTCCTAATGTGCGAAAATTTTAAGGGGGCGTGGCTTGGCGCCGCCGCATGATGTAGGCTAAAAAATTTAAGTGATCAGGCGGAAAAGGCCGCGATGGTACCTTAATTCGGCTGGGTCGTACAACTTGAACAAAACTCACCTCCACCCATAAACTGTTTTATGATAACAAGAACACGGCGAATCAATCATAACAGTCACTAGGAACGCTACCAGTATTTCCAGAGATAAATCAGCTCGGAACTGTTATCTGAAAAAAAAATATATATATTTGTACACTACTACATTAAAACTGGCAAAACTGTAGCAAAAGTTTGAACAGCGACATCTGTTCTATAGCAGGCGAACTTATAAGAGCAGGAGAATGAGTGGTGGCAGTATGTTTCCACGCTATCATGTGCTACCATAATCGTTTCGTGTAGTCCCGAGAGGGTGCGCTGATTTATTTAAGTTGTATATTTTGTTTTTTCTGTGCTGTTCACTATTCGAAATGAAAATATATTATAAAAACTTTTTACAAAAACCAAAAACACTACAAAATGAAAAATAGTTGGTGTCGTTGGTTCCGCATTTTTGTTTTTTGACACCGACTTCCGAAGTTAAAGTTACTTTTTACTTCGTTGTGGTTTTTTTTGAAAGTCTGTTGTTTTTTTTTTCTAAGAAAGTTTTCATTTTTCACTTTTTAGTTGCTTCTATCTCACACAAATTCATATAACACTACTTGATAGGTAAATATCAGTGACAGAAAGCTATTAAAACATCATCAAACTTCGTGGAAAAAAATCGTATTATTGAAGCTTACTCAAAAACTTACCCAAGCAAAGTTAAGGAATCTTATAAGGGACCTCCCCACCTCATCCATTAAAAAATTTGAGAATTTTGCAAATCCGATGGACAAACTTTTAGAAATCATTCAGACCACCAAACTAAGGACGATGGTAAAAAATATATAATAATATAAGAAACACGCATTAGATAACTTACAAGAAAAATAATCAGTTAACGATTTATTATTTTAGGTCAAAATAAAATCACTTTATTCAGTTTTTTTTTTTTTTGCTTGGATATCTTTGGTTAGACGTACTGAGTGCTGTGTTTTTGTCCATCTATTTTAATGGGACCCTGTTTAGGACGGGGTTATGCCCGAATATACGAAAAAAAAAAATCTAATTGAAAACCATCTCCTTTATTTGAAATCGGTTAATTAAATCAATTCCTACAAAAAAGTTATGCCCGAATTTACTTGCAAGATCAGGGGGCCTAAAAAGGCCACTTTAGCAGAATCATAAAGCAATTCATATCACGCAATTCATCTATTTGACAGTTTCACACCTATATATCCCTGAAGGGTTAGGCAGAGGTGTACCTATAGCATTTTACGAATCTCCATATAAAACTGTCATATATGTAGATGAAATTGCGTGATATGAATTGTTTTATGATTCTGCCAAAATGGCCTTTTTAGGCCCCCAGCACCCTAAGTGCGTAAAACACTATCAATCTCAATCTGAATCATTTTGAAGGATATTGCTAATCCATTGCTTCGTACGTTCGAAAAATGTGTCTGCTCAACAACGTAAATAACGCAATGTATGTTGTTGAATTGTCAAAATGAAACCCATTGCTACTGATAGTGTGTTACGGAATTACTAAAATAATTTAAATAATTAACGGAATAATTTAAAATGAATATTAATTCGAATTATTCACATACAAAAACCACTCTGTGCTCGGTCCCTACTGTCATTCGTGGATCTTTGACAGTCGTTACGGGTAGTCAGAAGCCCGAAAGTCTGACAACCAGTCTTACCAACTGATATCGTATTACCCAGTAACTGGGTTGTGGAGGTCAGATAGGCAGTCGCTTCGTGTAAAATACTGGTATTCAGCTGCATAGGGTTAAACTGGAAACCGACTCCAACATAGTTGGGCAAAGGCTAGGCAGATGATGATTAATTCTTATGATATTTTAACCTTGGTTAGTGAAGTATGCGAATTAATACTTAATATTGACTTAATTATAACTTTATGAGATCATTAATCACTGCACGGTTTACTACTTAACAATAAAAAAAAGTCAATGATCTTCAGTTTTATTTTTTATGATTAATGATCAAATAACTTCCTAAGATTAGATTTTTATTACTTAATAAATTTGCGTATCGATGATAAAAGGATTCAAGATTACTGAATCACGTGATTAGCATGATATTATTACAGTATTTTCAACTATCGTAACGAATTGTGATAACAAAATGCATAGCTAAGCACCTTTATCTAATAGATAATGTAGGCTTGTACGGAGCAAATATAACTATGGCCTGCAGACCAAACCAGTATAAGCTGGCCTCTCATTCTATTGAAACTCCGTACTACGTTAGACCAGCTCAAGGCCAAAGTGTTACCATCTCCGTTCTTGGAGATTTTTGTGTCTAAAGTAAAAAATCGTATTAGTACTTATTGTGTAATGCCATAATTCCCCAAGTTACAAGTTCTCCTAAGCTTTTATTATTAACTAAAAGTTGTACGACTCTGTCTTGACCGAATTCATGAATGGTACATTCGCCGAATCAATGCTTACGTAGTACGTATTGTTTAATGTATTTTTTTTTTCAAAGTAATTTGAATTTGGAATGTGGATATTATTAGTAAAAGTTCCAATCACCAAAGAGATCAATCACGAACATTGTATGAAGAAGTAACAGGCTGTACTTATGACAAAGTAATACGTGCGAGCTAAATAAAAAAAAAAATGTTTGTGAAAAATAAAAAACGCGCGAAAAGCATTCTGCCTTCGTTCGTAATTGTTTACTCATATTAGGATTTTACTTAGTCTTATAAAAAATGAGTATGTCTTCCTGAAGTAATTGTATGTAAATAAATAAACGTAAGTACTCTTCTTATTCATAAGTTGCACCTTACTTATTTTTTCATAGAGGGTGATAAAAAGTAGAGTGTCTACCTCGGGAGCAACACTAGTTTAAGCTCGAGTGACGTACTTTGAATCCCTCCCTAAGCTCAGGATTCTACTTTAGAACCCCTCGCTGCGCTCGGAATTCGACTCTAGGATCCTTCGCTCCGCTCTGGATTCAAAGAAAAACTCTCTGAGCTGTCAATAGTGGCAATCCTTAACATCAGGTAAAATGACAACCCACTTCACCTATACTCCGACTTTTAATTAGCTGCAGTAAAATGACACTTCTTACTAACCAATTTCGGACTGCGTATATATGCATGCCAAATAAGTTTCGTTTGTTACACTATTCTGTACTTACTAGAAAAAAACAACCGACTTCCAAAAAAAAAAAACGCTACAAAGTGAAAAATAACTTTAATTTCGGAAGTCGGTGTCGTTGGTTCTGCAATTGTGACGAGCATAAATTGCTTAGCAACCATTTATAAAGTAATTGAATTGCAACCCGTGAAATATTTTTCATTGAGTAGTTCCGATGGCCACCTGTGGTCTTCATCATCAGCTCCACTTTACCAAATGATGATTTCCGGGAGCAAATGCATAAGTTACTTTAAAAAATACCCAAATCGCTATAGGTTTGCCTATAAAATTTGAGGGTTTCCCTCGATTTCCATGGGATCCTCTCATCAGATTAAAACTTGATGACTGTGGGACCACCTCTCTTTCAAACAAAAAAAAATGTTCAAATCGGTACACAATTGACGGAAAAATCGGTGAACATACTTACATAAAAAAAAAACATACATGAAGTCGATCATATAACCTCCTCCTTTTTGGAAGTCGGTTAAAAACAAGATTTGGTTGATGGCCGCGAAAAAACAAAAAGACGCCAATTTCAGTCATTTAAGTAACACATAAGCTGTCATTTTACTGCAGCTAATTAAAAGTCCGACTATAAGTTTTCACTGTGAGATTTTTACAGAATAGCAATGCAGGTTCGTTAGTTTGAACAACATAAGGAAAAGTATTTAACCGCGTAAAATTATTTATATTTTATTTCAATGAACTGATAGTCGCGTAAAGAGTCGATGAATGGTGAATGAGGTATTTATTAAATGGTCACCACGTAAGTGATTCAATCAAATTTACTAACAGACTTTTGAATGGACTAGACTTTATTATCAAACATTTTATTCAGTAAGAGGTCTGTTTATATAGTTTTTATTTCATGAATGAATTCCATCACAAGCTTTTATCGTTATTTAGTTGTAAGAAAAGTTATTTATTTCAGTTTTTTTTTCCTATTTCCTGTGATATTTCTGATCCAAGTCCTGTTAGTCCTTTAATTGGCTACTTATCGCTTCTTCACTATTACAAAATGCCTAAACATAAGTGTAGTTTCGTAACTATTTTTACTCGGGCGTAATAATTAACCGTAGACGCCTACATAATCATAAAACTTGACCACAGGTTCCAATAATATTTTTTTTATTTGACGTAGTCACACCGCCAATCGAAAAAAAATCGGAAAAAGAATCGGATCGAGGTGGCGCCATGGTGCTAGAAAAGGATGCCTGGAATGATTTGGAGGATGCCTTTGCTCAGAATTGGGATAGTGTAGGCTAAGTAAGTAAAAAAAAAAACCGGCCAAGTGCGAGATGGACTCGCACACGAATTGTTCAGAAGTTTCCATGGAGTTTCTTGCCCGTTCTTCTCCATAGGTACCTACGCTTTGGAATGGGCAACTAGCTTCATATTTTCTGACTGAACGACTTCTTGACAATTCAAAAGTGCCTGTAAATGGTTTAATTGAAATAAATGCTTTGAGTTTGAGTTTGAGTTTCCGACAGTGGAGTCTTAGTAATAGGGTCTCGTTTTTACCCTTTGGGTAAGGAACTCTAAAAAGTCACGCTGCACCCGCACGTAACGCTGCAATCATCATACGAGTTATATCCCTTAGATATAATATATACAAGTATACCTTTTTGTTTATGGATGGGAAATCATCAAATGACTCCTCCCGCTCTGGCTGGAACGAAAAGGGAGTGTCAGACTCTTACTGACTTAAAACCCATCCGTGTTCCTTCCTTAGACCTTTATGTTCCGGGTAGCGGTAACCCTTTCACACAATCCCGCTGCCCCGGCAGGCTTCGGCCCTGACGGGCCCCTTCTCTGATGACATTTCTTTAAGGCGCGCGTGGAACACATACGCGCCGTCCAGCACGGGCCTGGTCCTGATCGGACGGTGAGCTAATACAAGTATACCTAGGTATTATTAGTATTTCTACAATTTGTCAGAGAACACTTCGGCATTTTTAACGAGTGCACCTAGACGCGAGCGACGCGAGACTATTTGAAATGAGCACACCATTTAGAACGTTGCGCTCATTTTATGCGGACGATTTTGAGACGTTGACTGTGCATCTTGGGTTTTTTATATATGAATACTACAGGTACTAATAATAAAAGGAGGAAAAAATAAAAAAACAAACTCTCAAAAAGCGCCATCAATTAATACGATAGAACAAGAAGCTATAACTTAACTTGGTTGTGCAAATCGTTCAGCCTGGTAATTATCGGTAGCATTACTCGTGAATATAATGTCTCATTGTTAATTGTTAGCCGAGGTATATCTTTGGCGGATCTCTTTAGTCTTGGCTCCTGTCCGCGTTATCTCTGTGAGAGGGCCCGCTTCTTGTAAAGCGGCCTGTTCAGGTTTTGGATGGTTTGTCGTGGGCTGTTTTAATATTTAGGTTGGTAGATGTTTGGTGGAATTGTGCCAGTGAATAGTGGAAGTTAGATGTATTACTAAACGATTAAAAATGCTTAATTTAAATGAAAGCCGTGGCGAGATGACCTGGACGCGTACCGAGAGGGCTGGTTTGAGGTGGCGCGGGAAACGAGTTCCTGGAAGGACTTGGGGGAGGCCTTTGCCCAGCAGTGGGACAGTACAGGTTAATAAAAAAAAATGCTTTCAAAAGTATAATAGTTATCCTCATTTTTTTTTATTAGAGTTCTGTGTAGGTACTATAAGCACGAAAATATAAGAAAGATAGAAGAAAGAAGATACATTTATTTAGCAAAGACTAGAAGGCACACAATACATATATCAGTTACAAAGAACAAACATCAAAATAATAAAGGTGTAAAGTTAGATGTATAAAATTAGCAGGAAAGTGTGCCTCATGGCTGCGCCAAAAAGGCCCAGTTCAGCAAAAATGCCAGACAACTAGTGCCTGACGCTGGTTTTCAACTGGACCTGGTGTGATAACTGTGTATAACTTCAAACAAAGTCCGGTTAGTTACACCTTATTACATAATCGTAGGTAACACCATTTATACTTAACTCAAGAACGGCTGGACCGATTTTTATGATCTTTGATTTGTTGGATTTTTCTCCACCCCGAATAGCACACGCGAACTATAATGAAGATAATTAATCTTGTCATACCTACATGGAAAAAAATTAAGAAAAGAATAATAATGAAGATAATTAATCTTGTCATACCTACATTCGTTCTTATTGATTCTGAGGCGATGTGATGTTCGCCGGGTCAGTTAGTATATTATAAACTCAAGTCACTGCTGCACTGCCAATATTTTCCAAAAGCTTTCTACAGATTCATAATGACATAAAAGGGAAATTAATAGGTAGCCGATACAATTTTATAAGACCGAGTCGTCCTTTGAATGGGCATCGTTATCTGTTCATTTTGCTTGCAATTAGCACCCCGTGTAGTAAGTGAATTTCTAAAGAATATCGGTATTATAAAAGGCTGATAAACGGCTTAAGTCTGTGGCTTAAGTACGGCTTTTGTGTTGGTAACTACCTATGTAAAAAGTTTTCATAGGGACTGACCTTACAGGACCTTTGATTGTACTTTCTGCGGTTCTTGATAGCCTAGTACCTACTTATTGCAACCTGTGTAATAAGTATGAGAGGTAAACAATTTGGACTAAGGCTACAGTTTCTTAGAAGAGCCAACTTTTCACAACTAGGCAAGTTATTCGACATGGTTCAACGGGTTAGTTGGCCTATCAAGAGTTCGTGCTTTCAAACTCAACATGTTGCACTATTGAAGTGAATATTATATGATGTGAGTGATGCAACTCACATTGGTTCTGGATATGTTCAACGTCATCATCTGCCTAATATGATGCAGCTGAGTACATAGAGCGACTGCCAGTAGGTACGTTCATAACCCCAAATTCTAAAAAAAAAACAACCGTAAGATCGAATATTATGCTAAATTACATCCAGTTGACCACAAATTGGAACCAAGTTTCCAGCCACAATCTGTGCAATGAATCTTAATAATTGAACATTGAATAATTCAGATAATTGGAGGATAAATCGATGTATTCATCAAGTCCTGTCTAGCTTGAATGAGATCGCCACAAAGGTACCAATTGTCAATGAGCTAGAATAATTAGATGAAGTTAGAATGAGTTGAGTTTGACAATTTGTTTGGTTTGTATTTTCTTCTTTTGTATCGTGTTTTTGTTGTTGTTATAGTTAAATAACCTAAAGCGACATGTTGCTATCTTTAAACTAACAGGCGGTCGGATAAATCAGTCATTGTCTCTTAAAAAAAATAGAATGCTGTTAAATTTGGTAAGCGCATCACTTGAAAACGGGTGGACAGTTTCTTTTTTTTATATTCCTCATTATAGCCCGAATAAGGTTTTTATAGAAAAAAAAAATTTAAAGTTGCTCGGAAATTGGCAAATTCGGAAATAACTGAAGAAAGTACTTTTTATACGGAATTTTTGTATGAATTGGTGGAATTTGGACAGGACAACGTCTGTCTGGTCAGCTATGTAAATAAATATCTGTGCACTTATGCTATTATTCACTAATACTTATAACAAAGAATTAAAACTTTACTGCCAATTGTACAAGCCAAAAAAAGCCAGTACATAAATCCCGCAAAACTGCCTTCTGCTTACCGTTCCGTTTCACGCATATCAATTTATTTGCAACGCCCAATACATTTCCTTTTTTATCTTAAAAAAAAGTTTGCATATCAATCAAATTCATTCCTTTTTCGAATTTGATTGCCCATTACGAATAGAGGTGGCCAATTTTGTTAAACTAGCCGATTATAATTCGATTCGATATGCCTACTATGAGTCGATTTTTGTTGTTAAAAATTACTACCAACTATGTTAACCGTTTTTGATTCTGTATGTTAGTTGCATAAAAAGTAATAACAGAAGCATTTACCTACATAAAATAAATTTTCATTGATGGGTTTTATTTATAGTTAACGTTTAGGAAGGTATTTTTCTAAGTTAAATTAGAAATCACAGGTACCTACTTACTGTTGTGTGTGTTCTTTTACTAAAGTTAAATAAATATTTTAGAATATTTCATTATTTGTTTGCTTAAATCTAACAGTCGCTAGTCGGTCGACATAGTCTGCAACAAAATCGATTCCATGGCAGTCATCTTTGTTCCCATCTCTATTTTCCCTCCAAATGCAGTCGATTACCAATACGCACAACAGTAGTCATCATGGTATTGCTTCTAAATGATATATAGCTGCCATTCCCGTAGGCGGTATTCTAATTGCATACAAACTTAATATTCGTCTGGAAACGCCAAATGGAATTCTGTAAACGTTTGAATGATAGCTCTCGTTTAAATATTTTGGGGATCGTTAAGAAGTTTGGGATTTAAAATTGCTAAAAGTGAATAGGAATATTAGAACATGCATGTATACGAGTATTTAATCTATCAAGGGACCGCGTTCTCTAACGTTTAATGGAATAGGCATAAAAGTAATATTTTTTTAGGTCAGTCGATATAAAAAAAATATGGCTAAAGAGATTTTTTTTTCTAAAATCATGATTAAGCAGAATTCAACTGTTCACCAACACTGAGCATAAATAAAAAAATGATTTTTTTCTTGTAAGTTGGTTTGCACAAACACTTTTACCTACACGTCAATCATATTTTTTTTAAACTAGATGAGGTCGGCGTTTCCTATCTGACTACTCTGAAAAGAAAATGTACTATACTTCGTTGCTTACATCACACCGAATTGGGCACTAAGTTGTTGAAATTCTTTGAAGCTAAAGTACCTAATCTGGGCAATGACACTAAAAATAGATCAGTAATTACTGATCTCAAACTCAAACAAAAAGTATTTATTTCAAATAAACCAATTATAGTCACTCTTGAATTTTCGAGGGTCAGTCAGTCAGAAAGATGAAGTTGTTACCCATTTCAAAGCGTAGTATGTAATTTCCTATGGAGAAGAATGGGCAAGAAACTATTGACATTTTTTCTCTATTTCTAGATCTATTTTGAAGACAGATTAAATAACTTTTCTTTTACCTGTACCATAGACGGAACATCATCTTTTTACAAACATAAAATTAAAAACTAATACCACCATATATCTTAAGACCTACCCAAGTAACACAAAATCGATATAATGGAAAGAGTGATGACCAGAATTTTTCTTCTAGCTGCATTAGAGAATTTGAAGGGTTTTAGCAATATCTTGCTTCTGTATAGCAGCATGTTATTAACTTTGTAGTTCCTAAAGCTAAATAATACTCTTTTTCAATCTTTTGTGTAGCTAAAGGTTTTATTTTAGATATAATTTATGCCCCTGTACAGCTTCTAATACAGCTGTAAGCATTTTACAAAAGTGTAAGCCGAATGTAAGCATACATTACGGCTTAGGCTATTAAAAAGCATTTAAAATTCTTTAAAACTGCTCCATGGTTTATAACGACCTTTCGCATGGGTCAAAACTGTTTAACGGTGTACATTGCTGTTGTTTTAATGCCAGCTGTTTAAAAGTATTTCATAGTAATATTTTATAGCCTTTATCTATACAAACGTATAATAAGAATTTTAACAAGCAATAAGTCTTATACCGGCATCAAATCCAGCCAATAACCAGCTTTTAACAGTTCGTGTACTCTTGTATTTTTTTATATACGGCAGCATAGCTTAGGAGTCAGTAGGTAGGTATATATACGCGCTTGGTTATGTAAAACTCGCGTTGCCCATACTTGCCTACATTGTCAAGTGGGTAGGAATTTAAGTAATATGTAATTATATACCTACTTTACTTTACGATACTGTATCAAGTCACACTAAAGCGGGAATTGATTTAGCGAAATTAGTCCGTGTAACTTCTATGTTTTGTCGTTCTCTACTTACCTATGTTGGTACAGGTTTTACCAAATCTTAAAACGTTTATAACGAACCCTAAAATGTGTACATTAAAAAATCTATGAACGCTGCTCTAATCAAGCTCTGCTACAGCCTGAACATATTTTTAAATCCTTTTTAATGCTTTTACCAAGCCAAAAGAATTACAAGAAATGTAGAAAATGCCTAAAGTTTTTAATTATGCTTACGCCATTTTGCTTTCTATTTCGATAATATATAAAATTTAATTTTATGGTAAACAATGCTTAGAAAGGATTTCAACCTATGGTAATGATCACAGCCGGTACAAGACAGGATCATAATGACTAAAACTAAAGATTTCTTCGGAAGAGCATATTTTTTTTTAGAATTCCGCATCTTTTTATAGTGTTTTTGTATAAATAGCTCTTTAATTCGAAGGCGCATGAAATATTTGATGCAAATATATACATACTTTCACAGTAAACTGATACTCGCAACCTTAATTCACTCATACAGAACAAAAAACAAGAGTTTAATTACTCTCGTAGCACTTATATTTTTTGTTGAAAGTATCACACGCCATATTCTTTTTTACACACAAGATTTATTAATACTACTTACCAGAAATTTAAAATAACATTTGAAAATGTTTTTATGTTTCCTTTGTAATGGAATAAGCTGTATAAGAGCCGAATTTAAGATATGCGCACTGCTTTAACCTGTTTTCACAGCCCATTATAATGCGTTTATCATTCCAGTAGACAACCAATATAATGCTGCTAAAATGCCATTCTAATACTTAAGTCTGTATAATTTGGGGCCCAAATTAGCATTACAAGAGCTGTATAGCGGTTTATAATGCCCAATTTTAGACTTCTTACAAAGCTTTAATAATATGCTAATTCTGTTATCCATCAATTATAAAGCTATTTTGTGCTACTTGGGTAGCCTCTAGCACAAATATTTAGAATTCTGCGCTTCTGGGCTTAAACCGTTTACGTCTGCTTCAAAGAATTGTTAATTATAGACTAAATGTATCCTTTCCTTTGGCTACCGACCATTTTTAAGGAATTGGAGATCTAATTTTATATTAGAAGATGTTAACTTACAATCATACTTACATTTGGAGAGATAAGTTTTATTTGTTAGTCACGACTTATCCGATTGGAATATGGTATCCTGTAATCTTCGATGGAGCTTTAAAACCACAATGTTATCTCTCACGAAGAAAATATTAATTTTAAAATTCGGTTTGCTATTTTGGGTTTTATATATAACAATCAATCTGCCTAACTTTATCCCAATTATGTTGCGATCGGTTTCCAGTCTATCCGGATGCAGCTGAATACCAGTAGTTTACTTGGAGCAGCTGCCTATCTGACCTCCACAATCCAGTTACTGGATAACATGACACCCGTTAAGACTGGTTGACAGAATTTTCAGCTTCCGATTTGTAATGGATGGTCATTATTGTTCATCCATCCACGAATCGACCGCGGGAACTTTTGATCGACTCATACGGCTGTTATCATATAGACGCGAGCCTCTGGGTTTTGTGATTAAAAAAATATGTACAGACATTTAGATAATCTCAACCTGCCCATATTGTTGTTTATGGCTTATGTTTTTGTTTTTGTGAGTGGCTTTTCAATCCGTGGACACCTATTTCTGAATAGTTATTCGGTTCTACGGTTTTCGTGTCGATGGTACTTTTTAACCGACTTCCAAAAAGGAGGAGGTCATATGTTCAACGTATTTTTTTTTTGTGTGTTCACCAATTTCTCCGCCAATTGTAGACCAATTTTTTTTAAATTATTTTGTGGAATGTTAATTGTACCTACACTCAATCTGAGTACGGTTCTGTCCAAAACATTCTAGCAAATGGGTCATCCATTTGCTAGAATGTTCTAAGTGTCCAGAAATTTGCACTTTTCACTACAGGTAAAATTTATGTTCGTGTGGTTTTTATCGTTATCACCGCACTTTATGAATTTACTTGACAAATTAAATTAGCTAGCAAAACTCAGCAGACGTGGTGGGTTTCGGTATCTAAATACGATAAAAAAATTACAAAATGACCGACCCAGTCGTACAGACGGTGATCCCACAAAAAAGTTTTTTTTTTCCTTCCTTAAATATCGATCGATACCCATCACGTCTGCGGAGCTTTGCTAGCTAATTTAATTTGACGTTGTATATAGTACAAATATAAGGAATCTTTGATAGTATAATGTAATCTCGAAACTCATAATCATAACACGGCAACGCCGTCATTATCGTCCACAGCCTTTTTCGTCCCACTGCAGGGCAAAAAACTCCTTACTAGTCAACGAGTCATCATCTCTGATCGTCCACTAATCTACCATTTATAACCAGCAACACACCCATTCATTAAAAAATACAAGGAACGCGTGCCAGTACACCATTCCTACAAATCTAATCACCATCGCCTATACGATTTTAATGAGCCATACACGTACACTATGGTTTGAAAAATTGATACAAGTAGACCAACAATTATTTTAACAAAGCTGCCGTAGGCGTCAGTTCAACAATTAATATCTTGTTAGAAAAGTTCCTGCTACTGTAAGGTCGGTGACCTTTTGTACAACAAACAATGGCTTTCTGTATGTATTGATGAATTGGGATAAGGAGGCGTGAAATCATCGAGTATTGGGTTATGTTATATGGTTGGAAGATCGTCACTTGTTTTGGTTTCAACGCCTGCGCTTGTGACTTGTGGATAACAATCATTAATTTTGTTTTTTTTTTATTTATCTTGGAGACAGAGATGAGTGTTATAAGGACCTCAATCTATCAACTCGAGCCTATTGGGAGAGACCTATGTTCAACATTGCACTGTTGAACATAGGTATCACCTAATACTGCCCGTGACATCACAGCGGGCCCTATCAGAATACCAGCGCTGCGACTTTTTTTTTTTTTAAATGTCGTAGCATCATGCTGAGATAGGAGCCTTTTGGCCTCGTATAGGACTTTCTGTTTCATTTTTTTGTTACTTTTTTTTATATAATTTGTTTTTATTTGTACTGTTTATTTTGGTTAGCGATCCTCCTGTACGAGTCGCAATAAATACTTTTTCTTTCTTTCTTTCTTTTTTTCTAATAGGCTCGAGTCCCAGGCTGCGCCACAACACCCTGTCCTAAGGAGCTAATAAAAAAAAACATTATTTTTTCCTGTGACGTAGGTACACAATTATTTTTACATAAAGGGACTTGTAAAAGCTTAAAATGAGTAAAAACTGCAAAAGTTGAAAGTCGTTGATGTCTTTAAAATGTTATGTAATTAACATAATAATTAATTAATTTTAATTGTTGTTATGTGTGTAATTAAAATGTTATTTGTAGCAACATTGCCAGCTAAGGATACCTACTCAGTGTGGCATGTGTAGGTACCACAGATAACCCGGTAGGTAGGTACGTACCTACCAAAGTAATCGATAAGGCCACCATTGTATGTTTTGTAATGTTAAATGTATTTTTTTGTTATGTATTTTCTGGTGTAAGTACAATAAAGTATGTATAAATAAATACCTATAATGTCCGTATATAAAATAATGCTAATGTGTCTGTAGGTAGGTACCTACGTGACAAAATAATAGTTCTGTAGGTGTTGATAAATCATGATAACAATCATTATCTAACTGTTGACGCTCTATTATTCCAAGCCACTTCAAATTCAATTAAAAAACCAATCAAAATCTAAACCAACTCCTGAAATTTATTACAACTCAGACAAATTGCATATTTTGACAGTTTATTATTAAACCACTTTGACATTCGCCCACATACGCCACACACATTCATTCACAAAATGTACACTCATATACACCCACACTTGTACAAAAGTACGTAGGTACGTACCTACGCGCTACAGACATGAAAAATCTCCATGGCCGCAGGTCGAAGCTTCCCATTAATGAATTTATAATTTGCGCCGACCGAACAATTAGACTCCTGCATCGCCTCGGGAACAAATTTAAATGTTAAATCCACCGTCGTTCATAAAAACAACCCACCGGCCGCTATGGTTTTTTGTGAGATGACCATTTAGAATAATGCTGGTATACATTGACGTTCTTAATGTCTGTTTCCCTTCCGGCAATTAAGTAGTTAGTAAAACGTGCTTTAGTTACGAACAGTCCTGTCAATTACTATTAGATGGTAAGGAGAATAGTTTAATTTTATATTAGAGGTAGCAACTTACTGCTTGATTCCAAAAACTGTAGTAAACTCACATCATCCATACTAAATTATAAATTCGAAAGTAACTGAATGTCTGTCTGTATGTTACCTTTTCACGCCTAAACCACTGAACGGATTTCGATAAAATTTGGCAGAGAGATAGATTGCATCCCGGGGAAGGACATAGGATAGTTTTTATTGACATACCTCGCGGACGAAGCCGCGGGCGGAAGCTATATAGGTATTATACTTCCATACTAAATTATAAATTCGAAAGTAACTGAATGTCTGTCTGTATGTTACCTTTTCACGCCTAAACCACTGAACGGATTTCGATAAAATTTGGCAGAGAGATAGATTGCATCCCGGGGAAGGACATAGGATAGTTTTTATTGACATACCTCGCGGACGAAGCCGCGGGCGGAAGCTATATAGGTATTATACTTCCATACTAAATTATAAATTCGAAAGTAACTCTGTCTGTCTGTCTTTTTGTCTGTCTGTATGTTACCTTTTCACGCCTAAACCACTTAACGGATTTCGATAAAATTTGGCAGAGAGATAGATTGCATCCCGGGGAAGGACATAGGATAGTTTTTATTGACATACTTTGAGGACGAAGCCGCGGGTAGAAGCTAGTATAGCAGAGAGATAGATTGCATCCCGGGGAAGGACATAGGATAGTTTTTATTGACATATCTCGCGGACGAAGCCGCGGGCGGAAGCTATATATTATACTTCCATACTAAATTATAAATTCGAAAGTAACTCTGTCTGTCTGTATGTTACCTTTTCACGCCTAAACCACTGAACGGATTTCGATAAAATTTCGCAGAGAGATAGACTGCATCCCGGGGAAGGATATAGGATAGTTTTTTTGACATACCTTGCGGACGAAGCCGCGGGCAGAAGTTAGTATAGCAGAGAGATAGATTGCATCCCGGGGAAGGACATAGGATAGTTTTTATTGACATACCTCGCGGACGAAGCCGCGGGTGGAAGCTAGTATATTATATAATTCACAATTATTGTTTCTATACGTTTTTACATTTTATGTTATGAGTATTCTATGAGTGGGCAATATCTGTTTATTTCTTTGTTTCTAAGTGTTAGTAATTTGGTAAATGACTCGCGAGGTACTTGCGCAACACACTGTCAGTAGCAATGGCTATCATTTTGAAAGTTCAACAACATTCATTCCGATATTTACGTTGTTGAACAGACAAAATTTTCGAACATATCGTCACTCGCATAAGTAACAGTCCTATCTCATTTTTTAGCTGATTTGAGTTAGGACAATAACATTTTGTTGCCTTTCAAAATAGTTATATTTTGAGATCCAATTAACACAAATACGACGGCCACTGAAAAATAAAAAGAAACACGAATAAAAAAAATTTGTTATCCTAGCTCAAATCAAACAAAAAATAAATAAAAAAAAAAAACAAAAAATGAGATAGGACTGTTAGTCATGTGAGCGACGATATAAAGCAATGGGTTAGCAATATCCTTCAAAATGATTCAGATTGAGATTGAGAGTTGTTACGGAATTAAGATGGAGTAGACTTTTACTAAGGACTGATTTGAATGCCGAATTAAAACTGTTAAGAAGTGAATGTTTAAGATTTCGATTCTGTTATCCATGTTCACTTTGAATTATGCCAGTGACCAAAGCTTCCCTCAACTACTTACAACAGTGCACCATATCTAAAGAAAACCTTGCCAAAAACTGCATAAAACGGCAAAATACTCAACAGCTTGCCATTCAGTTTAGTGCTTTTATACTAATGTTGCAAAGAGACGACATGTGGGGCACTTTCCTTCGCGCGCAATGTATTGGCCATATGGCGATACGAATTGCCTTGTTAGCATGCGTTATACTTTTGTATGTGTGGTAAATTATGTCGATATTTACCCGGCCTTTTTTTTTTTTTTTTTAAGGATGGGAAATCATCCAATGACCCCTCCCGCTCTGGGTGGAGCGGAAGGGAGTGTCAGACTCTTACTGACTAAAACCCATCCGTGTTCCTTCCTTAGCCCTTTATGTTCCGGGGCAGCGGTAACCCTTTCGGACAATCCCGCTGCACCGGCAGGCTTCGGCCCTAACGGGCCCCTCCATGTCTGCTGACATCTCTTTGAGGCGCGCGTGGAACACATACGCGCCGTCCGGCACGGGCCTGGTCCTGATCGGACGGCGAGCTACCCATTACTCGCCGTCCGCAGGCCCGCGCCTACGGTGGCCGGGAGTCGTCACGCGGCTCCCGACGCCCGGAGCGTCTACCGCGGCGGCTGGGACGGGCGGCCCTCTCGGCTCTCTCCCTCTCCCATCCCGCCACCTCCTTCGCTAGCATGACTGCTTCGCAGAAGGAGGTGACTGCCTCCCACTCCCTCTCGCCCCGGACCATGGCTTGGACCAGGGCCGGGCGCGAGAGGTCGCCGCCGCTGCCGATCGCCTCTACGAGGACACGGCGGTGCTCTGCCCAAGCGGGACAGACCTCCACCGTGTGCACCACCGTGTCCTCTGGGCGATCCTCGCAGTGGTGACACCCGGGCGTTTCCGCCCGCCTGATTATGTGCAGAAACCTCCCGAAACATCCGTGTCCGGTGAGGACCTGCGTCAGGCGGTAGGTGAGGGCGCCGTGACGCCTCTCTAGCCACTCCTCAAAGAGGGGCCTTACCGCCGCTATCGCGGCGTGCCCTATATTTACCCGGCCTTAGGACAGAAACACCCTGCACAAAATTATCTATAAGATATACAGTAGGTTCCCGCAACATTTTCTCTGGTTTAAGTTGCTTGGTTATCAAATATGGAAATTGCAGACGGCCTGTAAGCCAAATACAAAATAGCAATCAAGTCCTATTTTGTGGTCAGTAGTCAGCTTGCAGTTCAACTGTTGACCAGATATTCAATAGGCCTACTTCATAAATAATAAGCTACTGCTTAGGTTAGCCTGGAATCCTTTAAAATTATAAGTAAGTGTTCCACAGAATATTAAAAAAAAAAAACAAAGGTATCTGGCTCAAGGTTTCCGTTACTAAAAGCATTAATTATAACTATTCACTGATAAACCCTGAACCAAGTCTGATACTAACATTTTAACCTACAAACATCTATCAGCCATCTTCCCAAAATTCGCCTTTCAACCGCTAAATGTAACATTGCGTGTAGGAATGCGTCGAGACTGCGCCTCGGGCCCGGAAGAAAACTCCAAATTAAGTGGGAGTCGTTGCATGCAAATGTAGGTATGCGTAATGGCAGGAGCTGTCCCGTCGCTTTGTATTGCCTTTCTTTTGTTGTGGTGTGGCTTCAGCTTCACCCTAGAGTAGACAGGACTTGGTTAGTGCAGTCTAAAGTAAGGTAATATAAAAAATCTGAAAGTCTGATTACGTGCGACGAGGTGGATTGTTTTTATAATGGACAACAGAACGTCATTTATTTGGATCTCCAGAATTAGATTGAACTTGATCCCAATAATTAAGCTAAAACAACACAACAACAGCGTCCTCAAAAAACTTGTTGTCGTTATAATAGCTTGAAAAAGTTAGAGACAGTACGAGACTTAACAGCAACAAAAAATTGAGTTATGTTTGAGAATTCACCCGAAAGTGTTCCAAGATTTTTAGTGCTGAAAAGTCCTGGTGAACTGTGGCTTTCTGCACTAATTTTGTTTCCTGATATGGATTGGTGAAATTGGAATTAATATTACCATGGAACTGTATAACCGAAGATTATGGGCAGAGTTCCTTCTTTTAATAAATCTACAAAATAAATCCTACTGCACCTTCATCATTGTCTTGTTGGGGTCACCACAACATGTCTTTTTCTTCAATACTTCTCTATAATATCTTTTAGATCGTCCGACCATCGTTTCTTTGGTCTTCCTCTAATCTTATAGCCATGCATCCACATTTATACTCACAACTTGGTGCCAGATATTCTATTGCACTTTGTCAAGTAGAAATAGGTAATATTAGCCATTCCGAATATGACTCACGAAATCAACAACAAATTAATGCCACGAAACAAGACGTGAGCATTACTCCAATGAAACACGACACCGGTGCTTGCGCATTACTCAAAATCAAATTATAACTAGGTTCTATTACCGACAGAACGTCAATTGTAAACCACAGACAGCTCAGTGAATACGTCATAAAATTAAGATATTTATCTTTTGATGTATTAAAATAAAAATCGGAGCGACTCGGGAGTATTCGGGACATGTCGGCTTGTCACCGGACCTTTGATACAGATTAGAGACAATCCGATTTCGGCGTGCCCTGTTTGGACGTTATGCTTTGATGTTTTTTTGGGGGGATTGCGTGTCCATAAGTTGATGTATTTATTAAAATTAAATATGTTCTGTAACTGTATGTTATTTAAATAATAAAATATTGAAAAAAAAATGCAACAGTTTGCGCAACAGCGTGTGTGGAACTGCGCGTTTGCATTGTGTAATCCCTAGGTCCATGTCAAGATCAATTTGTAAAATTTTAACCATGCTATAAGCATTCGATTAAATTCTTATCGCCTTTGGCATCTAGAATATACCTACATTGAAAATCTTATTGAGGATCGATGGGTTTTTTTTTTGTAAATCTTTAGGTAGGTATGTAACTTACCAAATAATTTTGTAGTTAATAAAACATATCCCTAAGACCTCTGTCTAAAGAAGATCTGGCCGTATTTGTACAGAAGCCAGCACATCAAGTTACCCCAATCTGTCAAATTTATTTGATAGATTTTCAACTTTATCATAAAGTGATAAGGTTCATATTCAATTGTAAAAAATTTACAGATTGGGGTAGCTTGATGTGCTGGCCTCTGTACATAAAATAAATAACATAACACTAAAATTAATTATTTCACTCACTTAACCCACCAAAGCGGGTGGCTCGATCAAAAGTACCCGTCAATTTTACCGACCTATCTCTCCGATATTATAAAATAAATTCTTTAAGCCGAATAATAAAGAGAATAAAAAGGCTATAATAACATCGTACAATACCGCATCGAAGGCGACTTGTTACACCAACTTGTCTGGGTTTGGAACACAAATTGAGTTGAATTTAATGACAATTAAGCCACATGGACGCGTGACGGGTTGAGCCCGCTTAGTGTCTGTTCGTTGTGGGATCATCGGTTTGGGATATACGGGGCGGATATTTGAACGTAAACGCTGGAGTGTGATTGTTTGGCGCCGACTCAAAATTACTTAGGAATTCTTACATTAGCTTAAGAACTTAGTTATTAAAAAGGTTTATTATTTTCTGCTTTTCCGTTTTTTTGATGGTTTAATTTTTTTGTTATAAAAAAGTTTTTATTTTATAATTTTTTGTAGCTGTAATTTATTCGCTACAATTTAATCGTGTTTTTTTTTATTTAATTGTAATACCTACACAACTCAGCATTATAAAATCTGTGACTGAACAATAAATCAACCCTATTTTCCCACCCTTTTTTTTTTTAAAGGATGGGAAATCATCAAATGACCCCTCCCGCTCTGGGTGGAGCGGAAGGGAGTGTCAGACTTTTACTGACTAAAACCCATCCGTGTTCCTTCCTTAGCCATTTATGTTCCGGGGTAGCGGTAACCCTTTCGGACAATCCCGCTGCCCCGGCAATTTTTTTCCCACCCTTAGGGTAGGATTTTTTTTTTGGGAAAATTGTCATGGGAAAACATTTATATAGGACCAACTTCGAGGTGCCTACACCCTATTCAATAAAAAAAGAATTATCTAAATCGGACTACGCTGTAAAAAGTTATGCGTGGTCATAAATAAACAAAATATATACGCGTGTTATAAACACGTCGACTTGAGAACCTCCTCCGTTTTTTCTTCGGTTAAAAATTAAATCATATATATTCTGAAAAAATTATTTAATGAAGAGCGTGTTTCACTACACTACCAAGTTACATGTAGAGCAGTCTGCGATTAAATGTCGAAAAAGCTGACGTATATTTTCTAAAGACGCTTGACGGGTATAATAACAAAATGACAAATACGTAAAGTCTTCTTATGAATGATTGTAAGTACCTATAAGTTTTAATATAAATGCCAAGAGGTATAATAATAAAATAATATAGGAAATAGTCACTAGAAATTCTCTTTTATAATAAGTAAAAAAAAAAGTTAGGTTAACAATCACAGCCAAATTCATTTCTTAAATTACCAGCATCGTAATTATTTACAGTGGGTACCAATAATAAAAGCCTAATTTATTACTATTTTCAAGTCAAACATTTTTTCTAAAAGCTCTGATATCACTTCTACAATCCGATCACATCCAGTAGGCGTATGTACATAAGTACCAACATTCGAAACGTCAAAACCTTCTAAAACAAACATAAGTCCGACTGACAAATAAAAATCGTCGGTCGCGCTAACAATAGGTCTTGCGCACCGGTAACGCACGGCGCGAGGCGGGCCTCCGGACGCCACGCCCCAAACCCCGCCCCGCTGCGTACGCGCAACTTATTCGGATATTAAATTTTTTTATACAATTTTTGTGAGTACTGATTTTTATGCTAATTTAATTATTTTTGGGGTATATGTTTTTGATCAAAAATCGGGTTAGAGGTTTTATTCTAAGTTATTTTTTTTAAAGAAAGTTGTTTCTAATTTACAAAAAAAACTTCATAAAATATGATTGATCGTATAACTTGTCGTAGACCTATCGATGTAACAATAATATGTTAAATTGCCATAACAAGTCGTAGGTACCAATTACTGACCTGTGCACGTAATAAACTCTCTCATTACCAACATGAATTTATAAATATATACAGTCGACATCATTAATAAAATAATTACTTGCCTATCTAGTTTATTTTCTACCACACTTTTAAGTTCTTTATCTTTTCGATACTTTTAATTAGCCAGTACATAACTCTAAAAACTTACATAAAAAAAAGGTAAAAATAAAATGGAAACAAAAATTAAAATACATCTTCTTAATATTTTTTTTTATATAGGTAGGGTTTGACAAACTAAACGAAAAAGCTTAACCCTTTGCACTAGTTTAACTTGCATGATTAAAAACGTCGACACATTGACCAGTCTAAAAACAACCCTTGTGTATAAAAATGTCAAATGCCTAGGAGTCACGTTGCATGCAGGTAAGTAACACGTTTTTAAATTCCTATAACATACCTAATATAGTTCAAGTGGGATTGCGGTTGCCGGCAGGTGTGTGCAGGTCGTCGACATTTCGTATCATGTGTGCTTGTTAGACAACCGCTAAAAGCAACTCTGTCGCTTCAAATCCAAAGTTGAAATTCCCTTGGTACTGAACAAGTTTCAGTGTTAAACCTGCGGTCTTCCATGAGGAGGATCCGATATCATAACACCACGGTTGTGGGCAATATCGATCAGTTTCATTTGATTATTTTCGTTAAAAAAATACCACAGCGACTTCATCGATATAATGAAATGTAAACTGACGGTTCCTAAATCTGATGTGTCAAGTTAAAGTTGATGAAATTATGTTATGACTTTAAATATTTTATATTTCGTTTCATTATTTCATCAAATGTAAAGTTCCAAATATTTTTGCTAGAAGGACATAATAAAGTTTTTTTTTTCTACATAGAGTAGAAAAAAAAACTTTATTATGTCCTTCTTTCATGAAAGAAAGATGATACTTTCTTTGTTGCTTCTACTACAGGAGTTTTCTATACAGCAGTACCTAGCTCCTAATCTATCTAACGTATCATTAAAACCTCTTTTTTCAGTATTTATTGAGTTTCTGAATTTTATAATACTCTTACTGTTCGGAACGGTTGATACCTCTGTCTGTTCTATATATTAATTTAAATGTGCCAAACGGAAGACGTAGCGTTGAAAGGCCTCCTTCAAGGTGGACCGATGACCTGGTGAAGGCCGCAGGAATCCGTTGGATGCGAGAAGCACAGAACCGGTCGAAGTGGCGGTGCTCGGGGGAGGTCTATGTCCAGCAGTGGACTTTTTTCGGCTGAAATGCTGATGGTGATGATGGTTGGATTCCCAGATTCTACTTTAGTGCTTTCCTAATAAACTTACTAGACAAAAATGGTTGGATCGCTCTTCAGAAACGTTCTTACATAACAATTCTTAATTAATCCAATTTATTCAACTTTCAATTGCCATAAAGATAAAACATTGATGTTTGCGTACATTTTTTTCCGTACTTTACACAATGAAGACATTTGAACTTGAAGACGAGATTGAACAATGCCTTTGGTAAGCGTGCGAAAGGCATAAAGCAGTAACTACGAGGTTTTATTATAATACACTGACATGTCATTTAGAAAAGTCACGCAGACAAACATAGGTGCCGACGAATAATGGTCTATTCCGGGTTTCTGAATGTTAATAATTAGATTTATCCAAAACAGATGTTTCTTTTGAAGCTTCGAACAAAATTTTTCTTCGAAGCTCAAACAATCTTAACTGTTTTCTAGGTACACTAAATTAGGGTTAGACTAAATAGAAAGAATAATTTCATGCCAAAATCCAATAAGTAATGTATTTAGGTAATGCAATATTATTTATTATTATTTATTTGTAGCTCATGTTGTCCTACTGCAGGTCAAAGGCGTCCCTTTCTCCTGTCCACTCCTTTGTCGTAAAACTATAAGGTAGCTTTATTTATTTTTAACAGCTTTCTTTTGAATGGGTAGGTACCTATATGCGACAAGTCTTATGTGCATTTCATTGAAATTGCTTATAGGACAAAAATAAAAGAATCTTATTTATCTACACGATCAACATGTTGCTTATGCTATTAATGAATTACGTTATACAAGTGGGTAGGTAACCCTTTTAACCCCGTTAAAAGGGTTACACACTTGGTGCTGCAAAGTATTTGCATGGTTTAAAAACTGCAAGCAAACTATAATAACTAATTGTACCAACATGATCAGACTAATTGATAATTTATGCATTCATTTAAGGATTTATGAGTGCAGCAAATTTTTTGAACCGTTAAGTTTTTATTTTAGCAAAAAAAAACTATGCAAAGGTACTTAAAAAGAAATGCTATTAAGATTAGTGCCGCATCTAACACGGAATTTGTGTAGAAAAAAAATTTTATTGGTTCCAAAAAAAAAGGTTTGTCTATAATGTACAGGTGGATAAGGTGCGCGCGCGCGGCACCGCGCACTACGCCACTCTGACGGGCGGCGCACGGTCAAGCAGGTGCCGCCTTTGGAGGGGAGCACCTTACTATACACCTTACAAACTTGCATTTACATTCCCATGTATCTTGTTCGACTCAAAATAAGGTTGAATTTAGCGCAGCCGGGATAAATTATTTCTTGTAGGGCTCTACTCCTCTCCTTTTTATCGAACAAAAAATGAACTGTAAACGCGATCACGGCCGCGGCTAAGGTCAATGTTAGCGCTTCCTTCAGTGCACGTTCAGAGAAGAGCGCGTGCGCATCCTACCGCGCATGCGCCGAACACTACCCGCCCAGACCCGTAATGTAATATTGTACCGAATTACCGGACTTACATTACAGAATCTTTGATTCGCTCGCGCATTTTTTTGAAAATAAAACATTTTTTTTTCCGAGTGTGTGCTACACTATACAAACTCACGTGCAGTGATTAATACATAACGACATTTCACCAGGCGATCAATCACGCACCGCCGATATTTCGTTGGCGACATCGCCGACCGATAATCGAACCGACGTCCCGACATTTTTTTTCGTATAATAATTTATTTGTTCTCATTAAGTGTGATGGACGAGACCGGTCACATTTTTAAATATAACTCATTTATGTGGTGACTCTGGGTGGAACTTTGGAGAGAGACTGAAGTGTTTTGAATATGGAGACTTTGGTGTTAATCCCGCAAGACTTGAGCCTGGCTTTGAGGCCTGGTGGAGCGAGGGGGCGCGAGGCATCCGTCAGCGTGTGGACGTCCGCTGAGCTTCAACGAGGGTCGCTGCTGTATCCATTCCAGGGTACAATAAGGATAGATAAGCTGCATGTTTACACATACGTTCCGGATCATGATGTAAGTAATATTTTTAAGTTATTTCTCTTACAGCCTTTGAGTCAGTCACCTTTCATTACAATTTAACTCATATTTTTGATGTTCCTGGAAACAAATTGGGTTGTAACATTGACTGAGCGCAGAAATAAATATTGTGCCAGTGTCAACAAGTGTTTTTATACTTATTTCACGGTCAATGGTTTTTTAAGGCGTTAATTGCAAGTAAGGGGTTAACATCTCACATGCATGCAATGATAAAAACAAGGGTTATCCTATCAACCCCATAATGGTTGTTAATGGAAACATAACTTTAAGATTCTTACGATTAAATTAAATTAAGTCTACCTATTATACCATTAAGACATTGAATTTCATTGGCATTGTTAGAAAGAAGAATGAAAGAAAGTTGTTAAAGTGTATCTTGTCTTAAGTTTTTTAGAATTAGGTAGGTTCAATGATTCTAATCAGTCAATGATTCTAATATTTGTAACTTCTGCAGTACCTAAATAAAAATATTTTTTAAGTATGACATTTTGTTTTATAAGTTGGCACTAGGGTAATTTTTCTTTTGTCAATTATTGAGCGATTGTGAAGTTATTCTCTAAAAATCAAAACCTTCTTAACATTGATAACCTTACTGTTGATGTAAGAATTAGTTTACTACAGAGATTTCATAATTTCGTTCCTTTATTTGTAATTTCTTTCGACTCATAATTTGTAGGCAGTTAAATAATAATAAACGTAATTAAATTAGTTACACTTTTAAATTAATATCATCATAACTGGTGCTCAGAATAACTATAGGTAATATAATTTTTTAAGTAAGTCGTTTACCTACTTTATGGGTGTTTAAATTCATTTAAGTCTTAAAATATCCATTCACGGAATTATAATAATTTAAGACTTGAGATATGTGTTCATAACTACACATAATTTGACATAACAGCCATATAATAAAACGAAGGTAGGTTTCATATAAATTATAAGGAACTTATTTTTTGAGAAACTTATGCAAATCAAATTGACCAACGCCAATATAACATAAATTCGTCACGGCAGCTTGAATATTATTTATTACTAAGATATTATTATAATAAAATATAAAACTTATGGGAAAATATAACAAAACAAACAAATGTGATTATGATGACGTCTTCTCATCTTATGAAAATAATATAATTGCTATAAGATATAAGTTTCATGTCCATTGTTATGGTAATTTCACAGATTTTTTTATGATGAGAAAAACCAGTGAGGTATGAATTCAGCTCTGTACTGTGGTTGGTGTTCCGTTTCTTCTGTCATGTTATGTAACGTATATTATATAGTTTACGTACATAAAGGTAAATAGATTATTATTCAAAAGAAGACATAATTTAATTAAGTAAACCAAAGAATGGGTGAGTAGATTGGAAAACGCCGAAGTGATGGATGACGGAAATGAAAGAATAAAAAAAAATGTGATGACATTAAATTAATTGAGACTGGAAGATGATCTTGTAATGAAAACTAAACAAGATGATAAATATACAAATGTAAGAGAAGCAAACCTATATACCAAAAGACATGAGTACCTATAGTAAGACAGGCAAACCTACCAAAAGAAATGAGTACATGGAATCTTTTGCAAAAGTCCTGAGACGCAATTGATTATTGGATTTTCTAGTCTTTACGTTTCTGTTTGGTATTAAGACATATTATATTTATTCCTTATTAGTAGTCTGGTGCTACGAATAAACTTAATAGTTTATGTTTATGTTTTAGTTTAAGGACAATAATTTGTCCTTTTAAGTTCTACTAAACTAAGCAGGTTGATATTATAAGCTTACTATAATGTCAATGATCTGAAGGTCAATTTCTCGTAATTTAAAACGTTCAAAATCTAATAGCAGTCATCTCGGCGACAAAGAAATGTAAAAAATGTAGGGAAATTACAGGTATTTTTGACAGATTAAGAATGAGATCAGACTGTGAACGTTCTTAAAATTACGAAAATTGGCCCTCTGTTCAATGTCAGTACCAAAATAATAATAAGCTAATAATTTAAATACAATTTTTATCTTTTATTTATATTACTCAAAATAATTCCATAAGGGCTCCAATGGTGGGCAACATTAACTAAGGTTACCTTTTAAAACTTTTATCCAAACTACAACATGCAAATTACGTTTTATAATTCCAAATTACATCTGTAAACGTTTTAGTTCAATTACCATAAAAGCTTTTATATTAAAATCTAGATAACAGGCTGATCCCTAAGGAAATGATCTCTACTAAGACCCTCTACAAGACCATAAAGGCAAGGGAGTTTTTAAATACTTTTATTTAAATTAGAAGTATAAAATGACTTGCCTGCTAATCTTGTAAGAAAATCGTGGTCTGAATTAGCGGATTATTTTATTGACCTGTGCATAGTTTAAGAATCAATTAAGGAAAATGCTAGATAAAACCTAAAGTAAACTTGCATTCAATTTGTACCTATTATGTGACTTAAAGTAAGGGGTAATTCAATAACAACATCAGACTGCAGGTATTCGTATAAACAGGGGTACGCAGATTACTATTAAGTATTTTCTGACCTGGAATAAGCGTTTATCATCACCCTTGCTCACTACCTTCGTGCTATAAAATTGAAAGAATCTAAACATTGGTTTAGTTTAATATAAACATACCATTAAGCTTGTTTTCTTCGCACAGTTGGGCAGTAGTGTACCTAATAGTATTTACAGCCGCTTTTCGTTCAAGTCCCATGTAATAAATCTCGGCCTTTAACGGCGAAATTTACTTATTAACTAATAATATCTGATTATAGTAAAGCAAGCCTTGACCAGTCTACATACAGGTATTTAAACAGAATTTGATAGATTTGATAGGAAAATACCTTTTCCTCACAATACAAATTGTTTGAAGCTGGCCTTACTAACTTCTTTGAATAGAATAACTGAAGCAATTGATATGGTTGCTTGCAACTCAAAAATCTGGCAATTGCTTTCACAGTTCTTTCAACAGTCGATCTTTAACCCAGCACGTCGCTTTTACTGAGCGGCGCAAACGCACTACGTGTTAGTACTGTTGTCGTTTTCCTTGTATGGAAAAAATATTGTTGTTTATTATTTTGAGGCTACTAGGCTAAAACTGCATGGTTAAAACCACCGTGATTGTCCTAAAGCTGGATGATTATAATTTGTAATATATTATGACATTGGGAAAATCCGCGTATTGGCAAACGTAGGGTGAAACGTCCCCCAGCTAGATGGACCGACGACCTTAAGTAGCTGGGGCAGACTGGATGCAGAAGACGGAGGACAGGGTGTCGTGATGCAGCCTGGTAGAGTTCTAATGTTCATCAGTGGACTGCGATAGGCTGAGCTGATTGATGACATTGATATGCTTCTAGTTAATTATTCAGTCTATCTTGGGATAAGTACCTACCAAACTGTGAGTTCTGTCAGGACTGCACTTTAGGTATTGTCCACCTAGTAGGTGGACAAAACCTCCACCAACCAACCATGTTATTTTCATTTTCCTTCCTAGGTACCTACTATTTGCATATACCCGCGCTATTTGCATTATGTAGGGGCTCGACCGTTGATAGAATAATAAGCACTTAGTGGGAAAATATAAGGAAATTCATACGATTCAGAACCATACCTCTGTAATACCGGTCTGATAGATCATGTTCATGATGATATCATCACTGAAACCATCACTTATTTGCCATGATGACTAACAATCTAGTTTCCAAACCGTAATTGATGTAATTGTTATTTATAAGGTGGATTTCCATACCGAACCATCAGGAAAAAAGTGTTGTGTTTTTCCAAAAATATTAAATGTCAGATTATCAAAAATATGGATCTTTTTAACTAGATAAAATTAATGTACGAAAATATCTGAAATAAAATATGTAGTAATATGATTAGGTAACGTATTTTTAGGACGCAATACTTACCGGCACCGTATACCGTAGCGTCGGTTACCAAATGATACTATTATTTTATCGTCAAAAGTGGGCATAGACTACTATCATTATTTTCTTCAATAATTCGGAATACCTGTTACATATCTAGCAAATAAATAAAAACCAGAAAGCCACCGAAAAAACTAACTCCATAAACAAATACAAAAATAACTATATCATCTAAGAACATAGTTACAAAACCACTAGGTATCCAGTTAGACGCAATACTGGACAGTCACGAACACTGTCGGTTACTAGATGATGGTTTTTATAAACAATTGTACAAAAACTGTATCATAATATAAACCGCATGATTGTACGCTTTCCCTATTGTAGGGCTGGTACGTGAGTAAGTATTCGCAGTTATAAACAGTTTTATTGGGTTTTGATTCTGAATTATCTTGTTGTGTACGTCATTGGCTTGTGTACCTAGTTACTATGCGGTCAAATCATACGATTCCATATCCCAATACTGCAAGCCGTTGCACTAGTTCCAATGTTGGACTGAACGCACTATGGTGAATGGTGGTTTTCTGTTGATGGAAACTGTAATTCCGTGGTTGATAATAATAAACAATATGTAGCCAAAATTGTATAAATCAGAAGGCCAATTCTCGTAATTTAAAACGTTCAAAATCTAGTTGCAGTCTTATCTCGGTGACAAGCAAATGTCAAAAACTTGTCAAGAGGCATTTTTGACAGATTGAGACTGAGATCAGACTGTGAACGTTCTTAAAATTACGAGAATTGCCCCCCTGATATAGGACAAAGATTTTGTGGCGGTTTTAAACGACTTCATTCTATTTTACCATCAGTAAAATAGCTAAATCGATGATTTTGGAAAGTTTTCGTATTTTTTTCATATATTATTACATTATAACATAGGAAACGACCAATTTGAACCGTACACTTAGCTTCTGACGTTTCATAAGTGTTCATTAAATATTGTTTTTTATTTATCATTCATTTGCACACTTTACGACATATCTCACACTGTTTCCAGCATTTTAGAAGGCAGCTCATTACAAAAGCTATACAAGATATTTGTAGTTGCACATTTGATAGATTTACAGTAGGCAATATCGCTGTTGATGTTGACAAAAACTCACAATGTAATGTAAAATCCCTACAGTGAAGTAAGATAACATAAAACCCAAATATTACATCCGGGATGTTACCCAACCACGGCCTTCAAAGAAATTTAAACCAAACTAGATCGATTAACAACATAATTTATGACATTACATTCGGCGATTCTGGCATAAAGCATCTACCTAATAGAGAATTATTTCATATTAGTAATTATATAGAAAAATACCTTGAGGCATCGACCGGAAGCTTTCGCACTTGGTAGAGGTGTTAGAATGCACAAATATAACTTTCACTCTGAACTGGTTTGAAGTCGGGTCCGTGCTGGGTATTGTAAAAAAGCAATTGCAGTTTGTTGTCTGCTAGCTGTTAAAATGTGAGCTGTGTTCTGTAAAAACGGACCTAAGTGTCTAAGAACAAGCACTAACTACATGACAGTAAAGCTTTCAAAGACAGAAAAAAATGTCTCAGTTATCCGTTTGATTTTACGGAAAGTCGTATAATTTGCGATAGTACAAGATAAAGCGAAGATTCAGTCTTCATCAAGTGGTCTTACATAAATGTTGTTAACATGTAGCAAAACAACAGTTTGAGACTAGCAATCTCATGAATCTAAATAATTACCTGTTATGTTACTTTTGGCTATGTCGATACTGGGGCCTATATAAAACAATATATTTCTTACAGTGGACTAGCTTACGGTGACTATATGACCTAAAGTGCGGTCTTTGTCAGACTGCACAGAAAAGAGAGAGAAGCGCGATGACACAACGCTGGTAATTTATTGCAAAATATGCAGCTAATTGCTATTTATATTACAAAAAATCTATTGTTTGAACTAAAAAATTTAAACACTAGAGTTTTAGTATGTTGTTTGTAGAAAAATCCGACAAAAAATCTGAATGATTATATTACCTATATTATTATGGTTTTTATTGTAAAAAGAAAGTTTTTAGAGGTATCTTCATAAGCTTTTTCTATCGTATCAAATTAGTTGTATTATGTTTAAAACACACTATCGACCTAGCTTATGCCCTGAAGAATATCCTATATTTTTCTGATTTTATTTACTGACGTCGATCAGATACTTTTATCGTTTCTAAAACTTGCGTTTTTTACGTTTAGGTCCTGTAAGCCCCTTTTTTTTTTTTTTTTTTTTAAGGATGGGAAATCATCCAATGACCCCTCCCGCTCTGGGTGGAGCGGAAGGGAGTGTCAGACTCTTACTGACTAAAACCCATCCGTGTTCCTTCCTTAGCCCTTTATGTTCCGGGGCAGCGGTAACCCTTTCGGACAATCCCGCTGCCCCGGCAGGCTTCGGCCCTAACGGGCCCCTCCATGTCTGCTGACATCTCTTTGAGGCGCGCGTGGAACACATACGCGCCGTCCGGCACGGGCCTGGTCCTGATCGGACGGCGAGCTACCCATTACTCGCCGTCCGCAGGCCCGCGCCTACGGTGGCCGGGAGTCGTCACGCGGCTCCCGACGCCCGGAGCGTCTACCGCGGCGGCTGGGACGGGCGGCCCTCTCGGCTCTCTCCCTCTCCCATCCCGCCACCTCCTTCGCTAGCATGACTGCTTCGCAGAAGGAGGTGACTGCCTCCCACTCCCTCTCGCCCCGGACCATGGCTTGGACCAGGGCCGGGCGCGAGAGGTCGCCGCCGCTGCCGATCGCCTCTACGAGGACACGGCGGTGCTCTGCCCAAGCGGGACAGACCTCCACCGTGTGCACCACCGTGTCCTCTGGGCGATCCTCGCAGTGGTGACACCCGGGCGTTTCCTCCCGCCTGATTATGTGCAGGAACCTCCCGAAACATCCGTGTCCGGTGAGGACCTGCGTCAGGCGGTAGGTGAGGGCGCCGTGACGCCTCTCTAGCCACTCCTCAAAGAGGGGCCTTACCGCCGCTATCGCGGCGTGCCCTGCGCTGGGTTGCGACAGTCGCGCTTTCCATGCCGCCATGAGATCGCGCCGGAGGTCCGTCCGCTCCGCAGCAATTTGCCGCGGAAGCGGGTTTTCCCCCCGGCGTAGTGCCTCCGCGCGCCACTCAAAGAGGCGCGCGAGGACTATCGCCTCCAGATCCCATGGCGGCAGTCCGGCAAGGAGGCTTGCCGCCTCGCGCGAGATCGTGCGGTACCCCCGTATCAGCCGTATGGCTACCACCTTTTGGGGCGCGTTCAAGTAGTGGGCGGCTCGAAGCCGCAGTGAACGCGCCCACACCGGGGCGCCATACACGGCCATGGACCGCACGACCCCCGCGTAAAGCCTCCGGCAGGAGGCGTTTGGCCCCCTCAGGTTGGGCAGGAGCCGCTTGAAAGCGGCCCCAGCCCGTTCCAGTTTGGGGGCCAAACGTCGGAAGTGCTCCACGAAGTTCCACCGGCTGTCGAGGACGAGACCCAGGTATTTCATCGTCGTCTCGACGCCGATGTGAACCCCTCCTACCGTAAGTTGGGATCCCGATGGTGGCCCGTTCCGAAGCCCATGAAATGTCATGGCTTCGGACTTGTGCAGAGCCACCTCGAGACCCAACTGCCGGATCCTCTCCACGACTATCGCAACCCCGCGTGTCATTACGTCGGCCGCCGCCTGATGCGACCTCCCCTGCGCCAGGACCAGCGTGTCGTCAGCGTAGCAAACTACGCTGACGCCATCAGGGAGGTCTGCCCGCAGCACCCAGTCGTAACCGATGTCCCACAGGAGCGGCCCCAAGACCGATCCCTGTGGGACACCGCACGACATCTCTCGCCGGTTCCATTCCCCATCGCGACCGGGGTAGATGACGGCTCTGTCCGTCAAATACGCCCCGACTACTCGACGGAGGTAGGTCGGCACTCGGTGATACCGGAGTGCCTCCCTAATGCAGCTCCAGGGCAGGGTGTTAAACGCGTTAGCGATGTCTAATGACACCGCCACGACCACCCCACCCCGAGACACCGCGTCCCCCGTCGTGAGGGCTCTCACGCGCATGATGGCGTCCACCGTAGAGCGCCCCTTGCGGAAGCCAAACTGGCTATCCGCAAGATCCGGCCCCGTCCTCACCAGGTGCCCGACGAGGCGGCCCGCAATCACTCTTTCAAAGAGCTTGCCCACCTCGTCGAGCAGCACGATGGGCCGGAATGCGGACGGAGAGTCCGCAGGGCGCCCTGGCTTCCGAATGAGGACCAGCTTCCCCGTCTTCCAACGGAGTGGAAACTGGCCCCTCTCCATACATGCGCTTAAGAGCGCCTCCAGTCGGGGTCCGAGAGCCGTCGAGGCCAGGGCCCAGGCTTTACCCGGCAAGCCGTCGGGCCCTGGGGCGGTATTTTTGGCCTTCAGCCTACCTACCGCCACTCTCAGATCTACCCCGGTCACTTCAGGGATGTCGTCGTCGTCCGCGTGGTCCGCTTCGGACACCGCAATTGGCGGAGCCATGGGCGGGGGAGTATGCTCCGCCCGTGAAGGGAACAGAGCGCTCACCACCTCCTCCACCAGCTGGGGGCGGAGACTCTGCGTCAGCGGGGGGGCCCAGGTGCGGAGTTTATTCCGCACCATTTTGTAAGGGCGCCCCCACGGATCTCTGTTCAGAGTCTCCACCATCTCCTCGCGGGCCAAATTCTTGGCCCGCTGAACAGCTTCTTGGAGGGCGGTCTTCGCCGCTCTGTACCCCTCGTACAGCTCCGCCTCCGTGGCTTCCGCATCCGGAGGGCGAATGCGGAGCCTGCGGTGCCTAGTGTACCGGTGTCGCGTGTCAACGCACGCCTTGCGTAGCGCCTCTACCTCCTGCGACCACCAGTACACCTGACGTCGGGCGCATCCTGGCCGGACTCGGGGCATTGCCACGTCACAGATCTCGGACATGGCCTCCCGGAACCACTCAGCCTCGTTGTCAATATCGGCAGGCCTGTCTGGTGATGACACCCAGGCCTGCACGATTGAGGCTTCCAGGAGAAGCTCCCGGTCCAGCTGCTTCAGCGCCCACCGCGGACCACTCGGGGCCTGTTGGACCGGCGCGCTGGAGGTCTGGGCGGAGACGTCGATCCGGATATACCGGTGGTCGGAATAGGTCTCCACCTCCTCCATGACGCGCCAGTCAATGACCTGCTGTGACAGAGAGGGGCTGGCGAACGAAATGTCCACCACGGACTCCCCCCGCATCCGCACACAGGTAGGAACAGAACCCCGATTTAGGACGACCAGGCCTGTTTCCAGAGCCCAGTCCTCCACCATCCTTCCCCGCATGTCCGTGTAACGGGAACCCCAGGCCAAATTTTTGGCGTTGAAGTCCCCGAGCACTAACACGGGGAAGGACTGGTTTCGGACGACGACAGTCAACTCTGTTAGAGAGTTGTGGAACTCGGCGAGAGTTCGGCTCGGAGAGAAGTACACTCCCACTACTACTATCTCTCCGAACCGTGCTGCTACGCACCCCTGTCCCTTCGTGACACCTTCGAGGGACGGGGTACCGGCGGCGGCCGACGAAATTATGGCCACTGAGCCGCTCAGGTCCTCCACCCAGTCATCCCTGGGCGGGACAAAGTACGGCTCAGCGACCACGGCGATGTTAAACGACCACTGCGCCACGCTCTGGAGCAACAGGTCCTGAGCGCAGGCGCAGTGGTTGATATTCGCCTGGAGGAGACGTAATGGAGCTATTATTCCTCCATTACAGTCCCCTCTCGGGCCTCTTGTGAGGCAGCGGCGGCGGTGGCGGCGGCGACGGTGGCGGCGGCGACGGCGGAGGTGGCGGCGGCGACGGTGGCGGCGGCGACGGCGGAGGTGGAGGTGGCGGCGGAGGGCCTGCCCTTTCCTCTGGATCCGGCGGGTGGAGCGCAGGACTTGCTCCCAGCCCGGTGATCGGCCGGCTTGCCAGCAGCCGCACACGCGACGCAGTGCGGCGCGGCGCTGCACGAGCCGGCCATATGACCGGGCTGACCGCAACTCCTGTAAGCCCTTTAGGTATCGAAAATTTTGTACATGACAGTATATACTGGTACAGAAGTCGTGGAAGAAGCATGTATTAAGTAAAATATCAAGTATTCCCAATAGTAATAATATCGACTTTAACTATGGTAATGGCAGATGTTAGTATTGATAACAAGATTGTGTTTATAATTAATTTAACTTCGTTAGCGTTCATTGAGCTCGCTCGAGAAGTACATGGTGTAAACAAAGAGCGAAGTTCCTTAAATTTAATTCTATATGTTCAAGACCATTTCGATTGTTAGTCATTTTTACATCCTTTAGAATACCATTTGCACCTAAATTGCGTATCGATATTGTTAATCAATTGCTTCATAAATTTTCGAAAAAAATATCTGCTCCACAACATAAAAACGCAATTAATGTTGTTGATCTATCAAAATGAAAGCCACTGCTGCTGAAACTCTTATTATGTAAAAGTTACTTTATGGCGACATCTTTAATTAGCATATACTTTCATATTAGTTCCTTATTTTGATCCAGCTTTCTCTAATTGGTCCTCTTCATTGCTGTATTCTTCAAAGTCTCTGTCATTATGTGCTTCTACATGCTACGATAGATTCACAACATTTTCAACTTCAGAAAACAAAATATCGCCGCTCCTAACTTACACCACACAAACTAGTAGCTTTTTGTGTCTTTCAACGCACGCGCCTTTATTAACTATACCACTTTTGTTCGTTACAAGAGCCTAATTACGACTGTTTCATATATTTTGACAACACCAATTTATAATAGCGTTTATACTAAAGTTATTGGAGCGTGAAACTTGTAAATTATTCCAAATCGAGTTCTAATAAGTGCATAGTTAGGTTGTAAGATTGCTTGTACGATGTACTTCTTAATTGTGAAGTGGTTAACGGTACAATTAAAGCTGAGAGCTGGTTGCTGATTTATTTGGATTGGAGGCTCGATATGCCCGGCGGATTATTGCGAAGTCCATTCTTTATGAGGATAAATAGTAGTAGTAAGAGTAACCATGAAGACTCTGTGTTGAAAGGTTTTGTTGGTCTGATGTGATAATGACGTAGACATAAGTATGTTGCTTAAGAACTAAAACAAAAATTGAAAACCTAATTTTGGGGGTTCGTTGTCACTAGTACCATTAACAGTTCCATGGTGGAACTACTGACTGTTTTTTTTTATCACTAGTTCCATTTTAAAAGAATCTGAAAATAATGGAACTAATGTTGAATTTATTATCACTAGTTCCATTTCTAGAAGAATATGAAAATAATGGAACTAATGTTGAATTTGCAAATATCACTAGTTCCACATTATTATTTTAGGCATTTGCATTATTATTTTTTGTCTACCTCTTTACTTTTTTTGATAGGTACCTATTTAGTGATCGAATAGAATCAGTAAACATTTATTTTTTGCGAATGAATTAGTTTGCATTACATGGCGATACTTGATGAGACAGCCAGTGACATCTATCGGTCGTTTATTGTAATATTGATTATAATTTTCCATATCGGGAGGTAGTTAGAAAAACGTAAGTATACTCGTATGTCGTCGTTGTAGTGCGAGAAATTAATGTAATGTGTTTGCAAGCAAGTTTATTCGGCTCTGTGCAAGGCATTTTCTTCCTTTTGATATTTTACCTTTTTATAATTATATTTTGTTTATGCTTTTTCTACCTTATGGTTTTTAGTTTGAGTGACATATATTATACTTTGTTTTACGACCGAACCAGCGCTTTTTATTCGGTAGTTAATAGGCTCCTCTTAAGAATACAAATGAGTGCAATTCAAATAATTGAAAGGGATGATTTCAATCAAGATAATAATAGAATTCTGGTCTTTTGTACTCCCGAGGGAAAAACGCACATGGGAAATGTTACGATTTTTTTTATGGACGGCACATTTAAATTTTGCCCAAAACCTTTCTCACAAATGTTTACTATTCATGCTGACATTGGCAGCAATAGTAATGTTATTAATGTCGTGCCCGTTCTATATGCGTTTATGACAAATAGAAATGAATATTCTTATGAAATTTTATTTTCTCTCATAAAATCGCAGATAGCCCAGTGGAACCCAAATAAAGTAATGATCGATTTTGAGGAAGCCACAATAAAGGCTCTTTTATCATTCAATGTTGCCATACATGTTAAAGGTTGTCATTATCATTATACTAACAGCCTTTTTCGAAAAGCAACCAAACTGGGCCTTACATCGAAAAAGGGGTATAACAGTAGCAGAAAAAACAAAAGGATAATTTCTCTTTGTGGCAATTTAGCGTTTCTCCCGCCAAATAAAATCGAAGAAGGTTGGAAATATATACAACAGGAAATGCCCGAAAACGAAGCTTATAATAAATTTAAAAAATATTTCGATACGTTTTGGATGAAACCAGACGTACAAAAATTATGGTGTGTTTGTGGTGAGATCCATAGGACAAATAATGTCCTTGAAGGCTGGCATCATAATTTGAATACAAATGTCAATAAAAACGAATC
Source organism: Gortyna flavago (assembly GCA_963669345.1). Lineage (NCBI taxonomy): Eukaryota > Metazoa > Arthropoda > Insecta > Lepidoptera > Noctuidae > Gortyna > Gortyna flavago. The sequence goes on from OY770129.1 coordinate 16,405,230, forward strand.
AAATTTATTGCAGCTTTTACATATTCTATATGACGATGCAATTTTAATGAAGTATAGAACTAATGTTCTACAAAAGTATGGGTAGAGCTCCCAACCTAAACGACGATTAATTTACAGAGACAGAAATGACTTAGTAATTCAAGCCCAAATGCAGTTGTCAACAGGCGAAATATCTGTGGGTAATTTTTTAGACAAACTTCGTTGAGCGCGCTCAACGAAGTTTATCTTCAGCTTCAGTTCTTCAGTTTTTTTTCATGTATGATTCAGATTAATTACATTTACTACAGTACGCGTACTGTAGTAAATGTAATGAATCTGAATCATAAAAATATTTATTGATTTTATTGAGTATAATTATTATAAAATCTAAGTGTTTTTAACTCCAGTGTTTTTATCACCCTTAACACGTTGACTGCCAAGCAACAGACACAATAGAAAATCTGTTGTTCGCGGTCACCGGTAACCGCGTTGGCAGTCAACGTGTTACAAATTTCACAAGTGCCTAAAATAATAATGTGGAACTAGTGATATCTGCAAATTCAACATTAGTTCCATTATTTTCATATTCTTCTAGAAATGGAACTAGTGATAACAAATTCAACATTAGTTCCATTATTTTCAGATACTATTAAAATGGAACTAGTGATAAAAAAAAACAGTCAGTAGTTCCACCATGGAACTGTTAATGGTACTAGTGACAACTAACCATTTTGGGTCGTCTTGGCGGGAGCACTACCGTGTCTCCAGATTTCTAACAGTTTTCCACAAATCCAGTACAACTTAAGAAGATCGCTATGTATTTCATTCAATTTTACATTTTTGGAAATCAAGACATCTTCAAATTCCAACATACGAATAAGTAATTATTCGTTGATTCCAACAAAGTAAAATCAACTTAAATCATAGCACACACATAAGGAAACGAATTTCATTCGCTTCGTTATTGCAACAATGAAATAAGACAAGAGACGAGCGCGCCGTGGGAACAACGTTTGTATTCAAGCAGTGACAAAAATGAAGCAATTACCCCTGCGGACGTTGACATTGCATGGGTAACCTTATGACTTGTGACTAAGGCAGTTCAAGTAACAGTGTTGTTATATTAATTAATCCTGAAATTGTTGGTTGATAGGTGCAATACCAGTCGGTATTGAAAACAGTGGTTATGGTTTTTGAGGTAGTGAAAATTGGAGCTTTTGGCTCTTGGAAGTGGAACTAAATTCAAAGTTTAATGTAGTGAACTCAAGTTGACAGTGAACAAGAACTACTAGGACAAATAGTTCATCACAAAATTTTATACAAAGCTACAACTTTGACAGCTGTCACAATGACAGTTCCTTTACCGTACCGTCAACACATTTATCACTACCATTAGAAGAAAAAAAGAACTTCCGACAGATCACACAACAATGGCACGCGTGGCAATTTTTTCCATACACATAAGTTCAGTGTCCAAACAATCGGTGAAAAACCGTCGTGTGACGCAATAAGGTGAAACACCTAATTATCTCATAGCGAATGAATGAACTTTCGCTTTTGTGTTCGAACAATGAGCTCAACACTCTCTTCTAGTGTAGTAATGTTGTTTTTACCTCGTATTATGTGTATTAAGGTGTATGATAAAACACAGTTCGCAATAGGCAATTGTCTTTCCTAAATTTCCGTGTAAGGTCAGTTAGTAAGTGGCGAGTAATAATGGGAATGTACATTTTTGAACACATATCTTTTTGGTGTTATATGGAGATGATTTTTCATTGGAGACGATTGCAGAAGTCACAGCTATAAGGAATTGGAGCAGTGGTCACCCAGTGGTAATGTACTGGAAATGTAGGACTTGTAGGTCGCAGGTCCGTACCCAGACAAGTGCTTTACTTTTTGTAAATTAATCATCACCACTTTCAAAATGGTGAAGAAAAACATCGTGAGAAAACTGGCACGTCCTAGAACCAAAAATTCGAAGATATGTGACATCTACCAACACGCACTGGGCCTGCGTGGCCTCTCAATGAAAGGACCCAGCAGTGGGGACATTATAGGCTGATTATGCTACAACTCTAAGCTTACTAGACGGAACACATAATCAAATTGAAGAAGTGGAATAAATGGCTGTAAGTCTAAAAGCTAATCGTGGAGTCAAATTAGACGTAACAAATTTCGCATATAAAAAAAGTTGAAAGATTTATCTCAAAATAGTTTCGACATAATTAAACATGTAAATACCAACAGTAAATAAGAAATAAATAAAGACGATAAAACTAATAAACCACAGAAAAACCCTTATCAGCCGTCAATCATGCTTAAATGATATATTATCCACACAAAATAAGTTTTACTAATACGAACATCATTCAACTGTTCTCATTAGAAATTCATATTCATATTATAATTAAAAGTGCCCATAAACACAGCCATATAATTATTGACGTACATCTAATTGATAGACCACGAAAAAGTGATTTGTTTGAAATGTATGTATGTATTTTGAATGATGGAGAGCAGGGATGGTAAACCTTTTCACATCTGCGTGACATTGGAATTTAAAACAAATCTGGCCTGAATGTGCCACTGATATCCGAGAACTATAAGGCGAATCCCATATTGAGGACAGAAATGAATGTATAATTAAAATCTTTTTGATAAATATCAAAAAGATAATAAAGGAGAAGTAAATATTTTTAAATAGCTGTTGCTTGCTTGTAGACCGCTTGCTATCTATTCATTTTTGATTTGATTTATCTAATTTGTGTGTTGATGTTGTATTTATATTGTTTTTATTCGTTTGTATTTATTGACATTTGCTTTTGTATTTAATATTGAATAATGAATTTAAAGATGTTTTCTGTTCAGGGTTATGTGGTACCTGAAATAAATGAAATTATTATTATTATGCCTACACTGGTTTGTCATCCCTGGTCAAGAGAACGTCATACAAATAGATGTTACTTCGTGCCTGGCTGAAGTCCATCAGTTTTGATGTGTAACTTATGAGTAGGTTGATACCTATCACATTTGGCGATACGGTTTCTTTCGGTAATGGAGTGAGAGTTAGAAGCTTGTAGAATGATTATGGAAATTTTAATTAACTGTGTGCTTAGTAAGGAAGGTGATATGGATAGCCTCATTTAGGACAGACCAAATAAGATCAAGCAATAGACATTCTATGGAAACGATGTCTGATACGTAGTTTAATCCGTTTTTTTACTCCCTACACATTTGGGAATAGTTTTTTTTTAAATATTATTTATAATATGGCATCTCGTAGGTCAACCTATGAGGTTGTAAGCTGCTTAACCTCTCTTGCCTGTGGGTGCCTTAATAAATTAATTTCGGCAGCCTGGGTATGAAAACTAAGCGATTACAGGCTAAGGGCACCCACTGTGAGGTACAGACCTTAGGGCGTCGCTTGAGTAGTGCAGCAAGGGACAAGCTACGGATCGCATTAATTTGGGAAGAATTTAAAGCTACAAGCTCAGGGCCGGGGCAGACATGGACTGGGGCATCGCGGTGATCCTCGGCGGCAAGAGCCTAAGGACGGCGGTCGGAAATTGGAATAGCTCGACTCCCCTTTCCAGATTCAGAGATCATTTTTCGTCACAGGTTCTGTCTTACCAATGGTACCAAAGACTACTTATTTTGTTGTGATGCGTCACTAAAGTTTCCAGGACTTTAAAAGTTTTCCAACCACTGCACTCCTATTGAAATAATCATATCAATTTCTAGAGATACTCCTTCAATTTCATTAAAATAGTGACCACCTTTTTACTACTTATTACAATTTTGCAAAAATAAAAAACAAGTTCAACTCCAACCTAAATTCCAAGCTAGAATATTACTTATAGCTGTTAAAATAAAGTGTATAGCCGTATGTTGATCACTGACAGATGCCGGTCACCACTGCATCTTGTGACTAAGTCTTCAGCTTGCCCCATTGTCAAGCTATGACTGATTTATGCGAGGTGCAAGATTCATTTCATTCACATTTATTTAAATGTCTCTCGACGATTTACGTCGTCTCGGTGAAATTTCAATATTACAATGAGGCTACCCCTCACTACTAGACGTTTGTCCTTTTGAATATACATGTCTTCACGGTAGGTCTCTAGTAGGATGAGCAAGTACGATGGATAGGTTTAGGTATATTTAGTCTTGTTCTTTTTATCTCCCAATAAATCCTGCAAAAAGTGATGGTATCGGTAGATTTTATCATTGTGTTATACAATTCTCAGTGACTCACAATATCTTCATTCGTATTTAAACATTTCAATATGATTATTGTTCGAATCATCTAAATTGTATGTGTTTTCAAATTTCGATCAAAATTTATGAACTAACGCAGTTAAAAACCAATAATAATTGTGAATACGGACGTTCATTATTTAGTTCAATATTGATCCCAATTACGGAAAACACTTACAGCGCAAAATATTACATACCAGTAAAACTTAGATTTATTTTATATGATTTCAAAGTTATTCAAGGTTTTCAAGCCTCGGGCGACGATAAAATTTAATTAAAAAATCAACTACCAGTCTAGTATTTAAAATTGTAATGTTATATCGAAATCCATAAACTTATATCTATAAACAAGTCGGTTTTGCATAATACAATAACACATCAAACTGAGTTTATGGTACGGGCTTTCAGAATGGAAAGCGTTATGCGAAAAGAAGCCAGGAGCGGTACAAGTGTCCACTTCTTAGTATTCATGAGGACGGCGTTATGCTGAACATAACCATTAACATTTAGATCACGCGAGATGAATAACATTCAAATTAATACGGAAGCCTGCATATTCATAGTTCGATAAACTGCTTTCGAATAAAGAAAATCGGATATTATATGTTTATCGAATAGAATTGGGATTAATTTCATTATTAAACGTGGGAATTGTCGTTTAGATTGCAATTAACATGCTTGTTATATCGTTAATCGTGTTAGTTTATTCTTGGATGTTAATTTATTCTAATAGATTCATAAGTCACGCCGGCGATGGTCCAAAGTTTATTTGTTTCGGAAGGCTGATCGGAAACTGCCTTCCCGGAAAACTGATGACGTTCTAAAAAAAGTGTCACGGTTTTATTATTTGATACACGTGTATATTATTGCGACTGATAAAATCATTGATGGATTAATTGAATCAATGTCTTGCAATTTAAAAAATGTACACTCAGTTTCCAAAGAAATAATACATTATTCATTTATTTTAATCATGCCATGAAAGTCTGTAAAAAAAAATCAACAAAAATATTCACTGAAAATATCTACGAGTATTACTAACTAATGCATTATACAGACCTATACTTACTAAAATTCATAATATTCAAAAATAACAATATAATATTGATTTGCTTACGCATGAAGCAATTCCATCCCCGCAGGATGTTCAAACATTTGAATAACCAATCGTTGTCGAGACACGGTGATTAGATGTTTGCTGATAGGTGTCTATGCCCATAACGCTGTTGTTATCATGATATTTTATAGGCGTGTGTACAAACTAGCTTGATGAAATACTGGTATGGTTTGTTTACAGTGATGGTAAAGAGTTTTTGAAACGAGAATAGATATAAAAGTAATTTTGATGAGCTTCAAGTTCATCGTGTATTTTTTCTTGACTATTCTTTTATTAAACGCAAAGGTGATCTTTGCATTTTCCAAGTGATAAGTATTTATATTAAATGAAATCAAAAATATGTTTTTGTTTAATTCTTCAATTTATTTTTAGATACATGCATTACTAGTAATTTTTTTTAATATACATAAACTAGTACATAATTATGTACAGGAAATGTAATGATGCAACGCTATCGAAGATTGAAACATTTTGTATTAATTGATACCAAAAATAACACCTACGCTTTGGTGTGGCCTTCAGGTACTTGTAACCTATGATTACTTAGAGAGGATGGTTCAGAAATGTCCTGAAAATTCTATGTGTAATCTGTAAGTTGAAGTGATTCAAACTCAAAATATTTCATATCATATAAAACCTGCATGGGCACTTATGAAACGTCAAAAGCTAGGTGCACGGTTCCAATTGGTCGTTTCTTATGGAGAATAGCCGCCAAGAAACTCCTCGGATACTCTTTTAAAAATAGTTGGCTTTTACAATGTTTTCAAATTGCAGTAATAACAGATATGGGAGGACAATGTTCGACCTTTTGGTAGTGGATTGGTTGTCCAAAATACTAGGGTTTGACGACTGATATTTTAGACAATCAATTAAAAAAGTAAAATGAATCTAATTGAATTGCAAAAGTTTCTTGAAACCAAGAGATTACCTACTTTGTTTTTAGCATCCTTATTCATCGAGATTTTATTTTGGAAATTATCCACAACTACTGTGGGTACATTTTCGAACTAATCCGCAGAGTAAGGGCCGAGTTACACCGGAATGGAAGCGACGTGGCGAGCACTTTCAGTGTGAAATAATTTTAAACTTTATCTACATAAAAGACCAGTATCGCTTGAAAAAAATGCGTAAAAGACTAACATTAGAAATAGCTTTCAATTTGACAGTTCAACAACATCCATTGCGTTATTTACGTTATTGAGCAGACAGATTTTTCGAACTTAAGAAGCCATGGATTACCAATATTCTACAAAATGATTCAAATTGATAGTTTGTTATGCAATTAGGGTGCCTGACGTTTTTGTAAAATACTCATTTTATATTTCCTCCGGCGTTTCCTAGACAAGTTTCGCGTTATACCGTAGAGTGAGCATGTCCATCCACTTGTACTAGTCGACATTATCATTTAATGTTTATGATGCAATACGTTCGCCTGTTTATAACCGCCTTTTCATATTCAGTTTACTCGGTTGCCTGCATAACGTACGTAGATTAGATATTAGACTGTGGAATTGAGGATACTCTAGCCAGTTGATTGCACAAACTGCGCTGTGGACATTAAAATACTAACGATCTAAGACTTAACATAATACATAATTATAATATAACCTCAGGCTGGATAGAATATTGAAAATGGCGGAGGTATATTTTAGCTAACAATCACTGGATGAAAACTATAAATTGGGCACTTGTTTGAACTTACCAAATTAAAGTCAGTATTTAAAAACATGACTCCGGGCTACTACTGAGAAATTCCTGTTGGAAAAACCCAATATCACTTTGTCTGACCCGGGAATCGAACCCAGGACCTTATGCTTAGCAGTAGCGCCAACGACCACACCAACGACGCAGTGGTCTAATCTAAAGTGTATTAGTTGTGATTTTTTTTACTGATAAGTATAAATCTCTAAGGGGCTCTCTGAGGGGCTCGTGGCTAAATAATAACAGCCGCACAGGTCGATCGATCAGGTTAAGCTACGCTTGCCACTGTTGGCCTGGCATCATCTTTACATACCGAGACCCCTCCGTGCCTCGGAAAGCACGTTAAGCCGTTGTTGTTCCTGACTGTCATTCGTGGATATTTGACAGTCAAGTCAGAAGCCAGAAGCCTGAAAGCCTTGACAACCAGTCTTACCAAGAGGTATCGCATTACCCATTAACGGTTCTGGAGGTCAGATAGGCAGTCGCTCCATGTAAAATACTGGTATTCAGCTGCATACGGTTAGACTGGAAGCCAACCCCAACACAGTTGGGAAAAGGCTGGGCAGATGATGATGACATAAATCTGTAGTATCAGACCACAGATAAAAAAAAAAACAAATAGGTACATCACTGAAATCATACATCTCTTTTTAAAATAAGTAAAACCCGGATTTATTCCGGTCTGATCCCCTGAACCCCCCCCTCCCCCTCGATCCCCTGCTAGTTTTTCTTCTGTTTTAATCTCTGTCAATAAATCGTCTTATCCACTTTATCTAGGTTTTTATTTGACAGGTAAGTACAGTCAAGAGAAAAAAAAACGTTTCATGTTTCACAAAATTAAATAAAGATTTTTTTTTTAATGTGCCACAGCTTCAAGCCCGACACTCAATTAATCCATCGCTCAACAAAATGACAGTTGCACAAAACAGTTTAATAATCGTCTACCCAGCCTTTACATTCAATTACAAAAACACTTAACGATTGACTTGCAGTGATCTCCTTTTATTCGTGCTTTAATTAATTGAAAACAGATGGTTCCTTGTTAGACTGCGAATAATACAGTATTGATATCTTTAATTGAATAGATAGTGATTCCATCGATAACTTGGCTTCGTCGAACAAATACAATGATCGCCCCGTGGCGCCCACCGCTTTCTACAATACCATAATCACCTATTGTTCGTAAAGTCACAAATAAGGACAATTAAAAACCTTGTAAGCATCATGTGTTAATATAAAGTTATAATTCGCTTTCGTAAGAATAATGAGAAAGTATAAAATGAAGAAATTTTATAAAGATTTGAAGGGAAAAGAGACTGTTAGGTGTGTCGATTGTGTTATTTTTCCTGAATAGTAATACCTATAACTGTCCAAACTACATCATAAGTCTATAGTAGTCAACTTTTGGAAGTAGGCCTCTCATATTGCAGACCATTCAATTCGATTTTCGGCAACTTTCAACCAGCTGCCACCAGCCTGCAAAGATCGTCGCTCCACCTAGCTTAAAGGCGTCCTACCTTACGTTTGCCGATTCGCGGTCTCCACACAAGAACACGTCTACCCCAACCGTCATCGTTTCTACGGCTAATATGGCCGGCCCATTGCCCACTTCAGCGTGCTTGTTCTGCGAGCTATGTCGACATCTTTTATTTATTTAGTTTTTGCTAGTTAAAAAAAAATGCCTATTTTTGTCCCTTTGCAGACCAAAGACCTTTTTTTACACAGACGAGGCACGATCACGTGATTGCTCTTGACTGACTTGCTCAAATTTGTAACTATTGACTTTTGCTAGTTGATTTTCTTGAATTATGGCTTCCTTTCTAACTGAGCCGACCTACTTATTAAAACTAACACCTTAGCTTTTACCGGTGACAAAAGTCAAGCCAGATGCCCAAAAGTCGTAAATCAATGACGCATCATAATTGTTTGCGAAGACTTTATTAATTCAATTCCCACTGCTCAAATACGCAAAAACGCTAGAAAAAAATCAAATCAGAATTAATGAAATCTGACATTTATTGATACTATTTCATATTTCTTTTAATTCAGTTGCCATAAAAAAATAAAAACAAAGCAATTTAGCGATAGACCCATCAAACATCGTAAATAAGCGAATGAAAGAGCTGGCTCTTTATGGCATCTATTTTATATGAAAATTCATTGGAATCCTATAAATTTTAGTCATTATGTCTCATTTTTCGAAGTTCTCAGAACGATTAGATCACGATTCGAATTTCATTACCGAAGATTACAGTGTTTTTTTATTGGTTTACTAATATTATGAGCCATTGGAGTTTTTTTTTATTTTTATATATGTGGCTTCTCGCAGTTCATCCTGTATGAGGATGGCTACTGCTTAACCGGACTTTCCTGTGGATGCCTTGAATTAAGGCCTCCAGCCAGGGCAAACAATAAACTTAAAAACTAAGCGACAGCGCTAAGAGCACCCCCCCACGGGGTTCGGACCTCGGCTCAGGGCGTCGCTGGAAGAGGACAGCATGGGACAGGCTGGATCGGTATTATTATTTTGGGGCGAATTTAAAACTACAGGCTCAGCTGCGCCAGCCCGCGTAGCTGAGCCTGTAGTTTTAAATCGAGCGAGGGTCGGGGCGGGCACGGTGATGGTGCGGGGCGTCGCGACGGGCCTCGACGGCGAGGACGGAAGGACGGATGTCGGGGCTTGTACTGTCGTCTGACAGTACTGGTGGCCTTACTGCTCTCCTGGAGGAGGGTAGTGGCGTCGTCGGGGATAGTGAGGGTATGCCTTGGTCGGCGAATCCTACTTATGCGGGAGGGAGTGTATCGGGAGGCCGCCGCAATCAGGGGATTGGGGTGCTTTATGGCAGAGTCAAAGAAGCGCTTGGAGAGGCGTTTCATGAACTGCTGGATGGTGGGGATTCTGAGATCTAGGTGCAGATTCACATTTCGGACATAGAAGGGGGCTCCCGTGACGTTTCGGAGGAAACGGTTTTGGAGGGTTTGCATTTTATGCAGATGTCGCGGCTTGGCGTGTGCGAAGACTACGCAACCATAAGTCACGATGGGACGAATGACCGCGGTGTAGAGGCGCAATTAGCTATTGGAGTCTGCGTATTAAGGCTTATATAATAGAAAGGTTCCGTGTGCGGTAGTCATGGATTGTTCACCAATGTTACTTTAGATGATTTATTGGTTGTTTTTATGTTTATGGAATTCTTTGATGTCGTTGCTTTAGTAAGGCAACAAAGGCTTATAAAATCCTAAGCATTTTTAACAGTGACAACTGCTGATGGAAAATAATGTAGTACGCTGATATGCAAAGATGTTCGAAAAATATTGCGATGTGAAAAAAAAATCTTACCATTTTTGTAAAACAGACGGGAAGTAGTAGTCAAATTAATAACTAATTATGGGCATAATTTTAAAGTCGAAGTAAAAAAAAAATATAGCTACATGTTTGATCCAGTTTTTTTTATTTTTATTTTAACTGCTATTTCTTAATGAAATTCAGATGGCGACCGATGAAGTAAAATATCATTTGGAAACACTATTGATAATGCTTTATGGCTATTTTTTCTCTCTATTGCAAATAACTTGTTTCTATTATTAATGAGAAAGCAGTAAAAATAAGATTGAGACGCGTGGGAACATAATATAGTTAAACACGAATATTGGGCAACTAATAAGTCGCTCGAAGCTAAACACAGTGCTCCATTATATATTATTTATAGCCAAAAACTTGAAACGGTTTGTTGTATTGTAAATTAAATCCCGCTTAGGCGCGGTTGAATTTAGAAATTATCACGTCATCAATCAGTAGATGTTAATAATGTATTCTAGTTTATAATGGAGCAGTAAATGTAACGTTTTGATTTAATTTTTGAACTAACGTTTTTGTCGGAACCGGTTGTGTTATCGTTATATTTGTTTAAATAAAAAACATATTTATTAAAAAAAAAAAGAATTTTAGTCAGTTCCTATGCGTAGCTAATTGATTATTTTAATAGAGCACAAAGAAGATCATTGAAATAAAACAGGCTTCAAGTGGTTCTTATTTAGCATAAAAGAAAATTACAGCTTGGTCATTGCAATGAAAGCTTCATTAGTGATATATTACTAGTCATATTAGCTACATGACAAGCAAAACCTAGCCAATTTCTATGGTATAAAAATATTTCCACAATTAATTAATTATATTAATTTATTTTTATAAGAGCGACGATAGTTTAATTTTACCATGTTTTACAAATATATAAATTGTTATTTTTATGAATGGTAGCTAGAACAAAATAGAGAAAAATCAAAGAAAAAATGGATGAACTGTTTCAAAGATGATTTAGATTAACAGAGAAGTTTGGAAGAAAAATACATGTTACGCCGACCCCAAATAAATTGAGGTAAAGGTAGGAGAATGATGAGTCAGAACAAAACAATTTCTAAAGAAAACCTCTATTCACTTTGTTACCTATTCGTATAAATAATGTACAATATCCACCAACCCTATTCTTACAATTTCAACAGCTTGTTTATTATAAATTTAACAATAAACAAACACAAAGACATACCTCACACGTACAGTTTACTCGTTAGACTAGTTAGTTAGTTCCTCAGAGTTATGTTCGCGCTGCTATCGGTAGAAATGTTTGCAATAAAATATAATTATTTGCTGGAAACCAATTTGTTCTTTGCACTATTGAAATTGTGATTTGTGGTCATCAGAAACGGCGTACCGGACCACTGTTATAAATGTTTAATGCTGAGAGCGGAACAAACTAATTCAGCTTTTATTTTTAGAAGCTAAAGTTGCTTTTCCAATTAAATTAAGATGAGTAGCTGAATAAAAATTAAATTAAGTAAGCAATCATTTATTACATTATCAATAATATTCTTTTTTAACGTTTGCAAAATAAGTTATTAAGTTTCATATTTATAGCTTTTTACAGCCATTTTACGTGCAAATATAATTATCGAAGTATCGAATCGATAATAATTTTAAAAAGATCTATTCCATCGATCATCGTCGTTGCTTTATAACATATGGAACCAAAAAAACATATTGAACAGGTTTCACAAAGGTGCCCGGAAGTGTACAATCAAACGCGTCGTTAGTGGAATTGCGTTAAAACCATAAAAAAGGTGCATTATGTGAAGGTGCAAATTTGAAAAAAGTTACCTCAAGAATTACCTGCTTAGTGGGCAAAAAAATATATCAATAGCGAACGAATTGACATGGGGATAAAAAAAAACTTCCTAATGCGCGATATTGGGGCCGGTAGTTTTTTGCCTAGAAAAAAAACATTCGGAAAAATGTGCAGTCTTTTTATACGATCCTAAAGAAAGGAAGAGTAATTAGTAGAAATTTATTCCAAATTTCCAGTTTATTGATAGCAATTTTTTGCGTTAAATTATCGTAAATAATTTCATATACTTAGAACGAACTTCTTTCTTATTAATCACGAAGTAGATTAGCTAATAATTGAGCTATTTATTACCTATGATACCCGTGAAATTTTGGCCGATTTAACCGCACAACGTAGTAGTGTTTCTAATTCAGTATACATAATCAGGCTATAACGTCCCCACTGCTAATAGGATACAGACCTCCTCTCTGTGAGAGGGAGTGGGCCGTAATCCACCACGTGGGCCCAGTGCGGGTTGGTAGATGTCACACGTCTTCGAATGTTTAGTTCTAGGACATCCTGGTTTCCTCATGATGTTTTCATGACCCGTTTTGAGAGCAGTGGTGATTAAATAATTTGCACAAATTAAACCGTCTGACTAGATAGATAGATAAAATACTCTTTATTATGCACACCATATAAATTACAGACATAAATATAGAAACTGTACAAAGGGTGACACAATGGGCGGTCTTATCGCTAAGAGCGATCTTTTAAAGACAACGTTTGGATGGATTTAAAAGGGGAAGGACAGACAAATGCTGTAGGTAGTCTGTGGTGTACCATTTACATAATACAATAAATACATACATAAAGTATTTTATACTAATCTAAATAAATATATACATATATAATAAAAAACATGAAACAGTAGCAAAGAAAATATAATGATGACTAGATTCGAACATAGTTACGACCTACAACTCTTAAGTTGCGGCCGTTACCACAGTTCCAATTCAGTAAAACTAATTTGGTAAATTTTCTAATTCAGTAATACTGCCAATCTAATCTAATCTAAGTCATGTGGTACTTATACGGAACATCAAATACAAATACAGGGTTATTGGAAAAACACCAACAACCTCTTAAGAGGTCATTGCACTCAAAATTAAGAACAAAATTGCGAAAAAAAATCAGCTGTTCTCTAGGGAACAGCAGATTTTTATTTTACGCGATTTCAGGTTTGGTTCCATAGTAAAAGTTGTTCATAATGATGAGTACAATGACCTCTTTAAGAGGTTGTTGGTGTTATTCCAATAACCATATATAGTTAGAAAAATAAAACTGTAGTCAAATGAGGAATTAAATAAATGTCCCGTTTTTTTTCGTCATTCCAGAACACTTAATTTTGACATTGCTGTTTGCTCTTAGAGTAACTTTAATCATGTTAAATACTACAAAATACTAAACCGACAACAAATAAAATAATAAATAAACCAGTTATCTATAGTATTTACATCCAGCCCTCAAACTTACAGAGCGTAAAAATACGCACAGACAGTCGAGACCATTGACCCATATTTTTTAAAACATCACACTTCGAGACGTATCAGAATTCTTACAATTTCATTCACTCGGCAATATGATCCGTGCATCTGACTGTACATATTGATACCCTTGATGGGAAAGCTATGGGAGGCTGACCGTGACGGGTTAGGTTACGATCTCGTGGATATCAAGTCTCATAATTATGTTCTGTAGTATGGGAGGATAAACTTTGTGAAAAAATAAATGCAGTTTCTATTATTATGTCCAAAAGTTCCAAAGTCCGTTTACAGCATAACAATTTATCCGGTAAACTTCTCGCACACAAAAAGGTACAAGGCAGACCTAACGCCTCAGGCATTCTCTACCAGTCAACCAAGGGTGGTGAAGAGATTAGATGGCAGGTGCTTTGGTTGAGAGGAACAATGTTTAAAAAAGCTATTAAAACTAGAACTTAAACTTATTCAATTTACTATGAAGCTTGAAGTAAGTTCGCAAAGCTTGATTTGGCATAACACCAACATTACCTTAATGGCGAATTTCAACTGAATGCGATCATCACACATAAACCACGATCAACAGCTATCTGTATTATAATGATACCAGAATATTCAAACTGACAGCTCTTGGACGTGGCTTAAATGTGCTGATTGCGCTCAGTATCATTGGTGAAATTTGCCCTAAATCTTCCTCTGGGTGGATGAAATCTTGTGTTGTCAAAGCTGGCTGTCGCTGAACACCAGCGCTGGGGCTCTGTATGGTATACGCCGCGGTCGCATGTGACGCATATTTTCCCACAAATTTTTATTTTTAATGTTTATGATGTTTCTCTGCATCGTGATTACTATAAATTCTCTTTTTTTTATCCATAATGGTTTCTCAACGTTAAATCTTTGCTACATATCATTATCTACCATCAATCAACGTTTTCTGTTCGAAATTGCGACGCGATGATATTATTTCCTATATTTCACTTCTGTTTACGAAATGATTTTAAGATCATCGATGATTTATCAACTTGTTTGATTGTTTATGAACAATAATTTATTATTATGCGCACATTTAGCGTAATAAAGAATGCAGTTACACAAATATTTTCGTTAACGATGCTTACTATAATTATGTAATATAAAATATTATTATTATCTACCTGATTTATTTAATGGCGAAGTGTATTGATAAGTTTTTGATGAACGATTAAACCAATTAGTTTGACTTAGATGACACTTAATTATTGACACTATTATCAAACATTTCACAACTGAATGCTTATCTACTTCTATAATAAGAAAATTAAATATTTACGTCTCTAACAACGAGGCACCAAGATATGTTTAAACAAAAAAATGAGCATCTATTTTACTGCCAACGTCATTAAAGATTGCTCCAAAAATATGAGCGGGTCTTTTATATCAAAAGAATCTTCTAATGATTTAAGTAACTCACCATCTTGTCTATAATAGGCAACATCCACTATGCAAATATATTCCTATAAATTATATATTTAGTAATTTATGCTAATATCTCTTGTGAACTAATAGAGGACGTCCGTTCCAATGATTCTATATCAACTGGAGCCAAGTTTTTAAATGCTATGGGAAGATTTCGATGTGAATTTGGGTCCGTCTTTATCGAATGAAATCAAACTATTTAAAGGTATTTATTAGTGTAATTTTGCTTATGGTAGGCTGCCATCGGAAGCAGTATAATTTGAAAATAATAATTAATGGGTGATTTAAGATAACTTAAATCACCCATTTATTGTTATTTTCAATAAGGGAGTGAGAGAAAATATAGCAACTTCTCTTTCTCTCAAGTTAGATGAGAAGATCAAAGGGATGGTGGCTTATAGTGAAGATGTTCTCCAACACAATGACAAGATGTCATTCATAATGCAACGTTGTTGTTTTTAGAACTATGGACATCATAAAATATAGGTAATCATAAACACTTTAAATCGAAATTACCAACGCCTGGTACGGCACTGATGTGTAAAAAGTAGGTAGGTACTTACTTTTCAGTGGACCCAAAAAAACCAGGAAAAAAAACTATTTATTCAAGACAGTATCGATAAATGGAAAAATACTCGTCTTTCTAAGTGGATTATCAATTAATAGTAGATAATATATTCCACCATCTGAAAAAAAAACTATTAAGTGAAGATGTTGAAAAAAGTAATGATTTTAATGTTAATTAAAGTATAGACTTGCCAAATACGAATTGTATGATGTCGATAATTTATGTTCCAACTACCATTCGTCAGCAACCAGCACATAAATTAGGCCGTAGTTGCTTTCAGAAGATTCACAACCATTAACTTTCATATTTGATGCACCATCTTCACTACATCTTCCATTTATATTATTAGCACCATCATATATAAAAAAGCGTTTTATAATCAATTTGATAATTAGATTTATGTTGTTACTATATAAAATTGACGCAAATATATTCAAATATAGCCTGTTAATTGTGAAACAACGAACGATTTGATAGACAGCTGCTTATACATCACGGGCGCTTCCACCACATATCAATCATGATAACGACTGTTTCTATAAAATTTGTTACCAATAACGTGTCCTAACTGCTTGAATATTTCTTTGGGCAAACAGAAACGGTAATGGATGTTGTGTTACAGAGAAATGCATGTGTCAATTGATAGATAGCTGTTAATTCTAATACGATTTGTCGTGACTGTCGGGTGATAGGTGATGGGAAAAGGTTCTGAGGTGATTTGTGGTTGAGCATTAGGAGTTCAAATGCTAACACGGGTACATGTGAGGTCAAATACATTAGCCACCTAGCGGGTATGAGTACATTTGTGTAAACCTTTATTAATCAAATTTATTGGTGTTTGATGGCCGACTTTTGGTAGCTTGAGAATTGTTTTTGGTAGCAATTTGAAGAGAGATTTTATTTTAAGTAAATATTTTGACCAGCGGTTTTATTTAATCACGTTTAAGATTGAGACTGGTCAAGTTTTTGTCGCTACTTAATGTAATTTAATTAAGATGATCTAAATTAACGTCTTGCATGCGTAAACAAGACATTAAAAAACCAATAATATCTGCTTTAATAGTCCATAAAAATGCAATAGAAACACCACCAGAAAATATTTACCGGCAACAAACACAAGATCAAAATTGGATGAAACGTTACTTTGTCGCCATTAAAAATACCTAAAATATAACAAACTTTTACTTTTTTTATGTACGATCAAAATTAATTTATTTCCTTATATTTTTTGTACGTCGGAAGCTGAAATCTCGTTAGAAATTGATAAATGTGTGTATTTTAACATTTTACCGTAATATATAAGTGTTAAATGACAGCATGAGATCCCATAAATTAATGGTCTCTGTTTCTTATGTTATCGAACTGGTAAACAAACTAATTAGCATAGGTTGTCAAATACACAAGTTATTGTTTCACTGTGAGAAAATTATGGCTGTGTTCGTTAATAAATTAGATTAATTAATATTTTGAATTTAAATACTTGTAATATGCTACCTAATGAATAAGTAGGCAAAGTTTTTTTCATTCATTATTAATTTGATTTTCAAGTAACTGTCACTGTCAAAACTTATGTATAAATAAAGAAAGATGGGCATTTTTGTATGGAGCCTGGCCTGAAGACTAATAGAGTTCTAATAAGATCCACGAATGACAGCCGGGACCAACGACGAAGGCGCGGAGGCGTTTTGGTATGTAAAAATGGTCACCCATCCAGGGATCAACCGCGGCAAGTGAAGCTTAACCTGATCGATTGACCCGTGCGACTGTTATTACTTAGCTATAAATCCCCTCTATGTTATGAGTAATTATCTAATATTATTACGAACGGCAGTGCACATTAGCGTCATAAACTAATACGTTTACATGGTACTTGTAGGTCTGATATCTTTTTAACCCAGTATTTCACAGCCTTCTGCTCATAATGAAAATTGATGCTTCTGATATAAACTTTTATTTGATCTAGGGCTGATTTTTCAATCGACAGATAATTTTTATTCGTGGAATAAAATTGACGTCTAACAGAATTTATATAGAAGAACTGTCAAAAATTCAAAACTATTCCTCTGATAAAATTATCTGGCGTTGGAAAAATCAGCCCTTAAATGTGGTTTTTATTGGACATATCGGTCAAAACGCCCATCATTCTTTATTTGTTCTTTTAGGTATGCAATGGTCAACTGCAAATCAGTGGTGACACGTTAGAGCTACGAAAATACCCTTACTGTTGCAACATGAAGGTGTTATCAATATCCGAATCAGAATCAGAACATTTATTTGTGAAACATAGGTTTTTACATAAAGGTCTTAGGATAATAATATGGTCGCTATGTTTTGCCGTGAAGGCGTACAAATATTAAAGAAAATAAAAGCAAACAAGAAAACAAACAAAAAACATAAATTTTAAATTATTTAAATATCTTAATAAAATCTACTATTAAAAAATAAACTAACACGAGAAACAGATTTAAAAAAAAAAAATACATCAAATGTTTGCACACGAAATATTAAAAATTATCATTTATAAAATCTTCTACAGTATACCTAATAACATTTATCAATTAATAGCGAGTAGAGACTTTTCTTAAACTTGAAAAGGGGTACATTTTTTATAGGTACTATCAGGTAACTTATTATAAATTTTCGGAGTCATGCCAAAAAAACTGTTTTTCATTAAAGCGATTTTGCATTTTCTTTTTTTTTTTTTTTTTTTTTTAAATGGCATCTCGCAGTTCATCCTTTATGAGGATGGCTACTGCTTAACCGGACTTTCCTGTGGATGCCTCGAATTAAGGCCTCCAGCCAGGGCATACAATAACTTAAAAACTAAGCGACAGCGCTAAGGGTAACCCCCTGCGGGGTTCGGACCTCGGCTCAGGGCGTCGCTGGAAGAGGACAGCAAGGGACAGGCTGGATCGGTATTATTATTGGTGTTTAGGGGCGAATTTAAAACTACAGGCTCAGCTGCGCGGGCTGGCTCGAGCAAGGGTCGGGGGGGGCACGGTGATGGTGCGGGGCGTCGCGACGGGCCTCGGCGGCGAGGACGGAAGGACGGATGTCTGAGCTTGTTTTTGTGTTGTCGACTGAGAGTACTCGTGGCCTTACTGCTCTCCTGGAGGAGGGTAGTGGCGTCGTCGGGGATGGTGAGGGTATGCCTTGGTCGGCGAATCCTACTTATGCGGGAGGGAGTGTATCGGGAGGCCGCCGCAATCAGGGGATTGGGGTGCTTTATGGCAGAGTCAAAGAAGCGCTTGGAGAGGCGTTTCATGAACTGCTGGATGGTGGGGAGTCTGAGATCTAGATGCAGATTCACATTTCGGACATAGAAGGGGGCTCCCGTGACCTTTCGGAGGAAACGGTTCTGGAGGGTTTGCATTTTATGCAGAAATCGCGGCTTGGCGTGTGCGAAGACTACGCAAGCATAGGTCATGATGGGACGGATGACCGCGGTGTAGAGGCGCAATTTGCACTTGAGTGACAATTTGCTGCGGGCAGTTATCATGGAGTGGAGCCTACCGAGAGCGAAAGAGGCGCGCGAACGCGCCGTCTTTATGTGCTCGTTGAAGGTGAGGTTATGGTCTAGGATGACTCCTAAGTATTTGGCTCGCTTTCCCCAGGGGATCGGCTTGCCATACATAGAGATCGGGCGCGGGAGGGGGGGGGGTAGTTTGCGCGGTTTCGAGAAGATGACCGCCTGACTCTTATCGGGGTTGACCTCGATTCTCCATTTCCGGAACCAATCGCTCAAGGCGCTTGCGGAGGTTTGGAGGTTTCGAGCTATGGATGACTGGTTGACACCCGAACAGTATATGGCAGTGTCGTCGGCGAAGAGCGCCAACTGTGCCTTTTTACTGTTCGGGATGTCACTAGTGAACAGGGTGAAAATGAGGGGAGACAGAACGGAACCCTGGGGGACTCCGGCGCGGATGGGGTGAGGGGGAGAGAGAGCGCCCTCGATACGGTAGCGGAAAGTGCGGTCCGACAGAAAATCTCGTAAGATGAGCACGAGACGGTCTGGCACACCTAGCAGGTACAGCTTATATAATAAGCCATTGTGCCAGACCTTGTCGAACGCCTTCGCTATATCGAAGAACAGGACGCCTGTCGAAGCACCTCGCTGAAAAGCAGCGCTAATGTGCTCGACTATGCGGTGGAGCTGGTGGATGCACGAATGCTTCGTGCGAAAACCGAACTGTTCGGGGGGGATGAGGCTCTTTGCTTCGGCATAGTCTTTGAGGCGCTTATAAATAAGCCTCTCGTAGACTTTACCGAAAACATTGAGCAGACTGATGGGGCGGTAGCTGGAGGGCTCAGACTTGGGCTTGCCTGGCTTTGGGATGCCTATGACTGTGGCTTCTTTCCACATTTGGGGGAAGATGTTGTTGCTCAGGGCGCCATTGAAGATGGCGGTCATGAGCAGTATGAGGGGGGCGGGGAGGAGTTTGTACACCCTGTTGGTGATACCGTCCGAACCGGGGGCTTTGCGGGTTGCGAGTCCTTTTATGATGTCTTGCACTTCGTCGGGAGTGACGGGAGGCAGAGGATCATCAGGGTCTTCGACTGGCGGGATTTGCATTTTCTGTCGCACAGTTTATTTATATAATGAGAGCGCATTGGATTTTTTGCACAGGTGTAAATTGATTTTAACAAACAAAGCAGTCTCGTAAATGTACATACATACTTAACAAATTGTTGCTTGTGGTCGTGCAATTGCTCGTACCTACTATCCATCTATCCACCATATAGGCCACTTCATAACAAAACATCAGCACCAATAAAAAAAAAAACATAATCTACCAAATCAAACCAGCTCAAATCGAGAGGAAAAAGCACCTAACTCTATGAACGGAAGTCAACCGGACGACGATTACGACCAGTACTCGATCCAGTTCTGCTTTTATTGCCCCACACATCCTCACTTACGATCAACAACGCCAATAGGCATCGGAATTTATTGATAGACTCGTTGCGTCGCGCCCTCCATGTTCCAAATGTAAGACCGGTGCCAAAACGTTTGTTTTACGAGTTACGAATCGTTTTGGCAATTAAGATAAATCTTACGAGGTAACTAAGACCAATTGGTCGTTGGTTACTGGTCGGTTATTTCTATTCGATGAATGGTTCGAGCAGATGGTCGGGTGAATGAATGTTAATTGGTGTTCAGATTTGTGCGTAAGTGGTTTGTGCTGTACAGTGCTCCTACCGCTTGCATATCTGTGTTTTTCTTACTTATAGTCGCAGTCATGCACGTCTATACTCAATTAAATTATTTATCATCACTTTTAAGGGTCATATTATTAAAAAAAAAAGGTTGATGAGGATAATTTACTGCTTTAATAAAACACAGAAGTACCTAAAATTACACTCTGCGTTCTTTTTGATTAGGTAAAAAGCCTTTGTTGCGGTGAAAATCTTCAATTATCGATTTTGGGGTAAAATTACACATTTATATTTTGAAATATTGCCGTTATGTGATTCAACTAATCTCTAGTTGGATTTTTTATTTTTTGTGCTACGCTCTTGCCTTTCCTACTAAAGTGTATTTCAGGATTTGAAGAGGATTATTCTAATTCTTAAGTCCAGTTTTCCGTTCTAAAATTTATGAATATAGAAACAGTCGTTCACATTTTCCATAAATTTTTTTCAATCATGTAAAACACGATTTTATCCCCTTGGCTGATCATTCTCGTGGGTAACCTTCTCATTTTCATATCCCACCGCACACACCACTCGAATTTCACCGCAGAACTATACTAATGACATACGAGAGCCCTTCGTAATCACTTGCCATGGACATCTGCTTTGTACGTGGACAATATTTATTTATTTTTGTTGTATGAATAATTTTATTTATTTAAATTTTTATTAAAACTTTATGCACATCTAAAAAAATACTGTATAAAGGCGGACTTTCTACTGTAATGCCTAAGCAATCTAAAAATATAAACATACATTTTTGTCTACCTTAGAGTGATTCATAAAAAACATGATAGGTATATTTTGTAGCTGTTTAGGTTAATTAAAATTGTAATTTGACACATGTGCATTTTATCAGAATGTATCAGGGCTGGATTCTTCCTCAGATACACGTTTTCCAAAAATAATTCTGTAGACATTCTACGAGTAGAAGTAATTTGCGCGTATTTCGCGGTTTGCGGAAAAGCCCGGTTTTAACAGGCAGTACCTAAGTAGTCACCAAAGAAAAAAAAAACTGAAAACACTCGCTCACTTTTAAATATCTGGATATATATTTTTACACAAAATCTCAAGTAAACTTGTCTCTTAAATACTTTAAAAAAAAAACTCCTGCACTTTGATGTAGACGCCCCCTAATTTCTTGAATTTTCGATCACTTCGCGGTGCGAACTTTATAATCGAACGTTGACCTAGTCAATATAGTGTTAATCTTAATATAAAAGTAAAATGCAGATACCGATTTATGACTAGGTGAGCACTAGAAACGGTAAAAGGAGCGTTGCTAGGCTAATAGCCAGGTGGGTGGATGACCTACAGAGGATCGCGGAGAAGACCTTGCACAGACCAGAGAAGCAAGGCACAAAAGAGAGAAGGAGTCTCAGCGGTGGGTGGAATGAGGCTACCAAGGATGACGACAATGATGATGAGCACCAGACCAGTTTTCTTACGCAAACTCCTCACCAAAGATGTGGTAATTCAAAACTTTTAGGCAAAACCGCAAAAATAGCTATTCAAACGCAGTCGGATTATAACAGTTCTATTATTGAAAGACCAAAAAAAAAATGAAAAATTTATCTGCCTGCCAGTGTTTTTGTTCATCTCCTAAACGGTTTCATAACAGCTTTTTTGTCTTAACTAAAAACTATAAACACGGTATGACAGCTGAAATCAATTTTAGTAAGTAGGTTGTAAATTGTGTTATTTTTGTTTTATTTTTTCGATCTCGCAGCACGCGGCGCTTCTTCACGAATAATTGGTAGGTACCTATACAGCTATTTATGCTTTGAGTCCCTGCGTGATCGAATCAGAAATGATGAGATTCGCAGGAGAACCAAGGTAACCGACATAGCCCGAAGAATTGCCAAACTTAAGCGGCAGTGGGCAGGGCACATTGCTCGCAGAACAGATGGCCGATGGGGCTGAAAGGTTCTGGAGTGGCAACCGAGTACCTGAAAACAAACGTAGCGTTGGAAGGCCTCCCACAAGGTGGACCAACGACCTTGTTAAGGCCGCAGGAACTTGTTGGATGCGAGAAGCATAGAACCGGTCGAAGTGGAGGTGCTTGGGGGAGGCCTATGTCCAGCAGTGGACGTCTTTCGGCTGAAGTTATGATGATGACCTATACAGCAAGATCATTTTATTCGTATTCATTCTTGAGCACTTTATTATTTGTAGTATTATTTGTCCACTTCAAAATCAAACAAGGATGAAGACTCATTATTCCCAAATATTTTCAGTTTGAAAAGAGTAAGTAATCTTACAGACTTACTAAAGCTAATATATTTTTCTGAAGCTTCAAACCATCTTTTAAATACCGAAAGCCTCAAGCTTTTCAAAGCCTTATTATAATTGGGTGTAATGAAACTAAATTCAAAACGCAACCCACAAACCGTTTAAAATAACGGCTAACTGAATATTCAACCAGCAATAAAATAGCTTTTAAAAACTAGTAATTTTCAATAGACGCTAGTCGTGACGTGTCTGCCCGTAAATATTGCGGCCGGTAATCGAACCTGGGCCCGAACGCATCTAACTACCGGTTAATGTAATACGCTCCGTGCCGCATTAGTTCTGATAAGAATTTCCAATGGAAGCAAACACATTTTTTCTATTAATTGGTTTTGGTAAAAGAAAAACAATGAAACAGCTTAAAAACATAAGTTTTCTATGAGAAGGAAAGCTTGGATATCGTACCGAAAAACTTATTTTTGTGGTATTAGAATTCATCATTTCACTCGAAAGACGTCAACTACTATTATGCCTCGAGACAATAAGTCAAGCCATTCTAAAATAATGCATTTTTCAGATAATAGCATTAGAAGTTAGGTCAGTGACCAGTTGAAGAATGTACTTATAGACAAAATCGGCCTACTCTTGGTAAGAGGGAGTGGGCCGTAACCCACCACGCGGGCCTAGCGCAGGTTGATAGATGTCACATGTCTTCCAATTTTTGGTTCTAGCACATGCCGGTTCCCTCACGATGTTTTCCTTCGCCGTTTTGAGAGCAGTGATGATGAATAATTGAAACAAAATAAAGCGCTAGGTTCGAACCCTGTCTGGGTTCGAACCTAGCGCATACAACACACAACATACGACACACAATTGCATACGACATACAATTCGTAATTCGCGGCCGTTACTACTGGGCCACCACTGCTTCAGGAACTAGGGCACCGTTGCTCACACTTTTACTTATAGAATAGATACATAATTTACCAGCAACGAGAAATAAACCGATGTTTCGGGCCTTTATAACGTCACCTACAACAATAAATAAACTCTCCGGAACTTAGCTGACAAACTTGCATAACCTTCAGGCTTATTACCTGTTTATACGTTTCCTTCTACGTCTAAACGTTTTCTCTTTTTCCAATTAAATCTTCATAACAATCAACACCTCTTTTATGTCTTTGGCACCAAATAATGTAGACGCATTAATATCGTATCGACACTAAATATACGGAACAACGATATTTCATTGGTTAACAGTAAAACGATTGTATAAACCAGCTTATATAAAACATATACCTATCCAATTTGGCAATATAAATGTCGAACTCATACATTTTGCCATAAATAAGTTGAAGACTTATATTGGCGGTGACATAAAAGAAATAGTCCAGCATAACACAAGTGAGAGGTAGAAGTCTATGTTACTTTCTTATAACAAAAATAATATTATCTTCATTTGTCTATGCCTTGCTTGGAATGTAGGTAAATACACAAAACATTTCTTTGGTGAAATAAACAATTTTGTAAATTTTCAAATGAAAGAAAATCTCATAGTTTGTGTGTTTGTTTAGTAGGTACGATAATCGCCGGGATTTTGTAAGTTTTCCGGAATAGAACTAATAGATTCTAAATAATGTTCCTTGAATGGTTTTTCATCTGTGTTAGAAACTCCTAACAACTCGTGATACTCTACGTAGGTAATCTGTTGGTTCTGAAAGTTAAATAATAATAATAATATCCTTGGACATTTTCACACAACGCCATTTAGTCCCAAGCTAAGCAACCTAATGCTTGTGTTATGGAAACGAGATGGCTGATAAACTACTTATATATATATATTTTTTAAAGACGTTGTTTTTCTTCTAGCAAAACCTCCCTAATTTTGGCTCTCAAAATGGCTGTTGTCTAGTGATAGAAACTCCCTAATCTCACAAATTTATACAGTTATCTGCAAAACTGTCACACTAACGCCCATTGACGATCGTACCTGACAGCTTAAAGATAAACAGAAATATTCGGATAGTGTAACGTGGGACAAAGATAAAAAAAAAAAAATAATTCAGAATTTATCACTTATTTTCAAGACTTTAAAGAGTGGACTTACTGCTTTATAATCTCTGTAGTGGGCGACTATGTAGATAAATAATTTATCAATTTCCTCTGTGTTTTATCGTAGTGTAAGTCGGTGGATCTTTAACAAGTTTTTATTAATTATTTTCTAGTTTAGATTCGGCACCAGAAAAGGCTTTTGTCGCTATAAATTATTGACACAGATTGACTGTTCTTGGATTTATTATAATGAATCGGAATGGCGACGTTTTGTGTGAAAGGTTTATTCAATATAATGAGTTAGTTTTACAACTACATCGAATTTAGATTAAAGATTTATGTCTGGGAATTTGTGTTAAATTAAAATAAAATTTCTAAGTTACAATTTAGAATCAACTGGTCATTTATTTATGTAGTTCTTAATTTTTTATAACTTGTTTTAAGAGCTTTCATTCCGCCCGGGCTGGCAACGTCGCAGTTAAATGTTTTTTTGTTGAAATTTTATTAAATTTAAACCAAAAAACTTTTTTTTTTTCAGCTAAGAACTAGGTCGCAAGTATTACGTAATAATGACGATGATGAGTAAGATAAATGAAACCTGGTGTTACGTCATTTGCCTTGTAAGTTATTCAACAAGGCGCCTAGACTACCTGATTGGGTAATTAATTTAAATATTTGACGTCAAAAGAAATAAAGATCGAATTAGTGTTATCTATTATACAGGAAATATTTGCAAATAATCGATCCATGTAAAATACTGGTACTCAGCTGCATCCGGTTAGACTGGAAGCCGATCCCAACATAGTTGGGAAAAGGCTAGGCAGATGATGATAATGATGATTTGCAAAATGGTTGCAAAACTAGATTTTTTTCTAGTTTTCTCCTTTTATTCATAAATGTCTCTGGGGCCAAACGATCTTTAATACCTTAAATTTCTTTATATTATATTTAAATACTAAAAATTGATTAGATATGTCCAAAAGAAAAAAATAAACAACAATGTTTGTTCCGCATATTTTTGTTTATTTAGAATAAAATCTGAAAAATGTCTTAGCAAAATAAGTAATTAAGAAACAAGTCAGTATTTAGAAACAGATTTATTACTATAATTATTTGGTTTAAAACCGTGAGAAAGCATTAAAACGTAGGTATACGTCAACAGGCTATACCATAAAATAATATTACTTCAAAAACAGGCTTCTGTTCACATACAACTAACGAATGTATACTAATTTGATAGTTTTAAATTTTTAAGATTCACATCTGCTAATTAGCTTCCTGATATTAATAGAAAACTGGCAAAATGTGGACCAAGTCATTGGTATAAATTAATATAGTTATCGCAGTTAAAAATACCCACTTGTGTTTAGCGTGTCGCATCCAGGTCAGAATTTAATAATCTCTATACTGGAGACTGAAAAGGCTCGTAAAGTTACACGTTTTCAGTCTTGAGTACCTATCAATAGCTTTTTTGCTGAGAAGATTAGGTACTGTTTGCAACCTCCGCGAGTATGTATAAGATAATAGCCATAAAATTATGAGATAAACGCTATTACGACTTTAGAAAATGGAAAATAATATACCTAGACTCAGCTTGGAGTGCTGACAGTGCACGTCATCATATAAAATCTATAATTGAGGTGCCTCAATGTATAATAATCTAATAAAACTGTTTCTACAGCTTTATAAGCTTTATGTTTTTTTAAGCCGCGGGCAGAAACTGGTGATCTCAAAAAATTATGACGCGCACTGTCGCAAATAATTACGTATGTGTTGAACTCTAAATAAGCTCTTCATTTCATTGAACGACCCTGTCACAGAGTCCACGTAACTGCTTACCATTTAAACAAAACATCGTACTTTCTTACGGACATTACCCTGAAGTAGGATGGATGTTTGTTTTGAACTCAAAACTATGTGGTTTTAATGATAAATTAAGAAACAAACATGCCTTAGCATTTCTATACCATCAATTATCGTCCTATTTAAATGATTACAGACAACAAGCGTGATTTTTCACCCAAAGATAGAATCAAGCAATTCGAACAGTAGTTTAGGAATTCAACCATGAATTTAACCCAACAAAAACGACCATAATAGTCTGATAAAATTGATTACTATTTTGACGGTATTCGGATTTTGTTTATCTGTTACCGACATCTAAGGGAACCGCGTAACTGCATTAGCCTATACAATTTATTGGTACGGTCGCCAACACAACGGTCCACTTTCTTTTATAAAAAACCACTTTTTAAATCAAAATCTAAATTGACTCCTAATTTCGCTTTAAATGTTACATTTTTACATTAAATTGGTTATATTTGCAAACTGGATTAAATTGCGCCTGCGGCTGTGTTTTATTGCTTTTATAATAGTTTTTTGATTATTTGGATTCCAAAACTGTGTAAAATAAAACGCTACTTAATTAGAAATTCTAATAAACTGTTTGACTTGTTCTAAATTACTGTGAAATAAATCGAAAGCAAACCGAAGTGTGAACAATTTTTAATGATAAACGCCAATTTTTTTGCCGCAAATCGTAATGAATCCATGATATTTTTTTACGAGTATCCGTACAGAGTTTTGATTAATAGTTCTATTGTGTTCTGTCCTGTGTGGTGTGTGTGTTCTGTCTTACTTATTTTGCATTTTACTAAACCTGTCTAAGGTTTGATCTAAGCTCACATGCCAAATTGTCAATGCAATAGCATTTTTGGGTACTGTAAGAAATTTTTTACGGTTCATTTTTGTCCACCACTACAACTCCGTTGCCATCTGTAACACCGCTATCAAAAGTTATTTGTTGTTTCACATTAACTCAATGTCACAAAGTCTTAACTGAATCGGTAGCTTAATCGGCTGTTAATTTGTTAAATCCGAGACTAAAAGTGCCGCTCTTCTTTATTTATGACTTCATTCGGGTCACCTTGTTTATTTAAATTGTTATTTTTTGTCTAAAAGACTATCATTTATGCCCCTTGGGTGTAGTTTCACTGATAAGGATGCAATTAAACTTGTTCGGTGTTTATCTTTTAGGTTATTTTATTGATGTTTTTTTGTGTGGCTGAGCGCAGGAGTATTTGAGTAGATTTTAGACTAGGAATTTGTGAAAAATTTGCTGTGATTTGTCAGGGACTTGATTTGTTAGTACATATCTAATCTTTAAAATAGAATAGTTCTTTATTTGGACAGAAAGTAAGTAAAAGTTAAGTTTAAAATGATCTTACACTAACTACCTTAACTAAGGCATGCAAACAGTTTTACTCATTAATATTTATATTATAAACACATTGAATCAAATCAATATAAGTTTATCATGTCAAGATGAACTTCAGTACATAATTTGAAATATACAATACAATCATAATGTCAAGTTTAATAAAATGAATAAATGAATGATGATGAATGTTTTAGAATAAATAAACTTTGAGAAACTTTTGCTTTTTAGGAATACTAGTTTCAGAGCCATACGAGTATTATCACGATCATAAAACTGAATTCTCGTTCGCAATATAGCGTCCATAAATCTTTCACACAAAATATTTTCCACTCTTTGATGTTTTATAAGAACTAAGTTATTAAATAAATTCCTAATCCAGTATTAAAACATCTCATTATCATCAGCCTACAGCAGTACACTGCTGGGCAAAAGCCTCTTCAATTGCACGCCATTTAACACGCTTCTGGGCGGGTATCATCCAGCTGCTACCCGCTACCTTACAAAGATCGTTGCTCCACATAAACTGAGGGCTAAGGGGGGTTCTACCTTACACGTCCACCCCAAAGGTCATCGGTACTACGGCTAATTTGGCCGGCATTCAGCTTGCTCATTCTGTGAGCTATGTCGTCAGCAAATTAATTCATATTTACGACTTATAATCCTTCAATCCTACGTTAAAATCTTTCAACAAAAATCAACCTAGATTGAGACAAACATACAAAGAGAAACTAATATGAAAATCGATCGCAATTGATTTACATTCCGTGTTAATTATGAACGCATAAAAAGACAACGTATTAAGGCATGCACCACTTGTTAAGGCATGCGTCTGATGGAAATAGGGTTTTCACACTCGAGAAAATTGTACGTACGTTAAGATAGTTTCCTGTAGGTAATCCCTACTTTCCACTTTGCTTATATCTAGCTTCTGCCCGGTACTTTTTCCGCGTGAAACTTCATGTTTTAACATAAAATAATAAATATATCTTACGCCACTCATCAATACTGTAGCTTCCTATTAGTGTAAGAATTTTCGGAATCGGAACAGTAGTTCCAAAGATTATTCCCTACATACAAACAAACAAATTTTACCTCTTCATAACATTTTATTTATTGAATATTACTCCTTGTATTTGTTTTTCCAGGTGGGATCCTAATTCAACAATTTCCATACTCAGTGACGGCACCCACAAACTACCATCAACAAAAATTCAATGTTTTTAAACAGTATACATAACACGCATATTGCGTTTCTTAAGTCATGTCTTATTGTTTTTTTATGAAAGTGAAAAATTCATTTTATTGACTAAACGACACTAACAATTTTTGAAATTCTACCTTTACTAATCCGAGCAAGTGACAACCCTAATTCCAGATAAAGCTTGTCCGATGTACCGATCGGATTAGCATACATAATACCGTTATCCGTTACGAATTCTTTGTCGGTCTTATTAATAAGCAAATCAATGAAACTCGTCGCCGTACTTGCGTCTGGTTTTATCTTGCATGCCTTCTTTGAGTGTTGACGTAATAGGAGCAAAAATCGATGATACGAGAGACGAAGGAAATGTTTCTACTATTAGTGGTATGTTTTAGTGTTTTTAGTTTGTTTCTGTATTTTGTGTTTCACGAACTGTGTCCAAATAAACTTTATTCTTTTGTTTATTCTTTCTAGTGTGTTGTCTATTGTGTCGCAGCCAACTGGTTAAAATTGCCGAATTGGTCACAGTAACTAAGCCAGGGTACCCCGACCAAATGGGTTAGGTTAAAACTGTGATCAAGCGAGTCGAGCATTACTTCTAAAGGCCAGGCGGTTAACTAAACGGCTAATTTAACCAGTTGGCTGCGACATATACATTTTATAAATTGAAGTCGTTTATTGTGTCTCTTGGTGTGACCGCGTTGTTCTTCTAAACCACGCAACTGACAGTTTTCACCATCATTTGGAGTATTTATTCCGGAAGGTTTGTGTATAAACCATACATATAATACAGAACTCTAGGATGCTTGGTCAAGTCACAAACATCGTGCAAAGCAGGGACGGATCGCAAGTAAAAAAACATTTTTTTTAAAGAAAAAGTATTATTCTCTACAGTCGAGAAGTTGATTATTTATTTTATTCATTTATTTTAGTTAAAGTGTATTTTACCACAACCCAAATAATTAACACTACAAATCGATCTTTTGCACCTACTACGTTTATTAAATCGATACCTGTATTTTTTGTGTGCATCATTGAGCGTTAATTTTTGGTACGGTAGCACACAATTATGATTTATTCTATCAAAGATAAAATTGGTTTTTAAATGGGTTTTTATTATTTATCGCCTTTTTTGTAAGGGTTGCTTCTGTAACTACTTTGCTAGATTCTGGTAGCTACAAACCATATTAATTGGGACTGATTAAAATATTCATGCCATTAGTTTTTTAGTACCGTGGAGTTTCTTGCCGGCTCTCCTCCATAGGAAACGACCAATTGGAATCTAGCACCTAGATTCTGACGTTTCATAAGTGCCCATGTAGGTTTATGTGAAATTAAATATTTCGTTTTTGGGTAATATTTTAAGTCCTTTAGAATATCTTAAACACAAATCAATAACTAAATAAAAAAATACTAAATAATCCATATTAAAGTACCTACCTCATACTGCGAAAGTATCTCTAGATGTAACGTTTTTGTGTAGAAGTTAACCGAGCAGACATACATTATAAAAGTTTGGTGTTGAAGTTTGTAGTCGAGCGATTATCGCTTGAAGTACCTACCAACAAAATTTATTTTCACTTTATCACACAAAACCGCAATACAATAAGTAAATAAACCTCTTTACATGGCCCTCTCTCCAAACAAAAGGATAAACCAATAAAGACCCGGTTTAATTGTGCGTGTACCAGATTTGGACCTTGTTAACTGTCCTTTATGCAATATAACGACTGTCTTTAGCACTACATGGATGTTTAGCACTAAATTGGTCGTAAATTCATGTGTTCCCAGATAATAATGTTTAGATAAACTTTCAAATACAAGTAAGGGCATTATTTTTACAAAAATAAAGTCTTTTTTTTTATACATGTTACATCCTTCCTTTGTCGAATTTTTAACAAGATTTTAGTTTTCTGTTCTATTAAATATGTTTTTCTTTTTAAAAATGATCCTCACTGCTGTTTTTTTTAATTCGTTTGAAAAGGATTGAGGGCAAACAGGACTGAAAAGTCTACAGTTAGATCATTTTTAAATAAATAAAAAAGAGATGCTATTTTTTTTTTTTTGTTGTAAAATGTTCGCTTCAGTCTGAATTAGGTTTGGGAAAAAAAAGTAGCAAAAGATTCCCGGAAAATGTTCAAATTCGGGTAAAACTAAACGTCCTGTTTTCTATGGGATTTTTGTATGAATTTTGGAAATGGAAGGGTAATAGTTTGTTATAAAAATATCTTTCCAAAACTCAATTTATTAAAAAGAACTCAATGCTTTGTTTTTTATTTTTAAAACATAGATCGTGTAATAAGCAAAGAGCTAATGACAGCATGCTATCCGACATGTAATTACTTCATGTAATGTCTATATTGTTTATTAAGAACTAACGGTGCTTGAACTAACTGGCGCACTTTTTATAAACTCACATGTTTTATGATGGGCGATAATGTTTTTAAAAATCGTTTACTATTAAACATATATCACGTTTAGCTTATTTTTTTAACGTCGTTACTTTTTATGAATGTTGTGTTATGTGTTAGGAACAGTTATTTTAAGAGTAGGATATTTTTAAACCATTTTAAGCTTGAAAAGGTAGGTTAAGCAATAGGTACCGGTACCTACCTATGTATCTATTACATTAAAGTATCTATAGTGACCTGAAAATATAAGTCTAGGTCTAACGTGGTTACCATACCTATAAATGCGCTATTATTTATTTTACATCTGTATAAAAAAACTTATTTCTGTTATCATAACCGTTTTTCCTTTAGGAGCTTCTCTGACCATGCTTTTCCAAATAGCCCCAGAAGGATCTAACACTGATCAATATTTTTGGTAGCCCCCTCCTTGGCAACTTGACTTATATAGCACAATTAATTTGAAACAACATCCCTTTACTAAGGCGCAGACTCCAAACAGGTACCATAATAAAAAAAACGTCCACTATCATAAAGTTCCAGGTCCAAATCAGTAATATATGGTCCAATTTGATCTTATCTCAACTACTGTAAGTATTTCACCCAAAAAAGGGAACGCAGACGCCGAACAATCAAGCTGTCACAATTTTAATCAGAGCCCGGCGAATTCTATCGCTTTTTTCACTTTTGGATTCCCTCGCGACGTAATAATTGCGCCAAATCACTGGCTTGGGATGCTGTTCGTATGTGAAGCTTTATGTGGTACTGTCTATTATATTTGATTTGTCTTTTTGGTTTTAGGGGGTGCAGTAGTTTTTTTTTTTGTCGATATAACTACGTTAGGGGAAGATTAGAGGGGATTGGGTGATTTGGAGATTATGATAACATGCTTCCGAGATATATTTTTGTCAATGACATGTCTCCTCACAGTTGCATTATACTTTCCTCAAACGTAGCGTATAGAACTATGTATAACACAGGTAAAACAAAACCTGTTAAAAATGTTTATATGTGATGTAGTCCTCGATGAGATGGGTCTTACAAAGTGCTCAACACTATGAACATTTTATCCGAAAAGAAGACCATTTATAATCACAAAGTTCATCCAAGTTCAGTTGAGCTTCTTAAGGCTCGAGTTGAGCTGTACGATTACTGAAAAATTCCTGCACTGGCTGGACACTGGACAGGTACTCAATCTACATGGCCATCAATATACATGGTCTTCACATGATCTGACCAAGATTACGTCTGGACTTTAAAAGAGACTGTGACCTCTGAGTTTGTTTCGGCCTTTCTTCTCAGAATAGTTAGATAGGAAACGCTACCTCATCTAGTTTTTAAAATATGATTGACGTGTAAAAGCGTTTGTACAAACCTATTAATAGAAATAAAACTATTTATTATATAACAACAATGAATGAACGTTAACACTACAGACCTTTTTTTCCCCGTGTTACATGACTGCAAAGAATGCGAAATCGTTTAATATGCAACTGCAAAAAGTATACAGCGGCCGAGTATTTTAATTCCGGCCGAAGTCGTAAGCTTTGTAATTATTCTGTAATTGGTAGGCTGGACAGGCCGGTAGCAGATATATCACGGGATGAGCCTTAGAATTAAACTGGAGCATATTGTGAGTGGATTTAAAATTACATTAAAACGTGTGGAAGGATTTTATCCAGCTGCTCTATGTCATGATTATTTTTGATTGAGAAAAAAGTATAGTTGTGTCGCGTAGGTTCTAGTCGAGCTTCTTAAATTTTCTTTGTTACTGTTATTTTCGTATTTTGAAAGATAAGGATATCATTGGAAATAGACAATTTTAAAGCGACGATGATGCGACAGACAATTTTATTTACTCAAATGCAGTTCATAACAATTTTACAGTAGCTATTGTTAATATTGATTTTAATACCAACGATGCAGTTCTTCGTGCAAAAATCAGTCATGCGCCTTCCCCGTGCCCATATTCAACCCACCACGACATAGCCACTCCTAACAACAATTGTATGGTTAATACCCAATAACTAAAACCGTTTCAAATGACAGCTATATACAATTAAATTCCAAGAAGTATTTACATCGTTTTTGTCAATGTGCACCCAGACGAAATCACGACTCGATGGCGATCGAAACGTGAGACCACAGATAGATTTACTGGTAATACAATTTTAACGGTCTTCAATAGATTAAGTTCCCTGCAAACAGTAAGGTTGGAAGAAAAACTGAGGTGATTTAGTCTGTATTTTTAAAAATTTTTGATTTTCCGTACAAAGTGACTTGATTGTAATCAGTGGACGGATTGCCTGCAAGTTACAGGAACTTAATGGACGCTACTGATGGTACCAAACTTATAGCTAAATTCATGGACGACTCAATTTACATTTCTATCAAGACGCTAAAGAGAAGTAAATGTACACTGCTATTTTGTCATCATAAATACCTATGACATACATAATCCCTTCGAAAATCTAACCTCTCGGTCTATTATTTTTATGTAGGTGTTCATTTAGTTTTCTAGGTTTGGCCAAATGTAATAATTCATTTAAATTAAATTGTATAAGTTTACCTCTTTCCATCAATCAAATTATCATTCCCCCTTTACATAGTTTTATAAACAGTAGCATCAATTTATTCAGTGTTTGTTAAATTAAAAGGTGTTGACAGAGTGTGACATGGTCTGCTGCTTACCCCTCTATAACATCACACGTGGTATACCCAACCGTGACATATGCCTGGTTTCGTTACGCTTTTATGGCTATTATGGCCACTATAATTGTAGTGGTGTATATGGTATTCATAAATAACACGTAGAAAAGCCCTGTTAGGTTAAGCTTCTAATTTCATTTAACTTGGTCCGGTATAGGTTCTTTATACATAAAATAGGCAATCGTATTTAGAGCTGAAGGGCTTGTGCAGAGAACTTCAAATGATAATGTCACAAAAGCACGTTTTCCGCTAAAATGTGACATTTCCCGAACATTTTAAACTCCCAACCGGTGATGGACTGTTAATATAATTTAAAAATTCCACTCGGATATGTCTTACATAGGAATAGTAGGAAAATTTGAAAGTTAGACTTCTCATCAAAAAACCATTTAATTTTATTGTCTTCAAACTCAAATTCAAAGCATTTATTTTGATTAAACCATGTACAGGCACTTTTGAATTGTCAAAATTAAATAGTCGGTCAGTTAGTCAGAAAGTTGAAGCTAGTTGCCCATTCCAAAACGTAGATCTCTATGGAGAAGAACGGGCAAGAAACTTCATGGACACTTTTAAATCAAGATATTACCAAATCCTTGGTACGTTATTCTTGTTGCTTCTATAGGTATGTGAGACAATGTAAAAAAAAAACACAAATAAAAAACAATTCAAAACACTTATAAGATTAAAAATAAGCCTTCATCGCTTTATGTCGAATTCTGGATTAAAAGGGTGTGCCTTTGACTTACCCTTGGACGTCCTTTACCCGAACAAGGGTGACATGGTCTACTAGTTTCCCCGCACAATACCGCACGTGGTATTGCGGACCGAGACATATTAGTTCCCCTTCGTCACGGCTCGGTATACCACGCAATTTATATTGTATGATTAGTGGATAAAGAGCTATTTATGGTTGTCGTTTGTTGAGCAATGTAAGTGAAACGAATTGTGTTTTAATTAACGCTTGTGGGTACGAAAAATCTGTGTAAGATCTGAGTGTAAGTACTTATTGTAATACACTTACAGCCACTGACTAGAAGGCAAATTCCCGTAATTAAAACCATTCAAAATCTAGTCGCAATCTCATCTCAGCCACAATCAATGCCAAAAACTGGTCAAAAATTTAGGGAAATTAGAGGTATTTATGACAGACTGAAACTGAGATGAGACTGTGAACGTTCTTAAAATTACGAGAATTGCCCCTCAGGTGTTTGCGTCAGAGACAATTTGATTTACTACTGTCAGCCCTCTAAGTTGACGCTGATGATTAAAGCACTGCGTATTCGTGCTGTATGGTTAAGAATATACCTTGTACATTGTTCCTAGAATAAAATCAGTTGTTATAAAAAGAAAGACAAAAAAACACAGTTTCAAACGCCGATAATTTGAAAATAATTGATCATGCAAAAAAGAATACTTTTACACACTTGTTCCAACAAAAATAATTAAAAAGTACTCCGGCAGTAAATCACCCGTAATTTAATTGTCACGGTAAGCTTCACATTAATTATTATACAACACGCTAATCGTAAACGATGACAACAATGATATGGTCTACCGCCCATCCCGGTAGCATACCACAACGATACGGCTCCGTCACGCGTGCGATACCCCTCCGTCACGGTCGGTACTGCACGCGATTACCGTGTAAATGCCTGTTACCGCGTGTTAACAAGCAATTTGCGTGTTTTATAGTCACTTAATTAAATTATTGACTTTTATGATACGCTGTTTGGTTTTTTTAGTACGAGGGAATATTATTCATGCTCCTGCGTCAGTAAAAAAAGATTAGATACCTACATTATAGCACTGGCATGGTTTTATGTATGTAAGGGTTTTTTTGTAAGCTGCCTAATACCTGAATCTTCCTAATACCTAAGTCTCTCCTTTGCGCTTTGTATTTTGAGCACAAAATACAAAACGCAGAGAAAAAATCCTTAAAAAATCCAGTTTAGATCTTCAAGTTCCCTAAACTTGATGTCTATTGATAAATCAGGTAAATGCTACTGATTTTATTGATACATAATTTACAGCCATTACTAGTCTAAAATGTACCAAATACAGCCAACAACCAACCTTTTATTACCCCTAGATATTACCAGAATCAAGTGGAGATGATTAAATTACTAAGAAGATTACACAGCACCATCGTAATCGCTACTATCAATCTCTATCTTGCATCCCTGTCTTGCATACCACTTTCCGCAAATAGTGGTATCATTCATATCAGAGACAGGTCATTTTAAAACTGTCGAAAGTGGTACAGACAAAGTGGCAAGCTCACAATCATTGCAACCGGTGGTACTGACGAAATGAGATGCAATTTGAGACCATGACTGTAACATTTGGGACTTCAGTGTTAGCCTTTAGGCTATGTATGGGGCGAATTATGAACAGATGGCGAGAACAAGAATTTTAAGTAAGGTACCATGAGCAACAAAACATATAAAAAGGGGTAGTGACCTGTTTCAATTGTCTTTACCACAATTTAAGTGTCACCATTTTTTTTTTTCAGAAAATTTCAGAAAGTATCCGTTATTTTTACTGCCACTTTGTTGACTTTTTTTGTAGTGAGAATTGTTATGAGGTATAATGTAACTCCCTACTGCAAGTTTCTAAAACCCTTTCTAATCATCATAATCATAATCAGGCTAATAATGTTCCCACTGCTGGGACACAGGCCTCCTCTCAGTGAGAGGGAGTGGGCCGTAAATCCACCACGCGGGCCCAGTGCGGGTTGGCGGATGTCACATGTCATCGAATTTTTGGTTCTAGGACATGCCGGTTTCCTCACGATGTTTTCCTTCACCGTTTTGAGAGCAGTAGTGATGAAATAGTTTACACAAAGTAAAGCGCCTGTCTGGGTTCGAACCTACGACCTACAACTCGTAAGTCGCGGCCACCACTGCTCCTAATAGAACCTGTAAAAATCAATGAACTGGGACACCTCTAATCTTTCTTTTCAGGATTGCATTTTCGTATTTCGGAAGTTTTCATAAATGGTTCAAAGAAAAATGTATTCGGTTGTAAAACCATTGCCACCATTGTTGTCCATTGTATTAACCGACTTCAAAAAAAGGAGGAGGTTCTCAATTCATTTGTATGTTTGATTTTTTTTTTTCGTTACTAACGCTTTTACTAACGTAGATCTTAATAAAAATGTTACTAACACTTTTATGGATTCTGTCCGAAATAAATTATTATTATTACAGAGATTACTCCCGCTATGTCCACCTCTTGTAACATAGACCACAGACAGTATCTGTGTCCAGTTGCAGTAATACGATGTTATTACAGTGCACCCGCGGCCTTCACGAACTTGTACCATTTTCGCAAATTGTTTCCAGTGCTTATCTAGGCACGTGCTCTATCCGCTCTTAAATTGTAGTTTTCCTTGAATCTGTGCATTAGAATTGTTTGAACTTTGAAATTTTGAAGCTGTTGTAGATTCTGAGTAGGAATTTATTTTTTAATAGTGTTGGCACACCTTGCATCGAGTGCCAGCACTATAAAAAAAATTATAGGATGAATGAGTTATTGCTAATCTTATACGAGATAAAAATGAGTCGCTAAATGTGTTGCTAAGCGCAAATCTCGAGAACGGCTGGACCGATTTCCCTAATTCTTTTTTTATAATGT
Source organism: Gortyna flavago (assembly GCA_963669345.1). NCBI lineage: Eukaryota > Metazoa > Arthropoda > Insecta > Lepidoptera > Noctuidae > Gortyna > Gortyna flavago. The sequence continues at coordinate 16,443,595 of OY770129.1, forward strand.
TCCTTGAAGTACGAGAATGGTTCTTACGTAGAGAAAAAAAAATTGTTCGAAAAATAAATTGCACCCGTGCGAAGCAGGGGCGGGCCGCTAGTTACCAATAGTTTTCTCGTGAAGATAAGATTTGGTGGTCATTAATTTAGGTGTCGCTGTTGGTTGGCCAGCGTGCGCCGGTTATAATGACTTATGATCAGATCGGAAAGGCAAAAAACTAAATTAAAATCCCTGAAAAAAGTAATGCTTATTTCAGAGCAAGATCATACCGTAATCAAACTTGCGCGTGACTTTGGTTTAGGTGCAATTTCTCAGAAACACTTAATATTTTCCTTATTACATTGAGAACACGACATGCCTGAAACACTTAATAGACGCCTAGTTTTAGTTAGAGTAGCTTTTTTACTTAAAACCTATTTTCTAATACTAAATTGTGTATAAAAACTATGTGCCTATTATAGACACGTGCTAAGGTGGCAGACAAAAGGCTATTTGGCTGAAGTTATGGTAAAAACTCCAGGCTCCAAATAATTTGAATCCTATATATTACTCTTAAGTGACAAAAGTTTGTCTAAGTTTCAATTCGGATAGCAATTTGTGCTTTTTTGCAAACTCTTTTGTACGATGAATTGGCTATTATGTAATACATAATAGGAACATTATCTCGCCTTTTTTTGTAACTACCCATATAAGTATTAAAATATAATTAATCAATACAAGTACTTACACAAAAAAGTTATTATAGTAGCTATCAACCATCTTTCATTTGAATATTTATTCTAATATGTACTATCGCGAATACTCCCGCCTGACCACTACTAAGTTCATTTTTGATTGCACTCAAAAAATAGAAGCGGTCTCTAGTAAGCGCGCCAAGGTCAAATATTTCGTCCGTAAAATTCATAAAAGGAGTACACGTGATGCATCACTAAGCTGCGCAGTGCAGGTTGCAACTAATTGCGTTATCGCTATCCTAATAGACGAAAACTTTAAGGGGGCGTGTCTTGGCGCTGCTGCAGGATTTAGGCGAAAAAAATACTTAATGATCGTGAGGAAACGGCCGCGATTGTACCTATTTGTAATGATTGGCCAGCCCAGGAATAATTGGCGAGACGACTTAGCCGCAAGGGTTGGATCTAGGTGGCTCAAGAAAAGGATGCCTCGGAATGATTCCGGGGAGGTCTTTGCTTAGCAATGGGACAGCAAAAGCTAATAACAAAAAAAAAGTAATTACATATTTAGGTCACTTTATAAAGATTTGCATATACCAAAATATATTTTTGTTAATAGTTTTTAAAATCTAAAATCTTACAGAACCCACTAGAATCCTACCTACCTCGACGAAAAACGCGTGAACGCAATCCTTTAACATCAAAAAATTTTAAATTCAAATCATTTGATAGTCTAACGAGCTTTTTTACATGCTTTCTTTAGATATAATGACTTGCGCGCACGAACGCATTGGCGTGCAATTTGGTCGGCGTGCGGCAAATAATCGCTACGGGCGACCGCGCGTGCAATCATACCTTTATTTAAGGTTGGTTCTTACTGCGCGTGTGGGTGATAAATTCGGATTTTATGTGGTTATAATTTAAAAGAAAATATGGCTTTCATAACGCACTGGCCACTGACCAGAGCGGTCAGCTGTCTGGTAATTATTAGCTACTATTTAGCGAAGTTTGAATCCCAAATAGCCTGGGGCCAATAGCAAAAATTTTTTTCGTTGGGACCAAGGACACATACACAACATAGGAAACACAGTTCACATTCACCTACGAATAGCCATAACGTAGTTACTCAAACCATTTTATTTGGGAGCACACAATTTTATCGGTTAGTGGAACCCAACCCTTTCCCCAAGTGCCCAACATGTGCTGTCAGAAATGCGCGCCCGGGGCACGGACGCGCGTTTTGGCTTCTGTTTAAGAACTCTTTTGAAATTAGTGTATTATTTTTGATATATGCAGTTCATGCATATTTTTATATTGGAGTGGCTTACCCATAACAAAAAATGCCGTGAGCTACTGGAAGTAATTACTGATTGGTTGAGAGGAAACCAAATGTTGAAAGGATTCCCTTACACGAAGAGTCCATGAATAATAAACAACTTTATTTAATTGGTTGAAACTTCAAGGGCTTGTGAAAAATGAAAAAAACTTAGTTTTAATCTGGTCAGGTGAATTTTCTGTCTTTAATTAACACTTTTAGGCTGAGCAGTTTAAATCTCAACTTTAACTCTTTTAGAAACTTATAAAACTCAATTGAAGTTTCTCATTTATCACTCGGCAAAACTATAGCTTTCTATCAGTCAAATAATTTTCGGAATTAGATCACTAGTTCTGAAAAAATACCCCCTACACACAAAGTCACGACCTCTTTATAATATTAGAGACATAAGCAAAAGATTTTATTTTCCAATTTAACACACAATGCACCGAAAAACAAATCCATTGAAAAAACGTCTTCACGAAAACTAGGAAATCTATCAGCTTATATATGTCTGGCAGCTTATATATAAAATATAAGCTGCCAGTCATTTCAATCTCTCAATAGTTCGAGTTTCAAAAACATGACAAGACATTTATTTTGTATTCGTCATTATTTTGTTTCAATGTTTCTTTCTTTATCGAAACAATTAAAACAAAAAACTATCAAACAGAAAGTCGTGATGCTCTAGACCGTACGAAACTAAGAAGCAATTATTAGTTAAAAGGTTCACGGTTAGCAAAAGCACTTTGAATTTAAAATTTAAAACAGTAGTGAATGAGAGTCGTTACTGCGATAAGAATTCAGTGCAAGCAGTAGGGATGGCTGACATTACTGACGTTACACATCTGTTATACTATTTATTTGTTAAGGAACTTGTAGAATGGGTTTTTCTGTTAGTAGGTACTTGTTTGTAGTGTTATTAAGGCAACGGATCTAAGCAATATTAATATGGATTAGGTCATTTAGTAACGGTAGTAAAAGGGATAGCTACCACTGACTGGACAGGTCAACTCAATCTGTGTAGTTATTTCCTCAAAATACCTATTTATCACATCTGTTAAAAAAGAGCTCAGTATGATAAAGTACGCGCGAAAAGCACTGTGCCTTCGTTCGGAATTGTTTACTCCAAGTTGTATGTAAATAAATAAACGTACTTTTCTTATTCATAAGTTGCACTTACTTATTTTTTCATAAAGGGTGATAAAAAGTAGAGTGTCTATCTCGGGAACACTATTTTAGGCTCGAGTGACGTACTTTCTGCGCACAGGATTCAAAGAAATACTCTGGCCTTCAAAATAGTTGTTTGCTCCCTTGGCAAACAATCTACTATTTCAGACACCGATCAACATGGTCTGACCAAGATTATGTCTGGACTTTAAAAGATACTGTGACCTCTGAGTTTGTTTCGGCATTTCTTCTCATAGTAGTCAGAGAGGAAACGCCGACCTCATCTAGTTTTTAAAATGTGATTGACATGTAAAAGTGTTTCTATGAACCTACTAACAGAAATTATTATTTATCATTTGTAAATAAAAAAGTTTTGTGTAAAACTGATCGTAGTAGATCATGCGTTCCATCTTTTAGCTCTAGTCAAGATTTTTTGGGAATGTGGAAATTTCTTGTCAGTAAAGAAATCGAAAAACTAGCAACTTATTTTATTACTTATCTATTTATTTTACCATCCGCTCAACTACTGAAAAATCAAAATTTTATTTATAACAATATAAATTCAATTGTGTCTCATTAGCCACAGTTGAGCTAGCCAAATCCACTGTACTCAAAAAACAAGAGATAAATTAAAAAACACATATTTTAGACAAAAGATTATAAAGGCTATAAAAATATTTTAGAAACTAATTTGAGAAACACCCCACCACAAAACCAATCCCATTTAAAATTCATCCTGCCGATAAAATCGTAGCTACCGTCCGTTCAATGTGAACGGTACGTCATACGGAGCGTGCGCGAACGGCGAACGATTTGACGCCTCAGGCGCAGCCGCTTCTGTAGATCCGATCGTGATCGCTCGCGGTGCGCCTGCGCTGCCGAGTGCGAGGTGAGAATAGCAGCGCGGTAATGTGACAGCGAAATTATGATATTGTTTATTGAAGATTAGGGTGTTTAGGAAACAGTAAGTAGGTATCGAAGAAGAATATTTTTCTTGTTAAAATTGGAAGTGAATGCGTCAAATTTCAGCAGACAACATGAAAAAAAATAATAGGACATAATTTATTTTGATAGTTGAAGATGTCTTACTGGATTCGAATCAATATCACTGAGATCAAATCTCCCCTCACAGAGAGGAGGCCTGTGTCCCAGCAGTGGGAACGTTATAGGCTGATTATGAGATCTAGTGGATTTATTGCCTAAATAAAAAAGAATTTCAGTCGAAATCGTTGCTCAAATGGATTGTATTAATGGTCACAATCGATTCAAGATGTCACCGAGACATAATAATCGGTACTTTCTTTACTTTCCCAATGACCATTCCAGGTCGATCAATATACGAACGCTTTTTAACTCCCTCACGATTGACGTCAATTAAATTTGATAGAGACCATTTAGGAGATTGATTAAAAATCGATACAGAAATCGATTGCGGCAATCGGTAATGAATTCGGATCGACTGACGACGAGACGTACGGAATTTTAAGTTGCTCTATAACGACTCATAGGGCGTAGTTTGTTAATAAAGTTTATTTTATAGCCATAACGAAGGTTTATAAAGCTGGGTAACTAACAGTATTTATCATAATTCACAGGTTGAAAATAAATTGTTATTCTTCACTAATTGATATGGCAAAGAAATCGGTTGGAAAAGTAACCTTGTTTTCTTTGAGTTGATTGAGTTAAAGTTTTACGTTTGTACCGAATACTTGAATTGAAATGACTTAAAAACGGTGATTTCTATTCCTATTCAAGCCCTTTTTTACTTTTGAGAGTTGGAAGTAATATTTATTATTGATAAATGCATTGCATTTGACTTTGATAAATATTCATACGATTTTTTACATATATTAGTAAACCGATTAACACTTCTTTGAAAGTAGCTACATACTTGCTTAGGTGATCAGAGATAATTTATTTACCTATTTTTTTAATTCGCCTGTCTGTCATATTTTCTCTCTGGGTTATATCACGTGTTTTAATCGATGAGAAATAATTACTTTTATTATAATATTTACAAAATTTAAAAGCTAACAGTAATGTTGCCAGCCTTCTGGGCTCTTTTTCTATTGACAGCGATGCGGACGAATATTGCTACGCTGTGATTCTATCCTTTTTTATATACTTGTACATAATTATTATTAGTACTTTAAGACTGAAATAATAAAGTTTTATTACCTCTATACATTCTATTATTGTCCTTTTTTTCACAATCAACATGCCCAGTGAGTCACACTGAAAGAGTGGCCAAAATTTCAACCTATATTTATTTGGTTGCCATATCCAGTGTTTAGGCGTGCATCAAATGGACAAAAACCCGACGTCACAAAGGACTGCTGCAGACGGTTGCAATTTATTCTAAATAACGGGATCACAGATTTATGGGGACCACTATGCGAATCTGAAACAAACAAAAAAGCGGCCGATTTACGTTTTGTTTTCGAACTGTAATCCGGTGTTTAATATGTCGGTTTTTTCGTGTGCTGTGGCACCAAAATAATAGTTTTTTTTTTCATTTGTTTTCTTTTTCATCTATTACTAGACATAATTACCCTGCCACAAAAGTAAGTATTAATAATTCAAGATACAGATGAATTTTTCGACGCTATATTTTAGTTTCTGTATATTTTTAGATAAGTTAGGATTTAATTTTGTTATTTTTATTAATTATTTAGGTATTATTTATTATTTGCTTATTTTACTATTTCAAGATAATTAATTATTTTCAATCAAAGTATTATTACGTGTTGAGCATATTAGTCGGAGAGAACAAAAAAAATTGGGCATAACTTTTACTATTACTTGGAGGGTAATTATGTCTAGTAGTAGATGAAAAAGTATTTTTCCTTTGGAATTCTCAATCTTCTTTTATTTATTTTTTAGCTTTGTTTTCGTCTCTTTTTTTAATCATGCCCAGTCTTAATGTCGGATTATTAATTTCATATGAATAGTTGTAGGTAGGTTACAGTACAAAATGAAACAACTCACAAAACAAGTGAATTAATAGAGCTTGTTAGTACCTAATTCGTTTTCGCACTGGTTTCGCACTAATTGAAACGGCTGCTTACACCGTTAGGGATCGTAAACATTTTTTTATGTTTGCTTTTTTAATCCCAGATCGACAAAGAAAAAATAAAACTCCCATAAATCGATTTATTATTGTTTTTCCATAAAAAAGTCAACACCAATCAATTTTTTTGATAAAAATTATTAAAAACCAACAGTTGTCGTTCGTTCTGATGAGATTTATATACAAAATCATATATTAAAAATTAATAGACCGATCAGAGTACAATATCAGCATAAATTTACATATTTATTGTACTTTATCATAATTATTTTGTGGCCATATCTAATTTGAGTACCTACTACGTGTTGAATATTCATACTTATTAAAGTTATAAAAGCTTATCACAGTTAAATAAATTGCGGATAAATAAATATAAAACGATGTTGTTTTCGTTTCATTTATATTTTAACTATGTCGTTAGGGCATGTAAATAAAAGTCACTTTCGTTTGAAGTTGTATGGTGAAGAGGGAATTTACGTTTTGCTGTTGTCTGGCGGAGACTCTAGGCGTTTGAATTACTGTCCCAATATTACTCCCTAGTTAAGAGATCTTTAAAATTAGGATTGAAGTTTGTAATCACTGATAAAATTACATACGAATAAAAAAAAAACAGTGGCACTCCGGGAGTGCCGACAGAAGTGAAAACAAAATACAAATAGAATACTTTGCCATCACTCACTGACATATCAGATAAACATTAAAACCGAGTACATTCCGAGGCCAGCCGAACACATCCGAAGCGGTGTCGGTTACGGTAACAGTTTTTTCCCATCTCAAAAAATGCCCAAGGCGCCTAAAGAAGTTTTCACTTCAAAAACAATTCATTTTGGCATAAAAATCCCTTCAACCAAAATTCGTTGGTTTAGTAACATACCTACTATCCGTGATACCTACAGATTTCAAGGTCCGTTTAACTCTTCAAGATAACATTTATGTATTATCAGAAAAAAAAAACAAGAACATTTATTACAAAAATAGACATCGCACGTCACACAAAATACCCTTTCAATTAACTAAATTTGCGCAGCTAGCTGTACTTTATCTCATTGGCTGTATCAGGTCCGTTAATTGCAACATGGCGGATTGAATCTTGCGGCTCGGAGCATGCGCCAGCCGTTCATATTTGTTGTAATTTTCACGTCATTACGCATAACGTAGCGTTGGCGGTTTGTTGAAAGCGAACACAGAACAAATAGAGCAGACACGACAGTGTGAAGGTAGTTGATGTCTGCGCACGATTATCTTTATGTTGATATTTGATTTAAGATTATGTCTGCACGCATGTTTTGCGATGTTTGCAGAATAGTTATGCCAATGTTGCTTTGTACTGGTTATCGTTAGGCTGTAAAAGCTAGAAATAATTTACTATTTAAATCAATTCAAAAGTGTTGGTAGTTAATTTTATTTTGTCAATGAGTCAAGTAATAAAATATTTATGTCTATGAAATAGGTACTTACCGCATTTCTGCTAATCAAACAGTCAAAATTCATTTTTTAAAAATTTGGGGATTTCAGACTGCCTACTTTTTAAATAATATCAAATTGACAGACAAACTTTAATTAAGTCACAGATATAAATAACAATTTAAGGCCGCAAACTTAATTAATTTAGGATTGAGCCCATATTAATTTATCAAAAGTTTGGATCAGTCATTAATCACGATCTTTCTCTTTATCTGATGACATCATTTATTAATCTGACAGTATTAGAATATGAGAAGACAACATTTTTTATGTCATTGACATGTCTTTACCTTAAAAAAACATTAGCTTATTAAAAAGGGCATCAACAAAAATATTGAAAAAAAACGGACTTTTGAACAAAAAATCTGACAGAAAAAAAATATAAAAAGAAACAACCAGGCATCGACTTCGCGCATAATTTTAATTTTATAAACTCATATAAAACAAGAACCCGACAGGTTTTATTGTACTACCCAAGTTTCCAGTACACCCACAAGGTTATCCAGCTCCAAAGATAATAGCAACAGTAATCTTAAACAGCTCTCCATCAGGTCTTTAACTACTATCCTATCTGCACTAACAAGTTTTAATCTTTGACACACAGGATTAGAGAAATGCACGGGCAATTTTCATCGCTTTTATGATAATGTGGTTACGAGTATTGCGCTCAGAACATTTTAGTACTAATGCCTTCTGATACGGTTGACTGTTATCTTAAATTGAAATCCAGGGTAGATGCGAAGAAAGTTTAATTTAGTGTTCTAGCTTTTTTTTTTTTATGGCGCCTTGGTAGATCGAGTTTGTGTTTTAAGCTGATTTGAGTTGTGAAGGTTGGATTAAAGTAGGACTTGACTAGCCTGTAGGTTCATAGTTTGAGCCTACTTTAATCATTACGACAGAACATCGGTGAAAAAGTGACAATAATTATGAGACTGTCCTGGTACAATACATACAATCATTAATATAATAGGGTGGTCTTTATTCCTAATGTACCTAGCAAAATAAATTTTACAGTAAACGAACATGTTATTGTGTTTCTTGTTGTAGTTTTAAACACTTGTAATAAACCTTTTTTTATCATTTGTCCTCAGATCCGGCATCGTTTCGGGCTGTTCGATGAAGTATGCACGTCGGGTGGAGTGCAAGTACGTCACTGCAACTGGGTTCGATTCCTGCGGGTGTCTGATAACTACGGACCACAAGTAAGTGCTAATCACGCATTTAATACGCCTTGATATTTCAAATAAGACAATGAAATGTTCCAAGTTAAACGTAACTGTGTTGCGTGATTTAGGACCCTTCTTTGGAAATTTTGTTAGCAGTGATGGCCCAGTGGTAACGACCGCGACTTATGAGTTGTAGGTCCTGAGTTCAATCCAAGCAGGCACTTTACTTTGTGTAAATTATTGCATCACCACTGCTCCCAAAACGGTGAAGGAAAACATCGTGAGGAAACCGGCATATCCTAGAACCAAATTGAAGACATGTGACATCCTCCAACCCACACTGGGACCGCGTGGTAGATTATGACTCACTCCCTCTCACAGAAAGACGAGGCCTCTGTCCCAGAAGTGGAAATATTATATGCTAATTATATTTTAGATATAACTTCTTCAACTTGTGCTAATGCTTTCACTCATCAGACTATTCCATGCCACTTCCAGGCAAAGGCTCTCCCTTTATTCTTCCTGTTTCTGGCATACCTACCTACTCACAATTGTCAAAATATTGATACTAGTTTCACTTCACCAGGTAAACCTAGTCTGCACAAAAGTCAAGGGTGAGCCGGTCTACGAAGCTGTCAAGCCCGTGTCTGCACACACAGAGTTGGTAGTCTACTATCTCCCTGAAAGACCTGAAGAGATGTTCTTTGTGAAAATGAGGAACAACCTGTATAGACAGACGATGGACTCTATATTAGAAGGTAACTTTAACTGCCTTTTTTTTCTATCCGAGTCGGTCTCGCGTAACTTTACGAGAAAAGCTCATGCCACTTCACGCAGAAATATACATACTGTATCAAAACACCGCACTCAAAAACGAAACCTAGGATCATCTGATAACCTGATATATTCAGTAGGTAATGAAGGTGGAAAGAAATCGATTTTATCATGTTAAGGCAATTTCTGAAGAGTAATTATGAAGTTTCTGGACGGGTCTTTTCCATAGGAAACTATCAATAGGAACCGTGATCCTAGCTTCTAACGTTTCACAATTTCAATTGAATTTAGCTTGTAAAAACTAGTAACGTTCACTAGTCACAAAGGAAACTATAAATGGATTAGAACTATGAATAGATTAGATAGATTTTTTCTTAAAATCGTGGACGATTTAACAGGATTACTTTCATTTGTAGTTTCTCAATAAAAACCAAACGTTTGTTTAGCTAAATATGTTAGTTATCATTACCGATTAATCAGTAACTTCAAATGAAATCGAAAGTGAGCTTGTGTGTATAAATCGGTCGACAGGGAACCATAAATCATGGCGAGACAGTTATTATGACGCACGCAGCATAAAATATTAAATTAATTTTTTTTTTCTCACCCATTGAGCGTACAAGCTGACCGGTAAAACTGTGGAGCTTGACTATGTGTGAATACCATTTCCGTAGCATTGTTACAGAAATAATTTTATTATGAGTAGGTTTCATAGCAATGGGAATCCTTGTTTTCAAACACTCTCAAGGAAACGGTTTTTTTACTAATAGTTTATTCGCCTAGCTAGAAAAAATAATAAATCATTATTAGGTGAAACTAGTTCACTTACATACCAAAATTCACTTACAAAGCCAAATCAATCAACATTACATTAAAAAAAAAATGAGATCGTCCGTATGTAATGATTAGAAATAAAGTTCGATAGTTTTGTAATTTAGTACCTACGTAGTATAAAATGTTATAATTTAATATTTATAAAATAAAAACAGAAAGAGCAAGCATTTAAATAATTAATTCTACAACTACGATGTAATGTAATCTAAATCTCATCTATGAAATGTGAAAATTATCAAGGTACAACATCTAGCCGATAGAATGCGTCCAGAATGAACCGATTTAATTATCAGGCAGTCGTTAAACCGGCCCTAGTTTATAATTCTTAAACCTTTTTTATTATAAACAGCTGCATTAACCAGATCATCCCTTCAATGGTAATGCGACTAGGTTCATAATATGATAATTATTATAGTTCACCATTAAATTCGCATAAAACTGAACTGCCAATGATAATGTTATCAAACCGATAAATAGTGAAATATAATTGCATTTCGTAATACGTATTTAATGATCCAGGACTTAATTTTGTACTTAGTCCGATGTTATAGTGGACGCACTCAGATTTAGCAAACTCGATAATTTTATGTAGGAAAAACGCTTACCATGATGTGAGGAAAAAATGTCCATAATATGAAGGGTAACTGTTAAATATTGTCAAATTATGAAGAATTTATCGTTTTCTACATCCTCAATAATTCTAGTTGAAAAAGATAATTTTGTTTTTTTTAAATGTATTTTTTGCGTTTGGAATTTTACGCATGTATTAATTTTTTTCATACACATGAGGTAATTTTTTTGTGGGATTTTGAAAAAGGCTTTTTTTAAATTGGATTGATCTCGTTTTATATACCAAAAAACTACAATACTTGCGACTTTTGTAGATTTTTTTTTCTAAAAAACATTTTTTTTTTCTAAAAAACATCTTTTTTCAAATTCTAGACCTAATAAAAAATAATCAAAATTCTTAACAATCATGGTCACCCTATAAAAGTCATTTCAACTATCTTTCAATAATCTATAAATCAAGCATTAACGTCTTTATTTAAAACTCCATTTACAACAAATTACTTCTAAATTCTAAACCATAATGTCTATCTATATCTGTACATGTAATAACCTGTTTGTCTGAATGTCTTTTCCGGTTTTAGCACAAAAACGGCTGAACGGATTTGGATGAAATTTGGCATACAGATAGTTCATAACCTGGATTAACACATAGGGTACTTTTATTTCTGGTAGTACATTCGTTCCCATGGAATATTTTCCTTCATCCACGAGGGCGAAGCAAAAGACAGTTTCAATAATAAAACGTTTAATTATTGTATTTTATGAATAAAATTTTCATACTGTTCGTAATTACCGATATTAGACTAGTTTATTAATTCGTTTGAACTGATATTGGATGAATAGATTTTCTTGGTTAGTTGGAAGTTTTGAAAATGGCGCTTCTGGTGGTCTCATTATAAAAGCTGACGCCGTTTGGTTGCACAATTTATGTCGCCATATTGAATAAATTATTACGTATTTTAAATGTCAGATAAATATTTTGCACTAAAATCGTGTTATTACGACTAATTAAAAATTAATCAAGGCAAGCCCAAGGCCCAAGGCTGGTCGATCGAAGGTTAAGCTATGCTTGCCGCGGTCAGTTCGTGGATGGGTGACCGTCCATTACTTCGGTAGAAGATTTCCGTGTCTCGGAAGCACGATAAGCTGAGCGGTAATTCGTAGATCTTTGACGGTTGTTACGGGTAGACAGAAGCCCAAAAGACTGACATCCAGTTCCAGTCTTACCAAGGGATATCGTGTTACCCAGTAACTAGATTGTGGAGCTCCGATAAGCAGCCGCTCCGTGTAAAATACCGGTATTCAGCTGCATCCGGTTAAACTGGAAACCATCATATTTGAGAAAAAAACTAAGCAGATTAAATTAAAAACTAATCGAAGTAGCCAATAAAATTCATATAATGATGTCATCGGTCATTACTCAAGTCTCTTCATAAAATTTGTCACATTTTCTTTATTTTTAAATATTGCCATTATTTTGTGTCGAATTAATTTTCTATCCAAGGCCTGACGAAGCCTGTGTGTGCGTGTGTGTGTGTGTGCCAGCAGAGGGAAAATGATAGGCTAATGATTTTTTTTTTTTTTTTTAAGGATGGGAAATCATCCAATGACCCCTCCCGCTCTGGGTGGAGCGGAAGGGAGTGTCAGACTCTTACTGACTAAAACCCATCCGTGTTCCTTCCTTAGCCCTTTATGTTCCGGGGCAGCGGTAACCCTTTCGGACAATCCCGCTGCAAGCTAATGATTATTCTATTATTTTCTATCCAGACTATTCAGAGTACCTACGTACAAAAATGATAAGCCGCCACTTTTGCGCTCAGTCCTATATAATACCGATCCAGCCTGTCCCTTGCTGTCCTCTTCCAGCGACGCCCTGAGCCGAGGTCCGAACCCCGCAGGGGGTTACCCTTAGCGCTGTCGCTAGTTTTTAAGTTATTGTTTGCCCTGGCTGGAGGCCTTAATTCGAGGCATCCACAGGAAAGTCCGGTTAAGCAGTAGCCATCCTCATAAAGGATGAACTGCGAGATGCCATTGTTAAAAAAAAAAAAAAAAAGCTCAGTCCTATGTGCCGTAGTGCTATTCTGTAAAAATCTCACCGTGATAACTCAGGTGAAGTGAGCTTAAAGTGAGCTGTCATTAGTGTCAATCCCCAGCATTAGATGGAATGACAGCTAACTTCACCTAACTTCTCACGGTGAGATTCTAACAGAATCGATGGGCTGCTGGCTGGGTGAGCGTGAGCGCTGGCGCTAGGCCCCGGGGGTGGCGCGAGACGGGTGCCGTACGCGGCGGCGTCTTTGAATCGATTTGATTTTCCCACGGAACAGATAAATTTCCCATAATTAAATAGTGCTTGTGACGTCATAATAGGTAGTCAAAAAATTATCGTGAAACAATCCGAAAATAAATAATTAAAAATAAGCCGAGGCAGCTAAGTGAACACGAACATGACACATAGATCATATTCAACCCTAACTTGCTTAGACCGTTATTTTGCAACCAGTGCTTTACCATTAATTGCAATTTGCCAAACACGTTAGTCTACACTTCACAGGCATATCTATGTTGTGTCTAATAATATGATGCACAGATTCTTAGGTCGTCGCCCCACTGAGATGTGCCGACCACGCAAACTATCAACCAATATGCAAACATTTTATATCTATCAGCTATCTTTACAGAAACTCGTCAAAGTGAAATGCTCAGTTCAGAGTTAATAAAAAAAGTGTAGGTACTAAGTCACATAAGTGGTTATTTTCACACGATTGTACTAAATAAACGCGTCCCGTTAGATTTTACGAATATATTTTATTTATATAATAAAATTACAGTTGTATCAATGCAGAGTGTTAGGCCTTATTGCTAAATGTCACTTTAAGTGTGAAATCACAGATTAGTTGAGTGGAAGGTTGTTTTTGTTTTTCTATCGCAAGATATTTAAGTAATATGTATCTATATTAGAAATTATATTTTTAAAATAAACATGCTCGTTTTTGAAATATAAGAACCTTAATTTAATAATTAATTAGACATTGGTTGTTATCTATGCAGATACATTTTTAATTTATCTTCTGATTGATAAAAATCTCTAAAGTTATTTTGTAATTGGTCAGAGGAAATGTACCTAGAGCAATCGCACGTAATTTAACTAACGACGTGCTCAATAATATTTCAATATAATCACCACATAACCGAACACACACAAAATACATAACCAACACGGCATTATTTGAAAACAGTTCCATAGAACACACACACACACACAAACACGATATCGCGACATTATTCCCAAGCGCGATACAGTCGGGACATCAAAGAGAATTCCTACTTGGATTGCGTCGCGGTTCGGTAGTTGGCACTCCTGATCGCTTTTTTATAGTTAAGCTGTGCTCATTGTGCTGAAATAAGTTGCTTTCGTTTATAAAAGCAACGCGATATTTGGGGGTTCAGTTGTATGGCCAATATTGGCGTATTTGCGATGTGTTGTTACCTTACCAAGTTTGCCAAGTTGTATGCTATAATTTAGATAAATGAATGTTGGAGAATAAATTACATGATATTAAATGCGGCTAACAGATTCCTGACCTCCATCCATTGGTTTCGAATAATATGTAAACTTCACCTAAGTTTAAATTTGTTGTATGTAGGTTTACCATTTTTAGGGTTCCGTACCCAAAGGGTAAAAACGGGACCCTATTATAGCTAGAAGGCACTGTGATAGCTAGACAGTTGAAATTTTCACAGAATGTGTATTTCTGTTGCCGCTATAACAACAAATACTAAAAACTGATAAAATAAATATTTAAGGAGACGCCCATACAACAAACGTGATTTATTTGCCGTTATTTTATATGTAGTGTTAAAATTGCATGGCGGTACAGAACCCTTTGTGTGCGAGTCCAACTCGCACTTGGCCGGTTTTTTTTTACTACACTTATGTAGAAAGGTCAAGCATGTCTTAATCCTTACCACTTTACACCATCTTTGATACCCAAAATACAACCCAGCAGTGATCAAAATCAGGAAACGTCAACCAACTTTCATAATTGGCTTTTCCACTCTCCAATACGATACAATCCCTACATTATTATCTAAAGTAGTTATTACAGAAATTCCTTACACATTTTAATGAATATTCTCAATATGAACGCTACCTAAGACCAGTTATGTTACATACAGTTTGATAACGCAGCGGCTTCGTTTGTCCCTATATTGATCAGATCGCACAAGACCGTATTATGAATACTGATCTAAATAAAATCTTTGAGTTATATTTTTGTACATTTTTTGTCGTCTTAATATTTGTGATAATGTAGGTCGTTTTGTACTCCAATAAAACATCATAACAGATTTAGAGAATCCTACAAAATTATTTTATTATTTATTATATTTCTTTTATTTTTTTTTAAGTATATAAAATAACTCCTAAACATTTTTTACATATAACAATGCTATTAGTTTTAATTATAATACATCATCACCTATGTTAACAGTCTCTTATTTGATCTTTTTGAATAAATCTATAATTTCAGTCTAATGTTTCATAAAAGCTGCAAAACAATTCAATGAATTTTATTCCATAATGTAACACGCCCAGTTCATTTATCTGCAATTCCAGAGACCTCGTTTTGTATTCACACCTTATCGTATTCTATAAAGAAACCCCACAATTTTCTATCGCAGACCGCGTAATTGAATAAATAAATTAAAATCCTTTAAGGCTGTACATCACTACGTAAATAAAGTAGGCAAAACGAAGCGTAGACAGTCGACCAGCTAGAGATATTATCGTTCCCCCATCTGTCCGGTCGCCGCTCCATATCTAGGATTTTCTATCCTCCCATCTTGAAATAACCTACCCTTACAGCGGATAAAGAAACAAACTATCCTTGATCTAGAACACAAACATGCCGCTAATTAATCCATGCCATTCGACGTCACTATCCGAGATTTATTGCAATCCATTCCATTATAATTCTGCGGAAACTTCAATGACAACAACTGAAGATCAACCTGTAAATAGTAAAAGTCGGAATTGGGGACGCCAATTAAATCGTATCAAAGTTTAAAGACGGGTTTCAATAAACATAAACTGTTCAAAGATCCATAGCGAAATTTACGGTTGTCAATAAAATTGGTTCATTAAAAATTTTTGCTTGATTGGAATTATATAAAAACATTTGATCTGAATTATATAAATCTGAATTATAATATAATCGTTCGGATTTTTATCGATGGTAGTTTTACGACAAAATAATAAAAAAAAAAATTAAATATCTGATAGGTAACTGTTTAACGCCTCCACCCTTCTTGAGAAAAATATAGCACTTTAAAATGAATCAACGAACGTGTCTGTCTGTTCGTTGGAATAATTTTCAATTTAACTGATGTGCCTCGATATAAGTAGTTGAGAAAGTATTGGTGCTTTATTAGTTTTATTCGAATTAAAATGGCTTGAGTATCGACAGACAATTGATAGATCGTGCGTTTGAATTGTGTTGCTTCCATTGAACACGGGGCATCTTTCTAACGTAGGTTTTTATTTTTTACTAGCTGTGCCCGCGACTTCGTTCGCGTGGATGTCGGAAAATAATAGGTAATGTGTCGCTTAGGAAAGGTGTAATTGCCACTCCTTCATTGAAAAGGAAGAATCATCAGATCTTGCCTGGTAACGCTTTCCTTACCTAGGGTTCGCTACCACGGCCCTTTCGACTGCAATCACTGCGTCTTCATGGTTCATAATGACAATGCGACGAAGTGTCACTTTGATTTTTGAGAATAAATTAAAATAAAAGCGCCTGCTCGAGGCTGATTATCTAACCAAACAGCCATAATTATGTCCATTTTATTTTGCGTCTGTCTTAGAATACCAACTTGTAAAATCATAATTATCACCATTTTATCTAAAGTATATCTGAGATTAGTAGGTGAAGTTTGAAGTTAGTTTTTCTAAGTCTTGGTTTCTTCTCTGTGGTAAATTTAGAATTTCTTAACTTGGTATTGAAGATATCATATATACCTACCAATATTATGCCTTATAAAGCATCGAGATATCTAGATGATAAAAGGAAGAATACATTAATGGTAAGAGCTTCTACATAAAGTTGCCCGTGTAAAAAGCAACCCATTAAACTTTGGTTATATTTGACACCGGCCGCCATTTAAACTACGAAGATGAAACCCATGAAAACTTTAGACATGATTTTGATGTAGACCTTATACTGCCGAAAACCAGAAAAAAAAATGTAAAGATAATTACAAAAAATATAACCGACTTCCATAAAAAACCCTACAAAGTGCAAAATAACCTTAGTTTGGGAAGACGTTGCGCGTTGGCAAGAAATTACAGACTTCTGAAACCAAAGGTCTATTGCACTTTGAAGTGTGTTTTTACGTAAGTCGGTTGTATTTTATTTTATTTCACACAAAGTCGTGAAAGTTTATATTGAAAACCATGAAAACGACACACATGATAAAAAAAGAAAAAGAAAATTGCAGCCGCCATCTTCGATTTTCATTTTGACGTCACAATCGGCTTCAGCACTCTCGAAAACCATATAAACGACACACACTACGAATTTTTCGATTTGCAGCCGCCATTACCAACAGTCGATTGGTCCATGAACCGTTGGTCAACACCATTAACTTTTCATCCAAAGGACTTGTGACCCACGAACGTTTCCCCAACAGAACTCTACGTCAGTGAATGCTTAACCAACAGAATGTTTTGACCAATAACTTTTCACCCAAAGAACATTTGACCCATGTCAAATAGAACTAAGGATACAAGGGCGAGCGAAGCGAGCTCGGGACTTGGGGCACCCCGACTCGGACAGGTAGGGTTCGAAGGGATGATGGCGGCTCAAGTGAGCGAGCAAAGCGAGCGAAGGGCACCCCGAGGTTAGGCTTGGTTAGGTTACTTTATACCCTTTTCACGGAAAGAAAGGACTACGTCTTATTATTATTTTACTTTCACCTTTCCCGGCGTCTGTTGGCCTTGTTCTTTGGGTGAAAAGTTATTGGTCAAAACATTCTGTGGGTAAAGCATTCACTGACGTAGAGTTATGTTGGCAAAACGTCCGTGGGTGAAAAGTCCTTTGGAAAAAAGTTAATGGTTTAAAGATAATGTTCACCAACGGTTCATGGGCCAATCGACGGTGGGTAAGCCGTTACAGTTTCATTTTAACCTCACTGTTGGTTTCAGCACTCTCAAAAACCAATAAAACGAAAACCATAAAAAAAAATGCAAACTCCGTCTTGGATTTTCGTTTTGACCTACCTATCGGCTTCAGCACCTTTGAAATCTATGAAAACGACATCCATGACAAAAAATCAAAACAAAATTGCAGCCGCCATCTAGGATTTTCATTTTGACCTGACTATCGGCTTCAGCACCCTCGAAAACTATCAAAACGACACCCATGACAAAACAATTTAAAAAAAAGGAGCCGCCATCTTGGGTTTTCATTTTGACCTGACTATCGGCTTCAGCACCCTCGAAAACTATCAAAACGACACCCATGACAAAACAATTAATAAAAAATGGAGCCGAAATCTTGGATTTTCATTTTGACCTGACTCTCGACTTCAGCACCCTCGAAAACCATGAAAACGACACCCATGACGAAAAAGTTAAAAATTTAGGCAACCGCCATCTTTGATTTTCTTTTTGACCTCACTTACCGGGGTCAGGATCCTCGGAAACCATGAAAAATAGCTCTCTCTCTCTCTCTGTGTGTGTGTGTCTCTATCTAATTATTACTTTGAAAAATGAGGCATAACGCTTTTTCGTTATTTGACGATTTCTCCATATAAGAACTTCGTTAAAAAACGCTCTGCGTTACTCAACTTTCTATATCAATAATTATCTAACTTCTTTATCGCTCAGAACACCACATTAATTATTATTATCTTACATTATCCTCACTTTTTGTTTAAAATTATTTTATCGCCACAGGCGCCACTAAATAAACCATCAATGGAAAGCGATTTTGTTTAATATTATAATCATTATCATTACTTTTTAAAATAACATAGACATAAGTAGGTATCTGTGTTATTTCGTCATTTAAGTAAGCATAAACTAATAGGACGTGATTATTCACATCACAACAACAATATGTTATCGTTAGTAGGTACTATATCGCGCCAATAGATGTCGTTACGTGTTACTAAAAAACGTAAAAAGTTGTTCTAGAATACTTTAAATTGATTATATCTTTTGATAGAGTGAACCGATTGCGATGAAATAAAAACTAATCACTGCTCCGAGTTCTACACCATATTTGAGTATAAAAAGTAACCGTATTGGTTTGGTACTTTTTACGTTGACCCTGTTCAAATCAATAATCTGTCACATCCAAACAGACAAACAGACAAACCGACAAACCGACAAACAGACAAACAGACAAAAATTCCAAAAATTGATGAAATGGCATCTGTTGGTTATCCTTTAACACCCCAACAATTTTTTTTTGAAATGTTTTCAATGTACAGAAACGTCTCGTCTACAGATTTATTATATGTATAGATATAGATAGAATAGAATAGATAGAATAGATATAGATAGATATAGAATAGATATAGAATAGATAGATAGAAGAAGATAGAAGATAGACAGATAGATATAAAAATAAAAACTAACGACATTAATACCTTTTGATTCGATTTCTTTTTACAATAGTAAACCTAAGTTACTCCATACAACATTTGCTATCTGCCAGTGAAAGTCCCGTCAAAATCGGTCCAGCCGTTGCGGAGACTAGCCGGGACAAACAGACAGACAACAATTTTAAATACTGTTTTTTTATTATAAGTACTTACCGTATGTAGTACTTTCATATGATTTTAGTAAAAAGCTGTTATTTTAACATTACAAACAGACACTTCAATATTATTTATATGGATGTTTGTATATATAGGAAGACATAGAATATTAATATTGGTTTTTGCATAACTGTCACTCAATTAAGTCTTATCTTTCACAGATTCACCGCTAGACCTGTCCACGTCCCTTCTTTCCAGAATTCTCCTTCCAATCTCCCCTCCTTCAGGTGCAGAAGATGAACACAAATCTGTATCAGGAGACTCCCTCACGTCATCATCAGCCGGTTCCTCTAACGAACTCCTGGATATGACTCCAAAAATCCAAAGAAGACCAGCCAAGTCTGAGAGAGCGTTGCTGCCTTGTGAAGTCTGCGGCAAAGCATTTGATAGACCGTCGCTGTTGAAACGCCATATGAGAACACATACCGGTAAGTCATTTGATTTGAATCACTTTACTGACAGTACTGGAACACAGCCATAATCATTACCGATTTGCTACAATTCTTTAGATATCAGAATAATTCGTTCTGGAAAATAAAACTGTGCTCTGAAAAACATTATTATTTTAGTAGCAAATTTTGTTTAAATCATTTATTTTATAGTTAAAAACAAATATTTTGATTACCAACCAGAACAATGTGAAAAAGTTTCAAACAGTATTTTTTTTTTTTGTAGAATGGAAATAGTATAGAATACTCTTTATTTAGCCGAACTCGTCTAGCATAATTTTTTTTAAACTGATTCCGATATCCTAAGAATAAACAATTTTATTTAATTTCATTACGTAGGTACACCATACCAATTACAGGCATAAATGTATAAATTTTATATAAGATGCCACAATGAGCAATATCGTTAAAAAGTATCTTTCAAACACAACGTTTGTATTTTATCTTGTTAAATAACTTTGGGACACAAATTAAAATCATGTTTATGTGTCTTTCCGTAGTGGATTTTTTCACATAATTATCAGGTTGTTTATCTATCCATTTGCATTAAACGCAATAACAAGTTGTTCGTTTAAAGTTGATATTTATTAGCACCTATTTTAAACTGATTTTATCAGCCCAAACCTAATTTTATATGTCCAAGTCATAAGTCAGAGTGGGTTAATTAAATTGAATATGCATAAATATTGGGATAATTAATTCTACTAATAAAATGTTGCGAACGTGAGTTTGTTTTTAATTTAACTAATAATAACTGGAAATACTGCTTTTTAGAGAATTCAGAATTTCTAGCTGCTGTAAGCAAACCCCTGTACATAAGCTAGTTACAAGACGAATAAATTAATAATTTGTCCATAAATTGTAGCGATCCTTAATTAAAATAATTATATCTGTATGGATTTATCGTAGATAAAAATTTCAATGAACAAATCCACTAACGTAATATACTAGAATGTCGGTTCTGGTTACATAAACAACAACTAGATTTGTAGACTTTTATTACATCTACGCTTTTTTATAACTTCGTATAGAGAGCTTTATATTTGCAGCTTTATTGCTTTTTGATGAATTACGTCTCCATGCAAATCTGTCAGAGTTGTTGTCAGCATTTTCAATCAATCACAGGATTCTTGACTAATTAGTAACAGGTGTTAGAATTGGTTATTATTTTTTTTTTCTTTTTTTTGTGTCCTGCGTATATCGTATAAACATAACTATATATGTATAACAGTATAATCGTAGTTTTGACAAAAAATGAACTCATAATGTAATATTTGTATTTTAATAATGTAAGAAGACTGTAATTTTATTAATATGCTCCATTACTGATATAATGTCTAAAAAATTTGCACGACTAGAAAGTCGAATATAGTGAAACCATATGTCACTTCACCACCTTAAAAGATGTACCTATATTCTGGCAAATAAAGCATTAATTCATTCATAATTTTATCAACGTATATTATTACGGTAGATCCAGTAGCAAAAAAATTAAACATTTCCTATAATTCTAGGTGAAAAGCCCCACGTGTGTATGGTCTGCAACAAAGGCTTCAGTACGTCTAGCAGCCTGAACACCCATAGAAGAATCCATTCAGGAGAGAAACCTCACCAGTGCCAGCATTGTGGGAAGAGGTTCACCGCTAGCTCCAACCTTTACTACCATCGAATGACGCATATAAAGGTAGGTTACCTGCCATTTTTTGAAAACCAAAGAATAGTAATTTTCTGACCAAAATGCGGAACTGTTAAAAATATTCTAAGACCAGTTATAATAATTAGCTGTGCCTTTATAGACATTAATTCCCTTATTTGTAAACAGGGAGTTATAGTAACAATTTATTTTAACCTTAAGACTAACCTACATACATTTTTCAAGATTTAAGTTTGGCATAACAGCGTTAACGAAACTTTCACTGAACAAAGGCATACAATCTAAAAAACTTTTTTACAAAAAAAACAACCGACTTCCAAAAAAAACGGTATCGTTGGTTCTGCATTTTCATTTATTGACACCGACTTCCGAAATAAAAGTTAATTATCACTTTGTAGTTTTTTTTTGGAAGACGGTTGTTTTTTTTTGTAAAAAAGTTTTAATTTTTCACTTTTTAGTGAGAGAGTTATTTATCTACTTAAGTTACAATAGTCTAACGTCAACTGCTCATCACCTTTTAGAAAATATTGATTTTCCCGATGCTGGGACGTTAATTTTTGAGGAGTTCTCCTGGTAAGAACCTGGAGAACTCCACTCCACCACCACACGCATTGTAACGAGCATAAATTGCTTAGCAACCATATTATAGTAATCGAATCGCATCCCGTGAAATATTTATCATTAATTAGTTCCGATGGTCGTCTGTGGTCTTCATCATCAGCTCCACTTTACCAAATGATGATTTCCGAGAGCAAATGCTCAAGTTACTCTAAAAAATATCCAAATCGCTATAGGTTTGCTAATAAAATTTGAGGGTTTCCCTCGATTTCCCTGGGATCCTATCATCAGATCCTGACTTGATGATCATGGGACCACTTGGGAAGTATACCCTTTCAAACAAAAGAAAATTTTTCCAAATCGGTCCAGGCGTCTTCGAGAAATCGGGGAACATATATAAAAAAAAAAGATTCCGAACTGAGAATTGAGAACCTCCTCCTTTTTTTGAAGTCGGTTAAAAATTACCTATCTACCTATTTCATTAATTTATCGAACACTGTGTCCCATTGCCCATTTTAGTTTGAGAAAACTACAGTCATCGTATTGTTCTTCAAACCTGGTGCTTCGGTATTGTGTCTGGGAACTGTAAGATAATAAGTACTTATTCCCAGATCAGTATACCCCATCCTTTGTTATGGTCTCATGTTATATAGTTCACACACAGCTCCATTCTGTGCGTGTAGGCATTGGTCCGTAGAATTCATGACCACCGGACCATACACGTGGGAATAGGTCGGAGGTTGCGGTGATTCACTCCATGAAAATCACTCCATTTTTTGTATGATTGCTCGTTCGATTTCGCTAAGAATTTAGTGCTAATTCGTGGTATTTGCTTTATGAGTATGTCTATCATTTAGAATTGTTTGTTGTGGTAGGTATAATATTTTTGTTGTGTGATATCTATTGGTTGGTTCACAACGTTTGAAATGCTAAATTAGTCCTGCCATTGGTTTGGTCTGGCAATCAAACTAAACCCTTAAAAAAAGGTAATAATAATATTAGGTTATGGTTAGGATTTTATTAAAAGTGTAATGTGTATAATATGTGCTAAATCAATTTTTTTTATTAAACTCGTTTGGTAAAAAGTTAAAAAGGAAGTATTTCTTCGTTAAAGTGCTATTCATAAAACTTTTAATTTGATTTTATTTATTCTTGTCATTGTTTCTAGCAGGTATTCAAAATAATAGCAATCAGTCAAAAACTTACCTACCGTATCGTAATACGAGTATCATTGATATAAAAATATTATATTATAATTGTTTTTCTCAGTGATTAAAAGTTACTAGAATCATGCTTATAATAGGTATATTGTTTATGGTAGATTTATTGTGTTTAAGTATACCTACATTACTTCATAATGATAATTTATAATAATTTATATTTGATCCTAACAATGGAGTTTTTAATATAAAATTAACAAATTTTTTGTTTATATTGACGTCAATTGGTATTGTTTGCCTCAAAGTCTGAATTGGACAGGTTTTCAGATGTTCGAAGGACAAACCTACACTACCTATGTATACTTAATCACTGACCAAGTTGAAATCAGCCGAAATATTAAAGTGGAAAATATCCCGGATGATTTTTTTTTCCGTCTCAAAATTTTTACAGGGTGTTCTACCCATGAATATGAACAACTTTCACTATGGGACCAACTAAGAAATCACGAAAAAAAATCTGCTGTTTAATACAAAAGATCCATACCTACCTACTGGACCAAAATGTATGAAACAGCTGATTTTTAGGGTTCCGTACCTCAAAAGGAAAAAACGGAACCCTTATAGGATCACTCGTGTGTCTGTCTGTCTGTCTGTCCGTCTGTCACAGCCAATTTGCTCCGAATCTTATGGACCGATTAAGTTGAAATTTGGTACACATATGAATCTCTGTGACCCAAACACAGACGTGTAACGTAAATAAATGAGTTTTGAAAATGGGAGTCATTTTTGAGGGGTAAATAGACAATTAAAAAAAAAAGTTTCACAATCTGTACCGTGTGACATATCAAATGAAAGGGCTTACCGTGAGGATCTCAAATATATTTTTTTCATAATTTTAAAGTGAATTGTTTTAAAGTTATTTAAGACAATAGACGGAAATTTACCTTTCCCCCCCCCCCCCCCCTTATCTCCGAAACTACTGAGCCTAAAATTTTGAAAAAAATACAAAAAATAGTTCTATACCTATAGATTACAGGAAAATTAATAAGAAGTCTATGATCTTGAAACAACATGGTAAATTTCTCAATATTGTGCGTACAAACTTACATTTTCAGTTGGAATGTATGGGAGAACGTGTTTTTCAACTACAATGTTAAGTTTGTTCTTGGGATAAATTCATTCCAACTACGGAACCCTTCATTGTGCGTAATCCGACACGTACTTGGCCGGTTTTTTTTCGTGATTTCAGAGAGACTTTGTAAAAATTTAGAGACGTTAAAAAAAATCTTCCGACGTATTTATTAACATTTAATATTTTCCATTATTTCATTAGTAAGTATATCTACAAGGAATGTAAATGATCGTCTACGTAATAGCATTTTTTTTAACAAAATAATTGGTCTTTCGGTACACAACGGTAGGCGAAATTCTATGACAATATTACCTAAGTAAGACATAAACTAGCCTACTGTTAACAATGTCCATATAATAACAATAAGATATTAATAACTCATTGCACATAATGTGCATTACACCACTTACTATCACGGAACTATCTAAGATGATACCTTATACATTGCATGCAAGCTACATGGTTCGAGAAAAAAACAACAAGCAATTAAAAACACCACTGAGCTACAGCGTAATGAAAAAGGATGCGTTCATGTAAATTATCATTAGAAAAACTGTAATAGACCTCATTGTCTAGATCTCAAGGATAAAACGATTTTTATTTATTCGATTTCGCAAATGCTCTGCAATCGATGTAGGTTTCCGTCACAGTTGCAACAATGGTAGCTACTTGGTTGCGAATGTATTTTAATCATATTTTTTTTGTTTATAGAAACATAGGAGAAACCTTAGTGGCGTAGCGTAGTTTATTCGACAGAAAGTGAAGCACCGTAACGATCTACGAGTATGTGTGCGTGATTGACGATTGACGCTGTCGTTCACATAATGGCGGCCGGTCGGCATACTATGATGTAAATGTGAGCGTGAGGCGTGTTTGTACAAGCGGTCCCGGCATACTTACTGTGCTTCACTTTCGATATGCATGGCGCGGAGTCCATCTATTTTTATAAGTCTATGTATAAAACTTTCCTTTTTTTTTCAATCTTTATAAAAAAGATGGACTCCGCGCCACGCATATCGAAAGTGAAGCACCGTAACGATCTATGTGTGCGTGATTGACGATTGACGCTGTCGTGTCACGTAACGGCGGCCGGTCGGCATACTATGATGTAAATGTGAGCGTGAGGCGTGTTTGTACAAGCGGTCCCGGCATACTTACTGTGCTTCACTTTCGATATGCATGGCGCGGAGTCCTTCTTTTTTTATAAGTCTATGTATAAAACTTTCCTTTTTTTTACAATCTTTATAAAAAAGATGGACTCCGCGCCACGCATATCGAAAGTGAAGCACCGTAACGATCTATGTGTGCGTGATTGACGGTTGACGCTGTCGTGTCACGTAACGGCGGCCGGTCAGCATACTATGATGTAAATGTGAGCGTGAGGCGTGTTTGTACAAGCGGTCCCGGCATACTTACTGTGCTTCACTTTCGATATGCATGGCGCGGAGTCCATCTTTTTTTATAAGTCTATGTATAAAACTTCGCTTTTTTTTCAATCTTTAATTACTAATCAGAACCTCGCCAATGAAAACAATCACACAATAAATTAAACATTCTAATTACGCCAAGAAAACATTTTTACTTCTTTGAAGTAATTAAGCGTAGTTCTAAGTGATGATAATACACCAAAGTGCTATACTATACGGTTCGGTAAAGCCTTACATTATACTGTGGAGTTACCGTGCTCAGTTCCCATAACGCCCCACCTTAAGTTTTTACTTATTTAACTATGACCTCATGTGTCCGCGACTTAAGAAAATCACACAAGTGTACACGGTCACTGGGCACAGGGCTGGCGCGAACGGAATGAGGGCAGAAAAGTGCAAGGTGTTAAAAAATATTTAATTTTGATATCAAAATGATTGCTAAAATTAAAATAGTGATTTAGAAATACTTTACTACTTTAAACTTTTAAGATAAAAAAATCTCATTGCTCTATTTACTGAATATAAAGAAAATAATTATACTAAACAATTTTTTTTTAATCAACTTTCGAATGGCTGGGACAGACTGGATGCGAAAGACAGGAGGACAGGAGGAGGACAGGGTGTTGGGGCGCAGCCTGGGAGAGGCCTATGTCCAACAGTGGACTGCGATAGGCTGAGTTGATTGAAGTTTCGACAAAGATTTGTCCTTGAATACTCAACCGGTGTCGCTTTTTATCAGAACACCCTTTCATAGGTTTTGCGAATATACATTTTAAATCTCTTTAAAAAAAAACTAAATTGCATAAGCAATAATACATATTTAAAAAAAAAACATACGACACTATTAATAAAAAAAAAAAAAAACAAAAAAAAACTCATCCCTTATTCCAAGACGCACCTGCGGTCACAGGTAGTTACAGTTAAGGAAGGGCCATAAATTGCAGGTCAACGTGGGAACTCCTATAGTCATCGACTGTGACGCATATGTGATGTATCGACGATATGAGACAATGCTGAAATCATTAAAGACAATCGGATACATTATGCTGAATGGCATACTTTCTTTGATTTGTTTTGGTTTTATGTTTTTTTTTTTATGATTTTAGAGTTGATTGCCGTTTTGGTTATGAATAAATACGCCTGCTGTTACATGTTATGTGTTAAAAAAACTGAAAAAAAAGACTCGGTAAAACGAGCCCTGATTAATTCGTTTATTATTATTTTTGTAAGATTCGCATTAAAGTTTTTTTATTTATTCTTATTTTTTGTTATGTACCCTGAAATGTATTATGTATTATGTATATTACCTGTATTATCTTAATACCGGAGATTTTGTGTAAATAACACAGCAATTAATTTGATTTGAGATAAAGATCTTGTAATAAAATCATACGTGCGTCGGCAAACAAAAGACTCGGGTAGCGTTCGGACGTAAACAACTGGTATTATCCAAAAGGGCGTAAGTTCCTTTGCTGTGATAAGTAAATAAAAAAACTACAGAATTTCCCGAATACAATAAAAACTCACAGTACCCCAATAATATTTACATTTGAGTTAATAAAAGGAAAACATAATATTTTCCGTTTTATTCGTTAGGAAAAATTATGATTTTATTTCCATATCCGAATTTTTGGTTCCGCACTTACGTCCTTTTGACACGGTAGTGTGTTATAGGTTCACATACGATCGTGTGAACCATATGTCCACGGTCTGGTGCTCGTGGCGTCTTCGGCAACGTCTTTTGCTTACGATACGGTCCGTGCACTCATGGGAACATGAATTTTGGATGTCTGTTAAAAACGTTTTTCTATGATCCCAGTAATGTATTTAATTTGAAATTTAAGTTGTGTGACAGCCCTAACTCAAATTGCAGTGGCAATAAATTAAATAAAAAATACGAACGCATAAATATAAGTCTAGTTTAGACAATTTTATAGTCGATAATAACTGTCTGTATAGAACCTATACGAAAATACATAAAAATCTATCAATTATGCATCAAAATTTAAAAACAATTTCCTTAAAAAAGTCGCTAATTTGTCCATTTAAAATACTAACTCACCTTAATCATTCCCAATATCATTGAATCAAACAGATAATTACGAGTGTATTCACATTAATTTACCTATCTAATCGCTTCGAATAAAATTAGATTCCAAGCCCATTTATTCGAATCAAAATCTAGATTAACTGTGTATTTGAATATCTGCAGGTAAAGAAAATTGATAGACCATCCTTTCTTCGATCGTCTTTGATCGATCGGCCATTCTACCTCGTAAAATGGATCTTTTCAGCTGTCACAGTGCTGAGCCGCAGAATTAAACTGGACAGTATGGAAGGCTAGTTAAGTATAGGAAAGCTAAATAATAATGCAGCCTGCACAATAGCTTGATGGAATCGAGTGATACACAATAGCCAGGAGTTTGGTAGGTATATTTTATGGGCTAGTTATGGGATGTTGTGTATGGGTCTTTCAGGATTTTGTTTATATCTTGTTGTATGAAATTGAAGTGCAAAATTTTCTAGTCGGTGTATTTAAAGCTAGATAATGTAGCAGAAGTTTCTTTGTTGATACGGCTGTAGTTAATAATACAAAAAAGGGTAATTTTAAATTATCTAGCTAAACTCCGTAGACGCGATTGGTATCGACATCGAAACACGATAAAATAAAAAATAAGAAGAGTTGAAGTTATTTTGTAAAGAAAAATAGGTTTATTGGTCTTTTGTTCAGGTTTTTTTTTGGTTTTGGGAGGTCAACGACCGCTGTTAGTGTTGTCACTTTGAAGTATGAGTTGAGGAAATATGCATTCTTTTGTTTTATCATGTTTATAGTAATCGATACCCATCATGTCTGCGGATTTTCGCTACCCTATTTAATTTGGCCCTGTATAGGCATACCTAGGCGAAAGTTATCGGAGAAACCCTCACATTAATTAATATTATTAAAGGTATGTAAATGTTGTCAGAATGTCGGCAACTCGTATCACCTGCCTGTCACGGCTGACACACGAATGTCTCGACATCCGACCAGCTATAACCGACATCACCTTTTTAACAAAAAAACTTTGAGATTGTCGCTTCATTTGTTTCTACATACTTTGAGGATTTAAAAACGGTTTCTAAATACGGTAAAGACCAAAAAAAAAATTTAATCAAGAACTTTATTTTAGTCGCTTATTGGTTATCTGTGATTGAAATTGTATCATGTTCACATTAGTTGGGTGAAAAATGCTGTCTATTTTTGGACTAAGAAAGAATTGGAGATACTTTTTTTTAAATATTTTTGACAAAGGAAAGTAAGATGTCGAAGTCTGTCTGGGTGTCTTTTGACTTTTTAAAGCATACTATAAAATTATCTAAACGACATTTTCTTGTATTCTTCCAAAACATACCTACCTAACTCTTTATTTACTGCATTTGGGTAAAACGGTCCTTACAACCAGCGGTCATCTGCGCGTGCGCTTGACACTTTTCCACTCGTTAGAGGTTCGTTATTTGTTTGTTGTCAGTCTGTCTGTTCGTCTGTCACTGTGTTGCGTCCCTACAATTGGTTGCCGCACAAAGCGGCGAAATGTGGTCCAAGGAAGAGCGAAGTTATTGCATGAAGCTTGTTTTATCATACTGTGACATCACGTGTCATCACTGTTACTATGATAGAAATTAAAGTATTATTTTTTCCTTTTAGATGACAAGCACGTTCATTGATGTAAAAAACGCAATTCAATTAAGGCGCAGATATACGACTTCTGATGATTTTAAATTCAACATCACGTCTAATCGACCAGACTGATTTCTTTGAAAAAAATAAATGTTATACTAGACCATTTGCGTCGTAATTTGATATAGTGAATATTTGCAATTATATTTTTTTAACATAGTGTAATTAATTTGTAAAGTAATGTCTACCGCGGACATAAAAACGATAATCACGCCAACACTATCGGGTGTATTTTCATAAAACTTTTACCATATAAAAGACAATTTAATTCCCCGAATTTTAGTATACGGTTTTTATTTGTTTGGTGTTTGATAAATCAACAATAGATGATTGTTTCATATTTTGCAATAAATTACCAGCGTTGTATCATCGCGCTTCTCTTTCTTTTCTATGCAGTCCGATAGTGACCGCGGTTTAGGTCATGTAGTCGCCTTAAAATACTAAGCATCACCAAGAAAAAAAAAATTGCATTATGAAGCTAATGAAAACCTTTGGGTTCTCATGAAAATATCTAATCTAACAAGCAATATATTACTAACCTTATTGTCTAACTGTAGGGCAAAGGGCTCCCTTTTCCGTACAATTTTGTCGTTTGATAGTGCCGGTCAGTCCCTTCGGTAGGAAAGCCCGTCCCGCCATCCTCGTCTCGGCCTGCCGCAGTGGCATGCACATGAACACAAAAATAAGTAAAATAGTTTTCCAGACCAAAGAATCAACTATGTTTGAAGCGGTCGCGGTACAAATTGCATAGGTTCGCAACTTGGACCAAACAATTTGAGTAACAAGGAGCCAATAAGATTGGTGGTTGTCTCAAATCAGAATGTGATTTGCGTTTGTCAGCACCACCACCGACTGACACATGGTCAGCCATTGTACACTTTGTTTTATATGAAGTAAGTTTAATTATGCTTCAGAAACAGTTAAAAACTGAAAATTGTTATTTATAATGTAGCAATAGCAAAATAGCCTTGAGCTGGTCGACACTTCACGTGACCAGAGGACTGGGTCGTTCTTTGGCCAAAGAATTAGCATTGCCATTCAACGTGGCAATGCTGCCAGTCTTCTGGGCAAGTTCCGGATGACGGCAATGCGGACAAGTATTTCGACGCCTAAGTATCCTTTGTTTTTGTATTTATTTGTATCGTAAATTAGTTCGTAATTTAATTTATTATCTAAAGAGAAATAATTTACGCAATAAAAGAAAACAAAATATACCTACTTTACAAGCCTTAAGCTAAATAACTTCGTATTTTAAAATGATTCCGTCAAAGATGGATGGCGGACCCACGAGCTCGCGAAAGGTTGTATTTTTTTTTTAAGAACATGTCTGATTTTTTTAACATTGAAATTGCGCAATTTTAGTGATCATGTTGACAGTTTTATAATAATAGTATTGGGTTATTAATTGCCGTCCGATTTCTGTGAACAACGGCCATTATAAAAATAGATCATGCCAGAGCCATAAAGTCGTAATAAAAACAGGTGGCGTATTCATTGCATGTCTCCTTAAGACCTTAGATATTTATGACATGGGAAATGAAGCAGCTGACACTGATACACAATCTTTTAGATGTCTTTCTTTCATTTCTGGCTGGTAGAGATTTTAATGTTGTCACAATTTGAGAAATTATTACTAAATAATCTTCAGTTTCATTACGAGTACCTATCGTTCTTCATATTATTATGTTCGTGTAACTACCCATCAAGTATTAACATTAATTTTCATTTCTCGTGATATGTGAATTGTATTATTTTTGAGGAATAATATATATCTAATAATTTATTCACATAAAAAATACACAAGACCTATGAAGTCCTTGACTCCTGAGCATGGTTCAAACACCCGTGTTACAGGAATAAATGTCTTAAACCGTAATCTGTATGACGATATATTATTTTTGGTGGTTTATATGAATTATTAAAAATAAAATATTGAAATAATTTCTATTAAATATCTCAGGCATTAAGTCCCCGGGGCAGCGGGATTGTCCGAAAGTGTTACCGCTGCCCCGGAACATAAAGGGCTAAGGAAGGAACACGGATGGGTTTTAGTCAGTAAGAGTCTGACACTCCCTTCCGCTCCACCCAGAGCGGGGGGGTCATTTGATGATTTCCCATCCTTATAAAAAAAAAAGGCATTAAGTCCGCCTTTGTACAGTACTTTTTACCTGTGCCTAAAGTTTTAATAAATAAATAAATTAATAAAATCCTTGTTTTTTTATTTTGCGTTAAAAAAGTTTAATCTTACTGAGTTAGGATGATAATGCGAGAGAGATAATATAGATTAATTGGATCTGGTAGGAAAAAACTCCAACTGAGCACATAATAACTGCAATAACTTAGATCATTAACAATCGAAGAAACTGGTCAACAATTAACGGATCCAGGTGACCGGCAGGATTTTAAATCAATTTAGTTAATCAAATTAAATAATTAAGAAGATTAAGGATTAATACCTGTCATAAAAAAGTTGCTGAATCGTACCAAATAAAGCTGTTAATTTTTAAGCTATTATTTAACTGCCGGGCATCCTGTCTAAGACCTAATAAATTATTCTAACCATACGAGTTAATGTATTAATGTGGAATAAAATATATTTATCCGGAATAAATTGATACAAGCTTTTACGATACCATATTGCTTTTATAATCTCATTAAAAAACTTATTGGTGGCCGGTGCGTGTGCGCGCCTGTCGTATGCACCTGCCCTAATAAGGGTTTTAAAAATCGGTTAAAAACGGTCTTCGTTTGCAATTACTGGTGTGATAGTGAAATACATTTCGATAGTAGTCTGTGTTAATGTCTTTTTTTTTGTAATGTTTCTATGTCGCTTTTTTTATAAGTCTGCAGAGTTCCTCTTGCAGAGTTACTGCCTTTTCACGACAGTACCTAACTCTGTTAAAGGCTGAAAACAAATAGTTTCTTCTCACATAATATTGACACTCCAAGAATTTCTTTGTCCTTTTTATAAACTATTTATTTTCTATGCGTTTGCGAAATATTGTGTCATCATGTTATCTGTTAATTTGTTATTACTACAACAACACCCAATGTCTAATATTATTTATTTAGAGTAATTAATTAATTAATTACATGCGGGTGTTGCTTACGTTTGGCGGATGATCTTGAGATAAATACAGCAGTATTTTCAACGTTATTTATAAGTATATTTCTTGCAATGAGAGAAGCTTGTGGCTAAGAAATAATATCCTCATGGTTCGATCGATCAGGTTAAGCTTCGTTTGCCGCGGTTGATCCCTGGATGGGTGCCCATCTTTACATACCAAGACCCCTACGTGCCTCGGAAAGCACGTTAAGCCGTTGGTCCCGGCTGTCTTTCGTAGATCTTTGACAGTCGTTACGGGTTGTAAGAAGCCCGAAAGTCTGACAACTAGTCTTACAAAGGGGTATCGTATTACCCATACAGGTTGTGGAGGTCGCTCCATGTAAAATAATGGTATTCAGCTACATCCGGTTAAACTGGAAGCCGACCCCAACATATGGAAATTGGGAAAAGGATAGGCAGATGATGATTACTTGCAATGTGTATCGCTATAGGTAACTACCTACTAATGAGAGATGACAATAAAAAAAAAGCTAACCATTTAATCATAACCTGCCTGACACACCAAAATTGACCGGTATAGTTAATTGAAATAAAAACAAGCCACATTGGTTTGGCGAGAGTAACATTCCAACCAAGATAATTAGGCCCACATATTACACAAGTATCAAAACCATAATTCCACTTGTTTTAACAGGAAGTCGGTTTAATGAATTTTTATTGCTTACCGAAGACTTTCGAATAATGAAATCTGGGCGTTATATGACGACTAGTTTAGTTTATGTCTATATCTGTCCACTTTGACGTCTGCCGTCCATTTCGTTTGAACATATTATAGTCCAAGAGACAGGGGCTTCTGAAATTACTATATTAAATAAGTGATAAATGTTTTTATTTAATAAGATTTTTAATACGTTTAAATGGGGACTCTGCCAATGAAATTAAATTAAAAAGGTAATTTTCGCCGTGATCACCATGCCTGAAAATTAGATAGGTACCTAATGGTAGCTTTACAAAGTAATTACTACAAAAAGTAACCTGCTTATTTCTAGTAACGGATTTCTCAGTGACTCATAAGTTTTTAAAATTCTAAGCGGTAAACTTAAAAGAACATATCTATTAAATAGACTAGACCTATAATTGTACCCCCTTTTTCTCTTTTTTTTCTTGTCTTTTTATATATGTGTGTACTGAAATTATTAAATAAATCAATAAAAAATAAATAAATAAAATAAAATAAAAACAAAAAATAAAATAAAATCTTTTTTAATCAGACAATATTTTGCCCATAATGTTGTTAGTAGGTAGTACAACTTATAAACTATGTTAAATAATTATCAATAAATAAGAAAAATAAAAATTATTTATAGCACACACAGTAGTGCCTTATGCTACTGTGTGTGCTATTAGGAACACATTTGAATGAATTCAAAAGTAACATAAAATTTAAATATAGGATTATAATTATTATTGCCATTTAAAGAACGTGAACCATCTATATACTATTCTATGACTTACGTGTCCATTTTATACTTCAAAACACACACCTAATAATCGTTGACGGATTACATCGATAACATGTTTTTTCATCTAGCCGTCTCCGAGCCTACTCAAGTAATTAATAAGACAGCAAGTTGACAATTTAAACTGGTACAGTTTTTTTAATATATTGGTTCTAAATTAGGGTCCAATCGTCCGTATGCATATAAAACAAGCTTCGGAGCGAACCGTTATAGTAAATCGTCTTAATAAATATTGTACTCATGTCGTAATTCCATCATATTTAGGTTTTATTTGTAGGTAAAAAGTATCAATAACTAAAAAAGTCATTTTTCTTTGAAGCTAAAAAAACTCGACTTTTCTCGCTGTCGCTAAAAACTAGCACTATAGCTCTGTCTCGCTTAGGGTCACAGCACTATGCTGAGCGATCACAGTTTTGCGTGGATGTGTCGCATAATTATTTTCTCCCAAATTTTTATTACACGGCTGCCCAAAAAGGAGTGTAATGTAATGTATTTTAAATGCCTGAACAGATTTAGATGTATGGGGTATCGTTAGAATCCTTACATCGTCCCGAGTGACACCGGCTATATTAAAAAAAATAACAATATAGCGGCAGTATGGCTCCATTTTGAAAAGTGGAAAAAACTTAATTAAGTATGTGTTTATGGTTTTTTTTTGCTTCATGTAAAACCAAATAAAAATATTGTCTTTCTTTATTTTTTTCTTTCAATCTTGTCTAATTACATCAAATGTATTACTTGTCGAATTGATAAGGTAGAGTGCAAATATTCTGAGCCTGTTTCAAAATATCTGAGTATTGGCTTATCTCTAAGATAAATTCAGGAATGCAATCTAATTTGTATTAAATTATCTGCCAAATAAGTTAAACGGAACTTTCGCAGCCCGCAGCTGATGAAATAAGGCCCTAAGCGCTAGCTAGCTTCTAGTTTCATCTTTCTGACTAACCAACTCACAAGTGCTTGTAAATGATTTAATTGAAACAAAAATGCTTTGAGTTTTAAAGTTATCATAACAAAAGTATCAAATCAATATTGTTACTCAAATATGTTTTTTTTTTTAATTTCTAATCCCATTTTTATTAGACGTGTACCTATAGTGATGTACCATAGATGTGTAGAAATTGTGTTTTTATTAACACAACTACTTTGGATTATATTTCTTAACGTTCCTAACGTTCTTAGAAATAATCCGTGAAAAAAGTTTCACTTAATTGCGGTGTTTGATTGTTTTTTTTTTAAATATCAATCTATCAAGCAGGATTAGTTGCGAATAATTTGGAACTTGATTAAAACGTCTTATACGAATGTACCCCCCCCCCCCCTTCGCACGGGTGCAATGGCAACATGTCAAACCATCGAGAATTTAGTGCAATGTGTAGTGTATTGTAAACACATAAACCTTCCGGAATAAAGTCTCTGATTGGTAAAAAAACCGTAACTAAATCCGTTGCGTAGTTAAGGACGACATCATCACCACACAGACAGACAATTTACAATTTGTATAGAGACCTAGAGATATAGATGTATATATATATATATATCTACGAGTATCTTAATATATAAAATTCTCGTGTCACAATGTTAGTTACCATAACCTCGGAAACGGCTTGACCGATTTTTATGAAATTTTATATGCATATTCAGTAGGTTTGAGAATCGGCTATTATCTATTTTTCATACCCCTAAATCGAAACTTACGCGGGTGAAACCGCGGGGCGCAGCTAGTATTATGTAATATTCATATTCGTATGAAACGCTTACTTAGT
This sequence comes from Gortyna flavago, assembly GCA_963669345.1. Lineage (NCBI taxonomy): Eukaryota > Metazoa > Arthropoda > Insecta > Lepidoptera > Noctuidae > Gortyna > Gortyna flavago. Next base: position 16,479,897 of record OY770129.1, read on the forward strand.
GAAGCAAAGTCAATCTGTAATCTTGCTCTTCCTATAACTACCTTTTCACACGATGCTTCCATATTTCTGCAACAAGATCCGTCTCAGCATTATCTTGTCAAAAGATCACCGAAGTTATAGCTCAATTGTAAATTCGTTGTAATCTCAAAATCAATAACTTATACATTTTAATGTTTTACAAAATGAAAGAGGCACGTTTGTATGGGTTTGTTTACGGTCTGATAGCAAATGTATGAGAATGGTTCGATTTATGAGAAACTGGGTATTTGTAGCATTATTTGTACGAATCGGCTCGTTTGATGTCACAGGAAAGTTGCGTAGTTTTATGTATTACAAGGGTTTTATCGCGATCCTATGATCGCGGCTGTTTTCTGTTTATGTACCGCTTGGAGTACCGTATTAATAAATGGATCTCATTTAAGAGTTCCTTCTTAAGTGTCGAGTTAATGTCTCTTAAGATGTAGATTTAATTTTATGTATTATATTGGATATTTTTCTTCAAACTTCGAAAACTTTTGGTAAGAAGAAGACAATCTTTTGCTAGCTGTAGTGGGACTGGGCTGGCCACGTGTGACGTATGCCCAATGGACTGTGGGCAAAATAATCACTACGTGGAGTCCTGACAGCCTGAAGATGTCGGGATGAGCTGGAGAAGACAAAAGAATAGTAGTCCACTTTAGCCCTGGATCGGAAGAGCTGGAAGTCATAGGGAGAGGCTATTGGCCAGCAGTGGGATGATCCAGGCTTACAGTAACAGTAAGAATAAGAAAGAGTTACCAATTGTAATAGTGAGGTTTGTTCAACGCATTAAACAATTTCGAGTCTCGTCTGACATAAATTGGCAGCAGATTAGTAAGTGGTACAGCAAAAACTTAATCTAAATTACTCACCTTCAACATTAAAGTGGCACATGGCGAATCCAAGCAAAAAAAAAAACAAATCAAATAACAGATGTTCAAAACAATTTCGCCTTACGATCATCAGTAGCTCATTTCATTTACATTATAATTGCACAAACGAACCGGGTGCATTTTTTCTGAATTACAGTGTACACGTTAACCGCCGTACATCGCGTGACAATTGTCAGCCAGCAATACACTTGATTTACAAATAATTGACCCAATGTTGTAAAGAACAATCATAATTCATTTTAATCAACCACAGACGCGTGCGCCATCTTGGATTTATATAGGTTTTTTATAGTGTAAAGAAATGCGTGCAGCTAATATTTTCCGCTTCAGTTGACTGTTGTGTGTAAAAAAACCTTTTGCAGATGTGTCAATTATGGTGATGATTTTCCTTGTAATGTCATTCAGTGATTATGGGCTATTGTTATGAGATTTTGTCACGGTAGATTGATATTTACTTACTTTTGCTTTAATACTTGGGTGTTGTTTTGTATAATTGCTACTGTATAATGTGGAGTACGTACATGATCTGTTAAGGTCACTTCATGATCTTGATTAGGTACATCCGGATCTGTATTAGCCAAGTAATGATTAGCTGCTGGTTTGTTTTAAGCTAGTTTGAGTTATTACAATGATCGTAAAAAAAAATATGATATTTTCTGAAAAGTTGTTAAACTATTTTTTTATTTAATGGTAAAGGCTCTCTTTGATCTTTGCCGATCGCTTGTTTTTTTGTAGCCATGTAGTTTATTCTGTACAACCACTGAAAGGGTAGACTCTTTTCCATCATTTCGTATCTTATACAATGTGGAGACGTCAATACGACAATAATTCAATTAATTTCAACTTCATATATAGGTATAGTGACGTTCCCAGGCTGCATACAAAAATTCAACCAAATATACCCAATAGTTTAGTCATGACTATTTTTAGTCAAATAATGGCAAAACCCATAGTTAGCTAGCTCATCACTACTATTTAGTTTGTTTGAAAAAAATCATTTTTTTTATTTCGATATTAGGATTTATTTGATGGTTCCAAAATACGCTTATGCATTAGTGTTGCCAGTGTTATTGTCTCCATATTGCATAAAATTTATTTCTCACTTTAACATAGTGTAAAACCAATTCTCTCAATGTAACATTTAGGGACCAGTTCTGTCACAAACACTATTAATAAAAAGCTAATAATTAATAATACCACGAGTATGTCTCGCCTTCAGATAACACGCGACAACTCTAAAATGAATATTCAAGAACTTGTTAATACCTTTGGCTGCCATTCAATGTGCCTAAAATGATTAATATAAGCCAATATGTTGATCAAAATCAAACTCTAAATTAAAAAGGAGAAGGTTCAATTTCGCTTGTGAACAGTTAGTAAACAGCCCTTATCAGCCGCCCACGCATACTGTATCGATCTTTTTTTAATTTGATGTCGTAATTATGGAGTTTGTATGATATTAATTTATTAGGAGGCGCCGTGTTTAAATAATTTTTGGGCTTCCGTTGTACACAAATTATTTTAACTAATATAAAACATTGTTTTTTATATCTGGAAAAATCTAGAGTAAATTAATAAGTAGGTACATAATTAGATAGAGATGGAAATAATAAAACAGCAAATTTCTTAAAATAAAAATTAACACCGCAGAACTACACAAAATGCCTTACAAGGCGACTATCAGAAACAAAAATCAATAGATATTTCTCAAACCAACGTCAGTAATTCAGAGATTACTTTCATCCATACCTGTCAAAACCCTTTTGGCTTTACCGCAGATCGATCAAAACTAGTTCCACCTTCGTTTCTGCCTACCCCATGCACCATACACGTACATAAACAAGTCCATTCATTCCAGAGATTAAACGTTCATGTTTAAAAAGAAAAATAACGCGGGACCGGCACAGCGGCAGATTGCATCTGTGGACCGTCTGCACATCAATCATTCTTTATCGTTCTTTTGCCGTGGACTGTACTGATTAAATTATTCCACGGAGGTGACTTAATGAAATAACCTGGTTAGGGAGGATTCACACTGCGGTGGCTGGGACTCACAACTCTGCCTAGGGCGCGACAAAGATACGCTATTTTCTACATTGTTTACGACTGTTTTTTTACACAAAGCGGCTATTTTGCAACATGGCAAAAAATTACGACAGCGTTTAAAATGGAGCAATATTAAACTGTCTTATGAAGGATGTGCTAGGTACTCCGTAAAGTTCAAATTTTAATCCTTTTTTTGCTAATTGTAGGTCTGTGTCAGGTTGTATGTTGATTAAAATATAATATTATTTCATGAAATAGTCCTTCTTCAATAGGATTATATGAACTTAGGAGGGTTGTATTGATGATTTTAATACCCAATTATAAATCTGTAAATGCATACTTGATACACGCGCAAATCATATTTTGTTAAATATTTAACCTGATACTGAACATTTTTATTTGCACAGCTACGCTGGCACTTTCCCCTTAAGGGCGCTACTACTCCACTCTCAGTCTGACAATTAATATTCATTATGTCAAATTAGAGCCATAAATATAATACCTACACCGAAGTCGATAACTGCATGCACCAGCCAGTCCAGTATAGACAAACACTAACTAACTCAAACTCACAATCAGCGACCATTCATACACCCCATTCATTCATAAACAGCTTAAATCACCTTTTGTACACAATCTAACAGTAAACTTAATAAATAGTAGCATTGCTCTAGCCACAAATCATGGCCCGCAGTGTACCTTATTACATCAAGTTATGAACACGCAAACACACAATTGTGTACACAGCAACATCGCACATCATGGCGGCACAGGTAATAAATATGCATACATTGTCAATTAATAGCCTATATTAAATTAATGGCCGCTTGCTATTTAGAAATGAAACGGTTAAAGGATAAAAGAGCTGAAGGGTTCTGCACCTGTTTGAGATTGATAAGTTTTTAAGTGAAGATGTGTGATAAAGTCTAACGTGAAGCGCCTTTTATAGGGTGAGCCGTTATCCGAAAAACACGACCACTTAATTTTTGCGCTTCGACATTTATACTAAGATTTTTAGAACATTACACCGATTCTGATACGAAGTAAAATGATTTACCGTATAGAATATAGAAACAATCGTGCTTATATTTTATGTGTGTGCTGCTGCTTGTCACGTTTTGTAATTTTTTTTTTATTTAGTCATCTTCAATTTCATATTTTCTCCGCCATTCAAATCCAAATTCTAAACACTTGTGGAATCCAAAACTGCCAGCAATAAACCAAGTGAGCCCGTTTCGAATTACGAATAAAGGAGTCATAATAACAGAGCCCTCTAAGATATACTATGTACCAATTAGTTAACTTCTTGTCTTGACAACGGATTGGCCGACACCACAATATTGATTAACTGAAGCTCCAGATAATTGGCTATGTGGTTATTAATTAGTTCCCCTTTGAATATATTAATATTTATAGGTAATTTTGTGATAGTACCGAGATCATAACTCTGTTAGTTTATTTTTGAAACGGGTTCTGCTTTGGGTTTTCGATTAGGGAATCAATCGTCTAGTGGTAAATCATGCGAGACCGGCACAGCTTCTGTGCATCGGGTTGGAAATAAGTGAGATATATTGGCTGGGAACGACCACATTAAAATAATATTATTATACAGTTTCAAATTGAACTCAATAATTAGCAATTGCTACGCCTTTCGCTGTTTTGATAAATGTGAGATTTAATCCCCGTTTGGGAATCTGTACGTGCGTGAAAAACTACTTTGAGAATGTTAATAGATAACAGTCGGTTGTGTACTTTTTTGCACCTACGCGTATTCAGACTACGGCCGAGAAATAAACGTTAACGAGATCAATACCGAAATACCTTCTCAGGTTATTTCGCAACAATTTATTTAGCTAAATTACCGAAGCACACCGTATTTGCATTCGATTTCCATAACGCGGCACAGGCGTATCGAGCGGCCATACGTCACTGTAACCACGAGATATAGCCCAAACGGACTGCTTGATCGATTGTGCGATTCGGACATCGAGAATTTTACGGTATTGATACGTTGTTAATTTTATTTTGTTATAGTTGGGGTGATGTTTAAATATGGCTTGTAATTATGTTTGTTTTTAAGGACGATTGGACATCATTTATCATTTTCATGGTTATTTATTATAGTTACAAATGGTTTTGTCATTGGTGGCTTTCGTGTGACATCTTCAACGAAAAACAGAAAACACAGTGCGATCACTTTTATTACACTTTAGCCTGGATGACAGTTTATTAAGACAATCACACAAAATAACTGGAAAAGTTAAACAAAAAACTCATCCATTTAAATAACCACAAAAAAGTAGAGAATATTTCGTTAAAACAACTGAATATTTTACAATATCGTACCAATATCGTTTGTCATAAATAATCCCCGCTCCTTCATTATCGGAGTTCAGATGAGACGGCCGGTTTTTTGCCAACATCGTGATTTATCCAAAGGAAATTGTCAGACAACTAATGGCTCTTTGTTTATTGATTTATATGTTGCAATATTCGGTAGCGAGAAGGGTCGGTATAATATCGGTACTCTTTTTTTTCCCCGCCTGATTGAGCTACTGCATAATCCGCCCACGAGAAATAAGCAATTACGATCATTCATAGCCCAACCCATCGTAGCCTTTTTAATTTAGACGCATAAACAAAATTACAGGGTTCGTAGATTGGTGTGAATTAGCGAGTAAAAATTTAATGGGAATGCTTCTAGGATGAGTCTTTATTATGTTATTTTTTTGAGGTTGGTGTACAGGAAATTATTTTAGAATTAATTAAAGTTTTTGATATATTGTTTTGGGGAGACGATAATAAAGTTTGGAACAATAAGATTTGAAAAGCTTGATTGTTTGGTAGCTGAGTTTTATGGCACACAATAGTCCTATGATTTCGAATCATGTATCACGGTAAGACAGAGATAATTTGCGGTGATATAGGACGATTGAAAAATCTTGACTTTTACAGTCACAGAGCATTCAAATTTACCAGTTTTTTGATTAGTCCGGTACCGAATATATATTGCCACAATAACACTAGACATATATTCTCATTTCACATACATAATTACCCTGTTTACCCTGCCAACAAATACAAGTGTAAACAAACTACATTTCACGAGTGCTGACCAATGTAGAGCGATATTATTTAGTCACGATCATTTGAATGTCTTGCGAACATAACATTTTATAATGATTTATTTTTTACAAAGTATAAAAAAGTAATAAAGCTCCCGTTACTAAGCTGTTTTAGATCTTTTAATTAATTGATTGCATTTTAAATACAGTTACTTACTTAAAATTTTGTTACATAAAATTTATGGTATTACAACTTTCTCTTTAAATGTCGTGAAAAATGCTCTAAAATGATACTTACACATTATAAATGTTGAAGCAATTAATGAAGGAGATAACGTGGCAAATTAGGAAAGAGGTAATTAAAAGTCTTGTTTTGAAGTTTTATGTCAATTCCGAAATCATGTGTGTAATTCATTATTTGATTAACAAGATTATTCGTCTGATTGAAACGGTATTAATACTGTCATTTTCTTATTATTAAATTAGGAAAGAGGTAGCAAAAGTTTTGTTTCGAAGTATTGAAACCATGTGTAGTCAATTATTTGATTCACAATTAATCTGACAGTCACTTAACATAATATTTAGCTTTAATTTGTTGCCGCTGTACCGGATACAAATAAAATCCTTCAGACAATTTGATACGCTGTTCCAGAATCCAACACACGAGAGCATCAGACAGTCCGACCACAAAATAAATGCCGTCCAGAAATCTACGGCTAAAAGTATTTTGAATGTCCAAATTGAATGTTTTGGTGACCACAAATTATTTTGACTGTTCCTTCCATAAAAACAAATGGTCATTTAGTAGCATGGGAAGCAATGACGATATGGTATTCAATTTATTCTTCACGCTCACTGTTTTACGGATCATCAGCAGTGTGATTTGGTTTGAAGTCGTTTCATTTTGTTGCGGCTAAGTTGAAAGGGTTATTATATTTTCGTGTTTGTTGGTCTAGAGTGCCTTAGTACTGTTTAATTTAATTAATTTTTCACTTTTCATGCTCTAAAAGTTTTTCTTTATGTTGTGCGTAGGCGACACAAAGTCGCTTGTTATGCTCTAGTGCATAAAGCTTTTTTTCTAAGACTAAGATAATGAGGCCCAACAGCTACACGCACAATAAAATGTCGCAGATTAAAGTCGTTATTTTATTTCATTTGCTTAAATTTATATCACTTTCGTGTTTTCTATCGTTAATTTAATAAAACCGGATTACATAGTTGTCATTTATTATTTAAAAACGCAAAGAAAGGTTTTTATGACTTGGCAGTACGAAGTAGTAGTCGAATGACACGTTTTGAAAATAAAAAAAAACTTTTCAAAGTCTCTTCTTCAATTTTGCAACATTTTTATACTTTATGCCTGTTTAATTTTCTCGCAATCGAAGTTAAAAGTAGAGTGTATAACTCGGCCATAAACGAGCTATTTTACCCTTCGACTTAACTAACCATTAAACGTCTCGGGGTAAAATGGCTTCTTTTATGCACTAGTTGTATACATAATTAAGAACAATTTACATAGAATTTAGGATCATCCCATTTCTACTCTAGTCTACAAAATAGGTGTCTGCATAATGTAACTAGAATATTAACGATGGATTGATGGTTCAATCACCTACTTTGTACAAGCATATCAACATTGCGACAAAATATAGGATATTCTCAGCAACTCATAAAGAACCTACATCTTTACATTTCTTTTACGAATGTCATGTAGCGACAATCGAGGCGCTCGTGCGCACATTACCACCGAGCCTAATGTCACGTAATGATATCAACATTGCGACAAAATATAGGATATTCTCAGCAACTCATAAAGAACCTACATCTTTACATTTCTTTTACGAATGTCATGTAGCGACAATCGAGGCGCTCGTGCGTACATTACCACAGAGCCTAATGTCACGTAATGACTGCTTCGTAACGCGTGTTAGGCTGCGCGCATACTGGCGACTAATGCCACCGCGGTTAGTGACGGGCTCATTAAGAGTGCGACAAAAAGTATTACGTTTTATAGTAGCGTTATTGTGAGCTGAAGTTTTAGTAGTGCTTTTGGAATCTTTAAGTGATGTTTTAGACTTTTTCTTATAATTGAATCTGAATGTTTAAGCTTAAAGGTTCTTACATACTAATACAGAAACATGTTCTTGGATATTGTAGATCGTTATGCTTATGTAGCAAACTTTCTGTGAAAACTTACGAATTTTTTTGATGCTTACATTAACTCGTACTAACGTATTCTTTAATGTTGCGTCCATTCATCATCATCATAAACAGTCTATAATGTTCACGCTACTGGGACTCAGGCCTTCTCTTTTCCAGAGGGACTATAAACTACCACGCGGGTCCAGTGCGGGATGGTAGATGTCACATGTCTTAGATTTTTTGGTTCTAGTCATGCCGGTTTCCTCATGACGTTTTCCATCACCATTTTGAGAGCAGTGGTGATAAAATTATGTTTGCAAAGTACCCACGACTCGTAAGTCGGGCCCCCACCGGCCACCACTGCTCATATTTTTCATATCAAGAGAGAATTACAATTGCATGCCAAAATTATCATTTATTTTAGGTAACTTACCTTTGGATGCTGAAGCTTTATTAAATGCCTAACAAATATCAAAACTCATTGAACCACATTGGCTGAACCCAACAGGTTTGAGCCAGCATCCTTCATTATAAATTCATTTGCGCGCAATGTGCGATGTCATGACTTTGATTATTGCCCGTGATGAGTATTATTAGGTCTTTTATTGTTTAAATGTATTGGTTTTCTTTTTTTATTGGGTTACTATTGTGAGTCGGAGTCTGAAATAGAAGTATTGATATGGAACTAATACAATCGTTTTAGTAATTGTTTTTGTTGTATCGGCTGCCAAAACTTTTGGGACAACTCTGTTCTGATGGTGTGCATACATGGGCTAAATTCTTAACAATACAACCTCAATGTTTTGCTGCAAATTGCTCGACATTGCCGAGACTCCATGTTTAACACACTTGCCAAGAATTGCGCAATTTATTGCCCGTATAAGCGCATCTTTAGGATACCGAACTTTATACAAGATAAATTATATTTAAGCGTCATTCTTGCCAAATGGATTCAATTTCGGATTATTTATATCCTTTCTTTTCTATGAAGTGAAATTCCTAATATATTACAGAACTATCATGACCAGGACCACTGTCGTTCAATATTGCTTCCTGTAAATCGTTTCCAACATTACCTATACGTATGACTTGCATTTCATCTAATGGCTTTCCTGGACGTATGAAGCCCGTTCTAAGACATGCTTGTTTCTTAGCAGTCATTCGACATCGACTGGAGATGTTACATGTATTGACTTATCTGCCTATCTTTGATGAATGTGTAGGACACAGTCAGTGTTTGTTTTCAGATGCTTATTTTTACTTTTGATATTTACTTTTATATGTTTTACTTCGTCATACATTTATTTATTCGTATATTCTGCTTTAATCAAAAAAGAAACGACTCCTAGCCACATAAAATATGTTTTTTTTGTAAACTTATCCCATTAGTAACAATAGATGTGTAAGGTTAAGTCATACAACAAGTATCTTTTTACTTAGTTTAGGAGCTGTCAGCTGTTCAAACTGCTTTTGACCACCACTACCACCACTTGTACAATCATGTTTTGTGTATGACTAACTTTAAGTACGAGTAAGGAAAACAGTGTTCAACTGTCACAAAAAACAAGCAGTCCTATAATTTCAGCTTTGGTGTCAACATCTGAAAACACCAGCAAAATAATCCAAGAAACCCCACAAAAAATTCATCATTTCAAAATCTCACCAACAACCTTCTTCCACAGGAGAAACCTCATAAATGCAGCCTCTGCTCCAAGTCGTTCCCGACCCCAGGGGACCTCAAGTCCCACATGTACGTCCACAGCGGATCCTGGCCTTACAAGTGCCACATCTGCTCTAGAGGGTTCTCTAAGCACACCAACCTGAAGAACCATCTATTCTTGCATACTGGTAAGTTATTTATTCTATTATTTGCCATCTTTTCTTTTCTAACAGAAAAGAGGCCTGGTGCTCCAGCAGTGGGAACACTAAAGGCAGATTATGCACCATTTTTTCTACATGACCTGTGAATTACCTGAAAAATTGCTAGGTAAATGGAAAAACAAAAGAACTTGGTTGTGTACTATACTTGGCAGTTAGAAAATATAACTATGTAGAGTCTGATACATGCATGCCTACTATAGATCTCCACGATGATAATGATAACATTCAGAATGATTTATCAAGTCATGTAGCAGAGTAGCAATAGCAAGCCTCTCCAAAAGCTCAGGTAAAGGCCTCCCCTTGTTTCTTCCAAACCTGCCTGTCTTGTGCGATCTCTGGCCATGTTTGCCCTGCAAATGATATTAGATTGTCACATCACCTTCGCCTTGGTCTACCTCGACGGCGATGTCCTGCCTCAGGCGTCTAGTGAGTGACGATCTTCGCCCATCTCTCCGGGTGAATTCGTGAGAAGTGTCTGGCCCACTCTCACTTCAGGTAAAAATCGAAAAGTATAAATAAGAAGGGTAATGTCGTACGGAATCAAATGAATATGGTATAATTTTAGCTGAATTGTTCTTTTGAACCTTGAACTACAGTTGATTGTGATTTTATTTTAATATTTTTTTCTTTTATTACAGCCAAACATCAAAGGAACAGTGCGAGGGATGCCACCTGAATTGAGAAAATAAAGTTTATGTTTACATTTACAACAAAATTATTGATGTAAAGTTACATTCTTTTTTTACATTTAAGACCTTATACGTCTTACAAAACATAAAAGTGTGATATTAGACTAATTATTTTTTAAGTGTTATCTATTTAAGTTGTATTTATGATTTGCTTATTTTACTTAGGATATAAAAAGATGGGATTGATAAAAATTGAAGTATTGGGGGCTTTTCTAAATTTTTAAGATTTTTTGTACGTGTATGTAAATTCAACTTTATTATACCTACGGTTTTTATGAACTTATTTTTGGGGTGTAAAGTATGTTAAATTAATTTATGTTAGCGTTTTGGATGAAATAAATAAGCATAATCAATATACGAAAACGTCTGTAGAATAGCGGTTGTATCTCTAGGATAAACTATTACTATTTATAAAAAAATATTTTTTAAAGTCAAAATTATTTATTTACTATCTACATTTTTTTTTGATATTGATAGATTATAAAAAAAAATCCCATGAAATTATCGATCAACTCTTTCGTTTTATATCTATGAAAGTATAGTACCAAATACATACAAAATTATTTGTTGATGAACAGTTTGACGGAGCGCAAATTTTATTAAGGCGATAATTTTATCGGAAAAGATAATCTTTCGTTGTCAAACAGAACAACTTTTCTTTGGCTACGCAGTAGAACAAAGTCTCGGAATTACTACATAGATGTATGTAGAATTAGATGTAAATGTAAATATTAATTATAAGGGCTTATGATATACCTACATTGAGTACGTGTATTGTGATTATGTCTCCGTCCGTTTTATTGTAAATATAGTTTATAGCTTACACGAAACGAATTATTAAATTATGAATATTATTTATATTTTTAGATAAGTATTTCAGTAAATAAATTACTATAAATCAATCTGCATTTTATTTCCTTATTTAGTGTAATTGATCTAGCAAATCCAAGTAAAAAGCGATCCTTTATTATAATTCCTATACTATGAGAAGTCTAATTTACATAATTATTTAGGAAAGTACAGTGACTCAGAAATCTGGACGATACCCTAAGTCATAATAAGTCAGATGCCTCGCTCTTTGCCATTTTGAAATCTATATGTAAGTGTTTACTTGCATGAGTGAGTGCAAACAAGTCAAGTAGTATTTCAAAGTAAAATTATAGAAAAGTCTAAACTTAAAAAAGCACTTAAGAGCGTTTACGCCTTACGGCTTTTCATACAAACTTTCATGCCCTTATTTTTCGAAATGAATGATTATAATGAAACTTCGTATGCATAAGCAGGATACAAAAGTCTAAAAAGTTAGTTAAGAACATTTTCGAAAAATAGTGTTACAGCCAAATTAGACCGATTTTAAATTTTCCATATAAACAGAGATTTCCAGTTATCTTTTTTTAAATAACACATTTCTTATGTTGTCTTATGTTCTCTACTAACTTTTTAGACCTTTGTATCCTGCTTATGCGTATAAATTTTCATACTTGGGACGTCCAGCTGTGTTGCAAAAAGTACGACGCTAGCTGAAATGTGAAATCAAACTCAAAAGTAAGTGTCTTCAATAGCTGATTAGGTACATACTGCGAACTAACCAAGGATCAATAAACCAAAGGTGGCCAGCAGATACCACTAAATCACGGCTCATATACCAACATATTGTATCTATCTATACACATCGATAGACCCAGACAACTACAAGCATTGGTCAAAGCATCGCAGAGGCGTAACAGGGTCCCATAAACGACAGGTAGCTTATCAATCGCTCTAGACAGCACAATAAACTGTCTCCATCGAACCAGCTTACGACATCCAATACACAGAGCCTCATAAAATATAACTAATAACATCATCATCCGTACATCATTATTTGTACATATGGTGGAAGAGGGCATGTCAACCAGCGTGAAACCGGCAAAACTAATCGCAATTTAAAACTATCTGCTTTATATTTAGAAGTTTCTCGAAACGAGTAGGCGTTGTACACGCAAGCCTTCAACTGATTTGCATAAAACAACTCCAGTGGAGTGTATTAAGACTTAATTGTTGCTGCCGTGGAGTGTCCGTGCCTTGTGGGACGCTACATGAACCGTGGTCTCGATAAAAGCCATACCAACATTTCATTGGCGAGGAAATTCAATGTTGAACGTTATTTATTGTTAGATTTTATTATTACTTCGATTTTATTTGGTTTTGCGATTGTGTAATGTGATTCATGCTTTGCGAAGTTTGCATCTTGAGGTGTGAGTCAGGAATAAAACGAGTTATACAGGACATGTTTTAGTTGAATTTAGATAACTTTGATGACGGATTTTTGGACCCACTTGTACCACAATTGACTACGTGCGTTTAGCGCTAAAAGTAATTTAAAACATCAATCTGTCTTCACAATCTTCAAAAAATTGACAAAAATGGAAAGATGTTTTAAATTAATAATTATTCTACCGATTCTTACTGAAAATGGAATAATGTAAGCTGGAATAGCTTGAATCTTCGTCCGCATTTTGATAAAAGTTTAAGAGATAATTATCTTGGAAGTATCGCTAATAGATCAGTTTTTTTGTAGTTATTAACAAAATAAACTTCAATGCTTCATCAAATAAGTGTATTCATCTTCGTTAAATATTCTTAAAATGAATAAAACGACCTTTACAATGAGAGCTTTTGTTACCAAAATAAGGCTTTCTTGTTTTTACTAGCACTGCATATACTCGTAACTCGAACAGTTATTCTTGCTATTTATGTTTATTGCACATCTCTGTGACATCCTAGAAATATTAATTCCGCGACAGCTCTTCAGATTTCCGGTGTCTGGCACACCCCCCCACATTCATCTTAAAACCTCAAAATATTTGCTAACAAAAACATAATTGCAAAAGTAGCTAACTCTCAATTAATTATATAAATTGAATGGCAATATAAAATATTTTACATAACTCGGTCTAGTAAATAGTGGCTGACATAATCATTTAACTTTCACTATGTCAAAAACGAATAAATTAAACTTATTGATTTATTTATAACGATTCTCTAATGACGATGATAAATGCTATTGACTTGAGCAGCTTCGTTTTCGGGAATTTATACAGCGTGTTTATTTTATGGAAGATAATTTGGGTTTAAAGATTTATTTTTATTCTAAAAAGAAAGAATTTCATTTATTTACAAAGAAATTATCATTTTCTCTTGTGTTTAAATGACTGCTGTCAGTTTTATACAAACGAGTACGCGTATTGCGAATTTGATCGTTATTATCTACTAGAATTGTCGCACTGACAGGTATCAGGAACGCATTCTCTCAACGGTCGGACTATAGTACTGCTTACAGTCGATAACAATAGACTATAGTCATAAAGTTGGTAGCACGACTCGCCTCGGATACTCCAGGTGAACGCCAGCACCGTCACTTGTGGAGGCAATTTTATTATACTAAATTCAGTGCAATCAAGAAATTAAATTAAAAACTCTATGATGTCAAAAAATTTTTGCTGTTAATACTGAATGCAAAAAGAAATTACTTGCTCTAACTTGAAACGGAACTAATTTTTTTTTTTTCTGATTGTTATTTACTTTGTTTGTAAGTCGGATGTGTATCTATGGTACCTTCCATAGATAGTTAATGTGCATGCTAATGTGGGCATTATGAATGTGGAGGTAGTTTTGTACGCCCACCGTTCGTTGAATCTGTTTTAGTTCTAAATGTGATAGTGGGCGAGCCCATCGCCCATTTGAATTTGCAATCCTGTGCTATAGCAGATTTTTTTTGAAAATCTTTAATTACTTATTGAAGATTCTGGGGATTATATAAATTGGTTTAGTATTTAAATGATATTAAAATGTACCTATAAATCCGGTTATTTGGAAATCAAGATTGTTGGTACTACAGCGTGCAGATTTTTTATTATTTTATTTTCTCTAACATTAATTTTGTAACTTCTAGTTACTTCTGTACATTTCCACCTAAGAATTGATGATCCTATATTGTTAAAATTTTGAGGATTTTCTTAGAATTATATTTATGCTATTTGCAAGTCGATTACTGGGCCAATATCGTCATTCAATTTCTGCCTTCAGACGTACCGACTCTCATTAACTGTCCTTAGTGTTCTTAAATATTGGGACCCGTGTTTTGACGTGCTTTCCATGATCTCGAATTTAAGCAAATTACGACTGCTCGATATAAAATAGATATATAATTAAACCTCTAGTTTTGTTCTACATACCATATAACCGGCGATCGATCCAACAAGACACGTCAATCAGTAACATTATAAATCTTGCTATGATGATACAATTATTAACTTAAAATAGCCGGGTGGTCCACTACCTATTGGAGCCATTAGACCACCAAAATACTTGGAACATTTTGTGTGGGTTGGCTTATTAATTTGATGAAGTTCCATATTGTTTTTTTTTTGTACCTTTTATGTTGAAGGTGCATATGAAAGAGCTTTGCAGTTTTGGCTTTGCAATATATAATTATATAAACATGGAAAAATTAACTTTATTTAAAGTTATACAATGTTAGTTGTCCGTGTTAGTTATGAAATATAGTTGTCTTGACGATGTGCTTTTACTTCTCTACATCGGGTAAATATGTACTTTTTTTGCAGATTTTTACTAGGTACACAAGACAACATAATATCAAGCTAATACATTTCCAGTTTTAGCTGACCTCGCATTGTTTAGGTTTTTCATACAATGTAAAGTCAGACTACACTGAAAATGTATCAGATTGATATTATGTCGTCGTGCGTGCAAAGTTTTATCTACACTAATTATTTTCTTTAATCCATCATAAAATTTACAAAATCTTGCGTAGTCTTATCCCACTTTCCGAACGGCACCGGAAGACTTCTGATTCATCTTTTTTTTTTTTTGTTGAAATCTTAAGTTAATCTTAAGTCGCAAACTTGATCAAGAGACAGTTTTTTTCACAAAATTCCATTTCACTTTTTATTGAACTTACGACGGTCATTAGAAGTATTGCATTCACTATCCAAACGGTGATTACAAAAAGCTCGATTAAACTAACAATTGAGATAGGCGCGGCCATACAATGCCATAGATCGCGCGACGGGAGTCGGTGTACCCACTACTTCTACCACCAAGCATAAAAAGACCTGTACTAACGAACTATATTTGAGCAATGATGGTTCAAAAGACACTAGACGTTTACACAGTCCTATCGCCCGAACAAAAAATCTAATAAAGCCAAAGCAAAATAGAAGAGATGTTTGGATCAATATGGAGTGTTGTTCCGAACAAACTGCGTTGTCATAGACCATAATCGAGGTGAGACGGTGGCGGCTTTGTACTCGGCCGTCATCGGCTTTTTGTAACGCTATCTGATGAGTATTGCTCCCATTTTGGTCGACAAAAAACCGATCGGTCGCCGCAACAATCGATGAGGTATATGCACCTACTATGAGTGGGTATACAGATACAGTAGTGCGCTGTTGTGTGGTTTTGGGGTCTTCAGAAAAACTTGTTCTCGTAAAAACATCCTGCGTTAAAACAGTAAGAGAATCGAATCAGAAATACAACATCCGTAGTTCTTGGTAAAAAGTGGAGCAGTATCTTTCGGTGAACCGGGTGGCGCAGTTATTCAGAACATTTATAGATACGACAAGCTTTTGCCGAGAATAACATCATAATCATGTAGACTAATGGCAGACTATTACTAGATAGAGCTTATTTTGGCCAGGTATACTGTAGAGAGATGCCGTTTTGCTGTGCAAAAGATTATACAAAACATGTTCAGAAGAATTTAGGTCCACATAGAATTCTTCAATTATGTTTTTGTGGCATTAAGGCAATGGTAAATAGTACACATCTATTTCAATCAACAAGACCTTGTCAAATACACAATACAATGACTTGAATAACACGATTAATAAAAAAAAGAAATAATAAATAAAATATAGAATAATTATAAAATTGTAATCGTAATCGATAGAGTTTTTTTAATCATTATTTTGTATTTTATTTACTTTCCTCAAATAAATAAAATACAAAATAATTACAATATTCTGTCGATTCGAATTCTGAAAAATCTCAACCAGTGGTGGGTTGCGTGGTGCAGCTAATTGCTTTATCTGACTGTACACACAATAGGCTTATAATGCAGCAGCAACCGCTTTTCATGAAGTGGAAAGCCGACCAACCTCTAACATAAAAAAAACAAATAGAAAACGGAAATTCTACAACAAAATCCATATTCAAATCTTCATAAAACGATTAGTGGAGTGTTAATTGAGGAAGCTTTGGAGCCATCAGATGATTTAAACGCCGTCGTTTTGCTCACTCGGATCGAGTCCTTAATAATCCCGATTAAACTTACGACCGCTGCTTGAATTAATCGATAATTGTTCATAAATCATCGGTGTTCGATTTGCACAAAGCAGCATCAGGGTGCGAAGATATAAATTTATCGTTTGAGAATAATATGGAGGATAGCGTGCTTAAGGTACATAAGTTGGGAATGAGCTGCAATCTTTGTTTATGATGTTGGCGCGAGAACCGGGCTTGAGAGGCTGTTGGGAACTAATTGTGTGACTTATTCATGCGTTGAAGCGTGCTAGTAGCTAAGCAGTATCTTCGTTAATGTTTTGTTGTAACTGTCATGCTTAGTTTGGTGTAGGGGTAGGAGAAAAATCTTATCAATTTTGGTACATCGGAATTAAAATTTAATTCGTTGCTTACCGCGTATCGTCAAGCGTGGCTTGGGACACTCCCCAGCTTGATGGACCGACGATCCTATGAAAGTGGCTGGGACACACTGGATGCGGAAGGCGGACGACAGGGTGTTGTGACGCAGCCTGGGAAAGGCCTATATCGAGCAGTGGACTGCGTTGATTAATTTTTGGAATTGAAAAGACACCATCAGTTTCGTTTTCAAGAGCTGAAGCTAAGATATTACAGTAGCATTTAGCAGTAGCCTTGGCAGGAAAATGTTTAAACCTAGATTTTAGATACAGATTAGATAATTATATATTTTTCAGGGTTTCTGAAAAGTACCTATATAATTTTTTTGCAATCAACACACATCAACTCAAATTCATATATTATTATTTTCCCATTTATGATCGGGCTTGAAAGACAAATATTTATACAACGCCTTAAACCACGTACTTAGTAGTAGTACAACTTATTTCACGGATTATTTATTTCCCTTTCTTACAGAGGTAAAGAAGAAATCAATCATCTCAAATCGAAACGAAATTGCTTCCGATCCAAATATTAACACTAAACAAACAAAACCCACAACAATACAAGGTATTATTGACAGGGAGATCAATATTATTTGAACCACAAGCAAATACAATGGAGGTGTAATTTCATCTATTGTTGAAACAAAAACTATTCCGATTGACTATCGCCTCATCGCGCCAATCATTCCAGAACCATTGAAATAGGGATGTTAACTTACAGTCAGAACATACTTTTGGTGCCGATTCTGTTGTTCACGAAAAGTTCAGTGCATCTTTTTCTTTCTATTTCATTAAGAAAAGGACAGAAGATAAATTTTAGTTTTGTCCTGTCAAATTAATCAGCGCCAAGCGTAAAAATAGAAAATCGCGAAAAAATAATCAGCTGTTCCCTACATGATAAATGTAAATGTAGTAGTGATTTTTTTTTCACGATGTCTTGTTTGGTCCCATAGTAAAAGTTGTTCATAATGATGAGTAAAATTACCCCTTAAGAGGAAAACAGTGATTACAATTTCACCCTGTATGACTCTCCAGGTTGCGCCGGAAGTACTTAAGGCTCGACACTTATGGAGGCTTTTAATACACCCTCATTCCTATAAGCCAATGCAGCTTGATTAGCAACCTCTTGACCGTTACTTGCATCTGTTTCACTACCCACATTTCAATAAGGGTTCGATTTTTTCTTGTTTGTTTTTTACAAAAGTAGTTATTTTTCCACTCTGCAATTGGCATTTTGTTTTTGTTTTGATTGTCAATGTCAATTAATGTGTGTTGTCTTTGGTCCTGGCCCTGACATCAAGCAATGGACAAAATTGTCAACATTTTTTAAGCTTGAGTAGGCTTTTGACTACGTTGTATGTGTATATTTTATGTCTTTTTTTATTTGTAATGTTCGTCTTGTTTGTGCAGATTAAACAATCTTTTTTTTTTTTCTCACTTTTTATTTAATTTCACGCTAATATTACACTAACACCTTTTCGTATATTAAAAATGCCTTTTATTATACACCAATCAGAGTGAAGACCATCTCGAAAACGTGAGTAGACTGCTGACATAAGACACAAAAAATGACAGTCACGACATCACTATAAAAAAAACTCGATAACAAAGAAAGCACAGCCCTACCAACTGATCACACTGAAGTAGGCTAGGCTAGGAGACGCGTGCCAGAGCAAAAACAATTTTGCTGGAGGAAAACACCACGATAAACCTGCACTTCCGTACTCCTTCTCACAAGATATTAAAGTTCCTTTTACTGTGGCAGGTTTTCTCATGGATTGTCGGGGAGATAGCTCACGTTCGAATCGTTGTTTGTAGTGCTGATTATTTTACAAGTGGTGTTTGTTGCAGACCTTTATTTTCTTTGTGTACCTTCGATCATGTTTTCTGGTTTATGATGTAAGAATTCGAGGATACTGGTAGTGTTTTGTTTATACTTCCGCATATTTATGCCTGTTGGAATTTCTGATAAAATATTCGCCATCTGTTTTGATGGACATACATACCCTGTTACATTTTAAATGTTGTATAGCGTCTATATAGTTACGCAACGCTTTGTCTTCTTCTTTCGAAAGTCAAATTACTGAAGACTGAAAGAGAGAAATCGGTGTGTAACTATTTATCTGATATAATACGTTTATTAGTAAGGGGGTTAGTCTTTATCAAAAGGAAATTATTTTTGAAGCTTATATATTTTTACTAAGGGCAATTTCAGCATGGGGGTTTATGACTGACTATAGCTTCTGCCTGTGACTTCTCCCTCGTGAAATTTCTTCTTTTAACATAATAATAATATATCCTATGTCACTCAGTAATACTGTATTTATAAGTAATACTTTATTATTAGTATTCGTATGTATCTTTATATTATTATTAGTATAGTTAAGTATCATATATACGAGACCAAAGCTTCGACACCACTGTCGGTGAACTTCCTTAAATATTCGATCTAGTTTTGTCTAATTTTATATATTTAATCCTAATTTTATGATTTACCGATAACTACAATTATGTGGTTTCAAACTGTAAATATAAGTTGGTCATTAATAATAAAAATAAACCTAACCGCACCTATTTTTCTGTTCTTTTGTTTCCTTGTCTGTTTATATTTGTGCACATAAATGGTTAAATAAATCAATAGTTAAGCTGTTGAGTAGAATATTCATATTATTATTATTATTATCAGTCGTTTCTGTCCCACTGCAGGGCAAAGGCCTCCCTTCCCGCCTTCCACTTATCCCTATCCAGTGCTGTTTTACGCCAATCCTTGTGCAGAGTCGAGTTCGTCCCGCCATCTCATTCTGGGTCTACCCCGTTGCCGGTTGCTGCTGTTTTGGACCCATTGTGTGGTTACTTTAGCCCATAGCTCCTCCGGCATGCGATAGATGTGACCAGCCCAGTTCCATTTTAACTTGGCAGCCGTGTGACCTAAATCGGTAATTTGAGTTTTAGAATGCAGTATCGAGTTCCATACGATCAGTAAGTTTAACTCCAAGGATACTGCGCTCCATTGCTTGCTGACAGACCCCGAGTGCGGACTTTTGACGATTGGTTAGTGACCATTTCTGCGCTGCATATGTGAAAGTAGGCAGAATGCACATGTCCATGAGTTTTCTCTTTAGTGAGAGAGGGAGGCGATCTTCCAGGCGATCTCGGTGCGTCGAGCAACTTCTTTTAATATATTCATAACATTACTAAAATTACTTACTTAGCACCAATTAACCTAATTACTCCAATTAGCAAAGAATAACTAACTCATATCTTTACAAAAAACCATAAGTACATACCTAGAAATGCAATCGGAATTTACACTACCAACCAATCAAGCAAAAAAAAGGAGCATTCCCCACTATTTAGCTATACAGATCCATAAGTCTAATCTACCCATCGTAATGTCAGTCGCATAAAGGAAGCGACCGACCGTTGGCAGGTGCGTAGTCACCTGTTCCGCCCCCCTCCTGCGCCCGCGCCACTGCTCCACCCCCGCGACCGTTAAGTAATTCGGATACATTGACGTAACGTCTCATTATCAATGGAAGGGTGACCGGAAAAGGTGGTAATGATTTTTGTTTAGATGTTAAAAAAATGAGGATATTTTTCGGGTAGTTGCAGATGTCACGCTTTTTTGATATTTGTAGTCTGACTGTTATCCGTTAAAACACATTCAGATTCAAATAAAAGTAAGTATTTAGGCATGAACTTTTTTGATTATGAACCAAAAATAATAATGTGCTTTTCGCCCTTCGATGCCCGCTAACTGTTAAATGAGGAAAATAAACAAGGTTTTACCTCAAACGCTTCAGAATCTATCAGTCTTTCAAGATTAGTACAGAAACTGATACTAGAAAATGAAAATGAGTGTAACAGCTACTAAATGATGTTTTTCATAATTATTATTACCTACACCTTTTGTTTTGAACGAAAAACCTTTGCGTTGAACTCTTTTGTACGTGGCAGCTTACGTCCGAAACAGGACGATACGCTGAACGATAATGTACGCATAAAGAGTGCCGCTTGTCTTTTGGAAATCTGTCCACTCTGTTCCCCTTGGGCAGTTTTTTTAATTTAATTATGTGGTAAGAATTAGCCAAACATGTTCTCTGCGTTCAAATTGCGTACAAAATCGCTACTTTCACAAGTTTTATGATTAGATTAATTTAGTATCTAGTGTAAATAGTTAGTTACATTTTCTCAATAAAAAGCCAGTTAATTTAACATTTAACCAGTTTATTGCAAATGCGCGTGTAACCTCTTTGTTGCTGCTTGCGTCTTTTTCTATGCGTCATTCGAATTTGATAGGTTGTTCCATTTGAATTGATTTATTTTCAACATTTAAAGTACACACGCTATACCATTACAGCACCAAACCACTTGCTTTTCGACTTACTGTGTTATATTTATCAGAGTTTGTCCTATATAAATAGCATTTCTATTAATTTTTTTGATTAATTTAAAATTTATCCGAAAGTGTCAGTATTGCAATTTCATCAGATTCTATTTCTATTTTCGTTCCTATCCAAAAGCAAGTGTAGGTAAGTTATTAGCACTCATACAGCTTTGCCATACCTATAATGAACTAAAGGAACGAAAGATGAACAGAAGAATTTCCTCAGATAATAACAAAATGTCGACAGCTTAACAAAGAAAGCTGCTTAAGGGAGAAACGCCAGGGTAACCGGCTTAATTCAGTGTTTTTTACGCAAATTTGCAGGTCAATCAAATCAATCAACTCAGCCTATTGCAGTCCACTGCTGGACATAGGCCTCTCCCAGGCCGCGCCACAACACCCTGTCTTCCGCCTTCCGCATCCAGTCCGTCCCAGCCATCTTTAGATCATCCGTCCATCTGTATTTGCAGGACAGTGTCATCAAAAAAACCTTAGAAAATTTGAATTTCGCGGGCTACCTAGCGCATAATGCTGCATATTATTGTATCCATTTGACGCAATTAATGGTTTTTTCTACAATTACACTAGTTATGAAATGAGTCTTAAAAAAAGCTTAGCATAATAAGCTATATCGTTCCCACTGCTGGGAACAGGCCTCGTCTCTATTAGAGGGAGCGGGCCGTTATCCACCACGCGGGCCCAGTGTGGGTTAGTAGATGTCACATGTCTTATAATTATTGGGTCTAGGACATGCCGGTTTCCTCACGATGTTTTCCTTCACTGTTTTGAGAGCAGTGGTGATGGAATTATGTACACAAAGTAAAGCGCCTGTCTGGGTTCGGACTTACGACCAACCACTCGTAAGTCGGGTCGTAAGCCGATTCCACTGAGCCAACATTGCTTTAAAAAAAATCGTGATCTTAATATTTTTTTCTTTTACGACCACAGAGATTCGCCAATTGCAAATGAAAAAACAGAAGTCATAAAAAAGCCTAGATAAATTTCAAACAAAAACCAACTAGAAGCCTCGAATATGAATATAATGAAACAACATAATGTTAACCACACGGGCTGGGGTCGCGGAACAGGTGCTTTGCGCACGCGCCGACCGTTAGCAGTAGAAAGTGCGCGACCGCGCCGGCACGCGAATACTGTGACTACGATGTTACAATTAAAATATAGATATTTTGATGATGCTCTTTTCGATAATGAAAGTGGGTAATGAAGAAAGCTGTTTTAGTTAATTAATTTAGATACCGAATGCATATTTTACGCTAAATGATAAAATGATTTTATTTCTGTTAGTAAATTTGTACAAACACTTTTACACGTCAATCATATTTTTTTAAACTAGATGAGGTTAGCGTTTCCTATCTGACTATTCTGAGAAGAAAGGCCGAAACAAACGCAGAGGTTACAGTCTCTTTTATAGTCCAGACATAATCTTGGTCAGATCATGTGAAGACCTTGTAGATTGTTGTCTGAAATGATTTTTTGAGTAAAGAACCATACAGATTGAGAGGACCTGTCCTGCTATTACCCTGTCATGTTTAATAAAGCTATAAAAGATGATTCGTGTGAACCTACAAAATTTAGGCGATTTGTTTCCAAACATGTAAACAAGTATTTATGTATTTTTGGTAAATATATAATGAAATGATCGAAAAGTCATAAAAAAATTAAGGTACTTAACCTACACACAATTTTCTATGAGAAAGTAGGTAGGTATGTGTCCTGAAATAAACTAACTTAACACTAATATAAAAGTGGAAAACAACATGAACTGGTAACAAAGATTTAATTAGACCTTATATAAGAACGAAAAAGACGCGTCTATTTTGGAATTTATTTTTAATTTTGAGATCTGCCACTATGTAGGTGCCACATGAATATTATACTAGTCCTTGTCAAGGAAGCTCGCTTTATTAAGGGTAGCGAAACGGGTGAGGGGTCCAGTATTCCTAATCGGTCACGTTCTGATTCACTTGAGTCCCCGCATGATTTACCGTAGATATGTAATTTAAAAGATTCGACTATGAGCGTGGCTGTTTCATGTCAAAAATTGTATAAAAATTTAGGGTGGGTTGAACATTTTAAGGTGACTTAAAGATTAAAAACTGAACTTTTATCACGTTACTTGTTTGTCCGTCTGTCACAGATTTTATTTTTAAGCAATCACTCGGAGAATGAAAATAATTTAAGATTTCCTATCATAATCATTCTCTTGGAATTATCCAAATTTATTTTTCTGCTGTATTGACTTGACTTAGTATTTGTGCAAAGAAACTTGTTTTACCTTTTGTCTCATCAAACCTGAAGTCATGGCCACACTAACGGCTTACCGAACTCACTAGTGTGATTAATGTCTGGAGGAAATTTGACAGGCACTGTTGTTTTATCTACTTAACTGCACGCCTTCGCGTTTTTTGTAACTGCCCAACGCAAATGTGGAGCAGCGGTTAATGCTAGTAGCATTATGACGCTAGAGATTAAATTGGTAGTACTTGTAGAGGCGACATGTCTGGCTTTTGAGTTATCATCATTGATAGAAAGAGTGTGACGTCAAACTGAATATTCGTAGTAAACAAGATTAATCATCGATTTCATTGCATCACGTTCGTATAGTCCATTCAAATTTGTTTCAAATTTATGTTATTAAAAGTTAAACAAATATCAACTTTATTGTAATTGGAATTAAGTTGATTTCAGAGTGAGTTATAAAAATGTTTGAAGTTGTAGCGTAAACTGCACTTTATTGTGTAGGAATTAAAGTTACTTTTCGATAAAGTCATATTTGTTTACATTTTTGGCAAATAAGTCGCGAAAGACACTATGTTAGGGTTGTCTTCTAATCTAAACAGGAGCTGTTGAAATAGTGCTTTAACAAAACATAACCTCACGCTTGTTAAACAGAAGTGTATCTATAGTCAACTGGGCACAAATCCAGAATCCGAGCTCCTATTGAGAAATTCCTAATTGAAAAACCCAATAACGCTTTGCCCGACCTGGGAATCGAACCCAGGACCTCTCATGCTCAGTAGTAACGCTTGCGATTACCAAGCCAAAGAGGCAGTCAAGTGCTTTAACTGCGCAGAAAATTGTCTTCCTACCTCAATGGCCCTGGCCAATAGTAGGTTGGGCCGGCTCTTGAATAGGTTACTGATGGTAACCACAAGCCCAGATTTACTTCATTCTTGATACCACCAGAATCTTGACAAGATTTCAAAAATTGAGCGATGTGTCCGAAACGACCTTCCGTTTTAGTGGTGTTGTAAATTGGGCTCTAGGGAATCTATAGCAGAATTAGCCCCAAAGTCAAAAAGCAACAGTTTCATTCATAATAAAAACGGACCAACGGACTGTATTTGTCATCTCTGTATATTTTTATAGTGGTTGCTCCACATTCTAAACAGTCTGTCTAGCGTATTGCAACGGCGTCTGAAATTAAAATGATATTTTCGTGTGCAGATAGGTATAGGCAGATAGGTATAGGTAGCAAACTACCTATCATTTTAACCACTCTGTCATTACGAATAAGTCTTAGCTTCTTTTATTAATGGTTGTTTCGTGCTTTATTTGTAATGACAGGGTATGTAAATTATTGCACTGGTTAGAGTCATTGAACAATTATTGCTATCAATTGTAAATGAAAGGAGAATCAATGGATTAGGCATGAAATACATAAATATATGTCGTTACAGGGATGGCGATGACAATGGCTTTTGGGAATACAACAACGGTCAAAAATAAAAAAGGATCATTACCAAAATCAGCATACGTCGACGAATGTAAATTTTCTTGCCGGTTCTTCTCCACAGAACACGACCAGTTAGAACCGTGCACCTAGCTTCTAACGTTTCTTAAGTGCCCATGTAAGTTTATGTGAAATAAAATATTATATAAAATATATGACGCTAGTTGTAAGGAAAAGTGATAAGCTTTTTTTCTACTGAATCAGCTTAATTCGTAATTGTTTTGATGCCAGAATTAACTACCTGCTATCGATCTGAAACTAAAACGATGCGAGTCACGTCGCGGTCAAATACAAGTCAGCGTATTACAATAGGGTGGAACATGAACAAGTGGCACACTTAATAATTTATTAAAGGCAAGCTTCCTTTTGCTTAACGGATGCACCAACTGTCAAAAACTTCAAGCCTTGTTTTGCTAACCCTTCTTCCTTGTATCGAGTATTTTGTTTCATTTGCAGAAGCTAAAAATATTCATTAATTATGATACCTTTGTTTTTACGCGACTGCCCTAGAAAGAGGATAATGTTTTTCGAGATTATGTATGTATGTATTCCTGGCATATTGTTGCTAGCCAATATTTTCATCGCTTATTAACGGTTATTTTTGAGAAAAAATATTGTAAATGCACCTAAACATCGATACTATACCGAACCGATCCGATATAGTCATAGTTTTTTAGCCAAAGACCTACGACAAAGCGATGAATTCAACAAAAATCAAATTAAATCGTAACCACGATCTTTTTGGTGTCCGGAATACGGCGTAACGATTTTTTCCGAGTCATTTACGCCGCTCGTGCCAGGACCACAAAATTTCCGTTCGTCACCGTCCAATGGGTGATCTTTAGTGTTCCGTAAGCTGTTCGTGAAAGCACAATTTTTATGAATATAACATAATCGGCCTATAATGTTCCCACTGCTGGGACACAGGCCTCCTCTCTGTGAGAGGGAGTAAGCTGTAATCAAAAGCTGCTGAATATAATGCTAATGAAGTAGTAAACATGCAATAAACCAAAGAAATTAGCCCAGTGTCTTTCCAGAACAAAAATCAATATCGCTTAAATATCTTTCGCTACAGGGACATTTAAGAAAGTGGATGTCACTGGAAAGACAAGGAGAATTAGTATGAAATATATAATAACTTAGCACTAAATAAAAAAATCAATAATTTAATACATAATCACTCTTGTAGGAACGACGATAGTACTGGAACTACTGGAGCTTAAAACAAAGTCGAAGAAGAAAGCTCATTTATTTCTTCTTTACAAGTTTATATCTACGGAACCACTCCAAAAACCGACACTATTATCTATCTCACAAAAAACGCGAAACACAGCAAGGTGCGGTGCTGGGCACGCGGCTGCGTGACGGACTACGACCGGGGTGCGCACGCTTCCAGCATCCAACCAACCATGGAGAAAAAAGTAAAGTACCATCCTATACTGAAATAGTTTTGTGCTTGTTGTAACGAACGGCAGGATGCACCAAAAATCATAGGACCAAGAAGATTTATTCCTATGATTTTTGGGGTCGTTTAAACGAAAACAGATTGATTATGCAACCAATTCCTTAAAACTGCATCGAACAAACGCCGACCGCGCAGTGGCGCCCTCATCGTTTATTTGGTTATTTCTTTTATTTAAGAATGAAAATGCAGAAAATAAGCACGTTAAGTTGTGCTCCTCAAGATTAAACGTTAATATTATTATAAGAGGTAGTTTAATATTGCTTAATTTTATTATAATCCTTAAAACGGATAATAGTGGCCACTATTTTCTGTTTTTATGATTATAATCTAACTAAACAATGTGAAACTACCTCTTATAATAATGTTAACGTATAATCTTATGAAGCACAACTTAACGTGCTTATTTTCTGCATTTTCATTCTAAAATAAAAGAAATAACCAAATAACCGATGAGGGCTCCACTAGTGGGTCGGCGCCCCCTTAATGAAACATAAAGTCTCCTGGATATTAAAAAAATAAGGTCATGGCATGACATGTAGAGCAGTGGAGGCCCCGGCTTACGAGTTCTAGGTCGTCGGTTCGAATACAGGCAGGCGCTTTACTTTTTGTAAATTATTTTATCACCACTGCTCTCAAAACGGTGAAGAAAAATATCGTGAGAAAACCGGCATGTCCTAGAATCAAAAATTTGAAGGTGACAACTACCAACCTGCGCTGGGCCCGCGTGGTGGATTAGCCCAATTTCCTTCACAAAAAGAGCAAGCCTGTATCCCAACAGTGGGAAAATTACAGGCTGATTATGCATGACATGTCTGTGATACATATTGCATATTCGCCAACATACAATGCAGTCAATGAGAGAGAATTCCCAATTCCTACACACCTGCAACCCAGAGTTTATCGATAAATATATAAATTTAAGAGCATCTCTAGATTTTGTTTTTGTTGTTGTTTTTCATTGTTGGGGTCGGCTTCCAGTCTAACCGGATGCAGCTGAATACTAGTATTTTACATGGAGCGACTGCCTATATGATCTCCACAACCCAGTTACTGGGTAATACGATACCCCTTGGTAAGACTGGTTGTCAGACTTTCGGGCTTCTGACCTGTAACGACTATCAAAGATCCTCGAATGACAAAATCAAAATCAAAATCAAAAGTCATTTATTAAAACTAGGCTGAGAATCAGCACTTTTCGAACGTCAAAATTACATAAGACAGTCCCCCAAAAACGCCCGCCCTTCACCACTTCCTAGTGCTTTCGCTGGGGAGAAGAAGTGGCGCAACAAACTCCCCAGCAGCACAGCTGTCTGTTCAGTTATAAAACACTCGACTGTATACAAAACTAGACCTGCAAAGTATCTAATTAACATTACAGGACACAGAACATTCAATAAAATTATTTGCCATATGTTAGCTAGCCACGCCAATATACCAACAAATACCATAAAAATCTATACGTACTCAAGCTAAAATAAAAATACTAAATCAAAAGTAATAAAATAAAAATAAAAACTACCTAAATAAAAGCCTCCAGGTATAAAGGGCGTGACAACTTACATATTTATGCAATGCTGGGTTCTGTTCACATAGCTGTCACCTGAAGGCACAAATGATAGACCAGGACCATCAAAGTAAAAATTAATAAACAAGTTAGGTATTACTAATAACAACAATAAAACCATGGTCAGCAAGACGACCAGTCACCACAAGCAGCACCCGTTCACGAGCATAACGCAAAGATCAGCCATTACCCCCCTCGCCATATTTGAGGGAAGGAGGCAACCCGACCCCCGACGCTACCGCAAGCAGTGACATCTAAGGGAGCATTGCTGCCGGTTACTCAGGCAAGAATAAAATTATCAATCATAGAGGTCGCTAGCTAATCACTTATTGCAATCAACTCATTACAAAACATTGAAATGAATTGATTATGTCAATAATAAATTAAAATAAAATTAAACTGAATTTACTTATACAGTCAACAAAAAAAAAAAGAAGAAAAAAGAAAAAACAATTACATGAACTCATATAACCTGTCAGTAAGCTAATTCTGGAGAAAGAACATAAACATTGTCTTGAGTTAATCAGGCCGACCAACTATTCTTATCGTTTAAGTAGTCGTTGATTGAATAGTAAGCCTTTGAACAAAGGTTGGATTTTACTTGAGCTTTAAACGTATTATAAGGCAAATCTAGCAAAGAGGAAGGTAGCTTGTTATAAAAAGTTATACCAAGCCCAACAAATGAGTTATGACCCTTATGAAGCCGGTGAAAGGGAGTTCGTAGTTTGTCCTTATTTCTAGTGTTAACATTGTGAATATCACTGTTTTTAGTGTACAAGTGTATATTTTGCCTAATATATAAGATGTTGGCAAAGATAAACTGTGATGCAACTGTGAGAATACCAATATCTTTAAAAAAATATCTTAGAGAAACTCTGGCACCTAGCTGGTAAATTGCTCGAACAGCTCGTTTTTGCAGGACAAATATATTTTGTATATCAGCGGCTTTGCCCCACAGCAGAATACCATAGGACATAACGCTGTGAAAATAACTAAAATAGACTAAACGAGCTGTATCAACGTCAGTGTATTGTCTTACTTTCCTGACGGCGTAGGCAGAGGAACTGAGCCATCCTGCTAGGCTGGATATATGTGGACCCCACTGAAGTTTGGCATCAACTGTTATTCCCAGAAATACTGCCGAGCCCACAGTTTCAAGCACCTCTTCATCTAAGACGATGTTGGGTCCTAGATTTCTAACATTTGGTAAGGCGAACTTTACACATTTAGTTTTCTTGGCATTGAGAACTAGGTTATTTGACGTAAACCAATCCGTAACTATTGAGAGTGCACTGTTTACGTCGTCAAAATCTTGTCTATTCCTGTCTACTTTAAAAATAAGAGAGGTATCATCTGCAAACAGTACAACGTCACAGATGCCCTTTAAATGGAATGGTAAGTCATTGATATATACTAAGAACAAGAATGGACCCAGTATTGAGCCTTGCGGCACACCTAACAGAGCTGGTAGCCCGGAAGATTTCACACCATTAACATCTACACATTGGAACCTATTATGTAAATAAGAATTTATTACGTTGAGAGCCTCGTTTTGGACACCGTAATGACGTAGTTTACGTAAAAGAGTGTCATGGTGCACGCAATCAAAGGCTTTGGAGAGATCACAGAAAACTCCAATAGCATTTTGCGAGTTCTCCCATGCATTAAATATGTGTTTCAACAAAGCAACACCCGCATCTGTAGTCGAACGACCTTTTGTAAAGCCATATTGTTCATTATGAAGGAGGCTATTTAAATTAAAATGTCTTAGCAACTGCTTGAGTATTAATTTTTCAAATATTTTACTAAATGCAGGTAAGATAGAAATAGGCCTGAAATTGCCAACGTCATTTTTATTACCTGATTTAAATAATGGTATGACTTTACTACTCTTCATGAGATCAGGAAAAGTTCCTAAATCCACACATTTATTAAAAGTAACAGCTAGATAGGGAGCTACGATGTCTATTATATTACTTAAAAGTTTAATGGAGATGCCCCAGTAATCACCGGTGTTTTTAGACTTAAGTGTGTTAAAGACATTAACTACATCACGCGGGGTTACATGTTCGAAGCTAAATAAGCGACTACATGTAGGTACACTACTATGCAAAAGGTTTTCAGCTTTAGACGGGGACGAATTTAAGGAGCAAGTCGTAGTTATAGGTATATTGGCAAAAAACTCATGAAATGCCTCAGCTACATCAGCTGCTTTATAAACTAATTTGTTGTCGACCATAATCTCAAGTTGTTTATCTTGTTTAACCGATTTACCAGTTTCATTTTTAATAATTTTCCAAGTGGTTTTTACTTTATTATTAGAATTTTTAATTGTATCACTTAAAAATTTTGATTTAGCAAAAGCACTAATCTTTTTGAATAATTTTGAATAATTTTTTACATACTCTAGGAAAGGAGTACTCTAGGAAAGGAGTATCAAACCTATATTTTTTGTACAGTCGGGACCAACGACTTAACGTGCTTTCCGAAGGGGTCACGATATGTAAAGATGGTCACCCATCCACCGAACAACCGCGGCAAGCGTAGCTACACCTGACCGATCGACCTGTGCGGCTGTTATTATTTAGCCACGGGCCCCCCGTCTGCCGATAAAAGCATGAGAATAAAATGACACAAAACCAAAAATATGGTGTTATTCTTGACTTTACCTAAGATTGGTAGACTCTTAAACAAACATAGCAGTAAAAACACGCTACCTACCTTCCAAACATTAAAAAATATCCAATAATTTATCCGCAGAAAAAACTAACCTACGATTTTTATCACGCGATGAATAAATAAAATATTCGAATCAATAGGACCTTATGGTCCATTGAACATGTGTCGCGCATATGTTCCGTACCATAATGATACATACATAATGTTCATAACAGCCTGGTAATTTTTACTCTATAACACCTTTTGTCTCGTTTTTTATTTTACCCTTTTATTCGGAATGGTAGCGAACAGTGATCCAAATTGTACAGGGTCCAATGGAACACAGTGTGCTTCAATTAGAGTTATTGTGAGGAAAGATGGATTAGTTCGGCTTTTTGTAGGATTTTAGATATGAATGCATGGTGTTTTGTAACCTGTCGAAGTGACGGACAAGTGTGTTGATAATTTTTGTGGTAATGTATACCCAATGGAGATTCTAGTTAGAATAGCTCTTAGGCGCTTTGCAGATGGAGCATTTGGTTGTAGCAACTGGCAACTTTTAAAAGAAAATTTCAGAAAGTTGATAGTTGTCTCAATAAAGTCACTCCATCTGCAAAGAGCCTTAATGTTAAGGGGTGAATAAATATGATCCCATATACGTAAGTTAGGCAACTACTGCTGAAAGCAATTCTCCGAGTCGTTGTTGGTGAGCTGCTGGTGCTGCTGGTCTAGTAGCCAGCAGCGACTGTAGTTGCGGTTTTTTTTTTTTTTTTAACAATGGCATCTCGCAGTTCATCCTTTATGAGGATGGCTACTGCTTAACCGGACTTTCCTGTGGATGCCTCGAATTAAGGCCTCCAGCCAGGGCAAACAATAACTTAAAAAACTAAGCGACAGCGCTAAGGGTAACCCCCTGCGGGGTTCGGACCTCGGCTCAGGGCGTCGCTGGAAGAGGACAGCAAGGGACAGGCTGGATCGGTATTATTATTAGTGTTTAGGGGCGAATTTAAAACTACAGGCTCAGCTGCGCGGGCTGGCTCGAGCAAGGGTCGGGGCGGGCACGGTGATGGTGCGGGACGTCGCGACGGGCCTCGGCGGCGAGGACGGAAGGACGGATGTCTGAGCTTGTGTTTGTGATGTCGTCTGAGAGTACTAGTGGCCTTACTGCTCTCCTGGAGGAGGGTAGTGGCGTCGTCGGGGATAGTGAGGGTATGCCTTGGTCGGCGAATCCTACTTATGCGGGAGGGAGTGTATCGGGAGGCCGCCGCAATCAGGGGATTGGGGTGCTTTATGGCAGAGTCAAAGAAGCGCTTGGAGAGGCGTTTCATGAACTGCTGGATGGTGGGGATTCTGAGATCTAGATGCAGATTCACATTTCGGACATAGAAGGGGGCTCCCGTGACCTTTCGGAGGAAACGGTTCTGGAGGGTTTGCATTTTATGCAGAAATCGCGGCTTGGCGTGTGCGAAGACTACGCAAGCATAGGTCATGATGGGACGGATGACCGCGGTGTAGAGGCGCAATTTGCACTTGAGTGACAATTTGCTGCGGGCAGTTATCATAGAGTGGAGCCTACCGAGAGCGAAAGAGGCGCGCGAACGCGCCGTCTTTATGTGCTCGTTGAAGGTGAGGTTGTGGTCTAGGATGACACCTAAGTATTTGGCTCGCTTTCCCCAGGGGATCGGCTTGCCATACATAGAGATCGGGCGCGGGAGGGGGGGTGTAGTTGCGGTGGTAGCCGCTCGAAATAAATAACACAACAAAAACACACACATACACACACACGCACACACACACACAAGCGCGCGCGCGCGCGCTCGAAACAGATTTTCGTGAACCATTCAATTTAGTAAGGGGCAATGGTGGTGGTTGTGTGTGTTCCATTCAGTGAGTAAATGGTTCCCGATAATTTCCTGGTTAAATAATATTTCCTTTGTGTTTACAATACTTTTCAACCCGATAATCCCACGGGATCGAAACTTATGCGGGTGAAACCGCGATGCGCTGTTAGTTCATAATAAATTATACTAACATTCCAGAACATAAAACCAGAAGTTAAATAGTCAGTAGTAGGTAGGTACCTATTTTAATTGTAAAATAATAATTCAAAGTTATTGTCAGGCTACATAAAAAAGTCGATATTGTACAAACGAATATAATTTAAGAACCTTCTCTTTTCTCTGATTCCGACAGGAAATTGTTTCTTAGCAAAAAATAATATCAGAACAACATTTGAGTGCTACCAACTCAAAACCTACCTTAGTACTGTCGCTACGCAACAATCCAATTTCTTAAGAACTTTTTACAATCCATTGCCGGTTTCGTTTAGAAGTTTTTAAGTTGTATCTTTGTGAGCCCGCGATGTATTTGGTATTCATTCTTTCAGTTTCTTTTATTGACTATTGGAGTTTTCTCAATAGTTTCAAGAGTAACATAAATTGTACATTCGTGTGAACTGACCACGCCTGCCAAATGATACATACTTCAAGCGAGGTAGACGATAATTATTTTATTAGTATACAACACCTTTTCACCTATTTCCCTCAAATGATTTACTGTTTATTTATAATTAATATCTTTTAAACGATTTGTTGGACGTTATTTCTGATTACTCTTTTTTCGGTCTATTTTTTTTTATTATACCAATTAATAAGCGTATTACAGATATTTGAAATGTAAGGCAGTTGTAAATCATATGACGTAAACTGTAATTATGTTTAATTAATTATTGCAATTAGTAAATGGACTACTTACTGCTTGTCTTTGTATTTATGCGATTTTTTTTAATTTAATCCATTCCAATTAATGTATATGTAGGTACGTTGTAATATAATTATGTATTCAACATAAATAAATCCACACAATATAATAAAGAAAAAAACGCTCGGGTCATGGGGCCCGAGTGCACGTCTCCTTTTTAAGGAAACTTCTCGCCAGCGCGTCTCGCTCTTTGGCCAAAGAGTTAGCATTGCCATTCAACGTGTTAATGCTGCCAGTCTTCTGGGCACGTTTCCGGATGACAGCGATGCGGACGAGTAGGTACATCGACGCCGTAGTATCCTTTGTTTTTGTATTTATTTCTAGAGTAAGTTAATAGTAGTGTGTGTATGTACACACACACACGTGTGTATGTGTGTGTGTGTGTAGTGTGTAGTTGTTAGTTAGTCGGTTAACTCTTTAATTAGTTACATTTTATATAAGAAACATAAACTTCACATTTAAAAAAAAACAAAGTTATATTCAAAAATTATTAAGTAGGTGACAAACAGAAAACAGGTATTTGAAACCATTTTTCACCTCGTAGCTTGCGCAAGAAGAAAACCGGCGGATCTCAGTCGGCACCCACATTCTATATTAAGTAAATACACTTCCTAATCACCGTCAAAAAAATGATAATAAAAGTAAACACACGAAACAAGCTCTCGCCGTCACCGTGATCGATTTCATATAACGTTTTCCTTAATTACCGGCTACCTACGCAACACAACCGGAATTTTACCGCTCCGATTATCTTAGAGAATTATTGATTTATTGCTTTGCATTAAAATTGGAATAATAAAAACGTTAGCGACGAAATTACAAGTTGTGTTTGTGTGCTTTCGTTTCGTTTATGTTATTTCAGGAACCGATAATGTTAGCACGTTGACTTTCATTGGTAGACAAACACAAACATAAACTCTGCTTGCGGTTTTGAATTACAAAATTAAAGGTATTTCTCTTTACTTTTTTGTGCTTAGCGTGTCGAAGGCAGTCTAAGTGGACTCGGCCCAGAATTCGGCCACGTGTTTGGCGCCATCACTAGCGTCCTCAGTTCCTGTAACGTGCAGCTGACAGCTGACACGTAGGACATAATATTAAGTATCCCATCGTTTGTGAAACAGCACGACATTTACATTCCAAGGTGAAGTCATCTAAGAAATCTCCAGCTGAACAGGTTTTCCTTGCTTCGGCCAACCTTGGTCCGGAGTCTGTTTAAAGACTCTCTTCTCTTTACTGATTTTCATAGTAATCCTTGTGTGCATTAATATCATACTTATCAACTTTTAACTAAGCAATGCTTAATTTTAAAGCTAGACATGCGCAAATATTGTGTTTGTGTAGAGATTCTTCTACTTGTACTGTGTATTTTTGTAGACGTCATCACGTCAACGTCAGCTGACTCAGCTGTCGCTGGAAATCAGCGCTGTAGTTCTGTCTCGCACAGTGTCTCAGCATTATGCTGAGCGATGGCCGTTTTACATACAATTGACTTATATCTCCCCTAACTTGTTATTTTTGTGTTTATGTGCTTTTTTTTGTAATGGACATACTTTCTTTTAACTACACCAGATTTTTATGATAAGAACACGTCTAATTTCAGTGAGAATTCAAGGTTTAAACGGCTCGTATATGTGCTAACAATTATGGCCATTTCGACGCCTTCGTAACAAATAGGTTCGGGGAAAAGGCTACATAATCGGTAAATCGATTATGTAGCCTTTAAGTTCTAAAATACTTCAAATCAAATACTTCTTAAGTGGTCACTAAATTACTAGGTCATCCATTTTCAACCAAAAATTTCTGACCAATATTAGCATCAAAAAACCTTTTCTATAAGTAAACGAAAGTGGAATCTAGTTTCATGTTTAATTGAATTAAATCACTCTCATTTTAATTGAAACGATCGGTAATAATGAGTTTACGCAAATTATTTCATTCAATTTATTGATCTCTAATGTTGATCATCAAAGATTGCCGGCATTGAATCAACTAAAACTTTTTTGTTCAATTATTTGAATGTTTGATCGTAACTTTTAGGCCTATTAATTAATATTGGGGTCTATTAATTTATAAACAATTTGGGGTAATTTTTATGATGGTACGAATCATAATATTAATTTACAAGGCGTATCGTGATGAAGACTTTATTTATGTGCAATACAATACAGAGTGGCTGGAACATCAATGTGCAACCTGTAACCATGGATTCAGACCATTTTTCTGAACCCCATACGTTGAAATTGATCGTCTGTTATTAAAAAAAAATCGGTTTGGGTGTCTATGTCCCATGCCACCATATATAATAATGAACATTATTTTATTAAAATAACTATGTCAATATTTACAAAAAAATGCATTTTAAAGTAATGTTATTTCTCCTAGCCAATAAAAATAATTATGAAACTTAAAACCTATCCAAAGTTTGGTCCTTCGAGTCCCACATAATTTTATATCGATCACCAAAAATGCTAATAACCACTGCCCACATAAAACAAAACATCATAAAGCACATCAGAATTATAAAACCAATATGGTTGAGTTTAACAATGCTGACTCATGCATCAAACTCGTGGACGGATGCTGTCCGTCCGGACGGGCAGTAGTCAGCTCAAAACTGTAATGGCATGTTTATTTAAAAGTCAAATTCGTTATTGAAATCCAACTTTGCAAGTAGGTAATTTATCTTTTTAATGAAGATTGTGCCTGATGTTATAAGGTCAGTCTTGATCAACTTGCAGGCATGTTTGCTTCCGTTTTAATAGTGTAAATGTTTCGAATGTATTTTGCTAAAGATGTACTTAATCATCTTATCATCATCTGCTTAGCCTTTTCGGTTCCAGCCCAACCGGATGCAGCCGAATACTTGCATTTTACATGGAGCGACTGCCTATCTGACCTCCACAAACCAGTTACTGGGTAATACGATACCCCTTAATTGTCAGACTTTTGGGCTTCTGCAGAAGCCCGAAAGTCTGACAACCAGTCTTACCAAGGGGTATCGTATGTCGGGTAGTCATCCGTAACGACTATCAAAGATCCACGAATGACAGCCGGGACCAACGGCTTAACGTGCTTTCCGAGGCACGAAGGGGTCTTGGAATGTAAAGATGGTCATCCATCCACAGACTAACCGCGGCAAGCGTAGCTTAACTTGTGCGGCAACAAACAACGTACGGCGTAACTCGCTGGGTTATCTAGAAGCTTGAAATATTTCACAAAAGTTCCCTTGTACAACGAAAGTATCACTCGGAAGGATATTATTTGAACATTCATCCACTAAAGAGGCTACATTAGGGATAAAAGTCTGTAAGAAAGGTCACATACTCCATACAGCTTACAAGTTAATTTGACTAAGATCCGAATATGAATTTGGTATTTGACACCAGTAGCGACTTCCTTTTCATAGTCCCTTAAAAGGAATTATAAAATAGGGGGTGCTAAAGCACCCCCTATTTCATTATTCCTTTCCTTTCCTTTCCTTTCCTTTCCTTTCCTTTCCTTTCCTTTCCTTAAGGCTTAAAAGCCTTCATGAGTAGCCATACTAACGTGTAGGAGCACTCTGTATACTCAGCACGCTAGAACTATGCTTATGTAGTTCGCTACAATACAAGAGAAAAATAATTATAGTATAGACTCAGAATTTGGGCACCATTACTAAGGTTAGACCAGTAATATACAGACATACGCCTCATAAATACATCTCCATACATAAATCCGTTGACAGTGTAGGCATCGTAAACCGTAACTACCTATATTTTAGCCAACAACTACAAATTTATTTTTCCATATGGACGGGCGTGGTGGTTACTATAAGGTTGGATCTCACCTGCCATTTGGTTAAGAAATGGTCCAAGGTATACACGTAAAGCGGTTATAGAAAGTGTACTTACGCGATTCAAAAGTTGGGTAGCAAGTTCTAAAATCACTAGTTTGAAGCTAATAGCCCAGGGTAGGTACGCCGGAAAACTCCGTCACTCTTAGAGGCTCTAAAACTGCACTTCACGATTACGTTTTCAAATAAAATCCTTCCTCTACATATTATTATCTCTAAGGACAGTTTTATTAGCAGACAAGCTGTGTTACTTTCGTTAAGTGTTTACTTATGAAGTGTCGACACTCTCGTGACGAGGAAAAATAAAATAGTGTGTTTAATATTTTATTAGAATAACGCTTATAAAACGAAAATCAAGAGAAAATTGTGATCTGCCTTGAGATCATCTTTGCCCTAATATTAGGCATCTAAAATAACTAAAAACAAACTACCATAAACGACAACTAAACACAACAACAACTAAGTGTCTGAAATAATTTCACTTATTTATGCTATCATATTTATTATATTCTGAGGATGCACTGCTCTAGAATTTGAATCTGCAAGCATATCGTCTCAACTTCTGTTGATTATAATTCTCAACGTGAAAACTTGGTAGAGGTGAAATTGAAATTAGCTCTCGATGATCCCTAGCATCAAAAG
The DNA here is from genome assembly GCA_963669345.1 of Gortyna flavago. Lineage (NCBI taxonomy): Eukaryota > Metazoa > Arthropoda > Insecta > Lepidoptera > Noctuidae > Gortyna > Gortyna flavago. The sequence continues at coordinate 16,518,400 of OY770129.1, forward strand.
CAAAGACAACACTTTAAGCTGAGTTCAAGTTTCCACAAATTTTTACAGAATTTATTAGACCGCCAGCTCGCATAACTTGCACAATACAAAAAGCCCGCAGGCCGACAACACCTGAGCTGATCTATAGCCACAACGGTACTGCGGGCCAAATTGTTACTTGCAATAGTGTTTTAGTTTAAATAATACTTGTACTACCAACATTGTTTATATGCCATTCCTATTGACATTTTTTATTGTGTATTTCTGTGGAAATGTAGAAGACTGCGGGCAAGTCACGCAATGTATGAGCGAATGGTGGATAGTTGACATAAGTTTAGCAAAATTGTTGTAGTTGTATAAACAAATTGATGATATACATTCACTATAGTTTTGCAAAGGATTTTTGTTAGCATGTGTTATCTATAGGGGTGTGTAGAACTTTAATTCAATGCTCTATTTTCTTCGACTGCACAAACACACATGTCGTAATCCGTCAGGTACTGAAGATGACTGAATTAGGGCAGGGTCTAACCTAAATATTTTTACAAGATTACTTTCTGTTTACCCTGGTCCTTTTAGCAGAGAACATTTTAGAAATGTCTTATTTAAAAAAAGATAACTGGAAATCTCTGTTCAAATGAAAACTTTAAAATCGGTCTAATTTGGCTGTAACACAATTTTTCGAAAATGTTCTCTTCTAACTTTTTAGACCTTTGTATCCTGCTTATACGTATGAAGTTTCATTAAAATCGGTTCATTCATTTCGAAAAACAACGGCTTAAAAGTTTTTATGAAATGCCGTACGGCGTAAACGCTCTGAAATGCTTTTTTTTTTTTGTCAAATATAACTATTATTTTCGAAACAAAAATCAAAATACTCCCAAACATCGAACCACTCCTGCCTTGTTCCCCAATATCGTACCATACCATACATTAAAACAAAAACGATAATTCTAAAGCCCGTACGCGATAACATCTGTTGTGCGTACATTCCGAAATAATTCTAAACCTCGGCGCGTGCCCAAGTATCGGCTTTCATCTCACAGTAATAACTACTCATTGTGGGTTCATAAAAAAATTCGTATCTCCACATTACAGCTTTACCGTAATAGCTGGGAGCTGATTTCGGCGTCTATTTATTAGTTTTCTTTTTTTTTTGTAACTATAGGTTTGACCATATGGTCGTTTTCGATGTACGTAGGCGGTTAAGTGTTGGGCTTGAGTTTTATCCTGTCTATTAAGATGGAGATGGTGGGATAAGGTAGACCATAATAATTAATACATACTATATGGTCTGCTGCCTCCTGGTCAAAACAATTGGGCACGTTTTGGATGGTACTGGCTGTCGATAATAATTATCATTGTCATAAGGAAATCTTTTGAGAACATTTAATTTTGGCACTGGACTCATCTTACACAGTTGGTATAGACGCCAGCACATCAAGCTACCCGAAACTGTAAAATTTTCCCAATCAACATTGAACCATAAGTTTCAGCGATAAAGTTGAAAATCTATTGTAGTGGCTTGATGTGCTGGCGTCTCATGCTATACCGGGTAGCAGGGACCATAAGTACATGATTCTATTTTTTTTTTAATCAATTTTCCATATATTTTGACCGCATAGGTACACTTTTGTACAAAACAGCAGATTTCTTAGAATCATGTGCTGAATTCATGGTTACAGTTTTTGCATCAATATATTATGCCCACCCTGTGTACTCGTAAAGGGTAAAATAACATGGCGGAGATAAGCATTGCATAAAAAAAAGTTTTTTTTTTAACTGGGGTACGCACAGGAAATATAAACAGAAAAGAAGAAAACACTTGAAAATCTTTAGTATTATTCTTCATTTAATTGAAGCAAATAAATAGTAGTATCCATAATGACAGGAATGGATCTAAGGTTTCATTTAAACTATTATTTGCAGTGCTATTAGCAAAATAGCATAAACATTTTATTATCTGAAATGAGTAAGTGAATCTTGATGATTACTACAAGAACAAACAAAACAAATATTATTTCTGTCCCACAAACATTTTTGACATAATTCTGACCAGAGATTTACTGGAATATCTACCGAAAGGAAACCGTAAAGCAATATTTTCGAAAAAACCTTCTGCTTAGCCTTTTCCTAACTGCGTTGGGTTCGGCATCCAGTCTAACCGGATGCAGTTAAAAATAAGTATTTCACATGGAGTGACTGCCTATCTGACCTCCACAACCCAGTTACTAGAATCAGATAATACGATACCCCTCGTTAAGACCGGTTGTCAGACTTTCGGGCTTCTGACGACCCATAACGACTGACAATATTTTCGAAATAACCATAATTATAATGTTTACATTTTTATAGATACTATTAATCATCAATATTTTCCGTTACCATAAAACGTCGCCACATCTCAATACAGTCATAATTCAGTAAAGAATGAAGACTGTAGAGATCCCTCCATGTACCTTTGTCTAATTTGTGCCATCAAAGCAGCCATACGAACATTTATAAATTACTGCCTCTAGCGAAACAACGCGGTGACCGGATAACGTGCCGTAAAACTCTGAACCACCCGAAACTCAACTTTCATCTTTATCAAATAAGGTAGAGCTTTGATTGTGACTACCAGTAGCATTTGCATTCACCAAATCATTGACCAAAATTAAGGCAGTTTCCGATTAATAAGAGCTATAACAATTTCGCCTGGAGCTTACTGCGTCTTGGTCATTATTAGATACTTCCTCTTTGTATTTTATTATATTTTTTTATGGCTAGATCAGAACTCACCATAACTGCATTAGCTGTTAAATGTTTTGATATCGTTAGACGCTATTTAAATTCGCCGCGAATTTATTTGCGTGATTAACTGGACTTGTTCTGGTCGATTGTATTTTATTTCGTTGGTATAATTGTTTTGGTATTGAAGAATTGGAGTGTTATTATAACTTGCTCCTTATTTTTGTTTTTATCTAATTTTAGACACGTATTTGAAATAAGAAGGCTTTCTTCAGAAACAGTAGCTTGACACTGTATCCATTCGCTGAATCCTCGGGTTAGGCTATCATAATCTTTTTCTTCTATATATAAAATTCTCGTGTCACAATGTTAGTTACCATATATACTCCTCCCAAACGGCTTGACCGATTTTTATGAAATTTTATATGCATATTCAGTAGGTCTGAGAATCGGCTACTATCTATTTCATACCTCTAAGTGATGAGGGTTGTTCACTCCTGACATTTTTATTTTTTGGACGATTTTTTTTTTTTTTTTATAGTCGTTTTAGATATTTTTCTTGTATGGCAAAATAACGTTTGCCGGGTCATCTAGTCAGTTTATATATAATTTTCTCACTGCTTGGATTCAGGCCTCCTTCAAGAGGGAGCCAGAGGGAGCCCAGCGGGTTGGTAGATGTCACATATCTTAGGATATTTGATTCTAGAACATGTCGGTTTCTTTACGATGTTTCGTTGGTGTAATTGCTTTGGTATGGAAGAATTAGTGTTATTTTAACTTGCTTCTTCTTTTCCTTTCCTGCTACAACGTAGATCATCATTTCTTAATTGATCACAATAGTGGAATTCATAATTATGAATTTAACTATTGAAAACAAACCACTAAGATAAAAGTACAAGAGTATTATGTTGACTAGATTTCATGAAAAATCTCTGTGACAGACGGACAGAAAACTGATTTTACATTTTAGATCGGAACCCTAAAAATGGACTTGGCGAATCAGAACTTATCATAGACTTGTCAACTAGAGCAATTAAATGAAAAAAACAAAGAAAATCGCAGAACAAGAACACAAATAAGCTGGGGGAAAATATGCGTCCCCTCGCTATCGACATCGCTAAGCATAATGCCACGACCCTATGCGAAACAGAGCCCCAGCGCTGTTTTTTAGCGATTGCTGGTGTTGGCGTGATACTTTGACGTTATCAAAACAAAAGGAACATGTGATGAGTCTGACAAAACCACAAGATAAATAAAAACTATCCTCAGACATGATCAATCAGTCTCGTATTAAAGTACTCAATTAATTTAATATTCAATGATATTTTACAAGCCTCTTTTTAGATAGCTGCCATTTTCAGGTAAAAACGCCACTTGTACATATAAGAAACACACACAGAAACACAAAAAGAAACACAAAAACACACAGAAAGAAGACCATATAGTCCTTGTCGCAGACACTGATTACATTCCTTCATGTACCAAACTAAAACAACAACAAACATTTCATTACAGTAACAGTCTACAGAAGCCCGAGGGAAGTAATGACAGGATTCATCGAAATTGGTTATCAATATCGACTGTATTGCCTCCGATCAAAGCCGAGAGTCATATGGTCTTCGGGTTCCCATCTTATAATTTAATGCTCCCAGCAAATTGCATACGATGATGAAATGAACCTCAGTGGCTGTCACGTAACGTCATAATGAATCCCTCCCAATAATTACACTCGGGTAATATCCTGTCCAGGGACGAACTGGGGATGGTCACTGAGATTGGTTATTAATATTAAAGGAACTGGAACATCAATTTGTTATTTTTTATTGAAAAATGTCTCCATATTTTTTTTCACTTAATCACTCTCGAAATTAATCATGTGCTTTTGCCGCTACTTATGAATCGCCCTCACAAAGATTACAAACAGAAAACTCATTCCATTAATTGGATAATGGCAAGCATCACCCAAAAAAAAATTGTGTGAAATGTCAACTTTTCAAGTGATCCTGGATTGACTATTAACTTTAAGCGTTAATATAGGTATTACCGTATTACCTACTATTTAAACTATCTGGTTACAAGACGGGTTGTTGAAGATCATAATCTGCCTATCCGTTTCCCGTTTATAACCGGGATGCCCAGTATTGTACATGAAGCGACTGCCTATCTGACCTCCACAACCCAGTAACTGGGTAATTCGATACCCTTTGGTAAGACTGGTTGTCAGACTTTCGAACTTCTGACGACCCGTAACGACTGTCGAAGATCCACGAATGACAGCCGGGACCAACGGCTTAACGTGCTTTCCAAAGCTCGGGTTTAGTTTGAGTTACAAATAATAATAAGTTTAGGTAAAAATTAAATGCATCTGAAGACACTCAATAATAATTGAGATTTCCAGATTCATCCCTGGCTACTGAACGAAAACCTGTTTAGTCATATTGCTACTCATTCACATAAGACTGATAACGTTCTCGCTTATTGAATAAGTCCTATCGATGAGATCTATTCATGTTTCTCTTTGTACTGGACGATCTAATTATACGCAAGTATTTGAATGAAGAAGGCTTTCTTTAGAAGCAATAGCTGGCCACTATATCTATTCACTAAATATTTCGGTAAGACCATAGACATAGAGACTGGACTGAGCGTTACCTCACAAAAATGTCCACCACCTTGAAAGAGACTAAGCGACTGTGCGGCCAATACCTGTCTCTTTCTGTAAAAGAAAATTCAATTTTGTCACATTGTCAAATTAAATAATCTATACAAAATCAAAATTTTGTCTGTCGTGCTTTTCGGTCAGTATCCACTGCACAACTGAAAACCGAACGCTCAGTCCATTCTCTGTCTATGGTTTAGACCATAAACAACTCTAAGTTTTAGAGCTATCAAAACATTATTTTTCTTTAGTGTGCTTGTAAGTTATATCCTTCCATCCATGAGCGTGTAATCTAAAGTTCCGGAAGGACCGGTATACCAGATTTGATTTCCAGAAGCACAAAACATTTTTTGGATGCTAATTGGTTCTTGTCATGTTAATCAAAAATTCTGAAAGTATATATATGTGTCACTCGCATTTAGTCTTCAAAAACTTTAGATTATCATAGTTTTTGGCCGAGATCTATGAAATTTACTTAGCACGTACTTTGGCTAAGCGTTATTCCTGTCACTGTCGCCTAACTGTCAAAATTTAAGTGCACGAAAGAGATAGTATGGTATATCTAAGTAAAATCATGAGCTAAGTAAAACTTATAGAATTCGACTTTAGACAAAAACCTATCTTCTGTGACAGGGAACTCCAAAATCATTGTCAATTCCATACCATACAAAACTAAATATACCACCAAATAATTTTCAAAAAACTTAAAAAAACTAATCGTGCGCAGAATTTTAAACTATTAAGTTAGGTAGTAACAAACTCATACATACAAATGCTCATATTATTCATACCGTACCACCAAAATTCGGTTGCATTATGGTAATGATGTAATAATGCGCTGACGATTTACTATACCCTTGTCCAATGGTAAATTGGTCCCGTGGCCCATAAATTTGTAACCAAAATGCTTTAGGTTATGAAAAATTATGTTTTGGGACGAGTAAGGATCCTGTTTATTGGTGATTGATTCTACCGAAGTAATAATACGTTGCTGAGTGCGGTGTTGAAGTTGAGTGAAGAGTTCCTTGCTCTTGAGAGGGAGTAAACTGATAAAAAATATAAAATATAGCCTCCTGGGTTTTGAAGCTGCGATCGATCAACGCTCAATTGTTTTCTTTATCATTCTTTATCAAATTGCATAGCTTGTGAAATTTTATGCATGCGAGGTAAAGCTACAGTTTCCTAGAAGAGCGGTAGCTTAGGGTAGTCTAAAATGTACAGGCGAATGACGTCACTGAAATGTTATAATTTATGAAAATAAATTGGTTTGTTTTTCCTGAGAGCGTTTTTGGACAACGTGAATTTAAACACCGTTGCTATAATCTTTATAACAGCCGTCACTGCGACCGTTATGTCGTGTATGTTGTCGTTATGTATATAGAAAAACAGTAGCTTTAGGATATATAATTATACATTTATATATTATATCCTTCCATCATCATCTGCCTAGACTTTTCTCAACTATATTAGGGTCTGCTTCCATTCTAACCAGATGCAGCTGAGCACCAGTATATTACATGGAGTGACTGCCTATCTGACCTCCACAACCCAGTTACTGGGTAATATGAAACCCCTTGGTAAGACTGGTTGTCAGTCTTTCGGGCTAACTGGTAACGACTGAAAGATCCACGAATGACAGCTGGGACCAACTGATTAACGTGCTTTCTGAGGCACGGAGGGATCTTGTTAAGTATGTAAAGATGGTCACCCATCCACGGACCGCCCGCGGCAAGCGTAGCTTAACCTGATCGATCGACTCGGCTGTTGTTACTTGGCTACAAGCCCCTCAATAATAGCCAATGTAAAGCAATGCTCAATAATAGTAGTAATATATAGCGTATAATATATATATATATATATATATTTAGGGTATATTGCACCGTTAATTTGGAGACAAAGATGTGTGCCTCATTTCTAATTTGACCCCTTAATCCCAAGTTAAGGCCTCTTTAATTGCACCATCGAAATCTTACTATCAATATATAAAACAAACAACAAAAACGGAACCTCGTCTGACTAATTGGCATTCAAATTAATAATGATTGAGACAAAAAATGTTCCGAGAACTACATTTGAATCCCCAATTAGACCATAAAGGCCTTATCATGGACCCATTAACCGACAACGGACGCGTAGGGAGGTTTATGAGTTTTACTACACAAAATCGTTGCCGACCATTTTGAACAATCCGAGTCGGATTTACAACCAATTAGCTAAGTAAATATATAAATGGCTTGATTGTGACGTGGGCGATATTAGGGCCAGGAAATTGTGAGTAAATGTACTTCCTACAATTACTTGGATTAGCTGCTTTATGGAGTATTGTGCGAATATTTGAATTGTCGGTATCTGGTGCGGTAGTTGAGAGCAGCCCTATGGTAACGGCCCGACTTACAAGTTGTAGGTCGTGGGTTTGAACCCAGACAGGCGCTTTACTTTATGTAGCTAATTTCATCACCACTGCTCTCAAAACGGTGAAGGAAAACACCGTGAGGAAACCGACATGTCCTAGAATAAAAAAATCGAACACATGTGACATCTATTGTCCCGCACTGGGACCGCATGATGGACCACTGCTCAACCCTGATAACACGTTATATATCACTGAATCATTGTGATTATAATTATTCACATTTTTTCCATTTTAATGTATCCAGTAGGTATATGCGAACGTTAAATAAATGTGACACTGTGAGTCTCAACATAAAAATCCACTCAAAGTCGCGGCTAAAAGCTAGTTTATTGAAAGCATAATGATTGATGGTCGACAAACAGTAGCATTTTGACTTGTTCTATTAAAATTTAAAAAGCTTTCCGATTTTATGTTCCAATACTTTTTAATTACTCTCAAGAGAATCCTAAAATGCCGCCTTTTAAGTTGAGCGACAGTGTTGAATTGATTTTTTATTTTATGGGAATAACTGAATCTGATAGATTGCCTCATTAGTCTTGTGGATGGCCGCTTGCACTTTGAGGTTCTTGACTCAATATTAGATTAATTATTTTCATTAATTATCTACAGTTGTGAGGAAACCGGCTACCAACCCGCACAGGGCCCGCGTGGTGGATTATGGCCCACTCTCACTGAGAGGAGACCCAGCAGTGAGAACGTTATAGGCTGATTATGTATGTTATTTATCTACAGTCGCCGCTATAAGTGCAGCCGCTATTTGTGACTTCAAGTGACAGCTATGTGAACAGAACCCAGCATTGCATAAATATGTAAGTTGTCACGCCCTTTATACCTGGAGGCTTTTATTTAGGTAGTTTTTTTTTTTTATTACTTGATTTAGTATTTTTATTTTAGGTTGAGTACGTATAGATTTTTATGGTATTTGTTGGTATATTGGCGTGGCTAGCTAACATATGGCAAATAATTTTATTGAATGTTCTGTGTCCTGTAATGTTAATTAGATACTTTGCAGATCTAGTTTTGTATACAGTCAAGTATTTTATAACTGAACAGACAGCTGTGCTGCTGGGGAGTTTGTTGCGCCACTTCTTCTCTCCAGCGAAAGCACTAGGAAGTGGTGAAGGGCGGGCGTTTTGGGGGACTGTCTAATGTAATTTTGACGTTCGAAAAGTGCTGATTCTCAGCCTAGTTTGAATAAATGACTTTTGATTTTGATTTCGATTTTGAGTCCTGCTTTACAATGTATTCCATATAAGATACTTCTTCTTATGCTTCTTCGTGTCGCTGGAACGATTGTATTTTACCTAGATTTTGGCGCAAAACTTTGCCACCTTCATGGTATCGTCGGTAGTAGCGTAGAGGTCACTTTGACTGCATGTTTTTGGGTAGAGGGCAGGATAGGAGGTGGAGCATAATTTGCAACATAGCTCCACATCCACCCTCTGATGTTATTCCGTCTAGGTGGCCCCCACTTTACCAGGGTGAAGTTACATCTTCTCATTAATATCCGGAGACGGTTCAAGGACTTTCAAATGGAATTAGATATTACAAAGCAAAACGCATTTAAAAAAAATATAGCAAAAATTACACAGCTATTAAATAGACGAAAATAAAATAATGAGTTTACCATTTTCTAGATCAAAAATAATGTAGCAAACTTACTAAAACGACACAAAATTGTTGACTTCTTATTAAAAACAGTTACTTTTGGACATTAAGCAACATAACGCAAGTACGTAAGTCATTACCAAAATGACTTTTATGCTAAAAAATCATATGAAATTGGAATATTTTTTCTCACCTTTGTGTCGCACTAATAATTCTCGCGACAAAACATTTTGTTTCGAGTTAAAAACACGAATAGAGCATTTCTTTCTTAATTATACCATACGTGTCTTGTGATGCGACGGTGCGACTTTGTATCGGTACTTTTAAAGTTATGGAACGGTTACAATCATAAGCGGCAGCGACAATAATCTATACAAGGTGGAGACAACAATAAATTAAACTGTAATGACGTTCTCATTGTGCATACAAAGAATTAACCAAAGATATCGAATAGTTTGACAACAAATTTTACACGGAAGAAGACGAGGGTAAAAGCCAGTCTAGACGCCAGCACATCAAGCTACTACAATCTGTCAAATGTCTTTAACATATTTTCAACTTTATCGCTACAGCATTAGGTTCAAGGTTGATTGGGTTAATTTGACACTTAATTTAACTGTTTCGGGTAGCTTGATGTGCTGGCGTCTGTAAGATCGGATGATTAGGTGATTTTCGCAGAAACTTTCACCCAGTTTCTGAACTTATTAACTTTATTATAATTTTCTGTGATCATTATCGAGACTTGGTAACTGATTTAATTAGTAACCGAACACTTGATCACATTTTTCCAGCAAGGACCAAACTGGTGTAACTTTTCTTCTGTCGTAATATCGCTTTTCTGACCTCACTAAGGTCTTAACTTTCTCTCATTGTAAGTTGGTGATACTGAAACGTATGCGTGATGTTGATGGTCCAAATAGACCAGATGTTGATGAATGTCGGCGACAATTATTGTTTTGAAAAAACTACTATTACCTTGTGCCACTGTTTTCGTTTATTGTGGTAGGGTTCCGTAAAAAAAAGAACTACTGTAAAGATTTTCATTATGTATCCTCGAACTTGTCCACATTTCAAGTTCTTTTTTCAACATTTGACATGTGTCATATTGATTAACTTTAGTGTCTTAAAACTGGAAATTGCAGCAGCAGCAACAATTTTTTTTTTTCAGTTTCTGTTACAATCAATGCTGATTTGGTAGGTGTCCGCATTTAATAAATTTAAAAGTTTATGAAATTATTAAATTGGTTGATGCAATTTATTCTAAAATGGCAGCAATATTTTGAAAATAGTATCTAATCTATTTTCATGACGAAAACTAAGCAAAAGCCGTAATTCCTCTCCGCACGATCGCATACCAATAACAATTTCCTACAGATTTTACTCCAAAGGTACCCTAAAAACCGGTGGCTTGCATTGGTACCAGCTGTGATTACCATAATTTCATCGCCCCACGTGTCTGTGGACTCCACAAAAACTGGTAATAATCACAGTACAGCGGTACGGCCGCGCACTAAAGTGTTATTGAGTCTAATAGATTTTAATAATATGCTCCAATTTAGACTTTGCAATTTGACGCGTCTATTAATATGTTTTTGACCAGTTAAATAGATTGAGGAAGGTGTGGACATTATTATATAGTAACAGTTGATTGGATCCGGTTGTAGTTATGTTAAATTATTTAAAGGTTTATTGGCTTGTGGTAACAAGTATTGCTTCAATATGATAGCAATAAGATACAGTTATATTGCCTGTCAGAAAAGAACATAGGATAGCCATATTTCGGAAGTCTTCTATATGACGTGTCCTCTTGTGTTTGCTTGTGAGATATGAGTAACATCTTGTAGCTCTCTGCAGTCATCAACCCATCTACTGCAATTGCAGCGACTTTGGCCAGGCAGTACTTGGATTACATTATACACTTTTGAAGGAGACTTTTTGACTGTCAGAACACTTTCTGATGGCATTTATCTTGTTTTAGTCAAAATTGTTTGGTGACACTAAGTGTGCATACTTACTCACGAGCGACACGCGTTAACGGCAGAGGCAACTGCAACCGTCGACAACATGCCGCTCGTGTATTTGAGCACCGCACTCAAATACACGACCGGCACGTTGTCGACGGCTGTAGTTGATCATGTGTATGAGCACTAACAAATAAATCGGAGCACTTTTGTCCCCGGCTGTACGATACTGCAGTATTCTCCTCCGCAGGGCGAACGCAAGGGCTACTGTATGGAATAATAGCTTTTTTTGCTCTTATACAATGTCTTCAAATCGACTGTCATATTTTGTTACAACGTAAACACAGGGCCAGGAGGAATTCTCGAATTTTTAGCTTAGTTGCGCAATGTGGGTAATTTGTTTTTATTTCGAAACAATATGGCAACCGAAATATTAACATTCGAAAATAGAAGCTAAACATATTATAAATTAAATTAGCTTTTCGTGTCTCTCTGTGTGACCGCGTTGTTCTTCTGAACAACGCACAGAAACAACGCAATAGAATTTGATGCAGCTTTCACCATAACTTAGAAGGTTTATGTGTATAATTATTTTTCTTGGTCGTTCCCTCAGTGCTGAGGATCACGAGTATCGCGACCACATACGACGCGTCTCCGAGTTCTGCGGTCTTCTGCAGTATGGACCGCTAGGTAGACGCTGCCTCCAACAGCCTTCTTGTTCGCGTCTCACCATTTTGCCGGTGCTATGTGTATGATTCATTAATATTAAACTTAGATAAAACACAGAAATCTCGTTTGTTTTGTCATGTCGCCACATTTATTGATCGCACCCACAGATGTAGATAGACCTAGATAACGCAAGTATTACGATTTGTATGTAAACCAAGCGTGCCATTTTTGACTACATACTATGACGTCACAAGCACTATTTAGTGATGGGAAAAATCAAATCTAGGGCCTAGTACCACGCCAGCGCTCACGCTCACCCAGCCAGCAGTACTACGGCGCGAAAATGGCTGGACTAGAACTTGCTCTTGCATTATCTAGGTGTACTTATATCTATGATCGCACCAGTGTGAAACATTGTTGGGTCGCTAGTTACTTTCTTATCATAATGTCTATCTACTTTATGCTACTTTCACCCTAAACAAAACTTATTTTGCAACAAAAATCACAACCTAACCCATGCATCATCAATATACCAGCTACTTAGTTACAATGTTAATAATTATATTATCTACCTACCTGTGCTTTGTAGGGCTAGGTAGCCCTAAAGTCATTATTCATGGGGCAGTCCCACACAGTAGTTACTACGGCACAGGTAGGACATATTAATCTGAGACAAAATGTAGGGACACCCTAAGGGGATAGCGCGGTACAGGTATTGTGGCGCTTGGTCCTTCGGTATGGATATTACCTACTGGTAGATAAACTGCGCTACACGAGGAGGCTTCTTCTCCTCGTGTAGCACAGTTTGTTCCGCCAGTTACTCAACTGAACCGAACGCTCGGTGCATTCTGGACAGTCACACCCAACACCTTATTTGACTGGCCAATTCTTCCCTTGCGGTGGTAGGGCTAGCGCCCGCCTGGGAGTTCCACTGCCAGCATCTTCTGGGCGCGCTCGTTCTATCATACCTATACATAATCCATCGCTTTCCATCAGCTGTGATTGAGGTCAAGAGCGGGCTCATTCAGCAATAAAAAAAGATTCTTTAGCCTTGTTGCATGAATTAGTTTATTACAATAAAATTGATGAAAACAGTTTGGTCCTTTTCGGCAGAGTAGAATAAATATGTATTTGCGTTAAGGTTTTTGCGACTGCGGCATCATGTTTCTCATTTATTGTAATCTTAGATACTTACCAACTAAGAAGATCTACCAACAAAAGTACAGTCATAAAATAAAATAAAAAATCACCGAGGAGTCAGTCAAAGAATAATATTTTACAAAAAAATACTCTATTTAGTCAACATTAGGGTGCGGTAACATCTACCTTACCGCAATGTACCTACCTAAGTACACGATAGACCATGGGCTTCAGATCACAAGCCACTTTATATGGACCACGTTATACTGACGTATTAATCAGTTCCATACGAGGCTCGGAGCAACGCTGATCAGTAATCATAAGGAGTGAAGCAGCACACATTGCTATGCAGACCTATCTGTCGCCCCTAGCCCCAAGGGATACATACAGACGCAGAGAAGCCTTTACGAGTACCTTTAGTCATGTAGGGGGTCATAAAATTGTTCATTCGAAATTGCTTCAATAAAGAGAAAGGTAGAAATATAGCAGCAATTTCAAATTGGCTAAGGAGATGCGCGTGGTTCAATAGACCAAATGTAATATCGAACTTGACTCGTACAGACTTAAACCTATACCTACCTACAAATAATTGATTTAACTTACAACAAATTAAAGATCTACCGTTGCAAAAATATGAAGCAATTATCTATTTACAAAAAATCTATTGTTTGGACTAAAAAATTAAAACACTAGTGCTTTAGTATGTTGCTTGCAGAATAATCTGACAAAAATCTGAATTATTGTATGTATATTAGTATGGTTTTTATTGTAAAAATAAAGTTTTTAGAGGTATCTTCATGATTTTTTTTTTCTTCCGTATCAAATTAGTTGTAATATATTATAAACACACTATCTAACTAGTTTATATCATATATTTTTCTGATTTTGTTTACTGTAGTCAATCAAATACTTTTAGGCATTATAAAACTTGCGTAGTCCCCTTAAACTTACTGCATTAGGTTAAAAAAGATCGTGAAAAACTCATAATCATCATTCTCCAGCTCCAATCCCAATTTATTTAAATATTCATACTGTACGAGTAAAGACATGTTCCATAGGCAAGCAAGCTATGAAGTGATTTAAAGATACATTAAGAATTCTGATCACCAGAGAGTTGTTTTTGCATGCTATATTAGGTAGAATGTACATGGATTCCTCACAACTGTAGCAACTGTTTTATTGTTCCTACATTCCTTGCAAATAAAAATATCTATTCGATTCTATTATATTCTTAGTAAAAGTTATATGGCAAGTCATGTTAAAGATAATATTGTACATTTTTCATGAGGCAACGCCGCAACGCTAAATGCCAATTAATTGGCACGTAAATGTCGCAGTCAAACTAACACGTTACAAAATCTTGGGACTAGTCCATCGTTGGCGAATGAATTCGTGATCATTACCATATAGAAAGAAGCTGCAATCCAATAACTTTAGAGGTAAAACCATCAAGTTGGTTACTACAACTGTAAGTAGCCACATAACGTATGTATGCAACTGTCCTGTCCCAATGCAGCGGCCATATGCAATTTATTTCCCACTAAATGAAGATGTAGTACGTCGTAACTAAAAATAGATCACACGCTACCTACAAATAGAGTAGCACGCAATAGTTGGCTGTCCCCCGAGGCTGTCATATGGATGGGAGATATTAATCTATAGATTACTTCTATCTAATATCGATATCTTTATCATCTATGATGATTTGCGGTGATAGTACCTAGATTTCTAAGTAAGTGGTTATTTTTCATGTTATATGTGCGAGTTTAGAGGTTAGCTTAGAGATTATAGCCTATTTAGTGCTAAAATGCAACCTCCGCAAGTTCGTTATAAACAGAAGGCACAAATACGAGACAAACATCAATTTATTTATATAAAGAACTAGCTCTGCCCCGGCGAACTGCGTAGCGCTATCAAAATCAGCCAATCCGTTCTCGAGATTTCATAAAAAAAGCCTCTCTATACAAAATGTATGTGAAAATGGATTACTTATCGTTTGTTCGTGAATTTTTTCCATGTTATAATAGTTATTCTGCTATTCGGGACGGAGATAAATCTAACAAATCAAAGATCACATAAATCTGTCCAGCCGTTCTTGAATTATAAATGGTGTAACTAACCCGACTTTGTGTTATATAAAGATGAGAGAAAATACAGTAGTTGTCAGATTTGGCTGACAAGCCAAGAGGTAAGAGTAAAGCACGTAAGTACACTCAGAACGATTTCTAGGAATAATTGTTGAACTTAATTATGCGACACACTGTTTTTTAATTGATTCCTCTCTGTACTGTGAGCTTGTAAAGCCCTCACAGTACCTACTTACTTAGTTCTATAAGAAAGAAACTCTTAATTAAAACACGTTAATGAGTCACAAAAATCAGGGCTGTTTGAAATTGTGTAATTCTGTAGCTCTTATTTTAAAACCAAATTAAAATAGCCACAACGTTACTCATATTAATCTATCATTTCTATCATCGATCTATGCGCGTGCGCATGATTCGTCGTTCTGTAGGGTTGTCACGTAATTTATCTGAAATCTTGAATCTTCTAACTGAAATTGCGTTAGGTAAAATTTTGTTTCCATAGAGCAGTCTAGTTTTATTATTCACAGCATATTTTTTATTTATTTAACATAACATTATTAGGTACTTATTTCATTTCAGTAAAAGCTCTAAATTGGTCAGTTTGATTATATATTTTCGATTATAGTGCTTTCTGAATCATCATCATCATCTGCCTAGCCTTTTTCCCAACTATGTTAGGGTCGGCTTCCAGTCTAACCGGATGCAGCTGAATACCAGTATTTTACATGGAGCGACTGCCTATCTGACCTCCACAACCCAGTTACTGGGTAATACGATACCCCTTGGTAAGACTGGTTGTCAGACTTTCGGGCTTCGTGCTTTCTGAATGCAATACAAAAATCTGCAGTAGGTAAAAAGTTTCTAATGCGCGTCTGCCTGACTTCACACAGAAGGATCAAACATTTATTCTTAAAAACATTTTATGACATTGATCTTATGATACGTAACTTAAGTATTACCTGCCATAGCCCAACCCTAATACTATATGACATCAACCACAAATCTTGATAAACCGCGCTTGCAAGGTCGATCATTACTCACTCCATTGTATGATCAAACAAATGTTCTATGACAACTTTAATTGTTAGACTTTATTAATTGTTGTTAACTTTATCTATTCGTGAACTTAATGAATCACTTGGAATTCTTGCGCTTACATTTGTGCTTAAGATTTTTGATAAAGGTACTCGGGAATGTATGAGGTTTGTTAGTCAAAATCAAAATCAAAAGTCATTTATTAAAACTAGGCTGAGAATCAGCACTTTTCGAACGTCAAAATCACAAAAGACAGTCCCCCAAAACGCCTGCCCTTCACCACTTCCTAGTGCTTTCGCTGGGGAGAAGAAGTGGCGCAACAAACTCCCCACCAGCACAGCTGTCTGTTCAGTTAGAAAATATGGCCTAAGTATCTGCACCTAATGACTTACTGAATTCTCTGGTTGCTGGCAGCGCAGGTCTGGTCTGAATGATGAAATTCAAATTCACATTCAAAATCAATTGTTTTAATTATTTATCAGACCCTAATAAAGTGCTTCGGAATTGTGTAAAAATACATTACACTATTCATAGATATCATAATGTATCTCTTAAAATATTAAGTTCTAGTTAAATTGCTTATTAGTCAAAATTATGAGTTGAGTTGAGATGATGAGTTGAGAGCTGGAGATCGCCTGAGTTCCTTTAGTGTGAATTTGTGAAATACTAGGTCGAATCATTACGTAGGTACAATCAAAAGCTTTTCAAAGCTTAATTCAATACACTACTTTTCTTTTCTTTAAATATTTACAAGTACCCATTTATTCATTTGAAAGCTTGACAATTTTTGTCAAATCAAACAAGATTTTTTATATAAAGTATCGAGAGCAATCGACTACCTAAATCAAATTCGCAAATTGGAAACGACAGTCATCTTACACGAAGCCGTTACAAGCTTTCAACAGTCCCAGCCGTCCAGGGAGCCACATGGTTATGTCGGAACAAAGCCTCAAATACATTGACAAAAATTCCAAAAAACATAATAGGATCCTTTGGTGGACCTCTGGATTCCAAAAAGTCTGGATTCCAAAAAAATCCAATCATACACTCAGTGACCCCAAGAACGATAAAAAATCACATCTATAGTCGTTGTGACCATTTCATTTGCGGCGTAATCAAAAATCGAGATCGATTCCATTCAACAAAAGATCTATAGATCACTGATCGATCTCTCACTGTGCTCGGGAAAGTGTTCTATTTGAGTGTATTATTGATTTTAAATCGGCCGTGGAGGTTCCATCACAAAGGGTTTTTGATGGCACGTGGTACTTAATGGATATTTTTTGGAGAATTCGTGATGCGTCAAAACATGAACTTTAAAAGACCTACGAGTTTATTTCGGTCTTTCTTCTTCTCAGTATAGTAGTCAGATATGAAATAGGAAACTCATATAGGTTTAAAAACATTATTAATTTTGACGCGTAAAAGTGTTTGTACAGACTAAAGTAAGAAAATCAATTATCATTTAGGTATGAACGTTTTTTTTTTGTAAGAATTTTTTCCTGATACACGGTTCCTAGGTCCAATGACGTACAGTTTCATGTTATCTGTAACATTTAGTTATTTTTTTCGGGTCCTTTACTCTCGTAATTTAAAACGTTCAAAATCTAGTCGCAGTCTCATCTCAGCGACAAACAAATGTCAAAAACTTGTCAAAATGTAGGGAAATTAGAGGTATTTTTGACAGATTGAGACTGAGATCAAACTGTCAACGTTCTTAAAATTACGAAAATTGCCCCTCTGAAATCTCCTCGAATGATAGTCCCCTGCTAAACACAAAACCCTCAAATTACGCTGATAAAATTAGCTGAGCTTTGATTTTTTTTATCTAAAATAGACACCATCGTATCATACTTCATTATAGCACCATAATTTTTTGCCATATCGCTCCGTATGCAAAATTATAGTTTTCAAATCATTAATAAAACAAGAATATGAGGCGACACAATGTCGGAGATCCTGCGCATTACCCTAATGACCACAGTATTATGGTACCTGACCATACCCTCGTTTATTACCCTTAATAAAGGTAACGAGTTTTTTATAAGCTCATATTAGCTGTTTTTGGGTTTAAGTGTGGTACAAATTATATGTCTAGGCCTAGGGTTCGGACTGATCTGGTATGGTCAATGATCCTAATGTTATGATAATCGATTGACAATAAGTGGACGGTTTGGGTTTTCACGCATGAATAATTTGTGATGAAAATTTTTAGGTTAGCAACACTTTTGTTGTTGATCTATTTTACGTTCGTTGGTAATGAAACATGTCAGTTTATGACTAAGATCCATTAAAGTATGTATAGTCACGTGCCCAAAAGCCACCTCTATCTATGGTGTAGATTTACTAAACTTTCGCTACGAAACTCTTATACGAATCGAACAAAAAAAAAAAAAATATTACGATGCATGTGTGAAAAGTTTTTTTTTATTTTATAATTGTAGTTTGAGTTTCATAGCGAAAGGTGTTTAGAATGACGTGTAGACTCAAGTCTAATACACTGAAGTCCGATTATATCGCTAATAATTGGATAGCCTCGGATTTTTGGTGTTTCCGAGAAAATATTAGGTATTGATCTAAAGTCTCAGTAAGGCCCTTCTCCAAAGAGGGTTAAAAATGTAGACCAAGGAATCAAAAACGAAATTCAACAAGATCCAAAATCACTTTACCAAAACCAATGAAGCGGTACCAGGGCACCAGTTATAAAAAGAGATCAAATGAACACGCGATAGATACGTCACAGGCGATAGCGTTGGATTGACGGCGCCAGTAATTTCGTAAGTTGTGTGGCGAAGCGCACGAGATCACCGCGCATGCGTTACGTAGTAGGGATTGAATGAAGACTTGATCTTGACTTGGAAGGTGTTTGGGATTGCGTTTACAGTTGCAATGTAAGTGGTGTTAAAATTAAATTATAGGTAGATAAGTTTTTAATTAGTGACAGTTACCGGTACAGGGCTTGACTTATCATAGAGATTCTCTTGCTCTTTATTAATCTTACTTTTGAAAAGGGCAAGTTGTACTTTAAGTTATACGTACTTACATAAGTAGATAGATGGAATAAAATGATCCTATAGCCACTACTGGAACCATAATCCACTACGCGGGACCAGTGCGGATTGGTAGATGTCACATGTCTTGGAATTACTTGATCGATATTGTTCTAAAATGAAAGAAAGTAAGTATTGACTAAAATTACACAACATCGTTTTAGAACAATACTCATTGAATACCACACACAATTAATTAAACCGGTCAAGTGCGAGTTGAACTCGCGTGGAGAGGGTTCCGTATGATGCACACAATATTGAGAGATTTACCATGTTGTTTTAAGACCACAGACTTCTTATAGGTCTTTCTGTAATCTATAAGTACAGAACTTTTTTCTCAAAATTTTAGGATCTACTGATCCTAAAATTTTGAGAAAAAAGTTCTGAGAACACTACTGTTTGGGAGATAAGAGGGCGGAATGGTCAATTTTCGTCTATTTTCTTAAATAACTTTAATACAATTTACTTTAAAATTATGAGAAGAATATATTTGAGATCCTAATAGTAATCCCTTTCATTGATATGTCACACGGTGCTTACAGATAGCGAAACTTTTTTTTATTTTCTATTTGCCTCCCAAGAATGACCCCCATATTCAAAATTCGTTTATTTACGTTACACGTCTGTGATTGGGTCACAGAGATTCATACGTGTACCAAATTTTAACTCAATCGGTCCTTTAGATTCGGAGCAAAGTGGCTGTGACAGACGGACGGACAGACAGACACACGAGTGATCCTATAAGGGTTCCGTTTTTTCCTTTTGAGGTACGGAACCCTAAAAAAACTCAAACTAAAACCTTACAAATACAAGTCTTTCAAAATAATCCAAAAAGACCAACTATTTATTACTATATTACCGGCCAGCCGCGGCGGCCCAAAGAACCAAATAAAAATGCAAAAATTGTTAGAAGCTGACCTTGCAGTCTTTTGGACCGTTATACTGATCCCTTTTTTTTGCCGCAAAACCATGGGGCGCAGCTATTCCTCTGATCTTTTTAAACGCAAAAGGAGCGAATGATATAAACAATATAGGGACCGAACACACTGCGGCGAAGGGTTTATTCGATATAGGAAATTTTATAAAGGAAAATGAAATGCCATTAGATCAGTTTTCACATAATAAAATAGTAACTACCGATTGATACCATGTCTGATGCTTTATTTATTTAAATGTTATCCTGCATGCATTTTATTCTTGTTTGATCTTATCTTTGCTTTTTAGGGTAAAAACGGGACCCCATTACAAAGACTCCACTGCCCGTCTGTCTGTATGTCACCACGCTGTATCTCATGAACCGTAATAGCTAGACAGTTGAAATTTTCACAGAATATGTATTTCTGTTGCCACTATAACAACAAATACTAAAAACAGAATAAAATAAATATATAAGGGGGTTCCCACACAAAAAGTTATTTTATATGTAGTGTTAAATATTAAAATCCTTCCATAATCTCACTTTTGCTAAAGGTATAAGGAACTCTTGAGCAAAATTTCATGCTTCAAGAGGCAGTGTATGAGGCTGAGGTGTGTGAATTTGTATCAATAAGGGGCCCGATATAGGTTTTGATTGTTTATAAAATTGCGAACCGAATTATTTATCTTTGCTGATTTATTGTATTTTTTCACGGTGTACAGGTTTTGTAGTTCTCGGCTTATTATTTACGGATATGAAAATAAAACACTACCATCAAGACAAAATATACACAAGGTAACTTAAGCATACCTTACCTATAAGGACAACTACCAATAAGTGATTCAATAACTGTAGCATAACCATCATAGATCAAAAAACAGTTTTATTCCGGTCTGATCCCCTGAGTCCCCCCTCCACCCCCCCCTCCTCGATCCCCTGCTAGTTCTTCTTCTGTTTTGAAGTGTTTCTTATCCAAATTTATCTAGGTTTCTCTCTAAGACAGGTATACCATAACTGACAAATGACATTCGCCGACTTTTTAAACTCGACTCCGCACAAAACTTTCCTTTTTAAGCGGTACAAATCCAGTCTACACTCCCTCTAACAGGTTTCACCAGGACGCTATGGCGAAGACAGTTTTGACTATAAATAAGTGTTGTATTGTATTCAATGTTGCTACTGTTTGCCTGGGCGGCAGACCACAAAAGAATTTGGAATCTTTTTACAATAACTAGCCGTGCCAGCCGGTTTCGTTCGCATAATCGAATAGGTAAATTGTTTTTAGTTTATTTTTTTCTTGTTACGTATTGAAATTATTGTTGGTTACATTGTTGTTATTATAATTTAATTTGTAGGTTTTTTTATTGAGATTACAGATGCTATTTTTGCGTTCAGAGTAATGTAAAAAGTTTGAATAGGTTTCAGACAGCTGCATTGCCACGATTCCAGAGCAATGTTTGTATTAAAATTCCGTTTACAAAGAGCAGTTTCCTACGACAATTTCGTTAATTTTATCCAACCTGTCAATCATGAGACTGAGAGCCTCCAATTAAATAAAAATAAAGCTAAACATCCCCGAAAATATCACCAAAAATACATACATGCATACATTTCTTTCACCAACCAAATATAACTGTGGGACTAAAGCTAACGTTTTTTTTTGCTTAGAAGCCGCTACAGTTATCGTGCCACAAGATTTGGGCCGTATTAGCGACGCACACGCATCGATGCGTCATTATCAAGGTGATAGGCACGTGATTTGTGATGTAAAAAAAGATTTAAGAAGTCAGGTGTAAGTTGGTGGGATGGTATTTATTATTCATACTGGCTACCTGACTACTGTACTGGTAAATGGAGATATGGTCTGTATGTGTCAGTAAGATGCTGTCGTAAATCAAGAGGTCGAGACAAGCACTTTGAACAAGGGATATATTTTTCAAAAATTTTAAGCGCGTTTTTATATAGCATACCTGTTGCATAAAAAAGTTTATCAATACTAGGGAATTTAGGCCTTATTGAATTAAATCACTTAGATATGTCTGCTTAAAAAAAAGTTTTCTTACTATTATTATACGTCTTAATACTAGGGGTATTGGTAAACTTTTAGCGTCATAATTCAGTAACGATCAAAATTAAATGCAAAGACAAAATGCTTACTAATATATCACTCACCCATCCACTCATATCTTCTTAAAATATGAAACATATTATAGCAAGTAACTCATCTATCATCCACATGACCCCAGTGTTTTGATGACCCCATTGGACAATCTAGGTAAAGGCTTCATACAACCAATGTCAAAGATGGCTTAACTCAAATCAATGTTGGAGGGCGAAGTTGCAACTTCAATAAAGGATCACTCATCAATAAACCAAAACGTTTTGTTTTGTTTTTCGTTTACTAACGTAGTTTTTAAGTCATTGTTACTAAAGATTATGTGTACTTGTATGTGAAGTCCGAAATAAAGAATATATTATTATTATTATAACAAAAAAACAATTAACTTCAAATACCCCACGTCAATACCGAACATCTATTTCAGTCTGATAGTTAAAATCTTATTAAAACCTTCCCAATTTGGTCACTTCCAATATAGTCTGTCCATAAATCTAGTGCCCATCAGACGTATGAATAGGGTTGGGCACCCAAGTTAATAAATTAATCGTTCGTGATACAATTATTATTGTAATGATCGGCTCCCGTCTGCAAGAGTAAAATAAAACGGATAGTATCGTAATTGAATCTCTTGTGGAACGTTACGAAAGAACTGCTTGTGAAACTGCTACTTTTCACTGTTATTTTTTGATAGCTACTAATTATAACGTTGGTTAAGTTATATTAGTAGTGCCACTCCCCCTAATCTACGTGACGACTACAGTCTTACCTCTTTCAATTAATCCGCCTCTAACTGTGATCTACCGAAAAAGTTCGATTATCAAAGTGACTCATAAACCCATTAAATTATGCAAATTTTGTTACTGATGTTCAATTAACAGCTTTAAATTATGTTTTGTCTATGCAATAAGTTAAGACAGTAAAATTAACTTTGACGGTCACAGTTAATTAAGCAATTAACATTTTTGAGTTAATATAGGTTTTCATCTCCGGCTGTAGTTTCTTGTTTCCGTTGGTCATCTACTCGTATAATTTGATAATTAACGACATTTATGTACCTCTCATTCATAAACACTTTCAATGATAGAATTAGATAAGAGAATTTTCGATCAGTGTCAAGAAAACCATCTTTGTCTATTTTGCACATATTTATTTTACCTTTCCAGATTCCAGTTTCATTATATTCAAGATAGCTTCTGCCCGCGCCTTAGCCCACATCAAAATTCCTGTTTAAAAAAAATATTCTAAGACACTCGGCAATTAACTGAAGCAAATGGGGACAGTAGTTCCGAAGATTACTTCATAAATACAAACTCACAAATTTTTCCTCTTTCATCGTCATCTGCTGAGCCTTTTCCCAACTATTTTGGGATATTTTTCCTGTTTATATTATAATATTAGTATAGACAAGTCTCAAAGCAATAACACAGTTCTGTTATTTAGCTGAAATGTCAGTAACTGTTCCACAATACTTGCCCATCACTAGAGTGTAACCTCAGTATTGTAGAGCTGCACCACATCGTCGCTAGCAAGTTTATGGTTTTTTGATCTAAATCTAAAATTGCTTTTGCTTCTCGATATTGCTTCTTCAATTACATCAAAAAATCTACAGCGTCGTGTAACAATATACGGTTTATAGAGGTTACCATTGTTGAAAATTTTGTTTTTCCTTCGTTAGTTAAAGAACTAATGTTATTAGAAGTATTACCTAAGTACTGTTTTAAGATATTTTTTGCTTATAATTATGTTTATATGCTGTCGGTGTCCTTATTTAACAAATACATACCATACATTCCAATAATAATAGATAATGCTATGTATTTATTTAACACGAAAGTTATATTAAAAAAATAAATACTTAAAAAAAAAAAAAAACAACCGACTTCAAAAAAAAACTACAAAGTGATAAATAACTTTTATTTCGGAAGTCTGTGTCGTTGGTTCTGCATTTTCGTTTATTGACACCGACTTCCGAAATAAAAGTTATTTATCACTTTGTAGTTTTTTTTGGAAGTCGGTTGTTTTTTTTTTTTAAATGTTTTTATTTTTCTCTTTTTAGTGAGAGAGTTTGTAATTTATCTAAGTTACAATAGCCTAACGTCAACTGCTCATCACTTTTTACAAAATATTGCTTTTCTCGATGCTGGGACGTTAATTTTTGAGGAGTTCTCCTGGTAAGAACCTGAAGAACTCCACTCCACCACCACACGCATTGTGACGAGCATAAATTGCTTAGCAACCATATTAAAGTAATCGAATCGCAACCCGTGAAATATTTATCATTGATTAGTTCCGATGGCCGTCTGTAGTCTTCATCATCAGCTCCACTTTACCAAATGATGATTTCCGAGAGCAAATGCTCAAGTTACTCTAAAAAATATCCAAATCGCTATAGGTTTGCCAATAAAATTTGAGGGTTTCCCTCGATTTCCATGGGATCCTCTCATCAGATTCCAACTTGCTGACAATGGGACCACCTTGGGAGTATACCCTTCAAGTTACTCTAAAAAATATCCAAATCGCTATATGTTTGCCAAAAAAAGTTAAGGGTTTCCCTCGATTTCCATGGGATCCTCTCATCAGATTCCAACTTGCTGACAATGGGACCACTTTGGGAGTATACCCTTTTAAACAAAAAAATAATTTTCGAAATCGATCCACAAATGACGGAGAAATCGGTGAACATACAAAAAAAAAAAAAAACGTACATAAAGTCGAACATATAACCTCCTCCTTTTTGGAAGTCGGTTAAAAATTCACCGGGACCTAGGCAAAAACCCAATGATTCCAACACCAAAACAAATACTTATTATTTTTAATGAAACCTCAAAATCAGCTCAATATTTTTGCCTCCAAAAGAATCCCAATTTAAATCATAAAGTGGCAAAACCATATAATCAGGCGGCTAGTCAACTCAAAATTGGAAGCAGCGAGACGGTAGCCGGATCGAGTCGCATCCATGATTATAGTAATTTCTACCACGTTCCGAATAGCCATTTGCTCGATATTGCGCTGGTATCGATTTCATTAGATAGGCTCAGATTTTTATAATAAAACGTGCCGGATGGTATATGTAAACTTTTTGTAACTAGAGTAGTAATTACAATGAGTAGGTGGTGGTATCACCAGTTGGTGTGGCTTTAGAAGTAGCGGGTGATATAGCGGTGGTTACGAAGTGATCTGCATTGATGAATTTTAAAAATTATGTCTTTGGTTTTCACTTGACTACATCAACCTTTCATGTCCACTTCTAGACACTGAGATTTAGCCTCAGCAAGAGATTACGGTTCTCGCCATATGCTCCATCATTTCTTATATTTTCCATAGACTTGTAAAAAAAGATGGACTTCGCGCCACGCATATTGAAAGTGAAGCACAGTAAGTATGCCGGGACCGCTTGTACAAACACGCCTCATGCTCACATTTACATCATAGTATGCCGACCGGCCGCCATTACGTGACACGACAGCGTCAATCGTCAGTCACGCACACATACACGTACGGTGCACGGTGCTTCACTTTACATACGCGTAGCGCGGAGTCCATCTTTTTTTAGAAGTCTATTGTTTTTTATATTTATCTTCGCGATTAATAATGCTTGTGTCTTCTCTTTATGACCGCAGTGGGACAATAATAGGCTGGTATTATCATTATTACTATATTTTATCTCTATTTGTTTCTGTTAATATCCTGGAGAAGGGCCTCATTAGAAGGCTAAGAGTTACCCAAAGGGAAATGGACAAGGCTATGCTTGGAGTTTCCCTGCGTGATCGAATCAGAAATGAAGCGATCTGCAGGAGAATCAAGGTAACCGACATAGCCCGAGGAATTGCAAAACTTAAGCGGCAGTGGGCAGGGCACATTGCACGCAGACCAGATGGCCGATGGGGCCGAAAGGTTCTGGAGTAGCAACCGCGTACCGGTAAACTAGACTGGTGACTATAAAGACCAGCTGAAAGTCTTTCACCGCCAACTTCTTAGCCTGATCCAATACCCGAAGTACTAGCAACATTAACGATTCATGCGCAGACAGCGATTGATTGATTGAGCGTTTTATTGGCGTCAGGCGATGCATCTCTATGTGATTATCAGAAGTCGACTTTATTAGGGCACTGTGTTCGGACGATGTAAAATGATCACCAATACTGTGTACGTGCTTACTGGTGAGATAGTTATTGCCCGCGGCTCTGATTGTATATTAATTAAAGATAGAGTTCGATGGAATATTTTTTTGTAGCCGTATATATTATGCGAGACAAAGAGAGGAAAAGTTTCCTGCATCTTTTTTATCGATAGTAAAACGAAACTTACCTACATTATTGCATATTTACGAAGCAAAAGGATTATGTAAGGATCGTTACAGGTGGCGTTTTGTGGTTTCTGCCTACTGCCATGGAAGGATGGCCTGAGTTTATGTATGTCTATATTTTAATACCATTTTGTTTCTATCCTCAATAACCTAAATACACACCTTATTTTTCCACTGTGGAAATCCTCATAGTTGAAAACTGATAAACTAACGTTTACGAAGGCGGATGACCTGCAGGCAAATACTGCAAGCAGTACACAAAACGGGGTTGCTATTCTTTAGGTACAGTCAAAAAATGAGATAAGTATGCAGGATCGTCGGATATAGTTGAAGTTTAGTAAGAAACCGATGGATGTTTTCGAATAAAATTTAATTAATAGAAAACAAACAGCTCATTTATCAAATTAAATTTCAGTCGACAACATCCATCGATTTCTTACTAAACTTCAACTATAACCGACGATCGTGCATACTTATCTCTTTTGTTGACTGTACAAAAAAAAAATCCCTAACGCGTTTTTATTCTTATATCTCACTAGGATATCATGTGGCGCAAGAATGGTCGCGCTGCCAGCAAAATATACACAGCTTCATTGTGCCAACCATACATTTTTTGGCAGTGTGTCCATGGTTACGCCGCCACTGGTATCCTCGTGAGATAAAGCCCTTCATCATTCATGATAAGGAAGAATCCCGCATTAAAAAGGTACCAGGATACCTACCACCAGCTCTTAACGCGATCCACTTTAAGACCTAAACTGGACTGTTCTTCTAATTCGTACCATGACGTCAGTTTAACGATTCAATTTAGGCCGTGCCATCTGGATACCTACCACGAGCTCTTAACGTTCATTCACTTTCAACGATCCAAATGCCGCTGAGCGTATTGGACGTCATGGTACGACTGTGAGCGATGCAGTTTAAGAACCTAAACTGAAATGTCATGCTTTTGAATCGTTTTTAAATAGATCATGGTAGGCCTCCTGGTAGGCAAGTATTTGAACTGTTCATGAAACATGTTTTAAGATTTATTGTTACATATAAAACTATCATTCTTGTAACAAATTACAACGGAATTTCACAAATAAATCAATGTAAATTACGACACACAGCACGCAAAGAGTGGCAACATTGTTAAATAATCTTCAGAAGAGAATAATTTGCAACAATGTTTCACCTAATTATCTTTGTAGACGCAATCGGTTTTATCTAAAGCGGAATATTATTGAAATGCAAACCCTTGATAAAAATGAAGTACATACTAAGGCACATTCCTGAAACAAGTCCTTTAGTCCTAGTGATGAGGCAATGTGAATAAATACTGTTTTAATTGCTCTATTAAGGGGTAAGTGGGAGGAATCATACTTAGCTTAGAAAATTAAGCTATTAATTTCACATTAGCATATTTTGTAATAGCTAATGCAATGCAAGCTGAAGTGGCAATAGGCCGGCTATATTAGCCGTAAAACCGATGACCGTTGGGGTAGACGTGTTCTTGAGTGGAGAGCGCAAATTTGCAAACGTAAGGTAGGACGCCCTCAGCCTAGGTGGAGCTACGATCTTCGCAGGGTGGCTGGTAGCAGCTGGATGAGAGTTGCCGAGAACCGAGTTGAATGGTGTGCAATTGGATAGGCTTTTATCCAGCAGTGGACTGCTGTAGGCAGCTGATGATGATGAATATAAACTATCGTGTTTGCTACTTTAGCTGAGTTTTTTCTTAATTTAGTCACTCTACGCCGTATTGCCATATTTTAACCATTTCACACTCGTACAATCGCAGCATGTCGTGGGTTCGATTCCCGCACGGAACAAATATTTGTACGACCTACAAGTATTTGTTACGGGTCTGGGTGTTTTATCTATAATATGTATGTATATACAAAAAAAAACAATATATATAAGTAGTTTATCAGCCATCTCGTTACCATAACACAAGCATTAGGTTGCTTAGCTTGGGACTATGGCGTTGTGTGAAATGTCAAAAAAAAAAAATTGACAATAATGACATCGTTATTTGACGAAAATTATACGGAAAAAAACTTTTTTACAAAAAAAACCAACCGACTTTCAAAAAAAAACTACAAGGTGATAAATAACTTTTATTTCGGAAGTCGGTGTCGTTGGTTCTGCATTTTCGTTTATTGACACTGACTTCCGAAATGAAAAGCCTACCTACAAGTGTAAACTTGGAAGTAGGCTTTTCATTGACAGACCAATAAAATTTAACTGAAACTTCTCGAGACACTAAACGCCCCCAGACTACGATTTACGAGTTGTAGGTAGTAGGTTCGAATCCCAGACAGGCACTTTAAATAACTTTACATAACATAATCAGACTATAAATGTTCCCACTTCTGGGACACAGGCCTCCACTCTGTGAGACGGAGTAGGCCGTAATCAGGCGCTTTACTTTGTGTAAATTATTTTATCACCACTACTCTCAAAACGGTAGAGGAAAATATCGTGAGGAAACCGGCATGTCTTAGAACCAAAAATTCGAAGACCTGTGACATCTACCAACCCGCACTGGACCCACGTGTTGGATCCCTCTCACCGAGCAGATGCCTATGTTCCATCAGTACAGCAACAACACAGAACATTATAGACTGATTATGCAAACGCCCCCAGACGTAATAACAATAACATTTCTAAGGTGTCTGGTTCAGCGTCTTTCAAGAGAATAAAACACAAAACTAGCTTATCTGACACTTAACGTATTGCACATTCCTGAGTGAAACTACATAGAAGGGAGACAAAAATATAGGATGCATCAGGAAGTTCTTCCCGTTCAACATGTAAAAGTTAATTGAAGAGGAACAGGTTTTAACCTGCTGCTAATAGGCCATGGGCAAAACCTGTCACTATGGGTATAGGACTGCTGTATTACATATTAATTTACTAGCGTCAGAAGTCATTTTGTAATACATTCCTTGTTTGTTTCTTGGTTCCATTAGAAGTCGATTTTAAATGCTGATGTTGCTTCTAATTGCTCTGAATAAGTTAACTTTAATAAAGGTTAAATCCTAATTTAACTAAAACTATACACAAACTAAAATATAGCGTCGAAAAATTCGTCCGCATCGCTGTCGACTGGTAATGTACCCAAGAGACTGGCGGCATTACCACGTTGTATGGCAACGCTTAGCCTCTGGCCAAGGTAAAAGCCAGCCCTTGGGTCACGGGAAGTGTCAACGAGCCGTTTTGAAATTTCCTTAAAAATACCATGAGCACTCGGACTCCACGACCCGAGGGTTTCAACCCCAAATGCCTCGAAAATATAATTTCCGATAAGATTATTATATTTTCGCCGCTTGAGGTTTTTCGCAGCCGCAGCAGCAGCACCAGCACAGCATGCCGAGACAGGAAGATGGGATAGCGCAAGAGTATCGAAACACGTTGCCTCCCATTATTGTTGGTCTATTGATCACAAGCGCTACTGCTGAACGTGCTGGTCGTTGGTTTGATTCCCGAGTCGGCCAAAGTATTATTGGTTTGTCAATACTCTTTAGAATGTACACAATAAAAATAGCAGCCCGGAGTCTAAATTTGTGCCCGGTTGATGACAATAGGGTCGCCCTATGGATAAGCACCCCCTATTACACGGGACTCTGTCGAAATCGAAATGTATAGGTACAACTCTGCCTAACCCCTTCAGGGAATACAGTCGTGATGTTATGTTTCGTTTATTCTATTCTATGTTACCAATAGCTGAAAACTTTATATTACTTTAAATATTTAATATTAGTTACTTTGGGATACATGAAGAAGCCTCCTCGTGTAGCGCACTTTGTTCCGCCAGTTACTCAACTGAACCGAGCGCTCGGCGCATCTTGGACAGTCACACCCAACACCTTATTTGACTGGCCAATTCTTCCCTTGCGGTGGTAGGGCTAACGCCCGCCTGGTTTACGACCACCCTCCCACTGGAGTCTAGCGTCAAGCAGCCTGCTGTGTTTTGTCGATGCGTGGGAGTTCCAGTGCCTTAGGCATCTTCTGGGCCCGATCGTTCCATTATGGACCTCATCCATCCTCTTTCCATCAGGCGTGATCGAGGTCAAGAGCGTAATCATTCAGTAATAAAAAAAATTATACAATGCTAATCAATAGATCGCATCAAAAAAAAATACAATGCTAATCAATAGAACCATCAAATCTCTAACCAACAATCATCTCTTGAAACATTTACAAATAAATTACAAGATTCAATAAAACCAAATGCTATATGTTTTCATCAAATGAAACCGTACGTACACTTGGCTTATAAAAGCGAAGTGATCTTTAAATTAGACGGTAACACAGGAAGTGGCTTCTTAGGCCGTCAGTGTAGCGGTGATTAGCGATCGCCGATCACCGATCGCCTATCACATCTAGTGAGCAGTTGATCACTGACGGTTGAGTGGACGTAAAAAGTTTTGCAAAGATTATAAGATGGTTTCTAGATGAGACGCAAATGATTTTTATTGCAATATTATTTTATCCTCTTTCCTGATACGGCCAAAACGTCAATAATGGCGTAACTCAAGGCTTTTTCGCGGGCCTCGTTGTTCGGAATATTCGCGATTTTACTAAGAAACGATAATATTAAAACAGGGACTGTTTCGTAATCTATTACTCTAGTACACACGGCTACACATCAAGCTATACATTTCCAGTTTTAGCTGACCTCGCATTGTATAGGTTTTTCTTACAATCAGAAGTCAGCTTATACTGGTTATGTATAGCTTGATGTGTAGCCGTGTGTACCAGTAATATATTATAAGTCAATATAATCTATACAATATTACCGATCTGAAAACCAAGGTGAAGTGAGCTGTCGATAGTGTCAATCCTTAGCATCAGTTGGAATCTTCACCAAAGCTTCACCAAAGTTTTCTCGGTGAGATTTTTACAGAATAAACAAGAACGACGCGCTTCGCGACGAACGACTGAATCGAATAGGTGGGTGAATGGGCAGCGGGATTGTCCGAAAGGGTTACCGCTGCCCCGGAATATAAAGGGCTAAGGAAGGAACACGGATGGGTTTTAGTCAGTAAGAGTCTGACACTCCCTTCCGCTCCACCCAGAGCGGGAGGGGTCATTGGATGATTTCCCAACCTTACAAAAAAAAAAAAAAATAGGTGGGTGAATCGAACAAGAATATACCCTCTGCAACCAATATAGTCTATGCGAAACCAGTAAGCTCGCGGTGTGTTTAAGTATGGCACGATAATTGAAGATATGCTCGTATCATACTGCGGAGCTACTTCGAAAGACCTGACGCCTGATTACTTTGTACCTGAATGAGATTACTGTTTTGGCCATAAAGTAAGTGGGTACTTTTAGGTAATTTATAAAAGTGACACATAGACTTATAAAAAAAGATGGACTCCGCGCCACGCATATCGAAAGTGAAGCACGGTAAGTATGGGTGGACCGCTTGTACAAACACGCCTCACGCTGACATTTACATCATACGAGTATTACAGGCCGCCATTACGTGAAACGGCAGCGTCAATCGTCACTCAAGCACACGTAGATCGGTACGCTGCTTCACTTTCGATATGCGTGGCGCGGAGTCCATCTTTTTTTATAAGTCTATGAAGTGACATTATAATAATAATTATGTTATTTAGATTTAGGTTAAGATTTAGGATATAAGGCCACTCTATCGCATTGGATCGCTGATCTGTAACGGTAATTGTAGGTAAGATTTGCGTAAATAAATGAATAATATTTAAAAAGTAGTTTTTTGTTGTAATGTTTCAATTAATGTGTCAATAGTTGATTGATTTATTTCTGTTGGATTTAGTATACCTATGAAAGAAGTTTACGAGGCCAATGCTAACGCTGTTGACGACTAATTGCTGTTCAATACCAGTACCTATATGGAATCATCGATACGAAGAAGAAGAAGTACTTATTACTTAATGATTAGGAAACAAAGAAATAGATCCTTAGAAAATATTCTCATCAAATAGGTACTCATATATTAGAACCAAGGATTTGAGATAATTTTCAAGTTATGGTACACACGGCTACACATCAAGCTATACATAACCAGTATAAGCTGATTTCTGATTGTACGAAAAACCTATACAATGCGAGGTCAGCTAAAACTGGAAATGTATAGCTTGATGTGTAGCCGTGTGTACAACAAAATGAATGTCATACTTAACAAAGTTCAAATTCCTTTGCAACCAAAAA
This sequence comes from Gortyna flavago, assembly GCA_963669345.1. Classification (NCBI taxonomy): domain Eukaryota; kingdom Metazoa; phylum Arthropoda; class Insecta; order Lepidoptera; family Noctuidae; genus Gortyna; species Gortyna flavago. The sequence goes on from OY770129.1 coordinate 16,551,252, forward strand.
ATTTTTATGATCCTTTTGTTACAAATGCAAAATAGTCACTCAAAATTGAACTTAGAATACATTTCACTAAAGCAGACAAGGATTCTGAGATTATGAGCACTGCTTTAGGTAGATAAAATATATTGTTATGTACCTACAATATATAATAATCATAAATAAGTCCATCGTGTATTCATAAAAACTAAGTTTAAAAATCTTGTTTCGGGGCCACAAAGTTATCACATGTTTTATCCTATTAGTAATCAAGTTTTTCTGCAGTATTTTCAAGTTGACGATTTTTAAAAGGACTAAAATCTGTAATTGATTTGATTCTTGAAGATAAAAATCGATTTGTATTACTTTTCTGCTGTATGTGTGAGATAACTGGAGTGAAAACGGTTCCAAATGGATTTATTTAATCCTCTTCAGGTTCAGACTATCTAACATACAGATCTAACAGAACAGAATGAATAAAGAACACACTAAAAAATGTTTACTTTTCGTATATTTCTAAGAGTTACAATTTTCGAGTGTGCACCTGCATTACGCATAAAAAGCTTTTTAATGAAACGAGGATAGCGATTAACGAACATATCGAATGGAATTAACAATATCATCCTGCGCCTGAGTTGTGAAGTAATCAAAGAAACAACATTCATTTTTTTACGCTCGGTTCCTGGTATAGTCATAACGCTCCGTGTACATGTTGGCCAGGATTCTGTGGAACTTAGGACATGTGTAATAAAAGATTATGTAATAAAATACTTTTACTTTCAGTAAAAAAATGTTGCGTAAACTGATTAAACAAAGCTGCAGAAACAACTTTGAAATATATTCCATAGCTCAATCAAATGCTGGTAAAATAACTGCCTGTATTTTTTCATAGAAAATTTCGTATTAAAAACGTCGTCTGCTGAAAGACAAGGCACAGTAGACAGAAGCAAGCCTCAAAATACAAAAAATGGCAACAGACTCAATAAATTAAAAAATAATCATTTGCAGAGGAATGATAATAGAGTTTTTAGGGACCCGCGGACCCCTGGCAAAGTGAATAGAGTCATGAAACCATCTTCTACTAAACCTATGAGGTTCTGGATCAGAGGAAGGAGGAAAACCAAGCAATCATTACTACACATCAGGAATAGCGATGATTAAAAAAACAACAACTAAAAATAAGTTTATAAACTAAAACCAACTACTGAAAAGGATGAAACATGAAAGTACCTTCCCGTGGTTGCATGCTACCATAGTACTTTCTTGTTTCATCCTTTTCAGTAGTCGGGTTTTAGTTTTTAAACTTATTTTTTATTTAAGTATTTATTATGGGGCTTATTTCCGTAATATTTATATTTTAGAAATGTGCTAATTATAAAGCCCTTTCATTTGATTACCCAACACGTTATGATTTAAAAAAATCTTTTAAGTCATGACTTTATGTACGCTAAACGGCGCCATATTCAATTTATTGTGATGTCACATAGTTTATAGGTAACCAGCGGACAATCAAGGCGCTTCCAACGATACCTAATTTGTCCAATTATGACAAGTGGTTTAGAAGTTATGAGGGAACAGATGAACATACATACATATCGGTCAAAATCATAACCCTCCTTTTTGCTTCGCCGTAGTCGGGTAAAAAGAACCAACCTTTCTCCATAACAAGACGTTTTTCATTTAGGTACTTCAAACTATTTATTATTTATACTTCGTACGTTCTTAAATACCGACTACCGACATCCAACAAAGCAATTTTGCGTGTTGCGTGTTATTAATAGGTACCTATTTACAATAACTAAAATTGAAACATACCAAAAATCAAAGCAATTAATTCAAATAAACCAAATTACAGGCACTTTTGAATTCTCAAGGGGTGGGCTTATAGAGATGAACGGGCAAGATACTCCACAGACATCCTTTTAAATTATAAAATGTTACAAAATATTGGTAAAATCATTCTTGTTAAAATTTTACATGTGAGAACGTTGTAGATAACGTTGTGCATGTTAAGATCGTCCGTAATAAAAAGGAGAAAAACAAAAAAAAAAAATATCTAAATAAATTAAAACTCACTCATAAGCAAACATCTGCCTAGCCTTTTCTCAACTATGTTGGGGTCGGCTTCCAGTCTAACCGGATGCAGCTGAATACCAGTATTTTACATGGAGCGACTGCCTATCTGACCTCCACAACCCAGTTACTGGGTAATACGATACCCCTTGGTAAGACTGGTTGTCAGACTTTCGGGCTTCTGACTACCCGTAACGACTGTCAAAGATCCACGAATGACAGCCGGGACCAAAGGCTTAACGTGCTTTCCGAGGCACGGAGGGGTCTCGATATGTAAAGATGGTCACCCATCCACAGACCAACCGCGGCAAGCGTAGCTTAACCTGATCGATCGACTTGTGCGGCTGTTATTATTTAGCCGCGGGCACTCATAAGCAAACATGATTCGCGAATGTTTAGCAAGTAAAACACGAATGTGTCTTAGTACTTGAAAAGCAACAAATCCTACAGGATCTCAAACCCATGGTCACACTGTTACTTTGATTGTAATAACTGGGAGCGAGATGGGCCGCGCTAATGTCGCGCCCCGGGCACGCTTGCTATCGGTAGCCATTTGATGCTCCAAGCGACGTGCCATTACACGCAAGCAACGTTCTAACTTCGTAGTTGTTAAGGAGCCAAGTGGTCCTTCTTAATACTCTTCTGCTTCAAGTATTTGGTGAAGAATTCAATCATTTCTCTCAAACTCAAACTCAAAGCATTTATCTCAAATAAACCAATTATAGGCACTTTTGAATGGTCAAGGGGTCGGTCAGAATTCTGAAGCTGGTTGCCCAATTCAAAGCGTAGTAGGTAACTGGAAGCTGACCCCAATAAAGTTGTTAAAAGGCTAAGCAGATCATGAGTAAGCCTATGGAGAAGAACGAGCAAGAAACTCCTCGAAAACTCTTTTAAATCAAAATATGGTTACAAAAAATTGGTTACATCATACACAGCCCAGTGTCTATGTCATTTTGGCAAATTATTAATTTATCTATGTTACCTACTTACGTAAATTACACAAATACATGGTAAAAATCGCAGGACACTTCGCGTAGCACTTCTCCATATTTCAAATATTGACCAGCCATAAGAGTAGAATCATACCTAAGCTCGCTGATCTGGCTCATTTTTCATTTACTCGTCTTTAAATCAAATGAAAAAATAAATAAATTAGGGAGTCCAGAATACTGACAACATTGTTAAGGCCATGAGACCAGACGATAATAATTGCACCTACTGAATTAATAACAGAAAGAAATTACCTCTATCAAAAAGTGAAATGATTGCAGGAACGATCTTAGTATGGAAAATGTGAGTGTGATGTGTGTGTGTTCATGTGTGTGTGTGTGTGTGTGTGTGTGTGTGTGTGTGTGTGTGTGTGTGTGTGTATGTGTGTGTTAATGTAAGGAAGTCCATACCTGGTATGTTGAAGCAATGATTTACATGCATTACACGCTCGTTTTCACACTACCGTCATAATGTATCTGTATTAAGGTAAGTAAATGGATACTAAGTCGAGTCATTCATTTAATAGCAGGCTCGAGATCGCTCACACGTATGAGATCTTGTACCCAATCAATGATCGAGTGTGTTAAGTGTGATTAGATATTCTGATGGAAAGCTTACGCTAGCTTAGGTACGCTTGGCTTTGGAAGGTTACGGCCCACACCTTCTCATAGAGAGGAGACCTGTGCCCCAGCAGTGAGAACATTATAGGCTGAGAATGACTATGCTAATGGAAAGCTATGAGGGAGAACTTTGCACAGCAGTGAGTCAATAAAGGTTGAAAAAAATTAAGAGTTTTGCACCAATAAAATGCATGAAAGAAAACGTATCACTATGTCGATTTTTGTTGCAAATTCGAGAAAATTTTCCTACTATACAAAATGCCATCTTTCCATTTCAGGGAAAAGTCTCTGCGATCAGTGATGATACACCGTATTTCTGGTGCATCAGAGCCAGTCTTTCTCTTTATCAAAGTTGCTGACTCGCCGAGGCATGAGCTGTACTCATATTAGCTATAGCTTGTCTGACAGAAGAAGAATAAACTTTACTCAACATTATGTGGTAATTACCTAATTTATATTACGGAAAACATCGTGAGGAAACGGGAATGTCCTTGAACAAAAATTCAAAGACATTGTGACATCTACCAACCCGCACTGGGCCTGCGTGGTGGATTACAGTTCACTCCTTCTCGAACAGAGGATTATGTCTTGTATGTAATTTATAATAATCTAAGGTTTTGTGGTGGCTGAAAGTAGATTACCTATCAAATGGGAATAGGAATATGAAAACGTATTTTAATATAGGCCACCCTTATCTTACGTAGTCTTAATATGTAACATTAAAAGATTGGGCAGTGACCTTAGTTATGCAAGATCCAATGTAGTTTGTTAATGCTTAATATTATTATAATAAAGATCACTCATACTTGTAGTGCCACCTAGAGAAAATGTTATGAACTATGGACATAGCGAGTAGTTTCTATCATCTTTCAATGAGAGCTCCGTATCAAGTTTACAAGTGCCTCAAGAAGTATAAAGATGGCGCTGTACTAAGGCGAGATTATGACTGTGTAGCTTTCGTTGAACGAAAAAGTTCAGTGTGTAAAAGCTAGATGACGTTAAATCAAAGTACTGATTGAGACATTAAAATTCTTCAAGCCGAAGCGGGTAGCAGTAAGTTTACCTACTGTTGGCTTTTGCCATTGATTACTGTAATTTTATGTATAATTAACATCAATGTTCGCTCTGTATTGAAATGCTCTTATTTGCCAAGTAAACTAGGTAGGTAGGTATTCCTTTAATAATTCAATTAGGCCTGCCTGAGTTCACCAACATTCTAACCATCGGTTAGGTATTTAAACAGTTGATTTATGTCAAATTTCCTAAGGAAATCAACTGTTTAAATACCTAACCGATGGTTAGAATGTTGGTGAACTCAGGCCTTAGTACATACCTACATAAATCGATTAATGGGTACCGACTTAAAAGATAAATAAGTATTTATTCACTTAAATGTTTTAGAACAAAACTAAAAGGTAGTTATTACAATTAATTTAAAAACTTAAAGCTGTTTATATGTATTTAATTGTTAGGTAAACTAAGTAGCTAAACAAAGAATATATCGCGCACTGAAATTTCAACTTTCGGTGTTGAGCCGAGCATTGAGAATCCAACTGACAGCAACCCCGAGCGCCTCAAAAAAAAAACACTGTTGGATTGGCGCTAAGCAGTCCGTTCAGTCTCGCGAGGCGCAAAAAATTAGCACCGCTAGAAAAACTCGCCCGTGCGTAGGTACCTCGTAGTTAACAGGTAGATATTACCTACTTATTTTTTATGATGAGAGATAATATCGATCGATACCTATCTATAGTATCTAACTAACAGATGCATAACATGCATACATCATCAGCCCAAAATGTTTTCCTTCTTTGTTTTAGAGCAGTGGTGATGAAGTTAAATACACAAAGGATAATTTTTCACAACTACTTCAGATAACTCAAGCAAAATGTGCAAAGCAAAAAGTGTGCGAGTCCGATTCGCTCTAACTTGGTAGGTTTTTGGGTTCCGTGTTCCGTACCCAGAGGGTGCCAACGGGGACCCTATTACTAAGTACCCGTCTGTCACAGGGCTGTATCTTTTAAGCCGTACACAGTGCACAGAGTGTGTACTACTATAGCGGCTTTATCAACAAATAATAAAATAAAATAAAGTTAAAAATTAAAGGACCTTGTTTTTACTAAAGTATTTTTTTAAACTCGCAGCGCCCCTCGGTTTGATCCGCATAAGTTTCCCGTGGGATTATCGGGATAAAAACTATCCTATGTCCTCTCCCGGGACTCAAACTATCTCATCTAAATCGGTTCAGCGGTTTAAGCGTGAAGAGGTAACAGACAAACAGACACACTTTCGCATTTATAATACTAACAGCGCCCCGCGGTTTCACCCGCATACGTTTCGATCCCGTGGGAACATCGGGATAAAAACTATCCTATGTCCTTTCCCGGGATACAAACTATCTCTATACCAAACTTCATCTAAATCGGTTCAGCGGTTTAAGCGTGAAGAGGTAACAGACAGACAGATACACTTTCGCATTTTTTATATTAGTATGGATGTAGTGTTAAAAATTTTACGTTGCGGTGGTACGGAAACTTTCGTGTGCGAGTCCGACTCGCACTTGGTCGTTTTTATCTGATTCTGCAAGTGGCATTGCAGACATCGAATCTATGATCCCGCGCAACAATTCAAAGGTTCTACCACCGCGCTGTTGCGGTCATTCACATTATAATTATTATCCCAATTTATTTGTGGTCAGCGCAACATGTCTTTTTCTTTCATACTTCTCTATTAGTTGTCACCTCGGCACTCACCCCCTTTTTTAACATATCACCATTCACATAGTCCATCCAACGTTTCCTTGGTCTTCCCCTACTCTTATAGCCATCGACATTCATACTCAAAACTTTCCTCACAATATTTTCCTCATTCCTCCGTAACACATGCCCAAACCATGACAACGATTTCCACACAACTTTTTAGTTACCTGTGCGGTGAATGTAAACGATGAAAACGGTAAATGCAATACACTTAAAATTGTTGTAGGTACACATTATGATCAAATTGTTATGGTGTAATACAGGCCAAATAGACATTCCATAACATATTTCTAGCTAACTTACAGTGAACTCCGCATAATGTAAGGAAAAACTTAATGAATCAACAACAGCTATTAAACAGGTTTGTTTTAAGTGATTTGCCATCGTAGCACGCAGAGCTCCTCATTTTTTTCTAGTACCTGGATCAGTATTATAACAACTTAACTGTTAGAACAGTGCATAGGTACAAGGCAATTATTCTAATTAAACTAACTGCTATAAAATACAAGTGCGTTTAATTACAGCATCACAATGTTAAGTTCAATGCTATGAAGATAAACGCAATGCCTCTTAGATCACTCATAGTACCGTAGGCGACCCACTTCGAGAGGCTCTTGCAACAAGCTTACAGTCTCCGACGACAGCTCAACGCGGCCGAACGCAACATGTTTTTCGAAAGTTTCCTCCTAAATCTCGCCATAATCGTCGTGCTTATAATCGCCCTAATCATCGACTATGTGACCAAGTTCTTCAGCTACTGGTACGTGCGCCATGTGCCATACAAGTCATCCATTCCGTTCTTCGGAGGTGACTACCACCGAGTCCTTGGAATCAGGAGCAGCACCGAAGATGTCAACACACTTTACTCCAAATATCCCAATGACAAGTATGTCGGCCGCGTGAAATGCAGGATTCCCGACCTGATAGTGAAAGATCCCGACACGGTAAAACGGATGTTGTCAACGGATTTCGCGAATTTCCATAGCCGAGGTCTGTGCTTGGACAAATCTCAGGATGTTTGTTTACGAGACAATTTGTTTTACGCCGACGGAGAAAAGTGGACCTTATTGCGCGAAGGATACGAGTCTTTATTGAGTAGCATGGACTGTGAATTGGAGAGTTTGAGTGACTGTTTGCCGGGAACAAATGGTGATGCTAACGTTCAAGAGATTTTGTCGAAGGTATTGGACAAAGTCTTCGAGGATTTGCTGCTCGGTAGCGGCGGAGGGTCAGTTGTAAAGGAAGTGAGATCAGCCATACAAAAGCGTTCATTGATAGAGAGATTTAAGAGTTACTTGAAGGATATTTTCCCGTCTTTGTACATTATGTTTGGATTGGCAACTATTTTTGGAGAGCCCTCTGCAAAAACAAAGACCGAAATTGAGAAATCAAAACTGTTGTCACATATCAAAAATTTGGGAAACGTTTATCAAATTGGAATTAAAGAGAAGAATAGAAAGCGTCATTCGGACGTCGAATTCGCCTATTCAATGACATCGTCATTCATAACCGAGGGGTACATTCCTTGCCTGAATGCGTTAACAGCATTGATCTATGAACTAGCATTCAATCCAGAGGTGCAGAAGAAATCTAGGAACTCAGTTTCGAAACACAATAGGGACGAGTATTTGGACGTGGCTATAAAAGAGGCATTGAGATTGCATCCTCCATATTCAATTATTGCAAGACAATGCACGAAGAGTTATCATCCTGAAGGTGGTTTGTTGATTGATAGGAAAATAACAATCAACGTTCCTGTAATGGCTTTGCACAGGGATGAAGAACATTATGTGAAAGCAGATACTTTTAACCCTGATAGATTTTTGGATGACGAAGGAGCATCGAAGCATTGTTATGCTTATTTGCCATTTGGAGCCGGACCTAGAAAATGCATAGGTAAGGTTTTTATTTTTTTACATAATGAATTAAAGCTATTTTACACTATTACGTCAATGGGCACGCTGTAGCTTCCTGCAGATCATTAAAGGTTAGATATAACATAGCAGCTGTCGCCATTGTAATTATGTTCACACGATCTTTAACCCCTGCTCATGTACTCGTATGTGTACTAGTGGGGACAAATGCCAACACTATAACATACATAATCAGCCTATAATGTTCCCACTGCTGGGACATAGGCCTCCTCTCTGTGAGAGGGAGTGGGCCGTTATCCACCACGCGGGCCCAGTGCGGGTTAGTAGATGGCACATGACTTCGATTTTTTGGTTCTAGGACCTGCCGGTTTCCTCACGATGTTTTCCTTCACAGTTTAGAGAGCAATGGTGATGAAATAATTTACACAAAGTAAAGCGCCTGTCTGGGTTCGAATCTACGACCTACAACTCGTAAGTCGCGGCCGTTTCCACTGGGCCACCACAGCTCTCAACACAATAACCATTAGTGTAAAATATGATTGAATTCTCGGAAGCCTCAGTTCTCAAAAATATATATTATATATTTTATGCGTAAATCATGTGGTTATGTCACGTATGTGTAAACGCTGCAATGCTCGATTTTAGAGAGGAATTTATCATTATTCTAAAACGTGACACTTGTCACTTTTGTTTGCATCATCATCATCGTCTTTTTTAACCGACTTCCGAATTTAAAGTTATTTTTCACTTTCCATAATTCTCTATTAGCCTTTACCTACCCACGTGATTTTCATTTTACGTAAGCACTGACGTGGGGGCTTGAGAGGCCCCGTACCTTAATGTGTTTTTTTTTTACGAATCAAGAGGTTCTATTGCTATAAATAATTAATAACTACGTTAAATATTCTTAAATTAATAAAGCAAACGGAATTATCCAATATTTTTTATTCAAATGAAACTTACTTTTGATAATTATTAGTAGAGTTCAGATTTCTTTGGCAGAAATTACTTGAGATCAGAAATCACCTTGTATGTCTTAAAATCTTAAAAAAGTTAACAAATTAATTTATATTATATCTATTACACTTCTAGTAAACTATATTTTTATTTCTCATGCTCTAAAAGTTCGTCTTTATGTTGTGTGTAGGCGACCTAAACTCGCTTTTTATGTTCTAGTGCATAAAGTATTTTCTAAGGTTCCGTACCAAAATGGTAAAAAGGAACCCATATGGTGCGACTGTCTGTCTGTCTGACCGTCTGAGATGACGTTTGCCCAACTATTTTGCAAATAAGAAAGAAATAAAAATATAATTATATATCAATTTGCAACAGGGACTGAATGGGGGTCTGAAAGATTCGAGGTGGAGCTACTAGGGCATGAGGGGTATCATTTGAAAGAGCGCAGTTTGCACATTCTCAAACACTTTTTCTTTATTTTTAGGTAGTTTTTTCGACTTTCGATCAAAAATATAAAACAAAATACCTCCCCCCCACTTATCTCCGAAGTTTGCATAGAGAAAAATCTGAAATTATTCTATATGATAGAAGTTTATGTAAAGATTACAAGAAAAATAAAACGATGTCTCTAAATAGCAAACTTTTTCAAAAACCATCAACAAGTTACATTAGTTCCACTATCGGTCATGAGATGGCGCTGACCTAAAACAGCAATATTCTACACGAATTTACGCCTTGAAGATGAAAATTTAAAAACATATGATGGTACGGAACCCTTGGTGCGCGAGTCCGACTTGCTCTTGCCCGGTTTTTTTTTCTAAGACTAAGATATGATTATCTCCACAATAAAACGTTGCAGATTAAAGTCGTTAATTTAATTTCGTTTGCTTTAATTTATATCAGTTCCGTGTTTTCTATCGTTAATTTAATAAAACCAGATAAAATAGTTGTTATTTATTATTTAAAAACGCAAAGAAACATTTTTATAACTGGGCAGTATGAAGTAGGTACCCAAGTCGAATGACATCTTGAAAATAAAAAAAAAAACTTTTGAAAAATTTCGTGGCGGGAATTAGCTATTCTCTTCTTCAATTTTGCAACATTTTTGAACAGTGAAAATACTGTTAAATACTTTATGCCTGTTTCATTTTCTCGCAATCGACGTGAAAAGCAGAGTGTATAACTCGTGCATAAACGAGCCATTTTACCCCTCATATAAACCGATATAAACGTCTCGGGGTAACATGGCTTCTCCTAAGTACTAGTTGTACCTACAATCTACTATTGCACAATTTGTAATATTTGTATGGATTCATTGTCATGGCAATGCGAAGATACACGAAATAATTAGTTTAGTAGCCACTAGCCAGTGCAAGTGCTTGCGTACCTACTGGGTAATATTTAGCAACGCATTCACAGCTGCTCTGTGGCTTTGAGTGCCAAAGCAATTAGTGTTGGCACCGTATGAGTAAATGAGGATAAATATATACGCAGCAACGGTAAATAATATTTCTAAAGTACTAACAATGTTGATTTTTTTAGTCCATTGGTCCTTAGGTCCATTGTTGATTCATCGTCACCATTTTCCTGCCCTGAGGGGGGGCAATTCTCGTAATTTTAAGAACGTTCACAGTCTGAAGGCTAATTCCCGTATTTAACTAAAAACGTCCAAAATCTATTCGCAATCTCATTTCAGCGATAATCAATGTAAAAAATTAAGGGATTTTAGAGGTATTTTTGACACACTAAGACTGAGATCTGATTGTTATTGTTCCTAACATTACAAGAATTACCTCACTGGTGTCAGTCTCAATCTGATCTGACTGATCTATGTGTCTGATCTGATCTGAGTCTAATCTGAGTAGATTGTTATACACGGGTCGAAAGAAATCAACTCCCGTAGGAGGTATTTAGACGCCATAACTTTAAATTTAGTTCTTTTTAAAAATTCATTCCCGCCCTAGAGAGGGAAGTAATTACTATGAGTCTTTCCCGCCCAAAGGTGGAAAGTAAACAAACACTACTTTCCGAGTATGAGAAATGAAAAAACACTTTGCTACTATAAAACTACTACTACCTTCGATCAATAAGACTATTATTGATCGAAGACTACTACGGACTATTTTAGCTAACAGAATTTAAAACAAAATAATTTTCTTGATATTCTAAGCATTTAAGAAAGGACTAACGAAATAATTGTACTGCTTACATAAAAATAATTTTAATGGTCATAGAGTAAGCATTCGCTTGTTTGGTTTAAGCGACCTTTATTGTGGGTCTTATATCAAATTCAAGCTTACCTATTTGCAGTTTACATGAACAGTTTTCAAATAACTAAATACTACCAAGCAAAGTGTTAAACATACGGAAAAAACTATTAGAATACGAATTGCTGTTCATTAGATCGTTCGTATGATCTGTAAAAATCTAAACGTGAAAACTTAGGTGTAGTGAGTTTCAAGTGGGCTGTCAATTCCTAGATTCCCTAGCGTCAGGTACGATGACAGACCAGCTGACTTTACCTACATTTTCAACTTGAGGTTTAAACAGAATAAACCTTCTGGATTCCTTCTGGAATAACGGTGCTTCAAGACGCAAACTATCTGACACTATTATAAATAATACATCTTCACGTCAACTTACATAGCCATCGAGGTCGCAGAAGTTATTATGATAATAAATAGCACAATGATATTGGAAGAATTTACTTCATATCATCACTTGGAGTTGTCAATGATTTAGAAAGTCTGTTGACTGTGGCTTTAACCCTGTTATCTGTTAGGTGGGTAGATAATTAAATATGGTGTTGGCACTTTCATCAGCATTAGTGTTATGAATACTTAGCCTAAGATCGCACTGGTGATTTTTTAAAGCGAAGGTTTTTTGGCACGCTCTGGTCAACTTTCGATGTTATGGCTACGAGCCTTGTAAATCCAACAATATCAATCAGATATCTTTCAAAATCATTGAGATTATGATTGAGAGTGTGTTACGTTTTATCAGTTAATTTGATGAATGTTACTATGGGCTGATTTTTTCACGACAGATAACTTTATCGGAGGAATAATTTTGAAATTTCGACAGTTATTTCATACAAAATCTGTCAAACGTAAATTTTATTCCTTGAATAAAAGTTGTCTGGCGATGCAAAAATCAGCCCTTAGTCCGATTAACTTAACCTACATAAATAGGTACCTACAATTACATGCTTTTATGACGCTGTAGTAAGGTGGAAAATTTAGAGTACCTACAATTCTTAAATCTTTTTTAGTAGATACAACTTTAATAACTAAACAAGAAAAAAAATGTAAAATACATAATTAGATATGCTTTTTCACGCCAGATAACTTTATCGGCGGAATAATTTTGAAAATTTGACAGTTATTTCATACAAAATCTGTCAAACGTAAATTTTATTCCTTGAATAAAAGTTGTCTGGCGATGCAAAAATCAGCCCTTAGTCCGATTAACTTGACCTACATAAATAGGTACCCACAACTACATGCTCTCATGACGCTGTAGTAAGGTGGAAAATTTAGAGTACCTACAATTCTTAAATCTTTTTTAGTAGAACTTTAAAAACTAAACAAAAAAAAAAAACATAGTTATGCTAGTTTTCATGCATTGTCTTGTTAGTTTTTGAAATTATTTAATCACAATTTTTTTTAAAGTAGGTATTATTAACTTTTTGTTGCTATTTTTAAGTTATTTTCCTATTGTTGTCTACTAATGATAACTATATAAGTACTCGATGTTGATGTTCTGTGAATGTTTTGTATCTCATACAAATAATGATGACAGAAACCTCACAAATAAAAAACAAGTTTACTTTTGCTTTCGTAGAAGTCATTTGGATTATCTGATAAAAAATATTTATGCAAATTAAAATCCTTTCTTCTGTATATAACTTTGTTTTTTTTTTTGGGAACGCATTCTTGTTTTTTTAATTTATTTAGCCAAGCTGAACGTCTTTAAACGTCTCTCAATTAAGTGAAAAAATCATATTGGTGTTTTTATGACTATTTAGTTAGTTATCATCGTAATATGTCGCCCTTATCCCAATTTATTTGGGGTCAGGGCAACATGTCTTTTTCTTACTTAATTTTCTATTAGTCGATCGTCATCTCGGTAGTCACCCCCTATAGCTCTACCTATATCTTTCACACAGTCCATCCATGATTTCTTTGGTCACCTACTCTTACAATATTTACAATTGAACACTACGAATATATCACATCTATAAATCTTTTTTTTAACACTACGAATATTATTATCACATCTATGGAGGTATGGTGAACAGGGTGTAAAGTTCACTCATTCTCTATAGAAAAGGGAGGATCCTCCGACCAGACTGGTGTTGTGTCTGGCGGGCAACTGCCCAATGATTCATTTCGGGCCGTTGTATATATGCTAGTTGCGCGGTAAACTCTGCTTGCGAGATGCAGGATTTTGCGTTACGTCAGTATGACGCGTCGCTCGCATGTGGCGTTGTAGATACCGCTACATATCTATAAATCTTTTTTTTCTGTTTCAGGTGAACAGCTGGCTATGAAAATAATAAGAAATGTAAGCAAGACGTTATTGAAGAAATATGAAATCGAACCATGCGCCAAAACGCCCTCAAAGTTGACCATGGTTGACCATAACTTTGGAAGAGTTGTGGACCGGGACATTTGGCTAAGGTTTAAAACACGAATGTAAGTTAGGAGAGTGAATGAGTATCATTATAATTATATGTAATTATATAAGTTAAGAGGAAATGCGGTCAGAGAGACTTGTAAAAATCCTGAGAAAAAAGTCGTAATTCGAGGTTTGGCTCTCGCGTATTTCCTCCTCCAATGTTGGACCTATTTAAAAGATATTTCACAAACTAAATAAGAAGGATATATACTGTGTCCTTAAGTATTTTTTTTTTCATTAACAGTTGTCAAATTTGTAAACAAGGCCTCTGTTGACAGCAGTTAAAATCGGCTGTTTTGAGGGTTTTAGTGCTTATAAAAATAATGTATCATTAAAAAGGAAAACATAGGGACTTATAAGTAGTTAATATTTATTATCCTGTAAAAATCATTGCTTTACGGTCATTAACCATAAAGAAAACAGGCGAGAGCGTTTCTATGGAGAAACGACTACCCGCATTTCCTCTTAAGGGTAGACCTTTGCCCTGAAGTAGGAAAACAAAGGTATAAACAATGTAATATTGTGTTTTCACTCAAGCTCAATCGTCTATTCTTCATCATCATCATTCTCCTGCCCTTATCCCAATTTATTTGTGGTCGGCGCAATATGTATTTTTCTTCCATACTTCTCTATTAGTTGTCATCTCGGCCATTTTTAACCACATCATCATTCACACAGCCAATCCAATCAGCTCAATCGTCTATTATTGCTTTTAAATAAATCATTAAGGATATTCGTGAAGAGGCAGTAATGTTTTTGAAGAAATATTGTAAACTAGCAGCGCCCCGCGGTTTCACCCGCATAAGTGTCGATCCTTTGGGAATATCCGGATAAAAATCTGTGTGCCAAGTTTCATCCAAATCCGTTCAGCCGTTTGTGCTTGAAGAAGTACCTCACAAACATACAAACACACTCACAACCTTTGGCCATTATAATATTATTAGTGTGATTAAAGTATTTATTTATATCTTTTGAATGACAATTATTGGAATAAGTATTGGAAAAACTAGTTTGATAAACGTAGGCTAGGATGGCTTGCACAGGAGTGGGGGGATTGGCACAAGAAATGACAGGTCCCCTCGGAGGATGAAAGTGCCCCCTATGACAAACTAAGGGACTCACTAGGTACAAAGTTATTTTAAGGTTAATGCTTTTTTTTTGTACCGTGTTCTAACCAACCTAAAAAATGCTGCCCTAGAATTAATATTAATGTTAAATTGGTGTCCAGATTTATTATTTTGTTTAGTTTTTAGTAAGAAAAGTATTCTTATTTTTCAATTTCAAGCTCAAGTAGATTCCAGGTACTAATAGTGATAAGCTTGACTATTTATTTATTTAATTTTAATCATCTTTTATGAGTGAAAGATTATATCATGTACAAAAACCATCATGATACAATAAAATAGAGAATAAAAAAAGTGTTGAGTTTTACTTGATGTATATCCACGAGCATACCCAGACAGAGCAAATGATGTTAATTTATTTTTGTTATAATAAGTGTCTATTGATATCATAGTCTTAAAAAAAAGATGGACTCCGCGCCACGCATATCGAAAGTGAAGCACAGTAAGTATGCCGTTTGTACAAACACGCCTCACGCTCACATTTACATCATAGTATGCCGACCGGCCGCCATTACGTGACACGACAGCGTCAATAGTCAATCACGCACACATAGATCGGTACGGTGCTTCACTTTCGATATGCGTGGCGCGGAGTCCATCTTTTTTTATAAGTCTATGACTGATATATGTTATGGAATCTTGCTTTGCTTCAGAAGCTCCAGAATCCTATATTGATGTAAAAAATAGGCTGCAAATTAAAGTACTATTTTTAAATGTAGGTATTTAACAGCCGATCTATTTCGAAAAAAGATCACCGTTAAATCTTAGGTGAAGTGAGCTGTCAGTAGTGTCAATCCTTAGCATTAGGTAAACTGAGGTAGAATAACTGCTCACTTCACCAAGTTTCACAGTAAGATTTTTACAGAACAGACAAGCTGGTATCTAGACAACACACCAAAACTCAGTCCAAAAGAAACATAACCTGTTGTCACATTACAAAATTTCTAGACCAGTCTTAGTTAAAATATAAAAATTGAGCGAGCAGTGGTGGTGCCCAGTCGTATCGGCCCTGACTTACGAGTAGCAGGTCGTGAGTGCGAACCTTCGAACCCAGCCAGGCGCTTTAACACAATACATAATCAGCCTATAATGTTCCCACTGCTGGGACACAGGCCTCCTCTCTGCGAGAGGGAGTGGGCCGTAACCCAGCACGCGGGCCCAGTGCGGGTTGGTAGATGTCACATGTCTTCGAATTTTTGGTTCTAGGACATGCCTTCGAAGTTTTGAGAATAGTGGTTATGACATAATTTACACAAAGTAAAGCGCCTGCCTTACGACTTGTAGGTTGTAGGATCGAACCCAGACAGACGCTTTACTTTGTGTAAGTTATTTCAACACCATTGCTCTCAAAACGGTGAAGGAAAACATCGTGAGGAAACCGGCATAGCCTAGAACCAAAAATTCGAAGACATGTGACATCTACCAACCTGCACTGGACTCGCGTGATAGATTATACTAGCACACTCCCTCTCACAGAGAGGAGGCCTATGTTCCAGCAGTGGGAACATTATAGACTAATTATGTATCACGCTATTACTTTCCAAGCTAGCTAGATTATCGTCCAGCTTATAAAAAAAATGTTTCAAATCACCAGTAAACAAACATTCTTTCATAAAATATCAACAGTGTACACATATTTTGATACTTCCAGCTTTCACTGTCATACATAACACGATTCAATTTTCGGTCATTTTTTTTTAATCGCTCAGGAGCGGCTTGTGAAAATCAATACGATTGACAATGACAAAGGGGTTCTCAAAAACGGCCGGCGTCCAAAGGGGTGAAAGGGAAATGTTTTTCGAGCCCATCGGTACTGCCTGATAATGGAGTTTGTCAGAAGTAGGCTGTGACTATGAATAGAGGGTTATTGTGGATATAGCTGGATGGTTTTATTGTCTGTTCGGACCTATTGCTGGCTTATTTTTAGATATGGTAAGTATCTATGCTAGAACTTGGATTTGTCCCTGTTGTTTCTTGCCTATAGTTCCGTTTATCATTTTGATCTATGTACAGTTTTTGTTCAAAATTCATAACTAAAATGTGCCATTCTTCGAGTTTACGACCCGTTTTTTTTTTTTTTTTTTTGATATTTAATAATTTAATTAAAATGACTAAGTTTGGATTACAATTATTATTATTGTCATAAAATTTGCATGCCGAATAGTGGGCGGAATATGAATATGATATTTCAGGCAATTATATGAATCTATCTAAAATAAATAAGAAGTCTTAATTTTTCACACAGAGGTGTTTTTTTTTACTATATAGAAGAAATCTTTCTTAATCGTTAATAGAGAAAGGTGTCACTATCTGTTTTAACATTAGTCAGCGAAATTGGTTGCTGAGGCTAGTCGCTTTCTCTATTAAGGAGGTCAAAAAAAGTTGGTCATATCTTGGACCTCGTTAGAGTCTATTGAAATTTTGTTTAGAAACAACCGGGTAAGAGCGTGTCGGACTCGCGCACCGAGGGTTCCGTACCATCATAATTATGTTTTTAAATTTCCATCGGCGAGACCTATAATTCTCAGAGAATTTTAACACTGCATTTTATCGCTGCGGTGTAGAATATTACAGTGTTAGGTCAGCGGCATCTCTTGACCGATAGTGGAAGTAATGTAACGTTTGTTGTTGTTTTCTGAAAAAATGTGCTATTTAAAGACATCGTTTTATTTTTCCTGTAATCTTTACTTAAACTTCTATTACATAGAATAATTTCAGATGTTTCTTTATACAAACTTCGGAGATAAGGTGGGGGAACGGTAGGTATTGATTTTTACATTTTTCATTAAAAGTCGAAAACTAAACGGCCTACAAAAAAAAAGTGTTTGAGAATGTTCATGTGATACTCCACCTGCACTAGTAGCCTCTTTCAGTCCATGTTCAAAAAGTGAAAAATCATTTTTTTCTTTCTTATTTGGAAAATAGTAGGGCAAACATCATTTAAAACCATTCTAAATTTCATGTTGATAGCATTAGTGGTTCTTGAGATATCTAGCTGTGACAGACGGACAGACAGACAGACAGAGACTAAGTCGCACCATAAGGGTTCCCCTTAAACCATTTTGGTACCTACAGAACCCTAAAAAAGAGTGTGTCAAGTTGCAAATCTCGTTCATTATACGTTACGGTACCTTTTTTAATTTAGACTTTGTTTGAACGGTTCAGTCCTTGTGCAATTCAAGCTGGGTAGTAATACAGGATAGCAGGGACGGGCTCAAAATGTTACCTTGGATTCAGTACCTACATGTTTCTGAACCCTACTGCGTCGAAACCTTTCCTCAGTTATTAGAAGAAAAATATTCTGTTTCGTAGTAAAGTGCAAGACCTACGGCCTAAATGTATAGAACAGCATATTTTTTTTTTAATAATAATGTCACCGACAAATCACTTCTACGCTAAGATGTAGAATCATGTGCTGAATTTATGTTTACAGTTTGCGCGTCTCTGCCACCCTTTATATTAAAAAAATGGCGATACCCACACTGCATGTTTTTTAAACATCTAAAACTTCAGTATGTGCCGAAGTTAGGCACATTGATAATTACTAAGTAGACCCTACCTATAACACCGTTAGGTCAAATAAATAGAACACAATAATAATTTTGTATCTATATATAATTTGTATTAATTATATATAATAATTATGTAATAAAAAAGATCCACTGCATACATTTTTACGATCTAATCTGTAGTTTTCCAAAAAAAACTTGTACGGGCTAGGCATGCAAGTTTAACTTCAATGCATGAGTCTTAACCAACATTTCTGGATCGGGTCGGGATCCCAGTGGCTTCATTTTTGAGATGCATGAAGAAGCCTTCTCGTGTAGCGCAGTTTGTTCCGCCAGTTACTCAACTGAACCAAACGGTCGGCGCACCCTGGACAGTCACACCCAACACCTTATTTGACTGGCCATTTCTTTCCTTGCGGTGGTACGGCTAACGCCCGCTTGGTTTGCGACCCACCGGAGCCCGGCGTCAAGCAACCTGCTGTGTTTCGTCGATGCGTAGGAGTTCCCGTACCTTAGGCATCTTGTAGGCATGCTCGTTTCATCATAGACCTCATCGATCGAGGTCAAGAGCGGGCCAATTCAGCAATAAAAAAAAATATTTAAAAAAAATCACGTCGGACCCGGAATTTATGTACCTAAAAAGGTTTAAAAGCATTTTGTAAACAACGCTACATAATATCCACCTTCCAGGGATTATAAACCTTCACGAACATAGTCATAAATACAAATTAGAAAAGAAGCTCTAAATGTCCCATAAAAATCTGCTGCCGGGATTATCCTCAGTAATCCCATATTTTATGGGGAACACATGCAAACATGTCCTGATTTATAGCGTGCTCCATGGTATATGTCCCACTTCCTACATAATACTATGGATCAATGAGTGATGATGCCGATATCATCTTTACTAGATCCGTTGTTCGAATAAACAGGTTATAAAGTAAAAGCAGGTTAAAAAAACACTGTGGTTCGTTCACAAGTCAACATTTCAACAGTCGATTTAGTTAAACATGCTTTTCATAGAGATCCACGACCGATCCATGACCGATATACAGGTAGATTTTTTTATCACCATCCAAATTTTTACAGGCTGTTCTACCCACGAATATGAACAACTTTCACTACGGGACCAACTCTGAAATAGCGAAAAAAAAAAAACCAGCTGTTTCATACATTTTGATCAAGTAGGTAGGTATTGAAATTTTGTGTTTTTTTTTATTTTATGAACAAATATCGCTTTTCCAAAAAAAATCTGCTGTTTAATACAAAAGTTCAAAATCTACTTGATAAAATCTTCCTGTATGTACGAGTAGGTATATACCAAAATCGGTGATTGGTGGTGGGTGGGTTGTGGAGGCCGCAGGAATCCTCAGGATGCGGGAAGTACAGAACCGGTCGAAGTGGCAGTGCTTGGGGAAGGCCTATGTCCAGCAGCGGATGTCTTATAGCCGAAATAATGATGATGATTTATTTTTGAGCTGTTCATTTTAACTTTCACACTGGACTAAGCCATAGAGGCGTCACAACAAACAATGTGAGAGAGTTTCAACAGCTACACCTTATTGACATAGAAACTTGTGATGCACAATGCCAATGGGACTTGATTTACGTTGTTTGTGTATACCAAGTTATTGGTACCAGTGGCATGGGCGCCTGTGTGTGTGTGACTATGTAGCTATCAACGATTTTCTCGCTCAAGAAACGCACACCAGATTGTATTTCCCGTGTAAGTAAAAGAAATACAGACTTGTAAATTAATTGTTGATTGTTGACTGTTCGCATTACAGGCGAGTATCTACTCGTTTGTGGGAGCGATAAGAGTCATCAAAGAGCGTACTCGCTCAGCGACACTCTCTTGGCGGGCAGAGCACTTGCTGAGAGACTCACGCTTGGTACATACGCATACCAGTAAGTAATCGCTCGTCAACGTCGAGCACTCGCTTCTTGTTACTCGCCGACAGTGAGACAGGTGCAAGATGCAAGGCAAACACTGACAGTGCTGACCAACTTTTCAATTCTATTGTACAATAAAGTAGGTATATTCCATTTATCTTTCTTTTCTAGACAAGACGTGCTCTTGAAAACAGCTACAGTCTAACAAAATTCGCAATACAACGTTTTTATTTGGAAGTTTGTGGGTCACTGATCTTACTACATCAACGTTGACAAAGGAACACGTGAATTGTCTGAACGATCAGGGTCGCCGTCCGAATAAAAAGTGATTCAGAAGTATTCACAGTCGATTTGTATGTGCAATCTTTGTAATTTATAAAAAGAAAATTTCAGTTTGGGTGCCTAGAAAAGTCCTTGGATGAATTAGCTACAGTTTATTGACTGAAATTTTATTATAGCCAGATGACTATTGCACGTTTTAGTGCACTGTAATGTTGTTTAAACGATCTTTGCAGAATTTTAATAACGATCTTAACATGTTTGGATGATGCTGTCTACCCTGCCTATTCATCCAAAGGTTGTCTTTAAAAGGTCGCTTTTAGCGACAAGACCGCCCATTGTGTCACCCTATGTAAAATTTCTACATTTAGAACCCATAATAATAATATGGTGTTTTTGACGGCCCCGTTGGTCTCGCGGTTGGAAGCGCGACTGCTTAGCGTGTGGTCCTGGGTTCGATTCCCAGGTCGGACAAAGTGTTACGGACCCATTCAAAATACCTACTAACTTTACAAACATTAATATTCATATTGATACAGCCCTTAACAAAATGCGACAAAAACACATAAATTTAAAGTCGAAATATTACGTATAAAAAAGCAACATTTATAACAAAGTCAAAGATTTGACTTTATCTTCGTGGAAATTCACCGTTACTTATCTTTGACCGGCAGTACCTAGGTACCTACATACGAGTAGTAGGTTAATGATCTCTTCCTACTGTTTTGTTTTATGTTTCAACACTTTGTAAATATGACACACACTTCCGCTATAATAACCTACATTTTGGACGATAAAAATATAAGTACAAGTAAGATCAAAGGGTACTTCTCAATATTAAAATCTTCAGAAACGCCGTCGTCTAGCGACGCTTGAATTATTGACATTTATTTCGTTAAACAAATTATGTACACAAATGAGCAATCGTTGTCAAGAACGCTTCTTTTATATACGAATGGTGTAAGTCACAAGAATCTGTGTCTATTAATTATTCGATCTCACTTATGTTTCGTTAGCTAGATGTGGCCTGGTGGAAGGCGATGGGTGAGGCCTTTTTTTTTTTTTTGGTGGTAAATCATCAAACCCCCCCCGCTCTGGGTGGAGCGGAAGGGAGTGTCAGACTCTTACTGACTAAAACCCATCCGTGTTCCTTCCTTAGCCCTTTATGTTCCGGGGCAGCGGTAACCCTTTCGGACAATCCCGCTGCCCCGGCAGGCTTCGGCCCTGACGGGCCCCTCCTTGTCTGCTGACATCTCTTTGAGGCGCGCGTGGAACACATACGCGCCGTCCGGCACGGGCCTGGTCCTGATCGGACGGCGAGCTACCCATTACTCGCCGTCCGCAGGCCCGCGCCTACGGTGGCCGGGAGTCGTCACGCGGCTCCCGACGCCCGGAGCGTCTACCGCGGCGGCTGGGACGGGCGGCTCTCTCCGCTCTCTCCCTCGGCCATCCCGCCACCTCCTTCGCTAGCATGACTGCTTCGCAGAAGGAGGTGACTGCCTCCCACTCCCTCTCGCCCCGGACCATGGCTTGGACCAGGGCCGAAACATCCGTGTCCGGTGAGGACCTGCGTCAGGCGGTAGGTGAGGGGTCAATTGGTGCTGACTTCTCCTTCTTCCGGACGGCGAGCTGCCCATAGCTCGCCGTCCGCAAGCCCGCGCCTACGGTGGCCGGGAATCAGCAATCGATTCCCGACGCCCAGGGCGTCTCCTGCGGCGGCCCGGGGCGTCTCCTGCGGCGGGATGGGTGAGGTCTACGATGATGACGAGATAACAGATAATTCACTGTTGCTATGAAGGGTTATAAGTTGTAATCGCTGGTAAGCAGTTACACACTTCTCACGAACAAGAAGTAGGGACGCATTTATGTATCGGGCGATTTTCAATATTATGAATTTGGTGCCGTGTTCTATGTTATGGTATCAACAACTAGCTGACCCAGCAAACTCCGTAAGTACCGCCTCAGAATCAATAAGAACATAAATGAATTGTCTTCATTATAAATTTTCCCATGTTTGAATCATAGACTTATAAAAAAAGATGGACTCCGCGCCACGCATTTCGAAAGTGAAGCACCGTACCGATCTATGTGTGCGTGATTGACGATTGACGCTGTCGTGTCACGTAATGGCGGCTGGTCGGCATACTATGATGTAAATGTGAGCGTGAGGCGTGTTTGTACAAACGGTCTGTCAATACTTACTGTGCTTCACTTTCGATATGCGTGGCGCGGAGTCCATCTTTTTTTATTAGTCTATGGTTTGAATAGTTATTCCGCTATTCAGGGCGGAGACAAATCCGACAAACCAGTCCAGCTGTTTATAGATTTGATAAAAAGGTATTCTGAAAAGGTTCAGAACCGACTAGAGTAACTCCTACTTCTGCTACTTGTATCGATAATGTCTTTTGCGACTGTGATTATTTAGATAAAGCCATCGTAAATTATCTGCCGTCTGATCATAGTGGACAAACGGTCACTTTTAAGTTTGAAACACCTTTGCAAAAAGTGCAAATTCAATTTAGACCAATAACGACTGGTAAACTAATTAGATTCAATAGTACCCTAAATAATAAGTTAAATGATCTGTGCCATGATATTGGTGATGCAAATAAATTGTACGAGGATTTCTTTTCACTAGTGCACACTCAATTCAATAAAACTTTTGAAAAGAAATCAAAAAACATTTGCCCTAATTTTATATTTAGTGACTGGGCAACTAGAGGTATAAGGATAAGTAGGGATAGACTGTTCGAGCTGTATGGCCTTAAGCCTTACATCAATACTGAAACTTTCAGCAAGTATGTTACTACATATTCCAAAATTTTTAGAAATACTTGCAAAACTGCCAAAGCCCTGTACATTAGCAATAAAATCAAATCGGCAAAAAATAAAATAAAAACAGTTTGGAAAATTATAAATAACGAAACTAGTAGGAATAGAAAACGAAACACTGATTACACGTTGGAGACTTCACGTGGTGCCATAAGCTCTAACTTAGAAGTAGCTCAAGAATTTGTAAATTTCTTTACTAATATACCATTAAAAACGACGGAAGCCTTAAATTCTTCACCCGACGTATCAATTGATTTATTAAGAACGAACGTTCAATCCTGCCCGGTTGAATTTCAATTTAAACATATTAACCCTGTAACAGTAATAAAAGCTTTTAAGCAAATTAAGATCAAATTGACCGAAGATGTTTGGGGAATGTCCATTAAAGTCTGTACCTGCATAATTGAGACTATTGCGCCTTATTTAGCTTTAGTATTTAATTCGTGTGTTGATCAAGGAGTCTTTCCCGATTTAATGAAATACAGTAAGGTAATACCACTTTACAAATCCGGGGACAGTAAAGACACCAATAATTATAGACCCGTATCCGTGTTGCCGGTTTTCAGCAAGGTGTTTGAAAAAATAATACTCAATCAGATGCTCAATCATTTTAACACTAATAAAATCCTTCACGATCAACAGTTTGGTTTCACCAAAGGACGTTGTACGACCGACGCCGGTGTAACCTTATTAAAACACATTTTTAACGCGTGGGAAGAGGCTCAAGACGCCATAGGAATCTTTTGTGACCTCTCCAAGGCATTTGATTGCGTCGATCACAAAACCATGCTTTTGAAACTTGAGCATTACGGACTTGGAAAACTTGCGCTCAATTTAGTTAGTTCTTATTTAAATGATAGACAGCAGCAAGTTCAAATAAATGGTGTCAATTCACATGGTTTAAAAGTAATAATGGGTGTGCCACAAGGCTCGATATTGGGTCCTTTCCTCTTTTTTGTGTATATTAATGATCTACTCCATTTATTAAGAAATCAACCTCAAATGGTGTTATTTGCTGATGACACTTCCTTAATTTTTAAGGTAAATAGACGGGCTACAAATTTTGACGACGTAAATAACGCCCTAATGCAGGTTCAAAATTGGTTCACTGCTAATAATTTAGTATTAAATGGAAAAAAAACTAAGTGCATAAGATTTTCTTTACCAAATGTCAAAGGTAGTGATTGTGAGATAATATTGAATCAAGAGAAACTAGAATTCGTCGATAAAACTGTTTTCCTGGGGATCACGCTCGACTCAAGGCTACAATGGGGTCCTCATTTAACATCTCTTTCAGGACGGTTAAGTTCAGCAGCTTATGCTGTCAGAAAAATCCGTCAATTTACTGATGTAGATACCGCGAGACTAGTTTATTTTAGTTACTTTCATAGTATCATGTCATACGGTATTTTACTTTGGGGACGGGCTGCAGACATCGAGTCTATTTTTATTCTGCAGAAAAGAGCCATCAGAGCCATATATAATCTTCGCAGGCGCGATTCTCTAAGGGAACTGTTTAAGGAAATTAACATCATGACGGTGCCTTGTCAATATATCTACGAAAACATCATGTATGTAAGGAAAAATTTACATCTTTTTAGCAAAAGAGGTGAAAGACATAATTATAGTACTAGAAATAGGGACCTATTAGTTCAACCAGGTTTCAGACTGGCTAAAGTAGACTCATCTTTTATGGGGTACTGTTTAAAATGTTATAATAAAATACCTCCCCACATTCTTCAACTGAATGAGACAAAATTCAAGTCTTGTATAAAACGCACACTATGCAGGCAGGCATATTATAAGATAGGGGATTACATCGTTGATAAAGATGCCTGGCTCAATGCTGGTCCTGCTCCACAACCACAACTAATTGATTAACTCTTGAAAATACTGTTGGAGCTGTTGAAGATTGTAAGACTATCTTTGCATTGTATAAACTCAAGTTCCTTTATATTGTATAATTGCATAGCACAAATGTGAGTTCTATGTACTGTAGTGCTACCATTTACCGGGTAATGATAATAATGTCTTTCATTGACTTGAATGTGCCCTGGCGGCTGATAGTATGTCATGCTCACTAAAATGTCTCGCTAACGGTGGCGTGTGTGTTGGATCATTTAGCTCCCTTCAAAATGGTTGAGCTGAATGGTGCTGATCTATGCGTCATGTTCGTGAACGGGCGCCGTCAGTTGGGACTGGTCATCACTTGGCTGCCTCGGCTTATTTTTAATTATTTTACTTTTGGATTATTGTTTTGTTAAGTACTATTTGCTGTACTCTGGACATAACATCGTTCTCACATATAATTATAAATTCAACATTAATGATGTAACTAATATTTTTGTAAAATATAATTTAAAAGAGTGTCCATGGAGTTTCTTGCCCGTTCTTCTCCATAGGTACCTACGCTTTGGAATGGGCAACTAGCTTCATATTTTCTGACTGACCTATTGACAATTCAAAAGTGCCTGTAAATGGTTTAATTGAAATAAATGCTTTGAGTTTGAGTTTTTGAGTTTGAAGGATATAATTTCACGGTGCTTTTCTGTTTCACCCGGTTCCACCATAAAAAGGAAAAAAACCTAGGTATTTCTATCTTTTTTAGTTATTATTTTATAGCCATGTAGTAACGTGTGTTTTTTAATAATAAATTACCTTTCCAGCTTTCTCATCCATCAATAAACCCGCTATTTCCTTACACTCCGCACCACGACCCGCCTCTACGGCCGTAAAAATGGCGTCGATCATAAAAATATTTGATTAGCCCGCTCCCTACACTCGCAATCCGCTAGTCTGCAACATTTATCAGCCGCACGCCCATCTGCTACATTATTTAGTGTAATGCAAACGTAATTTATGAAGAAGGTAGCTATGATGCGATGAAGAGTGGAATTTTAACAAGAGAATGGCGTTGGGATTGGAAGTTTAGTTTCACGTCAGCCCCTTTCCATTCTGAGCATAGAACGGAGGTGTTCAAAGGATCGGGAGTTTAGTTTTCACATCAGCCCCTTGCTATGCTGAGCATAACTATAAGCTGTTTCAAAAGTATCAGAAAACGTACCTGTGAATGTCAATTTGTAGTAGGTAGGTACTAACATTTAAAGTGTTTTGATTTGATTATTAACATACATAATTATGCCCAATTTTTTAAGTTTTTCATTGGAAGTTGAGGCTCAATTTTCATCGAGGATTTTTTATGAAGGTCAGATGGAAAGTCGCTCCACGTAAATTATTGGTACCTACTTAGCTGCATTCGGTTAGACCGAGAGCTGCAGCAGAAAAGGCAGGTAGATGATGTGTTACTTATTCCCTATAATGAGTGATTGCGTAAGAATCTAACATGAACAGGGCTTGTTTACACTTTCTACAGCTACTTTGGAAAAGACTATAGGTACGTATTACGTAACACATTGTTCAATACATGCATGTTTTCTCCCAAATTGTTATTTTGTTTATGTTTTTTCTTTTAATGCGTCACGTTTGCAGTAAACAAACGTATTTTCTTTGTTTCCTTCTTCAATTCAATAAAAATGGTCATGTAAATTCAGTGTAATGTATTATTACTTGAACGTCACGCCATCTCTTTCAATTGGAAATTATTATTCTGTGATTTTTTTTTTATTGGAACGATGTAGGTACATTATTCCATCTACCTAATTTCTTTAAGCTGGCTAATAGAAATAAAATTATCTCATTACACAGGTAAACGATAAAACGGAATTGAATTCATCGGAAATATATTTTTAAGGTGCGTGTAATAAAAATAAACTTGAAAATCAAATAAAATTTGACCTTCGATTGCTCGTAATTCTTTAAATACGTCATAAAATTCTTGATTGATCATTTTGAACGATTCGAAAATATATATAGAGTTTTATTAGAATTTTACTGTTTACAAGATAATGCAAGATTCAGAGAAATCTAGAAAGTAGCGTTAGTCGTAAAATAGGATCAATCGAAATAAGAAGTTTCACTACTAGGATAATAAATCAAACACAACATTTTACTTAGTTCATACTTTAAATAGTTGTATAAAATAAACCTTTGGAGTGACGGAAATAGATAAATGATGTGATCATGGTACAGACTAGCACATCAAGCTACTATAATCAGTCAAATTTCTTTAATAGATTTCCAACTTTATCACTACAGTATAAGGTTCAAGGTTGATTGGGAAAATTTTAAAGTTTCGGTTAGCTTGATGTGCTGGCGTCTGTACATACATTACTTATATACATAAAATCACGCCTTCTTCCCATGGGGTTAGGCAGAAACTACAGAACGCCACCTAACACAATCCTTACATACCTACTCCTTTGCTTCATTTACATACGTACCTACATCAGAAGGCCAGATCCCGTAATTCAAAACGTTCAAAATCTAGCCGAAATCTCATCTCATCAACAAACAAATGTCAAAAAGGTAGAGAAATTAGAGTTATTTTTGACAGATTGAGTTTGAGATCAGACTGTAAAACGAGAATTGCCCCTCTGGTCATACACTCACGCCTGTTGTGAGTACTAAGCACTTGACTTTTCTGAAAAACATCACCAATAAGGTCACTACGATTATGGTGATCATCTATTTATCTGTACTAATAATAAAGCTGAAGAATTTTTTTGTTAATTTGTTTGAACTCGCTAATCTATGGAACTACGCTCTAATCTATGGCACTATGAACCTAGTTTTTTAATAAGTACACAATCTATTTGATACATTATTAGTATTGTAAGTATAGTATAGTATTGTAGTATTGTTGTTGATGTGCTGGTGTCTGTACCTATGTGGGTCAATGGTGTGAATCATTATGTGAATGCTGTAGCGCCATCTCTTAGTTTGTTTATGAACTTTAATAACCATAAAGAGAATATAAGTAGGCAAGTATGATTCTTGTTTCAAATAATTACTTTCGTAAGTGAAATTCATGGGTCCGTGAGTATATAGAATCTCTTCACATCAGCTGGTCTCATCATCATCATCATTTCAGCCGAAAGACGTGCACTGATGGACATAGGCCTCCCCCAAGCACCTCAACTTCGACCGGTTGCATCCAAATTGTTCTGCGGCCTGCAGCTGGTCTGTTCTGTAAAAATCTCATCGTGAAAACTTAGTTAAAGTGAGTTTGAAGCTGTCATTCCATCAGATTTTTGGTTGCTATTTAATATGAATAATCCTGTATTCTCTTTTTATAAACGTTTAATAAAAAAAATAAAAAAATGCTGGGGACTGATACTAGTGATAGCTCACTACAAGTTCACTTCACCTTGAGATTTCAAGGTGACATTTTTTAGCTTTACCACCCTATGGTTGAATATTTATTTATTAAAACTTTATGCACAGGTAAAAAACTGTACAAAGGCGGAACTTTATGCACAAGTAAAAAACTGTACAAAGGCGGACTTAGCATTTTCTACCTGTCTTCTTTAGGGTGATGCAGAATATGACATGCACGTCTTCAAACGCCAAGGCTATTTTTACTAATTTGACCAATGTGATAGTGTGATAGTTTTAATTTAATCGGGAGTTTATTCCACTATACTTTCAAAATATAAAAAAAAACATGTTTACCTACTCGTAAACAATATCCACGCCCGATGCGAACTAAAACCCATAGCTAGGTTAGATAAACAGTTACTTATATACACACGATAGCACCCGCATCACACCACAACAAACATTGTACGTAAAACAAAAGGTGCGAACGCTCTGTCAAATACAATGAAAAAGTTTAAATAAAGCTTAGGACACACGGGGGGATAAAACGCGGCGTTGTGTACACGCGCGATATTCCTCGTTCTCTACAGGTGGCACGTATTCTGTAAAGTGCACTTTGTTTCATTGATTACGTGTAAGCATGTACGAGTATTTGACGAAGAAAATTGCTACCCGTAATATTATCAAGGTAGGGTCTAATCATGGTATTAAAAAGAGGTGTCGGTAAATTAGCATAGGTATCATTTTTTATTTTTGGGATCTCGTATCTAAATGATAGCAACGGGTCGACCTTGCCGGCGTCGGCCATAAATTACATACCGAGACCTTTAGGTGGCTTGGAAAGCAGGTTAAGCCGTTGGTCCCGGCTGTCATTTAATTTTGTGGATCATTGACAGCCGTTACGGCCAGAAGACCGAAAGTCTGATAATCAGTCTTGCAATAGGGTATCATGTTACCCAGTAAATGGGTTGTGGAGGTCAGAGCAGTACCTCCATGTGAAATACTGGTATTTGGCTGCATCCGGTCAGACTGGACGCCGACTCCAACATAGTTGGGAAAAGGCTAGGCAGGTAATAGCTTTTTTTTACCTCATGTTTCATGTCAAAAATAAGGCTGTGAGCGTTGATTTTGACATTGATTTTAAAGTAACGACTGCCTAATTACAATAATATTAATTCATATTGGACTTATTGTGGATCACAAATCTTAAAATTTAGTTATAAAATAATTATATTTGAAAATTTGTACACCTTAATTATGTTGTGGTAGTGTATACTCGTAGAACTTAAAAAATACGTAGTAACAGCATACTATGTAAAACTACATTCTTACAAATAAATAAATTCTAATTCAAAGTCAAAGTCAAAGTCAAAGCATTTATTTCAAATAGGCACAGAAAAGGCACTTTTGAACGAATTCAATGTGTCATGAATGAAAGCTAAAGAATTTCCACAAGTTGATGGGAAGCAGTGTCTATGCAATATGTACTGGCTAAACGTCATGATGATTACGCCAATCCATGAATTCTGAGTGTTCTTGCATATACTATATAAAATTTAAACGGATCGGTCTCATAGAAAAAAACTTGCTTATTCGTGGCATGATAACTACCTAAACATATTGATTGGCTTTCTGATTGTTTTCCGGCCATTCTGCCAAATAATCAAATAACCGGAAATATCAAAATTGGCATTTTCAGTTAGTGTGTTCTCTCAGCATTATCATGCATTTTATATCCTATTAATAATATCTACCCTTCCCAACCAGATATACCTTCATCTTCTAAGTTACTTCCATTAAGTTATACAATACCCTCGAGGGCTAACTTGGGCAAACTTAGATGGTGCTCTCCGCACACAGGCGATTTATGACTGCAGCTTGATGGGGCATTTTTGAGGAGCTTCTCCATGATTCGCGTTGTCATGGCAAAATAAGAATTTCTGGAGACCTGAGGTAGATTACATGATAATCTTTGGGTTTTTTAAGGTATTGTAAGATTGTTACACTTTCGTACAATTAATTGTCAGTATATTGTAGGGATCAGTAGTGGCCCAGTGGAATCGGCAGCGACTTTAGAGTTAAGGGTCGCAGGTTCGAACTCAGACAGGCGCTTTAATTTGTTTATTTCATCACCACTGCTCTCAAATCGGTGAAGGAAACTAAAAAAATTCAAGATATGTGACATCTACTAACCCGCACTGGGCCCGTGTGGTAGATTACAACCGTCTCACGGAAAGGAAGCCTTTGTCCCAGCAGTGGGAACATTATAGGCTGATTGTCCTTATATTGAAGTCTTTGTTTTATTTGACCTACGAAACTTCAGTCCAATTCAGTCAAGTTCGCTTAGAATTTATAGCCTCATCATTCCGCCGTGTTGTCTTCATTTAGCTGCGTCATGGTACCTATTATGCAAAGATATAAAGTGCTATAGGATCTTTTGGCCCTTAAATCACATTGACAGGATGGCACTGCTGGTAAACATTTTTGAGGCGCTACTTAAAAATTTTAGCTAAGCGCCAAATGTCCAGAACATAATCAGCTTTTGGTGTTCCCACTGGTACACTGACCTCCTCTCTGTGAAAGGGAGTGGACCGAAATCTACCACGCGGGCCCAGTGCGGGTTTGTAGATGTCACATTTCTTCGAATTTTCGGTTCAAGGATAGGCCGGTTTAAACACGATGTTTTTTTGAGAGAAGTGGTGATGAAATAATTTACACATAGAAAAGCGCCTATCTGGGTTTGAACCTACGACCTACAACTCGTAAGTCGCAGCCGCTTACACTGGTCCAACACTGCTCTAAACCTTGACCTTCTGCTATAATTAAATACTTCATGACGTGTGTTTTTAAATTTAGATATAATACTGTTTAAGTGTTGGTTCAAAAATTTGCATTAATATTATTAATGCAAATTTTTGAACCAACACTTAAACAGTTTAATTTTGTGAAACCAACAAGGAATCCATAAAGTTTATTAAGTCAGTTATTTTATAAAACCTTTTCTTCTATATCTAAATTAAAGTAAAAAACGGTACGTTTACACACCATTGATCAAAAAGCCATTGACTCATTACCTAACAACGTGTAATAGTCAGTTTTAACACCTCGCTCGTAACTAACCATTTGAACGTAAACGTTGAATTAAACGCCCTATTTCCAATGGCCTTTGCATCTAAACGCAACGGTTCAAAACCATTGTAACTCGGCCATCATTCTGTGGTTTAACTGTGACTGACCACAGTTAAACCATAAAACAACTGTTCTTATTTGTGGGTTGCGTTGAATGTTACGTTTATTATGTTTCATATGATATTTATTATATATTATGTTTTAGAAATTTTAGAGGATAAAATTTAATGTGTTTTGAAATTTCATAAGTTCTACACTTATAAAAGTGTAGGTATGTGTTGAAATATTTTGATAAAAACAATTTTAGGCTAGAAAACCGAAAGGGCCTATAAAGTTCCCGCTGCTAGGACACAGGCCTCCTCTCTTTGAGAGGGAGTGGGCTATAATGCTACCACGTGGGCCCAGTGCGGGTTAGTAGATGGCACATGTCTTTAAATTTTTGGTTCCAGGACATGCCGATTTCCTCACGATGTTTTATTGTATCGTTTTCAGAGCAGTGGTGGTGAAATTATTTATAAAAAGTACTCACGATGTACATCTCGTAAGTCGGGACCTCTAGGCCACCATTGAATTAAACTAAAAAATACCAAAAAAAAAATTACAGGCAAAATTTATCGAAACTATTACCAACTCTGTTCGTTAAACAGTCAGTTGGAGACTCCAGAATGTGCATAAGACTTACAGTTTCATAACAAAAGCGATTCGTATTCCAACTCCCTGGGCTTGGTGTAATACGACTATCTAGGCATCGAAGTATTCCTGTAGATGATGTTTGAATTGATAGTGTTAGTGCACGTGCACTTAATTATGAAATAGGTAACCGGCGGAGTCTTTGCGTAACATACTAACAATAGCAATGGCTTTAATTTTGACAGCTCAACATCATTCATTACGTTACTAACGTTGTTGAGCAGACAAATTTGTCGAACATATGATGAATGAATTAGTAATATTTAAAAACTATTCTGATTGTGATTTAAAGTATTTTACGCGATTAGGGTGCTGGAGCTTTGAAACTCAAAATAAACAGACTCATCATGGTACAGAAGAAACAAGTTTTGTACAAGAAACTATTTTCTAATGCAGAAAAGTATAATGTATAGTGAAGCAAACTGACTGATATCGCTAAATATCTCAATTGGAGATCACTCAGCCAAATAATAATTCAACGCTGTAATAACAAGATACTGACTAGCAGACACTTTGAAGAAGTTTGACTTAAGCAGTGATCAAAATATAAATTCAGCTACTTAATCAGAATTGAAACTTCCACAATATTCTAAGATCTAAAGCGTTGTACTAAACGCGAAAACTTGGAAAGTGTTTCGACTAATACGTGTAGAACAGCAATAGGAACAAATATCGGAAAGTAGTTAACTAGTGATGCAATTCTGGCCACTTAACGCTATTGGTTTCAGACAACAGTCTGTAACTTGTACTGATTTCATTAGTGTTAGAACATTAACGTTCTTTGTTGTAGATGAAAAAAGTAAATTAGGTAGATCACATTCCGATTCCGGATATTTTGATTTCGATGATTTGATGAATCTAATAACCCCTCGTTTATTAGGCAAGCTTATTAAGTACGGTAATAATGGAAAAAGTATGTGTCTCATTAATAACAGTTAAGCTTTTAAAAGAAGAAACCACCATTTTTATCAGGGTTTTATTTATCTTTTGCTAGGAGTAACCGCACAGTAAGAACATTTAATAGTGAGTTTTTAGAGGGTCATTGTCTCTTGATAAAGAAGAAAAAACAAAAAATATATAATGATTTAATCTGCACAAATAAGACGCACATTATAAAATAAACATAAAATAACCCAAGTAGCTTAAAGCTTCATATTCGAGAATAAGAAAAATTTATAAGTCCACTCCATAAAATGAAAAGGTAGAGGAAATATTTTCATTTCCATCCATCCGATTGCAGAATCCGCTATTTCATACAACAAAGACTGCGAATTCTCAGAAATTGTACTACAGAATATGTACAGACGCCAGCACATCAACCTACTACAATCTGTCAAATTTCATTAATAGATTTTCAACTTTATCGATAAAGCATAAGGTTCAAAGTTGATTGGGAAAATTTGACAGATTGTAGTAGGTTGATGTGCTGGCGTCTGTACATAAATATATTCGCAGTTGCAGTTGACATTAAAGTGACGTGCCAATGAGCAAAGTGAACGCACTCAAAGGATATGCCTGAACGATGCTTCACGTAACTGTGACACCGTGCGTACCATGGATCAGGCTTTGGATTACTGTGGTTCAAGATAGAATCGTTGAGCATCGCTTTACTGTTATTATATTTGTGTTCTAGTTTTTTTTTTTACAAGATTGGCTAACACTAATGATGGTACTGACTCAGAGGTCCGACTGTCGTCTATAATAAAATCAAAATGATGCATAAACATTTTCCTTTCATCTTCAGTTGTCGTTTTCTTTTAATTTAAGTTTTTTTTGTCATGTGCACTTGTTTTTCCAATTAACTTTAGTCATGAAAAGAATAGTGGTGACCAAGTTTCGGTGCATCAAAGATTGATTTGTGATTTTGCATCAAAGAGGAAACAAATAACATAGAAAAGGAGAATGGATTGGTGCAAGAGATGGTTATGAAGAAGAAAGCAATAAATACTAAGGTGTCGGCTAACAAGAGAACATTATTTTGCTATGATCCCAAGTGACCAGGCAGCGGTGTGTTTGCGTAATATACTATCTGTAGTAATGCCTTTAATTTTGACTGTTCAACAATATTCACTGCGTTATTTACAGTGCTGAGCTGACAAATTATTCGAACGTATGAAGCAATGGATTAGCAGTATCCTTCATAATGATTCAGATTGCTAATGATAGTGTTTTACATAGTTACGGTGCTGAGTCAAGGGCAAACAGAAGAGGATCACTCGTAAGTCAACAAGATAGTATCGCTTACACCTATGGCTTGCATTGCGTTGCGTATAAATGGGTTCGTGAGTCGAGTGTAATATGACAGTCTTCAGCATTTCACGTGCCATCCCGATTTACAAATGACTGTCACAAGGAATTTACTGTGTCCAAATGTAATCTATGAAAATTTAAATCCTTTTCAGTTGACAAACTAAATTAATTTCCACTTTTATTCAGGTAAAACAAACATCAACATCTGCCTAGCCTTTTCCCAACTATGTTGGAGTCGGCTTCCAGTCTACCCGGATACAGCTGAAATACAAGTATTTTATATGGAGCGACTGCCTGTCTGACCTCCACAACTCAGTTACTGGATAATACGATAACTACGTGCCTACGTACCTGCGTGCAATTTTTTTTTTTTTACTTATTTAACGGGCGTCGCCCGACCCTCGCTCGAGCCAGCCCGCGCAGCTGAGCCTGTAGTTTTAAATTCGCCCCAAAATAATACCGATCCAGCCTGGCCCTTGCTGTCCTCTTCCAGCGACGCCCTGAGCCGAGGTCCGAACCCCGTGGGGGGGTGCCCTTAGCGCTGTCGCTTAGTTTTTAAGTTTATTATTTGCCCTGGCTGGAGGCCTTAATTAGAGGCATCCACAGGAAAGTCCGGTTAAGCAGTAGCCATCCTCATAAAGGATGAACTGCGAGATGCCAAAAAAAAAAAAAACGGGCGTCGAAGTTCTCATTAAGTTCAATAAACTAATCAAACGCTGGTTTGCAAGCTATATTTTAGATTGATTAACAAAGCTATCATCTTTCTAGTTTCAGAAAAAGCTTGGATAAAACAACAACCTTAGATACTGATTTTCGCTGTGATTTCTGTGCAATTAAATATACTTACTACATTCCTGAAGTTTTCGCTACGTCACTAGAGTTAGGGTCAAACATTAGCAGTTACTACCGGCAAATGGGTGAACTTGGTGACAGACTTCGCTATATTAGTTTGAAGGTAGGTTGCGTGTTTCAGCGGATATTTTCACAAGGTAGGTGTGGAGGTGTAGGCTTTAAAAAAAATAGTGAAAAAAAAGGCTATACCTACGTATTTATAGTAGTTAAAATATTCAGAGCTTCGGTCTATGTGTAGAAAACGCAGTAAACCCAAAATGCAGTACAGTGCGGCCGACGAGAGAATGCGATATTGACACCTGTCAGTTTCATCAAACGAATATGTATTTTGCGAATTTGATCTTAATAAGCTACTAGAATTGACAAGATTGAGGTGTCAGGAATGCATTCTCTCGACGCCACCGGTGGCCGGCGGCCGTACTGTACGTCAATTTGTCGTGTATACTAATACTTTATTTTGAATTCAACAACTGTCAAAGAATGACATTTGCGATTTGAATATACGGATAGTTGGTAGTCAATTTACTTAACAATTCATTTCCCTAACTTTACAAACAGTATCAAAAATCAAAATCAAAAGTCATTTATTCAAACTAGGCTGAGAATCAGCAGTTTTCGAACGTCAAAATTACAAAAGACAGTCCCCCAAAACGCCCGCCCTTCACCACTTCCTAGTGCTTTCGCTGGGGAGAAGAAGTGGCGCAACAAACTCCTCAGCAGCACAGCTGTCTGTTCAGTTATAAAATACTCGACTGTATACAAAACTAGATCTGCAAAGTATCTAATTAACATTACAGGACACAGAACATTCAATAAAATTATTTGCCATATGTTAGCTAGCCACGCCAATATACCAACAAATACCATAAAAATCTATACGTACTCAAGCTAAAATAAAAATACTAAATCAAAAGTAATAAAAAAATAAAATTAAAAAAAATACCTAATTAAAAGCCTCCAGGTATAAAGGGCGTGACAACTTACATATTTATGCAATGGTGGGTTCTGATCACATAGCTGTCACTTGAAGTTACAAATGATAAACTAGGACCATCAAAGTAAAAATTAATAAACAAGTTAGGTATTACTAATAACAACAATAAAACCATGGTCAGCAAGACGACCAGTCACCACAAGCAGCACCCGTTCACGAGCATAACGCAAAGATCAGCCATTACCCCCCTCGCCAATTTGAGGGAAGGAGGCAACCCGACCCCCGACGCTACCGCAAGCAGTGTATTGTGTACTGTAATTATTAAAAACGGTCTGAGAAACAAGCCTTGGGGTATCCCTCAGTTCTCCAGCATTTAAAATAGAATATGTATTCACTCGTTGTAATTGGTACCATAACCCGAATAAGGGGAGGTCTAGAATAATCTAATCTTTATTTAAACGTATTGTATTGTAATGTACAGCTTGACTACAACGTTATTTTAGCTCAGAGCCCTTACTTGGGCCTCTGTCAATTTTACTCTAATCTATTTTCTTAGGATCTTGTTAGTAGACATCGAGTAATTGGATAAAGAGAGAATTATTGGATCGACTCTTAAGGCAATTAGTTGTTCGTTACTTAGAGAATATTGAGAGGAGATAACAAAGCTTTATATAATATTAAACTACTGCAAGATAGGTTACTGACGGCAGTATTAGTTGTATAAGATAACTCAATGAATAAATCTGTTTATAGTGCTCATACACACAACTGCAGCCGTTGACAACATTCCGCTCGTGTATTTGAGCACCCGTCGACTCGTCGTCGGTGGGCGTCGACGGGTGGCTGCAGTTGCCTCTGCCGTTGGCGTGCGTCGCTCGTAAGTAGTTATGCACACTAAGCATCATGTTATATCAAACATAATGCGACTCATAAAAATCCAACAAGACATTACAAAAAGAAAGTTGTACCCGTACTCGAAGAATATGTTCGAAGACATTTACAACTTGGTAAGAATATTATACCTACATAATTATAGAAGGAAATGGTATTGTTTTTTTTTAATGTTCAAAAGTATATCGCAGAGTTTAAATTATTATATACTAAAAACCACAGAAGCCTAAATTAAACGGCTACAGCTGTCGTAACAATAAAACTTATATTGAATTGAGACACAAAACCTAAAATATTGCGTCGAAAAATTCATCCGCATCGCTGTCGACTGGTAATGTACCCAAGAGACTAGCAGCATTACCACGTTGTATGGCAATGCTTAACCTTTGGCCAATGTAAAAGCCAGTCCTTGGGTC
Organism: Gortyna flavago; assembly: GCA_963669345.1. NCBI lineage: Eukaryota > Metazoa > Arthropoda > Insecta > Lepidoptera > Noctuidae > Gortyna > Gortyna flavago. Next base: position 16,589,191 of record OY770129.1, read on the forward strand.
ACGGGAAGTGTCAACCAGCCGTTTTGATATTTCCTTAAAGAGGCCATGAGCACTCGGACCCCACGACCCGAGGGTTTCAACCCCAAACGGCTCGAAAATATAATTTCCGATAAGGTTATTATATTTTCGCCGCTTGAGGTTTTCCGCAGCCGCAGCAGCAGCACAAGCACAGCATGAATGCGGATGAAATTTTCGACGCAATATTTTAGTTTTTGTATAGTTTTAGTTAAGTTAGGATTTAAATTTGTTATTTTTATATGCAAAGCAATTTTATTTCATTGAGAAACAATATAAGTTGTACATACAATGAGTCAGTCGTATGTACAACACGTAGCATCCCATCTTATCAAAAGACCAAAATGTCCCTAAACATAAACCGTCTCATTGCAAAACCTTTAGACTTAGCTTAAACCTTCGAGCCAGTTTCTGTATTTTTAACTTTATTCCGACAAACGTGCAAAATGCAAAATTGACAGCTAAGATTCGGGTTTAATGTCAATTTTTGTAATAAGAACTTTAAAAAGGGCTCGATGGCTTATACCTGGGTCTAAAGATGAACCCTGTTTTGTGATAAAGCCGAAAGTGATGAGATAAATGATTATAATAACACTTAAGTACTTCAATCTCAAGTAAAATTGAAAGTGAACTTGGTTAATGTTAATTCTTGAATTGCCATAGAATTTAATCACGACCATACATTACCCGATAAACAAAAAGTCTTATCCCCAAATCCAGCTAAGCTTACAACTGCCCATAGTACAAAGTCATCTATTAGCCAGGATTTGAAATTAGCCACATACGAATTCCCCTTATAAATCCAACGGGACAGGTGATCTTTTTGGCAAGATTGATTACGGTCAGCGTGTTACGAACGTAATTATGTGGAGCCGGTTTAATTTTCATGCTAATTTAGTTTTAATTTGCAATGTAGGTTTTGTTTGAAAATTCAAAAGAAATAGATTCTTTGTGGTTTCTAATGGAATATACATGAGGCGAATATGATTAGTACTAAATGACTATTACCCCTACTGAAGTTACTGCTACTGAATAAACACCAGGCAAGTGTTATGAACAGCTGCACTTTTTATCCTGTGTCTCTTTAAGATAAAATCCTCAAATTACTTAATATTATAACCTCCTCCTTTTTTTTAAGTCGGTTAAAAACACTCCAGCCTATAAAATAAGCAAAATCAGCCCGTAATTTTTTCACTGCTGGGACACAGGATTCCTGTCTTCGAGAGTGTTTTTTTAGAATTAGCAGAGGTTGTAGTACCAAACGGTCGGGTTACACAATTTCCTAAATTATTTTACAAAATGGAGTTACCAATCAACATCAGAAATCAGAATAGAAAGCTAAAGAAAACCAATAAAATAATGCTATAACAATTTTATTCGCACATTTTTGTAACGAAATATAACCATTAATTTATAAATAAAAACCAACAAAAACTCGTAACAAAAACATAAAACAATATCACAGTCTAGTCTTAGTGACTCAATGTTTTCCGTGGTGGAAGCCCCAGTCTTTATGGTCGCCATGACCTCCCTTCTTGCCACCATCATGATGATGATGATGATGTTCTTCATGTCCGTGATGTCCTTTGTGGCCATGATCGTCATGATCGTGATGGTGCTTGTCGTGGTGTCCATGCTTGCCATGATGATGCTCATGGTGTCCATGTTCGTGATGACCGCCCTTCTTGTGGTGTCCTCCCTTATGCTCATGATGTCCGTGATGATGGCCATGTTTGTGGTGCTTCCCTTCATTGTGATCGCCGTCGTAGAAGTGATGGTCCTTGTGGAACTCGTCCTTGTGGTACTTCTTGTGGTATCCGTCGGTCTTTTCGCCCTTGTCGTGGTGCTCGTGATGGCCGTGCTTGCCGCCCTTATGGTGATGACCATGTTCGTGATGGTGTCCATGATGGTCATGTTCATCCCAGTGCTTCTTGTGATGGCCGCCATCTTCGTGGTGATGTTCTCCTTTGTGGTGCTTGCCATGGTGACCGTGGTCGCCTTTGTGGTGATGGTGATGATCCTTGTGGCCTTTGTGTCCCTTGTGGCCGTGTTCATGATGGTGGTCGGCATGGTGCTCTTTACCGCCGCCTTCTTCATGATGGCTACCACCACCACCGCCACCCTTTCCCTTGCTGCTAGAGGCTGCTGCCACGAGATCCTTCTCCTCCTCGCCCAACTCCCGAGCGTAAGATACTGCTAGGCACAGGAGTGCCACTGCTAGGAACAGTTTCATGATTGTTGGTTGACTGTGCTGATCTTCTGTTGTTGAAGCTATTTATATTATTAATTTAGTTAGATGATGAGGAAAGGGTTGTGTAAGTGCGCGCGGCAATTCAGGGTCAAGAGTCTGCGCGGCGAAATTAAATTGACTGTCTTCTGTATTTCGCATGCATTTCCGATTTGCTGATAAACTGTGTTAAAAATTTAAACTGAACCAATTGCTAAAACATGATAATATTTTAATGTGAAGAAGGTTCTGAGTGTGTCTGTTTGATAATTAGATTTTGCATCATGAAATTAAATAAATCAATTGTATTTTCAGATTGCATCAAATAGTGCATTTGGTAAGACCGGCCGGTAAAAAATATTCAGGTTAAGCAACAATAAAAACTCGAGTCAGTTTTCTTTAACCAAATTGTATTATTCTAACGTTTTAATAATAATAATATCGTTTATTTATAAAAATGGTGCAGATTTTACAATAACCTAACTTAAAAATTATAGAGGACACAGTTGCTCATTTGCCTGAACTAGGTAGAACTTGTGTTTCAGGTTAGAAAGGTGTTTAGCATTTTAAAATATAAAATTAATAACTGAGAAGACTAATTAAAAACGGGAAATAATATTGCTTCCGAAAAACAAATTAACTTCCAGCGATTTGTGGTTGAATGTAAGTAATACTAATTAAGCTGTGTTAAAAGGATCTACCGAAAAATAAACACAAAAATAACTGAAAAAAAAATTTGAATTTACCTAACAAAAATGAGCTCATTCAAATTACAGTTCTACGAAAAATAATCTGTACTTCAACTAAACTTCAGAAAAAAATACTAAGTTTCCGAAAACATAATTATGCTCCGCTAAAATAATCGTTTTCTTAAGCACTGTAGAAACCTGCTTAATTTCTACTATAGGAGAATAACTTTTTACTGGTCAAATTTAATGACAATTTCCTGCGTACTTTGGGTGACATCGGTTGCATGGTGTGGTCGGTCGATAGGCGATGTAGGATGCAAGAGCGAGCTAAGGGCATCCCGAGGTTAGGTTTGGTAAGGTTACTTTGAAAATTATTTTTATAATGTCACAATAGTTTGAAAAGCGCTTCAGTTTATAAAATGTGTAAGGTGACTTCCAAATTTATAATATGTGAGTTACGATTAAAATGATTATCAGTAGTTTTCGGTAAAACGCAATTTAAGCTGTTGGAAAAATAATCGTCAGAAAATGCTGTATGAATGCTGTATGAATTTTTCGGAATGTTCAGTATTTTATTCGGTCGTTTCTTTATTTGTATTCGCATACATGTTGTCGCAAAATGCGTTGCAAATGTGTTGAATATAAAGCAGTAAATTTCATATTTTGAGTATGCTCATAATTATTTAAATTTTTTTCGGAGCGTTTATTACTATCCATTAAAAACTAATATTATAAACTTAAAAGACACTTTATTTACAAACAAAGAAAAAAAAAGTCCCGTGTCTCACTGTATGATAAGCTAAGTAAAAATTTCAGAATAATCTTTTTACGGTCGTAATTATTTAATTTATAGATACCTACTTAATTTCCTATTTAATTAATAGTTTCGAGTTTTATTTATTATTACATAAAGTATGTGTTCTAAAATATATTTATACTACCTATATACAAGTGTTTAATAAAAAAACGGAAAAGAAAAAGGCAAGAGCTCATTGGGCATCAAAAAATTCGTCCGCATCGCTGTCAATGAGATAAGTGCCCAAAACGCTGGCAGCATTGCCACGTTGGATGGCAATTTAATTAATTGTATAAATAGAAATGGGCATAAAAATGTATGAAATCTGTTTACAAAGACATATTTAGAGGATGCATTTGACTCACATACAATATCATTCCGTCTCTTATTAGTACTTTCCATGTTATGGGACAGCATGGTGTGCTGTTTTAATACCAAGTGGGGTATGAAAAGCTGGCGAACATTCAGCATGTGTATGGATTTGTATAGCTGATCTGTAGCATAGAGAAGGGGTTTTATTGACTTTATACTGTAAGTTTCATTCTTGTACACTAATTATACCATTGAAAGAATGTATCTTCTTCATACTATTTTAAATCTTAAGAACGTTTACGAAGTACGGCATTTCATACAAACTTTCAAACCCTTGTTTTTCGAAATGAATCACCGATTTTAATGAAACTTCATACGCATAAGCAGGATACAAAGTTCTAAAAAATTACTTAAGAATGTAAACGAAGCCGTCATTGATATTTTGTATGGGGCAAATTTATGTGCCCTGCGCAAGAAAGATGGCGGCATTCGTCCCATTGCCGTTGGGTCCACTTACCGTCGTATCGCAGCCAAAATTTGCTGTGCTTTTTACAGCGAAACACTAGCCAGCAAATTCCAGCCCCTACAGATAGGCTTTGGGTCTAAAGGGGGCTGTGAGGCTGCGGTACATGCATTATCCACCTATCTCAATAGCGATAAAGGTGAGGTCATCCTTAAGGTTGATATTAAGAATGCTTTCAATTCCGTAAACAGGGACACCTTGTTGACAGAAATTAAAAAAGTAATACCCAAAATTTACAGTTTTCTCTATCAATGTTACAGGCACCCCTCTAAATTACTTTATAAAGACAACCTTTTGAGTTCAGCCGTTGGTTGTCAACAAGGTGACCCTCTTGGGCCAGTCATTTTTAGTTTGGCAATAAATCCAATTTTTCGACAACTAAATTCTAAATTCAACGTATGGTATTTGGATGACGGAACCCTAGGAGGTGATATAGACACAGTCTTAAAAGATTTAACTTTTTTAAAAGACAAATTCAGTTCCATTGGCCTAGACCTGAACCTTTCAAAATGCGAAATTTATCTTCCCCAAACGACTGACAGACAGACTACCATAGAAAAATTTAATACAATAGCTCCAAATATCAAAATTACGGAAAGAAACTCTCTTCACCTACTAGGGTCCCCAATTTTTGATGAATCCTTTCCGACGTTCATTGAGGAGAAGATACAAAATTTTAATGATATCTCGGAAAGACTTTTCAAAATTAATATTCATTCGGCCTTCACACTCATTCGGTACTGTTGTTTTGGACCAAAATTTACATATAGCCTTCGCTCCTCTCATCTATGGAAGCATCCACAACTTTTAGAAAAAGTAGACCAAATTATTAGAAACACATTAACTTCCATCCTAAATGTGGCCCTGGACGACCGTGCGTGGCAGCAAGCCACACTACCCATTCGCATGGGTGGTCTCGGCGTCCGCAAAATTTCAAGTATTAGTTTACCGGCCTTCCTCTCCTCGGTCCACAATACCGATAAATTAACCAGGAACATTTTATCTTCCTTACTGGTCGATTTTGAAGTACCGTGTTTGACCGATGCGATGAACGCTTGGAAAATGGCTTGTCCCAATACGGTTTTTCCCTATAACCCGTCTTCCCAGAGACGGTGGGATGAGCCGCTCTGCAGTATTATACGGAATACCCTTGTAAACACGTCACGTAATACTGTTGAGCGTGCTCGTCTGCTGGCTGTGGGAGAATGGGAGTCAGGCTTGTGGCTTCAGGCGCTCCCGTCATCCACCATAGGCACAATGATGGATGACTCATCGTTTCGGCTCGCTACGTGTCCCCGCTTGGGCGCACCTTGTGTTGCTCCGCATCGATGTCACTGCGGTGAAGCTGTCGTCAGTCTCGGACACCATGGCCTGTCTTGCTGCAGGAGCGCAGGCCGCATAGCACGCACGCCAGCATCAACGATATTATTCGTTGAGCCCTTGTCACCGCCGGCGTACCAGCGGTGTTAGAACCAAATGGCTTGGTACGTGACGATGGGAAGAGACCAGACGGCATGACGTTGTTGCCTTGGAAGGTGGGTAGGCCTCTGGTGTGGGACGCAACGTGTGTCGATACCCTTGCGCCATCTCATGTTCCGCTGCTGCGGCTGCTGAGACCCTCAAGCGGCGCAAATACTGTAACCTTATAGGCAACTACAGCTTTGAGCCGTTTGGGGTCGAAACGCTCGGGTCATGGGGCCCGAGTGCGCGTCTCCTTTTTAAGGAAATTTCTCGCCGGTTAGTCGACTCTTCACGTGACCAGAGGGCTGGGTCGTTCTTTGGTCAAAGAATTAGCATTGCCATTCAACGTGGCAATGCTGCCAGTCTTCTGGGCACGTTTCCGGATGACAGCGATGCGGACGAGTACTTTGACGCCTAGGTGTCCTTCGTTTTTGTATTTATTTATATAATAAGTTAGTTAATATACCTATATATTAAATAGAGATAATGTTTATGAAAAAAAAAACATCTAAATATACAAACTTTCACATATATAATTTATAATATAAGTCAATATCAGGTTGTTCGTTGATCAAAATGTGAAAACATATTTTGATCAATACTGTTAGTTGGATCTCATTGTAAACTTTTACCAAAGAGTGTTGCTACTTTACAGAGTAATTCATACTAGATGATACCTACCTATGTAAACTACGCAAAAGGAGTACGTTAGGATGTAGGTACGCAGCTGGCGTTCTGTAGTTTCTACCTACCATGGGAAGAAAGCGTGACTTTATGTATGTATGATACCTATGACACTGATCTTTTAATTACATACATACTTAACATGTGGTATTTTCTCTGAGGTAAATACACACATCAAAAGTGTCTAGGGATCAAGCATTTTTATGCGGATTTCTTGAGATTGAGATGTGGCTTTGTAATAAATTTATGATTTTATAAATTTATATGGATCCTTTTTGGTGCATTTCATAATTTGAATCAGGAACTGTGAATCAAATTCGAGTAAAAGATGAAAATCAGCTGTCAATATTTTCCCTATAAAAACATACAACGCATTGAAGACATTATTAGTGCTACTGTTTCCCTACTACTGATTAAAACCAACGTTATTATGGAGCGGCGACGTCATTTAAGCAGGGAAGAAATGCTCAGAGCCGTGGGAATGATAGAAGCTGGTTCCCGGCAACGTACTGTGGCTTTAGCTCTGAATACAAGTCAGAGTGTTATCAGTCGACTTTGGACACGTTACCGAAGCACTGGTACCGTGGCTGAGCGCCATGGAGGACGGTATCGCTGCACCACACGGAGACAAGACCGATACATTCAAATCTTAACTCGAAGAGCTCCAACAATAACCGCCATGATGTTAGCCGTGAGGCTTCATCACTCTTCAAGGAACTTAATTAGCGACCAAACAGTCAGAAACCGCTTGCATGAAGTGAACCTTCATTCCCGAAGACCGCTACGGGTACCACCTATAGCAATGCACAATCGTAGGATTCGATATCAATGGGCTCTTGAACACAAAAATTGGGCAGAAGAACAATGGCGTTTCGTGTGCTTTTCTGATGAGTCTCGTTTTGGTATGAGACCGGATACAAGACGTATACGACACTGGAGAACCCCTGGACGCCAACAGCGATTAAAATCCTGCCAGGAAGTCCATCCTTATAGTGGTGGAACCATCATGGTATGGGCGGGTATTTGGATCGGCGGAAGAACTGAGTTGATTTGGATCAGAGGCAACCTCAACGCTCAAATTTATGCTGAGACGATTGTATCAGACGTCATCGTTCCTCTACAAGTGCAAATCGGTCCCTTATTTCAGTTAATGCATGATAATGCACGACCGCACACCGCAAGAGTTGTAAGACAGACTCTCGCCGCAGCTAACATCAATGTCCTGCCCTGGCCTGCTCAGTCGCCAGACTTGAACCCGATTGAGCATGCATGGGATATGCTACAGAGAAGAGCTCTGCCGAATATGGAGGGTATCCAGTCGCAAGAAGACCTTTTTTTGTTGTTGCAACGAACATGGGCGGCCATTCCACAGCGTGATTTGGATGAACTCATTTTGAGTATACCAAACCGATGTTCTTGTGTTGTTAGTGTTCGCGGTAGAAACACGGATTATTAATTGTTTAAGTTACCCAATAAAATTTTAAAGAAAACTGTTATTTCAGTCTTTTTTTCGAACTTTTGTGTTAGTGGTTCAAATGTCAAAAATCCCTTTATTAGGAAAATGGCAAATTTCTTTATTAATGCAAAGGTGACTTGGTTTATCGTTACTGTGACAAACGAAAACACTTTATTTGATGAATCCTTAAAGAAAATTTTAATTAATATCAATCAGGAGAAAAGTTATTGCAAAAATATATGTTGATCCCTAGACACTTTTGATGTGTGTATGTGTAGCATTATTTATACCAGAACGAGATGGTGGCCTGACGAATTGGACGCCTATCTAAAGGACTGGCCAGATGTAGCAAGAGACTGGAAAAATGGAAAAACGGAATGGGAGGCCTTTGCCCTGCAGTAGGATATAACAGGCTCATAATAATAATTATTATTTATATCACCTTATCACAGAAAATGTTAGTCATTCCCTGTTATATTTAACACAATTATCACTTAAAATTGTAGTCAAAAAATTGCGATAACTGACTTATCAGTTGATAATTGTATTTTGTCTATGATTTCTTTGTCTTCCTTTATACCTAAGTGTATAATTTTGACATATTAGTTTTCTTAAAATATACTCCTATATTTATAAACATTGCTAAGATAAGTAAAGATTAGCGAGTGTTACCATACATTTTTGACGTTTAAACGTGTCTTAACTTTAAGCAACGTTTACGAACAAACCATTTATATTGTTCAGAAGTTTGGACTAACCTCTCATTCGTATTGGTAACTATAATAAGGATTATATTTAAAGAACAATCGCTTTAAACTTTTTGCACTAAAATGCCAGTAGTATTTGGGCCAAAAAACCAATACATATAATTATAAAATCTTTATTCGCACATTTTTGTAACGATGCTTATTTAATAATTTATAAAAAACTAACAAAAACCCGTAACAAAAATATAAAATAGTATCACAGCATATTTTTGGCAACTCAGTGCTTTCCATGATGGAAACCCCACTCCTTGTGGTCGTGATGACCTCCCTTCTTGCCATGATCATGATGACCATGATGGTGTTCTTCATGTCCGTGGTGGCCCTTGTGTCCCTTGTGGTCTTCGTCATGATGGTGCTTGTCGTGGTGTCCATGCTTGCCATGATGATGCTCATGGTGTCCATGTTCGTGATGGCCGCCCTTCTTATGGTGTCCTCCCTTGTCTTCATGATGTCCGTGATGATGGCCATGTTTGTGGTGCTTGCCTTCCTTGTGGTGGTCATCGTAAAAGTGATGGTCTTTGTGGAACTCGTCCTTGTGGTACTTCTTGTGGTAGCCGTCTACCTCTTCACCCTTGTCGTGGTGCTTGTGGTGGCCGTGTTTGCCACCTTTGTGGTGGTGTCCGTGCTCGTGATGATGTCCATGATGTTCATCTCCATCCCAGTGCTTCTTGTGATGGCCGCCATGTTCGTGGTGGTGTCCTTCTTTGTGGTGCTTGCCATGGTGACCGTGGTCGCCCTTGTGGTGGTGGTGATGTGATTTGTGACCTTTGTGTCCTTTTTCACCGTGCTCATGATGGTGGTCGGCATGGTGCTCTTTACCGCCGCCTTCTTCATGATGGCTGCTCTTTCCCTTGCTAGAGGCTGCTGCCACGAGATCCTTCTCCTCCTCGCCCAACTCCCGACTGTAAGCAGAGGCTAGGCACAGAAGTGCCACTGCTACTAACAACTTCATGTTTGTTTGTTGACTGTGCTGGTCTGTTGTAGTCGAAGCTATTTATAGTTTATTCTTAGTTTGGATGATGAGGAAAGCAGGTTGGGCAAGCATCGCAACACTTCAGGGACAAGATCGTGTCAACCGGTGGAGCGTTACACCGATTGCTGGTACAGTACAAATTACATTTCATTGTGATTTGCTACAGTTGTGTACACTTATTGCAGTTGTATTGGAAATAATTAGAATTCAGTTTACATATGGCTGTCTAAATGTTTGACATTGACTTTCGCTGTTCTGTTACAAGCAGTTTTGGGATTTGATTAGTTATATTTTATTTATTTATGTTGATCATGAATGTGAGAGAAACCAATGAACCATTAAGACGTTGCCGCGATTCTTTTTTGTTCTAGTTACGGTTAATTTAACCGAATCTTTAAGACGGCGTGATGTGTCTATTAAAATTAAGTGCCGTATCATTGGATTGCCGTAGCAACTGTTTCTAATGATTTTGTTGATGCTTACGTTGTTGGGTAATTGTATTTTCTTTGTATTTATCTAATTAACACATTGGTAGATTTGACGATTAATAGCTTTATAACATTGTAAACTTCTGTAAGTCATTCGAAAGTTATAAGACTTTTATTTAGGCTAGTTATTCGGATGTTTATTACATCCATTCATACAAGTTTGAACTCAATTAACCCTCGTGATCGTGCCATATAAAAGCACACACAGGTCTATGAAAACATAAATTGTTTGCAAAATGCTAACTCCATCGAACGGTTCCTACTCCCGAATTGCAGTCACAAGGGGTTGTCAATAAAAATATTTCTAGCTCAGTCCAGTAAAATTTTTCCGGTGCTGCATAAAAGAACAATCTGCATTTCTCTGTCAAAATTTAATCAAAACAGCAATACGGATTGTCCGCTGTCGGTACCCGTTCTGAGGGTTATTCTGTAAACTAGAACGGTGGAAAGTGAATTGAAATGTTTATTTTCTTCTTTAAGTCAAGTTGGTTCTTTGGTACAAGTCTGCATGTTGTGGGTTTTAAATATAAAATTGATAATAATAAAAGTATCTACATAACATTAGTAAGTAGCTATATCGTTTTCTATTAAATACGACAAAGTCGGTCAAAATAAAAAGTGAAGTATGTCAAGCTATGTATAATTTTAATATTTTGGTTGTGTTCAGATAAAATTTATTAGGTTTTATTCTTAGATCTTTTGATATGTTACCTATGCAAAACAGGAGAAACATGGTATGCAAAAACCGTTAAAAAATACACTACAGCCTAGATATGAGTATGACGTATTAATAAGTTCTGTAGGGATAGACCAATGAACTTGAAATAATTAGAAATTACCAATGCTTACGCTGCTGACGTATTGATTGAAATTGACGTCATCTTAGCGTGAGTGGAAAAAAGTTGACCGTACGCAAATAACGGTTTGAACAACAAAATAGATTGGTTGAGGCTAGCAAAAAAATTGTAGCAAGTGTTTGAACGTCCAGCAGGTCATCGACTTTATCGTTTGGTTGGTCATTCATGTTATTATCGGCTACTACTTATCACATTGAGGGGCAAATACTTACTAAAGACGTACTTCTTTTATAACTTCTTGCCTATCGAGGCAGTAATTGGTTTGGTTTTTGATTTTTTGTTGATATCGACGCCCTATAACTTCTTAAATTTGATGTTGTCTTTATCTTTCGCGATGAGAGGCACTGATCGAAAATAGAAATTCATTTTGTGACATTGACCTAGTAAACTCAATAATATCGTCTTTTTTGAATAAATACTGAGTAGTGTCAAAAGTGTTAAACTAGTTGTTTTCTTCCGCCAGATATTGTGTTTCAAGGTCACGTTCGTAGTTAGTTTAACTTTAAACTGACCAGCTAGTAAATAGTATTGGTGAACCATACTTACGTCACGTCTGTTGACAAAATGTATATACATACTGGGAATTTGTAACGACATTGCTATTAAAACATGTGGTAACACTTATGTAATTTTAAGAGTTATTTGAAGAAGTCATAATTCCATATCCTTTCCTTAAACATCCTTCAAGTCAGGTTTAATTAAAAATCATAATTTTGTCTCAGTACTAAAAATACTGTTATAGTTAGCATCAGAATACGGCCGCCCCTCAAAGAGGCTTTCGTCCGACGACCCTTTGGGGACAGGGGACACTGGCTCACCTAGCGGGCAAATATTTTTAGACTCTCACTACCGTTTGTATTCCTAACTAGTACTACAAGTTAGGTGAAGTGGCTCCTTTATTTTCTTTAATCGAATATCCGATTAGTAGGGAAAAGGACGAGTTTGTTGGAGTGTTTGGGTATAATCAGGATACGAGCTTTTCTACCTAAGTCTTCGAGTATTTTTGTACATACTGATGTTTTTGCGCTGTTGAGTTAAATTTTCATCGTTACTCTATATTAGGATAGGGGCCCGTGGCTAAATAATAACAGCCGCACAGGTCGATCGATCAGGTTAAGCTACGCTTGTAGATGTTGGTCTGTGGATGGGTGACCATCTTTACATACCGTGACCCCTCCGTGTCTCGGAAAGCACGTTAAGCCGTTGGACCCGACTGTTATTTGTGGTTCTTTGACAGTCGTTACGGGTATTCCGAAGCCCGAAAGTCTGACAACCAGTCTTACCAAGGGGGGTATTACCCAGTAACTGGGTTTTGGAGGTCAGATAGGCAGTCGCTCCATGTAAAATACTGGTATTCAGCTGCATCCGGTTAGACTGGAAGCCGACCCCAACATAGTTGGGAAAAGGCTAGGCAGGTGATGACTCTCTATTAGCCAATGAAGGGTGAAAATAGGTGTACAGAATATCTATAAGTAGTATGTTCATTATCTATATCAACTGGATTCCTTAATGACAACGAAAGTGAATAACGTACAGACATTCGTGATTCAACTTCGTGAAGATCTAGATATTTCCAATAAAAAAGCTATTAGGTATAGACTTTATTAGTTTATTGATCACAAGTACCTACGACTTTAATAATAAAAACACTTTTGTAGAAATATGAATGGCTAGATTAGATTCCGTTTATTTGTGTAGGTTATTTAGTTCGTTAGTCATTAAATATAGTGCCTTAAGTAAGTAGTTTTATAATAATGCATATATAAACATTTTAATATTAATAATAAACCTGCAATTTTACATAAAAAGCTTGATTAGATAGTAACATTTTTTAAGGACAACAACTTATATTAGGTTAAAGTTCACTTCGTGTAAAAGTTCACTTATCGTCCATAAAAAAGGGAGAATCCGCTTCGCATCCATTATAGTCTTTTAAACGTAGCTAAAAATAAATAAACTCTATTTTTAAAGCCTATCTCAATCAAAATTCAATAACCAATATTATTTTTATAGATCAAGAAAAAAGTGAAATTCGCAACGGTTAAGTTTCATCGCCTATAAAACGACCGTAAACCTGTCTTTCGATATATATTGAAATAATAAAACCGTTAGCCGTTATAAAGGTATAACTTTTCGCTTTCTCAGTAAAACGTTGACAAATGGCCTGAAATATTGAATCTCAACTATTTTACGTCTCTGTTTCTCGTAGTATATGCAGTTTTGAACACGAAAACACCATTTTCTTCGTGGAAAAAAAACCTCTTCGAAATACCTGTTCTTGTGATCATAAGAAAAATACTTATATTCGAAACGACAGTAAATATAATCGAGAGAACCGTAAAAGCGCTTACATGCAAACGGCTTCTAGTAGGCAGCGGTTAATTACGCATATTTATTTTTTGTTAGGCTATTCTTTCCCACTGTTGGGCAAAGGCCTCCCCCAGATCCTTCCAGGAATTTTTTTCAAGCTCCACCTCATATGAGCCCTCCCGGCACGTGTCCAGGTCATCACACCATCTCTTTCTAGGCCGGCCTCGGTGACGTCATCCATCTTCGACGCAACTAATGCATCTTAAACTCAGGAGTTTCTTCTTCTGAGCGTGTCGATAGCATGGACTCGGCCCAGAACGGCTACTTGTTTGGCGCCGTCTCCAGCGTCCGTCAGATCCTGTAACGTGCAGCTGACAGGAACAATATCAAGTGTCCCATCGTTTGTGGAACAACTCAAGAGCTGCTACACGTCGTTCCGATCCCAACCAGTTTCAATAGATACTCGTATTGCCACTAGTTCTCCAAACTCAGAAATTATGACTAAATCATCAGCAGTATCGTCAATTTCCTCTGGTCCTTGCCGCTATCATACAAAGAGGAAACCGGCATGTCCCACGACCAAAAATTCGAAGACATGTGACATGAGGCCCGTGGCCCAGCAGTAGGAACATTATAGGCTGATTATGTGGAGGTCACCATAAGGTATTATGAAACCGCGTTTTTTTAGCAATGGCTAGACCATTGCTAAGTAGACGTCCCTAATGCGTTCAGTTTAGTTCAGTTCAGTTCATTTTATTAATAATTATCAAAAGTACATGTCAATTAAATTAGTCATAAAAATTTCAAAAATATCAAATATCATACCATTATAATGATTAATTGAGAAAAAATTACAACACACATAATAAAATAATCATTCGTCAAAACAACAACAAAAAGCAGACAAATACATAAATCTTATACAAATCAATTACCTAAAACCATTATTTTAATTTAAGTCATATACTACATGGTCGGTTAACCAGCCTTTAAGTTTTGCTTTGAAAGCATTGTTAGACGTTGCGCTTACAACTTCATCTGGTAGCTGATTGTATACCGATGGACACATGATATGAATTAACCTTCCAGATTTCAGGTTGTATGTAAGTATACACAGGTTCTTTTTATCTATACGAATTCTCTTAAGCCACACACATCCAAATTTGTGTACTCACCTCTCTATAAATGTAGCGTGAAATAGAGCAGTACTTACATTGAAGTTAAAATATCCAATTCAAAGATACAATACAAGAATGTATGACAGCCACGTACAGTATGCTCCGGGATTTTCATTGCAGTTATTCTTTTGAAAAAATTCAAACATACTGTATTGTAGTCTTTTCGAACTTATGTTACGCGGTCCAAATGTTGGTGATTTTGTACGAGTTTTATTTATTTTAGTAATCAATACCACTGGTTTCTTTTGGGATCTGTTTTGGGTACCGACAGCATAATCAAAATATACTGACATGCTAGCTAGCACCTGACATGTCGTTTAAAGGATGCTCACCTAATGGGTAATTACTGAATGCTGAATGGTAATGAATCAAATGAGTTCATACTATACTAGCTTCTGCGTCCATGTAACATTTCATGTCTTAACATAACATAATGTTTTATGACACTCGGCAATACTGTAGCTTCCCAATTGTGCCAGAATTTTTGGAATTAGATCAGCAGTTCCGAATTTTACCTCTTTATAAATATTAATGAACTTTTATGCCTTGTTTAATCCAGCCAATAAATTTTGCATTAATAACAGTTTTCCATAAAAAAAACAGTAACTGTAAGTCGTCAATTAGTTTCACGCTATTTCATTTACTAAAAAAAACAACTTTGTAGTGTTTTTATGGAAGTTGGTTGTCTTAAAAGTTTTTACTTTTCACTTATTGGTTGTACCTACCTAACACGGAAAAATTCGTATAGAATAGAACAGAACATTTTTATTTCAGACAGGAGTCCATAGGGTTAGTAACAATTTTACTTAAATAACACACTTTGGTAAATATCAGCGACAGGAAGTTATAATAACATTATAAACATATCATTTTGAAGTCGGTTAATAAAATATATTTAATTAGTAAAATCAGCCCTTAGTCGTCTCACACAATAACATAGACAACAAAATTACACAATTCGTGTACCCCACAGCAGAACTCAGGAGGATAACATTTTGTCAAACCCGCTGTCGAGTTTAGAAATAAATTTAAAAGTGTGCACTAACTTCAAGCCACGTTTGTTTGAAGGAAACTTCGCCACTGTGGAGAGGACGTGCCTTTTTTGATAATTTTCTCGAGTATTGTAACAATTTTAAAGGTTTTGAAGAGGTAGGATGGAGGTTTATAACGGTTTTTTTTCTTATCCTAAATTAATATTGAGGATGTTACAGAAAGTTTTTTTTTTTTTGTATTAGTTTGATGTTACATAATATAATCAGCCCATAATGTTCCCACTGCTGGGATACTCACAGGACCTCCTCTCTTCGGGAGGGAGTAGGCTGTAATCCACCACGCGGGCTCAGTGCGAGTTGGTATTTTTGGTTCTAGGACGTTTCCTCACGATGTTTTCATTCATCGTTTTGAGAGCAGTGGTGAAGAGATAATTTACACAAAGTATAGCGCCTTCAGGCTAGGTGGAGCGACGTTCTTTGTAGGGTGGCTGGTAGCAGCTGGATGAGAGTTGCTGAGAATCGAGCTAAATAGCGTGCAATTGGAAAGGCCTGTATGTTCAGCAGTGGAATGCTGTAGGTTGATGATAATGATGAAAGCACCTGTCTGGGTTTGAACCTACGACCTACAACTAGTAAGTCACCACTGGACCAATACTGCTCTATTTGTTTGTTATCAAAAATGTAAAATTGGTACCTACTTAGTGTTTTTTTTTTTTATGATCAACTGCTGGTTCATCCAGTACCTAAATGCCCGTTACATTATTCAATTAAATTAATAATTTCACAAGTTTACTTCATAAACTTACTGACAAAAGAACGAATCAGCTAGTATTTCACGCAATTTGACTCCATTCTAAAAGTTTTTTTCTTTAAGTGCCTCAACACTTCCCCGTTGCAATGTCACAGGGGTGCACCCCTACAGATAAAAAAAAACGAGGTAACAAACTTCGTAAAAGTTTTACACCCCGTATAATTGATCTCGGCCGGTCGTTCAACTTCGGGGGGGTCGACAAACAAAATGTTCGCGTAAAAAATATAAGTTGATGCAAAAACTTGGACCAACATTCTTGATAGGAACCCCTTTCTTCCACACCATAAAACTTTTATATAGAAGGTGACGTCCCGATCGTGTAGTTTGTACGGAGATGATAAGGAAAGGGGGTTTTAAAATGGACTACATCTAAGTAAGCATTTTTCGTTTGTTTTGTTTGGTGAATAAGTATGAGAATACTAAAAGAGACTGTGACCTCTGAGTTTGTTTCGGCCTTTCTTCTCAGAGTAGTCAGATAGGAAACGCCGACCTCATCTAGTTTTATAAAAATTATGATTGACGTGTAAAAAGTGTTTGTGTAAACCTACTTACAAAAATAAAATCATTTATCATTTACTACGGGCTATTTTTTTCTGGTTTCGTCACCGTTAGAATAAAATGGGGATCTACTTTACGATACGTAAAATAAAAACCATGGTTCGGAATACATGATTAGACAACAGAGCCTAATTAGTCAAAATATAATAAAAATTGGCAAAGTAAAACCAATGTAAAAATAATGTTCCTTTTATCTTCAACACTGATTTCATGAATATCTGTGTAAACAATGTTTTTATTAATAAAAAAGCTTATACAAAATTGATAACGCTATCAAAACATCATTCAATTTATTCGTACTATACAAAAATAAAGATCGTAAAACAAAAATCTCTATTTATAATTCAGTGAAGTCTTGTCATAAAATGTTCATTGTCTCCGCGGCCTCTCGACTTTATACGTAAATGTAAGTTTTATGATCTAACTCTTGAGAAATAATAGCACAAAAGAGAAGTATGAGAAGGTTCACTCCAAACACTTCATCATCTTTCTGCGGGTTAATTACACACTATAAATTGCAATTTCATTCATTTAGACAATTTTTTTTAAACTGATTTTTTTTTTTTTTTTCCTAGTGTATTTACATAAATTTGACATTCATTTACACTGAATTTTTCAAACTTATGAAAGAATGGATTAGGAATTTCTTTCCTTTCTTTTGATTTTTCCTTTGGATTGAGATATAAATTGTGGTTCGCAATTGGGGTACTACTCTCGCGCCTCTACACCGCGGTCATCCGTCCCATCATGACCTATGCTTGCGTAGTCTTCGCACACGCCAAGCCGCGATTTCTGCATAAAATGCAAACCCTCCAGAACCGTTTCCTCCGAAAGGTCACGGGAGCCCCCTTCTATGTCCGAAATGTGAATCTGCATCTAGATCTCAGAATCCCCACCATCCAGCAGTTCATGAAACGCCTCTCCAAGCGCTTCTTTGACTCTGCCATAAAGCACCCCAATCCCCTGATTGCGGCGGCCTCCCGATACACTCCCTCCCGCATAAGTAGGATTCGCCGACCAAGGCATACCCTCACTATCCCCGACGACGCCACTACCCTCCTCCAGGAGAGCAGTAAGGCCACTAGTACTCTCAGACGACATCACAAACACAAGCTCAGACATCCGTCCTTCCGTCCTCGCCGCCGAGGCCCGTCGCGACGTCCCGCACCATCACCGTGCCCGCCCCGACCCTTGCTCGAGCCAGCCCGTGCAGCTGAGCCTGTAGTTTTAAATTCGCCCCTAAACACTAATAATAATACCGATCCAGCCTGTCTCTTGCTGTCCTCTTCCAGCGACGCCCTGAGCCGAGGTCCGAACCCCGCAGGGGGTTACCCTTAGCGCTGTCGCTTAGTTTTTAAGTTATTGTTTGCCCTGGCTGGAGGCCTTAATTCGAGGCATCCACAGGAAAGTCCGGTTAAGCAGTAGCCATCCTCATAAAGGATGAACTGCGAGATGCCATTGTTAAAAAAAAAAAAGGGGTACTACTCTTATACCAATGTTTTTAGGTCGGCGCAGCACGTTTTTTTCTTCCATACCTACTTATTACACTTCACACCAAATCCACCTGTGAAAATTTCGATGTACGACGGACAGACGGTTGTTACGGGTCTGAGTTGAAAAGCGCCCATAGCATAAACTCATAATGATCCCATGTTCCCACTGCTGGGACAAAGGCCTCCTGTTATCGAGAGATTGTGGGCTATGATCAACCACGGGGGTCAAGTACGGGTTGGTAGACGTTACATGTTTTGGATTTTTTGGTTCTAGGACATGCCGGTTTCCTCACTATGTTTTCCTTCACCTTTTTGAATGCTTTAATGATGAAATTATTTACACAAAGTAAAGCAATGTCTTCAATGTCTGCAAATAAATGATTATTATTATTATTAAAGCGCTTAGCCCACTATTTCTATAGCTAACAAGTTCGAAAGCACAAACATTCTCCCTCCATTAGCCAATCAGAAAGACGTTTAGCAAGCCTAGCAGCAAAGGATGCAACAAAAATTAAGTGAACAAATAATTATTATATATCTACGTAACATTACCAATATCGTGATTCTCGCTGTTACTAAGCGCTTCCATATATTTTCAAAAAATTTCTTTGGACATTTTCATGAACATAGAATTCCTCAACAATTTTCGTTTGTTATATTTTGCTTGATGTTCGTTGTACTCCATCTTCTACAGACAGAATTGGTCCACACTAGATCAAGACAGAGAGTAGTGAAAAAAAAAATTAAAGCCTTCGCCCTGTAGTGGGATTACAAAGGCTAAAAATAATTATTAATAAAAACATATTTTCACTGTAATTTCTCACAGCTTGTTGTTGTGAGGATTCTGTATTTACGTCTTCATTTCGCAAAATAATTAAAGTCACGTTTAAATACTACAGCAGGTTACTCTTAAACATTAACTTTTAACACGTAGTAAAGATTAATTTTTAATAGGCTTTTATATCCTTTTTTACTAACATTTTCACTTTACTTTTGAAGCCGGAATTAGGAGTTGTCATTGACAGCATTTATGTGAAAGCTGCATGAATCCGTTGGATGCGTGAAGCGCAGAACCACTCGAAGTGGAGGTGCTTGGGGGAGGCCTATGTCCAGCAGTGGACGTCTTTTGGCTGAAATTATGATGATGATGTGATTTCAATAATATTATACAATAGTCAAAACATCACCTACTTCCATATTATCATAAAAAGTACCTCCAAAACAAACCTTAAAAATATATAATTACATCAAGTTTTGTAAAGAACAAAAGCTTTGAGTAAAAATATGATTTTTTAATGAAAATGCCACAACTCTTTGTGGTCACAGAATACCACTTTATTAGGTTAGGTTGGGTAAATGAAAATAAAAGCAACAGGCTACAGGGTCGGGTTACAGGACTACGTAGGAATGGCCTCCGAGAAACTCGCTGAGGATTTTATTAGTTTAAATAAGTTTAGAATAGGGTGTGTGTACATTTGAGGTTTTGGAGTGATTGTTGTTGTAATTTGTTTGTGTCCTTGGCTTTATTTTGGTTGTCCTGAGTTTGACTAAAATTGGGTCAGTGATGATCCCTAATAAAGAAGTTATGCTTTTAGAAATTAGACAGGATGATTCAGAGATGACGACTGATAGGTAAAACAGATAGAAAGGTTTTATACAACCTCATTTTAATAGCTCAAATCTTCCAGTAGTTTCTTGTTAATCTGAAACTTTAAGGAAAGCAGTGTGTTTTGTACTCAATTAATATTATTATTCGATTCCGTGGTCGGGTACAGTGTTATTGGGTTTTTTCCATCTGAAATTTCTCAGTAGCAGCCTGGAGTCTGGATTTGTGCTCGGTTGAGTTTCCCCCCCTATTATATGGGTCTTAATTATATTAGGGGAAATGTGGGTATAGCTATCTGCCTAACTATTTGGGAATTACAGGCGTAATGTTATGATATTTTGTTATTATTTCCTCTGATGTTACACTTTTTTATACACCTACAAGACAATTGACTCCCAGCGGTTTTTAACTGTTGAAATAGTTGAAGTACCTACATTTAATACCAAAAAAGGTATATTCAGGAAACAATTAATAACGCCAGTATATGTCGAATTGACAAATAAATCTAAATTAAATTGAATTGAGTAGAAGGTATAACATATTCACACACCCATTCGTAACTCTTCATGCACACTCATCCACATTGTACACTTAGCAATGCTTAGATGAGTGCGAGCAGTTCACTTCATTCTGTATGTTTGTTTCTGCTGCATGTATTGTACAGCTATTCAATTTTAAATCCGTAATTGGCTGTAAGACTAACTTATATATTTTAAGATAAAATTTCAAAGAGCTGTGGATTTTGTGAATAATAAATAAATAAATTATCCAGCAGTAATCCTCTAAGCAAGTCATTAGACATATCATTTCCACAATCACACACTCAACACACCCGCCTTATCTGGCAGCTACCAAACAAAGGGGAATTTTTATTCGACAGACAAAATCGTCCGGTTTACCCACACTTGACGTAATAGCCCATTTGCCAGTTAAAGTACCGGTGGATTTGACGTGATGCGATAGAGGAGTACCGTTTGTTTTCACCTGTCGGGCTGTTGGCACCAGATGGAATGTTTATCGACTGCTGCGTTTTAGTGGGTGTTGTAAACAGGCTCTTAGATCTTGGGAGAATGTCGTGTGTGTTTAAATTTTGTAGGAGATAAATCTAAGATGATAGATGTATAAGATGACAGGATAGGGATAGAGTATAAAGCTTTTATTTCCAACAGTGTAATGTACAGCTTGGTTTACATCTTCTCATTCTGGTGTGAAAATGTTTATTAAGTCAATAGAATATTGGAATCACTTTTACACGTTATATTATAAAAATTAAGCTAGATGGATTCGACATATCCTATCTGACTATACCTGAGATGAAATGGTGAAACAAACTCAGGGGTCAAAGTCTCTTTTAAAGTCCAGACATAATCTTGGTCAGATCAAGTGAAGACAATGCAGATTAGTACCTCAAATGGTATTTTGAGGAAAGAACCACACAGATTGATAACTGTATTACAAGGTTCTATGGGAAGCTGAAAGTACCTACAATGGAGCCGTAGGCCTGTTTCCCAAATGATAACAAAAAGATAAATCAAAACCTTTAAAATTGGTTCCAAATCCACTCACCTGACCTCAAAATTCCACATCTTTATAATTCGTCCGAAAAATTCCAAATTCCTCCGTCAAATCCTTTCAGAGCTTCGCATAATATTTCAAGTGCGCAGGTGCCCAAATGTGGGACCCTTGTCAGGGCGATTACCTGGCCTTCAATGGCTTTGCACTTTTATACACCGCTTTGTCAACCTGCACGCGTTGGGAGTTTAAGGAAATAGCTACAGGATATTGATTTTCGTTAGGTTCTGTTTGGGGTTTTTAAGGGTGCTGTCATTTCCATAGGATTATTGGGGTTTTGTAAGATAGGACTGTGCAAGGTTTTATTGGAAATGTGTTTTTTTAAGCAGGAAGCTTACATTGTTTGAAGTACTTTTTATTGAAATTATACGAGTAATCATTGTTATCATCTTAAGGGGTAATTGTACTCATCATTATGAACAACTTTTACTATGGGACCAAACCTGAAATCGCGAAAAAAAAATCTGTTCAGGTTTGGTACCATAGTAAAAGTTGTTCATAATGATGAGTACAACGACCCCTTAAGAGGATAACGGTGATTAAAATTTCACCCAGTATAAACGCTCTATGAAAAACAAAAAGTTGACTTTGCAAACAATGGTTGCCGACAAACAGGAAATCTACTACTACTGCACTACCACAAAGTATTGAAAAGTAGTCTTGAAGATATTTATCTTCTCTAAATTATATATTATTAATATTTATTACTTATATTTATTTTCTCTTCTGCAATCTATTAATATTAATATCCCAAAATTATTAATGGTAATAATTTTTAAAATTTCAATGAAATATTTGAAAATGTGCCAATATTACAGACTTCACAAACTGCTCATAACATACATTTCAAGACCTTAAGATCAAAGATGTTTCTACTATGTGATAGCAATCGTGTCCAATCTCTTTTACGAAAAAATATCTTAGTTCAATTTTCTCTAAAAATTTCAATTTTAAAAGGCAGAGCGATTAAGCCTACAAATGGGTGGAGTATTTAAATTTTTTCACATAGCTGGTATGTACCGAAATACCTTACTCCTAATTTCAAATAGGCTTGCGTGGCTTGACCACTATCCTACCTAAAGAGAAGTGACGATATATTACATTCTCTTTGATAATCCTTTCAGCCACCAGCGCACTCTCAACGCGGCCATAATATCTTTTTTAGAGGGAAATTGGGCCTTCTATACGCTGCTAATAAAAACCTTGAAAAACTGGCCAAGTGCGAGTCGATCTCGCATGCGAAGAGTTCCGTGCCACAAGGCAAAAAACACTGATAAAGACACATTTCTTGAATGGAGACCCTTTCAGGTTCTCCTGCGGATCTCTTAATTTCTGATTCGATCACATTTTACGCAGGGAAACTCCAAGCAGTGCCATAGGTCATCACAGGCACACGCACTGGTCAAAGAAGATAAATATTGCGTAGCTTTCCGAACGCTGCCCAGCCGAGTCGGATTCGATGATTGACCTCTTTCTCGAAGTTGGACCACCCAACTGGACAATTTGTAAACATATTCGTCCACGACTACGAGTGTAGCGTCTCCGATCTTCATGAGACTGGATGTTACATGGGTAACTGACATAGCCCGAAGAATTGCCAAGCTTAAGTGGCAGTGGGCAGGGCACATTACTCGCAGACCAGATGGCCGATGGGGCTGAAAGGTTCTGGAGTGGCGACCGCGTACTGGAAGTTGTAGCGTTGGAAGGCCTCCCACAAGGTGAACTGACATGCAGCCTTGTGAAAGCCGCAGGAACCCGTTGGATGCGAGAAGCACAGAACCAGTCGAAGTGGAGGTGCTTGGGGAAGCAGTGGACGTATTTCGGCTGAAATGATGATGATGATGACATTGTTAAAGCGGCAATAGAAATAAATACTTTGTCAAAATTTCAACTGTCTACCTATTACGGTTCATGAGATTCCGGCCGCTGACAGTCAGACGGACGGGCAGCCGAGGCTTAGTAATAGGCGTTTGTCGTTGGCTCCCTTTGGGTACGGAACCCTAAAAAGAAATACCGGGAGATAATCTTCAACAATATTTCCGTATCCGACTATACGCAACGGCATGAAATTTGCAGAGAACACTTAAAATTGAGGCTCAAAGCTTTCGACACTGCAGTGTGTCGACGTAGGTTCCTACTTGAGTGCGCGCCTTGTTCTAATATAATATGTATCACGTGTCTTGCGTATAGGCCTTAAGGAACGCGAAACTGAGGTGTGGAGGAAGAGAGGTTTTCAAGAAACCTAAGTATCGTGATAGCTACCTCTGTTTTGTTGTTTCAACATGCAAAAACTGATACTTACATTACTAGTTTCCAGCATTCTTTATCTAAACTAATATTATAAAGAAAAGAAAAAAAATATTACAAAGAAAAATAATTAGCATTGCCATTCAACGTGGCAATGCTGCCAGTCTTCTGGGCACTTCTACGCCTAAATATTCATATATATTTTTGTATTTATTTGTATAGTTAGTTATTTAGTCTTTAAATTTAATACCTAGTGTAAACAGTAAAGAGATTACGAAAATAAAATGCATTATTTCTGAATATTATAAAGAAGATTATAAAGAAAAACTCTTAATTTTTTGTATGTTTGTTTGTTACGCTTTCACGCTAAAACGACTAAACAGATTGAGATGAATATTGGCAAATAGACAGACCATGACCTAGATTAGGAAAGAGGATACTTTTTATCTGGATATTCGTACGAGATCCGGACTTATGGGGGTGAAACAGCAGGGCGCAGCTAGTTTAAAAAAATGTAATTTTCTTTTCAATAATAATATATTATTGAAAAGAAAATTAAGTACATTTTTTTTTCTATGAAGTTAAAATTTCACAGAGAGCAATAGCTAACCGTAAGCTTACAATTATAAGATTTTAAACGTAAATTATCTTAAAAAAACATCACTGATTCATAACGTTTATCGGAGTAATCTCACCTTTGAAATCAAAATTTTTTTCATCTAAGCTTAAAAATGTAAAACGTCGCTTCTTCCGAATTTATTTAGTACCATTACACTTTCACAATCGCTATTCTAAAGGCCCAACTCAAGCGTCTCCTCACCTAAGGTTTCGAGTTTCAGAATAATGTCAAAGTAAATTGCCATGAATTCTTAATAAGCAATACGGAATTAACACAACAAATGCATTAAGGAAGCGGTTGTTAGGAACGGTAGTTACGAACCGTTGTTACTGCGAATGTCGGTCCGCAAGAAGAAGGCACGAGAAGGGGTCATTTCTGAGAGACAAGAAAATGGACCCTCTATTTTCGATACTGAAGTCGTTTCAACATTAAGAGGTAATTGATAAAAATTTTGAAGTGATTATGGTCCCAAAACCAGAATACAATTTATTCACGAACGTTTGCCAACGTGCAGTGGAGCGCAGTATTCTAGGCGTCAAATTGACAGACCGTATTCGCAACACAACACTGCGCTCCGAAACACATATTACTGATGTTGCTCAAAAACCCGCTAAGCTGAAGACTGGGCTGGCCGTCTGCCGTACGCCCAATGAGCTGTGGGCCAAAATAACCACCACGTGGAGCCCTGATACAGTTAGAAGGCGTCGCGGTCACGGCAGACCCCATAGAAGATGCCGGGACGAGGTGGAGAAAAC
This sequence comes from Gortyna flavago, assembly GCA_963669345.1. Taxonomy (NCBI): domain Eukaryota; kingdom Metazoa; phylum Arthropoda; class Insecta; order Lepidoptera; family Noctuidae; genus Gortyna; species Gortyna flavago. The sequence goes on from OY770129.1 coordinate 16,614,580, forward strand.
AAACTACCAATGGTCCACTTTAGCTCTGGATCGAAAGAGCTGGAATTCATGGAGAGCGGCCATTGCCTAGCAATGGGATGATGCAAGCTAACAGTAACAGAATGAGAAACACTGGTTGCTTACAAATAAATGTTTGTTGGATTGAGTTTTAGAACGGTGTGTTTGAAGTTGAGAGTAGGTATTGTAAGTCATTGATTTACCACTATGTTAGTCAAATAAACCATTATAAAAACATCGGCTTTAAAGGATTTTTTTTTGAGTGAAGAGATGCGATTAAGTTTTTATTTATACAAAATCTAAAGCCTCATATAGTTGCAAGATCCATAGCTTATCTTCTTAGGTAATACGTTTCTCTATTTTGAGGAAAACTGCTGGCTATAAAAATAAAAGAAGGTGCTATGAAATGATGACGTAATGATAGCTGAAATATCTAAGACACCCATAATCATATTTTCGCAGCCAAATTAACGTACTTATAACATAATAAAACTTTTACGTTCGGAGGACCCCCGTCAGGAGAAGTTCAGACGTAGAATTTAATACGCGCTTTTAATTCAGAGCCATATATACCTAGTATAAGCTTTTAGAAGCTCTCATAAAGTTGTAGCCATCTTGGATTTCCATTTTGACTTCACTGTTGGCTTCAGCACCCTCAAAAATCATGAAAACTATCTCTTAGAGAGACATAGACGCATGGAGGGGCATGGCGATTTTTCGTTACATGTCGATTTCTACCAGTTTACTCCTAGCAGCGTTAAAGAACTTCGTTCCAATTATTTCCTTAAAAAACTCCCATATAACTTACCTGGGAAACACAATGACAAATTGTTGCTGCCATAGATATATCAGCAAAAAACTCTTTTAAATACAAAATACATAATTCCTACAGTTTCCTTTATCACAAAGTGCAAAGAATCACTCCGTACATACGTCTTGTAATATATTGAAAAGCACCTTTTAATTGAATTATCTCTACTTCATTCGCCTCGTATAGTTTACGAATATTAAGTAATAAATGTTTTAGCAAATATTTGTTGTTTAAGTATTGTATCGAATATTTCCACACTATTAACATAGATCGCTTAATTACTAAGTTATATACGTAAGTACTATTGTTTGTTGTTCGCGGTTTCCGTCAAAAATTCATTAAGAGCGAAATTGTTTGCGAAAACATTCTAATTTGATTAAGCTTGCTGTAGAAAATTATGTTTTAGTTGTATCGTTGTTGGATGTGGAGAGTTTGGTCATGTTTTAGGTATAATAATTATATTTTGATGTGAAATGCGAGCTTGTTTAATTTATTATTTAATTGGTGAACGATGAAATTTCGCCTTAATTTAGCAGTCATTTCAAGACCGAGTTTTTACGAAGGAATCTATAGAAAAGATATTAGATGGACCTCTTAGTTGTTATATTATCTGTGTCTTAGTGAAATGATTCATAATTTTTAGCTTGCTTGTATTGAGTTGGTAATAACTGTTGAAGTTTTAGCATGGTATACCTAATATAAATGTGTGATGTATAAACAGCGTAAAGCTATATACAGACGCACTGACCTCATTAATAACTTGATTTTGACATAGTTTTTCATTTGAAAGTTTCCTCTTAAGGTTTAAACTTTGTTTTCAGAGTGTTGAGTACTAAACATAAAAGTGTCGCAAGTTAGAGGGCACTTCTCTGAAATGTTGTTAAAGATTAATGACTCAGATCTCGAGACTAGTGGTGAGAGTTTTCGAAACCACAACTTTTGAGTAATATCGCTACAGCCTGCGGAGCTCAATCTAATCTATAAATCGAAAAATATTTAGACGTAAGCTTGGACTTTTTTCTAGTAGATTGCCAAGAAACATTTATGTAGAATAAAAAAATCGCACACGAAGGTTCCCATACAGTAAGACAAAAAACGCCGAAAAAAAATTTCTTTTATGGAGGCCCTCTTTAATTTTTAACTTTACATTATTATAATTTTTAACTTTATGTTACAGCGGCAATAGAAATATATACTCTGTGAAAATTTCAACTGTCTACCTATTACGGTTCAAGAGACAAACAGACGGACGGACGGATGGATGGATGGACGGGGGGACGGACAACTGAGGCTTAGTTAGTAATAGGGTCCTCTTGGTACCATTTCGGAACACTAAAAAGCATATGAACAATCTACTGCTATATCATTGCCACAAGAATACTAGGAAAAATGGATAATATTATTTCCCTATAAAAGTTACAAAGAACATTGAAAACATCATGATTTTTCCTAGAAGTCGTTACTAGCAAAATTCCAAGAGTCTTCAATACAAATGAAACGGCAGAACTGACAAACTGTAGTTTCAATACCTTAATATTATAGTGATATTTTTCTCAAAATATATTGTATCCTTGCGGCACCTTAACCAGTAATATTGTAAAATCTTGTCTTTTTCCTAGTAGACATTACTAGCAGATTTTTCAATATTACTGGAACGGCAAAACTAAGAAACTGTAGGTTAAGTACCATTAAGTAAGTTAGACCGGACGTATGTGCACTACCGTGTGTCGCACGCTGCGCTGAACCACACGTTGTGCTGGACCGAATCACATGCTGTACTGAACCGAACGCCATTTGCGGTCCTACGGCCTTATCTTCAACATCTACTCTGCAGAGCCTGTGCTCCAGATGTATATACAGATAGGCATTACACTTTATTACGTACACTATAAATAATACAGATATAATTATATGTAAAAAAAATTACAAGGGGTAACACAATGGGCGGTCTACATGCAAAGCCATTATAAACTTTAAAGTCGGCTAAAACCCCTCAATGTCTTTCACATTTTTAGCATCATCTAAGAAACCTTTCTTCCTTTATAACACAATCTAATTCACTTGCCCCACACAGAAATAACGTTACCAACCCTGTTGTTATTGCAAAATTAATTGGCGTATAATTGGCCGCGCCTGGTTGGGCTATGTCTGAAGGCGACCTGCAATTGACTGCTAGTTAATTAGAGTCGAACGGCGGAACAAACGGTGCACCTAGCCGGAATAAACGGTACTAAGGTGGTAGCGAATGATTCTGAATCATGACTGATAATATTAAACCATCGATGCCCTTCGTTTTAAAAATGAAGATTTAAATCATATTTTGAGTAAATGATGAAAAATTTCTAAACATTTTTGGGCCGAGAATAAACCTTTGGCTAATCCTTTAGTTACAATAAGCTTGTCAGACATATAAAACACAATTACATATAAAACACATTTTCTGACCGGTAGTTAATTAGCGTCGAACGGCGGAAAAAACGGTGCACTTAGCCGGAGTTAATTGAACTAAGGTGATAGTGAAATTTTTCAGAATCATGGCTGATGGTGTTAAATCTTCGATGCCATTTAGAAACCTTCCTTTTAAAATTGGAGCTCAAAATGTCATTTAGGAAATGACGTTGATAATTGTGGACCGAGAATAAACAAGTAGTAAATCCTCTACTCGTAATGGGCTTGTCAGATTATCAAAATATAATTAGTTAGTTAAATTTTTTCATGCCGCTTTTATGGATTCTGAGGAATTATGACTGATGATAAATTGGAATACGAAGAGTATATTATTTGCCTAAGCTTCTAGAAAGTACGTAACATAGAGTGTATAATAGCTCCTCTAAAATCCCGTAACCATAAACATAACGATTAGGACCCGAGTTTTAAGAAATTGCTAATTATTTATTGCATTTTTTACATACTGTCTTGAAAGAATATTGGACCCAGGATAAACCCTTGATGAATGCTTTAGATTTAACAGCCTTAAGAGTTATTTGTTACACATCCGTAATGAATAATTTTAAGCTATTAGGTTATTCACTCAAAGTACAGAAAAGTACTATTCAATTGATTGTCAATGTAACGTGAGTCGAAATATGGAATAAACAATGCACCTAGGTGGAATAAACGTGGTCGAGGCTGCATCGAATGTCTTATCAATATTATTCAATGTAAACATGTTTCTCACAAATGCAATTATATTGTATGGATTAACTGATTATGATATTAAATGGAACGGAACAATGGAAGCCGAATAATAATGAGGACCGACCAGTAATCAAACAGTTCGAGCAGGATTCATTCGCATAATTTGGTTTGATACTGGTTGTATTAGAAGACATAAGATAAAGAACTAGGAAACCTGATAGGCGTTTAATATATTTAGATTTACTTCTTAAGTAAATCTATGGAGAAGCATCACAAATGGATGGAGATCGTAAAAAAGTTTGGTCGGGCACATCACGACTTTCAGCAGTGAGCAGACGACTGAAGAAAGAAGGGGACAGAGCATGCAGTTACTTAAATGGACAAAATCTACACGGTCTTCACATGATCTGACCAAGATTATGTCTGGACTTTAAAAGACACTGTGACCTCTGAGTTTGTTGCGGTCTTTCTTCTCAGAGCAGTCAGATAGGAAACGCCAACCTCATCTAGTTTTTAAAATATGATGGACGTGTAAAAGTGTTTATACAAACCTACTTACTAGAATTAAAACTATTTATCATATATGCCTTCATCATCCCGAGATATATCCTAACCAACTGAACAGAATTTAATATGATTGTCATAGTCCTATAACGTGTAGGTAATTAGGTACTTATAAAACATCAAAAACAGAATGAATGAATTCTGACTGGGTTATCTATAAAGGTATAAGGAACAGGATGTAATGTTCACTCATACTCCATAGAAAATGGAGGATCCTCCGACCAGTCAGGTGTTGTGTCTGGCGGGCAACTGTCCAATGATTCATGTCGGGCCGTTGTATTTTAAGCTAGTTGCGCGGTAAACTCTGCTTGCGAGATGCAGGATTTTGCGTGACGTCAGTATGAGGTGTAGTTCGTATGTGGCGTTGTAGATACCGCTACATACCCATACAATAATCAAGTGCATCACTTTGCTCCAATTATCAATTTAACTAATGACCGTAAAACAATAAAATAAATAAATAAATAATATTTATTTCATAAAACAAGAAAAACACATTGCACTGTATACATTGAAGATTATAATAAGCTGATAACAATAAGATAATCAGCCTAATAGTTCAATTAGACAATTCTTAATCATTTATGGCCCAGTGGAGCCAACTGTGCCTACATAGTCCACTGTTTATGTAATGTTGCTGCTAATTAAGACAGTCGTAGGCCTATAGCTAGTTTGGACGTAGCACTTAAGCTGATTACAGTATCGGAGTATTTGGTAACTTGGTTGTAATGTTGTTCTGATTGAAGTTAACGGTAATTTGTTTGAGGTTCCTTTGACACGTAATAGGGATTGAAGAGTGATGCCATTCATCATTCATAAAGTTAAAAAGTTCTTTACGCTACAGTCATTATAAAGTTTAAAAAAGTTCTTTACTCTACAAATAAAATCCCCTCATAAAATATATATTTTTTATTTATTTTTTGCCAAAGTCCATTACATCAAATTAAAATTTATTTAAAAATCATACGTACAATAATATCAATACACACACATTCAAATCAAATCAAATATTAAACACATACAGAAATGTCATTCAAAACGCCATCTCAACAGAGCAGAGCAATGAATCTTCTAAAGATTTATCAAATTTAAGCATCAGGCGCTTTACAACAAAATCTACTTCTTCACAATCAATCTGCCTAACCCTTTCCAATTAAAATTGGGCCGGCTTCTAGGCTACCTGGATCCACCTGGATACCAGTATTCTACATGAAGCGACTGTCTACCTGACCTCCACAACCCAGTTTCTGGGTAACACGATACCCTGTTGACAAGGCTGGTTGTCAGACTTTCGGGCTTCTGACTACCCGTGACGACTGTCAAAGATCTACGAATCACAGCCCGGACCAACGGCTTAATGTGTTTTCCGAGGCACGCAGGAGTCTCGGTATGTTACGGATGGTCACCCGTCCATGTACTAACCTATCGACCCTTGCGTCTATTATTATTTAGCCACAAGCCCCTCAAAATCTATCTCTTCACTTGAGAATAAATAACATTCAGGAAATAAATTTTGTTCAGGCGCTTTTTCAGTAAGCAAAAAACAGAAGACTCCACCTCGCAGTTTCCCGTTTAATGTAGGAACACTTATTAGCAATCTAACCACCCATAAAATAGAGCAAGCGTGAAGCTATCAGACATTACCGCTTACCCAATCTCCAAGAAAAAGGGTCTTGTTAGTGATCGCGGTTAACTGCGGAACCGGATCAGGTAAACGTATAGAATTAATCACACGACGCCGTGTGATAGCGTTGTAGTAAGCATTTGGTTATGTGTGGCTAGGAAAATAGCGGATATTGGATTGCAGCGTCTTATTAAAAGGGGTACCTTTTATCTGCTTAAATGGTTTTTAATAAAACGCTTCGCTTAAATAGTACCTAACCAGGTTTGTGCCAGTGCAGGGCGAAAGGCTGTAGATTCTGCGGGCATACTTACTACTGGCGTAAGTATAAGTTTTAAATGAATAAAACACAATCTATAAGTCATAATTAAACAGGTTTTGTATTTTTCTGAGAAAACTTCTAACTGTGTGGGTTTACCGTTAGTCCTAGACGTCAGACCTTACCACCGATATAATTTGGTGAAAAAAGTTTCTAGTCATACTGCAACGGATGAGGTTCAAATTCAATAATTGGGCTATCTATTGCCGCTTTCATTGTGCTGATGATGATAGCGGACAGGCTCGACTGTCTATATACTCGTACATACGATGCTGCAGTGACGTGCAGTCTTTGGTCACTAATGTGAGTGTGATGGTTTTTATTTTGTTGTATTGTAATGTAATGTTAATATATTGTCTGTTGTGTGTATAATGTATTAAATATTGTGTATAAGTCATGTTACATAAGAGAACAAATAAAGAAAAAAAAAAATAATTGTTACTTGTTACCAATGGCTTAGGTACTCCTTTTACCACAGAACCATAAAAGTCATCACAGAAAAGTGTTATTTCCATAGACTGCTCGCTGTTTTCATAGCCCCACTGCCACTCACTCGCTTCGGACCTTTTCTCAGTCAGAATAGATTCTCATTCAATTATCTAAATGAAATCCGGATAAAGCTTGTGATCTCACGACGTTAACACAATTTGCGCCGTCCAACGCCGGAGGAGAATCAAGAATCAAAGTTTTGGACTTAGTAAACTAATAAATGAATCCAAGCGTAACTTGTAGTTTTTTTTTCAGCACCTACCTTCCTGTATACACGCACATAATTTAGTTGTTTTGGTGGGTTAGGTTTTAAAACAAGGTTTTGGATTTTGCTGTTCACGATTTTTTTAAGAAATATTTGTAAAAAGAAATAACTGTTTCATAGAAAAGTCAAAATATAAGGAAGAGATTTTTTTTAAATAACTGACGAAATTTTTTTTATCGTTCTGGTGGATCCAGTATCATTGATAAATGCATGGTAAGAGTTAGTGCGTCGATGTCCCTCACACCCTGTACTTATATGTACATACAAGTGAGTATGGTGGTGACTGCACTAAGCTAAGGCTAAAGACAACCATAAATCTGAAGTTACATTAAAATAAAAAATTAAAACTATTTACATAAGTAGGTACACTATAAACTTGTACGGTACCGTCGGTGCGCGAGTCCGACTCGCACTTTAGCGGTTTTTTTTTTGTTGATGACTGTCTAAAAATTTTCTACGCTGGGGGGGAGGGGGGCTGGTCTAAATCATGTACTGAATCCATGTTTACAGTTTGCGCGGCAAATTCCCTGCTACCCTATTGAAGTACTAATGAAAAGCCGCGCAAAATAAAATACAACCTCATCATAACCGTATAATAATTTTCCCCCACGAAAATGAGGCACCAAAATAAATCCAACCTTTGCTTACGTCATTCTCGTCGCGCCTTAGCGCTTTAAGCCGGATGTAGAGCACACACCGCCGGAAGCTGCCGTACACACCGGATATGATGTACAAATTTCTGATATCCGCCAGACCAACAGTGCTTATGTTTGCGTTCAGGTTTTCAAGTTAAAAGTTCAAAATAAGAAGGATTTACGACTGAAATTCAATTATGGATGTAACTGAGAATTTATTAATGTTTTTTTTTTCTTATTTTCCATTCCGATACACGTGTTTCGTTTTGCGAAAGTATTGATGTTATAGAATAACATTATTTCAAATCAAACTTGTTATCCGGAAAAGAACCGGATTAACCGACATACTTGTAGCTTGCAGAGTAAGCAAACTGAAGTGGCAGTAGGCTGGCCGTGTTTGTCGATGGCTGGTGGAGCAGACGACTCCTGGAATGGAAACCGCGAATCGGCAATCGTACAGTGGGACGCCCCCCAGCTAAATGGGCCGACGACCTTAAGGCTTTGGCTGGGACAGACTGGATGTGGAAGACAAAAATAACAGGGTCTTGTGGCGCAGCCTGGGAGAGGCTTAAGGCATATAATCCGGTGAAAGTTGACATAAATAAAGTACAAACAAAATATAAATAATAATATTATAAAGCGACAATTGCTCAACATCTAAGAAGCTGGATCTCTTCGAGAACTCTTTAAATTCAAACACCACCACCAGTCTGTTAAACCAACTGAACTGTTAAATCAATTTAACAGCCTTGCATAAAATATCTATGTCGCAGCCAACTGGTTAAATTAGCCGTTCAGTTAACCGCCTAGCCTTTCAACTAAACGGCGGCCGTTCAACTAACGGCCTGAATGATATTCAATTACAGTTTAGGTTGTAAGTCTGTAACCAATCACGCGCGAGCCGAATTGGTCGCAGTAATTAAGGCATTGCACCCCGACCAAGTGGTTTAGGTTAGGTTAGAACTGTGATCAACCGCGTGCGAGCCGAGGGAGGAAGCGAGGCGAGCACTACTTCTAAAGGCCAGGCAGTTAACTGAACGGCTAATTTAACCAGTTGGCTGCGACATCTATACTAATAATAACAAAGCTGAAGAATTGGTTTCTTTGAACGCGCTAATCTCTGGAAGTACCAGTCGGATTAATTTTTTTTTTTGCATTGGACAGCGAAATTCTTGAGGAAGACTATGCTATTTAACATCACGCTAGGACCCTTAGGAGCCGAGAAAAAATAGTTAGAAATAACGCTCAGAGGAAACAAAGTAATAGTTAGGATGGGGGTATAAGAACACGCGGATAATGTCACGGGCTAGTTAAAAATATACTTCCTAAATGGTAAGAATCGTCAAACAAGGCCATTATTACCACTTATGTCTAATTCCGGACATAAATTCAAACAATGGTCCTGATTGGTCCCAAGAAACAAAGGCTAACTTAACACAAAAGTACGTATCTACAACCTTCCACTTAATTTCAACCCTTCCAGCAAACGGAAAAATAAAACCAACGAGAAATAATTAAATCCTTTGAGCGTTTCTAAGAGGATAATATAAATGTGAAAAAAAGGAGAATTTAACTGAACATCGTTAGACGAGAAGAACGTTAATTATAGGAGCTTCTCCAGGATTAGTACATCGATAAGACTAAAAGATCTCTGTTCAGTAAAGCTTCTTTGAACCCGCTTTCTGAAAAGCTAGTGATTTATGTACAGACGATCTATTCTGTAAACTTACCGTGATAACTTAGGTGAAGTGAGCTGTCAATAGTGGCAATCCCTAGCATCGGGTGAAATGACAGTTCACTTCACCTAAGTTGTCACGGTGAGATTTTTACAGAATAGACCGGCTTTTAGGGAAATTGATTGTGAGGTAAATTGTCACCCTACGTCAATTTGGCATGTCATAGTCATACAAGAGAGCAGTGGTGGCCCAGTAGCGACTTAAGAGTTGTAGGTCGTAGGTTCGAACCCAGACCGGCGCTTACTTTGTGTAAATCATTTCATCACCATTGCTCTCCAAACGGTGAAGGAAAACATCGTGAGGAAACCGGCATGTCCTAGAACCAAAAATTCAAAGACATGTGACATCTACCAACCCGCGCTGGGCCCGTGTGGTGGATTACTGCCCACTCCCTCTCACTAAGAGGTCTGTGTCCCAGCAGTGGGAACATTATAGGCTGATTATATATAGCCATACAACTGTCAAAGAACAGCAGTTGTAATTTGAATATACGGACTAAGACAGTTGTATACTTCTTCTGTTGACAGTGACGCGGAAGAATTTTTTGATATGATTCCTTCCCCCCACTTTTCAACCAACACGGCAAAGTTAAAGGACGGTTATGATTTTGACAGGCTATGTATGTTGTCGATTATTATATTAAACAAATGGTATATTCTTTTATTTGGCATACAACGTGTGCAAATAACAAGTCGTATTATGTTTATAGGCACGTAAACAGGTATTTGATTAATATTATACTCTCGCTCTCTATTGGTGGATAGTGACACTAAAAGGAATGCACTTTATACAGGAAATAAGGTTTAGGTACCTGACATAACTTGTTTTGTACTGTGTTATAAGGGTCTAAATTAGATGAAATGTTCTGGGGTTGGGGATTGTGTTGTTTAACTGCTTCTTTTTTAATAAATATCAGTCCAAGGAAACACTGGATAACACACTTTATGAGTTATGGCGTAATACTAAATAGAACAAATTTTACTAAGTCTTGAGCTTACCTTCTTAGATTCGTATATCTAATTATGAATATTGATTGTCTTGGCGACGTCATGTTTTAATCCTTAAGGTTTGAGTATATAAGACGCTGGGGAAACAGCAAAAGACGCGTATTCTCTACAACCTCGGCAGGTTTACGATTTTATTATTATTATTATTATTATTTTTCTAGGATTTTCTCCAGTATTTTGTAACTAACATCTAAGGCCGAGATTTCTCCTTATTTCAAATTGAAAAAACTTCAACCGACATGGCGATGTCGGATTATGGATATGGAATGGCAGCCCTGCAAGCTTGGGGAGGTCAAGCTGCAGTGCATGGAGTGGCGAACCAGACCGTCGTGGACAAAGTACCAGACGACATGCTCCACATGGTCGACGCTCACTGGTACCAGTTTCCTCCTATGAACCCACTCTGGCACGCACTCTTGGGATTCACAATCGGCGTTCTCGGATTCATATCTATTGCTGGCAACGGCATGGTCATCTACATATTTTCAAGCACCAAAAGCCTGAAGACACCGTCTAACCTGCTGGTAGTGAACCTCGCTTTCTCAGACTTTCTCATGATGTGCGCTATGGCTCCGGCGATGGTTGTTAATTGTTACAACGAAACGTGGGTACTTGGTCCGTTTGCCTGTGAACTTTACGGTTGCGCTGGTTCACTATTTGGATGTGCATCTATCTGGACCATGACTATGATCGCTTTCGACCGCTACAACGTCATCGTGAAGGGTATCGCTGCCAAGCCAATGACTAAAACTGGAGCTCTTCAGCGCATACTTGGAATCTGGCTATTCTCACTTGCATGGACCCTTGCGCCATTCTTTGGCTGGAATCGGTACGTGCCTGAGGGAAATATGACGGCTTGCGGAACTGACTACTTGTCAAAGAACTGGTTAAGCCGCAGCTACATCGTGGTTTACTCCGTGTTCGTGTATTTCTTACCACTTCTGCTTATCATCTACTCCTACTACTTCATCGTCCAGGCTGTAACCGCCCACGAAAAGGCTATGAGGGATCAAGCTAAAAAAATGAACGTGGCTTCGCTCAGGTCATCTGAAGCGGCTAATACCAGCACTGAGTGCAAATTGGCTAAGGTGGCTCTGATGACCATCTCCCTGTGGTTCATGGCATGGACGCCATACCTTGTGATCAACTACACGGGTGTGTTCGAGAGCGCGCCCATTAGTCCTCTGGCTACTATATGGGGCTCACTGTTCGCTAAGGCTAATGCCGTGTACAACCCTATTGTATATGGTATCAGCCATCCTAAATACCGCGCTGTTCTGTACCAGAAGTTCCCAGTACTTGCGTGCACGGTGTCTCTTGATGAAGGCGGCTCCGTCGCGACTGGCGCCACCATCGTCTGTGGTGAGAAGTCAGAGAAGCCTGCTGCATAATGACACTAACAGATATGCGCTTTATAAATAAAAAATTATAAATAATAATAATAATAAAGATAAAATAAATAAATATTTCTGAGCATACTATCTCATTGTGTTTTAATATATCCCAGCCAGGATTACGAGCACTCTCAAATTGACTCTTAACCTGCTTTTTAACTAGTTCTTCTATCCAGTTCTTGAAATTAAAAACAAAAATTGATGACTGAATATTTAGTTGAAACTAAAACTATTTTTTGAATCGTGTTTAATTTAGTAAAAATGATTTAATCACAAAATTTTTAGTTTGACAATCAACCAATAAAAAAAAATACTAACTTAAGTAACACAGTAACTTATGATTGTAATAATAGTTTCAGAGAATAAACAATGAGTCCAGGGAAACGGAACAGAAAACAAGTTCTATAGTGACAAATAAAATAATTCCGAAAACAGAAGAACTGCTCCCGTTCTAAATACATCATTAACACTTAAAACATTCCCATTCCCAACCAGGAAAACAAAGCGCAGAACCACAAACTGTAAACCAGGTGCGGCCAAAAAAGTAACGCCACACAAATCCAACCTTTTCTAGCTAGTTTTTGTACCACACTGACCGCTCCAGCATCATGAACTAAGCACCGAATACTCGTATAACAAAGTTAACGAACCACGAATAGGTGCAGGGGAATAACCCAAAATGTTGGATTGCAACAATCGTGCAAAACGCAGTAAATTTTGTCAAAGTGAACAAGTTGAGGACATAAGCGGGCGGCGATTTTGTCGTTTGTACTTTTGTCTTTTTTTGCAGCCTTTGTTGACTGAATTGGACGACCAATGTGGATTACAGGGTCAAAGGGGAAATTCCTACGTTTGACAGGGTAGGTAGTTTTGTTATTATGACCAGACAGCGAGATGCTGCTGACAATCATATTTTATATTATTGTTATGACATCCACATGATGCAAGATTCGGGTATAAGCCTATAGATGCTTTGACGGAATCTCGGGAATTACACTGAGAAACAGAACCCGACTTCCAGTTATGCGTTTCAATGGGAGACTGCAGAACCGAAAACCCACAACAAACAATGTGCCCTTAAATGAGAACTTTCAATAAGGAATTATGTACTACCTTACCACCATGCTGACTGACTTATCCACACAAAGATATTATGCCGATGATCAATGATGGCCGTCTTACATGGATGCGACGCATATTTTCCCCTAACCTGTTATTTTTTTGTGTTTGTGTTATTTTTCTGCGTCATGTTTATCGCAATGAAACATCTTTACTTTCTTTTCTTTTTTCTTTCTGATGCGACAATGGTCCAAAAATATGACCACAACGACGTGGCTTTCCCCCATTTGTTTTCTTTAACCCCCATTCTTCTCTGTTTTCTCCCAACATTCAAAGCGGAAAATTAGTTTCCTGGAGTGACTCCCCCAATTAATACTGTCACTTATAACTTGTTCCGTTTGCAGTACGGCACCCACCCCGCCATTTGTATAAAGTTGTACGGTGGAACTTCGAACGAATTATTCATTGCCATAGCGAATAGAATGGTCATGGTTAGACCGGTTTAATGATCCGACTTTTAATATTTATTGTTATTTATTCTTTGGGAATTAAGGTAGTAAGTTTCAGGTGTCCTATGGGTAAGTCGTTGTGCCGCGTTTGAGCGCAGTTGTTTGAAGGCAGGCACAATGTGACATTTACATAGAAATAAGTAACTGATATATTGACCCCCATAGTAATAAACGTATTATTTTAGATGAATAGTTACACACCGATTTTTCTCTTTCAGTCGTCAGTAATTTGAATTTCTAAAGAAGAAGACAAAGCTTTGATACAACGTTTATTAGTAAAGTTTTGATACCAAGGTCAAATTCCATTTACTTTGGTTTATATTATGGACAATTTATTGTTGAAAAGTGTTTATTGTGGACAACTTAGTTTGATTTCGGAACAACATTATTATATTTTTTGTGGAAAACACGACTGAAAGAGAGTAAGACCTTATAGTTTACTACTGAATAGGCTACACAAATTGTATTTAATTTTATAGTTTAATTTGGAAGAAAGAATCTGCGTACGTCTTTCATTGACTTGAATGTGCCCTGGCGGCTGAGGGTATGTCATGCTCACTCAAATGTCTCGCTGATGGTGGCGCATGTGTTGGATCATTTAGCTCCCTTCAAAATGGTTGAGCGGATGGTGCTAATACATGCGTCATGTTCGTGAACGGGCGCTGTCAGTAGGGACTGGTCATCTCTTTGCTGCCATGGCTTATTTTATTTTAATATTTGAATTGTTTTTTTTAGTCTTTTCATTACGGACGCTTTTAAAGTTTTACATCATTCTCACTTGCATAATTTTTAACATGAATGGTGTAACCAAGTCTTTGTAACCATATTATTTGATTTAAAAGACCATCCATGGAGTTTCTTACCCGTTCTTCTCCATGGCATAGGTACCTACGCTTTGGAATGGGCAACTAGCTTCATCTTTCTGACTGACCGACCCCTTGACAATTCAAAAGTGCCTGTAATTGGTTTAATTGAAATAAATGCTTTGAGTTTGAGTTTGAATCCTTTAAAAATATTAAATGTATTCGCCTTATTGGGTCATGGTAACAAGATTGCTTATTAACTAGTCTAAGCCTCAGACAGGCCAGGGTACCTACTGACTGTCGAATATAATTCCGATAGATCGACATTGGAATTGTCAGTCAAACGTCGAGTCTAGCCAATCCCTGACGTTTAACTCAACCAACTGACGTTTGACTAATGTCGATCTATCGGAATTATATTCGAGAGTTAGTACCCAGGCTAGGTGGAGCGACGATCGTCGCAGGTTTTCAGTAACAATTGTGCACATAGTTACTTAAGTAATCGATTAATTTTGATAAGTTGAGTTGGTTATTAAAATATTGCCACAGTATATTAGACAAATCAATTGATTTTTACATAGGAATCTCCTACCACTTAAAGAGAAAGAAAAATTTTACAATAATTTTTGCGATGTGCTACTAGAGTCTCAGACCCCAGCACATCTGCGCGACGTTAACGTAACGCAAGTTCGAACAATTTTTTAATCGAAAATACAACTGTCCATTTTGATTTTAATTTCATTTTCTATGAACCTATGCAACTTTTTGCATGAAAACGTTGTACTGAGACCTATTGCGGATTTCATCTGCGCTTGGCTTTAAAATCATCCATAGATAAGAAAAAAATCTTAAAACAGTCAATCATCATCTGCCTAGCCTTTTGCCAATGTTGGGGTCGGCTACCAGTCTAACCAGATGCAGCTGAGTACCAGTATTTTACATAGAGCGACTGCCTATCTGACCTTCATGACCCAGTTACTGGGTAATACGAAACCCCTTGGTAAGAGTGGTTGTCAGACTTTCGGGTTTTTTTTTCTTAAAACAGTCAATATGATAAGTTAAGATTTTTTTATTTGCTTAAACATGTGCATCCATAGTCAGTGCATAAAAGATAATAAAGTAGGTAAATTAAGTGCAAAGTAATAGATTTACACAATAAAAAAAAATACAAAATATTAAAGGCGAAACAAGTATTTTAAATTTTAGAATTTACGATTACTCTGCGCATTCATGCTAGGTTCACAGGAACTCATAACACATAGTATATACATATCAAACAATACAGTCAAGTTGTTCCATATCAGCCAAAGTACCGCAGTTACTGTAAACATATCTGCATTATGTAAGTTAGCTCATACAGCCAAGTTAGTGGCATAACTACTCTTAAGTACATAGACGATGTCATTATGTACCTACCAATAAATAGGTAACCTGGTAATTGACAGATAAAGATAACTTATTTCTAAAAAAAGAAAAGAAAAAGGAAGAAGATTAGTAGGCATTATCTACCTATCCACGAAAGTTCAAATTCGTATTTCAGATGAGTTTTCTATGTTCAATGGAGACTGTATTACCTTTGATAGCTAAGCCTGTTACTGTCCTTCTAGTTAAGTATATTTAGCTCAAATAGTGACGATATATCTAAACAGAATAAAGGTATGTATTTGAAATATTCTTTATGCCCGTGGCTAAATAATAACAGCCGCACAGGTCGATCGATCAGGTTAAGCTACGCTTGCCGCGGTTGGTCCGTGGATGGGTGACCATCTTTACATACCGTGTCCCCTCCGTGCGTCGGAAAGCACGTTAAGCCGTTGGTCCCGGCTGTAATTCGTGGATCTTTGACAGTCGTTACGGGCAGTCAGCAGCCCGAAAGTCTGACAACCAGTCTTACCAAGGGGTATCGTATTACCCAGTAACTGGGTTGTGGAGGTCAGATAGGCAGTCGCTCCATGTAAAATACTGGTATTCAGCTGCATCCGGTTAGACTGGAAGCCGACCCCAACATAGTTGGGAAAAGGCTAGGCAGATGAGGATTTGAAATATTCTTTATCGATAATTAGAGCAGTGGTAGCCCAGTCGTCAGCCGACTTACGAATTGTAGGTCGTGGGTTCGAACCCAGGCAGGCGCTTTACTTTGTGTAAATAATTTCATCACCACTGCTCTTAGAACGGTGAAGGAAGACAGCGTGATGAAACCGGCATGTTCTAGAACCAAAAATTCTAAGACAGTGACAAATCTACCAACCGGCACTAGACCCGTGGTACATTACAGCCCACTCCCTCTCGAAGAGAGGAGGCTTGTGTCCCAGCAGTGGGAACGTCGGTGCTGATTCTGTTGTTCACAAACTAAAACTAAATTTAAGTTCAGTGCATCTTTTTCTTTATTTTTCATTAAGAAAAGGACAATTTTAATTTACTTGTGTCAAATTAGTCTGCGCCTGACGTAAATTGACGTAATTTTAGTAGGCAAGTTTTTAATCACGTCTAAATTTGTATGGAGTAGTGTCAGGCGCTGATTAATTTGACAGGACTAAACTAAAATATATTTTTTGTCCTTTTCTTAATGAAATAGAAAGAATACTACGCACTGAACTTAAATTTAGTTTAGCGTGTGAACAAGGGAATCGGCACAATTACAGGGTAGTATAATTATCAGTAAATTTTACTCTTTCATTTTGGTGCACTGATAGGTGTGTGATGCAATTTTTCTTGAGTAAGTACTGCCATAGCATATTCAACTGCACGCTTCTTGCTGACTGCCCCGTTGGTCTCGTGGTCGCAAGCGCGACTGCTGAGCGTGAGGTCCTGGGTTCGATTTCCAGGTTGGACAAAGTCTTAGTGGGTTTTTTCATAAAAAAATATTAGTAACAGCCCGGAGTTTGGAAAGCACGTTAAGCCGTTGGTCCTGCGCCTAGTCTCTCTCCGGTAGTATCTAATTGCCGGCCCATCAGACTATGAAAGTGAGGGAAGAAAGAGTGCGCATGTGGATGCGCACACACTGGTGCACCATAATATCTCCTGCGCCGAAGGCTAGTCTCCGATGAGACAGGCCGCCATAGCCGAGATATGGTCGGAGAACTATTATAAAGGTACTATTCTTGCATAAATTTTCAAAGCTCGGCATTACTTAAGCTGATTGACTTTAGCATATTCTGAAAGCAACCACACAAAGGTCCACCTGCTGAAGAAACTCCACGTCCACCTCGCATATAGAACTTAATACAAAACACCAACAACCAGTTATGCCCATAACACAGGTAAGTTGATAGTTACATAAATTACGCCGGTTGCCGGACCAACTTTAATAAGGAAGCCACCTGTCTGCCTAGCTCGGTTTCTCTCGTAATTACTGTTCACCATTTTACCTGCAATATATAAGTTTGTGCGAACTTAGTTCTTAAGTTAAACGCTTTGCACTTTGATTAGAGAGTTAATTGCTTGGGATAATTATTTTTGCAAGGTTTAACGTGGGTATTAATAACCCTCAGCTTCCTTGATATTGAGCTTCATTTGTTTACATTTTAAGATTCGTTAATAGTATGTGTGTACTGTATGTTGGCTGTAGAGATGTTTCGAACAGTTCAAGTTATTTTGAAATCTTTCCGCTTAGCTTCAATGCAATTTCTTACCTGTTGGTTGCTTACGATACGTCATCTTTTTCTCCTTTCCTCTCCTCTTTGGTGCAGTCCAGACCTTACAATTATATGAATGGTGGTTGTTAACAAGATGAGGTTTTTAAATCGAAGAAGGTGGTCTTTGGCTCCAATTAAGGGCTGTTTTTTTAACGTCAGATAATTTTATCAGAGGAATAATTTTGAAATTATCTGTCGGTTGAAAAATTTGCCCTAAGTCAAATAAACGCAGTTACTATACGAGTAGATCCACTAACAGCCGGTGTATTCTGTAATAATATCACAGTGACACTTAGGTGAAGTGAGCTGTCAATAGTGCCAGGTGCAATCTCTAGCAGCAGTTGGAATGACAGCTCACTTTAATCTCACTTCACATAATTTTTCATATCGAGATTTTTGAAGGACCGGTAAGTAAGATAAGATGACATGACTTATAACCTCACGTACTCCAGTCCAACACAAAAGCAGTAAGTCTATTGTCATTCCACTTTCTCTGCAATGTAATCCGAGGTAGGTAATTTATCATAAAGTTCTTACACACATTGTACGTAGGATGCCTATTTTTTCCTAACATTATGTATGACATTTACCCGACTGCGTACAAAAAATGAGTGGAACCCTGACCGATATGATAAAACGAGCAAGAAAAGAGAGGTTGTAGGGAATTAATAGCGACTAATAATGACTTTATCTAGCGGAGCGGTAGAATGGCGCTTTTGATGTGACATTATAACAGGTAGGTATTATTTGCAAGGTCTATGAATGTCGGTATGTTCACAGCCCAGCATAGAGTATATCAACTTCTTTCAATGTTCTTTCTCTCTAAATTTTAACAAGTTTTTTAAACGGAAATGATATTAAATTGTAATAATGTGGTGCGTAATAATTATGTATTGTATGTTTTTGTGCTGTTTATCACCCTATTTAATACAAGATTATTATTTAGAATTCTTAAATTGTAAATGCCAACCCTTGTCCTCATCATTTCAGTGACCAACATCTGTATCATCAATCATCTTCCACAAAGTGTAAAGTCAACGGCCTGCCTCTGCGCTGCCGTCTAAACGTAACGCTGGCAGAATAGTCAACAAAGGTTCAATAGCCAAAAAAAAAAGTTATATGAAAACTCACAGAGGACTTGTCTTAGTAATGAAAATCTAAAACTATTTTAGGCAAATCGTATAACTAGAACCTCCAATCATACGATGATCACGTATATTTCAAATTTTTCGTATCCAAGTTTAGTGGTTCTTCTGTACATCAGGTACTGCTGTAGAACCATTGATTCAACGTGTTTTCTGGTATTTTATGCAAACCACGGTGTATATTTTTTTTATGATGTACAGTTTAAAAATCAAGCTATACATTAGGTTCTTACGGAACCATAGATATAAGAAACATTTCTATGGTACGAACAGTAAACTGTACGAACTCGTTCGTACAGTGTACCTATTGTGTAACTAGTACAGACGCCAGCACATCAAGCTACCCGAAACTGTCAAATTTTCCCAATAAACTTTGAACCTTATGCTTTCGCATAAAATTATAAATAATGATAAAATCTAATAATGAAATTTGACAGATTGTAGTAGCTTGATGTACTGGCGTCTGTACAATAAAAAATGGTACAATTACTTCCGTTTTATTTTTTTTATTGTCTCCAATAATATTTGGAGCTCTTAAATCCTAAGACATCTCATAACTCACACAAAAGCGTATTTTTAGCGTCCCCACAATCAGATACGTAGGTCACACGACAGCGACAAATGTGGCTGTAACTCACCACAGCCTCCCGAGATTTCTTATACACTGGTTATTACGGGCATTACCTTCCTTCCACCGTGCCCAGGATGGCCCGGCTTCTTTTAACATTTTTATCTGCGATATTAAAGTAATTATTTAGCGTGTGATGTGGCTTGTACAGGAAGGTTCTTTATTAAACTGGGTGAAAATGTAAGGCCATTTATAAATTGCATTTTTATAATGAAAGAGTACAAGTTATGAGTGAGTAGTCATTATTATCAATTTAACTTTTTTTAATCCATTGGAAAAATAGAAGGAAGGAAAATATATCATAATGACGTAAAATCGAGAATGAACTGACATGCAAAGTTGTTTCATAAACTATTTGAACAGTTTCAATTAAAAAAAAAACTATAAATATCCCCTTTTTTAAACAACCTGGCAGGGACAGCGACGTGCAACCTGTTACATTCCTGGTACTGAAGTTTAATTTGATAAATTAACTGTTTGTTTCCTATTACAAATTTAATTTTATTCCAGAACATCCATCGGTTTCTAACTAAACTTAAACTATATCCGACGTTCCGGCATACTTATATCTTTTGTTGACTGTACCTTAATAAAAACCATTTTGCAGCTCTTTGAACAAGTTCCAGGATTAAAATTGCTTGGTACGTCCTATACATATAATCAGCCTATAATAGTCTCACTGCAAGGACACAGGCCTCCTCTCGGGCCGTAATGCACCGTACGGATCCATGCAATAATAATAACATAAAGAAATGTCATAATATTACATCATAAACCACACGCTTTCCATATCGATTGTGTAAATCGATATTTCCAATTGAAAAGCCCGATGTAAGGAATAGCCCGGTCGTTATCTAAGGGCATCTATCTTGTTCGAGACGAAACGATTTTTCCCTATGCCTCCGACATGGAACAAATTATCATTCAATTTATATCAGTCGCTCTTTTATCGGTCCCATTCCCGACGTTAATAAGAAAATTTTCTGGTGAATGTTTGATGCGGCTCTTTTTGTGCTACATTTTAGGGAAGTAAAAAAATGTTACTAAGTATTTTGTGTAGTTGGGTAGAATGAATCGTTTTCTTTCATTTCTGCTCCTTATAAAACTATTACAAAGATTGAGAATGAGTAAAAACTTAAAATAAGGGAATGTATGCTTTAAATAAAATAATCTATCTTAAGGATTTAAAGTGGTTTCCCTTCAGGGCCCATTGATTTTTCCCAGCCTTTATAAGCTAATACTAATATATATATATATTATTTACAAGTATATAATTTTAAAATAAAATATATAAAAAGGGAGGAGCTTATTGGGCACCAAAAAATTCGTCAGCATCGCGGTCAATGGGACAAGTGGCCATGTTTTTTTTTTTTTTATTACTTATGTTTAAATGATTATACCTAAGCATGATAGGTCCAAAATCATTCCATCGTCCCTAGACTTTATATTACATTACTTTCTATCAGGCGAGATCGTGGCCTAGAGCAAAAAAAATCATTTGAGCCTAACTTTAACCACAATGAACTAACTTTTTATTAGATCCTTCTCCTTGATTTATCACATTTAGCCAATAAATATAATAGTGCTTGTTTAGTCAAAGTCATTAAGAGCAGATTTTTCTATAGTCAGATAACTTTTATTTGAAGAATAATTAGTAATAATTAGTAAGTATTGCCTCTTGGCAGCTTTTATATAGAACAAAACGGCAATATTTACTCTTCAATTATTAAGAGTTATCTAAGTACCTATTGAAATATCAGCCCTTATCAAATACACAAAACGAAATTATATATCCATGGCCAAGACCTAAGCCAAGCAAAATATCCAAGAAAATTTTCTGCCCCGTCTGTTTTTCTTAAAGCCACATAATAATTGTATCAATTTCCATTAGAAGCTGTTCCAAAATTATGAAGAATATGATTAAGTAACCATAATTCGTCACCAGCTGTGCTCAAGTGCGGTTCTCGAATAAATTCTCATTTACAACGAGTAAGATATTGAAAAATTCAGGCATCTGGTAGCGCGACCCTTAATTTTATATTATTATCTGTTTAGGGGCTGGTTTTGTTAATGCGACAAATTAGTAATAAAATAAAATAAGTTTATAAATTAAAAAAAAGTAGGTATGCTCTTGTCTCGATTTGGTGCTACTCGTATTATAATTATGTTTGAGTAACAATAGGTACTATTTCTAAAAAGACAATAGAGGATGGAAATGTTTGTTTTGTTGATAGGTAAGTATTTAACTCACATATTCTCTTGAAGATCTAATCGTTTTATTTTCCCATTATATAACTTTTACAATATTTCAGTCATTTAATTTAGAACCAAGTGTTTTTACACTAGGTACTAAATAAAATTACTAACTATACAAAGTAATACAAAAACAAAAGGACACTTAGGCGTCCAAGTAATTCCATTAAATAGAAGACGAATTTTGCATTTTTACCAGCTGACTATTGCAACGACTATCGAGAAAAGGACATAAAATCATGCCTAAAGGCACGTGTGCATGGACACGTACCACAACCACACCACAGGGACAAAATGTGGTCAAGCTGTGGTTACGTGTGTTAGTGTCGCTACGGTTTCTTGCCGTTGCATTGTGGTACCCACAAAATATTGTATTAACGTTGTGATTGCGATGTGGCCGGCCGCTAATTCGCGATTTCGCTGGTGATTGCGTTGTGGTTGCGACGTGGCTACGACGTGGTCGGTATCACACAAGCGGTCTATAATGACGGCAAAATGTGGTCCGTATGATTTTAATTTTCGTACAAATTAGCGCCCGCCCACGTGTATTGGTTGTGGTGTGTTTATGGTACGTGTGTAACAAGCCTAAAACTGGAAAACTGCCATGTAGAAGAAAAGTGTCACCTTTAATCAAATTAACTGTAACCATAGCGCAGTGATGGAACCGCACCCTAAAGCTATACCTTGATAAACTTTATTATTTTCATTAAGGGCAGGTGATTCAATTAAATTACAGCTCAAAACGATGCGCCACGCGTGCCTTATCATTAAAATTGCTAACTAAGTGTATACCTGCCTTAATATATTTTTATTGTTAAGTCACTTGATTTTAGGTTATCTGAAGAAATAAATTAACGTAATTAACGAGTCTTTTCTCGTTCTATTTAGATAGTTTGTCAACAATAATGTGAATTACTTGTCGCAAGACTTAATTGGATATTGTGAATAATTCTTTGTTATCATCCTGAAATAGAATTACACGAGGCCAAAGGAAAGATACATTATTTACCCAATAACATTGACTTCTGAATTATCTATAAATACGATTTCCTTATTCTACATCAGTAAAAATATCTTCAAATACATTAATATAAGTTTTTCTTGTTATCTAACATCAAAACATATTATACCTATAAAACTGTAGTACACTCAAACCGAGGGGCAGGAATCTCACAAGTAATACTTTTCATACTTTTGTCCAAGATTTATGTTAAAAAGTTCGTCCATTTCTCATTTTCCCCCCCATACCCGTCTCTTACTGTGTGAACGATTATCATTCTCTTTTTTCTTAGCCCAAAAAAAAACTTTCTTGTATCAGTTACACGCGCGTGGTCCTTTTCAAAATAGGAACGATGAAACTTTCTACATTTAGTTTTAATTCGTGTTCTTATTTCAAATATTAGTTTTTTTTCTGGTTCTTTTTTTTAATTTATTGTCTTTGTAGTCCAGTCTGCATTGTGTGGTCTTTGCTTAAGAATTGATCACCTTATCCCTATTTTGTAGGAGCCTTTAAGTGGCTGCCTCCACAATCCTTGGGGACACCGTAATTTACTGTAAGTATTTATAAAAGTGTACAGGTGGATTCATAGGTTCTTTTAGTTCACGTATATTGGTTTTGATAAGTTTATAATGACTCTCTGCAAGTATTCTCTTCTAAAGGTTTTGTATTGTATCCCATACCAAGATGATGAGTGTAAAAGATCAGCATCATCATCGGCGAAGCCTTTTTGCCCGTCTATATTGGGGTCGGCTTCTAGTCTAACCTAATGCAGCTGGATACCAGTATTTTACATGGAGCGACTGCATATCTGACCTTCACAACCCGGTTCCTGGGCAGTACGTTACCCATTGGTGAGACTGGTTACCAGACTTTCGAGCTTCTGACGACCCGTAACGACTGTCAAAGATCCACAAGGAGAGTAAAAGATAACCACACAAAAAGTTTTATAATTTATTATTACATTGCTCCCAAGTGCTCATTGTGGTTGCTATCACAACCTGGCATACAATTATTTGTTCAAGTGTTCATATAATTTTAAATAAATAATTCGACTAGTTTACTTTCGTTGTACGTATTTAAAGACTCGTAGTTACTTCATTGCTCCTCAAATCTGGAACGTTAAGTGTAAAATGTCTGTTACATCTACATTCTGTTGCACCTCCTAATTTATCTTTTGCAATACAAATGTTTGGTGAGCGGTAGTTCTTATCTATACTATTTTTTTTACCTCTGGGTATTTTGTGAGTATCATAAATCGATTTTATACCTCCGTATACGAGATTATCATTAATAACTTCATTTTTATTATAATTATTACAGGTCCTTTGGTACTGATCGTTTCTATATAGTTCATCTTGGTATTTCTTAGCTATATCTTTGTTATAAATTATTGTTGAGTAGTTGTTTGGTTCGGAATTTGAGTCGTTGTCTGTGCTTAGTGTTTCGTTGACGTATCGTTGTGACATCCATACGTATCTCGCCATTGGTTCTTCTGGACCCCATAATCGGGATGGGCGGAACGCTGAAGCTAATTTCTGAAAAGATGATGTTGATGTCAGTTCTTGGCCTTTGGGTGACGGATAGTTAAGTCATAGAGATTGGAGTTAATGCAGATTTTTTATGAACGTTCCATAAATGATCAGAGGGGCAATTCTCGTAAGTTTAAGAACGTTCACAGTCTGATCTCAGTCTCAATCTGTCAAAACAACCTCTAATTTCCCTACATTTTGACAAGGTTTTGACATTTTGATTGTCGCCGAGATGAGACAGCGACTAGATTTTGAACGTTTTAAATTACGAGAATTGGCCTTCAGATTAATGTCTGTAGCAAATAGTCACAATACCCAAAACTGTATGTCATTATTGTTTTTATATATTTTAGTCGGGATGTCGATGAACTGTCGTATCAGTAAATAAATTAACATATATTAAAAACTGTACTCACTGTAACTAAATTAAACTGCTCCTCCTTAGCAACTGCTACAGCAGCTAGCATGACCATGACCACTAGTATAACTAAAAATACTGCTAACAAGGGCCAGAGAGTAAGGCCATTACCCCAGGATACCCTCAGCAAGGCCCGGAGCCACCAGCCCGAGACTCCGATGAAGAGGGCAGGGGTTAACCACCAGGTGGCTACCCAGAAGTAAGGGAGCTTGACCCCAGTGAGGAATTCTATGTCTACTGTGAGGTAACACCACCCTGGAATGGGAAAACAAGATATTCCTTTAGTAACAGTAAATAATAACCCACTGGGTAAGATTTGCAATCTTATTAAGTAAGTGCTAAGGACCAAAATAGATTGACTAATTATGATTAATTTGGAACCTCGTGCACAAAGCGAGTTCAGAGACGAATTCAATTCAGTCTTCAGTTTTCTAAATCTTAATTATTGAGCTAAATATTTAATTAATGATAGGTATATTAATTAATTTTAATTTATTTAATTGTAGCAAAATCAAATAGCTAATAAAATATAATATGCTGAAATACAATTTGTCGAATAATTTTGTGTAAATTTAGATGATGACTTATAAAAGTAGCAGTGTTAATTACTGATACGCGTACACTGACTGGAAACGTTTTCATATAACTTCACAACAATTTTTTTTTTAAACTGATGTCTTTCAAATTATAAAGTTAAGAGCGGAATTATTACCTACATGTAGTATTCAAATGTGGCTATAGTCCAAGTAACCATCAGTTTAAACAGAAATATTTTTTTTTTGCTGTCTTCATTTTCAAACCCCATCTACCTTTATAGCAGCTTCGCATTGAAACTTACCATAAATAAACACAAATCCGACCACTTCAACAGCAGTTGTAAACACAGCCAGCACTGGTATGATCAGTTCATCAAACATGGTGGCTACTTCCAGCCCTCGGGCCAGTACTGCCACGGTGAGGGCAGTGCCCACTGCTGAGGACGCGCAGGCGAAGACCCGCCAGTGGTCGCCTGTCATTCTGTGGAGCTTGTCGTATACTGGGTAAAGGAGAATCAACTGAAAACATAAAAAAAAAAGTTTTGAGCTAGTTTTCAGTTTTATGAATAAAATTATTTTGAACTTTTCAAATTACGGGAATTGGCTTTCAGTTCTTGGAAGGGCCTGTAATCTTGATGATTAATCTTAAAGAATTAATCATCGCCATCAGCATTCCAGTGATGGACATAGGTACAACCCGCAAGAGTTAACTTGAGACCCGCGCTGTTACCGCTCTCGCTATCGACGCCTCTGTACTGCATGCAAATGTCTTCCGAGCGAAGTCTCAAATTAATTCTTGCGGGTTGCAGGCCTCTAGAATCACATAAAGTTGAACCTCGATCACTCTCACCAAGTAGAATGTTATTTGATAATGAAGACTTAACATTAAATTGCTTTTGTGATGAAGAAATAACTATGTAAAACCATTTAATATAAAGGCTTCACAGCTTGTAAGACGGCCCTTGCAAAATTTCTAATATAAAACTGCTCAACTTAAAAAAAAAGATAAAAAGAAGTGTAAGTTACAAACCAAATTAATGTTCTCTTAAAAAACAGCATACATAATACTGTTATTTTATGAGAACATTAAGTAATGGCCCCAAAACTCAGAAACCGACTGTTACAACTGAGATCGAATGACAGTTTTACCGCAGTGCTAAACTTGATATTTTGGGCTAAGGTTAATCTGGTTTGGGTGAACTGTAATTTAGATCTAGATACCATTTTTAAATTTCTAGCTAGATAATTATATACAATTTTTTCTAATTGGCAGATCGTACCGACCGACATAGCTTGCTTGTAAGCAAACTGAAGTGGCGGTGAGCTGGCCATGCCACGAAGGGCCGATGGCCGGTGGAGCAGACTAATCCTAGAGCGAAGACCGCGTATCGACAAGTGTAGCGTGGGACGCCCCCCAGCTACATGGACCGATGACCTTAAGAAAGTGGCTGGGACAGACTGGATGCGGAACGCGGAGGACAGGGTGTTGTGGCACATGTTGGGAGAGGCCTATATCCAGCAGTGGACTGCGATAGGCTGAGTTGAGGCGAGATCATCATCAATATCATCATCTCAACCAAAGTAAATCTAGAGACTGTTGGTCTCTTGTTAGTGTTACATTTGATCTGCAAAGATTGCTTTTTTCCTAAAACTGAGCCAATACACAGTTTTATACTGAAACAGCGCATCCACAATCAAATTTAAACCACGTAACTGCAATATAACTCTTATTTCATTGTCGCGACGTCTACAAAGAAGCTTTCTAAATACCTACTATTGCTGCCCGTTTCGACTGTCATTTCCAAAACCAGCGGATAAGGACAGCCTTATGCATCGGAGAGCATTGCAATGATTTATTAATGGTGCTACGTTGATCCTGAATATCCTACCTGGCTTTAATTTTTGCTGGGAAGACACTGTCCAGAAAAGCTTTAAACGCTCTCCCTGAAAAAATATCGGTCGATAAAAACGCACCTGTGGTCAGAGCCTTTACACGTCGAATGGCGTGTGTATTTAATTAAGATTCTCTTCACACAGATATTAACATAAAAAAGAAACTTTATACATACCACACTAATAATACCAGAAAAGAACACAACTCCGAAAGCAAGAAGAGGCCATTCCTTATTCCTCTTCTCGGAGACAGAAGACTGGTATATTAAGACTAGAATTGATATGAAACTGGTATCTTTTCTGTTGGTTCCTCCGATTGACTCCCAGAGTAACACCCACAGCCAGCCCGCGAATATACTTGTCATTATTACTAGGGCTGATGTCCTGAAATGGAGAAATAAAGTAGATTTTATAACGTTTTCTTTACAATACACCAGCATAATAACAATAATGATAATCAATAATAATAATAATATCGCCAGCATTCTTCAAAGGGATGGGCACCCACATTTTGTCACTTAGGTATATTTGAGTTCGATAGAATATTTTATTGCAATCAACGGGACACAAATCCTGACTCCTGGCTGCTATTGAGAAATTCTCAATAGGACGACTCAATAACACTTTTCTACGCCTGGGAATCGAACCCGATGCTTGCGACCACTAGACCAACGAAGCAGTCTTTGTGTCTACTTTTGTAACAATTTTCATAATTACAACTCTAAAGTGCTAAAAAAATGTAAGATGAATACATTTAGGAAAGTTCTTTGTACAGACGCCAGCACATCAAGCTAACCGAAACTGTAAAATTTTCCCAATCAACTTTGAACCTTATGCTTTAGCAATAAAGTTGAAAGTCTATTAACAGATCGTAGTAGCTTGATGTGGTGCCGTCTGTACTTTTAAGTGGCCAATATAGCAAATCAATCAGAACATCTATAATAATAATTATAAAGAGGTAAAATTTGTTTGATTGTAAGTTTGTATGTAGGGGGTAATCTCTGCAACTAAAAGTTGGATTTGTAAAAATATTTTTGCATTTGATAGTCCAATTCTTGAGGAAGACTACAGGCTTAACAGCAAGCTAGGACTCTTAGGAGCCGAGCAAAAAGATAAAACAAAGTCAGAAAGAACCCTAAACGAAAACGAAATAATAACGCGGGCAGGCGATGCTATGCAACGGGATGGGTCGGGGGTACAAGAAATTCGTGAGCAGAAGCTAGTCCTTCATATAATTCCTCCAGCAATGTCCAAACAACTGATAATATCTAATAATAACACAATAGGTGGTTGATTGAACATCTCCGATCTTACTAATATCATAAATAACAAAGGTAACTAATACAAGTAAATAAATATCTTACCACCGAACGTCAGAATGTCTGTAAACAGATCCACCGGCGCTGGTCAGGTATCCACTGATAATTTGCGTAGACATTAGCGCCTGCACCAAAGTACTGTGCCAAATGTAAGGCTGCGTTAGCGATGTCCATTGCACGCACGATTCGAACATCGAATCGAGAACTGCGGTCTTAGCCAGAAATGAAGTTAGCAGTATAGCGATAATAACGACGATTAAGACCAAGAAGGCGAGTGTCGTTCTCAAGGTTTTGTGGAGGCGGTATAAACTGAAAAGATAAAATATTTGTGTTTAAAATTAGTCTGTTGACATAAAATGTACTTAAGGGATCAAGAGACCAAATTATTGTGTCAGGTTAGTAGTGAAATTAGGCTTTGTACGAATACATTCAAGTTTTATAGCTATCAAATATTTACAATATTTTATACTAATAATTATACAATAGTCCTTCAAACCGAATCTTGATCATGGCGGTCAATCTCAGCGGATAATAGCCATCGACGCGGGAGATATTATTATAGTGCACAAGTGTGTGCACAGACACAGGTGCACTCGCACTTCCCTAGCTCTCATAGTCCGATGGGACGGCAAGCTGACACGACCGGAGAGAGATCAGGCGCAGGACCAACAGCTTAACGTGCTTTCTGAGGCACGGGGGTATCACACCGCCGACTTTCAACCTCCGGGCTGTCACTGAGAAATTCCCAATAGCACTTTGCCCGACCTGGAAATCGAACCCAGAACCCCACGCTCAGCAGTCGCGCTTACCACCACGAGATCAACGGGATTTTATACTTTGTTTTATTTAAAATGCGAAAGTCTGTTCGATTATCTGTTTGTCGTTGACATAAAAGTATAATATTATGCAGGTATTGTTGAAACCGGACTGAAAAGAAGCATAGTAGTAAAATGATTGCTAGCAGGCTCGATTGCATAAACATCAATCACTTCAGTGCCATCCCCCATGGGATGAAATTAATTTAAATTAAAATAAAATAAACTAACACAGTTCTTCAATGAGTCCTTGTTACTTGAATAAAGAATGGAGAATGCAATCAAATAAAGGGCGCCCTATACCAAACGCAAAGTTCGCTATCACAACCAAACCTATATATTTGGAGGAGAATTTAATGCAATCATTATATTGCTAACTATTTTTTACATGGATTCTCGCAATTCGTATTTATTTTCCATATACCTACTTAATACTTTGAGGTTACGTTCGAGAAAATGACGAATGAACGATGACGATGAATGATGGCATCGCTAAGGATTATCACACAAAGACTACGTTATGGAAAAGCACCTGACCGTTTTCTTTACTACAGATTTTTTTAATAGGATTATTTTTTTATGAATTACATTTGATTGTGACCCGCTCCCTCGCAAGTTGGTACAGTCCCATGGCATTATTCTTTATTATTATTATAGTACCTATTTATTTATTAACAGCCTTTAATAGATGCTTCTGTTCAGTAATGGCAGGCTGGTCTAGTTGATTAAAATAATCCTCATCCACTTTTTATCTGTTCCGTTAAAAGGTTTCACGAGCACATTGTTCTGAGGCCTGCTTTGTCAGTTATGTGAAATACGTGCCCGGTATGCAATAGAGGTATTTCGACTAATCCTTCTTTGTTAGGAATAAAGTATTCATATAGGTTCTCTAGAACACGTCATGGATTTGATGGAGCTTTATTCAATAAGTTGCGTGGGCCATAACGGGTTTCGAAGAAATTCGTGTGTGTGCAGAATAGAGTTAATAACATTTTGAAAACAACTTTTCCTAAAGAAAACGAGATTTTTAGATGTAAAACTAGACCGACTATTGATTATTTATTTGTATTTATTTTCTCCTTCGACCGTCGGAATATCGGTCCCGACGACCAATCTCAACGGAGCTTAGCATACCTAGGTAAGTACTTCACGCAGAAGATGTTTTAGTGTGCGCAGACACAGGTGCACCCTCCGCTCCTTAACTCTCATTATCCGATGGGACGGCAATCAAATCAAAAGTCATTTATTCAAACTAGGCTGAGAATCAGCACTTTTCGAACGTCAAAATTACATAAGACAGTCCCCCAAAACGCCCGCCCTTCACCACTTCCTAGTGCTTTCGCTGGGGAGAAGAAGTGGCGCAACAAACTCCCCAGCAGCACAGCTGTCTGTTTAGTTATAAAATACTCGACTGTATACAAAACTAGATCTGCAAAGTATCTAATTAACATTACAGGACACAGAACATTCAATAAAATTATTTGCCATATATTAGCTAGCCACGCCAATATACCAACAAATACCATAAAAATCTATACGTACTCAAGCTAAAATAAAAATACTAAATCAAAAGTAATAAAAAAAAAACGACATGACACTCCGAGCTGCTACTGAGAAATCACTTTGTCCGACCTTGGAATCGAACATAGAACCCCTCGCTCAGCTGTCGCCATTTGACCAACGAAGCAGTGTTGAATATCGTGCTCTCGGATATCTACGAGATACACACTACTACTATATACGACACGGATATCTCGTATGATTGTGCTACTAAACACCATATTTTAAATTACATTCAATAATATTATTCTGATGAACCAGAATTAGCTATTAAAGTCGTTTAAGGCAAAAAAATATAATTGTCACCAGGAAAACACGTCCCAATTTTTATAAATAGACACTTATTTGGTCGAATTTTAGCTCGTTTAACTTCTACAAATTATACTAATTGTGCTAAATTATTGTGTTGTTATTTCATGTTTGTTTCAAAACAAAAGACCAACGAGAATATTAATTTATTTTAAAAGTGAATGTAATTGGTCTGTTTTAAAAAATGATTGCTTATTTTTTGTGTTTACTAATTTTTGTAAACAAGATCATTTGTCTGGTTTTTAATGAAAACTGGATTTGTGGCACTATTTTGCTATTGGCTTGTTACGTAAATTGTTTGATCAAAATATATAAGAAACACAATACATTTCGTGTTTTTTTTTTAATATTTATTTATTAACCGGTTGAATGCCGTAATTACAAAAACAATTCAATGGGCATTGTGTCTCGCGTGGATCCACGTTCGTGGATACAAAGGGTTAAAGAACACCAACAGCATATACATTCAACATTCTGTTATTATTGTATTGGCCTAGTTTTAGACTGAAGAATAAAAACAACCTTAGGATCGAAACCATTAAAAAAAAAAGTTACGATACTGGATTTTTTTTCTTTTTACCAGAGAAAAACACTACCTATAAACGGAACAGATTCAGTAAGAATCTTATAAAAACTTAGCAATTTAATTTGGGTATTCCACTTACCAAAATGTTCTTTCACAAAATTTTTACACAAAAGCTATAGATATTTCTAACAAACGGCTTATTACAAACGAAGAAGGAAATATTACTTGTAATAAGAGTATTATTACTTACAGAATGGGCACGAAGAACCATAGCAGAAATATTAAAATCGCCATTATGCCAAGATACTGGGGGTACTCCGCGAATGGCGCCAAAAACGTTGAACTGAAAGTTGAAATAATATCTGTTAGGATTATGGGTAGTAATTGTGTTTTAAAGGAAGAGACTTTAAGTTGTACAGCTGTTACATATTACAATTACATAACATTAGGACTGTTATCCCCGAAGTCATGGGCACACACCCGACCTCCGAGGACGGAAGGTCACCCCACTAAAACCACCCCGGTGATCACCATCAACACATAGGGGTGGTCTCGGTTTCTCTTAAAATACCAATTCCAGAAACCTTCCCCCCCCCGTGCAACGCCTGTATGGCACATCCCTGGGGAGACTGTAAAGGGGCCTCCCCTGAGCCTTGCTATGCACGGCAGCACGTGACCACTGTGAAACCGTCTTCCCTGGGGTCACTGGGTGGCCGGACAGTGTTCCCACTAAGTAGGTACACCCGCGACCCCAGAGGTGTAGCGATACGACGGGGTGGCTTGGATGAACAAAAAATTTGGAGATAAGTTTTATTTAGGAATGTGGAACGGGGATATTTTTATGATCAACTAGCGGCCCGGCCCAGCTTCGCACGGGTGCAATTTTTTTTTCAAACAATTTTTTTTCTCTCTGTAAGAACCAGTTTCGTACTTCAAGGAATATTAATAAAAAAAATTAGGGAAATCGGTCCAGCCGTTCTCGAGATTTGCTCTTAGCAACACATTTAGCGATTCATTTTTATATATAAGAAGATTTATAAACTTACTTGAAACACTCGGTTGCGTTCATTTTATTTTCATATCCGTTCTGAAACAAAACAAAAAATAGTATATTTATCTAAAAAGCCTTTTCTGAAAATCATATTAGGATATGATTCACAAATAAACAACTAGATCGCATCGGTAGCAAGACATTAATTAACCAATACCTACGAATTAATTAATTATGACACTGATTCAAGCGTCGAGATATACATGCCAATGAACGCGTTTTTTTTCCTTCCTTTCACGGAATATAAACGTAAAAATAATTATTATTTCCGTTTATATTTTATTGATATCAGTAGTGCTATTCTGTAAAAATCTCACCGTGATAACTCAGGTGAAGTCAGCTTAAAGTGACCTGTCATTAGTGTAAATCCCTATAGCATCAGATGGAATAACAGCTCACTTCACTTAACTTCTCACGGTGAGATTTTAACAGAATCGACCGTCAGGTGTGCAGATTGTTACTAATTTCTCAATCAACAGATCTATATTAATAATTATTATAAATAGGAAAAAATTGTGAGTTTTAATATATAGGGTAATCTTCGGAACTATTGATCAGATTCCGAAAATTCTTTGACTAATGGGAAGCTACTGTATGGCCGAATATCGTAGGATATATTTTATGGATATATAAAACAAGAAATTTCACGCGGGCAGAAACTAGTCAATGGATATTATTATAAATGCCATCAAACGCATAGCCTACATAGTAAAAATCTACATAAAACTATATAATTTTCACCTTTCCTCTTAAAAAGCCTTGCAGTTATTAAAATATTCCCCATTTCACAGCACAACGAGTAACAAAGCGGCTTACCGGCGTTATGTGCAGTTTAGTGCAATCCTTCAAAGGGAAGGACCCCTTGCCGATCCACACGAGGTAAGCAGATGATAGAGCCACGTACATCATATAGTAAACGCAGCACACGTATGACGTCAGAACTTTTAAATGGCCGACACCTAGAAAGATATGTGGAGAATTAAAAATTATTTATTTTATGTTGTATGTGTTCGAGCGACAGGTACTGATGTAACATAAATATCGTAACCTAAAACAATACGTGTAGCTACATATATTATATTTTTATAGCATAATTATTAAATATACCTACAACTGTGTTACAAGTTATTTATAGGTATGTAGCTTTCCTTGTTGTGTGTAAACCCAGATTCTGAAAGCCGAGTCTAATCAGTAAATTAATTGTGAACAAAATTAAGAATTGAAATGAGATAGAAAGAAGAATTAAAAAATATTTTATTGTCCAGGAAATATAATAAGCAGGTTCATATGTTAATAGCTATGTAGTTAGACGACATGAATAGCTTAAAGTACTACCTATAGCTAGGTTACAATAATAATAATAATATATTATTTGCCAGAGAGCCTCAAACTAGACAGTCTATATTTTGGTGCTCAGGGTACGAATTCTCGAGTGGAGACTAGAGAGGTGGTTTCAGGTCCATACAATTTTTTTTTTTTTTTTTTTTTTTTTCGCTGAGAAATGACATTACGCATCTCCGCTCGTCGGGGGACGAGACGGAGTATGTGGGACTCCCTGCCAGAGTGGCAGTATACCCACTAAAACTCAGCGGTGTTCCCTCGTCGCCGTGATGGGAGGGTCATGGGAAACCGGCTCAGCCTTTACTTCCACGACCATCCCGGCGCATGCCCGCCTAGCTGGCGGGCCCCGCGTGCCCCCCGAGCGGGAGCTGGGGGGCGACGGGAATGGCCGGGAACACCTGGCCATTCCCGTCCGACACTGGGGGAGGCGCGTGCGATGCAGGCGAGGGTGCCCCCGCACCCGTCGCCTGCTGGCCTCCACCTGGGAGGAGTCGGAGATGACCGTCATACTGACGTCTTCTCCGACCCCTCCTTCGCCTTCGGAGCGGCGCCGCGAGAGGGTCTTCCTCCCGCGCGCGCTCCGCCGCCTCCTTCTGGGACATGATATGTTCGCAGAAGGAGGCGACTGCCGCCCAGGACCCCTCGTCCCTCAGCATGGCGTTGACCACGCCGGGGAGCGAGAGGTCCATTCCGATCGCCGCCGTGAGACTGCGGCGCGGCTCGGACCACGACGGGCACACCTCGAGAGTGTGCTGCGCCGTGTCCTCCGCCGCACCACAGTCGTGGCACGACGGCGTCTCCTCCCGCCCGATAGGTCAGGTCCATACCTGGCCTAACATACCTGGCATAGCTAATTAATCATTATTTGTTCATAATAGCACATCATTATTTAAAAATTTATATGTTTAATGTATGTGATTTAATTATGTTTTGCGATTTAAATTATGAATTTATGTTACAATTTTACAATATTTTACTATTTTACAATTTGTTTTCATGTCGGTACTTCAACATATCAATTTATAATAATATTATTGTGGCATGAATTTCGTAATTGAATTCGTTAAAAATAATAAGTAGGATTCTGGATTTCTCTATTCAATTAAATAGACCAAGAACATACTCCATGAGCTAAACACATAAGAAATACCACTGCAGCTACGTGAACATTATAATCGGATTTAGCGCTGTACACACAAGGTAGGGAGCTAAGTTTTATCTACTGATAGGCTTAACATGATACACACACACACACACACTCACGCATACACTGTCTGCAGGTGTACATAGTATAGTTTTAGTTTAGTTGGAAGTGAAGACAAAGAGTTTCAAAATGATTTGTCGGTGTAGGTACTTCGTTCATACATCTTTAGGTTAATTTGACATTTACTGGCATAATCAGACATTATTCATTAGGGATCAGTGGTGACACATTGGTAAAGGTAAGTTCGAACTCAGACAGGTGCTTTACTTTTGGTAAATAATTTCTCTCAAAACGGTGAACGAAAATATCAGGAGGAAACCGGCATGTCGACATGTAACAAAATACCAACCAGCACGGGACCTGCGTGGTGGATTACAGCCCACTCTCTGTCGAAGAGAGGAGGGCTGTGTCCCAGCAATGGGAACATTGTAGGTTGATTATACTATAGTTATACTGTCATTCTTAAACGACTACATATTTAGCCACTGATCACTTGAAGTAGTACACACTTAGGTAGCAATATTGCCATCAACTGCTAAGCAAAGAGACTTTCGATGACAAAATTTCCAAAGCCTCGCCTCCAAATTAATTTTCGATTGTAATGTTTTGTTGATCACAGGACCATAATGCTGTTTAAAAGTGGTATTTTAAAACAAGCACGTAACAAGACCCAATAAAAAAAGAATATAATTTGTTCAAAAATGGGGGGCCCGTGGCTTAATATTAACAGCCGCATAGGTCGATCGGTCAGGTTTAGCTGCGCTTGCCGCGGTTGGTCTGTGGATGGGTGACCATCTTTAGATACTGAGACCACTCCGTGCCTTGGAAAGCACGTTAAGCCGTTGGTACCGGCTGTCATTCGTGGATCTTTGACAGTCGTTACGTGTAGTCAGAAGCCCGAAAGTCTGACAACCAGTCTTACCAAGGGGTATCGTATTACCCAGAAACTGGGTTGTGGAGGTCAGATAGGCAGTCGCTCCGTGTAAAATACTGGTATTCAGTTGCATCCGGTTAGACTGGAAGCCGACCCCAACATAGTTAGGAAAAGGCTAGGCAGATGATGATTTTTTTCAAAAATATACAGCAATTTAAGTGAAATTGTGATACACTTTATGACAGTTTATTCTATGATCAGATTTTGAAAATAAAATACTTGTATTTCAAACATCACCTACCGCTCTTACCTGTAGGCGACATTTATAACATTGTTTGATCATTATACAATCTATGCTTGTCACATTTGATGAAAGATAAAAGTGAAAAATAAAGGTTCTTAGTACAGAAATACAGTAGTCTCACCTCTCAATATAGGAACAGCTCTCCACACCCCAACCGGGTCCTGCTGGCTCAGCTGCCCCATGGCAAGCTGCAGCAGCGTCGTCGGCAGCCCTGCAGCCAGCAGCCAGAACGAGTACACCACCAGGTAAGGAACTGCTCCATATCTGAATGCCTCCTTAGGGAGACGGACTGAGTTGAACAGCGTCAGAGATATGGCTATGGTGCATAGCTGTGTTTTTATGAACTCGCATGTCGATTTGAGTGTCTGGAAAGAACATAACTAGGTAAGTTAAATCACACTAATATTATAACGGCGAAAGTTTGTGAGTGCGTGTGTGTGTGTGTGTTTATATCTTTGTTACTTCTTCACGCTCAAGCGGCCGGCCCAATTTTGATAAAATTTTGTATGGAGGTAGCTGACACCCTGGATTAATATAAAGGCTACTTTTTATCCCAATATTCCCACGGGATTGACATTTACGCGGGTGAAACCGCGGGGCGCAGCTAGTTGCTTCATACGAGTATGTTTGAAAAATTCGTCTGCTCGATATCAATAATAACGTAATGAATGTTGCCAAATTGTGAAAATTAAAGAAAGGCATTGCAATTATTAGTGTTGTACGTGTGTACCCCACTGCAGAAAGGAGTATTATTTTCTGGCTGGTCAATCCTAGCTAGAATTTCTAAGTCTGAATTTTCACTGTTAACAACAAAGCTTTGATAGGCTTACAATAACAAGATTTTTCATTCGGAAAAACGTCGCATTCATTAACACATTTGTATCAAGTTCTTAACATTGTGATAATATACGTAATTGAACTTCCTACTTAGTAGCACGAGCCTCTAATTAGAGCGGAACAAATCTCTTTGACATCTGTAACAGGCATATCTTTTTAATTAGTCAAATACCATTATTATAATAGGAGGGGAGCTCAGGTACACAGTTTTTATTTCTTTTACTTTTAGTTGACTGTGCTTTTGCAGCGATTAGACACAGTCTCTTTCAGATCATCATCAGGAAAAAGGCTAGGCGCCTTTTCCCAACTGTGTTGGGGTCGGCTTCCAGTCCAACCGGATGCAGCTGAATATCAGTATTTTAAATGGAGCGACTGCCTATCTGACCTATACAACCCAGTGAATGGGTAATACGATGTCCCTAGGTAAGACTGGTTATTAGTTTCGGGCTCCTGACCACCCGTAACGACTGTCAAAAATCCACGAATGACAGCCGGGACCAACCAACGGCTTAACGTGTTTTCCGAGGCACGGAGGGATCTTGGTATGTAAAGATGGTCACCCATCCACGGACAAACGGCGGCAAGCGTAGCTTAACTTGATCGATCGAATCGTGCGGCTGTTATTATTTAGCCACAAGCCCCCTTTAGCCACAAGTTTAGCCACAAGGAACTAGATATTGTGTATTTATTTCATTTTTTTATTTCTTATTATTTTATTTATATCTCTTCGTATGCTACACCGGTTGACGTCATCACGTCAACGCCGGCTGTCGCTGAGTCAGCTTTGTCTTGCATAGGGTGCGGCAGCATTATGCTGAGCAATAGCCGTTTTGCGTGGATGAGACGCATATTTTCCCCCAATTCGTTTTTTTTGTGTTTGTGTTTTTATCTGCGTCATACTTAAAGCCAATAAATGTATCATATTTCTTTCATTCTTTGTTATTGAGTAAATGTCCTCAGTCTTTCAGATCTATCAAGGTTGGTAGATCTCAATTTAATTTCCTGGTCTTATGTAACAATCAGAACCTTTTTTCTCCAGCACAAGCATTACGTCAGAGAACCGGTTCTTCAGTCCAGTGGTTCAAATCTTTCAATTTCTTTGTAGAATTGTAATGAACATAAAATTTCGTCATAGTTCCGATGACAAGTGCTCGATTACGTGAGATCAAACAAGTGGATTGTTGCATAATTGCTTTGGTTTGGAGATCAAGTTTGGGTTTTTGTCGGTTTTTAAATTGGTGTTTGATTTATTAAGCGGTTGACGAAAATAAAATTTATTTTTTATTTGAAATGGGTTTGCTCTTGAATCTAGTCTAGGTCAAAAGTCATATGAATTATCACTTGAAATTACGAGTGCTACCGCCGCGCCGTCAAGAAAAATGAGTACGTAGGTACCTACAAGAATAGGAATGATATAGTAGATTAACCTTTAGGCCCGAACCTCTTAGGAATACATTCATTACCTACATACAACACGGACGACAGTGCCTACACACGGCGAATAAACCGTAGTTATTCATGGGAAGAAAAACGTATGTGTACAAAAGGCCTTTTAATTTTGATGTGAAAATCTTTAAATCAAGGACACTTGGTCAAGGCGTTGGATTAAAAATGTTAAAAACACAATATTCCTATTTATTTAGTCACGCGCTAGGCGTAGCGTCGATGCAGTTTTGCAAATGGCTGAAGTAATTCTATAGTGAAGAAATGTAAAACAATAACTGAATGCAATGAAATATAATTAAATACTTATTATAATTAAGAATATGCAAAATAATGTATATGCAACGTCTACATCCTATCGTTG
Organism: Gortyna flavago; assembly: GCA_963669345.1. Lineage (NCBI taxonomy): Eukaryota > Metazoa > Arthropoda > Insecta > Lepidoptera > Noctuidae > Gortyna > Gortyna flavago. Next base: position 16,653,911 of record OY770129.1, read on the forward strand.
CTAACGGTATAGTAAAAAAAAATTAATCCGTTGTTTTACTGAAACATCTTAAAACATTGCTTCTAAATTAACTATATACAACACTGACTAAATCACAATAACTATAAATTAAATAAACTTGCAGCATAGTTATTTGCCTATTACAAAGTTAAAATAACTATCTACCTCGGAACAGCAAACAGCTTAAAACATTTATAAATATAAATATTTAAGCAAAATTTCATTCATCGTTCTCGTAACATTTTAGTCCATTTTCAGTGATCTCGGTGCATTTTGCTCCATTTTGATCGATCTCGGAACATTTCAGTCTACTTTCATTGCTTTCGTAACCTCATTTCGTCTCCTAAATTACTGAATATGGCCGCAACCAGTGAACGAAAATAAACATTTCGTTCACTGGCCGCAACTAATGCTTTTAAAACGCTATAAACAATATGCCTCGTAAAGTGACCACGATCAAACAGCGGTCGCATTCGTGGTCGCGGCCAAGAGTTAATGAACTTTACCTACAGTTAATACCCACATAATTACTCCCAATAATTTACTTTTCTGTTAGTCTATTGATTTATCGAATGGATACGTCGGACATACTTTACCGTGTCTGAAAAACAGGTATTTGCCCGGAACCGTACTGTCCACGACACGATATATGGTTTTTATTCGCCTACCTGCCTTACACATACCTAATACTTAGATATTGGTTTGGTACTGTAAAATTTTTCCTTTTGTACCATTCTTTTACAAGTTGGATGTGAGTCAGAAAATTTATGAGCTGTTCAGTATAGTATATCTGAATGTACTCGTAGATAGGCTGTCTTTTGCTTAATACTTTGCAGGACACTGAGCGCCCCCAGACGTAACAACAGTAAAATTTTGTATTGTATCTCGTTCAGTGTACTTCAATGGGTTATTGTTGGTTTGGTTTGTTTTAAATGTTTAGTAGGCATTTCTACATTCTGATTAACTCATTGAATGTTATGCTGGGTGTAAGTAACTAAAACAACCAATATTTAATGTTATATCTGCTTTAAGGAGTTCTATGTAGGTAAACACTTACCGTGTTTGAAGATTGTGAATAGTTTAAAAAAACCGCTCAAGTGCGAGTCGAACTCCCGCACCGAGGGTTCCGCACAAATTTTTAGTTATGTAAATAGTTTAATACGGGATTCTTTTAATTTTACTAAGTAGTAAAATTAAAAAAAAAGAAAGGAAAAAATCCAAAAACCGTAAATATGTAAGTACATATTTACGGTTTTTGGATTTTTTCCTTTATTTTTACAAATTTTGTACTACATGAACTTGCTTTTTGCCAAATTTCATGATTCTAGGTCGACAGGAAGTACCCTGTAGGTTTTGATTCCCTTGCGAGTGTCGAAAATTTGCGGAAATTTGCGGCATAAACGGCTGTATCTTTTGATTGCGTTGGCTTAGAAGTTTGATACCTCAACGCGTTCCTGAGAAAAAGAGACAGACGGACGGACGGATGGACAACAAAGTGATTATATAAGGGTTCCGATTTTTCCTTTCGAGGTGCGGAACTGTAGAAATAAGCATTTCATAAACAAAGTGAAACTTCAGACTTTTTATTACCGCCAAGACTAACTAACGTTTGATCATTCATCCATCATTCTCCTGCGGCTCTTGTTTAATTTTTTTTTGCGTCCCGACAACATCTTTTTCTTCCATACTTCTTAAATATTCGCCATCTCGGCAGTCAAACCCTTTCTAGCCATATCATAATTCACACAGTTCATCCATCGTTTCTTTGGTCTTATATATAACGTTCATGGTATTCTTATAAAACTATACTAGTTATCTACATATCTGTTGTCATAGTTTAATAATACTATGTTCGTATAAAGACTACAAGTAGTCATAATGAACTAATAGACGGATCATTGTTGAATATTATGAGTTTAATAACATGAGGTGTAGCAAGATTTGGCTTCTGCATTCCGTTGTATTCGTTCAACAAAACGACTACATATTTTGTTCTATTTCAATATGTTTCTTTTGTATATAATGATAGCTTTACTGTGGTAAATGATAAATTATTTTATTTCTCCACTCAGCTGACCCGGGTTTCCCGTCTAAAATTCAGAATGTCCCAGAACACTTTTTTTCTGCGCGCCGCGGGTGGTCTCGCCACTTATCCGGACCGCTATTAGACTAATTTATTTTATTTTTATTTATTTATATTTTCAGACAACCAGATCCATTTTGTTAGTAATAAAAATAATGCTTAAAACTATGTTAGTTCACACATAAACGCATACAATTTTTGAAGAACGGACAGTCATACCTGTCCGCTATCACACTCAGGATGCTGTTGTTACTCATACGCACTCTGTGCAGCAGTGACGCCGCCTTCTTGCGTAAGATCGCCGCGAAACCATCTGTGCGTGCCTCCATGAACATGGCGGACGCACTGCAAAACGGAGGGAGCCTAAGCAGCATCCTGAATGCGTTATTATATTGGACACGCAGAGCATTGACAGCCCTTTGCGTATATACTGTCCACAGACTGCTGGAGTAAAACGTCTGACAAAAGGCTTTAAATAACAAAATTTTTACCTCTCTTGTGCAGCGGGCAAACCTGCGGGCCAGCATATTAGCCCTGACCGTCAACGCTCTGCGTTCCCTTTTCATATCACATTCGTCGTTCAAAGAGTCCGTGACTATATGCCCCAGATATTTGAATTCACATACTCTTCGTAGTTCCGTCTTACACAGCATAACAGGTGGAACCTTATCCATTCTCCTGCATTTAGGAGCAAAAACCAAGAACTCGCTCTTTTTCACGTTATACTGCAAGCCGTGGCTGGCAGCATACGTCTCACACATTTGTAATAGTTCTCTGAGAGCACTGATAGATGGAGCCAGCAGCACCATGTCATCCGCATAGCTGATGTTATTTACACAAACTCCATCAACATGGCATCCGACAGGCCTTCTGCTGAGTCCATCTATCGGATTATTCATGTACAGGTTGAAAATAAGTGGAGAAGACATTCCCCCCTGCCTCACCCCGCATCCTAAAGTATATGGGTCCGAAAGAGCCCCATCCCATTTCACATGATTAACCTGCTTATCCTACCAATACCCAAGCACAGAACATAACTCCGCTAACTAATGATTGTATCGTCAAGGGGATGAAATAGGCAAAATTATACAGCTTGTTTCGTAACTTTAGATGACTTTGATTTTTTTCAATAAATATTTTTTTTGTATGTTTACATTACGCCAATTAAAAATTCAAAAAATATTATTTTAAAATCTAAAGCGATGACCCTTTTTTTTATTTACCTAAAAAATAGTCCCATTCATACTGAATCCATACCATTGTTCTTCCAAAGTTTACTTTAACAATAACAATAACACCATGGGATGACGCATTGCGTATGCGTCATCGCGGCCATTTAATTATTTTCAACTACAGATTACTAATTTCGTAATGCCGATACAACCTCACGGCTTTTGGCACGAAATACTACATCTAATCACTCGACTAAAGAAATTGTAATGCAAGCAATACTCCCATAGACAAAATTATTAAAAATAAAATACACTGGTGACCGGAACGCGCGAAACGAACCTGTCCAAAAATGGCAGATGGACAATCGGCGGTTTTCGTTCACTGTCTATTTTTGGCGGCGGGACGTGTGAGCGGATGTAGGATTGTATAAACACTTTTACACGTATCATAATTTTTCAACTATATGTGTTCGGCGTTTTCTATCTGACTACTTTAAGAAAAAAGGGCGAAATAAACTCAGAGGTCTCTTTTAAAATACAGGCATAATCTTGGTCAGGTTATGTGAAGACCATGTAGATTGGTATTTGAAATGGTCTTTTGAGGAAAGAACCACACAGATCAAGTAGACCTGTCCATCAGTCCGTCAGTCCGGTACCTAAGTACCTGCATTATCAGCAGTAGTTAGCATAATCATGTTCTATAATTATGGTTGTTATAATGTATTATATTCGATGGAAAATTGACGATTAGCTGTCAGTAAACTTGCAATTAAAAGTGACTGATAGAAGGATTTATTTTTTTGTCCAACTAAGGTCGAACTTAAAACCTCTCTTTAATTTTTAACATTGATTTTTTTGGAACTGTTTTAGCCTCCAAGCAGTGCAAGTGTAATTGCATGCCAATGTAATCATATGTACCTTACCTACATGAGACATTTGAACTTTGTCTCTGAGATGTCCACTTAAATAGTGCCACTAACTGTTCAGTCTTATGTTTAAATAAACGTTACAATTAATACGTTATTATATATAAAGCGAATTCATCAATGCAACTGAACACGATCAGCGCATCTAAACCGCGTTCAAGAACTGTTAGGCCTGAGTTCACCAACATTCTAACCATCGGTTAGGTATTTAAACAGTTGATTTATGTCAAATTTCCTAAGGAAATCAACTGTTTAAATACCTAACCGATGGTTAGAATGTTGGTGAACTCAGGCCTTAGTTTCAGTATTCCACAACAATTATGACACTGACAGCGGTTTAGATTTGCTGATCGCATTCAGTTTCATTAGTATAATTCACCCTTATTTCATCAAGTAGTTATGTTTAGGTCGACTAAATCTTGACCATCGGGTCGATAGTTTGTGTTTTGGAATTCGATAACATGCATAATTTTCACCTGATTCCGCAAAATAATTATTACGTCGTCGCTGAAGGAGAATGAATTAACGCCATTTTACGTTTCCATTGTAGTCATTCACAATTCTCGAGAATACCTACTACAAAGTATGTAAACAAAAATACCTGTTATTTTGGAATGTAAACTATACGTTCTTTGTATTGCGGGGTTATTGACATTGTAAATAGGTATATTTGCAGACCTGTACCTCTATTAAGGAAGTAAGAATGTATTGCTTGATATGTTTTAGGATTTGGAAAGCGATGCAACGCATGAAACCAATCTGCTACCAAAAAAAAATGTTAGGAGACTATTGCTAGTCAATTCTGTAAAAATCTTACCGTGAAAACTTCACCTCTGTAGTTGCCCCCCCCCCCCCCTATCCCTATGGGCTGGGTATCCCTTAAAAATATATATATAATAGTAGCAGCTTGATGTAATACTGGCAGTGAAATAAGATGGCGATCAGTAAATCGAGTGTCGAACCCTCAAATATAAACTATTCCTTATTAGCACTAATAACAGAATAGATAAAAGAAGTCTGTTCTGTGGCACTAATAGAAAATGGAATTAGCTTATGCTAGCTTAGTGTTTCTTGCACCCTGATTGCGCAACGCACTATTAATCTGAATCTGAATCATTTTGAACGATATGCTAATCCAGCACACTTATATTATAAAGGCGAAAGTTTGTTACTTCTTCACGCACAAAGAACTGAACGGATTTGGATGAAATTTGGCACACAGATAGTTTATAACCAGGATTTTGTTTCGAACAAACTTTTTGTTCCGATATTTTCACGGGATCGACACTTATGCGGGTGAAACCGCGGGGCGCTGCTAGTGAGTCCCACACAAATCTACGCTAGGCTTAATATTGTATTTAGATTAGTTGAAATTATTATGACAGCAGTGGTAACGACCGTGACTTACGAGCTTTAGGTTCGAATCTAGACAGGCGCTTTACTTTGTACAAGTAATTTCATCACCACTGCTCTCAAAATAGTGAAAGAATCGTGAGGAAACCGGCATGTCCTAGAACCAAGAATTCGAAAGACATGTGAGGAGTTTGTGGCTAAGTAATAACAGCCGCACGGGTCAATCGATTAGGTTAAGCTACGCTTGCCGCGGTTGGTCCGTGGATGGGTGACCATCTTTACATAGCAAGAACGCTCCGTGCCTCGGAAAGCACGTTAAGCCGTTGGTCCTGGTTGTCATTCGTGGATCTTGTGACAGTCGTTACGGGTCGTCAGACGCCCGAAAATCTGACAACCAGTCTTACCAAGGGGTTTCGTATTACCTACCCAGTAACTGGGTTGTGGAGGTCAAATAGGCATTCGCTCCAAGTACAATACTGGTATACATGATCTGGTTAGACTGGAAGCCGACCCCAACATAGTTGGGAAAAAGCAAGGCAGATGATGATGATGTGACATCAACCAACACACACTGGGCCTACGTGGATTATAGATCACTCCCTCTTGAAGAGAGGAGGCCTTTGTCCTAGCAGTAGGAACATAATAAGCTGATTATGTACTGGCTTCTGTCTGCGTGAAGTTTCTGGTTCCGCCGACTCACCCCGTCGCATTGCATCGCCTGCCCGTGCTATTACTTCGTTTTCGATCAGTGTCCTTTCTGAGTTTTTTTTTTTGCTCGTCTACTAAGTAGCCTAACGTGATGTTACGTATAGTATTACTTAAGAATTGGGCTATAAAATGCAAAAAGATTTTTTTTAAACCGATTGGTATTTCCAGAGATTAGTGCGTTCAAACAAACAAACTATTCAGCTTTAAGCCAGGGATACACTAGAAGACAAATGTCCTGCGACACGTATTGCCAGCGACATTGGGTGAAGTGGTGCGACGTTGCCGGACTTTGCTCGACATGGCTTGGCTTAGCCAAAAGCTTTGTCGAGCGAAGTCCGGCAACGTCGCACCACCTCACACAACGTCGCTGGCGATACGTGTCGCAGGACATTTGTCCCCTAGTGTATCCCTGGCTTTATTAATACTGTAGATATATTATTTAATATCCGCACAAAGCAAAAAACAATAGTAAGGTAGATTCATAATGATGCAGCTGCAGATGCAACCACAAAAAACGTTACATTATAGCATTTTATTACATTAACAGCTATTTTCCTAGCATCAATTATGTGCATTACTTAGTCATTTGGAATGGTTAGGAAATAAAAAGTAATGGTCTAATGGTTAGAGAGTGAATTGACTGCGCACGCGATCTTCTTTCGACAATCACTCATTAGTTTGAATAGACTGTTGATGATTTATTACTTTCTGTTATAAGTTATGTTTTTACGCACATTTTCTTGTTTAAGGTAATTAGCTGTTAGTATTTCTGGTACGTGTGACGTCATCAGAGTAGTGATATGTGATTATTTGCATAACAGTGTAAAAAATTAGCTCTGTCATACATATTTTCCGCGTAGGTTCCCTGCCACTCTGTCATCATCATCTGCCTAGCCTTCTTCCAACTATGTTGGAGTCGGCTTCCAGTCTAACCGGATGCAGCATTATACCAGTATTTTACATGGAGTGACAGCCTATCTGACCTCCACAACCCAGTTATTGGATAATACAACACCCCTTGGTAAGACTGGTTGTCAGACGTTCGGGCTTCTGACGAACCGTAACGACTGTCAAAGATCTACGAATAGCAGCAGGGACCAACGGCTTAACGTGCTTTCCGAGGCACCGAGGGTATTGGTATGTAAAGATGGTCACTCATCCACGGAACAACCGCGGCAAGCGTAGCTTAACCTGATCTATCGACCCGTGCGGCTGTTATTACTTAGCCACAAGCCTCTACCACTCTGTATATTATACTAATAATAAAGCTGAAGATTTTGTTGCTTTTTTTTGTTTGTTTGATCGCGCTAATTTCTAGAACATCCAATCGGATGTGGTAAATCTTTTTGAATTTGGTAGCCCAATTCTTCAGGAAAATTATACTTTTCAAGTCGCGGGCAGAACCTTATTTTCTTAAGAAGTTTATCTGTTTCTGATATTGGTATTTGTGACGTCATTAGAGTAGTGTGTTTGTGATTATTTGCATAGTAGTGTGAACTATGTGATGGAACATTCATTTCTGTGAATACCTTTCTGAAGTTGCACTGAATATTGTTTGAATCATGTCAAAATGTAAGTAAATAGACAGTTAGAAGCATAGGCTGTTGATGATTTAGTACTTTCTGTTCTAGGTAATGTTTTCACGGTCATCTATATATACTAACTAGCTGCGCCCCGCGGTTTCACCCGCGTAAGTTTCGATTTAGGGGTATGAAAAATAGATAGTAGCCGATTCTCAGACCTACTGAATATGCATATATAAAATTTCATAAAAATCGGTCAAGCCATTTCGGAGGAGTATGGTAACTAACATTGTGACACGAGAATTTTATATAATAGAAGATAATCTTAATAAAGCAGAAGAGTGTTTGTTTGTTTCAACGATTTAATCTCTGAAACTACCAGTCGGATAAAAAAAAGCTATTTGCTATTAAGGTTATAGAGTATTTAACATCACGCTACAAAAGGCAGAAAGAATGATTAGGCGAAAAAGATTTTATAGCCTGCGCGGGCGATGGGATGCGACGCGGTGGCTCGGGGACCAAAGTTTCACGCGTACGAAGTCGCAGGCAGAAGTTAGTTTTCTTATATAAAAAGTGATTAGCTGTTAGTGTTACTGGCTATAAGTGACGTCATAAGAGTTATGTATTTCTGGTTATTTGCATTGCAGTGTGAACAATGGTAGTTGCCTCATATGTATACTAATCGTTTAGTCTAACTAGATTATGCCGTTTGAATTGCACTGAATATTGTTGAATTGTCAAAATGTGTGACGAATGCATTGCGATTGTGAGTGTGTAATCCCCTTAGCATATCTACCACATCATCATCATCTGCCTAGCCTTTTCCCAACTATGTTGGGGTCGGCTTCCAGTCTAACCGGATGCAGCTGAATACCAGTATTTCACATGGAGCGACTGCCTATCTGACCTCCACAACCCAGTTACTGGGTAATACGATACCTCTTGGTAAGACAGGTTGTTAGACTTTCGGGCTTCTGACTACCCGTAACGACTGTCAAAGATCCACGAATGATAGCCGGGACCAACGGCTTAGCGTGCTTTCCGAGGCACGGAGGGGTCTCGGTATGTAAAGATGGTCACCCATCCACAGACCAACCGCGGATTACTATGCAAATAATCACAAACACACTACTCTAATAACGTCACAAATACCAACCGAAGCATATCTACCACATAATTATGCCAATTAGTTATCGGTATTTCCTGTGTTAGTATTTTTCTGCAGTTGTAGGAAAAAAATACCGATCGCCATATGTAATCTTTTTATACATCTGACACCTGTTTTTCTTCCTTCGCTTAAAGGCATTTTTTGTGCACCGTGTGTGCACTTGAAAGTGCGTAAGCAATAACAATATCCAACATTTATTATTTAGCACAATCAGCCTATAACGTTCCCGCTGCTGGGACACAGGCTTCCTCTCAGTGAGAAAGAGTCAGCCGTAATCCACAAGGCGGGGCAACTGCGAGTTGATAGATGACACATGTCTTCGAATTTTTGGTTCTAGGACATGCCAGTTTCCTCACGATGTTTTTCTTCGCCGTTTTGAGAGCAGTGGTAATGAAATTATTTACACAAAGTAAAGCGCCTGCAGTCTGGGTTCGAACCTACGACCTACACAATTCGTAAATCGCGAACGTTAACACTGGGCCACCACTGCTGTCAACATTTTTATAACGTATATTTACAATAAGCAACACCATTAAAAAAGGACATTGGCAACAATCAGTTTTTTTTTTTATATCTGTCGAGGGTTTCAAAAAGTTAAATCTTTGAAACTACTCTTTGGATAAGAGAAAAATAACCGGCCAAGTGCGAGGTGGACTCGCACACGAAGGATTCCGTGCCGCCATACAATCTTTTTCACTACCTACATATAAAATAACGGCAAAAACACGTTTGTTGTATGGATTTATTTTATTCTGTTTTTAGTATGTGGTGTTATAGCGGCAATAGCAATACACATTCTGTGAAAATTTCAACTGTCTAGCTATCACGGTTCATGAGATACAGCCCGGTGACAGACGCACAGACGAACAGTGGAGTCTTAGTAATAGAGTCTCGTTTTACCCTTTGGGTACGGAACCCTAAAAACAATATTATTTTTAAATCCAAGCAATATTTTTTTGGGGTATTTCAAGATGAATATAGTCATGAACATATCACGTAGACATGTAAAAAATAAGCTTGTTTCTAAATAATTATTGTAATGTTATGTAACTGCGTAAAACAGGGTATCTTCTTATCTACTATTACAAGTTACTATTACAACAAACAAAAGGTACCTGCAACCAGCTACTAACTAATGAACCATTGCAAATTACTTGTCTGACATTGCAAAAAGTCGTGAACAGCAAAATAAATAATAAAATCATCACTGCATGCAAATAAAATGATTCCGTATAGTGTTTTATAAAACTGGAAAAACCTTGAAAATACCTCTTTGTTTTCGAAAATGATGGATTGGATGCGTTAGCACAATTTCAGAAATACAGAGTCAAATAAAATTTGCTAGTGAAACTCCGCAGACTTGATGGGTATCCTTATCTAAACACTATAAATAATCAAAAGATTTGATGTTTAGTTTTTTTTGACTCTCCGTTCGACGCTCGCCGTGGACGGTCGTGCTGCCCGCTCTCGCTCGCTGCACGCCCCCACCGCCTCGCCGCCCCGCCACCGCCCGCTCTCGCTACGCTAGCCGTAACGAGCTCAGTAGTCTCCGGACTACGCCCGCACCCTGTCAATAGCCGCCTTTTTCAAGGCGTGGTTGATAGAAGTTGTTTCTTTAAGAGAGAATCGTCATCACACGTGTCGTCGAGGTTTTTGGCCCCTTCCGGGTAAAAACCACAGTTTCATGGTCCTTGGTGGATACCTCACGGTGCCAACGAAGCCAAGGGGGTGGTGCCCCAATCTCACCCGCCGAGCCCCATCAGGGCGAGGCTGTCAATTGGAATCGGGAGTTAGAAGCTTGGCCTTGGGGGTGGCTCCTAGTCAGCTCTAGCTTCGTAACTAATCCCTTGTCCACAGCTCGCGTCTAGTACGGTTGGGTGTGTCAACCCCTTCGTACTAGAAGCCGGTCTAGGGTGTCTCTACACCCATCGCACAGACTGGTTAGGGCCCCGTTCGCACAATAAGATCGGCGACGGGTCACAAGCTTAGGGCTCACTTCAGGTACTCACCTCCCTGTCTCACACCCGACAGGGAGGGTAGGATCTCACACCCCCGGGCCCATCCACCCGGGGTGCTAGGTTGTTAGGGATTCACGCCCCCTATGGTTCTTCCCTCTCCCCGCCCCCATCCCGATCATGGCAGACGCGGTCATATTGGCGTTCGTTAAAGAGGTCCTCTTCAAGGACCCCTCTTTCGTTAACCAGTATGCCCAACGTCTTATAAATTTTAGACGCCCTCCCGGTTCGGTCATCGACATTGACTTTAGCGACGCGCTAGTCAGCCCCCTCTTTCCGCCAAACTCAGGCGAAATCCCCGAGGCCGCCGCCGCCTCCCCTCCCGCACCCTCCGTGCCAGCCCCCTCGCCTGCACCTTCTGTGCCAGCCGCCGCCCCCAAACCAGCACCTTCCGTGCCAGCCCCCAAACCCGCACCCTCCGTGCCAGCCCCCAAACCCGCACCCCCCGCGTCAGCCCCAAAACCCGCACCCTCCGTGCCAACCCCAAAACCCGCACCATCCGTGCCAGCCCCTAAACCCGCACCCTCTGTGCCAGCCCCATCACCCGCTCCCTCCGTGTCCGCCCCGAAACCCGCACCGTCCGTGCCAGTCCCCGATCCCGCACCTTCCGTGCCAGCCGCTACCGCAGCAGATACTCCAGAGAGTATGGACACGTCCGTACCCCAATCTCAATCCGACTCAGAGGAAGCCCTCTCTGACTCTTCGTCCTCCTCGGAAGACGACTATATAGTCGTCGGAAAGGGTGGCAAGAGAAAGAAGAACGCCTCCTCTCACGCCAACAAGGCCAAAAAGTCGGTCGCGGTAATCCCCTCTAACCCCCGCCCCCCCACCCCAACCCCCGCCGCACCGCAGGCCAATCCCGCGTCTAGCCTCTCGGCTACCCCTCCCGCTTCGAACGCAAAGAAGCCACGACCCCCGCCCCCCATCTATGTCCAGGATAAGTCCAAATGGACAGAAATCTCCAAAGCGTGTGTTGATCAAAAGATCAACTACACGAACGCCCGCTCAACCCAACAGGGTATTAAGGTAACGGTCGCCTCGTCCTCGGACTACAGGGACCTTACCCGTCTCCTCCAGACAAGGGCTTACCCCTTCCATACGTACTCCCTTCCGGAGGAAGTCCCCACCCGCGTAATCATCAGGCGCGTCCCCAAAGAAATCCCCACCGAGGAGATCAAAGAAGACCTTGCTTCACAAGGCATCCCCGTCTCAGCAGTCCATCGCTTGCACAAAGCATGGAAGGGCCTAGTCTACGACATGGTCCTGGTCATCTGCGACCCTACTGAAGGACATCACCCCATCTTCAAGGTGAAGTCAGTTTGCTCCCTCTCGGGTATCTCTATCGAGAAACCCAGGAAGTCCAACCTCATCGGACAATGCCACAGGTGTCAACTGTATGGCCATTCCCAATCCCACTGCTACGCGACACCTAGATGCGTCAAGTGTCTAGGTGCCCACGGCACGTCAGACTGTCCCCGCCCCAAAGACCGCTCTCAGTGCACAGAGCCACCGAGCTGCGTTCTTTGCGGCCAATCCGGGCACCCGGCTAACTACCGTGGCTGCCCCAAGGCTCCCAAGTCTTCTTCTCCCAAACTGACGAAGCGCGCGAGCGACCGTCAGCAAAGGGAAAGCCCCTCTGTGAGGATCCCGATCCCTTCCTCCCAGATGCCCGATAGGCTCAGTCCCCAAAGGCCCTCCCCATGGGCGAACCTCAACCACCTCAAAGCTCCCGCAGCTTCGGTGCCCCCCCCACCCCCGACTATCCCAGCGCTGATGGCAACTGTCATCCCCGCGCCATCAGTAGGCCCCTCGGTCCCAGTAGCCCCACCGGTAGCCCTTCCCGCCGCCGCGCCCAGGGCTCCCGCTGGTCCCAGTAGGTCCCCCCCGACCCCCGCCTCCCGCCCCCAGCCTAGCAGCATGGAGGTAATAATCGGTGCTTACGCAGCTTTTATTGCCCCCGCAAATGCCATGGCAGCGGAAATCCAAGCCTGTAACGGCAATCCTCGGCGCATCGCCGAGATTTTCAATGCGTATCCTCAGATTACGCAAGTCATGCAAACCCTCAACTTCTAAAAGCTCCAATGGCTTTACAAAGAATGAGCGTTACCAAACCCCGATCCCTTAGACTAGGGTTTTTCAATGCAAACGGCATTAAAAAACAACGCGAAGAGATCGCCGCGTTCCTCCGCGATCACCAGCTCGATGTCCTCTTAGTCCAGGAAACCTTCCTGAAGCCCCATCTGCGGAACCCGAGCATTGCCAACTACAAGATAGTTCGCAATGACAGGTCTCGCTGCCACAAGGGCGGTACCCTCATCTACTATAGGAAGTCCCTCCATTGCATCCCGATAGACCCGCCTGCCCTCCTCTCTCAGCTAGAGATCTCTATCTGTCGGCTCGGCATGACCGGTCACCCCTCAATCACCATCATCTCCGCTTACATCCCGCCCACCAATGGTGCGGAGGATCCCATCTCTCTCTCTACCGATTTCACTACCCTCTTCGGTATGAGTGACTCCGTCATCATGGCGGGGGATCTCAATGCCAAACATCCCGCTTGGAATAGCAGCACGACCTCTACCAGAGGTAGGATCGTGTTCAAACTAGGCGACTCCCTCAATTTCGATATCATCGCTCCGATGTATCCCACTCATTTCCCGGGCGACCCCGCCCAACGTCCTGACGTTCTCGATGTAGCGCTTCTCAAGAATGTAAACCTCCGTTTGCAGTCTATCGAGACGGTACAAGAGCTCGATTCTGACCATCGCCCGGTCATCTTGCACCTGGCCCCCTATTCGGGCCTCCCGCACGACCCCAACCAGCCCCCCCAGACCAAAATAGTCACCGACTGGAGGAAAGTAAGCGAAAGACTGAAATCCACCACGTCTCCCCACTTAGACTCCATCCCCGAGCAAATTATCTCAGTCGCAGACACGACTGGGGCGATCGACTCGTTCACAGAGCACGTTCAATCCGTACTGACGGATTGCTCACGGGAAGTTCCAGTGATGGAAGACCATCGCTGGAAACTGCCCGATGACGTACGTGAACTGGTGACCGAGAAGAACGCTGCCATTCGTGCCTATGACTCTTTTCCCTGCGACGCGAACAAATCCCACATGCGCCATTTACAGCGTGCTGTAAAGAAACGCATAGGGGAATGGCGCTCCGAGGGATGGGATAAGATGATCGGCGAACTCGAGCCCACCCACCACGCCTTCTGGCAGCTCCAGAGGAAGCTCCGCTCCTCTGAAGAGGCCACAGTTCCTCCCCTCACACGCCCCGACAAAACGGTCGCTTTCGAAAATCTCGAAAAGGCCGAATGCCTAGCCGACAGCCTAGAGGCTCAATGCACTCCCAGCTCTCAACCAGTAGACAGAGCGCACCTCGACGAGGTGAACGCTGAAGTCGAACGGAGAGCCTCCCTCCCGCCAGTCGAAGACCCTGATGATCCTCTGCCTCCCGTCACTCCCGACGAAGTGCAAGACATCATAAAAGGGCTCGCAACCCGCAAAGCCCCCGGTTCGGACGGTATCACCAATAGGGTGTACAAACTCCTCCCCGCCCCCCTCATACTGCTCATGACCGCCATCTTCAATGGCGCCCTGAGCAACAACATCTTCCCCCAAATGTGGAAAGAAGCCACAGTCATAGGCATCCCAAAGCCAGGCAAGCCCAAGTCTGAGCCCTCCAGCTACCGCCCCATCAGTCTGCTCAATGTTTTCGGTAAAGTCTACGAGAGGCTTATTTATAAGCGCCTCAAAGACTATGCCGAAGCAAAGAGCCTCATCCCCCCCGAACAGTTCGGTTTTCGCACGAAGCATTCGTGCATCCACCAGCTCCACCGCATAGTCGAGCACATTAGCGCTGCTTTTCAGCGAGGTGCTTCGACAGGCGTCCTGTTCTTCGATATAGCGAAGGCGTTCGACAAGGTCTGGCACAATGGCTTATTATATAAGCTGTACCTGCTAGGTGTGCCAGACCGTCTCGTGCTCATCTTACGAGATTTTCTGTCGGACCGCACTTTCCGCTACCGTATCGAGGGCGCTCTCTCTCCCCCTCACCCCATCCGCGCCGGAGTCCCCCAGGGTTCCGTTCTATCTCCCCTCATTTTCACCCTGTTCACTAGTGACATCCCGAACAGTAAAAAGGCACAGTTGGCGCTCTTCGCCGACGACACTGCCATATACTGTTCGGGTGTCAACCAGTCATCCATAGCTCGAAACCTCCAAACCTCCGCAAGCGCCTTGAGCGATTGGTTCCGGAAATGGAGAATCGAGGTCAACCCCGATAAGAGTCAGGCGGTCATCTTCTCGAAACCGCGCAAACTACCCCCCCCCCTCCCGCGCCCGATCTCTATGTATGGCAAGCCGATCCCCTGGGGAAAGCGAGCCAAATACTTAGGTGTCATCCTAGACCACAACCTCACCTTCAACGAGCACATAAAGACGGCGCGTTCGCGCGCCTCTTTCGCTCTCGGTAGGCTCCACTCCATGATAACTGCCCGCAGCAAATTGTCACTCAAGTGCAAATTGCGCCTCTACACCGCGGTCATCCGTCCCATCATGACCTATGCTTGCGTAGTCTTCGCACACGCCAAGCCGCGATTTCTGCATAAAATGCAAACCCTCCAGAACCGTTTCCTCCGAAAGGTCACGGGAGCCCCCTTCTATGTCCGAAATGTGAATCTGCATCTAGATCTCAGACTCCCCACCATCCAGCAGTTCATGAAACGCCTCTCCAAGCGCTTCTTTGACTCTGCCATAAAGCACCCCAACTCCCTGATTGCGGCGGCCTCCCGATACACTCCCTCCCGCATAAGTAGGATTCGCCGACCAAGGCATACCCTCACTATCCCCGACGACGCCACTACCCTCCTCCAGGAGAGCAGTAAGGCCACGAGTACTCTCAGTCGACAACACAAACACAAGCTCAGACATCCGTCCTTCCGTCCTCGCCGCCGAGGCCCGTCGCGACGTCCCGCACCATCACCGTGCCCGCCCCGACCCTTGCTCGAGCCAGCCCGCGCAGCTGAGCCTGTAGTTTTAAATTCGCCCCTAAACACTAATAATAATACCGATCCAGCCTGTCCCTTGCTGTCCTCTTCCAGCGACGCCCTGAGCCGAGGTCCGAACCCCGCAGGGGGTTACCCTTAGCGCTGTCGCTTAGTTTTTAAGTTATCGTATGCCCTGGCTGGAGGCCTTAATTCGAGGCATCCACAGGAAAGCCCGGTTAAGCAGTAGCCATCCTCATAAAGGATGAACTGCGAGATGCCATAGTTAAAAAAAAAAAAAAAAAAAATGTTTAGTTTTTGGGGGTCAACGATCACTCGTAGTAATCTGTTTTCTTTTGTGTTTTTATAACATAAACGAACGAATTCGATCATCAAAATATGCTCTCTACAATTTACAGTCAAGCACCTAACGGAAAACTCCCTCTTACAGGGATATTGATAATGAATATGTTTGAATAAGCTAACGTAAAACATAATTTTCTTTCTGGACGGAACTCTAAAAAGAAGTCCAGACCAAATCTCGAGGGCAAAATTAAAGTGCTTACAGGAAAACGAAACTCATGTGGTTAGTAATGAATTTTTGATGGCACTAAAATAAAAATGGAATCTCCAAGAAACCTTGGCCTTAGTCTTCAGAAAACAACGGGGACCTTGGATTCCGAAATGTTGAGTACACACGGCTACACATCAAGCTATACATTTCCAGTTTTAGCTGATCTCGCATTGTATAAGTTTTTCGTGCAATCAGAACTCAGCTTATACTGTTTATGTATAGCTTGATGTGTAGCCGTGTGTACATGAGCAAGTGACATTATTTACAAAAAGGTCCTATATAATGTAGTTACTAATGTATATTACTAATAATATTTACAATACAAAAAAAGGGAGGGGAAAGAATCTTAGGGCATCAAAAAATTCGTCCGCATCGTTCTCAACAGGAAAAGTGTCCAAAAGCCTGGCAGCATTGCCACGTTGTATTACTGGTTCTCAGGCCAAAAACTAGGCTTGCCCTCTGGTCACGGGAAAAATCAGCCAACCGCTTGTAAATCTTTGTTTATCTTGTAGTCTTTCAATAGATGTATCTGTTATCACTTTGACAAGATTTCCCCGTAAATTGAAACTTCACTACGGTTAAAACTATTCAACTGTCGCATTGGTCTTAAAAGCAAAACATACATACTTTTCGAGCCGTTTGGGGTTGAAACCCTCGGGTCGTGGGGTCCGAGTGCTCATGGCCTTTTTAAGGAAATTTCAAAACGGCTGGTTGACACTTCCCGTGACCCAAGGGCTGGCTTTTACCTTGGCCAAAGGTTAAGCAATGCCATACAACGTGGTAATGCCGACAGTCTCTTGGGTACATTACCAGTCGACAGCGATGCGTATGAATTTTTCGACGCTATATTTTAGTTTTTGTATAGTTTAATTTTTTTGAGGATTTAATTGAGGATTTAAATTTGTTATTTTTATTAATTAACCCTTTGTAAATAGATGATTGTTTCATATTTTACAATACAATTTGAAACATACAAAGAAAAGAAAGAAAGAAAATGTATATTTTGCGGTAAATATGACGCAAAGAAAAAACAGAAACACAAATTACGAGCTTGACTATACCCGGCTGAGCTTGTCAAAGACCTTTACAATGGTTTCAGAAAAACCAAGGCGCATTGCTGAATAAAGGCTCCTGCAAACAGGCGCGACATGCGACGCGAATCGCACGCGACGCAAAGGCACCGCTAGCGATTCACAGAATGATAATAATTATAAGTAGACAGAAATAATGCGTATGTTTATACTTTTAACTTAATCTATTATGATAAAAAAGTTTAAAATTGATGGCCGTGACTCCTATGGTATAATGCCATAGTAGGTAGTACCAGTGGAGCCTTTACTTGTTAGGTAGGTACATATTGATTGCACCAGTATGATTTTTTCCCTCTTCTTGACCAACCTTTGTTTTATGTTTAGCTCAGGAAAGATGACCGTTATAATAAACTTAAATAACCTTGAAATAGTACAATGATGGCCCAGTAGATCGTATGTTCAAACAGACGGGCACTTTACTTTGTGTAAATTATTTCATCACAACTGCTCTCAAAACGGTGAAGGAAAACATGGGGATATCCTAGAACCAATAAATCGAAACCCTTTGAACGCATCGAACCCTGACTGGGCCCGTTTGGTGGATTACGGCCCCTTCCCTCTAAGGAGGTCTGTGACCCAGCAGTGGGAACGTTATAGGCTGATTATGTTATTAGTTAAGTAGCTATCAGTGGCAGTCTTCATCCGAGAAGGAATGGTTTACCTACTGGAAGATAAAAGAGCCTGTAAATGTTTATGATTAGCCAACATGTTGACTAATGGTAAATAATGACCACATTCTGTAGTAATCTGAGCTTATGATGCTTATAAAGATAAATTAAATTACGTAAACGAGTCCTTAGTCTTTTTTTTTTAAATTTGGGTAGAATTATATTGTAGTGTTATATTTGTTGTATGTGTTGTTGTCACTTATCGACAACACAAAACATCTTTTAATGGTCCTCTTAAGTGGTAAAACAAAGGCCTTTCTCTGAGTAGTCTTATGACTTACCAGCTTCTGGCCGCGGCTTCGCCCGCATGGATGTTGGAAGTTATCCCACGGGAACGTGCTACCGGGAGAAAAAGTAACCTATGTCCTTCCCCAGGATGCCATCTATCTCATGCAAATTTTTCTCGAAATCTGTTCAGAGGTTAAGGCATGAAAAGGCATCTCACAGAAAAATAGAGTTACTTTCGAATTTATAATCTCTAATATATAAAATTCTCGTGTCACAATGTTAGTTACCATACTCCTCCGAAACGGCTTGACCGATTTTTATGAAATTTTATATGCATATTCAGTTGGTCTGAGAATCGGCTACTATCTATTTTTCATACCCCTAAATCAAAACTTACGCGGGTGAAACCGCGGGGCGCAGCTAGTATTAGTTTAGATTAGTAGTCATAAAGTACAAGTTTTTTATTTCATGTTTTCTTTCACGAGAATTGAGTGATACCTTGGAAAGTCCTAAATATCATTGGTAACAGACAGTGCAGCTGTACAAATTCTATAGGGCCAAGGCAAAGTGACATTCTATCAGCGATAACGACATAGGTCAAGGTCAGGTAATCGCTCCATGTAAAATACTGGTATTTGACTGCATCCAGATAGACTTGAAGCAGACCCTAAAGAAGTTGAGAAAAGCGATTGATGGTTTTGTCCTGGTCTCCAAGATACAGGCGCCGCCGCTTAGTTTGGGGACAGCCGTAAAGATCCAAATGATGATCGCTAACAGCTACAGACCGACATTAAGTTAATTATAAGGTAATACTTGTAACATTGGCTCAATAAAAGTTATTATTGACATAGGGTACCAAACAGCTTATGTCAATCCTGCTGAAAGTCATTTTTGAAAAACAAAACGCTTTGAAAACGATTGTCACTTGTTAAGGTCCTCTGCGGGATAATTGCGTCACACACTAACAGTAGACATAGATTTAATTTTGACAGTTGAATAACATTCATTGCGTTATTTACATTGCTGAGCAGACATTTTTCTCGGACATATGAAGCAATGAATTAGTAATATCCTTTAAAATTATTCAGACTGTGATTGATATTGTGTTTCCCAATTAGCGTGCTGGTTTGGATAACAGAAGGGTACCGATAGCCTCGATAACTGGTATGTTTTATGGTTTTATTTAATCTAAACTAATATTATACAGACAAAGGATTACATTTTTGTACGTGACTCTTTCACGCTAAAACAGCTGAACGGATTTGGATTAAATTTGGCACATGGGTAGATCACGACCTGGATTAAGACATACGATTCTTTTCATCCCGATATTCTCACGGGATCGAGACTTATACGGGTGAAACCACGGAGCGCAACTGGTTGATAATAAACCAGTAGTTAAATGGGTAACAATTAATGTTTGTTACAGTAATTGGACAGTGCATATTTGACAGTGCTATTTTTACACAGTTTTTGTGGTGCTTTATGTGTATTTTCGAGTCAAATTTAATGGTTTTTAATACCTCGTATGTTAGAATAAGAATTTGTTCATAATTTATTAACGGTTTTCCCTAATCTTATCTTATTAACTAACTTAAAGTTACGTTATTATCAACTAGGAAAAAATAGAAAATTTTTGGTAATAAAAGTGTTTTCTTTTTTGATAATAAATAATAAGTAAGGAAAGTGTTGAATGTGCCTTTATTATCAAATCAGAATAAAAAACGATTCACTCAGGTCTCGAAGAAAACTTGTGTGTTGTTTCCAACAAATCTCAACCTGGCAATCCAACCTAGGATCCCATTCTCAGAGGTCACAGTTGCCATCACAAAACTTATCACATCAGGATACGATAATAATGATATCTCAACTTGTATCGCTTTTCATTCAAGAATGGTCAACATCACATAGGTAGATAGCTATAAACACAGAATTTGCATCACTATGTACCATATCAGAAACGTATAATCAGCTTGAATATAACCAACGCGCTGTAACAAAGACCTCGTCCTACAAACGATGTTTTTCAAAGAAAAAATATCAGTTAACTAATCACATTATTTTTTCAAAGTTTTTTTTACTACTTCTCGTAAACTTTTCTTCAATTAGAGTATCACTTGGTAAACACCGAACAAGGTCAATAGTATAAAGACTAAACATTACCCAGCCAGATTTAGGAGTCCGTCCTATGCATGATTTGCTTCTAGCACAATGGAATTCACCACACGGTCGGGTCACCACTGCCATATAAAAATTAATTTTTAAATTAAATTTAGAACACAATCGCGCGCATGCGCTTTACACGTAACACTGAACTGACTCGGAAGGTGCGCTCGAGTGATGCGCGATTATGTCGATATTATTTTTATAGTGACGAGGTGTTTCGTGAGTTATGTTTGCTTTTATTGAGCTGTTAATATTAATGGGTCACGGTTTGTAGTAATAGTAAAATTTTATTACCCGGTAATTACTATTGGATTATTTTTGAGTCTATTTTTATATTTTATCTCATCTTCAAAGGAATATTATTTTTTACTGTCAAGTTAGCTATGTTAGAATATTTTTACGGTGTCCTAAAGGAACAAACTGCTCATAATACTGTTCATAAACTTGTACTTATAAATTATGTGATCTTAAGTTAAATATTCTACATTTACTTATATTATATTATTTAGTTTTTTTTTTTTGGCGTACGTATATAATGGTTTTATTATATTCTATTGTAATGTAAACAAATGTTTACGAATAATTTTAAATAAAAACTCACAACCATAAAGAAAGGTAAAAGTCTTCAGAGGTACTTACAAAATTAATGTCGACTATCCCCAACACTAGTTGCGTCAGAGCATGCTACGGTACACCGCGCACAACACTACTCAGTTATGGAAATTAACTTCGGACTGGAAAAATAAAAACACGGAGTAATTACCATCGATATGGTCACTGAACATCACTATATCTTGAAAGGGTCTTCATATTGTTAAATTAACTATGTTTAGAAACTTTCTGTCTACTTCCGGACAAAGAGAATCTAGACTTTATTCTTGTATCTAGTCTGAGTTACGTACAGACGCCAGCACATCAACCTACTACAATCTGTCAAATTTCTTTAATATATTTTCAACTTTATCACTACATAATAGGGTTCAAGGTTGATTGGGAAAATTTGACAGTTTGGTGTACCTTGATGTGCTGGCGTCTGTACCTACCTGCTTTGATTTAACTACTGAGGTGGGAGTGGTGGGGGGTGTAAGTTTATTCATGTAGGAGATGAGGTACCTCCTACATGAATGAGCTAGTTTTAAAAAGAAAACGTTATGTATTGAACGCCTTATTATAGT
The DNA here is from genome assembly GCA_963669345.1 of Gortyna flavago. Taxonomy (NCBI): domain Eukaryota; kingdom Metazoa; phylum Arthropoda; class Insecta; order Lepidoptera; family Noctuidae; genus Gortyna; species Gortyna flavago. The sequence goes on from OY770129.1 coordinate 16,675,754, forward strand.
TTCTTAAACGTGTTGTAAATTAATTATTTTTATATTATATACGATCTACGCACCTACCCATGAACATATTATATTCTTTATTATAGAGAACCTTTTGTTTTTTTTTTTTTAAGGATGGGAAATCATCCAATGACCCCTCCCGCTCTGGGTGGAGCGGAAGGGAGTGTCAAACTCTTACTGACTAAAACCCATCCGTGTTCCTTCCTTAGCCCTTTATGTTCCGGGGCAGCGGTAACCCTTTCGGACAATCCCGCTGCCCCGGCAGGCTTCGGCCCTAACGGGCCCCTCTATGTCTGCTGACATCTCTTTGAGGCGCGCGTGGAACACATACGCGCCGTCCGGCACGGGCCTGGTCCTGATCGGACGGCGAGCTACCCATTACTCGCCGTCCGCAGGCCCGCGCCTACGGTGGCCGGGAGTCGTCACGCGGCTCCCGACGCCCGGAGCGTCTACCGCGGCGGCTGGGACGGGCGGCCCTCTCGGCTCTCTCCCTCTCCCATCCCGCCACCTCCTTCGCTAGCATGACTGCTTCGCAGAAGGAGGTGACTGCCTCCCACTCCCTCTCGCCCCGGATCATGGCTTGGACCAGGGCCGGGCGCGAGAGGTCGCCGCCGCTGCCGATCGCCTCTACGAGGACACGGCGGTGCTCTGCCCAAGCGGGACAGACCTCCACCGTGTGCACCACCGTGTCCTCTGGGCGATCCTCGCAGTGGTGACACCCGGGCGTTTCCTCCCGCCTGATTATGTGCAGGAACCTCCCGAAACATCCGTGTCCGGTGAGGACCTGCGTCAGGCGGTAGGTGAGGGCGCCGTGACGCCTCTCTAGCCACTCCTCAAAGAGGGGCCTTACCGCCGCTATCGCGGCGTGCCCTATTATTATAGAGAACCTGCACCTATTTTAGTCGGTTTCATATTTTACCCGCAAATTAAGCAGGAACTACTGAACTCATTTCATAAATTGTAGTGGGTCGATTGCATTATGCTGAAATATAAGTACGGTAGATGTCAATGAGTTTTTTCCTAAGAATTTTTAGGTCGCATATTGTTCCCACTGCTGGGACACAGGCCTTCTCTTGTTAAGAGGGAGCTGGTTGGTCTTCGAATGTTTTGTTCTAGCACATGCCGGTTTCCTCACAATTTTTTCCTTCGCCGTTTTGAGAGCATTAGAGATGATAATTATAATTTACACAAAGTAAAGTGCCTGTCCGGGTTCGCATGACCCACGACCCACACCTCGTAAGTAGCGGCCGCTACCACTTGGCCATCACAGCTCCAGATACCATTTTCAGGTAGTTAAACAAAAATTAATAGAATACGCAAGAAAAATAATCATTGGAACGTGTCTATGAAATTCAGTTTCCAGAAGACCACGTTTCATTTATTGCTTAAAAGAAATATGTGCTTCATTTAAGTAGTTACTCATTTATAATTATTACTTGTTTTACTTAGCCAGGTACCAGCCCCTCATACCGAGCCAACCGAAGTGTGATGTCCATTTGTAACCTTGTAAATAGTTGTAAACACCGTTTGGCACTATAATCTTTTGGTTTTTGCTTCTTCAATTACGTATGCCAATTACTGACGACCTCACGAATACACGTAGGTACAGTTATTATAGTTTTTTTTTTACGAATTCGATTAAACTTTTGCAATATCAATTTTTTTGCAATGTCAGAATAGGATTTAATTGTTATACTATTTGCATATTATGATTGTTATGATGCAGTGGCATGCACAACTCGTGTGTTAAATAATAACTGAATGTATGCATTGTTCTCGTTATTAAGGAAACACGCAACTTGCATCAATATACTATTACTGCTTTTCTGCTAATCGAAGGTCGAAGGCTAAACTTGGGAATTCGAACTCATGCAGGCCAATATCATGTCGGAGGAGTGTGACAAACTGCGCAAGCCTTACAGCGTCGTTGCAAAAACACCGTGTGGTTTTAGTCAGTATGAGTCTGACAGACCCCAGGGTGGAAGAAATCTATGAGGATTTACGCACGCAAAGAAAAAGCAAAATAAGGTGCATCAATTTAGAGCTCAGTACTACAATGCGTATTAAGTGATATGATTCTGGTGAACCAACGCATGGTTATACTATTGCAATGGTTTTACTGACGTTTGTGGTAGGTACGCTGCATGACTAATTTGTCAATTGTTCAAGCTACACTACTCACCAAGCGTGGTTGGCTTCGGCCGAAATATCTTCCATTTTAGAAGAAGACTTTTAAATTTTAACTTATTACTTACAGTCATAAAAAAACCACTTGATGAAACACTTGAGTATGTCAACATCCTGTTGTAAAATGACGGAAACCAGCCATTTACGACAGGTTTTCCGTACTAAAGAGGTACTTAGATCTGGTGAGTCTAAGCATAGTCAAAAATTTTAAGGTGATTTTGTTTTCTGGAGTTTTACCTATAGCATAATTATTATCCTATAATATTTCCACTACTCGAACACAGGCCTGTTCTCTGTGAGAGGGAGAGGGCTGTAATCTACCACGCGGGCCCAGTGAGAGTTGGTAGATGTCACACGTCTTCGAATTTTTGGTTCTAGAACATGCCGGTTTCCTCAAGCTGTTTTTCATCACCGTTTTGAGAGCAGTGGTGATGAAATAGTTTACACAAAGTAAAGTGCATGCTTGAGTTCGAACCCATGAACTACACTCGTAAGTCACGGATGTTATCTGGTTACTGGACCACCACTGCTCTGTATTTTATCTATATGTAGCTGAAACTATTCTCTAAACCAAGCTTCTTTTTATTTGTTTTCTATTATGGTATCCAATAGTTTAAAAAAGTATTCATGAATTAATTGAAATGTTTTTAAAACTTTTTGTCTCTGCTAAATTATTCAAAGCGACATAGTGTAAAAAAGCATTAGAATAGTCAGTTAAAATATATTTAAATTCGCAGGTTTTCGTCGAGTTTTTCTTATATTTTTTGCGTATTATTTTACAGCGGTTTGTAATTTGTGGGAACATTGACCGTCGCAAAAACGAAGTCATTTTAATGAACGCTTTGAGAGTTAATTTAATTTTACACTAATTAATAGTATGAATGAACTTAAAGTCAGATCTTCATTTATGATAACAAAGAACTAAATTATTTTAGTAGTTAACCGAAAATATAAAATACATCTTTCGTTCAAGATTTTAACACGAATGGAACCCCCGATTGTAAATGGTCACAGCCTCGTAATCTGCATTATCAGAGGTACGGTCGAACAAGCTATTTGGTATACAGGCAGCTAACTTGCAACTACTTTTAAACAATGGTGTGAGTGTGCTGAGTAGTCAATTATTTTACACCACTCTATTAAGGATGCCATAAGCTGAAAAAGTTATACCGCACAAAATAAAACTAAATATTGGCAGTGTAGTGGAAAGATGAATATTTTTGACTGTATACCAAATAGCTTGTTCGACTGTACCACAGGTGTGTTGCCATCCCAGAGACAAAGTCTTCTTCCTAACGTTTTCTTCAATCAAATTTAAGTGGCAGCGGGCTAAATGCGTAAAACACAATCAGTAGTAATGGGCTTCATTTTTACAGTTCAACAACATACATTGCGTTGTTGACGTCGTTCAGCAGACACATTTTTCGAACATAATATAAAATATGAAGTAATTGATTGAAAAAAGATTTAGATTAATAGAGTGCAGGTCCAAATTGCTCGCAGAATAGACGGCCACGTTCAAGAAGACGTAGCGTTGGAAGGCCTCCCACAAAGTGGACCGATGAGTGATGACCTTATAAAGGCCTCAGGAATCCGCTGGATGCGGGAATTATAGAACCGGTCGAAGTGGTGATGCTTGGAGGAGGCCCATGTCCAGCAGTGGACATCTTTCGGCTAAAATGATGACGTCTTGTTCAGTTCAAAAGTCGTCAGGAAAAAAAAATAGCATTCTCAAGTGACTTCAAAATCTGACGATCTATTCAGACTGACACGCGATGAGCATTTGAGCAAGCGTCATGATTAATGTTTCTGCATTCTCACTATGAGAACCGGCCATTATACATGCCAGCATTACTATTGTTATGGTATATTATGTGAAGACATTGACATTGACATTTACTACGTTTTATTTTTAATTTATTTTTTACACACTTCTTTGACATAATGTTTTTATTATTTGACATTATATACAGATAATTCAAATTTTTCCCCTCTTTATTAGTGGTTGTAATTGCAATCATATCACTTGGTTTTAGTAGGTTTTTATATTTTATTTATTATTTTGATTTATCCTTTTGATTCTTCTTATTTTGTAAATGTGCGGACTTTGTAGGCCTTGTAGACTAATCTGTAGACCACATTTTATTTTATCAAGGAACTGCATTACTAGTACCTGGTACTTGTTGACAGGCCTACGCTGTCCTTCCATACCTACTGTAATTTGAAAACATTGTAAAAGCCAACTATTTTAAAAGAGGTTCTTCTCCATAGGAAACGACCAATTGGAACCGTGCAACTAGCTTCTGACGTTTCATAAGTGCCCATGTAGGTTTATGTGAAATAAAATATTTTGATTTTGGTTGTCTAAACAATCTCATTGTTCTATAACAAGTTTGATGACGTATCTCTCTTGTCCTAGTTTTAGCTTAGGTATCTATTATTACGAGTATTATAATATGATTACCTAAGATTAACACGCGATATCTCGTAATTCGTTCAGAAGTAGTAATTATGCTTAATAACCTTTTAACCAGTATATACAGATTGTTTACTTCATGTAGAGTGTCGACTCTACATCTGACTCTATACAAGATACGATTAAAATAAATCAGCGCTGATATTGACGGTGTGACCTTATCATCTGAAATATCATGTCACCAGGGATTATTCGGATTTCAACAGCAATCGCTCAGCGATAACACTGTTGCACGCTGTACCTAAACGTGTTGTTGCAAGCATCGTCAATATGAAAAGATACACACACGCACACACTCTCACATACACACACACACATGCACACACACACTCTATTTTAGGATATATCATAAGTTTTTTTTTCTTTTATTGATTATAGTTCAAGTCTTATTTTGTTTAATGTTAGATTTTACTTATAAATTCTATTATCTTTTGTTACACCACTTTTACCATTTTATAATTTTGTTATTGAAGAGCGGGGCCTCCTAGTACAGGTATAAAGGAGGTCCCTATGTAAGATTTACTGTAAAAGTTGCACAAGTTACTGCAATAAACTATTTGCATTTTTTGTAGTGCATTCACACTTGATTTAAGCCGATAACCGGGCCAAATTTTAAAGTATAGTATGCTGGAATACCTACAGTCTACTACGCTATTTCGTTTTTTTTCAAAATGGCGGCCACTTATGAAACCTATATAAATCGATAGCTGTCCTCAATGCAAACCGAAAACTTGTGTACATCTTGTTGCATTGATGTTTGGAATAATCCCTCTGAATATTTCGATAATTATTTTAATAATTATATTAAGCTAAAATATTAATTGCAGTGGTAGAATGTCTTCTGTTATGGCTAGTTATAAGCCTGCTAGGATTCCTTTACAAATAAATTGCTTTGCAAATTAGTTACTATGCACGTATTCTGCTATTTACTTAGTCAATTCATCCTAAGCAAAAGCCACTGTGGCCACTTCTTCTATGAAAAATAAAAAGACCTTGAATAGTGTTTTCCTTTTAATCTCAGACTTTATCACCAAGATGACTAGCCGTCGGATAAAATATTGCCAGTAGTTTAGCCAATAATTTACTGCCATGTGTGCTTATGTAATCACAATGTTTTACAATCCACTTACAACCTATTACAATGTAACTGATAATTTGAGCAGTGATGGCTCAGTGGTAATGGCCACGACTTACGTGTTGAAGGTTCGAACCCAAGCAGGCACTTTGTGTGAATTATTTCAGTACCACTGCTCTCAAAACGGTGAAGGAAAACATCGTGAGGAAACCGGCATTTTCTTAAAATAATATTAAGTACAAATATATAAAAAGGAGGGGAAATAATGAAAGTGCATCAAAAAATTCGTCCGCGTAGCTGTCAATTAGACAAGGGCCCAAAAGGTTGGCAGCATTGCCACATTGTATGGCAACGCTGATTCTTTGGCTAAAATATAGTAAATCCACGTGAAGAGTCGACCAACCACTTAATGATTAGAGATTAAATTAAGAGTAGTTGATATTGATACCTAAGAGGGTGAAGACTAATTGGTGATAGAGATGTATTGAAAAAAGACATGGCTGCGCCGCCATTAAATATATAAATTGCGTTAAAAGTAAAGAGGATGATTGCGATCAGCGTTTATTGTCAACAAAATTGTGCATAGTTCAATGTTCAATCCAACGTTTATTTTTCGATCTATTCAGGCTATGAATTTTGTTATTGATGGCAAATGAAACACGCTAAATTCCTAACATTCAGTGCTAAACCATTTAGCACAATACTCGCTTGTGTACAACATCACATTTTCGGATCAAAACAAAGAAATAAACACAATAAATATTTACTGTCAGGATTTCCAGAACATAAACGCGCGCGTTTGCGTTTGAACATTTTTTCGTATGCGATGATAATACAATAGAATCTACAAACAGCTACTGCGTGACTCACAAATAAGACATAACGTGGTGTGTAATGCTATGTTAATCATCTGTGCAAATATTTGTGTCGTAAAGTGTAATGCTGAAAAGATTTTGTTCCTATAATCCGATTACGTTGAAGCTAGAAGGTTGAGTTATGATTTCATTTGTTAATAGATGTAAGTTACAAAAACCATTTATTTAGATGAAGCACTTTTGAATTGCCAAGGGGTTGGTCAGTCACCAAGCTAATTGCCCATTCCAAAAGCGTAGTAAGTTCATAAGGAGAAGAACAGGCAAGAAACTCCACGGACACTCTTATAATAGCTGAATGGTGCTGATCTATGAGTCATGTTCGTGAACGGGCGCCGTCAGTTGGGGATGGTCATCACTTAGCTGCCTCTGCTTATTTTTAATTATTTTATTTTTGGAATGTTGTTTTGTTAAGTATCTACTATTTGCTGTACCTACTCTGGACGCTTTTAACGCTTACGTCTTTTTTTATACATCGTTCTCACATTTAATTATAAATTCAACGTTAATAATGTAACTAACATTTTTGTAAAATATAATTTAAAAGAGTGTCCATGGAGTTTCTTGCCTGTTCTTCTCCATAAGTACCTACGCTTTGGAATGGGCAACTAGCTTCATATTTTCTGAATGACCGACTTCTTGACAATTCAAAAGTGCCTGTAAATGGTTTAATTGAAATAAATGCTTTGAGTTTGAATAAAAATATAGGTTACATCATTCAAATTTGAAATTGTACATGTAATAACGATGAAAAAATACGTGTACGTTATAAGCGTCCATAGTAAAACTATATAAAATAATAAAAAAATAAGTCGTGGCAGCCCGACTGACGGCGCCCGTTCTCGAACATGACGTATGAATCAGCACCATTCAGCTCAACCATTTTGAAGGAAACTTTATGATCCAACACCACGCCACCACCAGAGCAACATATGAGTGAGCATGACACATTCTCAACCGCCAAGGCACATTCACGTCAATAGAAAACGTACCCAGTAAATAGAACTTTACGAGTATAGTATGTACAAAAACAATGTTAATTGCATAACACATAAGTAAGTACACTTATGTGTTATGCAATTAACATTGTTTTCTTTGAATTTATACAATGCAAGGATAGTTTTTACGATCTTCAGCAGGTCCAACAATATTTTCAATTGCTAATTAATTAGTTTATGCCCCGCGATATCGTTCGCGTGGAAGACGTAAAGATCGTAAGAGACCTGCATATACTACCTAATGGCACAACACTGATACACTGACTGTTGCTTTCTTACAGATTATTACTAAATAGTAAATAACAGGAGATTGTAAACATACTGGATTACTCATTCACAGTCACCTAACCATAGATATTTATTTTCATTACAATTTATTTGAGACTTTTTGTTAGAATACTGCTCAGAAAATCGGGTTATATTTCAATCATGATTCAAAAGACACTTAGCGCCATCTAGAGTTCTACAGCAATTTTTACCGTGGAAAACTATTGTTCTTTTCCTCGGGAACAGTTTTTTTTTTTTCTGGACGAAATGTACCCTATGTCCTTTTCTATACTCCTGATAACGTAGGTATATGCAAAATTTCATGATCCGATCATCATGTTTTGCATATACCAACGTTGTATCGTTCAGTGGTATAACAAACAAACTTACTTTCGCATTTATAATATTAGTTAGGATTATAATCTGGTTAAGCAAGAACAGTGTGTTACCAACAACGCTATTAGGCTATAGACGCCAAAACTCATCCTGGGTTGAATATAGTGTCGTACACAATGTCAGGTGGACCTAATGATTACAAGAGCGGCTACAGAGCAAGATATTACAACGGGGATTTGGAAAACAACCTCTGTGGTAGGGGCGAGCCTATTTGAATACAATAATTGGCTGTAGTTCACCTCTAGGCCTCTGCTCTATCTCTTTGTTATAACAAGCATGATCCTTTTCTTTAGCATTATAGCTAGGATTACTCTCAGAGTTCGATTGTAAGAAAATTATCATAATACACTATGCTTATCGAATGTGTGTGTGTGGCTCGATAGAGGCATTTGATGAGGAGGGAGGAAACGCTTGTGACTAAAAGAGTTACGAACATAAATGTTGATGAATGGAGGGGGAGAGGAAGGCCAAAGAATGAAGATGATGATAGCTGACTGTTGACGGTAGATAATGTAGGAAGAACACGTGTTGCGCCGACCCCAAGTTACATAAAACAAGGACAGAATTGATAACCCTGTGTGTGATAGTAAAAAATTTCTGCCAAGTTCTGACTAACGGTACACATTTAAATATCTGTTCTTGCGAAACTCCCGAGAAGCAAACGTGCAGTTACACACGATTACTTGTACCTAATTCGACGAATATCCATCAGGAGTTGATAAGGGGCCTAAAATGCAACAAATTTAACCGATGTATGGCCAAAATTCAGAAGTTTTCGAGATATTTTAATTTTAAAGGGTTTTTCAATATAACGACGCTTCGATATAACTGCTTGAAACGTCATTGAGTTAGACACCTCGATGACATCAGAGAGAGGATGACGTTAAGTAACAGCAAATATTTGCAGCAAGAGTGCAACAGGGTGAGCGACGAAGCGTAAAGTGAGCAGTCTAGAAGGTGGCAAGTTAATTCGAGCGTGGAGTGTGAATGCGAATAATCATGGTAGGAAAAAACCTATTGTCTAGTCTGCAAAAATATAGGTCATCCTACGAGAGATGACAAAAATAAAGGAAAAAATAAAGTAAAAAGTTTATTGTCACAAGAAGCATTCACAATTTGGTACATAGATACAATATTTATTAATTTTTACTTATGATGCTGAAACTGGTAGGTACCCAAACTAAGTCAGGTCTAATAGGTGTTAAGTGTACATAAATGGAAACTATATGTCTATAACTATATAAACCTAGGTATGTTTTTTTTTTACTTTTTCTTCTCCTTACTTATTCTGATGGCAGACACTCCGTATTGCATAGCAACTTTATAGAAAACCCTCCTCCTCTCCATATGTACTTATCGTAAATAAGTATTTTTTATTGAACTGTGCAATTACTTCGACTATAGGTAATGTTGTGAATGTCTTTCTCAAATAAATAAATATAAGTGAACAACGGGCATGGTTTTCTTAAATAAACAAATAAAAGTGTACATCGAGCGTAGATCTGCGTTTAGGCTTAATTAGCCTATCGCAACTAGGATTTTGCCAAGCTTGTTTATTATAACTCGTAGCACTTACTTTGCAGGCACTCAAAGCGTGTCAACATGTTATTTGCTCTTATAACTACAGCATAAAATACAAAACCTTCAACGAATGCACTTTGATAAGAACCTGAAATGGTTTAATCAAGCTCGCTCCCTCGCATGACACATAGGTATAAAGCTAAAAGTCCAATCTTAGCACTAAATATAAGAAGTTTAGTGCTAAGTCTAACTTATTATCGACTTAGAGGCAATGTACACGCGATAGTGTTATAATGTCGCGATAATGCTGTTAGTAATGTAATTAGTGGCACAACTTTAGAGTTCGTAAATTGAAAAAAAGAGAAAGGTCAAAGAAAATATGGATGGATTGTGTGAGGAATGATATATTTATATTTTATCCTCACACTGGAACGCCATATTATAGCAATTACACCAACGTGCAACGGAGTAAAAAATAATTCCATGTAGGTACTGCTTTCCATTCATCCTGTGCGCGGTGGACAAAGCGGCGATGGATCACGCACGCTCACGCAGGCGCAACGTCAAGACAATCGCCATAGCCCCATCACTCCTTCCACATAGCGCACATTCTTTGCGAATTTTTAAAACTCAATGAATTTTTCAAGATGTAATAAGTTGTAATATAGAAGTAATAAAAAAAAAATATATATGAATGAGAAGGGAGTGAATGATAGCGTGAAGGTTGACAGGGGAGAATGTAAGAAGAAAATGTGTTGCGCCGAGCCCAAGTAGCATGGGATAAGGGCAAAAAGATGATGATGATTCAATCAATCAATCAACTCAGCCTATTGCAGTCCACTGCTGGACATTGGCCTCTCCCACCCTGCGCCACAACACCCTGTCCTCCGCCTTTAGCATCCAGTCTATCCCCAGTCACTTCTGGTCGTCCGTCCATCTAGCAGGGGGCGTCCCACACTACGCTTGCGGAAACGCGGTCTTCACTCCAGGACTCTTCTGCTTGGCATGGCCAGCCCACTGCCACTTCAGTTTGCTTACTCTGCAAGCTATGTCTGATGATTGGAGTTTATAAAATGCTGGTGGTGACTGATTATTTTCAAACTTAAAGCATATATTTCAATTAAACCATTGACAAGCACTTTTATTGAAAAAAAATGACAAAAAATGTTGTGAAGATTATTTGAGTGCATTAGGTACTCATTATAGGATCAAAAGGTGGGACCTAGTCTTACTAGTAATAAGGAAAGAATTTGTAATTAATTATCAGTTTGGTATCCTTAAACATGAAAAAAAAAATATACATACATCAAACATCTGACATCATTATATTTACATCAAAAATCTGACATTCAAAATTAACTCAAAAACTACTACAAAGAGTTTGATCATCGTTTTTATATAAACTATTAATAAAGGCTGCTTTTATCTCTCACATCTTAAACTCATAGTATTTTATAAAACATACACAAGTATGTACAAATCACAGTTAAACAACAACACAAACAACAAACTGTCAAACACAAACCAAACAAACAAACACAATGCGCAAACTGTCAATTAGCAAGCTTTCAAATCTATCAATTTTATCATTGCTGTTACAAAAACCCTATAAAAAAAAGCAAGTCAAGTCTCACATAAAAAATGTTTGTATCGTAAGTTCCAAATACAGAATAGTCAACAATATCATCACACCGCGTGACCTCAATGACCTCGTCACGGTCGAGCACAATGTTTGACCTCGGAATCTCCCGTGACATTACGCGTGACCATTGAACCGACTTCCCGTTTCTGGATATTAGGTGTGTCTATAAGATATTACACGCCTTTTTACCGAAATATTCCGTGACAATTTGGCATAAAATTACTCGCCATTTTGCTGGTTTTGTCGCAGTAAATACTCCAAGAGATCTAATAACCATTACTACTTATTTATGTTAGGTTAGCATATTTTAATCACCATTATCTACCTATATTTTTCCCCAACTATATTGGGGTTGGCTTCCAGCATAACCTAATGCAGCTGAATACCCATATTTTACATGAAGCGACTGCCTATCTGACCTCCACAAACCAGTTACTGGGTAACACGATACTTAGCTTACTTACAAGTTAGGGTATTTTAATGTTTTTCTTGTTTTAGGTACTTTAATGTTTTTAATGGGTATTGTAAGTTCATCAAGTATAAGTTGTTATTTGTTAGTTGATATAACTCGTACCTACGAGTATATCACAATAATATCAGTTACCGCACCAGAATACACAGAAGCAACACGTTACTATAATATGTTACTAAACCAAAAACAATATCCGATTCCTAAGTTCAGTTAAAAATAACATAGCTGCTTAAAGAATAGTGATCGGCTTTTCAAGTACTTAAAGATTTTGAACAGTCAAAATGTTTCCACAGCTCAAGTTTGTCCGAATAGTAGAAATACAGCGACCAACCTGACTTGAATCAAAATCAAAACTTCAATACCAATACACTACCACTTCTCGACACCTTGTGCAGCAAACATAGAAAGAAAAACTCATTTCCAATTCTCAGCACACACCATAAATCCTTCATACGCCAATACTCGCGAAACATAGTGCACAGTTTTAAAAAATCGCCCCAACTAACGTCCAGGGAAAGTAAGGTACCACACCTGAATACAAATTTTATAACGTTGATTCACGACAACCTCCCAATCCAATCGGAAACTTTCCTTAGGGGGATAACCCTTGGATTTAATCCATTGGTAATACGAAAATTGATGTAAAAGCCTTAGCCGCACCGTTCCTGAACACGACAACCCACGATCCATACAAAGTGTACAGCACAGAAAGATTTTCAGATTTTCTTGGAGAATCACTGCGTCGACACGGCTCGTGCCAAAATGTGGCGTGTTACGAACCCAAAAAGGTTTCAATTCAATTGGTTTACGAGATTATTGGAAGCAATTCCGTTCAGAAAGAAGTATGGGACGTGACGGGAATTCTGAGGGCTGGGGGCAAACGTGGACGCTGGAGGGCTCCTATCGACAGTTTATTTACCTTTTTTATAAAAATCTACGGCTCGAGTGGAGTTTAATCCATACTACCCATACTAATATTATATCTGTCTGTCTGTCTGTATGTTACCTTTTCACGCCTAAACCACTGAACGGATTTCGATAAAATTTGGCAGAGATATAGATTGCACCCCGGGGAAGGACATATAGGATAGATTTTATTGACATTCCTCGCGGGCGGAAGCTAGTTATTCATAAATGGTTTCCTGTCTCAGAAGTCTTAAGTGGTTTTTCTCTGTATAATCAATATTAGTTGTAATTAATTTCTGCTTTACCTTACGAAGTCTACCAAGCAGAGAGTTCGATCGTATCTGTCAAGTTAAGCCACAATTCTCGCGGTTATTCCTTGGTTGGGTGACTACTTTCTCTCTACATGAAATATCAGCTTTTCTCCTTTTCACCACTCCATTTGAACCAGAAATATATTACCTTATTTACAACCCACCACACAGGAAGCACTATTTATGTAAAATGAATAAAGCTCTGCGGATTTTAGTTTCAACCGGATGTCCGGTTTCCGGTTGTTCGGCGAAAATGTCTGTAGCATCTCTAATTAATATTTTAAAACCTAGGTATATTAAATTATAATGTATTGTAGCTGGTATGAACTGCGCGTTAATGTAAAACAAGAGCTTATGTGCTGTGAGGCAATATGAAAATAAGAGCAATTCTCACTAAATTTCTATTTGTAAGAAGGAATACAAAAAAGTTTCTAATATTTTTAACATTCCCCTTGTGTGCTTTTCCAAACGATTAGGAGGGAGAAGGAGCATTCATTTCATCTACATAAATATCGTACGTGTGCATACACCCTTCGTTTTAGATATTGATAGCCGTAAAAGTCCTTTGCCAAATCGATTTTGAAAATATTTCACTGAAAAAGACCAGGGTGCTCTTTTTTTAATAATTCAGTAGGGGTTTACAGACTACATATGTAACAGGTTTCAGCAAGTTAACCGTACCATGTTCTATATATGTTCAACCAGTTCCAGATAAATAACTTAAACAAATTATTAAGCAAACATGTTTCAAAGAAAACAGGCTTCACATTCCGTTTAATTAAACCCCTTCATAAAGAAAATGAAGTTCACAGCCAGCCCGCAAATCTCACCTACGCTACGTTCTGAGCCAAACCGAAGGTAATTCGAAGAACGCCGGGGCAATTCCGATTTGATTTATCATTGTTCTTGGCCGATAAATCAGGGGTACAATAGGGCTCCAGGCACGGGCTGAACGTGGAAACTTCTATTAATTCTCCTTAGAGCAATCTCCAAGTTACCACACAATGGAGTTTGAGACAATACCTCTCAAACGTGAGATGCTATCATGTGATAGTAGCAGTTTGTTTTGGGATCGATAATGTATAATAGTTGTTAATAGTTTCGTAGTCTGTGGGCGATTCTTTTTGTTTTAATTTATGGGGTTCTTTGCAGGCCAGTAGTAACTTGGTCAGGGGTAACTCATAGATGCCGTAAATAAATGCCATAGGTGCCGTAAATTGACTTTGTAATGCCATCGTGAATACAGTGCGAGAGAGAGAAGGAGCTATATTATGACCGATAGCACCAACCCTTTTTCAGACTGGTATCATGGTAGCATTAATGAAGTATTAATTATTAATACGATCAATTACGATAAATTTCAGGAAATTGAGAGAGTTTGTGATAGTAAAAAAACCATTGTGTTTTATTGGTTTACAAACTAAAGGATCTCAACAGATGGACACCATTTTTATTAGCACGTCAGCTGCAAAATTGCATTTTGGATACTACATTTGACATAACTGTCTGGAAACTGCCACCCGATTGCCTTAGAACTGCACGCCAACTGCAAGCGGACGGTGCAGTCGGTTAGAGACTAGTCCTTAAAAAAAAAAATTTAACACCGCTCTCCGAAAAGACAGCTTAAATAAAATAACGGTTAAAACCGCCAGTACCAGCTAACACGTAACGTGATAACTAGAGACCACTTCATCACAGTAGGTACTATTAAATAACGACCAGTACTATAATGATATAGAAAGTAAATTTTTTTTGCTCCTTTTTGTACTGCCGATCTACGATCTCGTATTCTGTAAAAATCTCACCGTGAAGACTTAGGTGAATTGAGCTTTAAGTGAACTGTCATTCCACCTGATACTAGGGATTTACGCTATTGACAGATCATTTAATCTTTGTTTTCACGGTGAGATTTTTTCAGAATAGCTCGGTTAATAAATAGTGTCAACCCCTCGCATCATGTGGAATGACAGTTCACTTCAAACTCACTTCACCTAAGTGAGATTTTTACAAAATAGATCAGCTGTTTGTATTTCCTGTGCGTGTCCATACCATAATATTTTTCTTTCTTTTTAAATTTTGGGAATATTGTTTTTAGCACAGCAGATGCAAAATTATTTTTACAAACTAAATTTCCGAAATTTCTCCAGCCTCATACTATGACTACCACCCATCATTCCATGGTGCTCCCACTCTTTCAAACCATACGACTCCAACCTGTCATTACCAGCTTCACCATTCAAAAAACAATGCATTCACTCAATAAATCACCAAGTCTCGGTCAGTACTGAACATTGATTGATGTACTTCGGGATCCAATCTGCTAATAGCTCCGACCTCGATCAAACAGAGACAGGGTAAATTCTTCTACTCACGTTAACCCTTATAATGGAGTTTCAAGTTTTGAGGTCTGTAGGACTAGTGCATTTGTTTGTTTTAGTGATTCATTTGTTTCTATGAACATTTCGCTATGTTTATTTTAAATGGGAAATGATTTATTGCTGTAAGGGCTGATTTCACTAAATTCTTTTAGTCTTTTATCCGTGGAATATAATTGACGTCTGACAGTTCTAGTAAGTGTGGAAAAACTGTCAAAAATTCAAAATTTATTTTCAGGACTTATTACAGGTTTGGTAGTTTGGTAGAATTCGCCCTTAGTAGGATTGTACAAACCCTTTTACACGTCCATCATATTAAAAAAAGCTAGACGAGGTCGGCGTTTTCTATCTTAATACTCTGAGAATAAAGACCGAAACAATCTCGGAGGTCACAGTCGCTTTTAAAGTCCAGACATAATCTTGGTCTAGATCATGTGATGACCATGTATATTGATGTCTGAAATAAGCTAAAATTAGCTCCTTTAATTCCTGGAAAATCCATTTGGTCTATAAAACAGATGGTTTTGACAATCAAACGTAAGATTTAGTCCTGGTCCATCGCGGCAAAGATTTTGGAATGACTCAAAAACAGTGGTTGAAATAGCATCTAGTAGAGTTTGTTTTACCTATTGAAGGTAATAAATCATAATGCCAGATTAAAAAAAAGAATAATCAACCCATAATCTTTCCTTGCCTCAGCAGAGAGTAAAAAGGAAGCCTGTGTCTCGACACAGGCTTCCTTTCATTCACACTTTCAGAGCTTACACAAGTGAGTTCTGAGTACCTCTGAATGTTTTACTACCACTCTTTCTACGGGCATTTTTTACCGCACTATAAATGAAGTAGACGTTCGTGATTATTAAATTATTAGCTGTTGAATGCGACTTCGTTCGCGTGACATCAACACGATTTGATATTCGTATTTTTTGTAAAACTAAAAGTAGTTTAATTTACTCCTTATAGCATCAGGAGGTAAAAATCCCATCTAAATCGATCCAGATATTTTGGGAGTTAGCCGGAACAAACAGACAGACAGATTTTTTTTGTTTATTTTTTTTTTGTTATAAGTACCTACCGTATACAGGTTAAAATTTATTTTTAAATTTAAAATTTACCCTGTTTAGTATACTCTCATATGCATTTAGTAAAACGCTGTTATTTTGACATTACTTCAGTTTAATTTAATTGTAAAGAGGATTTTTTTATAATATTTTTTAAATTTTCTTCGTTCGCGATTTGTTTGCCAAAAATGTAAACAAATATGAATTAATGAAAAAATAACTTTAATTCCTACACAATAAAGTTCCATTTACGCTACAACTTCAAACATTTTTAATAACTTTTTTAATTGTGCTACTCAATCTGAAATCAACTTAACAGTCATTGAAATAAAGTTGATATTTGTTTGACTTGAAATAGGGAGCAATGCGCACTTTTAGCACAGATCTATAGATAATCATTTACACCACAACCTATAACAGTGCCCTAAATCTGTCACCACTGCTACTTATACTCCGTAACGTATAGTTAATACTGATTGATCGCTCTCCACGGGAGTGATGACGCACCGCACGCACCATATTGTTACG
Source organism: Gortyna flavago (assembly GCA_963669345.1). Taxonomy (NCBI): domain Eukaryota; kingdom Metazoa; phylum Arthropoda; class Insecta; order Lepidoptera; family Noctuidae; genus Gortyna; species Gortyna flavago. Next base: position 16,692,841 of record OY770129.1, read on the forward strand.
TTATTATGTCCGTGGCATTGTTGTGGCTGGTCTAGTTCTAATTAGTTTCAATGTGCTGTAGATGTTGTATTGTCGAACAGATTTGCGAGTTGTGCTTAGGGATGTGTGTATGTAAGTAATTGCAGTTGTCCGTTGCTAATTAATAATAGTAGAATATATACGAGTATTTACTTTATCTATGTATACAAGATGTAAGATCATCATCTTTTGTTAACCACATAATTATTATGTTGGATTTGATTGTCTCAAGAGGATGTTATAACATAATATTGTCATCAATAAATTTAGGTATGACTGAATTGTTGGTTTTGTAGTCACAAGTGCTACTTCTGAGCATGAGGTCCTGGGTTTGATTCCCGGGTCGGGCAAAGTGTTATTACACTAAAAAAAAAAAAGCTATAATAAAAGCATTGTCGGAAATTTCTTGTCGCAGGAACTAAATATTTTGCCTCCATCACAAAAAGAACTTGTACGCATTAGCAACTTTTCTATTTTTCGACGTTTATTGACCTTGGAACAATTTAGCCTTTGTCTTCACAAAAAAGAATTACTTTATTGAATATTTCGCTACGGTGGCAGTGAAACGTTGTAGATGTATTTCAGCATACATTGTTATTGTATTTAGGTGTAAATAGTTGTTGTCTAAACAAAATCACTATATATAGTTGTATGGGTGCTAGAATCCGGATTTGTGCCCAGTTGATGGCAAGCTCGACCCCTATTTCATGGAAAGAAAGAAAGAAAGAAAGAAAATACGTTTATTTGTGGTGAACATAACACAAAAAAAGAACATAAACACTAAAAAAATAATAAAAAAGGTAGGTAGGGGACATGCGTCACATTCACGCAAAACGGCTATCGCTCAGCATTATGCTGCAACCCTATGCAAGACAGAGCCCCAGCGCTGGTTTTATACCAGTATTTTAAATGGAATGACTACCTATCTGACCTTCACAACCCAGTTACTGGGTAACACGATACTCCTTGGTAAGAATGGTTGTCAGACTTTCGGTGTGTGTTACCCAGTAACTGGGTTAGATAGGCAGTCGCTTCAAGAAAAATACTGGTATTTAGCTGCATCCGGTTAGACTAGAAGCTGACCCCAAAAATAGTTGAGAAAAGGCTAGGCAGATGATGTGATTCAAGACTCGTTAAATCATATTGTAGTAAGCTTTTCTAGCACTCAAGATTAAAATTACTAAAGTATAGCTAACAGAATAGCTGTTATCTTCTTACAAACGCAAGTTAAGTCAAATGAAGCAGGAAACTTAACACGAACTTGAACACTAACGAATTCTCATTATTTAAACATAGATCCATACGAACTTGAGCTAATCCCACACAAGCTAACGATTCAATACAAAGGTTCACACGCTAAGACGGGCATTAGGAGACAAAAGGCAGTCGCGTGTGTGCCTTATCTTACGGGAACATTCGCACTTCAGAGTTTTTGCAACCCTAGTACTGGAAGTGGCAATTATGAAAAAATACAGTGCAGTTCCCTTGTCAATCTAGTTATGAGCGGTTTTATAGCGTGAGATTTTCGATTTGTTTCTCATGGGTTTTGTCAAGCAGTGTTTTAGGTGTCCCGTTAGAGAATTATTAGTATAGGGAATGGTTTCACCCCACATTAAAAACACAAGTAATTATATTCTAAGCAAGTGCATGAACAGATTTTATTGCTATTCTTATTTGAGTGCATCTCTAGTGTCACGAAATGAGATTACTTTGATAACCCTACGGCTTATATCTCACTAGGATACCATGCTGGCGCAAGCATGGTCGCGGTGCCAGCAAAATATACACAGCTTTATGGTGGGTATCTCACCAGGCGTCCGATTAGATGCCCAACCATTTTTTGACAGTGCGACCATCGTTGCGCCACCACTGGTGTCCTAGTGAGGCAGGGCCCTAAAACTATCAAAGATAGAAGTCATTTAAAACATTTGCTATTAGCTTCTGTCTACACTGGAGATACGTCAGTAAACATTCATCGATAGCTATGTTCCATTTTTTATTGCTCTTCTTTCGGCCACTTCCATATCCCGTACATCAACGGCAATCGTTTTTAGTCGAAGGGGTAAATTTCACCTAATTAATCTAAGCTTAAATACGCCACTTTATAACGCATGAACTTCTAAGTGGGGTGCAAACTTCGTAATTAATCCATGCACAAGATAAATATTTTACTAAAGCTGTTTTAGAAACTTTTGACTTTATAATTATTATATTTGAGTTTTATAGGTGAAACATGATGTACGAGTATAAGCTTCTTTGACATTTATGATCATACAGAATTTATGAATAGGTACTCTCTGGCTGTCCATTGGTTTTAACATAAAAGATAGATGAAGAATAATAAATAAAACGAAAATGTTTGAAAATAAAATGATGAGTTGTATGGTTTTTTGCTCACTGTAGCTAAAAGATTGCCGTAGTTAGTCAAATAGTTATACAGTCCTTGACAGCCCCGTTGGTCTCGTGGTTGCAAGTGTGACTGCTGAGAGAAGGGTCCTGGCTTCGATTCCCAGGTCGGACAAAGTGTTATTGGGTGGGTTGTGCCTCGGAAACCACATAAAGCCGGTGGTCCTACGCCTGATCTCTCCCCGGTCGTGTCGGATTGCCGTCCCATCGGATTATGAGAGAAAAAGAACAGAGAGTGCACCTGTATTTACATACACACTTGTGCACTATAATATCTCTTGCGTACCTGGCTAATCTCCTTTAAGATTGGCCAACGTGACCGAAATCGGTCGGGAAACTATTATACAATCCTGTTAGTTATTTTACCTCTGATTTTGCATCACTGTTCAAATCACAGTGAACTTTATTCTAATTCTGACAAGGTTGCTGTTGGATTGCTGCCATTGACAAGTCTGTCAAAATCATTCCGATCTTTATTCTCGTTACAATAAGGTTGCTGTTAGGTTGCTGATGTCACAGGTGAAACAACTGAACGGATTGTAGTTATAGGTAGGTACTATGTTGAGCACATCATCACCTATAGTCATAGACAACTTAACGTCAGTGCTCCAGGTGCTTGGAATTAGTATGTACTATATAGTAGGTGACGTATTTATCGTCACTGAATACATAATTAACTGATAAAGTCAGACAGGTCCGTCATTACCATTTACTGATAATATCGGACGTCTATTCAGCTATTGCCACCTGCCGCTCTTGTGATGACGTCAAGATTAATTTGAGTGAGTTAAAGAACCTAACTGTATTATGTGCTTATTTTGGTAAAAAAAAAAAAAAAACAGAAATAAATACGGAGATAAAGATATATTTATTTGTAAAAGAAAAACCAAACATTTGTTGAATTTACACGTAATTTTTACAACACAAACATTACACACACGAATGTGATGTTGTGTTTTAATGTTATGTATTTCTTCTCTTGGACTTTATATAATTTGGTCTTTAAGTTCAAAATAGAAAAATCGTGTTTTATATAAAACAAAAAAAGTTATGTCGAAATTAATCGAACAAACACTCGACCACCTACTTAAGCAAACGAGTAGATTTCCGATATTTCCAACCCCTAATTGCAACCGGTCTGATATAAGCCGCTTATTCATTGATTCTAAAACTACCCTCTAAAAAGGGGTGATATAATGATGAGCAGGGGGAAGTTATTCAGGGATTCGATAGCTCTCCCATTTTCGGTATCCTCTCTAATTGATGAGAATCCATAGAAATTATTTTCGGTTTCGTAATTGTATTTTGTTGGTGTGCGTGTTTTGATATTGGTTATGATTGTTGTTGTTTTTTTTATGAAATAATTGTTTTTGTTATTGATTGTTTGTTACAGCCGAAGTGACATCATTATGCACTGCCACCGTTGACGCCGTGAATGTCGCAAAGTTTTGGGCCAACAATAACTACTATTAATTTCCGTGCCATCGTCACGAAGAAAAAGATACCTGTTAATTAATACTTGGTACTAATTAGGTATTGTAGCATAAGCATAATAAGCCTATGATGTTCCCACTGCTGGGACACAGGCCTCCTCTATGATAGAGGGAGTGGGCCGTAATCCACTATGCGATCCAGTGCGTGTTGGTGGATGTCACATGACTTCCAATTTTTGGTTCCAGGACATTTCGGTTTCCTCACGATGTTTTCCGTCACCGTTTTTTAAATAATTTAAACAAAGTAAAGCGCCTGTCCGGGCTCGAACCCACGACCTACAACTTGTAAGTCTGGGTCGTTACCACTGGGCCACTACTCCGTTGACGATACCGTACAACAACAAAATAGTCATGAAGGTATTTTATTTTAATAAATATTTTTATGTCGAAACTAGGAAACAAGAGGAAACCCGAATTCGATTATCTGGAATGAATCAGAAAATCGATGCATGCATTATTATTTTGAAGTTGAAACGTAAAAAAAACGTCAAAAACAACCAACAGAAAACTGAGTAACGATTTAAAATCTTAAAAAAAACAACCTTTTTATATACAGGATGAAATTGAATACATGCGACAAATCGAAATGGGAGATTGTACTCATCATTATGAACAATTTTTACTATGGGTCCAAACCTGAAATCGCGAAAAAAAAAACAGCTGTTCCCTACATTTTGACGAGTTATGCGAACATAAATGTAGGAAACAGCAGATTTTTTTTTCGATTTGTCGCATGTTTTCAATTTCATCCTGTATAACTCCACTCCACGACCCAATTTTGACTAACCATGCAAAGAAAACCATAAAACTGTCTAAGCAAAACCCCGATAATAATACCCTCAGCAATAAAATTAATCAAAAGCTGTCACACAGAAAGCTTCCTATAGCTCTATAGGTAACCAGTATTAATAACCGAGGCGGTGAATTCATATAATTTCTACTCAGTGTTTGTTAGAAACCTTGTTAGAAGAGCGCCACAAGCTAGAGGGTGTAAATTTCACCAACTACCCTGTGCTGTGGGGCTATGAAGTTAGAAGACGGAGCTTTATTTTTGCAATAATAAAGGTTTTTCTTGTCTTTTGGATGCAATACCAACGAGGTCAAAATGTATGGCGCAACAAATCCATACTAATATAATAAATTCGAAAGTAACTCTGACTGTCTGTGTGTCTGAACCTTAACCACTATACCACATATACAGATGCCAGCACATCAAGCTACTATAATCTGTCAAATTTCTTTAATAGATTTTCAACTTTATCGCTAAAGCATCGGGTTCAAAGCTGATTGGGAAAATTTTACAGTTCTGGGTAGCTTGATGTGCTGGCGTCTGTACCTACTAAATCCATGGTAATAAGTTGTCCCTACCACCCTGTATTTATTACAAAGTAAATAAAAAAAAACTAGCGCCACCGTTTACAGTTAATGTAAAAAAAAAAAAAAAACTTACTTTAAGAACAACTTAAGAAACTCTTTTATCAAACAAAAATCTGTTAAATTAGAAAATTGTGATAATAGCCAGGAATTCCTGATCTCAATAACTTGTCCTAGGTGCAAAAGAAGGATGTTGCTACCCAAAGTATAATAAGCTTAGTATTCTAAGGTAAGTATTCCAAACTCAGTATTCTATGCTAATAAAATACTTAACTTCACACTAAGCTAAGTATTTTGACCTAAGTTTTTTAACCTAAGTATACTAAGAGAAGTATACTGAGCTTAACGAACAAAAATGAGAATATTGCGCTTAGTATTCTAACCTAAGTATTCTATGCTAAGTATAGTAAGATAAGTATTCTAAACTAAATATTCGAAGTTAAATATTCAAAGCTATGTAAGTATCCTAAAGCTTTTTAGCAGCGACCAAATTAAATTCAAAGCGGGAATATTCCTAACTTGAAGTATTTGTAAACTTAATCGCTGCCTCTCCACCTCCGCTGTTTCTACAGCCTGACTGTCCTTAAGCGCTGTCTAATAAATTAGCCTGACGCTATTGTGTGGGCTCACTTACTGGCAGACTTATTTACCTGACTGTTGTGCTTGCCAGAATTCAGACGACATCATTCTACTTGGCATCAGACCAACTACTAGATAGGCTTCTGATTTCTACCTAATTTTTAAGACTGTTTAATTGGGAAGCTCTGTGATAGAACAGGAGATTGGTTCTTCGGGAGTAAATGGAACTGTATGTTTAGTTCGAAGAAACGGTTCTACTTTATGTTTTCGAAACGGATTTTTGGAAAAGAGACTTTTCCTTTGTAGATATGTATATTTCTGTAGCACATGATACGTTTGTACCGGATTTAGCGTCTTGTTGCGAATTCTGTTAAAGTCGGAACGTCTGAGTGAGATAATTATAGTCTAATTTGAATAAATGATTTTGACGTTGACTCATTGCAAATCATAAAACCAAGTAGTACCATTTATTAATATTACTAAGTAAATAATTAAAAAAAACATATTCTAAGCAAAAATTAAACTAAGCAATTTTTCATTACAGCATTCACCCATGTAAGGCACCATATGTTTGAAATAATCTCTTTATGTTGAATTAGAAGTTGTCTTTACTGTAATTTGAAGTCTAAAATTATGAACTTCATAAACTTTTACATACACGAGTAAAGTTTTAGCTCGGTTCACAGAAAAGTTTAGATATTGCCCCAAGTTTAGCTACTGGCGTATTAGCTAAATTCAGTGTTGCCTGTTACTAAAATCTGGCCTCAGTTGTGAACTAACTTTGTTTACGGACAAGTCAGCTGGATTTCCAACATTTTGTTAGGAGTTCCAATAATGAGTGCCTATAAATAAATATGGCTCTTCGTAATGACCCGGGTTTAAAACCTTAATCTATACCCAATGTTCAATATTGTTGGAGCAATGAAAATCTCGTGAGGAAAATTGCTATAGGTAAGTGTTGGTAGCTTATTTTCAGTTTCTATCAACAAATATGAATTGTGTTATTTACCAAATGGTAGCATTTTTTTTTATTGCAAAAATTTTCATGTAAAAAGATTCGTAAGCTAATTTTAGCATTGATAACTACTTCCATAAGAGAGAGTCTATAAAGCTATGAGGTATTTGCTTCATTATTGGTTAAGATACAATAACAAATCCGTAAATTATAGGAATCAACCATTAATGATAATAATCTTTGGTGGCATCTAGAGAATGTCTAGATCTGAGAAGATCTAGTCTTCTAGCAAGTCTGGTGAATTACGTACTCACTTTGAAGCTCTTTATTTTATTTTGCCCAGTATGAGTGGCAAAACGAAGATAACGATCTATAAAGTGAAAAAAGGAGGAGAGACTTTATGGTCAAACGCAAAGGCATTTTCATGCATAGAAAGACTATTAAAATTCAGGATTTGAAAACTGATTGAAATGGATTGGCTTGCATTGTGCTCGCAGACCGATAAATTACGTTTTTACATAAAAACTATAAGAGAAATATTATTAAAAAAACAATCAGAAGATTGTACTCACCATGTTAAGTCAGAGCTTTCATAATTTGTACAAACAAGACACTGGTAACTTCGAGTCATCTCGGAAAACTTCGGCGGTGCTCGGCGAATTTAAGCAATTTGGTCTTTCCAGTCGTGTTTGTCAGATTTCATTGGGCAAACAGAACTTAGGTTTGTGTGATTTTAATCGACATCAACGTTTAAACTTGAAGTAATTAAAATTTTGATATCATTGACATTGGCGTCTTTATTTGCTTGCTTTGATCGTGACATTTATGAATTTCTGTTAGTTTTAAGATAAGATATGATATACTTATTTGCCCAAACATGTGTACAGATACAAGAATGAAAAAAAAATAAAAACCTGCAGGATAATTTAAAATCAAAAAACGGTTCAGAGACATGTTTTCCACATGCTATGGCGTGCAAATATTATGTATGTGTCCCGCAAAGTGTTAAAAATTAATAACACATGAACATAAAACCTGACACTTAGTTACAAAATATGTTTGTCTGAAACTTTCCTTCGTGAAAGAGGAATTTTTTGGTGCTATCTAATTGTAAAATAAACTTCAAAATTCACTAAACTCCTTTCCTATGTGTTGACAGTTTTCGCATATGATAAACAACATGATTCTCAGTTTTATTTGGTTTTGCAATTAACTATATCCCCGCCAACATCTCAATTCATATCACACTCGGCCAACAAAAATAAACCAGTCAAAAGCCCGTACAGTTGCACAAATATGTAGATTAAGTTCACTCCGACAAAATAAAAACGGCAATTGCGAGAAGAAAATTTGCAGCGAGGGGGGTGCGGGGTACCGCTAGCAAATCCCCCATGTGACCACTCGACGGGATATAACCCGGGGATATACCCAAAAATATACCAACGAATACCGGGCAGCGATACTCTTTATCCTGGGATTAAATTTTGCAGAGGACCGGCTTCGCGACGGCTAGATGATCCTAACTGAACAGATAAAAACGGACTTGGGGTGGCCCGCCGACTTTATTTGTTTTTTTTTTATTGAAGATTATGCTTGCGAAATTTGTACTTTGTTTGATTTATTTTTTGTGACTGTGTTGCCTAGGATTTAAAGTATGGTAAAGTTTAAATTAAAGGCGAAGGAAGGTCTGTGTTTTTTACAAGAGGACTGGTTATTTAGATGTTCTTTTAAATCTAGTTTAAATCAAATAAAGACTACACTTCATGAAAAACCTCAACAGTCCAGGAGATTGCAAAATCACACTAATATTATAAAGGCGAAAGTTTGTGAGCGTGTGCGTGTGTGTGTTTATATGTTTGTTGCTTCTTCACGCTCAAACGGCTGGACCAATTTTGATAAAATTTTGTATGGAAGTAGCTAACACCCTGGATTAACATATAGGCTACTTTTTATCCCGATATTCCAACGGGGTCGGGAGAGTAATAGGTATAACTGACTATAAAATAACAGGCCACATTTAACAAGTCAATTACATATTATCATTAGAGAATAAAGGTACCCTGTTGGTTACAGTAAGTATTAATCTATTATTTTATTCAGAACAAAACGAGACCCAAAATTCAGATAACAAGCCCTAATCATCCCATAGGACCAACTATGGGCGATATCTTGCCCTAATTTTCATAATAACACGCATGTTATTAAAATTTACGCAACAGAAAAGTTGCAAACAATCTCATTCAGGCTAGTTTTAGCTGCGACCCTGATGTTGACATCAAAACATCCCTAAAAGAGGGTTGACAATGATTAGGGCGTGATAACATCTATAACAAAACCCAACCCTACTGAGTTTAATAAAGTTTACTATCTAAATTATCTACGAATATGTTACACACGCACCTTGTAGGGATGGGACGATGTCAAGTTTTGGCAAAGGCGGAGATGGTAAGTAATTAGCATAAAAAAAATTGCGAGAGGATCGTCAATATTTTGTTTTAAAAACTCTTTTCAAATACACAAATAATTATTTAAATTATCATTACTAATTAAATTAATTTTGTATTAGTAGATATTGAGACCTATGGCTATGTAGGATTTTTTTTTGTAATAAATTACCACAGATCAAAACGAATCGACACAGCACTGCAAGTGGTTTGTAGATTGTTTTTCTATATAGGCCAAAACATATAATATCCTTTTGGCCTTTTATCGAATATTTCAGTCGTGTCCCATCCCTAACACGATTGCGAGAGAATATTAAGGGATGAAGTATATTAAACAGATAGTATGCGTATAATAATAATAATGACGCGACACTCTATTAAAGAGTTTACTGCCACTTTCCAGGAAAATATTTGCCCATTGGCAGTTTCCAATAGAAAAGCGAATTCTCTCCTATTTGTGTGTTTTGAAATATCTTATATGAAAATCTTTTTTATGTCCTGGACTTGCAGCGGTGCGCGCTAACAAGAAGTCACGTTGTTGTTTGAAGGGTTCCTTACCATCGTAAAATATTAAACACTATATTTTTGTTATAGCAGCCATAGTAATAGCTACAAACTGTGTGAAAGTATCAAGTGTCTACCTATAAAAGTTCAAAAGTTACAGACCTGTAGCAGACCAAAGGACGGACGGACGGACGGACAGCGGAGCCTTAGGAACAAGGTCTTGTTGGCACCCTTTGTGTACGGAATATTAACAACTATATTTTTAAATATTAAAAGAACTAAATACAAGCCCTGAATCACCAAACTTCGCCAAACATTGACAATAATAGGAATCATAAAAAGTACAAACAAAATGAGAACAAGCATTTGACCTACAGCGTCCAGTAAATTTAAACTTATTTTCATAGAAAAAGGGGTAGGTACCCAACATTTATTATGGCGATAAATTTTAAAGAACATTATTTACACAAAGCCCCGTAGACGTTAAAGACCATTTTCGAAGGCGCACCGAGCGAAAACGATTTGTGTTACAATGAATTTATGCTTTAGGTAGACCATAACGACCTCTGCGTTTCAAATGAACAAATGTTTCGATTTTGAAGACACATATTGTTTTGTTTAAATCGGCCTGTAAAGTATTGGAGTTTGTGGGTGTTAGGATTTAAGGCAAGCTTATGTGATGACGAGCAGTGATGGCCCAGTGGTAACGGTCCCGACTTACGTGTCATAGGTCGTGGGTACGAACCAAGGCAGGTATGTTACTTTGTGTAAATTAATTCATCACCACTGTTTTCAAACCTCATCATCATTTAACATCATCTATTTACCTTTTTCCAACTGTGTTAGGGTCGGCTTCCAGTCTAACCGGATGCAGCTGAATACCTGTATTTTACATGAAGTGACTGCCTTTCTGAAGTCCACAACACAGTTTCCGGGTAATACGAAACCCCTTGGTAAGACTGGTTGTCAGACTTTTGGGCTTCTAACTACCCGTAACGACTATCAAAGATCCACGAATGACAGCCGAGACCAACGTTTCAAGTTACGGAGGAGTTTTGGTATGATATGATATGAAAGATGGTCACCCTTCCACGGACTAACCGCGACAAGCGTAGCTTAACCTGGTCGATCAACCCGTGTATATGCTAAAGAGGTGTACTAACAATTGTTTCACAGTGAACATTCAATTCATGGCATCTCGAAAACGATTATCCTCTACACAGGGAGGACTTTATAAAATGGCGGCGCACTCACGCCCTCTCGCCGGCACTCAATGGTTATTTACGGCAATTTCCATCTTCAGCGAGAAAATTAAATATTGCATAACTTATTCTATTGTGAAACGGATCGTTATAAATACTAATCATTATGTTCTTGAGTTAAGAAGGCTCAAATTTTTTTAACACAACCTGCACCCTGCGGTTTTACCAACACAAGTTTCGATCCCGTGGGAATATTAGGACTATGTCGTTCCCCGGGACTCAAACTATCCCTGTACCAAATTTCATCTAAATCGGTTCAGCGGTTTAAGCGTGAAGAGGTAACAGACAGACAGACACACTTTCGCATTTATAATATTAGTATGGATTGTTAATTTGGGCATTAATGACCTCTAATTTAAACGTCTTTTTATTAATCTCCTCTTATAAATATACGGTACCTTATAATCATCATTCTCCTGCACTTATGACATTTTTTTGTCAGCGCAACATGTCTTGTTCTTCCATACTTCTCTGTTATAGTGCGGCTGTCAGATTCATACAAACGAATTCATGTTTTGCGAATTTGATCTTTATTAGCTACTAGAATTGTCACATTGACAGGTGTCAGGAATGGATTCTCTCGACGGCCGGACTGTAGTCGTCATCTTGGTAGTCACTCCAAATAAGGTCAATGTAGGGTACCTATTCTGGCATGTTTTTTTTTTTTTGGAAAATATGGTAAATTCCACATTTCGCTAAGAAGAACTTCTTCTTCTTTCACTTCTTCAAGTGGCCCAACAAACTCCCCAGCAGCACAGCTGTCTGTTTAGTTATAAAATACTTGACTGTATACAATACTAGGTCTCCAAGTATCTAATTAATATTACAGGACACAGAACATTCAATTAAATGATTTGCAGAAAACTCAAGTAAAGTTAGCTTGAAGTGAGCTGTGGTTTAAATAGGTTTTTTATAGATTCGTTTATCTTGGTTCTTTTATATTTTGTGAATGTGAGAACGTGGCAGGCTTTGTAGAATGTAGATTTGTAGACAATCTTCTACGTTATTAGGTACCTGGTACTTTTTGACAGGCCCACACTACACTGTCCTCCGACACATATGAAAACATTGTAAATGTGTTTTGTGTTTTAAAGTTATTTTTAAAACAGTAAACATGGAGTCTCCTGAAGTCTCTTCAACGACCAATTGAAACCGTGCATCTAGCTTCTGACAGTAATATATTGAAATAAAATGTTTTGATTTTGAATACCTGGCGGTGGAATGGCAGATCACTTCAGACTCACTTCACCCAAGTTTTCAGAGTGAGGTTTTAACAGAATAGTCCTGCAGAATTATGAGTTGCCATTGTAGAGTAACTAGGATGTCATTCGCTTTTATAAGTCCATTGCAGATAAGCTTCCAATAGACGTCGACATTTAAGCACAAAGTGGCTAACGACGAAACATGCTTGCTCATTAAAATAATATCAACTCGGGGCTTGAGAGTCTTTTTATTGTTTGCGAAGAAAGGCTGTCTCCATTTTAATATATATTATAATTTAATTGATTTATACCTAAGGTTTTCTTAAATTTTACTAAAACATTTTCTATTTCGACACACTTACTGATTCTTATTCTAGAAATGCCCTGAAATACTCGTACATAATATGAAACTCGTGCGTTAAGAAACTACACAAGAACAATTTTAGCTCTCTCTGGAGAATTTATTTTACCGCGATAAAATTTTTAGTTGCTCCTTTGTATGAAACACTAAAATAACTAGGAATTTTGATATTACTGCGTAATATTTCTCTTACAAGAAGCTGGTTAATATTAAAATAAATCTTGTCGGAATAAATTTAGCTTTGTTACTAGGAGCGTTGTTAATTTAATTCTTACTTTTGTTACACACACATCCGCCATAGCTTGCAAAGTACGCAAACTGAAGTGGCAGTGGGCTGGCCATGTTTGTCGAAGGACCGCTGGCCGGTGGAGCAGGCGAGTCATGGAGTGGAGACCGCGTATAGACAAGCGTAGCGTGGGAACCAGCAAGATAGACCGACGACCTTAAGAAAGTGGCTGGGAAATACTGGATTCGGACGGCGAAGGATAGGGTTTCGTGGCGCACGCTGGGAGAGTTCTATGTCCAGCAGTGGACTGCGATACGCTGAGTTGATTGACTTTTGTGAGAGTAGTTACAAACAGTCATAAATAAATAACAATCAAAAATTTCATAAACATCCTTATACTTACAGTCCTACGCCAGTGAGGGAAGACCGAAGAAACGATGGATGGACTGTGTGAAAGATGAAAATAATATGATAATAAATTGGGATAAGACCGGGAGAAAGATGATGATGTACTCGTATTTAAGGTCAAAAGATTTTATTCAAAAATCCAAAAAAGCATAGCCTTTCACCAATTCCATGCGACTCAGGGTGGCAAGAACCACATAATCGCAATAATTATAACAATTATTTTGATTTGATGTTGTGCTGTTGAGAGGAGTCTTCGGTCAGCTGGACCCGGTCGCTTCTGGACCCGCGGCCCCCCCACATCATTTATTTTCTGTATTTTTATTGGTTAACTGGATCCACATTTGAACTTAAAAATACAGCTATTGTTTAAAGCTACCCGTGGATACAGTCGAGACAAAAATATACAAAGACAAGTACACGAATCTGATAAAAATCTACCCTGGGTAAAACGGAAAAACGAACGGGAAAAACCTAGTACATTACTGGCAGATGAAGAAGAAGAATTTCTTTCAATTTCTTGTTACCAATTGTGATTCAATGTAGCTATTCATTAACGGCCGAACCCGTGGCCGAACCTATAACCTATTGATTGACAGATCGCTACTGATGGTAGCCAGTACAAATTATAACTGCCAGTATCATAATATAATCATACAGATCGCTACTGATATAGATTTTTGGGGCGTTAAAACCAGAGATAAATAGGTTTTTCTACCTCCAGTATGCCAAAACTGGTGATAGATTGGGGAATTGGGTTCGGCCGTAAATCACTAACAATCTACTGAAAGTCAAAGCCATGGCGACGCAAAAATATGTTATAATTGTAGTTACTTTTTCCACTATCTGGTGAAATAAATGAATCGGGAATATAGATGCTAACTAGCGTCATTAGGTACACTTCGTCGCTATATTCCCGATTTATTATGCTTTATTAAGAAACAGACTCACAGGTTTCATGGACAGTGATAATTTAGAGTGTTTTACTTGCAGACGTCAAACCAAACAGATAGACCATGACCTTGGTCAGATACTTTTTGTCTGGATACATGAATGAGTTCCATAAAGATCCCAAAAGGCTTATTTGCGAGACAGATCTTCCCGGCACGGCGCGGTTCTCATTTTTGAATGAAACGACGGTTACTTCGTACGTCGCCATGCCCAGTAGAAGTCGTTTCGTGGATACGCGTCCTATGAATGAGAGTGGAAAAGCGGGCATTGGCTACTAGTCGAAAATATCCCAGACAATAATAGCTACTTCAATCTGATAATAATAAGCGCCATGTTTATTTTCGTCTAGATGCTAGATCGTGAAAGTTAAAATCTACACACATCAAAAGTGTCTAGGGATCAAGCATTTTTATGCGGATTTCTTGAGATTGAGATGTGGCTTTGTAATAAATTTATGATTTTATAAATTTATATGGATCCTTTTTGGTGCATTTCATAATTTGAATCAGGAACTGTGAATCAAATTCGAGTAAAAGATGAAAATCAGCTGTCAATATTTTCCCTATAAAAACATACAACGCATTGAAGACATTATTAGTGCTACTGTTTCCCTACTACTGATTAAAACCAACGTTATTATGGAGCAGCGACGTCATTTAAGCAGGGAAGAAATGCTCAGAGCCGTGGGAATGATAGAAGCTGGTTCCCGGCAACGTACTGTGGCTTTAGCTCTGAATACAAGTCAGAGTGTTATCAGTCGACTTTGGACACGTTACCGAAGCACTGGTACCGTGGCTGAGCGCCATGGAGGACGGTATCGCTGCACCACACGGAGACAAGACCGATACATTCAAATCTTAACTCGAAGAGCTCCAACAATAACTGCCATGATGTTAGCCGTGAGGCTTCATCACTCTTCAGGGAACTTAATTAGCGACCAAACAGTCAGAAACCGCTTGCATGAAGTGAACCTTCATTCCCGAAGACCGCTACGGGTACCACCTATAGCAATGCACAATCGTAGGATTCGATATCAATGGGCTCTTGAACACAGAAATTGGGCAGAAGAACAATGGCGTTTCGTGTGCTTTTCTGATGAGTCTCGTTTTGGTATGAGACCGGATACAAGACGTATACGACACTGGAGAACCCCTGGACGCCAACAGCGATTAAAATCCTGCCAGGAAGTCCATCCTTATAGTGGTGGAACCATCATGGTATGGGCGGGTATTTGGATCGGCGGAAGAACTGAGTTGATTTGGATCAGAGGCAACCTCAACGCTCAAATTTATGCTGAGACGATTGTATCAGACGTCATCGTTCCTCTACAAGTGCAAATCGGTCCCTTATTTCAGTTAATGCATGATAATGCACGACCGCACACCGCAAGAGTTGTAAGACAGACTCTCGCCGCAGCTAACATCAATGTCCTGCCCTGGCCTGCTCAGTCGCCAGACTTGAACCCGATTGAGCATGCATGGGATATGCTACAGAGAAGAGCTCTGCCGAATATGGAGGGTATCCAGTCGCAAGAAGACCTTTTTTTGTCGTTGCAACGAACATGGGCGGCCATTCCACAGCGTGATTTGGATGAACTCATTTTGAGTATGCCAAACCGATGTTCTTGTGTTGTTAGTGTTCGCGGTAGAAACACGGATTATTAATTGTTTAAGTTACCCAATAAAATTTTAAAGAAAACTGTTATTTCAGTCTTTTTTTCGAACTTTTGTGTTAGTTGTTCAAATGTCAAAAATCCCTTTATTAGGAAAATGGCAAATTTCTTTATTAATGCAAAGGTGACTTGGTTTATCGTTACTGTGACAAACGAAAACACTTTATTTGATGAATCCTTAAAGAAAATTTTAATTAATATCAATCAGGAGAAAAGTTATTGCAAAAATATATGTTGATCCCTAGACACTTTTGATGTGTGTAGTTTATGTGCGATACATTTTTGTCAACGTACGTACTCGTAGGTACTGATTTGTAACAGTCGGTCGTTTTGGCGGGTAGCCAAACTATACTCAATAGACTATTTGATACTCTTTTTAAATATGTCTAAACTGTAAGTGAAGTTTTACCATAATTACAGGAGTTGCTGCATTCGATTAACCAGCCAACCCCACTTTTCCAAGCAATCCCGATATTAGAATTATTTCAGATAAACAGTCCTCTAAAATCAATGACAAGTGAGCGGGCGTGACGGGCTGGAAATTGCCCCACCACCGGTCTTTGCAATTTCGTTTTAATAACCTATCTCTAAAAAAAATATTCGTTGCCTAATACATTTAGAGGTGCAATAACCTGGTGAATTAAGTAAATCTCTTTGAATGCAGCCACTCATGTAATTATGGTCAAACTTCACTTAGGTAATTTTGTTTAAGTTCTATGTTTAGGTACAAGACCAGTCCAAAGCTCAGTTTGGTGGTACTCGTACCGGCTTGATACTAATTACACATCAACGAACACAAAATTACGCCTAGTGGAAATAGTTTAGTAACCAGGGAAAAGTCGTATATTTCGTAGGTATTTTACAATTCTAACTGAAGTATTTATCAATCGAGATTGCTGGCCATCGGCCAACAGGATGTTGTTCCTCGTGATCGC
The DNA here is from genome assembly GCA_963669345.1 of Gortyna flavago. Taxonomy (NCBI): domain Eukaryota; kingdom Metazoa; phylum Arthropoda; class Insecta; order Lepidoptera; family Noctuidae; genus Gortyna; species Gortyna flavago. The sequence goes on from OY770129.1 coordinate 16,709,628, forward strand.
TGTGTCCCGTCTCCCAATCGTTTTTCAACCATTCCTTGTATCCGAGCACTACAATAAGTACCGTAATTGGGAGCACAACCTAGTTGAAATAATCGAATGAGCCGCAACGCTCAAGACATCCACCAACAAAACCTTATTTACATTAAAGAAAAAGGTGCGATTATAGCAACTCCACAGATCAGTCGATCAACACGACAGCAACAATGATTTCAAAATCTCAATTAAAGGATATATTAGTAGGGCACGCCGCGATAGCGGCGGTAAGGCCCCTCTTTGAGGAGTGGCTAGAGAGGCGTCACGGCGCCCTCACCTACCGCCTGACGCAGGTCCTCACCGGACACGGATGTTTCGGGAGGTTCCTGCACATAATCAGGCGGGAGGAAACGCCCGGGTGTCACCACTGCGAGGATCGCCCAGAGGACACGGTGGAGCACACGGTGGAGGTCTGTCCCGCTTGGGCAGAGCACCGCCGTGTCCTCGTAGAGGCGATCGGCAGCGGCGGCGACCTCTCGCGCCCGGCCCTGGTCCAAGCCATGGTCCGGGGCGAGAGGGAGTGGGAGGCAGTCACCTCCTTCTGCGAAGCAGTCATGCTAGCGAAGGAGGTGGCGGGATGGGCGAGGGAGAGAGCGGAGAGAGCCGCCCGTCCCAGCCGCCGCGGTAGACGCCCCGGGCGTCGGGAGCCGCGTGACGACTCCCGGCCACCGTAGGCGCGGGCCTGCGGACGGCGAGTAATGGGTAGCTCGCCGTCCGATCAGGACCAGGCCCGTGCCGGACGGCGCGTATGTGTTCCACGCGCGCCTCAAAGAGATGTCAGCAAATAAGGAGGGGCCCGTCAGGGCCAAATCCTGCCGGGGCAGCGGGATTGTCCGAAAGGGTTACCGCTGCCCCGGAATATAAAGGGCTAAGGAAGGAACACGGATGGGTTTTAGTCAGTAAGAGTCTGACACTCCCTTCCGCTCCACCCAGAGCGGGAGGAGTCATTGGATGATTTCCCATCCTAAAAAAAAAAAAAAAGGATATATTAGTCATTCAAAACACCGCACCGCTTATAAACATACTCCTAAGCGATTACAGCAAGCAACTATATTCCTGAATGCACTGTTTACTTCCTCTGCATATTACAACTATTACAACACACGCCAAGCCGTCAAAAAGTACGTCATTTTGTTTTCCAATATCAAAAAGCAAATAGGTAAAGAGAGCATCAGCTTTATATTAAGTTTATACGGATCGTATACGCAAATAACAGTTGCAAATATTCAATGTTGTTGCAATGAAATTTTGTTATGAGCTCAAAGACTGTCATCATACAGTTGTAATGTTTTGGGTACTATAGGTAAATAATATTGCAATGCAGTTTTCCTGTAGGCTGCTGAAATTGAAATCATTTTATTATGTGATACAGTTATTCTATGTAACATACTGGCATTCAGCAGCATCAGGTTAGATTGGAAGCTGACCACACAAATTTGGAAAAAGGCGAGGTAGACGGATAAGTCACATGTTTGTGGCTTTGAAGTTTTATGTACCTTTAAGCAATTATGTACGAGTACATAATTGATCAGATTAATTAATAAATTAGGTCATATTATTATAATTATACCGTTTAGTTTAGGCCAGAATAAAACAGAATGGCATGAACATCAACGCGCAAATTGTAGCGAGTATGTAGGTAGACCCCCCTTTTTTTTTGGTGGGAAATTATCAAATAACTTCGCCCGTTCTGGGCGGATCGGGAGGGTGTGTCAGACTTGTACTGACTAAAACCCACCCGTGTTCCTTCAGTTGCCTGTGCCGGGGCCACGGTATCTCTTTCGAACAGCCTGCGACCCTGGCAGACATCGGCCCTATCGGACCCCGTCAGTTAATGCTGATATCTCTATGAGGCGCGCGTGGAACACAACGCGCCGTCGACCCGGGCCTGGTCCTTACCGGACGGCGAGCTACCCATTGCTCGCCGTCCCCTAGCCCGCGCCTACGGTGGCCGGGAATCGGCTATCGATTCCCGACGCCCAGGGCGTCCTCTGCGGCGACTAGGGGCGTGAGGGCACAAAGATTGCCTCTCCCTCACGCGCTCCGCCTCCTCCTTCGCGAACATTACTGCTTCGCAGAAGAAGGCGACGGCCTCCCATGCACCCTCGTTCCGTACCACGGCCTGGAATAGGGCCGGACGCGTGAGATCGCCGCCGTAGGTAGACCCCCTAGCATAGAAATTTTACACGGGTTATTACAAAAAAAAAAAATGGCTGTTCCAAACATTTTTATCGCGTAGGTCAATACCTACAATACAATTATTGTGGCGAGAAACCCAATTGCCAACTCATGAAAGCTTGTTATTATCAACTTCAAACTTACTGATACCCATTTGATTTTTATTTAATCTCCAGCACGAAACATATACTTATATTTCTTATTTCGAAGTAATATCAGCATAGTTTTCATGACTATCACAGATAGGCACTACGCGACTCTGCTAGAACAATTTCTATGAAAACTTCATGGAAATTATTCTACCGGAGTCGCGTCGCACCTGTCTGCGGGAGCATTAACGCAGACCACACAGACATTTGCAAAAAACCTGCATCAACACTGACCGTTCGCAACGCTAGTATCAAAGATTAAATCAAGGTTATTATTTATTTCCAGCTCAGGATAGTTCCCGAGATGCCAGTTATAAAGTGACCATGCACCGACACACTGTTGGCCCAGAGCCAGATACTGCAGAACAAAATATTCAAGCAATATAGGCTAAATATGAATGAATTATTTACAGAGTAATAGCCCGTAACGACATTAGCAAATGACCTAGTTTTGGTTATTTTTAATTGCACATTCATACGTTATAGGATTTAATATAATTAAGTGTCTCTGGAGTTAGAGCTCTTAGTTTGTCTTGCCATATTACATTATTTTGTTGCTAGAAACGGATAGTATTGTAGGTTGCAGTAAGCAATCAATCTGCTTTGCCTATTCAAATAAAACCAAATGCAGCTGAATACCAGTATTTTACATGGAGCGACTGCCTTATTGACCTCCACAACCCAGTTACTGGATAACACGATACCCCTTGGTAAGACTGATTGTCAGATTTTTGGGCTTCTGACTACCCGTAACGACAGTCCAAGATGTACGAATAACAGCCGCTAAAGACACTGGACAATAAGTTAAGTATTCCTAAATACAGACCATCTCCTCAATCAATGATCATAGAAGAAATGGCAGGAATCTCCGGGATTTGACAACGGATAAGATTATGGTGACGACAGATTGTTGATTTTAGCAAACGGGAGGCTACTGGTCCCCATTCATTTGACGTCTTTGTCATCTATGGTATCATAGTTTTCGGTTATAGTCCTTTGTCGTAAACCACTTAAATAGACAACGAGCCATCCTTTTAAAAATGATACTGACTACTTTTTACTTTCGATATTATGTTCGCAGGTAAGTTCTAGTATGCAGTTCGCGAAACGTAGTCCTATGAATACATAGATTTTCTGTGTCAAAAAACACTAATAAAATGTCGCTTAATGCTTATAAAAATATAGTCACATTTGGGTTTAAATAGATTAAAATACTCTTTATTATGTACGGTGGGCTGCATCAATGGGGGGGTTACCCCAGTTGCTAAATGCTTTCAAGGGGGGTACCCAATTGATCCAGCCCACTTTACACCATATACATAACAGCTATAAAAGTAGACGTTTCACAAAGGGTGACACAATGTCGGATCTTTTAAAGGTAACTTTTGGATGGATTAAAGGTAGAAGGAGAGACAATACAGCAAGTAGTCTGTGGACGTTTACAATAAATACATTCATATATTCTGTAACATAAATTTGCGTAAAGATGCTTACATTGCTTCTACTCAACAGTTTCAAGTGCTACACCCTACGAAACATTCATCACAGAATGCATAGGTATCGCAATATTCACAATGTTGTTCGACAGACCGCAATCACTGCGGTCGGCTGTTACCACATATGGAGAGCAGGTTCCATATACATTGTCATTTCATGCCGAATTCACAAGCTTTGGCTGCAGAACTTCAGGCAATCATAGGTAAGTTAGGCTAAGACATTGACTGACGATCGAGGAAGGCGAATGTAAAGCTGTCATTCATGTTTCGAAATACTTTCTTGATCTTTACAATTCGGCCTTTCTGAAAACTTGTAAAGGTTAACAGGAAAATATTCATTTCAGATCATATAATATTAATGTAGTTATCGATACTAAATTACGGCGAGGTTTTCCGGGCCTGTAGGCCTTTGAAGCACTACCTCCGCCTTCCCCAAATGCAGCGCGACGTATTTATTTACTATGATGCGCTACGCCTGTTAAAATTACTAACTATAATATACTAAACCACTTTTCAGTTAGTACTCAAAATAACGAAGATTAAGTAGAGGACATCAAAGTTTTGCTTAAATTCCATTATTTTGAGTTTAAATTCCTTTTTCTGTCTTTGTAGTACGAGCTCGGTTATAAGGACAGTACATATCCTTCTTATTCTGTTTATGAAATATCTTTTAAATTGGTCCAATATTGGAGGAGAAAATAAGCGAAGGCCAAACCTCGAATTATGACTTTTTACTTAGGCTTTTTCAAAAAGTCTCTCTGACCGCATTTCCTCTTAACACAGTCATCTACAACTGTCTTCAACTGAAACAGACACTTCTATTCACTTTTTGTGTCAACGCATGCCCTATAAACATACGGCGTCTTAGTTATTGTGCTCATTGTTAGAAGCCCGTAGAATGCAACTCGCGTAGTCGCCTCTCTATTTATAGAGTTATCGATACTCGGTATGCGAACAACCCTTTGTTTCTAGTCGACAGTCGGTCGATATGACTGCTGTGTTGAAGGTTGCTTTGATGAAGAAATGAGGCTTAATAAGCTGTCGTAGTTAATGGGGAATGGTTTTGTTAGTGACGGCTAAAGTTTGAAAAGCTTTGCTAATACGGGTTGGTTTGACATGATTGAAGAATCTGGGATACTTCAAAGAGTAACTAGGTTAAATCGTGCGGTCGTGGAATCGGCTGCACTTGGTGACGGGGCCCGCTAGGCATGGCGGGCTGATAGTCGGGGGTGCGGCGACCCATGATACTAGAAGGAGTAGTGGGGTTTTAGTCCGTAGGAGTCCGATATAACCCTCCGTTCTTCCCAAATGTATGATATTCAGGAGTATTTCCCCACGAAAAAATGTTGAATAGTCATAAAATGTTTTGCCCTTGTTTTGAGGTAACAGGGTCTCTTAATTATGACAAAATAAAGACTAGGTACATTTGTCACACAACAGATTGACAGCACAATAAAATATCTATGATGGGAAAACTTTCAACTTCGACATCGGGGTCGTTCTTAGCCCGAACAATTACCTACAAATAAAAAAGAAACATACCAAATTTATACATAATTATAACCCCACAGTCCCCATACCTTACCACAAATTACATCGAACCCGCTCGCCAGGTCGATAAGACATGTAAAAGTAAATTCCGAGTCCAACGTGCTATCAATTATTAAAGGCTGTATCGATTTTGTCATTTGCTTTTAGCTCGCCTTACCTTCGTTACGTTTGAGGTACACCGCCTGAACATAATTACATGCACAGCTTTTGTTTTGTTTGCTGGGGTGAAAAATTGGACGTGTGATCCTGGATTAGAATTGTCTACCTCAATTTTTTGTTTTGTAAAAAATGTGAATTTTTTTTTTTTTACAAACATTATCCTTATTGTGGGCAGTGGTGGCCCGGTGGTAACGACCTCGACTTAGTGGTCGTGGCTTCGCACTCAGGCAGGATCATTACTTTGTGTAAATAATTTCATCAACACTACTCTCATAACGATGAGGAAAACATCGTGAGAAAACCAGCATGTCCTAGAACTAAAAATAAATACTTAAGAGTGAAATATAAGGGCTTGACATCATCCAAACATTACAAATAGACCTTACCTCTGCCAACATTTGGAAAGACTTGTCTCCAATTTTATAGGCAGAAATTCAGTAAACTTTGAATTATCTATGCTTTGAACAGTAGTAGTGCGTTTGCATAAAGTTTGTCATCAGTAGTTTAAATTGTTAAAAGCAATGTTTATGTAAGATTTACATAGTCGAGCATGAAGACAAGAATAGTTATATAAAACCTGCAAATAATATATAATTATATCGAACTATTTCTTGTTCATAAATACGCTCGGTGTGCTTCTGTCCGATTAGTTAATATTGATTCAGGGCTGCCAGGAAAAATCACAACAAAACAATTTAATATCCTAGCCACACAGAAATACAGTAACTATTGTAGTTATATCGAGTACTGAATTCTGCTGTCCATTGTGGTGCGACTTAGCTAAAGGGGATTAAAGATTTTTATATGGAGCCTGGCATACTTGTCCACCATTTTGTTTTTTTTTTTTTCAAAATGTCGGCCATGCATGAAACCTATATAAATCGATATCTGACATCAATGCGAACGGGGTGGCTGGGACAGACTAGACGCAGAAGGTGGAGGACAGGGTCTTGTGGCGCAGCCTGTGATAGGCATATGTCCAGCAGTTGATTATGATAGGCTGAGTTGCTAATCTGGAAATAAATAAGTACTAATTCTTAATGCGGTGATACATTAGGTACTAGCAGCGCCCCGCGGATCCTATGTCCTTTCTCGGGACTCAAACTATCTGTATATCAAATTTTATCTAAATCGGTTTAGCGATTTAAGCATGAAGAGGTAACAGACAGACAGATAGACAAACTTTCGCATTTATAATATTAATAGTATGTATGCAGCAGATGCGGATAGCTTAAGATGTGGAAACTGACAAAAGCTTCACGATATCCTAAAGGCGTAGCTTGGTTGTGGACAAAAGCCATCTACTCATACCTAACAAGCGATCCGCCCCTGCTTCACTCGGGTGCCATGGCAACACGCGAAAAAATCGTACTATAAACATAAACCTTCCAGAAAAAATGCTCTCAATGATGGTGAAAACCGCATCAAAATTCATTGTGCAGTTTAGAAGAAATAAGCGGTCACACAGTCAGACACGAAAAGCAACTTTATTTTAAACTATGTGAACGTATAAATATATTATCCCATTGCTGGGCAAAGGCTTTCCCTACGTCCTTCCAGGCATTTTTCTCTTTTCCCGCGCCACCACGAACCAGCTAGTGCAATAAAAAAGTATAGATAGGTATAAATTAGTCGCAATAAACAATTTTTTTTTCTATTCTATTTTTCTCTATGGCAAAGGTGCCGGAATCATCAACTCTGCTGATATCAGATGTATGAAGAGGAAACGTGCTAGTCACGGTATGGACGTAAAAATCTGTTCAATGTGTCATGAGCTTCTTCTGTTTTTTTGCGTAAAAATCATAGTAAAAATGTGTTTTTTTTTGTCATTTACAATAAACGACTGTATTGTTAGCCCGATTTTAGGTAATAATGACCTCTGATATTATTTCTATTGTTATACAGGTAATGTGCTCTTCGCGTGTCTATGTGTCCCTTTCTTTTCTACAAAAGCTTTTGAAAAAGACCCCCTTTTCTGATGTATGCGACAATTATTTTTATTGTTCACAATAGTTTATAAAAGTGATCGTGATCCAGAAAATCCAGTTATATCAAAACATAACGTGACATATTTTGGAAAAAAAAAATGTTGTAATTTTTCTTAGTCGTTTACAAAGTGTTTATTTTTTTTAGGTTCACACCTATTTATACTTGTTTAATTACTTTTTTTTTAATATTTATATGAGATTTTAAGTCACTGTTGTGATTTTCATAAAAATAATTAGGTCAGTCACACGTTTGCACGCAATTCGTATGAATGTATTAGTACTCGCAAAAACGCTCGAACGATCGCTATCCTGTTCTAAGTTACGCAACTTAAAAAAAAAAAGTTTATTACCAAGTCATTTATTTATAATCTATTAAAATCAACCCAATTTAAAGTTACAATTATAGTATGTGTTTTTGTTATTTTGCAAATATATGCAAGACATCTCACTAACCAAAACCTTGATTGCTCTATCAAGGAAAAGCTTCTAAAGCGAAGTATATCAAAAGATTGATGATAAAAGACGTCAAACTGACCTTTGAACACTTACCCACTTACTAATAAACGTTGTATATCGTCTGTATAGTTACACAACGCTCTGTCTTCTTCTTTCGAAAGTCAAATTACTGACGACTGAAAGAGAAAAGTCGCTGTGTATAATACGTATATTACTAGTAAGGGGGTTATAATATAACCCACTTAATAAATCGAGTATAATAAACTCTTAAATCGCTCCGCGCAAACTCCGAACTGTCACGTCATTGGCAAAACGAAAATAGCATCATCATTTCTAAAATCAAAAATCCGACACGCCGCGTAGGTACATTAGTCGCATCGATGCGCTATGAAAATAAATTGTTTATATGTATATGTACAAGAAAATACGGTCAGTCAGTTGTCAGTTACTAGCGGGAAAGAGGGCCGAGTGGCGCGTCCGCTCATGAAATAAAATTGTTTTCCCCGCGTTCGTAAAGGTACGAAAGTGTGCAACACGTGGACTCTGGTACAAAAGTTTGCTAACAATCCGGTTGATTAGCGAAACTTTTCGACGAGGTAGCCATCCCAATTATACGTGCAGTGTGTGGTTCAATTTGTGGTGTGTGCATGTTTGATGTTTAACGGATTCAACCGGTGAGTGAGTTATGCTAATTTTATTATTGTTTTTAATTGTATATTATACTCCTTTCACTGTATTACGTATTCTTATGAGTGTTATTGACGTAATAACTCGTTTTTGATACGGTGATTATTCTTTATTTCGGTTTTATTGCCGATTTGATGTTGAATTTAACTTTTGGTAATGGAGTTGTCGGTGTTGTATAAAAAATGGGATCAAAATTCTTGACAGTTTTGGTATGAGTCTCGGGTCCTCGTTAAATAGTTATCTGAGTTAGCAAGTTTTGATAGAGAATCGTACAACTTTGAAACGTTCTTATGATACGAAGTGATGTAACTTTTGCTTGACTTTTTTATGAAATGGTTATGAGTACCTATTTTATTCGGTGGAGATGTTTCATGTCAGGCTTTATTGCTGTTTTACAAAGTTATATGAAGTTAGGTATAATGTTAAGTAATAAATACCAGTACATAGTAAGTAATTATTAAGCAAATACGTATTAAATATTGTTTCAGACAGTCTTGTTAGTTCAAATTTTTGCAGAAATCTCTGGAATTTGAAAAATATTTATAGACCTATTTAAGCCTTCTATCAATATACCTATTTTAATAAAATCGTTAATTAATAAGTGACCCTCTATCGACCTTTAAAAATTACAACGGCGTATCTAATGCATACTTACACAGTTATAAAGAAGAATACACATACCTACTGTATTTTAATTACTAATAAATTGTGTCGATGTAGTGTTATGTTGACCTACTTACAATAATAACTTAACAATAGGACTGGACATATCACCCTTACATTTATACCTTATATGCGTTCGTAGTATCTATTTAAACATAAGCATAAGGATGATTGAAGGGAGACAGAATATTTTAGGATGATTAATCCTATAATGTTTCAACTGCTGTGACAGAGGCCTCCTCACTGTGAAGTGGCCTAAATCAACCACGCGGGTCCAGTGGGGATCGGTAGATGTCAAATGTCTTCGAATTTTTGGTTCTAAGACATGTTCACGATGTTATCCTTCATCGTTTTGAGAGCAATGGTGATGAAATAAATTATTAATCATATTATAAATGCGAAAGTAAGTTTGTTTGTCACCTTTTCACGCCTTAATCACTGAACCGATCATCCTGAAATTTTGCATATACGTTGTCAGGTGTACAGAAACGGACATAGGGTAGCTTTCATCCCGAAAAAAGTGCTGTTCCCTAGGAAAACAACACTAACTTTATTATGATAATAGATGGCGCCACGTGTCTTTTGGCTTGATCGCAGACTAAGTCGCGGGCAACAGCTAGTAAATTATAAAAACTAAATCGCCTGCCTGGGACTTCAAAATTACGACTTACTACTCGTAAGTCGGGGCGTTCACCACTGGGCAACCACGGCTGTGTCCATTTATTATTGAGTAACAGAGCACTTGGTGAAAGAGTATTTCCCTGACAGAACTTCTAGTTTATAATACCTATTGCCGCCAAGCAGTATTGCTGTGTTACACAGGTCAATTTACAGGCACACAATATTTTTGCAGGTTATTGTTAAGCAGACACTGAGTGCAGGAGGTATCAATCAATACTCATTGTACAACCAACTAAAATGAAGAAATTCACTGTGCTGACAAGTTACGACTAAAGCAAATGATACCTAATAAGTGTTATTCCATCTTCTTAGCCTTTTCCGAATTATGTTGGCGTCAGTTTCCAGTCTAACCGCATGCAGCTGAGTACCAGTATTTTACATGGAGCGACTGCCTATCAGACTAACACAATTCCTGTAATTTTGTAGGTAGCACGATACCCCTCGGAAAGACTGTTTGTCAGACTTTCTGGCTTCTGACGACTGTCAAAGGTCTAATAATGACAGCCGGACCCATCGACTTAAAGTGCTTTCCTACACACGGAGGGCTCTCAATATGTTATCAATGGCCACGGAACGACCTCGGCAAGCGTAGAGCAGCTACAATTTCGATCGACCTATGCGGCTGTTATTATTTAGCCACGAGCCCTCCATAATAGCGTCATCAATAACTGAAATTTTAACACAGCATACGTACGACTACGCCTTAATAATCGACTTCAGCACTTAGCTTTTCTAGTACGTCTGTGAGAAAGCACACACCTGATCCAACTCCCCCTTAATAGTTTATAAACTATTTAATATACGATACAGTAATGATAGTTCAATTAAATCTACTTCGTAGTGAAACATTATTGCTAATACTAGCTGTTGCTCTCGGGTTTACCTAATCTTACGCCAGATAATATGGACCATATTTTTCCAGATTGCATTCAAATCGGTGCAAACTTCGAGTAGAATAAAACAAAAATGCGCATGGTAATCATAAACATTTAAGAGGGATGTGATAACGTAAAATTAAACCCGCGAAATTTAAATTTTCTTACGTTTTTTTGCAATTTGCAGGTCAGTGACAGGTTGTATAATGATTAAAATATGATTCGCGACTGTAACAAATATGATATTTTTCATTAGAATCATTAAATACAACTCCTTGAGTTAGAATTAGCGTCAAATGTCATACTTTCATGAAATACTCATTCAAGGGTAATATGAACTTAGAGAGTTTGTATTGAAGATTAATTATAATCATACAATGATTATAATTCTATAACATCATTCACAATTATATTATTATTTAGATCAACATACTTACAACCAGAAACTGACCTGAAAATTGCAAAAAACGTAAGAACTTTTGCCTTAAGGTGGTTCTTTGACTTCAATTTCCAAACAAGAACATAGGTATCTATAGTAAAATAGGTATCGACGAATCTGGCTTCAGATATAGTAAGTGGCAGCACAAACTGTGCGTCTCGTCGCGTGTCCGCGCGTCTCGTGCTACAGTTACTGGATTGTGGAGGTCAGATTCTGATACGCAGTCGATCCATGTAAAAAACTGAAATTCATCTGCATCTGGTTAGACTGGAAGCCAACGTGCTGCTGATCGATGTACTGTATTCCTAAAGTTTAAAAGTATAAAGTATGTGAGTTAGAAAGTACGCTACACGACTTATTTAATTGAGAATGTTGCAAGTTGAAAGCTTGCTATGACGAATTATTTAGTTGATTTAATTCAGCATCGCGATTAAAGGAACGTTGAAAGCTTGCTTCTCACACACACAGAGTTGTATAACAGCCGAACAATATTGTTGCTTCATTATCAGATCAGTGAATAAAAGTCTTCCACTGTAGGTACACAGGCCTCCCGGGGCCTATAGTGTTTTGGTCATAAACACTTCAAACCATATTATTGTAGCGTATATACGTGAAAGTTTCCGGAACATACATAATTTGATTTGCCATTCCATTTATCTGTACCTAACCAACTTTCATCTGATTGATTAGTGTTGCAATAGGCTACACAAGCACCATGAGTGTAAATCAATAGTATTTTGATTGTTAATTTGATACCCATTTCATCATTCTTCAAATTAATATTCTCGCGATCAGAAATTATTTTAATAACTAACTTATTTCATGCGTGTATTTGTTTAGTTTAAATCAAAAATTCAAACTAATTATTTTAATTATGTTGCATAAAGTAGGCCCACGTTTTACCGATAGAGAAACGGTATGTCCTAGAACCAAAATTCGAAGACATTTGACATCTACTAACCCGCACAGGGCCCTCGTGGTAGATTGCGGCTCACCCCTTCTCACACAGAGGAAGCCTGTGTCCCAGCAGAGGGAACATTATAGGCTGACTATGTATGTATGTATGTACTACTGCTGGACAAAGACCTCACCTAAGTCCTTCCAGGAACTCTTTTCCCACGCCATCTCGAACCAGCCCTCGCGTCACGCGTCCAGGTCATCTCGCCACCGCTTTCTGGGCTGAGCTCGGCGGCGCCGTAAATCTTCAGGCACTCATTGTTTGGAGAATTTTGCCTAGCGATCATCGTGCATGCGACTGATGTCACCCGCCCAATGCTATTTGAGCCTGGTAACTTTCTTGCCTACGTCTATTATACCCGTGTAAAACTATTACAAAAGAAAAATAAAATTGCAAAAAAATACAAACATCATTTGTGCATACTCCTTAAGGACGAACCAACAGACCCGAGGGTTATCGCCGCCCGTCACATAGGTCAACGCATTTCTGTCGTGCCCGTCTATCTTTATCTTTATTCCTTGATCGTTAGTTATTATGTTATATCATAATATTAGTATATAGTAAATAATTGTTGATAAGGGGCATGTACTAATCGCGATTTGAGTTTTTTGCATGCACTTATACGAGTACTTCGATCAATCACCCAAAGGCCGCGACGGCGTCCATCCGACAATTTTACAACACCGGATGATTTTTTTACCGGTTCCAAATGTTTACAGGGTGTTCTACTCATGAATAAGAACAAATTTCACTATGGGACCAATTCTGAAATCAAGAAAAAAAACAGCTGTTTCATACAAAAGTTCTATACCCGCCGTCGACATCCGTCGGCGGCTGCCGTCGACGCGTCTTCAGCTGGCGCCCAATAGTGTTGTCGGCTGCATTTGCCTCCACCGTTGCCAACGTGCTGCTCGTGTATATGAGCACTAATGTAATTGGCCTTTATATGTTAAAGTAAAACAAATAAATGAATTATCAGATAAATCAAATAGGGTCCAGTGGGGAATTGCGTAACACATTATCAATCGGAATCGGTTTCATTTTGACAGTTCAACAACATTCATTGCGTTATTTACGTGTTGAGCAGACAAATTGTTGAGCAACCTTATGAAGCAATGGATTAGCAATTTGCTTCAAAATGACAATAACAATCCATATTTTGTTAACAGGTATAATATTTAAAAACTATGTTAGTATACGTAATATGATAAAATCAATTCAAAATTAAAGTAAATCTAGATTAAATTAAACCATAAATTTAATTAGAATTAAATTAAAATCATCTAATGCTCAGCAGTAAGCTCTTGCGACCACTAGACCAACGAGGCTTTGGGTTTTTTTTTGGCTTTGGTTTTGGCTTTTTAAATAATAACGAAAATAATAGCCATAATAAATAATCTTAAAATCTCACAGAATATCTTTCTGACAGATTTTCTGTGAGATATGTTTTCTGCCAGATATGTGTACTACTTTTATAAATAGTTGCGGTCACATTGAAAACAATGTGATTCAAAAGCACCTGACTCGATCATTTTCTTTATAAAATATTGCACGTTTGTTAATTCCGAGATTTCATGACAACATTTTGCAACAAAAACTGGAATTAGTTGAGATGCATTCAATTAAAACGATTCGGCAAAGTGACAGAATTGTTGGCTTGGTACCAAATTCTTAATCCTGTGGATTTCAAAACATTGTTAAAGACATAAAAAATGTAGGTATGCCATTAATGTGTAGTGCCGATTGGTATTTGTGTCACTAGAGTTGAATGTATGTACTATTAGATATACTGTTAAATATACATTACTATTATCCACTGCTGAAACATTTGCCTATCCCAAATTCCACAGATTTCTCCCAATTTATAGAGTTCCGTACCTCAAAAAGAAAAACGGAATCCTTATAAGATCATTTCGTTGTCTGTCTGTTTGTCGGTCAGTCAAAACCCTTTTTCTCAGGAACGCGTGGAGTTGTCAAGTTGAAAATAATACCAAATATTTAAGGCTGCAGTCCCTTGAAGCAGAGAAAAAATCAAACTTCTAAGTCAACGCAATCAAAAGATACGGGCGTATATGTTCTGAAATCAAAACATATAGGGTACTTCCCGTTGACCTAGAATCATGAAATTTGGCAAGAAGCAATGTCATGAAACACACGTAAAAAATAAAAAATTACAAAAAAAAAATTTTGCTATTTACGTACCTACCTACAAATTTGTACGGAGTCATCGGTGCGCGAATCCGACTCGCACTTGACCGGTTTTTTTAATGATAATACTTAGTTTTCTGTCCTTTGTATCTAACTTTCCCATTGCTTGTTTACGAGGATGGTGCCGTGTAGTTAGCCTATTTTGAGTTACAAAAATTTCCTTTTTGTTACTTTATTAGGTTCAACTTATCTAGTATACAGGTGGCGGTGACATCTACGTGTAACCTGTTATTATTGTTCATAAACACGAGCATCGGCGGCTGCCGTTGATGCGTGTCGACGGCTGCAGTTGCCTCTGCCGTTAACTCGTGCCCCTCGTGTGTATATCATGGATTCAATTGTATGATTCTGAACCCCTTTGCGTTGAAGAATAGCTGTTCCATACATTTTGACCGCGTAGGTATTGCACTTTTTTATGAAACAGCAGATTTTTGATAACCGACGAAATATTTATACGCTAGAGTGTTTAAAATCATGTGCTGAATTCATGGTTACAGTTTGCGTGTCGATGTTTCTGCCAGTCTGTATGATAACGATCTGTTTTTGAAACCGTGCCTAAAAATAATTCGGTTTATAGATCTTGACAGCATGTCGTATCTAGTAAGTCTTCGTCTCACGTAATTCAATTATTACGAAATTACAAATGAAACTGACTATTCAAACCTAATTCAAACTTTGTATCGTCTTGGAATACCTTTCTACAATTAAAGGTTGGCCTGAATTTCGTAATTATGTTCCGGAAACTTTTGACTGGTCTCTCGCCAACTGAATAAAGTCTTCGATAGGAGAAAATTACTATTCATTTATCATACTGTTTCAACAGTTTTCTGATCAAGATTACTGAGGTTATTCACCTTCTTGACATATCTGTATTGTTGTTGTAATGACTCTTGCTTCAGCGCATCTTTGAGTTCGTGTCACCAAAGCAAATATTGGCAAGTGGCCGAGGAAATAACTTAAGTTATATTTTGTGCCAGGTTACTCACCTTTCTGATTCACTTACTGAAAGTTTTTGGTGGCAATGTAAGAATACATCCTGGCCAGGATATATTGTATTGACGGGAGTCGCTCGTGTATTCATCTAAGGATAAATACACGAGCGACTCCTCATCCAAAGAAAGTTAAAACAATAAAGAAAACTTATTTCACATAAAATAGATGGGCATTTATGAAATGTCAGAAGCTAGGTGCTCGGTTCCAATAAGTCGTTTCCTATGTGGAGAGGAGCCTGCTAGTAACTCCACGGTTACCTTTTAGTTGAGGAAACACTTCTGTCACGAAATCCTCAATAGCAGCCAGAACAGTGAATAAACTCATCCCCTATCCAAGAACTGGTGACCATCAACGTGAATGAATAATAACCGCAACGCTAGAATAACATAACTTAAAGCTAAGTATATGGGTTGCATCACGAACTGTAGACACTTACGTCACTTACGTCACTAAAGCCACAGGCAAATTACTGTGTCGTGTTGTGTCTTGAATCGGGATACACGAATCAAACGAATCTGCCGCTCTATTCTGTAAAAACCTCACTGTGATAACTTAGGTGAAATGAGCTTAAAGTCACTAGTGTCAATCCCTACCATCAGGTGGAATGACAGCTCATGTTAAGCTTACTTCACCTTAGTTTTCACGGTGAGATGTTTATAGAATAGCGTGTGACTGGATAATTTATGTATTGTAGATTTAGCTACTAAACGATGCACAGAAGAAAATAAAATACGCACGTAGGCAGTGACCTCGAAAGTTTAATAATTGCACACAACACAGTGCACGGTTAGATACTGGCTGTCACCAACCGGCGTGGTTATAAAATCATATGTTGAGAATATCTTTTGAACACATGGTTGTTAGTTTTTAGGTAGGTATTTTTCTCTGTTCTCCGCTAATAGTCTTGTTAAGTGAATTTTTGTTTCAAAGGTTTGACAGTATTGAGATAGTTTGGCTTCAACCAGCTGGATAGAAATATTGGTTGCAAGCATTACATTTTTTATGGCTTTAATAATAACTTTCAAAGATTTCAGTGTTCCGTATTTAATACAAAACATTCATTCGATCATTTACTGACAGATAACACACATCTTAAATGGCAGGGTCTCCTTTTCAGCAAGCATGTATTTTTTTTATATAATAACAGTTATATCGAAGGAGCATTTAGGAACAATTTTTGAAAATCTATCCTCAAAAGCTTCTATGGAAGTTTGTCATTTTCGCCTATATGAAATCGTATCACAGATACGTGTCGTAGACGTCAAAAAAAAGTCATTCTCGCGATGTTCAACATGAATCAAGTCTATTTTCTCATACCGAGTTGATTGACAAAGAGTGCGACAAAAATATTACCTGTGAGTAAATGACAGTAGTATTTCTGATAGCCGTAAATATCCTCGCAAACACTCGTGGGCGTGAGGGGCGACAGACGGAATGAGATAAGTAATCAATCTTTCTATGACCTGCGCAATAATAGATATACTGCTTAGGCTTTAGCTTTGCCATAATAAAACATCACGCTTATATTCCACAAACGAGTCGGCAGAGGTTCTCACGTATGGTTCTGTCTAATAGGGGGCGAACCCGTAACGCTATTGAAGTGCATCCACTCCCAGTTTAAGCATACGAGTTATTTAAGCTTATTGTAAGGATTAAATTTATTTAGGTCTGATTTTTCCAAAGCCAGATAATTTTATCGGAGCAATAATTTTGAATTTTCGACAGTTCTTCCATACAAAAACTGTCAGATGTCACTTTCATTCCACGAATAAAAAAATTCCGTAGATAAAAAAATCTGCTGTTAGAATTTTAAATTATTGGTAAATAAAAAAATTGTGACTACCAGAGAACTGTGATTAGTACCAATTAATCCATGACAAAAGGACCAAAAAACCACAACCATCTGTGTCCAACTAATAGATAAATTGGGTTAAAAGTAATATGCGGTTACTTTGATATCTTAATGCATTTTAAAAATAAAATACTGTGTAATAATACGTAATTTTAAGAACGTTCACAGTCTGATCTCAGTCTCAATCTGTCAAAAATATCTCTAATTTACTTACATTTTTGACAAGTTTTTGTCATTGATTGATTGCGATTAGATTTTGAATGTTTTTAATTACGGGAATAATTGGTCTTTTAATCCACTTGATCCTGGATAGAAGGACCAAAACCTCAACCATCTATGTCATTTAATAAAAAGCATCTGCTATCACTAATCCATTTACATCTAGAGCTGGTTCATAAGTTTAACGGCTCGGCTGTACTAAAGCCTAACGACCCGATGCACAATACTACTTGTACTATGAGTCACTAGAATAATGGTGATATTTTGTTTAAGGGGAATGCGCTAAGATAGCCTGCAAAATTCAAATTAATCTTCTCACGTTTTTTGCAATTTGCAGGTAAGTGTCAGGTGTTGATCATCAACGAAAAACCTGATACTATCCTGCAAATGTAAAAAACGTAAGAAAATTTTTAATTTTGCGGGCTGCCCTGACGCTTTCGCTTTAAGCTATAGAAATAGACTATTGTACTTTAGACACATTTTATGTTAACATCAGCGTGCCTGACTTACGCAACCATAATTATTATCAGTCTCTGTCTTGATTGTGAATTATTTATTGTCTACGAATTCTTGTCCTCATGTGTCGATAAGACTTTTCTAGGGGTTTTTTTTTTCACCAAGCCATCGATCAATTTACTTCCTATAATAATTACTTGATATTTTTATTTGTAACAGATATTGAGTAGTATACCTATTTAATTTTTTTTTAATTATTGCTAACGAAAACATCAGTAATAACGTTATTCCATATTCACTTTGCACGTAATAAAACGAGTGTATTTACAATATTTTGCCGTCTAACAAAGTTTTATCAGTGCAGGAAGGACCTCGTCTCCAGTTGATTTGCTAGACATTTTAATATACAATATAATTTATTCATTATTATTATGTAAGCCCGCTATCTAATAATAAATTAGTTCCGCACTATCGAATTAAACATAATTATACACCTACAGCATCAACAGTTCCTTACCGGGAATAGGTCAGTGTATCTCCTCTTTCTCTTACTATATACTCTATTGGAACAAAACATCTTGAGCGGGTTTTTAGCCAAGTTTTTGCACCCCAAAACTCGGTCTCCTCTGGGGATACCCTTGGCTCTTTTGAACCTCAAATAAATTACTCCCAAGGCGTTTGACGACAAGTAACTTTGTAGTACCGGATATTTCATCTACCCCTTTGGTAGGCATACGAAGGCATACATCCAGGTTCCTGTACCGGCTTTTTGCTAAATACATCCCAAAATACACTAAGAGTCCTCAAAACGTAACCAGCTGCTGTGTCTATAAATTCCAATAAATGTACGATTAAAGACATTAATCTTGTACCCACTATATTACTGAAACAATTCACAAATGCACCGTGTTACGAGTTAAATTTTGGTAAGTATATATTTTGGATCGACTCCAAAACAATTAGTGCAGTTTGTGCTGTGCCTCGAGGGTTGTCGAATGCTCTGATTTAGTTGAGAACTATAGATTTATGGGGCGTCTTGAATTTGACCGGAGAATTTTCTGAAGATTAATTGGAGGGAAGAGAGAAGTTTATTAGCATACTAGACTGTGTTGCCAATTAGACAGAGTAGACGCACTATTAATTAGTCAAAATATCTTCATGATAAACAATAAATTCCAAGACAAAATACAATAGTACCTATAATTTTTTTTATGACAATTTCGATTGAAACGTCTGACCGGCATAGCTATTCACAAAGCTACGACACGGTTTGGTACCGTATCGAATGTCAATGTTATCGAAGAAATCCTTTAATCGCTATTCACAAATCCGAAACCGTATAATTTTGACAGTTCATATACTCGTACGGTATGAAGACATCAATTCTTCCGACAGGTATTTGCTGTCGGAAGTGCTATCGAACAACAAAATTTTGTATATAAAAGAGTAATCTAAGCAATAACTGTCAAAACACGGCTCCGGGCAAGGTCCTCATGCCTTTGCATGAATGCAAAGAGCATCTGCCGCTGCTCCAATGACACTCTTTTCTGAAAATATGCATTTTCATTATTAGGTACCACGTTTTATAACATGAAAATGAGCAAATAGTAATTTGTTTAAATACTGATAAAATACGTAGGTACAACCATTTTTCTGCAAAAAAATTGTAATTTTTCACTTCTCAATTATCTTTCTTTTTTTTTTATTCGCCCAAGTGGCAGGCTATAGTGTTTCGACCATACCGCTTTGTCTTCAATGTAGTTCTCAATTATCTTTAAAGCTCAAAACAAGGTTCGGAAAAATAATTATTCCAGATTTCCAGGTTTGATAGAAGTTGAAGTTTATAAAACAAGTTTAATAGAAATCAGGTAAATTTTATTTATTAATAAAATCATTGTTTACTGTTTTTATTTGTTAATAATTACTGAATGCATTATCTATAGTTGCCCATAATGAAATACTCAATTAAAATCATTTATGTACCACTTAAAATTTTCTACCACGAATATCTATTTACTACCATTTTGTAGCATTCCCCGTAAACACACCTATAATCGGTTGGCAAAAAAACCCCTCCACACGGATCTGTGAATAGCGTTTTGCCAGTCCTTTGGTTCAGAAATCAGGTTATCGAACAAGTGTCATTGCCGATACGATAGTGAATCGTATGTTTGTGAATAGCTATGCAGCTCAGGGTATCTAGTGGTCTGTGCGACACGAGTCGCCTATTAATAATTGTATTTACCTCTATTCCCATCTTTGTCAGCCTTTTATGTTATTTTTTTTCCGATCGATATTGTGAACATAGCACGTTTTTTTATTCTATTTTATTTTCTAACTTAAACTGTAATTCAACTAACGATATCTTGTACGTACTATTCACTTCTCTGCTAGTGTTGTGCACTTCTATAAGTGACGAATTCACAATTCCTAAAACTGTGTGTGATTTTTTTTGTTGCGTCATATTTGCCGCAAATAAACGTATTTTCTTTTTTTCTACTTTCTATGTCTTAGTGAATAAGTTCTTGACTTGACATATCATTAAATAAAATAATTTTGGTCCTTTGCTTTTCGAACCACTTTGAAAGCTTTAGGGAAATGCGTGTAAAACCAAGTGCAGAAAGATTTCAAGTTTTATTTTTAACAATCGACAATCTTATTAGGAACCAATACCAACCTAACGTACTTCAATAAGTCAAGCAAGTTTTTATGTCTTAATACAGAAATATTCTGCGTCACGGTATACTTAACCCAGATTTTTACTCAGTGCGTTTTTATAAAACATTTCTGTTCCAAGTTTTAAAATGGAGTAGACATTAAAAAACAATTTTAACACTCGGCAGCCCTAAGTACCCGCCAACGGCTTGGCGAATTGAGGGAAAACGCCTCCAAATGCATTTAGTGCAGTCTAGTTGAGCATTTTAACACTTGATTTAACTACAGGCTTATTATTGTTTTGGCCGGAATAAACATGGCCATGCATTCTGAATAGATGGGCGTGGTGGCAAGTGGCAGGAAGTTTGGAGTGGTTTTGAAACGGTTAAGGACCACTAAACAGGAATTTTCGAGGAAACGTTTATATGGACGTATGTAAGAGCTTTTTCCAAAAACGATATACGGCCATCTGGTTTACATTGTACGTGTTTTCAAAGTCAACAAAACAAATGTTTTAATTTTAATTAATTTATCAAAAGGGTAATTAATTAATCAGTCAAATTCCATTTTAGTCAAAATTGTGACCTTCTGATAATTTTATTGTTATTACGAAGTTGTGCATGAATTTTTATTAAAATTCAAATTATCCTGTACTCCTCTCATACACGAAGGATTCCGAAACCCAACCCCGTACTAAAGGACCAACAATTTATTTCCACAAAGTTTCGTATTTCCAAGCCTTCTTACAACAAGTACCTACATTATTTCTATTAGCCTTTTCTACATAAGCTAAATGTGCTTAGGCTAGGAGTATGTTTACGGTAACAGGTCATTGGGGACATATTTGAGCTCACAGACAATTGTGTCCACACTTACCGACTATTGCCTTCTGAATAAACAAAAAAGTATACCTATATACCGACATCCTAAATGGAACAGACTTTCTAAGCAGTCTTGGGAACGATTTCTGTATTGGGAACAAAATCTTTATGGCTGTGTTTATTCCGGGTACCGATAAGTTCGATCTCTCTTTAAATGGTCCAAACTTTGGTCCTACTTATAGGATGGTTGAGATTCAGTCAGTAGGATAATTGCATAACACACTAACGGTACCAATGGCTTTCACTTTGACAGTTAAGCAACATTAATTACGCTAGTTACGTTGTTGAGCAGACAAGCTTTTCGAACATATAAAGCAACAGACTAGATAATTTCCCTTCCCCTTTTTATATACTTGAACATATTATTATTTTAAGACTGTTAGCTTTTAAATTATGTAAATATTTGAATCTCTAATAAATATATTAAACTAGTAATATCCTTCAAAATGATTCAGGATGTTATTGATAGTGTACATAATTAGGGAGCAGGTGACGTTTGTTTTTGGAAGTTGGTTCAAAGTTTGCAGGTTTTAGACATAGGGTAATTAAGGGGAAAGGGGGGGTTAGGGGTAATTAGGGGTATTTAGGGTTTTAGGGTAATTAATTATTAATTAATTAATAATTTTTTATTCATCGTATATTAATACTTTATTATAAACTAACTTATTATTTATAAATAAATACAAAAACAAAGGTCCATTATTATTAATTATTATTCTTATTATTATTTCGTAATTATATTTTGTACTAGTAGACACAAAAATCACAGGATTGTTGGGATTTGTGTGTAAGGTTTGTTCTTTTATATTGTCAATAAACTTTTTTACTTTTACTTTATTGTGCACCCTCATTTCGCCAGATACATTAAAATTCCATCTAATGGGGGCGAGCTTATTGCCATCAACCGGGCTAAAAATCAAGGCACCGGGCTGCTACTGAGAAATTTCCGAAATAGGATTCGAACCCAGGACCGCAGGGTCAGTAGATCAAGCAGGCAATATCGGGATAAAACGTATCGTACATGTTAATTCTGGTTATAAAGTATGTACCTATGTGCCAAATTTTATCTACTCGTAAATCCGTTCAGTAGTGTTTGCGTGTAAGAGTAACAAACATACAAACACAAACTTTCATCTTCATAATATGTATTTGTGTGATGTGATAGTTATTGTCATTGGTGTGTTGGTAGGCGCTAATAAAGGAAATCTTCCTATCTTACTAAAGTGCAAGATCGTTGAAATGTGTATCCTGCTTATCCTAATCTGCGGTGCTCATACTTGGTTTTCGTCTGAGGCTTAAAAGTCCAAACTCATAGTTCGCCAAAGACCTATTGAGCACTTTCAAAATTAAACTCACCTACCAAATTCACAACACCATAATACGCTCCAAGACAGGCATCGCCGATGTTGGCGATAGGTCTGCTAAGTTAAAATGGGACTGAGCATGCACAAATTATAGGATGCATTAGACAGATGGGCCAGGATCATTACATAATGGGTACCTGAAAACGTGCTTGCTTTGTCACTAAGGCAGGCCTGACAGTGGGATTGTCCGAAAGGGTTACCGCTGCCCCGGAACATAAAGGGCTAAGGAAGGAACACGGATGGGTTTTAGTCAGTAAGAGTCTGACACTCCCTTCCGCTCCACCCAGAGCGGGAGGGGTCATTTGATGATTTCCCATCCTTAAAAAAAAAAAACATGCAGGCCTGAGAAACGCTGGCGTGATGATTTGCACTCGTTAAAATATGTAAAGTATGGGGGAGAATTTTGCCTAGCAGTGGTATAATAAATGTTAGCGAAAAAAAAAGTTTCAATGGTACAGTCACCAAAAGAGATAAGTACATAGGATATAGTTGAAGTTTAGTAAGAAGCCGATGGATGTTTTCGAAATGCAATTTAATTTTCTATATAGACCGTTTTTTTGTATAATTTAAATTATTAATCTCCTCCTCTGGTTACTTATCTTCTTTGGTGACCATACCTTTAGCGGTTAACCATCTCAAAGTTTTACTAAATCCGCTATGGGGAAGTTAATAATGATTGATATGATGGCATGATGTCAAGGTAGGCGTGGTTGTCAATAAAAATACCCCACATCAAAAAAGTCACATAATATTTCAACAACTATACATCTTTTGTTCATAAAATAAAAAATGTCTTCAACAACATCTTTAAACTTCTCATCGGCAACATTAATACATTCAATTTCCTCTTACATAAGCTAATCTCTGTAAATTTTATAATAGAGACCATTCTGCGAATGTCTGCCAACTAAAAATATGCTGTAATCTTAAAAATATATAATTTGGCGGTTTTATGAGCATTGTACATCCTCATTAGAATCGTTATGTGAGTTAAAGATATAATAGGTGACATACATACCTACTGATATGAACAAATGAATGGGCTTGCATAATGTTTATTTGGCAATGAGCCGATTCAAATTTGGTGGCGTTTAATTCAAATTGTTTAGTTTTAGTAGAATAACTTTATTTTTATGGGTTTTTTTTTTTGTCAACAACTGTGACAAAATGAATTAGTCAAGTCGCTTTCGATCGCCAATCCGCCTGTCTGATCATTGCTGCATGCTGTGATACCCCCGTGTCTCGGAAAGCACGTTAAGCCGTTGGTCTCGCGCCTGAAGGCCAATTTTCGAAATTTGAAACGTTCAAAATCTAGTCGCAGTCTCATCTCAGCGACCAACAAATGTCAAAATGTAGGGAAATTAGAGGTATTTTTGACATATCGAGACTGAGATCAGACTGTGAACATTCTTAAAATTACGAGAATTGATTGCCCCTCTGATCTCTTGGCGGTCGTGTCGGCTTGCCGTCCCATCAGACTATGAGAGTGAGGGAAGAGGGAGTGCACACACTTGTGCACTAAAATAACTCCCGCGCCGAAGGCTTGTCTCCGTTGAGATTGGCGATGGCTGATATTTGATCTGGAGGACTATTATCTAGCTGTGGAAATGATGACCTATCTACAATAAATGCTGATGACATTGCGCTACAGTAAGTTGTATCATCCCAAGAAAACGGACATTGTGTATTGCATAGCTATCCATAATACTTCACAAAGGCGATGATTTAGCAAAGGTTCACTCACTTCCTGTGTCTACATATTTATCGAGATGATTCACTGAATCTGACAAACATTTTTTATGAGATGATCAAAATATTTCAGTTATTTTACTTCTGACAAATTATTTTATTTATAATTTCAGTGAACAGTGTACTAGAAAATGCCTGCTGTCTCAATTATTATAGATGCTATTATACAAATAAAAGGCTCGGCAATCCTATAATACGCTTTCCAAACGATACCTACACCGAGAAAGTTATTAGGTATTACAGAACAGCTATTACGGCTGTAATAGCGACTGGAATGGACTGTACTGGACCGCCTTTCGTGTTTATTAAATGACCGAACGATACTCTATCACATTTTGCAAGTATCTTGTTTTCAGAGAATGAACCACAGCCATTTCATGCTCTAACGTTGAGATCCTTAGTATTGAATTCTTGACAGTGATGTTCTGACCAAGATTAGATATTGTGTGACCTCTTAGTTTGAACCAGCCTTTTTTCTCAGAGTAGTCGGATAGGAAACGCCGCCCTCGTCCAGTTTTTAAAATATGATTGACATATGTAAAAGTGTTTGTACAGACCTATTTACAGAAATAAAATCATTTATCAGTCTAACATTCACAAAGTTTTAAAGACGTCCTCAGATTTTAGTGAAGGAATCGTGCTTTACTAGACACTTGAATTCTGGAGCATGTGTTTAACATAAACGCCACAATATCTTAAGCGGGCACTTAGACGTTACACTATTATCTACTACAATTACTGTCCATGATAATGCGATGGCTTTATTTCAAGGGGTATAAAATTAAACTACTACAATCGACTAACTTACCTTTAAATAGTGACATAATACTAGATTTTCAGAATTGTTCAGAATTTAATTTCACCCAGAATTAGCTAGATAGCAAATTTTTGAGAAATCCTTTTAGGGTTTGTATTTACCTACTAGGCAATATTAATTATGACGATGCTGGATGCGAGAGCACAGAACCGGTCGAAGTGGCGCTGCTTGGGAGGCCTCCAACAGTGGACGTCTTTCGGCTGTGCATGTTGTGTTGTTGCACAACAGTGAGCGAGGAGGCTTGTAAATGACGCTCCTATTTATGCACCCTCCTTAGAGAGAAGGCTTATTTATCAGTAGGGGCATTATTGCTTGATCCATGAACAAGCAAAGACTCACCACGATTTTTGCAAATTATTTATTGATTCAAAAAGTAATAGGCACATTGTTGTAGAACTGCACCAATTGTTAGGGTCTAAACAGTCCGTATTTGAACTGCATGCCAGCTGCAACATCGTAGTTGACATAACTAAGTTTCGAAGCAGTTAAATCAACTGCATCCAAACTGTGATGTTGCAGCTGAAATGCATTCCGTCTGTTTAGACCCTTAAATAATTTAAATCAGTCACATAATTCGATCACTAATTCAATATGACACTCGCTAAAACCCTATTAGCATCAAATTAAATCGTCATCGCTAAAACATAAATGTTGGAACGCTACATTGATTCGCGGTGCGACGACCTGATACTATTCTGAACAGTGATATTAATTACCCTCTTGTGTTAGTAGTGAATGAGTTTACTATTCATAGTTCTATTCCAATGTATCATTATGTTTAGAGCTAATTAATGCATGTGATTATAGATTTAGATGTATTGATTCTGCTATTAAGACTTTTGGCACCCACGTAAATATTGTCAGTTGGCTCATTTATCTTGAGATAACACGTGTTTTTATTAATTAGTAAAATACCAGGTACCATAAATTGGTGACTACCAAGAACCATAATGACTACAATGTGGTTAAGGGCTGTAATAATATTGTCTCACTGCAGGGCAAACGCCTCGTCTCATACAGAGAAGGCTGCTTGCTCAAGACGGTTTGGCGATTTCAGACTTACGAGTATATTGACTATACGTCTCGGCCGACAAAAGGCCATAGCTTTCACAATAATTTTGCGGTCTCGTGACTCTCTGCGTTTACAGGAGGTAGAAATTAAGCATAGAGCTTCCAAAAATTCCTTATCCTGAAAGCATCGTGGCTACTATAATTATAAGAAGTATATTCGAGTTTGGCAATGCAAACTACGTTTTTATCTGCCTAACCTTTTCCCAACTATATTGGGGTCAGCTTTCAGTCTAACCAGTTGCAGCTGTATTTTACATGGAGCGACTGCCTATCTGACCTCCACAATCCACGATACCCCTTGGTAAGACTGGTTGTCAGACATTTGGGCTTCTGACAACACGTAATGACTGTCAAAGATCTACGAATGACAGCTGGGACCCTTTCCAAGGCTCGGAGAAGTCTCGATGTGTAATGTATGGTCGCCTATCCATAAATCAATAGCTTAACGAAAACTATTTTCTGGGAAAAGTTGGATAAATTGGTATTGAAGAAAAACTGCCTGTTTTGTCCCCTTGACGATACAATCGTTAGTATAATATCGGTCCATAGATTTTTTTTATGTAGGAGTCGTGTATAAGTGGCAAGACCACCCGCGGCGCGCAGAAATGTGTTCGGGAACAATCTAGACGGTGTCACGGGAAAACCCGGTCATGTGAGTGGATATCATTCCTCACACAATCCATCCATCTTTTCTTCGGCCTTCCTCTCCCTCTCCATCCATCAACATGTATATTCATCACTCTTTTAGTCACATGCGTTTCGTCCCTTCACATCACATGCCCATACCAAGCCAAACGATTTCCTTTCAACTTTTCTGTCACTGGCGCCACTTTCAAACTTCCTCTTATATACTCATTTCTTATTTTATCCATTCTCGTCACTCCACACATCCATCTCAACATTCTCATCTCCGCTACATGCAATCTTTTTTCATCCGTCGTCTTCACGGCCCAGCATTCAGACCTATAAAGTACGACAGGCCTTATCACGGACCAAGTTGTTCCTGTGACCTGTCGCCATTTCATCCATCCTGAGTTGAACCGGGCGTTACGTCTCGGTCTACTTCGCCATCTCCTTGGACATGCAACCCGCGGTACCGAAAGTCGAAGCAGATCGATAAGGGCGTTCCAGCGAGAGATATGGGCACAGGACTGGAGAGATCACCAATAAAATATTCGAGAAAAACTAATTCTACATCATTCAATTTGTGATGTTAGTAATTTAGAATCGCTAACATGATGCAATACACTGCATAGTACATACTGTTATACGTAGGTATAGTGATAATGTGTAGCTACAGCTTTATTGTTGGCCCATTCATAGGCACTCTGAAGCTCTTTGTTCTGAATGATTCATTGACGCGTATTTTATATCGCGTACAAGCTTGTCTTATTAAAACATTAATCAGTTGGCTATTATATTTAGTGTCAATAGAAATTTTTGTATAGTAGATTGCTATTGGGTTTACTTAAAAGGAGGCAAGGTAAGTATGACGCTTTTGTATAGGTACTTACATTAAAGTAGTGAAATAAATATGCGTATATCTAGTTAAATGGTGGCCTAAAACTAGCTCTTAAATGCTTTACTGGCGTTTATTAAAACAGGTATGTATATTTACTTAAATCCATAAAATTCTAAAAACGATAAATTTCCAGAGCTTACGACACATTTCCACATTCAGACATTTTCCTGTAACTTTTGCGAACCTAAAGTCGATAGAATGTGTTCCTGATACCTGCCAGTGAGACAATTCTAGTAACTAATAAAGATCACATTCACAAAACACGTATGAATTCGTTTGTATGAAAATTACAGGTGTTCAAAAACACCGGACTTAGATGAAGTCCTATGAGCATGATATTTATACGGAGCGATGTTGACTTTCTGTACTCCAGATCTAAGGCTCTAGGGCCAATTCTCGTAACTTTAAGAACATTCACAGTCTGATCTCAGTCTCAATCTATCAAAAATACCTCTGATTTCCTTACATTTTGGACAAGTTTTTGACATTGATTGTCGCTGAGATGAGATTGCGACTAGATTTTCAACGTTTTTAATTACGCGAATTGGCCTTCTGATCTACAGCAGATTATACAACTCAACAGGAACAATCTCCCAGAAAAGAAAAGAGAAAAAAGAAAGGGAAAAAGGAAAGAGCAATAGGAAAGAGTATTCTATCTATCTATCTTCCAGTGTTTGCACTAGAGTGCAAAGACATTTTATTAAACAGAGTGTTCTAATTTTTGTGATTTATTCGCGTCGGTACCCGCAGCGCGTGCTTGGCAGCCAATCATAACATTGCGACGGTAACTCATGTATTATGCGATAGGTGGCTTTGTGAGCTATTCTTAGATTTGAGAACTATTCAATTCCGATAATTTTAATATGTTGTTACATTAAGCTTACGTAAGCGAGGTGTTGCTAGAAACGGTTTATGGATTCGTGATGAAGTTAAGTGTAGGATAATTGCATAGCTGTATATATAATTAATTTTATATAATTGATAAGCAATTGGCCGTGACTTCGTTGACAAATAATCTGCATGTTACTTTAAAGGACCCAGGGCTGGAGTTTTGAAAAATCCTCTCCTTGTGTAACTTACCACCTTCTATGGATCATAAAGAGTCATTTCAATCACTGTGTCAAAAACGAAACTCGCTTCTTCGCATCCAGCTAGACTGGAAGCCGACCCCAACATAGTTGGGAAAAGGCTAGGCGGATGATGATAATTATTATTAATTTGAATTTGACAACCATCTTCAGAGTCCAATTTATCGGCCAGAAGGGCAATTCTCGTAATTTTAAGAACGTTCACAATCAGAAGGCCAATTCTCGTAATTTAAAACGTTCAAAATCTATTCGCAGTCTCATCTCGGCGACAAATAAACGTCAAAAACTTGTCAAAATGTAAGGAAATTAGAGGTATTTTTGATAGATTGAGACTGAGATCAGACTGTGAACCTTCAGTGATTTAGCTCTTCGTTGCCTGTCAATCAGTCTGTCAGCCTCAGAATTGTTTCGATTGTAACAGCGAGAAGAACAAAACCGATCGAAGTGGCGACGTTTGGAGGAGGTCTACGTCCAACAGTGGACGTTTGGAACAGCCATTCTAAATTAGCCGTTCTATTCTGTAAAAATGACACCATGAAAACTTACACGAAGTGAGCTGCTATTCCATGCACGGGACTGACACTATTGACAGCTCATTTTAAAGCTGACTTCACCTATGTGTTTACTGTAAAATTCTTGCAGAATAGTTCGGTTGGTACAGACGCCAGCACACCAAGCCGTCGATTTTCAAATTTATCGCTGAATTATAAGGTGCAAATTTTATTGGGTAAATTTGACAGTTTCGGGTAGCTTGATGTGCTGGCGTCTGTACTAAGACTTATAAATGAATACAGACAAAATCGAAAGTTATTTATTCAAATTAGGCTGAGAATCAACACTTTTCGAACGTCAAAATTATGACAGTTACAGACAGAAACCACAAAACAGAACTCTGTATTTTGTTCAGAAACCAATGACACAAATGACCAAAGGCATCGTAGACAAGTGTGTCGGTCGATACGGAGCGGTCAATAGTTGATGAGGTCGACAGTTACTTGGATACGGCGATACAAAGCGCGTATTGACCCGACTATTACTCGAATATGGCTTTTATAGTACCCTACTCATCACCAGATCGTAACGGTATCGTTAACGATCAAGACATGGTTTCAATTCGATGTTAAGTGAATAAATAATTTAAATTAGTATCATATTTCTGTAAATAAACCCTTGACACGTGGCAGTTTTTCTTTTTATTTACCTGGCTTTCCATGGTTCAGATTCCTAATTTTCTATTTTGTTTTCCTGTAGTTAGTGTTTTTTTTTTTTTAAGGATGGGAAATCATCAAATGACCCCTCCCGCTCTGGGTGGAGCGGAAGGGAGTGTCAGACTCTTACTGACTAAAACCCATCCGTGTTCCTTCCTTAGCCCTTTATGTTCCGGGGCAGCGGTAACCCTTTCGGACAATCCCGCTGCCCCGGCAGGCTTCGGCCCTGACTGGCCCCTCCTTCGATGCTGACATCTCTTTGAGGCGCGCGTGGAACACATACGCGCCGTCCGGCACGGGCCTGTAATAGGAAACGCATGTGGGCCGTGCAAAGAGCAATGAAAAAGCCCATCATGAAACTACCTCACTTCAGCGATTGCACCAATGAATTAGAAATAATCGATAGAATGGTCGACACAGCCATAGTCAAGGAAGCTACTATCGATGCAAGCGACGAATGTACAGAAATTTCTACACCATTCGCACCACTCGATCGAACTTCAAAACATGAGCTCAAATTAGCTCTTAGACGCTTCAAGAACAGCAAAGCCCCCGGACCTGATGGAATCAAAGCCGACATAATCAAACTAGGCGGCGACACCATGATTGCGATATTCAAGCGGATTATGGACTACGTACTCGAGACGGGTTACTTCCCTAACCGTTGGAAAACCAGTACATGTATCTTTCTGCATAAGGCTGGTAAGGATCACAGTGATCCCAAATCATACAGACCCATCAGCCTACTCAACATCATGGGCAAATGGGCCGAGAGGATAATACTCAACCGCATCGAGACAGAGTTAAGCGAAATAATACCCAGCCACCAGCACGGGTTCACGAGAAACCGAGGCACCGCCACCCAAATCCTTCGTACAGGCAAATACGTCGCCGACGCGCTGGATAAGGGCCATAGCGTCGCAATGATATCGACTGACCTCAGCAAAGCCTTTGATTCAATCAATCATAAAGGGCTCTGTCAAAAACTGATCGACGCTGGAGCACGCAACAACATCGTAAAGATGATCGAGAACTACCTGAGCAACAGGACAATTCGAGGTAGCTTCAGAACCACTCTGGGAACGGAGCAGCGTGTGCCACACGGGGTGCCCCAGGGATCAATACTCGGTCCGGCAATCTTCAACCTCTATGTGGCTGACCTACCAAACGAAAGAATAGCAGGCCAGATGCTGTCACAGTACGCTGACGACCTATGCATACTCAACGCAGCTGAAAGACCGGACCACGCTACGCGCCGAGCAGAGTGGGCCGCCATCGACATAATTGACTACTACAAGAAATGGGGCCTCAAATGCAATGTCGATAAGACAGAATGCATAATGTTCTCGTACAAGAGACCAAGACTCAACAATTTGAACACAGGGTATCGCAATTATGTTCAAATACGTGGCGAACGCATTGCATTCAAACCAGAAATAAAATACCTCGGAGTTTGGCTGGACAAAAGGCTTTCGATGAATAAGCATGCCAAGGAAAATATTGAAAAGGCTAAGAGAGTCAGAGGAGCGCTGTATCCAATCATCGGCTACCGCTCCAGGCTAAGCGTCGACGTAAAGCTACTTGTCATTCAAGCATGCTTACTGCCAGTGATAGACTACGGAGTAATACAACTGCTACCAAGGTATTGTAAAACAAACCTGCTCAAGCTTGAGAGGCAGTATAAAATGGCATTGAAGAGTGCTGCACAGTTACCCAGACGCACTGACACCGATCTACTCTGGGAAATCTTGCAACAAGACCCGTGGCACATTCGTGCGCATGATCTCCACGGCGACATGATAGAACGTCTCAAATCTCTGTCGATCGAGGGGCTACAAGAACAAGGCCCGGCGTACACGCGCTATGGACAACACAATCCCTTCCTTTTTGCAACCAGAGTAGGTGAAATTGAGTATATTCATAAAAAAGATAGGGGCAAGCCGCTCTTCAAACGACTGGCCCCCTTTCGACAGCGTAGGCTCTGACTATAGAGTCACTCAATAAAGTAATAAGCGGCTTGCCGCTGGGGCTAATCCCCATTTCTTTATCGTTATCCTCACGTTAAATTATATAAGCACTAGTAATAGAGGAAACTACCAAGATAGGTTTCAAAAGCTCCTACTCTACGGACAAAATGAAACACGCATTTGTAAAATGAGTTTTTTTTTTTTTAAGTGATATGTAATAATAAAACTAGAGAAATAAATTAAATTCTGATTCTGATTCTGATTCTGATTCGGCACGGGCCTGGTCCTGATCGGACGGCGAGCTACCCATTACTCGCCGTCCGCAGGCCCGCGCCTACGGTGGCCGGGAGTCGTCACGCGGCTCCCGACGCCCGGAGCGTCTACCGCGGGGGCTGGGACGGGCGGCTCTCTCAGCTCTCTCCCTCGCCCATCCCGCCACCTCCTTCGCTAGCATGACTGCTTCGCAGAAGGAGGTGACTGCCTCCCACTCCCTCTCGCCCCGGACCATGGCTTGGACCAGGGCCGGACGCGAGAGGTCGCCGCCGCTGCCGATCGCCTCTACGAGTACACGGCGGTGCTCTGCCCAAGCGGGACAGACCCCCACCGTATACTCCACCGTGTCCTCTGGGCGATCCTCGCAGTGGTGACACCCGGGCGTTTCCTCCCGCCTGATGATGTGCAGGAACCTCCTGAAACATCCGTGTCCGGTGAGGACCTGCGTCAGGCGGTAGGTGAGGGCGCCGTGACGCCTCTCTAGCCACTCCTCAAAGAGGGGCCTTACCCTTACCTTACCAAAGATGGCCCTCTGTAGTTAGTGTTAAGCATAATCACCCTTTAAAGTTCCTCTACTGCTGGGACACAGGCCTCATTTTTTTCAGAGGTAGTGGGCTTATCCACCTTGCGAGCCCGCGGTTACAGGATGTAGAAAGTCTTCGAATTTTTGGTTCAATAGGACATGCTGTTTTCATCAACACGTTTTCATTCTCTGTTTTGAGAACAAAGGTGAGATAAATTGCACAATATTTGTTAACATATCAAAATAGGGTGTCTTTACTTTTCTTTTGATTGGATAGCTTGTCTGTGTAAGATTGTTTGTCAAATCAGTTCGGCGGTTGCTTTCTTTATCTATTTTAAGTATTGAAATAGGTACGAGATTAAATTACGCTTTCAATTTTGATCCTCTCGACTGTTTAATTCTTGAAATTCAATGAGATTTCAAGTTCTTTCAAGTTCTTATCTTATTTAGGTTTATAGAGAAAGTTGTAACTAAGGGAGCATAATCAGCCTATAATGTTACCACTGATGGGGCGCAAGTCCCCTCTCTTCGTGGTAGATCAGTAATCTACCACGCGGGCAGAGTGCAGGTTGGTATATGTCACATGTCTTCGAATTTTGGTTCTAGGACATTCCGTTTTCCTATGGATGTTTTCCTTCACCGTTTTGAGAGCAGGGTTACACTGCCTAGTACTACTAACTAACGGAGATTAAAGTCTAACCCCCTTACTAATAAACGTATATCAGGTGAATAGTTATACACCGATTTCTCTCTTTCAGTCGTCAGTAATTTGAATTGCGAAAGAAGAAGACAAAGCGGTGTGTAACTATATAGACGCTATACAACGTTTATTAGTAAGGGGGCTAATCTATTAACGTTACTTCGCAAGTTCTTTGGCTAAGCGTTATTTATGTCACTGTCGCACAACTGTCAAACTACAAGTGCACCCTAAAGACGGGATGTCCAAGACAAAGCACGTACTAAGTGACGTTTAAAGATCTGGGCATATGATCCTATCTACTCCATTTATTATATTACCTTTTACATTTAAAGTGCACCATTTTCAACAATATTACACAACAACTGTCGTTATTTTGCAGTTAATTTTCTAATGCTACAAATGGAGAATAGGAGCTTTTTGAAATTTACTTACGACACGACTCGACTAAGATCCGACTGCGATTTCATACTTGATTTCTGACGACTCCAACTAATGATTGCTGAAGTAACTAGTTTTCAAACTGCTCTCATTCTGTGTTTAGTTATTTTTTTTAATAAAGGTACAGTCGACCTCATCTCTGGCTCATCTTAGACAGCACGTTTCTTACGTAGCACTAATTGATCATACACACAAGCGCTTACGCGTCAATGGCAGAGGCAACTGAAATAAAGAAATAAAAATGCGTTACACCTTCAAACTACATAACTGCAGCCGTCAACGCGTCTTCGACAACATGCCGCTCGTGTATTTCACAAATAAACGAGCGGCACGTTGTCGAAGGTATTCACCGACGCGTCGACGGCGACAACTGCCGTCAACACTCGTAGACGGCTGCAGTTGACTCTGACGTTGACGAGTATCGCATATTATGCACATTGGTTTTCATATTTCAAGAGTTCCCTCTGATTTGCGGTTCATCGTACAGACGCCAACACATCAAGCTACTACAATCTGTCAAATTTCTTTAACAGATTTTCAACTTTATCACTAAACCATAAGGTTCAAAGTTGATTGAAAAACTTTGACAGTTTAGGTTAGCTTGATGTGTGTCAGTACCTTGCTTATGTGTGGACCATTCCAAGCATTAAAATTTGAAGCCGCTTCGAACTATGGCAGACATGCATGAGTTACATCAGAATAGCATGTCGGCTGCATTACAACCTCTTCAATAATTCACTTGGACGTCCATGGTGCCCTGCATTGTCGATCTAAAATTAGACTTTTCTATTCAATATTTTATACTGTTATGGGAGGGGCTCGTGGCTTAATAATAACAGCCGTACAGGTCGGTCGATCAGGTTAAGCTACGCATGCCGCGGTTGTGTCTGTCTGTGGATAGATGGTCACCCAGACCATCTTTAAATACCGAGACCCCTCAGTGTCTCGAAGTTCCTCAGTGGGTTGGTCCCGGCTGTCATTCCTGGATCTTTTACAGTTGTTACGGGTAGTCAGAAACCCAGAAGTCTGACAACCAATCATACCCAGTGGTATCGTATTACCCAGTAACTGGGTTGTGGAGATCAGTTAGGCAGTTGCTCCATGTAAAATATTGGTATTCAACTGTATCTGGTTAGACTGGAAACCGACACCAAAATAGTTGGGAAAGGCTAGGCAGATGATGACTTCCTACTGTTATGACAGGTTTTTCGCGTAACATCTTGGAAGAGTTTGGTTTATTTGTAGGTAGCACTCGTACATAGTTGGTTAGTTAGGATTCCATCACCGCTGTATAATCCCCAAGGATTGTGCAGAGGTGTACCTTATAGGTAATTGAGATTTTACCAGTCACATGTAATAGAGGGCGCCTATTGCCACCAATCGGGCACAAAACACTCCGGGCTACTAGTGAACAATTCTTGATAGAACGAGCCAATAAAACTGCCCGACCAGGAAATTGAACAGAGGACCTTGTGCTCAACTGTAGTGCTAGCAGCCACTAGTCCAACTGGGATTTAATGTTATAGTTATTTAATTGTATTTGATGATAAAACATTCAAAATATAAAGACGCAAAAATAAATCTTTTCTCTCATTCACGAGGTTGTGGGTTCAAGTCCGGGCAAGTATTACAAATGACCGATAGTTCCAGAGATTAGCGCGTTCAAACAAACAAACTCTTCAACTTTATTATTAGTATACCCTACTATTATACTGTTATTATATATATGTACATCATAACCACGAAAACACAGCAAATACTTATTTTTTAAATGTTCAATTTCCCGTAAAATCACCAAAGGGATCTGCTAAAAGCGTACGTTTGCTCCTATTTATAAAATAAAGTAGGTACGTTAAACGTTTCAAAGGAAAGAAATTGCGTTACATACACAATCAGTTTTGTTAGAGTGATTCCCCTTAAGTATACTGTCTCGATATTATTTATTCATGAACAATTTGTGATGCAATCAGGTCAGGTGGAAAGTCTCGACTCCAGCGCTAGCGAAGCTATACTCTATACTCAATTTTTTATTGCATTCCATAAGTATTACATAGATGGTATTACAAAGTAAAAGATCATTATGGACCCTGTCGGGCACAGCAAAAATTAGGACAGAGGACGACGGCTTTGTAACAATTCAATATTATTATAAGCGTAAGCAGGATACAAAGGTCTTAAATGTTACTCAAGTACATTATCGATAAATAGTGTTACAGCCAAATTAGACCGATTTTAAATTTTCCATAGAAACAGAGATTTCCAGTTAACTTTTTTTAAATAAGACATTTCGCGAGTGATATATTTTTACATGTTTGGAAACTAAATCGCGGAAGAAGTACATGTGACGAGGATTGCAATCGCTAAACTATTCTCACTACGAAAGTGTTACTAAAAGTACCTCTGTCAGTGTCAGGTCAAGACATTATACCTACCACCTTATTAGCTATAGTAGTTTAAGTAAAAAGGGGTAGTTCGGTATCCGAACTTTATCGACCCGAATTTAGAACATTCCCAATTCGGATTGAGGTCGGATTTTTTATTCGGATTCGGATCGGATGTAATGCAGAACCGCTCTTACTGTGGAAGGCCTAAATCTACCTCTCTTACTCATAATATTATTTTCTATAGCCACAAAATAGCTCATCTTTGCTCTGAAATCAATGATATGCACAGGCATCGCTTAGCTCATCTTTCACTACCCCAAAACCGAAAGCTTTCACAATGTCGAAACACGATTTGACTTTGATAAAATACGATTATAAACTTCATGGTTCGTTTTTGCATTTTTATAAAGATGGGTACGTTCGATTTGCATTTTCGTGCGCTGAAAAAATCCGATTCATTTTTTATTTAGTCCCAATATAGACGATACTGCTGAAAATTTGTTCGGAGGATTAGTCTACAGTATTGAAAACACGAATGAAAATAGCTGTTTTTGTTTTGTATTTTTTCATTAGATTTTGTTTGAGTGTTTAGGAATATGTACAAAAAGATTTTTTATAAATTGGAAAGACTGCTAATAGATTTTGAACGTTTTAAATTACGAGAATTGGCCTTCTGATTGTGAACGTTCTTAAAATTACGAGAATTGTCCTTCTGACCGATAGACTGGACTGGGAAGGTGGTTGTCAAATTCAAATTAATAATAATTATCAACATCTGCCTAGCCTTATCCTAACTATGTTGGGGTCTGCTTCCAGTCTAACCAGATGCAGCTAAATACCAGTATTTTATATGGAGCGGCTGCCTATCTGACCTTCACACCCCAGTTACTGGGTAATACGATAAGTACCCCTTGGTAACACTGGTTATCAGACTTTCGGGCTTTTGGCGACCCGTAACGACTGTCAAAGATCCACGAATGACAGCCGGGACCAACGGCTTAACGTGCTTTCTGAGGCACGGAGGGGTCTTGGCATGTAAAGATGGTCAACCATCCACGGACCAACCGCGGCAAGTGTAGCTTAACCGGATCGATCGACCCGTGCGGCTGTTATTAATTAGCCTAAAGCCCCTCATATTTCTTAATATATTCTAAACTTTCAACCGCTGAACATAAACCAGAATGATGAAGTTAGTTATAACAAAACAACACAGGTACAGGCACAGGCGGGCAGCACAGCTGGCACACAACAGGGCAGGCTACAGGTACTTATTTTATTAGTTAAGTAATAATGTTATACTTAGTGTTATAGTTAATTTGAAAATGTGTACAGTAATACTCGGTTGCTAACTGTGGAGGCTTGTATCACTTCAATACTACTTCTGTATTTGATAGCTGTAAGCATAGACTATTAAAAAAAGATGGACTCCGCGCCACGCTTCGAGAGTGAAGCACAGTAAGTATGCCGGGACAGCTTGTACAAACACGGCCTCACGTTCACATTTACATCATAGTATTTTACATTGCCGACCGGCCGCCTATACGTGACACGACAGCGTCAAAATCATCAATCACGCACACATAGATCGGTACGGTGCTTCACTTTCGATATGCGTGGCGCGGAGTCCATCTTTTTTTATAAATCTATGACTGTAAGCCAGCTACTACTTACTAGTCATATGTTCAAAACATGTTCAAAAAGTTTCATTAAGATTAAAAACAGTTAAATCCTTTGTAAAACAAAACTGACACTGGCAACTAAAGATGAAACTCATCGTACCATTAAAAAAAACCATGACTTTTCTGTCATTATTTTTTTCTCAGTTGTGAGACAAATGGCCGAGCAATGTGACTAAAATTTTAGTTATTACATATTTTGTGTTGTGTGTTTTTTTTATATATTTTATGTAGTCTTTTTTATTTCGATTTAATCTTTGATTTTGTACGAAATTTTAGTGTTTGATACGTCGCGTTGATTTCTATTAGAATTTACTGTGACACCATTCTATCAAGCAGAAGACTTTGCCGTCTGAACAAATTTTCGATTTAAGAGGTAAGCAGAATTGAATATTACATACTTGAAAGCTTGTTATTCCTGCCAGGTTAGACGGCTGTATGTCATCGTAGTTTGGTTATGACAGTTCAAAAATGATGATTCAAAAAGCAACCTCTAATAATTCAAATCTCGGGAAACAATCTTCTCCAAAACAAGACCTTCTGTACATTAACTTTCATCAATGTATTTATGACTTCAAACTCATAAATACATTGATGAAAGTTTTGATATTTCAAGGGAATTAAAGACTTACCAACTGAACTTCGACAAACCGTACTTCGACAAGATTTTATTTCGACAATACGAAACTCCGACACGTCTTTATTTCGACAATACTTTAGTTCGAAATATCTTAAGTCCGACACTACTGTACTCCGATAAAGCTTTTCTTCGACATGACTTAACTAGGAAACGATGCGACTTCGACGACATGCTTCTTCGACAACAATGGTAGTCCGTAGACGTATGAGTCAATTTCGACGTACTCTACTCCGGCATGCTGTACTTCGACAATAGCTAACTTCGACGTGATTTACCTGAGACACGATGCTACTTCGAAATTATTTTAGGGAATTACATTAGAGAACAACTAGGCAATATATATACCTACATACACACATAAATTTATGATATTTTTGTTCAAAGAAATCCGACGGGTAGTGCCAGATTAGCGCGTTCAAAGAAACAAACATTTCGGCTTTATTATTAACACATATTATGTAGTAGCCCGCGTGGTGGATTACGGCCCACTCCCTCTCACAGAGAGGAGGCCTGTGTCCCAGCAGTGGGAACATTATAATCTGATTATGACTATATGACTATGTAGTAACTCATAGGTGGCTCCACTTCTACACTAAATTGAGAGAAAAAC
Source organism: Gortyna flavago (assembly GCA_963669345.1). NCBI lineage: Eukaryota > Metazoa > Arthropoda > Insecta > Lepidoptera > Noctuidae > Gortyna > Gortyna flavago. Next base: position 16,749,235 of record OY770129.1, read on the forward strand.
CTTGTTCGACAATACGGTGACAATCTGTAAAAAAAAATTGCAAATGAAGGAAACAATGCAAACGACTGATTTTCTAGAAGGAATTGCCTATATTATGTACATTAAACAAAAATAGATGCAATTATTGTGTAGTTGATTCTTTCATTTTGTTTTTTTTTTTTTTTTTGTTTGGGATATTTCATATATTCGAGATATTTCATTTTCTTTCAATGTGAAGTTGTTTAGTTGACAGTGATTTTTTCACCTTTTTTTTGTTGTTTTTTCGTTATATTTAAATTAGGTATTCAGTCATTTATGCTTACGTATAGCATTAGGATCCGCACTCAGTTATGTTCTAATAAAAATAATGTTCTATTAAAATACAAGTTACTCTTTATTCCTTATCATAATTCTCTTACCCATAATTATTATCCCAATTTATTTGAGGTGGGCGCAATATGTTTTTTCTTCCATAGGTACTTCTCTATTAGTCGTCATCTCGGTAGTCACCCCCTTTCTAGCCATAATTATCATCTTTCACAAGTTTAGTTGTTCCCTAATGTAATTCCCTAAAATAATTTCGAAGTAGCATCGTGTCTCAGGTAAATCACGTCGAAGTTAGCTATTGTCGAAGTACAGCATGCCGGAGTAGAGTACGTCGAAATTGACTCATGTCGGACTACCATTGTTGTCGAAGAAGCATGTCGTCGAAGTCGCATCGTTTCCTAGTTAAGTCATGTCGAAGAAAAGCTTTATCGGAGTACAGTAGTGTCGGACTTAAGATATTTCGAACTAAAGTATTGTCGAAATAAAGACGTGTCGGAGTTTCGTATTGTCGAAATAAAATCTTGTCGTAGTACGGTTTGTCGAAGTTCAGTTGGTAAGTCGGAATTAAACTCTGAGAAAGAGATCTCAATTATAACGTATCTATTTTCTTATGAAATGAGAATTTGACTTACTCGTAGTTCCTCTAGATTTATAGGCTATTTTAGTAAACCTACCCAAAAAAATTCGAGAAGTTCTTGATTATATACTGTAATAGGTAGTTATTAAAGCTTTTGCCTTTTGCGAAACAAAATAATCTATCAAAGGAATACTTAATCATAGCTGATATAAGTTTAATACACGCAACAAAGTTCCCTTACGTATTCATAATTTATGCGTTATAAAATAGGGTTTTATAGAACTATGGAAGCAGAACGGTTCCAGCTCAACCTGTGTTACATACGGACGGTTTTGTTTGTTCAACGTTACTTAAAATATTCTGTTAAAAATACTTTTTTAGGGTTCCGTACCTCAAAAGGAAAAAACGGAACCCTTATAGGATCACTCGTGTGTCTGTCTGTCTGTCCGTCTGTCACAGCCAATTTGCTCCGAATCTTATAGACCGATTAAGTTGAAATTTGGTACACATATGAATCTCTGTGACCCAAACACAGACGTGTAACGTAAATAAATGAGTTTTGAAAATGGGAGTCATTTTTGAGGGGTAAATAGACAATTTAAAAAAAAAGTTTCGCTATCTGTACCGTGTGATATATCAAATGAAAGGGCTTACCATGAGGATCTCAAATATTTTTTTTTCATAATTTTAAAGTAAATTGTATTAAAGTTATTTAAGACAATAGACGGAAATTTACCATTCCCCCCCCCTTATCTCCGAAACTACTGAGCCTAAAATTTAGAAAAAAAATACAGAAAATAGTTCTATACCTATAGATTACAGGAAAATTAATAAGAAGTCTATGATCTTGAAACAACATGGTAAATCTCTCAATATTGTGCGTACAAACTTACATTTTCAGATGGAATGTATGGGAGAACATGTTTTCAACTACATGTTAAGTTTTTTCTTAGGATACATTCATTCCAACTACGGAACCCTTCATTGTGCGTGGTCCGACACGCACTTGGCCGGGTTTTTTATTGCTGAATGGGCCTGCCCTTGACCTCGATCACGCCTGATGGAGAGCGATAAATGAGGTCTATGATGGAAACAGCGTGCCCAGAAGATCCTTGTTTACTTTTGCTTTAAAGGCAGGCAGATATTCGTGATTAAACTACATATGACCTGCATTAAAGAATTATTATTGTAGACGTAATTGACAAGCAAATTGTGATGAAAATCCGTACAAAATAATGCACATTAATTGTTTTTTAAAGACAAAATTTTACTTAGGAACTATTTAGGAACTCAAATTCGAAACAAAATAAATTATTTACATTGCGAGATTTTTAAATTTCTTATGTGACGATATTATCGTGGACGTCCACGTCCATAAAATACTTTATAACCTTATCGTGGACGGAAATTTAAAAACGTCTTCATACATTTCCATACGTATTCATTTTACTTCCCTATGTTATCGTGAAAAAACATCGTGAGGAAACCGGCATGTCCTAGAACCAAAAATTCGAAGACATGTGACATCTACCAACCCGCACTGGGCCCGCGTGGTGGATTACGGCCCACTCCCTCTTACACAGAGGAGGCCTGTGTCCCAGCAGTGGGAACATTATAGGCTGATTATGTTATGTTATGTGTTATCGTGATGCCGTGACATGGACAATGCCGTGACGTCAACGGTAATATCGTCACATTAGAAAATATAAAAGCGCACAAAGTCTTTTAAATAAACCCCCTGGCTGGAGGCGAGTTTCACTTAAGGATAGGGATACAGGACAGGATAGTCCGGTTAAGTAGTCACGACCTCTAAAGGTCAACTACGAGATGCCCATAGGAAAAAAAAAATACTGTAACTGGCTGTATGTGCTTGCTATAAGTAGCTCATACCGCTGTTATATTTGTAACACTCGTCTCGCAATTACAAACACTATCGTAAATTTCAAACTGTCTACTAAAAGTTGCTAAAAATGTTGCAATGTTCAGGTGAAGACAAAATTACAAAAGCATTGAAATTCAAATGGTTCTTTTGAACTTTTCGTTCAAAACAATGCACTTAGTTAGTCCTTAGTCTGTTATATTTTGTGCAATTACTGTTTTAACTTTGGAAATATTACTCATACAATATCGCTTAGTCTCTAAATTAAATTCAGCGTGTTACCAAATGTTTTAGTGGCAGTTTTGGGTATTAAAATGCCAAATGAAAAGTTGTGAATGTGTGTGAATGAAAAGTGACCTGACATACAAGTTTTGTAAAAAACTTAGTTTAGGCACCAGTCTTCCACAAATTAAGTACAAAATTGTATCTATCTATTAGTTAACTTTGAACTGTAATTTGTAGTAAGTAATAAAAATAAAATATATTCTATTCTATAAACCTGTCAAGTAGCAATAACATGCCATGTCATTCAAATAATAGTACACTATGATATAAGTGCGGTAAGTTGAAAATTACAGCCGAGGCGATATTGCTAGCTGTAGAAGAGGCTGTAATTATCAAAGCGCACGTATGTCATACGACGTTTTATAACATATTTGCGAGGAAATAAATAAAACTCTGACTTTCTTAAACGAATAAATCTTTAATCACTTATAGAAATGGCAGCAAGTTGGAATATGACTTGATATCAATAGGTACCATGTTTTGTTTTCACAGTGCTTTTTAGCATTGAATAGTAGCACCCCACAATGAGCTTGACTTATATTTTTGAGAAAGTTCCATGAAATAGGCTAAAAACACACATTCTCCAAATAAATTTTGCATCTTTGCTTGTTTTCCCTAGGATGAAATTTTGATACGCTTGTAAGTATCTATAGGACGATTTTTCGGGCAAGAGGCTTAGAGTAGCCTTTTTCGCTGCCTCTGAGACTTCTGGCAGTGTCGAACTAATAAATTAATCATTACTTGACGACATTTTCAAATAAAAACAATACAGCGAAAAGAAAAAGCGCGCGGAATAATTTTTACTTGTTCACACAATTAGCGAGGCGCGCGCATCAGCGCTTTTTTTACGCACAAAAAACAGTCAGTATTAAGTACTAAAAAAGTAAATAAATATTTTTGTGTTTTTATTACAGATAAATGGTTGTAATTTATTGTCAGAATTAATTAAATTAAAGAATTAAATGTTTATTTATTATATTTTATCTCCCAAAGTTAATTTTATTCATAAAATGTTGACCACTTTTCTGACATAAAAACTCTGCTAAGATTTAAAAAAATACCGTTCGTTTACGGAGCATCTTGATAAACCGTGCGTTTTACATTACAATAACGCACAAGTTCGTAATGGGATACAATACGATATTGAAATTGGTGAAATAAAACAGCCTTTACGAGCAAATGTTTATAAAAGTGTTTTACAGAAAAAAGAATACTCTTTATTATGCAAACCATATAAATTACAGACAAATATAGAAACTGTACAAAGGGTGACACAATGAGCGGTCTTATCGCTAAGAGCGATCTTTTAAAGACAACCTTTGGATGGATTTAAAAGAAAAAAAATACTAAATATAATTTGGCTCGCATTATTCCAAATCTTTTTTACACTGATTGCCATTTTCTACGAATCCAGGATGTCTTCAAAATCGGAGCTGAAAGCTTTGCTTTCACAAATAAAATGCAAAAAATGCTGTTCATTAAAAAACGCCATGTGTCACCCCATATAAGTCTCATTGGGGATTTTAATCGGCTTACTGCTTCGGCGTAGCAGCATTCACTCGAAAAAGCTTTCTACTCAAGTATTATTATAAACTCTCAAGTCTCACTTGAAAAATGTTTTCAAGTTGAAATAATTAATTCAGTTCCTCTCTGAAGTATGAATTCTTCAATTTACCCATCCATTTTCTGATAGCAATAAGATTATTTAATTAGAATTATAAAACGAAATTCAATACAGATTATTATTGCTGAAGCTATCTTTCAAACGTAATTCGTCTATCAAAGGTTCAATGATTATTAACGAAAACTCATTTTCTTCCTTTCATTTATTTACAAATCCTCAAAAACTTTTCTAAACATAATTTAGGTACTCAAATTTATCTTATTGAGTGCCGGAGATTTAAATACGTTTGATGGGATCGGTATTTCTTCATAACATTCTTCTACTATTTGAAAAATACAAAATCAAAATTATCATTTGAAATCTGTAATAAATAATGTATTTAAGAGTGTGCTCTAACATGTGCACACAGTAAGTAAATTCAACAAAAACTACAAAATAAAGACAAAATTATCAACCTTATAAATGCTCGAGTACGAGGCTTTTGACCATTTTGTATGTGTCTATTTATGACTTATTTTTTTGTAATGTGCATTTAGTGGTGCACAATAAAAAAACATATTTCTTTCTTTTTTTAAGTCAAAAAATTTGAGTATTCACAAAAATTTGGTATATTTATTATTTTTATTTTTACTTAAAGTAGGTACTAAAACTGATACCCAAACTAAACCAGAGCTTGTATTTTGGGAGTCAGTCCTCAAACGTGAGCTATCCGTGTGGTAACAGGAAATCGTGTCTGAGTAAATGTCGTGTCGTAAATAATTATTATTTTAATATATTATTTTCAATGGGAATAAATAACCTGAATACCGATATTATTTATCCATGTTATAATGTCACTTAAATATCAAACCTCCACAATTGATTCAAAAAGTGAAACCGTGTGATTTGCACATTTTTATTTTCACATTGCACACCCCCACTACTTGCGACGACTCGAGATGAATCAACGACACACTTATCATTCTGCCGGTACTCCAACAATAATTACTACGATTGTTGCCGTACAGACAGACAGGGAGACTTGTAAGGGTGTCTGAGGGGATGGATAGACAAAATGATGCTTAACTGTAGTGGATATGTTTTGGTTTCTGTTTATGTTTTTGGAAGTTGTGGTCGTTCTTTCCAATTGGTGAAGAGTTTAGTTAATCATTTCAGAAAGCATTTTATTTGAGATAGAACGAAACAAAATAAAAAACAACTTAAATAGAGGCTGCTCACTTTTCAGAAAATTAGGTACAAAGTCAAGGTAAAAAGGATTAACTAAAGTCAAGTTCCACTTGCACGATGCATGGTTTTATTTTACAATTTCTTTCAAATTAAACATATAAGAAGTTTACACATAAAAGGCAATTTTCTAAGGTAAAGCCATTGACACATTGTCACAACGGTCAATGACTTTCAACGTCACATAGATGCCAATCAACATCATGCTGTCGAAACAGGACGACGTGTTTGACGACACGTGACACACTGCTAAGTGTCGCAGACACATAACACATGCATGATTACGATGACATTATTGTAGTGGTTGACAGCTGCAGTAACCTTAGCTTAGTAGATTTTGAAAGAAGATAAGCTAAATCCAACAAAGACTTGAATTGCTTGATTCACCAAAAAAAATAATTGCTAGATTTGCCCTCACCGTAACAAGTCACGCGAAAATTATAATAACGTAACTAAATATCTAGCTTTAATTAACCCAGAAATCTCAAAATCCAACTACACACCACAATGGGATATCATACACCCGTCAATGGGCCGCAAATCAAAATCCCGATTATAATGAACGAAAACGGGCCTTAAATTCTGATCTCGTTTTCAACATTTCACAATGACGTGTACGTACGTTCAGATGGGCGGTGGTTTTAATTTCACGTCGGCAATTGTGCTCTAACGAGGCAGATGAACTAGAATCGCTGACAGTCGCGAGCGGCAATTCTGTATGAGTCTGTGGTTCTGGGTGATGAGCGGAGCGGCCGAGATTAATTTTTCCGAGGTATAAAAAAAAACCCAATATGAATTTAGAAGGAAAACTGTAATAATTTTCATGCCTTATAATTTTTAAATAAATATATTATTATTAAATATATAAGAAGGCAGTAAAAATAAATTGGAGTCAGTCTAGCTGACAAGCGCATGTCATCATAATTTATGTAAAATTTGTTATTATTATTTAAATTATTTCATTATTTGAATATTTTTTAATTAAGAGTTTCATTCTAAATAAATATTTCATTGATCTGACCCAGTAGTATACGGACGAGGAGTCCACTTTATTACTTACTTACACTTTTGAACATAATTTAGTATTTGACAAAAGTAATAACCGATGAAAAGTTTCTAAGCTTTTACTAAAAAAAAATCTGATGTTTCGTAGAAAAGTAGGTACCCATACCTATGTAATAATAATAATAAATAATAAAATAATATCCTTGGACATTTCACACAACGCCATTTAGTCCCAAGCTAAGCAACCTAATGCTTGTGTTATGGTAACGAGATGGCTGATAAACTACTTATATATATATTTTTTTTTTTTGTAATTACATTCATATTATAGATAAAACACCCAGACCCGGAACAAATACTTGTAGGTCGTACAAATATTTATCCGTGCGGGAATCGAACCCGCGACATGCTGCGCAGCAGTCAATCGCTCAACCACTGCGCTAACCGTGTCGTCAAAATGGTATGTGGTTAAAATGTATGGAACCAATTACTATTATTTTTTCCAGAGATAAAATCGCTACCCGCAACACCAAAACCACTCCCTAAAAAGAGTGAAAAGTGCGGTTCGGAGCGTATCAGCCAAACTCAACTTTTCTCGTTAGCACGGGGGTGAAAACCGCCTTAGTCTTGCGTTTTATTCATTATTTGATCTCCACTGAGCATCTGTCATCACTTTTCACCGTCTCGCTACAATATGGCGGCGATAATAATTGCGAATGCTCCGAGCGACGCGACGTGTATTTGACGCGTTGACATGTGACAGATTGTCAAATTAAAATTTTGGCTGTAATTATGCGTACAAGCGTGGAAATTGTGTGTTGTTCGGGTGTTTGTGTATTTTAATTGCATGCTCTCTAGTCAAAGTTAATGTTAACTTGTAGTTTTGACAAAAGACCAGACTGAAAACAGCAGCTTCACATATACCTACACATAAACAGCCTATAATGTTCCCACTGCTGGGACACAGGCCTCCTCTCTGTCAGAGGGAGTGGGCCGTAATCCACCACGCGGGCCCAGTGCGGGTTGGTAGATGTCACATGTCTGCGATTTTTTTGTCCTAGGACATGCCGGTTTCCTCACGATGTTTTCCTTCACCGTTTAGAGAGCAATGGTGATGAAATAATTTACACAAAGTAAAGCGCCTGTCTGGGTTCGAACCTACGACCTACAACTCGGTAAGTCGCGGCCGTTACCACTGGGCCACCACTGCTCTCAAATAAGTTTCAGCGAAGAGCAAATATATTATTTGTTAGCTTATGTTATCTCTTTTTGATCCAATGTGTGGTGGTTTTTGCGTATTGCTGCACCGACATGCGACAGATGTGTCTAAGGCGGAACACACACTGCGACGCGCCACGCGACGGGGCGCAGGTAACGCGCCCCCGCGGGTGATTTTTTACATACTAATTGAATAAAAACGCGCTTCCGCGCGTGGAGTTTGGCTCCGTTTCCCGCGCCCCGCTGTGTGATGCGGTGCAGTGTGCGAAACGCCTAAGAAAAGAAAAGAAATGGCGGGATGGGCTGGACTTCTGCTTATAGGATTTGCCCACAGTCGCAGTAGACCGGGAAAAATGGAGAAACAACACAGGCTTATATTATTTATATATTTATCATAGACTTATAAAAAAAGATGGACTCCGCGCCACGCATATCGAAAGTGAAGCACTGTACCGATCTATGTGTGCGTGATTGATAATTGACGCTGTCGTGTCACGTAATGGCGCGGCCGGTTGGCATACTATGATGTAAATGTGAGCGTGAGGCGTGTTTGTATAAACGGTCCGACAGCATACTTACTGTGCTTCACTGTCGATATGCGCGGCGCGGAGTCCATCTTTTTTTATAAGTCTATGATATTTATGTTATGAGTAGGTATTCAGTGTTCAGATAAAACTATTTTGAGGATTATCCCTTAGAAAAACTTAGGAGCGAAGTATACATATTATCAAAAACTCAATTTTTCAGGTTTTTTGAAGTCGGCAAGCTGGCGCATATAAGTAAGTTTACCAACATTTTCTATTTTAACACATAAAAATACTTGTAAGTGCTTTAGTTCAATGTATTTTTTTATAAAGTATAGGTAGTCTGCCTAGCCTTTTCCCAACTATGTTGGGGTTGGCTTCCAGTCTAACCGGATACAGCTGAATACTATTTTTTTACATGGAACGACTGCCTATCTGACCTCCACAACCCAGTTACTGGGTAACACGATACTAGTAAGACTGGTTGTCAGATTTTTGGGTTTCTAACTACCCATAATGACTGTCAAAGATCTTCGAATGATAGCCGTGACCAACGGCTTAACTTGCTTTTCAAGACACGTAGAGGTGTCCTTAAGCAATGGATGATCACCCATCTACGAACCGACCGCGGCAACGGTACCTTAACCATCGATCGATCCGTGTAGCTGTTATCGTTTAGCCACGAGTTTAGTACACTAACATAACCACAACAACAACACGAAACCATTTTCGCTAAGATTAACATACACTTATAAAACCATCTTTTCGATCGCACGCCTACAGGGAAAGTTTTAATTCATTTGAATAAAAAAACCCCGTCGGACCGAAAACTTTGTTTTGGGCCACGTCACGAAGTAATTTATAAAACGTAATATTCGTACCTCCCACGAAATATTAAATTCGAATACTATTTTGCATAAAGTTGTGAAAAAGGGGAACCACCTGTGTACAAGTAGCAGTTATGGGCGGCCGAACGAAATCAAACCAGGATTTTAAGTTTACATCTCTGCGGTGCTCAACGTTTTTTTTTGGCCGCTGAAAACGGGTCTTAATAATCCACGTTTGCTGATAAGAATATTCAAATAGTGTTATTGAAGATGTTTTTTAGATTAACTTATTGAGCATCGTGAGTAAGGATAACTGTCAAAGCGGGTTATAATTCATCCGTAGTTCGGGAGCCTAACTAATCTTATGTCCGTAGGTGTAAAGGGAGTAGGAAACGTTCGTAACTTCAGCTGAAACTACGGATGTCGTGCTAAGAGAGTAGACCCCCAATTATGAGAGCAGTGGTGATGAAATGATTTACACAAAGTAAAGCGCCTGCCTGGGTTCGAACCCACGGCCTACAACTCGGTAAGTCGCTGCTGATACCACTGGGCCATCACTGTTCTGTACTAAACCCGTTCGTCTGATATTACACTTCATTGCCAATAAAAGCGTGGTCCGCTTACACAATATGTTTACAGCCACAGGTTGAGTATCACCGGCCCAGGCGATTCTGCCGCGAATGAAAAAACTTCGAAACGCACCCCACGCCAAGAAATTCTCGCGACACTCTGAAAAAACACGCGGATTGCGTTATTCTAAGCCTCTTATATTCTTAACGCGGACGTGCCGCCGAAATACCGGAATATACCTTTTTTTACTGGCGCGACGAAATGTAATTTTGCTTCTAACTTTTCACTTAGGTAGGGAACTTCGCAGATGGGAATGTAAGTTCGGGCATTTTGGAAACTTTTTTGGAGTACATCCAAATAGAACGAGCTGTATAGCCAAGCTTCTCCGGTGTACAGTCAGGGAAATTAATCGTTAAGCAAATTGTCAATTTGCAGTATTGAAATGGCTATACATTTTATACAACTTTCAATTTGTGACATTTGTTATTTGAATATTATACGGACAATTTAAAGTGCTAGTAGTTAGTTTAAGTAATACTTATGTCCCCTAACTTTATAACCAGTAGGTGCCCCAATTGCAAATCACAGCCAAATCCAAAGAAATTTTAAAAGAAATTTGTAATTTTTGATAAATTCGTCTGCTCGACAAACACACCGCAATGAATGTTGTCGAATTGTAAAAATGAAAGGCTTTGCATTTTTTTGTAGGTACGTCACGTAATTCCGTATACAAAGGAAAAAATTCTAAGCTGATTCCAAAACCATTTCCAGCTTTTAGGTTTCTTATTTTTCTATTTTCAGCGATTATGGGTTTGTTATTTTTTTATTTTTTGCGCTTAAAATTATAAGTGCCTTTCATGTGACCTCCAAATGATGTCAATAAGTAAGCAGATCGGGAACACTTTCGGTGCCTCCCATGATAAAAAAATCAAGTCATAATGTCAACTTTAGAAAACAGTCAGACGTCAATTTTATTCAACGAATAAAAACTATCTGTCGATTGATAAATCAGCCCTACAGTAACTAAATCTATAAATTAAATAAAAGCCTTTAAAATATAAAAATAAATACCTGCAATAAACTTTTCATACGAATTACCCCGCCTGGCTTGTTCTATGGCTTACTTGTCCCCTCTCATTTCGGATGGTATTTCATAAAAAGCCCACTACCCCTGGCTGCTTCGTAGAAATTTACGACGGGTTATGCAATATACATTGTTTTAAATTTTAATATTCTTTTAATAAAACCCCGGTGCTAGTTGTTTATACGTTTTAATAAAGTTTCGTTATTGGATTCAATATTTTAAGTAGGTCGATCTCATAAGCTTCAATTCATGCGAAAGAACCCTGACTTCTAAATAAGTAGTATTAGGCACCTGTCCCAACGCTACCGATTAACGTGAAGCGAAGTAAAAACGAGTTGGAGAGGAACGAGCAGCGAGCATAATATGTACCAAGCGCTATAATAACTGCCGAGTTGTTATCGTGGTCGCAAGCGCGACTTCTGAGCGTCGTGGGGTCCTGGGTTCGATTCGGTCGGGGAAAGTTTTATTGATTTTTTCCATTAGGAATTTCTTAGTAACAGCCCGGAGTTTAGAAGTTGGTGGTGTGATATCCCCGTGCCTCGTACAGCACGTTAAGCCGTTGTTGGTCCTGCGCCTGATCTCTCTCCGGTCGTGTCGGATTGCCGTCCCATCGGAATACGAGAGTGAGGGAAGAGGGAGTGCACCTGTGTCTGCGCGCACACTTGTGCACTATCATCTCCCGCGCCGCAGGCTAGTCTCCGATGAGATTGGCCGCCGTGGCCGAAATAGGGTCTGGAGGTCTTTATGTACCAAGCGAGCATCGCTGAGCGAGTACTCTCCCTGATACCTTTTGTCGCTGCGACAAACTAGTACTCGCCGGCAGTGTGAACAGCTTTAATAACACGGGACCTAGAATCTTTTTTACGTTTCTTAAGCGAAAAATCCGTTGATAGTCAGTCGCTTTCTCATGCCTCAGTCATGTCATTATAATGAAATTGTTTATTCTGTACATAGGGTATCGGAATTACTTTTACACGTCATATTATAAATAAATATCTATTCTTCTATATACATATAATAAATCTGTAGACGAGACGTTTCTGTACATTGAAAATATTTCCAAAAAAAATAGTTGGGGTGTTAAAGGATAACAAACAGATGCCATTTCATAAATTTTTGGAATTTTTGTCTGTTTGTCTGTTTGTCTGTTTGTCGGTTTGTCGGTTTGTCTGTTTGTCTGTTTGGATGTGACAGATTATTGATTTGAACAGGGTCAACGTAAAAAGTACCAAACCAATACGGTTACTTTTTATACTCAAATATGGTGTAGAACTCGGAGCAGTGATTAGTTTGTTTCATCGCAATCGGTTCACTCTATCAAAAGATATAATCAATTTAAAGTATTCTAGGAACAACTTTTTACGTTTTTTAGTAACACGTAACGACATCTATTGGCGCGATATAGTACCTACTAACGAAAACATATTGTTGTTGTGATGTGAATAATCACGTCCTATTAGTTTATGCTTACTTAAATGACGAAAAATAACACAGATACCTACTTATGTCTATGTTATTTTAAAAAGTAATGATAATGATATTAATGATATTAAAAAAATCGCTTTCCATTGATGGTTTATTTAGTGGCGCCTGTGGCGCTAAAAGAATTTTAAACAAAAAGTGAGGATAATGTAAGATAATAATAATTAATGTGGTGTTCTGAGCGGTAAAGAAGTTAGATAATTATTGATATAGAAAGTTGAGTAACGCAGAGCGTTTTTTAACGAAGTTCTTATATGGAGCTTGCGGTAGGAGTTCTAAGGGAGAAATCGTCAAATTACGAAAAAGCGTTATGCCTCATTTTTCATAGTAATAGATAGATAGAGACACACAGAGAGAGAGCTATTTTTCGTGGATCCTGACGCCGGTAATTGAGGTCAAAAAGAAAATCAAAGATGGCGGTTGCCTAAATTTTCAACTTTTTCGTCATGGGTGTCGTTTTCATGGTTTTTGAGGGTGCTGAAGTCGATAGTCAGGTCAAAATGAAAACCCAAGATGGCGGCTCCATTTCTTTTAAATGTTTTGTCATTGGTGTCGTTTTGTCAGTTTTCGAGGGTGCTGAAGCAGATAGTCAGGTCAAAATGAAAATCCAAGATGTCGGTTGCAATTTTGTTTTGATTTTTTGTCATGGATGTCGTTTTCATAGATTTCAAAAGTGCTGAAGCCGATAGGCAGGTCAAAACGAAAATCCAAGATGGAGGTTGCAATTTTTTTTATGGGTTACGTTTTATTGGTTTTTGAGAGTGCTGAAGCCAATAGTGAGGTTAAAATGAAACTGTAACGGCTTACCCACCGTCGATTGGCCCATGAACCGTTGGTGAACATTATCTTTAAACCATTAACTTTTTTCCAAAGGACTTTTCACCCACGATCGTTTTGCCAACATAACTCTAGGTCAGTGAATGCTTTACCAACAGAATGTTTTGACCAATAACTTTTCACCCAAAGAACAAGGCCAACAGACGCCGGGAAAGGTGAAAGTAAAATAATAATAAGACGTAGTCCTTTATTTCTGTGAAAAGGGTATAAAGTAACCTAACCAAGCCTAACCTCGGGGTGCCCTTCGCTCGCTTTGCTCGCTCACTTGAGCCGCCATCATCCCCTCGAACCCTACCTGTCCGAGTCGGGGTGCCCCAAGTCCCGAGCTCGCTTCGCTCGCCCTTGCATCCTTAATTCTATTTGAGATGGGTCAAATGTTCTTTGGGTGAAAAGTTATTGGTCAAAACATTCTGTTGGTTAAGCATTCACTGACGTAGAGTTCTGTTGGGGAAACTTTCGTGGGTCCCAAGTCCTTTGGATGAAAAGTTAATGGTGTTGACCAACGGTTCATGGACCAATCGACTGTTGGTAAACCGTTTCAGTACTGGTTAAAATGAAAGTCCAAGATGGCGGCTGCAAATCGAAAAATTGGTAGTGTGTGTCGTTTTCATGGTTTTCGAGAGTGCTGAAGCCGATTGTGACGTCAAAATGAAAATCGAAGATGGCGGCTGCAATTTTCTTTTTCTTTTTTATCATGTGTGTCGTTTTCATGGTTTTCAATATAAACTTACACGACTTTGTGTGAAATAAAATAAAATACAACCGACTTAAAAACACACTTCAAAGTGCAATAGACCTTTGGTTTCAGAAGTCTGTAATTTCTTGCCAACGCGCAACGTCTTCGAAAACTAAGGTTATTTTGCACTTTCTAGGGTTTTTTATGGAAGTCGGTTAAGTATATTTTTTTGTAATTATCTTTACAATTTTTTTTTCTGGTTTTCGGCAGTATAAGGTCTAAATCAAAATCATGTCTAAAGTTTTCATGGGTTTCATCTTCGTAGTTTAAATGGCGGCCGGTGTCAAATATAACCAAAGTTTAATGGGTTGCTTCTTACTCTTACCATTAATGTATTCTTCCTTTTATCATCTAGATATCTCGATGCTTTGTAAGGCATAATATTGGTAGGTATATATGATATCTTCAATACCAAGTTAAGAAATTCTGAATTCACCACAGAGAAGAAACCAAGACTTAGAAAAACTAACTTCAAACTTCACCTACTAATCTCAGATATACTTTAGATAAAATGGTGATATCATTTTACAAGTTGGTACATTAATGATTGGTTGGGTTAATGGACATAATTATGGCTGTTTGGTTAGATAATCAGCCTCGAGCAGGCGCTTTTATTTTAATTTATTTTCAAAAATCAAAGTGACACTTTGTCGCATTGTCATTATGAACCATGAAGACGCAGTGATTGCAGTCGAAAGGGCCGTGGTAGCGAACCCTAGGTAAGAAAAGCGTTACCAGGCAAGATCTGATGATTCTTCCTTTTCAATGAAGGAGTGGCAATTACACCTTTCCTAAGCGACACATTACCTGTTGTTTTCCGACATCCACGCGAACGAAGTCGCGGGCACAGCTAGTATTAAATAAATATAAACTACATGAGGTCGGCGTTTCCTATCTGCCTACTCTGAGAAGAAAGGCCGAAATAAACTCAAGAGGTTAGAGACAGTCTCTTTTAAATTGATGTCTGCGATGGTATTTTGAGGAAAGTACCACACAGATTTGAGTGGACCAGTCCATTCAGTGCAAGCATTTGTCAGTAATCGCGTTGCTCAACTCAGAACTTGAGCATGACATTATTTATTTATTCATTAGCACATATATTATTTATTATATTATGTGCCAACGCCCAAAATAAATCTACGATCACTAGGTACAAATCAACTAATTTAAAGTAGATTTACAATCAAAAGTTAATGATGAACGCACATGAAAGCAACGCGAAATATTGCAACACGGGCAGCATTTAAGCAATAGATAAATTGCACCAGTCCCCAACGTCATGACAACGTGTAGTCATGACGTTGATCGACGTCACACGCGTTTCGGTTACGGCGGCACCCAGTGTAACAGGGCCGCTAAGCAAGAGCTAGTTCAACATGTTGGTGGATTTTTGGCTTTTGTCTAGGTACTTAAACCTAAAAACATTGCCTTGGCAAAAGCTTGTCGAAATCGTATCTAAATAAGGTCTTATTTTTTATCGCCAAATGACGTTTATTCGAAGATAAAAATTGGCGTTTGACAGCTTTTGTATGAAATAACTGTCAAAATTTCAAAATTATTCCTCGATTATAGTTACCAGCTGATTGAATATAAAACCCTCAGACTAAGGAATAAAGAAAGGACTCGGCATAACGAAAAGTAGCTAAATAGTTCGACGGCATAGTTACTGACATATCGGCATCTCTTTTTAACTTATGAAGGTAATCACATGTAAAAAAGGACAACAGTAGTTTTATCAATGGCAACATTATTTTGGTGACGTCACACAATATCTCACTGCGGCCGGTCGCCATGTTTTGTCACAGCCAACAACAAGTACATCAGTTGTCATCGCGACTTGTTTGTTTCTGTTTTGAAGAAAAATTTCGTGTTATTAAGCGAAAATTGTGCTTGTTTATAGTGTTCGAACGTGCATAATACTGCGTTTATTATGGGTAGGTGCAGTGTGTTAGGCTGCCGCATGATAAGCAACAAAAAACATCCCAATATATCGTTGCACAGGTATGTAACCGAATTCATTCAAAATATCTTGTTTTTTCTATTATTTTGAAAGATTTTGCTATTTGTGGTAAAGTTTATAAAGCTACACTTGCTTTTCTGTAATCATTTACTGTTTTACTATCAATATTGTGTTTTTTTTTTACCAATTCATTCGTCATAGTAAATAGAGATTCGGTACGCCATTTTCAATATATCGATAACTTGCAACATGTGAATATTATTTAAACTCGATTTCTTTTTTATGATTTTAGATTGCCAACATGTAAAGAAAGAAAAGAACAGTGGCTGGATATACATGTTATTGAAAATTTGAATACGACAACCAAACATTTTTATTTGTTCCCTGCATTTTGAAGAGAAATGTTTTAACCGAACTTTAAATGTAACAAGACTGCGCGATGATGCTTTGCCTTCAAGTGAGTTGTTGGTAAGTTTTGAAAATAGACAAGATATAAGTTTATAGTGTTCACCTACTTACTGACAAGTAATTTAAATAATTTACCACAAAAAACTTTTACGATGTTGCAGAAAACTAGAAGTTAATGTGTTTTTTTTTGTTTCAGGAGCACTTACACTTGAAATTATTCAAAAATTAAAATGTGAACATCAGAAGAAAAAAAAAAAGATTAAATGAAAAAGTGAGAAGACGGAGTAAGCAGATATAAAATAGCAAATTTTAAAACTGTAATAAAAGATTTAAAAGACCAAATTTATGTGAATGATGATCATGTGGCTGTGTTGGAGCAGTATGCAGGCCACAAAGATTTTCTAAAAAGACAAATTGCGAAATCGGTAGGAAAGCCTTTGGAAAGACAATACAGCAAAGAAATTCGAAAATTCGCATTGACGCTCCACTTTTTGTCCCCAAAGGCCTATAATTGTATAATTCGCATTGACGATATGCATGGCAGGAAAATAATTACATCTACCTGGAACATCTACTAAATTTGCAGGAAGCCGCTGGACTGCACATGCCCAGAGACTGTGACCTCTGAGTTTGTTTAGGCTTTTGTTCTCAGAGTAGTCAGATAGGGAACGCCGACCTCATCTAGCTTAAAAAAAATATGATTGAAGTGTAAAAGTGTTTGTACAAACCTACTTGTAGAAAATAAGTTATTTATCATTTAATAAAACTGTAAAATGTTAATTTTCGTTTTATTATGAATTAGCGAGTAGTATAATAAATAAAATATTAATAAGTAATTAATATAAATAAGTAAGTATAGTCTGAAAAACGAGAAAAAATATTTGTATTCAGTATTTATTTATTCTTTTCATTGGTAATTAAAGTACTGAAGGCGTGGTATGCTGATCAGTAATAGTAGCACAAGCCGCAGAAACTGGCAGTCCGCATGAAACTCAACCTTAATTCTAAGCGCTAAGTAACCTGAGCCGCGCGTGGCAACCTGAGCCGGCAGCACTGTGTGTAGGAGGCTTTATACTTGTGCCAGAGCGTGGTGGTTGCCACAGTGGTTCTGGTCGCAATTTCGGTCGCATACTACTCCCACAGGAAAAAGATATACACAGCGATCACTCGTTTTATTATGAACATACAAGTACAGAATATAGAGGATGTGCAAGAATATGTGTAAACAAAAGTGGTTTTTCTAGCCACATGAGAGCCCATGATAGACGCCAGTAGGTTGATGATGAAACGGTCGCCTTAGCCGAAAACGGCATGGAAGGATTATTATTATTATAAAGGATGGTAATTTAATTATTGTAGTAGCATCTATTCATTATTCACCGTGCCCTGTCATATAAAATGACACTCTGAGCGTGAGCGTTTTTATAGCTCCCATTACCACGTAAATAATACCGAAGAAAACTAAAAGAAACTCATTTTCGAAAATTTTGAATTCTGCAAACACCGTGCAATTCAACTATCGTCACTATCGATATTATAATGCGCGCAGCTCTACGGCAAGCCGCCATCTTTGTGCCAGACTCACATTAGGTGTGCACGTTTTTTTCGTAGGTATTTCATGTCTATTCTTTTTTCCTTAGTCTGAGATAAAACCGGCCAAGTGTGAGTCGGACTCGCGTACGAATTGTTCCGTACTATTGTCTATAAAATCTGTAATCAGTTTGTTGTATGGGAGCCCCCATTAATATTTATTGAATTTAGTATTTTAGTATTTGTTGTTATAGCGGCAACAGAAATACATCATCTGTGAAAATTTCAACTGTCTAATTATCACGGTTCATGAGATACAGCCTGGTGACAGACGGACAGCAGAGTCTTAGTAATAGGGTCCCTTTTTACCCTTTGGTAACGGAACCCTAAAAATCAGCCCTTAATCTAGTTAGATTCCGCCTGTATTGTCCCACTGTAATATTCATACAACTCATAAATTTAAAGACGCTTTTCTTCTGTTTGTATGACCGCGTTGTTCTTCTAAACTACACAACGAATTTTAATACGGTTTTCACCATAATTTAAAGAATTTATACCGGAACGTTAAGGCGACTACATGACCTAAAACGCGGTCACTATCGGACTGCATAGAAAAGAAAGAGAAGCGCGATGACACAACGCTGGTAATTTATTGCAAAATATGAAACAATCATCTATTGTTGATTTATCAAACACCAAACAAATAAAAACCGTATACTAAAATTCGGGGAATTAAATTGTCTTTTATATGGTGAAAGTTTTATGAAAATACACCCGCTAATGTTTGCGTGATTATCGTTTTTATGTCCGCGGTAGACATTACTTTACAAATTAATTACATAGTGTAATTAATTAAGTTAAAAAAATATTATTGCAAATATTCACATATCAAATTACGAAGCAAATGGTCTAGTATAACATTTATTTTTTTCAAAGAAATCAGTCTGGTCGACTAGACGTGATGTTGAATTTAAAATCATTAGAAGTCGTATATCTGCGCCTTAACGTTAATACTTAACTGACGTTAGTCGTAAAAGCAGTGCAAAGCAGGGGCGGGTCGAGTCACTAATATATTCATTAAAATAAAAAGGCTAACTATAAAATTGCCAACTATGAGGGGCCTGTGGCTAAATAATAATCGATCGATCAGGTTAAGCTACGCTTGCCGTGGTTGTTCTATGGATGGGTGATCATCTTTACAAACCGAGACACCTCCGTGTCTCGTTGGTCCCGGCTGTCATTCGTGGATCTATGACAGTAGTTCCGGGTAGTCAGAAGCCCGAAAGTCTGACAAGTAGTTTTACCAAGTATAACCCAGTAACTGGGTTATGCAGGTCAGATATGCAGTCACCCCACGTAAAAAACTGGTAATGAACTGGAAGCCGACCCCAACATAGTTGGAAAAATACTAGGCAGATGATAAAAAAAGGTAAATTATATCGATTTATTTAATTAAAAAATAATGTATACGCTCAAGACTGACTCAAATAATTACTAGAACTTGAAACGGTTAAAAAGAAACTATTATACGATTCCAACGGAACTTGGGCGAGCGTTTCAGACGTTGGTTTTCAGGAATTCATAATTAAATTTCAGTAGCAACTGAAAATTTTGTGATTTCATTACGGGAGACGATGAATTCATTATTCGCTTCTTGGTCAAAATCCGAGAAGAGAAGAATATGTAATCAGAAATGAAACTTTGCTTAGCTTGGGGGGTAGTTATGGCAATATCATACTTTATAGGAGAAATAGGAAACAATGAAGTAGGAGGGAAGCAAAAAGTCAGACGCTGATAAACATTACATCACATGTACCGTAGGTACTATGTTCAAATCGCGTTTGAGAATGCAATAATAAGTATTATTTTGAGACGTGAAACATTTTATTTTCGTGTTAAGAAAAAACAGACATCTCAAAATAATATATTCGAACTAATATTAGCGAGCTTTAACCTCTGGCCAAACTGAGGTGGATCCCACGTGGAATGCGGGACTAAATCCGCGCTCCGATTATGTCAACTAACTTGTATTGAGATGTTCAACTGCCGGAAACAGTCGCGTTACTTTTTAATCATTAAAACAATCGTCACGCACATCAGTCACGTCCCGCATCCCGCGCCGGATACGCCTTAATATAGTCAGAGTTTTAAGTGATATTAACAGCCTATAATGTTCCCACTACTGGGACACAGGCCTCCTCCCGGAGAGAGGTTGTGAGCCGTAATTTAGCACGTGGGCCCAGTGTGGATTGGTAGATCACATGCCTTCGAATTTTTGCTTCTAGGACATGCCGGTTTCCTCACGATGTTTTCCCTCACCGTTTTGAGAGCAGTGGTAATGAAATGATTTAAACAAAGTAAAGCGCCCGCCTGGATTCGAACCCACGATCTATGTACTCACAAGTCGTTGCCGTTACCACTGGGGCATCATTACTCTCCCTTTAGTGCTCAACATTAATTAATTAGGAAAAGACTACTATCTTTTTTTTCACATCAACAGATCGCTATCTACAGTACAATCTGATCTTTATCTACTGTACAAATTCACGCGTACAGTCAACAAAAAAGTCGTAAAGTACAGCCACGTCTATAAACGCCAGATGAAATTCTGCACCTTTATTTATTTGCGGGAAACATTTTCCCGACTTTGCGAGCTTACCACGAGTGCTTGCGTATTATCCTTAAAATTGTATTAAGCTTGGTACATTAGGGTTTTATTTTATTGGGATTTAGGTAACTGGTTACGGATATTTTTATGGGAAATTCCGAAATATACCTAATCTTAATTAATTACACAATGGTACATAATAATTTTTGTGAAAAAACGAATTTACTCTTAACTTGCGTGTACTCGCGATTTCCTTAAAATATTTACACCTTAACAACTATGAATTATTTTTGGTTGATAAAGTAATAAACAACTTATTGTTTCTGTTGCCAATCTTTCCACGCTCTGGCAAATTATTTGTAAAGGCAGGCAAAAATAGAAGAAACTGACCGCGAAAATAAAATTGTAAATTTTTTTTTTGTTCCTTAAGTCACAAATCGCAGAAGTCACGCAAAAAGCAGCCAAGCTCAAATGGGACTAGACACGTTTGCCGTTGTCGGATACATTGTGGGCTAAGACCACCACAGCAAGTGTCCCTGAAAACGTCCAAAGGCATCGCAGAAAACGTGGGGCGAACTTGACGCCTGAGGTATTGGTCCATATTGGCTGAGAATACAGGCCATTTTTGCTCCATACAAAGATTAATCAAAAGCACAAACACGAAACGCAAACCGCCAGATCATCATCTCAAAAAAGCACGAAAGAAACCAAAGTCGATCCGCACTTCTTAGTACGGCCGACACTAGGTTGCAATAAAATTGCAACTTGCAATCTCGAGGGATTGCCGAGAACAATCAATCGCAAGCTGGAACGTAATTTACTTTTGCCGCCTTGTAAATAAGAATCAAACATGGACGGAGCATTTGAGCTGAGGCTTTAGTGCCCCGGGGCACGAGCGAAATGAGCAACTCTGAAAAAAGAGTGCAGTAATTTTTTTGAATTTACAATGAAGTGTAGTGAAGAAATGTTGTGTTGAGTATTTTCATATCAGACTGCAGATAGTTTCTCCTTTTCTAATTCTAACATATTTCTAACATAAATCTGTAAAATTTAAATTATTAAAATTTAGGTTTCACTTTTTACTAAATGCATATCAGAGCTGCTTATGAAAGTATTAAAGGATTTATACTTACATTTAAAAAAAATGTCTTGTCTGTTTGTACCGGCTAATCTCTGTAACGGCTGGACCGAGGTCACAAGGAGTAACTTCTATATATATTTTAAAAGAAGAATTAGGTTTCCGCGGTAAAAATTAAAACCAATGAAATCCAAATTGTTTTCAGACATGCACGAGAACGAAGTAACGGACATGCACAGTACGAATCAAATCATTTATTTGCATAACACAGGTTCAGAGAATGTTAAAAGAGGTTCATAAGGTACACTTTATTATAATCATGTGAGGTGTGCAAATATAAGTAACAGTTATATATTTTTTTTATAATTAGCTATAGTAATAAAAAAAATATATAACTGTTACGCTACACTACCATTTTTTCCGTGTTATACAGACATTGTATTGTTTTCTTCCAAACTTCAGTCTCGGTGTAAACATAGCGTGTTTGGGTAACTTACTTTACTTAACTTAACTTCTTTGTGCTAGGCTTCTGCGTCTTTGTAAACATTGCTTCACATTTCGAAGTTTTGACAACGTGTTCGTTTTGGAAGGTTTACTTCAGAGGGCCACTTGCATAACACACTATCAGTACCAATTGGTTTAATTTTGACAGTTCAGCAACATACATTGCGTTGTTTATGTTGTTCAGAAGACACATTTTTCGAACATAATAATATAAAGTAATGGATTAGCAATATCGTTCAAAATTATTCAGATTTAGATTAATAGTGTGTTACGCGCGTAGACTTATAAAAAAAGATGGACTCGCGCCACGCATATCGAAAGTGAAGCACAGTAAGTATGCCGGGACCGTTTGTACAATCACGCCTCACGCTCACATTTACATCATAGTATACCGACCGGCCGCCATTACGAAACACGACAGCGTAATCGTAAATCACGCACACATAGATCGGTACGGTGCTTCACTGTCGATATGCATGGCGCGGAGTCCATCTTTTTTTATAAGTCTAGGGTTACGCAATTAGATTTAGATTAATAGAGTGTTACGCAAGAGAGCAGTAGTGGCCCAATGGTACCGCGACTTACGAGTTGTAGGTCGTAGGTTCGAACCCAGACAGGCGCCATACTTTGTGTAAATTATTTCATCACCACTGCTCTCAAAACGGTGAAGGAAAACATATTGAGGAAACCGGCTTAACCTAAAACCAAAAATTCGAAGACATGTGACATCTACCAACCCGCACTGGGCCCGCGTGGTGGATTACGGCCCACTCCCTCTCACAGAGAGGAGGCCTGTGACCCAGTAGTGGGAACATTATAGTCTGATTAAGCTGCAGTACAATCTCAAAGATATGAAACGTTTTTATTGTTGTTGAGGAGAACAATAATTATTCGAAATTAATTTTAATTATGAGAGTGTAACACTTTCCGAACAACCCTTCTTTAACCCGAAATAGAACAATTAAAAACTGCTAGGTGTAAAATGAACTGAAGGAATTGTAAAATTTCTGTCAGGGTAGATAAAATACAAATATCATAAAATGGAAAATGGCATTGTTTATAATTTTTGTATCTTACATTTTATTAAAAGCTTACCTTACCTACCTATCAATTTCCATTCAATAATTAATCGAACGACCACTAGTTGAAGGCAAACGAAACCGTTTTCGATTCGAGCCTACAAATATTGCAACCTTGTTTTTTTTGGTTCAGAAAAATCCCATTTTCTTTGACTCTCATTTTGACATAGAAACCAAGAACAATTCTCGTAATTTAAAACGTTCAATAACAAAAACTTGTCAAATAAATTAGGGAAAATAGAGAAAATTTTGACAGATTGAGACTGAGATCAGACTGTGAACAGTCTTAAAATTACGAGAATAAGAAAAAAAAAATGATGAGAAAAAAACAGATCAGATGTTTTAAAATGTACGAAAAATATGTCGCCCATTTTCATTCCACCAATTTTTAACCCAAGTCATCACAAAACTCTTCGCTTTTATTTTTAATAGCAAAAATAAATTAACTCCGCTGCAGTGCTCGACTGTACCATAAACAAGCGGCTGCTTCATTACTTACCTCGAAGCCTTAGGAAGTACAGTCGGGCGCAACGGAGTGAAGCCATACTAGCTGGAGCGCGGTAATGGCTAATAGTCGTTGCGGTGCGGTCAATGTTTTTGCAAAATTGTTTTTATTCGTCGGAATTGCGGCTCCGAGTTTTCGTTAGTTGCTTTTCTTGTTTCTTGTGTAGGGGTTGTGATTGTTAGGTGTAAGATGTGAGGTGTGAAGTAAGATTGTTTTGAGTCATAAAACTTACAACACATAGGTAAAAGCTTTGTAGAGAAAATCTGTCTTTGTAATTTAGTTAAAATAAGAGAGACAAAATTATTACATACCTGCAGAGTAATTGAGTAACATACTACCTATCAGTAGTAATGGCTTTCATTTTGACAGTTTTATTGCGTCATTTACGTTGTTGAACAGACAATTTATTCAAACATATATTATATGAATCAATGAATTAGCAATATCCCTCAAAATGATTCAGATTAAGATAGATAGTGTGATACGCAATTAGAGATAAAGAAATTGTCAAATTTATTTGACATTAGATTTTTTTTTTACTTTTATCCGTGACTTACCTTTGCCTAACATAAACTAAACTGGTATTCAACCGATTCAACCCATCGTTTTTTATTTTATTTTTACTGAAGCTGAAACTGCTGAGCATACAGTGCTGAGTTCGATTCCCAGGCCGAATTGATATTTTATTTATTTATTTTATTGTATTTGGGTGGCTTACAGCTAACAATACAGATTTTATAAAAATTTGATATAATAAGGTTAACTGTTATAAAATGCCTCAGGCATTAAGTCCGCCTTTGTACAGTATATTTTTTTACTTGTGCATAAAGTTTTAATAAATAAATAACATTATGTGATTTTAATGAGTTTTTCCATCGGGAATTTCTCAGTAGCAGCCCGGAGTCTTTATTTGTGTCCTGTTGATAGCAATAGGCATGCCCCTTATTACATGCGACTCAGACATATCTGGCAAAATGTGGGTGTACCCTACTATTGGTAGCCTACACCTCTGCCGAACCCTTGAGGGATTACAGACGTGATGTTATGTTATATGAACCAACCTTTTCAGGAAATTGACAATTTTAAATTTGCATATCGGCAACTCGAATGTTATGATTATGAGAAAATAATGCAATAGTAACTTTGCCGACAATATCAAATTAAGCAAACATTTTCACCACAAACTTAAACTGAGTTTTTGTAAGTAAGAAGAATGAAAGAAATAAAATACATTCATTTAACGCAGACTAGAAGGCACACAATACACATAATACATACATCAGATAAGAACAAAAAATAAAGATCAGAATCATAAAAGGTGTAAAGTCCGATGTAAGAAATTAGCAGGAAAGTGTGCCTGACGGCTGCGCCAAAAAGGCCCAGGTCAGCAAAAATGCCAGACAACTAGTGCCTGACGCTGGTTTTCAACTGGACCTGGTGTGTGAGGTGACGGATGTTAATCAGTTTTATACCTCTTCGTTTGTGACTAACACCAACTACTGTGCTACTCAACTCATAGGGTACATACACTATAGCGACGCGCGTCAACTATAGAGACAACTGCTGTCGCCGACACGCGTCGGCAGTATTTTTTTATTTATTGTTCAATAGCCCGCTCTTAGCCTCGATCACGCCTGATAGAAAATGATGGATGAGGTTTATGATGGAACTAGCGTGCCCAGAAGATGCCTAAGGCACTGAAACTCCCACCCGGTGGGAGGGTGGTCGCTAACCAGGCGGGCGTTAGCCCCACAACCGCAAGGGAAGAATTGGCCAGTCAAATAAGGTGTTGGGTATGACTGTCCAGGATGCACCGAGAGCTCCGGTTCAGTTGAGTAACTGGCGGAACAAACTGCGCTACACGCGGAGGCTTCTTCATGCATCCTAATAAGCTGCCGTCGACAAAGTGTCGCTCGTGTATTTGAGTACGTTTTGAGTACTTTACTCAAATACATGAACGACATGTTGTCGACGCGTGTCGCTTGACACATATTTTCTATTTCTTTGTTTAGATCGAATCGATCGAACAACAATACCAAAACTGTATCGCCTCTTTCGGCATTGCTCTCCTTAATATCACCATTTACAATTATTTTCCTTTTAGTCCCCAATTACCATCACTACTTATATAATACTACTCAGATACTTGCCTTCACAGTAAAGGCTTACTCAGTATTAACAGACCCATGGCATTAGCTATAAGATAACAGTTTCTGCCTATTGCTTCGGGCTGTCATTCCAATGCATCTGGGCATTCCGTAGCTGTATAGCTATGGTTGACTGTAAAGGTCGGGACACAAGAAACGATTTATTTATTTAGATTATATGCACATTACAGAATTGAATCCCAAAACGTTGTACAGAGCAATTTACAACCTAAAAAGTGACACAAAAACATACTTAAGTAGGCTAGGTAAAATAAAAAAAAATTAAACACTAGAAAAACAAAATTAACAAACAAAACACAACACAATGACACTTATAAAATAAACAAAATGTAATTAAGTGACAAACGATACAAGAAAAAGAACCGTCATTTGATTTTCAATGTGTTTTTGGGGTACCGTACCTAAAGGGTAAAACGGGACCCTATAACTAAGACTCCGCTGTCTGTCTGTCCATCTGTCACCAAGTTGTATCTCATGAACCGTGATAGCTAGACAGTTGAAATTTTCACAGAATGTGTATTTCTGTTGCCGCTATAACAACAAATATTAAAAACAGAATAAAATAAATATTTAAGGGGGGCTCCCATACAACAAGCGTGATTGTTTGCCGTTATTTTATATGTAGTGTTAAATATTATATGGTGGTACGGAACCCTTCGTGTGCGAGTCCCAACTAGCACTTGGCCGGTTTTCTTTTATTTGTGATTACGATAGATGAAAAGAATAGGTATCTATCCTTGACTTTGTTTTGTTCAGTAAATAAGTTGGAAATAATAGTTTTAGAGTTGATTTAACCAAAGTCAGATATGTTTATCCGTGGAATAAAATTGACGTCTGACAGTATAGAAAAACTGTCAAAAATTCAAAATTTGTTCTCAGGTTACGACATATTCTAGGTATAAAAGTTTGGTAGAATTCACCCTTAATATGGACTACCATATTAAGGGTGAATTCTGCCAAACTTTAACTTTTGAGTTTTTCTAAGTTTTTTTACATGAATTTAAATACATGTCACTTAAAGTTCTGTTACGTAGCTAAAGGATGCAATATTATCATATTTAGGGACATAATATAAAATTATAAGTCTAATAAAAACTTTAGGTTTGCAGCATTCGAACAAGAAAGCGATTGTGTCCAAAGCCTAATATTTATAGTGCTAAACTATATTTGCAATAATCGTAATATTGCACCTAGCTGTGTGTATGTTTGGTTACCTGGTTGCTTATTGACAGCTGCAGTTAATTGATAATCAAGTCTATTAGCTGCCTTTCAAGTCATCTTTGTTACAGCAATCCTCATTAAGAGCTATGAGAAAGTTGAAATCTTTCTCTATCGGTCTTAAATTTTTGTTATGCTCCTATAAGCTTCAGAATTCTTTATCAAAATTTTTTAATTTTGGTATTTCATTGGTCAAATGAGGGAGGTTATTGCAACTGAAGTTGCAGGCAATAGCGAGGCATAATTTTGTTTCTCATTAAGGCGGAGGTTTCTTGAAAATGGTCAAAAAGTTGGTCTTTAAAGCAATGTATCTCTTAAACCGTAAATAACTTTGACAAAAAAAAAAATGTCATATTTTCAAGTCTTATTTTAAAACAGTGATGGAACTCAAATCACAATTAAATGTACATTAATGCATCAAAAAAATCTTCAAAACCTACACCTTTGACATTTCTTTAAAAGCAGTTTATCCCTTCATTAACAATTTTAATTATTATTAAAAATATACCATTAAATTGCTAATGCCAAACAAATTACATTCAGTGATGGATTATTTATTATTAAGTAATTTGTAAATAAATGATTGTTTCATATTTTGCAATAAATTACCAGCGTTGTGTCATTGCGCTTCTCTTTCTTTTCTATGCAGTCCGATAGTGACCGCGGTTTAGGTTATGTAGTCGCCTTAATTTCAACAACTTGGGCCTTAAAAGTTTACTAGCCACCATGACCTTCAGAATTCTTATCGAAAATAATGAATTTTGTTATTTCATTGTTCTAATGAGATTATGCTGTCATGCAACTGAGGTTGTAAGCAAGAGCAAGATCATCATTTTGTATCATGTCATAATTAATCATAATCGTAAGATGGATTGTGTACCTACCTACTCATTGTTTTACAATAAAATTCTCCCTTCGCCCATCAAAATAATGACATAGGGGTTACTGCACCCATCGACAAAATTATAGGTAATATCTCTATACAAACAAATGGTGCAACCCCAAAATATAATAATATGGGGAAACTTTTGAAACGAAGCGTTGGTCGGCCGCCCCAAAACGCGACGTCAAAATGACGGGTCGAATGATTGATTGCGTCATTTTTTGTCTCACTCCAACGTTTTATTGAAATTGATGGCTTGTTCACGAAGAACGGACTATAGACATTCGTTCAATTTTTGAGTGTTATTAATGATTACTTTTTATTTTATTACTTCATATTGGTTATTGAAAGTTTTACAGAATTTCCAACTTCTGTATACCTACGTGGCATCATTCATTAATGCATTGACTGCCAACGCGGTCACCGGTGACCGCGAACAATAGATTTTCTATTGTGTCTGTTGCCTGGCAGCCAACGTGTTAAAGACGACAGATCACTACTTATGGGTCATTTTGTAGTCCTAGTTATCTATCATATAGAAAAATTTGCATCGTCCACATTTCACTTGAAAAAAAAAACAAAAAAAGCATATATGTATAATACCTATCTCTTTCAAATTACCAGCGTGATGTATTAACACAAAGTCCAAATCGAATCAAAGTCATTTATTCAAATTAGGCTGAGAATCTGCACTTTCTGGACATCAAAACAGTCCTCCAAAACGCCTACCATTCACCGCTATCTAGTGCTTTAGCTGGGGAGAAGAAGCAGCACAAGTTCCCCAGCAGCTGTCTATTAAGTTAGAAGAACTTAATAAGATACAATATGTTTGTATAGAGATAGTACTCGTACCTATAATTTCAGTATACAAAGTTACGAAACAAAGCAACGCAAAACATTAAATTATTTGCCATATTGAAATACATTATGTAAAAGTATTCATTTAAATGCATGTCTGTACATCACATTGTTCCAATAAAATGTAATAAAGACAGCAGCAGACGTCGGATACCGTTACATATTGGAGCCCAATTATTCCAGTTCGGATCAATACATACAATTATTTTATTGATGACGCATCTTTGAGCTATTGTAGGCAAAGGATTTTACAGTTTTGAACTTCAATTATAACATACTGCGATCGCCAAAACTGTTCAAAAACATGGTCGATATGTCAGCAGATACATAAAACATTCATTTAGTGCACACAAAAGACATACCACAAGACACAAAAGCACAATTAAATAATAACAAATTACATAGAAGACGCGGTGGCTTGGTGATATATCGACGAGAGTGCCATGCAATGATTATTGATATCAGTGTCCCTTATGATGAGAATGTCGTGAAAGCTGAGAAATATTAAGAAATCAAGTATCTAGACTTAGCACACTAGGTTGTCGACATGTGGGACGTGGACTTGGAGATTATTGTACCGCTAATAATCGTTACGGTTAATGGCGGAGAGTCTTCACCATCACCTCAGGAGGCTATCATTGCGCAACTCGCTCAAGGGCTTGATTCAGAAAGCAGTACTACTGGACACGGTACGCATAGTGAGGAGATTCCCCTCTATAGACTCCTAACTATCGGTAGCTAGGACTCTGTCTCTGATGTCGATGGGTTACTTTTACTATTAATTACATTTTCCAAGCTTAGCTTGAATGATGATGAAAGCAATATTATAACTATGGGTGAATTACAACAATGAAGCTTGAACGCTCACCGTCTAAACCACGTTCAAGTGCTATCAGTTTCGATACATCTAAACCACGTTCAAAAGCTCTTGAACTTTAGATGTGCGTATTCAGATTCACTGGTAAAATGCGCCCTAAGTATGTTGCTTATGAAATGGCAAATAACTAAATTCAATAAGTATAAAGTGTGTTCGTTCATCCGTGACTTGTGGTAGTGTAGCTACAGTTGTCCATCTATTTCATAAAATTTCTTTTTTCTTTTTGGCGGGCCTCGTTTTTTTTGGGATATCTTTAGAAAACCCACAAAAGATAACTATAACTTAATACTAAATATACATACATAGACACAAAACTCAAGACGAGCAATACGCATATCAGAGTTATTACGCAGTTATGAATATTTTATATATTTTCGCCGCAAGGTTGCCTGCTTATCAGTCTTCTACAGATTATACTTCGGTGAGTGTGCCCAAGAACTCCACGACCTCATTCCACCGGCCCCTTCTACCTTCGGACATCCAGACGCACTGCAAGTTACCATCCCTGCCAAGTTGCTATTCCACAAATTCGAACTAAGCGTTTTCAAATGTCTTTTTTAATACGCACAGCAAAAGAGTGGAACTCTCTACCTGCGTCTGTGTTTCCGAACGCATACAACCCGAATCTCTTGTGAATAGACTTCTTCTGGGTAAGCTCACTCCATCGTCGACTCTGTCTCTGTCACCTCTGACCTAGACTAGAGTCAAGAGCAAACCCAATTCAAATAAAAATAAAATTATAAAACGTGTCAATCCCTTAACAGTACTAAGTACACTGTTCTTCAAGATACAGGACCTGCGTCTGTGTTTCCGAACGCATACAACCCGAATCTCTTGTGAATAGACTTTTTCTGGGTAAGCTCACTCCATCGTCGACTCTGTCTCTGTCACCTCTGACCTAGACTAGAGTCAAGAGCAAACCCAATTCAAATAAAAATAAAATTATAAAACGTGTCAATCCCTTAACAGTACTAAGTACACTGTTCTTCAAGATACAGGATTTTCCTAGTTTAAAGGGCAGGGGTCTTCTCAAATGTACCTCATAGCCATACCCATGCCTTATTGAATTAACACTGATGTTACCTAGGCTAAGTCTTTTAGTAAAATAAATAATGACTTACTTACTAATAGGTACATTATTTATTTAATTTGATGTACATATTGTATTTTCATTTCAAAGACAGCCCTAGGCTAACGATCTGCAGACATTTATTTTCATAGGAAATCTACTTCAAATTCAACACGACGGCAACGCAACACAAACAAAACATTTTTATTTATAAAATAAAATGGACCTCTAGCCAAGAGTCGCTAATTAGCCTGATAAATAAATACTAATTAAAAGTGTAAATAAAATATAGCCTCTTGTTTTTCTTGATACGCTCTTTGCAATGTGATTTTTAATTCGCCGATAGAAGGGACCAAAGGAACAGTTTTAAAGAGGAAATAATATTACAAAGGCTCTTAATTGTAGAAGTTTTTTATTATTACTTTATGGTCCGTGTAGACTACGGTGTTCCTTTCCAGAGTTTTTATCACATGTTTCTCGTGTAATTGAGAAAATGATTTTATGAGAGTTGCGTCATCATCGTATAGCGTATGCAACTAAAAGACTTGTCACCTGGGCCTTGTAAGTCTACTAATTCACAAACGTTGCAATGGTCTTGCCATTATGAATTTTGACAGATATTATTACATTTTCTTTTTATTTAATTATGTAAAAAATACTATGTCAAGTGCCTATCAGTTACAAATACTGGCTTGGACACTGATCTTTATGATACAGGGTCACCCCTAGTTTGGAGATCAGGGTTTCAATGTACTGTGCTTAGCATAGCCAGTTAGTTATAATATAACTTTGTTTTAGTGTATACTTGGGCTTTTCTTCAATAAACATTTTTATTTTATTTTTATTTTTTTTATCAGCAAGCGCGAAAAAGGGCCCGTACAAAACAATACATCATAGGGTTACGCTTGAAGCATTTCGGGACGTAACTCACTTACAGTTATTCAATTTGACGGTATATTTTTGAATCAATTTGCCACATGAGCAACCATGTTTGGTTCATGGAGTGCTGTGCCCGGGCGTATAGTTTTTTTTTTAATATCAAGTTTAGGGGTTTCAGTAGCCCGAAGTCATTTAGATTTGACCTTTTTGGGTTGAAGAGGGCAGTCATGCTTTTATTTTTGTGGTGAAAGAGGGTATTTAATCGAGTGTGAGGTCTGGTAGTGAAGGTTTGGTAATCGATATTAAAGTTCTTGCTGTATTTAATCCTTTTGATAGTTGCCGCTTTGTTTTTTTTTTTTTGTCAGTATTTTCACTGTCTATTGCTAGAGCATAGCCATACAACAGTTCTCGATGTCTAAGACTGGTTATTAAATGGACTGTCTTCTCAATTTGTCATGATTTCCAAATAGGTATTAATAAGATTTTTAGTGATTTTAAATACAATATTTAATACAGGGTGGAGTGACATCTACGCGCAAACTGTAACCAAGAGTTCCACACATGATTCTAAACTATCTAGCGTAGAAATTGTTCGACCATTATTAAAAAAAAATTGCTGTTCCATATATTTTAACCACGTAGATTAATATTTTTTTTTATTTCATTTCAGTGGGCTTCAGAGTCATGTGCTGAATCCATAGTAGCATAGTTTGCCCGTCGATGTCATCCCTGCCATCCTGTATAAAATTGACATTATGTGAGATATTTCACCGAATGATTTTTTTTCCCGATTCCAAATTTTTACAGGGTATTTACCCATGAATATGAACAACTTTCACTATGGGACCAACTCTAAAATCACGAAATAAAAAACCTGCTGTTTAATACAGAAGTTCAATATCTACTAAACTTGACCAAAATGTATGAAAAAGCTGATTTTTTTTTCATGTTTTCGGAGTTGGTCCTATATTGAAAGTTGTTCATATTCATGGGTAGAACAGCCTGTAAACATTTTTTACGAGTGCAAAAAATAATTTTGTATTGAGTTATTATATTAGTTTGGTAGAAAGTGCTGTTTACCAATATTTACAAAGTTTGTATGTGTACAAGATTATAAAATACAGGAAAACATACATAAATACTGCATCCTGGAAAAGGCGTGTTCATTTCATATTTTTCTCCTTGAGTAATCAAAAAAAAATTGGTAGCATTTCCTAACATCTCATGAGTGTAAGCTTAGATTATTTTGTATGCTTTGAATTTTTTTTACGGTCATAAAATAAACACCTGAACAGCACGTGCAGCAGATAATGGTTTTTACGTATACTTAGATTATCGCAGCAGATACACGTCCCCAAGCCAGTACCGTATTGACTATTGACAAAGCACCCTTACTTTTAACCCTCACGAAACATCAGAGGGTTGGCAGAAATCAATACACCTTTGGAAACTTTAAACGGCCGTTACCAAGGATTTTTGAAGGGGGTAGATGGCTTAACATAATAGATAGGGTGTACGAACCATCATTAACTGGTTTGAACTGCTTTAAACTTGATTAGGGAGGACATTTTGATGTAACACTCGTTTGTACGTTAAAGTCAAGATGGCGATAAGATTGGCGCCATTGAAAAGGGGTAAAAATAAAGGGTCGAAAAGGTGTTTTTTCTTTTCGGAATTTTAATAAAGTGATAAGATAAATGTTTTGAATTGATTTCTAAGGGAGAGTACACGCAAAAAAATTGTCCATTAGTATCTATCATAAGTATAATTGTGATGTTTGATATATTTTTTAAACCCTGCCTTAGGAAAACATAATTACAGTGACTTTATTGGTGATGTTCTTCAGAAAGGTTAGGTGCGTAGTAGGTACGCGCAACCGGCGTGCGTGTATGACTAGATGTATGAACGTAAACGAGACAAAAGGAGTACCTATGTAAGGGGCATAGCAGGTGGCGTTTTGTAGTTCCTACCTCTACATGGAAAGAAGGCGTGAGTTTATAAAAATAAATAAGATTAAATTAATTTAATTCTGGCAAGACCTACATAAAACAAAAAAATAAAAATATCACAATGCCTATCAAGAATTACATAAAATAAAAAAGATAAAAGTATCAAAATATCATCATCAGTAATGATGATGATATTTTTTAAATAAAATAAATAAATACTGCTTGTAATGTTTTCAACGTAATATTATGTCGCAGCGTGTCACGTAATCTCATTATGACGTGTACCCAGCTTAGTATTTCCATGTAAACCTAATGAAAATTACATGAAAAACTACAAATGCAATCTTGAATATAATATCTAGTAGCATAGTGTAATGAGAAGCAGTTGATGGAGCACTACCATACAAGAACAACTTTGATTCAGGAATCAAAGTTGTTGTGAAACTTTCAGGAAAAGCTTTTTCATTAAGTTAGAAATCTGAAACGCACCTATTCGTATCTTGGTGGACATGTTCTGATAAAATGGATGCATTAAAAAAGAGCAGCAGCAAAATAAAGAGAAAAAAAAAAGAGAGAGGGGGTGAGAGATAATAAAGAGTAATCTATCTATCTATCTATTAAAAACACTTTTCACCTCTTTAGCTACACTCATAATATACCTCGTCGCAGCAGCTCAAAGGAATGAACAACATGGCAATATTTTTACAACACAATATATGACCAGTCTCAAGATAAACGTAGCGTTTAGAAATTTTCTGAACGACAATATTTCATCTGAAGCCAAAGAGCAGATACCAATTAATAACGAGTAATGTATTATGGTGGACAAATTAATAATTATCCTATGGAGGGCTTCACAATGCCATGGGTCAGATTCTTTCACTATAAGTACTGTTAGCATAAAAATGTTTCATATTTCATCTATAAATCATATTTTTTTTTTATTTTTTGTTTTCATACGATTTGTATAATACGCTCTGAGATAATAATATACTACATCAAAGATATTTTTCAAAGTACTTTTACTTAGAATTGGCTTACGATTTCAAGTCATCTACATTTTTAATGGGCTTAAAAGCTTCACTAGTTCGTCCAGAAAATAAAGGAGAATAAACATTTTGGATCAAAATAATTTCAGCCAATTTCGTACTAAAAACACAATGGTCCAGTTTGTAACAGATAAAATTTCGGCAACTGTCGTAAAAAGGGGCATAATTTATTAAAATCCGTCTTTACTGCGCAACGATGACGTAATAACTTACAAAGGTTCAATAATAATTCTAATAAGCTTTTGGGTCCTTTCAATTTAAATGTCAATTAATTCATTGTTTGCATACATATGTAATCTGCGTTCGCGATATATTTGCCAAACATGTAAACAAATATTAATTTAAGGAAAAATAACTTTAATAACTACACAATAAAGTTCAATTTACGCTACAACTTCGAATTGTATTTTTTTCAATGGTGCTAGTCACTCTGAAATCAATTTCATATTTGCTTAACTTCAAATAACATCAATTATTATTAGAAACATAAATTTGAATAGACCTTACATAAACTCACGCCTTTTTCCCATGGGGATAGGCAGAAACTACAAAACGCCACCTGCTACGATACTTACATACTCCTTTTGACTTTTGTCTTTTATAAATCCAACTGTTGAATTAAAATAGGTATTCTGCTTAAATCATCCATCTAAACTCTCAGACCAAATAAAAAACCAAGACAGAGGGCTGTCAACAGTAAAGTGAAGCCGGTTTCGTAAACATGTGTGCACTTAGTGAGGTGCAGTTTGATTGTAAATGTGTGCCTGTAAGCGTGTATGCACAGAGCGGAGGTGTAGTTTTGGCATACTTTATTGTATCGTTCTCAGCGCTCTGTCTTGTTTTTTTAATTGGTCTGTGTCTAAATTTCATATTACAAAGAAAAATATTAGATTTTTTGTATGTTTGTTTGTTCCGCCTTCATGCTAAAACGGCTGAACGGATTTGGATGAAATTTGGCTCATAGGTAGACCATGACCTTAATTAGGAAATAGATACTTACTCGTATTATCCCGATATTCCCATGGGATCGAGACTGTGCATGTGCAACCGCGGGATGCAGTGCTAGTGTTAAATAACTGGTGAAGAATTTAGTAAAATAAAAAGTTTTTTTTTTAATCATTTCGACCACCTACACTTCTACCTATTTTGGAGCTCGAATGACGTTGACGGGGGCAGTGTTGGTAAAAATTGTACTCGTATGCGTGAAATGTACTGAAAAAAAGAAGATGGCGACGTTAGTTCCGATTCTAGCCAAACTCCGAAAGATTCTTGTACATCATCATCATCATCAGCCTATAGTAGTCCACTGCTGGACATAGGCCTCTCCTATTGCACGCCATTCAACTCGATTGCTGTACTAAATAAAATTAAGAAATACTTTCCATAATTTTATCGTGACAATATTTCTCTGCCAACCGTACCCGCAGTTCGGAACATGAATAGGCCATCCCCTATAGAACTGAATTCTATACATTCATCTGATATTGGAATTCTACGACAAAGGATTGGTCAACCTTTTTAGGGGTTTCTACCCCCTAATATCTATGACTGAGTTTCTATAAAACTATTGTGTATAACGAATGATAAGGCCTGAGTAGATTTTTGTATTATAAGGAAAAAATTGATGGGACGAATCATTTCATTTCTTTTTCGGAATAAAAAAAGGTTTTATGCTAAAAGGTTGATAGGCTAACCATATTTTGCTATGTATTTTTATTATTGGGAACGAAATTGGGTCAGCAGAGCAATAGGGGTTTAGTTTGATGAAACTTACGTAGAAACTGTCCATTATGTG
This sequence comes from Gortyna flavago, assembly GCA_963669345.1. Classification (NCBI taxonomy): domain Eukaryota; kingdom Metazoa; phylum Arthropoda; class Insecta; order Lepidoptera; family Noctuidae; genus Gortyna; species Gortyna flavago. Next base: position 16,785,830 of record OY770129.1, read on the forward strand.
TGATTTTATACACGAGTTTTATATAAACAATTTATTTCTCATTCGCAAAAGCAACTCAAACATAATTATGAAGATTGTAACAACTGATAAATCATGTATGACTAAAAAAGTTTGGATTGGATTTATACTTTTCTTCAAGCATACAATATTTAAGAAAAATAAAGAAAATACGTTTCAGTGTATCAGCTAGTTTACTTTTGATTTGAAATCTAATAATTCCTAAACGATTACAAAACTTTTTCTCAGCAGCGTTATTTCAAGCTTATTGTTATTATTTTTTTCATACTCACGAAAATTAATGTGTTTACATAACATAATCAGCCTATAATGTTTCCACTGCTGGGACACAGACCTCCTCTCTGTAAGAGGGAGTGGGCCGTTATCCACCACGAGGGCCCAGTGCGGGTTGGTAGATTTCACATGTCTTCGAATTTTTGGTTCTAGGACATGCCGGTTTCCTCACGATGTTTTCCTAAAAACAAATAAAAAAATAAAAATGTGTTTATGTCATTATTATTTCCGAGACATCACCAAAACCATTTCCTACCCAAACTCACCTAACATAACCAAGACTCACGTTAATCTTCACCTCGAATACGACACGATAATGCCTGTCAGTCTGTACGTCAGTCCACGTCACCAAGCTTGCAAGGCTTAAACCACGACACAACCAATTAGAAGATATTTATTAGGGCTTATTCTACCCCTCCAATACTAATTACGTCGAACGACGCTTTTCAATTCGCGTGAATTATTGCCAGTTTAACGAGCCAATCGAAATTGCCGAATTTTGCTTAAACTTTGTTTTGTTTTGTTTGGGTGTTGTATGTTCATTTTGGAGTTTTTACTTTGTTTTATGGGTTTTGTGTTTAATTTTTTCGGTAAGTTCACAGACTATCAAACAAAAAATATCTCATTATTATATTTCCGTCGGTCAAAGGGAACTATTAAATACGTAAAGATTATGGGCACTAGGAACAGCATGGCAGTGTCTGCTTGCTAATCACGGCCAACTGCAATCACCAATCCGTTCGTGATGGACATGACAATTTCAGTCTTGACAATTGCAGTAGTCCAAACATAGTGCATCTTAAATTTCCCTTTGATCTTTAACTGAATGGCCTATGTTCAACCATCTATCAACTGAAAACCGACCTGTAATGATAAGTTCTGCTATCCTTTTAATTTAACCCCGTAAACATTGATAACTCCGTAAGCCGTACATAACTTTAATGAAAATGTTGTTTTAATTAAAGTCATGTTACGGTATACCTACGTGTTTTGTATTCACCCAAGTGACGCCATATGCGACACCTAGTGTAAAGATACGGTCGCGATGTGACATAGGTACGACAGTTTCATTTGTAAAGATTCAATGGAATCGATTGCCTTTATATGGGTACATTTATGGGACATTCCTATTGAGTTATTGTACCTTATTCACCCTTGCAATTATGTTTGTTTCAGACGAAATGTACTTGATGCCTGGAACCCAATTAGGTATTTGAATTGTGTATTGTTTAATCATTACTGTGTAGTTTGACCAATTTTTCTGTCAGAATCTCGTCCATCACACATTCCTTGTAGCGGTATTTTGGAAGCCTATTTTCAGTAAAGTGATGGGCGGACGATATTGTTGCCATTGCGGGTAGAACCTGGATGTGGCTAGCACTGCAGCGTGGAGATTGGTACAAGAAAAGAGAGGCCTATGCTTAGGGCTGGTTGAAATCGGGCTATGGATGATAATGTCCTGATATTGAGATGATAGACAGTGTTTTTCACTCCGTAAGTTGTAAAATACAGTGTAGTTTTCTGTAAAGGATGATTTCCACCAAACGGCTCGCAACGCATCGGATCGGAACGGATTTTACAATCTTTAAACGATATTAAATCGTGTACACAAAATTTAAAGTCCATATTACCAAGCCGCGCACAGCAGTTTGACCGCGGGCGTCTTCCGCGACACGCGATCGGCTCAGTACGCCTTTCGTCGTATCCGATCGAATTTTTTCGGCTGTCGTCCAAATTTTTCTTTTCCTCTTCTGTGTTTTATAATTATTTTCTCCTTCTTCTAATGCAATAGCCAACAATAGTAGGTACGTCAACTTTAACCATTTTCAAAAATTAGAACACGTAAACACGGTAGGAATGAAACTATTTAACTAGGCGCAGAAACATATACATTCGCAAGCGACGTACGGAGCCGATCGTATGCGTCGACATCCTGCCGGACGCGTGCGACTGTCGCCGCATCCGTTCGTGTCCTTTCCGATCCGATGCAATACGAGCCGTTTGGTGGAAATCATCCTATACTCCTGCTGGGGTCGGTTTCCAGTTTTTTGTCAATAGTTTGGTAAATTAGTAATAGAATTAGATTAAAGGTTGCTTTGAGTAACGCAGAGTTCTTTAGAGTCTAAAGTAATTAGTTTCTATCTTCTGAATTTGATGCTATCAATGACACCAGTTTGGAAGCGGTTTTTCAAGTACTGTCAAATAAATGATTTGTTTGCGTAAGAATATCTCCCAGAAGATGTGAAAAGTTGTCTGTAATCCATCTACCTAGGCTTTTACCAACTGTTTTGGGGTCGGCTTCCAGTCTAACCGGATACAGCTGTCCTCATAACCCAGTTACGGGGTAACACGATACCCCTTTATAAGACTGGTTGTCAGACTTTTGGGCTTTTAACTACCCGCAACGCCCGTCAAAGCTCTGCGAATGACAACCGGGACTAATGGATTAACTTGGTTTTCCGAGGCTTGGCGGGATCTCAATAGGTAATGAATAAGTTCACCCATCCACGAACCTTCAATCGACTAGTTAAGCGGCTGTCATTATTTAGCAACAAAACCCTGAACTTATCTAGTAAAAAATTTACAGATTTCGTGCCTCACACGACTATCGAGCATATTGGAAATGAACCTACGGAATCGAAAAAATATTGTCGCTGAGCGACGGTTCTTGACTTTTTTCAAAAAGGTTAGGCTAAAGGGCACACCCTTAACTCGATCGTCTTTGTTATAGGCTCAAATCGTAACTGACTAAATTTTCCAGAGGATAATATTATCTCAAAGATTTTGATATCATTCTTCGTTTCCAAAATATCGAGCACCAAAATCAAAAATTCGGAAAAAAAAAATTTCTTTTTCACTATTTCGCCCATAACTGTTTTCGTTTTTTACTTCCTCGATTAATTCTCTATGCACCTTACAGGTCTCGTAAATACGCGTCTTTTGAGCTTTTTTTGAATATTATATCTTCACAACTCTCCGAGATATAAGGGGATCGCACTTTTTAGTGAAATCGGAGCCTACACTGGAGCGAACGAAAAGACATTTCCAATGTCAAAATATATTTTGAGTTACTTACTCAAAAGTATTTTTAGCAATTAAATAGGTATGCTTAAACATATACTTTAATCACCTATTTAATATATAAATTATATATAAATAAATACAAAAACTACTCGTCCGCATCGCTGTCATCTGGAAACGTGCCCAGAAGACTGGCAGCATTGCCACGTTGAATGGCAATGCTAATTCTTTGACCAAAGAACGACCCAGCCCACTGGTCACGTGAAGAGTCGACTAACCGGCGAGAAATTTCCTTAAAAGGGAGACGCGCACTCGGGCCCCATGACCCGAGCGTTTCGACCCCAAACGGCTCAAAATATATTTTAAAAGTAAAAGGTAAAAGTATAGTTTCTAGCTGTCTGAGTATAATCGGACATTATAAAGTAGGTATAATAAATAACATCTATTTCTGCTGCAGCTTTTTTTTTGAATGACGTTCAAAATTGATTATCCATACTTTTTGAACTTTCATAAATGTTTGAACATTCAGAGTGTTTTTTTTCAGAAATCTATGCAACAAGATTTTTTTTTTTTTATATTCTTTATTTTATTTAGGAACTTTTGAACGCAGTTCATGCCAGTTCCATCATTGATGCAACAAGGTGATAACCATGTTCAAAAAATATGGGTGTCCGTGATCAACTTTGGACGTTAATAACTCGGAAACATGGCACATTACGGGGGTTTTATGGGGGGGAGGGGGTAATAATATTTTTTCTATTTGCATTGATGTATCGATTTATAAATATTTCATGCGTGGCCGCCACTTTGTTTTTTTTTTTTTTTTAAATGGCGGACAGATAGGTATGTCACGGACCTTCAACTCTCTCCCCCCTCCTCCCTCTTCTTCTCCTCTCTTTTCTCTATCTCTTCTTTAGCTAGAAGCTAGCTCCACAAAAATTTATAAGCAATAATTGCGTACTCCACTATCTTAATCTGAAAAATCATAAGAACAAACTGCGATGGAATATCTAAATGTATTACCCCTAAGCCTGATATCTGGGTCACACCTCCTTGTCGATCTGCCCCACCTAATCTCACAGCCACAAAAAACTGTCCTTTACCATTAGCTCCCAGAAATTACCAAATAAATTACAAAAGAAATGAGAAGCTCTCATCTTAGACAGTGTATAGTCAACCTCAAAAAGATGTACTCATTTGATTGACTACAGTCTGTGTTCCGTAATCTGTATCAATGTGCAGCTATAATTAAGTACCCAATGTATAATATGTTTTGTGGGGCTACACATGATACAACATTTTGGAACAAAACGATCAAATGATTTTTGTTGGTTTATACGTCTTTTTGAGACTGACTGTACCTTTCCTACATTCGACATTCAAGTCACGATGCGCCGGAGCAATGATTACAGTTCGCGCCGTCTTTATGCTAATGTAACTGTCGGAAATTCACTTTTTCGTTGATTTTTTTTTCGCACTCCTGGGTCTCGATTTGGGGTAAGAATTGTGTGGCGGACTAGCGATAGAAGATAATAAGACAGTTTGGCATAAGATACTGATATGTTTCATAAATCTGCCTGAGGGTTCCGTATCCAAAAGAGGCCAACGGAACCGTATTACTAAGCCCCCCTGTCCGTCCGTCTGTCTGTCAGCGAACCGTAACAGGTAGACAGTTGAAATTTTCACAGAATGTGTATTTCTATTACCGCTATAACAAAAAAAAGACATTTGAAAACGCTTAGTTCGAATTTGTGGAATAGCAACTTGGCAGGGATGGTAACTTGCAGTGCGTCTGGATGTCCGAAGGTAGAAGGGGGCCGGTAGAATGAGGTCGTGGAGTTCTTGGGCACACTCACCGAAGTATAATCTGTAGAAGACTGATAAGCAGGCAACATTGCGGCGATGAGCCAAGCTGTGAAGCTTGGCATCCACCAGTTTTACGTCGCCAATGAGCCTCTTAGCTCTGCGTTCCACCGAGTCAAGCGCGGCAAGTTGGTATTTCGCTGAGCCATCCCAAAGGTGGCTGCGGTGGCTGGTCCATGCAGGATCGAACTTGCGCTTTGTAAAGGGTTAAAAGCTGTCCAGGCGTAAAGTATCGCTTCACCCTATTTAGGACGCCCAGCTTCTTGGCCGCAGTTTGGGCTTTATACTCGATGGTCGCGCCAAAGTTGAGACTAGAAGTCGTTTTGCTAAAAAGGATACTCCGAAGTGTTGTAATGTTCTTACATTATTATGATTTCGATTTTTATGAGAGCAATGCAGAGTTGTAGGTCGTGGGTTCAAACCCAGGACGCCAGTGACCCACCAGTAAGAACATTAATTATTAAGCTGATTATGCTACGCTTATGCTCATCAACATAGTCATTGTCATATTATGACCAAGATCAAAGTAATAATGTAATTCTTTGGAGTACGACAGTTAACGTATTTAAAAAGTTTTATAATTGCATTTTTTTTCACAAAAAAAAAAAAACTTCCAAATTCGTCCCGTAAAGTTGATCGCGGTAAATTGTCGAGGGTTCGTGATTGCGGTGGCAGTAGAATTTTAAATTTTTGGGGCACGTCGTGGGGTGTGTATTGAATACGAATGGGAAGGACGCTTGCACTTTCTTTTGAACGGGAGTGTATAAACCCAAGTGTTCAGGTTGGGGCTGTAAACTGGAAGAAGTAATCGAAAGTTTAATCTTGTCTTTGGTTAACTGTGTGCATTCTAATTTAACATCACGCCTTTTTTTCCTAGAAGGGTTGGGCAGATTCTGCCAGTAATAGTTCCAAATTAATTGTCTAAAACGTAAGTTTTCGGAATATGTAGGTACTGCTCCTTTTTTAGCAGGTTTTCTTTTTGTAGGCAAAAAGAGTATCACGGATGAAAAGATTAGGTCATTCAATAAGATAATTAGCAAGACTTGCAAGGATGCAAATAACATGAAGCACACATACTTACCTATCACACACACAAAAATACACTCACTAGGATTAAGCTCATTATTTAATTTTACTTACTGTTACCATTTTCTGATAATTATTTACTTGTGAGTAGATCGACAGGGTCCTCACTTACCTATTAGGTCATATTAAAACATAACCTTATGGGCCATCAGCTGTCTCGGTATACCCTAGTTTAAGAAACAGGGTAACGTAATTGTAAACAGATGTACCTACCATGTCAAGAAAGAATAGAAAAGAAAGAAAGAAAATACTTTCATTTGCGGCCAAAATGACGCGTCAAAAAATAAAACAAAATACTACACTAAACGAGACACACACACCACACACAACGAGGGAGCTACGTTTGCCAACAAACTGCTTTGCAGTTTGGCAGTGAATTAAATATATCTTGTTTAAAATTATTTCTGTGAATAAACAATTTTTAATTTTTTTTTCAGTCACCCACACACACACACATGTTCTACAATATAATGTAGTTAGATAACTTTGTATATCTTGCTAGTAATTAGTGTAAGTTTTGTTTTCTCACCATCTGTACTTTCTTGATCAATAAACAATGTATTATTCATAATCAGCCTATAATGTTCCCACTGCTGGGACACAGGTCTCCTCTCTGTGAGAGTGGGCCGTAATCCACATGTCACATGTCATCTAATTTTTTGTTCTAGGACACGCCGGTTGCCTCACGATGTTTTCCTTCGGCGTTTTGAGAGCACCGGTGATGAAATAATGTACAAAAATTAAAGCGCCTGTTTGGGTTCGAACCTACGACCTGCGACTCGTAAGTCGCGGCCGATACCACTGGGCCACCACTGCTCTTTGCAATTTATTATTATTTATTATAATTAAAATTATGTGGATGTTTTGAGATTACTTCTAGTGTTAGTGACCCACAAAATTTTGTACTTTGACCCTTTCCCAAATAGATCACGTACTCGTAGAAGTCAACTTTTACTCTTTTTAGAAAATTGCGCTGCCCAAGAGCAGTGGTGGTCCAGTGGTAACGGCCGCGACTTACGAGTTGTAGGTCGTAGGTTCGAACCCAAACAGGCGCTTTACTTTGTGTAAATTATGACCACTGCTTTCAAAACGGTGAAAGAAAATATCGCGAGGAAACCGGTGTGTCCTAGAACCAAAACTTCGAAGATATGTGATATCCGCCAACCCGCGATGGGCCTGCGTGGTGGATTATGACCCATTCCTCACAGCGAGGAGGCCTATGTCCTAGCAGTTCTAGAGCTGATTACGATGCGCTGTCCAGATATAGTAGACCGATCATGCAAAAATTATGTGTTTCGATTGTAACATGTTATGCTTACTTTTATTTTTATGCATGACCGAATTCTACTCCCGTTGATAGTGATTGACACATCAGCTGTCAGTTACATTATTCTGCTTAACAAATCATGTCACCAGTAGGTACCTACTTACCTACCTATTTACCTGCCATAACTTCTCAGCAACTTAGTTTGTAATGTACCTACCACCAGCGGTACGCGACGAGCTGGAGCGATTAAGGTTTAGGTGGATTATCGCGACGTCTCAAAAATAATAATAGCCAAATAATAATAACAGCCAATGGGTTTAATAGCCAAGAGCGTCGACCAATATCTAAGGAGGCTCTCGTTGGGCAGCTGGATCAAGAGCTTGATTCAGAGAGCGGTACTTCTGGACACGGCCCGCATTGATAAGAGGTTCCTCTCTCTGGAGTCCTGACTAGCTTGGACCCTGTTCCCGATACCGGTGGGCTACAATTTATTTATATTTTTTTATGTTTTTATATCACAATATTTAAAAATATAATTTATATGTATCTAATGAAATAAAGAAAATAATAATAATATAATTTATTCCCATAAAAATTTGTACAAACAAAGTGGAACCCTGACTCCTGCGCTAGGTAACAACACCTGTGGTGTGGGTGTGTGGTGTGGTGGTAATATGGTTGCAGAACCCCTACAAAAGTACTGAAGATCCGTTAAACCTATTTATAACCTCCCAACTACTTATAAATCCCAAAATATACATCACCCAATTTACTTAACCCTCCATACACTAGCGTTAACCTTCTAACCTACGAAAAATCCAACAAGATTCTACCTAAGCACCTTAAATAAAGTATATAGAGAACCCACGTAAAATAATGCAGTCGACATAAAAAGATTAACAGCACACCCATATTGTGCTTCGGACAGGGGATCAAGAAATATAGCCGGGAAGGGAAACTCGAAGGTACGATTCGGAACAATCGTAGTGTGGGACGGAATAACTCTTGGTTTTCGAGATTCGCGTGTTTTGTGAAATTGGATTAGCTGACGTCCCAGTTTAGTTATAAGGTATTTTATTTCACACAGACTCTGCTTGAACAGTAAATAATAATTAGGGTTAATCAGAAGATTTAAATTCAGTGTTTTATGAAATTTAAACTTCTAAACGTAGCAGGATGGCTTCCTTCCAATCACAACTTCTGTTCTTGTTGTGTCCTTACTAGAGATCGACGTAAAATGTGTTTTTCCTGTCATTCTCCCCATTAATTCGATAATACAAAAAAAAAATATAAATATAAATATTATACCCTGTTCTCGATACCGGTGGGCTACTATTTTTTATATTTTTAAATGTTTTTATATTTTGTAAATCATAATACCTATTTAAAATATGATTTATATAATATTATGTATAAAATGAAATAAAGGATATAAATATAATACAGCCTAAATTAAATCGGTCTACACATTTTCTACTATACAAATCTGAGATCAACAATTCTTAACAGCCCAAACTTGCAACAGCATTTACGAGTACATCTGTCTCCAAAACTATCCAAAACACCCTCATTCTTCACTTTAATAACGATGTATATGAATCTATTCCAACACCCCAATAAGAATCATTTTCGTCGTAATCTCAGGGAACCTTCGCTCCCAAACAAATAATCTTCATATGTCTTAATGTCACTATAATACATTGTAGGGAACCCATTTTGTGAGATAATAAACATCAGGACGCAGACAGACCGGCAATATTTCCGAGACTGATGAGTTTAAAAATGTTTGTATAGGTCTGTGTACGGTATGTTTCACATTATGGATAAAATGTGGCTGGTCTTTGTCATGAGTAGGACAACTAATGTCACTCATGAAAATAAAAATTTCTGAAATGAAAAATAGAATCATCATCTGCATAGCCTTTTCCCAACTATGTTGGGGTCAGATTCCAGCCTAACCGGATGCAGCTGTATACCGGTATTTTACATGGAGCGTCTGCCTATCTGACCTCCACAATCCAGTTACTGGGTAATGCAATACTCTTTGGTAAAACAAAAAAAAAATGAAAATGTAATATCATTCATAAAGTCGACTACCAGCAGTTTGTGGATGTGGAACTGAGTCACAAACTATGCTCCCCCTCCTATCCTGCTCTTTGTGCTCCAACGTGACCTCTGCGCTGCCACCGATAGCGTCGCGGAATCGGTGAAGTTTTAGGCTAACAAAATTTAAATAACTGTCGTGCCAGCGATACGAAGAAGAAGAAAAATTAAAATATCGTTCAAAAAGTGTTGCTAACTTCGACAGTAAGAAGCTGTTTATGATAAGAGTTATTTTCTCCATTATCTATCCTGATTCTTAGCTGTAGAGTTAACTCAGGATTAATAATAGATGCCCCTCTTAGACATCACGGGGAGAGTCAAACAGCTCACTCCCCCCCTTGACCCGACGAGGCCCGCAGTGGCGATGGCGGGCCGACCAGCCGGGGAACGCGGTAGGATCGTACGTTCCCGCGACCCCCGGCGTAGGTGTGAGATAGAACACCGGGGTGGTTTTTAGTCAGTAAGAGTACAACAGACCCCGCCGCCCGTCCCCGGGCGGCGGACATCCATGAGGATTTTTCACACCGGAAAAAAACAAAAAAAAACAAAGATTAATACTAGATAAATGTGCAGTGTAATAGCTGGTGTGTGATGAGACGAGATAACGACTAATAGAGATGGAGAAGTCATCATCTGCCTAGCATTTTCCCAACTTTGTTGGAGTCGGCTTCCAGTCTAACTTAATGCAGATGACTACCAGTATTTTACATGGAGCGTCTGCCTATCTGACCTCCATAACCCAGTTACTGGGTAATACGATATCCCTTGGTAAGACTGGTTGTCAGATTTTCGGGCTTCTGACTACCCGTAACGACTGTCAAAGATTCACGAATGACAGCCGAGACCGACGGCTTAATAGGTCGGTTTGAGTTAAATTGTTATTATGACTATTGGAAACAAAATCTCGTGTCTATTTGTTCTCAAGATATTACGTAAACAATACATTTTCAAAAAACAATTTAACTCCCATTATCTACTCCGCTACTTCCTAATTGACAGATTATTATTTTCTTCACAAATTATCCCCTAAATTGTCAATTGCCAATTTTTCGAGTTGACGCGAACATCGTTACAAAAGTTATCCGTGCCGCTGCTTTTGCAATTTATAAAGGGGCACATTTCACTCGAAAAAAATTTCTCCAAGAACGGTGTGAAAAAAAAAAACAATTTCGCGAGAAAACGTAGGGGAATTTGGAAAGTTTTTAGTGCCACGGATCCAACACTGCTGTAATTTTGCGGGTACCTTTAAAGGTAGACTTGATAACTCGAGTTTCTCAAGACCAACTTGATAAAAAAACGTACGATAAAGTATGACGAGGCGAAAATGGTGGCTTTATTGAAAATAAAATACATTTGATTGCTCCAAGTCTTTTGTAAAGTGATTGATAAAGCGTCGCGCCGTCGCTTCAAATGGAGTTAAATTGATTGACTATAAGACTGACATTAAATAAATAATATAAAAAGCGGTCAAGTGCGTGTCCGACCACGAGCAATGAAGGGTTACGTAGTTGGAATGAATATATTCCAAGAACAAACTTAACTTTTTTGTTGAATATTCTTTTATCCTATAGGTCAGCGATCGGCAAGGTCTTATCATTTGGAATTATTTTAATTTCGCGCCAAAACTGAAATCAGTGCCATCCGCGAAAGCCAGCACTGATTCAAAAATTACTCCACAGGCGCGAACGTAATCACTCGAGCCTTTTTCCTAATTATAAGTAAAATTATGTAAAAGTAAATATTTATGGTTGTTTTTGTTTTTGCATTTTTAACATAATCGAAACAGGTACACAAAATTATGAACAAGTGCGGCCCGCCTTTATTTCATTTTTCCACTATGTGGCCGTGCCTGTTAAAAGGTTGCCGACCGCGGCTGCTATAGATACATCATCGATATAAATGTCACGGTAAATGTTCCAACTGCAAATTTAAGTTTGTAAGCGTAACAAAAAAAATATGTGTTATAGCTACAAAGTAACAATTTTCGGCGTTTGAGGGGCTTTGTGGCTAAGTAATTACAGCCGCACGGGTCGATCGATCAGGTTAAGCTACACTTATCGCGGTTGGATGGGTGACCATCTTCACATACCAAAACCTCTCTGTGCCTCGAAAAGCACGTTAAGCCGTTGGTCCCGGCTGTCATTCGTGGATGTTTGACAGTCGTTTTAGGTCATCAATAGTCCGAAAGTCTGACAACCGGGGTATCGTATTACCCAGTTACTGGGTTGTGGAGGCAAGATGGGCAGTCGTTCCATGTAAAATACTGGTATTCAGCTGCATCCGGTTAGACTGGAAGCCGACCCCAACATAGTTGGGAAAAGGCTAGACATATGATGACCTCCACGCGTTCTTAAGAAAAAGGGTCTTGACAGACCGGCAGCCGGATGGACAACGAAGTGATCCTATAAATAAGGGTTCCGTTTTTTCATTTTCAAGTACGAAACCCTAAAAATAATCTGACTTGATTGAAATTGAATGTGGCTTTGCAATATCGAAACAAATTGCTTTTTAATATTTTGTTAAGTTGATCTACCTGCTCCATCATGTAAAAAGCATTTTAAGAAATGCAAAAATTCTAAACTTAATTTTCTATGCAAAATTTAAAAAAGAAAACGTCCTTATTTACCCAAATCCTCATAACAACCTTGCACAATTCATATACTTAACAAATAAGCAGTAAATGTAGGTAATATTTTTGTTTAGTATGTATCGGTAGGTACTTATTTTGGTTGCTAGAGTTTTGAAAAATCCTAAGTAAAAAGTCGTAATTTGAGGTTTGGCTCTCACCTATTTCCTCCTGCAATATTGGACCAATTTAAAAGATATTTCATAAACTGAATGAAAAGGATTTATACTGTGTCCCTTTTTTTGTCATTTATAGTTGTCAAATTTGTACACTAAGCCTCTGTTGACAGCGGTTTAAATCGGCATTTTGTGAGGGTTCTAGTGCTTATAAAAATAATGTATCATCAAAAAGGAAAACATAGGGACATATAATTAGTTATCATTTAGTGATCTGTAAAAAATCACTGCTTTATGGTCATTAACCAGAAAGAAAACAGGCGAGGGGCGTTTCTATGGAGAAACGACCACCCGCATTTCCTCATAACACGAACAGATTCACTCTGTTCCCCGTACTAGTTTAAACTGTTTAAGGCAGCGTTTCCACCAGAAAGCAGCGTGTATGCGTAGCGAGGGGTGTGCGTAAAACTAACCAATAACAACACTAGCTTAGCTCAAGCTATGAAAATGAAGCGATGTTTTTCGTTAGTTTCACACACACGCCCTCGTTACGCTTCCTCGCTCATTTCTGATGGAAACGCAGCCTTACGATGGAACAGTTTTCCTCGTTCTTTACAAATGTACTTATAGTAGCACACTTGTGACAAAATGATTATTTTAAATTTTAATAGCAAAAAAGATTATAGCTATTAATAACAAAGCAACAAACAAAGTAAAGCAGAAGTAATATTAGGGACGGTAAATAAAAAAAACACACAAAATAGTGAACTTGATTTTTGTAAATTGGTAAGTAGATGTTAAAATTGACATAGTATATACAAAATATTTAGATGCTAAAAGTGATTACAATTGAAACTTATAATTTGTTTTTCCAAGCAGTTTTGAGCTTCGCAACTTTGTAGCGGTGCATCTACACCACCCATATTCGAACTGCGCATCATTCTGACGTCACGCAAAATCCTACATCGCGCAAGCAGAGTTTACCACACAACTAGCATAATAGAACGTCCCGCAATCAATTGTCGGGCAGTTGCCCACCAGACACGACACCCGTCTGGTCGGAGGATCCCCTCCCTTTTCTATAGAGGAAGAGTGAACTTTACATCCTGTTTTACATACCTCTGTAACTTGAACTAAATAATACACATTGAATTTCATATTTGAAAGCCACTTATCCCACTTGTAAACACATTTCATTAAAAATAGACGAACAATATAATTTCACTTGAACACTAATGAGTTTGAAGCTAAAACCTGATTTTATTTAGCTCCAGAATATTGCCTATTACCTTACTCAGCCTATACTTAAACAGATTTGCAGCTGACATTGTATATACACATTTAAGTAACGAAGTACTGAGACAAATAGTCTGAGAGATTTATTAAACAGGTTCTGTTCCCTCCAACTTGATGTCAAAATGAAGAGAAAATAAATTTCGGCTACGCCATTATTCATCGACAGTGTATATTATGGGAGAATAGATGGGACCATTAAATGGAAATTCAAAGAAGCGTTTAAATGTTTTGACTAACAATATTTAAAGCTTTTAGTTATATAAAGTGGAGATGACAATAACTGAAAACACTGACCATTCTAATAGATTGGATTATTTTGAAACTATCAAATAATTCTTGAAATTGAGATTGAAAACGCGATCAAATTAAACAGTAGTGTTGGGGCTATGGCTTTTGCAAATCATTGACTAGCGACTAAACTATTAAATCGATTTGGTTGTTTTTTTTTATGTAGACTGGGAACGTTATGAGATTTTTTTTTTTGTATTCCGGTACTGTCCCACTGCTGGGCAAAGGTTTCCCTTAAATCCGTCCAGGAACTCTATTCCCGCGCCATCTGGAACCAGCCCTCGCGGTACGCATATCACCATCATCATTTCGACCGAAAGACGTCCTCTGCTGGACATAGGCTTCCCTTAAGCACTTCCACTTCGACCGTTTCTATGCTTCTTGCATCGGTACGCGTTTGCGTCATTAGATTTACGAAGTTTAATTTAGTGTCATATTCTCCACCTTGTTTAAGTACCCTCCCTGTCAATACCTATTTGTCATTTAATTTACTGCTCGAAAAATCTGCAATATTTCTCGCAATTGAATATTCGGTGACGTTCACTGAGGATGTGGATCTACTAGTTAATGAAAGTTCAATGCAGTGCAATCGCTAATATACGCTAAAACTGCTATCTACTTTCATATCAGTCTACCCTGTACTTATATAATTTGTTTTGGATGCAGCATGTTTTTCTGTTCCATTTTATCCAGCCGTCACGTTATGATATATTCTCTTTGTTTTTCATGCCTTTGTATGTGATTAAAAACAACAAAATATTGTTAAGTTGCTGAGCCATTACATATTCTTATGTATTTAACTAGGTAGCTAGGTGACTAGCAGCCCTCTTTAGTACCTACCACGAGGCAGTATCAGGGTCAGTGCTGAAATATCTAGGTCTCATTAAGTATGCGAATGACAGATTATCTATTACAAGGACACCTATTATTTTTAAGCCTTGCTTTATCGATGGCAAATACATTTTATACTATCATAGTACTTATAGGCTTACATGGTGTGCACATGACTTGAAAAATAAAGCAACCGAACACGATATACGACCCCTCGATACAAGCACCACTCAAATAACAAAGCACATTAACGAAACGAATAAAAATATTCTCTTTTTAAAAGCACAGCCTCCTAACAACTCATAACCAGCCCATACAACTCACTTACACAACATACTTCCCATAAATAAAGCACTTTTTCAGGGAAAACTTTCAGTAGGCCATTTCCCATGGGTGTTGGGTCGAACAAGAGAAACGTCTGTGTCCCATTTAGCTCTGCAAAAGTATGAAGCGAGTAGCTCGCTCCCAGTGGAACGAATTAGAAGTAACTGTCGCCGAAAATTGGGGATTGTCATAAAAAACGGGGCTTGAGTTTGTGTGCGCTTAACTTTAAATTTAAGTAAGTGTGTAGGTGTGTAGATTTTTTAGGGCTGTCTTTGAGTTCTACGTTTGTGTCGTGGTTTCAATAGTGATTTTGTAGTTATCGCGAAACGACTAAGCGAACTATAAAAAAATTGGCAACACTCGTTTAAAATTTATTCTTGAAAACAGTCATATTTACACGATTGGGAGAGATTTTTTAAATTATATTGCATGCATCTGTTTGAACAAAATGTTTGTTTCTTCCCAATGCGTTGAAGATTTTCTCTAAAAATATGCTTTGAACGACCACAGTGTGGTTTTAGTAATTAAAATACTCAAATGGGAGTAATTCGAGTAATATTGCCGGAGATTGCTCATAAAATAATTGCTATATTTTTCAATCTGTAATCTTTTTTATAAAATTCAGTTTTGAATGACTGATATATCATCGCACAGCCTTAACCATTGGTTCTAGAAACATGAAATTTAGAGGGTGTTCTTTGTGAAGAGTAGGTATCCACTAAGAACGAGTTTTTCGAAAACCCCTAACAGGGTGAAATTTCACGCGGACGAAGTCGCGGGCAGAAGTTAGCCAGAAAATAAACTGCTGCAAAATGTTTCTTTGTTTCTTTCTCATTCGCCAGAGTTTTTCTCTCAAAAGATTCTGAGAACGATCACAATGTTAGTGGGCCGGTAAAGGCCAGAACTAACCTTCTGTTTTCCTGTTTAAAATCCATAAGGAGTTCCAAATAAAAAATAAAGAAAGGTGTATGAACTTTACAAGCTCCGTAAAGGTACTTACTTATAATAACAAAATACCTCTGTACCTACTTACTAAGAGGAAACTTTTACAGTAAGTTGGTTATTGAGTTAACTTTGTTTACATAAGGTTTCAAGTTAAGTTGTCTTTTAACAAAAACAACAACAAAAAATCTTTGCCATTTCTTCTAAAAAAGTTGTTTTTGTTTTACTAATTGCATTCAGTTTTTTTTTACGTATAAGTCGCAGTTGTTGTTGTTCGGCAGGTGTTATGCTTTTAGAATTTGATGGTATCATTCATAATTCAAGATGACACCTTCGCTATAAGTAGAAAATCTTATTATTGTGATAAAGAAAAAAATAAAAAAAAACAACATAAATTTATTTAGCACAGACTAAGGCACACAATATAATAAGCATCAGATAAAAAAAAACAATTAAAAAGTGTGATGTAAGAATTAGCAGGAAAGTGTGCCTCACGGCCGCACCAAAAAGGCCCAGTTCAGCAAAAATGCCAGACAACTAGTGCCTGACGCTGGTTTTAACTGGACCTGAAGTATGGGGTGACGGATGTAAATCAGTTTTACACTGCAACATGACGTGTGTGTATGCATACCTACTTAAATTAAATTTGTTCAATAAACAAAGCCTTTTATGTAAACATTAATGCCTTAAGCTTACGCCCTTTATACCTGGAGGCTTTATTTAGGTAGTAAGTTTTTTTTATTACATTTTTAATTTTGATTTAGTATTTTATTTGCTAATATTTTACATATTAAATCTATTTTATTATTTATTTATTTCTGTAACTGCCCCTGACATCACATCTGGCCCTATCAGAATTACCAGCGCTGCAAATTGTTTTTTTTAATGTCGCTGCATCATGCTTGGGTAGGAGCCTTTTGGCCTCGTATATGACTTTCTACATTTTACTTTTTGTTACTTTTTTTTTCTATAGCTTGTATTTATTTTTTACTGTGTTTAGTTTGGTTTGTGATCCTCCTGCACGAGTCGCAATGAATATTTTTTCTTTCTTTCAATATCCTTCAAAATGATTACGTGTGATCGATTGTGTGTTCCGCAATTATGGTGCTGGTCAAATTTGCTTTTCCATTAATGATAATTATTGCTTTACAAAAGTTCTGAGTGAGTACTGCGAAAAAAAGAAGTAAAGCAGAATTTTATTTTACCCGGCAACCGCTGACGGCCTCTCCACTTTTGTCCTTCCATTAAACATTTATCAAAAGTATTTCACGCCTGTCACGAAATTCTTAAAGACGTCGCAATATTACGATACGGAGTCGAAACCGTCGCTTGTCAACGGCACCATTACTCATAGAAATAAGCAATCATCTGGAGCACCCCTTTTTAATTATGCAAAATCTGTGCCATTCATTAACTCCCCCCCCCCTGTTTTCTTCTCCCACTTCAGCCCCCTCCATTGTCTCTGAGGAATGGACAAAATTATTTACTTGGAAATTATGAAAAATATATAAGATAGATTGCGCAATCTGTTTCAATTTTTGCCGAGTGTTGAGCATTTGCCATTGTTCCGTTGCGTTGCGGATTTTATATAGGACAGGTGAGGGTAGAAGATTTTTTCCGATATTTATCATGCTTAAGTTTTTGTAAGGGAAAAGTTTTTTTGCAGGGCTGAAAGTTGACAGTTGCTTTTTTTGTGTAATAATGTTATGCCAAAAAAGCTCTTAAGTAAATAATATATCCTTGACAATTTTATCATTAAAGTGGTAACTTTATATTTCTGGAGTTATAGAAAAAACATGTAGGTAGGTATACGACTCTCACACCCAGTTTCTGAATTGAGAATTTGAAGTTGAGAACATCTTAATCTGTACTTAAGTATGACTTAAGTATGAAGTATGACTGTATTTGAGAATAATTCGTTGAGATTTGCTACTTTATTCAAATCAGAAACCGGGTGTATGTCTAGATGGAGCGACGATTTTCGCAGGATGGCTGGTGTAGCTGAATGAGAATTGCAGGAAATCGAGTTGAATGGCGTGCAATAGGAGAGGCCTATGTCCAGCAGTGAACTGCAATAGCGTGATGATGATGATGATGATAGGACCCTTTGTACACACACGTTTTTCATGCCGTGAAAAACTACGTTTCATTCGCCGTGTGTAGCCACGGTCGTCAGTTTTGTATTGATCACTATGGAAGCTTGTTGATGGACACGTTTTTTCTTCGGCACGGTTTATACGCCGTACTGTAAAGAAACCGTGCCGTGTACAAAGGGCCTGCTTCGTCTGTATTGCTGATTAAATAATATTACTCCAGACACTTTTGCATCGCTCCAGTTTATTGTGTACGAATTACTAAAATGAGCTATTTTCCCCAAGTGGCTAACAAATATTACACGAATACTGGCGATATTTAATATCTTAGGCGATTACTCGGTAATATTATCTAACCAGAATAAATGCGCTAGAATCGAACTTATAGATTATTATTATTGTATTATTTAAGAATTTACATAAAGGAAAACCAAACTCTTCTAAAGTAGTTTATTATCTTGCTCCCAATGATGTGCTGGCATAAAAAATGTATTCCTATTCACATGATTAGGTAGGCATTGCGGTTTATCACTGTACGTTTACTCGTTGTCTAAATGTTTTGGAGAGTTTTATAAATTAAGGCTTAAAAGAATGATAGACCTTAGCTGTATTTACAACCATGTGTTTCCACCCGTATGCATGATTGTCGTCGCTAAGAAGTCCTTGCTAGGAGAGTAGGTATTTCTCTGATAGTTAGGTATGCCAGGGAATCTTTGAGAAAAGGGAAAATTACTTCTAGTTAAACGTACAGTTTCGTGTAGCAGGTCGTCAACATCTGATGTGGCGGTAGTCACGCGCAGATCCATCTTCCACATAAATTTACACAGCTGTAGGTACCTAAATCCCATAAAATATAGATCACTCAATAAATTAACTTCACACCAACAAAATACTCTATCACCACGCGATTATCAATTCAACCCGTTAGCTAGTGGGATGTCAATATTCATTTAGTGGCTTGGCCACAGTGTGCGCGTGATTTGTCGTCCCCCACTCACCCCGCAGACGCGCCGAAGGGAGGGGACACGTGGTCCGAATACAAAATCGCGACGAATTTCGTCGACGGCCGCCAATTGATGTCGAAAATCGTTTGTGTTATTAATAATTCGGCATTCGTCTCGTAGATTTCGCTTTGATTTATATGTTGATGGGTGCGCGTTTGTTTTGTTTTTCTATTATGATGTCTCTCTGTCAGGAAAACGAGGAGATACAATCATGGTCCTCTCCCTTTTGATGAGTAGCGGGGTAATTGAGTAACACTATTAGTAGCAATGGGTTTAATTTTGATAGTGCAACAACATCCGTTG
The DNA here is from genome assembly GCA_963669345.1 of Gortyna flavago. Taxonomy (NCBI): domain Eukaryota; kingdom Metazoa; phylum Arthropoda; class Insecta; order Lepidoptera; family Noctuidae; genus Gortyna; species Gortyna flavago. The sequence goes on from OY770129.1 coordinate 16,805,284, forward strand.
AGTTATTTACATTGTTGAACAGACCAATTTTTCGAACATATGAAGCAATGTATTAAGTAGTGCCAATATCCTTCAAAACAACCATTCAATTAATCGTGTGTTTTGTAATTAGGGTGCAAGATAAAAAGCCGTTTACAATTCTGAATATTTTTATTACCGCTAACAGATCATCAATTTAGATTACGAAAATCGTATTTGTTATTATTGTTTGTTTTAGCATTATTATTCTAGAATAGAATAAAATACTCTTTATTATGTACACCATAAGAATTACAGATATCCGATAGTCGTTACAGGTCGTCAGAAGTCTTACTAAGGGGTATCGTATTACCCAGTAACTAGGTTATAGAGGTCAGATAAGGCAGTCGCTCCATGTAAAATACTGGTATTCAGCTGCCATCCGATTTGACTGGAATCCAACACCAACATAGTTGGGAAAAGGCTAAGCAAATATGGATAAATATTTATAAATTACAGATATAAAAGTAGAACATTTATAAATATAAAAAAAAAATCCAGTACGGCTCATTATGACCCCTATAATAGTGAGCCGTTCTAGTGTTTTTTTTTAGTTTGTAAGCTTTTAAATTTAAAAGACGTCTTAAGCATAACAATATTTTTACTTTTTACAGATTTCTCTCAGTACATGGGCGACATGGATATACAAGACTACAAGGCAATGGCCGGTGGAACTGACAGGTCAGTGCATCACTTTAAAAAAAAGAAAGGCTAACTCAATAATATTTTAAACGGACATTATTTTTTGGATCGGCGCGCGGTGCGGCGTTTTGTCGGACCTCTAATTCAGCCGTAGCACTGAATAATCGCGCGCGCTTTTCACATGTCATTCACTAGAGCTATACCCACATGTAATTTTGCATCCAGGATGCATGTTGTGTATCAAATGTTTATTTTCCGAGGTATTGGCTAAAATATTAGGTATGTGTCAGACTTGACCCCTCAAATGACCCCTCCCGCTCTGGGTGGAGCGGAAGGGAGTGTCAGACTCTTACTGACTAAACCCATCCGTGTTCCTTCCTTAGCCCTTTATGTTCCAGGGTAGCGGTAACCCTTTCGGACAATCCCGCTGCCATGGGACCACCCCTGAGGCATTCCTTATTCATTAAAAAAATAATTTTGCAAATCCATTTTATAATATATGACGGTGTTATGCCCGAAAATACATTTAACAACTTTTACTATAGGACCAAACCTAAAATCGCGAAAAAAAATCAGTTCTTCCCTTGTTCGCATAACTCGTCAAAATGTAGGCTTTTTTTGCGATTTCGCTTTTTGTCCTTTAATAAAAGTTGTTCATAATGATGAGTACAATGACCCCTTCCGATATTACGTGTATAAATAGATAGACCTTATATACTTCCATTAAAATGAATAACTATAGTCAAACATCATAATTTATTTGAAGAATGCTTCATTTCCATTACATTGAAATTCTTTTTCATTCATCCAATACTGCGTTCTTGCAAGTCAAAAAAATACAAAATAATATTCATGATTGAGAACTTGACATCAATCACAAAGAAAGACAATAAAGAATGCAGTACGATGAAAATATCAAACGGAAAAAAGTGACAATGAAACTGTCAACAATAACATTTTAATCAACATGAAAGCTTGTAAAAAAAAATATCAGAATCTCTAGAACATATGCTTGCAAGGTCTCAAGGACCCTTCAATCTGCTTCTATTCATTCACTCGAGTCATCCATCTTGTTTTTCTTTTTTTTTTTTGTCGTGTATCCTCGTACCGGGCTTCGTCAAAGTGCAATATCATCAAATCACTGTAAAAGAAGTTTCATGATTTGAGGGGCGCAGGGGGATGAAATATTACAACTGGAAAGGTTCGCTTCAGAAAGGAAGAGTCTGTAGGGTATGGGACGTAGAGGATGCGAAAATATGGTAGGCTATGTCTACTTTAGGCTCAGTCGAGTTTGTAGTGCTATTCGTAAGAGGTTAGACCTTTTTCACCTTGGTTCTGCTGATTGAACGTTAACATTAGTGCTTACATGCTAACAAAAATATTTAAAAAAAACGGGCAAATTCGTAGCCAAATTCAGGGCCGACTGAATTTAGATTGCCATCGACACGCTAACGAGATAATATCGATAATTTATCGATATTATTATGATACAGCAAGGAAAATATAACTGGCGCAAGGTCAGAAGTACACAGATATAGATTTCAATATAAAAAAAACTACTTATACAAAATAGTTTGAATGGCTTATGAAAAGAATTTTAAAAGAATATGCACAAAAATATGCTATTTATTTATTTATTTTATTTTATTTTATTTTTACAATTTTAAGAAAGCTTACAGACTAATACACACAAATGGTAACGAAATAGTAAACAACTGACAATTGCTAATTTCAAGCTTCCACATATATAAAGACTAGCTTCCGCCCGCGGCTTCGCCCGCGAGGTAGGTCGATAAAAATATCCTATGTCCTTCCCCGGGATGCAATCTATCTCTCTGCCAAATTTTGTCCAAATCCGTTCAGTGGTTTAGGTGTGAAAAGGTAACATATAGACATACAGACAGAGTTAGTTTCGAATTTATAATATTAGTATGGATTAGATACTAGTAAGATAAGATATAAGATTCTAGTTGATCCTCTACTTTCTAAAAATATATATTAGCTTTCAGTACAGCACATGCATATCGTTTTCAGTGTCGGCGTCTTGTGCCGAGTCACTCTGGGCGTATTTCATGCTACGTCGACTCACGAAATGATATTGTCGGGAATATGATTCGTGTGTAACAAATGTATTATGTACTACGACTTTTGAGGACGTCGGATCGGTTCACGGACGTTGAATGCAGTGTGTTTATTTGTTCAATCGTTTGGTATAAACCAGTTTGTTAGTTGTTCGTGGAACTGCAACTGCAATCTGTGGCTGGAGCTTTGAGCCGTGTTATTGGTTCTCGATATTTCGGCTGTTCATTAAGCATAATATTGGTTTTTGTAGCATATAAAATGTATCTACCTTCGGGAGTATTTATTTAAGTCTACATTGTGCAATATTGAAATGGTTCTGAAATAGAATTCCCAACGTGTCGTATCGCACCTAAAACTCATTATATCCTTATCGAATCATAAACCTAGTCTCACATTATGTGTGACGTATATAATACTGAAAACATTTCGAGATGTTATAAAAGTTTTAGTGTACGTAGCAAGTCGTAGCCGCGTAGCCGCGTAGCTGACAGCCACCATTAGGGCTACGCCGTAGCACGTACTTGTAGCCTTCACTAAACATGAAGTAGACAGACATTCGAGTGAAGATTTTAACCGTTGATGTTGAAGCTAGTGATTTTTTTATGTTGATATTCAGAAGGTGTTTTAATAATATATTTATGAAAATATTTTAATATGAAAATAGAGTAAGTTTTCGTCACTCCTTTTTTGATATATTAGATAATTATTTTATTTTTGGATTTGTTCAGTAAATAGGTTTTTGAATTTTGTCGCAAGATTAATATTGTATAGTCAGGGTCAGGGCCTAAATATATTTGAGTAAAAACGCACACACGATACAGAAGAAATCCTAGTGTACGATGTGATCATGTGACATCCACCAAAATGCACTGGGCCTGCGTGGTGTATAATGGCGCATTCCTTACAGAGAGGAGGCCTGTGTCCCAGCAGTGGAATGTTATAGGCTGATGATGCTTAACAACAACCTTTTTTATACGGAGCTTTTGTCCAGCAGTAGTTTATTATAGGCTAAGTCACATCATGGATGAAGGAACTGATGGTAGGGTAGGTTACTAACGAGCGCATCCGAGGGTTCACGTGTCCAGTGTGGCACATCTGCCCTGAGCTCTAATGTTATGTTGGTATATTGTTGATAGGACATTTAAGTTACAGGTGATTAGAACTAATTGAGGAATAATAATATTATGTTAGCAATATAAAACTTAAGGAGTTGAACGTAGTATTCCGAAAACAGTCGCTAAAATCGAATAGGATTCACAATGATAGGTACAACCGCAGACAACGGCGGTCGACCACTTTTCACCCCTTGTGTCCTTACTAGTAAGGTTGAAAAGTGGTCTACCGCCAATGTCCGCGATAGTACGTTAGAAATTTAGTGATACGGAACAATATGCATGTATTCCAGGTTTTATGTTGTAAAGAATACCCTGCCTAATAATTTACTGAATAGTGAATACACACTAATCCCATTGGTGCTGCCAGCCTTGCATGTTTGCTTGTAGTTAAACACTAGTAACCGCCCTCTAAAAAATAATCGACATCAATTATTTCCGTTCAAGAATCGCGACCGCTTGTGAATTACGCCAGATATTAATACTCCGCTCCAATCTAAGTAACTTCATGCGTAAGATCATTGTTCGCTGGCCTATTAATCAGAAAGTCCGCTTCAACAGTATTTTGTATAAACAGCCATTTGATCTATTTATTACAAATATTACATGCTTAGCTTCTTAACGCGACACGTGCCGTGTTTATTTTTTATTAGACTTACAACTACTATTTCGTTTTTTAATTAAATTTACTTATTAAATACATTTTTTAAATATTTTTGTAAAAAAACATTTAAAAAAAATTGTAGTACCGGTAGTTAGGGCTCCAGAGACAGGAACCTCCCCGCAATGCGAGCCGTATCAAGGAGTACTGCTTCTGCATCCAACCGCCTTGCAAGAGCCTCGGGAGATGTTGATCGAGGCTTTTGGCCATCAGGCCATTGGCCGATACGACAATCGGCACAATGACAGCCGAGCACACATTCCACAGGTCAACAACCTTTTTGTTTCTCTTTCTCAGCATTCACGAGGTTCTCGTTGTATGGAATGTTACTACTACTTATTGTTTTGAAGGTACTTTGGTAAGAAGAAAAGATTGATATCGATAATATCCTACAATAGTCCAATTTGGTCTACTCTTTAATATTTTCTTATCAACTTATTTTCTTATCTTCTGGGTAAGCTCACTCCATCGTCGACTCTGTCTCTGTCACCTCTGACCTAGACTAGAGTCAAGAGCAAACCCATCTCAAATAAAAAAAAAATAACTTTAAGGCCATTATTTTGTGACAGCATACTGACACACATGTTTATCTTGGATCCCAGAATATCACTTCTTCTTCTTCTATATCAATCGCAGCCTGTGCTTATTCCGATTCAAAATTAAAAGCCAACTCACAACTGCAAACAAAATCCAAACACCAGACATCAAAGAATCGGACAACTTCCAACTTTAAACTCGAAAACAACCATAAAATTGCAAGTCTCCTACTAGGCGTTCATCAATAACAGAAACTATCTTTAGCCAAGTCAAGGCAAGGAAGCAGGCGGATCGATAACCAATCAGCCACGGCCGCTAGAATTACCTGGGCCCCTGATTAGGTGCCGCGATCTCTGTAGTTACAGCAGACGGTCAATAAACTGAAGATGATGCCCCTTCTCTTCATATTTTCTCTCGATAACTATTAGGTGTTAACTTTAACGGTGTTTTGTCGTGTAATGTTTTGACGGGGAGATGGATTTTCTAGTGCAGATTGGATTCTGGCAGTAATAAGGCAGGCTGGTAAGAGGGTGTTGCTGAAAATGAGTTACCTCTAAAGACGTGTTTGGATGTTTAAAAAACCTTGCCAGATGTGCCCGGACAATGTTTACAAGAGCAAGGCACACGCAGTGCAGAATATTCGGTGTTTTGTCGAGTAATGTTTTGACGGCGAGAGAGATTTTCTTGTAGATATTTTTTTTATTGTAGTAATAATATAGCAGGTTGGTGGGAGAGTGTGTTTTTGGAAATGGTTCAAAGGTGTTTGGCTTTTAAAAAAACCTTGCTGACTATTATTACGCAATGATAATGTTTACAAAATAAATAGTAAGGCTGAAATAAATAGTAAGGCTGAAATTCCCTCTTCTTCACATCAACTTTTCGAGTTGCCAAATGGACGATAAAAAATCTTGCTCTTACTCGTGATTTTCCTGTTGAGATCAAAATAGAAATGCTTTTATTAAACCCTTTGTGACGTGTCTATTTTGATCTCATCCTGGATGTAGGAAAAATATATTTTGGTTTCAAAAGATAAGATAAATAAATATAAATATAAACATCCGAATTGAGAACTTCCTCCTTTTTTGAAGTCGGTTAAAACTGTATAAACATCTTATTTCGTAGTTTGTATAATTGTATTGAAAAGGTATCAACACTGTCTGCGTCTGTACCACTCAAAGACACTTGTAAAGAAAATCCCCTCATCATTATCTGAAGCGTTCGGGACGGTTTCGAGTACAATGTCTATCTCACTTGTGTATTAGGTAGTTGGGGCGCTCACACATTCATTGTCGTTTCCTTGTGATTAAGATGTGAAGGGTGAAGTTTTGGTCAATCAATGAAGAGTGTGCGTTAAACAACAACCTTTATTATTGCCAAACATGTTTATAACTTTTATGCATTTACATACAGGGTGGCAGCTGGATTCTACAATTTCACTGTCGGTTTTTTTCCCCATTAGTCTATACTAGTTTCCGCCCGCGGCTTCGCCCGCGAGATATGTCGATAAACTCTATATTATGTCCTTCTCCGGGATGCAATCTATCTCTCTGCCAAATTTTATCGAAATCCGTTTGGTGGTTTAGGCGTGAAAAGGTAACATACAGACAGACAGACAGAGTTACTTTCGAACTTATAATATTAGTATGGATTGTCCCACTGTTAGGCAAAAGCCTCCCCCATATTCTTCCACCTTTCCTTAGGTTTCAACAGTTTTGTCGGTTATCAAAAAAAAAACAACTATTTTTTGTTAACCGGCGCGCGGCGGTAATTTTCAACTCTACGAGGGTTCAGAATCATGTATTGAATCCACGGTAACGGGTTGCGCATCGATATCCCTGGCACTCTATGTATTGTAACGCATGCGTAAAATGTATAGGTATTTGGCAGCCAACTGGTTTAATTTGCCGTTAAGTTAACCGCCTAGCCTTTTAACTAAACGGCGGCCGTTCAATTAACGGCCTAAATGATATTCAATATTATAGTTTAGGGTTCGAACTGTAACCAATCACGTGAGAGTCGAATTGGTCGCAGTAACTAAGCCAAGGCACCCCGATCAAATGGGTTAGGCTAGAACTGTGATCAACCGCGTGCGAGCCGAGAGAGCGAACCGAGGCGAGCACTACTTCCAAAGGCCAGACGGTCTAAATAAATGGCTAATTTAAACAATTGGCTGCGACATGTACATGGCTAGATTACAAGTCCCTAGGCATACATTTGAATCTATGAAACACTACCTGCGCCCCGCGGTTTCACCCGCATTAGTGTCGATCCCGTAGGAATATCGCGATAACAAGCATCCAATCCTGGTTATAAACTATCTGTGTGCCAACTTTTATCCAAATCCGTTCAGTCCTTTGTGCGTCAAGAAGTAACAAACACACACAAACTTTCGCCTGTATAATTAGTGTGATGGGATACTCAAGTACCAGATGAATATTTACTCAATTGCAGCTTTGTAATGAACATGCACAATTATGAGGGGAAATTCTAAGAACGTTCAGTCTGATGTCAGTCTCAGTCTGACAAAAATACCTATAATTTCCCTACATTTTAGACAAGTTTTTAACATTTGGTTGTAGACGAGATGAGACTGCGACTACATTAATTTGAACGTTTCAAATTAGGAGAATTGGCCTCCTGCTTATACATTTTTTGTCGTACCTACGTAGTCTATCAGTTGTGAGAAGAACGTTCAACGACGAACGTTCGTCTCGTTCACTCACTCACTATCGTATAACGTAGTCGTTGAGGGCACTTGAGCGCCCTCTGACGAAGTATTTGTGTAGGGATCTTGCCTAGAAAAGACATGACTGGTGATATTTTCTAAAAGTTATGCAAGACTATTTAAATCAATGCTTGCAAGAAGTTACTGTTCATGTCTAACATTAATATTATGTATCATGTGAAATGTATCGAAAAAAAATTAATGAAATCAACACCAAAAATTTATGTTAGATAAATAGGTATACCTAGTATTATACATCAGTAGGTATTAATTTTGGATAAGCGTAAGAGAATAATAAATATTAAAAACATAGTCAAAACACATCTTCAGTTTCCCCACTAAATCAACAACAAAAATAATTCGATCCGACCAAACTGCCATAGATACAAAAAGTTGTCAGAAACTGCGTCCCCAGTACGAACAGGCGCTCAACATGGCAGACTATTGTTATTCGTTATCGTGACATTTCAATTGAAACTTTCCGTGGAACATTCGAGAAGACGGTTTTATTTGTGGCGGAACAAACTGTCTTTGCTGCTTGAGGTTTTAATAAAACATGAGATGAAGATCATTAGTTAGGGGTTATGGTTTATTGGGGCTGAGATGGAATTTTCTTAGGATAATGGTAAAATTCGGTGTGGTGGTCTGCTAAGTATTTTGAAGTAGTCTAATACAATAATTATTTACCAACTTAATAAAATATATTTTCGTAAGGGTTTTTTTCGATCATTTTCTAGGCAAGTATTGTAAGGTTCATTAGTTAAAAAAATAAATTGTATGAAAACAGTTGGATTGAGGGAGAGAGAGGTAAACTAAACCAAAGATGGTGAATGCTGTGAGAAATTATGCGAAAGAAAAGTCTACCATTTCATTCATATAATTTGTGTGAAGGTTGACAGGGGAGAATGGAAGATAAAAACATGTCGTGTCGACCGTTTTTTTTTTTTGGTGCGCTGTGGAAATCCTCATGGCCTTCCTCCATCGTGGGGGTGACAGAGGTATATATATACTTTTACCGACTAAAACCACCGCGGTGTTCCACCTCTGCCTATGGCCGGAGGTTCAGGATTCGCATAAGCATTCACCGCTCCCTCGACAGGCCTCGACCCGCTGTTCTTCCCCGTGCGGCCATTTCCATAATGGCCGCACCCACTCTCGAGCGGTGAGTGTGGAACACTGCGGCACCAACTCGGGCCTGTCTGGTCGGACGACGAACGCCCCTAGTCCGTCGCCCGCAGGCCACCTTTCATGGAGGTCGCAGATCGTTTTGCGCCCTTCTCGGGCGCCCGGTGTGTCTCCTGCGGGAGGGGAGAGAGGATACGGCTTCTCTCTCCCGCTCGGCCGCCTCCTATGCAGATATAACATCCTCGCGAAAGGAGGCAACCCCATCCCATGCGCCCCAGTTCTCGACCATGTCGACCCTAAGTAACTGTAACTGAAGTAGTATGTCATGTAACAGTAAAGTGACTGTTCTTAGCTTTTCTTTAATTACTGTACTGAAAAGTTTACTCAAAAACGTTTCTAGTACTGCCAGCTTATCTTCATAACAGGACAAATAGATATTAAATTTATTTGTTTTAAAACACATTACGTTAAGGTTATTAAGGTCTCATTTGCATTAAGGTCTTATACATAGAAAATCATGATCTTACTTGTTTCGCCAAGGACTGGCATACAAATATTTAAACACCTTACATGTAAAAACATTAAAGGATACCTACATTTTTTTTTATTACAAGCCAACTTCAAGCTAGCAGAACTGGCGAGCAGCATCGTGTGTAATATTACACGAACCATTTGGAGCCACTTTTGAACCCCTCATAACTAAAAACTGTTTCACATAAACACGTCAAATTTCGCAATAATAATATCCTTGGACATTTTACACAACGCCATATAGTGTCCCAAGCTAAGCAACTTAATGCTTGTGTTATGGTAACGAGATGGCTGATAAACTACTTATATACTTTTTTTTTTTTCGTAAATACATACATATTATAGATATAAAACACCCAGATCCGGAACAAATACTTGTAGGTCGTACAAATATTTGTTCCGTGCGGGAATTGAACCCGCGACATGCTGCGCAGCAGTCAATCGCTCAACCACTGCGCCAACTATGTCGACAAAGATACATAAGATACATATTGTGCTCCAAATTTCATAAATACACCTCGAAACGGTTATTTAGATATTAACGTCTAAAAATCGTCATTTTTATCACTGACTGACCTATAGATCAAAACTGTAACCCAGTTCCAGATGACCTAGAAAGTTCATATTTGGCATCCAGATAGGTAGTTGGGTGAATACAAAGGAATAAATCAGAAACTAGTAATTTTTATCATTTTATTATAAATGTTCAATTAATTGATTCTATTAGGAACACTTACCTACTTATAGTGCCTGTAATTTAACAATCAGCAATCAAAATTGATCACAGCCGGTCTTCACGTGAATATATAACGAGTGGAATTCCACCCTTAATTTTTTTTCAATCCAAACATATCAGTTTTAGTATTTATAACTACTTACTTATAATAACTTTCATATTTATTAAGTACGTTATTAACTGGGATTATTGGGATTTAGTATTAATTATTATTTCAATATTTAGCGCACATCAATAGTGTCCATTTGGTATTAATTTTATTATGAATAATTCCTACCTATTAATAATTTCTGCACAAAAGGTAATGATGTCCCATCAAAAACATAAATACGTAGGGAAAACTAGCCAAGTCTTCAATATATTATCCTAAGTTATAAGAAGAAATTATATTTAAATTATATTTTAAGTTGTTAATATTTTATGTTGTTATAAATAAATTTCAGGACTGACCACTGAACTTGGCACCCATTTAGATCTCACTTCTTTTGTCGTTGAAGTCAACAACCAAGACATACCAATATCATATTAATGAACTTGGCTCTCATTTCACATTTATGTTTTTGATGGGATTATTCTAACATGTCTAATAATATTAATACAAACAATGGCGTGTGTCTCTTTTCAGTCAAAATAAAATATATATTACCTGTAACAAAACGTTCTTTACTACAGAATTCTTTGTTCAGTTGAAATTATTAAGAAACCAAGCAGTGAACTCTTTAAAACATTCATTATGTACTTGATATGCCCAAAACTACTAACTAATCCGTTTTAAAGCCATCAGCTGAAGACTATGGCCGTCAATACTATCTATTATTAAAATCAAGGCATAACCTAAAGCCGGTATAGGGACAGTTTTCAATTAAGGTCGGTTTGCAGCCCAATGTATAGACAATGTGTTAGGAAAATAGTGTTTTTGTTAATGGAAGACGAAGGTTTTGTTTCATTGTGTGTTCTGACAAGGGGTAGGTGTAAGTGAGAATATTGTAGGCCAGTGTTTCTTGAATGTAGGGGCCAGTGGCTGAATATTAACAGCCGCACAGGTCGATCGGTCAGGTTAAGCTACGCTTGCCGCGGTTGGTCTGTGGATGGGTGACCTTCTTTACATACCGAGACCCCTCCGTGCCTCGGAAAGCACGTTAAGCCGTTGGTCCCGGCTGTCATTCGTGGATCTTTGACAGTCGTTACGGGTAGTCAGAAGCCCGAAAGTCTGACAACCAGTCTTACCAAGGAGTATCGTATTACCCAGTAACTGGGTTGTGGAGGTCAGATAGGCAGTCGCTCCATGTAAAATATTGGTATTCAGCTGCATCCGGTCAGACTGGAAGCCGACCCCAACATAGTTGGGAAAAGGCTAGGCAGATGATGAGTGTTTCTTGAATGTCTATCGCCATTGTTGTAACCCAAGTGCCAGTGCAAGTGTAGTCTAAACTATAATACTAATAAATGTATTATATCAGAAGAATAGTTACACACCGATTTCTCTATTTCAGTCGTCAGTAATTTGACTTTCTAAAGAAGAAAAAGCGTTGTGTAACTATACAGACGCTATAGAACGTTTTTAGGGTTCCGTACCTCAAAAGGAAAAAACGGAACCCTTATAGGATCACTCGTGTGTCTGTCTGTCTGTCTGTCCGTCTGTCACAGCCAATTTGCTCCGAATCTTATGGACCGATTAAGTTCAAATTTGGTACACATATGAATCTCTGTGACCCAAACACAGACGTGTAACGTAAATAAATGAGTTTTGAAAATGGGAGTCATTTTTGAGGGGTAAATAGACAATTTAAAAAAAAGTTTCACAATCTGTACCGTGAGGATCTCAAATATTTTTTTTTCATAATTTTAAAGTAAATTGTATTAAAGTTATTTAAGACAATATACGGAAATTTACCATTCCCCCCCCCCTCCCCCTTATCTCCGAAACAACTGAGTCTAAAATTTTGAAAAAAATACAGAAAATAGTTCTATAGTTGTTCTGTTCTTGTTCTTTTTGTGTGCACGTGTTTCTGTGACAAATAAACCTATTTTTCTTTCTTTCTTTCTTTCTATACCTATAGATTACAGGAAAATTAATAAGAAGTCTATGATCTTGAAACATCATGGTAAATCTCTCAATATTGTGCGTACAAACTTACATTTTCAGTTGGAATGTATGGGAGAACATGTTTTCAACTACAATGTTAAGTTTGTTCTTGGGATAAATTCATGCCAACTACGGAACCCTACATTGTGCGTGGTCCGACACGTACTTGGCCAGTTTTTTATTATTAGTAAGGCGGCTATAATAAACGGAAAAAAAAGATTTTTTTGTATGTTTGTTTGTTACGCTTTCACGATAAAACGGCTGAACGGATTTGAATGAAATTTGGCATATGTGTAGATCACGACCTGGATAAGGATATTGGAGACTTTTTATCCTGATATTCCTACGGTATCGAGTTTTATGCTGGTGAAACTTTGGGGCGCAGCTTGTGTTATATTTTTTGTAGTTACATAAAATCACGCCTACTATTTCCCAAGGGGTCAAGCAGAGTTGTACCTCCACTCCACTTACATTTCGCCAATTATGTTGTAAGTCCCACACCTATTTTTCTGTTCTGTTTTTTTTTTGTCTGTTTATATATGTGTGTACATAAATGGTAAAATAAATAAATAAATAATAGGGAGTTAGCCCCCCATTGACTTTTCTTCAGAAAGCTGAGGTGCGTAGTACTCGCTACCGGTGTGCTTGTCTATGACCAGATGCATGAACGTAAACAAAGCAAAAGAAGCAGGATGAAAGGACCCCGAGGAAGAGGGGGAGGTTCCTTCTTTACCTTGCCCCCATGGGAAGAAAGCCATAGTTTATGTATGTATGTTTGAATGTAGGTACTCCCCGTTGACTCTTTCAACATAACTGACTTAAGGAGTGTATCATACAGAGGTTGTCCTCAACGCAACTAGAAGCGACACATAAAAAAAAAAACTACTAATAACTTAAATGGAGATAGATTATGTTCTATTGCTTTCTCCCTTCATTGATAAATGAACGTGACAACGACAGATAGTATTTTTAGAGCGTTTATTAATGAAAAATATAAGTGGTGCAAATAACGAGGTCCTATTCATAACCATCATCAACCCGGAGCAGTTCCAGGATGGACAAAGGATCCCCCCCTTCCTTAAAGAAGGACTCGTTATTATTACATTTTTAGCGTCGGGTACCCGACGCCGGGTACCCGGGAAGTGATTTATTTGGTGGCGAGCGGTCAAAAGGTTAAAAAAGAGACGATGTTGTTGGGTATTTTCCTTCTCCGTAATATGCTTACCATATGGGTAGGTGAGTTATTTATTGTCTGCATATGGACGAGATTATTGTATGGTTATTTTGGTGTTGGCTGTCATTATATGCGTAGTCTTATACCAAATTATTACCCGACTATTTTACGTAAAAACGCATTCGCAACTTGGAAATTGCCTTAGTTTTTTTTCTAGCAAAGATAATGGTTTAGATGCCTATATATATATTTTTATTGCTAAATGGGCCTGCTTTTGACCTCGCTCACTCCTGATAGAAAGCGATGGATGATGTCGATGATTCTACGGCAAATATTTTTTTATAGGTATTTCAGAATGAAAAGCAGCCATTTATCAGTGCACCGTTAATTACTAGTTGTAGGGGCGCTCAAAGGTAACATTATGTCAAAATTTTAATTAAACTGGAAAACGTGCGCTATTGATTCACTACACGCGTCGCGTTCAGGGTTGCCACACTTTCTAAAATTGCTTTCGGATTTATTCTATCACTAGCTTCCGTCCGCGGCTTCGCCCACGAGGTATGATAACTGAGAAATTCCAAATAACACTTTGCTCGACCTGGCAAGACCCCGTGGTCAGCAGTCATGCTTGCAACGACGAGACCAACTCAGTCAACAGGTAGTCAGTAGTGAGATCTAATTTAGAACTGATAGAACCATGGAAGTTTGTAAATGTCTATTTTGTACTAGATTCCGCCCGCAGCTTCGCCCGCGAGGTATGTCGATTAAAACTACCCTATGTAAAGACATAGGGTAGTTTCCCTCCCCCGCCCCGGGATGCAATCTATCTCTCTGCTAAGTTTGATCGAAATCCGTTCAGTGGCTTAAGCGTGAAAAGGTAACATACAGACAGACAGACAGAGTTACTTTCGAATTTATAATATTAGTATTAGTATGGATGTCCTTTAGGTATTACAAAAATGTTGTAGTACATTTTTTACGAGTTTGGACCAATAATAAATGACAAGCTGTCCTGAAACATTAATTATTGTGCGGATTGCAGTGTTCACATTAACTTCGAGAGAAACAACACACTTAGCAGAAATTTTGGGCTAGATTGTTCCGCCACTGCATACTTACGTGTTTTCTCTAAACTGTACGTGTTTTTTCCACAACTCGAAAGTGTGAAAGTGTCACAACCCTACGAGTGTTTGACGTTGACAGCTTGTAATACATTAATTAAAATGTTGTCGGCTGCGCTTCGATTTTATAGAAGTCTATATAATTTACTATATAAGTAGTGCCACAAAAGTACATAAAAATACTAAAGGAAATGTATAATAGGGGCAAAGCCAATGTTAACTTAGACAAGGAAGACCTTTCGAAGTACATCGTGGAGTTCGACAAAGCGACCCTTTTTTTTTTTTTTTTTTAAATGGCATCTCGCAGTTCATCCTTTATTAGGATGGCTACTGCTTAACCGGACTTTCCTGTGGATGCCTCGAATTAAGGCCTCCAGCCAGGGCATACAATAACTTAAAAACTAAGCGACAGCGCTAAGGGTAACCCCCTGCGGGGTTCGGACCTCGGCTCAGGGCGTCGCTGGAAGAGGACAGCAAGGGACAGGCTGGATCGGTATTATTATTGGTGTTTAGGGGCGAATTTAAAACTACAGGCTCAGCTGCGCGGGCTGGCTCGAGCAAGGGTCGGGGGGGGCACGGTGATGGTGCGGGGCGTCGCGACGGGCCTCGGCGGCGAGGACGGAAGGACGGATGTCTGAGCTTGTTTTTGTGTTGTCGACTGAGAGTACTCGTGGCCTTACTGCTCTCCTGGAGGAGGGTAGTGGCGTCGTCGGGGATGGTGAGGGTATGCCTTGGTCGGCGAATCCTACTTATGCGGGAGGGAGTGTATCGGGAGGCCGCCGCAATCAGGGGATTGGGGTGCTTTATGGCAGAGTCGAAGAAGCGCTTGGAAAGGCGTTTCATGAACTGCTGGATGGTGGGGAGTCTGAGATCTAGATGCAGATTCACATTTCGGACATAGAAGGGGGCTCCCGTGACCTTTCGGAGGAAACGGTTCTGGAGGGTTTGCATTTTATGCAGAAATCGCGGCTTGGCGTGTGCGAAGACTACGCAAGCATAGGTCATGATGGGACGGATGACCGCGGTGTAGAGGCGCAATTTGCACTTGAGTGACAATTTACTGCGGGCAGTTATCATGGAGTGGAGCCTACCGAGAGCGAAAGAGGCGCGCGAGCGCGCCGTCTTTATGTGCTCGTTGAAGGTGAGGTTGTGGTCTAGGATGACACCTAAGTATTTGGCTCGCTTTCCCCAGGGGATCGGCTTGCCATACATAGAGATCGGGCGCGGGAGGGGGGGGGGGGTCGTTTGCGCGGTCTCGAGAAGATGACCGCCTGACTCTTATCGGGGTTGACCTCGATTCTCCATTTCCGGAACCAATCGCTCAAGGCGCTTGCGGAGGTTTGGAGGTTTCGAGCTATGGATGACTGGTTGGCACCCGAACAGTAAATGGCAGTGTCGTCGGCGAAGAGCGCCAACTGTGCCTTTTTACTGTTCGGGATGTCACTAGTGAACAGGGTGAAAATGAGGGGAGACAGAACGGAACCCTGGGGGACTCCGGCGCGGATGGGGTGAGGGGGAGAGAGAGTGCCCTCGATACGGTAGCGGAAAGTGCGGTCCGACAGAAAATCTCGTAAGATGAGCACGAGACGGTCTGGCACACCTAGCAGGTACAGCTTATATAATAAGCCATTGTGCCAGACCTTGTCGAACGCCTTCGCTATATCGAAGAACAGGACGCCTGTCGAAGCACCTCGCTGAAAAGCAGCGCTAATGTGCTCGACTATGCGGTGGAGCTGGTGGATGCACGAATGCTTCGTGCGAAAACCGAACTGTTCGGGGGGGATGAGGCTCTTTGCTTCGGCATAGTCTTTGAGGCGCTTATAAATAAGTCTCTCGTAGACTTTGCCGAAAACATTGAGCAGACTGATGGGGCGGTAGCTGGAGGGCTCAGACTTGGGCTTGCCTGGCTTAGGGATGCCTATGACTGTGGCTTCTTTCCACATTTGGGGGAAGATATTGTTGCTCAGGGCGCCATTGAAGATGGCGGTCATGAGCAGTATGAGGGGGGCGGGGAGGAGTTTGTACACCCTATTGGTGATACCGTCCGAACCGGGGGCTTTGCGGGTTGCGAGCCCTTTTATGATGTCTTGCACTTCGTCGGGAGTGACGGGAGGCAGAGGATCATCAGGGTCTTCGACTGGCGGGAGGGAGGCTCTCCGTTCGACTTCAGCGTTCACCTCGTCGAGGTGCGCTCTGTCTACTGGTTGAGAGCTGGGAGTGCATTGAGCCTCTATAGGCTGTCGGCTAGGCATTCGGCCTTTTCGAGGTTTTCGAAAGCGACCGTTTTGTCGGGGCGTGTGAGGGGAGGAACTGTGGCCTCTTCAGAGGAGCGGAGCTTCCTCTGGAGTTGCCAGAAGGCGTGGTGGGTGGGCTCGAGTTCGCCGATCAACTTATCCCATCCCTCGGAGCGCCACTCCCCTATGCGTTTCTTTACAGCACGCTGTAAATGGCGCATGTGGGATTTGTTCGCGTCGCAGGGAAAAGAGTCGTAGGCACGAATGGCAGCGTTCTTCTCGGTCAACAGTTCACGTACGTCATCGGGTAGTTTCCAGCGATGGTCTTCCATCACTGGGACTTCCCGTGAGCAATCCGTCAGTACGGATTGAACGTGCTCTGTGAACGAGTCGATCGCCCCAGTCGTGTCTGCGACTGAGATAATTTGCTCGGGGATGGAGTCTAGGTGGGGAGACGTGGTGGATTTCAGTCTTTCGCTTACTTTCCTCCAGTCGGTGACTATTTTGGTCGGGGAGGGCTGGTTGGGGTCGTGCGGGGGGCCCGAATAGGGGGCCAGGTGCAAGATGACCGGGCGGTGGTCAGAATTAAGCTCTTGTACCGTCTCGACAGACTGCAAACGGAGGTTTACATTCTTGAGAAGCGCTACATCGAGAACGTCAGGAAGTTGGGCGGGGTCGCCCGGGAAATGAGTGGGATACATCGGAGCGATGATATCGAAATTGAGGGAGTCGCCTAGTTTGAACACGATCCTACCTCTGGTAGAGGTCGTGCTGCTATTCCAAGCGGGATGTTTGGCATTGAGATCCCCCGCCATGATGACGGAGTCACTCATACCGAAGAGGGTAGTGAAATCGGTAGTGAGAGAGATGGGATCCTCCGCACCATTGATGGGCGGGATATAGGCGGAGATGATGGTGATTGCGGGGTGACCGGTCATGCCGAGCCGACAGATTGAGATCTCTAGCTGAGAGATAAGGGCGGGCGGGTCTATCGGGATGCAATGGAGGGACTTCCTATAGTAGATGAGGGTACCGCCCTTGTGGCAGCGAGACCTGTCATTGCGAACTATCTTGTAGTTGGCAATGTTCGGGTTCCGCAGATGGGGCTTCAGGAAGGTTTCCTGGACTAAGAGGACATCGAGCTGGTGATCGCGGAGGAACGCGGCGATCTCATCGCGTTGATTTATAATGCCGTTTGCATTAAAAAACCCTAGTCTAAGGGATCGGGGTTTGGTAACGCTCATTCTTTGTAAAGCCATTGGAGCTTTTTAGAAGTTGAGGGTTTGCATGACTTGCGTAATCTGAGGATACGCATTGAAAATCTCGGCGATGCGCCGAGGATTGCCGTTACAGGCTTGGATTTCCGCTGCCATGGCATTTGCGGGGGCAATAAAAGCTGCGTAAGCACCGATTATTACCTCCATGCTGCTAGGCTGGGGGCGGGAGGCGGGGGTCGGGGGGGACCTACTGGGACCAGCGGGGGCCCTGGGCGCGGCGGCGGGAAGGGCTACCGGTGGGGCTACTGGGACCGAGGGGCCTACTGATGGCGCGGGGATGACGGTTGCCATCAGCGCTGGGATAGTCGGGGGTGGGGGGGGCACCGAAGCTGCGGGAGCTTTGAGGTGGTTGAGGTTCGCCCATGGGGAGGGCCTTTGGGGACTGAGCCTATCGGGCATCTGGGAGGAAGGGATCGGGATCCTCACAGAGGGGCTTTCCCTTTGCTGGCGGTCGCTCGCGCGCTTCGTCAGTTTGGGAGAAGTAGACTTGGGAGCCTTGGGGCAGCCTCGGTAGTTAGCCGGGTGCCCGGATTGGCCGCAAAGAACGCAGCTCGGTGGCTCTGTGCACTGAGAGCGGTCTTTGGGGCGGGGACAGTCTGACGTGCCGTGGGCACCTAGACACTTGACGCATCTAGGTGTCGCGTAGCAGTGGGATTGGGAGTGGCCATACAATTGGCAACTGTGGCATTGTCCGATGAGGTTGGACTTTCTGGGTTTCTCGATAGAGATACCCGAGAGGGAGCAGACTGACTTCACCTTGAAGATGGGGTGATGTCCTTCAGTAGGGTCGCAGATGACCAGGACCATGTCGTAGACTAGGCCCTTCCATGCTTTGTGCAAGCGATGGACTGCTGAGACGGGGATGCCTTGTGAAGCAAGGTCTTCTTTGATCTCCTCGGTGGGGATTTCTTTGGGGACGCGCCTGATGATTACGCGGGTGGGGACTTCCTCCGGAAGGGAGTATGTGTGGAAGGAGTAAGCCCTTGTCTGGAGGAGACGGGTAAGGTCCCTGTAGTCCGAGGACGAGGCGACCGTTACCTTTATACCCTGTTGGGTTGAGCGGGCGTTCGTGTAGTTGATCTTTTGATCAACACACGCTTTGGAAATTTCTGTCCATTTGGACTTATCCTGGACATAGATGGGGGGCGGGGGTCGTGGCTTCTTTGCGTTCGAAGCGGGAGGGGTAGCCGAGAGGCTAGACGCGGGATTGGCCTGCGGTGCGGCGGAGGGTGGGGTGGGGGGGCGGGGGTTAGAGGGGATTACCGCGACCGACTTTTTGGCCTTGCTGGCGTGAGAGGAGGCGTTCTTCTTCCTCTTGCCTCCCTTTCCGACGACTATATAGTCGTCTTCCGAGGAGGACGAAGAGTCAGAGAGGGCTTCCTCTGAGTCGGATTGAGATTGGGGTACGGACGTGTCCATACTCTCTGGAGTATCAGCTGCGATAGCGGCTGGCACGGAAGGTACGGGATCGGGGACTGGCACGGACGGTGCGGGTTTCGGGGCGGACACGGAGGGAGCGGGTGATGGGGCTGGCACAGAGGGTGCGGGTTTTGGGGCGGGCACAGAGGGTGCGGGTTTAGGGGCTGGCACGGAGGGTGCGGGTTTTGGGGCTGGCACGGAGGGTGCGGGTTTTGGGGCTGACACGGGGGGTGCGGGTTTGGGGGCTGGCACGGAGGGTGCGGGTTTGGGGGCTGGCACGGAAGGTGCTGGTTTGGGGGCGGCGGCTGGCACAGAAGGTGCAGGCGAGGGGGCTGGCACGGAGGGTGCGGGAGGGGAGGCGGCGGCGGCCTCGGGGATTTCGCCAGAGTTTGGCGGAAAGAGGGGGCTGACTAGCGCGTCGCTAAAGTCAATGTCGATGACCGAACCGGGAGGGCGTCTAAAATTAATAAGACGGTGGGCATACTGGTTAACGAAAGAGGGGTCCTTGAAGAGGACCTCTTTTACGAACGCCAATATGACCGCGTCTGCCATGATCGGGAAGGGGGGCGGGGAGAGGGAAGAACCATAGGGGGCGTGAATCCCTAACAACCTAGCACCCCGGGTGGATGGGCCCGGGGGTGTGAGATCCTACCCTCCCTGTCGGGTGTGAGACAGGGAGGTGAGTACCTGAAGTGAGCCCTAAGCTTGTGACCCGTCGCCGATCTTATTGTGCGAACGGGGCCCTAACCAGTCTGTGCGATGGGTGTAGAGACACCCTAGACCGGCTTCTAGTACGAAGGGGTTGACACACCCAACCGTACTAGACGCGAGCTGTGGACAAGGGATTAGTTACGAAGCTAGAGCTGACTAGGAGCCACCCCCAAGGCCAAGCTTCTAGCTCCCGATTCCAATTGACTGCCTCGCCCTGATGGGGCTCGGCGGGTGAGATTGGGGCACCACCCCCTTGGCTTCGTTGGCACCGTGAGGTATCCACCAAGGACCACGAAACTGTGGTTTTTACCCGGAAGGGGCCAAAAACCTCGACGACACGTGTGATGACGAATCTATCCTAAAGAAACAACTTCTATCAACCACGCCTTGAAAAAGGCGGCTATTGACAGGGTGCGGGCGTAGTCCGGAGACTACTGAGCTCGTTACGGCTAGCGTAGCGAGAACGGGCGGCGGCGGGGCGGCGAGGCGGTGGGGGCGTGCAGCGAGCGAGAGCGGGCAGCACGACCGTCCACGGCGAGCGTCGAACGGCGAGTGTTCTGATCTGACAAGGCGACCCAATATCACCGAACCTTTTTACTGTTCTCCTCAAGGCCATTTTCCGTAACTTAGAATGGGATTCTGCAGGGATCAACATTAATGGAGAAACATTGAACCATTTACGCTTCGCAGATGACACGTAGATCGCAGATTGCAAACACACCTAGAATACATGCTGCAATCTTTAGATAAAGAGATTGTCTATAAATTTGGAGAAAACTCGCATAAATGACCAGCGGAGAAAACATACCAGTAAAAATATCATCAAAAGAAATAGAGTATGTGGAAGATTATGTATATTTGGGACAGAGAATCAAGGAGGAAACTGCAGGCGAAGTAGAGCGTAGAATAAAACTTGATTGGAAAAAATATTATTCTTTGAAGCACATTTTCAAATCCAAACTCCGAATCAAACTAAAGAAAAAATTCACAGATCTCATGCTTTTCCTGACCTTCGGATACATTGGAAATTAGTTTAATAAATTTGAAATTATTTTTATACAAAAAATCCTCAAAATTCAAATTGGTGAAAAACACGTACTTTGTTTTGAACCAAAGCCTGAAAATTCTATGAATTATTGATAAGCAGAAAACAGTAACGTCTTCTGAGGTACTATTAAAACAAGTAAGTCGTGAAATGGAGCAATTATCATGACTATCTTTTGTTGTCAGGCAGAATAATAATTTTGTAAAAGTGTGTGGAAACTATGGCACTGTAAAAGTTGCCTGCAAAAAGGAACCTTACATTAAGCAAGATGGCAGAAAAAATATTCTGGTTGCATTCAATTAGTCGAGCGAATTTAGAATCAGTTTTAGAATTAAATAAGTATTGCTTCTTATTTAGCGGTCACGCCGTACGTATCGATTCCGGTACCAGGGGGGGGCCTGGGGGGCCTACTTTTTAAGTCCGATATGGACCCGTCTGAAACTAGTTTGATACTTTGGAATGAACTATACTCCCGACTAGTTGCCTTTTCGAACAGGAAAAAACAAGTCAGGAGTATGGGCAGGTGTCAAATCGTGTTCTCATTAATTGACAGTTCGGACCCCGAACTAATCTTGTGTTCGAAGGTTAGGTTAGGATATGTAGCAGAAAATGGCCGTTATTTTTGGCGAAAACTAGGTTGTCATCTGACATGCGGCATACATGTCCAACAAATAGTGTATGTGTTGCTTAAATATTTTTTTTTTTTTTTGTTTTTTTAAAAGAATGACAGAAAACTTGACGGCTATTAAATTGTAGACTTGTCAGAGTACAATTTAGTTATTTGTAAAGTTTGGTGTGGCTTAATTTTGTCGTACACGGACTTGTAAAATTAAAAAAATCGTAAATTGTAAAGGTTTGTGGTGTAGGGCCCAGGGCTCATACGACTTCTACAATAGGTACCGTATTTTAGAATGAACCGTTGGCTTCAGCTCTACAAATGCTGATTCGATTCCTGTACGATTTAAACAACAGTTCAACTGTTCATGCATACAGATTTCTCTACACAACATGTAAATAAAACTTTTTGAAACTCAATTTGTAACGACGGTAAAATTCCAGTATCAAACTTAAGGAGACCAAAAAGGTAAAAAAACCCCAGTTATGTTTACATTGTTGGAACACGTAAAATAGCAGTAGTATAGCATTTTGCATTCTTTCGTATTAATGAATCGGATCCCGACTGCATATTTTTTAATATCTGTAATGAAAGCTGCAAATATGATGAGAGAGAGGTATGCGCTTCTCGTTCAGGGTGGTGAGGAGTTCGGGCCAGGATGCAGACGGGAAGATAGCGGAATATTAATTACTGCAGATTACGGAAAAACGAGATATTGTTATTACTTTATATTAAAAGGGGTTTTAGTAACATGACCAAAACCAATCAGTCTTTGAATCTTGTTGCGGAAACTATATTTTTAGTGCAATTGTTTCATCTGCTTCATAATCCCACATCATCGTTTTATTTAATTACTGTGTTGTTTATAGAACAGAGATAGTCGAAAATACTTGTTTATTAAGTACCTCCTGTTATTGTGTAGCAAAGGGTTTCCTCTCACAGAGAGGTGGCCTGTATCCTAGCAGTGAAACGTGGTAGGCTGATTATGCCAAAGGGTTTCTTCTGGATTGAATTATAATTTTATACAACCCAGAGAATATCGCATTATCCAGTCACACATCAGACGATGCCTCGTTTCGAAAAGAAAAGGGGCGACGCACCAGCCGGCTGCAGCTATAAATCTATCCTATTAATCGCTAGCGCGCCCTCTCCGCTACCCACAGTCGCAGTCCACCACATTTCATTCCCACTGCGATACGAAAGTGCGACGTCGGTGCATTAGTAAATTACTCACGTACGTACATAAAGTCCGTACTTTTCAAAACTTGGAATTTGTCGCTAGATCGTACAACACTCTGGTAACTAATTTGTTTAATTAGAATTCGGTTGGCTGTTAGATTAGACTGTTGTTTTGCAAATTTTCCCTAATTCAATTTTGCAGGAAATATTTTTGTCTGCGTTTGGGGTGTGATGATGTTTCGCAGTTTTTGGGGCTTGGGGCGAGAAAATTTGTTGGTATTGTAACGGAATTTTTTAACAGCATTTTAGGTGTTGAAGTCGTCGTGTTAAATGTAGTTTAATTATCCATTTATTTATCCGTCTACAAATATGTCAGAGTTAGGTTTAGCGTCCAAGAGGGCGTTAAGCGCGAAGAGAGTGCGTGGTACAATGGCTTTTATTTAATCTGAAAATTAAATACCACCAAATCCGTTTCACAAACGTGTTGATTTTCAAAATATTTCCGTAACCAATAATTATGGTCTTTCAAAAAAAACCATATCATGTAACATGTTTTTATATTAACTGCGAACGGACTGTACTTTTGTTGCTGTACTGTACTGTATAATTATCATATAAAAACAAACAGCAAGTCAGTTCTTCATACACACAAATGCACCGTCACGTTTTAGCTACACTGCGGTGCAAGTAAACGCTAAAAAAGTTAACGGAGTGCAATAAAGTGGCAAGTTAATATATCATTTTAGTAGTAACAGGTGGGTTAAATAAATAACTCGCTCGACCTGTTGACTCTTGGAATTTGCGAGAGTTGATAAACTACTGAGATACACTATTTATATTTTTTTATCAGATGTGTGGTTAGTCCCTTCAACTTTTGTAAGCATAAATCAGTGTGGAGTTTTAAATGATAATCTTTTTCAGTTATTGAAGACTGATAGAAAAGTAGGTTGTATGTGTATTAACTAACCAAGCAACTTAAATGATCTTGTAAAGAAAGAAATAGTGTCACATCTGAAGGTCATAAAAGGCAGGGTAATTATTAATAGAGGTTCGAGTTTACATAAGTAGCTTAAATAATTCATACGCTTAAGATATTTGTAGCTAAACTAAAAGAAAAACTAATAACCTTGGCAAAATTAATATTAGAAAAAAATAAGAGCATATTAACGAAAACGTATAGTAGGCATCGACTTGCCATTGTTTTACTTACAGAAAACACATTTGTGTGTTAAATAAGCAACGCTGGCAAAAGGCATTACCTATAGCAATATGTTACCTTAACGACAGCCGCAGGGAACGTAAACCTGCGGGTACATTCGCGGTGTGGCCTAAAGTAATGGAATAAAAACATAAAGAGCATTAGAGTGAGTCGTGCGAAGGACGCATGATAATACAGTGGATACCCGACCTTATCGACCGAGGTTAGCGCCCAAGTGATGGTTGATAGGGTACAAAACCTGTGTTGAAATATTACACAACCCTTTTTTTGTTTCTGCTTCAGGTACAACGAAGTTAACTGACAACATTTTATTCGTGTTTTTTAAAGGGTTCGCGTGAGTTATACAGTCTTGTTGAAGATAGGTATACATTTTAAGTTTTAAGTAGATAATTTGCAGACATTCAGGTTACGTACGTCGTAGTTCTAAACTAATATTATAAAGAGAAAAGATTTGATTTTTTGTATGTTTTTGTTACGCCTTCACACTAAAACTCCTGAACGGGAGAATGGGTAAGACTGTACCCAGACTTCCTTTATTAATTTAAATCAATTTAATTTCCGACTGTATTAGGACATGGAATACTTTTAATCCCGATATTCCCACTGGATCGAAGATTATGCGAGTGAAACCGCAGGGCGCAGCTAGAAATCTATAAGACGTTTAACATTAGGTAATTTAGACACAATAGTGTTTACAAACTTTTAGATTCATTTATTTGCATGTTTCTTGCTAAGAAACAGTTTAACAACAGTTTAACGGGCCTCAGTCAAAGGATTCCTAGGTATAAGTTAGACAGACAGACTTCATTACTTTCAATCAAGCAGACGAAGTTATGGCCATAATATTTTAGTAAAGAAAATATTTTTAACCTTTTTTTTTGCTAACTACTCTACTTAGATATTAAACAAATATTATGAGAATATACAAATTAACATACATACTTCTAAAATATTACACCTAAGAAGGTAAAGTAGCTATAGGTACTTTACCGTCTTTCATTATTTCAGTCGAAAAACGTCCTAGACATAGGCTCTTCTACCTTCCTTAGGTATTATGTAATAAATAACGATTTTTTACATACATAATGACAAATAATTTATCTCTTGCAATGGATTTAATACTATAAATTAAATTAAGTACGCTGCAAATTTTACCTACACTATCTTCTCAGTCTAAAATAAACAAGCCTGTTTCAGCCCGATTCCTGCAATCAAAAGGCTCAATTCCAACCTGCCCATAATATGTTATTGATGAGAGAACCCCATTCCAAAGATTAGTGCCCGACAAAAGTTTCCCCCCATCGAACTCGCTTGATTTTTCAACCTATTTGGTTTTCAACTCGGTCGGTTTTTAATCAGCTGACGTTGGAAAATGTCCAGTTTGCCAGTTATTGGAGAGAGTTTTTAATCAGAAGTTTGGCGTGTGTGCCCCTGGAATTAAATCGATAGTCATTTTGAGCATATTATTAAAACGTTTGATTAGGATTTTTTATATTGGTTACTACATTAAAATTACACAGTGAATCTGTGTAATATGGCTTTTTTTTATCAAAATGTGGATAAAAGGAGCTTTGAAAAAGATTTTTGATTCCTGTGCTCTCGTCATAATTATCATCTGCATAGCCTTTTCGCAACTGTGTTGGGGTCGGCTTTCAGTTTAAGGGGGCTACCTCGAAAATCTAAAATCCTCGAAATCCTACTAAGCGAGCGAATGCAATAGAAGAGAGATGGCTATAATGTGCGTATGCTCAGAATAAAGCAACGTATGTGCCAAAACGAATCTACTCCTTTTTAACAAAATAAATGAATTAAATTTAAAACTACTTTGAGTAAACTTTGATATGATAATTCTCTATGTTTTAAAGTAAATTCCATTGAATAACTCTTAAGCGTTACGCCGTGAGCTCAAAAAAGTAAAAAAATAGATATAGCTTTGCAATTTTTTTGTATAGAGAAAAATTTATTGAATCGTGTATTCCTTTTACACGATACCAGACCAGAGTCAAAAAACATATACCAAAATGTTAAATTCCTATTCCAAATACTTAACAAGGTACACGAAATAGAAAAAACACATTTTTTTTTCAACATATCCCCTTAGTCGGATGTAACTGAATACCAATTTTAACATGAAGCGATTCCTATAAGGTATTTTTAAGATTAGACATCAAAAATCTTTCGCATTGAAGAGAAATCTATTTTTGTCAGTTCGATGAGCTTCACGATCTTGAAATTATATCTTACAGTTTGTATACTTGTTAGCAATTCAAACGTTCCTTGACTTTCGAAGCTCTATCAAGCAAAGCTAGATACAGGTCGGTTACCTGTCGAAATTCAATAACAGTCCATCTAGATATCAATTTCAATTAATTGATCCTTGAACTAACAATGAAATTAGATTACACGAAGTTCGGAAGTTTCTGGAAATACCTATTTACGTTGGTAAAGTCAACGCCACACTTAAAGAAATTTGTGAGATATCTACTTATATATATCTCTATTAGTTGAGTGCATAAAAATTGTCTCCAGGAGTGGCCATAGCTACTTGAATTTCCGTCTGGTGTACCCTGAACTGTCAATCTTGATGATACCTTGCTGTCTGGTTCAATATTTTTGTGGCGGCAGAATTGTTATTTTGAAAAGTTGTGTGGAAATCCGTTGCCATGGTATACGGAGGCATGAGGAAAATGTCGTGAGGAAAGTTTTGAATATGAATGTTGATGGCTCTATGAGTAGGGAAAAACCAAAGAAACGATGGATGAACTTTGTGAATGATGATATAGTTACAAAGGAGGTGACTACCCCAAATAGATTGGGATAAGGCAGGAGCATTATCATGATGATTGTTATTTTGCGCCTATACTAGAGTTAAATAATCTATTATCCATATCTATCAATCTATCTTACATGCTCCTCAACAACCACTCCCAGGCATTTATAAACAGGTTTTTTTGTAAATATGACATGGTGCTGTTTGCAATTTCTGCTTTGTCGAAGGTGACACAAAAATGGTGACTGCTGTGGCATATGCTTCTCACATGAACTTCAATCAAAACATATCAATTTGGTGATAGAAGCACAGAATGTATTTTGTTTCTTTTCTATTTAAATAGAAATCTCCTACAGTAACGCACGTGATCCATACAACATTGACGACCGTGCCAACACACGGAGAATAAACCGTAGTTTTTCCACGGCAAGAAAAACGTGTGTGTACAAAGGGCCTAAATATAGTACAACGCCTTGTTTATAGTGTGCCAAGAGCCTAAAGGACTTCGACAATTCCATTAAACAATATGAAAGACTGATCACCGTTGCCGTGAGCCATTTGTTACTGTCTTGAAGATATTGAGTTTTCAATAACATAAATAGGTACATTAGCCATTATGTCCGTCTTGGGGACACCTGGGACTGGACTTTATGATTGGCGGTTGTTTCGATTTGTTGCGAATACATTGCGTAGAGGGTTTGAAAATGGGTACAACTCTGCGTTGGGTGTCGTTCAATGGAATGGGTTGTCTTCAATGAAAATTTGGTATCATTAGCTGCCAAGGCAGTGACATTTATCTTGATCATATAATGATGTTTTAACATTTACAAAATGAAGATTCATTTAAATTAACAGAACAGTAAAAGCTTTGATCAAATTCCTTAGATTTCGAGTTTTACAGTTTGTTAGTTATGAGCTCATTGATACGATTATATAATCTCATAATCTTAAAATTATACAAATCCACTTTTAAACTTCCAAGACAAAATCTCAAAAAAATAACGAACCTCTTTCTTACCTTTCCAATTTTCCTCCACATAAACTCAAGAAATCGTAAACCATATCACACGAACGCTGCTTTAGCATTCCTGTCACGAAACACAGTACTCAAGGGGCAATGTACATCAAGCTTGTAGTAATCACCGTAATGCCTCATTACTCGGGGGGTTCTATATTGAAATATGATAGGGCCCCAGTTGTGAGGTCCCCCCTTCACTAATTCAGACGTTTAATCGACCGGCGAACGTCGTGAAGTCTCCTGGGTTTAGACACGTGAAACGTGATTGAGTGGTTGGGCGATTTTTTATGTGAATTTCCGTCGCAAATTTTTTGTTGTTACTTAGAGAACTGCATAATTATAATTCGGTTGAATGCCGTACAGTGCGACAGACGTGGCGCGAGAATGCTTAGTTGACACCTGCCAGTTTCGGCCAAAAGAATACGTGTTTTGCGAATTTGATATTTAATAGTTACTAGAATATTGTCGCACTGACAGGTGTCAGGAAAACATTCCTTCGACGGCCGTACTGTAATAATTACAGAAACAATTAAAAAGCCATTATCTTCCGCGTGGATCCACATTCGACATGAAGGGTTAAGGGAAAATTTTACCAAATAAACTTACGTGGTTTTGAGGTGCTGATCGCGTAAGTTTTATTAGTGAAACTCGCCCTAAGTATTGATATTGATTTGATAAGGCTGACGGTACGACTTGATGTAAGCTTTCAGAAGTCAGGGTTGAAGTTGAATTTCTCGAGGCGAAACTTTATATGAATTAGGTACTTACTGATTGCTATCTTGTCTTATTCTAGGATGATATTCGGACTGACGCAGCGTCAGGCATTTGCCTATCCCCAGATTTTCAATCAGCTCAGCTTATCGCAGTCCACCGTTGGGCATAGGCTTCTCCCAGGCTGCGCCACAAAAACCTGTCCTCCGCCTTCCGCATCCAGTCTGTCCCAGCCACCTTCTTAAGGTCATCGGCCATCTAGTTGGGGGCCGCCGGCCTTCTCACACTACGCTTGCCGATACGCGTTCTCCACTCCAGGACTCGTCTGCTCCATCGGCCATCGGTCCTTCGAGAAACATACTGCCATTTCAGCTTGCTTACTCTGCTAGCTATGTCGGTAACTCCAGTTTACCCTTGATTCCGAATATCACATTATATTTTAGGTAGGTACCTACTTATAAATTAATTTTTTTGTAAGTATCACTGATCAAAAGTATTTTTATATCTTCATCCTTTATTATTTTTTCTTCATTTTCCAAATCGAATTATATTGTGTTCTTTATCACATAATTCAATAAAATTATAATCGTATAATTTTTGTATCTGTTGCAAAATTCATAAGACACGTCGCACAGTTTAATTCGACGCAGTCTATCAGAGGTACGATCAGCTTGAAAAATATGTAATAAATATACCTATTGGACAAAGAATAATTTTATTGTTCACAATCTTTGTTTCTTATACAGAGTAGCGATTAGGTTATCACATCAAATAGTACAACGGTTGTTACAAGTTGTTATCAGTTTGATAAAATTACAAAATAAACTTCTTTACAAAAAAAAAGAAAACTGATTTTTTCTAATAAAATGAATACAGTAAAAGTTGCCACAAAATAATCAACATTGATTATAAGGCACTAGACACGTGTGGGGCGATGGACAATTCAACACAAACTTTATGATATAATATTGTTACCAAATAATCACAAAATAAGTTTAATGTTGTTAAATACTAAAGCGTAAAAGAAGGTACAGCTGATGAGCTACAGCTGATTGTTAATTATTATTAATTGTGTGTATTTAAAATACGTAACGTAGAATACGTGGTTTCAATCTAATCACCACAGTATTTTATCTGTAGTAGGTACTATGATGTAGCTACAAAATATATTAGACATTGGGTACTTACACAGTTATACAATATTAATGTGTATCTACTTACTGTATCTTATTATTGGTACGAAACAAAGACTTTTGACAGTTAAAATGAATCCTTCCTTTTTCTACATTTATATCTGTAATACTTATGGTCTACATAATAAAGAATATTCCATTTTATTCCTTTTCGATTTATCGCTACATCTTTTTGAAGCTGACTGTACCAACCGAATCTCAGTCAAAGTTAAAACAGACCTCAATCAGGGATGATCATATACATTTTGATTACAACCTCTGTCACTAGAATACGAAATTGCCAAAACACGGGATCAAAGTGTTTCGCGTTATTTTTTTTGTGAGAAAGGTGTGTACATTATCAATATTCCACCAATTTAGCAATAATAAGTTTCGTCAAAGAGATTTTTTTTGGATTTGGGGCAGGAACGGATTGAATGGGATTTTATATTGGGTTAGTTTCTTCCTTATGGCTTTTACTTCACAAAAATTTTGGAAAGATTACACAGACTGGTCAACTTGCCCGTGTAGGATTATTTTAAATATTGACATACGTCCGGTATTACAAGAACGGTTTTTTTTTAATTTATTTATAAATACAGTTCTGACGGAACATTATTGTGATAGTTATCTGAATTTCCTTTGTCAATTCAATAGTCCTTCTTACAGTCCCTATATATATACATACACACACACACACACATATTCCAAATAAATAAATTGGGTCAGTGGGTCGTCTTTGGGGCTGATGTAATTTCAAATAAATTGTAAATTATAATTTTATGTTAACTTTAGTTAAATAAAAACACTTGTGCTGCCTGAAATTCTTTTGTGAAACTGCACTATGGTTGGACTTTCAATTAGCTGCAGTAAAATGGCAGCTTAAGTGTTACCACTTTTTAACGAAATTTAAATAGTGATGTGACAAAAGAATCGATTCATTCAATTATCATACAGTTCAAAATCAAATTTAAACTGTTAAATTGATTTTATAAAAGAGGATAATATTATTAGAGGACAATATTTATTTGTCATCACATCAGTGATCGGATTGGAATTATTATCGCATTAATTCTAATCATAAACATTTCTTTTAATATTCTTATTTTTGTGGTTTTTGGTGTGCAAAAAACTTTTATATGAAACAGATTTTCATCCGAAGATCAAGAATCAAAAAATCAAGTTAATTGGGGTAATCGTTGAGTGAGCTGCACGATTTTTCAAAAATGCGTGCACTGACTTGACAGGTCTCAGGTCTGCTCAATCTGTGTGGTTCTTTCCTCAAAAGACCATTTCAGACGCCAATCTACATGATCTGACCAAGATTTTGTCTGGACTTTAAGAGAATGTGACCTCTGAGTTTGTTTTGTGCTTTCTTCTCAGAATAATCAGATAGGAAACGCCGACCTCATCTAGTTTAAAAAAATATTATTGACGTTTAAAAGTGTTTTTACACACCTACTTACAGAAAATAAATAATTTATGATTTATAACACAATGTTGGTAAATATTTCACGCAATTTGTCTCTCTACGAACTCAAAAGCACACATCCTTGGAAATACACTCACATATTTTTTAATACCTACAGAGTCTTTATGAGATCTGTCATACCACATACGAGAGTACTAATCCTTGTAGGATTCCCATCAAATGATGAATCATGATTATTATGTACTGAAACTCTCTGGAGATGTTTACTGACACATTTCGCGTCGTGCGTTAGCCATGTATAGTAGAATAATATGCTTTTTCTTTATTAGATATGTTTTTATGTTTACCTTATAAGTAGCTGAGTAGCGTTTGGGTATTACGTAATAATTTTTGTATGACGGTGGTTTTCCCTAATGGGACGAGTAGTGTATGAGCTTCGTAGAATACCAATAATATTTTTCATATATATTTTTTTCCTTGACTTATTTATTTTTCAGTGTAAGTATAGCGTTGTCATATTTTAAGATGATTTGCTTCTTTTTTTTTTTTTTTTTTTTTTTTTTAAGGATGGGAAATCATCCAATGACCCCTCCCGCTCTGGGTGGAGCGGAAGGGAGTGTCAGACTCTTACTGACTAAAACCCATCCGTGTTCCTTCCTTAGCCCTTTATGTTCCGGGGCAGCGGTAACCCTTTCGGACAATCCCGCTGCCCCGGCA
This sequence comes from Gortyna flavago, assembly GCA_963669345.1. NCBI lineage: Eukaryota > Metazoa > Arthropoda > Insecta > Lepidoptera > Noctuidae > Gortyna > Gortyna flavago. The sequence goes on from OY770129.1 coordinate 16,837,354, forward strand.
GGCTTCGGCCATGATTTGCTTCTTGATTTGGGTTCCTAAAAAGGCCACTTTGGCAGAATGATAAACCAATTCATATCAAGCAATTTCATCTGTATGACAGTTTTGTATGGAGATTCGTAAAATGCTATAGGTACACCTCTGCCTAACCCTTCAGGGATATATAGGTGTTAAACTGTCAAACAGATGAATTGCATGATATGAATTGTTTTATGATTCTGCCAAAGTGGCCTTTTTAGGCCCCCTGTTCTATATATTCGTCTGTGCCAGGGCTTTTGTTAGTACCATTTTTTTGAGGGCAGTGGAATCGCTCCCAAATTCTTTGTATATAAATCAGCAAATGCACCCCATGCTTCATCGCTTTGTGAGTAAAATATTAAACAACATTTAACCTGCATTTGGTATGTAATACTTATACCCCGAAGATAAGTAAAAGAAAAAAAGCATACAAAAAGATAATTAACTCGAATAATAAAGAAAAATAAAAACAAAATAGATCTATTTACGAGCACAAAACAGAAATGGTCGACAGCTACACGTCATGACTGTGACAAAAAGGTTTCCACTCAGCATGATGCTGTGTTGGCTGTGATATGATGTCAAGTAGTACACCGATGGTCAAAAGTACTTACCACTACATATAAGAAAGAAAAACTAGTTGTCTTTACAAAAGGCGTAAAAGATAAACGAAACTGGTAAACACAACAACATGGCATGCCTTTGTATGCCTTGCCTTTGTAACGCGGGGTTACAATGACAATAAAAATAACACTAACACTATTCGAGCTTGAAAAACTCAGAAGTAATACTTTTCCCCAACAATATTTCACGTGAAACTTAAAACTAAATCTGTTCGTTTTAACGATCTGCACGTCGAGCGAGCGGGCAGACGCGTCTTCTCCACAAAATTTACATAAATCAATTTCAATACAAACACCTCTTAGTGAACTCTGTCCGCGGTCTTCAGAAAAGTGTGGTGCCAGTTCTTGGCAGAAAAACTTCAGAAGTATACCTAGTTAAATTTCTTTTTGTGTTATTGAATTTAGGTCTTAAAATAATACATAGCCACACAGCTATGAGTACATGTTGAACCCAATTCAATCTTGGTATTCTCCGATGATCCTACAATTTTCTTCTGAAAGAAAGCATTATTATTTACATTAAGAATCACTTCATTACATATCTTCTTCAGGCTTGACAATGGACTCCTCCACCACTGAATAGGGTAAGTAATTATATTGAGTAGTCTATATTATTAGTTTTAGGGCTGATTTTTCAATAATCTGATAACTTTATTCGAGGAATAATTTTGAAATTTTGTCAGTTGTTTCATACAAAAACTGTCAAATGTCAATTTTATTCCTCGAACAAAAGTTGTCTGGCGATTAAAAATCAGCCCTAAAATAGTCTTTTTAGGACTCCGTACCCACAGGGTAAAAACGGGACCCTATTACTAAGACTCCACTGTCCGTCTGTCCGTCTGTCACTAGGCTGTATCTCATGAACCGTGATAGCTAGACAGTTGAAATTTTCACAGAATGTCTAATTCTCTTGCCGCTATAATAAAAAATACAAAAAACTGAATAAAATAAATATTTAAGGGCTCCCATACAACAACGTGATTTTTTTGTTATTTTATATGCAGTGTTAAAATATTGTATGGTGGTACGGAACCCTTCGTGTGCGAGTCCAACTTGCACTTGGCCGGGTTTTATTTCCTTTTTTATTTTCTGTTCGTGTCCCGAAGAAAATATTTTTCTTTCTTTTCTGTTCTTTTCTTTATTTTTCTTTTCATTTCTTTCTTTGCTTTCTTTTCTTTAAGTATTTTCTTTCTTTCCTTTTGTATCGTCTACTTCATATTAATTAATTGTGACTGGTTAATAAAAATCTTCTTCATATTTTCTCCGACCTCGCTATCACAACAACCGTACCCAACTCCGTGACTTGGATGGCGAACGGGCCGCGGTTACTGGGCGACAGTTGGAACGCAGTTATGCTGATCAAATTGAGTCAGTTGCTCCTGAAGTAACGTCGATGTGGGGTGCGGCGCGATTTATATCGCAGACATTCGCAGATGCTGTCGAGTTCCGCTGCTTTGGGTAGGTACTTGTTTAGTTGGAAGTTGGCAAGTGACAGGTGCGTTTGGAGATCGTTATTTGCAAATGGGTATGGTTTATTATTGATAATATCGAAAGTGCATAACAGGTTCATTATATATAAAAATCGATCGCAAATGGCTCGTCTGATTGTGATGAAACTTTGGTAAGTTGTTGTACAGTGCGTGCCGGAGAAGGTTCCTAAAATAAAAGACATTGCAATAGTTTTAAGTAAAAAGTTAAGGGAGAATACAAAGTTTTTTTTTGATAAATCTGAATTCATGATGAGCTTACACTTTTCCACAGATGACTAGAGGTTAGAGAAACAAATTCAACGAGAGGTGTAAAAGGACAGGAAACAATTATATAACAAACCATGTGTTAAAAAGGTGTCGAACAATAACACCCCTTTCCAGGAAGGGAAAAAACATCCCTGCTGTGTATCAGTTAGATGTTCTACCCTAAAATATTGTTCACAGTTCTGGCTCCAGATAAATAAAACGAACTCGTATATTTTCCACAAAGAATCCACTCAAATGTTCTGGCAGATATTTTGCATACAAATGACAGTTTGCGTCATTGACACACAAAAACATTCAATCATCCACAGCGGCCAGTTTGATCTAGTTTGAATAAAAATCTATCTCGAAAACTGTAAATGAATAGTAGGCTAAAAATATACTGCACAATTTTCGTGGTTTGGAACATTTTTAAGCATTTTAGTTAGAACTGTTAGTTACAATTAGTAGTTACAAAAACTACCTTTGTTTTGAAACTAAAACAAGGCTTACATTGACGCGATTGTTTTGGTCAGGAGATAGAATAGAATACTCTTTATTATGTACACCAAATATGTGAGATATATAATTATGTATATGAGATATATTCTTGACTCTTTCTAGTCGTAAAACTACACACATCAAAAGTGTCTAGGGATCAACATATATTTTTGCAATAACTTTTCTCCTGATTGATATTAATTAAAATTTTCTTTAAGGATTCATCAAATAAAGTGTTTTCGTTTGTCACAGTAACGATAAACCAAGTCACCTTTGCATTAATAAAGAAATTTGCCATTTTCCTAATAAAGGGATTTTTGACATTTGAACCACTAACACAAAAGTTCGAAAAAAAGACTGAAAACACAGTTTTCTTTAAAATTTTATTGGGTAACTTAAACAATTAATAATCCGTGTTTCTACCGCGAACACTAACAACACAAGAACATCGGTTTGGCATACTCAAAATGAGTTCATCCAAATCACGCTGTGGAATGGCCGCCCATGTTCGGTGCAACAACAAAAAAAGGTCTTCTTGCGACTGGATACCCTCCATATTCGGCAGAGCTCTTCTCTGTAGCATATCCCATGCATGCTCAATCGGGTTCAAGTCTGGCGACTGAGCAGGCCAGGGCAGGACATTGATGTTAGCTGCGGCGAGAGTCTGTCTTACAACTCTTGCGGTGTGCGGTCGTGCATTATCATGCATTAACTGAAATAAGGGACCGATTTGCACTTGTAGAGGAACGATGACGTCTGATACAATCGTCTCAGCATAAATTTGAGCGTTGAGGTTGCCTCTGATCCAAATCAACTCAGTTCTTCCGCCGATCCAAATACCCGCCCATACCATGATGGTTCCACCACTATAAGGATGGACTTCCTGGCAGGATTTTAATCGCTGTTGGCGTCCAGGGGTTCTCCAGTGTCGTATACGTCTTGTATCCGGTCTCATACCAAAACGAGACTCATCAGAAAAGCACACGAAACACCATTGTTCTTCTGCCCAATTTCTGTGTTCAAGAGCCCATTGATATCGAATCCTACGATTGTGCATTGCTATAGGTGGTACCCGTAGCGGTCTTCGGGAATGAAGGTTCACTTCATGCAAGCGGTTTCTGACTGTTTGGTCGCTAATTAAGTTCCCTGAAGAGTGATGAAGCCTCACGGCTAACATCATGGCGGTTATTGTTGGAGCTCTTCGAGTTATGATTTGAATGTATCGGTCTTGTCTCCGTGTGGTGCAGCGATACCGTCCTCCATGGCGCTCAGCCACGGTACCAGTGCTTCGGTAACGTGTCCAAAGTCGACTGATAACACTCTGACTTGTATTCAGAGCTAAAGCCACAGTACGTTGCCGGGAACCAGCTTCTATCATTCCCACGGGTCTGAGCATTTCTTCCCTGCTTAAATGACGTCGCCGCTCCATAATAACGTTGGTTTTAATCAGTAGTAGGGAAACAGTAGCACTAATAATGTCTTCAATGCGTTGTATGTTTTTATAGGGAAAATATTGACAGCTGATTTTCATCTTTTACTCGAATTTGATTCACAGTTCCTGATTCAAATTATGAAATACACCAAAAAGGATCCATATAAATTTATAAAATCATAAATTTATTACAAAGCCACATCTCAATCTCAAGAAATCCGCATAAAAATGCTTGATCCCTAGACACTTTTGATGTGTGTATGTTGATTTTTTCAACTCTCAATAATTATTAAGCCTCTAAAACATCACTATGATTTTCAGAAAACTTCTCCTAAAAATATAATTTATATTCACAAGATAGTACTGGCCTAACGGGTGCATTTGACTATCCCTGAACATTTTTCTTACATTTAGCAACAAAGGAGAAGGCAGGAAACTTGTCAAGAACAGGTGACTTGACTACCGTATTCATAATTTGAACAAAACTTTGCTTCACAAAAAATATTTTACTTTGATATTTTATTTGTCGCAGAGAGAGATTCACTCGTTTATGTTCTTCGCTTTGCTTGGAGACTACAATCCTCCTCCTCCCCATTTTGGGGTTCCTCCCCCTCAGAAAAGAGCATGGTGTGTTACAGAAATAATGTGACAAATATCTGTAAGATTTCAACTGCTTTAAATCACACTAATATTATAAAGGCGAAAGTTTGTGAGTGTGAGTTTGTGTGTGTGTTTATACATATGTTTGTTACTTCTACACGCTCAAACGGCTGGACCAATTTTGATAAACTTTTGTATGGAGGTAGCTGACACTCTTTTTTTGTTTTTTAGGATGGGAAATCATCAAATGAGGGGTCATTTGATGATTTCCCGCTCTAGGTGGAGCGGAAGGGAGTGTCAGACTCTTACTGACTAAAACCAATCCGTGTTCCTTCCTTAGCCCTTTATGTTCCGGAGTAGCGGTAACCCTTTCGGAAAATCCCGCTGCCCCGGCAGGCTTCGGCCCTGACGGGCCCCTCCTCTGATGCTGACATCTCTTTGAGGCGCGCGTGGAACACATACGCGCCGTCCGGCACGGGCCTGGTCCTGATCGGACGGCGAGCTACCCATTACTCGCTGTCCACAGGCCCGCGCCTACGGTGGCCGGGAGTCGTCACGCGGCTTCCGATGCCCGGAGCGTCTCCCGCGGCGGTTGGGACGTGAGGCTCTGTCCCTCTAGCTGACACCGTGGATTAACATATAAGCTACTTTTTATTTCGATATTCCCACGGGATCGATACTTATGCAGGTGAAACCGCGGGGCGCAGCTAGTAGTAACATAAATTGGACCACTTGTTTGGAAAAACTAAAATTGTAAGTAAAAGCTTTTCATATTTTAATAAAAATATATAAATGAAACTGGTTTTTATATTACTCTTTCGATTTAAATTACAGATTGGAATCTATAACCGAGTTTTTAGACTGACTGCCTCTAAACTAGATATTTCTTTACACATTTATTTTTTTTGTTTTTGCGTTATTGGTTTATCAGGCGACTGCGGACCATTCAGGTTGACGGCGAAAGCTGAATAGATTTTTGCTCTAGAATATTCTGAATTATCTGCCACGAATGGATTTCGCCCCGATACTGGGAACAGTAATAAACAGGTATTTCGAATTGCTTTTAAAGGTAAATTTTTCCTCGTAAAAGATATTTTGAGCACAACATAAGCTTCATAATACTTTATGATATTTCTATGCCTAAAAGGAAAGCCCTCTAAACACTTATTACAACGGCAAAAAACAAGATTTTCGTTTTTCATAAGAATCTTTTCTTCGCATTTTCAGTGAAGTGTTTTATCATATTTTATTAAATCCTTGTTATATTTCTAGAGAACTTGTTGCTAGTAAAGCGCCGGTTTCATGGGACGTTGGGAGCAGGTAAAACCCGAAACATCGTCTCCCGAATGACTTGACCTTTTACTTGAGCAGATTTTTCACTTCTATGTATGGTTCTGAATGTTTTAGGCTTCTTGCTGAGTGTCTGGATTGTCTGAAACGATAATATTGACACAAACTTGGAATTCGTAATCCTGTTGCGCAAAATTTTACTCGTCACAAGCAATATGTTTCTATTAGTTTGATTAAATGGAAACATTTCTCTTTTTCTAACAAATAACATTATTTTTCAATCTTTCTGTTCAGGAATGTGGGAAAATCACTTTGATTGAAATACTTTAACACCTTTTATAATTGAATTTCAAAACTTATTTTACCAAATCTGCCTGGTCCAATTCACATCCCCAGCTAAAATATTAATCCGACCTATGTTAAAACCTAAATTGATACCTATTTCAATGTCAGAAGCAGGCCCACAATCTCGGCTGTCCATCTCACTGATGGGAGTATCTAACAGAGGTGTCCAATCAGAAAGTTTCGCGAAATAAATTTTGGCTTCGCATGAAGTTTATATTTAACGAACAAAGCCCTATTGTTTTATATTTATGTATTGCCTTCCAAGACTAAAGGGCTCCGTAATTTAGCCCACCCTAAGGGACTGAACAAAACATTCAGGATGAGAGTGAACGGAATTTACCTGGGCGTTCTTCGTATAGGTATGGCTGGGATCAAAAGTGCTATTAGTTTGTTTTGCTTTTGTGCTTTTTGCGCTATTTGATTAAATGAATAAATCCGAAATAATATTCAGATCCGAATAAAATTTTCATTTCATTCAGATCTAAATATTATTTGATTTCAACGAAATGTTTATTTCATTCAGATGTATATATAATATTACGGATCTGTCTACGTTACGTTAGAAAAATGAGTAACCCATTGCAATAAATGTTATCTCTCTTGCAATGAACAAGAACCGTGCATCTCGCTTCTGACGTTTCATAAGGTCCCCATGTAGGTTTACGTGAAGTAAAATATTTTTATTGTTAATGTATGCCCAAAAACGTGGGAACAGACGAGACTATTTACGACGTCAATTATATTCTCCAAGACCCAATACAAAGTGCCAAAAATCGGGTTAAATCCACTGTTAAATTTCATGACGCAAAGGCAAATAATCATCAATTTCAATTACTTAGTCTGGAACACATTTTAGTATTTTTTTTCTTTTTCTTATCTCAAAATAAAGGGAGACATTGTTATCTCACCATCTTCAGACTACAAAAACAAGTATAGAAATGTCGACAGATTCTAATTCCGATAATAGCCTCAAAGAAACTTGGACATTAATCAAGATGGAATTGTTATTAATTACGTTAAACTTACATCTTTCTCGTAATTAGTATTACGTAATTGGATTGAGTTTCTCTTAAAATAATAAAATTGGAGTTAGTTCGCAAAGTCCCATTTTACAACATTAATTTTCACCATTTTAAAAGAAGTCCTAGAAAACGTCCGGCGACATCGTGGCACACTCAGGAAAAATGGCGGGATGACCTTGATGCCTACAGATAGGATTGGCTATTGTGGAATAGCACAAACAGAGAGGACTAGCAAGTAGATACGGGCAAAGGCCTCCCGCCTTTGCCCTGCAGTGGAATAACATAAGCTAAAAATAAAATAATAAAAATCCAAAAGAGACTGTTCGCGACTATACAAAATCAACCCGTTGTTTGCGACCTCATACCGATTTACATACACGCACGTAAATTTTCGAGACCAGACGAGGTCCGGTATCCAACATATGTGGACCCAAAGAGGTCCATAACTCGGTCGATAAAGCAATTTGTTGATAACGAGATTTCTTTAGGTAGAGTGATGCCTGAAATGAATATTTTTGTGATTAGGTTTGAGAAAAAAGTGTTAGTCAATTTGCTCTAAGTTTGTTGTTTGTAATTAACTAAACATAATTCAATGTAGCTTCTAAGCAATTTTCTGCTATTCCTATGTCACTGAACTGAACAGACAGCTGTGCTTCTGGGAAGTTGTTAGTTACTAGAATTTATAATTTTGACTTTCGAAAAGTGCTGATTCTCCGCCTAATCGAAATAAATGACTTTTGATTTTAATTTTGACTCTCAAAGTTCCATTGTATAGAACTAGAAAATAAACTATTAAACATTGAGAACTATTCTCAGAATTCGATCCGATTCACGTAGTTCTACACTTAGTAGGAACCTCACCGCCGGCGATTAACGTGAAGCGAGTAGAGCCAACAACGTAAAACGAGTTGGCGAGCAACGAGAGGTAAGTGCGCGACGGCGACGAGTGATTACTCACACTGGTATCCGTTAAACCAAGCGTGAGTCTCTCAGCGAGTGTTCTACCCGCCAGTACTCGCCAAGCGAGCGTCGCTTAGCGAGTACTCTCGTTGGTAGCCCTTGTCGCTGCGACAAACGAGTACCTACTCGCGGGCAGCGGTGTTAACAATCAACTATTATTACATACTAATATTATAAATACGAAAGTAACTGTGTGCATGGTAAATTTAGGAAGGGGATAGATGGCATCCTGGGGAAGGATATAGGCTACTTTTTGTCCCGATAGCACGATCTCCATGGTTTTCCGTCATTTTCCGACATCCATGTACGCGGTATAATAATATGTATGTCGGAAATATGTTGGTCTGTCGTTTGACTGATCGGGATGCCAGCGCCACCAGGTGGCGCTCGACGGAATCTAGCCGGAGTTCGTGCAACTCGACGAGAGCGTGCAGCGGTATGGCGGCTCTCTTGACCATTGGACATCGTGCAGACAACATGTGCTCAGAAACTGTCTCGCATTCCGTAGCTAATAGTGTCGTGTTACTCAGTGTGTGATTCGCTAGTGTGATTAATTTGTTCGTAAAATTATAATTTGATTTGAACTGCAAACGGTTTTTCTATTGCGCAATAATCAACAATACCCAGAGTACGCCCACAATAATTAAAATATGGCTAATGATAACGAGAGAAATGTAACTACAGATATAGATACACCTAGATAACGCAAAAGCCACTACTTCGCGTGCCCAGCTTACGTACAAAAATCGTAAGCCGCCACTTTCGCGCTGTCCTGTATACTGCTGACTGGGTGAGCGTGAGTGCTGTGCTGGCGTTAGGCCCCGGGGGTAGGGCTAAACGGGCGCCGCACGCACGGTAGTAAACAAATGGCACGCTTGGTTTTCATACAGATCGTGATACTTGCGTTATCTAGGTCTATCTATATCTGTGGATGTACCTTATCTGTCAAATACATATGTATCTATTTTACTTACACAGGGCCTACAATCTTTTGTACGTTTCTTGAGCGAAAAATCGTTGATAGCTAGTCGCTTTCTCGTGGGCGATGGGAGAGGAGTCTTAAATAGTAAAAAGATTAATCAATCAGCGAAAGCTACCAGCTGATTGATTGAAAAAATAGCATACCAAAGGCCCAATGCTAATATTGACGCAGAGGGAACCTAGATTACTGTTGATTGATTAAACCAGCAACAGGTGGAAAAGGGTTCTTTACAAGTTTTATTTTTGGCCTGGAAAATTATCTGCTTTGAAAAGTTAATTTTAAAATGTTTAATGAGGTTTTTGTTTGAAGTTTTGATTGGGACTTATTCAAATAAATTTTAATGAGAATTTTAAATTGAATTCATTGGCTTTACAATATGTAGTTTATTTCAATTATTTCAAATTATTTTTAAATTTCTAATTTCATGTGTTTTCGATCTGTGACTTTGTAAAGCTTTATTTTAAAGTTAGCCCTGTATTTAATCCAAAGACCTTCACTTATTTGATAGTCATAGCCCCATTTTTTCTTCAGCTTATCTAACTACGTTATCCTATCTTATATAGTTACTAATAATTCAGCTAAAAAGATTGTTTTATTGAACGCGCTAATCTGTGAAAGTTGTTCAGATAAAAAAAAAACTTCTTGCATTTGATAGGCCAATTCTAGGAATATTATAGCCTATCTAAAATCACGCTAGACTCGTAGGAGCTAAGCAAAAAGATAAAAAGTCAGAACGCTAAGCGAAAATTAAGTAACGGCACGGGTAGGCAATGCGATGCGAAGGTAGGTCGAAGCTAGCTCTTTTATTTTCATATAAATACACTACGCAATATTGATCAATGGATATACCAATTTTATAAACTTGATTAAGTACTGGATATCGCACAACACTAACAATATTGCTTTCCACTTTTAAAGTCCCATTGCTGAAAGACAGGCTGTTTAAAAAAAAATAGAGTACTGTCAATATTAACCGTTACAGCAACAGGGTTAAAATAAAAAGAGTTCGCGGTGAGTCCTCGGTGCTGCAAGTGACGAAGCCATAACAGGATGTCCAAACTAATTATTGCATGCTGGGGAAAACTGTAGACGAGTATTTCATAGACATTGTAGGGTTTTTCCATTGAAATTCCGAGGTTTTTCTAATTTGGAATGGTTTCTTGTATTTTTGTTTTGGGTGTCAGATTGCGTGCTACTCCCGACCCTTTAACGAGACCCCTCCGTGCCTTTGGTCCCGGCTGTCATTCGTGGATCTTTGACAGTCGTTACGGGTAGTCAGAAGCCCGAAAGTCTGACAACCAGTCTTACCCAGGGGTATCGTATTACCAGTAACTGGGTTGTGGAGGTCAGATGGGCAGTTGCTCCATGTAAAATACTGGTATCCAGCTGCATCCGGTTAGACTGGAAGTCGACCCCAACATAGTTGGGAAAAGGCTAGGCAGAAACTAATACTAAATATATCAATAAACCATATCTCAACAATACATAATGCTGCAAATTTTCCATCAGAGATCAGAAGCGATTAAACGCAGAAACTCCAAATAACACGTCGCGTACAATCGAGGACAGAATAGTTGTAGATGGCAAACTATTGGGGCACAGCTGAGCGTATATTACCTACTGTCATACCACGTTATTTACGACTGTGCTCAACTGTATCGCGCGCTTCGTTTGTGAGGGTCGCACACTGGAACACACGTGCTTTTACAGAAATGAGATGTGACATTATTGTGGTATTTTATTTATTTTTTCTTCATTATTAATAATTTCTTTTTTGCTTCAAAAAATGAATTAAAAGATTTATGAATTCATATTATAAAACCAAGGCACCACCCCGCATCTGTCTGTCTGACCGCGATAAACTAGAAAACTACTTAACGGGTTTTTATCCTGGTTGTACGTTCCCATGGGATAACTTCCCACCTCCACGCAGGCGAAGCCGCGGGAAAAAGCTAGTAAAACATAATTACCTAACTGGTTAAATGTGGGTGTACATGTATAATAGGCACTCTTTATATCTTCAGAAACTATAGATCGTGTTATATACATTAACATAACACCACGCATTTTTTCTCCAGAGGACTTGGCATAAGACAATGTACCTATGTTAGTATCGAGGGATGCTAACTGTACCAGGAATAAAGTATAAAATAATGTTTATTTATGAATAGCCTAATTATTATCGTCTGTATATTAATAACATTTTTAACCGACTTCAAAGAGGAGAAGGTTCTCAATTCGACTGTATGTTGTTAATAACTTCCTGTCACTAATATTTACATAGCAAGTAGTGCTATACGAATTTGTGTGGGGTAGTGAAAACTAAAACTGGAAGTGGGTTGTTTTTTTTTTGGATTTTTTTTTACATTCTTTGTCCCTTGGTTTTTCAGCAAAATCTGACGCCTACTGTCTTCTAAACTTAAATTAATGTTTGTCTCGTATTTCTTGCCAATAATTTTTAACGGACTCGCGGAGGTTGCATGTAAGCACCAAAAATAGGCTATAATCTCTACACCACGTACCTGTAGTACATTTGTGTTGAAATTTCTCAGTAGCAGCGCTTACTATGAATGTATGCCTTGTTTATGGCATTAAGTACACTCTCTGTTATTATATGGGGGCTTAAATAAATCTGGCGGAACGTATCTGCCTATTGTTTTTTTTTTTATTTTTTTTTTTTGACACAATATCTTTTTCTCTTTATAATGTTTTGTTGTGCCGTAACGTGTCAATCCGTGCGTGCTTACATTATAAAAAAAAAAAAACATTTACCTACAAACGTTACAAAATTAACTTATTTTGACAATGAGCTATATCATAATAGCAAAACGTTATTTCTTTGGCCTCGTCTGTGTAATAAAAACTGTTACATATTAAAAAAGCTATTAACCGCTATAAGCACGCTAAAAATAACGCATTCAAAACATTCCACACAGATTTCAGTTGTCGAAAATGAGTATCATTCAAACGTATATTCTCTTCAATAGCTCTTTGACTGGTACCAAATAGCACTTTGAGTTTCACTCGTCCCTTGTCGGGACGTGTGTCTGTCTGTTCAAGCACCTGAACCTTTGGACTGACCAGATCAAACGTGAAAATACGCGAGATATTACGTATCACGTTTAACTTCGCAGAATAGATGTCACAGTGTAGCGAGTAGTGGTATTTATTATTGTGTGTGCTGTTGTGCGAGGTCTTTGTTGAGATACTGGATCTTGTGCTTTATTGCTACTGAGCTGTGACTCTTCTATGATCAAGTAGAAGGATTTTTGACCGATTAGTACCTAAGCTTCCGTAGCCTGTTAATTATTTTAAGCATACCTACCAACAATAGGGGCTCTTAAAATTCATATAAAAAATGACATATCAGTAACCATGCAAATAACAGAGGGGCAATTCTAGTAATTTTAAGAATGTTTACAATCTGATCTCAGTCTCAATCTGTCAAAAATACTTCTAACTTCCCTAAATTTTGACAAGATTTTGACATTTTTCTGTCGAGAGGGAGTGTGATGCGGACGGCGAGTAATGGGTAGCTCGCCGTCCGATCAGGACCAGGCCCGTTCCGGACGGCGCGTATGTGTTCCACGCGCGCCTCATAGAGATGTCAGCATCAGAGGAGGGGCCCGTCAGAGCCGCAGCCTGTCGGGGCAGTGGGATTGTCCGAAAGGGTTACCGCTACCCCGGAACATAAAGGGCTAAGGAAGGAACACGGATGGGTTTTAGTCAGTAAGAGTCTGACACTCCCTTCCGCTCCACCCAGAGCGGGAGGGATCATTTGATGATATCACATACAAAAAAAAAAGGCATGCATGTCATTGACATGTTAATGTCAGAGACATGAGAGTACAATAACAAATCTGTCTACTATATGATATCGTAAAAAAATTACTAATAGGACTCAGGGTTGTAGGAGAAACTACGTCAAATTAATTTATAAACTTTAACCCCCTTACTAATAAACGTATAGCGTCTGTATAGTTACACAACGTTTTGTCTTTTTATTTCGAAAGTCAAATTACTGACGACTGAAACAGAGAAATTGCTGTGTGACTATTCATTTGATATAATACGTTTATTAGTAATTCAATGTATTTTCTCTCTGTCCAGTAAACTTTTATAATAATTTTTCATTTATTCATGTCTGAAGTTGTTTCTTGACAACTGACGCAGTTTCTTTTTTATATTCTAGTTAAAATATAAAACAACATAGAGCGTTTTTAGTCATCATCTCTCATCATTATTTAGCTTCGATAAGATTATGGCAAATATGAGCCATCTTCTCCTACTTAATCTTTGACCATCCACAAAATGACTGAGACACCTGTGTCGGCGTTTATTCCAACCCGCAGCGCAGTGGGAAGCTGCTCAAAAACTCGATTCAAAGACGCGATTCTTTTATACGAACAGCTTTGACGCTAAGCGTATGACACCGTTCCTAGAAAGTAGGGTCGTGTCAAAATATTTGATACTACAACCACATAAACGCGTGCAGTTTTCTAAGGAGCTCAAACAAGTGGAAGAAGGAAGGAAGAAGTGGAAGTGGTGGATGCTTTTCTTGGTTTTCTGTTAACCGAACTAGCAACTTAAAGAATTAAATTTTAATTCCAGAACGCTAATAATCAATTTTAAATTACTAAACTTGACTTATAAATAGATTCTTAAGCTAATTTTACCTTCTTTACTTCAATAATGTTAAAGATACAAGAGTCTTCATTTTTAACCGACTTCAAAAAAGGAGGTTCTGTATTCGTTCCGTATGTATATGAGTTTGTATGTCAGCGATTTTCTCGAAAACTAATAACCAATAATAAACGGTCTTTACATTATAGGAATCACAATTAATGCGTTTAGCGCTAATAATAAAACATCATTATTTCTTTGTCATCTTCAAGAGATTGACTGATAAACTACCAATTATTTTTTTCTTTTAGCGCTAAATGGTGATTTCTGGTTCATCTAACGATTAATTTAATCAATTAATTGCATTGAGCACGCGAATGAAAACGGGCACTAATTAAAACAGACACAAGACATGAAACAACCCAACAACTTGACCCGTTAACAGTGATGACTTAACATAAATAAAAAAGATTACCACCATATGAAATTTTAACACCACAGTCATCAGTCAGACATTATTATATTAGTATTATTACAATAATGTAATATTAATATAATAATGTCTAATATAATAATCTACGTCCTTTCCTACATCCTCATTCTTCATCTGTGTCACCGTCTACCATTTTGTGGTCTCACAAAGGGGCTTGACCCGTTAACAGTGATGACTTAATATTGATAAAAAGTATTACCACAGTAAAAATATCAACAACATCTGTCGCATCTGTGCCTTCCCTATTCTATACCGCCTACTTGCGTCAGCCATTTTGTGCTCTCACAAAGGCGGCGACGACGCATCGAACAATTAGGTCGGACAGCATGTAACTAGTGTTGCACGCACGACATACGATCTATTCGTGTGATCGTAACAAGGCTTTGACGGCTTAGCATGGAGTAGGTGACGCTGCAACCCGATCGCGATGGTCCACTTGTAATAAATATGAAGGTATGTAGGCTGAAGTGGGTTGGTTCAAAGGGAGTGTTCGGTAGAAGCATGGTGAAATATTTTAGGCTATGTGTAGCTGTGCGCCGTCGTGGTTTTCTTTTCCCGTACTGTGACATGTATGAGAAATAGGGACGAATGATTAACAGCGTATACAGGAGAATTTGGCTATCCATACCTACTTGAAACAGGACTTACCCTTCAGATTATCTTATTTGAGAATGTTTTGTTGTGAAAATATTTCGAAGAAGGAGAAAGAAAAGTGAAAGCTAAGGCACATGTAAAACCCCTTGGGAATAAAAAGTTCTATATTAATAATACCCAAGCTATTATTGTCATTCAAGATTATGTCTTGCCGAAGAAAATACATAATTATTTTCATGAAAATCACTTAAAACGACGGAAATTCCAAAAGTTTGACTCAGCAGGACTCATGACCTGATTCTTGATGCACCGTTACAGCAATAATAATTTAATTAGCATCATAAGCCAGCTCCCGGCGCCCCTTTCCTTACCCTTTCTTCTAAGATTTAGTTCCCCGAATTTCAATAATTTCCCCGTGAGCTCTTTCTCTGCTATCCAAAACAACAAAGCCGCGGAAATGAAGATGGTTCCTCCTTGATAATACTTCAGTGTTTAAGTTTGTTTTACATTGCATTTAAGGGACATTTATAGTGAGTGAAGAATTGGTTTTAGTCATACATAATGATGAACGGCAGTAAGTGCCTTTATTTTTTCACGCAGATCAATTAATGAGGTTGTCCCATATTGTTTTTTTTTATATATGTTTTTCTTTTGATGCGTCATGTTTGCCACAAATAAACGTATTTTCTTTCTTTCTTTCTTTCGTTCATACTTAACCGGCTATCCTCTGGTACCTTAAATTAAGTCCACTCCAGCCAAGGCATACAACTTAGCACCATTTGTTTTTTTTTAATTCTACTTTATGCGTTCCAGCCGGTCGATTCTGTAAAAATCTCTCTCTCTCTCACGCTCACGTCAAGGTCACATCAAGGTCACTTCATCTAAGTTTTCACGGTTAGATTTTTACAGGATACATCGACAGTATTCCACTACTGCTTATAGTAATATATTTGTCCCCTTCATAAGGCAGATGTCACATAGGACATGCCTGTTTTCTCACGATGTTTTCCTTCGCTGTTTTGAGAGCAGTGGAGATGAAATAATTTACACAAAGTAAATCGCCTGTCTGGGTTCGAACCTACGACCTACAACTCTTGTCGCGGCCGTTACCACATGGCCACCACTGCTTTACTGCACTGGTCTCGCGTGGTGGATTATGGCCCACTCCCTCTCACCGAGAGGAGGCCTGTGTCCCAGCAGGGGGAACATTATAGGCTGATTATGTTATGGGTAAAGGCCTCCTCTATTTCTTCAGCTCGTAGTGCACATATATCTATTTATCCAACGTTTCAAACATTTTCAGTCACAAAATAGCTTTCAAACCGCTCCACATTTTACATTTCCATTGCTTTTTATAATGAATATAGCAACTCTGTGGACTTCAAATTGGTGTATAAGTATGGCCGGCCCACGTCGGTACCTGTCTTGAATAATTTAAGCTCATTCTACCCGCAATTTGAGCATATTATAAAGACCAACGTCCGAAATTAGCCGCAGCCACAATGTCGACTTGAAAAAAAATGTTCTTAAGCAGGATGGTTTTAATTGGGACTTTGATTTTATTATTTTAAAGCGAGGGGAGCATATAAAATACCTTGGTGTATAAAATACCTTGTGTTTTTCATCAAAAATCAAGTTATTTCTATACTGAAAGCTATGATATGATTATGAAAACAACAACAATAAGCATAACCGTTTTAAAATCGCAAATTCGATAGTGAAATGGAATACAGAAAGGGAATCTTATCCGTCTCCCGAAAGATACGTGAAAGAAATCATACTTTAACATTTATTAATTTATTAACTCATCATCACTATCATTACATTAATTTATTAATTCAAAAGTGTGGCCATAATTACAGCTTTATTATTTACCATAACATATTCTGTACATCGTGATTTTTGTGAACATGTTTGAATCTAAATCTTGGTCTTCAATTGTCAGCATATTTTTTTTCTTTCACTGCCGTATGACCCTATTCATACCAAACCCATTGATTAAAAACACAATCCTACAAATATTAAAAACGCGAAAGTTTGTGTGGACGGATGGATGAATGTTTGTTACTCTTTCACGCAAAAACTAATGAACGGATTTTGATAAAACTTTACAGTAATATAGCTATTATATTCTTACGGGATCGAAATTTATGCGGGTGAAACCTCGGGCCACTGCTAGTATGCATCTATGTACAATGTGTACTTACGTATTGGTCCACAACAATGTCCACGGCAGGGTATTTTATTACAGATGGCAGATCATCAATCATTTATATTAATACCAATAAGTTGATACAGCTCACCGCGCCTCAAATTTATTTGTAAACTAGCTGCGCCCCGCAGTTTCACCAGCGTAAATGTCGATCCCGTGGGTATAAAAAGTAGCCCATATGTTAATCCACGGTGTCAGCTACCTCCATTTTTTTTTTTAATCAAAATTGGTCTAGCCCAGCCTTTTGAGCGTAAAGAAGTAACAAACATATAAACACACACATACACTCACAAACTTTCGCCTTTATAATATTAGCGTTATACAATTTTACGTTATATTATAATTACGTTGTAGGTATTATTTTCCAGAACGGATGAAATGCCCAAGGGTATCCTAAGCAGCCTGGGCTCTTGGTTTGGGTAGTTCCAAAAGGGATGGAAATGCCCTATAAGGTCGGCTTACCGAAAATGTATCTTTTCCACTAGGTACTCGAGGGATTGGTGTCCGCTTTGTAAATGGTCAGTTTTAGAAGATATTTATCAAGATAGATTTGTTTTACTTTTGTAGGTCGTCTGAAGATTTACCCCCTTACTAATAAACGTTGTATAGCGTCTGTATAGTTACACAACGCTTTGTCTTCCTCTTTCGAAAGTCAAATTACTGACGACTGAAAGAGAGAAATCGGTGTGTAACTATTCATCTGATATAATACGTTTATTAGTTAAGGGGGTTAAGGTTTTACGACTGTTGTCTATCATCTATGAATGAATGAATGAATTGCACCGATCCCAGCGTGGTTAAACCAGACTCGATTAATCGAATGAACCCCAAGATTCGCACTAGCTCCTGTAGCCTCATGTTCATGGTGCTACAGCGACCATTGCATATCAAGGAATAGACCGGGGGGCGCGGTAATGGTAGGGAAGACGTGCCCGTAGGATAGGTAAGGATTTAAGAGCCTACCGGATATGCATCCTAGAGCAAGCCTTGGACTAGTGGAGAGATGGGTAATTATTATATATGGATAGGCATCTTTTAACGACCTCGCCGCCATGTTGGTTCAGGTCGAGCTTCATCGGTGAGTCTTTTGGCAGGGCTCTACTGCTTTCTCTCTTCCTTTGTATGCCCTTGCTCTGCTGTGTTGCGTTAGATGTTGCTGTTTTCAATGTCGTCTTCGGATGTTGCTGTTTTCAATGTCGGCCCCGGAAGTTTCGCTACTATCCGTTTGATGAGGAAATAGAAAAGTATTCGTTTCAACAAAATGAATAACGATAGGTAATACGGAAAGTTGCGAAATAGAAATGGAAAACTGCCATTAGACTTAAAATACAATTTTTTAGGGTTCCGTACCCAAAGGGTAAAAACGTCTGTCTGTCACCAGGCTGTATCTCATGAACCGTGATAGCTAGACAGTTGAAATTTTCACAGAATGTGTATTTCTGTTGCTATAACAACAAATACTAAAAACAGAATAAAATAAATATTTAAGGGGGCTCCCATACCCCCGTTATTTTATATGTAGTGTTAAATATTGTATGGTGGTATGGAACCCTTCGTGTGCAAGTCCAACTCGCACTTTGCCGGTTTTTGAACGTTACCTGTCCAGCCCAGACTCCATCAAAGTCACGGCGGTGGAGTCCTGAAAGAGGGGATTTTTTTTTATTCATTTTTTTCCGACACAAATATTAAAATCCTTATAATGTAACCCTATGCTCAATTTAGGACACCAACACACTCCCGCGATGACAAAAGGCCATCTACACGGTTGCGTATATAGTGACAGCGACGCGTCCGCGGCTCGCCGGTAATCGATCGCACGCCATCAATCACCCGTGTCGCGTCGCACTGTTGCCAGAGACGGTTTTGTGCGTTTTATTAGCCACTGTCCATCTACTATAAATATTAGCATAGAATAATCATCTGTAGAACCCAAAGTCCAGAGAGCTGAGACAAGGAGTTAATCGCTTTCAAAGGTTTTCGGTAATGGCAATCCAATACATTTTTGACATTTCCATCATCGTTATGTTATCGCTGATATAATGTCACTTTATCTAGGCCCTCTGTTCCAAATGCCTTCTTAAGAGGGAAGCGGCAGGGTAGCCCGCGAAATTCAAATTTCCTTAATCTTCGTTCGCGATTTATTGGCCAAAAATGTAAACAAATCTGAATTAATGGAAAAATAACTTTTAATTCCTACACAATAAGGTTTACGCTACAACTTAAAAAAAAAAAATTGTTTCAATAGTGCTAGTCACTTTGAAATAAACTTAATAATCATTGAAGTAAAGTTGATATTTGTTTAACTTGAAATAGGGTAGGGATAAGCAGCACTGCGCACTTTTCCTATACGTTTTTGGCAATTTGCAGGTCAGTGTCATTGTTATTTCATGAAATGTCATTCAATAGGATTAATGAACTTATAGGGATGTATTGATGACATATTTGACTTGACATATTTTGATCGACATACAACTTGATACTGACCTGCAAATTGAAAAAAAAAACTTAAAAAAAAACAAATTCGTGGGCTGCCCTGGGTCTTCCCCCTTGATAACCTTAGTTCTCTGGCATAATATAGGTTCAGAACAGTCAGAGTTGGATTGCCACTTGCACGGTTGGTCATCGACAAAATTGACAACCCTTTTTTTTTTTTTTTGAGGATGGGAAATCATCCAATGACCCCTCCCGCTCTGGGTGGAGCGGAAGGGAGTGTCAGACTCTTACTGACTAAAACCCATCCGTGTTCCTTCCTTAGCCCTTTGTATTCCGGGGCAGCGGTAACCCTTTCGGACAATCCCGCTGCCCCGGCAGGCTTCGGCCCTGACGGGCCCCTCCTTCGATGCTGACATCTCTTTGAGGCGCGCGTGGAACACATACGCGCCGTCCGGCACGGGCCTGGTCCTGATCGGACGGCGAGCTACCCATTACTCGCCGTCCGCAGGCCCGCAAATTGACAACCCTTTGTTTTAGCTCGGGACACTAAAATCTCCCGAGCTAAAACAAAGGGTTGTCAATTTTGTCATGGTGGAGAGCAAAAGGTGATTATTACTATGGGCGATGCCATGACGCCGATGCAAGAACTAAAGCCGATATCAGACGCTTTACTCATGTAAATGTACATTTTTGGCTACCCCCAAATTCGCCCGCGAGGATGTCATAAGTCATACCACAGGAACGTGCTATCGGGACAAAATGTAGCTTAAGTCCTTCCCCAGAATGCTATCTGTCTCCTTATCAAATGTTATCGAAATCCGTCTAGTGCTTTAGGTGTGGAAACGTAACATACATAGAGATACATTCGAGTTTTTCATATTAGTATGGAAGTTTGGATGAACGATAATCTACTACTTTAATTTTATTTTTCGATCATTTAGCAGGTGATGAGAAGATGCCGAGTGGCGAAATCCAAAACCATTGGATTGATTCACTAATTAGTTAATCTTACGTTAGACGTTACACTTCGAGTAAAAGATGCCGAATGAAAAGTAAAAAATAACAAAAGTGAAGCTTCTGATATCGCTTTAAGTTCAGTAAAAAGTAGGTATAATATGTTTCGCTTCTTTACGGATTTTTTGTTCTATGCCATTGGGTATGAATATTAGTCATCGTGTGTGGACGGCCGACGGAGTGGGCGGCGATTATGTGGTGGTAAGTGTTATTGATTGAGTTTTGTGCTTATGTGGCTAAGTACTCTGGTACAGTTTCCATAATAAGTAGGTTTAGCTTGAAATAGACTGTCCCTTTTCAAATGCTGGAATAATCAAATCTGAAGCTATTATTATTTATTTATTTAATACTTCAAGTACATAAATGTACAGAGGCGGACTTAATGCCATAGGCATTTTCTACCAGTCAACCTTTGGGTGATGCAAAGACAAACAATGGTAGGTGCAATCATGAAAATTGAGGCAAGCGGCAATAGCTCAGCGATTCAATCGTAAAATGGCGACTAAGAGGTTTTACGTTTAATCCATACTTCTTACCCTGTCTTTTGCATTTTAAAGAAAATTCAAGCCTAATTGCTGTTAGAAAAGTAGATAAAATAGTTTACTTAAGAAAACTTTAAATAAAACATTTTACGTGAAAGTGTTTTTGTTAAATTCTTGAAAAAAGCCAAACATCGAAAATGTCAGCAGGTGATTATTGTCTGTGGTAACATAAAACAATTCAAACACTAGTACTGTAACCGGTTTTCTTTTTATTTTTAGCTAGTTTTGTCTGTCCATGTAAGTTATCACTGGCGAGAATACATCTCTTGTTCTGCTAACGATCGGCATAATATTATTACTTTATAACCCAACATTTATAAATAACCCTTTAATATCCACAGATGTTTCTCTAGCGTTACATATATTATTTCACATAACTACACACATCCAGTCGCAACAAGTATTTTGCTAGCCGTATTTTGCTTTCTGTTCTGTCGCGGAAATGGAAACCGCTATTTTAAGCACGGGAAGCTTTGCAACATTTGTTGTTGTTGCACATGATTTTCTCATAACTGAGGGTAATCAAAATTATACTAGGAATATGTAGAATATGTAGGTTCTCATGGAATATGTAAGTTCCTTAAGATAAATAATATTCCTCTTTATTTATAAACGTTGCTTAATGTAATGGTTAGCGAACTATATTAGGGTAAGGTTGCGACCATTGGACCAGCGCCTTGATTGGACCGCTTTGATTTCTCGGAAACGAATTGTAATAATAATTGTCCGTTATGACGAAACGCTGCGTATTCGACCCCGCACCCACCCCCTCAACCGCCAGTGTCGCCGTGAGCTTCCTTCGGGAAGAATGCACGTCGGTGTGTTTTAAGAGCTTCCTATATAAAATTTTCGCGACATACTTTACCGTGTAAGTACAGATTTATTCAGTTTTTCAATATGATTATTTCTAGTAGCCTAACATATCTATTTATTCAGCTAATTTACCAACCAAATGGTACATAAGATTAATATATATATTTTTATTTTTATTTTATTGTGATAGTAGCAAATTGCCATCAATGGACCAGTGCAAGGCTCCTTGATTGGACCGGTCCAATGAAGGCAACTTTTCGGTTTTAATTTTTTTTTGTTTTAGAATTGCAAAACGAGGCCAGTATTATAACTGGAATGAAGGAAGTATGAGTAAAAAAGAGGTCGGATTAAACGAAGCAAGCAGGATATATGGTGTACCAAAAGCGACATTAAAACGAAGATTGAAAATTTTAAAGCTAAAAACTATAATAGCCAATTCCTTAGTTAAGATTTTTAAAATGTTGCATTTCAACGATAAATTAAGACGTTGTGATTCTTCGTGATTCTTATTAATATTAAAGACTGTGTTTAATTTTGTATTACATTTTATTTTATTTCAATTTCCTTGGGCACCTTGAATGGACCAACAGAAAAAATATCCTAAGTCCAATCATAGCAACTAGGAGGTCCAATCAAAGAGACTGAGGTCCAAATAAGGGAACCATCACAAAATCAGTTTTTTCTGTTTTGTTCCTTTATGCTTCAAACAAAAAATCCGAAAACACACCTACGAGGACAGATGTATAAGACCTATAAAATTTAATAATCACTATTCCCTTAAATGTCATACTTCAGGTGCTATAACCGCTCAAAGTTAAGTGGTCCAATAATCGCAACCTTACCCTATGTTTGTTTGACGTTAAACGTATCTTAACATAAAGAAACGTTTATTAAAAAAACTTCATTATGTTTTAGTTTTCTAAACCGATCTTAAATTATCAATTCAGTAGTAATCGCAATAAAAAAGTAGGTATAATTAGGATTATAAGGAGTAATAAGGAGGCTTCAATTAATATACCATCGACATAGTAGCCGAGAAAATTAAAGGTAATTTCTGGGATATCGAGGTTGCCAGCGCTAATTATAACAACAAGGTGCCTTTGGCTTACCTATTTATATCAATTAAAATAAAATAAAGAAAATTTTTGTGTTTATGGCTCCTCCAGGAGCGAAGGCAAATTCCCGTAGTCATAAATCTAGTCACAATCTCATCTCAGCGACAATCGAATGTCAAAAAGTTGTCAAAAAAAGTAGGGAAATTAGAGGTGGTTTTGACAGATTGAGACTGAGATCAGAATGTGAACGTTCTTAAAATTACGGGAATTGCCCTTCTGAACTAGGTTATGTATTTTCAGTTGATAAAATGATGGATAAATTTCTCAGTAGCAGCCCGTAGTCTGGATTTGTGCCCGGTTTATGGCAAAAATCTTGCCGTAACTGGTGAAATCTGGGTATACCATTATATACATATATTATATTTATATATATACTAGCTGCGCCCCGCGGTTTCACCCGCGTAAGTTTCGATTTAGGGGTATGAAAAATAGATAGTAGCCGATTCTCAGACCTACTGATTAAACACAAAAAATTTCATCAAAATCGGTCAAGCCGTTTCGGAGGAGTATGGCAACGAAAACTGTGACACGAGAATTTTATATATTAGATTATATACTACTGGTAAAAACACGCGTGATGTTATGATAATAGTGTGTTCAATACAGGGTGAAAGTAAAGTGAAAACCTTTATTTTCTATCGTGAGTTATCCGAAGGGCATATAGGTATTATTTATAACAGTATAACTTCAAAGTATAACCGATTTCATCCCAATATAACCGAGCGAAGGTGTCAGTGGGGTGGTAATTAGAACGACGGTCGCATTGCACGGGTGACACGCGACGCGGTATGCCGTCCCGTTGCTTAGCAACCGAACGCTTTGAAGTGCACCCTAGCACCACAATATAGACAAGTACAGAAGGTCAGCCCCATACAACTAAAAAAATTCACGCTCTCATAGACGAGTACGTACGGCAATCTCAACCACAAATACACATGCCTCTAATTCGCAGAAATATAAGCAAGTATGCGATTTTTTACCAACCCGCACTGAGCCCGCGGACCAGACTAGACTGGCAATTCTCGTAATTTTAAGAACGTTCACAGTCTGATCTCAGTCTCAATCTGTCAAAAATATTTCCAATTTCCCTACATTTTTGACAAGTTTTTAACATTGATTGTCGCTGAGATTATAAGATGAGATTGCGACTAGATTTTGAACGTTTTTAATTGCGGGAATTGGCCTTCAGGTCTTAAACAAAAGCCTGTGGTCTGAATCTTTAGGTGCATTTTCGATCGTTGTATGGAGCTAGCCTTCTGCACCTATCTATTTTGTGCTAACACCCACTCTCACTCGCTCGATCCTCAGACGGAAGCGTTTTAGAGTTATTTTTCACGTGTTTAGTTTAATCAAGTGTGTTTTGAGTTTATAAAGACATAGGGGTGGGGGAGTTGATTAAATAAGGGATTTCATATACTTAGATTGAAGAACTCTTTGTATCAAGTTGGATCAGCTCAATTTTCAAACGTGATGGTACTCAAATAATTACGTATTTTAGATCAAAAGAGAACATGTAGGTAGATATTATAGTTCTGTAGTTAGTTCATAAGTCCAATTACTTCGCCGATTGTTATGCTTCTAACTGCATATTTACTGTCGATTACCTGGTCTCGTGGTGGCTGGTAGGGTCCCAGGTCGAGCAAAATGCTATAGAGTTTTTCCAATAGAAAGTAATAACCCCGTGCCTCGGAAAGCACGTCAAGCCGTTAGTCCTGCGCCTGATCTCTCTCCGGTCGTGTCGGATAACGTGCCATCCCATCGAACTTTGGGAGTAAGGGAAGAGAGAGTGCACTGTGTCTGCGCACATACTTGTGTACTATAATATCTCACTCGGTGAAGGCTAGTCTCCGTTGAGATTGGCCGCCGTGGCCGGAATACTGTCTGGAGGACTATTATTACAATCAATAATTTTATAGAAGACTAGCTGTTGCCCGCGACTTCGTCTGCGATCAAGACAAAAAATACGTGGCGCCATCTATTATCATAATAACGTTATTGTTGTTTTCCTCGGGAACAGCACTTTTTTTCGGGATGAAAGGTACCCTACGTCCGTTTCTGTACACCTGACAACGTATACGCAAAATTTCCGGATGATCGGTTCAGTGGTTTAGGGGTGAAAAGGTAACAAGCAAACAAATTTACTTTCGCATTTATAATATTAGTTAGGATATATATATATATATATATATATATAGTTAGGATTTACACCCTGAACGATGCTTCAGTCCTTGTCATTATATTTGCTATTGCCTTTAAGCAGGTAATCTTATACTGTATTTTAGCACATCATCATCCCGAAAACTTTTCCTAGAATCTTCAAATGAAACTTGAATGAGGAGTCTTCACTACCATCAGAAAGATCTAACATCAGCTCCATTATCTTTCCATAGGTGTAGGTGTAATGTGACCTAATTTCCAATAGACGAGCATCAAGCAACATCTTAACAAAACACATTGTGTCGACGATCGACGCTCGCAATTCATACATTATGCATTGACTGGTGGCTACCGTTTCCACGGCACCTGGGATAAGGGCCACCTGTGAGCGAGCAATGTACGTTGAAATGTGAGAAATTCCCATCGGCGATGCGATAAAGTGGGGCGGAGAATGGCTAGCAGGGTCGGGAATACTGCGTAGATGACTTTCATGGAGCATTTGTCCAGCAAACAGATGTGGTATGATCATCATTTGCAAAAATGCGGTTCTAAAAAATCCTATCTATGATGTTGCCAAATAATAATCCTTATTAATCCTAATAATCCGAAATCGTATGATTTTGGCAAAGGAATTCAAATAAATAATGTATAGATAAGAATTTTCAAATGAGATTGGTCTAATGACTAAAGCTTCGTACACACGGATGATTAAACAAATCCGGATTGTGCGACTCGATAAAGTGAAGCGCTTTACCAAATACTGTGTTAATACTTTGAGACTTTAAGGGAGAACTGAGTAGGATTGTCTGAATGTACAATGTGAAGACAACAATAGGACAATAAATAAAAACACTGGCAATACTAGTTCTTAAGAGTATTTTGGAACTATCAAATAAATCTTAGCGTCGAAATAAAAAAATAGGTGTTTTTTTCTAACAAATTAAATAGTAGTTATGGGCCGAGTATGGGATTTGCCAAACTGTGACTAGCTATAGTGGCTAAACTATTGGATACTAGCTGTTGCCCGCAACTTCGTCTGCGATCCAGGATAAAAAGTAGCCAGTGTCCTTCTCCAGGTCATGGTCAACCCATGTGCCAAATTTTATCCAAATCCGTTCAGCCGATTTATAAATGCGAAAGTAAGTTTGTTTGTTACCTTTTCACGCCTAAACTACAACACCGATCATCCTGAAATTTTGCGTATACGTTGTCAGGTCACGTACATAAAAGCACATAGGGTACCTTTCATCAAGAAAAAAAAGTGCTGTTCCCGAGGAAAAAGCAATACACGTGGTGCCATCTATTATCATAATAACGTTATACGTTAGGCGTGAAAAGGTAACAAACAAACAAACTTACTTTCGCATTTATAATATTAGTTAGGAAGTTAGGATACGCAGTTAAATTTATCGTAGAATTATCGTTTCTACCTTGCATAATTTCTTAACCCAAATGTAGGTTCAGTCATACTTAATAGCCGATTGCTGAAAATTGCCTCTTCCAATAATTATATTATATCCCAAGATGTCTCCTTTCATTTATTTTTCACTTCGTTCATTTTTGAGGTTTGCCAGATTCATTTCCAACAACGTCAGAAGATTTTGAATCGTTCCCTGTCATTCATTGGTATTAAATAGATCTTCATCAGTTTCAATAGCGTTTTCCAAAAAATCTATTAACATTTAAATGCTACAACAGGAAAATAAATAAAAAAAACTTTGCTGGCGTCAGATTTCCGGCTAAATTAAACTGCCGAGTACCACCGATTCGTTCAATCATTTTTCACGTAAAATATTCACATTACTATGCCCCGTCGAGTTCTGTGTAACAATATTATAATTAATTAACCAGATACCGTATGACTGATGTCCTGTGAACGTGAAATTAAAACATATTTAATTCGTATTGACACTGGCTGTCGACAATTTATATACGCTTTGTAATTAATAAAGTTGCTATTTAAATATTAATAATGAACTGCCAGTCACAGATCGGCTCGCTGAAAGATTGGAAAAAGAAATGAGTACTGTTTAATTATTATATTTCATTTTTGACTAATATTTACTGGGTTATTCTGACTTTTGATATATGACATATTTGACCTATCGCAATATACGGGGCTTAGGCCTCTTTAGGCGAATTTCACCCCTGGAACAGCGTTTAAGAACTGCTGCCAGTGTCAATATTCTGACGCTGACATCAGTCTCTTGAACGCGGTTAAAATTTTCTGATCGCGTTTAGTCTCATTGGTGTAATTCACCCTGAGTAGTTGCGCCACAATATTTGGCTTGGCCTTTCGCATCCAGTGTGTCTACTACAGCCTTTTTCAAGACGAATATAAAAAATCGTTTAAAGAAGAGGATAGATTTTATAGATTTGCTTTATTTTTTCTAGCAGAATCGATTGGTCTATTTAGTCTGTAATGTTCTACTGCTGGGCAAAGGGAGGCCTTTACCTTTGGCAATGCGGGCCTGTCCTTTGGGTAGGAGCCAAGTTCGTCCCTCCTTCACCTTGGCCTGTCGCGATGTCGTCTAGCATTTAATGGGATCGAATAAGTGGTTATTTTAGCCCACAGATCATCTGACATGCGGCAGACATGTCCGGCCCAATTTCTAGCAGAATATACAAGAATTTTATTTCTACGAATATTATTTGTTTTTGCAACTACTATTGTCTTTTGGTGCATCTTTAAATCTTGACCGAGACTGTTTTACTCCAAAGTTAGATAAACGCCTACGTTTCTCCACAGCATCATATCACGTATCCTCATCGTTATCACATACCACGTTAGGTATAAAAACAAAATAAATAAAAATAAAAAAGCAGTAGGTATGTTTTATATAAAAAAGCACACAAAAAAGAAACTATACTAACTAACTTTCTAAATTAACTACAATTTCTTCAATTCTGTAGGTAATATGTAAAGTTAAACTAAACTTCTGCGCTTCTTCTTCTGAACTGGTATAAAAACGAAGGTTTCTTAATATAAGAACCCCTCGTTAGGTATACTTAGGCATACCTGTCACATAATATTATTATAACAGGAGCACCTATATTTATTCCACACACATATCTAAACTGATGACAAACAAATTGAATGCTAGCACCAACAAAGGTATGCGACATCGTTCATCAATTACCCGATGCGAATTTAATAAAATAACGTCGATACGGTTGCTCGTCGCTGCTAATGATATTAGGTAATTACGGCTCGAGGGTTGGCCCCCATTTTGATATTGCTTTTAATATTTTCTCCAACAGTGACAACCCTGATTCGGTCACTTGAAACTGACACGGATCTGGGTGATTAGATGGCTGTTGAAGATAGCTTTGTGTTGTTAAGATATTATGTCATTGAAGTTCATTTATGAAATTTACAGATTGTGAATGATGAAGAATCATTACATAGAAGCTTATAATGCCTAAGGGCGGATTTTACCAAAGTCAGATATATTTTATCCGTGGAATAAAATTGACATCTGACAGTTCTAGTATGGAAAAAATTACACAAATTCAAAATTTATTCTCACTTCAATTTGGTGAAATTCAACAATACAATAAGTTGGTGTAGAAGCTGACCTATGAATCAAAGGGGATCTTGATCTTGACCTACAAGGTGGAAACTGCAATAGGTACGACAATTAATGAAAATTCGTCTATCTCAAACTCAAACTCAAAACTCAAAGCATTTATTTCAATTAAAACATTTACAGGCACTTTTGAATTGTCAATAAGTCGGTCAGTCAGAAAATATGAAGCTAGTTGCCCATTCCAAAGCGTAGGTACCTATGGAGAAGAACGGGCAGGAAACTCCATGGACACTCTTTTAAATTATATTTTACAAAAATATTAGTTACATCATTAATGTTGAATTTATAATTATATGTGTGTACGGTCCAACCGTACAATTCATATATTTTTATGTAAAATAAGCAGTCTTTTCGCGTTCGGTCTTCGCCGCGTGTACTCATTATCATAATGTCGTAGCACTTCGATATCCTAAAATCATCCTATCATTACTGATCAATGTGCCAATTTGCTATAGCATTATTAAATCAATAAAATTATAATTATAAATTCTATCACATTTTATCATTTATAGTTGTCCCGTACAATGCGAGAACGATGTAAAAAAAAATACGTACCTATGCGTTAAAAGTGTCCAGAGTACAGCAAATAGTACTTAACAAAACAATAAACCAAAAATAAAATAATTAAAAATAAGCCAAGGCAGCTAAGTAATTACCAGCCCCAAAACTGACTGCGCCCGTTCAGGAACATGACGCATAGATCAGCACTATTCAGCTCAACTATTTTGAAGGGAGCTAAATGATCCAACACACACGCCACCGTCAGCGAGACATTTGTGTGAGCATGACATACTATCAGCCGCCAGGGCACATTCAATTCCATGAAAGATATTATTATCATTACCCGGTAAATGGTAGCACTACAGTACATAGAACTCACATCTGTGCTATACAATTATACAATGTAAAGGAAATTGAGTTTATACAATGCAAAGATAGTCTTACAATCTTCAGCAGCCCCAACAGTATTTTCAAGTGTTAATTAATTAGTTGTGGTTGTGAAGCAAGACCATCGGTTCATCACATTACTCTTCAGTTGTTAGAAAAAAAAAACTTTTTAATTTCGCCTTTGATAGTTCTAAATTACTATTAAGCATTAAAATATCCAGTGTTTTAATTTATTGTCGTATTTTTCTGTTCAGTCTCCACATTGTTTAAGTCATAATTTTTTTTTACACTTTTTTGTAATATTGACCTGATATTAGAGTATGTAGTAGAATCCCTGATAGTTGATCTAAGTATGAGTGGTTCTGCATGTAAGGAGTATACGACAACATGTATCACCTTTTTGAAGACGTTAGATTCGTCGTTACACAAGATATTGATAAATAAAAACATTATTATAATTCGCAATTTCACGTTTCACTAATGAGATTCAAGCCACCAATTACGTTCGCAAACATAGAGGGGTCTGCAATCATTAGACGTCGGAATTTTTACGATATAATTTAGTTCTGATGTAATAAAAAAATTCCTCATTAATTTCGTAATGTAACATCGGGGGCGCTTATTATGATAAGTACTTAATTTTTATTACCAGTGATCTTGGAAGCTTATGTTTCTATCACCTTAAGTTTGTAGACGACAAAATTCTGTTAATTACAAGCTCATCTGTACAGGAGGTTGTAACATAATATCACACCTGTATTTATGCGCGTTAATAAATATACTTACTACGAGATATTCTCTCGTAATTTAATTGAAGAAAAACTTAAAAGACTATGCTAATAAATAATAATACAGTACCCATCTCACCAAAACGGCAAAAACGAATATCTCTTCACCTAAAGTAAGCAACTCCATAATGGTTTTAAAACCGCCCTATAGCCGCCCAAAGCATAAAACACTCGCTAATTCCCGCTAAAACAATTATCACAGCGAAATAATTTCGTCACAAATCAATTGACGAAGAAGATCACGGCACGAGGAGATTTGTTTAACACGGCGCGGGGGGAGATGAGGGAAACAAAGAAAGGCCCGTAAAGGGCGGGCGGGGGCGAAGCTTCAGGCAACCGGCAGTGCTTGCCGAGCAGTCGGCAAAAACGGACGCGTCACACCGCCCCGACGCTCCCCGCCATACGCTCGCGATATCAAGTGTTTGTGTTTATCAATTTTCATAAAATAATACCTATTCGAATAAAGAATATACAATAGTGACGTCATTGTTGCGATGTTTTGTTTCCCAATCACGTGGTTGCTTGTTGTGTTGCACGCGAAAGCGGCCGGCTTGTCAGTTACATTAAACGGTGAGAGGATCTTTCTTAAATTTATTTAATAATTGCTTTATTGTAAATTTGTTATATTAAATAAGTAAGTCTCATGCAAATGCCACCAGAATTTAGTGGTCGCAGAATTTCTGAATAGACACCGGTTTTCAGGTTAACGTGTAGGTACACTGAAAACGGGAAGCTTACATCGGCTTGATATTCTGATTTCTATATCGAAATACAAATACACCAGGAAAATGTATTCTGGGAAAGATTTTACCTGATAGTAATGGAAGCGTTTCATGAAAACAAATATTTTGGTGGAGACACAGTCAGATGTAAACACAAAGCGGAATTCAATAACGATTTTCTTCTGAATTTCGCTGTGAGAAACACATTTGCATTTCGTATGGCTGTACTTATTTTATGTATAACTTTGGTAGCATTATATAGTTTGTAAGACAAACCTTAGCAATTCAATTATGATGAGACGAATAATAATGTACTGAATCGTATATATAGCAGTCAATTTTCCGGAAAATTCACAATATGTGTACTTGTTTATTTTCTCTATTTTGTACTTATAAAAAATGGTTTCAAAATATCAACCAACAAAATACGAACGAAGAGTTCGATGCTTAAGGGTATTTTTGTTTTTGTAAGTATATTTAGTCGCTTAATTTAGTACCTAGTGTAAATAGTTAGTTATCTATACAATCAAGGGTCAGTGGGTCGTCTTAGGGGCGAATTTAATCATTCTTATACTTAGGGTAAAAATTTACCGTTATTACAAAAATCTATATCTATCTTCTATCTATACATATAATAAATCTGTAGACGAGACGTTTCTGTACATTGAAAATATTTACAAAAAAAATAGTTGGGGTGTTAAAGGATAACCAACAGATGCCATTTCATCAATTTTTGGAATTTTTGTCTGTTTGTCGGTTTGTCTGTTTGTCTGTTTGGATGTGACAGATTATTGATTTGAACAGGGTCAACGTAAAAAGTACCAAACCAATACGGTTACTTTTTATACTCAAATATGGTGTAGAACTCGGAGCAGTGATTAGTTTTTATTTCATCGCAATCGGTTCACTCTATCAAAAGATATAATCAATTTAAAGTATTCTAGAACAACTTTTTACGTTTTTTAGTAACACGTAACGACATCTATTGGCGCGATATAGTACCTACTAACGAAAACATAATTTATTGTTGTTGTGATGTGAATAATCACGTCCTATTATTTTATGCTTACTTAAATGACGAAATAACACAGATACCTACTTATGTCTATGTTATTTTAAAAAGTAATGGTAATGATTATAATATTAAACAAAATCGCTTTCCATTGATGGTTTATTTAGTGGCGCCTGTGGCGCTAAAATAATTTTAAACAAAAAGTGAGGATAATGTAAGATAAAAATTAATGTGGTGTTATGAGCGATAGAGAAGTTAGATAATTATTGATATAGAAAGTTGAGTAACGCAGAGCGTTTTTTAACGAAGTTCTTATTTGTAGCTTGCGGTAGGAGTTCTAAGGGAGAAATCGTCAAATAACGAAAAAGCGTTATGCCTCATTTTTCAAAGTAAAGAGAGAGAGAGAGCTATTTTTCATGGTTTCCGAGGATCCTGACCCCGGTAAGTGAGGTCATGAAGAAAATCAAAGATGGCGGTTGCCTAAATTTTTCGTCATGGGTGTCGTTTTCATGGTTTTCGAGGGTGCTGAAGTCGATAGTCAGGTCAAAATGAAAATCCAAGATGGTGGGGTGGCTGCAATTTTTTTTTATCATGTTTGTCGTTTTCATAGTTTTTGAGGGTGCTAAAGTCGATAGGTCAAAATGAAAACCCAAGATGGCGGCTCCATTTTTTTTAAATGTTTTGTCATGGGTGTCGTTTTGATAGTTTTCGAGGGTGCTGAAGCCGATAGTCAGGTCAAAATGAAAATCCAAGATGGCGGCTGCAATTTTGTTTTGATTTTTTGTCATGGATGTCGTTTTCATAGATATCAAAGGTGCTGAAGCCGATAGGCAGGTCAAAACGAAAATCCAAGACGGAGGTTGCAATTTTTTTTATGGGTTTCGTTTTATTGGTTTTTGAGAGTGCTGAAGCCAATAGTGAGGTTAAAATGAAACTGTAACGGCTTACCCACCATCGATTGGCCCATGAACCGTTGGTGAACATTATCTTTAAACCATTAACTTTTTTCCAAAGGACTTTTCACCCACGAACGTTTTGCCAATCTACGTCAGTGAATGCTTTACCCACAGAATGTTTTGACCAATAACTTTTCACCCAAAGAACAAGGCCAACAGACCCCGGGAAAGATGAAAGTAAAATAATAATAAGACGTAGTCCTTTATTTATGTGAAAAGGGTAGAAAGTAACCTAACCAAGCCTAACCTCGGGGTGCCCTTCGCTCGCTTTGCTCGCTCACTTGAGCCGCCATCATCCCTTCGAACCCTACCTGTCCGAGTCGGGGTGCCCCAAGTCCCGAGCTCGCTTCGCTCGCCCTTGCATCCTTAGTTCTATTTGACATGGGTCAAATGTTCTTTGGGTGAAAAGTTATTGGTCAAAACATTCTGTTGGTTAAGCATTCACTGACGTAGAGTTCTGTTGGGGAAACGTTCGTGGGTCACAAGTCCTTTGGATGAAAAGTTAATGGTGTTGACCAACGGTTCATGGACCAATCGACTGTTGGTAAACCGTTTCAGTACTGGTTAAAATGAAAGTCCAAGATGGCGGCTGCAAATCGAAAAATTGGTAGTGTGTATCGTTTTCATGGTTTTCGAGAGTGCTGAAGCCGATTGTGACGTCAAAATGAAAATCGAAGATGGCGGCTGCAATTTTCTTTTTCTTTTTTTATCATGTGTATCGTTTTCATGGTTTTCAATGTAAGTTTATATTGAATACACGACTTTGTGTGAAATAAAATAAAATACAACCGACTTAAAAACACACTTCAAAGTGCAATAGACCTTTGGTTTCAGAAGTCTGTAATTTCTTGCCAACGCGCAACGTCTTCCCAAACTAAGGTTATTTTGCACTTTCTAGGGTTTTTTATGGAAGTCGGCTATTTTTTTTTGTAATTATCTTTATAATTTTTTTTCTGGTTTTCGGCAGTATAAGGTCTAAATCAAAATCATGTCTAAAGTTTTCATGGGTTTCATCTTCGTAGTTTAAATGGCGGCCGGTGTCAAATATAACCAAAGTTTAATGGGTTGCTTTATACACGGGCAACTTTATGTAGAAGCTCTTACCATTAATGTATTCTTCCTTTTATCATCTAGATATCTCGATGCTTTATATGGCATAATATTGGTAAATATATATGATATCTTCAATACCAAGTTAAGAAATTCTAAATTTAGCACAGAGATGAAACCAAGACTTAGAAAAACTAACTTCATTCTTCACCTAGGTACTAATCTCAGATAGATAAGAAATTCTAAATTTAGCACAGAGAAGAAACCAAGACTTAGAAAAACTAACTTCAAACTTCACCTAGGTACTAATCTCAGATATACTTTAGATAAAATGGTGATATGATTTTACAAGTTGGTATTCTAAGACAGACGCAAAATAAAAAAAATATTTTGCGTCTGTCTTAGAATACCATTAATGGACATAATTATGGCTGTTTGGTTAGATAATCAGCCTCGAGCAGGCGCTTTTATTTTAATTTATTCTCAAAAATCAAAGTGACACTTCGTCGCATTGTCATTATGAACCATGAAGACGCAGTGATTGCAGTCGAAAGGGCCGTGGTAGCGAACATTACCTGTTGTTTTCCGACATCCACGCGAACGAAGTCGCGGGCACAGCTAGTTACAAAATAAAAATGTCTTATGTTATGGTAGAGCAGCTGCTGTATGTAGAATTATATTTTAAAGTGTTACTGTTGCTCCTGGTTTTAGTCACATTAAAGGACAACTAGTAAAATACATAACACTAATATTATAAAGGCGAAAGTTTGTGTTTGTGTTTATATGTTTGTTACTTCTTCACGCTCAAACGGCTGGACCAATTTTGATCAAATTTTGTATGGAGGTAGCTGACACCTTGGATTAACATATAGGCTATTTTATATCTCGATATTCCTAAAGGATCGACACTTATGCGGGTGAAACTGCGGGCGCAGCTAGTAATAATATTATGTAATTGTGTGTTGTACCTATTGTGTAAAAGGTATTCCGTGTTAATCTAAGAAATGGCCGATCTACTTATATATATGTGCCATAATACACCTATATATGTGCCATAATTCACCCAAACGCGTGGTCTAGTTACAACATCTCTTCAAACTGTTTTATTGGGCAAGGAGATGTTTACAAAAAGGCCATAGTCTTCCTACATTATGAAAATGCTCTGTTAATCTAATAAGTTGTAAATAAAAATCGAGATTAATTTGTGTCTAAAAAATCAAATTTACTTTTTAGGGTTCCGTACCCGAAGGGTAAAAACGGGACGCTATTTCTAAGACTCCACTGTCCGTCTCTCCGTCGGTCACCAGGGTGTATCTTATGAACCGTGATAGCTAGACAGTTGAAATTTACACAGGATCTGTATTTCTGTTGCTGCTACAACAAAAAATACTAAAAACAGAATAAAATAAATATTTAAGGGGGGTTCCTATACAAAAAACGTGATTTTTTGCCGTTATTTTATATGTAGTGATAAAAATATTGAATGGTGGTACGGCACCCTTCGTGTGCGAGTCCAACTCAACTTTTTGTTAATCATTGCAGAACCCTCAATTTCTAAGTAATGTGCTTATAATTTATGAGTATCATAGAGTATCCTATCCATATATTTATTTAGCCTGTAATATCCTACTGCTGAGCCTGCTGGCCAGTCCTTTCGTTAGGAATCAAGTTCGTTTCTGTATTTTTGTCTTGGTCTGCCACGATGTCGGCTACCCAATCAATGGTTCTTTTAGCCCACAGTTCATCTGACATACAGCAGACATATCGGGTCCAATCCTACTTCAGATTGTTTAAAAGTATCGTATAAGTACAGAAAAATAATAACGTTTTTTTTCACTTGACACTTTTGCGTAATGGAAACTCACTACTGGAGCGCAGACTCTTGCTACCATATATTATAAAAAAAAAAACAATAATAAATAGTTTTTTTTATGAAAACAATTTTCATTGCAGATATTATTATAAAACACCTGTTATGTCTTTTTTAATAGGTACATATAATTATACATATTTTTTTACACAATTTTCACTGATAATGTGAATCTGTCTTTTTATTTAGCACCCACGACAAAATCATGGGTTATGAGAAATATTAAATCGATTACGTGCTTTTCATTTCAAAATAATGGAAATCAAAGCGAAGCCGAATGAGACTGTTGGCGAAGAAATGTTTACGAGCCATGAATAAATGTATCAGAATAACATTTACTTAAATATTAATGTAATGGATAACAAACATTATAGGTAATAGGCGACAAACAGACTTAATAGTTATTGAATAAAATAAATGTCTAGCTCTTTGAAAACATGTTTGTTTTCAATAAACATACGGGTTCCAATACAAAATTGGTACGTAAAGTAAATACACCATATTTGCACCGATATTAAATTTGATT
This sequence comes from Gortyna flavago, assembly GCA_963669345.1. NCBI lineage: Eukaryota > Metazoa > Arthropoda > Insecta > Lepidoptera > Noctuidae > Gortyna > Gortyna flavago. The sequence continues at coordinate 16,874,255 of OY770129.1, forward strand.
GACCCTTCTGTTTGCTTTCACATAAACCGGTTTATCGATACGTTTTAACAAACATGAATTCGATACATTAGTTTACATAGCTAAGCATTGAAATATGTTTGCAATCAAATGGCAGTCGCATTGGTTAAATAAACCATTAAAAAGGCCGAACCACTGTTCGGAGTAAACGCACATAGTAATAAGGTGAATGCGCAGTGGTAGACCGCGAAATTCAAATTTTCTTGCGTTTTTTGTAATTTACAGGTCAGTTTCAGGTTGTATCTTGATCAAAATTTGATTCACGACTGTAACAGGTACGTATTTACATTTACATTTTACGTATTTACGGATTTACATTTTTCTAAGTTAGATTTGTACCATAAGCACTTTTCCATAAGAGATTTCTTATTATGGTACAAATCTAACTTAGAAAGATGTACTAATGATTCTAATGATTATAATTATTATAATTATGTAAATACGTACCTGTTACAGTCGCGAATCAAATTTTGATCAAAGTATTCGGAACTTTGAGTTACAAGTACCTATAATAAATTATAATGAGCTTGGGACGTTATCTAATCCATACTAATATTATAAATTCGAAAGTAACTCTGTGTGTCTGTCTGTCTGTATGTTATCTTTTCACGCCTAAACCACTGAACGGATTTCGATAAAATTTGGCAACGAGACATAGGATAGTTTTTATCGACATACTTCGCGGAGGAAGTCGCGGGCGGAAGCTAGTTACATATAAAGAGAAAAGATTTCTTTTTGTATATTTGTTTGTTACGCTTTCACGCTAAAACGGCTGAACGTATTTCTATGAAATTTGGCAGATAGATAGACTATGACCTGAATTAAGACATACTTTTTATCTCGATACTCCCATGTAATCGCGACTTATGCGGGAGAAACCGCGGGGCGCAGCTAGTTACCTATAACAAGCCTCTCATTTCAGACAAAATAATCAACCAAACCGAACACTGTAAGGTAAACAGCCCAATTCATCATCTAACATCTGCAGAGTTATTCTGAATTACAAACATATTGTCTTGATTCAGGTTTCAATTAGGCCATAATTAGTCTCCAGCCACACAACACTACTCAATTAAGTATGTCTGACTGTTCTACCAGGTATACAATTATCTGATGCCCGCTAATTAGTAGGTGTAGAATGTACGCATCTCCCAATTATTGTGGTGAATAGGAGTCTAACCAGACACCACGCTAATTTCCAGTGAGCCTACGTAAGGCTCAGAAGAAAAAACCTTGTCACAGTAACAAAAGTCGTCTAAGAGCGTTTACCACGTACGGCATTTCATTCAAACTTTCAAGCCGTTGTTTTTTGAAATCAACAAACCGATTTTAATGAAACATCGTACGCTCAGGATACAAAGGTCTAAAAATTTTGTAAAGATCCACAGAATCCACAGAACAACCGCGGCAAGCTTAGCTTAACCTGATCGATCGACCTGTACGGCTTTCATTATTTAGCCACGGGCCCCTCAACAGTGCAATACCTATGCAACTATTTTTTTAATAACTGACGAAAAATTTACGCAAGGGTTTCGGAATCATCATCATGTACAATAATTCATGGGAACAGGTTTGGCGTCGCTGTCCCTACCACCCTGTAGATAGATGCAGCGGAATACCTTTTATTTGAGATGCACCCAAATAACTTGAGACACTGCAATTAATAAAATACAAGATAATTCACTAATTTCGGTAACAGTGAGTCCACAAAAAGACCAATCATGTTTGTTTTTTGACTTTTGCCCTGAAATTTGAACCAAAGAAAGTTGCCGAGACTGTAGCTAGAGTCATGCTATCTTAACTTTTTCTTAATAACTCTCAGTGAATGAAAAACTGTTCCAGTACGTATCTACGTGCTTATAAACAACAAAATATTCATGCAACAATCTTGACTGAGTCCGTACAGTCTGCGCTCACTTGATACAATGCACAACTTAGCACAGAACCAGGTAAATGCATCTAATCAAAAGACTAAGATAGGAGCGAACAACTCTCTCCGCCTTTACAGTCATCTCAGATAAATATCTTTATGTCATACCGGTTTCTCTTGTTAAAATGTATTGTTCTCATTTTCTCAGTAGTACCTACCTGCAACAGTGTCTTCATATTAAATCTTGTATACACTGTTCTGAAGTTGATTAGTGGGAGTATTCTGGATTAAACTATTCTGTGTGGGTCGTAAAAGTAAGGAGCAGAGTTTCAGGACAAGATATTGAAATATTATTCAGTAGTAATGCGTAATACACGGTAACAGTAGCAGTGGTGGGCTAGTAGAAACGGCCCCGACTTTAGGTCATAGGTTCGAACTCAGACAGGGACTTTGTGTAAATTATTCCATCACCACTGCTCTCAAAACGGTGAAGGAAAATGTCATGAGGAAACAATGTCTTAGAACAGAAAATTCGAAAACATGTGACATCTACCAACCCGTACTGGGCCCGTGATGGATTACTGCCCACTCCCTCTCACAGAGAGGAGCCCTGTGTCCCAGCAGTGGGATCATAAATAAATGGGTGCGAGGTGGCTGAATATAAGTGATTTAATACTCGTTAACTTGTTTACCAGAATCGCAGCGTCCAAAATCAATCGACTACGTCAAGCACATCTGAAGGCCAATTCCCGTAATTACAAACGTTCAAAATCTAGTCGCAATCTGAACTCGGCGACAATCAATGTCAAAAATTTGTCAATAAATGTAGGGTCATTAGAGGTATTTTTGACAGATTGCGACTGAGATATATAGGTACTTTTGCTGCACATTGCTAGCCACAGATACTCGTTCACTGGTCCCAAAATATTTCGCTTCCACAAATGTTTCATGAACAATCTTGAAAGGAAATGCGGGTGATCGTTTCTCCATAGAAACGCTCTCGCCTGTTTTATTTCTGGTTAATGACCATAAAGCAATGATTTTTTTACAGAATAATAAATATTAACTACTTGTATGTCCCTATGTGTTCCTTTTTGATGATGCATAATTTTAATAAGTACTAGAACGCTCAAAAAATGCCGATTTAAACAGCTGTCAACTGCAGAGGCCTAGTGTACACATTTCGCAACTATTAATGGAAAAAGCATAATATAGGGACACAGTATATATCCTTCTTATTCAGTAGACCAATATTGGAGGAGGAAATAGGCGAGAGCCAAACCTCGAATTACGACTTTTTACTTAGGATTTTTCAAAAGTTTCTCCGACCGTATTTCCTCTTAAAAGCACATCTTCATAATCACACGCACAGCTCAGTGGATTTGCGGTTGCAGTTTAATGTTAGCATGCTGGAGTATACCAACAAGAAGTTCATCAAAGTTTGTGATCCATTGATGAATTTTGAAGTGGATGCACAGGACATAGAATGTAGGGAGTTGCTATAAGCCGTCTTAACCGACTTAGGCTACTTGGCTTCAATCTAAATCTATTATAATATTGTAAACTGTTGTCTGATGGGTAATCAACAGGTAAACAAGAATTTTACTTTGTCTATAATAAAAAAACAAAATATTAATTTCAACCCATGCTATCTTACTGCTGGGCAAAGCTTCTTGAAATCTTTCCATTTTTCACAGCTATGTTTTCTTTTATATACCTGTCCTTTAAAGACAAAAAAAAATGTTTTACTTGTTCTCAGAAGCTGCTACACAAACAATAACATAAAATCGAAAAGCAATCCTCTAATCTTTATGCCATTTATTGCCATCCAAATTCAGAATCTCTGGCTTAATAGATCTTGACTTCCACTGTCATTATTATTTAAAAATAAAATACCCTGAAGAGAAAGCCATACAGAAACAGAAACTCTGTTAAAAATTGTAAAATTCCTGATGATCTCCGTCTTGTCCCTTTAAAATTGAGTTGTATCGGAAAGGTCCACCAAAAATCCCCTTGGATTCTGACCTGGCAGAGACTTTATTTCTTTATAGAGATTACGTGGCTTTTTAGACAAGGGAATCACTTAGTACTGGAGACAATCGGTAAAAGATAAAATATTAGGGCAATGTAGATGATATTTATATCGTATTTATAGGTGATGCAAGTTTTGCGAGTGATATGTTGTACGTTATGAAAAAATCTATTAACTATTTATTAAGTATATACCGACTGACTTTATTACTGTCTGGACAAAAACGGTATAAAAGGTGAACGGAGTAGAATTTGTCAGCTAGTAGTTATATTAAAATTCTGGTATGCTTGAACTGCTCAACTACAGAGCCAACTTTACTTATGAGGAACGAGAATTATTCACCAACTTTGCTCACTGCATGTTGGTGATTTCTGAGACATGTTTTCGTATAAACTAAATTACTTATTAGATTAATAATAAAAACCCTCACTCTTTACTTAATCACCCGTCACGACGGGCAGCGGGATTGTCCGAAAGGGTTACCGCTGCCCCGGAACATAAAGGGCTAAGGAAGGAACACGGATGGGTTTTAGTCAGTAAGAGTCTGACACTCCCTTCCGCTCCACCCAGAGCGGGAGGGGTCATTTGATGATTTCCCATCCTAAAAAAAAAAAAATCACCCGTCACGACTACATTAAGCGTAATACTGCGCATAATTATAACAAAGGTCGTCTTGACCGCCGCAGCAGGCTCTCATCAAAGAACAATTAATGAGGGTAGAACAAAAAACCTCGTACCAAACCCTATGCCCGCTGCTCCTTAATGAAGGTAGACATGTGTTTTTACAAAAAGAGGTCAAAAGTTTTGTCGAAAGTTTGTGCGTTTTGTTTTTGTTCTGTGGTTTATGACAAAATAATATAAAGTATACGTTGTTTTCTTTTTTAATTTGTTTCGTTGAAACGACAGAGATGAGAGTAAAAGTCTACTCTTTAATAGATTTTTGCTCGATAAGCAAGTTGTAAACTTTGAAAAGTCTCAGTTTAACTGTGAGATGAAGTATTTTTATGGTGAAAATTGTTTACAAATAACACAACGTTATATACAAATTAGGAAGATTTAACTATAGATACGACTACATACATTTTCTTCATCCAAAAGTCAAAAGCATCGGAAACCAAATCCAATTCCTTTCATCTTAACGTTCAACAAATCGTTTAAAACGTCTCATTTTACTGTCGATAAACTTGATCCCCGAATGAAGGAGTGTAAACTGCCTTTTTTTCCCCCACAATCCGCTAATCTGCAACAGTGGCGCCGCGGAACATTTTGCAAACATCAAAGCTTTTAAATTGTAGGTCAAATTCGCTACGAATTTGCCACCATTAATTGGAATCAAATACTTTTTCCTCGTGTTTTTTTTTAAGAATTTAATTTGACTTCTTGGTAGGGGTGCCTTTTTTATTGAAATATTGAGCTTTTAAATTTTATTGGTGATGAGAATGAATTCTTTATTCAAAAAATTCTATTTGCCTGTTTTTTTATTCGTTTGTGTACTTACAATGATTGATATGTTATAAATTCAAACGTATTTTGAAGTGACTTTGAACGCAGAGAAAAAGGTCGAGACAAGGTTATCTTGTCAGTTAGGTACATCAAACGTATTTTCATTCAGGTTACGAGATGCAAAACACTACAAAGTGAAAAATAACAAATTTCGGAAGTCGGTGTCAAAAAACGAAAATGTAGAACCAACGACACCGACTTCCGAAATTAGTTATTTTTTACTTTGTAGTGTTTTTTTTGGAAGTCGGTTGCCTTTTTTTGTAAAAAAGTTTTTACTTAGACTTTTTAAAGTCTCTCCGACCGCATTTCCTCTTAAAAATGTCCAAATTTCGAGTCACAATCTCAAGTCGGCGACAATTAATGTAAAAACGTATATAAATTTATTGTATTTTTGACAGATTAGAATGCGAACGTTTTTAAAAATACGGGAATTGTTCTTCTCTTACTTTTCAACCCTAATAGTGAGTAAATAAAAACAAAATCTAATTCATAAACCATAAAGTATTTTTAATCACCAGTTACGTAGATAACCATTAGGTACTGGCGTATCGAGGCACATTCAAAACATTTTAGTTTACTTCTTTGTTTTCTAATAGTCATTGCGACGCGACACGGAACGGTTAGCTAACAAAGAAAACTGTCAAGCACGAGTGTTGCTCGTTCATGAGGTTCAGGGTTAAATAAAGGACATTATTCTTTGCACTTTAGTTGATAGTTTTCCGACGAAGTCTAAAATTACCGTGGTGGACTCGCTTCTTTAACTTTACCAGGCTGCGTTTAATACGTTCCTATCAAGTACCAATGTCTAATTATTTTATCAAGTAGGTACAGTCAACAAAAGAGATGAGTATGCAGGATCGTCGAATACAGTTAAAGTTTAGTAAGAAACCGATGGATGTTCTCGAATAAAATTTTATTTTATTAATAGAAAACAAACAGCTCATTTATGGAAAATTAAATTTCAGTCGACAACATCCATCGGTTTCTTACTAAACTTCAACTATATCCGACGATCCTGCCTACTTATCTCTTTTGTTGACTGTACATAGTACCTAACTTAAACGTGGACACCGACAACTTGCCTTAATTTACTGAAAATCGAGTCAAAATGCACGAGCAAAGTAATTCAATGCTCTGTCTATCGCTGATATGAATTGATAAAGTTGACTCCATCGTCGACTTTCTCTGTCACTTCTGACCTAGACTAGAGTCAAGAGCAAATCCATTTCAAATAAAAAAAAAATAAGATTCAGCTTCTACTCACCCTGCTTTATTGATCTTTACACCACCATACGGCATTTTTTTCCAATAAGTTTATTAGTCCACAAAAGCAATAACTTTAAAACCAACCCCTTGTTTAGAAAACTCAGTACAAACATGGACGAAATACACCTCCAGACAGGTAGTCGATAATCGAGCTGGAGATTTATGACCCCAACACAACAGCTTCCCTTAAGCTGGTTGTTACTCCGGGCCGACGGGTGAAGTGGATAGTCTTAGATTATACAATCAAGGATTGCCTTGAGGAGAACGAGACTTATATTGTCACTCTTGTGAGTTACTATGATGTTGCAGTAGATGCCTACCTATGTTGTTGTGAAATGGTTTGTGTACATGATTGTTCCCAAACTCTCGCAGGCCCATATTCTAGAACGATGTTCCATATCACAGAATGAAAAGTGCCAATTTCATGTTATAACAAGGATCTTTAGACGCGTGACCGAAATCGGAACTAAGCCTACGTTCGCACAGATGTAAAAATATCGCAGTGGGATTTTATCGCGCACTAGATTTTCGACTCTCGGTGTTGAAGCCGAACATTGAGAATCCAACAGAGCGCATCCCAGCGTGTCAAAAAACAAACTGTTGGATTTTAAACTCTCGGAGCTAAGCAGTGCGGGAAAGCTGGGCTAACGCCGCCATCCTGATTTTTCAATGCAATTTCACATCAACGTATTTCATATTTATCACACATTATCATATTTATCATCAACGCCCCCTTGTCAATTTCAATCAAGTGCCACTAAATCCTTGTAGCAGCACACTGTAATTAATAGGCAAAACCTATCGGTACTTCAAAGAAATTCGAATATAATAAAAGTAAGTAGTTGAACACAATGTTGAAAATCGACAATCTTCATTTAGAATATTACACGCCAGTTCTCATTTGACAGTTATATTTCAGTCGACTTTCTGGCCGTCCATTTTACCATTTAATTACAAAACGTAGTACGATATTCTAAAAGTGTCAAGGAGAGGTATATACCGATATTTTCTTCTGGCCATGTTTGTCAAAGGAATGATGGCCGGTGGAGCAAGCGAGTCCTGGAGTAGAGACCCTCGTATCGGCAAGCGTAGCGTGAGACGCCCCCCAGCTAGATGGACCGAATGACGACTTTAAGAAAGTGGCTGGGACAGACTGGACGCAAGGCGGAGGACAGGATGTTGTGGCACAGCCTGGGAGAGGCCTATCTCCAGCAGTGGACTGCGATAGGCTGAGTTGAAAGATTGACTTCATACAGAACCACCATAAGTTCACTAGAAGTTGATCGTACTGAAACTAAAACTAGATGTGCTCTAGAGCACACAACACATCGCTTACCAGTAAGTTAGTCAATATCCTCTGAAACGAGCGCAGTTATACTTAGCGGAAGTTGGTAAACGTGTGAATTTGCTTGAGTTGGTCGTACTGTCTTGTCCAGTGATAGAACTCTGTGTTACGTACTGGAGTGCGGAGGTGGGTTAACAGACCTGTTATTTAAGGAAGAGATTGCGGATTCGATATTTCGTATGCACAGCTACATGTTAAAAAGATGATATCAGCACTTAGGCCAAAGTATGTTATCACCGATTAATGGCCGAACCCAATAACCTATTTTCAGTAAGACAGTATAATAATTAACTGTACCATATAATCGTACAGATCGCTACTGATGTAGATTACTGGGATGTTAAAACCAGAGATAGGTTTTTCTACCTCCAGTATGCCAAAACTGGTGACAGAAAGGTCATTGGGTTCACCGTTAGTCATACATGGAATCGATTTTGATTTTTTCTAAACATTACACACGTAGGTAACAGTAAATAACAGCATTGTTTTGTGTTTAAATTATTAGAGAATGCAAGACACTGGCCACACTTTAAGGCCCTTTGTACACACTTTTTCTTGCCGTGAAAACCTACGGTTTATTCGTCGAGTGTAGGCACGATCATCAGTGTTGGTTGGATCACTATGGAAACTTGTTGACAGACACGTTTTTTCTACAGCGCGGTTTATATGGCGTGTGTAGGTACGATTCGTCGGTGTTGTATGGATCACTATGGAAGCTTTTTGCCGGACAAATTGTTTCTACGGTGCGGTTACGCCGTACCGTAAGGAAACCGTGTCGTGTATAAAGGGCCTAACGGTCTTAAATACTCATCACGACTTCGTCGCCCTTTTTTATATGGCTGTCTTTATTTAGCAGTGGGCGGCGGAGCGGGAGGGCATGTCAGACTTTTACTGACTGAAACCCACCCGTGTTCCTTCAGTTGCCTGTGCAGGGGCCACGGTAACTGATTTGAACAACCCGCGACCCTGGCAAAGGGTTGGTTGCCCTTTACCTTACGTTTTCATAAGCAGGTTTTTGAGTTTCGTTTTGGGTTACCTTTCTACCTAAAATACCTTGCAATCAGTAAATTATAACTAAATAATTTGCATATTGTCATCATGTACCCATGATTTTTGTGTTCATAAAGTGCCTAAATTACAATGAGTTAATGTAACTTAGGATAAGTGCATTTTTTTTATTGTTCCATTGGTAAATAAAGATATTTGAAAATGAAAATGAAACAACCCAAAACGGCACGTGGTTCAGCCTACCGCTCTAATTTGTTTAATTGCCTGAATTATGTTCATACCGTTTTGAAGATCAGAGATTAATGTTAATGCCTTAAGCTTGACTTTAATTAAGTTTTGAACTGTAACCATTAACTTTAAAATTTTATCTCAGAAACTGTCCCAAAATTCATGCTATGAAATACTTTAATTTTTATTTAAAAAATTCGAAATTTAGTAACTAAAATATAGGTATTTTTACTAAAGGCCCTTTTAAAAATAACTATTTGATACTGTCATCACAGATAGACATGACTTTTGGTAAAAAGATAATTTTTTTTTTTGCTTGACTAGCGTACTCTGTTCCACCCCTGGGCAAAGGGCTCCCTCCACTTCTTTCATTTTTAACGAGCCAGCCCGCTCTCGTTCCAGTTTTTCCGGAACCTATCCAGCCCATCCCGCCATCTCCTACGTGGCCTGCATGATTAAACTATGAAAATTTACACGATATAAAGTGAGTGTTCACTACGCAAAACAGTAGCCTTAAAACTTCACTAAACAAGAAAAAAAGAACCCTCGCCCAAGGAATCCTAGAAAGCGTTTTATCATAACTCGCGGAGTAATTACAAAAATAACTTGAATATTCCGCATCGCGATGTCCCTATTTATTTTCGATAGCATTGCATCTACAGTGGTAGTCGACAGTTTTAATAATGTACGTACGCCCGTCCAATTAGGGATGGCGCGATGCGGATATTATACGAATTGCGTTTTTTGCGGTGCGGGTTATTTTTATTAGTTTCCTGCTGAAATGTTGAATGAGAATTGCTTTTGACGTTGCGTGTGTGTAGGAAAATGAATTTGGGCTTTGATTATTAAAGTTTTGTTGGGTTGTTTGTTTTCTGGATGTTGGGAATTAGCTTGTGTGTACGGCAATGAAACTTTTTTGAAAAAACAGCGTTATATGACGACAGAGCTTTGAATAAACATATAGACAATATTTTTAAATATATTATGTTTGTTGGTGTTATAATTATGATTTTCCTGCTCAGTCACAAAGCGATATTATAATTACTCGCAAAGCAAGTCCCTATAAATGACTAGCGATTATTAGAAAATACTTAACAAAACTTATCTGCGAAATCAAATGTTTCCCATACCTACCTAAACTGTTCATTTTCTAAGAATTACGAATCTAACAAAAATAAGCAGTTTTTCGGTACATTTTGCGGGAAAATGATACGAAACCAAATCTAACTAATAATTACCACAGATAGATTGCTCCTTCATCTTCAAATATGGCTAAATTTTTATTCGAAAAGTTTGGTTTATAATATTGTAAAAAATTATTTCCGTCGCCTCTTCACACAAAATTGACGATATCGTAATGACTTTAGGTACATTTTTCTTCTATTTATTAACATAAATTTATGTATTTAAAAATATTTTATGTAAGCAGACATGTTCAACTCAAAATGATTGTATAAAGAACTATCAAAATGTTACCAAATGGCTCAGAAAAAAAATAAAAATCGAGTCTATTTTTTCACATATTTAGCTGTAACATGTGAATCTTAATGCACTGTATTAAGGGTTATTTTACTGGTCACTGTCTTGCTTTATTACACAAAAATTTGTAATGAAATATTAGTCTGCGCTCAGCCGCCGTCGTAGGTGGACTCTGTGTCGGTTGTAAGCAGCAGCTTGTGCTGAAAAAGATCGCTGTACGGATAGAAAATATTTGACATACCAAACTTGATACTTCACGCATTCTGTATGACTATCGTATGAAAGATTTTATTCAGTCTTATATTATTTTTTTAGAAGTAAGTAGGGATTATTCATATTTCGTATCGGTCATGATGGAGTCACCTGAAGGTGTACTTCGAAGACTGCTACTGGAACTAAAAGACGAGCTGAGCTAGGTGTGCCGAGTTTGGGCTCGTCTTGTTAGTTATGTTGAGACCTTACCTCCGGACTAGATGGAGTGACCTGCAGGTGTACTTCGAAGACTGCTACTGGAACTAATAGACGAGCTGAGCTAGGTGTGCCGAGTTTGGGCTCGTTTTGTTAGTTATGTTGAGACCTTACCTACGGACTAGATGGAGTGACCTGCAGGTGTACTTGAAGACTGCTACTGGAACTAATAGACGAGAAGAGCTAGGTGTGCCGAGTTTGGGCTCGTTTTGTTAGTTATGTTGAGACCTTACCTCCGGACTTGATGAAGTGACCTGCAGGTGTACTTCGAAGACTGCTACTGGAACTAATAGACGAGCTGAGCTAGGTGTGCCGAGTTTGGGCTCGTTTTGTTAGTTATGTTGAGACCTTACCTCCGGACTAGATGGAGTGACCTGCAGGTGTACTTAGAAGACTGCTACTGGAACTAATAGACGAGAAGAGCTAGGTGTGCCGAGTTTGGGCTCGTTTTGTTAGTTATGTTGAGACCTTACCTCCGGACTAGATGGAGTGACCTGCAGGTGTACTTCAAAGACTGCTACTGGAACTAATAGACGAGCTGAGCTAGGTGTGCCGAGTTTGGGCTCGTTTTGTTAGTTATGTTGAGACCTTACCTCCGGACTAGATGGAGTGACCTGCAGGTGTACTTGGAAGACTGCTACTGGAACTAATAGACGAGAAGAGCTAGGTGTGCCGAGTTTGGGCTCGTTTTGTTAGTTATGTTGAGACCTTACCTCCGGACTTGATGAAGTGACCTGCAGGTGTACTTCGAAGACTGCTACTGGAACTAATAGACGAGCTGAGCTAGGTGTGCCGAGTTTGGGCTCGTTTTGTTAGTTATGTTGAGACCTTACCTCCGGACTAGATGGAGTGACCTGCAGGTGTACTTGAAGACTGCTACTGGAACTAATAGACGAGAAGAGCTAGGTGTGCCGAGTTTGGGCTCGTTTTGTTAGTTATGTTGAGACCTTACCTCCGGATTTGATGGAGTGACCTGAAGGTGCACCTTCCAAAAAGTTATTTTTTACGTTGTAGTGTTTTTTTTTTTTGAAAGTCCGATGTTTTTTTTTTTTGGAAAACAATTTTTATTTTTCATTTTTTATTTGTACCTGCTACACAAATTTAAATTACTTTAAGCAAAATTCATAAAGCTATACCTTATAAAGGTATACCTTATCCTGAGGCATACCAAATATTTATTCCTCATTTTTCATTATTGCACCTACCATTGTTTGTCTCTGCATCACCCAAAGGTTGACTGGTAGAAAATGCCTATGGCATTAAGTCCGCCTCTGTACATTTTTGTGTTTGAAGTATTAAATAAATAAATAAATACCTTATCCATTAAAAAAATTGAGAATTTGCAAATCCGTCTATAGAGATATGACGGAGCTATGCCCGAACATACATAAAAAATCATTACTGATTCTTTTTTGAAGTCGGTTAATTATTACATCAATTCATAAACTTTTGTTTGAGAGAATTTGCAAATCCGTCTATAGAGATATGACGGAGCTATGCCCGAACATACATAAAAAAAATACTCCTTATTTGAAGTCGGTTAATTATTAAATCAATTCATAAACAAAAAGTTATGCCCGAATTTACTTGCAAGATTAGAGGTACTCCAATAACAACTTTGACAGAAATGAGGGTGTACCGTGGTATACTAAACACATCTGCGTACCCCTTTAGAGGGTACAGGCGTGATGTTATATTGTGTGATTGCGTAAACAATGCATACATATGCGATAGCAGCAATCGCGGTTGATTTGCTGGCATTTATTGAAGCCTTCGGTTGTCTGTCTCCGAAACTCTTCAGCACTTTATTCCGGAATGGTCTATTTCGGAATAAAGTTAAACCTCTTTCGAACAAAAAAAGATTTTTGCAAGTCCGTCTATATATTATTATGACGGAGTTATCTAACCTAACACCCTTACATAAAAAAAATATATGTATAAGCATCCGAATTGAGAACCTCCTCCTTTTTTGAAGTCGGTTAAAAATACTAAATAAAACGAATATAAATAAGCTTTTTTTAAATTATATGTTTTCGAAAAGCTTGTCGCGCAAATTGTTAATACATAGGTACTTTGGCATGTACTTGCTTACCAATCAAGTAAGTAAATGGTATCTACTTTTATGAACATTTCACGGTACAAACTTTTTGACAACAACGCATAGTAAGCTTAAAAAAATACATGCCTAAAAATTAAATAAAAGTAGGCTCAAGTATCAAGTCGTGTCAGTTTACTCATAATTTCGCCGCTTCGCGCATGTCGCTGTGTGTGTGAGCCGTGCACGTGTAGTAGTAAGACTCAATACCTAAAATTGAAGCGCGTCAATTCGTAAACGCGTCCTTAACTCCCAACCCTATGCCATTGGTCACGCGGCTAGCCGCCGAGGCGACGCGCGACGCGGATATATTATCACGAAATAATAACACGTCAGTGCGCACCCTTATATGCCCACTATAACGAGGAAATTCGGCGTCGCACTTACCGCTTGCGTAATGTACGGGGACGCTTTCGGTAATAGATGTGGTTATTACTTTTAATTTGTATGGTGAGTTTTGTTACGTCAATACCTATAAGGATACAGAATAATATAAGAGTTACCGACGGAGGAATTGTGATCATACGAAGTGGTTTTCTAAACTAATATTATTATAGAGAAAATATTTGATTTTTTTATGTTTTTTGTTCCGCTTTCACGCTATAACGGCTGAACGAATTTGTATGAAATTTAAAACATGGATAAATCATGACGTGGACTAGGACTGGATCTTTTTCTTCTTCTATTCTATCATTTTATCCCGATATTCTCATTTAATCAGCTAGTAAAAATATGACTTATCCTTATGAAAAGCTTAAAACATCCACAAGCGGTTGGTATGCTGGTGATGATACTAATAGGGTTTATGAGATTCCATTATGTGGCTAAAATATCCGAAAATCAGCGCTTTTATGTCGAGAGAGAAACAGGCACTTTAAGTTCAGGTACCACATATTGCCAGATTATTTCTGTCTAATTTTCGAACCCAACAATCCTACACAATAAAAAAGTTAATGAAGATAGAGACAGATAGAAATACAGAACAGATACAGAAGATACGTAATTCTTAAATACGGAAAACACAGAACAGATACAGTATTTATTTATCTTTACTTAAGATACTGAAACTGATACCCAAACTAAGCCTGGTATTTCAGGAAAAACAATTCAATCACTTTTGTTATAGATGCATAATACCCTGCCAATCAATACAAAAACAATAATAAATATGGGAAACCACCTTTCATAATCCAGGTGCATCAATTTAAAATAAAACTAATGACTATAAGCCCGGCTTGTGTTCCCACATCAATATTAAATGTCTACCATGCAGTCCATTATTCATTAGTAGAATGGACACATTTGTTATAATGTCGAAGGCCATATTATATTGATCGGAGCTAAGGCTAGAAGGTTTTCTTTACTATAAATACTTTGAATCGAAGTACCTGCCTATGTGATAGATAGATAAATCGTTTATTCAGTGCACACAAAAGGCAAATGATAAATGATTTTATTTCCGTAAATTGTTTTGTTTGTACAAACACTTTGACACGTCAATATGTTTTAAAAACTAGATGAGGTCGGCGTTTCCTATCTGACTACTCTGAGAAGAAATACCGAAGCAATTAATATAGAGGTCATACAGTCTCTTTTAGACCAGACATAATCTTGGTCAGATCATGTGAAGACCATTGGTGTCTGAAATGGTATTTTGAGGAAAGGACCTGTCCACTTGTCCAGTCAGAGCACGTATTTTTTTGTAGAACTTAAGAATTTCAACACAAAAAAGCACAGTTAAATGATAACAAAATTAATTAATATTTATAAAAACAAAGTGCCAATATAGAAAAAAGAAAGACATACTTAAAGTGACACTGAGTTGACTATGATATATGGACGGCGTGCCACTACTTCCTGTTAGAATTTTTTTGAGAAAAGTAACTTTTTATGGTTTTTTTAAAGCTCAAATTCGCATGTTCTAGTAAAAGCATTTAACTATATTTTTAATTACAAGTACTGCGACAGCATTAACCAAAAAGTAGAAATACCATGTTACTAAACCCGAGTCTCTATGGCAGTACGTCCTCACTTCTGTGGGTGCAGACTTTGCCAGTTAGGTGTCATTGTCACTTCACCGTCGATATCAAAAAAGGTCGAAATGGTATTGTGTCTTGGTAACGAAAATATTTGATATTTTCGTAAATAATTTGACAATTTTCAAAAGAAGTAGTTACCATTAATAGTTTCAACAATACCCACAGTACACAATTAACATAATATAACATAATCAGCCTATAATGTTGAACAGCTGGGACACAGGCCCCTTCTCGGTGAGAGGGAGTACCCACTCCACCGAGAAGGGGCCATTAGATAAATCAAAAAGAAAGAAAATACGTTTATTCAAAACAAAAATTTACGCTCTACTCTATAATTTTTCCTAGATTTCTTTTCCAATAATAGTCCTGGCATAATCACCACACACATACCATGCTAAGATGACATGGCATACCACACACCATACTAAGATGAAACAATAACAGGGACACGAAACATACTCGTGCATTAAGTAGACGTTATTCCTTCAATTTCCCCTAACGACCGAGTCTAGATATTACAATAGCATCCAGATCACCTCTAAGATCGTTTTATTAATTGCGAGCCTACCTAGACAATACAGTAGAATAATAATTATAAACGTGGTAAAATATGCCGTGACTATTTAACATAGAAATAGGGACGGTATAAACCTCGTCTATTTCGCTGTATCGGAATGGTATCATTCAGGATGGAAGGGAATATAATGATAATCCTCAATTTAACCTCTCGATAAATCAATCGCTTTTCACGAACCCTGAAATCGATAAACACAAGGGTAACTCGGACTTCTGAGATTAAAAAATCATTAAATTTTTCTCACTTCACACTAAGTCGATTTTTGCTATGCGTCTGGTCGCAAGCCGAATCGCTACCCCATTTATTCAGGTCGATAACAATCGCAGGTGATTAGTTCATTTCGCATAATCATGTCGATCTTCAAGCGGCGGGCGATCACCTGTGACTGAGAATTCAAGTCACCCACCGCTCAACAAAAGTCGAAACCTTTGGAATTTGCGATTTTAGTCACCTGCGGCCTAGCAAATTGCCATTTAGACAGTCGATTTTTTAGTCACCTGTGTAAAGCCCGCATTAGTCGTGCTATCTATCACTGAAGTGGAAAAAAATTTCGACAGTTTATTTACCCGGCAAAGTGATAGCACGCAATACTTTTGGTGATATTGATACATGGTTTCGGTAGACTAAAAAAGTTTGAGTAAGTGGTATTTGCAAGTGCATCCACGCTTGCCTTGTTGATCCTCAAGATTTAAATGTAAGCTAAGTCATACAGAGTTTTTAGAAGCTTTGTATTAACTAGCTTCGACTTTTTCAACAAAAGTCTACAGAGTGAAACTTTTGCATTATTCTATTGTGTGTAGACTATTATTAGAAGCAGTAAGGTTAAGATATTATTATTGTTAAGAGGATTATTTTGTTTTATAGGTTATGCCGTAAGGTGGTCCACGGAGAAACTTGTTACGTAGCACAGTTACTACTGTTATCAACTTTAACTAACTAAATATATAGTATGAAATAATATTTTGTTGTAACATTTTTTCAGTGGTTGCTAAGCTCGGAAACTACGAAATTTCAACTTTGTTAGAACGTGTAACTACTTTACAGACAATAGTCACTAAGGGCGGGTTGTTTCACGTCCACTTGACGCACGCGTAAACGTCAAAAATGGCGCTAACTATCGTCTAATAAAAAAAAAGCGTTGTTTCAAATTATAATTACAGAATGATGGACTTGACTTATGTCAAATAATTTCGATTACGTACTCGTTAATATTTGATATACGTACGTTACGTGAACCAACCGTTTGAAACAACCTGCCCTAAAGCTACGGTTTCCTAGAAGAGCGGTGGCCACGCTTAACGGCCGTAGTGACAGCTGTCATGAAAATAATGGCAGCGGCAAAGACTTAAATCGTTAGATTCGTTTTTGGGCAGCGTGGTGTGACTTAATGTCAAATACGGTGTAAATGACAGATTTTCATGTCGGCTGTTACAATATGACGAAACCACTTTACTAGGAAACGAAGCTAAATTAAGACCGCTCAAAGACATGCATAGTCAAATAAGTAGCTCATAATCAGCCATAATGTTCCCACTGCTGGGACACAGGCCTCCTCTCTGTGAGAGGTGAATACTCCCTATTCACCACGCGGGCCCAGTGCGGGTTGGTAGATGTCACATGTATTTTTGGTTCTAGGACATGCCGGTTTCCTCACGATGTTTTCCTTCACCGTTTAGAGAGCAATGGTGATGAAATAATTTACACAGAGTAAAGCGCCTGTTTGGGTTCGAACCTACAACCTACAACAAGTCGCGGCCGTTACCACTGGGCCACCACTGCTCTATTTGGTCTATACGACCCACAAATCCCCGGAACTAATAAAGTATGAACATTATACAACTGTTTATTCCAGAACACACCTCAGAAACTCATTATTATTGATCACAATAGAATCACGGCGTGTCCCGGACAAGTTGGGTAGTATGAATAAATTACTACGCTCACCCAAAATAGAAGGTCATTCGCTAATAGCTTAGTTTTACTCAAATTATTTGTAAACGTAAATATTATGTTTTGGGTCAATTTATTTTGGTTGATTATTTCATAATGGGTTTAAAATTAAACTTCGTTATTTTAATTTTAATGAAGATACACGGAAACAGAACTGATTATAGTACAATTAAAATAAGTATTATTTTAACCGGTCAAGCCCCGCGCGTGCTACATAGGTCACGATACAATAGAAAATCAATTGTGTCTCATTAGCGGAACTTGATCAGTTAATTATTTTTGTGCCCATTTGACCCAATATGTGGATATATTTTATCTAATATTAATTACAACCAATACCTAAAAACTCACTTGTGACTTCTGAAAACAATACGCGAGAAAGTCATTCCTCCCATATTGAACATATTCTCGAAAAATAATAATCTCGATATGTGTAGACCCGCTACGCGCCCTCTACGACGTAGAGTGCGTGCTACGCCGACAGGCGGGGAGGCCAGATTAAAAAAGTTTAACCGTCTGATACGTACTTGTATACAAATAAAAAAAAAAAAAGTTTGGTTTTAAATCGCAAGCTTCATTAGGTCTGGCAACTTTTCAATCGCTCGGTAGCATTTTATTGAACTTTTATTTTATTTTATTAGGTCAATATTTGTTGTAAAGGAGTTTTGAGTTAGTCAACTGGTTGTATTATATTGATCTAAGTTGAAAAAGGAGTACATTTTTCAAAGATGAATTCTAATACTGCGAATATGTAAACTAGATATTTGAATAGTTTGAAGCGCTAATATTTAGTCAGTTTCGTCAGCAAAATTATTTATTTTATCAGCAAATTACAGACCAGAAATAATCATTATGGCAAGACTGAAAGCTATGTGGGACGTTTGTCCAGCAGTGGGATGAAAATTACCTACTATCAACGTAATCATTTTTATCATTATTTAATAACGAATAGGTACTCGTCACAGTTATTCAGCATTGAGTCAAGTGTTATTTTCTACCTGTTAATACACAACATAGTAATGTCGTGTCCATACAAAATGTAGAACAAATCGATTAAATAATCGAATTGAAATCGACTCAACGGCGTGTCACGTCAACTTCAAAGCGATAATCTTTCAATCTATCATTACAAGTGACGTAGTAATGTTGACACACATATTTATGTTGCAGTGTTGATCTGCTGTTAGGGCTTGTACTCAAGACTTGTTTTGAAACACATTAATTTGATCCTCATCATCGATGCCGTCGATTCATCGTTTCAGCCGAAAGATGTCCACTGCTGGACATAGACTTCTATAAATGGCATAAAATTACACGATGTATAAATGGCCATTCTTGCATTCTTGTCGGTGTGATTTCTGACTTAGGTAAGCAAGTAGTTTTAGATAATATTAAATTTGGGAATATTTCATTTGAGTAAACTTGGCTATCGTCAATGTTTAAGGTTCATAGATAGCCTTTGCTTCTACCTTAAATAAAATATTATTATGATAACATTTATACTCTTAGTAATAGCAATATAAATTAGGATAAAGGCAAGAGAATTATCCTAATTATGATGAACTTATGATGATAGTATGATAATGTAAGTCATAATTAGTTGCCTTAAAATTTTGCCAGCCTAAAACAAATAACCTATCAAACATTAATCGCGCAAGCTCTATAAAAGATCCATCCATCGGCGCGTGAGTCGATTCTTGGCGCGTCACCTATCTAACATCATACCGATGGCATGAGACTGCCTATGATGTCGCGCATCTATATTGACTATGTGATGATTGATGACGTGGCGTATTTAGATTAATTTGTTGTTTATTTTGTTGGAGGACGGATTTTTTGTTCTTATTTTTCTTCTAAAACTTATGGTTCATTTCCGCTTGTCAGGTGTCGGGTACTCAAGTGGAAAATACATTATTATTATTTACATTTCGTATGGCACTGGTTACATTTTTTGGATGTTGGTTCCACAAAATTGAGACACATTGACATTGAGGTGGCGTTTAAAAACGTATCCAACACCCGATTAGTGTGATCAGATCGTTGTTAAGTTTTCATTTGGTACTAAATCAGCACCAAAATCATTCTTGTTATTTGTAGGTAATTGAAAAGAACGGAATCGAAAAAATAAAAATGCATTGTCTTCGAAACTGAATCAAAATGTAAAATTTCAACTCCGTAGGAGAAAAGGAAGTGGTTTCAGATCCTTACCACATTAGCGATTTGCATGCGAATCCAAAGCGAGGCGAGCCGCGAATGCCGCTCGCTATTCGCGGCGAGCTCGCTGCACACTCGCCTCGCTTTGGACTCGCTTGCAAATCACCAGTGTGTTAGGGCTCTTAATAGCTTGTAAAATAGTACTTGTGATGACTACTACCTACTTATGATGCAAAAATTACAATAAACGCGCTCCCTTACATTTTATAAGGGACTTGTCACCACACGTTCTACGTATCCTCAAAGCAATAACATGTTGTATTTAAAAGCCCACGAATATTTACGCCACGTTCAAGCCGTAATAATACACGATTATTTCGAAATTATGCAAAACGCTGCAAATTATATTCAAATATCGCCTACCTGGCGATAAAACACTGATCAGTCGGCGATACGGAACACGGAAACACATGTTTTTGTCACGTTATTAGTTTGATAGACAATCGCTTGTCGGTTAATATTGTTCTTTTGAAGGGGAAAGATTAGTAGCAAGTGTAAAGGTATTTTGTATCTTATAATTGACTTACTAATGGGTTGTTGGTAACTTTTGTTGTTTGGTTTCTTGATAATATATAATATATTATAATTATTATTATATATTATAAATCAGCCCTGAATAATATTTTATTCAGGTCTGATTTTTCAATCGACAGATAATTTTTATTCCTGGAATAATTGACGACAGTTTTTGTTTGGAAGAACTATAAAAATTTTAAATTATTCCTCTGATAAAATTATCTGCCGTTGGAAAAATCAACCCTAAGTAGGAAAACTAAGAGGCTTCGGTCTGTGGACGTCTATCCCAGGGTTCAGTGTACAGTATCTTGATATTAATGATTTAGGTTGAGTGTGAGCAGAATTCTGTTTCCTAGTCAAATATTGAGAACAGGAATGAGCAGAATATTCCTAATTTCGTTTTTTTCAAAAAGAATTTTTAGAACGTCAAGAATTTTTTTTTTAAGAAAATGAAACCTACAGATTCTGTTGCAAAATTCCTAACTAACTAACTACCTATCTATCAGCAGCAACATGAAAACCTCAAACACGGACGTCGTAATTGCTCCCTTAAATCACCGAACTACAATATCTGCCTACCCTCGACGAAAAAACAGCTAAAACGATACGTGCTCGCACCCATGGCAATTAAAGGGGATAAGCGCCAATAAAAGTGCTCGTTTTAGTTATAAATTGATCAAATTGCGGGATCCCGGCCAATGTATGGCTTGGGGAGAGTTCTAGGGCCTTTCATAAAACTTCTACAAAAAAAATACAACTGTAAGTATTTGAATGCATTCAGCAGTTTTTGAGATGAGTTCAAACATACACACAAAACAGGAACATAAACCATTGAAATCTATATCTTACTTTAAAAGTAATCTTGTTTAAATTCTGACCAAAATAAGTAAAACGAGTTATGAATACCTACATAACGACTGAATTATTTGAAATTGTATCAATGTACAATATCATCTGGATTCTGAAAGGACTACGAGACCAAACAGTCGCCATTCAAAATAAATCATATTTCACAACACGATACCTATTACATCCACATTTTTGACATCAAAATAAAGGAAGCACTAACTCCTTATAACGCAGTAAATAAATAATTCTACTTATCTACGTTCAAAGACGAAACTCTCTGAGTTCAATCGTCTGCACTATAACACGACCTGCCAGTGTCTATCCGCTGGTCACTTTGTCCTCTGCACTACGATCCTGATTTAGCACCAAAGGAGGGGAGGGGAGATATAGGGTTGCCAGAAATACAGGCTGTTTAGTTTGCGTTGCCATGGCAACGGGGAATGAAAAGAAAAAGAATGCAAAGTTGTGTCCAAGTTTTGGAAATATTTTTGGGTAGGTAGTGGTTTATTATTGGCTTGAATTCTAAGTTGTATATATTGTCTAGTATCTTCAATTCGTAAAGATTTATATGTATAAGCTGGACAGCTTCTTTGGTTACTTAAAACTTATGATGATATGCCAATAAATTACCTAAAGGGATTAACATTATCACATTATATTACCGATTGACATTATGCAAGCTTGCCAGCCCTAACAAGGATGCTTCTAAAAGTGCATCGGTCCCCCACCACCCCTCACGCCCCATTAGATGCGTCCGCGGGAAATCGTCATTTGCATAAGCGGCTTGGCTCTCTGCACATAGTAATTGGGATCACATGAACGCGACCAATTCAGTTAGACACTTGTCCTCTCCCTGACACCTACAATATTTGGGATTACGTGGGGACCATCGCTTTAGGGATCAGAGCTCCTGGTAATCCGGACTGTCCAGGGTAGGTTTAAGTTAGCCTGTACCAATGTTTGTTCAACACTTACGCGCTGCTCTTAGAGCTTTTAATCGAAGTGCGAAATTTGAATGTGATTTAAATTCGTTGGTACTTGTTCTGAAATGAGGGGTGGGGGAGGGTTTAAATGACTACTTAGTGCTGCCGTTTCGTAGGAATGCTACTTGAAATTTGCATTAACTTTGCAGCGGGTGCGCCATGTATTGTTTCTTGAGCGTCAACAGCTGGTTTAGTTTAGATTTGTGAATCAAATGGTATAATATAGCAAAATGACAAACAGAGTGGCCCTTGTTTTGGGTGCTGGTGCCGCTTGTGATCGTGAAGTTAAACTCACTTGTTTATTTACAATCGTTGTTTTAAATTAAGTACAACTTTTAAAAGTCTCTTAACTTTAAGCAACGTTTAAATAAAGGAGTAAATAAGGTGCAGAGCTTACTTATCCCTCAGATAATACAAGCTGTAATGAGCTACTTTCCCCATACACGCAGTCCTTACATAAAGACCAATACACACTTCAACAGAATTGATTAAATTAATTCAAGGAACGCACCGACGACGCAGACAAACGGCCGGTTCAACGAGAGGCACAGATTAAAAATCGCCATTTTACTTCTAATTTATAAACGCGAAGAAGGGGCGCTTCAGCGCGTGTTGGGTGCGTTTTATGACCACCAGAGGGCGCTAATGACGTCAAATAATTGGTGATTTAAATGTAAATGACTACACACGCCAACCTTTCTCGCTTTATTAAATTTCGCGATTGCTAGGCAAGTGTATTAGGCTTGTAATTGTCGTTTGACAAGTAACGGAGATTCTGGTTTGATGGCTGTGAATCTGTGTAGTGTCTTACTAACGATGTGGTATGTGTGATAGTCGTTAAATGAGCAGTGTTTTCATGCATAGTTAATTGTAATGAGACGCCCCGTGGGTAAACCCACACGGCGTCTCACAAACACACAATACTTACTTAAAAACATTTTAATATTTTAATATTGCAATGTTTGTTAAATATACCCATACACAACAAACAAACTTTACTTACAAACATTTGCAATATTTTAATATTGCTATGTTTATAAGTAGAAGATTTATAGAGGCTTGCTTTAGTATGATATTTGACGGATAATGTACGTTTATTTTTTGACAGATTTAAGATGGAAACGAGCAATCGGACACAATTAAACGAAATTAATGTGTGTCTAATACCGCAAACATAACCAAATCAATTAATCATAAAACCAGCACAAAACTTCAAAAAAATTAATTTAATTAGTTATAAATGCAATCGTAACCCTTTAATGTACCGAATTTATTGACAACAATTTAATTTTAACTAAAATTACTGTTATACACTAACCCTAGGGCCACAAAGCAAATGCTTTTAGCGTTTTCACTCTGCTGTTCGAAAGTCAGCGGCGAGCGGAGGAAAAACATATTAAATTTAGTCAATTCAATTGTCTAGTCATTCAGAAATCAACTGAATTTACATAAATCTAAAGTTGATATTTGTCTAACTGAAAATAAACATAACGGAAAAAAAATTGAAAAGACTTCAGTAATTGACGCGGTAAAACACCCTATAAAGGTTTCCTGTGACTACTGTGGCTTCCACATAGCGCCCGTCATCAAATGTCGTCACTGAAACGTTATTTATGAAAGTAAGCTTAGATATAGCAAGTCTGGTGAAACAGTGAGGAGGGGTCGCGGCAGACCACGTAGGAGATGGAGGGACGAGCCGGGTACGTTCCGTCAAAACTGAAAGGAGGATAGGATACGCAGGCTCGTAAAAGATGGAAAAAGTGGAGAGAGAGAGGCCTTTGCTCAGGAGAGTGGGACATAGATTGCAATTAGAAAAAAAAATCCTAAACAGCGTATTTTGACACCGTTAAACCTCGTTGCCAAAAAATTGTAATGAAAGTTTTGCATAACACTGGTTATGATGACTCGGAACAATTAATATAAAGACCGTGACCTGACACCAAATCAAACGAAGCACAATGGAACAAACACGCACACTTACAAACACCCACCAGACGCACACACACCACTCACACATCACACACACACATCCACACGTAGAAACAGACTGTCTAGTTTGGGGCTCACTAGATAATACTATATTGTAACCTAGGCTGTAGGTAATATTTTAAGTTACTCATATCGTCTTAACTTGCTGTTAACCAGTGAACCTGCTTATTGTTATTGTATTACTTGGACAATAAATATTTTCTATTTCTATTATGTTCATGACGGCCGTCACTGCGGCCGTTCTATAGCGGCCACCGCTTTTGTAGGAAACCATAGCTTTAGTGATATTTTCGTAGCCCAGTCATAATGCAAAATTGCACTGAATGGCTGCCTACATTGATGAATGGCCTCTCTCATTAGCCGACTCAGTGTTCAACTGAAATAGTTTTAGCTATTTTCGTTTGATCGCTGTAAATGAGAGTAGATTATTGTGAATTAGCTCTTGCGATGCCAATGCGGCTTTGCTCATTCATGATAAGTGTTTTGTGTTGTTATTATTAGCTATTGAATGGGTACTGGTAATGCTTTTGTATGCCCCTGTCGAATACGTTGGAGATTGAAACATTTTCGTCTGAATCATATTTCCATTTTCATGTATCGGTTTATCCATCACTACATAGTATAAAGCAAAGTCGCTTCCCGCGTCTGTCTGTCCCTATGTATGCTTAAATCTTTAAAACTCCCGAACGGATTTTGATGCGGTTTTTTTTTAATATATAGAGTGATTCAAGAGGACGGTTTATATATATAATACATGCATAATGTAGTAGAGAAACACTGATAATTTTAGAGGTTTTTAATGTAAGGTCGTAAATAAACACATTTTTTTGCGCTTACATTGCAAACGCTGGCTGAACCCTACGAGATAGATCAAAATAATGTACTACAGTATTGTACACCTTAAAAATATCTACAAGAGTCCGCGATGGTATATGTCTATCTCTTATGGATAACCCACAATAACCATTTTTTATCCTTTACTTATTACTTATTTACGAAAAAGCGATTTTAAGCAATACTTACAGCAATTAAGTACCTTAAATAAATTGTGCATGTAATATAGATTAGTATGGCCCTTTACAGCATGTAATTTAAATGAATATTTTCGAATACAATAAAAAACAAACTTAATTTTGCGGTTCGATCCCTAGACCCGATTACTGTACCAACAGCAAATAATAAGTTTGTCGATTTGATAGTGTACCTACGTAATGACCGTAGGTTATTTTATTACCTCGTAAAAAAATTATAACCCATGAATTTCCGACATCCACGCGGGCAAAGCCGCGGGCAGAAGCTAGTAAATTATAAATACTAATAACAAAGCTGAAGAGATTGTTTGTTCGAACGCGCCAACCTCTAGAACTACCGGTCAGATAGAAAAAAAATCAATACTCACTTTCACGTTACTATTAATCAGTTGAGATCTAGAGCAAGATTTACAGGCTTCCAGAAAATGGAATTATCAATTTTGACAGTTGCACTCGCCCGTCCTTTTCAATCACGAATTTTTTAAAGAATATTCTACTGAATCGAACTGCAGCTTAAAAAATATGTCTATAACATTTT
Organism: Gortyna flavago; assembly: GCA_963669345.1. NCBI lineage: Eukaryota > Metazoa > Arthropoda > Insecta > Lepidoptera > Noctuidae > Gortyna > Gortyna flavago. The sequence continues at coordinate 16,900,253 of OY770129.1, forward strand.
TCACCTTTATCAAATCTGCGTACAAAATAATCCCATATAAATTAGAGTCCAATTCGAACAACAAAAAGCCAAAAGCCGACGTAGATAAGACTGTCCCCATTTTATGTACATATTTGGAGATGGGAAGCCCCTCGTCTGTAATGGGCCATTGTGGGTTCGAATATGATACTCATAATATTGCGAAGACTTGCCTAAATTTTAAAGTAGTCGTGCTGATTGTTTGGATACGTTATTAAATTTATAATGGGCTTAATTGCTGAAACTAGTACGGTATCTGGCCGTCGAAGTTGCCAATGCCCGTCTAGACGAGAAATAATTCGATTATATTGCAATATTGTTGGGGAATATTGAAATTTACACTGTGGTAGACTTCCAAAAATACCTACCTAGTTATTACCTTGTGCAGTCATCTGACATTATGCTGAGCGGAGGCCATTTTATAGCATTAGTATTGTTTTCTGTCATTTATAACTGTCATTTATATTAATTTTATTTTTTAAGGTGTTTTTTGGCTGTAATGCCACGTTATGGGGTTACAATTTTATTACAATATGAGGTAGAATGGGCCTAACGTTTTGTGTAATTATAATTTTTACTTCAAAGAATGTTGTAGGAAATCATCTGTGGTCATGTTTTGTTGTTTATGGAAGCCCCAGTAAAGACGGTGAAATTCAAATTTACTTACGTTTTTTTGAAATCTGAAGGTCAGTGTCAGGTTGTATATTATGTTAAACAGAATATGATTCGCGACCGTAACAATTAAGTATTTATTTACAGAATTATAATCATTAAAATCCTCAATACAACCCTGGTAAGTTCACGTTTTCCTATTGAATGATTATTTCAGAAATATCCATTCGCGTTTTCCTTTCTTTTCTTTTTTTATTAAAGAATTAAACGCTGATGCTACTTAATTCTTAGATCAAAATACCAGTAATTGATATAGTTTCCGGTATGAAGTCTGAAAGGCTGCTCTGTAATAAAAAATAATTATTATGAAACATTACTACAAAATTGCCAATAAAATACAATATATTGTAATATAAATTTAGCAAGCCCACTGAAGGCGGGATTATTTTTAATTTAATTACTTACACAGATTTTGCCAAAGGGGGGAAATTCTTGGGCAAAATACTTCCTTTGTTTATTTCTAATCTGCTTACGGCCGATTTCTGAAGGCTAATTAAGTCGATTTAACACAAAAGGGAAGAACCTGAATACCTACTATGTAAAGTTGCAACCATTTAATTGAAGTGTTCGGTTTTGTAACCCTTAAGGCCACGTTACACAGTTCAACCAAATTTATACCTATACTTTGGTTGAAAGGTATACCTACTCGACAAGTGTGGCGGAAAAGACAATTCAATTTAATATAACATAACATCACGCCTGAATCTTCGAAGCGTAAGACAGATGAGTCCATCCATTGTAACAGGGGATGAGTCTATTCCCATCATCCGGGCACAACTCCAGACACCGGGCTGCTACTGAGAAATGACAATGCTACTGAAAAACACAATAATACTTTTCCCGGCCTGGGAATCGTACTCAGGATCTCATGCTCAGCTGTAGCGCTTGCGACTAATACACCGAGTCCATAAGCTATTATTTCTAAGTCAGCAAAAGTGAAATGTTTTATTGACTAGGACACAACGCCAGGCTGTGTACAAGGGGCGTAATGTGTCAACAATTTTCTTTAATTAAAACGCTTTTTTGAAAATTTCCCGAGCTCTTTACGTTACATGATTTTCGTCACGACCACCAATTTTATCACCTAAATAATTGTCAAAATCACGATTCTCATTCATTATCACTAAGAACACTCTTTGGCAAACAATACTGCGTATTATACAGCGTGTACTTCGCATAACAATACGTATATCGATCTGCCATATGATTTATAACAATCAGCACTAAACGCTCCACCAGATATAATCCTGAGCGTATAATTGCACACACTCGACTGGATATTCATAGGTGATTAGTATAATCACTGTGCTATTAGGTATTGGTTCAGCGATAGGGCTGGCGAGAATTGAATCAGGAAGATTGAATTTGTGAAGAAATCATCGAGCCGTTAAATATTTTAGTAGATATTAAAAAAAAAAATATTATGTGTAAATAAATTAAGGAAAAAAAATTATGATTAATTAATTTTGGACAAATTAAAGTTTATGTAATTATAACCCTTAGCAATACTGTAGCTTCCCGTTAGTGAAAGAATTTTCGGAATCTGATCGATAGTTCCGAGGAATGTTTTAGAAAGAAATCACTTTCACAAAATTCACACATTTTTCCTCTTTATAATATTAGTACAGATTTCATTCACAAAACAACTGCTAAGCAAGTTCTCTGTCATGAAATTAAGGCCAATTTTTCTAATGACCTGATAACTTTTATCTCGGAATACTGTGACCATTTTTGTATGTCAAACCAATCGATCTATTTCTTCAGATAAAAGTCAATCTGTCGATTGAAATATCGTGTCTTAGTGACGTGCTTCTTATCGATATTATTTGATTTATAATAATTAACATTACCCCAATAGCATAGTATTACCCGTACTGTTTCCAAGCTATATATACAATGTGTAACTGAAATGATCGGAAACTAATTAAAACTACGTAAATTACTGCCACAGTACCGCTGTGCAGTCAAAACAAAACCAAAATTAGCGAAATACCCTTATACTTGTGCGACTGCGTCCATGCTTAGGTTGATGTGACCACAAATTTCTCCAAGTAATATAATAAACAAACAACGTTTTATACATAATAGTAAAGGTTCCAAAGTTAACGTAATATGATTATAACATAATATTCTATTTGGAGTATTTGGTGGTGTGTGTTAATTCCAGGACATGTTGTATACAAAAATCCCGCTATTAACTCGGGATATCTGATACTCGCATAGCCCGAAACTCATCGCCCGAGGCATCCCTACGTCTGTCTTACTTGAAACGGTATTACCTGCGCTCATCACTATTAAGTTACATACAATATCTGCTAAATTGGTTAGGGCTGTAACAGCAACTTTATACACCGGTGTCGGGTGTAACTTTGTATTTACCTAGTCAGCTATGTAGGATATAGATTGAAAGTGGGGAAATGATAATTCAGTTTGGATATTATTACAAAGGTATCGTGTTAATGCACAAAATTTATAGTAGGTAAAACACAAAAATAGTTTTTGTTTAATTTTGTGAGATTATTAATATAAAGTAGATTACTGAAAGAACAGTAGATATTATTATTGCTGCACTATAGTGTAGGTGTTTAAAAAGAAGATTGATAAAAATGAAAAAATAGTTACTAGGGGTACCTACAGTAGTGCCCATCCAAAGTCCAGCAAACATGGCCTTACCATCTTTTCTGTCGATGTTAGCATAAAAATAACTTGTCTAAAAATAGAACTAAATATGTCGTCCTTTAGCTGTGGGTAAATTGACCCATAAGAGCATCTAAACATAGATACACAAACAATTAAGTCTGTGACATTTTGACCCTAGTCACGCCAGAGGTTAGACCAATTATGTCCCATGTCCTCTACGTACGACAACATTAATTTATTACCGAACAGTTCTTGGTACTTTGAACAGATATTTCCAAGGAAAACTGTCGAAAATAATCCAATTTGTGCACAATAGGCATAATATATGCCGCTTGCCATTTAACCCGGCCCCCGACGCATCCCAACGCGTGACGCAGCACTCTCACCCGACCGTAAAAAAGCGAAATCAATTATACCGAAATGGCAAACGAACCAAACCAACATAACGTGACCCACCCGGCAATCTTTATTGTTACAAAAATCGAACAATGAATACCCATATCACCCACGTGACGGGTCACCTTACAATGGATGGTTGTTAGACCTTTACAAAGAACACAACATGTTATCTGGTCCCTTTCAAATTGATTCTTAATTAGTGTGATATGCAAATAATTTGTTGCGACATCGAAAAATCTTTTGTTACGGTTTTCTTTCAGTTTTTGTAATTTTGGGTACATAATGAGGTGGGGTGGCATACAACGTGTTCTGTCTCCCATAAAGGCTGTTCTGTGAAGAATGATTAAAACGAAGCTTTTAATTTGTACATTGTTCGTAATTTGTATTTCATTGTTAGCTTACGATGCTACCAGTCCCAAATATTATTAGGGTGGGTATAGCTCATCATCATCTGTCATCTGCCTAGCCTTTTATCAACTATGTTGGGGTCAGCTTCCAGTCTAACCGGATGCAGGTGAATTCCAGTATTTTACATGGAGCAACTGCCTATCTGACCTCCACAACCCAGTTGTTGGGTAATACGATACCCCTTGGTTATCAGACTTTCGGGCTTCTATCTGACCTCCACAACCCAGTTATTGGTTAATACGATACCCCTTGGTTATCAGACTTTCGGGCTTCTATCTGACCTCCACAACCCAGTTATTGGTTAATACGATACCCCTTGGTTATCAGACTTTCGGGCTTCGGGCGACCCGTAAGGACGGTCAAAGATCATGTATGACTGCCAGGACCAACGCCACCATCATGGTGGTCATGCTTTCCGAGGCATGGAGGGGTCTTGGTATGTAAAGATGATCACCCATCCACGGACCAACCGCGGAAAGCGTAGCTTAACCTGATTGATCGAACCGTTCGGCTGTTATTTCTTATCCACAAGCCCCTTCTAATTAGGGTGGGTATAGGTACCTACTCACCCTAATTATATTTGGGACGATATATATTATTATTATAAGCAGCTTCCACGTGTAAGTTAAATATACACCAAGTAGGCTTTGTGTTTATTTAACCTACACGTGGAAGCTGCTTGGTTATTAATTTCTTATTAAGAGAAGAGGAAAGATTATGAAGGAAGATGAGTTAAGCATAAGTTAATATTAATTGCCCATGTAGGTACCATTAAGACTTCTGTATGGGATACAGCGAGTACGCTAAGTACCTACTTGTATGAATTTCACGTATACAAGTTGTTAAGTTGAACGCTGAAGGAAAACATCGTGAGGAAACCGGCATGACCTAGAACCAAAAATTAGAAGACATCTACTAACCCACACTGGACCCACGTGGTGGATTGTGGCCCATTCCCTCCCACCTGAGGAGAGAGGAGGCCTGTGTCACAGCAGTTGGAACATTATAGGCTAAGTTGGTTAACGTACCTATAAGCTAAACCAAAAACAACATAAACACCTGATCATTACTGTAACAACAAACCCGAGTCTATTGATACAATAAACTAACCCCTACTAAACTATAGCAAAACACGATTAACATACGCTCCATACGTTTCATCTAAATTTTCGTAAAAATCTGGAAATTTTTTTCTTTCTATATTATTACGTGGGTGTGCAAATGGTATAGTCTTAACCCTGCTCCTGACCCTAGGGTCAAGACTGCTCGTTTAAACTCTTTTTTAGAAGTATACCCCTGCGATCAGTTTTATGTGCACACACACACAATATTGCAGTGAAGTGTGTTTTTAAAAATTGTATAAAGAAGGTATTATATTTTAGTATGATGTTTTCTTGTGTTCTGATCAATAGCTGTTATACAGATAATTCGTTACCAAAAAACTGCGTATTGCTTGAAATTTGAAATAAACATTCGACAATATTTATATTTTGTAATGAAAAGCTACCCTCTTGGTAAATATTATTATTATTATTATAAGCCTGTGTTGTCCCACTGCAGGGCAAAGGCCTCCCTTCCCTCCTTTCACTTTTCTCGGTCTACTGCGATTGTGGGCCAATCCTTTAAGAAAGAGTCCAGCTCATCCCGCCATCTCTTTCTGGGCCTGCCGCGCAGTCTTGGTAAATAGTCTAAAATAAAAATATTCACAACTAAATGCAACTGCCACTATTCGACTTTACTAGACAGTACTGCATGCACTTGTCTGACGTTTCACCGAATAACATTTCGAAGCCAAACTCAATCGGCGCACGGCGATCCCCGAACTGCTCCGAAACGATCCACACTATACTGTGTACTTTTTCTCGGCCTCATGTGCACAAACAGTGTTTAGTTACCGGAGGGTGTATTTTATCTTGTTGTGCTTATTTTGTTGCCGTATTGAGGGCAGAGGGGGGAGGCAGTGCGGGGCGGGGGGTGGCACCTGTTGCCCCGAGTTTCGATGTGGGAAAGCCTAATCCTGAGATGAAATAAATACAACATTGCCTTAACAGAAACGTTCTCAAGATGTCTTTTGATGGTATTCAGTAAACCCGTGTGAGCGTACGATATTCGGGAGTTTAAAGGAATTGCCATTTTTATTTCATGTCTGCTTTTGTGTGGTGTTGAATTTTTGATGCAACAAGTGGTATTATTGAATTGGAAGTGTTAACGAAGCCTTTGTTAGGATTTCGTGTTATTTGCAGGCGCTTTGTGTTTCGGTTTATGTATCATCTTTTATACATCCAGGTTATAAGATTGCCTGTTGAGAAAAGCTTTACGTTCTTCGTCATCAGATTATTTATTATTTCGTATAACACTCGAATAGACTGATGAATGAAAAATGTCTTAAAGAATAATATATAAATAAGTTAGTTTGTAGGCAACAGTGGTCCGTTGACCTCAATTTTAATCATAAATCCATGCTTACTCTGAAAAGTCAAGGAGCCACTTTTATTTGTTTACCTAACCCACCTTAATACTTTTACAAACACAGTGTGGGTGTTACTTTGTTCGCTAATAGAAGTTGATATGTTTTATAACCTCAAAACCAGCTGGTGGATTTAGGTTTACAAAGCTATATAATTCTACTTAAGAATAGTAGAATTATATAGCTTTGTAAACCTATAAATAGAGATACACGTCAATGCTATTTACATATATTTCCTAACTAGCAGCGCCCCGCAGTTTCACCCGCAATAAGTTTTGATCCCGTGAGAATATTGGGATAAAAACTATCCTATATCCTTTCCCGGGACTCAAACTATCTCTATACCAAATTTCAACTAAATCTGTTTAGCGGTTTAAGCGTGAAGAGGTGACAGACAGACAGACAGACACACGTTCGCATTTATGATATTAGTATGGATAATTATTGTATTAATACTTAAATATTTATTGGTTTTTCGTTTGGTTTCAGGTAATGGCTGTTTTTGGAATTATAAATGTGTGTTTTGAAATAACACAATATTTATAGCATTACAAGTAGGTGGTAGCATAATGCAATTTAAAGGAATAACTATCAACATTTTGCAATATTACTTACATTATAAAGGGCTGATTTTTCCAACGCCAGATAATTTTATCAGAGGAATAAATTATAATTTTTGTCAGTTTTTCCATACAAAATCTGTCAGATGTCAATTTCATTCCACGAATAAAAGTAATCTGTCGATTGAAAAACAGCCCTAATGTTTTGTTATCAACAGAGATTTTTCTACCTATATTATCTCCTACCTACCAAACTATTCAATTTATCTACTCTGTATACAGAAATAAGATTAAAATACATAATCTGCGTTCGCGATTTATTTGCCAAAAATGTAAATAAATATGAATTAATGGAAGGATAACTTTAATTCCCTCACATTAAAGTTCCGTTTACGCTACAACTTCAAACATTTTTATAACTTTTTCCATAGTACTAGTCACTCTGAAATCAACTTAATTGTCATTGAAATAAAGTTGATATTTGTTTAACTTGAAATAGGGTGGGGGTGTGCAACACTGCGCACTTTTACTATACATAAACTTACCCTTTCTCCCCCTGGGATTAGGCAAAAATTGCCGCCACCTGCTACGATCCTTACAGGACTAAAATAAAAAACATTAAACCTAGCTAATTTGAAAATATTTATCAGTGAAAAACTTCACTAAGTCTAACCATCCAATGCATTTGACAACTTAATTGAATATTTTTTAACCCCTTCCCCGCATACTTAGTGTGCCAATAACTGGATCTTCGTAAAAGCGTGTATATTTTTAGCATTACACCTATTTCCACACAGACAGCCGACATTTTCTATTTCCGTTGGCAGACATTGACATGAATATGTTTTCTCGAACCGGATTATTTTGACATCACCAACTACTATTTGATACTCGCCCACATATAAGTATACTTGGAGTTTATTAGTTCTTGGTGATATATCTATTAGCAGTTTAGGGTTATGGCTACCGTTATGGTGGACGTGTGAGGTTGTTATTGTGTCAGCTGGATATCTGAGTAGGACTCACTAGTCCTGCTCAGATATCCAGCAGCTACCCAAAACAAATTAATAACTATCAATGTCATCATTATACACTTATAATGATGACATTGATAGTTATTAATTTGTTTTGGGTAGTATTTACTGAACCGATTGTGAAAGATATAACTATGTTAAGGAATACCATTCCATGAAGATAATAATAATAATACGCCTACCGGTATGCACTGTTAAAGTGCACCCAATGAAAACCTCATTGGGTGCACTTTAACAGTGCATACAGGGATTATCGTATTTTTTTTTAAATAATGTAATCAGTTTATTTAACTCCACCCGTAACGTTTTTTCATGGCCGCTCATCACCCTGGAACCAATTTTTCAATTACAAAATACTGTTCACGTAAGAAATACGTGACATTTCAACTAATAAACTCGTAAGCCCGTGAAATCGCTCCATAACTCATAAAACGGAGTAACATTTAGTTCAGCCAGGAAATAATAAAAAAAGAAACATCTTCTGACTCGTTTGCTGATTGAATAAATGAATGAAATTCCTTTACACGATGCTTTTAATATATTACATGATTTTTATAGCCATGTTGCACTCATTTCAAATAAATTGGGATAAAGGATGATGGTATTGGTATGGATGATGACGATATGATTCTTTTAAAATAAAGCGGAAATATTTTTAATATTATACCGGATGATTTTTTTACCGTCTCAAAATTTTGAGCAGTGGTGGCCCAGTGATAACGAGTTGTAGGTCGAACCTAAGCGGGCTTATCTTTGTGTAAATTATTTAATCACCACTGCTCTCAAAACGGTGAAGGAAAACATTGTGAGGATACCGGCATGTCCTAGAACCAAAAATTCGAAGACATGTGACATCTACCAACCCGCACTGAGCCCGCGTGGTGGTATATGGCCTACTCCCTCTCACAGAGAAGAGGCCTGTATCCCAGTAGTGGGAACATTATAAGCTGATTATGCAATAATTTGCAGTCAGATTACTTATCCAAGTATTTACCAAAAAAAAAAACAAAATAAGTCAGATCAAAATTTAAAAAATAAATATATTTATTACGTCGTGTTTTATAGTTTCCTGGTATGACAAAAATATAAAACGAATTCTTTTATCTTATTCCTTCTGCAAAGATTTTACAAATTTTCCCCTTAATAGAACAGGAAATTAAATTCTTCAAGCAAAAAAGAAAAATGAAAAAGGTGTGACAAAGCATGCCTTTTTATTTTAAAATCCTATAAAGTTCCGGGTGAAATATAAATCATCGCACTTACAAAATAATAACCTGACGGGACAGGAAACGATAAAAAGGAACGTATCTCTTGAAGTTTTTTGGCAAGAAAACTGACTCGGAGAGCGCTGTGCTTCTCAAAGTATGAATGGATGGTTTCGAGATTTTTCAAGTTTCATTTTTTGTTTTGCCGTTTTTGGATTTTCGATAACACATAACATAATCAGCCCATAATGTTCCCACTACTGGGATACAGGCCTCCTCTCTGTGAGAGGGAGTGGGCCGCAATCCACCACGCGGGCCCAGTGCGGGTTGGTAGATGTCACATGTTTTTTTTGGTTCTAAGACATGCCGGTTTCCTCACGATGTTTTCCTTCACCGTTTCGATAAACTACGCCCTAAATAGAAAAAATAAGTAACTCATGGTGATTAGGTACCTACTCATCATCATTCTCCTGTCCTTATCCCAATTTTTTTGGGGTCGGCTCAACATGGTTTTTTCTTCCATGGTGATATGGAAGAAAAAGACATGTTACTAGGTACCATGAAAAAAAAAGGTTAACACCTATTAATCTGTAGAATCGCTTGGGTATTTTTTTCCGCTCTTACCTACTTCATTCACTGTGTTTTTTAAACGGTTTTATTTAGCTTGCCCTATTTGTTATTGTTATTTTTGATGTTGTTTTCTCCAAAACTGGGTACGAAAATTCTTCAAGAATATTCTTGATGAATTTACGGAGAACCTAGTTTTATGTGTCTCTCATAAAATAAGTAACACATTATACTCAAGCAAACATATTCCCAATAAATAAACCCACATCCAAGCCTTCTAACTCACGTCAGTTCACTTCAGACTCGAAACGGAAATATTGCCGGTGGCGCCCTCTCGCGGCGGATGCTGCACGGGCGCCAGCGAGCCGCTTCCGGCCCGCCCTCGTTATGTCCGCTTTGTGTGACGGCCGACATGGCATGCCAGCCTCATCGGCCCGAATGAACCATTGTCAACGATATTACACTCTGCTTTGATTTATTCATAGTGCTTACTATGAATAGGGAAAGTTTGAGAATGGAAGAAATATGGCTGATGGACGCTTTGTGGTGTCTTAGGAGCAGTACGCACTTGTTCGAGTCGGCAAGATTCGGGACATCCGGGCGACAAAATGGAATATTATATTTTGCGGTCCGGGTGTGCCGAATCATCACCGACCCACAAATTAAAAAGAAGTTGTGGTTCTATGTCGTTCATACTTACCTACGTATTGTATACGAAGTATTAAAATCTTAACTTCAGCTGACATTTGATTTTAGCCTTTACAAATGCCGGCCGTTATGAAATGTAATCAAAACTTTGTCAGAATATATTGTTCGATTAAAAACTGTCACATAAATAGTGAATACAACAGCGTCCATAGTCTCTTGTAATATGACTTTAAGCTATTTGTTTTATGATTTAACTTTGTGTGACAGTGACGTAATTTCATTGCGCTGAAAAGAAGGTTTTTTTTTTAGCTAATGACGAACCATCTAAGGATCATATTTTTTTTATGATATATCGGTAATGTATGAGTGAAGTCCTACTTTTACTTTTTCTGGTTGATGGGCGCTTTGTGGTGTCTTTGGGGTGCTGCTTGTAGCCGAGAAAATTTTAAATATCTTAAATAAATCAAATTAAATATGTATTTTGCTGCCCCGCTGCGCTGTGCCGAATCATGCCGACCCGAACAAATGTGTATCACACCTTATGTTAGGTGATACGAATGGGTAGGGTCTTGAATTTCGGTACGAAATGGACTGTAATTTCCGTACCTTATTTAACCAACGCCTCATTGTATGCGCCTCGTGCCATAAAGTGGGCGATCTCAAAAAGGGAATAGAAAAAAAAATTGTGTGGTAAATAAGAAAGGTTCATTACCTTCACCTTGATGGTAATGAAAAAAGATCTTTGACTTATCGTATTTACTTTGTCAACATCAGTTATTTGATAAGGACAAATTAGGAAAATATAGGTAAATCGTGTAAATAATTATTCTATTTTGGCGACATACCTACTCGTAAGTATTATAACTGTAGGATCATACCTAGTTGAACACCACCGACTTCCGAAATTAAAGTTATTTTTTACTTTTTTTCATTTTTTTTTCAAATCAAATCCATTTGTCGGAGACATCACGGAACATACATACAAAAAAAAAACAGGTACAGTCGAATTGAAAACCTCTTTTTTGAAGTCGGTTAAAAAGCTTTTCTCTTTAACAGAATTGTAGGTTCTCACTCGACAACAACAAGCAACTTTACAAAACTTCCTAAATACTTAATTTATTCTGACTCATCTGTAAAAGTCCAAGTCTAATTGTTTAGCTAAATAGTTATTACTCCAGTGTCCCTTAATTAATTTCTTGGCTTGCTCGAAGAAAATTTGCTTGAGACTCGCTTTCATTTCATTGGTTGAAAAAGAGTTATCTTCGTTTCGTTTTCACTGCCTGTTGAAGGAATTTGTGGCTTAAAGGAGGTTTTGGCTTAAGATCGAAAGCTTCTTCAGTTAAACGCAGTACTTTGCTTTGAATTCGGTGGTCAGGTGATTAAAATCCTGTTACTATGCTCTTTTTGGAGACCGAACAAATTCTTAAACTATGATTTTGAATGATAGCAGTATTATCTAACATATTTTGTTACTATGACCCAATCAAGTTTACTTTAAAATAATTCGTTCAATAAATCTTCAATCAAATAAAGGTTTATTCCCTACCCCACTAGATGTGCCCGCGACTTCGTTCACGTGGATGTCGGAAAACAATAACGTGTCTCTTTATTATTATTATTCTAAAATAAAATTTGCCTAAGTTACTCCTTAAAACATCAGCTCCCAGTGAAAGTTTAGTAAAATCCACCCGTTTTGGAGATTAGCCAGAACAAACAATCAGACAAACAAAATTTAAAAAAAATGTGTTATTAGTACCATATATACTTTCATAATATACAATTACCCTCTTACTAATGAACGTATTATTATATCAGATGAATATTATACATCGATTTCTCTCTTTCAGTCTTCAGTAATTTGACTTTCGAAAGAAGAAGACAAAGCGTTGTGTAACTATACAGACGCTATACAACGTTTATTAGTACCTAAGGGGGTTAGTAAAAATCTGTTATTTCGACATTACGAACTTCATTTTATTTGTTCATATGTAAAACCTGTAATCAAACTGGATAACATGAAAATTAAAACAATAGTCGTGTTGTTAAAATTGTAACCTTTACAAATGCCGGCCGTTATGAAATGTAATCAAAACTTTGTCAGAATATATTGTTCGATTAAAAACTGTCATAAATAGTGAATACAACAGCGTCCATAGTCTCTTGTAATATGACTTTAAGCTATTTGTTTTATGATTTAACTTTGTGTGACAGTGACGTAATTTCATTGCGCTGAAAAGAAGGTTTTTTTTTTGTGTTCATATTTCATAAGCCGCCTATAATTTTCCCACTGCTGGGACACAGGCCTCCGCTCGGTGAGAGGGACAACGTTTAAGAATAAAAATAATTTATGTATAATTCATTTAAGTTCAAATCATAAAATCACAATGTAACTAACATAAATATATTGAAACATAAATCGTGTCGGTAGTGCTACTAACCGATACCTATGGCTGTCCTTATCCACTGGTTTCGGAAAGGACAGTCTAGAACTCGATGTATCACTAATAAGTCTTATCCCGAGAATATTTTTTTTATAATTTGTCAGTTTTTCCATACTAGAACTGTAATGCCACGGGAGAGGGTGTCAATCTATTGGCGCCGCCGCCAGTCACTGTACGCGTGGCATGGCTAGTACATTTCTTTTAGTCGCAAGACGCTTCGCTGCAGCGAATGTCCCGTAGCCAGGCCGTTAGACATGAATTTTATTCCACGGATAAAAGATGTCTGACATTGGTGAAATCAGCCCTTAATGATTTAGAATACAAAGCTCTAGTACGGGAAGGCTTAATATATTATTACATACTTTAGTCATATTAAGTTTCTTATGCTTCCCTAAAACATCAATCTCATCAAAATCCTGCCTTCTACTTACTCGGGGTCTCATATTTTCATAAAACGCTTCATCTACCAGCGTAATACCCAGTTTTCGTGATGCATGCACATTTTGCGGCCATGGGTAGTGATTTATATCTGTCGTAGTGCTTAATTTTGTCTCCCCTAGAACCCTTGATGTGGGGTCGCGTTTCGGACGAACTAAAGATATTTTGGCTGTGCTTTCAATTTCCCTTCGATTGAAAGGTCCTTTTCTAATAAATAGTGAAGACGGCCTTCACTATTTTTGTGTAGGTATACATATCTATATACAGTCTATAATAATTTGAGTTTAAACAACATTTAAATATAACAGGTTATGTAGTTATATGCAGACCTATTCGGAAATTCAAAGATTTGAAACTTATAGGTATTTTCTCAAACAATACAATTTCTATTTTTCGGTTATTATTCTTCTCCAAACTGCATCATTTTCAGCTTTTACCTTCCTCATTTATATTTACCTCCTTACTAATAAACGAATTATATCAGATGAATAGTCACACACCGATTTCTCTCTTTCAGTCGTCAGTAATCTGACATTCGAAAGAAGAAAACAAAGCGTTCTGTAACTATACAGACGCTATACAACGTTTGTAAGTAAGGGTTATTCTTTAATTTTTTCTATAAATATCTTATAATAATTATTTTGCTAAGTAATCGTCTTCTACCCATTTTACTGCCATTAAATGTCACATACTTTTATACAATTCTAATCTGAAAAAGGGATGGTACTGTCGGTAATGCTCGGTCTGTCTCTCGCACTGGAATCATGATGGAATTACGACGTCATAATAGGGCATCTGGATTTTCTACAACACGAAACAAAAGCTCAAAAGCACTTCAAAATCCCTACATTAATCTATGCACAGGCATATGCCAACATTCAAAATACAATCCCTTTACCTCCATATCCACAACTTTATTTTATAAAAAATAATACAAATCAAACAGACAGACGTTCAAATTTACAATGTTCACATCGGATTCATATTTCATTGTTAGTTACGTACCAGGTACCTTTGTTTTTGATCACCGCTGTTGGTCTGGCAAGGCTTTTGTTGATGCCAAATAAATATCTATAATTGGCTCGGCTTCCGGTCAAAATGGAAACGGGAATATGAATTGTTCGAGCCTTTGAATACATTTTTTAGCATTCTGTTTCGAGTATTTTTGTGATTTTTATTCTCCGAACGGTGATATTTCTTATTTTTTTATCGGTTTTAATATGATTGTTTCATTGGTCTCGAATTTTTTTGTCAAGTTTTGTTATGGATATAGGTTTTTTTCTTAAGGCTAATTATTTTCCAGGCGACTAACAATTTAAAGGGCGACTAACTATTAAAAAAACAACTTGGCAGGGATTAAATATTTTTGCAATAATTTTATTAGATGAGTTTCTAAATGCAGGGAATTACAAAAACTAAATAATGGCTGCTACAAGGTAGCAAATATATTAAACAGGGCCAATTGAAATCATAGACTTTAGCCATCTTACTAATAAAAGTTGTATAGCGTCTGTATAGTTACACAACGCTTGTTCGGTGCAACGGTGTTCTTCTTTCGAAAGTCGAATTACTGACGACTGAAAGAGAGAAATCGGTGTGTAACTATTCATCTGATATAATACGTTTATTAGTAAGGAGGTGACAGTTATACACATAAAATCACTGGTTAACAACCTTCAAGATACAGGATTTTCGTAATTTAAAGGACAGGGGTCTTACTCGCAGCGGTGGCGACCTCTCGCGTCCGGCCCTGGTTCAAGCCATGGTCCGGGACGAGAGGGAGTGGGAGGCAGTCACCTCCTTCTGCGAAGCAGTCATGCTAACGAAGGAGGTGGCGGGATGGCTGAGGGAGAGAGCCTCACGTCCCAGCCGGCGCGGGAGACGCTCTGGGCGTCGGGAGCCGCGTGACGACTCCCGGCCAGCATAGACGCAGGCCTGCGGACTGAGAGTAATGGGTAACTCACCGTCCGATCAGGACCAGTCCCGTGCCAGACGGCGCGTATGTGTACCACGCGCGCCTCAAAGAGATGTCAGCATCAGGGAAGGGGCCCGTCAGGGCCGAAGCCTGCCGGGGCAGCGGGATTGTCCAAAAGGGTTACCGCTACCCCGGAACATAAAAGCCTAAGGTAGGAAAACTGATGGGTTTTAGTCAGTAAGAGTCTGACTCCCTTCCGCTCCACCCAGAGCACGAGCGGGAGAGGTCATTTGATGATTTCCCATCCTTAAAAAAAAAGCGGTCTTACTCATCTGTAATAGCCATAATAGCTAAGTCTTCTGGTAAATAAATGGTCCCTACTTACTTTTAACGAAATGGTCAACAACAAAACCGCCTTTCCGAAATCAGCTAAAAAGCCAATACAGAAAATCTTTTTTTCAATCTATGACGCGACACGTCCTCGTGTCTACTCAATGTTCGGCATCTAACATTTTTGATTCTATTGTGTTTTTTTTTTTTTGCTACCATCGACGCCGGTAACCCGCGCCAGTCAATTCGTTTCGCGATACGCATCTGCAACGAATTTGTGTGTTCCACGGCCTATCGTGGACTTTTTTTTCTATTTTTGAATTTGGAAAAAAAGAAATACCTCGGCGCATGTGGGAAAAATATTCATGGAGTTTTCGTTGCTTAGTGCTGTTGGATATTTTGTAGTTTCCGTTTGTAAGTACTTTTATACCGATTCTGAAGTATTCCAGGGTTGTTACAGTGCGTATTGTTTTTAGCTCAGAATGGAAAACAAGATTTAAAATACAGTCATGCTAGCAACATGAAGAAGAAGAAGAAGCTCAGAATCACCTATAAAAATAACTGTATTGTACTCGTATATTTCTTTCTTTGCATAGCTTATTTGGCGTGCATCGGGGATTATTTTCAAATTCAGTTTATTCAATGTGGAGCTTTTATTTATTTTTATGGGTTTACTAAATGCCCGGTTTGTTACCGTATGTTATTCAATTTCAATTAATCGATTACTCTGTACAGTCAACATCAGTTCATATCCATCACTTCAGGTATGAAACCTTCGAAAAAATATTGTTATCCAAACACATATTTTTACATATTCCCCGCGTTATGTACGCTCGTGTCATAAATTAATCATGGCGCCCGAGTCTCCACGGTAAACAGTCGAAACCCTTGGAGAATTTCACATTTTTATCGTTTTACAAGGAAAATATCTCAGTGCGAACCAGTAAATGTAGGCAGGTCGTATATTATACGTATAATTTGCAAGAGGCAAGTAATAAAACTTAACGCGTCTGTCGCCGACGATGTTTGTCGAAATCCTTAACACGACCAGTTTATTTGACCTTTGAGTTGCTCATCTCTTGCGTCGTTAGTGACAGTTTTACATGACGCTGCGACGGGTGAAGGAGGTCTTGCTTTCTGGTTGTTGGATTCTTGCATGTGATGGTGTAAACACATTAAACAGCGTGAGATGCGGTTTCTTTAGATGAGGCGCGACACCTGTAGTAGATCTACTTGATTTTGTTTTCTTGAGACTTTAATTAAAGACGTAAAGTTATGTTTTGGCAGTTCGTTGAGCTAATGAATTAAACCTGACACAAATACAATAAATCCAAATTATCCCGAGTCATTTAAAACAAAATGGCAATACGGCACTGTATCAAATCTATACGACTCCACCCTTGTCGATATGATGGGGGTCCAAAAATAATTGTTTCCGGTATTCCTGATGCGCGACAATCGAGGGGGGTTTGATTTAAAGCCTGGGTTAGGGTGGTTTTTGGAGTATCCTCGCGTTTACGTAACTCTAAAGGGTATGCAGCGTCCCTTGTTTATTGCGGCCGTGAAGTGGACACTGGTGAGTATTTTTAATATCTGTAATAGTTCACGATCCCATGCGGTTTTAGTTCACGGAGTGTACTATACTTGACTGTTGATAATATTAGGTTCTAAAATATGATAACAGAGGGCATCAGAACTACTTTGACATTTAAATCTGGATGTGACTGACATGCCATAATATTATGATTTGTCACCAACCACGATCGTGATTTCAATTAGCTAGTTTTCTATAGACTGATGAAAAACTTAAAAATAAACATTGCGGCATTCGCCCACTGCGCGATAAACTTTTGACCTCAAGATAATCATGATTGTATTGCAGCTACCTTCAAACAAATGAGTCAGCAATACCGCTAATTATTAAAATTGAAATCGGAATCCGTATCTGAATGTTTTTCATGTCCAATATAAATTGAGCAAAGTATACGCAATAATTACAGATAATTGTGGTTTATCATGTTTCATTATTTCGATTCTGCTTAAATATTTCGTATACGTATACCTCGAATTTTTAATGAAGACCTTTGTTATTGGTATTGTTTTTCGGTTGAAAAAACCTTTTGTAGTTAATGAGAATGTTATACGATGTGCTCAGTTCTGTAATTACAAATTGGGACGGAATTATCGTAGGATTTCTCTCTGATTAAAATTTGAAAACATTTTTACACGTCAATCATATTTTGACATACAGATTTCGTAGAATTATAATTTGAATATACTCATGTTTGTTTGTTAATTATCGGTTAATTTTGTGTTAATTTTTCTGTAATTCATTTTAACACAGCTTAGTTAGTATTACATTCAACCACAGATCGTTGGAAGTTAACTTGTTTTTCGGAAGCTTTATTATTTCCATTTTTTTTCTTTAATTCAAACCCTTTTAATGATGTTTAAATGGACAGCTTAGGTACATACTGCATGATTTCCGTGACACAGTTGGTTACATAACATGACATTCTCTTTTTCTGATTCACAAACTCTTTTGTAAGAAATAATTCACCGAAACGAACGAAAGAACCGGCCATAACTTGAGACGCAAATTTCAACAAAGCGTGTGACTGTAATAAAAGTAAAATTATGCAAATCGACCACCCTCTCTGCTTACCCCCGCATGGTGGTAGTTTTATTGTAATCATTTACGGAGGGACGAATCTCTTTATGCGTCACCACGCTTCGCCCTGGCCCTTAGGGGCAGCATTTTTGACATTTCGCTTTATTTATAATAATAATGTTCACTTTTCAACCCCCTGCGTTAGGGGGTTTTTTATGTCGTTTTTTTTTTCGATGGAGTCAAATTATTTTATTTTTTAAAAGTACAGACGCCAGCACATCAAGTTACTCAATACTGTCAAATTTTCCCAATCAACTTTGAACCTAACACTTTAGCGATAAAGTTGAAAATTTATTAAAGAAATTTGACAGATTGTAGTAGCTTGATGTGCTGACGTCTGTACGTATATAAATTCACGACTTCTTCCCACGGAGGTAGGCAGAAACCACAGAACGCCACCTGCTTTGATCCTATATATCTAGTCATACAAGCACGCCGGTTGCGAGTAGGTACTACGCATCTGACCTTTCTGAAGAACATGACCTATAAGGTGACTACATGTCCTCCTAGGGCTCGACGTTCTTTACGTAATAGATAAATAATAACAGTTTTTTTTAACAGTGTCTTATTTAAGTATAATTATTATTTTTCTTATTTTTCTTTTTATGTCAATGGTACTTTGCTTTTAAGTTGATTGAGCCCAGTAGGTATCCACATAGCTGCGGTTTTAATAGCATTTACTACAACATCAAAGGTGTGAACGGAATACAATGATGAAAACACGATAATTATGATGTTTGCTGTTCCCGAAAAATAATTATGCCCATATAATAAAAGCTTGCTCCTTTGTCGAGCAGCTACATTTTTCTCACGAATAAAATGACAGGCATACACATAAGTTCACATAACATGGCTCCTGAAACAAGCTCCTTATTACACCACATTCATAGGCTCGAATACATCTCAATTACGTCGTAATCATCGTAATTTTGTCTATATAAATTGCCTACAGAATGCGAGGTAATTTTGCTCTGTTACTGAAGCAGACGCTCAACCAAATTAAAATAATATGCATCCCTAACTAGACGCTTGCTATTTAATGCTCATATTATGTTTGAGTAAATGAATGTTGAGAGAATATTCAGTTGCGTCTCATAATTTTACCGGCACAACTATTATCAACTTGTAAATGTATACAGCTGAATATAAGCCCCATCTGATGCAATGACTGCTACAATAAATGGCCAAAGTTACAGTTTTTAACAGCTTCTTTATTTTATTGGCTACACGGCTAAAAAATACCATCCTTCCCGTTCTCTCTTCTTCAGCCTTTTACCACCCAACGCTGAGTGTAGGCATCCTGCAATGCACGCCACTCTTCTTTGTCTGTAGCCTTCCTAAGCCAGAGTGGTTCAGCAATTTTGACCAGGTCGTCGGTCCACCTCATCGGCTGTCTGCCCGGACTTCTACTACCAGGTCTCGGTCTCCAGTCCAGCACTGTTCTACCTCCCAATTCCACTTTCTTCGCGCATCCCATTCGCTCTTTTATAATCGTCTATTATCATAATTATTGTTTAAAGCAAATAAAGTTTCACACAGTTGAGCAAAGGATCCCCTTTCTACTGCCAAATCAGGTCCTCTATCTTTTTCGATTTCTTTCAATACTTCATTCATTCAAGTATTTTCGGGGGTGGTTCGAGGTGGCGCGGGAAAAGACTTCCTGTAAGAAATATGGAAGGCAAAAAAAAAGCATTTTCTTATTCCAAATTTATCGCATTTTGAAATACTTGATTATTAAAATATTGTAGGCCTAATTCTATTATAGTCACAAGCTAAAATCATAAATACTGTACAAATGTTGATGTAGGGCGACAATCGATTTAGTTTCACGCGGTGCAACTCTATTGTTTGAACTTAAATTGCTTTCGCGTCTTCAACTCTCGGCGTCATGACCGTTACGAACTACACGTGAACGAAAACAATCCTACGATTTATATTAAACTGTGCTTTGATGTCACAGAAATATCGTTTCGATGCCGGTTTTTATAATTATCGATAAAGTTTTTCTTTTCCTATAGGAAAAGAAAAAGCGGTTTCGTCATTATTATAACGGCCATAACAATCTGTCATTTACAACAGTGTTTGAAACAAAGTCCTTTCAAAGACCTTCTTCCCAAAGATTTTAATCGCTAGATTTGTTCTCACAGTACTCGGTAATTAGTCACGCGAAAAAGTGTCCATACTGAGAAGAGTAAGCTCACACATTTTCCATGTCAATCAAGTCAACTCACTGCGTCACTGTGTGTAAAAGGTGTCAAAACGAAACAGAAACGTGACCGCCTTTTGACGCGGTAGGGCGAAACTAATGATTAAAATCTTTGTCACTGTCATCATTTTCATGACAGCTGTCACTACGGCTGTTAAGTGCAGCCACTGCTCTTCTAGGAAACCGCAGCTTAACCATTACAAGAATCTACGTTTTCAAAGATTAAGATTGCTTTGCAATGTTGCCAGATATATTAATTGCCTTTTCACAATAATTTCAAAATAGTGATATCAGTTTTTAGCTCTGATGATTTATGTAAAAAGTTTTGCAACATTTTATTTACAACTTAACAACTCCTGTTCACATATCGTACAAATATCGTAACTTTTTGTGTCATAATTAATTGGAACAGCTTTTATTTTACAACATATGTAGGTAGGATATAACTACAAATATTGAATCTAAAACTTTGTAACGAATCCTCTATACTTTTGGGTATAAAAATTGTTATTTTAGTACAAAAATATACAGGGTGGCTCGATTTAGGTGCCCGGGAGTGTGGAGTAGTGCAGTGCCCAATTACTAGTATCAAAAGACCTAAGTCAAAATTTACATATCTTTTGCATCCAATAAATTTTAAAATAGTTAAGTTTTTGACATTGTTTTAATTGAACCCTATAACCCAGTACTAAGTATTTTTACTAAACTTGGTACAACTAAGTGTGTCTCAAACATGGAAACTGCAATAAAGATTTTCTCCATATTTTTGCAACAACCAACTTCATTTACAGCGGCAAAGTTAAAGTTCCCATCCATATTTCAAGCACATTGTCACCCGCAGCGACCTTAGTTTACAAATATTACAGTTCAAAATTGCTTGTATGCTAGGGTTGTCACCTCATGTTACATGTTCGGTAAAGTTTTAAATGGTCATCGTTGTGTGTGTGACGAGGTGTCGTGGATAGTGACGGCCCTATTATTGCGTGGTTACAATTTGATTCGGGCGTTCGTGTGAAGTTGTGGTGGTCGAATGCAGGCTGATGTGAACAGGGAGGGTGGGTTGCCGTGGGAATATTGAGGAGGTTGTCCTTGAAGATTTTAGGGTACTGCCAGACTGTTGGTAAGAGTTTTAATACTGGGTGTTAGATAGGAAAATGCCTATTTGTCCACATGTCAAAAGAGTGTGATGTGCTTCAAATATAAGTGATTAGGAACTTGAATATGACCATTGTATGTTTCTTAGTATTTTTTTTAAATTATGTTGTATCTGGTTTACAATAAAATTTATATCACAATAATAGGTAGATATTATAAACCGCGCGCGCGACCGCGTACCGAAAAACGTAGGCCTCCCACAAGGTGGACCGACGACCTTGCGAAGGTCGCAGGAACCCGTTGGATGCGAGAAGCACAGAACCGGTCGAAGTGGAGGTGCTTGGGGGGGCCTATGTCCAGCAGTGGACGTCTTTCGGCTGAAATTATGAATATTATAAAGGCGAAAGTTTGTGAGTCTGTGTTTATATCGACTGTAAAAAGGAAGTAGGGCATATCATAAATGACATAAATACGTCAGTTTTTCTAAAATTTCAACTTTGAACGGCTCTCCTGAACATTTCATTTTTTGGCACTTATACCCTATTTCCTCTTAAACGTCGATATGTTTGTTACGTCTTCACGCTCTAACGGCTGGACCAATTTTCATAAAACTGTGTGTGGAGGTAGCTGACACGCTGGCTTAATATTTAATAGGCTTTTTATCCCGATATTCTCACGAGATAGATATTTACGCGGGTGAAACCGCGGGTTGCAGCTAGTATAAAAATAAATCGAAGTTCTACCGCGAGGTTGCACTTTATGAAAACTGATTTCCTTTGAAGCAAAGAAAATGTGAAATCGAAAACCGCGTGGCATCTTATATTTTTTTCCTAATGACTAAGAAGGTTCAGGTAACTACCATTTTAAATCACATTTCCCGTACCAAAATCCACGTAATATTCAAAATCCAAGACGAATGATTATACACGAACGAAATAAAAAAGCGAAAAAAAAATACACAAACCAGCATTTGGACTGTGTAAGCTGATAAAATTCGCGCACGGCACAGTTTTCAAAGCGAAAACGAGCGAAACAGTCGGCTGATTACCTTCATTTTCTTGGGGCACGCATAGACCCCGGGGGTTAGGAGGTGCCCCCCTCTATCCCGCACAATTTATTTCGCCTCATCAAAACGTCAACACGTTGACGTGTATTTTAGGGATTTTAATCGGGCGGTCCCGCGCCCCGGGCGACGTCGCCCCTCTATGTAAATTGCTCGGCCCGTTTGCACGCGTAATTGTTTTCGTTGAGAATTGACACGTACCCCGTTTTAGTTTTGACGCATGTAACAAGGTATTTGTGAATCTTGCGGGCGATGGCACTGCTGTTACAGATTTGAGCCTGCT
This sequence comes from Gortyna flavago, assembly GCA_963669345.1. Taxonomy (NCBI): domain Eukaryota; kingdom Metazoa; phylum Arthropoda; class Insecta; order Lepidoptera; family Noctuidae; genus Gortyna; species Gortyna flavago. The sequence goes on from OY770129.1 coordinate 16,923,313, forward strand.
GACCTATTTTCAGCAGGCATCGGGCACCATTTTGCTTTTTGGGTTACTTAAGGTACAAATTCTCAAGGAAGAATTTCAAAATATCTCTGATTTTTAGTAAATTTGCTACTTATGATATAAGTAGGTACTTTTTAAGTCGTTTTACAAAAAAGCTTAGAGTTTTAAATAAAGTTAATAAATAGTTCAATTGTAATGTCAATGATTCTATTACAGACTTTTAAATATTTAGGAAAAAAAATATTTTTTTTCGAAAATCACTTAAAACGTTTTGCAATGTTCTTTGCATTAGTGTTCAAGTCTTTTTTATGCGTTTCTAATTGAATCATAAATAATTTTCACAAAACGATATAACACAAGTTGTTGAAAACTAATAACTGTTTCGTTGCCCCTGTAACCCTTAACCACTGGTTGCCACTTCATTAATCACAAGCTATGCAAATCATGGTCTCGTTTAACTACCCCTTAAAACGCCACAACACTTGTAGTTACTGCTATGAAAATCTATTTACAGACCCACTGGTGCTAGTTTGAATACGGGCAGGTGAGGGATTAAGGTGAATGTCAGTACTTACATAATCTTGAGGTGAGGGATTAAGTTGAATATCAGTAGGTACTTACATATTCTTGCTAAGCTTTTAAGGTGGACAAAGGTAGGTGCTTGAACCTTCACAATGCTCATAGTAACATTTGTGAAAGCCTGTTTTTACAAGACTACAGTAATGTTAACAGTTTTGGGTAGATTTTTAACTGAGGACAGCTTAAAGAAAGAAAGAAATAAAAGCGGCCAAGTGCGAGTCGCACACGAAGACAAAGCAAAAAATCTTTAATTTTTAACCTTATGTTATTTTTATTATTCGTTGTTATAGCGGCACTCTGTAAAAATTTCAACTGTTTGACTATTACGGTTCATGAGACTGCTGACAGACAGGCGATGGACGGACGGACAGCGGAGGCTTAGTAACAGGGTCCCGTTATCACCTTTTGGATACGGAACCCTGAAAATGATTATATTTTCACAGAAACACGTTTTAAATCTTAGGTAGTCTTTCTGATGTTGTTATAATCAAAGATATATTCCGAAAACAGTAATAGTTTTTTTTTTTTTCAAACATTTCTAGTCCTTTTTATGAAATGACAACGTGACAATATAATTATTCTAGTAAGTTCCTCAACCATTTTCCTTTTGAGTACGTAGTGACGGTTCTGTACGTACCTTTGCTGCCAGTCATTGGACTAAGGTATTTAGCCCGGCAAACTGGTTTGGTTACTCCACAGTACCTCGGACGTAATCACGTATGTCAGTTACCGGATGTGTCTTACGCAGGTGGGATTTGCCTCAGGCAAGGAATGTAATATTTAGTTACATAGAACATTCAATAGGAATACATTTCTAGAACTAAATTAAATACAGTTGGGTTTTTTTTTCTCTATCTTAAGAGAGTTTACGACGTATGGCATTTCAAACAAACTTTCAAGCTCTTGTTTTTCGAAATTAATGAACCGATTTATTGGAACTTCATACGTATAAGCAGAGGACACAAAGGTCTAAAAAGTTAGTAAAGAACATTTTCGAAATGTATTATTTAAAAAAAGATAACTGGAAATCTCTGTTTCTATCGAACATTTAAAATCGGTCGAATTTGGCTGTAACACTATTTTTCGGAAATGTCCTTAACTAAATTTTTTGACTTTTGTATCCAGCTTATGCGTACGAAGTTTCATTAAAATCGGTTCGAAATCTATATATACATATTCGTACTTTTACTGTAGGTATTACAACATTTCAAATCAATGGACAATCTTGACTTATACCAGTTTAGATAAATTCAGCTTAAGCTTTATTTATTTACGCAATTTTATTAGCTTTTATAAGTATTTCATGCATATCATGCCAGGTACAGATTGCTGAAACCACATATCGACGGTAAAAAGGAAGTTAAGCGTACGTATAAGCGACATTTTGGTCAAAAATGAGTTATATATGCCATCCAACGTAAAATTTTCCGCTCTTTCGAATGCGCTTACTCCCATGGCTATACGATGACTTTTTTGGCGTTTATGCCCTAGCAAAAAAATCCTAAATGACAAAATACGTCAGTTTTTCTAAAATTTAAAACTTTGAACGGCTCTCCTGAACATTTCATTTTTTGTCACTTATACCCTATTTCCTCTTAACCGTCGATATAAATCTATAAATTAAGTATATTATTAATAAAAAATGGTTCCTTCTTATTTTTTCACATCCATTACGCCAGTTTCTACGTAGTATTTACTGTCATTGAAGCGGAGGAAAGCGGCGGAAAGGTTTTATGCAAAATGTCTCGAGCAATTTATAAAAAACACAAAAAAAAAAATATTTCGTTGCTATTGCTTCTTTACCATCATCATCTTTTTTTGAGATGTTTCTCTTACAATATTTTGTCTATGAATACACCTTATATAAATTTGTAAGTGAAACTTTACATGAAATATAACAACGCCGAAACGAAATTCGCCCAGTTGCTGAACATTTTCTGTTGCACTGTTAGATGGCTCATTTCTTGTTTCACAATCTGTACTCCGCATTATTTGTCACATTTATTCTAAGACATTTTCTCGAAAAGCAGAGATTGATGTCAAAACCATTCTTTAGTTGAGTAGATACAGCCGTTAGACTAAATCTCTACTCGTTATATCAAAGTAAAACAGTCTTCTGTCTCTATAGACATAAAAAATATCCCCTTGATATAAAAAAAGCTAAATGTGAACGATATTTGATGAAGGATCTCTTTCAGAAAGCCATATGACGCAGTACGTGACCTGAAGTACGTATGTGTCTGTGGTCGCTATGACTCATCTCACAAAATATATTTGATCCTAATATTTATGAATCTGGGAGTTTATATGTTCCTCTGTCGTGTTTATAGATCGGAAAGACAGTTTGGTGCGTCGAATATTAAATCAGTACCTACATAATTATGTAGGTACGAAGATTTACTAGTGTTGCAATCATCATCATCTGCCTAGCCTTTTCCCAACTATGTTCGGGTCGGCTTCCAGTCTAACCGGATGCAGCTGAATACATGGAGCGACTGCCTATCTGACCTCCACAACCCAGTTACTGGGTAATACAATACCCCTTGGTAAGACTGGTTGTCAGACTTTCGGGCTTCTGACGACCGTAACGACCCGTCCGTAACGACTGTCAAAGATCCACGAATTTCAGCTGGGACCAACTGCTTTACGTTCTTTCCGAGGCACGGAGGGGTCTTATCATGTACAGACCAACATAGTAACTCCACTTTTTCTACCCGACTACGGTGAAACAAAAAGGAGGGTTATGATTTTGACTATTTTTTTTTTACTGGTATGTATGTTCATCTTTTCCCTCATAACTTCAAAAGTACTTATAATATTTTGATAAATGAGGTATCGTTTGAAGCGTCTTGACCGTCCGCTGCTAGTTTTAAGCTATGTGATGTCACACTAAATTCAACATGGCGCCCTCTAGAGGACATAAAGTAATGAATTTAAAAATAAAATAATTAGCACTTTTCAAAAATATAAATATTACGTACTTCAGAAATAAACAAAATTATTAAATAATGAAATTAGTTTAAAACTAAAACCCGACTACTGAAAAGGATGAAACAAGAAAGTACCTTCCCGTGGTCGCATGCCGCTGTACTAGCATACATATAAGCATGGTAGCATGCGACCACAGGAAGGTACTTTCTTGTTTCATCCTTTTCAGTAGTCGGGTTTTAGTTTTTTTACTTATTTTTTATTGAATCAGTTAACTGGTATAATAGACATTAAGTATTTTCCTAACCCGTAACAAAAGTCTCGATACACAAGTAAGCTTACCGTTTCATTCAAAGAAATACGCGGCGGGAAATGAAACCCATTTTATTTATACCCGTACATAATGCAGATGCCCACGCTCAACCCAAAACAATACATTACATATTCACAAGAAGAACCCACTAACACCCGTCCTACTTTCCGATTCCTTGCTCCAAAGACGATCCGGCACAATATAATTATCTTCGTGGTTGTAGTACATTAATTATTCAAAATGTTTAGTGGCTATATTACCTTGGGTGTAACGTGCAATGGATAGGGCCAGTGCGTAATGCTCTTTTCCCAGAGGTGTTACTAGCCAAGTAGGTACAAGTGTAGGGGGGTTACTGCTGTACTCTGAATATGCAAATCAATGTGGATAATTGGTGGAAAGTTTCGGATTGGCGCGGTGCAATTTCAAGTTTTAGATTATTGCCCAAGTTTTAGAAGTGGCGGTTTTGAACTAGTGGCAATTTGAATTACAATGAAGTTGGATGACATATATTATGGGTCTTGGGTAAGGTACCTTAAGTGAAGAATGGAGGTACCAAAGTCCCTTAGTATACGTGTACCTTTACTATGTGGTAGGGACATCGACCCGCAAACTGTAACCGTAGTAAAAGTTGTTCATAATGATGAGTACAATGAGCTCCAATAACCCTGTATATAATTTCTAATTAACGCAAGCTGTGGAGTAGCTCTGGCAAGTTACTCAGTGGAAAGCTGAGTCCGTTAGCCCATCCGACGGCTGCGAATTTCTATTAAAGCTAGCCCGACTATTGAATATATCTGTCGTATATGGTATTGGCTCACGTAAGCTGCCTGAATATTCCAGTATTCAAGATAAATGTAGTACTAACCAAAAACTTGTAATCCGTGTTAAAATACACACTACACCTATACTAACGCTAATGCTTGAGGCCCTTTGTACACGGAGCGTATAAACCGCGCCGTAGAAAAAACGTATCTGTCAACAAGCTTCCATAGTGACAACACTGACGACCGTGCCTGCACACGGCAAATAAACCGTAGTTTTCATGGCAAGGTGTACACAGGGCCTAAAGGTCTGAGGGGCAATTTTCGTAATTTTAAGAACGTTCACAGTCTGATCTCAGTCTCAATCTGTCAAAAATACCTCTAATTTCCCTACATTTTGACAAGTTTCTGATATTTGTTTGTCGCTGAGATGAGTTTGCGACTAGATTTTGAACGTTTTACATTATGAGAATTGGCCTTCAGGTCAAACTGTAGCAAATCCCGCGTGGGATGCGGGATAAAATTCGCTCGGAGGTGTTCAAACAAACGGGCGCGAATAGTGAATAAACGATAGGAGAGTACTGTACAACATAATTATTTGTTTAATGAACCCGATAAAAAAATTAACACATTTGTATCTTTTTTGGGTTTATTTATGACATGACCTTGGAGAGAGAGTATCTTGGCGGATATTTTGTAATGCACTAGCTTCCGCCCGCGGCTTCACCCGCGAGGTATGTCGATAAAATCTATCCTATGTCCTTCCCCGGGATGCAGTCTATCTCTCTGCCAAATTTTATCGAAATCCGTTCCGTGGTTTAGGCGTGAAAAGGTAACATACAGACAGACAGACAGAGTTACTTTCGAACTTATAATATTAGTATGGATTTTTAATAAATGGTGGTTTAACTTCAGTAAAATGCAACAGCCAATAGAAAGAAAAAAAAATTCTGCACAAATAAACGCACATTATACATATTTAAGTAAACTAAACAAAAAATACACACAATAATACTTATTACTTAAAGTTCAGTAACTATACGACAAAAACAAGTTTTACAATATTGTCTAATCCCTATAAAATAATACTAAATATGTAGATTCGCAGTTCACTGGCACGGTTACTGGACTGTATTAGTTGCAGTGTTTATGCTTAGTTTAAACTAGAGAGGATTCTGGTTCGCTGGCTTAACTACATAACCGCTTTCCTAGTAACTACTCTATTTCTTCTCGTGATTTGAACGTAACATTTCCTAGTACGAATTATTTTCGACAAATTGTTGTGTAAATGTTTTGTAGTCTTTAAACTCGTTAATTTAAGTGAAATGGCGAGTAAATTACTAAAAAAAGGAGTGACCTAATGAATGACCACCCGACACAGTCTCGAAATATGTGTGACAAGTGAAACAAAAAACGGTTATAAAAAAAACGTAGTTCCATACATTTTTACCGCGTAGAAATTGCGCTTTTCTATAAAACAGCTGACAGCTGATTTTTTTTTAATAACCAACGAAATATTTCTACGCTAGGGGGATCTTTTTTTTTTTTAAAAGGTGTATCTAGGATCATAAATTGAATTCATGGCTACAGATTGCGCACTAGTTAAAAAAAAACCTGTATACAGTTTTGTTTGCATTAATTGTTAAGCTCTGGTCAAATTCAGGCGAATCCCGCGCATAAAGGTGGAAAAACTTGGCTCGCACCCATTGTGTTAATTAACTTTAACCTATGGAGGTTCTTAAATTGGCGCGAATAGTCGCGAGACTTCCTAATTATTAACAAAAATGAGTATTCCAAAAGCTTACATTTTAATCACACCACACCAAAAGTCGCGTTAGTTCTTAATCATTAAAACAATCGACGAGCGCAGTCGCGTCCCGCATCACTCGTGGGATTCACCTCAGTTTGACCAGCCCTTAATTTTTAACAAAAAAAATGCAATAGATTACATTTTAATCACAACACACAAAACATACAAAGAACTCAATCTATCCGGACCTAAAGAAACAAAACCACGGACGCGCTCCAGTCTAAAGCACACTAAACTACACACTAAACTAGATTAATTGCAACACTAACGACTTAATGGCGTTCTTTTCAAGAAAACGCAGTTAAGATCCTTGCCCTGTTGCTGCAGCAATTATGACAATTTCTGTCCCCAGTCAGCTCACAATTACAGAACTAAAAATGGCCGCGACAACTTTAAGTTATGCTGTCTTACGAAATTATGATGAGTTTCTCGGTTTGCATCAAACTGTTACTAGATTATTTTCTTAGCGTTGGTAGATATCAATGTTGATTGTCGACTTTCAGTCAAATATTTGGTGAAGCGAAATTAAATGAATTTATAAGAAATGTTTATTTATGTAAATAGAGCTTTTAAGACACTTTAACACGGCAATATTTTGTTGGTCAATATTTAAAAAACTTAGATGGCGCTGGCATTTCTTAGCTGACTGATCTCTGAGAAGAAATGCCGAAACAATCTCAGGGCTAATGGTCTCTTTTATTGTCCTAACATTATATTATTTGGATTTTATGTGAGTCTTACAATGCAGGGCCATGTCTGGAAGGGCATTTTGAATAAAGAGCCATTGCAGGCTTGATTTGCAAAAAAATACGTAACAGATTGATGAAACCTGACATGAAAACACAAATAAGCTATCCTAATTTATGCAATGAAAAACTAGGCCAACATGTTTCAACGTCTTTTTCATTTCAAGTTACGTTACATCAATCTGTACTCAGCATTCGATAACAATACACTTTAATTTAAGGACGTTTTACAAACACTAGGTACGTGTAATACGGCAGCTTTTTTGTATTATTTATGCTATGTGTTGTTAACTTTGTACCTGTGGTACAAAGTTAACAACACGATACAACATCAAACAGTAACTACAAACGCGACAAGCGACTCGCACAAACTTGAAAGGTATGCACAAGAAAGTAAAAGCTATTTATTTTCACCTCATGTTTAGTGCATGCGGGAGGAAACGAACGCGTGTTCGTTTTGACGTACGCACGGGCCACGTCTACACACCAGGCCACACCAGTATAAGCTGACTTATGTTTGTAAGAAAAACCTATACAATGCGAGGTCAGCTAAAACTGGAAAATTATAGCTTAATGTGTCGCCTTGTGTACCATTATTTGAGTATGAGTCCTCTGATACTTCTCTTGATTAGAGAACTGGCATGATTGTTTTGTTGTTGCTGATAGAAATCGTTGCCCAAACCAGGAATTTCTTCCGTAATGTAAGGGCACTTAGCTATGGCTGCGATTCATTTTATATACCTACCAATAGTTCCTCTGTCTGTCTGTCTATCCGTTTGTAACCTTTCCGCACCTAAATCACTGAAGCAATCGTTAAGAAATTGAACAGATAGTTAACCTTGGGCCTGGAGAAAAACATAGTGTATTTTTCATCCTTATCTGCTCGTTTTAGATAAATATATGCAAGACCAAATCGGTCTGCCATTTTGCTAACCGTCTTAAACACTGTTTAAACCACCAAGTAATGACTTCGTGGTTTAAACAGTGTTTAAAAGCGATTTAGCCAAACAAGTAACTTTAGTTCTCTAGGGACCTCTTTCCCAACACGATACCCTAAAAGTAGTTTACGCAAGGTCTTTGACGTTTTCCATTCACAATGAATTTGCTCCACCAATCATCACAATCAATGGAAAACGTCGCACATGACAAATAAGACCAGATGGAAGCCTATATAAGCTTCTGAATTTGTATCGGTGTTTTTTCTCAGAGTAGTCGGCCAGGAAACACAGACCGCATCTAGTTATAATAAAAAAAAAGTGTAAATGTGTTGATAGGTATTTATTTTCGTTTATCATAAGCAAAACTTTCGGTGCTGCTAGCAAAGGTAACTAGTACTGCCAGAAGTATCATCAACCTAAAATACCCACTCAGTATTGATATACGCCATAAAACCTTCCACAATCGCACAAAGGCAGAAAACTCCTGTCATTTACTATGAGTCAAACATCCTGGCGGGACACTCAGAGTCGCGGTGTGCTGCGAGTACGTATAATGAGTGTGGAGCAATCATCACAATGAATGGGGAACGAGACGAGAAGCGTCGCAGTATGAATGCCGCTCCTTCGCCGGCTCGGTGGCTCGCGTGGTGACCATGGGTTTGGGGAAATGTGGAATTTTGATTTATTTATTTAAAAAAGTGAGGTACATACAGTCTGTTACAATAAATATAATAATTTTAAACAATTTAGGAAAAATCATAAGGAGAGTTACAACAGAATTGAATCTGGCGTCTTAGTTGGGTTACATGGTAACCTTTTTTTTTTTTTTGTCGCTGAGAAATGACATTACGCATCTCCGCTCGTCGGGGGACGAGACGGAGTATGTGGGACTCCCTGCCAGAGTGGCAGTATACCCACTAAAACTCAGCAGTGTTCCCTCGTCGCCGTGATGGGAGGGTCATGGGAAACCGGCTCAGCCTTTACTTCCACGACCCTCCCGGCGCATGCCCGCCTAGCTGGCGGGCCCCGCGTGCCCCCCGAGCGGGAGCTGGGGGGCGACGGGAATGGCCGGGAACACCTGGCCATTCCCGTCCGACACTGGTGGAGGCGCGTGCGATGCAGGCGAGGGTGCCCCCGCACCCGTCGCCTGCTGGCCTCCACCTGGGAGGAGTCGGAGATGACCGTCATACTGACGTCTTCTCCGACCCCTCCTCCGCCTTCGGAGCGGCGCCGCGAGAGGGTCTTCCTCCCGCGCGCGCTCCGCCGCCTCCTTCTGGGACATGACATGTTCGCAGAAGGAGGCGACTGCCGCCCAGGACCCCTCGTCCCTCAGCATGGCGTTGACCACGCCGGGGAGCGAGAGGTCCGTTCCGATCGCCGCCGTGAGACTGCGGCGCGGCTCGGACCACGACGGGCACACCTCGAGAGTGTGCTGCGCCGTGTCCTCCGCCGCACCACAGTCGTGGCACGACGGCGTCTCCTCCCGCCCGATACGGTGCAGGTACGATCCGAAGCAACCGTGCCCGGACAGCACCTGTACCAGACGGAAGGAGAGGAACCCGTGCGACCGCTCGAGCCAGTCTCGCAGGACCAGCCCAATCGCGTCGAGGGTTCGGCGGCCGAAGGCTGCGGCGGCGAGGTCCCGCGTCCAGTGGATGACTATGGCGTCCTTCGCCTCCCGCCGGACGGCTTCCCGCTCTTCGGGGGCAGGGCGTTCTCCTCTCGCCCTCCGCCCCGCCGTCCATTCGTATACTCTGGTGAGCACCCACGCCTCGAGTTCCCAAGGCGGGGTGCCGGCCAGAGCACACGCCGCGGAGAAGCCGACCGTGCGGTAGGACCTCGCCACCCGCTGGGCTATGGCCCTTTGGGGGGCCCGCAATGCGGCGGCGTTCTCCCTCCTGCGGAGGGAGTCCTCCCAAATAGGGGCCCCGTAAAGGGCCATACTCCTCAAGATGCCGGCATAGAGTTGCCGGCATCTCGCGCTGGGCCCCCCCAAGTTGGGGAGCAGCCACGAGAGGGCGCCCGCAGTCTTCAGCAGGCGCGTCGACAGCCCGCTAAAATGCGGGCCGAAACGCCACCTGCTGTCGAGTACCAGGCCCAGATATTTCATCTGGGCCTTTACCTCAATGCGGACGCCCTCCACAAAGATGTGGGCATCCTGTGGTTGGCGCTGCCGAGGCCCGTGGAAGAACACGGCCTCGGTCTTGTGCAGCGCCACCGTCAATCCCAGGCGGCGGATCCTCCCTGCGACCAAGGATCCGCCCGCCGATGCCAAGTTGGCCGCCTCCCTGAAACTCTCCCCCCGGGCGGTGAGGAGAGTGTCGTCCGCGTAGCAGACGACTCTCGTGCCCCGGAGGAGAGTTCCCCGCAAGAGCCAGTCGTAGCCGACGTTCCAGAGGGGAGGTCCTAAGACTGACCCCTGTGGAACGCCGGCCCCGACTGCGTACCGCCGGACTTGGCCAGCCCTGTTTACGAGGACGATCGAACGATCCTCCAGGTAGCTGGCCAGTAGACGCCGCAAGTATAGAGGCACCCCGTGGAAACGGAGCGCCTCTAGGATGGTGCTGTGGGGAACAGAATTGAAGGCGTTTGCAATGTCGAATGACACCGCCAACAATCCGTCCCCCACCTCCATCGCCTCCTTGACCTGGCCCTTAAGGCGGGCCAGCGCGTCTACCGTCGAACGCTCAGCCCGAAAACCGAACTGAGCGTCCGACAAGTCCGGCCCCACATTCCGCAGGTGGCTCTTTAGGTGGGCAGCGATTATCCCCTCGAACATCTTGCCGACCTCATCGAGCAGGACGATGGGTCGGTATGCCGAGGGGGAGTCTGCCGGGCGGCCCTCCTTGCGAAGGAGGCACAACTGCCCCTCCTTCCACGGTTTCGGGAACCTCCCAGACGCAAGACATGCGCTAAAGAGGTCCCGAAACCGCTCCTCCATCTGGGTGGCGGCAATTGCCACCACCCTTGCCGGGACACCGTCGGGGCCCGGAGCTGTCTTCTTGGCGCGGATATGCACAATCGCCGCGCTGAGTTCAGACTCCGTGACCGGAGGGGCTTCCTCGTCCTCCCTGGTGGGTCCATCACTGGTGGGGTGAAGTTGTCCCTCCACGGAAACAGGGACTGAACCACCCCATCCAGAAATGAGGGCTCCAGGGTCTCGACCACCGGGGGGCCAAAGGGGCGCAGCTTGTTGCCCGCCGCCTTGTATGGCCTCCCGTAGGGATCCCTGTCGAGACCCTCCAGCGGTTACATGGTAACCTGTATTAAGGTTCGCCAGCGTGTTTATCACACCTATATCTGTATAAACAGTATGCTTAGGTCGATCTACAGACTGATTTGACTTTATATTTGATATTGAGTGACTGCCATTCTAACGCCCATCAGCTAAATCGTTAACAAGAATAATAATTGTAGGTAAATTGGGATAAAGTACAATAAACAATATCATAGTAATTGTAAGTGCAAAATCCGTGGTAATTAAACATAATGAATCCGTTTGTAAAACTCAGAGAAACAATGAATAACGTTTAATTTAGGGCAGATTTTTCAATGGACAATGTTTATTCGTGGAATAATATTGACGTCTGACAGTTTTTGTATGATAGAACTGTCAAAAATTCAAAATTATTCCTCCGATAAAATTATCTGGCGTTGAAAAAATCAGTCTCATTAAATCAAAACGTTTTATTACTTTATTTGTGGTTTTTATGACCGTAATATTTCAGTAGTTTTTATTACGTCGCCATTTCTAGTAATTAAGATCTTGATAAAACAACCTTTTTAAAAAGTAATTACAACAGTCTGATTATAAAACGCGATCCTCAATTACCATATTAAAAGTTTCACATGAAATATGGCGTGTTGCCATTCCATGTTCTGATTTTCCCGTAAAGGAATATGAACTGAAAACGTAATCTTGGAAATAAGCGCATGCACAGTAAGTAGCATTATGTTTTGGTCACACTGGGCTATAGAATTGTGCAACATGGGTGGGTACAAAAACGGACACGAAAATATACTTTTTTGTTTCCAAATATTGGAAAACAATGATTCTGCTTTTTGTGTACCCCTGCACAAAAAGAATAAAACGAATAGGTAATGGAAATCCATCAAAACTAAAACAAACGTAGATATTTTATTGCTTTTTTCGTTCAAACATAAAAATATTACAGTTTTTAATTAAAATTCCTTTCTATTCAAACTAAATTCAAAGCTTTATTTCTAATCCAACTCGGTGTCAAAACATGGTCACCCTACAATAGGACTTCTCTTTAATTTGTCTCGCACTCAACAGACTCTGAAAAGATATGACCCCAACGACTGTAAGAATGCTCTGTTTTCAAGTAGGTACCTACCTGTGTGTGTGCCTGAAAAGTTGTGGAATTCAGACCAAACGTACTGTGAATACCTACCTGCTTTTTTTTTTTACAAATTAAAATGTGCTTTAAGGCGTGCTTTTTTAGAAAATAATGTTGTTAGTAGGTATGCGGATGTAATTCTTTGTAGTAGGAACCGTACCGTGCGTTTGTATTGTTCACGATTTTAATGGACTACATTTTTCGTTTATTTTTGTTATCATTTGAAGTCGATGGCTATAGCTCTATGACTGACATAGCAAAATAATTTTAAACCTTATGAATAAATTTGTCAATCTTAGATCGAGACATCTGGGTGTTTACTCCAGAATATAATTCCGATAGATCGACATTGGAATTGTCAGTCAAACGTCAGGGATTGGCTGGACTCACTGAGTCTAGCCAATCCCTGACGTTTAACTTAACCAACTGACGTTTGACCAATGTCGATCTATCGGAATTATATTTGAGAGTTAGCACCCTGTCTTATTTGGATGAGGAGACATTTCGAATCGTAATCGAAACATTCACAACACAGCATTCTATATTTTTCTTTCAAGGTCAACGAATACGTACTAAAACCGTTAATAGGCCAGCATGCCATTCAACTTTATATCTTTCGAGTGCCAAAGAGACCTATTGTCATACATTACACCCCTTCAACCCTTCTCACATAACAACCCTAGAACGACCTAGTTATGGCCACTACCCCTTAACATCCCCCATGCTTTCTTTCATGTCCTGTCTCAAAGGATTAACTAAAGGGAATGTAACGTTTTAATCAAGCAGAGATCTGATAAAAAAAAAACCTTTATTACGTAAGGGGGAGAACAAAAAAAAAAGTTAAACAATCGTGCGTGTCCAAAATAATTTTACACCTACGACCGTGATTTTCATTTCGCCGAAAACTTTTTTTTTACAAGGAAAAAACATTCCCTAGAGTAATTTACCTAATTAGGGCAATAAACAGAAGGAATTTAATGGGACCCGGTTCTCAAAGGACGCTTCTCTAAATTATTTACATTTCTCTAGAGGGCCCGTCTTTACCATTCTGACCAGAATATGGAGAGTCCATTCGGTTTCGTATTTTATACTTTGTTTTGAATTATTATTTTTAAAAAGGTCCGACGTTTGTAAGCCGAAGGTTTTCGTTGAAAAGGACTCGTGGTGTTTCTTTTTTGTTCATTAATTCATCTCGTAATGTTGTTTGTGGCTTTTTCGGGTGGTCGAACATTTTTTACATTGTTCGCACGATAACGGATATGAATGGAAATGTAGAGAAAATATTTTTCGTTCAGACCTTGAGCAGGACTCGCCTTGTTGTTGTAAATGTTTTATGTCAATGAAATATAAATACGGAGTTAGTAAATGTTCAGTCTTTATTTTTATGAGAATTTTGTCAAAGAGTAGGTAGCCATTCTTAAAGTATGTAAATTTTCTGTAAATATTTTCAGGCCGTCATGTTAGCTATGCAGTCTTTTTAAATTTCTAAAAAATAACAGGAGGCAGCCCATTCGAAAAATGCAAAAGATACAAAGAAAACAACTTCTGTTGTGAATCATAAAAGTAAACTAAACAAAATACCATCCTTCCTTGCATTTCTCCTACAAAAGCACCTAGTCTAGTACTAAAATATTAGTCAGCTGACTAAAATACTAACATAATCTGGTCTAGGCTTTAGCTAGCGTCTTGTGTTATCTTGCGTGGTTTCAGAGATTACAGCGGGAGTCTCCTAGCCTGATCTTGTAAGGGCTTAATATGACAATGTCGGCTTTGTACTTACTATTTTGTTATGTGTAGGTATTTTATGTGGCATGCTGGTTTGGATTTTTTTTTTCTTTAGGCAAAAGTGACGCAAAACTGACTGCGGCGAAGCTTACCATGCGGGTTATATTTTTAGTTAGGTATTAAAAAAGATTTTTAGTTTTACATCAGAAGTGTTTCAAGTAATTCTACAGATTATGCCAAATCATAAATTATACCAAACAAAACATAATCCCCTCTAACTAATCATAAACGTTGCATAAGGTTGGGTAGTGATTAGCGACTGTTTAACCATAAATTTTTGACGTTTAAACGTCACTTAACTTTAATCATCGTTTATTAATAAACCCCTACATTTTAAACCTTAAAATAAACCATTCCACGCAAAATGGATTATATTTTTAATATAGGTAACACCGAAATGTAGAATTCATCATTTATTCAGTGCTCCATCAAAATAGGCTTTGCATAAAATATTGCTAAATTACACAAATAACAAAACGCCAATAAAAATAAATTGAACTCAACTAATGTTATTTATTTAACTTTTCCAATTCAAATTGTTTCGCTCGCCAACGATTATTATCGCAGATTGTATTTTTGCTCTCGTAGAATTGGAAATTTTCTGATAAAATACACTGGTCCATTCCCTATCTCAATTCCATGTAATTTTCTATAAAGTTGCAAAATAAAATGTTTCTGAATTCATTTCTTTGAATTTAGTTTTTTCAATCCTGATAAAGTATTTTCTATTACTTACATTTTATAATATGGAGAACATTTCAAAGGAGTGAGATATATCTACACACCTACAGGTTGCCATGTACACGTCCGTTCACCTTTATTTTCCACTTTTTCTCAAGATCGAAGCGAACGTTAGCTAGTTAAAAATGAAATAGTTTCAGACTACCCGTCAGTAGGTATAGGAGAAAACGTGAACTCTCATCTTAGTATTCAGTCGGTGGCCGGTCCAGTCAAATGTCTGCTTTTAAATACGCCCTCCGCAGACATTCGTCTCATACATACGAAATAAGTGACGCTCGCTCGACCCAGTTGGGTATGATCGTATACAACTGGACATGTTAGCGATATGATGAAATTTTTATGTTCTGGGAGAGTGTGTAAGCTGTGTTTGGTCTAATCCTATCTTTTAAATCAATATGCTTTGTTGGACAAAGGAATAGGCGGAAATTTTCTTCGTGTATCGGTAGCTACTAAAATTTCAAGTTACTGCTGGGGAAAACATCGCTTTGCCAGTAATAGCTCAGTGGTATTGTATTGTGCAGATGTAAGTTGATCCAAAGAAATTCTTGTTGGCACAGAGAGGACTACTACGATTAAAATGATATAAATGGATAAACCACATTAATTTAAGATACAAAATAATATAACACAGAGATTATATCCTGGCATGCTTTAACTTTTTAACAAAACGTTTAATTTAAAAAAAAACGAATGTCGGAAATGGATTGTACGGGTCCCGTACAATCCAATTTCCGACATTCGTTTTTTGAGAAACGTTGCGTCACTTCAAACAACTGATGCACTCTGCCTCCCCACCATCAACATGGAAAATGTTTCCCCTCTACCCTTACAAATGTTGTATCAGTCTTTTTACGTCTCCCTAATTCTGTCCGAATGTGAATTCTGGTCACTTTCTAAATATTGCTCAGTTAGCTCGTGTTTGATTTTTAGATTAGGCCTTGGGATTGGTTGTAGGTTTTCAGTGGAGTGTAATTCTAAAACTGTGGGTCATGTTTTGTGGTTGTCAGTGTTTTTCGTAAAGCTGCGGTTGAACTAAAAGCTTTATTCATCTAAACTAAAATGTTAATGGACACTGATGTTAAAATAAGACTCAGATAAATAAATGAATTACTCTTTATTATGTACACCAGGGATGGGCAACCTTTGGAAAGTTGCGGGCCAAACCTTAGAACACTAATGAGGTCACGGGCCATAGGTACATACGACTACGAGGTAGATAATAGACGAATGAGTTGCGATAAAATTTTGACTTACAACATTTAGTTATTCATTGCTTATAAACACCGCAATCTTATATTAAAAAGGTGCTCAAAACAGAACATCTAAGTATTATGAATGTATCAGTTTGAATGCTAGTCTTTCTTTATTGTCGGCGTGAACTGAGAACTAACATCCTTTTTACCACATCCGGCCCGTGGGCCGAGCGTTGCCCATATATATGATGTACACCATCAAAATTCCAGATATAAATGTAGAAATTTGACTTAGGGTGACACAATGGGTGAGCTTTTCGCAAAATTAAAAGCGATCTTTTAAACACAATCTTTGGATGGATGAAGGAAGATAGAGAGACAATACTGAAGGTAGTCAGTAGTGTATGGGTGACCTTTTCGCAAAATTAAAAGCGATCTTTTAAACACAATCTTTGGATGGATGAAGGAAGATAGAGAGACAATACTGAAGGTAGTCAGTACTGTACTATTTACATACCTTTAACAGATTAGTTTTTATGAAAAAAATCGTATATAACCTTACAGAGTGAGGACATTATAATGATAATAAGTTTTAATCTATAGGATTTTTTGATACTATAAATACAAAAAGTAGCTTTACTCTGCCTTTCTGTTATTTTTTCACGCCTAAACCACTGAACCGATACTATAAGGCCGTTTGTACACACACGTTTTTCTTGCCGTGAAAAACCACTGTTTATTCGCCGTGTGCAGGCACGGTCGTCGTGTTGTATGGATCACTATTGGAAGCTTGTTGACGGACACGTTTTTTATACGGCGCGGTTTATACACCGTACCGTAAAGAAACCGTGTCGTACAGAACACTGTTTCGATAGTTCATGAGGCCCGTTGTACACAAAGGGCCTCATGAAATTTGACAAATATGTAGGTCCGGGGCCTGAAAAAGGAAATATGCTACTTCTTATCTTGGATATTTGTGATGAAATAGAAAATACGCTTGTATTTTATAGATAAAGTGGCGGGTAACAGCAAGATATGTTTTTACACTTTATTCAACAAAATCTAAATGAAGAATTTCACTTGCTAACTGTAGGATTGAGTTAAAAATCTTTATAACCTCCATTTTAATCTGGCTAGTCGAAACCACACCTCTACAGTGTAGCGACTATTTCTTTAGCTCAAAGCTTTACCGAGTGTCTCGTTAGTGTGATTTCAAATAGTGTGGCTCGCCCTGACCAGTCTATGGACGCTTTTCAACTATTATACCCAAGTTGATTGCCCCGTACTGGCTCCGAGGAATTACCGGGTTTTTCGTTGATATTTTTGTGTGGGGTAATGTTTTGTTTTATTTCTTCTCGGTAGATATATTCGTTTTCGACTATGTTGAAGATTGGCCTCCCTTTCATACATTTCAGACCTAATCTCCGTGTTGGCTTAGAAAATACGTAACGAGGATTAAACATATCGATACTCGATTATTTTACATAAACGTAGGCAGGTACTCCCAATATTTTTTGTGCAGAAGGCACAAGTAACAATATACATCTCAGGTTAAGAGCAAAATGATGCAGTTCCGTCATCAACCCACTTTTCATTCAGTCACTTTTCTATTCCCCATATAATAAGTACTACCTTCTGCCCGTAACTTCGTCCGCGTGAATTTTTTTGTCCTCCCGACCCACCCCGTCGCATCGCATCACCCGCGCTGTCACTTCGTTGTAGCTTGACGTTCTTTCTGACTTGTCGTTTTTTCTTTAAGTTCAGTTTCTAATGGTCACGGCGTGATGTTACCCTATAGTCTTTTTCAAAAATTGGGCAAACAAATGCATAAAAAAAAGTCGAGTCCTTCCAGTATTTCCAGAGATAGTGTTTGTTTAAACAAACAAAATCTTCAGCTTTATTACTAATATCATGGATTGTATAATGTATTTCTATGATTAGTATAGAGATTACGATACATTACTGAATAATTATTGACTGAAATATTGAGTGTATTTTAATGGTAGATAGACATAAACTGCTGAACATAGACCTCACCTTATAGCCCAACTGTGAACTATACTTGTGAATGTGTCGACACGAACACTATAGTCGGACTTTTAATTAGCTGCAGTAAAATGACATGTGTTACTTAAATGATTGAAATTGGCGTCGTTTTGCTTTTTCGCGGCCATCAACCTAATCTTGTTTTTCTAGTACAGAATAGTGTAACAAACGAAACTTATTTGACATGCATATCTCTAAACGCAGCTCAGTCCGAAATTAGTTATTAAGAAGTATCGTTTTACTGCAGCTAATTAAAAGTCAGAGTATACGTTGGGTAGAGAATTTGCTGACAGTATGACAACTTCAAAAAGATGCTGTTGCCAATATCTCAGAGATTTTTCCGTCGTTTATATTATTATTTTATGTTTGACTATAGTTTTGATAATGTGGATTGACTGGTTTTAACTTCTTCTGGCTTCGCGGAAAAATTAAACTTCGGTTAATTGGTTTTAATTTCCCCAGAAATTGTAGGAAATTCGTTTTCCAAAATATTAAACAGGAAATCGAGTAATTGAATAAGTTATTTTTTTTTATTTTTGCGTTTTGGAATTTACAATTAAGTAAGTTACTATATGATCAAACGAACTTCCAAGTGAAGTTCGATCATTATTATGATGAGTTGCTTCATTTGAAGATATGATTATAACAATGTAGTTTCCCTACTTACTTGGTAACTTCGCACGTATTTTAAAGATTTTTAAAACTAATTGACGTAATTCCGGTCTGACTGTACCTCGGTTGACACTGTGACGGTTAGCTCATTTTTTAGAGTCCTGTAACTTTATGAGTATGATATAAAACTTTCTCTATATCTGGGAATCTTCAAGCGTCGGGGAGGGAGGGTGATCATATCTTCAAATGAAGCAACTCATCATAATAATGATCGAACTTCACTTGGAAGTTCGTTTGATCATATATTATAACTCGTTGCTTCATTTTTCAGATATGATTATAACAATGTAGATGTTAAGAGTCAGAAAGTTTTGAAATGGAAAATAAAAAATAAGGTTTTAAACATTATGGTTTTATTTAAAGACAAATCAGCTTTATAGTAATACTTATGTTTCCGTAACGGTACGTTACATTTACTTATTTCGAATTAACTTCAACGAATTAAACGTAAAGATCTTATCGATAACATGAACACATAAATAAACATTTCTGTAGTGTAATTGTATAATCTTATAATTAATTAATAGGAATTAATAATCAGTCTGGATGTCTGAGCGTAGGTAGGCAAACAGATCTGGCAAATTCGCCTTAAAACGAGCAAATGAGTTAGATGAACTAGTCCACCCTACGGTTTTGCGAATGGTTTCTATATTAACTCCTGCTAAGTTTGCGGCCGAGGTTGACGCGTGCCGTGTACTGTGTGCGGCGAATACACTGGTGTCAATGCCGCTTTCTGAAAATACTTGTTTGATCCATCTACTGATGGTTTGCGTGGTGGCAGGTTTGTGTGGCCGTTTATACGTCAACAACAGATTATTTGTATTCTCAGGTCTTATGTTTTTAGTTATAGAAATATAATCTGAGAGCACCGTAGCTGGACATATACGCGTATTTTCCCTGAAGTATGGCAGGAACAATATTGGCTGGTCTCTGCCAGGTGCGGATGTCTTTATGATGTCTGTTATGACGATTTTGATGCCATTATCAGAGAAAAGTATGTTCTCGAGTTTAATTAAAGACAGCGTCTGTACCCTGTGAGCTGTGCAAATTGCAAGTAGGATCACCAATTTTTTTTTTTTTTATAATTTTTTCGAATGATAGTTCGCTATTAGGGAACCATGTTGAAACATGGTTTAAAACCAATTGGGGATTCCAAGTGGTGGAATACTTGGGTTTTATGGGTCTCAATTTATACGCCCCTTTAAGGAGCCGTTATATAGATTCATTTGAACCAATATTATTGCCTACAAAGGTTGACAGGGCAGAACGATGAGAATTTAGACTGCCATATGCACACCCGTTATTAAATTGTGACGCTAAGAATGACATTAAAGCAGATTTCGAAGGGTCAAATACATTCATGCTGTTGATTGTACAATATTGCCACCACAGCTTAAGTGAGGTATTGTGCAAAGGGTGGTACTCCCTGAAATGAGATTGCAAGAGGTTTTTATTGGGGTTTAAGTAAACGACGTCGGAAACTATAAGATCTTGCAATAGTGGAAACCATGGCTGTGATGGCCAGTTGGGATAAACTAATATGCCGTGTGCATTGTCATCGATAATTTTTCTAAGACATTTTAATACCAAAGAAAATGGAGGAAAAGCGTAGAAGAAATATCTTTGCCAGTCTACCGTAAATGCGTCTACGGATACTGCGTCAGGGTCTTGTTTCCATGAGATGAATGTGGCTTACTTCGCATTATCGCGAGACGCGAATAAGTCTACTTCAGGTTGACCAAAATATTTTATAATGTCTTGGAATGCTTCATCGGAAAGTGACCATTCAGTATCCGGATTGACTACTCTAGACGCGGCGTCTGCTCGGTTTTCTTTGGTATTTACGTATGATGCATAAACCCAAAGGTTGCGCTGTTCACACCATTTCCAAAGGGACCTAGCCAAGTCGTTTAAGTGGGGGTATTGAATACTCCCCATACGATTTACATAACTGATCGCAGTGGTGTTGTCCATGCGCAGTAATATTGTGCAGTTGGTTGCATTACTGGCGAAGGACTTCAAACCAAGAAAGCTGCCATCAGCTCTAAGTAATTGATATGACGATCATTTTCTGAAGACTTCCATTTGCCATGTACTTGAGCGTTGTTGCAAACAGAACCCCAGCCTGACCTCGACGCATCGGTTTAGATTTCAATATCAAAATTTGGCTGCCGCATAAAGTTGCGAGCTGTATTAACGGTTGCTAGCCACCAGTTTAGATCCTCTAATATAATATTAGGTAGTTTAATTTTAGCTTCGCAATTATTGTTATGCTTAAGTAACGCTAGAAACTTCTGACGGTCTAAAATCTTAGTGTATACCCAAGCGTACTTAACGGCTGGGCTAGCGGCGACTAGAATACCGATAAAGCGAGCTAATTCACGGATGGAACATGACTGTAGTTTAGTAAATTTTATAACTAATTCGATAATGCTACGTCGCTTATCGGCTGGCAATTCTATACTGAGACTCCTGGTATCGTAACAAAATCCTAAATACTTGCAGAATTGTCACGGTTTTAACATACTTTTATCGTAATTGACAACAAACCCTAGAAACTCGAGTAGTTTCAAAGTTTCATTTACATTATTAAGACAATTTTCGTAAGTATTTCCAATACATAAAATATCATCTAAATAACAAACTGACTGATAACCGCGATGTCTGAGGTAAGCTATGACTTCCTTCATAACCTTAGTGAATACCCGTGGGGCAACGCATAATCCAAACGGCATGCAATTAAAGCCATATGTGTGAGTCTGCGTGCTGTTCGGTAGTCCTCTATTTTAAAATGTTCGCTCTTGATTAGCTTGTTTAAGGTTTTAGGTTTAATATAAAGCGGCTTTCGCCATTAGGTTTTAGTGTGAGGAATATTTTAGAAATAAATTGATCTTTAGTCCCATTGCACTCTGAGATAGCCCCTAAAGATTTGAGTTTCATAATGGTTTTCATCATATCTGATTTCTCAGTATATGATAGGTTGTTTTTAGGTATTATTGATTGTTTTACATGTGTATGAAAAGGTATTGGATAACCATTTTTTAACCAATCAAGAACAACATTGTTATTTGTTATTTTTAGCCATCGGTCATAAAAGTGGGTAAGTCTACCCGCATGTACCAGCGTTAACGGTGACTGAGCGGTGAGGGAGCCCGAGGTTTGTCCTGCGAGGCCGGGCGTTGTGACGGCTGTGCTGACGTCGTGTATGGACGGCGATTCCCCGTCGTCGTTGGCCTTCTGTATGCACCCCGCCCCCCCCCCCCCCCTGTTCGCCGGGTATCGAGGAGGCGGGTTCCAGTTTCCCTGGTAGGACTGACGGGTACTAGAGAGTTGAGGCGGTTTCGAAACCTTTGCCGTCTTTTTTATGGAAAGACCTTGCTTTTCAATGGCCTTGGCGGCTTTAATTTTTTCTGATAAGGACGAGCCAAACGGTGATTCATCCCGTTCCGACTCGTTGATGATGTTTATGAATGCCTTGTCCAAGCTAGGAGTGATTAATTTCACTCGAGCCTGCGTTGCCAAGTAGTGCGAGTCGCAAAGTAAACGGCAACCATTGCTCAAGTGTTTCATAGCTTGAACCTTGTTTTCACTTTTTAGCACACATGCCTCTGTTGATGGCAGTGATTCCCGTACCTAACTGTTGTTGATACGCTGTGAGTGTCATGTCGCGGTTGCGAACCATGTCCGGTACTGCTGCCGAGATTTCAGCATTCAACTTGGGCGCTTGAAGGAGCCTACAATTGTCTGGTACAAGGTACTCTTTCAGTACCTTGTCCTTGTTTTCTTTAGGCATTCCTTTTCTTAGCAAAGGAAGCCACAATTGCGATAGATTATCGTGAATGTTATCGCCGTAGTCAGGCGAGTCTGACGAGGATTCACCGAGTGCCGACAGTAGATCAGGGTCTAACTCAGGTTCCGTGCTGATAGTGGTTTCCTCGAGGGGGCAGGGTTCCGCCTGGCCATAGTGTTGGTCAGCATTGTAGCCAGATTCCGGTACCGCGTCTTGTGGTATATCGGTTGGCACGGGTACTGGCTCCATAATGGCTTCATTATCATTGCCTGGGACCACCTCAGGATCTTCGATACCTAAAATTACAATTTGTAATCAAGGTTGTGAAGATAACAATTTTGAGGGTAGTGTAAAAATATAATTAATTGATTTTGCACGTTAACGTTACATCTGTTTTAGATTGTACGTATTTTGTGCTTGTTTGTCATCGTTAAAGACTCGCAGTCAATCCCGATGCAATTAGATATAAAAATATAATTAATTGATTTTGCACGTTAACGTTACATCTGTTTTAGATTGTACGTATTTTGTGCTTGTTTGTCATCGTTAAAGACTCGCAGTCAATCCCGATGCAATATTGAAGTTTAAGTTTTATAATTTAGTTTTGAACAATGTCAAAGTTATTGACTCGCAGTCAATCCCAGAGCATTAACAAAACTGATATTTTCACTATTCACTTCTAGATCACCAACGAATTAAATATACCTTTGCTTACCTTCATCATCCGATGACGATTGTAACGGTCTTATTATTCGTCTTCGTCTTTCTTTCTCTTCAATTTTTCTAATTTTCTTGGCGTAGTGATCAATTTTTGATTGCGCGCTTCTTTTTGGCATGTTTGCTGAAAGGGCGCGTGCGATAGCTACCGCGCACGAAAAAGCAATGAGCTAACCGTCACAGTGTCAACCGAGGTACAGTCAGACCGGAATTACGTCAATTAGTTTTAAAAATCTTTAAAATACGTGCGAAGTTACCAAGTAAGTAGGGAAACTACATTGTTATAATCATATCTGAAAAATGAAGCAACGAGTTATAATTTTAAGGAAAAATCAATGGAAACAATTTACAAAATCTCTCAATTTTGCTGATTTTGTTACGACATTGCAATGTCCCGAAGCAATTAAAATTCCGCGCGATCCATCATTTCCTTTAACTAACGATTTTCCAATAACCGTGCTCATATATTTGTATACCTTCGAAACAAAAACCCATTCAAATTCACCTGTCCCAACGGAACTCCCCCATTACCTCAGTCACTTTCACAGTCATTAATCTAAACAAATGCACCCATTACAATTTATAACACCCCCGATGCTATCGGACGCCACTAACAAACAAAACTCGATTTATTACTTCCGCCCCACCACCCCTACTACCCCCTTTACGGTGACTGCATGAATATCAATTATAATGCAGGCCTGAAAACTTTCCAGACGATTATATCTTGGTCATAATATGTCAAAACACGCATGTTTGTGTAATGAATAAGCAGGTTTATTTGGCTTGTGAAGGCATTTTTGTTTTTTCGTGTATTCATAATTGAGTGCTTTTAGTAACTTTTCGTGATTCTTGATAGTTCGATCGAGTTCAGTTTGCCAGTTCTCCTCTCACTACAGCATTATTTTAATAAATAAGCTATTTGTGTGCAGTTACTTAGAACGGTTATTCCAATAGGAGACTAAATTGATTGTGAATGACAGATATTATGCACGCCTGTGGATAAAAAATCATTATAAATTGACCTCTTATTCTATTGCAAATCCACTCTATGCTATGCCAGCTCAATGTCAGTGTTATCACCTTCGTGTAACCACTGAAAATCAGCGCTGTGCTGTGGGGTCCCCTATAGTACACCATCATGCTGAGTGGAAGCCTTTCTGTCACAGTCATGACGTGCAGTCGTCGACTATCCTGCATTCTGCTCGTAATTATAGATAGTATATATTTTGTTTTTATTTATTGATTTTTCCTTATTATTAGAATTAAAATTATCTTCTTTTTGTATGCACGTGTTTCTGTGACAAATAAACCTATTTTTCTTTCATTCTTCGTGCAACTGTATATAAAAAATGCTGCTTACTAAATAAACAAAGGTATGTCGCTAGAACTTTCCCAGGCACACACTTTCACAAGAACCCAATGCAACAGCCCAACAACTAAATAATATAAACGCGAGTAATTACATTAAATCGTCACCATTAATCAGCCGCAGTCGATCGCACCGCACCAGTAATAGACTAATTACACTTTGAACGTCTGCCAGTATTTGTATAGAGAACGACTGTAACGTTATAGTGTGGCTAATTATATTTAAGCTTTTGATTAGTGCATGCTTATATGGGTGTTTAATTGTTTTGGCTATTTGTCATCGGTAATTTATTTAATTTAACTGTATGATTGTGAAATATTGTTTTCAATCCATAAATATCGTGTGATAAACTAAAAGCACTGTTTAGTGCATGAATGCCTTCCTCACTTTGTAACATGAAACATTTCAAAAACAACCCAAGTCTATCCAACCTTTACAAAATTATCCTATTTTGAGTCAGCTAAAACCTATGTCAGCCCTTTTCTACTTTAACCTTTTCCTTCTCTGATTAATAGATAGTCTGTCGTCGATATGTAAATATAGATTTGAGATAACTGCAATCCTAGACTTAATTACCAATATTAACTTTCTTAGCTCAATCGCATATTCATTAGGAGCGGTCTTTTCCCCGAGTTATCGATTTACTCGGGTGTCGATTACAATCGGTATTCAATCGAGTACCGAGTTGAATCGATTCGCGAGTCGTTCGATTTAATTGAGCGTTGAATGAAAAGTTTTTGAAGTTTGACACTTTTGTCTTTTCGATTGTTCCGGCTGAACGCTCGTATTTATTGAGTTATTGAAGTTATAAAATTGTTGAAAATAAAAATAAAATAGGCAGATACTAACATTTGCTGGTTCTCGCTTTGTGCCATATCATACAGGTATTGTAAAACTCTCCACGAGATTCACGGTACCGGGAGGAATAAAATCAAAGTACGGTTTATCTCGTAGGTATATCCGATAATTATTCCTATAAAATTTTGCGTATTTTAACTTAATATCTTTGCTTGTCAGCCTAATCTGACGCCTAATCTCTTCTAAACTTGCTTGACTGTTCGAATGGAACCCGCGCTAAATTATAGCCAGCCTGCACAACATACGGTTGTCTTTGGTGGACAACTTTTACAATGCTCTATGTTTTCCTACTTAAATAATAAGGACTATAAGCGAGAACACACACCGAGCTGTTGAAAGTGCTAAGACCTTGCAAATTTTCTGGGAAAATGATAAGACGTATTTTTCTTTATTCCTATTCCATTTAAAGACTTTCAAAGTTTATTATCAAAACTAAAATCCACCGAGATCTCCTCTATTATTTTAGCAAAGTTTACACTCAAGATTGCTGCCTGTACCAAAGGCTATCTAAAACGTACTTAAAGGCCTTTATCACTTACCGAGAACGAGGCACAAAGCTATGTTTTAGAAGCACTTACTTTCAGACAGGTGTCAGACCAGTAATTTAGCATAAAATACACGTGTAAGCAATTCGTTCGCGTAACGACAAGAGTAGTGTGGGACGCCCCCCAGCTAGAATGACCGACGACCTCAAAAAGTTGGCTGGGACAGACTGAAGCCGGAGGACAGTGTTGTTGCGTAGCATGGGTGATTCCTGTCCAGAATTGCACTGCGATAAACTGAGATAATTGGTTGTATATTGAAGCAATTCTTAGGAACCAGTGTTTGAGGTGTGCAGATCTTCGAAGATATTCGTAACTGAGGTCAATTTCTGTGTAAGATAAGGTGTGTGTGTGATAAGGCTGTTGGATAAGGTAGACATTGTGAAAGTGGTCACTTATAAAGCCTAGTAAAGTCAGATGAACTACCAACTGTCCGTATTTGACAGCCGTATAAAATGGTTAATAACAAGGCAAATTGAGGAAGTATGTCAATATACATATTTACCCATTAAATTCCCTAACATGGCACGTGTCGTGATATATCTGTTAGTGTAGTTTTTGGTAGCAGATAACTGCAACTATTGCATTTTCAAAGCTTCTACGCTCAATTGTACCAATAGTGTACAAAACAGTTGCTGTACAATTACATGATCAGCTTATAACGTTCCCACTGCTGGGACACTGGCCTCCTCTTTTTTTGAAAGGTAGTGGACGGTAAGTCCACCACGCGGGCCCATAGCGGTATGGTAGATGTCACATGTCTTTGAATTTTTGGTTTTAGGACATGCCGGTATCCTCACGATGTTTTCCTTCACCGCCCGTTTTGAGAGCAGTGGTGATGAAATAAATTAACATGCCATACACAAAGTAACACGCTTGACTGAGTTTTAACCCACGAGGCCATGACCCAAGCTACAAACTGTTACTGACACGCTGTACAATGACACATCACAAATGTAGCCTTAATAATTATAGACGATATCTTAAATTTCTATTATGATTTTAGAATGGCATGTCAGAACAATCACAGTTCAAAATCGAGAGGGCACGTTCTGATAATGTAACAAATAATACAGGCATATACCAAAGGGTAACGTTCCGTTCTACATTATTTGATTATCAATATAATTGTCAAACGTTGAGCGAAGGATCCACAGAGTGGCGCGATAGTTTGGCAACTTAATTTGATTACCTTTACGTAAACAGAGGTGTTTATCGATGTGGGATAATATTTGATTCCGTGTACCTATGACTTTTGTCGATGTGGCAAGCTTTGTATAGACGCAAGCACATCAAGCTACCCAAAACTGTCGAATTTTTCCAATCAACTTTGAACCTTATGCTTTAGCTATAAATTTGAAAATTTATTAAAGAAATTTGACAGATTGTAGTAGCTTGATGTGCTGGCGTCTGTACAATTATTCAGCTGGTTTGCAACAAACTGCTATAATAACAATTTCACTCTTCTTCAGCCTCGATGGTCTAGTGATCACAAGTGCTACTGCTGAGCATGAGATCCTAGGTTCCCAGTGACTCCCAGGTCGGGCAAAGTGTTCTTGGGTTCTTCTATTTGGAATTTCTTAGTAGCTGCCCGAAGTGTGGATTTGTGCCCGGTTGATGAGAATAGGCTCGCCCCCTATTACATGGAACCTAAAAAAAGAACTTAGTGAAATGTGGATGTACTATAGTTACACCTCTGCCCAACCCTAATCCGTATAAATGTATTATATCAGATCAATAGTTACACACCGAGTTCTCTCTTTCAGTCGTCAGTAATTTGACTTTCGAAATAAGAAGACAAAGCGTTGTGTAACTAAACAGATGCTATACAAAGTTTATTAGTAAGGGGGTTAGAGACTATTAGTTACTTGAGCAGTGATCAAAAGATAAGCCAGTCAGCAGGTTAAACGAACGTTAATTACCATCACTCGTAGAAACTGTAGTAAAATATTCACACTACATAAACACCTATGAAAATAAAAACAAAAGAAATATGTACCATACTTATCTAAAATCAGACAGTATGTTTCTTTTTACATTAACAGTCGATTAATTCCGGTCTGATCCCCTGAGCCCCCTCCCCTCCACCCCCCTCCACCCCCCTCCTCGATACCCTGCTAGTTCTTCTTTTGTTTTAATATTTTTCTTATCCAACTTTCTCACTCAGATGTAAACTTTCCTGAAGACGGGAAAAAATCTGGAAAAAATTTTAAATCTAATCAATTACAACGTGTACCAACAAACCCCAATCACATGTCTCCACGTGCACCCAAACACCCAGAATCTATCAAAACAAAGGAAGTTATTAATAATTAATCCGTCAGCAGAACTTGATCAATTAGCTCTTTATTAATTCAGAAATATACTGCGGTATCCTCCTTGTGAAGTAACGGTTCCACCACTGTGTTATGCGAAGTTAAACGCTCGATTTGCATAGAAATTATATCGTCCGCTTGTTCGTAGGAAATTTTCCTAATTAAAACGCCTTTCGTACAGGGATTTTATTCCAATTAAAAGTTTGTTCGTACTAGTCTGTCGGTCGAGTTGGGTGTACGGTATTGATAAATTTAGCGTTCTGTGGAGACTCAATCATCAATCATTGGTACTTTTTTGTTTTAAGGATGGGAACTCATCAAATGACCCCTCCCGCTGTGGGTTGAGCTAGAGGGAGTGTCAGACTTTTACTGACTAAAACCCATCCATGTTCCTTCTTTGCCCTTTGCGTTCCGGGGCCACGGTAACTCTTTCGAACAATCTCGCGACAATCATTGGTACTGTATTGATGATCCGTGTGCAAATAATGACGTCGAATGACGCTGGAGCTTTTGATGAAGCTTGCATTCAACATCCAACCGTTTCTTTGGGTGTGGACAGTATGGTTGCATTTAACAGCGTGTGTGACATAATACCAACAATTATCATTCACCGACCTTCAATTTAATGACATAACAGGCTGAAGTAGTTAATAACCACACCATTAATAACTGCTAAAGCCATGAAGGCTTTTCAGGGACACGACCTTCAATAATGAAGTACGCGACCAAGAAGAATAATTCCTAAAATCTATGAGTTTGTTATTTATTGCAGTCATCGCTTTCTATTTTATCTTTCATTAGGTGTAGGTAAATAGGTAGGTTTTAGCATATTACGTACTTATAGGTACATTTATTTTACAGTATAATATTTATGTATGTCTACCGTTTTTCAAGTCACTGTAGAAAAGACCAAACTTGAAATAGCCAAAATATAACGTATTTATATACCAAACCGACGCGAACGTACAATAGGCTATTAGGTTCATTAACTCGTCCTTCCCACGCTTTGAAACAAAGAGGTCATTCCCCAAAAAAAAAAAGCTTTCTAGATAGCAATGACAGAGGGAAATTGTTAAATGGTATTTTGTTTTCGTTCCCTTGTGGGTTCCTTCAAAACTTACCTCGAATTTCGACGAAGCTTAAGAGACAACCTTTTGTCCCATAAATTCATTTTGGGTGCCATCCCTGGATATACACGAATCACTGTTTAGGTGGCACCCTATTAGACAATAAAAGTTTGGGTACCGATCTTTACTAGGTTTCGATTCGGAATTCCGAAAGTTTTATTAAAATGTCTCTAAAATGTAACATAAACAAGTCGCCGCAAAACGTTTTATGTTCTCATTTTCTTTAGTTTCCCAAATAGCTAAAAGAAAATTGCTCTGTAAAGTTTTTCAAGAATAAAAGCTTATTAATTTGACAGGACTAAACTAAAATTTATCTTTTGTCCTTTCATTAATGAAATAGAAAGAAAAAGATGGACTGAACTTTGTAGTTTAGTTTGTGAACAACAGGATCGAACAATATTTTATAAATATTACGCTTTTGGTTCCCATTCTAAACAGTGGCTCTCTTGTAAGTATCAGACTGTGTCAAGCTGAATCATCATCACCAACTTCAGCATTGGTAGCCACGGTTTTTCCACGTATTGCTGGGTCTCCTCTCTTTTGTGCCTTGCTTCCCTGGTCTGCGCGAGCCTCATCCAGGTCTTCTCCGCGATCTGCAGGTCCCTCTTTTGTCGACCTGCATAATTCAGTATTATTCACTATTAAGCCAGTCGAAGAACACCATACTGAAACCCCTATACAATCTTCCAAAGTTCCAACACATTTATGTACCTCCAGAGTAATATATTTGTACAATAAATTAATTTGGGCGTCAACCTCCCTGCCGACACCAATCTCTATTAAGGGGACATGATAGCCACTTGGCCACTGTAGGTCTGTAAGTCAAGGTATATGATAAATTGCTTGATAATGTTGTGGTACTGTGTTTGAATGAAAGGGATATCAAAGCGAAGATAGTGCATAATTATGATTGAAAACCATAAAATAGTGATTGGTTAATATTATAAGGTTATGCTTGGTTAATATTATTGGTTAATATTATGTGCTAGTCTATTTATTGGAATTTTAACCTCTGTCTCACCGCCGACGAGGAAGGGACTATCTATCAAAGATTTTCTCGCTCAAGAAACGTACAAAGGATTGTGGGTTCCGTGTGTATATATGTATATATACATACTCGTACATATATGAATAGTTTATTGGTGTCTGTTCCGTCAGCGAGTACTCGTTTGTCGCAGTGACAAAAGCTATCAAAGAGAGTATTCGCTTAGTGACGCTCGCTTGGCGGTCAGAACACTAACTGAGAGCCTAGCGCTTGGTACGTACGCATAAGGCTACGGACACGAAATCGGCGGCAGCGGCGAGCGATGCGCACTAGTCTAGCGGTACCCGCGAGTCATCATTGACGTAGTGTTGTGCATTTTATTTTTTGCATCAAATCTAAAGTTACGAAGTTATCAAAAAGATGTCGTCGCTGTTTAGACATTTCGTTCGCGAACAAATACACTAATTTCTCATAACGCAACACTACGACGCGCGACGCTCTAGTGCCGCGCGATCTGCCCGCTGGCTTCGAGACCGGGTCTACGTAGCCGCGCCGCTCCCCGCCGCTGCCGCCGCCCCGCGCCCGCCTCTTCGTGTCCGTAGCCTAACAGCGAGTAATCGCTTGTCACCGTCGCGCACTCGCTATTCGTTGTTCGCCAACTGATTAGTCACTAGCTCTACTCGTTGTTCGATAAAAACCGTTTTGTTCCGTTATCATCGGCCAGTGGGACAGGTGCGTTTATTTCTGATTAAGAAGGACAACTTTTTTTGTGAAAATAATAAATGTTCCTTGCCAGTTTTACTACCTAAACCCATTACCTTAGGTCGAACTTAGAATTGAGCAACCAAACTGATTACATTCTAAATAAATGATCAGAGAACCAGCGCAGAAAGGCCTTTATATAGAATACAATGCGTGTCACGGTTTAATGAAAAATAATAGTTATTGTTACGTTGCTAGAAGAACAGGCTTCTTTTCATTAAAGTTTTTTTCAAGGTCGGTCCTTTCTACGAGGACAAGGCTAATGAAAATTTATCATCGTTTTGAAAGCTATTTAAACTTCACGCGTATCTTATTTTGTTAAACTAACAATGTTTTCAGTAACACAGCTCTGTTAGTGATTGAACAGTTAACTGAAGAAAGTGACAACTAAAGCCTTCACGAGTGGTAATGTTTCTTATACCTTCGGGTCTATACTGGGCAGTTAGATAATCAGCCCACCACCTTCGTGATTGTTTGTTTGTTTTTTACCTTTTCAAGCCTAATCCACTGAAACGATGCATCATGAACTTTACTTATACGTTGTCAGGAAACATAGAAAAGGATACCTTTCATCTAGAATAAAAATACTGTTCCCGAGGAAATGAACAATAACTTTCGACGGTCACAATTGCTTTGGGACCCTAGATGGCGCTACGTGTCTATCGAATCATGATCGAAATTGACCCGACTTTCTGAGCAGTATTACAACAAAAAGTACTAGGCTTGCATGAATTCACAAAATTATTTCAATCATTACCTACTATTATACCTATAATAGGATTTGGATGAAATTTGGCACACAGATAGGTTATACCTGGATTAATACAGTATATATTTTATCTCGGTAATACGTTTCCGTGGGATCATTTCCGACCTTCACGCGGGCAAAGCTGCGGGCAAAAGCTAGTCACTCATATTTTTATCAAGTACTAGCGGCCCGCCCCAGCTTCGCACGGTTGCATTTTTTTTTTCTCTCCGTAAGAACCATCCTCGTACTTCAAGGAATATTATAAAAAAAGAATTAAGGAAATCGGTCCAGCCGTTCTCGAGATTTGCGCTTAGCAACACATTTAGCGATTCATTTTTATATATGTTTAAGAATAATGGTAATTCCGAGAATTATTAGTTTATCAAGGTCAAGGTTACATAATCATAATTATATCACTATTAACACCGGATTTCATTATTAATGCCATACATTCAGCATATTGAAACTACTTGACATTTCCTTAATTAAACATATTAAAGTAACAAGTTCAGAATTCATCATAAATACAAAGGTTCTACTCTACATAAGCAACAATAAAATATACACACAATAATAATATTCCAAGTCATTAACATCCAGTACAGTCGACGACATAAATAAAAGCTAATCACTTGTTTATTACGAGTACAGTCGGATTCGCGTTTACACTGCGAACTGAAATTAAACGGATCGTGTGCACTTTGTACGATAGTCTCCGCATTATGGTTACTCGTACTTGGGCTATAGAATGAGCGTTTATTATAATTGTAAGATACGTTATGTTATGTTGTCATAGGTATGTATGTCGCTTCAATTATATTGTATGCTACAGGCAATAAACTTGCATCGTGTCGTGAAAATGAAAGAAAGAAAGAAAAATAGGTTTATTTCTCACAGAAACACTTGCATACAAAATGATAATTAACTCGAATAATAAAGAAAAATATAACAAAATAGATCTATAATCATGAGCACAATACAGAAATAGTCGACAGCTAAACGTCATGACTGTTACAAGGAACTGCTTTAATATCCACACAAAATGAAATTCAACGTATTTTTAACCAACTTCTAAAAAAGGAGGAGGTTCTCAATTCGGATGTTTGTATTTTTTTTTTATGTTTGTTCGCGCATAACTCCGTCGCTTGCTAACCGATTTGAAAAATTCTTTTTTTGTTGGAAAGGGTATACTTAGGTAGGTATACCAAATGGTATACTTAGGTATACCAAATGGTCCAAATGAAATCGAAATCGGACAAGCGGTTTTTGAACAATCAACAAAAATCTAAAAATTTAAAAGCAATATTTTGTAAAAGGTGATGAGCAGTTGACATTAATCTATTGTAACTTAGATAAATTACAAACTCTCCCACTAAAAAGTGAAAAATAAAAACTTTTTTACAAAGAAAAAAAACAACCGGCTTCCAAAAAAAAACACTACAAAGTGATAAATAACTTTAATTTCGGAAGTCGGTGTCGTTGGTTCTGCATTTTCGTTTATTGACACCGACTTGTAAAAAAGTTATTATTAGACTACTGTTTAGAGTAAAGTTTCAAATACACAGCAAGATTGACATAAAATCCCATAAATTTAAATAGACTCCCCCTGTGGTCTGCAAACTGTGCTGAAACTCGACGATAGTTCGCATCTGCTCACCCCCTACCATTACAAGCTCGTATCATGACAGCCGCACTGAGTAAACACTATAAATTATGCAAATTATATATTTTATTACCTACAACATCCCCCCTCCATCCATCCCCCGATTGTTCGCACTTTACAACTACAGATCCGAGGCTGTAAGTTTGTGACGTATCGTGTTGTTGTTGAGCCCATAGAGCAGGCGTTTATTTTAGTTTAAGTTCTGATGAAATAAAATTATTGTACAGAGGCGGTCTCAACGTTTGTTGATACCGAGGAGTGGACAGTGTGGTCGGGAGAAAGTAGCGGGGAAATGATCTGTGACTGCTTCATGTAAAATGCTGATATTAAGCAGCAATATCTTGGTTTGACTGGAAGCCAACCTCAACATAGTTAGGACAAGGCTAGGCAGATGGATGTGTGAAGATGACGTCAGCCTACGTCTTAGGCATTCTCTTCCAGTCGACTTTTGCGTGATACCAAAACGAGGCTATCGCCTATTCTGCCTCTATTTCTGCCTTTATCTATAGTTAGGTAAAAACACTGTAATCCTCCTATCCTACTTCTACTAATATTATAAATATGTCAGTTTGTGAAGATGTTTGGATACTTGTTACTTCTTCACGCAAAAACTACTGAACGGATTTAGATGAAATTTGGTAGGTACACAGATAGTTTATAACTAGGATTAACACATAGGATCCTTTTGAACCCGATATTCCCACGGGATCAAAACTAACGCGGGTGAAACCGCGGGGCGCTGCGACACTAATTTGATATTGTTCAACACAATTGATAAATTCGATTACCAATTTTTTTTTTCATTTCATTTTTGTATGTACTTGCACAGTGGTCCAAGGGGCTCGTGGCTAGGTAATAGCAGCCGCACGGGTAGTTCTATATTCTATGTGATGGGTTTGGTTTCCGCACTTAGTCCTTCATTGGTCTGTGGATGGGGACCATCATTACGTACCGAGACCGCTCTGTGCCCCGGAAAGTACGTTAAGCCGTTGGTCCCGGCTGTCACTCGTGGATCTTTGACAGTCGTTACGGGTCGTCAGAATGCCGGAAGTCTGACAACCAGTCTTACCAAGGGGTTTCCTATTACCCAGTAACTGGGTTGTGGAGGTCAGATAGGCAGTCGCTCCATGTAAAATACTTGTTGTATTCAGCTGCATCCGGTTAGACTGGAAGCCGACCCCAACATAGTTGGAAAAAGCTAGGCAGATGATGATTTACACTGTGGTTCAAAACTATTGTATGAGTAAATGTGTAATTTAATACAAATTATTGTGGAAATGGCGTTGTCAAGTAAACAAAGTACAAAACATGAATACACTTTGTGAAACCCAATATTTTGCTCTCACGTAACTACTGTACAAGTACCTTGTCGAAATGGTTTCAGCTCGACTTTAGTACGTAAAATGTATCTCGCAAAATATTTTAATATCACTTCCATTGTTACCGAAATATTTCATCTTTACTTAGAATAACCAGACTCTGAGAATAGTCCCCAGTGTATTGACTAACACCCAGTTACTGAATTGAGAATTTGAAGTTGAGAACATCTTAATCTGTACTTAAGTATGACTTAAGTATGAAGTATTACTGTATTTGAGAATAATTAGTTGAGATTTGCTAGTTTCTTCAAATCAGAAACCGGGTGTAACTCACTGAGGGCTGATTTTACCAAAGTCAGATAACTTTTATTCTTGGAATAAAATTGACGACTGACAGTTCTAGTATGGACAAAATGTCAAAAATTCAATAATTATTCTCAGGATAAGACTTATTCTAGGTAAAAAAGTTTGGTAGAATGCGCCCTTAAAAGCATAAATGAATACCGTATTTTTTATACAAAACAAATGCTTATTTATTTATTAAAACTTTATGCACAAGTAAAAGAAATACTGTACAAAGGCGGACATAACGCCTGAGGCATTTTCTACTAGTCAACCTTAGGGTGATGCAGAGACAAAACATGGCAGGTGCAACATACGAGACAAATACCTTTTTTTTTTTTTTTTGTTTTCGGGAGGAAACCTCAAAAGGCGCCCGACCTCTGGGGAAGGAGGTCGGGGAGTGTGGGATTTTTACCTCACTAAAACCACCCCGGTGATCACCATAAGCACATAGGGGTGGTCCCGGTTCCTCTTAAAAGACCAATTCCGGAACCCCCCCCGTGCAACACCTGTAAGGCACATCCCTGGGGAGACTGTAAAGGGGCCTCCCCTGAGCCTCGCTATGCACGGCAGCACGTGACCACTGTACCACCGTCTTCCCTGGGGTCACTTGGTGGGCGGACAGAGTCCCCACTCTCCGGGGTCGCCGGCGACCCCAAACGTCCGCCTACCTATTTTTTTTTTAGTAAGCGGGTTTCGGCGTGTTAGGCGCCAAGGCGATTGCCAACCCGACGCCTACTTCTCCGAGCAGGATCAGCCCTCTCCCACGAGACAAATACCTATAAAATTACTTTAAAATATATGAATAAATACTAATACATAGATAGATACATACATACATGCTTATCGACCTAACAGTCGATCAAAAATCAAACGGTCTCATCTTATGATTTTCGATTACTTTCAAATTACGTAGATCTTCGCAACTAACCGTCGAAAATACTCGTAGCTTCTCTACATACGCACTCGTTTCTAAAATTTTAGGTGTTGACTTTACACTTGTAAATCAAAGCTTCACGATCGGTACTAATCACTTATTCATCAATTATGACCAATAACTGCTAATTTTTCAATCCATACTAATATTATAAATTCGAAAGTAACTATCTGTCTGTCTGTATGTTATCTTTTCACGCCCAAACTACTGAACGGATTTGGATAAAATTTGGCAGAGAGATAGATTGCATCTCGGGGAAAGACATAGGATAGTTTTTATCGACATACCTCGCGGGCGAAACCGCGGGCGAAAGCTAGTTATTTATAACCAATAACTAGATATTCATGAATTACATAGTTTTATAACTAACTAGCTTCCGCCCGCGGCTTCGCCCGCGAGGTATGTCGATAAAAACTATCCTGTGTCCTTCCCCGGGATGCAATCTATCTGTCTGCCAAATTTTATCGAAATCCGTTCAGTGGTTTAAGCGTGAAAAGGTAACATACAGACAGACAGACAGTTACTTACGAATTTATAATATTAGTATGGATAACCACTTATTCAACAATAAGTTATAACCAATAAAGTAAGTACTATACAAGTGCATAGTGGAAATAGTTTCAGGTCGAGTTCTAGTACCTACGTAATTTTAATATCGCTTAGCTTAGCTTCAAATAGATCCTCAGTGCAACTATCTCAAGTAAAAGCGTATATAAAAATATGTTTTATAATAAAATCCTTGAGATAAATTCACTCTAACAACGTAATCTGCATATTCTAATGTATCGCTGTACTCGACGCCCATTCTTAATGCGATCTTGAGGTTATACTTTCGATTCAACAATTCCCTGCTAAGACTTGTTAGCTCAAGTACTTTGCAGAATATCCATAGACCGGGGGATCCTTTTAAAAGGGAACGCTGAGTGGTTCGGTTAAGATCTACGTCGATATCGGAAATTAATTGAATAAAACGCAGTGTTGAGCGAGAGAACTCCAAGGCATCTAGAAGAAACCCTCATGAATATGGATTCATGTTAAAGTGTTCTCTGCTGTGTAAAAAGTTGAAGTTATTAAGTCGATGGCCATTAAATCGGAGGTCAAAGTACGTACAATCGCTGAATGGGGGCCTCCAGAGATTTATCGGTTCCCTAATTGATAATTTATTACACTGACTCGAATGAATTTGAAATTAAAATGTAGACCTTTCAATACTTTGGCAGTGGTAAATTAACAGAAAAATGCTGGAGATTCAGTTCATTGAAAGTTAAAGAAACGTTTTAATACAAATGTCGGCGCTTAATAAGACCTTTAAGTTAATCAATCGCTTGTAATATTATTTATCTTGTTTATTTTATAGGCTTTATGACTAAACAAAGGCTCAGTACGTATTTTAGAACGGAGGATTGCGTCTGATCAAGTTTTGGAAGGTTGCCAGACGATATCGAATTCATGTAAAAGATGGAAATTGAGGTGAGAAATGCAAGCGCAATGTGTTTTCGTTTCTATAGAATGAATATTTTAAATAAATATTGAATAGAAACATAATAAATAGTTTCGAGTGCCAGACTTTTTTTAGCACCTTCTTCTGAACTTAGTTTTAAGTATGTACGTAGAGCCATGTTTATGCCCTCTGTGCTCATTTGAGTGTTGATATGACTGTGCTATTTTTTTTTCTAGCCTGCGCTGTCCCACTCCTGGGCAAAGACCTCCCTCCGCTCCTTCCATCTTTCGCGAGCCCGGGCGTCCTCCTTCCAGTTTTGACGGAACCTATCCAGCTCGTCCCGCCATCTCCTACGTGGTCTGCGGCCACCCCGCCTCACTATATTAATTTTATTAATCCAGTTAGACTCTTTTCTACTCTATTCTACCAACCCTTCCTTTTGCAATAAAAGGTGAAATTGTAATTTTTAGATAAAGCAAACAAATCTTTACAACAAACCGTCAAAACAAGCTACTTTACACACGAATTAGTCGCTTAATTATCCGTTAACCGCATTCTTAGGAAAACAAAGCTTTACATTTAACTATGCCAATTACTTTTTAATTCGTACGGCATAAATACTATAAGAAAAAAGTGTTGACTTTGCACATGTACCATCGCGGCCTTTTCCGCCTGACAACTTTTTTTTTTTGCCTATTCCGGCGGCGGCGCTAAGCCACGCCCCCTTAAAGTTTTCGCCTATTAGGAAAGCGATAACGCAATTAGTTGCAACCTGCATTGCGCAGCTTAGTGACGCATCATGTGTAGTACTCCTTTGTGAATTTTACGGACGAACTATTTGATCTTGGCAGGCTCACTAGAGAGCGCTTTTATTTTTTGAGTGCAAGCAAAAATGAACTTAGTGGTGGTCAGGCGGGAGTGTCCGCGATAGTACCTACATCAACCCTTCATAAACGGTAACCACTTTTTCATTAAGTAATTATTTATAACCAATAATACATTGGGCCATGAAAGACCTAATGAAGGGAGATCTTCCTTTGTCCCTTAAGAGAAGACTCATGGACGTGTGTATACTTCCCATCCTCACATATGGTGGTCAGACATGGTCTTTGACAAATCAGCAGAGGTTCACACTCAAGGTTTGCCAAAGGGCTATGGAACGGAGTATTCTGGGTATCAAACTAACAGACTGGGTTAGGAATACGACCATCCGTTCCATCACAAAGATAACTGATGTCACTTGGAAAGCTGCCACGCTAAAATGGAACTGTGCTGGACACATCTGCCGCATGTCAGACGAACAATGGGCCAAACTTACGACCCAATGGCAAGCGACATCGTGGCAGGCCCAGACTGAGATAGCGGGATGAGCTGGAATCCTTCAACAAGAACTGGTCCTCAGCAGCTTTGAGCAGAGAGAAGTGGAAAGAGAGTAGGGAGGCCTTTGCCCTGCAGTGGGACA
Source organism: Gortyna flavago (assembly GCA_963669345.1). NCBI lineage: Eukaryota > Metazoa > Arthropoda > Insecta > Lepidoptera > Noctuidae > Gortyna > Gortyna flavago. The sequence continues at coordinate 16,962,563 of OY770129.1, forward strand.
TCACAGGCTAATAATAATAATAATAAATACTTGTTCTCCAATTAGTTATAGCCAATAACCACTAATTCATCAATTATTTATAACCAAATAACAACTTAATTATCAATTTGTTCTTGTGGCACACAAGAAAGAAAGAAAGACACATCGAAAGACGAGACGAATATAAGGCATGGCCCCGTTCTAAAATCTCGAGTCTCGTGTTTTCATATTAGAGGCTTAATAAAACTCTCAACTTTCTGAATTTTATTAATTACTTGGAAATACTTGAAATACCGTTATTAATTACTTGAAAAGTTTAAATTCAAGGTATATCGTTTTCATTCATATAATTATTTTCACTTTGAGAGTTTCGCGTTGATGATTCATATTATTATCGCGGGAAAACAAAGAGTTATGAACGATTTGTTGTTTCTCGTAATTTGTGTAATAATAACCTGTTCAAAATCTTATATTTATGTAACAGCTTCCTTAGAATTCTGTTTTTGAATTATGAATAATTATAAAGATAATAAGGTATCAATTCTACTAGAATATCAATGTTTCATTTAGTGGAACAGTAGCATTTTCTACTCTCTCTTTCTTTTTTCTTTTTTTTTCGCCAGAAGATGGTCAGACGCCATCAAGAAGAAGGTTGTTGGTTTTAGCATTTACTGAGCGGTCCACACTGCGGAAGACCACATAACTTGAGACGCGTCGTGGTGGAGATCCTCAGCATTAAATGGAAAGATTTCATCAAGTGACGTGTTAGTTATAACGTGTATGACCAGATGTGTGAACGTAAACGAGGCAAAAGGAGTATGTAAGGATCATAGCAGGTGGCGTTTTGTAGTTTCTGCCTGCCGCCATGGGAAGAAGGTCTGAGTTTATTTATGTGTGAAATTACCAAACAGTGAAATGAGGAAAACGTAAAAAATCTTCACCACGACAAACAGCCGAAAAAGATTAAAAATAATCCTTTGACAAAAGCAAACGCCAAATAGTGGAGCGGGGAAAAATGGACCTGTACCACAACAAACGATGGTAATTGGCCCCCCGAATAAATTTCTATGACAAAGTGTTTGGGTTAATTACTAAAGGTCCGACGAAAATGGAGCAGTGCTTTGTAATCCCGTGGCGATGACAAATTTGCGAAATTGTTTCGGTTTTGTTAGGGTTCTGAGGTTCAGGCCTTACTAATGAGCGGTGGTACGCCGCGACAACCGCCTATGGTTTTTACCTGTTTTTCGGTCACATAACGCTAAATTTGATGGCAATTCGCTCTCTAATGATTAAGTATTCATTATCCTTTAAAAGGGTCTTACAATATGTTCGTGCATGTGGTCTTTTTAGGGAGCGTTTGTGGTTTTTGTTCTGAAAATAATTTGGTACATGTTGCTGATGAATTTTATTCAATTACAACCTGCATCTCAATTGCGTAACTCACTTTCTTTTTAAATCCGAAGGATTTTGAAGAAAATTCCTGATCTGTTGGCTTCATTATGTGTGAAAAGTTCGTTTGCTTGAGAACGTTAATAACGTAATGAATAATAATAATAATAAAATAATAACGTTTAAAAGTGCCTTTTATGTGCCTCTTTGAAAAAAACTTAATTTGAGTGTTGTCGAATCGTAAAAATGAAAGACATTATAACTAATTGTTAGTGTGTTACGTAATTACCCGCCTTTATACAACTGTTATCCCTTGTTATGAGATAGATGTTTCCAACTTTTGCAATTTAATTTCCCAACGATAACGAACTAAGAGTTATCCATGAACCTTGATTTTTCCTATTACAAAATACGATGGCAATAAAAATACACTGGTGGCTCAATTACCCCCATTCCACCCGCAGCTACTTAAACCTCCTCTAACTATCCAGCTCACTAGCTCCCCACAACTTAAATAAATATCGACCTTCAAAAGCAAATATCTACTTTGAAATAGTTAAGCTGTGTTTACACTGTCAACGTAAATTGCTCAATTCTGAGCATTATTGGTCAAATACGACATCATGATACCATCAAGTAACTTCGTTTACTTCGATGAAAAATCGAGCAATTCTTGCTAGATACCGATAGGTGTAGTTGGGGAAATTTGTTATTAAGCAAATTGACACTCTACCCATTTCAACTGTAAAAGAATGACATTTGATGACACGTGATTAGCAATATCCTTCGAAATAATTCAGATTGATGATTGATTGATTGAGATTGATAGTGTGTTTCGCAATTGGGGTGAAATTGGTAAATTTGTTTAACAATCAATTTCCAAGAGTTATAGAGCGATATAGAGCAACTACTTACTGTGTGGTTAAATCAGTAAGCAATACAGATAAGTGAAACATTTGCTGAAACAATTGAATATTTTTTTGGAAAAACCCCATTTACACTACGGTTTCCTCGAAAAGCGGTGACTGTACAGACGCCAGCACATCAAGCTACCCGAAGAACCTTATGCTTCAGCGATAAAGTTGAAAATCTATTAAAGAAATTTGACAGATTGTAGTAGTAACTTGATGTGCTGGCGTTTGCACACGTCCGCAGTGATGGCTGTCATGAAAATGATGACAGCGGCAAAGATTTAAAGGGGCTTTAGATACCGCGTCAAAAGAAATTGCTTTTCTGTTTCGTTTTGACACCTCTGACACACAATGACGCAGTGACAGTACTTGATTGTCATGAAACCGCTATATAATAATGCGTGAAGTGGTCACTCTTCTCAGTATGGACACTTTTCGCGTGACGAAGTACGGTGAGGGCAAATCTAGCGATTTAAATCTTTGGGCAGCGGGTTATGACTTTACGGTGTCAAAAGCTCTCGAGGTAAAACACGCCAACTTACCTTCACAAATAACGTTTCAGTGACATCATACACCGGTGAATTGTGGACGCAATGTCACTGGAAACTGTAGCCTAAAAACTGCTGTTGTTGTGCAATGATTGCTGAAAAAATTGTCCATATAACTGCACCTTTAGAAAATAGCTTGGCTAGCCTTGGTTCTACCTTTAATAGTACTAATTTCCTCTGGTGTGGAAGACTAGAGGTATTTATCAACTTTTCCACGTGAGTTGAGTCGGAACTAATTAATGTTTTTTGTTCTTATTGTATAAGGTTCGTGTGTGGTGCTTGTTCGTTTTAACAAAATTAAGTTGAGGTGAAGAGTACGTACTTTGTTACCCAGTTATTATTATTTCTGAAGCGATATTTTGCTTTTTAAGGTACACCGATAGGTTGCTTTACATACCAAGACCCCTTGTGCCTCAGAAAGCACATTAAGTCTTTGGTCTCAGCTGTCATTCGTGGATTTTTGACAGTCGTTACGGGTCGTCAGAAGCCCGAAAGTCTGACAACCAGTCTTACTAAGGGGTTTCCTATTACCCAGTAACTGGGTTGTGGAGGTCAGATAGGCAGTCGCTCCACGTCAAATACTGGTATTCAGCTGCATCCGGTAAGACTGGAAGCCGACCCCAACATATTTGGGAAAAGGCCTTGTGGTACCCACCCTCCGTGTACGAGACCGGCTCGCACTTGACCGTTTTTTTTTTAGTTCTTTGGTTTAGTTCCTTCTCGCAGAGAGGAGGCCTGTGTCCCAACAGTGGGATCATTATAGGCTGTTTATGCTTATGATGGTCATTATTATTTCCTAGTAGTGTTGATAAGGTAAACATTATGGGAACAATGCTAATAAATAAGTCCTTATATAATTTATCAACAATGGAGTGCTTATCACCTACACCATTAAACATCCCCCTTTTCTTTAGTAGGTATTATCGCAGATTTAATGGCCCCACAAACATTATATCACGTACAGTTTGCGGCACGGATTTACGTCGCGTCCTATCCCAGCCACGTGACATGACGCCCGTCGATACTAAATAAGGTTTTAGTTCTCGCCCGTTTTATGGCCCGAGAATTATACACCGTAATAAGTTCTGACCTTTAGTTTTACGGCTTGCAATTTTGATGTTAATCTTACTTTTGATCTGGTTACTAAAGTTAGTTTATTTTATTAGATTTTTGTGTGTGATGGAGTGGATAGATTAGTGTTGGTTTTGATTATTATTTTTTGTATATGCTATTGTCATGGGTTCTTCAAAAAATACATACATAAACCCACGCTTTCTGGGTAGAAAGCGTACCCGTGGGGGTACGCTTTCTAGCTTTCTACCGTCCAACCCCCATACCCCATGGGCAGAAACTACAGAACGCCGCACCTCCTACGATCCTTACATACTCCTTTTGCTTCGCTTGCGTTCATACATCTGGTCATGCACGCACGCCGGTTGCGAGTACTACGCACCTCACCTTTATGAAGAACCTCACCAATATGGTCACTATAATAATATTGTAAGTATGTTCTTATAATATTGTAAGTATGTCCTTATAATATTGTAATATGTCCTTATAATATTGTAAGTATGTCCTTATAAGGCGTTTTCACTCACATCTGCAGAAAATATTTGGACCTTATTATTCATTATTATATACACTCTTCCTAATTTATGTATTTATACTCGTAACTATGCATGTTCTATAAGTGACTATAAAAACTTTGTTCATTCATTCATTTTCATAGAGCTGAAATCATCTGTGGTTAATGGATTACATAGCCGGGTTATCCTATCCTTAGCAGCCCCGTAGCTATTATGTTGCTTCAATGAGGTTGCATAGGCTTAAAGCCAATGAGTAAGCAACATGAGCAGTGCATGTGGCACTGCTGCGCACTTTGAACTACGAACTCTGAAGAAGGATAGGCGTTTCCATATCGTTACTAATCAAAAAACCAATAATAAAAATATCGAATTCGATAACGTATTACTAGAGTGAAGTAATAGAAATAATCAATTGGAATTGGAAGATAAATTGTATCGGTTACAAATAGGATATCGAATTGAAGAGGATTATTAGGTAAGTACTGATTTCCTCAAAATGAAAGTACGAGTATCAATGCCGAAATTGATCCGTTTTTATTACGACAGCCATTTTATCAGGGAGGAGCTACGTTATAAGTATTTTTACCATTTCTTTAGGATTACAGGCATGATGTTATGTATAGTCGACCATGGTAATGTAACTTACGGTGGTAAGGTATTACCACCGTAAGTTTAAATGTTACTTGTACGTCATAAAACGACAAGGTCTATCTGTTTATGTGAACAGTTAATTAATTTCGACCATAGTGAAGCTTCAATTTACAATTGGAATTGTTGTTATAAGTTGCGAAGCAAATACGAGATCAAATTTACCTTTAACTTTAGTCCTATGCCTTCAGTAGTTTTAATAAAGGGCTTTGAAGGTCCGTGGCATACCTACTGTCCGCCATTTTGGTTTGTTTTTTTCAAAATGGCGGTCACGCATAAAACCTGACGCTTTACGGAGTTTGGTCCTTGTATGTTTTCTGTTTGCATTGATGTCAGCTATCTATTTAAATAGGTTTCATGCGTAACCACTATATTTTCCAAAAAAAAAAAACGCGGACACTGTAGGTAAGCTAGGCTTCATATAAAATCTTCAATCCCATTTGCCTGTATGTACTAACTAAAAAATTGCAAACTAAAATTTTTAACTTTACTAAAAAACAAAAGTTTGATTAAGTTTGTCAGTTTAATCCAAACGGATCATTGTTCTGATGTCCTTTGAGCCAAAGAGAACATGGCTTAACAAAATCACGAATTTCAACAAGCATTGAAATGCCAGACAGAGATTCAACCAACTCACAAACTAAAAATATTAATTTAATTAAAATTCCAAAACGCGGTGTAGTCTGCTAGCAATAACAATTAAACGCGAGCCAGACTGCACCCGGTTAACTGAATAAATTAAAGTATTCGCTGGACTGGCCTGTAAACTGTTCTGTTTTACAACCTATGTGAGAATTATTCTTGTACTCTGTTGCTCTTTGCTGGGTGCCTACATCTTTAACAAAGAGAATGGTATTTTTATTTTCTATGCCAGTGATGACTGATCTACTTAATAAAAATCTTAAATTCACTGAAAGACACCCTTAAGACGCCACCGATCGCGCAACGGCGCCCTCGTCGTTTGTTTGGTTATTTCTTTTATTTTAGAATGAAAATGCACAAAATAAGCATGTTACGTTGTGTTCCACGTTATTGTTAGTACAAACGGTAGTTTATTTTAGTTTTATTATAATCCCAATAGTGACCACTATTTTCCGTTTTAAGGATTATAATAAAACTCAACAATTTAAAACTACCGTTTGTAATAATAATAACTTATTAGCGTCTGCCCGCGACTCCGTCCGCGTGAAATTTCACCCACCCCAGATTCACTCTCTTAGGGGTGGAATTTCGAAAAAACCATTTCTTAGTGGATGCCAACTCTTCACAAAGAACAACACACCCTCCAAATTTCATGTCTCTACAGCAGCGCAGAACAGCGGTTTAGGCTGTGCGTTGATATATAAGTCAGTCAGGACTTTGAATTTTATATAATGTCGTCTTGCTGCTGGTCGAATCATAAAATTTTGCAAAAGAGTTGCTGATGGAATATCTCATCGGGCATACGGCCTGTAGGAAAGGTTTAGTTCAACTAACTTTAGCTTTATGAAAATTGCAACAATAATAGAAAATAAAGCAAAGTCAGTACTATTTCCCAGTATCTATTCTTTTCTTTCACTTTGATACAGAAACCAATATACCGTTTCATACATATATTATTATTTGTAGTCAAAACTGTATATTAAATATTTTTTAAACAGTAATTGCTACGACAAAACCGGCCTAAGTGGAGGTGCTTGCGGGAGGCCTATGTCCAGCAGTGGACGTCTTTCAGCTGAAATGATGATGATAATGATGAACTGCTACGAGATGTGGGAACGAGTCTGATGCCAAAAATATAGTTTTTAGAATCTTTGTCCGTTTGTCTGGATGTTCCGGATTGGCGCTAATCAAAAAACGGACTCTCACAGAGAGGAGGCCTGTGTCTCAGCAGTGGGAACATTATCAGGCTGATTACGTATGTAAAAAAAGGCTGATCGGATTTCGATTAAATTTAGCACACAGATAGTTTATAACCTGGTTTAATACACTGGTACCTAAGTTTAATCCCGGTAGTAAGTTCCCGTGTGATATTTTCAGATATCCACGGGCGAAGCCGCGAGCAAAAGCTACTAACTAAATAAAAGGCAAGGAGAAAAATGATGGCATCAAAAGCCTATCAATACCAAACCGCCTTCGATCACCAAAAACAATCAACAAATACACAACATTCCCATCGCACGCCGAGAGCCATGGAAATTTCAAACACAATGGCCTCACAGAAAGGACTGCCACTTACAAGGCTCTGTACTGAGGAAAGATTAATTTGTACCTCCGACCGAGAAAAAGAAAAGTAATGACGGAGATACGGAGGGAGCTGTCATCTTTGTAATGTACACGGAATTCCCAGTTATTAAACGTAAGGGAAAATATGAAAGGACACGTATTATTCGATGCAGGGATGGATTTTGGTATGCTCCGGCTGTGGGTGTACGTGATAAATATAGACGCCAGCACATCAAGCTTCTGCAATCTGTCAAATTTTCCCAATCAACTTTAAACCATGCTTTAACGATAAAGTTGAAAATCTATTAAAGAAATTTGACAGATTGCAGTAGCTTGATGTGCTGGCGTCTGTACATAATTTTCTAAAAATATTTTATTAATAACTAAGACAATATTTACATAATACAAGCTTACACTTAAAATAATAATATATTTATGAAAACAAAAGCAAAAGAATCATAGGGCATCAAACAAGCCGTACGCAATCCGCATCGCTGTCAACAGGAACAGTGCCCAAAAGGCTGGCAGCATTGCCACGTTGTTCTTTTTTTTTAAATAATACTTTACACCTTTGATTAACTCATAAAGAAAAACAGTCGTGATGTTAAGTTAGGGAATAGTTTTTAGGGTTCCGTACCTCAAAAGGAAAAACCGGCCAAGTACGTGTCGGACCACGCACAATGAAGGGTTCCGTAGTTGGAATGAATTTATCCCAAGAACAAACTTAACATTGTAGTTGAAAAACATGTTCTCCCATACATTCCAACTGAAAATGTAAGTTTGTACGCACAATATTGAGAGATTTACCATGTTGTTTCAAGATCAGAGACTTCTTATTAATTTTCCTGTAATCTATAGGTAGGTATAGAACTAATTTCTGTATTTTTTTTCAAAATTTTAGGCTCAGTAGTTTCGGAGATAAGGGGGGGGGGGGGGCGGGGGGGGATGGTAAATTTTCGTCTATTGTCTTAAATAACTTTAATACAATTTACTTTAAAATTATGAAAAAAATATATTTGAGATCCTCACGATAAGCCCTTTCATCTTTCATCCATTGATATGTCACACGGTACAGATTGCGAACTTTTTTTTAAATTGTCTATTTACCCTACAGACAGACACACAAGTGATCCTATAAGGGTTCCGTTTTTTCCTTTTGAGGTACGGAACCCTAAAAACGGAACCCTTATAGGATCACTCGTGTGTCTGTCTGTCTGTCCGTCTGTCACAGCCAATTCGCTCTGAATCTTATGGACCGATTAAGTTGAAATTTGGTACACATATGAATCTCTGTGACCCAAATACAGACGTGTAACGTTAATATATGAGTTTTGAAAATGGGAGTCATTTTTGAGGGGTAAATAGCCAATTTTAAAAAAAAGTTTCGCAATCTGTACCATGTGACATATCAAATGAAAGGGCTTACCGTGTGGATCTCAAATATATTTTTTTCATAATTTTAAAGTAAATTATATTAAAGTTATTTAAGACAATAGACGAAAATTTACCATTCCCCCCCCCCCTTATCTCTTAATAAGAAGTCTATGATCTTGAAACAACATGGTAAATCTCTCAATATTGTGCGTACAAACTTACATTTTCAGTTGGAATGTATGGGAGAACATGTTTTTCAACTAAAATGTTAAGTTTGTTCTTGGGATAAATTCATTCCAACTACGGAACCCTTCATTGTGCGTGGTCCGACACGTACTTGACCGGTTTTTTATATAGTAATTACAAATATTTTTTTTATAGTAATTACAAATGACTTTTATAAATGTTAAGAATCATGTTATTTTCGTGTGCTTTAGATGAATAGAATTCGCTCTATTTATTATACACCTGACTAGGCTGCATCGGGTTAGACTGGAAGCCGACCCCAAAAAAGTTGGGAAGAGGCTAGGCTGATGATGATGCTACAACAAATTACAAATAAGAACTTTTACGGTAAACGCCAAAAACCATAAGTTATAAAAACGTTTTAAATAAACACCTTTAATTAAAACGTTTTTAAAAGTTATGTGTTTTAGCGTTTATTTGATATTTATTTCGACATGTCACTTGTCAAATTAATACCTGTACGAAATAAAGCAGCAAAGTGCAGTCACAAATCCAGCCCTGCCCAAAATGTATATATCCATTAATGACGAAATATTATTAGATTTGTCACACGACTTATCCATTATGACATAGTTAATGAGATATGTCGTAACTATTTCCACAGAAATTGGTCCCTTTGTCATGGAAAATACCGCCAGAGACTGTTCTTAATATATTTTAATTCTGGTATGTGCTTTCCATGTTTGTTTCTTTATACGCCAGCAAATCAAGCTACTTCAATCTGTCAAATTTCTTTATAAGATTTTCAACTTTATCGCTAAAGCACAAAGTTCAAAGTTGATTGGGAAAATTTTACAGTTTCGGGTAGCTTGAAGTGCTGGCATCTGTACTTTCTACTGAGTACTTTGTGTCTGAGGTTTAATAATACAATCATAATGTCTTTTTTTTTTTTTTTTATAGGTTCTTTTAATTTTTATGTGGTTTTCAGCAATGTGCACAACATTGCTATTTGCTGGCTCTTTTAACTTCATCCGTATACTAAGTTTTTGTTAAAGCTTTTGCTGTCAAAACTTTTTGGTTGGCAACACGACAGATCTATATAACCCACTTCCACACTTATGCATCAGTTTTTACGATACCCAGCTAAATCTTTCGCAACACCCGTTATTACTAAAGTGACGGTTTGCAAACTACCTCTCGTAAACTCATGCGAGCCTAGTAAACTGATTCGACGAGGGTTGAAGCAAATATACGAGTACTAAAGCTCGCTACAGAACACAAGTTGCCAAGCTCGCCAAGTTTCATAATCGCGCAGAATTCGTCACGTTCCGAGACCCCAAGTTAATAACGGCCAAGTGTCGCCCCCGGGCGCTGCCTATTCTGTTATAATTGTGGAACAAAGGGGTCGGCAGATGTGAAGGTTTGTGAGGAAAACTTTATCTGTTTCGCCGTGTCGATGGTGCTACGATTGTGGTCGATGTGTCTTTGTATTTGTTTGCAATTATCGCTGCAGGAGCTTTGTGACTGGTTTCCCCTAATTGTCGAATGTTGTTGAATGTTCCCTATCTAGTGACTGCTATAAAGCACAGCAGCCTGGATATTGTCACAAGACGGGCTATGGATAATGATGAGGGATAACCCGTATGTGTTTTCTAGTATATGCATGCTCCAATCTTCAGTTCTAATAACTAAATATCAGTACATTCATGTCATGAATTATAGGCAAGAATATGTCGATAATGGTGTCGTGTGTCAACCGTCAACGATATAAATATGACTTGTGAATCGTATACAGTAGACGAACAATATTGTCGCCATCGTGGGTAAGACCTGAATAAGGCTGGTACTGGAGCATGGAGATTGACATAAGAAAAGAGAGGCTTATGTTCAACAGTGAATTAAGTCGGGCTTGATGATGATGATGATCTAATAGACATTACCGTTTCCTTGAGTCACGCGAAATATTAAATAATATTGTGTCTCATGTCAGAACAATCCACAAAATAAAGATTTCCAGTCTCTCAAATCTTTTCTCTGTTGTGGATATAAAAGTAAGAAAATTGCGGAATAATTTCGTCGGTTTTTCAACCCTTTTCCATTGTCAATCATCATTGAAATGGGTTATTCATATCCATCCTTGAATATAGGGTTAAGTTTTGTATCCTTTACAGGATTGCTTTTCATCTTTTCCACTACATTAAATCTTTCATGCGTACTTCCAAAATGTGAAAGAAAAACTACTCTAGATATCTACATAAACCGTATTTTCTAAAGTAAGATTTTGTCTAGGTTTAGAAGCCCGGAATTGATTTTATAATGAAAACTAGAATACATTCAAAAATTGATTGATAAATTGAAATCAAAAGATATTCTGAAGAAAAATCGTCATATTCCTGTCCTTCATCCCTTTATTTGGGGGTCGGCGCAACATGTCTTTTTCTTTTATACTTTTTTCTTTATTGTCTTACCAAGGGGTATCGTATTACCCAATAACTGGGGTGTGGAGGTCAGATAAGCAGTCGCTCCATTTAAAATACTGGTGTTCAGCTGCATCCGGTTAGACTGGAAGCCGACCCCAACATAGTTGGGAAAAGGCTAGGCAGATGATGATGACATCTTTCTTTATTAGTCGTCATCTCGGTAGTCACCCCCCTTTATTCTATAGAAAAATACCAAAAACACTTCAACCACATACATGTCTTCAAAGGCATAATTGGGCAAAAAACAAAGCCTTCAGATCATATAAGAGTGATTTAAGAGATACCTACATCATACGGCATACTTCGCGACCGCACTGAGCTCAAACGACTCCGTCTAACCTCTTGAGTGACTAGTTTCCTCAAGTGAGAGCTCTTACTATTGGATTCTCAAGTGTCTAACATAACAGGCGTCTTGTTATTTTATAGCCTTTGATGTATGAATTATCTGACGAGGTATGTTTTTCTAATAATTCGGTTAAATACAATAGAGTGGAATGAATCAAGCGTTTGATATGCTGAAAAATGTTGACTCACAAAGAATATTCTTAATATTTTAGCAAAAATATTCACGAGTTGTCCGTGCTTGATATAAAACTGTAATTTGAATTATATTGAGCTTTAATTGATATTCTCATTTATAAAATATATTATATTCCTAGCTATGATTGATATCTCTCGTAAACACTCACCACATAAAACTCCGTTAATCCAAATATAAATTTTACTTAAAGTTCTATCCCGTCCTCACAGAACCTACATCACTTTCCAAATCGATTAAAAGTCCCCGAAAACGCCTAAAGACTAAAATAATGCTCTCAACTTTGACCTCCAAAGTAAAATAGAAAGTACTAGGACAATAGTAGGTCGCAGTGAGATTTACGATATTCGCTGGCTCTTAGTAAGTGACCTCTTGTGACACTCTGCTCGCCTGGTAATTTTATCCGTTACGTCGAAAAGATTTTGCAAGATTTATGTTGTTGCGATATGTCTTCACTGATTTCGGGGATAGATTATTATCTAGTTTTTTGTGTTCTGTGTGTGTCGCGACAACTTGAGGCAAATTGTGAAGACTTGAGAATTCGATGTTGCCAAAATAATAATATGTCACTATGTTCCGTTTTTTAATTTTTAGCATGCTATTTAAAACAATTAATTGTTCATCCAGTATGTACAAACTTTACGAGCCACGAATTTTTTTTAATAAATAAATATCTCTTCCACATTCATAAATGATAATGAACTCCATGTAATAATGAACTTTCCATTTATCTGAGTACGCAAAATTGCGAAGCTCTGCAACGCTCACATGAATTTTACTGCCATTTAATTTGTCAACACAGCTTTTACCATCAGCCGGGAATGCCTCTCATTTCATTCCTGGATGCACAGCACATGGGGTACGAACCCAAGCGTGCTTGCAAAACTCGACACAACAACAGTTTCTTTTTGCAAAAAATTAACCCTCCATGCAGTGCACAAATCAACCGGCACTTTCGATTAGTACAATACACGGGGGCGATATGTTTCAACGGGGTTTCGGATCGATATCGGCAGCCGGATCAACCGTGTTGATTGGCTTCGGACTATCACCGTTCGCGACTAGTGTAAACCGTTTGTACGCTGCCGGCTCACATTGCTCGGTTTGATTTTCGTTTGCGGAAAAAATGGGAAGCAATTTTTGGAGGTGTTAGTTTGAATGTACCTACGGGCAAAGCGGTAGTAGAAAATGAGTTGTTTAACTGAACAAAATATTTCAATCATTTACTTGCCCGTAAGTTCACTGAATTTCAGCGCAACAGTCCGTCTAACAATATTACTTGATAAAACTACCATATTCCACACACGCCTTCTTAACACCCTCCACTTAACAGCTGTACACAAATTATCACAAAGCACTCCCTAATACACTCTGCCATAAATCCGTCGTATAAACTCCACCTATTCAAGGCTCGCATTAAAACATAAACTTTGTTATAGGAACTTCGCTTCTACCGTTATAATTAACCAGAGAGAATCGGGACGTACTAGCAGCCGATCTTTGAAACACTATGAACACCTTCGGCGCTTCGCAAGCGGGATTACACCGCTTTAAAATTCCCTAGACACTTGACACGGTCTTACCCTTCATACGTGGATAATGGGTTAGGTTTCGGCTGAAAGCGGAAAGCTTAATTTAGTCTATAAGCTTTATGGAAGACTGTATTTCTGACTTGGGGTTCCATTAGGTTTAATTTAAAATTTTGATTTATTTAGGGTTTCTGGATAGTGGTCTTATGATACTGCGTGAATACCGCGTCATAAATTTTTTTTAACTTTTATAGTTAGAAATAAGTCTTATCCTAAGAACATTTACCAGTTTTTCATACTAGAATTGTCAGACGTCAATTTAAATCCACGGATAAAATATTGCTATGACTTTGGTGAAATCAGCCCTGTCATCTAACCTTTGAAAACTTCCACTGCTATTTTTTCCCCTAATTTCGTAAAAAAAAGTAGAAATTCTGTGACAAATAATAGCAGTGACTTGACTACCAACTAGTAGGTACATTCCTTTTACTTACACTGATGTCAGAGGAAAGTAATCAAGCTCGATAGTCAGATGTTTAACCCTAGGCACTACATTCACTCTCAACTAAATTCTGCATCACGCTACTCATAATTATAACCTTAAAATGACACTAAGCGCCGGTTGTGTCAAACGGTTGATTAACGTAACATTACGTACATGAAATAATAAATTTATTATTTGACGTACGACAAGGTCATAATTTTGTACTTAATTGTAATTTGAATCAACGCCTTTTTTTTTGTTTGACGTTAGTTAGCGCCATTTTTGACGCATACGCGTGCGTTAACGTGAAATAACCCGCCCTAAGCAGACTCCAACAAGACAGCCACGTCTAAAGATATTCCCGCTTTTCGCTCTTAATAGTACCATACCCCGTCTTCCCCTTGCTCAGCTCACCCGGGGGCCTATTTGAGCGTATTCGAGCTCGCTAGCTAATTGAGTCGACTCTCCTCCTGATTGTAGACTGAGAATAAAACTATAGTTTTATTTTATTTTTTCTTTGAGATTACTTTTAATAAAATGTGGCTCGATGTCGATATGGTTTTATGTAGGTATTGAATGAAACTGTCTGAGATGGTGTATTTATGAGTCTACAGTTTCTTTTAATATATACCTACAGGCTTTCAGGAACATCGACGTGCAAACTGTAACCATGACATGATTAAATTTGAACGCGTAATAGGTATTGCAATTTTCTATGAAAAAGCAGGTTTTCTATTATAACCGCGCGAAAAAAATCTCAAAGAATCATGTACTGAATCCATGATAACAGGTTGCGTCTCGATGTCTCTGCCAGTTTTAATACAATCATGGTTTTGTACTCTGTGATCTAAAAGTAAAAGTGCGCAGTGCTGCACACCCCAACCCTATTTCAAGTTAAACAAGTATCATAGCATTATGCTGAGCGATGGCCGTTTTGCGTGGATGTGACGCATATTTTCTCCCATATTAATTATTAAAATTTTTTTATATAAGTATATGTTTTTCTTTTGATGCGTCATGTTTGCCGCAAATAAACGTATTTTCTTTCTTTCTTTCTTTTCTTTCTATCAACTTTATTTCAAAGATAAATTAAGTTGATTTCAGAGTGACTATAACTTTTGATAAAGTTATAAAATTTTTTGAAGTTGTAGCGTAAACTGAACTTTATTGTGTAGGAATTAAAATTATTTTTAATTAATTCATATTTGTTTATATTTTACGCAAATAAATCACGAATACACGGTACAATATTTTTTTTTATTTCAACACACGGACATCAATTTGTAAGACACTACGCGACGATGCTTATCAGATCTTTTTTATTTTGATCATATCTGTAGGTTTTCAATGACCTAAACCGCGTTTCTTAACACGGTTATAGGACCATAACAAAGATTCACTTTATATCTTTCTCAGCCTATTATTTTCTTAACATAAAGGAACCCATATCAGCATGCGCTCGGCTACTCTTCCTTCTACGGAAATTCACAAAATGCTTTGACTCTAGACCCACATTAAATTCAAAGAAAATCGGACAATATACTGGACAGTTAAATAATAGAAAATAAAATGTATAAATATAAGTACTTGTATTTACGTCACGTGTCTAGTTGACGAAGGGACGAATGGATGGATTGAAGAAGAACCAGTCTCACGATCGAGATGCGTTCAAAAGGACAATAAAAAAAAAACTGAAAATAACAAGAAAATATTGCTCAACAGAAAACAGTAAGCCTGGCTGGAGGCCTTAATTTATTGAGGCACCCATAGGCAATCATGTTTAAACAGCCAACAACCGTCTAGGTTGATCAGCGAGATGCCATATATAAAGAAAAACAAAAAACACACCAAAAACAAAACCAACAATGACTCTTAGACAAAATGCTTTGTTTTACACTGGAAAGCTCTTCCAAAGAACAAACTGCGATGGTATTTATGATGATTCGGTGATAATTTACTAACTAAGCCTAGCCTTTATTTACTATTTCTTTTTTGCTGAGTGGAAGCCTTTCTGTCACAGTCATGACGTGCAGTCTTCGACTATCCTGCTTTGTGCTTGTATTGTTAAATAGTATATATTTTGTTGTTATTTATTTATTAGAATTAATTTTATCTTTTTGTGTGCACTTGTTTCTGTGACAAATAAACCTATTTTTCTTTCTTTCTTTCTTTTCTAACTATAGAACATGCTCAGCTCCTCATTTCGATGGGTGATTTAGTGTGACATCTTGTCTAATTTGTCATCTTCCTCCCTCGATCCATCGGTCCGTCCCTTCGTCAACTAGATGCGTGACGTAAATACAAGTACCTTGTATACTGTATTGCATATATGCATTGTGCGCTAAGCAGCAGCTGGACAGAACTCGGCAGATTCTATTAACATATGATAATATCATCGACCACGGTCCACGGACAGCTTAGTTGTCTGATACGCAATCTGGCGTGTATTAGATCGAGACTGTTCCATCTCGACTGTGGGTGTTACTGACTATGCAGTGTAAGCGCATTTGGTCTTGACGCAGTTGCTCCATGCAAAATACTGGTTCTCAGCTGCAGCTGGTTAGACTGGAAGCCGACACCAACAAAGTTGGAAAAAGGCTACAAGCACCTCAATTGCTTAAGCCGCAAAAATATCGCGGCGGAATTTTTTCGAGTACTGGATTTTCAACGCACAGCGCCGAGAGTTGAAAATCCGACAGTGTGGTTTTTACGCTGGGATGCGCTCTGTTGGATTCTCAATGCTTGGCTCAATACCGAGAGTCGAAAATCCAGTGCGCGATAAAATAGCGCCGCCATGTTTTTGCGTCCGTGCGAACGTCTGCTAACAAACTTTCAATCGAAAGGTTCTGAAGGAAACTGCTAATCCACTGCTTCATGTTTCAAAAATTCGTCTGCTCACCAACATAAATAATGCAATGAATGTGGTTGAAATGTCAAAATTAAAGGCATTTCCACTGTAAGTATGGTAAACAAATACCCCGCTGGTCTCCACCTTAGAACTTTACGGCTCCATCAGCCATCCAGCCAGTTCCAACGTTCACGAAAAACATTGTCTCGGTAATAATCTTTTCTCAAGTATAAATGGCTAGGAGTGTAACTTCTCAATTTGTTTGTACTGCGTCACAAAGGGTCCAGTATCAAATGCCGATAAACACATTCGGGGTCCGTTTATTGAGCGACGTGTAGGGTCACGGGTTCGATTCTCGTTTCAATTTGTTGGAACCGCTTTATGTCAGGTCCCCCCCCCTGTCGGAGTCGCAGATTCATATAATTAAATCAGTTTCCAGTGGTTTTTGGGTACAACTTTGTAGTTTGGGGAAAAATGGTTAAAATTAATGGGTTAAATATTTCTAGGTAATTTCTACCTTTACCTTTTTAGATCAAAGTAACCTACTGATGCGGCCAATAGGTGCCTAATTGAACAAAAATATTTCAATACTATCTGCGCCCCGCGGTTTCACCCGCATAAGTGTCGATCCTGTGAGAATTCCGGGATAAAAAGTAGCCTATATGTTAATCCAGGGTGTTATTACTTGTCATAAATCAAAGAATTACTTTTAAAGATTGCAGTTTTTTCTTGCGCGCATTTTAAACATTTTCTGGGGTTTAATGTTTTTGCTTCGGTAGGAACATGGATGTTTCCATGCCTCTTACTTTACTTGCTTGATTGGAATTACTTGGCTCAAGTGCGAGTTTAATCCTAACTATACTAACTATAATAATATTATACATGCTAAAGTGAGTTTGTTTGGTACGCTTTCACGCTGAAACGGCTGAACGGATTTGAATGAAATAAGGCACATGGGTAGACCATGACCTATAAAAAGTTATAGGCTACTATTCATCCTGGAACTCAGACGAAGTCACGGGCAACAGCTAGCTCTTATAATTTCAAAATGTATATCGAAATGCTGAATCAGCTTCAATCGTTCTTCGTCCTTCACACCTTACCGACATTGTTTACCTTATTAAAAGGTAATTTACAACTTGAATGCAACAGCGCAGCCAATAAAGCCTCGTCTAGATAAGACTGTAATCAGCGCACAAAGATACAACTTCTCAGCAAACAAAGAAGCCAACATTAAGCTGAATACACACCGCCGCTAATCCGCTCCGGTTGTAAGTTGTAATGCGCCCAACCGCGTCGAAAAGTTGAGCTACACCCGCCCTCTTGATATTAAACCCGTTTAGTGCGGTTTATACTGGCTTTATTATATTAGCGCGTCGACGCTTCGCTGTGAATTCGGCGGTTTAATTAGAAACGTAACGATATGAACGGTTTAGAGGTGAGAGTGAGCACTGTGTGTACTCGGCGTTAAGTCTGCGGATTTGTTTAATGTACTGAAGGATTATTTGTGAAAATCGGATTGTTGAGGAGTCGATAGTTTGTGGGTCTGAGTTGGGAAGTTAGGGTGTTCGTTTGCAGGTAAAACCGAAAGTGATGGTTTGGGGGGTTTTGACGTTAGGGGTCACTGAACTCGTTGTTAAATAACCGCTATTTTTTTCAATAAAAAAAAAAAAAAATATCAATGACTGATGAATGTTTCGATGATATAAAAAAAAAAAAAATCATATGTGTATAAAATTTCAACTCAATCAGTCCATTAGATTCGGTGCTTTACACACGAGTCATTCTATAAGGGTTCCGTTTTTACATTCGGACGTACGGAACCCTAAAGTGTCACCAACTTGCAAATCAGGATCTGTAGGAAAAGTTTTTTCCAATGGTTTTTCGTACCCCGTCTGGAATATTTATTTTATCTCCGAAGTCGCAAGCAGGTGAGGCATTTCACATGAAAACCTTTTAATATGATTTATAAGTTTTAACGAAAAGGTTTCTGGCTACTTAGTGCCTTGAAAGCTTTCAATGTTTCTGTTGGAGATACTGTTTGAAAAGTACTTTCGCGTTTTTTTTTTTTTTTTTGTACTCGTAATTTAACAGATTTTAATGCTGAGTGTTGGAATCTGTTACATTGATATAAATGGTGATAGCAGGATTAATGGATTTTACGATGTTTTGATCTGGTTAACATTTTTTTGAGTTTGATTTACTTAAAGGTCTATGTCCTACTTTAGAATTCATCAGGTCATTTACGTTCTTTGATGAAAATAGTACAAATTCACTACAATTGTAAAATTTTGTACAACGTTTCATGGTCAAGACGTCCTCAGTGAAAATAGAAAACTTAAATTTTTAGTTTTCCTGGATCGTTGTTGACTAAGTTGTTTTAAGGAAATTAATGTTCGTTATCTGTCTGTTTATTTGCGTATCAGATATTGAAAAAAGCAAAAATCATTTGATTCGCCCTACCACGTCAAAAGACAGTCGCGTTTCTGTTTCGTTTTGACATCTCTATTTGACTTTCTTGATTGTCATAGAATAGAATAGAATATATTTTATTGTAAAACATGAGTATACACCAAATAATATGTGCAAGGTCTTAAAATAACAGGTAGATCTGCCATTGTGCTATGTTTTGCCATTAATGGCGTACAAAAAACAACATATTTGTAGCTTAGAATAAACCATAAAAAATTGAAAAATTAGTCTACACAGCAAACTATAACATTTTAAATATCCTAATCCATATGCTAATTAAAAATAAAGTATTGTTTTTACAGATTTGGGGTCAAGTTGTGAAAATATCGTAATTATAGGAATCTATCTAATTAATTGCGGTCATTTAAAAATTCCGATATGGTATAATAGCATTTGGCTATGAGATATTTTTTTAAATGTATTTTAAACAAAGCAGTAGGCATTTGTCTAATAGGTTTTGGGATTTTATTAAAAATTATTGGTGCTAAACAAAAAATACTTTTGTGCATCAATGCCGTGGTTGATCTTGGTACGCACAACTTATTATTATCCCGTCGATTACGAATAGAAACGTCTGATAGTTTTTTAAATAGGTTAGGATTGTTTTTTATAAAAATAGCTATTTCATAAATAAATAAGGAAGGTAGACTTAAAATGTTAAATTTAATAAAATACTGTTTGCAACTATCAGTTATTTTCAAACCAAACATAGCCCTGATACATCTTTTTTGTGACTTAAAAATGATTTCTTTATTAGTAGAGTTTCCCCAAAATATAACTCCAAACCTCAATATGGAGCCGACAATACCATGGTAGGCAGTAATAAGCGCATTGGTACTTATAATAGGTTTTAATTTATAGAGGGCATAGGCAGAAGAACATACTTTTTTATTTAATTCTTTTCATGTCATGGAAACGCTGTTTAATTATGCGTGAGCTCATTCTTCTCAGTATGGACACTTTTTCTGAGGGCGAATTCAGCGATTTAAATCGTTGGAAAAAACGCTACCCTCGAATTATTGTGGTACATATTGGTCATGAAGAAAGATGGGCTACTGCAATTGTAGCTATTGTATGGCAAGACACACTGGCTCCTAACTACACATAATAATAATATATTTTTACTTATGTTTTTACGTCTTCGCACTTAACGACTTTGTTTTCTTGTTCCAGGTACATAAAAATCTTCAATTCGCACAGCGGTGTTCGATTTTATTGTCGAACGAATTAGGGTAACGTTTTAGTGTGGCGATTAATGTACTCGTAAAACCTGTTGGTGTGTATTATGCTTAAGGATGGGTTTTATTACATGTAAGTCAGTGGGGGTAGTTTGGAAGAAATTCTAGGAAAACTGTACTGAAGTGGATGGTAGAGGAAAATTATTATGTTTACTTTTTTTTGGACTTAAGGGCTTGATGTGTCATGTCGTAAACTTAGCCCATCTTATATTTTTTTCTAGATACGAGCCTACTTGAAAATTATCGTTTATGGGCCGTTCACACGTACCACAGCCATACCCCATCGCAGGGACAAAATGTGGGCAAGCACGGTTGGATAGTGTCGCTGCAGCTTCTTGCAGTTGCGTTGTGGTAACTTGAAACATTCTACGTGGTTACGTTGCGGCTAGTATTTGCAGACAGACAGATCGACTCCGGCTTCCCATGTTTTCGATGTGGCTTTTCGACGTGGTCTTGATGTCGTCGGTATCGCCCACACAGTTGATTTTAACGGCCAAATGTGGTCCGTGTGTATAAACTATTAATTTCCATACAAATTAACCACGTATTGTCGTTGTGGTGCGTGTGATTGGGCCCTTAAAAGCAGCAACTTTGCGTCATAATAATTTGTTTAACCGAAATTAACCGAATTGCCGACATTCTGTTCAAGATTTACTATTTACTAGTAACGTATTAAGTTTAAAAACTTGTTAATACAACAGCTATGTTTTTTGGCAAACTGCTTATATACACACCTACCTACAAATAAACGGAAATTACATTTTTATAATAACTTATGTGAGCACCTGCACAGTAGTTTCTCTAGCTAGCTACTTTGCGAAGAAATATTATACCGTACCAAAAACAGGCAACAACAAAAATTAAAGTGAAGATACTCGTAAGTTCACATTAGTGCCGCTCGATTCGAAATCCGATAAATATCCGCCCGAGCAATACTCAACGAAAATATCCGCCGGCACAAATTACTTGAGAGTACAATACAAACTGTTGAGATGTTTTCTCGGATACTCGTATATTATCTCGTTGTAGGCAATAGCCCCTAATGTGGTACATTACGAGAACTAATGTAAATGTGTTTGTGCGCCATTATTGCACGGCCAACCGTTTTACTGAGGGGCTGTTTTATAGACAAGCCAATGTAAGAAAAACTGATGTGCTGGGAACATTAAATACCTAAGTAAAAATATCCACACATTTTGTGATGTCGTAGGTATAATACTGGTCAAATCCGTTTTGATAAGGACTGAATTTTTGGTATGCTGCATATAAAAGCATGAACATTTTATTATTTTTAAAAATTATTTCCTCTCTTTTGTAGTTATATTTTTTATCTGCTTGTTTTTTAAATTGGTTCGCATCAAGTATAAAACTTAACAAAGTGGTTCAGGCCTATAGCTACGTATAAAATTGAAACTATAATTCGTAAATTGCACAAATTGATTTAAAAAAAACTACAGAATTTATTTTTGAAACTGATTTTCGTTAGTAATTAATTGGATATGTTTTTTTTATTATCAACGATCGTATACTTGAGCTTTTATAAACTTTCAGTTACAAAATAAATTAAAATATTTACCTGCCTGAAACAAAATTTCAGTTACCAAGCCAATCTTATATCTATTAAACATATCAGTGATTCCGGTAATCGTATCCGAAATATCCGAACCTACGTGACCGCACATCCGCACCGTAACCGCAGCGGTTGTATGTAGCATAGCGTTCACTTGGCTTTAATTAACTAAATACTTAAGCTTGTGGAGGGGTCAATATCCCGATGTTAAGGTTACTAAAGTATGTATGTTTATTCTGAAATACTCATAAGAGAAGTGCAGAAATTAATTCGAATGAGCAGTTAGGGAAATTATCTCAATTAATGGCTGATTTTTCCATTGCCAAATAACTTTTATTCGAGGAATAAAATTAACGTTTGACAGTTTTTGTATGAAATAACTGTCAAAATTTCAAAATTATTCCTGGAACGCGGTTTCACCCGCGTTAATATGATAGATAGATAGATAAAAAGTTTATTCAGTGCAACAAAGACACAATACAAGTATTAAACAAACATCAGAAAGGTGAGAGAAAAAAAAAAAGGAATACAAAGATTAAAAAAGGTAAATTGACCCATAGACACGTCATATCTATAACGGTCGATCACTACTGGGCGGTGTGTGTCTCATGGTTGCACCAAATGGGAGTCCAGCTCAGCATATGCCAGGTACAATACCTGACACTGGTATTCTGCTACATCCCGTTAATGACACACGGATGTCGAGAAGACACATCTTAGTTTCAACAAAATGGTACAAACATAGTGCGGCGTGTATACAGGGTGGCAGGGACATCGACGCGCAACCGCTTACCATGGATTCAGTACATGATTCTGGACCCCCCTGCGTTGAAATTTTTCGTCGGCTTTTTCTTAATTTTTACGTTTTTTTCTGCAATTTTTTTTATTGTAAACCGTATAAAATCATTATTTCTATCTAACTCAATGAGATTTTTAATTAAAAAATAGTAAATTCACTTATTTCACTTAAAACAGCAATGTAAATAAAACTCGAAAGGGCTACCCGATCAGCTGTTTGCAAAAATTCATTTGCGAGGTCAACACTGGCTTAGTACCTTGACGCTATTCGTTTTCAAATGCCGACAAAGGGACCGCGGCGGCGGCGGCGACGCGGCGGCGGCGAGCGGTCTCGTAAGAAGCTATGCGACGTATCCCAATGAATCTAACAGACGCGTCACATGAGGCATTTTAATCATCTACATAAATGAATGACCCATTTACTACTTTTATTTTAGATTCATTATGGGGATAATTATTTTTCTAAAGCTTCATCGATTTAAGTAAAGAAGATTTAAAAAAAAACGTGTAGAAGTGTATTGATAGTCACGTAATTTTTTTTTTTTTTTTATTATCAACATTAATTTTAGTTTTGAATGCAATTCAACAATGTAATTTACTGTTTCAATAAAAAATAATACATCCATTTTCGCAATTAATTTCGTGAGTAGGTACCTAGGTACAACTAAATGTGTTTGTACACTCTATCATTTTGTTGATCTGTGTTCAGTGTAGGTACTGTATTCACAGAATAAATACAAGTACTTACTGTCGGCAGCAAGTGCGGCAAATTG
The DNA here is from genome assembly GCA_963669345.1 of Gortyna flavago. Lineage (NCBI taxonomy): Eukaryota > Metazoa > Arthropoda > Insecta > Lepidoptera > Noctuidae > Gortyna > Gortyna flavago. Next base: position 16,986,119 of record OY770129.1, read on the forward strand.
AAAGAAAGACCAGCTAAGTACATTTCTTTTGATTTCGCCGATTTTATCGGATTTTTGCCAGTTCCTAGATTTCGTTGATCGCAAACGGGCGTGCTGTTTGTCGCGAATTTGTGATCTTAGCGTAGTTTTTAAAATCAAAAGTAATTTTCTTTCTCTGTGTGTGTGTGTGTCGTGTGTGTTTGAGAGTGACGTTCAAAATGCCTTCCAGACCTGAACAATTCTTCAGACACCAAACTCGATGGTCGGTAAATGTGTGGGCCGGTATTTATAAAGACCGCGTGATTGGACCTATTTTTCTCCCTGAACGACTAAACGGGCCACGATATCATCGATAGGAAATAATCGAGGAGGTGCCTGTGCTCCAGTTCCGCGAGACATGGTTCCAACACGACGGCGCGGCGCTCCCCCACTCGTGACCCTTCCTGTCCGAAGCTGCCTCACCGTATCTTTTAGAGACCGGTGCATTGGAAGATTCGGTCCCCAACCATGGCCAGCTCGCTCACCGGACTTGACTCCATTACATTTTTTTCATTGGGGTTACGTCAAGGATAACGTGCTTATGACCGAGTGCGATACCGCAGCAGAAATGAGATATCGCATTGTGAATGTGTTTGCGACGCTGCGTGAAGAGTGTGTCCAGGATCCCATTTTTTTGCCCCGTGTCCACGCTGAAACTGCGCCGCGCTCAGATCTGCGAGCGGGTTGGTGGCGGCCACTTCGAACCCTACCTACCCCCTATCTCATTAGGAATGAGCGAGATTAAGGTAAGTTCATCAATTGAACATTACTGGATCGCTAAGTTCTTATCAAGCATCTTTTTTGTTATCAATCCTCATCGGTATCGCTATTTTATGGGAATAAGCTTATTGTTATCGGTTATCAAGACTAATTAAACATGATTTTATGTGGTAGGTACCTATCAATGTTGTCGTTAGGCGATATTTCGTAGGTACGACGTTCACGTTCGTCCGGTCGCGGCGGGCGGCGGTGGCGGCGCGGCGGCTGCGGGGCGGGCGGCCGCGCCACATATTTGTATGTGTGTGTAGGTTAGGCAGCGCGCGCGCGCTCGCCATCCGCGGAGCGTTTTAATCGCGTTGTTTGCAATACATTGCGCGCTCAAAAATGTATTTTTTTTTAACCGGTCATTTCCGAGATGAATGACTTTCGTAATTTAATTTATGGCATCAGGTGTAACCTTTTGACAACGTTTGCGCGTCGATGTCCCTGCCACCCTGTATTATAAAGGTGGTAAGTACCCACATCATAATTGACTTACTTTTAAAGCCGACAGAAAGAACATTTACTTGTGTAGTGTCTACTGGATTACTTGATTATCACAGTATAGGTAATAATATGTAATAGTGTATAGTTGGGAAAAGGCTAGGCAGATGATGATGAGGTAATAATATGTAATTAATTCATCATTCCCGCACGCAAAATACGCGCATTGACGTGGAGTTGCGGACAACAGCCCGTTTTACCTATGACCTACCCTATGTAATTAATGACTAGTTTATGTTTCTAATCGTGTATGTGTACGAGTTTACATGTTGGTGTTTAGTAATATATTGTTGTGTTATGGTTTAATGTTAAGCCTACTAAAATACGCATATTCCATTACTTTAAGAGTATTACTTAGTACATTACTATAAGAAGCTATTTTAGGTACATCACGCTATGATCAGTAAGTGTGGAACTATAGCAAACCTCGCAGAGCTAAAACCAGTAGGTATTACCAGCGTAACGATTTACAGGCAGTAAAGTAATACTTTCTTTTTGTTTTTAATGTAGGCAGGTAATGTCTGCCACTTTTCTCCGATAACAAGTCGACGTACTAAGAGCATACTGTAATGGTAGACTTTGGTTTACAATTATTACAGTAATCTAAGGAAAAATGTGCACTTTTGCGGCCAACAATGACCACGTAAAAGGGTAGTTACCGACATGCAGTTGTTTTGTATTTAAAACGCAACTATGTTGACCACAGCTGGTTGCCAGTATTATCAAATGAAGCTTATGGGAGTTTAAATAAAGAAATTTAGAAGCAACAATAGCCTAGGATTCACCATCAGACCGGCGAGCGAGATATCGTGTTCGAACCGTCACATCATTATCGTTAATTTTTTACAAGCATGTATTAGCTTGGTTGGCAGTGTGCATGAATTAACTCAACCTGCACTTAGGCCGCTTAGGCCCGCTTACCACTTCAAATGACTAAATGCGTTTAGCACTAAACATATTTAAAAAATCATATTTTAAACATCGCTCTGTACTGACAACACTGACAGTTGGCTTGTTTAGCGCCTGAGCCTACCGAGTCACCTTGTGAGTAGCGAAGTGAAACAAACGCTCAAATTTTCGCAACTTGGCGTCTTCGCTAGTTGCCTAACATGGTTTTAAGGATGTTATGTCAGTTCGTACGTAGCCAAAGCGTATTCCTCGAAGTTCAATAATAATCATTTTGCTAAAAATCTAAAATTCCACTCATCCCCAGATTCACATCAATGTCTTCTAATCTCAAGTTAACGAGAACACTGCCACAAACTAAGAAAACATAAAAAGTAAAATCGTCCGACAATTCTCCAGACTGAAGTAATTTTTTCAAAGTTTCACCCCTGAGATTTTTCACTTCTTTTTTTTGTTTTTCAACTTAGAACTTCATTCTCCAAAAGGTAACTTGTACCACTAAAACAACACTTGTTTATTCTTGAACTTTGAAGTAAGTTCGTTCGCCGAAAATAGCTGCTTAGTTTTCAGGTACATCCTTTATGATATTCATTGTTGATGGTGGAATAACTCTATGAAATATTCGGAAAGAAAGTAATTAATTTTGAAACGCTTTTATACGTTCTTTTTGTAAGCGAATAGTTTAAATTTTGTTACAAACAGGTTTATGTCTGCTCAAAATCATGTTTTTGTTTTTATAAACTGCTCAACGTGAATCCCAATGCTGACTTTTTATTTACACAGCTATCATAGATAGTGCCATCCACGAAGACGCGGCCAACTCTTCTTACTACTCGCTAGTGGTTATCGCTAGTTAATTCCGCTAATGTTTTAGTTTTTTTATACACACTAATTACCCACTAATAAGTAATTACTGTGTATCGACAAAACAAAAACACTAGCGGAATTTTGCACCCTTGTACTGTAAGCGATTAGGAATAAAAGTGGGGCGCGTCTTCGTGGATGGCGCTATCTGTAACAGCATTTAATTTTAGTTTTAAAATTGAAAAGATAGCATCAAACTCCAACAGTAAAATTCTAGAAGTCCGTTCCTCCAACAAGTTCTCCAAAAATGTTTTGCCTTTTTTTTTGAAGCTCTAGTACTAAATCCGAGTTCCGCTGACCGACACCGAGGTAACTCCCTTTTCGAGCCAGCACTCTTCCATTGTTCGACATAAACTTGGCTCTTAAATTTCTGAAGCAAGTTGTTCAACTTTCCATGAGTCGGATGAGAGCCGCTCAATATAAAGTTTCCATTTTCCTTGTCAAATTCTACCACTCAGGGGCTCCTACCTTGCCTTAAGATAGATTGATTATATTTAGAGTGATTCTGTATAATATTTGTTGTACTTTTTATGTTACTTTCGGCTGTCGCGTTTCGTTGTTCGTTGCACCTGCTTTTTTGGATCGTTTTTCATTGTTGTCAGAAGTTTTAGTTAAATTGCGGTTGGGTCCACCTGCGGCTTTGTGTAGCAATATATTAATCGACGATACCATGGACACACGTCGTGATAGACAGAATTATCCTCTCTCCCTCCCTCTCTCTCTCTCTAGTTTTACTGCCACATGGTGGAGGAATCTGATTTCAGTTTCATTAAAATAACCGATTTTAAACTGAAATCAGATTCAGATCAGATCATTCGTTTCGAAAACAAGGGCTTGAAAGTTTGTATGAAATGCCGTACGTCGTAAACGCTCTTAACTAACAGAAAGAAAATCCAGAGGGAAATAATTTCCCAAAAACGTTGAATCTCCATACATTATAGGTTTCAGATTCTATTCCTCGAACGTTTTAGCTGTGCTCGATTGAAATACCAGATCGGTGAAAAGGGATGTTTTATACCCTACAATATTTGACACAAGAGAAATATTAGAGATTTCGAAAGAATACGGGATGCAAACAAAATGCCGACACGCATTCGCCAAGGTTGTATTGTAAGCGGGGAATATGATAAGCGATAGCGGGGCGGGAAAGGATATTAACTATACGGTAAAAATAAAAATAAAAACATTCTCAAGTTTTTTTTTCACCTCATAGTTAATATTCTTGTAACTATGTTAAGCAATATGCAGATTCAGCAATTAATGTCCAAAAAAGCACTATACTTTTTCTGTGCTTCGCCGCATTCGGGATAAAACAAATAATTATTATGAGTGGTGGTGGAGTAAAAAACATGTTGAAGAAATAATTATGTAAAAAAGATTTACAAACGCTACAGATTATTCAATGTAGTACAATGCTAACATATTATTTTCATACCATAACATTACGATGAGCAAACCGCTAACTCTTTAACTTTGCTCAAACTATCACGTCAAACCATAAACATACCCAAACACCATCGGGAATCTCATTCACTCACTCATTGTACGTACTGAAGGGTTTTTCCGTAATTTTTCCTCATACCACAATGACCCATAGATTTGTGCCTTCCTCGCGGTGCATTATTTGGGTTAGTTGCTTGTACCTCACAACCCCTTGAGACCTCCAAAGAGTTCAACATACTTCACTGACTAACTTCCCTTCACGTAGCATAAAACTGTCTATGGTTGGAACGGTTCATGTTTTGGAAGAATGTGATCTTATTGAACTCTGGGGAGCTTCTAGTTTATTAATTTTATGGAGTTGAGTTTGTTTGAATACCATTTGCAATTAATGATGCTGATTTGTGAAATTGAAGAAAGGCTATTGGTAATTTCAGAGATCATAACAAGTAAAGGATATAGTTTTTGTTTAAAATATTTTTTATCAATTCAATTTATCAATATTACAATCAACAATCTCACAGCGCATGAATGCCAGAATTTTGAAACAGTACCTATGTCCATTCCATTACACTTACTAATAAACCGATTTCTCTCTTTCAGTCGTCAGTAATTTGACTTTCGAAAGAAGAAGACAAAGCATTGTGTAACTATACAGACGCTATACAACGTTTAATAGTAATGGAGTTAGTGTTGCGTATTAAATGTACGGAGAAGTAGGAATCGAACGAAAAACTCAACTTAAGTTTACATTCACCACTTCCCCTTTAAAACACATTAAATTAAAATAACAACGTAACAAAGATTTATTTAAATCGCCTACACTTTAACCTAACCTTTACGTCAGCGTAACTCGTTCGAGATAAATGTGGTCATACTTTACGCACCGCTTTTAAGGTGCAAAGAAACTCTCCCGTTTGGGGGTGGAAAGAAATCTAGTCGCATACGAGATTCCCCCCTGTCGGTAACATTTGAATGTGGTGTATTAGTGAATGGTTAGATTTATAGCCACCGTAACGACAACCGTCCTACGATTTATGTTAGGGCGCGCACTGTGTACGCAGTGAGAAGGTACGGACGTGGAATGTAGAAGCGTGGAAGAGTAATCTCATTAGTATGTGCATATTAGTAGCTGTTTATCGATGTCCTCTTGTTGCTATGCCGTGCTGTTGTACAAGGGCATTTCTCCCGCTTTTCCTATTTGGTACCAGTTTTATTTAGATCGACCCCTCTGTCTAGTCGGCCTCCCTAACCTCTTAGGTGGGCATTCATTTTATTTTTATTCAATTTACTGCTATTCCTCGTTTTGTTATCGGTTGCATCGTGAATTTCTTGTTTATTGAAAGCTTTTGTTGTGTTTTCTATTGTCTCTGTTCTGTTTAAAAATAAAATTACGGACACAGAATATCTGTAGGTACCTACATGGTGGTTGCAAACATATTTCTCGAAAATACTCATAGAATGTACAATCGATTCCTTTGTATGTTTCATTTTGTTTAAAACTCAGTATTTATATACTATGATCTATATACCTACAAATAAATAAAATATATACAATATTATACATAAATATAAATAATAAAATTGAAGTGTCTGTTTTTAATGTTAAACTAACAGCTCTTTTTACTAAATGCATATTAAAATATATACGGCAGTTATAACAATACGGTAAATAAAACATTTTTTTGTCTGTTCCGGCTAATCTCCGGCTGGACCGATTTTGACGGGATAGCTGATGTTGTGAGGAGTAACTTAGGCGTGATTATTTTTTATACCGCTTTTATTTTAGAAAAAGAGATAGGTTGCTGCGCAAAGAAAAAACCCCATGAAATTCCGACATGCTCGCGAGTGAAGTCGCGGGCACAGCTAGCATAATATAATATTATAAATCATTTCGTTAACTTTGATAACCTCGATACTTACATATATATCTGAGCTCTCGAGTTTGATGCAAATTACAACTAACATGACAGAAAATTAGGTCACTATATTACTTACTCTTCCTTTCACAGACTTCACTAATCCCAACCTCTACATTGTAAGTACCAAAGTACATACCCTGAAAGTATAAGTACATCACGGTTCATGTTTTACGAATGTGTACTTTCTTGCTGGCGGTCTTAAACCCGGTCCCCGGTACATTTCATGTCGCTCCGTGATTTATTTAACTCGATAATATTTTTTATTCAGTCCCTAAGAAGTGCTTACTCGAGACTTACGGGGATTATTTATTACGTAATTTATGGGTGTTCGTAATAAATGAACTGGTGATTTTTAGGTACGCGAAATTGGTAAGGTTTGATTTGAAGTCACAACAGCATTGGGTGATTCTCTGGGTAAGAAACAAGCCAGCGCATTGTCTTGCCAAAATATTGTCAACTCTCAAGATTTTAAATCCACAGCAGCATTTGTGTCACGGACTTAATTGACTTTCTTGCTTTTTACTTATAGATTTTAGCAGTCAGGGGTTGTTTTACACTAGCTTTTGATAACGGCTTCGCCCGTGTCGGTGTCGGATATTGTCTCACGGGAACGTACCTAAAAGTATCCAAGCTCTAAACGAAACGTCTTATTACAAAAACGAAATCTAACTTTAGTTCTAGCCTAAACCATTGAGCCAGTATTAGTATTTCGAACTTTATTTCGATTTAGATAAAGTTCTTAATATTTATATAATTTTCACATTTATTATATGAAGCAGGACTTCCAGCCCTTAAGCTTCTTCAACAAGACTTCAGTCTTCCTTTTCTTTCAACTTCTTCACATGGTCTTCTTCGATAAACTCTTTGAATCCTCTGAAGAACAACATAATAGGGTGATTATATGTATTGTACAAGGTTACCATACAACCAGGCCCTACTACAGCGGCTACTTATCACTTTGTTAATCGTCAAATGATATTCCTTTTCTTTTAGCGTACGTTTTTCACGTAGCTGAATGCAAGCCAGGAGGGTTTCTAGGTTTGAGTCAGTGGCGGTCGACAATTAAATAGTCCTATGAACAACTGTGGACACCTCGGTAAACTTTTAATGATTAGCAAATCGACTCTTCGTGTTTAGCACTTAATCTTGCTACATACCTTGAGTAACTTTAGACTGTTAGGCCTTTTGAACACGCACGTTTTTCTTGCCGTGAAAAACTACGGTTTATTCGCCGTGGGTAGGCACGTTCGTCAGTGCTAGATGAATCACTATAGAAAGAAGCTCGTTGCCAGACACGTTTTTTCTACGGCGAGGTTTTTACGCCGTACCATAATGAAGACTGTGCCGTGTATAAAGGGCCTTATAGTTTATACCTCGTTTTTCAACACAACATTAAATCTGCTAACACTGTACTCAACATAACTTCCCGCTAAATAATGTGGTATAATTCGCACCATTTCTAAAAATATACCGTTTAGCGGGTGTTAATATAGGCTACGAGTATCATAAATACAGGCGGCCGCGTAGCAACAATCTAATAGCTTCAAATGAAATAAGTGCCGGTTAAGCGGGACGTTAAGTTGGTGTCAGATAGGTAAAGTTGGAAAGGCGAGTGCTAGTTTGAAATGCTATACTTAGATTTTTTTTATGTTTATATTTTCAGAGAATTTTCAATATAACTATCTAAATCTCTCAAACTTTTAAACTCCAGTGCTAAATGTCCAGTCCCTACACTTTGGTCGCATCTGCATTTACGCAGCTTCACATTTAACGGAACCAGTACTAGCAGAAAGTGAACTATTAGTCTGAACACGCCTCAACTGCTAGCGCTCGCCTGTTGTTAGGCGAAATATATTAACGCGTCACCGGCGTAAATCGCCACCCTAACATGATTCAATCGCGGCTATCATGCATATTTGTGTGTTGGGAACTTTATTTTTGCTTATTTTTTGTGATTTCGGTGGTAAGGAAATATCAGAAAAATATTTTGAGGAAAAGACAACATATCAACCTAGGAATAAAAAGCTTGTAAAATCATTGCGAACAGCTGCTAGGTATGAAGATTTTAAAATTAACACAGAAAATCAATCAATAATGAACTTAAAAAGTCATAAAAAAATATTTTGATATTCACAACATGGAGCGTTTGTTGTGTTTAGGCCAAAACTGAGAAGTTCATAGTTGAGTTAAACATGAGTAAATAGTCGATTGAATCGTTTTTGATTTTAGGGCTGATTTTTCCAACGCCAGATAATTTTATCGGAGGAATAATTTTGAATTTATGAAAGTTCTTCCAAGCAAAAACTGTCAGACGTTAATAGCATTCCACGAATAAAAATTATCGGTCGATTGAAAAATCAGCCCTTAATCATTTTATAAATTCATGTCGAAAAAGTGAACGCACACCAGTCGACCCAGTGATGCAACAAATTGAACAATAGTAAATGTACGGATATGAAGACATACTGACCTGCTACTAATTTCTCTGACACTGTTCCAGATGGCAAACACGACATCTATGAAAACTAATACGTTATTAGTAGCTAAGACTTACGACATACTAAGCCTCGTTTAGCACAAGCTAGTGCAGCTCAACACATGTAATTACTGACATGCTTGCTATTTGGCTGGCCTCCAAAACTTATTGGTATCGCATTTCTGACCAATACCATTAGCAAGTACTATCGCAATGTTAATCACCGATTGCTATCGCTGTTGTATTTCCTCCATCATTGGTTCCGTTTCAGTTTGTATTATGGCACGATACCGCAATGCCATAGTGTAATTAAAGTTCCACTTTCAGTGGTATAAACCATTTAATCTTGATGGCATTTGATTTGATGTCACTGATAGAAATGTCTAATTAATACAATCATATCAGCTGTAATAACATCTTCATCTTTTCAACCTAACCGCAGACTGATATCTCTAACTGCAGAAGACTGGGTTGGACATAAAACCCTAACTAGTTTGTCTCGACATAATTACACAGTTGCTCTCATAAAACATTGATCGTCTGTACCTATATGTTAGAAGTTAGTCTGTGACACATTATAATTTCACTACGATTATCTTCAACATTTTATAAATTGAAGTTGCGAAGTACAGTTTAAGGTTTATTTTCCTGTAGCAATTTCAGTACCTGTCGCACTGTAAATTACGTTGAGAGAGTCAAGCCTAGTCATCGATATCGAGTCCCCTTTGAGTTCATCTCACTTACTTAAGTCAAAGAGCGCCAAGTATCGGAAAGTTATTAAAACACCGCTGTAACAGGTGCTTCAAAGAAAAACTTGTCAAAAGGAATATCCGCGTTTAATACAATATTCCTTTTCAACTTCACCCCCCTTAGTTCTCCTTGGCTATCAGTAAACCCTTCAGACGGGAATCCGAGATCTCTTCGCCTAACTTAGATACCGTAATTTGCATAACATGAAAGTTACCATAGTAAATACTCGGGTGTTTCATTTTTAAATTACTTTTTATTTGAATTTGAAAGTCAAGTGTATCTTTATAAAAAGCACTTTGTAAAGTGATATTGACTTATCTTTAAAATATGTTCATCTTGTAAAATAAGAAGGAATTGCTTATATTTTATTCCATCGTCATATGAAACTAAAAGTACGTAATTCATTCCAAATACCTACCAACGCCTTTGATATCCAAGAGTCTAAATAAAAGTGCTGCCATTTCTGATTCATTTTAATCTGATCAAATCAAATTCTCCATAAAACAACGTAGCATTCCCGTAAAGTCAGATAATAAAAATAGCATATTATACCGTAAATATTGACTTGCTAAGAACAACAGTATTCATAAAATTCGCCCACGATACGACCCATATAATATCCCATCTCACCTAAATTGTAATGAACTCCAAAAGTAACAGATTGATAATTGAATTTATATTCAAGATATAAGATGAGTTCTTTGTTTCATTAGACGGTTTGTTTCCAACAATTTTGTAATGAAAGCGATATTTTTGGTCGGGTCCCACAAGGTCGTATCTTAGGGCATTTGAAATTTATGACTCTTGTTTTTATGCCTGTCCAAACAGATTTACTACAGTTTTACGCAGTTTGAAAACTATCTGAAGTATTTATTGGCTATTATGAGATACACACATTCAAATAAATTACTGCTATAGTATCAGAACATATTCAATTTTACTACAATCAATCAACTTGAGTTTCAAAGCTAAACTGTTTAGGTAACTGATGTTAACATAATCAATAAGCCACAAATGCCCGCCCATTCTCTACAATTTGTTACGCATTGACAAACTAGTATATAATATACTGAGTATGTACTAAAAACAATGAAAGAGACTAACCCCATAAGAACAAAGAACGTAAATGTTCCATACACCTAATATGATTGTTTCGTAAGGGCGACACTAATGTCACCTTTGTTTGTACTTGATACAAAAATACACACGAAAATAACATATTGTGACACCCAAATTTAATGGCTTAAACTATATATATCTTATAGAAATTGGAGTCGCTTTGGTGAGCTATTGTGTGAACGTCTATCACTTTCTAGATATTAATTTATGTAGATTGTATTTTGGATTAAGAGCTTATACGAGTGTCGCTGTCAATCAAAATTTGTAACAGTATCATGTAGCTCACCAATTACTGTAGAATAGAATAGAATAGAATAGAATAATATTTATTTGCTTAAAAACATGGTATAAAAGATGGTAAAGTACAAAATAACAAGAGCATACATGTTTTTGCTTAACAATAAGCGTACAAATTTCACATGCATTATGTAACATTTATTTGTTGTCAAAGAAGTCTTTGACACTATAAAAACTATGACTACACAACCATTCATGCAATTTATTTTTGAATAATCTCATATTTAAGGCCTTGAGATTACTAGGTATCTTATTATATATACGTACACACATAGATATACAGCTTTTATTATATTTAGCTAGTCTCGGAAGGATATCCAGTACGAGTCTGTGGGGGTCTCGTCGGTTTCGGGGATATAAATCATCTGCATTACTAAATAATTCTTTATGCCTCCTCACAAACATACATGTTTCATATATGTAAAGAGACGGTAGCGGCAACAAGCCAAGCTTTTTAAATATCGGCCTACAGGATTCGTCAGGTCGAAGCCCATTTATTGCTCTTATGCATTTTTTTTGCGCAATAAATGCTCTATTTTGATCTGTGCTATTACCCCACATTATCAAACCATAGCGGAGCACAGATTCAACATATGCATGGTAAGACGTTATTGCCGTTTTAACGTTTGTTATATTTCTGACTTTTTTAAGTGCATATACGAACTTATTTATTCGTTTGGAGACGGTATCAATATGAGCTTTCCAGTTTATGTCTTGATCCAAAGTTATGCCTAGAAATTTAGTTTGTGTCACTTCATCAATTTTATGTATATTCATTTTGACATTGTATTTAGCATTACTTGATTTATTAAATTGTATATAAGCTGATTTCTTAAGATTTATTGTTAAATTATTTCTATTTAGATATTCAATTAGTCTTTCAATAGTGTTATTAATATCAGTCTCATGATCGTCAATCGTATTTTTTTTTTATCAGTTGTTACAATAATAGAAATGTCATCAGCAAACAATATATATTTATGGTTGGTTATATTAATTATAGAATTTATGTATAAAAGGAACAAAATTGGGCCTAACACACTTCCTTGTGGAACGCCATATCTGTTGATCCTGAGTTCGGATGAGTGTGGTATCTTTTCATTATTTCTATCCACTTTTGTAATGATAACCCGCTGTCGTCTGTTATTTAAGTATGTCGATATCCACTGGAGCACTATGCCTCTAATTCCAATTTCCTCCAGTTTCTGAAGTAACAAGTCATGAGACACTAGGTCAAAGGCTTTAGATAAATCGAAGAATAAGCCTGTAGTAAGACGGTTTTGGTTAATATTCGTAATTATATTTTTTATAAGAGTGAAGATAGCTAGTGTTGTGGATTTGTTTTTTTGGAAGCCGAACTGTTCTTTCTTAATTATGTTAAATTTATTACAGAATTCAATCAGTCGTTTATACATACACTTTTCAAATATCTTTGACAAAATTGGTGTCAATGTTATTGGGCGATAATTATTAATATCAGACTTTTCTCCTTTTTTAAAAATTGGTTTAACAATTGATACTTTTAATGCTTCAGGAAAAGTACCAGCTGAGAAAGATAAATTAATTAAATATGTTATAATTGTACTTAGCTCAATAGTGCATGCTTTTATAATTTTCGTATTGATTTCATCGTATCCTTCAGAAGTTGAGTTTTTTAATGCTATTATCTCCGTTCTAACTTCATTTTCAGACACAGGTTTGAGAAACATCGAATGAGCTGCAGAACTTTTCTTAGGGCTTGCTATTATATCCGTACTAGAAGTATGTGCCATATTAATGTAATGGTCATTGAAAGCAGTTGCTATTTCTGTAGGATCCGTGATTACCGTGTTATCAATGATAATATTTTCTATATTGTCCTTGAAGTTATTGCTTCGTCCCTAATTACTTTCCATACCGCTTTGCATTTATTTTCATTTTTATTAATATACTTTATATTTGCGTTCTTTCTTGATATGTAGATACATTTCTGTATGATTTTTGAATATTGCATATATTTACTTTTATTTCCTATATTTTTATTTTTATAATATTGATAGCATGTAGTAGCACAAATACGAGTATTATGGTAATTTTGCTTCATTTCTACATGTAAGTAAATACCTACGTCTTGTATTTTGGCATTTTTAGAAATTCAAGGCTTTTTTTAACCAAGGAAAGAATCGGAAGTTTCAATTACCGTCTCAATATTTTGCTACAATGCTTCAGGTTTCTCAATCCTTTTTCTCAGAAAATGGTTTAGATTCCATATGAATAAAAACTGCTTATCCTATTTGAACATGTACAACATGTCATGGTCGAAGGAAGTAAAAGAATGTTAGATACAAATCAGAGAGTAACTAGGCAGGAAATGGCGGATTTAGGGTCATAAAATTCGTAGGTATACATGCGGGCGGGCTGCTTTTTATAGCATGACCAAATCCTTCACTTTACCTCACTTGAAATAGTTTTCTTTACGTGTTACGTCCCTTTCTTTGATTTACTTGGTAGCTGAATGTTATTGGATCTGGATTGGGAAACTTTTAAGTTTAAACGAAAGCAGCGGATCGTCATTATTTCGGGCCCGAATAACAATGGTAAGAGAAATTAGTGTCACAAGAAAAAAAAAATACAAAAAAACAGCTCTCTCGACCTCCAAGATTTCAATATATAACCATATTAATAACGTCCATCGCGTGGTTTCTTTTGTCAATCGCAAAGTACACGCAACTTTCCAAGGTTAAATTTTGAACGATGTGAAAAACCGGATTATACTCGTAAAATGCGAAAAATAGTACGCCAAGTCAAAGAAACATCAATAACTTCTGTCCCACTGCGACAAAAGTTTGAAGATGTGTTTTGATTTTTCATATTTATCGTCTAGGTTCTGTGTGTATCTGAACAGATATTTTATCTTTTTTAACAAATACTTCTAGTTGGCTGGTTTTAGTTTTGTTTTGAGATTTATCTTTGGCACAAACCTCTATTCTACTATCTTCTGCCATATACCGTTTTATTATTTGCATTATGTAGTAAGCACTGTCGCGTTTTCCAAGAAAAACATTTCTCGACATTTTATTCTTTCTAGCACTTGGATATCAATCTTTACTATGAGTAGTGACCCGTAAGCGACAAAAACAACACCCAAAGCTCTTAAGGCGCTATGGTAGCCCCCAAAATTCAATCTTTCCTACGTTTTTTTCAATTTGCAGGTCAGTGACAGGCTTGATTAAAATATGATTCGCGACCGTAACAAAAATGACTTTACAGAAAATTTTGGATCAGCAATACTGAGTTAGAATTGACTTCAAATGTCATGATTTAATAATAGTCATTCAATAGGGTAACATGGACTTTGAGAGTCGTATTGATAATTTATAATTCATGTGTTACGGCCGTAAATCATATTTAGATCAACATACAACCTACAATTGCAAAAAACGTAAGAAAATTCCAACTTTGCGGACTACCGTGACGCTTTCGCCTTAAACAAAACGTTGGTAAGAACTTATGAAGGGAAGTATAGGCACTCTTAGCAGTCAAATACAAACGTCCATATTTTTTTCATATCCAGCCAACTGGAATGGTCCTTTAGACGGCTGGGCTATTAATTAACGATGAGAATGGCCCCGATTTATCTGCAAAGCTTTCATTGTAGGTGATGAATAGACGCTGCGCGCGTTATCGCTCATGTTTTCCCTCTAGTGGGCCAGGGGCGAGGGGTCAAGGGCCATCCTCGTTTGGAGATTCCTCAAATGAATTAGTTGGTAATTCATGGGTAGGGAGAAGATGGATTCGTGATATTATTTAGTCTTTGTGAATGTTAATAAGGAGATAGATTCATGATTTCATGATCATGAGTTGAGAGTGTTGCCATAGAAACCATTTGGCACAGCGCTTGGTAATCTCAATAAGTTTACGACTTAGCAATAAATTGATTGTGGCTTTAGGATAGAGATTCTGGAATTCGAG
Organism: Gortyna flavago; assembly: GCA_963669345.1. Lineage (NCBI taxonomy): Eukaryota > Metazoa > Arthropoda > Insecta > Lepidoptera > Noctuidae > Gortyna > Gortyna flavago. The sequence continues at coordinate 17,001,125 of OY770129.1, forward strand.
ACCTTCGTGTCAAAAAGTAGTTAAATTTTGATATCGAGAGGCCCAGAGTAGCCCAAACAGTTACTCAAACAATAATAGCCTTGTCAGATAGACTACATAAATTGGAAACTCGATAACTCAATAGACACAATACTCAACGAGGCTCACATTTTTCATTATTTTATTTGTATTGTCTATTTCTAAAAGTGATATACATCGTAAATAGAAGTATCTAACTCAACAACCTTCGATGGGCACGATCTCTTGCAAAATTCGTTTATTTCGTTTTGATTTCAGTACATTGCGGCTCGTTGCCCGAGGCTAGCCAACGTACGCTTCATTCAAGAAGAAATGGACTGCTGACAGAACAAAAGAATCGATATAGATAGACTCTTGGTAAATTAAATAGTAGATAGGCTTCTTTGTAGAGGATTTCAGGAAAAATAGCTCTGGTTTTTGGAATCGAAATAATACGCGGAGAAAATACTAAGTCTGGAGATAAAATTGCTTTTTTATCTGTTTATACAAGAGGTAATTTTATGAATGATGGACATTAGTCTGGTGTTTTGTGTCATAACAATATTTTGAGTTTTTAGTTGTACTTAATTTATTATTCTCGTTAAATAAAGCGATGTCTTCCTAGGGCCATTTCTTAATTTTTTAGTGATGTTTACTTATCTGTTTTATTTTGTATAATTGTTAATTTTCAAAACCTGTGTTGTTCGAGCACAGCGTAAAGATCTCCATACCGATATTTCATATCAAAATCAAAAGTCATTTATTCAAATTAGGCTGAAAACCAGCAGTTTTCAAATGTCAAAATTACATAAGACAGTCCCCTAAAACGCCCGCTTTTCACCACTTCCTAGTGCTTTCGCTGGAAAGAAGTGGCGCAATAGGCTCCCCACAGCAGCTTATTCACTTTTCTATGTTAAAAGCTACTACGCTGCTATTGTTCGCCATTTAGAGGGGTTCTATTGATTTAATATCAATAATAAAGCACTACACAACCATATTAAAAACACGCATCAATAACCCCCAAAACCTAACCGTACAACATAACACATTTGACGACTGATAAACAATGACAGCGCAGACCTCGCAAATCCACTCAGAGCCACAAGATTAATGCTCGTGACACTGTACGCCTGTAACTCTGCCGACCTACATATGATATGCATGAAATGAGTAGTTGAAGCGATCCCCAGGTATGGCGGACGATTTTGCTGCCAGAATTATACCGAGTGCACGTTTGCGACTGTTTCGTTTTTGAGTTGTTTTGTTTGTTTTGAGTGAGGTAACTGTTTCATAAAGTTTGTCATTTATATAAGTAAGTAGATACTGCTTTTTCTGGATATAGGAAGAATATTTGCGAGCAATTAGATTAGATATATTAGATACTAGCTTCTGCCCGTGACTTTGTCCTCGTGAAATTTCACCCTCCCCCCATTCACCCTCTTAGGAGTGGAATTTCGAAAAACCCTTTCTTAGTGGATACCTATTTACACTTCACAAAGAACACACTCTCCAAATTTAATGTCTCTATATGACCAGCGGTTTAGGCTGTGCATTGATAAATCAGTCAGACAGGATCACAGAACTTTGAATTTTATATTAGATTATAAAAGTAAACCTAAGTACCTACCTAATTAAAAAAAAACTCAATAATAGAAAATAAAATACCTACCTACCTAAATAAACCTATTTCTGATGATAATTAATCTAAACTCAATAAATAAGCAAAATCCCTAAAAACTAATGTCTATACGAATGACTAATCCTACCTAACAGTTTTATAAAATAACCTACGGTCACTACGTACACTATCAAATATACTACCCATACTTTAAAATTAAAATATATACCTACGGCTTATAAAAATAAACATAAATAACTCTACCTTAAACTGTACTTAATAAAAACTAAAAGGAATAAAAAGGTCGCACTGAAAAGCACGGTTTAGAATTGCAAGTAGCAGTTAAAACATACAATTTATAGAATTCTAATAAGAACGAACGCTCGCCACTCGACACGTCCGTTCAAATCAAAGTTAAAAAAATGTATGATGCGCGCGCTCAGACTCCGATCCGTGGCAGATTCAACCTTTAGCACTACATTTACAGTGCGGGTGACGTAACCTACGACAAACTTATTATTTGCGGTTGGTACAGTAACCGGGTCTAGGGATCGAACCTCAAAATTTAGTTTGTTTTTTATTGTATATACTTTTCCGGGATAAAAAGTACCCAGTGTGGTGCCCAGGATATTAATGAATAATTATACCAAGTTTCATCAGAATCGGACCGGTACTTTTTGCGTGATGCCTGAACAAACAGACAGACAGACAAACATTTTTTAATCACTTTTTTGGGTTCGGTGTCGGTCTAGTAACACCCCCTGCCATTTATTTTTTTGATATTTTCAATGTACAGAATTTTCACTTCTACAGATATAGATTTGCATGTATTTCTTCAGTGAAAATTAAATTGAAGTCCAAAAGACTCTTACGAGCTCCTCTGAACCGCCTATTTAGATAAAAGTGAGGTTGTTTCATAGATTTTAATAAAAAAACATTCAACAACCACTATAACAATTGACCTTTACCTACTGACTTATTTTGCAATGAAACTAATTAAACAACACAAAATAAACTTACTAGATAATATTCTAGAAACAAATTGAGCCTTATATACCATGGGATGCTTTGAGCAAGAACCGTATCACATCACATGAAATTCGAGTCGCACGAAAAAATCGCAACTCTTCATTCAGCCTAAACAATATAAGTTGCGGATTTAGCAACGTCACAGTGACAAAGGAAAATGCGCTTCGAGTTATGACCCTCTCGGCTCCCTTTTGTTTGGCTAATGTCCTCATTCCTCCTTTTTTTATTTTCCCCCATCCATCCATTTTTATGCCCTTTTTTACGGGAAATAGGAGCAGGTGTCGAGTTCTGTGACGTCCACACTTTGTTTACGGCTTGAGTGTGTCCGTCTCAACTTTGCTTGAATTTTTGAATAGCTTGTTTCAAATATTTCTTTTTTTTTTTCTTTGTCTCGTTCTTTTTATAACTGCTCGCAGTTGGTACCACTTGGTGTGTAGTGTCTAGGTTTTGATTAACCGGTGGGCACCTTTTGTTGTCTTTCACGTGGAGAAATGTGGAAAGGTGTATACTATTCCGTTTCTCAAGCGGGAACGCATTGATATTTGCTTTTAGATGAACTGTAGTTAAACTTATTTAAGAGTTTTACTTTAAATTCTGTACAGATTTTCAGATACGAATGCAGCAAATTTTCTTTTATTCCGAACAACGAACAGCTATCAGATTGTGTTCAATAGCTGTTTTTAAAATTCAAAACGATCTGTTGCGCCGCCAGACCAAATACGACCAAAGAATAACATTGGCCCAATGCTTAAGAAGGATATTTAAATATGTACCTGAATGGCAATTTTTGTAATTTTAAGAACGTTTACAGTCTGATCTCAGTCTCAATCTGTCAAAAATACCTCTAATTTACCTAATTTTTTAACAAACTGTTGACATTTGTTTGTCGCCGCGATGAGACTGCGACTAGATTTTTAACGTTTTAAATTAAGAGACGAGCCTTTCATTCTAAAATAAAATAATATCATGAATAATGTAATCGATTATATGCCGTTTAAAACAATATTTCCACGATGATGCCATAACAATTTGGTATGGCACGTATAATCATTAATCTATTGTCCCATGGTGGCGCACAATGGGAAAACAATGGCGGTCTGCCCTAGGGGACCCCATCGATATTCAATCAGGATAGTGAACGACCGAGCAGTTACGTGACGGTGGTGGTAGCAATTCTTTTCACTATTGAAGGCATTTTACGATTTCATCGTAGTCGTTTTTTAGACTGAAAATGTGCAGTGAAATGGCGGATTGAAAGGTCCGGGATTTTTTTTGTAACTAACGGTTTATTTAAAATCTATGGCTCTCTCTGTATCTCCATTAGTTATAAAGTGCAACATTAACACGATTGACCTTCACTGTTTTTCATACTGAGACAATACTGTAAAGGTTGTCTGTGCATAAAGCCGCGGTGATGTTCGTTCACTTGGAATAAACTCAGGAAATATAACGTTGTATGATTTTAACACAATTTATCATGAAACTCACACACAAGCTACACGTGCCAACGTCGAAATGCTTAATGGGGCCTTTAATAACTAACAGAGCTTTGTGAACTGGGCCCTTAATCTTACTAACAAAATGATTTCTGATATGTAAGACAATATTTGGATCAACATTTTCGGTATCATGAAACATTCTAATCAAAAACTCGACATAACATTTTATTTCCTTTTAGTCGGATACTAATTTCCCCAGAATTTTTTCCAAGAAAACCATATCTTTCAGACTAAATCGTACTTCAGAAAATTTCTCGCTACATGTTGCTTGTACATCAAAATTTAAAACAAAGCATCTTGGAACTCAGACAGTAGCTCGTCATCGCTACGATCGGTGCAAGATTGACCAACGCCAACGGAATACGAGGGCTCCGGGGAAATCTCAGCCACTCCGTCTTGTAACCACCTAATAAGCGCTGCGCTGCAGTTTTACTGCGAAACGATTGGATTCAAGGTATCGAGCTGCTGCAGTAAATTGGAGTTCTGTTAGTTATGTGTTGTTGTTTTTTTCTTTGGGGTTCTGTGATCTTGTAGCTTTTTATAGCACTTTGTGACCTAAACCCGCACTTATTTTCGCTTTTTTGTGACTTAAGTAGTCCATTTTTACACAGAAAAGCGTGACTTAAGTACATACGCTTTAGTTCACACGAGCTATAAAATAGTATACGATACCATTTATATATTGTGAGTTAAGTAATCTATTAATGCATGGCATTTAGCACTCTCGCCCTACTTATGTCATAGGTATTGTAATGACTACTATGCTATTTCAAAATAGGAATTTAAAAATAATACATTGTACAAAAGTAGTTTTTTTTTTTACAAAAAGTTTATTATTGGCGTTTGTGTTTTTTGTCGTCATCAGGGAGAACTTGACTCTTTCATTTTGTATCAATAGTGATAAACATTATAATTATATATAAAATCAGCGTCAGGTGGTACTTCATCGTCATCTGACATTATGCTGAGCAGAGGCCCTTTTGGCATTGTAATCATTGTTTTCTGTTTTTTAAAGTTAGTTATAAGGTGTATTTTCCTGCTGTGATGCCGATAAACGCATTTTTCTTTCTTTAAAAATATTGAATTTATTCCTCAAAATATCACAGCTAAACCAGATGAGAATAACGAAAACATTAAACTATGCAACAACGCCATAACAATAATTATAACCCGTACCGAATAACGACATTATAAAACAATTGCTGTTCTTAAGAGCAAAAAAGTTTATTCGTACTATTTAAAATATTCCCGACGTTTATAATGGAAAACAAAAATTTTCATAAAATAACACATACAGCAGCGGAGTTGGCCCGAGGGTAGTTTGTACCAATAAATAATAATAAGGGAATGCTGCGAGAATGGAATTTAATTATTTCCAACAAGTTGGTGCTGCGAAGTTGCCAGATTGAACCAAATCTATTTTCGCAATGTCTACTAAATACCTTCTGTAATTTTGGGTAAATAAATCGACGTATTGAAAGTTTGAAACGACTATATGGTAATTAAGAAGAGTATGTTTCAAGATTAGTAAACATTTACCGCTGGTGCATGAATTCATGATGGTAATTTGACCAACTATCGTGCTTCTTAAGCCAAACTTAGAATTATATTAATAAGACTTAAAATTATATTAATCATATAAACAAAATGTATAAAAAAAGGGCATCAAAAATTTCGTCCGCATTGCTGTCAACAGGAAAGGTGGCCAAAAGGCTGGCAGCATTGCTACGTTGTATGGCAATGCTGATTCTTTGGCCAAAAATAGGCCAGCCCTTTGATTTCGTGAAGTGTACTTGTAGTATGCAAGTTTCCGATTTCATTTGACGATAAACCTGATTGAAAACGTTCACCGTTCCATAACCTCCTCCAAACAGATTTACTGAGCAGTTTCCGTCGATAAGCGATTGTAATAGTCTTATAGAACGACTAAAATTGAAGATATTATTGGAAAAGGATATTCATCCTGATTGGAAGATATCCAAAAGTATAACAATTGAAGCTAAATTGCAGATTGCTATGAGTCTTTTTGTTCTAGAAAGTATTCGTATAGATCATTGTCTTTTCTTTGTAAGTAGAGCAGATTCAGAATTCCAAATTGAAGAGTTTTACTTGAATTCGTAGTAGCACTTAGCTTTCTAGTTTAATTAATTTCGTCGTGTTTTCATAAAATAATATAAATCTAATGAAAGATTTTATCAACAGTGTCATTAACTTTTATTTTCACAATTTTATAGCCAAGTGCCTCTGAGTTTGAACCTTCATCATCTCAGCGTCTTATTTCACTCCAGCCAGGCTTCAATAATAAAGTTTCCCAAACTGGTATTAACGGCACTTGCCACTTGAAACCAATAAAGCTAAACGGTCCTTGCGAATTCCATAGAAATCGGCTGTACATTTTTTTATATTACAAAAGGAACTTTTTTATATTATCCCCCATCTTCATTCCCTACTTAAAGTCTTAGTGGAGTAGTAAAATAACTTTTGGACGAAGGGTACCAAGTTGTGACACAATTTTAGCTGAGTTTCCAACTTTCTGACCAGTACGAAGGGTGTAAGACTTTAATGAAGAGAGAACTGAGAATCTATAGATCATAATAAATTTCCAAGAGTGGCCGTATTTAGCTCGAGGCTTTATTTATTCACGTGAAAAAAAGTATTATAAATAATGATCAAAGTTTTTTTTTTTTGTTTGGAGAGTTTCGAAAGCGCTGTTCGGCCGTTTTTCAGGAAGTAAAAAGTTTAGGGTCTCAAGTCTTATGTACTTTGCCAGTGTTTGGAATATATTTTGGGGTTGCATAAACATGTTTTTTTTTTTAAGAATTCACGAAAGTATTACGGTTTCGAACGTAAGCAGGAATTTAATCACTTGTTTACCTGAATAATTTTTCGTTATGTTATTTTCAGGCTGGTTTTTTTTTACCAAAAATTCGAAGACATGTGACATCAACCGACCCGCACTGGGCCCGCGTGGTGGATTACGGCCCACTTCCTCTCACAGAGAGGAGGCCTGTGTCCCAGCGATGGGAACATTATATGCTGATTAAGTTATGTTAGTTTCTGTCAAGCTCATATTTCTCATTGGTTTTCGGGTAAAATACGGGTATTCAGCTGCATCCAGTTAGACTGGAAATCAACCCGAACATAGTTGGAAAAAGGCTAGGCAGATTGATTGATTGATTTTCTTACAGGTTTTTTTTATATATATTTTTTTTATGCTTTTTCTTTTGATGCGTCATGTTTGCCGCAAATAAACGTATTTTCTTTCTTTCTTTTCTTTCTATTTACCTTTCCGATGTTTATTGATTCTGCATTAGGCGACATATAGCCTGAATGACTTCCCGATGCAATATCGACATCTTTCGACTGTCTTTGATCAACCTTTCCGATGTTTATTGATTCTGCATTAGGCGACATATAGCCTGAATGACTTCCCGATGCAATATCGACATCTTTCGACTGTCTTTGATCAATAAAATTTACATCTTCAATACCTTCATCCACCGCTCAAAGAAACACTTACCTACACACCTCTACATATGCTACCCCGCAAATATTCGTAGCAACGTGATTCTTACCATAGCTCATTTTAAATTTCACCCGTTTATTTCTGTTATTCTCACACAGAAAACCGTATATACTTTTATGTTTCGACATAAAACATAAGTAGTAGTAATACGCGTGGTGGGTAAGTGCAGGATATTTTTCTGCGGGTAGGTAGATACATTCTTTTGCTGTGGGCCGTAATAGGGCTGTCCCGTTCTATTAGACTTTAGTGAAAATTTAATAGTGGCTTTAAAGATTGTGTTCGGAATTGGATTCGTATTTTTAACCGACTTTAAAGGTTTGTTTACGCGATATCTCCGGCAATTGTAAATCGATTTCAAAAATTATTTTTTTAATGGATAGGGTAAAGGTACATCAGGGGTGGTTTAATCATAAAGAAGCTAGTTTAGTCATAATTGTTTATCCTAATTATGATTAAACTAGCTTCTGCCCGCGACTTGGCCCGCGTGAAATTTCTTGTTCCCCTATTACCCCATCACATCACATTACATTGCCCACCATATTACTTCGTTTTTCCTTAGCGTTCTTTCCTAAAGTCCGTTTGGTAGTTCCAGAGATCGTTAAAGCAAGCAAAAAAAAAAAAACAAACTCTTCAACTTGATTATTATTATTAGATATAGATTAATATATTACCAGATTTAAATTAATTAATTATAAGAGATACAGATTAATGTTTTAAGGTCGGCTTCCCCTTTTATTTCAAATTAACATTATTTTATCTCGCACTAGCTTCCGCCCGCGGCTTCGCCCGCGAGGTATGTCAATAAAAACTATCCTATGTCCTTCCCCGGGATGCAATCTATATATCTGCCAAATTTTATTGACATCCGTTCAGTGGTTTAGGCGTGAAAAGGTAACATTCATACAGACAGACAGACAGACTTTCAAATTTATAATATTAGTATGGATAAACCTACGTAGAGACATATTGAACGTCAGAACCCCCTAGATAGGGGTACACAGCGTCTTGAGGGTCAGGTAATAGCTTCAGCTAGCTAACTAATGGAATGGATATTCTAATGGCCGAGTATTCATAGATAATTAACAACATTAATTATCTATGAATACTTCCACGATTTTAGTGATGTGCATAGCAACTTACTAATTGTGTAATATTTAGCATCACCCGACTATTTACCGTTGAGAACTCTGACCACAACGCTACACCAGGTGCACGGTTCCAATTGGTCGTTATTAAACCGTTGATGGGTTATAGTTTGATCTAAAATAATCAACAAAATATGATTGATATTATGTAAAGTACAGAGCTAAAAACGTTGTACCTTTTCCTTTTTCTTTTCCAAGTTAACAAAGAAAACATCTCCCGGTTTTTCTATTACATATGTACTCGGCCTTCGCAACTACCCAAGAGATTGACGATTCAATCACGAGACGAGTCTTGATAAATTGTAATAATCTCGAATACGACACAACCCACAACCCTGCGTCGGAATATTATAATATAACCCTTTTCTTGAGACGTACGCGTACTTGTGGCGTTAATCAAAAAAGGCTATATCGTCCTTGACGACCGACATAGAGGGGGATTTATTTACTCTCATAATATTATATTACTTGTGTGTCGAATTTTTTGGGGCATTTTGGCTGGCAGAATTATGTAGGTACTCCAAGTTATTAATATTTTATTCTATGTAAGATGTTCATAGAACAGTGGTGGCCAAGTGTTGATTGTTTGCTTGATGTACTGTAGTGCTATTCTGTAAAAATCTCACCGTGATAACTTAATTGAAGCGAGCTTAAAGTGAGCTGTCATTAGTGTCAATCTCTATAGCATCAGATGGACTGACAGCTCACTTCATCTAACTTCTCACGGTGTAAAAATCTCACCATGATAACTCAGGTGAAGTGAGCTTAAAGTGAGCTGTCATTAGTGTCAATCCCTATAGCATCAGATGGACTGACAGCTCACTCTAACAGAATCGACAGGCTGGCGTCTGTACAGGGACCGGCTTAATGCCATAGGCTTCTTTTACCCGTCAATCTTTGGGTGATAGTTGAGCAGATTGACACACTAGGTACCTCAATATGAGTCTGGGTTGTAGAATGATAGCTTGTGACTTGAATTTACTGGCAATATAATCCAAGTTGGTAGTCAATTTGCTTATAAACTAGTAATATTTGAAAAGCGGATATTTTTACACCCATGCAAAAATTTAATGTTACCATTTTCTTCAATGATTGGTCTTAATTTAATAGTTGCGTACCTGAGTAGGCTCTAATAATATTTATTTCCTCGCCAAAACCTACAACACAGGTATCCATGAGACCGAGCGCTGTAACCGCGTACCGTCGGGACGCACAATCGATTCCTGATCGCAGAAATAACAATATAATTCAACTGCTCGCCGACTATCTGTTCAACCCCACCTGATATCTCCCCACCCCCCACCTCCCCTATCAGGCTTCCCGCGGGATACCGGTATTCCGGGAAGTAAAAATAACGGGAAATGTATGAATTGTAGGCTTTTTAAAAAGGTTCTGCATTGGTTCTGCACTTATAATTTGTTGGTTAGTTCTACATTTTTTTTTCAATTGGAATGTTTACGAATTGTACTTATATTGGTTTAGTAATCTATGCAAATAAATACAATTGAAGTGTCTGTTTGAAATATGAAAATGTAAACTGTACTTATATATTTTTTTTGTCTGCTTGTCTGTCTGTTTGTTACGGTTAATCTACGAAAGGGCTGGACCGATTTGACGGGAATTTCACTGGCAGATAGCTGATGCTATAAGGAGTAGCATAGGCTACTTGTCCCGTACCACGTTCCTGTGGGATAATTCCCGACATCCACGCGGGCGGAGCCGCGTGCGGAAGATAGTACAGCCGATCGATTCTGTTAGAATCTCACCGTGAGAAGTTAGGTGAAGTGAGCTGTCATTCCATCTGATGCTATAGAGATTTACACTAATGACAGCTCACTCCACGCTCACTTGACCTAAGTTTTCACGGTGAGATGGTTACAGAATCGCACTGCTGGATTAACTACACTGGTATTGGCTAGTGGCTCGCTCCATCATAGACCTCATCCATCGCTTTCCATCAGGTGTGATCGAGGTAAAGAGCGGGCCCATAAAAAAAAAATTTTAATAATCACAGAATTTTAAAATCAAAATCTGAAATTCTAGTTCGATTTCTTAGACCCGGGCCAATTCACTCAAATAAACAGTTACGGTACGCAGGTAACAATTCACCTGTAAACTTCAAATATAAAACCATTTCTACAGAAATTCGTAAAAATCTCAACGAAAATCTACGTCTACCTGCTTTCCTTTCACGATAAATTTTTAAAGCGGGACCCTAAAATTTGTGCATGAGGAAAAATAGTAAAAGTTTGCGGAAGCCCATAACTCAACACGAAGACGTTACCGCCAAATGGCAGCATGGTGGATGAATCTAAATGTTTAATCTGAAACTAGAATGAAGATGGGTAGAAGTTAGTTTAACGTGGTGAAAATTATTCAACGTCAAGTCATGTTATGTCATTTCGGTGGCCTTCTGATGATTTTAGAGTTCCGTACCTCAAAACAAAAAACCGAACCCTTATAAGATCACTTCGTTGTCCGCCTGTCGGTCCGTCTGTCAAGACCCTTCTTCTCAGGTACGCGTGGAGTTATCAAGTTGAAATTAATATCAAATACTCAGGGCTGCAATCCCTTGAAGCAGTGAAAAAATCAAACTTCTAAATCAACAATTAAGCAATTAAAAGATACGGGTGTTTATGTTCCGGAACCAAAACCTATAAGGTACGTCCTGTTGACCTAGAATCATGAAATTTGTCAAGAAGCAATGTCATGTAGATGTAAAGGAAAAATCCGAAAACCGTAATTTTTTTGTTATATACCTACAAATTTGTACGGAACCCTCTGTGCGTACTCGCACTTGACCGGTTTTTTTCTAAATAATAAAGATCACTAGTCCAAGTCACAGTGATCCTTATTCCCATTCAAATAAGGTTGCTGCTACTGACAGGTCTGTCATATTCACTGTGATCTTTATTCTCATCAGAATACGGTTGCTGTTCGGTTGCTGCTGTCAGGGAAAATAACTGCGAATTGACTATACAGGCTCAAATTAGATTAGCTCTCGAAACTCTGCAGACCTGATAGGTATCAATATCTAAACATTACACTTAAAAAAAAAAAACAAAAAAAAATGTTTTTTGTGAGGGGTCGTCATTGACCGCTAACAAGACCGTTACAAGACTAATACCCATCACGTTCTCGGAGTTTCGATAGCTAATTTAATATGACCCGGTAAACGTTCCTTAATAGCATTCATAAAGCACTTTTTTATATGTCGATCATAATATTAGGTACTGTGGTGTTGCCGTTTCGGGATAACACATCAATTCTGGGTCAGCCGCTAATTAAATGTGCTAATCAATTCTCATGCCTTCTACTGAAATTGAATTAGAATTAATCACAACGCTAGTTTACTATAGGCCGACCGCTTAACTGAGACGTTGCCTGAGGTAGCTGCGTGGTGCGAGAGGGGTGATAGTTAGTTGTTCACAAGTTGACGAAACACTGACATAACGTCAAAACACCTCTCCCGCACCGCGCTGCTACCGAGCGTAAATTCATGCCACATTTTCCTTCGCCATAATATTATACGGTTCTATTATAATTGCATGGACTAAGCAGCGCCTCACTGAAAGCAGCGGCGGCAAAGCGAGCCCGCGGCGTTCACTCGCTCGCGCATTACAATACTACATTTCAAAACCAACCAACCTATATATCACACACTCCTATAACCATTCGCACATATTTACGTTACACTTTACAACGTGACGCATTCCCACAGGCCGTGAACAATCAAATCAAATGAAAATTAAATCGTGTACTGTACGAACACTGAGACTTAACATTAATTATTCATTAATCCGGCATCGTACAGAATTGATGATAGCACAACATGGCGTCGGGTGTCTCGTATTGACGGATTGTATTTATAATGATTATTGTTATGTTTGGATTGCGTGACGTTTTTATTTCGGGTTGAAATCGTATTTTATGAAGTTTTCTGCTGTCAATTAAAGTTTCGCGTAGAGTAATTCTCGTTTTCAGTAATTATTTCAGTACACCTAATTCAATTCATTTATTTTTCAGATCATAAATTCCAATATGTTAGTAGATACATACATAACTTTAACACTAGTGTAAGTACATCAATAATAATTGTTGTTACAAAGTTCTTAAAAACTGTGTTAGTTTTACACTACAAACTAATTAACAAAACAATAATGCATAGAACATTTTCTTCAAAAAATATAGATTTAAGAACAATTTATAAAATCAAGAAAGGGCAACACGACGCGCTGCAAACAAAATAAATATTCTATTAGAGCTTCTTCAGAGCCTGTTTACGACGGAGGCCGCTTTCTTTGTTATTATGATAATATAATATATAATTTTCTAAGTGACACCTAAACAAATCCCTAAACAAAGGTGAAATAATATTCAACCAATGAAACTGAACGCGATCAGCATTTCGAAACCGCATTCAAGTGCTTTTTTTTTTAACAATGGCATCTCGCAGTTTATCCTTTATGAGGATGGCTACTGCTTAACCGGACTTTCCTGTGGATGCCTCGAATTAAGGCCTCCAGCCAGGGACCGCATTCAAGTGCTGTAAGAGTAAAAAATAAATAACATAATCCTACTAATAAACGCGAAAGTTTGTGACAATTAATGGATGTTTGTTATTCTTTCACTCAGAAACTACTGAACGGATTTTGATAAAACTTTACAGTCATATCGCTTATACATCAAAATATAACATGGGATACTTTTTATCCCGATATTCCAACGGTATCGACACTAATGCGGGTGAAAGCGTGGGGCGCTGGTAGTCAGCCCATAATGTTCCCACAACAACTTTGACAATGACAGCTCTTGAATAGGTGTTCCCTAGTGTAATTGAAAATAAGCCACTTTCTCATTTTTCAATGGACCGTACATATCTGTATCAAATGAAGGAATAGAAAATGTATCAAGCGCAACGATACGGTCCCGTTAAATCAAGGATTGATAGTAGAAGGAGAAACTGTTTATTTGCGACGATATAAGCAATTCATGGTAACAGATCCTGCTAAAGATATTTTATCATTGTAAAGAAAATAAACAAGATGTAGAATGAAAAACCTTTATAATACCTGAATGCATTATAGGAAGTGGCGTTTTCGGATTGTCTTTTGTAATTTTTGACGTTCGAAAAGTGCTGATTCTCAGCCTAGTTTGATTATATGACTTTTGATTTTGATTTTCGAATGTATGATAACATACGAACCTACCAGGTAATAAATAGGTTTTTAGAATTTACGTAAGTCAATTGTAACGTACACTTGTGAACTAAAATACTAACCAATCGCTTCAGAAATCACGTTACCTAAATCCCTGTTAATCCTAAAGGCATCCTTATTATGGCCAAAAGTACAAACATTCCTATATTATTCTGCCACCTGTGCCCTAATACCTTACAAAAAAAAAAACATAAACATTAAGAAACTTCCCCTCTTCGCTACATTATGCAGTCTTGCATGATTTAGTGAGTTCTGCCCTCATTAATACTACGTTTACTTTCGCAAATCAGTATTGATGCTTAGAGCTATCTATTATAAAGCAATTATGGGATACTTGTAGTATAATTACCTGGTTTCGTGTTCTGTTTTCGTGTCAAGAGATACGAATATCCATTACGCCTTTATTCCCTAGAGAGTTATACACTCACATAATGATGATAATAATATTCGTGTATCGTATTAAAACTCGTACAATAATAACATTTATTTTATTTAATAAATAATGAATGTTTCCCCTATACGGGAAGATATATATTTATTTTGTGAATACTCGCACTTTGCTAGACATCGAGTTAGAGCAAGTCATTATCGTTAGTGCGAGTCATTATCATCTGCCTGGCCTAACTTCTGGAAAAACAGGCGTGACGTTTATGTTTAATTATTTCATAATCAACAGGTTTTAACAAATACATTTTAGAGGACTTCTTTTAAGTATAAAGATACCTGTAACAGAAGACCTCCCTCTTCTATGTCTATGTGTTACACATACGAAGCCTGTTAATGCACAAACAATTAAAAATTAAAAAATGTTACGATAAGAAAAATTAAACTAGAGAATTTACATAATAATTAGTTTAGGTACTTGAATTCGTAAACTCAGATAATTTAAATTTCATCTCCACATACAAACGATACAGAGAAAAGCAGTTTTTTTTTTATGAATTTGAATCCTCCTGTGTATGTCATTGAGTTTGTTTTCCACGTTATGTTTATATTTATATTGTATTTTTCTAATGTAAACTTTTCTTTTGTTTCAGGTGGATTTCTAATGAAATATTAATCGTCCCATGCGATAAGTATGCACCGTGATATTTTTAATTATTTTACTGTATTTAATCTCAGTTTTGTACTTACTAATAAATAGTTTAGAGTTGTTACAAAAAAGTATAATGTTCGTAACGTTACTAAAATCTTTTAGCAGAAGATTGAGTATGTACCTAATATTTATATTCGTTTAAAGATTCGAATATATAAATTGTACGATCAGTCCTACAATTTCTCGGAAATACTCTGAATTTAATCATTGGCAAAGATGTGGTTACGTAATTGTTTGGAAAATTATACAGCCTTTGAATCATTTATCAATTTCACTTACAAAATGGAGTATGTATCTCTACTGGAGCTGTACTCTATTTAAGGGCCGGTTGTTTCAAACGGTTGGTTAATGTAATATACGTACGTCAAATAATAACGATTACGTACTTGACGTACGGCGAGGCCATAATTTTTTTATTGTAATTTGGCAACGCTTTTTTTTGGTTTGGTGATAGTTAGCGCCATGTTTGACGTATACGCGTGCGTCAAGTGAACGTGAAACCTCCCGCCCTTAGGCTTCTCTTGTTATTCTGTTAATTCGTAGGGATTCTTTTTATCCTATCCTCTAACTAAAGGAACCTTTCAACCTATAAACACAATAGAATACATCCCATAAATAAGTGCTCCAAAAATAATATTAATTAAAAATATTATAAATTTTACAACAGTTATTCCAAAAATAAATCCTATCTCTCAAAAAATAAAGCATGATTTTGCTCAATTCTTTTCACCGGTTGTATATTAAAAGTGCCGCATATTACACCAACTAATGGGTCCTCATTATGGCCAAATTAGTTTTATAGGCCGCTGTAAACACTATCGAGATAATACTGGCTGTAATCCACGCAGCGGCCATTTAAACTTACCATGCACATTGTACAGTCATGAGCATAAATATGAAGACACTTAGCGGAATTGAAAAGCTATTTTCTCGTATAGATTCAAATGTTGAAATGTAATATCTAAAAACCATTTTAGTTTGTGTTAAATATGAAGATCAGATTGCTTTTAGCGATAAGACGGCCCATTTTGTCTCACTTTCTAAAATTTCTACATTTATATAATAGTTTTTGGTGTGTCTACCTATCTATTAAATCGTTACAACACCTAATAGTTTACCTATTTAAATCAATGAATTCTTGTGAAATTAAATGAATTTAAATTATTGATAGAAACACTATAAATATAATAAATAACATTTGAATAAACGCTAAATTGCTGAATTTCGTTACGTGAATAGTCGACCTGGTAATTTCTGGTAACCCCAAGGATATCGCTTTCACGTCTTAAAACACCAAGGTCTATTTGTCAATGTGACAGTGAAATAGTTTCAACCTTAGACCTGACTTCCAATTTACAAAAAATCAACATCAAAAGTGGTAACTCATTACGAGGTAGATTATACATACTTTACGCTCGTGACTGTACAAGCTAAATGTACTGATACTGTTAATGATTTAAATGGCAGTACAACGGCGTGCCAGGATTGCAGTTGGCAATATTAGATGTTATGTTTAAAATATGAAGCGGATATTTAGTTGAAACTTTTGTCTCGAGAATTGACATAGGTTATGAAATATCACTATCTCAATTCTGTATAGTGCCATAAGAAGCAGCAAAGGATTTTATCAGTCAGATTTTTCCTGTAACTGTTGCAAAATTAAATTAGAAGTAATTCTTGACCACCGTTTCATGAACAGCCGATCCCGTTCTGTAAAAATGTCATTGTAAGCTTGAAGTGTCAATGGTATCCATCTTTGACATCAGGTGGAATGACAGCTCACTTCACCTATATTAGAGCCAGGAATTTGAGATAATTTTCAAGTTATGGAACAACAAACTGAATGTCATAATTAAAAAAGGTCAAATTCCTTTGCAAGCAAAAATTTATTAGGACCTTTTCAATACTGCTACTATTTGTTTTTGTCGCTCAAAAATCAACCTAAAATACATTTCACTAAAGTAGATAAATGATTAAGGGCGATGAAATGTAAATTATCTGAGATTATGAACACTCCTCCCTGACAGGTTAGTCACCGTTTAACTTCAGAATTATTAATATAATATTATTAGGTATACAAAAATAATTTACTAAAATAAGGTTTCGTTACATTTATTGTAAAGAGGATACATAATACACAAGAAAGCTTTGAACCCAACATTTAATACATCTTCAGATATCACACTTCTCAGAACATTTATTTTAAAGGTTTCTTTCCCTGCGCACTTTAATTATTGCAACACCTTTTGAGTTTTTTAAATTACATTTTCATTAAGAACAAAGGTAGGATAAATCTTCGTTTAGAGGCGCACATACAGATGGACAAAAGTAGCATCGCTAATAAAATTTCCATTTTAAGAGGCTTTAAATGCACCCCCTCGATTATAACCACAGGGTGTAACTCACGACAGTCGGCACCCTACGAATTAGGAAAGGGTGGGTGCATAATATATGATAGTTGATTTGATTAGATTAAAGCGTAGACAGCAACATACGTGAAACTATTAGTTTTAGTACTTGCTAAGTGAATCTAAGTTAATTTATTCAATAGCTATAGGACCCGTCACCAAAGTTTTCTAACCTTGTTTCTGGATTCTAACGATAATCATAACTATAAATATTCATAAATAATCACCATTTTTAGGATGGTTTAAATGCACCCTTCGCTTATGACCGGCAGTCAGCGAAGGGTACCCGGGTGCATAATATGTGATAGTTGATTTGATTAGATTGTGCCTGGACAGCAATATAAGGATGGTTTTGTACAAGTTATAGTCTGTTTGTACAAATATGTATATTAGTCCTAATACAGGTAGGAAATAATACCTTTAATCGTATGTCAAACACACTCTTCTGTAATGGATTTTCAACCTTCATGATTGTGGTTTCTAATAATCATATTAGGTATACGTCCTAAGTAAACTAACCCTGCAAAAAACCAACAAAAACAGACCGTAAAAAGTCATGTTAAAAGTCTTTTCTATAGCTTTTATACATACCTACACCAAACCCGATTAACGCGTTCACACTTCACAGTACGGCCTCAACCCAGAACACAGCACAACCTAAGCTTCACGGCTCCCCACAGACATCCACCCCGGTTCCAAGCTCCCCGGCTGGTGTTACATTTCGCTTGGGTCCGAAAACCAACAAATTATTCCCCGCGGGCACAGCCGAACGTAATTACAGTAATTCTTTGGCGCTGTTTACTGTGCACGGGATTAGCAGATGGGGTAGGGTTACCTTGATTTAATCTACAAGAGTGTGTGTTTGGTTGGAGTCGATTTGGTTACGTATTGGTGATTCTCGATAGATTGGTGTTGGTGAAAGTTTTGAGGTTTTTAGACCCCTTTTAGTAGCCACTGCTACTAAGCGAGCAGAGTAGCTACTGCCAAGGAACTATCATCATTTTGTCAGCCGAAAGACGTCCTCTACTGGATATAAGGAACTATTCATGACACACCGATTAATCGTATTAGTGAATACTGCTCATTTTAATTTTAATTCTACTTTATTTTATAACTTACTAGCTTCCGCCCGCGGCTTCGCCCGCTTCGCTTTCTGACGACTGAAAGAGAAAAATCGGTGTGTAACTATTCATCTGATATAATACGTTTATTAGTAAGAGGGAAAAGATAAAAAAGCTGTGAACAATGTCAATCATTGAACAAATGACTATCTGTATGCCGTGCTAAACTCAAAAATAAGCTTTTGGGATGTGTTGTGCAACTCATCCTTTTGTAAACACAGAACTGGCTATAGTTTGTCTACTACATAATCATCATCATTTCAGCTCAAAGACGTCCACTGCTGGACATAGTTCTTTCGTAAGCACCTCCACTTCGACCGGTTCTGTGTTTCTCGCATCCAACGGATTCCTGCGGCCTTCATAAACTTTCACAACGTAGCGTTGGAAGGCCTTCCGCAAGGTGAACCGATAGTCCACGTTACATAGCCTACGATTACTTTGCATCACATAATTTTAATGACACCATCACATCTTGATACTTCAATTCAATTAACTTTAACATCTAAACAAACACTTTTAAACCGCTATATTGTTTATTGCATCGTATTTTATTATCACATCGTAAAAAATCCCTCTCTCGCTCGTTTCGACGCGGCCCTTAATCTTTGTCTTTAGAGAATTAACGTTAATATCTTGTTAAAATAGCTGTGAAATATTAATAAGATTATACGTCGCCGTGGTCACTGAGTTGAGATCGCTTTAAGGACCATCAAATTGGGACTTAATAATGTTACTGGCCGAGAAATGTTTTTTTTTTACATTATTAACAACGTAACGTAATTATGTGTCTTTATTATTTATTTATTTTAAGTTTTCGCACACAAAAGGGGTACAAACAGGGACTTGATGACTTAGGCATTCTCTACCAGCCAACCAAGGGTGGTGAAGAGATTAGCATACTTTTTTTCGTTGCTGTCCCTATTTTTTTTCATTCACTTTATCACTTAAAAGCTGTCTTAATGTAGATACATCATGCTCCTTTAGCGATTCCCTCTCGAAACCGTCCGAACCGGGCAATGTAATTTAATCACATTTACGACCAATAATAATAAATATGAAGAACTTTGACATCAATAAAAAAAATTAAAGATTCACGTTGCTTAAAGTTAAGAGACGTTTGGACAAAAAAATTATCAGTAAGAATAGCACAGTTTCTTTACGGTACGGCGTATAAACTGCGCAGTAGAAAAAACGTGTCGGTCAACAAGCTTCCATAGTGATCCATACAACACTGACGACCATGCCTGCACACGGCGAATAAGCCGTAGTTTTTTCACGGCAAGAAAAACGTGTGTGTGGGTCAAAGGGCCTAAGGGGTAACTGTTTATAATGGCATATTAAGTAATTTAGTTCAAAAAGATTAAGTTAACTTCAACATTTTAATAACCCATGCAATAAAGTCGCAACAAGATTACATAACAGCTTATAAAACCGCACTATAAACTTTATATAATAAACTCATTTTATTAGTTCATGCACTCAAGTAAATGACGTACTTAATTTTTCCTCCCATTTCCAAGGACCGTAGAAATTTCTTCTTTTAATATTAGCTATTAGTACCTACTTTATGAACGTCTCGTGGAAGCCTCAAAAATGCTTAGTAGAGTAATGCAACCGAGGTTAGGTCCTCTACTGATAACAAGGGGAGAGAAATTTCCTTCGCTTCAGTTTATTATAAGGTGCTTCACACGAGGTTGTGTGTCGCTGCGTTAAGGACGTTGGTAATAATCAAATCAAATCATTTATTTCAGATAAATATCCATAAAAATAAAAATCAAAAATACAAAAAAAATAATACAATCAATCGATAATAAATAATGTTGGACAGATTATGAGATCAGAATATTGAATTACGCTTGTAAATTCTTGGAATATTGTTTATTAGGAAGCAGATAGTTTTTTAATATTACCTACATTTTAGATCTTAAGGCAGCTCATATCAACCGTAACGTTTTTTTTTTAAAAGATGTATAGCCGTGCTTTCATTTAATAGTGCAGCCGACGAGAGAATGCGTTCTTGATACCTGACAGATTCATACAAACGAATACATGTTTTGCGAGTTTGATATTTATTAGTTACTAGAATAGTCGCACTGACAGGTGTCAGGAATACATTCTCTCGACGGCCGGACTGTAATTTTGTTATATACTGTTAATGCTAAATCTAGATTTATAATAGATTGTACAAGAAACAAAGCCTAGGCAAATAAATGTTACTTACGTGCATAAGTAATAGCCGTAAATTTCGTGTTCCTACCATAATAAATTGTTCTTTATTCCTCAATATATTACTTACAAATAAAATAACGTTTCAAACCAAAAGTTGTAATGCTACAAATCGCAGCGACACAAACACGAGAGTATACAAAACACCTTACATCAGGCGCAGTGAAATTTCATCTGGCATCGTCGGCTGTATTATTAAAGAGCAAACTAGAGCGTAGCATCACCCTGTGTAATATTAGAGCGCATTGTCACCGACCCTGCTTTTCTCATATTTCTTACATCATTAAGTCCTGTCGTAGCGGCAGCGACGATGTTACAAGTATGTTTTTGCGTTTTTGTTATCTTGAGATGTTGAGAAATTTTAAGGCAGGATTGTTAGATTGTTAGGTTTTGTATTTTCTGTTATGTGAAGTATCTTATTAATATTTTAATTTATTGATGTAATAAAAATTTATTTTATTTGTGGTTTGCAGATAAATAATTTTTGTTTGGGGGAGGCATGTGTCAGGCAGTGGATGTCTTTCGGTTGAAGTGCAGATGATGATGATTACGGATAAAAACGGCTACGCATTATCATGATGAAACAAGCATTACGGACCGGAGCAATATTTTGTTTGACTTTCCAAATTCATACCCTAATTATGTAGGCACACACAGTAACTATGTAGGCACACACAGTAACTATGTAGGCACACACAGTAACTATGTAGGCACACACAGTAACTTTGATAAAAACATAACATAGCATAATCAGCCTATAATTTTCCCACTGCTGGAACACAGAGCCGCCTCTCTGTGAGAGGAAGTGGACCGAAATCCACTAGGCGAGCCCAGTGCGGGTTGTGTTGTTGATGTTGTCACATGTCTTCGATTTATTCTATCTTAGGACATGCTGGTTTCGTCAGGATGTTTTCCTTCATCGTTTTGAGAACAGTGGTGATGAAATAATTTACACAAAGTAAAGCTCCTGTCAAGGTTCGAGTCTACAACCTACAACTCGTAAGTCGCGGCCGGTATACTGGGCCACTACTGCCCACTCACTTTGATAACAGATTTGATTAAAATTATTATTCTAACACAAACTACCGTTACCAATGAGACCTATCCCCAAGGCTTAGCATTGCAAGTGAAAACTCCTTAGTAATATACCGTCTATAATAGGGGCGTGGTACCGCGGTATAGTAATGAGTTCACTGGGAGGTATTCAAATTATATTATCATATTTCTATGATCTCTTAGCACCCGTGACTCCAGGGCGAGACAGTGAGGCGGGGTCGATGGTGACCACGTAGGTGATGACGGGACGAGCTGGATAGTTTCCGTCAAAATTGAAAGGAGGACGCGCGGGCTCACGACAGATGGAAGGAGTGGAGGGAGGTCTTTGCCCAGGAGTGGGACAAGGCAGGCTAGAAAAAAAAACAAAAATATGATAACAAAATGTAAGGGGACATTTATTATGTATACTTGGATTGTATTAGACCCACCAAAAAGATTGAGTCAGGAAGCATAGTAGCAGAGTTCTCCTGTCCGCTCATAAACGATAAATGATAAATAATATTTACTGTAAGCAGGATTTTGTTACAAAACACTTTTACATGTAAATGATATTTTAAAAATTAGACGAGATTGGCGTTTCCTATCTAACTGCTCTGAGAAGAAAGGCCGAAACAAACTCAGAGGTCATAATCTCTTTTTTAAGAAATAACTACACAGATTGAGTGGACCTGTCCAGTCAGCACGTATTTGTCAAGAATCGTGCAGCTCAATTCAAAACTTAGCTCAACGATTTGACGAACAATACCAAAGAAAGGAAATTTGAGTAGGCCGCATAAATTTGTCAAACTGCCAGACCATGATAAAAACTAAGAGAGAGAAAAAATACAAAGTAAAAATTACCCACTTAATGTTCACATTCACAATAATTAAAATATTATAATACACACCCACTAACTCCTACACACTTTACAAAGTAAATATTCATGTCGTATATAATAAAAAACTCTCATTCGGTGATTTAGGCAAACTTTCATGTGACAGGTCACTTTGTGGTTGATGTAAGTCTTGTGTTTAGAAGTTGGCGTTTTCTGGCTGGTAATTTCTCTGAATAAACAGCATCCGAAATATTCTGACACTCTTCTAGATCAAAACAAGAAGCCTAAGCTAACCATTTGCCCTGTGACCTGCCAAAATTAGAATCTAGTTAAACCGTAACCAATAGGTACCAACTCTAGCATAAATTATTCAAAGAACTTACACATAAACCATTCATTCATTCACTCGCTCACTCACTCACGTAAGATTCATTCGATTCCCTTTTTCCCTAAACCGCATACGTCTTAGATCGACGCGTTTAAATTACTCTTTTCAACCCTTTGCCACCCTTGTCGATACCTGAGCTTTTGAAATACAGGGGGCTTAAAGATCGTTGACACTGTTTTCGTGTTTCTTTTGTTTAAAGAAAAGCTGGTGGTATACCACGTGACGCTTTAATGGCGATCTTAATTTAACACACGTATACGGTTTTGAGTTTTTGTTTTATTAACACATTTTTATTTCATCAATTAATGTTAATATTTATTTACTATTTTTTAAAAGCAGCTTGGAGCAACCTGTACTTGAAAGAACTGTAGCTAAGAGGTCACGGATCATAACACCACATTAATGGAATTAAACCGAATAACGTGGAAAGAGTAGGCGAATTTAAAGAAAAGAAAGTGTCCTATGTCGGTGGACGGCGCAGGCGATAGTTTACAAATTACCAATTATTTTTTTGTTTTATTTTTATGATTACTGGATTTATGATTACTAGCCCTACCAGTTTATTAAATTAACGTAGCCATTGTAGCGGCACGGTATATATAACTGTCCATAAAAAATGTGAGGTCATTGGAAAATTAGATACATTTAAGTTACGAAAAGGTAAATGAAAATTATTAGCAGAACTGTTTTTAAACTTGTGAAAAAATACTTTGGAGTAAAATATTGCTTAAATAGAGTGCCTTTGCCTTAATAATTTTAGTGTAGTAGCAATTTGTGTCAATCCGCCCCTAATCTAATCTCAGAAATTAATATTTTAATGTTTATATTCCCTCGGAGCAAAAATCCAATAGTACCAAAAGTAAAGCAATTTCAAAAATAAATGGCAAAGTAACACAAAACTAACATCATTAAATCACTCGAGTACATAAAGCGGTCCATTCACGCCATAAATTGTGCCCGAAGAACCACAAATATATCGTGCATAGGTGAGTTTAAATTGTTGTTACCTTTTCTAGCTGTCGCGTCGACGTCGTGTCCTCACAAAAAATATAAATAAGCAGAAGTTTGACTTCAAACATGCGATAAGGAAGTCGCATAAAGAAAGTCGCTGAATAATAGGGAAAGATAGAAATGTCTTGAAAACAACAACAATGACAATGATGATTGACAATGTAGGTACGTGTTATCTTGTTTTAATTATGTGGTTTGGTCCTTCGAATTGAAAGAAAATTTAATATAACCAAAACAAGAACTTTTTTTTCAGAGATTGGCCTTTGAAACATCAGATTAAATCAGGGAAAAACTAGCCATTTAGATCTTCGCGTTTACCAACCGTATTTTATTATTGGGTTCTGCATTAGTGGGTCTTCTGTAGTGACCCATGATACCGTGTCCGCTAACTCAATACCTGCCGTATCTAAGCAAGAAAAGAATGCCTATCGGTTAGTTCTGTGTGTCTCGAAACAATATTTCTAAATAAAATACTTCCTTGGGGGACTTGAAATATTGGTGGCGCATGTGATAAGCAATAAGCGTCATTTGGTGCAAAAAATTTAACCCTTTCAAATAATTTGGCTAACAATTTTTTTATTCAAAAAGTGTAACACAATTTGGTTATACAAAAAGTGTACCGCTTCAGTTCGCTTAATAATTTATAATTTGAGGCTTTTTAATTTAAATATTTTTTCATGAATATCGCTGAAAAAAATACTGGTGCATAATTAAACAACCTGCTAAATGGAACTTCAAATAGAACTACGATATCTATTAATGTGCCGACAAATTCTCGCACCCGCTACATGTTATGACTTGCAACCCCTAAAACACGCGAATAAAAACGCTCCACCGGTCTCCGTATCGGCCGCATTATATATAAGTGGGTAGTTTGTGAGAAAAACAGCGTATTGTTGTCGGAATTGAAAATAAACTCGCACCAACCCCCCACTTTGGGGATGTATAGCCCACCCCTGTATAATATTGGGCTTCGAGGCCACAAAGTGTGAAACTACAGAAGGCCAAAAATCTAGAATGGTAAGCTTACGCAATAGGCCCTGCCACAAATTCAACGGAACAGAGATCTTGAATATCCTTTCGGTCAAAGTCAATTCAAATTGTCAAATTTTCCCAATCAACTTTGAACCTTACACTTTAGCGATAAAGTTGAAAATCTATTAAATAAATTTGACAGATTGTAGTAACTTGACGTGCTGGGGCGTCTGTACAATGAGCCAAAGTCTATAAGCACCATCACCAAGCAGATTATTTTACATAACAAAACATTTATGAGAAGAAACACTGCTGAAAACAAATCTCCAATCAACATTAACATTGCACAAAATAAACCTTTGATCTTTGCTTTTTATCTTGTGAGAGTGTAGATGTTTTGCACCATAGCGATGTGTTTTACCCGCGTCGCGTATATCCCAATTATTTTCGTCCATTGTTTGTTGTTATTGAAAGCCTGATTGGGACCAAAGGATACGGATACCCTTGTTACCTTACAAATATTAATATTGTGGTTACCGTATTTTGCTCGTTAATCAGTAAAAAACTTTCATAATCATCGCTTTTAATATTTACTTCATAATAAATATTCGAAATGGCAGAATTCTGATCGAAGCTAATTTAAAAATATACGATTGGAATCATCGATACGAGGAAGATGAAGGCTTTTTTTTAATATTTCTGCCTATAGGGCTTTATCTGGTGACAATCTAAATTAATCAGGCGTAAATTTCAGCAGTTTGAAATTTAAAATGCCGAAGTATAATTATTTCATTTTATCATGACATATTTTTTTGCCTTTAAAAATAATCCAAACCCAATATTTTTTCTAGTCAAAACGACACAAAAATAACACAAAGAACAAGTGCCAATCAATCAAAATGAAGAACACACTTGATAAATTCTTCGAACCGTATTCATCAGTTGATTCACTGGCGCTGCGCTTATTTAAAATAATCGAATCGATTCGATACGTACAATCGATAACAATCGAATCATTTCGATGCGATACTGTGTACCTACCGAATGAAATCGCTCGCATTACCTTCGACGCCCGTTCTGTACTACGTAAGAGGGTTACCATTTATATAAGCGTAGGTTCGGACATTCAATTGTGTCTGGTAGGTATTAGTAAAATACTTTGCAACATAAAATAGAGGTGTGTAAGCAGTTAATGGTAGATTTATTTCCCAATAGAGAAACATCTGTTTCACTAGATTTTTTTTCTTATTGAAAGGATTTTTATACAATACAATGCCTTTTAATAAAACAAGGACTCAAATGTTTTTTTTCTGTAGTATATTTTGTAACCATAATAGTTGCTCAGCTTTCCTTTCCTAAACCACTGTGTAAATGTAGTGCTGTTCCACAAACGATGCATGGGTCACTTAATACCGTGTCCTGCGTGTCCTGTCAGCTGCACGTTACAGGAACTGATGGACGCTGGTGATGACGTCAAACAAGTAGCCGAATTCTGGGCCGAGTCTACTTAGATTGCTATCGACACGCTAAGAAGAAGACCTTAGCAACTTTTCCTTAAAAGCATCATTCACCAAAAATCATTTTTATCAATCATCATTTTTAAAAAGCCATTGTTGTTCGCGTAGATCCAAGTTCCCGGCATACGATAGGTTAAAAGCGTTAATCGGATAATACGGAGGGTATTAACTATTTTTTTTTCATTCTTATCCAAACTTTTATAGGCTAAAAAAAAAACTTTTGTCCCTGTTTAATTTTTCATAAGAACTCATTTCTCATATCTCTCATTCGATTACATTCCCGTCTCAACCCCCCACTTACATAATAATTGAATCTGCCCACTTATAAGACTTCCTGCGTTTAAACCGTTGGCGTATCCACCCTAAGCCATCGATGGCAGAGAGTGGCTGCTCACTCAATCTGTCAATTAGCGTGCGTTACTTGGACTGTTACACGCTACGCTTTTATACGCTTTCACAATACACAGGTGTAGAGAAGGTATAGTTTATTATGATGTGCAGTAGAGGTGAATATGGGCTGGCAATTTTTTTCATGATAGAACATAGTTCGTATTTGGTTTTACTGACTTTTGATCAAGTATAATATTTAGGCACTTTTGCAAGTTTTACTCACATGATAAAAGATTCTTATAATACTACAAGTAGAGATTTCTATAGCAGACTGTAGGATCTATTTATTTCTGGGCGCTTGTTGGCACGTCAAAACGTTTACCTGAAAAAACTAATGTTATTAAAAACGTTAAGGAAAAGACAAAGCAGGTCCTTTTCCCCGAATCAACCCCCCCCCCTTCCACTTTCTTTTTAAGAACGTCTTTGCCTTGAAAGATAAGAACTCACCTGTTATTTATTTTAAATATGGAAAAAAATACATTTAAATATGAAATCAATTCAAACAAAAATCCTGTAGAAAAAAGGACTATTCACGTTTTCCCTTCAATATTTTTCGGGTAATTTTTCAAGTTTTCTTTCCATAAAACCTTAAGTCAGATTATCACGAACATTTTTAAACAAAAAACAACCAAATCGGTGCGGTCATTCACATGTGATGCGCTTACTAACGAACAACATTTCATTTTCGTTTATACCAGCTGCGTGTGTTGTTGATAATCTTAAATTCTAAAAGTCTAAATGTGTGCGTGCCACTTTGCCCTTACATAGTCTATATTAACAACAAACTTTCTGTGCTTACTTACACTGTGACAACCAGGGGCTTCCAACAGTTCACGTATTGCGGTCGTCGTTAAGCATGTGTGCACTTCGTTTGGTTATTTCAACAGACGTTTAGTAACATCATAGGCTAACACAGAGTAGTTTTAACGGCAATGCATCAACTTTTGGTAATATTATGATCTAACTTATTTTTATTTTAAACAAGTATAAATCTAAATATCTATGCGTTCGAAAATTATTTAGGTTTATTTTTGGTATCCTCAATCAACATCAGAAAAATCGCTGAAATAATTAAAAACAAATGATTACCATATTTTAACAGTTATCATAACATTATTATAGGTAAAAACTAGAACTGAATATAACTAACTCCCACTAGAATTAATTCACATCACACGCTCATGAATCAAATTACACTTATAAAACCACTTCACGCAAAAACTACAACTCAAATCTAACGCTTAGTTTATCTTGGCTTCGTGAAACCTCGGAACTCGTCGGGTCCCGGTTCGCTCGCCCGGAGGCATCAAATCACCGTACGAAACTCCACCGGTCGCTGGAGTTTCGCGCAGAATAGTTTCATTCAATTTGAGAATATTTGTACAACCGCTATCCAGTGTTTGGCATTTAAATATTTGGTCACTTAACGTGTGTGCTAATTAAACTTTAAAATATATGAGAATGTTTGAATTAGTTTTGAGATTTATATTTTATTGTGAATGCAGTTGTATAGAATGTAGGCTTTCCTTCCGTGTCTCATACCCTGTTTTATTTAATCCTTTGGCAAATTTTGATTCGATTTGTATTCAGTGGAAATTCTTCACCTTAGTTGAAGATGTAATATAGTGAGAATAATAATTATATGAAAAATACATGAAACTAAATAAAAAAGATCGTATCATATTTTCAGCGTTTTTTTACGATTCATGGAAAGAAGCAAAATCTTTCAAAGGTTTGCAAATAAAGTCTTTTGCGTACATGATATTAAAATTATAAATTGAAAAACGTTCTATTCATTTAGAAGGGCATAGACAGAAACTTTAGCAATAAGTTAATGCTAAATCTTTATAGGCAACACTGTAAGTAAAGTTCTGAGTAGCATTACCTAAATCGTTTTCGGTCCTAAATTAAACTTATAGTTTTGATCAAGAGATTGACTGACACCATATTTCTGAATTAAGTATAAACTTGAGAACTTATGAAACTATTCTTTTGGTTAAAATACTTCAGGTAAAGATTAATTGGTTTTCATTTAGCATTACTTATGGTGAAATTCAAAATTGTTGTTGCCGCTTTAAAGTTTTCACGTTTAAGTGTTGTGATCGAGTATGTGGGTTCAAATTCGGGCAAGTACTAACCAATGTGACTTTTTAATTTGTATTTTCTGAGTTTATCCGATGTGAGTAATGTCCAAGATTTTTGACATCGGTGAAGGATAACATCTTCATGAAACCTGGACTTTATAGTTAATATAAATCTGAAAACGCCAACCCGTCTTGAGCAAGCGTGGTGATCAATTCTCGTGCCTTCTCTGTATGAGAAGAGGCTTTTGCCCTGCAGTAAGACAATACTCATCTTATATGATGCCAAAGTAGAATTTACATTTCTCAATTTCAAATTCTCATTTCAGAAACCGGGTGTTAGTTTGCTATCGGTACAACATAACAAAGAGGGTGTTTATAGCATCTAATTGAGATCCCTTTCCCTTCCCCTTGTGCCATGGGATAGGTTTCATTAAGACGGTTATTGTTTAAACAATAATTCATTTATGTTGGTGTTAGTAATTTGTGTTTGCCTTCGTGGTTTCTCTGATCTTGTCTAGGACGTGAATGTCTTAACAGCAATTACAGCAACAGTAGGTATCATATAGGCATCTTGTCTACACTATTTGTTTAAAAAATGTAGTGTGTTTTTGTAAAATCCGACGCGTGCCCCCTCTACGCTACAAGCTGCGTAGCTCGCTACGGCGTAACTAGCACTGTGCTACGAACGTATGGTCTTCACGTATTCGGAAGCCCTCTCCGCTACGAGCTACGTCACTCGCTACGGCGTAGCTAGCACTGTTCTACGAACGTATAATTACGGTCTTCAGGCGTCTTATGAAAAAAAAACCAAGGCTATTTACTTATTTATAATCAAATAATGATATAGTGATATATTGTATAACACACAGTGACATTGACAGTGAGTTGACAGTGTAATATTGTTATACCTATTAAATGAAAACGAAATCACAGACTCATTTATTTTTAAGTCTTGATATTAAAACATTTACCCACAAACACAAAAAACCATTTACCAAAGAAAAAACAATCTTATTTAACAGTCAACGAAGGGAACTCTGGATAAAAACTGACGTTTGGCCTCACCTCCCATTAAATTACGTACGAGACAAGAATTTTGAAGGCTCGCCGAATTTCTACTCGAAATTAATGCAGGGGACCAGAAAAGGAAAAAACTCGTTTTAGAAAGTAGTACTTTCGCTTAACATCGACATTTTTCTAAGTTCATGGTAAATAAAATGATTTTGTTGTAGCAGGCAGGAAGTGCTAGTGGAATATACATCGTGCAACAAAAAAAAAAAAACATTTTATTTACTGTCCTCCTTTTGATCCTCCTTCTTCTCGATCGTCTTGTATAAACATTATTATTATTTTTTATTTATTTGTCAGAAATATAAGGATGCACACACAGAGCATGCAAGATGTTAAGTACATTGCAGAAAGGATCACAGTTATGTTTTACCTTTACGGCTTGCACACATGTATTGTAAAAAACATTTGATCAATTATTTAATTAATACATACATACACAAACTCACGCCTTCTTCTAATTTAAATAGATCATCGAATCGAATCTGGAAAGGATTATAGTAGAGATTGCAACTGTTTTTCTACCTGAAATAAAATAAAATAATAATTAAATGAAATTAGAAAAATTGGCCTTCAGTTCATACATGCACGCCGGTTTCCAGTACCTGGGGGCCTAAAAAGGCCACTTTGGTAGAATCATAAAACAATTCTTAACACGCAATTCATCTGTTTTTCAGTTTCACAACTATATATCCCTGAAGGGTTAGGCAGAGGTGTACCTATAGCACTTTACGAATCTTCATACAAAACTGTCTTAAAGATGAAATAGTGTGATATGAATTGTTTTATGATTCTGCCAAAGTGGCCTTTTTAGGCCCCCTGACCTTTCTGAAGAACATCACCAATATGGTCCACTACATGTTCTCCTAGAGCGTCCCCTTCCAGTGTTTCTACACACATTTATCTTGTCTGTTTTATCTGTAAAACATCTGAACAAGGTTTTTTTCTATTGATGCAAATCTTACAAGTAACTGTTAAAATATTCCCTTCTATTTTCAACACAAAAAAAACTAAATAATTACCTAGCAACATAAAGTTAAACAATGCAGCCTCAAGTAAGAAGCAAAAGAACCATAAATTAGCTGATTATTATCATCATTCATTTATTAGTTTATAGTTTCCCACATTTCTGGATCTGGTTAAGCTACGCTTGCCGCGGCTGGTCTGTGGATGGGTGACCATCTTTACATACCGAGACCCCTCCGTGCCTCGGAAAGCACGTTAAGCCGTTGGTCCCGGCTGTCATTCGTGGATCTTTGACAGTCGTTACGGGTAGTCAGAAGCCCGAAAGTCTGACAACCAGTCTTACCAAGGGGTATCGTATTGCCCAGTAACTGGGTTGTGGAGGTCAGATAGGCAGTCGCTCCGTGTAAAATACTGGTATTCAGCTGCATCCGGTTAGACTGGAAGCCGACCCCAACATAGTTGGGAAAAGGCTAGGCAGATGAGTTTTCCACATTTCTAAACTCATAAGAACTTTCACAGCAATTTCGAAGGACGCTCGCAGATGAAGGCGAAATTCGCCTTTAGACTTGCCAAAATTTTATTTCCATTACAGCTAATAAAACTTACTGAGAAAACGATACACACACACACCCTCACACACGCCCACCACATCTACATGCATACATTTACACCCAACACATTATCTCGTTGGTGTATCCCATACAAGGTTCCGTTGATAATTAATTCGCTTAGCTTTCGCGTGTTAGAGGGAACGGGGGCATGGGGGGGGGGGGGGGGGGTGCGTCCATTTGTACCATCAATTATTCGTTTAGCGTCCGCCTGATTTATGTTGTTTCGCGCTTGACCTATTAATCCCGAGCTAGTTGCCGATTGTAGATTGTTTTTCAGACAAAAATTAATGGCGAATAATGGTTATGTCTGTTTAGAGTGGTTTAGATTCGGTGATTGATTCGGGGTGAAGTTTAGAGTGAGTGATTGATTCATTTTTTTATGTTAATTGATTCTTAATTTTTTTTTGCTATATCTGCCTTTAAAGTATCGCTTTAAGTACCTGACACTTCATAAATCAAGCTTTTAAAGGTGATTATATCCTTCCAATTAAACCATCATTATCTATCGCTTGATTTCTCATCAAGAAGAGGCGTCTACTAAATGCTCCTCTCCACCGTAAAACGGTAACCATCCGATAATTATTCATTTATTGTAACCCGGCCCATTATTTACGACGGACCGTTTAACGGTTGGCCGCCTCTACGAGCGACCGCTACGGTGCTACGCTGCTAGGCCGCTACGGCGTAGCCATTGAGTACGGTAATAAACTGAATTGAGATTAATTTTTTTGCGATCCTGACCTCTACGAATAATTGAATGATCAAAATTTTTATGGGTGTGCCTAAAATTAAATTTTATTATGGATTCAGGAATTATGATAATGGGTAGATATAAAATCTAGGTTGAGGTATTCTGTGTTACATTTCCTATTGATTTATTTTCGCGGTTCTGAGGGGCAATTCTCGTAATTTTAAGAACGGTCACAGTCTGATCTCAGTCACAATCTGTCAAAAATATCTCTAATTTCCCTGCATTTTTGACAAGTTTTTGACATTTGTTTGTCGCCGAGACGAGACTGCTAGATTTTGAACGTTTTAAATTACGAAAATTGGCCTACCTGTTTTTTTTTTTTTTGTTTCTTGTCCCAATAGATTGTGAAATGCCAATTTAATTTACTATTCGGAGTCTGTAGCGTGTTTGTTAAATAGTGTAGTTATATATCTTCTTTAAAGTTGATTCCCACTTTCTATATCAGTAAATTACTTTCCCATAATCGCCTCTTAGAAATGTCCGTGTCAACTCAGTTAAAATAAAAGAGTACTGTGTCCTAATACGCCATTAAGAAAAGCCATGCCCACACATTTATTCAGCAATATTACCCCGTACGCGGCAACTGGAACCGCACAGCGCTTAATTTAAGCGATTGGTGGCGTTATCAAGCGACCACAGACGAGTGCGCTCGCCGGAACTGGTTCACTTGGCACTTATAGGCCGAAGCCTTATGGTACAGTTGGCAAAACAGTGTGACATCTTATCTTGCTTGGTTATTACATTTTGGTGTCTGTACTTTCTGGCTGAATATATTTTACACTGTTCAAGTAAACTAAGTAATTTTAGCTAACAAATTATGTCATTATAAAAACTTAACATACATATAATTATCATGTTTATCTTCTACATATCTATCTATATAAATAAAACAAAGTCGGGTTAGTTGTACCATTTATAACTCAAGAACGGCTGGACCGATTTTTAAGCTCTTTGATTTGTTGGATTTTTCTCCGTCCCAAATAGCAAAATAGCTAACAAAACCTTGGAAAAATTCACGATATAAAAAAGAAAGAAGATATTTAATTTTATGATACATTTTGTATGGAACGGCTTACTGATTCTGAGGCGGTACGAAGTTCGCCGGGTCAGCTAGTAATTACATAATTTGTTAGCCAATATAATTCTTAAGAAAGTATTGTGATCCAACACGGGATAAAATGATTTTATAATTGCGTGCCAATGCCGCATTAATGTCTTTGGTTGACTGTACTTGGGGACTAAACGTCTTTATAGGCCGAAGCCTCTATACTCCCAGTAAAAGAGATTATCTTTTTTTTAAATCTTTATCTATACCTTGCCTGCTTATCTATCTGTTTGTCAAACTTTCTGGTCTATCCTTTACACAGTACAAATAAAATACCGTAAAAATATTCCTATGTTATAACAACATACGGATATTTTTTAAACGTAGGACAACATGCTTTCAGCAATTAATTAATAGTCGTTGTTGTTGTGGTTACGCTTTCACACTAATCTGTTTGGTTGACTGTACTTTGAGTATTTGTTCGTATGACGTCACATATGGTGATATGCATCTATAGTCACCATGATTGGCCTGTGTGTAATGGAACAAGAGACTTTTTGTGTTCGTGTTACCTACCGTAACACGTGAAGTTATTCTTATGGTTTCTATTGCATTGTGTACGACTTATTCTATGTTAGAAATGGTAGTGCAATATAATGACAATAAGTATGGTCAGCCTGCCTGGAGGGTCCCGTGGCTAAATAATAACAGCCGCACTGAAAAAAAAAAGTCTGTGTTTAAAATCTTAAATTCAAAATACTTTTCAGTAAAGTAATTCATGCCCAGTCAATCTGCACCATCGATTTAATATTGAATTGTGTTCCGAAAATTTCATTCAAATTCCAATATATATATGTTAGTTACAGTTCACAAGCACACGAATCTAATTAAATTCTGTATGTGTGCGTGTAACAAATAGTTAGAAATCTGTACATTGAAACAAGAATTCATCAAGCACATGCCAATGTTCTAGTAAATCCTGTGCAGTCTGAGGCGGCAAGTAATCGATATGCCTAATCATAGGTACATTCCTTTTTTGTCACATTCAGTAAAAGGGTCAAATTATACCCTGTATAGATACCGTTAAACCTGTGTACCTATACAATTTTCATATTAATAAATCATCATTTACCTAAAGACATTCACAGACAGACGCAGACCTCTTAAGAGCGTTTACGACGTACGGCATTTCATACAAATTTTCAAGCCCTTGTTTTTTGAAATGAATAAACAGATTTTAATGAAACTTCATACGCATAAGCAGAATACAAAGGTCTAAAAAGTTAGTAAAGAACATTTTCGGAATGTCTTATTTAAAAAAAGATAACCGGAAATCTGTGTTTCTATGGAAAATTTAAAATCGGTCTAATTTGGCTGTAATACTATTTTTCAAAATTGTTCTTAACCAACCATTTAGACCTCTGTATCCCGCTTGTGCGTGCGAAGTTTCATTTTTTCATTTCGAAAAACAAGTGCTTGAAAGTTTTTATATCGTAAACGCTCTTAAAACAATATCTACACTAAATTGTGTTAAGTACTCGTATAATAAATCCTGTAGCCACTCACTTCCAAAACCAACATCTCAACATTACTTACACTATTATTAATCTGTTGCTACACCATACACAGGCGCAACACATGTGCATGTGTACGTAGTCTCGTATCAATGGGTCGAGTTCATTCGTATCGACCTGGGCCACGTTGTGAGCTAAGCCTAATTTCGGCAGGGCACGTTTGAATTACCTTACAATTGTTCGGTACATAGAGACGCTGTACTATCACACGTATGTTGATGTGTATTACAATATCGTTATGTACTTAGTTGTTATTGGTTGTGTGGTAATTAATGGTTTATTATATTGTGTTTTAGTAGTACTAAATTGATGCATGGATCTTTTGACGCTAAAATGAAGTTTTATCAATTATTTCATCACCCGTGATCTCAAAACGGCGAAGGAAAACATCGTGAAAAACTATGTCCTAGAACCAGAAACTCGAAGTCATGTGACATTCACCAACTCTCACTGGCCCCACGCCTTCTCGCTGAGAGGAATCCCAGCAGCGGCAACATCATTTCCTGCATAAGGAAGTCGTATTCATTTAATCTCATTAGCGTTAGTTGCATTTTTCATTGTCCTCAAGAACCACTGGCTAACTTTTTTTTTTTTTTGTGTATGGCATCTCGCAGTTCACCCCATGAGGATGGCTACTACTTAACCGGAATTTCCTGTGGATGCCTTAATTAAGGCCTCCAGCCAGGGCTAATATTAATTTTTGGCTAACAACCTCTCATTCATTTATAAAAATAACTTTTTTTCTCAGCTTCGTTTGAGCTTCTAGTCTAACGAGATACGGTTGAACATCAGCCTAGTTACTCCAAGAAATCGATATTCCAAGATTATATCTATTTCTAGACTTGCTGGCTTCTGGCTACCCTTAACGACTATTTACATAACACGTAACGAAAGGTATTTAAATAGCATTGGGAGCCCAAGGTTCAACGTGATCTTACAGGACTCTAGATTGTAAAAAAAATACCATAGATACAGTCAGGAAAATTGTTTATCAAATTGATACTACGTCAATTTATTGTGTCGTAACAATATTTCTTATAACTGTCAAAGGATGACGAATGTCATTCGAATATACCTTCGGGCAAATTAAATTGAAAGTCGTTTTGCTAAACAATGAATTTCCCAGACTTTACTCAACTGATCGTTTCTGGTGCAAAACTGATGATTGTAAGCGAGGTTAGGTATGCCACGAAACCTATCTAAGGGCATTCATGTAAGCTCTGACAGCTTCATACAAATTAACAGTAGGTATATAGAGTGGCAGAAACATCGAGGTTCATGGAGACGAGTTGCGCGTCGATGTCCCTTCCAACCTGTATTTTCATACTACCACAAAACTTCTCACATTATTCTTCAGAACAATGATAGCGTGACAATAAATCAGCACAAACCAAACTAAAAGTAGACAGGTTGCCCCTCAATAACCATCCACTTAGCTTATAAACCAATCATCAAGACAAATAAATAAAAATTCATTCCGCTCAAGTTTATTCTGAAAATAAAATCAAGTAGTTTTATTGTGATTGCTGAAGATCGTATCTATTTAAATTTATGTTCGTCGGTCGTGAATATATTTTCGGTGCTTTACAATGAACTTGTGGTATGTGGGTTAGTGGGACATTTTGACTATCGTAAAAGGAGGCTTTTTATAGAATGATACTGATCTCTAGTATTAAAACTAAATTATACAGTGAAATTAAATACAGAGAGCAGTGGTGGCTCAGTGACAATAACGGCCCCGTTTTACGAGTTGTAGGTCGTGCGTTCGAACCCAGCTAGACTAGCGCTTTACTTTGTATAAATAATTTTATCACCGCCGCTCTCAAAAACGGTAAAGGAAAACATCGTGCGGGGAAACCAATATTTCCAAGAAACAACAATTCGAAAACATGTGACATCTACCAACTCTCACTGGGCCCCCGTGGTGGATTACTGCCCACTCCCTCCCACAGAGAGGAGGCCTCCTCTCGGTGAGAGGGAGTGGGCAGTAATGTGTCCCAGCAGTGGGAACATCATAGGCTGATTATGCTACTGTGAAACTTAGGTGGTGCTCTGGCTAAAGTTTTAATGTACCTAATAATGTGTTCTGAAATGGGATTCTGTTCTGTGGTCAACGGCTACGTAAATGCTCAATAATCTAGGCTTTTAGTCAAAACTCTGTAAAAACGAGGACAGATATAGTTTCAGATAGATGAAAAAAATAAAGGTTTAAAAGAAGATATAGTGACAAAAATTAAAAGAGTATGTTTAGATGGTTTGGTCATGTTAAGATAATGAATGAAAGGCGACTAACAAAATTTATTACAAGGCAGACATGAATGGAAAAACCAGGAGGGAATGCCCTAGGAGGATATATCTATTAACCTTATTGGCGATGTTCTTTAGAAAAGTTAGGTGCATAGTACTCGCAACCGGCGTGTGTGATGAACGTAAACGAAGCAAAAGGAGTATGTAAGGATCATAGCAGGTTGCGTTCTGTATTTTCTGCCTACTCCTTAAGGGAAGAATGCGTAAGTTTATGTAATCCGCATTCGCGATATATTTGCTAATACTGTAAAAAAATATGAGATTATGGAAAAATTAATTTAATTCCTACACAATAAAGTTCAGTTTACGATACAACTTCATACATTTTTATAACTTTTTCAATACTTCTAGTCACTCTGAAATCAACTTAATTCCCATTAAAATAAAGTTGATATTTGTTTAACTTGAAATAACATCAATTTGAAACATAAGTTTGAGTAGAATTTATGAATTATATTATGTGTATAGATTTAAAAAAACCACCAACAAATAAAAATATTTTCCATGAAAGAGCGAAAAGTTTTTCCACAAAATTGCAAAGAAAAATCCCGGTTTTTACAGACCAGCTGACCCCGTTGTACCTTGACCATCACGAACGCTGTTGTGTTCCGCCACAATATATTATCTTTTTGTTAACGCGTTTATCTTGGTTAAAATCGTCACGACCAAATTAACGCGCGTTCGTCCCAGAATAGTTTACAAGCTGTAAAATAAAATAATGTCTATGCTTGCTTTAATAGACTGCTTGTAATAGGTCATTTAAGAAGCAAGCAAGTGCGTGTCAGACTCGCACATTTAAGGCAAAATTTCCGACCCACCGTACAATATTTAACACGTTTTTTTTTTTAAATGCTTTTGTAATAAAACAGTGTTCTTGTATGGTGTTAATTTTTAACTTTATTAAATTTTTATGCTGTTATAGCGGCGATAGTGGTTCACACTCTGTGAAAATCTCAAGTGTCTACCTATTACGGTTCAAAAGATACAGTCCTGTTTCCGACGGACGGAGAGCGGAGCTTTGGGTACGGAACCCTAAAAATGCCAATCTAGAATTTCGTTTAGCTGAATGTGTTTCTAATGGTCTGGATCTAAAAGGAATTGGACCTGCTACCTTCATTCTAAATAATGGCTCAGATATTTTATGATACTTTTTTTTTTATTATTTTGATCTTCGTATTCTTGGGTGAAACCTAATATGTAGCAAATCATTATTATCATAATAAAATTGACGTCCTTTAGTTTACAATTTGCGAAATATTTTTTTACGCTAAGTAGGGTAGTTACTGTAGTTGCATTTACCGATAATGTCATTTGCACTTTACAGATTAACGTTGTGATACGTTTTATACAATGTGCTGCAAAAGTGATTCATCGCACATTTTAGCGGTAGTGTATTAATGGACTAAAGTCACTAAAAACTCCGGCGTAAATATAAATTACACCATTACGTGATAGCTAATAACACTGCCCCCTCCAGTAATGTGCAAAAGCATAAAGATACCAATCTAACAAACACAAATCTTAACAAGTCAATAAATAAAAACACTCGGTTGATACAGGACGCACCTTGACCGTAAAATGGCGTTAAACCTGTCACAATATATCACCAGGGCGTAAGAGCCGGCACACAACCGCGTGACTGCGTAAAAACGCGTAAATTAACACGCGAGTAAATTACGCGCGCCGAACTTTGAACATGTTTTTACATGTTGTTTACGGGCGAATTATTTGGATTTGTTGTTGATTTGTTTTAAATGTTTTTTATTTGTTTTCATTGCTGTTTAAGTGTATATGTGTTGTCGATTGATTTAGAATAATGTTTTAACATGCTTTAATGGTTCGACTATAACAATACAAACGATGTTATATATTATTTATTGTTTGTATTATTTATGTTAATATTAGACATGTAACCCAGTAAAGTAACTGGGTTTTGGAGACACAAAATAACACAATATTATTTTAAAAACTTAAAGAGGTCGGCTAGGCAGATTGATTTGACATCACATGCGTACATATATCAATCACACAGTACCTACACAAACAATCAGGCCGACGACCCACTTTTCTTGTCGTATTATCATCGAACACAAAACTTCGCGACTTTCTGCCCTAACCTTTAGGTCGCCTCTGAGGGACCATTTCGGCTACCACTTGACATAATATATGCCATTTTACGTCGAGACGTAAATAATCGTCCCTTGTATATAACGAATGTAAATTCAAAAGCTTTTCTTTTTCATATCTTTACCTTTATTTATTGTCACTGATTGCATGAAAGGTATTTTTATTCTGAGTTGAAAAGGTCGGAGAATTAAAATGGCGAAGTTTTTCCGAACTATTGTTGTCGCTTTTTGTGGAGGTAATGTTTTAGCTTCAGGTTTCTTTTCTATGGGAGTTCTGCTCGGTAAAATTCTTAAGCTGATTTTAAGGATCTGTACGAAAGTTGTTTTTTTTTTTTTTGTTTTATATGGCGGTACTTTGTTTGATTTTTCACTGGTCTTATATTTCAGAACGTCAATAAATAATACTTATTAAAAAGGAAAATTATAAAAGCGCTCTTTCCTTACTTTAATTGTTTCTATTTCTCAATACTTACCACCTCTATATTTTGGATTGCAATATAGATTAATTGAATTGAATTTTCTCAAAGTTCCAATCGCCGACGTAGATCTGTACAAAAGTTGGTTCTCTTCTTTATGAGTTTTTAATTGCAAATGGCGAAAAAGTTATCGTACGTACTCTGTCTCATTCTTCACTATTTTTATTACTTAATGTAAATGTACTTCAATGTCTTTTCCTCAAAATTTCAACCATAATCGCCAAAGTAAGTTTTGAGACTTGAATCATTTTATCAAATTCCTTAAGTACGCGAGAGCCCGTTGAAATGCAAAGTGCAAATGATCGTAGGTTTACATTACACGGAAGCATATTTTACAATTTCGTGACATCAGACCAGACCTCTAGTTGCACATGCATCATGAACTTCTTACTAACTTCACGGACTGTAAACACTTAATAGACACACTATATTCTCTTTT
Source organism: Gortyna flavago (assembly GCA_963669345.1). Taxonomy (NCBI): domain Eukaryota; kingdom Metazoa; phylum Arthropoda; class Insecta; order Lepidoptera; family Noctuidae; genus Gortyna; species Gortyna flavago. Next base: position 17,041,608 of record OY770129.1, read on the forward strand.
ACTGTATAGAATAACCCACTTACTCATAAACGTTGTATATCGTCTGTGTAGTTACACAACGCTTTGTCTTCTTCTTTCGAAAGTCAAATTACTGACGACTGAAAGAGAGAAATCGGTGTGTAACTATTCATCTGATATAATACGTTTATTAGTAAGGAGGTTAATAAATCAACTGCCTCATTGGTCTAGTGGTCGCAAGCGCTACTGTTGAGCATGAGGTCCTGGGTTCGATTCCTAAGTCGGGCAAAGTGCTATTAGATTTTTCCATTAGGAATTTCTCAGTAGCAGCCTGGAGTCTGGATAGGTGCCCAGTTGATGGCAATACGCGCGCCCCCTATTACATGGGACTTAAACATAACTGGCGATATGTGGGTATAGCTACTTTAGGTACACCTCTGCCTAACCATTCGGGAATAACATGCGTGATGTTATCACACTTCACACTAATATTATAAAGGCGAAAGTTTGTGTGTGTGTTTATATGTTTGTTATTTCTTAACGCTCAAACGGCTGGACTAATTTTGATTAAATTTTGTATGGAAGTAGCTGACACCCTGGATTCACATAAAGGCTACTTTTAATCTCGACATTCCCACGGGTTCGACACTTTGCGGGTGAAACCACTGGGCACAGCTAGTGTGTAAATAAATCAAAAAAGCCATTGTTCTAATAAATAATTTATTATGTTGCGTGTATATTAAAAACTACAAAGTTAATTAATGTAATGACAGTTTAATGAAAAGCGTTATCTGCGTATGACGTTCTAACATGAACATGCTGAAATTGAAGTTTATTTACCTACTTAGTTTCATACGAGTTTTACATGCAGTGGGTGGTTTTGAAGTTATCTATTTACTGCTGCAGAGTTTGTTGCGCCACTTCTTCTTCCCAGCGAAGGCACTAAGCGCTAGGGAGCGTTTTGGGGGACTGTCTTATGTAATTTTGACGTTCGAAAAGTGTTGATTCTCAGCCTAACTCGAATAAATGACTTTTGATTTTATTATTTTATATATCTGGAAATATACTTCCTTTTTTAATTTCCTCTTATCCTGCCTTCAGTGCCCCAAAAGTGTTTACGCTGCCACCGATGATGCGGCTGAAATGGCAAAGTTTTGTGTCAAACAAAATCTAATACACTGTCGTGCCATGGACACGACGAAGTAGAATATTTGGAAATGTATTTAATAACGTTCACTTTAAAAAAAACTTTATTTCACACACACATAACATTAACATTTCCATTTAACATACACATTTTTTACATTTTCATTTTCATTTAACATTTACGAAATGTCTTATTTATAAGAAGATAACTGGAAATCTCTGTTTCTATGGAAAATTTAAAATCGGTGTAATTTGGCTGTAACACTATTTTTCGAAAATGTTCTTAAGTAACTTTTTAGACTTTTGTACCCTGCTTATGCGTATGAAGTTTCATTAAAATCGGTTCATTCATTTCGAAAAACAAGGGCTTGAAAGTTTGTATGAAATGCCGTACGGCGTAAAACTTCTATAAATAGTAATTTTTGTCCATTCTACTGCAAAGATGTCACTCAAATAAACATACCACAGAAATGACTAACTGTCCTTTTCCTTAGCTCGTCGTTACCGGACAAAAACTAATTTACCGTCACCGTACTTCCGTTATTGCAGAATATAAACGATGTACTGTTCCACGGTAATAAATCAAGATGTTTGCGGTTGAAGAAACCGAATGTAAATACGGCTAGATATGATTCGCCGACGCGAAGACTTACGTGGTTAAATCATTTGTTAGGGATACAGTCCGGGACAGTGTTGTTGGTTATGTTATTTGTTTTGTGAAGGAATTTAATGTTTTTATGTTGTTCAGTTATAATCTGTGGGATAATAAGGCTTCCCGTGCACGACGCCGGACCGCAAGTTTGTGTAAACGAATGAATATCGTATCAATGCGGTGCACACGCGGTTCCGGCGTACGGCGGCGGCGGTGCGGCGACGTTGCGGCGCATGCACAACAACAACATTCATTGCGTTATTCACGTTGTTAAGCGGACAAACTTTTCGTGCTTGTAAACCAATGGATTAGCAATATCCTTCGAAATGACTCAAATTATGATTGACAGTTGTGATATGCAATTAGGATGCTGGGTGTGTGTGTGTGTGTGTGTGTTTGTGTGTGGGTGTGTGTGTGGGTGTGCGTATGCGTGTGCGTGTGCGTGTGCATGTGCGTGTGTGTGTTATAGTATAACGTGTTCTATAAGCTTTATGGATCTTTGTTGATAGTTTGGTTCTTTTCTAAACGGAAAATATACTCCAATGTTTCCAAAGAAATATTACAAGAGACGGAATATCTGTTCAATTTTCACACGTGGGTCTGGTTTAGGTATTTGCTGTTACACTTTGCTCTTTGGTAAACCTATAAACATACTGCACAAGAAGATCAACACCAAATAATATGTTCGGTAATACGTACGGTGCAAAATCAATACAAACACTGCAAAATTGAATCGTAACCATTCACAGCCCACCACTTTTGTACATACCTACATACATCTGGTAGCTCTGTAACTGTGCACCGCCTCAGTTCTGTAATATTGCCGTAACAAATGGCCTGTCGTTAGTTTAGCGACGATATTAATCGTTGTTTTGTCTACTCTTGCCGACGAAACCAGCGATTTATGTGTAGTTACAATCGTTACGCTCGATGCTTGACGGTGTTTTTAATAATTAGTGATAGGGAAATTATTGATTTTTTCCGCATTTCCGTAAGAGGTGCTTCACACATATTCACTTCGGTCTGATTTTGTAAGGCCTCGCGGCAAAATCGAGTACACATTATTATGTCGATATATATTCGAGAAAAATCTGCTCGGCTTAGTTCGAATTGTGACGAAGTGACTCGAACATGATTAAGCGAGGGGAAATGCTTAACAAATTTCGTCGATCACACAAACCGAATAAAAACCTAATAAAGTCGCCGGAAAATAACCTGGCAAGGTATTCGCGCAGTGGGAGTAAGTTAACGCATATAGACTTAGTGCAACAATGGCTTCGGGTCGGCTTTGTGGCTCAAACGCTACTGACGAATCAACTGTCCCGACCCTGACATGTATGTAAGCATATAATTTCCCCACTTCTGAGGCACAGGCCTTCTCTCATAGATATGGTTTGGGCCATAATTTACATTCACTCTTTCTGCTTCTAACCGCTTGGGCTTCTGAGCACATAATTAAGCACTCCATCTTTGCCTCCACCAGCGGCAGACTTGTAAGGAAGATCGCTTGTTGCTTCCTTATATTTGATAACAAAGAACACCACAAATCCATCTGCTGCCAAGAATGGCGTTTACAGTCTGCAGTCGTGTTTGCTTGATTAATCTATTTATCAGTGTTTTAAAGAGGCCAGGTTTAATTGTGTGAAGCTTTTACTGACTTCTGAAAACCTGGTCCTTTTTTATCACACTTGCACGCGTAGTATGACCACCATAGATAGAAATGGGTTTTGTCGACGGAAGAATAGACAAAATGACAGAAAAAACACACAAAATGACATTCCGTGGACAAAACCCGTTTCTATGGTGGTCACGCTACTCATACTGACAGTAACATAAATACGAGTACATTTAAAAGTTAGATAAAGACATATACTTTATAATATTTACATAATATAGTAAGTATTTTTAATATATTCGTATAAAACCTAAAACCGAACCATCCCTCACGAAGAACCCAAACGGTCTCCTCACAAAGTTCCCTAAAGCAAACTTGTCAATTGTGGAGCAAAGTTTGTGCTGTGCGCTGTGAACTTTTCAAGTGGCTGGTTAAAAAAAGAAGCAAGTTTCTTTCACGTTCTTTAGTACTACTATCTTGGCTATAAAAAGTCGTTTTCACGAAGCGCTCATTGGCTTGTGGTTGTGTTAATTGGCTCCGTTTTAAAAATGGAGCTGATGTTTATTCTTTTTTTTAATCGTTTTTATCTTGTGCTACTTTTGTTATTAAGTGAGGATTATTCAGGGCGGTGAGCACTTGGGCGATCTTCAGTAAAAAAAAGTACTTTTATGAGAATAACAATAAAAAATAAAAATAAAGTATTAAGCTGACGGTTGATTTTGCAGCTAAAATTGAAGCTTCAAAATACCTAGATAAAATCTTTACATAGGTACTACAAATATTACGGTACAAATATGAAATTGTCATAATAACAGCTTTTTACTAAGGGCTAATTTTTTCAACGCCAGATAATTTTATCCAAGGAATAATTTGAATTTTTGGCAGTTCTTCGATTCAAAATCTGTCAGGCGTCAATTTTATTCCACGAATAAGAATTATCTGTCGATTGAAAAATCAGCAATAAATGCGTATGAAAGTGTATAGTGTGTATACGGTACTTATCTAAAAAAAAATATATGTTCATCTGTTTGTTCTGGCATAGGTACCTCTGAAGCGGCTAGACCGATTTTGACGGGACATTACACTTAGTAGTGGTCGATAGTCGTGGCTAAATATACATTGCAAGTCGTGGCTAAATATTCAGGACTGGTTTCTTTCTAAAATGTTAAAATTTAGATTTAAATGTTAGTGTTTGCATCTCATCATCACTCATTTGGTTTAGGTTTAAGAACAACTTTATTTCTCATAAAGAATTCAAATAAATTCACTTACTGAGGAACAGTAATATCTAAAATAATAATTAGAGCGCACAGATGTACGTTTAAAAAATAACAACATTTGCCTAGACCTTTCCCAACTATGTTGGGGTCAGCTTCCAGTCTAACCTTATTTTACATGGAGCGACAGCCTATCTAACCTCCACAACCAGTTAATGGGCAATACGTTAGTTACCCTTTGGTAAGACTGGTTGTCAGACTTTCGGGCTTTCGACGACCCGTAAAACTGTCAAAGATCCAAGAATGGCTGCCGGGACCAACGGCTTAACGTGCCTTTCGAGGCACGGAGGGGTCTCGGTATGTAAAGATGGTCACCCATCCACGGACCGACCGCGGCAAACGTAACTTAACTTGATCGATCGACCCGTGCGGCTATTATAACTTATCCACGAGCCCCAAGAGTGTTTGCATTTATCATCATTATTTCATTCGTGGATGCTTAGAATATAACGTATTTTTCGGCATAAAATCCAAAATAAATTAAGTATATCTCAGTAAATAGGTAGGTAGGTACCGAAAAGTGATCTCTTAAAGCAAAATGAAATTAAAAAGATAATCCACGTTCTAATAATTTCTGAAGAACTTTTATATGAATCGCTACTAAGTTAAGGCTATATGGCTTAGACCTGTAATTATACTGACGTCAAGTAAATCAAGTAATTAAAAACTTCGTTTTATTAATGATTTTGAGATAACAATAAAGTAGGTAATGGTACATTTGTATCCCTCGTTTTATAAGCTTTACTTTAAACGATGAAGCAGTATAAAAATATTTTTTAAAATTCTGTTTATTTTGTATTAAGCGGTTTATGAAACGTTTATTTTACTTGTGAAGCTTTTCCACACGATCACACGTATGAAATAGTAATAATACCAGTTTATTACTGACCCACTGCAGGACAAAGATCAGCATTGATCACCACTCTTGCTCAAGACAGATTGGCGATTTCAGAGTTAAATCACACTAATATCATAAAGGCGAAAGTTTGAGTGTGTGTGTGTGTGTGTGTGTGTGTGTTTATATGTTTGTTACTTCTTCACGCTCAAGCGGCTGGACTAATTTTGATAACATTTTGTATGGAGGTAACTGACACCCTGAATTAACATATGGACTACTACTACTACTTTTTATCTCGATATTCCCACGAAATCGATACTTACGCGGGTGAAACCGCAGGGCGGAGCTAGTTAAATATAAGTCCAGGTTTCTGTTTTCCTTCACCGATGTTAGTTATGTCCAAGATAATAATATGACTCGAAAAGTACACACGGCCAGCACATAAAGCTAAGTATAATCTGTCAAATATATTCAATAGATTTTCAACTTTATCGCTACAACATAATTCAAAGTTGATTGGGAAAATTTTACAATTTCGGGTAGCTTGATGTGCTGGGTTTTCGATAGGTGAACGTTTCTTGTAAGGAGACCCTTTCAATTTTTATTAACTTTTTATTTTGTTATTTGTTATAGCGGCAATAGAAATACACACTGTGAAAATTTTATTTCAACTGTCTAAGTATTACGGTTCATAAGGATACAGCTCGCTGACGAACGGTCAGTGGAGGCTTAGTAATAATAGGGTTCCTTTGGCACCATTTGGGTACGGAACCCTAAAAAATATTTCCATTCGTGGAAAAATATTTCCATTGAAATCGATAGTAGGTACCTATTCACCATACAACTCCCTTCAGCATGAACAACAGCCTATCACAGTTCGTGTCTCTTTCAAAAAGGCAGCGAAAACCTATATTCCCCGTAAGCGCAACACACTCGTGTCAGTCGCTTGAGGCCTGCTTTGAACTCGTGCCCGTGTCGGTGGGCAGAGCTGTCGCGTTTGTCGCGCTCACGACTCGTGTCGCGTGTAAATCAAGCCCAGTCCTGACGCGGCCTTATTCTGACGTGAGGATTAAATGCTGTTAGGCTTGCGTCGAGTAGGTAACATTTTCCACAGTGTTTTATGCTTTTTAACGAATTTACATCAATTTACCGGCCTTTGTATCAAATATGCTGCCTTTTTTCGGCTTTACATCAAAAATGCACTTCCATTTAGTTTTTTTTTCTTTTTTTTGGGTGTTGTACGAAAAACATTTAGTGGGCAGTCTGTTATTATTTTACTAAAGGATTTTATCAAATGGGTAGACAACATACACCTTCATATGTAGGTATGTTAGACACATTATCCTGATTAAAAAAGGAACTTGCAGAATTTTGTTTTACTTTATCCCAGATTTAACAAATAAACAACACTGAAAATAAGGGTTAAAAAAACTACGAAAAAACTGAATTAACAAATCCTTCCCACGTACTTATCTAATCCTTTAAGCACAACAGCAACCAATTACAATAGAAACAAGATAAAAACAAATAAACAAACACAATAACAATGACAAATGCAATTGTCCCCCGTTTATGGAGTAAGTTCGAAACAAAATGGTCACTTGTACAAGTACAAGAGTTACCTACACAGTAAGGCTCAACTCTGACGATAAAAACTTGTAACAATCTGATTAGACTTATAAAAGGACATTCGAGAAAGGATTTTTATCTAAAAACAAGCGTTTTGTGAAGAAAAGTTCGTTAATTGCGTCTGTGAAACGATAAAATCTCCTCGGATTTACTATTACGCACTTTGATTTGGATAATAACGTTTCTTACTTGATAATGTAAAGGCCTTTAGCCTGGATTCTAGGAGGCGATCATTCATTTTCGTCTAGAAAAGTAATAAAAGTGTTAGTATAAAAGAAATTTTATTACTAGTATTACGCTTTGTAATTTTTCATAAGAAATTTTTTCGGCGTTTTAAGGCGCTTTTTTAGAATAGGTAACATTTTTTTGCAAGAATTTGACAAGGTGTGACATTATAATCGTCATATTGTTTTCGGTTCTAAGGTCATCCTGTATTTTCTCGTGGGCGGCATAGTTTGTTAAGCAGCCTAATGAATGATTATAGATCGGAATCCTCCCTGGAGAATACTTAAATCACTCCTTCATTGTTCGGTAACGTATCGCTTTCAGTTTAGTATCGGTAACGAAAACTTACCAAGCACTTTCATTAAGCTTAGATTTCACGGAATCTTGAAGAGCTCATACAGAATTACTAGGTACACAATGTATTAGACTATGTCCTATCAGCTGCACGTTGCATGAACTGATTGACGCTAGTGATGGTGCCAAACACGTAGCCGAATTCTGGGGGCTGAGTCCAGACAGATTGCCTTCGACAAGTTAAGAGGAAGATTTATTATACAGATAACTACTCAATATCGTGTAATAAATGCTTATAAATGAGGTTTTGGGGAAAACACACAAATACTAATTGCAGCTTTTGTAATCAGCCTTCTGCATACATCTGAATAATTACAGCGAGCGAAAAAAAAAAACTGGCGGACTATTCAGTAAAAAGCATACCGTGAAAACTCAGGTGAAGTGAACTACGTGTATTGTCAATTCCTACCATCAGGTGAAGCTAAGGTCAGCTCACTTTAACCTTACTTGCTTCACTTAAGATTTTTTGTTGTGTTTTTTTCGCTAACATGTTATATGCTGTAACTAAAGAGTGATCTCGTTGCTTTTTACCCTACACAATATACAAAAATCCTACCTCAAATTAATCTCTATAGACAAAGCACTTTTGGCACACTTGACGTCCTTTTCCTAAGAAGTCAACATATAAAAAGTAAATGACTGAATACATTAACATAATAAACATACGATTGTATGTGCGATACAGAAGTTCGTTCCTATGTCTTCTAATCCCTTAGCATAACAAATTGTACTGAAACAAAAACTCCCTTAAGATGTGAAAACTCGAAAATCGTCGCCGTCGATAGCATCGAATCTTTAAAACTGGGTGTAGTAGATGTAAAAAGACAGTAGGGTAACTTGACCAACGTCCTTAAAACTATATTGGTCTGAGAAAATCTTCTTATTGCTAGAACAGTATCTAGGCGCAGGTCCTTGGGCGCCTGGTGACGGGGACCATCACGAGGCTGAGGAAACCGTTGCGCGTGTGCTCTTTGAATGCACAGGCGTCACCCAGATACCCTCGTGACACCTTGATCTAACACCCCAGAAGAGGGTTCTTATCAAACCAGGAGATGTAATCAACTTCTGCAGGGAGATGGGCTGGTTGAAATAACCATCGCCAGCCGCCATAGCCCACGCACAATGGTCCACTTGACGAACTAAGTGCGGAAACCAAACCCTCTCACTCACTCTTTCTCTCTAACATACAACAGTATCAAGGGTTTTCAAATCAGTATTGACCTAGGTTTCAAAAGACCGATTTCCCCAAAAACTGAGATTTTGATACGATTTTGACCCCTAAACAAAAATAATAATATTAAGATGATACCGCTTTACCCAGTTATAACAGAAGATAGACTAGGTATGCCTGCACCTATTTCTTGCTTTTATTACCCTTCTGTCCACCCTCTTTCCTGCTTCTCATTCGACACAAGTCGCCATCGTTCGTAGCTATACCACTGAATACCTACCACAGTTGGAACGACTAACTTTAAACATAACCATTATCACTGTCCCGCCCTTTGGAATACCCTGTGATACAAGTTGAACGCGGCAGCGGGGTTTATTGTATTATTTATCATGTTTAGGGGGAAATAAATTTGTAAAAAGTGTTGAGGGATGGTTATTAGTCTTCAAATGTACTGAATGTTAGTTGATTTGGAGTCTCTCCCATTATTTTCTAAATATAAAGTCATTGGAAAACAAAGTTGTGCAACATTCCTTCAGTGACATGTTTTTGTGTTGCGGCTTTAATGACACACACAAAACGAAAGTCGTTTTTGTATGTCTAAAGGAGTATTTCTCTAAATCTCTTCAATACTCCTAAAAAGTAGCCTCTCATACGAGTGGTACTTATATTCAAATATAAACCGCAAGAGTTAACTTGAGACCCGAGCGGCACCTCAGTCCCGACCCGGACCCCTGCAATGTTACCGCTCCCGCCATTTAGCGAAGTGTTAAGTTAACTCTTGCGGATTGTATGTATTTCACCAGCAGTTCCAAAACTTCAAAAAACCCAACGACCCTGTATGCTAAATTTCCAAAGAAAAACTCAAGAACTCGCTCCCCGAACTCATTCCTTCACGTTCAGAACGTATTGTCACATCATAAAAAAGAAGTTGGCACATTAAGACCAGCTCGCGGCTGTGGAGGCCGAAAGACAAAGGTTTTTTTTTTTAGACTTGGGCCAAACTTTTCGAAGTCATTTCTTTAGGCGAAGATTTTTCTACGACGTCCCACGCCGTTTATTGCTTAAAATAAGTAATTTGAGAGGACGAATCTGCATAATGTTGCCGGTAGAAAAAACAACTTGTTTTTTTTTTCTCCGAAGTTTAATGTAAACAGTTGGTCTGGGAATCAAGTTTTATCGCTGTGTGTGATGTAGCAACGTGTTGTATGTTGATGTTGTGTTTTTATGGAATCAAGGTTTTTTTTGTTTACCCCCTTCGTTCTACAATAATTACATAGAATACTTACAGTGCGGTCGACGAGAGAATGCGTTCTTGACAACAGTTTCATACAAACGAATACTTGTTTTGCGAATTTGATGTTTTTTAGCTTCTACAATTGTTGCACTGACAGCAACGCATTATCTTTATGGTGGCCGTACTGTGGTAATAATAAAAGAGTCCTTATTTTTGCCATAGAAAACTTTCATTATACTGAAAATACACAAGCATTCTTAACAAATGTTTAAAAATATATTGAAGAAAGAACATAATTGTTTATTTAGGTCTAAAAGGTAATTTATTTTTTATAGCATCAAGAAAAGATCCCTATTAACGTAATGATAATTTTAAAAAAAAAACACGAACCGCTCCCATCATTATACAACAGAGAGAGCTTCCTAAAGCAAATTACACTTGACAATTTTAATTCATCACTTGAAACGTCCGTCTGAGTCCTAAGTGCGAATAAGTCCTTAAATTAAAAATCGTCGAGTGTGCTCTGCCCTTAATAAAGTTGACCTTTTATTTGAAAGAAGAGGGTCCAATGATTTTAATTTATGCCGGTCCAAATTGTCAGGAATGGCCAAAAAGATTAAGAGTTGACTGACGATTATTTTTGGTTGGAATAAATTAGTCAAGAGAAGTGTTGCCTTGCCTTTTTCGTCACGAGTTCCAAGGTTATTCGTTGAAGTTCTGGATTTTGTAACTTTCAAGGCGAAATCTTTCGTTAAAAAACTATAGCCTCGCCCAAATTCATCTACGTAATCGGTGAACCTCAGGGTGTACATTTCTACGTAGTTTTTCATCATATTCGTCAGTATTTTAGTCAGGGTGAGTAGCATTAGGCTATAATTTTCCCACTACTGGGACACAGGTCTCCTGTCTAAGAGTGGGCTGTAATCAACCACCGGCTCAGTGCGGGTTGGTACATGTCACATGTCTTCGAATTTTTGGTTCTAGGACATGCCAGTTTCGTCACGATGTTTCCTTCACCGTTTTGAGAGCAGTGGTGATGGAATTATATACACAAGGTAAAGCGCCTGGCTGGGTTCGAACCTACGACATACAACTCGTAAATCAGGGGCATCCACTGTTCTCAGTGTGAGTGAGGGCTAGAAATAATAAATCCCGTGCCGATCTATCTTGGCTGTGAAGGGCCTAATAACAAAATTACAAAGCATTTTTTTTTTAATTTAAAATGGAACATTTACTTCACCTTTTAATTTATTTTATATGAGAAAAGAAACACCTTATTTTACCGTTTAAAGTTCACGACCCCCAAGAGACAAAGGGATGGGTCATATATACATATTACTCTTATTGCCTTTATTGGCACCGTAATGCGTACATAAATAAATATATTTTGTATTTGTCTCATTTTTTATCCCTTCTGCCGTGTGCATTGCCCCTTATCGATGTAATAAAGTGATAAAAATAGATATATGGGAAGAATCTCCATTCTTATTTTGGGTGTCGAAGGGAGTAATATATTATTAAGCTATGAAAATTTTGGGGGAAATCCATTGTTATGATGTTTGAAGTAAACGATATGCAAACGATTTCCTTCGAAGAAAATTCCTAAATGATGCAGATACCTAGGATTAGTTTACAGAGATATGTGTTGTAAATTCAATGCAATTGGTTTTATTTGATAATCCCTTTTTTTTTTTGATTTGATGTATAGGAAATCTGATTAACTCTTCCGGATACAACAGGCGAGATGCTATGTTATTCTTCTTCTTTCGAAAGTCAAATTACTGACGACTGAAAGAGAGAAATCGGTGTGTAATTATTCATCTGATATAATACGATGATTTAAGGGGGTTACTCTTTATCTACGTTTCTAATTACCCATAACAAAGCCCCTACAAAACGAATAAAAGGCACAATACAAACTGCAACTTATACTCTCCAATCGCAAGCGACTAATAAGCGATAACGAAATACAATAAAGACTGGAACCAGAATAAACTATCGAAATAACTGTTCTTAACTTAATAGACGCGTAACAAGACAAACAAATCAGCCCGGGACCGTTTGTAGATATCTCTCAACTTTGCCCGGAGTAGCGCGGGACTCGTTAATCCCTAGCCCGTAGTCCGGTGGAGTTATAGTGATGGGGTAATGTTCAAATAATTTTCGATAGTACAGTTTGATAGTGGATTGTTATGAATTAATTTTGTCGGTGGCCAGCATTATTGTAAAATTTTATTTTTGGCTCATTATCTCTGTGAAACTCTTCATGAGTGTCGTTACTTTAACTTTTTAACACTCTGCAGGAGATTAGGAAGTTAAAACGTTGTCTAATTTTGTTTTAGTTATGTGAACAATTAAGGTTAGGATAGGTTTACTGAAAGGACGAAGACTTGCCACTCCCTAACGAATTCCTTAGTCCAATACGGAACAATAACTAAGCACGATAAAATACTCAAGACAACGCAAAGTCACTCCATTTTGCTCACGAGTCAAATTTTACCACAATTTTTCAAACACAGTCTTAACCAATTCATAAATCAAACTTGCTACTCAAATTATCGACCAATACCATAGTCCTTAGTCACAAACGCCATTCGATCACAATCGACTGTCAGCTATCTCGACATCTGTCCCGCCACGTCACTACCCTACCCCGGGACAGCAAACAATACGAGCGGCAATTAATACAGCCATTATACTAACGAGCGCCCCACTATCCCGGATCGGGCGATTAGACAACGGGAAAAACTTGAGAGTTCTCCGCACTACGGAAAATGGTTGATGGTGGATGCTGGTTTGTGTTTGTTGGATTGAGTACCTTTGGCTACGTTTACGGTCAAGTTAACTTGAATGGTGGGTTGGTATAGGAATTAATTTTGGGAGGCCAAGATGCAATGGATGAGTGGGACTGAACATCATAAGTGTTTATTGTTCCGAATTGTAGATACCTAAGTAAGTATTCTCCATTTATCTTTTAAATAGATTATTTTATATTTTGTTGCAGACTGTCGATTTGTCGACCATTTTCTATGTTGTTAAGTACTTGGTACTTGTTGACCTATACGGGAGTTTCTTGCCGGCTTTTCTGCATAGGAAACGACCAATTGGAACCGTGTACCTAGCTTCTGACGTTTCATAAGCAACCATGTAGGTTTATGTGAAACGTAACATTTTGATTTGATTTTTATCTCAGGCGTAAGGAAAGCACACAGCGTTTCTGTCAAATTGTTTTTCTAAAGCCACTCCAAAAATAGGTAAGCACTAGTTTGACTAAGCTACACAAGGCGTATTTTGAATAGGTACCTACCTAAGCTGATTTATTTCTTAATACTGTATTTTTGTATGTGGTGAGTGTCACTCACTAACAAAAATGACTTCCGCGTTCAAAAGGGCTGTCAGCCTTGATCAAAACATTCTTCAATTTTCATTTCACCGAAGCAACAACGTGTTTAATAATAATTGTGAAATACTGTTAGAACCCTATAAAACGTTATTTTTAAAAAAGTCAGCAGCTCGTTAAAAAACAGGTTACGTTATTTATTCTAAGATCGGTCGAGACCAGCCAAGACTAAAGAACAAATGAGGCGAGTTTAAAAGTAAAATACCTACGCTTTGAGCGAACAAGCTCGCCCGCCAAGCCTTTGCCTCGTAATTAACGGTACTATAATTAAAATACCATTCGTTCGACTTTGAAAAAAGAAGTCTAATCTCCAGCATATTCGTCTGGATGCCAAGCGAAGTCTCTCAGGAGAATATGTTAATATTTTTTTAATTTTACAAGGAGGAAACGTTTGCAAGCGGAAAGTTAAATTTTATTAAAGCTGTCTGTCGATTTTGCGTCTGCGATGTTTTTTTAAGAAAAGAATGTTACGGTTGTGTGATATTATATATGATTTATATTATAAGTGATAGTTCGAATTCAGTGTTTTTCTTCGTGTAAGAGTGCAGAGTGAATTATAAATGGTATTCAGGAACAGGAAAGTGATAAAAAAAACGAGCACGTGTTCACGTGACGTTCCATCATCGCTCTAATAAAACGGTGATGGTGTGAATACTGCAACAAAACAGTCTCGGGTACAAACAAAACAGTATTTTTGTAACGTAAGACCAAAGTGTTTTGACTAAATCTGTGCACAGCCCTAATAGTATGATTAACCGATGCTGTTAATATAAGGCTGCGCAAAGGTAGCTCGCAAAGGCAGCCCACAAAATTAAAATTTACTTACGTCTTTTGCAACTTGCAGGTCAGTGTCAGGTTGTATATTGATTAAAATATGATTCGCGACCGTAACAAATATGTATCTACCTATTTATAGAATTGAAAACCTAAAACCATCGAGCCGTTTTTGAATTTCAAAGCATATTCCAACAAAGTTAAAGTTCTAATTACCAAAAACTGACGTCAAACCTGAGTCAAGTTGGAAATTTTGTATTAAGAACTCTTCTAAAATCATATAAATGTCATTCACATCGCATACCAAGTTCGATACCAACATCCTTATTATTTTCCTCTCTCACCATTATATACTTCCAAGAGATCCCCCCCTACATTCATTACTTCAAAAATCAACACGAGATGCCAATTAATTGTAATAAGCTTTTCGTCTTTGAAACGCGTATAATCACGCTCGCGCATTAAGGGGTGTGCTTGTGAAACAGGGGGTCGTTCCCCTTCGGATCACGAAGAAATGATCATAAAAAACCACCCTTAAGTTCGCGTTGAAGAGACTTATTAGAGAAGTGCTTAATAGTACGTAAATATGGGTTTTCACGGGGTGAAATTTGGAATGGTAACGTGCGTAGCTATTGCGCAAAACTTTGTATGCAATAATTTTTGTTATAGGATGTTATAGTATGTTTAGATATTTATAGGTACCTATTACGTCCGTGGAGTATTGCTTACTAATTTAATTTGACTTTGTAAATGTGAACTCACAAGTACAGGGTAAAATTTAACTGATACCTATACGTACGGAGTAGTAGTCTGACCTCCACAACCCAGTTACCCCTAGTAAGATACCCTCGGTAAGACTGATTGTCAGACTTTCGGGCTTCTGACGACGTAGAAGATCTACGAATGACAGCCGGGACCACCGTGCACCAGCTTATCGTGCTTTCCCGAGTCACGGAGTGCTCATATTTGCTCTACTTTTCTTAACATCAGCGTGTTCGCCTTTATCTAGTTCACTCTGTGTTTCCAAAAGCAAGGTCTAAAGGGATTTAATGAAATTTAATTTTGCTGAGATTTTTCTTTTTCCTCGCCAATAAACTTTACGACCGGAAATTTACGGGTAAGCAAATGTTTAGAAATCGCTCCGTTGAATAATTTTCTTATAATTACTTCATTTTTTAATTACTTGTCTTTGCCGTTCTTAGCATTTTATACGAATTTATTGGTGGTGTATTGAATGGGGTTTGAATTTTGCTGGCGATTTTTAATTTTAAATAATTATAGAAAGGGCATGAAATGATTTTCTAATTCATGCAATAGAGAACTATTCGAGTGTCTCTTTCATGTGATAAATATGTATTATTATTATTATTGGCAAAACCAAGAATACTTTCACTCTATATTTTTTATTAAGTACCTAATTCTCACGTAAACTTACCCACGTCCACGCATATTCGCGCCACACTATATTCCGTGGCGCGACGCTCCCCGAGGACAATGGCGCTCGCGATTAATCCTTTACACAAACAACGCCACAATACTTGTAATTAATATCACCATTAACTAACGAGCGTCGATGTGGTAGTTACATATGTCTATTTATCTGTATTATTAGTATGTGTGTTAGGATGCCTACATACCTAAATATTAACAGGTGACATAATTATGTGGATAATTATGGTGATAAACATCACCATACAATCTCTACGGTACTACAGTAATACAATCTCTACACAGACGACTAGACGACATAGATTAGACAGGTGCAGTATAAGCATAAATATGCACACGCTTAGCAAAATTCGCTAATTTTCTTTTTAAAGTTGCTCAGTATAACCTACTATAATCCTACTAATAATAATATTATAAATGGGAAAGTTTGTGATAATGGATGGATGGATGTTTGTTACACTTTCACACAAAAACTACCGAACGGATTTAGATGAAACTTTACAGTAATATCCATACTAATATTATAAATTCGAAAGTAACTCTCTGTCTGTCTGTCTGTCCGTATGTTACCTTTTCACGCCTAAACCACGGTACTGAAATGGTTTACCAACAGTCGATTGATCCATGAACCGTTGGTCAACATTGTCTTTAAACCATTAACTTTTCATCCAAGAACCTTTCACCAACGAACGTTTCGCCAACATAACTCTAAGTCAGCGAATGCTTAATCAAAAGAATGTTTTGACCAATAACTTTTCACCCAAAGAACAATTGACCCATGTCAAATAGAACATAGGATGCAAGAGCGAGCGAAGCGAGCTCGGGACTAGGCACCCCGACTCGGACAGGTTAGGTTCAAAGGGGATGATGGCGGCTCAAGTGAGTGAGCAAAGCGAGCGAAGGGCACCCCGAGGTTACGTTTGGTTAGGTTACTTTAAACCCTTTTCACAGAAATAACCCCACGAAGCGGGGCTCCGTCGACTACGTCTTATTATTATTTTACTTTCACCTTTCCGTCTGTTGGCCTTGTTCTTTGGGTGAAAAGTTATTGGTCAAAACATTCTGTTGGTTAAGCATTCACTGACGTAGAGTAATGTTGGCGAAACGTTTGTGAGTGAAAGGTTCTTTGGATGAAAAGTTATTGGTTTAAAGATAATGTGGACCAACGGTTCATGGGCCAATCGACTGTTGGTAAGCTGTTACAGTTTCCTAAACCACTGAACGGATTTCAATAAAATTTGGCAGAGGGATAGATTGCATCCTGGGGAAGGACATAGATAGGATAGTTTATCGACATACCACGCGGGCGAAGCCGCGGGCGGAAGCTAGTAGCTTATACATCAGAATAACACATAAGTTAATTTTTATCACCATATTGTCACGGGATCGACACTTAAGCGGGTGAAACCGCGGGGTGCTGCTAGTTATATTATACATTTTAGTGCTCGTTACTGTACACCTCAGTAGCATTATTTGGAATACGAAAATGAGAAACTAGTATGATGACATTGATACCCAGACGTGCCAGCGACGCCATCTGCGAGAAAAGTTTTCAGTTTTCTGGAGTAAAAAGTACCCCATACATTTCCCGTGTACCATTTGCAACTAGACACCATAAATTCTGTCTATCAGAACACAGAAGCTACTATAAGCTTTAATAGCTTTTTTAAATAATAATAATAAGAGCAATAATTTTACCAATTTAAAAACTTATCGGTTTTTTTTAAATCAGGTTAAACGAAACTTTATCGGCGTTAACTACAATAACAACATATGTTGTTCCTACCCACCATTATATATACTCGACCATCCAGTCAACCTACCCAACGTCACCGTATAGGGACGATGACGTAATTGATTGGAAGTCGTCCGACCCCCGGGCGGCGCAGTCGAAAATTGATAAAGTTTCAAATGAAAACTCGCTCGCCGGAGCACAACTTTATATTGCCGAACTGATACATCATTCTAATTTAATTTCTGACTAAATTACTCGTTGTAAGTTGGTCAGCGTGTTTCTATTATGTGGCTTTTTGGAGTCTGATCAAAATAAGTTTTTCATCCTGGATTGGTTTACATTGACGAAACAGCGTGAGCGTATTACACCAATGAAACTGAACGTGATATGCATATCTAAACCTCGGTTCAAGAGCTGTCAGTTTCAATATTCCAAAAAAATCATGACGCTGGCAGCTCTTGAATGGAATTAAGATGTGCTGTTGATGAAATTCATCTTTAGTTACAAGATTTGCATCTTTTCGCGTTGCAAACCAAAATAAACACGTGAATTTCCTCAGAATGGCTGAACCATTAAAGTTTGGTTTTATTCGAAGCGATTGAACTGCATTGATCAGTAGAATCATGAAAAAAATCTCTATGCCATGCAGCTAGCGATAGTCATCATTATCGATATCGTTTTCCAGCTACCTAGACATGCTTTGAAAGTTTGTTTACCAGTCTATGTTCGTAATTTGAATGTAATCGTTAAATGTATAACATCTAGATTCAACATCCATTTAATAAAAAAGCCTATCTTTCGATATTGTTACAAAACCTTACAATTACAGCCACATGGAATCGAAATCCGTGGCAACAAATCCTTCGTTCATCTAGTTACATTAAAGTTTTCAGGGCCACGGTATAGGAAGTACCACACTAGTGATGCTAAACTGTTCCGGACATGGTGGGACATCCCGACATGGTAGGAGATTCGGGGTTATTGGCCCATCCCGGACATAATCTAAATAGACGCTACGGATATAATGCCTCAACATCCCCCTTGAGAGAACCTCTGGAGCAAACATTTTTATTATAATTTAAGTTAAAATTAAAACTGTATTTTATTCAACAAGAATATTAATTAAAACGCTATGTTTACTGTAACTAGCTTAAATAGTTTCTTAGGCATTACAGGACCTAAACGCAAAAAACGCAAGTTTTCATATTTTGCAATAAATTACCAGCGTTGTGTCATCGCGCTTCTCTTTCTTTTCTATGCAGTCCGACAGTGACCGCGCTATATGTCATGTAGTCCCGTTAATGACTTTGTGTAAACTGTTTACATCAGCTAGGGATTGAAATTGGAAGACTGGTTTACTGATATTGAGGTTGCAAGTAACTACTTCATAAATATAATCTTACTCAAATATTCCTTTACATTTTTCTTGATCCGGGAATCGAACTCAAAACCTCATACTCAGTAGTGTTTGCGACCACTAAACCAACAAGGCAGTCATCTATAACCTACTCGTATGTTGAAAATACGAAAATGTTCTAAAAAATAAATGTAATTCAATCCTACTTATATATTCAAAACCTTCAATCCCGCGAATTATATCGGTAAGTTCAACACTATTGCGTGGACTTTTCCCGGTTATTTTCGACCGGCCGAGCGATAGGAATAAAAGTTAAACAAATGGACGGCGTACCGGCAAGTTTTAATAAGATTCTTGCGAGCTTTAGTACAGAAACTGTTCGCTGCGGCCGCTCGTGTGTAGCTGCCCTGAATTGTGATACGTTTTTCTCTCTCCTTTTTATTATATTTCTCTTTCATGGCTTTTAATAACGCATTTTAAAGTTTCGCAATAATGTTCGTTGTAATAAAAATGCGAAAAATATTTAGCTTAAAGTGAGTTTAAAAGCGTAAATAGGTTACCGGATTTGAAAAGAGTTTTTTGTAAATCGCTTGAATTTGAGTCTTTATATTGACATTAGCTCGCGGCTTCGCCCGCGTGGATGTCGGTATAGAGTATGAGGAACAGGGTGTAAAGTTCACTCATCCTCCATAGAAAAGAGAGGATAGTCATTATATATCTGTATCTGTTATTTATCTGTGCTTATATTTATATGTAATTAGGTATATATTATATTCATAGTTTTAATAGGTTTATGCGTATCTTTTTATTTAAAATATTTATTCCTCAAATTTCATGATTGCACCTACCATTGTTTGTCTCTGCATCACCCAAAGGTTGACTGGTAGAAAATGCCCATGGCATTAAGTCCGCCTCTGTACATTTTTGTGCTTGAAGTATTAAATAAATAAATACTCCGACCAGACGGGTGTTGTGTCTGGCAGGAAACTGCCCATTGATTCATGTCGGGCCGTTGTATATAATGATGCAATATGCAAGATGGAGGATTTGGTATGACGTCAGTATGACGCGTACTCACATGTGGCGTTTGTAGATACCGCTACATCGGAAATGATCTCACAGAAACGTAACACTGGGACAAAAAGTAGTCCATGTCCTTCCCCAGGATGCCATGCCATCCATCTCCTCGCCAAATTTGATTGAAATCCGTTAAATGGTTTAGACGTGAAAACGAAACGTACAGGGTTACTTTCGTTTTTATAATATTAAGTATGGATATTGAAACTTGGATATAATTGAAATTTTAGTACCTAGAATATTTACAAAAATCAGTATCCCGTTTTCTTGTTTCCTTAAGCCAATCTCTTTCAAAAAGCCTATTCCAAAGTATCCTAAAAATACTGTAACCATTATTATAACCTTTGTCACCTTTAATTACTAGTTCACGTCCCTTGCGTATCATTCCCGGGACATTGGCGACTTTTTGCGAGCCAGGGCGCGTCAGCAAATCCTTGAGGAGACCACTCACTTAATCCCGGGGCGGGTTTACGAGGGTTGGGGTAAGGGAGATGGAACTAAGAAACTTTTCCTGCCACTTTGTACCCCGATTAGTGTTGCAAGGTGTCCCAATTTTTATCCGGTGTCCCGGGATTTCGATAACCCCTTTGGCTGTGGTGAATTATTATTGTGTCTGATTTTTTTGTGGTATGGTAGGTATTCAGATTGTTATAGTGGCATCTGTCTCTTTTTTCAATTTAACTTTCTGATAGTCGTTTTGGAGTTGTTAAAATGATTGTAAATTAAATTATCTATTTCAATTTTCATCAATACATTGCTTATTGTAACTTGTTTTGCATATATAAGTAGATAAACTGTCCTGTTTATATTGATTAAAATGCTCAGCATCAGCTGTTTACATTCATCAGCATGGACAACAATTGCTCAGCAGTACAAGGCCCGACCCCAAATTAAATTGATCCCGGGAATTCTACCTGGCATTTGACAACACTATCCCGCGACCTGTGAACAATGTCCGATGAGGTGACGTTTTTATAAGATCCCGGCGGATATCTGCTCTTTATTTTTTCCGACACTTTCGTTCTGATTGTGTCGGGAACTTACGAGCTCAGAATTATTATGATTTTCATTATACTTTTGTGGCATTTAACAGTCGATTGTAGATTTTTTTGAGTGACTTAATTCTTGTTATTTGTTATGGGTTGTAATGTTATCTCTTTAGCGGCTGTCATTTCAGTGAGCTAAGTCCTAAGTTTTTGAGGCCGTTATCCTAATTCAGATTTTTGTTTTTTGTAAATAAAAAGTTCTATAATTTTTGTAATAATATTTCGCTATTCTGATTCAAGGATAATAAAGTTGTTTGCTTTTTGTCTGTAACTACTGCGTAACATCATTTATCTCACGCAAAAGAATTTACTGAAATTATTATAACCGTGTACCCTTGCTCTAAGGGCTGATTTTTCCAACGTCAGATAACTTTATCGGAGGAATTATTTTGAATTTTTGACAGTTTTTGTATAGCAGAACTGTCAGACGTCAAATTTATTCCACGAATAAAAATTATCGGTCGATTGAAAAAACAACTAAGTAGTATAATTCGGATTATGTTAACCTAAAACTAGATAAGTATTAATTCTCAAATGGATTTTACGTCACCCAAATTATATCACAAACAATAAACTGTGTAATAAAACTATTTATACACCAAGTAATTTTATAATTAATTTAGGTATATTTCTATGCAAAATAAGTATTCTATACCATCCTATTCTCCACATGACATCACTATTTATTTAGTATTCTAATGTTTACAATTAAACTAATAGGTTACCTTAATTTACTGTAGATCTCAAACAATTCTATGCCAAAGTATATTTTAACGGACACAGCCACTCGGGACGTCCGACTACCATCAACGCCCGAACAAGAGTGTTCTTCGTCGCGTCATTCTACATTTCGAATCATTCGGTGTTGCCAGTAGGTACAATCAAATTTTTTTGCACTAATTTTTAAAATATATTAAACACTAATAACTGCTTAAAATTATATTGCCAGTAAAATATATATGTACCTACCTATCCCAATAAATCCAACAATTCCTTATTAATAATTTAAACCCAACACGGATTATTCGGGATTTAATTTTTTTTTTGTGTTTTTTATTTATTTATTTCATCAAACAATTTATAATTATTGTGTTCGAATTTTCCAAAATATTTACATTTCAAATCATAATAGAAGCAATAATGAAATTTAAAGCAAACAAAAATAATTTAAAAAATATTACTATGTCATCAATCAAAAACCGTTTACATGTCAAACCATAAAAAGCACAAAAACAACCATGTCTAATCCATTTTACGTAAATCAACTGAGAATTAAATGTCAATTATATTACTGTTTACATGTCCAACCTTACAAAGCTCAAACACAACCTAGGTATAAAAGTTTTTGTCACAGCGCCGGAAGCAACTAAAAAAAATCACACCAAATTAGAATATTTTATCTAGATTTACTCTTATAAGCACCTACCCGAGCCACCCGAGACGACCTACCCGATTTTTAAGCTACGCCAGCAAGAGTTATCCTTAAAATATTTTCCTCACTTTGAAAATATCCTGAAAGTAAATAAAAAGATTAACTCCAAAGTTAACCCACTTCAACAGTTAATTTCATCACAGTCTAGACTTAAAACTAGGTACAAATTCTAGCCAAAAATAACCGTTTTTCTCTGTTGAAAAACTTGAAAATATCTCAACGCTTATGATCGTTTATATTAAATTCTTTAAGTAAAATACTTAATTAATCGAACTTCTTACGAACTCCAATAACTAACTTTTAATTATTTGTTCTGTTGTTCTTTACGAGTTCTAAGTTTGTTACTCGAGATTTTTACGAGTAATTAAAATGTATGAATATTATTTAAAGGCGGGGAGAGGCCATTAAGAATTGTTGGTGGTTGTTAAGATTTTTTTATATAGGCTAAGTTAAGTATTAATAGTGAAAAATTGTTCTTCGGGTTTTAGGAGCTTGAAAAATGTCTTTTGTAATGTAAGCAGGATCATAGAGTTTATACTGAATGTTCATGATTATTTTGTTTTTTCTCACGAAAGCAAGTTATTCCAAGTTAACAGCTGATTTTGAGATGTTATAGTGTATCGGTGATGGAAAAGATCGTGAGGAATACCGGCAAGTCCAAGATCCAAAAAATGTCACGCGATGTCCACCCACCTGCACTGTTCCTGCGTGGAGGATTATGCCCCACTCTCCCTCACCGAGAGGAGACCTGTGTACCTGCAGTAGGAATATTATAGACTGATTTTATAGAACCAAACAGATGAAATCTAACATCCTTTCTACTAGCAGTAAGCCAAAACAGCTATACCAAGCACACAATACACATAATACATACTGCAGATAAAAACAAAAAATAAAGATCAAATAAAAAGTGTAAAGTCCGATGTAAGAAATTAGCAGGAAAGTATGCCTCACGGCTGCGCCAAAAAGGCCCAGTTCAGTAAAAATGCCAGACAACTAGTGCCTGACGCTGGTTACATGAACTAAACTAAAAATGAAGCCATTTTCGACCGTAACGACGACACAGCTCCACAAATTCTATAAAACTCAACCAGCTAGTAATACAAGTTAGATAATTTTATACCGAATCAGACCAAACGAAGTGCATTAACGTTAAGCCGTATGCACATCCACTAACGAGCTGGCCGGGCTTAACCGAATCTAACTTTAAATGATATTATAACGACATGGTGTAACTGTGCTGTATTTCTAAATCGCTTGGAATGCACCTCTCTTATACTAAGGGACGTAAAGCTGCGGTTACATGGACAACTTTTTTAGCAATTGTTGCTCAACAGTTGCGGGGAGGTGGAGCAGTCTCGATAAATTCTTGAAAATTTCTTCAGTTGTTCCGGCAATACTTGATCTAACTCTACTCCATCAGTTTGCCTTGGCTAACCTGGAAGTCTTGAAACAGATTCCGGACTCTGGTTGGCCGAAGCGAAGTTAATCGGTGCTGTTCCAAAAACAAGGGGGGTACTGGGGTACTTAACAACGTATCCAGCGCGTCCTGTAGTCAACACAGTACAGACACTGATAATCGCTACTGAAGGTGTCAAGCTTTATTAAGTTGTTCCACAACGCGCATTGTGTTGCGGCGGTGCAGTCAATTGTCGCCTAATTCTTGAGACATAATTTTTGAGCAATATTGCCCGAACAGTTGGTCAGTTGGTTGTTGTTGTTGTGGTTGGTTGTTGTTGTTTGTTGGTAAGTGGTCCGTGTATGCGTGCCTTTACACTGTGGGACGTAATACTCAAAGACATATGGGCGTAGTTTGCGGGCGCTGCCGTCGCGTTTGGCAGAAGTTTGCAAATAATTTTGCGTTTATTGTAAACAGGTATGTGTGAACTTTGTGCAGTAAGAATTTGAATGGAAAGTTTTAAAAGTTGTCTTTTAGAATGTTATGTAGTTTTGTTTGCAATAAAGGATTTTATTGTGTTTTCAAAGCAAAAATGGGACACTATACTTTAAATGCTGCTTTGTCTTTCGTTAGGTACCTTTTTTTTTTTTTTTTTTTAAGGATGGGAAATCATCCAATGACCCCTCCCGCTCTGGGTGGAGCGGAAGGGAGTGTCAGACTCTTACTGACTAAAACCCATCCGTGTTCCTTCCTTAGCCCTTTATGTTCCGGGGCAGCGGTAACCCTTTCGGACAATCCCGCTGCCCCGGCAGGCTTCGGCCCTAACGGGCCCCTCTATGTCTGCTGACATCTCTTTGAGGCGCGCGTGGAACACATACGCGCCGTCCGGCACGGGCCTGGTCCTGATCGGACGGCGAGCTACCCATTACTCGCCGTCCGCAGGCCCGCGCCTACGGTGGCCGGGAGTCGTCACGCGGCTCCCGACGCCCGGAGCGTCTACCGCGGCGGCTGGGACGGGCAGCCCTCTCGGCTCTCTCCCTCTCCCATCCCGCCACCTCCTTCGCTAGCATGACTGCTTCGCAGAAGGAGGTGACTGCCTCCCACTCCCTCTCGCCCCGGACCATGGCTTGGACCAGGGCCGGGCGCGAGAGGTCGCCGCCGCTGCCGATCGCCTCTACGAGGACACGGCGGTGCTCTGCCCAAGCGGGACAGACCTCCACCGTGTGCACCACCGTGTCCTCTGGGCGATCCTCGCAGTGGTGACACCCGGGCGTTTCCTCCCGCCTGATTATGTGCAGGAACCTCCCGAAACATCCGTGTCCGGTGAGGACCTGCGTCAGGCGGTAGGTGAGGGCGCCGTGACGCCTCTCTAGCCACTCCTCAAAGAGGGGCCTTACCGCCGCTATCGCGGCGTGCCCTTTCGTTAGGTACCTTTATTTTAGTTCTAAAGTCGTCGTTCAGCTTAAAACTGTCGTGCTTTTGTATCTACAATCCACTAAAACACAGAATATTTTCTATGTTTTGAACCAAAAGAAACCAAAAAGTAGTCACTAAGCAAGCAAAACGTATACACCATCCACATTTAAATACCCGTATATCGCTAACCACTGTCGAACCAACACCGCACTATATCGGGGTTATTCCCGCTCTAAGTCCCGTCTATACATTGCGGCATGGCCGCCCATATTTCTCTCCCGTACATTTTCACAGGCAGTCTTCCAAGCCGCAGAGGAGCCGGCAGGTGTTATAGCAGAAATTGTTTCTACCCTCCGAATGTAAATATTAGTTAATTAACTGTAAACCAAGTCGGTCGCCCCGGCCCCGTTCACTTGTTTAACTTGGGATTCAAGTTTAAAAACCAAATATGGCTGGAGCCTGTTTACAGAGGCATTGCTTTTAAGAAATGTTGGTTCGGACTTTGTGACTGTTTTGAGAGTCAAAGAAGATGATTTTTGTGGTTGTTATTAGTGTTTTTGAAAATTAAACATTTTTAAATTGAAATTGTGTGGCTTTGAATATGAGACTAGCTTCTGCCCAAGATTCATCCGCGTAAAATTTTTGCCCTCGAGCCCTTTGTTCTTAAGTAACTTTTTAGACCTTTGTATCCTGCTTACGCGTATGAATTTTATTATAATCGGTTCATTTATTTCGAAAAACAAGGGTTTGAAAGTTTATATGAAATGCCGTACGTCGTAAACGCTCTATTAATACCTTGTTAATATTAAACGTTAAAGCCATGAAGTTAGCTTACAAACATACCCTTCTTATCCTTTCATCATCCAAAAACAGGTGTTGCTAAGCAAAACGTCAACCCACTCGCTGTACTCATTAATATCAGAGTTGTATATAAAATATAACTTATTCTCATTTTGCCCTTTAGCATTCATATTTCCTGAAGGATATCTCGCGAGGCATCGTCCACAAAGTTATTATGTTTCAAAGACTTCGCTCCAAGTTACTATTCAATCCTAAAAGTATATTCAGTTCGGAGAAGCTCGTGATTTTATCTCCTGTACTTTATTTGAATGTCAAATGATTTTTTTCTTCACTCTTTTCCGCTTTTCTGGTAAAATTGATGCTTGTGTAAAATCCTGGAAAGGCTATGATGGGAAGATTGTTTGTCATTATTGAGCATAAATTTTTAGGGGATTGAATATTTTTAGATGGTGCATACATACCTGTCCACCATTTTATTTTATTTTTTCAATATAGCGGCCACGCATGGGTCCTATATAAATCGATAGCCGACATCAATGCAAACAGACAACATAAAAGGACCGTGACACGTTCCATGCGTGGCCGCCATAATGAAACAAAAAACAAAATGGCGGACAGATAGGTATGCCACGGACCTTCAAAGCCCTTTCTGTCTGCTGTTTTGGGTACACATTATCTAGGCCACTGTCTGGCACCAGTAGTCTACAAAATTTCCACATCAAATAAATTGTCTATTAAAAAAAAAGTCGAATATAATCATCATCTCAAGGATCAGTCAGCTAGAAAATGCCGGCACCGTCTCCAGTTTCAAAATATTGACCAAAAAAAAGTGTTTTAGAAGAGCTACTTACAGAAATAAACATCATTTAATTTCACGTAAATACCAATATGCGTGTTCTAATTACTGTATTATATAGATATACACTACATCTTAACATACAGATACGTATCATCAAACACCTACCCAACATTATCGATCATATTGCTGTTAATTACACCCCAATTTCTTTCAGCACATGTAGTAAGCATGACGAACATTTTACGTTCAAAAAAACATACAAATCACCATAAACATAAAGTTGTGACACAGTACTAATAGGTACCAATTATTTTCTCTCGCTATGAATAACGCGATTCAGGAATCTTGGCAATTTGTGTCCCATAATTGGGTGTCGAGCAATCAATGCATGAAATAATTTGTGCTGAAAGGCGTTGAGGCGTGAAGAGGGGGGGTTGAAGCTTATGTACGTACATGTACAGCGTGTATCAGAAATTTTAGGTCATATTTAAAGGAAAAAGAAAAGAAGAGTATTTTTTTTCTTTTTTTGGGACATGCACAGGAAATACAAACAGTGAAAATGGAGTATTTAAAACTAACCATAACAAAATAACATTAAAAATAAAAAAAAATAAAATAAGAAGTAAAAAAAGACCTCTGCGAGGCCAAAAAGGCCCCTACCTCAACATGAAAAGGTCTAAGGTCTTAGGGTGTGGTTCAGACCATCGAACTGAACAATTTTCTCAATGGGACCAACATCGTTATAGCGAAAAACTTATAAGCTATCCCAAACATTTAAGTTGAGTAGATATTAAAATTCTTTATGAAACTGCTGATATCTTCTTAAAAGTTTCGAAACTTATATTTTTTATTTAGAATTTATAAAAAATGATTGAGAAATAAAAATAATACAGACAATTGATGATGATGAATGAATGACAGTTGATATCTTTTTCTTAAATAATGACTCACATTTTTCAAGTTTTTTTATGGGACGGCTGATAATTTTTTCGCGATTACGAAGTTGGTCCCATGGAGAAAGTTGTTCAGTTTGATGGTTTGATGGTCATATTTAATGGTGTGGCCCTTAAATATGACCACACCTTTCTGATACATGCTGTAGATAGCGACACTAATCTATGTATGTACTGATTTATGTACTTGTGTATAGTGGATTAGTAAATACTATGTTAATACTAAAACCGTTGCGCTCGGTGACTTGTTAAAGAGAAATCTATGTAGCAACCAACGGTGCTGTAGAAAATTACTTATATATCAGAAATTTGCTCTAGGAAAGCTTTTTAGTTAAATAGGTAATCATTACAAGGAGCTTTTAGATTACTTTTGAACCTAAATCTTTCCTTGTAACTTTTCTTTATAACTGTTATACAGTATGGAAACCACATATTATATGCAATAAATTATACCACATACTTGTTATGGACTTCTTTGACGATAAACAAAAAATTTACGAAATCGGTCGCGAAAAAAATCTGCTTTTCCATACATTGATATTTTTTCGCGACCGATTTTATTCATTTCGTTCGTCAGAAAAGTCAATAACAAGTAGGTATGTGGTGATGGAACTGGCATGTACAATTGTATAAAAGTCCCTAATAATTAATAAAGAGTAAAAATAAAGTAAGTATAATTTATTGCATAAATGTGGTATATATTTATGTATTGTCGTATTTAGTGACTGTATTTTATCCGTCATATTATAATACTAGCTTCGGCTCGTGACTTCGTCCGCGTGTTTAACCATAAAACTTGTCTATCCTCTATCTTCTTGTTAGCGTTTTGATGGCAAAACGTTCAAACATCTTTGACCCAAAAACGCAGTCATAAAAGGTGTGCATAGGTGACAGGGCATGCGGCGCAGGATGGAAGGTGGGCCATTGTCTGTGAGGAGTTGCCGCATATTCACTTGAGATCTGAGCCGTCCGTGAACCCCATCTGACTATCATGTAGAACTCGGAATTAGTGTTGCTCTCTATCAGTGAAAGTATTTTTGTAATTGAACCAGTATTTCCAGAGATTACATGTTACAAACAAACAATTTTACCTTTTCATACTATTATTAGTTTAGCTTAAAATTACCAATAAGCTTACACTCGGAAATCAAATCGAACTCTTACCGTCAAAAATCACCAAACTAAAATATTCAACATAATTGAAAGCGCAGATATTACAATTTATGGAGTAATAAATTTACGTAGTGCACCGTACCGTTGAATCATCAGGCGAGACAATAATTTTGTAAAACGTCCATTTTGTCGATAACTTATTAACATTTAATATGTTTATATCGATGAAGCCATAATTTAGTGGTGATTGACGATTATCAATATTATCCGTTATGTTCAATCGATTATTTATACTATATATTCTTAGTTTCGGGTAAGTTAAATTTAGGCTCAACTAGCTCGGATTTAGAGAACTGAATCTCTCCCAACTTTAAAACAGCCCATAGTTCCAGTTCAGCGTTTTTATAATTTTTTTTACAGTAGGTACATTATTATCGGGCAGAAAAAAAAACAACCTGTATAAATAAGTTTATTATACAGTAGATACAATATTATCTGGCAGATACAACCGTTTTTTTTGTAAACAGGCACGGGAATGAGGTTTTAAACTAAGCAAAGCTAATCCAGCTGCCAACTAGACTAACTTTGATTGCAATTAATCGTTTAGTTTTCACTTAAATATGATTAAATAGAAGAACTCCAAATATTAATTGGCATATTCCAATTATATTTCAACCCCTTGCTGTGAACCATTTACTAGCTAACGAAACTTCGAACTTCATGCCTTGTTTAGCATAATTCATAATTGTTTCACCCATTTTAATTTGTTTGCTAATGTTTACACGCAGTTTAAACATGAATTTGAAATAATTTAAAAATAAAAAGTTATTCAATTGATATGAAAGTAATGACTTTTTGGCACCCCTGTCTCTTTGTCACTAAAAGTCATTGATTCGACACTGTTAACTTAGGGCATCATACCTATTTCAAAAATCCTTTACGTACTTTTTTTATCTATAATAATATCTAAATCAGAAGTATTTTATGACAGCCTTTGCTTTTACATGGTAGCCGCTTAAAATATATTTTAGTAACATTAACAGCCGCACGGGTCGATACATCACATAAGCTACGCTTGCCGCGGTTGGTACGTGGATGGGTGACCATCTTTACATACCAAGACCTCTCCGTGCTTCGGAAAGCACGTTAATCCGTTGGTCCCGGCTGTCATTCGTGGATCTTTGATTATTGTTACGGGTAGTCAGAAGCCCGAAAGTCTTACAACCAGTCTTGCCAAGGTATTACCCAGTAACAGGGTTGTGGAGGTCAGATAGGCAGTCGCTCCGTGTAAAATACTGCATTCGGTGCATCCGGTTAGACTGGAAGCCGACCCCAACATAGTTAGGAAAAGGCTAGGCATATAGGCTAGGCATATATATATGACATATTGGTACAATACCTATGTAACATAATTAACGCAATACCTCATACACCTAATTAGATTATTCAGTTAAAAGCATAACACAATGACCAAAACTTTTCTTTTAAAGGTAACTATTTTCATTAAGAAAATCTTGTCGATTTTAGCATTACTTTATGCATTTAAAATTGAGTCTTATTAGCTTGAAATAAGATTTAATTTTCTTTGACTCAGTACGGCAAAATCCATAACCTAAATTTAAAGTTACTACAATCGATTCAGTTGTCAGTTATGAACCAACAACTTTCAAGACTTGCGTTTATTCAGTTATACAACGTATTATACTCACGCCTGCTTCTTACGGGGTTAGGCAGGAACTTCAGAACGCCACCTGCTACGATCCTTACATACTCCTTTTACCTCGTTTACGTTCATACACGCACGCCGGTTGCGAGTACTGACCTTTCTGAAGAACATCACCAATAAAGTCACTATAATGTCCTCGTAGGGGCGTCCCGTCCTGGCATTTCCACTCACATCTGCCTTGTAAACCCCATGTTTCCCCGTGTTGCCTTGTCTTTTTGTTAACCTAGTAACATATGAAACAAAAAAACTAGAAAACATTATTATCTTCGTAATGTTTCTAGCTACGTAGGTACGGTACACCAGCTTTCTTTCATAATTTTTATCTCAAGAAAAAAACATAAATTAATGAAAGTATAAATAGGAGTATCATAAACGTTGCAGAGCTAAATGCAGAGGTTCCTTGCCGCATTCACGACAGATTCAATCAAGCCCTCGGCTTTTCTATATTAACATTATATCCGTGTACGTCGGTGGCAGGAAAACATTGCGGGTAGGAAATCACGTTTCCTACCGCTCGCTGTGCCGATCAACAGGCGACACAGAAGTTCTAGTTTTGGTCAGGTAGTGCTAATAGTCAAGTGAACAGGCAGTGAAAGACTGCACAAGCAAATGCTGCATTTTCAGAAACTTACGACATGTTATTCCTAAGTGTCAGTATAGCCTTCATAGGCTCTGCTAGCTACTGTGCTAGTCTCGATCCCCGTGGGAATATCGGGATGAAAAGTATCCTATGTCCTAATCTAGGTTATGGTCTACCATGTGCCAAATTTCATACAAATTCGTTCAGCTGTTTTAGCGTGAAAGCGTAACAAACATACAAAAAATCAAATCTTTTCTCTTTTTTTTGTTTTAATACTAGTTGATATCTTTACTTTTCAATGAGATCATCACTAGTTATACAGTATTTATGGGGAACAGGGGCGTTGGCCATTGGCTAAAACTTGAAATTATTAGTGTCGAAAAACTGTTTTCTTTTTGTTTTATCATTTTTAGACTTTGATACGTATCACGTCTGTGAAGTTACGCCAGTCAATTTGATTTGACCTTGAACCTATAAGTGCGAGCACATATCGAAGTCGTTGTACTTCTGCAGCATCTTACTTAGTGTGTGTACTTCCTTTACCTCCGTTGTGAGTGTACCGCGAAAGGTCGACGGGGTCCCCCCCTAATTCACTGAGTAATTGCCGAGGCGACACGACGTGCGATGGGCTGACTCATGTTCCGGTATCTACAGGTGTGCTTTAAGGAGTACACCACAAAGCTTCCTTTTAGATACAGAACATTTTCTAAAAAACACATCTGAAATTATACAATAGATAAAAAATTTACAAGAAAAAATTGTCGTAATGAATTTTTGATGATGACTACGTTAAGGCTGGGCTTTACCGTTGCTCGAGTGCAGTGCGTACAGCGAGTACTTGTTATGTAATAGGTGAGTCGTATGTCGTAGAAACACTGTTGTGTAACACCTTATACACCCCGGAACCCTGTATAGATTTATGAAACGTCACGTGAAATGTAACAGAAATGAGCCGTCTAAATCTATGCAATGGAACATGAAATGTAAAACAACAACAAGGCGAATCTCTTTCGGCGTGTATAAAGGTCCTTGTATACTCGCATTGCTCCGTTATTTGAAGTGGCCTGACCTTCAAACCGTCGAAGGAGTCGTATCTCGAGGTTTCAGAGGGGCAATTCTCGTAATTTTAAGAACGTTCACAGTCTGATCTCAGTCTCAATCTGTCAAAAATACCTCTAATTTCCCTACATTTTGACAAGTTTTTGACATTTGTTTGTCGCCGAGATGAGACTGCGACTATTCAGTGTACTTATTAATATTCTTCAACAAGTTTCACATTAAATTCAACTATTTTCTTTGGATATAATCATGGATGTAAAATATTAGTTTTTTTTTTTTTTTTTGTTATAATTCTAAAAATCACTACGTTTTCTCATATCACATCTGACATTGGCAGAATTGTCGACATCGGCACCATTGCCATAAAGAAAAATAGAATAGAATAGAGACTGCGACTAGATTTTGAACGTTTTAAATTACGAGAATTGGCCTTCTGATAAGATGAAAAACAAATGAAGTATAGCCTCGAGTGGTACACATCGTGAATTCTGATTCGAAAACTGTTTATGCAGGGGTCGCGACTTGTACATTAAGAAAACATGTGCGTTCACCAGCATGTAAGTATGACATAGCCAGAGGGGGTTGACCTTAAAAACAAACTGTACGTTTTTTATTTCTATTCTTTTCTTAAGTTTTAATCCTAGTGTTAGGGTGAACTGTCTTTGATGTTTGTGAAGTTAATTAATTTTTTTATGTAGGGAGTCCATTTAGGGGAGCTTGGTGAAAATTAAAAATGCATTCTTTCACTTTTTTTTTCATTGTTCTTAACAAGCTATGTCTTTGTGGGGTTCCAATGGGTCCTGAGATACTCAAGTTTGTCTACATATAGTAATTATTAAATTCCTCTTGAATATAAATAGAACTGTAAACACGAATTAATTTAGTAAAGGATCGGTAACAAGATTCGTCCTTGGCGAGGAGTCCAATAGGAAATCGGATTTGTCGAGAGTTCCGATTGGGGATCTACTTATTTGATTTATTAATCGTTTAGTGGACAAGTCCGAGCATGGAGGGTAGAGAGCCCTTGTCTTTATCTATTATCTTAGGCACTCCAAATCGAGTTTGCTGAATTGGCAGATACTGTTCTGTTACTACAGAATACAGATACTGTGTGATCTTGACAGTGTATTTTGAAAGATTGTTTTTTTTTGATATTATGTAACATTATGGAGTCGGGCAAGATATCTAGCTAGACGAGGAGATGGCAGATGGAGTAAAGCTGTGACCGCATGCTGGCCAAGGTTAGGCCAAAGAAACCATGGCTGTCAAAAACACCAGGACGAGGGACACACGAAACCGGGAAGTATGGCAGGAAAAAGACCCAGCAGACGATGACTTCGGGCTGAAATGATGATGATGAGGAATTTAACAACCAACCAGGCATTTCTGCTTCCAATTACATGCATCTGCCTAGCCTTTTCCCAACTATATTGGGGTCGGCTTCCAGTCTAACCAGATGCGGCTGAATACCAGTATTTTACATGGAACGTGCAGTAACTGGGTTGTGGAGGTCAGATAGGCAGCTGTCTGACATCCATAACCCAGTTACTGGGTAATACGATGCCTCTTGATAAGACTGGTTGTCAGACTTTTGGGCTTCTGATGACCCGTAACGACTATCAAAGATCCAAGCGGCCGGGACTAACAACCGCTTAACGTGCTTTCCGGGGCACGGAGGGGTCTCGGTATGCAAAGATGGTCACTTATCCACGGACCGACCGTAACTAGCGTAGCTTAACCTGACCGATCAACCGTTGCGGCTGTTAATACGTAGTCACGAGCCCTTTCAATTAATGAACAGTAAAATCAGCCCAGACATTATCAGTAAAATTAAACACAGTGTAAGTACACTTTAGGTATTATATCTAGGTTCTTATTTCCAAAAACGAATGCACCCAGACTTAACTACATTACATCAATAATTTCAATGCCTTCTTTTACATTCCAATAGATTGCCAATACTTCTCCAACAGCCCATACTTCGCACATTGCAACAGTTCTCATCATAAAAACCGTCGTCGTCATATATTTATCCATATTCTCGGCAGCGTTAATTCTCCTACACATATTTTATTCGTGGGTGATATTCACCCCGTGTCGTGGCCGAGGCGTCACGTCCGCCGCCGGGGGCGTTTTTCCCTCCGACATTTTTGTCGTGGATATTATTGAAATCAAAATAGCTCACGCCGAAGAAGACCCCCATAAATTTTTCGTACCACAGCGGGCGTTCTGGTTTGTCCCAATTTTTGTTTGTGAGTGTCAATTTTTATACTCTGTGCTGTAGTTTTTGTGGATTCTGAACTGTGTTGACGTCTGTGTTGGTTGGGTGACTAAAACAAGGTTTTTGGTCGTATTTTTCAGTTGGAATATGCAAATAACGGTTCTCAAATATAAATCGTATCTATCATACAAAGGTTTATTGTAACCCTAATTCTGTGAAACTGTAACCCATCAGAGCTATCATTTTACGCTGTGTGTACTTACCATGCTGATACCTAAAATGCTGCACTAACCCCAAATAAATCGGAATACCGGCAAAAGAACTATTTTATAGAGCGCTTAAATCGATGAAAACACCAAGAAACAAACAAAACCATCCTCTCATAAATTAATTAAAATTTTCTACTAAAATAATAATTTTGTCTGTTTACTTTGAAAAGCATCCGAGGTACGAAACAGTAGTGACTCTTGGAGGGTGAAAGAGTTGAAAAGTTGGGACGGATGTAAATTAATGAAATTCTGCCACTACACAGTCGACGGCTCGGCTTACAAAGCCAGTGTCCGTGCAAGGAGTTTGGGACTCAGAGCGAGGATGAAATGGATCGTACACAGGTTTATTTTTTTGAAGTGAAATCTTCTTTAAGCGCGTTGGGCATTTTTGAGATGGGAAAAAACCACTGAACTCGCGCCACTGTTACCGTAACCGACACCGCTTCGGATGTATTCGGCTGTCCTCGGGCTGTACTCGGTTTTAATGTTTATCCGATATGTCAGTGAGTGATGGCAAATACTGCTTGTGTTTTGTTTTCACTTCTGTCGGCACTCCTTTTTTTTTATTATTGAGCGCTTTTATGCCTATTTTGCTTCAATCCGTATCAAAAGATCCTAAAAATAGACCTGACATCGTAGCTAGCAATACGATGAACAGTATTGATAATTTTGATAATGGTAATTCAAATGCAATAGGGTTGTTGTTTATGATTTGACTTGACTAATTAAAAGTTTTGCCGAAAAACTTTAAATGAGTTTTGTTTCGTTTCTCATAAAATTCTATTTTTTTTTTTTTATAAAGCAAGATGGACATTACCTTTTACTCTACATCTTTTCACATTACGGGCTGAAATCATTTCAGGGACACACTTTTACTTATAGAGGTATGAGAAATACATAAACGTACGTATAGTATATATTATACACGTACGTATATAATTATATTATATATGTATTGTATGTATTGTATATACGTAAAGTTCACACATCCTCTATAGAAAAGGGAGGATATTCCGACCAGACGGGTGTTGTGTCTAGTGGGCTACTGTCCGATGATTGATGTCGGGCCGTCGGCATCGTATATATGCTAGTCGCGGTGCCTACGAGATGCAAAAAAATTTGCGTGACGTCAGAGTGATGCGTAGTTTGCATGTGGCGATATAGATGCCACCATATACTTACCTCTTTTAATCTCTAATGCCTATCTTCATAGTAAAAAATATGAGAGTGACAAAGGTTAGGTTGAGTATTAGCTCAATATAAAACAGATTTGTGCGTAACGTAATATTAAACTGTGGGAAACGAACAGAAGGTCGGCTCCTTCGAAAACGCACAGATATACGTCTGCATACACCGAACGCAAGCGATCCCGCGTGCAAATAGAATTTTTTGGAAATAGTTTGAGATCGCCGTACATATGCGGTGCCGAAGGTAATGGCCGCGACTTACGAATTCTAGGTCGTCCTTTCGAACCCAAGCAGGCACTACAATCTGTGTAAATTATTTCATCATCATTGCTCTCAAAACGGTGAAGGAAAACATCGTGAGTGTCCTAGAACCAAAAAATCCAAGACATGAGCCAACCTGCACTGGGCCCGCGTGGTGGATTACAGGCCATTCCCTCTCACAAAGAGGAGGCCTGTGTTGAGCAGTGGGAAAATTTTAAGCTAATTATGCTTATGCTATGTACGTATGCGTACATTTATGTGTGTGCGTACGCCTGTTTTCGCTCGTTGAAAGGAACATTCCTTCTGTACCAATGTTTTTTGTGTTTCATGGATCGCGCCCACACGCAGCAAGCGCCGTGTTTATATTTGTATAAAGACTAATAAAATTACCGCCTCATGATTGAAATGTAAAATTTCGGGATCGGTTATGATTACTTTCAAAATACAGTGTTCTGGAATTTTCCCAACTTTGACTGGGTCTGTTATCTCTATTCAATTTTCCCCGATTCCTTTATTGAGTTGTTCGTTGTTCTAGTTCACTAGTGTATTGAATTTCATCGTTGACTCCAAAAGTAGCGCATCCTGATTATCATAACTCTGTGTCCCGCTCCGTTGCCTCGCTCCACTTGCTACCACCAACTTTGTACCACTATAACTTGTACAAAACTGACCCACTGCAGATGCTCGACACAGCTTTAATACACAAATAATTACTGGAGACAAGTTCTGAAGACTCGAGTGCCACTGCGCAAACTTTTAAAAATTTAAATACCAGCCAGTCGCCGAGTTCTTTTTTCGAGTTCCTGCCAAAAGTGGGGCTTGACAGTTTAGTTTTGTTTTTTTAAAGTCGTGCTTTGAATAAATAATGTTTTAATTACAATTTTAGTGTCTGGCTGGTTTGTTTATTCAAACTTTGAGTTTATAAATGGAAGAGTTACGACTGCTTGAGTTGGAAGTTGGAAAGTGTTGCAAGTTGTAATAAAATATGAGTTGATCTGACGTGACTACTTTACACAGCGCAAAGTTTTGAAGTAGTGGCAGGGTAAAAATGGCTGGCTTGCGTAGTTTATCGCCTTACATTTGCGTTTATTGCAAGCGATTATTATAAGGAACTAGTGTCCCATTAGTTATTTTACTTCTACATTTAATGTTTCTCGGCTTCATCGTGAGCTAAAGCCAGTTAGCCTTAAAAGCTCTTGAAGTTATCGTTCCTTCAGAGTGTTTCTGGTTGAAAGCAATCGCTACTTCAAATCAAAAATAAAACTTTTTGGGCAGATACATACTCTTTTACATGCTTCTTGTAAGATATTATAAGACTATTATTTACTGAATTAGGTAAGTCTAATCTTTCCAAATACATTAATTTAATTTTAATAAAAGCAATTACCATCCCCATTCTTTAAGCCCAAAGCCAAAACGCCTTTAAAAATCCCATCATATTTCCTTAAAATTATTTCCCCATAAAATAGCAAGGGGTGGTTCTTACCACGAGCTAAATAATAATTTTCCCCCAGTGCCTGCCGAGCCCCCATTCGTGACGTCGTCGATTTGGCGTGCTCAATAAAAAAATCCCCAATTTACGTTCACATAATAGGCACTGCGGGTAATTCGCTACGGTCTAACATTGAATGTTCATCATAAAATAGTAAGCTTCTAGGGTTCTGTTTTTTTGAGGTTCAAAAGTTGGTAAGTATAACTATTAGGCAATCGTTATTGATCGCCAGAAGCCCTAAAGTCTGACAACAAATCTTACCAAGGGTATCGTATTTCTCAGTGACTGGGTTGTGAAGGTCAGATTCATGCAGGTTAGACTGGAAGTCGACCCAACTTAGTTGGGAAAAGGCTAGGCAGATGATGATGAAGTATAACTTGTTATAACAGATTTGAAATCGTCTTATGGCGAATCTTCAGTGCTCTCCATGCCATTCATCTGTTGAATGTATTTCGCCGTCCATTGTCTTTGATATTATCAAAGCCATCGCTTTTACATTTTGGCATGAGAGACCCTGTAAATATTTCTTTGCAGTGTGAGCATAAATGACTAAGTTTTTGCGTTATTGTTTATCTATCCTATAGCAACGCTTTGGTTTGGTATGAGGAACAGGGTGTAAAGTTCACTCATACTCTATAGAAAAGGAAGGATCCTCCGACCAGACAGGGGTGTTGTGTCTGGCTGGCGGGCAACTGCCCGATGATTCATGTCGGGCCGTTGTATATATGCTAGTTGCGCGGTAAACTCTGCTTGCGATATGCAGGATTTGCGTGACGTCAGTATGACGCGTTGTTCGCATGTGCCGTTGTAGATACCGCTACAGGTTCATAGCATTTTATTAAATACGGGACCCATACCAGTGAGTTCAACTCGCACTTAACAATTTTTTTTAAACACTGATGCTATTTGGATTACTCGATCGTTTCAAGATTATACCTAATACCTAAGCGAATGACGTAAGTACCTCCTTTTTTGAAATCGTTTAAAAATTTTAGGATTCTTTGTTGGTTTGACTGAAACGAAAATCAAAATATCCAAGGTGGCAGGGACTTCAATGCGCAACCTGTTACCATCGATTCAGAACATGATTCTGAAACTCCTTGCGTAGAATTTTTTTTTTGCTCAACTTTCGTAAGGTCAATGCTATGATCAGTTCTGGAAAACCAAAACGTAAACTACTCAATATACTAATTACATTCCATAGTGTGAACTTAGGTGATTTACAAGGACATGATTATTGTGAACCCTGTAGTGCCTGAGGAAGAGGGCTTTAATTTGAATAATAGGTTGGTATTGTCGTCTTCTTCGTCGTTCCCACAATGCTGACGATCACGACCAAGTTATGCGGTCTTTTGCACTGTGAACCGCTCGGTACATGTTGCCTCTAACATGCTTTTTGTCACGTCTAACCATCTTGCCGGTGCTCTGCCTTGACCGCGTTTTCCTTCAACCCGTTTACTGTAATAAGTATAGGTACTCTATATTATTAAAAAAAACACGTAATAAAAAAAAAATTTATTCATTCTTCTTATTCATGTCTTCGTATTCATTGAATTATAATTGAATTTAGATACTGTATTTTAAAACGTAAACTAAATATGCGATGATTCTGAAAATTGCCCTTTTGCCTGTTCAATGCAACTTATTAGTACTGGATGTTTACAGGCTACAACACAATATTTTTCACTAATTAATATCAAATCATAACAACAGCTGCAATTACAAACTTTCTAAAACAATGAAACATTATGTAATGAAGCGTAGAAAGCAACGATTAATTAGTAACAAATGATTATGCAACGTTCGTTTGAAGGCCGGAATCATAATTATTAATATGGTTCCCCATCGGCGTGTTTGTTATCCCGTATTATCTGTTAGTTTTATTAATATTTGCTGTTTTATGCTGGAGGGTAATTGGTTTGGTGACTTTGGTAAGCGGGTGATGGTATTTGGGAATAAAATTGTGATGTTCGGATATAAATCTGGGTTATTATGTCTAGTCATGAGCAGAGTCGTAATAATTAAGGGATTTATGTATGTCTAGAATTTTTAGTCATAGGAATAGGTAAGTTATGGAATCAGGCGTTACTTTGCGGAAATCCATGACAGTAAAATGTTACGCGAAAGTATTAATTAATTCATTAATAATTAGTTAATTATTTTATTTCCTCGATAGCTAGATACAGGCTTGGATGCAGAATGCAGCACTGCTTTATTTATGTATTGGCAATTGTACTTGATACATTATTATGATTTAGTATTTTTGATTTAGTATTTTATTACTTTTGATTTAGTATTTTTATTTTAGCTTGAGTACGTATAGATTTTTATGGTATTTGTTGGTATATTGGCGCGGCTAGCTAACATATGGCAAATAATTTTATTGAATGTTCTGTGTCCTGTAATGTTAATTAGATACTTTGCAGATCTAGTTTTGTATACAGTCGAGGATTTTATAACTGAACAGACAGCTGTGCTGCTGGGGAGTTTGTTGCGCCACTTCTTCTCCCCAGCGAAAGCACTAGGAAGTGGTGAAGGGCGGGCGTTTTGGGGGACTGTCTTATGTAATTTTGACGTTCGAAAAGTGCTGATTCTCAGCCTAGTTTGAATAAAGGACTTTTGATTTTGATTTTATGAATTGTGAAAACGGGTGTCGCCACTGAGGCAGGCCTAAAAAACCGCTGGCGTGACGGCCTAGGCTAATTCTTAACTGATTGGCCAGAAAAGACAGCAGTCAAAGATGAAATGAAAAGTATGGGGAGACCTTTGTCCAGCAGTGGGACAGTATGGGTTAAAAAATAAACAATACTATGAATCACAAGTACCTTTTTCCTTTTCCTGAGCACATTTTACCACTTTTAAACCACCGTTTTAACATACAAGTACTTTAACTAAATGCAGTTTTAAACCAAGCTTTAGCACTGACTACATCCACTCAGCTCGTTAGTAGAAATAAATGTAAAATGTACGGGCAATTACTTTTTTTTATTTCACACAGTAACGTAGTACAGCGAAGCAGACTTTGTATAAGTTTCAAGTCTCCGTTGATCGCTTTCAGAGGATTAATATCTCCCCAGACTTCGATAAGTATGTAGAATAGGTTCTGAGGGAAAGTTTGTAGCAAATATGTTCCTACCGATAGAGAAAAATGCCGGGGATTTTGTTACGTATTGCGTATGCATCGATCGGTCCTTAGGTAGGTACTGTAAGGAGCTTGAAGAGCTCCTCAAAGTAATTCAAGACCGAGAGTATTTCACTGATATATCTAAACATAATTTTGTATGTAATAAAGTATTTAACACTTGCTTGAATGTTCGAATGGAACCCGCGCTAAATTATAGCCAGCATTATAAGGTTAGGCTACATAGATAGCCTCTACTACAGTACCTCTTTCAGGTAGTGAGACCGTCTTCTAAGTATTTATCAATGTACCCGCTTGGTCTTAGGAGATTCATACAATAAAGCCACGACAAACCTATTTTCAATTTCCAAATTACATACTACATATTTGATTCTTAACAAAAAAAAGTCCTCTTGAACATAAAGACTCAATCATAAGCAGCTTTTACAAGCCCACAAACTTTCAATACAAATACATTACATTACAGCCAGATTCAAAAGTACCTAATATTATATATCTTTGTCGTATTACAAAATTTTATAAATAAGTTACTAGGCATATTCATCTTTTTGCATGTGACTGGACTAATAAAATCAGAAAATATCATCACATAGGATTATTTTTTTTAATCAACCTGTGTTGTTTACTGAGCAAAAGTATCCCCCATAATACATAACAGGACCATACAAACATAAACTCACGCAGGTTTCTCATAGCAGGTAGGCAAAACGCAACCTGCTACGATCCTTAAATACTTATTTACTCGTTTCGTTTACGTTCAAATTATAATAATCATAGGCCCAAAACTAGGTCTTCATTTGTAAAACAAATACCAGGCTAACTCATTCATAGCCTAACCCCCTTACTTATAAACGTATTATATCAGATAAATAGTTACACACCGATTTCTCTCTTTCAGTCGTCAGTAATTTGACTTTCGAATGAAGAAGACAAAGCGTTGCGTAACTATACAGACGCTATACAATTTTTATTAGTAAGGGATGAGTGTTTCTCGTCCTATAAACACGAACAATACTTAGAGCAACAATTTGGCATATATCCATGCTCTTGGTTGACACTACAATTGTTTCGCAAAAACTTTGACCCAACAAGCAATACTCGACATTTTTCGTAGAATTAAAGGCGCAATGAATACCAACCGAAAGATAATGTCGACAGAAGGTTTACAATCGAAATATTTTAATATGATGAGATAAAAATATCTTATACCTATAAGGTAAATTCTATCTTATACCTATAAGGTACGCGTAAAATTATAAGTACCTATTCACGAATGGAATTCATAAATAATACTAATTCCTACTAACATATATAACACACAAATATGATGAAGGCAAAGTTTGAGAGTGTCTTTGTATGTTGTTACTTCTTCACGCAAAAACTACTGAACGGATATTGATGAAACTTTACAATAATATAGCTTATAGATTAACACATAGGATACTTTTTAACCCAGTGTTCTCACGAGATCGACACTTATGTGGGTGAAACCGCGGTGCACTGCTAGTTTAAGAATAATTTAACCAAGCCTGTAGTGCAGACATATAAATCTACCCAAGTTTTGTGATTATTACGGTTTTTCACGTCAAAATGAAACTCGACCACACACACAGTCGGCCCGCTTGTTATGTACGAGTACATCATCATCATCTGCCTAGCCTTTTCCCAACTATGTTGGGGTCGGCTTCCAGTTTAACCGAATGCAGCTGAATACCAGTATTTTACATGGAGCTACTGCCTATCTGACCTCCACAAGCCAGTTACTGGGTAATACGATACCCGTTGGTAAGACTGGTTGTCGAGCTTCTGACTACCCGTAACGACTGTCAAAGATCCACGAATGACAGACGGGACCAACAGCTTAACGTGCTTTCCGAGGCACGGAGAGGTCTCGATATGTAAAGATGATCACCCATCCACAGTCCAACCGCGGCAAGCGTAGCTTAACCTGATCGATCGACCTGTGCGGCTGTTATTATTAAGCCACGGGCCCCTCCCGCGCTTGATATGTACATAATGTATGTGTTTTTTAGTATTAAACAAGTTGAATTGATTCAACACACCACACACACATACAACCACATATATACCTACACCTGTCGATCGTTGTAGCAGGTCCGATATGCTAGGCGGGCTACGCTTGCTACGGGCTCGAGACCCATGAAAAACGATTAATGCCCGGGCCGTTTTCACTAACCCTACGCCATACCTTAAGG
This sequence comes from Gortyna flavago, assembly GCA_963669345.1. Taxonomy (NCBI): domain Eukaryota; kingdom Metazoa; phylum Arthropoda; class Insecta; order Lepidoptera; family Noctuidae; genus Gortyna; species Gortyna flavago. Next base: position 17,084,611 of record OY770129.1, read on the forward strand.
GGACTACATGACCTAAAGCGCGGTCACTGTCGGAATGCATAGAAAAGAAAGAGAAGCGCGATGACACAACGCTAATAATTTATTGCAAAATATGAAGTATCTATTTACAAAAAATATTTTATTTGGTCTAAAAATATAAACACTATACTTTAGTATGTTGCTTGTAGAATAATCTGACAAAAATCAGAATGATTGTATGTATAATTAGTATGGTTATTATTATAAAAAGACAGTTTTTAGAGGTATCTTCATGATTTTTTTCTATCGTATCAAATTAGTTGTATTATGTTTTCAACACACTATCTACCTGGCATATATCCTGCAGAATATCATATATTTTTCTGATTTTGTTTACTGTAGTCGATCATATACTTTTAGGTATTATAAAACTCGCGTTTTTTGCGTTTAGATCCTGTAGTCCCCTTAATGTATTTCACTTTACGTGAGTTATCTATGCGTGCATAATGCGTTTCCGTTAATGTGGGATTTTCAACGCTCAGCTTAGCACCGAAAGCTCAAAATGCAATTCTTCTATTAGGCAAAACAGTGTAATGAAATAAGGGAAGAAAGAGCTCTTATGCTCTTTCTTCCCTTATTTCATTACACATAGTCAAGTGCGTGATGTTAGCCCGTGTTATATCAACTAGTTCTTCTGCAAAACAAAGTTGTAGTACATAAACAAATAAAATATTTGGCACGGAAACAAAAACATCAAGAATTTGGCTCGCCACCCACTGTGGAAAGTATTAAGAGTGGAATTATGATAATGGAATTAATATTAGGGTCCGGAACGGAACAAATCTAAAGCCGGCGCGTTATGCGAGTGTTACCGACAAAAATGGCACATTAATGTCTCGGATAAATTCCGGGGTTTTGTATTAGAACGTTTGGATTTCTTTTTTTATTAATGGTTTTATGATTTCGTTTGGCTTTTCGCCCTCTTTTTGGGTTGGTCTATAAGCGGATTCGATGCCTATTGGATTCTTTGGAATCATTTGGAATCGTGTAATAGGTTTGAAGCTATAAGGTTCTACAGGTCCTTTGAAAATCATTCCACTGTAAATTATCAGCATTCTGTAATGTTAATTAAATACCACAGGTACTGTCTGGTAATGACAGGTTGCCCTGCAATATGTAGGCTAGCGTTTTCAGTCAGTTCAAGGTCAAACCAGTTATACCCCAGAATAGAATGATTTTATCCAAAGCTTTAAATTTTCACCCGATGACGTACCTAATAATCTTTGAAACTCACACGAGGATCGTGACACCATTTAGGAAGTCTATTTTTTAACCTTTAGCCGCTAATAACGACAAGACCAATGTAAAATTAGGCAGCCTAATGTAGCCTTTATGCAAAATATCTGCACAACCTACTTCTCGTTTCCCAATAAATCCTATCTAAAAACAATCGGTACGCCAAACAGACCCCTTTACGAACACAGAAGCTTTAACGTCAATAAAAATAAACGTAAAAAATGATTTTATTTGTAGTATTTATAAGCTGTTATTGCTTTGACTGCGCTCGAAAGTGCCTATAAAGTGAGCTTGGGACGTTTACGTAACGGATCCAGTGCGACTTTCTTTGTCGACTGAGTTCTAGTGGTACGCTCACGGTTTTTGGGTTATTGCAGTGATAACTGTTATGTTCTTTTATGTTGTTGTTATTTGTCCGTCCATAAACATAACATAACATCATGCCTGTATTCCCCAAGGGTTAGGCAGAAGTGTACCTACCTATAATACACCCACATTTTGCCAGTTATGTTAGCTAACAAAATAGCTACTATTTTATTATGTATACTTAGGTTAAGGTTATAATCTATGGGTCTTTGTTACCTGAAAATAAATGTTTTTTTTTTTGTTTATTAGGTGGCGTTGCAGCCATAATAAATCTTTGGTTGAGTTGCTCTTTATAAATACTTCCATTAAAAGGCACTGAACGAGACACTTGTTATTACTACGACGGGCGTTTAGTGTCTCGCAACAGTTTGCGGCACATAAGCATGTTTCTAATCAAATGCTACCGCATTTTCTCCTTTTCCTCAACTTCTTCATAATTTCTTCAACTTCTTCATAACTATTTGACGTGAAACTTTACCTATACAAACCACAACTGTCAATTCAAAAATCATAGTCTTCATCATTAGAAACAGATATCGACAAAAGCTAGACGACTTAATCTTTTACTAGCAGCACCCTGCGGTTTCACCCTCGTTAGTTTCGATCCTGCAGAAATATCGGGATAAAAAGTATTATATGTGTTAATCCTAGTTATAAACTATCTGTTTGCCAAATTTCATCCAAATCCGTTCAGCCGTTTTTGCGTGATTGAGTAACAAACATCCAAAAATCTTCACAAACTTACACATTTATAATATTAGTGGGAAGTGGGATTTGCACTCTCTTTGTTAGCAAACTCAAACATTTACTAATTATTTTACCTTATAGCTACCTACCCTCCATTATTCTTTTCCCCACCATCATCAACATGAACATCCACCATGTTATACACACCCCTTTACAAATTGCCTGAAACTTCCGCACTAAATCCCGATCATAATACCAATGCCCAGTAATTAAGCCTAATTTAGACAGATGGACAACGTTTTACCCCCAAATTGGATCTCACACACACCAATTTGTGTTTCCAGTTAATTTTATTTGGGTGACGTTACCCGCCAAAGCCGGGTTTTTGCGCAAACCGGGACGTGTGCTCACGACCACGCGACCGATGCCTGCGAATGGGTTGATTATACTTTTACATGGCGTTCGATAAGTTTATACTGATTGTGTTCTCTTTAGGCTTGTTATGCATTCGACTAAGTGGTTAGTGAAAACTGTTTGATCGTACTACTACTGGAAACAATTTTATGGGAAAATTAAAAGAAAACGTAGCTGTTAGTCCTATATTTTGTTTTAATTTCTCGTAAAATACTTGTTGTTTGTTGCAAAGTTCTTAATTCACGAAGGAAAATCAATAGAACATAACTTCGATAAGAAAAAAAAATTCATCCGAATTGAGTACCTCCTCCTTTTTTTGAAGTCGGTTAAAACAAAACTAGCTAGTAAGAACAACAATCTCTGCTACAGCCTAGTAACCAAGTGAGCAGCAAACGAAGACAAAGAATAGTTAACTTGTTAGATCAGGAGGCATTCCACATGTTAAGTATAGCAATATTAATTTAATCTCTTTCCCACACTGAAGTGAGATCAAATAATACCGTATGTGACTAGTGTGAATAAAAAAAAACGTGTGCAGTCGGGGGATCCCCGTCAGGAACAAAGTTCCTTAAGTGATACTCGCACACATACACACTCGTATATAATAGAAAGAGACAGAGAGAGAAAGGGATAGATTTCATGGTTTTCGAGGGTGCTAAAGCCGATAATGAGGTCAAAATGAAAACCAAAAGAGAGCAGCCGCGAAAATTTAAAAAAAAAATCTGTTGACTTCTACCGTAAGCCACAATAAACAACTTTTTTTCGAACCTGTAAACTATAATTTAATAGCACAAGGCGCCAAGTACCTAATGTTCATACCCATAACTTCATTATCATAGAAGAAACCGAGTCTGTAATCCAACAAGACAGTAGCTGTTGTTACTATGACCAACAATGTTTTCTCCGCCACAGCCTACTATCCAAGTGAGCAGCGAGCCTAACAGCTAATTAGTTGACACACTGTAGGTATATCGCTGTCTCAATTCTGTGGACCGTCGTCGACCGGGTCAACGCGGACCGGGCGGTCGCCCCGAGGGGCTCGTTAGAATTGACATGTTACTAGCCTAGAGTTTGTGTTCTCAACATTATTAAGATGGAGACGTCTTGATTTTGTTAGCTCTTGCTTTTGGAGGTTATTAGGTGGTTTATATTAGCACGAGAGATGGGTTAAGTAAGGTCGTCACGTAGTACGTGCCTGACCTGAAGACAGGCGTTGCATCTTCAGTGCTGGCAGGAAGGCTCGTGGCGGCTTGAATTCATTCATGACAGATTGGTCAGAGACGACAGCGGAGAAAGGCAGGATTTGGTAGTCTATGGGAAAAACCTTTGCCCAGCCAATACTGCAAAAACACACATGCTAAACTTCATAACTCAGTTTACCAAATCTCCTTATTAGAACTTTTACAAGCTGATGTTTTTAACAGACATTCAAAGCAAACTGTTGGCTTAGAGTCATATTATTTTAAAATTCAAATTCAAAATTTACTTTTAGCAAGAATTACTTTTTATCTTGTTTGCATTTACCTTTTCGTAACCAAAAAAAAAGCAAATAACAAGCTAAAGCCAAAGCTTACTTGTTGGCATTTTCATTTTCTTTGAATTTATCATATAAAAAACAATAAAAAAGGCTTTTCTCAAACCGCCTGCGGTCACATATTTCATTACGACGACGCGCGGATATATTTCTCTTTGCTTTGCGTTTTTTTTCAGGCGTTTGTAAATCTGACACCTTGGAAACCATATTATTTTTTCGGTAATTCACGAGATTTGATTTTTGAGGTAGATTTATTGTTTGGTATAAATACTGACTTATACAGCGCGTTTACACGCTATGATTCTTGTAAATATTCTTTACGAAAGGCTAGAAAACGAAAGCTCGGTTTTCAGGCGCATGTATTGTCAACGCTTTTCTAGCATAAAAATATTCTGGTATCCAACCAAGCACATAATCCACTCTTTATGTTCTTCAGTAACTATGCTAATGAACTTTACGACGACTTATTCTTAAACAACGCAAACCCACGAAATTGTAACAACAAAACATCGCAACAACCTTACTCAAAACCATTTTCAAATCCAACAGGCAAGTGAATTACAAAACTAAGTGAACGTGTACAAAAACCAGTGCAAAATAAAAACTTAAAATAGTAATGAAAAAATGCCAAAACCATGTATAGATCGGACAGGACGCTGACCCATATCGCGTAGTAAGTGCAAACATTTACGTTGCGCGTGAGTGTGTGCGTTCGTGAGACTGTCAGGTGGAGATGAGGCGGGGGGCGTCTGTGCCCCCGCGCCTCTTATCAGGAGATAAGGCGCCGTGGCTCCCAAGCAGCACCGTTTCGACAAACGTGGTCGACTCATCAGTGTGACCAGGTCGCTTGGACTTAAGCGGCCGCCGCCCGCCATGTTACATACACTGAACGCACTCGCCGGCAAAATATCCCCAGGCGGTGGCGGCGGCCTAGACACAAATGCCAACAGACACACGCAGCCGAACAAGAACCACAAGACATCACCATCGTCGCCCTACAGCAAACCGAAGTAAGTGTAGTTTTTAAGTTCTCTTGTGTAATGTAGAAAAGTGTAAAGAGACTATTGATGATGAGTTTTCCAGGATGTGCAGTGATTTTTTCAGTAGCTGTTTTATCTGCTAATAACTTTTATTGATCAATATTGAAATCATAATCTTAGTCTTTGATAAACAGCCTACACCAAGTGTCTTTGAACTATTGCTGTCTCAGTTTATTTAAATTAAAGTGAGATTTTACCGGAGGCTTTTGGAGATACAAGCGTTTGTGAAAAAAGATTTTCATTTTCTGTTACCAGAAATGTGTTATAACATTGTAACAATAGCATTTGTGGCACAATATAATAACGTTTGGATATCAGTCGTTGTAATATTCCTTTGAATGCTATAAGACAATACACTTCAAAGATAAGGTGGTGTAAGTTGTTTTCAGCAACACTATGATCGTCCAATCCTTAGCAGTTAGGTTTTAAGCCTTTCTTATCTGCAGCCATTACTGCTTCAATTCATATAAGTACGTCTCTTTGGTCAAATGTGAGTTTAATATCTGTTTGTGAACCTGTGTTTTAAAGGCTACCAGGTAAACTTATATGAATTTGGCTATGCTGTTCTGCTTCTTTAGCCATGCCATATACTATCGTATCACTATATTGCAAAGTCAGTTTACCAATCGTTTGATCTTCTTGTATTTAGTATTCTTCTTTTTCTGTTTTTACTGGGTTTTCTTTTGTTTAGTTTGCCTCTATTGTCCCACAGCTGGGCAAGGCCTCCCCATATTTTTTTTTTGTTTAGCCTTTACTGTCCCACTGCTGAGCAAAACCCTCCCTCCCGCAAGTCCATTCAGCAACTTTTTTTCTTTTTATTATTCTTTTAGCAATTAATAATGTGTTCAACTGGTATAATTTGGGATCATTAGGTACAAAACATTGATGATTACAATTTGGAAGAGCAAGCTGTTAAGAACTAGTAGTGATATCAAATCATTTAGTATCTTGCAATCAAGAATTATTTGAGTTGAATCATCAAGTTATATTTACAATACAAGTTTTTAGCTATAATGGAGCACCAAAACACACTCATAGAAGAACTGTCAAAAATTCAAAATTATTTCTCCGTTAAAATTATCTGGCGTTCGAAAAATCAGCCCTATTACATATTATCACAATATTTTATAGCACAGCTTGCAGTTGCATTTTTTATTAACGCTAATTTTGTGCATATTTGTATGGGTACTTATTACTAAATGGAAGAATCTCTTTTTTATTAATTTGTTTCATTTGGTTCAGCTTTAGCATCTATCTGCTGGTCAAGATGTGCACGCGTTACAGTTTTGGCAAGTCCCTGATCTTTCAGAGTGTCCTTTTATTTGATCTCTCCATTATAATTGTTTCGATCCTTCTGCTGTATTATTTATTTCATATTATGTAATTATTAGGGTATTTTGCTGTAATAAATATTTAGTTCATATTTAATTGTTAGGGTCAATAATATTTAGTTCATGGGCCCGTTCAGGAGCCCGAGGCTAAATAATAACAGCCCTACAGGTCGATCGATCAGGTTAAGCTACGATTGCCGATGTTGGTCAGTGGATGGGTGACCATCTTTACATACCGTGACCCCTCCATGCCTCGGAAAGTACGTTAAGCCGTTCGTCCCAGCTGCCATTCGTGGATCTTTGACAGTCGTTACGGGTAGTCCGAAGCCCGAAAGTCTAACAACCAGTCTTACCAAGGGGTATCTCCCAGTAACTGGGTTGTGGAGGTTAGATAGGCAGTCGCTCCATGTAAAATACTGGTATTCAGCTGCATCCGGTAAGACTGGAAGCCGAACCCAACATAGTTGGGAAAAGGCTAGGCAGATGAATAATATTTAGTTCATATTTATTTGATAAGGTCAATATTTGTGTTTTAAGCTTCTCTCCATCAATCCACCTTGCGATTACTTAATTTATTTCCATCAATATCCCAATTAAGCCATCATATTTTGCCAAAGTATTGGAGTTGCTCATTTATATTGCTGACCTAGCAAGAAAGTTCAATGTTGCCATGTATTCAAACATCATCATGATTTCAAACTTTGCTCCCTCATTCAGATTTTGGCAAGCATTTCGACAGATTTGATGAATCGGTTCTTTGGATACAATATAAGTTTGATTACTATTTTAGTTTTCATTTTGAGTGAGTTGTTGCCAAAGCTGGACTGAGTTGTTTCATATTCAGATAATCTGTGATTAATATATTTGCAAATTAGTCGGTCTAGAATATGGCACTATTTTGAGTGACATTAGTCATTATTCGTGTTTTTTCACATCCAACACAAACATGGCAGTTTCATATTTTCCAACTTCTAGTTTTTCTGTGTGTTATATAAAGATCTCAGCATCAGTTCCAAAAATGTTTTTATCATCGCCATAGAATTGTGGTTAATCAGATTGGCTGACACCAAGATAACGTGGATGACACATTTAGATAAAATTGCGATTGTTTATAATTAGGACGCTGCTTCTCCCCTTGAAGGAGTCCATAGGTACTTCTTTACAGAGGTTACACTACTATTTGATGCAAGTGATTTAGATTTTCCCTCCATCATACATTTTCATTTATCAATTTGTACCTTGGTTGCTCATCATTCAGTCTGTTCATTGCCGAAGCATAATTAGCATATAATTTTCATGCTGCTGGGACGCAGGCTTCCTCTTCGTGACAAGGAGTGGGCCGTTATCCACCACGCAGGCCCAGTGCGAGTTGGTAGATGTCACATGTCTTCGATTTTTCTAGGATTATGTCGGTTTCCTCACGATATTTTTCTTTACCATTTTGAGAGCACTGGTGATGAAACAGTGCACAGAAAGTAAAGAGCCTGTCTGAGTTCGACCTACAACTCATCGCGGTAGTTACCATGGCACAGGACCATCACTGCTCTAAATCTCTAGATTCTTGTACAGACGCCAGCACATCAACCTACTACAATCTGTCAAATTTCTTTGATAGATTGTCAACTTTATCACTAAAGTATAAGGTTCAAAGTTGATTTGGAAATTTTGACAGTTTCGTGTAGGTTGATGTGCTGGCGACTGTACCTTAAATTATTATTATTACCTTAGTTTATTCTACCTTAAGTCGGGGCCGAAACTACTGAGCCACCACTGCTCCTCTTTCCTGAAAAGAGGAACAATGCTCGCATTTCATGCAAGTGATTTAGGTTTTACCTCTTTCATACATTTTCATATTGCCTTGCCTACGTCATGATTGCTAATGAGTCAGTACTTTAGTAGCAAGTCTTTGTTGACAATTACTAATTCTGAAATACATTTCGTCATGAGGTTCAGGTAACAGCTTGAACAGATGTTCAATTCGAACGGTTAATTTTGTGTATTCTAGTGATGCATTGAATTTGTCAGTTTTATCTTATTTTCTAAATATGATACATTTTCATGGCAACGTTTCGGTCCTATGTACACGGCACGTTTTCTTTACTGTAGGTAGTAAACCGTGCCGTAGAAAAAACGTGTCTGTGAACAAGCTTCCATAGTGATCCAACCAACACTGACGAACCGTGCCTGCACACGGCGAATAAACCGTAGCTTTTTTACGGCAAGAAAAAAGTGTGTGTACAAAGGTCCTTATGATTGATTATTCGGATCCATCTTCACGGATGTTTTATCTCAACGTTTTAGCATACTGTATTATTGTTAGATATGCAATTTTATGTGAAACTTATTGATGTAATATGCAACACTCAGGAATACTGATTCATGTTACTTTGTTTTTAATTTCAACATTCTCATCAGTCTACTAGTAAAAGTAAGTTGCTGCATAGCCCAAATACGAGAGACGGGTAATCCACCAGGCCAATCAGCTGCACCGACCAGCTACGGCAGGTAATCTAACGGATCCTAACGTAGCGCAGACGGTTCCAATTGGTTTATTCATCCTATGTACGGCAGCCAGATTATCGAAATCATCTAATGTGCTCACCGCCTTAACATGCCAGCCGTCAACCTTAATGAATATCTGTTTACTGAAGCATAAACCTTGTGTTTGCGTCACCACCCATGATTTGACGCCAGTGACGTCATTATCCTGAACTTATCGCCCGAATTTGTAATCTATAACTTGTTCAAACATTTATGTGACATCACCACAGTACAGAAATAGACGATTCTCCTCAGCCCGACCTTTTCTTTGCCCAATACTGGGTCATAAGCTAGTAAGTGTTCAAATAATATTCTTTCGGGTACCCGTTTTTAGGCTTAGTAATATTATGTTACTTCTAGACTTGTAAGCTTGGGTTCTCTTTGTGGAGATATCCTTTAGTAGTTTCAGGGGTCCTTTGGATTAGGAAACCGTCCGTTGGTGGTTTTGGGACCAACTAGCCCATTTAAGTTACAGATTGTTATATTATTGGCTTGCTTTTAGAGTTAACGCAAAAAATTTATCTGTTTGTTGTTTCATTGTGATAATTTTGCACGAGCTTAAATATATGTTTAAGCGTTTAAGCATTACTTGGGAAATACTAGTTAAAGAACCGAAAGTTACGTTTAATGAACACTGGTCACAATGATAATTATCAATTTGTGAATCGAGCCAACAACCTCTCTATGGCCACAAGCCCTGATAATTTCAGAAGTATTCACAAAAACCTTAAGGACCTCGAGAACCTACTAAGCGAGAGAAAGTGATGCAATTACTTTTGAAACGCAAAAGAAGAGTGATGGCTTAAATGTGCGTTAGCTCGGATTAAAACGACGTACGAGTATGTGACAAAACGAATTTACTCATTTTTTAACAAAATAAATGAATTAACTTTGAGCAAGCTTTGATATGATAATTCTCTATGTTTTAAAGTAAATTCCATTGAATAACTCTTAAGCGTTAACTTTGCAATTTCTTTGTATCGAGAAAAATTCATTGAATCGTGTATTCCTTTTACATGATACTAGACCAGAGTCGAAAAACTTATACCAAAATGTTAAATCCCTATTCCACATACTTAACAAGTTACACGAAATAGAAAAAACAGATTTATTCACAAAAAAAAAAAAATACTTAATAACTGTACAGAATGGCAGGGACGGAAATCACCGCGGAAAACCTGTTACCATGGATTGAGTATGTACGTTTGACAAAAGAAATAAGTATGCAGGATCGTCGGATATAGTTGAAGTTCAGTAAGAAACCGATGGATGTTGTCGACTGAAATTTAATTTGATAAATGAGCTTTTTGTTTTCTAATAATAAAATAAAATTTTATTTGAGAACATCCACCGGTTTCATATTAAACTTCAACTATATCCGACGATCCTGCATACTTATCTCTTTTGTTAACTGTACATGATTCTGAACACCCCTGCGTTAAAATTCTTCAACGGTTAACTAAAAAAAAAAGTTGTTCATTTTGACCACGTTGCTGTTGCACTTTTCTATGAAACAGCAGATTTTTAGGGTTCCGTACATCAAAAGGAAAATATGGTACCCTTATAGGATCAGTCATGTGTCTGTCCGTCTGTCACAGCCAATTTGCCCCGAATCTACTAAGTTGAAATTTGGTACACACATAAATATCTGTGACTCAAACACGGACGTGTAACGTAAATAAATGTTTTGAATGTGGGTCACATTTGGGGGCTGCCTAGAAAATTAAAAACAAAAGCTGTGCAAATTGTGCTGTGTGACATATCAAATGAAAGGGCTTACTGTGAGGGCCTCAAATGATTTTTATAAATAGGTATGTAATTTTAAAAATAAAAAGTTCTTTGCATAAAGATTACAGGAAAACCTTCAAGAAGGATATCTTCTTAGAGTAATATGGTAAATCTTTCAATATTGTTCGTACAAACTTACAATTGCAGTTGAATTGTATGGGAGAACATTATCTTCGACTACAATTTCAAGTTTGTTCTTGGTATCACGTCACTTGTTTGTATTGTTGTGTCATGGAATAGTTTAATAACCAAACCGTACATTTTGACCAAGATGTAAGATTAGTAGAGTTAAGCCTTGTGGAGTTAGGTTTGGCTCTACGTTAGATCTCATAACTTTTTAACAGTGAAAGCATTATAAATAAGTCTTGGCATCCTACTTTACATGAAATATTTTTGGCTCATTGTACGGAACCCTCTCCACGCAAGTTCAACTCGCACTTGTCCGTTTTTTATTTAATAAAAATGTTTTAACGCTAGGGCTTGGTTCTACATTAGATCTGATAACTTTTTAACAGTGAAAGCGTTATATAAGTCTAGGCAACCTACTTTACATTAAATATTTTTGGCGTGAAACATATTCATTGTACGGAACCCTCTCCACGCGAGTTCAATTCGCACTTGTCCGGTTTTTTTTTAATAAAAATATTTCAAACCTAGGGGTCTAGAATCATGTGCTAAAGTCATGATTACAGTTTGCGCGTCGATATCACTGACTTGGTTATTAACTTTTTGCCTTCACTCTATAAATAGGAAGAATGCGGACCATACGTCATACAAAACTATTTTATCGAACATCTAAACAGTCGCCTATATATTACGATATCACTCTTGAATGATATATGTGATAGCAGACATACACACATACAAACAAACACATTCATGCGAACATACATACATTGTTATCTAAGCATTTGTTTAAATGGCTGCATGGCGGGAGTTAGTCATTTACTTGTACGTTATAATGTCCTAGATTACAGCTATTTTGATCAAATTGTGTTTTGTGTGTCATGCTCATGAACTCATGAAAGATGCCTTTCGAGGTTGTTATGGCTTAAGTTAAGTGATGAAATTTGGATTATGAGCCCGTTATCCCGCTGTTAAACGAAGGCCTCTCTTAGATATTATATTGAAGTAGGAATCATGGCTGGGTTTACCAGCTAACACAAATCTTAAACCAGAAGTCGGTTTATCTAGACCTAGTGCCTACTGCCTACGCTTAAAAAATAAAAATAAAACAGTCGCACTCCGGGAGTGCCGACAGAAGTGAACACAATTACGTGTGTTTTTTGAATCGTCTTATAAACAAAACACAAACAGAATACTTTGCCATCACTCACTGACATATCGGATATACATTAAGACAAAGTACATCCCGAGGACAGTCGAACACATCCGAAGCGGTGTCGCTGGTAACAGTGTCGCGAGTTCAATGGTTTTTCCCCATCTCAAAAAATGCCCAACGCGCCTAAAGAAGTTTTCACTTCATTAACCTCAGAGGCCTTTCATGACTAACCTTTAGTTAATCTTATCCACAGGCCTTACCAAAGCAATATTCGGCACTAATCTCATAATATGTCCCGTAAGACGTGCTCACTCTTCACCATACAGCATGGGGTGCCGAACCTACGGCTCGCGTCCTCAGAATAATAATAACTTGGTCACATGTTGTGTGTCACACTCATATGGCGCTCAAGTGTGGGGGCGCCAACTGTCACTGTATTGGTACATCTCTCACGTCTCTTGAAGGCCTATCCTTCCTCCTTATGAAGTGTTATTGAAGACGTTAGCTAAGAGATAACTATTTGCGCTATTTTAATCATCAAATTATTAAATAATTGCTTTTTTCATTATATAAGTATAGTATGTTGGGGTAAGTTCGGCTAAATATAGCCAAATTATCTGGAAATTTGATTCGTACGGTCTTACCCCAGCGCCGAACTTACCCCAACATACCTTACATACCCCATAAGTCGTCGTCAAGTCGGAATCGGGTTAAATAGGCCAAATCATAATAGTTATCAGAAAAAAAAAAAAAAAAACGCCATTTTTTATTGTTACTTGCCAACTCGCATACCAATAATTTTAAAAATACACAACTTACCTAGATTTTTTTAAATATTTTTCTAATAACTATTATTGATAGACTTGGCCTATTACGCGATTCCGGCTTGACGTCGTAATTTTATTAACCGACTTCCAAAAAGGAGGAGGTTAGATGGTCGACTTTATCTTTAAGTATGTAATTTTAATATCAGTGACGTCTATCTGAAAACTATTTATATAATTATGATATGTGCTTTAATTTTTCCGCAATAACAATATTTCTATCAATGAGACACTGTACTACGCTAAATAGCTTTTTACGTGAAATTAAGGGTCTTCATCTGGCACACGATTTTCCATAACACATCTGACATTGGCAGATGTCGGCATCGGCACCGAATAACATATTTTTTTAAGAAAAAAAAATTTAAGGTTCATCCAACCAATTTCTAAAAAAAGGTTTCACAGAACTAAGCTACAGCAAATTTTTAAACGACTTCCCAAAAGGAGGAGGTTATATGTTCGACTTTATGTATTTTTTTAGTTTCACCTTTCGACAAAACAGTCCCTTCAATTCGGCAATGTGTTCCTGTACTATCGCTTACTATTATTACACAGACATTACCGCGATAAAATTATGGATTTATGTACTCAGACAATGAGTAAGTACATGGGGAGGCAGATGATAAAACATAATATTGAAACGATAAATCTAACCCTCGTTCTACTAGTGATACCCCTTTAGTATCGTATCGATCGATAGATTACGGTTAGATAACGCAGGTAACGAACATAGAGGCTAACAGGGATAATGACATCAAAGGTTTTATCCGTTTTATAAATACTTGGGGACGGGGTTAAATTGTATCATCAGAAAAGGCAGCTGGCGAGGTACTTTTCTAGTGATCGATATAATTAGGTGCGTATGATTACGAAAACTGTTTAGTTAAAGGTCATCATCTGCCTAGCCTTTACCCAACTATATTGGGTCGGGTTCTAGTCTAACTGGATGCAGCTGAATATCAGTATTTTATATGGAGCGACTGCCTATCTGACCTCCACAATCCAGTCACTGGATAATACGATACCCCTCGGTAACACTGATTGTCAGAATTTCGGGCTTCTGACGACTCGTGACTACTGCCTAAGATCTACGAATGACAACTGGAACCAACGGCTTAACATGCTTTTCGAGACGCGGAGAGGGTTCGATTTGTAATGGATGGTCACCCATCCACGAACTGACCGCGGCAAACGTAGCTTAACCTTCAATCGACCCGTGCGGCTGTTTTTATTTAGCCATTATAACATAAACAATAACAAAAAATACCTGACTTTAAGGTGAATGCGCATGCCGGGGGCAGCGGGATTGTCCGAAAGGTTTATCGCTACCCCGGAACATAAAGGGCTAAGGAAGGAACACCGATGGGTTTTAGTCAGCAAAAGTCTGACACTCCCTTCCGCTCCACCCAGAGCGGGAGGGGTCATTTGAAGATTTCCCATCTTAAAAAAAAAAGGTGAATGAGCAGTGGTAGACCGCGAAATTCAAATTTTCAGTATGATTCGCGACCGTAAAAAAAAATTGTTATAGAATTATAATCATTAAAATCATCAATAGGTACAACTCACCGAGTTCATATTACCCTATTGAATAACTATTTCATAAAATCATGACATTTGAGACCAATTCTAACTCAAGGACTTGTATTGCTGATTCTAATGATTATAATTCTGTAAATACATAGGTACTTGTTACGGTCGCGAATCATATTATTTTAATCAAAATACAAACTGACACTGACGTGCAAATTGCAAAAAAACGTAATAACATTTAAATTTCGCGAGCTACAAAACATGACCACAGATATTTTCCTACAACATTCTTGGAACTAAAATTATCATTAAAACGTTGGGTAGTTAAACAAAATTCTAGGCTCATTCTACCTCGCATTGTAACTATAACGTCATAACGTTAGTTCGCCCCGAGTGGCTGGTTGATCGAGTGTGATAAGTGATAAGGTGGTGTAATCGAGCGATGTTCGGCCTTATCAGTGATAACGGTGCCGACAAGTGCGTCGCACACACGCGAGAATGGTATTATGGATATTCTAGAATCATTCGGTACATACTTTTTTTTTTCTCCTTTTTTTCCTGTGTCTTTTTGGATTCTTTTGATGTTTTCACTGTTAGGAATGCTATGAAACGTAGCAATGCCTCACAAATCTGAAATCACTTAGCTTCTTGTTATTCAGATTTATGATTGCATGGCGTATACCTAATCATTACCCTTCTTCTATACGTTATTATAAATAAAATACGCGCATACTGACGTGGAGTTGCGGACAACAGCCCGTATTACCTATTACGTTGCGGACAACAGCCCGTATTACCTATTACCCTTCTTCTACTGGTAACCTAAAAATTGCATGTTTTTAATGTTATTGACAAACCGTTTTGAATTTAGTGTGGTTAATGTATGTAGTTAATCTTGTATTTCCAAGTTGTAACTATGTTACAAGTTAGTCATATTATCGATAACGAGATATGAAAATATGTTTTGCCCAAAGCATTGATCTCAACCACGTTTGAAGATGAGGTTAAGAAAATCTAATGACAGATTGCAATTACATAATATTTTTGGTTCAGTGAGTGTGTGATTGGCTTTCTGCGTGACGGGTCGCAGGTTCGAACCCTGCTCGCTACAAATATTTGTGTGATTTAGTTTTAGTTTTCATAATACCTATTTATTGTTGTTGATATTATTGAATCTTTCAGCAAAACAACAGTAAATGAGATATTTAATATGACAACATATCAGATTTGTATTAGGAATACCCTATTTATCTATTTATGTCAAAATCGAATTCACTTGATTGTTGTTATCATGTCATAATCATGTTTCATTTGTAATTCAACATTAATTATTTCCTAGGTGAGTTTTAAAATTGAAACGGGATACATTTTGGTTGACATGTTAACATTGAACATTTTGAGGGAGTAGAAAGTAGTAATAAGTACAGTCCAGTTATTTTACCTCTGATTTTGCACCACTGTCCAAATTACAGTAATCTTTATTCTCGTTCTAAGGCCTGAGTTCACCAACATTCTAACCATCGGTTAGGTATTTAAACAGTTGATTTCCTTAGGAAATTGGACATAAATCAACTGTTTAAATACCTAACCGATGGTTAGAATGTTGGTGAATTCAGGCCTAATAAGGTTGCTTTTGGATTGCTGCCACTGACAAGTCTGTCAAAATCATTATAATCTTTAATCTCGTTACAATAGGGTTGCTGTTAGGTTGCTACTGTCAAAGGTAAAATAACTAAAAACGGACTGTAGGTACATAGATAGTAGCCCTAATATTATCAAGATCTTTTTTTACAACGGTTAAAAAGGTAAACTGTTGAATGTTTTGCATAATTATAACTAATTTGCATCAAGGGTTTCCTTTCTACTTACTATGAGAGCACAAAAGCTAAAATGTGTCTCTCAGCACGGCTCCATAATGATTTTAGCAAATATTATCCTAAATTTATTATAACAATATAATTTAAAATATTGGATAAAATTTGCCAAAATGTTGAAGCGAAGTATTCGGAATGTCAAATATTTCACCAAGGTTAGGTATCTATTCTAATATAAACAAGAATAATATCAAGTTTCAAGATTTTTAAACAGAGACATTTTCTTAGAATTTTTCAATGTTGCGTGAAATATTTTATAGAATACTGAACTTCTTGAAATTATTTTTTATAGGTTTTATAAGCTTTCTACAATGCTTTTATAGATATGATTGATAATGGGATACTTCATCATCAGCCTACGCCGTTGAACTCTATTTTCAGCAACTCTCATCTAGCTGCTATACGATACTTGGAATACCCCAAATAAATTGAGATAAAGACTAGAGAATGATCATAACAATGGGGTACCTATGCTACAGAATTCACTACCAATAAGTAAACTTAAATTTGCAAATAATAACTTATTTCATAATTTATAAAGAGTCCCTTTCTGTGGCGTCCATTCCATCAAAGTTTCGTTTCATTAAACGTTTCCAAACAACCTACTATTACCAACGTATCTAACCGGTCGCTTCCTGTTGTTACAGTGGGATGAACATGAACATCAACAACAACAACAGCACCAGCATAAACAATAACAACAATGACGAGAAGCCTGAAATGCCGGACCCCGACTACATCAAGGTAATATCATACCTAGTAATATTTTATGAAGAGGTTAGGTATATTATCATAAAATAAAGCAAAAATTTGGATCTTTGAAACAATATTCGTTGTTCTAGTGGTCGAAAGTGCTATTGTTGAGTGTAAGTCGAGTTCGATGCTAGGTCGGGAAATGTGGTATTGGAATTTTCCGTGAATTTGTGTGCTGCTGGGGAGTTTGTTGCGCCACTGCTTCTTCCTAGCTTAAAGCTCTAGGAAGTGGGGAAAGGCGAGGCGTTTTGGGGGACTGTCATATGTAATTATGACGTTCGAAAAATGCTTGCAATGACTTTTGATTTTGTACTTTGTTAATGGCAATCAGGCTTGACAACATGGAACCATTGATGTACAAACATGGGACCAAGTATTGGACCTAGTCTTTCGAGGAATACAGAAGTGACATTGAGCTCTGAACTTAGATTTCCTTTTCACTTACGCGTGATAAAAAGTCAGGAAGCGTAACTAGGAACAAAATCAACGAGAAATTCGGCTCCAAACTTCACTACATTGACAAAATACCTCGAGTGTTCGAACGAAAGAGCACACATGCAAATCATACAAATAAGCCACCAGCTGCGCTGGCGTAAAGCATTGTATTCCGGCAACTGCCGTGATTGGTTCTGGTGCGCGGTAGCCTTTTCGGCAGTGCCCACCGCGGTAAACATTTGCGTGGTGTCATTTTTGAACCTGAGTTACATTTCTTGACTTTTATTATTCGTAGCTTTTCACCTTCAAAAACCTTCAACCTTTTAAAAAGTTTCCAAAAATACAGTGTGAGTAAAGAAATCATGGTGGGTTTAAACCTACTCATATCAAAAAATTACCAAGTAACAGAAAGTACACATCATGCCTATGCAAACAAAAACTTTATATTTTTACGAAAATAATGTAATCTTCAGAATGAATCTAAACATTTCGTGAGCACGTCAATGACCTCTTTTTGTAACCCACATACCTTCGGGGCCTTATGATAACGGTAATCGCTCATGGGAACGCAAATGGTACATTAAGATGATTGAATATTTTCGTGAAAATTATTATAACTTCGTTCTAAAAGTTCGTTTTACTAAATCTAGTGATGATAATTGATAATCTATCAATCAACAGCACCCTAATTGCGTAACACACTATCAATCGGAATCTGAATCATTTTGAAGCAATTTGCTAATCCATTGCCCATGAGTTCGAAAAATTTGTCTGCTCAACACGTACCTAAATAACGCAATTAATGTTGTTGAACTGTCAAAATGAAACCGATTCCGATTGATCATGTGTTAGGCAATTGCCCCGATCTTATAATTTGATTCGATTTTACGATTTAAGATGTGTCCAAAATTACTGTTAAAATTTATAACTAACCATATTAGTTACTAGAATTTCTTAATGTTACCTAAGTACGTTCTCCTTTTACGGCCGAACCCAATACAGATGGCTACTGATTTATGTAGATGATTGGAACGTTAAAACCAGAGATATGTACATGGGTTTTTCTACCTCCAGTATGCCAAAACTGGTGATAGATAGTTCGGCTGTTAGAGAAATTATGGGTTACCCTGATATTAATATAAATATTATCAAAAACAACCGAAAATCACCCTTATTCTTATGTCATAAAGATCTCCCCACTAAGATTATTATTAACAAGAAAACTTAAAGAAAAGTCATTAAACTATTTTAAGTTTCAAAACCCATTCTGCAAACCAACAGCATTCTAACAATACCATAACAAAAACGTCAACTGCAACATTCAAAGCCTTTCTTGTCAGAACGGAACAAAACGCACTGCCTGCTCGAGTCGCATTAATTCATTTCGCTCCAAAGAAATGAAGTTTGAAAATTTGCAAATGAAGTGATGCGCCGACGTAATTAAAAATGTTCCGCGTGGTTGGCTACAGGGCCGCTAGGTGGCAGCACCGCCCCGCTACCAATTACATCCTCATGATTGCTTTTATGCACCGGGTACGCCAACCATGACTTATTATCCCCATTAATTTGGAATTTATGCTGTTATTGCAATTATCGTGAGTTGCATAATTTATTTCTGTCAACAGCTTTCCAAGAACTGGAGAGCTTCATTTCTTGTCTATTCATGCAGACAATTTAACTCAATATAAGATCGTAAGCCTCTTTGAATAAACCAGTAGTGTTCTTATAATTGGTAGAACAATATTGTATTATTTAAGCTTGGGTATTGTATTTTATTTACCCAGCAATGGAACGGGAAGAGCTTTACCTGTAATAATAGGCAGACTACAAATCAAAATGGAACGCCGATACCGATATTGTCTGGACTTGAAATATTATATTGAAGATCATATTAACCTACATTGGAATGGTTCTATTACTTTTCTGGTCATTATACTCGTAAATGTTTTGTTATTTTGGGAATTGAACAAGGAGAGACAATCCGATTGTTGATCTTGAGATTACGGGTTTGAGAAACCATGAGAAAACGTGGGGCGTGGGCGTGGTCCATTAATTTTACTACGTTACTGAATGATTTTGTAAAGCAAATCTATCTTAAAGTCACAATGGAAACAACATTGCAACGTTTCTAAATTAGAAGAGTTAGCATAAAAGACTTACAATGGCCTAAAATCGCCAACCCTCCCTGAGGAGTCGATGTGATGAATGAATACTTATTCCTTCCCTTTCGCTATAGAAGAGGCCGATAAAATAATAAAAGAATCGTGAAAATTGTAGCAGCAGATAGACGTCTACTGATGGACACAACCCCTTCCCCATGCATTGTCACAACGACCAATTCAAATCTGCCAGTATTGAAACTGATTTCACGACCTTAATTAAACCGTCGATCCACACACACCCCACAATCTGACTTATGTTTATTAATATCTGTACTAATAATTCCCTATGTGCCCCACATTCCAGATGTTCGTGGGGCAGGTACCTCGGAGCATGGATGAGAACGACCTTCGTCAGATGTTCGAGGAGTTCGGCAGGGTGCACCAGATCAACGTGCTGAGGGACAAAATCACTGGAGCCAGCAAAGGTTTGTTGTTAAATGTTCTGTGTACACCTGGGCTGTGATAAAAACATTTGTAAAGGGAACGGTTTTTTGTAAAGGATGTTTATTATAGCGCTACAAGATTCTATTGGCGCGTGACCAAAATTGTAACTAACGCCGCCATCTTGTTTTTTCAATACATTGCAGTAATGTTTACCAACAGCGCCCTCCTTTCAACGTCAAGCGAGCGCCAAAAGATCTTGTAGTAGGCTTTTCGAACAGTTTTCGGTAACAAAGTGACTGTGGCCATGATTTTTTATCTATTTTTATATACCTATGAAGGCATAGGTAATTTTGGTGACCAATTTGAGGTGACCTGTAATAAAAAAACGGTGTGTTTTGTTATTGGCTTATCTGGTTCAATACCTAAGTCTGTGATCATTTATTACTTATTATTTGTTATTTAATTGATCTCATACTGTTGATTTTATTTTGATTAGTTTGATCTCATGCTGATGGCAATGTATGTATATTCTAAGTTTACTGATTTTAGATAAGTTTAATTTTAATTTTAGTTTTTGTTTTCCTGTCATGCAATAATCACTATGTACCACTTTGACGATATCGGAACTCTGACTCCCAAGATACAGGCAAATGTCTAGTTTGGGGATCACTGACTATTCTATTCTTGTAAATTGTGATTGTTATTAATAAATAATTTGAATAATTAATAATTTACCGACATAATTATTGAACCGATTGCAAAATACCTCAGAATTGTATTGTTTCCAAAATACGGCACATACAGATACAATTTAATCTAGCTACCTTTTTATAAATATTATTTTAAATATAACTTTTTGATGAAATGAACGTCTAGATTAGATTTAGAAGGGTCGAATAAGTATTCATGAAATTGTCAAAAATAACAAGTTTTAAAACTTATTTTAGTCTCATCGCAAATTAATACTGGGAAAAGCCAAAAATAAGACGAACTGAGACAAAGATCATTAAATAATTTTAAATACAATTAACATTTTCCGATTATATTTGAGTACGTTGTTCAGTAACGGAACGTTGTAATTGAACCATCTTTATTTTAAATATTGATGAAGTTATGTTTAGATTAAAAGCTACTCGACGGAGTGAGATGTTTGAGGATATAACTGTGAACTGAATTAATGAATTAATTTTCCTCTGCATGCCCCGGAGCCAATTTGTTGGAGTTAACTTTGTTCGAGAAGTAGAATGGAGATATTTTTGTTCCGACTTTATCTCTTTTCTGGGCCAGTACTGTATTCTATGAAAGTTTGAAGTTTTCAATTTCGGTCCTTACTTCTGTATTTTTTTTTTAATCATATTTATCACAAACATGATGTTGCCTTGTCGATTGTCATCTTATTTAGTCACCCAAAACTGAATTTAAGTATGTTTGAAATTATATGAAACTTTCATCCCAAGAGAACAATGTTTCACCACGTCTAAATTAAACTTTCTTCCATCCATCGTTTTAATATCTTTCAACGAATATAAAACATCAGTTGAAACTTGGTAACAAAATTTCAACTATTTTTAATTCTAAACTTTTGTATTAAACTGTCTGTATTTAAATCCAAAAGTTTTCCTTTGTGCGTTCGTAATTATCAAACTTAGCAACTGTCGATCTTCATTATGTAATCTGAGATTGGTCGACACTTTGCTACATTTAACAAAGGGAAAGTTGAAGACAGAAGCTATAATATTTTGTGGCGTAAAAATTTCAACAAAATTTTTTTGACTTCCTAAATATACAGCTATGTCAAGTCCCTACTCGTCTACTCCTCAATTACGCTTAAATATGGTATAAAAATATTAAGGGTAATTTTCATCTAGATTTTCAAATATCGGGGTATATCGAAAAAATTACATCAAATCAACCTCTGTAGCTTCTCTAAGCTCCTCTTAATCCCGAAAAAAGTTGTATAATCCTGCCACATTCACGTCAGATTTATTCAAACAATATGAAATCACATTATTTCAAAACGTTAAGTACCTTTCATCCCTAAATACACTCATTCATGAAAATGTACAGAAAATAAAAAAACTAATGATAAAAAATGTATGTATAGTCGCTCCAATATGTGTTTAAAGCGAGTTGTCCCGTTTTCACGTATCATTGTTTTGCCAAATAACAATAGGGTCAGGTCTGCCTGCACGTTATAATACATGTTGACATTTTTGTTTGGCCCATTATTATAGTCTTTTGTGCTAAAAACCCCCCTTTTCACTTGTTCCTTGTCTCTTCTTTTGTTAGGTACAGCGGACAAGGTCTGCATAGAAGCAGCCTCGGTTCTTTTTATAAAAAAATGCTGTTTTTTATTGTTTTAACCTTGTTTTATTTTTTGATGGCGTCACGTAATTAATGTTGCGTTTTAAATTGTTTGTGAGCAAGGAATATTGTCTCTCGTTTATATTTCGCTTAAAGAAGTTCGCTTTACAATTTAATAAATAATTATGTAAGTCAAAGAGAGTGAAAAAAAGTTATCAAAGAAGTGGCAAAATTTCAATGAAAATTACTTTTCAACAGCTGAATTAAATTCAGTTTAAAAGTTACTGAAATTAAAAAACTTAACTAAATTAATTTGCTTATTAATTTTGTGCTTTCAATTAAACTTTTAAAACAATTACTTCACTTTTAAATTGGTAGAACTCAAATGTCAAATCTGGCGATGCAGCCCGCGGTTCTAATAGCGTAATACACTAACAGTACAGTCAACAACATTCATACCGTTATTTAAGTTGTTGAGCAGATACATTTTTCGAACATAAGAAGTAATGGATTACCTCCTTCAAAATCATTCAGATTGTGATTGAAAGCGTGTAGGTAATGCAATTAGGGTGCTGCTCTTTTTCTTCAATCAAAACTTCTGCAACCAACCCTTTTACAGCCGATATTAAAGTATATTTTCCTTTTCACGACTTTTGTTACACTTCAAACAGTATGCTATGTATGTTCTTTATATGTAAATAGTGTTCGTGTCACAATTAACAGTTTATAACGTGAACTCGTTAGCAGAGGCACGCCATCCGCGAGTTAGTCTGACGTACGTAAAATGGCCTGTCGATCATTCAGAATTAGAATTGTGCATGAAATACACTGTCGTTATAATGTTAAAGTGGTTGCTTGCTACGTGTTTGAATTTGTGACTTGTTGGTTTTAGAATAGGTGACATTCTTGGTTGAACTGTCGGAGGTCTTCTGACCTTTTGGTAGTCGGCTGACTGAAATTTTTGATGAGGTCGCAGGATAGCAAAGGGGAGTTAGTGTCTAGTGTCTAAAGTATCTAGACATTAACTCTTAACTACTGTCATATTAACGCTGATGAAAAAAATATTTATTTGTAAATACTGAATACGACATTATTAACACCTGTTCATAATAAAACAAGATACTTTCAAGGTTCTTTAAGAAAAGCAGCTTGCAGTTTGTTTACATAAAGGTTTCATTAAAAATCAACCGATAAACTGAAAAACTTAAAACTGAAACTAATAAAAAATGTTTAATGTGCTGTGATTTCTGTATGTAAATTGTTATAATAATCTAGGTTTTGTTTGTTAAGCTTGCGATGAGTGATATCTGTGCGTTCTAGAGCTTTTACTGATTCACACTTTATTTCAGACAAATTCTCCAGACTACAATGTTATTGTTCACAAATGTGTGCTTTGTAAATACACCACACTTTTTCAATTTGTGACAAACGACATTATTGAAATTAATTTGTCATATATATTCAAGGCATTTCAACCTACACACACATACTGAAAACCAGTCTATTCTGTAAAAATCTGACGGTGAAAATTAAGGTGAAGTGAGCTGTCAATCACTAGAATTGGATGGAATGACAGCTCACTTAACCTAGGTAAGTTTTCACGGTGAGAACTTTTTCAGTGTTAATGACTTGATTGTCAAATAACCACTATGATTGGTTTACATAAGTATGACGACAGCCAATCTAAGTGCACAGGAGTCAGCAAAAAATCACGTTGAACTTGCTTTAAGCATACGCAAGATAGACACATGAACTATAATAGGCAGGGTAAGATATTGTTTTCCACACTAACTATTTAACATCAAAATACTTTTAGTATCAACATTTGGCATTTAACAAAAGTAGGTTTGTCGTAGTTTTAACATAGTTGTTTTTGTTGTTGTTTTTTTCTATGTATAGTTTGTCTGAAGTAAGGTGTGTCGTAGGCAACCCCCTGTATGTTATGTGTATGTCATGTTATGTAAGTGTGCGCTTCTGTTACAGGGTGCTGTTTTGTGACGTTTTTCACTCGCAAAGCGGCGTTGAAAGCCCAAGACGCTTTGCACAATATCAAAACTTTGAGCGGGGTAAGTGCGTTTTAAATGTTATAATTTTTATATGTTCACCTTTTATGGCTTGGCGCATAATTTTATTTGGCATATTTTTTATAGATACCTATAGCAAATTGTATAATACCTTTTTTTAATTACTCTGTATAAAATTATACGCTCTGCCTTTTCACTGGAAATCAATATGTTTAATATGAAACAGATATTAAATTTTATGTTTCTGGTGTAAAGTTACTATTTTGTGGCATAATGTAATTTATAATCGTATTAACGCATTGGTTTCCGATTCGTATATTTCTGTTATCCAAATAAATGTTGCGTGGAACTTATTAAAAGTTTAAACCGTGTTTTAAAGCAATTAAATTCATATTATGAATGGAAACAATCAAACCATGTTTGAATTCATGTGCGTATGTAGTATGAATAAACATACTTATGAGTATTTATACTTTATAATTGTATTATACTGTACCTACCTACTATAAGCCGTATTCAAAAATAAAAGCTACCCATGTCTGCAAACCAGGCTATGCCTCGTATAAACTATTAAATGAATGTGCAAAAAATACATCTTTAACAGTGCATTTGCCCGAAGGCTATACTTTTACCATAATATGTAATACAACGAAACCAAAACTATTCACCTTCGTAAACAAAAACTTCCATAAACAAACGTCTACACGTTCATATACCTACTTACTTCATATCTATAAGCCCTACCTCTGTCCCAGGCTCTCAGCCAACAAACAGATCAAGATAACAGTCAATAAGAATTAATAACATCATCAATGGAACCTGTTGCTGGTCAGAAAAGTTCCATAACAATCTTCGTTACAGCATCCCAAGGAAGGAGGGATGAACAAACACACAATTCGATACTCGCGATTGTTATCGAACACAATGGAATTACAGACTTTCATCCTGTCTATTTATCCCCCCCTTTTATCTAGGGCTGGCATCGGAAAAATAGGAATGAAAATAATTTAAGCAATTTCAACGGCACTTTTGACAGTTGATTTTGTAAAAACTACATAGGTATCTATTTTATTACTAACTTTATCAATGTATTCTGCACTTAATAAATATGATAGGCTTTTACAATCTAATATATACCTTTAAAATACTGAAGAAAGCAAAAAGCATTGCGTCGTATTTCTAAAACCATGGAAAAACCCTGTATAAATAAGTAAGCATCACCCTACGACGACGCTAGTACCGCACCGCATATCCGCAACTTGAAAAATATCCCACTAATCCGAAACGGAATGGAACAAAAATAGAATAGTAAGGATACGTCTGTTTAGACAGCCCTATAGCCGTCTCGTCTTCATCTCGGTGATAATTCGATTCCATTATATTATCGGAGAGGTTTTTTCTCTCTCGATTGATTCTCGAATCGCTCGCGTTTTGATCGGAACGCCAGGTGAGGGCTGCCTACTCGAGATAGGAGAAACGACAATATTTGTACATTATTTTGTTTCTTTGTCGTTATTTCGTGAGGGGAAGTGTTGTTTTGTCATTTTGAGACGTTTGTCTCGTCACGACGGTATGTATGACTGTTTAAGTTTAAGCAATGTTTTATTACAATAACTTGAGGCTTTTAAGCCGACAACATGTTAAGTATCTAGGTAAGCGGGTGCCTTTAAGCAATCTATTGTGTTTGCTTACCTAACTTAACTCAACGTCTTGTCTCAAAAGCCTTAAAACAATTGTAATAATTGTGACGTTTAACGTTAGAGAAAGCGTAATTTAAATTATTCTAGTGTAAATAATTTATCACTAAACCCACAATACCAAAAACACTAAAAAGCACTTAACCTGTCTGTCTCCAGACAATCGTACAATACAATCTTAAAACAGAACCTAATCAAAAGAAATTTCGACCAACCCACAGTCTGAAATTCATTGGAAAACAAACATAAAAAGCTCCACTCCAGATTTATCTCGCAAAATAACTCCAAAACTAAGTCAATCGTATTCCTACTCCTAGCACAGTTTATCCGCAACTACGAACTAAATAAGAAGAGTCACAACAAGAAAATTACAACTGTGTCTCCCAACTGAGCGAGAAGTGACGAAAGTTGCCGCGAACTATCCGCAGTTGGGCCTTAAATAAATAATAGCCGGGAGTATCCGAACTTTAAGTTCGGAATAATTTATTTCCCCTCACTATCTGAAGTACGGATCGTAGGGCGAGTCGTAAATTATTGTAATCCGATGGTACCTGCGTTTAATCTTGTTGTTATCGGTTATTTCGGATTGGTCATGGTGATTAGGTATTATTTGGAGTTTAGGTATTAAATCTAGTGTTTTTCGGTGTACTATCTAACTAGCTTTTGCCAGCGGCTTTGCCTGCGTGGACGTCAGAAATTATCCCACGGGAACGTACTACTGGGATAAAAAGTGTGTGTGTGTCAATCCAGATTATACATATAATTATATATTCTAACTATATGTGTGCCCAATTTCATCCAAATCCATTCAATAGTTTTTGCGTGAAAGAGTAACAAACATCCATCCATCCTCAATTCCTCACAACTTTCGCGTTTATAATTTTAGTAGGATATAACTTTAGTTCTTTCATTTGACTATTAAGTCTTGACTTTACCACTGAAAACTTAAACCAGTGTCATAACACACCTACACTTACTATCATCATACAATCAACATTATTCATTTTCCATTCTTCATTGTTTGATAAGATTATTCTTATTTCATTTTATTATGCAGATACCTAAAGACGTGTGCATAAACTACATAATACATAAATCGTATATTTCTTTGAATTTTATTAATGACTGGTTTTTCTTTTACATTTTTATGTCCAGAACTTTGTAAACTAGTAATCACTGTAAGTACTACTTTCAAACTGATAATTATGTATCAGTCAAACTAGATAGTCAATATAATTTCCAATTTTCCCCAGTTTTATGAGTACCAAAAACAATTTGTAATTTTTTTAATTTTTCTCTTTTTTTATAAAATATCTTGACTGTAAATTAACATATCCTATCTAGAGCCTGTCCTATGAGAGCCGGGTGATTTGTAACTCACGACCCTCCTATTATTAGAGACACCTTTCTCTGTTTAAGAGTGCCTGTAATGTGATGTTGAGATACCAAAATAAAGTTTTCTGGTTATGATTACCTTAAAAACGTACTGAGCTAATGATAAAGCTAACGAGCGATCTGACTTTCTATAGAATAAAAAAGTTTGAAAGGAAGTCCTTTCAAGAAGTCTTGAAAACCCTTTACAAGTACTAAAATATCGTGAATAAAGTGCCTTCTCAACTCTTTTCATAAGTAAAGACTACCTCTTCAAATAAGGATCAGAAGTCGACGGATTATTTATTTAACACAAATTGGGGTGGTAGTTAAACCGGTAACCATCTTTGTATTTACACGAACTATGCAGACTCACCCCTATTAGAACCCTTCTGCTTACGTCATAGTATAAACACGGCTTTTGTTGAAGCCGCAAACGTGTCTAATCAAAATCATCAATTGCATACTTCAAACCTTTGCGTATGCGGAACCCTAAAGGGTTAATCACCCTCAAAAGCGTGTGTTCTACACGTGTTTCAGTTTTATTTAGCTTTTTTATGTAAACTGAAATAAAACAGTAAGAGCGTGTATTTTCTTAATGAAAAGAAAGTTAAATCAGATACGAATAAATTTTTTCAGCCCATTTTAGTTTCAAGAAAAGTACAATGTTCAAAATAACAATCTAATTAAATAATTGCATCAATCTGAAATGTGCCTAGCCTTTTCCCAACTGAGGAGTAACTAATCAAACACCGTTAAATCCATTTTGTATTTTTTTTTTTCAGAAAATGATAGATACCTTCAAAGGTAGGTAGTTTAAAAAGCTAAAAAAAAAAAAAAAACATATCCTTGTCAATAACGGCTTTCGTTCCGTCACTCCTCACTGTGTAAAGATTGGGGTCGGGTTCCAGTCTTACCGGATGCAGCTGAATACCAGTAGTATTTTACACTGACCTCCACAAACCAGAAGGGTAACACGATACCCCTTGGTAAGACTGGTTGTCATACTTTTGGGCGTCTTATTACCCGTAACGACTGTCAATGATCTACGGATGGCAGCCGGGACCAAACGGTTAACGTGCTTTTCGAGGCACGGAGGGGTCTCGATATGTACCTAATGAATGGTCACCCATCTACGAACCGACCGCGGCAAGCGTGGCTTAACCTTCAATCGACCCGTGCGCCTGTTATTATAGAAATAATAAACACTAAATTTCGTGCGTGTTTTGTTTTCTAATTCATTTCGGTCTATAACGTATGAACTTTAAAAGCACTCTTCACTTCATACATGCGGTATTCCCACCCCCGCTCACCCCCTCGCCCTAAGTTCGGTTGCAGCAATGTCTTTTGCAACATTTTTGACATAGTTGTCCGAAGCGATCGCGGGACGAGAAGGTAAGGCCCTCGGAATTTATGGATTTTTATCTTACTAATTTCGGATCGTGTAATATAAAAGGTGTATCAGAATTAACGCAAGTCCTGAAAACACTTTGTTCATAATTGATTAGTGAATCGATTTTTGTAACTTTTGAAATTGTTTTTTTTTTTTTCAATGGTTATGTGTTTTGGTATACTGACCGCCGATTGAGCCAAAGAAAATTAAATCTTATTTCAAGGTTATATATAAGACTCAATTTTAAATGCATAAAGTAATGCTGGGGTCAACAATAGCTTTAAAAAAAATAAGTATTAGTCATTGTATTACTCTAATTCAAAATAAAAAGTCAATTATTCAAACTAGGCCGAGAATCAGCACTTTTTGAACGTCAAAAATTACATATGACAGTCCCCCAAAACGCCCGCCCTTCACCACTTTCTAGCGCTTTCGTTGGGGAGAAGAAGTGGCGCAACAAACTCCCCAGCAGCACAGCTGTCTGTTCAGTTAGAAGATAATTGGGGTGCATGAGGTCTTGCGTTAATTATGTTACATTTTGTTTAAAAGTTATGTTGATTATTTTATTAGTGATTAAGTGCGAGTAAAGGGATGTTGGTGAAAGAGGAATTTAGTAACTGATTATAAGGGTATTCTATTTCCCTTCCTTTCAAAGTTTCAAACTACAATCACATTGACCAATAGACCGCCAGTGTTGCATGAACTTCCCATTAAAAAACAGACATAAAGAAGAATGAATTTCTGATCCTGTATGCTGTTAGTAGCCCAAAAAGGTTTTAAAATGGACATATTAGCCCGGTTATTGTCTTGGCAATTGGAAAATATAGTCCAGAACCGAGAAAATATTTAACTGACTCTTCCAAATCCGTAAGTAGTGGCATTCTTTTCTTCATTTTATGACTTTGAGTAAGTTTGAGAAGCATACTTGCAGCATAAACTCCTGTCTTGGTTCGAATCCACGACCTACAACTCGTAAGCCACCACTCTTCATAATGTCATAAAAATGGACTTATAATCTTTCATAATCCTTGAGAATAAATTACTAGTCACGATACAAAAGCTATAAGAAAAGACAGTAATTTATTTTACTAAGAATTTTAAACGTTTTTTTCTTAATTCGGGAAACTAGACTTTCAACTTACCGTGTGCATTGCTATTTTCCTTGATTCCTCTTCATGATAAAGCGATATCAGGACACCACACTGACCTAAAACTAACCTTTTACGTAACAAATCAATCAACCACAGAACGTATGAACACTGTAAAGATAAGTTAAGGCAAAAGGTTCACTTGACTCGGTACACGGTGAAAGGCTCCCAGCTGTGTTTCTGTATTCTCCTACCTATGTCCAAATCAAGGTCATGGTCTACACATGGTGACAAATTTCATTTATATCCGTTCAGCCGTTTTAGCGTGACAGCGTTTGTCTTTATAATATTACTTGCTGCGCCCCGCAATTTCATCCGCATAAGTTTCGACCCCGTGGGAATATCGGGATAAAAAGTTATATGTTAATCAAGGGTGTCAGCTACCTCCATACAAAATTATATCAAAATTGGTCCAGCCGTTTGAGCGTGAAGAAGTAACAAACATATAAACACACACAAACTAGTGTGATTATTATAGTTTAGACAAGCGCATAGTAATAGCGGGATGTACAGTGCAATATGAGTTGAAGAATCATATAAACCGTGTTAATTGTTATGAAACAACAAGGAAACGAAGAGTTTTCTGCGTCAGAAAATACCTTGTTTTGTAAGACTTACCTACATAGGTACTAGGATTGTTATACTCTGATGTTTCTTGCT
The DNA here is from genome assembly GCA_963669345.1 of Gortyna flavago. Taxonomy (NCBI): domain Eukaryota; kingdom Metazoa; phylum Arthropoda; class Insecta; order Lepidoptera; family Noctuidae; genus Gortyna; species Gortyna flavago. Next base: position 17,115,407 of record OY770129.1, read on the forward strand.
TCGTAACCTCCGTAAACTCACAATACCTACCGGACATGTTTGACTGGGCCGGACACGGCCGAACTTTGATCGATAGCCCGGATTTATGATCCGGTTTCCCCCGTCTTAAGTAATTGACCGGCTCCATTAGTGGGGGAGTTGCCTTTCAGGGTTCCGTACGTTACAAACATAGTTTGTGTTTTGATGTGTAGTTTATAGTGTGCTCCCGGTTTTATTAATTTCGGCTTTGTTGTGGTATTTAAAGAGGTTTGGATAGTTGAGGTCGGCTTAGGTTGAGTCTAAGAGGATGGGAGGGTAGATGCGGTGTATCCTCTTGGTTTAGATAGTTATGAAGTGGGTCGAATATAAAACCCTCTTTGTAGTAATATTCTGCATCAAATCCCCTCGTCTGTTAGGCAAACTTGTTAAGTACTATTAACTTTGGTAATTATAGAAGAAGTATTGTGTCTCATTAGTGACAGTTCAGCTCCTAAATAACGTGAAGACGTCATACGTCAATAAATGAAAACACTGGTAATACTAATGCCTAACCCCCTTACTAATAAACGTTTTATTATATCAGATGAATAGTTACACACCCATTTCTCTCTTTCAGTCGTCAGTAATTTGACTTTCGAAAGAAGAAGACAAAGCGTTGTGTAACGTTTATTAGTAAGGGGGTAAGTGTATTTTGGAACTATCAAATTTTAGTTTGTTTTTTGTGTTCAAAGCTATTAAATTGTAGTGATGGGCCGACTATGGGTTTTGCCACACTTTGACTAGCTATAGCGACTAAACTATTGGATATATTTGATTGAGTTTTCGTATGAAGACTGAGAATGTCATTAGATATAAGTACACAATTTATTGTTGTATTGTCGTGTCCACGTTGTAGAACTCGAAATCGCCAAGCCGTCTTTTGAGCAAGCATGGTGATCGATGCTCGTGCCTTCTGTGTATGAGAAGAGGCTTTTGCTCTGCAGTGGTTCAGTAATAAATGCTGATATTATTATTATTATTATTATACTCCTTTGATTTAACAGTGAAAACTTAGAGTTTTAAAATACGTAAGGGATGTCGACAGTGCATCGATCAGGCTGACTCCATTCAGTCTAACGTACCATGAGGGTCGTAGGCCTGCCTGATTAGGTTACGGGTTAAAAGGCTTTGCTTTGATCACTCATTGGCAATTATAGCAGACCTTGTAAGCTACCTGCTGCATCATATTTTTAGTTTAAAAGCAGCTGCGTTCACTTCAAGTTTACAAATTTTAAACAAAACTGTTTTAGACGTCAATATATTTTTAGGAGCTCCAAATACTCGTAAAAGCTCCATGAAGTATTAAAAAGACAGAATATACGTTAACGTACACCCTGAAGCTTTCAGGCGTCGCATTGGTAAGAGGGACGACGACTAAGCAATTGGATTGTTTCTAATGACCGGTCGGTGACCATACTGGCTGAACGACATCGAAGATAAAACGGAACACAGCTACTTTATCTCAGCTTTGAGCCAGTAACATTGTACCTACTATATTAAGACCGGATTTTATCCGGCGTTTTAGAAAAAGTTGCTAATTTCTATGTATTAGCTGACCTCTAAACACTACTATGAATTTGGCTTACGAAAGCCTATCCTACCTATCTAAACTTTCATAAGGTACATTACAAACAAACCCTACCTGCGAGTCACATCACGTGCCAAACTTAAATTCAACCTTAAGCCCCCAACACACGAATCTCATGCCCGCATCGTTTGCACCGCACAAGACCACTTCGCGGTCCTAAGGTCCTGGTAATTACGTAAGTAATCGCATAGGTGTAGTGTAACTCAATAAGGCGATTAGTACACGCCTCACGTGTCGCATAGACGGTCATAGTGATGGCGATTAAGCAATTTGCCGTTAGTCGATCCTGGAATCGAATAACGACCATGTTAGTCGACTAGTAACGGTTGCTTCCTTGAAATGCGATTGGATTGAGAGATTGTAAGCGGAAATTTTAAGAGGGTTTAAGTGTGTTTTTGGTGTGGAAATGAACATGTAAGGGGTTCCTATGAAACTGGAAAGTTATATAAGACTTAAAACTTTGTATGGGTAGGTACCTATTGTAGAGATTATAGCCTATTTGGTACTTACAAGCAACCTCCGCGAGACGATTGAAAGTTATTGGCAAGAAATACTAGACAAGCATTAATTTAGTTTAGTTTAGGTTTAAAAAACTATAGGTGACAGATTTGGCTGACAAGCCAAAGGAAGAAAATAAAAAAAAATAATTGAAGATCTTAACAATTACAATAAATAAACGTAAATACATAGTCTTTTATTCATTAATCCTGGTACGGTTTTATACCCCCGATGCTAACAGTATTGAGTAGGTGTGTAGATATGAAGTTGTAGTTGGAAACTATAACAGCGCTATTATTGTGATTTAAGCAAAATAATAAATAAAATTCTAGCAAAGATTAAAACCGTAACTGATAAAAACCACGATCGGATAAACCACGCTATACGTTATTACTGTAAGAGAAAACAAAAGGCTTAATTCAGTCGAAGTGAAAGCAACATTGTAAGAACAGAATTTAATCAGAAGAAAAATAAGCGAGGCGGAGGAAATATACAATATCCAATTCTCTTCCTCAGAAATGCGATGTAAAAGCCCCATTGTACGTCGTACGTACATCTATCTACATAGACGTTTAATAACAAAACCAATTATCTGTGATATCCAATTTCTTAAATTAATTTATTGCGAAGAGATCGTCGAGCCGACAATAATTGTAATACTTGAAAAGTGTCAAAGCGATCGCGATACCGGCGGTGTTAAATTTTACGAAGTTGTTCCCCCCACCCCCCCTCTTCTCGATTCTTACGATAATATTGTCAACAACAAAGAAACAGACGTTGGGTTTATCCATACTAATATTATAAATTCGAAAGTAACTCTGTTTGTCTGTCTGACTGTCTGTCTGTATGTTACCTTTTCACGCCTAAACCACTGAACGGATTTCGATAAAATTTGGCAGAGAGATAGATTGCATCCCGGGAAAGGACATAGGATAGTTTTTTTTTATCGACATACCTCGCGGGCGAAGCCGCGGGCGGAAGGTAGTATTATATATATCTTCAGTTTGATTCTTTGGGGGCTTGAAAAAAAAAAGAGGAATTGACGTTCTTCAGAAGAGGTTTTTTCTTGCATTCCCCCTAATTATACAATCAAATGTGTCTTTTTGTCAACTAATAGAATTTACTAAATACCAAATTTGCAAGCCCTATAATTGAGGAGAACATGGCTTAGATATTTCAAGAAATTCAATCAGAACGGCTGCTCTCAAAACGGTGAAGGAAAATATCGCTAGGAAACCGGCGTGTCCCAAAAAATCGAAGACATGTGACATCCGCCAACCCACACTGGGCGCGCGTGGTGGATTATGGCCCACTCCCTCTTACAGAAAGGAGGCCTGTATCCCAGCAGTGGGAGCGTTAGGCTGATTATAGGTACTATGGCTTAGATATCTCAAGAAGCCACGTGCCCAATTCCCTATTATTTTCTGTTCCTCATTTGTAAAGAGGCAGAGCGGATCGGCCATTCTGCATTCTTATTTTCCACCTTCACAAAGAATGCCACCTATTTTACGTCTAAAATTTTACGAGTCGACTCCGGTTCGGTGAGAAAATTCAGATGTCTCCGTGCGAACGATAATGACGTCATCGAGTCGACAAAACAGTTGTCAATGTAATATTTTGGCGAGGAAGAAGTATTGACTGTATAACTGTCGGGATCAATATTATTTTATTGATACTGAATTCAGTATTCTAAAAACTACATCATCATTTTTCTGCTCTTAATATATTAATATCTATATTATCCACATATATTAATTTATTTGGGGTCGACGCAACATGTGACACTTCTTCTATAATTTTCTATTAGTATTCTGTTAAACAGTCTAAATATGGAAGTAAGAAATACACAAAATATATTGTCGACAGGCTGGAGGAAGAAAAAAAAATTGCGACATACGACACTTTTCAAAGTTTTCAGTATGATGTCAATAGCTCAGTGAACAATAATTCATCCCTGAAGTAATTCAATTCGAATCCAATTGAATTAGATTCCGCTTCACCGCACAGAAAAAAGGCATTAAGACACCAAACAAATAAAATCCGAACTTCACACCAATCTCCACGCAAATACCTTCGGAAAAAACTTCCTAATCACGAATTCGGATTGATGGCTCAGAAAACTTTTTTAATTTAGTCCCGAAAACAGGTGCGTACGAATTACCGGCTCCATTGTCGGACGATATGAGCAATTTTGTCGGAGTCAGCCAGAGATTAGCACAGGGCCCTTAATCCGAGTACCGGGGCGATGTGGCCCGTCATATTTCATAATACCCCCCCGGTTAGGGTGAGCGCTCATTGGAGCGAGAAGAGCGGTTATTACGGCATGAAATGGACAGCTCATTAGTGGAGGTAATGGAAATGAAGGATATATGTATAAGTATTTTAGTAGCTCATGCGTGTTACTGTGATAATGTAGTTCTACTAAGTTGAACGAAATGTTAAAGATTTCTGACCTGCTTTGAACCCTATGAAAGAAGGAGATGTTACTTCAGCTACGCGTTTGCATGACCACTATAAAAACGGGTTTTGTTGACGAAAGATGACAGATGGAATAGAAAAAATTACATTTCTTTAGAAATCTGTATTTAATCAGTCATTTTGTCTATTCTTCCGTCGACAAAACCCGTTTCTATTGTGGTCATGCTAACGCGTGCTGGGTTAAATTTTTCACTAACCCGCATACTCAATTCTCGCTTCCTGAGCAGTGTGAAGGCATATTATTGTTATGATATCGAGCGAGCCTTTTGGTTACGTAATAAAGGGCCGCTTATCTCTTCATATAACAATGAATTCAATGAAACCCTAGTGAACGAACAACGTTACATGTTAACATTATGTTCACGAAAATTTGTTCCAGTGTTTTTGTGTAGCCACGTGTTCAGTAGATAATTATTGTTGGTTGTTAATTTATCTTTGTTTATTAAAGTTCGTTGGTACGTAAATCTATAGATAATAATATTACGTTGTCATTTGTGTCCTGATTTATTCATAATCCACTAATGTTCCCACTGCTGGGACCACAGGCCTACTCTATTCGAGAGGGAGTGGGTTGTATTCTACCTTGCGGGCCCAGTGCAGGTTGGTAGATGTCATATTTCTTCAAATGTTTGGTTCTAGGACATGCCGGTTTCCTCACGATGTTTTCCTTTATCGTTTTAAGAGCAGTGATGATTAAATAATTTACACAAAGCAAAACACCTGCCTGAGTTTGAACCCACGACCTACAACTCCTAAGTCGGGGCCATTACGATTGTTGTTATATATAATTTTATTTGTCTTGTCTGTTACGATTATCATCTGCACCAGACAGACTAAATTTCCTTTCTTTCTTTCAGAAACATTCTCATTTGTCATAAGAAAGTCTATTGTAACTGTCATCTGCCATGAAGATTTCTTTTCTGAAACTTTAGCTCGTAAAACTAAAGTACCCTCCGCTCCCGTCTAACCATAGTCAATGTATCCCATACCTTAGCTCGACCTTCTCCCAACTGTCTTTCACGATAATATCTGTGGGGTGGGCCCGGCGACCTCACGGACCCACGGACCCACAGGGGTCTGGTGAGCCCGTCCGATTCTTGATATGTTTATTAAGGACCCCGACTTGATTATGTTTATATGATATAAGATATAGTTCGGTTGGTTTACATCGACTACGTCCCTACTGTCTTGATTTGTATAGATTCTGGATTTATCGGGATTTGTAGTTGGATGTAGGTAACAATATAATGTTATTTGATGTGTTCTTGGTGTTTTGCTACACATATTTCTTATTAATCACGATTTGTACAAGAATAGATTAGACGGTGACCCCTAAACTAGGCATTTTCTTGTATGTTGGGAGTCATTGCAAGTTGCGTACTTACATAATAGTTATTGCAGGACAGGTAAACAAAAACTAAAATTTAACTAAACTAAAATCAATTAAAATAAAACACCTAAAATATACATTGCCTTCAGCGTGCTATCAAACTACAATTTAAGACAATAGATAGAATATTCATTCATGTATGTACACTATAAAAATTACAAATATAGGTAAATGTAAAAATTTTACATAGTGTGATACAGATCTTATCGCTAAAAGTGATCTTTTGAAGACAACCTTTGGATGCATTAACGGAAAAGGAGAGGCAATACTGAAGGTTATCGGTGGTGTACCATTTACATATTACAATAAATACATACATACCTAAAACATACTATACTTATCTATAAAAAATATATAATTTAAATGTTTCTTGGTATATGATCATACTTGTCGTGGATCATCCCGTTAGGTGAACTATATCTGTCTATGACGATGTGTGAGTAACACAAATAAACACGGACTTTTTACAGTAAAGCACAAACAAAAAGCACATAATAAAGGGTTATAACCGATTACATAGCCCAAATAGGTACGGATTGCGTGTTACAAAAAATGAACACACCGTTGTTGTTCTAGAAAGGAAAAAAATATAGACAACCTCGTAATAGCTTTATCACTTTTGAAAACAATTCCCAGAGAATTGTAAGTTTACTAAGGTTGAATGTAGGCCCTTTGTATACGGTACGGTTTCTTTACGGTACGGCGCGCTAACCGCACCGTAAAATAATCGTGTGAGCGCTTATTTCAAAGGCGCTGTGCCGTAGTACAACCGTGACGTCAACAACCTTCCATAGTAATCCATACAACACTGACGACTGTGCCTACACACGGCAAATCAACTGTAGTTTTTCATGGCAAGAAAAACTTGTGTATACAAAGGGCCTGACTGTCACATACACAAAAATAGACCTTGTCGTTTTATGACGTGCAAGCGTCATTCAACCTTAGGGTGATAAAGAATATACGAGGTCGACTAAAACCCTACATTACTAATAAATAAACTTCTCTAATATTTTGTAATAAAATAATGTTTCGAACCGTGACTCAAACTAGAATGAAAGTCAAATAATTCACGGACAACGAAAAATAACAATAACAATAATCCCCTCTGATATGAAAGACGATACATTATTTCGATTATTTTTCTGAATACGCAACACATTTAGGACTCAATTTATTATAAAAGGCAATATTGTTACGACTCAATTACATTTATCCCTTTCAAATGGGCTCACGAAGCGTTTGCATGAAGGATTTGCAATTTGTGAAACGTGTGTGACTCATTATTGCAACGGCTATCATTAATTTTCTGTATCTGATATTAATTTGAGAAAAAGTAATGACGAATAGAATATTTTATTTTGCATCTTTAAATATAAATGGTTCCACATATTTTGCTTACTTATTTCAGCATGCCAAAAATACCTAAAAAAATATAAACAAAAACACTCATTAATTTTAAAGATCATTTAATACATTAAAAACTTTAAAATTAAGTTACTATTATTACAACTGAGATCTTTGTGTGAAGAAAATTCACATACATATATAAACTCACGGCCTTTTCCGTGGAGATAGAAACTACAGAACGCCATCTTCTACGATGCTGGCCAACTCCTCTAAACTTAAAAAAACCCTCATCGTAAAAATATACTCTCAAATTTTCGTCTGATGTACCTACCTAAGAGCACTCTTGTCCGTATCACGTTAGCAGAATCATGGAATCACTACTTGCGCCAATACAAGTAGGTAATAAAGCTTCACAGCTCCACAAAAACCTACGCACTAACTCAAACACATCCAAATCACTCAAAAAATAAAACTGTCAACCTCCTTTGGACGGCACTTGACGGCATTGAAACGAGTCCTCGACGCTTTGAACCCCACCTCAAAAGTTCCGTTTTTGACTCACAAAAACCCCTCTCATTTCCATCTTCAGCCGTCGAGAATGCTGTAGCAGTAGGTACATAAAAGATGTGGAGCAGTTCTCACCCTTCCACCAATTTATAAGTAGGTTGGGAGGTATGTACGCTCCCTTAGCGACATCAAATCTTTGATTTATTAAAATTAACGCACGTACAGTCACGAGCACTAACTAATATAAAGAAAAAAAGAAAAATGTTATATCTTACTTTTTTTATGTAAGTACACTTAGGTAATACGCAACATTTGAAAGTGATTTTCTCCTACGGTATTGTTGTAATTGTGTAAAATGTTGATTGTAGTAACTTTATGTTGTCACGGACATAATATTTTGGTACTAGTATGAAATAGGTCTTAAGACCAATTCCCGTAATTATAAACCTTCAAAATCTAGTTGCAGTCTCATCTCAGCGACAATATTAATGTCAAAAAAATGTAGGAAAATTAGAGGTATTTACAGGAATTGCATCGTTATTTCACGAAAAAAACATTTTTGGCTATCCCCCTTACTAACAAATGTTGTATAGCGTCTGTATAGTTACACAACGCTTTGCCTTCTTCTTTCGAAAGTCAAATTACTGACGACTGGGAGAGAGAAATCGGTGTGTAACTATTCATCTAACATAATACGTTTATTAGTAAGGGGGGTAAGTGTATATATATTTGTGCCGGAAACAATACCTACAAACAGTCGAACACGGAGTTTTGTTTACAGGCAAAATAATTTCTTTCCACTACCCTGCCAATATTTAAGTTAACTGTGCGTGCGTAAAAGAAAATACGATTACAATCTTAAAAGTGTGATGTAAAAGACTTAGCACACTCACAACATATTTAAAAGTAGTAAGTTAGCTGCCTGTATACCAATCCCTTCGTTCTACTGTACATACTACACACGTATTGGTTATCGGGGTGAGTCCGGGCAAAATGATGCATTGCCGGATAAGACAATGTAGCGGAAACGTGGACCCTGTTCTACCCGGGTCGACCTTTCAATTTCCTTGATTGTGTCCGAATCGAAGCGGGTTCGTCGTTATTTCTTTATCTTTAGTGATGATTTCTTATGGCGGGTGGTTATACGGGTATGTAGTTGTTTGGTTCACCGAATTGGCCTTCCATGGACTGGACTCGGTATCGATTAACACTTCTGTGGGAAATAATTTGGGTTTGTTTGCTATTAGGTACCTTTACTACATACTTATTCTGAAAAAAGAAACCAAAGAGAGAGTGAGAGAGAGAGTCCTTAGTAAGTTGTTGTTCTTCAGTCAGATCAGAAGGCTAATTCTCTTAATTTTAAAACGTTTTAAATCTAGTCGCAGTGTCATCTCAGCGACAAAGAAATGTCAAAAACTTGTCAAAATGGAGGGAATTTAGAGGTATTTTTGACAGATTGAGACTGAGATCAGACTGTGAACATTCTTAAATTTACGAGAATTGCCCCTCAGGTGTGTTACTTGCAACCGGCGTGCATGTATGACCAGATGTATGAACGTAAGTCTGTAGTTTCAGCCAACCCCTATTAGAAGAAAGCGTTAGTTTATGTAAGGATGTTACTTATAGGAGTCGTTTGCAGAAACGAAAACGCGCGAAGAATTTTCATGGTGAAATATTGCATTTTTAAAAGCTTTTCGTTGCAATAAACCAACTCCAAAATGTTAAGATCGCGATATTAAATTTTTACAACTCTTCACTCTGAATTAGAATTGTGAAACGAAAAATTTTCCCGGGTCACAGTTCCAACATTTTCCCATATCCTCCACTATAATATTATAAATGTGGAAGTTTAAAAGAATGATATAAAGAAAAATTCGTTTATTGGCAGTACATAAAAAAATATACACCTTTACCCCTTACTAATAAACGCGTATAGCGTCTTTATAGTTACGCAACGCTTTGTCTTCTTCTTTCGAATGTCAAATTCTTGACGATTGAAAGAGAGAAATCGGTGTGTAACTATTCATATGATATACTCGTTTTCCTATATGTTTCCTAATCACCAAACTATAGTTTAGTGTGAATTTATGTAGGTACGAAAAAAACACAAACATTTATTATTGATGGGGCACTCTAATATCGTGACAATACCCAAAAGAGGTATGATTGATGATGATGCCTAATACTTGAACGACGGGGAATGGTGTATATACAGCCGGGAAGTAGTGTTTCGACAAAACAGGTGCTATGATAAATGTTAGTCGATGGGTTCTGAATTTGGGTCTACTTTAGTGGCCACCTTGTGTTTTCCTTAAAATATTATTCTGGGCCCCTTTTGGACCATTGCCGATTGCCGGCACCATATTTATTTATTAGAATAACTCATAAATAAATTAATATTAATAGGTATCGTGCGCCGCTGAAAACGAATTCCAACAATTTGGTATTAAAGAACAGTTTTCCATCATTTTCTGTAACTTGAAAAACATTGTAAGATTGCTTAATAGTTATCATATATGTATTGCAGTTACGGTAATCTATACATAAATAATAGATCTGTAGACTAGACGTTTCTGTAAATTGAATATATAAAAAAAAATTGTTGGGGTATTAAAGGATAACCAACAGATGTCATTTCTATATTTTTTTGTTTTTTTTTTTGTGCGTTTTTCTGTTTGGATGTGATATGAGAGATTAATATCCTATTCAAATTAATCTCTCACATCCATACAGACAATAATTACACGTAAAAAGTACGAAACCAATTTGGTTAAATTTTAAACTCAAATACCTATTGTGCATAACTCGGAGTAATAAGCAATAATAATTCTGACATCAGTCATACTTGACATAACATATCTTTACTCCTATCACCCATGTGCCATGATTGGACATAAACGCTTCATACGTTTAGCACACAGACGTCATTCACGGTACATAGCCTTGTGTATGTGTACTCTACAGTCATCAGGACGCATAGATCCGTTCGCATTCGCCTGGCTGCATGCAGGGACCGACCCTTTGCTCCAGCCCGAGTAATAATTGCTAGCATCGGCACACCCACGTCCATGCAATGTCAACTAAATACAATCCGTGTATTTGTGCCCAATAAAGGGTAACAGATACCTTCAGGCAGTCTTGGCCGTAATAGCCACAGGCCACCAATATATTACCCTGCAACGCCAATATATCTCCCAAACGGAATGGCGATAGAGAATCCAATGTATGGAATTATCAATAAAGCTCTGTCTATGTAGTATATAGGGCACATACATTACAAATTTACCGGTAGTATTAAGTCAGTTTAGCAGAATAATACAAATATTTTCACCATACGATATTGAACTTTACTTTGATAAAGTTAGAGTACAAAATCAAGTGGATGAAAACGAAATATTTTTCCGCCACTCGAAAATATCCACGTGTGGCTGCCGCATTCCCTTGCCGGTGTATGATTGATAGCCAGCCTATTGGGCCGGATAAGACAATGTACCGGAAGGAATGACCCGGCCGGTCCGGACGATGCACTGCCCCGGCACCGAATTATGCCGCCACATTGGAAACTTCATACGGTTTATGGAACGAAATAATGAAGAGGGCGCAATGTGAATGCTTTATGTTTATGGTGATAGTAGGAATTCGGAGTTTTAACTTGAAAATAGGGGATTTTCTTATGATAATTCTTGAAAATCAATGAAGTGTGAGATTAGAATGCGTTCAAAAATGAATGAACTTAAACAAAGTTATCAAGACGTATGTAGTAGTGGGATGGAAAACACGGAAAACATCATTTATTTTTTACGTGTATTGCAAGTGTTGTTTTAAACCATCATCATCTGCCTGGCCTATTCCTAACTTTGTTAAGGTGGGCTTCCAGTCTTTGCGGATGCAGCTGAATACCAGTATTTTAACCAATTTACTATTTATTTACATAAATAAATAATATCATTTATCAACATAATATTCGCAGCAGACGATAAGTAAAATGATCATTATGAAAACTAAACCATAAAAGCTAATGTTAAAAGATTCACATTCTCAATATTGTTCGAATGGCTAATTTCGTTCGTTAGTACATACATTGAATTTTTCAATTAAGCTCGAAACCTGAGTGGGTTTGCCTAATCGAGTTAAAATTAATACTTCACAATATTGCTGAATAAAGAAAATTGTTAATTAAACATTTAATTACGCAGAGGCTGAATTTAAGACAGAAATTAAAGCTTGGGTCAGACATAATTATTATAAGAGTGTACAGAAAGTACAATCGTAATTATTTGATGACATAACACATAGCTTATCACCACGCTTGTAATCCCCAAAGGGTAAAGCAGATGTGTACTTACCCACATTTCGCCATGTATGTTCAAGTCCCATGTATACCTGGGCCATTTTGGCGCAGCTGTGAGGCACACTTTCCTGCTAATTTTTTACATCGCATTTTTCACTTTTGTTTGATTTTTATGTGTGTATTATTTATAATATATATATAATATAATTATAATACATTTAATTAATAATACATATCTTAATTAAAATTAATATTATTATAAAATAATCATAATTAATATATATTATAAATGTGTGTTATTAATTATATTGTGTGCCTTTTAGTCTGTGGTAAATAAATGTATTTTCTAATCATCATCATCTGCCTTTTCCCAACTAAGTTGGGGTCGGCTTCCAGTCTAACCGGATGCAGCTGAATACCAGTATTTTACATGGAGCGACTGCCTATCTGACCTCCACTACCCAGTTACTGGGTAATACGATACCCTTTGGTAACACTGGTTGTCAGACTTTCGGACTTCTGACTACCCGTAACGACTGTCAAAGATCCACGAATGACAGCCGGGACCAACGGCTTAACGTGCTTTCCGAGGCACGGAGGGGCTCGATATGTAAAGATGGTCACCCACCCACAGACCAACCGCGGCAAGCGTAGCTTAACCTGACCGATCGACCTGTGCGGCTGTTATTATTTAGCCACTAGCCCCTCCCAAATGTATTTTATAATATTGGGCGATAGCATGATTTTCTTATAAGTAAGGTTATAATGAAGGAGGACTTATTATCGAGACTAGCCACTCCTTTAGCTATTGATAGACTCAGTCTGTTTCGTCTTACTTGTACCTACTTACATTGTTCCATAACACCCGTCCTTGCTATGTGGAATGACGTTTGTAAAATTTCAACGTGTGCTAACCGTAGCATGAAGTACTCGTATTCCACGTTATCTATATAAGCTGCCCTTTTACCTTTGTTTCCAATAAGTTTAGAAACAGAGAATTTAATACCCAAATGTTACAACACTTCCAACTTAATGCTGTGAGCCTGGTAGTTGTATCGTGTAGTTACCGTGTAGTATCTCACCGAAATGCATGTTGCTTTGCGTTGAAACTCGAGCAATGTTCGCTTGTGTCTATAGTATGTCTAATACGGTATACAGGATACGGATTTTGAACCAGGCTAGCTGAACTAGAATGTTACAATTTTAAGCCTAAAATTGCTTAACAAAAATGTCTCGTAATATGGACGCCATATTTGCGTAAAGAACCTATAGTGTGCAACACAATCTAAATGACTTCCTCATCATCATAATCGTCAGCCGTATTCTAGCCATTTCTGAATATAGGCCCCCTTCCTTTTGAACCTGCTTCCCTCGTCTATGCGAGTCTCATCCAGGACTTCCCCGCGATCTTCTGTAGGCCTTCTGTGTCCCGCCGACGGCTATTAGTGGTGACTAATGCGATCGTTATTATTTACAACCTTACAAAAATATTTATTTAAAAAAAACCGAATTGAGAACCTCCTACTTTTTTTGAAGTCTGTTAAAAAATTGTCAATAATATACCGATTCTAAAATACAATATTCCAATGTGCATATATCAATAACCAAAATCCATCATCTGACTCTTGTACTTTTAAGGACCCGTAAACAAAACACATTTGATCTGCTACAAAATAAAATGAAAAGTATCACCGTCTGCAAAACCTTTTTATACTCTTTCCCTCAAAGACCATGCAAATGCATACCTACAGACAAAACAAAACACGCCCGTATTCTTCACAACCTTCCCTGCATCCACTACTTTTGTGAGCCGAACAAAAAACATGATTATAAGACAAGCCAACCCCACTTGAAACAACCTTGTTAAAAATGGAAACTGATGCATGCTAACTCAAAGGTCACATCGTAAAGGTAGTCCATTGTCTACCGCCCACACTATATTTCTTTCCGTCCATTCATATTAAAGACGTTTAGAATAATGAGTTTTTATTTCTCGCGCGCAACAAAAAACTCTTTTCATTACATTTATAAGAAACCCCTTTCTATTTACGGGTTACGACCAGCGTTTCTTGGTACCAAGACTCACTTGAAGTTTGAATGAAATTCGTGGGGCTGAGAACTTGGCAGGTTAAAATGAGGCTTTATTTTAAAGTGTTTTGAAGGTGCGGTAGTTTGTTTCTTCATAGTTTTAACAACTTACCTGAAGGGCCAATTCCCGAAATTTAAAAAGTTCTAAATCTAGTCGCAGTCTCGTCTCGGCGACAAACCAATGTCAAAAAGTTGTCAAAATATAGGGAAATTAGAGGTATTTTTGACAGATTGAGACTAAGATCAGACTGTGGACGTTCTTAAAATTACGAGAATTGCCCCTCTGATCAGAAAAACACTTCTCATGACTCGGGAATTTAGTGACAGTGCACTTTAGTTCAGCAAAACTGTTGTTGTTGATCATTCTTTTGTGGCAGCATCTACATCGCCACATGCGAACTACGCATCCCACTGACGTCACGTAAAATCCCGCATAATGTCGCGAAATCTCCTAAAGATCAGTAACAACAGAAAAATTAATTGTCTCATTAGTGACAGTTGAGCTCATACAACGGTCCCGACATCAATCGTCGGGCAGTTGCCCATCATACCCAACGCCCGAGTATTTGGAGGATCCTCCCTTTTCTAAAGAGGATGAGTGAACTTGACACCCTGTTCCTCATACCTCTATATTTGAATTTTCGAGTGTACCATTTTTCCTTCGTTTATAAGAAGTCATGCTCTACACATCCGCCTCCGCTAAGATGGCCTCTGTTACATCCCTAATAATTATTAGTAGCTGAAGTGAAAAGTAGCTTCACTGACCTTAATTTAGCAATTCTTTAGCAACATCATATTGTAATAACTTCACAGGTGAAATGACCGATCCTCCTTTCACAAATGCCTTAGTTACCTTTCACGCTATCTTCATCAAAATGCCCATACCCAAACCTCCCCATTCTCATCCGGAGATTATACGGCATTAACTACCTCTCTCCATCTATCTGCAAGATATCCAGCATAAAGCGAACTGAACATTCTGAGCCAAAGTTTTCGGTGAATATCCTATAACTGTGACTTGTTCCCTAAATCAAATGCCACTTACTAAAGTTCGCCATTATGGCAGACATGGCGGAATAGAATGCTTCACCAAGTTTTATATGAAGCGGGAAGTTACTTGGGACGAAAAAAGTGTTGGAATAGAACAAGTTTTTTGTTGTTAAGATATGATGTGGCTTGTTGTTGGAAGTTAAAAACTAGTGCAAAGTTCAATTACTTATACAAAGTATTAGGTAGACTGCTAGCAGAGTTTGTTGTTGTTTAGTTTTTGTTCATTGTGATTTCGCCAATCGTAAAATCTCAGTTCGTTCCTATGCATGACGTGGTTGACATTGTTATGTTATATTTATCATTAAAAATTTAAACATTTCAACAAAGCATCTTGCTCACAAAGTAACTGCAGCTGCAACCCGCTGTTTGGAAACTACAAGTTAAAATAGAACACAAACTCATACACAAAATTGAAATATGTAAAGCAAAGAACAATGCCAACCTCAATTTAAATCCGAAACTGTGCCACATTCACTATATTTACTCACCCACAAACTTTACGACGCAGTCTCTATTCTAATGAGTTAAGTCTTCACAACTAGTTGATATTACGTTGCGAGAACTTCGCGAAAGGAACTTCACTTGAATACTAGCCATTATTATCCTAACACGGGTTGAGGTAACCTCCTGGCAACCAGCCACGTGAGACCCCTGGATATTGCAGAAAATCTTCCATCTCTACACAAACTTATGGAACCAAAAATGGCAGGGGGGGTCTGATGAAATTGGATGGCTGCTATAATAGAGAAATGTCTGTATAACCATTACAGTCAATGCACGTATCGACGGATTGAAATCGTGGTACGTCGGTTTGCAACGAGTTTTCCTACAATAGTAATAGATATTGCGATAGTTCTCGGAAATTATATCTATTGATAAACGAATTTCGAGTAGCGATTTCATTCTTATTCCCCTATTCCGTTTTGACAAAGAACCGTATTGCTAGTGATCCTAAATCAGTTTCTGTGTTATTGGATGGCGGAGTAGATAGAAGTTTTGCATATCTTTGTTCCGACACAATTTTATTTCAAAGTAGATTTAAGTCCTGATGTATGAAAGATTTTAAATCTGAAATATATGTCTGGATTAAAATGGATTCCTCTTTTGAATTTGAGTAACCTCTTTGTTTTAGTCTAGGGATTTTTTTTTGGCTTCCCTTGCCTCTTATAAAACTTGAGCAAAACTCGGCATATATCATCAATTTAACATCTAATGATGTCAAATTTATTATACCTACATGAAATCAACTCTGCTCTTATTATTGTTTCCACCTATATATTTTACTTCCAGAATTTCTCGTTATATTTTCTGTTAAAGTTATAATGTTATCATGTTTTCCCTTTATGACTCTTTTTGACATCCTCGTCAATTGACTCCGACTCCCACGTCGACGTACGTAAGAGTCTTTTGACACTTAATGCTTTTATCCGACGTAAAAATTCTCCGCTCATAACAAGTTGCGAAGGAAATGATTTGCGTATTATATATTATTATATATATTCTGGCTTTGACTACGTAGGGCCACCAAAGGAGATAAGTAACCAGGATCGTCAGATATAATTGCAATGAAGTTTAGTAAGAAACCGATGAATTTAATTAATAGAAAACAACCAGTTCATTTATCAAATTGAATTTCATCACATTCATCTATACTAATATTATAAATTTGAAAGTAACTCTGTCTGTCTATAAGTTACCTTTTCACGTTAATTTGAAACAAGTTTGAACAGACTTTACAAACATACGCCCGCGCCTTCTGCCCATGGGGATAGGCAGAACCTACAGGACGTCACCTAAGATCCTTACATACTCCATTTGCTTCCTTTACGTTCATACATCACCCATAACAAACCATCAATATCAATCTAAATCATTTTGCAGGATTATATTGCATTTCAATTGCTTTATATTTTCGAAAAATTTGTCTGCTCAGCAACGTAAATAACGCAATGACTGTTGTTGTCAAAATGGAAGCTATTCCTGCTGATGTGTGTTACGCTATTATTCCGCTGGTCCTGACCGTTATGAAGATTTTAAATACACACATCAAAAGTGTCTAGGGATCAACATATATTTTTGCAATAACTTTTCTCCTGATTGATATTAATTAAAATTTTCTTTAAGGATTCATCAAATAAAGTGTTTTCGTTTGTCACAGTAACGATAAACCAAGTCACCTTTGCATTAATAAAGAAATTTGCCATTTTCCTAATAAAGGGATTTTTGACATTTGAACCACTAACACAAAAGTTCGAAAAAAAGACTGAAATAACAGTTTTCTTTAAAATTTTATTGGGTAACTTAAACAATTAATAATCCGTGTTTCTACCGCGAACACTAACAACACAAGAACATCGGTTTGGCATACTCAAAATGAGTTCATCCAAATCACGCTGTGGAATGGCCGCCCATGTTCGTTGCAACAACAAAAAAAGATCTTCTTGCGACTGGATACCCTCCATATTCGGCAGAGCTCTTCTCTGTAGCATATCCCATGCATGCTCAATCGGGTTCAAGTCTGGCGACTGAGCAGGCCAGGGCAGGACATTGATGTTAGTTGCGGCGAGAGTCTGTCTTACAACTCTTGCGGTGTGCGGTCGTGCATTATCATGCATTAACTGAAATAAGGGACCGATTTGCACTTGTAGAGGAACGATGACGTCTGATACAATCGTCTCAGCATAAATTTGAGCATTGAGGTTGCCTCTGATCCAAATCAACTCAGTTCTTCCGCCGATCCAAATACCCGCCCATACCATGATGGTTCCACCACTATAAGGATGGACTTCCTGGCAGGATTTTAATCGCTGTTGGCGTCCAGGGGTTCTCCAGTGTCGTATACGTCTTGTATCTGGTCTCATACCAAAACGAGACTCATCAGAAAAGCACACGAAACGCCATTGTTCTTCTGCCCAATTTCTGTGTTCAAGAGCCCATTGATATCGAATCCTACGATTGTGCATTGCTATAGGTGGTACCCGTAGCGGTCTTCGGGAATGAAGGTTCACTTCATGCAAGCGGTTTCTGACTGTTTGGTCGCTAATTAAGTTCCCTGAAGAGTGATGAAGCCTCACGGCTAACATCATGGCGGTTATTGTTGGAGCTCTTCGAGTTAAGATTTGAATGTATCGGTCTTGTCTCCGTGTGGTGCAGCGATACCGTCCTCCATGGCGCTCAGCCACGGTACCAGTGCTTCGGTAACGTGTCCAAAGTCGACTGATAACACTCTGACTTGTATTCAGAGCTAAAGCCACAGTACGTTGTCGGGAACCAGCTTCTATCATTCCCACGGCTCTGAGCATTTCTTCCCTGCTTAAATGACGTCGCCGCTCCATAATAACGTTGGTTTTAATCAGTAGTAGGGAAACAGTAGCACTAATAATGTCTTCAATGCGTTGTATGTTTTTATAGGGAAAATATTGACAGCTGATTTTCATCTTTTACTCGAATTTGATTCACAGTTCCTGATTCAAATTATGAAATGCACCAAAAAGGATCCATATAAATTTATAAAATCATAAATTTATTACAAAGCCACATCTCAATCTCAAGAAATCCGCATAAAAATGCTTGATCCCTAGACACTTTTGATGTGTGTAATATTCTCTATAGTTAATAATCGCTACAGTAACTTGGGTATAGTAAACGTGAAAGTGTTACCAAGTTAAAGTTAATTTTTCTAATGCGAACAGCGTTCTTTTCTTATTCTTCAGACAGAACCATAAAAACTCAGCACACATATTTGCTATAGCTTTTCCACCAGGCGCTAAAAACAATTAACTTTGAAAATTTAAACTAACTCGGAAAATGGTTTACCTTAAATGTTTTCAATTGAAATACAGCCGACTGCCGACCTAAATACTACATACGGCGTACCCCGATACCAATACTAAAGCAGTTACATTTGCATATCAAACAGAGTCAGCGAGCGTAACTACAAGACATCTTATGTTCTAAGCACAGCATCCCTGCTTCTCTGGTTACAATACAGCCCGCCACATATTAGACTTGAAGCTCGCCCAGGATTTACAAACATTGCCGACGCTACCATCCGTGTCCGCCTTTTGTGCTGACCGTACATACGTCTGACGAGAATGGAGAATTTTTAGAATAGGGCATTTGTTAGGCGGGCCGCATGCGAGGATACTTTTTGTTGTTGGATGATTGCGTGTGGGATGAGAGTTTTAAAAAGTTTTTTGTTAAACATTATTTAAAAATTGTTCAAAACAGTAGGTATTAGACAGATCTACTATTACGCTTCTTTAGAAAAAATATTAAGTAGCTGAATCTAAAGCATATACGGTGCCCTAGAAGAGCGGTGGCTGCACTTAACGGCCGCAGTGACAGCTGTCATGAAAATGATGACAGCGACAAAGATTTATATATTAAATAATGTGTGAGCGCACTCTTCTCAGTATCTAACACTTTTTCGCGTGACTAAGAACGGTGAGAGCAAATCTAGCGATTTAAATTTTTGGGTAGCGGGGTTTGACTGAATATCAAATACTGGTGTAAATGGCGGATTTTCATGACGGCCGTTAGACAAGGTGTCCCGTAATGAATGGGTAACCTCTTAAGGGGTTATTGTACTTATCATTATAAACAACTATTATTAAGGGACCAAAACTGAAATCGCCAGAAAATATTCAGCTGTTTCCGATATTTTGACGAATTTAGCGAACATAAATGTAGGGAACAGCTGGGAACAGCTGATTTTTTTACGCGATTTCATGTTTGTTTTACGGGACATCCTGTATATGATGAAACCGGTGAAGCTCTTTAAACTAATTTCCATAGCGTTTGGTGTTTATAATGAAATATCTCTAAAATAGAGGGGGTCGGAAATGCTAATTAATTTGCCCAATGCATGATAACGGAACAGTAGTTAAATTAATTTCTGACTCAATGCCCGCGTATGTAATTATTTGCAATAAACATTATTGAAAGTTCAGTCGCCACGGTTGAATGGATCCGTACCAACATTCACCTCACTGTAACAAATGAAAATGCAAAACTAACTTTACACCAGTTTTCCCTCGGAGGGTCAGGCAGAGGTGTACCTACAGTACCTGTACCCTCTACAATTCAGCTGTTAAGTCCCATGTAATTAGAAACGAGCCTACCAGGAGTCCGGACTGCTACTGAGAAATTACTATGGACAAAAACACCGCGACCTGGGAATCCAACCCAAGACCTAAATGCTCAGCATAAAAAGCATAATAATTCAAAGCCAAATACCTAAAGCTGAATTTTTCCGCAACTATCGCCCAACTCTCTTGCTACTTTACCTTGCAACAATACAGTATCCAGGTATGCAAACCGCCTTATTAGCTGCATAGGAAGCCAAACAGTGCTGTCGTCTGGCCAGCAATATCTCCTTCAAGCAAGTCTCGAACATGGATATTAGAACGCGACTGAAGTTACAAAGCTGCTCTGTAAAGGTATACGCGCGATTCCCGTTCAATAGAGATGTTTTCAATAAAACTGCTTCGTGGGCAGCCAGCCGAAATGCTTGCTTGTGTTTAATTATTTTGGAAGGTAATTTTGAGTTGCGATCAAAATTTTGTTGTAAATGTCACTTGTTGGTATACTGGGGAATGGCGTTTCTGTGTATAGTTTCAATTAGTTTTAATAATTAAGAAGAAAGAGGTTCTTGTGGCTAAGAAATAACAGCCGCACAGGTCGATCTATCAGTTTAAGCTACGCTTGCGCGGTTGGTCCATGTATGGGTGACCATCCTTACGTACCAAGACCCCTCCGTGCCTCGGAAAGCACGTTAAGCAGTTGGTCCTGGCTGCCATTCATCGATCTTTGACAGTCAGAAGCCCGAAAGTCTGACAACCAGTCTTACCAAGGGGTATCTTATTACCCAGTAACTGGGTTGTGGAGGTCAGATAGGCAGTCGCTCCATGTAAAACTGGTATTCAGCTGTATTCGGTTAGACTGGAAGCCGACCCCAACATAGTTAGACAAAGGTTAGGCAGATGATGAGTTATAATTATTAAGAACATAATACTCTTTCCAGGCATCGCTACAGTCGGGTAAAAAATGTCGTCAAAAAAAAAAAACAATACACTGTAATGAGATATTTAATCATCATCATTCTCCTGGCCTTATCCCAATTTATTTGGGGTCAGCACAACATGTCTTTTTCATCCATACTTTCTCTATTATTCTGTTCTTCATCTTTAACCATATAATCATTCACACAGTCCATACATCGTTTCTAAGGTCTTTCCCTATTCTTAGAGTCATCGACATCCATACTCAAAACTTTCCTCACGACATTTTCCTCATTCTTACGTTTATCATGACAATCGATTTCCACACTACTTTTCAGTTACCGGTGACACTTTCAGACTTCCCTTTTATGTACTAATATATTATAATGAGATATGTAATGAAGATGGTGATGTATGCTTTGTGTTATGTATGTTTTTTTCCTCATAGTTAACTTCATTGCTATCGTTTTCACAGTTTACCTTTACCCTTTTACCCGCTTTTCGTTTCAGGGTTGTCTAAAAATATCATCATTGTACCAAAATATTTGAACATTGCTACTTAACCCGTCAAACAATCACCAACTTATATAGATGTTCATAAGATCAGATAATTTAAACTACATTGTCACATAATCAGTACTACTTTACTGAAATGTATTCTAACTTGATTTTTAAGAGCCCATTTGTAACAAAAAGGTCTTAAATAAGTTTTTTGTTGCAATGGAATTTGAATTTTGTTAAGTATGACATTCAGTTTGTTGTTCCATAACTTGAAAATTATCACAAATTCTTAAAAAAAAAATGAAGATAGAAGCCGTTTGCATGTAAGCCGCTCAACGGTTTTCACGATCATATTTGCTGTCGTTTCGAATGTATTTTTCTTATCAACAATCGCTGGTTCATAGGACATTTGTCGGGTTTAATGGGGTATACAGTTCACTAGCGAACAATAAGATACGTTTCTATATTTGATGTGAACACCTTCCATTGTGGTATGAGTTAAGTAAGCCGTTTAATACATTATACGGTTTTCTTGTCGTGAATATTTCGCCGTGTGTAGGCACGGTCGTCACAGTTGTATGGATCACTATGGAAGCTTGTTGACGGACACGTTTTTTCTACGGCGCGGTTTATACGCCGTACCGTAAAGAAACTGTGCCGTGTGTAAAGGGCCTTATACGAGCAATACCTTTTACCATGGTAAAGGGATAAGCCAATCCCACTAGAGTACTGTAATATAATATTGCCAGTCTCTATGTAAAAGGCGCGTCGCGAACGTATGTACTGAAATTCTTGTCACTCAAAACCTTTCAAGCTATTGTCTGTTCCAAAAGTAACTGATGAAAGTGTAAACAAACCCTTTTCAGGTTCAATCAATCAGTCACTAAAGGGAATCAGTAACACATTCATCTGTGTTAAAAAGGTTTCAGTTCTATGTCTCACCACTTTTTTCAAAAAAATATTGTTTAAATACTCGTATGGTTATTATATTGTAATTGAAAAATCTCAACGGAAATTGAGGTTATAAAATTAACCTCGATTCATCTGCGTAGCCTTTTCTCAACTATATTAGTAGTAGTATATTACATGGAGTGACTGCCTAACTGACCTCCACAACCCAGTTACTGGGTAATGCTGCTCCCTTGATAAGACTGGTTGTCCGACTTTCGGGTTTCGGGTAGTCACCCGTAACAACTGTCAAATATCCACGAAGGACATCCGGGACCAACGACTTAACGTGCCTTTCTGCGTAGCTTAACCTGATCGGTCGACCTGTGCGGCTGTTAGTATTTAGCCACGGGCCCCTCATAAAATTAACTTCAATTGTGAAGTGAAAATCATTTGTGTAACACGATTCCTCTTGGTTAGATTATTTTGTTAATTAATAATGAAGAAGAGGCGTGAGTTTATGAATGTATGATTTAAAAGTGGAATTTCGGGTTAAAATATTAAAGAAAGTGGTACTACAAATATACACCGCCAGGTCCATTTTCTTTTGTTAAAATTTTCAGCAAATGCTTTTGGGTAGTCTGTCCCTGTACATGAAAAACTGAACATTACCCAAAAATCTTAATCCAGTCGCACCCACCAAGCTAGACTGATTGTGACGGTATTGTCCCAAATGTGTCCGTCAACCGAATGGAGAACCTTTACATTAAAAAAATAAAAAAGTCGACCCGGTAATTTATTACCCGGGTCACCTCCGCCCGTTTATAACCACCTATCCACAAGTTAAACGTGTGATATTTCACGTGGAAATAATCAGAGAAAAACTCGTCTGATCCCTGTTTATTTTTGTCGAGGAACAAACTTGGGGGACAGAGACACTGCCCCCAAAAGTTAGAGGGTCGGAAAAAAGCGGCCCCCAAACTAATGGAGCGTGCGACGGGAATGAACTTTACAAACTTGCCTACGTTTCTTTGTAAGACTGACTGTCCATTAGACGATTTGTCGTGTGTTTCATAATTATTGTTTACGCTTTTTTGTTTATTAGCCTTTAATGTCCCACTGCTGGGCAAAGGCCTCCCTACTCTCTTTCCACCTCTCTCTGTCCAGAGCTGTCAAGGACCAATCTTTATTAAAGAAGTCCAGCTCATGTTGACGCTTATGAATCACATTTTTTATCTGTTCTTTTAGGTGAAATGCATATTATGATGATTTCTGAACTACTGGGCTCGACTCATTTGTGATTCAAGTATACTATTTTTATTTCACGAAGTGACGCGTGCTTTACTTGTATTTACCAAGTGTACAAAAACGCTGTGAATGTGTGTGTAAGCGCAGGAGCTCTCGTTACCGTCGTCGTAGATAATAGCGAAGTCGGAAGTGTATGTGTGTTATGTGCAGACGCTACTAGCTAGTAGTCTTCACGTCGTTACCACAAGTAAAATGTGTGTCGATTCGTGAGATATAAATGCTGTACATAAATTCCATCGACACGAAAAGAAGAATAATTCTAAACTGCTTCAATTGAGTAAAAGTTTCTAAATTAAATTGACAATGAAAGATTTAAATATACAATACAAAACGAATGGGTTATAGAACTACCCACATACAAGGGGACTGTTTTAAATTCTATTCAGATACTTCGTAGACAATGAGATTTTTATGGAAATTCTTACAAATGTAGGTAATTCGATTTGCCGCAAATTTTAACGAAATCGAGCCACATTTTCGAAATTCCTAATTTTCGAGTAACCAAAATCCATATAGATGCATACCACGTATACACGACTACTTGAAGACTACCCGACGACTTGAAGACTCGTCGTGAAAACATAAAGTGCAGCGGAAAGCACCGTGAATGACCCGTTTTATTATATAGCCTGTGCTCGGGCTTCGGGCAAAATATCGGGTACATCGTGTATAAATAACAATTTAAACTATATTTTCAGCAAAATTTGATACTCCTTCATCGTTTTAAAACGAATTTCGACCTGA
Source organism: Gortyna flavago (assembly GCA_963669345.1). Taxonomy (NCBI): domain Eukaryota; kingdom Metazoa; phylum Arthropoda; class Insecta; order Lepidoptera; family Noctuidae; genus Gortyna; species Gortyna flavago. The sequence continues at coordinate 17,140,108 of OY770129.1, forward strand.
TTTTCAAAGTTTTGTTGTGAAATTGTACTAAAACGAAATATTACAGTCGGAGACGTAAAATCGTTCGAGAGATGAAAGTGTTCGGAGCTATGTAAAGTTTCTTTATAGGCTATACGGAATTCTTCAATATGATATACTTATTTAGTAGTGGCCAATAAGGCATGAGCAATAGTGGCCTAGTTGTAAGGGCCGTGACTTCATCACCGCTGCTCTCAAAACGGTGAAGAAAAACATCGTGAAGAAACTAGCATGTCCTAGAATAAAAAAAATCTAATCGAAATATATAAAATCGAAGACATGTGACATCTACCAACCCGAACTGAGCCCGCGTGGTGGATTACGGCCCGTTCCGTCTCACCAAGAGGAGGCCTTTGTCCCAGCAGTTCAGAACAGCAGAACATTATAGGCTGATTACGCTTGTACGGTTTGTCCTGAGATAAATACTCATTCTATTAAGCATGCTCCATAAGGTCTGACATGGTGTAATTCCTGTTGGTAGATGTCACATGTCTTCGAATTTTTGGTTTCGGGACATGCCGGTTTCCTCATGATGTTTTACTTCACCGCTTTGAGAGCAGGGTGATTTTACAATTTACAGAAAGTAAAGCGACTGTAACTAGCAGAAACAAACTAGCAGTTGGATCGAAGCTACGACCTACAAGTCCGGTACAAGTATCTGTTTAGATAAAAACCCCAAAACAAATAAAGAGAAAAAAAAAAAGTCGTAAGTCGCGGCCGTTACCACTGCGCCACAAATGATCCCCGAAATCGATATTGTCTCTTCAGAATTTCGAATTGGTTGAAAACAGTTGAACCAAAAGGTAGAGAACCAATTTATGATTGAGAATATTTTAATCGGAGCCAGAATTCGTCGATACAGCAGCTTTACTGTGTGAACTGGCTCTTTCATTTCCTTTTCGTTACTACAAAAGATTGTTAGAGCAACAACGTCGTATCGATTTCGTCTTCAGAACTCAGTTTAGTAAGATTTTATTGAGCATAAGTTTGCAAAGATGGGTATTTTCAATTTGAACAAGAGCTTCGAATGAATCTAATATGAAAATGGCCAAGGAATTTTGAATGTTATTGGCGTTAAAAAATTCTTCAATAAAGAAATTCGCAATCATATTATATAATTGGTTAAATAGTTGTAGTTGTTGTTTGTTTGTTGTTATTGTATTAATTTTTGTTTTTTTTTTTTATACTTGACGTTTTGCCTCGGTTTTAAATCAAGCAGTGGCTTTCAGGACTAAAGCAGACAAGATCCTATCCTAATAAAATATATGTTTCAGTTACAAAGTTCAATTGACTCTGTAACAATTTATTCGATGAAAGCTCACACATCAATTATTAACTGTCAATTTGCCCACTTATCTTTGTCTCGTCAGCGAATACTTTAACGCTGTCATTTCGTCTCGGCTGCTCGGAATTTTGACACGGTAGCAATGAGGGTTATGGTGTCAACCACCTCAAACCCACAGCTGAACCTTGCAAATAAATCATTCATTCATTGAAATGTGACACTGACTCAATTCTCCCTGTCAAAGACCTGATTTTCCTCGCACTTTTATCCTCTGCTATTGTGCACTTTTATCATTTGCCACTTGCCACTGATCCATATTTAAAAACAACGGCTATAATCGAGATGAATGGTTAGATAAGCGTGTTCAGTTTATTGTTGTTGCTTATTTAAGAGAACGATCCTGTACATCCTCTGGGAAAAGCGACCATATGTAGCCCAATGGGGTCTTAACGGGCATAAAAGTTGTTGGATTTTATCATCTACTTATTGTCCCTTCACTCAGTATCATTTCCAGCTCTTTCGATCCAGGGCTAAAGGTCATTTGTTTTGTCCAGCTCGTCCCGCCATCTTCTACAGGGTCTGCCGCGACGCCTTCTAGCTGGTGTCAGAGCTCCATTTATTTGGTGGTTATCTTGGCCCACTGCTCATTGGGCATACGGCACACAGGGCCAGCCCAGTCCCACTACAACTTAGCGGCTTTTTGAGCAACGTCAGTAATCTGTGTTTTGGAGCGCAGTTTGGTGTTGCGAATATGGTCTGTCAATTTGAATTTGTCGTGGGGAGAGGCATTTGCCCAGCAGTGGAATGATGCAGGCTAACAGCAATAGCATAATTTAAGAGAAAGTATCAATATAATCAATACACCGTTTAGTTCAAAACGTATCTTATATCAAAGACAATAACTTCAGCCCATATAATACTTCGCCTTGATACTGTAACCATAAGCGTTAAGCTGGATATCAAGTTAAGCCAAGTTAAAGCCTTATAAAGTGCTGTAATAACTTGGAAACTGAGCAGGTTCGGTTCCTGGACAGTCTCCCGAGGGTTTAAACGTGAGAGGTAGGTACGTAGTTTCTTGTAAAGTTACTATAAAGTTTTAAAACTTTTTCTTTACCTAGTCATAGGAGTTCCTGATACCAGTATTTTACATAGAGCGCTGCCTATCTGACCTCCACAACCCAGTTACTGGGTAAAATGATACCCCTTGGTATGACTGGTTGTCAGATTATCGGGCTTCTGACGACCCGTAATGAATGTCAGCCGGGACCAACAACGAGCTTTCCGAGGCGCGGAGGGGTCTTGGTATGTAAAGATGGTCACCCATCCACGGACCAACCACGGCAAGCGTAGCTTAACCTGATCGATCGACCCGTGCGACTGTTATTACTTAGCTACAAACCCCTCATCTATGGGTATGATAGAAAATATTTCAAAAATGGCGCAGTAATGTATTTTCGATTCCGTCACATTATCTATAAATAAAAAGGAAATAAATTGTCTATTCTCAAAAAAGAGAAACAAATAAAATAATTACAAAGAGTGAAACAACCACGAAAAATATGGACAATTTATCAGATGTCAGCTCAATCCCCTGGGGCATTTTCACCATCTAAAATTACCTCCAGCCTGTACACAAATCAATTATTTATTTCATCAATACAATTTGTACGTCTCACCTGAACTCGCCTGAACTCCGCAACAAACGGCACGGCAATGCCGACAAATGAAAACTTTCCGCCGAGGGAAATTACCAAAGTCATAACACCGACTTTGTAGGGTTGGTTGGGAAAATAAGAAGGATTCTACAGAAGTCTTAGTCCGCACAAGACATGATTTGGAACTTATGCACCGGAGAGCCAACGAAAAAAAAACGAGAAAAACTTAAAACACAGAGATTCTAGTTTTTGAAGCCTGTTTAAAATTGATATTATCGACCATTACTGATCAGAACATACCATTTGATCACTGGTTTAATAACAGAGGGGCCACTTGCGAATGTTTAAGACCGTCTGCATTTTAATCTCAGACTCAATCTGTCAAAAATACCTTTAATTTACCTACATTTTTGACAAGGCTTTGACATTGATTGTCGCTGAGATGAGATTGCGATTATATTTTGAAAATGTTTCTAATTAAGGGATTTGACCTTCAAATACAAAATTAAAAAGAAACTTTTGCTGATGCAACTTTACATAATTATGTTTTAATTCAACAATGCTGCAAGACGCGAGGGTTGGTCACCATGATTTATCGAATGTCGTAGAGATAATTTAAGAAGTGAGACTTCTACAATATCTCATTTTTATGGTAGGCATTCGTTTAGGAGACACGATACAATTTACTTGACAAGAAAACAAGGTCAAACTAGCCCACGCAGGAAAAACAGATGAGGTTCCGTCGGTTTTGGGTCGGTAACTTTGATTTGTTAGTTTTTATGCTCGGAAAATGTTTGATTATTAACTGGAAGAAAAATTGATAATGATGCAGATTCCCTGGTTCACAAACTAAACTAAATTTAAGTACAGTGCATCTTTTTTTTTCTATTTCATTAAGAAAAGGACAGAAGATAAATTTTAGTTTAATTCTGTCAAATTAATCAGCGCCTGACACTACTCATTACAAGATTAGCCGTGATTAAAAACTTGTCTGCTAAAATTACGTCAATTTACGTCAGGCGCTGATTAATTTGTTTGAATGTTGTTAAACTGTCAAATTGATACTGATAGTGTGTTACGAAACCAGTGTTATTAGTGTGTTTGTGGATCTTTGACAGTCGTTACGGGTCGTCAGAAGCCCGAAAATCTGACAACCAGTCTTACCAAGGGGTATCGAATTACCCAGTAACTGGGTTGTGGACGTCAGACAGTCAGTCCCTCCATGTAAAATACTAGTACTCAACTGCATCCGGTTAGACTGGAAGCTGACCCCAACATAGTTGGGAAAAAGCAAGGCAGATGATGAGTGCTCTACGCAACTACCCCGCTGATATCTCATCAGGCACACGGCTAATGATAATACTTCAAACAGGGCAGCCTACTGCAAAGAATTACATCGTCATATACCAAGCTTCCTTTATCAGATTTTGGAAACCTACGTACCAATTAGCATACCGTAAAATGCAACAGAAATGCAGCCTTATTTTCACATATAACATATTTATAGGTATTCTTGCCAACATTTACAGAACCAACTAAAGTCCCGCCTACTGCAAAACTCCTATAAAAAGATCAATCAATATGATTGCAGTCCTGACATCTCGGTAGTACATTTCACTATAGTTTATTTTCTGTACTCCAACAGTTTCCGCTCTGAACATCAGACATTCTATTGATAAATATAGATTGTTCTGTAGGGCACTTCCTTGACTCCATTTGTAGGTAAGTGCATTCCTATCTCCGGTTGGGAATTATCGTTTACCTGTTTTAGTTTCTAGTTTGGTGTATATTTGTAAATATTCACCAATGTTTTCTCGATCTCATATTTTCAGTGTTACGCTAATGAAATATATTTTTATTTGCGTATACATACATGTAGAGAACAGTGGTAACGGCCGCGACTTACGAGTTGTAAGTCGTAGGTTCGAACCCAGACAGGCGCTTTTCTTTGTGTAATTATTTCATCGCCACTGCTCTCCAAACTGGCGGTGAAGGAAAAAATCGTGAGGAAACCGGCATGTCCTAGAACCAAAAATTCGAAGACATGTGACATCTACCAACCCGCACTGGGCTCGCGTGGTGGATTACGGCCCACTCTCTCTCACCGAGAGGAGGCCTGTGTTCCAGCAGTGGGAACATTATAGGCTGATTATGTATGTTATGTATAAAACTGTTTCACATCCGACACCTCACACGTTAGATTCAGTTGAAAACTAGCGTCAGGCACTAGTTGTCTGGCATTTTTGCTGAACTGGGCCTTTTTGGCGCAGCCATGAGGCACACTTTCCTGCTAATTTCTCACAACGCACTTTACAATTTTTATTTGTAGTGTAATGTGTTTTGTTGTGTACCTAAATAAATGTATTTTCTTTCTTTCTAGATAATATGACAAGAAAACCTACTCTTTTATTTATTTTATTCAAAAGTCTGATCAATAAGGGCGCATTTCACCAATGAAACTGAACGCGGTTTAGATTTGCTGATCGTGTTCAGTTTCATTGGGTTTCTCCGTTAATAATTTAACATGAGATTGGACAACAGATCAAATTAAGTAGGCTTTTAGATATCATTCAAGAGTCCAGTTTTCTATAGGTAATAACATAATAACAACTCCTGCGTCTGTTACTCCGAAGAGTTTGGCAGAGTTGCACCTATAGCAGACACAGTCAGTTACTGTAATTAGCTGACCTACCTTTGCATTTTTTTTTTAGATTACGAATCTATAAAATTATTTTTTTTTTATTTACTTTGCTCAAATAAATAAAATGTAAAAGATTATAAAATTCTATCGATCCGTATTCTAAAAAATCTCAATCATTTATGCAAAAAACCGTCAGCTAATTGCAGTCGGTAACTGACTGTACAACTATAGTCCGCCAGTTAAGTATAAATCCTATGTTATACCCAAGTAGTTTTCCAATCAGACAAATATCACCCATTAAACTAATTGAATTGGTTCATGTAGGTATCAGAGGGGCAATTCTGGTAATTTTAAGAACGTTCACAGTCTGATCTCAGTCTCAATCTGTCAAAAATACCTCAAATTTCAGTACATTTTGACAAGTTTTTGACATTTGTTTGTCGCTGAGATGAGACTGCGACTAGATTTTGAACGTTTTAAATTACGAGAATTGGCCTTCTGGTTTTTGCAAATCTGTAAAACAGCAGCAGGTATTACCCAAACTAAGGGCCAACTCCGCTTTAGAACTCATTAGAAGCATGATGACCCCATTTATCAAAATGAACCCACCAGTTTAGCCCCTAACGAGAACTATACACACGCCACTTAAATTATAACGCGTCCCTTTACACTTGAAGGTCCACTAAAAACCTCTAATGGGCCCTTTTAATATGGTCACGACCTGCCTTAGGTAGTAAAATACTTAAGGATCACATGGATCACAGGACTACCTTCACCCCTAATGTTTAGGTCGGGAATTCACTGGTGAAGCGATGCGATAGCTTATTTCTAAGGCTTGCTACACATTTGTTTCGGTAGGCATTAATCGGCCCAGCCGGACGGTAAAATCACATAAGTACCTATTATGTAGATTCGGAAACGACACCGCTCGTCTTAGCCGTCAACTGCAACAACTCTAATTCAACTAAGATAGATTCCGAACGGAATCGGCACGACCCAATTGAAAGCCAGATATGTGTAGTAATTGCTTCGGGTCGGCTTTGTTTTTCAACAACTACTGCCGAATCGAATGTGCCGACCAAAACCTAAACCGACAAACAAAATATTTTCGAAAAATACACATTATTGGTTCCTTTATCAATCTTGCAATATATAGGTTTAATTAGATTGGATCTTCATACATTAAGATAAATTTAGGAGCAATTAGGTTAGTTCTAAGCTGGTATTGCACGGGCAGCACTGTATCGCTTCACTCTACCAGTGCAATCTAACCCTAAGGGCACTGTAACCCGAGCAAATACAGAAAACTTGAACGATTATCGTAAACTGGAAGAGAATTCAACGGAACGCTTATTGGAACAGAAATTTACAATGGCCGTTAGTTTCGATCACTGTTTCAAAAGTTTTAGGTCGTATATAGTGTGTGGTTTCACCTGATAAGATGTATAAGGGAATCACCTATTTGACGTTTTAGTACGGGTAGTTTCCCTACAGTTGCGTAAGTGATGCGAGTGTGGATAAGATCTCGATTAGTTTTTTCTTATGATGCTGTGTTTTGTTGAATGTTGAAAAGCTAGACAATTCCTGTCAATAAATAAATATAAATATAATATTTATTAGACCAAAAAGAATAAACGTGTTACACAATTTGTCTTAGCTACTTATAATTATGCTTAGCAGTAAATCATTTACATTTTTTTTTTTCATTGTGTCGGGATACAAGTTTGAGCTTACAAACAAAAGTTTTAATAAAATTAACGTGTTTTTTTTTGTAATGTCAAAATAACAGCTTTTTATCAGAAATAAATCTGTGGCGCCCTCGTCGTTTGTTTAGTTATTTCTTTTAATTTAGAATGAACATGAAGAAAATAAGCACGTTAAGTTGCGCTCCACAAGATTATACGTTAATATTATTTTAAACGGTAGTTTTACATTGTTTAGTTTTATTATAATCCATAAAACGAATAATAGTGGCCACTATTCGTATTATACCACTGACCACTATTCTTGGTCTGTAGTTACTGTTCGTTATTATCCGTTTTATGGATTATAATAAAACTAAACAATGTGAAACTAACGTTTATAATAGTATTAACGTATAATCTTGAATAAAAGAAATAACCAAACAAACGATGAGGGCGCCACTGCGCGGTCGGCGTGTGGTCGACGCCGTCGTTAATGTCTCATGATTTTTCCTTCCTGGCAGCTTGGACAGGTTTTGTTCTAGTGCCACTCGAATTATACTTAAATTTTGATTATTCTGTCCGCCTCATCAAGTAAGCAATTTAGGAAACCTGTCAATTTTCATTCCATTTTCAGCGCTGACGTTCCTTTTCATCGAATTAATTGGACTGTAATACATTTACATTTCCATTCATTTCTTTTTGTTTATATTTAAATCCGAAATATTTTATAACGATTTATGCAGAAACATATAATTAATTATTAAAACAAAAGCCCAGTAACAAGATTCAACCAACTGTTTTCCATTATTTCGCTGGCTAGCGGCCCGATGATTAAAACTTCATCTACATTAAAAACGACTTTGAAAAATTCAGCTCACCATAGGTCTACCTAAAAGCGCTGTTCAGATTGACCCAAATTGTTTTTAAATATCTCTTTTTATGCCACAAACGATATTATACTCCATTCTGTTATTAAAATAAATGTGTTTGGCGTACGCAGTTTTTTATAGCGCAGTTTTAATTAGAAAATGTTTGTTATTAGATTTAAAAGGAAAAGCGTAACGAATGGTTCATTGAAATTAGTTAAGACGATTGCATTTAAACTCTGACCAATTAACACGATCGAATGTTTTTTCTGTGAACAAAAACTGATTGTGACCACAATTTCTGCCATTGACCAAGTTATGTAGGAAATGTATTGTCCTAATGCCGTCTTGTTTGGATATAACTAGCAAAATGTAGCAGTACTCGACTCAATATTCATTTATTGCATTCCAGAATGTGAAAAACCTCGACATTTTTTCAAAAACTCATGATTGGATATACAGAAAAAAGATAACCAGTGCAGAAACTGTAACCATGAATTCAGCACATGATTCTACAAAATGTATGAAACAAATAGTTTTTTTTTTATAAAACGACGAATTCCATTTCCACGCTGGGGGATTTGGAATTTATGCTGTATATGAATACAGGTTACAGTTTCCTCATTGGTTAATTTTTTTATTGTATTGTATGGACATCACTCGTGACTTGTTTTTAGGTTCCGCTACCATAATTGGTCACTACCCAAAGTAAACAATAGATTATCATAATTTTAAAACCACGACTTTCCTACTATCGAAATTAAAAAACTTTCCTTTTTTTCCTCCCGATATTTCGGGACAATGTCACAATGGTTTTAAGGGTCCCATAACGAGACTGCAACTTGAAAAAAGTCTGCAACAACGCGATCGTGACGTGGCGGAGACAATGCAGCACTCATTGTAATTGCCGTCGCGTCGGCATTAGGGACTGAACCGCTGGCAATGAGAGGCTGACGGTTAGGGGTCTGTGCGAAGGATAGAGGAACAGTTTTTTGTAAAGGAGTTCATTAGGAGATCGATATTGCCATGGAAGTTGAGGCAGACATTTTATTATTAAATTAGATTAGATAACTCTACAGACGTTGTCCTGTCGTCTTAAGATAATACAAAAATCCCATAGTAAAAAGGACGATCAGTTTCTCCCGAATATGATTATTTCCGGGATTTCTTTTTCCATAAAAACCTTTTTCGGTCTATTACTAATACAGAATTGACTAATATTTGTTTTAAAATGTTTATTTTAAAACAAAAAATTTTGTCAAATCGGTCCAGCCGTTCTCAAGTAAGTAATGTGCTTACCAATGAACAGCATTTCATTTTATTTATTTTTAATTTAATTTGATGTCGATGCAACTGACATAACCCAGTACTATTTGAAGTAAATTTTCGAATTATGTGACTTCTTCTAATTTGCATAGCATATGCACTTATGCATGGCAAAACCAAGGCAAGCCAAGTACATATTCTATTTTTGTTCTTCTAGTCTGTGCTAAATAAATGTATTTTCTTTCTTTCTTTCTTTCTATATTATGACTAATAGCCATCACTAGTCCTCATTCAGTAGAAGGTATGTACATCACTAAAACTTTCAAACTCATCACAGAATCATAAGCCAGCCCCTATTTCAACTCGAACTTATCCGTATATTTTTTACAGCCCGAAATCCCCGAACCGTGTAATAAGCCTAAAAGGGGAGGGATCCTCTTTGATTCGACCAGTAGGTACCTTTTAAATGTGGGTAAGTACTTGTTCACCTTTGTGGGGGACTTGCGATTTGGGTCCACTTTGACCCACGCGGCGTCCACAATGGTATTAAGTGGTCTCTTTGTTTTGTGGCCAATTTTTTTTTTCTTTCCTACTTTCCTACCTGTCAGTCTTTGATGCTTTGATGTAAGGAAAATGACCGCTTCCGGATTATCGGGCAGTGTTTGAGAAAGATTTTCTGCTTGGATTGAAACGTTATTACTTTTGTTGGGTTGATTTACTTGTGAACCTTTCTGTTGTTTACTTTTTATGATAGGTCAGAGAGATTACTTTTGATCTTGAATAAAATATTATTAGTGTGCTCGTGGTTAACTTTAGAAAATTTTTATTAAAGCAATTTTATTTTTGTTTAAAGCACAAATCAAAATTATCGTTTTTGATCCAAAATTATCTACAACTGGAGACGGCACAAAAGGATATTAAATTAAATTATACAGTAAATTATATATTTAACATTATTATTACTGCGCTACATTAAATGTCGTTTTTATTTTGACACTAAAATAAATGAAAAGAGACAAAAAACTTTACTCCATTAAATGGTTTATTTCACTCACAGAAGTTCGCGAGAGCTAATGAAAATCCACATTCATCCAGAAATCATCTTCAGTGAAGTAGTATTTTAATTTAGTCTAGACATAAATTAGACAGTTAACTCCGCAAATGATGATGAAAACATACAAGAACTCATAATATTCATATAAAACCATAATAAAAAGTGCTGAATTCATTTTATTGGCCACAAATATTTTTCTCTGGGTGCCAAACATTATTTTAAATAAGAAGCATTTTTTGCCGAAACAGTTTCTTCTTGAATTTCAACGTACCTACTGTGGATTCTTAATCATAGACCACTCAATAATTATGTTCCTGAAACAATAAATAGTGATCAAAGACTTGATTCCAAAGTGTCCATGGAGTTTCTTGCCCGTTCTTCTCCATAGAGATCTACGTTTTAGAACGGGCAACTAGTTTCAATATTTTAACTGACCGACTATTTGACAATTCAAAATTGCCTGTAAATGGTTTATTGAAATAAATGCTTTGAGTTTGAGTTGGTCTAGTCGTCGCAAGCGCTACTGCTGAGCATGAGGTCCTGGGTTCGGTTCCCATGTTGAGCAAAATTTTATTGGGTTTTTCTATCTGGAATTTCTCGATAGCAGCCTGGATTTGTACCCGGTTGATGGCAATAGACTCGCCATCTTTTACATGCGACATAACTGGTGAAATGTTCGTGTACTATAGGTACACCTCTACCCAACCCTTTGGGGAAACAAGGCGTGATGTTATGTATGTTTGTATGTAGAATTTGTGCTAATTTCAGAACCAAAAACCTTAAGTCCTTAACCTTAGTCGCATGAATCTTAAGATACAGTTCATATTTTACAATGGCCATTAATTAGTGAATTGTAATAGTTCATCAGCTTTACCCAGCCTGTAGTTGTCACAGTATTCTTCAAACAGTCACCGTGATATGACAAACGGCAAAAATATTCCACAATTCTTCACAGCGAAGGCAATACATTTTCATACATTCATTGATAAAACGCGTGGGACGATTCAAAACATTCATTCCGCCGCTTCGTGTGATTAATTTATAAATCATACATAATTATATCGTCTTAAAACATACATTTTCATTCAGCATACACATTTTAATTGATAAATTGGCTACGATTTATGTTACAAAAACACATTAGTGGCGGTCGGAATGTGAGCCACGAGCCACGAGCCACGACGTCGCGTCTGCTCCCGATGTTCGTCAACGTCGTCACCGTCACCTCAAACCACACGGCTTTCCTATTCTGTCATAAAGTTAAATTGGTCTTTATGCTTATAATCCCTTAGTGGGTTGGCAAATAATTATCTTGGTTTTGTTATAAATGGAGCATGATCTTCATAAATTTAATTCAGATGCTCATAATCTGCCTATAATGTTCTCACTTCTGAGACACAGGCCTTCCTATCTGTGAGATCCCAGTGGGTCGTAATCCACCACGCGGGCCCAGTGCGGGTTGTTGGATAATTTAGATGCTCAACGAAATTATTTTAGTGCTTCGTAAAAATATCCGGCGCACCCTAGGCCTCGTTATCAAAGCTGCTTACCAAGCTAAGGTTTTAACACGTAATGTTCTCTCAGAAGAATATTAGAAGGATCTTTTTCTCAACACTATTATCAAGTAGTTCTTCATGTTCTTCGGTTCGAACTAACTTATCGTCTTATGTTTTCAGTCGTGTCATCTTCAGGCCCTTTGTACGGTGGGCTGCATCAATTGGGTACCTTACCCAGTTGCTAAATGCTTTCAAGGGGGATACCCAATTGATGCAGTACACACACGTTTTTCTTGCCGTGAAAAACTACGGTTTATTCACCATGTGTAGGCACGGTCGTCAGTGTTGTATGGATCACTATGGAAGCTTGTTGACAGACACGTTTTTTCTACTGCGGAGTGGATACGCCGTACCGTAATGAAACCGTGCCATGTAAAGGGCCTCAGAGTTGGTCACTCATATCTATCATTTATGTATATTTAAAATTCCCTAGCATTCACATTTAAAATTCCCGATCTTTGACTAATCTTCTTGAGACCTATTATTACGTCACAAATTCACACTGTCAATCTCAATCTGAATCATTTTGAAGAATATTGCTAATTCATTGCTTCACATGTTCGAAAGAATTGTCTGCTCAACAACGTAAATAACGCAATGAATGTTGGTTGAACTGCCCAAAATGAAACCCATTTCTACAGTTAGTGTTACACAATTACCCCACTGTTCTTCTCAACCAATAAAACCAGGTAGTGGGTTATTTGGTCCTAGTAATTCCTCGTAATTCGCAAAAATAACAGACTTAAGTGTGTGTACTCGTACTATAAATTAATTTGGTTCGTCTAACGAGGCGGTCGTCTTGGCGGCTTGTCACACCTCATTTATTTTTAAACAGTGTCCGATGTGCGGATTACTACGGAGTTACCGACACGCTCTGTAGTGACGGGTGACGCGCCGCTTAGGGTGCTGGTTTAGAGAAAACTCTAAAACGAGCATTGTTGCTGTTTGAACTGAAAACTCTGAAAATAGAACAGTGTAAAAGGAAGACAAAGACCCCTTTCTTTCAAAATATGTACAGGTCGTTAAACAAGTAAACAAATAGATACAGGGCCAAATTAAATTAGGTAGCGAGACTCCGCAGACGTGATGGGTATATTGATACTCATCACGTCTACGGAGTCTCGCTGATTGATCTAATGAAGGAAAACAAAAAAAAAACATTCTTCTCATCCCGTCTGCGGGGTTTCGCTAGCGAATTTAATGTGACCCTGTATAAGAACTTCATAAAGTTCATCCGTACTAAGAGATATGGAGAGAGGTTATCACTTTGAAAATAATATAGGTACACGTGGCGACCTGCAAACCTCCTCATTTTTTCGTCGTTTAAAAGTATCAACGAATTAGGTACATTCAAATCGAACTTTTCACTTTTCATCGTATAACGAAACGTCTGTTAAAGTAATATCTTGAGTGTAAATCGTCTTGTATGTCACACCTCATTTATTTTTAATCACTGTCCGCTCTGAGCGGATTACTATCGACATGTAGTATCTACCTAGTGTGACGGCTGAGCAGTGTTAGGGCTGCCAGAACTGTTACTAAACAGCATTATTAATTTTGACCACTTCAATAAGAAAATAGTTACTACCAGCTATACATAACAGCAAGTGTAATCATTATAAGCCAATGATGTCCCACAGCAGCGCAAAGGCATGCCTTCCCTCTTTCCACTTTTAACCTGAACGAATTCAAGCGGGGATATATTAGCCGCGTGACGACTCCCGGCCACCGTAGGCGCGGGCCTGCGGACGGCGAGTAATGGGTAGCTCGCTGTCCGATCAGGACCAGGCCCGTGCCGGACGGCGCGTATGTGTTCCACGCGCGCCTCAAAGAGATGTCAGCATTGAAAGGAGGGGCCCGTCAGGGCCGAAGCATGCCGGGGCAGCGGGATTGTCCGAAAGGGTTACCGCTGCCCCGGAATATAAAGGGCTAAGGAAGGAACACTGATGGGTTTTAGTCAGTAAGAGTCTGACACTCCCTTCCGCTCCACCCAGAGCGGGAGGGGTCATTTGATGATTTCCCAACCTTAAAAAAAAAAAAAAGCGGTGATATATTTATTATTTTATACTTTATTTGTTTCTTAACCATTATTAATAGGGATTTTTTATGTTTTTAGAGAAATAAATTATACAATAATTTTTTCTTTTACATATTTTAATATAAATATTTATATATTATATTTTTCTATGATTTTAGCTTTTTTACGGTCGAATGCAATTGTGATGGCTCACAATCCTGATATGGTTCTAGCTCATCTCGCCAGGTAATCAAGTATATGTATAGCGAAAAGATACAAGACGTAGATACGCCTTGTGCCTTTTCGCACGAGAGTAGACAGAAACTACAGAATGCCACGTCCTCCCCAGTCTAACACTCCCTTCATATTTCGTCAACGTTCATCAAATCATGAAATCATCATCTTTCCCCTTTTCTAATGTTATTTGGAGTAGCCGCAATACGTTTTCTTCATTCATTCTCTCCTGTCAACTGTCACGCTATCATGCACTCTCTTTTATTTCATACTAGCTTCTGCCCGCGGCTTCGCCCATGAGGTGTGTCGATAAAAACTATCCTATGTCCTTCCCCAGGATGCAATCTATCTCTCTGCCAAATTTTATCGAAATCCGTTCTGTGGTTTAGGCGTGAAAAGGTAACATACAGACAGACAGACAAACAGAGTTGCTTTCGAATTTATAATATTAGTATGGATCTTTCCTCTCTCTCTCCATCCATCAACATTTATAATCATCACTCTTTTTAGCCATGTGTTCATAGAATCATCAAAGAATAATATAAAACATTTATCTAACTCTACTTTTAATATTTGGATACTATTTTAACTAGACATTAAGAGGTTTTAAGCCCGTCGTCTCCTCCAAGAATTTATCTATCGCAAACAATAAAACTTTTCAATTTGTAACTACAAATTGACTGTAAAACTCTAGTGACTTTTACGGACTGTGAAATAGCAGACAGCTTAAGTTTACTTCAATATCAATAAAAACCCCTTTTTACTGTTGTTGAAAACTTTTATTTTTCGATTGAAGATGTTTAACGGCTTTTGAGAAAAGAATTCTAATAATGTTCCTTATAAAATGGCTTTGATTCAGTGGTACAGTCCTGCGGGGCAATTGCATAGCATACAAAGTCGCTCCAAGTAAAATACTGGTAATCAGCTGCATCCGGTTAGACTGGAAGCCAACCCAACATAGTTGGTAAAAGGTTAAGCAGATGATGACTAAGACTGCGTTTCCACCAGAGATGTGCGAGGATGCGTAGCGAGGAACATGTCGCATTCATAATGGAATACTGACTTAACTCAAAACAGACGATTTTTTGAAAAGCGCAAAGAAGATCTCGCTATGAGGATTTATCCTAATAGTTGACGCATAAAATTAAAACTGATTGGATTTGATTAGATTAATTAATCATGAATGCTTGAATTTTGAACGTATGATTAACCATTGATGAGATCAGAGTTAAAAATATCTGAAAATAATTCTGACCTATCTACTAATGGGTCACTGTTCCATTATGCATTCGATGTGTAAAACTAACCAATAACAACGCTAACTTAGTTCAAGCTATGAAAATGATGCGATGTTATTGGATTGTTTCACACACATTCACACACATCCCTCGCTACGCATCCTCACACATCTCTCGCTACGCATCCTCACACATCCCTCGCTACGCATCCTCGCACATCTCTGGTGGAACCGCTGCTTAACAGTAGCAATAGCTCAAATTTTTACAGTAACAATAACATTTATTGCGTTATTTACGTTGTTGAGCAACCACATTTTTCGAACATATGAAGTAATGGATGCAATTTCTTTAAAATTATTCAAATTGTGATTGATAATGTGGTACGCAGTTAGGGTGCTGTTATCTCGTGTCGGCACTTAATGAGACTAGTTTTAACCGTAGTAAAAATATTATTTACTCAATAAGGTTCGCTAATCTGATTACTTATCCAAAATGTACTAGGCGTACATTTAACTGGTAAGAGGCTATTCAATAAAGAGTTCATACATCTAAGGAGTAGATCCTTAGATGTATGAATGATCTACGTATCATTTACGGACGTAAGATTAGTTTTGGAGCCTGAACTTAACATTAATAACAACACGATTTGACTATTATTGTCCTTACTCCTGACTTTTTTTTGCCCGTACGAAATATTTTATTTGACTCTTGTTTGACGGATCAACTAATACTTTCGGACGGGCCCGTTTCTTCGTTGTCGGGCTGAGTAGACCTTGTTGCGAGTTCGTACAGCCTGTTCATTTATTTTACTTGTAGAAGAAAGTTGTCAAGATCTGATGTCCACTGAGTCCTACTCACAGATAGCTATTTTTAGTTAGGAATACATCATCATAACACTACAATGTGTCTGACCGTTCTAAATCAAATGATTCAATTAATTAAATGGACGACAACGTACGAGTATCAGCTGTGACCCCCGCGCACATCGTAAAAGATTTTCAGGCAGCAGACGCGGTGCGATACGGCTAGGAGTCTAGGACTCAAGAACAAAACAACAACAACACCACTTTCGTAGCAACCGCGCTGCAGAAAAGAACAGTAATCAGCCTGGATGTGTGAAGTTCTCAGGGGAAGGCCAAGTTAAGGGTGACCCAAAGCATTTTGGTTTATTTAAAATAAGTGTCCCCTTCGATGCTTTTGTTTTATTCAATAATGCGAATTGAGGCTCAAAAATAACCACGTAAATTCGTGGCCCTATGGGTTAAGCTCGTCTAGTAATACCTTTAGCATGTACTGAGCAGAAATGGATTAAATGAAGTGCGTGTAGGCGATAAGGGTTTCCTTATTAGGAGGTCACTCGACCTCTTTGTGTAGTCTCGAGATTGTTCAGAGGCTTATAACAGCTCGTAAGACGTCCATGTCTGCATGCTCTAAATAGGTACCGAAATGGCTCTTCCCTCTAACCAATATATAACATGCTCAATAATATTCTCTAATTTAATATATCATGTTATTGACACGAGCTTTAAAAGTACAACTGCTCCATGGTGACGAGACTTTTTGCTCCATTTTGGCTCCATTTGCCAGACACAAAGGCGTTGGACAGATGAATAACGTCACCGTACGCCCATTTTGAGCCCACGACGATTTTAAGCAGCCTGTATCTTCATCATCATCTGCCAAGCCTGTCCCCAACTATGTTGAGGTCGGCATCCAATCTAACGGATGCAGTTTAATACCAGTATTTAAAATTGAGCGGATGCCTATCTGCCCTCCCAACCCACTGTCTATACCTTACACTATCTTTAATTAAAGCTAAAGCATATTTTTTACGTAGAAGAATTTCGGAGCCCGTTGTTGTCAACCCTATAGGCAGATGCCTTTCGCGTCTATCGGGAATTTATATTGAATGGAAGCAAATGGCAATAAACCTGCGATGGGCGACTGCTATCGAGAACCTAGGCACCTTAAATCTAGGACAGTTCGAATGTCCATAGTTCATCGTGATTGCTTTTCTACAGTAGGTAATCTTTATCTTAAGTGCCATTTTAATGTTACCTTTTGTGAGTTAGAGGTTGAAAACAAGATCTATTTTATGATAGAACGATATTTTGGCTATGATTTTAGATTTTTAAATTTTGATGCGTACTAGATACTCTACTTTCAGTTAAAATTTTCCAAAAATAAGAAATATATCAGTTTTATTTCCGTGTGTCAAAATCAATATACTAAATTATTAAAGAGCTCAATTTTTTTATTTACTTACTGGTTACTTATGGGATCCTAATTCACTAATTAACAATAACCAATCAGTGCAGAACCCTTAGAGCTCAAACGCACCAAACGGCTAGCCGTATACGCAGTTGACACCCACCCTATGAAGGCCTATGCTACAGTCCCTAGAAGAGCGATGGTCGCCACATATCGTCTGCATTTTACCGAAGAATGACGTCACTGAAAATAAGTTGGGAGTGTTTTCCTAGAGTGCGTTTTTGACACCGTAAAGTCAAACTCCGGTGCCATCATATTCATCAGAGCCGTCACTGCGGCCACCACGTGGCTACCACCGCTCTTCTAGGAAACTGGAGCTTAAGCGGCTATAGGCTGACCTCTTATCTGAGACGTTGCCTGACGTAGTTGTGCGGTGCGGGAGGGGTGATAGTTGTCTCAAGTTGACCAATCACTGAGCTCTCTCATCACGTCACCACACCCCTCCCGCACCGTGCTGCTACCTCCGGCAACGTCTCAATTAAGCGGTCGGTCGGCCTATAGCCGCACACACGGTTGACCGTTCCCTTTGAAGGCTTACAGTTATCTCTAAAAACCTCTATGGGATTAATTTCCACCCCAAAATCACGATTTTTTTTGCAAAAATAAAACACAATATGGCGCGTGTTGAACTAAAAATTTATGCTTTCGAGTTTTTTAATATTCATGTTTCTGTCACACTGCTAGTTTTTTTTTGTTTCGTTTTCGTTGGCAATGCTGCCTGCCTTCTGGGCACGTCCGACAGTGTGCAGGCTTTTTGTATACCAAGCCTTTTTTGAGCGGAAACGTATGATTTAAAAGTATGCGAGGACTTTTTTATTTTGATAAAGTATTTGGACTTTAAAAAATGTTGTAGCTCCCCAGCTGACAAGAAAAATGTTAATAATTAAGTAGTTTTTAATTATAGGTACCCTGTATACCACATTGATAAATTCGAGTCTCCTGATAGTTAACTACACTATCCTTCATAAAGTAAACGAGGAATAAATAATACTATACAATACTACTGACTTCCTCTACAAAGTGAACAAAATAATAATTGTCACGTAACTGAAACATTTCATAAAAAAACGTCAAAACCGTTACCATTGCTATTTATGTGTCTTTGAAAAAACTAGAGAAAGTTACCTGAAACTAGCTGTATTATAGTCTACGGTCAGTACAATTTAAATGCGATCAGTTTCACGGGTTATTTCATGGTAAAGTGTATTCAAATTCTTTTATCCAATAAAAATGTTATTTCCACTTAAAGAAATATCAACTTTGCGCTACTGTAAATTAAGTTGACTTCTGAACCTACTAGTAGTACTGTAGTTGTGTTTGATTGGCTCGTCTCGTTGAGGCGTTTTGACGCGTGAATTGGCGCGCGCGCATGACATGCGTGTTACGTGGTTACGTACGTCTTTGTTACGTGGTTAGCGCGAATATTTGGGTTAGAAATCGACGTGTACTTGCCATTGGGTAAAACGGCCAATATTCGTCAATTTATTGTTGGATGATTGAATGAACGCTCCCGAATGAATGAACTTAATCGCATGTATTTGTTTATTTATACTTTGTACACTGATGGTACAAAATAGACTGACTTAGGCAATACCGTGCTCTTATGAGCATGAATGATTCTCGCTCTCCTTTAGAATTTACTTGAAAACGGTTTCATTGCTTTTTTCTGAGAATTTTCTGTGTGAGATGGCTCTTGGTGCTAAGGGCCATTTCTTAACGACACCTGTCTGCGGGAGCCTTAAACAGGTTAAAGACATGGCACTAAGCATCAAGAACCATCTCACACAGAAAATTCTCAGAAAAAAGCAATGAAATCGTTTCCAAGTAAATTGTAAAGGGAAACCCGATTAAATCTTTCTCCCTTAATCCATCCAAAGGTTGTCTTTAAAATATCGTTTTTAGCTATAAGACCGCTCATTGTGTGTCACCCTAATTTCTTAATTTATATCTGTAACTAGCCAATGCGTTGCAATGCCTTTTGTTTTGTTCTTGTTAGGAACCTTTTCCGGTGCGCACACAACAACTTAAAGTTTCATCACAATCGGTCGAGCCATTTTCGAGTTTTTGTGAGCCCAACAAACAGCAATTGATTTTTATATAATAGTAGATGCGCCCCGCGGTTTCACCCGCTTAAGTATTGATCCCGTGGGAATATCGGGATTAAAAGTATCCTATATGTTAATCCAGGGTGTCAGCTACCTCCATACCAAATTTTATCTATATTGGTCCAGCCGTTTGTGCGTGAAGAAGTAACAAACATACTAACACACTCACAAACTTTCGCCTTTATAATATTAGTGTGATACATAGATTTTTATATTTAGATTTTTATTTATATATATATATTATAGATTTTTATGATGTACATAATAATAAAGAGTATTCCATCTGTCTATCTAATGACGAATGGAAACTTTAAGCGTTTGTGACTGCCAATACTGTCCGCCATTACTTACTCAATAGCGAGTGTGGATACAGTCATGTCACTTTATAAATAGCGCGATCGCTGATTGATCGCTCTAGGATTCTTCTTTCGACGCCTCGGGACTATGTTGTTGCGATAAGTTGTTTGAGTTATACAGTGAATGTAGCTGTTTCATGAGGAAACTTGCTTCTGTCCGCGGCTAAGCCCTAGTTATAGGCAGAAATACGTACCGGGACAAAGTACTGCCAGTGGGAATCTCGTCAAAATCGGTACAGCCGTTTCAGAGTTTAGCCGGAATAGACAGACATTTTTTTTTTTTTTTGTTATAAGTAGCGTATTATATACTTTCATGTGCATTTGGTAAAAAGCCGTTATTTTGACATAACAAACAGATTTTATATTTATTTATATAGATTGTTTAGGTATGTGCGTAGTTATTATGTCATAAGAAAGATAAATGATTAGCAGAAAATAAAGATAGTTGCAAAAGGAAACCACGAAGATCATGATAATCATGAACGCAGCTGTAACACCATTGTAGTAAACATGGATGGGTTACCTAAGCAGGTAAAGTACTGCTATACTTTTGACCCAGACCTAACTTCAGTTCTTATTAGTCTGAACTGAAGTTCAACTCACACAATACCTAAGGGAACTTGGGAAATGAAAAATGATAAAGCGAATACGCTATATTTCGTCAATCAAATCGGTATTTTGTGTTCATAAAAAATACGTAACAAACATCGTTGAGCGTGTGAGTGTTCTTCCATCGATCAAATCAGACACATTTCTCACTGCAAATAAGTTGAAACACAATTGGGTTTCCCCTGTTTCTTGATAGCCATCAATCGAATACAAAGTATCAATAAATCGCATCACCATCAAATCACTTCCCGTTTCGATCGGCAGTAAATCACCTAATCAAAATAAACGATTCATTTATTTATACATCCATCAGACACCAACGTATAGGTTACCGTCAGTTGAAATCGACGATCAACCTTCCGCAAAGGTTGCTATTCTAGAGACATCATGGTTGAAATAAATACAATATTAGCGAGAGATATAAATGATGGGACACGTCATAATTTTAATATTGAATTAGTAGAAGTGTTTCGAGTATGATGGCTAGATAATAAATGGTGAAGTGTGATCTAGAAGCTCGGTGTAGGTACTGTGGCTATTCTGATAGTCAAAGAGGTTCCTGTCAACTGTTTTAATTGGCACTGTCTCATTACCTAAAGCTATGATACGTCATAATTTTAATGTTGAATTAGAAGAAGTGTATGATGGCTAGCCTACGAATAATCTTTTAATATTCGTAGTGGCTAGCTAATAAATGATGAAGTGTGGTCCCTTATTTTCAATCTGTTATAGTAGATGCTCGTCTTTCATTAAAAATAGTCGGAGAGACTGCCATCAAACTGCTTTTATTCAACACTAATCGAATCTGTAAAATTATGGTACCCAATTCGTAGGATAGAGTTACACTGAGATTCATATAGAGCACATTGACGCTATGGAGACTTGGAGAGACCAATAACCAAAACTGACATCGCTTGTCCTCATTCAGAATACTGTCTTTGGCATCATGATCTACGTAATAGCGTCTTTGAGACCTGACTGTTGTTCAGGCTTCCATGGGAGAACCCTTGTATTAGATCAACCAACCATATCATACTGATTTAAATACCAACACATAGTTATCGTCGACCATCTAAACGTTAAGACCGTTAAAACCTCACTTGCAAGACATTGCCATTTTGGCAAGCAAGCGTGAATCAATACACACATACATATCAAGACACGATCGAAACAACAATAGTGACAACACAACACGTCACAATGTGCTCGACCAATGTTTACGAATAATTAAAATAGTCCGGGATTGTTTGCACACCTAACATATAAATAATTTGTATGTTTATCAATGTGGAATATACAGAAGGTGCACTCTGTTTAAAGCATGTTGAGAAATGACAGTCAAACAGAAAATAAAGCGATGCAATGCAGCTCGGCGGCACCTTATTTCTTCTTCTTCGTGTCGCTGGCACGACAGTTATTTAAATTTTGTTGGCCCAGTACAAATACTTCGCCAGTTCCACGGCTTTATCGGTGACAGCGCAGGCGTCACTTTCGCTGCATGTTTATGGTCACCTTATTCAGGCAGGGGTAGTCCGATGAGCCACAGTGCGATTGTGGAGGCACATCACCAACGATGACTCACCTCTTGTCGTGTTCTGTGTGCAATAACATCTGGAGGAAGACCTGCGAGGCCAACGATAACGCTTGCGAAGTGGCCGAATGCTGGTGGTGAAAGCTTATTTAAAACATATATAAAAAAGGAATCATCGATGCGACGAAGGAGAAGACAAATTGGATGTAAAATGCTCGATTAATAATAACGAATAGGCCGATTAAATCGAATCAAATCGAATTACGGGTAAATTTAACAAACTTTTATACTTTTTTACAAGGCATTGTTAAGATGCCTCTATGGAATAATTCGATTAACCGGTCAAGCTCCGCGCGTAACCTATGGGTTACGATATAATAGAAAACCAATTGGGTCTCATTAGCGGAGCTTAATGAGTTAAAAACTGATTTGAACAAAGTCAGATTATCTTTTAAAGAATTATCTTTTAGCCTGAGAATAAAATTTTGAATTTTTGCACGTTTTTCCATACTAGAACTGTCAGACGTCAATTTTATTCTACGGATGAAAGATAATTATCTATCGATAATGACTTTGGTACAATCAGTCTTTAATCGAATTTTTCGGTAACAATGCATTGTACCTTGTCATTCTGTTTACAATAGGCAGTAGCTGTGTAAAAAATTCAAAATGTAATGTTAGTCGAGCTACTATTTCTTTTTTTGAGTAAGATAAGCAGCATTGTAACTTGTATGTACAGACGCCAGCACGTCAAGCTACCCGAAACTGTCAAATTTTCCCAATCAACTTTGAACCTTATGCTTTAGCGATAAAGTTGAAAATTTATTAAAGAAATTTTATAGACTGTAGTAACTGAATGTGCTGGCGTCTGTACAGCACTTTAATTGCGTAACACACTATCAATCATAATATGAATCGTTTTGAAGGATATTGCTAATTCATTTCTTCATATGCTCGAGTAATTTGTCCGCTTAACAACATTATGTTGTTGAACATGCTCGTTAAGTACGAAAAAACGGCACTTTTCTTTCACACCATGTAACAAGGGCAACTCATCGGCCACCAACTGCCACAAAACACAAACACACACATCCTTACATACACCCCCCCCACACACACACCCACACACACCCACACACACACACACACACACACACACACACACACACACACACACACACACACACACACACACACACACACACACACACAATAAACAACTAAAAAATAACTCATCGGCTACTACCAAGTAAACCGTCAGCCTATTTGACAAAGCACAGCTTGTATGTGCAAGTTTATACCCATTCCTATAGACTGGACATTCTGTGGCCATAAATTGTTTAGTATCGGTGTTCGAAGCCGATTAATGTCGTCGGCCGATATGCTGTTAATCATTCTAATGGGGTTAACATTGTTTGCGCTCTGCGCTGATGCGTGGACAATATGGATGTCGACTATTTTAGAATTGCATTTTTCGTTGAGACAGTGGTAATTCATGTTTCTATTACCGATTAGTATGCTTTGGTTCAGTGAGGGCAGGATGAATAGGCAAGAAATTATATAATAGCTTTGAGACTCCGATCCGGCCATGTTCCTCTCAATAGTTTTGATTTTACGTTGCGCAAAGTTGATTCACCCAATTGCGCTGTCTGTGGAGTCATAGAAGATGTGCATCAACATCTTGACGGAATGTAATCATATTGGAGTCCATAGACGTCAAGCTTTTGACAGTAATTTTCATGTAGGCTACTATAATAGCGCCCTGCCTCACCATTGTCAGATGAGGCCAGAACACTTTATCATATTATAATTATGGGTACAAGGTTGCTGGTATATTAGTTAGTTATAATTTGTATTCAATAATCGGGGTGACATTTATTTTTTTATAGAAAAAACCCTGGATATAAATTAAGATTAAAAAAAAAACCGATTCACTATCACTAACAGTTGGTTTATGTCAAATTTCCTAAGGCCAGAGTTCACCAACATTCTAACCATCGGTTAGATATTTAAACAGTTGATTTCCTTAGGAAATTTGACATAAATCAACTGTTTAAATACCTAACCGATGGTTAGAATGTTGGTGAACTCAGGCCTAAGGAAAGGAAATTTTAAACACAGAATTGATTAAATATTTAATCAGTTGATTTAAATTTTGGTGAACACAAGGCTTACTGTGTTACGCAATTAGTTTGCTGGTCAGTCAGAACAGAGAGGCAATTCTCGTAATTTTAAGAACGTTCACAGTCTGATCTCAGTCTCAATCTGTCAAAAATACTTCTAACTTTTTTGACAAGTTTTTGACATTGATTGTCACTGAGATGAGATTGTGATTAGATTTAGAACATTTTTAATTACGGAAATTGGCCTTCTGATTAACTATCAATGTGCCTACCTGCCTAAAAAATGTCTGCCTAATTGATAAGTTTTTGTTAAAATCATGTCTAAATATTAACAATTTGTTTTTCTTTGTTCAACAGATGCACCACCCTATTCAGATGAAGCCGGCTGACAGTGAAAACAGAAATGGTAAGTCATTTTATTAATATTTTTTTTTTTTTCAAATAAATCTACGGATGTTCTTTCTAATCTGGTTTCTAAATATGTAAACAAATATGAGTTATTGGAAAAATAACTTTAATTCCTACACAATAAAGTTCAATTTGATACAACTTTAACAAACTTTTCAATAGTATACTAGTACTCACTCTGAATTCAACTTAATTCTCACGGCAATAAAGATGATATTTGTTTAACTTGAAATAACATCGATTTGAAACATGAATTTTTATACACCATAAATACAAGGGTTATACCAACAAAATTGATGATTGGGTAGCAGTTTAAGGCCGAGATCCTCTATAAACGTTTCGCTTAGCTTGAGTAGGTACGTACTCTAAGTAACGTATAAAGATCTCGACCTTGGCGTTGTTTTGCAGATAAATCTTGGCTAACTTCTCGTATTTTTGTCTTGTAATGTAAACCGTACTTGCGTACCATAAGGGTTGGATCGAGGTGGCTCTAGAAAAGGATGCCTGTAAGGATTTTGGGGGAGGCCTTTGCTCAGTAGTGAAAAAAAAAAAAGGCTACGTAAGACAGTGCTGGCTTACGTAGCCTTTTTTTTTTGTCCAGGGGAATCGTGTTTAGTAAGCGGGTTTCGTCATGTTAAGCGCGAAGGCTATTGCCACCCCGACGCCTCCTTCTCCGAGCAGGATCAGCCCTCTCCCGATCCCGCTCGGCGGCCTCCTTCTTGACCATCACGGTCTCACAGAAGAAGGCTACTTCCAGGCTTACTTAGCCTAAAAATTAAACCACTAATAAACGCCTGAAAAAAGTCACCCAAAGAAAACCTCCACAGAATTTGTGATATACTTGAGCCACTTTTCAAATTAGATGTGCCTGACTTGACTAGCTCACATGCTAATGAGTCACCGTAAGAAAACGACCTTCAAGCAAAGATAATAGATTATGTATGCATCCTAGAAATGATCGGTAAGGTCGCGTCTGTATGATCAGACATAAAACACACAATTTATACTGCGCTCGAGAACTAGTTTCTAAAAATGTAAACAAATCTTTTTTTTTAGAAAAACAACTTTAATGCCCTCACACCAAGCTCAGTTTGCACTACAACTTGAAACATTTTTGTGACTTTTCAATAGTACTAGTCATTTTGAAATCAGCTTAATTTTACCTTACTTAAGGCTGTTATTCTTTTAAGTGGAAATAACATCAATTGGAAACATAGGTTTACAGACTTTAGTTACTACATGTGCCGTGGCAAGACATAATTATGTCGCATTGTAAAATCACAAAATTTTCGATAAAACTGTAACATTATATGTCACGGTAGTAAGTACGCTCTAGTAGAGACCTTATGCACAGCACTATTGTATGTGTAAGTACATAGTGTTGACTTTGGCAGTGTTTAACTAAATATCGATAAGGCTAGTCTCAAGGACTGCATACGGAACGCATGACAAATTGATTCACCAGTTGCCCACCTATCACGATAGGGCAGGGCCTCACTATAAATTCAATACGACTATGAATAATTGTTTTGAATACTCAATTATCGATTATAATAAGAAACATATTATTCATTCGTAGTCTTAGGAGAGAAAAGAATTTTGATTTATTAAGTTTCCCTCCTGTCTGCCTGTGTCCCAGCAGTGGGAACATTATAGGATGATTATGCTCATGCTATGTTTATCTAACAAAATTTAAAACCGATTTACAACTTAAAAATGCATGCTTTTTTTGCAATTAAAATTATCACTAGTGGAAATAATTGTACTGTAACATTTAATAAATCACAAAACACGTCAAAACAATGATTAGCTAATAAAACTAAAAACTACCTCAAGCGTGTTAAGCTTTAATCTCATAGTAAACAAGCCCATCACAAACATTAAGCTTGCATAACACAATTTGTTCTTCAAAACGAACAACTCTGCACTCAGTTAAACAAACGACGGTACCCCACAAATATTTCAGTGGAAGACAAACGTATAGAGTTACTCGCACCTGATATGTGTGAACGAGGCACGGAACCACGTGCGTGCTGTGTCACAGCTTATCCACTGCGTAACGTAAAGCTGAGATTACAGACGAGATAGTGGTACGCATAAGGGTGAACCTGACAGCTATAAGGTCGCCATAAAGACAGTAGTGACTGTCAGACTGACAGGACAGTTGAGGGTTATACGCTTTTGTATACAAAATAGGTCTTGCATAATCAGCTTTTATTGTTTCCACTGCTGGGACACAGGCCTCCTCTCTGTGAGAGGGAGGGGGCCGTAATTCACCATGCGGGCCCAGTGTGGCGGGTTGGTAGATGTCACATGTTTTCGTATTGTTGGTTCTAGGACGTGCTGGTTTCCTCACGATGTTCCTTCACCGTTTTGAGAGCAGTGGTGATGAAGTAATTTACACAAATTAAAGTGCCTGTCAGGGTTCGGACTTACGACCTGCAACTCGAAAGTCGCGGCCTAAACCACTGGGCCACTACTGCTCTCATAAGTCTTGTCCGCTGATATTTAACTTCCAATGCACGCATACATACGCAACCCTGATTTATATATAACTAGCTGTGCCCCACAGTTACACCCGCGATAAAAGTCTTATACTTAGTCCTTCTTTATTGATTCCCTTTACACTACCCCCCTTTTACATCCTTAAGGGATAATTTCGGGGATAAAAACTCAAACAAACTCTATTCCAAATTTCATCTAAATCGGTTCAGCGGTTATTGATTCCCCATACAAACTTCCACCCCCCTTTTCACCCCCTTAAAGGATGATTTCTAGGATAAAAACTATCCCTTGTCCTTTCCCGGGACTCAAACTATCTCTATACCAAATTTCATCTAAATCGGTTCAGCGGTTTAAGCTTGCACAGCTAACATACAGACAGACAGACAGACACACTTTCGCTTTTATAATATTAGTATGGATTTTCAGGGAGATTAGCATTGTCTATGATGTAAAAACTTTGTGCGTCGTAAGATTTGACTTTATGTTTTTATCCTTAAGACAGAAAATCCTTTCTTCGAACGCGTATTACTTTTAATGATGTGTCTTTACCTTTACAATATCGGCACACTTAACACGTGGGATCGATACATTGTGATCTACGAGTACCTACACGATTATGTAATGCTGTTTGAGATTACTGACTGACTTACTCATAAACACACATCAAATCAGTGAAATGATGTTTGAAATGTTGCAAAGATTTTCTTTATCTATAGTAAATGGGAGAGAAAAACGGTACAACATAATCACATACGCTCCATACCTCTTAGCTTATTTAATCTGATATTCTGAGCATATGGCATTGCTTTATAAGAATCTTGACGTGAAGAAGTAATAAAGTCAAAACTATTTTCCGTAAATTTTTAGTTTTTCTTTGTTGTTTTTCTGTTGTCCCACTGCTGGACAAATGTCTCCGCCTGATTTTCCAATTTCTTTTCGTCATCTACTAGATTCACTGAAACAGAAAATAATGAAGATTTTTCTAAATATAACAGTTTCGACTATGCGTTTAAATTAATTTGTATCACACCTACCGGGAATTCAGTTCTATTAAAAACTCAGAACATAAATCTTAAAATCCAGCAATAAATATCAAATAAAATGCGAGTAAAACGAAATAAAACCGCTAGTATGCAAACAATAGCATGTCGGTGCTATTTATATAAGCCTCGGATGGATTAGTGCTATCCCAACATTAAATCGTGCGCGCCAATCAAGAGGTGCGCGCGCACCGATGCGATGCAGTTTCTCTACCGAATTGAGTAAATGAGGAAAGTCTCGGCAGCAACCTTGAATTGGTATTCATCGTTGAGCGTGGTCAGAAGTTATGCCTGTTAGGTATACAGATTTTTTTAAATGTTGAAGTTTGTTTTAAATGACCCGCGGCTTAGTAATACCAGCCGAACGGGTCCATCAAAGTATAAGGTACGGTTGCCGAAGTCGGTCCGTGGATGGGTGACCATCACTTACATACCGCTGAGCCCCGTCAGTGTCTCGAAAAGCACAGTAACCCGATGGTCCTGACTGTCATTACCAGATCTTTTTTTTAATTCTAGTGTTTAGCTGCATTTGGTTAGACTGGAAGCCGACCCCAAAACAGTTGGGAAAAGGCTAGGCAGATGATGAGGTTGTTTGTACTAGGTGTACTTTTTATAATAGGGCACGTTTTTTTATAAATAATCTACTGTTGAATTTCAAATTATTATCCGGGTACGTACATAACTCGGAATGAGAAAGTTGGATAAGAAACAGATGAAAACAGAAGAAGAACTAGGAGGGGATCGAGGAGGGGGGGTCAGGGGATCAGAGCGGAATGAATCTTATCTCCGATACTAATGGGTTATTACTGATATGGTTAAACTTTTGTTAAAAGCATTTCCTTAAGGAAGAATTTCATACATTAATACTACATATCCAATGATATGGGACTTCAAACATTCATGTTTAAAAAGTCTTACTTTTCAGTTTCGTTTGTCGTGGAATAGTAATACAGTTTCACGGCGTATTTTACGAACATTCAGATTTTATGAAAGATATGATGATACTCAATGTAATACATTAACTTGCCATATATGACTAAATAGGTAGGTAGGCACCTTACCTCGCTCTACACGTCAAACCGAATCGTCGCGCGGGCACCTTAACCGTACCTATGCACACGTTAAAACACAGAGCACGTCCCGAGCACCACTCAAAGTGGCTGCGTGACGATTTTTAGAGTCCTCACCTAGTTCGATATTCCATCTATGTGACACAGTGTTCGCGTGTGTTGGATGTTAGAGAGATTGCAAATGAGTCGATTTTTTGTCGCGAGTCGAATCACCGCTCGTGATTTGTTATGTAATCAGCTGGTCGAAGATTGATAGAAAAACATTAACAGCTGTTTTATTCATGTTTTTTTTTAAATCTTTATTAGCAATTAACTTGTTAATCGCGTTATTAGATCTGTCAAAATATTATTCATTACTTCTGTCTTGTGTTTAATAAAGCGGAATTAATGAGTCCCTAAATGGCATTCAGAATGCAATAACAAAGGAAACTGCGACATTAAACTATAAACATACAGTGCACTCTTTAGCACTGCAAAGTAGTTTGTAAAACTACGCATCGTGTGACCTCGGCCTTACATTGCGGCATCCATTGTGTAATGGCATGCATTCTATTTACCTTCGTTATGTACTAGCCACCTGTCAAAATAAACTTGACTCATATACCACACTTCACACACCAATTTTATATGTTCAAAAATTATTGTGGCTATACCATTAGCTTTATTGTAGTCGTAAAGAATTCGGTTTAATAGACGTTACTTTGTACATACGATAAGTACACAATTGAGTAGAAAATCTGAAAAGATCAGGCACGTGACAACTGAAATCCTAATTTTTCGAATCGATTAATTCTGACATTCGCAGTATCTTCGATTTGCAAATCGATTATCGACTCGGCCTCGAATCGGCTTGTCGTTTTACTGTAGAAACTCTTAACCCTGTTGTGCCGAGGACATTGACACTACATTTCAGCGTTAACACTGCCGCGGCCGTCCCAATAAAACGCGCGATTATCGTCCGCGTAGGTGTCTTTACGAATCAACAATGTTAACTTGGAACACAATAGATGCGATGCAATTGAAAACCGTATGACGCGCAGGACGGAGCTCATTAGCCACTGAAGTGGGGGGAGGGGGAGTTTAGGTGACACAACACCACGAGGAATGACTGATCGACCGTCAGAGCCGGCGCCCGCGCACCTCCGATAGTGTTCGCGTTTAGTTGTGTGTCGGCCGCGGTTGAATGCAGACGTGATCGCGGCATGTGATGTGAATGTGTTGTGTAGTGCTAAGGATGCGTGGTGAGGCGGGCGGCGCGCGCGGCAAGGCGGGGGTTCGTACCAGCGGCAGCAACTATCCGCCCATCAGCGCCGCCTACTGGCTTCCTCCATCGAACCCAACCCCCTACCATGTACCAGGTTCGCAGCTTACCCCCATTCATTACTTTAACACGTGTATTGTTGTGTTGTCGGTCTGTGGGACCGTCGTCGTAACGTCTGCCTTTATGCTCGGCTGGATTATCCTTGACATAAAGTGCTTCTATTACGATGCAATCGTACTACTGATTTTTTGTACGTCGTCTGCAATTTTTTTTCCCATCCGAAACGGAAAGCGTGTCTGACATTGACCGATATGCCGACTGAAAAACAATACCTCTCCGCTGACGCAAGATATTATAACTCCGTGGAAATTAAGTGACATTTTGTATTTTTTAATTTTCTTTATTTTTGTCTCGTTCCGAGAAAATTGAAACGGACGGTAAATGATTAGTTTCGTTTAACTTTTAAAACTCTATTCTTGTTTTAATTTAAATTGATGTCTGTATAAATAAATTGTTACGTATTATCACGTCTCTTATAGGTTCTTTATTTTATTCAATGAATAAAGCTGAGTTAAGTGCCTGCGATAGGTACTTGAAATCGATTGGGAATTCCGTCATTCCTAATCGAATGTAATTAACTCAGCTGGGAGATGCTAACAATAGTAACAATACCTATATCACATCACTTTATGATCTTGGCGCAAAGTGGCGAAGACAATGTTTTAGTAAGTTTTCGCACAAATTCTTAGAATAGTCGCCATTTGTTGGAATACTAATCGATCGTCAAGGACAGCCTTTTCATAAACCGTGGGATTATTGAAATAGACTAAATAAATAAAGTGTTTAGTCGTTATTTCAATGATTTCGTAAGAATCAGTTTACGTTTTTGACTCTTCATTAAACCTTTTAATTACTTGCTTTGCGATTTTCACTATCTAAAACGATGTCAAAAGTATCTTCAAATGTTTATTCATTAAAGTGAATAAAACACTAAAGTTTGTGTTATGACCCTACGGCCTACGAGACCACGAGACACTCGCTTATATATGCATAATAGGTAAAGTACCAACCACATACATAAATCATCTCTATGTAGTCACTTATTTATAAGAAGACACTAAACCTCATTATGATTCTAAGACACAGAAATCTAATAAATATTTGATTTACCAGTCAGATAGAACAGCTGACAGTAATGATGAACGTAATATTGTCTATTTATCTTCTTAAGATTCTACTAACTTATGTCATTTCATGCAAACGGTTTCTGACGCTGTCTTAGGCTGCTTTGATATGAATGATGGTACCTAACCTACACTTGAAACATAACTGAAGTACGTGATGTTTCATTAGTACTCAAGTATAGAGCTCAATGGTCTGCCACCAAGGCTATAGTAGAAGAGCTCGACAAGTTTGTCAAAGAAAACTTCTAAATAGAAAGCAAACTAAAAATATAAACCTAAATTCACAAGCATGTAAATGAATGAGCACAATATACAAATACATTACCACTAAGTAGGTACTGTACATGTCCATGTCTCATAAATAACTAATATGGCATGCGCTGAAAACTGAAAAGCGAACCTATAAATATGCAACTTGTTAATCTGCAAATGAGAAAATTAAAATGTATGTAACAGCTAACAGCAAATCACTTGTAACTAAAGCCGAGAACTGAAATAAACATGTTTTGTTTCCTCCTTATTGCATTATCCTCGTTCGAACATCGGACCATCAGGACACGACCAAAGTGAATGCGCGGTGACTAGCACGGTAGCGGTCGTGGTGGCGAATGCGATTATACGACCACCAAATATTTAAATAGTTTGATTCACCCTATCCCGTTCAAAATATGATCGATTTCCCGTTTAGTTTTGACTCCTCTGACACACACAATGTTGCAGTAATTTCACTTGACTGTCATAGGAAATCTGTATAGGAGATGTGAGAACTCACTCTTCTCATTATTGACAATTTTCGCTCGACATAAGTGCAGTGATCACAAATATTTGGTGGCCACAGTGTATACAGCTAGTGGTTGGCAGTAGACGGTAGACGTGTTTCAAATGACAGGGAAAAACAATAGACGATCGCTCATTTAATAGGCCGCTCAGTCCTATCGCGCAGGCACTTGCCATAGTCACCGAACTATGGACGCAAATAGCAGTTTCATATGTGTATAAGCCTTGTGCCCGATGGAATTTCCCATCGTCAAAAATGACGAACTTCTGTCCCTTATTTAACCCCTTTAGAGGATGAATTTTCAAAAACCCATCCTTAGCGCTCACCTGCGTTATATGTATAGGAAATCTTGAGCACAATTTCATGCTTCGCCAGAGACCCAGCGGTTTAGGCTGTGAGTTGTCTTTCAGTAGTGAATTATTGCAGGAATGTAGACTTTGTGCTCGCCTTACCAGCCGCGCAAGCTCCTCACCATGGACCAAACCTCACGCGTTTGACCGACACGTACATTAATTACTCGTCTGTCAAATGTGAGGTTATATTTAACTCTCGGTTAGAAGTAGCGCTGATTGAGATGCGGATGATGGATCTATGTACCATCTAGTGCTAGTACTAGAGAAGTGACGTTGCTCTAGATAAAATGTCATTACCATGTATTTTGAGGCAGTCTAGACGGGGTTGTGTGTACTGGGAATGTTGCTTCAGGATGCATGTGACGCTCTGGGAAATCTCCGTGAAAATTAAGTTTTAGTTTAAAGCGAGACGTAAATTATATCGTAGCCTGTGATAAAGTCATAAACAAGTTACAATGATTGGCCCAGCCTATCCAGAGTTCTTATATACCTAGAATTTGCATATGGGTAGATCCTCTATATTTTTAACGATGGATTTTTCCTGTATCGTTGGAGGCAGGCATCTCCATATACAAACACAGACTCGGGACAAAATATTATCTCTATATAGCGTACAAATATTTGTTGAACCGGAGCTCCAAAAAACTGAATTATGTGCACTGCGCCGGCTGATAATCCACTTGGTATATCCACATTTCACCAGTAATGTTAAAATACCATGTAATAGGGGGCTAGCTAATCAGGCACAAACCAGACTCAGGCTGCTACTGAGAAATTTCTAATGGCAAAATCCAAAACCCCTTTGTCCGACCTGAGGATCGAACCCAGGTCACCACGCTCGGAAGTCGCTAGCGATCACTAGACCAATCTAGCAATCGCTTTATAAGTTTCAAGCAATTTTATAAGTCTTTGTAGACCAAAATTGAATTATACAGCTGAGAAACGTCCCGTTGATTGATCGGGTCAAGCGTCTGGATGCGTTCGGTTAGGTCATGTTTTATTGAATTCTTTCATCAAATCGTCTCGTGCGTGAATGAGTGAATAATGTGATTTTTCACTCGATAACTTTTGAATAGGTTTCGTTCCAGAATTAGTTTCTGAATTGAGAGTTTGAAGTTGAGTAGGTACTTGTCAAACTCTACATTAGCATTACTTAAGGTGAAAACACGCCAAATCCAAAATTGATTTGCAAAAATCTTTTAATTTCGCGGGCTACATTTAGGGAATCTCCTCTTGTAGTCCTGAAGTATGAGTAACGAAACGGCAGCAGGGCATAAATGTAGAGCTATGTCGCAAACTATGCTCCACATCCTGCCCTCTGTGTCCCAAAACTTGCAATCAAAGTGTCCTCTGCGCTGCCACCGACGACGCCGTGGAAGTGGCGAAATTTTCACCCAACAAGGTTTGAAAAAAGTCGTGCCAGCGACACGAAGAAGACAAAGAAGTGGTGAAGGGGTTTGACAAGTTCTTAACTTAAATTCTCAATTCAGAAACCGGGTGCAGAAATTGTGAAGAAATCATGCGATGGCAGTTTTTCAACCAGTCTAAAGAGAACAATAAAACTTTTTCTATCCTTAATTTCACAACGTTACAGACTCGAAGTTCAGTGAGATCTCTCCTAGACAAGCATTGGATGGACTGGAGGTTAGAGTTTCTTAGTAACGAGATATCTATCGGCTTATCCTACTTCTAAAGTGAGGCTATTACTTAATCAAGCTTCTCAGTAGCCCGAAGTCTTTATTTGTGCCCGGTTGATGGCAATAAGCTCACCCCCTATTACATGGGACCTAAACATAACCAGGTCCAGT
Organism: Gortyna flavago; assembly: GCA_963669345.1. Taxonomy (NCBI): domain Eukaryota; kingdom Metazoa; phylum Arthropoda; class Insecta; order Lepidoptera; family Noctuidae; genus Gortyna; species Gortyna flavago. Next base: position 17,175,025 of record OY770129.1, read on the forward strand.
TGAAAACCAGCGTCAGGCACTAGTTGTCTGGCCTTTATGCTGAACTGGGCCTTTTTGGCGCAGCCGTGAGGCACACTTTTATCTGATGTATGTCTCTGGTGTACTGTGTGTCTTATAATATGTGTAAAATAAATGTATTTTTTTTTTCTTTCATCTTTCTTTATAACTGCCGGGAAGTGGCTAAATTGCCCAACCCTTCGGGAGATACTAGCGTGAAGTTGTGTTATGTTACTTCTGAAATATAAACGTGTTTCTCAAATGAAATGTCGTTGCCATGCATCTACGCAGAGAAAACAAATTAATTACGTAGGTATATACAATATTAACTAAGTATCTCCTTTCCACAGTTTCGGGAGACAATTCCGAACCGCCAATTAATTTGAATTGCTAATTGATCTTTCAACTGTGACGTCACCCGCATTATTTGGCATGCAGTCTTCATTCGTTCCGAATCGACAGCGCTTCGTAATCACTGAATTTGGTTACACAATCGTTACATTATACCTACTCGGTACGCAGTTGCATTTCAGGCGATGCATTGCATTTATAATACGAATATAAGTTGCAATAAAATCAGTAATGAAGCTAAATAAACACCAGAAAAGCGGTGTCTTCTCTCTAGAATCCTAGACACTGTTAAATAGGACCCAGTTCCAGAAGCTGTATCTAGAGTTCGTAGGAAAAATACTTACTGAAATGATAACTTGCAGGTTCTACTCGTATAGGTTTGATGGAATAAAAACCGACCGCCTTGAATGGTTCGTTAAACACTAATAATATATTGAAAAACATTTTTTACATATTATTTGGAATATTAGGACAAATAAATATGTAATTAAATACAATACAAATAAATAGAAGTACATATAAATATGGTTTCAATTCTTTGAAACTGATCACTATTAAATGCATGAATTGTTAATTGCATGTTCAGATCGGCTCCAAAATATCTACACCACACACACACACCGCTGACACCACTGACTACCTGCACTGATGTCTCTTCTTCTCCCCTTAATCCATGCAAAGGTTGTCTGTAAAAGATGACTTTTAGCGTCAAGACTACCCATTGTGTCACCCTATGTAAAATGTCTACATTTATATCTGTAATTTTCATGGCTATGAACACCATAAAAACGCTCCACGATTGTCATCCAGCCAGCACACTTCCAAAACAACCGGCTTTGTATCAACACCGGTAAACAAAGTCTGCATGACAATCGCATTCCATTGCTGCATGTTTGCATGATCCGCCGTCTCTCGCTAAATAAATAAACAATGAACATCGAAAGAATCCTTCACCGATGTAAACATTTTGATATTTGTAATGGCAGTAATGAGTGAAGCATTTTACTGACTGTGGTTGGACTTTTAGTCATGCTGATGTTGTGTGGTTTTGTTTGTGGTTAGTTTTGTATAGGAACTCCTCCATGTAGTCTCTAACTCATGATTTTTATCGAGTATAGTCTCATAGGCCTGTACCTATACTAATAATAAAACTGAAGAGTTTGTTAGGGTTCCGTACCCAAAGGGTAAAAACGGGACCTTTTTACTAAAACTCTACTGTCCGTCTGTCTGTCTGTCACCAGGCTGTATCTCATGAACCGTGATGGCTAGACATTTGAAATTTTCACTGAATTTTTCCGTTATATTATATGTAGTGTTAAGTATTGTATGGTGGTACGGAACCCTTCGTGTGCGAGTCCAACTCGCACTTGGCGGGCTTTTTATTTATTTGAATGCGTTAATCTCTAGAACTACCAATAAAATTTGAAAAATTTATTTTGCAATTATTAATTATTATTATTATTATTTTCAATTATTTCTTGATAGGCTATTAACATCATGATATAACCCTTAAGGCGACGCCATATAACGGATAATAGTGGCCACCACAATCCGTTTTAAGGATTATAATAAAACTAAACAATTTAAAACTACCGTTTGTAATAATATTAACGTATAGGTAATCTTGTGGAGCACAACTTAACGTGCTTATTTTCTGCATTTTTCATTCTGAAATAAAAGAAATAACCAAATCAACGACGAGGGCGCCACTGCGCGGTCGGCGTCGTCTGAAGAGCCGAGGAAAAAGAAGAAAGTCCCTATGTATTTTACTGTGTGTACATAAATAATAAAATAAATAAATAAGAAAAAACACTAAGCGAAAACCTAGTGATAGCGCGGGCAGGTGACCGGGGAACAAGTAACTCTACTTGGAACTCGATTCAACCAGTAATATGGCTTTTAATTCTATGCTCAAAGCGAGATATATATTAGATATATTTCTACAATACGGTTCTTAAACTCCTGCCGATCTACTCTGTAAAAATCTCAGCGTGAACAATTAGGTAAGTGAGCTTGGAGAGATCTATAATTCTATCTGATCCTATGGATAATATTGACAGCTCACTTCAAGCACTTCACCTAAGTCTTTACGGTAAGATTTTTACAGAATAGTTTGGCTTTCGTGATCGTTATCCGAATGCGGCACAAGATCACAATAGCTTGGACATTTAGTTTTCTTAATATTAATTCCTCTCAAAATGTCAAATAATTGATCAATTGAAAAATTTATAACACTTTTCTGAAAGCACGTTATGCCGTTGGTCGCGGCTGTCATTCGTGGAGCCCGAAAGTCTGACAACCAGTCTTACCAAGCGGTATCGTATTACCCAGTAACTGGGTTGTGGAGGTCATATTGGCAGTCGCTCCATGTAAAATACTGGTATTCAGCTGCATTCGGTTAGACTACGATCCGACCCCAAAATAGTTGGGAAACGGCTAGGCAGATGATGACTTTTCTATAATAATTCTTGAATCTATATTTTATAATAAAAATAAACCATTGTTTAAAAGAAATAATAAAGTTTAGTCAACATCATAAAATATAAGTGTAGGTACCATGAAATATATAATCATTTGATAAGACAAAACTATTCAAATTATGACATAAATTATATTATAAATAATCACAATCCACTTAATACGAAATAATTAATCAACATTAGCACAAATCGTTGTAGCGGTTGACGTCACGCTAAATCATTTCTATGGAGGATGAGTGAACTTTACACCTATCATACCTCTACATCGTAATTCAATCACTTTGCCAACATAAACGTTGATGCGAAATGTTAATAATGGTTCTGTTGTGTTACCTAACTTTTTATCCATAATCCAAAGCGCCACAATATTTTTCTCCTACTCATCATTTGTCCGAATGATAAACTTGCCCGAACTTAATGTCACATGCCATAAAATTGAAATCCCTAAATACAATATTTATGACAGAATAGTTATAGTTAGAAGTAAAGATAAAAAAAAATTCGACATTTTGAACATTATAGGTAGTTACTGAGGTTTTTCGCAAACGTGTTATGGATTATGGATAATGATTTTCGTACAAACAATTTTAAAAGAAGAAAGGGAGTAGGTACTTAGTACGTAGGACGAAACATTATTATTAACAATAATAATGTTTCGTCCTTAATTAATGGAATCATTATGTGAGCAACAATGAAAGTAATGTCGCATCGTTAATGTGAAGTTGGTGATTTGGTAATTGAGTAATGGTTGTAACTGCTAATTAATTACAAACGTATATAGTCTACTTGTGTGGCATGGCGAATTAACGCACTTGGTATGTGTCTACCACAGATAATTATGTGTTTTATATTTCAATTGAAAAATCATGTTAAGTTGTAGGTATCATGAAAACGAACTGTGATAAATTAATTTGGAATTTCAAAACCATCTGAATTAAAAGTATTATTGAGAATCATTGCCATGTAACAGTAATCAATAAAAGGCATTTCGTGCATCTGAGAAAACCTGTAGAATACGGGAGCTTTTCTTTATTAATCACTACTATTAAATATTTATTAAGTCCTTTATTATCTCTGATAGATATAGGCAGATAGGTAATTCAGGTAGTCTTAGTGTTCAGTCACCCATAAAGAATTGTTCAAAGTACATAAGATGCTTATGAGTTGGTTCTTAATCTAGCAAACTACTTAAGGCTTCTGCGACTTCCATTTAACGTAAAAAAGTAGGTACTTAGTGCTTTGGCGTCTGAAAAACTGCACCAAAAAACATGTCGGATCCAATTTGCACCGAAGCTCCAACCGTTAACTATACACGGGAACACAGCCCGTTTCCATTGTTAGACGATAAATTAGAAATCTCGGCAAGCGCTGGAATCGTTACAATTAGTCGGCGTTTCTAGTTTAGCAGTCATGGCACAGATTAAAGAGAATAGATGCATCACAGAGCGCTGCCGATTAAATACGACTAAGTAGGGCTGGCACGCGTTGGGAAGCTTTTGTAGACAAGCAAGATTTTTTGGGTGCTTTAAAATTGAGCGACATTGCAATGACCAAGTTTGAGTCTCAATTTAAAAAAAATATTTGTTTATTTACCCCCTAACTAATAAAAGTTCTACAACGTGTGTATAGACACACAACGCTTTGTCTTTTTCTTTCGACAGTCAAATTACTGACGACTGAAAGAGAGAAATCGGTGTGTAATTATTCATCTGATGTATTACGTTTATTAGTAAGGGGGTTAGAATAAGCACACCAACAGTGCACTGTCACTTACAATTCAAATTCCTTAACATCTGAAATTGGCATTTCAGTAACCATGCAAATATGACATGTATGCATGACATTGACATATGAATATTAGAGACAAAGGAAAAAAAAGTGTCTAGTAGACCTAAATCTAGAACACTACAAAATAAACCAATTTGAGCTACATTAGACGTGCACTGTTGATTCACTCTGTAAATCTGTAGACAAATTAATAAACCACTTAAAACGTTTGCACAATAATTCCGTAATAACCACATTTAACTACTTTAGTGCAGGTCATTAGTACCAAAGTAATGTTTTCATAATAGTTGTGGTGTCATAAAAGTGATATAATAAATATCTATGTAGAATGACCAGTAATGTAGGACTTACACTTCAGTAACAGATTTTCTAGAATTAATTATAATGTTTGAATTTATAAAATATATGTTTCATTTTAAATAAGCGTAATTTTTTTTTTGTATAATATCCTATTTAGCAACTGAGCTAAAATTGTTAATAAATAAAATATTTGTATATCTGACAACCCTTTTTTTTTTAAGGATGGGAAATCATCAACCCGCTCTGGGTGGAGCGGAAGGGAGTGTCAGACTCCTACTGACTAAAACCCATCCGTGTTCCTTGCTTAGCCCTTTATGTTCCGGGGCAGCTGTAACCCTTTCGGACAATCCCGCTGCCCCGGCAGGCATCTGACGACCCTAACGTCGAACATTGCACCGGCTAACGCGACACATCGCACCAATTCGACATTTTACCGTGGTTAAACTGTTATGTTTACACGAGTTGCTTAGTACGCACGATACAGTCGCGCGTCAGTTCGCAGCTGGCAAGGTATGCAAAAGTTAAACACACATCCGTTGTAGCAACATGCGAAGGATCGATAGAAGTGCGTTGTTGCCATTCGGAATTATTACCGAAGCTTTACAACGAATTCGGGGATTAACGTGAAAAAATGCAATTTCCGTTGAATGTTAAACGATTTGGATTTTAATCACTTTTTCAATACAGACCTCAGTGAAGTCCAATTGTACGAGTTACGGAGATATTAAACTGTTAGTATTGCTGAACTGTATGTAAAACATTTCTATTGTTTACTAAGTACATCTGTTTGTAATTTTTGTGTTGCATTTCCCCTTGTCATCGCCAATTTATTTGGGAGTCCTCTTCTTCCAGAGGTACACCTCTAAAAGCACCATTTGATATACTCCTATACTTGATGGCTTAGCAACCAAAAGTATGTTATTATCTTGGCCACCAAAACCTGAGAATGCATGTTCGATCTTAAAAAGTTTCTCATCATTGTATTTACTTGTCTTAACGTCTTTCATCTCCCTACAGGTTGAATGGGCTTCTTTTAGTCCTTGTATAATAATGCCAGTTTTATAGATACAATAATAGGTGATCCTATAATCGCTTGCAGACGGCAAGCCATAAGGTGGTCTAATCTTAAAGACCATACCGTACAAAAAAATTAAATCGTTAGGCGTTGTTAGGCTTTAGTCACAGGCGATGTTTGAACAATGGATGCATGTCGCAATGTTTGTTTTAGTCCTTGTATGTGTGTGTGAGCATTATCAGTACCTGCATATGCATACACTTGACGGTAAAATTATAATACTGCTTAGTAGACTCGAGTTTGTAATTTGTGTTTGAGGCTTAATTTTTTGGTGCGGTTTCATAAGTGATTATGTGTTCAACAAAATGGTGAACTTTAGCAGAAATCAGAAGAAGCTAGCAATTTGTCTATGCTCCATGACCATTACCAACCACATATTTGACAATTATTTACCCACATTATGGTCACACTAGAAAACCCATACTGAACAGGGAAATGGCCAAACCCATACACCACACACCATATCAAATAAAAACCAGTTGTCATCAAAACTATATTTAAAAAGTATAATACAAACAAAATGCCATAATACAGGCGTAACCATTGTGACCGTAACTTAACGCCGACGACACGTTTGCGTAACTATAGACGACACTTGAACAAACATGAGTAGCTTTCTGATAATGTCTGCGTTATATAGAATGTTTAAAGTGTTGAATGTAAGCACCATAATCATAATTGTAGATTATGAGTGTGACGGTTATACTGATATGTATCTAGATGAAAATCTGACTGACTGTTGTTGTCTAGACTTGAAGCCGACCCTCAGTGAAAGTAGGGACATAAGAGACAAAGCATATGATGAGGCTAGATCGTTATATGCATGTGCGGTTATGCTATACGCATTATGCACCCTTGTTTGTAACAGTAGATAATTCAGTAGAATAGGTATATGAATGGTGTTGTCTAGTATAAAAGTGGTGCCGATGAAGTTAAATGGATTGCTTAACCTTTTTCTGACAAATATTTTCGTGTCCATTTCGCTAGGGTCGTATTTTTACGACCAAATACCACAGCTCTTTTCATCTGCTTTTTTGTTTAGGTAATTACGCCGGTTTTTTTTTTTCTACCAGGTATTTTTCTCGTTTTTTTTTTGTGATGCAGGGTGTACAACTTTTATGAAGTCGGTCGGTTAACAGGGAGGGGCCCGTGGCTAAATAATAACAGCCGCACAGGTCGATCGATCAGGTTAAGCTACGCTTGCCGTGGTTGGTCTGTGGATGGGTGACCATCTTTACATATCATATCGAGACCCCTCCGTGCCTCGGAAAGCACGTTAAGCCTTTGGTCCCGGCTGTCATTTGTGGATCTTTGACAGTCGTTACGGGTAGTCAGAAGCCCGAAAGCCTGACAACCAGTCTTACCAAGAGGTATCGTATTACCCAGTAACTGGGTTGTGGAGGTCAGATAGGCAGTCGCTCCATGTAAAATACTGGTATTCAGCTGCATCCGGTTAGACTGGAAGCCGACCCCAACATAGTTGGGAAAAGGCTAGGCAGATGATGGTCGGTTAACAGGTTAATCGTATTTTTCTTCAATATTTCCGAGGTAAATGCTTAGTAGGTATAGGTACCTACTAATTTGTAATACTCATCACACGGTTTTAGGTTCAAAATAAGAACTGCTAGGAAAGTCTAAAGTTTGAACCTCACCAAGAAATCTATTCAAACCAAACATACACACACTTAATGCATTACAGGATTATAGCCTTTTACCAGGACCATAGAAACCATAGCCGTTAAACGACATACTCGTAATGAGGCACGCAACACTTGTTCAAACATGCGCCCGCGCCGCCTACTGATAACGATCGCCAGATTACGGACAGTACCGAGAAACAAGGCGATGTGTGAACAACGGGATTAACGCGTCGTGAATTTTTTTTAGATAGGAGTCCTGAGAAATTGTAAATTGAATTAAGAATGGAATTAGAGATGAATTTTAGAGGTTAATCTCGCTGTGAGATTGATGCTGTTTATCAGTTTTGTTTTGGTAATGGTTTTATGATTCCCCACTACCTAGCAAACATTATAATTTTGTGGTTAAAGGATACTCCATTTTGTCTATCCGCTACAAAGAGTCTTGTTATTAAAATTGAAGGTTGTGAAAATCCCACTAAACAACGAATGAAATGTAAAAGAAAATCATTGTTGCAGAAAGGAACTATCCGTGCTCACTTTAACTTTTATAGAAAAGCATCACAAAGCACGAGATTAGCATTCACACAACATAACAACGCAAGTGTCCTTTCAGAATCACAATTCAAAAAGTTCACCGAATCCGGTCGCGTCAACCGTTCACTTCCCGTAACCGGAACTGTATCAAAAACTTGAAACATTACGGTTACGACGTACGACGCATGTGCGGACTGATTCATGATACACCGTACGCAAACCGAATAACAGACGAAGGTGCACGAAGCATTGATGTAGTTGCAACGATGATTTTTGTAATTTTCAATAGTTGCTGCACGGAAACACCACTTGAGTCATCCTACTGACATACACTAGGCTTTTGAGCTCGTCTTATCTTTTGCGAACCTTCCTCTACCAAATAGTAGACCTCAATGGGAGCTAGTACGTCATACAGCATGCTGGAAGAGAAATATTTTGAAATTCAAGCCTATTGTATGATGCAACTGATTAACGAGCAAAAATCCTTGGCGTAGCCCAAGGCTATATCTTAAGACCCACAACCTCAGATCAAATGAAAAACCAAAACAGAGGGCTGTTAACAGTAAAGTAAACGATTTCGTAATCATGTGTGACTTAGTGAGGTGTAGTTTGATTGTAAATGTGTGCATGTGAGTGTGTATGTACAGAGTGGAGGTGTAGTTTTGGCATACTTCACTGTATCGTTCTCAACGCTCTGTCTTGATATTTTATTTGGTCTGAGCCCACAACAGAATAATTTCTAAAAGAAAATAGTAAAAGTACGAACTTCATCCAGTTCAGCATTAACTCTACGAAACATGCATCAGGGTTTAATTGTACAAAATCCACTTGAAACCGTGATCTACGCCGTGACGTGTATATTTCTAAACTCACTAACGACTTTCTAAGCGTGGTCGGTTCAAACTGCCAAGTTTTAATTGAGTTGCAAAACAAAAGACGGGACGGATGCCACTGTCCTGTTCCGCCCTTAACACCGCCCCCCATTTTCGTAGTAAATGCGGATGTCTGTGACTTGAAGGTAGAGATTTACGATCCTAGGAACGTTGTCTGAATGCCTGTATGCAAGTGAAGTGTGCCTTACAAAAAGTATGGAAAAGCGGAAGGTAATTTTAATAGGACAGTGGAATATGTTATAAGTGTAAGGAAGTTTGTTGGCGGGTTGTTTTATTTACAAGTGGAACGAATAAAGTTAAGCCATGTGTAGCTGTGACGTATGAATTAAAACGACTTTTATAATAGACATCACGTGAAAATAATTTGTGGTGTAAAATTACTTTGGTAAATGTTGACTATCTTAAAGTAGTTATTTATGTAATTTTGAAAAGTACCGTCATTCTTGCTGTGAGCTTTTAGTTAAAGTGCAGTTATCAATCTTTACCGCAATCGTCCTTGATAAATGAGTAATGACAAATAAAAAATTATCAGTGTAATCTACAAGTACCGCAGAAAAGACTTTGCAAATGAATCAAACATAAACCAAACGACTATGCTCCCAAAAAAAATATGAATTTACACTTACACGTGTGTGCTCACTTCAACCTCTAATCAAAATAGATACAAAAATAAAAACTTCTGAAATTAGATGATACATTCGCTTGCGCTTTTGATTCCGATGAGGGGTCCGTGGCTAAATAATAACCGCCGCACAGGTCGATCGTTCAGGTTAAGCTACGCTTGCCGCGGTTGGTCTGTGGATGGGTGACCATCTTTACATACCGAGACCCCTCCGTGCCTCGGAAAGCACGTTAAGCCGTTGGTCCCGGCTGTCATTCGTGGATCTTTGACAGTCGTTACGGGTAGTCAGAAGCCCGAAAGTCTGACAAATAGTCTTACCAAAGGGTATCGTATTACCCAGTAACTGGGTTGTGGAGGTCAGATAGGCAGTCGCTCCATGTAAAATACTGGTATTCAGCTGCATAACCCAGTTACTGGGTAATACGATACGTCTTGGTAAGACTGGTTGTCAGACTTTCGGGCTTCTGACTACCCTTAACGACTGTCAAAGATCCACGAATGACAGCCGGGACCAACGGCTTAATGTGCTTTCCGAGGCACGGAGGGGTCTCGGTACGTAAACATGGTCACCCATCCACAGACCAGTCGCGGTAAGCGTAGCTTAACCTGATCGAACGAACTGTGTGGCTGTTATTATTTAGCCACGGGCCCTCCAAGTATGAATAACTTGACAAAATGTTGTGAACAGCTGATATGAAAAGGTAGGCGGTCAAAAGGTACCAAAACTGAAATCCTGAAAAAAAAAAACAGGATTTTAGTGTTGGTACCTTTTGACCGCCACACGTCAAAAAATCAAAAACGTCCTCGGCGTCAAAGTCTGTCATGTAGTCGAACCGAGGCGTGCTGGGTACATTTTGTCTAACCGAGACTGGAAGCCGACCCCAACATGTTGGGAAAAGGCTAGGCAGATGATGATTCGCTTGCGCTTTTGATTTTTTCGCTTGCAAATAAAATACGATACGACATAGTTTCCTGGAACAGCCCGCATGCAATGTGACGTCACTTGCATGCCTATGAGCTTGCGTGATGCAAAATTTCCTAAGTACTAGTTACAACTATATGGAATTTTGACGTTTACAATGAATTATTAGACTTTTATTTCTATAGCCTGCATATTATGGCGTTGGACGGCTTGTAAACGCCACGAGAATTATATGCAGTTTCATTTTCTTAGAAATATTGCTCATTGTGTGACTGGTGTTTTTTTCTGTTGGCCATGATTCAATTATATTATGTTCGGTAAAACACCTATTGCATTTTTTCGATTTTGCTTTTTACCTGCTAAAAACAACGTCCTAATGATTTACCTCATCATGTATTTCGTCAAACCTATTCAAGTAAACTTCTCAACTCCAGATGCACAATCCAGACAAAATTTAAAGCTGTCCACTTCCACCAATAATTTTATGCATTTAGAACCAGACGAAACAAAACCCCAAAAACTGTGAATGCAAGTCACGCTTTTTTCGTCCAAAAAACTATTTGCGCCTGACGGTTGTCGCGGGCAGGCATCGGGAAGCACGAAACGATCTCCAGATCATTATCAGAGGTGCTTCCGTTCTATCAGTTTGCCATGAAAGTAGGAGCAAGCTGGCATCGTGTATTTTGATGTAGTGCTATATAGGGAGATGAGCTGAGCTGAGCGTTGCTGTGCGTTATTTTATTTTTTTATTTATTGTGTAACAAACAGTTTTATGTTATTAAATATTTCGGGTGTATGTTTGAGGAGTGTCTTAAATATACCGAGAATTCAAGTTGAAGGTTTCTTTAATATGTAAATACTTAAATCGTGATAATTATATTAACGTAAATACATAACCGCAAGCTTTGTTTGCTTACAAATAAGGATATGAGCTATTTACTTATGTATTTTAAAAGTATTGCTCGCTTTTGATCTCAAAATAAAAACCCCATGACGCAATATCAATAGCTCCCTCCTGATGGCAAACTAAATAAATAGAGCCTTATACTTTGCGGGATTTAAAATTTACACAAAATCCTCTTAGCTCACGGTGGGACCATGTCTCAATATCCAGCGATGCGCCTTATCAGACCACCTCTATTGGCAGAACCAACATGGCAGCCAAGCCAAGTAATTTAATATCTGCCGATATCATAGATCTTGAGTGTTTTGTAAACTCTCAAGTGGCCGGTAAGGGGCACCATTGTCTAGATTGAATTCCTTTAGTACTGAAGATTAGATAATATTATTATAATGGTACGTAATAAAATATTTATAGTTAACCAGTCTTACCAAGGGGTATCGTACTACCCAGTAACTGGTTTGTGGAGATCAGATAGGCAGTCGCTCCATGTAAAATACTGGTATCCAGCTGGATCCAGTTAGACTGGAAGCAGACCCCAACATAGTTGGGAAAAGGCTAGGCAGATGATGATGACGTAATAATTATAGTTGTTTCATAATTGTTTAGATTAGAAGTGCGTTTAATAGTAACAGTTGCGCTGTTTGACTATCGAATAGAATAAGTTAGGGGAAAATTTGCGTCACATCCATGCAAAACGGCCATCGCTCAGCATAATGCTACGAGCCTATGCGAGACAGAAATCTGAAAAACAGAATGATAAATCAGAACCTGTACACGGCGGGCAGCTAAAACTTGGGTTTGGTTAAGTCCTTAATGATTTAGCTAAATAATAATGAATTGAAATACTTTATCGATAGCCTTTTGAATCTAACTCATTAAGTAACTTACTTCCCTATTTAGCTGACCCTGTCATTGTCACCAATAGGTATAACACCCGGACAAAAGGCTTTAAAGCTAGTAAAATTAAATATACATAACATAACATAATTAGCCTATAATGTTCCCACTGCTGGGACACAGGCCTCCTCTCTGTGAGAGGGAGTGGGCAGTAATCCACCACGCGGGCCCAGTGCGGGTTGGTAGATGTCACATATCTTCGAATTTTTGGTTCTAGGACATGCCGGTTTCCTCACGATGTTTTCCTTCACCGTTTTCAGAGCAATGGTGATGAAATAATTTACACAAAGTAAAGCGCCTGTCTGGGTTCGAACCGACGACCTACAACTCGTAAGTCGCGGCCGTTGCCACTGGGCCACCACTGCTCCAAATTAAATATGAATACAGCAAAATATGTTATTGTGGCCAACCCGAAAAACCGTACATGAAACCACCAACTACCATAGAGCATACAAAACAGCTTTTAAATTACACCAGCAGTGTCGAGTGAAAACCGCGGGAATATTGATTGGATGTTTCATAATTATGGGAAAATGTTTAAGCGGTAAATAGTACAAAATAGGTAATTTATGATTTCTACAAATTCTAATTGAAATAACTGAAAACCTGAAAAGGGTAGTTGTAGGACTTGTAGGTGCTCATTATGAACAACTTTTACTAAATTTAACCTTTTGACCGCCACAGTCGTGTTGTGTCGTCATGACCAAAATGTACCCAGCACGCCTCGGTTCGACTACATGACAGACTTTGACGCCGAGGACGTTTTTGATTTTTTGACGTGTGGCGGTCAAAAGGTACCAACACTAAAATCCTGTTTTTTTTTTTCAGGATTTCAGTTTTGGTACCTTTTGACCGCCTACCTTTTCATATCAGCTGTTCACAACATTTTGTCAAGTTATTCATACTTGGAGGGCCCGTGGCTAAATAATAACAGCCACACAGTTCGTTCGATCAGGTTAAGCTACGCTTACCGCGACTGGTCTGTGGATGGGTGACCATGTTTACGTACCGAGACCCCTCCGTGCCTCGGAAAGCACATTAAGCCGTTGGTCCCGGCTGTCATTCGTGGATCTTTGACAGTCGTTAAGGGTAGTCAGAAGCCCGAAAGTCTGACAACCAGTCTTACCAAGACGTATCGTATTACCCAGTAACTGGGTTATGCAGCTGAATACCAGTATTTTACATAGAGTGACTACTCTATGTAAAATACTGGTATTCAGCTGCATCCGGTTAGACTGGAAGCCAACCCTAACATAGTTGGGAAAAGGCTAGGCAGATGATATCCATACTTCCATACTTATATTATAAATTCGAAAGGAACTCTATATGTTTGTTACCTTTCCACGCCTAAATCTCAGAACGGATTCCGATAAAATTTAGCAATGAGATAGATGGTATCCTGGGAAGTACAGAGGCTACTTTATGTCCAGGTAGCATGTTTCCGTGGGATAACTTCCGACACGCAGACAAAGCCGCGGTCAGAAGCTAGTGCGAACATAAATGTATGGAGCAGATGATTTCTTTTTGCAATTTCAGGGTTGTTCCATAGTGCACTCAAACTCAAAGCATTTATTTCAATTAAACCATTTACAGGCACTTAGAAGTCGGTCAGTCAGAAAATATGAAGCTATTTGCTCATTCCAAAGCGTAGGTACCTATGGAGAAGAACGGGCAAGAAACTCCATGGACACTCTTTTAAATTTTATTTTACAAATATATTAGTTACATCATTAATGTTGAATTTATAATTATATGTGAGAAAGCTGTAAAAAAATACGTACGCGTTAAAAGCGTCCAGAGTACTTAACAAAACAACAATCCAAAAATAAAATAATTAAAAATAAAAATAAGCCGAGGCACCTAAGTGATGACCAGCCAACTGACGGCGCCCGTTCACGAACATGACGCATAGATCAGCATAACTAGTAACTATACAATAGGTACCAGTAATGCATTTTGTTTATCCCGTCCCTTTTGTTCGAGTCTCCCAGTATTTAGAACAAGAAAGTTTCCTGCTAGATAAAGGTTAGTTTGTGATCGCTATCATGCTTTTTAATACAGAATAATGCTGCTTTTATCTGAAGAGTTTACTCTTGATAAAATGAAGCATACAATTTTCGACCTCCAAATAGTGCAAAATGGATATTTTAAGGGCTGGATTCATTCAATCAAATATTGTGGCGTCGACAATGACCGAAGTTAGTTGGTACAGAGGCCAGCACATCAAGCTACCCCAATCTGTCAAATTTATTTGATAGATTTTCAAATTTACCGCAAAGGAATAAGGTTCCTATTCAATTGGGAAAATTTGACAGATTGGGGTAGGTTGATGTGCTGGCCTCTGTACAATTCGGAAACCGTTTGAGCTGTAACTACGGGAAATACACATATTGTTCTGAAATTAAAACAATGCAAGTTGAAATAATGATTAAAAGCAAGCGGTTCTACTTAAAGTTCCTGAAAAGGTCATCATCATCGTCATTAGCAACCTTATTCTAGCCATGCTGTTCCTCCCTTTTGTGCGAATCTCATCCAGGTCTTCCCCGCGATCTTCTGTAGATCGTCCCCACCTGGCCGTTCGTCGCTGTGCCAACGCTCCTTCTCCCGTCCGAAAAGGTTTATATCGATCAGTCGATAATTCTAACACGGATACTGCAAATCTTTGCCTGCAACTGAAGCCACTAAATTCTCATACACAGACGAGTTTCAGTAACAATCTGAAGGGAAATCGTCGAAACTATTTGTCGTTGGATCTGCATACTTGCCGTTTACGGAAGAGTTGGAAATTGATGGCCGCCGCCGCGGGCGACTTTCGACTTTGATAAGACATTGTTTGGCCACGCAAACAGCGTTGTCTAGCTCGTATTTATACTGTTTTGACATGCAGTTTTTGCACGCTATTGCATTGAACGGAAAGTTTTTCTTGATTGGTAGTTACATAAATATTGATGATTATAAGTTTAAATTGTGATATTGCACTGCATATTTTACAATGAAAACAGGTTATAAAATGATTTTTGATTGATTTCAGTCTTGCAGTCAAAATCGTTAAAGTTAAAACACGTTTTCTCTATTCAAAATCAGTTTAAGGGAGCGCATTGTAAAAGTCAAATCATTTATTGCAAATACAACACAACACATAGTGCACTTTTGAACTTCAAAATTAACAAGACAATAGAATTGTTTCTGGAATCCTTAGTTACATCTAGAATCACTACAACAAAAAGAGTTTTTAAAATGATCACAAAATAGAAACAACTTGTTGAACAAAAAATACATTAAATTTGAAATTCTATTTGAATAAGTCTGTTCACACGACGACGGTTCAAATCGCTTTCCAATTAGCAGATGATCAACTAAAATCAAACCGTGTGAACCTGGTATTTATTAGACAGCTTTAAAAAGCCATAGATATTTGGACCTTATTTATTTAAGTACAATTTACAGTCTTTTGAAAAAGAAAAGAAAAAGGGAGGAGCTCTTTGGGCATCAAAAAAAATTGTCCGCATCGCTGTCAATGATATAAGTGCCCAAAAGGCTGGCAGCAATGGGATGGCAATAATAAATCGTTGGGCTAAAAATAGGCCAGCCTTCTGGTCACGTGAAGATTTAACCAATGGCTTGACAATGTCCTCGAAATATTCGATGAGCACTCGGACCCCAAGACCCTAGTGTGTCAACCCCAAACGGCTTTATTTAAGTAAGTAGCAAATATCATGTCAAGTCACACAAATGACGACCCGGTCATCTAGTTATCACATCGCTGACTCTAAAGCTACATCATCCACTTTGGATGTTCACGTGATATGCAGGCACAGTCCAGTTACAGTTACATTGCCAAGGGCGTTTTTCAAATATTTACGACTGCGATACACAATAGGGGTATGCTGGGCTATGCTGGGCTACAGTGGGCCATACTGGGGCCAGCCGGGCAATGGCAAAGTCGGGTGAAGCGTGAAAACTTGATGGCGTTTTCAGTGTTTGTCAGTTGTAGCTCGAAATTGGCGTTTAATAAAATATTTTGTTGTTTATTTGAGTTTTTGCACGACTTCCCTCAACTACGGTTGGTTTAATTTTTTCTGGTGACGTTGCTTTTTTTCCGGAATGTTGGGGGTTTTTCAATATTTGCGAATGATATGAATCGAGTTAATGTTGCAGAAGTTTAATATTTATTTATCGATAGTTTTGTTCTTTCCATCGTTTTTTGTTAACGTAATCTAAAAAGTAACGTTATCCTTATCTAATGACGGGTTTTAGGTTGAATTGGATATGTAATTTTGTACTAGGTACCTACATAGGAAATATTAAATTAAACAATATTCTGTTAGGGCCGGTTGTTTCACGTCCACTTGAAGTATACGTCAAAAATGGCGCCAACTATCGTCAAACTAATAAAAGCGTTGTTTCAAATTATAATTGCAAAATTATGGCCTTGCCGTACGTCAAATAATACTCGTTATTATAAATTGACTTACGCATGTTTGAAACAACCGGCCCTCAGTTGCTTTTATTTCAATTAACGAGATACCTTTCTCACACATTTACACATGACATCACGCGTATTTTCCCAAAAAGGTTAGGCAGAGGTGTTCCTACGTGTAGTTCACCCACAATTCGCCATTAAGTTTTAATTGTAATAGGGGGCGAGCCTATTGCCATCAACCGTGTACAAATCCAGACACCGGTCTGCTACTGAGAAATTCCTGATGGAAAATCCTAATAACACTTTGCCCGATCTGTTAATCAAACCCAGGACCACACACACAGTAGTAGCGCTTACGACCGCTACACCACTAGGCCGTCAATAAATATTAAATTAAGCAATATTCTGTGTACAGTTGCTTTCTTTTAATTAACGAGACACCTTTTTCTTGTTATGGGCTATGAATAAGGTACTTACATAGATTACGTGAATCTTCAAAGTAGACATCTTCTTTAAAATACTCAAAGATATTTATTGAATTGTAATGTCGCGTTTAACTGCTCATACCTTAAGGCGAAAGCGCCAAGGTAGCCCGCGAAATTCAATTTTTTTTACGTTTTTTGCAATTTGCTGTTCAATTTTAAGTTGTACGTTGATAACAATTCGATTCGCGGCCGTAACAAATACGTATCTACAGAATTATAATCATTAAAGTTATCAACACAACTCTCTAAGACCAAGTAATCCTACTGAATGACTATTTCATGAAATCGTGACATTTTAGGATTACACAAACTTACCAAGTTGTATTACTAATTCTTATGATTATAATTCTGTAAATACATATTTGTTACTACCGCGAATCATATTTTAATCAACGGACAACTTTATACTGACCAGCAAAATGCAAAAAACGTAAGAAAATTTGAATTTCGCGGGCTACCTTAGCGCTTCCCCCTTAACGCACGGCTGGCCTGTTTTAGATGTGATAATTGAGACGTGTTAGCACTAAAGGCCGCGGTATCGCACCGGTGCGGTGCTAATAGCTACGACACGTATGTAGTTATGTGTGTCTATAAGTATCTCACCTACAGATAACTATGTATTTGTATATTAGCTGTACGTACATGTAGGTTTATGGGTGCTTATTAGTTTGAAATACACTACTAAAGTTGGCTTCCACTTTGAAAGATTAATTTTGTTATGACTGTCATGAACATGGCACATATTCCTTGAAATAATATTTATTCCATTTCTCGATTTCCATAACTTTTGTATGACACAGATATTACCATTTCTTACCTTCTCTATTTCTTTCGAGACCAACGGGGCAGTTAAAGTACCTACTATAGGTACCTATACCTCTGCATAACCGTATGGGGAATACAGGCGCGATGTTGTGTTCTTGCACTAGACCACAAACAAGAAATAATTATTATGTATGTCATTAATCAAACTAATATTAGGTATAAAGGCGAAAGTTTATGAGTGTGTGTGTGTGTGTGTGTGTGTGTGTTTATATGTTTGTTACAACTTGACGCTCAAACGGCTGGACCAATTTTGATAAAATTTTGTATGGAGGCAGCTGACACCCTTTTTTTTTGGGTGGGAAATCATCAAATGACCCCTTCCGCACTGGGCGGAGCGGAAGGGAGTGTCAGACTCTTACTGACTAAAACCCACCCGTGTTCCTTCAATTGCCTGTGCCGGGGGCCACGGTATCTCTTTCGAACAACCCGCGGCCCTGGCAGGCATCGGCCCTGGCGGACCCCGTCAATTGGTGCTGACTTCTCCTTGAGGCGCGCGTGGAACACAACGCGCCGTCGACCCGGGCCTGGTTCTTACCGGACGGCGAGCTGCCCATAGCTCGCCGTCCGCGAGCCCGCGGCTACGGTGGCCGGGAATCGGCAATCGATTCCCGACGCACAGGGCGTCTCCTGCGGCGGCCCAGGGCGTCTCCTGCGGCGGCCCAGGGCATCTCCTGCGGCGGTTAGGGGCGCGAGGGCGCAAAGATTGCCTCTCCCTCACGCGCTCCGCCTCCTCCTTCGCGAGCATTACTGCTTCGCAGAAGGAGGCGACAGCCTCCCATGAACTCTCGCTCCGTACCATGGCCTGGACCAGGGCCGGACGCGAGCGATCGCCGCCGCCGATCGCCGTCGTGAGGACACGGCGGAGCTCAGCCCAAGCCGGGCAGATCTCTACCGTATGCTCCACCGTGTCCTCCGGGCTATCCACGTAATGGTGACACCCGGGAGGTAGCTGACACCCTGTATTAACATATAGGCTACTTTTTATCCTCATGATATTACCATGGGATCGACACTTATGCGGGTGAAACCGCGGGGCGCAGCTAGTCAGCTATAATTATCAGTGTAGAGGTAGGTCGTCTATGATACCCACTCCACTCGATACGCAAGAGCTTCCGCGATTAATTTCTGTATTGTACATGTAATTTATACCTACCTGAGATTTGTTCACAAATAATTACTTATAAGGTAACGCATTGAATTTTTTTGCAAGCGTCTTTTAAATAATGATGTTCATGTATTTGCAGAGAATTTGCTGCCTTTTCGCCCTATAAACCAGTATCTGTTACCCAGTAATTCTCCTATATAATTTTCACTTATTTTTTTAATAATCAAACTTATTTTGTTAGTACTACCGTTATAGTACCTACTCATTACATTTCCTTTTTTTCCCAGACTGTTCGCCGTAGAACTCGACATTGTGTCTACATTCTGCCCAACACCAACTAAACACAATTATGCAGGCTGTAATTAAATTTTATATACGATATGGAATTTATATAAATTATTTGCAACCTTTGAAAAATTATATAGAGCCATTTTAGCTATTTTTAAGCCGTACTTCATAAACAATAGCAGGGTACATCCCCAGCTCATATCGGAACCCACCAAGTTACGTGTCGCAGTGTCTTTCAATTTAAGTTGACCCACATACAGGCGACTGTTGCAGACAATCGATTACGAGTAATACGAGCAGTTGCATCTATGCACGCGATCGTTCGATTCTCGATGCCATACCGATTAGCGATTATCGATAAGTGTGCAGTTGTTTATACCGATGTTACGTTTCTAGTATCGATATTATTGTGGTCGTTGATATTGGATGTTGTTTTCTATTAATTTAAGGTAGGGCAACTTTTGTATCAGCAACTAAATTGTCTGTCACTTCAAGTTTAAGGGTTTGTATGAAAGTGCAGTCTTTGTCGGGTCTCCCTTAGAATCTTGAGTATATGTTAACTTGTCATAAGAGATATATAAGTACTAAGTAACTGAATATAGGTACTTGGGTTTTGATTGCTTCCCACGCCTGCATGGTTCCTCCATTCATAAAGCGACAAGTTTCGCAAACTGCTAAATATTCATGAATGTAATCACATTGACTAGCGATTGCATTGATTGCGAATGCTAGTGCTTATTTTTATTACCACAAATAAACAGCCATAATCAGCCTATAATGTTCCTACTGCTGGGACAAAGGCCTCCTCTCTGTGAGAGGGAGTGCGACGTAATGCACCACGTGGGCCCATGTGTGGTAAATGTCACATGTCTTCGAATGTTTGGTTGTAGGACATACCGATTTTCTTCACGGTTTTGAGAGCAGTGGTGATGAAATAATGTACACAAAGTAAAGCGCCTGCGCGGGTTCGAACATACGGCCTACAACTCGTAAGTTTTATTATATTCTTGGGTCACTTTGTGATCCAAGATTTAAAGACTGATCTGATAAACTAGACTAATGACGTCACTACACATCAAATCTTTTACTTTCGCTATTAATCTAAAGTTTCCTAACAGTATTCAAGCAATAACACATTTTATTGCTCTATAAATAGAGCACAAAATGGCTCGTGTCAGTTTAACAAGTGCCCTAATCCTTCGTCCGCCACGAAGTTTTATACATATATCAATGAAAATATTTAGTTGTAAATAGCAACAACTTACTCTAAGAATATTTTAGAATGTATTTCAGTCTAACACTGAAGTCGTAAAATCTGAATACTTTTGAGATTATCAAACGTTTGTGAGAATCACTGTGGAAAATTCTTTTATTTTGTTTTTGCACATAATTTTAAATAGCACATAAATGTAGCCATATTGCAACACTATGCGTCAAAATTCACAAAAAAATCAAGAGAAAGAAAGAAGTTTATTCTGCACAAAAAAAAAACGTTACAAAAAAAAACATAAAATACACATACAAAACAAAACAATTATAATTATGTCATATCCCTATGTATTTTACTGTGTGTACATAAATAATAAAATAAATAAATAAATACAAAGTAGCCAAAAGCCTCGTACTCAAGCGATAAAATGTGGGCAATTTTGTCCATTGCTTGAGTCAGGGTTTGATGATTTCCTATCCTTAAAAAAAAGGCACCAAAGACAGAACGATACACATTAATTCTGATCAAACAGTGGTCTTATTTTCGCGACTAACGGATTTACAGTAATTAATTGAATTGCTTTTTAATATCAGTAATTAATGTATCTAAACGATATAGCTACATCATAAAAACACATAAGTAATTACCAAATTACCAGAAGCATCTAATTCATTATTTTATTACAAAACGCGACAAACAGCCAAGTCAAATTATCGCTACCAATATTTCGTTGCAACAAAGCCATGTACCTGTAATTTAAAGTGTACCTAATTACCTAACAAGACAGTTCATAATTGTATAACATTTAGCCATTGACATTTAGATATACGGGGACACAATAGTGTGGTCGGATTTAATTAGTTACATCCAATCGGCTGTCTTTGTCGACTTGGCAGGTATTTTAAGAAGCGATTTGTCTGAAACGGATAATGTGAAAATTTTTTTTCGTCTAGAGCATCATCGAAACCACCTATGCTTAGCCATAGGTATGATTTCGGGCTGATTTTTCAATCGACAGATAATTTTTATTCGTGGAATAAATTTGACTTCTGACAGTTTTTGTACGGTAGAACTGTCAAAAATTCAAAATTATTTCTTAAATTATCTGGCGTTGGAAAAATCACCCCTTGATTGAATTGGACAGAAATTATACCTAACCACGAAACTCTTCTTGTACATACACCTGTAAGCATTAATAAGTTAATGTTTAATTATTATCTTGTCTAGCCTATGTTGTTGGGTTGTTATGAACTGTAACTTCCTACATACTGACGACCAAGCAATCTGCCTAGCCTTTTCTCAACTATGTCAGGGTCGGCTTGCAATCTTCCGAATGCAGCTGAATAACAGTATTTTACATGGAGCGACTGCCTATCTGGCCTCCACAACCCAGTTGTTATTAAGTAATACGATACCCCTTGGTAAAACTGGTTGTCAGACTTTCAGGCTTCTGACGACCGGTAACGACAGAGATCCAGGAATGACAGCCGGGATCAACAACTAAACGTACTTTCAGAGACACGTAGGGGTCTAGGTATGTAATGATGGTCACGCTTCCACCGACTAACCGCGACAAGCGTAGCTTAACCTAATCGATCGACCCGTGCGGCTGTTATTACTTAGCCACAAGCCTCCTAAACATATTAACGACCAACACTGTTTAGAAGGGACAAAGTTTACCACAAGAAAAATAAGAAAATGCTAATACTACAACATTATTTCAAATCCAATAAACAAACATGATACCATCAATAAAACTCAAAGTGAGCTCTCAAAATCTTTACAACCGAATACGTAACTCGACATCAAGTTATTATTCATATTTCAGCATGTAAAGGAAAGGCCACACTATGACGTAAGTGCATGCCGATGAGGCAGAAAAATAGTAAATCGATTATCAAGAAACACGGCACGATAGCGGTTGGCACGCCAATGTATTTGTGATAGGTGGCTCAGCGATTATGCAACTGGAAATTGAGGACGTAGACACAAAAAGTGATGAGGTCTTATGTGAAATGTTTAGGATGATAGATATTGGTAGTACAACGCCACCTACTACAATCTGTCAAATTTCTGTAATATATTTTCCACTTTTTTGCTAAAGCAACTTTGAACCATATATTTTAGCGATAAAGTTGAAAATCTATTAAAGAAATTAGACAGATTGTATTAGCTTGATGTGCTTGTGTGATTGGAGTAGCTTGGTGTGTCACCAGTAGAGGCATGCTCTATAAGTATATTGATAACATTTAGCACCCTAATTGCATGACTCATTATCAATCACTGCAATCTGAATCATCTTTAGGGATATTGCTAATACTTACATTGTTTCATAGGTTTGAAAAATTATTTCTAGTGTTAGTGTATTACGCGATTACCCCGTTGTGTATACACGATGCCTATTGGTCTTTCATTCGGAACTTGAAAGACACTAGTGTGTTTTTTTGCCCATGTGTTTTAAAAGGGCCTCTCTTATGAAAACCTTTACCTTTCTTTTCATTAGCCCCACCATAGGAATAATTGCATGCCATAAGATAGCAGTAACATCGCATAGCGTTAGTTGTTACCTGCTAATAGGCAGATTGACGATCTTGGAATGTTACCAGTAGAAACAGGCTTTAATACTACTTTGTTAACAAATTACTAAAAAGTCCTTCCAGTAACTACATCGATAATGGCTATTGACATTTCCCTAACACGATTTGCTCTATTTAGACAAAGCCAAATGGAAACCTAGTCGTGACCTTACATACTGTAGTGCACGTTTATCCTTAGGGCAATGCAGCCATAATGACGATAAGTGAGCCGAGATAAATTATTATATTACCCTGATTAGTCATGTATAAATAAACATGTACAGACGCCAGCACATCAAGCTACTGCAATCTGTCAAATTTCTTTAATAGATTTTCAACTTTATCGCTAGAGCATAAAGTTCAAAATTGATTGGGAAAATTTGACCGTATCGGGTAGCTTGATGCGCTGGCGTCTGTACAAGTACGTCTATGACATTTACGTAGTCTATGATACAGTAAATATGGTTTGACGGGTCTTATTGAAGGAAACATTAAGAGGATGTGTAAAAGATAACTATCTTGTAATTTCCTTATCAAATGTGATGTTATAGAATGTATGCATTTGAAAATGTTCTGTAGTTGTTAAGCAACTATAAAATTTAAAAAACCGTCCAACAACGTTTTTCTTTTTCACTTTATGTTCTGGGGAAAAAGACACTCTGTTCACGTGTTCTTTATTGTATAGTTAATTAGTAGTTTAAATTTTAATTAAATTACCTATTAACCAACAATAGGCAAGATTGTAATCTGGATAAAGTATCATCAACAGTGATACTTTATAACGGAAAAGAAAATGGAATTGTTCGTGGAAGATAATGGTTTAGAGGTCAATGCAAAGAGCTAAGATTAAATAGAATTTCTAACAGATACAAGTTGCATTACCTAATACTCGTAGGTAGCAAGCAATCATACAAGCAAGCATTTTACGTTGCGAGTTCCGATATTTTAGTTAGGATTCACAAAATAAACACTTATCCAAAATAATTTTGCAATATTTGACAACAAAATACCTAACTGGAGATACTTCAAAATTAGCAGCATATTTGCATATTATATCTAATTTATTACACGGTAATGTACGCTTTTTGACTTCGATAATTTTATGCTAGAAATTTATTTCGGAGGTACAGTTACCGACATAAGTGTATGAAACGATAAATCGGAAAATTTTTGTTTTCGACAAAAATTTACGGCATTTTACGTTGGAAACGCGTTTTGTTCTATCACAGTAGTGTCATTATTTTGTAAATATGTCTTTACAGTTATAATTGTTCCTAATAGGTTGCGTAAAATTACCATAGAACCTTTGAAAGTAATCTTAACAAGTGTAATTACTGTAGTTTGCGTACTAATTACTCCCATTAACTTTCTAAAGCAAAATCATTACTTACTGTTTTTTTAAGTGTAAGTACTACTAAGACTAAATGGTCCTTGGAGTGCTTTATATCTTAGGAAACATTTCTTAACATAACATCATGCCCGATTTCCTCGCTGGGTTGTGCATTGACATTTCACCAGTTACGTTTATTAAGTCCCATATAACAGGAGATGAGGCTGTTGCCAACCGAGCACAGTTCCAGACTCCGGGCTATTAATCAGAAATTCCAGATATAAAAACCAATAACACTCTGCCGGTGCCCCGACCTGTGAATCGAACCCAGGATCTCATGCTACCACTAGACCATCATTTCAGCCGAAAGACGTCCACTGCAGGACATAGGCCTCCCCAAAGCACCAACTAGGCAGTAAACAGTTGACCTTTAATAAGACACAGAAATATGTGATGTGCTCCTTTCATGGTTGAGGGTCATTTTGTTTATCTTCTCATTACGAGGACATAAACACTAAGTATTTTACGAGATAATAAAGTGTTAATCCCATCATATAAGTAGCGTGACATACGTCAAAGTTTAATAATAAATCGTTAAGTGTCTTGTGTCGCCATCTTTATTTTCTAAAAATAAAAGGAAACGAAATGACATGTGAAGGAAATAAGTAGTTGGTAAAATATTATAATTATGTAGGCAAAGATATTGTTTTCAAAATGGAGGCTGGAGTAGAAGTGTCGCTCTATGCGCTAAGAAGATTGTAAAATAACCATAAGGTTTAAGAAGTGCGGTTATTTTTAATATTTAAATCTTGAAGGACTAAAGAATTCGATGGTAAAGTCTAGAGTAGGTTTGTGAATCAGGGGAAATTTTATAGAGGAAAGTCCCAACCGACACATAGTGCCCTTACGCACCTACGCATGACGTGGTCGGTGGTGGTGGTTACAATATAACCTACTCTAGTATTTGAGGAAAATGAGTGAAGACTTACTACCGACATGTGACCAACACAAAACTTCTAAATATTGAAAATATTGTTTGCGTAAATAACTTAGAGAAAC
Organism: Gortyna flavago; assembly: GCA_963669345.1. Taxonomy (NCBI): domain Eukaryota; kingdom Metazoa; phylum Arthropoda; class Insecta; order Lepidoptera; family Noctuidae; genus Gortyna; species Gortyna flavago. The sequence goes on from OY770129.1 coordinate 17,200,729, forward strand.
GATTTAGAATTCTTGCACTATAATTTAATTATATTTAGCTTTAATATATCTCACCAATTTGCGTTAACTCTTTAGTTGTTGACTGTACACATGAAGTAACCAAACATTACAATCGACTCCTGCGCAGCTAGTTGGCATTACTGTGCTAATCGTAACAGAAGGCTGCGATGAGCACCGATGTGTTTAGTGGACTACAGTACCTACTTAGGTCGTAACGGTACATGCTCGCATATGGGTGTTGGTTGTAGGTGTTGCAAATATGTGGGACAATGCCAAGACCCGCATTGAGCTTAAAAATTGTATGATAGTGGTGCCGATTCTGTAGTTCACAAACTAAACTAAATTTAAGTTCAATGCATCTTTTTCTTTCTATTTCATTCAGAAAAGGAGAGAAGGTAAATTTTAGTTTAGTCCTGTCAAATTAATTAGCGCCTGACGTAAATTGACGTAATTTTAGTAGGCAAGCTTTGAATCACGTCTAAACTTAGAGAGTAGTGTCAGGCGCTGATAAATTTGACAGGACTAAACTAAAATTTATCTTCTGTCCTTTTCTTAATAAAATAGAAAGAAAAAAGATGCACTGAATTTAAATTTAGGTTAGTTTGTGAACAAGGGAAACGCCACCAATGTCTTTGTAAAATGTAAAGTAAGTAGCAAATTCTTGGATAGATTGACATTATGTTCTAAGGAACTAAAAATATATTATGATGGGAATAAAAGAAACAGAATCCATAATAATATTATAAATGAGAAAGTAACTCTGTTAGTTTGTCTGTCTGTTACCTTCATAACGGCTGAACGGATTTGGAAGTTTGGCAAACTGATAGACCTTGACCAGGGTTAGGTTAGGACATACCTAGAATACTTTTCCACGTTTCTTTTTTACGTTCCGGTGGAATTATTTCCGACCTCTGCGTGGGCGAAGCCGCAGGAACATGCTATTTAAAATAATATCAGTCAGAAGTATGTGGTTGCACTATGTTGCTTTAGTATTTACTATGTAAACAAGTCATATACTTTATAATTGTAATGATAATTAGACAAACTCGTGATCCTCGTGGCTAGAAAATATATTATTAAAACACCTTGCCGACAAGAGACTAATTTCATACAAAGTAGGTCCATTATGTACATCAGTCTACCTTGAATACAAAGATAAGGGACTTCTCAACCGGGGCAGCGGGATTGTCCCGGGGCAGCGGGATTGTCCGAAAGGGTTACCGCTGCCCCGGAACATAAAGGGCTAAGGAAGGAACACGGATGGGTTTTAGTCAGTAAGAGTCTGACACTCCCTTCCGCTCCACCCAGAGCGGGAGGAGTCATTGGATGATTTCCCATCCTAAAAAAAAAAAAAAAAACTTCTCAAGTACTGACCCATTGTTATTTAAGTCTATGCTACTATTTTCTCAATTTTCCTAGATTTTTGCTGTAAAAAAGTAGCTTTATTATTATATGCTACATGACATACATACTGACATAATGTGCATTCGCGATTTATTTGCCAAAAATGTAAACAAATTTGAGTTTATAGAAAAACAACTTTAAATCCTACACAGTAAAGTTCAGTTTACGCTACAACTTCAAACATATTTATAACTTTTTCAATAGAGCTAGTCACTCTGAAATCAACTTAATTACCATTAGAATTAAGTTGATTTTTGTTGAACTTGAAATCATAGTAATTTGAAACATAAGTTTGAATAGACTTTACATACATAAACTCACGCCTTCTTCCCATGAGAGTAGGCAGAAACTACAAAACGAAATCTGCTACGATCCTTACATACTCCTTTTGCTTCGTTTACGTTCATACATCTGGTCATACATGCACGCTCTATGACTGTATACCCCCATATTAATAAACGTTGTATAGCGTCTGTATAGTTTCACAAAGCTGTGTCTTCTTCTTTCGAAAGACAAATTACTGACGACTGAAAGAGACAAATCGGTGTGTAACTATTCATCTGATAAAATACGTTTATTAGTAAGGGGGTAAATATACAATATCCACAGCTAAATATCGGAACTCTAAGTCTTCATCATCATCTAAGGCTGTACAGCCGCGGGTGGGTTGACTGGTCAAGTATATTTCTCCATTGTGAATAATGTCCGGCTTCAATTTCTCACTCCAACAATTCTTAAATCTTGGCTTACGCCATCTAACTATCTCAGTTTGGCCCGGCCTCGACTTCTCCGACCATCCGGTTTACTATCAAGTAAACGTGTTCGGTGCTCTGAGGGGGCAATATTCGTAATTTTAAAAACGTTCACCGTCTGATCTGTCAAAAATACCTTTAATTTCCCTACATTTTGATAAGTTTTTGATATTTGTTTGTCGCCGAGATGGGACTGCGACTAGATTCTGAACGTTTTAAATTACAAGAATTGGCCTTCTGGTGTCCTGCCCATCGAATTATTTAATCCTTTTAGATTTAAATATTCAAAGTATTATAGTGATCATACAATCTTCTTCTTAACGCATAGAACGACACTCCTACTCCAGCCACCATTTTGCAAACAATATCTTTGCCTACATTATTATAATATTTTACCTGTATGACGCTAACATGATTAGTGATTGACAGTACACATGAAGTGCTTACTATATCGTATACTCGTGCACGGACAGTTTGCAAGGCTACGCTAATCGCAACAGAAGGCCTGCGCTTGCGCATCGTACCGTATTATAGAATAACTATGGATATGGTAATTTACTGAGCGTTGAATGTTAATGTAATATATAATTATGATAGTAATTTTATTTATTTATTGACTTTATTTTATTTATTATTGACGTGAGCGCGTAATACGTATGAAACGAATGTCTGAAGTCAATAGTAAGAATTATTTTCAACATTTTGCGTATTTGATTGCTTGAGTGTGGGTCTTCACTTTGACATATTGGTTTCCTGTGGTTCTTCATTCGTCCTAGATCTCAAACTTAACCTAATTTAATAACTGAGACAGTTAACTCATCGTCTACAAATACCTACACACTTACACACATATCTTTACATCTAGACAAGTAGGTAGGTGTACTTAATAACTTTATACTCAAGGTCGAAAAATTACCGTTTATCAGCCTTCCAACAATTAGCAATACACACAAATTACAATACATGAGTAGCCGCGTATTTACAAGCAATGAGGTAATAGAACAAGTAAACGCAAAGCAAAGGTCGCGCGCGCAAGAGAAATCGACGAAAAATTATAATTAGCATCTAACGCGACATTCTCACTTAGAACGATGTACATTGCTGTTTGACTTTGTAAAGGAAATTCGAGTAGCCATAGAACATGATCGATGAATATGTTAATGTAAGTTATTGTTGTAATATATAAATATAAATGTAACTAACTATAAATATAACCTTGTGTACCGTCTTTGCCTGTAGCCTTCTGCATAAGGTTGTGGATAAAGACAATATTGTGTTGTAATAGTTGGGAGTGGAGGATTTACTGTTCTAGTGTCCTCATTAGGTACTTGGTGACATAGTTAGGTACTGGCATTTGTTGCTTAAATAATATGTTCTTCAGCTATACCGGGTGAAATTAAATTAGCTAGCGAAACTCCGCAGGCGGGCTGGGTATAGACATCAAAACATGACAAAACAAGAAAAAATTATAGGTTGGTATTTGGAAATATTTCCTGGGTAAACGAACTCAGGTAGTGTAGAACTTACTTGAAATATCAGTTTTTTTTTTTCCGAAAACTTTACAGACGTGGTGGCTATCGATAGCTTAACGCGATAAAACAAAAAAAAACAGTGGCACTCCGGGAGTGCCGACAGAAGATAAAACAAAACACAAACAGAATACTTTGCCATCACTTTGAGTACACACCCTCCAAAATTCATGTCTCTAGGACCAGCGGTTTAGGCTGTGCGTTGATATATGTCAGTCAGGACTTTGAATTTGTGTACCTATAGATTATTTCACATTAAATCTATCATTATACGGTATTTGTTACGAGTCGTCAGAAGTACGAAAGTCTGACAACCAGCCTTACCAAGAGGTATCGTATTCCCTAGTAACTAGGTTGTGGAGGTCAGATAGGCAATCGCTCCATGTAAAATACTGGTATTCAGCTGCATCCCGTTAGACTGGAAGCAGACCCTAACATTAGTTGGGAAAAGGCTAGGCAGATGGATTAAATCTATCACTATACTACATTTAATCTATATCAAATATTTTCTAAATTGTAATTGTGTTGTTGTTGTTGTTGTGTAAGTTCCTTTTACATCAACCCCATATTCCCCAAGGAGTTAGGCACCACATTACGCCAGTATAATAATTTACAGTACTTAAGCAATTTATTTCTGTGGCCTTAGCATCGTAGTTTACAGCAGGTTAATATTTCATTGCAAATTTTCTCTAAATCAAATTCCGGGACAGAGCGACGGGAAATATTTACTACTTTTTTGTTTCAGTCGACTGGACGAGACGGGAACGGTAACCACGCGGTTCTAATAGCCAGGATCGTTCTTGCATAACATTATCTGTTACACTACCGTATTTGTCTTCAAGTCTGCGTCTTTATTTTATTTTTAACCTATTTTATCTTGAGCTAGTGTGGACCAATCCTGTCTGCATCTTAGCTTTCATAAAAGTAAAAAGACCAACAAATAACGGGGCAGATAAATAAGTAGCACCCATAATTTCAATAGCACTAAAATTATTAGGTATGATATCACAGGTAACAAACAAGAATAGCATAATGAGTGCTTAAAGCGTAACCGATATTTTACAATCTATAAGTACCGATATCTCAAATCTAAACTAGACCGTCTGCCAAAATCCATTCATATTCACCCAACCATTACGAAGAACTCGAGTAACAAACATTTAATTTTCATTTACTTCCTTTCGCAGACAGAAAAAGTAATAAAAAAAAAACAAATTGCTTCCTAAAAGGAGATTGAATATCCTTTTGCTGCTATATCATTCAAACATTCAGCAGAACATCGATAAATTATCCACTCTTTACGAAAACAAACAAAAATAATAGTAAATAAATACGCTGATGACAAAAAAAAAACGGAATTCGAAACGTTCATTAGCGTGCCGTATCTATATTGTCCCGCTGATTTCCTGGAATATCGTCACCCTACACGCACACGTAATGCACGAGGGTGTAATAATTTACTAGTTACACACACATTCAAGTGCACACACACACCGGTGTAGGCACGGCTTAATATCGGCAATAACAGCAACTTTTCACCTCCCCCTACCCTCTGCGCTCTGTAATTTCCCCAGTCCCGAATTATAAGCTCATGAATCATGGGCATAGGAGCAAAATATATGGATGTAGAAGGCTCACTTCTTGCAGAGTGTGATAACGCCAAACATAAGCTTACAAAATGCGAAAACGCTGAATTGAACAAACTTTACTCTGCATGCAATGTTGTCTAAAATTTCTTGGAACATATGTACATTTACAGCAATGAATGTAATAATCCAGAGATTTGTTGGGTTTTTCGATAAGAAAGGCGATGAAATTATGAAGAAATTTGATAGATTAATGAGTTTGTAAGCCATGTCGGGTTCATAAAAGGTCTTTCATGCTTTTATTGGCTGTAGGGTTATACGAAGAAATTGTACCATGGACTTTTCATTTTAACGTGTCCCAAAAAAGAAAGAAACAAATAAATTTGACCCAGGTTAAGGCAAGATGGGTCATGAATAAAGTGTAAAGTATAAAGAAGAAGACATAATGTACACGAAAACAATATAGAAAAAACTTATTTAGTCTTTATAGAATATAATACTTTTTTTATTATATACACTTACCATAAAAATACCTTCGAATCTATGACAACAACAGTTTCAGTTCGTTCTTTATCGCCCACAGTCAGGACTGAGCCTTCTGTATCTTCTTAATTTACGCCCACCGTATTGTTTTTCTCTGTGTGCGTAAAAATTCGCAGGTTTATGTACAATGTCAATTTTGAATCGACACTGTTATTTGGTGTTCGATAACTCTTATAAAATTCGGTCGGAATCGGTGCGCTTCGCTTTCATTTCGGCGGCCATCTTGTATAAAAAAAACTGTCTCTGTTTTACTTTCGTTCTGAGTTTTCGTTTTAGATAAATAGAGAAGCCTTCGAAGCGTATTTTTCCGGAGAATAATCAGCGCCAGTCGGAGGTTATTTTTTACATTTCGGCTTCAATATTTCAACAAAGCTACACAAGAGTGAAAAAGACGCCCTAAAGGTGTGTTCTTTCTTTTTCTGAAAATCCAAAATGCTAGGCAGACTTTAAACGAGTAACTTCACACTTTAAAATCAATGTTTGTATTATAATTATGGTACCTACACACTTTATTTCAATGAGTCGAGGATTCCCACGTCGCTGTAGGCAACAATCGACTTAGGAATTCTCCCACGTCTAAACTGTTCGGTTTACATAATAGAATTCGAAGGAGAAACAGCAGTCCTATTCATTTACTAAATATAAAGTAAACACATAGTGAATCATTACAACTTTCATTTTTACGATAATTACCTAAGTTGCACCGCAATATAGATCGGAACATTTTGAATACTTCAACTAAATGAAATTTACAACGGATTTATAGTTCTCTATAAACTTTTAATTCAAAAAATTTATTGTATCTGAAGGAAAGATATAGTGGTTTACCCAGTTTACAAATATGTATACATCGAGAAAACCCTAAAAGAGTTTTCCCTTCCATATTCCCCATTATACTTGCCAACTATCTCCTCAACATTAAGCCAAATTACTAGGGGACTGCCTCATTGGTCTAGTGGTTGCAAGAGCTAGTGCTGAGCATAAGGTCCTGGGTTTGATTTCCAAGTCGGGCATTGGGTTATTGGGTTTTCCAGCAGGAATTTCCAAAAGAAAACAGTAGCAGCAAATTCATACTTCGCTCTGCCAAGTTGATGGCAGTAGGCTCGCCCCCTATTATATGGGGCTTAAACATAACTGGCACAATTTGGGTGCAACTACTATAGATAGATAGTTAAAACATTTGTTCATTGCACACAAATAACAAATTACATTAATATATTTAAAAAAATAGTAGTTGAAGTTGGATGCGAGTAGCACAAAACCGGTCGAAGTGGAGATGCTTTAGTCTTTGGGGGAGGCCTTTGTCCAGCAGTGGACGTCTTTCGGCTGAAATGATGATGATGATGATATAAAAAAGAAGATGCTATAGGTATACCTCTACTTAACCCTTCAAGGATTAGAAGCATGATGTTATGTAACTAATATCTCAATAAGATTCCCAAATGATTTCCCCAAGACCGCACAGTCTTAATATTCTAAAAGCGGCGTCAACAGACATTTCTGTAGAATACGAGTTACAAATACGAAACGAACTATTATCGCCCGGCCGTTCGTCTGCCACTAAACAGAATATGTTAGTGACAGTTTGCACGTAATACGTTGACGGTTTTATTGGTACTTCGATGGTATGAGTGCTAAGAGATGTGGTAATGGATTCCGGTGAAATAATTTTGATTTTTGATGGGTTTGTTTTGTCCTTTTTGGGAAAGGCTTGAAGGTTTTCTTTACGTTAATGGGATTGGGTATTTTGATTGTGATTTGTTGCAACTGATTTCATGATCGTGGATTGAATAAAGGCGAAAAAGGTAAAGACAATGTTAATAGTTCTTTTATCACTTACTAGCCACACGCCCCTGCTTTGCACGGTTTTTAAGACTTGACAAATCATCAAGATTCACGCACAATGGCCCATTTCAAGGACTGAATGCAGAAACCATACCCATAACATAGAACATCAAGATTTATGTATAATACACAAGATTAACATTAACGTATAAATACACACAAAGCATCTGAAATAAATTCTCTAAATTATGGTGAAAACCGCATCAAAGTCCGTTGCATAGTTTAGAAGAACAACGCAGTCAAACAGACATACATGAAACGCGACATTAAATTTATAATATGTCATCATCATCTGCCTAGCCTTTTTCCCAACTATGTTGGGGTCGGCATCCAGTCTAACCGGATGCAGCTGAATACCAGTATTTTACATGGAGCGACTGCCTATCTGACCTCCATAACCCACTGGTTGTCAGACTTTCGGGCTTTGGACTGCCCGTAACGACTGTCAAAGATCCACGAATGACAGCCGGGACCAACGGCTTAACGTGCTTTCCGAGGCACGGAGGGGTCACGGTATGTAAAGATGGTCACCCATCTACAGACCAACATCGGCAAGCGTAGCGTAACCTGGTCGATCGCCCTGTGCGGCTGTTATTATTCAACCACGGGCCCCTCTTTATAGATGTATGAATTTATAATATGTACAGATGTAAATGTTGCTGAAAATGTGATAGCAAAAATTTCATAAAATTCTTTGGGAAAGAACAATCCCGGACATCATTACCTACGTTTTTATGTACTCCACGTAAAATGCCTTATAGGTACTTACTGAAAGTCAAAGCAGACAGCGTTGAGTCTCTTTTTGATTATGTCTGATCTTTTACCAACATCAGAGATCATTTTCTAATGTAATCCCATTTCCAACCTTGCCTAAATTATTGTGTCCTTTATTATCTTAGATAAGGCACAAAAAGTCTTTCAAGAAATATTTATTCTCGATTTTCATTTTGTATTAATAATAACCTTTTGTTTCTAACTTTATCTCTAGGTATATTAATTCCCTGAAGCTTTGACTCTACATCTTTCGTAATTTGATTTTTATAACAAAACGAAGAGAATGATTGAGCTGATAAGTTTTTTCTTATTTCTACGTTATTCGTATAATACTAGCTGCGCCCCGCGGTTTTACCCGCATAAGTGTCGATCCCGTGAGAATTTAATATGATGAAAGGTACTTTATATCCGTTTCTGTACACCTGACAACGTATATGCAAATTTTCAGGATGTTCGGTTCAGTGGTTTAGGCGTGAAAGGTAACAAACAAACTTACTTTCGCATTTATAATATTTCTATTTAGGATTAGGATGGGATTGTAAAGTCTTCTTTGTAATGGATTGTTCAATCAGATTTCACAGCCCGAAGTCTAGATTTGTGCCCGGTTGATGGTATAAGCTCGTCCCGTATTACTTGGGACACATAACTGGCGAAATGTGAGTGTTACTATACGTACACACACTTGCGTGGGTCATTTTTACTCTACGGACATTTCATTAGGTACCTCTAGTTGTACACAAATTCCGGATACAAACTTCTCATGCTACTCGCACATAAGAAGCATCTGTTCTTAATTTCCTTCCAATCCAATCTATCTTTCATCCAATACCAAATCAACCTGCCTAATCAAACTGAACACCGCCAAAACAACGTCCGTTCAATCAGCAGTAACCCAGTTCTATGACTTCCTTCTGAAGGTAGAAACAAACACAATACTAAACAGCATTACTAAGTCCTTGCATTCCCTACATCTGTACGATGATCCTTCGTACACAGCTCCTATAAACTGCTCTCCGAAGTTTGTACGACTTTCGGAAGTTTTTCGAACAAACACGCTTACATTACTTGTGTGGACGACTGTACGGGACTATGTACGTTAGCGTACGCTTCGTCTTACATCGGCCTTATGGAAACTACACATGTTCAGGCTGGACTGATGTTTAGATCGAAACAGTTATAGGGAGTTAGATTTATGAACTCCAGATTGTTTTATTAGTGATCTTATTGCTGACATAAATCTTTGCTACATAGGCATAGCCGTATGCCCAATAAGCTGTGGGCCAAAATAACCACCACGTGGAGCCCTGACACAGCTAGAAGGCGTCGCGGCAGACCCCGTAACAGATGGCGGGACGAGCTGGACAAGACAAACGACCAGTGGCCCAATTTAGCCCTGGATCGAAAGAACTGGAATTCATGAGGAGAGGCCTTTGCCCAGCAGTGGGATGATGCAGGCTAACAGTAACAGTAACACAGGCATAGATTTATAAATTAAGATCGACTCGCATATCGAAAGTGAAGCACCGTACCGAGCTATGTGCGCGTGACTGACGTTTGACGCTGTCGTGTCACGTAATGGCGGCCGGTCATGCACGGAGGATCTTGGTATTTGAAGATGGTCACCCATCCACGGACCAACCGCGGCAAGCGCAGCTTAACCTGATCGATCGACCCGTGCGGTTGTTATTACTTAGCCAGAAGCCCCTAGACGTAGTAAGTATATAGTATAGTAAGTATATAGTATAGTAAGTATATAATATAGTAAATAATTGTTATACAAAGGTCTCGTTCAATATCCAAAAATGTATGTTCTTTCATCAGTTTTCCCCCATCTTGTGTAGCTCCCTTTCGCCCAGATGTAATCCCTCACGACACACCATGACGTGTGCCGTCGACGGATCAAATTATACTAATTTATTCATATATCAAACATAGACCTTAATACACAAACCATAAAGATCACATTACAATGTTTTGAGTGCACACGGTAAAGTTGTACATTTTCATTAAGACATTTTCGAACTATTAATATCTTTGTTTTTTTTTATGTTTTTCACGTTTGTTTTCATATGTAGGTAGGTACTGAAAGTGTTTTAGAAGGTCGCTGTTTTTTTATTTAAATGTTAAACTAAATATTGTGACTTTATGAGTGATTGAAGCAATTTTTCGTGTACCTACATCATCAATCTTTTCCCTTGATAAGTAATATCTAACTAACGACAATTCACAGATGGTCCACCTGAAGGATTATGGGCAAAAACCAAACCCACTAGCTTAAAATTACAGACTTTAATGACAGTGCACAAAATCATTAAATAATACTTTCATGTTGCCCGTAACATAAAAAACCGGTCAAGTGCGAGACGGACTCTCGCAGCGAGGGTTCCCTACAAATTTGCAGGTATTTAATTACAAATTTACGGTTTTCGGATTTTTTCCTTTACTTGTGCTACTTATCATTGCTTCTTACCAAATTTCATGATTCTAGATCAACGGGAAGTACCCTATAGGTTTTGATTCCCTTGCGAGTGTCAAAATATGCGTCATAAACATAACATAAACACCCGTTGATTGCTGTACCTTAGAAGTTTGATTTTTTCGCTGTTTCAAGGTATTGCAGCCCCTAAGTATTTGATATTAATTTCAACTTGATAACTCCACGCGTTCCTGAGAAAAAGGATCTTGGCAGACGGACAATAAAGTGGTCTTATAAGGGTTCCGTTTTTCCTTTTGAAGTACGGAACCCTAAAAAAACAATATCCCTTTACGAGAAGGCTCCAACTAAACGATTTATTGTTCCAATCTGCACAGCACAGATTAATAACTTGAGGATTTATTGTACAAGTTCCGAACACACTGGCAACACTGCAGAAACTGTGCTGTCAACTGCACGACAACGCAGCATGGCAATACAACATCGCACTATGTGTCTGACAGTGGATCTTAAACGGAACACTGCTTGGGATATTAGTATTTGTTGGATTTCGGGTTTATTCGGATGTGTTCGTGGATATTCGGGAAGCTTCGGACTTTGATTTTTGAAATAAAGTATTGAAATGTAGTTTTGGAAAAAGTTTAGATTATGCTTTTTATCCCAAGAGGACAGACAGACAATGCAGAACGCTACCTTTTTCTATTTATACACTCCACAGTGTATAAATAGAAAAAGGTAGCGTTCTGCATGTTAGTTTTCGGTTCGGTTCGGTTTAGTTAAAAACGATGATATAAGTTATATATATGAAAAGTTAAGTGACGTTTAAACGTCAATAATGTACCTATGGTTAAACAGTTTCTAATCACTACTTAACTTTAAGCAGCGTTTATGAATAAAGGGGATTATGATATAAATTTTTGAGAAGCAAAGAGAGTGCAATGCGATTTACCGTAACATTGTTCAAAAAGGGAAAGGGGTTTTATGCGGGCACAGTTTCACTCGTCTTTTTACTTTTGCAATGTGAGGGGTACCTAATCAGCCCTTTAGGTACATAGCAACGTGCGTGTGTCGTGTATTACAGGTACAGGCATTTCTTTTTTAGCTATTGTTCATGACGACGTTATGCCTGCACGCAATTGTTTAAAATAATGTTACATAACGTGATACCCCCCGTGCTTCTGAAAGCACATTAAACCTTTCGTCCGGTCTACCATTCGTAGATCTTTGACAATCGTTTACGGGTAGCCAGAACCCCGAAAGTCTGACAAACAGTCTTACCAAGGGGATATCGTATTACCCAGTAACCGGGTTGTAGAGGTCAGATAGGCAGTCGCTCCATGTAAAATACTTATCCTAATACTACTACTCCATATTTAGTCAGATGCATCCGGTTAGACAAAGTCGACACCAAAATAGTTCAGAAAAAGCTAGACAGATGATGGAAATATAAGTCCTACAGAAATCAAATTGTTACTCTTATATCGACCAGAGGGACAATTCTCGTAATTTTAAGAACGTTCACAGTCTGATCTCAGTCTCAACCTGTCAAAAATACCTCTAATTTCCCTGCATTTTGACAAGTTTTTGACGTTTCTTTGTCGCCGAGATGAGACTGTGGCTAGATTTTGAACGTTTTAAATTAAGAGAATTGGCCTTCAGGTTTCAAACGAAAATCCCGGTAATCTCGCAAATGAAAATGCCCTACTCGTTCAATCACTCATCTGACTATAGTTCTAGTTTCTGATTGACTCATCTACAACTATTTACTCGTATTTACAACCGCGAACGATGTTCACATACAATAGCTTAAATCAGCGAATACGTTCGGGGATTTTCGACAGAACCGAATGAATATTATCGCATAGCTGCCAAGGGGGGCGTGGCAGTTGATTGATACGGCGCAGTCTGACCGGTGTTTATGTTGTTATTATCAATCTCGGATCCGACCCGGACGCCGGATGGCGGAGCCTGGACGTAACCGGATGTCGGATGTTGGACGTTGCGAACATTAGATGGGGTGTGGAAAAGTTTGTGTGAACTGTTTTTTTTTTTCTCTTTTTTTGTGCTTCGTGGTGATGAGATTTAGCCTTAGTAACGGAAATCTTGTACATATTTTACGAGCTTTTATGCTGCTATGCGATGTGACGTACGCTAATTAGCTTTCAAATAGATGTATAGTAAAAAAAGTTTTGAATGACATTGACGAGCTGAACTAAAATGTTTAAATCGTTTGAAATGGTGAAAATATTTTATTCAACAAATGCAAAGCTCTATCGAGGCTACACCTAACAGTGATGGCCTTTCAAACAGAGTTCCGAAAAAAATTGCTACGTTTTCATATACCTAATTAAACGCCACCCAAAATTACAGGAAATCGTTGAAATAAAATGAAACGGAAAACCGTAAACACGTGTTCCCCTCATAAAGAACAACAAAAATAAATCACTTAAACGATTCGCTCGTCGAAACACCGCCGTGCAGATTGACACGCCACCGGCCTACATAAGTTCTGTTCGGCATTCGGGAACCGAACACTACACTGCTAAAAGACATCACTATTTATATAAAGACCAACGTTAAAAGACCTCTGACACCTGCTCTAAATACCAACATTTTAACAAGTAGTTCGATCACCGCAGCTCTACTTAAACTGGACGAGTTTTATTTTAAGCTGCTAATGACTGATGCGTCATTTTTGTTTTTTTTTAAGTATTTAAAGACAATAGACGAGGACAGTTCATAAGTCTACCTAATGGAGTGTCCATTGCTGGTCTAACGGGTGATATCAAAGGTTTGTTCAGAATATATGAGGCAGTCGTTATAATAATTTATTATTGCTGCGTCTGCGCATGTTTGTTTAACTACAAAATGGATTGAACGCGTGCGGATTGTGTTTATGTTCTGACAATTATTTGCGCGTTTAATATACGATCAGTGCGCAATGAAATCGCTTTGAGATGTTCTGAACTAGGTCTTTGTGCGATTCCAAGCCAATTTATATGTTTGAGCAACCGGAGTTTCTTAGCATATTCATTATGTTTCAATGTGCATTAATACTGTAACTGCTACAATTACAACGCTATGGGATAGCGTTTGTTTAATTGTTAAGAGGAAATGCGGTCGGAGAAACTTTTGTAAAAGTCTAAGTAAAAAGTCATAATTCGAGGTATGCCTCTCGCCTATTTCCTCCTTCAATATTAGACGAATTTCATAAACTGAATAAGAAGAATATATACTGTGTCCCTATGTTTTTCTTTTTTCATTAATAGTTGTCAAATTTGTACACTAAGCCTCTGTTGACAGCGGTTTAAATCGGCATTTTTTTGAGGGTTCTAGTGCTTATAAAAATAATGTATCATCAAAGGGAACATAGGGACATACAAGTAAGTAGTTAATATTTATTATTCTGTAAAAAATCATTGCTTTATGGTTATTTTTTGGCGAAATAAGACCACCCGCATTTCCTATTAACACGTATTTTCATTGCATTTTAGTGTTATAGGCAAAAGATAACAATAATTCATTGATTCTTTTTTCTGGTCATCATCACCATAATCCAAAGCCCGAATTCACCCACTGAACACATGCTTCTCCTTTTTTGAGCAATCCAATCCCCACACTCCTGTGCCAGCCAAATTGTTCTTTTTTTGTTCTAGTACTAATATATGTAATTAGTGATTCTTTTGAAACACAATCTAGAGGATCCAATGACTCAGTTTGTAAGCCTAATATTTTAGTTATTGAACACGCGAACCTCGATCCAGATGTTAGATTTTATCTTTATCGTATAGAATTATGTTCATAGTGCATTTAGCATATATTATCTGATCTTCTGATTTATTATTATGATGGAAGCTTTGGTACAAATGATGCTTCAGCTTCCTTTGAAGACAGTTGCATTAAAGCTACTTTAGAAAATGGCTGGAGTTGTTGGTTTGGTTAATCATTGTAATCTCTGAAAATTTTTCTATCGTGTCTTGTATCCTGCTGGTTAACAAAATATAATACTAAATAACCGACGCTCAAAATCGGTTGACGATTGGCAATAATCGATTTTGCGATTTTAAATCGATTACAGCTCTCATGCCAATAAAATCGGCGGGTGATTTTCTCCGATATGCCAATTGCAACAATGTACTACGTCGCTAGGCTGTCGCGTGCCAGTCATAGATAAGATGTCTCGTCAGTCAAACGTGTCGCTGCAAGCAGTTGGAAGCGCTTTTGGCAGCGCTGCAGATATGTCAGCGATCCCACTATGGTTTAGCTGTAGTTACATCATTGTAAAGCTGAGGTTGCATTAGGCGACTTTTTTCAGACAATGCGAAAGGTGATTACGTAATACCTATTTTCGAAGTTTCATTCTGCATGCATTGTTATGAACGAAAACGAAACACAAGGAGTATGAGTATGTAAGAATCGTAGTAGGTGTGAGTCGAATACGTCGACGTCGAGATACGAAACCGTTCTAAAATACATACACAATGTATGTATTTTTTAACGGTTTCGTCTGATTCTCGTGTCCCCCATTCAGACTTCAAACCCTGGACTTAATGACCGCTACAAAGAAAAATTACCACAGTCACTGAGCTTGCCAGGTGGATTCTCTATCAAACCTTTCTGCAGTAACCAGAAAGGTTTAATAGAGAATCCACCGGTAAACACTTAACACTTACTGGTAAACATTAAGATGCTGCTAGTAGTGCTAACTAAACTCTCGGGCTGGCCATATTAGTCGTAGAACCGTTTACCGTTGGGGTAGACATGTTCTTGAGTAGAGACCGCGAATCGGCAAACGTAAGGTAGGACGCCTTTCGGCTAGTTGGAGCGTCGATCTTCGCAGGTATAGTGATCTGGTTGTGTTGAGGTTCGCAATTAGTTTATATTATTTTTCTTTTAAGTACGCTGTACATACCGGTACAGTATCCTAATAATTGTTTGCTGCACCGGGCGACGTCATTACGTCGGCGCCGGCTGGCGCTAAAAACCAGCGCTGGGGCTCCTTGCATAGGGTCGCAGCATAATGCTGAGCGATAGCTGTTTTGCGTGAATGTGATGCATATTTCCCCCTACCTTTTTTATTTTATATTTTGTGTTTATGTTCTTTTTTGCGTCATGTTCACCGCAAATAAACGTATTTTCTTTCTTTCTTTCAATGTTGCAGATGAATCATTGGCAACATTGCTGCCACACGCTTGTAAGGACGCAGCTTTAAAATGCATCGATGCGATTCTATTTAGTTTTGATTGAGCGTTAGGTAATCACTGCCGCTACTGCGCCAGTAGAACATTGCAATTTAAAGGGATTGGTCTATTAAAGATGTTTCTTTGCACTAAAACAGGTTCTATTTAAGCACTAACTTAGCTTTACTTGTTGCGCTTTTGCTTTTTAATGGAAAATTGTGAAAAATCCAGCCCCAATTCCGTCCAATTCGATTAAACGTAATAACACTTATCGACTAACGTTATCAGTACAACGTACTGTTTGGACTTTATTAGGCTGGTGCAGACTATTACAAAAATAACCCATTAACGCACCTATGCAACCTAAGGTCATGTCTGGATTGGGTGTTTGTCTAGATAAAGTGACGATCACTTACTGCTAGAGAGAAGATTTGAAAAACTTTCAGTCGGTTTCTCAATTGTGAATTTCAAGTTAAGAACTTGTCAAACCCTACTTTGACATTAGTTAAGTTGATGCCCGCAGAATTCAAAGTATCTTTGCCAAAAATGTAAGAGAAATTTTCCTGGGCTACGTTGAAGGAATCACTTTTAACTTCACATTCTGAAAACTTCTAACTTAGCGAACGCGTCCTTTTTGGGATCAAATAAACTAAACGTGACATTGGCTCAATGCACAAAACGTGCGAAGCCATAAAAAAAACCACTTTCGCAATTCAAAAGCGGGTGTTTGTCTTGTAAGAAATGGTTTTTCTGCATCACGTATTTATTGCCAATATTGTTTCGAGTTTACCAAGTCAATATGTAAACAGGACTGTTGTGTGAATTTATAATAACGTTTGTATGCCCTATATTGACCATACACACACATGCACAGGTCAAACTATGTTGCTACAGTGTGTCTAGTAATTAATTATCTTTGTATTACAATTATGTTTGAGTTGCTATGTCTATTTAGACATGGCGCACAGTACCTATGCGACATGCGACTGCGACTAGATGCAACGCACGCCGCGCGGGCGCCCGCTACGTACACACGCGGACGGCCTAAGTGTAGATGTGATTTTATTTGTGTTTTGTGTTACGATGTTGATGATGTTTTTTACAAGGTCAGGTTTAAACCCGCAGCTATTTTGCAGGGTATGTAGCAGCTTCTGTTCATGAAGATACATTAATTATTCAATTTCTTAGTAAAACAAGACACATGCTAAAAACGTAGTTACTGTTATAAAACAGGATACAAATGTTCACCTACTACGAAAGCTGTAACAATACAATTCTGCATAAAATATTATTTTTATACCATCACCGGTAATTGGATTATTTTCTAGGAATTGAGTTAGGTTTAGAACGAAACCTAACCACGTAAATGGAGCCATACTGACCTTCAGACGTCAGGAGATGTAGCGTCATAAATCATCTTCATTGTTATTGTTTTCAATATTCAACTAGCTTTTGCCTGTGGCTTCGCCCACGTGGTGGTCGGAAATTATCCCACGGAACTTACGACCGGGATAAAAAGTATTCTATGTTCTAACACAGGTCTACCTGTGTGCCAATTTTCATCGAAATCTGTAGCCAATTTTTGTAATTTAAAACGTTCAAAATCTCGTCGCAGTCTCATCTCGGCGACAAACAAATCGCTCATTTGGAGAAACATCGACGTAAATGTATTTTTTCCTAAAAATGAATTAAATATGACAAAGCAAAGCGTATTCACGTATTCACGTACAAAGCGTATTCACGTTAGAAAAAACATATACTTAAACATTAAAAAAAAACATGTAACCTCCTCCTTTTTGGAAGTCGGTTAAAAATAAAAGTAAAGTAGCAGTTATGTCGATGTTTCTCCAAATGAGCGAAATGTCAAAAACTTGTCAAAAATGTTGGGAAATTAGACGTATTTTTGACAGATTGAGACAGATCAGCTCTGTTCAGCTGTGGAAGGTAACCGGGAGACAGTTTCATTCCCATTTATAATATTAGTAAGTACTGATGCATAGTATGGGTTAGTATATGGATCCATATGGATATGGATTGACATGTTTAACCTGTTGAATGCCATAACTACGGAAACATTTAAAAAAACATTGTGTCTCGCGTAGATCGACGTTCCGGACATACGAAGGGTTGAGCTAAATCATGGGTTTTTTTAAAAACTGATGGGTTTGTGATGGATGGATGACATTCGTTGAGATGTGTCGATCAAAGAATTTGACTGCCAGATTTAGCAGCAGGTGCAGTGGCTAACCGTTTTTGGGGTAAACCTCCCAGTAAACAAATAGGTTTGTTCTTGGTTTACTTGTTTAAGAGATTTATTTTATCTGTAAACACACTCACGTTAGTTTTTTAGAAGAAAATCAAAAGATGATCTTTGATCTCAGTGATGTATGTTTACGTTCTGTGATAACAATCATTCACAGTAGTTTATTAAATAACTAACGTAACAGGAACATGTGTTTTTTGTACAGAAATCGACGTAAAAGCGTACATTAGTGACGTTGTAGGTATGCATGGCTACACATCAAGCTATAGGTACTTATCCAGTATAAGATGACTTCGGATTGTATAAAAACCTATACAATGCGAGGTCAGCTAAAACTGGATTAGCTTGATGTGTACGTGCATCTACGTCAGAAATATTTGTGGTTTTACTTCGAATCGTAATCGCTGTATACAGTTGTAAATGTGATGTCATTATTTCTATTATTTCCTTTAATTATTTTTCCGCTTACCCACGTGCTTGAAGTCACGAGCGGGAAATATTACACAACAATAAAATTATTACCTTGAAATAGGTAAGGTTACCTCCAGTTCAGTAGTAACACTTGAACTCTCTTGCTAAGAGATCAACACGTTGTCAAAGTCGAATTGTTACCACTGAATGACACACTGCTGGATGCACACAATGCAAAATATTGCTTAGTGCGCAGTCGCGTAAATTAATTGTTTAACAAATTGACAGCCTACGTCAATTTGCCGTGTTATAGTTAATTCACACAACCGTCAAAGAATGACAATTGTGATTTGAATATACGGACAATTTAATTTTCCAGACTTTACATGATTATTATCCAATGTTCTCTCTGTTTAACCCTTCTCCATGTAATGATCATATACTTATTTAATAAAGGCATAAATAGTTTTAAAAGTTCCATCCATTTTTGTCAACTCGTGGTTCCAGCGGCCCCACCGCGGCGCTTTACAAGTCAATTATTGCGCATCGCGTCCCAGACTCACTGAATTAATAGAAACTTCCTGCTGTACGCCGCACGATTAACATTGAGGTGAACTTCACCTGAATTTGTCCAGAAATAACTGTTTAAAATTAGGTAAAACCATTTGAACTGGTAGTGTTTATGGTGGTCATTATCGAATGATTTTTATCTGTATAGGGGTACTTAAGAGAAATTATAACACTCTCCATCTTTTAGCGTGCATAAAACTAAAGATTAGATAGACGGCTAAATATAACTTCTGAAACGACACTCTAAATGGATCGGTAATCACAGTATCTCGTCATTACAATCTAGGATAATTTAAATCGTGCATGTATCTTTTATCTTAGCGTGCAGAGTCTAGATTTTCCATCAAACCTTCTGTGTGGGCAGACAGCCGGACGGACAAAATTGCCGCCCGACTGTGCCGAATCATCAAAAAGCCGGTCAACTGCGAGTTGGACTCGCACACGAAGGATTCCGTACCACCATACAATATTTAACACTTCATATAAAATAACGGCAAAAAAATCACACTATCCAAGTAGTATCTGTATCTGTAAATTTTCTGACAAAATAATACGACATCAAATCCAGATAATTCTCAGGAAAGCCCCTACACTCACGTGCAGTTGCATCGACACTATTCTAATGTCATCCACATTATTGCCCAGTTATTTTTGTTAGTCTGTTACCGGCTCACGCTAGAGCGTTTATTTCCAACGCTCAAGCCTAGTTTACCTTATGATGAACGATCACACCGACCACAGTATATCTGTCATTCAAAATGCACTGTCTGGACGAACTAGCAGTCTGAATTAAATGTTGATGTAATTATTTAAACTGTGGTCCACGGATAGAGGAGGTAAATGTGTTGTTATTTGAACTGAAAGAGTACAACTTGATAGGTCAATGAACAAGGAAAAGAAGGAATGCGGTTCTGTGCTTCCCGCATCTAGCGGATTGCTGTGGCTGTCACAAGGTCATCGGTCCAACATGTTACCCAGTAACTGGGTTGTGGCGGTCAGATAGGCAGTCGCTCCATGACAAATAATGGTATTTAGCTGCATCTGGTTAGATTGGAAGCCAGATTGGAAGATTGTTAGATTGAAACCTCCTCTATGAGTGAAGAAATAAGACATCCAGATATCACTTTGAGCCAGCAACCTGAGCCAAAGATCGGATCTGTATCATACCTACATTTGGACATCCATGACATTGTGTATCGTTTGTTCCATATTAGGGGAAATGTTTCTATGAGTACGAAAATAAGGGGTCTGCGTCGAGGACCTACCTAGATAAAATATTGATGACTCTATCATGGACTATGGGTATATTTCTAATTTTACGAGGAATAGGTTTAGGGAAATTAAAATAATCTCTGACTAAAGGGCGAATAAATATTGTGATTTGACATATTTTCTATACAAACGTCAGACCTTCATATTTATTCTTCGGATAAAAACTATCTGAAGATTGAAAAATTAGCCCTATGTATGATATTAAAGACACTCGAAAAGTTAATTTTAATGTAAATTAGATCCCTAATAAATAAAACATAAAAAATAAATAAAATTAGCAAATCTTACAAGACGTAACGTACTCGTAGATATTATAGATAATTGTGCATAAGCAAATACAGCTGTTAATTTTAATAAGGTTCAAATAAGGCATTCCTATGGATTACCATCACTCACCCAATCCATAATCGTCCATTACCTACAACATGGTGAGAGCTGGCCCCATTAGTTTTCATTCCACCATTCAGCCAGTGACCACGACATGTCACAATGTTCAGCTCCATCCAATAAATCAGACTGAATCAAAATGAACGCGAGCGGCGCTTTGTAAATCATTCGGCATAGTAATTAGAAATTTGCCGAAATTAATTTCTGTGACGTCACGTGACGCGTGCTGAGAATCTTGATAAGTGGGCTTTGATGTTATCAGGTGTTCCTGGATATTAGTCTGGATCTAGTTTATAGTTTGTGAGAATTTGATGGAGTTTCGAGCTTTGATGACGTTACTGATAGCACAGAATTCTAAGTTTGACAACGCATCGTAATTGGATTTCGATAATGATGGGGATGAAAATAAATCTTCAAACATATATAAATCGATATTTACGGAAAAGGGTACCTAGTGTCATAAAGAGAAAGGTTAGCCAGAAGTGTACTGGACCCAGTACACTCACATTCTACCAAGATAACAATAGCCAACAGATCTTACAAAATAAACTGATGAACACGAAGCTTTGAGTTTCACATTTCCTAATTTGCATCTAGACTTCTATTCTAGATTTAAAACGAAGTAAAGATATTTTCAAATCAACCGAAGCAAAGAAGCATACAATAATTCCACCTAAATCGCATAGCAACATTCATCGCAATGTCGTCTCAGGTCACTGCATCAGCATGAAAACGATTAGAATTTTCTTGTTAAGAGGCTTACAGGACCTAAACGCAAAAAACGCAAATTTTTGAAAACAATAAAAGTATATGATCGACTACAGTAAACAAAATCAGAACTATGTTTGATATTCTTCAGGATATATGCTAGATCGATAGTGTGTTGAAAACAATACAACTAATTTGATACGATAGGAAAAAAGCATGAAGATACCTCTAAAAACTTTCTTTTTACAATAAAAACCATACTAATATTTATACAATCATTCTGATTTTTGGTCAGATTATTCTACAAGCAACATACTAAAACCTAGTGTTTTAGTATGTTGCGTTTTAATTTTTTAGTCCAAAAAATAGATTTTTTGTAAATAGATAATTGCTTCATATTTTGCAATAAATTACCAGCGTTGTGTCATCTTTACTATGCAGTCCGACAAAGACCGCGCTCTAAGTCACGCAGTCGCCCTAAGACAGCAAAAAATATATATAATTCTGAAATCCCTCCTACTGTGATTCTTAGAAACTTAGTCGAATGTGGTTTTAGGATGTTTGAAACCGCTACGGGAAAAGGTTTTATAAAATGAAGTAACAGTTAATTTATCTTCAAGTTGCTTGAAAAAAGAACATAAAAATTGATTGAATTAAAACCAAAACATTTTAATTCCAAACTGTATTTAGTGTGTATTGTATGACGCAGCGAGCTTAAACAAAATCATGGCGTTATCCAAAACGGATTTCAGTCTAGCCAACATTAAATTTGTGGTCTAAATTCAATCGGACAGAGCTGGAAGCATTAACAGGTAAGTTATCCCGGCTGTCACTTGGACCGCCATTTTGAATAAGTCATAATATTATTACTGGTGATGCTGGGAAATATTGATATTTCTATATTTTGACTTTCGTATAAATGAACTGTATATTTTGGTAACATACAAATGGTCTTGTTTTATAGTCGAAAATAAAAGGTCTATTTTCCTTAAAAAACAGAAACTGGAAAGAAAAAACATTGCCACAAAAAAAAAATGTAGATATATACCTACTTACTAACACAATCTTAGTAGAGATGCCCTGAAAACTTGCAAACACACAATAAAGCAATACTAAAACAATTATTAATTCAAGTAACCATACGTTTTTCATAGAAAAGCAATTATATTAACAGAATTTTCCGCAAGAACAGCACCCGTGCGATTGTAAAGCTGAACACGTAGGAAGCTTTGCCGCACTCGGAATTAGAAACACTTGCTTCTAGCTAAGTATCGTTAACACATGGGATTTCGAGTTTTAGAAATTTTCGAAATGACGTCAGCAATAAAGTCTGCTTTTTTAGAACGTGAGACGAATAAATGGGGGAACTTGATACTAGAGCGTAGAAATTACAGTTTAAAACAAAAAATGATGATGATCAAATTCAGGTTGTTGACAAAAGCAAAGCAAAAATATATTTAGTCCTTTCACAGTTATTTTGCCTCTGACAGCTGCAACCCAAAAGCACCATTATTACAACAACAATAAAGATCACTGTGATTTTGACAGACTTGACAGTTGCAGTAACCCAACAGCAACCTTATTGTCACGAGATTAAAGAGCACTGTAATATTGACAGGGATATAAAATCAGAGGTAACTGTCAAGTCAAAATCAGAGGTGAATTGACTGTAGTAAAAAGGTTTGATTACTGAAACCTAAAAATCAGAGCATTAAACGGACAACCTAGTCCTTGTTTTATATCTCTGAAATCTAAAATAAGAACGACGATAAAAAAATCCCAACACCCGTATAAAAACGTTTACAGCATTTGCAAGAATAATAAAAACGGTAGCCTTAATAAGACTTTGTGTTGAATTCCGATATAAATCTAAAAGGAAAAGAATAATTAAACATTATCTCCGTAACCGTTGCTTTATTGAAAGATAAGGAATAAACGTTTTATAGAGTTTTTGCGTTTCGTTTTCATGTTATAGCATTTGTAAGGATTCTTCTTTCGTAACTTGATTTATTACGTTAGCTTATAATTGTAGGCCCTCCATTTCCCCATTACTTGAAGGGCCTTTGTTTTCACTTTTGTAATATCTATGATGTTCAAGTTAAAGACTGTTTTTATTTATGAAATTATTTCTTTTTTCCAGGTAAGTTCTGCATTTCATGATACTGAAATCACACTAGTAAGGAATTATCGTGTTATAGGTAAGAATATCGTATCCGAGCAACCGGGAGTCTACGTGGTCCTAATATTAAATCATTCTTGTTATGAGATATCTTAGTCATAACTAGACCATAATCTAATGCAGTTTTGTTAAGCGTTTGTTTCTCATTGTCTTCTCCTAGACAAACAAAAACTTCTTAAAGATTTTGGGACGTGATTTCTCAATAGGTTTTACCTGTCCGTTGTTCGACACGGATTCCCTAGTCAGGAGCAGGTTATTGATCCTCTGCGTATGGTTTAATATTCAATGCGCGAGCGCAACGACGACGGTGTGCGTCCGTTTGCTCCAAGCGAGAGTTTTGATTTTAGAACAATGGTATTAAAAAAAGTTTTTTTTTGCGTTAAAATATTTATGTGCTTTGCATTCCTGAGTGTTTTGTATTTTTTCTGTAGAAATTTTAAATAGCAAAACATCATCATCAACATCTGCCGAGCCTTTTCCCAACTATGTTGGGGTCGGCTTCCAGTCTAACCGGATGCAGCTGAATACCAGTATTTTACATGGAGCGACTGCCTATCTGACCTCCACAACCCAGTTACTGGGTAATACGATACCCCTTGGTAAGACTGGTTGTCAGGCAAAACAAAAAAAAAACAAAAAAAAAGCAAAACATAAGGCTTGAAATAATTGCATAGTTATCTATAAGTTAATTGTCTATTCCATAACCATGGTTAGAATTACAAATTGCACTTGAATAGAAAACGCATTAACATGTGTGTTCCTAAGTGTCAACAGAAGTGGCTTTAACTTAGCAACTGGTGAAACCTTAGGTTTTGCCAGGCATACATTACTCACTTTCACTAACACAAATATACAAAACTCCACTACAGCTAGAGACTTTGTACTGCCTACTTGAAACTTAAATGATATCTATATATGCATTCTGGAGAAACTTTGTGATTCAATCATCACTGACCTGCCCTTAGGTATCCCAGTTTATTTGGGAACGATGCAACATGTTTTTTTCTTACATACTTCTCTATTAGTCGTTATCTAGGTAGGCACTCCCTTTCTAGCCATATCATCTTTCACACAAAGTCCGTCCACCGTTGAACTTTGTGGATTCAATAAAGAGGCAAAATAATGATGATTCTAGTCCACCTTTTTATTATCCATTCCACTGCTAGACGAAGGCCTCCCTACTCCCTTTCCACCTTCTGTCTAGAGCTGCCAAGGGGATAGTCCAAAACATTGACGATATTTACATAAGTACTTCATGCCTCAAAGGATCAAAATTTGAACATGATGCAATCATCCAATTTGTCAATCATACCCCCAATGCCTCCAAAACTCACATACCCATTACAATTTAATCCCAAATAGTAGGTAAAGTTGTATGACAAATGAATGAAGCTTAACACTCCAGTTTCGGTTCTAAAGCGATTATAGTGCGGCTACGGCAAACCTATTTTGCATTTGAACACGTTGATTGAGTTAAAGTGTGCCGATTCAGTCGTCTTCCTACATTTCAAACTGTTAGAGTGTGAATTAGAATCCAATTCATACTATATACGAGTACTGGTATTGTGTAGTGTACTGTATATGGTAAAGGTTCAATAGTGTTGCTGACTGATCTAAAATAACTTCCGAATTCTCTTTGCCCAAAAGGTAGGTAATGGAATCTTAAATGAATTTAGTGGAACGAAATTAAACGTTGAAGAAACGTTTCTATAATAGGAATTGTAGTTAATTAATGATTTAATTCCGATAGCTAAAGTATTATTTGAAGATACGAAACTTTCTAAAGGTCAGTCTCAAATTGTAAATCCTAACAAGCGACAGTAGTGAAACTGGCTGTAAGCTGAATGAACTAAAGTTTGAATCTGGGAACAGCAAGTGCATACTAAGTTAACGTTACTATAGACCGCAAGAACACATTTCACGTAAGACATTCGTTCCAAAATTAGCATCCGAACGTCTTGTTTCGTCTTATTGATTGCCTTTTCTCTTTTCGATTTAAATAGCATCAAGACTATCACTTGTTCTGCGATAATTTTCAGTCAATCGATGACACCTATTTGAACCATTTCTAACGTCATGTTTTATCGTGGACGTTCACAAAATGTATGGAAATACGTGCACGACGTTATCGTAGACGGAAATTTAACAGTGTTTCATAAATATGTCGATACATTTTACTTTCCTGTGTTATTGTGATGCCGTGACGTGGGCGTCCACAATAATATCGTCACGTTAGAAATTATAAAAGCGCACAATAGTGTCACAATAATAAAATTCAGCAGGCAGAAATTATTATCGACTTCCTTCCAAATAGACAAAGCGACGGACGGTATATGTAAATGTCGAACGATAAAAAAACAAAGGAAATAGTGCCTAAGTTCGTTGACTTCGACGATGCCACTCATTCCGTATTCTCGTATAATCTTCGGAAGTGAAAAAAATGTTAATTTTGAAATTGTCCCTGACGTTTGACTCGGCGGCCATTTGTTAAGTAAAAAGTTTAAGGGCTTCGGCAATGGCTGTCGTAAGCATGACATCGAATTATCAGAAGGTTAGATGCGTATACGACCGTTTTAGATTTATAATGGTTATTTCGGCTACCAGAATAAGCTTTGATTTTTTCGGTGTTAAATTGGATGTTGGAGACATTGAATTTTAAGCGTTCCACGATATGGAGATTTTTTTGATAGACTATTGTAATTAATTTGTGATGTATCGGGTATACGAGACTAATAAAAACCTATACATATCAATGGCACCAGCAGAATAATATTTAGAAGAAGCATCAAACTACGATTTTTTTTATAAAATTTTAACAAGGTAGATCGAAACAGAACAATGAATTTTCAGTAACACAATTGAGATATCGTAACTTTTGGCTCTCGATTCTTTCAGCCTACCTAACAAGATGCCTAACAATATGATAGGTCATAAATAATCAGCCAACTGGCACGCCAGGGCAGCTCTAATTTATATCGACTAGTTGTCAATCTGACACCTCTAGTAAAGCGGGCCCAATTAATGTAATCACGGCTAATATTATCGGTAACAGATGGATGATTTGTTGGGTTATTTAATGCTAGTTTCAATTTGATTGCCATTTTATTATTAGTAGCGTTATTAATGGCTGTACCATGTACCTATCTGTATTAATAATTTAACATTTGAGAAAATCTGATAGTATTTTTATAAAACAAATTGTCTTTATCGAGAGTGTGTATTTTTATTCTCTTGACCTCGATCACGCTGATGGAAAGCGATGGATGAGGTCTATGATGGAACGAGCGTGCCCAGAAGATGCCTGTTCACTCTTGCTTTGAAGCCAGACGGGTTAAATGTGGAAGGGAACACAGCTAGACGCTGGCATAGAGTTTCACACTGTCTGTGTGCTAAGTTCGACTAATCGGGATTTATAGGAAGTTATATATTGCTAGATTATCATACCTAATACCTACTTATGTTGATCAATAAAGTTAACCTTACTGTAGTACCATATACAGCACTTAATTATTAACGTGTTTCAGTACTTATCATAGTTTCAGGCATTCATCTTTCTAACTCGGTAGCTTCTCAAGGAACTTTGGAAACCATCAGACCTCCAAACTAGTAATCAGCAACATCAATAAAACTAATAGCTTCAACTAAGTTACCCAAAGCCACAGCAATTCCTCACTAAGAACTTAGTTTCCATCTTTGGCGAACGATACAAACAAATGGAGTAATGCCGAACTTGCCAAAGACTTTAATCTTAATTATTATCTCGCTCCAGTTTCAAGTTGGCTAAGGAATCTGGGGACTGAGATGACTAGAGTTACAGATTGCCATATTATGGTCCAATTCTTCTTCTTTGGTTAGTTTGTTTTCAAAGAGCACCTACTGTAGTCCGGCCGTCGAGAAAAAGCGTTCCTGACAACTGTCTGCGAAAATTCTAGAAACTAATAACGAGGTATTCCACTCAGAGCACTGATTTCAACCGCACTTGGACGTACCACACCTGAGCACATCCACTAACCGCACTGAAACAAACGATCAAATTCGCAAAACACGTATTCGTTTGTATGAAACTGACAGGTGTCAAGACTCGTCGCCGTCGGCCGAACTGTAGCTAGACTTAGACTTAAACATGGCGTACACTATGATGACAAGGCGCAGATGCAAACGATAACTGTGCGTTTCATTGTTGTTTGTGCTCGCACTTAGCTATCAATACTTACGTGCGTTACAGTTCTTCGTCAGTTACAGTCAATATTGTGATTTTGTCATCATTGTTATTAACATTTCCGTTACCAGCACTTACGGTTTTTTGTTTCTATATATAAGCACCCTTATAAATCCCAAAATAATACAATCACCTGCTAACAGCCTCTACTCAAACCACAAATTGCCAATAATTAACACCCCTAACCAATAAAACCAAATAGTTCCACGAACTGTCTTGTTACCCGCAGCAATTTCTCACTCCCAACTTTCGTTGTCACAAACTTTCGAGCCCGAAAACGATACACACAAATGGCGCGGATTTCGGTCCCGCGGTACGCCGCGACCCGCGGCTGATTCACGCTCGCGACTTGTCAATCCTGGTAGGGCTGTCACCCAACGAAATTAATCACGGGACACGACGCCAAGTTATATTGTACGTCAATACATAACTTTGCCTCCCTCGTACGCTCGAGGGGTGTGATGCAAGTGTAGCTTGACGTAACACGTTATAAATTATTGTTATAGCCGCCGCCGAGAGCTTGATTAATTTTGCTTTTGACATGTTTGATGAGAATCCTGCGGTATTGGTTTTGAGGTCAATCGTGTTTGAAGAATGATATGATGGGATGATAATGTCATTTTAATTATAATGGACGGACGATTAAGTTTATCTTTTGGTATGTCAAAAGCAATTAGGACGTGTTATCGAGATAGAGCCTTGTAGTTTAGCTCAAATTTGATAGAATATAAAAATTTTGTTTTACCAAAATTATAATTTACTTTAATAGCGATTTTACGTGTTAGCTGGTTTTCTTCAAAAATAATTTCGTCGACGCCCTAAAAGAAAAAAACTTTCTTTTTAGACCACAGCTGCACATGCGTTATGCAATTTACTCTGTTTCAAAAGTAAATAATAACGGCAACATTTTGACAACCCTATGAAGAAGTGCGCGGCTCGACGCAAAGTGCGCGGTACACGAATTAATTGCCTATTGATTGTAAAGAGAGTCTTTGCCGATAGCTACGACGTACTTTACGCTGACTAATTAGAGCTTGTTTACGTAGTTTACGTTGTTTACGTTTTTATGTATAAATCGAGTGGGTTAAACGTATTGCCTTGTTGGTCTATAGTGGTTGCAAGCGCCACCGCTACGTATGAGGTCCTGGATTTGATTTCCGGGTTGGACAAAGTGCTATTGCGTTTTTCTGTCACGAATTTCTCAGTAGCAGTTCGGAGTCTGGATTTGTGGCCGATGGATGGGAATAGACCCACCCGCACCCTATTACATTGGCGAAATGTGGATGTACGGTACTATTGGAACACCTCTGTTAGAGCCGTTCCACACGGTGCGGTGCGGCTGCGACGCGGAACCTGTGCGGTGCCGCAGCGGTTTCCTACATATAAAAACGTATGGTATCCCACACAGCTCGCTCCGGTGCGCTCCGGCACCGCACCGCGCGTACAAAGTACATACACCACACCGTGTGGAGCGGCTCTAACCCTTCGGGTTACCTCATGCTCAGCAGCAGCACTTGCAACAACTATACTAACGAGGCTGTTCAAGACATTAAATTGATTTAATGCTCTATGACAAAAATAGCGACACTCATCGACCAAAGACAGTTGTAAAAAAGTTTACAATAGGATTATAAATCACAAAGTACAAAGGTACAGTAATGTCATACTTAGATACTGTGCAGTAGCACAGAATAACTAATAGTGCTAACGCAGCAGTAAAAACAAAGTGCTATTAACTTCTTAACCCGATTTCTACAATACAAAAAAAAACGTTCGAGAGATCTTCGAAATATTTTCCCGAAACTCCTTGACACCGTTGTCCAATCAACGTTTCTATTCATTAACATTAAATTACCGAGTAATTAATCTTATTAAAAAAGTACTATTTGCAATCCATTCCAACATGGTTGTCATCGAATTATGGTCAGTTATATCATCCTAGCCTTTTTCCCAACTTTGGGTCGGCTTCCAGTCTATCCGGATGGCGCTGAAAACCAGTATTTTAGATGGAGCTACTGCCTATCTTACCTCAACAGCTCAGCTATCGGATAACAATACCAATAATAATAATTATAAAATGGTAATTATACCCGTTGGAAAGACTGATTGTCAGACTTTCGGGCTTCTGGCTACCCGTAATCACTGTCAAAGAGATTGCCAGTCGGGAGCGGTACCAACGTTGCGAGGCACGGACATATCTTTATCATCAGCATAAAAAAAAAAATTAACGACTTGTACTTAGTGTGTCAATTAGGTATTACTACGCGTAAACATGTACCTATGCTGTACTTTTATTTTCTTAATTATTTCCTTTGACATGTCGTTGACATAGACATGGACACTGCTTTTATAAATATAATTGATGTTTACCTTCAATATAACGTGTAGTGGAAGACCATTGAACCGACTGAGAACGATGGATGAATTGTGTGAGAGATGAAATGGCTAAAAAGGGAGTGACTACCGAGATGACGAATAATAGAGAAGTATGGAAGAAAAAGACATGTTGCCGACCACAAATAAATTGGAATAAGGTCGGAAGAGTGATGTGAATGTTAAGAACCAGTAGTAAAGATCACACTACGAAGAATTAATATTTAGAATTCTCTGAGCATGAATTACTACACTGCTAGAAGTGCCCCGCGGTTTCACCCGCATAAATTTCGATCCCGTGGGAATATCGGGAAAAAAAGTATCCTATGTGTTAATCCTGATTATAAACTATCCTGTATGCCAAACTTCATCCAAATCCGTTTAGGTGTTGTGCGTGAAGAAGTAACAAACATACAAACACACTCACAAACTTTCGCCTTTATAATAATAGTGTGATTAATGCACTATAAAACAGCACCCCGTTACAAATTTAATTGTATAATACAAAATGTCTGGCAGAATTGAAATATTTATTATATACTTGAATATACGAGGCCCATACATCGCCGGGCGTTGTATTTCAAGAATGTTAGGACCTATGCGACACTGCTGCCACTAAATGGTAGCTATTGTTCTACTTACAGATATGTCGCTGTCAACAATGGAATTTAGACATTTACCCCTTTACTAATAAACGCTGTATAGCGTTTGTTTAGTTACACAACGCTTTGTCTAGCATAGGGTCGCAGCATAATGCTGAGCGATGGCCGTTTTGCGTGAATGTGACGCATGTTTCCCCCCTACCTTTTATTATTTTTTGTATTTGTTCTTTTTTTTTGCGTCATGTTCACCGCGAATAAACGTTTTGTCTTTCTTTCTTTCTTTGCTTTCTTCTTTCGAAAGTCAAATTACTGGCGACTGAAAGATAGAAATCGGTGTGTAAAGAGGTTAGTAAACTGTCTAGAAGTTAACTGTCAAAAAAATTGGGTCAAAATTAGTGACTTATCTTCAATAATGACTTATGCCCGGTTTCTGAAGTCCAGAGATAAACTCTCATTAGTTATTGGTTCAATAAAGTTATGCATAAGATAAACGTCGGTTAACTGTCACTGCGTTTCTGGATACGCAATAAACCATTCAATAACTATGAAACCGATAAGTAGTTCCTTAGTTGCCGCTAGATGGGTCTGTATACGAGTTCGCGTAAAAAAATGTTGTTTATAATTTTATAATTTAGGGCTGATGTTTCAATTACTTGATAACTTTATTCGAGGAATAATTTTGAAATTTTGACAGAAATTCATACAAACGTCAATTTTATTCCTCAAATAAAAGTTATCTGACGATGGAAAAATCGGCGTTTAATTAATCAAACAAACAAATCCGGTTGCGACTATTATTCTGAACAGGTTTTTTTTTATTGTCTCCTGTGTGACATGTAATGACGCTAGTCCCTTTAAACCTTCCACCCGACACGTCTACCACAATAAAATTAATTACAAAATTCGCAATTAAATGCACACTCCGCCCGTACGTAACGTAACCAAAAAAAAACATTCCCGGCCATTTACATAATTCACCGATTTCACAAAACAGCTGTGACTTTTCTATCAATCCTGTACCTACACATTTGTGGTTTGAAATGTTTTGTATGTGTGTGTGTCTGTTTAACGAATGTGGTATAGTATAGCACACAGGAAATGTTCGCGTTGACAGGTAAAATGTGTGTGTGTGCACTGTAAATATAAGGACATCGTACGAGTGTGGGTCACAGGGCTGGTAAGCCGTGTTTTGGGGCTTATCGCTGAATTAATTATAAACTGTTTCAGTGAATATTTAAAGGAAAAGTTTGCTATCCTAAATTAAGTGTTGTTAATGTTGTGTTAAAATCAATTGCTCAGTATAATTATTCGTCTCATATTGTATTTGAAAATGAGCTAGGCTAAAAGCAATGTTACCTGCGTTACTTTTTAAGCTTAGTTACATAAATATGTATTTCCGTCCACTTGGTCATCTTCAAAAGAACAAAAGGCTAGGTTAGGTTGTCCTTAAAAGATCGCTCTTAGCGATAAGACCGTCCGTTTTGTCACCCTTTGTAAAACTTCTGTAATTTATATGGTGTACATAATAAAGAGTATTCCATTCTATTCTTCAAGCCCAACTTTCACACGTGATAACCCTACACTAATGTCACATAAATGCGACAACAATGTAGTTTAGAGCAAATGCACTAAAGTCCTTTCACAAGACGTAGACGCTTGCAACCAGCCCCTAACCATATTCACCTACTTACGTAACTTTTCAGAGACCTTACCAGCACAGCGCCCTAATTGTTTAACACACTATCAACACACTCTGAATCATTTTGAAGGATATTGCTAATCTATTGCTGCTTATATTCGAAAATTTCGTCCGTTCAACAACGTAAATAACGCAATGAGTGTTGTTGAACTGTCAAAATTAAAGCCATTGCTACTGTTAGGCCCCGTCACACGGCGACGATCAGTACGTTATTTAACTGTTTAATTTTGGGATCACATTGCAGTTTCATACTGCATTTGTTTTTAACTGTATGAACATTGGGATGTTGACGTGTGATCCCAATATTTTTCCGAAGAAAGCCGTACTGATCATATCCGTGTGAACGGGGTCTTAGTGTGTTACGCAAATATCCCGCTGTACTTCGACAGTTCTATCGAGTAAAGTGACGTCATACATAAACTTCTGTTATCTGCGTACTTCAAATCAACGTCAATGTCACGAGGAACATTACACGTCTCAGAATTTAATTGAAAACTGAAGTTCTTGCGAAACTGATACGAATCTCATAACCGTCCTGTGCCAGCCCTGTACCGCGGTGTCACATATATGTGACAACAATGCATCTGTTATGCTGACTTCGCGCCTTGAAACCGTTGATATGTCCCGAACACGGAGTACGAATGGAATGGAGGGTTGTTAATAGGTACGCGTTTTTCTCTGTTGCCAAAGACGTATACAAAAAACAAAAATATGTGGGATACAATAATTTTTATTTTTATGTGCATAACATTATTATGTGATCGTCACACTATGCTTTACGGTACAGCAAAACTGATACCCTTTGATTGAAAGTCGCAGAAATTAGAGTACCAATGTGGTCTACATTGAATAATTCACTTTTGTGTTTAAACGATTCAATATTTGGCTACTTCGTCCAAATCGAAAGGCATATGTGACGCAGTACGTTGTTATTGCTATTTTTTTTTTTACTTTTTCCTGTAATGATTCCTCTTTTGTATTCTCACAACGACTTTTACACTTTAAAAATAGATCACCCGCAGTCCACACATTAGCAATCCATTTACTTACTAATCGATGGTCGTCCAAGAAGTGTACCTTTGTGTGTATGTCACGTTCTTCATTGTTTTGCGTCCGATTGTCTATGGGTCCGCCAAGGGATCGCTGGGGTACTATCGCGTTACAATTTCTGTGACACACATAGAACTAAGACCGGTGTGGTGCTTTTGAAAAAGAATTGTTATGTTTCGTGTTCGTAACGTATCCAAGGACAATGTAAGAAAGATATAGAGCACTGTGAACAGTTTAGCAAAATGTTAACAAATTAATAATACGACTTCAAATAACGCAGTCCTTGCCATTAACTACTTAGATTTTAATATCTTCATTGTTTCTGCAACCACAGCTTTTTACATTCCTCGTTGTTGTTATGTTAATTATCTGTGCACCTTTGAATTCCGCAAGTTATGTTTTATCAGCAACTGTTCTGTATTTGCCGTTGTCATCATCTGCCTAGCCTTTTCCCAACTATGTTGGGGTCGGCTTCCAGTCTAACCGGATGCAGCTGAATACCAGTATTTTACATGGAGCGACTGCCTATCTGACCTCCACAACCCAGTTACTGGGTAATACGATACCCCTTGGTAAGACTGGTTGTCAGACTTTCGGGCTTCTGACTACCCGTAACGACTGTCAAAGATCTACGAATGACAGCCGGGACCAACGGCTTAACGTGCTTTCCGAGGCACGGAGGGGTCTCGATATGTAAAGATGGTCACCCATCCACAGACCAACCGCGGCAAGCGTAGCTTAACCTGAACGATCGACCTGTGCGGCTGTTATTATTTAGCCACGGGCCCCTGCCCTGTATTTGCCGTTGTGTCTTCATGATTGTTACTTTCACTAATGGATATATCACAGGATATACTAAGAACCCTCATTCTTCTCATCAATAATCCTGGCGTCCATATCATTATGATTTACACTAAACCCATTCACTATTAATACTACGTCACAGTTAACACTCAATGTATCCGTTTCACCAGTAATGGATTCCAAACGTGACAGTTGGTACAACCGATCGCTGCTCACAAGGAGCTCACGTTTCTTATTTATCATTAAACGTGCGCCTTTCCTTAATAAGTTTTCCTTCGCCGTAGAAATATATAGCTGGTAATGAATTTTAGTATAGTATATAATGTGTGCTTAGAAATCGTCACGTTCGGTACCTTGCGATGCTTGGTCGTTCAGAGTCTGTTTGCTGCGTTTTCATTAGTTTAAACTTCTGTATTCGTTACAGGGTTAGCTCATTGGATATAGTGTATCAATAGGTTTTTATTGTAAAAACTAGAAATTTTGCCGATTCCAAGTTTACCCTAGAAACGCTTGTCAAAAAACTAAAATTTGGATTACCTTTCCCGAAGTGACAATCTAATCAATAGTTTCGGGGATTCACAAAACAACGTTCAAGAACGGTTAGCTTCTTATTAAAATTCAAACCTTATAACCATAACATATGGCATAAAGTAGGTTACGTAAATATATATGGTATTCAAAATTAATATTCTTTGAATTTTATGGGAACCGTACCTACTGTTTTCGAGCGTTTTTTTATTTTATTAATTTGCTTTTGAATGTAGATCCAAATCGCATTTCTCAAATTGTATTGTACAGTTCATGTTCCATTCCCATGTCAAATTATCTCTTCGATATTTTTTCTACCCGATTCTATCATTCTGGTAAACCAATTTTAACAAAGGTCTTACGAGTAAACCTGACAAACGAAACAATCCAAGGTAACGTCGGTCAAGAGGACCGACCCGCATTTCGGTGCATATCTCAATACTGTGGGCCACAGCCCACATCACTATCTGTTTCAAGATAAATATATTTACCTCGAAGCGGTGAATTATTCGAAAGGCCTCAATCCTTACTTAGACCTTGAAATGAAACTGTAATTAATATTAAACTGTGATTTAACGTTGTAATTGTAATGTCTCTTTTGGTTGAATGAGTGGGCGACAGAAAGTTATACATAAACACGTGGTAGGGAGTAGAAATTATGTAGGATGCTTGAAACTTTGAACGGTGGGTGTTTACGATTATTTTGGAGAGAATATAATGCTCTATTAGAGCTATTCCGTTACTAAAATGGTCAATATCCAAATGGACAAAACTTCGACTTGAACAAGCAGTTTCTGAAGACGCATGTCATCAACTTACTACCTTAATATTACATTTTGAAATTTTCTGATTGGGATTAAAGGACTATTTAGAAAAGATCCCTGATTCATATAACTGACCCATTTTTACCTGTAACATTAACATATTATTATTTGCTTACATCTCCCATAATGATGCCTCCGAGCAATCTCAAGCTCACGTTACCAAAGTTTACTAACTATGAGACCAAAACAAAAGCATACACAACACTAAATAATACCAAAACAACGCGATGATCAAACAATAACAGTTGAACCTATAAATAATTTTATGGGCATAATACCCTTCAAATGTTAACAGTGGAGATCAATAATGAACATGCAACTGACACCTAAATACGAAGATCCCTTGTAAGTCCCGCGGGCGAAATGTACCGACACGTGTAGAACTTTATTAATATACCTACCTACAAGGTAGGTATATTAATTGGAAAATGTTTGCGCTCTTAAGAGCAGTGGTGGGCAAGTGGACGCGACTTACGAGTTTTAGGTCGTAGGTTCGAACCCAAACAGGCGCTTTATTTTGTTTGAATTATTTTATCACCAAGGGTCTCAAAATTGCAGCGGGATTGTCCGAAAGGGTTACCGCTACCCCGAAACATAAAGGGCTAAGGAAGGAACACGGGTGGGTTTTAGTCAGTAAGAGTCTGACACTCCCTTCCGCTCCAGCCAGAGCGGGAGGGGTCATTTGATGATTTGCCATTCATAAAAAAAGGGTCTCAAAATGGTGAAGGAAAACATCGTGAGGAAACCGGCATGCCCTAGATCCAAAAAATTCGAAGACGTCTGACATCTACCAAATCGCACAGGGCCTGCGTGGTGG
Source organism: Gortyna flavago (assembly GCA_963669345.1). Lineage (NCBI taxonomy): Eukaryota > Metazoa > Arthropoda > Insecta > Lepidoptera > Noctuidae > Gortyna > Gortyna flavago. The sequence continues at coordinate 17,237,482 of OY770129.1, forward strand.
ATTACGGCCCACTCCCTCTCACAGAGAGGAGGCCTTTGTCCCAGCAATGGGAACATTATGGTTTTAAAAAGTTTTTTTATTGTTATTTCACCTCTAGTCGTACGCAGCTACCTTATTCAGTTGACGCTAAATCTAAAATTATTTCACATTATATAATACATTTTATCGACTAAAACAATACCTACGTTAATACCATTTTCCAGTAATATTCACATAAAAGTAATAAAACATTAACTAAAATGTGTCCACAGCGGTTATTGAAATGAGCGCGTTTACAAAAATTTTTCACGCATATTAAACTCGCGTCACGCGTTTTATGTTTTTGTCACGGGATTGTATGAAGCAATTATTGTATTTCATATTTCATTCCGCTGCTACCAAATTTATCTTTCGTTAACGTGAATTGTTTTTTTTTGTCACAATATGTTAGGTAACTACCTATTAAAAAAAGTTAAAAGATATAATTATGTCGTATCTGTTTTACTATGTGTACATAAATAATAAAATAAAATATTGTTTTGAAATTCAATTTATGGAAATAAAGACTCAATTGTTTAACTTCGATGATTACCGAAATTCCTATTTCAAACCACAACAACCGAAAATGACATCCACAAAATGTGCGTCTCGAAAATTTGCACACAATGGGTTCTTGTCAAAATGTAAACATCACTTGCCACAATACTTGTCTGTCATTATGTTTTCTACATAAATATCACTGATCATTGTGGGTGGAGACCATGAGAAAATTCACTTTCCTCTTGAAAATAAAACCAACAAGCATTGTGTGTGTGAGAACGTTTACACAAACGCCATGAAGTAGTGAGCAGAGTAAATATAACGAGAAACTAAAACAAAATGAATTAATTTGTGAATGCCAGAGCGAATCCCCTGAACACCGCTTTAATACTTTTAATTAAAAGGATGTGCCCCGTGGTGGCTCTCAGGAGTTTGTCAGAAAAAAATACAATTGAAAACACACGGCCGCGATGAAAGTACAAAATTGTTTGTTCAAAATAGTTTCTAAATTAAAAATTTCGTTGACTAAATTTTTTGTTTATCATATTTTATTAGGGAAACAGGAAGTTTGAATGGCATAATTATCCTGTGTTTTAGAGGATAATAGCTATTTCGCTACATTAATATATGACGAACAGTTGGGGCTGAAAACTAATTAATTCTAAGTTAATTCTAAAATCTATTCTTCAGCTTTGCATCGGCAAAATATGTAAATAGAATTCTCAAGCGTCAAGACTTTTAAATCTGTTACCCGACTCGACGCGAAATATCTTAAGCCGCTCCTACAGTTTAGTAATCAACTAATCCGTGCTCTCAACGGGTGTCAATAACAAACAAAATTCATGAATTTATTTCCATCCTCCATTTCCAGCACTTCAAAACTGTTAATTTGAACACCTTTTAGCAAATTTAATTCACACTTGACACTAGAGAGCAATGCAAACAATATACACTGCCCAATAAATCTTGACACTTCGTGCCAGCGCTGCTTGTCAAGGCAAATGTCAATTGACTGTCAAGTTCCATACATTTTTATTTTAGTTCCATATTTAGCCGCGGGTCAAGATGAACTGGACGTTCCATTAAAGCTGTTACTGTAGCTCCGTAAGTAAATTGACAATGATTCTATCAAACTGTTCATTCGTACATTTATTTGTTCTTTTTTTTAAAGGGACGCGGACGTCCAGTGAATATTTTTAGCTTAAATATACCTAAGGTTGTGTTTGTGTGGTGTGGTAAGCGGGTTGGAGCTTTAGATAGTTTTCGCTGTTCTTGAAGGATATCCTTACGAATCTCCAGTTATTGACGTGACATCTCACCGATAGTCTACCTTATGTAACGCTTCTTCGGTGGCAGAGAAACCGCCTATACTGCGTTTTAATATTACTAAGGGCGGATTCGACCAAACTATAATACCTAGTATAGTCAACTCAGCCTATCGCAGTCCATTGCTGGACATAGGCCTCCCCCGAACTAGACGTCTCACGCTACGCTTGCCTAATATAGTATTAATGTCTTATCCTGATAATAAAATTTCGCCAAACAAAACCTAAACCTGGTCAACCTGGGTCAAATAAACTTATTTTCTTTCTTTCAAAAATTGTCGCACGTCAATTTTATTCCACGGGTAAGAGATAGCTGACTTTGGTAAAATCAGCTCTTAGAAAACCAATGAATCACGGGTTTTTTGTAGAACCTATCTCTAGGACAACTAACTATCATATTAATTGCAGTCGTTCCACGGAACGGAATTGCGGAATACTATTCGCTTAAGCAATCATTTCAGATTTTTTCCAAGATGAAAAACACGAGAAGCCCACAATTTTTTTTTTTTCAAAACGCAACGCCGTTCTGACCATGTAGCTATTAAACATAAATTTCTTCCTCAGACACTCCGTTTTAATATCAATCCCGCCGAACTTGCGGCAAGTGCACCCATAGGAACTTGCATAACACTACCTGTCACCTATAACACCTATTGTTCACTCGCTCGTCGCTCTAGTCTACTCAACGCTCCGACGGCAACTCGATCCCAAATTAAGCCCCACTCGATACCTGGAATTATCGGATGCGAATCGATTCGACAGACTCTGCTCGCATCGTTGGCGACACCAAATATTGACACTTTATATTGAGCCGGCGACCGGTACGGACGAATGGACAGGTACGGTGTTTAAATGTTGAGTGGCTAAATATTGTGGTTATTTGAGCTTATTTTAGGTTAGTTATTATGCAAGAAGGTCTCGTCTTTCGTCGTCGAAGAGGTCGTCCTTTTCGGGTAAGCACTGAAAATCAGCGCTGTGCTGTGGGTCCCCTATAGCACAGCATCATGCTGAGTGGAAGCCTTTCTGTCACAGTCATGACATGCAGTCCTAGTCGTCGACTATCCTACTTTGTGATCGTAATTATAGATTGTATATATTTTGTTTTTATTTATTTATTTTACCTTATTATTAGAATTAATAATTATAATCTTTTTGTATGCACGTGTTTCTGTGACATATAAACCTATTTTTCTTTCATTTTATTTTCTTTTCTCGTTGATCAGTTTCCAATGCAATGTCAAAACGCCCTTCCTTAGTAAGTTTAAGCCTAAATAAAGCTTAACTGCTTGATGATAGTTATTATATTGTTTAATCACAAAATAATGTTATAATGTGTTACTAATGAAAGTAACACTACCAATCATCTAAACTCTATTCAAACGTATGTTTCAAATTTTTTTTTTTTTTTTTTTTTTTTTTAAATAACATAATACATATTTATTTATTTAATATCTTTAGATAAATATTTATACTATATACAAGTGTTTAAAAATAAAAAATAAAAAGGGAAAGAAAAAGGCATGAGCTCATTGGGCATCAAAAAATTCGTCCGCATCGCTGTCAATGGGATAAGTGCCCAAAAGGCTGGCAGCATTGCCACGTTGAATGGCAATGCTTATTCTTTGGGCTAAAAATAGGCCAGCCCTCTGGTCACGCGTAGAGTCAACCAACCGCTTGGCGATTTCCCGAAATATTCGGTGAGCACCCGGACCCCAAGGCCCTAGTGTTTCAACCCCAAACGGCTCAAACATATAGCACCCAATAAGGTTGTTATATTTGCGCCGTTTGAGGTATTCTGCTCCTGCAGCAGCCGCCCCAGCACAGCCCACCGTGCTAGGAAGATGGGATGGCGCGAGGGTGTCGACACAGGTTGCATCCCACACCAAAGGCCTACCCAACTTCCAAGGCATTATGGTCATTCCATCTGGCCTCTTCCCATCGTCGCGTGCCAAGCCATTAGGTTCTAAAACAGCTGGCACCCCGGCGGTGACAAGAGCCCGACGGATAATGTCGTTAATGCTCGCATGCCGTGCCAACCGACCAGCGCTCTTGCTGCAGGAAAGACCATGGTGTCCGAGGCAGTCGACTGATACACCGCAATGACAGCGATGTGGAGCTCCGCAAGGAGCGCCCAGACGCAGACATGTAGCGAGCCGGAATGTGGTGTCACCCAGCATAGTGCCTATGTTGGGTGACGGTAGCGCCTGAAGCCAAAGGCCCGACTCCCATTCACCCACAGCCAGCAGGCGGGCACGCTCAGCAGTATTGGTGGACGTATTAATAAGTTTATTCCGTACCAACCTGCAGAGCGGCTCATCCCACTGTCTCTGGGAAGACGGGTTCTCGGGCTGAACCGTGTCCGGGCAAGCCAATTTCCAGGCGTTCACCGCATCGGTCAAACACGGCACTTCAGAGTCAACCTGAGCAGGAATTAAGATTTGTGTGGTTAACTTTTCTGTGCTGTGGACCGAGGATAGGAACGCCGGTAAGCTTACACTAGAAATTTTGCGGACGCCGAGCCCACCAAAACGGATAGGTAGTGTGGCTTGCAGCCACGCGCGGTCGTCCAAAGCCATATTTAAAATGGATGTAAGGGTACTGCGAATAATATGATCGATTTTGTCCAAAAGGTGTGGCTGCTTCCATAAAGAGGAAGAGCGGAGAAAATACATAAAATTTGGACCGAAACAACAATATCTGATAAGGGTGAAAGCAGAATGTAAACTAATTTTAGAAAGTCTATCCGAAATATCTTTAAAATGTTGAATTTTTTCGTCGATGAATGGTGAAAAACTGTCTTCTAAAATTGGGGAACCTAGGAGGTGCAATGAACTTTTTTCCAAAACTTTGATGTCTGGGGCTATTATGTTAAATTTTTGTATAGTCGATTGTCTGTCAGTATTGTCACAAATGTAAATTTCACATTTTGAGTCGTTGAGGTCAAGGCCGATGGATTGGAACTGCTGCTTTAGGAATTGAAGATCTTTTAGAACTGTGTCTATGTCACCTCCTAGAGTTCCATCATCTAAATACCACACATTGAATTTTGAATTTAGTTGTTGTATTATGGGATGGATAGCCAAACTGAAAATGACTGGCCCGAGAGGATCACCTTGTTGGCAACCGACTGCAGATTCTAAAACGTTGTCTTTATACAATAATTTTGATTTTTTTGTTTCAAATTAATATTATTTGAAGTTAAAGAAATATCAACTTTATTTTAATGGCAATTAACTTGATTTCAGAGTGACTGGCACCATTGAAAAATTTATAAAAATGTTTGAAGTTGTAGCGTAAACTGAACTTTATTGTGTAGGATTTAAAATTTTCCGTAAACTCATATTTGTTTACATTTTTGGCAAATAAATCGCTATTGCAGTTTAGATGCACATAAGCTTTGACAACAGTACCCTCCTGCTCAACATACTTTTAATCACAATCTGAATCATTTTGACGGATATTGCTAATCCACTACCTCATAATGTTCGAAAAATTTGCTCAACAACGTAAAAAACACAATGAATGTTTTCAAACTGAAAGCTATTGCTATTTGATATTGATATTGTTATTCGGTTACGTAATTACCCCGTAGATTAAGCAGGCTTTCTGAATCCGGGATAATAGCCACGCCATCGCCACTGAAGCGCACAATAAAATTACGTATATATAAATCTACTTACAACTTCAGATACATCGCACTATAATCTTGTTACTTCTCTCCAAAGTTTCACCACAGTGGATCATACGCTTACAATATTACAGGAACAATAAGCCGTATCTCATAAAATACGAAGAGATACGTGAGTATACGTCGTTTCGCCAATCACATCTCGGGCTAATAATTCGATTTGCTCATTTGACTGTAGACCGGGACATCACGGCAATCAGACGGTGTGGGAACGTACCTAACCAATTTGTGCAATGTCCTCACCATACACACAGACGATACGGAGTAAGACCACCCGTGTCATACAGTCAGGTGAAATGGAAAGCGTTGACACAATCTATGTGTTGTTTAATTTTCTCACGCGTTTTGTGTGTATCTGACACTTAGATGGTTCATCTGGCGAGCGAATGTTTCATTAATGCTTTCTGACACAGTTTGACAGGTGCGTCGTGTCAAAAGTTGTTTACGTTTGTGTTTAATATTGTTTGACTGTGTCTGAATGTTTACTTGTTTAATATTCGCTGGTTATTATTATGACTTTGCCAGATAATTGTTGTGTAAATATTGCTGTGTATTTTCAATGCAAAAACAATATTTTGGTAGCTTGTTTATTGAGCCAGCGTCTTCTTCATCAAATCGTCTTACTTGTATCTCATAATCGTATTCAATAAATAATCGGTAGCGATTTTGTTGCAAATGTTTTATATTTTTGTAACGTCGTCGATCTTTAGTTGGAATCCTACGATAAAATTAATACGATTCTTTAAAAAGGAAGTGGTGTATTTTACAAACCAAGTAACCGTGTGTATTGTTCAGTCTGTCTGTTGTTCCGTTAACCGCGACTCGACGACGGCGACGCTATCTAACATCTCTGCGAAATTCCAGCCGAACGGACACAATGACGGCCCCATTGTACAACAAACGTCATATCTTACCCGTGATCGTGTCGCCATTGATTCAAATGATGTTAACAAATTGATGAGAAGTTAGCGAGTGAATATCATCTTATCTTGAGATACGGCTTTGTTTGTGACGAAAACGAAGATGGTGTTTTCTTTTGATTGAAATTGATTTTTGTTATATTTCGGAATGCGACAAACATTGTAGGTACATGGTTTCAGGTTTTGTTTCGGAATTAAATCGGGAATTGAATACACTACATCCAATCTTAGTCCAATGAGGGTTTTCACGAAAATTCACGACACCAGTTGGCGCCACTTTGACAAGAGGTCTTTCAATATAAAATAAATGATGTCGATCATCATTCGTTTCATTCGTTCGTTCATCATTCAGTCACGACTATAGAAAATATAGGCGCTTTGACACTTGTGACAGGTGCCCGGACCTGACGTCTCTGTGCTGCCATCTAGTAAACGTCATTTTTCAAACACCCTCATTGAAATGTAGGTAGGTATATTTTATAAACATAATTAACTTCGACGATCAGCAACAGCCACATCCTTGATCTTCATCCTTGAAGAAGAAAGCCACAATTTCATTTTAATCAAACAAACCTAATCCAGCCCGCGGCATTCAACCAAATTGTCGACAGACGTACAAAAAAAATAAAATTATATTACATTTCACGTCTGCGATGTTGACAAAATTCGTATATTCCTTTATTCGCCTGAAAATAATCCCCCCTTCACGTTTCTCGCTAGTAATATCGCTATTTATTGTATTATTCGCATTTCTTCTCGCATCAAAGAGCAACAAAAGGAACAACATAATATACTGAGCAGGTACGACATTTCAATTTGCGATGAAATTGCTCCATCGACTGAGTACATCGGTATTGGCAAAGCACTCCTCCGCCCCGCACACAGATATTTATACGAATTGCTTATAAAATAAAATGGCATATTTTTTTCGAGAGCTAAGCGCTCCTTTATTGGGGAACGTTTGCCTTTTATATAAGTACTTCTCTAAGATCACAAATTATGATGGAGTCGACTAGCTTTTATTTATGTTGAGTAATGAGGACACTTATTTACGAGTTTTCGGATTATCACAAGAATTTGTTATGTATGAGGAAAATATTGATCATTTTCCGTAAAGCATTCTCAATTATGATAAATTATGATAAATTCCGATCGTTTCTCTCCGTACACAATTTGCTACAAATGGCGGGAATCCTTACATTCATGTTACAAATATTTTTATCAGAGCCGGCATTCAATTCAACGTTATGCCTAATATTGCCCTAATTTATGGCGAGATAATTTAATAACTTTGTCGGAATCCTTAAGCCATTCCAGCTGCGCGAGTAATTTCATCAGCCCCCAGTCATATATTTCAATAAACACGTATTTTATTACTCGACATTTTAATCCCTCATTCGCACACAAACGTACCTACGTCGTACAGTAAAAAAAAATGGTAACGCAGGCGAACAACACGTGTGTGAATTTAAAAACCCAGTCCTTTTTCGAATGCTTGATGACCGGATGACAAAGACTTTATGAGCACATGGGTTGAAGTCGAGATAACCTGCCTGACTAGGTGCTTATCTCGTTTGCTGACTGTACGTCAACCCTGCCACACCAGTATTGTAATAATGAACAAACAATATTTCGATTGCGCTCCCCCTATTTTTGACGCTTGCCACCCCTTTCAACCCGCTTAAGGTGCTTGTTCCCGAATTCAAATTTATTCAATTCGAGCCGCGATCGCTGTGGAAATGAAACGTCTCACGATGGTACACTTCCTTCTCTATTAGCATTTGATGCCGACACGTCATTGTTATAGTTGGGTGCGCACGAAGGTTCTATTTGCTGTTTTTTTCAAGCCTTTTCCCCCACTTCTCTCCCCCTTTCGCGACGTTATTGACGGCTTGATGATCGCGGTAAAAATGGTTTGAGTGCGCGTCTTTATATTGTTGGCGTTTTCTTTGCGTTATTTGGTGTTTGTACTTTCATTTTCTCTTGCACGCGTTTGGTTAGAGGCTCTTATCACGTCGTGTTAAGTTAAATTGTTAAAATGATTTTCTATTATTTTTGTACAATGCAATTTTAAATTTTGATACTACAAGTAAGTAAGGAAATATGTGCTTTTGTAATTTCTAAAGTGATGATATTATCGTGGACGTCCACCGCCGTCCACGTCTATAAAATATATGGAAATACGTGCACATTATAACGTTATTGTGGACGGAAATCGTCTTCATATATATCCATACACTTTATATCCCTGTGTTATCGTGATGCCGTGACTTTGACGTGGACGTCCACAATAATATCGTCGCGTTAGAAGCTACAAGTACGCACACTTTGTTACTAATATCACTTAAAAGAAACTTGGTTCTAAATAGTGTTATCACGATTTATGGATGCATTAAAGGCCCTCTACAAGTGACAATACGTTACTTGAGGGTGACCGGCACACGCACCTTCAACCATACGTTTTTGAGTTAACATTTAAAAACAGGTACAAAATGCTATCACCGAAACTAATATTACAAAGAGATTTTTTTGTATGTTCGTTTTTAACGCGTTCACGCTAAAACGGCTGAACGGACTTGGATGAAATTTCGCATTTTCGGAAAATTAAAAATTCTAAATTTCGGATTTAGATTTGAATTAAGTATAGCCTTAGGTCATAGTATATTGTATCCTGATATTCCCCACAGGATCGAGACTTATGCAGGTGAAACCGCGAGGTGTAGCTAGTTGAATATAAAACAGTAAACAAAAAAAAAACTCGATTGTCTGAATCAAAACAACAATACATCCACTGAGCCTCAATTGTTATACGTACGATATTTTGAGCACAAGTCGCACGGAAATCGCCGTATCTTTGCACACACGAGCGACCAATGACAAAGTAATGACAGACAGGATTCTCTTTTCACTCAATCGGCTTCCCTCCAAACATTTTAATTTTATTTATTCTATCTTTTAAATGCAATTTCTTCCCGTTGATGCCTCCACAAAGATTTTGTTTTAGATTACGTAGACGATAAGTCAAACGAAAAAGGCATTCTTTGCTTAATTGAATTTCGTTTCTGTTCCTCGAATAATTTCGAATGGCGCCAAAAGTCGTAACTGTTTTTGGACAGAATACGGCGTTTGTGACAACCTCCTAATTGCTGTCTATTCAACATTATTTTGGACACTTTTAAAGGCATTAAATCTAACTACACAAATTAAATAAATTGCTAGAAATAACACAATTTTTTTATGACCTACAATCATATAATACAGCTAGCTTCTGCCCGCGACTTTTCCAGTTCCCCAGACCCACACCGTCGCATCGCATCGCATCGCATCGCCTGCCCGAACTACTACTCCGTTTTCGATTGGCGTTCTTTCTGACTTTTTTTCTTTTTCTCAGCCCCTAAGGGTCCTAGCATGATGTTAAATAGAATGCCTTCCTAAAGAATTGGGCTATCAAAAGCAAAAAGAGTTTTTCAAATCCGACTGGTACTTCCAGGGTGCTTACTCTCGAATAAAATTCCGATAGATCGACATTGGTCAAACGTCAGTTCGTTGAGTTAAACGTTAGGGATTGGCTAGACTCAGTGAGTCCAGCCAATCGCTGACGTTTGACTGACAATTCCAATGTCGATCTATCGGAATTATAATCGAGAGTAAGCACCCAGGGATTAGCGCGTTCAACAAACAAAACAACAAACAAACCTTTCAGCTTTATTATTAGCATAGATAATCTGCCTGAAAATATTCCAACACGCCAACGTGTTCCCAAAATTGTTTTTACATAATACACGCGTCGTAAGTCATAATCTCTCAATTTTCGCCCTTGTTACGGCGAAAATTGGAGCAATATAATTTAAAACTAATCATACAACATTCCATGCACCCTCTTAGTTTTCATCGAGGGGGTGGGTACGGTTGAAAAGCTAGCGCACATAATGAAATCTCGTCAAATAAGTAGAGTGAGCGAAATAAACGTGGTTAGGAGACACGCTGAGGTGAACAATACGAGTTTATATGACGGAATCGCTGTTTGCTCTATAATTTCAAAAGCCGTGGCCTTCCTGAACGCAGCCGTGAAGTATGTTGTGAGTAGGGATGTTTTCAACAACCGAGTTACGACTGTGGGTGCTCTGTAAAAGAAACTCGCGGTGAAGTTTTTAGACAGAAAAAGTCGTGTCCCTTGTTTTGTAATGCTGATTTTTTTGAGCTGAAAATGTTTGTATGCAGTTTGTTGTATGCATTCGCTGTTTTAGACTCTTCAACTTAGGCTCTCATTCTCTTTGCGCGGAATTTGTCCGAAAATTGTTTTGTTTGTACAGACGCCAGCACATCAAGCTACCCGAAACTGGCAAATTCAACTTTAAACAGCAATAAAGTTGAAAATCTATTAAAGAAAAGTGACAGATTGTAGTAGCTTGATGTGCTGGCGTCTGTACTTAAACCGTCGAACGTTTAGATATAATGTTGTTACTTGTGTCACTCATCAAATTATTTGGGCTCAGTTGTTGATTTTCACTTTCACTTTAAACTACATAACATCACGCCTCTTATCCCCGAAGGACCAAAAACCCACATAACCCGCCCCCTAGGCTCGCCAGCCTGTTGCCATCAACCGGGCACAAATTCAAACTAAGGGCTGTTACTGAGAAATTTTTGATGGAAAAAAACCCAATAACACTTTGCTCCTGTTCAGGAGTAGCGCTTGCGACCTCTAGACCAACGAAGCAGTCTCCATATCAGTCCCATTAAACAGTCTATTCCCTTATTAGCTTGAAGTTTCTAAAAATAGACATAAAAAAATTCTATAATAAGCGCAAATTATACAACTAGTACAATTTGTTTGCCAGAGGAAGTCGTACAAATTAAACAAACGATATAACGGCCGCCGGGGCGCGTTAACGAGTTTTGACAAATTTTCTAACTAGCAACATAATAAAGAGAAAATTAGTCCCGCCGACGCAATTGCCAGCTGCGAAAACTATTTTACTTGGCGAGTTGAGAAGAAAATCTTTGGGTTTTAACTGTTTTCCGTCGTAAATGGGAGCCGATGGAAGGAACGGGGTGTTGCCAATGTGTTTTTGTTTTAATGTGGCGTAAAGTAGTCCTTAGCAAGGCGCTAGAAGTACGTACAAAATTATAATATCACACTAATATTATAAAGGCGAAAGTTTGTGAGTGTATTTGTATGTTACTTCTTCACGCAAAAACTACTAAACGGATTTGGATGAAATTTGGCACACAGATGGTTTATAATGAGTATTAACACATAGAATACTTTTTATCCCGATATTCCCATGGGATCGAAGCTTAAGCCATTGAAACCGCGGGGCGCAGCTAGTTTGAAGATATCCCTAATCCCAAGATACAGACGAACTGTCTAGTTTGGGGCTCACTAGGTAATACTATATTGTAACCTAGGCTGTAGGTAATATTTTAAGTTACTCATGTCGTCTTAACTTGCTGTTAAGCAGTGAACCTGCTTATTGTATTACTTGGACAATAAATATTTTCTATTTCTATTTTCTATTTTCAACAAAAAGCTATCATCATCATCGTCGTTGGCGGCCTTGTGCCACCCACTGCTGAGTATAAGCCTCCTGTCTTTTGTGCCACGCTTCCCTGGTCTGTGCGAGTCTCATCCAGATCTTCTACAAAGCTGTTCGTCAGTCTGACTATTTTTTTTATTCACCTGTCTACTGCTCCAGACATAACCTCTACTCCTTCAATCCCTTAGAATCAATTATGTTATTTAAACATTAACAACTTGGAGCAACTGCCTATCTAACGATAGGCAGTTGCTCCATGGAAAATACTGGTATTCAGCTCCGGTTAGACTGGAAACCGACCCCGACTTAGTTGGGAAAATGCTAGTCAGATTGATTTTGAATGTTGATATAATGATGCTGTTCAATTTCTTCTTCTTTAACTGTACAGAGTAGAGGAGTCTCTTGTAGTTCAGACTCTTGCTTGACCCGGAATTCTATAAACCTAGATGTTCTACTGTTAATTCGACAGCTACTCGAGACTTAGGGCTAGATGTCATGCTGGCCAGCTAATCTCACAATAGTAACGGTAACACGTCGTCGTTTTCACTGTTTACAAGATTTTTTTTTTTTTAAGGATGGGAACTGTTTACATGCTAATAAACACTTATGTCGGTTTTCCATTTCGCGTAGTCGTGAGGTCGACGGTGTTTGTCTTGTAGAGCCTATGTGCTGGTTGTGGAGTATAGTTTATGCTCAGCGAGGTTGGGTGAAAACTCTTTAGCACTTCTTTGAGTAGAGCATTTGTATTGCTTAGAGAAATCAAATCAAATTATTCATTACCTTTGCCTGTCTGCAACTTCGTCTGCGTGACACAAAATATATCCTATAGCTGTGCCCCGTAGAATGGCCCGTGGCTAAATAATAACAGCCGCACAGGTCGATCGGTCAGGTTAAGCTACGCTTGCCGCGCTTGGTCTGTGGATGGGTGATCATCTCAACATATCGAGACCCCTCCGTGCCTCGAAAAGCACATTAAGCCGTTGGTCCCGGCTGTCATTCGTGGATCTTTGACAGTCGTTACGGGTAGTCAGAAGCCCGAAAGTCTGACAACCAATCTTACCAAGGGGTATCGTATTACCCAGTAACTGGGTTGTGGAGATCAGATAGGCAGTCGCTCCATGTAAAATACTGGTATTCAGCTGCACCCGGTTAGACTGGAAGCCGACCCCAACATAGTTGGGAAAAGGCTAGAGAGATGATGAGCTGCGCCCCGTTACTTCGCTTTCGCTTTGCGTTCTTTCTGCATTATTTTTCTTTTTGCTCGTCTACTAAGGGTCGTAGTGTGGTGCAAAAATATTTTTCAAATCTAAAGGTAGTTCCAGAGATTAGCGCTTTCAAACAAGCAAACTCTTCAGCTATAAAAAAAGAATGACATGAATGTTTTTTTTTAATAGATTTTTTTCTCAATATCCCCGCAACCCTTCTTTTTTTTAACGGCACCTACTCACTATTTGACCTTCCACAAATCAATTACATAGTGATACATTATTCTCAGTTAGACTGATTGTAAGACTTTCGGACTTCCACCTACCTAAAAAGACCACTCATTCACATCATGGAGATAAGAGCAGCTCATCAATCAACCAGAGCAACCGACCTACCACCAGTTATTTAACGATCCATCCCAGTATTCAAGCCCTTACGATCCATCCCTTATTTCGTTGCCACTCATATTTATTTGGACAAAAAAAGACGCTCTTTTATATTTAAAAACAACAAGCTCTCCGAATTATTCTGGCTTTTTAATGTATCTCATTAAGCCAAGTGCAAAAGGTAATTGTTTTCAATGGCACTGCACTGTACATAAATTGAAACGCGAAACAAACTAACTAAAGCTACAAAATGTTGGTAGAGTGGCCGGCTCAAAGATATACCGAGAGGAAAAAGACCCAGACAGGCGCTTTACTTTGTGTAAATTATTTCATCAACACTACATTCAAAACGGTAAAGGAAAACATCGTGAGGAAACCGGCATGCCCTAGAACCAAAAAAGGCGAAGACATGTGACATCTACCAACCCGCACTGGGCCTGCGTGGTAGATTACTCTCTATTATCTATTTATTTTTGTACCTGCCCGTGACATCACAGCGGGCCCTATCAGAATACCAGCGCTGCGACATTTATTTTTTAATGTTGTAGCATCATGCTGAGATAGGAGCCTTTTGGCCTCGTATAGGACTTTCTGTTAAATTTTTTATTTTTGTTACCTTTTTATATAATTTGTTTTATTTTTTACTGCGTTTAGTTTGGTTTGTGATCCTTCTGCACGAGTCGCATATTCTTTGTTTCTTTATTACAACCCACTCCCTCTCGAAGTGAAGAGGCCTATGTCCCAGCAGTGGGAACATTATAGATTGATTAAACTATTTTAAAAATATTGTTCAGCGTCCTTTTTATCTACTAAAATATGCAGAGCATCTCCATCTAGTTGTTGGGCCAGTATTTTTTTAATCACTTCATCTAGCCTTTTCCGGAGTCGGTTTTTAGTATCTCCGGGTGCAGCTGAATACTAGTATTTTACATGGAACGACTGCCTATCTGTCCTCCATAACCCAGTTACTGGGTAACACGTCTTACCAAGGGATATGGTACGACTGGTTATCAGACTTTTGGGCTTCTGACCACCCGTAACGACTGTCAAAAATCTACGAGATTTTGCTTATTGTATAACATGATACATCATTTGAAGATTTCAATATCACCTTCATATAAAATTCTCTTTGCCTGACACAACATGTAGTGTGCATATAATTGCACGCGAGTGTACCTACTCTCGGCGGCGCGCGGCGTCGCAAACACTGCTAATTTGTATAAATCTCCAAACAGGACCGGAAACCACTAATTGAATGATTCTTAAAACAGTCCCAACTTTGGCGATTCAGCTCGTAAAACTGGTGAGATCTAGTAAGTGATGTAAATAATTAGCTTACATTTTACTGTAAAGTTTTGCTAGCATTAAATTGGGTTTTGGGATTTTAACATTGCGATTGCGATGATTTTCATGTTTTGATTCAATCAACCAATTTACCTGTCGTCTTTGCTGAACAAAATCAAAACAAGGCTTATATTTAGACCGAGGTTTAAACCATTGAGCCATATTAAAATTGCAAAACTATAATCTAACAAAAAACTAACGTTAAACCCGAGTCTAAGTTATCAATTTACGTTTTCCGGAATAAAGTTCAAAATACAATAACGGGCTCGAAGGTTTAGGCTAGGTGTAAATTTAGAACCCGTTTTGCAATAAGACGTAATGCGTCATCCAAGTTGCACCACATTGATGTCACACCTACTGTAATTTACACTAAGCTGAGCTCCTCAAGGTTGTTGTTAATGTTCCTACAGTTGCCACAAAACTACGACATTGAATAAATCGACACAAAATGTTGAAAGCCGAAACGGAAAGTGCTAAAAAAATAATTCAACACAAAAGATATTTCACCTTGACTTATCTCGCAATGACATAAGCACACAAAGTGGAGGATCGGTGTCAAAAGATAATACACACGCGGTCATAACTAAGGATGTTCCTTTGACCGACATACAATACTGATACCGAAATCGCGGATAATCCGGTAGTTTTTCACATCAATACCTATGCTTTATATCCGACAATTTGCTAGTGAGGTTTAAACGGATGTGATTTCCATTGTTTGTTGCGAATATCGCGTCCATTTCACTAAATAATTACACATGATTGATTTTGTTTTGATGTCTGGTTAAAGTAAATTGATGTGGAAGTTTAAAAATTTGCTTTCATCTGATTTACTGAAATTCCGATACGTTTTGGAAATAGGGTTGGCTTTAATTTAGTGTACCTACATTATTTCATAGTTCGAAATTAGCTTAACATGTCAAAAGTTCATAAATACATTGTTTCATAGTTACAAATTAGCATAACATGTCAGATCTTCATTGAGTATAATGTCAACGCTCATCTCTATGAGAAAACGCTCAATTTTCACGGATATTAAGATGATGTTAGCACAATTAAACTTTTTTTGTCTTACTTACTTGATATTTGTACGCCATTAACGGCAAAACATACAGATCCCTGTACCTATTATATTTATAACACCTATTTTTACACTTATGATTATAAAAAAAAACTAAAAATAAAACTTTGACTTTAAAACTAGCTATCGAACCTTCTTCGGCGCGCACACAACAACTTACCAAAGTTTCATCACAATCGAAAAGTCGAAATCGAAGACGAGCAATTTTCGAGTTTTTGCGAGACTAACGCACGGCAATTGATTTTTGTAAATATAGATGACACAGACAAAATGGTTAAACATCTTAATTTTGACACTGAAAGTTAAAAATCCGTCGTCCTCAAGTTCCGACGTCTCAACAGAAATCCGTGCTCACTAAAAGACGTGCTGGTAACAACACTAGCTCATAACTCGCAACTTAACGACTCCGTACGTGGCAACAGGCATACGCACTTTGAAGGGCCTGATTTACGAGCTTGGCGAGGATAATAGCTAGTAAAGTAGCCTAGACTAGCGGAATGTTGATAGTGTGGTCCCGGGTTGGCGCGGCCTTTAAGTGAGAACGCGGCCAATTAAGTTCGGATAGGGTAGCGGTGTAAAAATTAGGTTTCAATTGTGGCCTGCAAGTTAGGGGTTTATTTATTAACGATGATTACAGTTAATTAAGTGCCGTTCAAACGTCAAAAATGTATGGTTACAATCGAACTGTCATAATAATGAAAGCCATTGCTTCTGTTAGTGTGTTACGCAATTACCAGCAGTTTTCAGCAAACTTTTCGTCAATAATTTCCAAACGAGTTTAATCATACGGCTTCTTAGCTATTTATCTCTGGATACCTACCACGAGCTCTTCACACGATGCACTTTAGGACCTAAACTGAACTGTTCTTCTAATTCGTACCATGACGTCAGTTTAACGATTCAATTTAGGCCGTGCCATCTGGATACCTACCACGAGCTCTTAACGCTCATTCACTTTCAACGATCCAAATGCCGCTGAGCGTATTGGACGTCATGGTACGACTGTGAGCGATGCAGTTTAAGAACCTAAACTGAAATGTCTTGCTTTTGAATCGTTTTTAAATAGATCATGGTAGGCCTCTTGATTCTCTTATTACATTCTCCAATTCAATTATTAGGTATAATAAATCCCGGCTTTAGAAATTGTGTAATAAAATGTTAATAGAGAATTAGAATGAGTACAATTCAGTACAACCACGTCAGGAGTTGAGCTCGGAATACCTGTTTGTTATTCATTATTGTACAGACGCCAGCACATCAAGCTACTACAATCTGTCAAATTTCTTTGATAGATTTTCAACTTCATCGCTAAAGCGTAAGGTTAAAAGTTGATTGGGAAAATTTGACAGTTTCGAGTAGGTTGATGTGCTGGCGTAAGAACCGTTCTCTTAATAATTTATAATAATTACTTATTATCATAATTATTATTGTGAAACTTGCATCTGGCTGTGGTTTTCATCATGTCAATAAAATTTATGTTTAAATGATGAAATTAATAAATAATTATTAAGGTCTGATTAATGTTCATATATTTCATAACTAGCAGCGCCCCGCGGTTTCATCCGCATATATTTTGATCCCGTGGGAATATCCGGATACAAATCCTATGTGTTAATCCTGGTTATAAACTATATGTGTGCCAAATTTCGTCTAAATCCGTTCAGTAGTTTTTGCGTGAAAGAGCAACAAACATCCATCCATCCTCACAAACTTTGCGTTTATAATATTAGTAGGATTAGTAGGATAGTAGTATAGGAAGCAGGATGTGAAAGGACCTGTAAATACGAAGAAATTTAATTATAAAGAACTTTATGGAAGGAACTTAAATTAGAAGAAAAATAAGCTCTTCTATACAAAATGTTGATACTTAGGTACATATAAATTCTATTATTCAGCCAAAATGTAAAGTTGCTGATTTTTCTTTTTTTTTTTTCGATGGCACCTTGTATATTCTTTGTAAAGGCTCCCCGCAGACTGGCGGGACCCGACACTAATAGAGAACAATTTCTATGGAAACTTCATTGAAACTGTTCGACCAGAATCGCGTCGAACCGTCGCGTCGCGCCTGCCTGCCTTAACTCATTAATTCATCTATACTTACACATACCTACATTATATCTACCCACCGTTAGATAAGTCACCTTATATTAATACCTATTGCAACTCTACAAAACAACAAGTCTTAGTACCTAGTAACGATGTTCCAACTAATCGAGTCATCAAATATTCAAGGTCAAACTTAATTATGTAGAAAAACAATAAACTGTAACACTTTAGAACTAGTCAACTGACAATTTAAACGTCCATTAAACTTGTATGTTCATTGTAAGGACGTCCTCAGGTCTAAGTGGATACCATTACTCATATTAACATACGGCTTACAAGATTTTTTAAAGTCATTTGAAGGTTTTTTTTTTGTTAAATGAGTAGTTATGTAAAGAAATTCTTGGAAAACTACGTAAAATAGCAAGACGCCTGTAGGTATGCCCCGAAGAGCTAGGCAGAGATTTAACTATTGTGCACCCACATTTCGCCAGTTATTAAGTCCCATTCAATAGAGGGTGAGCCCATTGATAACAACCAGGCACAAATCCAGACTCCAGGCTGCTACTGAAAAATTTCAGATGGAAAAACCTGCAGATATAGGTATATAGACAGACCTAGATAACGCAAGTATCACGATCTGTATGTAAACCAAGCGTGGCATTTTTTTAAACAATAAAACCTATTGATGATTCAAGTGTTTGAGTCTGAGAGTCATCACTTACCTATACTCCGACTTTTAATTAGCTGCAGTAAAATGACACTTCTTAATAACTCATTTCGGACTGCATTTAGAGATATGCATGTCAAATAATTTTCGTTTGTTACACTATTCTGTACTAGAAAAACATGGTTTTGTTGATGGCCGCGAAAAAACAAAAAGACGCAAATTTTAATCATTTAAGTTACACATAAGCTGTCGTTTTACTGCAGCTAATTAAAAGTCCGACTATAATGCTACCGAGCCGTCGATGGTAGCCACAGCAGCCCTTAACTGTTAGGAGTTAGGAGATACGGCAATATGTCGACAGAAACTACTTAGCAGTTCTTGGATAGACGTGGACTTGAAAACAATCGTCTTCATCATTCCATTTCTCGTAATGATGTAACGGGACGAACATGTCCCGCATCTGATGATGGTAAGGGCTTGTAATTGTCGAAAGAGCTTGTAATAGGCCTAATTGAATAAAAGTATTTGACTTTCACTTATCATCAACAAAACACTACAAAGTGAAAAATAACTTTAATTTCAGAAGTCGGTGTCAAAAAACGAAATGCAGAACCAACGACGACACCGACTTCTGAAATTAAAGTTATTTTTCACTTTGTAGTGTTTTGTTGGAAGTCGGTTGTTTTTTTTGTAAAAAAGTTTTTTATTTCATTGTTTCAAGTTTGTACACTAGGCCGCTGTTGACAGCGATTTAAATCGGCATTTTTTGAGGTTTGTAGTGTTTATAAACATAATGTATCATCAAAAAGGAAAACATAGGGATATACAAGTACTTAATATTTATTATTCTGTAGAAAATCATTGCTTTATGGTCATTAACCAGAAAGAAAACAGACGAGAGCGTTTCTATGGAGAAACGACCACCCGCGTTTCCTCTTAACTAGTTAAAGATAGACTTCTTCTTCTTTTTGCGTCGATGGCAAAAGTAAATATACTTTGTTATGTTAAATGAGTTGAGCCTAGTAGATCGCCACGCCAATCGCGGCATTAATGGCAAAGTTATACTGAAACAATACATTGCTTTAAGGAATATGTCGTAACCGGATATCCAAAACACACACGACATGACACCCCCCGGAAATCGTACGTTCTTATCTCAAGCTGAACCTTTTGATTTATTTCCCTAAAAGTCGTAAACGCCAAAGAATCTACCGTACGACTATAAACACGAACCTCGGTCATCGCAGGTACTGGGACTCTTCCCCCCCTCTCAGTCAAGAGGTTATGTAAATTGTTTAACGAAGGATGCCGTTACCGGCTCGATGGCGCACTTAGAACATTAACATTTTAAAGCCTTATTTGCTCTAAGTACACAATTACTTGTGCATTTAAACAGATTACACTCTGCTTAAAGATTCACTTTAAATTATTCTAATTAGTTTGACTCTGTCCTTCTGCTGGAGTTTGTTTCAATTGTGAATAGTTCTTGTTTTGTCTTCTTTAGCTTGGCGTTCGTCTGAGAGTGCTCGTAGGGAAAACTGTGAGGGCACGATTAGTGAGCAAGCTCAGTTCAAATATTATCCTAGCATAAAATTTACATTTTGCGTTAGTTTTGCAACATCTTTTCGATTAAAAATAGGTAACGGGTGTATACAACTCTACATACATTCCCCAAAAGATTTGTTAAGCAATGAAGCACTTTGACCCCTTACTAATAAACGTTGTATAGAGTCTGTACAGTTACACAACGCTTTGTTTCTTCTTTCGAAAGTCAGATTACTGAAGACTGAAAGAGAGAAATCGGTAACTATTAATCTGATATAATACGAGTATGTAACAGACGCACATGCGGTGACTGTCCTTATACAGGCTGGCAGGGACATCGCCGCGCAAACTGTAACCATGAATTTAGCACATGAAATCTACTGTTTCATAGAAATGAATAAAAATAAAAATAAAATTTTTTCATTATTTCAAGACTTCTAATTACCATTAAGTATGCTCATGCCGCCTGTGATACAGGTTTATCCTAGTACCTGCAGGCATGTAACAATACCTTTTTAAATATTTTTTAAAACTTTATGTAATAATTTTATACCCAATTTAAATACCTACTGAATAAAACATTTATTTATTTTATTTTTATTTTTATTTTGAATACCTACGCGGTTAAAATGCATGGAACAGCATTTTTTTTTTAATAACTTACGATCGCGTCGATGTCATGCCAGTCTGTGTACGAGTAGGTATAATACTCAAAGCATTTCGCAACTGAACCGAATATTATTACCCACGACGATTTCATACAACCTGTCGTAAAATAATTCTCGTGTATATTAATATTAAATTCAAACACACATTGAATGGGGTGGTTGAAAGCGCCGGGTATTAAGAGAAACACGTGGCATTACCAACGGAGCTTACACACGTTCGTCCTGCAATACTGCGAAACTGAAAATTTGGTTTATGATTTATTTTTTATATCAATGTGAGAAGATGTTGTGTTAATCATCATTTCAGTGGCAAAAACTACATCCTGCTTAAATCTCATTGCGCAACAATAATGCTAAAAGTCTGAAATCATTAGTATATCCTGATCTTTGTGGCGAACCAAACTGATTATTCTATGGTTCCCACTGTTAGATATAAAGTGACAACACTACTTTGGTCTAGAGCGGTATGTCTATGGTCCACGGGAAGAAACTAGTTAGATTTATGATTTTGAATATGAAAGTAAAACTTATTAACTAGACTGTGTGAATAACTAACAAGATTCCTATCATGTGTTTTGTAAAAATAATATTCTTTCGCTGTCACTTGTAAACTGTGCTATGATACAAATAAACATCTATTACAATTAGACCGAGTTTCATTCAAGTAAACCTTATCGCACCTAAATCTTCCTAAAAACATAAATTACATAACAACATAAAAGGTATTTTCTGACAACTGAGAACCTTTACAATACATTACAGTTAAAAAGGAATTTAAAATTCCACCAAGTTCAGTTGGGGTGCGCCGCGCCGCACTCAATCTTCCTCTACCAAAATCGACTTGGCATCAAAAATGTATGGTTACGAGGTATTGCATTATCGCCGACGATTGCGCAATTCCCAGTTTCGTTTTCTCGCACAATTTTCATGCTAATCTTGGTACAAGCGCGCTGATTTCGCTGGCATGAAATATTTGTAACCTGAATTAGGGTGTTTTTTTACTGTAACATATGTGTGGTGGAATTTCTCGCTTAGCTCCCTTAAAAATTTCATTGTTCTTTTTTTTTTTGTGGCAAAATTTCCCTGATAAATTGACAGAAGTAGTCGATTTCGAATGTCGAGGGTACTAAAATACGAAGTCGGATACTGCAAAAACAATGAGCATTAAAAACAAGACGATCCTAGTAAAAGTGACGTAAATAACTAAGTTCAAGTTGTGAAAGTACAGAAAAATAAAACATTTTCTGTGGCATTCCTTACCAAAGTCCAGTACCTCGTTCATCCCTCGCTCATTTCGCACTACAAGCTGAACAGTCTCGGTGCCTTTTCAATTTCGCCTATCGCAGCCTCACTGGGGGATTGAGAGGCTCCCGAATGTTGGATTTTACGCGTAATACTCCCCCACACCGTGCATTGTGTATCGCACTCCTTTGACGTAGAACATTTTACGTCTGTCTGTGTAAACGTTAACGTGTGTTTGCAGTTTTTAATCGTGGTTACTTGCGGCCTCATTTTTATGCTAATTTTGATAGGTGCATAGGATTTTGAGTCCACAGTAGTGGGTAGTTTTAACTGGTTTTTCACGATTAGCCTTTTTTTTGGTCGTCGCCTCTACTGTTTTCACAAAGCCTTTCTGCTTTTGGGAATTGTGCCGGTATTTTGTTACGGATAAGCTCTCCCTTTTCCCGTGGGTGTCGTTAGAAGTAGTAAGTAATGGATTAGGTCAGGTGTAGACCGCCCTCGCGCCGGTGCCCGATCACTGATCCGCTTAGTAAGCTCGGCTTATGGTTTATCTCTGCGTAATCGTTTGTTGGGATCGTTTTATGGCGTAAAACTAATTTTTAGATTAAAACATGGATTCGACTGAGTTTAGGTACCGTTTCGCAGTTTTCACTACTACCCCTTTTGAAGACGTCATAATCTCGTACGCAGCTTCAGAAATGCGACGAGACCGCGACATCCACAACACGTTAGTAAATAGTGAAACGTTAAATCTAGGTCAGGATCCCGTCGCCGCCTCCCCCGCCCACACACTTGTCAGAACCTCGAAGATTTAAAGCATCAAAAATTCGTATGCACCGAAACGGAACATGCTTTATGACCGACGCCGTTCGGGGTCGAAAGTCGTAAATTTCCCAGTTAACCCCGCGGCCGCCGAGCTTCGGGGGTTCACAGAGTACATATTTCAGGATCACGCCTGGATTTCTGACGATACTCTTGTGTACAACAATGCACTTCGATATTGTGCGATGCAAATTCGTACGTGATACGCGTCCGACAAGAGAGATTTTGTTCGTTTAGTTTCCATTGCTCTTTTTGGTTTGCTTGAGTTCGTTTGGTGTGAGAATAACACGTCGATTTAAGGCTACCTTTGATATGGCCTTAGCAGAAGTGTACTGGACTGACGAGCGTTTATGCCTAAACACACTATCCCGAAGGAACGCGACCGAAGTTCGGCATGATTACGCCTGCAATGCTATTTAACGCAACGTAATTTCGGCATAATGTGTCGTCAGTAATTCAAATAGCATTGCAAGCGTAATCATACCGAACTTCGGTCGCGTACTTTCGGCATAGTGTGTTTAGACACTTTCGATGTGACTGAAATCGGCTATCGACAAAAGACTCCTAAATTCCTTAGCGCGCTTCGCCGTTGATCGCCTTTCCCATCTATTATGAATGCTAAGCCCAATGTATCGTTGAATGTGCAAAGGAAACATGCTTCCTCTGTTACATAAACATATCATTTGGTAATGGTCTCCGTGATAATAGCAGAACATTATTTAGCACTTAATGTGTGTCGTCACTGAATAGGCAATTTTTAACAGATTAAGGTTAAACGTTCTTTTAGTAACGTGTGTATTTTTTTTATGGATTTCTACAGGTTTATTTGAGCTTTTGGAAATGAAGTTTCGATGATTTAAGCCGGATTCATATTTCTATGTACTGTCGTGTCGTGACGCCTTCTGACGCAGTGTTAGCCAATCAAAACACTTGATGTAGTCCTGAACTGATTCGTTTGATTGGTGTATCCCGAGTCACATGACGACACAGTAATTTGTCTGTGGCTTTATTTTACTTTCATACAACGCCATGTAACGCCTGGTAACACATAATACTGTTATTTGCTCTGTTAGAACTTTACAGGCTCGCCACAGGATAGATAGAATAGATGGACAGGATAGATGTAACTAAACCACTCGGTGTCGAATTACGTGCAATTTAGGCTTACACTCAAAGGACCACCTCATCTGTCTAAATACCTGGCGATCAGTTGATCCTTTCGAGCATACTGCTTTTAGAATAGCTATATCATCATATTACTAATATTATACCTCTCTTTGCCAACAGAACGCAAGCTATTCGTGGGCATGTTAAACAAAAAGCTGTCTGAAAACGACGTGCGGTCACTGTTCGCTGGTCACGGCGCGATTGAAGAGTGCACCGTACTGCGCGACGCACAGGGCCAGAGCAAGGGCTGTGCTTTCGTCACCTTCGTGTCGAAACAGGCGGCCATTGCTGCTATTAAGGTAAATATACCAGGGTGTTATAAGTTCTAGGAGATGATAGGAATGATGATTGAAGAGTGCACCGTGCTGCGCGGAGTTCAGGGCTAGACCAAGGGGTTCGATAACTTAGTGCCAAAGCAGGCTGGCATTGCTGCTATCAAGGGAAATGTACCAGGCTGTCATTAGTCCTAGGAAATGGTAGAATGACGATTGAAGAGTGCACTATGTTCAGGTATAGAACAATAAATGCAAGGAGACGGTAACCTTAGTGTGTAAACAGGCTGTAATTACTGCTATTCGGGTAAATGTACCAGGGTGTCTGAAGATTTAGGAGCTCTAAGCATATGAGGAGTTTTGAAAATCGCATATGGCTCAAGGCCTATATTATGTTTTTTGCATGAGACTTGGGACGAAAAGCACAAGTAAATAGTGACTCACAGGATGATGTAAAAATGCATAATGAATGTTACGCCATTGTACAGACGCCAGCACATCAAGGTACTACAATCTGTCAAATTTCTTTGATAGATTTTCAACTTTATTGCTAAAGCATATTATGGTTCAAGGTTGATTGGGGAAAATTGAGTTTCGGGTAGCTTGGATGTGCTGGCTGGCGTCTGTACACAGATCTTCTTAATGACGTCATTTTATTATATAGTATTCATCAATTCACCTAACATGGTGATGATAAGCAATATCTTTTCCCGAAGTTTATAAAATAAGTGGTATATTTATTGCATATGTTTTTATTATTATTACTACGCTGAGTCTTCCATGCAGACTTTAATTTTGTATTTTTAATTGGGAAAAGTAGATTAAAATTCCTACAGATTACTCTTTAATCCGTCAGTCCTGGAGAGAGACATGTTTGGCATTCTCGTAAATTAAAATAGCAAGCAGTCGAATATTTGAATATGTAACGAAAGCCTCTTTCATTTGTGACATCGATGCAAACCTGTATTATTGGCATGTTCATTGCGACTGTATCTACTGGAAATACAAAATAGATTAATGTTGAGTCTAACAATATTAAGGACGCGTTTACGAATTGACGCGCTTCAATTTTAGGTATTGAGTCTTACTACTACACGTGCACGGCTCACACACACAGCGACATGCGCGAAGCGGCGAAATTATGAGTAAACTGACACGACTTGATACTTGAGCCTACTTTTATTTAATTTTTAGGCATGTATTTTTTTAAGCTTACTATGCGTTGTTGTCAAAAAGTTTGTACCGTGAAATGTTCATAAAAGTAGATACCATTTACTTACTTGATTGGTAAGCAAGTACATGCCAAAGTACCTATGTATTAACAATTTGCGCGACAAGCTTTTCGAAAACATATAATTTAAAAAAAGCTTATTTATATTCGTTTTATTTAGTATTTTTAACCGACTTCAAAAAAGGAGGAGGTTCTCAATTCGGATGCTTATACATATATTTTTTTTATGTAAGGGTGTTAGGTTAGATAACTCCGTCATAATAATATATAGACGGACTTGCAAAAATCTTTTTTTGTTCGAAAGAGGTTTAACTTTATTCCGAAATAGACCATTCCGGAATAAAGTGCTGAAGAGTTTCGGAGACAGACAACCGAAGGCTTCAATAAATGCCAGCAAATCAACCGCGATTGCTGCTATCGCATATGTATGCATTGTTTACGCAATCACACAATATAACATCACGCCTCCTGTACCCTCTAAAGGGGTACGCAGATGTGTTTAGTATACCACGGTACACCCTCATTTCTGTCAAAGTTGTTATTTTAGTACCTCTAATCTTGCAAGTAAATTCGGGCATAACTTTTTGTTTATGAATTGATTTAATAATTAACCGACTTCAAATAAGGAGTATTTTTTTTATGTATGTTCGGGCATAGCTCCGTCATATCTCTATAGACGGATTTGCAAATTCTCTCAAACAAAAGTTTATGAATTGATGTAATAATTAACCGACTTCAAAAAAGAATCAGTAATGATTTTTTATGTATGTTCGGGCATAGCTCCGTCATATCTCTATAGACGGATTTGCAAATTCTCTAATTTTTTAATGGATAAGGTATTTATTTATTTATTTAATACTTCAAACACAAAAATGTACAGACGCGGACTTAATGCCATAGGCATTTTCTACCAGTCAACCTTTGGGTGATGCAGAGACAAACAATGGTAGGTGCAATAATGAAAAATGAGGAATAAATATTTGGTATGCCTCAGGATAAGGTATACCTTTATAAGGTATAGCTTTATGAATTTTGCTTAAAGTAATTTAAATTTGTGTTGGGCAGGTACAAATAAAAAATGAAAAATAAAAATTGTTTTCCAAAAAAAAAACATCGGACTTTCAAAAAAAAAAACACTACAAAGTAAAAAATAACTTTTTGGAAGGTGCACCTTCAGGTCACTCCATCAAATCCGGAGGTAAGGTCTCAACATAACTAACAAAACGAGCCCAAACTCGGCACACCTAGCTCTTCTCGTCTATTAGTTCCAGTAGCAGTCTTCAAGTACACCTGCAGGTCACTCCATCTAGTCCGGAGGTAAGGTCTCAACATAACTAACAAAACGAGCCCAAACTCGGCACACCTAGCTCAGCTCGTCTATTAGTTCCAGTAGCAGTCTTTGAAGTACACCTGCAGGTCACTCCATCTAGTCCGGAGGTAAGGTCTCAACATAACTAACAAAACGAGCCCAAACTCGGCACACCTAGCTCTTCTCGTCTATTAGTTCCAGTAGCAGTCTTCTAAGTACACCTGCAGGTCACTCCATCTAGTCCGGAGGTAAGGTCTCAACATAACTAACAAAACGAGCCCAAACTCGGCACACCTAGCTCAGCTCGTCTATTAGTTCCAGTAGCAGTCTTCGAAGTACACCTGCAGGTCACTTCATCAAGTCCGGAGGTAAGGTCTCAACATAACTAACAAAACGAGCCCAAACTCGGCACACCTAGCTCAGCTCGTCTATTAGTTCCAGTAGCAGTCTTCGAAGTACACCTGCAGGTCACTCCATCTAGTCCGGAGGTAAGGTCTCAACATAACTAACAAGACGAGCCCAAACTCGGCACACCTAGCTCAGCTCGTCTTTTAGTTCCAGTAGCAGTCTTCGAAGTACACCTTCAGGTGACTCCATCATGACCGATACGAAATATGAATAATCCCTACTTACTTCTAAAAAAATAATATAAGACTGAATAAAATCTTTCATACGATAGTCATACAGAATGCGTGAAGTATCAAGTTTGGTATGTCAAATATTTTCTATCCGTACAGCGATCTTTTTCAGCACAAGCTGCTGCTTACAACCGACACAGAGTCCACCTACGACGGCGGCTGAGCGCAGACTAATATTTCATTACAAATTTTTGTGTAATAAAGCAAGACAGTGACCAGTAAAATAACCCTTAATACAGTGCATTAAGATTCACATGTTACAGCTAAATATGTGAAAAAATAGACTCGATTTTTATTTTTTTTCTGAGCCATTTGGTAACATTTTGATAGTTCTTTATACAATCATTTTGAGTTGAACATGTCTGCTTACATAAAATATTTTTAAATACATAAATTTATGTTAATAAATAGAAGAAAAATGTACCTAAAGTCATTACGATATCGTCAATTTTGTGTGAAGAGGCGACGGAAATAATTTTTTACAATATTATAAACCAAACTTTTCGAATAAAAATTTAGCCATATTTGAAGATGAAGGAGCAATCTATCTGTGGTAATTATTAGTTAGATTTGGTTTCGTATCATTTTCCCGCAAAATGTACCGAAAAACTGCTTATTTTTGTTAGATTCGTAAACGCCTCCTTAAGTGATAGGATTAACGTAAATGCAG
Source organism: Gortyna flavago (assembly GCA_963669345.1). Taxonomy (NCBI): domain Eukaryota; kingdom Metazoa; phylum Arthropoda; class Insecta; order Lepidoptera; family Noctuidae; genus Gortyna; species Gortyna flavago. Next base: position 17,265,768 of record OY770129.1, read on the forward strand.
TTAAGGATAGCACGAAATAGGGAAAATCTGATAGTTAGACGGCTAACAAAGATACGAACAAAATAATACTGGATAACTGTACAATTATCCTATTCAATAATTATCGAAATAATTCATCATTTTCTCAAATTAGTGCAACACTTATTTCCAGGCGTTACACCACAGTCAAACTATGGAGGGTTGTTCAGCACCACTGGTCGTGAAATTCGCTGATACGCAGAAAGAGAAGGAACAAAAGAAACTTCAAGCCATGCAGGCGAGCTTATGGGGGCTAACGGCACCCATAGCCCCAGCGACGTACCTCGCATCAGAGGCGGCGCTGTCGCCGGCAACGCAGCTGCAACTGTTGCAGCAACTGCAAGCTGTTGGGTTGCAACAACAACTGTTGCAAGGACAGGGGTCACAACTTTTGCAAGGTTAGTGTGTAATTTTTTTTGGATTCGGAACGTTTACAGATTTTTCTAGCATTGTTCTTGTTTAAATAATTAGCAGTTAAGGTTATGCGCTTTTTCGTTTGTAGTCGCTTTTTGAATTTTTATCTCCCCCCATTTTTATTTTTGGTGAGAACGAGTTCTACGAAATTCCTGAATGAATTTAGTATCAACGCAAATAATGAATCATAGTGTACGTTTATTATCTACAATTAAAAACAAGAAGATAATATTTAGAAAAGAATTAATCATAAGCTGACCTGTAAAACAATACATGAATTTCTCGGTCTTAATACACATTTCTCATATTTTTACGCTGTGCTCTGGGATTACCCCGTGAAACAGTAGGTATGTGAGAGAGTAGGTATAGGTCCCGCGAGAGAGTCAAATGATTAAATGTGTACACTGGCGTAATCTAATGCATCTAAACAAAATGTAACTATGACATCAACGTATTATTTAAAGAATAAACAAGACTGGTTTTAGTATATCAAGCAATGACGCAGTATTTTAATGATTCATTTAGTCAAATGAACACTGCTTAATTAGTGGAACACTCGTATTTATATGTTGTTTCCTTTCAACCTAATTTTACCTCATCCTTGGTGTTGCCTGTTGCGATAATTATGGGGTTACTAGCCTATAGCGTTAATTGGACTAAAAGTGTTAGAACATTCGTCTTTATTGGGTTTAATGCAACTAATGAAGGAAAACCTGATCCATTCATTCTTTTTGTTTTATGGGGATTTTCCCCATAAAACAATATTAAGTAAAGAGGTAAACATTTTACTAGAACTGTTAAAAAGTCGGTGTGAAAAATACAACCGAGTAATTATGTACTCTGTACCTAAACTCGGCAACACCACTCCCTGATCCCACCTAATTTGATTTTCTCCCATTTTATTTTTATTTACGCTACCCTTTTGTTTTTACTTAGGTGTTAACTATCAGGATATGGGTTTCAATGGTGCAGGCCTGAGTGGGGGCACCGTGAGCGGAGTGGGGTCCTTAGGTGGGGGTGCAGCTGACCAACTTGGGGGTCTTTTAGCTCCCGTGTCGGTGCAGAACTTAGCTGCGCTTGCAGCAATGACGCAGCCACCGGTAGTGTCGCAAGCCGCTCCGATCCAACAAGCCAGCGCGCCACAACAAGCCGCGCCACCATTGTGTAAGTTGTTCTTTTTTTGATTTGCATAGAGTGCCAGTTGATTTGTTTTTTTTTTATTTGTAGTCATCTGTCGCGGAGGTTTTAAGTTTGAACTTTAGTTTCATTAGGTAACTGTATGATAATTAATTAGTAATAAGATCAATCTGCTAATTATAATGACTTCTTTTTTGTCTTTCTTTTCTTTCTTTTTTTGTCTTGTCTTGAATTGATAGGTAATATAACGCTATAGCTAGCTATTGATAAACTATACCAAGAAAGTGGGTTACATAAATAAGATCATAAACATTTCTGTGTTACACGAACAATTTGTGTCCCATGCAATAATATCTGTCCTCTCTTTTTTCCCTTTAAATTTAAAACACTTGATGTATAAATCTTTTAGTTTAAAGATAAAGAAATAACATTAATCAATGTTTTAAATCAACTGGAATGTTGTCACAGACCTTAACCTGCCTGCCTTCTTGCTCATCCAAGTTTATAGGCAATGTTAAATTCTCAAGTTACTTAAATAAACATGATGCAGTTTACAGCTATTACATCAGCATCAAAAGTAACTATATTTAAAGGGATTGTAAAACTGTGATAAGTACAAGTATAAAATTTATATGTTGTACTCTTTATTATAAAGAGTAAAAAAAAAGAATACTCCCCGTATTGCCCGAATGCAAAATATTGATCGCCCCCATAATTATCAACTCTATACCCACCGTTGTCCAAATTCAAAATTGAAACCTTCAACCCAAATAAATGTTAAAAGAAAAAAAAACATATACGACCTTTTTGTCCGCAAACTTTCCTCTTTCAGGTTTCGTTTCGACTTAGTAAAAAAAAAGTTAATTAACGATGAACATTTTTCACACTTCAGGTCTTCTCGGGAAGACTAACATCACAGGTAACAATGCAATGAAATAAAAAGAAATATTGTGTGTTTTTTGACATGGAATGACATTTTTTAGCTTCGTAGATTTATGTGGTAAATGATAATTAACTAAGCCATTGGATTATGTTGTTTAATTTTGCAGCTAGTACACACGGCGACGCGTCAAGCTATTCATTTCCAGCTATAGCTGACCTTGCATTGTATAGATTTTTCGTACAATCAAAAGTCAGCTTATACTGGTTATTAGGTAAAGCTTGGTGTGTATATAGCCTTGCGTACGTTTTTCCAGGGAATCGTACAAATAATACTTATATTTAAATTTGAAAATATACGAAACCAGTGACTTTTTTTACAAACAATACCTACTTAATGTATTTTTTTTTAAATCGAAAACAATACAACACTGTCATAGGTCGTTTTTAAATTTCACACAGCAGCAACGTTCTAGCATTTGCATAAATTATACTTTCAATGAAGTTAAAATGTATAGGTTCGTATTGTTTTATCGACGAATACATACCTTGTAGCAGACTATTGTAAGATATGACAAGCAGACTGTTTGCCTGACAGCCAAGGCTGCAGACTTTGTTCCTACTATAATGGCTGAAGTACTTCATCTATCACATGAATCTAGTACTCGCCTGGTATGATTCTATGTTGGCATTGATATGGTAGAATGGTCTACCACCGCTTGCTTTGCATAGGCTATGTATGGATAAACCACGACGATTCGTGTCCAAGTAAAATACTTATGCTCGGTTCCTATAAACAAAAACGGATCGTTTTGCTTATGGTAGCATTTTTATTGCCAAACTGGGCTTATAAATAGATTCGTAAGCTAATTTTACCTTTGATAGCTACTTCCGTATGAAAGAGTCTACTATGCAAAGCTATATGAGGTATTTGCTTCATTATCGGTAAAAAGAATCTTAATTTTAACCAATAGCGGTCCGTGAATTATAGGAATCGGCCATTAGTCGCATTATCCTCCTATGGGAATTCTGTAACGTTATTTTTTGGTAATTTTTTTATGTTAAGTAGGTAAATTGCTATATTTATGACAACGTTTTTCTGTGATTGCGATTTTTTTATTAAAATAACGGCTATTTGTGCATTTGACACCATGAAACATTTATTTTATTCACATTACGTAGTCATGAAATTCAGCAATCGGAAATATCGTCGAATGCGTTGTAACTTTTTTAATACTGCTAAAAGCAACAGTTTTTATAATATGCCTTCGGTCAACCGTTAAAATCGCTGTCGGAATCATTAAATTTTTAACATGGGCGTAATATTTTACTCCTTGAAAACTTATCCCGTTTTAATACATGTAAATAGTGAAGTAAATAACTGCTACACAAAACAGTTTTCATGTAAAATTAACACTTTTGATTGTCTCTGCATGAGTGCTAAAAAAACTTAATTTTAATATTTATTTTTATGAAATTCGTGTTATGTTTAATAACGTTTTACTTTTTGTATTTTCTTTGTGTGTATGATTACTAATATTGTATGAAGGTCTCTATGGCATGCAGTGTTTGTGTGTAGTTTGACATCTTGTTTTTTTTACTTATTTGACAGTTTGGGCATCACGAGAATTATCTTTGCCTACACTTTTTTTCTGTATGGTAGTTTTTGGTACCTACTAATAACCCAACCATAAAAAATATGAATTTAAGCAACAAACTTCAACAAGGAAAATTTCAAAATCTGCAAAACAACAGTTTTACATAGTTAACGTGTAATGTTTTGACGTTTTCAACGCAAATCTTTACCAGTTTATGTTCAGAATAAATTTTGCTGCTCTTACATTACCGTTTATTATAAGTAGCTACGATTCAACCATTAAACTAACACGAACTCTTAGCTCGCGTAATTTAACGATGATTTACATTTTACAAGACATTAAGTATGCTTGTCTTTGGCAACTCCTTGGATATGGATAGAACATTTAAGAAAGCTTCATATTTCTATGGTTCTATTGAATGTTCGTTTGTCTTTTCATATCTTTGGGTTATTAGTTGTGGTTTGTTTTGTAGTTTTCTAAAACTCTCTTTTTTTTCTTGAAAAGTTGACGTTATTATAATGTAGACATTGTGTAGAACTGTAAATATGTCACTCTCTAAATAGAAATAAATGAGCCACGTTATATGATACCCACAGATGTCATTAATCACAAACCATCATCTAACTGATGATGTCAGTCAGCTAATGGTAGACACTTTCCTATGAAAATAGGACTTTGACAAAGAAAAATGCATTTGAAATTCACGAGAAATACCCATCGTACCAAAATGCAGACTTAAAAAAAAGTGAAATCAAAAACCGAACACTGAACCAAACACACTGTCATTTGAAATCTAAAGCGTCACATTCCGAATTAAAACTTCCCTGTCACAACTTTCCTTTATCGATTAATAAATTTAATTAAATATTCCAGGGTCAACAGCTGAGCCTCTAGGTTCGGCATACGCGGCACAATTTGGCACAGCATTCGCAGCAGCACCATTAGGATCCGTACTAGGCTCTGCTGCCGCCGCAGCCGCTGGAAAGCAGGTTGAAGGTACGGGTAATCTTTATTTTGCTGGTAAGTGTATAATAAGCCAGCATCTTTCAGGTGGCCTTAGGCCAGTTCCCGAGGGTATCGTAAAAGGCTACTGGGGTTGGTTCGAGAGGATGCAAAGCATCCATCTATAATGCCTGGTAAATGGCAACACCAAGGAGAGGCCGCGAATTGGGAGAGCCATGTCCAGCATTGAACATTTACATTAAATAAATCCTACATGTAAGAATCTTGCGTGAAAGGCAAAAAGAATCAACGACCGATGGTCTACCAGCTATCCACCAATATGGACGTACCTACATAAATTTTTGGACACGCGCCAAACTTTGGCTAATCGCCAATTTCCTGTTTCAACCGTTAAAATCGGTATATTGCATTGTTTTTTTTTTTTTATTATCTTTGCACTGGCTGATAACAAACCGATTAAAAACTGTGTCATTTTCTTCTATTGTGAAGAGAACTTACATTTGGAGAGTTCCAACTATAAATCGCCGAGGGGGGTCTCTAGTCAAATAGAGCTGTGAGGTTACCAAATGCCAGTAACGCATTCTCTTTCTTTTTCTAAATTACCGGATTCGTTATCACAGTATGGTTTAGTGCAGCCGGAGCCCCCTTGGTCGATTTTTACAACTTCTACAAGAAGAAATTGGGTGATCTATTCTCGATGGACACCAAACAGCTGTTTTAAAGTGAAATCGACAAATTAAAGTCAGTGTCCAGTTGTATTGTGAGTCACTGATTCTTATGCAAACAAAACTGAAACGAAAAGAAGAATGAATGTTTTTTGGCTCCAAATACTTTTCATGAAACTTTCCTGATACTCACTCACTAATGACTGTGGAGGAACTCGCTGTTTCCCAAGTTAGAACTCAGACAAAAGTGTCAAAGATCTTAATTTCCACTATTTCCCCTTTATAATCAGCCTATAATGTTCCCACTGCTGGAACAAAGGCCTCCTCTCTGTGAGAGGGAGTGGGCCAGTGCGGGTTGCTATGACGATTTCGAATTTTCGGTCCCGATTCTTTTTTTTCGAATTTCCCCTTTTTCGTTTGCTGTAACTGTACTTCTAACTGGATTTTGCCCAACAGGACCTGAAGGCGGGAACTTGTTCATATACCATCTGCCTCAGGAGTTCACCGACACGGACTTGGCGTCCACGTTCCTGCCGTTCGGCCACGTGATATCGGCCAAAGTGTTCATAGACAAACAGACGAACCTCTCAAAGTGCTTCGGCTTTGTCTCGTACGACAATGCTGCGTCCGCGCAGGCCGCCATACAGGCCATGAACGGTTTCCAAATAGGTACAAAGAGACTTAAAGTTCAACTGAAACGTTCTAAAGAACTCTCGAGACCGTATTAAATATTCCAGAACTCGTTCCTAGTGAATTTACAAAAAAAAGAGTAAAAACAAACTTTGCTAAGAGGTTGTAAGATTCCGAACGTTTGTTGTGATGTATCCGGTGCACTTGAACTGACTTAGTTTGTTAAGGTACGTTCGTAACGGTGGAGTCCACCTGCACAGTTGTTAACTAAATAAGATTAACGTTAAGGTTTGTGTCAAAGGATTTATCGTTTCCAAAGTATTCCCCAAATTGTTTATTATTATAATTATTTTTTTCTTAACATTTAAGTTTTAGTCACATTAAGCATAAGTTGAAGGATCGATACATTTCGCAGGCGCCAAAGAGCTGATAATTTTTGAATGAATATTATATCAACAGCAATATAACTGGCGAGCAAATTGTTTATTCATAAACAAAGATGTATTTTTCGTCATCCAAAGTGTCGGTCGGTGCTGAAGTACCGGGTACCGACTATAGTATTTGCTTATACACCGTTAAGTTCATTCGAACAATTAATTATTATTTGTTACAGTTTTTTTTTTCTTTTATTTTTATGTTACCAACTTCATAGTTAATTGTAAAATAATATAATTATTGTGGCCATTGTCAGTTTTGCAGTCAACCTTTTTTTCGTTTAAAATTTTAAGTGTTTAGATTAACGAAGTGATCTCAAAGTGATCAGTGTATTTATTATTTACAAATACTTGTTGTCAAATAGTGTACTTAACCTGGACCTGTGCGGACCGTGTCCGCGTCTCGTCCGCAAACTACCTTCATGACGAAAACATATTTCAAGTATTTCTCAAATGAATTACGCTGAATAATTTCAAATGAAAAGTTTCGTAATTTTCTTAAACGTACAGTATATTTTCAGTGGATTATATCAACTCTGTAACTTCAAAATAATAGCTATACCAAACCATGCACCTTTCCTATACATAAGCTTAGTTATCACATACCTAATAGTTTATGCACAGAAATTTTTTAATATAAGTTTACTATGTAGTGTCAAAGAAACATTATTTACTATAAGAACTAAGAACATCTGCATTTGAACTTAACAAAATTTACGCGCATTCTAGTAACTTTTCCGATACATTATCTACTTGAATTTCGAGGAACGAATTCCGGTTCGTCGCATGACTTTCGAGTAACGAATTCCGCTTTGTTGCATGAATTTCGTTACAATGCGTCTTTTCATGAAATTTTCAGTGAAATATTTGAAATATCTTCTCGTTCTTTACTTAACTACTATTGTGCTTGTTTTGTGTAATTAATGTAATAACTTTACTACAGTCAACAATATTTATACAATTTTAACACATCGAACACTGGCCCTTTAGTCAAAAATTTTTGTTAGTATAAGTATTTAATTATAGAAATATTTTCGTATGTAAGTTTTGGTATTTCATTCATCTTCTTAAAATATGTTTCTATATAAAATACTGTTCGTCACTATTTACTTAATAGTCACTGGCACATTTTGATTGTTTCTTAATTTTTTATATTTACGGATCATTAAAAATGTTAGTAACGGAAAAATACCACATCATGTTAGGAATACAAGATAATATAAAAGGTAAGTCAAAATGACAAAATTATTTTTTTCATGAAATCTATTAAATCTATTCTTAAGTTTATACTTGCTTATTTTACGTAAAACAGTAAGAAATTTAATACCTCGAACCAATCTACCAACACTATTCACGGAAATATAAGTAAATACTGGTATTTTTCCGTGACACTGACCGTAAATTTAAAAGGTTTACCTTCTAATTAGCTATTAAATTAAGTATTAATTACATTTATTTCTTGAATACGACCACATTTAATATTATAAAAACGCTCAATAGGTGAAAAAATAAGGGAATATTATTTACCACGGGGGGAAAACTGCGTGATTAATTATTTTTTTCTTTTACGAAAATATTTAAGGTTACATTTTCAATTGTTTTTAATTATTTTTGTTAATAACTTGTGCCAATGCGTTTGTTTCGAAAAAGAGCTACGACCAATCGTATGTCAAAAAATTGTGGATTTCTTTAGATGTAATTAGTGATGTACAAAGTCAGTCTTGCATCAAGACGAAGTTAGCAAGGCGCGAGACGACGAAAAAATTATCTATTTATTTATTCACAGATCAGACGGCTGTTTGTTGCGCAGTCGGCTCTTAATTATTCTTACTTTGCGCATCACTAATCATGATTTTTTTTCAAAAAGAACTAATGTAGAGAGAGCATCATTATTATAATAACTTAATTAAATTTAGTTGAGTATTATTATTATATTTAAAAAAAAAGTTTATCAAAATGGGTCTATATTATTTAGTTTAATTTTAGTCAACGTTTTTAATGTCTAATGAAAGACAATATCTAGACTGAATAAGTTTCCTTTTTAGGTGTTACAGCGATACAATCTTTGTCTTGTGATTCCTTTTAGTAAGTTCATTAGTCGACACTGTAAACATCTTTTTCTTCGTCTTGCAAATATTATTTTCTTGTTGTTAAGGTAAATAAATTATTATAAAGGCATGTACGTATTGTTAAATAGTGGACTTCGGGAATATTGATATAGTGTAAATGGAGCTACGATCCTGGACACGGCCACTCGTTTAGCCTCTTAAAAGTCCGCCAATATCATTGCTGGAGCTGTAATGTAGTGTTGCAATTTATTTTTCGTGACTTCTCTGTGTTGAGACTTCTGAATTCTGTACATAGTATGAAATACGTTGAAATAATCGCATTGCTTTTGCAGTTTGCAACCCCAGCAATAATGTCAGCGAGCCCCCAACGTGTGATCTATAGATAGACGTCAAAAATATTGTGAATAGAATTTTTTACCTACAATTTTCTAGGTGTTTGATGGGAAACCTAATTGTTGCTATTGCCTAAGTTTTGTACCTACCACTAAATGATTGGAAAAGCGTATAGAGACGAAGGCATTTTTATTTAAGAGAAGGGTATTTTTGGTGACCGTCTGGTTACCGTCCGCTTGCTTCGATCGAGATTTGAACCGACACGTCAAATATTTGACTCTGATTAATAAAAACAATTATATATTTTACCTTTGAAGGCTCACCGATCTGCAAGAGCGTTTAAGTATTGAATAACCTACCTACGGTCGGTTCGAATGTCGATACATCTTGACGATATAAGTCACAATGTCGCCAGGAGCCTGTAATGTTACCGATAAAATGCCATTATAAGCTTATTTCCAAGCTCAATATTTTTCCTAAGCATTTTATATAAATGTCGCCTTTGATGCTTTTAAAATTTATTTACTTATTAAACTAGTAGGTACCTATATAAAATCCGAAAATGTACCTAAAAAAAACAAAGATTATTTTTGTGATTTTCTTGCTGAGACCAACTTAGGTAAAAGTCCTCGCAAACTAAACACTTTGCGGGACACTTAACGTCCCTCGACGTAATAACAATAAAACTTCTACTGTGTCTCGTTCAGCGTCCTTCAATGTGTCAAAAAACTAGATGTCATTTTTTATGACGGTTAGTTTTTCTAAAAGAATGTGGAGGACTGAAATGATCACAGATGCGTCTCGTTTTTGAAAACAATCATTATTAATACCCAGATTCTTGAGATATCGATCATGAACTTGTAAGATGAAATTGTAACAAACCCTGAATGTGGACCTAGCCGACTTTAGAAGACTTCTGGACTAGACTTTATTATTGGACTAGAAGAATAAAGAAAACTTATTACCAACATACAAACGTTACCTATAACTTGACTCAAACTAACGAAAAGTTATTCAACCGAGTAGATAATTTGAATATTGACGTTTAGATACATTTAAAACATACAACAACAAAAAAATACCTATACAGAATCTGGGTGCGTTATGCAATTTTTGAATTGTATACTTTTTTAAAGGCAAAGTAATGCTTGATAGTTTGTATCGAGTCACGGTATGTAATACAGCATATCTTAAAATTGAAGCAAGAAAATTAAAATTATTTTTGCATTCTCGCGGCACCACACTAGATATAAAATTGGTATGGAAAATTATAAAAGAACTGTTTTATACAAACACCCGTTTTGTTGATATGAATGTAAATAAATGTCAAGTTAAAAAAAAATGTGTTTAATTTTCCCGGTAAGCGCGTGGAACTTACCTACCTATATACTTCATCACACACCACCACCCTCGGTCCTATCCTTATCCCATTTTTTTAAAGCGACCAGGGGGCCTAAAAGGCCTAGTTTCACCGTTAAAAATGCTCGAAAACGATCGACTGACTTTTCTCCGTCGTTTTTTTTTTTTTTATTCTTTTTCATACAATCGGTCTAAATCTAAATGAAGGATTTACAGGGCACACGTTATTTTACGGCATCAATAAATTGATACACACGTTTCAGCCCAGTATCGGATCAGCACCGCCTCACCTCATCGGCACGACAACCAGGCACTATGAGTATAAATGAAGGTTCATGGCGATGCCGATTCGGTGTGAAGCTGAAATGCTGCAAGTTTTCTTTGACGACACTGCTTACCGATAGAAATCCAAGATTTACCGTTAGAAGGAAAGGTGGGGGAGAGAAACCATGATCCGTTACTGGGTAGCGTGCGTTAACTACGCATAGTGATGCTCAAACGTTTTTTAGTTCTAAATTCACTCACTAGATGGCGCTATTACATCCTAACTATCCAAAAAAATATTATAAATGCAAAAATAAGTTTGTTACCTTTTCACGCCTAAACCACTGAACCGATCATCCTGAAATTTTGCTTATATGTTGTCAGGTGTACAGAAACGGACATAGGGTACCTTTCATTCCGAAAAAAAGTGCTGTTCCGAGGAAAACAACAATAACGTTATTATGACGCCACGGGTATTTTATCTTGATCGCAGACGAAGTCGCGGGCAACAGCTAGTTTTCTATAAATTAAACAGTAATCACTATTCAAGTAGATAATTAGGATTGCCAATTTAAATAAAACACCAAAATACTTATAAATAAACCATAGAATTTATTAACCAAAACTAATCATTCCCATATTTTTGGGCGAACTTTTCCTTATACAACTTGATATCATCCTCTTTCTTATCAGGCGTCGCATCTTCAGTTTCTAGAGCCGACTTCACAGATTTGATCAATCCTGTGTTATCAGCGAGAGGTAAAATATCACATATGAGGGGGGATTCGACGCCTAGTATGTAGTGACAAGTCCTAGGTTCTAGTAAATAGAGGGACACTTGAGCGGGACTAGAGGAGTTCTCCAGGCATTTGAGCTTGACTTCGGTTTGCCTCGGTTTACCGGTTTTGTCGCAAATGTCACCGTTCGCGTAGAAGTGGGACACAGATGTGCGGTATTCTGGAAACGAGAAAGACTATATTTGAGTTTATCTTTATTCAATTAAATAATTTAGTAATAAGTAACATAAATCTTCTGCTTTCCAAAACAGAGTCAAGCTTGATCAACAGTTTATTTAATTCCTGTTAGAAAGCAGTAGTAACGGCCCCGACTTGTCGGTGTCGGTCGTGGGTTCAAACCCATTCAGGCGCTTTATTTTGTGTAAATAATTTTATCACCACTGCTCTCAAAACGATGAAGGAAAACATCGTGAGGAAACCGGCATGCCCTAGAACCAAAAATTGTGACATCTACCAACCCGCACTGGACCCGCGTGGTAGATTACAGCCCACTCCCTCTCGAAGAGCGGAGGCCTGTGTCCCAGCAGTGGGAACATTACATCCACGTTAAAAATACATGCATTCCTACACAGCATCCTAATTGCGTAGCACATTATCAAACTCAATCTGAATCATTTTTAAACATATTGCTAAACCATTGCTTCATAAGTTCGAAAAATGTGTCTGCTCCACAACGTAAATAGCGCAATGTATGTCGTTGTACTGTCAAAATAAAACCCATTGCTACTGATAGTATGTTCCGCTAATACCCCGCAGGTCCTGATTTTTCGATTCTCAGGTCCAATTTCCAGGTTGGAGGGCAGTGTTATCCGGTTTTCCATCAGAAGTTTTTCAGTAAGCAGCAGCTTGGATCCTGGATTTGTGCCTGGTTGATGGCAATAGGCCGGCCCCCTATTGCTTGGAACTTAAACATAACTGGCGGAAATGTGGGTGTACTATGGGCTACACTTGTCTATCTCTTCGGGGATAAGGCGTGGTGTTATGTATGTTATGTAATATACAGGTGTAGTCGTTCCACTTCTCAAGCGTTAGTCATGTGACCCCTATGTTAGTTGCATAGGGTCTAAATTGCAATTATTGAAGCTCACTCGTGAAACGCAACCACTAAAGAACATGAATACGTCATGTGACCTTTATGTTAGTGGCATAGGGTCTAAATTGCAATTATTGAAGCTCGCTCATGAAATGCAGCCACTATTATCATGATCATGATTACCCCTGTACTCTTTATGGCTTCTTTCACTTACGTCAGGAGTCATCTAAATACTTGCCTAAATAAAAGTGTGCTATTGGATTTTAAACTTTTGGCTTATATCCTAACGTTGGAAATCCAATAGCACACTTTTATTTAATCATTCATTTAGTTGCCGCTTTTTCCTACTGGCGTCGTATTCCTTACTACTGAGGGTCGTGATTCCCCAGACGTGAAGTCATCTCCAGTTTGACGAAGTTGCTGTGTCGTTCAGCTTTAGTATATACGGGAATTAGCCATGTATATGTCGCAGCCAACTGGTTAAATTAGCCGTTCAGTTAACCGCCTAGCCTTTCAACTAAACGGCGGCCGTTCAACTAACGGCCTGAATGATATTCAATTACAGTTTAGGTTGGAACTCTGTAACCAATCACGCGCGAGCCAAATTGGTCGCAGTAATTAAGGCATTGCACCCCGACCAAGTGGGTTAGGTTAGGTTAGAACTGTGATCAACCGCGTGCGAGCCGAGGGAGGAAGCGAGGCGAGCACTACTTCTAAAGGCCAGGCAGTTAACTGAACGGCTAATTTAACCAGTTGGCTGCGACATATACATACCGACAGGTTTAGGCGCCTTTCCCTTGTTCTCATTGATCCAGTCCAGATGTGCGCGTTCATCGAACTTGCCCAGCAACAGCGTGGTCTTCTCTCCAGTACGGTCCACGTGGTACTGGACCACGTGCTTGCCGTAACAGAACTCGTACTTCCACCAGCCTGTACCCTGGAATATAAAAGTAGTGATGGATAAACTACAGTTTCAAAAAAAAGTTCAAGTGCGATTCGGACTCGTGCAACGAGGGTTCCGTACAAATTTGTAGGTATGTAAGTAACAAAAAATGTACGGTTTTCGGGTTTTTTCCTTTACGCAATTTCATGTAGCAAATGCTTAATGACATTGCTCCTTGCCAAATTTCATGATTCTAGGTCAACGGCCCTATAGGGTTTTGATTCCGGAACACAAACGCTTGTATCTTTTGATTGTATGGACTTAGAAGTTTGATTTTTTCCCTGCTTCAAGGCATTGCAGCCCGGAATATTTGATATTCATTTCAACTTAATAATTTCACGCGTTCCTGAGAAAAAGGGTCTTGACAGATGGACAGACAGACGGATAACGAAGTGATCTTATAAGGGCTCCGTTTTTCCTTTTGAGGTACGGAACCCTAAAAATGGAGTTAAGGAGTTACGCTTTCCAATGTTGCTGAATCAAAAGGCTGATTTTATTTGTGCCAGACCAAAGCCTATTTCCTAGTGTATACTAGTAGAGAGTTTTTCTGTTAGAAAAACTGAACCACATGTATAGGTACTATACCACATGAACGTATGTTTGTAATGTCAAAATAACATCTGTTTACTAAATGCATAATATGAAAGTATATACGGTAGATACCACAAAAAAAATTGCCTGTTTGTCTGTATATTCCGAAACAGCTCGACCGATTTTGACGGAACTTTCACTGGCAGATAGTTGATGTTATAAGGAGTAACATAGGCTCATTTTAGATAAAAAGAAAAATAATTAGGGTACCGCGCAAAATTCTACGAAGCAGTTTCGGGCATAATCTTAAGTTTTTCTCACCTAAATCTTCCAACTTTATTTTACAAAAAAAAAAAAAAAACTGGGTCGCAAGCCACAACGGATCAACGTAGACTGTCCGTACAAATTACATCTTAGCATATCGTTTACCCTAGCAGTTGTCTACATTAATAGCCTCTCGATCGATTTCGGTCACGGTGGCCAATCTCAACGCCAGGTACGCAGGAGACATTTTATAGTGCACAAGTGTGTGCGTAAACACAGGTACACTCTCTGTTCCTTTACTTTCATAGTCCAATGTGACGGCAATCCGACACGACCGGGGAGAGATCAGGCGCAGGACCAACGGCGACACGTGCTTTCCGAGGCACGGGGGTATTAAACCACCAACTTTCTAACTCCGGGTTGTTACTAAGAAATTCCTAATTAAAAACCCAATCACACTTTATCCGTACTAGGAATCGAACCCGCTCAGCAGTCGCGCTTGCAACCACGAGACCAACGGGCAGTCAAAACTATGTGAATGTCAGAATACCGAGTATGCAATACTTATGTTAATCAATGGTGAAGAATGAACACTATACTCACCCCGTTAAGACAGTTCTCTCCGTTTAGGAACGCTCTAACCGGTGAATCATCAGTAATGGCTGACCCTGGTTTATCTGAAAGCTGTGGCTTACTATCCTCAACCAAGTCTTCATCTTCATTCAATGGATGTAGCTCGAATTTAAGATGTGTTTCGCCGTCCTGCAAATAGATAGGGTTTGCGAAAAGGTTGCACTATGGCATAGCAGGTTTAGAGCTCTGTCTATGCCAAATATGTACCCATTAAGCTTTATTTATTTGTTTTTTTTTTATTTATTAGGTTTTCCTTTAGAATGGATTGTACTCTTTATTACGTACAAAATACGAATTACAGATATAAATGTAGAAATTTCACATATCAATCTTTTAAAGACAACCTTTGGATGAATTTAAAGACTCAGCTCAAAAAAAAAAGTTGAGGACCAACCAAGGTCTACCAAGTAAAATCGAATCAAATCAAATTAAAAGCCTTGATTGCTCTTTAAGATCTCACATATTAACCTGTAGTTTACAAATGGCCGAAAATAACAATTAAATAAAGTACTTACCAATCCGAAAACGACGAAAAACAAAGACAAAAATAAAAAATGCAAAAAAAAACAAAAAAGTATTACCTTATCAAATTTCTCAACTTTCAACACAGCTAGTACGTCCTTAGGATCGTTATCCTGAATAACGCCAACATAAATGTTAAATAAGCACTAAATACTACGCTAGTATGGACATAGCCAGGGTAATTATTTATCAAATAACTCTTTCAGGCTCGCTGGTTAAAGATGTTAACCGACGAATAATAAAAAGTCAGAAAGCGTAACTATGAACAAAATCAACGAGAAATTCAGCTCCAAACTTCACTACATAGACAAAATATCTCGAGTATTCGAACGAAAGAACACATGCAAATCATGCAAATAAGCCAATCAGCTGCGCTCGCGTAAAGCGTTGTATTCCGGCAAGCGCCGTGATTGGTTCTGGTGCGCGGCAGCCTTTTCGGCAACGCCCACCGCGGTAAATATTTGCGTGGTGCCATTTTTAAACTTAGGTTAAAATTCTTGACTTTTATTATTCGTAGATGTTAACCATATGATTAGGATTGTTTTTCTTTTATATACCATGTAGTAATTCTTTTTTGAAAATTTAAAATATTCAATTCGAAAAAGATTCGTTTTTTTTACTATTAGACACACGAAATCCCAGGTATACAGTAGGTAACTTTGACCCAGTTTCCACAGGTAATTTTGACTTCATTGCTACAGGTAATATTGAACCCATTGCCACAGGTAATTTTAACCTCGTGCCAAAGGTAATTTTTTCCGCCTGTAACATAATTTTGTCAGCAGCAGGTAGTAGCTTTATCATGGCAAGTAATTTAAAATGTAGTATGTATTTTAGTTTGATAATTAACGGAAAAGGAGAATACTTAGTACATTTCCTGGCTATACCCATGCTACAAAATAAATGTGTTCATAATGCGCAAACTTGAAAAATAAAGCTTGTTACACACCAGAAATGATTTAAAATGATAGTTCAGAAGAGAAATGTGTTTAATAGGTGAAAGAGTACACTCAAGTGAATTATGAGAGCAAACACACTCATTAAAAATGATATAAAAACTTTTATCAGACCAGTACTTCAACTTGATCATTGCTAAAAAAGAGCTAAAACTACTTGCAAATACATAATAAATTATTATGAGTAGGTAAGGTACTTATTCCAAAGTTAATATCAAATAAAAGAAGGAAAGTTTTTTCTAAATGAAATAATTCTGTCTTTTACAAAATCATAATAATGATGAAGCGCCAATTCATTTGAAATCATTATTTGATCATCAATTCTGAATATTAAGTTCAGTCTATGTCATATTTCCTACTCCTTCTAAACCTTGTATTCTAAAATCAAACATTACCTACCTATGTGTAACAGTCCTTAGTACACTAAAAAAAACTACAAACGTCACACTAGAAAATAAAGGGACTTACATTGCTCATCATCCTAATAGTCTGATGGTGGAACCTCAAACTATCGACTTCCATTTTCAAAAGACTCCTAGGTTTCTTCGGAGCATCGGCGACAGGAAGACAATCTATGATGTTCTCGCTCACATCCTTCGGCCTAAACTGAGGATGTTCGCAGAGTAAGGGAGATAGAATGATGATTTCGTATTCGCAGGTCGCCGTCTCCTTGAAGGAGTAAACTTCATGCTTTCCGTGGGTGTAGCAAACGTATAGGACTCTAGTTAGACGAGGTTTGCCGCTGAGGTCACAGACGGTACCTGGAGTAGGAGAATAACTTTCATGAATCATTGAATACTTACTTTCTAAGTTTATCTTGGATATCACTGACATCAATGAAGGAAAACATTGTGAGGAGACCTGAACTTATCCATATTTCCATACTAATATTACTTAGGCCACGGACACGAAGTCAGCGATAGTGGGGCGGCGGCGGCGGTGCTAGAGCGGCGTAGTGTTGTGTTGTAAGAAATTAGTCTTTGTTCGCGAACGAAATATCTAAACAGCGACGACAACATCTTTTTGATACATTTTGTAACGTCGGTCGTTAAAAAGCAAAGAATATGAATGCACAACGCTACGTCAATGCAGACGCGCGGGCACCGCTAGACTGGTGCGCAATGTACGCCGCTGCCTTCGAGGCCAGTTCCATATAAATCTATGCATTGAAACGTGCCGTTCTCCGCGCCGACGCGCGACGCCACCGCGCGCCTCCCCGCGCCCGCTGACTTCGTGTCCATAGCCTTATACAAATGCCTTCTTTGTAACATAGTTGTACGTTTTGGATGTGTTTTTTTAAACAATTTACATCATTCATTTACCTATTAGCTTTTTCCAACAAGCATCGTCTTACATACATTGTCAATACGCTGACTCATTTTAAACGGAAGGCTCTGTCTTTTGTAACACAGTTGTTTTTTAACTGGTACCTGATACAGATGATCTTTTCCACTAAAGTTAAATAGGTATGGTATTGTATTGTGTAGTTTTTGCTTATCAATAACTGGTGGAATAATAATACATTAATGCACCTACCATCATCAAGCACCATTTCTACAGAGGGCAACTTAGCACCATCAACTTTAGTCATCCTGTAGGGCTCCTTAGTTTCCTCTGCTGCCTTCACGTCAGCCTCCAACTTTGCATGCTTTTCTGAGCTCCAGTGGCCGAGGTAATACTCCTGAGTTTTTACTTGTTTACCTGGAAATGGTATATTTTACAGACTTTAAAAAAAACTTCAAGGGTAACAATATAAAACCTTTGGACAAATAAGAAAATAGCAATATTATTCTTACTAAAACCTATCTAAATTCTAGTTAACCGGTATTGACTCTTGGTACATTTGGGGCTTCTTGCACCACAAATCACTAAGGGCGAATTCCAACAAACTTTTATACTTAGCATAATTCTTCCTGAGAAAACAATTTAATTGTCAGAATTCAATTTTTTTTCAAGTATTCAAGGTTTTTCCATACCTACTAGAACTGTCAGACGTCAATTTAATTACAAAATTGGATAAAAGACGAAAGACTGGTGAAATCAGCCCTAAATATGTTTAGCGCTAATCATGTTTAAAACAGTGTCCTATTTCTGTCAAATATTTGAAGATGACAGAGACGGAATGATGCATTTAGTGATTTGTGGTGCAATTTTCCTTTATATCCAACAGATGCTAGAAATGGTTAATGGCTGGAAACCCATAGAAGAAACCAAAAACAAACATTTTAGTAAAACAAGATATTCTACCCTCATTAAATCCCAAACATCAATAGTGAAAATTTTCTTGCGCTTATTGCAATTTACAGGTCAGTTTGGGTTGTTTGTTGATCTAAATATGATTCGCGGCCGTGACAAATAATTATTGATTATAGAATTATCATCTTAAAAATCGTCAAGACAACTCTCTAAGCTCATATTAATCTATCAAATGACTATTTCATGAAATCATGACATTTGAGGCAATTTCTAACTTAATCGGTCAAGGGCGGCTAATGAGACACAATTGATTTTTTATTGTACTGTACCGCATGTGGTCGCCGGATCGGAGAGGTTAAGGAGTTGTATTGCTGATTAATATAATTCTGTAAAGCAATTATAGTTGCGATCATATTTTAATCAACATACAACCTGACCTGCAAATTACAAAAAAACGTAAGTAAATTTGAATTTCGCGGGCGCTCTTAGCGCACCCCCCTTAAGTCCTTATGATAGGCAGTATTGAACACAAAACAATGCTGTGGATGTATTGTGATGGATTGCAAATAACTGCTATTTTGGCTTGAGTGATATGATTCCAAAAACAATAATTATGGTAGCTGAGTAATTTGAAGTATATTTTAAATCCATCTTAGTTATGAAAAAAGATATCAATAATTCAAAAGTTACCTTTGATAAAAATAGTGATTGCATCCTGCTGATCTCTTTTCATCACTGATTTTAAATGATCACAGACAAACAAATATTTTATTTATTGACTATGTAAAAAATATATACAAAAAAACTATTTTTTCAATTTATAATCAAGTTATACCTTCTCTTTCCTCATGATACTGTCTAATGTATCTTCCGTGACACACTTCATAACTCCAGTAACTCTCTAGTCGGTACGAACATATCTTCTGAGAGAACAACGGTTTCAAAAGACTGATGGGAGACGGACCGTCATAATCCTCTATATTTGTTGATTCCTTAGCACGTAGCTCTGGTATACGGCATTCATATTTCTCTTTATTTGCTGTTGTCACTTTTAGGATCTCTTTCTTTGGTAACTAATGGGAGGAGAATAAAAATTTTTTTTAAGTATTATAGCCTTTTTTTCAGTGATAGTTGTAGTACCAAATGTTTCTGATATTAAACATTAGTTTCAACCAATCAAATGGCTCATTTAGTTTTAAGTAATGCCAACGCTCAAGCAACAAGGTAATGAGCAAGGTAATGACCTTGAGTCTTAAGTGAACCTCGCTAAGACTCAAGATCTTGAGTGAGGTTCTGTAATATGAGCCTTAAAACTTATTTGTCCCTCTTACTTACAAAGACATCTAGAGCATAAGCAGTATTTTTATTATAGTGGGAACATTTTTAGCTTGGCAGAAATAGCCCAATGATTAGAATTGGCAGTTTTGGAGCACCAAAGAATATAACCCTCTAAAAAAAATTATGCTGATTCTCTGTGGCAAATAATTAGTCACCTGTCACCTTTTAAGATTGCTATTTGAATGACTGTAGTAATGTTATAATGTTGACCCCCTTACTAATACACATATTAAGTATATCAGATATATAGTTACACACTGATTTCTATCTTTCAGTAGTCAGTAATTCGACTTTTTGTGTAACTATTCAGACGCTATACGTTTAGTAGTAAGGGGGTATATCTTTATCAAATCAGCTGAGCACTTTCCTTCAATACTGCAGTAAAAATAAACATTAGTTTAAGTCCATTTAGATTAAACCATAGTACGTAGCTCGTTAGTAGAATATTTTACCTCTAGTTTATTAACTTCCCCATCGACCAAATGCTGAATATCCTGACTGCCGGGCCAGTTGATTCCAAATAAAATGCTATCGTCAAATCCTCTAAAGTCGTGGTCTATATTCGATGCTACTTTTACAACACACAAACACAACACCCAAATACCCCTCATTTTACACGTTTATAAGTTCATAATAAACGAAAACTTAGAAATAATTACTATTTGCATTAAATTAGAAATTACTGCACATGCCAAACAAATTATAACATGACTAAATTTGAAAGCCAAAGATATGTTTGGTTGTACACTAAATGGTACACTTTCGTAATTCGCTCCGGTAATTTCCTAAATGAGTTGGAGAGCTGTCATTTGTCAAACTCTTTAGTCGCGTTCAGTAAGAAAACATAATCAGATTTAATAATTTTTTAAATAATTTCATTTCGTATTCGAATTCAAATTATTTGCTGATTTAAGCTCATTATTCATGTTCATGTTTGAATTGATATTTATTTTGCATTGTCCAAAAACAAATAATAGACACCAATTGCTTTTATTTTCTAGAGGAGCTGTTTACTTCAGTGACCAAAATAAAAATATTAGTAAGAATAAGTTTTTCTTTGCTATCGGAGTATTAAAATGTGGTTGTCTCATACATATTACTTGTTTCAGCTGAATCTCGCTATAGCTGGCGAGGACCGGGAGGTAAGAGAGAGGTAAGAGAGAAATCATCATCTGCCTAGCCTTTTCCCAACTATGTTGGGGTCGGCTTCCAGTCTAACCGGATGCAGCTGAATACCAGTATTTTACATGGAGCGACTGCCTATCTGACCTCCACAACCCAGTTACTGGGTAATACGATACCCCTTGGTAAGACTGGTTGTCAGGCTTTCGGGCTTCTGACTACCCGTAACGACTGAAGGTAAGAGAGAAATGAATGATCAAATTTTTTTCATCTAAATGAGGTCACACCTGTATTCACAAACATACGATTCACTATCGTATCGACAATGACACTTGTTCGATAACCTGATTTCTGAACCGAAGGACCGGCAAAACGCTATTCACAGATCCGTATGGAAGGGTTTTTTTTTAGGTGTGTATACGGGGAACGCTACAAAATGGTAGTAAATAGATATTCGTGGTAGAAAATTTAAAGTGGTACATAAATGATTTTTATTGAGTATTTCACTATGGGCAACTATAGATTATGCATTCAGTAACTATTAACAAATAAAAAACAGTAAGCAATGATTTTATTAATAAATAAAATTTACCTGATTTCTTGCTTTGTAAACTTCAACTTTCTGTCAAACCTAAAAATCTGGAATAATTATTTTTCTGAACCTTGTTTTGAGCTATAGAGATAATTGAGAAGTTCTACACGGAAGACAAGGGTAAGGAAAGACTACAGCCTGCCCTTTGGGCGAATAAAAAAAAAATAAATAAAAAGTAATTCAGGAGTGAAAAATTACTTTTTTTTTTAACAGAAAAATGGTTGTATGTATTTTATCGGTATTAAAACAAATTACAATTTCCTCATTTTCATTTTATAAAGCGTGGTACCTGCTATATACCTGGCTCTATGGTTGTGACGTTTTGGCAGTTGTTTTTCATATTTCATATTTGCTACGTCAATAAATACATTCTCAATAATGATATTAATTTATTTCATTGGCGACGAGGACTAAGTAGTCAAAATGAACGCGGAACAATTTAATGATTTTTTGCAAATACAACGGGAACAACAACAACAAATAACAGACGTTTTGCAACAACTCGTGTTGCAACAACAGCGACCGACAGCGGCGGCCCCCACACCAGCAACACCTGGTACGGAGTCTAACAGCTCGGCGAACACCAACAACTACTGTAACAAACTTACAATTATTAAAAATTTCAAGTGCGATACGTTTAACCCCACTACTACATCGGTAGAATATTTTTTAGATTTTTTTGAAAAAAAATGCGATATCTGGGACGTAAGCGAAAACGACATCAGGAAAGAACTCTTATTCTCTTGCTTAACTCCAGAAGTCTTCCACGATCTGAAAGTAGCACTCATACCCGATTTTGAAAACAGTCTATACAAAGACGTAAAGTTTAAACTACTCGACTTACATCGACCTAAAACAACAAAATTCAAGGCTTTGACTGAGTTTTGGAATTGCGTAAGAGACTGCAATGAGACTATGGAACACTACGCTAACAGGCTCAAGAAACTCGCCACCGACTGTGGCTACAAGGACGACTTGTTCGAACGTCTGCTGCGTGATCGATTTGCGACCGGCATAAACCACCCGCAGCTAGAAGTGGATCTGAAACAGAAATGGCCCGACCTACAAGAACATTACGATGGAAAGACTGTGGAAGTTACATTTGCCAAATTCTTTGCATTAGCTCAGTCTAGAGAGCTTGCTGAGGGTGACATTCACGTAAGTCTACCTGCTGCCACCAACAAAATCAAAACAAAAACCAACATGGCGCATCACAACAAACAGAATACGTTTTTACGCAGGATTGGTCTAGATCAGTGCCGTCGATGCGGTGCATATGATAGGCATAAAGTGGGCGATTGCAAGGCAAAAGACCATACATGCAAGGAATGTCAAACGCAAGGGCATTTTGAAGATTGCTGTATCAAGACTGGGAGAGCATATTTGACGAGCTCCAAGTCAGGGATGAAACTAGCAACCAAAAACAAAAACAAATTACATAAAATTAGGAACACTGACAGCGACGAGTGTTTATCAGAATCTTCTACAAGCTCATACGATAGTGACGATGTCTACAAGATTGAACGCAAAAGGAACAAGAACAGCAAGCGCATTGACATCACACTCAACGGTGTCAGATGTACGTTGGACTGGGACCCGGGATCAGTATACTCCATCATTAGTACAGAGTTTTGGAAACGTATTGGAGCACCCCCTTTAGTAAAGGCACCGAAACTACGCGCCTATGGGAACCTCAAACTCAAACCAAAAGGACTTACAGACGTAACAGTTGAAATTCTTGGAAGACAGAAAATTTTGCCCGTTGTAGTTATGGAAGACGCTAACCCCATGCTTTTTGGTCTCCAGTGGAGCGAGATGTTCGACATGACGTTTCCAGAACCCGTCTATTCGGTTAAGCCTACTCAACGAGATACCAGAACACTTAAACAGGTATTAGACACTTTCTCGCCTCTTTTTGACAACAAACTAGGAAGAGTTAAAAACTACGCCGTTAACATCCATATTAAACATGGTACCGTACCTAAACACGTCCCGGCCCGACCTGTTAAGTTCGCTATGCGCAAAAACATAGAAAGAGAACTTCAGCGTTTAGTGGACGAGGGAATAGTTACCAAAGTTGATCCAAATATGACCCCCTTGGAATGGGCAACACCCACAGTCAACGTGGTCAAAACAAATGGCCAAATCAGAATTTGCGGTGACTTTCGCAGCACTATTAACCCTGCCATGGTAACACACGCTCATCCAGTCCCGCTATTTGACCAGTTACGTCAAAACCTTGCAAATGGAGTTAAGTTTTCAAAAATCGACTTAAAAGATGCGTACTTGCAATTCGAGATCGCCCCAGAGTCAAAAAAGTATCTGACAATATCTACTCACAAAGGATATTACCAATACAATAGGATGCCTTTTGGAATATCAACAGCACCCTCGATTTTTCAACACTACCTTGATGAACTACTCGGTGGTATTCCAAACGTAGCGATTTACTTCGATGATATCGCCTTAACAGGGAAGGATGACGCTGAACATCTCGAAACACTCTCTACTGTGTTTGACAAATTACAGCGGGCTGGCTTAAAAGTCAGTTTAACAAAATGCTCGTTTTTCCAAACAGACATCGAGTACCTGGGACACACAATCAGCAAGGAAGGAATACGACCAACTAAATCGAAGATTGAAGCAATAACAAAAGCGACACCGCCTACTAACGCTCAAGAATTACGGTCATTCCTCGGCCTCGTAAATTTCTACGAAAAATTCATACCTCACCTGCACAGCTTCTGCGCGGACCTGCATACACTAACTGGCGCGCGCCAAAAGTGGCGATGGACAGATAAAGAAAATACTGCGTTTAAAAATACTAAAATACTGATTTGTGAATCAAAACCACTTGTGGCTTTTGACGAAAAACGTCCGTTGTTTTTAGCGTGTGACGCCTCGGAAAAGGGTGTGGGTGCCGTATTATTTCATAAAGTGAACGATCTAATTCAACCTATCGTTTTTGCGTCAAGAAAGCTGAGATCAGCGGAAACTAAATATTCAGTTATTGATCGAGAAGCATTAGCCATATTTTTCGGCATCCAAAAGTTTGACCAATACTTACGTGGCACAAAATTCACCCTCGTCACTGATCATAAACCCTTGATTCACGTATTAGGCCCACAGCGCAATTTACCGAAACTTGTTAATAATCGCTTAATACGTTGGGCTTTGATCATTGGTAGCTATGACTATGACATCGTCTTCACAAAAGGACAACTTAATTTTATAGCTGACTATCTTTCCAGGATGCCCAATCCTGATGAGAGACCGTCCCGCGCAGAATTGACAGTAAATAGAATAATAGCTGAACTTAAACATAACAGTTTTTCAGATATAGCGTTGACAGAAGAAATAATAAGGGATGCGTCAAGGAATGATCTTATTTTCAAACAAATATCGGAGAACATTAAGACAGGTTGGCGGGAAAATTCATATTCAGACATCTTAAAACCTTATGCTCGGAAACGCACCGAATTGTCCATCGAAAATAAGATTTTGATGTGGCAGGGTCGAATAGTCATTCCGAATACGCTCAGGAAGGCTACATTGAAATACCTGCACACTGGACACCCAGGAACTTGTGCAATGAAAGCACTCGCACGTTTTTACGTATGGTGGCCATCGATCGACGATGATATTGAAGAGTACATCAAATACTGTCGTAAATGCCAAGAAAACCGGCCAAATAACCCTGAATTGCCTGTGTACTCGTGGTCGGTCCCTGACAACCCATGGGAAAGACTTCATGTCGATTTTGCGGGACCTTTTGAAGGAAAATACTGGTTTGTTCTAGCTGATGCACTCTCAAAATGGATTGAGATCAAGCCCATGAACGAAATAACTACAAACAAACTGTGTGAAGAGTTAGACTCTATATTTACAACGTTTGGTTTTCCACAATTCTTGGTGTCGGATAACGGGACACAGTTTAGCTCCCGGGAATTCCAAAATTATTGCAGAGACAAGGGTATCCTACATATTAAGTCATCTCCATATCACCCGAGGACTAATGGTTTGGCAGAACGCCTGGTTCGTACTTTCAAAATTAGAATGTCATCAAGTGCGAGCGATGGCATGACCCTGAGAAGGAGGCTAGAAAACTTCCTATTTTCCTATCGTATAACACCTCATAGTGCCACCGGTAAGAGTCCAGGTGAAATTTTGTTTGGGCGTCGGTTGCATTGTGCTCTGGACAACGCGCGGCCTAACCCTAAAAGAACTCTGCAACACAAACAGATACAGGCAAGCATTGAGTCTGAGAAATTGACCCCATGTTTTAAAGCAGGTGACAGCGTATTTGTTCGCGCCCGAGACGGATCCCGATGGGTACCTGCTACAATATCAAGGCGTACGCACAGATATTCTTACGCTGTAAACACTTCAGACGGTGTAGAGAGGAGATATCATGCAGATCATGTGCGTTCCCGCTTAGCAGACCCAATCAGTCCAGCTGTTACTGATCGTCCAGCTGTTACTGATCTTCCTCCATTACCTTCGTCCACACCTCATTCTCGCCCATTGCCTCTATCCACACCTACGCCTCATTCACTAACCTTTTCCACACCTATCAGACAGCGATCACCATCACGCACACTTAACAATCAGCCAGAGTCACCTCACCCAACGCCTCAACTAACCCAACCATCAATTTGGTCTTCCTGCCAGGCTACTCAAGATTCGCCTTATATAAATCCAAATGTGATGGAGCACATCGTTCCAAGTTCACCAGGCACACAGAATCAAGCGAACACTCCACGGCAAGCCAGCGTTGAGACACCTGGTATTCCACTGGCCACGGCTGTCTTACAGAGAGCACCAGCAAGGCGCAGTGGGCGCACCACCACAAAGCCACGACGACTTATCGAGGAGATGTCGTAGCTTATTAGGATGTGGACGAATGCTATATACCTGGCTCTATGGTTGTGACTTTTTGGCAGTTGTTTTTCATATTTCATATTTGCTACGTCAATAAATACATTCTCAATAATGATATTAATTTATTTCAGTACCTAATATTGAAAATGCATATTTTCAGAAAAGAGTGTTATTGGAGCAGCGGCAGATGCTCTTTGCATTCATGCAAGGGCATGAGGACCTTGCCCGGAGCCATGTTTTGACACTTATTGCTTAGATTATTCTTTTTTAAACAATATTTTGTTATTCGATAACACTTCCGACAGCAAATACCTGTCGGAAGAATTGATGTCTTCATACCGTATATGAACTGTCAAAATTGTACGGTTTCGGATTTGTGAATAGCAGCGATTATAGGATTTCGTCGATAACATTGACATTCGATACGGTACCAAACCGTGTCGTAGCTTTGTGAATAGCTATGCTGTTATGAACTTATGACGACGTCGACCGAACGCCGACCGTGCAGTGGCGCCCTCATCGTTTGTTTGGTTATTTATTCTATTATAAAATTAAGTAGCACGTTAAGTTGAGCTCCACAAGATAGATTAACGGTAGTTTTACATTGTTTAGTTGTAATATAATCATAAAAATGGAAAATAGTGGCCACTATTATTCGTTATAAGGCTTATAATAAAACTATACTATTATTGTTATGTTTATTTATTAATTAGGTATTTAATTGGTTATTTATAAACATAAAATAAAAAAGTTTATTTGCACCTTCAAGTAAGGACATAATTATGGTTTACAATAAAAACAGGCCTAAGGTAAGTAGAGTTGTATGTTAGAGTCAATACCTAAGTAACTTATCAGGTACTCAGAAGAATAACTAAAGCATAGAAGGAAGCTAAATTTAACTAATATAGTCGTCTCTGTTTTCTTTACACTCATAACAGCATTAGAAAGAGACACATGTAGGTTGCTCAAAATGCAAAACGTCACAAGGCAAACGTCAATTTGGTTACCTTGGCTACCTTTATGATACTAAGTTTAAAAGCTACTTAACGTCACAGGTTTTTGTCTATGACTTTGTTCATCGCATTTTTTCGTATAATGTTAGCAATAGTGCTTGCAAAAACTATCGATAGAATATCGATAGAACTAGCGTCATCTAAATTATTGCATTATATTTTTTTACACGTAGTTTTGGGAAGGATTAAATATTTAAGAGTGAAATAAATACCTAAATACCTACGTTCTTGCCAGCGAATCGTACGTATGAGTAATGAAATGACAGTTGTCAAAAATCCGTGTGGCTCATGGTATAATAATTTAAAACTCATGTGTGGCTATGATTTCTTTTGTAATTTTCAGATTTCCCTTCGATATTGATATCAGGTAAAATGGATCAACGCTATTGCACGTAACAACTGGGAATGGAAAAAACAACATCGTATTTTGTTCCGAACATTTCAGCGATGAAAAAACGAAGGAGGTTCTAAATTCGACGCGTATTTTTTTTAATTAGTGGGGCCCGTGGCTAAATTAGAACAGCCGCACAGGTCGATCGTTCAGGTTAAGCTACGCTTGCCGCGGTTGGTCTGTGGATGGGTGACCATCTTTACATATCGAGACCCCTCCGTGCCTCGGAAAGCACGTTAAGCCGTTGGTCCCGGATTGATTCGTGGATCTTTGACAGTCGTTACGGGTAGTCAGAAGCCCGAAAGTCTGACAACCAGTCTTACCAAGGCGTATCGTATTACCCAGTAACTGGGTTGTGGAGGTCAGATACAACGCTTGCTCCTCCTTATTTATTGTAGGTATTATTTTATCGATTTGTCGCCGCGCGCGCCAGGGGCACGGCATTTATATTTAGCCAAGATGAGCCAAGCGGTGAAAAGGTTAAACTGATGTAAAATATACTAAGTAATTTTGAGCCGGCGCCAAACAAGCAATCAATGAACAAAGCTCACTAAATCACTTTGGTGCCGACTTAAAGTTACTTAGGTATACTTTACATCAGTTTAAGAACTTGATTATTAAGGTTAAATAAATAAGGTTTAAGTCTTATTTTTTGCTTTTCAGTTTTTTCGGCGGTTTAACTTTTTGTTAAAAAGTTTTTTTTGTTACTCGTTCCGGGGCCAATCGCTCTTTTAAAATTATTTAAGTGTTTTGTTGGCAATTTCAATTTGTTAATAATTATCCTGTGTTTCTATTTAAATAAGTTGATCAGATAGTGAGTTCTTCATTTCATTTAGCATATTTAGATTTATTGTCGTGGAGATGGAGCGATACCATAAAATAAGAAGTCGATATCGTTATTTATTTTATGCATAGTCACATCACTAGCTAATACTCTTTTGTCTATGACAGCGTACACTTCTAATGTCGTAAAGCGCCTTCTATGCTTTAGTTATTGTTCTGAGATCAGGTATGACATCTTGCTGACAAGAGACTTGTATCAAGACCACATAACAAAAAAAACTTGTGATTTGTCGTTGAATTGAATGAAGCTGTCAGTCACTATCAGCTTAGCTGTCAAAAAGTCTTAAATTTTGTAAAGATGGCGTTCAGCTTTCCAGCCTTTTCTTATATTATTGCGTTAATAGTTGACGCATTCTTAATATTTTTCTCGATATTCCATGTTATTGCGTTCGACGAATTAAAAACTGACTATAAAAATCCAATTGACCAGTGCAATAGTTTAAACCCAGTGCGTATTTAGACTTGAAGGTGCAACCAAAGTTCATTGGAGTTCAATCAAGCGACTAACCTATATTTTTTCTATTTCAGTTGGTATTGCCGGAGTATTTGCTGCATTTATTTATAAACGTGCTGTTTTTATTATCGGGAGAATGGTTTTCACTGTTAATAAACATTCCATTGATCTTGTATCATCTCCACAGGTAAATATAATAAACCGTTTTAGGTTATGTTTATGATAATCTAAGGACAGTGTAAGGACAAGGTCTTGACTTAAACAATGCAGTGACACCTTGAAATGGTATTTGCACAGAATACAAATAGAGAACTGTCGATAACAACATGTTTGGAATAACTTTGTGATCTTCAAATTTCATGAACCAAACACCTACGTAGGTACCTACCTAGTTAGCTACAAACATCAGATAAAATGTACTTTAGTAAAAAATATTTGGCCTTGATGTTAAACAACATTATACCCTTAGATAATATCACAGAATCAGTGACGTATTTTAAGATTCAGCCCACTGGGCCTGTAAGCTTTGCTGCCCCATGAGATATAAAATAAAATCCAGCAGTGTCGATGTCGATAAATGAAAAAGTTAAAAAGTCCTTATAAAGAAATAAACACCATTTATTTCAATGTTATTTTTTTTTCCAATAAACAGATTGGTTAGCAAACTCATCAATGACACTGTCATAATTAACAGAGTTTGTCAAGTCAGCTTCTATATTTAGAATAGCTAAACTGTTTAAACGTTCATCGATTAAACGCAAACGTAGATATTTAATTCTTATAAGTAGGTACGGTTCTTTTTTTATTTCTTCATGCCTAGAAAGTCGAAAAGATAGGCGTACAAAGCTGAGCGCGAGGTGCGGCTTGCACCGCCTCTCGCAGGCTGCCGCCCCGGGCATGGAATCTTGTTTCAATTAATATGTAGGAGGATAATCCTAGTTTTCCTTATTGTATGTTAATCTGCATAGTTTAAGTGGCAAAATTCAACTTTAGTTACACTACATATTCGATTTTACAGGAGTTTTTACGATTTCCGACATGTATTATTGTTATAAATATTGGTAGGTAGTGGAAATGGCTTAATAGATAGATAGATAGAATACTCTTTATTATGTACACCATATAAATTCCAGACATAAATAAATAGAAATTAACATGAGAATGTAATGTACAAAACGCTTAGTCATACTGACAAAGTATCAAATAGTAGTTTGAAGGTCTTAAGCACTTGCATGAACTTTAGCTCCCTTTTGAATAAAGGGATTTTTTTTTTTGATTTTAACAACTTCCAAAATTGGTGATATTTACAAGGGTGTTTTTTTATTTTGGAACATTAATTAATAAATCTAATTTTAAACTGAGCATAGTTCTAGGTGTAAGTCACAGCCTCTAACCCACTAATCTAATCATTAAATAAGATATAATCAAATAAATACGACAATTGTTTCAGATACTACACTCGGCCAGTAATGTCGGGCCCAGGACTCTATGACCCGACAAGCATTATGAATGCAGATGTACTGACAGTCTGTCAGAGGGAAGGCTGGATCAAGCTTGCATTTTACTTGTTATCATTCTTTTTGTACCTTTACGGGTAAGGATTATTAATTTCTTAGCTAATGTAAACAGTTTTGCAAAAAAATTGCTGAAAAGAACAACTTCAGGCCAAACAATTCGGCCAATCAGTTGCGTGTCTGGATTGTACTAATATAGGCACTTATATTAATTGGGATCTCCTAATTAAGACATTGACTGCAAACAATCGATTTTCTATTGTGTCTGTTGTCTGGTAGTCAACATGTTAAATATAAGTGCCTTATTTAGCAAGTATTGCCAATACTAGCTACTTAATTCTCGGGCAGTCTTCAGAAAATATGAAGTTAACTCAGTGTATGTATATCTTGTGCCCTATACCACTGAAACGTGGTGGTCTTTTGATCTTTCTGATTCTAGCAAAAACATTTTTTCCAGTAATGTTAAAAGCCCAGATGATCTTTTATTACGCAATGGATATTTGACTCTCGGTATTGAGCTGAGCATTGAGAATTTAACAGGGCACCCTAGTGCGTCAAAATACAGTGCGCGATAAAAATCGCATATGAGTTAGAGGGCTAAGGCTGGCACATGCTACAATTTATTCTATATACAATACTAGCAGCGCCCTGCGGTTTCACTCGCATAAGTCTCAAATTCGTGGGAATATTGGGATAAAAAGTATCCTATGTCCTTTCCCGGGACTACCAAATTTCATTTGTTCGTTTTAGCGTGAAGAGGTATCAGACAGACACACACTTTAGCATTTATAATATTAGTATGGATATTTCATTTTACGATTATTTAAACACAAGTAATAATCTTTTATAAGAAGAACACTTGATAAGAAGCTGTAAAAGATTATGATTCTGTTTCTGAATAGCATAGGTAAAATCTTATAGCAATAAAAACAATGTTTTCAGAATGATACACAGTAAATAACTGTGTCCGTTGAAAATAGCCATTGGATTTATTTTAAAACTAGTAGCGCCCCGCGGTTTCACCTGCATTTGTTACGATCCCGTGGAAATATCAGCAATAAAAAGTATCCTATGTATTAATCCTGATTATAAACTATCAGTGTGCCAAATTTCATCCAAATCCTTTTAGTATTTTTAGCGTGAAAGAGAAACATACAAACACACTCACAAACTTTCGCCTTTATTATATTATTATAGTGTGAAAAGAAGCCAATATTTTTAATTTGATTATTAATTGAAGTGTTCAAACATTATTCATTTATTAGCCAGGGTTTTATAAAGCACATTAGCACACACATCAGTCTTAGAGACCATAAAATCTATTTACGTAGTCCCACTAAAACTTTTTGTTAGTTTATTATGTGATATCATGATATTTATTAACTCGGTATCCTCTATTTCTAAAGCATACTGTCGAAGGTCATTTAAGGTTTTCTCAAGACAAGGGACTTAATGGGTCATTCGTTACTACTCATTAGTCCTGTCAAGAAGATACATTGTAAGAAAACTGCGCACAACTCTTTTGTCTAAATTAAAACAATTCATAAATAATTTATTCTCTTGCAAAGGATCCATTTCAACATAATTTACATTTTAATTTTATAATGTTGAAAAACAATGAACCTATTGTTTAAATGAAAAGTAGGTAATGAACTAAGGTAACTTAATGTTAATTTTATTGATTGACTGTTACTTGATATGATCAGTAGTTTTGTTTATTTTTTTCTTATACGCGTTGCTGTCGTCGTTTTAATTTAAAAAATGCCAAGAGTATTCACCTATTTGGAAAATATTACGAGTCGTGAAAACATTACATACAGACGCCAGCACATCAAGCTACTACAATCTGTCAAATTTCTTTGATAGATTTTCAACTTTATCGCTAAAGCATAAGGTTCAAAGTTGATTGGAAAAATTTGACAGTTTCGGGTAGGTTGATGTGCTGGCGTCTGTACAATACAAGCAACATAATCTTACAAATTATTTTCAAAATATAGTCAGCTCCTAGTATAAGGGTGCATTTTCGAGCAACAGGCGTAGTATGTCCACCATAGAAACGGGTTTTGTGGACGGAAGAATAGATAAAATCTGTTCTGTGTTCTACAATTTCTAAAGAAATCTGGCATTTTGTCTATTTTTCCGTCGACATAACCCGTTTCTATGGTGGTCATGCTCTGCATGCAAATCGAAGAGGAGATGCGCAGGAATCGACCAATCACATTGGTTAAAATCCTTATCCGGTTCCGCATCTCGTCTGTGATTGATAGATATTTGCTCATCTCCCCCTCAATGGAAACGAACCTAAACCCAGATGCAACTTTATATCTGTGATTTTAAGGTCCATATTAACCTCTTTTCTATTTGTTCCAGAATGATTGTCGTGCTGATTGCAGCATGAGATATCGAATACGTTTAGTCACTCGTTCCAATAAGTCATAATTAATTTATTGTTAGCCCGCGGTTGTATCGTGTGTCCGATGAACAAGGAATGTTGTATAGTTGAGACTTCGCAGTATTTTGATAATTAAACATTATTGGTTAAGTTTTTTGTTTTATTTTGCACACCACTGCATTAAATCCTAGGAAGATTTGTTAATTCTATGATGATAGCTCAATTGGTATCATATAATCAGCCTGTAATGTCCCAGGCACACAGGCCTCCTTCGAGATCCTTTCCTAATTCGGGATAATAATGCATCACAGGGGCCCAGTGCGGCTTGGTAGATGTTAAAAATGTCTTCGAAGCTTTTGGTTCTAGGACATGCCGGTTTCCTCTAGATGTTTTCCTTTTTGATTGAAAGCAGTGGTGATGAAATTATTTGCACAAAGTAAAGCGCCTGTCTAGTGTCTGGGCTCGAACCCACGACCTTCAACTCGTGAGTCGGGGCCATTACCACTGGGCCACTACTGCTCACCTAATTGGGATCGACGCAGTGGAAATGAAGGTTTATACCTACAAATAAGATCTCGAGTGACCTGCATAGGCTCCGTTCACGCGGCGTTGATCATCACGATATTTTACCGTAGGTATAATTTTGGGATCACATAACCTGTGGTTGTTAGCATCCGGCTAGGCTGGAAGCCGAACCCAACAGTTGGGAAAACGCTAGGCACATGATGACTTTGTTTGTTGA
Source organism: Gortyna flavago (assembly GCA_963669345.1). NCBI lineage: Eukaryota > Metazoa > Arthropoda > Insecta > Lepidoptera > Noctuidae > Gortyna > Gortyna flavago. The sequence goes on from OY770129.1 coordinate 17,299,688, forward strand.
CGTTTTTATTTGGCCTGAGCATTGACATACCTATATGTTACGTGATTTTACCGTAAAATATATTTTTGATTATCACCACCTGAACGTGGCGCTACTTTCAACCCCAACCGCGAATCCATAGAGTACCTACATTATTATCTGTGTCCATAGTAACAATTTGTCATTGATTTGATTAAGTAACACAAAGGTGTTGTGTGTTTGTGTGAAAAGCGCCCTTAGCGTAGACAGAGTAAAGGCACTGTCTACGCTACGGGCGCTTTTCGTAGTTGTGTTACTACTGAAATTTATGATTGACCCAGTTTGGGCAGGGACGTAGTATGCTGTTGCGAATCAATCTCCTGAGTCTGATAACAAACAAGCGATTCAAAAAAGATTAATAGATACCTACCTGTTTTCACTAACACTAGGCGACACCTAACTGAATTCATAATAAAGCACGCTGTTGGATTTTCAGCACTCGGCTCAGCGCCGAAAGTTGAAAATCTAATATCGCCAAAATCTAATATTCAGAGTGATAATCGTCAGACAGCAACTCAGACTTTTTTATCAGTTCATCAAATATAGGGTTATCTTGAAAACCTCATTCGACTTAACCGAATCCGATAAGTAGGTACGTACCTAACTAAGAGATTAGGTAGGTATAGGTAGGCATTTAGTGTAGGTAGGTAGGTATGTTATTTTTTTTAGCTCCAACTAGCGCTGCTCCGGCTTCGCACAGTTTTTACGACTTATCAAAACATCGAGATTTCTATATCTTACGTAAGTTAAATAATAATTAATTAATAATACTTAATAATTTTTCATAATTTTAATTAGGAATCTCAGATAGGTACCTACACATTCGGAGCATCAAACTTACCTATCATTGCATTGTAAATGCAGGCGTAAATCAAGCTTTAAATTAGGTAGAGTTAGGTTTAAAAAACAAACTAGACATTATTTATCTGGTTTTATTCATATATTTCGCGATCCCTTTTCATTTAAATCCGATTCATATTGCTGCACTAATTCTAATAGGTAAGCGAGTCGCCAAAAGTCCAAATTCAAGGTTTCCCAAAGGGCGATGGAGCGTAGCGTATTGGGTATTAAACTCAGCGACCGGATTCGTAATACCACGATAAACCAAAACAGCAAGCACCGATTTAGGCAATACGTCTGCCAGGCTGAACTGGGATTGGGGGGCCATGTACAGGATGCATCGGGTTTGATGGGCCAGAGTCGTCTCGCAGTAGGAACCAGAAGACGGGTGTCGCCGTCGAGGAAGGCCGAGGAACGCTGCCGCGCTGTCGTGATGACTTAGAAGTGTTTATGGGAGATTGTCCGTAGAAGGCAACACACAGGGAAGAGTGGAAAGATGTAGAAAGGGAAAAGCAAATCGCAGAATGAAAACTTAGGTATGAAGATTGCATCAGGCGCTATTAACTTCAAAGATGGCGGTGCTCATAAGTAGGTAATGTACATTATTGGCACTCTTTACCAGTTAACTTTTATTGTTAACAAACGTGCATTTAGATAGGCATCAGATACATGTATCAGTAATATACCTACAAGGTCAAATTTAATTGACTAGCGAAACCCCAGAGACGTGATACGTTATGCCCTGTTTAGCGAACATATTGTACTTAGATCGGTCATGTCGTCGCAGCGCATTGATTTCGACGCAGTGAGAGCTGCACACGAGCGCTGTGATGACGTTCCCGCTCAGGTACTTACCTACTACTTACCTTCATACCTTTGTTATATAACGCAATAGCTCTTCTGATTCATTTAGATAAAGAGATCCTTCTGGGAGCTAGGAGACCTCTATAATAAAATTTAGACAAAAAATTGGTAGGCAACAACAAGTAGATAATTAAATGAATAATAAATATGCATCATCATCATATGCCTAGCCTTTTCCTAACTATGTTGGGGTCGAATAAAATATGCATATTTATGTAAAATAGAAAAACAGGAAAGTACCTATTGATTAATAGGACAAGGCCTATTATTTTACGCGCCTTTTATGTTAATTCTGCAAAGTCTTGGCTCAACATTTTTACCAATTTTACCATTCTTAAAGTCTGTGTAACTCATGATTTTTTTCGTGAACACTCGTAAGACCGTTTCTGTTGTAAAATAGGTAGTAATGTAGCGAAATTATTTTATTACCTAGCAAAACAGTCTTCAAAAACCATCTTCCTCAACCCATAGCAGACCACAGCTGGACATACGCCCCTGTTATCGTACGCCATCTGACTCGAATCTTGGCAAATCTCATCCTGTTGCTACCCAGCCCTAGTGCCAAGATCGTCTGTATCCATAGGTGGTATGGTTTCTTCTCAACTGTCTAGGGTGAAGGTTTTTTGCACCCCATCTCTTCACTGATTTTCATATCTATACTCGCTCATCTCGGAATATCATCACTTCAAAAATTTAAGCGCCAAGTCCATAAAAAGTAACCAACACAATTGACTGTTTTTTTCTTTCTTATTTTTTTTTCCTTGTCATGTTTTCTAAAACTACCCACTAGTGCTGTAAGCGTTATTTCTGCACAATTATTGCAATTTTATTGATGTTATTATCATTTTGTTTTTGCATGCTGTGTCTATATTATTTGTACACTATGCTTGTATTTTAAAGATAAACAGTGTAACAATTGTAGATAGGCCAATAAATGAATTAAATACTGCATATGAATACTCAAACCTTCATTTATCTGCAGTGGGTACTTACTACAAAATATAGGACGAAATCGAGTAGGTACCTATTTATAGATATCGTCAGAACTGCAGTCGTTGTTTCATTGTTCAAAGTTCAAAGTTTAATGCTTGGTGATAACGTGGATGCAAAGTGATGTAGGTAGCTCCTTATTCATTTCGCTGCTAGTCTGACGACATTAATTTATTATCTCTACGTAGCTAGGTACCTACTTATTTTGTTGACCGTCTTTGCCACTCTTTTTCCAGCTCTGCCTTCCGGCACAGATAGATAATATAATAGAGTTTGGCCAACGAAAGCTGACCACGAATTATTTTATAATCTTTTTTCTAAACTTTTAGAATGGAGACATTTTAGGACTGTCAATCCTAATTGTCAATGTCAATAAATCAATAAATTCGTAATGAATAATAAATAGTAGAAATCAATTGCGTTTACGCAGTTTCTAGCCAGGGTAACAGCCCTTGATTTTTTTAAATTGCCGCCGATTTTCTTTGTCAGCTTTCGTTGGTCAGACTCTACTCTAGTGCTTCCGGATATAGGCCTAATGCCATAGACTTATAAAAAAGGATGGACTCCGCGCCACGCATATCGAGAGCGAAGCACAGTAAGTATGCCGGGACCGCTTGTACTGTAAACACGCCTAACGCTCACATTTACATCATAGTATGCCGACCGGCCGTCATTTGACACGACAGCGACTATCGTCAATCACGCACACATAGATCGGTACGATGCTTCACTTTCGATATGCGTGGTGCGGAGTCCATCTTTTTTTTAAAGTCTATGCCTAATGCTTATATTTTTCTGATTTTTTAATTGTGCGTCCTTTATAGGTAGGTAAATTTCGATAAACCCCAATGAGTCGGAAGTCGGAAGTGTTGCAATTTCATGTCGATGGTGAGTCGTCAATTTTAAACACATTGGCACATAACTATGTACGTGAGTAAATGATGGCGATTAACGATTTTTTATCAATTGGTTAGTTAGGGTTCTCTAAATAATCTTGCCTACCTCAACATACGTGTAATGTGAGTAGTTGCAGCAGGCGATGATTATACCTACTTTAATAAAGAAGTTAAAAATCAAAGACTTGTCTCGCTTACCAACTCAACAATTTGAAAAAGAGTAATTATTTACCGGTTAACAGACTGTATTTTAGCGAGTATTTGATACCACTTCGTCAGTAGTCTTTGAAAGCCAGTGTAAATTGGAAATCCCGCAAAATGTATTTACTCGATTATTTATTTGCAATTGTCACGATACAAAATGTTCAGCCGGGGAATATTTTGGGTCTCTTTCCTCACGTCGGAAAAAGCCTATACTTGGCGTTCGAACTAATGCTGAAAGAGTTAGCCAAACGAGGGCATTAAGTAACCGTAGTTTCATTCTTCCCCCAAAAGAATCCACAATAAATAACGCAGTTATTGTTGTTGAACTGTCTAATGAAACTCATTGCTGCTGATAGAGTGATACTCAATTACCCCGCAGTTTGTTTGTTACGCAATAATATTCAAATCATAACTGTTGAACTAATATTGTCCCTACAGTATAATTTTTTTTTTTTTTGAAAAGGTTCCAATTTTTTTTATTAAACAAAAAAAAAAGTTAAATTCGTCTGCTATATCGTCTCGAAACATCTAAGAACACTCTTATCTTTATTTATTTTTCTTTCAGTTTTTATCACAACCATAAATTAATGAACAATAAAACTTAATCACATTAACTTATCGGTAGGTACCTTATCTTACCATTTCACAACTAGTTGCGCCCGCGACTCCGCTGGTGTAAGGCTCCGCTTCACGAGCAATTTTTTTTGGCCGGCAATGCTGCTGCAATTATTTGTAGCGATATTATGTAGAGCAATAATGCTGCATATCGCTAAATGTCGAGATTGTAGAACTTTATTAAGTTGCTTCATGTAGGTAGCTTTACGAAGCGAGCTCGAAAATTTTACACCCAAACTCGGATAGGCTAGATTTATTTTTTACAAGGAGTTTCATATAACCCTAAATCTCACATACAGGCAGTCAAACTCGCAAAAACCGTACTGTACTTTTTTTTTCCTTTGCCTAGAATGTCCCACTGCTGGTAAGGGCCTCACCCGCTCTGTCATTGTAAGTTTCCTTTCAGCCATTTATAACCCTAAGGTAAGTCGTAAACTTCTAACATAATAGGCAACGCCTCAGCGGCGCCTCTCGTGTTTCCAATGGGGTACAACCCGGAAAACACTTACTCTTTTAATTGCTAAATAAGTGGTGTAGTGTATGTGCCTATCTATAAAACACTAGAGTCTAGAGGAGTATGTATAGCAAACAAAAAGACAGTCTAAATCACTTTAACTTAGGTACCTACAATATGGATTTGTCCACAGCTTAGTCCGCCTAGAAGTCAGAAAACTATACTAATATCTATCAATTCTACCATACTATATCACATTATGACATACCTAATTATTTACTGGCTCACTTTCGCGAAAAAAACTTTATTGACCTTTGCAATAATGAAGAAGATTGTTGAAACACTTTATTGCAACTGGCAGCAACTAAGATTGGAGCAGAGAGATGGTGAAAATATATTTTACGTCGTCTAAAATATTATTCACATAGTTATGTAAGTTCTTTACTTCTTACCAACTTATCTGCGGAAATAATTGATAGGTACTTAATATTTTTCTTGATTTCATTTATTCGTTAGGCTCTAATTATAATTACTTGGGACAATGAGCAGTACCGTTTGAACCACGGCGAAGTGTAGATCCACCGTCCATCATAGTGATGGGGTCTCTCTACAAAATACTACTCGCGTTCTTTGCCGTAAATAATGTTCAGTCCGCGCGAATCCTCGGTCTTTTCCCACATCCCGGGAAAAGTCATCAAATGGTTTTCGATCCGCTAATGATAACACTAGCAGAAAGAGGACATGATGTTACCGTTGTTTCATTCTTCCCCATCAAAGATCCACCAGCTAATTATAACATCGTCAGTCTCGAAGGCGTTGCTCCACTAGGGGTAGAAACCTTCAACCTATTGCACTTGGATAACCCGAACAAGATTCTCAAATTTTTGGGCATTGACAGAATTATTACCCACATTATGGAGTTCCTACCTCTAGCAGATCTAGCTATAGGCATATGCTCCAAAATCGTGGAATTCGCGCCAGTAGCGGATGTTTTGAAGAAAGAATATGACGTTGTTCTGGTGGAAAATTTCAATAGTGACTGTATGCTCGGTCTTGCTCATGTTTACGGATTGAAAGCGAAGCTCGTGTCGTTGTCTGCCGTCACCGCGATGGAATGGGCCGCTGATCGCATAGGGGTAACTGATAACCCTTCTTATGTGCCAGTTTTGAGCTGTGGGTTCACATCGAAGATGACCTTTCTTCAAAGAGTGGAGAATGCTGTGATGAATGTTTGCTACAAGATCTGGTTCCGATACGGGATACAGATGAAAGAAAAGGAGATCATAGAGAAGCGGTTTGGAAGGAAGATTCCTGATCTGCAGGACTTGGCGAAGAATGTGAGCTTGAGTCTGTTGAACACGTTCCACAGTTTGAGTGGCGTTCGACCTCTACTGCCGGGTGTTGTAGAAGTTGGAGGGATGTTTTTGAAACAAAGCAGGAAATCGATACCGCAAGTAAGTACCTACAGTAATAAAATCAAAAGTTCAAACTGATGCGACGACGATGCGTTCGAAAAAAAAACAACGGTATTGGAATATTTCTTTTTTTTTTTTTCGAACGCGACGGTTTGTCTTGTATAACTGTCACTAGCGGGGTAATTGCGTAACACACTATCAGTAGCAATGGGTTTCATTTCGACAGTTCATCAACATCAATTGCGTTATTTACGTTGTTGAACAGACAATTATTTCGAACGTATGAAGGAATGGATTAGCAATATTCTTCAAAATGATTGAGATTGATGGTGTGTTGCGAAGTTAGAGTACAGGATACCTACCACGAGCTCGCGATCCACTTTAGGACCTAAACTGAACTGTTCTTCTAATTCGTACCATGACGTCAGTTTAACGATTTAATTTAGGCCGTGCCATCTGGATACCTACCACGAGCTCTTAACGCTCATTCACTTTCAACGATCCAAATGCCGCTGAGCGTATTGGACGTCATGGTACGCCTGTGGGCAGCGGGATTGTCCGAAAGGGTTACCGCTGCCCCGGAACATAAAGGGCCAAGGAAGGAACACGGATGGGTTTTAGTCAGTAAGAGTCTGACACTCCCTTCCGCTCCACCCAGAGCGGGAGGGGTCATTGGATGATTTCCCATCCTTAAAAAAAAAAAAAAAAAAAAAAAATGGTACGCCTGTAAGCGATGCAGTTTAAGAACCTAAACTGAAATGTCTTGCTTTTGAATCGTTTTTAAATAGAGCATGGTAGGCCTCCTGGTGGACGAAGTCACAGCAGCCCTAAAATGTGTGTATGGAAAAGTTGACGACGCGACCGTAAAAATAGATAACGAATGAAACTTGATAGAAATATCATATTAAGTAGGTAGATTATCTAATGAGCATTGTCCTTTTTAATTTCTATTGAATGATATCTATTTACTTAGTGTTAATATGAAACTAGGTTTAGCTCTCGCGAGTGTCCGCAAATTATTAGCAATATTTTTAGTCTAGCCCGGAATTGCTGCGTCAATTTTTGAACTATTTCTCGTCTGTCAAATGTTACTTATGTAAACGCAAGTACTACCGACACCGTACTGTTGTACATATTATGGTACGCCAGCACATCAAGCTACTACAATCTGTCAAATTTCTTTAATAGATTTTCCACTTTATTGCTAAAGCATAAGGTTCACAGTTGATTGGGAAAATTTGACAGTTTCGGGTAGCTTGATGTGGTAGCGTCTGTACTGACACTATTACCGAGCAATACAAGTTCTGCACTAAAAAGGCTGCGTTTGGCGAGCTGTACTCGAAAGTGTTCCAACTACATAATATTGCAGCTTGCAGTAGGTAAAAGTATTTCCCGTTTAGCAGCGCCTTAACACGACAGCGCTTCACTTTTTATTCATTTCTGTCTTCTTCTAAATCTTTCACTAAAGTGGAACATTGATCACAAAATGAATTAAAAGTGAAAAATACAGTAATTCATGAACCGATCCAACGATGTATTACTGCGGCATCGTCATCAGCGGCGTCGGGGTCGTGTGTCAGTGTCGTGTGAACGCAAAATGAAACAAAAATTTACATTCACTCTAGTTTTTACTAGAGTTAATGTTTTTTGTTTCATTTTTACAACGATGTTTTATTTTACTTGAGAAAGCAGTGAATGCCCAGTGGTAACGGGCCCGACTTACGAGTCGGTGAGTAAGTATGGTTGTGGGTTCTAACCCAGCCAGGCGCTTTACTTTGTGTCATTTATTTCATCACGATTGCTCTCAAAAACAGTGAAGACAAACATCGTAAGGAAACCGGCATTTATTAGGACCAAAAATTTAAGACTGTGACGTCTACCAATCCGCACTGGGCCCGCGTGGTGGATTACGTCTTTGTAATCCCAGCAGAAGCAGTATGCTTTATTTTACGTTCTACCTTAACATTACATAACAAATAATACAATATAACAGAATTTATATAAAAAATCTGAATAAGCCACATGTAGAATTTAAACGTAGGATAATTGGATTTATTTACAATAAATTGTAAATACCTATCAGTACGGAGTACTTACCGTAAGTATAAATTAGAATATTTATAAAATAACAAGCCGTATTTTGCTTGATGGAATTTCCCATGGGATATTTTTTTAAATTCTTCCATAATGCTCACTTTTGTTATAAGCACCTACTCTCTAGTCTAGGAAATCTAGTGCAAAAAATCATGCTTCTAGACCGAATGGTTTAGGCTGTGCGTTGTCTATCAGCGAATGAATGAAATGAGATAATTGAATCAAATAATACTCTTTATGAATGAATAAAGAAATAAAAAAAGAAAGAGAGAAATATTTTATTTGGGACACACACAGGAAATAGAAATTAAATACTTAAGTAGTTAAAAATGGGCATTTAAAACTTTGAAACAGTTACATCAGTTAACAGAAGTTACATCAATTAATTAATAATTAATGTAGGTACCTATGTATGTAGGTACTTACTCGCGTCTACGTCTAAGCCTACCTAACTTTATTGATCGGTCCCTTGAAAATTGAAGTTCAATAACCCCACAATGGCTACGATCGCGACAGACTTACTTAATAGTTTTTTTACCAACTCGTTATCTAACTTTAATTTTATTGTACATCAATTTCTATTATAAAAGCAAGAGTAATCACAATCATTATAAATCTTTTTTTTTTGCGAAAATTTGGAGCGGTCAATGACAGTTTTATGGCCGATTCCTATCATAATAATTTACGGACCGTTATTAGTTAAATTAAGACTCTTGTATTTTTTTTTTCAATAATGGAGCAAATACCTCATAGCTTTGCACAGTAGACCCCCCTAGACTTCCAGGGAGGGTCTACAGCTACTTAGCTATCACAGGGAAAATTGGCTTACGAATTTAAAGGCATGCCCAGTTTGGCAATAAAAATGCTAAAATTGCATTGGTAAGCAAAACGATTCTTTTTTGTTTATAGGAACCGAGCGTTAGTAACTGTATTAAATAAAACTGGTCAAGTGCGAGTCGGACTCACGCACCGAGGGTTCTTCCTCAAAATATGAATAATTCTGCGAAATGTTAACATTTAAACAGATTTTTTTTTATAAAACTATTGAATTTTGACTGTCAAAACGGGGCCACATTATCATATCGATAGCGGTTCGAATGCCTTCATACTTGTTTCCTCAGAAAATCCAGTAGTGCTTCTGCACACAAGCTTAATTTTTATTAATACTTCTATCGGAATACTGCAATATTCGGGACTTCGTGAATCTTAAATAATTAACACGGTTTTAAAATATTAAAAAAAACATACACAACAAAGACATTGCTGCCTGCAGCGGCGATCGTGCGGCTACTGCAGACGGCATTATTGCAGCAGTACCTACTGTCCACGACTTTCGGAAAACTGAAGAAAAATGCCGCTGCCGTCGTGTTCGGAATCAAAACAGCAGTCAGTTCAGTTCATTTTATATTAATAATTATCAAAATTACATGTCAATTAAATTAGTCATAAAAATATCAAATATTATACACTCAGGGGCACATTTAACCGTCCACCCATCTCGAATTGCATATCGTTTGTTTATGTTAACTTCCGCTTTGAATACTAGGCGTAACTTCATAAGTGGGTATATCTGAAATAAATAAAACAATCATACCCGCGTTTTGTTTACCTTTGTGGTTTTTATTTAACAATAATCAGTTTAGTCGAAATTTTACAGTCCCGCCCTTCGTTTTGTGTGACGGATACATTTGATTTAAAACGTTGTGCTACCATTTCTTTGAATAAAACCGAAGTGTTGGAGTGCCGTGATTTCATTTACACCAAAAAAAATGCCACTGGACGCAGCTGGAGTAGCCAGGGCTGTAGCACTTGCAGACGCTGGGTTTAGCCAACGTCGAATTGGACGGATGCTTGGATATCCACGAACCACTATTCAAGATGCTATCCGGCGTTATAGAGAGACTGGTTCCTACACAAGAAGGCCAGGGCAAGGTCGTAGAAGGTGTACGTCAGAGAGAGATGATCGTTACATCGTCTCGAACGTTCTTCGAAATCGGTTTACAACGGCTTCTGAAGCTCGTAACCGCTTGTTTGAGGTACGAAATGTAAGTGTGAGCCTAAGAACAATAAGAAGAAGGTTAACTGAGAGGGATCTGAGAGCATTTCGACCAGTTCGAGTCCCAGCGCTGACCGCAACTCACAGAAGAGCGAGACTTTCATTTGCTCGAGAACATTTAAATTGGACTTCGGAACAATGGAAGGCAGTTCTCTTCTCTGATGAATCAAGAATCGCTTTACGAGGTCCTGATGGACGTCAGCGCGTGTATAGACGCCGCGGTGAAAGGTTTGCTGAATGTGCTGTGGTTGGAACAGTGGGCTACGAGGGAGGCTCGATAATGGTGTGGGGTGGCATTTGTTACGACGCCCGTACAGAGTTGGTCATCTTCGATAGAGGCAGCGTTAATGCTCACAGGTACGTGACAGAAATCCTAGAACCACATGTGATTCCGTTTGCGCCATTTATTGGCGATAATTTTATTTTAATGCACGACAACGCTCGTGCACACACCGCGAGAATTGTCACCGATTACTTGGACGCTGTCAATATTCAGCGATTACCGTGGCCAGCTCGCAGTCCTGACCTGAACCCAATAGAGCATGTATGGGACAACCTAAAAAGACGGATTCGGAGTCGTATACCAGCTCCTACGACCATCAGTGAGCTAAAAACTGCAGCTATTGAGGAGTGGGAGAACATTCCCCAAAGCGACATCCAAGACATAATGGACGGGCTTTATAATCGGTTGCAAGAGGTCATTAGGGCCAGAGGAGGAAATACACATTATTAATCCGACAATTTAGAGCATACTTTTTTTTAATGTAAGATTTTGCTAATTTTTATTTTTTGTAAGAAAACTGCATATTCTAATTTTTTATTAATTTTGTCTCAATTAAACCATTTCACAACATACACATGTTTCATTTGTTTTCGTAAAGGTTCACCCAATGTAATATTATAACAAAATTAATTAAATTACCATAGAATTTTGAAGAAATCGACAAAATGTGGGTGGCCGGTTTAATGTGCCCCTGAGTGTATTTATCATTTTATTGATTAATTATAAAAAAATACAGTAACACACATAATACAATAATCATTCGCACTAGAGCTTGCGGTCAATCGCAACGCCCCACTGCCATCTGCAGTCTGCCGTCACCTTCAGAAGTGTGCCTCTAATCCCTTGTCGTTTGCTCACTAGCTGATCAATCAGGAGCGGATATTCCGCCATGTTTATGGTGCAGTTAGTCTATGAAAAATAAACATCAAGTTATCAAAGCAAAGAGCGATAAGAATGAAGACGGTGACTGTGTTTACTCTCCCTTTATCGACCTAAGAGAAACGTTCTGGGAACTTTTAGAACCTTCTACTTATATTATTACGTATACCACATGTGACTGTTCCTAAATTACCCTAAGCTGACAAAATTTTCGTTTTTTTATAGGCACGATCTGGGAAAATTAAATTATTTGTCAAATTGACATACAGCTGTCAAAGAATGACAGTTGTGATTTGGATATACTTACGGACAATTTAAGTCGATATTCGATTTGATAAACACATAAACTTATAAAAAAAGATGGACTCCGAGCCACGCATATCGAAAATGAAGCACAGTAAGTATGCCGGGACCGCTTGTACAAACACGCCTCATGCTCACATTTACATCATAGTTGGCCGACCGGCCGCCATTAACGTGACTCGACAGCGTCAATCGTCAATCACGCAAACATAGATCGGTACGATGCTTCACTTTCGATATGCGTGGCGTGGAGTCCATCTTTTTTTTAAGTCTATTATATAAACAATATTATTTCCCTGACTTTACATATTATGTAGATTAGGTACGGTCTACTTTGCCTTCATGACGAACAACACATAATCTCGTGGTGCTTTGTTTGCGAATAACCCTGTTTTCCAATTATATTGAAGGTACTAGATACAGCTGAATGTCAGAAATGTTTAAGACACGTGATCCGTCCACTTCCGATATCCTAACAAAAACCAAAAAACTCTGTCCTATTTGCCACGTCTGTCTTGCAGTCTTAACTCACAAACATAATGCAATGAAACTTAAACACAAATTAAAATACCTAGAAATTGATGCTTACAACACAAGATTAGACAACTTACAGCCAGTTTCTCGAAAGTCACAAAATGAATGTGACAAATTGTCAAGCGCTCATAAACTGCATGCTGTGATTGGTTGAATGATTTATCTACAGACAATTAAACGCATTACTTGACTTGCGTTTAATTTTGAAACTTCGATAATTTTCGTTTGAGAAACTGGGCTTTAGACAGCTTTAACTATTTACATCTCATCTACCTAGCTGTTTAAATAAATAGACACATTTATATTACAATGGCATGCATCTGCCCCAAAGAGTATAATAACAATCAAAGAGATCTGCCCGCTATGTGGAGTATCTTTGTTAACACCATAGAGACGATCACCTCTAGAATTCAATCATTCCAATTCCAACTTTCTGCGTTGACCGGACCGATCTGCGTGCGTCCTATACCGTCGTGGTAGACCTACAAACAAAATATTGATCTAACGAACCGAATGGCCCTTTACCTGACCTTACCTACTGATATACTCTTAACGATGACTTTGAACTAGCTACTAAAGAAATAGTTTAAATGGAGGTCGACGAAGGTTATCCTGATATCCGAGTCATTATCTATACTTAATTGTAAATAGAACCATAAGATATATCAGGATACCTACCACGAGCTCTTAACGCGATCCACATTAGGACCTAAACTGAACTGTTCTTCTAATTCGTACCATGACGTCAGTTTAACGATTCAATTTAGGCCATGCCATCTGGATACCTACCACGAGCTCTTAACGCTCATTCACTTTCAACGATTCAAATACCGCTGAGCGTATTGGACGTCATAGTACGACTGTGAGCGATGCAGTTTAAGAACCTAAACTGAAATGTCTTGCTTTTGAATCGTTTTTAAATAGATCATGGTAGGCCTCAAGGTCCCATTAAAATAGATGGACAAACTTTTAGAAATCATTCAGACCACCAAAATAAGGACGATGCATGGTAAAAAAACCGGGCAAGAGCGAATCGGACTCGCGCACCGAGGGTTCCGAACCATCATATGTTTTGGCAAGGCCTTTATTGGTTAACACTGCACGCTGCGGTGTAGGATATTGCAGTTTTAGGTCACCGCCATCTCTTGACCTATAGTGGAACTAATGTAACTTTTGTTGATGACTTCTGAAAAAGTGTGCTATTTATAAACATCGTTTTATTTTTCCTGTAATCTTTACACAAACTTCCATCACATAGAATTATTTCAGATTTTTCTCTATACAAACTTCGGGGATAAGGTAAATGCAAATGCAGCCTGAAAAAAAAAGAAAAATGTTTGAGAAAACAGTGCAAACAGCGCTCTTTCGTATGATACCCCACATGCCCCAGTAGCCCCACTTCGAATTTTTAAGATCCCCTTTCAGTCCCTGTTGCAATTTTTTTTTTTTTTATTTCTTTCTTAATTGCAAAATACACACATCAAAAGTGTCTAGGGATCAACATATATTTTTGCAATAACTTTTCTCCTGATTGATATTAATTAAAATTTTCTTTAAGGATTCATCAAATAAAGTGTTTTCGTTTGTCACAGTAACGATAAACCAAGTCACCTTTGCATTAATAAAGAAATTTGCCATTTTCCTAATAAAGGGATTTTTGACATTTGAACCACTAACACAAAAGTTCGAAAAAAAGACTGAAATAACAGTTTTCTTTAAAATTTTATTGGGTAACTTAAACAATTAATAATCCGTGTTTCTACCGCGAACACTAACAACACAAGAACATCGGTTTGGCATACTCAAAATGAGTTCATCCAAATCACGCTGTGGAATGGCCGCCCATGTTCGTTGCAACAACAAAAAAAGGTCTTCTTGCGACTGGATACCCTCCATATTCGGCAGAGCTCTTCTCTGTAGCATATCCCATGCATGCTCAATCGGGTTCAAGTCTGGCGACTGAGCAGGCCAGGGCAGGACATTGATGTTAGCTGCGGCGAGAGTCTGTCTTACAACTCTTGCGGTGTGCGGTCGTGCATTATCAAGCATTAACTGAAATAAGGGACCGGTTTGCACTTGTAGAGGAACGATGACGTCTGATACAATCGTCTCAGCATAAATTTGAGCGTTGAGGTTGCCTCTGATCCAAATCAACTCAGTTCTTCCGCCGATCCAAATACCCGCCCATACCATGATGGTTCCACCACTATAAGGATGGACTTCCTGGCAGGATTTTAATCGCTGTTGGCGTCCAGGGGTTCTCCAGTGTCGTATACGTCTTGTACCCGGTCTCATACCAAAACGAGACTCATCAGAAAAGCACACGAAACGCCATTGTTCTTCTGCCCAATTTTTGTGTTCAAGAGCCCATTGATATCGAATCCTACGATTGTGCATTGCTATAGGTGGTACCCGTAGCGGTCTTCGGGAATGAAGGTTCACTTCATGCAAGCGGTTTCTGACTGTTTGGTCGCTAATTAAGTTCCCTGAAGAGTGATGAAGCCTCACGGCTAACATCATGGCGGTTATTGTTGGAGCTCTTCGAGTTAAGATTTGAATGTATCGGTCTTGTCTCCGTGTGGTGCAGCGATACCGTCCTCCATGGCGCTCAGCCACGGTACCAGTGCTTCGGTAACGTGTCCAAAGTCGACTGATAACACTCTGACTTGTATTCAGAGCTAAAGCCACAGTACGTTGCCGGGAACCAGCTTCTATCATTCCCACGGCTCTGAGCATTTCTTCCCTGCTTAAATGACGTCGCCGCTCCATAATAACGTGGGTTTTAATCAGTAGTAGGGAAACAGTAGCACTAATAATGTCTTCAATGCGTTGTATGTTTTTATAGGGAAAATATTGACAGCTGATTTTCATCGTTTACTCGAATTTGATTCACAGTTCCTGATTCAAATTATGAAATGCACCAAAAAGGATCCATATAAATTTATAAAATCATAAATTTATTACAAAGCCACATCTCAATCTCAAGAAATCCGCATAAAAATGCTTGATCCCTAGACACTTTTGATGTGTGTAGTTGGGCAAACGTCATCTAAAACTGTTTCAAATTTCAAGTTGATAGCATTAGGAGTTATTGAGATATCCAGCTGTGACAGACAGACAGACAGACAGACTGAGTCTCACCATAAGGGTTCCGTTTTTACCATTTTGGTACGGAACCCTAAAAATATATAAGAAAAACGCATTAGATAGTTACAAGATTTATTATTTTAGGTCAAAATAAAATCACTTTAATCAGTGTTTTTTTTTCTTAGATATCTTTGGTTAGACAGTACCTACTGGAGCGCGTCAATCTATTTTAATGGGACCCTGTATATAAGGGTCAATGATTAGATATGATATGACACTTACTTGAATACTGTCAAGTCATGATATACGCAGGCGCATTATTAGTTTGCATGATTAAAATGTGTCACTCATCTTCCACGTTCGAGTCGCACTTTACTTCCTGATAAAGATATTAATTATAATAATTATCTTATGTAGTTTATTATGCTAAAGAGTGTCTAGTTTCATGATTTATAAAATTAAACGCATATAACATTTCAATTAAATGACTTATTAGAACTTATTTTTTCATACAATTGTACCTACATATTATTATTTTAAATGTTAGCTAGTATTACAGAAAAGAAATAATTGATAAAATTTGAAGTTTAAATTTCTTATGATAACTTATTAGAATGTAAGTATCTGAGAGTGTCACGTACTCACCGCGTCCATGCTGCTTTTATTTTATCTAAGTATCAAAATTGGGTCGTTACATATTTAATACGAATAGCTATTCACAACAACCACTCAATACGATTCCGTACCGTACCGAACATCAATCAAGGTTATCGTAGGAGTCCTCTAAACGCTATTCACAAGTCCAAAACCTCAAAAAATTTGCCTGTATAAGGGCTGATTTTTCAATCGACAGATATTTTTTATTCGTGGAATAAAATTGACGTCTGACAGTTTTTGTATGGAAGAACTATCACAAAACATATCGATTGCACTCTAAGCTGCAGTAGCATTAACATTAACCTTGCCCTTTTCAAACACGATACTATCTCTAATACACATAGATACGTTACATATACCATCTTACCACCCTACAGAACAGAATGATGATGCACTGAAAATAACACGCGGAGGACCGCCTATCGTGTCAACACTACAGACAGTATAGTTTGAGCCGCGGCGCAGTGTGCAACGCTCGTCCACAATGCGGACTCCGTGTATAATCCTACTCGCGATCTTCGCCGTCCATAATGTACAATCCGCGCGAATACTCGGCCTCTTCCCTCACACAGGGAAAAGTCACCAAATGGTTTTCGATCCGCTATTGAAAACACTAGCAGAAAGAGGACATGATGTTACCGTTGTTACGTTCTTCCCCATCAAAGATCCACCAGCTAATTATACCATCGTCAGCCTCGAAGGCATTGCTGCTCAAGGGGTGGAAACCATTGACTTAGCGTATTTCGATAGTCCAAGCAAGATTTTCAAAGTTTTAGGCATCGAGAAAATTATCAAGCAAATTAAGGAGTTCGAACCGCTAGCTGATCTAGCTCTTGGCGTATGCTCCAAAATTGTGGATTTTAATCCATTGGCGGATGTTTTGAAGAAAAGTTATGATGTTCTTCTAGTGGAAAATTTTAATAGTGATTGCATACTTGGTCTTGCTCATGTTTACGGGTTGAAAGCGCCTTACATAGCGTTGTCATCAAGCTCCTTGATGCAATGGAGCCCTGACCGGATAGGGGTGACGGATAACCCATCATATGTGCCAATTGTGAGCTCCGAATTCACGTCGAAGATGACCTTCCTGCAGAGGTTGGAGAATACAGTGATGAACGTATATTATAAGCTCTGGTATCGATACGCGATACAGTTGAAGGAAAAAGCGATTATTGAGAAGCGATTTGGAAGGAGGATTCCCGATCTGCAAGACTTTGCGAAGAATCAGAGCTTGAGTATGGTGAATACATTCCACAGTATGAACGGTGTGCGTCCGCTACTGCCGGGTGTAGTTGAAGTGGGTGGAATGCATTTGGACCATAGCAGGAAACCGATCCCACATGTAAGTACACATGAATTATACCGCTTAATCATCTATGAAATTATTGACTACCGTAAAAACTTCTTGAGTGGAAATTCTTAAGAAGAAGCGAAACATACGTACTATTTGGTTTTTTAATGAGCATTGTTCTTGATTAGGTACAGAGGCCAGCACATCAAGCTACCCCAATCTGTCAAATTTTCCCAATTGAATAAGAACCTTATTCCTTTGCAATAAAGTTGAAAATCTATCAAAGACATTCGACAGATTGGGGTAGCTTGATGTGGTGGCCTCTGTACGTTTAAATATAATTTACGTGACAATTCTCAATATAAAGGCTAGGATTGAATGCCTAGTTTTACTAGATATATAAAACGGAGTCTAATGACATACATAATACTTATATCTTGCCTTGAACAATCGACCCTGTTTGCTCGAAATTGTTATGGTTTCTCTCAAGACATTAATCAGGTTGATCATTACACGTACTGGCGGCACTATTCTGTGTGACAAATTGATGATACATGACGAATGAGGTCGATGAATCAAAGAAAGTAGACGTTTATAGACACGTTTGCTTATAAAAGTAAAAAATAAATAAAAGAAAGTGATCTTGTAGCGGAGCACTAAGTGGTTTCTCGTTCAGAGTTGAAAGTGAATTTATTTTCTGTGTTTAATGAATATTAATAAATTTTAGTATTCTGGAGAAATTAGAAGGACAAAATAACGCAAATTCTACATTATATTTATAACAACATTATAGATTCGTGTTTACTTTTTATACAGGGTGACCTATTTATAGTGGTACAAGTTACTTTTTTGTGAACCGCTGTAAATGGGCCACCTTATATTTCACTGACTCAGTTTAAATTACCGAAGTGTATTGCTAGGAAAGTACTTCTAAATTATATCGCGATTACATAAATTCAATGTGCACATAAATAACCCACAATCATAATGTAGAACATTTGCCTAGCCGTGTGTTAGGCAATCATTCGACTTTAAAAAGACCGGCCAAGTGTGTGTCGAACCACGCACGATAAAGGATTCCGTAATTGGAATGAATTTATCCCAAAAATCATGTTCTCACTTAGGTACACACGGCGATACATTTACTGTTTTAGCTGACCTCGCATTGTATACCTAGGTTTTTCGTACAATCAGATGTCAACATAAACTGGTTATGTACCTACAGCTTGATGTGTCGCCGTGTGTACATCGAAATATACACACTTACACAGCACTATATATGCACTTACATTTGCAGTGGAAAATGCAAATGTAAGTTTGTAATCCCAAAAAAAATATAAGTATATATTTGTGATAAAACTACAAATTACCGATTTTCGAACTTTTTCCTGTACTTGTGCTGTGAGACCTTGCTTCTTGCCAAAATTCATGATTCTAGGTCAACGGGAAGTACCCGATTTTGATTTATTTGCGAATATCAAAATAAATGTCGCATAAATGGCCGTATTTTTTTATTGCGTTGTTTTTTTGGAGCCCCAAGGGACATTAGATCTGCTAATTTCATATTAATTTCAACTTGATACCTCCACGCATTCCTGAGAAAGGGTATTGACATACTGTCTGACGGGCGGACAACGAAGTGATCCGACAAGAGTTCAGTTTTTTTTATTTTGAGGTACGGAACCCTAAAAAAATATATAAACATGCGAATTGAGAACCTCCTCCTTCTTTTATGTCGGTTAATAAAATACGTTGATCTCGTCTAGATATATATCCTGTAGGTAGGTAAGTAATTATTTTCCCATAACCATGCTGCCATGCATCGATTACATCTGATCTACTTACCTACATGCACATAGCTCTTTTTTTCGTGTGGTAGTAATTTGCCTGCCGTCATAGTAATTTTTCTTGCATGATAGATATTCTTAATCGAATCGAACATCGAGGGAACAGGATACCTACCACGAGCTCTTAACGCGATCCACTTAAGGACCTAAACTGAACTGTTCTTCTAATTCGTACCCTGACGTCAGTTTAACGATTCAATTTAGGCCGTGGCATCTGGATACCTAGGTACCACGAGCTCTTAACGCTCATTCACTTTCAACGATCCAAATGCCGCTGGACGTATTGGACGTCATGGTACGACTGTGAGCGATGCAGTTTAAGAACCTAAACTGAAATGTCTTGCTTTTGAATCGTTTTTAAATAGATCATGGTAGGCCGGCAGGGCGTGCGTTTCTCCATACAAATGTTCCCCTATTTTCTTCCTGAATAATGCCCCTAGAGCATTTTTTTTCATAAAATCATTGTCTGCTGTAAACACGTCCCTGTCATTTTCTTTTTTTTTTCAGCAACTAATTAGTAAAGAAAATATGACCCTCTAAAAATTAAAAAATGACCTATTTTTACCGCCGTGATTAGAGGACTACCAGACAAATTAGAAAAGTTTTTAACATAGAAAAAATGGTTGGAACCTAAACATACTCTTTCTTAAAATGTTAATGTAAAAAATGATTGAATAGGCTCAGTTTTCGAGGAGAACAAAGGGGAATACGAAACGTCCATCTCGTCAAAATTCAAATAATTCAAATTACATAATTTATTAATTTATTTATACCATGTCACATCGCATCCCCTACGCGCGCTATCACTTCGTTTTCTCTTAGCGTTCTTTAAGACTTTTTTCTTTTTGCTCAGTTCCTAAGAGTTATAAAGTGATTCTAAATAGCCTATAGCCTTCCTCAAGAATTGGGCTATCAATTGCAAAAAGATTTTTCAAAACCGACCAGTACTTCCAGAGATTAGCTAGCGCGTTCAAAGTTCAAACAAACAAACTCTTCAGCTTCAGCAGTAAAATAGATACTCGTAGCTTCGAACTGCGGCGTTTCTCCCATGGTCTATTCCATAGGAACTGTGCACTTTTTCTTAATTATACATAGCCAAAGGTCACAATAATTATTATGTCATTCTTCGTCTTCTGGATGAATGGCACCTGAGTGAATGTGCCACTGTGTGTCAAGTGCAGGTGCCATTTAAGCGTGTGCCCAATGTGGAATAGGTCTTCGTCTGTTGCTACGTGCAATAAGGAAAAACGAACAAACACACAAAATTATGTTATAAACAAGTTGTTGATGTTGATTTGAGAGCGTAGCATAATCAGCTATATAATATTCCTACTGCAGGCCTCCTCTCGGTGAGAGGGAACGGGCCGTTATCCAACACGCGGGCCCAGTGCGGGTCGGTAGTTGTCACATGTCTTCGAATTATTGGTTCTAGGACATGCCGGTTTCCTCACGATCTTTTCCTTCATTGTTTTAAGAGATATGAAATAATTTATGTACACAAAGTAAGCACCTGTTATTGTTCGAATCTACGACCTATATATATGTCGCAGCCAACTGGTTAAATTAGCCGTTCAGTTAACTGCCTAGCCTTTCAACTAAACAGCGGCCGTTCAACTAACGGCCTGAATGATATTCAATTACAGTTTAGGTTGGAAGTCTGTAACCAATCACGCACGAGCCGAATTGGTCTCAGGGTTAGGTTAGGTTAGAACTGTGATCAACCGCGTGCGAGCCGAGGGAGGAAGCGAGGCGAGCACTACTCCTAAAGGCCAGGCAGTTAACTGAACAGCTAATTTAACCAGTTGGCTGCGACATATACACTGGTAAGTCGCGGTCGTTGCCACTTGGCCACCACGTGCTCCCAGTTTGCGAGTGAGGGAGGAAATACAAAATTATTTCAATGTGGACTTATTTCCATACCCCTCGTTTTTGTGTGTTTGGTTTTGCCATCAGAATTTCTCAGTAGCAACCGGGAGTCAGGGTACTTACTCTCGAATATAATTACGATAGATCGACATTGGAATTGTCAGTCAAACGCGGATTGGCTGGACTCTAGCCTCAACCAACTGACGTTTGACCAATGTCGATCTATCGGAATTATATAGCACCCTGGATTTGTGTCCACTTGATATGGGTCGCCCCTTAGTACATGGGACTTAAACATTTCTGGCGAAATTCGGGTGTATTAATAGGCGTGACGTAACCAAATTACCAATATGTGTGTCTTTTGTTATTTTCTCGTACCATCCATTATTCTTTCAATGAATGAACAGTAAAGTAGACCGGACTACTTAGAATATTACCCAACTATTGCATACGTAAACTCAGCTTAGAAGCCCTGACAATGCTAGTTGTTATGAATGTACTAATTTCCACCGAGCGTCAGTAGTTCAAATGAGTTAAACTAGAATAAGTAGAAATTTTAAATATTTGGCGTTAGTAGATAGATACTATTAGTTATTCTGTGGCCATGGCGACCAATCGGCGCGGAAGATATTATATTATAGTGCACAAGTGTGTACACACGCAGGCCATTGATATAAGAAATATGTTTTTTATACTACTGTTTTTTTTATATTTCTATGGCACAGACACAGGTGCACTCTCTCTTTCCTCATTCTCATAGCTGGATGGGACGGCAATCCGACACGACGAGAGAGAGATCGGACGGCCGTGATTTCCGAGGCACGGCGGTATCCCACCGCCAACTTCCAACAAAAACCACTTCCAAAAAACACAGAATAACCTGTTACTAAGAAATTCTTAGTGGTAAAACCCAATCTCTGCCCGATCCGGGAATCCAACCCAAGACCCCACGCTTAGCAGTCGCGCTTGCTTGAAATCGATGTTCTATCTCGCATGAAATTGTAAAGAGGTTGTTTGTTTTGTTTTTGTTTTCTTTTGTCAGCAATTCTTTTCGGACCGTAGAATTGCGCATTGATTGATAGATACGATAGTGAAATGGAATTGCAATGCAAACAGTTGCACAGTTGTGAAAATTAATCAGAATATTATGCCTAAATTGGTTGGTGAATCTATGTTTATGTAGGTAATTAGGCAGCTTAAGTTGTCATTCTTCATTGCCTGAGAATACTTTAATGGACACCACATACGTAATACTGACATTTAAATTATTTGCAGAATTACTTTTTAACACGTTTTTCGTTGGTAAAATATTTTGACATTGTGCCAAAATTTTAAAAATAAAAAGGACAAGGGCATCCACAACATTCATTTAAGTACCTATGTATTCTGATCGCACGTTGACAATCACAACTGTAAAGAATCTTGAGTTACGACCAAGGAATATTGGAAAAGAAAAGGGTCGTTGGATCATTGTTAGTCAAATCATGTAGTACCTAAATTAAAGTGACTAACAAACTATCGTCAAAACAATAGGTACCTATAACCACGTTTAAATCTCATGATAACAATAATATGTTTAATGCATTAAATTTATTACCTATACCATAATTATTGACTGAATATGAATTTAGGTTATTCCTCTGGGAAAAACCATAAGTTTTTCCCTGTTATCTACAGTGACCTAGAATTCAATTGATAAACCGCCAACTAACTAAATATCCATTCGGTACTCAAAATATTGTTTACTGGAAACCAGTAGATTCTAATAATAGATACCTACCGTAGGCCCTTTCTTTAAATCAAGCAAACCTAAAATATGATAACTACTAGCAAAAAGTGAAGACAAACATCGTGATTATAATCAAAAGGACCAGGGAGATATAAACTCTTGAAGTAACGATGTCAGCCAAAGAGTGGAAGAGCCCATGTATTGAACATGGGCTCATATTCAGAAAGACAATTGAATAACAGATAATGTTGAAGCATTAAGATCATTGCTGACAGTTGTAGTAACAGCGGATGTGACACTTTACAACTACACTATTATGCTGCAGTGACTTGCAGGGTTTGTAAACACGAGTAAAATGATACATGTGTGTCAACATTGGAATGAGTTCTGTTTCCATGTGAAATGCGGACATTCAGTCAGACGTACTTATCTGGTGTAACAGTTAATGATTTTCAAACACCTTACTGAGAACTGGCAGAATTTATAGACCTTTAATTGTTGGGTTCTTTACTATCACCGGATTAGAACAAAGGAATTTAAGGAACTACTTTACTATATTTCATGAGATCCGGAAAAGAAAGACTCCTTAGTCTTTGTTTTCCTTTTTTTTTCACCTTTCTAATGTTTTTTTTTAATACTTGTATTGTGTCTTTTGTTGCACTGAATAAACGTTTTATCTATCTATATAACTATGTGTGTGTAATTAATGATGACAGCCCTTTTTGTGATTTTTAGGGTTCCGTACCTCAAAAGGAAAAAACGGAACCCTTATAGGATCACTCGTGTGTCTGTCTGTCTGTCTGTCCGTCTGTCACAGCCAATTTGCTCCGAATCTTATGGACCGATTAAGTTGAAATTTGGTACACATATGAATCTCTGTGACCCAAACACAGACGTGTAACGTAAATAAATGAGTTTTGAAAATGGGAGTCATTTTTGAGGCGTAAATAGACAATTAATAAAAAATAGATTCGCAATCTGTACCGTGTGACATATCAAATGAAAGGGCTTATCGTGAGGATCTCAAATATATTTTTTTCATAATTTTAAAATAAATTGTATTAAAGTTATTTAAGACAATAGACGGAAATTTACCATTCCCCCCCCCCCTTATCTCCGAAACTACTGAGCCTAAAATTTTGAAAAAAATACAGAAAATAGTTCTATACCTATAGATTACGGTTTTTTTTTAATATGACATGAAAACGTGATACTGATATCCTATTTGGTGAAAACGAAGACAAAGAAGACTTGAATTGGGCCTTGAGATTGCCCTCAAAATAAAAAAATAACTATTTAAGTACTACATTTTATACCATTATCGGTCGGTTTGCAATTTAGTTTCACTTTCTATAAAACGGCTCAGTGAAAGACAAGAAACAAGATAAGTAGTAAGTAAGGCGCGGCGGGGCACTTGTAGTAACTTTCAGATTCCAAGATTTCTTTTATATTTTATACGTTGATGTATTTCTGAGTCTGCGTATCACTGCACACTGTTGTCAGTTTCATTAATTCTCCAGTTTCGTTGATTAGTTAGTTAAGACTGATTGGTAATTTTTGACGATGAGACAGTTACTCGTACGTCATCTCGACAGTTTCCAGTGTTTTCCAGTTACAGTCCGTTCACAGTAATTTTACCACTAACAGCAGCAAACTAACAGCAACCGTATTGTAAAGACAACACGGAATAACTGCCATCAATATACTCCGTAAACGAGATCGACGGTTTAGCGCTCCTGTGTGTCCTCCGATGTGTTAAGAATGAACCCGCATTGTATCTTGACCGCAGCCAGATTGATACTTTATCTACTTCCCTACATGTCGTTACTGGAACCAAATTGTATCATCGTGATAAATTATCTTGCCACAGTCGTTCCTCCTATTACGTGTTTACACCGTGGCCAAAACATATTTATAGTACATGTTGTGTCTACTGTTTTTGTTTATCATCATCATAATCAGCCTATAATGTTCCCACTGCTGGGACACAGGCCTCCTCTTTTCGAGAGGGAGTGGGCTAAAATCCACCACGCGGGCCCAGTGCGGGCTGGTAGATGCCACATGTCTTCGAATTTTTGGTTCTAAGACCCTCATGCCTCACGATGTTTTCCTTCACCGTTTTGAGAGCAGTGGTGATGAAATAATTTACACCAAATAAAGCACCTGTCTGGGTTCGAACCTACGACCTTCAACTCGTAATTCGCGGCCGTTACCACTGGGCCACCACTGCTCATGTTCATGCTGCACTTATGCTATCATTTATTGTTTACCTACACCAGAAACATGTTGTAAGACTTGTATAAAACTTGTCAAAAAGGTGAACAAAATATGTAGTGAACAAAACATGATGATAAATTTTTATACACAACATGTTTTTAACTCTCGAACAAGTCTTACAAGACTTATTGAAGGCAAGTATCAAAACTTGTACATACTATAATTATGCAAACACGGGATAACAATCGTCGACTAATAGCTTAAGTATCGCCTCGCCCGCCCCCACAATGCTTCAGTTCCGTTACACTGTCGTCATTAGGTGCTGTGTATTTTTATCCCGTGACAATCGTCTCGTCACCCATGGCCCATTTATTGGTCCAAATATAAACCAGCCTTCGAAGATTACTAATAAAGTGATAAGATAATATGAGAGATAATTTTATAGATATCGTTTGAGTTGGATGAGTTGATTTTGTTATGGCATTTATATAATGCTAATGGGATACTGTTATCTGTTAACCTACCTCAGGAAAATCTGAAAATCTCATCATGTTTTATGTCCAAGGGGTAGTCTTACTACTACTCAGGGGGTAGTCTCACTTAGTCCTTCAAGCAGCAGTCGTTGGTTACTCCTACCAGCCCACCTCCTTCTAGAAGATGATTAGGTCCAAGCGGTTTAAATTATTTAGTATACTTTTGAGCTACTGCATTACGTAACGATAGAGGCTGATAATGGCTAAAGCTGTCAGCTGAGATGAAACATGACATAAATAGGTATGTTGGGGTAAATTCGGTGCTGTGCAAACAGCGCCATTTTATACTACCCTGTCGGTCGGGGCAGACTAAAATGGCGCAGAACACACTGTTGTCAGCATTAGAAATTGACATACTAAGTCTTATTTTCTTTAAAAAAAAACAACGAGACGATCCTCCCTTTTCTATGGAGTATGAGTGAACTTTACACCCTGTTTCTCATACCTCTATACATCCTACACTTAACGATCCATGAACCCCATGAACCACAATCCACATGCTAAAGTAAATATGGATAGCTATATATACCTACTCCTTATGAACAACGACGATGACCTACTTTGACCCTGCGTAGAGTCGTAGACAATTGCTTGCCAAATTATGGTAATGAGCGATGAGACGCATTTTAAGTAGATAACAGAAACCATTAACAAAATGACTATGAATGGTGCTTAAAATGCTTTGAAAGGGGAAAACGTTCCAGTCTTGCAACCAGAAATGAAAATTATCATATCACTGCCAATGCGAACCTTTTGGCCTCTTAGGTAAAGGCATTGACATATATATTATTTTGAAATCATTGGGTAAAGGTAGGTACACTGCTACAAGCTTCTTATGTCACTGGCACTGTCGCATTGAGTACATACAATACATACATACACTTGAATGAAAAATGAAAATTGTGAAATCTTAGGTGAAGTGAGCTGTCATTCCACGGGCCCTAATTCACTACGATTCCTTACTTCGAAACCACGTCAATTCCTTAGTTAATCCCGCCAATCTCGCGTTGATTTCGCGCAGTTTTGTTAATTGTGTCATAGAGAATTATGGCCCTGATGCTGATGCTGACCAGTAGTGCTATTCTGTAAAAATCTCACCGTGATAATTTGGGTAAAGTGAGCTTAAAGTGAGCTGCCATTAGTGTCAATTTCTAGCATCAGCCGCTCTAAATCTTTATTCCTTAGTCTGAGCTCTAAATGCATTCCTGACACCTGTCAGTGCGACCATTCTAGTATCTAATAAAGACTCAGACTAAGGGAAAAAGAAATAAAAATCAAATTCGCAAAACACGTTCTCGTTTGTATGAAACTGACTGGTGACTGGGGACCAAAGAGTACTTTGCTGGGGACAAGAACGTATTCTCTTGTCGAAAACCAAGATGGCGGTGTTAGTTTCGATTTTGGACACGCACTAAAAGATCCTTGTACCTACAGCTTTTTGAGCTTACTTAGATAAATTTTCTGTCCGATAGAATTTTGTTTCTTCCCATTGAATTTCGTTGTTAGTATTTGTTCCTCATTCGATAATTATAAACATGTTCGATCCAGGGACTTCAATAAATCTTTATCAGAATTATAATCGACTCACTTAATAAATAGATCGTTTGGTCGCACCATTACACAACTGGAGACTTGGGGTCAACTGAATTGACCATGCGTTAGCAATCAATTGAATTCAATTTCAATAGCTTATCTAAATATTCGATGAAATTTTAAGAACGGAAACACTTTAAAATCATCATCATCTGTCTGGTCTTTTCCCAACTAGGTATGTTGGAGTCGGCTTCTAGTCTAACCAGATGAAACACCAGTATTTTACATGGAGCGACTGTCCATCTGACCTCGACTACCCAGTTACTGGGTTATACGATTGGTAGTACTGGTTGTCCTACTTACGGGCTTTTCCTACTGAGTCACTTTTTTTTATGTCTTTTATTACCGTACTAGCTGTGCCCGCGACTTCGTTCGCGTGGATGTCGAAAACAACAGGTAATGTGTCGCTTAGGAAAGGTGTAATTGCCACTCCTTCATTGAAAAGGAAGAATCATCAGATCTTGCCTGATAACGCTTTCCTTACCTAGGGTTCGCTACCACGGCCCTTTCGACTGCAATCACTGCGTCTTCATGGTTCATAATGACAATGCGACGAAGTGACTTTGATTTTTGAGAATAAATTAAAATAAAAGCGCCTGCTCGAGGCTGATTATCTAACCAAACAGCCATAATTATGTCCATTAACGGTATTCTAAGACAGACGCAAAATACATTTTTTATTTTGCGTCTGTCTTAGAATACCAACTTGTAAAATCATATCACCATTTTATCTAAAGTATATCTGAGATTAGTAGGTGAAGTTTAAAGTTAGTTTTTCTAAGTCTTGGTTTCTTCTCTGTGGTAAATTTAGAATTTCTTAACTTGGTATTGAAGATATCATATATACCTACCAATATTATGCCTTATAAAGCATCGAGATATCTAGATGATAAAAGGAAGAATACATTAATGGTAAGAGCTTCTACATAAAGTTGCCCGTGTAAAAAGCAACCCATTAAACTTTGGTTATATTTGACACCGGCCGCCATTTAAACTACGAAGATGAAACCCATGAAAACTTTAGACATGATTTTGATTTAGACCTTATACTGCCGAAAACCAGAAAAAAAATTGTAAAGATAATTACAAAAAAATATAACCGACTTCCATAAAATACCCTAGAAAGTGCAAAATAACCTTAGTTTGGGAAGACGTTGCGCGTTGGCAAGAAATTACAGACTTCTGAAACCAAAGGTCTATTGCACTTTGAAGTGTGTTTTTAAGTCGGTTGTATTTTATTTTATTTCACACAAAGTCGTGTAAATTTATATTGAAAACCATGAAAACGACACACATGATAAAAAAAGAAAAAGAAAATTGCAGCCGCCATCTTCGATTTTCATTTTGACGTCACAATCGGCTTCAGCACTCTCGAAAACCATTAAAACGACACACACTACCAATTTTTCGATTTGCAGCCGCCATCTTGGACTTTCATTTTAACCAGTACTGAAACGGTTTACCAACAGTCGATTGGTCTATGAACCGTTGGTCAACACCATTAATTTTCATCCAAAGGACTTGTGACCCACGAACGTTTCCCCAACAGAACTCTACGTCAGTGAATGCTTAACCAACAGAATGTTTTGACCAATAACTTTTCACCCAAAGAACATTTGACCCATGTCAAATAGAACTAAGGATGCAAGGGCGAGCGAAGCGAGCTCGGGACTTGGGGCACGCCGACTCGGACAGGTAGGGTTCGAAGGGATGATGGCGGCTCAAGTGAGCGAGCAAAGCGAGCGAAGGGCACCCCGAGGTTAGGCTTCCTCCCAGGTGGAGGCCAGCAGGCGACGGGTGCGGGGGCACCCTCGCTTGCATCGCACGCGCCTCCACCAGTGTCGGACGGGAATGGCCAGGTGTTCCCGGCCATTCCCGTCGCCCCCCAGCTCCCGCTCGGGGGGCACGCGGGGCCCGCCAGGTAGGCGGGCATGCGCCGGGAGGGTCGTGGAAGTAAAGGCTGAGCCAGTTTCCCATGACCCTCCCATCACGGCGACGAGGGAACACCGCTGAGTTTTAGTGGGTATACTGCCACTCTGGCAGGGAGTCCCACATACTCCGTCTCGTCCCCCGACGAGCGGAGATGCGTAATGTCATTTCTCAGCGACAAAAAAAAAAAAAAAAATGGTTAGGTTACTACCCTTTTCACAGACATAAAGGACTACGCCTTATTATTATTTTACTTTTATCTTTCCCGGCGTCTGTTGGCCTTGTTCTTTGGGTGAAAAGTTATTGGTCAAAATATTCTGTGGGTAAAGCATTCACTGACGTAGAGTTGTGTTGGCAAAACGTTCGTGGGTGAAAAGTCCTTTGGAAAAAAGTTAATGGTTTAAAGATAATGTTCACCAACGGTTCATGGGCCAATCGACGGTGGGTAAGCCGTTACAGTTTCATTTTAACCTCACTATTGGTTTCAGCACTCTCAAAAACCAATAAAACGAAACCCATAAAAAAAAAATTGCAACCTCCGTCTTGGATTTTCGTTTTGACCTGCCTATCGGCTTCAGCACCTTTGAAATCTATGAAAACGACATCCATGACAAAAAATCAAAACAAAATTGCAGCCGCCATCTTGGATTTTCATTTTGACCTGACTATCGGCTTCAGCACTCTCGAAAACTATCAAAACGACACCCATGACAAAACATTTTAAAAAAATGGAGCCGCCATCTTGGGTTTTCATTTTGACCTGACTATCGACTTCAGCACCCTCAAAAACCATGAAAACGACAAAAATTATAAAAAAAAATTGCAGCCACCATCTTGGATTTTCATTTTGACCTAACTATCGACTTCAGCACCCTCGAAAACCATGAAAACGACACCCATGACGAAAACGTTAAAAATTTAGGCAACCGCCATCTTTGATTTTCTTTTTGACCTCACTTACCGGGGTCAGGATCCTCGGAAACCATGAAAAATAGCTCTCTCTCTCTCTGTGTGTGTGTCTCTATCTACCTATTACTTTGAATAATGAGGCATAACGCTTTTTCGTTATTTGACGATTTCTCCCTTAGAACTCCTACCGCAAGCTTCATCTAAGAACTTCGTTAAAAAACGCTCTGCGTTACTCAACTTTCTATATCAATAATTATCTAACTTCTCTATCGCTCAGAACACCACTTTAATTATTATTATCTTACATTATCCTCACTTTTTGTTTAAAATTATTTTAGCGCCACAGGCGCCACTAAATAAACCACAATGGAAAGCGATTTTGTTTAATATTATAATCATTATCATTACTTTTTAAAATAACATAGACATAAGTAGGTATCTGTGTTATTTCGTCATTTAAGTAAGCATAAACTAATAGGACGTGATTATTCACATCACAACAACAATATGTTTTCGTTAGTAGGTACTATATCGCGCCAATAGATGTCGTTACGTGTTACTAAAAAACGTAAAAAGTTGTTCTAGAATACTTTAAATTGATTATATCTTTTGATAGAGTGAACCGATTGCGATGAAATAAAAACTAATCACTGCTCCGAGTTCTACACCATATTTGAGTATAAAAAGTAACCGTATTTGTTTGGTACTTTTTACGTTGACCCTGTTCAAATCAATAATCTGTCACATCCAAACAGACAAACAGACAAACCGACAAACCGACAAACAGACAAACAGACAAAAATTCCAAAAATTGATGAAATGGCATCTGTTGGTTATCCTTTAACACCCCAATTATTTTTTTTGGAAATATTTTCAATGTACAGAAACGTCTCGTCTACAGATTTATTATATGTATAGATTACTTTAATTCTTATCTTATGTGGTTCTCCAACGTGGTGGCTCCTTGTATGGTTACTCAATAAGCCTCAACGTTGAGACACTATTGCATCCCTTAAAAATTAATGATCTTCTTAATGTTTAATCTTTGTTACAGTATATCGAGCGATTCCTGAACGAGTCAGAACATGGTGTTGTGCTCTTCAGTTGGGGCTCGCTGATCAAAACCGCTTCCATTCCGAAGTACAAAGAGGACATTATCGTGAACGCCCTCTCCAAGTTGAAGCAGAGGGTCATCTGGAAGTATGAGACCAGTGATGAGGAGGGTACGCTGACTGGCAATATTTTGAAAGTGAAATGGATTCCTCAGTATGAGTTGCTTCGTAAGTACTTTTTAATTTTCACTTGTGTTGCTTGTGTTATGATAATTTTTAATCTTATTAGGTACTCGTTTTATTTTTATTTCTGTTTCGGTCGCTGTTGCTATGACACATAGAGCCACGATCAACAAAATGTTGAACTAAAATCTAGAATCTGACGTTTCATTTCACGCTGTTTTACAAAACCGCTAATCGTAAACCCGCTGCATTGATAAATGCAAAACGTTTATGCAATTCTGCGTGTTCAAGTTCAGTAATTATAGAAAGCCGCTGTACATTATTTAGTTGTTTTACATAACGGAGCTGTTTTGTAAAACCACAAGCGGTTTTGTAAAACAACGGTTTCTAAAATTCATCTGCGACACATACTCGTACACCAAAGAACGTAGTAACATAACGCCTATATTCCCCAAAGGGTTAGGTAGAGGTTTACCTATAGTACATAGTAGACTCACATTTTGCCAGATAGGTTTAAGTATGTCTCATGTAATAGGGGGGCGAGCCATCAACCGGGCAAACATCTAAACTGAGAAGTTCCAGATGAAAAAACCCAATAACCCTTTGTCCGACCCGGAAATCGAACCCAGTACCTCATGCTCAACAGTAGTGCTTGCGACCACTAGACCAACGAAGCAGTCGAACGAGGAGTCATAATTAAATTTGTGAGGCAAAATACGGCTGTTTTCGGTATTGAGAAAAGTATAGACATTTATTTTGAGTGAACTATTGGCTACTGTAGTACGGTACTGTACAGGTTGGATTCCTGCAGGGCGCAATATTAGGTACTTCTGTGTAGGTTCCAGATCGAAATTCAGCTTCTGAGTGAACACTCAAGGCTGGGCAGATGATGATGATGCACGTTCGTGCATCATCATCATCTGCCCAGCCTTTTCAAAACTATGTTGGGGTCGGCTTCCAGTCAGCTGAATAACAGTATTTACATGGAGCGACTGCCTATCTGACCTCC
The DNA here is from genome assembly GCA_963669345.1 of Gortyna flavago. Taxonomy (NCBI): domain Eukaryota; kingdom Metazoa; phylum Arthropoda; class Insecta; order Lepidoptera; family Noctuidae; genus Gortyna; species Gortyna flavago. Next base: position 17,332,035 of record OY770129.1, read on the forward strand.
ACAACCCAGTTACTGTAATACGATACCCCTTGGTAAGACTGGTTGTCAGATTTTCGGGCTTCTGACGACCCGTAACGACTGTCAAAGATCTACGAATGACAGCCGGGACCAACGGCTTTACGTGCTTTTCGAAGCACGGAGGGGTCTTGGTACGTATAGACGGTTACCCATCCACGGACCAACCGCGGCAAGCGTAGCTTAACCGTGTGCTGAATCGTGCATGCGAAAGTTTATTTAGTCTACGTCTGTGTTGACACAGAACAATAAATAGAACGGTTGAACCAATCACGTGAATTCCATTATCGTGCTTTGTCGTTGGTGTAATGTATTCGTATCGTCTTCCATCATTGTACAGACGCCAGCACATCAAGCTACTACAATCTGTCAAATTTCTTTAATAGATTTTCAACTTTATCGCTACAACATAAGGTTCAAGGTTGATTGGGAAACTTTGACAGTTTGGGGTAGCTTGTTGTGCAGGCGTCAGGTCTAGGTAAGACCTACCTACATAAGTACAGTAATCTACTTTACTTCCTACAATACGCTATTTATAGGCATGTAGGCACTGCATTCGCATTGGATGATATGCACTGTCACGCACTCGGTAAACAATAAGGATATATACTCGTAAAGGAGATAAATTAAAAGAATAATAAATATGTTACTGTCATCATCATAATCGGCCTGTGATGCTCCCACTGCTGGGACACAGGCCTCCTCTCTGTGAGAGGGAGCGGGCCGTAATCCACCACGCGGGCCCATTGCGGGTTGGTAGATGTCACATGTCTTCGAATTTTTGGTTCTAGGACGTGCCGGTTTCCTTACGATGTTTTCGTTCACTGTTTTGAGAGCAGTGCAGTGGTGATGAAATAATTTACACAAAGTAAAGCGTCTGTCTGGGTTCGAACCTACGACCAACTCGTAAGCGGCCGATACCACTGGGCCACCACTGCTCTATGTTAGTGTAGTATATTATGTTAGTGTAACTATAAATAGATAGATAGATGGATAAAATACTCTTTGATAGGGTTATTTTAAATTGGCTAGCTAAACTCCGCAGGCACGATAGTTAGGTATCGATAACAAACTCGATAAAATAAAAAATAAGAAGATTCGATGTTTTTTTTTTTGGGATGTCTATAAGTTGAGAAAAACTGTTTTCATGTTTTATGGCGTTAAAATATCGAGTTTACACAAAGCAAACAAACAGATTTTTTCAACTGATATTTCAAGTGACAAAAAAAAATTGATGATTTAATTGTGGGGTTGTGTGAGATGGTCATTGCCACAATTAAATCATAATTTTTTTTTATCATGTTTTACTTAACGATATTCGATACCTACCCATCGCGCCTGTCTAATTTAATTTAACATGTGAGCACACCATATTAATTACTTAGGTATATAAATATAGAATACTATTAGGTACTTTGATCACAGTGCACATTCTATCAAGAACAAAATAATGGCTTCTGTATGGGGTCAGTTTTTCACCTATGTTGTAATATGTACCTATCAGTATGATATTTACTTGGTACAGAGACAGACGCCAGCACATCAAGTTACTACAATCTGTCTTTCTAACGTTATCGCTATTAGTATAAGGTTCAAGGTTGATTGGGAAAATTTGACAGTTTCGGGTAGCTTTTTGTGCTGGCGTCTGTACCTACATTTACTTGTATCAGATCAAGTTTTATGATGAATTCAGCACAAGATTCTAGACCAAAAAAAAAATTGCGTACTTCATTGGTAAAAATTAAATCACCTGTTTCATAAAAAAGTGCAACACCTACGCGAGTAAAATGTATGGAACACCAATCTTTTTTTTTTATAAATAGGTAACCAACGAAGAATTTCAACGCCGGGCGGCAGCGTTGAAATTTTTTAGTTTAGTTCAGATTCATGTTCTGAATTCATGGTTACAGTTTGCGCATCGATGTACCCCTGTCACCCTGTTTAAGTAATTAAGTATTGTATACTTAATACATATAAGTATACTAAGTATATAGTTGTGATTAAAGCTAGTAAAAACAACAATAATTCGTAGAAGGAAGCAATCAAGATAAACAATGTAGAATTAAGTTAGAATTATGCTTATCATCACGCTTGTCTGTGGTCAGATGTGATTATAAGTTTATCTGTTCACAGTGATCAGATCACATAGCGTTATTAAATCCAAGAATTAAGATACCGTACATCATGCAGAAGATGGGGAAAATCTGGCTTCTTATGAAAACATAAAAAAAAACCTTTGAATAAATTCATCGCACATGCACTACCGTTTACCTACGAGTATAACTGACATTACTTAGGTACAGAGCACAGAATTATTGGTAATCTCCATGCATTTTGTTTGCAAAGTAAGCAGCTTGGTCACCACATCAAAGCAATTTTCCTGTTTCTTCTTTCCCACGGTCGAAAAAGTGATAAAAGTGTCTAGGAAAAAAAATAAGGGTTTAGGCTATTTGGTTATTTTAAAGTGGTTGATTCTCAAACTAATCAAGGTAGTTTTGATGACCTGACTACGGCGAAACCAGAATTAAGGATGCCATGATGTTTTTAGCAGTCTATGTGTCTATCGGGCGAAGGTGGTGTAACGCAAAGAGTAGGTACAATATATATGAGAGTGTGACTATCTGATAAGGTTTGCAGGGTCAAAATGGCCAGAGATCGCACAAAAGGCCTTTGCCCATCAGTGGGACACAATATAGGCTAACAAAAAATGTAGGTATGTTTATATTTACGTATATGTTCGACTATTTATTACTTTTTATTATGTTGTTTATTTGTAGATTTTGATGAATATGGTGTCAATCGATTGTTTATTATAGTCCGGGTGACTTAAGCTACATTTTATAGGAACAAAATCAATATGACGGATGTAACATCCAAAAAAAACGTTTTTTTTTAATAACTGTTGTATTTTTGCAAAACATAATCACAAACCTTCTTCATTTTTTCACAGAACACAACAAAGTAATTGCCTTTATTGGCCACGGAGGTCTCCTTGGTATGACGGAGGCGATATCAGCCGGTAAGCCGATGCTCATCGTGCCTTTCTATGGAGACCAGCCCCTGAACGGTGCAGCAGCCACGGCTATCGGTCTTGGGAAGACCATATCTTATGCAGATCTGTCGGAGAAGACTTTGCTGGAAGGGCTACAGAGCGTGCTGAGCGCAGAGTGAGTTTTCTAAGTTGTTTTTTTTTAAATAATTTTTTGACAATGGTCAGTGTTGAAGTGAATGATGAATAACTTTTATTGTAGGTAGGTACCACTTGCACTGTTATCATTTCCACTTTCACATGCAGGTATCGACTATCGATCGATACTAAGATTTAATTTTGATTGATTTATTGCTATCGATTAATGAATCGAGTGATCTGAAAATGAATGAAGAATCGGTGAATGTACATACTTACCACAGAGCATGTAACCTTTTAATACTTACTAGGTACCTAATCGGTGGGTAAATAATTATTTAGCTAGGTACCTACCATCTGGTAGGTACCTAGCTAAATAATCTATCTAGATTAAGCCCATATACAGTACTTATACTTAAAGTAAATAAACAATTTAATCGCAATATGAATCTACCTATATACCTACATACCTACTTAGCATACTTACCTATGTACCTATTATCATCGTGACTGCCTAATCAAACACGTATTCATGACCCTCTTGCTTCCGACAAGGCTGACAAATATTCAAATTTAAATAAAACATATTATGTACAACGTATGTACATACTTAATTCGCATTTGTAAGTGAATGGTTAAATCTCTGTCTTTAAGGGTTGTCAGGCACTTACTGGTCAGTGTCGTCTTAGGGGCGCCGCGCGGATTCTGGAACCACTCTCGCCTTCAAAATAGTTGTTTGCTCCCTTGTCAAACAATCTTACCTAGGTACCTATTTTTAAGATTTGCACATGTTGATGTGACTTTGTACATGCGTTAAATTTTTCGAAACATCTTTTTATCTGTGAACCCTAACAACGGCGAAAATTAATTACATCGTTAAGTCTGCATTGTGTCAGGTCAGTATGGAAATACACCTCATTTCCATTTGCTAGTTGTTGTACCTATAGTTAAGTATTAAGTATAGGAAATTAATAACTATATTGCGTCAGATTCAAGCTCGTGCAGGCCATTAGGGGGTTTGTAGCTTCAGCGTAGCAACCACGCCAACCACCAGAAAAAGTCAAATTAAAGAGCGTTCCTGTGTTGCTTTAAGGAAATTAACTGCCCGAGTTTGACCTTGACAAAGTATTGCTTAAAACCGTTTAGGGGGCGATAATGTAAAATAGTTTCTGCTCATAAATAGAGCGAAACAGAAGCAAAAGAAGTTGTTTCTGTTGTTTTATATGAATAGGGTTTCAGTCAAGTTCTAGCGGTTTCAGATTTGTATGGTAGAAGTTGTAGCTAATGATTTCAATGGATGAGATTATCTTTATTTGTGTTAGGTAAGTACCTAGGTACCTACTTAGGCAAAGAATATCGTCCAATCCGAAAATATAAAAGTCCGTCCATACATAGGTAGGTATACCTACTTACCTAAATTACGATTTATCTCTAATAGACAATAGGTGAAATGACAATGCTATTAGATGTAGGTACCTAACCTACTTATTATTATTTGTTTGTTTTTATACATCCTTTATAAAAGACTTATTATTATTTTACCTATTCTGATTTCTTCTCATGAAAAAGACGATTAAATATGTCTCCGTCACCAACCAATTTTTTAGATTATTCTATTATGTTCCTCTTATTTGAAAAACATTTAGGGCAGATTTTTCCAACGCCAGATAATTGTATCCGAGGAATAATTTTGAATTTTTGACAATTCTTCCATACAAAAACTGTCAAACGTCAGCTTTAAAAATTATCTGTCGATTGAAAAATCAGCCCCTAATTGAATAATAATATACAAGTAGGTACCTATTAAGCAGTTAGCAAAGAATCCTATTTAGATATATCAATGATTTAGAAGCGTGAATATACCTACATTACGTTATTTATTGAGAAAAGGTATTGTTTTCTCAATAAATAACGTAATAGCTAGGTATTTTCAAACTATCATGCTCGTTTAGTAGATACCTAGATCATGCCAAAAATACTTTTTCGGAAATGGCACTTCGCCAAAATTACATAATAAAATGTCAGTGCTCCTTAAAATAACCCTGTTTTACTAGGTACCTTATCGTCGAAGAATTATGTCATGGATTAAAATCAAGACCTATTGTCTTAAATGCCGCGCTCATTAGATACGTAGGTAAATAACGGCAACAATTAGATTACATACATGCCTATCTTTACCTAGGTAAGTAGGTACCAAATAGGTAGCAAGGTAAGTTAAAGGACCCACTCGAACTCAAAGTCCTCATGTACCTACCTTTTCTAAACAGATATCAAAGTTTTCTTGATAACCTACAGAGGCTACAGATATTTTAAAGGAGAGGGGGAGGTAGAAATAGAAATGTTGCAAAAGGCTTTCCTCAGAGAACAACCTTTTCTTCATGCGTAACTGACAACAAAACTAAGCCAATTCTGTCTAAACTAGGGCTAAGCAGTAGGTTTTTTTTTTTAATTATTTATCACTTATACAAAAGAATACAGGATATGCATATTAAATAGCAACCAAAAACCACTAAAGTTTAAACTTGTGCTATCATGAGTCTATCTCAATATCGAACTATACAATGAAGCATTTAAGTATAAGGTAGATAATTGTGTTGCAGACACTGAAAATCGATAGTTTGAAACGGGTCACTGCATGCGCGCTGCGTTATTTGTAGGCTGACTGGCAAACTGTAGATGTCACTGTCCACTGATGTCAGACATTCGTGCATACCTACTTACATAAGTACCTAGATACATATATAGATTCTTTATCTACATTCAAAATGAGAAAAGCTACGGATTGTCCTGGTCTCAAGGACAAAAAACAAGTTATAGATATTTCAAGAAGAAAGAGAGATGAAAATCAAAATCGTTTAATTTTTGCATACATTCACCTACAGAAGAAAATCTTACAGAAAAATCTAGCCCAACCGAGATCGACCCTAGAACCATACACTTCGCTCTTGACCAACTGTCAATTTCAGTAAAAGATAAACCTCAGGCTCAGAAAAAAAGTGTTTAGATTCTACAATAATTATTTAGTTATGTAACTTAGGTAGATATGTAATAATTGTTCCGTGTCTACCCAAAAGGTGCCAACCTATTACTAAGCCTCCGCTGTCCATCATCTGTGTTTCTGTCTGTCAGCGGGCTGCATCTCATAAACCGTAAAAATCAGTGATTACGATTATTTTTATTAGTTTTTCAACTGAATAATTGAAAAATATACCTAGCAAAAATTTATAAAAATAAAAGAAAGTTAAGAATTAAAGGGGGTCGCCATACAAGACGTCTTTTTTTCGGCGTTTTTTGCTTTGTTGTACTTACGGAACCCTTTGTGTGCGAGTCGAGCAAGATTTTGTGATAAAACATGAAGTCTTCGCTACAATGAAAAATAAAATGTAGCCATTCACGCGCTCAAAGCGTGGCCGTTTACATAAGCGACAGTTTCCATTTCCCAGCCTTGTCAATCACCATTATATTTTCAAGAGTTATTTCAACACGGGTTACAAATAAAATTTGTGATTTATACTAAATATAGGTAATAAAATAGAAGGATTTATGTAAAAAGACGAAGTAATAAATAATTGACCGCAATTGTCTTGCCATCGTTAATTAACAGGTATCTAGGTAGTTAGGTCTGAATCTAGATGAACACAAACATCAAACAAATTATTCAAAATTGCCCGATTAAATATAATATAATATGTTAAGATTTTTCTTGACAATATGTCTCTATACAAAATATGCTGATGGTATGGTAAATATTCTGATGGAAGAACTACAGAACTTTTAAAGTTTTTCATAAATTCTCAACTTCATTCATTACAATCACAAATTATTAATAATAATTATTAGGTATACATATTTTATTATTTCTTCATTTATTAATAAATAAATATTAACTCTCATTTTTCTTTTTCCAGGATGCGATTGAGTGCGCGACGGGCATCCAAAATATGGCAAGACAGGCTAGCAGATCCCTTGGACACAGCAGTCTACTGGGTCGAAAGGGTCATTCGATGGGGAGACCAAGACCCCCTGCATTCCACCGCCAGGGACCTAACCTTCATTGAACATAACTTATTAGATGTAGCAGCTGTGATCTTACTTGCTATCATAATTTTAATTTTAGTTTTAAGGATAGTTTTATACCAAATTCTGCGGCTATTGAGCGCAAGCATGAGTAAAAAGGAGAAGTTGCATTAGGAAATGTACTAATGCTATTTGGCTCGGCCTCAAATGCAATGAGTCTAAATATATGACCCAACCTCGGTTTCAGGAATTGTACTGTTTACTTAAATTCGTCTCAGAATACTTAGTCCTTACGCTGATGCTCAGTTTCTCGTGCCCAAAATCTTTCTTAGAGACGGTAACTTTATTTATTGCCAAACTGGAATTTATGAGTCGAAACCCGACTTTGGATATAGGAACCGCATTTAGCTAGTTAATAATGATGACACAAATTAATGTCTTAAGGTTATAAAATAGAAATTTTAAAGCTTTTGCTGTAACTGTGATGGGTCATTTAACTGGTAAAATTATAATAAGATATTTAATTTATGACTAAATGGAGACGGGCTGGCTTATGATGAAATTTTATATTTCCTCCACCGGTCGAATCTTGGGCCATCGAACCCAAGATTTTAGTATCGCAATCGTGCTAGATCATAATGAGGAAATCAGCGTTAGACAGAAGTAGACATTCGTCCTTGGCATCTTGATGTTAGCAAATGTTTAGTAAAATCTTTCCGATGACACAATGGACTGACCATACGATCTTGAGAATAATATAATATTATTCTGCCTACCCCATGTATCTCAGAATCGGCATGTTTTCCCATCAGCATAGTTTCGTCCCAAAAAGTAAATTAGATTAATAAAACAAGACAAAACAAGACTTTAGTAAAAACTTGTGTGATAATAAATTGCCTAAAAAACCGTTTTTATTCCTATTTTCCAATATCTCATCAATTGTCTCATTAGCGGAGCTTGAGAGCAACTGTACCTACCCTCAGTAAACAAAGGGAAATTGTACCTACACAATTTAACTTTTGGTATATTTGGAAAGAATTAACTTTTTTATGTGGCTGCAAGGGCAGGGCATGTTTCATCACTTGCTATGAGTTCGGTAGCGGAGTTAATAGCCTATAGCGATTAAATTTTATCTTTGTGATTAGGTATCCTACCGACATAATTAGCTAATATCGGTAAGTGTTGAAATGAGCCCATAATATTTAAGTAAACATTCAATTGATTCAAATAATTTATAGATAACAAAGATGTACCTACCCAAAAACCGAAGTGGATTGTAGGTACCTACCTACGCTACTAAGTTATTTGTTTAATATTTTTATGTAGTTCCAAATAGTTTGTGTGCTGTGACAATCGGCAGGGTTTAGTTTAGAATATTATTAATTATTTTAAGACGAATTTATTACCTATCTGTCCTTTGTAACAGTGACATTCACTGATTCACATGTTAAGACATAGCGAGATATAGGGAGGCGCTCATCGCATGCTTCCCAATGTGTGGACGTTCGTAATCGTGGTGAGGGGTGAGCCAGCGTATGTCGGCAAACGCTCCACGATCAAAGAGTACGTGTGGACGTAGCCAAACACTCAATAAACGAGTCGCTGCCTCGCTCTGTAGGTACTTGCGTAGCACATGCCTAGCCACAACTGAAGGTACGCACATTGCGAGGCAAGTGCTTCGCACGCGGTTGGATCGTCCCGATCTCCCGAGTAGGTATGCGTCAGTCGGCCTGAGCATGCGCTGGTTTTATTTTTACTCGAGGCAAAATAATATCGAGGCGCGTGTTGAGAGGCGAGCGCGGCGGGCGCATGCCTCGCTATGTCTGTTCTATTCATGTTTCTCTCAACTTTACACGACTGTTCGACATTTCATTAAAAAACTAATTCAGATTGTATAGAGTGCTCTTGAGATATTTTAAATTAATCTACCTACTAATTTTATTCGTAAGAAACGTCCGCAAGACAAAGTCACTGCGTGTGATCGTTAAAACCCACATGAAAAATACAAAGTGATCAGGGGGCCTACTAAATTTTTTTCCTCTATGGGGCCTACCTAAAAAGGCCACTTTGGCAAAACAAAAAACAATCAAAAACAATCATAAAACAATTCATATCGCGCAATTTCATCTGTATGACAGTTTTGTATGGAGATTCGTAAAATGCTATAGGTAGGTAGGTACACCTCTGCCTAACCCTTCAGTGATATATAGGTGTTAAAATGTCAAACAGATGAATGAATTGCGTGATATGAATTGTTTTATGATTCTGCCAAAGTGGCCTTTTTAGGCCCACAGTGCGCGTGTAGAAATTGAGAACTACAAAGGTGTAATCACAGAACACTATTACCAGTGTAATGGACTTGAAAGATTGTTTAGGTACAACTTTTCTTTACAAGCAGCGGCACCATGACTCAGAAAAGTGCGTTTCCTATTTTACGATTAGAATTTTAATAAAAATGTGACAAAGTTAAATTAATTAACTCATGTACAGAGGCTAGCACATCAAGCTACCCCAATCTGTCAAATTTTCCCAATTGAATATGAGCCTTATTCCTTTGCAATAAAGTTGAAAATCTATCAAAGAAATTTTACAGATTGGGGTAACTTGATGTGCTGGCCTCTGTACCTAGGTACATACCTACCTAATTCTTTTACCAAAAAAAAAATACTACCTATATACGCCTAAAATCATTGAAAAATATGTATTTATGGATAAGATATTAATAAAAACATTCATTTAATTGTATTTTTTTTATTTCCTTTTTAATAGAAAAGTTCATAACATTTATTTATATTATATACGCATTATTTACAACATAGACACGGCGAATTACCTTTATAATGTCAGTTCCCTGTGATTACAGATAGATTTACTTAATAATGCATTCATAATACAGTAATTTTATACATGACGCAGGCCTATTATTAAAAATAAGAAACCAGCTACTTAATTAACAGTCTGTAAGTTTCTGCCTACCCCTCACGGGTGAATGGACACTTCAATAATATTTCACGAGCGCGCGTCAGGCGTTACAAGCAATAAGTTATAATTTAAACCTTATTTCAATGACTAAAAGTCCAACGGCGTGCGCTCTTAACTTCAACGGCTACAGTCCAGTACAGTTCAAAAGCTAAGCAACTCAAGCAAAGGCCACCCTGACATTACCCTGAAACTGGACAATCTTTTGAATTACCTACGTAAACAATTATAACATTTTGTTGATTGGTAAAAATCGAGGAAACAACAATGAAACTCTGATGTTTTATTTGCTAGACCAAAACGATTGATAGGTACCGTACCTAACAAATATTGTCATGTTGACAAAAAAAAGTTTGATTGCAGATGACATTTTAGTTTTTCAAATTAATAATCTGACTTGTCATTTAGAACAAAACTACACAAACTGAAGATAGGTCTTGAACCAAACAACTATAGGTACTAAATAAGAGACACAAATCCAATATTAGTTGCCCATTTACTCTGCAGAATTCAGAAGCAAGATATTACAAGCATTCAGAGTATACCATACAGCACTTCTGTACATTATAGTGTTGTCCACTATAATGTACACAATTCTCCTATTCGGTTGCCGTCTCAATTTGTAGTTTCTTTATCTTTATGGGCAATATTTTTACCATCTCTTGGCATAAGGAGAATTCCTCATGCATCATTGCCGCAGCATCCTCACAGTTTGTACAAATATCTACAACCGCTTGATAGGAGTCAAAACTCTTTTGTACATTCCACAATTGTGTAACTTTGTCTACTGCAACCTTCTTCATGCTGTTTCTACCAATGAACGCGTGAGCGCTGATTACAGGCCTAATTAATTCGAAATTCAATTTCGTCGGCATTATACCATTTTTATCCTTGCAAGAATTCAAGAAATGATCGTAATTTTCAATGCTCTTCTCACAAAGACTATTGATTTTCTTCAATGCATGTGGAGTTGGTTTTTCGGTTGTCTTGTTGAGTTTTTCAAGTTTGATGTTAAGAATATCTGAGTAGACTTCACCTAGTTCAAACCACAGTTGCCTGCAATACTGGAGGTAGTATGTAGGGTTGATTTCTTTCAGCAACTCTTCGAGCATATCAATTCGTCGCTTGTGCATTTTGGCGCGCCTTTCGTCGTCTTCCTCAAAGAAAGCAAGGTAGCTATACGATTGGGAACTATCTTGTACAAGTTCTATGTAATCCGAGGCTAAGGTATCAAGTTTGTAGTACTCCTTGGCCTTGTTCAGCCAAGTCTGACAGTTCAAGAAGACTTCTCTTGCATCCTGGTAAGTGAGAAGGAACTTGTCTCCAATTTTGTTCTCGTACTTTGAGACGTCAATATTATCTGAAAAGACTAACTTGGTGATATCACCTCCACAGATGTTTTCATGGTCCTCCAATGTGAGATTTGACATGTCTGTAATAATAAGATAGATAGATAGAATACTAAAATAAATTACTTACATTATAAATTACAGACCTAAATATACAATGGGCGGACCTTTTACCAACCTTTTTGATAATTAGAAATGGTTTTTGGTTAAAGATGGTGGATGGATGGTGGGTGGAATTAAAGGAAAATAATTATATATTTTTTTGCAATTTTTTTTGCTTGCCTACATTTTATTAAATTAAGATATTACCTACACTAAAGAAACCTGATTAGGGATTAGGTAAGGGCTGTAGTAGAAGGTATCCTATAGTTGTCTATAGCAACTTATTTAACTATAGAATTAATTCTTACTACCATGGATTGTTATATAAGGATGAAATATTTACTGCATGGCAATTATTATATATATATAACCATTTGCCAAATAGTACTCAAGATTTGCCATTGCCATTGTTCATTGTTCAGACTGTTATTGGAAAAAAGTTATTAATTACAGTGTACAAGAATATTTAGAGGATAAGTTGTTAATAACAATATAATAAAATAAAGATAGATATTCATTATTACTACAATACGATTTAGATCCTTATTAATTAACTATTACAGATTCACGTCGATCAATTCATATTTTATTTTCTTAATTAGTAATAGGCCAGTAATATAAGCTTTTTTTTTATATAGTATAAATATATGCCGGAAGCACTATTGTAACTTCTATTGTACCGTGTTCTAACAAATAAACATTTTTTGATTTGATTTGATTTGAAGAGTAAGCTCAATGAAGTTTTCAAGCAAAACAGTTACTAGGTAATACATATTTTATAGAGTAAGTACTAGCTTCTGCCTGCGGCTTTGCCTGTGTGGATGGGATTGGTAGTTGGATTATCTGGGTGTTTTATCTATAATATGTAAGTAAAAAATGTATATAAGTAGTTTATCAGCCATCTCGTTACCATAACACAAGCATTAGGTTGCTTAGCATGGGACTAATATATGGCGTTGTGTGAAATGTCCAAGGATATTATATTATCTAACAGGAAAATGCTACCAGGACAAAGAGTAGTCCTTCCTCAGGATGCCACCTATCTCCTTGCCAAATTTATAGAAATCCGGTGAGTTATTTAGGTGTGAAAAGGTAACATACAGACAGAGTTACTTTCGAATTTATAATATTAGTATAGATGTCTTACCTGTTATAGGTTCAGTTGACTGTTCAGAATCAGTCATGAGCCGAGCCTTAGAAGACGTCATAAGCAAGATACAATACTTAGCCCAGCACCGAGCTACATCAGCTGACCTGTGCTTAAATGTTTCTATCTTCGCCAGAAACACTTCATCATTATTCACAGCTGACCCCAACTTCTCTTCATATTGGTCAAGGATAGCTGACGCAGCTGCCAAATGATGCCTTGATTGGAAAAACCCGTTCTGCTCAGCAAAGAACTGTGATAATGTTGCAGAATTCAATGCCCAGTCTATAGGCTCGAAATCATTGTATTGTAACTGCCTCCTTAAAGTGACATGACAATATACAGCTGATTTCAAGTTCTCCTTTAATGAACCATAGACTTGAGCCAGGTAGTACAGAGTTAGTGTGTATGCTTTCTCTAATAACATGATATCTCCCATAGGACTCTCCCCTGTTGGACATACAATTTGCTCAATAGGCAATGGTAACTGCATTGTACATTTGAAGTTTTCATACAGCTCTTTGGCATTCAACAAATATGTTTTAGCCCTATCCGGCGCATCCCGATTTGACCACAATATGCCCAAGTTATTATAAACATTGATAAGAGTGATTATAATCTCTGGTTTTGACGAATTCGGTGCAAGCAGTTCCATAGCTTCTGTTAAAATCTTTTCACTAGATGTTATCTCTTCAGTTTCCATGTCAATGATACCTATGTTCAGTAAAACGGTCCCTAGCATTGCGTGGAGCTTTAATTCGTCAAAACTAGTTGAACTACCGAGCAATTTCTTCAAGCTGTCGGACATACTGACGAGTATTCCTTTAGCTTTGTATTTGGACATGTAGGGTTCGTTCTCCGGGTCATTTTTGCTGTCTTCGTCCAGCAGCTTACGAATTTTACCATAATTTTCCTTAAAATCGTTGAGAATCTCTTTCTCCGACATGTCTGGGCTCACAGTCATAGTTTTGTTTTGGAAAATGAGAAATTAATCAATATTATAACCTATAATGGCTTTTTTATTTTCTACAAAATGCCACAAATGATTGAGAATCCGTCCGTGTTTTACTCACAAGACACGTAAAATATTTAGGCCTGAGTTCACCAACATTCTAACCATCGGTTAGGTATTTAAACAGTTGATTTCCTTAGGAAATTTGACATAAATCAACTGTTTAAATACCTAACCGATGGTTAGAATGTTGGTGAACTCAGGCCTTAACATTAAAATTCTGATCTCTGATCAAATTATCAAATATTTCTTTTTTTATATATCTGACGTTCAGTGGTCTCGAACGTCATAGAGCATTTTTTTTTTTAATAATATTTATTCATGACCATAGAAGCAAGTCTTTCAGTCGAATACATTATGGGTTTTAACAATATTACATTAGTTAGTTACATAAAAATGCACGTTTTCCACTAAATAATTATCCACTTGCCTCCCTTTCGGGTTGGGTGAATACATCTCAATGTTAACAAGTATAATCCTTTTCAGACTAATTAATTAGTTTTTTTTTTTTTTTTTTTTTTCACAGTTACAATTTCAGAATAATTATATACAGATTAGAGAATTAGTTAAATTTTTTCTACCGTATTACAAATATACTTAAACAACAAACTAAAATATTTCTTATTTTCTAATAATTCCTGAACGCGGCGGGGAACACTTTGACTTTGACGTTCACTTTCACTTTCACTGTCATTTAATTCTCTCAATTCACTGACCAAAATCAAACGTTGAATGTTAAAACTTGAACATTGTAAGATAACATGATCCAAATCAGCATCCTCTACTCCACAGTGTTGACAACGGCTATAGTTAATTATGCAAATCCTATTCAGGTGAGCTGGTGTTAAGCAATGTCCCAATCTCATGCGTGATATAATAGTTATAAATTTTCTTGTGATGTATTTCATGTTATGATACCAAGGTTTAATAGGTAATTCATTTTGTATTCCAGCATACCATCTGCCTTCCGTTTCCAAGGTTATGTCCCAATACTCTTTCCATAACAGTCTATTATGTTCTTTAAAAAGACTGTAGTAATCAGTGAATGGAACCTTGAACAACTCGGATCGATCTTCATCATGGTCTGAACGGGCCGCAGTGTCAGCTACTTCGTTACCACGAATGCCACTGTGTGAAGGTACCCAAACTAATTCTACTTTAATATACTTATGAATTAGCTTTTGAATTATAAGTCTAATATTGCATAAAATATAATTTAACTTAAAAGAAATATTTACATTGTGTAGAGCAGACAAAACACTCCTAGAGTCTGTTACTATTAAAATATTATGTACATTATTTACAACACTATTTACATGCTGCAGTGCACAATAAATTGCATAACATTCTGCAGTGAAAATGCTACATACTTTGTTTAACTTAAAACATTTACTGAAGTCTAGCTGTGGGTCATAGAAAGCTGCATTTACATTATGGTCTGTTTTTGATCCATCTGTGTAGATAACATAATGTTGTGGTCTATTGTCTTTAAACTGTAAAAAGTCAAATTTATTGTGCACCGTGTCTAAATGGATTGGAAAGCTGTTAATAATACCATTAAAAGGAATTTTGTATATAGGCCAAATATCATTTTTAACAATATCTTTTGAATTACTATTTACATGTTCAAATATTGTTGGCATTTCAGGTAAAGTTCCACCAACCAAAGAAGAAGCAGAGATGGCATTGGAAGCTATTGACTGTGAGATTATAGGATGTATTGTTAGTTTCTTAAGTAAAGGATTATCATTTGATGCCATGACTTTTAATAAAAATCTCTCAGCCAACAACAACCTTCGTAATGTCAAGGGAGGTATACATGTCTCAACTTCTAACGAATTAATAGGTGTGGAGCGCATAGCACCACAAATAAGTCTCAGTCCCATATTTTGAATTACATCTAATTTTCGTAACAAGGTGCTATTGGCATTCATGTAAGCTAAACTGCTGTAATCGAAATGGCTTCTCACTATACTTTTGTACAGCATACTCATAACTCTGGGGTCAGATCCCCAAAAACTTCCCGCTAAATGTCTCAATAAATTAATACCATTCAGTGCTTTGTTACTAATATGTTTAATATGTTCATCAAACTTTAATTTATCATCAATAATGACGCCTAGGAATTTATGTTGCTTAATAACAGGAATTTCTACATTATTATATGAAATTTTAACATTGCTATGAGTATTTACATTTTTTCTGATAATTAAAATTGAACTCTTTTCTGGACTTATTTCTAATTTAAGTTTATTATGATAATAGTTGTATAATTGAGACAAAGCCTTATTAATATTAGCCATTGCTATATCTATGTTTTGATTTATGCTGTACATAAGCAAATCATCTGCAAATTGCAGGATTTTTACATCTGGTACATCTACATATTTTAATATTTCAGAAGTATACAAGTTATAAAGTAAAGGAGACAAAGTTGCCCCTTGCATTGTGCCTTTGTTGACAGTTCTAGGTCCATGCAATTTATTATTATATTTAACAAATACAGTTCTATTGTTTAAAAAATAATAAAGCCATTTTAGAACATGGCCAGGTATACCAATATCGTGTGATACTTGAATGAGTTCTTCTATATTTACATTGTCAAAGGCACCTTTTACATCTAAAAACACGCAGATTGCATTAGAGTGACTTAATTTAACCTGCCTTACATCTGATAGTAAAGATACAAGGCTTTCAGAGCAACTTTTACCTTTTCTGAAGCCAAACTGTATAGAAGGAATTAAGCTTTGCGATTCAGCAAAATAATCTAATCTTAACTTCGACATATTTTCAAAGAGTTTGCCTAAACAAGATGATAAGGAAATAGGTCTATATGAAGAAGCACTATTTACAGGCTTATTAGGTTTTAAAATTGGAATGACACACTGTGTTTTCCAAGACTCAGGTATTTCTAATTCATCCCATAGTTTATTATAAATATTAAGTAATGTTGTCTGTGCATTTAAATGTAATTTTTTGATTAACATGTAAGGTATGTCATCCAATCCTGGTGTAGTATCTTTCCTACTTTTTAAAGATGTTTTTAACTCTTCTATACTGAAATTGCTCTTGAGAAATATATTTACATCATTTTCTGTAGCATTCTCGAATAAATTCTCAAGCCTAGTGTCATCTATTTCAGTAGAATCTGCTAAGTTATCTAAAAAACTGGGAACCCACTCATCATTGATGTTTTTGTTTCGATTTGTTCCAATTTTTTTAAACTTTTTAATGTATCCCCATATCCTAGAAACTGGAGTTAACCTATTGAAGCTACTACATAAATTTTTCCAAGAAGAAGAACTCTCTTCCTTCAGAATTATTTTCTTTTTTGCATCTAGTTTTTTATATGTTATCCAATTTTCAATGTTGGGCTGAGAAAAATAATACTTTAATGCTTCTTTCGATTTTGCGACAGCATCACTACATTTTGTATTCCACCATGGTACTGGTTTTTTAATAGGTGTGTTTGCAACTAATTTTCGTTTTGGAATTGTTTTATTCCTTAAATCTTTTAATGTGTCTATAAAATGGTTATAAGCATTGATATGGGAATCATTTATTGAGTCCAACTGGGAAAAACAAGTTTCTGATAGGCTATAATATTCGTCCCAATCTGCCTTACTATAAATATATTTCTCTTGATCCACCGGAGGTGACGTGTCATACATAGATGGTTGAATGTTGATCTCAAGTATGGTTGGAAGATGATAGCTACCCATGGGATCGTCATGAACATACCAGTTACATAAATGAGCGATTGAAGAGCTAACAAGAGCAAGATCTATTGCAGAAGCTTGTCTATTAGAATAAGGAACAGTTGTTGGTGATCCATCATTCAAAATACATAAGTCAAATTCATCAATGATATTATACAAACATCTACCTCTATTATTATTACTATGGCATCCAAAGGCTATGTTGTGAGCGTTAAAATCACCCATGACTATATAAGGTTTGGGTATGTTATTGATTAAATCCTTTAACTTTGCTGAGTCAAACCTGATACTTGGAGGGCTGTAAATACAAACTATTGCCATTGCTCCAAACTGTGTTTCTATAGTGATACATAAGTTTTGAATAGATTCTGAGAAGTGTGTATTAACTACTCTGTATTTTAAACGATGGTTCACCAAAATGGCTACTCCATTATGGGAATTTATGGAATTTTTGTGAATTAAATTATATGTGGGAAAGTGTGGGATTATAGAATTAGATTTAAACCATGTCTCATTAAGAAGACAGACATCTACTTTTTTTTCAATTAATAAATTTTGTAATAGGCTCTTTTTACTCTGTAAACTCTGTATGTTATACTGTAAAATATTTAAATAATTATCCATATTTAAATTAAATTTGATAAAAATATTTCTTTTATTTTCTTATGTGTGAGTGGACCATCAGCGTCACTCTTGTTTCCTAATGCAACCAACGATTTAACAATTGCGTTAATTATAATGTCATTATTTGCTACTTGTTTAATATCTAAAATGTCATTGGATTTAGCTTTATCAGTGACCTTGGGTAAAACAGGGAAAGATTTCTCATTAAATGTAGGGGGTGATTTCACAACAGTGGCATAAGATTGCTGCAGAAATTTGGCCTTTTTCTCTTCAATTTTTTGTTTTTTAATGGGACAGTCTCGTGAAATGGCAAGATGATTACCTGCGCAGTTGATGCATGTGAACTCTTCGACATCGCATTCTTTGTAGGAATGGCGACCAGCACAAGAAGAGCAGTGTTGCTCGCCTCTGCAAGTCTTAGCAGAATGATTAAATTTAAGACATTTATAACATTGTAATAATGGTGGTATGTATGTTTTCACCTCATATCTAAATAGCTTTATATAAGCATATTGCGGTAAAGATGTTGATGCAAAGGTGACGGCAACTGTATTGAGAGGCACTAATTTTCCCTCTACTTTTCGCATGAATCTTTTAATTGAAATTACATCAGAGTCGCACACTATATTTTTATATATTTCCTCATTGGAGAGTTCTTTGGGAACAAACCTCAATACACCAATCCTTTCTGTTAGATAAGATGGTATAAAGGCTTTAAACTTATTTTTCCATAAAAATTCTTCCATCTTCAAAAAGTTGTTGGCAGCAGCCGCCTTCTTAAATGTTATGCCTATTTTGTGTGCATTAATTCTGTATACTCCTAAGACTCCTTTTACATTATCTGATATTAAGTTGGTGAGTGTGATGGGATTTTTATTCCCTACCTTCTCCTGCTCTGTTGATTCTACGTAAACTATATATTCCGAATTTGTGTTTTCAATGAACAGTCTTTTATAATTAGGTTTGGTGAAAATGTTATACTTGGTGGAGTCTGAATTTCGGTTGTTACTACTATACTTGCGTTTTTTCTTTTCCCCCGGCTCTGGCGACTCCTCACCGCCACTGGTGACACTCATGGTTTTTCGAGGTCTTATCCGATGTTATTAATGTGGTATTTCTGTACAATTATAGATTTATAAAACTTTTTGAGAAATGGAAATTACCGCCTCGTTTGACTTCCCGCCAAAAAGTCCGTCATAGAGCAAGATCGGTAGAGTTGCCAGCTAAAATCGGTATATTTGTACCCAAAATCGGTATTTGACAAAAAACAAACAGTATTCAATCAAATTCGTTTATTTATTGAAAACCACTTGAAAACAAAAACTTACAGACTAATTTATATACAATCACTTACAGACTAATTTATATAATCATTTTTTATACCAATATTCTTTGGCCATAGCCGCGGTCATCTTCGAGTTGATTTCAAAGTCATAACAGTTAGCTGTATTAAAGAGTCGTTTTGCGTGTAATAGACCAGTGATTGATTCAGTAGACAGCCTATTTCGCTGTTTTGTTTTCAAAAGATTAATATGTGAAAATATGCGTTCAACGTTAGCGGATGAATGGGGAAGTGATAAAATATTAAAGATGAAATTAGATAACAAAGGAAACATTTGAGTTTCATCGCCACGCTTTAGTAAACTTACGTCATCCCAAAATAGTTCTACATCATCAGGAAGTGTTTTGATTTGTTCACAATTTCTTAAAATGCGCCACTCTATATCAATTTCCTGGAAATCATTGCTCTGAACAATATTGGGAAAAAGCCTACTCATAGGAACTATCGAAGAGGTATTGCCAATTTTAACATTTTTTGGGTCAATTATGTCTAAACCCTTTATTGGATTATTTTTCAATGGAAACCGCGTGGTTATTTGCTTACAAGCTTCGATATAAAAATCTAGGCATCTGCATTTAAACAAATTTACTTGATCTGCGTTTAGATTTTCTGAACTATTTAGTAGTGTATTAGACGCAGCAGCACCATAGTATACGGCGTCAATATCCATAAAATTTCTAGGATTTTTAAAATCAACATTTTCGATTGGTGTGCTAGTTAAATATTCTCTTTTTAAAAAACAATCAAATATAGTTTTTAATGTTCCAGTTATTTTTTCATATAAAGTATGAATTTTCGGGTGTTCTGCTTGCATTTCTTTATTTAAATCGGTAAATAATGGTAATACAAAATCTAAAAATTCCAAAAATAATACCGTAGTGGGATCTTGGAGCTTTTGTAATATATGTTCTGCAGCTAAAAGATGATCATTATTAGAGATTTGGTCTATAAAAAATAGTTTTAGAGCAGAGAGTTGTTCCAATATTCTCTTCACTGCTGCATGTACTGATAACCAGCGTGTTTGAGAGGGGTGAAGTATTCTATGTACTTTTAAGTCGCAAAACATTTGAAAGTTTTTAAACTCTGCTACTCTTTTTGGACTAGAAGAAAAGTAGTTGTAATTGTCCCTTACTAGATCCTCTATAAAGCGTGGCAATTTGGTACAAGCATATGACGCGCAAAGATGAAACGAATGGCAGGTGCATTTAAGTATAAAAATGTTGGGAATTTCATTTTGCAGCAATGTTACAACAGAATTATTACGTCCCATCATTACGTTTGCCCCATCAGATGCAAACCCTATTAGATTATTTTGATATGGAATATCATTGCTGCTAAAAAAGTTTACTATGTGTTCAAATAAGGTTGCTGCATTAGCTTCTTCTAATGGAATAAGAGCTAAAAAACAATCTTTAATACGATTCATTTTCGCATATCTCACGACTAAGCACAAGTGTTTGGTTGTACTAAGATCAGTGGACTCGTCAATAATAAGCGAAAACTTAGTTTGTCGCAGATCTTCACATAAATTATCGAAACTTTCTTTACCTATAATATGATCAATTATGTCGTGAGTTTTCGTCGAAGAACATTTGATTTCTTTGCCAATTTTTTAATCAGGACAAACGGCTTGCATCAGCTTCGGTAGGTGCTCCATAATAGTGAATGGTAGATTGTGTTCAGCAACAAACGAGGTCTTATTTCACCTGAAATTAAAATTTAGAATTAAAAATTATGTAGGTATATCTAGTAGCGATTAGGGTCTAATTATATCCACTGCTTCTATTTATCGATAACTAGAAAACAAAATAATATAACAATCTAAATAGTACCTAACAAATAATTAAAAAGAAATTACCTTGCTTAACCAGTGTATCAGTTTTTTGAGTTTTAGTCACAGTAAATGATGATATCTTCGGTTGAGATTTTATATTCTTTGATGATACTGAGTGTGTTTGTGAAGAACTATGTTTCTTTAAAGCGTCTTTTCCTGATGTGATGTTGATATCTTTATCACAACTCTTACAATAGGCATAGCTTTCGCCTTTACGACTATCTTGCAGCCAGCCTGGAAATTCTTTTTCCCATTCTTTTCTATAATATTGTAGATATTTTTTTCTTCTTACACTCGCACTTGTGCTTGGCTCCTCGTCAGACGACATTTTAACTGAATGGTCTTCTCACGCACTCTTTAGGATAAGTACTCTACTATCTCTTCAAAGATATGAAAATTAATGAAAAAAATAAAACCGAATTCCTGTTTATATAGACTAGACTGGTTACAGGTAAATTCCCTAGCGGGAAGCCCCTTATAACATCGAGTTGTAAGACAACAAGTTGTAGGAACATATTCCCCAAAATATATGGAACATTCTGCACTAGGCCCATACTTACTATTGAGGGCTTCCCCGTCCGTAACATTAAATTAAACATAAATGAAAAGGGTTGCCAACTGAAAAGTGTAAAATCGGTAGAGAAATCGGGAGAATTTCCATGTATATCCAGAAATCGTAGAAAATTCGTTATATTTCGGTATTTCGGTAGCACAGAGCCCATATCGGTATAAATACCGATAAATCGGTAGGTTCGAGAACACTGCTGACGTTTCTTAGACTCGGTCATTCGGTTCATCAAATTCGATTTGGATGACGGAAAAGAAAAAAGTGGAGTTTGAAACATCACAATGATTTCTGAACGAAACGATCCTGCCATCTGTCGGTGTCTCAAATGAACTACAATGAAATTGAATATATTATATTGTGACTCAAAGTCAAAGACAAAGAGTACTTTGTATATACGGAAATAGAGAGCCATCTTGCGCGATTTGAACGATAACATTAAAAGAGCGCCCTCTGCGATTAAAATACTAAACTACATCCGTGTCAGTATTATAATCGCGCGACCTAGATCCATTCATGGTCCAACTGTTTTCTATAACAGAGATAGTAAAATTATACCGATATAAGTATTCAAAATCTGTTTACTACAACATATTTAGATATTATTTAAATTACACACCCCCTTACTAATAAACGTATTATATCAGACGAATAGTTACACACCGATTTCTCTCTTTCAGTCGTCAGTAATTTGATTTTCGACAGAAGACAAAGCGTTGTGTAACTATACAGACGATACACAATGTTTATTAGTAAGGGGGATATAGGTACAACGAACGATCACAGCAGACAACGAACGATCACAGCATTCACAGCAGAACGACATCAAAACAACAACAGCCATTTTTGTTTATTACTTGCCAGTGCTGCCAGGGCATATATTTAAATATCTCTAAATTCTTACCAAATTACGTAAGATCTTTTTATTTAAAAATTTTTATCAGCAAAAATGACTTATCATCATGGACACGTATGTTTATATTTAATTTATTCTAACGAACCCTATATTTACAATAAACACTCTTTGCTTATCTCCAATAATAGAACTAATCAAACTTCTATGTAGCAAATAATGAATTAATTATGGCAACACATTCTTAACAGTACTACTAATATTATACCATTTATTTAGGGAGAACATTGTAAACCTTAGTGTAGTATTATATTTTGAATATTTTTTATTTTCCTATATTATACGCCACACTAGCGCCTCTGATTGTACAATACTAAACTGACAGATTATTATACTACGAAATTGTAAAGCTAATAACCAGCTGGAAATATATCTTTTGTACATGTCATTTGTAATAAGTTGGGTTATCACAATGCTGTTGCAGGGTTTCTACGAGTAAGATTGTAAGGCATGGTCAAAGAGTAAAGTACCTGTATACTTATAGTAGGTACTCTTTGGAGTAAAGTATAGTAAAGTAATAAAGAGCTCAAAGTTGTGAGCTTGATAGGTTTAGGAATATTATTCATACGCTAATTCTTGTAATACTAGTCCACTTGAATCAAAACAGGAAACTTTTTTTTAATCCTATTGATTGGGAAAACCACTGATAAATAATATAATGAGTATATAAACGAAAGACATTATTGTTTTTAAACTTACTACGTAAGAAATTCTACACGGAAGACAAGGCGGTATGGTCGAAAGACTATAACCTGTCCATTGGGCGAATAAAAAAAAAAAAAAGATTTAAAACAAAATGTAAGTTTAGGTAACTCAGTGTACTGTACTGTATTTAATTGAACCAAATGCAGCTAGGACTGAATTGAGGTAATATTGTAGTACGTAGTACAACATTACCTCAATGGGTACACTACAGCAGTCATGGGGATAGATCCTCCATGAGTCCACACCCAATCTTGAAGATGATACATAATTCACAAGCCAGCCCAAATTAATAATTCATGAAAAATTCGCCATTATACCATAGATGATAGTAAGGGTGGTTATTTTTCTTGAAACTAAGTAGTTTGACTATCCGGAACAGAATTCCTCATGGTCAAATCAGTTTGACCACGAGGAAGGAAGGATTTATGCAAGCACCCAAATCTATGTCTGAAAATGATAAAAAGCATGTTGAAATAAAATGACACATTTGTTTGCACTGTTTATTCTTATCATCAAATACCTCATAATTTCATACGCCATCGCCAACCACCTGCAGGTGGGTACACACAATCATTCATTTCATTCAGCATAATTCCCTTATTCACAAACATGTAACATAATTTCACAGCTTTATTATTTACATTGTACTGTTTATAATGTTAAAATACAAAAAGAAGGTTCTAAGTCAGTCCTTTATATAAAATAGTGTTATAAAAAAAGAATTGGTTTAGTTTTATGAATAAGGAAAAAATACTCTTATTCCTAATAACAACATACTTCAGTATGTTACAAACAGTGCTTGCTACGGATGGCCTTTGCCAATAATACATGTATTAGGAACCGATTGGTGGTTCCGGGTCTTCCATAGACAGGGCTCTTGGAGGTGTGGTGTGGGCAGTTAGCTGGGAAAACACCTCCTTTTCACCCAAAGCTAAAGGGTCAGGCTGGGTAGCAGGTGATGGACCAAACTCCATCGTCGGAGAAGGCGACACTTGTCTGACAACCCCACCCCCTGCTGCCTCCTGTTCTTCCAAAAATCTGTCCATGTAATCGGTATGACCAGGGTGTACAGTGTACTTTTTTTTCTCCAAACGTGCTTTATTAGCAAAAATATCATGCCTTTCTGTCTTTTTCCATATGTAATAAAACTGAACCAATTCTCCAACTGACCGTGTCCGCACTTTGCACAGTCTGATTGAATGGAAATCTTTTCCATGGGCTTTCAGACCATTTTCAAAGTTGCGACACTCTTCTTCCGACCAGAGGCTTGCTGCATGGGCTGGGGTTTGGGCAGAAATGCGTCGCCGCCGCAATGCTTCCTCTACATTGTGACCACACTGCTGAAGCAGGTAAAGGGCTTCTTCATCATCTCGTAACTGCCTCCCCCGAGGCACAGCATCTACCCCTGTTCCTGAGTTCATTGCATCAATTTTCTTCATATAGTCCTCTGTAACTTTTTCTTCTAGTGTACTTGGATTCCACAGTAATTTGTCCTCATTTTCATATGGTAGTACATCATCATAGCTACATAAACCTTCAGGTATTGCAGCTTGGTAGTCGCTACCAACCATTATAGTCTTTTTCCAGTCATCCTCATCTGGACTATAGTCATAATCATCTTCTTCTTCAGAAGGTGGTCTCGAGCCAGACCTAAGGCATCTTGTGGCTTCTGGACTAGCAGTCTCACTATATAATTGCTGTAATGCTGATTCTGGTTTCTCAATCTCCTCGGGCACCACCTCAGGGGCCTGCTCAGGTATGGGCTTGTCCATGCTTCTGTCGTATCCGTACAGTGCTAGTAGTTCCTCCAAGGGCATATCACCTTCTCGCTGAAGGCTGTTAAGTTCGGCTTTAGGATCTTGCTGCTCTCCCGCCGCCAAAGCTTCTTCTTCGTCTAATGTTCTCTCGTCATCAAAATCATTTACCATCATTTCAACAGAGGGCTCGAATAGAGACTTGTCGTTCCCCACGTCCATACTCGCATCGTGTTCGCTTACATTGGACACCAGCGCGCAATCTGACATGACTACTACGGTACCACACTATGGATATTGTATCACCAAAACATGATAAGTATTTAGTGTTATTATAATTAATTTACGTAATTTAATATTAAAATAAATAGAAAACATTACAATTATGACATATTAAGCAATTTTTTGTGAAATAGACGAAGAACAAAACAAAAATATTTTGACAAGACAGCCTTGAGCCTACAAGTTCTGACTTCCCGTTCTGTCAGTGTCAATGTTTTTTTTTTGTCGAATCCAAACTAAACCCCAGTCTTTGCAGAAAAACTGATAAAGAATGGTCGTGATCACTGACCTCTATTAAACAAGCTTTTATAATACTCCTTGCTTGAACACTCAGTTTATCCTTAGTACAACATTTCTAAATTTTAATGTAACATTCCTCTCCATAAGTTCCATTTCCTCCTATGCCACTTCTCTCAAAAATTTATTAATATTTTAAAATCTTATAAAAATTAACATAATTGGTGCGTAATAATAATTCATCATCTATATAATATAATAATGTCTGTGCTGTACCCCATTTAGAATATTCATGTTCTACTAACCCTTGTCCTCGCTTTTATAGCGACTAATAGAACCTGTAGACCTACCACAAAGTGCAAAGTCGACGGCCGCCGGCCGGCGCGCCGCGCGCCGCTGCTGCGCTGCCGTCTAGACTGGCAGAATCAGAATCACAGAACATAATACTCCGAGAGAGCAGAATAGTCGACATCGGCTCAAAAAAAAAAAGATAAAAAAGTGTCGTGCGCCCTGCTAAGTAAATGTCAAACAAATGTCTGTCAAGTGATGAAGTGGTTAAAGCCAAGTTGAAGTTCTTTCCAAATAATTGTTATTTTAAACCAAACTAAAATGATGTTTGATAGTTTTTCGATATCAAAATAGTAGTTTGTGATTTCTCCGCCTAAATCAATCACAATGTGGCGAATCCTATGCATATTGTTTGTGACAATCGTCAAAGTAACGCACAGTTTTTCGGACATAGGAAAATGGGATTTACCGCTGAATGGGGTGAGGATATTTTGAATGTCATACTATGAAAGCTTACGATGAAAAATACACTATGGTATGACCTCCTTTCTTGTAATTATACAAACATAGTTTTGCTAATAAGCAGATGTTGAGCGACAAAGTAAACCTTCACTGGATATTTTTTCTGACTCATTGTTTATCTTTATTTACTGAAATACTCTTGGGCTTATTTTTATTGCTAGTTAGCTAGTTAAAAGGAGCAGATAAGTGTTAGTAGTAAGCATTATTTGCCTACATTAAAATCTAATAAAAGATATACATAATCATTTTATTCATAGGAAAAGTTACAGGAAAATTAATATGTTATTATTATTAACGAACTAATGATGTTACCAAACTGATCAAACAGATTTTTGTATCAGTTTATTGGAGTTTAATTACTTTTATCAATAAGTTAGCTTGCTCTTAACAACATTGATAATTCAGAGCACTGTGTTATACATAACCCAGCAGTTACTGGGTTGTAGAGGTCAAATAGGCAATTGCGCCACGTAAAACTTTTTCACAAAAAAACAACAGACTTAAAAAAAAACGCAAGTAAAAAATAACTATAGTTTTCTAAGTTGGTGTTGTTAGTTCCGCATTTTGGTTTTTTGACACCAACTTCCGAAATAAAAGTCATTTTTAATTTTTTAGTTGTACCGGGGTTGGTACAACTAAACACAAATTCAATTAACACTACTTGCTATGTCAATATCACTTAAAACATCATCAATATTATAAACTATGTGAAAATAAAACGTAGTATTAAAGCTAACTCAAAAACTACCCTAGCAAAGTTAATCAAACTTATATGGGACCACCCCTGAGGCATACCTTATCCATTAAAAACAATACATAGATATACAATAGTAGCTAAGCGGTGTCAAGCTAAGGTGCCTTGAAGAAATGAAGACACCGACTAAAAGAATCATCAAAATTCACATAGAAATGCCGGAGATGCATTACTTCGTACATAAAGATAATTACCTAATGTATTCCTTAAATACTATTCATATATATATTTATTTCTATTATACTTAAGTACCTAAAATATCTGAAAGGTTTTAATTAAAATTTAAAATTACATCAAAATAGGTTGACCTACAAAGATGAATTAATCATTTTTAAAATTGTTTTTCAGGACAACTGTGTCTTTACACTAGCTAAGTCACTATTTAAGGATTCTCAGCTCATAATAATGTGTGAGTATATATAATTTATTTTAAATCTGCTTTATCATAACTTCTTTTTCTCCTTTTGTTGCCAAAAATAAAAAAGCATAGCATGCTACATTCTTGTATTGAAATCACACCCTTATTAGCTAAATATCAGTAGTTGCTTTATCTCTTTGGCTATTAATATGTTTCCCTTTGTGTGCTATTTCCTGTTGCCATCATTCCTCAAAATAGTTACAAAAAACTACTTATCTCTGTAATATTGATAATACAAAGACACAAAGACAGCCAATTATTTTCTTTAATAAGATCAGAAATCTGGGTGAAACTTCGCCCAATAGGTACTAAATTTTTTACATGTTTTTCTAAATATTACTAACTAGCAGCGCCCCGCGGTTTTACCCGCATAAGTCTCGATCGCGTAGGTATATCGGGATAAAAGTATCCTATGTCCTAACCCAGGTCATGTTCTACCCATGTGCCAAATTTCATCTGAATCCATTCAGCCGTTTTAGCGTTAAACCATAACAAACATACAAAAATCTAATAATTTCTCTTTATAATATTTTTACTTTAGATATATTCACTAATTCACTACATACATGATGTATCCAAATCTTAGCTGTTAAGTTAACTGACAGTGATGATCTCTTAGTAAGGTAAGGTAGTAGGAGTAATACATTTCCTTTTTGTGCTATTTCCTGTTGTCATGTTTTCTCAAAATGGTTACAAAAAACTACTTATCTCAGTAATATTCATAATACAAAGACATCATATTCATTTCTTTTTATGATCAGAAATCTGGGTGCAATTTCACCTAGAAGGTACTTTTTTGATGTGTCTTTCTAAATATTGCTTACTAGCTGCGCCCCGCAGTTTCACACACGTATCCTTATGGCCAGGTCATGGTCTACCCATGTGCCAAATTTCATCCGAATCCGTTCAGCTGTTTTAGTGTGAAAGTGTAACAAAAAAATACAAAATATCAAATCTTTTCTCTCACACACAAAGATACCTGAAAGCCGGCTGGTACCTGAAACTAAGAACGCTTAAGCTAGCATAAAATATATTCACTATCATAATGTACCAAAATGTACCAAAATCTCTGAATGTTGAGTTAACTACTAATAGTGATTTAAATTATCTCTTTGGCAGATAATAATATAAAGCACTTCCCTTTGTGTGCTATTTCCTGTGGCCATGGTTCCTCAAAAGCGTTACAAAAAACGACATAAATCTCAACAATATTGATAATATAAAGGCAGCCAGTTTATTTCTTTTGTATAATCAGAAATCTGGTTCCTTAATTTTTTCATGACTTTCTGTGTAATTCTAATAACATTGACAAGGAGTAAACTGGCATAATTTCTAAAGGACATTGGGAAAAAATGTATAGGGCTTGGTCCAAATGTCCACCACTAACGAGACCTATGTCACTAAATAGTGTATTCAATAAGAAGTAACTTTCATTAAGACACCCAAAAAAAAAAAAACTGGCGGTGAACTGATAAGTTATGGTTAAATAAAAGTTATTGATTTTCAATAATTTTACCCTAAAGGGCTTGGTTGACTTTAACTACTGAGTTATCATTAGATTTGCCTTGAGAGAGAGTGAGAGAACTAGAGAGAGACAGAGAGAGAACTTCTGCCCCGCAAGTTCTCTCTCTGTATCTTTCTATTTCTCTGTTTGGGAGGCCTAAGCCCCGTATTGGAAGTATAACAAGCTGCCACTATTATTGCGAATATGGTTTAATTGAATACCAGTATGTTAGATACTATCTTATCACTGGACGCGAGTTATCAGATGCTTTTAAGATAAATTGTTATAGCAGTGTTATCAGGACTGTGGAACTTATTATGACTCAAGTTCTAATGGTTGAAGGATGCTCTTTTGCGATTGCAATGCTATCAGTCACACCTTTTTTAAGGTTCCGTACCTTAAAAGGAAAAAACAAAAATAATGGAAAAAGATCCGAAAACCGTAAATTTGTAGTTACATTAAAAAAAAATCCGTGATAAACTATTTACATACCTACAAATTTGTACGGAACCTTCGGTGCGCGAGTCCGACTCGCTCTTTACCGGTGTTTTACTAAATGAGTTGATAAAAGTAGTATATTTTAAAGACCCACATTTTAGGGACAATATTTAAACTGTTTGTTGAGTTGTTAAGCTCCTTCAGTTTTCAGTTCTGAGTGGACAGGTAAACTCAAATCCGTGCACTTGCATACATACATAAACTCGCGCCTTCTTGTCATAGGCATAGCTAGTGTGGGCTGAAACTACAAAATGCCACCTGCTCGTTTACGTTCAACCGGCGTGCGTGTATGACCAGAAGGCCAATTCTCGTAATTTAAAACGTTCAAAATCTAGTCGCAGTCTCATCTCGGCGACAAACAAATGTCAAACCTTGTCAAAATGTAGGGAAAGTAGAAGTATTTTTTGACAGATTGAGACTGAGATCAGACTGTGAACGTTCTTAAAATTACGAGAATTGCTCCTCAGATGTCATACACGCACGCCGGTTGCGACTACCACGTACCTTTCTTCCTTCAAAAGACCAAATGAGACACTAATCTACATGGTCCTCACATGATCTGACCAAGATAATGTCTGGACTTTAAAAAAAGCCTGACTGGTTTACAGGGTGTCCCTAGAAGTATGGATCAATTCGAATATGCAGGGCGTGAGCAAGGTAATTTCCAAACTTTTTAACCCTGTGAATGTACTCAAAGAAAAAAACCATTAAAAAAAACTATCAGGGCTGTCAATTTAATTTTTTTAGATAGCCGTGATAGTTTTTTTATGTTTTGTTTCTTTGAGTACTTACTATGCGAAGTGATTGAAAAAAACAAAATTTGGTCATAACTTTTAAACCGTTAAAGAATTCACCGACATTCTCAGGGTTAAAAAGTTTGGAAATGACCTTGCCCACGCCCCTATACGATTTGATCCATACTCCAGGGACACCCTGTATAATCACCATTATTCCACATTCAATGCACCATCATAGCCAAACTCCAAAAGTTAAAAAAAGTGAGGTGGGGTTAATTTTAAATGATATTAATTTTCGTAAGTAGGTTAGTTCTAACACTTTTACACGTCAAAAATGTTTTATAAATCTTGTTGAGGTCTGTTTTGTTTCCTATCTGACTGCTCTGAGAAGAAACACCGCGCACCGTAAAAAACTCAGAGGTCACAGTCTTTTTTAAAGTCCTATTATTGACTTGGTCAGTTCATTACGTGAGGACCATGAAGATTAGCGTCTGAGATGGTATTTTGAGGATAGAGTCACAAATACTGTTTGGACCTGTCCAGTCAGTGCACGCCGGTGTCAGTATCGTGTGGTTTATGCCATAACCCTGACTTGTTTTGTCAAGATATTAAAGATCAATAACTGTTTTGTTTCAGTCAAATGTGAGATGGCGAATGCGACTGACATCACCGTCAGCTATAAGTGGGCGAAGTCTAGATGTTCTCCAGACTATCTACATTATTTTGAGCAGGTATTTTTAATTATGTATAATCTCGACCGTATTTCGGTTACGGCGGCCATTCTCAACGCATATTAGCCAAGTAGCTGAACATAATACAATTCACAGATGCACTCAAAGATATAGATAGACTTAGATAACGCAAGTATGAAAACCAAGCGTGTCATTTTTTGACTACCTACTATGACGTCACAAGCACTATTTAGTGATGGGAAAATCAAATCGATTCAAAGACGAAGCCGCGTGCGGCACCCGTCTCGCCCCACCCCCGGCCAGCGCCAGCGCTAGCGCTCACGCTCACCCGGCCAGCAGTACACAGGACTGAGCACGAAAGAGGCGGCTTACGATTTTTGTACGTAAGCTGGTGTGATTTTTGGCACGCGAAGTAGTTGCTCTTGCGTTATCTAGGTGTATCTATGTCTGTGGTGCACTTCTTCCCTCACTCTCATCACCCCTTCTCCTACCCTGTTCCACGAAGCGCTAGGCAGACGTAGAGTCATCATCTGCCTAGCCTTTTCCCAACTGTGTTGGGGTCGGTTTTCAGTCTAACCGGATGCAGCTGTGTACCAGTATTTTACATGGAGCGACTGCCTATCTGGCCTCCACAACCCAGTTACTGGGTAATACGATACCCCTTGGTAAGACTGGTTGTCAGATTTTCGGGCCAACGGCTTAACGTGCTTTCCGAGGCACAGAGGTGTCTTGGTATGTAAAGATGGTCACCCATCCTCGGACCAACCGCGGCAAGCGTAGCTTAACCTGATCGATCGGCCCGTGCGGCTGTTATTACTTAGCCACAAGCCTCTCCAGACAGACGTAGAGTACTACTCACATTTCACTAGTTGTATTGAAACTCGACGGACGAGCCTATTGTTATTGTGGTGTGGTGTAAAGCTAATTTACATCAACAACGTTAATATTCAAGGTACAACGGCGGTCCTACCGCTAATAATCTCTGTGATATGCATAACAGTATCTTTAAAAAACTCGATGCTATATTACCACCGGGTGTATACTGTATGTTAAGCATATAAGGTTAGTTTAGGGGATGTTGGTGAAAACGGGCTAATACATGTATGGGATGTTGCAAGTCACGAGGGCGCGTCATATTTGACTGTTATGTCATTGTAATAAGGTATATATTAGAATGATGGACGCGCGTTCGTGATATGCAACATCTGTAATACTAGGCGAGATAATCAAGCTCTCGGAGAACCTCAAACGGCGTAAATATGCACAACCGCGTCGGAAATTATATGTTTGGGGTTGAAACCCTTAGGCCGTTGGGTCCGAGTGCTCATATTCCCTTTAATGAATTCTCTAAACGATTAGTAGACACTTCCCACAGGCTTTAACTTTGGCCAGAGGCTGATCGTTGCCGTACAACGTGGCAATACCGCCAGTTTCTTGGGCACATTACCAGTTGACAGAGATGAGAAGGTCTTTTTCCAAGCTATTTTAGTTTGATAATAGGTTTAGTGTTATTATTTAGTTTGGATGTAGATTAATTTAATTGTTAATTTAATGATTAACCTTTCTAAATTATTGTTGTAGCAAGTGGTATCGTGTACAGACAGGATGGACCAACCGACGGCCGATATAACTGCTGGTAACGGCACCATACAGCTGCTAAAAGAAGAGATGAAGACGATCTCATGCCAGCATCCCAATCAAATCATATTCCTTGATCCGTCACAGCCTGCTGTTACCAAGAAAGATGGGGTGACTACTGTATCAGTAAGTAACTTTGTTTTTAGGGTACCATACGTAAATTACGAAAACGGAACCCTTATACTTTCGTCTGTTCGTCCATTCGGATGTCACACAGCCATTTTTCTCGGAGACTATGTGCACAAAAATGAAAATAGGAAAGAAGGTTTATTCCGTGCACCGCTAAACACTAATAAAAAAAAACAATCTCTGACTAAAATACTCACAAGATTACATGCCACACTAGGAACAGAAGGCCAAAAAAGGCGAAAGTTTGTGAGTGTGTTTGTATGTTTGTTACTTCTTCACGCACAAAGGGCTGAACGGATTTGGATGAAATTTGGCATACAAATAGGTTATATCCAGGATTAACACATAGTATATTTTGTATCCCGATATTTCCACCGGATCGACACTTATGCGGGTGTAACTGCGGGTCGCAGCCATTATAAAATAATGAATAAAACTTCTTTCTTTTAGAAATCAGCACGGCACACGTTACTGACAGTCGAAACGGAAGGCATATACATGTTGAAGATGACCCTGACTTCTTCCAAGCAGTTCAAAGCTGTGGCTAGCATAGAGATGCCGGCGCCTTCCGGATACCTATCAGCTGCCATCTGGCCACTTCTACCGGTAAGTTTCGGTGATAGCCACAATTGCTACAAGGTTGACAAAACAGAGAAAGCATGCACAGGTTCTTTAGAACATTACACTACACCGCTCAACTACCACCTGTAAGAAAATCCTAACTTCAGCTCTTTTGAAATTATCATACGAAGCCACCGAAGCTTTGATATATAGCACCTATACACACACACTCACGCATACAAACACATACACACACCATAGTACAAGCCTTAGGTTAAACAAATACTATTTTATTTTGTGATCAGAATCGCACGAATGTTTTGTTTTATTTTATTTTATTTTAACTCTTATCTTTTTGTAACCATCCAACGTCCTCAAACTGTAATGTAATCCTTAACATTGTAAAATTTCACTCCAGAGCCACAAGATACAAACGATGCTCAGTTTGTGGCTCACCAAATCCGTCACATTGTATTTTACTTTTTGATTAATAAACTTATTATTATTAAAATGGAATTGAAAAATCATGGACGGAAATTAAGTTTATAAAATTAACCTTAATTAACAAATCAAAAAGCATCTTACAATTTCAGTAAGCATTTGCTACATTAATATAGTCCTCCAAACCGGAGACCAGCCTTCGGCGCGGCAGATATTATAGTGCACAAGTGTGTTGGGATTGCACCTGTGACTCTTTCATCCCTCACTCTCCCTGGCCGCTAGGACGGCGCGACTGGCGCGAGACCAGGCGCAGCACGCGGCGCCACGTGCGCGGGGCTCGCGGGTATCACACCGCCAACTTCCAAACTCCGGGCTGTTACTAAGAAATTCGTAATGGAAAAACTCAATAACACTTAACCCGACCCGGACCCCACACTACATCAACAGCCTCAATATAATGTAGTTTTGCTATGGTTGACTTTGCCTTTTTGTTCCCAGTTCTTCGGCGTGATGTGTAGCCTGTACACCCTGCTGTGCACCGGTTGGCTGTTGGTGTGCTGGCTACAATGGCGCGATCTACTCCGCATACAGTACTGGATTGGAGCCCTAGCGCTCCTGGGCATGGTTGAGAGCGCCACGTACTACGGAGTTTACTCTTCTATTAATAGTTCTGGGTGAGCGTGTGTGTATTTATGGTTCTGAAGGTGTTTGTGTATGGGCAATAGATTGCTGAAAACCTCTGGTCTCCCTTCATATCTGGTATAAAAAGACCCATCACATAGCTGTTATTTACGTAATTTATTCATCAAAATTTAGGGTTTTTCCAACGCCAGATAATTTTATCCGAGGAATAATTTAGAATTTTTTGACAGTTCTTCCATACAAAATCTGTCAGGCGTAAATTTTATTCCACAAATAAAAATT
Source organism: Gortyna flavago (assembly GCA_963669345.1). NCBI lineage: Eukaryota > Metazoa > Arthropoda > Insecta > Lepidoptera > Noctuidae > Gortyna > Gortyna flavago. The sequence goes on from OY770129.1 coordinate 17,366,864, forward strand.
ATCTGTCAACTGAAAAATCAACCCTAAGTATCATTGAGCAAAGAATATTGCTGAGAAACAACTTTTATTTTTGTCGTGAAAAATCGTTGTTAACGAAAGAGTGCAATATAAAGCACGAAAAATATTGTGGCTATGGGTGAATACAACGGAACGAGTTGTGGTTTGTTTAAAGTGTAGTAACTAATAAGGTTTAAAACTTATTTACTCACGTGGCGTGGCCGTGGGTCGCAGTGGACGATCCCGCCAATATTTTCATACACTGCGATGCTATGTACACGTGCGTAGCTTAGCTTAATGGGCTGCTGTGGAGATACACCTTTATATTTCATCGTCATCATCATATTTTAAACCTCTCAACTAATACCAATTTCAGGAGAGATACATGATATGAAAAACAAAGTGTTTTATTTTTCCTAAATTTTAGTTTTTTTTTTTTTTTTCTAGATATTTCAATGCTGAAGTGTACATGTTTGCTGAGTGGATATCGGTCGCTAAGAGGGCATTAGCGAGAATGTTAGTCATCATCGTATCGTTAGGATTCGGTATCGTCAAGTAAGTACTCCTACATCAATTTTCTTCTACCTAGTTTCACCTAGCTAAATAAATAATTCTAACGCCCACTTGCACCACAAATCACTAAACGAATTTAAAACATCATTCTGTTTTTATCAATCGTTTACCAACTAAACACATACACAGCATTAACCCAGAGTCGTTTACATAATATTGATCTCGTATGTATTTATATTATAGGAAAGCACGGCACTATCAATTAGCGTACTAGTACATCATACAATAAATTGAAAATTAACACTAAAACAATTTAAAAAGACGAAGAGAGAGAGAGAGAGAGTTTTAAGATGATAAAGACAGAATGATATTTTATATATGTTTAGCACTAAACGCATATAGTAGTTTGAGGTGCAAGTGAGCCTAAATCTGTGATATTAATATCAAAGCGGGATTTAATTATTTATCTAAGTGCGCTCCGTGGTTTCACCCGCGTATACTTCGATTTAGGGGTATGAAAAATATGCATATAAAATTCGGAGGAGTATGGTAACTAACATTGTGACACGAGAATTTTATATATTAGAAGATCAACCTTATTAAAACAGCATATCAAAGTAAAGTCAAAAATCAGAGTAAAATTGTTAAATGTGTACCTATATTCTTGCAAATCACACTAATATTATAAAGGCGAAAGTTTGTGTGTGTTTATAATATGTTTGTTACTTATTCACGCTCAAACGGCTTTACCAATTTTGATAAAGTTTTGTATTGAAGTAGCTGACACCCTGGATTAACATATAGGCTACTTTTTATCCCGATATTCCCACGGGATCGACATTTATGCGGGTGAAACCGCGGGGCTCAGCTAGTAAATTAATAATTTATTCATTAACCTAACAAGCATTTTCTTTCAGGCCCCGACTAGGCCCAGCATTGCAACGAGTAGTGGGCACGGGTGTGTTGTGGGGCATCCTAGGTGGAATCAACGCTTGGCTGCGACTTCATCACAAGGCTAACGACTCCAATAGAGATCTGCTACTATCAGAAGTACCGCTGTCACTGCTAGACAGTGCTATTTGCTGGTGGGTGTTTGTCTCGCTCGCACACACTATGAGGACGCTGCAGCTGAGGAGGTTAGACATTATATTTTCTTAAATATATATAAGTTATATACGGGAAGATTTTTTATCAAAAAAAATCAGCTGTTTAATACAAAAGTTCAATACCTACTTGACCAAAATGTATGAAGCAGCAGATTTTTTTTTCGTGATTTCAGAGTTGGTCCCATAGTGAAAGTTGTTCATATTCATGGGTAGAACAACCTGTAAAAATGTGGAACGATATAGAAAAATCTTCCTGTATATCTACACATATAATTTAAGTGTATAAATATAAATAGATATGAGTATAGTCAAGGTGCCCCTGCCGTTTTGGTATATTATATCAATGAACAATACATTTCAGGTGGGCTATTCTGAAACTAAATAGCTTTGTATATTTCAATCAAATAATCAATATGTCGTCATTAGAAAGATTGTAGAGTCCGTTTTACGAAAGAAGTCCCGCGGCAATAAGTGGAACTAATTTATTATTATGTAATAAGCAACATTCCTACAACAACCCTTTTTTTTTTCATCAAGTGACCCCTCCCGCTCTGGGTGGAGCGGAAGGGAGTGTCAGACTCTTACTGACTAAAACCCATCCGTGTTCCTTCCTTAGCCCTTTATGTTCCGGGGCAGCGGTAACCCTTTCGGACAATCCCGCTGCCCCGGCAGGCTTCGGCCCTAACGGGCCCCTCCTTTAATGCTGACATCTCTTTGAGGCGCGCGTGGAACACATACGCGCCGTCCGGCACGGGCCTGGTCCTGATCGGACGGCGAGCTATCCATTACTCGCCGTCCGCAGGCACAACAACCCTCTATTTAAGATTGTGCAGTTTATTAACCAGTGTCTGAAATATATAAATTATTATTATTATTACGTCACACGACAGTGGCGCCGCGTCTAGACTTCTTTCGTGAGACCGACTTTATGCATCTTTTTTCCAAAAAAGAAATCTGGAGTTGGTAAAACCAGCCCTTAATTTACTAAAACTACAGAAATTATTAAGCTAATGCTCGTTTTCTCTAACACTAGACGATACCTAAATGAAAGTGCGTTGTTGGATTTTCAACTTTCGGCGTTGAGCCGAGCATTGAAAATCCGACAGCGCGATCATTCTTTCATAGGCATTACTTGATCATTCGTTTTGTTGCAGAAACAACATAAAGTTCTCGTTGTACAGACATTTCACGAACACGCTGATATTCGCAGTGATATCATCTGTGGTGTTCATGCTATACTCAATCAAGTTATACAGAGTGCTTCCCTGTATTACAGTAAGTATCCACAGTGGTAAAATTACATTTTGATGTACCGTCGCGGCTTTATTCGCCTGATCATTTAAACATTTTTTCGCCTAAATTCTGCGGCGGCGCCAAGCCACACCCCCTCAAAGTTTTCGCCTATTAGGAAAGCGATAACGCAATTAGTTGCGCAGCTTAGTGACGCATCACGTGTATTCCTTTTGTGAATTTTACGGACGAACTATTTGACCTTGGCGCGCTTACTAGAGAGCGTTTCTATTTTTTTAGTGCAAGCAAAAATTAATTTTGTGGTGGTCAGGCGGGGGTGTCCGCGATAGTACGTATGCATTTGCAATGACAAAAATGCTAACTTGTTTCACAAGTCGATTTTCAACAAACTTGCAATGAAAAAATTACAATTTTTTTCATTGCAAGTTTGTTGAAAATCGATGTCATGTCTTACAAAAACAGTGGTCCATTTTAGCCCTGGGTCGAAAAAGTTGCAAGTTATGAGGAGAGGCCTTTGCCCAACAGTGGGATGATCCAGGCTAGCAGTACCAAACATACTATTTTAGACGCGGTTTTTTTATTCGTGCCTTCTTTAACATCCTACTAATTATTTTTATGTAGAGAGCACTAATTAATACCTATCTGGTGACAAAAATAAATAATTTGATAAAAAAATGTTTATCTAATATATAAAATTCTCGTGTCACAGTTTTCGTTGCCATACTCCTCCGAAACGGCTTGACCGATTTTGATGAAATTTTTTGTGCTTATCCGGTATCTATGAGAATCGGCCAACATCTATTTTTCATCCCCCTAAGTGATAAGGGAAAACTTACGCGGGTGAAACCGCGGGGCGCAGCTAGTTTATCATAAATTCATAATTCACACACACATTCACATTTTTTTATATAACGCTTAGTTTATAGATGTTGGCATTATTGATTGATCTTTATTCACATCAACTACGTAATTTTGCTTCCTTGATAGTTGTCACAAGTTGACGAATCCCTGAGCTCTCGCATGACGTCACCACACCCCTCCCGTACCGTGTTTGCTGCTACCTCAGGCAACGTCTCAGTTAAGCGGTCGGCCTGTAGTGGCAAGCGTTACTGCTAAGCATGAGGTTCGATTACCAGGTCGGGCAGTAGTCGGGGAAATTTCTCAGTCTAGGCTGCCAGTCTGGAGTCCAGACTCCAGACTGGCAGCCTAGACTGAGAAATTCAATACATCCAGATGTATGCCCTGTTAATGGCAATAGGCTCGCCCCCTATTACATAGTCCCCTGCAATAGGGGGCGAGCCTCTTGCCATCAACCAGAATATTATATCTGGCGAAATGTGGGTGTACTAAACAATGTGTTTCAGAGGGGTGTGACCAGCTGTGACCAAACTTGGGGGTGTGGTACAGTCCATCAAACTGAACAACTTTTCCCGGGGACCAACATTGTAATCGTTAAAAAAAAAATCTGTTGTCCCATACAAATACACATCCCCCAGGTTTGGTCACACCCCTCTGGAACACATTGCAGGTACATTTCTGCCTAGCCCAACGGTGATAAGATGCGTGATGTTATGTGTTAACTGTGTACATATTTCAGGACTGGAAGGAGGTATGGATGGATGAGGCATACTGGCACATGCTGTTCGCCAGCGTACTGACAGTCATCATGGTGCTTTGGCGACCAACGAACAATAACCAACGATATGCCTTCACACCTCTCCTTGACAATGCTGATGACGACGAAGGTATGGCTCTAGTAGAATTTACTAGTAATCTAGTACTTAAACCAGCAGTGCTGTATGATGGCGCCTGCTGTGACATTTTAAAAATTATAAAAATATAGCTTATTCATTCGATGAATAATACAGAGTCAAATTAAATTAATCTTGTACTTTTTATCCTCAATAATCACCACCTTGGCTTGAATAATGTTTAAAATAATCAGTCGTTACTTTCAGCGGCGGCCCTAGATTTTTGTTTTAGGTGGTGCGAAATCACTCTGTACCATGTTCTTAAGATAATATGCATACGCAGTTGCTTACACGGATTAATCGGACGTTACATAGACTAGCTGTGCCCGCCACTTCGTCCGCGTGGACTTAGATCTATCTCAGCCTGTAATAATACGCAACATAACTTTAGTTTGTCTGTTCGTAAGTATGACTAAACAAATTATCGGATTGTACATAGATTAGATAAATAAATAGTTTCAAATATTTGTAACAGATATGTATATGCGTGACAAGGACAGTGGAATCTGTCGAGCGTGACGTGACAGCAGTAGTCCTGCTCGCGTTAAAAAACTACGCACACGGCATAGGCTCTGTCGCGTTCGACAATGCCACTGTGCTTGCTCTCTTGCCCTGGAGGCCTACCATGATCTATTTAAAAACGATTCAAAAGCAAGACATTTCAGTTTAGGTTCTTAAACTGCATCGCTCACAGTCGTACCATGACGTCCAATACGCTCAGCGGCATTTGGATCGTTGAAAGTGAATGAGCGTTAAGAGCTCCTGGTAGATATCCAGATGGCACGGCCTAAATTGAATCGTTAAACTGACGTCATGGTACGAATTAGAAGAACAGTTCAGTTTAGGTCCTAAAGTGGATCGCGTTAAGAGCTCGTGGTAGGTATCCTGATCAGTAATTTAGTTTGACAACTTTTATTTACATAGCAAACCCAAGATTGCTACTTGTCTTGCTCTTGCGCTAGCAAATTTCTGATTGAATTCACAATAATTTAGCTTTTGGGCAATTGTATTTTCTATGGACAAGATTCCAAGGTCCAACAATCTTTCCTGACACTCAGTAGAACGTAAATAAGTTTCTGTAAGTTTTAATCTACTGAAACTTCGTTCCCCTTTAGCAACAGTTGCAGGATAGTCAATAAGATACAGTGCTGTCCATACATTTGGAAAAATGTCCTGCCAATCATTATTTTTTATAAGGTTTTCGTCGCACCGCTCGCACCGCCCTAGGGCCGCTACTGGTGACTTTTATACTCCATCAAATTGTATAAACACCTGCCTTAAATTCATAGCAATTACGGAGATTTTAATACCGGTAAAACCTACTAGTACCACAAACTATCTAAAAACTAATAGAATGATAGTCACTTTGGGATATCCATACTAAAATACTGCTATTTATCTTAACAGAAGAGGAAGAACAATTCGTGAACGACGCGTACGGCGTGAAAATGCGCGGCACAAACTCTTCGACCGACCAGGGCGACGCAAGAGAAAGAGATCAAGACCAAAACAACAGTTTGGACTCCGACCTACGCTGGGTGGAAGAAAATATTCCCACCAGCACGCTACCTCTGCTTGACTCCGACGAAGAAATCATTAATACCAAGTTTGAAGTGTCCAAAATGCAGTAATTACTTATAGTTTGGTCCATAGGTACGGTTTATAATTTTATAACCTCGGAATATGACTGAATGAGTTCGTAAAACTTTCTGGATTGTGTGGTTGGGTTACATGAAAAAGAAATACTTACTAAAAAGTTTGCAATTTTTTTACTGCTTATTTTTAATGTCTTCCAATAATGTGAATTGCTCTTGTTTTTTTCGGAGAACTTTTGTTAGTAAACCGTTGCTAAGTGACAATGGACATCAGACTACAACATATTTAACAAAAAAATCTCTCTACTTTGTTTTATGTTAGGATACCTAAATAAAATTAAATTCCTCCAGACCGTTGTGTTTATGTTAGTATATAACAGTTACATACTTAAAAAAGAAAATATGATTTATATCTAGAATATCGAATCAAATGGCTCTGATTTCTGTTATTCAAGAACGCTAAAGGGGTTCGAACATATTTTTAAGGGAGCTGGCATAGCCACCCGTCGCCATTTTGTTTTGTTTTTTAAATGCGGCGCACCAAGATACAGTTAAGTGTTTGAATTAAGCTGGGAACTATTATTTGAATATAATCTAATGCATATAAGCACGAAATTAATATTTATTTATTGCTAATTAGTCATTGTTCGCACATAGCGACTTTACCTCTAAATATCTTGACAACGTGACACTCTATGGCACCACGTTGATAACATTTTTTGTTTATTTAAATATCCTCTACCCATAAATAAATTTTTGATCGCACGCCGCGATTTTGAAAAAAGAAACAAAATGGCGGGCGGGTAGCTATGCCACAAAGGTTCTATCCCCTTTAATGTAATGTTTTAACGTTGATTTGCAATTACCAAAAAATCGACGACGCAAGTATTATAAAACGCTGTGTATCTCAATGTTATTATAAAAATAAACGTAAAGAATATTCTAGAATCATCCTAATTTTATCAGCTATCTAACGCCCCTTCATTGCTCAAAAAGTATTCAGGGGTAGTCGCTAAATGTTTGATATTGCAATTTTGCAAACACCCCTGCCTACCTTAGGCATGCCATTAGTCAAAATTCCGTAGAAATTGTAGCTGCAAAACTAATCTGTTTGCGGTCACAGCGGGCGCTTCACACCACTGTTTCGTGTGTTATGAGTCGGTGTTAGGGCTGTTTGGCCTCTTTTTTTTGTTTCGGGGTGGAAAATCCTTATGGATGTCGGACCATTACTGACTAAAAACCACCCTGGTGTTCCATCTCACACCTACGCCGGGGGTCCGCGGGAACGTACGACCCTTCCGCAAGCCCCGACTGCTGGTGCCGTGAGGGAGGTGGCTGCCTCCCCCCGCGACGTCTAAGAGGGACGCGCGTGGAACACTACGCGCCGCCACCTCGATGGACGTACTCGCTGTTTGGCCCCTGGACCAACGTCTCGGGGTAGCGGAATACCAATTTTTACAAAAAAAAAAAAAATATTATAGGTTGGAAAGAAAAACAGTATTTTGTCAAAAAAAGCAGTACTTATCTATGTGATTAATTTTTTTTAATTCAAAATATTATAGTTTTTAGAGCTTTTGCCTATCTTATTAGGTTCACGTCATTTTTAAATGCTTATTAGGCCTCGCCACATTGAAAATTAATTTTAAATAAAAGTTATGTTCATTTTATTTGGATTACACTTCCACCATTATGGAATGATTTGAAAACAGTATATGGATCCTTTAATTTATTTAACAGTAAACAGTATCAAGGAGGAAAATAAAGACTGTTTTTTAACAGTATGGTTGGCAACCCTACGAAGTCCCCGAAATTAGGGACCGGTGTTTGGGTGACCTTCCCCCAGTGGGATTGCTCAGTCAGTTCGCATACGCTAGATTATTATATTATCTGTGGCATCTATACGTAGGTGCTGGTGGGTTTTGCTTCCCCACCGCGTCCGTGTGCTTGTGGTAAGTGATTGTACAGTCCTTCCACAATTATTTTACCGCAGATTTTGTGTGATATTTATGATCGTTGCAATAAGTTGGTATCATCTAACATCGATGGAACCATGCCTTTAAAATTAATTGAATTGAATAAGCTTGATGATGGGTTACCGTTCTAAGATGTAAAAGTACTTCACGACGCTCGTGCAACCAGTGGGGTAACTGCGAAACACATTAACGGTAGGAATGGATTTCATTTTGACAGTTCAAAAACATTCATTACGTTATTTATGTGGTTGAGAAGACAAATTTTTCGAACATGTGAAGTAATGGATTAGCTGCATCCTTCAGATTATGATTGATAGTGTGTTACGCAATTAGGAGAGATCCCATCCCTACGGAAGGCCCTGCAAGCAGAGAGGGCATCGATAATCAGATCTAGCCAATAGCGTTGCAAGGCGTGGGACATTTAGAGTGAGAAGCGAGCGATTTAAGTTGTGTGTACACACGGCTACACATCAAGCTATACATAACCAGTATAAGCTGACTTCAGATTGTACGAAAAACCTATACAATGCGAGGTCAACTCAAACTGGAAATACATAGCTTGATGTGAGCCGTGTGTACGTTGCTCTTGTGGTTCATCATTGTGAGTCTTTCCGAGTGTGGAGTCAAGTTTGTGTGGGCCTATAGATATTATATTACCCGTGGTAATGTGCGCAGCGCGAGAGCGCGGCGAATCGGCGATCGACACGCCACCAAACGGACTGGTGGTATACTAATTATAACGAAACTTCTCAGATAAGATGGGTATCAATATTTTAAACATTATAAAACAAAAAAAAAATATAAATTGGACTTTCTTTTTTGTTAACGACCTTAGATAGTGTAGTTAAAATACCTACCAGTTTAAAAAGAAACTTGTTTCATTGTGTAATTTTCTCAGACGTGATTAGTATCGATATTAGCAGAATTTCTTCTAGTAACTTCACCAGCGGTCGTTGACCCCAAAACTTAGTAGTAGGGTTTTTGTTGGCGCGCTCTGCTGGCAGTGAACGAGGAGCGCGCAGTCTCACCGTCTCACCGATACCGCCGGTCTGCGAAGTTTCGCTACTCACCTACCTAATTTAATCTGACCCTGTATAATTATTCATTACTGTTTTCCTATTAGCTGATCATTTTGGCAATATTTGTAGCACTACCTATTTAGAATTTTAGCATTAAGTCTGTCTGTAAATATTATTTCATCATAAATATGACATAAAATTAAATACTGAAGTACCTATCATCTGGAGTTTCACTTGAATACCCTATCAGCACTAAAAAATCATACAACTTAAGTACATCATGTTTCTAAAGGGATGTCGATAGCGATCCTAGACGTAGTGAAAGATTACTTTGTAATATTTCGACAATCGTAGGTAGTATTCTACTTTCGTTAGCAATTTCAAATATTTAACGAGTATCTCTGAATATTATTTGGGCATTCATATGGCTCTCTGGATAGCTGGTTAAATAAGGACGTTATTATCTATCTCTACGTTTAGTATCATAGTAAAACCTCGAGATAAACGGCGTTATACAATACACGAGTCATCGAGTTATTCCGTTTATTCACCCTAAGGTGGATACGCGGAAACGCATGCCCGAGAATCCAGCCTAGGCCTTGGCCTAGGCTGATAAATTCCGTTTATCCAACTTGTTGGATAAACGGAATTTATAGGCTTAGGGTGAATCTTTGTAACGGAATAACCAGCACCCTGATTGCGTACACCACCACACAATCTGAATAATTTTGAAGGATGTTGCTAATGCATTGCTTTATAATTATGTTCGTGTCTGCTAAATAACGTAAATAACGCAATGAATCTTGTTGAATGGTCAAAATTAAAGCGATTCCTACTGTTAGAGTGGTGTTGCGCAATAGTCGTCTAATTCCGAGATTTATGCACTATAAAAAGTAAACGGACCATAGGTAGGTACTAATGTATAAAGTATTATAACTGTGATATGAGTTATTATTGCCTCTAAAATTCCCACTGTATTGATTAGAAAAGCATTGCAATACATTAGCATAACCGAACTTACTCAAAAGCGCACTGACTGTGATCGTATAGGAAAATGTCATAGTGATCAGTAACGCGAAAGAGATGCGAATTACACAGAATCACTGACCAGGAGGCCTACCATGATCTATTTAAAAACGATTCAAAAGCAAGACATTTCAGTTTAGGTTCTTAAACTGCATCGTTCACAGTCGTACAATGACGTCCAATACACTCAGAGGCATTTGGATCGTTGAAAGTGAATGAGCGTTAAGAGCTCGTGGTAGGTATCCAGATGGCACGGCCTAAATTGAATTGTTAAACTGACGTCAGGGTACGAATTAGCAGAACAGTTCAGTTTAGGTCCTAAAGTGGATCGCGTTAAGAGATCGTGGTAGGTATGCTGGACCTGAGGGACCTGTACCTACCTATTATTCATGTTTAAAAGAGGTCAGTGCACAGAATGTATAGCGCCGTCTCTTTTTCACACTGGAATAATTTATTATGGCTAACATTACTTTTCTCTCATCTCTTTTCATTTTTTTTTTCGGAGAGACAGGCATGAATATTATGTTTAAGTATATTTTCTATTATAGGTACTTGGATCGATTAAATGTTTAGACATTTTAATTACCTACCTATTAGATAGATAGGTAGGTACTACATATTAAATTTTTGATGGTGCAAAACTTTTTACTAAACTTGATTCTCCTAGACTCTAGGAAAATCAAGTTGTTTATCAAACTCTAGGACCAAGAGGCATGAAGAAATCACAGCTCTGAATGTAAGGCTCTCAGTTTACAATAAAAAATTAAAGTAGCTTTATAACTTTTATTTATACATACACATTTAAATATATTTGTTCTTTAGACACGATCTTTGGTATATAAAATATAATATTGGTATATGGCCACAATACATTAGGTTAAAATGGAAGTTTAATAGAATTCAGTCGATACTGCGTAAATGGAAAATCAGTAATACATTATAACAATAATTTAAGATATAAGAAACTATCAACTATAATTTAAATACTTTTTGCTCTCTTAGAAAAGTAATGGAAAACTTTTATTGGAAATTATTATGAGATAATATAATTTTAAAAATTTTGAGTTTATACGCCCACAGTTTATTTTTAAAATACACAATAACTTAGGGAGCGTCTCTTTCTGTCCTAGTTCTTATTGGTGATGGGTCTTTTTGTATGTTTATGGGGACCAATGTGTACACTAATATTGTAAAGAGGAAAGATTTTTGTATTGTATAAAACGCTTAAGGCGCGGATTTTGAACCTATTGCAACCTATAGGCGTAGGACTGTCATGTACTTTCTTAAGACCCACATTTAGCAGCTAAGTAGTTAGGCATATGGGTATACTAAAATAGATTTATCTTTAATTTGCTATCATTTCCTTCAGCTCCAGCTCTACCTTGGTGACAAACTGATACAAGTCAGAAAAAATAAAAAATACAGTTTTGTCGCGTGATTTAGGTATATGAAATACTAGCTTCTGCACTCAGCTTCGCCCGATGGCGGAAATTATCCCAAGCGAACGCGGACAAAAAGTAGCCCCAGGATGCCATCTATTTACATGAAATTTTTTTTCTGTATCCGTTCGGTGGTTTAGGCGTGAACAGGTAACATACAGTGACTTTCGAATTTATAATATTATATGGATATAGATTAGTATGGATGACCTACTACTGTGGTAAATATTTAGGGGAATATACGAAACCCACGCAAACGAACTCGCGGTTTATGTGCATGTTTACAATATAGGTCATCACAAAATTATATTAGTTGCTGAGCACGTACAGAACGCCACAGACTACCGCGATTAACTTGGCCACCTAATGGCCTCGAAAAGAAGAAGCAGTTGCTACTGAAGAAAGGCCTCAAAAAGGGCCAAATAAGATTTATTAACATGTTCAAAAGGCCAGGAGGCCCCCAGGCCATTTTGAACAGGCCACCTGTTTGAACATCTATAGCAGCCGAACCCAAAACTGGCCTCATAGAATTGGGGCTTAACATATTTGCGATTATTTATATAACATTCATATCGTTATTTGTCACTTACACAGATCAAATAAATGTTACTACTGTATACGTACTGAACAATCCCGTATCTAAATCTCGTTAGTATTCATTGGACGCTGTCGGTCCGTGGACGTACGCCCACGACGATGCACGTATTTAAAATGAATAAAGTTTCCTAATTTGGTATCTTATTCGCTATTCAATTATCTGACTAAGGACGTTACTCACTAGACTGTACCTAACATGTTAGATAACTGGAAGATATGAGGCTAATGTTGTCAGTACCTACGTTCATAAGCAGAAAATAGTTAGTTTTGAACTTTTCGGATGATGCATTCATGTTACAATCTAGTAAATAAAGAGAACTCTCTTAATTAAGTAAAAATAATTTTCGCTACAAAACGAAACTTCTAATAGTATCTTCACATCTCACATTCGATTCTTCGTCAAATATAAAATGACGCATGACCACTTTTCATAAAAATATAGAAAGCTTTTTTACGAATGTCTTATTTAGTTGTTATCGTAATAAAAATCGTAATCTTCCGGCTCGTCGGGTATTTGTGGCGGGTCCTTAGGAATATCAATACCTTCGGCGTCAAGTAACCGTACTTTTATATCCATCGACAGTAAAGTTTCCAAGTCATTTTCAAAAGATTTGCTCGACATCTTTTCTTTCAGAAGCGCGTTGATGCCGTCCGTCCAGAAGTCGAATAACTGCTCATCGGGTGCTACAAAGTCTAAGGAAGTCACTTCAGCAGACTTGATGATAAGGGAGAATGCTAAATGAGGCGTTATCTTCCTCCCTCTCAAATCTTTCATATGAGGACAGTCCTTGCCTATTATCACACACTTCATATCAGTTACGGGTAATTTATTCCCAAGCTCCTCTAAAGTTGGGGTACTTTTTTCGTCACAGTCCCCATAATGCAGTACTTTATGATTCGGCGAGAGACGAACGTACCAGAATTTGTCCTTGATCCTTTGACCTCTGGCCGAATATTTCTTGAACCTCGTGCCGCCGACTAAGACGCCTAACCGTTGCTGTTGAATGAGATCAATGATTTCTGGAGTAATTTTCTCTTTTAGTTCAACAATAGGCCTGGCATGCGACTCCCACACTTCCCTGTTGTTTCTCTCCTGCTGCCAAAGCGTAGTTATTTCTGTATACGTCAATTGGTTTATCTTTTGCTTAAACTTGTCGAATCCTTTTGGGGAAGATGATAGAGCCCTGCTTATTTGCTCCCGAACTACACTGGATACTTTGATAAAGTCCTCTGCGGTTGCTCTCATTTCCTTCCATGTTTTGTTCAGTAATACTATGCAAATGCAGAATAATTCTTCGAATGGTCTGTCATGAGTGAAGAATAGTGGATGGTAAGTCTGTCCTTGTTCACTTGGAGGATCACCAACTTTTAAAATGTCACACAGTAACTTTACCAACTCCACACTTGTCTTGCCAAAGGGACATTCATGTTCATCAGCTCTACAACTATTTTCTAAGACAATCTTTGTGTAATCCTCTGAGTAGTTCCTTGCAAAGTACAGCATGCAGTCCAGGGCTAGAACTCCAGGAGGTACTTCATTAAAATCTTTTATTGGGTCAATCTCACATTTGAAGCCAAGTTTTTTGAAGTCCTTTGAGTTGGTTCCCATTGGACGTCTCATGGTGACTTCAATGTTAGGGTTGTTATCATTTTCGAAAGCAACTTTTTTCAGTTCCTTAATTTTTTCCTGAGATTCCTGCTCTTGAGCATCAGCTCTTAGTCTCATTTTAGGTTCTAAAAGACCAAGCATCAGAGTTTGTAGTACATACAGTTGGTGAGCTAATTCAGTCCCTAGACCTTGTTCTGAAGCATTCTTAGAAAACTCACTTGCTCCAATAAGGTTCTCATATATTACCGATCTTACTTGCTTGGAAGATAGTGTAGCGGCAATCGTTTTCCTCTTAGTCATATCAGCTTTGGAGAATATTGCATTTATGAGAGCTATAGCATTCTGTTGGATAATACTGTCTTGGTGAGTATTCTGTAAATGTGATATCAGACTTGGAATGGTAATCTCTTTCTCCACATGAGAATTCTTTGAACTATTAAGTACAATGTTCTCAAGAATTGATAAACAGCACTGTATCACTTTTGGATCTTGAACATTTGCTTGGTTACTAACAAAACTGGCAACTTTATTAATAAATTGGTTTTCAAGAATGTCCCAGAATATAACTCCATGGTCCATGAGCTCGACAAACGTAACAAGAGCGTATCTGAGCAATTTCCCCTTGAACTTACCATTTTCAATGTTGTTTATGATCAGCGTTAAACCTTTTTTGTTGATAAACTCGAGTGCAAAAGTGAGATCACTGCTCAATAAGGATAATTTGGCGAGAGCAGCGACTTGGTCGGCCTCCGCGCCATTGTTTATCTTTGCCAGTATATCCTGAACAGTTTTTGCTGGTGACAATTCCAAACGTAAAACAGAACCATTCTTTATTTCGTTTCGGTTTTTCTCCGTAATATAGTTCTGGTTGTTGCTTTCGGAAAATTGTAGGGCGTAGTTTTCAGGGTCTGGGAGTCCCCAAGGCTTGCAAAGAAGTTGAATGATGCTCGATAAGGGCTGACTTTGATCGAATTCTATCAACTGTGGTACCTTGTCTGGAGCATTTAGCATCTCCACAGCGATCTTGAGGATTGTAGAATCCTTTTCCTTTGTTGCCGACGGCATTTTTATTGGTTTAGTAGACATTTATTGAACATTTGACACGAAACTATCACCACAACAGCAACACCACACCTCGCGAATTTCACGCCTAATTTTCCCGTAAGTTGACGACACATCGGGCTGATAGCTGTCAAACAAAATTGATATATGACAGTTCTATTTCCTAGAGATTACGTTTCGTTATTCAATGTCGTAAATGGCCGAAGAATACTCACAAAAACTCAAAACTTAGACTCTGACCAACGAAAGCTGACCAAGAAAAAAAGCGGAAATTAAAAAAAATCATGTACCCACTGACCTGTATTATACAATGTTTAATAGAGGTCAGTGACCCTGGCTATACACTGCGTAAATGTCCATGTTTTCAAAATCTTCAGGTTTTTGTCATTGATATATAAAATAAAGGGTTTTGGTCTTTTGGCTAATGACATACCGATTGAGTGTGTGCCGAACCCTAACCCAACTGCTCTGGTGAATGCTAATATTACCGCTTTAGATCAATCTATCTACACCATTCCGTCGAAGCATCTTGTTGATCTTTCCACCGTAGCTGCGTAGGTATGCACGCCTCAAAAGGTACCTACTGTAACGGTAAATTTACTGCTTCGTGTTTTGTCTCCATACTCCTTCCTTGAATATCTCTTTGATTTGTTCGAGAGTGGCTTGAAGCTCTGCTTTCGAAGAAAGTATACAGTACCGACAGTCTAGTCTAGGGACTAGACTGTTATTTTATTTTATATTCCCAATTCCCAATTATTAGGGCTCCGCATCTCTGGTACCGGAATCAATGATTTCGAAAGAGTAATATATAGGAAGACTTTTTTAACACCATCCAAATTTTTACAGGGTGATCCATGAATACAAACAACTTTCACTATGGGACCAACTCTGAAATCACGAAAAAAAAAATCAGCTGGTTCATACATTTTAGTCAGGTAGGTAGGTACCTATTGAACTTTTGTATGAAATAGCAGATTTTTTTTCGTGATTTCAGAGTTGGTCCCATGAAATTTGTTCATATTCATGGGTAGAACATTCTGAAATTTGGATGGTGATAAGAAAATCATCCTGTATATGTCAATGACTGGAATAGGTCAGCTGCCAATGAAAGGCTATGCGCTACGAGGAGCTAAATATTACTACACAGAGTACTTTTATTATGTATTACAATTATTGAACTGATTCTAAATTCGCTGAGTGATCGCATCCAACCAGATATTTTTTCTGTCAACCTGCATGGTGTACCTTATTTTCCCTACTTACAGACGACCTATATATAGTAGGTATCTAAGATACCTACAGTCAGTAGATTGGGTACCTACTTAGAGCATTATACCTACCTTTAAGATAAAAGTTGTCCTTGTCTGCAAAAGTTTAGTAATGTTGCTGTACACACGGTTACACATCAAGTTTTATATAACATTTACTGACTTCTGATTGTACGAAAAACCTATACTTACTATGCGAGGTCAGCTAAAACTGGAAATGTACCTGTAGCGTGATGTGTAGCCGTGTGTACGACCCTTATTGATACTTGCGTTTTCAACTAGAGGTGCTTTGGTTGCGTATCACTGACATGGAACGCGAATCAGTAACCCTGAAGATAAATACATTTCAATCTAGCTAATTAGGGCAGAAATATGAGCCTTGCTGATATATGATCTTGCAATAAAACTATCACATATTGTCCTAGTATTTAACAGCTTCATTAATACCACCGTTCAAATCACTTAGCTACACGAGATCGACAAGTAGACAAGACTGGTCCTAAAACTAAAATGTCGCTTTTCTTTTATTTGTTTCTTTTGTTTCTGATATTACATACTGCGAAGAGTTTTCGATGTGACCGGAGACCGTATGGGTCGAATACCCAAGCTTCAGAACCTGATGGGCGCTTCAAGCTGCACATAATAGGCATCAGCAAAAATGCTTATATTCCTGAACAACTTTATACAGGTAACTTTGTGAACTCATTGATCGTTACGTTAGTCGTTTAAACTTAAAACCTCAAATAATAAAATTACTTTGAAAAGTCGTTTAGTCTTCCATTTTGTAAGTAAGCAAAACTTGTCGTGTTGGACTTCGTTATGTACCTACTTTGCATAGGTCCCCCTCAGAGACTATACACTTATAAACTGGGTCCCCCCTTTCCAAAGCTAGTCAACCCTTAGAGTAAACCAAAACCAATCTTTCTCGACATCACAATTAGACAACAAAATTTCTTCTCCCAAGTTGCGTCTAAAATAATAATGGTGTTATTTCAGTACAAATAACAGAAACAGATGGCAAATCCCACTTTACGGGCTTCATGATATCTGCGGAGGGCGACGTCAAGCCAGACCCGCGGAACCCCAGGCGAATTATCTCACTTTACCCTGGCGAGTTGAGGCCCTTAACTACTGCCACTGCTAAGTTCAGTGACAGGTGTCTGTACTCTGTTGAACAGGCTATGAGCTCTTACAAAACGTCTGTTGAGGTAAGTTATCACCGCCCTAGTCTTTTCAGAACTACCTATGTAAATGGGCACAGAGCGCTTTATAATACTGGTGTAACTGGTGTAAAAAGACGGTTAACACTTTGCGGGACACTAAACGCCCCCAGACGTATTAACAATAAAACTTCTATTAAGTACGGTATGTCTCGTTCAGTATCCTTTAATGGATTATTCGAAGCCGATAGTTCTAGTATAATTATACTCCCCTTCATTGTGAAAAATTTTGTACTGGACCATACCTGGGAACTTTCTGGTTACGGAGATAGTAATGAAGGACAGAGCTCCAACTTCTTTTTGCTTTTTTCACCAAAACATGTCAACTCTTGTACAGTTGTTGCAAGCAGTATATTTTGCGTACGTTACATTGCGCGCTGCTGTACCAAAATACTTAACTATTTTTAACACCAAAAATAAAAGTAGTTTTTGCTAAAAGATACAATCAAACCATAACTTAGCTTGATGTACAGAATGCGTAGATTTCGCATATGGGTCTTGTTAGAACCTGTGCTTAAATAGAGTTGTCTTGTAACAAAAGATAATTATGCTGGGTAGATTTGGTTTGACTTTCACCTAACCTACCGATTCACATTGTTATATGTTTCGAATAGGCGATTTTCTTACTAGAAAGGTGGTTTTAATCTCCGAAAACGTTTTCAATAGGTTTATTGGCAAGCTCCAGTCTCAGGCAACGGCTGCATCACTCTACGTGCCATGGTGGCCATAAATTATGAAGTCTGGTACGAAGACGGAGCTCCTTTGACCCAGAAAGTATGTGAGGACTTAAGGCAGCCTGATGATGTGACACCGCAACTGAATTATGAGTGCAGTATCTGTGATGAAGCTAAATATGAGGTAAAGGGTGCAGCAGCCAATTGGCTTTGGTGTATAGGTACTATCAAGACACTCCCGCCTGACCACCACTAAGTTCATTTTTGCTTGCACTCTAAAAATAGAAGCGGTCTCTAGTAAGCCCGCCAAGGTCAAATAGTTCGTCCGTAAAATTCACAAAAGGAGTACACGTGATGGCTGATGCGTCACTCAGCTGCGCAACTAATTGCGTTATCGCTTTTAGGCGCAAAAATTTTTAAGTGATCGCGGAAAAAGCCGCGATGGTACCATGTGCCACATTTCATGTTTTATGACCCTGTTAAAACTGTAGTATGGTGGTAGCACTGGTAGCTCGACCTCCAATATTGCTTTTGTACTTAATTGAATTTATTATTGGAGATTCGAAAAAAAAAATTTTTCCCCAGTTGACTTTCACCGGGGTATGGTCTCGTAACACCCATCCATACCTTTTCCCCGAGAACGACTGGCTTCCAAAGTACAGCGATCTCGTTGGAGCTTCCCACAACGCGGAGTATATCCTTTGGATGCCAGGGACTCTCGCCTCCGACGGGTTTAGGGATCTGGCAGAGCATGCCAATTCCAGCAATGTTGAAGCAGAAATTCGGGGAAAGGTAAGAAATTACAATAATTATGTTGTTTAGATATGGGTTAGGAATACTTATAAGTAGGTATTGGATTCTTTCCAGTGTCATCTTTTAACACAAAATTATGGGGCTTTTGCAGATCGGCGAAGGTGTCCGCACTCTAATAAAAGGCAAAGGCCATGGCTACCGCAAGATGACATTACCCACTTATTCCTTCTTCCGCGTGGATAAAGAGAACCATCTATTCTCTGCAGCCGTAGCGATTCATCCATCTCCTGACTGGTTCCTCGGAGTCACCAGGTTTGAACTATGCCAGGAGGATAACACATGGCTGACTGAACGGGAGCTAAATCTTTATCCGTGGGATGCTGGCACAGACAGTGGCGTGTCATATGAAGTAATTATTTGTTCTAATCTTTTTGACCAGAATATACATTTCCCTTCTTGGATATACTTATCTGTTGAAACACAATGACACCATTTTCCATTTTCAGGCTGCTAATATCGTAACATACCCCCAAGACTCTGTGGCCCGTGTCGAAATGAGTTCATATGATAAAAGCTCTCCATTCTACGAGGTGGATATAAAAGACATGCATCCATTTGGGAAGTTCAACATTAAGTTGATACGGACCTACCACAGGGAATGTGAAGAAGAAACTACAGGTAAGTACGTGGGAAATTTCCAAAACCTTAAAGTAGAATCAAAGTGAAAAGTTTGACCAAAAAAGATGGCATTGATCGTCAGATAAATAAACACAACCTTTAAAAATCTTGCAAGGATCTGTTCTTAGCGCCAACAGTCTAAATTCTTATGTATTTGTAGAAGCACCACCACCAACAGAAGCCCCCGAATCTGCGGAAGAATCAGCTGAGACAAGCGAAGAGAAGAAGCCAGTGGAGCCTCCCGAGCCATCCAGGTATCAAACACAACTAGATAGCGCCGAGGACGGGCGGTGAGGCTTAGTTGATGATTAGTAGATTAAAAGTAGACTAGAACATACCATGTTTCATAGATTAACCTCATTTTCTAAAATATGTCCCAGCATAAACACACGCGATCTTCCCATGAGGGAACCCTATAAGTTTTATGATACAATTTTCGAAATAAAGTTGACTCCTTTTACCCTTCACCATGTCATCTCATGTTTTAGTTCCTTAGCTCTAGTCTAAACCGGTAACACTGAAATAGGATTTTAATGATTTGTCTTGGACCTGTTATTTAAAAAATAATGCAATTTATTTGTAGTTAGCACAGACCCGATGGGGGAGAGCCCAAGGCAATACGAGTCTAAGAGCTACATCCATTTCATTAGCATGCTTTTGAAAATTGATCATGAATTATCTGCTGAAACAGGTAGTTAAGTAGTTGACAAAATAACTTTGTCCAAACAGCGAAGCTCCTCTGGTAACCGACCCAGAATCTTCAGAAGACTGCCCAATGTCGCCTTGGCAGGACTGGAGTGCGTGTGACGGAGAATGCGAGGAAGGGAAGGTCATCGGTTTCCGATGGAGAGAGCGTTACCATCTGGTAGATGGGGTTCCTGTTGAGAAGTATGATCCTCATGTAAGTGTGAACTGCATTTCAAGTCTTAGTTTTTTTTTCCACCTAAGTTTTCTATTTTATTGGTCCTTCGATATGGGAAGGTCCTGATTTCTGGCATTTAATTCTAATCTACGAACAATCAGGAAAAGTAAATTAATGCTTAAACGGTTTTGTATCTACCTGTCCAACAGCATCCAACCGAATGACAGACGCATAGCGCAGCCTTCTACATGACGCCGGAGAAGCACCGGCGCCGGGCCGTAAGTTTTTGTATACCGTATTCGAATGAATATCGCATCATTGCGGTGTGCGGCTCCGGCGTCATGTAGAGGAAGTCTAACGGTATGATTTCATCAGCACCCATTACAAATTAACGTACATTCACCCTGAGACGCATCTTTAACATTACTATTAGCGCCATTTATGTAATGTAAGTTGATGATTCTTCTGCCACAGGCTAAACACCACCACAAAGTGAAAGAAGTATCAAAATTCTGCAAGAACCATTTCGAGACATTCGAAAGAGAAGTCTGTGAAGATGAATGCAGTAATTCCGAAGAAGACGAAGAGGATCTGACAGGTTCTTAATAGTTTAATCCTAACCTTCCTTAAACTATACTGTAGATCCTGGACACTCGGAATATCAGTCTCAGTTCTATCTATTCCCTAGGGGGAAGCGCCAGATTTGTCACCCAATCTGAATCATTTTGAAGATTGTTGCTAATCCATTGCTTCACATTATGTACGAGTTTGTCTGCTCAACAACGTAAATAAGGCATTTAATTTTGTTGAACTGTCAAAATGAAAGCACCACTAACAGTCTACCAGTCCAGACCAGTAGACTACCAGTCTGTTACGCAATTACTCCGCTGCAAATTGCAAAAAACGTAAAAAAATTGAATCGGGGGCCACCTGAGCGCATCCTCAAAGGTCCCTCCTACGTTGATGATCAAATTACTTTTTCTATGCCTTGGATGATGATGTATGTAACTACGTTAAATATAATGAATTTATTTTCCTTTCAGTCGAACGTAGAGTCATGGCCCCGATATTGCCTGGAGGAAAGTGGAACTCCAAGCGAAGAGACTTGAAGACAGGAACTAATTTCCAGCACGGTTAGCAAATTGTTGAGTCATTGTCTTTATTAAAATGTAATTTTCAATAATTACTTATGATTAGTTTAATAAAGAATCAAATAGGTAAGCCATTGTTCGTTATTTTAATAGAGTTTTTTTCTTCCCATCACGTTGCATGGTAGATTGACGATGGTATCAAAACAATTAATACTTGATAAGTAAGTAGGTCAGATAGGCACTGCTCCATGTAAAATACTGATATTCAGCTGCATCCAGTTAGATTGGAAGCCGACCCTAACATAGTTGGGAAAAGCTAAGCAGATGATGAAGTAGGTATGTAGGTAAGTATGTACATTGAGATTCTAAAGCCGTTAGTTAGTCGCTGATTGAGTAGTCCGAGACGCAACATTTCTGGGAATTATTGAAATCTATTTCCAGATAATAATTATAGGCTTCGAGCAGAGTCTAGGCAAAAGAAGAATCGACTTTTGATGCGGGCCAGATGAATTTTTCCATTGCTCCCAATAATGATGTCACTATTGTTACTCCCACTGTGCCAATGGGTCTCTAGAACAACTCCAATAAATAAATAAGTAATTATCTACAAAAATACCAAACTATTATTGTCCTATTACGTCATGATAATAATACTTTCGCTTTATGCTAACACATTAAAACCTATAATCCTCTGGCAGCATATTCCAAGGCACTAATTAGTCTAAATTAAGTAATAAGCACGGGAGATGCAGCAGGACTATTAAACTAATTGTGAATGTTCATTCAGGTTTAGTAACACGACGACCTGTGACCATATGGTACCTATTTAATGTACGTTCATGCGGGGAATACTAAAGATGAAAATGCGTTTAATTTTTTTCGGTAAGTTTGGATTACTTATATATTTTGATTTACTTTTGCACAACTATCCAATAATGGGAAAATAGATCAGCATAGCTATTCACAATCATCCGACAGCCTTTAGAGGCTTTCGTATCGAAGATGACAGATTTCGATTTATAACCGTCTGCCTTGCCCCCGACAGCAAACGCCTGTCGGAAGAATAGCGATCGTATACTTACATTTTTGGGTTTTGGTCTTGTGAACAGCGTTTAGGGGACTCCTACGATAACATTGATTGATGTTCGATACTTTATTACGGTACGGAAGCTTATGGAGTGGTTGTGAATAGCTATGCTGCTCACAATATTTTATCATATTATTCAGCAGTATCTACGCAGTCCACCACATTCTCGGCAAAGAATGGACTAGATGATTAGTTTACCGGCCACCTTGAAAAGATTTATGGCCTCCTGTGGACATCTTATTTTCGTAATAACTTCTCTAAAGACTGCTGACTCTGACGGGTTGCCGAATATGACAGTGGGCCGCAACGCAACTAACAAAACCTTAGTTTTAGGTCCCTACCATATCATATTCCTAATCGTGCTTCTAAAAACCTGCATGTGCACTGAATGTGACCGAAGGCCTCTGGGGACCAACACGGAATCCTTACCTCCAGACAACCGGTTCATGATAGACGTAGACGGGATCAGAGAGAACAAGTACATCCCGAAAAAGGAATATACCGGTACGTGACTAATTGTATTACTTTCTAAGGTAGCCCACGAAATTCAAATCAATTTGCAGGTCCGTGTCAGGTTATTTGTGGGTTAAAATATGATTCGCGACCGTAACAACTATAACTTTACACTGTATAATTATAATCATTTTAGAATCAGCAATACAACTCCTTACATTTCAGGAAATAGCTAGTCATTCAATAGAGTAGCTAATATGAACTTTTACACATTATACTTATTTATTTATTTTATTTTTACATTTTACATATTAGCTAAATGGTGATTTTTATGATTTTAATTGTATACTTAAATAAATATGTGTTACGGCCGCGGATACAACCCAGTAAACCCAAAAAAGTTATGAAAATTTGAATTTGACCCTGACGCTTTCGCCCTAAGCCGCTGTCTCCTGCATGCCGTGGGAATTGAACTATCGAAAGAAGATGGGCAGAAGAATTCCCGCACTCACCCTTTTACCCTAATTACGAGTATATTACTTGCATCATTTTATAGTTCGCCTATCTTCCCGAGACGGGATATCTCCCTTCATCGCGTTCACGATATCCCTACGAGAGGATACAGCAGAGAACAAGGCCAACCCTAGGAAGCCTCTCCTGCTGAGTGCCGGGAAGCTGGAGCCTCTGCGTAATTCTAATAACACCGAGCTACTGCCCACCTGTGAAAATACGGTCATACAGTCCGATATCACTCCCAAGACTTCTGTTGAGGTGAGTCCTCAAGAAAACATCGTCACTGGATAAAATTTTACTAATAGCGATGATAAGCTCACAGCTGTAGACCAACGACGTAATTGCCTAACACTCTATCAGTTCAACAACATTCATTGCGTTTTTAATAATTATGTTTTAAATTATATTCCTTATTTTGTTATTTTAAAATTTTAATTAATCTTAGTTGCTAAAGTATGTATTTTGAGTTTGTTTATTTAAGTTACCTAATATTTTTTTTATGTTTTATTGAATTTGTACCTACTTACTTGTTACTATATGGATATTTTTGTCTGACTAAATAAATGAATTGAATTGAATTGAATTTATGTTGTTGAGCAGACAAATTTTTCGAACATAATTTATGAAGCAATGGATTTTTCAAAATGATTCAGATTGAGATTGATTGTGTGTAACGCAATAGTAGGTATGCAGTTTATTTTTAACACAACTCCCTTACGCTCCTTTTATTTTATACGTCAGGCAAAATGGACAGCACCAGCAAAAGACAATAAATGTGTGACAATCTTTGCGGTGGTGGCTGTGAAACCAGATGTATGGTACAGCTATGAGGGGCCGCTGTCAAAACGTATCTGTGAGGATCGCAGGAAGGCAGATGACATGCAGCCGATGGAAAACGACAACTGCCAAGTTTGTGAAGATGCCAGGTACAAGGTATGTCAGATGTTGTATAAAATACGCTCTAAAAAGTTAAAAAGAAGCTCTTTAAAGATTTATGTTTCCAGGGAGAGTTCTGGGAGGTCTATTTCGATATTAAATACAATCGGCGTTAAGAGTTATGCGAAGCCGCCACAAAAACTTATTATCCAATTATGTACCGATTATCAAATTGGTTTTCTTTTTCAAACAGCTGACATTCGAGGGCATGTGGTCCTACAACACCCATCCCACCATGTATCCTCCAGCCGAGCTGATAGCCAGATACAGTGACGTCGTGGGAGCCTCACACAGCAAGGACTTTACTCTATTTAAGTACAACTCTGAAGCTAGTGAGGGCCTGAAGCTCTTGGCTGAACAAGGAAACACTACCAATTTGGAGGTCGAGATTTATCGGCAGGTAACAATGAGACAGCTTCCTATTCCCTTGAATTTGATGCTCTCTGCGGGGTTATTGCGTAACACACTAAACAGTAGCAATGGCTTTAATTTTGACAGTTCAACAACATTCATTGCGTTATGTACTTTGTTGAGCAAATAATTATTTCAAACATAAAGAAGCAATGGATTTGATCAAAATGATTCAGATTGTGGTTGATAGTGTGTTTCGCAATTAGGGTGCAGCACCTGTATTCACAAACATACGATTCACTATCGTATCGACAATGACACTTGTTCGATAACCTGATTTCTGAACCGAAGGACCGGCAAAACGCTATTCACAGATCCGTATGGAAGGGTTTTTTTTAGGTGTGTATACGGGGAACGCTACAAAATGGTAGTAAATAGATATTCGTGGTAGAAAATTTAAAGTGGTACATAAATGATTTTTATTGAGTATTTCACTATGGGCAACTATAGATTATGCATTCAGTAACTATTAACAAATAAAAAACAGTAAGCAATGATTTTATTAATAAATAAAATTTACCTGATTTCTTGCTTTGTAAACTTCAACTTTCTGTCAAACCTAAAAATCTGGAATAATTATTTTTCTGAATCTTGTTTTGAGCTATAGAGATAATTGAGAAGTTCTACACGGAAGACAAGGGTAAGGAAAGACTACAGCCTGCCCTTTGGGCGAATAAAAAAAAAATAAAAAAAAAGTAATTCAGGAGTGAAAAATTACTTTTTTTTTTTTACAGAAAAATGGTTGTATGTATTTTATCGGTATTTAAACAAATTACAATTTCCTCATTTTCATTTTATAAAGCGTGGTACCTAATATTGAAAATGCATATTTTCAGAAAAGAGTGTTATTGGAGCAGCGGCAGATGCTCTTTGCATTCATGCAAGGGCATGAGGACCTTGCCCGGAGCCATGTTTTGACACTTATTGCTTAGATTATTCTTTTTTAAACAATATTTTGTTATTCGATAACACTTCCGACAGCAAATACCTGTCGGAAGAATTGATGTCTTCATACCGTATATGAACTGTCAAAATTGTACGGTTTCGGATTTGTGAATAGCGATTATAGGATTTCGTCGATAACATTGACATTCGATACGGTACCAAACCGTGTCGTAGCTTTGTGAATAGCTATGCAGATCTTGTTTGTTTAACTCACGAGAAGCGAGAACATCTCATAATTATCAGTGGAAGCAGTACTTATCCCAGTCTCTTAAAGTACCTATCTTCATGTTTCACAGCTTGGCACCAACGTCAGAACTATAATAAAGGCTACAGCTCCACCAAACACAAATATGGAGACACTTTCCACCTTCAGAGCGAGCAGAAAGCATCACATGGTGTCCTTAGCCACTGCCATCGTGCCTTCTCCAGATTGGTTCCTTGGAGTCGCCAACTTAGAACTTTGTGATGCCAAGACCCACGAATGGGCAGAACGTGTCATCTTCAATTTGTATCCAATGGATGCTGGCACGGACAGCGGAAAGAAATTTGACGTGCGTAAACCTTTCTTTTTTTAATCATTAAGAATGTTACGTTCATCCTGGAGTTTTTTTTAATAAGACTTTTCGAAAATGGTCTTAACTAACATTTTTGACCTTTAGATCCTGCATATGCGTACGAAGTTTCATTAAAATCAATCCATTCATTTCGAAAAACAAGGGCTTGAAAGTTTGTATGACATGTCGTACGTAGAAAATATTATTGTGCCCTTTATTTAATCATGACCTCGCTTAATTCCCTTTAAACATTTTAACGTTCTTTCTATTCTGCCTATAATTTCAGTCATCAAATGAGGCGACGGCGCCAGCACAGCCGATTTCTTCCGCGAGCATAGACACCGACATACCCAAAGAAAATGTGAAACCGTTTGCAAGATTGGTGTTCCGTTTGATACGAACTTATTACAACCCTAATTGCACTGAAGACACAGCTGTAACCGAAGAAACAGGTACGATTTGTTTCAAATATATGCAATCATTAGATACAAAAAATTGCTGTTCCATACATTTTGACCGCGTAGCCCAGTCTGTACCTATGGTTTATTGTAAGCACCTACACCAGAAAAATGCATCGCAAAAAAAATCAAACACTACAATAACATACAATGGGCAATGGGCGGCCTTATCGTTTACTGAGCCTTACTGGGATAAAAATGAAATCACCACTTAAAAGGACCACTCTCTGGAACACTTGTGGAACTACTTAATAATAAAGTATAGGTATATGCTGATCATAAAAAGCTGATAACTTCCAAAAAAACGCAAACCGCCGCAGTAGTCACTATAACAGTTGAAAAGCGTGCTAGCCAACAGCAAGTTTGGCTACTTGTCTGTACGTCCAGACCAGTGTATTCAGTAGGTGTTGGTATTGGACATCGATCCTAAGCCCATATTGCTGAAAATCAGGAAGAGATGATTGTTAAAACAACATAACTTTAATTGCAGAAGGTAAAGGTGAAACTGAAGAAAGCGGAGAAGGTGACAGTGGTGATGAGGGTGAGGAGACTAAGAAAACTGAATACCGACAATCGTCACCACCAACGACCACCACAAGGTAGGTACGCATCCACTGCGATGGAGTGTCATGGTGGTGGATGTTGACCAAGTCTAATAAGCACGTGGTCAAACTTGGAACTATTGCCATCTACATTTTTCATAATCACAAATTCACAAATGTTTACCAACAGCGCCCCCCTGTCTACGCCATTCGAGCGCCAAAATATCCTTGTAGCAGTATATTCATAATATATTATATATGTCAATGATTCATAACCAATCAGATCAGCCTCATGCTCTTTTATTTCGAACAGTGAGGAGCCACCACCTGTAGATCCAGAGTCTTCACCTGAATGCCCCATGACTCCGTGGGAAGACTGGCAGGATTGCGACGGCGAGTGCATTGACAACAAGCTGGACGGATACCAGATTAGGTTCCGGTACCATATTGGAGTGAGTTAACACGTCAAGATCAATTTAAATGCATAAAGTGCTCATTTATACGAGCGGTACGCGACAACGGCAGGGGCAACTGCAGCCGTTGACACTCGTCGACGGCAGCCGCAAACGCGTCGATGGCTGTGGTTGCCTGATAGTGATGCAGATAAAATAGTATTGACCATTGTTGACTAGATCTGTTGCTGCCTTCTGACATCAACAAATCAGTCACATGTAGCAGGTTCAACTGTTTTTTTACCGCATGACTGTTTATGATTGTTTTATGTGCAGGACCCTGCGCCCGAGTGTTCGAAGGAGCCTCTCACTGAGACGCAAGCTTGTGAAGAGGAATGTGAGGACGAACAGCCAGAGGAAGACCCTGACGAAGAAGAAGAATAGTCGTTTTAGCTATTAAATAAATGAAAGTTTTACTGAAATGCAATTTCATTAAAGACAAATTTCAAAATAACTATTTCCGAATCATTTGACGACACGGTTGGCGCAGTGGTTGAGCGATTGACTGCTGCGCAGCATGTCGAGGGTTCGATTCCCGCACGGAACAAATATTTGTACGACCTACAAGTATTTGTTCCAGGTCTTTGTGTTTTATCTATAATATGTATGTATTTACAAAAAAAAAATGTATATAAGTAGTTTATCAGCCATCTCGTTACCATAACACAAGCATTAGGTTGCTTAGCTTGGGACTATAATGGCGTTGTGTGAAATGTCCAAGGATATTATTATTATTATTATTTCGAGAAATATCTTTTCCAATGAATAACATAATTATCTTATCTTGACAAGTAATACACAAGTATTCAGTAGTTAAAGTACGCCTCTGTACATCTGTGTGCTTGAATAAAACAATTCAGAATCACTGATTTATAATGAATTTCCTTTAAAATTGGTGAACCCCGACGCCAAAAGCAAGGTTGAAAATCAGTCATATTAACCAGGGTTTTTAATTTTACTGTTCCTTATAAATAAGTAGCATTTTAATTACATAGTATTTTATGCTATAATTTTTTTTTTGGACAGTAACTTGGATCAAAGAGTAAACTCAATAGCGTGGATTTCCGAACATTTTTTTCCTTACGTCATCGAGTGAGTGAAACGTGACGTTCGTTCGTTCAAGTTTCAACTTCGTTCGTGCTTCGTTCGTTCGTTTTCGTGATTCAATGGAGTTGGAGTATTTGTAATTTCATCATCACTTCATCAGGGTCAGGATATTATAGGATTCTGGAAAAGCAATTCGTATTACATCTTTTTTATTATGCTAACAAAGTCTCCAAAGCCTGCGTACAAACGGTACATTAGTTGGGGTTTAAAAGGTGCATTGCTAGTGGAAGGAATTGGGCTTGCCGCATCCTATGGTCTTTGGTACAAGTTGAATACCGACAGAAGTAAGTATGAGGACTGGTTTATTTCTGTATAATGTAACGTATGTATATCGTTAGAACAAAGAAATTTCTGTTTAGCACTATCGCTTCACAAATCCGGTGAGACAAAAATAATACTTGAGGAGTTAAAAAAATCCTAAATGTCAACATGTGTGTCTAAAATAAATGACAGGTCAAAAACCTGCATCAAGCCTGCATCTTTGTTTCTTTCGAAATAGTGCAAGTAGCCTCTGATATGACCCTCTGACTATTAGGGTTCCTACCTTTCAAAATTCTATGTCTTTACTAACAAATACAATTAATAATTACATACATCTGCCATTTACCAATGTTCTTTTCATACTAATTAATTGCTTGTTTACTCCTAATAGATAATTATGTCTTTATTCCCTACAACTAAAAATAAATAAGCCCACTATGTTCTTCATATTTATGTAATTTCCAGGTTTCCGTCTGTACATGTTCAAGAACCACAACTGGGTACTGGAAGGTTACTACGGACTTGGTGAGGCCATTACTGAGAATAAAATTAGGGAACTCGATCAGGCAGTTTGGAGAAACGAAGGGCAAATTTAAATAAGCGGTGAGATGTCTGTTGGTATTAGAGCCACTTTTTGGGTGGTGTCGTTTGGGACCCTCGGTTACGCACTGTTCAAGTTGGTCAAACCTGATGATGAACTTCTTAAGCAGGTCATTATTGAATTCCGTATTCGTGTATGTTGATTGTGGTCACTGATTGTTTAGCTAATAATCTTATTTGATGGTTTTCGTGGGACTAATCTTTGCATGTGTTTTCAAATTGTGATTTTACTGTGGGGCTTGTGTGATGTTTCTGATTCTGGTCATAAATTATGATTTAGAAAAGTAGAAATTATATGTACAGAGTTGATTTAGTTAAATCCATCAGTTTGTGGTTAACTGCTGACTAATTTTCAAACGATCTAAAATTACATCAGTGCCCATTTCATTGATCATTCAGAATATTTAGTTCATGCCAACATCTATACATCAAGTTTGATCCATTTTTATTCACTGTCACTTGTTACTGAGTATACTTCACTGCTTAGCAAGCCTAATGGCTTGGGGCAAAACAAATGAATGAGATTGGAGGGACACAACCAAAGTCACCACACAGGGGTGGTTCATTTAATAATCTGTGTAAATCTCTTTGTCAAGTCATTGTCTTGCCATCGTTATGGTTTTGTGGTCTCTTCTGACATCTACAACAAAATATTACATCTATTTAGTAACTATAATTGTTTATGTCAAATTTTTTCTTTGTTATAGTTTGACGAAGGATCAAAATATACAGATGCCAGAAGAGTGAGTCATCAAACTGTTAGTGTTTTAAAAGAAGCTGCAAGTCAGAATTCAGAACTCAATAAAAAAATTGACGAATTGTTAAAGAAAGGAAAATGACTGACAGAAGTACTGTTTTAGAAAGATTAAGTAGGCGGGACGCACAACGTTTAGAAAAACTACAAAAGGCTCATAAGGCAAGGGAAGAAGTAGACGCTTGTGATGAAAATGAAGATTTCTTTTCAGGCTCATTCAAAATCAAATCTGAATACATTGAAGACATGCTGATGCAAGTTCCAACAATAGAACTGCATGCATTGCCTCCACACTTTGATAGCATAAAAAGAGAAGTAAACGAATTACAAAAATATGTTGTGACATCATCATTCTTCTTGAAGGAGTTCAATATGCGCAAATACTTGGGTATAGTACAGAATCTGCAGACAAAATGCTATGAATTAGAAGAGAGATATGTGCCCCGAAAAAAGTTTGGATTCTCAAAGAAAAAGCTTCCCAAGTCCCACACTGAGAAACAAGGCTCGCTTGATGAAAATGATGCGGCAAGAAAAACAGACAGTAACAAATGGGATGAAAAACTGTTTGGTTTTGATTCACAGAAAAATAAAGTGTTAGTGCTCGAAAATGATGAGTTGTTCCAAAGGGATGTTGCTTTAAGGAATCTTTCGAACTGTACCATTGGCCTCAAGGGCGTCATGGGAACTTTGCATTTAACCAATCTTGACAACTGTATAGTACTTTCCGGACCAGTCACTTCATCAGTATTTATGGAGAAATGTACAAATTGTAAGATTGTTACCGCATGTCAACAGTTACGAATGCACACATCCAGTAATTGTGATATTTACTTACATGTGACAAGCAAGGGGATAGTCGAAGATTGTACTGAGATATGCACTGCTCCATACAATTTGTATTATGAAGACTTAGAGAAGCATTTCAATATGTCTGCTTTGGACCGGAATTGTAATAACTGGGATCGTTTGGATGATTTCAACTGGTTGGCTCCAGACATTCCATCACCTAATTGGTCAGTTTTAAATGCAGAGCTTCGCATCAACAGTTGGGATGAATGGTGGTCACGGACTCCTTCCGGATCCTAATAGTAGATAGTAGCATATAAAATTTTCAGTGTTATTTAAAGCTAATAATAATCCATACATTATAGGGTGTAACATCTAACTAATGTAGTTACTGTAATTAATTTATGTGTAAAGGCCGATTTACAGCATTTTTACTAACCTTATCAACATGTAAACAAAGAGGGTGGGAGTGCTTATAACCACACGGTAGAAGTGAAAACTTACGACTGGAGCCGAGTATACGCGATTCAGCGTCACCGACCGAGTGTACCCAATTCAGCTCTACCGACCCTAGCGTGACGGTTCAGTTTTGCTCGGCGCAAGTTATCACTTCCAAAATCCAACGTTTTAGTTTAAACACATGTTGGCTTGTGCGAAATGTAGATGGAGCGAAAATATATCACTGTGTGAGCGGCCTGATATAACTAGCCAGAAAAATAAGATGTAAGGCACTCATTTTGGAACACAACACTTAAATGCAAGGATTAGCTTTGATGTCTTTATTTAAATAGCCATTATTTTAGAAACTGATCTTTTCTTTTGACATATATAGGTGCATCCAGACAGCGACGCATGCGCCGCAAGTGATTTTTTTTATGCTGTTCCGTACATATAAAAAAAATCATTTGCGGCGCTTGCTTCGCTCTGTCTGGGTGCACCTTAAAACTCTTCTTTATTCTTCTAATTGCCTAGCCTAGCTAGTCTTTTGGCAAGTCTAATTCTGATTACAAGTAAATTACCGCAGTATGTATGGAGATACAAAAGCTATCAGCGTAACATATACGCATGGCGACATATCAAGCTTTACATTTCCAGTATAAGCTGAGTTGACTCATTGTACGAAAAACCTATACAGTGCGAGGTCAGGTAAAACTGGAAATGTCGCAGCGTGTATCTATTCGTAGAAGTCGGCTAAATGCCTGGCATTATCATATGACTTTTCTAAAGCCCGTTGTCATTGCAGGCTGTACAGATGGCTTACCCTGGTATTCACATCTTAATATCAAATATCGCTTTTGTATCTTTCTTCTGCGATAATAGCAACCCATGTAATGATAAAAAAAAAACGTTTTTTTTTTTAACTTAAGAGTTTTAACAAATTATGTCAACCACAAATTATGTTAGGCAAATGTCTGCTTATTTAATCCACTATTATATATATTTTTTAAATAAATACATTTATTAGTAGAATAAGCTGTTTTATTTAATAGTAAAATCCCTGTAATCCTGCTCGGTGTCAACTCATGTCTTCTCAATCAAAATCATCATAGCGGAATCTAGAAAAGATGTTATTAAATGAAAAAAAAAAAAAAATATTAACCACTTTTCTACCTTGACTCTTGAATTAAGCAAATGTACTCTGTGATTAATAATATTTACGATCGGGAAAAAAAAGTTCCGTTCGTCAACACAGAACAAATGAAACATTTTTTTCCGATCGTCAACAGTGTTGACAAGGTGTTACTGATCGGCATTATTCGTAGATAAATAAATAAATTCTTTATTTCACCAAAAGCCATCACATTAGAATATCCAAAGACAAAGCATATAAGGCTTATAACTAGGTCACAATAATTTTAATACTCGTGATTTTTCGTTACAAACAAAACTCAAACTCAAAGCATTTATTTCAATTAGACCACTTTTGAATTGTCAAGGGGTCGGTCTGTCAGAAAGATGAAGCTAGTTGCCCATTCCAAATCGTAGGTACCTATGGAGAAGAATGCAAGAAACTCCATGGATTTAAATCAAATAATATGGTTAGAAAGACTTGGTTACATCACTCATGTTAAAAATTATGCCAGTGAGAACGATGCAGAACATTAAAAGCGTCCGTAATGAAAAGACGTAAAAAAAGAACAATTCAAATATAAAATTAAATTAAAATAAGCCATGGCAGCAAAGAGATGACCAGTCCCTACTGACGGCGTTCACGAACATGACGCATGTATTAGCACCATTCAGCTCAACCATTTTGAAGGGAGCTAAATGATCCAACACATGCGCCACCCTCAGCGAGACATTTGAGTGAGCATGACATACTCTCAGCCGCCAGGGCACATTCAAGTTAATGAAAGACGTACCCAGTAAATGGTAGCTTTATAGTATGACATAGTACTCACACATGTACTATGCAATAATTATACAATACTAGGAGATTGAACTTATATAATGCAAAAAGCCATATTATAAAATTAATTAGCTAGACAGGGTGTCCGGTTATTAATGGATAACCTCTTCAGGGGTCATTGTACTTATCATTATGAACAACTATTACTATGGGACGAAACCTGAAATCGCGTAAAAAGAATCAGCAGTTTCCTACATTCGAACATAAATGTAGGGAACAGCTGAATTTTTTTCGCGATTTCATGTTTGGTCCCGTAGTAAAAGTACAATGACCCCTTAAGAGGTTATTCATTAATTACCGGACACCCTGTATAATAATAATTAAGATATCGAGCCGGGTCTAATAATAATTATAAACCATTTTGTACGACGTTATTCTCCGAAGGTGTTATGGATTAGTGGTGGTTAATAAAACGTATAGCGTCAAAAAATAGCACGCTATTTATTTATAGCATCTAGCGTTTGTTGTCCCGACTCTGACTTCGCGCTAGAAATATAACGTCTCAACAAACTAGCGTCTCATATTCTAAACGTACACAGCGAGGCTAGAGCGGGATAGCATTATAGTTTTATAACTTTTATAGTCTCACTAGTCTCACTCACAGCGTCACAGCGCGTCGGGGCACTCGGGCGAAGTCGTGTGAACTCGGGCGGCAGTCGGCCGGTTGGCTCGCGGTACCTGTTATTATTACGTACGCGTTGTTTTGTAAACAAACACGGCCCTCGCACGTTTTTTTCTAAATAATAATTTTGTTGCTGTGCAACTTATTAGTACTACAGTACTGTAATTGTAAATACTTATAATAATTCTCATGTTTCGTACATACATTCGTCGTGCTATTGTAAATATTGTGTGTTCGTTTTTAATAATTGTAAATAGGTAGGATGTTACTGTGTGACAAAGTGAAACTGTGGATAGTGATTTGTAAATAAGTTTTAGTAAATACGCCTATAATAAATAATAATTGTCTCACAAAACTTTTATACTTAATAAAATTTCATCAATTTTATTATAGACAGTCCTAAGCCTGGAAAGTATGAAGAAAAGTTCATTTATCTATAACGCTTCATGAGATATTATTATATTCTTTCGTGTACAGCGCGTTGCGAGATAACTAGCGTGTTGCCAGATAAAATGATAATGTCTCCGCGTTCAGACTGCGGCCAAGTTTTGTAATAACGTGTTATAATGATAGCGTATAAAACAGCGCGCTAGAAAAATATAGTTTATAGTCTATAACACGATTTTAGTTTAAAGCGGATTTGAACAACGCTATTATGGATGAGCTGAATCTCGAGATATCTATCACAGCGTGAAATAAACAAAAACCCACCGAAATATTTTTTACCAAATGTATTGGAGCTTAGAAGAATTCTCACTTGAGTAAACAGTAACTGTCAATTAAAGAGAAACCTTGGACAGTATTAGGAAATATGTCAAATAATAATAGTATCTAAAATAAAAACTCACAAAGCATAGTCAAAAAACCTCCCCTGCTAGAGCAGTCTCAATACAACAATCACAGAAAGGAATAAATACAAAATAAAAGTCACTCAAACAATAAATAATAATTTATTTTTATCACTACATTGGAAAATATATAAAACCGTCAAGTTGTTAAATTCACAGTAATATTGAAAGCTGATACAAAATCATTAAAAGGAAGGGTTCCAGGAACATTTCGGTTTGTCCCAGTGAGGTGGCAACATTATTTTAATTGTACCTAATTTAAAAATAAATTGGCAACACTATAGCACTTACGTCAAATCCTACTTACTGCGCGGCATCTTTATCAAAAGCAATTATTATGGATAGCTTAGGTAGAGCTAGATACATGGCTTACGCTAGCCATTCCCATCTGGGGGCACGGCATCGGCGGAATCATAATCCCCGCCAAGACCATTTTTCAAGATAATATGCAGTTGTTTAGAGCCCCAAATAACCATACAAAAGTAGATGGTACAACATACATAACATAACATATTCAGCCTATAATGTTCTCACTACTGGGACACACGCCTCCTCTCTGTGAGAGGGAGTGGGCCGTAATCCACCACGCGGGCCCAGTGCGGTTTGACATATACTGTCACATGTCTTCGAATTTTTGGTTCTAGGACATGTCGGTTTCCTCACGATGTTTTCCTTCACCGTTTGGAAAACAGCGATTATTTCAGTCAAGCTGTAGGCAATTATAAAAATATAAGTACGAACAATATTCCAATAGGTACTAGTTCTGTAATAAATGTAGCCACCATTTTGTTCCTGGAACACGATTTAGAATACCTATGTACCATCGCGGCCTTTTCCGCCTGATCACTTAAAATATTTTTCGCCTAAATCCTGCGGTGGCGCCAAGACACGCTCCCTTAAAGTTTTCACCCATTAGGAAAGCGATAACGCAATTAGTTGCAACCTGCACTGCTTAGTAACGCATCACGTGTACTCCTTTTGTGAAGTTTTTGGACGAACCACTTGACCTTGGCGCGCTTATTAGTGAGCGCTTCTATTTTTTGAGTGCAAGCAAAAATGAACTTAGTGGTGGTCAGGCGGGAGTGTCCGCGATAGTACAAGTTAAAGAAGAGCTTAGTTTATATAAAAATACGTATATACATAATTCTTGCGTGGTAAATAAAAATTTAACACTGAACAGCAAAATAACCGAGCAGTTTTCATTGATAGCTTGATAATAAGCTAAAACACAACTGATATAAAGTTGAAAATACAAACACGCCCCAGGGGATTATCTCTAGCACGCTATTTTAAACTCTCATTTTTTTTCATTATTACTTCATTTTGCTGTTCAATATGCGCTGACCATAAGAACACAAGGATGATACACAGCTACCATTCACCTGAAAATGCCATGTATTTACTAAAACAGAGACCGCAAAGATATTATATTTGAAGCCCAGCTCACACAGAAAACTACGCCACCAAAATAATTTTTAAATCCAATTTTTTTAGTGTCATGTTTTTTTTTTCATACAATTTTGAGATCAATAATACTTGTCAAATACATTTTCCTTAATTATGTCCTAGTAAATTTCACAGATTTTTCACTTCATTATACATTTATTAAATTACTAGCTGCGCCTCGCGGTTTCACCCGCATAAGTGTCGATCCCGTGGGAATATCGGGATAAAAAGTATTCTATGTGTTAATCCTGGTTATAAACTATCTGTATGCCAAATTTCATCCAAATCCGTTCAGCCGTTTGTGCGCGAAGAAGTAACAACACACTCACAAACATTCACTTTTATAATATTAGTGTGTTTAGAATCTATATAAATACTCATTATTTAAATAATTTCCTTTAATGTTAGATCAGTCTACATAAGAAAATTGCTTTTAGGATATGAGTTCATATGACACTAATAAATTCATAATCTCTTTTAAACTTAAAAGTAAGTAATAATGGAATATAAAAAATATTAATGTATTTGTTAATAGGGACCAATCTATCACAACACTATACAGGCAGGCGGGACATCGAGACGCAACCTGTTACCATGGATTAGGCACATGATTCTGAACTCCATGAATTTTCTATGAAACAGTTGTTTTTTTTAAATTTGATAACTAACGATAAATGTATAGGTATACGCTAAAATCATGTGCTGAATTAATGGTCACAGTTTGAGCGTCGACGTCCCCTGACATCTGTATAGTCGGAAACAACAACTATTTTTGATAAGCATAAATTGAAAATATACGGGATTTAAGAATAAATTGTAACAACATATAATTCGGATCGTAGTTAATGTTTTAAATAATCCAACTAAGTACAGAAAGCCTTAGATTAAAAACTTATTATACAAGTGCGGAAGAATAACAAATATTAATAAAATTATTTTTTTTATAGCGTATTACTTGCATTGTAAGCCTAAATGCAAAAGGTGCACTTAACATTTTTAATTCGCTACGTTCTTGCGACAATCTAAAGTTATTTATTAAAAGCGTGCGCTGGCATGTGCCATCTGAACGTAGCCTTATTTAGAGGACAGTCCTTTTTTCAAGATAATATTAGATTATAAAAAAAAAAAACGTGTTGCCAGGTTTATGATAAAATATTTTTTATACAACGTATAAAATAGTAACAGTTAGTACTTTTAATGACCAGAAAAAATTACAAAAAATGCCAAGAAGTTTCAAGATATTTTGTTATAATTGTTTGCCTCTTACAAAGACAGCATAAGAAAAAATATATAAATGCTATAAAACTATAAATAATGCTTCGTATTGTATTTAAATATGTTTAGTTCTATGAATTTGTCATTGAATGCGAGATTCTTTACTATTTATGGAAAATAAATGTTTAGGTTTAGTTGTAGAGTGTTTTTTCAGACAAGATTGGACAAAGTTACCATCTATTAGAATATTGAACCCAAAGACCGTAGAATCTTCAATTTTCTGTGCCTATATTGTTAGTGATAAAATACTTAAATAATTTTATTTCTTTACTTGCTAACTTGAGCTTAAGGCTGTATCAATAAGCAGTAACAATGTATTTTACAGGAATGTTTCACATATTATTAAGTACATACAAAATTTTACAAAATGTTTTACAATGTATGTTATTAATAGATGACCTTCAAGAAGACGACACAGTTAAAAATATAGAACCTCTTACGAATCGCATGACGGTAAAATAGGAAATACTTATCTTCAAAATCAGTCTTTTATTTAATATTTTTGTATTATTTACCTACCCGAAGACTGGCCCAAAATTATTGCCAAAATGTATTATGACATTAATTTAAAAAAACGTTGTAAGTATATGTAATTCAACTGGATAAATATTTTCCATTTTACCGCGAACATTACAAAATGAATGCACGTATCAAATATATCTAGCATTGCTAAATTACTGAACCACATTCGGCGATTTCGTCTTACGTGTAATGGCAAAATTATAGTCATACACGGTTGTCAAGTGTTCGAATCGATTATTATTAAGGGGGAAGGGGGTAGCGCCAGCCGTGACCGCAACAAGTATGTGTTTACAGAATTATAATCATTAAAATCAACAATACAACCCTCTATCCTGCGGCCGCGATTTATTTGCCAAAAATGTAAACAAATATGAATTAAGGGAAAAATAACTTTCATTCCTACACAATAAAGTTCACTTTACGCAGCAACTTCAAACATTTCAGGTTAACAATTTGCAGGTCAATGTCAGGTTGTATGTTGATTTAATGATCCGTAACCTTAATCGGATCTTGTTTAAATAAAAAATAATAATTAACTTTTGTGACAAGGTAAATTGAAATGTAATAATAATGGAAATTATAGCTGAAAATATACTTTAAAAGTAGGTAGGTATTAAATTAATTGTGTAATTCTATTCACAGTTCGCTTTGGTGCCAAATACAGTTTAATTTGGTGAATACTGGTATATTAAGAAAGTAAGTTGTAAACAGATGTTTTGTTCTATCTTTCTTATTTTACAAGGCAATTGCGGTCGTTATTGTGTAATAGGTACCATCGCGGCCTTTTTCGCCTGATCACTTAATTTTTTTTTCGCCTATATCCTGCGGCAGCGCCAAGTCACGCCCCCTTAAAGTTTTCGCCTATTAGGAAAGCGATAACGCAGTTAGTTACAACCTAAACTGCGCAGCTTACATGTACTCCTTTTGTGAATTTTATGGACGAACTATTTGACCTTGGCGCGCTTACTAGAGAGCGCTTAATTTTTTGAGTGCAAGCAAAAATGAACTTAGTGGTGGTCAGGCGGAAGTGTCCGTGATAGTACCTAACTATAAGAGATATACGATTGCTGCGAAAGGAGTATAGGTAATGATATAATGGCTACAGGTCATCTGCCTAGCCTTTTCCCAACTATGTTGGGGTCGGCTTCCAGTCTAACCGGATGCAGCTGAATACCAGTATTTTACATGGAGCGACTGCCTATCTGACCTCCACAACCCAGTTACTGGGTAATACGATACCCCTTGGTAAGACTGATTGTCAGGCTTTCGGGCTTCTGACTACCCGTAACGACTGTCAAAGATCCACGAATGGCAGCCGGGACCAACGGCTTAACGTGCTTTCCGAGGCACGGAGGGGTCTCGATATGTAAAGATGGTCACCCATCCACAGACCAACCGCGGCAAGCGTAGCTTAACCTGATCGATCGACCTGTGCGGCTGTTATTATTTAGCCACGGGCCCCTCATAATGCCATAATGGCTACAGGTGAGGTTCTTAAATATAAGAGTTTTAAGGCATCAGAAGGGCTATAACATGTCGGGAACAAATTTAATGGTTTCAGTTACCTAGAGTGCCCTCCAAGAGTTGGTTGACATTTTTCCACTTCAGCTATGATGCCACATTATGATATACAATTATTTTTGTATTTAAAAAAAAATGATAATTCATAGGTAGTCAACTCAGAACAAATAAAAAACCAAGACAGAGAGCTGAGAACGATACAGTGAAGTATGGCAAAACTACACCTCCGCTCTGTGCATACACGCTCACACACGCACACATTTACAATCAAACTACACCTCACTAATGCACACATGTTTATGAAACCGGCTTCACTTTACTGTTGTCTTGGTTTTTAATTTGGTCTGAGGTAGTCATAGAATTAGTCAATAAAAACGTTTTAAAGTGTTTTTTTTTTAACGTTTTTAAGTAAAAAAAAAAATACTAGAACTTTAAATCACAATGTGGCATCACAGCTAAAGTGGCAAAATTGCAACTTTTGGAGGGCACAGAAATCAAAGAAAAGGAGCAGGAAAATAAAGAAATCTCGATTTTATCCTGTCTTAAAAACTGTGCGAAGCATGAAGAGCAATAAGCAGGCGGGGGTTTTGTCGTAGTTTAACAGTCAAAAATTTCATATCGATTCAAACATATCACAACTGTCCTATCTAATGAAACTATAACCGAAGCTTACGGCTAAGTATAACAAAGATTTAAATCGTTAGATATGCCCTACCGCTTTAAAATATGGTCACGTTTCTGTGTCGTTGACAATGACATTAGAATAGTAGTACTGTCCCGCTCACTCATACTAAAAATCGTATCTACCGTTTCATGAGCTTACTCTTTTCAGCATGAACGCTTTCTTCAAGCCACCGAAGTTCGTTGAGGGCAAATCTAACGAATCTTTGAAGTATACGACTTAAGCTAGCCTCACCAGTTGGGTTTATTGTGCGAGATGGTCCACTGCTGGTAAGTATTGTTGGGGTCACAAGGAACGAGACCAAGCTGTCGCGAATGAGGCTGGAGTGTGAGGCAGTATTCGTGCAGGCGGTGGATTATGTGGTTGTGTTTTGGGTCGAAGCTGGAATAGATACAAAAATAATGTTTAGAGACAAAATATTTATTCATAAAAAATCGGCTAATGTTGCTTTCTTGTCAAAAATTGTGACTCTAGACGATAGTTATAATATAAGCAAAGTAAATATTTTTGTTATAATAATATTATAAGTGTTTACAATAAAATTGTTGGTGACCGTATTAGATAAATAAATAAATTATGCGCCACAGCTACATTAAACAAGATGTAACAGAATAAACGCAACTCCTGAAATATTTTAGTGTACAATAACAAAACCTTACGTTATTCGATAGAATCTTTTTAATGAGCACTCACTGGTATAACTGTTTTTGGAATGTTGTATTCTAGATTCTTGAAAACCCTACATTTTGTTACACGATATCCTTACATAGTATAAAACAAAGTCGCCGAAATGTCTGTACGCGCATAACTTCCGAATGACTGCACCAAATTGTTTTTTTTTTGTTGTTTTCGGTATTGCAAGGACAAGGTTTGTATCAAAGGAAATATCGAATATTCGAAAAAAAAAATTGCACCCGTGCGAAGCTTCTCAGTGTGTCACATAGGAAATGTCGACTCCATCTAGTTTTTTTTTGTGTGATTCCGATATCCTAATATGGTAAAGAATAAACAGTTTAATTTAGGGCTGATTTTTCAATCGACATATAATTTTTATTCGTGGAATGAAATTTACGTATGACAGTTTTTGTATGGAAGAACTGTCCAAAATGCAAAATTATTCCTCCGATTAAATTATCTGAGGTTAGAAAAATCAGCCCTAAGTAATTTGATGATGACCTTAATAGCACAGAACTTTGGTCACTTACCTCCAAGGACCATCCACAGTCCCGAGCCTGCAGAAGGCTTGCTTCACACTGTCAACGTCAGCTTCAACACACCGCTCTCCGACTCCTAGCTGACCAGCCTCGTTGAGGCGGAACAGCTGACTGTTACCGGACCCGTGACATGACGCAGTGCCTAGAAATGAAGTAAGCATCATTCAATTACCAAATATTTTTAAATGTTTAAAATATAATAATATTTTTAAATAAGTGATTACATAATATTTTTTTAATTATTAATTATTTGTTTACTAAAAAACATTAGCCCAGGTAACATCGGTGTTGTTACAATAAAATATTCAGTATGGCATTACTTATGATTACAGATGAGTAAGACCGGTCCTTCAAACTAGGAAAATCTTATATCTTAAAGGCCAGCGTTCTTTAGTGGGATTGACAATAGAATCAAAAACAACTTACCAATATAAGCTGGGGCGCCCTTCCCCATTGTATCAAGACACACTCCAGTGGCCTTATTCTTCACCATGCCCCAGTAAATATTCTTCGGCAGTTTGGGGAACTTATCGTACACATCGTAAGCGACATTCTCCATGAACCAACTGAAGCTCTTGCACTTCAAACGGTCCTTCAAAGCGAGCTGGTCAGTTATGTCTCCCATGTCTAAATAGCGAGCCATAGGTTCCCTAGTATAGAAATATTCCTTATGTTCATCATCAAACCAAGTCTCTATAACTCTCTTGTAGTTTATAGTAATAAGGGATCCCTTCCTGTTCTTCGCAAGGTTCCCGAACGAGTAAGGCATGAACGCGCGGTAAACGTGTCCCACCCTCGAACACGGCACCCATTCGATGCTTCCTCCACATTGCCAGATTTTGAAGCTTAGCTCGAAATTCTCTCCCCCCCAAACGAGTAGACCGGGATCGTACGCTCCAATTTCAAGGAAATATTTCCTGTTAATTGCGAATAAGCCTCCAGCGTGTGTCGGACTCTTGTAGGGTTCAGATTTGTGTTTGTGACGGTTCGATTCTCTGTCGGGTACTTCGTTTTCTTTGTAGAGCATGCCCCATTCGAAGATGCCTCTGTAGTTCATGCCGTGTTGGTAGACGGGTCTGTACTCGAAGGTGTTGTGGTCGACGCCATCGATGACTGGGACTGTCATGGTCCTGTAGTCTCTGTATATGGGGGCGAGAAGTGGAGGAAGCCAGTTGAGGTTGACTTCACAGTGAGCATCAAGAAACACGATGACCTCACCGGTCGCTTCCTGCGCTCCTCGTGACCTCGTTCGAATGAGACCTTCCCGTTGAGTATTTCTTATCACGCGGACTTTCCCCTTCCATCGCTTTACGTAATTGTCTAGGTTCGATTTTAAGTTTTCCTTGTCTGAGAAATCGTCCACCTAAGGATAACATATCAATATTAAATAAATAGCAAGAATGTGCAAGAATGGATAAATTAACAAAATGAGAATACATCTTGACAATGAATTGAGAAATAATATTATGTTGCCGCTAGTACCGGCTTTAGAATACTAAGTTCGTTGCCATTATCTGTATCTGAAAGAATGTAGATGATTTAGAAAACAATAAAACGTTTATGGTGGCACAACAGGTTTTGATAAAAGAGCATCGCCGCATACAGTTAGCCGTTACAACTACTGAAACACCACCAGCTGCTATACGTTAGTTTTTAATTATTTGCGTTAAAAAGTGTTTCTTGTACTGAGTCAAATAAACTTTATCTTCTCCACAGGATGAAATTGAATAGGTGCGCCAAATAAAAATAATAATATTTAACGAGGTATAAAGTAGGTAAATGTAGGCATGACAGTTTTTTTCGTAGGAACGGTCAAAGTTAGGTAAATACCGCTAGTTCAACTCGTTGCCAACTTGCTTCATGTTGTGAACTCTGCGATGAACGGGCGCACGCTAAAATTGAAATCTTATATGTTTTTATAAAAAAAATAATTTATAAAATTTTGAAAAAAAAAAAAAAAAACAAACTGGAACGACGATAATTCGTGTCTAATCGAAGGCAATAACTAATTTTGCACTATATAAGACGAAAATTACTTACACGATTTTATTCAAGAATTTAGATTTGGGAAATGACAATTTATAATGATTTAAACGACGACTTTTTACACTTATAATAGCATAGGATTTAAATGTAACAGTTACTGCACCTCCTATTTCGATTTGGCGCAAGTTTTCAATTTCATCCTGCTTCATTATTTTCCTTGTACTTACTATATGTACCTATAACAAAAATAAAAATGGCAACGTGTATTGGTAAAGATTTTCCTACTCATAATATTTTTTTTTCAATTTCGTTTTTTTTATCCTATAAAACATTGCAATAATATTTATCAAACCATCTGAGTCGGAGTGGTTTTAATACCGTTGGCTGCATAATAGGAAATATGAAATTTAATAATTTCCCTGGTTTTGTTAACAAATAAGGAAGTGCGCGTTAAACAACAATTATCAACATCATCCATTAAAAA
Source organism: Gortyna flavago (assembly GCA_963669345.1). Lineage (NCBI taxonomy): Eukaryota > Metazoa > Arthropoda > Insecta > Lepidoptera > Noctuidae > Gortyna > Gortyna flavago. The sequence continues at coordinate 17,411,217 of OY770129.1, forward strand.
TTAATAGCAGTTGATTGGTTATCGCCACATTTTAGCAATTAATGCCTAATTTTATCGACACTTATTTACATAATAATGGTGATTTCAATCACACAGCTGTTCAAACTCGTAACGTTTCCATAACAAAGCTAAAAGTTGCGTCTTACGTTGATAAATTAATTGAGTCGTGTTACTGCAAATGTGTGAGTTTAATTAGGTTTTGGCTTGAGTCCTAGCCCCTATTGAATGGACCTGTACGCTATAATTAATGGTTTAATGATATTGTAAATATTAACCATCAAAATTGAAACTGAACATACATAACTAAATAATCTATCTAAGTATTCGCGATTTATTTGCCAAAAATGTAAACAAATATGAGTATATGGGAAAAAAAAACTTTAAATCGTAAGATTTAAAGTTTAAAAAAATAAACATTGTGTAGACAATAAAGTTCAGTTTACGCCACAACTTCAAACATAAAATTCTGATTGTGAATCTGAACATTTTTATAACTTTTTCAACAGTGCTAGTCACTCTGTAATCAACTTAATTACCATTAACATAAAGTTGATATTTGTTTAACTTGAAATAATATTAATTTAAACATAAGTTTGAATAGAATATAGGTAATATCGCAATGGATTAACAACCACTCTCACCAAAGGCCCCTTGGTGAGAGTGGTATTGTGTTAACCAGTAACTGGTTTGTTAAGGTCAGATAGGCAGTCCTTTCACCGGAAGCCGACCCTAGCGTACTTGGGGAAATGCTGGGCACACAATGCTGATGATTTATGTATCACTTGAAATATTGTTATATAAAAACATGATAAATTAAGACGCATTTTCGCGTTAGTCTGTGTGATCGCGTTTTCTTCTAAAGTGCGCGACGGATTTTCAGATAGTTTATTCCGGAAGATTTATCTTTCACTAATATTAAACTCACACTATCATCGTCATCATCCTAGCCTTTTACCAATAATGTTGGAGTTATCTTCCAGTCTAACCGAATGCAGCTGAATACCAGTATTTTACATGGAGCGACTGCCTATCTGACAATTTATAGTACCTAAATAAAGAAAGAAAAAGAAGAATAAAAGGTTTTATAAGTAACTAGCAGCGCCCGGCGGTTTCACCCGCATAAGTTTCCCCTGGTATATCGGGATAAAAACTATCCTATCTAATTTCCCGGGACTCACACTATCTATACTTACCAAATTTCATATAAATCGGTTCAGCGGTTTAAGCGGGAAGAGGTAACAGACACTACACACTTTCGCATTTATAATATTAAGTATTATATGGATCAACCGTGCGAAGCTGGGGCCTGTCAGACACAGCAACATACAAAATGCATTTACTCAGCACAGACTAAAATGCACACAACATAAAATCACCTACTAAAAGCAAAACTAATCTAGTCATTACCCATTCGTTTACTTAGGAGTAAGACTGATTGCAGTGGTAAAGCCACCTGATTCGATCACGAACCGAGTCGGTTGCTAATCGTTGATTTGTAATTCGCAAGATAGGACGTCAATTGCCAGCTGATGGCGTTAGTAAGGCAGCCCATTTCGATAAAGAACACAATCGAATACAAATACCTATAGATTTGTAATTTGTATGCGCCTTAGTGTTTGAAGTTTACTTCGAACTTGAGAGGTATTCTGTCTGATTCGGGTTAGTTGTATGTTTAGTTTTACCAGTTTCAATACTTGTACACGACTTCCGCGACCGCGGTTTACTTTGTGTAAATTATCTCATCACCACCGCTGAAGAAAAACATCGCGAGGAAACAAGTATGTCCTAGAAAGAAAAATTCGATGACATGTGACATCTACCAACCCGCATTGGGCCTGCGTGGTGGATTACGCGGCACACTCTCTCTCACAGAGAGGTGGCCTGTGTCACAGCAGTGGGAACATTATAGGCTGATTATGTGATGAAGGTTTGTAGGCTCAGATTAAAAGTTTCTCATGAGCTTCACATTGGGCTAACAGTCAAGGTCATGGGATTGGCCATGGGCAGTAAAGCGCTTCACACACAGCAGCTATAGTGTATATTAATGTACATTACAGCCCATTATAATTGAATATACATTATAGCTGCCGTGTGTGGTCTCCTGAGGTGCCGATTTCTATAGAAAGATGTAATAAGATGTATCGTGCTATAATATACATATTTACGTTATTACAACAACAACAATTATAACAGAAGAAAATTGCATTTTTGCCAGTTAACAGAATCTCAATTTTAAGACCATTTTATTTCAGAATTACAAAATCTTTCAAGATCATAATAAAAGCAATATCAGTTGCAATAGAAATACAACTGTACAAATTCAAAAGAGTAATGTGGCTTTTATACGAACAGCGATACATCGTCGCGTAAATTGATTGATAAAAATGTTTGTACAATGTTTTATTTTCAAAGTTTATGTGTAGTTTTGTATTGTGAGTTTATTACGTTTTCCGAAGATGGTGTGTTATCGGCACGCCATGCTCTAATGGCACCTTTACTCAATCATGAAATTTTACCTACAAGTGAAAATGGACGCGATAAGCGGCTATTGGATATATGCAGGTACAGGCACGCAAAGGACATTTATAGTATAAGGTCTATCTATTAATACACGAAATATCTGAAGGGGTCATCGTACTCATCGTTACGAATAACTTTTACTATGGGACCAAATCTGAAATCGCGATAAAAATCAGCTGTTCCCTACATTTATGTTCGCTGCATAACTCGTCAAAATGTAGGGAACAGTTGTTTTTGTTCTATATTAATAATGTTTGAATAGCTTCCTGTAACTAATATTGACATAGAAAGTAGTGTTATATGAACTTGTGTGGGGTAGGTACAACTAAAAAGTGATAAATAAAAACTTTTTATGTACAAAAAAAAAAACAACCGACTTCCAAAAAAAAAAACACTTTAAAGTGAAAAGTAACTTTAATTTCTGAAGTCGGATGTCAAAAAATTAAAATGTGGAACCAACGACACCGACTTCCGAAATTAAAGTTATTTTTCACTTTGAAATGCATTTTTAGGAAGTCGGTTGTTTTCTTTTTTGTAAAAAAGTTTATATTTTTTTTATTTTTAGTTGTTTTTAATTATATTTTTTTTTTATATTATTGCTAGGTACTGTTTGAAATTTTGGGAGATACTGATCTTACGTAAGATTGAACGGTGAATAATATAAAAATTTATTCTACGCGCCACCATTTCAGAATGATGAAATAGGAATAATATTTATTGCATAAAACATGGTAAGTATTTAACGTTATTTTAATTGAGCATACATGTTTTGCTTATGTCATAGCATTTGTGATAAAAAGGATCAAAATACAGCAGCTTATTGAAATCATCAGCTTCTGCATTAATCTCAAATCATCATTCATCATTTCAGCCGAAAGACGTCCACTGCTGGACATAGGCCTCCCCCAAGCACCTCCATTTCGACCGGTTCTGTGCTTCTCGCATCCAACGGATTCTTGCGGCCTTCACAAGGTCGTCGGTCCACCTTGTGGGAGGCCTTCCAACGCTATGTCTTCTGATACGCGGTCGCCATTCCAGAACCTTTCGGCCCCATCGGCCATCTGTTCTGCGAGCAATGTGCCCTGCCCACTGCCACTTAAGTTTGGCAATTCTTCGGGCTATGTCGGTTACCTTGGTTCTCCTGCGAATCTCCTCATTTCTGATTCGATCACGCAGGGAAACTCCAAGCACAGCCCTCTCCATTGCCCTTTGGGTGACTTTTAGCCTTCTAATAAGACCCATTATGAGCGACCACGTTTCAGTGTCATAATGTCAAATATTATTTGGGTGAATCCAGCCAAAATCTGATTCAATTCCCTGAAGAACTTATCTGATTGATAAAGTCTGATTAATTTTTATACTATGAATCTTACGGTAAATAACAGAATGAATAGAATTCAGCTTGGCTAATTTCAGAGCGTGTTATAATAAAACCGACTTTATAGCGGCAAGATAAAGATGGAAATGGCTTGGCAGTTTTCTTCCGGCACGCCAAACCGTGGTTGTAAGAACGTTCCAAAGTATGTGTCTACTCGAATAAAAAATGCGTCATAACTTCATACATGAAAGATGATTTCCCGGGAACGAACGGGACACTGATGCCTGTTATCACTTGTTCACTCATACTAAACGACACCTAAATGATGGAGCGCGCTGTTGGATTTTTCATGGATCTTCTATGGAGATCCTAAATAATGAAAGGCATGTGCAATGCAAGAAAGGCTTTGCAGTAGTAAGTGTGCACGGATGGTGTGAAAAAAAAGTCAGTAGTCTACGCTGTAAAAACTCACCAACACAATTTCATGGAGCACTTTCGGTGGCGACCTGTCAATGACGGAGTGCACAGTCCTCATGAGGACCGAGAACCCTTCATTGTGGAACACGATGATGACGGACGTGCTCGGCAGCTCGACGGGATAGTGCCAGTACTTGCACTCTTCTAGACGAGTGTCGGGAATCGATCTGAGAATGGAAATGGTCTATTAGGCGTCAGGTGAGGTCATAGGTTGTAGGTTCTCAACGTGGGCAATAACCCCTAGTAGGCGTTTGAGACATTCAGGGGGGCAGTAGAAGACCAGAGAGAAATATGTATCCTATCTAACGACTATATAATATTACACGTTGCAGTATAATCGCGGTGGTACTAATGGGGGGAGGATAATTATTTGAACGTTTTAAAATTAAAATACCTACGGCTTAAATGTCAATGTTCAAAACATCAAAAACTTAAATATCGAACGACCATAAAACAATCACCGATAAAACGATGGAGCCATTACTATAAAATTGGAATTGGACCATAAAACCGAAAATTAAAATAACTTTAAGTTTATATTGTCGAATGGTTAGATAACCTACGATATATCTAATTGTCTACAAAAGTGACATCGAAAGACCTAAATATCGGAGTATCGAATGTCCTAAATATCGTAGAACAGAGTATCGGGTGTCCTAAATATCGAAGTACAGAGTATCGAATGTCCTAAATATCGAAGTACAGAGTATCAAATGTTCTAAATATCGAAGTACAGAGTATCGAATGTCCTAAATATCGAAGTACAGAGTATCGAATGTCCTAATATCGAAGAACTTAGGATGCAAGAGAGAGAGCGAAGTGATCTAGGGACTTGGGTCACCCCGACTCGACTCGGACAGGTTACGTTTAAAGGGGATGACGGGGGCTCAAGCGAGCGAGCAGAGCGAGCGAACGACCCCCGTCTCGATCCCGTGTCCCGTGTAAGTCTCGAACCTGTGGCAATATTGGGATAAAAAGTATCCTATGTCCTAATCCGGAAAAAATCTTACCTATTCATGGCAATATCGTTGGACGCAGCAATATTCATGCCATATTCACTTTCGGACTCGGCGATATCGTTGGCCCTGTCTTGAGCCATGTGGTAAGGCTTGCCTCCTTCTCCGGGGCCTTTTACTGTGTTTAAATCTCTGGGCTCAAAGTTGCCGAGTTCTGGAACAATAATTAAATCATTACATTTAAAAGAAAAGTTCTGACTCACACTCACTGATTGACTCATCAATCAACCCCCAAACCGCCCGCCCGCGTCTTGTACAGACAGAGATTTACACCCAACGTCAATTTGCCGTGTTACAGCTATTTCATGCAACTGTCAAAGAACAACAATTGTGATTTGAATACGCGGATAATTAAAGTTAGGTAGGTAGGTACTCAATTTCCTCATTAACTAATTTCCCTGACATTACATATACTTAACGCTGAAATTTTGCACAAATGTTCCCGTAATGATGTAGACGAGGAATAAGGTTTTTTCAAACTACCCACGGGATATAGTCGCTGGCGTACCAGTGTTGAATATTTTTTGGAGAACCGAGTGTTGTGGCGCAACATTGGGAGAGGTGTATGTCCATCTGTAGCCTGACTGGATAGACCGACAATTTTTTAGCTTCGACCTTAAAAGGTAAAACTGAACCTGAACCTAATAAGATCACTTTTGTCCCTCTGTCATAAAGGTTTTTCTCAAGATCTAAGCAACATAGGTTTAATAATTTAAAGTAGCCTGTATCCTGTTATCCTGTTTGAAAATGCAAATTTTCTTTTATAACTTTCTCTCTCTCTTGCTTTGTCTGTTGTAAAAAGATAGGAATGTTCATTTCAGTTAGTCAGAGCTCAAAATACAAAATAACAAATGAAGACAACAAAATTGTTATCAAACTAGATTTAGATTTAATAAACAATCATCACCATTGTTTAAAATCTAAACATCGACGCGTAACCTGTTACCATGAATTCAGTGCATGATTCTAAAATCCCTTGCGTTGAAACTTTTAATCGGTTAGGTATTTTAAAAAATTCCATACATTTTGACCACATAGGTATTGCACATTTCTATGAAACATCAGATTTTTTTTTGCTCACAGTTAAGGTCACGAGAAGCCGGCCCAAGCGATTATGTGGTGAACAACACTTCCCGCTACTGGTCTCTCAAATAGCTATAAGCACCATTTACACAATAGAAGTTTCTTGCCTTTGACATACAACGAAATAGAAGCAACAACTTGAGTTGTATCAATAAATTTACACGGTGCAACTTAAGAATGCCAATAAGATATGCAAATCGCACCATGTAAATCAGGCTTTACTGATTGGAATGGACATCTAGCTTCAATTTCTGACTAACTGACCAACTATTTGACAGTTAAAAAGTGCCTGTAAATGGTTTAATTGAAATAAATGCTTTGTGTTTGAGTCGGCACTGGGATAAGACCGTACATCTAATTTGGCAATCATTTTGAACACAGAAAATATTTATCTACATAATATCTAATCAAAAGCTAATTCGCTATTGTTACACAGGTTTCAAAACATAATACAGGAAAGCAAAGACCCAGCTTACTCAACTTTTACGTATGTAGGGATATATGAACAAACGATGCTCATTATTTATATAACCAACGAAATACGTTCGTCTAACATCTGGAATAATGAAAAAATAAAACTTTAATATCTATATTTTCATGACTAAGTAATTTTTCGAAAGAGCCCTGCACCCTAATTGTGTAACATTAATACAATAAATCTCAATCATTTTATTGTAATGTGTATGTAAACAGGGTTATTGGAAAAACACCAGAAACCTCTTACGAGGTAGAGGTACTCATCATTATGAACAACTTTTACTATGGGACCAAAACTGAAATCACGAAAAAAAAAACAGCTGTCCCCTACATTTTGATGAGATAAACAAACATAAATGTAGGGAACAGCAGAATTTTTTTTCTAACTTAAAATCATCAATACAACCCTGTAAGTTCATATCATCATCATCCACAGCTTGACTTTACCTACTCCTGAGAATAGGCCTCTCTTTTCAAGTGCCATTTTCTGTGCCAGCCTAATCCAGGTTCTACCCGCAATGGTAACATAGATGGTAATATCTCAAATACAGTAACAATATACATGAGAGCTAAGTATGTCATGTCCATTGTTATTTGATAGTCTGTGATAGCTACTGAAATGCCATTTGTATGCTATAATTGGCAGGGAGATAATGGTGTTAGGGAGATGCCCTTCAGTCTGAAATAATTGTGATATTGCAAGCCACATAGAAAATTGATTTCAATATAATATTTGGGTAAGATATAATCTGATGATGACATTTTAAAATTAAAATAGTTTATAATTGACTTTTATCAATAAGAAGTGATAGATAACTATCTAAGATTATATTTCAACACATTTTAGATTAGAATTAAGTAGTTATATTGATTAGCTTCATGTAGAATTCAATAAATCAATTAACTGAAGAACCAAAAACAAATATTTGCCGATAAGCAGCTTCTTAACACAAACAATAAAACTATTAAATTAGTAGTTCCATTACAATAGAAAGCAAATACAAATGGCATGCCACAATAGTTTGCGACACAGCTGAGAATACTACGAAACATAGCAATATACAGTGCACAAAACACGTATTGACGTAACAAAAACACTGTGAACTCTATGGCACAAACACGCCGGGGCCTATAGGCCACATAACAGTACTTATTCTTAACACCTATTAGCACCGAAAAATAGCGTTTATAAGTCAATAAACTTTATTACCTGTCTTCAACGTCGGGTAAACATCGTGGTGGGACTTAAAATATGCGGCATGGGAGTCCGAAATTAATCCAACATCGGATTCAGAGGCAACGTTATCCGCGGACCACTTGTGCAAAGCGTATAATAAAACTAATAACATCGCGCAGGCTGATGCCATACGGATGATCCGGCCCCTTCTCACATTAGTGATCCTCATTTTTCTTATTTATATTAGCACATAACAACTGCAATTTTATAAGAAAAATATTTTCGGACGTGCCGTGAAATCGTCGACGATCGACTCGCGGGTGACGTTTAAAATGACAAATTGACAACGTCAACACGCTACGTTCCGTAATACGTTCAAGTTGTGCTTTCACTCTATCAAAAAGTACTCTGTGGTGCTTACTTTACTTCGCTTTGTGATACGTGTCGTGGACTTTGATTGTCACTTGTACACGTGTAGTCACTTTGGAATATGAATTATGAAAAGTTACATGCAACATGCTTGAAAAAAAATGCTATAAACAGAGAATCTGAATCAATTTCTGATTAAAAATAAAAAATAGGCTTGTGACGTTTTCCTGTGACGTTTTCTATGTTTCCGGACGAATCTTTTTTTTTACACAAGTTTTAAGTTTGACAGTTGGACGATCCGGTGGCTTTTGAATTTTTGGATTACTTGTTTGTTTGTGAATTTTATTATTTGTTGAAGTGTTTAGAGGGTTTCGTGAAAACAACAGTGAAAAACGGATACGGGATATTAACTTATGTACAGTGAAATCAATTTTATTGTTCCGAAACAAATTAATCAGAACTCACAATGGAAAGAAGTATGTATGATTTAGCTTGCATATAAATGCTCGCTTATTAGAATTTGCTTACTCTATTCTATAAAGATAGCAGTCAATATCTTTGAGGTTTTTGTATGAGCATTAAAACATTTGAAATGTATCCCTTCACTTTGCATAATTGGAAACAAGACCGCAAACTGGTGTTCTCAACATTTCAATGATTTGTAACATCTACAGGCACTAAGTCCGCCTTTGTACCATAATTGTATGCGAGAAGTTTAAATAAATAAAGAAATTACAGAAGTAGATAGTTAGACACATTCTCGTGTGTCCCAAATTTATTTTTATTACCATTACAGCACAAGCCTTCTTATGCAACTGGAATGAGACCTTTCCAAACTACCCATTGACAGCTCCAGATCTGAAAGTACCTCATTCAGTGATGGGAGCCCTGTTCCAGGTGTTTGATAGACTGGGAATTGATATTGATGCTGTACTTGCTGTAAGTAATATCCTAAAATCAGATGATTTAATGATGATAGAATAAAATACAATGTGATTTAAAAGGTAAGGTAAGTATAGTCAGTTCTAAAACAAACTGATAAAAGTGTAAACAAACCCTGTTCAGGTTAAATTCTTATGCAATCATTCACATAAGGGAATGTTGACACATTCACATTTATCTGTATTTAGAATGTTTCAACAATTATTATTGTTTGCATATCATTATTCAATTGTAATTGAAATAAGTATCATCAATGAAAATAGAGGTATTAAAATTAACTTCAATTTTCAGTTAACACTTTCCCCTTTATTTATAAACATTGCTTAAAGTTAAGTAGTGATTAGCAACTGTTTAACCATACAGTTTTGACATTCAAATGTCACTTAACTTTAATCATTGTATATAAGTAAACCCCCATTTTCAGGCACCTTCCAATGATGACCGCAATGAGAGCACCATATACTACTGGGACCTGCTTCCTGTCATCAACATGACCCGTGTTATCAATCACTTGGTCTCCGTAATGCCTCAAGTTGATACTTCCATCAGCATCATTCACATCCTACAACCTACAGCTACTGCGTCATGTTCTATACTGATGCTGCTGTTCAATCTCATGGTGTTCAATGAGGAGCGGTTGAGGAATATTGCTCCAAATGAAGAGGAGCTCTTTGCGAAGTCTGATCAGGTAAGTTTTGGTCATATTTTTCAATTTAATCCTATTTATGTACTTGTGTACCTATTCTATTTATAATTTTATTCAAATAGTCTTAATTGCAATCCATAATATACAGTCACCAAAGGAGATTTAAGTAACCAGGGTTGTCGGATATAGTTGAAGTTTAGTAAGAAACCGATGCATGTTTTTGAATGAAATTTAATTAGCCGGTCAAGCTCCGAGCATACCTTATGTAGCACGATACAATAGAAAATCAATTGTGTCTGTTTAGTGGAGCTAGACGGGTTAATTGATAGAAAACAAACAGTTCATATATAAGTTAAATTTCATTCAAAAACTTCCATCGGGACCCTGGTTACTTATCTCTTTTGGTGACTGTACACATACAGGTGGTAAGCCCCCTTTTGGGCACAGCAAAATTTACATAAAATTGAAATTCATTGTTATCTTTTTTTTTATTATTAAATTAACTTGTGGATTATGTCCCACATGGGGGATTACAGCCCACTTCCTCTCACAGAGTGGAGGCCTGTGTCTCAGCAATGGGAACATTATAGGCTGATTATGCATATTTTCAATATCCTCAATCACAATATCTCCCAAATCCTGAACAAAATTATGAATCACAACATTGCTCAAAGTTGTACAGTTGTGGTAATTTGTAATGATTTCAGGTAAAAGATTTAGAAGAGAAGAAAAACAGGCTACTTGAAATGCTTAATGAACAAGCTGAAGAAAAAGGAAAACGTGCAGGGAGGCTGGAAAAGGTATTCAACACATTTTCTTAACTTTATCTGAGGTCTTAATTTCAAAATGTTTAGAACGAAGGTCTTTAACGCAGCTTGCGGTACGAGTAAGGTTGCCAGATGTCCGGGATTTCCGGAATTGTCCCGGAATTTTACGTCTTGTCCCGTGTCCATTAATTCGAGCTATTGTCCCGGATTCCGAATAAAATAACAAATTGACAGTTGGGTAGGTGGCAGCGGCAGGCAGAGAGCGGGTTTGTTTCACTCGCCCCGACTCCCGCCAAGTCATGTCATCCCTCTCTCTCTCGCTCGCCATAAGATTATAAAATTAAAAAATAAAATGTATTTTCCTTTAAAAATAAATACAAATATAAAATTTGATCCCGTAATTTATATTTATATATTCATAGCTATAGCCACGGCCCGACATTGTCCCGGACTCGGTAAGTTCCGATCTGGCAACCCTAGGTAGGAGTAAACTGGTAGAAATCACCACATAACGAAAAAGCGTTATGTCATGCATGCTCCATGCAATAGTAATCTACATGTCAATGGCTCCGTGCGATTTTTTTTTCGTAGATGGACAGGTAGTTTACATGGTAGTTTTCGAGGGTGCTAAAGCTAATAATGAGATCAAAATGAAAATCCAATATGGCGACAACGTTATGAGGTGTTCAGGAAGTAAGGGATCAGTCAGGAGCCAATGAAGTGCGAATCTACACAGACGGCTCAAAAACACAAAACGGTTCAGGTGCTGGCGTACACTCCCTTGATCTCAATATCAACTTTCATATACCACTAGGCGCACACAGTTCGATTGTTCAATGCGAATGTGTTGCCTTAACACAAGCTGCAACAGCAGTAAAGCACTTAGGCATACGGAACTACGGCATCAAATTCCTATCCGACAGCCTATCTGTGCTCAAAGCATTAGGAAGCAAACAAACTAACAACAAACTAATTTTTGAATGCCATCTAGCTCTGGAAAGTTTATCAACGTTCAATCGTATTACTCTCCAGTGGATCAAAGGGCATAGCGGATCTTTGGGCAATGATGCTGCAGATGAACTTGCGAAGAGAGGCTCTGAGATGATGGTGCTAGGCCCGTACCCACTTCTTCCTCTGCCTTTCTCACAATTTCGTGCGTGGATGCGCCAAAGATCGACCGAACTCCATAACAACAGATGGTCACGGGCAACAGACTGTAGACAGTCAAAATTGGCTTTACCAATGATACACCCGCGATTAACCAAAAAACTTCTCAGCTTGAGTAGAAATAACCTTAAAATAATAATAGGTACAATTACGGGCCATAACCTCCTTAACAAACATCTTTTCAACATAGGCGCCACAGACAGCCCCCTTTGCAGGGGATGCCTTGACGCCGAGGAATCACGTTGGCCCACGTTGTCCTGGAATGCGAGGCCGTGGCTTCTCAACGTGCAGAAATCCTCGAAACAATGAGGTCGCTCCGCGAAGCCTGCGAAGCTCCCAGGAAGCTTCTGTGCTTTTGGGCGGAGCTAGGCTGGCTGTTAGCCAGAATCCCCACGCACAACGGACCGAATGAGAGTCTAAGTGCGGAAAAGGGAGCCCCCTTCATCATCATCATCATCATCAACGTTATGAGGGCTTCTAAAAACTTATACTAGATGGCTATATTAAAATCGCGTATTAAAGTTTCTCTCTCTCTGTCTCTTTTTATTATTTATAGAGTGTATGAATGTGCGTGCGAGTGTCGCGTAAGGAATTTCGTTCCTGACGGGGGTCCCCAGACCTCACGCTTTTATTTTGTCACAAAACGCTGAACGCTGCACTTCCGTAGCGTATTCTTTCGTTTTGTCTCCAGACTAAGGGTAAGATACATGTAACACGAAACTTATCGTAAATTTATACTTCGACCTATCAATAATTTTGACAGATCGAAGCCTAACTTTACGCTAAGTTTCGTCTCTGTATTGTACCTTAACAGGTTCACTGTCCACAAAGTAGCCACAATAGTTAAACAATCAACATGAATGATATGTGATTCATGGGACAGAGAATGGGTTAAGTTCTGGGTTGACACAATTTAAATTGCCTTGCCGTCTGCCAAAAGTGTTCAGACCACAAAACAGAAAGGTACAGAAGTCAATCGTATGTATTTACTTCACTTTTCATACCTACGCTCGGCGGTCGCGCTAGGCTTGTCAACTCTGGCTTATGCACAAAAAACTATCGTGGTATATAGTGGCACTCGTACCTATCTAGTTGTTTTATTTATTGTTGTAAAGTTTACAGAACAAAAACATATAAAATTTTACATTTGTCGATTTTCACTATCGAAAATCCCTATAACTTCTAAACGGATTACCCTATTTACACAATTTATTTTGCCCTATCAATTTAAGACCTAATTAAACCTATCAAATGACACTAAAAACAACGCAATATCTACACAAACAAAAAATAATGTTTTCAACTTACGTAATATTTGGGTCTCAAGCGGATGGCACTCGCGCTCGCACTAGTCCCAAGTGTCCCAACCGGGCCGAGATATCGTCTCCGTGAGCGGTGTCAATGCGTTTGTTGCTCGAGCGCACTGTGTCACATGTAGATTGACTTCTGTACTCTCTATATTTTGTGGTCAGACAGTGTCAGTGTGTGTAGTGTTCTATCATCAATTCCAGCTTGACCATGACATAAAGCAGTTTGAGGAAGACTTAAAACAAGAGAAGGAAGTCCATGATGAAGAGAGACAAGAGTTAGAAGCTATTCTGGAGGAGAACAGGCAGACCGAGATACTGTTGGAGCAGAAGAAGACTCATAGGGATGCGCTGGTGGCTGAGGGAGCGAGGAAGAGGGCGTTGAGGTGACAAGAGCTTTCTAAAATTATTTGTTTAGCTTATTTGTCTAGTGGTCATATTCTCCGACAGAAGGGAAAGGAAAGGTACTCGCAACCGGCGTGCGGGTATGACCAGATGTATCAACGTAAACGAGGCAAAAGGAATATGTGAGGATCGTTGCAGGTGGCGTTCTGTAGTTTCTGCCTACCTCCATGTGAACAAGTGTAGTAGCAGCGCCCCGCGGTTTCACCCGCATAAGTGTCGATCCCGTGGGAGTATCGGGATAAAAAGTATCGTAACTGGAGAGACCGCCGAAATCGCAGAACATTATTCAGTTTTGGTTCTGCTTATTTTCAAGCCAACATTCTCCAGCTTCTGTTGCCATTTCTTCAATCTGCTCTGGATCTCAGGGTTATCTTCACCGACAAAAACAATGTCATCGGCAACCAGCATGCACCAGAGTGCTTCTTCCTGTATGACCGACGTACGAGCGTCCATAATCAACAGGAAGAGGGAAGGACTTAAACTCGGTCCTTTGTGCAAGCTTACAGCCACACTGAACTCGGTGTTGCCAGCAGCCGACCGGACGTAGGTTCGAGATTGACTGTACATAGCACGAATTAACTCTACATATAACTACTACTATTTATATGAAACTGAATGTAGCATAAATTACCCAACTACAATCAACCTGTGTAGTTCCACTGCAAGGCAAAGGCCTCTCTTTTCTTTTCCACTCAACTCGATCCTGAGCCAATGTGGACGAATCCCTCATAAATAGGCGTCAAGTTCGTCCTTCCATCTACGGCTTGGTCTTCTGCGATGGCGTTTGTCGTTTTCAGGGACCAATGCTGCGGTGGTCTTAGCACACAATGCATCCGACATGCGGCAATCGTGCCCGGCCCAGTCCCATTTGAGCTTGGCTGCTTTTTGGCTGACGTCTGCGATTTCTTTTACTGCCACTAATTGGACTCAAATCCAGAATTAAGGTTAGTTATATCCTAATATCAGTCTTTCACAATTTTCAGGGTATACGATGCCGAAGACATAAAGGCACAAGCTGAACAGGCGATCCAGAACCTCCAAGAGTTGGAGGAAAAGCTGGACTCCCTCCGCGACATGCTCATGCAGAAAGAGAACAGCCTCAAAAACTTGCAGACCATCAAACCTAACCTGGATTCTGCTAATAATCTGCTGCATGAGATTATGAAGCTGTCTGATAGTTTGAAGTAAGTTATACATATACCTATTGCAGAATTACATCATCCTGCTTTTGTTCCAATTTAATTGGGGTTGGCACTGGACGTCTTAGGGCTCGGTCTCGAAGTTAGCGGTTGTGGGGCGGCGGCGGCGCAGAGCCGGGCTCGAAGCGAAGAAGAGAAATTAGTGTCTTTGTTCGCCAACGAAATGTCTAAACAACGACGGCAACATCTTTTTGATACAAAATTCTGAAATGTCGGTCGTTAAAAAGCAAAAAATAAAATGCACAACACTACGTCAATGCAGACGCGCGCGCGCCGCTAGACTGGTGCGCAATGTACGTCGCTGCCCGCGCCGCTGCCTGCGTGTCCGTAGCCTTACGGCGAATTCGACTAAACTTTAATACCAAGTTGAAGCAGTGGTGGTGGCCGCTACTTACTTAGTTGTAGGTTCGAACCCCGACAGGCACTTTTCTTTGTGTACATTATTTCATCATCACTGCTTTCAAAACGGTGAAGGAAATCATCGTGGGGAAACCGGCGGCATGTCAAATAAACACCTGGTAGTTGATTTATGAAAAATAATTACACAACATTAAAGTTATTTACAGAATAAGATTTATACAGTATTTTTTTATCTCAAGAATCTACGCGCGCTTTCTTGTGGGTTACCACACACGCTATGAGTCGGCGCGACGTGTGACAGCGCACCGCCCGCGAGCGAACCACTACTCTGTATTGTCATTCGTGTCATCGTAAAATTGACTTTACGGCAGTAGATTTAAAACCTAACTTAAATGACAAGTTATTTATTTGTCTGTGTCGGAGCAGTGCTGTTATAATGAGTGATGACAAATCCGCCTGGGGGGGGGGGGGGGGTGGGGGGCGGTCAATAGGTTAAAGACAACTTTGTCTTAAATTACTTCTTCTTTTCAAGTTGATGGAACATGTAGCGTACCTACACCATGAGTACCAGTAGAGAGCCACGTTTATCGGAGTTAATAACTGCCACCCTAAAGGCCTGTAACACATAAATAATTTCTGACAAATTTTTCCAGGGACTTCGAGTCCGGCGACCTAGACTCTGACAGCAAGGAGGGTGAGCTGGACGTGCTTAACACGGAGCTTGGTGAGCTGTCAGCTCAACTGTCGGAGCTGCAGGTCGCCAGGGACGACGCTGCCAGGAAGAGGAGTGAGAGCCAGGCTAAGAGGCAGCAGGAGAGGACTGTGGCACACAGGTTTGTTGATACTTCTTTTTTGGAGAAGATCAATCGTGGCAACCGTCCGTCGGGCTCGCGGCGTGGCTGCGCAGGCGCGGCCGGGCTCACCGCGTGGCTGCGCAGGCGGAAATAAAGCGGCGGCGGGGCCGAAACAACCGTGTTTCTGAATATATTACAAAATTTTTGAGTATTAATGATATGCTTTTCTTCAAAAGTGCTCTCAGAGACGCCGAAGAAAAAGACAAGAAGCAACGCGAACGATCTAAGGAGGCGCTCCGACGTACTGAAGAGATTAAAGAGCTGACTGCTAAGTACGAAGCAGAGAGAATTGCTGGATTCGAACAAATAGCCTTGATCAAGAATGAATTTACCAGCCAGGTAGGATGAAATATCATGATGATTTCATTTATTAAAAAATAACTTTTTCCTTCGACTGGTCTTTCCCACAGGAATCGTGGATTTTTGCGGGATAAAGAGTAGCCTTTGTCACTCTCCAGCAAAGTTTGAAACTGTTAGATTTGCCACGATGTGGGCTGTCGATAGTGTCGATCACGTTCGCCCGGACGTAAAAATACTGCGGCAGAATTTTATCTCGCACTGTTTCGCATTTTCAACTCTCGATGTTGAGCAAAGCATTGAGAATCCTACTGAGCGCAACGCAGCGCGTCAAAAAAACACCCTGTTGGATTTTCAACTCTCGGCGCTACGCAGTGTGTCAATACTGAGACCAGTGAGCTTACATATCCCGTTTATGGGGTTTCCTTGGCAGCATTCAACATTGTGTGTATTACAATTATACATTGTTATGTTTGGTAAAACCTATGTTAGTGTGTTACAATTAAGCATTGGTACATTGTGCACTTTCGCAAACAGGAAATTTTGTATACCATAAATAAAAGTCGTTTCCCAGCAATAATTTTAGTCCAATGTTACAAAGTTTGATTTACAGAATGCGTAGTCGACGGTTATGTGACCGGTTGTGTGTGTGTGTGTGTGATGCTTTTGCCTTTTTACACCCTGTTTATTTGTTACTCAAACACGAAAAAACGTTTGAATCGATTTACACGTAGGATACTTTTACTCCCAGTAGTACGTTCCTGTGGGATAATTTCCTACCTCTCCTCTGGCGAAAGCTAGTATAAAATAATTAATTCAAGAAAACAGATATACAGTTACATAATCGGGTTTCAATACGTACAATGTCAAATAAAATTAAGTCACTAAACTCCACAGGCATTATTGGTAACGATATCAGAATCTTACGATGATAAAACAACTAAAAAATAACTTTTTTTTTTCTTCAGATAAAAACCATAGATGAAATTTTGCAGAAGAAAGTATTGGAAGCTACGAAAAAACTCGAAGACAAACTGAAAGACCGACACGGTTGGAACGGTAAATTTTAATATATATAGGCAGTCTTACTTCTTAGCTTAACTTTAAGATGTTCTTAGAAGTGTTTCTGTCGTTGCAAATAACCGCTAAGTGAGGGGCTACATAAAACTGAGTTGTGTTTGAGTATTCGGTTGCATGCTAACCTCTTTTTCATAAAACTCTTACGGCCTTATTACAAAATAAACCACATGCTTTTAGACCCAGGTTTAAACCATGAAGCCATTTTTAAATTTCAAACTATGATCCGACAAAGTTAAAGTTCTTATTACAAAAAATGTCGTTAAACTCGAGTCTAAGTTGTCAATGAACTTTACGTTTGTCGGAATAAAGTTCAAAATGCAGTAACCGGCTCGAAAGTTTAGGCTAGGTCTAAAGTTAGATCTCGTTTTGTAATAATACGGTTAGGGTCATTGCAGACAGAACAGCAAAATGCTCGAGCATTTTTTAATGTATAATGTACTTAATCAAAACGAAATAGAGTTTAATATAGCGTGCCAGAGATTCCCTGTGGCGTGTGTTCACGCATATTTTCAATCAAAACATGACAACCAAAGAAAATTTTCGACCATGCTCGAGCATTTTGCTTTCTACGTTGACCCTTATAAAATGGTGTTATAGTCCACTACCCTCACAACTTAACAAAATATAACCGCTGTAACACAATCTTTATTTATTTTTAAAAGCGTTTATAAATGATTTTCATGCTTATAAGGGTTATTTTCAAATTCTTAAGATTTTAGTTATTCATAATTATGTACCTAATTAATATGATAAGTCCTAGAAATGAAGAAAATAAAACAATTTAAGTAAAAAAACGAGTTTTTATATTTATAAAGGCACTACAATTCTATTGCATTATCACAGTGTTTTTTTATTACAGTATCTTAGAATAATAGATTTTTAAAACCCGTGAAGTGAATATGAAGTGCAGTGATATTTGCTACAACCTTTGGACAGCCCGATTCAAACTTTATGGCGGGTTGGAAGATGAGGCGAGTTGCTAAGAAGTAAAACAATTCACGTGTCAGCGGGGTTGAGGGGTGACGTACTCCGCAGTGAGTAGCGCACTTCAGAGCAGTCATAAAGTTTGCATCGGGCTGTAACTTTAAATCACATTTCTCAGAGTAAAAATATTATAAAATAGTCTGTTTCTAATGTCAAAATAACAGCTTTTTACTATCCCCCTTACTAATAAACGTTTTAAATCAGGTGCATAGTTACACACCGATTTCTCACTTTCAGTCGTCAGTAATTTGAATTTCGAAAGATGAAGACAAAGCGTTGTGTTACTATACAGACGCTATACAACGTTTATTAGTAAGGAGGTAAACTACGGTAAGTACTTATAACAAAAAACAGTCTTAATTTTTTTTCTGTCTGTTTGTTCCGGCTAGTCTCCGAAACGGCTGCCCGATGTTGACGAGATACACACGGGACGGGACAGATAGGGGATGTCCGATGTTATAAGGAGTAGTCCCTCATCTAATTTTCAGCAAAGCTTTGCCTCCTCAATTCGTGAACCAGATCACATTGTGACGCGAAGTATTTTGCAATATCACACAAGCAGATCGTCGCAAGCGCAACGAGAAATACCGTTACTCCAAGGATTCCTTTTTCGGCACTATCTACTTGTTTGTACGAACGCTGGACTGTACCAGACTACTGTAGGTATAAGGAAGATTCAGCAAGCTGTATTTATATAAGAACTAGGTAGGTACGGCAAAACAGCGCTGAGAACGATACAGTGAAGTATGGCATACATATACTACACCTCCGCTCTGTGCATACATGCTCAAACGCACACATTTACAATCAAACTACACCTCACTAAGTGCACACATGTTTACGAAACCGGCTTCACTTTACTGTTGACAGCCCTCTGTCTTGGTTTTTTATTTGGTCTCAGGGATGTGTGCGTGTGTGTAAGTGACCGGGAATAGGAGATTCATTTTTATAAGAATAAAAACACAGGGTCACGAATGATACCTACACACTGATGATATGACTTCGCACTCATTGCGAAGCAGCTAGAGTGGCGTTCCGAAATTTGTTGGGACCCTCTTTACCCGATTGCGGTTATCTTCAGAGGATGTTTTTGTTTTTACAAAACAGAAAGTAGCATAGGTACTGAATTGAAAGGTTAAGTTGTCATTGTGATCTTAATAATAGAATGCAAGATTGTGATTGTACTAAGAAAATGCAAGAGCGAGCGAAGTGAGCTAAAAATTGGAGCATCCTGACTAGGACACTAGATAATGCTGCCATTTTGATTTTACAAAGAGAATGCAAGAGCGAGCGAAGCGTGCTCAAAAATTCCAACACTTGGACTTGAATAGGTAGGTTAGATTTTCTGTGTTACAGTAAGCCTTTGTAAGCCATAAACATTCTTAACGTTTATTTTTATTAGGTAGGTAGAAGATTCACGGGACGTACTATCGGGCCAAATTTCATCCAAATCCGTCCAGCCGTTATGTCGTGATTGGGTAACAAACATACAAACTTACATTTATAATATTAATATGATTCACTCATTACAGGCCTCTTCAGTTCAGTAAGAATTTGAGGTTACTTATGTACAAACGAGATTATAATTTAATGTCTTTGCCTATGTATAATATTTTACGAATTATTGCTTGCATATACGTCGTGTCGAGGGGCCCCTGTAGCTTCGGGCCCCGTATCATTAATACGGCTGATAAGCGGTCGCTAAACCCCTTTTGGGACAGTGTGTAGGTACCTAAGTATATCGCCATGTTTACATAGATCTATTATGCAAATGTTGAAGAAAAAAAGTTTTATTTTAATAGTTTTTCATACAAGGTTACTGGCAAGTTAACAAGTTTTGCGTAAAAAAAAATTTTTAACAAGTTTAGGTACCATAGGTACAACCCAGTTTTTAATAGACAGCACAGAGTACTTTTTAATAGAGATAGACAGCCCAGCCCAACCCAACCCAGTTGTTTATCCTAACACAAGCAAACTATTGCTACTCCCCATTGTATACTAGAATAAGATTGGAAAGTTGTTGCAATAAACTTTTTTATTTTATTTATTTTTATTTATAGAATTGCGTTAGCGTCGTAATCTTTATCTTTCACAGGGACTTAGGTACTACCGGGATTAAAAGTACCTAGGTATACATAAGTACAAAGTTTTTGTTAGGTAGGATTTAAGTATTTTCACATTTTCATGCTTAGATATTTCTAATTTTTGAATTACCTATTAATCATTTTGAAGAAAATAAAACAAAGAAGTTAAGTATAAAAATTGGTTTTTATTGTTAAGTATATAAAGGCATTAGGTACGATAAGGTCATATTGCTTTGTCACATTGTATTAGGTATAAACACAACAGATAAAAGTTTATCTGTTCTGCGGGTATATATATCGTTGAATAATAGGTAGGTACCTACATTATTTAAAATCCTTCAAAATCTGGATATGAAATGCAGTAAGTACTACATTGATGTAGGTAGTTGTATCTAAGGTTTTTGTTTTGCATTTGTTTTGTTATTTATCTAAAATACTTGATTACGCAGTCTGTAACTCTACCTATCATATTTCTCAGAGTAAAAATATCTAGAATTAAAAAAAAATCTTTGGTATAGCATCCATGTTAGAGTTTAGCATTTGCTAATGTCAGGCAGCGGCTTTCCCTTGCAGTGGTTCTTCCATCCGTACCAGGCCTCGAACTTGTGGCGTTTGTAGATCTTCTTGGCGCAAGTCGAAGCCAAGGTAATGTCGTCTAACAGCATTTCTGCAAATAAAAAAAAAAGTATTATAAGAAAAGCGGTTTTCCGGAAGCTCGGTTTTACGGGTTTATTGAACCCGTTTATGCTATTTTTCCGTTTAATTCAAACTGTGCTCTAGAGTCTAGATTTGGTTTCCAAATATGTAAACACCTAGAAAACATAATATGGAATTATGGACGTTCTGGTGGACCACGGGTAAAATAATTTCCCATGGTCCATATACGTGGACTAGCCGGGTGGACCATGGGCATACACGCAGTTGTGTTGTACCTACATAAAGTTCAGTTTGTGCTATTTACATCTACAAAAAAAATATGATGTTTTCAATAGTATTCTGAGATCAGCTTAATTTTTAATAAATAAAGGTGATATTCGTTTAAGTGGAAATTATTCATAGGACAACAAGGAATTGAAAAGACTAGGGTCGACGCAGACCTACGGGGAGGTGGGACCCGCTGAGGAAAAGCGGGTCGAGGCCTGTCGGGATAGCAGTGAATGCTTATGCAATTCCCGCACCCCCGGCCATAGGTAGAGGTGGAACACCGCGGTGGTTTTAGCCCGTATGAGTCCGGCATGCCCCTCTGTTGCCCCCACGATGGATGAAGGCCATGAGGATTTCCACCGCGCCCCAAACAAAAAAAAGGGTCGACGTAGACCTGGCAAAGGGCAGCGCAGTACGGTTTTCATTGACATATACAACCATCAACCATGCGTCACTTGAATTAAAGTTGGAACATATAAAAATGGGCCTCTAGAAGTGTAAAGACTATAGAGGCGGGTACTCACGAGCACAAGTGACATTGCAGTCTTTCCCAGCAGTGCTAGTTTTACTGCACCAGTATTTGTCGTTGATCTGGAACAGGCCGTAATCTCTGGATCCATTTTTGTTCACTCTGCCCCTCTTATCTGTGTGCCTGCCGCTCTCGTTATCAATTAGACATACCCCTGTGGAAAATGATTGAGTTTTAAAAGGCTTGAAATATTATGCTACTAACAGTAGCCGTTAGTCCCGGCTGTCATTTGTAAATCTCTGGCAGTCGTTACGGGTAGTCAAAAGCTAGAACGTCTGAAAACCAGTATTAGTAAAGGGCGTATCGTATTACCCAGTTACTGGGTTGTGGAGATCAGATAGGCAGTCGATCCATTTAAAATACTGGTATTCAGCTGCATATGGTTATTAAACTGGCCGAATCTAACAACGTTGAAAAATGGCTAGGTAGATGACTAGTACAAAATTGCACATTGCTATAGAAAAAATTATACGTAGAGAAAACAGTTATGGCAAAAGTGGTTGCCTTGCCAATGTTAAAATTAAAACTGCAGATAATCACCTAACTAGGCTATACGACGGACATCATGTCTATAGTTTTATGGAGCTAATTGGTATCTTTAATTATTATCTAGTAGGTACAGAGGCCAGCACATCAAGCTACCCCAATCTGTCAAATTTCTTTTATAGATTTCAACTTTACCACAAAGGTATATAAGGTTCATATTCAATTGGGAAAATTTGACAGATTGGTGTAGGTTGATGTGCTGGCCTCTGTACGAAACTAGGAAAAAAAAACAAATAAAACCGGCCAAGTACCTACGTGTCGGACCACGCACAATGAAGGGTTCCGTAGTTGGAATGAATTTATCTCAAGAACAAACTTAACATTGTAGTTGAAAAACATGTTCTCCCATACATTCCAACTGAAAATGTAAGTTTGTACGCACAATATTGAGAGATTTACCATGTTGTTTCAAGATCATAGACTTCTTATTAATTTTCCTGTAATCTATAGGTAAGTATAGAACTATTTTCTGTATTTTTTCAAAATTTTAGGCTCTTTAGTTTCGGAGATAATGGGGGGGGGGGGGAATGGTAAATTTCCGTCTATTGTCTTAAATAACTTTAATACAATTTACTTTAAAATTATGAAAAAAATATATTTGAGATCCTCACCGTAAGCCCTTGATATGTCACACGGTACAGATTGCGTAACTTTTTTTTTAAATTGTCTATTTACCCCTCAAAAATGACTCCCATTTTCAAAACTCATTTATTTACGTTACACGTCTGTGTTTGGGTCACAGAGATTCATATGTGTACCAAATTTCAACCTAATCGGTCCATAAGATTCGGAGCAAATTGGCTGTGACAGACGGACAGACAGACACACGAGTGATCCTATAAGGGTTCCGTTTTTTTCTTTTGAGGTACGGAACCCTAAAAAGGAAAGAAGGTGGCTGGGACAGAATGGATGCGGTAGGCGGAGGACAGGGTGTTGTGGCGTAGCATGGGAGAAGCCAATAATTTCCAGCAGTGGACTGCGATAGGCTGAGTTGATAAAGGTAGGAAAGAGTACATTCATTTAGTTTTGTAGACTCCTACCCATTGAAGGAACGAGACACAATAGAAGTCTGGGGTCGTTAAGTGTCCCGAAGTGCTAAGACGATATAATAGCAATATTGCACTTGGTATCATTAGGTACTTTACTTATGAATTTATTTATTTCACCATTTATGCACACACATAAACTGATAAAAAGAAGGAACAGAAAATACGTACAAAGTTGATGCTTATATAAAGAAATCCCTTCCAGCATAATTATAGCTTAAGTATAGCTTTATTGGCAATTGGATTATAAAACTGGCAAAGTATAAACAAAGATATAGGTAATAATAAAAAAAAGCCAAGCCGGCTTCTATAGTTCAAATTTAACGTAACAAAATTCAAAGAAAATTAAGAAATAAATATAAAAAAATACTTACAATCCCTCATCTTATCTTCAGGGAAGCCTTGCCTCCTTAATTCACGTACCAGGTCACATTGTGTCGCGAAGTATTTCGCGTCACACAAGCAGATCGTCGCAAGCGCAACGAGAAATATCGTTAGCTTCTGCATGATTCCTTGTTCCGTACTACTTGTTCGCACGAACACTGGACCGTGTATGAGGAAGATTCAGCTAGCTGTATTTATATAAGATCTAGGTACGCTAAA
The DNA here is from genome assembly GCA_963669345.1 of Gortyna flavago. Taxonomy (NCBI): domain Eukaryota; kingdom Metazoa; phylum Arthropoda; class Insecta; order Lepidoptera; family Noctuidae; genus Gortyna; species Gortyna flavago. The sequence goes on from OY770129.1 coordinate 17,435,394, forward strand.
ATGTGAGGGTGTGTGCGTTGACTGGAACAGGGGATTCCTCTTTATCTGAATAAAAACAGACGGGGTCACGAATCATCTCGTTGCGAAGCCATTTTGTGTACCTACTTACTCAACATGTTTACACAGATGCAGATATCGAGGAAAAAAGCTTTTTTTCATGCAAGGTTACTGGAGAATAAATAAGAATCGTGTTGTTTTTTTTAACGAATGATAACAACACTATTTTGCGTTATCTTCTTTGAATGCAAAATAGGGTCCCATTAAAAAAGTTGAACAAACTTTTAGAAATCATTCAGACCACCAAAATAAGGCCGATGGTAAAAATCACTTTAATCAGTGTTTTTTTTGCTTGGATATCTTTGGTTAGACGTAGGTAGATACTGAGCGCTGTGTTAAAATTTGTCCATCTATTTTAATAGGACACTGTATAATATATCTCTTTATGAGAAATAATATCGACGGTAAAAAGGAAGTAGGGCATAAGCGACATTTTGGTCAAAAATGCGTGTCGGGGGCAAGGCAAATCAGGTGATCGAAATGTGTCATTTTCGTAAACGTAAATACCGCAACGTAAATAACGCAATGTACCTAACATAATTGTTCTTTTGTCCCACAGTCTGTTTTTTGAAGGTTTTAACTTTGTATCTTACCAATTTATCCAACATTTTTCATAACATTATTAAGTTGTAATTAAAAAGTCATCGACGAAAGGTCCCACAATCGTTAAATAAAAATTATCTTTAAGAGGCCTCTTACAAAAATGCGCGTAGATGCAAGATTTAGGTACCTACTCGATGAAATTGAATAGGTAGGTACTAATCGTTGGTTGGTATACTTAAATAGCAATTAATTGGTTAAGATAGTTCGTTTTCTCTTCTACAATAATGATATAGTGATTTTTTATTATTATTTGTCTATTTATTTAGAAATAATCGTTCTCCTGATGCATGTTTATTGTTTAGGCAAAATATCATGGAGAGCTAATTTGAGAACTCTTATTTTGCAGATTCTGTTGAATATAATACATCAAAACATTTTTTTTTGTATAACAAGTATCATATACTTTTATAATAATAGACTACATTTTTGTTCTAAAATATATGCCTTATAAACAAAGAAAAAATTACTGGACCTAGTTAAATTTTCTACTGGAAGCAAGTCTGAATATCTCCGAACTTCTCTATTCATCATTTTCACGTAGTATTTATACCAAAATACTCTTCAATAATTGCTTAAAAACAATATCAATAAAAAAAAAACAAGTATTGATACGTACTTTTATTTTTAAATAAATAAAATAAAAGTAATTCCATAGGTATTCCTTAATCCATGTATCTACGAGTGACAATTAATGAAGTGGTCATGCTTATGTCATGGCACAATTAGTGACCTAACTGGATTGTGGACTGCGACTTGACGTAGGTAGTTTTTGCAGAGAAAGGCAGCGCAACTAATGTTCACTGCTAGACATGGGCATTTCCTAAACAACGCCGCATAGACCGGTTCTGTGTTTCCCGCATCCAGCGGATTCCCTTAACATAACACACGACCTATGTATGTACAGTCAGCAAAAGAGATAAGTATGCAGGATCGTCGGATATAGTTGAAGTTTAGTAAGAAACCGATGGATGTTGTCGACTGAAATTTAATTTGATAAATGAGCTGTTTGTTTTCTATTAATAAAAATTAATCTTATTCGATAATATCCATCGGTTTCTTACTAAACTTCAACTATAACTGACGATCTTGCATACCTATCTCTTTTGTTGGCTGAACACCCGTACCCTAATGCATAATTAACACACTATTACTCAATCTTATTCATTTTGAAGAATATTGGTAATCCATTGCTTCATATGTTCGAAAGATGTGTCTGCTCAACAACGTAAATAACGTAATGAATGTTGTTGAACTGTCAAAATGAAACCCATTGCTACTGATAGTGTGTCTACGCAATTACCGCGCATGCGCATCGTTCATTTTGCGTGTAGATGTAAGTAGGTACCTACTCAATTGTCATGCCATGTCTCCTTTGACCCATCAACGATACCATATGCCCCTGACTTTGATAAGGGAAAAAGAAGCATAATTCAGTAATACCTATGCCCAAGTCCCAATATTTATTTATTTATTAGGCTTTGCAACAATGAGTGGGTACACTATTACTTTATAAATTTGTACAGACGCCAGCGCATCAAGCTACTACAATCTGTCAAATATCTTTAATAGATTTTCAACTTTATCGCCAAAGGATAAGTTTCAAGGTTGATTGGGAAAGTTTGACAGTTTTGAGTAGCTTGCTGTGCTGGCGTCTGTACATTGCAAACTTAAGTCTAAGTGCCTATATCTGGAACTGCAATACAGTACCTTTAAATTTAATTGCCATATAAACGATTTTCCGGTCTGATCACCCGACCTGTTTGTATTATGCAAGGTAGTCTATTTACTGTTATCATTTCCACATTGTATTGTTTATTTTGCAATAAACTAGGTAGATATTTATTCCAAAGTCACCAAACGATAAGGCTGAACTGATTGATCGCAGTTAATAAATATCGCAATGAAATTATATTATAGATAGGTAACTAATAAGCATTTTGTAAATTAATTGCATACGATAAGGTTTTTATTCTGCATCAGCAAAATGCATTACATTTGCCAACCAAGTAGGTACTTACTTCTGGAACATCCGACTTTGTTTGCAAGATTATGATATTTCAGCCGTAATGAGCCACCCGTTCTCCATGAGCTATTTTTTTACATAACATATAAAAAGAGCTCAAGCAGTGTTAGAGATTGATGGTCAGTCAGCAGACAGCCGGTCAGGAACAGTGGTGGCCCAGTGGCAACTTACGAGTTGTAGGTCGTGGGTTCGAACCCAGACAGGTGCTTTATTTTGTGTAAATAACTTCATCACCACTGCTGTTATAACGGTGAAGGTAAACATATCGTGAGGAAACCGGCATGTGCTAGAACAAAAAATTCGAAGACATGTGACATTTACCAATCCGCTGCGCTCCGCCGTGATGTCAAAAAAATCAGGTAAAAAAAATTGATAAAACATTGCAATTTTTTTTGTATCGCGATAAATTCATTGAATCGTGTATTCCTTTTACGTGATACTAGACCAAAGAGTTAAAAAACATAACTTTACTAAAATGTTAAATCCCTATTCCACATACTTAACAAGTTACACGAAATAGAAAAAACTCTTTTTTTGCTGCGTGGTAATATTAACACCACAAAAAACTTTTTTACAAAAAAAAACAACCGACTTCCAAAAAAAAATACAAAGTGATAAATAACTTTTATTTCGGAAGTCGGTGTCGTTGATTATGTATTTTCGTTTATTGACACCGACTTCCGAAATAAAAGTTATTTATCACTTTGTAGCTTTTTTTTGGAAGTCGGTTGTTGTTTTTGTAAAAATGTTTTTATTTTTCAGTTTTTAGTGAGAGAGTTTGTAATTTATCTTAGTTACAATAGCCTAACGTCAATTGCTCATCACCTTTTACAAAATATTGCTTTTCCCGATGCTGGGACGTTAATTGTTGAGGAGTTCTCCTGGTAAGAACCTGGAGAACTCCACTCCACCACCACACGTAATGTGACGAACATAAATTGTTTAGCAACCATATTAAAGTAATCGAATCGCAACCCGTGAAATATTTATCATTGATTAGTTCCGATGGCCATCTGTGGTCTTCAGCATCAGCTCCACTTTACCAAATGATGATTTCCGAGAGCAAATGCTCAAGTTACTCTTAAAAATATCCAAATCGCTACAGGTTTGCCAATGTAATTTGAGGGTTCCCTCGATTTCCATGGGATCCTCTCATCAGATTCCAACTTGCTGACAATGGGACCACCTTGGGGGTATACCCTTTCAAACAAATAAATAATTTTCAAAATCAATCCACAATTGACGGAGAAATCGGTGAACATACAAAAAAAAAACATACATAAAGTCGAACATATAACCTCCTCCTTTTTGGATGTCGGTTAAAAATAGACGAGCAACAATTAATTTTCCTTATTTTGGGTAGTCAGTGACTGAAGTAAATATTATTCAAACGTTGCGGTTTATGCAACTTTGATAACAGTGTTATTAATATTATTAAATTAAATTAATTAGCTTATTATTAGCACAAAATATAATGTTTTCGTCAACATTTTAATTGATTGTTATGTGTTGTTTTCAGGTAACTAATTATATTTAGGCAGCTAAATAAAATAATGTACCTATGTGTTTGCTAAATAAAGTCAGTCATTAGATATTCAAAGACGTTACCTATAATAAATGATTTTATTTCTGCAAGTAGATTTGTACAAACACTTTTACACGTCAATTCTATTTTTTAAACTAGATGATTTCCTATCTGACTATTCTGAGAAGAAAGGCCAGACAAACACAGAGGTCCACAGTCTCTTTTAAAGTGCAGACATAATCTTGGCAGATCATGTAAAGACCATGTAGATTTGTGTTTGAAATGGTCTTTTGAGGATAGAACCGCACAGTTTGAGTGGTGCTATAAATATTTAGCACAGTATCTAAGTCAAGCACCTAGCCACTTAAGTATGACCAATCGAGTTGTAGAATTGGTTACAAGGATCGTGATCTTCAAATTAATAATGTCTGCCTCCTATTGAAGCGTACGGGGACGCCCCTTTTTTTTTTTTTTTTTAAGGATGGGAAATCATCCAATGACCCCTCCCGCTCTGGGTGGAGCGGAAGGGAGTGTCAGACTCTTACTGACTAAAACCCATCCGTGTTCCTTCCTTAGCCCTTTATGTTCCGGGGCAGCGGTAACCCTTTCGGACAATCCCGCTGCCCCGGCAGGCTTCGGCCCTAACGGGCCCCTCCGTGTCTGCTGACAGCTCTTTGAGGCGCGCGTGGAACACATACGCGCCGTCCGGCACGGGCCTGGTCCTGATCGGACGGCGAGCTACCCATTACTCGCCGTCCGCAGGCCCGCGCCTACGGTGGCCGGGAGTCGTCACGCGGCTCCCGACGCCCGGGGCGTCTACCGCGGCGGCTGGGACGGGCGGCCCTCTCGGCTCTCTCCCTCGCCCATCCCGCCACCTCCTTCGCTAGCATGACTGCTTCGCAGAAGGAGGTGACTGCCTCCCACTCCCTCTCGCTCCGGACCATGGTTTGAACCAGGGCCGGGCGCGAGAGGTCGCCGCTGCTGCCGATCGCCTCTACGAGGAACGGGGACGCCCCTTCGACATTGAGTATGACAAAAAATTCGGTCAAGTGCGTGGCGGTCCGCGCGCTCGGGTTACGTAGGTAGTCATTGCGGCTCAAAGGCGTAGTTAGATATCAGGGTGTCTAAGGTCTACTCAAATGTATGTTTCAAATTGTTGTTATTTCAAGTTAAACAAATATTAACTTTATTTTAGTGGTTAAATTTATAAAATGTTTGAAGTTGTAGCGTAAACTGAACTTTATTGTTTTCCAAATACTCATATTTGGAAAATAAATCGCGAACGGTGTAGAGTCTACAGGTGTCTAAAGTCTAGGCAGGTACTACCCTAGACTATTATGCATTTAAAATTCAGTTATTTTATCTGTTTGTTGAAGTCTTTCTGCACCTATTATGGATTCAAGTATATTATTAGTTGGTCTACTGGAGGGGCCCGTGGCTAAATAATAACAGCCGCACAGGTCGATCCATCAGGTTAAGCTACGCTTGCCGCGGTTGGTCTGTGGATGGGTGACCATCTTTACAGATCGAGACCCCTCCGTGCCTCGGAAAGCACGTTAAGCCGTTGGTCCCGGCTGTCATTCGTGGATCTTTGACAGTCGTTACGGGTAGTCAGAAGCCCGAATCTCTGACAACCAGTCTTACCAAGGGGTATCGCATTATCCAGTAACTGGGTTGTGGAGGTCAGATAGGCAGTCGCTCCATGTAAAATACTGGTATTCAGCTGCATCCGGTTAGACTGGAAGCCGACGCCAACATAGTTGGGAAAAGGCTAGGCAAATGATGATATTAGTTGGTCTACTATTAGTTGTTAATTAGTAGAGCGAACTCAGCGAACCTTGTATTTTTCAGTTAGGTATTTAAAATTATGAGTACTTTGCAGATATAAAGTGTTCTGCAATCGAAAGAAACCATGAGCGAACTTTTGCTGCAATTTCAGCCATACAGAGCATCTATTAGAAAGGTCTGGGCAACAGGGGGCCTACCACCATCGTACTGGACCCAAATGTATGGGACAGCCGATAATTTTTTTGTGATTACTATGTTGGTCCCATGAAGAAAGTTGTTCAGTTTGATAGTCTGTATGACACCCTCAAATATGACACCTTTCTGATATATGCTGTATACATGGGTACCGTAGTTTATATGCTGGTTAAAATAATATACTTAACCAATAAACACCTTCCTGTCTGCGAGTAAACTACGGAACCCTAAAAAAAGACAATGAAAGCCAACACAGTCTGTCTGTGTTGATTAGTCATACATAATAATATGATGTTTTTGGATAATGTCATTCAAGTAACGTACCTACCAACCTGCTGTGTTTTCCTGCTATGCGGTCTTGTAGCGAGGTACTTTTATCACGAGGTTTTAAGATTAGAGTTCCGTATTAACTATTTTTTTTTTTCTGGTTTGAATAACAAGTCAATGACCTACCTGATATCGCGTGGCCATATGGACAGAGCATCGTAGGTTCGGTGCCATCTCAGAGACAAAGCTGAAATATCTCACGTGATATATTGCTATATTTCATGGAATGCTGAAAAGTATTTTATCGAATCATTTTGTTTGTATTTGGATTATTTTTAAAAGTAACAGTGTTAACTTTGTAGCTGACAGTACCAAACGTAGGTACCTATATCATAACGTACCCTGACTACTAAGGTCGTTGTAGTGTGGAGAAGATGCGTCACATGCGCCGAGGAATCCCCGTTCTTATTAAACAACAAAGTGTGAATGTGAAGTCGACAGAAATTGATTATCACTAGTATGATTGCTGTTAGAGACCACATACATTAGGCATAGACTTATAAAAAAAGATCTACTCCGCGCCACGCATAGGTATCGAAAGTGAAGCACAGTTCACAGACAGTGCACAGATCACAGTTCTAACCTAACCTAACCCATTTGGTCGACGTGCCCTGGCTTAGTTACTGTGACCAATTCGGCTTGCGCGTGATTGGTTACAGACTTCCAACCTAAATTGTAATTGAATATCATTCAGGCCGTTAGTTGAACGGCCGCCGTTTAGTTTAAAGGCTAGGTTGGCTGCGATATGTATATTTCAATGGGTTCCTGGATAGTTTGAAAACACAATTGGATCCGGTAGGTGGCGCTGCTGCGGTTATGTCACCAAATACACGAAAAATTCAATTGTCAATTTCACGCAGACGAAGTCGCGAGGAGAAGCTATAGTGTTAATTATAAAATGATAAGAGAAAAACTAGTGTGAATGGATCTTAAATATACTGTGCTGAGATAAATACCTAAACTAGTTTTTATATACACAACCGTCCTTTTAATATATTCTGGGTACCTACACGATCTTCAGTTTTACTTCTATATATATATTGTGCGGTTGCTTGTGACATATTTAAGGTTATCTTAAAAATTTAAAATGAAACAGTTATTTTTCTGTTTATTAGTGTTAGTGGCTCATTGTTTGTTTTGTGAAGCTAAATATTTTGAGACACATTGTGATTTAGTACATGAACTGAGGAAGCAACAATTTCCTGAAGAGAAGATGGGAGATTGTAAGTTGAAATTGTTTATTGAAATAATTGATTTACATAAATATTTACATATTTTAACTCGTCAAAATGTAGGGAAGAGCTGATTTTTTTTCGCGACCGATTTCGTTCATTTTTTTAAACATATCGTTAGAAAAGGCGATAGCAAGTCCTATGTGGTATAATTTATTGCAAAATTATATGATGTACTTTCCATACTGTTTATGTAGGTTGGTACCGCTAGTCAGAAAAACTACATATTACACATATATATACCTAATTAGGTATAATCAAAGATTCGATTATAAAAACGTCTTGTTCTCATAATGATTATTTACCCATAATTTTTTTACGCATTGGGATTTTCTTTTTGTATTTTCTCTGCACAGAACGTAACGCCTGTAGTTCTCGAAGGGTTAAGCAGAGGTGTACCTATAGTACTAGACGCCAACACATAAAGCTACTACAATCTGCCTCTTTAATAGATTTTCAACTTTATAGCTAAAGCATTAGGTTCAAAGTTGATTGGGAGACAGTTTCGGATAGCTTGATGTGCTGGCGTCTGTACCTACATTTCGCCAGTAATTTTTGATTTTACATTAAACTTTACAGGGGTATGCCTCATAGACAGTGAGAGTTCTCGCCACACTGACGTCGTGGCTAAACCCAACAAGAATGGTTCGCGGGACCACGGCCTGTTCCAGATCAATGACAACCTCTGGTGCAGTAACACAACAGTGCCCGGGAAAGGATGCCACGTCACTTGTGCTGGTAAGTTTGTAGCGGTATCTACATCTTGTCATACTGACGTCACGCAAAAATCCTGCATCTCGCAGGCAGAGTTTGCCGCGCTACTAGCTTAGATACAACGGCCCGACATGAATCATCGGGCAGTTGCCCGCCAGACACAACACCCGTTTGGTCGGAGGATCCTCCCTTTTCTATAGAGTATGAGTGAACTTTACACCCTGTTCCTCATACCTCTATTTGTTTAAGAATACACATATACCGACATAATGCAACTCGCCAGTTTCCCTGAATTGTTTTTTAGAAATGTACCTATATCTATTCCACATTTCGCCAGTTATGCTTAAGTCCCACGTAATAGGGGGCGAACCTATTGCCAACAGCCGGGCATATATTCAGACTCTAGGCTGCTACTGAGAAATTCCGGAAAAACGTAATAACACTGCTTGACCTGGGAATCGAACTCAGGACCTCGATCATGCTCATCAGTAGCGTTTGCGACTACTAGACCGAGTGGCAGTTGACCATCTAATGGCAGAATGTTTGTAGGGACAGTTAGGAGAAGATCTTTTAATGTTTTTTGTACATAAGTGAAATCAAATGTTTTTTGGGATGCCTGAAGAAGCCTCCTCGTGTAGTGCAGTTTGTTCCGCCAGTTACTCAACTGAACCGAGCGCTCGGCGCATCCTGGACAATAACCCCTATACCTTATTTGACTGGCCAATTCTTACCTTGCGGTGGTTGGGCTAAAGCCCGCCTGGTTTGCGACCGGGCCCACCGGAGTCCGGCGTCAAGCATCCTGCTGTGTTTCGTCGATGCGTGGGAGTTAGGTACAGTGCCTTAGGCATCTCCTGGGCACGTTCAATCATAGACGTAATCCATCGCTTTACATCAGTCGTGATCGAGGTCAAGAGCGGGCCCATTCTGCAATAAAAAAAAAAATACTTTCCAAGTTCAGACTCATACCCACAGAGTAATTAGTTCATCTAAGTGCCTTATTTTTTCTTCTCCAAGAATCTGATATTCTGTTTTTAACTTAGCTTGCTTGCTTGTGTTTAGCTGAATTTTTTCCCCCTTATCCTAGAGTACATCGTAAGGATCGACCCCAATCTTATTACAATATAGCCTTGTAATTCGACTAATACTAAGAATGGCTTATTAGTCGTTTCGCACGAATTTACTCGCCCCAACCCAAACGGGCGAAGCGTCACTTTTTTAATTAATATTATTTTTTCTATTGAGGACTAGCACGAATTGGCACATTTTGAATTTGATGTTATGATGTTAATTTTATTATTTGCCAATTTTATCCAATTCATGAAAACAAAAAACAAAAAAAAATCTTGCAAAAATTATATTATTATTTAATAAAGTGTCGATTTGCCCGTTTCGGGCAAGTAAATTCGTCCAAATCGACTAATAAGCTCTAAGGATGTATCCAAATAGCCCGTTCCTTTCACTGTCTATAAAGACGAATTATGAGATTGGTGAGTCTTATCTTGATCCACGCGGGAACTCGCAGTGCTTAGCGGACCGAAAAACCAAAATAAGCTGCCTGTCCTCCTGTTCCTTGGAACCAACGATTAGATTACACTTCAATTAATCTCTTTTCAGATTTGGTGACTGACGATATCACACAGGCGTCGATTTGCGCGAAGAAAATCTTCAGGCGTCAAGGGTTCCTCGCTTGGCATGGATGGGAGAAACGCTGCCAACTGACATTACCTGATATTAGTGACTGCTAGTTTAAGTTAAGAGTTAAGACTATCTCATGTCTATCTAACGCAATGTTTTTAACACAATGCATATGTATAGCCTTCATCATGTGTGATTTTTCGTCATTAATTAAATAAGTAGGTACCTACTTATTTAAGTTTCGTTCGATATACTTGCTTTTTTCTTTTTTATAGAGCATAAAAATTGGACCATGGAAACTTAACCTAAAAAGTCAATAAGTAAACCATTAACTGACTCAGCAGTAAATTAGTAGAACTAAGACTGAAAACAGGGACATCTCCGTTAAGTGGTTAGCTTCGAAACCGCTAAGCTTAGTAGGGACAGTTATTAAACTATTAATCTAACTAAATGGATGGCATTGTCAGACCGACACGCTACAGTGAACGCAGAACACACAGAAGACCTTCTGCGAATAGTGATTAATTATTCAAAATCCATTCGAAAATCCTGATGTTTCTATTTTAGTTATTCGGGGTGTAATTGGTTTCACGTTATTTCCATTACGCTACATCCAGTTAATAAGTAGAATTGAAATGCTCCAATTACTAACAAAGTTGATTGGACTCCCAAAGTCCCTTGTGGGTGGTAAACAGAACCTTGAAACCTGTGAAAATGGGTGATATGACCACCCTTAAAGATGCTGACTGACACGAAGTTATAAAAAAAAGTACCTACCAACATCGTCAGCATATTGACAGCCAATACTCGCAGAATAACACGAATATTAAAGAAAGTAATTTGGCAACTGCCAGCAATCAAAATTAAAAAAGAAATAAAATTAAAATGGCGGTCGTAGCTCCACGCATGCGCGTGCCATCGACTCGTGTGGCCGTAGCACTGGCTGACGGCAGTTCGTCGTTCGCTTCGCGTTGTGATGTTCGCGCTCGAATGGGAGGCGCGGGATGGACGCGCGGCGAAGCGCGCGTTGCAGATGACTCGGACTTTGAAGCACTGAAAAAGCTACTCGCCTCCGAAATAGGCTGGACCCTGGAGTACGAGAAGGAAGGCGTGAAAGTGTGGGCCGAGGATGCGGCTCACGGCGCGCTTAGAACTGTCAAGGTGTGTTGTTGTATTCTAAGTTGAAAACAAATAGTAAATTACTGTTTCTATGGGGATTAGATACAACCTATGATTGTATACGGCGATACCGGTTTGTAATTTGTGCTTACCTATAGCAATAAAACATAAAATATGATTAGGTAGGTAGGTATATACCTGTGCCCGGCTGCCCGTAGAGCATCTGCGTTGACAACTTTTTACTTTGTGATCACTTTAATAATATTCCGACAAACTCCAGACATTCCTTTTGCAGATTTATTAGCATAATCAGAAAATTTTTGGCAACTGTTTCAGCAATTCTTAGTCTTAGATATCTGTTGCGAAAATATAAGAAAATAAAATTTCCACAATTTGAACATGCAATGCGGACGTTTCCGAGATATTGAGTCTTACATCTGCGGTTTACACAGAATAACACGCCGAAGCAATTATTACAGGCAAGGTTTACGTAGTTACTCTATTTTCTCATGAACTCCATAAGACGCAAGGCTTTTTTACTGTTCTTCGTCTCCTCTTGAATACCTTCTTTGGGTGTTCTCATTTAGACCATTCTTAGGTTTCTCGTTTTCAATCGTTAATCTATGTTCTCTTTTATTCTTATTCACTCCTTTGTTGTGGTTGGCCATTTATTCTTCAACAAATCCTGAAGCTTAGACCCGAGGCCTATTTAATAAAACCGACAGGCGACAACCAGACAATTTTCTAAGTTTTTTCATATAGTTTTCTGCTTGATTAAACACCACCTGTCGTGAGTAGAGTCTATCAACAGTTATATTAAATAGGTGGTCTGAACCATTAATTACTGTATCAGAAGTTACTTACGAGCGTGTTTCGTTTGCTAATCTAATATGGTAACTAATTTCAACATTCTGGCCAGATTGTCCTTTAGCTTTGAGTTTACGTTACTTGTTGGTTTAGGTCGGATTTGGCAATTAAGACTATGATCGTTTATGTTTGTGATGAAGAATATGTTTTGTGTTTTAGGACTTGCAGAACTATTGGCTGTTTTTGGATGTATGTATACTATGTAAACGGTATAAAACTCGAAGTCATTAGTCTAGTTTTAATAAATGATGAGTCTTATCCGTGTGGTGCCGGACGTGAAGAATAGCATCATATTTTTTTTTCCCTGGTGTTGTAAAAGGCGACTAAGGTAAGGGACTAATTGGAGAATTTTTGGGATGCATGAAGAAGCCTCCTCGTGTAGCGCAGTTTGTTCCGCCAGTTACTCAACTGAACTGAACGCCTCGGCGCATCCTGGACAGTCACACCCAACACCTTATTTGACTGGCCAATTCTTCCCTTGCGGTAGTAGGGCTAAAGCCCGCCTGTTTTGCGACCACCCTCCCGCCGGAGTTTGGCGTCAAGCGGCCTGCTGTGTTTCGGCGATGCGTGGGAGTTCCAGTGCCTTAGACATCTTCTGTGCACCCTCGTTCCATCATAGACTTTATCCATCGATTTCCATCAGGCGTGATCGAGGTCAAGATCGGGCCCATTCAGCAATAAAAAAAGAATAGTCAGCCACTTTCTCTAAGTATTAACACCATACTGCGATCGCCAATCCGCCCGCCAAGCGTGGCGATTATGACCCCTCCTCTCAGTTCGGGGCTGGCCTATGTCCAGCTGTGGACGTTGTGAGTCTAAATTAGGTGAAATATACAAATATCAGCGATGATTCGTCTTTTTATCCGACTTCCAAAAAGGAGGAGGTTATATGTTCGACTTTTTTTTTTTTTTGTTAGCCTATATTGTGTCCCACTGCTGGGCAAAGGCCTCCCCTTTTTTCTTCCAAACCTCCCTGTCTTGTGCGATCTCTGGCCATGTTGGCCCTGCAAATGATATTAGATCGTCACACCACCTTCGCCTTGATCTACCTCGACGGCGATGTCCTGCCTCAGGCGTCCAGTGAGTGACGATCTTTGCCCATCTCTCCGGGTGCATTCGTGAGACATGTCCGGCCCACTCCCACTTCAGCCTGGCTGTTTTTTCTCCCACGTCCGCTATTTGAGTTATAGAGCGCAGCGTGGTGTTTCTAATTCGATCTGTACGCTTAACACCTAATATGCTGCGCTCCATTGCCCGTTGACAAATCTTGAGTTTGGACTTCTGTTGTTCAGTAAGTGACCAACTTTGTGCACCGTAGGTTAGGACGGGCAGGATGCACATGTCGATGAGTTTCCTTTTTAATGATATAGGAAGACTGCCTTTCATGTGTTCTTTAAGGGCCCAATAGGACTTCCAAGCATTTTGGACTCGTCTTTCGACTTCCTTATCTTGTCTGTTCTTGAAAGACACTATCTGGCCCAAGTATGTGTACTCATCGAAATATTGTAACCCATGCCCGTCTACCTCGACCCTACGTTTCGTGCTGTTGGTCATGACCTGTGTCTTGGATCTGTTCATTGAAAGGCCAACCTCAAGACTTGCCGTGCTCAGATCTTGCAGCATTTCCTCAAGTTCTAAAGGTGATGTGGAGAATAATACTATGTCATCTGCAAAGCGTTCGACTTTATGTATGTTTTTTTTTAATGTAAGTAAATTCACCGATTTCTCCGTCAAAATTGAGGACCTATTTTAATAGTTATTTTTTTGTTTGAAAGGGTACTCTCGAGGTGGTCCCATTGTCATCAAATTGGAATCTGATGAGAGGATCTCATGGAAATCGAGGGAAACTCTCAAATTTTAAAGGCAAAGCTATAGCGATTTGGGTATTTTTTTAAAGTAACTTGACCATTTGCTCTCGGAAATCATCATTTGGTATAGTGGAGCTGCTGATGAAGACCACAGATGGCCATCGGAAGTACTCAATGATAAATATTTCACGGGTTGCGATTCGATTACTTTAATATGGTTGCTATGTAATAATTTATGCTCGTCACAATGCGTATGGTGAGTGGTTGTTAACGTCCCAGTATCGGGAAAAACAACATTTTGTAACATGTGATGAGCAGTTGACATTAGGGTTTGAAAGGGTTGCTCTCGAGGTGGTTTTTTGTGGGGTAGGTACATACAACAAAAAAGTAAAAAATTAAAACTTTGTTCCAAAAAAGAAAACAACAGACATCCAAAAAAAAACCACTACAAAGTGAAAAATTACTTTAATTTCAGAAGTCGGTGTTTTTAAACGAAAATGCGGAACCAACGACACCGGCTTCCGAAATTTAAGTTATTTTTCACTTTGTAGTGTTTTTTTTTTTTGTAAAATGGTTTTTTTCATTAAGTCCCATGCTCGTTGTTTTACAATGCAATAGATAACATTATAGAGGGAAATTAGATAAGTGTTTGTAACGTGCAATAATGCAAATAGGTGAAAAGGTGGGATGTATGACGCACCAGCTATTTTAATAAAGACTTTATTTTTATTGATGCTGACTTATGTGCACTTAGCTTCGCTGCCTTTATAGCCCTGTCAAACTCAAACTCAAAGCATTTATTTCAATCAAACCAATTGCAGGAACTTTTCATTTGTCAAGGAGTCAGTCAGGGTAAGTCAGAAAGATGATGCTAGTTGCCCGTTTCAAAGCGTAGTAGGTTCCAATTGGAAAGAACGGGCAAGGAACTCCATGGACACTTTGGAATAAAGTCATGAGTCATCGGCTGTTAAGCCGGTCTGAGTTTGTATCGGCCATTTTTCTCAGAGTAGTCAGATAGGAAACGCCGACCTCATCTAGTTTTTAGAATAGAATAGAATACTCTTTAATATGTATACCATATAAATTACAGACATAAAAATATAGAAACAAAAAAAATATAGAAAATATGATTGACGTGTAAAAGTGTTTGTGTACAAACCTACTTAAAGAAATAAAATCATTTATCATTTAAGCAAGTTGCTTGCTTTCACTCTACCATGTACCCTAAGTCTTTCTTCAAGAGTAGGAGTGATTAATCACCCTGTCTGTACAAAACTCCTGAATAGATTTCGCAATTAATTCTCTATCTGTCTACCTATATCTGTACTAATAATAAAGCTGAAGAGTTTGTTTACCAGTCAGATTTGTAAAATCTTTTTGCTTTTGATAGCCCAAATGAGGAAGGCTAACATCACGCTCAGGAGCCGATCAAAAACAGAAAAAGTCAGAAAGAACGCTGAGCAAAAACGAAATAACAGTGCGGGCAGGCGATGCGATGCGATGCAACAGGGTGGGTCGGGTGAAGAAGAAATTTCACGCAGACGAAGTTGCATACAGAAGAGAAGCTAGAAGCAAGTGAGAGATTAATCACTGCTTATATCATTTATTTTATTCAGTTACAACCCAAAATTCACACAGAAGTCAGAAAGTAAAAACTTCGCGATGCCAAAATGATAGAGACAGGCGACAGATTTTCTAGGTAGATAAGTAATTACCTACTTCAAATTTAATTAACCATAATTGTCTTCTAAAATATATTTATACTATATGTACAAGTGTTTAAAAAAAAAAAGGAAAACAAAAAGGCAGGAGCTCATTGGGCATCAAAAAATTCGTCCGCATCGCTGTCAATGGGATAAGTGCCCAAAAGGCTGGCAGCATTGCCACGTTGAATGGCAATGCTTATTCTTTGGGCTAAAAATAGGCCAGCCCTCTGGTCACGCGTAGAGTCAACCAACCGCTTGGCGATTTCCCGAAATATTCGGTGAGCACCCGGACCCCAAGGCCCTAGTGTTTCAACCCCAAACGGCTCAAACATATAGCACCCAATAAGGTTGTTATATTTGCGCCGTTTGAGGTATTCTGCTCCTGCAGCAGCCGCCCCAGCACAGCCCACCGTGCTAGGAAGATGGGATGGCGCGAGGGTGTCGACACAGGTTGCATCCCACACCAAAGGCCTACCTACTTATACTGTTCCCGCCACACGCATGCTCATAATTCATGGGATTTTTCACCCCCTAAAGTAGGTATGTTGGTTTGGGGAGGCCTATGTCCAGCAGTGGACGTCTTTCGGCTGAAATGATGACGATGATGAAAGTGTCTACTGTATCCCATCTTTGTCACACATCTCGTTCCCAAAATCACTTGGATACAAAGCAGCGTGGCTTTATACATAATCAGCTTATAATGTTCCCACTGCTGGGCCACAGGCCTCGTCTCTGTGAGAGGGAGCCTTTATGCCTGCTCGTAAACCTCCACGTTTTGTGGCTGTCTACTGCGGCATAAAGTATCGTAATTTTACACCCTATTTTATAGCTTATGGCCACAATACCTAGTTTATTGCCTCTTGGCATAACCGTTTGTTATTGTAGTTCTATCGGATAGAAGTGATTCTGGGCGAGCTTTATACGATCAATATCGGTTTACTTTCAACGGTACAGAGGCCCGTAACATAATCAGCCTATAATGTTCCCACTGCTGGGACACAGGCCTACTCTCTGTGAGAGGGAGTGTGCTGTAATCCACCACGCGGGCCCAGTGCAGGTTGGTAAATGTCAGCATGTCTTCGAATTTTTGTTTGTAGGATATGCCAGTTTCCTCACGATGGTTTCCTGTTAACGTAAAGTCAAATGGTTTTTTAATTGAAATTTTGGTTTAAAAGTTTGCGTCAAACTCAATTAGTATCACCCGCAGATATGAATAAAGACTTAAAACTATGTAAATTTATACGAAACGAAATCGTCCGAATGTATGTAAGGTTTGCGCGACCGTGTCATGTCACTCACACCTGTTACTGTCTCAAGAGGTGGGTATAGACTAGAGTATTTACTTTACATTTTATCGAGCAAAGGCACGAGCGGTACCTGTAGGTCCGACATTTCAACGATGAACGCAAGGTATAAAGAAATGTAACAGGTGCAATGTTACAAATGCTCACTCGCCGTGAGCATTACGTTGAACGCGGTGTCGAGCATTTGCAGAAACGTTACGTTACATGGAAATGCTTTTGGAAACTGAGCTTTTGACTGTATTGTACCATACTTAAGACGTAACATTACATGGAAATGCTAGAGAAAATGCTCTAGTGTATACTCGCCTTATAGAGCTTGGTAGAAGTGTAAGTAGTAGATTGATTGATTACTTAAAGTATTTTTAAGTTTTCTGTTTTAGAAAAAAGACATTCTCCAGCATTTAGCTTCAGGGCTTCTTTTTATTGTCCTATTTTTATCACAATTCTTTCCCATCACGTTATTTAAATAGCTGTCCCTTTTCCCCGTCTACAATGGCTTTCTCAAACAGAAAAACACAATCAATTTTGCACGATATAAAGGTATTTTACCTACAGAACAGTCGTGCCAACGATCAATAGAACGATGATTAAAAAACATAAGCTTTATAACATCGATAAACCATTATTTTTTCATTAAAACATCGGTTCACAGAAGCAATATAATCAATGCTAACATTAGATACTTAGTCAGCACAATAATATGTTTCATAAAACGTAGGTAATATACCTACATAAGAAAGATTGTGCGTTAACCCCTCGGGTTTTACAAAATAGAGGGCAGATTTTTTTATTATTCGACCTTTCTTTTTAGTTACAGATCACTAGTCAAGTAGTCAAAGAGCTGAAAGGGTTGGGAAGAAAGCTGGTTTTAGGGATACGTACAGCAATAATAGTGCAAGTCATACCTGTTTACATAAGTTAAATAAATAAGGAAGTAGACCATTAAAGAACTCTGTAAACGGGACCAACATGTCAGTTATGAATAATGGTTTTTTCACTACTTACTCATGTTCTAAAAGTTCGTCTAAGTTATGTTGTGCGTAGGCGACATAAAGTCGCTTTTTATGCTCTAGTGCATATAAAGTTTTTTTTTCTAAGACTAAGATAACAGCCACACGCACAATAAAACGTCGCAGATTAAAGTCGTTATTTTATTTAGTTTGCTTTAATTTACATCACTTCCGTGTTTTCTGTCGTTAATATAATAAAACTAGATAAAATAGTTGTCATTTATTGTTTAAAAACGCAAAGAAACGTTTTTATGACTTGGCAGTATGAGGTAATCACGTCGAATGTCAGTCCTGTAGAAAATAAAATCTTTTAAAAAGTTTCGTGGCGGGAATTAGCTATTCTCTTAAATTTTGCAACATTTATGAACAGTGAAAATACATAACTTTATGCCTGTTTCATTTTCTCGCAATCGAAGTGAAAAGCAGAGTGCATAACTTGGGCATAAACGAGCCGTTGTACCCCGAGACGTTTATATCCATCCGAGCCGCATTCGAGGGTGGATAGTTAAGTCGAGGGGTGAAAATGGCTTCTTTTATGCACTAGTTGTACAATCTACTATTTTTCTTTCTACGTCGTCGTCCATTCAAAGACTGCCGTACCATATCTAATTTGACAAATCTAGAAACCTTGTGAGCAGTGGTGGCCCAGTGGTAACGGCCATGACTTCCGAATTGTAGGTCGTAGGTTCCAACTTAGATAGGCGCTTTACTTAGTGTAAATTATTTCATCACCATTGCTCTCAAAACGGTGAACGAAAACATCGCTAGGAAACCGGCATGTCCTAGAACCAACAATTATAGACATGTGACATCTACCAACCCGCACTGGGCCCGCGTGGTGGATTACAGCCCACTTCCTCTCACAGAGAGGAGGCCTGTGTCCCAGTAGTGGGAACATTATAGCCTTATGCTAAACAAGCATTCACATTCCTACAGGATGCTGTTTAAAGTTTTTTAGTGTTTCTTCTCTTTCAAGCATCATTCATATCATAACATTTATTTTAAACTGCAAGCTTTTCTCTAAAATATTTGTAGTAGTCGGAGATTCCGGGCATAATTCGCGATTCAGACAACTTCTCGAACTAGTGCCGAACAGTTACAATAACGTGGGTATATATAATAACGTGGGTGGTAATATTTTGTCATAAATATACGACCCTGGCGAAATGGATCCGAAAATATTTGTCGGATTAATCCGACGTAAGCGTTTAAAAAGTTAAGTAGGTTCCGTTTTCGGTAGTTTTTTGATCATAATCCGATTAACCGAAAAGGCACACACACACACACACAGCACAGCATTTAAAGCAGACTTTTTAATACTTTTTAA
This sequence comes from Gortyna flavago, assembly GCA_963669345.1. NCBI lineage: Eukaryota > Metazoa > Arthropoda > Insecta > Lepidoptera > Noctuidae > Gortyna > Gortyna flavago. The sequence goes on from OY770129.1 coordinate 17,454,634, forward strand.
TCCACACAATACTAAAATCACAAAATCATATTTTTCCCCAAACGTTTTCATTAAAAAAGCACGGCCATAAAATCACAATTCTTTTCAGAGGACGCTCCCATTTTTATACGGAAACGTTCATTTATCACACTTTGTGATACATGGCGAATGTCCTCGTGCGACCTGCGATTTGTCACATGTTACTAAGTATCGAGATTTACAGTCATGAAAATAGGTACCTATGGTCTGTTCTAAAAGTATTCTGATGAAGTGAAAATGTAAACAAATGTTTCAAAAAACGTATCTGTGAATGCATAATAGTATCTTTATGTACAAGCTATACTAATAATAAAACTGAAGAGTTTGTTTGTTTGTTTGTTTGAACGCGCTAACCTCTTGATTTTCAAATCAATTTTTAATAATATTATTAAAACAATAATTGTTAAAAAATGGTGATATACAGGATGGGCCATAAGGGTGTTGGCGATTTGCGTCCTTAAATTCTCGGAAATTCGCGGCGCGGAGAGGTGGCAAAAATTTCAAGGCAATACTTCGAGTAGGTATATGGTTTCAACAAGATGGTGTCACATGCCATACTGCTAGGGTGAAAAGGGGGGATATTGAATGGCCTAAACGCAGTCCCGATCTCACTCCATGTGATTTTTTCTATGGGGTTACCTTAAATCAGTGGTCTACGAGAATAATCCGAGAGATTTGGAGTTTCTCAAAAGGAACATTATTCGGGAAATTAACAATATACCGAGAATAACGTTTCGCTGAATTTTCCAAAATCTGCGACTTCGGTTTCAAGACTGCCAAGCAGCCGAGGGATGCCATTTAAACAACTTTATTTTTCAATCACAATCTGAATCATTTTTAAAGTATATTGCTAATCCATTGCTTCTGTTAGTTCCATTTTTTCTGCTTAACAGCGTTAATAACGCAATGGATGTTGTTGACCTGTCAAAATTAAAGCCATTGCTACTGTTAGTGTGTTACGCAATTACCCCACTGAGCAGGAATTGTTTACACTTTCATCTGATAATTTTGGGTCAGACTATAGTCGGTAACAAACATTTATATAGCTACATATTATAATATGTGTAGGTAGATGTTGGGGTGCCGATACCGCTTGTTCATTTAACGTGTTTACGCACAAACAATGAAACACAAAATTAATTTTGTTGCTACAGGGAAAAGGAAATTAGAACAATAAGCTTTATTTCTATGACAAAGGGAGGTAAGCTGTGATAGCTTAACACTGACTTATGGTAAAAGACACTAATATTATAAATCACACTAATATTTTAAAGGCGAAAGTTTGTGAATGTGTTTGTATGTTTGTTACTTCTTCACGCACAAACGGCTGAACGGATTTGGATGAAATTTGGCAAACAGATAGTTTATAACAAGTATTAACACATACTACTTATTCCGATATTCCTACGGAATCGACACTTATGCGGGTGAAACCGTGGGGCGCAGCTAGTAATATAATAAAAGTACAAAAGTTATGACGATGTACGAACGTAAATAAAGCAAAAGGAGTATGTAAGGATCGTAGCAGGTGGTGTTCTGTAGTTTCTGCCTACCCTCATGTTAAAAAGGCATGAATTTATGTAAAGTCTATTCAAACTTATGTTTCAAATTAATATTATTACTTATAAGTTAAACCAACATCAACTTTATTTTAATGGTTTTAAGTTGATTTCAGTGTAAGTAGCACTATTGAACCAGCGACCAAACATGAAATCGCGAAAAAAAAATACATTTATGTTCGTACTAGCTTCCGCCCGCGGCTTCGCCCGCGAGTTATGTCGTTAAAAACTATCCTATGTCCTTCCCCGGGATGCAATCTATCTCTCTGCCAATCGAAATCCGTTCAGTGGTTTAGGCGTGAAAAGGTAACATACAGACAGACAGACAGACAGACAGAGTTACTTTCGAATTTATAATATTAGTATGGATGACTTGTCAAAATGTAGGGAATAGCTGTTTTTTGTTCGCGATTTCAGGTTTCGTCCCATAGTAAAAGTTGTTCATAATGATGAGTAGGACAATGACCTCTCAAGAGGTTGTTTGTGTTTTTCCAATAACCCTGTAAGTATATGTTGTTGCTATAATTTTCAAATTATTGACTGAAACAGAACGATGTTTTAAATTCAGTTAGCGTTAAACGTATTTAGTATTTTGTGATGCAAGCGGGCCATAAGAAACATAATAAGGTACTAATAACAGTAAGCGAACCTTGAAATATTTATACGCTGACATTGCTCACTCAAATGGCACGAAGGCATCTCTAATTTGCTAATCTATTTCAGGAGTCTAGAAGGGTAAGCGTGACCCAATCGACTAAGCCTCGAAGAAATTAAGGGCATCCATTCGGAAAGGATACATCAAATATCTCTTTTGAAGTATTCCTTAAGTAAGGATCCAGTTAGTGGCCCAGTGGTAACCCTCCCTACTGACGAGTGGTATACTTATAGTATTGTTATACCTACTTACTACATCACGTATTTTAAACATACCTACACAATTAAAAGTTCAAACATCTTTTGCCCAAAATTCAACTGCGCGAACTCCGATCACTGACGCAGTCATAAGATCATCAAGCGCACAGGTGAAAGACGCAGGATGGAAGGTGGGCCACCTGCCTTGAAAATTCTCTATGTTAGTCGCTTTACAATAAAAAAGAAAAAAAAAAACATTGCAAACTCCAGTGTAGGTAATTACTGCCGCCATAATTTATTCAGCTGTTGTGTTCCAGCATGTATTACTTGAGTTATGGGTGCATTACCATGGCGAGCCCGTAACTTCCCATAAACAAGAACCATCCTTATTTCCACACGCAAACTGCATTAGTAAAAAAACTTTACGAAATTGAATTTTTCTGAAGTTACGAGTAAAGTTTGAAACTAATCTTAGACTTGGTCCTTTACTGAATAATTTAGACTCGAAAGTTTTATGATCGTCCTGGGATTAAACTGTGAAAACTTTACATCTTAATTTAATGTTCTTAGGGCTAATTCATGGTCGAAACGCCTGGCTAAAATTAACATTGAACTGGCAATCTGTTGCATAAATACAGAAGTGTTGCACGTTCCTAAGCTTGAGTAATTATAACTTGAGACTGCATTAGACTTTAGGCATTGTTATGATAGTACAGACTGCGAAACGCAAAGCTATTTAAACATTAACAAGTAATAAAAATAACGAGGCCAGGTATTTGTGTGTAAGGTATTTTGTTATCAGTGAAAACTTGTAAATGGCGTTCAAATTCATATTGCTAAATAACACTGTATAAGTTAGCGGTAATTTTCCCGAATATAATAATAATAAAATAAGTTTTTTTTTTACTTTTATAACCTCTTAATTCACCGGTCTGCCTGTAAAATAATTTTACGAATAGGTACAGAGAGGAAGTATAAAGTGGTTATCACACACACCACACTATGCATACAAGTAGTTCAGCGCTACGCCGTAGTAAAGGACCGTAGCACAGCGAAATTAACGATTTTGAATTTATGTTTTTTTTCGTTTTGGTAATTAATTAAAGTAGGGTAACATCGACTGTTTACGTTTACATTAATACCATGTTTAAAAGAAGGTTAATTTTTTCAGTAGGCATAAAAGGGAATCTATTGCAAAAAAATGAAACAAAAAAAAAACCGTCTTAAAAAAACACTACAAAGTGAAAAATAACTTAATTTTGGAAGTCGGAGTCGTCGGTTCCGCATTTTTGTTTTTGGACTCCTCACACCGACTTGCATCCCCCACACAAATTCAATAAACACTACTTGCTATGTAAATGTCGCAGCCAACTGGTTAAATTAGCCGTTCAGTTAACTGCCTAGCCATTCAACTAAACGGCGGCCGTTCAACTAACGGCCTGAATGATATTACAGTTTAGGTTGGAAGTCTGTAACCAATCACGCGCGAACCGAATTGGTTGCAGTAATTAAGGCATTGCACCCCGACCAAGTGGGTTAGGTTAGGTTAGAACTGTGATCAACCGCGTTCGAGCCGAGGGAGGAAGCGAGGCGAACACTACTTCTAAAGGCCAGGCAGTTAACTGAACGGCTAATTTAACCAGTTGGCTGCGACATAAATATCACTGTCAGGATTTCAGGAAGTTATTAAAACATCATCAATAGAAAATAAGTGGAAAATAATCGTATTATTGAAGCTAACACAAAACTACCCAAGCAAAGTTAATATACATATGGGATTACCCCTGAAGCATACCTTATCCATTAAAAACAATACATAGGTAAGTATACAATTTCATACAAGCGGTGCCAAGCTAAGGTGCCTTGAAGACACCGACTAAAAGAATCATCAAAATTCGCATAGAAATGCCGGAGACGCAGTACATTTATGCATATAATTTCGTACATAAGAATAATTACCTAATGTATAATATACTTAAACCTTCCTGAAAATATGTAGATCACGTTAATGAAAGAAACATCAAAATTGGTACTTACATTAGTTTTCGAGAAAATCGCAGGCATACAAACATACTTACATACATACATAGGGGTCGAATAAAGAACCTCCTTTTTTGAAGTCGGTTAAAAAATCAATTATTGTCACCGGAAAACTGTCTACCGTAACCAATATATGGCGGTTCGCCCCTTGTCACATTGGCAATGACCTTATATTACGAATTCAAGGCGTCCCGAAATTACTCCTTGCACTAAGTCCAATAAGTGAAACTGACCGTGGCGAGTTCAAAGATCTCGATAACTTGACGCAACTTTGTTGGAAAACAGATCTTTGGATTAATGTATTAGGTACGAGATTAGGCTGAAGGGAAGTTTGTTTATAAGCTTCTAAGATTACTTGAGGGATACGGAAAATATTAACGAGAATTAAGTAATTTTTTTTACTTTTATTTTTACGTGCATCCAACCTATTAAAAGGGTCTGAGGATGAGTTTACTAATTTTTATTTGTTTTATTTAAACTCAGTTCTATTCAGTAAAATACGAATATTCTGTATAGATTTAATGTATAGAATCAAGTTTTTTCTACCTGAACAGACAGCTGTGATAAATCATAAATGATTTATTTTCTGTAAGTAGGTTTGTACAAACACTTTAACACGTCAATCATATTTTTTAAACTAGACGAGGTCGGCGTTTCCTATCTGACTATTCTGAGAAGAAAGGCCGAAACAAACTCAGAGGTCACAGTCTCTTTTAAAGTCCAGACAAAATCCTGGTCAGATTATGTGAAGAACATGTAGATTGGTGACTGAAATGGTCTTTTGAGGAAAGAACCACACAGATTGAGCGGACCCTGACCAGTCAGTGCACGCATTTTTCAAAAATCGTGCAGCTCAACTCAGTACTTGAGGCTGTGCTACTGGGGAATTTCTTGCGTTACTTCTTCTCCCCAGCTAAAACACTAGGAAGTGTAGGAAGTGGTGAAGAGCGGCCTTTTTCAGGGACGCTCTTATGTAATTTTGTCGATAGAAATTTTTAATTCTCAGCCTAATTTGAATAAATTACTTTTGATTTTAATTTTGAACCCTCACACAGAGAGGAGGCCTGTGTCCCAGAAGGGGAACATTATAGGCTGATTATATTATGTTTATTGTTAATTTTGAACAAACAGTTTTTGCATTGAAGCATGAATTTTTCACCTATCGATCGACTTCGTTTAAGCATTCATCATTTACGCAACATAAATAATTCCTACATAAGTACTAATAATAATAATATATCAATGTGCGCCGCGTCCTACAGATTTATGACGGCCATAGATAAGGAAGCTTGTTTTATTTATGCCGCGTCTTTTATTTATGGTCCCCGTCCATTCCGCGTTCGTTGGACATGTGCGGATACGCCATTAAAACCGGTTTATCGTTTCAGTTTCAGCGACACGATAAATTGAAAACTCTTAAATCCGGGCGTGATAAAACAATCACAATGGAAATCTATGTATAATATGTCATTCTGTTACGTTGGTTTGCAAAGAGTGACACCGTGTTAAGTTCTGGATTTAGAATACAATTCACTCTTCTGTTGGACTGCTGGACCGACTCTGGACCCTCTTAATTAAAAGACCCCATTTTAGGGTCACCTATATAAGTAGGAAAATTTACTTACAAACAATATCGTAATGGTCGTCATCATCTGCTAGCGTTTTCCCAAATGTTGGATGCAGCTGAGTACCAGTATTTTACAAGGAGCGACTGCCTTCTTCTGGCCTCGACAACCCAGTTTGGGTAATACAATACCCCTTGATGCTTCGTCAGAAACCTGAAGTCTGACAACCAGTCTTTGTCAGACTTCAGGTTTCTGACGAAGCATTTTTTGTAATGTTTTATTTCACGGGAAAATACACTGATGTTAGCAAGATTAGCCCTGAACATTTTCCCTAGGTAAAATTCTTTTGTGATATCTACGACAATGAATACGTTAGAAGGATAAGCTAGATAAATAAAACCACCTAAACACTGACTGGTAGGGAATCGAGAGATCCTAAGGCATTAAGTCTGCCTTTATACCTTTTTGTGTGCGAAAAGTTTACTTAACTAAACAAATCTAATTACAAAAGACATAAAACTAAACCGCTCTAAAAATAAAAATGGCGTAGGTTTAAATAAGCTCGGATGAAAGCGCCAAGCGGGTACAAACGGGTAGAAATAAAAGTTGAGCCGCCTGTGTTCATAGTTTTCTTCATAAATTCATTAGAAAAGCGTCTGCGGGAACTAGGGGAACTGCCAAAGCCTGTTTAAACAATGCTCCACGGGTAGTTAATGTCGCAGCCAGCTGCTTCATCGTTAGGGTTCGCACTTAATTGCCGACCGGTCTATTCTGCGAAAATTTCTCCGTGAAAACTTAGGTGAAGCGAGCTTGAAGTTATATAGCTGTCATTCCGCTAAATGCTAGGGATTGACAGCCCACTTCACCTAAGTTTTCACGGTGATTTTAACAGTTTTAGTGCTACGAGTAGATAAACGCTTTGATAAAAACAGATTGAGAAACAAGCGGGATAATTGCGTAACACACTAACAGTAGGACCAATTTAATTTTGAGAGTTCAACAATATTCATTGCGTTATTTACTTTGTTGTGCAGACAAAGTTTTCGAGTATATGAAGCTATGGATTAGCAATATCCGTCGAATCGTAGAAATGACTCAGATTGTGATATAATGTGTTACGCACAGACGCCAGCACATCAAGCTACCAGAAACTGTCAAATTTTTCCAATCAACTTTGAACCGTATGCTTTATCGATAAAGTTGAAAATCTATAAAAGAAATTTGACAGATTGTAGTAGCTTGATGTGCTGGCGTCTGTACAATGAAAAAAAAAAAACTAATGCGTGGCTATTTTTGTGTCTTGCGTGTTCTTTCCTAGGAGCAACGTAAATTGTGTTGTCAATATGCAAGGTAACTATTATTCATAGACTTATAAAAAAAGATGGACTCCGCGCCACGCATATCGAAAGTGAAGCACAGTAAGTACAAACACGCCTCACGCTCACATTTACATCATAGTATGCCGACCGGCTGCCATTACGTGACACGACAGCTGAGCTGCAGCGTCAATCGTCAATCACGCACACATATATCGGTACGGTGCTTCACTTTCGATATGCGTGGCGCGGAGTCCATCTTTTTTTATAAGTCTATGCTACTATTATACTTATTCTATGAAAGCTTCGGGTAAGACTGTATTGACTTTCGACATGAAATTACCTACCTACTCAAGAAAATGCGAACGAATTTTGAAATTCTGCCAGTAAAGAACTGTCAATCAATTGAAATCTTGGCAAAAGACGTCGTCAGGAATAGAAAAGAAACGATGCTATGACAGCCTCCGCTCAATCAAAATACTCGTAAAACCCCCAAATCGCTGGTATTCCACACCATTTTCCCTATATAGCTGGCGACGCCGGCATTTAACGCCCCGTTTATAAGCGCCAACCATTGTGAAGAAATTTCGGCGTTATAGCAGGAATCATCTAAGGAAAATTAAAAGTAGGTAGGTATTTTGCTTTGTGGACAGCCTCTGAAAGATATTATGACTTTTAGGAAAGCGTGCCATCTTTGAGCGCTTCATAGTTTAACATTAGATAAAGATAGTGATCAAAAGCAAGCCTATCTAAATACAGCCTGTTGCTACATCAGGGTTTATTATAACCACCATAGTTAAAAAAAAACCGGCCAAGTGCGAGTTGGACTCGCAACACGGAAGTGCGGTTCCCGGTTCCCTACAAAATGGTTGAGCTGGATTGTGCTGATCCACACGTCATGTTCGTGAATGGGCGCCGTATGTTGAGACTGGTAATCTCTTAACTGCCAAGGCTTATTTTTAATCTTATTAGTATTTTGTAGTAGGAGTAGGAAGTGTCTCGGGATAGATCAAACATATCCGCAGATTCTAAGGAAACAGGAGAGTTTAGCTGGATTACTATAATACCTAATGTCCAAAAATTAAAATTTACCAAAAACAAAAATGACCAAAAAATAAAATGTCCAAAAAAATGACCTACAATAAAAAGGACGAAAAAATTAAATGCCCAAAAATAAAAATTTCCAAATCTAGCACCAACGCGAACACAGAACTAAACCAACCAACAGCATAATATATCAATACCTACCTAAGTAAAACAAATATAACCTTAGTAAAGAATGATGAACCCCCAATTCCTCTAGATCCCACACCCCTAATGAGTGACTCCGGTGTTTAGCTACCTCATAGCCTCGAACAGTAAAGTATGTTGGACAACGATAATGTATTGCTTGTGTTGGTGCTGAGACGGCATGACACAGCGGTGTTGTAAAGGGATTAATGTTAGCATGAAGCTGAATAAAACGCATATGTTTAGGTGTATATGTGTTGTTTTGTGATGTAATATTGATACACTTTCAGAGTTCAGCTAAGTAGGATGTAACTACTACACGAGTCGCTAAAAGCTAGCTTGTTCGGCATCTCTAATGCTTATATAATTTTATTATTGCCAACAATAAATCGATATTGTTTTCTATTACAATAACGTTAAAGCTTATGATGCAATATTCTGTAAACTTTGTTATGACTAGGACTCACAAACTGAATAATTTTGAAGGATCTTGTCAATCCTTTGCTTCATAGGTACATAATATTCGACAAAGTCTGCTCGACAACGTAAATAACGCAATTAATAGATATTGTTGAACTATCAAAATTAAAGCTTGCTATTGCTACATAGCTACTGTTAGAGTGTAGTCAGGGTGTGACCAGGCAGCGGGGTAATTGCGTATTACCCCACTGGTCACACCATGTACCTAAAGAAAAACAGAGGGACATTTCTCGTAATTTTTAGAACGTTCACACTGATCTCAGTCGCAATCTGTCAAAAATATCTTTAATTTCCCAAAATTTTTGACAAGTTTTTGAGTTACACCACAGAATAACTAATACCAGTATGTTTACACTTACTATTATTATATTAGCTGTAAGTGAGTCTCTTTCAGAAACTTGATGCGCTATATTGTACTGTATACTGTTTCATTATTATTTATAATAGTTATGTTATAAAAGTTTGAAAACCAAATCAAGTCGTAACGCTTCATGCACCTCCAATTTCACCCGCACCCATACAATTAAAACGGCAATACAGCAATGCGGCTGCAGTCAAAATTGGTATGGGGGAAATAATTATCCAGACAAACTTTCACAAACATCTCACCTCTGGTACATACCAATTAGTATTCAATCCAGTATATCGCCTGTCGCACTTCCGTTGCGTTCCAACATTTAGTTCAACAATTTTCAACAACATTTAATTCAACAAGTCCCTTCCAACATTTAGTTAAAATAGACCTTTATAATACGTTCTTTTAGGTTTAAAATACATCAACATGGACGTGTAATACTTGTATGTAGGTAGATGTATTTTGAGCCTAAAAGATAAGCACACAATTCCTAAGAGTCGTCTGAATGAAAAGCTTAGGCAAGGTGCCAGGGATGACGTCACGATCCTTTGTGCTAGGAGGTACGATTAGACAAGTAAGTACAGACGCCAGCACATCAAACTACCAGAAACTGTAAAATTTTACCAATCAACCTTATACTGTAGCGATAAAGTTGAAAATCAATTAAAGAAATTTGACAGATTGCAGTAGCTTGACGTGCTGGCGTTTGATGGATCCAGGTTTATTGGGAAATTAAATTTCCTAGGCGAGTTATTAAATGACGCGGCGGAAACTGGAGGTGAATTTGCGTCTAACTTTGAGATTAGGTGAGATGTTCGGTGATATACCTACTCAATTTATTGAATTACTTTGAAGATTATAGAATTTCAGTATATTATCTTTCGTTCTAAATTAGGCAGCGATGATGTTTTCATTTCTACTTTCATCTCTTGCATTCTTGCATATTATAAAATGCAATGTCATCTAAACTAGTATTCGTATTAGCTTTCACGCTAAAACGGCTGAACGGATTTAGATGAAATTACAACATACAGGATACTTTTTATCGATTCGAGACATAAGCGGGTGACACCGCGGGGCGCAGCTAGTATATAATAATTGAGTCGAAGCTTACACATAAAACCTATATAGTAGCTGTTACACTAAAAAGCGGTTTACTCAATCAAGACATTAACACAAAATGTTGATTATAATCGATCTTGGCCACAAACTGTCAATGACACATGGTGGCCCATTTGTAGTGGCCCAATATTTTTTCACAACTTTAGAAGAAAAACTAGCAGGGGCTCGACGAGGGGGCGGGGTGGAGGGGGGTTACTCAGGGGATCAGACCGGAATAAATCTTTTAAACTACTGTTTTTCGCGGAACATGTTGCGTTTAAATGAATAATTGAGATATTCAAAAACAAAAAAAAAATATCTACATGTAAATGAGACACCCTGTATATTAATTTGATGATCATTCCCTTTGATAGATTACAATATAAACTTATTTCCATCGAACACCCTTAGCCATTATTCATCCATTACCGTAATAAACCAAAATTGAAGTGAACTAAGTAACTCAATAAACGCTACAGACAAGTGTAATAATAATTAAAGGTATAGTTGGAAAAGGAAATTTGACTCGCAAGTAATAAGGTACTTTTTAGGTACTTACATAATGAGCCTATAATGTTCCCACTGCTGGGACATAGGCCTCCTCTCGGTGCTCCCACCGAGAGGAGGCCGAGGCCGAGGAGAGGGCCGTCATCCACCACGCGGGCCCAGTGCGGGTCCGTAGATGTCACATATCTTCGAGTTTTTAGTTTTAGGACAAGCCGGTTTCCTCACAATGTTTTCCTTTACCGTTTTGAGAGTCGTGGTGATGAAATTACATAATATTATGTAAAACGCATTTCGGGGTTCGAACCTACGACCTTCAACTCGTAAGGCGCGGCCGTTACCACTCTGCCACCACTGAACATTCCCCTTTATAGATTACATTATAAAGTTATGTCCATCGAGGACGCTTTAGTCATTATTCATCTATTACAGTAATAAACCAATATTGAAGTAAACTAACTCAATAAACACTACAGAAACGTGTAATAATAATATTGTTGGTAAAGGAAACTCGACTCGCAAGTATTATGGTACTTTTTATATACTTACTGAAAGGTTTTCCTTCGGGATTGTACAATAGCATATTATTATTATCTCTTCACATTGTTATGACGAGAGATGGGTTTCGGTCACGTAAGATGTGTGGCTTTCTTTAGGAGTTGAGTGCCTCAGAGCCTCTTGCGGGTTCAGAAGTGTCTTGAAATGAGAAATGCAATGGCTTGTTAGTGTCATGATAACTGAATAGCTAATTCTTAAATTCATTTCTGCAATATTTCATTGTGAAGCACTCAAAATTTTTTTTTTTTGTATTTTTGTCTAATTGATTCAAGTGTGGTTTAATTCGAAAGATTTGGGAGAACTACAGGTACATTTTCTGGCTCCTGGCCATTCATGTATTTTTGTGCATAGCAGATATTTTGTTTACAGAAAGCATAATATAGTGAGGAAAAATGTCAAACATCATTCACTGCTAAATATAAGCCACCTCATTCTGAAGACCTACCTACTTTTTTTCAAACAATATCTCGTAGGTGCCTTTCTAGACACATTGAAAGCTGTAAGTACCTTGGGATTGTCCTACGTTGCCTACCTCACATAAAACGGTGAGCTTATAAGATAGTTCACAATAATTCCATAAAGTCCACAGACTATCTATTTACCAAGTAGGTCATTCATAAACTCTAATGAACAATGCTGCATTTCCTAAATTGCGTCCAGTAGCGAACTGTACGGAAAATCTATAAACATTTTGTAAAATATATCTACTGCTTGTGTTGATGGAGCTGACATTTTCGTATTTCGGCGAAAACATTTCTCGTGGAATAACTGATAATTTGAGTTTTCTACATTGAACGATTGCTCAAGCGGAATATGTCAAGATTTTTTTACTCGATTTGACGATTGTTTTATACCTACTGTGACCCGCTCCTGCTTCACACAGTTCGGTATTTAAGACTTGATAAAACATCTAATTTCTTTATCTTATATAATTTTAATATTAATCTATACTAATAATAAAGCTGAAGAGTTTTTTTGTTCGTTTGTTTAAAAACCCTAATCACTGGAACTATCGTCAGAATTGAAAAATTCTTTTTGCGTTTAATAGCCTAATTTTTGAGGGAGGCTATAGGCTATTTAATATCACACTAAGACCCTTGTTAGAAGCCGAGCTGCATTAAAATTCGTTGCATAGTTTAGAAAAACAAAGCGGTTTCACAGACAGACTCGAAAAGCGAATTTAATCTTAGTATAGGTACTTATGCTACAGATATATTTATTTACATCTTACTCAACTATCCTACTATTAATATGATACATGTGAATGTTTGTATGTTGAGATGTTTGTTACTCAATCACGAAAAAACGGCTCAACGGATTTGGATGAAATTGGGCACACAGATAGTTTACTACCTGGATTAACACATAAGCTTTGTATCCCGATAAATGGTCCACGCAGAGGAAGTCGCTAGTGTATTATAAGTATGTACATATATAGAGATCAGTGAGCTTTGTATTTGAATCCAAATTCATAAAATAAACTTCCTACTTTACTTTTTACTTTTACTTTCTTGGGAATATTCCTCTGGGATTTTGGGCCTCATATTTTATTACTGAAATAAAATAGGGCGTTCTTTTACCGGCTTCAAAGAAATTCGATTTTCTATACGATTCGTCCGTTTTTATGTTTTTCGTATACGAGAGTACGTGTCATCAAGAAAGCCACAGTAGGTACAGTCAAAGTCGACAACATCCATCGGTTTCTTACTAAACTTCAACTATATCCGATGATCCTGCATACTTATCTCTTTTGTTGACTGTACAATTACATAACATAACGCCTCTTTTCCCAAAAGAAGTGTACCTGTAGTACACCTGACCCACATTTTGTCAGTATTTTTACCTACCGCATCATCATCATCAGCCAAAAGCAGTCCACTGCAAGACATTTAGCTCAATTCTCGGCAACTCTCATCCAGCTGATACCAGCCACCCTTTGAAGATCGTCGCTCCACCTAGCCTGAGGGCGTCCCACCTTACGTTTACCGATTCGCGGTCTCCACTCAAGAACACGTCTACCTCAACGTTCATCGGTTCTACGGCTAATATGGGCGGCCCATTGCCACTTCATCTTCAGATTGTTTATTCGGTAAGGTATGTCAACAACATACCATATTATGGTATGTATGTTTACCTACCTACTGTATTCACAGTCAAACTTCGGCGTTAATATTCCACAAAAAACATGTTCCTCGTGACAAGGCTATTTTCAAAGTCACCATCTCTACCGTGAAAAATGCCATCTGACGTAAATACGATTCGTAATTTGAAAGATTTCAGATGGAAATTTCTGGACAGACTATGGTTCAAAAAAAAGGTTGAATATGAGTTTAGAAGGAGGATTAAAGCCAAAATTACCATGCAGGATTTGTTAATACTGCAGTACCCCCTTTCCAAAAAAAATATGTGAGACAGAGAAAAGAAAAGTAAGGAAAAGAGAAAAAAAAAAAAATATTCTGAGGCATAAGAACCCTAATAGCAATAGACCTAACCTAGACTAAACAGTTGGACAAAAATAAGAAAAATAAAGAAATAAACCTAACTAATCGACATCGTAGTGCAACGGATACAGAACAAATGAGAAAGCACATACCCATCTAAACGTTATCAGCGCTAACTAGCAACGCGTCAACTAAACCTAGGAGAGAAAATAAGAACACTAGAAACTAACTTAAAAACTATTGACGTTAAGACCTAAGACTAAAAAGAGAAGATCCCCAAAAGCAAAAAATAACGTTAGAAGTAAGTTGAAGAAAGAAACGACATAAGATAATAAAAGAGACGACATAAGATAATAGAAGAGACGACATAAAATAATAAAAGAAACTACATAAAACAACCAAAGAACTTAAGCCAAACAAAGGACTTAAGCCAAAGAACTTGAATGAAATAAGAAACTTAAGCTTATTTCATACAAAAGAAAGGAGGATATTCGATAAACGATAAGTATTATGCTGAAATAAGAAAAAAAATAAAGCCTCATATTGATTTATCGATAAAAGTAAATCGACAATGTCTCAACACTAAACAAAATTATCGATACGACCATTTCCCAACACTAAGAGATGTCATTATGTCATTTTTGGGCATGACAGACTTAACGACATAAGCGGGCGAAAGCCAGAACTACAAACATTGACAAGGTTGTTAGCAAATTGTTTCAAATAGGAACAACTAGATGTCGCTGTTAATAATTATGAATAAGCTTATTTATTTAAATAGTTATTATGGGAATTTAAATTTAAAAGGGTTTAAACTAAATGTAAAAATAACATTCCTAACGGACGAAAGTTAATAGAAATACTTGATTAGAAATTACAGGGGAATTATTTAAGAATATCTTTAATGTGATATCTTCCAGAATGAGAAGAATCGAAATCATGAAGTTCATATGTGGTCCTAGAAATAACCCTAGTCACACGACATTTTATAAAACGAGGAGCTAGCTTTCCAGAAAAATAATCATCTCCAGACGATCTAAAAAAATTCAAATGGCGCCCGAACATTTGTAGCGAAATAAAACGCGGTGACTTCACAATTTCACTACCATTACGTATAATTTTGTTGTAAAAATAAAAAATTATAAATACAATAATTTAGTATAAAAAAATTAAGAAAAAAGATTACTTTAAGATACCTTGTGACGTTGGTTATAAATACGAATAAGAATGAAATAGAAATACTTAAGGTTTTGGGTTTTGTAAAGACAAAAATAAAGTGAGAATTTTGTTACATTGACGTGATTGCAATCAAGAAAATATTAGATAGATTTAAAATTTGTGCGGTCCAAGGGAAAAAAAGTTAAAATAGCACACCCGCCGTATTTGAATGATAAAAATTCACGCAATTTTGATAGGAAAATATATCTAGACAATCTACTATGAGAATAAACTAAAAAAGGTATCTGTTCCCAAAAAAGGGGTCTTCGTGTCCGTTCTCGGGATCCTCGTAGATTAATAGAGCAGAACAATAATCAGGTAGCAGATCCTCAACAGCAAGTAGATCTGCAACAGCTAGCTGCGGGCGCTCTTCTGGCGAACAGCTTATACTTCGTCTCGAGAGTCAGGGTAGAGTGAAAAATCGATCAAATCGGCTTGCCCATAATTCGGGCCTTATCCAAAAATGAAGAAAAATATGTTCACAAATAGTTTTTTAAATTTATAGATAACGAGGTACGGAGGAGTAAAACCAATTGCGACAGCAATTAAATTAATTCAACCAACTCAAATTCACAGTCAAACTTCGGCGTTAATATTCCACAAAAAACATGTTCCTCGTGACAAGGCTATTTTCAAAGTCACCATCTCTACCGTGAAAAATGCCATCTGACGTAAATACGATTCGTAATTTGAAAGATTTCAGATGGAAATTTCTGGACAGACTATGGTTCAAAAAAAAGGTTGAATATGAGTTTAGAAGGAGGATTAAAGCCAAAATTACCATGCAGGATTTGTTAATACTGCACTACCTAAAACTTATGTATTATCAGGTGTGAGCCAAGCATAAAGCTCTGTTTATGCAAATAATGGTTATTCTACTGAGGCCTTGAATTCAAATTCCCAAATCAAATGAAGAAGTATATGTAGTTACCGATTTTCTTTTGTACAGTTTCTCTGTAAGAATTTTTATGGAATTGTGCCCGATGAAAGTAAATGGACTTGTCTATACTTCGTTCGGGATTTAATTTCCAAACATGTAAACAAATATGTGTTTTTGGAAAAACCACTTTAATACCCACACAATGTTCAGTTTTCATTACAACTTCAAAGATTAAAATGACTTTTTCTATAGTACCTACTACGCATTTTGAAATCAACCCAATACACATTAGCATAAAGTTGATATTCGTTTAAATGGAAAAAACACCAATTGAAAACAAGGATTTCAATAGACTAAGTGCTTTGAAATAATATTGTTTGAGAATTTGAATAGTTTAAAATATGAAAAAATAAAACGATGCTTTGTTAAATAATAAATAGGCAACCGCACTCATATTGCGGTTTGGATTCCACGATATCATATTCAACGGATCTGACTTTAATTAACGCGACCGCAATCAAGCCGAGGATAGTACAGACGCCAGCACATCAAGCTACTACAATCTGTCAAACTTCTTTGATAGATTTTCAACTTTATCGCTAAAGCATAAGGTTCAAAGTTGATTGGGAAAATTTTACAGTTTCGGGTAGGTTGATGTGCTGGTGTCTGTACATACAAAGAACACCGGCGAGGGAATTGTTGATGAAATTATTAAGCGTCTACGTATGTCACCGTAATAGATACCGACGAAATAATTTACTAAGTTTTATCAAATCAATCATAAGGCCTATCAAAGTCTGGAAAAAAAATCTTCATAATTGAGAGCATAATTGACTAGATTATTAATGCTAGTAAATAATCATGGCTTTGTTTTTTTTTTATTTCTGGCTTGACTTCATGGCTTTTGGATAAGCTATACTTTTAATGTTGCCATGTAATATAAATCTTAGTCAAGTTGCATAAATGCTTGGCTTTACCGGATTGAAGCATGTAGTGAGCGACTTAATTCGGATGAGTACAACCTTAGAGGCAGTGGTGACACTACCTTAATAAGAGGTAAAATAAAGTCACGCCATGTCTCAAGAAGACAATATTATGTATATTTAATAATAGAAAATAATGTGCCCGGTCGAGCAGGAATAGTGGAGTACTGTTGTAGTTGTTTAGTAGGAAGACGAACTGTTGGATGTTGCGCTCATACAATGACTGTAGTATGGTATTTAGGATGGGCCAGACATCAACCAAATATCACAGCACCCGCAGGTTTTCTTGATGGCATTGTGGTTAGAGAAGATGAGGAATAAATGTTTAAAAAAAAAAAACTTTTTTTTAAGTACCTACCAATGACCTACTCTTACCATGTAAATAATCATGTTATATATCTATAATTAACTGCCCTAAAGATAGTTGACTAAGATTATTAAATAAATATTTATTTAAGTAGGTTGTATGTATCTACCTATGTTTCATGTGGCAGACCTACGGACATTCGGTTGGACTAAATATCTTAAATACGTAGTCCGTACATTATTTTGTGTTGAAAATGCATTTCTATCAATGATATTTTAAGTGATAGGTAAGTATTTCTATATTTCTTTTTCGATTAGTCTGTTGTTGACAAGACATAACCTCTAAAACTTCAAACTAAAATATCTTTAATTCCTGACTTCCTATGAAAGTAACTGAAGACAAAACTGTTCAGAAATTCAAACGGCAGACGCAAAAAAAAAAGTCAACAAAAATTTGTTTGGCAGTTCGCCGGTGTTCTTTAGCTATTCCAACTACCTATCACATTTTAACGAAAAATTGAACATACAGACAGGCAGACACGTGCACAGTAATTATGCAAATAATTATGCCCATAAATAAGTAAAATTAATAACGTTAATTTATGAAATAATAATAGTGCTTTTACAGGCTTTTGTGTTATAACAGCAAAACCTGAATTATATAATTATGATAATTTTCACATAAATGTCTCACTGATGGAAGCGCATGTGTTGGATCATTCGGCTCCCCACAAAATGGTTGAGCTGGATGGTGCTGAACCACGCGTATCTCAGAACTGCCAGGGCTTATTTTTAATCTTATATTTAGAATTGTTTTTTGTTTTTTTTTACAATGTTCTCACTTATAGAAGCAAAAAGATTTATGTATGTACCTACCCAGCATTTTGTAATGTATTGATTTAAAAGAGTGTCCTTGGAGTTTCTTACCCGTTCATAGAGATCTACGTTTTGGAATGGGCAACTGGCTTCTGTAAATGATGCTTTGAGTTTAAGTTTGATATTGCTCACTTCGACAAAGTTGTCACTTTGAGAAATTTACCGTTAGCTGTTGGTTTACGATGTATGGATAATCACCATTCTTATGTTCCAACAGGTGGTGGCAGAGTTCGAAGACGTTGAACCAGACGCCCTGTATGATGTCCTCCACGACCCGGAGTATCGCTCGGTGTGGGACACACACATGCTGGCCGCCGAGGATGCGGGCCACATCAATGTCAACAACGATGTCGGGTATTATGCGAGTGAGTATAGCTTGATGATTTTTATTCTTATAACGAAAACTTGGTGATAGATTTGTCTACTGGCTTAATGTCAAGAAGTGCGAGAAACTCGTCTATTTTTATTTAATTAATTTGACGGTATTTTAATTTTTAAGTTTATTTAATTTTTTCTAATTGTAAAATTTTAATTTTTATTCTTTAATTCTTAATTTCTTATTTAATTTAATTTTATATTATTTATTTAAAATTTTTAAATTTGACTTTATGGAATTATGGATCAATTAGTTATCTGTTTTTTTTTAAATTATATAATTTTATTATACAAACACAAAACATCACACCTGTAATCTCCGAAGGGTAAGGCAGAGGCGTATCTATGGTACTCCTTCATTTTGCCAGTTTATATAACTCAGAATTTAGGCAAATTATATTGTTTGTGGGTGCACTTACAGGTGCACCGATGACGAATAATAGAAAGAAAAATAAATGGAAGATAAATAATGAAAAAAGACATGTTGCTTCGACCCCGAATAAATTGGGATAAAGTTAGGAGAATGATGATGTCTTTAGGTGCTGCTCCGCCTAACCCTAGGATAACAGGCGTGACCTTATACTTATGTATGTATGTGTTATTATCAAGGTTTTTTTTTTTTTTTGATATCCCATAACTCTAGGGTATGATTGAGACCATATCAAAGAATCAACTGGCATGCAGATGAATTATTTTTCAATTATCATTATTTTTGTTTTCATTTTTCGTACAAAATAATGTGTTCGGAAATGGTTCGTACTTTTATGTACCTATTCGATAGGTAGGCAATGATATTATAAGTGTTTACTTATGATATCATTGTAGGTTATTTAAAAACAATCATTGACTTATATATTAGGTACTTACTAAAACAATGCTTTTGATTTTCAATATTAGGGGAATTATCTTTATGACGCTCTTCAAGCTAATTAAGCACAATAGGTACTGTGAGGTTAAGCAGATTGATTTTTGAGTGGGTGACACATGTAAGATTACAATAATTTGAATGTCGTTAGTTTTCTTGTTCGTTTTTTAATCTCAGGTGTTTTTTTTTTAGAGAAGTTTGACATTACACCCGTCAGGTTAGTCTCTGACATTAAAAAAAACTAACGTTACGAGCTGTCAAGGTACCATGAGGAATCAATTAAACCACGGCTATCACATATGTTCAATAATTATTCCTAGAAATTATTTGACTTGTCAGCACAAATCTGACGCCTTATTTATTTCTTTTAATCTTAAACTATGTTAATGTTTGTCTCGTATTTCATGCCAATAACTTTTAACTGACTCGCGGAGGTTGCATGTAAGCACCAAATAGGCTATAGTCTCTACAGAACCTAACTGTTTGAAAAAACCTTTCTAAAACTGAATAAAAATAAAAGTAGATTAGTACTCGTACTGTTTGAAAATACTCTTTTCTAACTGAATAAAAAAACCCAAGTCTATCCTGATTAAGATCAAAGAACCACTTAACTTCGCGCTGAACTAGAATAAATTGGAATCAAAAGACAGCGAGTATTTTCTTCTCACCGCAAAAAGAGATCATTAGTACCAAGAGCCATTAGGCAGGTACATTTTCTATCTCTTAGCATTTAACGTTTAAAAAGTCACTCAGAAAACCTAACTCTTTTAAATTACCACTTGCTTCCTAACTTAGTATTTACTGAACTTAGGAGAAAATAATGAAGATAAATGCTTTCTCCTAACGCCAGACGCTCTTGAGATAATTATTTATAAATTGGCACTTAATAAAGACACCCCTGCTGAGCCGGACTGGAGCTAGCGCTTGATTGATTTGAAATAAACCTCCCTGGAGGCAAGTGTCGAGCCTAGAAAATTACATACATGCGTAAGCAAGACTTTTATGAGCAAGTAGGTAGAGTATGACACAGCTTGGTAGTTTTTCGATTTATTTACTGAATGACAAACATAATGTTAGATAGAACATAACGTTAGTTAGATATTGGTACCCAGCACGTTAGTTAATTCAATTTGACCCTGCATAGGGTGACTGGCAATTGTGTCGTGAGCGATACTTAAACATGTAATTGTAATCATTATTAGATGATCACAGTCTCCAAATTAAAAGTTGTTCACTTTTAATTTGAGAACACCCTTATAAACGCAAAAAAAAAAACAACTGTTCCATACATTTGTGTTCACATAAGTCGATAAAAGGTATGGAAAAGCTAATTTGATTTTCGCAATTTCATTGTTTGATGAGTCCGATGTTGAGTTATGTAGCATAATCAGCCTATCCAGTTCCCACTTCTGGGACACAGGCCTAACCTCACTGCGGGTGACGTAACTTACGACAAACTTATTATTTGCGGTTGGTACAGTAATCGGGTCTAGGGATCGAACCGCAAAATTAAGTTTGTTTTTTATTGTATATACTTTTCCGGGATAAAAAGTATCCAGTGTGGTGCCCAGGATATTAAAGAATAATTATAAGTACCAAGTTTCATCGTAATCAAACTGGTAGTTTTTGCGTGATGCCTGAACAAACAGACAGACAGACAAAATTTTTTTAATAACATTTTTGGGTTCGGTGTCGGTCTAGTAACTGTCTGTCTGTCTGTATGTTACTTTTTCACGCCTAAACCACTGAACGGATTTCGATAAAATTTGGCAGAGAGATAGATTGCATCCCGGGGAAGGACAGGATAGTTTTTATCGACATACCTCGCGGGCGAAGCCGCTGGCGGAAGCTAGTATCTCATAAGTGCTCATATATCAGCTCATAAGAGCTGTATTAAGCTGACTTTGAAATAAAGTAACAAAATAACATTGATTGATGTTTGATTGGGCACGGAAGCATGAAAAACAGGTCTTATAGGTAACATTCCGAATATTTCAACAAGGTCAGAATACCTACCTACCCTTTATCAGCGTCATCCTTTATTAGCGTCATAACCAGTATCCCTCAGTTACTCCCTACTTATAACTCATAAGAGCTCACATATCAGGCTTTTAAGAGCCGGATTAAGCTGCGTCTGAAATTACGCCCTTACCTATCATAATAGCCTTATTTTATTGATACCGCTTAGGTCTTTTTATTATGTCTTTAAATGATTGAATAACTTTTATGGTAGATAAAAACTAGTTTTATTTATGACGGAAAATAATAAACGCTGTTCCGTTAAAGTTTATTTTATTTTCAGAAGGTTTATTAAATTGTATTTATTTATTTCTTAGATCAGATAACAATGATCCATATTATGTTGGTGAGTTAGCTACAAAAAACTTAAACGCTATTTTAGTGTTACAATTATAACTAAATACTAAAGCTACCAGAAAAACAATATTTACATAAATTCACCGACAAGCCCCACTCAATCTAATCAATAAACGCTACGACACTATCCTAACTAATATTATAAATGCGAAAGTACTTAAGTTCCTCACCACGCACCTTACCTTTTCACGCACTGAACCGTTCATCCTGAAATTTTGCATATACGTTGTCAGGTGTACAGAAACGGACATAGGGTACCTTTCATCCCGAAAAAAAGGGCTGTTCCCGAGGAAAACAACAATAACATTATTATGACAATAGATGGCGCCACTTGTCTTTTGGCTTGATCGCAGACGAAGTCGCGGGCAACAGTTAGTATTGTATAAATTCATCTTTCTACTCTATTGTAGTAGGTATCTATTCTGTTTAGTGGAGGTACGTAGAAATTGTTCCTAATTATTATTGGTGGAGGCATTGATACGATACGAAGAAGTGTAGGTTACCTCCTTGTGTTTTGTTTATTATTTCAAGTAACTTAGCATCAGTAACTGGCCACTGGGTAGGTATGTACAGACAAAGTTGATTGGGAAAATTTGACAGTTTCGGGTAGCTTGATGTGCTGGCGTCTGTACTTTTCAGTAAACTACTACTACTAAAAAGTACTTGACTCAAGAATTCATGTAATTTGTTTATAATTTCAGTGAATAGAGAGCAGTGGTGGCCCAGTGGTAACGGCCCCGACCGTGGGTTCGAACCCAGACAGACGCTTTAATTTGCGTAATTTAATTCATCACCACTGCTCTCAAAACGGTGAAGGAAAACATCGTGGGGAAACTGGCATGTCTTAGAACCAAAAATTCGAAGACATGTGACATCTACCAACCCGCACTGAGCCCGCGTGATGGCTTACGGCCCACCCCCCCTCTAATAGAGAGGAGGCCTGTGCCCCAGTAGTGGGAACGTTATAAGCTAATTATGCACGCTATGCCCTAATAAATTCTGTTTTAAATAAAACAGTATACCTACTTGTCACCTGTTTTCTTACAAGAAAAAAATATACTTTAGCAAAAGCGACATGCTAAAAATTCAATACCCTGTAATCTACTACACAGTTACTCTAAAAATAACCAAAAAAGTCTACAAAATTTTTATCTAAGCTCATTTTTATCCCAAACAACCTTTTATCGATAAGTTATACGCGCAGAACGACTCGTAAAAAATAGGTTCCCATAAAATGACCCGTTCGTAGAATCGTAGTTTTACCGCTAAATCACAATTGTGTTTTATTTGATTTCGGAATGCGAACGTGACACGCGCAAGAACGCATCGATATTCTAAGCATGGCGGTTGAAGCTAGCGTTTAAATATTCCGTGTGAAGTGTGGAGAAGACGTTTGAAAAATGTGTGGCTGAGATATGACAGAATCAATTTAACGTTTGAGAAGGCGAATAATAAGGGGTTCCTGCTCTTTGTGAGAGAATATTCTAGACACTACTAAAACTTTTTCTTCATTTATATTGAACTAGCTTCCGGCCGCAGCTTCGCCCGCAAGGTATGTCGATAAAAACTATCCTATGTCCTTTCCCGGGATGCAATCTATCTCTCTGCCAAATTTTATCGAAATCCGTTCAGTGGTTTAAGCGTGAAAAGGTAACATACAGACAGACAGACAGACAGACAGACATACAGAGTTACTTTCGAATTTATACTTTCTTCTACGATTACAATTAGAAAGAAAGAAATCAGTAGAATAGGCCCTAGGCCACTAATTGGGACTTTATTGGCAAAATGTAGGTGTACACAGCCAGACTTTACGTAAAACAGGAGTGTGCTTTGCAGGAATTTGAAACTAACTGGTAACTAAGTACCAATAATTAAATTTTTCTTTTCATTATCCAATAATAAGTTAATAAAACATGTTATACGAATACCACACCGATGGCAATGCAAGATCCAATGAATGTGTCGCAGCCAACTGGTTAAATTAGCCGTTTAGTTAACCGCCTGGCCTTTAGAAGTAGTGCATGCTCGCCTCGCTTCGTTCTCTCGGCTCGCACGCGGTTGATCACAGTCCTAACGTAACCTAACCCATTTGGTCAGGGTGCTCTGGCTTAGTTACTGCGACCAATTCGGCTCGCGCGTAATTGGTCACAGACTTCTAACCTAAACTGTAATTGAATATCATTCAGGCCGTTAGTTGAACGGCCGCCGTTTAGTTAAAAGGCTAGGCGGCTAACTGAGCAGCTAATTTAACCAGTTGGCTGCGACATATGCATACATTTGTCTCAAATAATTCTGCGTAGCGCTACGGCGTAGCGTTCGTAGGCCACGTAGCCATCTCTGCTATGCATTCCTATAATGTAAAGAATGTCATATTATGAACTAGTTTATTACTATGGTATACCACAGAGAATGATGTAAGCGTGTTAGTGATATCAGGGTAGAATATGATCACTAGGAATTTAATAAGACAGATGTGGAACGCTTCGTGTGAGGACATTCAATATTGTTTTAATACTCAGTCGCATTCTTATGTTTATGTCAAAGATGAAAAAAACCTTGAATGGAATGAATGTCTAAATAGTATAAAATTGTTATCTGTGTATTCGTATTTTAGTACATGGACTTTGATTCGATTTTTACCATCATTTAAAGCAGACATTTCATTAAAAAAAAATCTAAGCTAATATTATAAAGAGAAAAAAATATTTTTTTTGTATGTTTGTTACGCTTTCCCGCTAAAACGGTGGAACGGATTTCGATAAAATTTGGCACATGAATAAACCATGACCTGGATTAGGACATAAGGCAAATTTTATCCCGATATTCCCACAGGATTGAGACTTATACAGGCGGAACTACAGGGCGCAGCTCTAGTTAAAATAAATATGTTCATTTCAGAGATATTTATGTTTTCATCCACGCACAGGTGGTTAACTGTGATCCTGGCAATAAAAAGATGGATATCAGGATTACAAAATTATACATCGGTACCTTTCCACAGATTAAATCATGCCTCGGGAACTTCCCAAATTCTCTTGGGGACATACTCCGTAAGTTGAAAGTACGTGATGTTGCCTAACTGTCCAAACTTATCAAATGATTTGTGCTCAATAAGTTTTGTAACCACTAGTTCAATTATCTATAGGGTAGGGGCAGGTATTTTAATTATTATTGAAAATGTTACAGCCATGTTTAGCTTTGCTTTAGAAAGTATTTTTTTTAAACAATATTATGTTGTCAAAAATGTGCAGCTATATATAAAACGATATTTTTTTACGATACCTATATCGTTTCAGAAAAATCCACAGTGTATGTCGTCACAGTGGATTTTTGAGACGAAATTTTTTTGTGATATCGTTCTAGTAGAATTATAAATCACGTCAAAAGTGTGTGTATACGATCTTTGAGAAAAAAAAAACGGCTTAACCTGCTTTGGGTCTCGATATGTATTGGGTGGTCGCCCACCCACGAACCGACCGTAGCAAGCGTAGCTTAACCTACGATCGACGCGTGCGGCTGTTATTATTTTCAGCTACGAGCCCCACACGTTACCAGCCAGCCATGGGTAAAAGAAATGATAATTGCATGATAAAAGTACTCTAAGAAAATCTATGTCATTGTGAATACAGAGATAGCATTCCGTTCATCAGAATTTACGGTTTATGTGGGGAACCCAAACCTCAAATACTCTACTTTATTTGCCCAATAAATAAAAGATCTGGAAAACACTCGACTTCTAATTCATGAGACAAGGAAATGAACTCAGCGTTGAGCTGAGCCTTATTTTACTTATCTCTTTGAATTGCTCAAGGGTAAATGAATTAAATTACGATTAAGTAACTGAATAAACTGACTGTTTCATTCTAGTGGTCGGAAGTGAGATTGCTGAGTGTGGAGTCGTGCTGATCTATTCTGTAAAAACAATACTTTGCATCACTCACTGACATATCGGATATACATTAAAAACGAGTACATCCCGAGGACAGCCGAACACATTCGAAGGTAGCGCGGTGTCGGTAACAGTGTCGCGAGTTCAATGGTTTTTTCCCATCTCAAAAAATGCCCAACGCGCCTAAAGAAGTTTTCACTTCAAAATCTCACTGTGAAAACTTAGGTGAAGTGAGCTGTCATTCCACCAGATGCTCGGGGTTGACACTATTGTTGACACTTTGACACTTCAAGTTCACTTCACTTAAGTTTTCATGGTGAGAATTTAAAAGTAAAATTTGGAAAATCCAAAAGTGCACGACTCATAATGCTTATTTGATCGTATAAAAAACCCTAGATATTATATTAGTTACTTTTTTTTATTAATTATAATTAAACTACTTTCAATAAAAGAAGCATTTTCAATAGGGTTCTTCCTATGGATGAAAAAAAACTATTAAAACAAAAATTTACTTAATTAATTGTTTTTATCGCAAGGTACATTGTTTTCAGGTTTCACCTTTGATTGACGGGATTTTTTTCAGAAATATTTTGATGATTTTTTCGTTTCTACTGCATTAAATTAATGTTTGAATAGTACAGAATTAATACCCATAAAATTATATAAACAATGGTATATAAATTAAGTAGGTTCTGTGTACTAGCAGGAGTATAACAAT
Organism: Gortyna flavago; assembly: GCA_963669345.1. NCBI lineage: Eukaryota > Metazoa > Arthropoda > Insecta > Lepidoptera > Noctuidae > Gortyna > Gortyna flavago. Next base: position 17,481,142 of record OY770129.1, read on the forward strand.
GGAAACAGTTGCAGAAAGGAGGCAAAAAAAAAACGATGTTAAAGCACTCTCTAATGCTTCGTATTATGAGCCGTGCAATAGATTGGCTGAAGGCCTTGACAAAGTGACATTCTATCAGCGAGGGAGACTCAATAGAGCGCCTTGTCGTGCAGGGTGGAGTGGACATTCACCCTCTAGACCACGCGGACACTCACCCATGAGATAAACTGACCAAATTAAATCCGCAGTGGGCGATTCTTTGTATGAGTGCACAAAAAATATCAGAAATTGGAGTAGGTGGCGAGAAATGGTAAGGCGAATCACATCAGCCCCTAGACAAGAAACTACTTGACGACCACCACCGCATATTTTAAAAACTAAATGAAGTCGGCGTTACCTATCTGACTACTGTGAGAAGAAAGGTGGAAACAAACTCAGAGGTCACAGTCTCTTTTATAAAGTCCAGACATAATCTTGGTCGAATCATGTGAAGACCATATAGATTGAAATGGTGTTTTGAGGAAAGAGCCACACAGATTTTGTGGATATATCGAGGTAGTGCACGCATTTGTCAGTAAGTGCAGCTCTACTCGGAACTTAAGAAGATAGAAAGAATATTCTTTATTATGTTATACAGACGCTAGCATATCAAGCTACCCGAAACTGTAAAATTTTCCCCATCAACCTTGAATCTTATGCTGTAGCGATGAAGTTGAAAATCTATTAAAGAAATTTGATAGATTGTAGTAGCTTGATGTCCTGGCGTCTGTACACCCGTGAGCTCAACGATTTGACGAACAATACTAACGAAAGAACATTTGGATATAACTGGCAAACTAAATAGGTGCTAGGAATAACTGGCAAAATGTGGAAGTACACTATTATTATACAGGGTGTCCCTCCAAGCATGGATCAAATTGAATTGGGACGTAGGCAAGGTCATTTCCAAACTTTTTAACCGACTTCAAAAAAAGGAGGAGGTTCTCAATTCGGTTGTATGTTTTTTTTTTTTTTTTATTTTTTTATTTTTTATGTTTGTTACCTCAGTACGCCGTCATTTATGAACCGATTTAAAAAATTATTTTTTTATTCGAAAGGACATACGTCCAGATTGGTCCCATTTTTGTCAAACTCCAGTTCTGATGATGGGATCCATGAGGAATTGAGGGAACTCCTCAAATATTATAGGCATACATATAGCAATTTTGGTATTTTCATTAACAACTCAAGCATTTGCATTCAGAAAGTATAATTTGGGGAAGTGGAACTGATGATGAAGACCACAGATGGCCATCGAAACTACTCAATGAAAAATATTTCACGGGTAGCGATTCGATTGCTTTAATATGGTTGCTAAGCAATTTATGATCGTCACAATGCGTATGGTAAAGTGGAGCTGATGGTGACTTCACCATCAGCTCAAGTTCTCCTGGTTCTTACCAAGAGAACTCCTCAACAATTAACGTCCCAGCATCGGGAAAAGCAATATTTTGTAACAGGTGATGAGCAGTTGACATTAGGGTTTGAAACGGTATGCTCTTGAGGTGGTCCCATTGTCACCAAGTCAGAGTCTGATGAAGGGATCCCATGAAAGTCGAGGAAAATCTTCTTTGGTAGGCATGTACAGTGTGTTAGTTGAACTCTCTCAAATCAAATGAAACCTATTGATGATTCAAGTGTTTGAGTCCGAGAGTCATCACTTACCTATACTCCGACTTTTAATTAGCTGCAGTAAAATAACACTTCTTAATAACTCATTTCGGACTGCATTTAGAGATATGCATGTCAAATAAGTTTTATTTGTTACACTACTCTGTACTAGAAAAACAAGGTTTGGTTGATGGCCGCGAAAAAACAACAAGACGACAATTCAGATGATGTTACAAAACCGATTTAGAATTTTTTTTTTTATTTAAAAGGATATACTTCCAGATTGGTCCCATTTTTGTCAAAATCCAGTTCTGATGATGGGATCCATAAGGAATTAAGGGAACTCCTCAAATATTATAGGCATACATATAGCAATTCTGGTATTTTCATCGACAACTCAAGCATTTGCATTCAGAAAGTATAATTTGGTGAAGTGGAACTGATGAAGGAGACTACAGATAGCCACAGGAACTCTTCAATGCTTATAAGTATTTCATGGGTGGAGATAAGATATCTCGATTAAGATAGTTAAGCGACTATGACGAAGCAAATTTAAATAAATAGTTCTGACGAAACTGGTACCATCAAACCGATCTTATGAAGCTGGAAGTTAGGTACCGGAGCATCGTAATAAAACAATGTATTCTAGCCGTGTTTGGGCTTATCGAGTAAATGCGAACCACATGATACAGGAGATGTGATACGAGAAGCTATTTCGAAGGCTACTGCTCGAAAATGAAACCGCTGAAGACTGTTTTATAAGACGCCAAAGAGATGTTCGCCCTTGAGTCGTAGGTACATTAAGTGTGGCTTTGATTGTCAGAAGACAGATTTCGTAGCCTCATTATTTCCGTCAATGATCTGTCGTCGTGTGGTCGCTTTAATAATTTGTTGGCATCCAAATCTGACAAAACTATACCTTCCAAACTTCTGACACGACTTAGCGCGACGTATATTTGCCCTTTTGCAAAGTTTTTTTTACCAAGGTCGATCACAGCTCATTCTGTACAACGTCCTGTCACTGTTATATATTTAGCAAGTAGTGGTATACGAATTGGTGTGGGGTAGGTAACTCAAAAGTGAAAAATAAAAACTTTTTAACAAAAAAAACAACCGACTTCCAACAAAACACTACAAAGTGAAAAATAACTTTAATTTCAGAAGTCGGTGTCTAAAAACGAAAATGCAGAACCAACGACACCGACTTCTGAAATTAAAGTTATTTTTCACTTTGTAGTGTTTTGTTGGAAGTCGGTTGTTTTTTTTGTTAAAAAGTTTTTATTAAAACTGAGAATGTCGGTGAATTTTTTACGGTTCAAAAGTTATGAGAAAAATTGGTCATAACTTTCTGTATAATTTTTTTTTTCTGCCATTACTTTCGAGAATACAGGTGTGATTTTAAGTTCTGCTAAATATATAAACCAGACTTTAATATAACCAGACAAATAGGTCGACGTGATATACTGAGGTATTATTTCCTTAGCTCAGCTCCGTTCGTCTGTTTCAATAGATAAGAGCCCTCTTTTTCGTAAAAGATGTGGTCGGTTTTAAAAGATTTTACTTTGTAAGAGTCTCTTTTTAGAAGATGTCTGAAAACCGACGGTTGAGGTGAGGAGACAATTATGGCGTGTTCAGTTTTCGCTCACGAGTGCATGTCTGCATTTTTAGGTGTTCGTTTAAATTGCTTTTGGATTAAAACTGAGAATATAGATATAATACTCCTTATGATGTACACCTTAGATATTACAGATATAAATGTAGAAATTTTACAAGGGGCGATCTTAACGCAAAAAGCGACCTTTTAAAGACAACCTTAGTATGGATTAAGGGGGAAAGGAGAGACAATACTGTAGATAGTCTGTGGTGTACTATTTACATTAAATATAGAATTTTTTGAATAGTAAGTATAGTATAATCTTTTTGGAATAAAGTATGTACATTTTATTTGAGACATTTTCCTTACTTATGTATGTATTCTGTGGTGTACCATTTACATATACAGTATGGCCACCGCGTATATGCAAAAAATACATACATACATAGAATATTATTTCGAGGATAGTAAGTATAATCTTTTTGGAATAAAGTACATTTTATTTCAGACATTTTCCTTATGATACCTAACTATAATTCGCATCTTCGATAATTTTTTTTTTATCTAAAGATTCTCGATTTTCGGGGGCGTATGATTTCTATTGCCAGGTGCGGAATGGTGAAACGTGACATGAAATGTAACACAAATCCGTCCTAATTTTTTCATTGTAACATGAAATGTATGTAATGTAATAACTTGGGGAATTTGTTTCAACGCCTTTCACGTTCCATTAGAGGTATCAGGGAACATCCTTAGGTATCGCAGACTTAATAAATCTTAATAATTTTGGTTTACTTAAGCATTTTTATTATATTAATAGTTTGACTTAAGAATTTTGGTTTACATGATGCAGCTATCAATCAAAATCACATTTACCTCACCAAATCCATAAATCATCTCGTGAACTACGTAAGTCCTGAACCACATCATAAAAGCACACTCAATTCGTGTAAAAAAATTAATCGCGAACCATTCATTATCGCCACACAGTTCATTTTCTCACTTAGCTCGCGGCTGTACCTACCGTCAAGCCAAGTTTCTTCTCGTCTCCAACTTATGGGACTTCATTTCCCTCAGAAATTTGTTAATCATGATATAAGTGCGTATAAGATGTGATTAAATTATTCACGCGGTGTTTCGCGGTGATGAATATTAATTGGCGTCGTAAACATCAGATCTGTTTAAAGTTTAGCTTTCTTAGAAACAAGAATTAGATAATTTTCACCTACTTGCTCCGCAAGTGGCACTTTCATACTTGGCTAGTTAGCAAACCTGTGCAATAGATATTTCTATTTTACATTATGTAGGTAAAGAAAAGACATTTGGGACCTATTTTTACTAATAATATCATTGTAGGTTACGACAACTTTTCCAAGTTCAAAAAGTTCGTCACCATGAGTAAAAATCCAACATCACCATGTTCAAAAAATGCCTCTCGTAATCAAGGACGCCTTCCGAACTGGACCAATTCCGAACTGGACCAATTGCGAACTGGACCAATTACGAACTGGACCAATTGCGAACTGGACCAATTACGAACTGGACCAATTGAGAATTTTACAATTGGACATAATGCGCCCAAAGGGCTATTATAACCTAATTTCAAGTCTAGAGGTTTTAGCCTCAAATTTATCGGAATTGAAAACAATGTAATACCCATTTAACCAACTATCTAACAGCCAAATCTTGTGTACCTACGAATCTTATCTTAGTTTCTGTAATTCGATTGAAAATAAATACGGCAAAACGTAGTTCTGAAGCCATGATAATTTTATGGTGCCGTAAACCATCTCACGAATCCGATGGAAACGCGGAACATAAAACCGTTTATATTTTTTTAATTAACTTTTCATTCGTAATTTGTTTAAATGAATGTTTTGTTTACGGCTAGATATCAGAGTATCTGTTTTTTTAGGTTCAATAAAATCCTTAGTAAGGTAACTTTATTTGGATAAAAATGTGGAAAATACAGTGTGGCAGGAACAACGATGCGCAAACTGTAACCATGAGTTTAGCAGTCAGCACATTAACTATTCTAGACCTAAGTTTTCTACGCTAGGGCAGAAATAGTTCGTCAGTTATAAAAAAAAAATCTGCTGTTTAAATCTGTTGTTTTAGAAAAGTGTAATACCTACCTCCTACGCAGTCAAAATGTATGGAACAGCCATTGACATAAATATTACAATTTTTTTTGATAAGTGATGAAAACTTTTTTCAACGCAGGGAGGGTTCACAATCATGTCCTGAATCCATGGTAACACGTTGTGCGTCGATGTTCCTACCACCCTGTCTAAAGGATGTGACAAAAAATTCCGCCATAATACAATAGCAACAGCAAATTATTTGGTTTTGATAATATACCTACGTGAAATTTTTACATTTTATTAAAATAGACGCCATATTAACACACGTCACCATCAGACAAAACATACACCATTCATCATCATCTGCCTAGCCTTTTCCCAACTATGTTGGGGTCGGTTTCCAGTCTAACCGGATGAAAAAAGATCCATGAGTGACAGCCGGGACCAACGGCCTAACGTGCTTTCCGAGGCACGGAGGGGTCTTGGTATGTAAAGATGGTCAGCCGTCCACGGACCAACCGCGGCAAGCGCAACAAAACATACACCATTATCAGCATTTTTTTTTTGATAAGTTATCTAAATGAACATCGCAACGTAAGTAAAGATTTTGTTCAGCATCCTAATTTCGTAACATAAATATCAATCTGAATCATTTGATTTACATGTTCGAAAAATGTATCTGAACAACAACGTAAATAACGCTTTAAAATTTTAAATGTTGTTAAACTGTCAAAGTGAAAGCCGTTGCCACTGATAGTGTACTTATTTTAAAAAGAAAGAAAGAAAAATAGGTTAGGTATTACGCAATTATCCCTCAGGCAGGATAGATAACTAAATATTCTGTGAGCTTATACAGCAGATATAAACAGCTGGGTAATGCCAGAAGTCACGACACATTTTAGACAAGATGAAGCACTTTGTAAACTTGTCTGCAACTGCTTCGCTTTACAGTACACCAGTAAACTTTTAACGAGCTGTCATAAATAGCTTTATGATATATCCTTACTATTGTGCTTTACTTTGTAGGTGTGGCTTAGGATTCGTTTTCTGCAATAAAATGTTTCTTGACTATTGGGAACGACAAACAAAACCGGCATTTTATGTACAGAGGCCAGCACAAGCTACCCCAATCTGTCAAATTTCTTTGATAGATTTTCAACTTTACCACAAAGGAATAAGGTTCATATTCAATTGGGAAAATTTTACAGATTGGGGTAGGTTGATGTGCTGGCCTCTGTACCAAACTCGTTTTTATTATTCGCTAAATATTTGATTGAGGGGCTTTGGCTAGGTAATAACAGCCGTACGGGTCGATCGATCAGGTTAAGCTACGCTTGCCGCGGTTGGTCCGTGGATGGGTGAGCATCTTATCATATCAAGCCTTGGAAGGCACGTTAAACCGTTGGTCCTGGCTGTCATTCATAGATCTTTAGTGCAGTTGTTACGGGTCGTCAGAAGTCTGACAACCAGTCTTACCAAGGGGTTACGTATTATTCAGTAACTGGGTTGTGGAGGTCAGATAGGCAGTCGCTTCACGGAAAATATTGGTATTCAGGTGCATCAGGTTAGACTGGAAGCCGACCTCAACATAGTTAGGAAAAGGCTAGATAAATGATGATCAATTTATTTGGTTCAACACTATCATTACATAGTATACTTACCTACCTAAAACAAAGTCGCTGAAATGTCTGTACGCGCGTAACTACCGAACGACTACACCAAATTGGATAATCCTTTTTTTTTTGTGTGCGGTATTGCCAGGACAAAGTTTGTATGAAAGAACATATTTAAAAAAAATTGCACCCGTGCGGAGCTGTGGCGGGCCGCTACTGTAATATAAATCCTATTCCTCAAAAACCCAAGATTTATCTTCATTTTATTCTTCACTGCCGGGAAACTATAGCCCGTTTAGAAGCACCTTTAGTCTGTCTCTACATTAGCCATCCTTGTTCTAACAGAAAAGTTCGATGCATGTTCCGTTTTCTTTTACGACTAAACCAGTAACTATTAAACCTGTCTCACTACTCCTTTTAGATGTAAAAGGAATGGTGACAGAAAGTTTCTGGGTGATGACCTAGCCTTAACTTTTTTTATTATCCATCATGCCTCCGTAAAATACTATTAAAAACGAATATACGCTTACGATCACAGATATAGATACAGCTAGATAACGCAAGAGCAACTACTTCGCGTGCCATAAATTGCACCAGCTTACGTACAAAAATCGTAAGCCGCCACTTTCGTGCTCAGTCCTGTGTACTGCTGGCTGGGTGAGCGTGAGCGCTGGCGCTAGGCCCCGGGGGTGGGGCGAGGCGGGTGCCGCACGCGGCGTCTTTAAGTAGATTTGATTTCCCATAACAAAATTATGCTCGCGTCGTCTTAGCGGGTAGTCAAAAAATGGCACGCTTGGTTTTCATACAGATCGTGATACTTGCGTGATCTAGGCCTATCTTTAACTGTGCTTACGATTGTGTACATGACTTTCATTACTCATTATTCATATGCGATTCGGATGACCAACAAAACCATTCCTATTATACGATCCATTTCTCGACGTCGCTTTCGTGATGAAAATATCTGGCAGCATACAACTTTGATGAACCGTGAACGTGAACGGATGAATGAATGGTATAAGAATGAAGGTGTGTTAAAATTCACAGGATGAAATGTTTATTAGTGTGTGAATTAACACACGTGTATTGCCAGGCTAGTTAGTATGTGCTATTCGCCCTACAGCCGTGTGAACAGTTCATGATTAAAGGGCTGTGATTTGACCCTAGCTAGACATATATAGGGACCATGAGTGTTAAAGCAAACATTGTTCCCGTGCGAGAGAGATGAAGCTAAGTCCCAAATTCATCCATCCAAAACTTTAGCACTGGCCGTATGTCGACGTAGCAATTGAATTTTTTCTTTATCCCAATCTGTGATCCCAACGTTAATCAAGTCTCTAGATTTTATTTTTTATTGCTTCTTTCAAGGACCTCCTCCTTTTCCATTCTATATCTATCCATATTATAGATTAAAGTCGCTTTTCGTGTTCGCCGTGTTCCACTTAACTACGCAACGAATTTTGATGCGGTATACTCAACAATTTAATTTACCGGATGATTTCTTTTAACGTCTCGTCATTTTTACAAGGTGTTCTACCCATAAATAAGAACAACTTTCATTATGGGACCAACTGCGTCTGCATCACAAAAAAAAATGCTGTTTATACATTTTGGTCTAGTAGGTATTGAACTTTTGTGTTAAATAACTGTTTTTTTTTTTTCGTGATTTCAGAGTTGGTCCGATATAGTGAAAGTTGTTCATATTCATGGGTAGAACACCCTGTAAAAATTTCGAAACGGTTAAAAATCATCCGTTATATAAGTACCTACATATATATTTTTTTAAAATCATTATTAAACTTGATGGGTGGTGGTGGTGGTGGTAAAAACTATACCACATCTATAGAATATCTTACTTAACTATCTATTGTTCGAAGAAGAATTATCATTAAATTTGTCTAGAATTTTTCCAACTATGTTGGGGTCGGCTTCCAGTCTGACCGGGTATATAGTTGAATAGCAGTACTTCTTTAACATGGGGTGACTGCCTATCTGACCACCACAACGCTGTTACTAGGTAACACGATACCCCTTGGTAAGACTGGTTATCAGACTTTCGGGCTTCTGACTACCCTTAACGACTGTCAAAGATCCACGAATGACAGCCGGGACCAACGGCTTCACGTGCTTTCCGAGACACGGAAGGGTAATGATGGTCTATGTGCAATGGATGGTCACCCATCTAAGAACCAACCGCGGCAAGTGTAACTTGACCTTAGATCCACTCGTGCGGCTGTTAGTATTTAACCATGAGCCCCCAGGAGAAGAATTATATTAACCTTATTAGTCACGAACCAAAATTACAGTAAAGTGCACTTATCACTGGTTTTATTTTATTTATTGAGGGATAAACAGATAAACAGATACGTTCAATCTCAGAAGATCCATTGGCCAGATCCATGATGGATCTAGTGACAAATTGTTTTCTCATTAGGTCTATTTATATAAAAAAAGAAGTAAAATGGATCTAATGAGAATTATTGATGATACAAAATATGACATGTTGTAAAAATAATATAAGGAGTGTTAACAATATTGTGGCCCACTACGTTATCCGCATAATACAAACAAAAATGGTAATAAGTGCCACTAAATGAGCAATAAAATGAATGAATAATTATAACATAATAATAATACAATAAAAAATGAAGAAGAACAATAAAAGACATATAAAGTATAAATAAATAAATAATGAAAGAATAACAATAAACAAAAATAGAAATAAAAAAAAAACTTTAACAAAAAAAATAACAACCGACTTCCAAAAAAAACACTTTAAAGTGAAAAATAACTTTAATTTCGGAAGTTGGTGTCAATTAAAGAAAATGCGGAACCAACGACACCGACTTCCGAAATTAAAGTTATTTTTCACTTTAAAGTTTTTTTTTTTTTTGGAAGTCGGTTGTTTTTTTTGTAGGTACTTAAAAAGTTTTTATTTTTCACTTTTTAGTGGGAGAGTTTGTAATTTATCTGAGTTACAGTAGCCTAATGTCAACTGCTCATCACCTTTTACAAAATATGGCTTTTCTCGAAGCGGGGACGTTAATTGTTGAGGAGTTCTCCTGGTAATAACCACGAGAACTCCTCAACAACCACTCACCATATGCATTGTGACGAGCATAAATTGCTTAGCAACCGAATCGCAACCCGTGAAATATTTATCATTGTGTAGTTCCGATGACCATCTGTGGTCTTCATCATCAGCTCCACTTTATCAAATGATGATTTCCGAAGCAAATGCTCAAGTTACTTTAAAAAATACCCAAATCGCTATAGGTTTTCCTATAAAATTTGAAGGTTTCCCTCGATTTCCATGGGATCCTCTCATCAGATTCCAACTTGATGACAATGGGAGCACCTCGAGAGTACATCCTTTTAACAATTTTTTTTTTAATAGTTCCCCAATTGACGGAAAACCTCCTCCTTTTTGGAAGTCGGTTAAAATATAGGACTAACATTCATTAATATTATAATTATTATTACATAGAAGTTTCATTATTATCGGTTAAGTGGACGACTTTCTCTTCAATTCAATTTGAGTGGCGCGGCGTCTACATTCAAGCTGTAGAACAGGGTGCCTAAAAAGGCCACTTTGGCAGAATCATAAAACAATTCATATCACGCAATTTCATCTGTATGACAGTTTTGTATGGAGATTCGTAAAATGCTATAGGTACACCTCTGCCTAACCTTTCAGGGATATATAGGTGTGAAACTGTCAAACAGATGAATTGCGTGATATGAATTGTATAATGATTTTGCCAAAGTGGCCTTTTTAGGCCCCAAGTTCTTTGTGACGGAGCTCGTCTGAGGTAGAATTACTATCATACCTATTGCTACAACAAAGTTGCGTTGTGTATGGTTACTGGCGTAATTACAGGCCCAAATATTTAATTTCACATAAACCTCATGGGCACTCATGAAACGTCAGAAGCTAGGTGCACAGTTCCATCTGGCTTTTCCTGTCAACAAGTACGGTTTAAGGGATAATTTATTTAACTGAAAAATAATACAATTATTCTATTAATTTTATCAAGTACTTAATAGAATAGAAAATGGTGAACACGTCAATTCGTTCACTGCACTTCAACAGTTTATCTGGCATAGTAATAAACCTTTTCTTGTCCCCAGTGTCATGCCCGGCCCCCCTCAAGAACCGCGACTTCGTGCTGCAGCGGTCGTGGCTGGACACGGGCTACGAGAAGATGATCCTCAACCACTCGGTCTTTCATAAGGACTACCCGCCGAGGAAGGGATATGTGAGGTAAGTCACGTGGACCAGTAGATCCTGGATTCAGTGAGGAAATCTTCTCAATATTTCATCATAATCTGCCTAATTTTAATATGCTAAGTTCGGCTTCCAGTCCAACCGAATGCAGCTGAATACCAATATTTTACATTTAGTATTTTACATGGGGCTATTGCCTATTTGACTTCTACAACCCAGTTACTGGGTAATACGATACCCCCTGGTAAGATTGGTTGTCAGACTTTCGGGCTTCTGGCTACCCGTAACGACTGTCAAAGATCCACGAATGACAGCCGGGAACAACTGCTTTCCGAACAATGTGCTTTCCGAGGCACGGAGGGGTCTCGGTATTTAATGATCGTCACCCATCCATACTGAAAGTGGAAACCAGTCACTGTCATAATGTGAATTCAACTTTCGTCACATTTCCTAATATTCGCTTTTCGTTTGTCGCAAAATTTTGTAAATGTTTTCAAGTGGGCGAATATTACACCCACATCTGACGTCACTTAAAAATGTCCTGAGCAGTATTTGGTATCTTTGATCCGTGAAAACCAGAAGTGGACACAGCCAGTGACCCGATTAATCAGGGTCAAAATTTTGCATCTACTTAATAAAATCAATCACGCGTGTTGTGTGAAAATGTTAAATCCCTATTCCAGATACTTAACAAGTTAAACGAAATAGAAAAACCACATTTTTTTCAACATAGCCCCTTAAAAGTCCGACTCCAGAACCGCCATTTAGATATACCATGGACTTATAATACGTCCATGGCAATGACGCAGTGCCTTTTCTTAACGTACCAGACAGCGCGCGCTTCCTAAACTTAAATTTGCCGTCCATTCCTACAGTTTTGAAATACAAACCTTTTTGCTCAATACCCGTTGTTCCTCCTAGTAACACACCCATATCTAAATAAGTTTCAGATAAGGTCATTGTCACTAATTTGGGCATGACGTCACTTATCTAAACCTGTTGTTATCACAAGCTACGTGTTAGTTAATTCATTCATGTTAAATACGGCAAGCGTTGCAATGCCTTTTTAATTTTTTGTGTTAGGAACCTTCTCCGGCGCGCACATAACAACTTATCAAAGTTTCACCACAATCGGTCTAGCCATTATCGAGTTTTTGCGGGACTAACACAAGGCAATTGTATGTATATATGTACAGTCAGCAAAAGAGATAAGTATGCAGGATCGTCGGATATATTAATTTATTCGAGAACATCCATCGGTTTCTTACTAAACTTCAACTATATCCGACGATCCTGCATACTTATCTCTTTTGTTGACTGTACATAGCATGAAATGGCATCTAGCTAGCAGTTCAACCTATAAGGTTGTCGTCTGCTTGCCTGTGGATGTCATAATAAATTAAGGCCAGGGCTTAATAAACTTAAAAACTAAGCGACTACACGCTAGGGTGCCCTTAGCCTGTGGGGTACGGACCTCGGCTTAGGAAGTCGCTGGGAGAGGGCAGCAAGGGCCGGTCTCTAGGCTCTCCCTCTATGTCCTTCCTGTCACTGATATTTAGATAGCAAGTAGTGTATTGTTTCTTTTATGTAGTTGAATGCTTGATTGTACGGAATTCGTGGTAACTTTTTTTAGAGGTAATAATATCTTCCTATCCAGGGATGTACAGACGCCAGCACATCAAGCTATCAGAAACTCTCAAATTTTCCCAATCAACCTTGAACCTTATAACCTTAAAGTTGAAAATCTATTAAAGAAATGTGACAGATTGTAGTAGCTTGATGTGCTGGCGTCTGTACCTACTCGTTTGTCATTAATAAAGCACAACCTTTTGTTCTTTGATTTGCAAAGGCATAATATGTTTTGGTACTGTAATACACACATTACTTTATTGTGGGTATATTTTATCAGTAGCTCACCATGCCGTATTTTCTTATAAATGTGTTTAACATAAGTAACTACGGAAACAAAACATTCCTATAATATTGTACATACGTAAGTCACACCTATAGTAAAAAGAAACACGCTCAGAAAATCGATAGACAAATATCACCATTTATAAATACTCGTACGTGTGTCATACATAAGTACCTATTGAAACATCAAAAATAACTATAGACAAGTGAAGCAAATGTTCAGAAAATTGTTACTTAAATAGCACCGTTTACTGCTGAGCTCTTCTGTATTTTACAAAGGAAATAATTCCTCAAAAACGTTTTAGTAATTGTAACTACAATTTCGCAGCACAATTTACTCTGGAACTTCAATTTGAAATGTGAAAATGTTCAAATATAAATTTAATTATTGTCTGGCGTAGGGCAGGCGTTAAGGATTGTCTTGGCTCAACCAAATTGATTTTAGCTCAAAAACTCGGCTAATTTATGAAAGAAGACAGATTAGTTTTTCCTTTAAATTATTGCAGATTGGATAAGTTTTTGTTTGACGGCAGGAAAAGTTTGATTTTTAGTTTGTACTTTGTAAATATTGCGCGTTAATTTTATGATAAAACTTCAAAGTTTTATCATGAAATTCTGGTTGGAAGTAGTTTGGAACAGTTCATTTATCATAAAGTTCCGGCGATGGGAACAAAGTTCCTTAATTTGTAATTAACTGACACATTGTTTGCATTTGTTTCGTCAGTAATGTTCTTTACTAACTTTTTAGACCTTTGTATCCTACTTATGCGTATGAATTTTCATTAAAATCGGTTCATTCATTTCTAAAAACAAGCGCTTGAAAGTTTGTATGAAATGCCGTACGTCGTAAACGCTCACGCTTAATCACAAGCACTGTTTTAAATCGGTTTACCGATGATGATCGCTTCTATGACTTGACATATTGTTTTTTTGCCATGGAAACGGTTTGACAAAAACACTATTCGTTGATGGTTCTACGAAATAATCATTTTACTGTTCAATTATAGCTCCTTTCATCGATGGTTACTTCGACGAAATACTGATTAGTTTCGTACCGTTTTGTATACCATTATTTGTATAGCTAGACAAGTAACAAGGTTAGTAGGTACCTAATCTAATTACCAATTACACAAAAAACGGGTCCCTTATATAAACTCGAACTGTACCTAACAAAATCTAGAATGACAGTTAATTTAATTCCCTTAATTTATCCCCTTGGAACCTGATCAAAAATCCCAACTGACTCGACCTTTACCTTTATAATTTAGTTAGCAAAATTACCTTTAACGAACCTTTATTCGTCCATGTAGGCAGGCGTAGGGCACCTAGTGACAGAAATAAACTGGCCAAGTGCGAGTCGGACTCTCGCACGAAGGGTTCTGTACCATTATCTATAAAAACGGCAAAAAAATTATGTCTGTTATATAGGAGCCCCCTAAATATTTATTTTATTCTGGTTTTTAGTATTTTTTGTTATAGCGGCAACAGAAATACATCATCTGTGAAAATTTCAACTGTCTAACTATCACGGTTCATGAGATATAGCCTGGTGCCAGACGGACAGACGGACAGCGGAGTCTTAGTAATAGGGTCCCGTATTACCCACCCGTTTTTTTATATAATAAAGTAGGCATAATAAAAAAAATTGTACAAAAAAAAGAAACGATTATGCCGAAGGGGCCTGAGCATACTCTCAGATGGCAACACGGGTAAGTTAGTACCCTACCAATGTTGCCAGAAGGCAGTCGCTCTGAAGCTGATTTACAGCTCGCTATGGGTGGAGCAGTAGTACCTACCATAATTCAAACAATGATTGGAACCTAAATGTTCTTCTTTTTCTTTCCAGCCAAGGTTATAAAAGTCTCGGGATTTTAAATTAGGAATTTCCCAGAAGCAAGCACATGATATTTACTCATGTGGTAACAGCCCGAAGTCAGGCTTTGTGCCCGGTCGATAGCTACAAGCTTTCCCCTGTTACTTGGAACCTAAAAATATATATACCTAACTGGCTAAAAGTGAGTGCACAGTCGCGCATCTCTGCCTGTCTTCGAGAAATACATGGCAGCCATGCCCATATTTCCTTCGTCTCCTCTTTTAGCCGTCCACATCCTTACTCAAAACTTTCCACACGACATTTTCCTTTCCATGACAACCGATTTCCAAATAACTTTTCAGTCACAGGAGCTACTTTTAGACTTCATCATCTTATACCTATGGTCGGACTTTTAATTAGCTGCAGTAAAATGACAGCTTATGTGTTACTTATGACTAAAATTGGCGTGTTTTTGTTTTTTCACGGCCATCAACCAAATCTTGTTTTTCTAGCACAGAATAGTGTAAAGAACGATACTTATTTGACATGGCATATCTCTAAATGCAGTCCGAAATAAGTTATCAAGAAGTGTCATTTTACTGCAGCTAATTAGGTAAAGTCTGAGTATAGACTAATTTATTATTCTATCCATTCGCGTAACAACACACCTCTCACTTAGAATTCTCATCTCAGCTGCAATGCTCCATGCTCCACCTCCTGTCCTGCCTTACGTGTCCCAAAACATGCAGTCAAAGTGACCTCTGCGCTGCCACCGACAACGCCGTGGAAGTGGCGTCGAGCCAGCGACACGAAGAAGAAGAAATCTCAGCTACAGATATGCCTGTATTTAAAAGCTCTAAATCACCTGTAACGAATCGTTTCCGCAAACCTAGTGTAGGCGTAGAGTGGCGCTGTTTCATTAGTTTATTTGCACAATTTGCGGTCACCACTCTAGTGATAAGATAACGTTATCTCGCGCGTCAATCCATGACTGTGTTTCAAGAGCTCCGACGATGCAAGGTTGCTTGCAATTTACGGCTTTTGTGCATCTGTTTGATGAATATAAAGCTTTTTGATTGCTTTTTCTCGTTTGTAAAGCTTATGTAGGGCAGTCTAACTAGGTGTAGGACTTAAATGAAGGTCGAATTCGTTGTGGGCAATTTTTTTGTTGTTAAAATTATATGGACATCATCATTTCGACTGTCATAGAGAGTTAGAAGGTACGCTGTGACCAATTACTCAAATGAGAATGTCATCCATCATCATCCACGGTGCCGCTTCGGCAAGCGTAGCATAGCTGCGATCGATCCGTGCAGCTGCAACAGCAGCTTATCAATACAACTCTGTAAGTCCAAGAAGCAGACTTTCAAAGTTCCATATATCGCGAATATGAACATTTTCAATTAAGGGGACCAAAGGAACTAAACGCAAGTTCAAATTAATGCCTAAAAGTATATAATCGACTACAGTAAACAAAATCAGAAAAATATATGATATTCTTCAGGATATTTGCTAGGCAGATAGTGTATTGAAAACATAATACAACTAATTTGATGCGATAGAAAAAAAAATCATGAAACTACCTCTAAAAACTTTCTTTTCACAATAATAACCATACTAATATACATGACATACAATCATTCTGATTTTTTGTCAGATTATTCTACAAGCAACATACTAAAGCACTAGTGTTTTAATTTTTTATTCCGAACAATTGTTTTTTTGTAAATAGATATTTAATTCATATTTTGCAATTAATTACCAGGGTTGTGTCATCGCGCTTCTTGCTTTTTTATGCAGTCCGACATGACCTAAACCGCGGTCACCGCTTAAGGTCATGTAGTCGCCTTAAATAAGTCGTCATAGCGTACCTTCTAACTAACTTACGTAATTCGTACTTTTAAACATTAGGAATAAATTCTTGTTTTACTGTATGGCGTAAGTTTTGTTCCTTGAAAATGCCCGGTATTATATCTATACTTTATGAACTTATCTACCTATTTTTACAGGCACGTAAAGTATCTTTCACCTCTGCCAATCTTTTCTCGAATAAGGGCACGTACTCATAATTTCCTTTGCAAATACAGTGAAAAAGATAAGCCGCTTAACTGTAATGATTTTCGATCCCAGATTATAGGGAAATGAAATTCTCTTGTATCTAGGTTCCTTTTAAAGTTGAACAAATTGTTTATAATATCGCGATTATTTTCTCTAAACATAAAAAAAAACATACATAAAGTCGAACATATAACCTCCTCCTTTTTTGGAAGTCGGTTAAAAACGTTAAAAAGATTGCTGAAGCTCTACTTAAAAATGATTTCACTCTGGTACTTTTATACTTTTCATAACAACTTAATTATTTTAAGAAATGCATTGGATAAACGGTGTGGGCTCCACTCGCCCCTTGGATCTTGCCCCTAATTGCCTAAGTGCATCAACTCGCCCCCTTGAATATTAGATACCCCAAATCGCTCCCGATTGTTAGTAAATTAAAAGTAATGTCAGCACTCCAAGTTTTTAAAATTATTGAAATAAATCTTTTTTGTGAAAACTAAAACAGTGTATCTTGGGATTTAATGGTGAAGATTGAAATAAAACTGCACATGGAGTTAAAACAGTGTAATTTGGAATCTAATCACGTAAATAATCATTTCAATGTTTAACAATTAAATATTGTTACACTTTTTGGTTTATAGACTTCTTTAACAAAATTAACTGCCAAACTTTTTAAATGCAAAAAAAACTAAGATATCAAATTAAAAAAATATTTTATGTTGGGAATAATAAATGATGGGGAAAGTTAAAAAAATCACGTGGTAATGTAGGTATGGTGAATATTTTAAAACATATTTCCATTTTGCTTTTGAATGAGTGACTGCTTTGAAGAGGAAATACACACACAGATGTTATAGCTTGTAATCATACAACAGAATAGAATACTCTTCATTATCTAGACCATATAAAAGACACAAATAAATGTGACGTTCGAAAAGTGCTGATCCTCAGCTTAATTTGATTAATGACTTTTGATTTGATTGAATGTAGAAATTTTACATAAGCTGACAAATAGTCTTTAAATCTGACAGTCGGACTAAATAAAAAAATAGTGCGGTACAGTTTATTGGAAACCGTCCCGGTGTGCTTTAGACTTCTTAACTAAGGCTGTGCATGTAAAACTCCTTACACGAAACTCTTCATTTCCACTACGTGTTACTGTTCACAGACATAAAGAAATCTGATGTAAAAACGACATTATGTAATACAGTATCACAGTCCCTTCCTCCCTTTAGAAATTGTAAGGTATGTCGTCATGTCGTTAAGCCTTCCCTAGCATTCCGTTTATTGAGGCCTTCGGACAATCTTAAATGCTAAAGCCCATCATCCACGACGTTACTCAAAAGTAGGTACCGTCCTAGAGGACACGCTGGGAATTCATCAACGATTTTAAGCACCGTAAGTTTAAGCATTCTTTTTATGTTTAATTTGTCTTTTACGCCATAAGCAACACTATTTTCTTGCGTAATTCCAAAGCTATCAAAGTAATCCCATTCTCATTATAACTTTGATTAGACAGTTTTTATTTTTTTTTCTCGAAATCAAGCGATATTTTTTCACATAATAATATTATTACAGAAATCGCGAGTTTAAAAAGAACCGATTACTAGACCGATTATATGTTTTTTTTACAACCAGAGATTCAAAAGATATGGACCTTGAAAGTTCAATATTGATCAAAGTAACCCCGGTATACGGTACCCAGTTACAAAGTCAAATCACCAATGAGTAGCCAGAATTTCACAGCGCAATAATTAATATAAAAATATTAAAATAATTATTATTTAGTATTATATTATTATTATTCTTGTAATTAATATTATATAATCTGACGTCTTCTTGCCGCTTTCCGCGGTTGGTCTGTGGATGGGTGACCATCTTTACATAACGAGACTCCTCCGTGCCTCGGAAAGCACGTTAAGCCATTGGTCCCGGCTGTCATTCGTAGATCTTTGACAGTCGTTACGGGTTGTCAGAAGCCCGAAAGTCTGACAACCAGTCTTACCAAGGGGTATCGTATTACCCAGTAACTGGGTTGTGGAGGTCAGATAGGCAGTCGCTCCATGTAAAATACTGGTATGCAGCTGCATCCGGTAGCCGACCCCAACATAGTTGGGAAAAGGCTAGGCAGATGATGAATCTGACGCCTTCTTCCCATGGGGGTAGGCAGAAACAGAACACCTGCTACGATCCTTACGTATTCATTTTGCTTCGTTTACGTTCATACATTCTGGTCATACACGCACGCCGGTTGCGAGTACTACGCACCTAACCTTTCTGAAGAACATCACCAATAAGGAGAGATTTAGAATCCAGTCACAATTGGCTCGAGATCCTAATGAGTGCACACCCTAATTATGACAGTATGAGTGAACAATCAACTCAGCCTATTGCAGTCCTCTGTTGGACATAGGCCTCTCCCAGGCTGCGCCACACCGTTCGTGTATTTAAGTACCGTTTCAAATACACGAGCAGCACGTTGTCGACGGCAGCCGCCGACTCGTCGACGGCTACAGTTCATGTTCGCTATAGAACGCTCGTGTGTAGGAGCAATAAGTGTGTCAGATACGCAATTACCCCGCAGATTTTGAGTAACGTCGTGGACGATAGGCCTAAGACTTACTGACGACGGAAACTTGACATTTTGGGGGCTTTTAGCTGCTTTTATAGACAATTTTATTTTAGTGTTACTTTTGTAAACTCGGAATCTTGAAAGGAAGGTAAAATGCTTATTCTTTTGCGAAAAAAGGAATAGCTATAAGCCTCTTCAGAGATAAGGAGGGAAATGAAAATCTCAGGAGGCTTACCGAGGAGTTGGCTTAAGCGCCACTAATGAAGTAACTAAATGCTAATTAGTAACGGCATCGTGCTTACTGGATAAAACACATCAGATTTATAGTGAAAAGTGGATAAGAGATTACAATCACTTCTTAAAACCAACTTAAAAAATTAGCATTATTCAAATGATGCATCTTTCTTGCATAATTACTCTTTGCTCAATCAAAGTGTTTACCTTACACTTTTGAATATGACCAAGAATATTAAACTACAACCGTTAAAATAATGCAACCTTGGTTGCGGTCAGGTCATCCCTCCCAATTATGTATACTCGCAGAATGAAGCATAAAATAATTGGCAACTGAATATATCAACACATGCTCAGTCAAAGCTTGTACTAAAAGTTTCATAGTACCTACCTATTTCATCTCATACATAATCAGCCTTTAATGTTCCCACTGCTGGGACACAGGCCTCCTCTCTTTGAGAGGGAGTGGGCTGTAATTCATCACTCGGGCCCAGTACCTGACACACATGAAGTCACATGTCTTTGAATTTTCGGTTCTAGGACATGCCAGTTTCCTCACGCTGTTTTCCTTCACCGTTTTGAGAGCAGTGGTGATGAAATAATTTACACAAAATAAAGCGCCTGCCTGAGTACGAACCCACGACCTACAACTACCGGCCGTTAAATGATAAATGATTTTATTTTTGTAAGTAGGTTAGCACAAACACTTTTACACGTCAATCATATTTTTTTGAACTAGATGAGGTCGGCGTTTCCTATCTGACTATTCTGAGAACAAAAGCCGAAACAAACTCAGACGTCACAGTCTCTTTTAAAGTCCAGACATAATCTTGGTCAGGTTATATGAAGACCATGTAGATCGATGTATGAGATGGTCTTTTGAGGAAAGAACCACACAGATTGAGAGGACCTGTCCAGTCAGTGCACGCATTTGTCAGAAATCGTGCAGCTCAACTTAAAACGGAGCTCAACGATTACATTACCACTGGCCCACCACTGCTCACACTGCTTTCATCTCATATTTCATCCACAATATTCATTTCAGCAATAGGTGCCGTAGTAGGTATCGTTACGTCATCAAGCTTACCTACCTCAGTAGGTAGGTAAGCTTGATGACTTCACTTCACTCTATAAACACAGTTGTTTAGAGAGTGAAGTGGGACAGCTTAGGAAAGTCACCTATTTACCGGCTCATGGCCCAGCTCTCGGTAAACTTCACCTCTGAAAGTGGTCTCGATTTCGTCATGTTTAACTAAGTTATTAGGAAGATCGACTTTCGTAGGAAGTCTAATAATGAGGTAATTAATGATAATGAGATCATGGTGATGTCCGCTCACAGTACATTTTATATATTCTTCACTTGTGTCGTTAGATATTTTGAATTATTTCGTTACTAACTTTTACCCGCAGCTTCGCTCCCGTGGTAATTTTCACAGGAACCATGTCTATGCTCCCAGGGACCGTAGACCTATGTATTTGATATTAATTTCAACTTCATACCTCCACGCGTTCTTGAGAAAAATGGTCTTGACATACACACAGACAGACGGACGCACGGACGGACAATGTAGTGATCCTATAACGGTTCCGTTTTTTCCTTTTGAAGTACGGAACCCTAAAAATATTGCTCTAAAGCAAACTCTAAAGGTGCTCTTCCCCATCGCAATACCTATTGTTTTCTTTTCAATTGTCAATAAGCCGCTCCCAGCGAGCGGTTACATCAACGACACTTTGATAGTTATTGTCGACGAATAACGCCATTTTGGTTGTTATTTTCGACAATATATGTATGTATGAACCAGAGTTTACTGCAGGGCATTGCGACATATACGACATGTTGTTGGCTGGTATTGTAGCAAAGCGGTGTGACATTGAATGAGAGACGTTCCTAAGCGCAGTGACGTCACTGCTTGTATTCTCGAATGGTATTCTAAAGTCGCTCCGGAAGCCTTCACTTCGTTCGTTCATTTTCTAGATAGCTTTTGTTAGAAATTCTTTTTTCAAAGCTATATGCGACCCACAATCGCAATAGACCTGAGGGACAATTCTCGTAATTTTAAGAACGTTCACAGTCTGATCTCAGTCTCAATCTGTCAAAAAATACCTCAAATTTCCCTACATTTTGACAAGTTTTTGACATTTGTTTGTCGCCGACATGAGACTACGACTAGATTTTGAACGTTTTAAATTATGAGAATTGGCCTTCTGGAAATGTGGAAAGAAGGAAGGGAGGCCTTTGCCCTGCAGTGGGACAACACAGGCTTATAATAATAATAGGTAATTAATAATAATATGCGACGGTTAACTTAAAATGTTTCGCTGCTATTTTATTTCTTGATTCAAAGCTTCATCAAAGCGGTCTGTGCATGGAATGTTCCAGAGTTCGATTTTTAAATTAAATAAGATTAGAGTCTTCTGTTTCTTGGTTAAAGAATCTACACTGAATTTAATAAGGCTATTTCTTAGTTATTTAAAGTACCTACAGATAAAAAAATAATTTATTTAATTGATAGATTGAACGAACGAAACTAGGTTAAAATTATGATTAGGGAGAAAGTTTTAAAACCGACGCGACGCGACAATGATATTTTTTGTTGGCATAAAATGTTTTGAAGAGACCTTCAAAATTATTATATCCCAATAAAAAAATAACCGTCGTGTCGGTTTCAAAAATTTCTTTCGTCAGTTTACCAAATATAAAAATCCGTTCAGCCGATACCCACAGACGGGTTAAGAGAAAATTTACATCCATTAGGTAGGTATTGGAGCTGTTCAAAGGCTGGCAACAGGTTGAAAAAGTGACACCTGTTACCAGCCTGTTACCAGCCTGTTACCAGCCTGTTACCAGCCTGTTACCAGCCTGTTATCTCTTTAGTAAATTAAATCGGCCGCCTCGCCGTGAATTCATTATGAAACCTTTAGTGAGATAATTGACACTCTCTAACTCCATCCTTTGAAATAATGAAGTTTCACTGATTGGGAAGATCGGGTCGGTATGCTGTTAAATGTTTTTGCGTTTAATATATTACTTACCTTCTTGGTATCGCAACAACTTGACTGGGTAACTATCCATCTAATGATGTAGGTAGATTTGTAATGTTAACAATTTATGTTTTTTAAACATTTTAAACCTATGTTTGTTATATTTTTTACAAGCTTCGCCCCTAAGTATATCTATCTATGGAATCTCCACAATATTTTTATTTTTTATACAACCAGACTTTCAAAGCTTGATAATATTTTCTTTAGCCATAGAAATCTACGTTTTGGAATGGGCAACTAGCTTCAACTTTCTGACTAACTGACCGACTATTTAATGTTGACAATTCTAAAGTGCCTGTACATGGTTTAATAATCGACTCACAAACTGCATGATTCTGGAAATTAGTCGTCTGTTCTAATTTCAACCCAGAATCATGTAGGTACTGAATAGTTGGGCTAATAATACTGGGCAGTTGCCAGATGTCCGATGTCTCCCAGTGGATACTTCTGTCTCTCTGCATGCGATACATAAGTAAAAAATGCTAATGTTGGCCGGAGATTACAGAGCGTTTAACCCTTTTATAACGATGATAACACTTCATTAACCTACTAAAATCCTCCTCATTCTACTCCACAGAGCCGTGTCATTGCTGACGGGTTTCGTGGTGCGGACTCGGTCTGGTGCGGGAAGCTGGCTTGGGTACGTCTCGAGGTCAGACCCCAGAGGAGCACTGCCTGCTTGGCTTGTTAACAGGTAAGTTGAGCTATCTAGGTATATAAGTAAAATTCAAAGTCCTGACTGACTGATATATCAACGCACAGCCTAAACCGCTGGTCAAAGAGACATGAAATTTGGAGGGTGTGTTCTTAAGAAAGGGTTTTTTAATTCCACCCCTAAGAGGATGAATGGGGGGAGGGTGAAATTTCACGCGGACCAAGTCGCGGGCAGATGCTAGTTTAATAAGTACAAAACATCATGCCTATATTTCCAGAAAACGAGGCAGTATAGTGTATGAAACACTCTCATTTCGGTTGCTTAATACTTTGACTTTCCAGTGCCCTACATAAGGCAATTGTTTAACCATTGTGTCTGGAGGTCTACTCCCCAAACGAAATCCGTAGATTGGGCCAATGTTACTGACGATTCCTATTCCGTATCACCTATGGACATAAGATTAGTTTAGGTTCGAAATAAAAATTATTGACAACACGAATTGTCAGTTGGCCTTATTTACGACGTGAAATTGTGCTTCCGAAAAAAAAATCGTGTTTAGGGTTCATTCCGAAGTATCTATCGAACTACTTTCGGACGGGTCCGTATCTTCGTTGACGGACATGAACGAAGATCGGGCTGTGTTACTGATAATCTACAGAAAAAAACCCAATAACATTTTGCTCGACCTGTACCCAAATTGCGTAACATACCGTACTTGTGTTTGTCTGCTCAAAAACGTAGGTAAATAACGCAATGAATGTTGCTGAACTGTCAAAATTTAAGCCATTGCTACTGTTAGGGCTAATAAGCTTCGATTTCCACACGATATAACTACCCAAATATTTGGTGTCGATTTACGCCTGTGGCTAAATATTAACAGCCGCACAGGTCGATCGATCAGGTTAAGCTACGCTTGCTGCGGTTGGTCTGTGGATGGGTGACCATCTTTACATACCGTGTCCCCTCCGTGCCTCGGAAAGTACGTTAAGCCGTTGGTCCCGGCTGTCATTCGTGGATCTTTGACAGTCGTTACGGGTAGTCAGCAGCCCGAAAGTCTGACAACCAGTCTTACCAAGGGGTATCGTATTACCCAGTAACTGGGTTGTGGAGGTCAGATAGGCAGTCGCTCCATGTAAAATACTGGTATTCAGCTGCATCCGGTTAGACTGGAAGCCGACCCCAACATAGTTGGGAAAAGGCTAGGCAGATGATGATTTACGCACGAAATAATTATTTGTATTAAATATCTCACTCAGATATCTCGAATCTCGAATCGAATCGAGTGTTTGTGCATATTGTGAGATTTGCGTCTGTCACCCCACACCCCACACGGGATACATGAGAATATCCTAGGATTTTAACTGAATGCTAACCGATATTGGAAAATGCGAGCGCTCCGTGCGGAAGTGAACATAAAATTGAGTAAATAATCTGAAAGAAAGAAAGAAAGAAAGAAAGAAAAAACGTTTATTCGCGGTGAACATGACGCAAAAAAAGAACAAACACAAAAAATAATAAAAGGTAGGGGGGAAATTGCGCACATGCGTCACATTCATGCAAAACGGCCATCGCTCAGCATTATGCTGCGACCCTATGCTAGACAGAGCCCCAGCGCTGGTTTTCAGCGACAGCCGGCGCCGACGTAATGACGTCACCCGGTGCAGCAAACAATTAATAGGATACTATACCGGTACAGCGTACTTAAAGAAACATAATATAAACTAATATACAAGTGATAGAATAATAAAGTTAAACAGGAAATAGACATAGGTACATATTATGAGAATATCATCCTCAGTAAACGTTTTATCTGCAGTCGGTCCTTCCACCAGTTATATTCTTTTATAATAGATAAATAAATAAATAAAAATAAATAAATAAATTATTTCCTATTGAATATTGAATCACTAGCAAGCATAAGCACGCAATAACTTCGTAGATGTTTTTGCTTCGAATTATGTAATGAATAAACAACTAATAGGGTTTGTAATTTCTGTCTGATAAATTGCAATAGACCCTCCTCTTAGAATGTTCCCACTGCTGGGAAACAGAGGCCTCCTCTCAGTTAGGGACAATGAACCGTAATCCACCACGCGGGCTCAGTGCAGGATGGTGGATGTCACATGTCCTCGAATTTTGGCTTGGCTAACGCTTGTTCAAGACGGTTTGGCGATTCCAGATTTATATGGACTATAAGTCCAGGTTTCCTCGAAATGTATACCTTAACTGATGTCAGTGATATCCAAAATAAACTTAGAAAGTACCTTACGTATGAATTGAAAAAGACACATTGGACCTGCCCGGATTTGAACACACAACTACGTGCATAGCAAGTAGCGAATCCTTAACCACTGGGCATTTATATGATAATTATTTATCTAATTACCCAGGGTCACAGCACAACTAGCGCCTCGGCTGGTACAACAGTTGCATGCCGCAGCTCGTCGCTACCCTGGATGGAAGGCGCTCACTGACCTGCCCTACCACAAGCCCTGGAGACACCCTGAACAGGTCCCGCCTCTAAGGATCTCACTAGCCGATGTAAGTATAAAATCGATTGGATTGAACCTCCTATAGGTTCAATATCCATCCAGTAGCGATATAATTCTAGGTATGATAAACTTACGAAAACGTTAATCATTCGTTGACGCGTTCGTGTCACATTTTTGACGACCCCATTTGCATAAAATAAATAGTTCTCCAGACCGAATTTCGCCCATGGCAACCAATCTCAATACTCAATACTTTATTGCATTCCATATGTAAACTTAGGTGGTAAAAACTTAAAATTAGATCACATGGACCCTGTCGGGCACAGCAAAATAAGTGAGTTAGGAGAGAGGAAGCTCTTTTAATTTATAATTATAAAATAGTAGGTAGGTGCTTTCTAAGAAAAATTAACAGTAGATATAAAATATAAGTAAATAGGTATTTATAAGAGAGATGAATTATTTTTTATTATTTTTTAATATTTGTCTAGGTAATAAAATTATGACTTAATAAGTCTATCATTTAGATACTCATTAAGTGAATAGTAGCTTTTATTAATTAAAAATTGTCTTTTAGTTTTTTCGTTTTTTTAAAAATATGTGAATTTTTTCTTCTTTTTTTATTGATGCGGGTAGTTTGTTGTATACTTTAATGGACATTACGTAGGGACTTTTAGAGTGCATTTTTAGTCGAGAACTTGGTATGTTTAGCCTAGATCGGTGTCTGAATAAATAGCGTGTGTGTTTGACGTGAGTTCATAGATGAGTTCAAGTCCCTATTTGAAGTGTAATAAATATTTACCTAATAGAATCTAACCAACTTACTGTAATTGAAACAGTAGATACCTACTTATAATGTCGAATATCAAGTTCTAGAGATGGTACAGACAGATCAACTTTAAAAGTTATGCTGCTAAGTAATTTCATAGAGAGAATTAAACTATTAAGTTACTCATTAGCAACTTAAAGGAACTTAACTCTTATTTAAGACACTAATAAAATACGAAATTATTTTTTACATAAATCAGAATGAAATAAAAATAAATAACAAATGGAATTAACTAAACATATTACCATAATAATTAAAACATCCTTCAAAACAAACATTTTCGAGACAAAAAAAAAGGAAAAACTTTTATCGAGTCTAGAATAAATCCTCTAACGTAATGTCATTTGTCTTTCATTATGGAATAGTGGCAGAAGTAACTCGAAAGCTACCACAGAACGTTACATAAAACATGAGACCTTTGAAAGGTTTCCGAATAATTCCCGAAGTTACTTCGGGCTCTCCAATCCCTTATTATCGATTATCTTGTTTCCAACTTCATCCAATTCAATGTTTGTTCGGTAAATCGTTTTGGATTTTTCTTTTTCTACATGTCGATTGTACAAACGCCAGCACATCAAGGTACCCGAAACTGTCAAGTTTTTGCAATCAACTTTGAACCTTATACTTTAGCGAAAAGTTGAAAATCTATTAAAGAAATCTGACAGATTGTAGTAGCTTGATGTGCTGGCGTCTGTACAAGTATTTTTTCTTAAGAATTTTGTGGTAAAGAGGTTGAATATTATGTGTTAGGTAGTCTACTTCTTTTTGTAAAAACTTTTTTTTAAGCCCTAGTGAGACACGACTGTACCTACTTTTATCTACCTATAGGCATTGCTTACAGTTGCGTTGTATTACTTGTTGACAGGCCTGCACTGTTCTCCCAAAAGTGCCGATGTTGGTTTATGTGAAATGAAATATTTGAATTTGATTTGAAACCAAAAAAAATTTGGAGATATTTTCACGCGTTTGAATCACGCTTCTGTTCATTAGTATTAGACTTATAAGTACCGATAGAGATTATTCTATACAAATGCTCACTATCAGAGTGAGCTCTGTTTTTACACCGTCAGCTGTCACAAAAAGTTATCACTACAGATCTGCAGATACAGAACTTTTCACAAACGAACTGAGCGCGATAGAGTTTTTGCAGCAAAACACTGCTGATAAGCAAAAAGTTTTACTACAGCGATATTTTTAGTTTTTACACTCAGGTACTAACTTTCAGCTGTTTTTTCGTAATAATTCCGTGACTACAGGACATCATGTGGGGTGAATTTATTATTATGCAAATGTTTCCACCATAAAAATTATGAACACCTTTTACAATATCACTGCTTTTCATAGGTAAAATGTATTTTTTCATGTTGTTAGTAAAATCTAATAGCACAAATAGGGTGATTGACAAAGACATTTATTCATAGGATAATATGGTAGGTACAAGGTTGGTTATTGTAGTTATGTTCAGGTTATATTATCTGTGGTTCAGGACATATTCGTCGCAAAAAGCGGCATACAAATATTTACAATATCACACGTGGGTATAAAACTTAAACTTTAATAAACTAGTCCAGTCCTTATTTCGGCAATGGCAGCTAATCCAAGGGAGACTAGCCTTCGGCGCGGGATATATTAGGTAATAAACAATACAAAACGTTTAGGCTATAGGCCACATACCTACATACATTTAATTTTATACTCTAGTCATCATCATCATCATTTTAGACGAAAGACGTCCACTGCTGGACATAGGCCTCCCCCAAGCACCTCCACTTCGACCGGTTCTGTGCTTCTCGCATCCAACGGGTTCCTGCCGCCTTCACAAGGTCGTCGGTCCACCTTGTGGGAGGCCTTCCAACGCTACGTCTTTAAACTCTATAACTCTAGTATACAATAAATATGTTTATACATTCTATACACAACAAGAACAACATTTGTATTAAAAAACTAAATAAATCTAATACTTACGTAATACCCATATAACAAAAAATATATTTTATTGTATAAAGTACGTAGCCTAGGTACACATTATAAGCGGACTTTTCATTGTACGAAAAGCATATCCAAAGCGAGGTTACTTAAAACTGTTACCCCCTTACTAATAAACGTTGTATAGCGTCTGTATAGTTACACAACGCTTTGCTTTCTTCTTTCGAAAGTCAAATTACTGACGACTGAAAGAGAGAAATCGGTGTGTAACTATTCATCTGATATTAGTAAGGGAGTAAATGTGTAGCTTGATAATTATTTTGTCGTGCGTACAGCAGCCGGGGGGCAATACAAGTAAGAAAGATACAAGGGCCAATACAGTTTGATACTTGGAATATTTTCATGTGGATTTTATTCTGCCTCGAAAATGTACGACTTTACACAATACATCATCGATCGAGTGGATTTCCTAAAAAGTAGTGTCTGTTGGAAATAAGATCATGCTCGCAATACCGCGTAATAGCCATTTGATACAACTGTCAAAAAATGACAGATCTGAATATATCTGCGGACAATTTAAGTTGGTAGTGGCAAAGCCTATTTTTCGGATCAAGAATCAGCATTACAATGCAGCCATATAACGTGGTAATGTTGTCAGCCTTTTGGGCACTTTTCCTGTTAATGACGATGCGTGGGATTTTTTTATGCCTGATTCTTTCCTTTTTATACACTTGTTCGTAAGGATTATTATTTTATGACTGTTAGCTTTTAAAATATATAAATATTAGAAGATAACTAAACTAGTATCCAACAGAGCAGTGGTGGCCAATGGTGTCGGCCGCGACTTACAAGATGTAGGTCGTAGGTTCTAATCCAGACAGGCGCTTTACTTTGTGAAAATAATTTCACCGTCACTGTTCTCAAAACGGTGAAAAAAAAACATTGTGAGGAAACCGGCATGTCCTAGAACCAAAAATTCGAAGACATGTGACATCTACCAACCCGCACTGAGCCTGTGTGGTGGATTACGGCACACTCCCTCTCACAGAGAGGAGGCCTGTTGTTCCAGCAGTGGGAACATTATAGGCTGATTATGCTAAACTAGTATTATATAAAAAAGTTGTCAATTTGCTTAACAATCAATTTACGAACAAATACGATAAAATCTGTTACGGTATTATGGCGGCTAAATAAAAAGATCTAATCAAGTTTTATCACTGAAAAACAGATCAACAACGTTTTATCTTTGCAAGGCATCGTTATGAAATGCAATAAATTGTGACCTGCTGTTTCTTCTTTATTCAGTACTTTA
The DNA here is from genome assembly GCA_963669345.1 of Gortyna flavago. Lineage (NCBI taxonomy): Eukaryota > Metazoa > Arthropoda > Insecta > Lepidoptera > Noctuidae > Gortyna > Gortyna flavago. The sequence continues at coordinate 17,511,131 of OY770129.1, forward strand.
ATAGATAAAGGAAAGTACTAAACAAAGTCAAGGTTGTTGATTACATGCTGTACGCCCAACGACATATTAAGTTAAACAATTTCAGTACAAGCTGATTGTACGAAAAGCCTATTTGAGATCAGATAAAACTGGAAATGTATACTTTGCTTGATATTTCGTCGTGTGTACAGTCAACCACGTAGCATTGGTAACAATTTGACATTGACAGAGATTTTATTTTGTAGTAGTAAGTGCAATACGTATGTTGTAGGTAGACTCAGACCACGTAAAAAACCAAGACAGAGCGGTGAGAACGATACAGTAAAGCATGCCAAAACTACACCTCCGCTCTGTGCATACACGCTCACACGCACACATTTACAATCAAACTACACCTCACTAAGTGCACATTATGTTTACGAAACCGGCTGACAGCCCTCTGTCTTGGTTTTTTATTTGGTCTGAGGCTCAACAACGTAAATAACGCAACATAATGAATGTCGTTGAAGTCAAAATGAAAGCCGTTTCTACTGATAGTGTGTTACACAATTACCCAGCAAGAGATGTTTCGGAAGATGACTCACTAAATTAACACAATTCTTTTTCTAATTTCCAGTGTGTAGACCCGGACGCGCCACCACCTCCAGAGGAACCAAAACCCGACACATCCAAAGGTAAACTGGAAGTGCCACATCATAAAGAAATCGAGAGCCACAGCGTCGAAGACCTTGGAGACATATCTTCAGAATTCAGCGTAGAAGTAGAAGAAGACACGCTTGACCACGCTCAAGACCCAAAGAAGAAGGGAAAATTCTACAGACTGGTCAAGTCCATGAAGAATAGACGGAAAAGTGTGCAAGTAGCGAAGAGTGCTGATAACCTCGCTGATAAGCCTTTGGAGGAACGGCATGAAAAGAAGAAAGGATTCAAGTTTCATAGGAGGTTTAGCCTCAGTCGGGGGAGGGAGGACTGACCTTACACGCGTTGTGAACGAGGGTTAGAGGAAGAATTGAGGCTAAAGGAGCTGTTGTTTGTGAACCAGGTGATTAATAACTTGATTAGTTTATGTTTCGAAACATAAACATCAGAGATCCTGCAGCCAGATGTCGACATAGTTTCAAAAGTGGTGCGATATACAGGGTCAAATTAAATTAGCTAGCGAAACTTCGCAGACGTGTTGGGTATCAATATCTAATCATGATAAAAAAAAAATTTGATGCATTTAATTTTTGGGATCAACAACAGGCTAGTAGCGTTAAAAAAAAACTAATGTTAAAACCACAGAATAAGTAATAGTAGGTACTCTTAAACATCAGTTTTTTTTTAACTTCACAGAAGTGGTGGTTAACACTGCAAAATAAAAACAAACGTATTTTCTCGACGCATACTTCAAGTACTTAACTGCACTAACAGCGGTCGTTGACCCCAAACAAATAATCATCAAATCATTTTAATTTTATTGTGTTCAGCTATAGATAGATAGATACCCATAACGTCTGCGGAGTTTCGCTAGCTAATTTAATTGGCCCTATATTGATAACATAAAGTGCAGTAAGTATTGTTTTTTTCTCGATGGCACTCTGGCAGTGTCTGAAGTCGAAGATTGAGATTATACCTAAGACACACACACCTTAGCGTTAAAAAGGATAGCAACGGACTGGATATCTCTAGTGTCTGTGCCATCGTTAAACAATCAGCCTGCCTACTTTCTCATCGCCCTTTTTTCACCTTTGGATTTTCTAAAAAGGTGAGTCTACACGCGGAAAACGTTTGAAAAGCGTTTTTGCAAAATGTAACGTCCGTGAGAATGTTCGAGCCAGTGCTTGACCAAATGCTGTGTGGTTTTTATGTGGTTTTTGTGTGAGACCGTTCTGGCAGTGATCTTTTCGGCTTATTAGTCAATTCACATGAGTTTACTCACCCGAAACGGGCGAATCGTCACTTTAAATTTTTTTTCTATTGGCGACTCGCACGAATTAAAATTTGTGGGCGAGTCGTCAACTTCAGAAATATATGTATTAGGCAATTGATCATTATGAATTTTATATTTAACGTCTATCACTTCTGTGCGCTGTGCGCTTGTGCGCGTGTCCTTTTTCTATACTATATTTTATTTCGACTAACAAGCCATTTAATTGTTATTCAGTTGGTTTATTTAAGTTTAATTGAGTTCTAAGTTAACCACGTGATTCACTGACACCTCCATTGTTGAAGAGGTCAGGATTGGTTCCCTTGAAATGCCAAAAAAATACCGCAGTTGTTGACGTTTTAATAATTCCTCTCCCATTGATCTACGTAGCTATGTATAATGTATACTACGGTTATGTAAAATTGAAAACTTCATTAAGGTTGAAACTATGTAACTATCACAAAGACAAATAGACCTTGTCGTTTTTTGGCGTGCAAGTAACATTCAACCTTAGGGTGTCTAAGCGATTTATGGTCGACTAACTACCATTATAAGTCCATGCCATGGACTTATTAAGTCCATGTGCTAACTGCTGTAACTATTTTTTTAATCGACATTTGTCTTCACTAGCCACTCCTTATCTCTATGAAATGTTGTATGAAACCTACTTTAGTTGTTTTTTTTTCACGATTAAAATCTTTTTAGGCTAATAGAGCATTTCATTCAGTTGCGTACAAATATAAACGTTCCATTTTATTGTATTGTTAGTCTCGTGAGTGCATTATACCTCCTTATACTTACCTTAGCTACTTGTAATTATTTCCAAATCAAACGATCTCTTATTATTCATGTTCTGACATGGAGGATGTTATTGTAATTGTACTAATCCAAGTGGTTTGGCTGCACAAGTGTTCGTAACGAAACGCATAAAACAGACATATCCAGAAGCGCACACAATGTGGAGCAGACTTGTAAGTACCTAAATATGTTTAAATCTTTTACAGTATTTTTATCTGATGAAGCGACGCGAGCTTTATTTGTGGTTACCAACTGTACAGAAAAAAAACGCTGAGAATATGTGTGTAATGTAACGGAAGGAGTTCTCGGTCCGTACCGTTCAGGTGGTTCGAGACAGTGTGTGTTTGTGTGTGTGTGCGCTTGTGTGTAATTTGCCGACGCTACTCGTCTTCACCACACATTCACAGAGTGTTTGTAAACTTGGTTACCATAAGAAAAGTGCGCGTCGTTTCGTGACATATAAATACGATATGTCAGAATGCATTAGACCCATCATTATTCCAGTGAGTGAGAGATATGACCCAAGTTGATAATCATTGTCATTCAAAACATTTATTATACGAATGTTAGCTCTCAAAGTGAAGTTTATTTCAATTCTATAATCCCAAGGTTTTAAACAGAATGTGAGTGTGAGTTACCTACAATTTATTTCATTAAAGAACTAGATACTGTTGTATGAAAATAGATCCTGGAAAGTGTCTTTTCAGGCTTGTCGTTAATTCTTGTCAAATATTAGCTAATGTTCCTCAAAAAAATACTTTGAAGTAATCTCCTACAAATCCTTGCAAAATTATACATACTACCTACTTTTAACCTGTCCACGTAAAAATAAATCCCGCCCAAAAGTTGTGCGACAAACTTCAGCCGCATTTGGCTCGAAATCATAATGAGTGCATATAGTTATGACAATATAATATGTGTACACACGAGCTAAACGCAGCAATGGCAGAGGCAACTACAGCCGTCGACACCCGTCGACGCCTGCGCTCGTATATTTGAGCACCGTAATACACGAGCGGCACGTTGTCGACTGCCGCTTGCACACTTATTTACACGGTGTAATTGATTTGCTTGTGGCATACCATAACTTGAAGTAATAATAAATGGTGGCCCATCTAAAATATATAAGGTATATCTGTTCATACACGAAATCTCTTAAGGGGTCATTGTATTCATCGAACAATTTTTACTATAGGACCAACCTGAAATCGCGAAAAGAAATCAGCTGTTTGTTCCCTACATTTAAGTTCGCATCTCGTCAAAATGTTTGGAACAGGAGATTTTTTTGTGCGATTTCACGTTTTGTCCTACAGTAAAATTTATCATAATGATGAGTACAATGACCCCTTCGTGTATGAATAGATAGACCTTATATTAGGACAATGCAAGTAAGTTGGTTGAATTTTCTTGTATGCCACAGGCAAGAAACTTGCATCTTGTAAATAAGGTTTTATTCACGGTTCAACCAAACTGATTCATTTTGGTTGAAAGGCAATCATTGATTGTTTGGTTGCTTCATACAAAATGAAAGGCAAATGTGTACTGTATATTACCTACCCAGTACCCATGGTAAATAGTTACTTATTTCTCTGATAAAGATAGTATTTTCCGGTTATCGCGAGCAAAGCCGCGCTTATTCGCTAGTGTTCAAAGTGAAACTACGAAGACAGAGAGAGAAGCTAAAGAAATCATGTTGTGTATAAAATGAGATGTTTTGTATAAATTGTAAGACGTTGCTGTAGATGTTATGACATTAAGAATTTAAGACCTAGTTTGTACTAACTTCTCATGTTAAATGTACCTAACTCTAATCTTCATATCGCTAATGTATGTGAACTTCATTTGGCTAAAACATTTTAGACGTTAAAAATGTGCTCTGTCTCGACCGCCTCTATCTGCGCTTGGGTGCAGATTTTCTTCTGTAAGGGTAATATTTAAGTATAAAAAATGGATCGGTTCATAAAATTCATTCGAAGATTCATAATCCCAAATAAACTCATCATACACATTTTCTATTGTGATTTATGTAATTGTAATTGAACTATTGTTAAAGCTATTCCAATTCTAATGTGCACCGGCTAAACTAGAAAGAGATAAGGATAAGTATAATCAGCCTATAAAAAGTTCCCACTGCTGGGACACAGGCCTCCTCTTTTCGAGAGTGGGCTGTAATCCACATACCGGCCCATTGGCCGGTTGGTTGATGTCACATGTCTTCGAATTTTAGGTCCTAGGACATGCCGGTTTCCTCACGATGCTTTCCTTCAATACTGGCGGTTTATTTAATTCTTCTATAGAAATATAAAGAGAATGATGTTTCTGCATGACCTGGCAGGGGCACTCCCGTACCCTCAGATGCCAATTTTCTTCCATTTTTGTCTGGTTTTAACTGTGAAAAAGAGATAGCAAAAGTAGAAGTTTAGTTTAGTGTGGGTGCACATTAGATTTGCACCTTTATCTAATGATTGTGAAAATGCCTTCTATCTAAAAAATAAACTTGTGCTATCTATTATAACTTCTTCACTTTCAGTTCTATAACACAACTACACAAAAAATATTTTATTCATTATATTTATAGTGTCAAAATCGCACCAGACATAATAAAAAGTATTGATTTTCTACTTTTTCCAACAAAAATGACTTGCGAATTTAATCACGTTCGTAATCGAATACAATCGATAAAAACTCGATACCGCAGTGGACAAAAGGTTTTTTAGGTTGAATCGAGAGAATTCCGGCTGAGTATGAAAAAGATTAGCAATAACACAAAAGGAGGTTTTTTAGAACATTTCGATAGGCGTTCGGTTTTTGTACGGTCAAGTTCAAGGGGACTGCGGTTTTAGTATCAAAGGAGAATTTGTCCTTGTTTGTGTTATGTAAATAAATAAATAAATGAAAATGGGTTTTGTCGTGATACTTGATAAAGTATTACACCACCAACATTACCTACCGAACCTTTTATAACCGCCTGGTTATAAAAGGGTTCGATTATAGGAAGTAAGGGATTTCAGCAGAAACTAGACTCATTTGAAATAAAACCCCTCATTTCTGAAGATATGTAACTTTGTTTCGGCTACAGGAATAATATCAATACTTAATATTCGAAAACTATACCAATGGATTCAGTGCATGATTCTGAATGGCCTGCGTAAAAATTTTCTGTCGGTTATAAAAAAAATCAGATACCTAATCAAATCATCTATATAAATGAATGAGAGAGAATCAGAAATGAGGAGATCCGCAGGAGAACCAAGGTAACCGACATAGCCCGAAGAATTGCCAAACTTAAGTGACAGTGGGCAAGCCACATTGCTCGCAGAACAGATGGGGCCGAAAGGTTCTGGAGTGGCGACCGCGTACCGGAAGACGTAGCTTTGAAAGGCCTACATGGTGGACCGACGACCTTGTGAAGGCGGCAGGAATCCGTTGGATGCAAGAAGCACAGAACCGGTCGAAGTGAAGGTGCTTGGGGGAGGCCTATGTCCAGCAGTGGACGTCTTTCGGCTGAAATGATGATGATGATATAAATGAGCAATTTTACGTTATCGTGTCTAGTATCATTTGTTGAATTCATGGTTAAAGTTTGCGTGTTGATGTCCTGTATATGTAGGTACTCGTATACGCAAAACCTTAAAACAATTTCATACTTTTGTTTTTACCCATTAATACGGCCGGCTATGGCCGTATACAGGACATACCTATTTAGCTTCTGTACCTACCTTCATAATTATTTAATCTAATAAACTGTTTTTAAATTTCCGCTTGGCTGTTTATACATGTACTCGTATATTGAAAAAGTCGCTGTAACGTGTACCTTTTAATATAAGTATCCTTCATACTGTTCATATGTTTATGATGCGTGCCTTCAATCTTTTATCTTTGTAATTCTATTGTATTTTATGTATAGATATCGTTTTCACTGTATCATTTTAAAAGGGAGTTCAGACGGTGTAGCAAAAGATATCGGTAGAGATTCTAACAAATTTCAATTCACAAAAGGTTCCCTTTTTCGATTTGTATTTCAAAAAAGCTGACCCGACAGACGTTGTCCTGTCCAAATCCTATAGAATAATTGAAAAAAAAAAAAAACACGGATAATTAGAAAATTCGGATAAAAACTGATATTTATCCGAACTTTTAATTTTCCGGGATTTTTTTCCAAGTTTTTTTTTTCTGAAAACCTAATTCGGACTTCCTACTACGAACACATTACGAGTATAATAAAAAAATGCCTAATCTTTCCAGCCTTTCAAGTGATGCGTACCTAGTACCAACGAACACATTACATTTTTATTTAAGTACTTAAAATAGATTAGTATAAAAAAAGCAAATTATGTTTACAAAAGCCAGTTTTCAGCAGTTCTTATCTACTTTACAGTGAAAATGATATCAAGGTATTAACTGTCACCGTTTTTGCGAAATAGATTTCCTCGATCAATTTTGCAAAAACTCTACATATTCCTAATGTAATTTCTTCAATATAATCAATAGATTAAGTGTGGTGTATAATTTCTGATGTTCTATGGTGTAATGTATTTAAGTGCTCAATTTTGTGTAGTGGACTTGTTCTTTGGTAATGTCTTATTTTAATAGTGTTATGTCATTTTGAGGAGTGGGACAAAAAGGAAAAAAAAAAACAATATGAAAAGTGCATTAGAAACGTAATGTAACTTCTTAATAATTTGGAATTATTTGGATTATAATCCAAAAAAACAAACATTGAAGTAGTTATTTCTTGTATTTTCTTTTCTTTGTTAATTAATTTTTCATATGAACTTAGAAAATACAGAATTTTCCAGCTTAAAAAAAAACTTGTTTCAGATACCTAACCTAGATACCATTTCACGTCAATTTAAATTAAAAATTACCTAATTTAAATTTACGTCAACCTAGTGTCTTTTTTGCATTCTGTGTTAAGTACATAAAATACAAAACAATCCCCATTTTCAATTCACTATTAAAATAAGATCTTATTTTTTATTTATAATGTTTAATTAAAAAATCTGATTATCACTACAAAACGATTTTTGTTAAGTATTTTTTTTACATTTCTCATTTTCATCTAAATAGGGATTTAATTCAAGGTGATGACATCTTTACAGGAAGAAAATATGTGTAGGTAATGTAAAGGCCCAAGTTTTCGATTTACTGAATTACACAAAAATGATCTATTCGGTAAAAATATCGCCGTAAGAACTTTGCTGAAGCGAGCTGTCAAATTCCATCTGATGCTATTGACAGGTCACTTCAAGGTAACTTCACCTAAGTTTTCACGGTGAGATTTTTGCAGTTGGGAAATGGCTAGGCATTAAGATCGATTAAGATCGGCTTAAGACTAATGACGACGAACCATCATGTGGGCCACCTGCTTGATGGCCACAAAATAATATGAAAATATTCAGAACAAAATTGCCAGGCGGTTTTGTTCAAAAGTCAACCGTGTACTCGGGCCTTTAGTCGAAAGTGTCACCCTGTGAAATTGTTATAATTACGTATTTTTAAATGATAGAATTACGAATTGGTGTCCCTATGACAATAAACAATGATTTTAGACGAAACAAAATTCAGTTCTTGTTAAAACAGAACTTTCTGTTTTTTTTCTACATTTACCAATTACTCTATCTTAATCTATAAACAAAAAAAAATCATATCTCTTAGCAAATTTTTAGCTAAAAAATGTAAACAAGTCTACGTCCTGTGATGCTTGGCTTATTTTAATAATTTCTATACTTTTCCATCTCAATGTTTACGATATTGTTAATACTGTTCGCTTAATCTCCAAATTCACTGTCAAATATGAGTAATTGCGTAAACACACTAACAGTAGGAATGGGTTTCATTTTGACAGTTCAACAACATTCATTGCGTTATTTACATTGTTGAGCAGACAAATCTTTCGAACATATGAAGCAATGGATAAGCAATATCCTTCAAAATGATTCTTATTGTGGTTGATAGTGTGTTATGTAAATAGGGTGCGGGCAGTACAGATAGCGCCATCCACGAAGACGCGCCTAATCGCTTACAGTACAAGTGTGCAACATTCAGCTATAATGTTTTAGTTTTGTCGATAAACAGTAACTACTTATTAGTGGGTAATTAGTGTGTATCAAAAAACTAAAACATTAGCGGAATTAACTAGCGATAACCACTAGCGATTAGTAAGAAGAGTGGGGCGCGTCTTCGTGGATGCCACTATCTATAAAATCTGGTAGCTTCACAATTATTTATCTTGTAAATAATATTATGTAGGTGATGAATTATTTCGCACTTTAGCTAGAGGTGTGGTACTTGTCACTTTATTCAAGTAAATATGTAATATTTTGATTAGAGTCGATACTAAGGATTGTTTGTTTTTTGGATGCCGATATATATTAACGTAACCGTAACCTAGATGAAGATGAACACACACAGTTTTTTCTAACAGCAATCATCATCTGCCTAGCCTTTTCTCAACTATGTTAGGGTCGGCTTCCAGTCTAACCGGATGCAGCCGATTTTACAGGGAGCGATTGCCTAACAGCAATAGCAATTAGCAATAGCTATTTTTCTAACAGCAATGCAGTCCGAAATCATAATATCTGATTTACATATTCTGAATAATTTAAAATATACTTATTTAGAAAAAAAAAGGACAGCTATTGTTATTTTAATCTTGATTTTAATTAAATGGTTTTTAAACCAGAAAACTGTAATTATACAAATTAGAACATTACATTGCACAATAACTGGAACTAACATAATATTTTTATTAAACTTAAGGTTAGTTACTCACTTAGGTACCTACGTAAAATAAATGGAAAAATTTAGATAAAATAAATAATAACGCGTTTAAACTCCAGACTACAGAAAAAGTCTAAATACTCGAATCCATTAAATTAACCTTTTTGTCTATTTTTTCTACGAACATTTTCGACTCTATTTCTTCGCCTTTTATAAACAAAAAACCAACATTGTCGTGTCCAAAGTCTACACCGACACACTTACCTGTGCGTGTGGCGAGAAAAAGAACTAAAATAAAATGTACTGGATTTGACAGATTTGTGACATCTTCCCTTTGCAAGCAACGCCGCTATGACACGCAGATTTAAGTTTGTCGGTGTTTATTATACAATTTAATATTGATTTATTTGTGAATGACATTATGTACTGCACCTCAACAAATATTAAATAGTTATGTATCACGCGTTGAATGTTAGAATGTTTATAGTCATGTTACTGTTCCATTTGTTGAGCCAATTAGTTTTAATATAGAAAATATACATTATGGCGAAATAATGCTCGTTTTATTTGTATTGTTACATAATTTGTTTCAAGAACCTTTTGTTGGAACCCTTGAACCCTGTTTGGAATATTTTGAGTTTAAATAGTTATCTGCCGTTTCTCGTCGGTTAGTACTAAATGCCGCGCAAAAACCGCGGGAGGTCACCGACGAGTTGGACCGATCAAATAAAATCCTATTAATGAATGCGCCAGACTGTGATTGGACAGAACCAGATGGAGAGTTATCGCTGGGTGGGCAACGACTACACCTGTAAATCATCGTGACCACGAGCGCTCTGTCGAGAGTGAAACGAAGAATAAGAATTAAGTACCAAATGGGAAGAAAGTTGTGATATTCGGCAATATAACAATGACCCCTGCACCTACCACTCTTAAAACCGTTTTAGGATGAAAAATGAATTTTCCATATAGCTCACAGTTTGTAGAATCGGACCGACCTTAGTTTTCGGGCTTAGGAAAATTTCTTCCCAAATATCCATTTTTATTTTTGGCAATATTCGTTTTGGCCGAAAAAGGTATATTATTTTCAACGTGGCCGAATAATCTCAAGTTCCAACAAATCAATAGATAAGTACTTTCAATTCATTTTTCAGGGTACATCGATATTTACAACAAACTAAGAAAATGCAGAAAAAATTATAGCACCATAAATCGCATGCAAAGATTAAAAAGTAGGTATAAAGTTTTAAACGGTTTTTTTACTTTTGAAAACTTATCGACAACAAAATAATTTTATCGTTTTTCGTTACAAAAAAAAAAAAAAATTTTGGTCGAACTCTTACAGCAAGATAATCCCAAAGATACTAACGGTGTCTACATTGCTGTGTAGCTACAGACGCCAGCACATCAAGCTACCCGAAACTGTAAAATTTTCCCAATCAACTTTGAACCTTATGATTTAGCGATAAAGTTGAAAATCTATTAAAGAAATTTGACAGATTGTAGTAGCTTGTTGTGCTGGCGTCTGTACAAAGGTCTTCATAAATATGATCAAAGAGGATGAATATTCATTCAGTTAGTGCTTAGAGGGATTTGAGGTAAAGAGTGGAATACGCTGCTGTATAGGCGACTTCATATTGCTCTATCACTTTTGACAACAATTCCCACTAAATTCAAACTTCACTAAGGTTGAAACTATGTAACTCTGTCGCGTGATAACAAAAGCCGCGCGTGATTTCGGCCAGGTACTTGGCCCAACCACTCGGGCTTTTAAAGTAGACACGCTCACTTCTTTAATCACATAGGTAACGACCTACGTGGTTTGTATTAATTATCGACAAAAATATACCTTTACGAAATTAGAAACCCTATTATTCTAATCAATCGTAAAATGAAGAGTAACCGCTTTTAATTAATCCGCCATGTTTTTTGCGCAAAGGATAGTCCGTGGAAAATCACAGTTCGATCACTGATCAATTCAATTTCGATGTAATTAACCCTCTGAAACCTTATGACCGATGACCTTCACATTGGATTGTCTCTGGCATTTTGCATTTATCTACGATCACACGCGGCACAGATTATATTCGCGCGCGGTACTCTACGGGTGATCGCATTGTTCCCGCCGAAAGTGTTCTCTTTTTCAAAAGTGACATTTCAAATAAAAAGTTTGTTTTGTTTTTGACTTCGTAAAATGAAAATAAATCTGGATGATGGGGTGAGATTATTATTTAAATTTAATTATTTAAGGATCAAATATAATTTTTAAATTAGCTGACCCAACAAACGTTATCCCGTCCTATCAAATAATTCATCAAAAGATCTCTTATAAAAAGAACGATCAGTAATTTTTCTATCAATAAAAACCTAATTCTGACTATTACGAACATTAAAATAATTGCCAAATCGATCCAGCCGTTTTCAAGTAAAGCTCTTACCAAAGAACAGCATTTCACATTTATCTATTTCGATTGAGATAGTATTAAAATAAAGCGGCTTCATGCTCATTACAATATTGGATTCATACTTACGAGTATGTACGACATCCAACGCTCCAATTGCCTTCCTGCCGTCATAAGGGCGTAAGGTGAATAATTTATTTATTTTAAATTTATTACTTTTCTGTTATACAATAGTTCTTGTAGTAACGAAACGGCCAAGACTCATATTTTGACTAAGGTGTAGAGATTGTTAAGTTAGGGCTTGTAGAATTAAGGCGTGTAGAGTTAGAACCTTGGCTCTACATGGGATCTGATAACTTTTTGTCAGTGCGAGCCATACGGTCTCGTCTTGACAACATTTTACATTAAATGTTTTTGGTGGGATAGATTTATTTATATTATTAATATAATATAAATAAATATATTATACGTAATATTATTCAACATCATGCCTGTTCTTTTTAGTCAATCATAATATATTATTTTAATATTCACAAATCCCTCATAAGAGATTCCTCCCTCTCACCGATAGGAGGCCTGTGTCCCAGCTGCGGGAAAAATATAGGCTGACTAGCTTCCGCCCGCGGCTTCGCCCGCGAGGTATATCGATAAAAACTATCCTATGTCCTTCCCCGGGATGCAATCTATCTCTCTGGCAAATTTTATCGAAATCCGTTCAGTGGTTTAGGCGTGAAAAGGTAACATACAGACAGACAGACAGACAGAGTTACTTTCGAATTTATAATATTAGTATGGATAGTATGGATTATGATTCACACATACTTTGAACAAAGCTTTGTTACTGCATAGTTACGTAGAAGCTTTTCTAAAGTGTGAAGAGCGTTTACGACGTACGGCATTTCATAAAAACTTTCAAGCCCTTGTTTTTAGAAATGAATGAACCGACTTTAATGAAACTTCATACGCATAAGCAGGATACAAAGGTCTAAAAAGTTTTCGAAAAATTGTGTTACAGCCAAATTAGACCGATTTTAAATTTTCCATAGAAACAGAGATTTCCAGTTATCTTTTTTTAAATAAGACATTTCGAAAATGTTCTCTGCTAACTTTTTAGACCTTTGTATCCTGCTTACGCGTATGAAGTTTCATTGAAATCGGTTCATTCATTTCGAAAAACAACGGCTTGAAAGTTTGTATGAAATACCGTACGGCGTAAGCGCTCTTAAAAGTACCAGGGTAAACAGAAAGTAATCTTGTAAAAATATTTAGGTTAGACCCTGCAATAATTCAGACCGATTTTAAATTTTCCATAGAAACAGAGATTTCCAGTTATCTTTTTTTAAATAAGACATTTCGAAAATGTTCTTTACTAACTTTTTAGACCTTTGTAGGTATCCTGCTTATACGTGCGAAGTTTAATTAAAATCGGTTTATTCATTTCGAAAAACAAGGACTTAAAAGTTTGTATGAAATGCCGTACATCGTAAACGCTCTTAAAGTCGTCCGTATGTAAACTTGTTGCTACGCGGCTACGGGTTGGTACGGAGGCTACGGGAGCTACGGGCGTAAGGAGAAATTATGCGGACACTCCTCCTTTCCATACAGACTGTAGATTTGTAGACTATTTTTTACTTTATTAGGTACCTCGTACTTATTGACAGGCCTATACGGTTCTCGAATACCTATTAAAATGCTGTAATTGAAAATGATTGTAAAAGCCAATTATTTTTGTAAAAGTTACCGTGGAGTTTCTTGCCGGCTCTTCTATTCCAATATTATTAAAAAACTTTGAATTTACAATACAAAAAAAAAATTAAGTAAGTAAAATTAGGTACAAAACAGCTGTCTGAGCCATATGAAATTTATTTATTTTAGTTTACATCATCATAGTATTGTTGTTGTTTCCTATTTATCAATTAATAAAGAAATAATCCATAAATAAAAAAAAAACGTTTCTAGAATGTCTTTGTACCTAAAGTAAACACTCTTTCGCATAAATCGTTACAAAGCATTTTTTTCGCACGAATCCAAGTGGAAAAAAAGAGATTAAGTATGTAAGTTTTTACTAGCTCTATTCAATTCAGAGATAAATCGATTTTACATTCAACTGTTTTTGTGAACAATTGATTGAGTAGTTCAATCAATGATATTTAGTCCTCCAGACCGTGCTTCTGTCATGGCGGTCCATCTCAACGGACACTAGCCTTTCTCTCTTCTCTCACTCTCATAGTCCGATGGGACATCACGTAATCCGACACTACAGTCAGTAATAAAAGACATACAAATACTGTCTAAGTAATAACTTAATTATTTTGTTCAGTATCAAAACAAATGCTTATACCGTAAACTACATATTATAATGGTACAATATTGAAAGTAGATATGGAAGAAAAAGACATGTTGTTGACCGCAAATAAATTAGGATAATGATGTGTTGTGAAACAAGACTAACAAATTAAAGAAAAACCGGCCAAGTCCGCGTCGGACACGTACACGAAGGGTTCCGTACCACAAGGCAAAAAACGCCAAGGAGAAATGTTTCATAGACTCCCGTTGGCACTCTCTGGGTACGGAAAACGTTTCATAGACTCTCTGGGTACAAAACTCTAAAAATACTTGACAGAAAGTGATTCATTTTCGATTACTGTTAAAAGTATGAACAGCTGCTAGTAGCTGTAGGCTCCAAAAGCATAGTAGTTTCCTCGCCAGCCCTTGTATAGACATTGAAGAAGGCTAAATGACGACAAGATTAAAAATTATAACAACATAACTGCAGTACTGTAGAAGATGTAACAAGCGGCAAACGCAAAATCAAAGCATTTATTTCAAATAAACCAATTACAAGCACTTTTGAATTGTCAAGGGTTCGGTCAGTTAGAAAGATGAAGCTAGTTGCCCATTCCAAAGCGTAGTAGGTACCTATGGAGAAGAATGGGCAAGAAACTCCACGTACATTCTTTGTGTCACACACACGTCACTCCGACCGTGGATGAAAACCAATATGTTGGCTACGAACTATAAAAATGGCATGATAGCGAGCAACACTACAAAAGAGACAACCCACAACCGTACGGTGACGCGCAGAGGTACTAGGAGGTCAGCCCGACCTCTAATAAATTGCGATAATAGCCAAGAGAAGGAATAATAAGAAGATTATAACAATGTAACTAATGCCAGTTTTCTCTAACATCAATATGAAAACAGACATGACTACCTAAATGACATGATAATCTAGGCTTATCTTGTAATTACACCTGATCCGGCTATGTGTGAACAATGTTTCTAATAATTAGAATATACTAGACAATTTATGTCCCACGAGTCTAGGTAAACACGTATCAAGATTAAATTAATCTCAATAATCTAGGATATTTAATTATCTATGGAAGATGCATTCATTGTTGTACTCATACTTACGCGTGCAGGAACTTAGATTTTCTCGAGAGCTGTCTTCTAATCTTGACGAGCGTAGTTGTTCGCTGTTACTTACTTGTTTCAATATTTCCATAATTACAAAATATTTTAAGCACTTGATTAATCAGGGTATTCATCGAAACGCACCAACTTTGAAACGCACCAAAAGTATTACTCGAAATGCATCAACGATGAAACAAAGAAGAAAATGAAGGATTCGTAATAAATGGTATCGATAGACGTTTCATTTGGTACGTTTCAAAGTTGGTGCGTTTCGTGGAATACCCCGTATAATCAACCAGTGAACATCGCGATTTAGCATCAAGAAATAAAAAAAAATTAATGTAAGTATGCACTAAGCAATAATTATCATCATTCTCCTGCCATTATCTAGTCATCATAGTCTTTAAAATGATGTAATGTTTTGAACATAGTTTGTATTGATTGTGTTGAGCAGGGCTCTTTCATATATCTATGAGCAGGGCTGACTGTGCCCTTCGAGCCTTCGAAATAAATAATTGAATGAGGTTGTTTGAAGCTGTCGGTACGTCCAGAATTGAGCTGTCAGACCTGATTATAGGGATCGACAAATTCAAATTATTTTATTGTGGGCATATGTTAGTTACAGGTCTTAACAATAAATTTATGTTCCAATATGTCCTGCCTAATAGGCATACAATAATTATGTAGTGGCATTACATTTAAAAACAAAAAAAAATTATATGTCAAATTTAGTTATTATAAATGTCAAAATATTAATACACAGGTCAACGATAGAATCTATAATTCAAGAAATCTTGGATCGTGTAGTATGCTTTATCAATTAAAAAGTTACGTAGTTTACTTTTAAATACTGGAAGTTCCTTAGTGCTCAGAATGTCAATAGGTATTGCACACACACAGCTCACTTCTACTAAGTTTTTACGGGAGAATTTTGTAGAATAGATGCGGCAGGTTTCGGTTTTATGAATTGTTAAACATCTATGTGGAATTTTCTGTTTCAAGTTTGTAATTGCACCATAAAAGACGTTTGTTAGCTAAGGTATTAGTATAAATATTTACTCCCTAAAAAAATCATTAACTTAAAACATTTTTGACACCTAATACCATGTGTAGTGACGTAGTCGTTAATGTACTCATAACGATCGCCATAATTATGTTTACGTTACTGTAACAGTTTAGTGAAACATCTGGCCCTTGGCTGTCGCGATCAATGTTTTTGTCCAGTTTGGTCTTTGCAGTTTCTTTATGCTGCCAAATTTCTTTACTGAATACGTTTACTTTAGGAGCAATTAATGATGGAAATCGAAGAGGCAAATGATTAAAAATTATTAACAGTTTGAAGTATTGCCACTTGGAGCAATTACATCCCATATTAAAACTATTGAAAAAATCGGAAACGGTCTTTGGGCGCAACCATAATTTAAAAGCACGTGCCCCAGCAATCCGTTGTATTGTTAAAAATAATCACACTAATATTATAAAGGCGAAAGTTTGTGTGTGTGTTTATGTGTTTGTTACTTTATCACGCTCAAACGTCTGGACCAATTTTTGCAAAAAAAAATATGGCGGTAGCTGACACCCTGTATTAACATAGGTTACTTTTTATCCCGATATTCCCACGGGATCGACATTTATGCGGGTGAAACCGCGGGGCGCAGCTAGTCTTATATAAATGTTTCCAACATGAATACTAATCTTTTGTAAATTAATGCCATTCACTTACAGATGCCACCGAACTTATCGGAGAGTCTCCTGCCGGAGTCAACTCCTCGGAAGCTGGAGAAGGCCAAATCCCTGGAGTCTTGTGCCAGCACCACCGCCCCGGACTGCAGCTGCGATGAAGTTAGCTACGGTATAGGTTATTATAATGTCTATATACTTACTGCCCTAAGCCCTCTGCCCTAAATCCTTTACCCTAAAGACCGGTTATGTTTACAGCCTTTTCTATCGTTAATATTCGGTTTAACTTACATCTTTCTTTAAATTAGTCCTGTTAATTCGACTTTAATATATAGACAAGAGAGTGGGGCTAGATGAGCGTAACTGAACGTACTTGAGCCCCGCAAAATTAATCAAGGAAAATTCTTCTCTATTTGATCATATTTATTTGTTTAGAGGAATCCACAATATTGAGTAACAAAATGACCGCGATTTCCATCTTCGCCATTAACTGAACTGACTGATAAAGATTATCAACAGCAGCTTCTTTTACAATATAACACAAATAGGGAGTTATATTTATTACTTAATCCATAATTGGTGATGGTGTAAATCCTAATCCCAAATCCCAGGATTTACACAGTCGACAATTACAGATTAACTAGCATTTTTTAAATTATTATTTTTTTTATTGCTAAATGGGCCTGGTCTTGACCTCGATCACGCCTGATGGAAACATTCTCAAAAATAAGTGTTTGCACAGAAAAATCAAAATATCAAATTATTTTATTATCTCTCCAGGAGACGCAGTATTCTCCTGCTTCATCGTGGCTCCTCACGTGGTGAGCGTGTGGCGAGGAACGTGGGGGCTGATGGAGCTGAAGCCACAGCTGTTCCCCTTCGCGCAGATATACCTGCTTGGCATCGTCATACACATCTGCTTTGCGATTGTCAGGTTAATCTCTATGCCTAAGAAATGCTCTTGAAAAACATTACCAATGTATTAATTAAGAAAAGGACAGAATAGAAACATAATATTAGTTTAGTTTAGTTCTGTCAAATTAGTCAGCGCCTGACGTAAATTGACGTATTTTTGGTAGACAATTTTTTTTTATCACGTGTATATTGTCTAAGGACAGGACTAAACTAATATTTATCTTCTGTCCTTTTCTTAATGAAATAGAAAGAAAAGGAAGCACTGAACTTAAATTTAGTTTAGTTTGTGAACAAGGGAATCGGCGCCATTGTCATCGTGTATTCCTCCTAGCTTAAAGGCTTAAAACAAGCTTTTTTAAATCGTATCTGTATTTAAACATGATCACCCATCCACAGACCAACCGCAGCAAGTCGACCTGTGCGGCTGTAATTATTTAGCCACGGGCCCCTCACCCCCTTTTTATCTTACCTATCGTATAATACTCGTCAGGTGAAGCTATGACTAATAAATTAAAACCTCTAATCCGATTAATAGTAATCACGTCTTATTAGAATGCAAGATATAGGTAAGTTACCCATTACACCATATCCACAAAAGAGATAGCCTATCTTACAAGTTTTTTATTTAAAAAATAAGCTAAGTAGATGGAGTCGACAAGCTTCTGGCTAACAACAGCCGCACGGGACGATCGATCAGGTAAAGTTACGCTTGCCGCGGACCAACCGTGGATAGGTGAACATCTTTTATGCCAAGACCCCTCCGTGCTTAGGAAAGCACGTTAAGGCGTTGGTCCCGGCCGCCAATTAGTTAGTTACTGGTCGTCAGAAGCCCGAAAGTCTGACAATCAGTCTTACCAAAGGGTATCATATTAGCCAGTAACTGGGTTGTGGAGGTCAGACAGAGACAGGCAGTCGCTCCATGTAAAATACTGGTATTCAGTTGCATCCAGCTAGACTGGAAGCCGACCCCAATATAGTTGAGAAAAGGCTAGGCAGATGATGATAATGATATTCGTCACCGTTTCTGAGGCATCTCAAAAATCATTTAATATTAAACAGTTGACTAAAAGCGTGTCCGCTTTTGTACCATTTTGAGATTTTGGGATTTGATTTGAATTTCCACAGCGTGTAAATTTCGATGTTTTTGGCTGTGATTGCTTTTCGGGTATGCACCAAAATAATACGAATCTGGACCCTGTCTATGAGACTGTAACATCCGGAGAAAATGTTCTAAAAAGTATTCATGTCATTTATGTAATATGACTACCTACTTGTACTGATTTAAATATATTACACAACTAGGATTCTCGTTCAAGGTTACAAGAAAACTGAAGTGAACGCTTGAGCATAACAGGATTAAAATGCAAAGGTTGCATCTTAGAAAATCGTCACTACCTACTTACACATTATACATGCGTTTTGTTTATGGATATTATACGAGAACGTTGGCTGTATGTTTCGCTGCTTTTTGTATTCATGATAAGTGATGATGAGTGAAGATGATCAGAAAGAATTAAATTAGAATTGGATTCAGGTGAATTTGATTCGTGGGCACTAATAAAAACTCATGTTACTCTTTATTTTGCTAAAGATAAGCCAAGTTTATATCGATTTTTACAGTAGGTACCTACCTATCAGGCGACTAAAATATATGTACCTAAATGTTACCTCAGAAAAATAGGTAACTAGCAGCTTCCCCATGTCATTAAATCCGTGTAATTGCTATAACGCTAGTGTTTTTTAAACCAAGTGACAAACTAACTTTGCCCTTAATTATCCGGAGATGCTTACAAATGAAACCCCGAAACGGTTCAAATCATTGTCGACAGTGTCTTCGTTTTCATTCAATTAATTTAGTGCCCTTGGAAAACGAAATAGCAATCTCTTTCCTACATACGTATGGTTGCTATGTTAGTGAAATAGTGACGACGAAACACCTACTGGTTTTCGCAAATCTGAGTACGTAGCTACATTACCAAATAAATTAAATTGCTACTTGTATGGTTATTCTATTTAGCGTATGAATAGAACTGAAAAATTGTCATTTTATACTTATTAATAAAAAAGAACTGCTTGTGGCTAAGTAACTACAGCCGCACGGATCGATCGATAAGGTTAAGCTACGTTTGCCGCGGTTGGTCCGTGGATGGGTCACCATCTTAACTTACCAAGACCCTCCATGCCTCGGAAAGCTCGTTAAGCGTTTACGACGTACGGCATTTCATACAAACTTTCAAGCCCTTGTTTTTCGAAATTAATGAACCGATTTTAATGAAACTTCGTACGCTTAAGCAGGATACAAAAGCCTTGTTACAGCCAAATTAGACCGATTTTAAATTTTCCATAGAAACAGAGATTTCCAGTTATCTTTTTTTGAATAAGACATTTCGAAAATGTTCATAAAGTACAAACTTTTTAGAACTTTGTATCCTGCTTATGCGTATGAAGTTTCATTAAAATCGGTTCATTCATTTCGAAAAACAAGGGCTTGAAAGTTTGTATGAAATGCCGTACGTCGTAAACGCTCATAAGCTGTTGTTCCCGGCTGTCATTCACGGATCATTGACAGTTGTTACGGGTAGTTAGAAGCCCGAAAGTCTGACAACCAGTCTTACCAAGGGGTATCGTATTACCCAGTAATTGGGTTGTGGAGGTCAGATAGGCAGTCGCTCCATGCAAAATACGAGTTATTTCGGTCTGATCCCCTGAACCCCCCCTCGATCCCCTCTGGTATTCAGCTGCATCCGGTTAGACTGGAAGCCGATTCCAACGTCTTCTAATTTTTGGTTCTAGAACATGCCGGTTTCCTCACGATGTTTTCCTTCATCGTTTTATTTATTAGGATCTCCAACAAAGAATAGGTACACCTTACATGCTATATTATAAAGGACAAGAACAAAAATCTATGTTAACAAACCCTTACATCTCCAGGACAAGACTGCTGTCCCGTTCAGCAGGAGCCTGGAGCAGCTCAGAAGGTGGT
This sequence comes from Gortyna flavago, assembly GCA_963669345.1. Taxonomy (NCBI): domain Eukaryota; kingdom Metazoa; phylum Arthropoda; class Insecta; order Lepidoptera; family Noctuidae; genus Gortyna; species Gortyna flavago. The sequence continues at coordinate 17,531,937 of OY770129.1, forward strand.
CCTGTATCCTGGGTGAGGGAGAGGATCCTGTCCCGAGTGTACAGCTATATCTTCATCCTGAGCAATATCATGCACTGGCGCGGCGGCTGGGGGCTGCTCGATATGTCCGTAGATGCTTTGCTGCCTGATGTGAATGATCCTCATAGGTAAGTACTTCCATTATACTTTTTTTTTATTGGTTTCTAGAAGACCCATTATGGGCTCACAAAATGGATTGGCGATGATACGGCGGCATGTTCACATTTGCAACCTTATCTGAAATCTATACTAGTTTACTTATTAATTACCTACTAGCTAATGATTTGCAATGCGTTTAAATTTTTTTTTGGAACTTTCCCCGTCGCGCTCACAACCTTACACAACCATTTTCCAAGATGATGGTGATAATCTATACCTATAATTGCTGATACGGTACCAGCCTTATCTGAAATCTATATCTACGTATCTCTAAATCTATAAGTAATAATAATAATTAGTGTAAGTATTATTGGGGACCCCCGTCGAAAACGAAGTTCTTTACTTGACACTCGCATGCACACACACTCGTATTAATAGAAAGAGACAGAGAGAGAAAGAGAAAGTCGCAGAGGGGCATAACGCTTTTTAGTTACGTGACGATTTTTACCAGTTTACTTCTACGTTAAGAGCGTTTACGCCGTACGGCATTTCATACAAACTTTCAAGCCCTTGTTTTTCGAAATGAATGAACGGATTTTAATGAAACTTTATACGCATAAGCAGGATACAAAGGTCTAAAAAGTTAGCAGAGAACATTTTCGAAATGTCTCATTAAATCCCAATTCATTTCAAACTTTATCGTTACATGAAGTTTGAGAAACATTTCGTCAATGCAAATTCTATTTTTATAAAATTCGATATACTTAGTTGGTATAAACATATTCTGACACACATAGGTACAGATTAAATAAATAAACATTTATAAAAAAAAATGGGATAATACAGTATATATCTTAGAAATAATGTAGGTATTACAAAGTATGATGCCTGGACTACGATAGTACCTACAGTATCACAGGCAGCATGAGTTCTTACAATTGCTACATGGAAAATTATTAGAAATAATTTTTTCATTCATTCATAAGTAAGTTTTAAGAATAATGACATAGTTAGTATACCTATTATGTTATAATTTACTTATGGCTGATTTTTCCAACGCCAAATAATTTAATCGGAGGAATAATTTTGAATTTTTGACAGTTCTTCCATACAGAAACTGTCAGACGTCAATCTTATTCCACGAATAAAAAATATCTGTCGATTGAAAAATCAGCCCTTTACCCTTCGTATACGTAATCTACGCGGGACACAATGAATTTTAATTGTGTCTGTATTTACGACATTTAACCGGTTAAACACTAATAGTTACGGTCATAAATATCTAGATATTTCTACATTATTTGCGGAAAATTGTTGTTAGCACTTTGTTACACGAATAAGATCTCTTTTATCTGTTCTGTGAATAAGATTATCTGTTACCGGTAAATCCTTATCCTTATTTTCATTTTTGTTTGTTTTTTCCTTTTCTGTTATCAGGCCAGTGCTGATAGGTGCCATAACCTTGACCTTCTACATCGCGATCACGATCCTGCGGTCCTCCCGCAACCTGCTCGCGTCGCCATACTTCCTAGTCACCGATGGAAAGGAGCCCACCTACATATTTTCTACTAGGTTTAAGATTTCTGTAAGTATTGTAGGTATATGTAACTTATTCTTTTACCAATATAGCTGTTTTACGATCAAAGGTTAAGCTACTCTTGCCGCGGTTATTTCGTGGATGGGTGACCATCAATAACAACAATAACATCGAGGCTCCTCCGTACCTAGGAAAGCATGTTAAGCCGTTGGTCCGCGCTCGTCTTTGTACATCTTGGACAGCCGTTACGGGTAGTCAGAAGCCCAAAAGTCTGATAACCGATCTTACCAAGAGGTGTCACATTACCCAGTAACTGGGTTGGGGAGGCAGATAGGCAACCGCTCCGTGCAAAATATTAGTATTTAGATGGATTCCTTTAGACTGGTTGCCAACAACAACATATTGGGGATAAAGCTAGGCACATTTGATTGAGCTGTTCTTCAGGTGTTACACTTACTATTTGTCTGTGCGGTTAGAAAGGCTATGCGCGCACTACGACTTTAATCGTTGCGATTTAGTTATAAAATCGCAAACACAAAAATATTTCAAGCGAATTCTCAAGCGATTTTAATCCGCAGTGCGCGGACTCTAGTACATTTCTATTGTTCACAGATTGACGAATTTTCTTCGCAACGATTAAAATTCGTAGTGCGCGTTTTAGCCTTGGGCTTTTTCGGTGAGAATTCCATAAGCTTTCAAAAACTACCGAGAATACCTTAAGCTTTGGGTTTCCTAGGAATGCGAAAACTTGGATTTTAAATTTTTACCAGTATTTGACATTAAGGTTTCAAAAACCCTAGAAGAGCGGTGACAGCCTCATGCGGCCGTAATGTCCATATCTAATCTAACTAGCCTGTATTGTCCCACTGCTGGGCAAAGGCCTCCCTCTCCCTTTTCCACACGATTCTGTCTTTTGCGAGTGTCGGCCAGTCCTTACGGTAGGAGTCAAGCTCGTCCCGCCATCTTCGTCTTGGCCTGCAGCTATGGCGTCGTGCGTTTAGTGGGACCCAATCGGTCGTTCTTTTAGCCCAATTGTCCCACTTAAGTTTAGCGGCTTGTCTGTTATCTTGGTTTTGGCCCGCATTGTCTTTCTTATACAGTCAGAAATGCGAACCGCCAGGATATTTTTTTAATTTATTTATCCAATTATTTCAGGCATCAAGGCCAATAAAAACACATACAATACAATATTAATATAATAAATTTTAAAATACTATAAATACATACAACATTAAACAAAAAAACTAACACTAACATACACGAAGTGTCTGCGTCGTGTTTCGCTGAGTGGTGTCATGTAGCCGGCCACGAAACCGGCGGTACACAACACCCTTCGACCAGAACTCTTCCTTGAGGAACTTCTCGAGATGACGTGTCAGAACACGCACCACGAACGACTTGAAGTTCGTGTTGTGACGCGACTCCAATTTCTCGACCCTCAAAGTCCAGTTGGTCTTCACACGCATAATATCAACCCTCGTGGAGTGGTGCAGTCCTGCCAGCGCGGTGCCGCACTGGTTCCGATAAGGAGGCTTCTTCATCTTCTTCGCTCCATGGTTCGCTGGCAAACCTCGAGCCTGGAATGTCCAAATACAGAGCGTTTTTTGACACCTTATTGAGAAATATGAGTGAAAATTACTGATTTTTATGGAGCCCGTTATAAATATGTCGGAAACGCTCTTCTAGGAAACTGTAGTATGATTGTATGACCGCTGTCCGCTTTCTCAGGAAACCAAAGCTTATCTCTAAAAATCGGACTAAGACCAAACCAATTTGAAGTCACCCATTGCTATATAAGATGTGTATGTACACCGGAGAGGATACCTTCGCTGCGCGGTTCATTTGTTAGCAAGCCACACATTCGTGCGCAGCTTAGCCATTGGTTTGAAGTGGATGTTCCCGCTAACATTTTTGGATTTAGTCCGGTAAAATCTGTTTGTAAAATGCACACATGATTTTTATCAAATACATAATCTTATTTTATCATAAGATTGGTTGGGATAATGATTCAAAATCAGCGGAAGTAGATGGATTAATCAGATTTAATAATCCAGTTGAATTGATGAGTTCGACTAAGCTCTGCAAAAGTAGCAAGATTAGAAAATTGCAGTAAGTGATTAAGGCACACCCATAGAAGGGACTTCCCATATATTTGGTTGCAAAAATACAAATCTACTTACCAATACTCGTACCTACTATACATAATCCTGAGACATCCATTACTTCATAGAAATAATTCGTCAGCTCAATAAACGTTAAGAACGCAATGAACGTGGATGAACTATCAAAATGAAATACAGATCGATTCCCAGTTTATGTGTCTGACTGATGCGAAGTTGAAAGGAGTTATTATTGACAATGTCGTCCCAGCAAAACTCCACCAGTAATAGAGATCAACGGTCAATGCTGTCCATGTAGTTATAGCACTTGGGAATCAGTTAGGAAGTACGCAGTTACTGCCCTACTGATCGTGATTCGTTGAGCGATTGTCTTATTACTTTCACGGTCAGTCTTACAAATCGCGAGGGCATAGATGAACTGTTGGTATAGTATAACCCACATTACTTACGAGTACTGTGTAACCTTAGCACGACACACGGTTGATTTTGACGGCCTTAAGTAGTTCGTGTGAATAAACATTAATTTTCGTACAAACTAGTGCCCGTCCATGTGTTGTCGTTGTGGTGTGGTTGTGCCACGTGCCGTGATCAGGCCAAAAGAATAAACGAGGATCGATCATAAATATCGGTTGTACGAGTATGTTGGCGATTTCAGACTTTAGACCGGGTAGTAATTTTTCTGCTCATGATTGTAAATAAGGGGCTTGTGGCTAAGTAACAACAGTCGCACGGGTCGATCGATCAGGTTAAGCTACACTTGCCGTGGTTGGTCCGTGGATGGGTGACCATCTTCACATACCAAGATACCTCCGTGCCTCGGAAAGCACGTTAAGCCGTTGTTCCCGGCTGTCATTCGTGGATCTTTGACAGTCGTTACGGGTCGTCAGTAGCCCGAAAGTCTTGACAACCAATCTTACCAAGCTGTATCGTATTTCCCAGTAGGTGGGTTGTGGAGAACAGATAGGCAGTCGCTCCATGTAAAATACTGCTATTCAGCTGCATCCGGTTAGATTGGAAGCCGACCCCAACATAGTTTGGAAAAGGCTTGGCAGATGATGATGATGATTGATTGTTAATAAGCCTGGGACATGGGGTTATGGATCGGGCAGGCAGCCCTGGGTCATACAATGATGAGTGTAAGAACATCTTTTAAGCTTATGGAAATCAATTCAGCCCATCGAAGCTCATGTTTTGAATTTGAATGTTTTCAATGAAAATACAGAAATTAGAAGTGCAGGAAATCAAGAATGTGATGACCTGAACTGAGGAAGTCAAACCTGCCAAACAAAACATACCTTAGAAAAGGATGGTTACCGTAATGAAAATGATGAAACATAAAGATAACAAATTAGTCATTACCAAACATGATTGATGACTTGAGTGAGGTAAGGAATTACAATAGTTACCTACTAAGGCACTTTGCGTCACTATATGTTTATACTAATAAGGAACGGTAATGTTGTCTGTTTTGACTTCGCATCAACCTTATCATAAAGGAATCTCTAAAACTCTAAGTCAATGTAATGAGTCATCAAACACAATCTTTCACCTGCATCTAGGTGACAGATTTTGATTGATGACTATTAAGGCTGATCTTAGCATCGACATTAGCTAGTAGCGTAGAATCATACGCCCAAGCGTTGAGTCCCGAGCAAACACGGGTAGGTACGTCAGAGCGCGGGACGGGTGATAATGCAATTACTTGTAGTAATCTGTCGGCGCGTTGTGCCGGTGGGAGTCAGTCTGTCAGTCAAGCGCGCACAGGCACACGGCAGACATGCGCGGAAGCACTGCTGGGCTGGCCGACACGCTGGCGAGTGGCTCGCGCGCTCACGCTGCTCTGCTGGAATGCGCCGACGTACTCTTCGCGAGTCTGGTGGTCGCACCCGCCGTCGTCACCTACTGGAAGTCCACCTGGTCGCTCATGGACTTGTATGTGCTGCCCGATGAGCCCGTGGGCAGCGCGGCCGTGTGTGCCGCCTTCGGACTGTGCTGTGACTTTTTGTTTTCGGTGTTCCAAGCGCAACTGAGCAAATTGCTGCGGCCGGAGCGGGGCAGGCTCACGTACTACTTTGTGTCGCGGATGTGCACGGCGGTGGCCGGCGCGGCGTGCGTGGGCGCGTGGCGCGGCGTGTGGAACCTGCTGAACGAGTGCACGGGGGACAGCGCGCGCACGCTGCTGGCCACCACGGCGGCGGCGGCGCTGGCGCTGGCGGCGCTGCGCGCGCTGCGCAACGTCAGCGCCGCGCCCTTCGCCGTCGCCGTCGACTCACCGCAAGACTATTTCGATGTGCCCACTATGTTCCGTACGGTTGGTACCATTTGGAACTCCTCATCGGTCACCTGTTTACCTCACTTCGCAAAATGGAATTTCCATTTTGGTACCCAACCGTCTCTTTTACGATGGTCCGAAATCCCAAATACGATGTTCGGTTATATCCGTTAAACGCTACGGCTATTCACAATCAGCTCCCCCGTTCCATTTACCCATATGCGCATAGGCATAACTCTGTCACGGTATTGGACCAATTCCCCTTTACAGTTAGGAAGTCTGCAGCTAAAAGTGATAATTAAGTTACTGATTGATAAATATTAAATGGTGATGTTACCAGTGCAAAATTGCCAAAAATACTGCCGGAAAGAAGCCCTTTTGGCAGTATTTTTACAGGTAACACATAAAACTATGATGACTAATAGATATAGTAATTATAGTTTTATGTAATACCTGTTATCAATACAAGGATCTGTTCAATCATTTCCTATGAAACCTCAAGATTTCCTACAAAGCTAAGGTTCATCAAACCCTCGAGTACTCTAGCCTTACAAATAAACAGCCGCAGATTAGTCGAGTGCGTACTTGACACACAGGATCAGCTGATCATTCATTCATACGAGTATGATAGAGTACGAGAGGTATTTAAAATGTTGTTTTGGAGCTACTTATATTGTTTCATTCCCAAAGAATTGATATTTATATAAAGTTTAACTTTATGAGTTTGACCTCTGCAATATTTTGTTCGGCAATCTCAATTTTGATTTTAAAACGTCACGTTCAACAGATTATGCGGATTTCGCCCATATTACAGTCCATAGATTGTTAGTAATAAGTAACAATTTGTGCTTATCTGCTATGTTAGTAATGTTAGTAGATAACTGTGAGTTTCACTATCTTAAACCTAAAACCACCTCCACTAGGCGCCTCTGGATGAGGCAGTCTGGTCTCGCAACAATCATTTTCAGGATGCCATTCCGACTGTTACGTAAACGTTGTAGTAAGGATGCTGCTTTCTTACGCTTATTGGCATGAAAGCCATCCGTATGTGCTTCCGCAAACATGCTCGATGAACTACGCCTATGCCACGGTAGCCGCAATAGCATCCTGAAGGCTTATATTGCACACGCAGGACGCTGTAGGCTCGGCTCGTGTGCGACACCCACAGGCCGCTCGAGTAAAAAGACTGGCAGAACGAACGCCCTAAATAAACACACTCTAATGTCTACCGTGCATCGAGCGAACCTGCGGGCAAGCATATTGCCCCTCACCGCCAACACCATGCGCTTGCGCGCTATGTGGCGCCTCTGTCCCGCATTCTGAACTCTTGCACTGTCTTATTTTAAGCTTATCAACTTACATAACTTACAACCTATCCTTTAATTTGGGTTTTTGGAGAAAATTAAACAGATGCATGTCTTCATTCCAGAGACACTGGATCAGAATCAGAAATCGGTTTATTTTCTGAAGATAGTGAACAAAATTATTATGTGATTATTATGTCCTGTTGTGTCTTTTTATTTTAATAGTAAAAGTGGTTTATCTACAATTCTATCCAAATGAATAAATAAATCAACGGTTAGAAACAATAACAGAAGTAAATTAAGGATACACCATTAATTAGAACGAAGACGAGAAGTTTGCACCATAAGTCAATTTGAGATTGTCGAAAATTATCGACATCATTCAACCTGAGAGCCAGTTTTAACTGCCGCGACTTACGAGTTGTAGGTCGTAGGTTCGAACCCAGACAGCCACTTAACTTTGTGTTTTTAATTTCATCACCACTGCTTTCAAAACGGTGAAGGAAAACATCGTGAGGAAACCGGCATGTACTAGAACCAAAAACTCGAAGACGTGTGACATCTACCAACCCGCACTGGGCCCGCGTGGTGGATTACGACCCACTCCCTCTCATTGAGAGGAGGTCTGTGTCCCAGCAGTGGGAACGTGACTGATTATGATGAAACACTGTAGCTACTTCGCATCAGCTGATGTTTGTCAACATACTTTACGGTTATAATTGCTTTATTGTTCACTATCTTAGTTCAACATTGTTAAACCGTATTACCGTTGCTTAACTTTTATCTTATACACCCTTTATTAATACTCGTATTCTACTTAATATTTACTTACGTAAATTGTAAAATGTTCGGTTATTATGTGCCGCGGTTGATCTGTGGATGGGTGACCACCTTTTACATAGCGAGACCCCTCCGTGCCTCGGAAAGCACATTAAGCCGTTGGCTGTCATCGCGGCTGACATTCCTGGATCTTTGAAAGTCGGATAACAACCAGCAAACTAATTTTGTAACACGTGAACACAAGAAATGTAATTTACGTGGTAGAATAATTCAATTTGTTCATTGGGTCGATGGATCCGGTTAAGCTACGCTTGCCGCGGTTATTCTGTGGATGCGTGACCATCTTTACATACCGAGACCCCTCCCCTAACTGGGTTGTGGAGGTCAGATAGGCAGTCGCTCCGTGTAAAATACTGGTATTTAGCTACATCCTGTTAGACTGGAAGCTGACCTCAACATAGTTAGGAAAAAGGCTAGGCAGATGATGAGGATAATTCAACTAGTAGTAGTAGGACTTACGAGTTTATCTCTATATCTACTTTTATTAAATCGTAACGTTCGCTTACCACAGCATTCCACACAGTATACCTTCAGGCCTTCTGCAGTATATCAATTCAGAACTACATCTCTACAACATGGAGATTTACTAGAAGAAGACTATATTGTGCTTAAATTGAAACGAGCATGCACTAGATTGTCGTCTACATCCACAATAACCCATGACGTCACTGTATATTTTTCTATTATACTTACCTGAATAGATGTTCAAATGGCTAACGGGATTATGGCCATTTGCTACTTCTCGGTCTGTTAGGTACTCGGCTGCTCATTTTTTTTCCGCAGTTCCCCATAGAAAGGCAACTTACCTGTTGACCTTTTTTTAATGACTGTATTTGAGGCTTTTTCAATAGAGTAGATATTTGTAGTATCTGGGCAAATGGAGCTTTTGCTTTATCTTTATCCAAAGAGCTAACCTAACCTAACCACTCATTCTGGAAAAGCTGTAGTGTTTTTTATGTTAAACGCCTAAAGTGTTTTTTATGTTAAGGCACGATTATATTAAACAAAGCCTGCTTTGACGAGTATGATTTCATTAAAAAAGCCTAATCCAAGATCTACGTTTGCAAAAACCTAACTTTTACTTTTTAAACAGTCCGAGTAATTTTTTTTTTGTGCCCCTATTATTGTGTCCCACTGCTGGGAAAATGCCCCCTCCCCCTTTTTTTCTTCCAAACCTCCATGTGTTGTGCGATCTCTGGCCATGTTAGCCCAGCACCACAATTTATCAGATCATCACACTACCTTTGCCGTGGTCTACCTCGACGGTGAAATATATTTTTTTAAGATAAAAGAACAGGTTTTGGTGTATTGTACTGACATAATATTTACATATTTAAGTATATCTTTACCATTTTATACAGCTTTGTAACATTGGCTATTTTTACAGAACAGCCGAGAGACGATGCTGTATATCCTGGACTGCATATTTTCTGTGGCGGTGGTGGGATCGCTGGTGGTGTTCGTGTGGCGAGGATCCTGGGCACTGCTGGACATCTTCCTCTTCCCTGATGACCCGAGTAAATCGTGTTGGATATCACTGGTGAGTTTTTTTTCCGAAATAATTTCTATTTAACCCTGAGCCTTCGAGGGCTTCGATCCACGCATTCCCATTGTCAAATGCAATGGAACTATGAGGATTCAATAGAATTACCAAATACTTTGAGAGAAATAATTTTTAGAATTAATATTTAGGAAACATTATGAGGTCATAATGATCAGTTGCTGAAATACGGGCTGGAATTGAATTTTTCGGCGGTTGTTATATTAGTGTGACAGTAAAACATGTTCATAGGTTAGGTTGGATCTGTGACTAAACACGCGCGAGCCGAATTGGTCGCAGTAACTAAGCTACCCGAACGAAATAGGTTAGGTTGGAATCTTGCACAACCGCGCGCGAGACGAGCGAGCAATGCGAGCGGTACTTCCAAGTTAGATTTCTTTGATCCCATTTCATGATAAACTGCCTACATTTTGAAATGTAGGCAGTTTACCAGGGCTTAGAATGTAATGTTTTTATGGTATTTGTTTTAGGTAATTTTGTCTTTATTATGCTGCGGCATAGTTTTTTATAATACCTAGATATCTGTCAAATAGTAGATGGTTTGCTAAGGGAGCAAACAACTATTTTGAAGGCGAGAGTGTTGATTTCAATCCAGAGCGGAGCGAAGGATACAAAGTATGTCACTCGAGCTTAAAAAAGTGTTGCTCCCGAGGTGGACACTTTTTATCACCCTCTATGAAAAAATTTGTTGGTAAGTGCAACTTATGAATAAGAATAGTACGTTTATTTATTTACATAAAATTAGTAGCAATACAGATAAATAATTAGAGGCTAATATTTATATTTGAACAATTGTGGAAGTGCATCGGCATCGTAAAAAATTTTTTTTTTCGCTTGCGCCTTTTATGTTTTCGTAAAGCCTGTTACTTATACAATGTTCGTGATTGATCTCTTTGGTGATTGGAACATTTACTAACAATATCCACATTCTAAATTCATATCACTTTTAGTCCCTAGGGATTAAAGAGCTATTTTAGTCCCTGTTTACTAAGATACACTAGCTCTTTTTGAATAGATGTGATAAAAATAAATACCTGCCTACTACTGGTTTAAGTCGAATAAAGGATTTCAAAAGGTCTTTCGCCTCTTATTTAATCAATGAACGATATCTAATGTAGGTATAAACAACATCTTATGATATGTACGTGTGTAATCTTTTTATATTGTTTAAGCTTGTAAATAGTTTCGCTGAAAAAATTATATAAAATTAAACAATTCTGAAATGTTTTATGTTTATATACATTGTTTAAATAATGTCAAGGCATTAATAAGATTAGTTAAAATTATTTCAAGTTTATGATTATTTGTGTGAAATGGACTTTGCTGTGTATTTTTTCACGGTATTTTCCAAGGTATTTTTCAAAAGCATTAAGAAAAAGGACATTGGACACCATTGTACGGAAACTTTATGCACGTTATTTCTGTACAGGTACAGAAATAAAATAGGGTCCAGAATAGGCAAATTAATGTCTCTAGTTTACGATATGATATGTCGAGTTCCATTACTATGGATGGGTACTGTCTGTTAGATTTATTACAATTATTGAATTATTGTCTATATTGTATTTTTTAACAACAATTAACTTCTTAATCACGCATTATTATTAAGTTTTAATTATTTTGCGTCATTAATTATTACTGTTAACTAAACATTTTTGTATAGGGAAAAATAAAATAAAATCTTTTTTTTTTTAACATGTTCAAAGCGGCAAAGTTCTGACAGAGTTTGCTCGTCCGTACGTTACGGCCGCTGTATATCCCATACAAGATTTTCCTGATATGCATTACGGCCGGTGTAAACATCGATTTTTATTGACCTCTTAATTTTTACTAGTTACCATATAGTTAAGAGCCTTTACGCCGTACGGCATTTCATACAAACTTTCAAGACCTGGTTTTTCGAAATGAATGAACGGATTTTAATGAAACTTTATACGCATAAGCAGGATACAAAGGTCTAAAAAGTTAGCAGAGAACATTTTCGAAAAATTGTGTTATAGCCAAATTAGACCGATTTTAAAGTTTCCATAGAAACAGAGATTTCCAGTTATCTTTTTTTAAATAAACATTTCGAAAATGTTCTCTGCTAACTTTTTAGACCTTTGTATCCTGCTTACGCGTATGAAGTTTCATTAAAATCGGTTCATTCATTTCGAAAAACAACGGCTTGAAAGTTTGTATGAAATGCCGTACGGCGTAAACGCTCTTAAACAAAAAAAAAAATTCATGAATTTAAAAGTGGGTTTATCAGAGGTATGAGGAACAGTTTGTAAAGTTCACTCAACGTCCATAGAAAAGGGAGGATCCCTCGACCAGACGGGTTTTGTGTCTGGCGGGCAAACGCATGATGATAATATGCTAGTTGCGCGGTAAACTCTGCTTGCGAGATGCAGGATTTGCCTACAAAGTTTGTTTGATAGGCTTTTTAATATAATATGATATAAAATAGGCCACACCTTCCGTTACCGCGTCTAGTCTCTTCTTATGTGCGTTTTATAATTTCTATCGTGACGATATTATCGTGGACGTCCGGCATCACGATAACACAGGGAAGTAAAATGTATGGAAATGCTTTTAAATATCAGTCCACGATAACGTACACGAATTTTTCCATACACTTTATCATCATCATCTGCCTAGCCTTTTCCCAACTATGTTGGGGTCGGCTTCCAGTCTAACCGGATGCAGCTGTATAACAGTATTTTTCCATACACTTTATCATGGTAGAAATTATAGAAGCCTGCCTACATTGTAACCGAAGATTAAAACTCCTTTTTGTTTAAAGTCAGCCTACTTGCCTTGCTCATTACTCAAAGCCAATTAAAAAAAATTAAAAACAAAAATTGCTAAAATGGGCCTGCTCTTGACCTCGATCACGCCTAATGGAAGGCGATGGAGAGGTCATATGATGAAACGAGCGTGCCTAGAATATGCCTATTCACTCTTGCTTTGCATTTTAGCACAACACGAAGTATTGTCTAATGGCTGGTACCTAAGTACTGAACAAGAGAAAAATGTTCTCTTTGCCATTTTCCTTTGCGTTTTTTCTTTCAATTTCCTTCAATAGGCCGAACCTACCTGCATCACTTAAAAACATCTACATACCAATATGAAAATATAGGTTAGTTTGACACGTTTGATATTAATTTACTACTTCTTTTACAACTTATACAATTCACGAGTCACACGTTGTGGGCCCAGCTCTTTTTTAACAGACTTCTAAAAAAGGAGGAGAGGAGAGTTGTTGGAAAGGGTATACAAGTCCCAAATCGTCCCATGATTTTTTTTTCGAAATCTGACAAGCGGTTTTTGAAAAATCAAAAAATTCAAAAGCAATATTTTGTAAAAGGTGATGAGCAGTTGACATTAGGCTATTGTATTGTAACTTAGATCAATTACAAACTCTCCCACTAAAAAGTAAAAAATAAAAACATTTTTACAAGTTTTTATCATCTTTTCATTTCGGAATGACCCACTGCTGGGTGCCTCCCATACTACTGCTATACTTCCCGGTTCCGTGCGTCCCTCGTCCAGCTCTCTATAATGAAAGCTAATCCTTGACCTCTTTGTATGTTCATTTATTATTAATTATTAAAATTACATGTCAATAAAATCCATATTAATATTATAAATTCGAAAGTAACTCTGTCTGTCTGTATGTTAGGTACCTTTTCACGCCTAAACCACTGAACGGATTTCGATAAAATTTGCCAGAGAGATAGATTGCATCCCGGGGAAGGACATAATATGATACTTTTTATCGACATACATCGCGGGCGAAGCCGCGTGCGGATGCTAGTTAGTCATAAAAATTAGGTACAAAAATATAGCGTCTAACACCAGCCACCTTAATTTTCTCCTGCATCTACCAAAGTCTACCCTTCACTCTTTTTTTCCTTTAATCTTTCCCGCAACGGTATTAACTATTTTTCTCTCCGATTTTCTATAGTAACTTTATTGTTTTCTTTTTTTCAAGACCTCTTTGTCTATGCAGCTACATTTTTTCATTTCATTCTTTCTTTCTTTCATTCTACATTAATTCTTTCCGTGTCTTTATTATGATAATACAGGGTCCCATTAAAATATATGGACAAATTTTAACACAACGCTCAGTACGTCTAACCAAAGATATCCAAGCAAAAAAAAAAACTGATTAAATTGATTTTATTTTGCCCTAAAATAATAAATTGCCGGCACATTAGTGTATTTTCGTTAACTGAATATTTTTCTTGTAAGTATCTAATGCGTTTTTCTTATATATTTTTTTACCATCGCCCTTAATTTGGCGGTCTGAATTATTTCTAAAAGTTTGTCGATCAATTTTGATGGGACCTTATATTTCCAATCAAACATCATTCAATATGTTATTAAAACCGAAAAAAAACACAGGTTCATTTTCCGCATATAGGTTATAATGCGGCATTGAGTCAGTGACCACTTACGTGTACGCAATTGGATCTTCCTCTCGTTCGTCTTGCGTCCCCCAGCCACGTCGGTAGTAGCGTTGTATCGGATTTTAACTCTGCACGAATTAGGACGGACGTTTAGTAAACAAATGTGTACTTGGGACGTTCCAGGACCCTTCATTCTGGATGTGCATATAAAAGACAAGTCGGTGATATCTAAGGAAACATTAAAGTCTTAAAGACAACGTCTGTAGCATCAGCACCCTAATTTCGTCATACACAACAATCACAATCTGAATCATTTTGAAGGATATAGCTAATTATATAAAAAAAATTGTCTGCTCAACAACGTAAATATCGCGATGAATGTTGTTGAACTGTTAAAATTAAAGCCATTCCCACTGTTAGTGTGTTACGCAATTAGTTCCCACAGATTTAATTTCAGTTTTTTGCGGAAATTCTGATAATGAATGAAATAGCCACAGCGAATCGAAGAAACCTCTTTCTTCAATTCGTTGAAAATTACCTCTCATTGAAATTATTTCTGTCTTCCAAAAAACATGATACCAATTTATTAAGACAGTTTTTGCTGTCTCAGATTTTGTTTGATAAAGTTACGAAATTATAGATCATGGAGTATTTGGGTAGCCTACTGATAGTAAAAGCAACAAGAAAAACAGAATAAGAGTCCTAAATCATGCGCTCCCATTTCTAAACTGTAATATATGTTCATCGCGACCCCCTCGCAGTAATAATTTTCATACATCAATAACCTTGCTAGAGAGTTCATCACCATTTGTCTAGCCTTTTCCCAACTATGTTGGGATCGGCATCCAGTCTTACCGGATGCAGCCGAATACCAGTATTTTACATGAAGCGACTGCCTATCTGGGGACCTAAAAAATCCACTTTGGCAGAATCATAAAAAATTCATATCACGCAATTCACCTGTTTGAAAGTTTCACACCGCAGAGGTGTACCTGTAGCATTTTACGAATATCCATACAAAACTGTCATACAGATGAAATTGCATGATATGTATTGTTTTATGATTCTGCCAAAGTGGCCTTTTTAGGCCCCCTGACCTTCACAATCCAGTTACTGGGTAATGCCTTTGATAAGGCTGGTTATCAGAATTTCGGGCTTCTGGCGACCCGTAACGACTGGCAAAAATTCACGAATGACAGCCGGGACCGTGCTTTCTGAGGCACAGACGGGTTCTATATGTAATGATAGTCACCCATCTACGGACCAACCGCGGCAAGCGTGGATTCACCTGATCGATCGACCCGTGCGGCTGTCATTACTTAGCCACAAGACCCTTGCTAAAGAGTTAACAACCAATATGTGGTCTCAAAATACTACTTAATTGTATCTATAGGTGGAATCCGGGACCGCGGTCCCGGTCCCAAAAGCCCCCCGACCCAAATATTAACCTCACATATCGAACTCTCAATAGTCTATGCAAAAAGGCTCTTCTTCTATCGAGGTATTATTCTGTTGATCAACACAGCCAGCCACGCTTACACATGTCATGCGCACACGCAACCTTATAAATACACAGTGTCGTGCACGTGCAGCATTTAATCCGCAATTGAACCTCATAAGGTCCAAGACCACCTCCCAAGTTTACACAAACCTCGTCCATTACCATCTCGATGACATTGAGCAAATTGAAGCACATGGGCAACACGTGGTTAGTTGAGCCAAACAGAAATACGCGCGTTATTAGTAAACACATCTGCGAAAGCATTTACCTCATTGGCAGTTCCTGAAACCGAACACATTTTGCACTTGCATACAAATTGGATAAATGTTCTTTCCGGACTATTTTTAGAACCAAGACGTCATTGTACTTTAGCAGTTGCGACTTGAGTCCCATCGCAAACTAGCAGGCCTCCTAATGGCCGTTACAATGAACGCTCAGGCATATTACCATAATCATAACTGGACAGATTGGCGATCGCAGTATATTTAAATTAGCGAACAGGATGGCTATATCTACATATATATCTATACTCGTTGTTCGACTTCTTTTCCTTATGGGTGATGATGAGATGAGCAAATCATCAGATAATATAGTATTTCCTTAGTGGAACTGAGGATTGAGTCTTGTTTATAAAATTAGCTTTAAAGTGAGCATAACCTTATGACGCAGACGGTTTGCTCATCATGCAGATGTTTTCCTTAAGTGGCATTATCAAATTCTTGGAGCAACTTATTTACGTTAATCATGTAAGCTGTTGAGATGCACTCATCTCCTCTACCTTGCTGAATTACTAATCTCGCCAATCTTTATTTTCAAAGTAGAGTGGATAAGGGCTTGTGGCTAAGTGACAACAGTCGCACAGGTCGATCAAAGCTTAAGCTAAGCTTGCCGTGATCGCTTCGTGGATGGGTGACCATCGGACCATGGTCCCGGCTGTCATTCTTTGATCTTTCACAGTCGCTACGGGTCGTCAGATGCCTGAAAGTCTGACAACCAGTCTTACCAAGGGGTATCGTGTTACACATGTAGTAACTGGGTTGTGGAGGTCAGATAGGCAGTCGCTCCATATAAAATACTGCAATGGTATTCAGCTGCATCCGGTTAGACTGGAAGCCGACCTTAACATAGTTGGGAAAAGGCTAGGCAGATTGAGGGAATGAAGAGACAATAAAAATAAGATCAACCAAATCCTCGAAGTTTAATATTATCACGATTCCTTATCGGTGAAAGAGCTGATGCGCCATCGCCATCAGTAAAACACGTCTGTTCTCATAATTATAATTGTTCGTGTAGATTCGATTTTAACATGCCTTTATAAAAATACCATATCGGTAGCAATAAACTTTACGAAAATTACAAGTTCGATAACAGTTGAGCCTGAGTATACTTTTGTCTCGACTTGTGGACGAACTACCAGCCATACCATGACCACGGAGGTACTTGAGTAACACACTAACAGCAGCAATGGCTTTCATTTTGACAGTTCAATCACATTCGTTACGTTATTCACGTTGTTGAGCAGACAAATTTTTCGAACATTTAAAGCATTGGACTAGCAATGTCCTTTAAAATGATTCAGATTTTGATTGAAATGTCTTACGCAATTATGTTGCAGTTCACGTGTTTGATTTCCGTTCGGACGATAATTTTGTTTGTTAATGGGTTCATTAAGTGCATATTGTATTAAATTTATTTAAATAGGTCAATAACAATATTCTGGTCAATTGGGTACTTTTCCAGACTGATAAGAATTTTAGTGTCTATACTGTCTAATATTTTGTGCATAAATTAAGGACTCGTTTCTCAAATTTAAGTCGTTACAGGATCAATTAGTTAATGATTGAGTACTTACATAAATAGCTAAATAGGTAAATGCAGTTCCTAGCAAATAAGTTAGAGGCAAGAAGGTAGAGGATATTTTTTATAAATTTTTGTTATCTATCAACATCAGCCTACAGCATTCCACTGCCGGCTATCAATGAATTAACTCAGGCTCTCCCGGGTCGCGCCACACCAGCCTGTCCTCCGCCTTCCACATCCAATCTGTCCCAGGGTCGTCGGTCCGGCCGAATATAGTTGTTTACAAACAATCAGCTTCATACTTTATTATATAATATATACTATATTGCCATCTCATATCACCCTAATAAGGAAAGGGAAAGTTTTGCAACATTGCATTGACAATTATTATCAATAATCTAGTAATCTAGTCTAAAATTAAATTTCCTTGTTGACACTACTATCTCTCATAATTGTTCTTTGGATCTTTCCACTCTTTGCCAAACAGACTCATTATTTAAAACGTTGTTTACAAATATTAAACCGTGTTTGCAATTTATAAACGTATGTTTACATGTCTTCGTCTGTAAACGTGGATTGGTCCACAGACGACATTAGTTTTATAACTTTTATGGCTATATTATTAAGGCTATTTGATAAGAAAGTGTAAATTGGCTTAAATACAGGCGCCATCGTTAACGGAATGTCTACTGATTAGTTAGATTTAGACATTTTAACAACAATTTACTTATTTTTCGATACTTGTCGCTTATATAGCTATATCTATTATAACAACCTACACTAAACATTCTCGAAGTTCCGGTCTTTACGAAAAATAGTTTTTTCATGAAACAAGCTGTCGTAAACACTGATAAGTAGGTACTACGTTTTTCTCCACGTTTAAAATCAACTATAGATCGTAGAATTTCGTAACTAATGTATCATCAATATTCCACCAGTAGATTTATTTTTAAATATTCTCTTGTCATGTTAATTGTTGCTCTCCTGCAGTCGAGATATAATTCGTAAATAGTTCAGTTCTATCTATTATGAATCAAAAATGACTAAGTCTCAGAATTGTCGCAAACACTTGAATCAGTTTACCAAGTAAAGTTTCACCCTAGGTCTATGCTTTTATTCAATCTAGAATAGGATACAGTAGAATATTGTGTGTTATTGCTGTAGGTCGTCAATAAATAAAGATCGCCAACATAAAAAAAACTCTACAATATATCTCTAGGGTACAATAATAAGAAAATAAATCTAATATGGGTAGGATAAACGTGTCACATAACAATCTATGCTGTATTTATCCATTCCATTTCTCCCCACAGATTGTCGGCTACGCGGTCGTGATAGTGACCTTTGCCCTGCAAGCCCCGGTCCGTTGGGCAGCCGCCCGGTTACACGGAGCGCCCCGGCTCCTGCTCGCTGATGTTTACCATTTTGTCTCCTTCGTGGCGACCGTCAACGTCTGGCGGGGGGTGTGGGGGCTGCTTGATATTTACTTCTTTCCCGGTGAGTTCTACGCAATCTGTCTCAATCACTATGATGGTCTTATGGGAAGACCCACGCTTTTAAGTATTTTTATTTAAAAGTGGATCCGTTACCAGACCAGGCGTCGTACTCTGTTGCCGTTTATTTGCCACTACAATTTTAAATCTTGACATGCAGTTGTGTACTCTTCATCTAAGGAAGGCACAGTTTTATATCATACTTGCATAAGGAACCTAGTTTTCAGTCATGTATCTGAGTCCTAGACAAGTGATAATCGCTTTCAAAGCGCTTCGTATTTCTACAATAACTTTCAGCAGGATCGACTTATGCTGTTACTATGTGCCGTCTGCCCTCAGTTAAGGCTTAAACTTAAACTCCATGGAGTAAAGTTTTGCGTAATTTAAACAGAAACATTCTCTTTTATAAACCGAAATTAAAAAAACGCACCCATAAATAAAATTTGATAAGAAAGATATTAAAACAGAAGAAGAACTAGCAGGGGATCGAGGAGGTGGAGAGGGGGGGCTCAAGGGATCAGACCGGAATAAATCAAACCAAACTCAAATTCTCGTAGAGGGAGAAATCTTATACTATATCTAATCAATCCAATATGACTTTTACAGAAACACCAAAGCTCAGCAACTGGTGTTCTCACATCGTGAGCTTATTACTCCTCATACTCCTGAACTGCTCCAACTCAGTCATCGTCCGAGGAGTCTATATCGATGCAGAGGAACCAGCAGGAGAATGCGTGGTCTTCCCGTGCCACTATCTCAGGCTCTTCTTCCACAAAGAACGAACCAAGAAGAGGCACAGAAGAGCGCTACAAGCTGCAGCAGCTGCTGGAAGAAAACCAGAAGACGCCAGTCTTCCTCTACAAATACCAGAAGAGAAGGTATAGCCGGAAGAAGGAAGATAAGTTCCAGATTAAGGTTGAAGTTGGAACTTTTGTTGTATGATTAGAACCCCCAGTGATGCAGTGTTAGTTTCTGAAGTGATTGAGGATAAACGATTAGCTAGGGATGCAAGTACAAAAGGAAAATTTAAGGTGACTCCCAATTATCGTAATATATTGGGACTTAAGCATAAGCAGCTAGCTACTAATCTAATGTTAGCCCCACACTTCGATATAATAAGTATCTCAAGCATATTGACGATTGTGAAAGACGTAGCAGAAAACGTAGCAAAAATCGTAGCACCGTAGCTGCGTAGCCTTAATAGATAACAGTTTCTGGATGGATTTTTGACTGTTTTAAAAGAGAAAGTCTATATTAATGGCGAAATGTTCTGTTGTTACTCTGGTTATCTTAAAACTATTATGATGCATTATAGTTAGTATCTTTAGATTTTAAGTTCAAATTATGTCTGAAAATCATCGCTACGCCAGGAAAATCTGGATTTCAAACTTTCTTAAACTCAGCGCTGTAGCTTCGAAAATAAAATATTATTTTTTAATGTTGTACAAAATGTTGTTGTTTTTTCTATTATGAAGAGTTGTTGGACTTGCCAATGATTTATCAATGTTTTAAAATTAAGCTGTACTTTAGTAGGTGTGCACACTTAACTACGTATATACGAAACCTAATTATATTTTGTTTCCCTTTTTTTTTGAGTTTGCTTTCTGCCTTTAAAATAAATATAGTGTGCGCATGCTCTTAAATAAAACTACCTCTTTCTTCATCTTCTTGTGTTTTATAAGATTCTCCTTTTATCATTTTACTTCTACAGTTTTTTAATTATATTCCCTTTTTTCCTAAATATAAATACTTAAAAATATAAAATAATTAGTATTTGGAACGTTGCAAAAAAAAATTTTTAGTAATTGTCGTAACATTGTGAATTTGTTTGGAGAATCTTCACTGTGTTTTACTTTCCTCCCCTAAGCTTAATTTAAAATAAGTATTTGTTCTAAGTCAAATTATAAGTCTTTACTAGTTTGTAACAGCAAAATATGTAAATATATTACAATGATGTTGTAAGCACTAAGTTATTATATGTAACTGTTGAACGAAACATAATAAACGTATTGCTATTTTATCTGTAGTTTTATTAATAAATTTAATTAATGAATTAAGTCGAGTACAACAATTTATTACGTCAAATAACGGCGGTGGAGAAGAAAGCGCGGTGTGTGGCGCGATATCTCACTTTGTTGTGGTAAAGGCGTTAAGAAGTACTCCAGGAATTATAAAACATCAGTACTTGAAATAAGATCAGAAACAGAAAGCTCCCGATACTCAGGATATAAAAGACAAAGAAAAACATGCTTTAAGTAAATATTTTTATTAGCTGATCTAAAAAATAAATCAATGACTACAGCAGTACTGACTGAAAACATCTTCTACGCATGCCAATTACGCTGTTTTTTTTTTACAAAAGGTTTAAAGATTGAAAGACAGATTGAGGTTTTCTATTGTTAAAACTGAAAAATTTAAGAATTGGAATCTTTAGTTTATTTTTATATATTTAACTGAAGCAATTGACACAGTGTTCATCCAACATAATCTAAAGAATTAAAGTTAAGCTAAAATTCATTTTAGTAACGTTTTATTTTATTTTTGTAGAGATAAGGGCTGTAATCATGTTAAGTTTTCAGACCAGCGATTTAAATTTTCTTACCTAACAAAAAAGGTGTTACGCATGGCAGTATTCTGGGTACAACCTCACTATCACACTAAGTACTGTGTTCCTTATGCTGCTATTTCTATTTCTATTGAATTAAATGCGAGTAGAACCAGTACATGCGAACTATCTGTCAATTATTCACAATTATAATAATTAATGACACTCCGGTCGGCGAAAACAGAAATACTTCCCCGACAGTCTATTAATATCCTTTGGAAGAAAACCAGGGGTCCTTGCCCTTAATAAACCTTATGCATACAACCCTGCCATTGCTGTGATCCTTATATTGAAGGCGACAAGGTTGATAATATTGTGGAGTGGAAGCAAGTCCGCAGATTCATTGAGACGACAATGCTGATATATGTTATCGCATAGGTTACATGTTTTATGGCAAATTCATATGTCTGCTTTAGTTTTGCAGCTGGGCTTTCTTTAAAGAACTTCAAAGCTAGGAGTAAGGCATTCCCATTACTTGGCAGCCAAAATCTTAGTGAAGATCACTAGTCTGATTCACGTCATCAAGATTCTGGCTTTCAAGTGTTGTGATAATTTAATAGACTGATGTGGTTTTCACGATCACAGATTCACCATTTAAGAGAAGTAAATCTACCGCCTTGCCTACCGAATTTTTTGAGTAGAAACTGTGACCATGTCATGTGTCCATATATATCGTAGGGTGCGTGGCATTTGTAGCCAATTTAATGCCTCGAAAGAATTTACAAGAATACCTTTCATATTCAAAGAACGATTACCAAACTCTTGTGCCATGATTCTCGGAAAGGCCTATGTCTTGCTAACAGGCGTAGAACAGAGAATCCAACAACTGTAGTTAGAAGCCTAAACCTACTGCATAGTGCATAGCATACAAACACGTGCTTTTAAGATGAGATTCATAGGACCACAAAAGATATGCTAATCGATTTAGGCATTAAATATTCCAAATATATTCAGACACAAATTAATCTGTATATTTCCACAAACAAACACACATATCGACTATCTTACATACACAGTGTACCTACCACGTCGTGGTTTATGTGGTAAATATTGTATTATTGATATTATTTATGATATTCCCTTTATCTGGAGACATGCTCGCGCGCACAAAAGCCGCAGACAATGTTAATGTCTGGTATGTACCTAACTCATTGCTTAAGTTTACACTAAGTTTAGCACGTGGGTTTGTTAGATTTATGATTTTTCTGTACGAGACCAATCATTGCATATGCAAATGAGATAGGCAGGAGATTAAAGATGATGATAATGATGAGTTAGGACAATTTTGCCTTAACAGCCAGATAGAATATTATATTTTATAGAAGTCCAACATTGGAGGAACCAGCAACGGATTGGTTGAAAATAGAAACGTCGGCAGACCCGGGAGTGAGTGAGACGGTTTATAACTGGAAAATCCGTAATCACAAAGTCACAGGATCTTAAGAAGAGGCTAGGAGTAGAAAAGGAAGTGATAACAGTGAACATAAACATATCTTATATTGATAAGAAACTCGTAAAAGCCTTATCAAATTAAACAAATCAGCTTCAAAAACCAAATACCTACCTAAGGCTTATTAATACTTCAAGCACACAAATGTACAGAGGCGTACTTAATGCCATTGGCATTTTTTACCTTTGGGTAATGCAGAGACAAACAGTGGTAGGTGCAATCATGAAACTTATTTATGAAATAGATGAATAAATATTTTTATATATGAAGATACGAAGATGGCGATGGCGGGACGAGCTTGACTCCTACCGTAACGACTGGCGCCGGCCAAAAAAAGAATTGTGTGGAAAAGAGAGATGGAAGCCCTTGCCTTGCAGTGAGACAATACACGCTAGTTAGATAGATAAATATATGTATTTAGTTTTAGTTAAGTTAGGATTTAATTTTGTTATTTTTATTAATTATTTAAGTTTTAGTTATTATTTGCTTATTTTACTATTTGTATCAATAGACATTGTTAGATAGATAGATTAGGTAAATAAATATATATAGATACGCATAAACCGATCAAAACTCAAAATATAATATACATACATAATTATGATTACATAATATATAAATATAAGCACAAATAAATAAACATAAATACACGAATAGGTATACTAAAAAGAAATAAGATAAACAATGAGAAAACATTACCGTTGTAACGATACTGCCAGCTTCTTGCGAATGTGCTCGCGAACTTTAACTTTAAAGGATAATCGGTTGGTTGCCATTCTGGTTTCCTGAGGGAGAGATATACTGAACGAAGAAGGAAGAGTGAATGAAGTCTGTGCGGTGAGTGGGACATTGAATGAGTTTGTAGTCACGCGAGTCAGTTTCTAATTGAAGAATCAATTACCCGAAGAAACAACATCACACTTTCAAAGATTTACATTTATTTTACAAAAACACCTTAAAATTAAAAACGTTTCAAAATAAATTTTACGTTATTAGTAATTATACTAGAATCTTATAGTGAAGTCGGTGTAAGCGATCTTGGCGACGTACTCCCAGTTGGTGAGATCACACTTCTCTATCTTGCAGCCAGGAGACCCGGTGGTGCTGAGCCAGTTAATCCTGAAATCCGAGAAAATATCTTTTATTTTAAGTTTTACTTTGGACAAGGTGTTCAATGCAATGTCTTCGAACACCATTTTGCGATCGAACAGCAAACAGTGTATTCATTTTCCACATATTTTGGCATAATATTTTAGCATTTTTAGCATAATAGCATTAATCAACCGTATTGTTCCCACTGCTGGGAAACAGGCCTCCTCTATTCGAGAGGGAGTGGACTGTAATCCACCACGCGGACCCAGTGCGGGTTGGTAGATGTCACATGTCTTCGATTTTTTTGTTCTAGGACAGGAGGACTAGGAGTTTTGAGAGCAGTGGTGATGGAATAATTTACACTAAGTAAAGCGCCTGTCTGAGTTCGAACCTACGACCTATAACTCATAAGTCGCGGCCGTTACGACTGGACCACCACTTCCAAAACTGAACTGTCCAAGTGTTTAATTAGAGATGATCATAAACTCCCTCTCGTCGAGAGATGGTCTGAGTCCCAGCAGTGGGAACATTACAGGCTGATTATGCTTATGTTATAAAACTTTCAGGTGAACTATACCTAGACCATCTACTTATAATTATTATGTATAATATGAAGGTTAGACCATCTATCTAAAACCAAAGTAGCTACTTAACAAGATCTTTGTTTGAAAGTATGACCTAAAGTTAAACAATAAAAAATGGCACAGGTTTCTAGATCAACACTGACCTTCTAATAAAAGTTCTCTTCTTTGGCACTGATCTACATGAATAACTATAGGTAGGTCTGCTTTTGACATTGACTTGATGCACACACTCGTCTCACTAGTTCAATCGGAATAAGTAGGTACCTACTAGCCCGTCATCATTTGGATCCCATCCAAACTATTTAATTGATATCGATATATTATATGTATAAATAATATCAGTACTTTCATTTATAATTTCTATGAAAATAAATATTACGAGAGATCAATACTTGGTCGCTCGTCAGAAATTAAGATTAATCAAAAATAAATATGATGGATTGGGCCGTTAGTTCAGACATCGATCAGCATTCACCTTTTAATGATGAGGAACCGATGCAAAATATCATTGCGGGACCTAAAAAAGTACCTTGAGGCACTCCGAACTTCATTAGATGGTAATTTTCGTTTGTAACCGTTGTAGAAGTCTAATTATGAAATTTCGAATACTCTAAATAATCCGATTTTATTCTAGATTCTGATTCTCAATCTCGTCGACCAATCAATGGTGAAGATCAAACAGTGTCGAAAGTTTATAGCCCTTTCAGCGCTAGTAATATCCACACGCGCAACCGACGTCAGCTTTATACGTCAATGCCTTTCAGTAAATACTAACATATGGTCCAGTTGTGCCTTCGTGCCTTGTATCTTCCCCACAATGGTGCCTTTCTTGGAGTTCTTCACCCAACCTCCAACGCGCAGTTGTTCTGCTAACTCCTTACAGAACTTTGTGAAATAGCAACCTGATTGACAAACATATAAATGAGTTTACAAAACATAACATCACGCCTGTAATTCCCGAAGGGTTAAGCAGAGGTGTACCTGTATACAGTACGTGTATCAAAGAGTTTCTTGGCACAATATTAAAAAGTGAGGAAAGAACCCGTTTGTAAAGATGAAACTTGCGAGCCCACCATTGACATAAACGGCTGGAACAGCCAACAGTCATCCATACTATCCATACTAATATTATAAATTCGAAAGTAACTGTCTGTCTGTCTGTCTGTCTGTATGTAACCTTTTCACGCTTAAAACACTGAACGGATTTCGATAAAATTTGGCAGAAAGATAGATTGCATCCCGGGGAAGGACATAGGATAGTTTGTATCGACATACCTGGCGGGCGAAGCCGCGGGCGGAAGCTAGTAGTCAATAAATTATTCTTGTTCTAACAACTGCGGGATAATTGGGTAGCACACTATCAGTAGCAATAGCTTTTATTTTGAAAGTTCAACAACATTCATTGCGTGATTTACGTTGTTGAGCAGACAAATTTTTCGAACATATGAAGCAATGGATTAGCAATATCCTTCAAAATTATTCATACGCTATTTTATTAGGGTGCTGTTTACTAGCACAACAGTCTAAATTTGTACGGAAAACCAAACGCCTTAACGCCTAACACACAAAGTACAGTGGCCAGCACATCAAGCTACCCCAATCTGTCAAATTTTCCCAATTGAATAAGAACCTTATTCCTTTGTAATAAAGTTGAAAATCTATCAAAGAAATTTGACAGATTGGGGTAACTTGATGTGCTGGCCTCTGTACATAAGCTTTTGATGATCATGGCGGTAGAAAAATTAAATGACTGTTTTATTAATTTATGGACCTGTAAATTACAAACATAATTATAATCCTATTGCCAATATTCTTTATTCAGGCTAATTTATTTTAAATTATGACTTCATCATAAACGTAAATGTTAATCCTTTGATCCCCATCAGCAGTGATTAGTAACATTTCGGGATTTCAAAATGACAATTATTTATTTTCAAACAAGATAATATTTACAGAGTAAATAAGCTAACAGATAAGTCTGCCAGCTTATATATTATGATATTGATAATAATAATCTTAAGTAGGTTTTTAGACATGTGTTTAAAAAAAGGATGACATCAAAAAGTTTGTCCGCATCGCTGCCACAGGAAAATTGCCACGTTGTATAGCAATGCCGATTTTATGGCCAAAATAAAGGCCAGCCCTCTGGTCACGTGAAGAGTCAACCAACCGCTTAGCAATGTCTTGTAAACCAAATGAGCACTCGGACCCCATGGCCTTAGTATTTCAACCCCAAAAGGCTCGAAAATATGTATAACTCCCAAAAAGAATGGAATATTTTCGCCGTTTGAGGTTTTCCGCACCTGCAGCACCCGCCGCAGCACGGCCCGCCGTGCTAGGAAGCTGGGATGGCGCAAGGGTGTCGATATGTTGCACCCCAAAGTTTGATGAGTAAGAGCGTACCTACGCCGTACCCATGTTTTACAATAAACAGCTATCACCTCGCCAATATTCGATGTTTTGTCCATTATGAAATTCTGCACACTAGATATGATCTAACATAAAATAGCACTGTATTATTTTATCTAAATGACAGATGCAAATTGAGCTCCGCGCCAAAATAGAAAACAGTTGTTGACAGTTGTGCCAATCTAAAAACTAAAAAAAAATAAATTGAACCATAAACAAATCATCCATTCCCGATACTTTTTTGACTGATTATACGAGTATAACTGTATCAATTAAAATAGGTATATTTTATGTTTTGTAGTGATAATTGTATTTTTTGTTATGTATTTTCTGATGTACAATAAAGTATATACAGGATGAAATTGAATACATGCAACAAATCGAAATGGGAGATTGTACTCTCCCATTTCGATTTGTCGCGTGTATACCTAAATAAATAATAGTAGAAGTAGCAAAGTTTGTGGACATAAAGTAGGAACGTGTCTATATTATAGACACGAAGAAGAAGTGCATGGGCTATGAGAGCAAACATATATAAGTGAAACATGTTTGCTGTCGTGGCTAATTTCTCATCCAAATCGCTCATTGACATCGACCTACATGCAACTGCTCTAATTATAAACAGTTTCTTTAGATCAGCTGTCGGTGTACTGATTCATTGAATATTTATTTAACGGTTTGATCATATTTTCCCTCAACTTGTTTTTTTTTTTGCTTTGTGTCTGCGTTCTTTCTCTGCGCCATGTTAAAAAAAAAACATTTTTTTTTCTTTTCATCGATCTAATTTAACCGGTCAAGCCCTGCGTGTATCATATGTAAGTAGTACGATACAATAGAAAATCAATTGTGTCTCATTAGCGGGGTTCAAGCGACTACACACAATTTAAAATTATTTTTTACAAAGAAGAGTTGCTCTAAAAGCCTCATTTTCCTGGAGAATTTAGGTAAAATCTCGGATCCAATCGACATTCAACCAACTTAGTAATATAATAAAACAAATATTTAAATCAATTGAAGTCGAATTTAAACCTCTTCAACCCCAAAATCATTAAGTACCTATAAGGGTGTATTACTTTCAATATAAAAATAGTAACAACCGCTAACCTTGAACTTGCCCGTAGACCTCAAATTCCACTGCAGCCAAAGCATTAGGATCATCAGCACCCATTACAGAAAACTTCAAACCTTTTATTTAATCACAATAATTAAAAATTAAAACTATTGAAACCGTTTAAAAAACACGATTACTGCACTGAAAAAACGAGACTTCTTTTCACGATGCAGTATCGCGCCCAAACTATTGAAATCCGCCCGCCCAAGTGCCAATAGTTCGCCAGCCGCCCTAGTTTATCTACCCATATTTATTTATATGCAGATTCAAGTGTACGTATTCGATATTTATGGTGATTGTAAAATACAAATTTTACTATGATGTTTCAATCAAAATATTTATTATAATTGGGATAGGCATCTACGGTTGACGGAGTAAGGTTTAAATAAATAAATAATTTTATGGCATATAAAAGCGAATAAAATGCGTTACGAAATGATTTTTTTTTAAGTTTTGGGTTGGCAAACTGTCTTCTATAAGTAAAATGGTTTTTTCTCAAACATGCTTGGAAATTTGAGCATTATTTTGACAACCTTCTTCAAGATAAATCGAAATTGCTGTACTGGTCAAATACATGAGACGTACACAAAAGTTGTATGAAAATCTCACGGAGTTTTACTCCGTGGAAAATCCATATCTTTCGTGGTTTAGCGGTCAAATAAATTTCATAGTAAACTCACATCTGTCGTGTAATTTAAAAAAATGGAACGATCTTTTACTCCGAAACATACGTACGCAACCAAGGAGGTAAAAAAAAACAAATGAACACTTTAACGCGGGAAAACTTATTGTTGTTCCTTGTTCGTCATTGATTTTGAAAATTAATTGTATTTTAATTTCCGTTATTTGAGAAAAGTCACAAGTGGCTCCCGTAATGCCTCTTTTGCTGGCTGCTGCAGTAATGTACTTTAACAACCTTACGAGCACCTGCAATAACTAGTGGATGGTCATTGCTTTATTGGTTTTTTACAGTCCATGCTCATGAGGTCTATAAACACAACCACCATCATGAAATTGAAACAAAGCATTGCCTTTAGGAGGCGGAAGGTATAGTATATACCTACTAGCTGCGCCCCGCGGTTTACCCACGTAAGTTTCGATTCCAAAAAAATCTGGGGAGGTCCACCCTTACCACTTAGGGGTATGAAAAATAGATAGTAGCCGATTCTCAGACCTACTGAATATGCTTATAAAATTTCATAAAAATCGGTCAAGCCGTTTCGGAGGAGTATGGTAACTAACATTGTGACACGAGAATTTTATATATTAGACAGTGGCGTGCATTGGTTGTCAGGATAGGTAGGCAATAGGCAGACACTAGGCCGGATCTAGTCTAGGCAGACGCGGTCACTAATCAGAAACATAAAAAAGTATCTATTACCTAACAAAAAAAAAGTTTTACCTCACTATCGGCGATCTCAATATCCATCCCTTTCTTTCTTCGCACGGTCAAAATTACAAATTACGATTATAACGTCATTCATAGTGTCATACTCGGTTGGTTAGAGTAGGCATGCCTACTTTAGGGTGATAAATTGCGAAGGTCGAACGTCACGGTATTACGCGTGAAACGTATGTATTTTTAATTTCATCGTATTAACTTGAACGAGTAAAGACCAATGACAACGCGCGAATAGTATACGGGAGCCGAGTAGGCCGTCTGGCGAATGCCTACTGCCGCGCGTGTTTATAGGAAGATTTTGTTTTTTCTTATGTATGATAATTTACTGTGGGGAAAAAATAGTATTATTTTTAATTAATTAAATTTTAATTACACTAAAATGTAATTGACAGGCTTATGGTGATTTATCGAGGTAGACACTGCTTTTATGCCTATATGCAATGCACGCCACTGATATTAGAAAAATAAGAAGATAAATTGCGAGAATGTAGAAGAATATCAACTCTTTCCTAAAAGAAAGTTTACCACCACCATGACCATTTACCACCACCACCATACCACCATTTTTACCATTTTTTAGAAAGAAAGAAAATAAAATAATTTATTTTCTTTCTTTCTAAAAAATGGTAATATTATTGCTGCTTCATTGAAATAAACCACTTTTGGTTGGACTAGTAAGACAGCAAAAGCATACATTAGGAGGTACCTACATAAAAACATGTACATAAAATGTTTTATTTTAGTACTTTATACCTATGATTATTTTCTGACTCCATAAATAACTGTCCTAATTATTTCTTTTACTAGGACAGCCCGTCGATTCTGATAAAAACTCACCGTGAGAAGTTAGGTGAAGTGTGCTGTCATTCCATCTAATGCTAGGGTTTGACACTAATGACAGCTCACTTTAAGCTCACTTCACTCGAGTTATCACGGTGAGATTTTTACAGAATAGCACTACTGTAGGTACCTATCTCTCGTCAATACACCAACAAAATCCTATCATTAAATCCCCTGTAACACAAAAATAAAACGGTCACTCAAGAAGGAAGCTCTCCCCCTCATGGCCAGGACCTGGAGTGGACGGTTCCGCAGGCAATTACAAATTATATGATTGCCCATTGATTGCACTAACCGTTTCCTAATAAACTGTGCCGGTGCTCTCAGGGAATGTGGGTGAAGGATTTAGTTTAGACGCTAGTGGGACAACAGATTTTAATGTAGGTATCTAGGTACCTACCTACTTGTAGTTTCAGGTACTTTCCTCCTAAGGCTAGTCCTGATGCTACCATGCTTTTTGTTAAACGATATTTTTTATGTCTAAACTTAAATTAAAACCGTTTAAGGGGGAAGCGCTATGGTAGCCCGCGAAATTCAAATTTTCTTACGTTTTTTGCAATTTGCTGGTCAGTATCAAGTTGTACGTTGATTAAAATATGATTCGCGGCCGTAACAAATATGTATTTACAGAACTATAATCATTACATATAGTAATACAACCTGATATGTTAGTGTAATCCTAAAATGTCAAGATTTCATGATATAGTCATTCGGTAGGATTACTTGGTCTTAGAGAGTTGTGTTGATGACTTTAATGATTATAATTCTGTAAATACAATTTTGTTACGGCCGCGAATCATATTATATTCAACGTAAAACTTAGTACTGGCCAGCAAATGCAAAAAACGTAAAAAAAAATTGAATTTGTCGGGCTACCCTGGCGCTTTCACCTTAATAAATATATTTTTACTAGACGGTTTTATTTTTATTAGAAGAAATGGCAAAACCAAAACAAACTCAGGATACGTTGACCCCTGAGTTGGTTTCGCCATTTCTTCTCAGGGATAGTCAGTTAGAAAATGTCGACTCCATCATCATCATCTGCCTAGCCTTTTTCCAACTATGTTGGGGTCAGCTTCCAGTCTCACCGGATGCAGCTGAATAAGTACCAATATTTTACATGAAGTGACTGCATATCTGACCTCCACAACCCAGTTACTGGGTAATACCTAATTCGATACCCCTTGGTCTAGGTAAGACTGGTTGTCAGATTTTCGGGCTTCTGATGACCCGTAATGACTGCCAAATATTCACGTATGGCAGCCGGGACCAACGGTCTAACGTGCTTTCCGAGGCACGGAGGGATCTTGATATGTCAAGATGGTCATCCATCAACGGACCAAACACGGCATGCGTAGCTTAACCTGATCGATCGACCCGCGCGACTGTTATAAGTTAGCCACAAGTATGTCGACTCCATCTACTTAGCTAATTTTTTATAGCGTGTAAAGTGATTCATAATTCTAACCTGTTTACAGAATAAAGATCATTTCGTTTGGTGAGAAACGCTAGTACAGTCAATCAGATAGATATGTTTAATTTATAAAAAACTTGGAAGATATACACGTATCGTCCCTTTAGAGCGAAAAGTCATTAAGTCGAAAAATCGTGTTTTGAGATAATGAGAGTTAAAGTTTTTGAAAATAATAACATAAACTTTAGCTCTCATTAGGTATCTCAAAACACTTTTCGCTCTACGGGGAAAATATAGTATGCTATAGGTATATTTTGTGGATATGGCGTAGTACCTATATCTTGCATTTTAACAGTAGTAAGACCTGATTACTTAATCGGATTACGTTGTTAACTTAATAATCAGCTTCAAATTTTACCACTCACCAGTGGCGTGCATTGGTTGTCAGGATAGGTAGGCACTAGGCAGACACTAGGCCGGATCTAGTCTAGGCAGACGCGGTCACTAATCAGAAACATAAAAAAAGTATCTATTACCTAACAAAAAAAAAGTTTTACCTCACTATCGGCGATCTCAATATCCATCCCTTTCTTTCTTCGCACGCACGGTCAAAATTACAAATTACGATTATAACGTCATTCATAGTGTCATACTCGGTTGGTTAGAGTAGGCATGCCTACTTTAGGGTGATAAATTGCGAAGGTCGAACGTCACGGTATTACGCGTGAGACGTATGTATTTTTAATTTCGTCGTATTAACTTGAACGAGTAAAGACCAATGACAACGCGCGAATAGTATACGGTAGCCGAGTAGGCCGTCTGGCGAATGCCTACTGCCGCGCGTGTTTATAGGAAGATTTTGTTTTTTCTGTATGATAATTTACTGTGGGGAAAAAATAGTATTATTTTTAATTAATTAAATTATAATTACACTAAAATGTAATTGACAGGCTTATGGTGATTTATCGAGGTAGGCACTGCTTTTATGCCTATATGCAATGCACGCCACTGCCACTCACAGGACCTATTACTTGCTATCGAATGCGTCATTGCGATAATGCGTCCCGATTCCTTGACACATAGCTGCATTTTTATCGGCCGATATTTCTAACGTGTGCGTGTAACCTACAGTACCTACCACAGGCCCCCTGGTTATTATCGCAGCAGTGTATAACATTAAATACCTAACTTCACTTCGTGGCCGTTCTAATACAAAATGTAAGTAGGTACTGAAAACAGATATTACAATAAAGCATCCGATATTATCGAACGATAATAATGCACCTGTGAGGGAGAACCTTTATTTCACACCATTTTTTGGAAGTCGGTTGTTTTTTTTTTTTTTGTAAAAACGTTTTTTGTCTGCCAAACTGGATTTTTTACACGATATCTATATTTTTTAGACTGGGATGACTGGTGGTTAGTCAAGAAGTGCAAGTGAGGTCTAAGATGCTACAGTCCTTCCGTCCACCGACTTGACATAGGTACCATAACTAGTAAGTAATTGCCTTTCACGCAATGGATGGAGTTTTTTTAATGTTATCTAGGTATAGTATACCTACTTACGAAGTGATGTATCGTAGGTATACGATAGTTATCGTGAATACTAATAAAATACTTACTAGAAAGTCAAACTATAATAAAATAATAATGCTTAATCTAGGGGGCTGTCAACTACCGCGAATGTATGAATATTCCCGTTCTTTTTCTTCGTCGTGTCGACCGAATGGCACAACCGCGACAGTGAGTTAGATTTTGTTGGCCCAAAACTTCGCCATATCCACGGCATCGCGTATTCCCGTAAAAATGTGTTTAACAACGGCATGGATGCCAGAACTATCTGCTCCCCGATCTGGTTGTTATGGAATTATCGTAATCACAATCGTCATCGGTCTCACTAGCTCCTGACTGACATTTACTAATGAACCTTGTAAGTATCGCAAATGCTACTTCGCTATAGTTTTCTTTGCAGGCGTTTTATGCAACCTGGGTTTCTTTACTGCTCCTTAATGAATACTTTCTCATTTAAAATAATGCTCATATTATTTCCCTTTTAAAATATTAGGCAGTTTTAAATTATTTTTACGAGCAATGAAATGTTGAATGTACTAAAGTCTGGCAAACGAAAGTAGACATTCGAATTATTTGCAGACTTTTTATATGGCAATGTTAGACAAATTGTCAAATTCAATTTGTCAAAACAAGGTGGCGTTTTGTTGGTGATTTGTTGTGATCTTGTTGAGCATTTCTCTAACTCAAAAATGAATAAAACTATTAAAAGTGGAGTGAGGAAGATGTTGTTTCGCATCATTTCTAAATTTGAAGAAAAACAACAGGGGAAAGACTCTGAATTCAAACTGAAACAAGATTGTTTACGTGTGGTGTTGAATTTCTTAGGTTAGTATGACGCTTAAAAGTTGATACTTTGTTTGAAATCGTAATTATTATTTATCTTTTAAAAAAAAAAAACTTTATTTTA
This sequence comes from Gortyna flavago, assembly GCA_963669345.1. Lineage (NCBI taxonomy): Eukaryota > Metazoa > Arthropoda > Insecta > Lepidoptera > Noctuidae > Gortyna > Gortyna flavago. Next base: position 17,566,262 of record OY770129.1, read on the forward strand.
ATCCACATTCAATTTATATTACGTTAAATAGCTTCATAATAATGCATTATGGTTATTTAACATACCTTAATAAATGTTACATTGTAATTTTAAAACACATTGTTTTCTTTTACAGAAAATCTGGAAGATTGATCACCAAAACCAGTTTATGAAGCTAATGAACTTCTGAAGGAGAACATGAGGTATTACGACTTCCCCCCTACCACTGGGATCTAATCGCCATTGAGCTGGTATGGAGTTTGGCTAAACTTAAAGTGGCAAGTAAAAATATTGCCCTGGCCGCAGTGGAGTTAGAGAGGGTTATAAAAGAATCGTTTGAAACCATAAGTCCAGAGGAGTGGAAGAAAATGACTGATCATGTCATACATGTTGAAAATAATTATAAAGGGACAGAATTACAGAAAATAACTTGGAAAGTTTTATTATTAATGTAGAAAACAGTGATTCCAGTGACTCTAATGAATCTTTTCACACGGAAGTTTTAGATTCAGATTTTGATTATGAAAGTGAATAAACCAAAATATAGAATATTATTGTTTTTTTTTAAACCTGATTGCTACTTAATACCTAAAGTCGTATTTTTGATTCAGACGAAGTAGTTTCTTTGATTTGGATCATTATAGGTAGTATGATTTTACATCTTCAAGTTCAGTTTACTTTGCTGATTAATAATTCGATTTTACGCGATTAGCGCTTGCAATTTCAATATTTTAATTTTTTACTTAGCCTTTAAACTAAACCACTGCTGGGCAAAGGCCTCCCCCGAATCCCAGGAACTTGAATTTATAGCAATATAATTATCACAAACTTAGTGGTAGGTTTCTTTTGATAAGAGGTCGCCCCAGGTAGTTTAGTAGCTGCAACTATGGCAGTATTGATATAATTATACCGTACGCGTAGATTTATTCCCATTTTTGGACTTATCCACATACAGTTAAGCAGTAAGTATACAAATAATACTGTTTTTCAGAAAAAACAAATTCTTATAAAGTATCAAATTAGGTTATTCCAGGTATGTCATACTAATTTTGGGGTTGCTATACTGATATTTTTTAAATTTGCCGCTCTTTTTCAGTCTCTACTTTCGTTTGCCAGACTCTAGTTCAGAAACTTTTAGATTCATGTGTATCCGAACGGTGCACCTGTCAGTCTGGAGTGTCAGCTGACAGATCGAAACACAACTTTATAAAAACCGCATAAATGGACCTTACGCGAATGTATTTAAGTTCATTTTACTTTTCGAAGTAACTGAAATAAAATTGTGTTCATTGCAATTTGTGTTCATTTGCGAAGTTTGTAAAATCGGTAGTTTGTTCGTGATAATTCAGTAAATTCTGTGTGAAGTCCGGAAACCGACGCGCGAATAGTAGTATCCAATTACATTCGTGATCAAATTCCTAAAATAACTTGACTGTATAACATTCTGTTTGTATTTAGATTCAGTGTTAATACTTTTCTAACTCAGAAGCACCCTTTTTGTATTAGAATCTTGTGTAAAATGTCTGTCTGTGACAGTGGGGATGCGAAGTTAGATGCAGCAGTAAACAGCTGGCTGAAACATGACAAGGTATGTCCTGGAACATTTCATGAATGTATGGAAAATTTAGAGGATGCGGAAATCGTTGTACGGCCCTGACTTGTCACCTCTCGCCTCAGCTAAATAGATAATATGCAGGTCAAGTTAGATGTATTAAAATATTATTATTGATAAATTTTTGCACTCATAAATGATGCTATTAAGATTGTTTAGAAGAAATTATTGATATGTTATTGCAGATGAATTACTCAACATTATATAGTATTTTATCACTTAATAACTTATTTCCTCCTCTATTATCAAACTAATCTACTTAAAAAAATAAAAGCATGATTTATAAATTAATTTTGCATGAATTTTGCTTACCTACTTACTACCTACTTAAGTAATTACGACATACACATTCAGAAAATTTAACTTGAGTAATGTCTCGTATTATTGTGCTTCCATGTCATAGAATTATGTTCCAAAAAGTATTTTACTTGTCTTATCCTTACAAGGGGACCACCAAAGAAACAATGGATGGACTCTGTGAATGATGATGTGGTTAGAAAGGGGGTGACTTCAGAGATGACGACTGATAGAGAAGTATGGAAGAAAAAGACATGTTGAGCCGACCACAAATAATATGGGATAAGGACAGGAGAATGATGATTAATAGAATATCTAAATGTTAAGATATTTCTTAAAAATCAATTTGCAAAGTATTTTATGCTTTTGTTTTTATTGCTGCTTAGGCCTGCTCTTGACCTTGACCTGCTTTATCAAAACGACTTTCAATTTTATGAACCGTTTATCATTGTTTAATAGAAAATCATTTTAAAATGTAAAATCACAGAGTCTGGTAAATTGGAAAATTGTAGCTTTACCCCCTTAATAATAAACAGATAATTATTATATCACATGAATAGTCACACAGATTTCTCTCTTTCAGTCGTCAGTAATTTGACTTTTGAAAGAAGACGACAAAGCGTTGTGTAATGTGTAACTATACAGACGCTATACAACATTTATTAGTACTAATAAGTGTTGTATAGCGTCTGTACAGTTAAAAGTAAGAAAGAACACAGTAATAGTGCGGGCAGGCGATACAATGCAACGGGATGGGTCTGGGAACAAGTAATTTCATAATATTTGATTTTTAAAATGAAACACCAACATGGACACTTATGAAATGTCAGAAGCTAGGTGCATGGTTCCAATTGGTTGTTTCCTATGTTGAAGAGCCGGCAAGAAACTCCACTGTTAGTTTCCATTTCCATTTTTTCTGATAAAAGATAAATATTTATAACTATCAGGTCATAAATCTTCTGGAGACATTACATTAGAGTCACATGACTGGTCATGACACTCATGACTGATTAGTTTACAAATAGACGAGACTGTCATTTAGGTTTTGCCTAGTGTTTGTGAAAACGATCATTATTCTACTAATAATAACCCTGGAAACTTTGTGCAGAACCCAACAACCCGCAATGAGGTTCTCGACGATATCTCAAACGCGCGCTGGGACAAGCTGCGCGGCTGTATGCTGCACCGCCTCAAGTTTGGCACGGCGGGGCTGCGCGCACGCATGGGCGCCGGCTACAAGGCTATGAACGATGTCGTTGTACTGCAGACTGCACAGGTTTGTTAAATTCTTTAATACAAATATTTTTGCGAGGCAACCTATAGTATAAAGGGGTTTGAAGGTCCGTGGGATACCCTGTAGCGCCATTTTTTTTTTCTGCTTTTGGCCCCTCATGAGATCTATATAAATTGATAGCTGACAAACAGAAAACGTAAAATGACCAAACCTCGAAAAGTTGAACACGTGACATCCAATTTTTTTTTAATTTATGCATACAAAATATATGGATGACAAAAATTATACATTCAGAGCTACGATTCAGAGTGATTATTTCAAACATTTAGGCAACAGGATGTGCGCAAGTTAAAAAAAAAATGGATGTCACGCGTGACGCTGCCTGTACGGGGTTTGGCCCTAGTATGTTCTTGTTTGCATTAATTTCAGCCATCGATTTATGTAGGTTTCATGCGTGGCCGTCAATTTGAAAAAAAAAAAACTAAATGGCGCGACAGTAGATTTATGCCAGGATCCATATAAAAATCTTCAATCCCCTTTGGATCATTTCTCAGGGGTGGAATTTCGAAAAACCCTATCTTAGTGGATACCTATTCTTCACAAAGAGCACACCGTCCAAATTTCATGTCTTAGCCGGCGGTTTAGGCTGTACGTTGATATAACTGTCAGTCAGAACCTTTGCCTTAGTTTTTAGAGAATGAGTAATACCTACTATGCTCTAAAAGACCCTACTGTTGAACCTATCACCGCCATTTACATATCTATAGATAACTTTAATTTGTGTACATATACCTACTGTCGCAATGTAAACATACGATTGCAGACACACCTCTGTCTGGTTCTGTAGATAAAACAGACAAGTCATCTAATCGTTCTGAATAATCATAACGAATCAATGAGCAAGTCAACAGATAATGAAAGAGGCGCCATAGCAAATTGTCGCTATAAAGGTGGCTAAGTAATAACAGCCGCACGCGTCGATGGATCGCGGTTGGTCGTCTCAACTTTTGTGTAATTGACTCCACTTTCAAACTTCCTCTACTCTCTAGTACTTATACTAATTTCTTACTATATCCAGTCTTTTCACTCAATTTTTTCTGAACAGTATTCAATGAGTCGTGAGTGCGGAAACCACCTGGCCCGTAATAAATTAATGGTGTTTAAAATTATGCCGGAGTAGTGAACAGAATCAAAGTACGAGTCATAGCACAAGTAGTTTAGAGTACATCGCTACAGGAGGTGATTCAGTTCGATAACATATGTATATCGGTGAATATCGAACTTGAACCTAACTCTTAACCTTCCATGATGATAAAGTCTAAACGACGCGCGACGCAGAAGTCGTCGATTGTGGGGTATGTTATCCCGAAATTTACTTACTATGTAATGATTCATTGCTATTGCATATTAGGGACCATTGTTCTGTGCAAGTAAATGATCAAATTAATAATAATTTAGTACCTTCTGAAGACCATAAAGATGGCTGAAGACAAGAAAGTTTTTAGTAGATTCGTGATCAACATGACCCGCTGATCCCATGGTATTGAAACCTCGCCGAAACCAGAATTAGGACACTTAGTCACGAATTGGTGGGAAATACAATGTGTTTGGGATTTATTTCGTGGAATAAGTCAAATCCCGCTTCTGAACACCATGCAACACTTTACACATAGGAGTACCCATTTAGTCAGTTTTAAATATGGAAGACATCATACCCTATGTTCAGTCAATGACTGCACATAGGGTATGTGGACACATGGTGACTGCCAGTCATGCATTATAGCAGTGGTGGTAACGGTCGCCACTTAACAAGTTGTAGGGCGTAGGTTCGAACCCAGACAGGCGCTTTACTTTGTGTAAATTATTTCATCACCACTGCTCTCAAAACGGTGAAGGAAAACATCGTGAGGAAATTTCAAAAAAATCGAAGACGTGACATCTACCAACCCGCACTAGGCCCGCGTGGTGGATTACGGCCTACTGGGGATCTCACTGAGAGGAGACCGGTGTCCCAGCAGTGGGAACCATTAAAGGTTGATTATTTATAGCCTAAGATTATTTATAGCAGATCGAAAATATTTATTTTTATTTTGATGCTCATAGATTGCGTTAATCGCGTAATTTTAAACATACGCTACGTTAGTTTATGTCGGATTACAAGTCGCTTACAGGACATGCAATTGGATTAAAATCATGACGTTGACAATGATGGTACATTAAGATATAAGATTAGTACAGTTTATGTGGCGGCATTATCATTTAATAGAACCAAATGATAAATCCAATATAGAACCAGTAATTCTGTTGGCGTTTCTTTATCGATTGTCTGTTTTAAATTGAATGATTTTCATAATAAACGCTGAGTTTGGCTTGTGGCTCAGAAATAACAGCCGCACGGATCGATCGATCAGGCTAAGCTACGCTGGCCGCGGTTGGTCCGTGGATGGGTGACCGTATTTATATACCAAGATCCCTCCGTGCCTCGGAAAGTCCCGGCTGTCATTCGTGGATCTTTGCAGTCGTTACGGGTCGTCAGAAACTCAGAAGCTCGAAAGTCTGACAACCAGTCTTACCAAAAGGTATCGTATTACCCAGTAATTGGGGTGTGGAGGTCAGATATAGGCAGTCGCTCCATGTAAAATACTGATATTCAGCTGCATCCGGTTAGACACGAAGTCGACCCCAACATAGTTGAGAAAAGGCTAGGCAGATGATGATTTCATAATAAGCGGTCTGTTACTTTGTAAGGCACCTACTTGATCCGTAATTTCTTTTGCATCCATTAAAGGAAAATAATAAACAATGTCAATAATATTATGAAAAATGTTTTTTTTAAGTATTGAGGACGTCCTCGACACTTTTTAGACACGTCTAATCCTAAACGGTCATATCGACCAGATAGACTACTCCAATAAATATTTACAATTGCATAAGAATGTCTGCGCCGCGCCGGCGCTCCTTGGCATCGTTCATTCTCTCACTTTGTCCCCTTTTTTTTATAATTAACAATATTAACTTCGTCGTCAGGGCGTAATTTTTTTGAACTTTGTAATGGAACTAAAATACATACTAGAGAAAAAAAAATCTCGGTACATTTCGCTGAAGAATTACTACATGCTATTAGGACTAGGTTAAGTTATGATTGCGGTCAGGTTAGCAAAAAAATTCAAATCTATAAGTAAATGATTGTTCTTTTGTTTTCAGGGTCTATGCTCTTATTTGAAGAAGGTCTGCAATCCGAGTCAGATCCAGAACGGAGTGGTGATCGGTTTCGATGGCAGATATCACAGCAAAAGGTAATATTTGGCTTGTCCATTGATTCTTGAATAAAATTGACTAAAAAATTAAATGCACTTTAAGGATTACCGGAAAGAAATAAAGGCTTTTTCAGAATCAAAATTAGTCAAATACAATATGTGAATCTTAGATAAAACTAATATTGTAATGAGATAAGATTGGATGTTTTGTATGTTTGTTTGTTACACTTCGGTCTTAAACGGTTGAACGGATTTGGAAGAAATTTGGCACATTGGCAGACTATAACCTGAAGCAGGAAATAGGACACTTTTTATACTGATATTCCCACGGAACCGAGACTTGCGGGTGAAAACGCGGGGTGCAGCTATCTTAGATAATAATGAAGGTATTACAATGTTCAAAGTTTCAGACAATTCAGGCCCAAAACTACGAGCTCGTTGAAAAAAGTAGCCAGATATCAATCAGGATAAGCAGTTATTAAAATAATCTCTATGTAATCGACTGTTCAGTCGAATCAATATACCTACAACGTTTATCTATTATTAATAGAACTTTTTTGTGCTATCAAGCAGCAACATTGATTATTAAACTGTACATTATAATAATCTTCAACGTAACGTCACACAAGATTGGTCAGTGACCAATCAGTTAGGCGACTCTTGCGTCATTCACACCACCAACGGGCAACGGGTGGGAGTCGCAAATTATCAACCCAGTTGATCTTATCCTGATGTCACTGGAGGTCAGTTAGAAACAAATATTTGTGAGGAAGAATTGGTAGAAAGAAGGTTGCTTAGAAAGAAGATTGCTTAGATTAAACTATGTAAAACTTGATTTTGCCCTCTAGGATGAGATATCAAGGACTGCAGCAATAAATACTTAACTCATTTGTTGATTGTCTAATCTTATGCACGAATCATATCGTTCAATAATTGACCTCGTCCATCGCTTTCCATCGAGGCGTGATCGAGGTCAAGACCAGCCGTTTCAGCAATAAAAAAAAATGATTTGTGATTTTTGTCCAGCGAGGTAATATGTGTCACTATCAATAGCAATGGGTTTGTTTCATTTTGACAGTTCAACAACAGTGATTGTGTTATTTACGATGTTGAGCAGACACATTTCGAACATATGAAGCAACTAGCAGCGCCCCGCGGTTTCACCCGCATAAGTTTCGATCCCCTGGGAATATCGGGATAAAAACTATCCTATGTCTGTTCCCGGGACTCAAACTATCTCTATACCAAATTTTATCGAAATCGGTTCAGCGGTTTAAGCGTGAAGAGGTAACAGGCAGACACACACTTTCGCATTTAGTATTAGTATCGATAGATGAGCAATATCTTTCAAAATGATTGAGATTGATTGACCTACATATTACAGAATAGGCAAGGAATTGTATGAAGAAATTTTTCTCAATATCCGAAACATGGCTGAATCTTTATATTAGCTATATAGTATCTGGGCTTTGTAACTCAACTACCTACACAAAATAGTAACACCGGTATCCATCGCCCCTCCATTGTTTCTGAGTATTACTAACGACCACGAATAATGGCAGGAGCCGGTCAAAAATAGATTTATGTTTATGTAGGTATATGTCGATCACAGTTCTAACCTAACCTAACCCATTTTTTCGGGGTGCCCTGGCTTAGTTACTGCGACCAATTCGGCTCGCGCGTGATTGGTTACAGACTTTCAGCCTAAACTGTAATTGAATATCGTTCAGGCCGTTAGTTGAACGGCCGCCATTTAACTGCCAACGCGGTCGCCGGTGACCGCGAACAATAGATTTTCTATTGTGTCTGTTGCCTGGCAGCCAACGTGGTAAAAGGCTAGGCGGTTAACTGAACGGCTAATTTAACCATAATCTTCCCACCTACTGGGACACAGGCCTCATTTCTTCAAGAGGGGGTGCGCTGTAATCCACCACGCGGGCCCAGTGCGGGTTGGTAGATGCCACATGTCTTCCAATTTTTTGGTTCAAAGACATGCCAGTTTCTTCACGATGTTTTCCGTCGCCGTTTTGAGAGCAGTGATGATGAAATAATTTACACAAAGTAAAGCGCCTAAAATCGGAATGTCATTCGCCTATAAGTTGCGGTTCAAACAACCGCGACGCGATCCGACACCCATCGGAAATGAATTTGCATTAGTGGTCTTTTAAATCGGCTTGCCTCAACTTTTCCTTTAGCTTGATGCCTACGTAGATTGACGGATCAATAATTGATCGAAGGTTAATAATAACAAATGAAGTTGAATGTGGTGAGCGGTTGGTTGACTCCACACGTTGGCTGGCGTTGGCGCATCGTCATAAGTAACGACAAAAAAAAATCCTTTTTATGCAAAAACTAATACTCTATTAGACCCTGTATTAGTGAAACAGGCGATCATCAGGGATTGGCGCAATTATACAGGATGTTACAGTAGGTAGTAACACCTTGAGCTGGCCTAGCGCAGTGCGAAGTTTCAATGGAATAAGGGCCAAGCCATCGCAACGTTGATATTTCTGTCACTGCCAAAGAAATATCAACGTGTCTAAAAATAAAGTTTAGAACAGTGGTTTAGAATAAATAACCTCAGACGCGTGCCTCTTTCCGCTGACGCGCTCTCCAGGTAATGGAAGTTTATTTTATTTTAAACTTTATTTCAACTGACGCAAGGCCGATATTTGTTTAGCAGTGACGAATGCGCTGCGCTGCGCCTCGCATGTGTTCGCATTTTCGTTGTTGACTTCCGAAATTAAAGTTAAGTATTTTTCACTTTGTAGTGTTTTTTTTAGAAGTCGTCGGTTGTTTTTTTTTTTGCATTTTTGTTGTACTTACCTCTTCATATAACACACTACTTGCTATGTTAATATCAGTAATTGGAAGTCATTATAACATCATTATAAACTAAGTGGCAAAAATACGTATTATTGAAGCTAACTCAAATACTACCCAAGCAAAGTTAATAATATTTATATGAGACCGCCCCTGAGGCATACCCTATCCATTAAAATAAAATTTAAATCGATTTATAATTGCCGGAGACATCGCGCGTAACAAACATACAAAAAAAAAACTTACAGTCGAATTGAGAACCTCATCCTTTTTTGAAGTCGGTTAAAAAATTAAAACTCACCACGAGAGAGAGGAGTGGCTACAAACCTTGCTACTTAATTAATAAGAAAAAACCTGAATACGCGTTATGAACTCCAGTATAATGTCATACTTAGAACGCTGTAGAAGGATACATAATAATGTCTTCTTGTAAAGGAACACTAATGACACAATCACGACACGCTTTGTTTTGGGCTAGCCTCTACTAAGTCGACGGCTTACGTAAATATACCGACAAACGTGACGCTTTTGCAAATCAATGTCACATTGTAGTCTTTCCCGCAATTGTGTACATTTTTTATTTCACCGTCATCATCTGTAAAACCGTCATCGTCTGCTCAAAGTATTCCACTGGTAGACATAGGCCTCTCCAATCGCCCCTCATCATCATCGCGGTGGAGAACGTGGACGCGATTGGTCATCGGAGCGAGCCGTTTCGCCGCCGGCGCCGCTGCCGCGGCTGTTGCGATGCTTGCTGATGACGCGTTGATCACGCCGCCTGCTCATGCAGACCGCGCACAAGGAATTGAGTTCGATTCCCAATAATGTTAATTAATATTTAGTTATCATCGGCATATAAATTGGGACAAGGGCGGACAACGCCCTTGTCCCAATTTATTTAGACTCAACACAACACGTTTTTTTCTTCTATACTTCTCGATCAGTCGACGATGATTGAGTTATATGGTTACAATAATATTGAGTAGATTTAGTGATCTTTATGTCTGCTTTTAATAACTTACATCAAACAAGCAAACAACTGAATCAAACAATAAGTGCTTGTAACGAGGTTAAAATATGGAATCTCAGTGCTAAAGTCAGAGCCCGTTAAGGAAAATTCTAGACTTATATGATGTCTCCATACGTATACATCAGTGAGACGTAAATAACGTCACACAAGGCAAATAATGATAAAGTATTACTATGTAAGTATTTACCTATCAAAATAGTAGTAATTTCTAGAAAACTATGACGATTTTAGCTATTTTCGGTGTCATTCATTTATCCTTGTCTTTAAGCACCTTTTTTGGCCAGAATAACTGGCAGTTTACTGAGCGTTTATTGGACATGTACAAAATGATTCCCAGTCGACTATAACTCTCCGAACCGTTGGTTGTTCTCTGTATGACCATATACCTACATGGTGGGTTATTTACAAAGCACAGTTTTTTTTTTGTAGTTATGCTCTTTCCAACTTTTTTCGAAACAATCCCATGTATTTTCATCGCTTATTCATAGCTTAAAGTTCGTTTTTTGATCTCAGAGACTAATCTGACAGGTGTAAAAAAACGCAAACACAAAAGACTTAAATGTCAGATTAGTCTTTGGGATTAAAATTAAGTCCCTTCAAAATCGGTCCAGCCGTTTCTGAGATTAGGCGGAACAAATAGACTGACAGACAGCCAAAAAATTAAAAAAGTAAAAAGCTTTTATTTTGTCATTATAAATATACACTTAAATTTTATTTATTTGCATAAATGATAAATGATTTTTATTTTGTAAGTATGTTTGCACAAACACTTTTACACGTCAATCATATTTTTTATAAAACTAGATGAGGTCGGCGTTTCCTATCTGACTACTCTGAGAACTCAGAAGGTCACAGTCTCTTTTAAAGTCCAGACATAATCTTGGTCAGGTTATATGAAGACCATGTAGATCGATGTCTGAGATGGTCTTTTGAGGAAAGAACCACACAGATTGAGAGGACCTGTCCAGTCAGTGCACGCATTTGTCAGAAATCGTGCAGCTCAACTCAAAACTTAAGGAGCTCAATGATTCGACGAACAATACCAAAGAAAGGACATTTGAGTAGGCCACATAAATTACTCAAACTGCCAGACCTAGAAAAAAAACTAACAGAACAAGGAGAATAAAAAAATTTAACGTAAAAAATAATAATAAAATGACCCACATTGTCATAGAAGGACTTCTGCTCCACTCTAAATGGGTTACCCTGAATAATAGCTTTATCAAACATGCATCAGTACATAGAAGCAATCATTCAGTCGCGCCACAATACAACAGCAACACTGTTCCTTTCATATCATGGCGCTCGTCGGTATTCGAATGTCAGTCATTATACAAATTCTTGGAACTTCAGTTACCGAGTCGCTGTATTATTGACAGAATTCCTTTTAAATTAAACGGTAGATTACCTGATCGATGAGACATGACTACAGACCATAAAGTACACAGTGTTCACACGCTATAAATGTTCTAGGTCATGTAACTCGTAGCTTCGCCTAACGATTAATATGGCCCTATGGCAGTTTGCGTAGAAGAAAGCACAGTGACCTAGATTTTGATGAAATTTTACAGTAATAAAGCTTATACATCAGAATAACACATAGGATACCTCTTATCCCGATATTCCCACGGGATCGACACTTAAGTATGCGGGTGAAACCGCGGGGCGCAGCTAGTAATTCTATAAAAACGCTCCCGAAGAAGGCGACATTGCCGCCTGTCACCTTCGGAAAGTACCTTTAAGCAGGCAGCGCGGAGAAGCTATAGTCCACTTCTCTCCTAAATCAACTTTAGTCAACGAACCTATAAGTTTTGAAGATTGTCAAATTACAAGATCGTATTTGGCGTCCATCTTCATTCTTCATCTTAGCGCCAGCAAAATAATTAATGCCAATAAACACCGTATCCTATCAATTGAAACTAGCCAGGAGACTGAATTACTGATTCTAGCTAGGTGCAGTCTTGTCCAATTGAATGCGTCTTCAATTCAATTGGTCCCGATTAATTTATATTTAACGTGTTACCAATTACCTACTATTTGCTTCGTGTAGAGTTTCGCGAATTTGCCTACGTTATTGCGTCCATTTATTTATTTATTTATAACAATCTTAACTACACTATCATTACAGATCTATAATCCAATGCCACAGCTTGATGGCCTTAATAACTAAATCCTAAATCTACACCTTATACTTAGTTAAAAAATATCTTAATCTAAATAACTTATTACATATAGTGTAACTTTTGCGAGTTCACTCAAGTTGCACCACAATACATCAACCCTCCCGTGAACCTCATTCACCACGAGTATGGCTCTAGTGAGAGGAGTTCTCGCCAGTAGGTTGGTCCTGGCTGCAGGCACAGCGAGCAGAGGCGGGCGTTGCCGCCTCCACACGTACCGGTCGGGCACGTACAGCTGTAGGTGTCGCAGTACTCCCGGGTTATGCGCCATGCCACGTAGTAGTTTCACTACATACACTACGAGCGAAAACTCCCGTCGTACTCTTAGAGTGTTATACCCTACCATACCCAGAACAAATAGTGTAGGGTACATCAATGGGTATAATGGATATACCCCATACAGCTTGTAATACAAGTGTCTCGTGAACTTATTACAAGCTTCCAACAGCTTCCAGCTTTCCATTCTTTCTTTTGTCAAAGACTATCTTTGGACTCGTCTAAAAAAAGAAATGCGCTGTTCCGTTGAAGCAAAAACTGCAGTTACGCAATGTCTTGCAATCAGAAACTCGTTTGAGCGTGATTTTTTTTAATGTTAATAATGGTTTTGACTGGGCGACAGTGACAACAGCGTTAGGCAAATTACCTATTAGGATGCCAGTAACAATGATGATTGTTCACAATCTGGGGCACGATATAATGCCTTAACTTTTTTTCTAAGTATAATACCCAGGTATTTTACATGGAATGCCAAAAGTTGATTTTACCAAAATGGAATGACTGTATAGGATTAACGTACAGCACATGGCACTCTGCTTTACTACAGTATTTTTATCTCACGAAGCGACGCGCGGTTTACTTATGGTAAGTAACTGCAGTCCGGCCTTCGAGAGAATGCGTTCCTGACACCTATCGGTGCGACAATTCTAGTAGCAAATAAAGATCAATTTTGCAAAACACGTATTCGTTTGTATGAAACTGACAGGTGTCAACAAAACATTATCCCGACGGCCGGACTGTGAGTGTACCTAGAAACACGCTGTGAATGTGTGCGTGAAGACGAGCATCAGCACATAACATAAACGCACACACACACACACACTCTCGGGCTTCCCCATTGTCTCGTACGGTACCAAGAAGTCATGCGCGCGCTTACACACATATACACAGCGTGTTTGTACACTTGAAAACTACAAGTAAAGCGCGCGTCGCTTCGTGAGATTAAATATTATACAGCAGAGGCAGTGTTACTCAAATACATGTGCCCCCTCTCGGCTAAAGGAAAATAACTTTCGGTAAAGAAATATTATTGCACCCCTGTGCACGTGTTTTCCGTCTTGAAAACACGTGACGCACTGTGCACGTGTACCGGAGGGTGTCCTCCGTGTCTCGGAAAACACGTTAAGCTCCCAGGTCCCAGCTGTCATTCTTGGATCTTTTAGTCGTCGTTACGGGTCGTCAGAAGCCCGAAAGTCTGACAATCGCTCTTACTAACGGGTATCGTATGACTCAGTTACTGGGTTGTGTAGGTCAGATAGGCAGTCGCTCCATGTAAAACTGGTATTTAGCTGCAACTGGTTAAACTGGAAGCCAACCCCAACATAGTTGGGAAAAGGCTCGGCAGGTGATGATGATCATCATGAGAAACATCTTCAAAATATCACGTACTTAAATACATAAAAAAATTACATTCACCTTTTTTTTCAGGTTCGCAGAACTAACAGCACAAGTGTTCTTAACATCATCGATCCCAGTTCACATCTTCACAGAGGTATGCGCGACACCGCTGGTCTCTTTCGGGACCATCCTATACAACTCAGTCGCCGGTGTCATGGTGACAGCCTCACACAACCCGAAGGAGGACAATGGATATAAAGTGTACTGGAGAAATGGATGCCAGATCATATCGCCACATGATGTGTATGTGCTGGAAGAAATTAAGCAGTGTCTGGAGTTAGTATTTATTTATTTAGGATCTCTAACAAAAGATGTACACAATACATGACACATAAATAAAGAGTAACATCTGAGGAGCAATTCTCGTAATTTTAAGAACGTTCACAGTCTGATCTCAGTCCCAATTTTTTAAAAATACCTCTAATTTTCCTACATTTTGATAAGTTTTTGATATTTGTATGTCGCCGAGATGAGACTGCGACTATATATAGGTTTTGAACGTTTTAAATTACGAGAATTGGTCTTCAGGTATTAAGTAAGTGTAGTCCTTCACTTATAGGAGGCCAATTTGAATATATTTCATATTTGTTTTTGTGTTTGCTTGTTGTGGAGGATTTTAGTCATGAAAGCTGGCAGTGTGTTATTTGTTAGGTTATTACACAAAGGCTCTCTGTAAGGAAAAGATATTAAACTATTTGTTTCTAAAGTAAATAGAAGATGATAAGTTCCAAATTAATGAAGGTGACAGTGGTTTTTATTGAATTTAGGCTATTTTTTATTCTAAAGGAAATAAAAATAAAAATTATTATGGAGTCTTAGTAATAGGGTCCCGTTTTTACCCTTTGAGTACGGAACCCTAAAAAGGAGCGCACTTGTGTGATGTATGCGAGTGCGAGGAATCGGAGGAATAGGGCACTCATTTGCTTCCTGGCTGGTAAAGAAAGGATGATATTCATAAACGACTGTTTTCGGTGATAAATTACAGCCCACCACTCTCAGAGAGAGGAGGCTTGTGTCCCAGTAGTGGGAATATTATTGGCTTATTATTATCTTTTCAGCGCATCTATTTCCATTTATATTTTTTCTATTTTAAACAAAGTGTTCACCATGCTCAATTTATCTAATTTTATCAACCAGCATCCCTGACGAACACTGGGACATCAAGAACATTCGCTCCAACCCGCTGCTCTCGGACTGCCAGGACGAGGTCACCAAAAAGTACATGGAGACCATCATCAGCCTGAGTCCCGAGGTCTTGGAGGAGAACAAGAAGGCCGCTATTGATGTGGTATACAGTGCCATGCATGGAGTGGGATATGAATATATTCTGAAGGCTTTTGCGACTGCTAATTTAAAGGTGGGTTCTGGTTTGAAAAAAAAAACGGATTTTTTATTGAAATAGTTAAAATGGCGAAATATGCCAAAGTGGAATGTATGTGGAATAAGAGATTTCAGTTTTTGTGTCATTATTGTGATAATGGCATTTCGATAAGCTGCTATATGGATAAAAAATGCAACTGACCATGTTCCAGGCGGCGATATCCTTTAGCATAAAATTCGATAGACTTTTTATTATACACCTGTCTTTATCCTCAATTTATTCATTATTGTGAATATGACGACTGTGGGTTATTTTTCTTTAGTTTTTTTTTTCTTAATTAGTTTAAATCGTGGTCTGGCAGTTTGAGTTATTTATGCAGCCTACCCGAATTCTACCCATAAAGTTCTGCGTTGAGCCACAAGATTACTGACAAATGCTTGCACTGACTAAACAGGTCCTCTTAATCAGTGTGTCCCAAATAAAATATTTTACTTTCTTTCAAATGTCACATAAAACTATATCACATAAATATATTTACTCACAGGCACCAATCAGCGTGAAAGAACAGCAGGACCCGAACCCTGACTTCCCCACGGTGACATTCCCCAATCCTGAAGAGTTAGAGTGTCTGAAGCTAAGTACAGAGCTGGCAGAGAAAAAGAAAGTCAAACTTGTGCTGGTCAACGATCCTGATGCTGACAGACTGGCGGTCGCCGAGTTTGATGATAGGTGAGGACTGAGGACCATATTTTGAGGCGATGGTGCTATAGCTGTGCATTTCGCCTGGCTTAGCCGCCATACGCTACTTAGAGCAAAATGTGATGACTTTAATTATACAGGAAGATTTTTTAACCACCATCCAAATTTTTACAGGGTGTTCTACCCATGATTATGAACAACTTTCACTATGGGACCAACTCTGAAATCACGAAAAAAAAAACAGCTGTTTCATACAAAAGTTCAATACCTACTTGACCAAAATGTATGGAACAGCTGATGTTTTTTTCGTGATTTCAATGTTTTCTTCCTGTATATGTAAACAGTATGGGAACCACACATATGCAATTTATACCACATACTTCTCAAATAAAGTTAATTATTGATTAATTTAAGTAACGACTCTGATTACCGGGGTTAGTCATAACTGTAAGCAAAATGTTTGACAATTAATCTAACCATTTCAGCACAAATTCCTGGCACATCTTCACCGGTAACGAGATGGGAGCTCTCCTGGGCTGGTGGCTGTTGGACCAGTACTACAAGCGAGTGGACCACATGCCGGAGTCCGAGGTCTACATCATGGCCAGCATCGTGAGCTCCAAGATGTTGAAGGCTATCGTCAAGGGACAGGGCGAGTTTGTTGAGACTCTTACTGGGTTCAAATGGATGGGTGAGTGTATTTATAATGATCATTGAATCTATTTTCTTTTGTAAAACAACGAGGTACTTGCATAACATACTATCAGTAGCCATGGTTTTCATTTTGACAGTGCAACAACATTAATTGCGTCATTTACGTTGTTGAGCAGACAAATTTTTCGAACATATGAAGCAATGGATATAGCAACATCCTTCAAAATGATTCAGAGGGAGATACGTTATTAGGGTACTAGGATATCAAGTAACCTGCCAGGGTAGCGGGTTGTTCGAAAGAGTTACCGTGGCCCCTGGCACAGGGAACTGAAGGAACACGGGTGGGTTTTAGTCAGCAAAAGTCTGACATGCCCTCCCGCTCTGCCCAGAGCGGGAGAAGTTATTTGATAATTTCCCCCACAAAACATAGTATTAAGTAATGTTAGCGTAGAGCATAAATAGGAAACTATCGATATATCTATTTTTTAATAGACGCCTCCGATACGTAATTGACTAGAATGATTTTTTATTCAACAATTCATAGTTATTCCGTAGTATCAATAAATGATTCTCAATCCAATAACATGTCTTATACCTTGACAATAAAAAAAAACTACAAAGGGTTTCGATACCGAATTATGAAACCTGCAGCTTTCAAGCAAGTCATGTTTGGTTGTGTATGACATTAACAGATTTTTCTCGAACCCGTCTTTCAAGAGATTGGCAACACTAAACAACCTATCAAATTATTATTATTCCAGGCAACACAACACTTCTCTTGACACAACAGAACAAAATGCCTCTATTCGCGTTCGAGGAAGCTATCGGCTACATGTGCGACCACCGCGTACCTGAGAAAGATGGAGTGTCCGCTGCAGTGCAGGTAAACTTACATAATTATGTTATAATGTGGAAAACGTTAATAAATAATCAGACTATAACGTTCCCACTGCTGGGACATAGGCCTAGGCTGGGGAGCGAGTGGGCCGTAACCCACCACGCGGGCCCAGTGCGGGTTGGTAGATGTCACAGGTCTTCGAATCAATCAATCTGTACATCAAACCTAAGCAACACTGAACAAAAATTATTGCTGGAAAACGATTTTTATTTTTGGTGTAAGAAGATTTTCGAAAAATAGTGTAACAGCCAAATTAGACCGATTTTAAAGTTTCCATAGAAACAGAGATTTCCAGTTATCTTTTTTTTAAATAAGACATTCCGAAAATGTTCTTAAGTAACTTTTTACACCTTTTCATCCTGCTTATGCGTAACGAAGTTTCATTAAAATCGGTTTATTCATTTCGAAAAGAAAGGGCTTTAAATTTTGTATGAAATATGCAGTACGGCGTAAACGCTCTTAAGCGTTTTTTTTATTTTACACGCGTTATTTATATCCGGGAAATTACAAGCAAACGCTTCACACAAACATACATATTTGCTTGTACAGGCGCCAGCACATCAAGGTACACCAAACTGTCAAATTTTCCCAATCAACCTTGAACCCTATGAAGTTATAAAGTTGAAAATCTATTAAAGAAATTTTACAGATTTTAGTAGGTTGATGTGCTGGCGTCTGTACATACCAATAACCGATTTTATATGGAAGAAAAGTGTTGCCCCATACCCACTGTTTTTTCAAATACAGGTAGCCTCCCTAGCGTCGCACCTGTACTGCACGGGCTCGTCGGTCCTGCAGCAACTGCACGCGCTGTACGCTCAGTACGGGTACCACGTGACACATAACAACTACTATATCTGCCACGAATCGGCCATTATACAGAAGATATTTAGGCGCATCAGGAATTATTCAGGGCCGGGAGAGGTGACTACATTTTATAAATTACTAGCTATTTATTACCCGCGGTTTTACTCGCATACTATGAGAACGACTTCATGTTCTGGGTAAAAATGTGTGTCCTGTGTCCTCCGAAGCATGTTTGAACTCTATCATTAAATTCTTAGATATGTGTACAATTTGCGTGAAGCTCAAAAATACAAACAGATAAAAACGCTTCATTACGATTTCTTCCATATGATTTGTGGCAACGCTTGGAATTATTTACGTAGATCAATACCGGTTGGTATTTAAATTTAAATAATTTGGCCTCAAGTTATATTGTTTTTGGTCTTCAAAATTTACATTGGAAAGTTAGGCAGTTGTCCCACTGCTGGCGATGAAGGAGTAGTGAGTAGAACTAGCAACTGAAAACGAGTTAGCGAGCAGCGAGTGTGTAATTCCAATAGTTTTGTCGCTGGGCTAGCAGCGAGTGTCCGAGTGCGACTGGCGATTACTCGCACCACTCGCTCGGGGCGGAGATTATATAGCAGTCGTGAGCTCTGACCGCCAAGCGAGCATCGCTGAGCGAGTATTACCTTTGACAGCTCATGTCGCTCAGCGACAAACTAGTGGAGCGAGTCCTCGCCAGCAGTGTGAACAGTCAGCGAACAACTATTAATATATGCATCTCTCTTTTGTTCGGAATGTATATCTATTGTACGTTTTTTGAGCGAGAAAATAGCCCTTAGTTAGTCGCTTCCTCGCCGGCGGTGGGACAACTGCCTTAGACTCTTCCGAAAATAGAGTAAGGCCCTTTATACACGGCACGGTTATTTTACGGTACGGCGGCCGTAGAAAAAACGTGTCTGTGTACAAGTTACCATACTTGATCCAAACAACACTAATGACCGTACCTACACACGGCGAATAAACCGTAGCTTTTCACGATAAGGAAAACGTGTGTGTTCGCGACGATAGTGAATATTGGTAGACAGTTAAATGAGTGGACTGTATAAATATGATCTTCACGTATATTACAATATAAGACTATTGACATTAACGGTAAACACAAGTAAAAGGTTTAGCATGCGCGAGCGCGAGCGCTCGACGTAGCGTGTTGTTGCGCTCTGCCGGGCGGCATGTCGCGCCGCTGTCGCCTCGCTCCCTCTTGCTCGGTCCGTTGAGTCGATGACTCAAGAAGCGTGTGCTTCAACTTCTTTGGGTCTTTTCCTATTTCCTGCAGCCCTATCACCTCCATAAACGAGTATTCCGTTATTGAAGATTCGTCTGTTTGTTTTCAGTACCCTAAGAAAGTGGGTTCATGCGAGATCGTTTACATCAACGACTTGACTGCCGGCGTCAAGATTCCTGAGAATGTCAACGGAGAGGCTCATCTGAGTAAGTATACTTACATATATTTATTATTATACAGTCAGTCTCAAAATAATAAAGAAGACCAGACTGACTGACAGACAGAACAGAACAACTAATTTTATAAACTTGGGCTGATATTTCCGTCAGATATTTTGTAAATTAGTATGTAAAGTAAAAGAAAGTTGTCTAGTGAATTTTTCGCAGTTTTTCCGAACATAAACTGTCAGATATCAATTTTACTCGGATTTAAGATATCGTTGACGTTGGAAAAATCTGCCCTTAGTTGGCATTGTCTGGCACTGTGTTCATTCTGAAACAAGTCAATGAGCTAGTAGTTTAATTTTCTTAGTCGTTCTGACAAGTTTGTACAGTCTGTTCGCCGATTGACGCTCACTGTCATCATCAGCATGCCTTGGCAGCCTTGTTAAACCCACTGCAGAGTACATGCGCTCATAGTGCCTATAAAAATTACATACGCTTCACATAAACGATTAATTTTGATCAGAGATCAGAAGGCCAATTCTTGAAATTTAAATTGTTCAAAATCTAGTCGCAGTCTCATCTTGGCGACAAACAAATGTCAAAAATGTAGAGAAATTAAAGGTATTTTTGACAGATTGAGACTGAGATCAGACTGTGAACGTTCTTAAAATTACGTGAATTGCCCCTCTGGAGATAATGAGTACATCTATATAAATAAAACAAAGTCTGGTTAGTTACACCATTTATAACTCAAGAATGGCTGGACCAATTTTATGATCTTTAATTTTTTGGATTTGTCTCCTCCCCTAATAGCAAAATAACTCTTAAAACATGAGAAAAATTCTCGAAATAAAAACTTCTGAGGCGGTACGATGTCAGCTAGTTGACTAATAAGTAATTATGCTCGTTCTAGACGTCCTCGGCACCGGTTTAGACCAAGAGTACACATCAGGAGAGATGATAATCTTCCGGTGCAGTAACGGACTGACCGTTACTATCCGGACGAGCGGCACGGAACCCAAACTGAAGTACTACTCCGAGCTAGTGTGTGAAGCGCCCACTACGAGGTCAGCAGAGTTTTGCAAAAAAAAAAAAAACATTACAGGACTTAAATTATTTTTTTGTTGTTTAGAGATGAAGCAGTAATGTCCTTTGAATTTGGTGCAGAACCTTTTGCAACTCTTTCCTAATTAAGTTGGGGTCGGCTTTCAGTCTAACCGGATACAGCCAACCTTTTGCAAGTGTTATTTAATATATTGGAAGGGCGTTTAGCAATCTCATTCTACGTTTTTATCTAGTTGAGATATTTCCTTTACAATAGTAGTTTTCAAAATTATCATTCTCATTTTTCTCGTTACAGCGAACAAGAATCCATGAACGCAAAACTGCAAATAATCGTGAAGGAGTTTATCGAAGAACTGCTGCAACCCAAAGAGAACGGTCTTCTAGGCTAAACCGAGGAGTTAACCATAACCAACAGACCCTCAAGTTTAACTAAACATGTTAAACAAGCTACAGACGGAACATTCCAGGTTTTTGTTTTCAAAATTACGTAATATACAGTCAGGGAAATTGATTAATAAAAAAATTGTTATCGTATGTCAATTTGCCGTGTTATAGTAATTTCTTACAACTGTCAAAGAATGACTGTTGTGATTTGAATACACGGACAATTTTAATTGGTAGTCATATTGCTTAAAAATTATTTTTCCTGACTACTTACTTCTTTTTTTTTGTAGTGTGGTGATTGACATCGTAATTTCGGTTGGTTAATAAAGTGTTTATGGATATTCCAGACTAGAATAGAAAATCGGAAAATAACTTTACATTTTCCTCTGTATTCTCAATTGGTGTAGACAAAGACGTAAAGTTTCTTCCAAAAGTATCTGATGAAAATGAGATCAAATGGATCAGAGGCTCAATTCTCGTAATTTTAACAACGTTCTCAGTCTCAATCTATCAAAAATACCTTTAATTTCCCTACATTTTTGACAAGTTTTTGACATTGATTGTCGCTGAGATGAGATTGCGACTAGATTTTGAACGTTCATAATTACGGGTATTGGCCTTCTGGAAACGTACTTGTAGATACCAATTTAATTTAAATCTGGAATTCTAATTTTAAATCATCTTGAAGATCGTGTTCATTTGACAATTGAGGTTAATTCTATAACCTAAGTTTTCGTCGATGGTTTTTCAATTACAACTTAGGTAACATTTTCAAGGACACTATACGGCTAAAGCCTTTATAATAAAAATATGTGTTTAGGTTACTTGCGTCGCCTGAAATAAATAAAAAATTAAATAATAATGAAACTTTTATTTTGTCTCGTTTACCGCATTCAAACAATGATTGCTGGAAAAAGAGGTGAAATATAAGGTTAATATTTTCTAAATACAGATGAATGTAACCTGAACAGGATTTTAGGTTTTCATCAGATACTTTTGAAACAAATCATATAGTACAGATAATTTTAGGACACCCACATATCGCCACATGAATTATACTTTACATCCGGATGCGAAATATGTATGTGTCTTCACGTTTCATTCTATTTAGATACGATTCGAATCAATAGGATAACGAGATCATAGGATTCCATCAAATGTTCACTAAGTTAGCTAGAGTCAAATAATCGATTCCTAGAATCGATTTGTATATTTAAAGTTACAATCGATCTTTTCGGAGCTGTAATCGAGAAACAAGTAGCTGTTAGTAAAGTTGTTTTTTGTATTTATTTTTTACTTTCAGTTACCAATCAAGGTTACCAGTTATGGTATCATCTCATATTATTTTAATATTTTTCAATGTTCTTTGTAATATTTTTTTTTAAATTAAATTAAGCAATTCGTAGATAGACGATGATAATCGCATTTTAAGCATATTATTATTGTAGAATTTATAGAAAAAAAATGTTGCTAAAAGCTGCAAAAACAATAGAAATATCGAAACTTATAAATTTTGTAAAACGGTTAAAAACGATCAGAATAAGTATTTGCTACCTAAGAAACAATAGTAAAATCATTCCGAATTAGTTCGGATTTTGGCCACGCGCCAAAAGATGCTTGACAGCAATATCAAAAGAAGCACAATTAAATCATGTTGAAATATTTACCCAACTGAGAAATACCTTCAAAAATTGTTACTGTAAAATTGTTGTGTAGTTTTTATATTGTTTTCTAAATTAAGTTATGTATTTATTTAGAGCTGGGTGCTTACTCTCGAATATAATTCCGATAGATCGACATTGGTCAAACGTCAGTTGGTAGAGTTAAACGTCAGGGATTGGCTAGACTCAGTGAGTCCAACCAATCCCTGACGTTTGACTGACAATTCCAATGTCGATCTATCGGAATTATATTCGAGAGTAAGCACCCTTTTGTGTTTTGATTGTGAGGCTAAACGCACACTGATAACCAGACCTAGGCTATTGTTCATTCACAGTTATTTTATCTCTGATTTTGCATCACTGTCAATATTACAGTGATCTTTAATCTCGTGACAATAAGGTTGCTTTTGGGTTGCTGCAACTGTCAAGTCTGTCAAAATCTTTCGACTGCCCAGTTGGTCTCGTGGTTGCAAGCGTGACTGCTAAGCGTGGGATCCTGGGTTCGATTCCCAGGTCGGGCAAAAGTGTTATTGGGTTTTCCATTAGGAATTTCTTAGTAACAGCCCGGAGTTTGGAAGTTGGTGCTTTAATACCACCTTGCCTCGGAAAGCACGTAAAGCCGTTATTGGCAGGACCAACGCCTGATCTCTCTCCGGTCGTGTCGGATTGCCGTCTCATCGGTCTAGTAAAGGAACAGAGAGTGCATCTGTGTTTACGCACACACTTGTGCACTATAATATCTCCTGCGTACCTGGCTAATCTTCGTTGAGATTAGCCACCGTGACCGAAATCGGTTGGGACTCAGGAGGATATTATTAATCATTATTGTTGTAATAAGGTTGCTGTTGTGTTGCAGCTGTCTAGAGGTAAAATAACTGTGAAACACCGGCTATTGCGTGGCTTGAGCGCGAAAATGTTAAGCAACGTTCAAACATTCCTATTTCATAACAGGCACATGTCACCTTTTCGAACTGCCATTTTCATTCAAAATGTTGCCGATACATAGTCGAAAAATCAATAAGGTGCAAGTGAAAATGAACCTTGTCCTTAACGATCTTTTGTTGACTGTACGTTGCACATCTACTAGCCATAAACTGGGTCGTGGTTCTTTTGCCCTATAAGTTTTTCCTGTTAAACAGGTCTAACCTGCATTTAAAATGATACATTATTTATTATTTAATGTTACTGAATCATTAATACGACAATAAAACCATACAAAACGGCGTTTTTCTTTTTTTATTATCAAAATATATTTCAATAACAATAGTTTTGTAAAAGTCAAACGACGATTTTCGAATTTAGTATATTAAATCTAAATATCATGTTATATAATGCTACTAACAACTAACAAAAATACTTACTATGATTTGTCATCAATGACGCGGTTAAGATGTTAAATCGTAAAGGACTTGGAGAGCAATATGTAGCAAACCTAGCGACACATAATGATGAAGTTTATACCCGTAAAATATTGCGCATGTGCTCTTTGAATGCACAGGCGTCACCCAGATTAAGACAGAAACCATCGGGGCACTTAGATCTTACACAGATGTTCCTAAAGCCCCGTATTCATGGTAAACATTTGTTTATAAACAAATTTTAATCAACATGTTGCTGAGTTGCAACACTGCGTGTTGCAGCACGTCATGTCGAGAAGTTCTCGCTCAACAGGCAAAATCTGTTTATCAATAATTTTTTGACGTGTGGACGTGTTTGCAAGTAGTTTATAAACATGGCAGTAGTGTAGAATACATTAGATACAGAGAACACAACAACACTACTGCCTCGGGCAACACTTTAACGCTGACTGGCGTGTGGATATTGATATAAACTTTGTTTCCAGCAACGTCGTTGCTCATCAACAATGTTGATCAACTGTTGCTCAATAGAAGTTTATCATGAATACGGGGTTTAACAAACCAAGAGGTGTAATCAACTTCCGGGGGGAGGGGGGCTGCAGTAAGCACCGACGGCCGCCATGGCCCACGCACAATGATCCATCTGAAGGGTTAAGTGTGGAAACCAAAACCTCTAACTATAGAACATATTAGTACCTGTAAAATGTATATTGGCTGATAACGTAACTTGGTGAGAGAAGTAACTGGCAGATAGCCTGACAGTACATTGTACATCGTATACTTTGGCGACAGTAATATGAATCGATTTTCCTGGAAGAGTCTTAAAAATTCAGTGCAGTGTGGTATCTGCACATAATTTTTCAATGTCTAAGTATGAACTTGGTAGCTATTGAAAAAATTTTGCCCCTTAATATCAAATGCCTATGGTTGCCTAAATGCTTAGATATCTAAACTAATAAAATAAAGAGAAAAGATTTGATTTTCTGTTTGTTTGTTACGCTTTCAAGCGGCTGAACGGATTTGGATAAATTTTGGCACATTGGTAGACTATGACCTGGATTAGGAAATTGGATACTTTTTATCCCGATATTCGCACAGGATAGAGACTTATGCGGGTTAAACCGCGGGGCGCAGCTAGTATTTGATATTTAGGATTGAGCTCTTATTTAGCCGACTTTAGTGCAGACTGGCATTAGCTAAGCCTACAAAAAAATTTGGTGTCACCCATAAGCATTAGGTTACACCCACACAGCGCCACAATTCTCTTCTTCAAAATCTAATCACTTTCTTCTTCTGCTTCTTCTTTCGCTTTCTGTGCCGCTAAAAGTTCGGCCTCCAGGCGCTCCTGCTCTAGTCTCGCAGCTTCTATCTTGTTCAGCTCTATGAGGTTATCGAGTTCTGGGCTTAGGAGCACTGACAGACCAGCAGTAAAAGGCACCTGGGTAAAAATCAGAAGTTACTACAGTACCCAGCCGTTCATACCAAGAATACATTAAAATAACCGAAAAGCGGACATTGAACTCAACATGAGCAATTTCTGCTATGGGGCCAACCCTGATATCTCGAAATAAAAACAGCTTTTCGATACATTTTGACGTGTTATGTGAATATAAATCCTGAACCAACTTATGTCCCAAACAGTCATACTGCAGTTCGGGACATAAGTAGGTAGAGTTCGGCCGTCGACAGAATGCGTTCCTGATTTAATAAGGATCAAATTCGCCAAACTCGTATTTTTTTTCTTTGGCAACTGAGCAAAAAAAACAAAAAAAAAAAAACAAAAAAAACACAAAAAAAACAAACAAACAAAAAAAAACAAATATTAAGTAGTGTAATTGCCACAGAAATTGTAGTGACAAAACAAGATGGCGGTGTTAGTTCCGATTTAAGCCACCCACGCGCCAAAAGAGCCTTTGTACAGTTCGTTCACAGTTATTTTACCTCTGACAGCATCAACCTTATTGTAACGAGAGTTAACATCACAATGATTGTGACAGACTTATCAGTGGCAGCAATCTTTAATGAATTAGAATAAAGGTCACTGATTTGGACAGAGATGCAAAATCAGAGGTAAAATAACTGAAAGGACTAGCATTGTAAAATGCAGGCTAAGGAGAAATGTCAAACATTTTAGATATTTCTCTGGTCTTGTACTGTGGTTATAAAATAAATAATATTATGTGTAATTACCCCTGCAAACACCGGTTTCGAGTATTCCCACTTGTCGATATGGGCCTCGAGGATAAGAGTACACGGCGCGACTTTCGGAAGTATCTCACCAATTAAACTGCAAAGATAATTATTTCTGTTATGTGTAGTGGCGCGAAGCTATCAGTTTGTGGCGGCCGGTTTTTTACTTGTGGCCTACAATAAAATTGAAGCAACAAATTACTCGCATCGTTTAACCATAGGTTCTCAACGTGGGTGATAACGCCTCCTCGTATGTATTTGAGACTTTCAGGGTATATTATATCCTATCTTACCACTATATAACATTACACGATTAAATATAATCGTGGTAATATTCGTTTCAGATAGGAGGGGCCCGTGGCTAAATAAAAACAGTCGCACTGGTCGATCGATCAGGTTAAGCTACGCTTGCCGCGGTTGGTCTTTGGACGGGTGACCATCTATACATACTGAGACCCCTCCGTGCCTCGGAAAGCACGTTAAGCCGTTGGTCCCGGCTGTCATTCGTGGATCTTTGATAGTCGTTACGGGCAGTCAGAAGCCCGAAAATCTGACAACCAGTCTTATCAAGGGGTATCTTACCCAGCAACTGGGTTGTGGAGGTCAGATAGGAAGTCGCTCCATATAAAACACTGGTACTCAGCTGCATCCGGTTAGACTGGAAGCCGACCCCAACATAGTTGGGAAAAGGCTAGCCAGATGATGATGATGAGTTATTTCAGATTCGCGACAGACTGTAAGTAAGAACTTTTGGAGATTGGGGTACTCTAGAAGAAAAAAAAACTCGAAGTGGGCGGTGGGCAAAAGGTTTAGAACCTATGGTCTAATCTCTTCAGATGGTGCAACTTTTATTAATGGTTAAACAAACTTACCTGAAGTGAAGTTTGACCGCAATTACACGAGTCGCTGCATCCGAAGAGATTTACATGATTCACTAGGTAGTACACTCCTCAATGTACTAGGCATCGCACAATTTTTAGATAAAAAACTAAAAAATAAAAATAAAATTAGATATTAAACGACTACCGAAGTACCTGCCGTGGTGGGGCGTCCACCGCGCCCGGCCATCTACGATCGTTGGCTTGTCATTCATTTAAGAGGGCTATTTATCTTAAACTATATTTAATATCGGGATTTCTTGCAAAGAAGGGTTGGGCGGGTTTGTAAATCTCTTCGGATGCAGCGACTCGTGTAATTGCGGTCAAACTTCACTTCAGGTAAGTTTGTTTAACCATTAATTACACTTCGTCGCTGCATCCTCGAGATTTACATGATTCACTAGGTAGATGTTCAGAGTTTAGAGATAAATAGCCAATACATTAGTGGCGAAGAAAATAAATGCTTTTAATAATGTTATATGATTTATTTTTAACACAGAAATAAGTATTATTAAATCATAATATAATTTTAGTATTGATATTATCAACGAAGTGAAAGTATACAAAAAATATAGGTGTGTATAATATATGGTAATTTAACTATTTTTAAACGTTATTATCATAAACAGCACGAGCAAAATCATCGGTTTCCTCTGTAAGCAGAGGTCTATTATAAAATTTACCAAATACTAGAGAATTACCAGACCAACCGGCAGTTTTTTTAATTAAATCTATAGAAACACCTTTACGACCAGCCGCTGATGTAGCCGCGTGACGCGTGCTATGTGACGTAAATATTGTGGTGTCTATACCACTATCTGCTAACGTCTGTTTAATCCAGCGGCTAATTGTAGAGGAGCTGGCGTTGTGGACCGGTCTCTTAGTAGTTAATATTAACCTTTCGGTATTTGATTCAGTCCTAAATGTATCTGTAACATTAATATATGAACATAAAGTCCTTCCTGGACATATCTCTATTTTATTAGGAAAGAATGGGATAATCAAACGGGGTGTTTGTCTGCCAGGTGCAGAGGTTTTTAACAAATCATCAATTGGTATTATAATGTTTGAATCACAAATATTTATATTAGACAGTCGAATAAAGGATAACGTCTGCACGCGTTGTGCAGTCGACAACGCAAGCAGAGTTACCAGTTTTTTTGTTAATTTATTTAAACAAAGATTTTCATTGGGAAAATAATTGAACAAAAAGTCTAAAACTACATTAGTGTCCCAAGTAGACTGATATCGAGGGAAAACTGGTTTCAATCTAAAAACACCTTTCATAAATCTGCTGACAATATCATTTGTACTTAATTGTCTACCTATAATTAAACCGAGCGCCGAACGATAGGTGTTCAATGTAGAATACCTGGCTCCCGTTTCAAATTCTCTAGACAAAAATTGCAGTACTGGTTGTATAGAATCGGTGTAGCAGTCTACCTTATGGGTTTGACAAAACTGCCACCATTTTCTGTAAGCAATATTATATTGTTTTAATGTATTATTAGATAAAGAAGCAGTGATAATTTTTATAGTTTCCGGAGTCAACGATTTTCGAGAAAATGCTTCCCTGATAACAGGCATGATACCAGGGTAAGTTTCATCCAAAGGGGGTGCTGCGTTCTGAAAGGAGATAAAAGGAGATCACTACTAGGTCCGTGATAAACCGGATCCCTTATCTGTAAAGATGTAAACAGTGGGTACCATGGCTGACTAGGCCAATATGGGACTATGAGCACTCCTGTAGCCTTATCAGAAATTATTTTTCGTAAGCACTTGAGAATCAACGAAAAAGGTGGGAACGAGTAAAAATTTAAATTGGCCCAATCTAAAGTAAATGAATCAATATCGAAAGCGTGTGGGTCTCGTTTCCAGGACACATATTTATGACATTTCGCATTCAAATAAGATGCAAATAAATCAATCTCTGGAGTACCATAATGAAGGACTACGTCATGAAACGCTGAACGAGATAATTCCCACTCGGTGTCGACATTGATGTGCCTTGATTCTTGGTCAGCTTCCTTGTTGTCTTTTGACTTAATGTAGGAAGCAAAAATGAAGAGACGACGCTCTTCACACCACTGCCAAATCTCGCGTGCTATATCATTAAGGTGTGTATATTGAACACCGCCCATCCTATTAATATATGAGATTGCAGTAGTGTTATCTATTCTTAAAAGAATCTCTTTGTCTACAAGGTCCTTGGCAAAGCATTTTAAACCAATGAAAGCTGCTTTTAATTCTAATAAGTTTATATGGTTTTGGGCCTCTGACGTGCTCCAAAATCCACCGCTGGTTTCTCCGTTACAAGCTATACCCCAACCCGTCAGAGACGCATCGGAAAAAATCTCCAAGCAGTATTTGTTTTGACGGATTGGACAAAACGCATTCATGACGTTTGTCTTCCACCACGAAAAATCAGGTTCTAGGTTATTAGGAATGATCATATTAACATCATAATCACCATTTGATTTCTGAAGCGCGAGATATTTAATTCTTTCAAATCGCTTGGTATAAACCCATCCATAACTAACTGCTGGGCACGATGACGTAAGCAATCCCAAAAACTTTGCAAAGTCTCTGATAGTTATAGAACGTTTCTTGGAGTATCTATCGATTATCTCTAGAACCTTCAATCGTTTCTTTAGTGGCAATTTTAAAGTCATGTCCGTTGAGTTTAATTCAAAACCTAAAAATGTTTTGAGTTGGGTAGGAACTAAATCACTTTTATTAATATTTATCACAAATCCGAGTTTTTGTAACAAGTCGGTTATTATTTTTACATCATGAGAGCAGCCTTCAAATGTTTTATTAATACATAACAAATCGTCTAAATAAATAACCAGCATAATACCTTGTTTTCTGAGGTATGTAATGACAGGTTTCATTAATTTAGTAAAAATTAACGGTGCGGAACATAAACCAAAGGGTAAACACTGAAATTCATAAGTCTGATTGAAAAACCTAAACCGTAAATATTTTTTACTATTTTCGTAAATAGGGATTAAAAAATACGCCTCCTTAAGGTCAATAAGGGCCATGTAATATGATTTTGATAGTAATTTAGTAGCCGTTCTAACATCTTCCATTTTAAAATGTTGTGGATCAATGTATTTGTTTAATTTTTTAAGATTAAGAATAAATCTATGGGTACCGTCGCTTTTAGGTATCAAAAAAATATTCGAAATAAACTGGCCATGAATGTCTTCACAATTTACTATCGCACCTGATAACAGAAGCTTTGAAATTTCAATATTAAGACTATTAGCCTCTTGGAAAGAAAACGATTTATTAACTGGTTCTGCATACTGACTAACAGGTCGATTAAAACGTATTTTGTAACCATAATATATACACTGTAGGATTACAGGATCTTTAGTTATGCTTTTCCAAGCTGTTAAAAAGTGTCGTAACCGACCAGCATGTTTAATTACCTCTATTCGGGCTTCGGAGGTGCCTTCGGAGCTGACTTCGCAGAGCTGTACCGTTCTGTTGACGCTGGATATCTCCGTGTGTTCAGGTTGGAGGCTTGTGTCCTGGGCCCACTCGACCTGCCTCTGTAGTTCTGGTGACGAAGTGGGCGCCTCGAGTTTCCCTGACGATAATTATTATTAGAGCGTGTCGATCTGTGGGAGGTAGATGGTTGAGGCTCGGTCCTCCTTATCTGTAATCCAGATTTTTCAGCCATCTTAGATGCCTTGATTTTTTCGCCCAAATTCTCTCCGAAGAGAAAAGTATCTCTCTTAACTCCTTGAACAATATTCAAGAATTTTTTATCCAGGCTGAATGTAACTAACTTCCTTCGGTTAGCAGTATTTTGGCAATGCAAATCTAACAATATTTGTGCTATTTCTGAGAGCTTTTTTATAATCTCAGCTTTTTCTACATTGCCGTCAATTACTGATGACAGTAGGTTAGTGATACCCGCTATACCAATGCCTAGATGGTTTTGTGTCCATTCAAGACGCTTATCCCTGTTTCTGGATGATTCCGTTAAGACAGAGGATATTTCTTGATTAAGTTTTGGTGCCTTAATAAGTTGAAAATTCTCCGGGGTCAAAATATTACTAAACAGCTTTTGTTTCTGTTCTTTACCTAGACCTTCCATAATAATCTTTCCCCAACGTTTGGAGATCTCTTCTCTGATTTTTGGCCCGAACACTTCATCTTTTTCCTTAGATTCTCCAAGAACCTCTAATATATCAGGCGGGAGGGCCTCCACAATTTCTGGTGCGGCGCTAGTACTAGCGCCACCAGTAACGGTATCAGAGATAGTGTGTGGTGGAACTGTCACCACAGATCGAAAGTTCGACTGAGTACCATCTGATTGGTAATGCTCAGAGGATTCATAGTCTGGAGGTAATGAGGCAGGTCCTGAGTGGCCAGACTCAACATCTGGAACGATATTTCGATCTGCTATAGCATTGGATCAAATTTGACTTGAAACAATGACAACAAAAGGATTTGATCGCGTCAAACCACTTGACAATAACAATCACTCATTAGGCGGTCGTAATCGCGTCACGACACTTACTTAGCCATTTATACAATATTTGTTTTAATTTGACCGGGATCTCATCACGGTACTTGCAGAATATGCATAGGAACGTAGGTACTTATTAACTTACATATTCCATAAAGACAAACTGGAACGACTGCAATCTCGTCGCAGTACACATCGTCCAATGAATTTAACTAATTGATTGTAAAAACAAAGTAGCATCGATGCAAAAGGATTCCACTTTATATAATATGACATTATAATGGAATAACAACATAAAAAAGTCATGAGTCACACCGCACGTTTGCGAACAACAAGACACTTGAAAGAATTATAACTCGGTGACTGATAGTTAAAAACCACCGATACCGATGAAATGAAATAACACCGTTAGTATTACTTTAAATCTGACTAACCTTCATCACTGGATGTGTGTTCTTGTTGTCTTTGTAAACGCTTTTCCAGTCGCCTTATTTTTCGTCTGATGGTCCCTGGATCATCTTCATGTCGTCTTCGTCCCATGTTCACAAGAAAAAAACGCAAATTGGATAAAAATTAATAGAATATTTTTACCACCAACAATATTAATGTTGCGATGCCCGCACAAAAGAAGCGAATGACAAGCCAACGATCGTAGATGGCCGGGCGCGGTGGACGCCCCACCACGGCAGGTACTTCGGTAGTCGTTTAATATCTAATTTTATTTTTATTTTTTAGTTTTTTATCTAAAAATTGTGCGATGCCTAGTACATTGAGGAGTGTACTACCTAGTGAATCATGTAAATCTCGAGGATGCAGCGACGAAGTGTAATTCTTGTTACTCACTCAAACAGCGGTATGACAGTGCTCTGGAGGAACTCTATCTCCAGATCAGGTATGAAGCACTTGTCCCTGTCCATGCTTTGCGCTGGTTGTTCGCCGCGCAACTTCTCCAGTTCACCTTGCTTGAAGAACTCCGTCAGCACTGCGGCCTGTACCAGAAATTGCGGATAAACTAGCAGGAGTTCCCAACCTTTTAGCAATCGCGTCCTACAAAGTTTTTTTTTTAATCACTACGCCCCCGAGTTATTTTGTCGACTTACCTATGCAGATAAGCTGAAGCTCATTTTAAGCACCTAAGTATTATTAAATTAATTTGTTTTGGAATCTAGCCTTTACGCTTGGTCACGACCGATAATGACCGTGCACTAAATCTAGTCTGACGTCCACTTGCACCACAATAAATCGCGAAAAACGGTTAGCTCTAAACTTGATTTAAAACATCCTTACCGTCTTCGTCCTCTTCAAACGATTGTCAGAAATAGAACGATGTTTTAAGTTCTATTAGCGCTAAATGTATTTAGTGATTTGTGATGCAAGTGGACATAAAAAGGAGGTATGAATGAATGCGGGATGCGGAGAATCGAGTATTGTGGCGCAATTTGGGATAGACCTATGTTTAGCAGTGGCTGATGATGACTGATTGATGAATGTTGTAACTAACGGCAGTCTTCTTCACGAATGCCCAGTCCTTGATTTGATCACATAGGTCTGCAGCGTTCATCAGAAGATTTTGCAGCGTATTATAGTGGAGTTTGTTACCAATCTGAAAGTCCATAGCTATTGCTTGGTTCATATTCAAGTTCCTGCAAGAGGAAGTCTATTATAGATAGGTTCGTAATAACAGTATTTTTGTCTTTGATTATGGTACCGCATTACATACAATAAAGATACCTACACATGACATCATAAATAAATTCTTACTTTAAAAATGTTACAGATAAAACGATAGGTACCTACCTATATGAAAAAAATCGTAAGTATGTTAATATGGAGAAGTACCTAACACGCTTTACAAGATCAGGGGGCCTAAAAAGGCCACTGGCAGAATCATAAAACAATTCATATCACGCAATTTCATCTTTAGGACAGTTTTGTATGGAGATTCGTAAAATGCTATAGGTAGGTACACCTCTGCCTAACCCTTAAGGGATACATATGTGTTAAACTGTCAAACAGATGAATTGCGTGATATGAATTGATTTATGATTCTGCCAAAGTGGCCTTTTTAGGCCCCAAGGTCAATTCAGAGAACAGCGATATCGCTTGCGTTAGCGATACTGAATAGGTACGCGATATCGCTGTCGCGCTTGGTAGCATGCTGGTCCGCCTTCTGTTTAGTCACTTTTGACCAGTAGGTAGATATCGTCTTGCTACATATCAGTAATCTGTGGATATCGTTACTGAGCGCGACAACGAAAGTAGTTACATTCCGAAGAAAACCGGGCAAGAGCGAGTCGGACTCGCGCACCGAGGGTTCCAGGTACCATCATATGTTCTTAAATTTTCATCGGCGAGGCCTATATTCGTCAGAGAAAAACACTGCACGCTGCGGTGTAGAATATTGCAGTTTTAGGTTAGCGCCATCTCTTGACCGATAGTGGAACTAATGTAACTTTTGTTGATGATTTCTGAAGAAGTGTGCTATTTAGAGACATGGTTTTATTTTTCCTGTATGCTTTACAAAAAAAAAAGTTCTTTTCTTCTTATTTATTTCTTAAAAAAAAGTTCTAAATTTTTAGCCCTTTGTATCCTGCGTATGAAGTTTCATTAAAATCGGTTCATTCATTTCGAAAAACAAGGGCTTGAAAGTTTGTATGAAATGCCGTACGTCGTAAAACGCGCCTTCCGCGCGTTGCTCAAAATACGGCTTCACAAAACCTTAGCACCTAGACCGTAAAAGATAGAGGTCCTGTTTTTTTCAAAATGCAGCCTAACTCAATACCCCGAGGGCTTTTTTTAATTTTTTTGATATCGCATTTAGTTTTCGAGATATAGACGATTTTATCACAAAAGACATGGAAAAATTTCTAACTCTTTTGCATTTTCCAAAAAAAGCTTTTGACTTTTGCAAAATTTTGTTTCACAATCTTGTAGAGTTGTAGCTCTTGACAATACTCATTTTTTGAGACCTCAACAACCATTCACGTAGCCCTAAAACTTACGAAGCCATAGCCAAATCTCACTATTTCGTAAAATGAGGGCCAATATCCGGAGCCAGTGAAAATGCATTTTAAATGCGAAAACGGGAAAAATATTCGAGACATGATTCCCCTGATAAACTATTTACATACTTAGTACGGAACCCTCGCGGCCTCGGTGCGCGAGTCCGACTCGCACTTGAACGGTTTTTTTTTCAGTGTTGTATCACTAAATATTTATAAACTTTTTGTACAGACGCCAGCACATCAACCTTGAACCTACCCGAAACTGTCACATTTTCCCAATCAACTTTGAACCTTATGCTTTAGCGATAAAGTTGAAAATCTGTCAAAGAAAGGATGTGTTTTTTTTTCGGCCAAACTTGTACCGAGGTACAAATTACAAATGAAATTCCTTGCAATAAATTGTGATAGTAGCAGTATTTAAAATCCCCCAATATTCGATTGATTAAGAAATAAGAGAATGTAAAAAATCACTACCTCACATCGTAACTGCGTTCAACGAAACGTTCATAACAGCAGTGACAGCTGTCAAGTGTCAAACTATTCCAATTGTCAAAATAAATATTATGATTCCGGTTGTTTTAGACTACAATATTGAATATTGTATATTATAGATGCATTTTATATTAATTAGTCTGTGATTACATCAGTCCTCATTCCCCAGCGAATACATTTCATCATCGATAAAACGATGGAGCCATTAATATAAAAATGGAATGGAATTGTACCATAAAGGAGGCATGGACCTCCTATCAGTGACGGTCATCGGTCTATAAAATGTTGTATGACAGTCCAAGGGACCTAAAATGTGTATTTGTTCGTTCTACATACCCATTCCATCTACTCTTTGATTCTACGATAAATACACGTTAAGTATCTGGTATCCAAGGGCTCTGCTCATCAACATTCAAACCGCCGTTTAGGTAATAAACAGTTGGTTTATAAATGTCAAACTCCTTAAGGAAAGAATAGCCAAATCAACAATTATGAAATCACACACGAAATAGCACTCCAAGAGATGGGAAACCAACGAACGAGCCGAGGAACCGAAACGAAACGGAATGATGATAAGATGTTATTTATTGGTAAACAAAACAACTAATTAAAAAAAATAGATTATTATTCGCCCTGGAGCACAGTCTTTTGGCCTTTCAGAAAGCTAACCAAACGCATACAATATCTGAATCAATTAATGTCTTTTTTAATTCTTATTCGCTAAATGTTTCAGAAAAATAATGTTTTATATAACCAAAAAAACTTTTTTTAATACAATAATAAGATAATATTCAATATACTTTTAGGATAATTTCTTTATGTTACTTTTATAACATGAAGTAACGAAACGCATCATCGGAAAAATATAAAATCAGATTGCCAAATTAATTCATGGGTTGCAAGTTATTAATATCTTTGAACGACAATTTCATGTGGTACAAATGTATAAATAAATCCAATATATTTTTTTTCTGAATCTGCAATTTTTTTCCTGTATTTCAGTACTTTTGTTCTTAAGGTACATTGTTTGGCCACAGTTGTATGAAAAAAGAAACACCTCCTTTGACAGATTGTAGTAGGTTGATGTGCTGGCGTCTGTACCTGAGTGAAATAGCGGTTGAATGAGCTACCATTGTAAACCTTACCTGAAATAATTAGTCAGGTCTGTTGCCAGAATATTGTCCCGGAGCAGCATGATAGCCCTGTCAAAGTCTCTTCGCGGTAAGGACGCCAGAATGTCGCAGCCCTCTGTGTTCATAATGCACATGGCCTGGGCGAGGTGGTGGCGCTCCATCACACTGCCTTCACTAGAGTATAAGGCTGCTAAGTTCGTATCTGTGTGTTGGACAAAATAATGTTCTGTTCTGTTAATGTCCTGTGTCTTGTACCTAATGTTAATTACATTACATAACCTAGTATTGTACACATTCAAGTGTTTTCTAACTGAACAGACAGCTGTGCTGCTGGGGAGTTTGTTGCGCCACTTCTTCTCTCCAGCGAAAGCACTAGGAAGTGGTGAAGGGCGGGCGTTTTGGGGGGCTTGTTTTTTGTCATTTTGACGTTCGAAAAGTGCTGATTCTCAGCCTAATTTGAATAAATTACTTTTGATTTTGTTTTTTTTTTTTTGATAATGGTTGTATTTTTACCATCAGATTTCTTCTTTCTTGGTTACGTAAGTTTATGGGGGCGCGGTCAAAACGTGAGCGAATAGTGCACCCGTAGGAAAAACACGTGTAGTCGGTTGAAGCCTGAAATGTCATTCACCTCCCCCAAGTGGAGAGTATCTATGAGAATTTTCTAGGTTCCATCCGCCGACCGTCACCTTCCCTGGCGTCTGCAGCGTGGCACACCCGCTGCGGTCATCGTCACACCAGGCTGAGCCAGGAGAGTACTGTGCTACTCCCAAGGGATTTCTTTTATTATGTTGACACTTTTCGTGGTATAATTTTTTTTCCACCTCTACCTCTACCACCTTTTATTAAACCTATTCTATTTCATTGGGAATTGTTAGTTTTGTGACGACTCCCGGCCACCGTAGGCGCGGGCCTGCGGACGGCGAGTAATGGGTAGCTCGCCGTCCGATCAGGACCAGGCCCGTGCCGGACGGCGCGTATGTGTTCCACGCGCGCCTCAAAGAGATGTCAGCATCAAAGGAGGGGCCCGTTAGGGCCGAAGCCTGCCGGGGCAGCGGGATTGTCCGAAAGGGTTACCGCTACCCCGGAACATAAAGGGCTAAGGAAGGAACACGGATGGGTTTTAGTCAGTAAGAGTCTGACACTCCCTTCCGCTCCACCCAGAGCGGGAGGAGTCATTGGATGATTTCCCATCCTTAAAAAAAAAAAAAAAAAAAAGTGTAGTTTTTGTAACACGACGAAAATTTTGTTTTACCACACAATTCATACTGTAAGGCTACACTGACTTCAGGAATCCTAAATAATAGGATTCAGGAAAGTGTAATGAGAGTGAAGACGGTTAGCATCCTTACTAGCCAGTCACAGTTCCGGACTAACTTAGCTTCTTTTTATCTTTTTTTTATTGCTGAATGGGCCTGCTCTTAACCTCGATCACGTCTGATGGAAAGCGATGGATGAGGTATATGATGGAACGAGCGTGCCCAAAAGATGCCTGTTCACTATTGCTTTGAAGGCAGACGGGTTAAATGAGCTTCCTTCCTAATTAAGACTTCTGAATTCAGTGTTGTGTCTTAATAAGAACTCGACGACTACATTTTAAAAAAAAACTGGTTACTACTTACGCCCGCGCTCCTGGAAGCTGTTGGTCGTGCCGCGGTGGTCTATATCGTGCACCAATGCTGCCACCAGGAACATTAACCCTTGCAAGTCACTGCAACGAGAATATTATCCTCACCATCATACCACAGTATCATACCTTGAGATGGTGGCTAAATATTCATCCCAACTAACAGTCACTGCGTGGTCCAACACGCACTCGGTTTCCTAAAAAAGCGGTGACCGCACATAAGGACCGCAGCGGCGGTTGTCATGAAAATTACAGACAAGATCCTCAAGATCTTCAGCACCCTAATTGCGTAAGCGTAACACGCTATCAATCTTAATCTGAATCATTTTGAAGGATATTGCTCGACCATTGCTTCATATGTTCGAAAAATTTGTTTGCTCAACAACTTAAATAACGCAAGGAATATTGTTGAACTGTCATAATTAAACCAATTGCTACTGATAGTGTGTTACGCAGTTACCCCGCTAATTGTGATTGAAAGTGTTTTATGCAATTAGGGTGCTTTTTCTAAAAGGCGA
Organism: Gortyna flavago; assembly: GCA_963669345.1. Taxonomy (NCBI): domain Eukaryota; kingdom Metazoa; phylum Arthropoda; class Insecta; order Lepidoptera; family Noctuidae; genus Gortyna; species Gortyna flavago. The sequence continues at coordinate 17,604,955 of OY770129.1, forward strand.
AATGCCGTACGGCCTGATGCAGTAGGCCTCACGTCAGTGGCAACCAAACCAGTACGTATGCTATTGAAACCTCGTATTCTATTGAAACTCCGGACTACGCTACAGGCCAACTCAAGGTTAAAGTGTAACCACCACGACGTGCCGTCTACTTTACCTACCTACTGCAAAAAGGTAGGTAATAAAAGTTGATTAGAGGCCGGGGTTCAAAGTGCTGGGGGTAAGTTGTCAATAATGATGATGTCAATATGTCACTTAAGTTTGAAACAGTAATACCTACTTTACTCTTTTTTTAAGGGCTGATTTATAAATCGACAAATTAATAATTTTTATTCGTGGAATATAATTGACGTCTGTATTGATTTTGTATGGAAAAACTGTCAAATTTTTTAAATTATACCTCTGATAAAATTATCTGGGGTTGGAAAAATCAACCCTAAAATATGTATATTTGACAATAGATATTTATGCTTAAATTTCTGTTAATCCATATTATTATGCAGTTATTGCGTAATAATCACAATTGCTACCGGAACATTTCGCCTCAACGATGGGTCATCCAACCCCATGGAGAGAGTTGTTGGTTGTTCCTTGTCGGTTTTTCGCAAAAAAATGTGTCTGCCCAAGAAGATATTATCTACTGGGTTAATATTTAAATGACATAGTTTAAATTTAATACATTCTGCCTCTACATATCCCGAAAGTCTTGGGGATCAGACTTCGATTTAACGGTTTTTTACGTGTTGTTCAAAAATCGGCATTTTGAATACCGGCCTCCTACTTGCCGCCTACTTAAAGTATTGTTGTGAAATGAGCTTGTAGTTAACAATAGCGGCGTAAGCCCACTGGGTCACGGTAAAGGCATGTATCCAGTTGTGGTAGGGCACGTCACGATAGCCCTTCTTCACGTACAGGATAAAGCGGGCCAGCTTTTGGGGATGTATGTCGAACCTATAAGAGAAAAGAACGATTCTGTAGATTCAGGTTTTGCTTTTGGGAGGGTTCGGTTTTCAATGCTGCTTTTGCATTATGGAGTTTATTCGTAAACGTTGCTTAAAGTTAAGTAATGATTAGCGACTGTTTAACCATACCTTTTTGACGTTTAAACGTCTCTTAACTTCAAGCAACGTTTATAAATAAACCCCCAAATCTAAACGTAGCTTCTGACCGCGGCTGTAACCACGTGGATGTCAGAAATTATTCCACGGGAACATGCTATCGGGATATTATATTATTATGGATACTAAAAAGTATTATGTCCTTCTCCAGGATGCCATCTCATCTATCTCTGCCAAATTTTATCGAAATCGGTTCTGAAAGTAACATACAGACAGTTGTGGTGGGGAAAGGTAACAGCCAGAATTACTTTCGAATTTATTAGTCTGATTTGTTGCCATGGGTCTGAAACTGTGGTGTCTATAACTAGAGCTACCTACTAACAGTCACCAGAATCGTACCAATTGGTTCAAAATCGACGTAAGTCTGGTGTAACTGGTAACAAAGAGAGACTCTAATTGCGTGACCATAGTTATTGCGCCTATTGGGATGGTAATCCCAAAGCCCTTATTGGATGGAGTAGGTATCCCACTGTAAAGCAAACGCCTCCTATCCATCCTACTAATAATCCCTATCTATTGCCATCTGGGGCTAATATAATACATACTTCTTATCAAATCCAAGATCTGAGAACATCTTCAGGGCATAGCACGGCAGTTCTCGAAGCGGCAGCGCTCGAGGGTTGAAATGGAGACTGTTTATGTGAGGGTGCTGGTGAAAAGAGGTGCAGGCCATCAAGCGAGCCACCTCATCATCGCCTACCTACATCATCATGTTCTTTAGGTAAAGGTACTTATAAAATATTGGTATACAAAAAGCGAGTTATGGAAAGGGCGTACTTGTTTCTCTGAAGGGTGATGCAACAGTGTTCTAAAGTAGTCGATGGAGCCAACAACAGAATGATCAATTAGCTAGCTGTATGACTGTTGTTATAGGTAGGCATCTACATCAAAAGCATCATTACAGCCACTTCAGTTAGCTCCACTGAAGAATCATGTTCTTGAGTGGAGACTGGAGCCGCAAATAAGCAAACGTACCTAAGCCTTAAAGCGAAGTGAAACAACGATTTTCTTAATGTGGCTGGTAGCCGTTAAATGTCTGTAGCCGAAGATCATGTTGAATGGCGTGCGGTTTGAGAGATCGTCGAAAAAAAGGAGCGTGGGGATTGCCACAAGAAAAGACAAGCCTATGCACAGAAGTGTGTGAAGTCGGGCTGTGGTTGATGATGATCATGAATGTGATTAAATTACGTAGGGTTCTGATTTAAAGATTAAATTGATGCCTATTGCTTGTAAGAACCAATATGTCAGTAGGAAAAGAAAAATCACCAACCTTCATATGATACATAACAAGTTCAGTAGCCAAGGCATTCCTGATGTGTGCCTCTTGCATCTTCTGGTAAACCACGGAATGGATGATGCAAACGCCGCAGTAAATGCTGAAGGCTAAGGCCATCTCTTCATCCATGCCGTCAAAATAAGGTTCCGCTATTTTGTTGATGAGTTGGCCAACTCCAATGATCCCTGTTTGTTCTCGAATTGGAAAGCATAGCAGATGTCTAGGTGGAAAGTTTTATGGAAAGGATTTATGGCATATTTATTATGGCAAAACTGTGAAATAAAACGATAAAGGTATAGGGAATAGTTGATCTCGTAATTGACCTAATTTAAACTACACAAAAGTTGAATAATATCTATGTGCCACATCGACAAATAGACCTTGTTGTTTTTTGACGTGCAAGTGACATTCAACCTGCCCCGGGCCCCAAATCATTCAAGCTGTCGAGAGTCTGAATGATGATTTACTTGTCTTACTACTTAAAACTGTACTTGAGCCACGGATACTCCGACTGGGCTGTGCCCATCGAGATCTCCATGGCTCAAGTACCTACAGTTTATACAAAAACATTAAGAACATAGGCAGACATGGGGACCCCAACAGAAGTAAAAACTTAAAACTATGAAATGCCATTAGGTTTTTAACGCGCCTAAAAGTTTTATGTCACTCAGGCTGGCTGGACAAATCTTCAAAATAACTCGCATTTAACTAGGTCAATAGGGCATTTTATGTGACGGCTAAACACCCTTATTTCAGAATTTGTAACGCAACAGAATCTTAGATAATCGATCGAAAACGTGTCCAGCCATCTTGAAAAACCACTTTTCGCTGGTCTCTCAATCTCGGTAACGGAAGTGATTTTGACGACTTTTTGCCTATCAACGGGCGTCACATAAATTTGTGACAGGCATCGAGCTAAAAGTTTTGTAATACGTACAGCGGTTTAGTATGTCCAGCCATCTTGAATTTACGTATAAAACTTTTGGCTGGCACTTCCGAATCTCAATAACGGGAGCGTTTTCGAATATGGTTCCTTTACTAACATTTAGTGACGCAATTTGTGACAGTAATAACGTTTGATTTATGGCGTCACATGTAAGGGTTTACGAGAAATCAATAAAAACTTAATGTCCAGCCAGCCTGAGCTCAAGCTGGCTGGACACATGTATCTCCGCTGCGTGATGATCTACGGCCTTCGAAATATGTTCAAATTTTTGTGACGGGGACGATAATGATTTACTGAATTTGTGACGGAGAAACTTTGAGTAGTTTGCCTGTCACAAATTTATGTGACGCCCGTTGATATGCAAAAAGTCGTCAAAATCACTTCCGTTACCGAGATTGAGAGACCAGCGAAAAGTGGTTTTTCAAGATGGTTGGACACGTTTTCAATCGATTATCTAAGATTCTGTTGCGTCACAAATTCTGAAATAAGGGTGTTTAGCCGTCACATAAAATGCCCTATTGACCTAGTTAAATGCCAGTTATTTTGAAGATTTGTCCAGCCAGCCTGAGTGACATAAAGTTTTTACTTTAAAAAGCCTGTTATATAATATAGAATGTAGGATGCAAGAGAGAGCGAAGCAAACTTTGGATTATTTGATATTGGGCACCCCACTCGTACGTGAGGTTCGAAAGGTTTAGGAACCTAAACTGCTGTAAAACGAGTTTAAGTTTTTCATCATAATTCGATAAAGTAAGTTCTCTTTCTGTATGATGGTCAAAAGAAAACACAACCTATTTCAAGATGGGGTGCTAAAATTTTCAGGCCCGTTTCGCTCACTCACATTCTGTTGATTTAATTGAGCTTGTCTTCATAAGTACACAAAGCGAGTAATTCTTAGTCCTTTAGGAATGATCAAAAGAAAATCGAACCTAACCGAGAGTGTGCAAAATTTTCGAGCTCGCTTCGCTCGCTTTTGCGTTCTGCATCCTCGTAGTTGCTTGGGTGGGCTTGCCTGCATAACTCGACAATGTAACTCCTATTTCTGTTCGAAAATATAAATTAAACCTAACCAAACCGAGACGGGTTGTTAAAATTTCCCATTTCCCACCCTACATAATCTTTAATCCCCGAAGGTTTAGGCAGAGGTGTACCTATAGTACTTACACCCCTATTTCGCCAGCATGTCATAGGGGGTGAGCCTCCTGTCACCAACCGAGCACAAATCCAGACTCCATGGAAAAACCTATTAACACTTTACCCAACCTAGGAATTGAACCCAGGACCTCATGCTCAGCAGTAACGCTGCGACCACTAGACCTCCCTTATTAATATTCCTCGGCACCCAAGGTGACCCCCCCCCCCCAATCTTGGGCTGCGACCGCGCCTGTTGCGTAGCTACTGGTGTTAAAAAAAAGTTGGGTACGAGATCGACTAAACTACCATGTCATTTCATTATTTCAAGGTGATTTACTTGCAATTGATATCAGGCGGGCAATCAATTCTGGGGTTGAACAAGGGATGTTCTGTTGCATTCCTGGTGTTTATGAGCGCTCCTGTCTTAATGACCTCGCCAGTTATTCCCATGTTCAGGGGGAAGCGACGTTCAGTTCCGTTTTCTCCCTAAAATTAGTAGAGGGTTCTTTGGAGTAAACCAACAGCACTATATGATGACGCCTGTGACAGCTTACAAATTATAAAAATACTCATTTCTGCCCGCAACTCCGTCCACGTGAAAGTTTTATAAGGCTATTCCTGTTCTGCCGAGACCTGTAGGCCAATTCTCGTAATTTAAAACGTTCAAAATCTAGTCGCAGTCTCATCTCAGCGACAAACAAATGTCAAAAACTTGTCAAAATGTACTGAAATTTGAGGTATTTTTGACAGATTGAGACTGAGATCAGACTGTGAACGTTCTTAAAATTACCAGAATTGCCCCTCTGATTATAAAGATGAACAAAATATTTAACTATATACCGAAAGATCCCTGAGAGGCGAGCAGGACTCGTACAGCTCCATCTTATCCATATCGATCAGCATGACTACGCAGTGCTCAGCCCTGATCAGACGCTTCGCTTGATCCATTGCCATTTGCAGCAGGGTTTCTAACGATGCCACCTAGATTTTGGACAAATATAAAGTTATATGCCCAACGGTCTCCAATATTACCTATGTGCCATCGGAAAAAATGACGATTAGAAGTTCCATGTTATACTTCGTCATATTTCTAAGAAACTATTGTGCAAAATTTCATGTGTCTAGACCAAGCCGTGTGTGTTGTCTGCCAAAAATGCGGCAAACATGACGCAGAGAAAGAATACAAAAAATAACAAGTTGGGGGAAAATATACGTCACATCTACGCAAAACGGCCATCGCTCAGCATAATGCTATTTACGACCCCCGGCGAGACAGAACCCCATCGCGGCCTTTTCCGCAAGATCACTTTAAAAAAAAATCGCCTAAATTTTGCGCCGCGGCGGCGGCGGCGCGCGCCTAGCCACTTAAAGTTTTCGCGTGCTTATTTTCTGCATTTTCATTCTAAAATAAAAGAAATAACCAAACAAACGATGAGGGAGTCACTGGTGGGTCGGAAAAAATCAGCCATAAGGCGCATACAACAACAAAACAGGAGCTTACTTGAGTAAATAGTCTTTTAGCGACGCGCAGTAGTCGTTGGCATTTGACTTTCAAAGTACACTCATATTCTAATGCGATTGTCTTCTTTAAAGTCGGCCAGGCGAATCTAAAAGCAACATAAATTACTAGCTGCGCCCCGCGGTTTCACCTGCGTAAGTTTCGATTTAGGGGTATGAAAAATAGATGTTGGCCGATTCTCATAGATACCGGATAAGCACAAATAATTTCATCAAAATCGGTCAAGCCGTTTCGGAGGAGTATGGCAACGAAAACTGTGACACGAGAATTTTATATAGGTACTAGCTTCTGCCCGCGACTTCGTCCGCGTGAAATTTCACCCTCCCCCCATTCGCCCTCTTAGGAGTGGAATTTCGAAAAACCCTTTCTTAGTGGATAACTTTTTTACACTTCACACAGAACACACTCCAAATTTAATGTCTCTATGACCAGCGGTTTAGGCTGTGCATTGATATAATCAGTCAGACAGGATCACAGGACTTTGAATTTTATATTAGATTATAAAAGTAAACCTACTAATAAACCCTACCTAATAAAAAAAAAACTCAATAACAGAAAATAAAATACCTAAATAAACCTATTTCTGATGATTACTAATCTAAACTCAATAAATAAGCAAAATCCCTAAAAACTAATATCTATACGAATGACTAATCCTACCTAACAGTTTTATAAACTAACCTACGGTCACTACGTACACTATCAAATATACTACCCATCATCATCTGCCTAGCCTTTTCCCAACTATGTTGGGGTCGGCTTCCAGTCTAACCGGATGCAGCTGAATACCAGTATTTTACATGGAGCGACTGCCTATCTGACCTCCACAACCCAGTTACTGGGTAATACGATACCCCTTGGTAAGACTGGTTGTCAGACTTTCGGGCTGCTGACTACCCGTAACGACTGTCAAAGATCCACGAATGACAGCCGGGACCAACGGCTTAACGTGCTTTCCGAGGCACGGAGGGGACACGGTATGTAAAGATGGTCACCCATCCACAGACCAACCGCGGCAAGCGTAGCTTAGCCTGATCGATCGACCTGTGCGGCTGTTATTATTTAGCCACGGGCCCCTCAAATCAAATATACTACCCATACTTTAAAATTAAAATCTATACCTACGACTTATAAAAATAAACCTAAATAACTCTACCTTAAACTGTACTTAGTAAAAACTAAAAGGAATAAAAAGGTCGCACTGAAAAGCACGTTTTTGAATTGCAAGTAGCAGTTAAAACATACAATTTATAGAATGCTAATATGAACGAACGCTCGCCTATTATTATTATCTTCGTCGTGTACTACGACAAACTTATTATTTGCGGTTGGTACAGTAATCGGGTCTAGGGATCGAACCGTAAAATTAAGTTTGTTTTTTATTGTATATTTTGTTCCGGGATAAAAAGTACCCAGTGTGGTGCCCAGGATATTAAAGAATAATTATATCAAGTGTCATCGTAATCGAACCGGTAGTTTTTGCCTGATGCCTGAACAAACAGACAGGCAAAAATTTTTTTAATCACATTTTTGGATTCTGTGTCGGTCTAATAACACCCACTGCCATTTATTTTTTTGATATTTTCAATGTACAGAATTTTCACTTTACAGATTTATTATAAGTATAGATTTGTAATTTGAACGAATATTTAAAAACTACCAAAACAACTAATACCTATTTTATAAAATAACAACAAAAGAAATTCAAATAAACTATTTAAAGACTAAAAGTCGCGCTGATAAGCACGGTTTGTTAATATCAATTATTGTCCAGCCAAATATTGAATGAAGCTCGCGCTCGGACCTCCCGCCTTTTTATAACCTACCGCCACGACCCGCGTCGAGCGCGGCAACCGTTACACAAAAATAATCCTTATGGCATGATTCAGTATTCACGCGCGACGGCGCGATGGCTTATTAGCGTATTTCATGTATAAGTTTGGTGTTTCTATACCGATTACTATGATTCTTTTTTTATTGAATAGGTAATAATATTAACTTTTTTTAATTAGGGATGAGTGAGAGTATTATAAACGTAAGAGTAAACAAATATAATCAGAAAGCTCCGAACTGCTAAGCTATCGGGAGTTACACGTGTTATTGTGAGTCAACCATAAAAGAAGGACATATGCTGTTGTGGAATATTTTTTTGACAATTTTATGTAGAACATTTCCGTCATAAATGATTTCTATGTAGCTTTAACCATTAAGGCTGCACACGCGACGGAAGCTTAAAAAATGGAGCAACTTCTCCCGTTTTCCCAACATTTCCTTTCACTGCTCTGCTCCTATTCATTGTAGCGTGATGAAAAGTATACTATAACCTCCCCAGGAGTATGAAGAATAATTGTACCAAGTTTCGTTAAAATCCGTCGAGTAGTTTTTGTTTCTATAAGGAACATACAGACAGACAGACAGACAGACAGACAGACAGACGGACAGACAGACAAAAATTTTACTGATTGCATTTTTGGCATCAGTATCGATCACTAATTACCCCCTGATAGTTATTTTGAAAATATATATCATGTACAGAATTGACCTCTCTACAGATTTATTATAAGTATAGATTAGATTTTGTAGGTAGGTAGTCTATAAAAAAGCCTGTTTTTCAATTTCCGAATAGGCACAATATTTTTTAGAAAGGACACCTTTTTATCCCAGTTGTTACGGCCGTTTTCAGATTTATTTTTAAATACTTTTTGTACAGTCACGAGCATAAGCGATTTTCTCCTTTATTTTTGAATGGAATTTTATGTCATTACGAAAATAGTAGGTATTTTCGAACCCATAGTTTTATGTAGGTCGTATTTATTTATTTATTTAATACTTCAAGCACAAAAATGTACAGAGGCGGACTTAATGCCATAGGCATTTTCTACCAGTCAACGTGGCATTCGTTATTTCACGAAAAATCGCAATTGAAACTTGCAAAGTGTTGACATACTAGTGCTCGTGGCTGTACACCATTGCGATTAATAATATAAAACATACAATGGGCGGCCTTATCGCTTTCTGCGATCTCGTCCAGGCAACCTTGGAATGGACAGTGATTGCGTGGATATAAAAAATTGGGTTGTCAGCAGGTGGTGCAAAATAATATACCTACTATAATAGAATATCTACATTAGATAGGTACACAGATCATATCAATTACACAACCTGTCTTACCAAGGGATATGTTTTAGGTACCTACCCAGTCCAACTGGATTGTGGAGGTCAGATAGGCAGTCGCACCATGTAAAGTACTGGTAGGTACTCAGTTGCATCCGATTAGACTGGAAGCCGACCCCAACATAGTTGAGAAAAGGCATAGGTAGTTGAAAATAGGAAAAACAACCAAAAAATTTAGGTATGAAACATTTCAATTGTTTTAACATAATTAACTACTTACATAGTATTTTCACATAGTATTTTCAAAATGACCTAGATGCGGCATTAGCGCTAAACCTACCTATAGCATATTATCTGTGCTATGGCTGAACTAGGTTCGTTTGGCCGTAATCGGAACTAACTCCGCCATCTTGTTTTTAGGGTTCCGTACCTCAAAAGGAAAACGGCCCTTAAAAGATCACTTCGTCGTCCGTCTGTCTGCCCGTCAGTCAAGACCCTTTTTCTCCGGAACGCGTGGAGTTATCAAGTTGAAATTAATATCAGATACATACTCAGGGCTGCAATCCCTTGAAGCAGTGAAAAAATAAACTTCTAAGTCAACGCAATCAAAAGATACGGGCGTTTATGTTCCGAAATCAAAACTTCTAAGATACTTCCTGTTGACCTAAAAATTAAAACTATTTACATATTATTATCTACAAATTTGTACGGAACCCTGAGTGCGCGAGTCCGACACGCAGTTGACCGGTTTTTTTTCAATACATTTCACAAAACAATTGCACAAATATTTGAAAACAGCGCCCCTCTGTCAACGTCATTCAAAGATAGGTACATGTACAGACATAAGCACATCAAGCTGAAACTGTCAAATTTTTCCAATCAACATTGAAGATAATGCGTTAGCGATAAAGTTGAAAATCTATTAAAGAAATTTGACAGATTGTAGTAGCTTGATGTGCTGGCGTCTGTACCTAGCAATACAGGAGAAGGAATACGAAACACGTACATTGTACATTCGTGTATGACTATCGGAACTTTGTCTTTCACCATCCTTGGCGCCACGACGCAGATGATCACAGCGAACGATTTGCCTCCAATTGGCATTATTAACGCGCGCTTCTTTGTGTTGTCTTTGGGCACGTGCTGTAATGTTAATACTGTCGTTAATGGATTAACAATGTACAGAGGCCAGCACATCAAGCTACCCTAATCTGTGAAATTTCTTTGATAGATTTTCAACTTTACCGCAATGGAATAAGGTTCATATTCAATTGGGAAAATTTGACAGATTGGAGTAGGTTGATGTGCTGGCCTCTGTACAATACCTAGTTGTGCAAGGATATTTTGGCGCGTTACTTAAATCGCCGCCCATCTTGTTTCTTACACAATTTCACAAAAACATTTTGACAGGGCGGTTGTGCTTCTTTTACCATTTAAAGGGTTAAACCTCCTGTCCTCCTGTCCTCCTGTCAATGTCAGACTGTCAGTCTAGCGCCAAAAGATCATTGTAAACCTTTTTAAGACGAGGCGATGACAGGTGAATGAAGCAGAGTCCAATGGTTGCCGAGAGATGTTAGGAATGGTAGACCAACAGTTAGATAGATAGATGACTTAAAAGGACCACGAGGATGAGACAAGGCAGACCAGGGAAGCATGGAACAAGTTCTAGGAGACCTGTTAATATATTTATGAGGTAAAGGAGTGAATTCTCTCTCAGTTATGGGTTTAGGGGCTATTGTCTTCCCATAGTCCTAGATAGCCAGTTCACTTTAGCCACCCAAACCCATAATAACACTAATATTATAAAGGCGAAACTTTGTGTGTGTTTATATGTTTGTTACTTCTTCACGCTCAAACGGCTGGACCAATTTTGATAAAATTTAGATAGCTGACACTCTGGATTATCATATAGGCTACTTTTTATCCCGATATTCCCACGGAATTGACACTTATTCGGGTGAAACCGCGAGGCGCAGCTAGTCCAATATAATTATATTTTCCTTATCTTGCAATAGTCCTACACCAACCGGAGGTTCTCCTTGGTCCTTGGGTATACTTGCATAGTGCGTATAGGGATAATCTTTGGTTAGAGTGAATCTCAGCAGTGGGTAGAACAGGTATTATTATGGTTGTCAATGATGACGATATATAATGATGATTGTAAACTAAATTCTATTATATCAAACTTTAGAGTATTAATTTTGCAAGAATTTTGAGCAATCAAAATCGTCATTCGAATCGCTAGAGCCGGTGCTAATTCGGGGGTCAGTAAAGACAATGGTACATGATACATTAGTGGTAACATTTTCTAAACTACGGAAGGCCTATACAGCTACGACACGCGACGTAAAGACGCTTTCAATGTCAAATAATGATGGGCATTTTTGTATGGAGCCTGGCCTGATGACTAATAGAGTTCTAATGCATGTCAACTTATTGCTTACAACCGGCAATTACTTGGTTTGGTCGGTTATAAAATCTTGGTATGGCGCAGCTTAACGTGATCGATCGACCGGTGCGGCTGTTATTACATACTTAGCCATAAGCCCCCTCAATGTTATGAGTCATTAACTAATATTAATGACAACTGCAGTGAACATTAGCATCGTATGTATAAGACGCTACCATAAGTAAGCTAAGTACCATGTAAACGTAGGTATTATATTAGCTACACGTTTACGTGGTACTTGCAGGTCTGATATCTCTTTTTAAAGCCTTCTGTTCAATTGAAAATTGATGCATAAGGCATAGACTTCCGGGCCGGGGCCGCTTTCAAGCGGCTCTTGCCCAACCTGAGGGGGCCAAACGCCTCCTGCCGGAGGCTTTATGCGGGGGTCGCGCGGTCTTTATACGGGTATACCGCACGATCTCGGGCGAGGCGGCAAGCCTCCTTGCCGGACTGCCGCCATGGGATCTGGAGGCGATAATCCTCGCGCGCCTGTATGAGTGGCGCGCGGAGGCACTACGCCGGGGGGAAAACCCGCTTCCGCGGCAAATCACTGCGGAGCGGACGGACCTCCGGCGCGATCTCATGGCGACATGGAAAAAGCGACTATCGCAACCCAGCGCAGGGCATGCCACGATAGTGGCGATAAGGCCCCTCTTTGAGGAGTGGCTAGAGAAGCGTCACGGCGTCCTCACTTACCGCCTGACGCAGGTCCTCACCGGACACGGATGTTTCGGGAGGTTCCTGCACATCATCAGGCGGGAGGAAACGCCCGGGGTGTCACCATTGCGAGGATCGCCCAGAGAACACGGTGGAGCATACGGTGGGGGTCTGTCCCGCTTGGGCAGAGCACCGCCGTGTCCTCGTAGAGGCGATCGGCAGCGGCGGCGACCTCTCGCGTCCGGCCCTGGTCCAAGCCATGGTCCGGGGCGAGAGGGAGTGGGAGGCAGTCACCTCCTTCTGCGAACCAGTCATGCTAGCCAAGCAGGTGGCGGGATGGGCGAGGGAGAGAGCCGAGAGAGCCGCCCGTCCCAGCCGCCGCGGGAGACGCCCCGGGCGTCGGGAGCCGCGTGACGACTCCCGGCCACCGTAGGCGCGGGCCTGCGGACGGCGAGTAATGGGTAGCTCGCCGTCCGATCAGGACCAGGCCCGTGCCGGACGGCGCGTAGGTGTTCCACGCGCCTCAAAGAGATGTCAGCATCGAAGGAGGGGCCCGTCAGGGCCGAAGCCTGCCGGGGCAGCGGGATTGTCCGAAAGGGTTACCGTTACCCCGGAATATAAAGGGCTAAGGAAGGAACACGGATGGGTTTTAGTCAGTAAGAGTCTGACACTCCCTTCCGCTCCACCCAGAGCGGGAGGGGTCATTTGATGATTTCCCATCCTTAAAAAAAAATCAAGGCATAGACTTTTATTTGATGTTACATTGTGGTTTTGTTGGACATACCGGCCACAACGTCCATCATTCTTTATTGTTATGTGCCTACCTGACTGTGTGTGACTGTACCTACCTATTTCAGGTAAACTTACAGGCGTGATAAGGGCTAGGACATCCTCATCGAAGTCTGTTAAGAGCTCCATGCGATCCATTCGAGTCTTCAGCGTCTCAGTAAGTGTAGGATTTAACTGTGAGAAACAAACTTGGGTTAGCAAAGTATAGACAAAGAAAGTAAGGCCGGGACTAAGTATTAGGCCTTCCTAAAACGCTGGTTTGGCTTCACTCACTGTTATTTTCTGATTGACTGAGCATCGAGGGGCAAGCAAGAACATTTTGGTATTGATCGATTCTACCTACCATACAAAATATATCACAAGGTACCATTGAAAATATTTCGTGGAGACCGAACCAATGATTCTGAAAAAGAACTCTACCACAAATAAATTAATATCATACGTTTATTTTCATTTTTCGTGGCAAAGTAAGCGAGCCAACAACTTCCATGAAAGCCTCCTTACGAACACAATTCACAATTATTTGGAACACCAGGTCTGCATCACATTCTTCGCATAGCTAAAACATTTCAACTGTACACACGGCCACACATCAAGCTATACAAAACCAGTATAAGCTGACTTCTGATTGTATGAAAAACCTATACAATGCGAGTTCAGCTAAAACTGGAAAATTATAGCTTGATGTGTAGCCGTGAGTAGGTACGTAAAGGTTAGTTCTGACTGCAGCTTTGGCGCGTTGGTGTCGTCATCGTCACTACGAGCGCTAAATTGAACTCGTGGGGAGCAACGTTTCATCGATAATAATTATACATAATTTTTACGCTCGTACGTGCTTTGTAGATAATGCTCGGCATTACGTACGTATATTTTTAAAGAGAATATTTCGCGAAAACCATCTTTGGACCCAGCACAAGGTGGTTTCCGCGAATAGGTATTCCGACTAGGAAGTTATTGCCCCCACTTCAAATAGCTGTACACTGCGGCGTAGATCGCCAACCCCCTCATCGTTGTCTGTCTTACGGCCGCGATGAGGGGGTTGGCGGTCAGACTTTTTATTAAAAAAGTCTGACCGCCAAGCCAACCCCCTCATCATATATATCATCATAGGTATTAAACCTATGGTTTTATTAGTAGTCGCCACACTCGCCACCCGGTGGCAACTGGGAATTTTTTACCGATGCGACTGGGAATATTCGGGTTTTCCTTGGACAAAGTCCAGTTTGACTTCTGGATCTTCTCCGAAAAAAACCGCCTTCAAAATTTTCATAAGCTTCCTTTGAGACTTACTACCTACGAACTAAAATTAAATAGGTAACTAACGTTAGTTACGTACATACGTATTTATTCTCTTTTGTAGTTCACTACATGTATCGTCGGTTAAACTCATTATCAAATCTAATATCTTTCCTGGGTCACTATATTGTATGGATTGTCGTTTTTGTTTCGTCTGATGTGTCATTAAAGCCATATTAGATTTTATGGATCGAACTCTGATCGTTGAGATTCAGCTATAGAATTGTAAAATTGAATTGGAGATTACTGTTTGTTTTTAATTAGCCACACTGATTATAGTGCAGTAATATATTGTCATCACAGATTGTCATAGAAATGGCGCTGTCAAAATTGGCATTTTGTTTATTTTTATGTTGGCCCCCATATTTACTGTTACAAATAAACAGCCAGTAGATTATTATACTTAAACCTGTTTTCTGCTGTGAGCGTCCAGCCCCCAGACAACTGGCTCATCGTGCTAAATGGGAATTTACTCGAGCATCGTAGGGACCCATTGGATTTTGAAAATTAAGTAGATGATGTTGAGCAGTGGTGGCCCAGTGTGTATCGGCCGCGACTTACGAGTTGTAAGGTCGTAGGTTCGAACCCAGACAGGCGCTATACTTTGTGTAAATTATTTCATCACCACTGCTCTCAAAACGGTGAAGGAAAACAACGTGAGGAAACCGGCATGTGACCAGAAATTCGAAGACGTGACATCTACCAACCCGCACTGGGCCCGCGTTGTGGATGAAATAAGAGGCCTGTGTTCCAGCAGTGGGAACATTATAGGCTGATTATGAAGTAGATGATACCTATATAAGAACATTATGAGATTATTTTATTGTTTCCCCTTTCATCGGTGGGAAAACGTCTACAGGTTTTCAAAAATAAAAATAAATAACAATTACGTACGTACTTACATGGATATTGTAAAATACTTGAGCGTGTCTAGGTGCCCCAACATGCCTCTGATAATTATAAAAATTCTCCCATTCAAAAGACTGACGATTCGAAAGTACTTATAATTTTTTTGAAAATGCCAAAAAAAAAACGCCTTATTGAAATACTCGATCGTGTCAGATTTTTGTCCCAGTCGTATTATCCAATGATATGTTAATAAATTATCATTGGTATAAAAATGTGACGACTATTTTGAGGGTATTTTTAAAATTTGGCAGAGAGATAGATTACATCCCAGGGAAGGACATAGGACAGTTTTTATCAACATACCTTGCGGGCGAAGCCGCGGGCGGAAGCTATTATTAAAAAAAATACATATACTTACCTACCTATGTCTTTTCCATGTCATTGTGTTATAGGTAAGTGCACAGAGCATGTAACACGAGCTATGCACCTATGCGTTTGCGGGCATCAGCGATTTTTGAACTGACTGTAAGTAGGTAGTTTGTGACATATAAAGTATACCTACCTATCTAATTGGTTCTGTGTCTGTAGTAATATTAGTAAGTAAGAAGTAAATAAAGTAGATAGGTAATTAATGGAAATTTTAAAAATTAGTAAAAAACGCGTTAGTGATCCAAGTCATTTGCCTAGCTGTTCGATTGATAGACTGAATAATTATTATTCAGGCCGTTAGTTGAACGGCGCCGTTCAGATAAAAGGCTAGGCAGTATCTCTAAGTAGTCTGTCTAATCAGTTACCACAGATAATATAATACTCTAGCTATACTCAGACTTATAATTAGCTGCAGTAAAATGACAGCTTATTACATATATGACTGAAATTGGAGTATTTTTGTTTTTTCGCGACCATCAACCAAATCTTGTTTTTCTAGTACAGAATTGTGTAGAGATAAACTACGATAACATGGCGCGCCCCTCCAAAATTCAAAACGTTTGAAAGTATTTACAATGCACCACCAAGATTTACAACGCATATGTGCGTAATGAGACGGCCGTCAAACAAAATCTTACAACTACCCCTAAACAAACTCCTTCGTAAGGATGTCACTACACACATTGAAACAGTTATTTGGAGGGGCGCGCCATGTTATCGTAGTTTATCTCTGACAAACGAACCATATGACATGCTTGCTTCGCTTTGGGCGGTGCACTGAGGAGGTAAAACTGACGCTCTTCAGAGCCTACTGCCAGTCGTTTTACTCGTGCAGCTTGTGGGTTAGGTATACGCAGAAGGCTTACAACGCTCTGCGCGTGCAGTATAATAATGCGCTGAGGATATTGTTGGGGCTGCCTCGGTTTTGCAGTGCATCGGGCATATTCGCGGAAGCGCGAATAGATGACTTTCATGCCATCATGCGCAAACGGTGTGCATCGATGTTGCGGCGATTTCGGGGTAGCCCTAACAGTATTTTAGCTACACTGGCGGACAAGGTTGACGGACCTTTTATAAGACTCTGGGCTGGCAGACATGTGCGTGCACATGTTCATGTAGCCAATTAGTGTATTTTTAAGTAATCATTATTTGTTATTTACTAACATAGGATAGTTCATACTAACACTATATGGATCCACTGGTCAGAAATAAAAATTTGAATTTGAATTTAACTTTAAACGTAGTCTGAAATGAGTTATTATGAAGTGTAATTTTACTGCAGCTAATTAAAAGTCGGAGTATAGCTAGAGTATTCCCAAATAGCAAAATGTGGCCCTGTAATTATCCTAGGAGCATGTATTTTTTAATCCTATAGAAATCCTATAAACGTTTATAGAACCGCATTTGGGCGCAGTTTACAGGATGATTACGCCCTACAGTAGTTTTTTTATAATCCGATAAAGTGCAATTCGATTTTATAATTATCTTATTAAGTGCTTTTACAAGATACATTTGTCCTATAAAGATCCGGTAAATGCATTTAATAAGAGCGATTAGTCCTCTTACGATCAGGCGCGTGATGCCATTAGTAGATTCATTCAGTCGATCATTCGTTCTTTATTCGTTTATTAATTGTGCTGTGTTGGTGTGTCATTGAATACTTTTTTATTTTCAAAGGGTAAGTAAAGCCATATTATAATAATGTCTAACATAAGAACTTTTGTTGTTTGACTGTTTTGTAAGGAATGCCCACTCTACTTGCGAAATTAATTTTATTGATAAAGTTTTAGATGATAATAAACATATCTTCATGCGCCTTCAAAATTTAACATTTTCACTATTTGTTAATTCAGAAATAATTAACTAATACTTAGCCGACATAGAGTCGAAACACGTGCCATAATATTGCATTTATCAGAACCTTTTTATGACTATTTAGTCAAAGTTATGACTATTACATGACATACCTACTTCGCCAACATATTTAAGTTTTAGGGTTCTTTAGAGAAAGAAATAACCCCGCATACTAATGCATGTAGGGCTCTATTTTAATCAGTATTAACATTTTCAGAATAGTGTCAGAATGACTCTGAATCATTTTTAACATTTCTCTTTAAAATTGATTTCAACATAGATAAAAAGTGGGCAGTGTAAGGATGCAAAACGGTAAAATAATTAATTATCAGTAGATACTTTAAATTGTTTTTTTTTATCTGATTATAAAGAGAATGGAATCTGACACACGATGGCTTTTTTTCAAATAGCGGGTGTACGCACCCCGCACTAGGGCGAGCGAGAGGAAGGAGAGGGACGAAGGGCGGCAAAGCGGGCGCAGCAATCGCCACGCGCCGCGCCGACCGCCGACGGCCACTCCGCAAACGACCGCGCTTACGACACACACAGTGCAAATGAAAATGATTAAATTATAACAGTGAACGAAATTATAAGTAACGAATATACAAGTTTAACTGTTATGCCAATAATGTCCTGTGCCCACAGTAGTAACGTCTATTGTTTTATTGTTAGTTTTAAGGACAGTGCGGGCATCCCTAGGTGAAGCATATTTTATCCTTTTATTAAAAATCACAGAAAGTTCATTTAAGGCTGAATGTGATATAATAAGAGCCCACTGTTTTATATCCATCTGTAATTCATCTTTTTTTTCAAACTCAGTACGATCATCATTAAATTGACTATCAATGCTTCCGCTATTATTTTCCTCATCTTCTTGATCGTTACAACTCTCTGAAAAATTATCCTCACAGTTGTCCAAGTCGATTTCCATTTTACCGTGTAAAAAAGTCTGATGAAATTTTTGATGGTCTTTTTTATTCAAGAAAAGAATTGACCCGAACTCCGACACCGACTTCATTTCAAGGTACTTTATCGAAACTCTTCTTCAATAACTGCCACTACGCTTAAATCGTTTCCATTTGTTTAAATTCATATTTATATTGTTTTGTGACCGTCGATGAAACCTGGATCCACTGGTACACACCAGAGACCAAGGAGCAATCAAAACAATGGATCCAGACCGGGGAACGTGCTCCAAAGAAGGCGAAAACTGTAAAATCGCCCGGAAAAGTTATGGCTACCGCTTTCTGGGATTCACAAGGTGTGATCTACATCGATTACCTCGAGAAGTGTAAAACAATTACAGGGCTTTACTATGCCGATTTATTGGGCCGATTCGACGCCGAATTAAAGAAAAAACGACCCCATCTGGCGAAGAAAAAAGTTCTGTTTCACCACGACAACGCACCGGTTCACACTACGAATTGCTGCCCCATCCACCGTATTCTCCAGATTTGGCCCCTTGTGACTTCTTTCTGTTTCCTAATCTGAAAAAATCACTCGCCGGGAATAGATATGGATCAAATGAGGAGGTCATCGCCGCCACGGAGGCCTATTTTGCAGAGTTTGACAAAAACTATTTTTCGGACGGGTTAAAAAAGTTGGAGCATCGCTGGGCTAAGTGTATCGAACTAAAACAGACTAAGTATGTTGAAAAATAAATTGCCACTTTTCCAAAATTTTCGTTTACTTTTTGTAGGCTAAGTATTTATTGAATGACCCTCGTATAAGTCAATTACTATAGGAGAATTTTGCTACTTGGGTTATATTATATGTGGTAATGCCATGGTGACGGGTGACGGGAATCAATGTGGGGAGTTGGCACTGACCTGTATACTTGTTTAATAGAGGTCAGTGGGAGTTGGGGACGGACGGTGCGAGAGAGTCAGAGATAAGGGAAAAAGTGAAAGGGAGAGAGAGGCGCGGAGTGGGGATTACATGCGGGAGTGTTACATGCGGGCAAGTGGGGATTACGTTACTAGCTGTGCCCGCGACTTCGTTCGCGTGGATGTCGGAAAACAATAGGTAATATGTCGCTTAGGAAAGGTGTAATTGCCACTTCTTCATAGAAAAGGAAGAATCATCAGATCTTGCCTGGTAACGCTTTCCTTACCTAGGGTTCTCTACCACGGCCCTTTCGACTGCAATCGGCGCCTCTTCATGGTTCATAATGACAATGCGACAGCCATAATTATGTCCATTTTATTTTGCGTCTGTCTTAGAATACCAACTTGTAAAATCATATCACCATTTTATCTAAAGTATATCTGAGATTAGTACTTAGGTGAAGTTTGAAGTTAGTTTTTCTAAGTCTTGGTTTCTTCTCTGTGGTAAATTTAGAATTTCTTAACTTGGTATTGAAGATATCACATATACCTACCAATATTATGCCTTATAAAGCATCGAGATATCTAGATGATAAAAGGAAGAATACATTAATGGTAAGAGCTTCTACATAAAGTTGCCCGTGTAAAAAGCAACCCATTAAACTTTGGTTATATTTGACACCGGCCGCCATTTAAACTACGAAGATGAAACCCATGAAAACTTTAGACATGATTTTGATTTAGACCTTATACTGCCGAAAACCAGAAAAAGAATTGTAAAGCTAATTACAAAAAAATATAACCGAATTCCATAAAAAACCCTACAAAGTGCAAAATAACCTTAGTTTAAGAAGACGTTGCGCGTTGGCTAGAAATTACAGACTTCTGAAACCAAAGGTCTATTGCACGTTGAAGTGTGTTTTTAAGTCGGTTGTATTTTATTTTATTTCACACAAAGTCGTGTAAGTTTATATTGAAAACCATGAAAACGACACACATGATAAAAAAGGAAAAGAAAATTGCAGCCGCCATCTTCTATTTTCATTTTGACGTCACAATCGGCTTCAGCACTCTCGAAAACCATGAAAACGACACACACTACGAATTTTTCGATTTGCAGCGGCCATCTTGGACTTTCATTTTAACCAGTACTGAAACGGTTTACCAACAGTCGATTGGTCCATGAACCGTTGGTCAACACCATTAACTTTTCATCCAAAGGACTTGTGACCCACGAACGTTTCCCCAACAGAACTCTACGTCAGTGAATGCTTAACCAACAGAATGTTTTGACCAATAACTTTTCACCCAAAAAACATTTGACCCATGTCAAATAGAACAAAGGATGCAAGGGCGAGCGAAGCGAGCTCGGGACTTGGGGCACCCCGACTCGGACAGGTAGGGTTCGAGGGGATGATGGCGGCTCAAGTGAGCGAGCAAAGCGAGCGAAGGGCACCCCGAGGTTAGGCTTGGTTAGGTTACCTTATACCCTTTTCACAGAAATAAAGGACTACGTCTTATTATTATTTTACTTTCACCTTTCCCGGCGTCTGTTGGCCTTGTTCTTTGGGTGAAAAGTTATTGGTCAAAATAATAATAATAATAATAATCGTTTATTAACCATATTGTGTTCTTACATTTCCTTATAAATATAGTACAATTAAACTATTCCTAAAATTATTATTGCAAGGGAAACATAATTATAATATTTTTACTTGTGGACTCCACACTAGGTCGAGCCTGTCTCGTGGAGTCCTTGAGAGATTTTTTAACAATTTAAATTATCAGGGTCGATACTGTAGTAAGTAGATTTTATTACATATTGGCTTATTGGTTTAACAAATTAACGTAAAACAAAAGAAACAAATAATTGAAAGATGAAATACAAAGTATAAATAATTGTTTGGCAAAAACAATTGTTTGAAAAAGGGTGTGCCGTAAATGTAGATATTTAATAAATTGAATTTTGGCAAGGATGCGTCCAAGAGAATGATAGTAAGAATGTATGAGTATGAAATGGTTGGGGAGTTAGTTTGAGAGTGAGGGTATGAGTGAGTTAAAAGTATTTTTGATGGATATTTTATGACATTACTCGAACGAAGGCTTCGGTTTCTGAGTAGGATTGAGTTAACAGAAATTGTTTGATAATTTTTTTAACTTTGTTGGATTTACAATTTTTGATATCATTGATTTTCGCAATTTTATTATAAGCGAAACTAAGCATGAATTCTTGCATATGTTGAGCAAAAGCGGTTTTTACTACAGTAAGTGGGCATTTGTAGATTCTTTGTTTAAGTAGTTCTTGGTATTCTGTGGATTGGATTGTTATTTTGTGTTATTTTAGTACTAATTTCATGATGTATAACTGTCGGACATTAAGTACCTACTGATGCTTCTTTATACAGGTGATTTGTGGGATAGCGAAAGTGTTTTCTGTACATAACCTTTAGTACTGATCTCTGGGCTCTTTCCAATTGTAGCATTGAGGTTATGCCGACTCCACCCCATACAGTAATGCAGTAGCAAAGCACTGATTCACATAATGTCCCATACACCAGGTGTAAGATCCTTTTGTTGGCCGAGTCACGTAACATTTTCATTACGTGAATCAACTTTCTGATTCGCTTAGCTACTAAGTCAATATGGGGTCTGAATGAAAGACGTTGATCTAAAAGAACCCCTAAGTATTTTAAAGATTCGACCTTTTTAATTTCCTTACAAGTGGAGGGGGCTGCGTTGCAAGTTGGAGAGTGGATTTGAAGCTGTAAAGGAAGATTTGGTGCTGATGAGAGAGTTTTATGGAAACAGATATAGTTAGTTTTTTTAGTGTTAAGTGAGAGAAGATTAAGGTCGAGCCATTTTTTTACATTAGTTAAGCCTTTTTGGGCTTTTTCGCGGATTGTTTCCCAAGATTTGCTATGAAAAATGATAGCCGTGTCATCTGCGTAGCAGATGACTTCTGCGTTTGCGGTAATGGCGTGATGAATATCATTAATATAGATGATAAATAGTGTCGGGCCCAGGACACTACCTTGAGGCACTCCAAATTCTACGTTGCTGTGACAGCTAATGGTATCCCCGATTTTCACACATTGCCTTCTGTTAGAAAGGTAGGTCTCGAACCAATTGAGCGGCAGACCTCTTATACCAATGGTCTCAAGCTTTTTTAGTAGTATAGGAATGGCAACGGTGTCGAAGGCTTTTGCTAGATCTAGGAATATTCCTATGCATTTTTCATTCTTGTCTAAATAAGAAGTTACAAGATTGGCTAAGAGACTTACTGCATCTTCTGTGGATTTTCCCTGTCTGAAGCCAAACTGCTTGTTGGATAATATGTTGTTGGAATCTAGGTATGAGGTGAGTCGTTTATTGACAATTTTTTCCAGAATTTTGGAAAATATTGCTAACAGTGAAATGGGTCTATAATTAGTTGGGTTTTGTTTTGAACCACTCTTATGAACTGGAGTGACCTGTGCCTCTTTCCATTTGTTAGGAAATATGCCAGATCCTATGCTAAGGTTTATAATGTGTGTTAACGGGATTATGATTTCACTTTTTAATTGTTTGATAAGTGTTGGTGTAAAATTATCCGGGAAAACATTCTGTTGGTTGGGTCGTTGGGTGTTTTATCTATAATATGTAGGAATTAACAAAAAAAAAAAAAAAAAGGATATAAGTAGTATAACAGCCATCTCGTTACCATAACACAAGCATTAGGTTGCTTAGCTTGGGACTAAATGGCGTTGTGTGAAATGTCCAAGGATATTATTATTATTATTTATCGGCTTCAGCACCTTTGAAATCTATGAAAACGACATCCATGACAAAAAATCAAAACAAAATTGTAGCCGCCATCTTGGATTTTCATTTTGACCTGACTATCGGCTTCAGCACGATCAAAAACTATCAAAACGACACCCATGACAAAACATTAAAAAAAATGGAGCCGCCATCTTGGGTTTTCATTTTGACCTGACTATCGACTTCAGCACCCTCAAAAACCATGAAAACGACAAACATGACAAAAAAAAATTGCAGCCACCATCTTGGATTTTCATTTTGACCTGACTATCGACTTCAGCACCCTTGAAAACCATGAAAACGACACCATGACGAAAAAGTTAAAAATTTAGGCAACCGCCATCTTTGATTTTCTTTTTGACCTCACTTACCGGGGTCAGAATCCTCGGAAACCATGAAAAATGGTTCTCTCTCTCTCTCTGTGTGTGTGTCTCTATCTATCTATTACTATGAAAAATGAGGCATAACGCTTTTTCGTAATTTGACGATTTCTCCCTTAGAACTCCTACCGCAAGCTCCATATAAGAACTTCGTTAAAAAACGCTCTGCGTTACTCAACTTTCTATATCAATAATTATCTAACTTCTTTATCGCTCAGAACATTAATTATTATTATCTTAAATTATCCTCACTTTTTGTTTAAAATTCTTTTAGCGCCACAGGCGCCACTAAATAAACCATCAATGAAAAGCGATTTTTTTAATATCATTATTATTACTTTTTAAAATCACATAGACATAAGTAGGTATCTGTGTTATTTCGTCATTTAAGTAAGCATAAACTAATAGGACTTGATTATTCACATCACAACAACAATATGTTTTCGTTAGTAGGTACTATATCGCGCCAATAGATGTCGTTACGTGTTACTAAAAAACGTAAAAAGTTGTTCTAGAACACTTTAAATTGATTATATCTTTTGATAGAGTGAACCGATTGCGATGAAACAAAAACTAATCACTGCTCCGAGTTCTACACCATATTTGAGTAAAAAGTAACCGTATTGGTTTGGTACTTTTTACGTTGACCCTGTTCAAATCAATAATCTGTCACATCCAAACAGACAAAAATTCCAAAAATTGATGAGATGGCATCTGTTGGTTATCCTTTAACACCCCAACTATATTTTTTGGAAATATTTTAAATGTACAGAAACGTCTCGTCTACAGATTTATTATATGTATATGTCGCAGCCAACTGGTTAAATTAGCCGTTCAGTTAACCGCCTAGCCTTTCAACTAAACGGCGGCCGTTTAACTAACGGCCTGAATGATATTCAGTTACAGTTTAGGTTGGAAGTCTGTAACCAATCACGCGCGAGCCGAGTTGGTTGCAGTAATTAAGGCATTGCAACCCGAAAAAATGGGTTAGGTTAGGTTAGAACTGTGATCAACCGCGTGCGAGCCGAGGGAGGAAGCGAGGCGAGCACTACTTCTAAAGGCCAGGCAGTTAACTGAACGGCTAATTTAACCAGTTGGCTGCGACATATAGATTACATGAGCTTATTGCTCAATCAGCACATACCTATTAGAAGATAAGTCCACGAACACGTCAATAAACATACAGAAAACTAAAGAGTGGAAGAATATAGGGTCGTAGAACAAATCCTCACGTAAAACATTTTTCCCCAAAACGTTTTGTGAACCTTTACTTATATTTAAAATCTTCGTCACTCAATTTAAAAGGATTTACACGATGACGATGTCTGTAAGATCGCTGAGACGTCTATACGTACGTACGTATATCATTTTTTTACGATTTGTAAATAAAAAGACACAATACCTAATAATAAACGCTAACCTCAAATAAATTAGTACCTACTGTTGGTTAAATCCATAGTTAAACTAGGGGTCTCAGCGGACTAACTTTAGGACCTTAGATAAATAGTTAAACTTCATTTTGTAATAACGTTTTGTTTAGTCATGGTTTAAACCTAGTTTTAATCCCAGTAGGTACTAAATTTAGATCGTGTTTTGGAATAAGGGGGAAGGTGATTCTGGAAGCAATGTCATCTGGACTCAAAATTAATGCAGAGAAGTTCGGAAAGTACTGCAAGGATACTGCAAAAATGTATGTCGAACTGTAACGGTTGGCATCCAATGACGCTGACTCTTCACAAAATCCTAGTGCACGGTACAACTGTGATCAAGTATGCCATCCTGCCTATCGGGCAGTTATCCGAAGAGGCCGCAGAAGCCCGTAATAAACACTACCGTGCATACCGACAAAATTATGCCCGAAAATTTTCGAGGATTCAATGCAATCAAGATGTCCTCAATAGGCTGCTTCTCACATCAGATCCTTACATAAGTTGTGTACGGAAACGTAAACCGAGCAAAAGCCAGCCTTTCATGACTGAAACCATAGAGTTGTTTGAGGCAGAAGAACTGGACACAGAAGTAGACCAATCATCGAGACATGTTTACTCAGATGACTCAGAATAAGATCCATCAAAATTAAATAATTTGTTTTTTTAAATATTTTTTGTCATGTTTATAAAAATACACGATTTTCTGTATACTGTATAAACTTACGTATTTTTATTCATTTCCAATAAAATAAAAGTGCTAATTAATTTTGTCCGGTTTAAAAAGCAAAATGCTCCTTAGTGCGGCGGCCGCCCGCCAGAAAAGGTTGATTTACGGCTTTGTTTCTTCGACCATTCGAAGAAAACAAAGCCGTAAATCAACCTTTTCTGTTTACACTTGAATGTTTTTATGATGCTAAGGAACAGGGCTATACAATAGCGTTTGTGTTTGTTCGTGCATTTCGTTTGAGTGTATGAATGTTTTCATTTCTAAAATTGGTTGTGAAAGTTAGCTAAGAGAATTTTTATCTTAGATTTCAAGTAAATGGCTCTAATTTAAAAAAACAAGTACTAAACTATATGTTTTAAGGTTTAAAATGCATGGTGTGATTATTCTTAACATAAAAAATAAATAAAACCACATTTCACAGCACAATATTTTTTATTTACAAGCATCCCAAGTTGAGAAAAAAATTTTGAAGGACCGGAAGTTTTGCGCCCAGACAAAAAAAAATTTTTCTACGTAAACCTGATACGTAGGTTAAAAATATAGGTACCTGTAGTAAGCTAATTTAATGCTTCAACATATTTGTAAAAATCGTGGCAGTAGAATTAAACACTGTACTAAAATAAGGTTCTGAAGACACATACAAGTATTAACAAAAAATATTACTTGCATTTGTTTAAAAAAAAATGTTCTACAAGTATGATCAATAGATAATATAATATTAATTAAATGATACTTCATTAAATACCCTTTCCAAAGAAGTATTACACTTATTAATACGACATAATCGGAAAAAGTTATAAACATTTCAAGTTGACCTGTGCGAAATGTTTGCAAAATGCCGTACAATAATGAAAGAAAAATAAGGATCCGAACTGAATATCTATGAATCCGTTAATCTATTTTTTAACCAACTTCCAAAAATGAGAAGGTTATATGTTTGACATTATGTATCAAGTTGGAACCTGATGAGAGGATCCTCATCAGGTTCCATCTTGATGTATGTTATCAAGTTAGAATCTGATGAGAGGATCCGATGGAAATCGAGGGAAACCCTAAAATTGTATAGGCACTCATAAAGCGATTTGGGTATTTTTTTAAGTGCCTCGTTCATTTGCTCTCGGAAATCATCAGGAGCTGATGATGAAGACCACAGATGGCCATCGGAACTACTCAATCATAAATATTTCACGGGTTGCGCTTCGATTACTTTAATGTGGTTGCTAAGCAATTTATGCTCGTAACAAAGCGCATGGTGAGTGGTTGTTGAAGAGTTCTCCACAAAAAAAAAACACTACAAAGTGTAGTGTATTGTGTGTGTGTGTGTGCGTGTGTGTGTGTGTGTAAAACTTTAATTTCGGAAGTAAAGTAATTTTTCACGACGAGCATAAATTGCTTAGCAGCTTAAAATTGATTTGGAAACTGGACGATGACGTCTTGTTTTAAGATTCCAAATTAATTTGATGATTCAATTTTTTTTTTTAATTTTAACCGACTTCAAAAAAGGAGGTTCTCAATTCGACAAGATGTATGTAATATTATTGGAACTGCAATATATTCACATATGATAATCTTTAGGGCTTCCAAGGAAATATACAACATTTTTATAGGTGTATGTAAGTATGTATGTGAAGAAATTGTTAATCAGATTGTGATTTTTTTTTTTACTGTCTTAGATTTACTTCAACTTATGAAACAGTGCAAGTTTCATTACAACACATTACATGATAGTGTGCAAATATTCATTAAGCCACTATAAAAATAAAATAAAACAAAAGGTAAAAATGTAAAAAGGGGAAAGGTAAAGGCATTACTAGCTATTCATACACGAAATTTCCTAAGGGGTCATTGTACTCATCACTATGAACAACTTTTACTATACCAACCTGACCAAACCTCAAAACACGAAACAAAAATTTCGCGATTACACGTTTTCGCCTGTAGTAAGTTGTTCATAATGATGCAGTGCAAGTTTTATTACAACACATTACATGATAGTGTGCAAATATTCATTTAGCCACTATAAAAATTTACTTCAACTTATGAAACAGTGCAAGTTTCATTACAACACATTGCATGATAGTGTGCAAATATTCATTTAGCCACTATAAAAATAAAAAATAAATAAAACAAAAGGTAAAAATGTAAAAAGGTGAAAACAATGACCCCTTAAGATATTTCGTGTATGATTCCATACACTAATTATGGATAACACACAAAAGCCACTAAGTCCAAGAACAAAAAAAGACACAAAAAAAGAAAAAGAAAATGAAGAAAAGTAAGAAAAGAAGGAAAATAAAGAAAAGAATAGAATGAAAGAAGAATGAACGGGCAAGGCACAGAGCTTGTCTACATGAGGCGATTTACGCGCGAGTCGAGTAGCGCGGTAGCCAATCGCGACGCCCAAATCCCAAAAAACAGAATTGCCTCATGTGGACAAGCTCAAGAACTGTTTCGCAGGCTATTTGAACGAAGATACTGAAACAAAAGTCAAAAGAAAAACTACACACAGAGACACCCCCTCACACAGACCCACGTGCCGCTCATCTGTTCTCAAAAACTATCACATTTCTTAAAGCTCACCCTCTAAGAAGTGTGATAATTTTTGAAGCACGTAATGCAGAGCCGTACCCCACAACCATCACAGACCCAGGTGGTGCGAGACTCTATTTTGGTTTTGGAGCACTGCCTGCATCGCGCATTTCCCGTCGCTTTGACGGGATAATGGCCAGTAGAGAGCACTTGAGCCGGCGCGAGTCGTGGTGGGCTGTGCTTTTTTAAAATTTGATCTGCCAGCATCATCCTAAATTCCCGGTGAGAGGTTTTTTTAGCATGGCTGTAGATCACATAGGCATTATGAATAGAAACGTTAAAGAGCCTGCGAAACAGTTTCTTGTACCATACCGCGTTCCGAGTTCTTTCCACAGGGAATGCCTGCAAGAGTTGATCTTTCTTGTCGACGCCCCCCATGGAAAGATTATAGTCCAACACCACCTTGGGCTTATATCTATACAACCCGTATTTCTCGGCCCCACTGACTTCTACTTTATGATAAGTAGAAATCAGTGAGACCAAGTTTGCGTCCCTCCACACTATCACCGACAAGTCTTTGGTGTGGCTGAACGCAATTTCACCGGGCCGCATATTCGATTTTGTTCGTGTTCTTAAGGAATCGGGAACAAATTCCCGGTTAAGCCGCAAGGTCCCGACGGTGTCGGTTTTTTGCGCCTTTAATGTTCTCGATAACAGTGGCGAATTGTAAAAGTTATCCATAACTAGTGTATGGCCTTTATTCAGGAGGGGGCGAACCAACCTGTAGACTATCTGGGATGTTGCACCCTCTGGCTCATTGGTCCCCCTTTCGTCATCATGACATTCGGTCAATTCATGCTGATTCCCCTTTCCGGCATATATTTCAAACTTCCATAAATAGCCCGTTCTCGACTCGCAAAGTTCGTAGCTCTTTATACCTACCCGAGCAGCTTTATTGGTGATGTGGTTTGCGAAGGAGAGCCTCCCTTTCCACAACAGCAGAGACTCATCAATCGCAATATTCTGCTCGGGTAGGTATAAACTGCTGAACTTGCGGTTCAAGTGGTCGATTACCGGGCCAATTTTGGCGAGTTTGGAATTTGCCAGAAGGGTAGAATTGTCTACAAAATGCAGACATTTCTTAATCAGCAAAAACCTACCGAATGGCATGAAGGCCTTGAAATCCCCAATACGTAAGTATGGGAATCGGGGGTACCAGTAGTCCTTTTCGACAGGATTATATATGAAGCTTTGCAGCATCGACACCCCGAAGAAGGTCCAAATGTCACTGGAGGTGACATTTGTCCACTTCTTCATGCGGGCATTTCGCTTCATAACGGTACTGACAAACAGGTGGTTGGCGTACCTGTTTGTCTCAGCGACAATGAGGTTGATGAAAACTTCATCAAAAATCCTCTCGAAAATATCCAGAGGTGTCATCCCGTCAGTTACAAAAGTTGGTCCAGACAAACCTGTAAACACCTCCCGCTGGCCAGTAAAAGTGGTGGCATCACTGTGCCACTTAAAATCTAGCATGTCCTCGCTGTCCACGTAATTCCGCAATGCGAAATCATCGCGAGCATCGAGGACATTCATCCTGTCCAGCAGGTCCGGTGTGAGGTCGTCCTGGTCTGCCGGATACTCCGCAGCGGACCTCTGGCGTGGAAAACCAAAATCGATAACTGCTTCCATATCCGGCAGGTCCCCCTCCTCCACGTCCGATCCAGGATTCTCCACGACCGACCGCTCACACTCGGCGATGTTGGCCTCCACGTCATCGAACATAGATGGTTCTGAAATAAAACCACATACTAAATTATATTCATACTAAGAAGTTAACAAAAAGTGGTAAAACATCACTCACCATTCGTGACGGAGGACGTCGATGGTGTGGGAGACGAATCGACCGCCGAATGCGCTGGACCTGGACTGGATGCTACAAACAAAGAAGTTATTGGTTAAAAAAAAATATCAATTTCAAGCTTTCATCAGTACTTTTACTTATTTGATAACTCACTGGGAGTGAAACCGATGAAGTCGATGTTCGCATCTACCATATGGAAGTCTGCGTCCAACTCCGAATCCACCGATTCCACTTCCACCGCCGTGAGCACCCCCGTCGATGGCGAAAAGACGAGTCTATAAAAATAACATTGTCATAAATATCAACATCGACTAATCATTTATCTAAGTCATTAAAATTATACATACCTCGCGGGAGCCACCTTTCCCTTGCCTTTCCCCTTTCGGGAAGTCGACGGCGTCACCGTCACCAACACGGGAACTGCTTCTACCAGAAACAAATAATACATTAGAAGCTAGAGAAATGTGGTCATCATTATGTGGAATGAGGTGATTTTAAAGAAAACTACCTTCAGTAGTGGGGCTGCACTCGTGCAACGCTGGCGGCTCTGAAGGCAGCGGCACCACCACATCCACCGCCACCTCCACATCCACATCCAGTTCAACTAAAAACAAATAATTAATTAGAAGCTAGAGAAATGTGGTCATCTTTATGTGCAATGAGGTAATTTTAAAGCAAACCACCTTCAGTTGTGGGGCTGCACGCGCGCAGCAGATCCGTTGTATCTAAAAAGAGCATACGATGTAATGTATCAATAAGTCAATATATTTTTTTTTTTTTTGTTGTTTGTGATAATCCGCGATCAGTTTCACTTTTAGCGGATGAGTTGGGCATAAATATTGGCGGGAAGAGCGTGACTCCAGCGAGCCATTTACTCGTACGTATACGTGTTTAGTTCCACACAGATGTGGGTGGACTACACAATGTCTTTACTTTTAAGTCTTTTCCTGTAACTTCTTGTTTTCAGTGCTGCAGCCAGATCATTGGGGTGCCTTTGCAGTCTTTCTTGGTACCTTATTGTGAAGTTCTTAATCTCGTCCATGACAGAATTCATAGATAACTTCTTGTGTATTTCAGCGTTCGTGACAAACCAAGGAACGCCACTAATTGACCTCAAAATAGCATTCTGCATTCTCTGTATCATGCTAATGCTTGAGTTACAGGTGCTGCCCCAAAGTTGGATTCCATTAAGCCACACTGGCTTCAAGATCACCTTATATATTAAAAGTTTGTTGTCGGTACTCAGCTTACTGTTGCGTCCCATGATCCAGTGTAAGTTCTTGTAACGGATATTAAGTTCGTGTCGCTTGGTTTTAACATGTTTCTTCCACGTTAGACGTTAGTCAAGATGTGTAATAATAATATAATAATGTGCAAGCTACAATAAATTTAAATAAAAAGAACAAACCTCTGCTTGTTGATGGCCGGGGTTCGACCTCCCAATGCCTCCTTTTTCTAGGAGGTAGAGTTGTCGGTGTCCCCAGCACCAGAGGACACGCCATCCTCTCAGGAGATGGTTTTCTGTAAAATATTTGAAAGTAAGACAAAACAAGTCAATTTGTCAAGTTAATTTGTAAAAAAGAAAAACACATACCTCCTCTGCTTCCGCTCTGGAGCATCAGGGAGCAGAAACCGGCCCATTTCCTTCTGCTCCCTGAGTTCCACGTATTTGTCTCTCTCAGCCGCCGACAACAGTAGCAAATTCTTTTTGTTGGTGTCTCTTTGTTCCCGGGCCTTTTTAACCGCTGCTGCCAGCGATTGAGAGCTAAAAGGAAATAATAATATTTAGAAACAACCATATCATAGTAAGAGACAAATTTTGAATAGTATACATACGGTGAGGGCTGAACTTCCGGCTGGCTTTCTTGCAATGGAAGAAATCTAAAAAAGTAACAAAACTTTAGAATATTCCTTTACAGCAGACATCAATAAATTATTTAGCACCAAGCAAGCAAGCAATAAGTAACATACGGTCCCACACCAAGTCGGCCACCACCTCGGGCACGTCCGCGGGCCCCACCAGAACCGCCTCGTGGTCCAAGGGCAGCCCCTGGTGAGCCACGAGCAGGAGCACCGCGTCGTGACCCACGCCCAGCACCAACACCAGTTCGACCTCGTGAACCACGAGGCTGGCTTAGGGTGCCACAACCCCGCCCGGCAGACGACGATGACGGTGTCCAGTCATTATCACCCATGGCTATAATCAAAATGCAACGTAAAACACAAAAAGTGCATAATAAAAAAACAGAAAACACCACCTCGTAACATTATTCTAACAAATACTTACAAAAACCCGCATTCCGAAATCCGGATTTTAATTCCGAAAATTCACCATGTAAGTACAGCTTTACAGAAAATTCCGTTAGATTAGATTACAAAAATGGCGGGCGAATGGCGTTGGATGCGTGCATTTTTTTACATTTTTGAAGTTACGTTGTAATGTTTTCGTATTCAATGGACATAATATTCATTTATATAATAATGGTACGATGATTTGAAGGAATCATACAAGAAATCAACGTAATTACACCAAAACAACACAAAACATTTTCAACAAGCATCGTTTGAACCGCGCCGGTTGAGCAAAATACAGAAATCACGTATTGTTTTACACACCGACTTCAATCCTGTACTAATTCTTATTACATATAATTTTATTAAGAACACACACAAATAGTTTTATACCTGGTTTTCTCCTTTTATAATTAAGAAATCTGCAAGTGCAGATGTAATCGCAGTTAGAACTCTAACTCTTATCAAAAAGTACTCTGTGGTTAGAACAGAAGGCCAATTCTCGTAATATAAAACGTTCAAATCACAGACTACAGTTACATTGTTCAAATCTAATCTAGTGACATGTCTAGTGACTAGTCGCCACAGAGTACTTTTATATCTATGGAGTACTTCTATATCTATATTATCTATGGAATAGAGATCTATCTCAGCAATCAAAATAAGAAACGTCATGTGTCGCCCTCTGGACGCGGGTTTTGGAGCTAATGCCAACACACCTACGCTATATAGCTAGGTAGGTACAGACGCCAGCATATCAACCTACCCAAAACTGTCAAAATTTCCCAATCAACTTTGAACGTTATACTTTAGCGATAAAGTTGAAAATCTATCAAAGAAATTTGACAGATTGTAGTAGGTTGATGTGCTGGCGTCTGTACATACAATTCGTACGTCGTCGCCTACTTACAGATTTATTTATTTTTAGAGTATTTTAAAATGTGAATTACATATTCGCTTGTAGATAAGCAAATGGTAATTCACATTATTCAACAAAGACAATGTTAAGTAATTTTCGATTTAATTATTTCATACTTTCTTTTGAAACATTTCATAGTAAGTTTTTTAGCTCCGTATCATCATCACACTCTCTCTTATTTATTAATATTAATATCTTTACATAAATAAAAAAATCTGGACTATATTTTTATTACATACATGAATACGAATCACAAGAAGACCGTAAACTTAGAGAGAACACTAGAAGAAAAGACGCCAAAGACGCCAGCACATCAAGCTACTACAATCTGTTAAATTTCTTTGATAGATTTTCAACTTTATCGCTAAAGCACAAGGTTCAAAGTTGATTGGGAAAATCTGACAGTTTCGGGTAGGTTGATGTGCTGGCGTCTGTACATCTATACTTACGTATATCTATAGATATTTTAGTTCCATGGCTTGGCGTGGCGCTGATCGTATTCCTAATCTGTCAGACGCAAGTTAGTATATATAATTAGTCTATGGTCTCATCTCGGCGACAAACAAATGTCAAAAACTTGTCAAAATGTAGGGAAATAGAGGTATTTAAATTTTTTCCTCTATCCAATGGTGGTATTTTTGACAGATTGAGACTGAGATCAGACTGTGAACGTTAATAAAATTACGAGAATTGCCCCTCAGATTTTATCCGATTTAGTGTAAATTGGAGGTCCAATCCAACCGCTCTACAGGCTCTACTTCCTAAATTGTCTACGATCTAGGACAGTGTAATCTGGTGTAATCACGGGCAATCACGGGCGCTACGATTTAGAACGACTAGTCGGACTAATGCTAACAGCCATAGAGGAAAAAAATTTAGTATGAAACTAATAACTAAGAAATACCTACAAATGACAAAACAACCAATAACTTTGGCCGCCTTCCGAATTGGCCAATATCGCTCACAGCACTCAAATCGTCTCACATGCGTTCCTTATTGGATATCACGATTATGACAGCTGAGAGCTGTCAACAATTCGGAACACTCGTTAGCGCGCTCACAGTGCTTACTCGGTGTCAAAAAGATATTACATCAGTATTTCTTCATAAAAACACCACACGTTTCTTCCTTTTCTTTGTTTAGGTGGCGACTGTCAGTCAGAAGCACAATTTCGAAAATGCCACGTTATTAAAAAGATATGATGCAGCTCAAAACAAAACACACACTGACACATCCTCATCATCACACACACACACACTGTCATTTTTGACAGCGCTCACGGTGATATTCGTACGATTCATTGTCGGCGTTATCGCAAGATGGCGCATGCCATGACGTCATCTATGACGATTCACGGGACATCGTTATCGCGCTCACGCCAATTCGGTACGGGTTTTAGCACGCTCAAATCGATTACATCAATTATTTCCTCAATTCGGAACGCGCCCTTTATGTGCAAAATAAATCGAAACGCATTAGAATTTCATCTTTATCTGTGCATTGCATTCTAGAAAGAAAAAAAAAACAGCTGATGACGGATGAGTGATGAATGCTTATTTTGGTGGTGAAATTGTAACAAATTAATGAAATTTTTATAGTTTTAACATAACTTAGAAATGGCAGAAATACAAACACTCATCGAAATGGGTTTTTCCAAAGAGCGAGCGTAAGTTTTTACTTAATTTTTAGGTAGTTGACCTAACAGTACTGCGCCGAATCGGTACCTAACCTAAAATGTCCGATAATTTCCTGGGTTTTAGGGAGAAAGCTTTGGCGGTGACGAGTTATAAGGGCGTGGAGCCAGCGATGGAGTGGTTGTTAGCACACGCTGATGACCCTGCGATGGACGCGACACCGACGGTCGCGACTTCCACAAGCGCGGAAGCGGTGCCGGCCCCCGTGCCTGAATCTTCCACGTCTTCCCAAGACCCGACCGACGCTGATCCCGAAGTTGAAGTCAAGTCCTTCAAATGCGATGTCTGCGAGAAATTGCTCAAAAATCAAGACGAGATGGAGTACCATGCCGCTAAGACTGATCATAGTAGCTTCTCCGAGTCCACAGAAGAGAAGAAACCTTTGAGTGACGAGGAGAAGAGGGCTCAACTGATGTTGCTGGAAGAAAGAATGAAACAGAAACGAAAAGAGAGAGAGGAAAAAGAAAAGGTTTGTAGAACAGTTATTGAAATTTATTGCTACAATCAGTATTGCATCTTATTAGGATGAATGGAGGAAGTTTAAAGTGAGACTAGAATTGATTTTTTTTTACCAAAAATCTGCTCTTATTTATTTATTAACGGCTCTTTTTATTTGGAGGGAGGAGGAGGAGGGATCAGGGATGCTAGTTTTGTGTTTGTTTATTTTCCAACAAAATAAAACTGTTTATTTCCAGAATTCCCCACAACACAACATTTTGGTATTATCTTGCACGTGTTTCTGAAGATTGTGTTTTTCTCTAAATGAAATTGCAGTCAGCAGCTTTGTGTTGAAGTATTGAATATCATTAACCCCTTTTATTCATGAACATTGTATATAAAGCGAAATTTATACAATTAAACAATTGCTAGTCACAACCAAAGTAATGATTAGGAATTGATTAACCATAAGAACATTTTTGATGTTTATATGGAACTTAACTTTAATTATCATTTCTAAATAAACAATCTGACAAATATTTTCGTGTCCAGTCCATTTCACCAGGGTCGTATATTTACGACCTAATGCCACAGCTAGTTTAATCTGATTTTTTATTTAGGTATTTACGCTGTATTTAGCTGTATCAGGTATTTATCTCGTTTTTTTTTTCTATTTTGGACACTGGGGGGCAAGACTACTGATATGAAGTCAGGCGGTTAAAAGGTTAATGTACATTTCACAACTCTCTTGTCTCTGACTAATTTTCTACACTGGTTTGCATTCTCTCAAAATAATCCCATGCTTCAATTTTCCAGGCTGAAGCATTAGAACGCGAACGTATCCGCATAAAATCTGGCAAGGAGATGCAGGATGCCCGTTTAAGACTCCAAGAACAGGAGATGCAGAAGTTAGTGGAGCAGCGGCGAAGGGAGAAGATTGAGGATCAGAAGGCGAGGGAACGGGTGCGCGCGCAGATTGAATCTGATAAACAGGCTAGGAAGTAAGTTGAGGATTTCTGCGCTTTTGTTCATTTAGGAAATGGTGGCGTCAACAGAAAAATGCTATTCAGGGGTGACGTTTGTGTAACCATAAGCCGAAGGGGTGATGTTTGTGGAAGCTTAAGAGGAAATTAATGCTCCTTGAACCTGTAACATGCAGCAGAGTACATGTCATCATCTTCCCCTTACAGCAGTCCACTGCTGGACATAGGCCTCTCCACTTGCACGCCATTCACCTCAATTCTCAGCAAGTCTCATCAAACTGCTATCAGCCATCCTGTGTTTATTTACTAAACTAATGCTTTAATCACGCAAAGGCCTATAATCCATACATACAAACATAAACTCACATCTTCTTCCCATTAGGGGTAGGCAGAAACTATAGAACACCACCTGCTACGATCCTTACATAATCTGATTTTTATGTTGCTTTAAATCACATTTCAAACTAATATTATAAAGGCGAAAGTTTGTGAGTTTGTTGCTTCTTTACGCACAAACGGCTGAACCAATTTTGATAAAATTTGGTATGGAGGTAGCTGACACCCTGGATTAACACATATGCTACTTTTTATCCCGATATTCCCACGGGATCGAGACTTATGCGGGTGAAACCGCGGGGCGCTGCTAGTACTAAATAATCGAAATTCTACTAAAGTAGAATATTGTTTAAACTTAACGCAAACAACTGGATAAGTAGCCTACTATCAAAGATTTATTCTTAAAACAAGCAACCCACCCCTGCTTTGCATGTTTTTTACGAGTTGAGAAAAGTTGGAGATTTATTTATTACATTTAATCTTTTATTTCTTCTAAATGATGGTGAAAACCGCATCAAAATCCGTTACATAGTTTAAAAAACAATGCTGTCACATAGAGAGATGCGAAAAGCGACTTTAATTTATAATAATGTACTATTAATATAGCTGTCCATTCCACGGTTGCCTGGAAGAGATTGCAGAAAGTGATAAGGCCGCCCATTGTATATTTTGTAGTGTTTGTTCTATTTATTTGTTATGTAATTGATGTTATTAATTTTGTGGAGTACATTAAAATATAAATAAATAAATGTATAGATATAGATGTATAACCCATAACTTGTACTTTATTCCAGACTAGCAGCAGGCGGCCAGCCCCCCGCAGCGGCCCCGGCCCCCGCGCCGCCCGCGCCGGCGCCGAGCGCGGGCCCCAAGGTCACGTACGAGCAGGCGCGCATACAGTTCCGACTGCCCGACGGTAGGACTCTCGCGCATATCTTCGGTGCTAAGGAACAACTTGCTGCTGTCAGGTATAACATCCGCATAAACAACATCATTCATTCCAAAAGACATTCACTGCTAGACATAGACCTCCCCTAAGCATCGCCTCAACAACCAGGGGCTGTGCTTCTCTTGTCTTTTTTCTGTTCTTTGTCGTTCCCTCAATGCTGAGGATCGCGACCACATATGACGCGTCTCCAAGTTATGCGGCCTTCTGCAGTGTGGACTGCTTGGTAGATTCTGCTTCCAACAGTCTTCTTGATGTCGTCTAACCATCTTGCCGGTGCTGTGCCTTGAGCGCGTTTTCCTTCCACCCTTCTCTTGTGCTTCTCGCGTCCAGCTTATTTCTGTGATCTTCACGAGTTTATTAACCTACCTACGGGCCACTTTGAGTTTAGTCATAGCAACTTAAGTAAGATACTTGTGGTTGCCTCCTTGGTAAGTATAAAGTTTAAGCCCTGTAAAACTTTATTTTCAAAACACTTTGCTTGCATACATTTATGATTAAGTTCACATAATATAATGTAGTTGTTTGGAGCATGCTCTGGTATAAAACAACACTGCCAGCCTAGAAGATCCAGACACAGGACTGAATGAGTCCTAAAATCGGGACTTAGAATATTGCAGTAACATGATGAAATATACTTGATTTCATAGGTTTTTTACATTTTACGTTTACAAGTAGAGCCACCATTATATTCACAAACAGTATAGTAATTATATACAATACTCTTTATTTTACAGACTATACCTACAACTGAACGCAGCGGAGTACGCTCAAGAAGACAGCTTCAAGCTGATGACCACATTCCCCAAGAAGATATTCACCACAGAAGACTATGACAAACCTTTGGATTTATTAGGTTTGTTCCTATTTCTTATAAAACCAAAGAAACGATGAATGGATAGGAGGAAGCCTAAGGGAGTAAAATTATATGATAGTGTGATAGCTGAGAGGGGAGAATGGAAAAATAAACCATTTGACGCCCTCTCCAAGTAAAGGCGTTCCCACACTGGGAGCGCATTCGCTGTAATGTAAAATTCAGATTCAAGCATTACATCAGTGAGTGAGTAGGACTAAGGTAATTGTAATATCAAAAATAAAGTCCACCAGACCGAATATTGACCATGGCGACCAATCGCAGCGGAGCCCAGCCTTCGCCGCGGGACATATTATAGTGCACGAGTGTGCGCGCAGACACAGGGGCACTCTCTCTTCCCTCACTCTCATAGTGCGATGCGACATATCGGCGCCTAATCTCTAGCACTTTTGAAGGTCAAAAATTACAATAAAATAGAATTGATTCTAGTCACCCCTTCCAAAAGGTAGTTTTCGTATGGAGAAGGATGGGCAAGAAACTCCACCATTACTCTTTTAAAATGTTTTACAAGGTTTTGTATACATTCACTATATAATTATAAATTCAATAACAGCGTTTTATAATAATGGAGTGCCAGCCAAAAATTATCCTGCGGGAACGTACTACCGGAATTAAAAGTATCCAATGTCCTAATCCAGGTCATGGACTGCCCGTGTGCTAAATTTAATCAAATCTTTCCAGCCGTTTTAGCGTAACAAACAAACTCACTTTCGCATTAATTACATAATATTAGTTAGGATTTGGGAAGTATGCGGTGTTTGAGATTTTAATTTTTGGCTTTTTATTTTTCAGGTTTAGTACCGTCAGCTGTCATCATAGTGTCACGAGGGCCGCAGTAAGACACCTAAAATTTACTGGTGTTTAAGTAATATAAGTGGTGGGAAGGCACAAGAAGTTCAATTTATTATATTAATTCTTGAAGGAGACTTGGTGGAAATAAAGTCTGTGTTGTGTATATAATTGTTTTATTTTTTGGTCCATCGAATTAATACTGTGGCACGTCTAGCTTAAAAAAAAAAAATCACATTAACCTACATGGGCACTTAAGAAACCTCAGAAGCTAGGTGCACGGTTCCAATATTGGTCGTTTCCTATGGAAATGAGCCGGCAAGAAACTCCACGGTTACTCTTTTAAAAATAATAGGTTTTACAATGTTTTCAAATTACAGTAGGTACGGGAGGACAGCGTAGGCCTGTCAACAAATACCAGGTACTTAATAAAATAAAAAAACGGTCAACAGATAAAGTTTACAAGACCTACAAAGTCCTTTACATTTACATTTACAAATATAAAAGAATCTATCAAAAGGTTAAATAAAATATTAAAACCCATTGACATACATATAATACTTTTGAAATCATTGTTAAAACCTATTAAAATCAAGTGATATATTGCCACAACCACAATTAAAGATATGAAATTAGAATTGTATGTCACTTGACGTTCACTACATTATTAGCATCTCAAAACCGTGTAGAAAGGCTTTTTTAGGACACAATACAAAAGGAGTGGCATTTAACAGTCATTCAATACACAATAATGTCCATCGTATTTTCATAAACGGGTGCCTAACTTTTTTGGCTTTATTGATAAGCTAAGCTATGGTGATGGCGCATGGCGCTCAAAGAGTTAAAAATATATTGGGCATTATTCCTTTTCGCAAAGAATCATTCATTTCATAACTTTTCATTATACAAAGAAAAGAACACAATTTAGTTTTAGGTTATTCCAACAACAAATAAAAAGTTTACTCTGAGCTCTCTAGATGGCGTTGTACCATTTGACCGTCTCGCTGAATCGCGGTGTTAAGATTTTCCTACGAACAATGACCTCTCGCGCTGTAGTTTCGTTGTTAATGGATTTACATCAACGTATACAGTTGCAGACAGTAACGTGGCTCTACTGTACAATCGAGGACATCTCTGGACGACTGCAGGACTACTTCGAAAAGTGAAATTGTGATTAATTAGTAAGTGAAAGTTTGTTTATAGTGAAGTGTTTTGTGCTCCGCCGCGTAGAAGCGCCTGGATTATTATCAAGCGCACTCACACGCACAGCTACGACATAATCGACTTGGTCAGTTGCCCACAAGAGGCTTTTCTGACACTTTTTTGGATTATCAACTCCCCCATTCCGGCCTACATCCGTCCAGCGCGTGCGCACAACAAAAGAGCCGTTACTTCACTTTCAAGGTGAATCTTTTGAAGGTTTGGAACGAACTACAAAAAGCGTAAACAGGCGACATCTACGTGCAAATATGACTGGTTTACCGAATCAACGTTCCCGGTCGTTTGCGCAGGCTGTATTTTCATATGACGGCACTCAGGACTATGAACAAGTGGAGATATTTTTGACTTCCGCTAGGAAATACAAATCCATGAAGAACTTAGCAGATATTGATGCACTACGGAGTTTGCCCCTGATCTTGAAAGGCAATGCTGCTTCCTGGTGGAATGAAATAAAAGATAACACTGGCACTTGGAATGATTTTGAGACCCAATTAAGGAAAGCCTTTGCACCAAAAAAACCGGGTTACGTCATTTTCCAAGAGATAGCTGCATTGAGACAGAAACCAGATGAACTAACTGAGAGGTTCGTAGCCAAACAAAGAGCACTTTTCAATCAGCTGAGTCCACCATTAACTGAAGAAGTACAGTTGGATATGATGTATGGAAATTTGCACCCAAACATCCTGGAACAAATTCCTCGAGAATGTATTGAAACATTCGATGGCTTGTTAGAGGCGGCGAGAGCAATAGAACAGGAAAATTTGAAAGATAAATCGCAAACCACGAACTGTGCTAAAAATCGTGCCGGGAGGAAAAGGGTGCGCTGCAGTTTTTGTAGAAATTTTGGCCACATGGCTGATGTCTGCAGGAAGAAGCAAAAAATAGAAGCAGAAGCAGTAGCAGCCGGTACATCGATACAGAAGTCTGATACACCCGCTTCTCCGGAGCCGACTTCGTCATCACTAACGCCGTCCTCACCTGACGAGGAGTCCAATAATGGAAGCTTACAACTTGACTTAAGACCTCTGCTAATGATGGAAATAAGTATTGGTACAGCGAAAGAGATGGCATTCGTAGACACCGGTGCTGATACAAGCATTGCATCTCATAAGCTGTATAGCTACTTGAAGAACATCGGCTTTCATTTTCAAGAGGAACATACGACAATCACTTTGGCAGACGGGATTCGAAAGCCGCAAAACGTCTTAACTGGCCGCATTCCGGTTAAGCTTAAAGATCGTTGTATTTTGACAAAGTTTATGGTGTTGCCAGAAGCTGGAAACTGCAACACGTTGCTTGGTTGCGATTTCCTTGTCGACGCCAATATACAGTTGAATTTGCCTCAGTTGGCATGGAGTTTTAATGATGAACCTGGTGTTTATTATGATCTGATTCAGGAAGGTTCTGTACCACTCCAATGATTGCCATTTCAAACAGTCTGTCATAATTTTTTCTGTCGTTAATTTTAAGACTGTAGTTTTTTGTCGTTTAAAA
Organism: Gortyna flavago; assembly: GCA_963669345.1. Lineage (NCBI taxonomy): Eukaryota > Metazoa > Arthropoda > Insecta > Lepidoptera > Noctuidae > Gortyna > Gortyna flavago. Next base: position 17,646,925 of record OY770129.1, read on the forward strand.
GTTTTAATAACATTAAATTGGTGTTTTATTGTATCTGGGCCATCCGCTCACTACCCAATGTTTAATAACGATGTCCTAGTGCTACTACATTCACAAGCTTAGTTCTTAGGAGATGCAGTAAATAGGAGTTAACTTTTTTTTGGCTGAGTTTTTATAAGGTGCACAGGGCTACACATCAAGCTATACATTTCCAGTTTAAGCTGACGTCGCATTGTATAGGTTTTTTGTACAATCAGAACTCAGCTTATACTGGTTATGTATAGCTTGATGTGTAGCCGTGTGTACCTACCCCACATTACCCTTTTTATTAACATTTTTGCACAACACTGATCGCTCCACTAAATTATTGTAAAAAAACCTATTCTGTGTCGAAATAAAATCAAAATTTATTTTTATAATTTATATTGATTTAACAATAGTCCAGAACAATTATTATCTGCATAACTAATAACACAATAAGTACCTATAATTGGGTGAATTTCCCAAATTACTTATTTTTTTATCTTCGGTGAAATTAGTATTTGAAAAAAGGTATATTATTCTGAATTATTTGTTTTAGTATTTAATAGGTAGTTATTGAGTTGTGGCAAAAATATAATTTGCCTAGGACTATTACAAAGGTAGAAATAAATACATAAACCTCTATTTTTTTCAAATCGGTGCTGTCCCTCTACTTTCTTTACAAACAAAAAAGCTTACCTATACACTAATAAAAATAAGTAAGTTAAGTATATAACTTATTCTATTTCATAGAATATTAGTTTTGTTATTAATACATAGCATATTTTATTACATAATTAACGATTATTATTACTGAGAGGCACAAACGTACTTGTCCTGCAAAATGTTCTCATATCGCTGGACAAAAGTAATTTAAACCTAACTTTACATCGACGAGTCCGACTGTCCGACAGCGTCCCCGCCTCAATTTTATTTCCCTCGTTAGTGAGTCAGGACGGACGTGTGTCAAATCGCTGCATATTCCCGCCAATAACGTAAGTACGCCATTTCAGTTGCTCCCGGACAATTATTTTACATTATCGGTGGTTGCATTTTTCTAGTGTAATAAGTAGTTTTATTGTTGTTTTGTGGTTCTAACAGAGTTAGTAAGTGAAGTAGCTTCATTGACTGTTATTGAATTTATCCTAGATAGTATGCATTTTTTTCCAATTTTCTAAAAAGTGTGTTATTTCTCACGTCGCTGTAATCGGGTCTTTATTACCACCGCACCGATGTGATAATTTACACCGAAATGATAAGAAAAAATCAATCGGTGTCTTATATCTAATATCGGTGTTTTGATTCATGATCAACGCACAGTTTTGTCACATCGGTGGATTGCTTTTATCATATCGGTAGATTATTTTATCATCTCGGTGAGTCTTTTTATCATATTGGTAGATCCCGTGACATTTCGTTAAGTATACAAAGAAACAATGGAACATACAAACACATACATTATATACATACATATACAGGAAGATTTTTTAATCACCATCCAAATTTTTACTCAGAAACCACGAAAAAAAAATCTGCTGTTTCATACATTTTGGTCAAGTAGGTATTGGACTTTTGTATGAAACAGCAGGTTTTTTTTTCGTGATTTCAGAGTTGGTCCCATAGTGAAAGTTGTTCATATTCATGGGTAGAACATCCTGTAAAAATTTGGATGGTGATTAAAAAATCTTCCTGTATACCTACCTACATACAAACATTCATACATGCACACTTACTTATATAAACTGCCAAAATCATTACCACGATACCACTGGATAATAGATGTATAAATGTATCATTAGGGGAGGTCTGTATTCGGTAATGTACAGAGGCCAGCACATCAAGTTACCCCAATCTGTCAAATTTCTTTAATAGATTTTCAACTTTACCACAAACAAATAAGGGTAGGTTGGGGGGTAGGTTGATGTGCTGGCCTCTGTACGTCTATAGGCTGAGATGATGATGGTGAGGTGGAGAAATTGAACGCATTAAAGGTTTTTCTAGAAAATATATTCTGGTTAAAAAAACAGTAAGTACATAATAATAAATAAGTAAATAATAAATAGATAAAAAGAAAACATCATTTTGTTTAAGAATGCCGAGGCCAAAACTAAAAGAGGAGGATAAAAAAGAGAGAAAGAGGTTCCTGGAAAGAATTAGCTGGATCGTCCACAGTAATAAATGTGTATTGTGCAATTTTAACCTATAAGAAATTTTAGTTTTTTTTTATACTTACTTCATTTTAATAAAGACAATGAAAATAAAAATAATGATTCTTTTTTTAAATTCTAAGTACCTATAGTAAATATAATAAAAGAAGAAAATAAATATAATAAAATAGGTATATAATTTCAAAAAAAATATTTTAATTGAATTTCTAAGAACTCAGTTCTCTTTGGATGTGATCTACTTACATAAGACCCTCAGTTCAGGGTCTTCAGTTCTAAGTCACCCTTGTAAAAATATATATCTACCTACTAACTATATCTATCCTTTTTGATATTCAAAGGTGGATAGATTATCATATCGCTGGATATGTACAGAGGCCAGCACATCAAGTTACCCCAATCTGTCAAATTTCTTTGATAGATTTTCAACTTTACCACAAACGAATAAGGTTCATATTCAATTGGGAAAATTTGACAGATTGGGGTAGAATGATGTGCTGGCCTCTGTACATCATTTCGGTGGATAAACTTATCATATCGTTGTACAGAAAAAGTAATCGGTGCCGGTTTGTCATATCGGTGGAAACCAGAATTCAAACTGAATTTTCTCCTTAGTCTTAAATGATACGTTGATGATATTTAATATCCTGAAGATTACATATAACCTGAAAAATATACAAAAAAAAATTAAACGAAAAAGTTTACCGATATGATAAAAAAACGGCGTTTGTTGAAATTTACCCAATTATCAACAGAAAGGTAAGAGGCGAAGATTTGATTTTGCTAAAAAAGTATTTTTGTCATTGTAAGAGTAGCTGCGAAGGCGCCATGCACTTACTTAGTATTATTTTTAAAACATTTTCACGAATACATTCTTAGTTATACGATTGTGTTCAAGTAAGAAGATAATGTTCGTTGAGTATGTACCTATTTTAGAGTTAGTTTTTGAGTAGGTAGCCAGTTGATCACGGTAAACCTTACGTGTTACTATTGTTTCTGCCATGGCAATTAATAAAAGGAATGTAAAATAAGTAAACTATGTTTGTTGGTAGGTACGGGACCCTCTGTACGAAAGTCCTAGTCGCACTTTGTAAATTTTTGTCTTTGGAATATAATTTTTCGTTTTAGTAGACTGTCGACTGGTCTCATTGAGCATATTTCGAATCAGCTGTGTACGTACTGCAAGATTTGACTACTTAGCACATGGGTTAAAACGTAGATTCATGTAGAGCCTGCATAATACTTTACTCTCTGAAACTATATGCAAAAAGCTTCACCATAGTCCATAAGTCGTACGGAGAGGGGCACGTCAGCCCTTGGCTCAAACAATACGGCTCGGATCAATTCGTACCTACTATAGGTAGGTACCTAGGGTATGTACCTACCTATAGTAGGTTGAATCTGTAATTATTGTACTTACCTAAATCATACTCATTAACGTCAGCTTATACCTATTCTTATTATTACATGCCAATCGTTACAATACGGGCGACGAAGGATAGAACCACGTGGCGGCAAAATCATTTCTAGCAAAGCGCCTTAGATTTGTAAGCACGTATGTCAAAAAAATCTTGCTGCCATAATTATCACCAGTAGGTAAATAATGTAACACAACCATGAATGTGACTATAAAATGTATTATAACAGTTAGAAGGTGGAGTGATATGATTTCATAAATAAACATAACATCGTTATCTACCCAAAAATATAATGTTTCCGAAATGTGGCTTTTTCATGCATTAGCAGGATAAATGAACCCTTTAGGAGAATAACAATAACTATCTACCACAGGAAGTTTACAATCCATAAGATTGAATTCTTTATCATGGCATATGCGCACTTCCTGCAGATATGACACTTCATCTATTACGTAACATCCGATCATTGGGTCCTTCTTAGTCTTAGCTTTCACTGCATCAGCGACTTCCTCAGGATCCAAGTATGTTGTATCAGAAGGGAATATGTTAGCGGCTTCAAGCATTTCCGACAGCGGGTATTTCTGGTTCCATTCGATGCTTTTGCTGAAGTATTTGAGCTGAGTGTTAAAAGGCTCAAGAACTGCGGCGCAGGTTCCATGCCTCCTCCATTCCCAGGCCCAGAAAGTGTAGGACTTGTCTTCTGAAATTGAAGTCATTTACGAGTTTATTTTTTTGTTATAAATATTATCTATTGATGAATTAACTGTCACACAGTGCGGACGATGATGATTCCGAATGCGCAAAAGATGCTTTTAGTAGGTAGGTAGGTACCTACTTTGGGTTTTGTGCTGGATTCTGGGGAGGCCTGCTTCCAGGAAACGAGTAACCAATGAGTACCTATCCTCAGCGGGATAATTGCGTAACACACTAACAGTAGAAACAGCATTGATTTTGACATTTCAACAACATTTATTGCGTTATTTACGCTCAGACCAAATAAAAAACCAAGACAGAGGACTGTCAACAGTAAAGTGAAGCTGGTTTAGTAAACATGTGTGCACTTAGTGAGGTGTAGTTTGATTGTCAATGTTTGTAAATGTGTGCGTGTGAGCGTGTATGCACAGAGCGGAGGTGTAGTTTTGGCATGCTTCACTGTATCGTTCTCAGCGCTCTGTCTTGGTTTTTTATTTGGTCTGAGTATTTACGCTGTTAAGCAAATTCGAACATATGAAGCATGGTTTAGCAATAACCTTGAAAATTATTCAGTTTGCGATTGATAGTTTGTTGGTGCTGGTCAAATGGTTCTATGTAAAACAAAATAATGTACAGAAACAACACTAAGTAGATTTGTATTATCACTAATAACCACTAGGTACATAATTATGTACAGACGCCAGCACATCAACCTACAAACCTGTAAAATTTTCCCAATCAACTTTGAACCTTATACTTTAACGATAAAGTTGAAAATCTATCAAATAAATTTGTCAGATTGTAGTAGCTTGATGTGCTGGCGTCTGTAGAACAAAAATAGTGGTGGTAATAAAAATTTAAATAAAGGTAAGTTTTGACCTTTGTAAACTTGAATTTGTGCCTGCATTAAACCGCCTTCAATAGATTTAATCTGTTCTGGATCAAAAGCCCATGTTTCATTGCAGAATTCAAGATATTCCCCTCCTATGTCTCTTGGCCAAATCCCGTGTATGGTCCATCGGTTCTTTTCTTTAGGCAAAATACATCCGCCTCCAGGATTCGAAGTTCGATTATAAAACAAGCATACAGTTACCGGCCACTCTTGGGACAGAACAATAATGTCAAAATTAGTTTTAGATTTACTTGTTTCCACATCTGCGATTTCGTTCTGATGAGCGTGATGTAAGCTGAAAACATGAAATGGGTTTTACTAAACCTCTAAAAGTAAATAGGGGCTTGTGGCTAAGTTACAACCTTTATCCACCGCCAGGGTCAGTAAAAGGCGACCAGTGATGATCGTTTAATTCAAAGCTATCCACTAACTGTCCATGGTCAGCTGGTACAAATGCTATTTTTACTAGCAAGAAGTTCGCAGAGCAGTGGCAAGCTCCAGTGAAAGAACGTAAATGGTTTCCGACACACGATACCCCTGTGCCACAAAGGCCGAAAAGCCTAAGTCCCACTCACTGGCGAACGATCAAAAGACAGACTGAAACCGAGGCGAAACAGTGCTTCTGTACATCTACCATTCGTTCCACCTGCTGAAGATCGCGCACCTGGACACGAGTTGCCTTGGCTAATCTGGAAGTGTTTAAACCGGACTAAGACCCAGGTTGGCCGAATCAAAGACAACCTGTTCAGGTGCAGATTCATAGACGGCTCCGCCTTGGAGTGTAAATGTCAATATCATATCCTGCGTGTCCTGTTATCTGCACGTTCACTCAGAACGACTCCAGACGGGGCACGCACCGCAAATTCACACGCAGAAAAAAATAGCACCAGCCCAGTAGTCCACATAACGTCAGACGGAGCACCCCTCTTGGATGAGACTAGTCGCTGAAGGAGACTGTCAGTCTGCACCTTTTGCTTGATGTCCTTTCAGTTTTGGCAGAATGTTAAAGACCTGGGTCCAAAGTAACACAAAGATATTTAGGGGAGTTGCTGTGCTCGATAGACACTCCACCTCAAACATGTTAAATTTCAAGATGGCAATCAAAAAAATCTCTCAAGCAAGATACTTGCGCAACTTACCTTAAGCAAAGAATCAAAACTGATAAACCAACTGACCCTATTGTAAACATTTTTAATTCGGCCGGATGACTTAATTCTCTTACCGTTAGGAAAGGATTAAGTAACGATCAAAATTTGTTTTTATAATTTATAATGCTTCAACAATAGTCCAGAACAATTGATATCTGCATAACTAATAAAACAATAAGTATAATTATCAACAGAAAGGGAAGATTTGATTTTGCTAAAAAAGTATTTTTGTCATTGTAAGAGTAGCTGCGAAGGCACCATGCACTTACTTAGTATTATTTTTAAAACATTTTCACGAATACATTCTTAGTTATACGATTGTGTTCAAGTAAGTAGATAATGTTCGTCGAGTAGGTACCTATTTTAGAGTTAGTTTTTTGAGTAGGTAGCCAGTTGATCATGGTAAACCTACGTGCTCCTATTGTTTCTGCCATGGCAATTAATAAAAGAAAGGTAAAAAAAGTAAAATATATTTGTTGGTTATTTGGTTATCATTGAGCATATTTCGAATCAGCTGCGTAGGTACGTGCTGAAAGATTTGACTACTTAGCACATGGGTTTCAACGTAGATTCATGTCAGCCTACATAATACTTTACTTTGTGAAACTACATGCAAAGAGCTTCACCATAGTCCATAAGACGTACGGGGAGGGGCACTTCAGCCCCTGGCTCACTCAAACAATAGGTACGGCTCGGATTCGATTCGTACCTACTATAGGTACCTACCCTGGTCGAATCTGTAATTGTACTTATCCTAATCATACTCATTATCCTCAGCTTATATCTATTCTTATTATTACATCGGGCGAAGACGGATAGAACCATGTGGCGGCAAAATATTATATTCTAGCAAAGCGCCTTAGGGTCAATTTATACTAGCGCAGAGTCAAAGCGCATCGAAGCGTTAATCTCAAACATAAAATAGCAAATTCACCCTTATCTTCACAACGTAATGCATGCGCACCAATCAGAGTTGGTCGCGCTCAGACGCGCGAATTCCGTCGAATGCGTGCGAATTCGCGCGTCTTCTTTTTATCTCAGAAGTAAAACAGAAGAAGAACTAGCAGGGGATCGAGGAGGGGGGATGGAAGGGGGACTCAGGGGATCAGACTGGAATAAATATGCATTACGTTGTGGAGATAAGGATGAATTTGCTATGTTAGGTTTCAGATTAACGCTTCGATGCGCTTCGACTCTGCGTTAGTATAAATTGACCCTTAGATTTGTCAAGAGAAAATCTTGCCGCCATAATTATCACCAGTAAATAATGTAACACAACCATGAACGTGACTATAAAATTTATTATAATAGTTAGAAGGTAGAGTGATATGAATTCATTAATAAACATAACAGTTCATCGGTACCCATAGACTTTTAATAAAAGATGGACTCCGCGCCACGCATATCGAAAGTGAAGCATTTATAAGTCTATGATCGGTACGTACCTACCCAAAAAAATTGCAAAATGTTACAGTTTCATGCATTAGCAGGATAAATGAACCCTTTCGGAGAATAACAATAACTATCTACCACAGGAAGTTTACAATCCATAAGATTGAATTCTTTATCATGGCATATGCGCACTTCCTGCAGATATGACACTTCATCTATTACGTAACATCCGATCATTGGGTCCTTCTTAGTCTTAGCTTTCACTGCATCAGCGACTTCCTCAGGATCCAAGTATGTTGTATCAGAAGGGAATATGTTAGCGGCTTCAAGCATTTCCGACAGCGGGTATTTCTGGTTCCATTCGATGCTTTTGCTGAAGTATTTGAGCTGAGTGTTAAAAGGTTCAAAAACTGCGGCGCATGTCCCATGCCTCTCCCATTCATGAGCCCAGAAAACGTAAGGCTCAAGTTCTGAAATTGAAGTCAGTTTTATGTTATTCCTTATACCGGATTATTTTTTTTACCGTTTCAAAATTTTTACGGAGTATTCTACTCATGAATATGAACAACTTTTATTATGGGACCAACTCAGAAATCACAAAAAAAAAAATCTGTTGATTTATCAGCATTTTGGTCTAGTAGGTACTTATTGAACTTTTTTTTCGTGAAAAAGAAATGTAACTGCCATATTTTATAAAACTGCCTCGGCCCTGAAACACCCACCCACCATCGCATCGCCCGCCCGTGCTACTGTACTTCATTTTCGCTTAGCGTTCTTTGTAATGTTTTTTTTTTTGCTCGGTTCTTTGGGGTCGTAGCGTATTATATTTTCTGTGCCTAAGCTTAAGGCCCTTTCTTGAGAATTAAATTACAAAATATTTTTTCAAATATAACTAGTAGGTACTTCCATAGATTAACGGATTCAAATAAAAAAAAAACAAACCCTTAACTTTAGTATCTAATAGATTCATGAATAAAGAGAATAGAAAGAGCTGACGACGACAAGTTCGCGGATTTCTTGTTGCAATTTGCGGACACCTATTTACAGCTCTTGGTTGCAAACGAGTAATGAGAACTTTGTAGAACATACTTGTTCTCCACACAGTAGAACACCGTGCAGAAGGTATACTAGAGTTGCAATATCACTAGGATACTACAGATAAAACTAGTAAACATTGACACATAGACGGATAAAAACTGAAATAAAAATTGAATAGGTAATGCTTTTAAAAATCACCTTTGTACATTTGAGTTTCAGCTTGCGTTAGATCGTCTTCAATAGTTTTGATCTGTTCTGGATCAAAAGCCCATGTTTCATTGCAGAATTCAAGATATTCCCCTCTTATGTCTCTTGGCCAAATCCCGTGTATAATCCACTGGTTCTTTTGTTTTGGGTAAATACATTCGCCTCCAGGGTACAAAATATACTTCCAAAACATACAGACAGCCACCGGCCACTCTTGAGACAGTACAATAACATCAAAATGATTGTCGGATTCACTCGTTTTCTCATCTGCGATTTTGTACTGATGAGAGTGATGTAAACTGAAATCAAGTAGGTAACGGGAATGATCGCTCACTACACCTACGTTTCACAGTTTTACAAAATAGTCCGGTTAGAATCGAACTCGCTACACGTAGCAGAAAAACTTATTTTATTTTTGTACTTAATTATATATTTGAGCAACTTACTTTAGGCAAAGCATTGTAATTGATATACTTATTCTCCACATTTTAAATTCTCAGACAACTTGGTTCTCTTTCGGTTCAAGAAAGAGTATAGAGTGTATTTTATATATTATTTAAATCCATGAAAACAATACAATTATTATTAGCAATATTTACATAATTTATTACCATAACTAACAGTATTATCAAAAGAATGGTAGGTAGGTACTCCGATATGCAGATAAGTATTTTTCTAAGGGTTCCGTTTTCAAACATGAAACCCTTGTAGGTTATGTAGGTAGATGATGATAATTGCAGAGCACTTGTGTTTATTTTCATATAAATCTTGCATAATGGTTTTATTGAGTATGTCGCTGACATCTAATGAATCTCCTGGGATGTAAGCACTGCATTCCCAATTAAAACTGACCTTTCAGAGTAGTATCCTCTTGTTTGTGGTAAATGTATGTACTAAGACCACCTACAGAACTCTATTACTAAGTACCTACCTACTACGCTTTGGAATGGGCAACTAGCACAGATATGATATCTGTGGCAACTAGCTTCATATTTTCTGACTGAACGATTTCTTGACAATTCAAAAGTGCCTGTAATTGGTTTAATTGAAATAAATGCTTTGAGTTTGAGTTTAATACAATAATGCATTCAGGGTGTTGATGGGGTTGCCCTGATAATACAGCGCATCAGGGATGTTCGCTGAAGCTCACGTGGACTGCTTCTACACGGTGATGCGGAAGCGGTGCTCATCTTTGGTCCGTAGGGTGCGGAGCAGCGCCAACAGCATCCTGTCTATGATAGCTGGCAGGCTTGATTGTGAACCACTGCTGCAAGGTTTCGGCTGGGCCTGTCACCTTGCAGCAGTGATGTCACAATCTGTTTTTCAGTTTTTGGTATTGTTTTGTCTTTGTAAGTGTATTATTAACATAGTTTGTAAGTACATTGTTACTAACACTTTGAAAGTTGCTTGAAATAAAATTATTATTATTTATTTAAGTCAACTCCATCTGTCTATAACATGGCTCTAGCCTTCTAGGTCTTTTTAACCGTAATACGTTCATCTTTTAATTCAGTCTACCACCGTTACACACGCCAACGTATTAGTAAATAATAAACAGAAGGTGAACTACAATGCCACCGCTCTGCCACTACCAAGCCACGGGAAGGTTTTTTGCATCAGTATATTTGATTATTCCCAGCGTCCTAATACGAAAGTAAAAGTAATTTTAGGCATTCAGAAACCTATTTGGAACCTGAGGCTAAGCATTTCGTTTAAAGTAGGTTACCAATGTTTTAAGAAAAATAAATTTCAGCCACCCGAACTTAGAACATAACCAGGTGGTGGCAAAAACAAACGACAAAAAGGGTTTTGCCGCCACATTGGTAGTATTACCTAAAAACATTGTAGGTTCAAAACTTAGGATACAAACCATTTATACATACATACCTACATTAAAAAAATATGTGTACCTATACTTAAAACACAATCAATTTTAAACATGTAGGTAGGGTTCAAAAGTGCAAGGCTAACAATGTTTCTTCAGATCTTAAAATTTCTAAGTAACTACGTATACCAGAAGGTTTCATTAAGCATTGGCAGGAAACATGATCCCTTTCGAAACATCACAATATTTATCTGCAACAGGATCACAATCAATAAGATTTAGTTCTTTATCAAAGCATAAACGCATTTCCTCCAAGTAAAGCACTCCATCTATTGGGTAACAGCCGACCATTGGGTTCTTTTTAGTTTTAGCTTTAACTGCATTAGCGAATTCCTCAGGAGTAAATTCTTTAGTATCGGAAGGGAATATGTTAGCGGCCTTAAACATGTCCAACAACGAATATTTCCGATGCCATTCGATGCCTTTGCTGAAGTATTTGAACTGAGAGTTGAAATGTTCCAGTTCTGTAGCGCAGGTCCCATGTTTCTGCCATTCATGAGCCCAGAAAATATAGGGGTCGGTCCCTGAAATTAAAATTAATTGTAGACGTATCTTCTTTATTATTTGATTTCTATATATGTATAATATAGCTAGGTCCGAATAGGGGTCCGTAGCTAAATAATAACAGCCGGCTACGCTTGCCGCGGTTGGTCTGTGGATAGGTGACCATCTTTTACATACCGAGACCCCTCCGTGTTGGTCCCGGCTGTCATTCATGGTTTTTTGACAGTCGTTACGGGTAGTCAGAAACACAGAAGCCCGAAAGTCTGACAACTAGTCTTACCAAGGGACATCGTATTAACTGGGTTGTGGAGGTCAGATAGGTCGGTAAAATATTGGTATTCAGCTGCATCCGGTTAGACTGGAAGCCGACCCCAACATAGTTGGGAAAAAGCTAGGCAGATGATGATGAATATAGCTCGGTACGGGCGGCTACGACTTTCGCAGTTGCATTGGGTACCCCTAAATAGCCTGTACTAGCTGTCTCGTAGGTAAGTAACGCCTCGTTATTTAGGTTTTCTTTAGATCAAAAACCATCAATTCAACCTATTGCATCAGCAGTTCACTACAGCTGGTTATGTATCTACACCTCTACCAAGTTATGCGTTACAACAAACATTAAAGTACAAGAAAGTCTGACTAGCTTATCATTACTTCATTGTTTTTTTTTGTTGTTAAGCCGACATCGTATTCACTTTGTATTATCACCTTTGTATATGTTGGTCCATGTCTGCTCCAGTTCACCTTCAATAGATTTAATCTGTTCTGGATCAAAAGCCCATGATTTGTTGCAAAATTTAGGGTATTTCCATTCCACTGTCCTTGGCCAAATCCCGTGTACACTCCACTGGTTTTTTTTATTAGGATAAACACATTCGCTTCCATTTAAATCATGTATCCAGTATTTGCAAATTGTCACTGGCCATTCTTGCGAGAAAACAAGAATGTCAAAATGATTATCTGGATCACTGGTTTCTGCATCTGCGATTTTGTACTGATGATTTAAGCTGAAAATAAGTAGAGAAGTAAGTAATGGGTTTAGTATTATCCATACTTTAATATTATAAATTCGAAAGTAACTCTGTCTGTCTGTCTGTATGTTACTTTTTCACGCTTAAACCGCTGAATTGATTCAGATGAAATTTGGTATAGAGATAGTTTGAGTCCCGGGAAAGGACATAGGATTTTATTCCGACATTCCCACGGGATCGACACTTATGCAGGTGAAACCGCGGGGCGCTGCTAGTTACTTATAACGGAAGCCTGGTGTTTGCTAGTACCCCACCGAGTAGCTAAAGATAGGCTTACCTTAAGAAAATAATTAAAACTGATAAACTTATTTTACACATTTTAATTTCTCAGTCAACTTGTCTTGTTGCTTTTGCGGTTATGGATAGAGTTAAAAGTATCTTTGAATGCTTCAACAATCATTACATGGATATAAAACTATTTGAATCATCTGCATTACTCACTATTATCAATAGAAAGGTGTTCGGTATAAATTCAAAGTGAACGTTTTTAGAATTCCGAAGTCAAAGTAAAGTGTAGAAGACTCTAGATAGGTACTTCAATAAAATAAAAATCTGCATGTAACCAACTATGTTGGGGTCGGCTTCCAGTCTAACTGGATGCAGCTGAATACTTACCAGTATTTTACATGGAGTGACTGCCTATCTGACCTCCACAACCCAGTTACTGAGTAATACGATACCCCTTGGTAAGACTGATTGTCACTGTCAGACTTTCTGGCTTCTGACTACACGTAACGACTGTCAGAGATCCACGAATAACAGCCAGGATCAACGGCTTTACGTGCTTTCCAAGGCACGGAGGGGTCTCGTTATGTAGGTAAAGATGGTGATGAAATGAAATACACAAAGGAAAGCACCTGCCCGAGTTCGAACTCACGACCCGACTCGTAAGTCGGGGCCGATACAACTGGGCCATCACTGCTCAGGCGACTGTCAGTCATTATTGCTCGGCGCAGGTTTATAATTTTAATATACTAGCTACCGCCCGCGGCTTCGCCCGCGATGTATGTCGATAAAAACTGAAAAATCCTATGTCCTTCCCCGGGATGGAATCTATCTCTCTGCCAAATTTTATCAAAATCGGTTCAGTGGTTTAGGCGTGAAAAGGTAACATACAGACAGACAGACAGTTACTTTCGAATTTATAATATTAGTATGAATTAATAATTAATTAATGTCAAACTAAAAAATATACCTAACACCGAAATCTCGACGTAAAAATTGAGCGAATAAATAAATAAAATAAAAATAATTAATCCCTAATCATTACAGAAACTCACGCTTTTTTCTATTGTGGTAGTAAGCAGAAAGAATAGAACAACAACGCCAAGACTGCGTGCTGCTATAATTTTACATACTCTTATTGCTTCTTTTTTGTTTAAACCTACATTGTCATGTCTTGTGACTTTTAGCTTTGCGACGACATCTACCTAGGTTTGAACTTGAATGAAGCACTATGCTGACGTAAGAGTCTTTTTGCCAGGATTTCGTAATTTTTATTATTACCTAAATCTGTACTTTGATAAGATTTCAGTACCGTCAGTACTTACATATTTATGCCGCCACTTTGTTACCAATAAATCAAAAGCATGTGATGTGATCGTGACGCAAGAAATGAAGGCGTGGACTTAAAAACTCAAGTTTAAAAAAAAAACATTTATTTATCATTAATTTCCGATATCAGTAGGCTTTAAAGACGTCATTTAAACTCATGCAGTGGCTGGAAAGAAGGTCGGTTTCGAAGCAGGACAAGTGATCCTATCTAAGGGAGCAACACAGTCAATAACATTGAGTTGTTTGTCAAAGCATATGCGCAATTCATGCAAATATTTATTTTCGTTACTTCCGATCATTGGGTTCCTTTTAGTTTTAGCTTTCACAGCATTAATTTCTCAGGAGTAGTTTTTTTTTTTATCTGAAGGGAACAGTTTAGCGGCGCTAAACATCTTCGACAACGAATATTTCTTGTTCCATTCGATGCCTTTGTTGAAGTAATTGAACTGAGAGTTGAAAGGTTTAAGAACTGCAGAGCAGGTCCCATGTTTCAGCCACTCATGGCCCCAGAATGCGTAGCGGGGGTTCCCTGGAAATAAAGTTATTCCTTTCATTTTATGATATTTCGACTCGCAGAGAAGAAGATATTTGAGTGATACATAATATACAAGTAATATCGAACAAGCTGACCACAGCTTAAATACAATATTATTTTTCAACACACCATCATCATAATCAGCCTATAAAGTTCTCACTGCTGCGACACAGGCCTCCTCTCTGTGAGAGGGAGTGGGCCGTAATCCACCACGCGGGCCCAGTGCGGGTTGGTAGATGTCACGTGTCTTTGAATTTTTGGTTCTAGGACACGCCGCGTTCCTCACGATGTTTTCCTTCACCGTTTTGAGAGCAGTGGTGATGCAATAATTTACACAAATTAAAGCTGCCTGTCGGGGTTCGAACCTACGACCTTAAACTCGTAAGTCGCGGCCGCTACCTGGGCTACCACTGCTCAAACACATCAGTACCTAATAAGTACTATATCAATAGACAATTATTAAAAAAAAAACTTGGGCCCTAGTTTATTTAAAAACCTTCTCATATTTTGTAGTCAAATTCAAATACTTAGCCTTTATTTCTGATACTGTACATGCAGTTAAATTTCCATTTATGAAATACAAATAAATTGAACACAATTTGTAGTCAAATTGCCAGTCCTTATCCCCAGACCATGTAACGACTTGGCTTTAGGTTTTAGTAGCAATTTAGGCGAGGCCACTTTTTATCATACAATGGTTCTCTGTACCAACAAACAAATATGTTTTCTGAAAAGTGAATATTACTTAGGATAAGTACCTTTACGGTTTTGGGTCCATGCCTGCTCTAGCTCCCCTTCAATGGATTTAATCTGTTTTGGATCAAAAACCCATAATTTCCATTCAATTTCCTTTGCCAAATCCCGTGTAAAGTCCATTGGTTCTTTTCTTTAGGATAAGCACATTCGGCTCCATGTTTATGTTTTTTCCAGTCATTACACTCTGACACCGGCCAACTTTGGCTTAAGACAAGAATATCAAAACCTTTGTCGTGTTTACTGGTTTCCATGCAAGTATTCTGATTTTCTTCATCTGCTAATTGATACTGATGGGCGTGATGTAGACTGTAAAAGAAGCGGCCGATTTTTTATAACACATGGCTTAGGGGTTTTCCCCACGGAGTAAGGTTTTCCCATCAAGCCGTGTGCCCGATGGAATTTCCAATAGGCAAAAATAACTATCAAGTCCATATTTCCATCAAAAATTCCTCTTTAGTGCTCACTTTCGTTCTGTAGGAAATTGCTGTGCAAAAATCGGCTTATTAGTCGATTCGCATAAAATTTGGGCGAATTTGGCGGACAGACGGGCGGCGTAGGTTTAATACACAATTAGCGTTCCGTTGGCACTCAATCCCTAACAGACAACGCACAGCCCACAGACTAAACGCTAGGTCTAGAAGCATACAATTTTGGCTAAATAGTCGATCCGCACGAATTTACTCGCCGGAATCAGGCGAGTCGTCACTTTTTTTTTATAGGCGGCTCTAACGGTATACTTTTACGCCGTCTGTCTGCTAAATAACTAATAATAGTACCTATTGTAACTCACCATAAGGAAAGTATTGTAACTGTTAATCCTATTTCAAACATTTTAATGTCGGAGACAACTTTGCTGTTTTACGATTCAAGAAAGACAACCTAGAATAATATGTTTTCAGTGTTTTTTACATGTCACAGCAACAGCCACTGTAATAGGAAACAATTGGTATAGTAAATTTTTGCATAACTAACATTATGACGATGTTTTAACTGTCTGCCACATACTTCTATTAATTGCAAAAGTATTTTAAAAACATTTAAACGTTATGCGAGTTGGAGACACATTAAATCTGTAGTTTATGGCGTGGCTATCTGCCACGTAATTCTTTACAATAACAATTTTTTTACTTATTTTAAAATCGTAATATTAAGTATGCTCGCCCCCTGTTACATGGGTCTTAAACATAACTGGCAAAATGTGGGTGTACTTACACTTCTGCCTTACCTTTCGGGGAATACGGGCGTGATTATAGGTTATGTGTCTGTTTTAATGTAGGTTTGACGAAAGGAATGATTTGGCGGCAAAGCCGCGTTAAGTCAAAAAAGTATTTGCCGCCACATCATCACCAGCAAAAGAAAAATATTTTTAACATACTATTATGCTCTAACATTTATTATTTCAGTAGGAAAACGAAGCAAGTCAAATTGTTCTTAAAAACTAAATCTAGTGTTGGCTAAGGCCTGAGTTCACCAACATTCAAACCATCGGTTAGGTATTTAAACAGTTGTTTCAACAACTCATTTATGTCAAAGTTCACCAACATTCTAACCATCGGTTAGGTATTTAAACAGTTGATTTATGTCAAATTTCCTAAGGAAATCAACTGTTTAAATACCTAACCGATGGTTAGAATGTTGGTGAACTCAGGCCTTAAATACCTAACCGATGGTTTGAATGTTGGTGAACTTAGGCCTAAGGCCTCTATTATCATGCGTTAGCAGAATAGATGACTCCTTTTCAAGATTATCAATCTTTCACAGTCAACAATACTGAATCGTTTAATTACTAAAGCATAATTGTGCAGTTCCAGCACGTACTTATAGCACTTTATTAATTAAGTGACATCCGACCACCGCTTTGCTTAGGTTAAGCCTTCACTGCATTAACAAATTCCTCAGGATTGAATTCTTTAGTACCGGAAGGGAATAAGTATGTTCGATAATGAATATATAATTATTTCTGGTTCCATTTGATGCCTTTGCTGAAATATTTCAATTTTGAGTTTTAAGGTTCTAGCCTACTAGGTCTGTGCCACATGTTCCGTGTTTGAGCCCAGTGTAGGGGTCGTATTTTGAAATTAAAGGTAAGTAAATGACAGCAACTTCTTAAAATATTCAATTGACAGGGGAAAAGTGATCTTTCTCTCTAAAGGTCAAACAACACGTTGGTACCTTTAGAAGTCGATTGCGGCAGTATCTGATCGACTCTCAGAAAAAACTGGGCTTGACCGTCACAAACACGTCCATAATATAGCAGATGGCAGGGGCTCTGTTCCACACGACATGTTTGTCTACATGTTATCCTGGAGACAAAGATAACTGTGTAAAACGAAACGCATTTAACATAGGTATTACAATGGAGAATATATAAGCAAATCACGCTATACTCACTTTACATAATAATTATTATAAAAAAAAAACATAACACAACAATATATTACTAAACACCAACATGTAAACTCGTACAGATAAACGATTAGAAACATAAACTAGTCATTATTTACATATTATTACCTAGGTATACTGTGATAATCAAGTAATCCAGTAGACACTACACAAGTAAATGTTCTTTCTGTCGCCATGTCGGCTTTAAAAGTAAGTCAATTATGATGTGGGTACTTACCATCTTTATAATATACACGCCGCACTATGTTGGTACCATTTTGTTGAAACTAAGATGTGTCTTCTCGACATCCGTGTGTCATTAACGGGATGCAGCAGAATACCAGCGTCAGGTATTGTACCTGGCATATGCTGAGCTGGACTCCCATTTGGTGCAACCATGAGACACACACCGCCCAGTAGTGATCGACCGTTATAGATATGACGTGTCTATGGGTCAATTTATCTTTTTTAATCTTTGTATTCCTTTTTTTTTTCTCTCTACTTTCTGATGTTTGTTTAATACTTGTATTGTGTCTTTGTTGCACTGAATAAACTTTTTATCTATCTATCTATCTTATCTAACAATTGAATATACATGGATAACAATTATTTACACGAGAAGTTAGCACCGCATACCCTAACCTAAAATTGTGAAAAAAAAAACAGCTGTTTCCTACATTTATGTTCGCATAACTCGTCAAAATGTAGGGAACAGCTGTATATTTTTTCGCGATTTCAGGTTTGGTCCCATAGTAAAAGTTGTTCATAATGATGAGTACAATCTCCCATTTCGATTTGTCGCATGTATTCAATTTCAACCTGTATATTATAGGACACCCATATTTTTCACCAATAGGTTAAGTCCTATGTAATAGAAGACGAGCCTATTGCCATCAACTGGGCTTAAATCCAGACAATTAATATTGTAAGTTAAAAAGACCAAAGATGGCGAGTGTAATATTGTGCACACAATAAATACGTAAGCTACGTAACGTAACGTAAGTTTTTTTATTAATGGTTTCTACCAAACTGCCTACTATCTACGTTATTATGATTTCAATAATTCAAAAGTTATAAAGTCAGACTAACGTAAGGTATATGGGGGTCTACGAATATAATCATGTGACGGCTAAAACTTTCTTGACAAAGATGCACGCTCTGGGCTTTTATAAAGCTAAAATTACAAGCTGTTGCCCGCGACTTCGTCTGCGATCAAGACAAAAGACACGTGGCGCCATCTATTATCATAATAACGTTATTGTTGTTTTCCTCGGGAATAGCACTTTTTTTCGGGATGAAAGGTACCCTATGTCCGTTTCTGTACACCTGACAACGTATGTACATGCAACATTTCAGGATGATCGGTTCAGTGGTTTAGGCGTGAAAAGGTAACAAACAAACTTACTTTCGCATTTATAATTAGAATATTAGTTAGGAAATGATTAGTTGCCGCCACATTGTTACCAAAAAGACAATGTAGCAGGCAGACTTTAATATTAATTAGGTGTCACAAAAGAAAAACGAAGAATCTGGTAAATTACTTAATTAGTCATCACAATAATTTAATTTAACTAAAAAAAAAAAATGCACCTGCAGTATGCATATTAAAAGCATTTTCATTAGTATCTGAAACTGTACCAACATTCAAGGGGTTTTAAAGGCACAATTAAATTAAACATTAGCAGGAAAAATGATTTTACTACCGTTACATTTCCTCGATACTACAGGATTACAGTCAATGAGGTTAAATTGTTTATCGAGACATATGCGTAGTTCCCATATGAATGGCACTCCATTTTCGGCTAGATCGTGACATATTACCATTGGGTCCTTCTTAGTTTTAGCTTTCACAGCTTTCACGAATTCCTCAGGATCTAATTTTTTAGTATCGTCAGGGAAAAGGTTAGCGGTGGCGAGCATGTCCGACAACGAATATTTCTGGTTCCATTCGATGCCTTTGCTGAAGAATTTGACCTGAGTGTTGAAAGGTTCAAGGACTGCGGCGCAAGTACTATGTCTACTCCATTCGTGGTCCCAAAATTTGTAGTGCTCGTTTTCTGAAATTAAAGTTAATACAGTCTACCACATGCCGAGGGGCCCGTGGCTAAATAATAACAGCCGCACAGGTTGATCGATCAGGTTAAGCTACGCTTGCCGCGGTTGGTCTGTGGATGGGTGACCATCTTTACATATCGAGACCGCTCCGTGCCTCGGAAAGCACGTTAAGCTGTTGGTCCCGGCTGTCATTCGTAGATCTTTGACAGTCGTTACGGGTAGTCAGATGCCCGAAAGTCTGACAACCAGTCTTACCAAGGGGTATCGTATTAACCAGTAACTGGGTTGTGGAGGTCAGATAGGCAGTCGTTCCATGTAAAATACTGGTATTCAGCTGCATCCGGTTAGACTGGAAGCCGACCCCAACATAGTTGGGAAAAGGCTAGGCAGATGATGACAGTCTACCACATGCCCAATGTTTAAGTGAGCCTACATCATAGAATTCTTAGTTTTGGCCAAACGAAATCAGGAGTACCTCAAGAAAGTATACTTGGTATGTATATTTTTTGCTGACGGTTATATGACGGTTATAGAACAGACAGGCGGACGGCAGAATTCGCACCATAAGGATTCCTTTTTTAACCGACTTCCAAAAAAGGAGGAGGTTATTTATGCTCGACTTTATATAATGTTTGTATCACCACCATGATGAACGATAATATGCACTCGCCACACCAGGCCTTTCCGACTACTTCTTTTGTATGGAACCCTAAACATGAAAGTGAATCTTGACAAAAAATACCTAATCACCTTTAAAGATATTGGGCCATGCCTCCTGCAGGTCGTCTTCAATAGATCTAATCTGTTCTGGATCAAAAGGCCATGAATTGTTACAATAGTCAGGAAAATCATCTCCGTGTCTCCATGGCCAAATGCTGTGTACAGTCCACTGGTTCTTTTTATTAGGGAAAACACATTCACCTCCTGGATGAACTTTCTTCCAGTACTTACAATATGATACCGGCCATTCTTGGGTAAAAATGATTATGTCAAAATGATTATCAGGTTCACACTTTTCAAGATCTGCGATTTGGTACTGATAAGAGTGATGTAAGCTGAAAGTAAAAAACGGGTGGTAAAAATGTGGTTATACTTGAGTACCTGCAGATCAAGAGTGCTTTTGGTGTAGTGGCAACGTCAGAAACATAAAAAAAGACACGAGAAATAAACGAGAAACCTTTATTTCTCGAAGGGATTGGCAGTGATTTGTTTCAGTTCAAGTCACGTAATAATAAAAAAAAAGTACCTAATAGTGGTTACACAACTTACCTTAAACAGAAGACTATAACTGACAATCTTATTCTACACATTTTACTTGTTTCTTTTACGGTCCAAGAAATAGTTAGCTTTGTATGTTTTTGGGTCATTTTATATGCTTCAACAGTAGAATACAATTTGAAATATTTGCATGACTATTATCGACTGAAAGACATTCGACACAACTAAATAAGCGAAATAGTTATTGCTTACAGAAAATACTGCATTGTGTAGGTACCGTCATGTCATAATAGTCCCCCGATCGAGTTCGGTCACGGTGGCCAACAGAGATTAGCCAGGTACGCAGGAGATAATAGTGCACAAGTGTGTGCGTAAACACAGGTGCACTCTCTGTTCCATTACTCTCATAGTCCGATGGGACGGCAATCCGACACGACCAGGGAGAGATCAGGCGCAGGACCAACGGCTTTACGGTGCTTTCCGAGGCACGGGGGTATTAATTTATTAAACCGCCAACTTCCGAACTCCGGACTGTTACTAAGAAATTCCTAATGGAAAACCCGATAACACTGCCCGACCCGGGAATAGAACCCAGGACCCCACGAACAGCAGTCGCGCTTACGCTTTCAACCACAAGACTTGTGTTAACAAGTCTCGCTCGCCTAAAAAGTGTACTTTAGTACACCAAGAAGAAGTAATTTCTTTAGAAATGGCTTCTAGAACATACACCGAAACAGAATTATTTTTCTAGCATTTGTTGACAAGCTAAAGTGCCAGCAAAATTATCCCTCTCTCACACTTTCAGCCTCACAGACACTCACACAAACACTGACTCACAACATATTACACGCTTTACTAGCCTTGAAATCCGACATATCTCTTTCTGCTCATTCGCACTCCGACCCCCAAAATACAAACCCTGCTAAGTTTGGGTCAACGGTCAAACCAAAAATTGTGATGTACCTACATGTTTGTAAAATTACTGTCTGTCATCTCTTTTCTTTTGCCAATGAAAGCTTTTTTTTTTGGAGGTATTTGTTATTAAATACGGTTGGGTCGTATTAACAGAAAAACATTTTTAAGAGACTGCCCTTAACTGTTTAAATTACTTTGAGCTGCATCTACAGATTTTGAGATTTACGTTTTGAGTCAGCACGAAAATGGACAACTCAATTGAATTACTCAAAACATTTTTTGATGCCCGCGTCGATTTTGTTTCTTATACCTATGAATCAAAAATATCTATCAGAGTAATCGAGTTTAGAGTACTAGAAATGTAAAACTTCTAACAACAATTCGTATTCGAATGCTATGTAGGACACAAGAAAGTTTGAATCTGTAGTTTTCTCAAAATTGCCGCGTGAGCTTTTGATGCCCCTTTGCACAAGGGTATAGATGAGGTATCCATAGACAAATAACTAAACCGTATTGCTATTAGTCCATTTCTCCCCATAGACAACTTCCCATACAATCGCTGTCTCCTTCCTAACTGCGTTGCTTATCAATCAAGGTTCATAAATAAATTGCGATAACTTTTAATAATTATTTTTATCCTTTCATGAATTTCCCATATTCTGAATCCAATGTTATTATGACGTTCTGTCCCCTGAAGCAAATTAAATCTTAATGAAATATTTTAAGGCGTGGCCTAGGTGACTCTCTGATTAATTTTCTCTCTAGAAAGACCAGGCTATCAATAAACCAAAAATTGGGACAAGTAGGTTTGATTTAATAAATCATGTGGCGACAAGATCAAATGAGATTTTGCCTCCACGTTATCACCAAAAAAAAAAACGCTGTAGGTATATCCATGTTTTTGACTCGTAACACAATTTATTTAAAAGGTAGCATACAAACAGGAAGAAACCTTTTACGTAATGTACGTGTGTGTGTCTATACCTATAGGCTAACGGTACAGTACAGGTATAGTAGGCTTCTAAGACGTAATTTTCTCATACAGTGACAGGAAAGAAGACCGGTTTCCCTGGAAAACAAGTTACCTTATCTATAGGAGGACCACAGTCAATAAGATTGAGTTGTTTGTCAAAGCATATGCGTAATTCATGCAAATATAGCACTCCATCTATTGTGTTACATCCGATCATTGGGTTCTTCTTAGTTTTAGCTTTCACTGCATCGGTGAATTCTTCAGGAGTAAATTCTTTTGTATCTGAAGGCACTAAGTTAGCGGCACTCAACATGTCCGCCAATGAATATTTCTTGTTCCATTCGATGCCCTGGTTGAAGTATTTGAACTCAGAGTTTAAAGGCTCAAGGTCTATGGCGCAGGTCCCATGTTTCAGCCATTCATGTTCCCAGAATTCATAAGGATCGCGTTCTGAAATTAAAGTTACTAACGTCAATAGCAAAGGGGTAACTGCGTAACACACTTATAGTAGGAATGACTTTCATTTTGACAGTTTAACAACATTCATTGCGTTATTTACGTTGTTGAGCAGACAGATTTTTCGAACATATACAGGGTGTGTCGTAATTAATGGATAACCTCTTAAGGGGTCATTGTACTTATCAATTTGAACAACTATTACTATGGGACCAAACCTCAAATCGCGAAAAAGAATCTGCTGTTTCTTACATTTTGATGAGTTATGCGAACATAAATGTAGGGAACAGCTGATTTTTTTTTCACGATTTCAGTTTTGGTCCCGTAGTAAAAGTTGTTCATAATGATGAGTACAATTAGCCCATAAGAGGTTATCCATTTATTACGACACACCCTGTATATGAAGTAAAGGATTGACAATATCTTTCAAAATGATTCTGATTGTGATTGATAGTGTGTTACGCAATTGAGAAGCAGGTCCTCGTCACGATTTGACATGGATAACGCCTTTATGTGCGAACAGTAACAGTAGTTCTCGTAGTTCAAACTTCAAATGTTATCGTGGTATTGACCGTGCATAGTACTAATGTATAGGCACTGAATTATGCGACTACGTTCCGCAAAATGACTGAAAAATGAATTACCAAATTATTAAAAAAGTTACCTTTGTAGATTGCGGTCCATGCCTGTTCTAAGTCGCCTTCAATAGATTTTATGTCTTCTGGATCAAACGCCCATGACATATTGCAATAAGTATAATTTGCACCGTATTCCCTTGGCCAAATCCCATGTATAGTCCACCGGGTTTTTTCATTAGGATAACGGCATTCTTTTACATTTTCTTCGTTCACCCACCACTTGCAAACTGACACCGGCCAATCTTGTGCAAAGATAAGAATGTCAAATTTATCGTCAGATTCACTGATTTCTGCATCTGCGATTTCGTACTGATGCGCATAATGTAAGCTGAAAATAAGTAACGGGTTTTCAATTAAGTATTAGATTTTTAGAGGTACTTACTGATCACGTAACTAGTAATAATATAATAATATCCTTGGACATTTCACACAACGCCATTTAGTCCCAAGCTAAGCAACCTAATGCTTGTGTTATGGTAACGAGATGGCTGATAAACTACTTATGCTCGTATATTTTTTTTTTTTGTAAATACATACATATCATAGATAAAACACCCAGACCCGGAACAAATACTTGTAGGTCGTACAAATATTTGTTCCGTGCGGGAATCGAACCCGCGACATGCTGCGCAGCAGTCAATCGCTCAACCACTGCGCCAACCGTGTCGTCGAGTCGAGTACGCAGTTTACCTTATTATTATGCAGAATATTACGGCTGATAATTTAATTTTACACATTTTAATTTTTCTGACAACTTGGTGTTACCGCTGTCCGAGAAAGAGTAAACTTTCAATTGTTTCGAGACATTAATTATTTAAATATGATTCATCTGTACCTAGGTAGGTTAATACAAAATTATTAAAATAATCTGCACATAACACACTACTATCAACAGAAATTTATTCGACATACCTATTGGTGGAATGTGAACATTATTGAAATGTCATCATTAAGTATTAGTTGTTAACTGCCTCAATGGGTTAGCAAGCTAGTGGTTAAGTGGATAATCACAGCTTAAGAGTAAACTAGTCGCGAGCTCGAACTCACTGGTGGTCATGGCCAAAAAGCACGCTGTCTCACCTGGCTTCATGTCTGACAAAGCTAGTAGCAGTGATGAGAAGTTAGACGCTAGTCTATACGCACAACGTCTAGTTCTCACGCACAAAAACACCGTCCGGAAATGACAGGCGCGTAAAAAAAAAAAACGGAAAGTGCTTTGGAAAATCGAGTTTAATGAAAAAACCACTGCGTAAAATAATTATAAATAAAGTTTATTGAACTCTTCGATAACTTAGCTTTGTCGGTACGGACTTGGTTTTGAAGATTTTATAGTTCTTTTATTACTTATTTACACCCAAAGTTACTTTTCTGTTCGTTTCGTAAATAATAATAAGTCAAAAGATATCACGTTTAACTTTGCATGCACAATGTCAAACAGTGGAGTGTCAACTCTCCCGAAATTTGTATGGAAAAAATATCGACTAGTGGCATCTTAAGCTAGCAACAAATAAAGTTGTTATTTTTTCTCTGTCGAATCATCAGTAGCAGCCCAGTGCTAGGGAGCTGGTGGTGTAACACCCTCGTGCTTCGGAGACCACGTGAAGCCGTCAGTCCTGCGCATAATTTTTACTCACCGGCGTGTAAGATTGGCGTCCCGTCGTGAAAACGGACATCACTCTCTTAAGTGATGAGCGTTTTTACTAATACTAGAAGGTTGAAAACACAACTGTTCGGTTTTTATTTAGGCATTTCATGTGCGTCGAATAGTGTTAGTGAAAACAGGCATAAGAGAAGAAAGGAGAGTACCTACTTATAGAAAAAGCCAATTATTTTTAAAAGAGTACTTAACGGTGGAGTTTGTTGCCGGCTTTTCTCCATAGGAAACGACCAATTGGAACCGTGCACGCAGCTTCTGACATTTAATAAGTGACCATGTAGGTTTATGTGAAATAAAATATTTTTATTGATTGATTGAGATCAAAACTCCAATCCAAGTAAGAAAGTTCAAAGCTTTCAATCATTCGTACAGTTGAGGGGCGACAAATCGAACCGTGTGGCGGCAAAAACTTTCCCTTGTTTTATATAGTTTTATACAATAAGGTTTTGCCGCCACATTTACACCAGAAAAATAAATAATAATGTAATATTATAACATGGGCTGTCAAGTATGTTGCATACATACTTATTATTGCGAAGTTAGTGCAATCAACTGCACGTCTAACTAAAGACTTAGTGTACAACAAACGAGTTCTCTAAATCAGAAATATCACAAAGAAATGGTTCGTTGTTTTTCCTAATTAACATAAATGATTAACACGCTACTCTCACTTTTGTTTTCTATTTCTCATTTACTTTATGACTAACATACCATTAAATACTACTAACACCTACTGTGGACCAAAAAGTTGTATTTTTTTGATAAATTTATTTAAGTGGTTTTATTAAACGAAATAATTAGATATTACAGATTGCACCGCATTGTGTGTAACAGTGTAATTGCTAAAATGTAGACTGCATTGCTTATCAATCAGCCCTCATAAAAGAAGAATTGCTTACAATAAAGATTTATTTTAACTACTTTTATGAATCATCCATATTCTGAGTCAAATGTTGTTGTCTTTCTGTCCCATATTCGTATCTAATATGAAAATATTTCCTTTTTTTATTTTATTATAGTACGGAGTTACTTAGATCAGCATCTACGTTATCACTAGAAAAAATGCAGTATATCCATTTTTTTGACATGATTATTATACTTACATTTTTTATTACAAAAGGAAGTAGGAAATAAAGTGTTTTCGTTGTGGCTGCAAAACTTAACTATTGTACTTTTGACATAATTTTATTTAGGTACTACCATACAGAGAAGAAGTCATTAATGTCTGGTCCTTATCAGGTACACACGGCGACACATCTAGTTTATATAGCTACACACACACATACTATATAGCTATATACATCTAGTTTATATAGCTACATTTCCAGTTTTAGCTGACGTCGCATTAAATTGACTTTTCGTACAATGAGAAGTCAACTTATACTGGAAATGTATAGCTTGATATGGCGTCGTGCCTACCTATATCGAAAATTGCAGTTTGCTTCTAAGGCGTTATGTATCATGCATTAGCAGGAAATACCACCGCTTTAGAAGATGGACAGAACTCATCGAGTGCAGGTTCACAGTCAATTAGATTGAATTGTTTATCAAAGCATATGCGCAATTCCTGCAAGTATAGTACTCCATTTAGTAAGTAACATCTGATCATTGGGTTCTTCTTAGTTTTAGCTTTCACTGCATCTGTGAATTCCTTAAGAGTAAATTCTTTTGTGTCTGAAGGCAATAAGTTAGCGGCAGCCAACATGTCCGCCAACGAATATTTCTTGTTCCATTCGATGCCTTTACTGAAATATTTGAACTCAGAGTTTAAAGGTTCAAGTTCTGTGGCACAGGTCCCATGTTTCTTCCATTCATGTCTCCAGAATTCGTAAGGATCGTCTTCTGAAATTAAAGTTACTAACTTCAACAGGAGGTCCTGGTTACGATTTGACATGCATTAACGCCTCTGTGTGCGAGCAGTAACAGTGGTTTTCGTAGTTCAAGTATTACCACTGACTGACTATGATTTAGTACATTACGATACCATTATTGCACGGCGTGAAATTTGCACCCAAGCGTAGCGAAGATGCTAAACCACACGTATCGTATACTATTTTATAGCTTGTGTGACCTAAACCTGCACCTTTTCTGCTTAAAAATGGACTACATAAGTTACAGAAAAGCGTGATTTACGACTAATTGCGGATGTAGGTCACACAGAGTTAAAAATAATTTTGCTACAAGTTATTGATGAAATGAACGAGTACGTTATTGGTCGCAGGTTTTGTGACGCAATATGGGGCAGGCTTAATGTCCGGCTCTTAGTCACAAATTAGTGCATATAAAAATAATCAACTGACAGTGAAAAGAGTTGAATATTTTACCTTTGTAGACTGCGGTCCATGCCTGTTCCAAGTCGCTCTCTATCGGTTTTATCTCTTCTGGATCAAAAGCCCATGAGTTATTACAATAATTATTTTCCCTTGACCAAATCCCATGCACAGTCCAGCGGTTCTTTTCATTAGGATAACCACATTCGCTTTCATTATAATAATACAGCCAGCACTTGCAAACTGTCACTGGCCATCGTTGGGTGAAAATGAGAATGTCTGAATTATTCTCTGGTTCTCTGATTTCGACATCTGGTATTTCATACTGATAAGCGTGGTGTAAGCTGAAAATAAGTGACGGGTTTTCAATTATTAGGTATGTAGGTACTTACTGGTCACGTAACTAGTATCGTGTCTTACCTTATTAATAGGCAAAATATTACCGCTGGTAATCTTATTTTATACATTTTCATTTTTATGGCAACTTGGTGCTCCCACTGTCCGAGAAAAAGTTTACTTTCAATTGCTTCGAAATATATTAAAATATGATAGTTTGAGGAAATTATTAAAATAATCTGCTTAGAACACACCTACTTACTGCCAACAGAAAGGTATTGTGGCATGTCGAGCGTACAACATGTCGATGGTTAAGAGGAAATAGGGTATAAGTGACAAAAAATGAAATGTTCAGGAGAGCCGTTCAAAGTTTTAAATTTTAGAAAAACTGACGTATTTCTGTCATATATGTTTTTTTTTGCTAGGACATAACGCCAAAAAAGTCATCGTAGAGCCATGGGAGTAAGCGCATTCGAAAGAGCGGAAAATTTTACGTAGGATGGCATATATAACTCATTTTTGACCCAAATGTCGCTTATGCGCCCTACTTCCTTTTTACCGTCGATGTGGTACCGATAACAATAAAATTTCTATTGTGTCTGCTAATAAGACGCGCGACGGTTTAATGGACTGTGAAAAATTATTGGAATTTTATCAATATTATTCGTTAACTGCCCCTTTGGTTTAGCTAACTAGTCTAGTGGTTAAGTGGAAAGCTTATCGGCTGTGGGTGAGAGGTCCCGGGTTTCAATCTCAGCTCAAGCTATCAACTAATTAAGTTATTGGGGTTTGCATTTTATAATAATACATGTATGAGTCAAAAACATCAATATACCTAGAGCGCTTTGTTGTCATAACGTGTGGAGACAAAATCTTATTTGACTTTGCCACCACATTTATTTAGTCCTACTTTGACTATACACCGTGTTCTTCACGTTATGCATAAACTTTGTTAAACGCTTCTACAACTTTTACAAATTAAATCTAGCAAAAAAGGCTTCGTTACAGAGATATTTGTAATTTAAGGTGAAAGCGCCAGGGTAGCCCGCGAAACATTTTTTTTTTTCGTTTTTTGCAATTTGCTGGCCAGTAATAAGTTTTATGTTGATTAAAATATGATTCGCGGTCGCAACAAATATGTAATTACAGAATTATAATCATTAAAGTCATCAACACAACTCTCTAAGACCAAGTAATCCTACCGAATGACTATTTCATGAAATCTTGACATTTTAGGATTACACTAACATATCAAGTTGTGTTACTAACTAGTAATGATTTTAATTCTGTAAATACATATTTGTTACGGCCGCGAATCATATTTTAATCAACGTACAACTTAATACTGACCAGCAAATTCCAAAAAACGTAAGAAAATTTGAATTTCGCGGGTAATGAAATTTAATTGAGCTATGCAGTAAGAAAGGGTCTTAATTTAGTTTTGACAAGTTTCAGCCCGCAAAATCTTATTAATGAAAATACGTCGTTGCCAATTCAGGTAAAGAGGCATGCATATAGAGTGATTTACGTCAAGGTATTTACACTTGAGAGCAATAAAATCGCACAGCCTTTGTAATTTGGTTTATTACCGATGTTTTTCTTAAATCTAAAGATATTGAGTACAAATCATTAGGCAAAATTAAAGAATACTAGCATAGCTTTTAAAAAAAAAACACAAAATTAAAATCATTGACCTTCACGTAACTTACAGAAACCAGCCGTACACTAAATTAGCCAAATTCACCCGTTAGCATTGTTACTACTTGCACCCCTTACCCGCAGGTATAAAACGGTCGGTTTTTTTGGATTTTTTATCAACCCCGATAAGATTTAGGCGGTCATCTTCTCGAAACCGCGTAACCTCCCCCCCCCCACTCCCGAGCCCGATCTCTATGTACGGCAAGCCGATCCCCTGGGGAAAGCGAGCCAAATACTTAGGTGTCATCCTAGACCACAACCTCACCTTCAACGAGCACATAAAGGCGGCGCGTTCGCGCGCCTCTTTCGCTCTCGGTAGGCTCCACTCCCTGATAACTGCCCGCAGCAAATTGTCACTCAAGTGCAAATTGCGCCTCTACACCGCGGTCATTCATCCCATCATGACTTATGCTTGCGTAGTCTTCGCACACGCCAAGCCGCGACATCTGCATAAAATGCAAACCCTCCAAAACCGTTTCTTCCGAAAGGTCACGGGAGCCCCCTTCTATGTCCGAAATGTGAATCTACATATAGATCTCAAAATCCCCACCATCCAGCAGTTCATGAAACGCCTCTCCAAGCGCTTCTTTGACTCTGCCATTGAGCACCCCAATCCCCTGATTGCGGCGGCCTCCCGATACACTCCCTCCCGCATAAGTAGGATTCGCCGACCAAGGCATCCTCTCACTATCCCCGACGACGCCACTACCCTCCTCCAGGAAAGCAGTAAGGCCACAAGTACTGTCAGACGACAGTACAAGCCCCGACATCCGTCCTTCCGTCCTCGCCGTCGAGGCCCGTCGCGACGCCCCGCACCATCACCGTGCCCGCCCCGACACTCGCTCGAGCCAGCCCGCGCAGCTGAGCCTGTAATTTTAAATTCGCCCCTAAATAATAATACCGATCCAGCCTGTCCCTTGCTGTCCTCTTCCAGCGACGCCCTGAGCCGAGGTCCGAACCCCGTGGGGGGGTTCTTATTTGAAAATCTATCATATTCGGGTTCTTGAAAGTTTGAAACATAAACAATGACGTGATGCGCGGATGCGCGATATGAACTAATACGTACCTTTTTTTTTTTTTTTAATGGTAAGTACCTAAGAAACAAACAAACACTATTGGAATGAGAAAGTTGGATAAGAAAGAATTCAAAACAAAAGAAGAACTAGCTGGGGATCGAGGAGGGGGAACTCAGGGGATCAGACCGGAATGAATCTAATCAATATACTCTTTGTTTCTCTTAAATAGTTTTAGCTTATGTTTTACTTTTAGCCATGGCGATTTAACGAGGCCCCAGCAAGGACCCCAAGGCCGAATAAAAGCTGACCGACTGTGGCAGGAACTGGGGGAGTTACTTAACTCCCTTGGTGGAGGAGTAATAAAGCCATTGGACAAATGGAAAAATGGAAGGCCTAGCCAAATTATAAACGTTTCCTATTCAATAAAACCATCAGGCTTCTGGTGACAATGCGATAAATAGGAAAGTACTTAATTAGACAATTTTATAAGTTTCTATTTATATCTAAAAAACTATACATACTCAAGCCTCTCGCCTAAGCCACACTTCTTCATATTAGCGCACCACAACATATTTAAAGTATGCATTTTATAAGCTAAATGTAAAAATAGTCCAAAAATAAGGTCAATAAACAAAACACTACTCGGTCATAACACAGCTGTATCTTATTATGATCTTATTAGACGCTAGACGTCATTTTTTATCGTTAACTCAAGGGTCTCGGCGATCGCTTAGCTTTCGTTCAAAAACATCGACAGCGTTTCGTTAGCGCTTGTCAAAACATTTTGAACGAGTATACTTGTCTACGAAGTTTCTATTCGTTTGTTCTGACCACATGATGTCATTCATATACATTTGATTAGTTTTCTAATAGCGTTGTCGATTGTAGATTGTCAACTTGGCTAAGCCTACTGATTTTCGTCAAAACATCGTTCGGATTTTACAAGTGTGCCATGTAAATGAATTTCAATAACAAAACTAATCAAAAGCGCAAGACACAATGCCATTTATTACCGAAGAGCGATCGATTGGCATCAGAAAAAGCTTTCCGTAAATTGCCAATTTTCTTACTGACTCAAAATCTGTAGGTCAAAATAAAAAAAAAGTAAGTACAGTCTTTTTCTTTTACTACGATCCTTAAGCCTGTATGTTATAAAAGTGTATTTTGTACATCCTGGTCAGATCTTGATGCTTCTTTACACAAGGGTATCTATATAGGGTGTTTTGATATTTGTATATGGATATCTCATATAGATGAGGTATATCAAAACCACACCGTTATTGGTCCTTAAACCACTTTCGCCCAGTCTTCTTTAGAATTCACTATCACGATATTATTATTAGATATTTTCCACAGTGTAGCTCTCATCAAAACGATCTGGTTGAGTTTTTAGATCAAGTGTCACAGTGTATCACGAGTTATCCGAACGATCACTTTCTGTTAACAGGTGACTTTAACGTTAGGAATGCTCAGTGGTCATCTGCAGGACTGGGAGCTCGTGCTATACTGGGAGTTGATTGTACTGATGGCCTAGTTAATGCTTTGTTGGGATTTTTATCTTTTAGTAACCTTGGACAATATAATGTAGTATCAAATAAAAATGATAGGCAGTTGGACCTTGTGTTTAGCAGCTGTGACTGTATAGTAATTAATTCTAAGTTTCCTTTAGTGCAAGAGGATGACCACCACCCTGCCCTTGATATTTCTTTGGTTGACTTATTTCCTGAAACCCTTCGTTCTCCAAGAGGTACAACCTACTATTTCTTCCGTGGTGCAAATTATGATGAAATCAATATTGCTTTGTCTCAGTTGGATTGGCATGGTATATTGGATTGCGTTCATGATATTAACGAGTCCGTAACAACGTTCCATAATATTATTGATAAAATAGTCAGAGAAATGGTTCCTGTAAAAAAAGTTGTTGATCACAATAGGTACCCTATATGGTATTCTCCGGCACTGATAAAAATCATCAAAGAGAAAACTAAGTATCATACAAAATGGAAGCGTTACGTCAATTATAGTGATTATTGTACCTTTGCCCTTCTGAGAGACAGGGCAAAAAGGGTCAGTATGGAATGTTATGAATCATTTATTGCAAGGTCAGAAGACAATATTAAAAACAATTGTAAATACTTTTGGACCTATGTAAAATCTAAAAAGTCGTCAAATACTCTGCCAGATAATTTGTTCTTAGGAAATGTAACCTCCTTCGATGGTAAGGAGATTAGTGACCTTTTTAATGCACACTTTCACTCAGTTTTCGAAAAACATAATGACGTGTCTGTGTCGTCATCTTCTTCGTCTGACGACTATTCTAATGCTTTAAATCTTAGTAATGTATATATTCCATTCAATACCATTGTTAAGTCTATCAAATCTCTCGATGTAAACAAGGGCAGTGGCCCTGATGGAATTCCACCACTGTTTCTGCAGAAATGTTGCGAAAATATTGCACTTCCCTTATATCTACTATTTAACTCCTCATTGCGATCTGGTACTATGCCTTTGGCTTGGAAACGTTCTTACGTTGTACCTATATTTAAGAATGGCGACAAGCATGACATTACAAATTACCGGCCCATTTCTAAGTTGAGTGTTATACCTAAACTCTTTGAGCGAATCGTCTGTGACTTAATAACGCCCTTATTAAAACCACTTATAATACCAGAGCAACATGGATTTGTTTCTAAAAAATCAACTGAAACAAATCTCTGCGAATATATTGACTACATAGCCACGGCCATGGATAATGGTCACCAGGTAGATGTCGTGTATACCGATTACTCAAAAGCATTTGATAAAATTTCTCATAATCTGTTAATTAAAAAACTTGAGTATATCGGTATACATGGCGATCTGCTTCGATGGCTGGAATCTTATTTAAGGGAACGCAGTCAAGCAGTTACGGTCAAAGGGCACTGCTCATCCTTTATGCCTGTTACGTCTGGCGTGCCCCAGGGCTCGCACCTCGGACCTCTATTATTTAATTTATACATAAATGACGTACTCAATATATTTAAACATTCTAAATTTATTCTTTATGCAGATGATAAGAAAATTTATAAAACTATTACTAAACCAGAAGATTGCTTAGAACTACAAATTGATATTAATAACCTGTGTGATTACTGCAAAAAAAATTGTCTGTTCCTTAACGTAAATAAATGCAATATTATAACATTTTCAAGAAAGACGAACGCGATAAAATATAACTATAAGATCAATAATGATCATATTAATAGAGTGACCGTGGTGCGGGACCTTGGGGTCCAACTTGATAGTAAACTTATCTTTGACTCGCAAATTACCACTATGACCAACAAGGCATTTCGCATGTTGGGATTCGTACTAAGAGTTGGTGGGGATTTCAAACATAGGTCAACATTGATACTTCTTTATAAGACACTTGTAAGGTCGATTCTTGAATATGCTTCGGCGGCGTGGAATCCGCAGTATGCAGTTTATATTGAACAAATCCAAAAATTGCAAAATAAATTTACAAAACATTTGAATTGGCGATTTAACTTTGGAACTGATCATACACCTATGCTTCAGAAATTGGAGGAACGTCGTGCGGAGCGAGATCTAGTTTATCTATATAAAATTATTAGAGGCCAATTGGACTCGCCTTATCTTCTCAGCAAGGTAAATTTTGGATGTCCACGCTTAAATGCACGCAAAAGAACTCTCTTCCAAATTGGTTTCTCCCGAACCAATTATGGCAAGAACACTTTTATTAAAAGAGCATGTCGTCTGTACAACGACACAATCTCATTAAAGGTAAACCAAGATTTAGATATTTTTCACCTCTCTCTACCCAAATTCAAATTTTGCATTAGAAATATTTTGGCATCGAAATTTTAATAATGATATATGTAATATAACATTAAATTGTAATTCTGTAACCTTTAACGGTGTGAACTTTGGTTGTTGTTACATTTAGGGAAAAAATTCTGTGTATAGTAATCTGTGGAAACTGTTTCTGGATTGTGCTGAACTATTTGTATAAATATGTTTGTTATTGCATCTGTTTGTTTCCCAAACAAAATAAAATAAAATAAAATAAAAATAAAAATACCTATCTACACAATGCAGTATTTTCTATAAGTAATAACTATTTCGCTTATTCAGTAATGTCTAATGTTTCTTTGTGTTGTTATAGTAAGGGTTATGCAAATGTTTTAAATTGTAATCTACTGTTGAAGCTTATAAAATGACTCAAAAAATAACTATTTCTTGAACCGTAAAAGAAAAAATAAAATGTGTAGTATAAGATTGTCACTTACAATGCTCTGTTTAAGGTAAGTTGTGCAAACACCATTACCACTTTTTTTTTTAGTTGTTTTGATCTGCAGGTAGAACTACTAATAAGTACAAAAGTAGTCAGTTAATGTGATTACTTAGGAGGAATGAAAAGAAATAGGGACTAAAGCATACAATGGCGGTGGGGACATCGACACGCAAACTGTAACCATGAATTCAGTACATTATTATTTGGACACTTCACGGACCTTATACGTCAGGCCGAAACTCGAAATCTCGAATCACTCCATCCCGAATGAACGCTATCCCGAATCACTCTATACCGAATGAACGCTATCCCGAATCAATCCATCCCGAATGAACGCTATCCCGAATCACTTTATCCCGAATGAACGCTATCTCGAATCACGCTATCCCGAATAAACGCTATCCCGAATTACGTTAGTCCGAAATAACGTTACCTCCAACGAACGCTACCCCTAAAACGTAGAAATTTTTCGTTGTTAAAAAAATTCGGTTTTTTCATACAAAAGTGCGATACCTACCTATGCGGTCAAATTGGAACAGTTAATAATATACGTTTTTTAATAACCGACAAAACAAATCGCACAGAGTTTTCAGAATCATGTACCTACTAAATCCATGGTAACTGGTAGAGCGTCGACGTCCCTGCTACCCTGAACGGAGTAAGTACCCATAGATAGAATAAGATTACCCTTTTGAAACAAAGCTTAAGACTATAACACTAGACTTGACTAGTCAGCTTGAGTCCCGCAAAGCCGAACACACCGGTGTACATCTCCCGCCTACACTGCACGACTAAGGCGGAGGACATCGCTGATTACGTGCGCCAGAAGACGAGGTACACGCCGAGGGTGCTGTTACTGTAGTCGTACCGCAACGTCAACTTCAAGACGTTCGTGGTGCGCGTGCCGAATTTTTATCTGCCCGTTGTCATGGATGAAGACTTCTGGCCGCAGGATGTGGTTTTCCGTCGCTTCATCGGACAAGTACCACAGAGCAGCACAAGAAGAAGCTAGTGAAGAAACATACATATTTTTAATATAGAATAGTCCTTCCTATTCTATATTAAAAATATGTATGTTTAGGTTAAGGTATTTATCAATGGGCCTGCGTCGCCTGAAATAAATGAATAATAATAATAAGGGTATAGTTAGCGAAGTGACTCATTCTTACTGCTGGGACTAAAGCCTCATCTTAGTGAGAGAGAGTAGAGTAGAACGTAATAAGACACCGGGAGAGCCCAATGCAAGTCTCAGGACAATTTGAAAAAAAAAAACCGGTACCAGACCAACTTACCTACCTATGTTTGAAAATTTGTTATTTACTTTCAGCTTACATCACTCTTATCAGTACCAAATCGCAGATCTTGAAATCAGTGAACCTGATAATCATTTTGACATAATAATGTTTACCCAAAAATGGCCGGTATCATTTATTGTAAGTACTGGAAGAAAGTTCATCCAGGAGGTGAATGTGTTTTCCCTAATAAAAAGAACCGGTGGACTGTAGACGGGATTTGGCCATGGAGACACGGAGATAATTTTCCTGACTATTGTAACAATTCATGGCCTTTTTATCCAGAACAGATTAGATCTATTGAAGACGACCTTCAGGAGGCATGGACCAATATCTTTAAAGGTGATTAGATATTTTTTTGTCAAGATTCACTTTCATGTTTAGGGTTCCTGTATTCACTTAAACACTGTAATAAACTTTCATTTCAGAACAAGAGCGCTACAAATTTTGGGACCATGAATGGAGTAGACATGCCACTTGCGCCGCAGTCCTTGAACCTTTCAACACTCAGCTCAAATTCTTCAGCAAAGGCGTCGAATGGAACCAGAAATATTCGTTGTCGGACATGCTCGCCACCGCTAACCTTTTCCCTGACGATACTAAAGAATTTGATCCTGAGGAATTCGTGAAAGCTGTGAAAGCTAAAACTAAGAAGGACCCAATGGTTCTATGTCACGATCTAGCCGAAAATGGAGTGCCATTCATATGGGAACTACGCATATGTTTCGATAAACAATTTAATCTTATTGACTGTAATCCTGTAGTATCGAGGAATTGTTACGGTAGTAAAATATTTTTTCCCGCAAATGCATGATTTACAATTTCAGATAAAAATGCTTTTAATTTGCATACTATATTTTTTGAGTCAATTTAAATTATTGTGATGACTAATTATCTATTATTTATTGTAATACCTAATTAATATTTTAAGCCTGCCTGCTACATCCTGTATTTGTTTTTGTTTTATGGCCAGAGCGTGCATCTTTGTCAAGAAAGTTTTAGCCGCCACATGATTCTATTCGTTGGCCCACCTTATGTTAACTAGTCTGACTTTATAACTTTTGAATTATATTCGAGCTTACGTTTTTATTGTGCGCAAATTATAGACACATGAGGGTTCACAACCGGTACCTATTACACTCGCGAGATTTTATTTATGAATGCGTTGCGTTTACGTATGCCTAAGTTAAAATTAGCATCTCAAAATTCTCAAACTATCTCGTTGGTATAATGGTCGCAAGCGCTACTATTGAATATGAGGTCCTGGGTTCGATTCCTGAGTCGGGTAAATGTTATTGGGGTTTTTCAATCTGAAATTTCTCAGGAGCAGCCCGGTGTCTGGATTTGTGACCAGTAGACGTAATTGGGAAAAATATGGGTGTACTAAAGAGGGTCAAGTTAAATTAGCTAGCGAAACTCTGCAGACGTGATGGATTTTGAGGGGTCAACGACCGCTGGTAGTTTTTAATTTGACCTTGTATATAATACTGTCACGAGCATAAGTATGAAACACTTGGCATTATTCAAAGACAATTTTCTCCTTTACTTTTTAATGAAATTTTATATAATTACGAACATGGTATTTTCGAACCCACAGGTTTATATAAAGTATCGTATTTTAACCTTGCATTAGTAATTTCACGAAAAAATCGCAATTGAAAGTTGCCAAGTGTTGACATAACCTTTCGGAGAATACAGGCGTTACGAGTATGCTAGTGGAACGTTTGGAAGGCCAGGTAAATATTTTATGAATAAAAAGGGAGTAATTATGTGACAGACAATCATTGCACAATAGATAATAATTTTAACAAAGTGACCATTGTTGAACGCACGAATACACTAGCTATAAATAAACAGTATAAGCTGACTTCTGATTGTACTAAAAACCTATACAATGCGAGGTCAGCTAAAACTGGAAATGTATAGCTTGATGTGTCGCCGTGGTTACCTTGAACAAAAACTCAAGACATTGGAAGTAATCTTCCTTATATCGTAGGACAGCTCAGTGGTGTCAGGAATTAAAATGTATAGAACAAGTTTATCAATTACTATACTTTACCTAAGGTAAGTTACACGTAGATAGGTACATAGGGGGGTGGGTATATTAGGTATACGTATATAATACTTATTATGAAAATCTCCATGTTTGGTGGTGAAAGTTGAACAAGAAAAACTTTTGCAATTTAAAGCTAGGGCTCAGTTAATGTAGTGTTTCCAGAGCTTGGCTTTTTTGCTAGGTGTCGAGAGTTCATTTACTGCTAAATAAGTCAGCACCTTCATGTTACTGTCCTGTCATGCACCAACAAGCATGTGTGCATGAAAGTCTTGACAATAGGATTTATAGGATATCCCTGGATAGCAACGTAGGTCATCGTATCAGGGTTTTGTTACTACATTTTCTCTTTATGTCATAAAATAGAAACGTAATAGAAAACTTCAAAAAATTGTGAAGTAAATATATTGGTTTTAATTTTCAGTCTGCATCACGTCCATCAAATCGCAGCTGATGTAGAAACCAATAATCCTGACAATCACTTCGACATTCTTGTTTTTTCCCAAGAATGGCCGGTAACAATTTGTAAGTACTGGATTGACGAAACTGGAGGCCAATGTGTTTATCCTAAACAAAAGAACCGATGGACTGTACACGGAATTTGGCCAAGACAAGTGGGAGTGAATTATACAGAATATTGCAACAGCTCTTGGACTTTTGATCCAGAACAGATTAAATCTCTAGAGGGCGACTTAGAGCAGGCATGGTCCAACATCTACAAAGGTAATTTATTTTAAGTCACTATTTCACTTCATTTCAAACATGTTTTTTTTTTTGATGTTCACCGATTTCTCCGTCAATTATAGACCTAGTTAAAAAAAAATGTTTTTGTTTGAAAGGGTATAACTACTCCCGAGGTGGTCCCATTGTCAGCAAGTTGGAATCTGAGAGAGGATAGAGGAAATCGAGGGAAACCCTCAAATTTTATAAGCAAACCTATAGCGATTTGGATATTTTTTAGAGTAACTTGAGCATTTGCTCTCGGAAATCATCATTTGGTAAAGTGGAGCTGATGATGAAGACCACAGACGGCCATCGGAACCGCAATCAAAAATATTTCACGGGTTGCGATTCGATTACCTTAATATGGTTGCTAAGCAATTTATGCTCGTCACAATGCGTATGGTGAGTGGTCCCACTCACAAATAAAACACTACAAAGTGATAAATAACTTTAATTTCGGAAGTCGGTGTCAATAATCGAAAATGCAGAACCACGGACACCGACTTCCGACATTAAGTTATTTATCACTTTGTAGTGCTTTTTTTGGTAGTCTTTTTTTTTTTGTAAAAAAAATTTATTAAGTGACCTCACAGCTGAACACTGTCTCGGTTATCGTAGTTTAGGAGGCAGGGCTCACAAAATCTGTATACAGACTTCTGCAGCGTAGTTAGTATCTTGTTAATCAGTGTATACTAATGTATGTTTCTTTGTGACAATAAACTATTATTAAATAGTATGGTGCATTTGGCACAACTATTCCATTTATTTAGCCATTTAATAGAGGGACCATTTTTTCCCCTGTCAATTGAATATTTTAAGAAGTTACTGTCATGTACCTTTGATTTCAGAAAACGACCCCTATAATTTCTGGGAACACGAATGGCTCAAACATGGAACATGTGGCACAGACCTAGAACCTTTAAACTCAGAATTCAAATACTTCAGCAAAGGCATCCAGTGGAACCAGAAACATTCATTATCTGACGTACTTGACGCTGCCAACATATTCCCTGATGATACTAAGGAAATTAATCCTGAGGAATTCGTTAATGCAGTGAAAGCTAAAACCAAAAAAAGCGCAATGATGGGATGTTACTTAATAAATGGAGTGTTATACGTGCAGGAATTGCGCATATGCTTTGATAAACAATTCAATCTAATTGACTGTGAACAACCTGCAGTAGATAAAGATTGTTATTCTTCAAAAGGAGTCATCTATCCTGCTAACGCATAATAGCTGTGGCCTTTTCCAACACCAGATATTTATGTCCTAGGCTATACTTAAGTTTTGAAGAACACTTTTACTTGCTACATTTTTCTTCTACTGTAATAATAAATGTTAGAGCCTAATAGTATGTTATATTGTTTTTTTTCTGGTGATGATGTGGCGGCAAAAATTTATTTACTAAAATGAATTACGTGGCGGACAGCCATGACATAAAATATGTCTCTAACTCCCATAACATTTAAAGGTTTTAAAAATACTTAAATTAAATATTTTGCCATTAAATAGAAGTATGTGACAGACAGTTGAATCATAAAAATGTTAGTTATACAAATAATTTATCAATTGTTTCGAAGTGGCTGTTTTTGTGACATAAAAAAAACACTCAAAACATAAATATTCTAGGTTGTTTTTCTTGAATCGTAAAACAGCAAAGTTGTCTCTGAGAGTAAAATGTTTGGAATAGGTTTAACAGTTACAATACTTTTCTTATGGTGAGTTACAAAAGGTACCTACTACTTATTATTAGATTAGACTTAGGGTTCCGTTGGCAAACATCTACATCAATCCTTAACAGACAACGCGTAGCCCACAGTCTAAGCCGCGGGGTCTAAAAGCACGAAATTTTGTAAATAAGTATATGAGTTTCTTACATAACGAAAGTCAGTACCTATTAAGGAATAATTTTTAATTCTCTATAGGAGTTAATAAAGGGTGTGAAAGTATGCATGGAATATAGTTAGTTTTGTTTTGCCAATGGTAAATTCTATCGGGTGCACAGCTTGTGGGGTAAGAAAACCTCTAAGCTAAAACATGTGTTATAAAAAATCGGCACTTCTTTTGTAGTCTACATCACGCCCATCAGTATAAATTAGCAGATGGAGAAAAACGGAATTTGCAAGGAAACCAATAAATAAACATGATAAAGATTTTGATATTCTCGCCTTAACCCAAAGTTGGCCGGTGTCAGACTGGAGTGTAAGGACTGGAAAAAACATAAACATGGAGCCGAATGTGCTTATCCTAAAGAAAAGAACCGGTGGACTTTACACGGGGTTTAGCCAAGGAAATTGGATGGGAATTATACTGAATTTTGCAATAACTCATGAGTTTTTGATCCAAAACAGATTAAACTCATTGACGAGGAGCTAGCTAGAGCAGGCACGCATCCAAAACAGTAAAGGTACTATAACCCTAAGTATTATTCACTTTTCAGACAATATATTTTGTGCTTTGATAAAGAACTAAATGTTATTTATGGACTAAATGGCGTTGTGTGAAAATGTCCAAGGATATTATTATTATTATTATTATTATTATTGTGATCCTGTAGCAGACCAAAATTGTGATGTTTCGAAAGGGATAATTTTTTTCTGCTAATACTTGATAAATTACACCTTAGAATAGTAAGAAGCCTTCTGGTATTTGTAGGGACTAAGATCTGATCATCATCATCATCATCATCATCAGCAGCCTATAGCAGTCCACTGCTGGACATAGGCCTCTCCCATTGCACGCCATTCAACTCGATTTTCGGCAACTCTCATCCAGCTGCTACCAGCCATCCTGCGAAGATCGTCGCTCCACCTAGCCTGAGGGCGTCCCACCTTAAGATCTGATATAAAAAGTATATTTTTTTATATGTTTGAAAACAATTAAGTTTTGTTAACCATTCCCATTTGACCCCTACATAGTACACATTGATACTTTTTTTAAATAAACAGAAATATTTTTTATGTACTTAAAGAATAAACGGTTTAAACCATAAGCTTTGAACCTGCAAAACAATATGTTTTTAATGCTAACAAACCAAGTGACGGTAAAAACATTTAGTTTTTGCCGCCACTTAGTTATGGCCTTAGTTTGGGTGCCAGGAGTTTATTTTTAATTGAAGTGCTTAGCTTTGGGTTCTGAATATGTTCCGGAATCCCTAAAATTTCTTTATTTTGGCATTTTCTTTAACGCGTGGACTATCTACTATAATTATGCCGCGTGTTAGCTGGCAAAACGTCACGTTGCGATTAACTGGTTACGTATTAATTTCTTTCGTAACTAAATCGTAACGTCACGTTACATCTACCTATTTGATTTGCTCCATGAAACCAGCGTAATAAATCGAAAAATATTATATCTCAGAAATCACCAGCCAAGTGCGAATGGGACTCGCGCAATGAGACTTCCGTACTTAAGTATTAAAATTGTAGTTTACCTTCTTTTTATTATTTGTTTTGTTTGTTTTGCCAAAGTACAATATTCTATTTCACGAAGTCCGTTCGGCTTTGATTGTAGTAGTGACGTATCCCGACAAGCGCGCTTGTATGTGTTACACTACACTGAGCGCTCTCGAGGTTACGCACACAAAAACAATGTGCATGTGCACGCTTGACAACATTCATAGCCAAAGGACTTCGTGACATAGAACATCTGTAACAAGTTGGAACACTACAAGTGGGCTGCACTGCACTTTATTGTTTAAAAATGCGTTGCGCTGCGGCCCATTGCGGCTGTAATGTGCGCTTGGCTTTATGGTTCCTCTAGTAGGCCGAAACTAACCTGAGCCGTGTTATGTTCGAGACGGGTGTGCTCCTTACAAATTATGAATTATGGTGAAACGTCTGCATGGTTTTTCAATATAATAAAATTAAAGTAGGCGAATAACCTTCTAACCCATGTGCTAAATAGTCAAGTCTTTGACATTGGTCAGCTGATTCGACACAGGGTCAATGAGACGAACCTAGAAGATGCCTAGAAGCGAAGAAATATGTTTATGATAAAAAAAACCAGTGTGAGCGAGACTCCAGCAGGTTCCGTACCAAAAAAACTATTGTAGTTTACCTTCCTTTTATACTTTTCCATGATAGAAGCCATTGAATTGCCATAGTGCGTAGTGTGTAGTGTGTGTACTGGCATACTGTGGGTAACTGCAGGCTACCCAATTATATACTATTCTGATGAAGGAGACCGACCCGGACGACGTGCCGGAATTCGTGGCGAAGGATCTGCACAAGCTGCCTCCCGTCACGTTCGACCACGTAGATGTCACCAGGCTGCTGAAGGACATTACATTCCTGAAGCAAAGCCAGGCCGAGATGCAGCATAAGCTGGAGGTATCCAGCAACACCATCAGTGATCTACGAGCAGAAGTAGTGCTCTTGCGCAACGCAATTTCTGCAAGTAGGTCACCTAAAGACGACGCCGCAAATGTGAACACGCGTCGCGGGGCACAAAACGCCTCCATCTGCAGTTTCGAGTCGGCGGGCTCGAATGCGTCACCAGCTGCCGAGAATGCGTGCGTTGCAACGCGTGCCGTGGCCGTCCCTGCCTCGACACAGGTGGAGACCACGACGTGTGTAGGTTCGTCGACCCCCAAACGAGCCTACGCAGCAATAGTAGCCGCTAACAAGCCTGCTGAGTCGCAAAACTTGCCGGTAAAACTAGCGGAAAAACCAATAGGGGGTAAACGTAGCCGATCGAAACCCAATAAGGTTTTGGAAAGGCAGGGTCCAGAGAAGGACACGTGCGACAAGGATGGTTTCATCAAGGTGGTGAAGAAGAGGAAGAAGAAGCCTCCTTGTCGGAACCAGTGCGGCACCGCGCTGGCAGGACCCAACATGCTGCTGCGTCCAGCAATCCCGACGACGCAGCTGTACGTGTCCAGACTGCACCACTCCACGAAGGTTGAGGAGGTCGTGGAGTACATGCGTGTTAAGACCAACTGGACTTTGAGGGTCGAGAAGTTGGAGTCGCGTCACAACACGAACTTCAAGTCGTTCGTGGTGCGTGTTCCGACGCATCATCTCGAGAAGTTCCTCAAGGAAGAGTTCTGGCCGAAGGGTGTTGTGTACCGCCGGTTTCGTGGCCGGCTACATGACACCAGTCAGCGAAACACGACGCAGTCACTTCGTGTATGTTAGTGTTAGTTTTTTTTTTAGTATAATGTTGTATGTATTTATAGTATTTTTTAAGTTACTTATATTAATATTGTATTGTATGTGTTTATATGGGCCTTGATGCCTGAAATAAATGGATAGATAAATAAAAAAAAAAAAATATACCTACGGTTAAAAATATATAGCCCAGGCAGACAGAAAGACGGCGTAGGCAGCGTAGCGACGGCTTAGTTTTAGGGTCCCCTTGGTCCTTCGGGTACTATTCGCTAAAAGATGAACTTCTGACTTAAAATTTTATAAAAAAAAACCGGCACACAAAATCACAGATAAATGATATAACTACTTACCTACCTGCACCAAAAAATACATTCACAATATGCCAATATATAACTACTGTATTAAGGTCACCCCGTTTAGATGTCAACAATCTCAATCAATAAAATCTTCCATGTATCATTAAGGTA
Organism: Gortyna flavago; assembly: GCA_963669345.1. NCBI lineage: Eukaryota > Metazoa > Arthropoda > Insecta > Lepidoptera > Noctuidae > Gortyna > Gortyna flavago. The sequence goes on from OY770129.1 coordinate 17,691,698, forward strand.
CCCTTTAAAATATACTTATCTACGATGTAGATACCTTGCTATTGATAGTATTGTTGTATTAGTTATGCAGATAATAATTGTTTTGGACTATTGTAGAAGCATTATTAAATTCTCAAAAAAATTTTTGATCATTAGTTCATTCTTGAACCGTAAGAGCACCAAGTTGTCCGAAAATTAAAAATGTTTTTAATAGTGTCAGTAGGTTTACCAGTTTTGATTCTTTGCTTAAGGTAAGTTACGCAAGTATCTTGTTTGAGTATCTATTTTTTTAATTGTCATCTTGATACTTAACATCTTTTGGGGTGGGGTGTGAGACCACAGCAAGTCCCTTAAATATCTTGGTGCCAATCTGGACAGGTTTTTAACATCCAGCCAAATCTGCAAGAATATCAAGCAGAAGATGCACACTCGTACTATTCTCATTCAGCGACTAGTCTCAACCAAGTGAGGTGCTTCGGCTGACGTTATGCCGACTACTAGGCTGGCGCTATATTTTTCTGCGGGTGAATTTGCATGCCGCGTGTGTAGTTGTTCCGCTCATGTAAAGTCACTGGATACAGCTTTGAAAGAAACATTTCAAGCTACCCGAAACTGTCAAATTTTCCCAATCAACTTTGAACCTTATGCTTTAGCGATAAAGTTCAAAATTTATTAAAGAAATTTGACAGATTTTAGTAGGTTAATGTGCTGGCGTCTGTACGATAACATCCATATGCCACAAAGGCTGAAAAGCCGAAACTTTTTTAAAGGCCGTAGCAAGGAAAACCTGTTTAGTTGTAGATTCAAATACGACTCCACCTTGGAATGTCAATGTGGTGCGGTTTCACAAACGATGGGACACTTAATATCATGTCCTGTTGTCTACACGTTACAGGAACGGATAGACACTAGTGATGACTCCAAACACGTAGCCGAATTTTGGACCGAGTCCATTTAGATAAACGTCAGGGCTCGGCTACATGGAGTAACTGCCTATTCGTCCGTCAGTATTTACTGGATAACCTACCTTTACGTTGGTACCTACCTTTTTTTTTTCTTTGGGAAATTTTCATGGATACCCTCCATCTGGCGTGAACGGAGGCTTTTATCGGACTCCTATCGACTAAAACCCCACTATTCCTTTTACTATGAGTCGGAGGTCCGGGAGATATTTTGGTGCGGTACTTATGACCGGTTGTCAGACTTTCGGATTTCTCACTACCCGTAACTAACGACTGTAATATGTCTATAGGTGGCAGGTGGGGTGGTGTGTGACCGTGTGGTGTGGTCTGTGTGATGGCTCGGATGGGTCTCGTTACGAGATGTATAGTTCCCCATCCACGGACTGATCGTAGCAAGTGTAACTTAACCTTCATCGTTCGACCCGTGCCACTGAAACTTAGCCACGATCCCTCTTAACTTCTAGATCTTAGTAAAACAGATTTATATTCTTCATTTTATTTTTTCAGTTTACATAACGCCCACCAGTACAAAATCGTAGATGTAGAAACCAGTGAACCCAACAATCATTTTGACATTCTTGTTTTCTCCCAACAATGGCCAGTGACAACTTGCAAGTACTGGATACATGATTTAAATGGAAGTGAATGTGTTTATCCTAATAAAAAGAACCAGTGGAGTGTACACGGGATTTGGCCAGGGACAGTGAAATGGAAATACCCTAAATTTTGCAACAAATCATGGGCTTTTGATACAAAACTGTCTAAATCTATTGAAGGTGAACTGGAGCAGGCATGGACCAACATGTACAAAGGTGATAGTGATATTACAAAATGGCTACCAAGTCGACCTATCAACAAAAAACATAAAATAAAGAATGTTAAGCTAGTCAAACTTAAGCGTACTCTAGCATACCTAGCGTAGAATGGGTGTTGTGATGCATCACATCATGGTCATGTACCTATGCCTCTTCCAAGTTATGCATAACTTGGAAGAGGCATAGGTACATGACCAGCAACCGTAGACTATAGTAAACTGAATTGATCGGTGTTCGATCTAAAGAAAACCTAAGCTACGGTGTTTGCAGTTGCAGAGGGTTCCCCTAGTGCTTAGGTAGTACCTAATGCAACTGCGAAAATCGTAGCTTCAGCATAGCATAACTACCCTGCTAAACTATACATACAGAAGTCAGTTATTAAAGAAGATATAACTTACTTTAAATAATTTAATTTCAGGAACCGACTCCTATATTTTCTGGGCTCATGAATGGCAGAAACATGGGACCTGCGCTACAGAATTGAAGCATTTCAACTCTCAGTTCAAATACTTCAGCAAAGGCATCGAATGGCATCGGAAATATTCGTTGTTGGACATGTTTAATGCCGCTAACATATTCCCTTCCGACACTAAAGAATTTACTCCTGAGGAATTCGTTAATGCAGTTAAAGCTGAAACTAAAAAGAACCCAATGATCAGCTGTTACACAATAGATGGTGTGCTATACTTGGAGGAAATGCGTTTATGCTTTGATAAAGAACTAAATCTTATTGATTGTGATACTGCAACAAACCAAAATTGTGATGTTTCGAAAGGGATCATCTTTCCAGCTAATGCTTGATAAATGACACCTTAAAACAGTTAGAACCCTTCTGGTATACCTACGTAGGCACCTAGATGTGTATTTTTTTCAATACATATGTGAAATAAATTTGTTAATCTTTCCCATTTGACATGGTTCACGTTGATACTTTTTTTTAAATAAAGAAATATTTTTCTTATGTAAGTAGGTAGGTACTAAAGTATAAATGATATAAACCCTAAGTTTTGAGCCCACAAATCAGTATGTTTTTAATGCTAAGAATGTGGCGGCAAAAAAATTATTTGTCCTGTGTTTTTGCCGCCACTTGGTTATGGCCTTGGGTGCCAAAAAGTTATTTTTCTAGTGTTCTCTATAAAATTTACGTTATAAATGTAATGCTTACCCTCGGTTTCTGAATGCCTAAAATTTCGTTAGGTATTCTAGACGTTTTCGTTGATATGAAAAATAACATAACAGCAATTTTAATGCTGAGAACAATTTATGCTTATGCCACAAAGTAACCTTCCCGTAGTGTGGCGTGACTGCGGCCACTTCAGATTTTGTTATGTAGTTTTAGTTTTCCTCCTCACCTTTAATTTGCTAGATTCCTTACTTCTAGTTACGACTGCTCCCACTGGGTTCCGAGCTGTATAAAATCCATGCAATTAAGACATTAACCTACTTCATAAACGCTTCAATTTCCCTTAAAACATTGTAAAATGCGTTTCGATACCTGTCTAACGTGGACCCGTCGGTGCAAATCGTACCTACATTACGGTTAAAAGATACAGCCCTGTGACTAGTACTAGACTTAGTAATAAATAAATAGGTTTTATTCTGAATGTTTTATTATAAGGATATCTAACGTAGGTACCGCACGTTCCCCAAAAAACATTCTGATTTGAATCTTTAGGTAATTTGTAATGCACTGCTTACCTAGGTAGGTACACTCCAGCCACTATTAGATAGAACCTTTATGCATGGTTTCTACAATGAAGATAAACACGGTGCGTATTTTTTGCATATAGGTACGTAATTAGGTATATGCAGAAAATTCATTTAAAGGGTTTCATGTTTTGACTGTGAAACCCAAAAAAAATACTTAGGTACCTATCTACTATGACGGAGTAGGTAGATAGGTACCTTTCTTTTGGTAATATTGTTAGCTGTTATGCAAATAATCATTTTATTGATATCTAATGGACTTGAATGAAGCATGTTATAAAATACACAAAAAATTGGTTTTTATAGTTGTTTATTGAACCGTAAAAGAACCACGTTGTCTGAGATTAAAATGTGGAGAATAAGTTTATCAGTTATAAATTGTTATAATTACTTTGCCTATGGTAGGTAAGTGCGCAAATATCTTGAGTAATCAATAATATAAATAATTATAATAAGCTTTTCTGCTAGGTGTAGCGAGTTCGATTCCAGCCGGTCCATTTTCCAAAACTTTCATAGTGAGAACGTTGGTGAGCGGTCTTTCCATTTGATAGTAGGGATCATAGAGCATGTAACCTTCTCTAGGAATTGACACTCGTTACGGGTCGTCAGAAGCCCGAAAGTCTGACAACCAGTCTTACCAAGGGATATCGTATTACCCAATAAGTGGGTTGTGGAGGTCAGACAGGCAGTCGCTCCATGTAAAATAGGTACTGGTACTCAGCTGCATCCGGTTAGACTGGAAGCCGACCCCAACATAGTCGATAAAAGGCAGATGATGCTAGGGATCGACGCTGTTGACTCACTTCATCATTCATTCAGTAAAAATACGGAATTGGTCGGTATAGCACTGGTAGTGCCTTCATGTTTTTTCCTAGTTTGTGCATGTGCGCAAAAAAGTATTTGCGATGAGACAGATAGAGGAACCGCACTAGGAAGTGGTGAAGGGCGGGCGTTTTGGGGGACTGTCTTTTGTAATTTTGACGTTCGAAAAGTGCTGATTCTCAGCCTAGTTTGAATAAATGACTTTTGATTTTGTCCGGTTTATTACTACCTATATGCTCGCCCGGCGCCCCTTTTACATGGCAATTTAACATTAACTGGCAGTGTGGCTGTAGTAGGTACCTACACCTTTACTTACAAAGTACCTGACTAATAAAATAAGTTTAACTTACTATTTAGATTCTGAATAAGTTTTTTTTTTCGGATATTAGGTACCTACCGGTTAACTGGGGTTACTTTGAACAGCCGGGTGACTTTGATTGAAACTTTTATTTCACATAAAATCGCGAAGTATGTAAAACGAAACGCAATTTGTTTTTTTTTTCTTGTCTAACATCATTGATGAACTGTTGAATCCTTTTTAGAGGACACGCTGGGAATTCACCAACTATTTTAAGCACCGTAAGCTTAAGCATTCTTTTTAGGTTTCATTTGTCTTTTACTAGATCAAAGTTACCCCTATTTTCTTGCGTAATTCCAAAGCTATCAAAGTAACCCCATTCTCATTCAACCTAACTTTGATTAGACAGTTTTTATTTTTTTTTTCTCAGAACAAGCCATATTTTATCACATATTATTACAGAAATCGCGAGTTTAAAAAGAATCGATTACCTACCTACTAGACCGATTATATATTTTTTTTTACAACCAGAGATTCAAAAGATATGGACCTTGAAAGTTCAATATTGATCAAAGTACCTAACCCCGGTTTACGGTACCTAGTTTATAAAAGGAAAAACACTTGGCGAGTCAAATTATTAAAAAAAAAAAAACTGTAGAATTAATCTCTTATTAACATTTAATCAAAATAATAATATAGGTATTTATCAATACAAAAGTAAAAAATATTGTTTTAAAATATTTTATAGACAATTTTATTATTGGCTTTGGCAACAGAAAAAATGGAGGATGAATGGCAAATGACAAAATGGTAAAAGTATTTATTATTAAATTTCAAATTAATTTTATAAAATTTCTATTGTCTTCTATGAAACGAGTTTTAAAATCGTCTAAAAATATACATAATAATATTTTATAAGTTAATATAATTCATTAAATAATATTATGCTTCTCTAATACATGTCTGCTTAATGCTATCGTTGCATTCCAATGTATTTTTACACGACTTTTGAGAACAGACGTGGTACGAGTTTTACATGAAAACATGCTTTGGATTTTTACAAAACCTATCAGTACCTACGACATAATATTTGTTTACAGACAAGTATAGAAAAAATACATTTATTAACAGTGACTGGCTTGCTATTTAATGAGGCACTAAAAAGACAGGCTGCAACAATCATAAAGGAAACTATACCTAACATTAAAATTACCAAACTTAATTTGATTCACGACCTTTTTTACAATGGATGTAGCATAATCAGCCTATAACGTTCCCACTACTGGGACACAGGCCTCCTCTCGGTGAGGGAGTGGGCCGTAATCGGTATCGGTATCGGTATCGGCCCGGTGCGGGTTGGTAGATGTCACGTCTTCGAATATTTTGTTCTACATCTAGGGCATACTGGCTTTCTCACGATGATTTCCTTGACCGTTTTGAGAGCAGTGGTGATGAAGAAATTTACACAAAGATAGTCTGGGTTCGAACCTACGACCTATAACTCGTAAATCGCGTCCAGTAAATTGTAAGACATGCCACATCGATCAACCCGCACTGGGGCCGCGTGGTGGCAGTGGCAACGTTATAAGCTGATTATTTTAACCGAAGAAGCCACTTCGATTATACAGCTTTGATTTGAGGGATGTCTTGTTGGTTTGGTCAGAATTACATTAGCAGTTTTTAGGCTACAAAATGGCTCAGCCAGGCTGTTTGAGGACGGCACAAAAAATTGGCTAGAAGCCTTACTGAGCCATATTTTGGTAGACTGTAAACTAAATAGGAAAGAAAGAAAGAAAATCTAGATGATAAGGATACATCCTGGCAGCTTAGTGCGTTATTGTACAAAAAAACGTATTTTAACTTAAATTACTGAAAAAAACGACATATTGCACTGAATTAAGTACACAGAATCTTTAAAACACAACCTAATTTCTATCTTAATATAAAACAAAATAAAAAAAAACTTAAGAAAGTTATATAAAATTACAAAGCTGAAATAACACATAAAATTTTGTACAGGTACAGAAGTTCCAGATGGAAGAATGAACTACAGTATCAAACAATTGTTTGAAAATTCAGTATAGGTACAGCTTGATTCAAACTTCATGGCGGCTCGGAACATGATGCGAGTCGCTGCGCAGTAACGAACTCACCTCAGTAAGCGGAGGTGAGGGGTAAGGTACTGCGCAGCGAGTATAGCGCACTTCAGAGCCGCCATAAAGTTTGAATCGGGCTGGAATATTATTTTCTTGAATTTAATTAATTTGGTTATTTCTTCAATGATGTTTGATACAAAACTACAATGTGAACCATTGTACCCAGTTCACAAACTTATGTAGTTGCACCAGGTATCTCTTTGGTGGTGGCTCCTGGCTCTGAGAGGGATAGATAATGCCTTTAGATGTATTACAGTTTGTGAGTAAACCATTCACTTCATGCTCCCCCAGACATTCCATAAGATTCAGTTGCTTATTGAAGCATATACGTAACTCTGTTAAATACTGTACCCCATCTTCAAACAGACATGCTATAAAAGGTCGAATAGTGATCTTTGATACCACAGCACTGTTTATATCTTCAGCTCTTAGTGCTGTCGTGTCTGATGGGATGATATTAGCAGCGTTGAGCATATCAGTCATGTGATATTTGTTCAGGAAATCAATGCCTTTGCTGAAGTATTTCAGTTGAGTGTTGAAAGGTTCAATCATTGCCGCACAAGTCCCGTGTTTGTTCCATTCGTGGGCCCATAAGTCGTAGATTTGAGTCTCTGGAAACATACAGAACATAATAAGTATTTAATAAAAGGTATTTACAGCAGTTAGATGTGAGTGGAAACGAAGGGAGGACCTGGATACTATGTAGTAGATGGACTTATTGGTGAAGTTCTTCAGAAACTCGCAACTGGCTTACGTGTATGACCAGATGTATGAACGTAGCAGGTGGAGTTCTGTAGTTACTACCTACGCCCATGGGGCCAAGCCGTGAGTTTATATATAACAAGTATTTAAAGATAAGTACTTATAGACAAACCTACTAACAATGTTTTGTAGTAATGTGTTGAGTTTCCTACTATGTTTATTTTCCTGTTGATAAACAATGTTATTGTGACTTCTAAGCTGACCTTAGACAATTCATGGAGAACTATTTAGGCATAAAAAAAATACTGATCAGTATTCACAAGTGTAATACATACTATAAAGCTACCATTTTCTGGGTACATCTTTCAATGACTTGAATGTTCCTTGGCGACTGAGAGTATGTCATGCTCACTCTACTGTCTCACTGATAGTGGTGGTGTTGGATCATTTAGCTTCCTTCAAAATGGTTGAGCTGATTGGTGCTAATCCATGCGTCAAGTTCGTGAATGGACGCCGTCAGTAGGGACTGATCATCCCTTAGCTGCAACGGCTTATTTTAGTTTAATATTTGAATTTTTAATCAGCAACTAAGGATTGGAATTTTAATTATTTATTTAAACGGTACTGAGTAGGTACTCCTGTCCTTGAAAAAGTAATTGTGTCTCATTAGTGACAGTTGAGCTCGTAACTGATAAGTAGGTAGTTCTAGATATCCGCACTATACATTGTATAGGTACCTCTCTGTCTAGCCTAACTGAAGAGTTTAATTGGATATTTTTAGTCAAAACAAGAAATTTCACAGGAACAAAGCCGTTGCTGAATGAAAAGCAAATGCTAGTTGTGTATATTTTCGTAAAATTGAGATTTTGTTTAGTTAGTTCACCATATAAACTTATAAAGGGTAGAAACATAAAAATATTAACAGCTAAAAATAAAACTAAAAAAAAAATGCTGAATGTGGGCTGTTTTTTACTGTAAAAATTTGTTTTATTCAAGAACATTTAGCTGATAAAGATTAGCTGAACATGAACCATAATTAGTTAAGTACAGCGGGCAATTTTTGTATTTGTTCTTTTTTTTTGCGTCATGTTCACCGCGAATAAACGTTTTTTCTTTCTTTCTTTCTTCTTTCAATTTATGCAATTACTAGCTACAGCCCGCAACTTTGTCCACGTGAAGTTTCGGCCCCCGACCCATCAATCCCATTCCATCGCTAGCTGTGCTACTACCTCATTTTCGCCTAGCATTCTTTCTCACTTTTTTCCTTTTGCTCAGCTCTTAAGAGTCATAGCATGATGTTAAATAGCCAATATAACCTTCCTCAAAAATTGGGCTATCAAATGGTAGTTCGGGAGATTACCCCCTACATACAAACAAATTTTACCTATAATATTAGAGAGGTATAGATAATAGTAATGTAGGTTGCTTACTTTAGCAATATTTACAACCTACATTAGAGATTATATTATTATGAAACTTACAAGTAAGTACTATTAATGCTATTTGCCCACCTGCCAATTTATATTACTGTAGAGTATTATATTATCGGTGGTACTGAGTTTATTAAAAAATATATAAAAAACAATTACCTTTCTCAACATTAGTCCAAGCTTCTTCTAATTCACTTTCAATGGGTCTAACCTGCTCAGGATCAAAAAGCCAGGTGTTATTGCAATTAAAAGGCCCTTTAGTTCCTTTTTTTGAAGGCCAAATACCGTGGACAGTCCACGAATCCGTTTTCTTAGGAAAAACGCAGTGGTGATTTGGTTTATTATGTGTCCAAACTTTACATCTGGTGCTAGGCCATTCTTGAGTGAACATAAGGAAATCCCAGTCTTTTTCTAGTGAATTTGGGCTTAATGCATCTCCAAATAATATGAGGTGATGACTTCGATGTATCAGCATCGAAGCATAATCAAAGCTGGAAAATGTCCAAGGTTACATAAATATGTTATTTTTGTTACTTTTAAATTTTGGTATGAACAGTAAAAAAGCTTACTATAAATAAAGTAAAAACGCTGAAATGAAGCTCTTGCTACACATTGTTATCGCTTTAGTAACTGTCTATCTTTATTTTAGCTCTTGGTTCTCTAATAATTTACGAAAGCAATATGACACGCACAAAAGTAAGAATTCAGTTTCTCTGTCTACGGTTTCCGATAATCTGCTGAATAGTTTCGTGATTCTGTCTTGGCAAGTCGATTCAGTTGGTTGTCAATATTTTTTTAAATGTCATTCATCTGAAATGTCAAGTTTGACGTTTAGGCTTTTTTTTTTTTTTTTTTTTTTTTTTTTAAGGATGGGAAATCATCCAATGACCCCTCCCGCTCTGGGTGGAGCGGAAGGGAGTGTCAGACTCTTACTGACTAAAACCCATCCGTGTTCCTTCCTTAGCCCTTTATGTTCCGGGGCAGCGGTAACCCTTTCGGACAATCCCGCTGCCCCGGCAGGCTTCGGCCCTAACGGGCCCCTCCATGTCTGCTGACATCTCTTTGAGGCGCGCGTGGAACACATACGCGCCGTCCGGCACGGGCCTGGTCCTGATCGGACGGCGAGCTACCCATTACTCGCCGTCCGCAGGCCCGCGCCTACGGTGGCCGGGAGTCGTCACGCGGCTCCCGACGCCCGGAGCGTCTACCGCGGCGGCTGGGACGGGCGGCCCTCTCGGCTCTCTCCCTCTCCCATCCCGCCACCTCCTTCGCTAGCATGACTGCTTCGCAGAAGGAGGTGACTGCCTCCCACTCCCTCTCGCCCCGGACCATGGCTTGGACCAGGGCCGGGCGCGAGAGGTCGCCGCCGCTGCCGATCGCCTCTACGAGGATGACGTTTAGGCTTACGTTTGAAAATGTAATTTATTTTCCTTGTACTACGATAACCTGACGGTATTGTACCTATTTAATTTTTTCAATTAAATGTTAATAATAATTATCCTTAAAAATTGTTTATAATACTTTCATCAACGAAATCGAAAATAAAAATCGGTGCTGCTGGTTTGAAATAATTCCAACAGATGGCGTTAGCGTAGTGAAAATGCGTGACTAATTGACTATTGCGAACAGCTGAAGCTGGTGGACGGTGGTTTTCATAAAATAATCTGTACATAAAAATTCCTTTGAAGATTCATAATTTCAGAATTGATTTAAGTATGTATTTTTTGAATTTTTCAACTTTTTGGGTTATTGAAGCCAGTGCAGTAGTAACAACCACTTTTAAATCAGCATCATGTTAACTAGATGTTTCATCATTATGCACGATCATTATTAACTCAGTAACTGAATTCCTCATAGGATAATGATGTAACGAATATATGAAAAGCGCAGAGCAGTTTTTCGACGCGTGAACTTACTCTTTGTTTACTGGTAGGGTACCTAGAAATATTTGAGCATGTTGGTAATGGGACATTTTTGGGAATCTTGGGCCTTCTTACATTGCTATCACGCAAGAGCACGCTTGTAATCTTCGAAGGGGTAGGTAGAAGTTAACATAGCAACTTATTACTTATTTATTTTTAGCCTATGTTGTCTGAGGGGTCCGTAGCTAAATAATAACAGCCGCACAGGTCGATCGAACAGGTTAAGCTACGCTTGCCGCGGTTGATCTGTGGATGGGTGACCATCTTTACATACCGAGACCCCTCCGTGCCTCGGAAAGCACGTTATGCCGTTGGTCCCGGCTATAATTCGTGGATCTTTGACAGTCGTTACGGGTAGTCAGAAACCCGAAAGTCTGTAATCAGCCTTACCAAGGGGTAAGACTGATTACAGACTAAGGTATCGTATTACTACTAAGGTCGTATTACTCGTAGTATTATTAATCGTATTACTCAGTACCTGGGTTGTGGAGGTCAGATAGGCAGTCGCTCCATTTAAGGTATTCAGCTGCATCCGGTTAGACAGGAAGCCGACCCCAACATAGTTGGGAAAATTCTAGGCAGATGATGAGCCTAATGTTGTCTCACGGTATAGTAAAGGCCTTTCTTTCTTGTTACCTGAGCTAGTGTGGACCAATCCTGTCTGTAGGTATCAAGCTCATTCAGCCATCAATTTATATCACCCTTAGGTATACCTACCTATTTATTTCAATGACCTACCTGACCTGATCCAATATTTTTATACATGGCGAGTCTTCCACCGGGCACATGTAGACTCCGGCTGGCTGTTGCTGCTACTGAGATATTCCTAATAGAAATACTCAACTTAATGGATGGATGGACCGTATGAATGATGATACCTATGGCTAGAAAGGGGGTGACTACCGAGATGACGAGTAATAGAGAAGTATGGAAGAAAAAGACATGTTGCGCCGACCACAAATAAATTGGAATAAGGACAGTGAAATATTCAACTTATACTTAGATACTAGGTATAATAGCACTGTCCAACTTGGGGACCGAACCCAGAGCCCAAGGTCAGCAGTCGCCCTACTGGCCACTATACCAAAGAACTTAAAAAAAAAACAGTTCAAAAATAAAAGAAAATAGGTCCCAAGTACCTACCTACTTCCTCATTGCAGTATTATCTAGACCCTCAGCCAAGCGGGCGGTGACCCAAGCTTTTTTTTTGCGATACCGTTCGTTCTTGACTAACCTCATTTCGAGTTTTTCTCCGCCCGTCACTCGGTCCGATGCACCAATGAAAAAAGGCGATCGCGTGTTTTACGATACGGTGGGCAAGTATCGCCACATTACCACAGATGCATTATGGAGCCCGGCATGATCGTAATTAGTGGCGTGCGCCATCCGACGCCAGACGGCGAGCTAACTATCCTGGTGTTGCCAGGTGGTGAGTTTCATAATGAGAAACCTGTTTCGGATTTATATTTGTACGTCGGTTAACTTACCATAAATAAACAGAAGAGAATTCTTTGGAGTTTCAGGATTTTATGTGCATTCCTATTTGAAGCAGACCTGACACCAGGCGCTGATCTAGGTTTTCGGTAGGGGGTATTTAGCTCTGAGAGAGGGTGGGAGGATTTTCAAAAAACCTTCGGCACCTATTTTCCGTAAACTCAAGAATGTGCCGCCCTTTTCAAAGATGAGTTTCCACTTAACTTTATCTTAGTAATAAACTGTCTAAAAACAAAATAGGTTAAATAACATGGATTAGACGAGACAGGTTCGATCTAGTGAGGAGTTCATGCTTTCTTGGCGTCTTATTATTTTTTTATGTAGGTAGACCTAGCTATTCATGCAGACTACGAGTAAGTAGGTACTTATAAGGAAACTATCTATAGATGCTATTGATACTGCAATGGATTTTCTATTGCATTTAAGTAAAATGTTTTCCACATTTCCACAATCAAGGAGAATTGCTTATCCTAGCAACACTGCAAATATCCTAGACAAGATGATTAAATAAAAAAAGTAACAAATGCTTTCTCGTACACAATTATTTTCATTTGTAACACACACTGCAGTAGCGAATCACGAAGTGGGTGGCTTGTTAATTTTTTTACTTTTAAAATTACATTTATCTCTTTGTGGACCGCCGTTTTCGTGCTAAGCATTGTTATAATACCTACTACGACTGCTGAGCGCGAAGTCGGGTTTGATACTTATTCATTATTATCTGTGCCCAGGTCGAGTAAAGTGTTAGGTATTAGGTTTTTCCAGTAGAAATGGTTCAGTGGCTGTCCGGGATCTAGATATAGGTAGCCCATAGCATAATCAACCTAAAATGTTTCCACTACTGGACACAGGCCTCCTCTCTATGAGAGGGAGTGGGCTATAATCCACCACGCGGGCCCAGTGCGGGTTGGCAGATGTCACATGTCTTCGATTTTTTTGGTTCTAGGACATAGGTTTGCTTACGATGTTTTCGTTCACCGTTTTGAGAGCTGCAGTAGTGATGAAAATATTTACGCAAAGTAAAGTGCCTGACTGGGTTCGAACCCACCACCCACACTCGAAAGTTGCGGCCTTTTCTACTGGGTGACTTATGCCTGGTTTATAGTAGCAATAGACTTGCTCACTATTCCATAAGACTTAAAAATAACTGGAAAAATGTGGGTGCAGTGTAGGTACAGCCACGGACCAGCGCGGTCGACCACTTTTCACACTTTTCACCCATGCCCGGGCCCGTGGTAATAAGGTTGAAAGTCCACCGCCAGTGTCCGCGATGGTACATAATTGTAGGTAAACTTCTGGTTCTGCCAACCCAGGAACACGTTCGACGTTCAAACGTCAAAAATTTATGGCTAAACAGCAGTCGCTAAAAGGAGCTAGTTTCCTATCTCCCGGACTCCTACTATTTCTTCTAAATTTATTTGAAAATTCACAACTGTTTTATAACCACTCTAATTTCTTACTACCTATCGATAACAGCACTCGATTCCAACAATTTCTAAAAAAGAATTCTCTCGGTTTGCTCGCGAGTTAATGCGAACCGAGATAAATTAATGTTTAGGGCACCTTGCTGGCTCAATGTCATTGGTTCGACGACTCTGCGCCCGTGACCCTTGCAAGATAACTGGCTGGCTATAGCACCGATGCACCTACGCAATTATACTGATCCGATTCAAGCGACAATTTTTCAATAAAAACCTTGCTTTGTGCGTAGTTTCAATTGATTGCAGATGTTTATTTAATGGCATTGTTTGTTTGAAAGACTTCTTGTATTATCCTATTCTGTTGTTTTTAAATCCTGCTAATCTATTCTGTAAAAATCTCTTCGTGAAAACTGGGGTGAAGAAGCCACAGCCGAAAATCGGTCTGGAGAACTAAATAATAAATAAAAAACAAAGATTTTGTTTAATTATGCAGAGCTATCACAGGAAAAACTGGAATAAGGTGATATTCCAAAGGGGTTTCTGTCGAGTCTTCAACAATAATAACCTTGGGTTGTGTCATTAAAGGTTGAATCTGCCTAGACTTTTCCGAACTGTGTTGGGGTTGGCTTCCAGTCTAAACAGATTCGGCTGAATACCTGTATTTAACATGAAGTGACTGCCTATCTGACCAACCCAGTTACATGGATAACACGATACCCCTTGGTAAGACTGTTTGTCAGTCTTGGGCTTCTGACTACCCGTAACGACTGTCAAAGATCTACGAATGACAGCCTGGACCAGCGGCTTAACATGCCTTCCGAGGCATGGGTTGCTTCTATTGATGGTGACTGAAGACATAAAAGTAGATAGGTCTTCGGTTTGAAATAGCATATATCTACCGTGATCGCCAGTCCTTCTGATAGATGGAGAGATTGTGACAATGTCTTTTTTAAACTGTAGGTGCCTTTTTATTATTTCCTTATTTGGGGAAACCTTCAAAAGACAACTTCAGAGCTCCCTTAGTGTAACGCCTGTTGGCGCAGGTCTCTGCGGGAGACCGTCTCCTCTAGCTGAAAGTGGCACGTTGAACGTAGCTACTCCAAAATTTGAAATATCTGACACATTCTTGACAGCAGACAACACATCTGGGGGCCTAAAAAGGCCACTTTGGCAGAATCATAAGGCTACCAATATCACGCAATTTCATCTGTATGACAGTTTTGTATGGAGATTTGTTAAATGCTATAGGTACACCTCTGCCTAACCCTTTAGGGATATATAGGTGTGAAATTGTGAAACAGATGAATTGCGTGATGTGAATTGTTTTATGAATCTGCCAAAGTGGCCTTTTTAGGCTCCCTGACCGCAACTCATAGATATCCTTTCAACAGGATAACTGAACGAAACCGGTTTTACACAGGATCTATTATACTCTCATTTAAGTCTTCAACAAGTTAGAAATGATAAGGTCAGTCGACGGAAAATAAGGATGGCTGTAATTGAACCACCCAACACAGTTGCAATCAGGAATTTAAATTATTCAGGATCCTTCGCCACGAAAGAAAGTAGGTCATTTATTAAATAATGAAACATAATTATTAAATAGGATTTTTTGCTCTTCTTCTTCATCTGACCGTAAATTCTGACCGTGAAAACTTAGGTAAAGTAAGCTTGAAGTAGGCTGACATTCCATCTGATGCGTATTGACACCATTGACATCAGCTCAAGCTAAGTTTTCACGGAGCGGTGGTGGACCAGTCGTGGGTTCGAACCCAGGTAGGAGGCGCTTTACTTTGTGTAAATAATTTCTTCACCAATGCTCTCAAAACTTTGAAGGAACACATCGTGAGGAAACCGGCATGTCCTAGAACAAAAAATTCGAAAAAATGTGACATCTGCCAACCCGCACTGGGCCCGCGTGGAGGATTATAGCCCACTCCCTCTCATAGAGAGGAGGCCTGTGTCCCAGCAGTGGGAATATTATAGGCTGATTAATGCTAAGTTTTTACAGTGAGATTTTAACAGAATAAATTAGCAGATTTATATTTTTCCTTTTACTAGCTGCACTTTCATTTGGTTAAAATACTATAAATAATATCCAATAGACTGCCTCGTTGGTGTAGTGGTCGCAGCAGCAAATGCTGAGCATGAGGTCCTGAATTCGATTCCCAGCTCGGGAAAAGTGTTATTACTCGTAAGTTTTCCTATCTGGAATTTCTCAGAAGCATACCCGGAGTCTGGATTTGTGCCCGGTTGGTGGCAATAGGCTCGCCCTCCTATTACATGGGACTTAAACATGACTGGCAAAATGTGGGTGTCCTACACCTCTGCCCAACCCATAAATAATACCTTAAAGATACCGGTACATACCTACTATAAGAAAATATATGTCAAGCCATCAGACCATGGCTTTTCTCGTTCATGTTTATTATTAAAACAAGATAAATAATAATTAAAGCATTATTAAATGTAATAAAAAGAAAAAGCGTATAATTAAAACGGGTTTTACTTTTAAATTATAATACCATAATTAAATTAACTCTGAGTTGCAGTGATTTATTGAAGATAGACATTTTATTTGCATGCAGAACTGGTTATTGCGTTTGGTCCCGATATAACTGTTTCAGATAAGTAGCCTTAATCAGTTATAGATTAAATACCATGTACTACTGTACATGGTATTTAATCTATAACTGATTAATTTCATTACGCGACTGCTGAGCACGGTCCAGGGTTCAATTATTAGGGCGGACAGTGTTAGCATAATCAGCTTATAATGTTCCCACAGCAGGGACACAGGCCTCCTCTCGGTGAGAGGAAGTGGGCCGTAAACCACCACGCGGGCCCAGTGCGGGTTGGTAGATGTCACTTATCTTCGAATTTTTGGTTCTAGGACACGCCGGTTTCCTCACTATGTTTTCCTTCACCGTTTTGAGTTTTGAGAGCAGTGCTGATGAAATAATTTACAGAAAGTAAAGCGCCCAAAGTGAAGCAGGGTTCGAACCTACGCTCTACATCTCGTAAGTCGCGGCCGTTCCCACGGGTACACCACTGCTCACTTATAAGTATGTACCTAAAGTATGTATAACTCTTAAAATAAGTACCATCTGTATTCTCTGAATGAGAAGACTAGTGTAGCTACATAAAATACACCTTAATTTCACCAGTTATGTCCTAAAGTCCATTATCACTAATGACACAAATAATGATTCAGATTCTAGACATTTAATGCGAAAATAAAAAAATACCTTGCCCAACCTGGGGATCGAACCCCAACTCAGCAGTAGCGCTTGCAACCACTAGATCAAGAAGGCTGTCAGACAATTTATTTGGAAGACTGACTTCAACGCATGTACCAGAAGTCTGGCATGACATGACACGAATGGAGGAAATGAGTGTGCATTGCGTGTTGCTAACACGATGACGCGACCATTTCCGAATGAACGACCCAGTTCCTTTCAGTAATTCAGTATTACTGCAATCAAATTAGGCCTAACTAAAGTCAAAGTCAAATCATTTATCCATACTAATCCATACTTCCATACTAATATACTTATACTATACTAATATTATAAATTCGAAAGTACCTATCTCTGTCTGTCTGTCTGTCTGTATGTTACCTTTTCACGCCTAAACTACTGAACCGAATTCGATAAAATTTGGCAGAGAGATAGATTGCATCCCGGGGAAGGACATAGGATAGTATTAGCGACATACCTCCCGGGTGAAGCCGCGGGCGGATGCTAGTTTCAAATAAAACATAAAAGGCACTTTTGAAAGATTTGAACGTCAAAATTTAAAAAAAAATAGAATTGATAGTCTGTTTTGATAGTCTGTTTTGTTTGTCTTAGATAGCGTTGAGGGGTTAAATGGACAGGGTATCCAGATTATCTTTAGTTATTATAAGAGCTTTTACTACTGTTGAAAGTACAGATTAATAAATTAGGTCACCGTTGATCCGACTTGATCCCGAAAGTTCATTAGGGAAATCTGGTCAAAATGTTTGAACGTAGAGCCAATTTCAAAGAAATTCAGTATCCACCTACTTATATATTAACCTTACAATATGAATGCCTAGATCATCCAAATCAATAAATAACTCCTGCGCATCCTAGACTCACCTCAAAAACCATAAACAATACAACTGCTCACAGGAATGCACACAACACCCTTCAAATAGCTCCAAGCTAGATCATTTTACAAACAGGCCATTGCTCTCGATCGCATAAAAAATTAATGCATTGCGGCAAAAAATGGCGATCGCGCGTGCGTTTCCGGGCGAGTATGCGGTTGCAAAAACTGCGCGCGCGCCGTTTGCTGCGCCGTGACGCGTTTTTCTCATTAATTAATGCTGTAAAGTGCGATGGGCACGCAAACGTCTTTGTTTTACAGCCAATTTACACTTGCTCTAGACTGTTCTAGGCAGACATCGATGGGCCCCGACTGACCCCGAGTGACGGCGTAATTGTGGACGGTTCAACGTCTTCATTATGTTACACTTAGGTGACTTGGGAATTATCCTTGTCGGCTTGAGGGCAGTAATTAGACGGACTCAAGGTGTTAAGATGATTGGCAGAAAGTTGTTTTAGGATTGCATGTGTCAGGAATCCTTTCAACGAGTGTTACGACGACAAGTGATTTGTTGGTGAAGAACTTCCTGGTTATTTTGTTTATGAAGGGAAACATGATGCACAGAAAGAACACAAAAATAAAAAGAACAAGTTGGGGAAAAATCACACGAAAAACTGTTATCGCTCAACATAATGTTACGACCTACGATCCTATGCGAGACAGAGCCCCAGCGCTGGTTTTTAGTGACAGTCGTATTTATCTCTGAACTTTTGGAATAAATAAATAAAAAATAGTAAAAAATGTTTATTTCATCAACACGTAAATAACATGTCACCTTTTAAGCAAAGATTTGCTTGTATTAGGTGAAAAAGCTAAGTTTAAAGCATACTTTCTGAAAGTCCTTATAGAATTTACGACTTTATAATATTAAACGCATAATAATGATCAAAAAATCGATTTCAATCAGCAAAATCAAGAAAAAGTTATGCATCAAAGTTTGAATACGGACAGTCTGTACGCCACTTTAGAACGGCAAATAGTACACATCACTCAGACAAAAGAAAGCTAAACTAAAACGTATTTTTTATCTGTTCTATTTATTTTATTAATATGAAACAACAAATAATTAACGGATACAGTTAATGAGCCAATATAATATTCTTATTAGTAATTCATTGCATTTGTGTGCTGTTTTTCTATTTTGTAAAGAATCTAGTGTTTGAAATGCGGTTCTGGTTTAGATATGTGAAAGGTGTACTCCTTGTCTTAGGGCGAATTTCACCAATAAAACTGAACTCGATCAGCACATTTAAACCGCGTTCGCGAGCTGTCAGTGTCATAATTGTTATGGATTTGTGACATCTACCAACCTGCCGCCGTACGTGGTTACAGCCCACTCCCTCTCACCGAGAGGAGGTCTGTGTCCCAGTGGTGGGAACATTATAGGCTAATATTAAGCTACTTACTGTTAACTGAAACAGCGAATGAGGTGGTTAATCTCCGGCAGTTTTGATATCCAGATTTAACTAAAAAAAACTTTGCTCTTTTCTACTAGATATTTTATTATTTCAACTATTTGATGGAGCCTCTAAACGTCTAAAGGTCTAGAATCGAACTCAGTGATTCGCGATTGAAGATCCTGCAGTAGACTGTAGACTGATGGTGCAGATGACTGAAAATCCAATTTCCTCCTACAATACTAATTAAAACTACCATTTAAAATTAATCATCAAAACCGTAAACAAACAGCAAATAATAAAACCTCTTATAATAAAATATAAGTACAGTATCCTTTTCGCACATCACTGGCTATAACCGCGCAATTCAAATAAGGAATGTAGTTTAAAATAGCGATGCGTCGGCGTCGGCGCAAACGCACCCCGTGACGTCAGCAGGAATTCGACTCGGAAATGAGTCACAGACAAGTCGCCTGAGTCTGCCTGAGTCATAGAATGCGGTTCAAGACTTCGGTGCTTTTATACGACGCGAACTTTTTAAAATTCGAGCTGTTTTTTATTTGACTATGACTGATGAGTGATGTCAGTGGTTTTTGGCTAAGGTTGTGTGGTAATGGTTTTTCTAGGTAACCATTTTAAAAGCAACGAACGATCTATGATAAGACTTCTACTGAGTAATTCTTGGGAAAAATCTTTTAATTAAAACTCACTCATTCACTCGCTTCTTTTAACTATAAGTAGTTTGAGCTGGTTACATTATAATTATCAGTTTCTAATTTCTTTTGATCTTGTCCCATTACTTGATAGCAATTTGAAGAAATTAGTTTGAAATATCTGAAACCTTGAGGTGGTTTTCAACATTTTCCTTACTTTTCCTTCCCATTTTCCTCCAATATTACCTACAGAGTTGTATCCAACTCCTAGTTCATCTCTTCTCCCAAATTCTTTATTTGCATGTCTCTGAAACTAGAGTGCTTAAAGGATTCGTTGGCACCTGAAAGACATTAACAGAGGGCGTTGTTGGTTACCATTTGAGAAATTGTCACAGATAAAACAAAATGGCGACGTGAGTTCTGATTTTGGCCATGCGCCAAAAGAACCCAGCGTTGTTACCAAAATTTTTAGCCTTGCACAAGTTCACAGTCCCTAGTTTCTGACTATCTACAAAGATCTCATGATATCGTAACTTCTTGCTATATGCCTATGTTTAAAGCAAGAAGTCACACACGCACAAACTAAAACTCTACACTTAGTTTTAGTTTCAAATTCTTTCCTTCCAAACTCTCCCATAAAGAGGGTAGAGGTAAGGAGAACGGTTTCTGTTGTGAATAAAAAATATGTTTAAAAATTAAAACCCGACTACTGAAAAGGATGAAACAAGAGAGTACCTTCCTGTGGTCGCATGCCGCTGTACTAACATATTATAGGTAATATAAGCTATGGTTGCATGCGACCACGGGAAGGTACTTTGTGACGTGACGTGACGTCACATAGCCAGCGGACGATCAAGACGATTACAACGATACATCATTTGTCTAATTATGACAAGTCGTTTAGAAGTTATGACGGAACAGATGAACATAACATCCTTTTTGCTTCGCCGTAGTCGGGTAAAAAGTGTCCGTCAAACTGCGAATTAGGGTGGCGCCACAGTAGCAACAGGGTAAACCCACAGCAGTAATTTTAGGTTATGTTTACAAAATTATTTTGGACCACGTAAATAGTTGAGCTTTGATATTCTGGGCTGTCACTAAAAATATTAAATTTTCTAACTCGGCATACTTCAATCCGTCAACAACTGCTACATTCATACCATTTGTCTACGCTAGCGCCATTTTGGAGGGTTTTTGAACTGTTATATGTACTGCATATTGCTGAACACTTTTTTCAACTTTCCCCCATATGAGACAGTTCTCCTTACCTCCACCTACCATACTCTCCCAGTTGGTATTGCTAACTTCATCCATCTAAGAACCGAGTGATTTTAAAATTAGAAAACACAATCGATAAAAAAAAATCTTACGTTATAAAGAGGCTTCATAACTTAATTCACCAGATTATCTTGAGCCTCTTCACTGGTGGTTTATTGAGGACCAGTTCCACTTTAAGAGGTCATCCAATTCTGGTGGTTGTCCAAGACAATGGACAATGTCTGTGCTTATGTTTGTACTGTTTTTGGATGGGTTTTGCAAGATACTGAGCTATTGTTGCAGATCTTAAGTTTTGACTTACTGTCGGTTTCGATTTTAACTGTGCCATTCTGTTCGAAAGGCTTTGCCCTGAAGTGGGGCCAATTTACATTTTAGAAATATGTATTTGTAATTTTTGTCGATTCTTGGAATGCTTGGTTAGGTCTTTGTCTAGCAGTGGAGGTCTTTCAAATGAGTTGATGATGAAATTAAAATGCTGTTAAAAGAGTTAATGCAGGGTGGCGCGCATCGCGCAATCTGCAACCATTAATTTTTGCACATGATTCTCTATTAGAATCACACACATTCGGAATTTTTTATCGGTTAACAAAAAAAAATAAACAACTGTTTCATAGAAAAGTGTAATACCTACGAGATCAAAATGTTTGGAGCAGTAAATATTTTTTTGTAACCGACGAAACATTTCAGCGCAGGCACCCCGGCTTCAGAATCATGTACTGAACTCATGTTAGCACGTTACGCGTCGATGTACAGTCGCCAGCACATCAAGCTAGTAAAATCTGTCAAATTTCTTTAATAGATTTTCAACTTTATCGCTACAACATAAGGTTCAAAGTTGATTGGGAAAATTTTACAGTTTCGGGTAGCTTGATGTGCTGGCGTCTGTACCTACCATCCTGTATTATGTTCATTCTAAAGTACCTAGATAGTAGGTATTACTAATGTTCCTGCAACTTATACATATTAAGGCATGAGGAATTGAAAATTCCCATTATAGGTCCTCTACGAATTTAATTGCAGTTCGGCTATAATTTATCAGAGCTGTCCGAGTGTTGTGATTTATTGATAGATACCACGTACACTCGTGTTATTTCAAGCGGGTTGATATGCTAACAAAGTATAGGATGGTTGCATCACTTGCACCTACTGTCCATTCTATATTATTTTTTAGGGTTCCGTAACTAGGGTGCAGGGTGCAGGGTGCTATTACTAAGTCTCTGCTGTCCGTCCGTCTGTCTGTCACATGGCTGTATCTTTTGAACAGCGTCTCTAGAAAACTCTAATCATGTTTCTCTAATTTTAGCTAGCTTGTGCTAGTCAAAGAGATTTTCTATTGCTTTTACTTGAGGTGGAGAAAAACTACAAAGTTGAGCTTTTTGAACGCCACGTGTATACAAACGACCAAATTATCCCGACCAAACCAATTTTTATTTTTCTCAGACATTCGAACTTTCCAGGTATGGAAACCACAAGTATCTCCTGGGCCCCCAACTGATGGTACTCGAAAAATGGGGTTTTAGTCGCTAGGACTCCGAGATAACCCTCCGTTCTCCCAAGACGAAGGGTAGCCTAGATATCCTTATAAGGATTTCCCCACGGAAATAAAAGGTATGGAAACCTCAACCTGCAACTAACAAAAGGGGTCTCTAAACCTACGAGTCGCAACTGCATATATAGTGCAACTCATGGCAGTCTATCGCAGTCCATTGCTGGACATAGGCCTCTCCCGCGCTGCGTCACAACACCCTGTTCTCCGCTTTCCGCATCCAGTTTGTCCCAGCCACTTTCCATTTAGCTGAGGGGTGACCCACGCTACGCTTGTCGATACGCGGTCTCCATTCCAGGACTCGTCTGCTCCACCGGCGGCAGTCCTTCGACAAACATGGCCATCCCGCTGCCAATTCAGTTTGCTTACTTACAATCTACAGTACCTAATTGAAATTATGATGATAAAAAGCCCATTATCAGACTTTACAGCATGTATCAGAAAGGTGTGGTCATATTTAAGGGTGTGGTACAGACCATCAAACTGAGCAACTTTCTCTATGGAACCAACATTGTAGGTAATCGCGAAAAAATTGTCAGCTGTCCCATAGAAAACTTCAATAAGTAGGTACCTATTGGATCCAAGTTAAAAACTGCGTTGTAAACTAAGGGCCACTAATGACGAAATGCAAAATACACGCAGAAAATGCAAAACATTAAAAAAAAAAAAACTTTCCACAAACTTTTTCAATGTGAGAAACTAGAATTTACTGCGTGAGCAAGCATAGAGTCCAACGCAAAAACAACATAAAAATATTTTGCCCTATTCTTCTACAACATTAAAAAAAAGAATTCGCAACAAAACTACCAGCCAATGCTTGAGATTCTTCGAATAAAACGGTTGTGCTAACACGGACCATAGACCAGCTCTAATTTTTTCAAGAAACCCACCAACGCGTGACGCATCACTAATAATATATTCTAGGTAACCCTTTACAATAAACACGCATTGATGTATACCGTACAGATTTAATTAGGTTTGAAGCAACAAAGCAAGGGGCATAGGAATAAACGACCGTTTCTTCATACACACGTGGCTGTTGTAAAAACGCGACGTGAACATAACCTCCTTCATTTTGAAGTGATCAAAAAGGTTTCTACTTAAAAACATAATAGGATCAGTGGAAACTGACGGTCGAGCTGGTCCACAAATTCAAGGTCGCTCAACATGCTATGGAGCGAGCTATGCTCGGAGTCTCTGAAGGATAAAATCAGGAATGAAATTATCCGGAAAAGAACCGGAGTTACCGACATAGCTTGCAGAGTAAGCAAACTGAAGTGGCAGCGGGCTGGCCATGTTTGTCGAAGGACCGATGGCCGGTGGAGCAGACGAGTCCTGGAGTGGAGCCCGCGTATCGGCAAGCGTAGTGTGGGACGCCCCCCAGCTAGATTGACGGACGACCTAAAGAAAATGGCTGGGGTAGACGGGATGCGGACGGCGGAGAACAGGGTGCTGTGGCGCAGTCTGGGAGAGGCCTATGTCCAGCAGTGGACTGCGATAGGCTGAGTTGATGGCGATCATTATTCAGTCTGTTTAAAAATAATGTTGGGGATTTCAGGTAGAGAAAGAAAGAAAACAACGTTTATTTTGGACACAGTTCGTGAAACACAAAATACAAATAACAAAATATTTTTTTAACTACAATAGTGTGTGCCTCACGGCTGCATCAATAAGGTTAATTTCAACGTTAATACTAGACTGATTCTGTCTGACGCTGGTTTTTTAATAAACCCTTAAGGACAAGTGACGGGGAGTACAAACAGTTTCAATATAATAGTTTATTTAACCAATAAATATTATTTATATTATGTTATAAAATTATTATAATATTTAGGGACAAGTGACGGGGAGTACAAACAGTTTCAATATAATAGTTTATTTAACCAATAAATATTATTTATATTATGTTATAAAATTATTATTATATTTTTTTCATAAATATTATTGTTTAAGTTTTTTAGTTTGTTTAAACTAGTAATAATTTTTTATTAAATTATAAACAAAAAGGAAAACATTTGTGTTCATTTGGTTAGAAATTTAGTAGCAGTGGGACTTTTCAGGCTGAAACTAACAGGTAACAAAAGTAACTTTATGCTTGTTATCTTTGCTAGTAAGTAGGTACGCAATCAATAGCCACTTACCTACAAATATATATAAAGCAAGCTACATAAAAATGAAAATAGTCTATGAAAATTAAATAATGAACGCCTCGCGATGGCGCCTAACTCACGGAGTAAATTACTCCGTGGCCTAACTGCATTGTCAAGCAAAAGCCATGGCTATGAACCTATAGAAGTGCCTGAAAATGTGTACAATATGCCTGATTTAAGGTATTATAAAGTACAGTTATTAATGTTTAATAAATCTGTATTATAAACATGTAGCGTGGCTGTAGTAGATTTAGTATCTACGAGTACCCATCGTTATTTGTAAACATGAATCGTTGAACTATGTGGAACGAAAAAAAATATAACTTACTAGCTTCCGCCCGCGGATTCGCCCGCGAGGCTTGTCGATAAAAACTATCCTATGTCCTTCCCCGGGATACAATCTCTGCCAAATTGTATCGAAATCCGTTCAGTGGTTTAGGCGTGAAAAGGTAACATACAGACAGACAGACAGAGTTACTTTCGAATTTATAATATTAGTATGGATTCTGTAGCAGAACTGCATTATTATGTTACTGGGTATCGTATTACCCAGTAACTGGGTTGTGGATAGGCAGTCGCTGCAATCCGCTCCATACAAAATACGTTTTCAGCTGCATCCGGTTAGAGTAAAAGCCGACCACAACATAGTTGAGAAAAGGCTAGGCAGATGTTGATGTAGCAGAACTGCAACTCCTAAAACGATTTAAAAATAATTTACCCGATAAGCAAATCATTTTTTATTGCTAAATGGACCCGCTCTTGACCCCGATCACGCCTGATGGAAAGCGATAGATGAGGTCTATGATGGAACGAGCGTGCCCAGAAGATGCCTGTTCACTCTAGATTTGAAGGCAATTAAAATAAAAGAAGTGATAATGATGTAAGTAATTACTAACGAAGCTCTTAGCAATAGTGCATGCCGATCGAATTACATTAATTCAAATAAATTGATTTATTCAAATTCGTGATAATTAAGTGTGAAATGACATCGTTTTTAGTTTGAAGATTAAGCAATTTGTCTGCTTATTACCAATATAATAACTATGTAGGCTTAGGTATACTTCAATAGCCTTCTTCCACATTCAGTTAACTTTATTTAGCCTGTTCGCACTACCGCTATCTAGATATGTTGTTAGAGCCGAATTAATCCCCAGTTCGAACCCTAAGGATGCTAAACGCCCTCTTGACTGCTGACCCTGAATGTGATGTGTTTGCTGATGAATGGAAGAAAATAATGCGTGTTTGTCTGGTGTTTTGTGAGAGACAATATGCGAGGGTGTCCACTGTTACATGTTAGTTTATGGTGTATTTAATTTATTTAACCATTTATACTCAAATAATTATTAATAATTTTATCCACGAACTGTAATCTTTGAATTTGAATTTAATTTTTGTATTGTGTGTTATTTGAATGCTTATTTTTATAATTCTATGTTAATTAATGTAATAGGTAATAGGTAATACGGGCTGTTGTCCGCAACTCCACGTCAATGCGCGTATTTTGCGTATGGGGTTAATTAATGTAATGTAATGTTTTAATTAACTATAAATAAACAATAATGTTATTGCAATAATGTTCCGTTAATGTTTGGTTTCTAGTAATAAATAATAATTAATTAGCAAAAAAATATAAGTAACCTAATTTTCAGTACACAAAATAACAAAAAAAAAGTATAAAATACGACCCGACTACGGAAAAATAAAAGTGATCTAAAAAGTACAAAACATTAAAATATTTCAGACAGATATAAAAATGGTCAAAGTATAGCCGTGACCGCATGCCATTATAATTTTGTAGCCTATTCCATTTGGCTTTGCCATGGCATGCCAATTCTTAATTTACCGTTAATTTCTTTTATTTATTTTTAGTTACACATTATGCCCCACTTGGTTTTTTGACATCATGATGTTCTAGGCTTCCTCTCTGCTCTATGACCTGGATCTAGGTTACACGCGCCGCTATGACGTCACGATACTGTGCTAACAAGATACGGTGGCCACACGCTTGCGTAGTTTGTGAGGACAAAAATATTTTAAAATTGTGGAGAAGGGTTTATCCGAGAAGTCCAAGATTACGATTTTATTCAGATTTTTTTTATAGTTAGGTTAGGTTTTCTTGATCGACGGGGATAGGAAAATTCTAAAAAAAACAGATGTTTGGGAAAGATTGCCAACCATTTTCGCTTGATAACTTCTCTTCACCTTTAATGGTTTAGGTAAATACTTATAGCAAGTAAGAGATAAATATTAAACTTTTATTTTTATAATGAATTATAGGTACTAATATATTATGTAGGTATGTAAAGACAACATGCGGTTTATAAACAAAAGATCCTGACCAATCTGAAGCAATACAACATATTCAATTAAACCTTTAAAAAAATTCCTTTTTTTTTATTTTATGCGACAGCTTAATAATTTGTAACAATAATGTAAGAAAATTTAATTTAATTTATATGTACAGAGGCCAGCACATCAACCTACCCCAATCTGTAAAATTTTCCCAATTAAATATGAACCTTATTCGTTTGTGGTAAAGTTGAAAATCTATCAAAGAAATTTGACAGATTGGGGTAACTTGATGTGCTGGCCTCTGTACCTAACTATTGTATGCCCTAAGGGCGGGACATAGTTGATCACAATTTAATTATTTAAGACCTGTATTATGTATGTACCTACCTATGTGCCACAATAAAGATATTGATTGATTGATTGATAAAATTATTAAATATTTCTTGCCTATGAATAAGAATAAATTTAAAATAATCTAAAACAATAGTACTGTCAAATTATTGAAATTATTGATAAATTAACGAATAAAGCATGTTTATTTTTATATCGCGATTTATTGTATTCAATCGACGCGACGTCTTCTTAGTTCGTTGGCTGCATCCACATCAGTCTTGTCGGTAGGGCTATCATCGAAGCCGCATCAATTAAGCCTTTTGACTAGCAATGGCTACAAAAAAACCAACACTTATTTGTCAATAATTTGCAGTAGTAATTCAGCTTTAAATCTGGAGCATGATATAAAGATCTCACAATTAACTATTATCTACTATTACTATTCCTAAGTACAACTTGTTACAGACAATTAAGGAAATCGTTAAATCGTCACGATTATTCAGGAACGTGACGTAGGCTCAACACTTTACTGCCAGCTTACTCACACATCTATATTTATATTATTTAATCATGTTTGCACGAACCCGCTCTATAATAGAGTAACACTTATCAATTATAATCTGAGAAGGATATTGGAAAGAAGACAAGTTAAAAAAAAATCTGCTCAACAACGTAAATCACGCAATGGTGTAATACGAGTACGCAATTACCCCGCAGCACTGAGCCCGCGTGGTGGATTACGGCCCACTCGCTCTCACAGAGAGAAGGCCTGTGAAAAAAAAAAAAATCCTGTAAGTAGATCTTATAAGACACTTGTACCAGTCAATATTTTTAAATGAGAACGTTAAAGGGTGCTTATGATGTCATTTACTTAGAGTTTGTGGTATTCATCGGATCGTGTAAAAAATTTGGCGATAACCTCTTTACACTAAGGTCCTTATAATTATTATAACACAGGCAAAACAGGAAACAAAATACCTTTTTTTATCCTTCTTCATTCCCTTGATAATCCTGATCTTTGCCAGGATCCTGCTTCACTGAAAAGTTATAAGTTATTACTGAAAATAATTTATTAGGTATAGAACATTATTCAATTTAAGTACAAGGAGGTTTTTAGTTGAATTCTAATACTGAATTTTCTCAATACAATGAGGGACAGCCCCACTCCATTTCCGCTTCTAAGAACACGCCGAAAACTGACAAATGTTACGTAAAACAATAAATAAACTGAACTAGATTTTGACTAATTCGTAATGTTTACATGTACCACCAACGGATTCGCGCAGTGTGGTGCGCGCGATCAATTTTTTGTACGAGAATGAACGGGACGGCCGGTGACGCCGAGTGCCTTTATATTTAAAATCAAAATCAAAAGTCATTTATTCAAACTAGGCTGAGAATCAGCACTTTTCGAACGTCAAAATTACATAAGACAGTCCCCCAAAAACGCCCGCCCTTCACCACTTCCTAGTGCTTTCGCTGGGGAGAAGAAGTGGCGCAACAAACTCCCCAGCAGCACAGCTGTCTGTTCAGTTATAAAATACTCGACTGTATACAAAACTAGACCTGCAAAGTATCTAATTAACATTACAGGACACAGAACATTCAATAAAATTATTTGCCATATGTTAGCTCGCCACGCCAATATACCAACAAATACCATAAAAATCTATACGTACTCAAGCTAAAATAAAACTACTAAATCAAAAGTAATAAAATAAAAAATAAAAACTACCTAAATAAAAGCCTCCAGGTATAAAGGGCGTGACAACTTACATATTTATGCAATGCTGGGTTCTGTTCACATAGCTGTCACCTGAAGGCACAAATGATAGACCAGGACCATCAAAGTAAAAATTAATAAACAAGTTAGGTATTACTAATAACAACAATAAAACCATGGTCAGCAAGACGACCAGTCACCACAAGCAGCACCCGTTCACGAGCATAACGCAAAGATCAGCCATTCCCCCCCTCGCCATATTTGAGGGAAGGAGGCAACCCGACCCCCGACGCTACCGCAAGCAGTGACATCTAAGGGAGCATGACGAACTTGCTGCCGGTTACTCAGGCAAGAATAAAATGATCAATCATAGAGGTCGCTAGCTAATCACTTATTGCAATCAACTCATTACAAAACATTGAAATGAATTGATTATGTCAATAATAAATTAAAATAAAATTAAACTGAATTTACTTATACAGTCATCAAAAAAATAATAATTCTGGAGAAAGAACATAAACATTGTCTTGAGTTAATCAGGCCGACCAACTATTCTTATCGTTTAAGTAGTCGTTGATTGAATAGTAAGCCTTTGAACAAAGGTTGGATTTTACTTGAGCTTTAAACGTATTATAAGGCAAATCTAGCAAAGAGGAAGGTAGCTTGTTATAAAAAGTTATACCAAGCCCAACAAATGAGTTATGAACCTTATGAAGCCGGTGAAAGGGAGTTCGTAGTTTGTCCTTATTTCTAGTGTTAACATTGTGAATATCACTGTTTTTAGTGTACAAGTGTATATTTTGCCTAATATATAAGATGTTGGCAAAGATAAACTGTGATGCAACTGTGAGAATACCAATATCTTTAAAAAAATCTCTTAGAGAAACTCTGGCACCTAGCTGGTAAATTGCTCGAACAGCTCGTTTTGCAGCCATTTAGGTCATTGAACTATGTTTAGCATTTAACATACACTTTTCTAGGCATCATTCATTGTAATATCTTAGATCAATGGTGATACTTACGTGGAATACAACGTCTTATTAACTAGGCATACAATTTCAACATCCTTAGGTTACACTAGTTAGTCATTCTTCCATACTAATGTTGCGTCGCGCGTCGTATGGAGTTTGCTCCATTGTTTGACAGTGTGAATTAAAAATTATATTATCTACATATCTCGTCATTATCTAGCCTTGTACGGACACAGAATTTAAAAACCGGCCAAGTGCGAGTTGGACTCGCACACGAAGGGTTCCGTACCACCATACAATATTTAACACTACATATAAAATAACGGCAAAAAATCACGTTTTTTGTATGGGAGCCCCCCTTAAATATTTATTTTATTCTGTTTTTAGTATTCGTTGTTATAGCGGCAACAGAAATACACATATTCCGTGAAAATTTCAACTGTCTAGCGGTTCATAAGATACAGCCTGGTGACAGACAGACGGACAGTGGAGTCTTAGTAATAGGGTCCCGTTTTTACCCTTTGGGTACGGAACCCTAAAAACAACATTGGTTTGAAAAACGAGAGTCGAAACTTCTATATTTCAACACTCATTTTAACCCACCTTTGGGCGTAAACACATAACTCCCTGATGATGAAATTGGCAAAACTATTACAGCACAGAGATAGATAATTTACTCAAGAATTCAAATAAATTTATTTTGATTATATACATCTTGTAGTTTTTTCATAATACCTATACGCCCAAATGTCTGTTCATGTACGCGCTTGTTTTCGTTATCACTCGTTGTCTTTTTCACTAAATAAAAACTAAATAAATAAAGTAAATAGCATGTTTATTATCCACGCCCACCAACGAGTTCAAGCCATCCACTAGTGCAACCTGCCGCTTAAAAATCAATACAATGGCTAAAAGCTTCTTCTATGTTTTTGTAAGTAATTTTAGTAATAGTCACCAATATCTGACTTATCAATTGGAAGTGGTTCCTTAGAAGAATACCCAAAACTGACGATGCAGTTATGCCAATCTAACTGGCACTACTGGCATGAACCAAGTAGCCATGAACCGCATAACCTTTTCTCATGAGGCCATACCAACACGAAATGGAGCATACTACAGGAGTGCGAAAATACCCATTTACCAATAAAAAGCCAGCTTTTCCACAAGGACGGAAAAGATGGGAACAATACTCCTAGATAGCTGTGATCTACACGAGTCAGTGTACATAGCTAGAAAGTACATAAAAGTGTTTTATTTAATCGGAACTGCACTCTGGGCGCTCCACGAGATGTTTGGTCCTTCCCTCGTCGCGTAGATTTATTTCCTTTATTATCTTACTTCGGACAACTCTAAGTAGCTAATGCGGATATCTATTTATTTACTTATTAAAATATACCAACAGCTTCTATGTAAGTATAATTTATCTTATAAAAGTACTACTTATGTATTTGTACTAGATAATCGCACTTAATAATAACAAATCTAAAGGCAAGAACTTAAAAATTATGGCAAAATACTTCTTACAAAAAGGAAATTAAAAGACGAACAACATTGCAATTTTGCCCACTTACAGACTAACTGCCGCACTCAGAGACGACACTTAAAATTAATCAATCATTAACTTTGATTAACCACCATATCTTGGCACAAAAGTCATCAAGACTGACTGTCATATTTTCGACTGACAGCATTCTAGTTTATTACTTGTCAATTAAAGTTAATTATTGATTAATTTTAATTTTATTTTAAGCCAAATTTTTCGAACATAATTTATATAACCTTCAAAATTATTCAGACTATGGTCGATAATGTGTTTTCGCAATTAGGGTGCTGTACAGTATTTCTTTCTGTTATAAAACTGTCGTCCTCTCAGCGTTCTCCCTTTTCTAGCCATATTATCTTTCACACAATCCTACCCTTTTCGTATTTCAGGCAGACATTGTACCTAATGACCATGACATTCTAATGATCCTATCATTTCTACTACATTTTCTGTTTTTAACCATGAGAACCTGTAATTGGCTTTATGTCTCATGTACTATTGTTACACTTCTGTTTTATCTGTTGGTTCTCATAAATAAATAAATAATCTAGTTTTAAACGAACAGATGGCCGATGGGGCCGACTGCTTCTGGAGTGGCTACCGCGTACCGGAATACGTCGCTTTGGAAGGCGAAAAGAAGAAGAGGCAGG
Source organism: Gortyna flavago (assembly GCA_963669345.1). Taxonomy (NCBI): domain Eukaryota; kingdom Metazoa; phylum Arthropoda; class Insecta; order Lepidoptera; family Noctuidae; genus Gortyna; species Gortyna flavago. Next base: position 17,724,073 of record OY770129.1, read on the forward strand.
CAGGCAGGCAATCCGTTGGATACGATAACCACAGAATCGGTCGAAGTGGCGATTCTTGAGGGAGGCCTATGTCCAGCAGTGGACGTTTTTCGGTAGAAATTTGATGTTAACTCTAGTTTTGGGCTAACTGAATCGAGAACGCTAACATAACTAAGAATTTATTTAAAGATGTGTGATTTTTTCGGTTTATATTAGAATTCGTACCACATAATACATATCCTAGGTAGTCTACATTTTCACGAAATCATTTAGGCCTTCCAATAAACGGTGATTCAGTATACCTCCGTAGGTAACTTATATTTCTAACAACCGTGCCTGTTGTGGTCTCATCTGACCTTCAGGCACATTAGTTCACATGAGGATGAGCGTATTCAAGGAAATTTTCGACCCAACCAACTAAGTATTCATCATTTAACTGAATGGAATATTTTGGAGGATAGATACAGAATACTTCTGAAATAATATTAATTTGCGGCACGCAAGCTGACTTCGCGCTCCGTAGGAGCTTTTTAATAGCTTGAGTTGCTAAGTAGATAGTGAAATGTGATCATATTCCCGTGCTATTACAAATTCCCTATTTCAACCACAACCCCATAGACAAAAGAACGAGTGGTTGTTATGATGATAATTATGAATTAGATGTCTTCTTTTTATTAGTGTATCGATGGCAAACAGTTCAAACATCTTTGGCCCAAAATTCAGCAGCACCAACTCCGCTCAACTACGCAGTCATAAGACCATCAAGTGCACAGGTGATGGAAGGTGGGCCATTGACAGTGGGGAGGTGTCGCACAAACACGCTTCACATAAAATCAAAAGTCATTTATTCAAATTAGGCTGAGAATCAGCACTTTTCGAACGTCAAAATTAAATAAGACAGTCCCCCAAAACGCCCGCCCTTCACCACTACTTCCTAGTGCTTTCAATGGTTTCGCCATGAGTCCAAAAGCTATAATTTTCACCAATCATAGAATTTCTAAGGCTAGTCTGACTCTGACAATAAAACTATAGGAAATGAGGGGAGTTTTAAACTTATCGTTCCTATTTTATAGGTACCTTAATTTTATAGTTCTCAGCATGTTGTTAACAGGCTGAGGGAAATTGGTTGTTTGTCCGTGGGAGGCCAATAATTTAAAGGTTTGATACTTATTTCATATCTCTGGAATAGAAACGGCCAGTGATGACGACGATGGTTGGCTGTTTGAATGATAATATGGTTTGTAAGGGGGTGACTACCAAGATGACGACTAATGGAGAAGTATGGCTGAAAAAGATACATTGCGCCGACCACAAATAAATTGGTATAGGGGCAGGAGAATGGTGATGATGAATTGAAACGGTCAGTGTAGTAAGCCAGATTGGCATCCATTGAAGACGTCAGTTAACTGAAGATTAAATTTTCAATGGATGTAGGAACGATTTGCACTAAATGCTAGATAAAATTGTCGTTAGATGTATTTTAGGGATACATCTGCAGGGATCATCTGGTCTGGAGGATAAATATAGACTGAGACGTGGGCTGATTTTTTTTAATTCGTGTTTTGGGTCTTATTTATTTATTTATCTTAGATACATATTTTATGTACTGTATGTATAGCTGTATTGTAAATCAGACATGAAATTATCCGGAAAAGAACCGGAGTTACCGACGTAGCTTGCAGTGTAAGCAAACTGAAGTGGCAGTGGGCTGGTCATGTTTGTCGGTGGAGCAGACGAGCCCTGGAGTAGAGACCGCGAATCGGCAAGCGTAGTGTGGGACGCCCACCAGCTAGATGGACGAACGATCTTAAGAAGGTGGCTGGGACAGACTGGATGCGGAAGGCGGACTCGGACGACAGGCAGCCTGGGAGAGGCCCATGTCTAGCAGTGGACTGCGATACGCTGAGTTGATTGATTGAATAGCTGTATTCAACGTGGTGTTTTGAAGAAATAAAAACACGTCGTACCGCTCACAGTGTGCCATCTTAAGATTAAGACAGGCCTATTGATTCAAGGTTTGACACAACGCCATGCTGACGTAACGTATTTCTTTAATATGTCTCGACGGATCAGGTGTCACTTAAAAACCTCTTAACGCACTAGAGACAAGATTAACTTAATGCTGATAAGCTTTATTTCAAGAATTTTGGGTGAGCTTGTTTGTTTTCCATTAATATTAAGTTAGCCTAACATATTCTTCTGCGTTCTTCTCAATAGAAATCTTATATATTTTAAAACGAGCCACTATCTTCAACTTTCTGACTAACTGGCCATCTCTTTGACAGTTCAAAAGTGCTTGTAAATGCTTTGACTTGATTTTGACTTTGTTTAAGTTGCAATTTAACACTAAGTTATAGATAGTGCCATCCACGAAGACGCGCCCCACTCTTCTGAATAATCGCTAGTGGTTATCGCTAGTTAATTCCGCTAGTGTTTTAGTTTTTTGATACACGCTAATTACCTTTTACAAAGCGCAAGTCCGATCCTGCATGTAGTATTGCAGCCACCTTTGGGATGGCTCAGCGAAATACCAACTTGCCGCGCTTGACTCGGTGGAACGCAGAGCTAAGAGGCTCATTGGCGACGTAAAACTGGTGGATGCCAAGCTTCACAGCTTGGCTCATCGCCGCAAGGTTGCCTGCTTATCAGTCTTCTACAGATTATACTTCGGTGAGTGTGCCCAAGAACTCCACGACCTCATTCCACCGGCCCCCTTCTACCTTCGGACATCCAGACGCACTGCAAGTTACCATCCCTGCCAAGTTGCTATTCCACAAATTCGAACTAAGCGTTTTCAAATGTCTTTTTTAATACGCACAGCAAAAGAGTGGAACTCTCTACCTGCGTCTGTGTTTCCGAGCGCATACAACCCGAATCTCTTCAAAGTGAGAGTGAATAGGTTTCTTCTGGGTAAGCTCACTCCATCGTCGACTCTGTCTCTGTCACCTCTGACCTAGACTAGAGTCAAGAGCGAACCCATTTCAAATTTAAAAAAAAATCACTAATAACTAAGTACTGTGTATCGACAAAACTAAAACACTAGCGGAATGTTGCACACTTGTACTGTAAGCGATTAGGAAGAAGAGCGGGGCGCGTCTTAAGGCTCCTGCAAACAGGCGCGACATGCGACGCGAATCGCACGCGACGCAAAGGCACCGCTCGCGATTCGCGTCGCGTGTCGCGCCTGTTTGAAGAAGCCTTTAGTGGATGGCGCTATCTGTAGTCACAGCTACAACTTAAGGTCAATGGTTTAGCTTACTTACACAAGGACATCTCCTATGTCGTAAAATCGATAAACAGGGCAAGGTGCAAGTTCTGGATATCTCGATTAAACCCTATAAAAAACACCACAGTGCTTAGATAGTGACATTCTATTAGCAATAACGATGATGTAAAAGTCAAAAATGTATTGGATTGACATTAGCTTTCGAATAGCTTATTTAGATCCTCTTGAATGTCGTTGTATAAATATGAAATGCTTTGAAAGCCACTTGTCTAGAACTTAAGGTGCTGAAATATGTGTACAGGTCACGAAATACCTTACCAAGATCGTTGCCCGTTTACCCGGATACGAATGCCTATTACAAAATATTTTCTAGCTGCCAACATATGGCACAACTTCGTAGAATTTTGTAATCTCGTTTTTTAGGGTTCCGTAGTCAACATTATAGTTTCGCCATGTCCGTCGGCAGCTTAGTTTAGAGACTCTTAGTACTTTTCAATTACAATGCTAAGTTTGTTCTTGGGATAAATTCATTCCAACTACGGAACTTTCCTTGTGCGTGGTCCGACACGCACTTTGCCTGTTTTAATTAATCGCCGAAATGTATCAAATAAATATCAAATTAAATAATTTGGTATTTTCAAACGCCCGCCAAATATCGAGAGCTGGTGTCAACAGTCTGGTTGACATTCAGATACAGAAATAAATGTCTACCCTTTGTGCAGGCGGACGAGTAGGATGGTAACAGCTAATGTCACAGTGTAGAAAAATATCAGAAATTTTAATTTGTGTGATCTGCGTTACCTTCTGTGGACTGTTGTCGGCAAGACAAACACGAGTAGCATAATCAGCCTATAACGTTCCCACTGATGGGACACAGGCCTTCTCTTTGTGAGAGGGAGTGGGCCGTAATCCACTACGCGGGCTTAGTGTGGGTTGGCAGATGTGCCATGTCTTCGAATGTTTGGTTCTAGGACATGTCGGATTCCTCACGATGTTTTACTTCACCGTTTTTAAAGCAGCGGTGATGAAATAATTACACAAAATAAAGCGCCTGTCTGGGTTCGAACCCACGATCTTTTGATGCGTAACCCCTCTCAATCTGTGTGGTTCTTTCCTCAAAACACCATCTCAGACATCGAGCTACATGGTCTTCATAATTATGATCTGACCATGATTATGTCTGGACTTTAAAAGAGACTGTGACCTCTGAGTTTGTTTCGGCCTTTCTTCTCATAATAGTCAGATACCATAATTAAATTAATTATTAAATTTACCATAGTCATCATCTGCCTAGCCTTTTCCCTACTATGTTGGGGTCGGCTTCCAGTCTGACCGGATGCAGCTGAACACAAGTTTTTTTATTTTTTTTTATTTACCATAGTATACCTTAGTACTAAAGTTATCTGTTGATGTTAGGCGGGAAAGCATCTCTTGAATGCTAATCTAGTACCTAACCTTTGAATAAAATATGGTTTGCTTGCTCAGGTTTTAATAAAGTCTGATGCTTACCGTAGTACAGTGCAGATGCAGCCGATGATACGTAAACACTCTGAGGTTAGAGCCTATCGGGGAACCTTTAAGTATTATCGTTTTGTCCTTCTGGCCCTTCTCTCCACGCTTGCAGCTTCGTTTGACCTGCACGCTGCGTACATATAGACTGACTCTAAATATAGAAGTGAAGTGGCGAAGACCGTGGACCGGCCGCTCCTGTCGCGGATTTTAACTTTTTTTGTATGCGTTTGCGTAAAAACGCATGGCTGTATGTTTTGTGGTCGACGATATATGGAGCAGTAGGTGGAAAATAGCTGGCGGTGTGTTAAGGTGTTTAGTTTGTAGTGTTATTTAAATACTTAGGTACCTACATCATGTTTAATGGCAAATAAAAAAAAATCTTATTTTTCAAAATAAAACAGAATAAATATGGCATATATACACTATGGCCTTCTCAGGCCTAGGCTCTAGGATTATCTGGTGATAAAACCAAAACAAAACAATAATATCCACAAAGAAAACGGTTTCCTAACCTATCCTACCAATAACATTATTATTCTGCTCTTTATGACGTTTAGTATCCGCCATTTAATGTATGTGACGTCATTGTCTAGGCCCAGAAGGACAGATTCTGCATCACGCATCGACACTTTGCTTGGCCGCCATTTTGAATATCCTGTGACATTTTAGGATACAATGTCCCTACGGACAAATTCAACGACATCTAAATTGGTCAGTAGAACGAGGTAACAATACACACATAAACATTATAACGTGTGGGATACACAACCCTCCTCAGTTTGACTGTAGTCGGGTAATATTTATCCAGATGTTAAACTGCAAGTTTTGAGTTTAGTCACTTATTTCTCAGTACTTGTTGTGCATCGTGTGTGGGTCGTCGAACCATCGGACTGTAGGCATTTTCCTTGTTTACTTGCTCATAGAATATTTATATAATTGTCGTTACCTACTATGTATATTATTTGGATGTGAATTGTTTGATGTTTGTTTTTTTAAGGCCGATTCTCGTACATAAAATCGCAATCTTATCTCAGCGACAATCAATGTCAAAAACTTGTCAAAAAATGTAAATTGATTTTATTTTTGACGATTGAAACTGAGATTACTTTGCGAATGTTCTTAAAAATAAGGGAATTGCCCCTCAGATCTCTGCTCTTCTACAGTCATTGATACTCTCCACCTAAATAAGACGAAAGGCTAGGTTAAGGTCAGATTCTATGATTATTTGTATGTAGATAATGCCATCACCATTATTTCACTTGGATAGGTAATCCATACTAATATTATAAATGCGAAAGTGTGTCTGTCTGTCTGTTACCTCTTCACGCTTATACCGCTGAACCGATTTAGATGAAGTTTGTTAAACAGATGTCCCGGGAAAGAACATAGGGTACTTTTTCTCCCGATATTCCCACGGGATCGGTACTATTATGTGGGTGAAACCGCGGGGTGCTGCTAGTGTAATTAATAATCGCCTCTAAATGTTGACTTAATTTTTGCCATCATAAGTTTATTATTTTTGTCTCATTGCTCTTCCTAAATTTCCGAATAATATTTACAAATTACGCGTTAATTTACACAGATTTGTCTTTGAAAATTGGGATGGAGATAGAGGATGGGTCAAAAAGTTGTCAACAAAATGTAGGGTCAGTCTCAATCTGTTAAAAATTTCTATAATTTATAGGATTTTTTAACAGATTGAGACTGCGATCAGAATGTAAACATTTTAAAATTACGAGAATTGTCCCTAAAGTATCTACTAGAATCACTTCATCATCATCATCTGCCTAGCTTTTTCCCAACTATGTTGGGGTCGGCTTCCAGTCTCAAAAATTCAGCATAGAAAGAACACAAACATAAAAAGAGCAAGTTAGAGGAAAATATGCGTCACGTCCAAGCAAAACGGCCATCGCTCAGCATAATGCTACGACCCTGTGCGAGACAGAGTCCCAACGCCGGTTTTCAGCGACAGACGACAAAATTACTATCTAATGTTTCTGATCAAAACCTGGTGGTTTCTAAGTTAATTCGCTTAGACTCTTCCGAATACAAGAAATCAGAGCAAACTTAATCTATTCATTTGTCGTTTCAACTCTGGATGCTTAATTAAATGCTTTTGCCCTACAGTGGAACAATTACTGGCTGATACAGTCTAAAGCAGATCAGTGGCAAACGAAAATCACCTTTATTTCTACGACTTAAAGGCCCAGTCAATGTCAAATTGTTACCCCTTATGTACGGATGACTGTACCTACTTATTATTATGACCAAGACCCGAATAAGTAGGCAGAAGTCATCATCTGCCTAGCCTTTTCACAACTATATTGGGGTCGGCTTCCAGTCTAACCGGATGCAGCTAAATAACAGTATTTTACATGGAGCGACTGCCTCCACAACCTAGTTACTGGGTAATACGATACCCCATGGTAAGACTGGTTGTCAGACTTTCGGGCTTCTTACTACGCGTAACGACTGTCAAAGATCCACGAATGACACCCGGGACCAACGGATTAGCGTGCTTTCTCCGAGGCACGGAGATCCCCATCCACAGACCAACCGCGGCAAGCGTAGCTTAACCTGATCGATCGTTCTGTGCGGCTGTTATTATTTAGTCACGGGCAGAAGTCAATGACATCTATTTTCGCTGACGACTCTGTGTCGGCCATTTTGATTCGCGCATGTAAATTATATACGCCAATTGAGTTAAATGGGTCAAAATAATTTGAGGTTATAAAGCGGCGTGTTACTGCGGTCACTAATAAAGGCGAAATCATTTTGTTTAAGTACCTAACCACTGGCTAGTCCCTTAGTAGGTCGGCTGGCGATCCTGTGACCCGGGTTCGATGCATGGTCGAGTAATCTTTATGTTAATGACATCGCATGATTTTAACAGGAAAGGTATTTCATAGAAAGTTTCAAGCCCTTGTTTTCGAAATGAATGACCCGATTTTAATGAAACTTCATACGCATAAGCAGGATACAAAGGTCTAAAAAGTTAGTAAAGAACATTTTCGAAATGTCTTATTTAAAAAAAAAAGATAACTGGAAATCTCTATTTCTATGGAAAAAATTAAATCGGTTTAATTTGGCTGTAACAGTATTTTTCGAAAATGTTGAAGTTTCTCTTAAGGAGACAGCAATAACTTCTTAGAAAGCACAGCCATCAAAGTTTCTACAATGAACAGGCCATGGCAGAATAGGATGGAACCCGGTAGTTCTAATATCCTTTAAAACAAAAAAACGAATTACATTTAAATTAATGTTTATTTCACTTAGCATAATCAGCCTATTATGTTCCCAGTTTCCTACTGTTGGGACACAGGAGTCCTCTCGGTGAGAGGGAGTGGGCGTGGCCATCCACCACGCGGGCCCAGTGCGGGTTGGTACGAGATGTAACATTGCTTCGAATTTTCACAATGACTTCTTTTACCGTGTTGAGAGCAGTTTTGATAAAACAAAAATACAGAAAGTGCCCGCCCGGGTTCGAACTCACGACCTACACCTCAGAAGTCGGGGCCGATATCCTTTAAAAAGGTATACAGACCAGGCGCGTATGAGGAACGAACGAACTTCTAGGAGCATGCTAGCTCACCGCGTGTTTGTGGCGAACCTCTGTCGAAACACCCCACGCGTCGGAATAATTGAATGGGCGCAGTAAAGTCATTGTTTTAACAATGACAATGACAGCAGAACAATGACACTGTTGTGTACACTTGGTGTAAGGTTGACGTTTCGAGCACTGTCTCTTATGTACACTTGGTGTACACTTGACACTTGAGGGGTTAAGAACATTGTCCAGTCGTCCTCACAATGTATTCCTTCACAGCAAATTCCCACACATAATCAAATATTTAGACATAAGTAGACACGCAGACACTACAATGGTTCATTATTTACATTATCCACAAGTTATATAAACCTTGGAATATACTAAATTAAATATTTTAGATGAATGTCGATGTTTGCTAACGGTTCTGCCCCGATGACTAGTTTTTTTGGGGTAATCATAATATTTGTACTAAGATGTCAGGGGCCTCTGTGAGTTGACTTTAGCTGCTCGTACGCCTTCCAAGGATCCAGGACCAGCCCAGGGTCCCGAGAAAGGTCAAGAGACGTAATACTAACAACAATGCCGTCCGGCGTAAACGCTCTTAAAACCTCCAAAGGTTTTAGGTTTATAATAGACTAGCGGTCGCCCGCGGCTCCGCCCGCGTGGATGTCGGTTACCGCTGCAAAAAGCCTACCCAGGAAAGACACGGTCAGCAAAATGATTCCCATGTCAATTCACAGACACCGACAGTAACATCGACGACGCAGTCATTATCCGCAGGCTGCACAGATTGTCTTTCTGTGTATGTTAAAGTTGTTAATGATGAAAATATTTAAATGTAATTAATACTAAGTTTTCACTTCTGCCGGCAGTCCCGGAGCGCAACCCGTTGTTTTAGGATAGATAACTAAAGCGATTATTGTAGAGCTTCTCTATAAACAACATTTGACGTTAAATTATTCTCAGGTAACAAAATATACTCATGGTCGGGAGCCCCGACCCGTGATAGGGCAACGTAAAGTTGCCCATGCGTAAAACATTATTTTCGTAAATCAATTCCTACTAATTTGAATGTTTGGCCCTGCGATTTGTTTATCGTTAGTGCGAAAGAAATTTTTACTGGAAATTGGAGCCTTTTGAAGGGTACAGGCAAATCAGTAGGGATCATGGGTATTCTTGGTATATGAGCTAATTCACCAGCTGCAGGGCCGGTGATAATCTTCGCTACTATTAAATTATCTTTTAGCTCCTTTATAAGAAGTCTCGTGCCATTTTCACAAACCTTCCAAAAGCAGGTACTTAGGCGACTGCAGAGCCATTCCTTAGCTGGAAATTACAGGCCTAATTTTGCTCCACCTGGCATGACCTTGGGCCTAAAATTTTAACGTCTGTCTGTTTTAAAGGCCTTTCGAATTCTGACAACGTATTGGTTAAAGCAGGAATGAAAAACAAGAACAATTCTACTCTATGTTAATGTCGACACGGTCTGTTACTTCTAAAGTTGTAAACTAAAGCGGAAACATTATACGATAAAGGAAACACCGAAAATTGTTGTGACGTAAAGTGAGGCTGACAGGGAAACAGTGGTTTCAAATTATTTCGACAGCAGAACTCGCGTGTTGGACAAACTCGTAATTAGTACTTCGGAGGTTTTTTTAAGTACGACGGTAACTAGCCTTAGTTTAGACGCCAGAAGGCCAATAGTATTCTCGTACTTAAAAAACTCGCAATCGCAATCTCATCTCAGTGACAATCAATGTCAAAAATGTATGCAATTTGATTGCATTTTTGACAGATTGCGACTGAGATGCGAACGTTCTTAAAAATACGGGAATTGATCTTCTGATCTACAACAAATTAAAATATTTTGTCAAAATACATACGTAACTATTAGTGGAGATAAAATAAACATTATTTATTTATTTTTGTTCTTGCTTTATGATTTTTTTGTCATAAATGATAGCCGATTAGCCGAAAGGCAATTTAATGGCAAAATATTAGGCTATCTGTTAGTCTAGTATAGAATACTCTTTATTATGCACACCATATAAATTACAGACATAAATATAGAAACTGTACAAAGGGTGACACAATGGGCGGTTTTATCGCTAAGATTTGGATGGATTTAAAAGGGGAAGGACAGACACATACACAGCACATCAGGATAGTACCGCCTGCCTCTTCAGTGATGAAGCTCTTCTGCTACGTGTTGGATATAAGTATCCTAGGGAATCGTGGTTTTGTGCGTCCGGGTGGGTTATCCCAGAAATAACTGTCTATATGAGTATCTTCTTTGGTAGAAAAAGGAAGGAATCTGACCAAGATTATGTCTGGACTTTAAAAGAGACAGATAGGAAACGCCGACCTCATCTAGTTTTATAAAAAATATGATTGTCGTGTAAGTGTTTGTGCAAACCTACTTACAAAATAAAAATTATTTATCATTGAAGGAAGGAATTATAAGTGCTAAAGGTAATTTGATAATAGGAATTTGTTGCTAGACTTCCGAATATCAGTAGGTAGGTACTAGAATGTACCTAAGGCCCTTTGTCACCGCCTCGTCAACGGGACGTCAACGAGAACGAGATGACGGCGACGCCGAAGTAGCGATTCAAACATTTATATGGCCGCGACGTGTTCACCGAACGTCTGTCAATGGGACGTCACGTTCTGTTCGAATAATTTCGTTTCTCGCTGTCGGTGGCTTTGGAGAAATAGTGTAATTCGTCTAAATTATATTGCTCGATAAAAATTCTTCAGGATCTATGCGGAAAACTCGTGATGTCTTATTTTTATCTGGATAATATTCATGCCATTGCCAACAATACATTTGTATTACAACCGCTGAAATCCAATGAGTCTTATAATTTCCTTTATTAAATTATTAATTAATTAATTAATTAATTGGCTTTTGGCGAGCCTGGCTAAAACTTTTAGTTCTTGATTCCCATCTTTAAAGGGTCAAATTAAATTATCTAGCGGAACTCCACAGACGAGATGGGTGTCATCGACCGCTATTAGAGCCCCCCATTTTTTTTTTTCTGAATCTGTCGCTGATCTGAAACTGCTATTGGCACGACTATAATAATTATTAAACGTGTAATATTAGTATAGTATATATTATATAGCCGTAAGTTAAGATATATATTTTTCACTGGGTCTTTTACTGAATGAAGGTCACAAATGCCGACGAGGGCGTTGAGAACCTATGATTTAGATGCATTTTCAGTTCACTGTCTCCAGAGAATTTTTAATCGCATTCCTTACTATACGTTAACTACAATTACCCTTAACCATTCGTTATTTGATATTGGAACAAAACTTACTTTCCGTTTAGTTACACATGTATGCCCTACTACAACCATTAGAATTCATTCACGTGTGCTAGATAGCTTTCGCAAACTAATGGTTATTGCACCGAAGACATCGAACGCTAAATTTGTGTCACCGAGATTTCAGCTTACAGATTATGAAAGTACCGTAAATAGTGATAAATTGACCCGTGCTTCTTCAGTAAAATGATAAAGATAGATGTCCGACTTCCTGTGAACGATCTGATCTAAGATTCTAAGGTCATCCAAGTTTGGAGATCCAATCGTCAAACTTGGGCGGCCAAAGTGTGGAACTCTCTGCCAGTAGGAGTCTGTGTTTCCTTCCACACATAACCCAGCCAGTCAACCTTCAAAACAAGAGTGAACAGACATCTCAACATGCTCGTTCCAACGCGAGGTCTACGATGGAACGACCATCGCTTTCGATCAGGTGTGATGGAGGACAACAGGACAGGATCATTTCGCATAAAAAAATCTTTAAATAAATAAATAACGTCTTTTATTCTATTTAAACAAACGCTTAATGAACTAAAAAGTTTCCATGGCCACATGGTCTCCATCATCAGATCAGCTCTATGTGCATGTCAGTCATAATAATATTGCATTGTCATTCGATTTATATATGCATGCAAAATTTCAGCTCAATCGCAAACTTGGAAGTGGGTCAAATTTAACTTGCAAGATTTCATTACAGACACCGGGTAGTAAAAAGCTTGTAATAATAAAAATTACCCTGCAATGAAGTGGAATGATAATCAAAGAAGTTACCTACTTCCAAAATCACCAATTTTGCATCTAATTCACAGAATTCGAAACATTCGTGATTTCTTTTGATCATTTTAGAGTCTGACCAGTGCACTCAATTGTTTCATTATAAATTATCATTGCAGGCCTCCATTGAATCCAGCAGGATTGTCCGAAAAGGTTACCGCTACCCCAGAACATAAAGGGCTAAGGAAGGAACACGGATGGGTTTTAGTCAGTAAGAGTCTGACACTCCCTTCCGCTCCACCCAGAGCGGGAGGGGTCATTTGATGATTTCCCATCCATAAAAAAGGCCTCCATTGAATATACAGAATAGGTACTTACAAACTTGCCTCACGTATGCCATCGTTTTCCATTTTAGCACCTTCAGCAGAAAATCGGCATACTCAGCGAAGCTCACTTCTAGATAGGTGGATCCCAGAAGATAACAAAACATCACTCTTATATACCCCAGACGGTTGGGCAGAGGTGTACTTACAAACTTACAGTAGGAACACCGACATTTCACCAGTTTTGTTTAAGTCCTATGTGAGTGAGCCGGTTGATGGCAACCGGGCACAAATCCAGACTCCGGGCTGCTAGTGAGAAATTCCTGATGGAAAAACCAAATAATACTTTAGCCGACCTGGGAATCGAACCCAGGTCCCCACGCTCAGCAGAAGTGCTTGCCATCACTAGACCACCGAGGAAGTCTAGGGTAGGTAAACTGAAGTCTTATAACCGTTTATTTCAAACATCTTAAAAACTCGCTTGTTAAAAGTAACGCCACGCAAAAATTTTTTGATCGCGTGGGTCATCAAGTTTTTGTTTTAAGCGGGAATCGAACCCGCAACTCAAGCCATGCCGCGGCCGTCACAAATATTCAGTTATTCCGCAGACTGACGTCAACAGACCAATCAATGCCCAGTCAATACCCCTTTTTATTTTTCACCCGAACCCTTGCTTTCAAAAACGGCAAAAGTCGTCCTCTCTCTGACTTTTATAGGCTATCTTCTTTTTTTCAAAACCCCATGGTGACCCGATCGGGCGGTGGCCGTCCGCGTCGAATGAATTCATTGTGCCAGGTGTGTGTCTGTGTGTGTGTGGACACATAATTGATTGCCTATGTAAGTGTGACACTCCTTACATTGAGCGACTAGTGTATTAATTGATGCTATAGTTTTTTGGATGCGGTATTACATACTTATTGAATATGTGGAATCTACAATCGACATATTCTGTAAAATTCTCACTGTGATAACTGAGCCGAAGTGAGCTGTCAATGGTGTCAATCATTAACATCAGAAGGAACGAGAGCGTCAAGTTCTGAGTCGAGCTACACGATGCATGAAGAAGCTTTCCTCGTGTAGCGCAGTTTATTCCGCCAGTTACTCAACTGAACCGAGAGCTCGGCGTATCCTAGAAATTCACACCCAACACCTTATTTGACTGGCCAATTCTTCCCTTGCGGTGGTAGGGCTAACGCCCGCCTGGTTTGCGACCTCCCAGAGAGTCAATGGTTTGGTTTGCTGTGTTTCGTCGATGCGTAGGAGGGAATTCCAGTGCCTTTAGGCTTCTTCTGGGCACGCTCGTTCCACCACAGACCTCATCCATCGCTGTCCATCAGGCGTGATCGAGGTCAAGAGCGGCCCATTCAGCAATAAAAAAAAAAAACAAATGCTTGCACTGACTGACTGGTCCACGGAAATCTGTGTTTTACTTTCCTTAAAAGACCTACTTGGTCTTCACATGATCTGACCGAGATTATGTCTGGACTTTAAGAGAGTCCCCTCTGAGTTTTTTTCGACCTTTCTTCTCAGATACGAAACGCCGACCTCATCTAGCATTTTTTTTTTATAATACGGTGTTTTACACGTCATCATTATGACGCGTGACGTAGTGATTCTGATAACCGATTTACAGAATAAACAATTTCATTTCAATGACAGCTCACTTCAAGGTTACTTCGTCTAAGTGTATACAGTGTCATTTTTACAGAATAGACCAGCAGAAGTCAAGGGGTTTTAAAATTGTATTTCTTTGACAGTATAGAAGAAAATTAAATGTTCTGATGACCTATTTGTTTTTTGGCAATGTGTGAAAGTAGGTAGGAATTTCATTTCAAAGAAGATGTAGGTATTCCTAATATACAGTGACCTATTGACCTAAAATGTCATGGTCCAAAAGTGTCATAATTACGTGTGTTGGACATTTTTGTACCGAATAATTTGATCACTCACAAGAATAATATATTTATAACAATAAATAAATAATAATATATTTATTTATACAGCAAATCATATTTGCTTTTGCCGTTTTCTTGAATTTGTAGAAACTAAATCGTTATAAGTAATATATTGAATAATATTCATTGTTTTATAATAGGTAGCGATATTTTATTTGTTTAACGAGAATTCCAATAGCTATGTAACGGAATGTGTAGGTAATTATCAGTTCTCGGTACAGATTTTGTAGAATTAGCATCTTTCACTAGATTAAAATAAATTTATGCCGCCATTAAAACTGTAGTCAAAATAAATAAAACACCAAGTCACAAACACAAAATATTTTATTTACAATAGGTATTTTTCTTCACACTTCTCAATGAGACAACACAAATCTTACGCAATGTGAGTTTTACGAAAAAGTTTTGATCACAATAATATTTTAAAAAGCTACAACAATTTACACAACTCAATGAATCCTACACAACGTTAGACAATGTTAATAAGGTCAGTATTCCTAAAACAATGCGGCAACCGTCCGGTCGGAACAAAGAGCGATGCCGCATCGTATCATTACACTTGATTCATGCATCCTTGTCAAAAGTCGATGAACTTGTGCGCGAAATTGGCGAACGAGACTGGAGGCGCGCGTCGGATACCGAACGCGCACAGTACCGTCCTGCATGCACTGGTCATTTTACATTGCTGTGATGTAACTGCGACACTTTCAAGCTGTTGACTGGACCCAGCATTGGATGTTGATTATTTCAATTGCTGCGTTGCTAGTGAGGTGAAATCTCGCGTCGTGGTGCGCAGTTCGTCTCGAGCGCAAGGTCGAGCACACCGCCGCCCACTGCTATAAATATACGCAGACATGCAAAAATGTGATACATAAACATTTATGTGCCCTAATATGTGTGGCTATGCGAACATTTGATTCGTCGTGAATAGTTGGGATTTGATTGGGAACGATGACATCTTGGTACATTCGGTACATTGTAGAAGTTAACAATTTTATTGTTTTGAAGCGCATGGATGGATTTTTCTTTTTATACAACGTGTTTTTCAGAAATGTATACCTACTTAAGTAATTATGTTTTTTGGCATAGACTTATAAAAAAAGATGGACTCCGCGCCACGCATATCGAAAGTGAAGCACAGTAAGTAATCGACCGTTTGTACAAACACGCCTCACGCTCACATTTAC
Organism: Gortyna flavago; assembly: GCA_963669345.1. Lineage (NCBI taxonomy): Eukaryota > Metazoa > Arthropoda > Insecta > Lepidoptera > Noctuidae > Gortyna > Gortyna flavago. The sequence continues at coordinate 17,739,848 of OY770129.1, forward strand.
ATCTTAGTATGCCGACCGGCCGCCATTACGAGACACGACAGCGTCAATCGTCAATCACGCACACATAGATCGGTAGTGTGCTTCATTTTCGATATGCGTGCCGCGGCGTCCATCTTTTTTTATAAGTCTATGTTTTTTGGATTAAATAACTAGCAAAACATATTGATGAAAGATATGAATTTTGGTAAAAAGCACCTAAGTACTTGATATTAGGTACATTTTGCAGGGCAAACAGGATTTCTTGCTGAAAGAAATAAACGTTTTATTGATAAAATTTTCGATTCTTAGAACCTTTCTTATTTATCTTTTATTCTTTATCCCTAAATACATGAAATCGAAAGTTGCCAGATGTTAGTGTTTGTCTCTAGATCTCAATATTAGCATAAGTTTAATGTAGGTATGTGATGTGGCTGTGCTTTTTTTAAATAACATCATCCTCCTGCTCTTATCCCAATTTATTTGCGGTCGGCGCAACATGCCTTTTTCTTCCATACTTCTCTATTAGTCGTCATCTCGGTAGTCACCCCCTTTCTAACCATATCATCATACAGACAGTCCATCCATCGTTTTTTTGGTCTTCCCCTACTCTTATAGCCATCGACATTCATATTCAAAACTTTCCTCACGACATTTTCGTCATTTTTCCGTATCACATGTCCATACCATGACAACCGATTTCTACAAAACTTTTCAGTTACCGGTGCCACTTTCAAACTTCCTCTAAATAAATAAATATTATTCTGCAAAATTCTAATCAGATTCTGTTTGAAAAGGAAATTTTAACATGAAAATATCTAAATGGAAAATAGGTACTTACTGTAGAAGTGGAGATCATTACTTATTCAAAAACAAAAAGCCAACATGAGCCTCTTAATAACAGCTACTGTATTAAAACTTCTTAGTTTTATTTAGTAAATTCTAAAAATATTCTTGTAAATAGCCTATAAAACTACATTTATGTCATAAGTACTTCATTTTACCACTTTTTGTGGCGGCAAACAGGAAAAATAGTAGTACAATAGGCTACACAGACTAACTAGTTCACAAATATTGGGCCTCATTTTATAGGTTTTCAGCGAGACAGCTCTGGCGTTTGTACTAGATTATTTTTTATTATTTGTTGTGAATGGAACATGCACCTAGTGGTTTTTATGAAAATAGTCTTATTGCTGATATTGTCATTTGGTAATGGTAGAGGTGATTTTTTTGCTGACTAGGTATAGGTACCTACGGCTTAGGATTAGCCCCCTTTTTTTTTAGGTTGTGAAGTTATCAAATAATTACTTCTCTGGGCGGAACGGGAGGACGTGTCAGACTTTTACTGACTGAAACCCATCCATGTTCATTCAGGTGCCTACTGTGCCAGAGGCCACGGTTAGGATTAGCCCCTCAAAGCTAATGCATTAATTCTTTCTCTGAATACCTAACAACAGAGGGATACAGGCATGGTGTTATGTTATAAAAAAATAGGACTATTGTTATTTTTTTATCAACCTATACAGTCCCACTGCTGGGCAAAGGTCTCCACCATACTTCGCCATTCATCTTTTCCTGCCGCCTTTCCCGGCCAATCAGTCAAAAAAGAGTCTAGGCCATCGAATTATGTCTTATTAAAGGGTTAAATAATGGTCGGAAAACAATGGATCAACTGCTTTATGCTCGTTCTGTCTATTCGAGAAAAAACCTTTGCCCTGCTGTCGATAATAAAAGGGATAATAAGTTTTACTACTTAATATTAAATATAGAATGCTACTGAAAATCAATAAGTTCTCAAATCAAAAAGTTAAAAAACTTATTTTTAACTTGTCTCTATACCCTCTATAATACCGATGATCAATCAACAAAAACTCATCTAGAAAATGAAAAATAAATACTATTCCAATCAGCTATTATTACCTAAACTATAATATTTAGAAACTGCTACCGCAATACATTGTAACCCAATGATTTACATTTGACCCAGAATTGACCTCGCTTACTACAACTTACAACCGACAAACAACCAAAATGTTACATGAAATTGTAAAAATAAATTATTTGATAAGACTTGAATTAGGTACTTGATGTCATGACATGACTACATGACGTAAATGTTTGATATGGGTACTTGAAAAATTAACAGTCATTGAAAAGATTATGGACGTACACTTTTTTTTAAGGATGGGATATCATTAAATGGCTCCTCACATTCTGGGTGGAGCGGAAGGGATTGTCAGTCTCTTAGATCGGACGGTGAGTAACGAATTTCAAAAATACGGCCTGTTTGCCTACCTGGGCCGTATTTTTGAAAACCAATAGCGTTTTTCTTTTTACACATAATATCACGCCTTGTTACCCCGAAGAATTAGGCAAAGGTGTATAATATAGTCGGTGATTGCGAAAGGATTGTACGTTCCCGCGACCCCCGGCGTAGGTGTGAGATGGAACACCGGGGTGGTTTTCAATCAGTAAGAGTCTGATAGACCCCGCCGCCCTCCCCAGGGTGGCGGAAATCCATGAGGACATTACACCCCTGAAAAAAAAAAAGGTGAATTTATAGTAGGTAGATACACTCATATTTTGCCAGTTATGTTTCAGTCCTATGTAATAGGCAAGCCTATTGCCATCAACCACACACATATCCAGACTCCAGGCTGCCACTGAGATATTTCAGCTAGAAAAATCTAATAACACTTTGTCCGACTTGGAAATCGAACCCAGGACCTTATTCATGCTCAACAGTATCTCGAGACCTTTATTTGATTTATTAATTATTGTTACATATCTCAATATATACCTGTTTATATTCTCTAATAAAGCTATTAGTTTATCTCAGAAAATACCTACATCATTATTATAATATACCTAATAATTTGCTAAGTAATTTTTGATTCCTCTCTCGTAACTCACCTATTTTGCTATGCCCAACGGGTTCATTATGATCTAATTATAAGTTTACCACTTATGAATACCTATTGCGACCATTAAATCTACGAGGCAGTTATTTTTCTTATTTTAGTACGTAATTCTAATGTTTTTCTAATGTGATAACTATTAATTTATGAAATGAAAGGAAACGTAGGAAAATGTTTCATTTTATGTGCGGAGTGTGTTACAAGTTGTAACACTTGTAACTTTAGCCGTAGCGTGAACAAGGCTTTAGGGAATACCTATTTGTGTTTAGACTTGTTTTGTTATAATACCTTTAACGTTAGAGACTTGTTGAACACTCCGAATTTCTCTTCGAAATTAGCGCCTAGATTTTCTTCTCCTCGTTTCTGCAGGCGGAATCGGCCGTAACCTAAGCCGTTTGCTAAATTGGTGATCGCAGTACGATCTTCTTTATTCTCTTGCGCTGAACCGTTCCTCAGCTCTGAGAGATACGGAAGCATCTGTTTTTTCTTCTGTTGGAAAATGGTAACTAACTGCAACATAATAATATCACACTAATATTATAGAGGCGAAAGTTTGTGAGTGTGTGTGTGTTTGTTACTTCTTCACGCTCAAACGGCTTGACCAATTTTGATACAATTTTGTATGGAGGTAGCTGACACCCTGAATTAACATATAGATTACTTTTTATCCCGATATTCCTACGGGATCGACACTTATGCGGGTGAAACCGCAGGACGCAGCAAATTTTTAGATATTTCCAAGGTTCGTATTCTAGACCACTAATACCTAAGCATGAATCTTGATTTAAATCTGGCAGAAATTATACTAATCTATAGTAAAATCTTGTTTTAAATCAAAATAGATTCATAATTGTATGTACGTATAAATAGTTCTAGAATAGAGGCTTAAATTAAAACAATGTATTTACTTCAGATACTATGTGTAAAGTCAGGAAAATTAATTATAGAGCACATTGACAACTTAAATTGTCCGTTTATTCAATCACAACTGTATTTTTTTGACAGTAACCACTGTCTTTTTGTTGATGGCATTAAATGGCTTTAATGCGGTAATTTGGTGTTAATTTGGTTAACAATTAATTTCTGCGACTGATGCTAACACTTACAACAACAACATATTCACAATAAACTTGTGACTTGTGAGTAATTTCATTATTTATTATATTAACCTGTTTCAGGTTTGAATTTCAGGTTTTGCTGTCCTCAAAGTTAGAAGAAACTCAAGAAAAAATGCTTGCACTAATAGGTGTTATTTGTCTATATTATTATTAAGCAGCGCCTGCGCAGTGAATAATGAACAAGGAAGTATTTAGAGTTAGATAACAATGTGTAGACATGAATAACGCATTTAAAAAATACGAATGAATATCGAAACATTTATTATGCCTTATGTGCTATATTTATTTTAATATAAGCGGCAACATTGATGTGACCTATGACTATATTAATATTAATTTGTGAATATTTTTTTACCTGTAATGACATTTGAAGTGAATCTATTTTTATGGTATACATATATAAAAATACAAAAATTAAACTTTTAATTGCATGCAAATGAAAATCACTTTACTTTAAACTGGTTTATAAACATCTTATTCCATATCCAGAAGAAAGTAAAAACAGGGATTGAAAAAGCAAAGTAATTGAAAATTTTAAGAAAGAGATTAAAACAAAATAACTTAGCGTGAAAATGTTAAAAATGGTTGTTTATCTAGTCTTAAAATAAACTTCAGCTGAAATCTTCTAAAGTTCAGGAAAAAAGGATATTAGGTAAGTAGATACTGGAATAAACTTAGCTTGAAAAGATAAAAATACCAAAGTATAACACACCCACCTTTACGGCTAACAGCATGTGTGTAGAATGCTAACAGTATAATATCTTCGGACTCATGGATAAGAGACTTTTGGTAAATAAAATTACCAATTTTCATTTTATCAAAAAGTTTTTATTGCTGCTACGTTTGCGGTGCGTTGCTTGCAGGTGCTGTGCTCGCTTGGCTCTTTAAATCATCTTTACCAGGACATTATTATCATCTGTGAAAATATAATCAACACACCTTACACATAACATTACATTGAAACTAAGAAAAAAAAAACTTTAAAAAATTCAAAATATTTAAATGATTATTTTGCCATTACTACCGAAGAACAAGTTTTTTGTTTGACAATCTTATTGAAACTTGTAAAGTATTTATTTTGGAATAATATTGCCTAAAAAGGCAAATATTGTCGGCAGAATTAAATAAACACAATCATTAAACCAGCTGTTTTGAAATCAACAAACGAATTCTTATCTATTATTATCTATTCTTTTTATATCTTTCAGATACCAATCTACTCAATTTAGTCCAAATTGATTTTAAATAATGTCTCCACGTCGTTATCCACTGATTTTTGATAGGATCTTGGTATTCTTCTTTACCTACTTATATTTGTAGATTTTATTGACAATAGGTACCTACTTTATACAAAATATTATAACTTCACAGTTAGCAGTTGTGGCAGTAGGTATACTGCATACATAAAAGTCATCAAGTTAATTGCTTATGAAAACTTGGCAGCATGAATTTTGGGTTCAAAGTCAGTCTTTTTAATTTTTTTGATGACTGCTTTTCTGACCTTTGGATACAAATTATACAGTGTCATGTTGGTATTATTATGATGAAGGATAGCTCAATTTGTCAGTTTTAAGAAAAACTACGCTGTTAAGTATCTTCAACAGTTTCAATTAAGTACTATGTTTTTTTTATTTGTAAAATGTGTTTGAGGATATTTTATCAGCTGGTTTCGGGTGCTTGACCTAGTATGAGAGCTAGTATCCAAACCACAAAACTATTCAAAAAACATTAGAACTCAAACTCAAGGCATTTATTTCAATTAAACCATTTACAGGTACTTTTGAATTGTCAAGAAGTCGGTCAGTCAGAAAATATGAAGCTAGTTCTTAGAAAGGTTCAGGAAGCTTGGCTTGACAGTAAACGTTACAGACAGTAAAGAAAAACACAAAAAGTAGAACCGTAGAAATATACTTATATCTATACTGGGACCCTAGATTTGTAAACACAAACAAACATATTTGCAAACTCAAAAGCAGATAACTGTCCAACACCTCATTTTGTAGGTAAATTTAGCTGACAATGGTGTTTCGGCGAGGTCGTATGTTGTGTAACCATTTGCACAACGCGCAACGTTTTCAAATAGTCAACCATATTGGGTTTTGCCATATACCTAAAAGTGACTTAGTAATCCGTAATCTATAGACGTCATTGTGAATGAAAAACTTGAGTTTTTTTTAAAGTCACATTTGGAACGTTAACTATGAAATACATTTAGCAAAACATTAATTTTAAAAAGCTTTGTCCTCACTAAGGTACAGAAATCTGTATAATAAACTCTAAGCACGGTAGTCAAAATCACGACAAAATACAACAAAAATGTTTCAGATTCATGTACCAAGTGTAGACAAAGTTTTATATTTTACACTTGAAAATTACACTAACACACAAGTCACTATTACAATCGATTTTTTTTTTAATTCTATTGATACAAACTTATTAGATACAAGATGAAAAAATAAAAAATACAGAAAAACAGCGGCACTGAAAAATATGGCAAGAAAACTACTGAAAATTACAGCTAATCAAGACACAGCTGTAATAAAAAGAAATGTTACTGTATGATGACTTTTATAAATGTAGACCGACTAGTCATTGAATGATACTAAAATATACCAAAAAAAAAAAAATTACATATTATACTTTTATGAAAATATCTTTTGTGTAATATTATGAATGAAAATGATCGTGCGGTAATGTCATGCGCGTTATTTACAGGAGACATGAAAATGTATTAGGGTTGTTCATTTTATATTTTTTATTTATACAAATTTTACTTGTTGATATATTTTTGTCTTATACGTTAAAACTAGTTTATACATTTTTGAAAAGTACTTAGTACAAACTATTTTCTCATATCGCAAAGAGACTTACATGACGAAAAATCATTAAACAACAAACAAACATTGGATTTTTCATACTATCCAATAACGTTACCACTCACAAACAAAACACACAACGATATATCATTTTAAATGATTACCATTTAAAATGATATAAAAATAACTAAGTAATTAAAGTTGATTCTGACATTTGAGTTATGTCTCCACATTGTAATACATAAAAAGTTTTATTAGCCAAGTTTTGTAGACTAGATTTTTTTATTAATACAAATACAATTAATATTGCATTGACGTAAAATGCAAATTGATTCTGTACTGTCAAGGCTTCTGCAGACAAATGCGACAACGAGGAACGATTCTTTATTTGTTAATTCATTTGGTATAAAGTATAATTGCAGTATATATAGTTAAATAATTCATGTTTTAATTAAAATAGTAGGTATTTAGTATTTTAAATTGATAATAAATGGTGTGATGTTGCTATCTGGAATGAGATTTAAGCTCCTAGCAATGTAGAGCTAGTATAACCTTGTCATTGTACTTAGGTTTGAGTTGGAAATGTGATATCTCGGTTATGTTTGTTAATTAGATCACTGGATTAGGAAAAGGAGAATTTAAAAAAGAAAATTAAAGCTAAATTAGCAAGTAGCTGAAAGTTTTGTGTTTAAACATTTTGAATATTACAGGCGGATTAAATGCTGTCTTGACAAGAGACAGCATATTCAGCCTATAATGTTCCCACTGCTGGGACACACGCCTCCTCTATGTGAGAGGGAGTGGGCTGCAATCTACCACGCGGGCCCAGTGTGGGTTGTTCACTGTAATTTAAATTAGTGCTGTAGTTTCTCTTTACGTGCTATTAGATGAAAAAACTGTGTTTTTGTCGTCTGTTTACATTTAGTTAATATGTATGTAGATTTCTACTCGTAGGATTTCTTAATTAAACCTGAATTCTTTTACTAATGTGTGTTTCTATACTAATAACCCAAAATCCTCTCAAACACCAGTCTACACAACTTTAAAAACACATAAAAGGCAAAGGCATATCACGACACAGCCAACGGCCAAGTTATCTGAGCAGGAAGGTCGTGGCCGCGACGATCGGCACCGACGGCCGACGACGTCAACCCGCAGGTAGATCAACGATACGCTCCACGTTGGTTGTAAACACGCCAGGAATCTCGTGCTTTTCGATAATTACTTTACAGCTTTTTGATCCGCCGTGATGTTATACAGGAAAATCTTGACTTTGACAAGTTCTAGGCTCTGTTTTGTGTAGGTAAGAGAATGAGTTTAGAATAGATGGTATATGGGGGAGATATACCAGTTTCGGCTAGTTTAAGTAATTGATTGTTGTACTTATTATTTGTTTTAACTCAATTCGAAGATGGTTAAACTGAAGGCCAACTCTCGTAATTTAAAACGTTCATTATATAGTCGCAGTCTCCATTTCGGCGATTAACATTATGTCAAAAACTTGTCAAAAATGTAGGCAAATTAGAGGTATTTTTGACAGATTGCCACTGAGATCAGACTGAGAACGTTCTATTAAAAAAAAAATACTGCCTCTCTGGTATTAAAATTTTAGCCTTATTTTTTGCCTAAATTAAAAATTAAATAGGAGTAAATTCACAAACTGAATATTTATGTACCAACCATTAACATTTTTTAAATCAAAACATTATAACTTAGTGTAAAATACCAAGACACTTAATTTTTGCCTAAATTAAATAGGACTAAATTCACAATCTGAATATCAATGTACCATTAACTTTTTTTTTTTAATCAAAACATTATAACTTAGTCCTAAATACTAACTTGAATCTATTTAAAATACAATACTATAGAAATCGTTGAATTCACCAGCCTAAGTTATTCTGCAAAAACTACGTTTATTGATGAGATCTAAATTCTTAGCAACGGACAGCAATATGAATAGGCAGCAGTAGGTAGATTTTCTGTTGCTAGGTTCTGCGTTGCGTTTAGTTCCAACAAGTGAGTCAATGATCCTGATCTACATAACGTTAAACAAACAACGAAGAACTTGACTTAGTACACCGTTATATATAGAGCAATAAAATTATATTAACTATAATAACAATAAATTATTATAATGTCAGTAAAGTAATTTTAGAATGAAAAAACAAGACCATTTTTTATTTTTCTGAAATGTATAATTTCGCAGATACATATTTTAGGATCTGAATCGACTGTCCCGATGGTATAGTGGTCGCAAGCGCTAATGCTGAGCACGTGGTCTTGAGTTTGATTCCCAGGTCGGGCAGCTCTTCCATTGGGAATTTCTCAATAGCAGCCCAGAGTCTGAATTTGTGCCCGGTTGATGGCAATAGGCTCTACATGGGACTTGAACATTACTGGCGAAATGTATGCACTATAGGTAGGTATACCTCAGTCTAAACCTTCGGTGAATACAGGCCTGATGATAAAATAAAAAAAAACCGGCCAAGTACGTGTCGGACCACGCACAATGAAGGGTTACGTAGTTGGAATGAATTTATCCCAAGAACAAACTTAACATTGTAGTTGAAAAACATGTTCTCCCATACATTCCAACTGAAAATGTAAGTTTGTACGCACAATATTGAGAGATTTACCGAGTTGTTTCAGGATCATAGACTTCTTATTAATTTTCCTGTAATCTATAGGTATAGAACTATTTTCTGTATTTTTTTCAAAATTTTAGGCTCAGTAGTTTCGGAGATAAGGGGGGGGAATGGTAAATTTCCGTCTATTGTCTTAAATAACTTTAATACAATTTACTTTAAAATTATGAAAAAAAAATATTTGAGATCCTCACGGTAAGCCCTTTCATGATTGATATGTCACACGGTACAGATTGCGAAACTTTTTTTTTAAATTGTCTATTTACCCCTCAAAAATGACTCCCATTTTCAAAACTCATTTATTTACGTTACACGTCTGTGTTTTGGGTCACAGAGTTTCATATGTGTACCGAATTTCAACTTAATCGGTCCATAAGATTAGGAGAAAATTGACTGTGACAGACGGACAGACAGACAGACAGACAGACAGACACACGAGTGATCCTATAAGGGTTCCGTTTTTTCCTTTTGAGGTACGGAACCCTAAAAATCGGTCAAGTGCGAGTTGGACTCGCGCACCGAGGGTAGGTATGTAACTACAAATTTACGGTTTTCGAATTTTTCCTTTACTTGTGCTACATGACATTGCTTCTTGCCAAATTTCATGATTCTAGGTCAACGGGAAAATACACCTAACGGGTCCCTATATGTTTTGAATCCCTTGCGAGTGTCAAAATATGCGGCAAAAACTGAACATAAACGCACTTATCTTTTGATTGCGTTGACTTTGAAGTAAAATTTTTTTCTCTGCTTCAAAGGATTGCAGCCCTGAGTATTAAACTCCACGCATTCTTGAGAAAAAGGGTCTTGACAGACGAACTGACAGACGGACAACGTAATGATCTCATATGTAAGGTACGGAACCCTAAAAATGCAAGTAAGGAGATCCCCATTTTTACATATTAATTTGCGCAATATCTTCAATAATAAATAGTTAAACTAGTTTGCTAAAAACGTTAATATTTCCATTAGTATTCGTAATAGCTAGCATTTCATAGAGCAAGATCAGCCATGGATTTTAAACCAGTTTGCGTTAATTTTTCTAATTTTAGCTTTGTGGAGCATTTTAATTGCTGTTACATTAATATTGTGCTAATAATAACCTCGGAACTATAAGTACCTACTGCATCAGTTTTTGTTGCGTAGTACCTTATACAAAACACTAATTTCTGCCCGCAACTACGTCCGCGTCTTCTTGTTCCTTCGATCTACCCCGTTTACGTTTAGCGTTTTTACCGTTTTTTTTTTTTTGCTTTTGCTCGGCTCCTGAAAGTCCTAGCGTGATGTTAAATAGCCTATAGCCTTTCTCAAGAATTTGGCTATCAAATGCAAAATTAGAAGAATATAATTTTTGAAATTCGAACTCGCTAATTTCTGGAGCTACCAGTTCCATAGATTAGCGCGTTCAAACAAACAAACAAACAAACTCTTCAGCTTTATTATTAATAATATAATAGATAATCGTATTTGATAGCTAAAACTCGTCTGACGTGAAAAAAATCTTAAAGTGACACTGTTGTTGGCTTAAATGAAACCTGTTGTGTTGCTTGTTTTTGTTTTTATACACAGGTACGTCGAAAAAAACTAATCAAGCACTTTACATTGACAGCCTACCATCTTGTTTATCCAATAAAGCTTAGTAAATGATACATTATTTTATTTCTGTAAGTAGGTTTGTACAAACACTTTCACAAGGCAATCATATTTAAAAAAACTAGATGAGGCGTTTTCTATCTAAGTATCTACACTGAGAAGAAAGCTCAGAGGTCACACTCTCTTTTAAAGTTCAAACATAATCTTGGTCAGATCATATGAAGACCACGTAGATTTGTGTCTGAAAATCTTGACGCACAGAAAATTTGGAAATCTCGTAACAACAATCCAATAAAACGTTAAAACTGGACTTCTAAAATCATTGTCATACGAGATAAATAGCAATCTCTTGGGAGTCTGTTATTGACCTAACCCCGACAAGGACATTGGGGAAGGTCGGAGAGCGCCCCTCAGAGGGTGACTGTTGGAAGGGGGAAGGGAGGGGATTTTTCTATTATTTCTAACCTCGAGACGCCCTCAAACAACTTCTGTAGACGGTTTTAAATCAAATCAGAGCGCTTTTCGTCTTGACGTAGTTCAGCCTGTTGCTAGGCATTTGTGAGATCATCTAGCTAGGACGGGTTTGGGTTATCGCTCTTAGAACAGAGTGCTAAAGACGAGTAGGTACTTACTTAACGGGTTACTAACAGCATGGAATGAAATCATTAAGACTTAATTTCCATACTTTATAGGTAAATGAGGCATTTTTTATGGTGTATAAGTCTAGTTCACTTAGAGTAACTGGGTTGTGGAGGTCAGATAGGCAGTCGCTCTATGTAAAATACTGGTATTCAGCTGCATCCGGTTAGGTTGGAAGCCGACCCCAACATAGTCGGGAAAAGGCTATAGGCAGATGATGAAGTGTAGTTGACTATATCCGAACACACGAAGTAGATGATTTCTAATTACATTATTACTAACTAAATACAAAATGTTTGTATGAAATTGACTAGAATTTAGTCACTTGATTGATATGACGACAACTTATGCATAGTCAGATGGAGGCACATAATATGATTTGTCAATTTGTGGATCCCTGCATGCAATACAACGAAGGTTTTTCCAAGAATTTCAAATCAAAAACTCTCACAATAAATCCCAACTGAACAGCTACCTAATAGCGTTGCTAAACAACGAATTAGCTATAAAATTAGTGTCATATAGCATATAGTCAAGGAGCTGCACACGATTGAATTAGCATACGAATAGTCGCTGAATTATACATGTGCATTCGCGTGGGTTTCTCTATGAGCTAAGCAAGAGCTATTATTTATTTTATTTATTTATTAGGGACATAAATTATAGGTCATTATTATAGGTTAGAAACTATGTAGTTACTGGGTGTTGTGACGTAATTTGGCAGAGCGCGGGACGGGATTCACTATGGCTGTGAAGATTGATTGATTAGGTAGTTAAAAAGTACATATTACATTAGTAGAGTTTGATTTGGAACCTAATACCGTCGTCATCAGCCAAAAAATGGCTGGAGGCGACTATTTAGTCCAATATTAAGGAAGGAAATTATTGATGATCTGAAGGCCAATTCTCGTAGAACGTTCAAAATCTAGTCGCAGTCTCATCTCGGCGACAAACTGTCAAAAACTTGTCAAAATGTAGGGAAAATATAGGTATTTTTGACAGATTGAGATTGAGATCAGACTGTGAACGTTCTTTTAATTTGTTTCCCCCCAAAATACAGTCCTAGGCCTAAATGAATGGGCAGCGGGATTGTCCGAAAGGGTTACCGCTGCCCCGGAACATAAAGGGCTAAGGAAGGAACACGGATGGGTTTTAGTCAGTAAGAGTCTGACACTCCCTTCCGCTCCACCCAGAGCGGGAGGGGTCATTGGATGATTTCCCATCCTTAAAAAAAAAAAAGGCCAAAATGAATTACAAAGAATACTAATAATTTGTAATACTTACATTTATATAGTACCTATTGTAATTATGACGTTGAGTGTCTGTCATATTTTAATGTATTTCTTCTAGTGACAAATAAATACTTTTTTTGTCTTTTGATTTTAAGCATTTTCCGAAATTAAGAAGGTATTAGTTAAGAGTATTGTTAAAAATACCGATATATTAATAAATTCCCAATCATGTATTGTATTCTGCCAATATGTAGGTAGGTGTATTATGTAATACGTTCCAGTTCTAATCAAATATTCATTGGACGTGTGAATACCCTCATTCTCTCTGATAACCGCTTCGATAATACTCAAATTCTGTCCCTAATAACGTCCATGGACATAATATCGTCAAAAGTTGGACGTTGCATCTCAGCGCTGATTTGCTGGATTCGTTTTCTCCTCTACCGATATTTTTTTTTCTCCTCTCAGTTAATTTTGTTTATATGTATGTATGTATCTATCTATGTATTAATATTTATTCTTGTATTTTATAGTAATTTCCTAGCTATTTGTCACGTATGTTGCACCTGCCATGTTTTGTCTCTGCATCACCCTAAGGTTGACTGGTAGAAAATGCCTCAGGCATTAAGTCCGCCTTTGTACAGTATTTCTTTTACTAGTGCATAAAGTTTTAATAAATAAATAAATATCGACCACCGAATATCGAGTCGAGTACGCTGTACAGTTTTATAAATTAATGACAGAAAGAAAAATAAATTGTTTATTTGACCCAGGTTAAGTAAGGCTCACAATATTCACAGCAAACAAAAAAAATAAACACAAAAAAAAGTAATTAAAAAAAATTAAATCGTATTCAAAAAGAAATTATCTCATAATTTATGAAATAACTTTAATTTCGGAAGTCGGTGTCTTGGGATCTGTAATTTAGTTTTAGTTTTTTTACCACCGACTCAAAGTAAAGCGCCTCGCCTGTCTGGGTGTGGACCTACGACCTACAACTCGTAGGTATTGGCAGTTACCACTTGGCCTCCAGTGCGCCAAATCTTTCAAATCCCAAAGTATTTAGATTAAATTTTAGTGTTCTCTAGATCTTTTCTATTTTAGGACGATACTTATAGTTTCTCTTAGGAGTAATGACTTTTCTAAAGCTGGCTGAAATGCATAGTAACATGATTTTGAATTAAGACAGTGTCCTAACCTAACTGAAGTCAATAGAAGTTCAAAGGATTAATTATCGTAGAAATGAAATCCGATTTATAAAATAGTTCTGTCTCTTTTTTAGTCATTACTTTTAACAATTCAATGGCGTACTAGTTGCTAACCTATAGCTTAACGGCTAAACCCGGGACTGCCCGTTTTGTTTCCCAAGGTCAATAGTGAATGGGACCCCCCCTACCATTATATTATGGCAAAATGTGCGATAAGTGAAAGCCGAATAAATGAAGGGATTGATATTACTATACATTACCCTACATTTATGTTCGTACAGCTCGTCAAAATGTAGGGAACATGGCTGATTTCTTTTTTCGCGATTTCAGGTTTGGTCCCATAGTAAAAGTTATTCATAATGACGAGTACAATGACCTCTTAAGAAGTTGTTGGTGTTTTTCCTATAACCCTGTATTTTACACCACCATTTTCATAGGCACTTAAAGAAATTCGATCAAAAATTGATTAAAATTAGAAATGGCGAACCATCAAAGATTCTGGGGACGTCACGTGTGGGGAGTTTCGCTAGTTAATTAATTATTACCTTGTTAAGCTACGCTTGCCACGATGGGTTCGTGTATGGGTGATCATCCATTACGTAGCGAGACCCCAGCTCCCAGCCTCGGAAAGTTGGTCCCGCTTGTTATACGAGATCTTTCACAATCGGCACAGGTAGTCAGAGGCCCAAAAGTCTGACAATCAGTCTTACCAACGGGTATCGTGTTACCCAGTAACTGGGTTTTGGTGGTCAGATAGGCAGTCGCTCTATATAAATTACCTACTGGAATTTAGCAGCATCCGGTTATACTAATGATAAATGATTTTTATTTTGTACTAGGTTTGCACAAACACTTTTACACGTCAATCATATTTTTTATAAAACTAGATGAAGTCGGCGGTTCCTATCTGACTACTCTGAGAAGAAAGGCCGAAACAAACTCAAAGGTCACAGTCTCTTTTAAAGTCCAGACTTAGTCTACTGGAAGCTGACCCCAACATAGTTGAAAAAATGCTAGGCAGATTGATATAAAGTGGGGACATGTAGTTTGTATTCTAGCTTCTATACAGGCATTATAATTCCGATAAAGTTACGAGAAATAAATTCAAAACTCATGGTAATGACCTACTTTGGGGCCCCAGATTTTCGCAGTCTATCACACTAATATTATAAAGGCGTTTGTGTATGTGTGTATGTGTGTGTGTGTGTGTGTGTGTAAGTGTGTGTGTGTGTGTGTGTGTGTGTGTGTGTGTGTGTGTTTATGTTTGTTACTCCTTCAGGCTCAAACGGCTGGACCAATTTTGATAAAATTTTGTATGAAGGTAGCTGACACCCTGGATTAACATATAGCCTATTTTTTATCCCGATATTCCTATGAGTTCGAGACTTATGCGGGTGAAACCGCGAGGCGCAGCTAGTAGTTTAAACTTTACAGTTAGTGACCCAAATGGCACAGTGACGGAAGCGCTCGCCGTCAGGTCAAGGACATGGGTACGAGTCCCGCATAGTAACAAGGAATTTGTTGGACCATAAGACCATGTCATGCCATGGCTTGGAGGTCTTGCCTATATAGTTTGTGTCTATATTTTATCTAAACTATTAAATACTTATTATTATAAATGCGAATGTGTGTCTGTCTGTTACCTCTTTACGCTTAAACAGCTGAACCGATTTAGATGTGGTATAGAGATAGTTTGATTACCGGGAAAGGACACAGGATAGTTTTTATTCCGATATTCCCACGGAAAACTTATGCGGGTGAAACCGCGGGGCGCAGCTAGTATATACTTATTGTAATAAAGAGAAAAGATTTGATTTTTTGTATGTTTGTTTGTTACGCTTTCACGCTAAAACGGCTGAACGGATTTAAATGAAATTTGGGACATGGGTAGACCATAACCTCGATTTAGGACACAGGATATTTTTTATCCCGTTATTCTCAAGGGTTCGAGACTTATGTGGGTGAAATCGCGGGGTGCAGCAAGTAAGTATTTCTATATTTGTAAAATGCCAGAAAAGGTGAGATGCTAAAATCACAACATGACGCAGTTGTAGCCAGAGAGAGACAGGATTGGAAAAGGTTGAAAGAGATTTTTGCCGACCGGCCAACGGACATACAAAACATAAAAGAAAACGCCAAATAACAAACTGAATACTACATTTTATGATTGTCCGACCAAGAGGCTAATAAAAATATGCCTAAATAATTCTGTCCTCAAGACTAAAGGCTCCCCGCAGACAGGCGCGACGACGTACTATGTGGAGGTGCCTAAGAGAGCCTGGCCATAAATACATTTTGTATAAATCGGCGCAGGTACTCGTATTATACCTCAAACTGTAGCTAAGAAGTTAATCTACTATATTATATATAAATTATGTATGTGGTCGCTACTGGTTTATAAAAAAGATCATCTAAACACGATCATTCCTAATCTATCACAACAATCTGAATTTGTATTTTTTTCAAGATTATTTTCTAGCCAACTAGCAACGAAAACTATGTAAGTATTATACCATTACAGAAAGCTTATACTATGTACTATTGACTGGTATTCATAAAAGTGCTATATATTTGTAAATATATTTACTAAAAATATTTATCTCGTGACATATAATTTTTGCGTACCTGAAACTTTCAATTAGAGTTTTGACAGTTGCCGAAATTTGCCGAAGGTCTGTAAATTATGTTATTTGATAGGAAATTTAATATTATAATAAAAGAAGAAAAGAAAAGTTGCAATTTCGTTGCACAACATATGTTAATCTATTATAGCATAAAACAGTAAAAAATTATACAAATACGTAGGTGATGCTATTTGGCTACTTGCTTATTATATATAGGTCTTATTTGTGATATTTTATTAATTGCGGTTTCCGTTAAGATAATGTATCTAGTGTTTCCCACGATTTTTTAGTTCACATACATAATAAATTATCAATTATACATATCGTAAACCGCATAACCACATAATGTTAATTCGTTCTTTCTACCACAATTTTGCACACGTTTCAATTCAATACTTTTATATAAAATAGGGATTCTGAATACTCAACAATTACATACTTACTGTTTTTCGTCCGTCATTGTCGTTACTTAAAGTGTACTAATCTAACCATCTACCTTCTCGCAACAATGAGTGAATTCAACTGTACCAGACGTGACTTATGTCTTGTTTTAATTGAAAGTGACGGGAAATATGTTGTTGTTCTAATAAGTTATATACGGGATAATTTTACCAACTTTTCCAAATATCGCTAAGATTGTAGCAAGTGTAGAAACAAATCGTATTACAAACTTTCGTCAACGTTACACAAAATCTGGCAGAAATAAGCAAATATTTTTAAACAAGAATAGCGCGTGGTTGAACGTCATATTTACTGTGAATCTGGAAGATCCTACATGTGAATCCAAACCTTCGACATCGACAGGAAAGCGTCATTCGGCATTATTCAGTGTTACCCCTAGGACAACTTTCCGAAAATGCGCAGGAATCAAGGAATAAAGACTATAAGCGATTCAGACTTCATGATGCTAGAAAATGCTCTAGAATAGCTACAAATGAAGATGTTCTACATACACTTTTGTATACTTCGGACACTTACATAACAAGTTTAAGAAAACCATCTAGTAAAAAGTCTATGGAACTTATAGATGAAGCAGTGTTATGATGTGATAAAACAGTGTTTTTTTTTAGTTAAAAGTTATGGTACATAATAATAGCAGAAATAATTTTAAGAGTTTAATTTGTGTTTATTATAACATTTAAGGTCATATTATTTAAATATAGTCGTACATTTCTGAACATTTTTCAACATTTCAATTTTATCTACTATTTTTTTTAGACGATAAACATATGATTATATCCATTAATTGTATATTATTTAAAAGTACATTTATTCAAGATAACACAAAAAAAAAATCAGCAGGAAATCTATAAAAACATGGAAGTTATGGATTTATGACCCGAAATCGACTCAATCTCCACATAGTGCGACGCGACACTTTTTTAATTTCGCTCCTTCGCGTCGCGCCTGTCTGTATAAACCCTCGTTGACACATCGTGATTTATCAAAAATTCTTTTCTCATTCAAAACAAGAAGGCCGTAAGCGTCGATTAAACGCTAAAACGCGGTTAGAGCTTTAGCTAAAATGGAGCCTGCTATTTCCTTTACAATTTTATTGCTCATTATTTTTGACCATACATAACACCAATGATCGTTTACGCAACAATTTTGCAGTAACGACCGCAATTCGACAGCTGTTCTTCAATGCCGATTGTGCAACTAGTTCTCGGGTTGTCGGTCGCCTAGCAACCGATGATGGTGAATCATGGGCCATCGTGGGCAATCGTGGGCCTTCGGTGATGCGATTTGTCATGAGTTTAGAGAGGCGTTCTGATAAAGGAGGTTGTTACCTAACTTTGTAATGTGCTTCGAGAATATTAGCAAGGGCTCTTAATTTCATGGTCTTTTAAATCTATGTGTGGGAAAAACTCAATGCCATAGATTCAAAATGTTGGCACGTCTTATGTAGCAGAAATAATTATGTAAGTTAAAATTACTCTGACATCGATAGAAGTAAGGTCAGGTGTAAGTACTATTAGTTGTTCTGTGGTAGTAGTAGTAACCGGCGTGCGTGTATTACCAGAAGGCCAATTCCGGTAATTAAAAACATTCAAAATCTAGTCGCAATCTCATCTCAGCGACAATCAATGTCAAAATCTTGTCAAAAATGTAGAGTTTGAGGTATCTTTGACAAATAGAGACAGAACGTTCTTAAAACTACCAATTGCCCCTCTGATGTATGAACGTAAACGAGGCAAAAGGATTACTTAGGCATATAATTATAAGAATCGTAGCAGGTGGCGTTCTGTAGTTTCTGACTTTCTGCACATATATGGGATGATGGGAAGAATGTTTGAGTTTATGTGTGTAATCTGAATTCGCAATTTATTTGCCAAAAATGTAAACAAATATGACTTTATGGAAAAATGATTTTAATTTCTACACAATAAAGTTCAGTTTACGCTACAACTTTAAAAAAATTGTAACTTTTTCAATAGTGGTAGTCACTCTGAAATCAACTTAGATATTAATATAACACCAATTTGAAACCAATGTCAATAGACTATAGGCACATTGTGTGTATCGATAGAAGAAAATTAATGTTTTGAAAAGGCTGCTTTAGGCAAAACATACTTGTGTGATAGTCTGTTTGCAATCAGATTGGAAAATGCGAGGGTCTGTAGAAAGATGGTAATATAGACTGATGAGTCACACCTATAATGGGGGAGCGTCGATCGATCAGGTTAAGCTACGCTTGCCGCGGTTGGTCCGTGAATGGGAGACCATCTTTACATACCAAGAACCCTCCGGGCCTCGGAAAGCACGTTAAATCGTTGGTCCCGGCTGTCATTCGTGGATCTTCGACAGTCGTTACGGGTCGTTTCAGAAGCCTGAAAGTCTGACAACCAGTCGTATCGTATTACCCAGTTACTGGGTATGGAGGTCAGATAGGCTGTCGCTCCATGTAAAATACTGGTATTCAGCTGCATCCAGTTAGACTGGAAGCCGACCCCAACATAGTTGGGCAAAGGCTAGGCAGATGATGATGACGATCATAATGATAAATGAGGCAATGGATGAGAGGATGTGGTCTATACTCTAAGGTGGATACGGGTAGTTCTTGGACTTTATTATTGATGAAAGAGTTATCCATCTACCAAAATCATTCGAAAATCAAATCCTACATATTATCACTAAAAATAATTAAATACCTAATCATTCTCCTGTCCTTATCTATATTTATTTGTGGTCGGCGCAACATGTCTTTGTCTTCCATACTTCTCTATTAGTCGTCATCTCGGTAGTCACCCCCTTTCTAACCATATCATCATACAGACAGTCCATCCATCGTTTCTTTGGTCTTCCCCTACTCTTATAGCCATCGACATCCATACTCAAAACTCTCCTCCCGACATTTTCCTCATTCCTCCGTATCACATGCCCACACCATGACAACCGATTTCCACACAACCTTTCAGTTACCGGTGTCCAAAATATAATTACTTAATCCCAACTTATCCAAGCAAATGAAACCTTACTGTCTAAGCAAGTTAAGTACTCTTCAAATGCCCTCTCGCTGTAAATATATCAAATAAATATAAAAGGTACCTGTGTGTTCTAAATCAGGGACAGACAGACAAACGGTTTTATAGTTATAGAGCAGTAGGTTCGGCTCCCCTTCATCTTAAAGAACAGGAATATGTCAAGAGTATAAGTGCTCACAGATTTGTATGACCAAATGCGTGAAGGGTCCCGAAATGAGGTTCTAATGGAAAATACTTTTTGGGAAGGTCTTTTATTGGCATTTTGGCAATGGAACGATTGAATAACGGCTCTGTCGTTGCAATAATATTGATATTTATAGAGGAAATAATGGAAGTTTTACCAGAGGGGCAATTCTCGTAATTTTAAGAACGTTCACAGTCTGATCTCAGTCTCAATCTGTCAAAAAATGCCTATAATTTCCCTACATTTTGACAAGTTTTTGACATTTGTTTGTCGCTGAGATGAGACTGCGACTAGATTTTGAATGTTTTAAATTACGAGAATTGGCCTTCAGTAGTGACTTACGACAAAAGCTTCAGGGTAGCCCGCGAAATTAAAATTTTCGTGTTTTGTGATTTGCATGTCATATCAGGTTTTATGTTGATCTAAATATGATTCGCGGCCGTAACAAATAGGTATATATTTAAAGAATTATTATCATAAAATCATCAATTCATTTCTCTAAGTTCATATTACTTATTGAATGACTATAATTTCACGAAGTCATGATTTTTGAAGCCAATTCTAGAAATTTTATTTCTGATTCAAATTAAAAGACCGTATCAAAATATACTAGATTTAAGTAATATTATGTAATTCGCCTCCGAGCAATGGGTCTCTTGTGTTTCACACACAATACCTAATTTAGTTTGATATAGGGTTCGAAATCGCCACCTAAAAAAGAAATGGTTTCGCAATTGTTAGATTTAATGAGACAAGTTAATTATTACCTAGGCACTTACTAAATAATTTATTGATTGTGAAATATCACGTCTTTCCAATTAAAAATAAAATACTCTGCCCTGATAAAGAAATAATACTAATTAATGAATGCGAACGGAATTCAACAAATGTACTGTTTCATTTGCTGGTATGTGAAACAATTAATTGCAATTAATGTTATATCTATTACAATTACTATTTTCTAGAAAGTTTATAATAAAATAAATATATTATATTTAAAAGACTATCCATACTTTCTCAGTAGAGCCGTACCTACACGTAGAGCGTTAAGTCCGACTTAATGTACCTAATACCGACTTTCGTGCATTACAATTTTAAGTTGCATTTAATTAAACAACTTTTTTTTCTTATGGGCTAAAATTTCATGTTAGAAATGAATTAGACATCTCTAGCCGAACTAGGCGAAAGCCTGTATTTCAGCTATCAGCGCCCAAACCCTTAAATCATAAACACTTATAAATAGCCATCAAGTAGAGATGTTAACATTTTGTAGATTAAAAAATATATAACTTATTAATTTCATACAATATAATACTCTCATGAGATAACGTGTTGAACGTAACGATCGTCGATGTCTTGATCTGTAACGTATCTTTTGAAATTAGAATTGCCTTAAAGTTTTAAGTAAAAAAAGTTTTTTTTTTTTACTTAATATTTAACAATATAAAATAAAAGAGTGTCCATGGAGTTTCGTGCCCGTTCTTCTCCATAGGTACCTACGCTTTGGAATGGGCAACTAGCTTCATATTTTCTGACTGACCAACTTCTTGACAATTCAAAAGTGCCTGTAAATGGTTTAATTGAAATAAATGCTTTGAGTTTGAGTTTGACTTACCTACAGTAGCAATGGCTTTCATTTTGACAGTTCAACAACATTCATTGCGGTATTTACGTTGTTGAGCAGACACATTTTTCGAACACATGAAGCAGTGGATTAATAATATCCTTCAAAATGATTTAGATTGTGATTGATAGTGTGTTACGCAATTAGCTTGCTGCTGTAAGGATTTTGAAAACTGTGCTTACACCATATATTATAATGTACTCTGTGGCTTACACCCTGGTACAGAGGCCAGCACATTACCCCAATCTGTCAAATTTTCCCAATTGAATATGAACCTTATTTGTTTGTGGTAAAGTTGAAAATCTATCAAAGAAATTTGACAGATTGGGGTAACTTGATGTGCTGGCCTCTGTACATAGCTCAAGTCAGAAGCAGTAGTAGGAATAAGTTCTGTCTCGAACCGTAAGACAGTTGATGAGTTGGTTTCAAATATTCGTGATTGGTTATCTATCAGCAGGACGATTTTACCGCAGATTGATTGTAATTCATAGAGCGAACTACCGCCGGAACTAGCCGTGCAAGGTTCTTGGAAGAATTAGTGATGACGTGTACCAACTGACCTATGGTTACTCAAATCGAATCTCAGAAATCAAAAGTGTCAAATTGTTTTTAGTTCGATTCGATTCTGAACTCGAAGGCTAGCCAAAAGTTACTAAACACGGATTTGAAAATAGAGGATCAAACGAAGACATTAAAATGTTAACTGGTTCAATTTTATTTTCTGGAAGGAAACCTACCTTTAATAATACATGTATTGTTGAACGGACTGGTGTCCGCAATTCCACGTAGGTATTTAGTATATTTTTGTAATAATAATAGAGGTAAATAAGTCTACAATTCTTGTAAATAACAATAATTATTTGAGGAGTTAATGATAATTTCTTAGAAAATTATATTTTTTGATGCACTCATTCCTGACTCACACAAAAATGATTAGGTAATCAATTCTATTGTAAACAGCCAAATTCTCGGAAATTCTAGTATTTAGGTCAGTGTTTATTTGAATTGATTCCTTTTGGACTGAAATAACAAATCATTCGATTCATTATTCTAAACACACTTTTTAGGTTTATTTATTTTCCTGTAGTTTATTTTTAATGAATATGTATGTAAAGGAAAAAAGTTTGAGTTTAAATTGTTGATCAAAACAGCTCAATCGCTTAAGTATATTAATTTTATTTAAGTCTCTTAACTAAAATAAAGACTATCTAATATATTATTTTAAAACGTTATTCAGAAAAAAAGTTAATCACGGAAAATCCTTCCCTTAACTAAAGCATGAAAATTTGCACCCTTTTTTAAAAACCCTCTCAGTTAGGGCTATGTAGATTGTAACTATAAAGCCTCTTATCCACTAGGCAACAATTGACGTGCAACACGTGACGCTCAACATGTTCGGCAGCGTTGCACAACAGCGCGCGACGTTGCCAGCTGGCGTGCAACATGTCGCGCGGCTTGTTGATGGTTTCCGTGCAACATGCAGTTGAGCATCAAATGTTGTCGAGTGGAGACGTGACGCACAGAAATGTCCGTGTGGTTTAACGAACGAGTGCTAAATAAGTTAAATTTCTTAAAAGATCCATCAACTACACGGAGTTCACTGAATACATTTACATTATTTTGTAAGTAATTTCTAACCCATCAACGTGTTTTTTTTTTCTTTTTGTTGCATTTTTCGATAAAATTATATTCACCGCCGCTGAAATCAACACTAGTTCCTCTGACGACATGTTGTCGACGACGATGTTGCACCACAAGGCAAAAAAACGCCGTAAAAAAACACGTTTCTTGTAAGTATATCGGGGACCCGTTTAATTTTTAACTTTATTTTATTATTTGTGATTATAGCGGCAATAGAAATACACTCTGTGAAAATTTTAACTGTCTACCTATTTTCATGAGATACAGTCCGTTGACAGACAGACGGACGGACGGACAGTGGAGGCTGAGTAATAGGGTCCCGTTAGCACCCTTTAGGTACGAGACGTACGGAACTCTAAAAACGTATGCAACAATTGGTCTAATTTTACGCAAAAAGAGATCATTTTGCGTGAATGTGACGCATGTTTCCCGCTACCTTTTATTATTTTTTGTGTTTGTTCTTTTTTTTGCGTCATGTTCACCGCGAATAAACGTTTTTTCTTTCTTTCATCATGGGATTATAACTACGCCATGATATCCCATCAAGTACGGTTTGGTTTTTTGACATGTTTTCCCATGGGGATTTTGGTTTTGACGATATACCTAGTTACGTGATTGCAAAACACAACATAGGTACATTTTCAATAATTCTATTAATAACTCCGATATTCTTTTAAAATTTTATTTTAACTTTCCCGGAAGGTCGAAGCGATCGAAGGCACCGTTGCGTGTTCCATTTATCTCTACGAAACAGGCTAAATTCATTTATACACTAAAAGAAATAACATTGATCTGAACTGCTAACGGATGTGAGCCTAACGTTCAAAACAGTATTTTTTACTGATCCGAAAACAAAATGTTACCGTCATGAGTTCATGACAGTACACTTTAACGTTTTAAGGTCACAAAATTAACTGTTTTATTCATTTCGTGTTAACGTTCAAACCATTGAAATTTACGTACCAGTGATGGTGGTTTTCCTTCTGTTTTTTGTTTTTTTTTCAGTAAATTGTATGTTCAATAATTAAAAGTCAATGTTTTGTCTTTTACTGTTTTACAAACATTTCATCTTACTGTTTATAGTCAGTAAGTCTTATAGAAATCGCTAGTAAGAAATTTTTATTTTCAGTGTATTGCGTGTAAGTAGAAACTTTAATAATAATTATGGTGTACCTAAACAGCATGTAAATCATGCTGTTCTGTGCTGTGATCCTTTCATGACAGGTGTGGCCAGAAAGTGCCTGAGCCTTAGTTTTTTAAATAAGGTTTTGTATGTTCAAGTTTTTATTCTTGTATTGAATATGAAATGTGAATTTAGTTTAAACTTGAATATTATACTTACTGTGTAAGCTGTTTTTTTTTCTTTTCTTGGTAGCTGTGTTGTGTTGTTCACAGTCTTTCTTTATTTCCAATCTGTTTTTAGAAGTGATGGCTTTTAATTGGCTGTCAGTCTCACATACTATTTTTTTTATATTCTGTTTGTTTTAGCTGTATGTCATCCATATTTAGTAAATAAATAAATAACATTAGTAGGAATTATGTAAGTTTTGCAATAAAATGTAGAGCTATAAATGTTTCATAGGAAATTCGTTGAACACACTTTTCAGTAAGCTTTATCATTTTTACGGTAGTATTGAAAACTGACCTACGTCACATTATTTAAAATTATTATTTTTAACCATTTTAAACAAGAATCCTTATTTATTTAGGTACTGACGGTTGCCTAAGAAAATGCTTACTGCAGGATGACGCGGGCTTCGTAAATAAGCAGGATACAAAGGTCAAAAAATTTAGAACATTTTCGAAATGTTTTATTTAAAAAAAGATAACGGGAAATCTCTGTTTCTATGGAAAATTTAATCATTTTTAGGGTTCCGTACCTCAAAAGGAAAAAACGGAACCCTTATAGGATCACTCGTGTGTCTGTCTGTCTGTCTGTCCGTCTGTCACAGCCAATTTGCTCCGAATCTTATGGACCGATTAAGTTGAAATTTGGTACACATATGAATCTCTGTGACCCAAACACAGACGTGTAACGTAAATAAATGAGTTTTGAAAATGGGAGTCATTTTTGAGGGGTAAAAAGACAATTCAAAAAAAAAGATTCGCAATCTGTACCGTGTGACATATGAAATGAAAGGGCTTATCGTGAGGATCTCAAATATATTTTTTTCATAATTTTAAAATAAATTGTATTAAAGTTATTTAAGACAATAGACGGAAATTTACCATTCCCCCCCCCTTATCTCCGAAACTACTGAGCCTAAAATTTTGTAAAAAATACAGAAAATAGTTCTATACCTATAGATTACAGGAAAATTAATATTATAAGAAGTCTATGATCTTGAAACAACATGGTAAATCTCTCAATATTGTGCGTACAAACTTACATTTTCAGTTGGAATGTATTAACGAACATGTTTTTCAACTACAATGTTAAGTTTGTTCTTGGGATAAATTCATTCCAACTACGGAACCCTTCATTGTGCGTGGTCCGACACGTACTTGGCCGGTTTTTCAAAAATGTTCTTAACTAACTTTTTAGACCTTTGTATTCTGCTTATGCGTACTAAGTTTTCATTAAAATCGGTTCATTCTCTTCAAAAAACACGGGCTTGAAAGTTTGTATGAAATGCCGTACGTCGTAAACGCTCTTAAGTGTCCAGAAAAGCGGATATTAACAACCAAATGGATGTTTAAACAAGGTAGAGCCTACTTAATTTATAAAAACCATAGTTTTTTTTTTTTTGGAAATTCTTCTGTTTTATTTGATATACCTATTATAAAAATAACTAATTTAAATCCTAACTTAACTAAAACTATACAAAAACTAAAATATTGCGTCGAAAAATTCATCCGCATCGCTGTCGACTGGTAATGTACCCAAGAGACTGGCAGCATTACCACGTTGTATGGCAATGCTTAACCTTTGGCCAAGGTAAAAGCCAGCCCTTGGGTCACGGGAAGTGTCAACCAGCCGTTAAACTATAATTGAAGAATGACTTTTGTTTCCCAATATGATTTGGTATTGAAAAAATATGGCACTGTAAATCGGTGGGTTGCGTAATGAAACAGTTTGTAATCTTTTGCCAAAATTTTAAATGATTTGATCGTGTTTACCGTTCAGCGATTATACCATACAACGCCTGTTTTATCGTAATTATATTATAAAGAAATTATCACAGTGATGTTACTAATAAAAAAATAATCATTATTAGGAGACAGAGATAGTTTCTATCCTTTTTCTGCTGATACGCCCCCTGTATTTATCTTTCAGCATAATGATGATAGAATAAACATAGCCACTAACCAACACTGGTAGCAAAAAATCCTTTCAGACCGTAAGTAGTTATTTTATTAGTGTTATTAGGTTCCATACAAAGTAACTATAGACAATGACTTGTATTTCTAATCAGATATCTACTTTGCTTTGATATTTTTTCTAGAATGTCGAAATAACTAATTATGTTTTCGCATTTTTTGCATGCTTCTCAAAAAGTGTGGTTAAAACGAGATAGCAACACTATCAATTAATTAATTATAATAAATTGATTGATTGTTGTAATTAATTAATTGTATGGTGGGAAATAAATAAATTACTAAAAAATTAAAGCCTTAAGGACCACCGAAGGAATTGGTGATTTTACCTATATATTTTTAAATACTTAATCCAAAGCTGCCCCATACAAATCTTCAATACCTACTTGACACAAATGTATGGGACGCCCCCCAGCTAGATGGACCGACGACCTTAAGAAAGTGGCTGGGACAGATAGGATACGAAAGGTGGAGGACAGGGTGCTGTGGCGCAGCGTGAGACAGGCCTATGTCCAGCAGCGGACTGCGATAGGATGAGTTGATTGTTCTTTTTTTATGTTCTAAAAAATCTCTTAAGGTTGAGTAGTCCGGACAAACGACATGGCCGAACAAAGTGCGGACGGGCTGCCAAAAAGTCAGACATGTTAGGAACAATTCGGACGGATGGTAACCCTATGTACCAAAGTTTAGTACAGTCAACCCGAGTCCGGAAGCCTTTATGATAGGGTAAGTAAACCGCAAAAAAAATATAAACAAGTTTATTTTTGACGGGCATATCAAACAAGAATAAGAAGCGCTTTTGGGCGTCAACGTCACCAGATGGCTTTGTAGTGCGAGAGGTGCTTTTGAACACTCCTGCACTGTTTTGTGAGGTCTTGCTTCATGAGTGATCGCCCCAATATGAAGGTAAAAGAAGGCTTACGTGAGTATTAGAAGGTACGACAAAGCATTTTTGATGACATCATTTCGGATAATAAGTATGGACAAAATATCTATAAAAAATAATTTTATAATTATTATATCTATAGACATAATATTCGAAAAAAAAGGCGTGACATTTTTATCGAATCGTTAAACGGAACTTTTTCTTAAAAATGGTGCCTTTGTCCGCACGATTCTAAATTGCCACAAGGCGGGATAAACCAATAGTACCTACCCAACTAAAAGAACGATTGAACTTCTTTGCCTTTATTTTTTACAGCCTTTTGTGATACGCCCACTATAAAAGCATACAGACACACAAAAAGTGGACCAGTCACCTGTTTGACACCTTGGCGACGCTTGTGCCCTTAGACTATCTTTAATTTATGTATCACAACATAAAGTGCTTTAGCATAATATAATACGTAAAATACAAATTATTCAGAACCTCAGTACGTACATTGATTTTGTTAACTAAAAAGCTTAGAAATTGGTATTTTCTTTGAACCACTCTAGACGAATATATTAGCTACTTGAGCGAACATCTAGTTTGCAATAATATTAAAGTTACCTGCGTATTTTATGTGTACCTTTTATTCTAGGTTTTCGTTATGTAAAGATTAATAATATACTGATCCACATTGAGCGCCAGTTCAGGGTTCTTCGCGTTTCTAGGGATTGTTTTGCTTGCTTTGTGAAGAGATATTTTTCATAACTGTTTTTATGATAAATTATTTTGTTTTTGTAAATCGGTTTATACAAACACTTTTCCACGTCAATCATAATTTAAAAACTAGATGAGTTTGGCGTTTTTTACCTGACTACTCTGAGAAGAAAGGCCGAAACAAACTGAGAGCTCAAAGTCTCTTCATAATCTTGGTCAGATCATGTGAAGACCATGTAGATTGGTGTCTGAAATGGTATTTTGAGCAAAGAACCACACAGATTGAGTGGACCTGTACAGTGAGAGAAAAAGACACGAGATGAGATCCAATGATACTAACCTAACCATAATGTCTGTATAGCCTGGATGTTAAGCAAGTTTTTATTCTTTGGCAAATCATCCAATCTTCACTTATCAACAGTCAGGCTTTGGTAACTACAAGAGAAACCCATTTATAAGAGACAGGAGACCCACTCGTACAAAAAGGACCTTCTTTGGCTGTAGGTACCTACCTACTAGAAATCGTCCAAACTTGTATTTATCGGTACAATAGAGCAATAATCAACACGACGTAGGGCATTGAAAAGTGGCTAACAGTTTACTGAAACCTAATTTAAAATCAATTAAGAGAAGTGCAAAAACATTGGTTACATTTCTTAGAAGTTAGTTACTAAAACCGCGTACGCACTGGGCAACATAATGTTGGCTACAAATGTCGCCTACATTTTTTTTTATTGTTTAGGCGCTTGTTGAACTGACTTTAAAATTACCCTCACTAACCAAAAATTCATAGCTTATAGCAATAATCAGTCTATAATGTTCCCACTTCTGGGACGCAGGCCTCCTCTCTGTGAGAAGGAGTGGGCCGCAATCCACCACGCGGGCCCATTGCGGGTTGGTAGATGACCAAAAATTACTTATACTAAAAGGTAGCGTGGCTTTCTTTAGGTATGGATCTTACATTTAAAATAAGTGCCCGCAAAATGCTGGCTTCTACAGCTGTTCTAGTAGACTCAACTTTCTCCACTAATCATATTATTATAAGGCGAGGATTTCTATCTAACATTATTATTGCAATTAGCATAATCAGACTGTAATTTTCCAACTGCTGGGACGCAGGCATCCTCTCTGTGAGAGGGAGTGGGCTAATACGCCACGCGCACCCAGTGCAGATCTAACATTATTGTTGCAATTATTAGCTCTATATCGTTTACAAGGAAAACGATAAGCTTAGTTTAATCAATAGGTACGCCAATTTGTAACTCATAAAAAGAAATGCTTACCATTTCATCAAATTCCAATTTGTTGCTCAACTGTCGGTCAACATGTTGCCGAATATTTTGTCGATCACTGTTAACCTAGCTTTGTTCGTATTGGAGCGTGAATTGGTAACTTGTAAGAATTCCTGGCGTGACTTGGAAATAGTAATAATTAGCTAGCTATTGCTACTATTAATGTAGGAATAGCTTTTTAATTAATAGTTGGTTCTAGAATGGATGCTGGTTCTATTACCTAACGTATTTAGTAGTTCAGGTTTCATTTTAAATTATGTTGTTTTTTCTCTAATATTTAGCCACCATTTATTTATTTACCAAGAGCACCTGTATCTTTTGAAAAAAGGTCTTTTCTTTTAATTATAACGCCTCAATGACTAGTACCTATAACTGTCGATATAATTTATAAGCTTGTGATGATGAAGTAGTTTTTTGATGTTAGGATAAAAAGACCAAAACGTTTAGACTAATATTTTTAGGAAAACTTACTGAAAATCCTAATTATATTATAATAAATATACACACATCAAAAGTGTCTAGGGATCAACATATATTTTTGCAATAACTTTTCTCCTGATTGATATTAATTAAAATTTTCTTTAAGGATTCATCAAATAAAGTGTTTTCGTTTGTCACAGTAACGATAAACCAAGTCACCTTTGCATTAATAAAGGGATTTTTGACATTTGAACCACTAACACAAAAGTTCGAAAAAAAGACTGAAATAACAGTTTTCTTTAAAATTTTATTGGGTAACTTAAACAATTAATAATCCGTGTTTCTACCGCGAACACTAACAACACAAGAACATCGGTTTGGCATACTCAAAATGAGTTCATCCAAATCACGCTGTGGAATGGCCGCCCATGTTCGTTGCAACAACAAAAAAAGGTCTTCTTGCGACTGGATACCCTCCATATTCGGCAGAGCTCTTCTCTGTAGCATATCCCATGCATGCTCAATCGGGTTCAAGTCTGGCGACTGAGCAGGCCAGGGCAGGACATTGATGTTAGCTGCGGCGAGAGTCTGTCTTACAACTCTTGCGGTGTGCGGTCGTGCATTATCATGCATTAACTGAAATAAGGGACCGATTTGCACTTGTAGAGGAACGATGACGTCTGATACAATCGTCTCAGCATAAATTTGAGCGTTGAGGTTGCCTCTGATCCAAATCAACTCAGTTCTTCCGCCGATCCAAATACCCGCCCATACCATGATGGTTCCACCACTATAAGGATGGACTTCCTGGCAGGATTTTAATCGCTGTTGGCGTCCAGGGGTTCTCCAGTGTCGTATACGTCTTGTATCCGGTCTCATACCAAAACGAGACTCATCAGAAAAGCACACGAAACGCCATTGTTCTTCTGCCCAATTTCTGTGTTCAAGAGCCCATTGATATCGAATCCTACGATTGTGCATTGCTATAGGTGGTACCCGTAGCGGTCTTCGGGAATGAAGGTTCACTTCATGCAAGCGGTTTCTGACTGTTTGGTCGCTAATTAAGTTCCCTGAAGAGTGATGAAGCCTCACGGCTAACATCATGGCGGTTATTGTTGGAGCTCTTCGAGTTAAGATTTGAATGTATCGGTCTTGTCTCCGTGTGGTGCAGCGATACCGTCCTCCATGGCGCTCAGCCACGGTACCAGTGCTTCGGTAACGTGTCCAAAGTCGACTGATAACACTCTGACTTGTATTCAGAGCTAAAGCCACAGTACGTTGCCGGGAACCAGCTTCTATCATTCACACGGCTCTGAGCATTTCTTCCCTGCTTAAATGACGTCGCCGCTCCATAATAACGTTGGTTTTAATCAGTAGTAGGGAAACAGTAGCACTAATAATGTCTTCAATGCGTTGTATGTTTTTATAGGGAAAATATTGACAGCTGATTTTCATCTTTTACTCGAATTTGATTCACAGTTCCTGATTCAAATTATGAAATGCACCAAAAAGGATCCATATAAATTTATAAAATCATAAATTTATTACAAAGCCACATCTCAATCTCAAGAAATCCGCATAAAAATGCTTGATCCCTAGACACTTTTGATGTGTGTATATGCATGTATATTAAAAGTTAAATTATAAGTTATTTATGTACGTACTTGTGTACTATTTTAAATTGGTTACGATATATTTTAATAGCTTTTTTATCATTGTTCTTCTCAACCAAAGCATCTGCCATCTAATCTCTTCACCACCCTTGGTTGACTGGTAGAGAATGTTTAAGGCATTAACCCCGCCTTTGTGCCTTTTTGTGTGCGAAAATTTATAGTTATATAAATCCAAGAAAACAGTTTCGAAAATTGAACAGATTTTAGCTTTATTTATATTCCATAATGCTCATTAATAAAGCTTCGGCTATGTATTTAAATTTTATTAGCTAGGTAGTAAACGACCAGCAGGTAAACTATAAACGCTATCTACCACTTTTGTTTTAGAACCATTCTAAAAAAGTGGTTCAGAAAAGTGTGCGGACACATAATCTTATATAAATTAATAACGACAGATATCCACACTTCAAAATGGTGGTAAGGGTAATATGAATATTTTACTGCTGAAGACAGACGGGTAGAAAATAACAAAAGAATCCGTGAGTCAGTTTTTTTGTTCCAACTTCAATTTTGGAACTTAATTTCATAGACAAATTGAAAATAACATGACGAAGAGACGTCATTGAATTTATGATGCGTAAGGTTTGTATTTTTAAAGAAGTTGCAAGTGTTGATTCAGATAATAAATATTTGAAAAGCTGCTAAAATGATTATGAATGAAAATACAACCTTGAATTTATTATGTACCCACTACGATTTTTCGTGGTGCGAGATAATGAGAGCTGATTAAAAAAATATTAGATACATAATAATTGTGATAATACATGTAATGACGATAAATGATTGAATTCCAGCTATGATCAAGATGAGAATTGTTACCTACTAGTTATATTAGGTATAAAGTCTCCTTCATTACTTTTTTGATTGTTGTAGTTGTATCCATTTAACTGTTTAATAAAATATACAACTCAACATAAATTGAAACTCTAAGAAAATATCGAATGCTTTCTCTACGAAGGTCTTATAAGAGCTTAATTTTCTTGATCCGAAAACCCTTTCCAAGAAAATTCTCCAATTGGAAACTTAACATTAAAAATAAAAAAGTTTAACAAGTTCTCGCCATCACCCGCTGAAGACGCTAAAAAGAACACATCGACAAAGAAAAAGAAAAACATCCGAAAACCGTTGCCTGGCAACTCGACAACAAGATAAAGAAAAAAGTGACAATAGGTAAGCAACAGGGCAAGAAGATAATAATTGTGACAAAAGATCCGATCCGACGGTGAAATACTAAAGAACCCGACAATTAAAATCGTTGCTTAATAACAAGATATATACTTAAAATGAGCAATAGGACAAGAACCATCAAATACCCACAATAATGACACTTAACCACCAACATTAGTTCCCAAAACCTTTGACTCATTCCAAGGCATACGTTCGATAAACTTATAGTTTCAGAGCATGCCTGAGTCATTACTTAAGTTTGTCGCCACTCACTACATAGACATGTCTGGCAACACTGACGTCTACCTGTGTCGCCATTGGTCAAGGCTGGAGGCGTAGCAGAAATGTTACTAGAATAAATGAAGGCAGACTCGAGAAGGTTGTGCGAATTTAATGGTAATTTAAGTTGAGCTTCGAGAAAATGTGGCTAATGTGCCAATTTCGGACCGGGGTCTATGAAGGCGAAACGTCTGAAGGGCAGATAAAGGCATATTGAAACTCAAAGCTTGAAAGGCAACCCTCAAATTCACCTTTAATGGTGTGAAGTTTTCCCATTTTCTTCTACGGAAAGCGCATGTTAAGTGTTAGCTGCTGGAACAATAAAATTATAATTTTCTAAGGATTGCGTAGGCAATCTAATAACTAAATGTTAACGAGTGACAGTACCAAAGAAACTCGATTGCGTTTCACTTTAATTTGAAATCTAACACGATAAATTCTTTGTGTTCACTTCAACAATTAGACGCATTCCTGTGAGTCATCCACCCGAGACTCGTATTTTTATTGGCTGTTTGCATTATTATATCTTGACAAAGATATATTTGCGCGAAACTGCACGCAATCGGATCTCTATGGAACGGTACATACAGTCGAATTTTGCACCGACGCGGTTTTCGCAAACCTATCGCTGTGGGGCCGACTCGCACTCGAAAGTAAAGCAATAAACGTTTCGAAATCACCTTGGTAGAGACGACGCCGGTGGAAACTATACGCGTCTGTCTGACGTCACGCAAAATTGTGTAATTATTGTAAAATGAAACAATTAAGCCATCCATAGCAGCAGATCCAGCTCCTCAAAGCCAGCGCCGCGGAGATTCCTCGCAGAAGCTACTCAAACACATTTTTGCATCAAAACTTCTCATTTTAGTCCTGAACACACTTTTGCGAAATCCTCTGAAAAATTGGCCATCTTAACACACAGAACGAACACGGGCCATAAGTCGTACAGGAAAACGGCGTGGCGCCGGTTGGCGGCTGCTGTCAAAAAACATGCGAAAACCAGTTTGAGCTGCTTTTGTTCATATCTTTCGGTGGGGAGTTCGATGACCAATGCAAATGTACGTGCGATTTTAGGTGCGAGGGTGGTGCGAGGGAGGGACGAGGCGAGGGTGCGGCGGGGAGTGCAGCCTGCAGCGGTCGACAACCGGCGCCGTGATTAACGCGTGACTCACCGCAGCCTTTGTCTCCTCACGGCACGGCTACTCACCTCCTCGCCTGGCCACGTGCTCCGCACCACGTGTCGACACTTCCGACGCGCCCGATGACTACCGCCGACACGGTAAGTGTACTCCAACAAGCGCCTGGAACCATCATCACCAGAGCACCTGATGAAGTACAATGGGCGTGCGGCGGCTGGGCTCCTGGGCGGGCAGGCTGGCTGATGCGGCGGCGGCGGCCGCGCGCGCTACTTCAGGTACCTGACTCGTAAGCACAGCCCGGCGCCGGAGTAGCGCGCGCTGCCGTCGCCTGCTCCTATTTATAGCGCGAGTAAGCCGGAGAGCGTGCGTCTCGGCAAGCGGCCGGGAGTCGACTGCAGCTTGGGGCCGGCGCCACGTCCCCCGCGCGTCCCCAGACGTCAGCTGACCGCGGCTGCACCGGCCCTGACATTGGCGGGCGCGCCGGCGCGGGGGGCGAGGTCGCTGACCCCGCCCGCGGAAGCCTCCTCGCGAATCTGACGCGACGCGACGCCCCGCGCCCCTTCGCCCCCGCCACCACGCTCTCACATTCACCTCGTTTGGCTGTTGAATGATTTTCGACTTACTGGAAGCTGGGATTTGTTCAGAGCCCTTTTTGTTTGCTGCTTTGTTACATACCTTGAGGAGCTGATTTGGAGTACTCCTTTAAGCAAGCAAGTAAGAAACAGCTGTCGCACGCCCTGATGACAGTTACAGATAGTTATTATAACAGATTACTCAGACTTCAAAAGATTTATATTTTTCGTCATAATGTTTAAATTGTGAAGGTCTTTAATCACAACAACGTGCTCACAGTTATTCTGGGTAGCCAGTAGCTACACTGCACAGTGAATGGACCTGAAACATGATACACTTGAGGGAAAGTAACCACTCACTGTATGGCCCGTGCTACAGTGTTATTGGAACACAGAACTTGGTACAATGTAAGGAAGGCCCTTACGTCCTTTTCAGGAGTCAGGGCAAGTGGTCTTGCCTCATCAGCTAGTCGGCCTTTTTAGACCTTTTTATAGCGTATTGTCATAACCGCAAATCATGGCCTTACTTTAATAAATTCTTTCGTTTCCACCTACGTCACATAAATGCGGAAAATCACATCTAAGATAAGTTATCACAGCTTATCAGCAGGATATCTTAATTCACTGATTGTAAAAATAATCTGGGTGTTTTTATGCTGTTCATGAGTCAAATGTCTTAAATTGGTTACTTAAGATTACTTGCTAAACCAGGCAAGAACACACCTTTTTGATGGCACTTGTATCCTTAAAGGAGTGGGCAGAGTTGTGAAGTTTACAATTCGACAGTAGTGTTTAAATTGGTAGTAGCAGGACATAGTCGTAAGTCTGTTAGTTTAAATGTTGGCCTGGCAGTTTGAGTACTTTATGCGGTCTACCAAAATGTCCTTTCTTTGGTATAGTTCGTCGATTCGTTTAGCTACACGGTTACTGACAAATCCTTGCACTGACTGGACTGGTCTACTAAAATCTGTGTGGTTCTTTTGTCAAAAGACTATTTCAGGCACTAATCTCTGCAGATTAGTCTTGGTCTGATCATGTGAAGACACTGCTGTCTGCTGTTTTCTTCTCAGGGGTAATCAGATAGAAAATGTCGAATACGTCTAGCTAATTTTATTTATAATATGATGTCTAAAAGTGATCCTTTTTACTGAATAAACGATTTCATTTCATTTGTAGATGTCATACGAAGCAAACTTATCGCCATTAACTGGCGACAAATCCAGGTATCGGAATTGCTAATTGAAAATTCCAGTGATACTGGGGGTCTTAAACTAGGACCCCTGTCCCACCTTTGACCAGAAGGTCAACGATCGAGTCAATTGATAATCACAACACATATTGATCACACACACATACACTATACACACACAAACACACCCTCATACATCCATACACTACACCACACACATCCACACCATTACACACATACCTATATATATACATATTGATTGAAATTAAGACGGTTGTTGTAATTAATTTCACCAAGCTTGACAGACAGACAGAAGAAGAAGAATTGAAGAAGAAGTATTACCATCATTTAAGAAGGCTTAGAGCAGTGGTGGCCACGACTTAGGAGATATACACCCGGTTTCTGATTTGAAGAAAGTAGCAAATCTCAACTTATTATTCTCAAATACAGTCATACTTCATACTTAAGTACAGATTAAGATGTTCTCAACTTCAAATTCTCAATTCAGAAACTGGGTGATAGTCGTGGGTTCGAAACCAAGTAAGCGCTTTACTGTGTGTAATTTACGGTGAAGGAAAACATCGTGAGGAAACCGGTATGTCCTAGAACCAACATTCGAAGACATGTGACATCCACCAACTCGCACTGGGCCCGCGTGGGGGGATCACGGTCCGCTCCGTCTCAGAGAGAGGTCTGTTTCCCAACAGTGGGAACATTATAGGCTGATTATGCTAAGAAAGCTGGGCGTTTAATGACACTACAACCCCGTGTGTCCTATGGAATTTCCCATCGGCAAAACAGACAAACTTTCATCCCCTATTACTTTTGAGCAAAAGATTTCATGTTTCTAGACCCAGCTGTTTAGGCTGTGTGTTGTCTGACAGTGAGTGAAGAATTTAAGATTTTTATTAAGTACTATAAAGGCATAGATCCGAGTGAAATTAATGGCACATGAATATTTTTAACTGGAGACATGCAAATTTGCAGTAAACGTTTGGATTGATTTGATGTTGTAGTTGAAAGATGGTACCGTTAAAGATTTGGTGCATGGGACATCAGCAAAGTTAATATTTTTGACAATCGTCGTCTAGTAGTGAGGAGAAGATGATAATCGTGTAAAATATATTAAAGTTAGAAAGGACGAAAACCGACGATTATCACTGTATGCACTATGCAAGTTCACCCAAGGATAACCCCCGGTTCGTGTAGGACTCTTGCAGGATATGGAAAAATAAAAAACTGTACTATGGGTGGCTAAAGTGGACTGATTACTAAGAACAATGGAAGAACCATGGCCCCTGCCTGATCAATGTTTTATATAATATACAGATACACGGTTAAAATGGCAGGGGGCGACCTTCACACACAAAATGGGCCCCCGGAAACGGTCGCTAGCACATAGTGACGTAGCGAAAAGGGGACAACATGTCCTAAGGTGCTTGAGGAGTGGAGACCTATTCCACGGCTTTCAGAACAATCCCAGAGCCCGGAAGATGGTGAAGATCCCTACGAGCACTTACTGGAATACTTCCTTCCCCTGAGCATGTTTGCTCTTGCGAAACTCTACTAAAACCCGTCCAATAAGGGCAAGAAAGAGGTAACGTGGGTGCTCTGTTTCTCGTCAGTATTCACTCCAACCGGCCAATTAAGGCAAAAACAAGGGTCGACACTGGCCTCATTTTCCAGGAAAATCACTGTCCATTCCAATGTTGCCTGGAAGAGATCGCAGAAAGCAATAACGCCGCCCATTGTATATTTTGTAATGTTTGATTTATTTTTTCCATGTTATGTATTTTGTGGTGTACAATAAAGTATGTATAAATAAATAAACAGCTCGTCACACGCTGCCCTGCGGGTTTCTGTATCTCTCTTGGTCTGGTTACTCACACTAGACTTGTTCCGGCAAAATAAACTCTATCGCCATAGGCCTAGAGTTCGGAGCGCGCAAGCCCCACCACGACGTCAACGCGGCAACGTAGAGATACGGCAGCGGTGGGGTATTATCATATAAATAGACATAGGTACACGAGTACGTACCTACCTACAGCAATGATTCATGATAACCGTATAATACACATAATTATCATTAATTATTTATCATTATCATCATGTTTTTATAAACATGTCAGCGTGTTGTCAGCCAAATTATATAGATAGTGATAATAAAAATTTGGCTATACGTGGATACAGTTCTGCGGGGTAATTTAACAGTAGGAGTGACTTATTTTGACAGTTCACAAACATTCATTAGGTACGTTATTTACGTTGATTATTATGTAAGATTTATTTGAAGCAATGGATTAACCATATCCTTCATAATGATTCAGACTGTGATAAAAAACACTAGGGTGATGTTGAATTTTTTTTAAATTATTTATCTAGACTCACGGTTGATTAAAGAAAGAAAGAAAATACATTGATTTGCAGTAAATGTCACGCATAATGAATAATAAAAAATAACACTTAACACTAACTTGATAGGGCTGGTACCTTCTTTTTTTTGGCCAAAGAATTAACATTGACATTCAAGCTGGCAAATCTAAAACTTTTTCCACTTCGTGGCTGTGACACACTGGAAGCTAAGGACACACCTAATCTTTGAGGAGGATAAAAATACATCCACTGGATAAACTTCTAATACTAAATGGACAAAAAACGTAAGTATAAGTTATATAAATATCATTTTCCACTAGTAATGTACCCAAGAGAGGCAATACTTAGCCCCTGGCCAAGGTAAAAGCCAGCCCTTGGGTCACGGGAAGTGTCAACGAGTCGTTTGGAGATTTCATTGAAAAGACCTCTGAAAATTCAATGCTGGACTATAGATGTATAGAGGTAAGTATGAGGAACAGGGTGTAAAGTTCAATCATCCTCTATAGAAAAGGGAGGATCCTCCAACCAGACGAGTGTTGTGTCTGGCGGGCAACTGCCCGATGATTAATTTCGGGCCATTGTATCTATGCTAGTTGCGCGGTAAACTCTCCTTGAGAGATGCAGGATTTTGCGTGACGTCAGTATGACGCGTTGTTCGCATGTGGCGTTGTAGATATCGCTACAGATGCAGGCAAATTTGGTGTAGTGTTGAAAAACAAAATGCAGATTCCAATACAAGAATATCCCAGTAGTAAAACCATAAAATAAAACCAAGTAAATCAACTCAACCACTGTTATTAATATATAAAACTTCTTCCACCATTGCACCTTTTTACTGCAACTGAACTGGCTTAACCTCTTCATAAATAGACCGTATAAATAAAGTAAACAGATATTTTAATTGGCAAGTAATCACGGTGAATAATTGGCATTCAATGCTGTCATACAGTACCGGCAGTTTACTACGAATAGCTTTTTAAAAAACTGCTGATTACCAGACCAGAACAATTCGAGAAAGATGTAGTCTCAATTAAAATCAATGTTCCTTTTGAAATTGGTTGTTGGCTGATGCACTCATTCGTAGCTTTGCTATTTGCTTTGCTATTAAATTACGTATCTAAAGAGAGAACCATTTGTAAAGTTACCGGGAATTATTTGGCTTAAATTGGTTGGAGTGCCATGTTCAGACGCGGTGAGAGCTTTCAAAATTTTGTAAAATTTTATACAAAATTTTAAACAAAAATTGCTGTTCCATACATTTTGACCGCGTAGCTATGGCACTTTTGTAGGCAACAAGTGTTTTTGTTTTTTTTTTAAATAACCGAAGAGAAATGTGCAAGTGTCGCAAGGGGGTCCAGCATCATATACTGAATCCCCTAACAGGTTTGTGCGTCGATATGTCCCTTTCTAAAGCTTGAATATAACTAAGTATATAAAATCGTCCCAATCGTGTTCAATACTCGTTCCTGTCGACTCTTTACCTGTATGTACAGACGCCAGCACGTCAAGCTACCCGAAGCTGTCAAATGTTTCCCAATCAACCTTGAACCTAATGCTTTTTAGCGATAAAGTTGAAAATCTATTTTGACAGATTGTATTAGCTTGATGTGCTGTCGTCTGTACTCATTGCGACAGTGCTACAGTGCTTATAACATAACCACGGTAGGTACCTATCGCGGAAAGCAGGAGCAAATTTTAATTTATACATGAAAAAAATGGTCTTGCTTATCTGTCATCGTCCGTAGATGTCCTTCCATCCACACAATAAAGCTATCGGCCTGAATGTTGCCAGTAGATGGCGTTGCCTTGTAGGACGTGTCAGAGACCTTGAGAGCCTGGGGTGAAGGAAGGTGACACTAGCTGACGTCAGGGGACAAGCGGTAGTCTTAACCTTCGTCAAGCTTTTGTTTCAAAAACAAATGCGAACTTAAACTAACAGAAAATAAAATAACTGTACCGAGATATTTTAATTACCTAATTAAGAAAGATATTTAATTTGGTATTGTCATCATGTAGGTATCAGCGGGGTAATTTCATAACACACTAGGTATCAGTAGCAATAGCTGTAGTCATTCTCTGTGGCTGTCATTTTGACAGTTCAACGAAATTCATTGCGTTTTTACGTTGTTCAGCAGACAAATTATTCGAACATATAAAGCAATGGATCAGCAATATCCTTCTAAATGATTCAGGTTGCGATTGATAGTGTGTTATGCATTTAGGGCGCAGGAATCCAATTGATAATAGAACCTTTTTAAACTCTTAGTTTGGAGTTACTTACGAAGTCGGTTCTGTAACTGTAGTAATATCCATTGGTCATAACGTCCACATGGCTGCATTGCTGTACGTTAGTACGTTGAAGTGCGTTAGTTATTCTGATTTATAAATTTTCTGAAAGGCTTTTATTCCACAGTGACCGTTTACAGATTGACAGCACGATTGTCGCTGTAGCTGGGTGTGGTTCAAATCCCGAATGGAACAAATAACTTTATGGTCTAAAAAAATAATTAAAAAAAAAACGACCGAATTGAGAAACTCCTCCTTTTTTTGAAGTCGGTTAAAAATAGCGCTGATTTGGGTGTTTGAGCTGGTTTGAGCAAGTAAAATAATTGTTTGGGAAAGACAAAAGAAAAAGTTCATGTTGGAGCAACGTTTGAAAAACTTAACCCATTTTTCCATTCGGGTAATTTAAAGATATTATAAGAATCACATAAGCCGTGATATGAAGTTAGATTACAAGTTACAACTATCTAACGCCTAATATAATTATCTCCATCTACTAAATTAATAATCTACTTACTAAAACGAAGACGTCTTTCCAATCCCAAGTAGTACGTCACCTTATGAAGGGCGCAGGGTGAACCTCTGGGTTCACATTGACGAGACAATGCCTCGGAGGGCGCTCCGTTGACCTCAACGTTTTTTCAACCCCAGTCGGAGTGCGTAGACCTTTTGTTAGGGCTTACACTTTTAATTGGAAGGACGTATATTATATACAGATTGCTAACTTGATTTCTGTCATCACGTTGCGCGTTGGTACGAGTATGTCGCGAAGGCACAAAGCGACTCCGTTTCTCTCTCTGGTATGAAGTTTACAATCTGGCAACATAATCAGCGCATACTGTTCCCACTGCTGGAACACAGGCCTTTTCACTGTGAGAGGGCGTGGGCCGATGTCACCTGTCTTCGAATTTTTGGTTCTAGGACGTGCCAGTTTCCTCTCGATATTTCTTTTCTTTTTTTTTCCTTCACCGTTTTTTGAGCAGTGGTGAAGAATAATTTACACAAAGTGCCGGTCTGGATTCGAAACTTCGAGCATACGACCGCAACCACCCGCGACCTTGGCTCGTGAGGCGCAGCCGTTCCCACCTGGACGACCAATGCTCTGCCGGTCGATTCTGTTAGAATCTCACCGTGAGAAGTTAGGTGAAGTGAGCTGTCATTCCATCTGATGCTATAGGGATTTACACTAATGACAGCTCACTCCACGCTCACTTCACCTAAGTTTTCACGGTGAGATAGTTACAGAATCGCACTGCTGATAACTGTAATTAGGTACCTTTTTAATATAATTATTTAATTTGAAATTGAATCTTAAGAAAGAATTGAATTTGAATCTTAAGAAAGTACAAAGGTATAATAGGAAAATATCATACAGGACACTTGAACAACTTTACACAGTGTGGGTTAGTGTCATATCCACACCAATCCACACAATGCAAAGTAGATCTGCAATGCTCATTTCTTCTCTGTTTGAGAATAGGCCTTAGCCAATAGGTTATCTAGAAGCTGACAAATTCTTATGATTCAAAACTAGTTTACATGAACTTAGCTAGACAAAACAGCTAGATTATGTCTAAGAAAAACATGGCAACCCTACCTTTATTATATGTTCTATTATAGTCGAATAATGAACACTATTCCTTTTGTCTGTCGAGAGTTATTGGCATTATTTGGCAGGACCACAATTTATGTAAAAGGGTTTGTTGCGCCCTCTGTCGTCACCTTATTCTGTGAAGAGGGAGAGGGACAATAAAAGTGAATTATTTAAACTAAATAGTCATAATAACACTCGAGGGTGCTGGAGGTTAGACGAAAGTCGTTTCATGGGAATACTTACTGGTGTTTAATCGAGTTGTTGAGTCTCGAAACAAAGTCATAATAGGACTCACCCTTTTAGAGACTATCTGGGTTTCACAGGTCGCATGTTTTCCAATTTAATCATAATAATTTTTATTAAATATAGATAGACTGGAGGCCTCCCACGTGGCAAGGTGGACCAGCAGCCTTACTGCGTAAAACACGTTCAATCTAAATCTGAATTTTTTTTAGCCTACTTCCAAAAAGGAGGAGGTTAATATATGTTCGACTTCATGTATGTTTTTTTTTTTAATGTATGTTTACCGATTTCTCTTTCAATTGTGGAACGACTTGTTTTTTTTTTACTTTGAAGGTGTATACTCTCTAGGTGGTCCCATTGTCAGCAAGTTTGAATCTGATGAGAAGATCCCATGGAAATCGAGGAAATCCCTCAAATTTTATAGGCAAACCTATAGCGATTTGGATATTTTTTAGAGTAACTTGAGCATTTTGCTCTTGGAAATCATCATTTGGTAAAGTGGAGCTGATGATGAAGACCATAGACGGCCATCGGAACTACTCAATGATAAATATTTCACGGGTTGCGATTCAATTACTTTAATATGGTTGCTAAGCAATTTATGCTCGTCACAATGCGTATGGTGAATGGTTTTTGAGGAGCTCTCCTGGTTCTTACCAGGAGAACTCCTCAACAATTAACGTCCCAGCATCGGGAAAAGCAATATTTTGTAAAAGGTGATGAGCAGTTGACGTCCTCACGTCAACTAGCCTACTGTTGTAACTTAGATAAATTACAAACTCTCCCACTAAAAAGTAAAAAATAAAATTCTTTTTTACAAAAAATAAACAACTGACTTCCAAAAAAAAACTACAACGTGATAAATAACTTTAATTTCGGAAGTCGGTGTCAATAAACGAAAATGCAGAATCAAAGACACCGACTTTCGAAATTAAAGTTATCTATCGCATTGTAGTTTTTTTTTGGAAGTGGGTTGTTTTTTTTTTTTTTGTAAAAACGGTTTTTGCAGGATATTGTTAATCCATTGCTTCTTATGATCGAAAAATTTGTCTGCTCAACAACGTATATAACGCAATGACGAAAGATGTATGATTGTAGAACTGTGAAAATGAGAGCCATTGCTACTTATTGTGTGTTACGCAACTAGCTACCGCGACGGTGAAGGCCATAGGAATCCCCTGGATACGAGAAGTACAGAACCGGTCTAATTGGTGGTGTAAGGGAGGCCTATGTCGAGCAGTGGACGTCTTTCGGCTGATATGATAATGATAGACCGACTCCTTGATAGTTCAAAAATATTCTGTAACTAAATGGCCTAATTGAGATAAACGCCTTTACTGATATCAACTCATCAATCATCACGTTAGTCCGAATACTTCCACTGCTGAAAATAAAGTAAGCACATGAGATTTTTTTTTTTTTTATTTGAAATGGGCTTGCTCTTGGTGTGGCTAGGTCAGAGGTGACAGAGACAAAGTCGACGATGGAGTGAGCTTACCCAGAAGAAGCCTATTCAAGAAATAAT
Organism: Gortyna flavago; assembly: GCA_963669345.1. Lineage (NCBI taxonomy): Eukaryota > Metazoa > Arthropoda > Insecta > Lepidoptera > Noctuidae > Gortyna > Gortyna flavago. The sequence goes on from OY770129.1 coordinate 17,784,206, forward strand.
AATAGTCCCCCAGACCTAATTTCGACCATGGCGACCAATCACAGCGGATACCAGTCTTAGGCGCAGGAGATATTATAGTGCACAAGTGTGTGCGCAGACACAGGTGCACTCTCTCTTCCCTCACTCTCATAATTGGTTGGGACGGCAATCCGACATGCCCGGAGGGAGATCAGGCGCAGGGCCAACGGCATAACATGCTTTCCGGGGGAAGGGGGGCATCACACTGCCAGCTTCCAAACTCCGAGCTGTTACTGAGAATTAATCAATTTGCCTTTTCCAAACTATATTGGGATCGCGCAGCATGTAGTGTCGAACATTATCTCTTGTAACACATAATCCTATACTGTTGAGACTTCTGGATTACTGGGCCTCTTCTTTAAGAGAAACAACGGTCTGTAGACGCTGTAGATAATCCAACGCATGTGGTCTGTGCGGGATGGTGTTGCTATAGCCGGCTAGCCGGAATTCCAGTCACCTCTTTTACAGTAGATACCCATGACAATAGAAGTTATGTAGTTTCCTGCAAAGGGAAGTTCAAACTTGGAAATACACGTAGGTACTTTTTCTCACTGCAAATGACCCATGTCTATTGTATCTCGGTAACCAACGTTGTCTATAATACAACATGTTAATCTTTACTTACCTAATGAGGGATTTTTATTTTACTTACCTATGAGATGACTAACGAATATTGGTAGTTTAAACTAAATAAGTATAATGTAAATGAAGTATTTATTTTAAAATAAAATATAATATGCCTTTATTGTTGGTCCTACAATGTTTTTTAATAAGTATTAGGTACAGGTATTTCAAATTATTTTCTCAAAATATCGGCGTTCGGCGCACCTTTTTTTAAACCGATTGTCTTTCGACAAAGGCATCAAAAGATTCATCTAAAGATTTATATCTCTCTCTGAATCCACTCTGGACCTGCTACTCTTTTCACGTCATATTTCTCTTAATTAACATCAAACAACTGCAAAATTAATACCATTTCAGGGTTAAGTATTTTTAATGAGTACCTAGGTACCTACCTATTGTTGCAAATTACAATTACTTTAACTAGATCAAATGATAGTCCATATTACATTCATAATTAAGAAAATACGCTACACAAGAGCCAAACGACTATAAAAAATAATAAATTCAATCTTTAGAAAGTGTGCACTAATGCAGAGTTGCACTTTCCAGAGTTTTTCAAACCAAACGATACATTCGGTTAATTGGAAATCGTGCTGCAATAACCACGATACAGACATTTTGTTAAACAAACAATTTGTTTTTTATTATGTAGTAATTAAAAGCGTCACGCTTACAATCACTGAGGGTATAGGCAGACAGGTTGCGACGTTCGTATTCGTACCTAGCATAGGTCATATCCTCATAGTTTAACAGAGACATGGCCATTCTGTTCCACTTTACAGTTGTACCTAAGCATTCCTTTCAACTGTGAAGTGTAACAGGGTGGCCATGTCTGAATTTATGGACAATGGGCAGCAAAAAAAAAAGTTAAAAACAATAATTTGTGAATTTAAATGAGCTCCTTGTGTTCTGAGTTGAGCCACAGAAGTTGAGCTACAAGATAACTGACAAATGCGTGCACTGACTGGACAGGTCCGCTCTCAAATTTGTGTGATTCTTTCCTCAAAAGTCCATCTTGAACATAAATCTGCATGGTCCTCATTATGGCCTAGTTTTAAAACATAAGTTATTTTTTACATGTAAAAGTGGTTTTTGCTACTAGGAACTCTTTCGTCAAGATAGTAGTCACAAATTCACAATATCGTATTTTTTAATCTTCAAAATTAGTTAAAATTTTTTTTTCATGATAACGCAAATTCTTATTAGATAAAATGGATTTTTGTTTACTAAAATTTATTAACTTTGCCGCTGCGTTAGGTAATAATAATAATAACGCCTTCCAAAGGACCGGGACTCAATGATCCCGAGATATGAAATAATAATAATAAGCAGCACAAACAGCAACAACAGCATGAACAGCTGGTTACGATATAAAAACTTTTTTACAAAAAAAACAATCGACTTCCAAAAAAAAACTAATAATAATAATAATAATAAAAGCCTTTATTCGCTGACCGTATTACAGTTTTAACTTATATACTACTTATAATAATATGAAGCAACTATTTTATAAAGAAAAAAAAACAGAAATCTTCAGCAACCCCTTCGTTGGTCAGGTTGTCTTTCGACATAGGCCTCCCCCAATTTCTTCCACTTATCTCTGTCTCGAGCCAATCCTCTCCATCCTTTTGGTAAATTAAATTTATAAAAAATTTACCAAAAAAAAACTACAAAGTGATAAATAACTAACTTCGGAAGTCGGTGTCGTTGGTTCTGCATTTTCGTTTATTGACACACCATAAGCATTGTGACCAGCATAAATTGCTTAGCAACCATATTAAAGTAAGTAATCGAATCGCAATCCGTAAAATATTTATCATAGAGTAGTTCCGATGGCAATCTGTGGTCTTCGTCATCAGCTCCACTTTACCAAATGATGATTTCCGAGAGCAAAATATGCTCAAGTTACTCAAAAAAATAACCAAATCGCTATAGGTTTGCCAATAAATTTGAGGGTTTCCCTCGATTTCCCTGATTTTCCTTTTTTTTTCATCAGATCCTGACCTGATGATCATGGGACCACTTGGGAAGTATGCCCTTTCAAACAAAAGAAAAAATTTCCAAATCGGTCCAGATCTAGGCGTCTTCGAGAAATCGGGGAACATACGTAAAAAAAAAAAGATTCCGTCGAATTGAGAACCTCCTCCTTTTTTTGAAGTCGGTTAAAAATGAATGAACAACAACATTTTCGGTAAGAACAACAGAAGGCTAATTCTCGTAATTTAAAATGTTCAAAATCTAGTCGCAGTTTCATTTCGGCGACAAACAAATGTCAAAAACTTGTCAAAATGTAGGGAAATTAGAGGTATTTTTGACAGATTGAGACTGAGATCACTGTAAACGTTTTTAAAGTTACGAGAATTGCCCCTCTGGTTTTATCGGCCACACCTTTGATAATAAGTTAACTACGTCAACGCATTGCAAATAAAAATAGACCTCCAAAAGACTGTAACTCCGGTTAGTTTAAGCAGTAGGTAAACTCGTAGTTTACAAGTCCTCTCTTGTGGAGCTGTTCCACAAACGATGGGACACTTAATGTCATGTCACGCGTGTCCTGTCAACTGCATGTTACAGGAACTTATGGACGCTAGTGAAGGCGCCAAAAACGTAGCCAAATTCTGGGCCGAGTCCATTTAGATTGCCATCGACACGCTAAGAAGAAGTCCTCTCTTCTCTTTGTTTAACTCGAAAGATGGATAAATATCAGAATCTATGTGAGAAATTCGTGGTCTCTTTAAGAAACGAATCGAAATCGATGTCTACGTGACTTTTTGAGAGGATTTTATGACGATGAACCTTGTACCAATATGTTTATTGAAGATCGTGCTGATCTACCTTAAATTTATAGCCCCCACCGGCTATCAACACGAAACACAAGTGTTATATATGTATGTATATATGTTTATATATGCACGATCTCAAACAAGGTCAGGTTTTAAAGAAATATATTTAGTTATGTATACAGGCTTGCATGTCTATAAAAAAGTGGTTCAAAACGGCAAGACCTTGGGGCCACTGAGTTCGTTGGCCAGTGACGTCAGACAATTAAAGTGATAATGCCCAACGCTTATACTGCTAATGAGAAATGATAAAATGATTTAAACGTGTGTGCTGGGGAGAAAAAACAAGTGTTTAGGTTTCTCCTAGCCGCGGGCCTGGGGGGAGTTTTTACAATCTGAAACTTTTAGAATATACCTACTCGTATTTTCAGTGTTCTTACATCATGCCGCACCTACTCAGCTATCAACATTTCCACCCGCCCTGCATATACAGAGGGATTTTGAGCAAGCATCAAAAAGCCTCTGGGCTCCCGTATAATTAGGGTTGTCTTAACAATATTACCCTAAAATATTTTTGTTTATTATTTTTCGTTAGTACCTATAACTACCAACCGATTATCCTTTAAAGTTCGCGAGCACATTCGCAAGAAGCTGGTAGTATCATCACAACGGTATTGTTTTCTCGTTGTTTGTCTTATTTATTTTTAGTACCTTTATTAGTGTTTACATTCTGTTTGGTATATTCGTGTATTTATTTATATTTATTTGTGCTTATATTTATATGTAAATAGGTATATATAATTTAGTTTATGTTTTATCTATAATTATGTATCTACTTATGTATTTACAAAAAAAAAAATGTATTTAAGTTGTTTATCAGCCATCTCGTTACCATAACACAAGCATTAGGTTGCTTAGCTTGGGACAATACGGCGTTGTGTGAAATGTCCAAGGATATTATTAATATTATATAATTTATTATTTTCTTTTTCATATCTCGGGACCATTGAGTTTCGGTCCTTTGGAAGGCGTACGAGGGGCCGAAGCCAACTCGCAGAGGCCCCTTAGAAAATTTTTATGAAATGTGACACCAACCGACGATTATCCCTGTATGCACTATGCAAGTGCACCCAAGGATAACCCCCGGTTGGTGTAGGACTATTGCAGGATATGGAAAAATAAAAAGTTGGCCTATGGGTTTGGGAGGCTAAAGTGGACTAGTTGCCAAGAACTATGGAACAACTATGACCCCTGCCTGATCAATGTTTGGGTTTATTATCGTTACCTTTATTTCATCGTTATATACATCGCTCACCTAGTAATACATTGGCACATCTACGTTTTTCACATTTTACAGAAACGAGGATCAAAGATTTTATATAAAATGTTAAAAATTGATTTATGGGTTTATATTACGTTTTTTTACTATTTTATGGGTTTGATTACTAGTATAGCCTTGTGCCGTTTTACCACTTTTTTAAATTATGCACTTTTGAACACTTATGCGGTAAAAACTCAATTTCACATTTTTTGTAGATGTGCCGATATATTACTAGGTGAGCGACATATAAATTATATTTTTAAATATTAGAATATAAAGAACATTTAAAAATACAAAAAAAATAACCCGCCGGTATCAGGAACAGGGTCCAAGAAAAAACGATAGGTAAGTACGGTACTAAAAATTATTATTACCTATGTTGTCAATTTTCTAACTAAATGGAAGTAATACATTGAGCAAGTTTTTTTTTTATTTTTATTATAGTTTTAATAGGTTTAAAACGTACCGTACGTAACGTACGTACGTACGTATCTTTATATTTAAAATATTTATTCCTCAATTTTCATGATTGCACCTACCAATGTTTCTCTCTGCATCACCCAAAGATTTATTTATGTAGAAACAAAGACGGTCTTCCTCTGACCGCAGGATTATAGCGTAAAGTAAAACCTCAATATTTTGATAATAACTCATTTAATGCATTTCATTTATATAGATTAAAATATTTACAACTTTTAAAATATTCATATATTCATTCGTAATAATTATTCATTCGTACATACTAACATAACATTATAAAAACAATAGGTACTAAAAATTACTATTACCTATGTTGTCAATTTTCTAACTAGATGGAAGTAATACATTGAGCAGGGATTTTTAAATGAGAGACATCATTTGAAGAAAATTAAAACTGTACCTACTTATTAACAAAAAAAAAAAGGAAAATTCGCGCTACAAATACATAATTTCATTAATGCTGGAAGTTATACACGTGTGCAAACATAGATCATTAAGGCTCCTGCAGAGCACGACGCGACTCTACTAATACAATTTCTTTGAAAACTTCATGGAAAATGCTCTACCAGAATTGCGTCATACCGTCGCGTCGCGCCTGTATTTAAGGGCGAATTCGACCAAACTTTTATACATAGGTGTCATCTTGCTAATAAATTGTGAATATCTTGGCAGTATATCCATACAAAAAAAATACAAAATTTACTTAGGTAAATTAGAGGCATTTTTGACAGATTGAGACAGACCTCAGATCTAGGTCAAATCAGCCCTTAGTGTCAACCAGCCCCGCCTCTTTTATTTAAAGCGAAAGCGTCAATGTAACACATAGGCTATCCTGACGCTTTCGCCTTAGGGGCTTACAGGACCTAAACGCAAAAAACGCAAGTTTTAAAACAATAAAAGTATATGATCGACTACAGTAAACAAAATCAGAAAAATATATGATATTCTTCAGGATATATGCTAGGTAGATAGTGTGTTGAAAACATAATTAATACAACTAATTTGATACGATAGAAAAATGAAGATACCTCTAAAAACATTCTTTTTACAATAAAAACCATACTAATATACATACAACCATTGTGATTTTTTGCCAGATTATTCTACAAGCAACATACTAAAGCACTAGTGTTTTAATTTTTTAGTCCCAACGATAGATTTTTTGTAAATAGATAATTGCTTCATATTTTGCAATAAATTACTAGCTTTGTGTCACCGCGCTTCTCTTTCTTTTCTATGCTCTCCGACAAAGACCGCGCTTTAGGTCATGTAGTCGCCTTAAACCATCCTAGCCAATCGTAGATTCCACAGTAGTTTTACGTAATTTAAAATTATAACTATACCATAAATATTAGACCTAATTCCAAAATTTTGTTCAATCTCTCATTGAATATTCCTTCTCTGTATAGTTTGTTTACATTACACAAACGAAATAAATATTTTGTAAAAATTTATTTACCTAATTATTTACAAGTTACATCTAATATTAAGTATAAAAGTAAACTTTAAATTACCTTATTTACTACATAATTTTAATCATACATTTTAAAACACTATTTAAATCTTAGTTAATTCTTAGTGAGATTAGAAATATTTAATTTAATTTATGATTCTATAGAATATATCATAACAATTGGCTAAAAGTAAAAAAAAAACACTAGAGCCATTTGAAGTTTTTCAAGAAACACAGTACCTATTATTATATTTTATTTTATTATATTTATTGACATTCGATAACAAAAAATATACAACGCAGGCGGGTTCAGAATCATGTCCTGAACCCATGGTAAAACGTTGTGTGGCGATGTCCCTGCCACCTTGTATGTAACATAAAATCATTTCTTGTCATTTGACTATAAATACCTACTATTTTAGAATATTACGCCAATATTTCAATGAACGCTATCTATCGATGTCAGATGCAAATTACCGTATTGCAAAATGGCGGTCAAAATGGCCTACTAAGAAGTTCCAATAAATTACATTAACATAATTGATGACTATTTATAAATTCACATTTCGCATTTTATATTAAATTTGTATTTGGATCGTTTTTAATATAATAAAATCATAATCACTTAACATTATTTTAAAGAGGTATTTATTGAGTGTTGCCATCACCTTGAGGCTAGGAAGAACAACACAACCGGACGAATGTTACCATGCGTAAAATACAGCTAACATACCAACTTCATCATCATCTGCCTGCCTTTTCCCAGCAATGTTGGGGTCGGCTTCCAGTCTAACTAGATACATCTGAATACCAGTACTTACAAAAAGCGACTGCCTATCTGACCTCCACAACCCAACCAGCTAACATACCTGCTTACATAGTTCATTTTTTAACACTTAATTTTATTATAAGTTCATTAACACGCTATACGCTATAACATAGGCTAAAAATAAGTACATACTGTAGCGAAATAAAACGAGAGGCGAACACTTCGCTATTAAACACGTTAAACTTTGGTATCAAAATAAAAAAAATCCGAAAAAAAACAGGAATCAAATATAAAAATAAAAAAATAGCAAGAAGAGACTACTTTAGTACCTTTGTGACGACAGTTATACCAATTAGAAATACTTGAGGTTTTGTAAAGGAAAAAAAATAAACTAAGGCTATCTACTATAAGATTGGTGCGAAAAAAAAAACAGTATCTGATCCGAAAAAAACAGTATCTGATCCGAAAAAAGGGGTCTTCGTCTTCGTTCACGGAATCCTTGTAGAATGATAGCGTAGAACAGTAAGCGGCTAGAAGATCCGCAACAGCTTGCTGCGGGCGCTCCTCAGGCGAACAGCTTTAATATCTTCACAAGAGTCAGGGTAGGGTGAAGCCGAATGAATCGGCTTGCCGTTAGTTCGAGTCTTATCCAAAAATGAAATAGATAGGTCCTTACTCTGACTTTAAAAATAACCTTGTGACGAGCAACGTCTTTATTGGAAATTAACGCCAAAATTATTATGTAAATTATTATATTGAATCTGATTTATTGTTTCGCACCAATCTTATAGTAGATAGCCTTAGTTTATTTTTTTCCTTTTAAAAATCTCTTTTATATTATCCTACTAATACGGCGGGTGTGTTACTTTAATTAAATTTTTTGGACCGTGTCATCTAAATAATCTATCTAGTCTTTATATCTAACTAAACGTGTCTTTATTGCAATCACGTCAACATTCGCGTCGCGTGACCAAATCCACTCTTTATTTTTTTTTTCCTTTACAAAACCTCAAGTATTTCTAATTCTTTTCTTGATATTTTTTTATTTTTATATTTGATTCCTGTTTTTTTTCGGATTTTTTTATTTTAACACCAAAATTAAACGTGTTTAATAGCGAAGTGTTCGTCTCTCGTTTTATTTCGCTACAATACGTAGAATATATAAACCTCATAATGAAACATGCAACAAGATTGCGCAGTAGCGTTTAACTCTTGTGCAAAAGCTACTGGCCTTAACCGTTTATAAAATAAAATTATCAGTAGCACAAAAACTTCATGAGTTCAAATAAAATTATATTTTACTTTGTCATTTGAGAACATGCAATAAAAAAAAATACATAGTCGATTGTCACTTAGGTATTTGGGCGAAATCTGGCCTCTATATCATTAAAATATACACAGATTCTGAAATACATTCAATTGTCATAATTCATTCGATTTCCTATAAAGTTTCGTGATAGCTAAAACACAGTCACCATAGGTTTAATATTACACTATTTATTCTTGAATCACTGGTGTTTAGGCTTGTGTCCCACTGTGCTGGCAGGTTTACCTACATTTGGTAGTAGAACGTGTTGTACGTGCAGTACTTGTTGTACTCGGCACACAAGCTTTGTAGCGACGCCGACGCCGCGAATTATATATTTTCGCCCGCGCACTGCATACTGTGTACAAACGCGTAAATTAATAATCAGGGATGAATTTATGAACAGGATACAGCTATGGGAGATAGAAATATTTGATTATAGAATAGTATGTAGTTTTTCAAGCGTATTTAAACCGAATTTTAGTTCTTTTTTTTAAATAACGTCTTTGATAAAATTAAATGAAATGTTTAAATTGTTTTTTTTTATAACGATCACAAAGTTCAATTTTATAACGCTACAAATAGATGAAAATCAACTTTTGACACCAAGCACGCCGTATTCACGCCGCTGCCACGCAACGTGTCCACACCACGCACCTGTGTGTGTCCTATAGCAGTGCGCGCGCGGCGCTACTGTTGGGGCGGCGCGCGGCGGGGGCGCGGCGTCAGCGTGCCGGCGGCGCCGCGCCCGCGCCCCACCAGCGCAGGCACGCCGCGTCCACGCAGCGGGCACGCGCAGCGCGACGTGATACCTCTTCTAGCACCTCCTAAAGGGAATAAGTGATGTGTCAAGATTGGAGCGTTATGTCAACGACTCGTTACAACACAGGATAATTACACCCTTTAATAGAAAGTTAGCAAAACGTCGACCAACCAATAACATAATTGGGGCTTCAGATCAGATTTAGACATCAAATACAACATTAGAAATAATACTAGAAATATTAGAAAACTGTAAAAAAATACATCTTAAAAACTGACCAGCAGTTCAAAAAGAAGTACAAAATCTACAAAAGTCACTAAATAAAAAAACAAAACAACAACGCACCTGTTTCTTCAGCACAATATGCTTGCCCTTCCAATACTTCATAAGTCCTCGTTCTTGCAACGTGGACACGATATCCGAAGACGCGATAGCCAGGTCTTTGCTAAGGTCCCTGATGCAGAGTGTAGGTCCTGGAGCTGAGCATAGCCGCTTTAGTAACGCCTCCTTCCAGTAGGATCGGTAGGAGATCAGGCCGAGGTCAGATAATGGAGTTTCTGGAGACCCAACCTTGCCTTCCTCTTTGGTTAGGAGGTAACCTAGTGGAAGAATGGGATTGCTTAAAACATGATGATTTTTCTGCACATTTCTGGTTATCGAATTCTTTTTTTTTTTTGGTCGATTCGTTATTTTTTTTAAATTAATTTAAATTATAATTCGGCCGGCGAGAGATTGCGTTTTTGACACCTGTCAGTTTCATACTTAATACACGCCACATTTTAATTTCGTAGATATTCATCCACGATCTCGCCTCATATTTTTTTTTTCTTTTAAATCAACCTCGAAAAAGAATGAATTTTAATTTGCCTTTGCACTAAACCTTCGAAAAATCTTAAAATAAATATTTTTTTAATAACCCCCCCCCCCTTCCCCCCCCTTTCCCTTCTGAAATTCTTCAAAACAAAAGTAAATGTATGCAGTAAGTAAGTCAGTCAGTTAATAAATTTTATAATAGGGGGTCCTCTAAACCGCAGACAGGCAGGGAACTGACGACGCTAAATTAATCGCAGTCTGTTTAAGCTCTAACAATAAGATTGTTCAATTATGAAAAAAAAAAAGCGTTCTATTGACGGAATCTTTAGAAATTTAACTTTAAAAGAGAAGCCTCTCTCTAAGAGCTAAAAATAAATAGAAACTTCGATTTTTTTTTTGTTATATTTCAACAACGTGGTAATTGCGTAAGGAGTCCGTGATGACAATTGATCGCAATGGGTTCACCCATGTTCATTGCTTTACTTATGTTGTTCAGCATACGATTTTATTAAACCTATGAAGCAATGGGTTAGGAATATCTTTCAAAACTCTTGGATTGTAAAGTGTGTTATGTTATTAGGGCGCAAGTTTTGTTATTATGGTTAAATAGGCTATCAAAAAAATACTAAATACAAATTACTTTGTAAAAATGAGTCCTAAAAAACAAAGTTCAAAGTTAAAATAACCAGCTTAGGCTTATATTATAATGAAATACTATTGACAGCTAACCCTGTAATGATACAGGGCTTTCAAAAAATATAGGTAGGTACCTATATTCTACAATTATTTACAGGCTGAATCTGAACGCCACGTGCTAAGATCCTTTACACATATCTTTCAAATAATCTGTTTTACAATAGCGTCAAACACTTACACCTTTTTTTTTTATTCATTCATTAGAAATTTAATTTATTATTTTAAATTTTTTTTTCGTGCCTTTTCCCATGTCTTTATAGTTATTCAGCTATTCGGCGAGGAGACAAATCCAACAAATCAAAGTTCATAAAAATCGGTTCAGCCGTTCTTTGGGTTACAAATGGTTGTAACTAACCCGACTTTGTTTTATTTATACACAGATTACAACCGAATCCCTTTAGTCTCATAAAATTCAAACTAGCTCACATGATTAGTAACCACACTCAAAGTTATTCGATTCAAACTTTCTAGGAGCAATATTAATATTCCACCATTAATTTACAGTTTCAAAATTCAAACAGAGATACACGTTTGTAGTTGTCGGTCAAACTTCATGAATAAAATATTTTACCGATTAATATTCGCGTTACTTCAATCAACGAGTTTACACCAAAAACAATAATTAAGGCACCTATCAAAATACCTCGCGTCTACCACCCGACAGGGGCGGGCAGGGCTGTCGGATCGGAGCAAATCGAATAATTTGTTAGTGTCGGGAAGCGTTTTGTAAATTCATAGCCTGTTTTGTAAGGGGTTAATAGAATATGAAATGGGTTTCGGGTACTCCAGGTCGGGATTGGAGTGGAGCCTGTCAGTTACCTAAATACATTTGTTCTTGTTTGTTTGCTTTTGCTGTTGTATTCATTAATTAGGATTTAGATATTCCTTAGCAAATTGTTACAATGATTAAATTATTATTTAAGGTATAAGAATTTAAAAATTTAATATTAAAGAAGTAGGTACGTGTCTAGCCAATGTAATCAAATCCATCTAAACGACCCTCTTCATCAAAAACAAGACGGCAAAAAACTCGATTGAAAATTGCCAAAAAACGTGCTTCACCAAAACAGCTTATCCTAGGTTAGTTATGTTACACATGGCAACCCTGTTTACGTCTCACAGTGGGCCCCGTCGCCCCCGTCACCCCCGTCCTCTGACTAGACCCGCGGGGGGGTGGGGGAGTCTAGACGGCAGACCGATCCATACTGCAGTGCATCGATCGAGGTCGGGTCGACGGCCGCCGCGCCGCGACGCCCCTACACGCGGGTCTGGGGGACAAAACAAACCCGCACTTGGAGAGTTTATCACGTTGACCGCACAGGTGGTGTTATAGGCTTGCGATTTGTAAGAATTATGCATCGGCGGTGTTGTCATGGAAGTATAGCCTGCGTAGCACGTTATGGGATTTAGTGGAGCGGTTTGCTGTACCATTGCTAGCCAGTTTGTTTCAAAAGCGTGGCTGCGTAGGCTTTTGTAACTTTACAACTCACTATTACCAATAAAATGGAACTGTAAACATAATTGGTGCTGTGTGGAATGAGTTCACATCCTGCAATCAAAACTAAGGAACTTTATTTGTAACTTTAGACACCCAATATAATATTGTATTCACCCCTATAATATTACTAACTACAAAAATTACAAATTACATTTACTATTGAATGTGATAACGAAGCTTCAAATCCTTCTAAAAATATGGCATTCTTCCATAGACAAATAGACACATAAACCAATCGTCTATTGCCACGGTAATAACGGGCAATGCCACTGTGACATTGACATTCGCACTGAACTATTCAACGCGCGTCGCTGAGGGCAATTTGTATGACTTTTTGCGTTATTAAAGGTTAAGCCCTTGTGAATTATGTCCGTCTGGTTAGGGTTGGTACAAAGTTAATGCGGTGTCACTTTAATGGTATATTTATGAAGTATGACAGCAATAATAATGAGATGTTCGTTTTAGGGGGTCGCTTAATGATATTATTTTTCTGTTTATTGTTTGTACCTTCACAAGTTTCAGCACTAACCTCTGTAGAACTTGCTTTTTGTTTTACGCAACATTACAATGGTTTTTTTTTTTGTTTTTTGTTTGCAATGGCGGTGGAGGATTAATTTATGATACTTACTTACATACTTAATGCATTTTTTTATTAATTTATAACGTTCTGCTTTTTTATACTAATTAAATTATTTCACTAACACCATTGCGTATTGTATACGATGGGGTAGAACTTAATTCAAAAACTTTTCAAATAAATCTGTTTTCATAATTTTTTAGTTTTATTTCTCGGTAAGAAAATTTACCTCTAAGAGGTCGTACCTCTTCACCCTTTTTTCTTGTTAAAACAAAATAATAATAATGGCTGGAGAAGGCAAAAGATAAAGAGAATTGAAAAAGTATGGAGGACGACACTTTTGGCCAGTAGTGGAACAACAAAAGATAATTTAAAAAAAACTTACTGAAGTCTATGAGCAGTCTGCCGTATCCTTGTCTCTGGTAGGGAGGCAGCGTCAGTATGCAGGACACATTGTAGTTCAGGAACGAGTTCTTTTCCTGTCACAACAAAATAAACAAACTTCAGTAAATTATATAAATACAGGGTGAAAAAATTAAATTAGGAAGAAAAACTCCGCATATGTGCTGGGTAACTAAACACGACAAAACAAAAAAAAAACTATAAATTTTTTGTTGATTCGTAGAAATACAGGGTGTCCAGTGGCAGATTTCAAAGTTTGAACAAACGTAATTTCTGAACGAAACACGTTACAGAGGCGCGGGCGGCGGCGTCGTTGCTGAAAAGCTCTGCGGATTTTTTAGCTGCCATGGAGCAGTGAGTGTGGAGTGCACCGCGCTTTTACCATCGAGGCGTACATTTCAAGTGCATTTTCGCTTACTGAAACACGTCCTCGATTTAGTAATCGTTACGATATTCGTTGATTACATGATGAACCATCGATCAACCTTATTTAATCTTGGGTAGCAAAATTCAGAGCTACAGGATCAACATTAAACAGCCCCAGACCAGGAGCTATACCAGCGGTAGCCACGTTCGAAAATGTTGAACTTGTTATGGTTTCTGTAACTGAAAATCATTGTTTATAACTTCGTGCACGTTCATCGATATTAGGAATTACGAAATCAATCTTTACAGGTTATAATGCGAACGAAACTCAAGTTCCATCCGTATAAAATTCAAATCGTTCAAGATTTACACGATTCAGTTTTCAGTTGCTCTGTAAGCCGGTTTTTGAAAACATGCGCGCTAGACTTGACGCGTGTGCTATTCTGGATGGTCAACATTTGGAAGACGTGTTTTCAAAAATTAAATCCGCATTAATTATTGTTTTTAAATACTTAACATTCTTTGTATTAGCGGTGTAGTTTTTATTTTTTTATTTTTCAAACTTGAATTCTATCACTGGACACCCTGTATGATAGATACAAAAATTCGAAGACATGTGACATCTACAAACCCGCGCTGGGCCCGCGTGGTGGATTACGGCCTATTCTCACTGAGAGGAGACATGTGTCCCAGCAGTGGGAGCATTATAGGCTGACTATGACATGCAAAATTTTTTTTCGGGGTCAACGGACCTTATGTAGAATTCTTTTAGAATAGGTTCTTCTCCATTGGTACCTACGCTTTGGAATGGGCAACTAGCTTCATATTTTCTGACTGACCGACTTCTTGACAATTCAAAAGTGCCTGTAAATGGTTTAATTGAAATAAATGCTTTGAGTTTGAGTTGAGTTTGAGTTTGGTTCATTCACAGACACGTGCACAGCACATGACTATGATTATATTTTTCTTTCAAACTTTGAGTCTATGAAAACTAAGAAAGACTATAACAAAAATAATATTGCGAACTGTAGGCTCTGAGCCACACACAAGCACGTCATTGTGCTGCCAATACATACAAATAAGTTTTCTTTCATTCAAATGCGGTTTAAAAATAAGTCTCGTTGACGTACGCCGTGACGCACAGACGTACGGCACGGTTAATCTGTGTGACTGTGTGTGTCTATGGCATAAGCGTTTGTTAAAACAGCCAGTGGGAAATGGTACAGAGGCCAGCATCAAGTTACCCCAATATGTCAAATTTCTTTGATAGATTTTCAACTTTATTACAAACAAATAAGGTTCTTATTCAATTGGGAAAATTTGACAGATTGGGGTAGCTTGATGTGCTGGCCTCTGTACATAAACGATGTTTTTTTAAGCGAAAGATTTGGTTTTCTGAATGAACGGAATGTGTACGAGATGTTTCTGTGAATTATAAATAGTATACAATTTTTTTTAGCGTTAGTAATTTTGTTTATAGTAATTGATATGCACATGGTAGGTATGTTACAGGTATTTGAAGAATAACAAATACACGCCTTCTTTTAATAAGTATAGCTTTGCGGCGGATTCACGTGGAAGTCTAATAATTAATTTTGAAAAATTATCCCCCAATAATGTAATACCGGTATAGTCTGTGTGTTAATCGTGGTTATGGTCTATATGGGTGCCAAGTTTTCAAATATGTTAAACATTCTATACGTGATTGAGCAACAAAAATATTCACAAACTTTTACATCCTAACTATTATTAATTATCAATGCGAAAGTAAGTTTGTTTGTTTGTTACGCTTTCACGCTAAAACGGCTGAACAGATTTTGATTAAATTTGGCGTATGGATAGACCATGACCCGGAGAAGGACATAGGCTACTTTTTATCCTAGATCGCAGACGAAATCGCGGGCAACTACTGGTTCATAACGTTTTAAATTATCAATTAATTATCCGTAGGATTTCTGTTGGTATCATCAAAATTATCCAGCCTTTATCCCAATTAGTATTGGTCGACGCAACATGTATTTTTCTTCCACACTTGTCTATTAGTCGACATTCGGTAGTCACGCCCTTTCTAACCATATTCAGATTATTCAGTCATCATTTCTTTAGATATATGCATGAAAATAAATAACGTTGTGTTGACAAGGCTTTATGCATGGTGACCACGAGCCCCACAACCATAAGTAGTTAACCTTGTTAACCAGATGCCATGATCTTTTCACTACGGCATGGGCAATCTCGTGCTAACACGAGAAAAAAACGCAGTTATAAAGGCAATTCTTCTCTCAAAACCGTTTATTGTGGACCTATATTTAGCAGTGGTACAGGTTAAAGCACAAAGTCACGTTCATGATTTATATGTATTCAACTTTGGCCAATGAAGCATTCTGAATAAGTGTCCATTGTTATTCCCTCAAAGAGACTAACTTTAGAACGCTTTTCTTGGAAGAGTCTGCCTCTTGTACAAAGCAAGTCTTATTAGGGATTTTTTTGAAGTGAAAACTTCTTTAGGCGCGTTGGGCATTTTTTGAGATGGTAAAAACCATTGAACTCGCGACACTGTTACCGACACTGCGCTACATTCGGATGTGTTCGGCTGTCCTCGGGATGTACTCGGTTTTAATGTACCCTACCTATATCTGATATGTCAGTTGTCAGTGAGTGATGGCAAAGTGTTTTGTTTTCACTTCTGTCGGCACTCCCGGAGTGCCACTGTTTTTTTTTTAGCCTGTACTGTCGCACTGCTGGGCAAAGGCCTCTCCCAAGTCTTCAAGTTAGGGAATTGAAACGTGTTAATTGGATTATAGACTCTAAACTAATCTTCAAGTCTACTATTCACCATATACGACGTAATTTAAAAGTTATATTCTTCAGTGTAGAGGTCGCAAGTGCTACTGTTGAGCATGAGGACTTGGATTCGATACCCGGATCGGGCAAAGTGTTATTGGGTTTTTCTATCTGGAATTTCTCAGTAGCAGCTTGGAGCCTGGATTTGTGCCCGGTTGACGGCAATAGGCTCGCCCCCTATTTCATTGGACTTCAACATAACTGGCAATATGTGGGTGAACTATAGGTGCAAACAACTGTGCCTGACCCTTCGGGGAATTCTGGCATGATGATGTTGTAATACTTATATTGATCAATATATTTTAGAACGCTGTCAGTCAAAAATATGATATTTCAATTCAATTTCAGATCGGGGACATTTTGTTGTCACGTCCCAAATTTGCTGGTCAATTCAATTACAATGTTTATTCTTAAGTGACGTCTCTGAATACCTAGGCTAGTAATCAACAATAACCCAATGAAGGACACTGAACGAGACACACCAACCTACATGGTCTTCACATGATCTAACCAAGATTATGTCTGGACTTTAAAAGACTGTCAGTTTGTTTCGGCCTTTCTTCTCAGAGTAGTCAGATAGGAAACACCGACATAATCAAGCTTTCTTTTTATATTATGACGTGTAAAAGTGAAACCAATGCCCTATTTACTGAATAAACCGTTTTATAACACATAATAAAAGTTTTATTATTACAACAAGACATCAAGGATCTAGTATCCTGTAAAGTGTTAAAAACCCTATCTTGTTCTCTAAACATGACCTAAAGTTCGTTTTTAATCCCAGAGACTAATCTGACAGGTGTAATGTCAAACTTCTATAGGTACTAAAAAAACGCAAACACAAAAGACAATGTCAGATTAGTCTCTGGGATTAAAAAACAAACTTTAGGAAGGATTTACCACCAGTCAACACAAACAAGACCAAAAATTACATCCAGCCAACTACGCAAATACTAACGAAATCAGAGCGAGACGTACGATAACTAATGCACATTTTAAGTTAAAACTTTTAAGTTTCACCTTAAATCTAGACAAAACATCCTCTGTCTGCAGCTACAGGTCGACGAACTTTAGGGGGGTAAGAAGGGGGAAGGGGGTGGGACGCATCGCTTCCCGAAACATAAAAAATAAAGCCTGACCTCGGTGAAAATATTATAAGCTTCTTAGTAAATAAGATGGCGGAGAATATTGGGAGAATCATGGCTCTGCATAGTCTGCTGTGTTTGGCGTGGTAATATTTATTTATTTATTTAACATAAAACGGCCAAAGCCACATTAGTTAAAGACGATAATATAACATAAAGTATACAAACTAAAAAACCAACAACAACATACAACACAATCTAAGAGAGCCGAGTGATCAGGATCTACTCCCTAAGCACGAAATCCTTAAATTCGGTATTTAGCTGAAATTTTCCTATTTTCTTTTAATAAATGGACAAGCTAAGAACACGTGGTTCATGTGGGGAAGGGCACGTGTATCAATAAACTTCAACGTATCAATAAAATGAAATTTAAAATTTCTAAAAATCTGGTTGTACCTATACCTAGTAGGTACCCTGCAGAACCTTTCGGGAAAAAACCTGCATAATGTTATGTTGTTCTTTAAATTCCTCCAAAATCGAGCTCATGGTTCTTTTGACCACTTCGTTGATACTAGTACTTATAAGCATCGGATATTGAATCCCAAGTTCTGAGTTGAGCTACATGATTACTGACAAATATTTCCACTGACTGGACTGGTTCAATCAAACCTGTGTGGTACCAGTGGTACTTTCTTCAAAAGACCATATTTCACATGATCTGACCAAGATTATTTCAGGACTTTAAAAGAGACTGTGACTTGAGTTTGTTTCGACCTTTCTTTTCAGTGTAGTCAGGTAGGAAACGCCGACCACAACTAGCTTATTTTTATTTTATAATGTCTTGTAAAACTGATTCCGATTAAAAAAAAACCAGCCAAGTACGTGTCGGACCACGCACAATGAAGGGTTCCGTAGTTGGAATGAATTTATCCCAAGAACAAACTTAACATTGTAGTTGAAAAACATGTTCTCCCATACATTCCAACTGAAAATGTAAGTTTGTACGCACAATATTGAGAGATTTACCATGTTGTTTCAAGATCATAGACTTCTTATTAATTTTCCTGTAATCTATAGGTATAGAACTATTTTCTGTATTTTTTTCAAAATTTTAGGCTCAGTAGTTTCGGAGAAAAGGGGGGGGGGGGGGGGGGGGGAATGGTAAATTTCCGTCTATTGTCTTAAATAACTTTAATACAATTTACTTTAAAATTATGAAAAAAATATAATTGAGATCCTCATGGTAAGCCCTTTCATTTGATATGTCACACGGTACAGATTGCGAAACTTTTTTTTTTATTTGTCTATTTACCCCTCAAAAATTACTCCCATTTTCGAAACTCATTTACTTACGTTACACGTCTGTGTTTGGGTCACAGAGTTTCATATGTGTACCAAATTTCAACTTAATCGGTCCATAACATTCGGAGAAAATTGGCTGTGACGGACGGACAGACAGACAGACAGACACACGAGTGATCCTATAAGGGTTCCGTTTTTTCCTTTTAAGGTACGGAACCCTAAAAATCACCCCGTTTGAACTGAGTCCAAAACCAGCCAGTGAGTAACACATTCAAAATTCATAAAAGAACACAGGTATTCAAATCAGCCAACCAAGCCAGGCGTAATCAATCCCAAGTTTTCAGGTTCCCTTTACAAATATCGCATTACCATTCAAATTCCTAATAAAATTTCATGTAAAAACATCACAGTGGCGGTCCCATACGTGTCTGCGGCGTAATGAATTCTCACAATATAATGGTGGGTACAACGGCGGCTGTCCGACGTCTAGACGTCTGCAGCCGCCTGTTTACATCGCTAAATTGTCACTCGGCACAGGGCTATGCGTGGGGAAACAATGGGATATTTAACTACCATCAAAAATCTAAATTAATTTATTAATACTTATTTTAAAGATGTTACTAAATTAGACGATTTGTGAAAGAATCAATGAAATGGATGAAAAATGGAGAAGTTACACGCTTTTGAATTTTTTCTTGTATATTTTTTCTTCAATGACCATTTTAGAACCCGAAGAAAAATCATAATCCTATAACTAATATTATAAATGCGAAAGTAAGTCTGTTTGTTTGTTTGTTACCTTTTCACGCCTAAACACTGAACCGATCATCCTGAAATTTTGCATATACGTTGTCAGGTGTACTGAAACGGACATAGGGTACCTTTCATCCCGAAAAAAAGTGATGTTCCCGAGGAAAACAACAATAACGTTATTATGTATGATAACAGATGGCGCCACGTGTCTATTGTCTTGATCGCAGACGAAGTCGTGGGCAACAGCTAGTATATTATAATTTAGTACAGATTTGACGCTCGTCAGCGTGTCTGAACGACGGCGAGAAATTAACTGCTTCCTGCAACCCCAACACGAAAATGTACGATGGTTTGTTGTCGATAGGTACACGATATTTGTATCGTGCATCGTGTACGAAAAGATTATGTGCGGATATTTGATACGCCAAACGAAAATTTATGGTACGCCGAACGTACCAAAAATAATATAAGCTCTCATAGAGACAGAAGAATCGCCACAACTATCGAACTAAAACGAATGAACCAGCGCAGCGCTCGGGCTCTGTCTGTAGCATTATGCTGAGTTACGTTTATTTTGTGAGCGTGAGTAGAAGTTACGTTTATTTTCAACAAATTTGTTATTTTTTGTGTTTGTGCTATTTCTCTGCGTCATGTTTACCGCAAAGAAACGTATTTTCTTTCTTTATTTCTAAACTAGCTTCCGCCCGCGGCTTCGCCCGCGATGTATGTCGATAAAAACTATCCTATGTCCTTCCCCGGGATGCAATCTATCTCTGCCAAATTTTATCGACATCCGTTCAGTGGTTTAGGCGTGAAAAGGTAACATACAGACAGACAGACAGACAGAGTTACTTTCGAATTTATAATATTAGTATGGACAGCAGCGCCCCGCGGTATCACCCGCATAAGTTTCGATCCCGTGGCAACATCGGGATAAAAACTATCCTATGTCCTTTCCCGGGACTCAAACTTTCTCTATACCCATCTAAATCGGTTCAGCGGTTTAAGCGTGAAGAGGTAATAGACAGACACACTTTCGCATTTATAATATTACTAGCTGCGCCCCGCGGTTTCACCCGCGTAAGTTTCGATTTAGGGGTATGAAAAATAGATAGTAGCCGATTCTCAGACCTACTGAATATGCATATAAAATTTCATAAAAATCGGTCAAGTCGTTTCGGAGGAGTATGGTAACTAACATTGTGACACGAGAATTTTATATATTAGATAAGTATGGATATTTAGAAGTGTACAGAAAAAACTTGATTGTATAGAGAAATGATTTTACTATCACGGGGCAGCCCTATAACTGAACGTGGGCGGTAACATTGGGGGACCAAAGTACGAAATCAGCCGCCGATATTTGGACGTAACGTAACGTAACCATAACCTACCGCTACATACGTGTGATTTGTTACCATTATTGTAGCTCTTTCGGTTGAAACTGAAAGGGTTTCTTTAACAAAAATGATAGAGGAAAAGAGATTGGTTTAATAAATTGTACAAAGCAAGTAATGTGTAAATCACTTGTTTGATAATAATAAGAGAAGACACTATAAGAATGGAAGGGAAAACAAAATAGATGAAATCAAAACAAAACAATTCCTAATTAATTTTTTTAAATTAAAGAACGTCCTCGAATTCTAGAACGCTGCACCTAAGTGATTTAAAAAGAAAATCGCACTGATCTGCTTAAAAGCATCGTCGAAAGTGGAGTTATTGGTTGTAGCTAGGCTAGAACGCACGCAAATGCAGGAAAATTCACCCTTTCCTCATAGAAAAGCGACTGAAAAGTAAGTACGGTACAGTATATGAATGTTCTATTCACGCTCGCGTTACTTCATAGGATAGAAACGTATTCAAGTGCCGTGAAGCGTGGGCGCAGTGCGTGGGAACGGACGCCAGACGTTGCGTAAACGGCGAGGTATAGACTTACACACACTTAGTTATAGGTAATGTCCCTACAGGTTATGTGTTTGAAACTTCACCACCTGAATTATGGTGACGTCATTATGAAAGGCTTAAATGCAGACACACACGTGGTGAAGAAGGCGTGACTAATGTCTGATAATACTTGTCGACATACAAGCCTCGCCAAAATTAAAAGCAAGACACGCACCGTAACTAGCTTATCTTTCTGACTGACCGACTTCTTGACAATTCAAAAGTGCTTGTAATTTGTTTCACGTAACATACATATAATAAGCCTATAATGTTCCCACTGCTGGGACACGGACCTCCTCTCTGTGAGAGGGAAATAGGCCGTAATACACCACGCGGGCCCAGTGCGGGTTTGTAGATGTCACAATGCCGGTTTCCTCACGATGTTTTCCTTCACCGTTTTGAGAGCAGTGGTGATGAAATTATTTCCACAAAGAAGTCCCTGGCTGGGTTCAAACCGTAACCGTATCGTTTCTTTTGAGTCTAAGACAGTTACCCGGACTTACAAGCAGCACGTTCTTCTAATGCAACCGCCAACCCAGACAAACCCAGCCCCCCCAAAATCCAGCGAACCACTAAAAACGCACAACCCCGTCTAGCCGGCAATACGCCGCGTATCCGGATGCTAAGGGCGTTCACCCCGGACAGACGTCTGGGTCTTAAGTCTATGTATACGTTTAAGATGCGAATTTTACAGTGCCGTGTTACGATCGATCAGGGTGTCTACGATGCAGACGTGGAGGGGGGGGGGGGGGGGAGAGTTGTAAAGTTTCACCTTTTGACCGTCGGGTTGTGTGGTTTTTTAGTAGTAGATACTGCTATTAATGAGGTTACCTTTCTTGTACTAAAGTAGTTTTTTATATGGCTTGGCTAAAGCTTATATTTTTATAAGTTTCAGGTAAAATGTTGCGTTGCCGTGATATCAAATAACACCGCTTAAATATAGTATGGCAGGGAATAAGTAAAGAAATGGTTATTTGGATGTTACATCTCCCCGTAATGAACTTGAATCTTTAAATAAACTAATTGACAAATATTTTGTATTCTGCTATTTGGGAAATAAAGCCACTTAAGTCCACACACGTATCTAATTCGTAAAAAAAAAAAACAACCAACATAAAAGTTAGACTCTAAAATAATAACGAAAACGCTACTACAAACTCTGTCATTTATCAAACCTTTCGTACTAAACTATAAAACGCAATAATACTCCCGACTCTACAGTAAAAAAAAAACGTAGCGCCAGTAAAAGCAACATAAAACATTCATTTATCTCTATATAGAGACCGAGCACTCGACTCTACTACGCCGTAGACTGTCTACGAGCTACGTCACGTAGTTTACGTCGAGTGCTACGACGCTACGCCTGGCGTAGACAGCTGTACGTAGCTTTGCATTTGGCGAAATACGTCTTGCATTCGAAATTCAACTCTATTACAATTACATTAAGGTTTATTTTAAGTCGTATGTGTTGGTATGAATTTTTAATACGCTACAGCGGAGTGTCAAAGTTAATGAAAATATTTATACAGGCCCATTTACGGTTTTAGTGATTATCGTGCATTTGTACATGGATGTTATTTTAAAATAGCGTTCGTTATTTGATTAAAGGCCGATTTTTCGAACGCCAGATAATTTTATCGGAGGAAAAATTTTGAATTTTTAACAGTTCTTCCATACAAAATATGTCAGACATAAATTTTATTCCAGGAATTAAAATTATCTGTCGATTGAAAAATCAGCCCTAAATGTACATAATGGGATAAAAGTTTTTGTGTTGATTACTTCAGAAGGCAGTTAATTACTGAAGTTAATAAAACTTGTGACAGTATGACGAATTGTGTTTGCGAAAATCGTCCCAAAGCGCAAAAGGTTTGTAGTAAAACTTATTTTTATGTCCGCATTCCATTAGCAATAAATGACATGATTTTTAGGTAAGTACTGATAGAACTAGCAGGGTTTCGAGGTTGGGGTCAGGGGATCAGACCCCAATAAATCGATTTATGTTAACGAAATTTTGTAATGAGTCTCTTAATGTATTAAAAAAAAGATCTCAAGTGCATCAATTTGTAATTACCATAATTATGTGAGTATTATCAATTACGATAGTCTTTACAAAAAATCCATTTTTTCTCAATAGGAATACTTAGGCCTTTTAATTCCAGAACATTTATTTAAAAAAAAAAATAATTATTCAGTCTCATCAAAATGACAAAAGTTTATTTTAAAAAAACGCAACTACCGCCGACCAAAATTCTGTAACAAACTATAGTCCATTTCCGTCACGTTACAAAAAAAGACAACAATAACAACCTTTCATAACGCACATGTAATACAATATAGTCAGTTAGAGCTCTCCATTCTTTTAATATTCGACCCTCGCGCTACAGCTTTATGTAGAGGTGTCTGTCTGTCTGGCATTTGTAACGGACGAATTAAATTTTTGATCTGAATCGAAAATAGAGATGGGCTGTATCGGTAGGGTGGGGATTTATAGATGGAATAATTTATGACTGAAAGTAGAACTTATAGGACTTTGGTAAAGAATGATTGAAGTCTTTAACGTCGCGTGAGGTCAAATAAACTCGTTAGATGTTGCAGGTTTTTCGGTCTAGATCTATTTTGACACAGCGGGGTAATAGCGTAACACACTAACAAAAGCAATGGCTTTCAATCTGACAGTTCAACAATATTCATTGCGTTATTTACGTTGTAGAGCAGACAGATTTTTCGAACATATGAAGCAATGGACGAGCAATATCCTTCAAAATTACTCATATTGAGATCGATGGTGTGTTAGACAATTAGGATGCTGTAAAGGCAAAATATAAAACACGCAACTTTATTTTGAGGAATGAAAATTCAGGCGTGGAAATAAAAAGAAACACATTTTTTTCTCAGACAAAATAAAAATCCCAAGACAGAGCGCTGAGAACGATTCAGTGAAGTATGCCAAAACTAAACCTCCGCTCTGTGCATACACGCTCACACGCACACATTTACAACCATTTTCAATCAAACTACACCTCACTAAGTGCACACATGTTTACGAAACCGGCTTCACTTTACCGTTGACAGCCCTCTGTCTTGGTTTTTTAATTGGTCTAAGATTTTTCTAAATAAAAAAATTCGGCGAAAAAATCGTAACATTGTTCTTTATTTTAAAAAAGTACGTCTTCTGTAACCAAACTTGAATATAATCCCCACAAAAAGGTATGAAACCACACCATGAACGAAATCATTTAAACCAACCACCTAACCAAAAAACATTAACTACCCACAAAATATTAATAATCAAGTTTCTAATTTTCACGTATTGCAGTACCCACTCTCGCACGAAGGGGGCTGGATTTCGAAGGCGTGGCCCCTTCCCCCCCAGGTCGTTGACCCCACAGCTGACGCCGACGCTGAATGGCGGGCATAGTACGAGGGAATAATATACTATAGTGGTAGTACTATAAAGCAATCAATGTTACTACTTACTACATAATTATGATTTGTCTCGTGTTTTGTGTTTGTATGCGGAAAATTGGGACATAGCTGTTTGATGTGATGGTTTATTGTAGGTAGGGAACTGAATGCATCGTGTCGAGTTTTTCGCAATGCGTGGTGTTTACCTATAATTCTTACACTCTTTTAAAGGTAATTTCGATACCTGAAGCTGTAATATTATAGTGGACGGAGAATTATGGTAATTACAAGTAATTGATGATCTTCGATGAAAATAATCGTCACGATAGCCAAGAAATTACCTAAACTAATAAACACACAGTCTAGGATTTTTTTTTTTGTATCAAAATAGGCAGTATTTTATTCTCAAATAGGAAATTAAACAAAAATATAACTTGAAAAAAAACTGTTTATTTTTTTCTATTAGTGTATCAAATACAGCGCATTTTGATACAAGTATGTTATAAGATTTTCTAAGTAGTTTCTTTTCAATACATGAATAACTAAAATATCCCTAGATTGTGTTGATGTGTGTATTATAAAGTGATAAAATAGTTTTTTTTATATGTCTGTAAAAGGTAATCTCTGGGAGTACAGGGGGCCTAAAAAGGCCACTTTGGCAGAATCATAAAACAATTCGTATCACGCAATTTCATTTATATGCCAGTTTTGTATGGAGATTCGTAAAATGCTATAGGTTAGTACACCTCTGCCTAACCCTTCAGGGATATATAGGTGTGAAACTGTCAAACAGATGAATTGCGTGATATGAATTGTTTTATGATTTTGCCAAAGTGGCCTTTTTAGGCCCAAAGATCCGATTATGAAATATCTTTCAGTGATAGAAAGCTACGTAGAGAAAAAGATTATTTTTTATGACCCTCGTCATGTTATTCACGAGTGTCATAATTATAAATATATTTAAAGTTATTAAAACGAGAAATTTTACGCGGACGAAGTCGGGAATAGAGGTTAATACATTATAGGTATTCTGTCTGTATCTAATACGAATTGTAATAAAATATTTCAATAACTGATCTTGCGAACTAAGTATAATACATACATCTCCATAATGTTATAGGTCTTTTGAAAGCGAAAAATACCTTTGATGTCATTTCAACCTTTTAATTATAAATGACTAAGATAAGCTTTCTATTCTCGTTATGCTTATTAAGTCTTCATTTATTCAAGTGGAAAGAGAGTATGGAGGCCTTTGCCCAGCAGTGAGACATTTATGTCTAAAAAAAAAAAGTTTTCACTTGATCGACAATCAAAGTCAAAGCATTTACTTATTTCAAATACACAAATGCACATAAAAGGCACTTTTGAACGTCAAAAATTACAATAAAATAGAATTGATTCTAGTCGCCTCTTCCAAAAGGTGGTTTTCGTATGGAGAAGAATGGGCAAGAAACTCTTTTAAAAGAAGCCGTTACTCTTTTAAAATGAATAAACACTAGACCCTTATACTCGTATAACCAGACAATATTTTCAACTCCAAGATTTCGCAGCATCCGATAAAGATTTCATCTTCGACTGCGGCTCCAAATCAGATTAGGCTTTATCGTAGATTTGAGCAACATAACGCGCGGGTGTAGCTGGGGGTAGGTAAGTACATCTATGTCTGGCTGTCTGGTAGGAAATATATGGATTATTTATGCTCTGTCTGAGCGTAAATGGATCCTGTTTAGTATATTGATTGACTGTTTAATAGTATTTTTCTTAGGATAGGATATGATTGTTGATAACATAATCAGCCTTAAATGTTCTCCCACTACTGGGACGCAGGGCTCGTCTGTGTGAGAGGGAAATCCACCACGCGGGCCAAGTTGATTCCGCATTAAACTTGCTAGTGTAGCGACATCTACAACGCCACATGCGAACTACGCAACAAGAAACTGACGTCACATATATTTTGCATCGCAGTAAAGTTATCCACGCGACTAGCATATTTACACAAACCATCATCATCCAATATTATAAATGCGAGAGTAACTGTCTGTCAGTTTGTCACACGGTTGGACCATGACTTGGGTTAGGACGTAGGATATTTTTTATCCCCGTAGAAGGGATAATTCCCGGCATCAATATAATTCTCGACTTTTTTTATAACTACTACTTTATCATCATCATTTCAGCCGAAAGACGTCCACTGCTGGACATAGGGCCCCCCAAGCACCTACAGTTCGACCGGTTCTGTGCTTCTCGCATCCAACGACTTCCTGCGGCTTTAACAAGGTCGTCGGTCCACCTTGTGGGAGGCCTTCCAACGCTACGTCTTCCGGTACGCGGTCGGCACTCCAGAACCTTTCGGCCCCATCGGCCATCTGTTCTGCGAGCAATGTGCCCTGCCCACTGCCACTTAAGTTTGGCAATTCTTCGGGCTATGTCGGTTACCTTGGTCCTCCTGCGGATCTCTTTATTTCTGATTCGATCGCACAGAGAAACTCCAAGCATAGCCCTCTCCATTGCCCTTTGGGTGACTTTTAGCCTTCTAATAAGGCCCATTATGAGCGACCACGTTTCAGTGCCATAGGTCATCACTGGCAACACGCACTGGTCAAAGACTCTCGTCTTGAGACACTGCGGTATGTGGGACGAGAAGATATTGCGTAGCTTCCCGAACGCTGCCCAGCCGAGTCGGATTCAACGATTGACCTCTTTCTCGAAGTTGGACCTACCTAACTGGACAGTTCGTCCTAGGTAAACATACTCGTCCACGACTTCGAGTGTAGCGTCTCCGATCTTTATGAGCTAAGTACTACTTACCTTACTGAAATAGCCGACAATATGGCAGCCCTCGTGGTCGGCATTCGTCATAACGTAGAATAGGAACGGCTCAACATCGTAGTACAGCGTCTTGTGGTCGAGGAAGAACTTCGCTAGTAAGCACAGCTGTTGGCAATACTGCTTGTGCTTGCGCCCGTCCACTTGCCAAACGCTTAAGTTGTCTTTTCTGTATACCTGCGAAGAAAGTTTCATTGTTAGGTGGCATGAGCAGTGGTGGCCCTGTGGTAACCACGACTTTCGAGTTGTAGGTCGTAGTTTCGTGGTTATCGTGGTTAAATGATGATGATGATGAAAGCGCCTGTCTGGGTTCGCCCAGACAGGCGCTTTCATCATCATCATCATTTCAGCCGAAAGACGTCCACTGCTGGACATAGGCCTCCCCCAAGCACCTCCACTTCGACCGGTTCTGTGCTTCTCGCATCCAACGAATTCCTGCGGCCTTCAAAAGGTCGTCGTTCCATCTTGACGGAGGCCTTCCAACGCTACGTCTTCCGGTACGCGGTCGCCACTCCAGAACATTTCGGCCCCATCGGCCATCGGTTCTGCGAGCAATGTGCCCTGCCCACTGCCATCTAAGTTTGACAATTTACTTTGTACGACTTTAATTTAATTTGATTTTTATTTGAGAGACTTTAATTTGAGAAGTGATTTTTGACCGGCTGCTTCAGAAGGAGGGTTATTGAATGCAACTTATAAGCTTACCTCATCTCCTGGCGGATGTCTCCAGACACACTTGACCTTATGCCTTTGGGCCCCAGTCGCACTCTTGTGATGGTTGAGACAGAATTCGCACACGAACAATCGAGGCACCCTCGACGCGTCGCCCGGGTACGGAGACTGGTACCATACCTCCATCATGAATTTGCCCATTACCACATATCTGGAAATAAAACAAATACCCATTTAATTTTTTAAACCAAAAAAATATGATACCTATGCAGAAAGACAGAAAAGTTAACCTAGGTGCAAAATACAGATGTAGAGGAGAGATATTTTTAACCCCCGACAAAATTAGAGGGTGTTATTATTACAGTTATGTTTACTTTTTCATGGCAAAATACGAAAATACAGTGTCTTTGGTCCCATAGCGAAAATTGTTCATATTGGACTCTCATCTCTTGGACTCTAATCCAACAGACGATCTGGGGGCCTAAAAAAGCCACTTTGGCAGAATCATAAAACAATTCATATCACGAAATTTCATCTGTATGACAGTTTTGAATGGAGTTTTTTAAAATGCTATAGGTACACCTCTGCCTAACCCTTCAGGGATATATAGGTGTGAAACTGTCAAACAGATGAATTGCGTGATATGAATTGTTTTATGATTCTGCCAAAGTGGCCTTTTTAGGCCCTCTGTTTGCGGAAGAATGGACGAAGATATTGTCGGTATGTTAGAAATAAAGTGTTGTTAACTTTTAACTTGATTTGATATTTAATCCTTTACTTGTGTTTATACAAACTGTCTTTAATTTTTGTAATTGGTTGTAAACCGTTTTAATTAAAGAATAAATAAATATTCATGTGTAGAACACACTGTAAAAATTTCAAGATGGTAAATAAAAATCATCCGGAATAGTACTAACTATAGCGGCAAAAAAGATGTTTTTTTTTAACAGATTTACAGTATTTTGAATAACATACCTCGTGCCCTTATCAGTAGGTATATCCCCAAGTTCCTCTTCAATCTTGATGGCCGCCAAAGCCTGTGCTTCTCTAAACAGTCTCAGGTCATAATCTGGTGCAAATCCTTCGAGTATAGGCTCTCGATCGTCCGAGATCTCTTCGTTACCGGACGCGGCTAGCTTCTCCCGTAACTCTTGGCTGCCTTTCCATTTTGAACGCATGTCCTGGAGAATAAGGTTTTATTACAGCATGGAAGACTTACAGCTAAAAAGAAAAACAATTAAAAGGAAATAATTAGTCGACAGAAAGCCAATTACAAGTCTTCGCGGTGTTTGCAATTAAAAAGTAAGTTTTTTTTGAAGTCGGTAAAAAAAAAGCAATGCAACTATTTAAAAAAATTGAGGCTTAAACACCTTCATCATACTCATAGGTCTTAACTGGTTGTAAAGAGATCCAAATCGTGTTTTTTTTATATTATTTAATTTTTACATTTTATTAATAACTAGCTTCTGCTCGCGACTTCGTCTGCGTGAAATTTTTTGCTCTCGAGACCCACCCCATCGCATCGTGCTTCGGAAAGCACGTTAAGCCGTTGGTCCCGGCTGTCATTCGCAGATCTTTGACAGTCTTTACGGGTCGTCAGAAGCCCGAAAGTCTGACAACCAGTCTTGTAAAGAGGTATCGTATTACCCAGTAACTGGGTTGTGGAGGTCAGATAGGCAGTCGCTCCATGTAAAATACTGGTATTCAGCTGCATCCGGTTAGACTGGAAGCCGACCCCAACATAGTTGGGAAAAGGCTAGGCAGATGATGATGACCCACCGCATCGCATCGCATCGCCTGTGCGCGCTGTTACTTCGTTTTCGCTTAGCTTTCTTTCTGGCTTGTTCTGTTTGCTCAGCTCCTAAGGGTCTTTAATTTAGAGTCCTTTTTCCCATGTAGGTAAGTAAAATGATTGGATTCGTGAGCGTTTGATAGCAATAGGCTAGGCCCCCTATTACATGGGACTTAAACAATACTAGCGAAGTGAGGGTGAACTACAGGTACCATCGCGGACACCGGCGGTTGACCACTTTTCAACCTAATTACTAAGGGCATATGGGTGAAAAGTGGTCGACCGCCAGTGTCCGCGGTTGTACACCTCTGCCTAACCTTTCTGGGATTACAAACGTGACGTTATGTTATAATTCGTATAAGTTTGTCCGAAATTTTCCGGGATGGCTGTTTATGTGTAGGAAATAGCACGAATGTCCCGCCGCTGAGTAACACCCTCACAGAGACAATACTTCTAAGTTTTATACTACTACGCTTTATAGTAGTGCATTTATTATAGCGCGTTAGTATGACGTTTCCTCTCTGCTATCTACATACTCTGGTCGCAAATCGTCATCTGTCACTCAATAGTTTTGAAAAGTATTTGGAATTACATAGAGTTGTTAATCTACGATTTTGTAAATGGTAATACAAAACAAGGTAAGGCACGTACTTCCATGGTAGTAACAGTTCTATATTAGATCTCATCATCACGTGTTAGTATTCCCGAAAATAACCGATGATTCCCGAAGCGAATACTTTTCATAAAAAAATTGTATATTACCTTCACTTTGAGCTGATAAGCCCTTTGCTCCAGTGTGGGCATGGCTCTGGGTCGCTGGTGCAGCTGGTGCAAGGCCCTGCGTCTTGCGCCGGCGGCCGCGACTCTCTCCTCCCCAGCCGCCACGCACCAGGCGGCCGTCACGTTGTGGTATAGTGGACACGCGTCCCATGTCATGTGCTTGTTGGATTTGCCCCCTGAGAACAAGTGTAAACGATTTTATAGTAGATTATTCACCACAGGGATAAAGCAGTGTCTTATGTCACGCTAGTTTGAATCCCGAGCGCAAGGGAGTTAAGTAAGACTCAAACTCCAACTTAAAGATTTATTTCAGCAAAACCAATTACAGGCACTTTTGAATTGTCAAGGAGTCGGTCAGTCAGAAAGGTGAAGCTAGTTGCCCATTCCAAAGACTAGAATTCTGAATGCAGCGAGAGATTCAAGCTCGAAATAAACAAAGCCACTTTTATCCCCGAGGAGAATACTCTATTTTTCACATTTACGAGGTAATGAAAAGCAATTAGGATTTTTCTGTAGTTTAAAAAAAAGTGGCGCTCCTGGAGTGCCGACAGAAGAAAAATAAAACACAAACAGAATACTTTGCCATCACTCACTGACATATCGGATATACATTAAAACCGAGTACACCCAGTCATAATTCAGAAAATGTTCATAACTAACTTTTTAGACTTTTGTATCCTGCTTATGGCGTATGAAGTTTCATTAAAATCAGTCCATTCATTTCTAAAAACTAGGGCTTGAAAGTTTGTATGAAATGCCGTACGTCGTAAACGCTCTTAAGTATTTCCTAATGGAGACACCCAATAACACTGTCCGACCTGGGAAGCGAACCCAGGACCCCACACTCAGCAGTCGCGCTTGCGACCACGAGACCAACGGGGCAGTTAGTTTCCAAAAAGCCAGAATTACGTTATGTCCAACGTATTCTACTTAGTACTTACCAAGATGTCCGCTAGAGTCACAGCCACGTACAGGACATCGTTGTCGCGCCGGCTCCTGAGGGGAGGGGAGTACTACGGGAGACCGCGCGGGGGGGGCGCGGCCTCTGATTGGCTTCTTCATGTCTTTGTTGCTTGTGCTATTGCTCGTACTGTTGCTTCTGGAAATTAGTTTTTGGGAATGAATTATGGAATTAAAATAAAGTATTGAGTATTAAACATTCATCATCATCTGCCTAGCCTTTTCCCAACTATGTTGGGGTAGGCTTACAGTCTAACCAGATGCAGCTGAATACCAGTATTTTACATGGAGCGACTGCCTATCTGAGCTCAACGATACCCCTTGGTAAGACTGGTTGTCAGACTTTCAGGCTTCTGAAACGACCCGTAACGACTGGGTTTAACGTGCTTTCCGAGGCATGGAGGGGTATGGATATGTAAAGATGGTCACCCATCCACAGAGGCGTAACTTAACCTGATCGATCGACCTGTGCAGCTGTTATTATATAGCCACGGGCTCATCGATTTAGTATTGTCTGTAAATTTTAGGTGCAGCCAGTCCGTTGCGTCAGGTTATGTCACGTATTAAAAATCGTCATAATAACGTCTACCGGACCAAGGTCTGGTAGGTAGGTACTCTCTACATACATATAACAATTGATTTCATTTCTGTATACTTTGGAAATGTTGATAAAAGATGTTATCGTTATAGATGGATTCATACGTCATTACATTAAGTAACTTAGCAACAAATAGCTACAACAGAAGAAATTAAATCCACGAACTTATTATATTATCTATACTAATAATAAAGCTGAAGAGTTTGTTTGTTTGTTTGAACGCTCTAATCTCTGGAATTACCAATCGGATTTGAAAATGTCTGCATTTAATAGCCCAATTCTTGAGGAAGGCTATAGGCTATTAACATCACGCTATGGCCCTTAGGATCCGAGCAAAAAGAAAAAAAGTCATGAACTCAAACTCAACTCAAACTCAAAGCATTTATTTCAATTAAACCATTTACAGGCACTTTTGAATTGTCAAGAAGTCGGTCAGTCAGAAAATATGAAGCTAGTTGCCCATTCCAAAGCGTAGGTACCTATGGAGAAGAACGGGCAAGAAACTCCATGGACACTCTTTTAAATTATATTTTTACAAAAATATTAGTTACATCATTAATGTTGAGTTTATAATTATATGTGAGAACGATGTAATAAAATAAAAAAGACGTACGTGTTAAGAGCGAATGAAGAACGCTTAGCGAAAACGGAGTCATAGCGCGGGCAGGTGATGCGATGCGACGGGCACCGGTCGGGGGCCAAGTTATTTACGCGGACCAAGTCGGGGGCAGAAGCCAGTTATAAATAAAGGCAAAGGAACTTTTAAAAGTCAAATGTTAAAAAGAAATGAGAAGATGAATGCCCAAAAAAACATTCAGCGATGGTCTATCATAGTACAACCCGCAAGAGTTTACTTGAGACTTCGCTCGGATGACGTAAGCGCATGGTACTGAGGCGTCGATGGCGAGAGCGGTAACAGTGCGGGGGTCGGGAGGGGGCGGTAGTGGCTCAAGTTAACTCTTGCGGGATGTACTTTTGTAATATTGGCAAAATTGTGGTGTCTTTTCAACAAAAGCCATTAATGAAGAGTTATAGTTAAAGTTGGGAAAAGGGCCAATTTCAAAATGTTGCGTCCTATGAAGAAGAAACCCATTCTTCTCCATTCGAAATTACCTTTTGGAAGGGGAAACTAGTTTTTTTGTTTTTTTTTTATAAATTTTGATATTCTTAATTACCTTTTATGTGCCTTATTGAAATAAATGTGCTTCTGATCAGACCATGTCCCACTTGCTGGAGTGTCCTAAGTGCCGTTCACTTGCACCTCGGATGACCTAAAGAATGCCACTGATGCTGCAAACAACGTGGCCACCTACCGGGCTCATTTAAATAAATGATTGGACTTTGACTTCGAGACTCAAAGAACATTTAAATAAATGATTGGACTTTGACTTCGAGACTCAATAGTTATTACAAAACTTACGTCTTATCATTGCTCTTATCATCGACATCGGAGTCAGTATCAGTGTTGGTCCGTCGAGACACGGTCGCCATTCTCGTCACCCGTGCTGCGAGAGCTCTAGTCAGCTTCCTTGGCATAGTAGCTACTGCTGAGTCACCGGAATCGCCGCTCTTTGATTCCTGGTCGCGAATTTCTTGCTATAATGTTGAGAAAAACAATAGATTACTAAATTTTAATTTAAAAAAACAACTCATTTCCTATTTATTCTCTATTCATTCGAACTCATTACTGGTTTAAAATTTTCTAATAACATTTTGAAAAAAATATTTTTTATTACAAATAAAAGGGTTACCTACATGTAAAGAAAGAAAAATAGGTTTATTTGTCACAGAAACACGTGCATACAAAAAGATAGTATTAATTCTAATAATAAGGTAAAATAAATAAATAAAAACAAAATATATACTATCTATAATTACGAGCACAAAGCAGGATAGTCAACGACTAGGACTGCACGACATGACTGTGACAGAAAGGCTTCCACTCAGCATGATGCTGTGCTATAGGGGACCCACAGCACAGCGCTGATTTTCAGTGGTTACCTGAAATCATGTAATGATGTAACCTATTCAATAAAAGTGGAAATATGTTTTATAATAACACAGTAGACACCCAGCAGAGAAATTTGTAGCCAATTATCAAAAAAAAAAAGCTGTTTCATAGAAAATGACACGTGCGGTCAAAATGTATGGAACTTCTTATTTGTTAAAACCAATTAAAAGTTTCAACACAGGGGAGGTTTAGAATCATGTACTGAATCCATGGCAACAGGTTGTGCGTCGATATACCTACCAGCCTGTATATTACCAAGAAATTGTTATATACCACGCTGTATATTACCAAGAAATAGTAATATACCATGCTGTATATTACCAATAAATAGTAAAATGAAAAAATAGTAAAATGGAGGTAATAGTAACAACTGCTTTATGTCTCTTATACTTACTTACTCATCACTTTATTTGCCGTCGCAAGACAACCTTACCCCAATCCAATAACAATAATTTAATAGTAGTCAAGTAAAAGTACGGCACTTTCTTCTAAACTTCATTTGTAATTTAGTTTCTAATTTAACATATTTGTGACTATAATGCCTACACATAAAGTTAAGTTTCCAATATTTTTTGTTACTTTTATTTGTTACTAGCTTCCGCCCGCAGCTTCGCCCGCGAGGTATGTCGATAAAAACTATCCTATGTCCTTCCCCGGTGTTGTATATGAAACGTAGGTACTTATCAAATCTTATTGTGATAATAAGATTGACTAAGTAGTGGGTAGGCGAGTTTTCTTCAGTTGACTGTTGTACCGTTTTGCTACCAAGCACAATAAACGTATTTACCTAAATACAGTGTTTTAATGGACATAATAGTGGCGACGAAGGCTAAACACATACTATGGAGCGTAAATTAGTGAAATTCCATGAGTTCAGTGTGAAAAATGACAATTGGGACAGTTACATAACTCGGCTAAATTATTGTTTTGAAGCAAGTGGAATCATCGATGATTCACTAAAAAAAGCTAACTTTTTTACGGTTTGTGGTGCTGAGGTGTTCGAGACCCTTCTCGCGCTAATCACTCCACATAAATCCAGTGATGTGACTTTTGCTGAAGTGACAAATATTTTGACCAAACATTATTGTCCGAAGCCTAACGAAATATCAGTTTCTTACAAGTTTTACAAACGTGATCAATCTGTGGGTGAATTGGCGTCAGAATATATCGCTCAGCTGAGGAAAATCAGTACCAACTGTAATTTCCCAAATCTGGAACGCATGTTGCGTGACAGGTTGGTGTGCGGCATGAGCGATCGCAAGCTGCAGTACGAGTTGTTGAAAAGGGACAATTTGCAATACCAAGACGTTGTGGATGCCATGGTGTCAGCCGAGACCGCGGGGAAGGATGCGCGTATGATGCACGCCAGCGAACAGGCGACGACGCCGTCGCTCAGCGCCGAGGTGTGTTCACCGTCTGCTGGGGAACCAATGGATGTGAACGCAATGAAGGTCAAATCGAACATTCATCTCTGCTACCGATGCGGCGATCGTCATGGTGGAGAATGCCGTTTTGTAAACGCGGTGTGCCGGTATTGTAAGAAGAAGGGGCACATCGAGAAGATCTGCACTGCTAAGAAAAAAAATAACCCTGACAAAGTGAACTACGCCGGTGACGACGAGTCGGATGCGCAACTGAACGGAATCTACAAGGTGGCGGGTACACACTCGCACGTGCCTGCATACAAGCTGCGTGTGTCGCTGGACGGAGTGCTCGTTGACATGGAAGTCGACTCCGGCGCCGCGTTCTCGCTGATCAACGAGCGCACGTGGGACCGCTTGCCGCCGCGCGCCGCGCCGCAACCGCTACGCACAAGATTACGCACGTGGAACGACTCACGAGTGTCGGTCATCGGCCAAACGACAGTGACGGTAGAATATAAAGACATTAAGCGCGAGCTGACTGTAGTGGTAGCTAGGGGCTCAGGGCCAAATCTGATAGGTCGTGATTGGTTTGAGGCTCTAGAAATATTGGTAAGTGTTAATAAAATTGTTGACATCGATATGTCCGGGATTGATAAGTTGTTAGCGAAGTATAGGGAGGTGTTCAAGGACGAACTTGGTACCTACCGGGGAAATCCTGTCAAGATTCAGTTAAAACCGAATGCATGCCCCAAGTTTTTGAAAGCCCGGTCAGTACCCTACGCTATTAAGGACAGGGTTGAAAAAGAAATTGACCGTTTGGTAGGGGAAAATGTTTTGCGGCCCGTATCATTTTCAGACTGGGCGACACCGGTCGTACCGATTATCAAAAAGAATGGTGATATTCGCCTCTGCGGCGATTACCGTAGCACAGTCAATCAGGCTACCGAGTCTGACACATACCCAATGCCTACTGCTAGTGAGGTTTTCGCAACAGTATCTGGAGGTAAATTCTACACCACACTAGATCTAGATAGAGCATATACACAGGTAGTAGTCACGGACGACACAGCACGACTCTTAACACTAAATACATGCAAGGGTTTGTACACAGTACACAGGTTAGCATTTGGTGTGAATGCTTGTCCGGGCATTTTCCAGCGATTGATGACTGCATTGCTAGCGGGAGTGCCCGGCGTGGCTGTACTGATTGATGACGTCATCATCAGTGGTCGCACTATGCCGGAGATGACACAGCGTCTAGACACAGTGCTCAAGCGAATAGAGAAGGCGGGTTTGCGTCTCAATATGAATAAATGTAAGTTCGCTAAGGAGCGAGTGGAATTTTTAGGTTTTGTTATCGACGCCGACGGAATCCATCCGGCACCAAGTAAAGTGGAGTCGATACTTAATACACCGGAACCTAAAAATGTTCAACAGCTACAAGCATTTTTAGGTCTATACAACTTTTATGAACGGTTTGTACCTCATAAAGCGACTGTTTTAGAGCCCCTACACAGATTGCTCGACAAATCCCAGGAGTGGGTATGGACAGATCGAGAGCAGAACAGTTTTAATATTGCTAAGCAACTTTTATCATGCGAGCTAACGCTGGTTCATTATGATTTAAATAAGTCATTGGTTCTAACCTGTGACAGTTCGGAATATGGAGCGGGCGCCGTCTTGTCTCACGTCATGGACGACGGACAAGAACGTCCTATTGCCATGGGCTCTAGGACACTGCACACGCATGAAAGACGCTACTCACAGCTCGATAAAGAAGCGACTGCTATAATGTTCGGTGTTAGTAAATTCCACAATTATTTAATGGGCAGGTCATTTATGATAGTAACTGATCATAAACCACTACTAGGTATTTTTGACCCAAAACGACCTATCTCCAATGTTTTGTCACCTCGTCTAACTAGAATGGCTTTGATACTTACTTCTTACAGTTATGACATAACATACAAGCCAGGGCCACAGATAGGTCACGCTGACGGGTTAAGTCGCTGGCCACAGCCTGTCCCTGAGCAACCGGAGCCACAGTTATGTGACGTATTGCTTATGGCGGAAGCTCCTGAAGATTTTCCTGTTGATGTGGACAAAATAGCAAACGCTACAAAGCGTGACAAAATCCTCAATCGGGTGACTCATCATATTTTGTGTGGTTGGCCAGCTAAGGTATCAGACGATCAGCTACGTCCATACTGGCTGCATCGTACTGAACTGTCGTTGCATGAGGATTGTGTCCTCCTAGGCTGTCGCGTGGTGGTACCATCATCACTACGTGATCCTGTTCTGCGCGCTTTACATAAAGTACACAGTGGCATTGTCCAAACAAAAGCACTGGCCAGAAGTTATGTATGGTGGCCACAACTAAATGATGACATTGAATCTTTAGTTCAAAACTGCAATAAATGTTTAGAAACCAGGCACATGCCACCAAAAACAAGTTATGAGTGGGTTAAGCCAGCAAAACCTTGGTCTAGGCTAAATATTGATTTCGCAGGACCATACCAAAATAAAATATTTCTGATAACTGTTGATGCATATTCGAAATGGCCTGAAGTGTTTATTGTTAACAATATGACTTCAGCTACTGTAATTAGGCATTTGAGAATGATTTTTGCTATTCACGGACTGTGTGAGACCTTGGTTTCTGATAACGGCACAGCTTTTGTTTCGTCTGAGATGAAACAATTCTTAGATGCTAATAAAATAAATGGACTGGCAGAACGTATGGTGCAAACAGTAAAAGATAAACTTCGCAAAATGGATGGTATGTCCTGGGAAATTAAAATTCCGAACATGCTCTTGGGACTTAGAGCTACACCATGTACGTCGACTAACAAAAGTCCTGCAGAGCTTCTATTCAACAGAAGAGTTCGAACAATATTAGACACTATTAATCCACATGACAAACAGCGTAAAAATCGGGAAGATCAAGTAGAACGGAATAGTAATAAGAAGAACAGACAGACAGATGTAGGACAAAAAGTTATGTACAGAAATTTCAGTAGTGGACCACGTTGGTTACCAGGTATTGTGATAAATAAAGAAGGTCCATCTAGCTATCAAGTTGAAACTAGGGATGGAACAGTGGTCAACAGACACATAGACCAATTAATTAAACAACACACACAAGACACAGTAACAGAGCTAGGAAATGAGGAACAAGATAGGAACAGGGATATGGTAACGGGGGAACATACTAATGGGGATGGAGAAGATCAGGTAATGGAAGACAAACCTTCTAGTCAGGATAGTGACCGAATCATAGAAATACCAAGTTCAGATAAATGGGCCGAAATGTTAGGTATACCGTCAGAGGCCGAATCTAGTTTTTCTGGTGGTAAAATTAAAACTAAGGTATCTGCTCACCACAGCAAGACTCCTTATACTAGATCAACCAATGATTGTAACTTTATGTTGTAAGCGTGTAAGTTGTGTTCAATTATTTCTACAATGTTTAGACATGTTGTTTTTCTACATATATATTTAAAATATGCCTGGAGGTTGTAATGTGTGTAAACTTAAGAAAAGTATTGTTTTATATTTTTGTTTATTATGGTTCACATACTTGGGGGAAAGGTATGTTGTATATGAAACGTAGGTACTTATCAAATCTTATTGTGATAATAAGATTGACTAAGTAGTGGGTAGGCGAGTTTTCTTCAGTTGACTGTTGTACCGTTTTGCTACCAAGCACAATAAACGTATTTACCTAAATACAGTGTTTTAATGGACATAATACCCGGGATGCAATCTATCTCTCTGCCAAATTTTATCGAAATCCGTTCAGTGGTTTAGGCGTGAAAAGGTAACATACAGACAGAGTTACTTTCGAATTTATAATATTAGTATGGATTCTGAAATCAACTTAATTTGTTTACGAACAGATAGACTCCACGTTAGTGAATACAAACCTTAGTAGCACTTGATGGTGGTTTAGTCTTCCCAGTCTTCAACTGCTCCTTAGGAGACGGTGCACTATCACTGTCTGAAGAAACGGACTCAACCGATGACTGACTGGATGTACAGGATGATGCACTCTTGTCCTCAATAGACTTCTTTGGGGGAGGCCCGCTAGGTCTGTTCACACTTTTACGTTTAGCATTAGTATCAGATTTAGAATTAGAATCATCATTATCAGCACTGTTGTTACGTGTAGTTGCAGGCGAAGCATCTTTTTCAATGCTTGATTTTCTGGAACTACGTTTCGGTCTTGGTGATTCTTTAGGAGATTTTGTTGTAGAAGATTTACTTTCAGATTCAGATTCAGAACTGTTATCTGGAGAGAATATACTCTTTTTCTTTAAAGCTCCCGTATCAGGTTTTGGCGGTGCTTTTGGTATTGTTTTTGGAATGGGCTTAGGTGTTTTTGCTCCAGAAGAGATTCTTTGGGCAGTTTTTCCTCTAGCAAGGACCGCAGCAGCAGATTTAGGTTTCGCTGAGATACGTCTCCGGGGAGGTGCTGGTTTTGGGCTTGTGGGTTTGGGTGCATCATCATCACTTGAAGAGGACACTTTAGCTTTTGAAGGTCTTCTTGGTTTTGGTTCTTCTTTCTTTTTTACTTCTTCTACTTTTTGTGGGGATTTTGGTGCAGGTGTATTGTTGGTGGTGGTGGTTGCTGGGGTGTCAGAGGTTGAAGATTCAGAGTCGGAGCTGCTGGACGCAGACCCTGAGCTAGTGGAGGTGCTTCCACTACTGCTTGAATCTGATGAAGACCCTGAGCTGCTGTCTGTACTACTGTTGCTTACCTTGAATTTATAAAGAAGTTTAATTGTAACAATCTCCTTTGACAATGATTTTAGATTTATTACTTAGTAGTATATCTCTTTATTAAATTCAGCCTATCGGTGAATTGGGCTGGAAAAAGGCGGGTGTGTCAATCACAAATACCGCTTAAAGGTAATAATCCTGTTTAATAAATAAGAAACATTCACACTATCTCATACAAGTAGAGCTCTATTTGGTTAGCTGTTATGATGCTGACTTGATAGGTGTTACAACAAACAAAATGAATTTTAACGGCCACACAAGCTTCTAGTTAGAAACAATAGGTTATTTTAAGAAGTTTACACTCTCTCTTCACTCATAAATATTATGGTTATCTTCCAATACAAATTGTTACTCACATCCAGGTTCGTCATTTTGGAGTTTTGTGTTTTCAAATGAATGTGTCACCTAATTTCTTGGCACCACAGGAAATCTTAAAACGTGACTGTTTATTTAACACTCCATCATTTGTGAAACAACGACTCTTTTTATTTATTTACGAATATTAGAATGAACAGTATAAAATAATAGTGTTTGTAACTTTTGACAACTCAGACGTCACGACGCAGACGCACAGAGCTCAGAGTCTGTGCACAGAGTACAATAACCAGGGTATATTTATGTTCTGTGACAATAACCACTGGCAATAACACAACGTCACGACAG
Source organism: Gortyna flavago (assembly GCA_963669345.1). Lineage (NCBI taxonomy): Eukaryota > Metazoa > Arthropoda > Insecta > Lepidoptera > Noctuidae > Gortyna > Gortyna flavago. The sequence continues at coordinate 17,825,856 of OY770129.1, forward strand.
CATAGAGTAAAAGAAATATTTTCTATATTGTACAGTTAGAAAGTTATTGCCAGTTTTTAAATGTGTACTTGCACATATTTTATTTTAATTTTATTCTTTGGCTAATGTGCTCTGTGCGAAATATGTATGACTCAAAAATTAGTAAAAATACAAGAGTGGAAGTGGTTCCTAAACTGAGTCAAAAAAATGTCTTCGTGCACCTACTCCAGTGTGACGTCTTCACCAACACTTCCCACCACTGACCTCCATTAAAAACTTGTTTAATAGAGGTCAGTGCTCCCCACAAGGACCTGTATTATACAAAGAGATCAGTGTCACTCCCGCAAGGCGGCGTGGGTGCTGGCTGGCTGGATGACCAGCCAGCCAGCACGGCAGCAACCACGGCTTCAACGGGTATCCTGACTACCAGCATGCAGCGACCGCGCATACCTGGTCATCACCCTCAGCCTCATCATCAGCAACCTCGGCACAGCACGCTGCACTTTCGGCCGGTCCACAAGCAGAGCCCTTGAATACCATCTCCTGGTCGACGCCAGCAGTCAGCCTCAACCCGCCGCTGTACCACATCCGATGCACTGGAGCATAACACAGCGCCACCCCAACTCACTGAAGCATCTTCGCAGACAGTTCCGACTCACTGGAACCTCAGCTGGCCTGGCAAGCATCGCAAGATAAAAGACTCAGCCCACTATCGATCTCCGGTCTCCGGAGGCGAGTGATATAGCGGTATCTATGTCGCAGCCAACTGGTTAAATTAGCCGTTCAGTTAACCGCCTAGCCTTTTAACTAAACGGCGGCCGTTCAACTAACGGCCTGAATGATATTCAATTACAGTTTACGTTGGAAATCTGTAACCATTCACAACTAACGGCCTGAATGATATTCAACTAGCTGCGCCCCGCGGTTTCACCCGCATAAGTTTCGACCCCGTGGGAATATCGGGATAAAAAGTATTCTATGTGTTATTCTAATAAGACAAACCTAATATAATATAGGTTTTAATCAACAAAATAAACGATAATATGCAGTTAGATAAAATAAGACAAGGTATGACATAAGTGACATTACAATACAAAGTTTCCATAGAAACATATCACTAAAGAGTTTGGTTGTCATACCACACTGGTTATAAACTATCTGTGTGCCAAATTTCAACCAAATCCGTTTAGTAGTTTTTGCGTGAACTGGGGGGCTAAAAAGGCCACTTTGGCAGAATCATAAAATGATCACATTATGGATCATATTAAAATTCGTAAAATGGTCACAAACTGACAATTCATAATATGAATTGCTTACAATTAATATCACGCAATTCATCTGTTTGACAGTTTTGTATGGAGATTCGTAAAATGGTCCACAAAAGAAGAATTGCTTTAATGTCAAATAGCAGATTCATAAGAAGTTAGTCAACAGCAACATCTTACAATTCATATTGAGGATTTTCTGAAGAAATATTCTACTAATGGCAGATTTTGCCATTTATGAAAATTTTCTTGGGCACGCGCGGGTGCAAACCATTTTTTAGCGCCGTCGAAGTGTAGCTCCTCTGAAGATTGGACATAGCCTTCGAAATGCCGGACCTCGAGATTGTTTGCTTATACAGAATAGATAAGTGTGTTTAATGACCTTATTCCTTAGCCATCGCGGCGGGTAAGTAGGTACATATTTATGGCCTGGAGCCATACATATGTACCCGCCGCGATGGCATAAGTACTATCCCCAAGGACCCCAAGGCAAGTAAAAGTATTGTGATAAAAGTAGTGTGTTTTAACTAAGTAGTTCTAGATAGACACTATCATCTATTATTTTAGAGGTATAGGTACTCTGTACCCCTCAATTAAATAAATTGATCATATGCTTAAATTAGTACCTACCTACTTACTACAATCTTCTAGTCACATTTTAGGTGTACTATAGGTACACCTCTGCCTAACCCTTTAGGATATATAATAGGTGTGATATTGTTATATTTCATTTACTTTACTTCATTTTTATTAAGTAGTAAATATAAGAGGACCGTAGAAGAGGATACCTTATACTTTTTACTAAAATAAAACAATGGTGATAGGAAAAATATTTTATTACCTATATTAACAATTCTCATCTTATATTATTAAAAAACTAATACAAACATAATAATTAATTAGGCTTTTTTCATTCATTCATTTAGGTTTGCAACTCTGATTTGTGTTGATGCTAGCTGCGGAGGGGCAAACCATGTCTCCTTTTTATGGAATCACCATCCACTTAAGACTCACTTGGAACAACTCCACCAGGCTGAAAAGGAAAGTTTGTGGTTTCTAGTAAGTCAAATCATCATCATCAGGGAGGCCGCTACCGCCGTAACGAGAGCATTATTGTCTAAGTGCGCCACTAAATAAATTCATAAAAGTATAGTTTTGTGACCCCTCAGTGATTTTTACCGGTGAACCCAACACATCACCGCCTTGTGAACATAGTGAGACTTGAAATTGTGACCAGTGTTGTGATGTACGTCAGAATCGCGGGTGTATTTTTCAGATCTGCCTAAATTTATTGCAGTTATTTGGTACCTTCTGTGTACCTTTACGTACCTCTCTTGAAAATCTGTGTACCTACACCCGTACAATGATATTTAAAAAATTAGGTACACCCGCCATCTTGATGTCAGAACCGCGGGTGTACTGCCAACCAATATATGTAGCTAAGTACAATCTATAAGTAGATTTGGTACCTCTTGTGTACCTGCAGAAACACGTATTTAATAAACAAAATACGATCAGGTTGCCGCGAAAAGTAAAAAAAAAAAATCTTTCTTTGACGTTCTTACTATTTTATAAAATAGTAACGACGTCATAGAATAAATAACAATCTTCGGTAAGGTCTTGGAACTGAATGGAAATCATTTCATATTTTATTATAAAGTACTGTTATCAGGATAATCATAAAGGAAACAGGCAACAAGGAAATATAATGACTGCGTCCTTGCACCAGAGTAATCTAAATGCAACCAAAAAAAAAAGTAGTTTTGACTGCCTCGGTGGTTCAGTGGTAGTAGTATGCGACTGCTGAACACGATGTTGTGAGTTTGATCTCCACATAGAGCAACAATTTGCGGATCACACAAAGTGTTGTCCTGAGTCTGTGTATAATTTGTGTCCGTTAATTGCATGTTTCGATTCCCAGTATGGGCACACAATCACACTAATATTATAAAGGCGAAAGGTTGTGCACCGCAGGGCGCAGCGCAGCTAGTAGGTAGTGACTAAATGATATGCGGCGGTTCTGGATTCGGGATTCCGGGTATGGCCACAATACATGTTTAATGGACTTGTTTAATGTGGAGGTTTTGGGTTCGATTACCGAAGATTGTTATTTATTCATTGACGTCGTTACTATTTTATAAAATAGTAAGTACGTCAAAGAAAGAAAAAAAAAATTTTTTGCTTTTCGCAGCAACCTGACAGTATTTTGTTTATTAAATACGTATTTCTGCAGGTACACAAGAGGTACCAAATCTACTTATAGATTGTACTTAGCTACATATATTGGTTAGCAGTACACCCGCGGTTCTGACATCAGGATGGCGGGTGTACCTAATTTTTTAAATATCATTGTACGGGTGTAGGTACACAGATTTTCAAGAGAGGTACGTAAAGGTACACAGAAGGTACCAAATAACTGCAATAAATTTAGGCAGATCTGAAAAATACACCCGCGATTCTGACGTACATGTGTTGTGAACTTTTTATAATATTTGTCAATAAATCAAAACCAAGTATTTAAGTCACAGTTAATTACCGTCAATACAAGAACATTTGTATGTGTCTCGGCGAAACGCGTAAGCGACTGCGTATACACGGCGCTTACGACCTTCTTCTCGCCGTGGTCGCTGTGCTTGACGCATCGACGGCGACATACTCCTCGACTTCGTGCACTGTGCTACACAGTGCTTGATTGCTGGAAAGGATCGAGGTCTGTGCCGTTCGTTTCGTGTTATCACGCCCACCTGCTTGCTTACTGCGTACCGCAATACTAAGTAACTATTTAGCGCGCAAACTTTAATTACATGATGCCAAACGCCAAACAAACTCCCCCGTCATCTCAGAAAAGTAGACTAAAGCATGCTCAATCGAAATCGGACCCGGACATAACTGCTGCGGTAAAGGAAGTAATTGAGCAAAGTCAAAACGTAACTTCCCGACAGAAACGCCCACGCATCTCTGTTTCTCCTACGGATGAACAAGATCCTTCGAAGGTTTTTTTAATCAGTTTTAAAAATGATTTGCTTACTATGCTCGAAGACTGGAAGTCGGAACAAAAACAAACCTTGTCTCAATTGGTTATAGACGTCGCTCAACTAAAAGTGCAATGTTCCAACATACAACAATCTAACGCTGAGCTGAACAAGTCGGTTGTATCTTTAAACAAGGATTATGAGGATGTCTTGGCTAAGGTATCTATGCTAGAAAAAGCGCAACATGAGAACAATGACAGTATCAATAAACTTGAAAAAAAAGTTCAGGAACTTCAACAGAAATGTCGCCCTTCAGCAATTGAAATAAAAAATCTTAACATATTTTTTATATTGTACTGTAAACTGTGTAATGATAAGACAGAATCATGTTTATTTGGAATTCGACTTAACTTTAACCAATTAATGTTCACATTGATAATAAATTTACCTGTATATAGTAATAGTGAGATCTACACTGGATCAGACATTTCCTTTTTAATGAGACTGCAACGTCAACCGATGAGAGCGATCAGCTTTATAGTTATTATATTATATTATATTATTATAATTCGTTATTATTGCTCTGCGTCGGACACGTTGAATTTATACGTTATAAAAATGTTTAAAAATGACGGATAACATCAATAATGCTGCCAATGCGATTGATAAATTTAAAGTTGCTAACTCCCATATTTGCACACCGGACCAATGTATAGGGCTTATTGCGGATCATAACACCCGTCTTAAAATCATACATATAAATATTAGAAGTATAAATAAAAATTTAGACCAATTTATATCCATGCTGACTGTGATCAAATTTGAGTTCGACCTTATCATACTTTCCGAGTGCTGGTTAAAAGGATCAGGCCCACCACCTTATCTCGATAATTACACATCTCATGCTACGACCAACAATCTGACACAAAACGATGGCGTTGTAATGTACTTTAGAAACGGACTAGGATGTGCCATATCTGAACCATCGTTTTCAGATGCTAATTGCTTAATTTGCTGTTTAAAGAATACCGCTGTAATCGGACTTTACCGATCACCATCTCGTACAGACCTAACCAAATTTTATCAGAGTTTAGAAACTCAAATGTCTAATCTGAAATCATTCAAAAATATTGCTGTGATAGGAGATCTTAACGTCGATATAAAAGAGAGCAATAATATCGATCGAAACTCGAGTGACTATTTACTATTTACAGCTTCGCTAGGCCTATTGCCGGCACACGTGTATCCTACAAGACTCGGAAATTGCCTTGATCATATTTTACTAAAATCCAACAGTTCGGCAGAAGTTATCATATTAGACACCCATATAACTGACCATCTTCCCGTCATTTTATGCATAAAAGAGTCCAAGAAACTATTCCTGGATACCAATAGGATCATAACGCGCCTAGACTATTCCTCTATCAAAGCAGACATTGACCAAAGTGATTTTAATTTGGTTTTGAATGAAACTGACGCGAATGTTGCCACTGATAATCTGATCTCGGTAATTAGTAACGTTGTAATAAAGCACACAACTCAGAAAAAGGTTAGTAGGCGAACCCGTATTCTAAAACCGTGGATCACTGAAGGATTGCTTCGTTGTATATTGAACCGCGATAGAATGCACCTTAAACTAAGGGAAAATCTTGATAACACAATCCTTCAAACGACATATAAAAGGTACAGAAACTTTTGTGATGCACTGCTCAGAAAGGTTAAACTCGACTATGAAAAAGATCAGTTTACTAAAGCTCAAAACAGTCCGAAAGCAATATGGGATGTGGTAAACCGAATCTCAGGCAGGAAGTGTCAATCACAGCCAGCAAGGGAACTATTGAAATTATCAGCTGATGCTAAATTGTCAACAAACTGTGTCAACAAATACTTTGTCAACATTGGGAAGGACCTGGCTGCGAAGCTGGTTCCACCAGATAATTCGCCAGTATCCCGCCATGCCAAGGAAACCATATCACAGCACAACTCTCTCGGTATACTGTCAGTGAGCCATGAACAAGTGGCAGCGATCATTGGTTCACTTCGTAATAACTGTGCAACTGGCTGGGATAATATTCCAGCCTTGGTAATTAAGCACTCACAAGAAGTCTTGGTACCACCTATTACGCACATTTGCAACGTCTCTATTGCCACTGGCGTATTTCCAAACAGCTTGAAAAAAGCCATAGTGACTCCTGTGTATAAGGGTGGGGACAGAGAGCGACTTACGAACTATAGGCCTATTTCTGTACTGAGTACATTATCAAAGATATTAGAAAAAATACTAAATAACTGCTTGACTAATTATCTTACCAAATTTAACATAATCTCAGAAAACCAGTATGGATTTAGGTCCGGTGTGTCGACTGAAGATGCTGTAACCAATTTCAGTGCCATGGTAGCCAATAAACTGGACAAGAGTTACAAATGCTACGGTTTATTCCTGGATATATCAAAAGCTTTTGATACGGTCTCTGTCCCAATCCTTATATCAAAACTGGAGCACATTGGAGTTCGTGGTTTGGCATTAGACATATTTAAAGATTATTTGACCAATCGCACCCAGGCAGTCAAAATTGATACTGTGGTGAGTGAGGACGAAGAAATCAAATATGGAGTCCCGCAAGGGAGTATTCTGGGACCCACATTGTTTATAATTTACATCAACGACTTGTGCAAAATGAAATTAAAGAACTGTGATATTTTTACTTATGCGGATGACACGGCACTCTTAGTGTATGGGAAAAACTGGGTGGAGGCTAAGACACAGGCCGAGAGTAATCTGAGGGAAGTCATGGTATGGTTGTCTTCTAATCTACTTACGCTGAATGTGGATAAATCGAAATATATTCGTTTTTATCTCCCCAACACCTAAACGCCATCAGTAGAAACTATAACACTTACTGCCCACACTTGTGCCAGATCAACAACAATAAGTTGTTGTTGTTCACCGTTATTGAATGTTGCCTGTATAAAGTAAAAGTGGTGTTATAGTTGATGAACGATTAGACTGGCGTCCACAAGTAGAGACCCTCACCGGACGTGTCAGAAAACTACTATACGTGTTTAAGAATCTTCGTCACTCTGCCGACCGTACGTTATTGAGTGCAGTGTATCTTGCGTTGGGTCAATCAATACTGGGTTATTGTGTTCCTGCGTGGGGTGGAACTTACAAAACTTTGTTTTTGAAATTGGAGAGGGCACAAAGGTCTATCCTCAAGGTCATACATGGTAAGCCGCGCCATTATTCTACCACAGAATTATACAAGGAGTGCAAGGTGTTGACGGTGCGACAGCTGTTTATTCTCCGCACGATGCTCCGGCGACATTCACTACTTCCCCTAAATAAGGAAGGTTTAAATAAACGAAGTGGTGCACTTGTTTGCCCCTCTGTGCAATGTAGAACAGCTTTCGCACAGCGACAATACAACGCATTGAGCTCCAGGCTTTACAATGAAATTAACAAAAGGATCTCACTGTTCAAACGGTTTCCTTTGTACTTATTTCTTTATAATTATATTAAGTAGGTACTTATGAATGTTATACTTATTTTATTGCATGTACAAAAAATTCATACTTTACCTCTATAGGACACCAATAAATAGTCTTTCGACTGCATCAGCAAGCCTCCCAAGGTTCTGCACTATTAATGTACCATATCAGCTGTAGCATGTTGCATCTCCATCTGTGGTAAAATTCTCCGAGCCTCATCTAGTGCAGCCAGAGGGCGACCTAAAAACGTAATAAAAATACCATACTTAATCGTTTTCAATAGTCATCATAAGTCTTAACCGCATTATGAATAGCAGTAGGGTTAGAAAAATCCACTTACTGCGGTATCTCGCTTGCCGAGTTCGACGAGGCAGAGGCAATGTTGTAGCATCGGCAGGGGTAGGGCTTGGTGCTGACGCACGAGTCTGGCCAGAACATGGGGCTGCAGTGATCTCGAAAAGAGGCTCAACACCAACAGCGCTTCCAGTTTGACTGTAGAAAGTCGAGCAGATTGTTCCATTGTATCTCAGACACTAGCTGCACGCCTTTCCATTCCTACAAAATATTACGTACATTTGAATACTTTTGGACAGCAATAAAATTAAATAATGATTTAAGTCAAACAATTATACACTTACTTTGTAATAAAAACGATCTTACTCCCAGAAATAAATACTTGTTTTAAAAACTACAAACAAACGTTGTGTTGATAATTGACAGTTTGTTTTTGACTTACGAAACTAAGGGTGCGTTCCGAGTTGGGATGTAAATGATGTAATCGATTTGAGCGTGTTAAAAAGTCAACACTAAAGTAGTCGCTCTAAATCAAAGCGATGCAATTACACTTACCTAAATCGTAAACAATTTAGGAATTAGTGCGGTCGGGAATTCGCACTAATCGGAATCTAACTTTTCTAACTTCAATTACATCTAAGAAGAAGCTGCACTCAACGTCTATCACAGCTACGTAGCGTCTGTATTGAGTTACGGCTTACTCCTATGGGATGGCGTAACTCATCACACATACAAAGCGCCTTCCTAGCGCAAAAAAAATGCTTGCGAGCAATAACTGCGGCACCTCTTTAAGAGCTCTCATATACCTCTTAGGCTGTAGACCAATTTTTAAAAAGCTAAACGGCGGATTTGTTGAGCGTATCCATAAATACCAACCAACTTTGTACCTACCATATCCGACGAATAAAATAAATAAATGTCTTTGTCTTATCTTTCGATTTCCCACAAATTGAATAATGTATGCGCTTAATTCGGAATGCGTCCTAAAAACTCTTTTGTACGCGTTGCCAGCCTAAAAAGTTTTTATTGTTTCTAATTTCCCTTTTCAGGGCTTATCTGCGGTATTTTTAACAGTTAGAAGGTATATTATAATGTAATAACATTTATACTGCAGAAATAAAAAATTTAAAACCAATTTGATTTATAAAAACTGTAAAGAAAAATTTACCGATAAAGTTACGGTCTTTATTTTTTACATGCGGTAATATTTACACCAAATATGATTCTGATATGAATTGAATTGTAGATGAATCTGCTAATAAGTGTCACCATTTTACGAAAATTGGAGGAATTGCTAATGATCTGCTGGCAATTCTGGAAATGAATTGCTTTTAGAGGAATTGCTTAAAGTGACCTTTTTAGGCCCCCTGGTCTGACGATGATTCCTTTACTTTTACAAACGCTTTCACATTTCGCATATAAATAAATAATGAGGTAGGTACCAATGGGTTTCATAACCGACTACTCTGAGGAGAAAGGCCACACTCTCTTATAAAGTCCAGATTATGCCATATTCTTGGTCGTCGTATAATCTTGGTCACAACGCCCGCCCCCACCCAGACTGACTTAGTGTAATTTCAGTTTTCAGACTGTACTTAGTGTAATTTCAGTTTTTATTGCGTTGACTTAGAATCTTCATGATTTTTTAGAGTTCCAAAGAACCGTAGACCTACGTATTTGATATTTATTTCTAACAGATGCCTCCTCGTAGCGCTATGTGCCCGCATTTGTCAATCCTGCAGACCTTATATCTAAAGGAATCAATCCAATAATCTTGGAAGTACCTACCAAGCTGCGGTGGTAAGGTCCTTCATTATTCTTCACAGTGCCGAATTAAGACTATGCCCTAAACAATCCATGTCTGTGGGCGTCCCTATCCACTAGTCGCCTCAGATTTTTTCTAAATAATCGACGAACGTTATGTAAAGATTGGCGCACGTCTCTAGAGTGACTTCTACGTCTTGTAATATCTTGCTGACAAACAGCCTTGCCTTTCATGTGCTAGAAAATATTTTTCCGGTGCTGTTTGTTGTGCCTTCCGAGACGTGATGCCCTAAGCAATTGCTTAATTTGCTTATGGGCTTCATGGAGCCTGAAAGTAGGTAATTGGCCTATCTTAAAACCTAATAAAATGAATACTTATGATATAACTTACCGGAAACTAAACTTATATGTACAGAGGCCAGCACATCAACCTACCCCAATCTGTCAAATTTTCCCAATTGAATATGAACCTTATACCTTTGTGGTAAAGTTGAAAATCTATCAAAGAAATTTGACAGATTGGGGTAACTTGATGTGCTGGCTTCTGTACATACTACGACCCATGTTATTTGTTACTCTAAATAAAGCTATAGACTTTTCTTGCCTAAATAAAATAAAACCAAAACGCTCTTTCGCTTAGGTACGTGCTAAGATGCATAAATAATTTGAAAACCAAAGAGATTAAAGAAAAATAATTTAATGTCTTTGTTGAAAACTAATCAAGATAAATTTATCGGCAATGTGACTGTTGATGAATTAAATAATTCCTTTCTTTATTTGCGTCGCGCATCGTCTTGCACAGCAAGAATCATTCTTCTGTGAATATAATTTACTATGCAACAATAAAAATGTCATAAACTAGTAGCGCCTCGCGTTTTCACCCGCATAAGGTTCGATCCCGTGGGAATATCGGGATAAAAACTATCGTCCTTTCCCTGGACTCAATCTCTATACCAAATTTCATCTAATTCGGTTCAGCGGTTTAAGCGTGAAGAGGTAACAGACAGACAGACACACTTTCGCATTTAGTAATATTATTATGGATTAATAAATTTGTGGTACAAGATTATTTTTAAATTGTACAAATCTGAACTGTAAATATGGTCTGAAATATAAGTTTTATAGATTGATTAGTATATTACATTATTATTCTTAAAACCTAAACACCACTAAACACGCATCGTCAACAAATGCCGTTTGATGCCTTCTATGTACACAGCGAAATATTTATCCCAGTTTATATCTGAGGGGTCGCAGGGGAACTGTTTTCTATCTTCAGCTGACAAGGAGGCATGCAGTGCGCGTGTATGGCATGCCTTCATCTCCCAGGAGTTGGTTGTGAAGAATTCTAGGATATCCCGACCGGCTACCACTTTGGACTGGATTTTCATGTACCTAAGAATAAAGGATAATAGTTTAAGTTGACTGCTTTAAAAAGTAGTAAAGCTCTTCATGATTGGCTCCTACCAAGTAGCTGGGGGCCTAAAAAGGCCACTTTGGCAGAATCATTAAAAAAATCATATCACGCAATTTATCTGTTTGACAGTTTCACACCTATATATATACCTGAAGTGTAAGGCAGAGGTGTACCTATAGCATTTTACGAATCTCCATACAAAACTGTCATACAGATGAAATTAAGTGATATGAATTGTTTTATGATTCTGCCAAAGTGCCGTTTTTATGCCCCCATGTAAGTAACGTCATCATTTTCTTCAGTCAAGCAGCATTGCTTGGTTTGTATTTGAAGAGTAGGTATGATTGCTGGTAGAATTACAGGCCACGGTCAAATGGAAGTGAATTGATTGAAATGTTTGTGTATTAACAGGCGTTTTATTGGTTGACCATTTCCATCGCATTCAAATCTGAATCGAAGATCTTAGCGGTATGATAACTTTCGATTGAGTTACGCCACATAAAATAAATATTATATTTCCCTAAAGAACAAACACCGTAGGTGGATATTACAGAAGGAATTTTAAATAGGAAGAAATAAGACTTGCATCGGTTGCTTTCCAGTTGCTCGTAGAAATAAGTCTGCTATGTAGGCAGGCAGTGTTTGAAGCAAAGATGTTAACATAGATAGCAGACATTTGTTTTTGGTAAATGTGAGGGTGACTCGCGAACCACCTAGAAAACAGAAAATTGAATGATTTTGATTCTTAAGGATGATTTCCACCAAAGGGCTCGCATCGCATCGGATCGGAACGGAAAATCAAATCAAAAGACATTTATTCAAACTAGGCTGAGAATCAGCACTTTTCGAACGTCAAAATTACAAAAGACAGTCCCCCAAAACGCCCGCCCTTCACCACTTCCTAGTGCTTTCGCTGGGGAGAAGAAGTGGCGCAACAAACTTCCCAGCAGCACAGCTGTCTGTTCAGTTATAAAATACTCGACTGTATACAAAACTAGATCTGCAAAGTATCTAATTAACATTACAGGACACAGAACATTCAATAAAATTATTTGCCAAATGTTAGCTAGCCACGCCAATATACCAACAAATACCATAAAAATCTATACGTACTCAAGCTAAAATAAAAATACTAAAATAAAGTAATAAAAAAATAAAATAAAAAGCTACCTACCTATATAAAAGCCTCCAGGTATAAAGGGCGTGACAACTTACATATTTATGCAATGCTGGGTTCTGTTCACATAGCTGTCACTTGAAGTCACAAATGATAAACTAGGACCATCAAAGTAAAAATTAATAAACAAGTTATTACTAATAACAACAATAAAACCATGGTCAGCAAGATGACCAGTCACCACAAGCAGCACCCGTTCACGAGCATAACGCAAAGATCAGCCATTACCCCCCTCGCCATATTTGAGGGAAGGAGGCAACCCGACCCCGGACGATACCACAGAGTACTTTTTAATAGAGGACGATACCGTCAAAAAGTACTCTGTGCGGTACCGCAAGCAGTGACATCTAAGGGAGCATGACGAACTTGCTGCCGGTTACTCAGGCAAGAATAAAATGATCAATCATAGAGGTCGCTAGCTAACCACTTATTGCAATCAACTCATTACAAAACATTGAATACAAACATTGAAAACATTGAATACAATCTAAATCGTGTAGGTACACAGTAGGTATTTAAAGTCTATATTACCAAGCCGCGCACAGCTTGACCGCGGGCGTCTTCCGTGACACCCGATCGAGATCGTAGCCGAAAGTATGCTGCCGAATGCTGCGACCGATGCGCGATCGGCTCCGTTCGCCTGTCGTCGTATCCGATCGAATCGTTTCGGCTGTCGTCAAGTAAACTTGAACTTACCAAATCCATGTTTAAAAACGGCTTCTTTCAAGTATTTGGATACATTGTATAATGTAATAGGATTGCAGGAACTTGTGCAGCTGTTGTAAACAGCGACGTTGTCAGAACTGGGACATAGAAAGAAAGAAAGAAAACAAGTTTATTTGACCCAGGCAGGTTAAGTAAGGTACAGAATATTCGTGTTTTTATTTAGAAAATAATTTATGTATCAGTAACCGTTACGGTCAGTTCACAACATCTATTGCGACTACGTCTTCTTATATTTTGTACCGATTCAAATGACGAAAACCTTTACGACCGTATGCACAAGCCTACATCATATCATCATCTTAATATTTAATATACTTATTCACCATTTCAGCCGAAATACGTTCACTGCTGGACATAGGCCTCCCCCAAGCACCTCCACTTCGACGGGTTCTGTGCTGCTCGCATCCAACCAGTTCCTGCAGCCTTCACATGGTTTTCTGTCCACCTTTGTGGGAGGCCTTCCAACGCTACGTCTTCCGGTACACGGTCGCCACTCCAGAACCTTTCGGCCCCATCGGCCATCTGTTCTGCGAGCAATGAGATCTGCCCACTGCCACTTAAGTTTGGCAATTGTTCGGGCTATGTCGGTTACCTTGGTTCTCCTGCGGATCTCTTTATTTCTGATTCGATCGCACAGGGAAACTCCAAGCATAGCCCTCTCCATTGCCCTTTGGGTAACTTTTTGCCTTCTAATAAAACCACGTCTATCATAGCAGGTGGCACGCTGTGATTTCTGCTATTGGAAAAAGGCGTAAGTTTATATTATGTATAAATGATGAAAAACTGTTATACATAGATACTATAACACCTTAATTGTGTAATTTACCATGAGCCATACGACATAGAGACGTTGGTATAGCTGAGCTTCGTTTGCATTGGGCACCGAACCGTAAAAAAGTAATCTAACTTACCTTCTACACCTTGCAGCGGCCACAATGGTGAGATTAGCTACATAATCCACCGGTATCAGGTCCAGTACATTGTTACCATCGCCGAGCATTACCCTAATACCACCCTTCAGGATTGCAGCAACCATGCCAGTGGCACCTGACCAGTTATCCACCCATCCTGCTAGAGGCTCTTTAAACGATGCTGATACTGAAAAAAAACAGAAAAATTTAACATTGTGGTTGAAAAATATTTCTTTCATACATTCCAACAGATAATTTTAGTGTGTACGCACAATATTCAGAGATTTACCTTGTTATTAACCGACTTCAAAAAAAGGAGGAGGTTCTCAATTCGTCGGAATCTTTTTTTTATTTTTTATGTATGTTCCCCGATTTCTCGAAGACGCCTGGACCGATTTGGAAAAATTTTCTTTTGTTTGAAAGGGTATACTTCCCAAGTGGTCCCATGATCATCAGGTCAGGATCTGATGATAGGATCTTAGGGAAATCGAGGGAAACCCTCAAATTTTATTGGCAAACCTATAGCGATTTGGATATTTTTTTGAGTAACTTGAGCATTTGCTCTCTGAAATCATCATTTGGTAAAGTGGAGCTGATGATGAAGACCACAGAGGGCCATCGGAACTACTCAATGTTAAATATTTTACGGATTTCGACTCGATTACTTTAATATGGTTGCTAAGCAATTTATGCTCGTCACAATGCTTATGGTAAATGGTTGTTGAGGAGTTCTTCTGGTTCTTACCAGGAGAACTCCTCAACAATTAACGTCCCAGCTTTGGGAAAAGCAATATTTTGTAAAAGGTGATGAGCAGTTGACGTTAGGCTATTGTAACTTAGATAAATCACAAACTCTTTCACTAAAAAGTGAAAAATAAAAACTTTTTTACAAAAAAAAACAACCGACTTCTAAAAAAAACTACAAAGTGATAAATATTTTTTTTGTAAAAAAGTTTTTTTTAAGACCATAGACTTCTCAAGGATTGTCTGTAATTTATAAGCATATAACTTCTCTCTTAATTTTTTTTTTCAACATTTTTAGCACAGTAGGTAGTTTCGGAGATAGGGCTTCTGTATGTTCTGTGGAGTTGTTCATTATTCAATAATTATCAGAATGAAAGTCAGTCGCCGCACCCAAGGGGGATTTCAAAGTTACGGCGTGTCAACTTTAAAAAAGTCATTTCATACCGCTCTAAAACCTTATAATACGATTTTTGGGTTTTTTTTCTTCTCAAAAAATAATACCTAGTTGTTCAAGATTTTTTTTTCATTTAATTTCGTCAAGATTTTGTAACCGTCGGTCTACTTTAAAGATCAAAGAAGTGTCATCTACAAATATCACTATTTTTGGTTGATTTTGAAGTAATTGGGGTAAATCATTATTGTAAACTAAAAAGAGGAATGGACCCAATTTCGAACCTTGAGGAACGCCCTTTGTCATTTCAGACCCTAATGAGTTTATGGCATTTACTTGAAGTTAAACTTTTCTATCTTTCTGGTATGATCTTAGCAAACCAAGAACTGTATTCCTAATCCCATAGTGCTCTAGTTTCACTAGAAGTGGCTCATGGTTTAAGTAGTCAAACGCCTCAGAAAAGTCCCAAAAGATTATCATGGCGTCTTGTGATTCTTCCTTTATAAAGCGAACATCATTAGAAGTTTGATAAATTTTTAGAGGAGCCAGGCAACAGACACAATAGAAAATCTATTGTTCGCGGTCACCGGTGACCGCGTTGGCAGTCAATGCCTTAAATGTATTCCGTTTATAAATTAGAAGGTTAGGAATCTTACCGGTTGCAGGTCTGATGATAACTGTGGGGATATTTCCATAATTCTCCGCGACGTAAGTTTCTGCTAGTGCCTTTGTAAACGTGTAAGTGTTTGGGGCTCCTTCTGTTATAAAATAAATATTTTGAACAAAAAAGGCGTTTTGAAGTGTCATAATTATTTTCTTTCTGATCTCTCTCGTTCAGAAGAGTCTATCCAAGGCATGTCTGGTGCATCTTTGGCAGTGAGGCCGACATCTATAAACGTAAGTCAGCACGTACTTTGGCTAAGTGTTATTCCTGTCACTATAGCATAACTGTCTAACTGTCCTACTCCTGTCTCTAGACAGGAACATATCTAAGCCAAAGCATGTGGTAAGTACCTAACGTATATAGATCTCGGCCTCAGTTCCAGTACTAGTTACCTTGCTGACTGGCCAATACTTTTGCCATAGAAGTACCTACTTATGTTGTTCGTTCCAATGTGGGAGAAGACGAAATGGGATATGTTTAAAACTTACTGAGTAACGCCTTAATTTCTTTCCTGTCATGGTTAGACTGTTCCAGAAACTTCTGTACTTCACTGAGTTCAACCTTCTGTGGGTACACCTTCTCTTCTAGTATCTGCTTGTCTGTGTTACAGTAAGCCGTGGAAACGTGGATGAACGCCTGAAAGCACGAGCAATAGAGCTTTTACTTATCTATTGTGTTGAGGAGTCTATTTGTTTATTGGTAAAGTAGGCATGTGATTTTTCTTAATTAATAGAACGTAATTAGAATTAAATAGAAAAAAAAATAACAAAAAAACTATTTGTGATCACGATTTTTATTCCTAATCGTACGTATTGGGAAGGTCCATTTTATCAGTTTTGGTTGATAATTTGTGAAGTTAGTTAAAACATTGACCATGTTTTTGGCGATGTTTTATTTTTCAGGCCCATTTATTTATGCTATCTGATAATGATGATGTTATAGGTAATTAATTCACCTTGATATTCTTCATACGCTGACACAGATGAAGCACATATTTGGTTCCTCTAACATTCGTGTTTACAGCGACTTTCAGTTCTTCATTAAACCTTATGGTTGCTGCTATGTGAAATACTACGGAAACCTGAAAATATGACATTATGTTCTTACTGTATAATACCAACATCAACAATTAACAATAGGTATTTAATCATAAAGATCGAATAGTTTTTGAAAAAATTACGAAATTCAATACTGCAAAATCACCACTTTTAATCTTAATAGACTTTTGGCACATCATAGGCCATTTTTAGCTGCCATGATTGTGATACTGCGCCGTGCAAAATGTTTTAATTTATAAAGTAGGTAAGTAGGTACCTACATTTTGTAAAAGTGTTTCTTCGTCTTTCGTTGAAATGCCAAGGTGAGAGAGATTTATGTCACCAGCAATTGGTATTACTTTATTAAAATCATTTGGCCGTTCTTCTTTTAGTCTTGAGAATAGCTGAAATTAAGAAGATTTGATTAATACAACGACGATCTAATAAGTAGGTACGACGGCGCAGAAAATGTCGCCGTCTAGTTTGTTACGAAGTAACTGGAATCACCGAAAAGGTCTACCTGGAATACTACATAGTTTCCTGTGGTAAACGGTAATTATCAAAACTGAGAGTATTCGACGTTCGTAACAATGTGGCATAGTTTTTAAAGACATGTAGGCATGTATTTTATCGAACCACAAATAATTCCTATTTTGCTTTCCTTTATATATTATTGAACAATGAACAAATAAAATGAATGCGCCTCTTTTTGTGAACCTCTAATGTGTGACTTACCGGTTTGTTAATAACCTCTTCAATCCTTTGTTTTGCATTTTTGCCTTTTTTTTCTCGAATCAAAACATAAACGTTATCAATGTCTTTGCAACTGTACAGAAGCTTCTCAAGAAACACCTGAAAGTTAATAAATGTGGAAAATGAAAGTAAATGCATGTTTAACTACCTTCCTTTATGGTTTTAGTTAGGTAGATAATTTTGGGTATTCCACCCAAAACCAGGCCACCCATTTTATGTTTTGTAGTTTTAAATGTATTTTTTTTAAGATATATTTTCTGGTGTACCTACAATAAAGTACATATACAGGGTCAAATTAAATTAGCTAGCGAAACTCCACAGACGTTATGGGTATCGATACTATCGATAGGTACCTAACAAAACAAAATAAAAACGATTTGTTGATTTTTTGTTTAGGAGAAACGACCGCTGGTAGCGTACCTAGTTACTTGAAGTATGAGTTGAGATTAAGGCCCGGCGCACATTGCACATTGGCGGCACGGCACGGCCGCGGCCGGCAGGGGTTCCTTCGGCATCCCTACATGTTAGAGCACACTAGCCCGGGCGGTAAATATGCGCGCATACCTACCGAAGCGTCCTTAGGCATGCTGGAGGCGTCCTTAGACATCGTGCTCGCGCCTAGTTTTTTTTCATAATAGTCGTATCTCTTCAAGCTTGTTGTGTGTATAATGGTAGATTGGTATTGGTAAAGAAGCTATGCGCGGAGCCGCGGGGTTCGGGCAATCGGGCGGCGCTGCCTTGCCGAAGACTGCTAAAGCGTTCCGAAGGGATGCCGAAGCGTTCCGAAGGCTGCCGACACGGCATGCCTAAGCATACCGCGGTATTGTTTTTGTACTTACGAAATTTCAACTTTATTTCCATACCTTTATGGTATATTTTTATTCGTCACCTAAAAATACCTTGCCTATAAAGGCCTAAGTTTATTTTTGTTTTGCTGTGACTGTGACGATTACGCAAAAAAACTGAGGTTTCAACTGACATTTCAAGCAACTGCACTTGTCGTGAATCGACCCACTGACCCAAAGAGAATGTAAACACCTGACCGAACAACTTTTACTATGATGGATGACATTGATGACTTAGGTATACCTTTAATATAAAAAAAATATAAAAAATTGTGTTTAAGCGTCAGTACATACCGCGACGCGATGCGTCGCGCAGTTTTCAAGATAGCAATATATTTACAGAACTTATCTATTACACAAAAAGCTCGACGTAGTAGACACCATTTTTGAGTAGTAGATAAGGTCTATAATTGCTATCTTGAAAACTGCACGCCGCGCCGCGTCGCGTCGCGGTGTGAACTACCCTAAATACCTACGCAGTATATAGATTCCCACGAGTAATTACATTCAGTTTAGGTAAGTACCTATCTATGCCACGCTGGGCTCGTATGGACTACCCGGCTCACTACGAATTAAAAAAAACAGAAATACAGAATTCGAATAGGAACTTACCTTTCCAAGGAATCCAGTAACGCCTGTCACAAACACGGACTTTCCCGCGTAAAACTCAGCCACCGATACGAAGGCCGATATTTGTTCTGCAGTTTCCATCATAGACTATACACTTATTACTCTTCCGATATCAGTTGCTTCCACTGGAACCTAAAACAAATACTTTTACAATTACTCAATTTTAATCATAATGCGATTCGATTACACATGTTACTAGCTGATGTAGCCTGTAAGTACCTAGGTACCTACTAATAACTTTTGGCGCGATGCCAAAAGGACTAACGCCTCTATGCTAACGCCGCCGTCATCTTGTTTTTTTAATATATTTCACAAAACAATTGCATAGAAAAGTAAAAATCTGGTTTTCAAAAAAAAGCCAAACACTTTTTATTTCATTTTGTAGGTAGTTTTTGAATTTCAAAAATGTCAAAAGATTCAAATGTATTGTCAAGTCGTATTCCTATAATAATCCTGCGACGGGTTTGAAGCCAAACCAGTAAATTTTCTGCGATAGGTAGCCATAAAGAACGTTATTATGGAAAGAAAGAAGGTCATCTGAGCCGAGAAGAAATTATCAGAGCCGTGAGAATGTTGGGCAGACAAGATCGTTACCATAGACTAATATACGCGGAGTCCATCTTTTTTTATAAGTCTATGGTAACGAGATTATAAAAAAAGATGGACTCCGCGCCACGCATAACGAAAGTGAAGCACAGTTGAGCACAGGGTACCTACCACGAGCTCTTAACGCGATCCACTTTAGGACCTAAACTGAACTGTTCTTCTAATTCGTACCATGACGTCAGTTTAACGATTCAATTTAGTCCGTGCCATCTGGATACCTACCACGAGCTCTTAACGCTCATTCACTTTCAACGATCCAAATGCCGCTGAGCGTATTAGACGTCATGGTACGACTGTATGCGATGCAGTTTAAGAACCTAAACTGAAATGTCTTGCTTTTGAATCGTTTTTAAATAGATCATGGTAGGCCTCCAGTACCTAAGTATCGGCGCGCGGCGGGACCGCTTGTTGTAAGTACAAGCGGTCCCGCTCGGCCTCACGCTCACATTTACATCATAGTTTGCCGGACATTGCCGACCGGCCGCCATTACGTGACAAGACAGCGTCAATCGTCAATCACGCACACAGATCGGTACGGTGCTTCACTTTCGATATGCGTGGCGCGGAGTCCATCTTTTTTTATAAGTCTATGATCGTTACATACACATTAGGAAGGTACTGCTCGACGAAATCACATGAGACGAAATCGTACAATGACCGCGATTAAGTAGGTACCTACGAGGATGAGTAATAGGTAACAATAATTATATATAACTAGCTTCCGCCCGCGGTTTTGCCCGCGAGGTATGTCAATAAAAATTATCCTATGTCCTTCCCCAGGATGCAATCTATATCTCTGCCAAATTTTATCGAAATCCGGTGGTTTAGGCGTGAAAAGGTAACATACAGACAGACAGACAGACAGAGTTACTTTCGAATTTATAATATTAGTAAGTAAGTAAAGTCAGTATAGTATGGATTTATTGATAGGTACCTACAAGTTCTTACAATATCTTATGTTCACAATAATTAAGGCGAAAAACCTGTGACTAGAGTAATAAATTATCTGTGCTGTGACTTAGGTCGATACCTACCCACCAAAATGTTTACTTTTGTTATTTTAATATGTTTATGTCACCCGTATTTACGTAATTAGAATATTAATTATGTACTTATTATTATTGTAGTATAATTGGGTAAGTACTTACAAGGACAAGGTCAGAAGGGTAATTGCGTATCACACTATCAGTAAAAAATAACGAAAATGTTCTATACCTTTGTATAAGTACCTTTGTATCCTTCATAAACGTATGAAGTTTCATTAAAATCGGTTGATTCATTTCGAAAACCAAGGGCAAGGGCTTGTTTGTATGAAATGATACGACGTACGGCGTCGTAAACGCTCTTAAATGTTATTTTATAATTTTTGTTTTGGTGGGTACCTATTAGTTTACCTACCATGGACTGACTATAACCACTATAACTAAAGAAGCGGTATTCGCTGCAGCTGTGGGTAAAGGTATATACATACCGCGCGGGTTTCGAGAGTATTATATATTATCTGTGATGAGGGCGCCACTGCGCGGTAGCATAAGTCCTCATATATCTTCTTTGGGCTTTCCCAAAAAAAAATCTGTTTTCTCCTCCGTTTTTTCGTCGGTTAAAAAGTAGAGTAATACGAGTAATAGCTGTGCTGATACTCAGCAATCAGCATGTCGAATCTGTAAAAATCACCGTGAAAACTTGCGTGGAGTGAGCTGTCATTCCATCTGCCGGTCGATTCTGTTAGAATCTCACCGTGAGAAGTTATGTAAAGTGAGCTGTCATTCCATCAGCAGTGCTATTCTGTAAAAATCTCACCGTGATAACTCAGGTGAAGTGAGCTTAAAGTGAGCTGTCATTAGTGTCAATACCTATAGCATCAGATGGAATGACAGCTTACTTCACGTAACTTCTCACGGTAAGATTTTAACAGAATCGACCGGCTGATTCTATAGGGATATACACTAATGACAGCTCACTTTAACACGTTCAACGCCATGTCGGACATTGCTGGGCGACACTTAACTTTCCCT
This sequence comes from Gortyna flavago, assembly GCA_963669345.1. NCBI lineage: Eukaryota > Metazoa > Arthropoda > Insecta > Lepidoptera > Noctuidae > Gortyna > Gortyna flavago. The sequence goes on from OY770129.1 coordinate 17,847,535, forward strand.
TTACGACACACAAAAAAAAAATGTCAAAAGCTCACTTCACCTGAGTTATCACGGTGAGATTTTTACAGAATAGCACTACTGATTCTATAGGGATTGACACTAATGACAGCTCACTCCACGCTCACTTCACAGTTTTCAAGGTGAGATGGTTACAGAATCGCACTACTGTATGCTACGCCGATGTAGAGCCGTCGCTCGCGTCGTTATGGCTTGGGAAGTCCAACAGATTGTTAAACAGTTTTTAAGATTGTTTTTATTTAATGTTACCAGAGCGTTAGTTTTTAGGGTTCCGTACCTCAAAAGGAAAAAACGGAACCCTTATAGGATCACTCGTGTGTCTGTCTGTCTGTCTGTCTGTCCGTCTGTCACAGCCAATTTGCTCCGAATCTTATGGACCGATTAAGTTGAGGTACACATATGAATCTCTGTGACCCAAACACAGACGTGTAACGTAAATAAATGAGTTTTGAAATTGGGAGTCATTTTTGAGGGGTAAATAGACAATTTAAAAAAAAAGTTTCGCTATCTGTACCGTGTGACATATGAAAGGGCTCACCGTGAGGATCTCAAATATATTTTTTTCATAATTTTAAAGTAAATTGTATTAAAGTTATTTAAGGCAATAGACGGAAATTTACCATTCCCCCCCCCCCCCCCCCATTAGATTAGAAACTAAAGATTAGAAACTAAAGAGCCTAAAATTTTGAAAAAATACAGAAAATAGTTCTATACCTATAGATTACAGGAAAATTAATAAGAAGTCTATGATCTTGAAACAACATGGTAAATCTCTCAATATTGTGCGTACAAACTTACATTTTCAGTTGGAATGTCGGTGTCACGTTCTTTAAAAAAACATGGTAGATAAAATATTCATCGTACAGAACCCTCTCCACGCGAGTTCAACTCGCACTTGACCGGTTTTTTTTATGTGCTAAATCAGAGGCAATTCTCGTAATTTTAAGAACGTTCAAAGTCTGATCTCAGTCTCAATCTGTAAAAAAATACCTCTAATTTCCCTACATTTTCGAAGTTTTTTTGACACTGATTGTGGCTGAGATGCACCTACTTACTGGAATAATAAATTGGCCTTCTGATTATTTCGTTTTTGGTACCTTTAGATTTTCTTAATTTATTTTTATTTTTCCACAACACACATTTTATTTAAAAAAAAAATGATATAACGCCATATAGAGCAGATCGTTTTATTTATCTAATTTTTTTGGGCACCCTTACACTCGATTTGCTGCCCAAAATCATTTTAACAGCATAGGAAATCTTACCTAATTGCCTAGTCTCGATTTAGCCAAAAAATCCTCAGGGATAGTCGTTCACACACTGTTTTCGTATTAAACCTACTACTGAAAATAAATTTAAATAGATTTACATAGAACTAACACGAACAACAGAATGAACGAATTTGATAGTTGCACCCTTTTTGTGCTTTAATTTTAGGGTACCGTAGACGTCTCGCTTGCGGCCGCTTTCGATGTGTATCCATATCTACAGTTGGTAGCGAGAGTGCACTGAAACCAATACATAAGCAGTTATTAAATAAAAATGAAAAAACATTGATCTTAACTGCTTTAAACAGTTCCTAAGAGCCTAACGTTCAAAACAGTATTTTTTACTGATCCGAAAACAGTTTTAAGCTTGAGGCAAAATGTTACCGTCATGACAGTAAACTTTAACGTTTTAAGTAGGTAGCTAAAAGGTCACAAAGTTAACTGTTTATTCATTTGGATATTACAGTAATGGTGGTTTTCCTTTTTTTTTGGTGTTTTTTTCAGTAAATAATAAGGTCTATTCAATCACTAAAAGTTACTGTTTTACAGACATTTTCTTCTTACTGTATAAAATCAGTAAGTCTTCATGAAATCACTTTAATGTGGTATAGTAAGAAAACATTTTTTTCTGTGTGGTATGCTTGGGATGAACTCGCCACTTTTTTTTTTAGGTGGTAATGTACGGAACAAGAAGCGGCGAAGGGCACAAAAGGGCAATAAGCAACCTCTGAGCCGGTGAATTTTGAAGCCTGTAGGACTGTAGGCGGAGGACTTGGGGCAGATCATGACCCAAAATGGCGGCGTTCAGTGTTACTTGAGCGCTCTAGTATGACAATGTGCGATCCCAGGATAAGCTGCTCATGGTAAAGGACCCATGGAGTAGCAGACCGTATGGCGCAAATATGATTTGTTGAAGAAATTCCACAACAAGAAATTATTGATGGATACGGAACCCACAGGTACTTAGATAAATACGCACTTGACCGATTTTTATAAAGTTACCTATAACTACATAATTTCTGATAAACATAATTATTTAATTAAATAAGGGCTGGTTTTTCAATCGACAGATAATTGTTTTTCGTGGAATATAATTGACGTCTCGATTTTGTAACGATTTTGTATGGAAGATCAAAAATTCAAAATTATTCCTGGAATAAAATTAGCCCTAAATGCAATGATCGCTAGTAAGCTCAAAATTAAAACGAACAAAAAAACATGTTTTGTAATAACGTCTTTAATTCGAAGAACGCCGACTGCACGCACGAAAAAACATGACTCATTGTCACGTTCCGCTTAAGCCGAGCGTGCAAGCGAGAGCGCGGAACAAGGGATAGAGAGGCACGATCGGCCTAAGCGTTCGGCTTGTGACGCATAGACTATCTCAGATGACGTGACGTGACGTGTCGTCCATAAACCGACTTTACAGACATTTTTTTTTGTATTTTACGCGTCAAATCCATCCATTTTAATTTGATCATGTGAGATTATTTTACTAACTGAACGTTTGGCAACTTTTGGGGAACCCAGCCTGTAACGAATGAAAAAAGTTTAGTTATGTATATTTCGGAGGTCTTCGTTGTAATGACAATAGACTTATGCATAACATTAATGCCGACGTCCGATCGTAGAAATGGCCAAATCATGATCTGCCTGACCATTTCACAATACGGCCGCCATTTCTTGATTAGATCATCTAACATCCGCCATATTCGACAATTTGCTTAGTGATGCATGGGGCATATTGAAAGATTGTGGGTATGCGTAAAAAACAAACTCAGTCTTTCCTGCTGCCAATAAATATTATTCGACTATTCCTACTCGAATAATTCCTACTTTAGGGTCCTAAAAATACTAAATAACCGAGTAACTTGGATGTAGCGCGACCCGAACATAGTTGGAACAAGGTTAAGCAGATGGCCCTTACGGTGGGTTCCCGCATTGTCGAGGCGGAGGGGCTCAGTAGCCGTGGCTTGGTCACCCACAATGAAGCGAAGAGGAACCCGACGAGGGGCCGCTCGTCAGGGCTTTTGCCCGTAAGCCGACGACGTAGCGGCCAACAAGTAGGTTGCGGTGCCGCTTGGGCGACATGCAACTGAGGCGGGCCGCGATGTCGTATGCGAGGATTCGCGGCTGAGGGTTGGAGGCCGCGGCGGGAGATGACTGCCGGTATTGCGGTGCGCCGCTGGATGAGTGCTAACGCGTGCCCGTGTTACCACCCGTAAGCGGCAGAGGAGGACACCGTGGGGTTGTAGTGGGTTAGAGTCCCACATAACTGGACTATCTCCCCTTGGTAGTGTAGAATGCATGAGCATTTCTCGACGTTAAAAAAAAAATTAAAAAAGGTTAAGTGTGCTTCTTTCTTTTTTTGTCTTTATCTTTGCTCAATCTTTGTCCACTTTTAAAATTATGATAAAAAAAGCACTTCCTCTCTCCTTAAACTTCATCATTATAATTATTTCCTTTGCTATACTGTTTCATGTTTATTATTCTATGTAGGTATATATTTATTTAGATTAGTATAATAATACTTTATGTACTTATTTATGTATTTATTGTATTAAGTATGTAAATGATACACTACCTAGGTACACTATTTGTCTGTCCTTACCCTTTTTAATTCATCCAAAGGTTGTCTCTTAGCGATTTTCTACGATCGCACTACGACTTATTAAGTATGTAATAATATGCCACCACCCACCACCACGTCAATTGTACCAGCTAATTAGATGTTGTTATGTAATTGTGTTGTTGTAATTGTATGTTGTTTATGCATACCTAGGTATATAATTAGCTGATCACCCAAATCCATGCGTTACCTAAGTACCTCTGAACGTTATTTTATTTAGTTTACGTTGAAATAAATAATACTTATTTATTTTAATTCTGTGTTTTAATTCTGTCTTTTAAAATCTCAATGATGTACCCACATAGATTTCTTATAGTTTTAGTTTCTATTTCTTGATACCTACCTACTGCCAAATCAGGTGCGGTTGCAACCCAAGATCGAAATCATGGGCTGCGACCGCGCCAACACAGGCTTACCTAACCTACCTACCTATAAGTAGGTAAGTAGGTATTTACCTCCTTATTACAAAACAAAGGCGTGTGCTGGTTCCCATACTAGGGGACATAGCTAAGGCAAAAATGGTTTTGCCTAGTTTTTACGAAGCTAACAAATATTTACAAAAATTTGAATGTTTATTCATAGTTTCGTGTTCGTGATGTGGTCAGAAGTGGTTTCGTAGCATATATCCAAGTCAAGGAATGCTACAAGCTCAAATTACCATTTCAGACACCAATCTACATGGTCCTCAAAGATTATGCCCGGATTTTTATATACCTACACTTTGACATTGATGATTTTTATATATACAATGACATGAATATTTACTTTGTAAAGTATTTTATATTTTTTTATTTAATTGTTGTGAATGTGAGGACTATGTGGGTCATTTATTTTTTACTGTTTTCCTTCTTAGTTAGTTTTAATCATGATCTGGCAGTTTGAGTCATTTACGCGGCCTACCCAAATGTCCTTTCTTTGGTATTGTTCGTCGAATCGTTGAGCTCCTCAACTTCTGAGTTGAGCTGCACGATTTTTGACAAATGCGTGCACTGACTGGACAGGTCCGCTCAATCTGTGTGGTTCTTTCCTCAAAAGACCATTTCAGACACCAATCTACATGGTCTTCACATGATCTGACCAAGATTTTGTCTGGACTTTAAAAGAGACTGTGACCTCTGAGTTTGTTTCGGCCTTTCTTCTCAGAGTAGTCAGATAGGAAACGCCGACCTCTTCTAGATTGACGTGTAAAAGTGTTTGTACAGACGCCAGCACATCAACCTACCCGAAACTGACAAATTTTCCCAATCAACTTTGAACCTTACAGTTTAGCGATAAAGTTGCAAATCTATCAAAGAAATTTGACAGATTGTAGTAGGTTGATGTTCTGGCGTCTGTACAAACCTACTTACAGAAAATAAATCATTTATCATTTAGCTACCTATAGGAAAAAAAATATTGTGTCAAGTGTGTCAACGAATGACAGTAAAGTTGTGTCAATGAATGACAGTTGTGTGTCAAAGAATGACAATTGTGTGTCAAAGAATGACAGTTGTGTCAAAGAACGACAGATAAGTTTTGATTAAACTATTCAACAGTATGTACAGAGGCCAGCACATCAAGTTACCCCAATCTGTCAATTTTTTTTGATAGATTTTCAACTTTATTGCAAAAGTTATGGTTCATATTCAATCGGGAAAATTTGACAGATTGGGGTAGCTTGATGTGCTGGTGCGTCTGTACAATACATCTTAAATTACTTTATTAATTTGCTAAGTAATAATTCGTGAAATGGAACACTTTAATGTTTTGACGTTTGTTCAGTGTTACCCGTACAGTGTCAAAAATATCTCCCTTAGTTGCGGAAATATTTTATACGGTTTTTTCATATTAAAACATTAAAGAAAATTTATAAAAAATACTTATTACTATTTATTGTATAATTTCAAAATATTTATTTCTATATTATTTAACTGATGTATTTTTTTTTTATCGAATCTTTTTTGATTTTTGTTTTTTTTTTACGGTATGGAAAACTTAGTTTTTGACATTGCAACTCTTCCGTGCTCATTATTGTGAAATTGGAGTTGAGTGTTTTTATTTATTTTGAACAGGAAATCCTTGAAAAGTATGGCGTAAATCTATTATTCCACGTATTTTCTTTGATTTCGAAGTGTATTTTCCACCGTTGAGAGTCCCGTGTACTCAAAATGTCGAGATCAAGCTCCGTGGAAGATATTCCCGAACAATGTAAAGTGAGTTTGATGTTTATTTTATTGTTTATTTATTCATTGTCCATCGTTCATCGTGACCTTTGCTCACATTTGCTGTTTATGTCTGTTAGATATTTGTAAACAACGCTGTAATTGTATGTTACCACTGAAGAACGTGTTTGGTATTGCGTCACATAAGAATGCTTGTTTTTGTGTTAGGTCGGGCAGGAGATTCTTATTCAACTTTTTAGACGCAGTAGGCGTGTTCGCTTAGTGAAACAAGCAATATACAGTATATTGCTTGTTCTAAGATCTTGTCTAACCATTATCTGATTGAAATAGGGTTAGGTACATGCTGTGTCATCAAAACCATAGTCAGATAAAATTATCTTTAACAGAAATTACTATAAGTACATCTATGTATGTAGGTACTTACTTAGATTATTATTTTTATCTTTGCCAATAATGTAAACAGAAAACCCCAGTAAACAACAACATACCTACAGTGTATGGGTTTCCTTATGTTTTACTACTAGATTTTCTATGCCTATAATAGTATAATCAGCCTATAATGTTCCCACTGCTGGGACACAGGCTTCCTGTCGTCAAGAGGGAGTCGACTGTAATCTACCACATAGGCCCAGTGCGGGTTGGAAAATGTCACATGTCTTCGAATTTTTTATTCTAGGGCATGCCGGTTTCCTCACGATATTTTCCTCACTGTTTTGAGAGCAGTGGTGATGAAATAGTTTACACAAGTAAAGCGCCTGCCTGGGATCAAACCCACAACCTACAACTCGTTATCCGGGGCTGATACCATTAGGCTACCACTGTTCTCTTTAGTTAGTTAGATGAATAGAAATATTTTAACTGTTAAAACAGAAAAGAGAATGCAACCACTTTTACTCTCTTTAGAAAAACTCGACATTTACCTCATGATAAGCATTTTGATTAAATTAGTTATCTTTTGTTGCCAGTAATAACACTACATTGAATTTTCCAGGTATCTTTTTATCATAGTTATCTTCTACTCATTGGATAAAAATGATAATTTGACGAAACCTTTTTTAATAAAATCAGTTTAAGAGCATTTTGACATACGGCGTTTCATACAAACTTTCAAGCCCTTGTTTTTCGAAATTAATGAATCGATTTTAATTAAACTTCGTAGTTAGTCATCACATTTTCGAAAAATTGTGTTACAGCCAAATTACATCGATTTTAAATTTTCCATAGAAACAGATTTCCAATTATCTTTTTAAAAAAAATACAACCCGAAAATGTTCTTTACTAACTTTTTAGACCTTTGTATCCTGCTAATGCGTACGGAACCCTCTCCACGCGAGTTCAACTCGCACCTGCCGGTTTTTTTTATAACCAACGAAAAATGTCTACGCTAGGGAGTCTAGAATCATGTCCTCAATCGATAGTAACAGATCGTGCGTCGATGGGGACATCGCCAGCCAGCGTGTATTAGTTTGAAATTATGACGAAACTACAATAGTTAGTTTAATTACATAATGACTTGAGCCTTGTACTAAGCATACTCATTCAAGGCCGTTTTCCTTTAGCGTTGTTTGAAAATTCTATACTTATCAATATCTATTGCGACTTGAAAATATTTGATACTTACTGATAAGCTTATCTGATTTGTTGATGTTCTAAATATCTAAATGGTGCTGGGGTAAGACCGTACGAACTACCTTATACGTCTTAATCCATACTTAAGGTAGTTGCGGTAAACTTGACCAAATATTGCCAAATTATCTGGAATTTTGATTCGTACGGTCTTTCCCCAGCGCCAAACTTACCCCAACATACTTTATGTAAACTTCAAAGTCCTAACTGACTGATATATCAAGGTACAGCCTAAACCACTGGTCCTAGAGACATGCAATTTGGAGGGTGTGTTCTTTGTGAAGAGTAAGTATCCAAAAGAAAGGCTTTTTCGAAATTCCACTCTTAAGAGGTGAATGGGGGGAGGGTGAAATTTTACGCGGACAAAGTCGCGGGCAGAAGCTAGTTGTAGTTATAAACTAGTAGGGCTTGTGGCTAAGTAATAATAGCCACACGGTTCGATCGGTCAGGTTAAGCTACGCGGTGATCATTTTTAGAAACCAAGACCCTCCGTGCCTCGGAGAGCACGATAGGCCGTTGGTCCCGGCTTTCATTTGTAGATCTTTGACCGTCGTTACGGGTCGTCAGAAGACCGAAAGTCTGGCAACCAGTCTTACTATAGGTACCTACTAGCATTCAGCTGCGTCAGGTTAAACTGGAAGCCGACCCCAACATAGTTGGGAAAAGGCTAGTTAGATGATGAATAATTATGATGATACTAGCATTCATAATATCAATGTCTGCAAATTTGTGGCCCCCTTATTCATACTACTTGGTGAATGCCTGTGGTTGATGAATAAAGTAAGTACTTACCTTCCTGATGACATAATTTTTTTCACAAATTCTGCCCAGTCTAAGATTTTCTGCAAAAGATCTCTTGATTGTGATAAGACATTGTATCAAACTCGGCAGAGAAATCTCACTATATCACGAATGAAAAAAAATAAAAAATAAAAGTAGATGAAATCCCGGTCTCGCCAAAAAGCCGGGCGAGATGTCGAATGGCCGTTGTTTAGTTCTATGGTCTAAAGCACCTCTTAAAGTTTGTTGGGTTCATTTTGAAACACCTTGTATAATGGATGGTCACCCATCCACAGACCGACCTCGGCAAGCGTAGCTTAACCTTCGAGCGACCCGTGAGGCTGTTATTGTTTAGCCACGATGCCCTCAAGTGCCAATCCCTAGCATCAGGTGGAATGGCAGGTCACTTCACCTTCAAGTTTTCACAGTGAGATTTTTACAGAATAGATCAGCTGAAGTCCCTCTGGAGTTCATCTGTCAAATGCATTATATTATCAACCTTTGCCTTTACAGGACCTGTTCACCCAAGATGGAGTGCTACTCAAAGCATGCCTGGGTAGACCAGTCACGGACCTCAACGCCATCGGAATGCTGTGCATTGTGCAGAACCAAGACAGCAGCAAGTGCATCGAATGGAGACCTAACGACCTGATCACGATAGATTCTGACACCCAAGACCAAGAGTGGGCAGTCGTCAATACTATTGGTATTACCATGTCTTATGCTAAAGGTAGATTTATTTATGTATAGTTTTTTTCGCCGCTTCGGCTGCGTGTTTGGTGGTGTCGTCCCTTTTTTGTTTTTATTTCAAGTAGGTTTAGACCATAGTAGTGTCGCGGCCAACCTGAATGACGTCCGGAAGTCCGCAGGTAGGGCTAGCCCTTGCGGATGCCATCTTTTGCAAGTCAGGCCTGCCTACCCACCACGAGCTCTTAACGCGATCCACTTTAGGACCTAAACTGAACTGTTCTTCTAATTCGTACCATGACGTCAGTTTAACGATTCAATTTAGGCCGTGCCATCTGGATACCTACCACGAGCTCTTAACGCTCATTCACTTTCAACGATCCAAATGCCGCTGAGCGTATTGGACGTCATGGTACGACTGTGAACGATGCAGTTTAAGAACCTAAACTGAAATGTCTTGCTTTTGAATCGTTTTTAAATAGATCATGGTATGCTTTTCACTAACTAATATGAGTTTTTAATGTTTTCTCACATCCATTTGGCTGGTGATGGTATTCAAACCTGTATAAATAGCACAATTCTAAACTCTTTGGTACTTACTGCGAATTTGTTCACCCAGTACCTTCCTATTACTTTCAAGTGGTTTCTGCCTTATTTTCTTACTTTCTAACAAAATTACTGCCAAGTTACCACTGATACTGTCTTATACTTAATTTTAAATTTGTTAAGTACCAAATTAAAGTGAAAGATCGACCAGGTCGCCGCCAGCGTACTCTCAGCGGCAATATGACTTCGGACTACGCAACAGCCCGCGCACGCATCATTAAAATACCCATAGACGAGCTCAAAACCTTCAGGGTAACGCGAAACAACCAGCAGATGCAGTTCTCAACCAAACCAGGAGTTTGGCAGACGACCTTCTACTTCCAACACGGCAATGCAGAAATATTCGTCGCTTACTTAAAGAATCATGTAAAGACAGCGAAAACACGTCATGACAGAAACACTTACGTCGTTGTTGAACCAAATATTGAGTCGCAAGTACTGAATAAGTCCTTTGCGGAGCTGGACATCTTTACTGAGAATACTACTGATGTTGTGTGGAATTTGGTGTCGAATTTTAAACAGAGGCCCTATGAGACTACTTTGGAAGCGTTTTCGAAGCTCACTGATATTGGTAAGGAATTATTTTTAGATTTTTTAAATTCTTTTGTTCATTCTTCATCTCAAAACCTTGTTCTTAATGTTGTGCTAGTAAAGTGTCTGACCGCGGCGTGATTACTTAACACATTAACAGTAGAAACGGCTTTCATTTTGACAGTTAAACAATATTCATTGCGTTTTTTATTTACATTATTGAGCAGACAAATTTTTCGAACATATGAAGCAATGGATTAGATCCTTCAAAATGATTGAGATTGTGTTTCATAGTGTGTTACGGAGTTAGGGTACTGTTTATACGAGGTTTCCACCGCTTAAGGACACCAACACCTAACCACACATAAACCGACACCGACCTCACATCCGACATAAAGTTAAAACAGATGCTACACCTGTTAGTTTAGCAACACTCATCAAACTAGAACACAGATTACTCATCCAACTAAAATAATTATGATCATAATTCTCTGCACAATTATTTCATATTAGATTCTACTAATACTAAATTATTTCCAGAATACAACCCAACTTGATTTTTCTGTGCCGATCCTTTGTGCAGCAGCGGGATATCCCATCAAAGAGTTTTTACCTATTAAGCTATTTTGTCTTCATTTTTCCAGTATACTACGGGAATGAAGGCATGAACGGCAAGCGCGATGTGTCAGAGGAAGTAGCGGACCTGCTTACAAAGAGTATGAGCGCTATGGAGGACGCCACCACTGTGGCCAGGAACGATGAGTATGAGGTCATCAGTGTTAAACCTACACTACCGCCCCGGCCGTGCATACCTAGGTAAGAGTTGTTTTTTCAAAATAAAATACCTACCTACTTAATTTTCCAATATAGAACTCCTGTAATGGACACCTTATAAAATAAAGAAAAAGAAAGGAAGAAAAAGGATTTATTGAGACTAAGACTATCGTTGTTACCATCGTGGGTTGAACCTGGATGAGGCTGACACTGGAGCGTGGGGATTGGCACATGAAAAGGAGGCATATGCTCAGAAACGGGTAAAGGCGAGCTGTGGATGTTGATAGGGATGACGATATCTAAGTATGAAAATTCTTGAGGGTCATCTATGTTCATGTCTATATTATGTTAAATCGCGGATAGGTGTGGTTCGAATATAAATAAGTTTCATACAGAAACTATTCTGCGTTTTTGGAAAAATTACTTTAAAACCTTTCTCATAAAGTTTAGTTTGCGCTACAAGTTCAACATTTTTATGACTTTCAATAGGACTAGTCATTCTGAAATCAACTTAATTAATGCTACCATAAATTTAATATTTCTTTAAATGAAAAGAATATCAATTGTAAAAAAGGATTTCTGACAGTTGATCAGCCGGTCTGTTCAGTACACGTTTGAGTCGAAAACAAGACGATTAGCCAGAAACGTGCATTTTTTCATATCTTCAATAGAAGTGACCGCGATTTCTATTCTTAGGCGGTTATCATACTGATATCTAATAACGTATTTGTGTACAAAAACCACAGAGTATAACAAACTGACACCGCATCTCTGTGCGGTCTACAATCAAAGTTAAAAACCGCAACACCGCACACCGGAGCGGTGTCCGGTGCGGTGTGATAACCGCCGAACACTTTTTGGATTGAAAACTAAACTCATGATTATGCCAATAGTCTACAAGCAATCTTCCAAACTCGCTTTTCTAATAAAATAATAATAGAAGTGTGAAGGTTATCAATAATGGGTCATTAATACTAAATACTGATAACGCAAACGGCACGTGAATTGATATGAAGAATCCTAAGTTCAATGCTCACTTATCGAATATGACTCATCATGAGTACACGATGAGTCTCGAAAATAAGAGCTTATGAATTAAGAGATTTACGGATTTGTTTCCAATTTTAGTATCAAATTTGCTTTATTTTTCTTGAGCTTGAGCGCGACTTTAGAACCTAATTCCGTTTTGTCGAAAGTATTTGAATGCGGGACAAAAAATTGCTAAATCCAGAACACGGCGAATGTTGTAAAAGTATTTAAAAATAAACTTACACAAACATACATTATCTCACGTCTTCTTTCCATGAGGTAGGCAGAATCTACAGAACGCCACATGCTCGATACTTATACAGGCTGAAATTGAAGACATGCGACAAATCGAAATGGGAGATTGTACCCGTGACAAAAAATCAGCTGTTCCCTACATTTTGACGAGTTATGCGAACATAAATGTAGGGAACAGCTGATTTTCTTTTCGCGATTTCAGATTTGGTCCCATAGTAAAAGTTGTTCATAATGATAAGTACAATCTCCCATTTCGATTTGTCGCATGTTTTCAATTTCAACCTGTATACTGAGCACCACGCAACTGACCTTTCTCAGTAATAAAGTCACTATAAATAAGCACTTCTAGGGCGTCCCCTCCCTCACTGTAAATAATTTTTGTTAGATGGTTTTCAAACTAATCTTAGCATGAGTAAATATATTACCAAAGGACACTTACTACCAAAATGATAATATGTACTGTGTTGTTGTTGCAGAGGAACTCCCCTATCCACAGAGAAGTGGGATGGATTGCAGGACACAGAAGGGAGGGTCACAGAGGTCGAAGGTGTTAAACAGCTTATATTTAGGGGGGTGAGTACTTACAAAGAACTAACTTATTTCTATATTTCAGAAATATGCACAGTTCCCGCAATTTTTTTTTTATCGTTAGGCAATTCAAGGGGCTTACATGACCTGAACGAAAAAAAAAACACGTTTTAGAAACAATAAAAGTATATGATCGATTACAGTAAACAAAATCAGAAAAATATATGATATTCTTCAGGATATATGCTAGGTAAATAGTGTGTTGAAAACATAATTAATACAACTGATTTGATACGATAGAAAAAAAATCATGAAGATACCGCTAAAAACTTTATTTTTACAATAAAAACCATACTAATATACAAACAATCATTATGATTTTATGACAGTTTATTCTACAAGCAACGTAGTAAAGCACTAGTGTTTTAAATTTTTAGTCCAAACAATAATTCTTTTGTGAGTAGATGATTGCTTCATATTTTGCAATAAATTACCAGCGCAGCGTTGTGTCATCGCTTCCCTTTCTTTTCTATGCAGTCCGACAGTGACCGCGCTTTAGGTCACGTAGTCGCCTTAATGTTATTTTCATTTTCAAGCAGTAGAGAAGCTTGAATCGGGCTATTTTAATACAGCCCCATTCAAGTTTTATGACGGCTCGAACCATGCGGCGAGTCCCGGTGCAGTAAAAAATTCACGTGTCAGCGGGGGTGAGGGGTGAGGTACTGCGCAGCAAATAGCGCACTTCAGAGCCGCCATAAAATTTGAATTCCGTTGTACAGAGGCCAGAACATTAAGCTACCCCAATCTGTCATATTTTCCCAATTGAATATGAACCTTATTCCTTTGCGTTAAAGTTGAAAATCTATCAAAGAAATTTGACAGATTGGGGTAGCTTGATGTGCTGTCTGTACCTTCCAATCCGCACTATGGCCGCATAGTGGATTACGGCTCACTCCTCACAGAGAGGCCATGTCATAATCCTGGTCATGGTCTACCCATGTGCCAAATTTCATCCAGATCCGTTCAGCCGTTTTAGCTTAAAAGTGTGACAAACAAACATACAGAAAATTTATTATTTTCTCTTTAATATTAGTTTACTTATGTGTAAAATATTCTTGTCTATTCCGGTTTTTATTATTTTTGTTATATGGTTATTAAATAACGAATTAACGAAATTATTCTCCATTTTTCAGGGTGTAGCCCATTCAATAAGACAGTCAGTATGGAAATACCTACTAGATTACTACCCGTGGCAAATGACGCACTCAGAACTAAGAGTGCTGACCAAGAAGAGAACAGAAGAGTACTTCTCTATGAAGTTGCAGTGGAGATCCATGACTGAGGGACAGGAAGCCAGGTGAGATAGACTTTCTGATCCTTGACTTCCGCATCAGGACCCCTGAAAATGAGATATTTAAAAAAAAACTTGTCACCATCTTGGATTTAGATTTTGACCTCATTTTCGGTATCTGCTTCCCAAAAGAGCCATGTTAAAATTTTAAACTTTAAATTTTTTATGCTAAGCACCATAAAAAAAATTAAATTAAAATTTCTTCTTGAAAATCTTAGGATTTTCATATTTAACTATTGCATTAGGATTAGGGTATTTTATAGCTCTTGTGACCTAAACGAGCACTAAGTCACGATTTTTGGGAAAGGGCAAAGAAGATCTCGCTATGAGGACTTATCCTACTTGTAGACGCATAAAATTAAAACTGATTGGATTTGATTAGATTAATAAATAATGAATGCTTGAATTTTGAACGTATGATTAACTATTGATGAGATTGAGTAAAAAAAAATTCGGAAATAATTCTGACCTATCTACTAATGGGTCACTGATCCATTAAGCATGCGACATGTTCGGGTGTATCGGACAATCTTCAAGACTGAACCATACAACTAGACTTACCATATTTTAATCTAAAAAAATTCCACCAGGTTCTCAGAATACAGAGATAGAAAAAGCCTAGTAGAAAAAGACGTGAACCGAACGGACAGGACGCACCCATTCTTCGCCGGAGACAACAATCCTAACTTAGTAGTCCTACAAGACATCCTACTGACGTACGTGATGTACAACTTCGACCTGGGCTACGTGCAGGGCATGTCGGACATACTGGCGCCGCTGTTACTTTTGCTCGGCAACGAGGTCGACAGCTTCTGGTGCTTTGTGGGCTTTATGGATAAGATTGTAAGTGAAATTAACTATGTCCTTGAGTGTGTTTTTTGGGATCTTTTCAAGACACATAAAATCCAAATTTTCGCGTTATCGGACTTCCCGGAAAAAAGGTAACATTTTGTCTCTGGTGTCTATGAAGACCCAAATCTAACATTGGTCACATGTTAGATTTGGGTCTTCATAGACAAAAAAATACAAGTAATTCATACTTCAACCCGATAGGGATTTGTAATCATAGAGCTGAGCTGAGAGATATTGGTCTAGAATAGTTATGATATCCCTCAATCTGTGTATTTTCATACCCTCATCAAAGGTATACAACAAGAGACACCCATAAAATTAAAATATTTTAAGGCAATTCAAACAAAGTATTTTTTTAATAACAAAAAAAAAGCAGCAAAATTATTCATTACTTACTTAATAAAAAAAAAATAGAAAAAAAAAAAACGAAATTCCTTTACGCTATAATTTCTTCTTCGACAGGCCTCAAACTTCGACATGGACCAGGCCGGCATGAAGCACCAGCTGCTTCAACTACAACAGCTGCTAACATTCGCGAGCCCCGAACTCGCCAACCACCTCGCGCAGAAAGACTCCGGGAACATGTACTTTTGCTTCAGATGGCTACTCGTCTGGTTTAAACGAGAGTTCTCGCATAGGGATATTATGAGGTAAGAGTATAAATTCTTCTTTTATTTTTAGGGTTCCGTGGTCTACTTACGTAAACTAAAGTGGTATCGTCATCAAGGCAGGCCTAGAAAATTCTGGCATGACGACTTGGATATCTTCATGTCAGATTAATCAGAAAAGTAAACAGAGAGTGAAATCTGAAAATCAATTCAAGGGATGGGACACCTCTGCTTAGCAGTCTGTAATGATTGTTTCTAGGGTAGATTTATAAAAAAAGTTAAGAACCCTAAACTAAGATTTTTTGCCCTTAATGTGTTGGCACTGGATACGATGTATACAAATCGAGGAATTCATTGGTTCAATTTAATTATTTGATTTTCAGACTATGGGAAGTATTATGGACGTCGTTGCCATGTGCAAACTTCCACTTATTGATTTGTGTTGCCATACTAGACGCTGAAAAAGATATTCTTATCAGTAAAGATTATGGATTTACTGAAATATTGAAAGTGAGTGCCAATTTTAAATTACATTTATACTTACTATTCTTTAAGAAACCTTAACCTTACAGTATTTTGTAGTTTCCATTCCTTGCAACTTTTATGCAGACATTCCTTGCAGATGTTGCAGTAATAATAGCAATATCACAGTCATACTTATTAAGTATTTATTTCTATTCTGTTTTGTTTAGCCATAAGTTTTCTAAAGAAAATAAATAAATATGACTGTTCTCTATATTAGTTATAGGGAATCTTATATGCAGCAGTTTGAAACTATGGTCTAGAACCGGCTTCACAGAAATAAGATGTTTTAATCCTGAAATCATAACACACAGCTCTCTTTTCCAGCATGTAAACGACTTATCAATGTGCTTAGATGTGGACAAAATACTCAGTACCGCCGAGGGCATATACCACCAAGTGGTCTCCGCACCCCACCTCACAGACCAGATCCGCATCATCCTAGGTCTTCCGACCCTCAACATCACCACCTCGAACCACTCGGACGCTGATGAGCCGACCACCTCAAAGGTCGAACCAAATGGTACGGTGACAGGGGATGAAAAAACCGGCATGTTCGGTCAGGAAATGGACGAAGTTATGTATCAAATAGGCTTAGACATGAATTTTTAGGCACGGCGGTGATTATCTGTTTTTAATGTACATTTATGTAGTGGATTGGGTCGCTTTTAGTTTGTTAGTGGCGGTATTTTGAAGGCTTTAAAACTAATATTTTATTCTCGAGTTTTAGACGCCCACAAATCGCTATAGATAGACCAACAGCTTAACTGAGACGTTGCCTGAGGTAGCAGCGCGGTGCGGGAGCGGTGTGGTGACGTCACGCGAGAGCGAGCGTGATCCGTCAACTTGTGACAACTATCACCCCTCCCGCACCGCGCAGCTACCTCAGGCAACGTCTCAGTTAAGTGGTCGGCCTATAGTTATGTTTAGCTCTGAACGAAAGTAAAACATCGTTATGTTTCTGTCAATCGTTTGAAGATGACAGAGACAAAAATTATGCCTTGCCTTTTCCCATCTATGTTGGGGTTAGCTTCCAGTCTAACTGACCTCCACAACCTAGAGATATGTTTGAATATGTTTAGCGCTAAACGCATTTAGTGAGTTGTGGTGCAGTCAGGCCTAAGACTAGAACATTATTTTCAAGTTTAATAAATTATAAACAGCAACTTTTATATTGATTTTCAAGCTATAATTGCTACAGCCCGATACAAGCTTGACGACGGCTCTGAAGTGCGCTCCTCGCTGCGCAGTACCTGCCCCCTGCCCCCGATGACACGTGAATGTGTTACTGCGCAGCGACTCGCCTCATGTTCCGAGCCGCCATAATGTTTGAAACGGGCTGTACCTACTAACATTTTAGCAAAATGGCAATATTATTCGCTTTACTTTGTGACGCCGATGCTTTAGCTTTTCATTAAATTATA
Source organism: Gortyna flavago (assembly GCA_963669345.1). NCBI lineage: Eukaryota > Metazoa > Arthropoda > Insecta > Lepidoptera > Noctuidae > Gortyna > Gortyna flavago. The sequence continues at coordinate 17,865,185 of OY770129.1, forward strand.
CCAATTCTTAATTCGTGGCCTCTACTTTTGAATTAAAAACAGTTTTAAAATAGTTTTTTCCGACTGGTGTGTGAGTGAATGCTAGGGTAGTTTATTCAATTGTTTTAATAGATTGACTGACGAAGCAACCAAAGTCAATCTCGATCGTGAAACATCGGATCGTCTTACGAAATATAGATGCATGCTTTGTATATTTTAAATCTCTAGAGTAACTTGGAGCGGCCCAATTCAAAGTACCTATCTTAAACAAGGTGGCAAGGACATCGCCACGCAACCTGTATCATGAATTTAGCACATGGCCCTGAAGCACTGCGTCGAAATTTTTCGTCAATATTAAAAAAAAAAACAAAAATGTCTACGCTACGGGGTCTAGAATCATATGTTGAAGTTATGGTTATAAAAAAAATAAAAACGTACGTATGTGATTACAGTTTGCGTGTCTTTGTCCACTGCCACCCTGTATTATCTAATATTTACATAGCTTGCTAACACATACATACAAACATATAGTAGTTAGAACCATACATAGTTTAGAAATAGCTAGTTCTATTACATAATAATTTTCATGAAGCGTTATAAGTACAAATATCAATCTTAATCTAATTTTATAGGTAAAACATTTTAATAAAGTAGTGCCTGTTATATATAAGGTCTTTTTTTGTGACTAACTTTTTTGCAACCTGTTCACAAATATTACATCTTCTACAGAATGTATCAGAAAGGCGTGGTCAAATTTAAGTGTGTGGTGCAGACTATAAAACTGAACAAATAAACCGTCTAGCGAAAAAATTTATACCTGCCCCATACACAACTTCAATACCTACTAGATCCAAATGTATGGATAGCTGATATTTTTTTCGCGGTTAAGAAAGAATGAAAGAAAATACATTTATTTAGCACAGACTAAAAGACACACAGTACACCAGATACATACATCAGATAAAAACAAAAAATAACGATCAAATAAAAAGTGTAAAGTCCGATGTAAGAAATTAGCAGGAAAGTGTGCCTCAGGTCTGCGCCAAAAAGGCCCAGTTCAGCAAAAATGTCAGACAACTAATGCCTGACGCTTTTTTTCAACTGGACCTGAGTGATGTTGGTCCCACGGAGAAAGTTGTTCAGTTTCAGGCTCTGTACCACACCCTACTGATACACGCTGTAATAAGGCATTATTTATTTATTCGATTTGATACTTGTTATTAATTCCTACAGTTCATTTTTAAGTACTGACACGATATGGCATTTACGAAAGATTACATTTGTATCTATTATTTAAGGTAGAAATTGTATTATCATAACCGCTTCGTCTTTTAATTTCATGTTTAAAGAAAATATAATTTATGAAATATCTTAGTTGTACAAAAATTACGTCCTTATGAATGAATTTTTACTATGATACGACTATTTAGATTAACTAATATTATTCTGGTTTTCTTGTGATAATTGCACTTGGATGGTGAGCACTGGTTTTTGGAAATTTATAGTTTATATTGTGGTGTTTTTTTTTTCTTCTGAAGTTTAAGCGCATACTCCTGCAACAATGTGGTTTGAGGTTCCAGTTAATTGACATTCTTTAAAGTTGCAAAATCGTTGTGATCTATTTTTTTTTTAATAGTACCCTTGTAAATAAAATTGCACTTCCTAATATTTATTTATAAATAAAATCAGCATTTGCATGTGGCAACACCATCAATTAAATTCAATATTGCCAACATTAAAAATAAACAAAGTTTTTAAAGTTTCTATTTTTTCTATTTCAGGATACACTCGAATATAACGGATTACAAATGTGTATAGTTACGAAAACTGTTTGGGCGTTGCTTGCCTAGTGAACGAATGTACATAATACATTGTTGGATAGCAGACTGGAAAGAGCGATATTTTTTATATTTTTATAAATACACGCTTTAAATCTATGTAAATTTGACTCCTATTCGAAATCTACAATTTAATATACAGACTTTGACTGCTTCTGTGAGGTTTTTTGCATAAAGGTAGAAAACCTAAAAAGGATTTATAATGAGTTTTAATATTTTGTCTTTGTATTTAACATAAAGCAGGCAAGGTATAGCTTTAATTGGAAGTGTATAGTGGACCTCGTAATTGCTTATCACTTTTAACAAAAATACCCACTTAATTGAAACTGCACTAAGGTTGAAGCTCACACAGAGACATAGACCTTGTCGTTTTATGACTTACTAGTGACATTCAACCTGAGGATGCTAAATCAATTACGAGGTCGACTATACCGTCGAAGGAAAGAGAAAGAAGATAGTGTGGCATACTTTTATTGTTATTTTACGTTATTATACTATCTCCAAACGCCACGGCGTTTCACAGTCCACGGACTGTGAAGACCTATTGATTTGATATTTAAAATGGGCATTCAAATATAGAATATTCCGGTATCTATCTGCCATGCTTCGCCAAGATTAATTAGATAAATTCTAAATTACTCCTATTAAGTTTTAGCCCACAAAAATGATTGTATTGTATATAGATTGGATAGATGTGCCATCGTTCCTGGTATTAACAAAATAATGTTCCTAAATAATAATGTAAATAGTTAATTGTATAAATTAATAAAAAAAAAAACTAACAGAAGATAGGAGTACTAGAATAGTTTCAGAGGAAAAATTGCTTAGATATATGAAATCCTCAGATCGCAAAGGAATAGAAAAGTCAATTAAATATAATAATGTAAATTCATAATTGCTTCGCACATTGCAGAACAGATGATCGAAAGTTTCTGCATAGCTATTCACAACCACCCGCCAGGCTATCACGTATCGAATTGACATTATAATTCGATAATTTGATTTGCCTTGCCCCAGATAGCAATTAGCTGTCGGAAGAATATCGGTCGTTAAACTAACAAAATTTTCGGGTTTAGGACTTGAGAATAGCGTTTAGAGGACTCCTACGATAACATTGATTCATGCTAGACATGCTGGAGTGGCGACCGCGTACCGGATGACGAAGCGCTGGAAGGCTTACCACAAGGTGGACCGATGACCTGCTGAAGGCCGTAGAAATCCGCTGAATGCGAGAACCGGTCGAAGTGGAGGTGCTTGGGGGAGGCCTATGTCCAGCAGTGGAAGTTTTTCGGCTGAAATTATGAACTCGTACCGTGGTATTTATTTATACGTATTCGGATACTCGACCTGTTTCAAAATAATATTATGCCTTACACTTGGTGCTGTAACAAAACCTTCGAATAGGAGTCAAAATTAATAATCATTGGTGTTATGTGACTTTATCAATCTTTTTTAAATTAATATCCTATTATATTTCTCATATAAAATAATGTTTTGTTTCAAACGCAAATTGTATTGAGTGAGTTAAATATAAGTGCCTCAGTTCGCCATCTATTGATTGTTTCGAATATAATTAATTCCTGAATTTTTACAGTAAAATTATATTCTAATTAATTTTTTATTAAAGTTTCTGTACCTGCACAGTAAAGATTTATTATTTGATACCCAAAATGGAAAAAAGGTTTAATCCTTTGTATCTCGGAACGTGGATCCACGCGAGACAATGGCTTTTTAATTGTTTCTGTAATAACGGCAACCAAAATTAAAAAAAAATCTTGTGTTCTTCCAAATATATTTCATTTGTACATTGCAATCATAAATAATGAAATGAATCATTAATAAATACTTCTAACCTAAACAATTGAGATGAAATTAACGTTTTGTACTTTGTTTTACAAATTCAATACATTCATTGGTGAATGAGATTTCAAATGTACATTCAGACCGTATCTAGTTTGGTAAGACTTGTCACAGAGATGGCAATGGAAATTCTTAACTCCAGTGTGGGTCAGAGAATGTCTCTGTAATTCTGATTTGGAGAAGAACCGTTTCCCGCAACTGTCACAGCTATATTTCTTTTCTTTTAAATGATTTTTTCTTATGTGAGAACTTCTGGAACTTGAAGATATGAAGGTAGCGTTGCAGACTTCACATTTGTGGTTTCTCGTTCGCTTATGATTCCATAGGACATGAGAATGGAGGCCACCCGGTACTTTAAACTTCTTTGGACAGAACTTACAGCTGTATGGATGATCATTGCTGTGTGTTAACATATGAATTCTTATGTAACCAGGAGGATATGACTTCCCACATTGATCACACTGACGCAATACCCTTTCAGCCTTGTTTTTCTCCTTATTTTTTACATTAGGTTGACAGGAATGGGTGTTCAGCTCATCTTCATTGTAGAACCCTTCCCAACAGTTTTCACATAAATATGGTTTCAAATGCAACTTTCTGTGTAAGACTAGTGAACGAAAATCTTCAAATTTCTCATTGCAATAATCACAATCCCTTCCAATTTCTGATTTAGTGGGATGATTATTTGTGCAGTGTTCATTTAGCAGTTTGACAGAATGAAACTCTGCTTTACATTCAGCGCAGAACAGCAACCGAATCTCATCATCAATATTTTGTTCTATCTTCTTTATTTTTCTCTTTTTCATATTTATATGGCAGTCTGGTTTTTGGTCATCAGATTCATAGATACAATCATAGTTGTCGCTTGTTGAATCAAGAAGTGAGAGGTTGTCCATCAAGGTTTTAGAGCTGGAATCTATGAGGACTTTGAAGGAGTAAGTAATGGTGAGTTGATGGACACAATTGATGCATATGTTTTCTGGAAAGATTGGGTCTGGGGCAACCTAGAACACAGTTAAATTCAATAACATAATATAACATTTGGTTACACTTTTAACTGAGTGTGAAAAAGATAGTACTTTAATGTAATCACTACTTTAGTACAGTGGTCATTCTTCTGTCCTTATCCCAATTTATCTGTGGTTGGCGCAACATGTCTTTATCTTCCATACTTCTCTATTATTAGTCATCTCGGTTGTCACCCCCTTTCTAAACATATCATCATTAACGCAGACCATCCATTGTTTCTATGACTTTACCTAACATTTCCGAATTGCAGCAGCATTATCTTACCGACCGATGCTATGTATCTACCTACTATGTACCTAATAATCTTGTAAGACAAAAGAGACTAGTCTCCACGCCACACGTCCTAGTGTGGGCTAGTGCTATTCAAATATTGTAATGTTTTTTGTCTGACCACTAGTTTTTTTTTTTTATTTGAAATGGTTTCGCTCTTGACTCTAGTCTAGGTCAGAGGTGACAGAGACAGTCGACGATGGAGTGAGCTTACCCAGAAGAAGCCTATTCACTCTCACTTTGAAGAGATTCGGGTTGTATGCGCTCGGAAACACAGACACAGTTTTTATTATTATTATTATACAGAGTTATTGGTAAAACACTAACTTCTCAGAACTATATTATTTTATTACCATGCATCATAAACAACAACTTTTGTTCTATGACTTTTAATAATTCATCAGACTTTCATACAAAAATAAAAATATTTCAATCCAACACTAAATGTTACGAACTCTACGCGAAGCAAAAGAAAGAGCTAGTGAGGTAAACAAACTGCAGTGTCTAGTACAAAATTTAGCAGAGGGGAGCAGGGGTTAGATAGAACAATGAAATCTTGAAGGTATTTTTTGGTAAATTTATTATGTTTAAAAAGTCATAGAACAAAAGTTATTGTTTATGATGTATAATACAGTGATGTATATTACAGTCGATGTATAGTACAGATGTGTAATACAGTCCTAGAAGGATGTTACTGTTTTACCAATAACCCTGTATAACCTACTGTACTTGTCTGATTATTAAACATAAATAAGTACTACATACATAAGCTCACACCTTCTTCCCATGGGGGTACGCAGAATCTAAAGAATCGCCACCTGCTACGTAAGGACCCTTTTGCCTCGTTTACGATCATACACCTGCGGGTAGTCGCGTAACACTATCAGTAGCAATGGGTTTTATTTTGACAGATCAACAACATTCATTGCTTTGTTTGCATTGTTGAGCAGACACATTTTTCGAACTTATGAAGCAATGGATTAGCAATATCCTTCGAAATGATTCATATTAATAGTGTTACGCAGTTGAAGTGCTGGTTATACACGCCGCAAAAATGTCACTATATTCTCCGAAGGCGGCAGCAGGCGTTTCCATTCAAATCTGCCTTGTAAATACCTTTTGTTATACGCCTTTCATTCATATTTCATCCTCTCAACATGACCAAACCATCTAAGCATACTCTTTACAATATTTGTCACTACTTTATCTTCTTTTAAACCGCGCCGTTGCCATACTATGTAATAAAATCTGTTCTTTCTATAAACTATCGAGCTTAACTTCATCTAAAACGACCCTCCTGCAGATCTCATAGGTACATCTGCAGGAAAGTCGCGGCCGCGCTTCCAGATGACAGGCTACAGGAAAATTTTACGACCTCAAAATGATGAAGCAGTGAAATGAAAAGCAGAAAGCAGCTGAATACCTACCTTGTAATTGTAAAAATTCTGAAGAATATCTGAGAGATGAACCTCCTCTCCAGCAATTCTTACACGGGAGTGTATATGCCGCATTTCTTTCTCGCTGCCTAAGCATGTCCGGCAGCGGTTCTTATAATCCATTATGAATGTTTTATAAATCTGTTTGTTTGCTCGTAATTCAGTTATTTTAAGTTCAGTGTTTCTGTTTGCATCAAGCATCAAATAATAACTATTGTAATTAAATTCGCTTTCGAGTTTCGTTGTCCTAAACGTCACTTTTGATAGTTATGATCATGTTTTGATTTTGACATTTATCCATTCTTCCCCATTCCGTTTCCCTCTTAATAAGGGTGTATTTTTAACCATTAGTAAAATATTATTTTTATTTACTTGAAAATATTAACAATTTGTAAAGACCTAAAGGGCAGCCGCGACTGTTCACCAACCCTAACATAACTTGTTTGTAATAATAAAATCAATTAATCCGCAAAGAGCACTCAGTAGACGTTGTATAAAGCAAAGTTTACATTAGCGACAAAACTTGCAGAAGTTTCTTTCGCAAGCATCTTACTAAGTAGAAGACAGTTCCTACAAATATTCATCTAACTGACCAAACCAACATTGGTTGATTTTATTTTTGCAGACGCCAGCACATCAAGCTAAGTACTATAGTATGTCTTTCTTTAATAGATTTTCAACTTTATCACCATTAGCATTAGGTTCTAGGTTGATTGGGAAAATTTTACAGTTTCGGTTAGCTTGTTATGCGTCTGTACCACTGACCTCTATTAAACAAGTACTTGTATAATACAGCATAGCTATTTACAAACATACGATTCACTATCGTATCGACAATGACACTTGTTCGATTCTGAACCGAAGGACCGGTAAAACGCTATTCACAGATCCGTGTGGAAGGGTTTTTTTTATAGGTGTGTATACGGGGAACGCTACAAAATGGTAGTAAATAGATATTCGTGGTAGAAAATTTAAAGTGGTACATAAATGATTTTTATTGAGTATTTAATTATGGGCAACTATAGATTATGCATTCAGTAACTATTAACAAATAAAAAACAGTAAACAATGATTTTATTAATAAATACAATTTACCTGATTTCTATTAAACTTGCTTTGTAAACTTCAACTTTCTGTCAAACCTAGAAATCTGGAATAATTATTTTTCTTAAACTTGTTTTGAGCTATAAAGATAATTGAGAACTACACGGAAGACAAGGCGGTATGGTCAAGAGACTATAGCCTGCCCTTTGAGCGAATAAAAAATAATAATTGAGAAGTGAAAAATTAGTTTTTTTTTTACAGAAAAATGGTTGTATGTATTTTATCAGTACATAAACAAATAACTATTTGCTCATTTTCATTTTATAAAACGTGGTACATAATATTGAAAATGCATATTTTCAGAAAAGAGTGTCATTGGAGTAGCGGCAGATGCTCTTTGCATTCATGCAAGGGCATGAGGACCTTGCCCGGAGCCGTGTTTTGACACTTATTGCTTAGATTACTCTTTTCATACAATATTTTGTTATTCGATAACACTTACGACAGCAAATACTTGTCGGAAGAATTGATGTCTTCATACCGTATAAGAACTGTCAAAATTGTACGGTTTCGGATTTGTGAATAGCGATTATAGGAATTCGTCGATATCATTGACATTCGATACGGTACCAAACCGTGACGTAGCTTTGTGAATGGCTATATAAAATACGCTCTATATTATTATATTGTAGTCTGTGGTGAAGCCCAGCTTGGCCTTGGCCTTGTTCATTGTTGAACTGTCAAAATTGACAGATAGCTTGATTATTATTGACTGTTGAGTAGAAATAAGCTCTAAATAGAAAATGTTTTTCCAACCACCCATCGAAGAACCGATTTGTAATACAAACAGTAAAACTTTCAAAAGTAACGCTCGAAGCAGACGACAAAAAAAATTGAGACGCAAGAACAAACTGAAAGCCATAAAAAAATATCAGAATCAGTTAGCGACGATACAGAAGGCGAAGGCGCGCACTCCAGTTCCAAATATACCAATCACAATGTCATCCTGGGCTGAGGACTTTACAAAAGCTACTACTTGGCAACTGAAGAATGAAGTAGCTTTCTGGAAGTCTAAAGCTAAGGCGTTGGAGCATGAAAATAAGTTACTACATAGAACCATACGTCAAAATAGCATCGATGCGGAGACGAGAAAGAAATATATTAATGAAAGCCGTGTCCAGTTCAAATGCGATCTATCTGACTCTGATTACGAACCTTCTGAATGTGAAAAAGCTTCGCCGTCTGGAAGACAACCCCCTGACCCAGAGTTTGAGGTTAGTGAAGAGTATATCCAGTTCCTAAGGGACAATCAGGTGTACAGAGACTTCGCTAGGCAAGAGAGAGAGAGGATGAAAGCTCAGAATGATGCTGAAAAGAGACAGATAGAGGAAATGGAGGCTGGTCCAAAAGAAAATGCAGAAGATAATCAGGAAACATTGAAAAAATTGTATGGAGATGCTTGGGAAAAGATATCAGCATTGGAAATGTCTTTGAAGACCCAGTATATTAGTATATGTGATCAGGACAAACCAATGTACTGGCCGAATATACCCTTCAATTTTAACTTTGGTTGAACTCCGTCACCAATTAGGAATTTTATTTGGGATAATTTGATATTGACTGTAAATATGTTAAAATAAATAAATACTTAACTTTTATTGTGTTAAGGTTATGTTGTACATTTTATTGGGTTTTCAGTATTTACTGTTTTGTAGCTGTGTGAACATTCTACTCATTGTCCAATAGCCATTATTAGGTTTTAATGATTTACCACAACAGCTCTAAATGTGTAGTGTTATTAAGAATTTACTATTTGTGTTAAGCCTCGAAAAGATGGCAGGATGACTTAGTGAGGACAGCTGGAAAGACATGGACTAGACAGGCAAGGAACATGGAGAATTGGACGAGTTGATGGAAGCCTTTGCCGAAGGGCATGAGACTCAGAAACTGATATTGAATGTTTTTATACTACAACTATCACTCTGAAAAAGGCAGTATAATGATATTTATAGCCTTTTCAGACTGATTGTGATACTCACATATAATACCATAGATTAACACATTTGAATGTGTTAAGTGATGATATTATAAGTAAGTAAACCGAGGTAGGTAGCTAACAAGAATTCACAATTTGAAATCCTTATAAATTTTGATTTTTTGATTCTGAGACGAGTCCTATTTATCCATCCTATTGATTTTGATGTTGTTTTCACCAACATTTAGAGAATTTATTCTGGCAGGTTTATGTATACCTGTAATACTTCAGCCCACAACTTTGTCCGAATAAAATTTCTTGTTTTAACATAAAACCCTTTGACACTCACCAATAATGTGGCTTTCTATTGGTAAAAGAATTTTCAAGATTGGTTCAGTAGATCCAGAGATTACGACCTACAACCTCATAAACTTTTCCTCTTTATAATATTAGTGTTAGTATTTATTAATATTAAACTTACATACAATAAAGAAATCTTGATGTTTGTCAAGTCGTAAAAGCTGTGCGAAGCAGGGGCTAGTTACATAAAATAGCATTTGTTTTAAGTAAGTTAATCTAAGGCATTCACTTAAATATTTCTCTGGGCATCATAGTATCTATTACAGTTCATTCAGTTATTGTACCTCTGACAGCAGCAACCTTATTGTGATGGGTATAAAGATCACAATGATTTTGACAGACTTTTCAACCAACCGCAACCCAACAGCAACCTTATTAGAATGAGAATAAAGATCACTGATTTGAACAGTGATTCAAAATCAGAGGTAAACTAACTGAACGGACTGCAGGTTCTGTATGCAATAGCAAAAGTCACTACACTTGTTGTCATGCATAATATTGGCATAGATTAGACCACAAAAAATTAAATCTGTTTAGTGCTAAACATATTTATAACATGACGAGCTGTTGCCCGCGACTTCGTCTGCGATCAAGGCAAAAGACACGTGGCGCCATCTATTATCATAATAACATTATTGTTGTTTTCCTCGGGAACAGCACTTTTTTTCGGGATGAAAGGTATGTCCGTTTCTGTACACCTGATGACCTGACAACGTATAAGCAAAATTTCAGGATGATCGGTTCAGTGGTTTAGGCGTGAAAAGGTAACAAACAAGCAAATTTACTTTAACATTTATATGTATTAGTTAGGATTCTGTCATTGTCATCTCTAAATGATTGACTAAGGGTTGTTTCACGTCACAAATGGCGCAAACTATAGTCAAACCAAAAAAAGCGTTGCCCATAATTATCGCCTTGCCGTACGTCAAATAATAACGAGTACGTATTCGTTATTATTTGACGTACAGACGCCAGCACATCAACCTACCCGAAACTGTCAAATTTTCTCATTCAACTTTGAACCTTATGCTTTAGCGATAAAGTTGAAAATCTATCAAAGAAATTTGACAGATTGTTGTAGCTTGATGTGCTGGCGTCTGTACATACGGGCTGATGCAGGCCGTGCACAGCGGACACATTGATCGAAACAGCACGTTTTGAATTTGTTTAGCGCTAAACATATTTGTCATTAAGTGGTGCAAGAGGGCCTTATAATTTTAATTCTGTGTATTGTAGTGTGTTCCAATACTCAATGCACAACTCTCAATTGAATTTTTATTATCGAACTCTATGTTGTTTGTACTTCTTATGACTTTTTATGTATCTATCTGTAGTCAGCAAAATAAATAAATTTCCACACCTATTGACTTTTTTTATTATTTTAAGTAACAATCAACCTGCTGGAAAGGCTAGAGGCCTTTCCCAACTATGTTGGTGGTTGACTTCAGTCTAAACAGATGCAGCTGAATACCACAACCGTCTGGCTACCACGACCCAGCTACTCGTTCGTCAGAATCATGAATCCATGGTAACAGGTTCCGGGTCCATGTCCCTTCCACTAGAAGAAGAATAAAACTAAATTCATATTTCAGTGTTATTTATGTCTCCATAGGAATTTGTGTGCCACTTTGGTGTATTGAATCTGCACACTTAAATAATTTAGACTCACCTTGTTTATAATATTTTTTGGTAATCTCATCACAATCTCAGTAATATGGTCTGATAGGGTACAAAATTAAGAATAATTTATGCTATTTCAAAACTTTGTAAGTACATATTTACGTATTAAAATTATAAAAAAAAACATAACCCTCTTTCTGGCGGCTTCCAAAAAAACCATCTCACATTTTAAATATTTCTCTATTAGGGTTCCGTACCAAAACCCATAAGGTGTGACTCAGTCTGTTTGTCTGTCTGTCACAGCTCGATATCTCAAGAACTACAAATGCTATATAACTTGAAATTTAATTTAGTTTTAGATGATATTTGCCCAACTATTTTGCAATTAAGAAAGATTTTTTTTTTTCAAACTGACTGGAAGGGTTCTGAAAAATTCGAAGTCGGGCTAATAGGGCATGTGGGGTATCATATGAAAAAGCGCAGTTTGCACATTCTCAAACACTTTTTCTTTTTTTAGGCCTCATAGGTTTTGACTTTTGATAAAAAATGTAAAAAAAAATACCGTTCCCCCCCCTTATCTCTGAAGTTTGCATAGAAAAAAATCTGAAATTATTCTATGTGATAGAAGTTTATGTAAAGATTACAGGAAAAATAAAAGGATGTCTTTAAATAGCACACTTTTTCAGAAATCATCAACAAAAGTTACATTAGTTCCACTATCGGTCAAGAGATAACGCTGACCTAAAACTGCAATAAGTATTCTATACCGCAGCGTGCAGTGTTAAAATTCTCTGGCGAATAAAAATTAAATTTTCATGATGAAAATTTAAAAACATGATGGTAAGGAACCCTCGGTGCGCGAGTCCGACTCGCTCTTGCCCGGTTTTTTTCCTAAAGTCTAAGAAGTTTCAACCATACTCGATAGATGGCATTACTGCCAACAGTGTTGATTTTTAAAGAACAACGTTCTATTGTTGTTTCGATTTTGTAATAACAATCATTTGATTGCCTCATTCAATTATACCTTGTAGAAAATAAAATATTGACATTGCGTAGTGGTTTGAACTTGGTTTAACAAGCAGCTACCTATATTTTTCCCTCTTTTACCCTTGCTTCCTTGCTGAAACGAATGCAACAAGTACCTATAAAAAATGTGCGTCTCACGGTTGTACCAAACCTCAGTCGATCTCAGCATGCGCTCGACAGTTGATGCCTATCGCTCATACGTTTTTGTGCAGTAGAACTAGTCTTAGGATTGTAGGCATACCAAGAAATCTAAGGGAACAGGATGCCCTGCTTGACTGATGAGTCTAGACTGTAGGTATTATTGCAGTGAAAGTTTATTTTACTCACATAACACATTAACATCACGCCTATGTTTTCCGACAGGTTAGGCAGAGGTGAAGATGATGATGATGTACTTACATAATATAGTACCTACACCCACAAGCAAGCCTATTGCCATCAGCCGGGCAACTGAGAAATTCCAGATGAAAAAACCCAATAGGTAGGTATACGGTTTCGGTTTGCTCCTTAGATACATCATATTTTTATAAATTGCGATGTCTCTGTCTGTCTATAGGTGCGTTTATAGCTCGAGAATTACTAATTTGATTTACCTTCGTTAAGTCCATAATGCAAATGCCTGTACCTAACTTGTACAAAAGTATGCAATTAGTTTGCATGCCGACGTGCCATAACAACTTTTGATTTGTGAATGGCACAATGGCTTGCAAGCTCCTTCCTTGTATATTTCATACAAATTACAGGCATGTGTAGGTGTTATGTGTGTGTACTTGCAGTCTAAAATTTAGATTCACGAGCAAGCGCTGCAAGTAAAGTTGGTTTGGTTTGATGCTTAACTTCATTACAAAATAAATCATATATAAGTAATTAGCCGAGCTGTCGCAAATACCTATAATGGAAAACGTGATAGTAAGTATGTAGTTATGTTGTTGTTTTATGTGCTTTACGCACTAAAGGGTAAAATGCAGCTACGAAACTTAGCTTGAACTTACGCTTCGATCTGTCAAAATTCAAAAACAGACAGGCGAGACGCGACGGTGTGACACGATTCCGGTAGAACAATTTCCAAGAAGTTTTCATAGAAATTATTCTACTAGCGTCGCGCTGTCGCGGGAGCCTTAAGTCTCTGTATCTTAACCCAAGTTCCTCCCACTCAGGACAGAGCTGACTACGTAACAACATAATATAATCAGCTTTTAATGTTCCCACTGCTGGGACAAAGGCCTCCTTTCGGTGAGAGGAAGTGGGTCCACCACGCGGCTCCACTACGGGTTAACTTACTCACTGTACGCAAAACCTTGCCAAGTAACGTGCTGCTTGTGCGTGACTGTAGTTTCCTTTGAAAAGGAAACTATCCTTTGAAAAGTAGTGAATCCACGGGCAAGAGCTAGTATGTAATAAAGTTTATAGAATCCTTCTCATTTTTATTTTTAATTAACAGTCGAACAGGTTATTCAAACGAACCACTTAGTTACTTATGATCTATGTCATGCACTTACGGTCAATTAGCAACAAACTACTGGTCTTACTTGTGTCTCGGACCATAGTAGGACAGGCAACCCTATAACAGTGTTGTACGGTCACCAAAAGAGATAAATAACCAGGGTCGTCGGATATAGTTGAAGTTTAGTAAGAAACCGATGGATTTTTCGAATAAAATTTAATTTTATTAACAGAAAGCAAACAGTTCATTTATCAAATTAAATTACATTCGAAAACATCCATCGGTTTCTTACTTAACTTCAACTATATCCGATCGCCCTGGTTACATATCTCTTTTGTTGACTGTACACACATCTCCGGTTTATGTCAATCTGCCTAACATTTTTTATAACCCGGAAGAAAGAACATTAGATAAAAAAAAAACGTAGTTTTCATTCAGTTAGAAATAGTAAAAAATGAAACTAAATGACTTCCGAAACTAAAGTAGGTACCTACAAAAAAATAAATAAAAGAAAGAACCAAAATTGTGATGCACAAACAAAACGTCACAGAGAGCGGTGTAGTCCAGTGGTATCAGCCCCGACTTACGAGTTGTAAGGTCGTGAGTTCGAACACAGGGAAGTTACTTTGTGTATTTAAATTCATCACCACTGCATTCAAAACGGCGCGGCGTTTTAAACTGTCAACTTTCTGTCTTCAAGACCATCTATATTAACTACTAGCTGCGCCCCGCGGTTTCACCCGCCTAAGTGTCGATCCCTTGGGAATATCGGGATAAAAAGTAGCCTATATGTTAATCCAGGGTGTCAGCTACCTCCATACAAAATTTTATCAAAATTGGTCCAGCCGTTTGAGCGTGAAGAAGTAACAAACATATAAACACACACACACACACACTCACAAACTTTCGTTTTTAAAATATTATTAGTATGATGGATTATTTTGGATGTTATGGACTAAGTAATAACAAACATTTTAACCATTAGGAATGGGATGGTTGAGACTCGTGTGACTTGGGTCGGGAATTCTGGATGCTCCTCCTCACGTTCGCTTCCACAATAATTTAAAAACAATATTTCTGTATATTAGCTTACTAGCTTCTGCCCGTGACTTCGTCCACGTGAAATAATAATAATAAACCATTTATTTTTAGGTAACAAAGACCCATAGATACATACCTTAACCTAAGTATACATATAGTAACAATTTTGTTAGTAAATAAAACTTAATAACCCACAAAAATAACTTGTTCCGCAAGAAAAGCGATGCGATGCGTCGGGGTGGGTCGGGTCAACCCCGTCGCATCGCATCGCCTGCCCACGCTATTAATTCGTTTTAGCTTAGCATATTTTCTGTTTTTTTTCGTTTTTGCTCGGCTGCTAAGGGTTCTAGCGTGATGTTAAATCCTCAAGAATTGGGCTATCAAATGCAAAAGAAATATTTTTTTAAATCTGACCTGTCGTTCCCGAGATTAGCGCCTTCAAACAAACTAACTCTTTAGCTTTTTTTTTCGTAGCTGTGAAATAACCAAATGTCGTTGTTGGTTTAGTTGTTGCAAGAGTGATTACTGAGCCTGAGATTCCGGGCTCGATTCCCAAGTTGGGCAAATGGTCATTGGATTTTTCCAATAGGAATTTTCATATACAGAGCTGCTTAGTAAGCATACCTACTTTTCGTTAGAACTTATTTAAAACTTTAAATGAATTACGTAAAATAGTTTTTTAGGGTTCCGTAACCGTTAACCGTTCCGCTGTCCGTCCGTCCGTCTGTCACCAGGCTGTATCTCATGAACCGTGATAGTTAGACAGTTGAAATTTATAATACAGCATCTGTGAGATGATGTATTTCTGTTTCCACTATAACAACAAATACTAAAAACAGAATAAAATAAATATTTAAGGGGGCGCCAATACAAAAACGTGATTTTTTTGGCGTTTTTGGTGCCTTATGGTACGGAACCCTTCGTGTGCGAGTCCGACACGCACTTGGCCAGTTTTTTATATTGCTAAATGGGCCTGCTTTTGACCTCGGTTACGCCTGGTGGAAAGCGATGGATGAGGTCTATGATGGAATGAGCGTGCCCAGAAGATGCCTGTTCACCCTTGCTTTGAAGGCAGACGATATGACATGTAACAGGAAGCGAGCCCATTGCTATCAAACGGGGCATAATTAACCCCGGGCTGTTACTGGAAAATTCCCAAATGGAAAACCCCGATAACAATTTTGGCGACTTGGGAATCGAACCCAGGACTTAAGAGGAAATGCTGTCTGTTTTCTTTCTGCTTAATGACCATAAAGCAATGATTTTTTACAGAATAATAATATTGAGGTAACTCTATGTCCCTATGTTTTCCGTTTTGATGATACATTCTTTTTATAAGCACTAGAACCCTCAAAAAAATGCTCAAAATGGCCGCTGTCAACAGAGGCCTAGTGTACAAATTTGACAACTATTAATGAAAAAAGAAAAACATAGGGACACATTATATATCCTTCTTATTAAGTTTATGAAATTATCTTTTAAATTGGCCAAATATTGGAGCAGGAAATAGACGAGAGCCACACTTCGAATTATGACGTTTTCATAGGGTTTTCAAAAGTCTCTCCGACCGCGTTTCCTCAGTCGAGCTTGCAACAAAACAAACGAGGCAGTAAAAATACAAAAAGTAAAGTTACATCGTAATGCGGATTCTTGCGTACAAAAGACATCAACGCGTCTTGAACTTAACTGTTCAATTTTGTTAAGCATTTTTGTTAAGCATTATTGTTAAGCATTTTTGTTAAGCATTTTTGTTAAGCATTTTTGTTAAGAATTTTTGTTAAGATTTTTTTTAAAATCATTGTTAGGCACCACGTTAAAACGAATGAACAGGTTTCGCTGAAAAACAAAGGAAAGCATTTTGTTACCATGGTTCCTGAAGAAAGGTAAGGTTCCCCCTAGGGCGTGAGTGAAAAGTGAAAATGCTTTTTTTTTCTTGACTGCTTGACTGGTAGGAAATTTGATGAATTAAAACCTAAAACGGTTTAAAAAAAATATAGCATTAAAATTCAAAATCTAACTTTTGCTACTGTTACACATCTAGGCACGGCAGTGTGTCAAGCCAAGTTCGGTGAAGATTTGATTTACAGAAAATTTAGTAAACATTGTACTTTGCAATTGCCCCTGCTAATTTAATCCAACACTGTAGCTAAACCAAAACTATAGCCAAAATAAAACTAATAACATAACAACTAATTTCTTGAAAGGTTAGGCAGAGGTGTACCTCGCTAAGTTCACTCAAAAAAAACAAAATTCCTTAAAACCCAAACCCCCTTATTACAAAACAAGGTTTCTCTTTAGATCAGGTTTAAACCATCGAGCCAGATATTGTATTAATAAGAACCTAACTGTTATAGAAATGCTTTTCTACAAAAATGACAGCTTAGTTCGGTGCCAAGTTGTCTTTTTAGCATTAAGACCTTTGCATAAATTGAAATAAAGTTCGAAATACAAATACTGGCTCAAAGGTTTAGGCTAGAACTAAAGTTAGACTTCGCTTTGTAATAAGACGGCATATGTAGCCACCACCAGCCAGTATCTATCAACATTTAAAGTATCAATCATTGAGACCAAAGGCAAAAAAAAAAATACTTTGGAAAATAAATGCAAATATTAAAAAAAAGAACAACATGACATCACGCAGATTTCTCCCGAAGGGATAAGCAGATGTCTGGTATACCTATATTAGGCCAGTTACTAAAAGCAAAAATTGAAAAATTCCTTTAAATCCAAAACGTCCTTATAATACAAACATCCAGCATCTATATCATGCGAAAACCGATAACGCCGCCAATTGTATGTTTTGTCGTAATAGAGTCGTATTTTTTTTGTTTGTTATGTATTTTTTTGGTGGAGGGGTTTTTTTCTGGCTAAATAATAATAGCCGCACGGGTCGATCGTACAGGTTAAGCTACGCTTGCCGCGGTTGGTCCGAGGATGGGTGACCATCTTACATACCAAGACCCCTCCGTGCCTCGGAAAGAACATTAAGCCGTTGGTCCTGGCTGTCATTCGTGGATCTTTGACAGTCGTTACAGGTCGTCAGAAGCCTGAAAGTCTGACAACCAGTCTTACTAAAGGGTTTCGTATTATCCAGTAACTGGGTTGTGGAGGTCAGATAGGCAGTCGCTCCATGTAAAATACTGGTATTCAGCTGCATCCGGTTAGACTGGAAGCCGACCCCAACATAGTTGGGAAAAGGCTAAGCAGATGATGATGATGTATTTTCTGGTGTGTAATAAAGTCACATGATATAATCATAATTAGCCTATAATGTTCCCACTGCTGGGACACAGGCCTCCTCTCGATGAGAGGGGTTGGGCCGTAATCCACCACGCAGGCCCAGTGCGGGTTGGTAGATGTCACATGTTTTTGAATTTTTGGTTCTAGGACATGCCGGTTTCCTCACGATGTTTTCCTTCACCGTTTTGAGAGCAGTGGTGTTGAAATAATTTACACAAAGTAAAGCGCCTGTCAGGGTTCGAACCGACAACCTACAACTCGTAAGTCGTCCAGCATCTATTAACATTTAAAGTATTAATCGTCGGTACCAAAGGAAAAAACATTGAAATTAAATGCATAGGTAGATGTATACCTAGTACACCCGCTTTTGGCCAATAAAGAAAAGAAAGAAAAAATCCTTCAAACCCCAAACACCCTTGGCCAGCATCCAGCATCTATCAACATTTAAAGTATCAATCGTCGGTACCAAAGAACGTAGAAATTGGCGCTCAAAACGGTTGAACGCAACCTGTTTCTGAGGGAGCTCCCCCCTGCCCTCTCCCCCCGCAAGGCGTCCCCCGCCAGTGCCATCAGAGCCTCCGTAGAGCTCAGTTGCGCGCGCGCATATTTGTGGGACAAATACAAAAAAAAAAACACGTTTTTATGTGATAAATTTTTTGATCAGTGATTCCCGGATTGCAGTGCAGTGTTCAAAATTTATTTCGGTATCGCTTTTTAAAGTATTTTCTGTGTGAAAACAGTGAAAAACACGAGCTATGTTTCAGTGATTTTGTGTGACTGAAGGATTTTGGAGGTAAAGCTTTAAGCTCTATGTAGAGCTTTAAGGAAATCATTCTCTCTTATAAGCTCTTTTGAAAGTGACCAAAGTAATGAAACATCTCCCAAGCCGTCTCTACTATCATAGTAGAGCCGACTCTACGTATTTTAAAATGGCTAGCGGGTCTATAAGTTGATGTAGAGAATGCTAATGACATTTCATACAGTTATTCCTATCCCGTAGCTAGGATATTTTAGTAACAAACTTTATCTAAAACGGTTCTCTACATCGAAATGTAGAGTAGAAACTTACGTTTTCTCTATAATAGCTCGTTACCATTAAGATTTTTATCACAAATCTAAGATAGGCTCTAACAGAGAACTCTACAACTCTCTATCAACTTAAAAATCACTTAACTTAACAAAAAAACTTAACCGTAACTTAAACGTTTTCCTAGCAAGTGTGACTTAACTTACGCTAAGCTAAGTAAGCGTAGGTTTAAGTCGCGTCGTTATAAAGTTGCTTATAAGTTATAACTAGTATTTTGCCCGCGGCGTGGTTTGCGTTTCACTATTCATCTCATTTGTTAGTGCCGCCTGATATATGTTGATTGTAGTGATATTATAAGTCATTATAATTAACACTTGATGCTTTAGTTAACACTTTTTTGATGTGCTAATGAAGCTTTAGTGCTAAATTGTTTAGAACTCTACAAAAAATTATAAATTAGGGTGTATTCAATAGTAGAGCAGTGGTGGCCCAGTGGTAATAAGTGGCCCCGACTAACGAGTTGCAGGTCGTTAGTTCGAATCCAGGCAGGCACATTACTTTGTGTATTTAATTTTATTACCACTGCTCTCAAAACGGTGAAGGAAAATATCGTGAGGAATCCGGCATGTTCTAAAACCAAAACATCTACCAACCCGCACTGGGCCCGCGTGGTGGATTACGGCCCACTCCTTCTCACAGAGACGAGGCCTGAGTCCCAGCAGTGGGAACGTTATAGGTTGATTATGTAAACAGGTATCAGGATGGTTTAAAAAGATGTATCAGGAAAATTTCCAATGATGTGATAAATATTTCTGGCGATAAAGATATAACGCATGATTCTAAAGCTTTTACAGACGCGCTAAGTATAGGCATTCAAAAAGTTTGAAGTAACTTCAATAATAAATAAAAAAAAAACCGCATAAATAGCTTACAGCTTTAGCAAGAGTGCCGTAGGTGAATATTTTCATGAAATCACGCATAAGATCCCTGAAAGCTCTTCTAAAAATTACTTTGGCATAAGTTCCCATTATTATATCACGCGAACATGGAAAAAATCTAGGTTAATAGTTAAATTATCTTTCCTTCCTCTGCTGGTCTCCTTTTCTTAAGCTTTCATATCGTAGACACTGTTCTTTATTTTGGGTGTATTAAAGTATGAAGTTTCTTGCTCATTCTTCTCCATACGAATCTACCTTTTGAAAGGGGCAACTAGAATTAATTCTATTTTCATATAACACTTGACATTACTTGAAATAAATGATTAATTACTTTGTCTTAAAATATCCTCCAAAAGTAGATATTATAAACGTATGTCCGTCGCACTCCGTCAGCACAAAAAAGCATGAGACATTTTCATAAAGAAGAAGCCTTTTTCTGTCCATTTGCTCGAAATTTGTGTCTTTTCTTCAGTACCATTCTGAAATTCTGTTCATGACATTTAAAATTATACTCACTTTATGACCAGAAGGTTTTAACTAAGAATTTTAATGTAAAACGCATGAACAACAAGCCTTTTATGTAAAAGTAAATTACTGTGAAGTTAACAAGCGTCTCGCACCTGTTATTATTTATTGCGTTTTACTGTTTTAAACTTGACACGACTTTGAAGTTCTTACATGAATCTATCCATACTAATCCATACTAATATTATAAATTCGAAAGTAACTCTGTCTGTCTGTCTGTATGTTACCTTTTCACGCCTAAACCACTGAACGGATTTCTATAAAATTTGGCAGAGAGTTAGATTGCATCCCGAGGAAGGACATCGGATAGCTTTATCGACATACCTTGCGGGCGAAGCCGCGGGCGGAAGTTAGTAGTCCATAAAGTGAAGTTAAATAATTTATTTATTTATACATGGAGGCCTTACAGCTAATAAAAACAGGCAAAAAAGAAAAGGTAACCATAGACACGCCAATTACAAGTCCTCACGTATAGACTTATAATAGTATTCTATGGTGTAAGCACAGAAACAGAAAACACACAGCTTTTATATAAGTAAGAAGTAATATAAATACTTAATTCCACATTGTTTTGGCCTGAAATGTTGTCTACTAATTTGTATTATGATCTTTTCATAGTGGCCCAAATCTGACTTAAATTAAATATGAAAATGAATCAAAGGATTTGCAGTAGGTACTTTGTGATCATCACCACAGCTCTTAAAATCATATAGCGGAATGTAGACCTCCTTTAACTATGCTATTGAATTCTGTCTTTCTATGACTCGATTTAATTAAAACAAATAACATAGTAACCCCTAAATTATTGAGTAGAAAAGGCATTTAAAGTATAGGCTTTTGCTTTACATATTGAAGTAAGAATTATAAAACTTAACAAGTACCTAGGTACAATTTCATCACCACTGCTCTTAAAACTGTGAAGGAATAAAAATTCAAAGACATGTGACATCTACCAACCCACCCTGGGTCCGCGTGGTGGATTACGGCCCACTCCCTTTAAAAAAGAGAGGAGGCCTGAGTCTCAGCAGTGGGAACATAATAGGCTGATTATTACCTTTTTATTATCAAAAACAAAATCAAAATAAAACAGAGCTTGCGTTACTAAATTAAACGATGAATACAAAAAGGTTTTTATTATAATCCACACTCAAGTAGTACCTATTACCCAGTAACTGGGTTGTGGAGGTCAGATAGGCAGTCGCTTCATGTAAAATACTGGTATTCAGCTGCATCCGGTTAGACTGGAAGCCGACCCCAACATAGTTGGGAAAAGGCTAGGCAGATGATGACTCAAGTAGTACCTAATAGGTAGGTTCTCATTTATTGCAGATTTAATGGAAAAACCTTGTAAGAAGTGGACGATTTTATTTTATTTTGTCGCAAATATGTCTATGCTTTATAAAGAGACCGCTAAGGACTAGTTAGTTCCTACCTGCCTTAATAAATCGTTTAATTATTGAGTTGTTCGTCTTGTATTTCAAGTCTGAGGATGATACTCAATCTAATGTACCTATAATTCTTAATTAGTGTAGTTTTAAAACTTCTAAATATAATTAAAAGTATTAATAAGTGCAGACAGGTAGATTAATAACAGAAGAGCTATAAACTTTTAAGCTAAAAACGACATTTTCAAAGCAAGTAAAATGCACCAAGATCTAAAATTTTGTGGAATTATTCCTGTAAAAGATTATCTTTGTTTATACTGTAGACTAAACTTTGAATAAAGTGATAAAATTTGTGGTTAGTGATAGCAGTTATGAGTAAATTATTCAGGTGCCATACCTGCAAATGTCTTCATCTGATTTTTACAAAACACATTAACCTTTTTCTAAAAATCTGGCCAGACTGGAAGGGAAGATCCTCCGACCAGAGGGGTGTTGTTTCTGGCGGGCAACTGCCCGATGATTCATTTCGGGCCGTTGTATCTATGCTAGTTGTGCGGTAAGCTCTGCTTGCGAGATGCAGGATTTTGCGTGACGTCAGTATGACGCGTGGTTCGCATGTGGCGTTGTAGATACTGCTCCAAGACTCTATACTCTATGCAGTAGTACAACAGAAGGTCTGTTATTATTAGCTCCATTCTTCTTCTTGCTGGATTATGTCAGCTTTTCAGCTGCTTCTTTTCCAATTCTCCCGGTTTCTGGTTTCCTTGGCAGTTGGGTTATTTACTCCCATAAATATTTGAAGGTATCCTTTTGTAACGCTCATGAAAGCAGTCTTTCGTTTTAAGCGCTAATTTAACTTTGTAATACAATTACCCATATCACATTCATCTGTCAAGAAGTTTCCATATCAAAACTTTTCTCCACGTGATATGCTAAAATAACAAAAGAAAATCAACGTACAAAAAATGGATGACATAGCATAGCATGTATTATAAGCCTCATTCTGCAGTACACCCAGGGCGTGGCAACATGGTGATACATGTCGTATGATTACAATCATATTGAATACAAAGACGCACTCTGTTATGTAGACTGTGGACCAATGGTCATTGTTGGTCCTTTGTGTTCTGACGCGGATAAATTAAATGAGGTTTGTACTGTTTTTGGTGTGAAATTGATTATGGTTATGCTTTTCTTTGAAGGTGTAATTAAGAACGAAAATACAAGTGTAGTCTGGATTTGTGTTGTAAAAATGTCACCGTGTAAAATGATACAAGTTATAATGAAAACTATGAGATTAATTATTTGGTAGTTTTTGGGAAATGTGCAAGTATGATGAAATTAATTAAACGCTATGCCGAATGCAGTAAAAACAGAGTAGCATAAACATAATTAGCCTATACCTGTTCCCACTGCTGGGACACAGGCCTCCTCTCAGTGAGAGAGACTGGGCTGTAATCTACCACGCGGGCCCAGTGCGGGTTGGTAGATGTCACATGTCTTCGAATTTTTGGTTCTAGGACATGCCGGTTTCTTCACCATATTTTCCTTCACCGTTTTGAGAGTAGTGGTGATGAAATTATTTACACAAAGTAAAGCGCTTTCCTGGGTTCGAAAAATAGAGTAAAAGTCAGAAAACTATACCTAATTGTGTCTACATGATCATTTTGATTGATTTTCTTGTCTGTGAGAAAATCTAAATAACATAACAGCAAGACTTTGCTTTTTATGTAAGTTAAAATACATAATATGTAGTTGGCGTGATCAAGTTCAATATAAGGATGAAAAATATTGTTATGATATCTTGTTGCATAATTTATTCAAATTAATTTGTATCAAAAGTCCGTGGGTTGTGTTCTTCTTCGTCTCATTGCGTTTATCAGATTAGAATAACTTAATTCACTCAATATATGTGTATGTTTCTTTCTATTATTCATTTGATCAGTGGTAACACAATGGTAATGGCCGCAACTTACGAGGTGTAGGTCGTAGGTTCAAACTCAGTCAGGCGCTTTACTTTGTGTCAATTATTTAATCACCACTACTCTGAAATCGATGAAGAAAAACATCGTAAAGAAACCGGCATGTTCTATTACCAAAAATTCTAAGACATGTGGCCCGCGTGGCGTATTAGGTACGGCAGTGGGAACAATAAAGGCTGATTATGTTATGTTATTAATTTAACAATATTCTTGCACAAGAAACACACAGAGGTAAGCTCTTATTTATTAAAGTTGATAAAGTATGCAAGGCATGCAATAATTAGTTCACAGCATAAAAAGATATACCCAACTAGCTGCGGCAATAATTATGCAAAAGCTAAAATTATTATTTAAAAATAAAAACCACATGTAGCTCAAAAAATTTCACATCTGAGGTGTCTTAAAAATCCTTTTTCACGCGTTTCGAAAAAGCGCATAGTTGAAATTGACGCGCCCCGGCTCTGCCCGCGGCCCGAACCTCGATATAACTCATTCGTGCATAGTTTGTGTTGACGCTCGAAATTCGGAATTTTTGATGTCCGCCGCCGCGCTCCCGTCGCATGCGCAGCATTTT
The DNA here is from genome assembly GCA_963669345.1 of Gortyna flavago. Taxonomy (NCBI): domain Eukaryota; kingdom Metazoa; phylum Arthropoda; class Insecta; order Lepidoptera; family Noctuidae; genus Gortyna; species Gortyna flavago. The sequence goes on from OY770129.1 coordinate 17,889,778, forward strand.
TGACGCTAATTCGTTTAGAAATCACTCGTTTTTCTGCTGAGATTTGGGGGTAGATAATTTTTGTAATAATGTTTTTGGTAAAATTACAAATTAGTGTAGATACAATTGCTTTAATATTTTATTTTTACTGTATGTAGTTAACGATAATTGTGTGAAGACGATTAATTTTATTGCCTCTACAAGTATAGTCTCACTCCAAACATCTGCCAACATCAATCCCTACAAAAAATAACTAAGTACAAAAGGATCATATTCGCACTAGAAACATTAACGCACTTAAGCCATTATTCAATGCGCTCAAGATAAATGGCGCTGACTGAGTCTCATCTACATTTCGAGCCAGTCTCGCATTAAAACTTAGTTTTTACGAGCAATCCGCGGCTTGCTAAGCAAGAGATGCGATCAGGATTGCGATACCGATTTAATGTGCCTCTAATACTAGTGTATATGTAGATGTCACACTATGCACGTCATGCTCAGGTTGAAGAAAATTGTATCTTGAAATAGAATTGTTTTTAACCGATGTACTCGTAAGTGAAGTTAGGTGTTGTTTGGTGATGTATGTTTTAGGTTTTGGCGACTTTGTAAGTCCGAGGCTTTTGTTACCTATAGTCCATATTAATATTATAAATGCTAAAGTAACTCTGTCTGTCTGTATGTTACCTTTTCACGTTTTAACCACTGAACGGATTTCAATAAAATTTGGCAGAGAGATAGGATAGTTTTTATCGACATACCTCGCGGGCGAAGCCGCTGGCGGAAGCTAGGACTTTATATATATTATATACAAAAGCTGTTGGTATACCTTTATAAATAAAAAATGGCTGGTATAGATTTTTGAGTGTTAATTAGGTATGTCAGAAAATTAGGAGCTGAGAAAGGACAGTTAAAATTGCTTTGCGACCGTTCTTAACGTCTATTTCACCGAAATTAGATTAAAAAAACCTTCACAATTTCCCGTTATTTGAATTACAGGATTTTATTAATAAAATTTTTAAACACCTTTAATCAGCAAGAAAAAAAATACGACTTTAATGATTCCGAAATCTTTGGACAAATTGCATTTCTCCTTCCAATCTGAAACATAATTAGTATAAATAACGCGGCAATCTGAAATGAATAGTGAATGTAGCCATTTTATTAAGTACAATTTTAATTTGCCACGCAAAAGGTATCTGTTTGTAATCTTTAAATGTATAACAGTTATACCAACATTATTTAAAACGTCCACTCAGTAGGGTAGCTAAAACTTCTATTTAAAAAAATTGTCTTATTCTGTGCTTCAGAAGCTTTTCTGGTATTTTCGTAGATAAAAAATTAGTATCTTCAATTAATTTTTTGAATTGAAACAGAAGCATCTCTTATGGAAAACCTATAACGTTTCACTTTCGAGGCGAAATACTTGATTTTGATAGCTTAGCTGTTTCAAAATCTGACAGCCCTGAAAATAAATGCGTTTACAGTTTTATTATGAACTTAAGTTTTATTAAACTTAGTATAAAGTTAAGAATTTTAATGCTTACTAATTTGTTAAGTAAACTTTTTACTTCATAACTCGTTTTTGTCTTGGACAAAAGAACGTATTGATATTATCCCGATCTAGTTAAGGCAATCGGGAGTGGCCGAATGGCTATTGTCCTTGTGAAGAATAGGCTATCTTATTACTGTTAATGCGGTACCTTGAATTTAAATTAACCATGTGGTACTGGGTTCAGGATATAAAGCAACCTATCTTGTTAGTCTGCTTCCAATAACCGTATCTTTTTTCCTTCTTTATCTGCATCTCTGGATGCTGTAAAAGTAATTGTGGTTTTAGGTAACGTGCATAGGCAGCAGGCGTTACCAATATTGGGTCCATCAAAGGTGACCTGGGTTAGCGACGGTAAAGCTTGCCGTGCTTGTATGACGTGGTTTCTTTTTTAAATTGCTGCTATTAAAAAATCTTTCATAAAACTAATGTCAAAGTACACCATCCCTTAAACCCACCCATCCTCCCGGTATTAAGTGCAGTAAAACAAACAGTTTTGCTTTGGATAATATTATTACTTAGAACAAGTGTTGTCTTTGTTGAAAGCCTCCCTACGTGTACCTTTAGTCAGGTACTTCGGAACAGGTAAAAAATACTTGACTTTGCTCCCTAAGGATCGGATGGTTGACTTGATTTTGAGGTTCTGCAAAAAATTGTCGACTCAAATAGTAGACAATTTTTTAAATAAATGAATACTTTTTGGGGAATTAGATTATCCTAAAGCAGATTAAGCCCATTTATAAAATTAGTCTATAAATGTTATTCGGTATTCTAACTTTTTATTTCCGTACATGGTTTTAATTGACAAGCGAATAGTATCTAATAAAAATATTCGTTTGAAAAAGCTGCACTTTTATGATCCACTACTTGTTATTTATAATTTAACCAGTGTGGTCAACATTTTGTATTAATAGCATTTTAATATCTTCTGTCTACAGTATAATTACTTCCAGACACGACTTTTAAGAAATATTGCCAATTCATTATTTATTTTTAGTAATGACATAACTAATGCATACTAGAAAATCGATCAGTCATTTTTTATAAACAAAAAGCTTAATTCTGTTTATATCATATAATTATATGGCAGCTATAATGTGCAAATGAAGTTTTGTTATATCAAAATTTATAATCCATAGGCTGGGAACACATGAGTGATTTTTTTATCGTCCGTCTCGGATTTAAAATATATGATTCATTTAATTAATACTAAAGTTTTCAATGATTTTTGTTTGATTTTAAAGAGCTTGTTATAACTTCTCTTTTAAGTAAGTTCCATCATAGACCTCATCTATCGCATTATATCAGGCGTGACCAAAGTCAAGAGCAGACTTATTCAGAAAAAAAAATGTAGGTGTAAAATTCAAACTCATGTTTAATTTTCATTTAGTTTATTACTCATGTCACTATAAATTCAGTAAAACAATATTTTAGTTGGTTATAGGTACTTCTTTTATCTTACTAATATTCCTATTAACTTATCAATATCATAGACTTACTATATTTACTAATTTTGCAACAAGCCTAGCATTATTTTAATGGAGATTAACCAAGACACGTCATTAACCTCTCGTTCACCATTCGTGGTGGTCAATGTCGTTAATGATAATTAAATTCTCCACTAAACCAACCTTCCATATTCCTTTACTATAAAACAACAGTCGTACCTACATTGAAGATAGGATATTAAGCCGGGTTCCTCTTTGCGCATTTCGTATAGTCGTAAAATTGGCGATTCGTGACGCAGTGAGCTCGCTTATATGTACTTTTAATAGCCGACTTTTAGTCGTACGACTTTTTGTCTTGATGAAGACTTTTGTATAGTATTGTATATAATTTATTTATTTATTGCACGACTCATAATACATTTGAGAGTGCTTTACGATCGAATACATTCTTTTGCCTCCTTTCTGCAACTTTTTCTATTGTTATACTCCTGCTAGTACACAGAACCTACTTAATTTATATACCATTATATAGATAATTTAATGGAGATTAAATCTGTACTTTTCAAAATTTTATTTAATACAGTAGAAATAAAAAAGTATCAAAATATATAAAAAAAAAAACTCGTCCATAAAGTGTGAAACCTGAAAACGTTGTAGCTTGCGAAAAAATCAACTAATTGTGTAAAATTTTGTTTAATAGATTCTTGTCACCCATAAGAGGAACCCTATTGAAAATGGCTTTTTTATTCAAATTAGTTTAATTATAATTAATAAAAAACTAACTAATATAATATTTATACCTATGGTTTTTTATACGATCAAATGAGCATTATGAGTCGTGCACTTTCGGATTTTCCAAATTTTTTAAAACTTTTAGCACACAAAGAAGGTGCAAAGGCATTCTCTACCAGTCAACCAAGGGTGGTGAAGAGATAAGATGGCAGGTGCTTTGGTAGAGAGGAACAATGTTAAAAATCTATTAAAATATATCTTAATGAAATAGGTACAGAAATACATGAAAAGGTTATATCGTTATAATACACACACATGCATGGTATCCAACTGCATCCGGTTAGACTGGAAGCCGACCCCAACATAGTTGAGAAAAGGCTATGCATATGATGATGACACATAATACATATTTACTTATAGTATATATATTTACATAGGTATATATAAATTCAAGGGAGAGAGGTGTTGAGATGACTCTACGCTATTTTTAAACAAATCTAAGTTTGTTATTTTTTAGGTATCATTATTTTACTAAGATTGTCTAATTATGTACTGTCGCTACTGTCTGCTAGCTTTTAATGTGTATAATCAGTAACAATCAGTCTATGAGTATTTTTATATGATTTTATTTAAATTTAAGAAAATCTTCATTTTGTCCATGAAGTAGAAATCCTTGATGAGATAAGTCAGAACGATAAAAATCATAATAGGTATTTTGCCACTTTTGTAGAAGCTACCATTGAATTAGTGTGCTCCTATCCTAAATTACCAACATATCAAGATAGCGACGGATTAGGCAACAAGTTTTTTTATGATGTTGATGACAAACGAATTTCTTAATTTTTAATTATACACTGTATTCATATTTAAATGTTTTATCTTTTAATTCTCGTCATTATTTTCCATGCAATTTAATTTTCAACCAATTAGTCAGAAATTAAAATTAATATTTTTAATAATGACTGAAGAATAGAGTTATTAAGGAGTAATAAAACTACGTTAGCCAGTTTTGCATTAATTAAATTGATACCACTGGCTTAGTGACAGAAGTTAAAACAAATGCTATGCGAATTAACACAAAATGTTAATTTTAATTAGCTCTCTGGGTATTTTTATTTTAAAATGTTTAACTTTAAATTAATAAAAAATCTGATTAATGTTCTGTAAAAATATCACATTTAAAATCTTGTGCTGTTTAAAGTAAGCTATAATATAAAACAAAACTAAACTCTAAAAATCAAAACTAATCTTTAAACTAGGACAGACTCGGACTAGTTCTAATAAAATCAGGTTTTATAAATCAACTCAAACCTTATCTGAATACAAGCTTATCTTAAATCCTATCAACACCATTAAAAAAAAACCAGAATAATAAAAACGAAACTACATTGCAAAACCTGGAGGTCTGTCAGCCAGCGCGGATCATTTACACAATAAATTTTCCTCCGAGTGAAGTTAGATATAAAACATATAAATATTCATACTGAATGATTACGAATACTGTCTCGTAAACTAGTCTAGTAAAAACGAAATAATGTCACTTATCGAAAAGGAAACCTGTCTGAACCGCATATGTTATAATTATAGCAAGTATGCATCATTCATGAATTTTCCTTTGGCGGAGCGACGCTGGAAGTACTAATCGATCGATGGTAATAGACGTGGTGAAATGTTGTCATTTGTAAAAATTGTGATAGCTGGCGTATTGCCAGCGTATAATTAACACATTTTCTTTATTCTACTTTTGGTACTTATGTGGAAGACGTGTGTGATAGTCTATTGTGACTAGATTGAATTCTTTCTTATTTTATAAGTGCATACCATAAGCTTTGACAATTTTAATGAGTGTCACTGATAAAGAGCCTATTAGTGTTAGATACCATATCGGGTTAGAAAGTAAATTAAATGTCACATAGACTGGTTGTCCGGTCATCTTCAATTTATGAGTATTATATCACACTTTACTGCTGCTGCATCTATTCCTTATAGAGAAGATCCGTATGTGAAATTTACGTGAATTGTTCGAATAATTATATTATTTATTTTGCAGGTGTGAGTGACAATGTGTGTCCGGTGAGTGATAAGAACGCGCGATGTTGCGCGTGATCACTTGCCTGCTGGTCGCGACCGCGGCTGCGGAGCATGTGCGAGAGTTCACCGTCAGAGAGAACGCACGCGCCTCCACCCTCGTCGGTCACCTCGGAGACGAACTGCCCGACGCAGCCCCGCCATACACCATCGTCCCCGTCCCCGGCAGTGCCGTCAACGACGACCTAAGGATAGACCCCCACACAGGAGAAATCAGGACCCGAGGCCCTCTAGACAGAGAGAACAGAGACCATTACGCTCTAGTCGCCATCCCCGCCAGCGGTGATAACATCCGCGTAGTCGTCAGGGTACTAGACGAAAACGATAATGCTCCCACATTCCCAACCCCAGTCATGAATGTGGAGTTCTCCGAGAACACTCCCAGAGACGTGAAGAGAAAACTAAACCCGGCCAAAGATCAGGATTTAGGACCATTCAACACGCAAAGATACAATATTGTATCTGGGAATACTGATAATGCGTTCAGATTGTCTTCCCATAGGGAAAGAGATGGGGTCCTGTATCTGGACCTACAAATTAATGGCTTCCTCGACAGGGAGACGACTGACCATTATCAGTTAGTTATAGAAGCGTTAGATGGTGGTACCCCACCGCTGAGAGGGACTATGACTGTAAATATTACTATTTTAGACGTTAATGATAATCCTCCTGTGTTTGCTGAAAGTGTATACTCTGCTACTATTCCGGAGAATGCGACCGTAGGCACTCCCGTACTAAAAGTGTCCGCGACCGACTTAGACTCTGGTGAAAACGGTTTGATCGAATACTCGATAAACAGAAGACAGAGTGATAAAGAGAATATGTTCAAAATTGACCCAGAAACTGGTGATATTACTGTAAATAAAGCGTTAGATTTTGAAACTAAGGAATTACATGAACTTGTAGTTGTAGCCAGAGATAAAGGTGCACAACCTTTGGAAACTACAGCCTTTGTGTCGATAAGGGTTACTGATGTTAATGATAACCAGCCTACTATAGACGTTATATTCCTAAGTGATGATGCTACACCAAAAATCTCCGAGTCAGCACAGTTAGATGAATTTGTGGCTAGAATATCAGTGCATGATCCAGACTCTAAAACAGAATACGCGAACGTAAACGTTACGTTAAGCGGTGGAGACGGGCATTTTGATTTGCGGACTCACGACAACATAATTTACTTGGTAGTCGTTGCGTTACCACTGGATCGCGAATCCCGTTCGTCTTACACGTTGAATGTGGTAGCGACTGACAAGGGGTCTCCTCCATTACACGCGTCTAGGATCATCAGTCTGAAAGTGACTGATGTGAATGACAACGCACCAGTTTTCCTTGAATCAGAGTATAAAGCGACTGTGCCGGAAGCGGCGGCTCCAGGTACGCCGGTGGTACAAGTTTCAGCTGCTGACGCTGATGAAGGAGAGAATTCCGAAATTCGTTACTCCTTATTGCCAACTCCTCAATCTGATTGGTTTGCGATTGACGAACGATCAGGGTTAGTGACTACTCGGGCTCGTGTGGATTGTGAGACGAATCCGATGCCGCGTCTGACGGTGGTCGCTCAGGACCGCGGTAACCCTCCAATGTCTTCGACAGCTACGTTAATAGTGACAGTGTTAGATGTGAATGATAATGAGCCGATATTCGACCAGTCCTTCTACAACGTCACCGTGTCGGAGAATGAAGCTGTCGGCAGCTGTATTTTAAAGGTGAGTCTTTTATTAATCACTTTAATCACATGTGTAATTGATTTCCTTAATAAATCTCTGTATGTTTTGCCTTAGGTATTGGTTATGTAGATTCTCCGTCCATAGTTTGTATTCGTTTAGATTCAAGCTGCTACATTGTATCTCTAACATCTACTAGGTCATCATGAAAAGGTATAATTTCATATTAAAACCGTTGAATACTTTATAACTACACTTAATGCACGCCATGCATTGTAATATCATAAAGCAAATGTATGTCATGTGACGTTGAAAGGCGTTCGCCGTCGCTAAAGGCGTAGGCATGTTTAGTTTATGTAGCCTTTTCCTCATTAGAAATATGCAAAGGCAATTACTCCCCATTTATTACAGCGGAGTTACATAAAACATTAACATATTAAAGACTTGCGTTAATAGTGGTGAATCGTCAATACGTTTGAGAATAGCTTCATCTGACTTGTTTTCATCAGCTAATTTCCACTCCTTGTTTTACAGCGTATTCTAATTTAGATTATCTACGGCTTACCATTTTCATTTGAAGTCCACTCTTCAGTAATATACTCTTTACATTATTGCAACTTATCTGTCTAACATTGTAAGACTGCGTTTATGCAAGATGCCAGGCAACATCTGAAAACCTCGCTTTAAAGTGATTCTATGAAAGGATTTCTGTACTTTTCAAATTAGTTCAATGATAATTTATGTATATCGTCCAATTTATCCATACTTATCGATTCAGATCTTATAAGCCCTTTCGTCACATTACTTTTAAATGTTATTATCTGCCAACATTACTATTCGGATTTGCATTATTTCCACGCCACTATGAAGTCAGATTATATGTAAATAAAATATTTTCAATTCAAACGACATTTAGTCGTAAATTAACAGATTGTTATGTTGTGTCATTTTTGACGGTATTATCATAAAGATGTTCTTTTTATTAGTTTCTTTGTAAGTCGTTGCGTTTCTCGTTATTGTTATGTGAAATAAGTGACCTTTTAGCTTTACAAATTATAACGTAGGTATATATTGTAGTCATTAGATTATGATTTATAACGTCAACAAGTTCTATAAAAAATACATTCATATAGGTATAAATGTAAATTTATACACCTAGAAACAATCAGTAATTGGTAATGCTTGAGAAACGTGTCCTACGTAAAGGAAAGTGTGAAAGATACAGTTACAGATAGTTATACTATTTTATACGGGAAATCTGAGATGAACACCAACTTACACGCAGACATGCAATCATTATTAAGTACAACTAACAAACACATTACAATTGTGTAAAATATAACTGACGATACCAAAGATTATGGTATATTAGGGGCCAGTTTCTGGAACGAAAATGATCGCAAAATTAATGTGACAAATTGTCAAGCACGCGTAAACTGTTGAGATTAGCAGTTGATAAGGTTGAGATCCATCATGAGGCCTTAAGCTTTTACTAAAAATATAACAAACTTTAAAAAAAATACAGGAATACCTTATTAAATAGCATCTAACCTGAGAATTGAAACCAGTGACCTAATTCCTGATAAACAAAAGGTCAAGCAACCAATCAAAATGAAATCCTTATAAAGGACACTCGCATACACAAATCCGTAGGTACAGTGAAAGTCCAATTTGCCTTCAATACCAATTTGCCAGAAGTAAACTACGGTACTGGCATTATTCGCTAACAAAATGCCAAAGGTAGCGAGCGACACGGCAGATGATGATTCCATACGAACTCCCATTACCCACCCATATATGCAAAAATGGGACTTAGAGTCATATATTACAGGCTCATAAATAGGCATTTCTGAGGTGAAATTGCCGAGTAATGTGTCGATAAGTTGATAGTTGACTGTACTCGTTTTGAAAGTTTGAGTGGCGGGCAGGATGCAATATGAAATCTGTTTCTGATAGTGATTGTAATAGGTTACGGAAAACGGTAACTATGCTTGCTAAATAACTGGTTACTTTTCCGTTATATAGTTGGTGATATTATAGCAGTTATTTCTGTTGCTTAAGCTGTGTTGTTTAGGAAAAGGTGGCTTTATTTTAGTGACGTCACAGACAAAAATTATTCGCAAGTCCCTAGAGATGTATTCGTAATAGTCGCTCTGCGTTACACCAGAAACTAGTCAGATTTATTAGAACGAGTTCGTCACAAAACCAGTTTTTATAAGCCAAGTAAACCAATACAAAAGGCCAACAAAATGCGAGAGACAAGAAATTATGCTTATCCCGTTAAAGAAAAAATATTACATAACGTATGTTCATTCAAGTTTGTGAGTTTAAAAACAGATTCTTTCATACAACGCACATTTTTCAACGTTAACGTTCCGACGACAGTTTTATATTACGTTTTCTGTGTTAACATGCAGTTTAGCGTCTTAACTGGCCATAAAATTGTAGTATTGCATTATTACTTCTCTAGGTCCGTTGGTATTATGTTACTTTTTAAGTTGTACCGATTTTTGTGTTCGTGTTACGGAATCAATGAGGATTTTTTTATGTTTTTCTGCTGTAAAAGGGCTTGATTCAATAAGGCACTGCCGCAAAACACAAGGTTAGGTTCCACCATCTATAATGAAAAATTTCAAAATGGCGTTATCTTAACAAAATACCGAGGATACTGTCCTCGTTTAAAAATACCTGTCGAAAAAAGCTGAACAATAAACTGGACTGCGCAAACTCCGTACCAATTAGTTACAACGGACAGATCAATTCCGCTTATCTCTGTCGGCCACACCCGCACTTGACGAATTTGTCGAGAAAAAAAAACTCTATTTTCATTAACTCTTATCTTGAAAACTCGGGCCTGGCTCGTAACTTACACGAGTTAATTTCTTTTAATATATTCCACGTATATTTATAAGTGGTTGCACATAAATCTATCGTATGGAGTGATGCCAGTTTGGGCGTGCGGCGAGCGGCATCGCAAATTGCGATCTAAATTGAAAATTAAACAGTCCAGGGCATGCCGGGGGAGCCCGCGGCTCCCGCCAATGAGCGATTCGCAAACTACGCATTCGCACGTGTGCCTATTCCGAAAAAGCGTTTCTATTTTCAAATTTACCGCTACATGAAAAGAGAATTTATATCGAGAAATTGTGATAAACAATAAATACGAGAACTTAGGATTTCTAGTAGTAAAATAAGCAATAACAAAGCAGTAATAAGCGGTAATGACTTACGTGACTTGGTTGGGAAATCTGTTTAAAGTTGTGTACAACTCCAAGGTATTGAAATTAATACATAGGTACTACTACTACCTACCTACCTACCTAGTACTTTACCTACAATTCATGAAGACTGAATGAGAAGGACATTTTTCCATCTCTGCACTGAAAACAACACAATAGAGGTCACTGTAAAAATAAGACTAGGGAAATGTTGAAATTGAAATGCATATTGTACAGTCTATCATTTCAAAATATCAATAAACCGTAAAATATGAACCAACCAAGTAAAATGTCAACATAAATAAAAGCAAACAGAGGCTAAATTAATAGAAACGGCTTCTATTAATCAATATTCAGCCCAATTAAGCATAAAATTAAACAAAACCATAAGGACATTGTGCCATAGACTATAACAATTCAATTCCATATCAGATGTTAGTCTATGAATTCTAAATACCGAATGCACAATTGAATTGTTGCGTTTTTCGTCACCTGCCTCTCGGCGTCACGAACTCACGACTAACTCGATTGTTATTTGGTTATTCACATAAACGTCTATGTGTTTCGCTTTTAATAGAGGTTAAGTGCCGCTAAAAGGCAGACAAATGAACTTTGACTCTAGTTGCCTTTGCTCGATTAAAAAGAAACTACTTTCTCTATTTGTGTTCGGAGATTGAAATTGATCGTTATCTGTATCTGTTAGGATTGCCGCCAATTTTTATAATAAAATAATCGCGATCATTATAGAACCAACCTTAGGTAGGTAGGTGACACCAAATGTTAAAGCTGATAAATTCTCATGTAGGAACAAAATATTTATTTATGTTACGATGTCCTTCACTTTTATATAACCTCAAAACTTAAATGCATCTATAATTATGTCCTTGTTGAAAATACAAGTTTGTCAATAGGTTTAACTACAGGTTATAGACTGATCGGTCTTATTATATTATTAAGTGGCTGTAAATGTACCCAAACATATTCTTTTTTGATCCCTAAATTGTCTAGCCGAAAGGTCAAGCTGTGGGTCAAATAAAATTATTTCTAATAAGTGCTCTGTTGCTTATTATAATAATGATGTACCTTATAATAATGCTGTTTGATCTTTATAACAATATAAAATAACAAAAGATTTATAGTATTTTTATAATGTTCCAATAGCGTAAGAAATAAGATTTTATGCATGCCTTGTTTGTTTCCTTCCAGCTAGTTACTGCAATAAAAATCCCTATAAATAATGCTTCATATCTTAGTTTTTATGAGGCAATCACAGCTGAGAATCATACGTCTTATGCCAAAGAGAAGAATATTAAAACCTATCGAAAGCGTGTCGTCCAACTCCGTTTTATGTCTTACAATCTCTGATTAGAAAAAGTAGTTTGACTCATTCGAAACCTTACAAGCGTTTGAATCACGTATCATTTTTTAAATTAGATTTTATGTGAAATTGATTACAACGCAGGGTTTACCTTATATGTCTGTTATTACATTACTCCCTACATATTTCAGTAGCGGGACTGAGCGAGCCTCCAATAACCTGATAAGACAGGGCGGCCATGTTGGATTCCGGTACGCGTTGCCATGGTTACCGCTTGATTGCGTGCGTAGGTGCATCAGGAGCGTATCGACATTTTTGCCCGGTCCCCTTACTAATGTACTGTTTTAATAAGATTATTAGTATGTAATGTTTGTGAATGTTTTTATGTTTTAATCCTTAAGGTACTGTCGATGGTCTATCTTTAATAAATGCATTTTTATTATTAATCTCTGCCTGTATTGCTTGTTTTTTGATGGACGTAGAGTTATTACATTTTTAATATTCAATTTGATTTCATTTTTATTTTAAAAGCGCAAAATTATTTTTATATCACATTAGTCTTCTATCTACGAAAAGTAGGAAGATACCTATAAACAAGATTTTAATGAAGTTCACCATAAAATTAAAATTACACAAATTATCTAATCTAAGTGCGATTAATTTTATCTGTATTTAGCGTATAATAAAACTAAGTGCCTCTCAATAAATCGGACGGGGGAAACTTAAATAGTTGCTAAACACTCGAGGACAAGTTCTCTTATGGTTCACAGTCACGCTATACCGCTAATTATGTAACAGAATTAATCTATTACCTCAAACTTATAAACGAAAGGCTTGAAGACGAGTTTAGATGTTAATGGCATTGGCAGAACAATTTAATACATTTGAAAAAAAGTTAGGCTGTTTATTCATGCTATTTTTGACAGTTGTGATTGTAAATTGGCGCGAATTTTGACAACTGTTTTCTTTCGTCTTTTTGTTGTAGGCATGTCAAATAACAAGACTATTGCTCATTGTTATTTTTGGAGATTATAAAATATCTGTAAATCAATATCTATTAATTACGGAACATAAAAAATTGTGATTCTGATGATTACAATTTTTTTTACGGATTCCAATAAACGAGAGCCGTGATTGCTGATTTGATGTGAGATATTCCTTTTAAAAGTTTTGGAATTGTTAACTCGATAATGATTGAAATGAACAGTGGGTAATGATGGTAATCACGTAAATAATCATGTAATTTTCTATTTTCTCTCTCGATATCAGCAGCCGTAATGTTGTGATGAGATGCGTCTAAACACGCGAACGAACGCTTCCAAACGTAACGTAATGCGTTGTATAATAACGGTTTTTTAATCATTTTTTGAAAAAACGTTACAAAAAGCGATTTACGTTCCACACGTGATTTACGTTTCGCTAATTGTGAGACGTTTATTGCTTTTTAAACCTAATTTAGAGTATTTTTGATTCTCACGCGATGAATCGTGTAATTATTAAACAGAATCTTATAAATGAAGTTGCGTGTGAAGTTGTTTTATGGTTTCGTTATAAATATGTTTTAATTGATGTAATGCACAATGTATCTCGCTCAAGATATTCGTATTTCATAATTTAATGACACTGGGTGCTCTTGAAAAACTTTATTCAGGTTAATCAAGGTTATATAAATATGATAAGTATATGATTATTTAATCAATAATTAATGTTACCTCCAATTGCCTGAAACACAGGATTACCTAGTTCAGGCACAAATCATGGTGAACTTGACATAGATTTAAGAAAAACTGTATTTAACGTTAGTCCTTATACTTTTGAATACATTTTATTATTATTTCTTTATTTCACTATATACACATATAAATTATATTTTTAAATATTATGATATAAAGATATAAAAACATTTAAAAATATAAAAAATAGTAGCCCACCGGTATCGGGAACAAGGTCCAAGCTACCGGCGGTCAGGGCTCCAGAGAGAGGAACCTCCTAACGATGCGAGCCGTGTCCAGAAGTACCGCTCTCTGAATCAAGCCCTTGATCCAGCTGCCCAACGAGAGCCTCCTTAGGTGTTGGTCGAGGCTCTTGGCTATTAATCCATTGGCTGTTACGACTATCGGCACAATGATTGCTGAGTCAACATCCCACATGTCGACAACCTCGCGAGCCAAGTCAAGATACTTGATTTGTTTATCTTTCTCGGCTTTCACGAGGTTCTCATCATGCGGGACGGTTATGTCAACAATCATTGCGCGCCGCTCTGATCGATCCACCACCACTATATCAGGCTTATTGGCAACAATAGTCCTGTCAGTGATGATGGATCGATCCCAGTACAATGTGATATTACCATTTTCGAGAACTGGGTCGGGCACATACCTGTAGTACGGCACCTCCGATTCCACAAGGTTGTATTTCAAAGCAAGCTGCTGATGGATTATCCTGGCTACAAGGTTGTGTCTATGCAAGTACTCTCCGTTAGCTAGACGAGAACACCCGGAGATAATATGCCTAATTGATTCCCCCGGCCGGTGGCATGCCCGACAAATGTCAACCGTGCCGTCTTTCACAATATATCTCCGGTAGTTGTTCGTCATCATAACTTCGTCCATAATTGCACAGACAAAACCTTCGGTTTCTCCAAAGAGGTCACCGAAACGTAGCCAGGCTACGGACGCTAACAAATCTACATCGGGTCCATGTAGGGCCCGGAAAAAGCGTCCGTGAAGCTCCTTACTTTGCCATACCTCCATGCGATCATTAGTGTCAAGCACTACTGGTTTGCGCCAGTTCTCTTTACCTAAGGAGAGCGGGGTGAGGCCCTTGTCCACAGCGACTACATCCCGATGCATCCCCACGTCGGCTTCTAAGAAATATTCCCTGAGACTGCATATCTCGCGATTGTGGAGAGTCTTAGCGTTTAAAAAGCCTCGACCTCCACACTTTCGCGGGATATACAGCCTCATTACCGATGACCGTGGGTGATGCATTCGATTTGCGGTCAGCAGTGTACGGACCTTCCTATCCAGGGCGTCGAGTTCAGTCTGAGTCCATTTGAGTATGCCAAAAGAGTACATCAAAACCGGCATGACCCAACCGTTGAAGGCGCGCACCTTGTTTCCGCCTGAAAGAAGACTATTAAATACTTTTTTCAGGCGGCCAAAAAAGCGCTCCTTCAACAATTGCTTCATGTCAGTAACATTGATGCCCAACGCTTCCGACATACCCAAATATTTATAGGTTTCAGATGCGGAGCGGGCTCTCAGGTTTGTGGAATCCGAGAGTTGGGTTCCCACGGATTCCACAATCTCACCTCGCTTTACATGCATGACCGCACATTTGTCCACACCAAATTCCATTCTGATGGCGTTACTGAAAGTTTCAGTGATTTTCAGTAACTCCATCAGTTGCAAATTGTTGGGGGCAAAGAGTTTCAGGTCATCCATGTAAAGAAGGTGAGATATAACCTGACCACCTCTCCTCAACCGATAGCCTAGACCTGAATCCTCCAGCAGTGTACTTAGAGGATTCAAGGCTAAGCAGAACCAAAGCGGACTCAAACTGTCGCCCTGGAATATGCCTCGCTCGATCCTTATCGGTTCGCTATTCCTCTGGATATTTCGACATCCTGGATAGCGAAGGACCGTACTCCATTGTCCCATACACGACATCAGGAAGGTGCGCAGAGTTGTATCTACTTTATACAACTCCAGCACCCTCATGAGCCATGTATGTGGCACCGAGTCATAGGCCTTCTTATAATCTATCCAACATGTCGACAGATCCTTTCGGGAACAACGAACTTGTTGGCTAATGGCCATATCAATGAGGAGCAACTCCTTAGTACCCCGGGACCCGTTCTTACATCCATTTTGAGAGACAGACATGATGGAGTTGGTGTCTATATGTTTGTTAATTTTAGCTCTCAAAATGGATGTCAGAACCTTATAGATCGTCGGAAGACAAGTGATCGGTCTATAATTTTTGGGATCCGCGGTACTACCTGATTTATGGAGCAGGTGGGTTATTCCTGTCGTTAGGAACTGGGGCAACGACCCTGACTCTAAGGCTGACTGGAACTGGGATGCCAAGCGGGCGTGCGACCCTTTTAACCATTTTATCCAAAAGTTGTGCAGCCCATCCGGCCCTGGAGATTTCCAGTTAGGCAACGGACGGACTGCATTAGCAACATCTTGGGGGCTGATGATAAGTGCCCCCATTTCTGGTATTAGATCGCACGCTCCCTCAATCTTCCTAGTCCAGTCACCTTCGGTGTGACTGACAGGCACCGACCAGATGTTTCGCCAGAATGAACACATGGCGTCATCATCCGGCAGGCGCGTGTCAGTCACACTTTGGTCCGGTCGCTCCCAAGCTCTATAAACCCACCTTTCATCACTCTGGAATGTGCGATTCTGAGTGTACCGCTCCACTCTCCGCCTGTACCGACGAATGCGGTTTGCCCATGCATAGATCTTCTGCTTCAGGAAGTCAATACGCTCTGTGACGTGCGACAAATAATCTCGAGGACTAATACCAGTCCCCGAAAACGCCCGCCTCACAAAGCGCATAACTCTAGGGCGAGTATTGCCCTCCCTGAAGCAGATTAGCTTGCCGATGAGTGCTCTAGCCTCACCGATACGACACTCAATCCTGCACTGCCAAGCTGGTACAGCTGGTTTTGGTCGTGGGGCTCTGTCACTGTTGGAAAATTTGACATGAGCCACACGACATGCCGCTACAGCTGCACAGTACAAAATTGAATGGGTATCGGTAAGGTCTTTGCTGTTGTTAAAACAATTTGACAGCTGTGAGTCTAGAGCACACACCAGCGCCTTGTTTTTCTTGTGCATGGGCAAACGAGGTAAACGTGGTCTAAGTCCAGGCGGAATAGAGCGGTACTCACGGAAGGCATCCTCCAAGGCGCTCCTCAATCTTGTATTGCACTGGGAGCTCACGGATATAGCATCGTCATCGTCCTCTACGTCAACACGGTCGGGTCGCGGTGAAACCCTGGGCAAATCTTGCAGTTGTACCGCGACCAATGACGAAGCAGGCGTAACATGGCTATTCCGTGATTCGAGGCGTAGTCGATCAAGTACGACGTTATCCAGCATATGGTTACGCTGGATGACCCGCACCTGATCCGATAGTCGTTGCGCTGACACGTTGACAGCCGGCTCAAGCACCTGAAACAGAGAGAGCATCCGACCGCGGTACGCAGTCAAGTTACTTCCCCCCTCTGTAGCCCCAAAGTATGCGCGCATGACATTTTCATTGACAGTTTGTGTCCATCTCATGCGCTGCACACTTCCACCGGGAGCGGGGACCCTATCAGAGACCGGTGGGCCTCGGAGTCCTAAGCTGGCCGGTGGTCGGCCTCTTCCGCGCCGACGTACTGGTGGTGGTGTCGTCGGCGGCGAAAAGTATTCGTCGCTCGAGCTCGACGCAACTGCAGCGGCCGGTGTCACTGGACTCACATCTGGAGCAGGTTCCGGCAACTGCGAGGCGGAGCTGAGCGACGAACCCGAAGATGTTGGGTGTGTGGGGTTATGTAATTGTCGTGCCCGACTTCGTGTTAGCATCTTGAGGAAATCTCATTTATGTCATAATAATACGTAACTGTTTTGGTACAAATAAACATTTTTCATTTTTCTTTTTCATTTTCATGTATAATTGGTCTTCAAAAATTATAGAACACATATCAAAACATTGGTTTATGCTGAAAAATACTATAAATTAAACGGAGTAAAATTTTTGCTATCGTCAACATGACAGTCGGGCCACCTTATTATTATTATTATTATTATTATATAGACTAAAGTTATTTTTTTTTAATCTAATCGAGCTCTCCAAGACCTACTACACAAAAAATCTAGTACAGCACACACACTATTATATGATAACTTATTTAACTAATCGTACAATCATGAAAACCAAAATATTAGAAAAAAATATTCAATTTCTCGATCGGCGCTTTTGTTTTTTTAATCGTATGCACATTAAATGACGCCAAGAAAAATAATAACCAACGTTGCGTGTGGCCAGTTCGCGGATAAGGTTATTTCAAATGCAGAAGCATGTACAACCAACTATTTGAGTGTTTATAGCAGTAAGAATCCGATAATTAAAATTGTTTTTTTATTAAAGGCAATCTTTGGATTCAAGGGATTGGCTTTAGTGCCGGCGAGCAGAGAGATTCCACTTTTGGAGCGGTGTGGCATTCAACGCTACATATAAAATAAAACTACTGGGTTATACTGTATATTATCTTTGTAAGCTTATATTATTAACAGACCATTTATGAATACGCGATATGCAGTCCTATAACTATTATCTCCAGTTAAATTATCGTAAAATCATTTTCTTGTATCGCCGCTCGCATTACGACCCAGGCTTTACATCGTAAAATCATACATTAAACCGTTCTCGATGTCTCCCGTCGATCTTAATGAAAATACCATTTAAATGCTCTTTAAATTATGTGGAAAAATGTAATTGAGAACGCAATATGTGGTCGAGATGCTTTTAAGGCACCATTTAGGATTCTGATCCATTCCGATCCTTTAATGGACGATTCCTAAGAACCATTAATTTCCAAAAGAAACTGTAGAAAAATGTGTGATTTTACACTCGTACTGTGAAATGGGATGGCGACAGTTTACTCCCTATGTAGATTTAGAAATCAAATCATGAGTAGACTTCAGCCAGTAACTTTATGGACTTTGCAATGAATAACAGGCTTTCAAGTAATGGAAAAGGGGAAAAGGTATCCATACTAATATTATAAATGCAAAAGTGTGTCTATCTGTCTGTCTGTTACCTCTTCACGCTTAAACCGCTGAACCGATTTAGATGAAATTTGGTATACAGATAGTTTGAACAGGCACAATGGTCTATTGAAGGACTAAGTGCGCATACCAAACCCATAACATAGAGATAGTTTGAGTCCCGGGAAAGGACATAGGATAGTTTTTATCCCGATATACCCACGGGATCGAACCGTATGCGGTTGAAACCGCGGGACGCTGCTTGTATTCTATATTACGCTTCTTCCTTCTGCTATAAAACCAGCATGCAATTACTTTAAAACACTTAACATGATTACAATTACCTGGTATAGGCTATCAATACTTAGTATCCCCTAATATCTGATCAGTGTTTACTGTTTTTATCAATTGATGTTTTATGACTACGTAATAAAGTCTAAAGTGTAAGTATACTTTAATGTGTAATGTATAGAGGCCAGCACATCAAGCTACCCCAATCTGTCAAATTTTCCCAATTGAATATGAACGTTATTCCTTTGCTATAAAGTTGAAAATCTATCAAAGAAATTTGACAGATTGGGGTAGTTTGATGTGCTGGCCTCTGTACATTAAAGCTCTGTTTTATTCAGATACTAGATTCCTTATTAGCCATAATAACTAAAGCAACAAAATAAAACTCAAGAATCGTTTTATGATAGTCGCCATCTTTGCTGTGTCGAGACTTTTTATTTGATAATAAGAACTGAATAAAATATACTATTAAATTCTTACTTATTTCTCTGTTATAATATTATGGAATTAGTTTAAATTCGTTGACTTGAAGGAAGGAATATTTAACGTACGTAACGAAAAAAACGGAATAATAAAAGTTATAACGTTATTGTAATTTAACGATATAACTTATAACTATACGAGTATTTATGACAAAATTACTTGGATACCGCTCAGCGTACACAGGACTCCATTATCTTTAAAAAAAAATGTATAAATTATCGACTCCACACAATGTTTTCAACTTGTCAATTCCGCACGATGTAATTATTTCTGACCTTTTATTAAATGCGGGTTTTCATTATCACTACTTGTTATTAATAGTGTAATAATAATCAGGGGACAAAATATTGATTGTATACGAGTGGGCATTTTACTTATCTGCCTGCCTGCTTAAATTGATTATACCAGATGGAACTTCAATTGGTTTCTCGGTAAATTGAGAAACTTCAAGAAAAACATTGGCGCCAAATATTTCATACAGATTAAAACATTCCGAGGCAAAGATTTTCTCTTTCTGCCTATTATGTCAGTCACGTCAATGTTCATTTTCTATCGCGTTCGTCACTGATTGCAAGATTGTCAACCTCCACACGAAAGATACTTTGTAGTAATTAAACGCAATTCCATCTCAATGAATATTCAACGCTTTATTGATGTTAATAAAAGGATTTTCTACTTTTTTTTATAAAACATCCAAGCCCTGACCGTCGTTGATCGATCGCGCGTGGATTGACTCATTAATTTACTTAGTATCTTATATTTTCTGATACAGCTTTCAGTTTTTGTATTAAAGGAGTATCAATAGCGAGATTATCATTCTAGATTATAAAGATAGTGAATCAAAATTAATTAAGATATTTCTTGCTATTACTTTTCGGAAATCAACGATTTGATTGAACATTTAAGTCTCTTTTGAGTCTTTAAATAATATTGTGTTTTGTAAAACATACGATTACTTACATTAAAGTTGGCTGAATGTTGTCGCTTGCCAGTGCATACTTGTTTATAAAAAAAATCAAGTTCTCGATTTAAAATTCAAAATCTTGCTATTCCAGCGATCACGACCTATCGTTGTTTATTTACGGTGCATTTTAAATAAAACCGTAACGTATTTATTTTAGAGTAGATTTTCGTTTAATTTATAATTTTATTTATGTGTGTGTTTAAGTATATAATAATGGAGGTGCTATAGGCGATGGGAAAGTAACCTGTCACTGCTTCGGTTGTTACGATCATTTAAAGTCAACTTACTTTAGTTTAGTTAACACCGAACCTCCCAATATATCTTGATATTTAATAGTGGCTCTGCTAGATAAGGGTACCTTCAACAGTTTGTCAGATTTAGTAGGTAATTAGGTAGCTGTAAATTCTCATAAAGGTCCTAGTTTTGCAGTCTGTCACAAGGAATATATTTACTCTAGGGAGGTCTGTCAACGACAACAGGTACCTACAGGATAGGTACTCAAAACATCGCTTCCTGAACATCACGTCTGGAAATCCTAATTAGGTATTGATTACTGCTTGCCGTAAGAATGTAAATCATATTTAACCTTAAACATGTCCGTGTTCTAACGGAAATTTAACAGAATGTGTCTTGCAAAATATGGCCATGATTATTGTGTTTTCTATATAAATAAAATGTAGAATAGAATACTGCTCACATTTCAAATAAATAATCCCAATATCCGACACAGCAACACAGCTGCACCATCGATATCGCACATCCCTAAACCGATAACCTGCATTATCGATACTTTTATCGATATATCTCAAAGTTAAGCATCACCAAGTTCCATACATGTTATTTCCACGCATGTCCGGTGTGTTTAAACATCGTCCAATACCGTACAGCAAAAAGATTGTCTTACGAGGTACATTCCCACAGTACTGAGGAGGTTTTTTACTGACACCGCCTAGGGCTGTGAGAATAGCTATTCAATTTACTTAATTGAGTAACGGAGACCTTATAGTGCAGTACCGTTTCAAACAATATCGCGAATAGCAGCAATTACATGAAATCTACTCAAAAATCTAAAGTACTGGTAAAGAAAAGAGGTATATAATTTATTAAAAAAATATTTATTAAAAAAATACGTTTATTGGTCCCAAGGTATTCAAAAATAATTACAGGCCACATTACCAAACTAATCTTTTAGAGACATTCTTAACATAGATGGAATCAATTGATCGAATTAACGGCTGATTGGATAATGAAATGGAGTTCGGAGCTCTTAGAAAGACTAACAATTGAGTATTTCTAAGAGGCTATAAATCGATGGATATGTATCTACTTGATTGAATCGAATTCTATCAGAAAGCTCGTTTTTGCATTTACTATACAGATAAAGAGTGGTTTATTACCCATAATGTGCTTGATAGAAATAGGCCTGCAATGTGGGGCAAACTTTATCTTCAGGAGCAACATGTAATCGTGAAACTCATGTTTAAAATTGATAGCGGCCATTATAATTATTAGATCGTCATCATTATTTATAAAAGGCTATCATTCTTACTAAAATTATTGCTGTAAATATAAAATAAACTCGGTTAAATCTAGATGTCTCCTAAATTGTCATCAACACTATCATAAAAATATACATTTAGGCAATAGTATTAAATTACGACATTAGCAAATTTCAAATTGTGACACGTTATTATGGATTTGGGTTGATTGATTGAAACATTTCTAGTGCTTACAATTTTTTTTTTGCGAAACTAACTACCTAGAGTTCTGCTATTTAAATGCTGAATTAATGCATAAAATAATATTTCTATCAAAATATAATACAATATAAATACACACATCAAAAGTGTCTAGGGATCAACATATATTTTTGCAATAACTTTTCTCCTGATTGATATTAATTAAAATTTTCTTTAAGGATTCATCAAATAAAGTGTTTTCGTTTGTCACAGTAACGATAAACCAAGTCACCTTTGCATTAATAAAGAAATTTGCCATTTTCCTAATAAAGGGATTTTTGACATTTGAACCACTAACACAAAAGTTCGAAAAAAAGACTGAAATAACAGTTTTCTTTAAAATTTTATTGGGTAACTTAAACAATTAATAATCCGTGTTTCTACCGCGAACACTAACAACACAAGAACATCGGTTTGGCATACTCAAAATGAGTTCATCCAAATCACGCTGTGGAATGGCCGCCCATGTTCGTTGCAACAACAAAAAAAGGTCTTCTTGCGACTGGATACCCTCCATATTCGGCAGAGCTCTTCTCTGTAGCATATCCCATGCATGCTCAATCGGGTTCAAGTCTGGCGACTGAGCAGGCCAGGGCAGGACATTGATGTTAGCTGCGGCGAGAGTCTGTCTTACAACTCTTGCGGTGTGCGGTCGTGCATTATCATGCATTAACTGAAATAAGGGACCGATTTGCACTTGTAGAGGAACGATGACGTCTGACAATCGTCTCAGCATAAATTTGAGCGTTGAGGTTGCCTCTGATCCAAATCAACTCAGTTCTTCCGCCGATCCAAATACCCGCCCATACCATGATGGTTCCACCACTATAAGGATGGACTTCCTGGCAGGATTTTAATCGCTGTTGGCGTCCAGGGGTTCTCCAGTGTCGTATACGTCTTGTATCCGGTCTCATACCAAAACGAGACTCATCAGAAAAGCACACGAAACGCCATTGTTCTTCTGCCCAATTTCTGTGTTCAAGAGCCCATTGATATCGAATCCTACGATTGTGCATTGCTATAGGTGGTACCCGTAGCGGTCTTCGGGAATGAAGGTTCACTTCATGCAAGCGGTTTCTGACTGTTTGGTCGCTAATTAAGTTCCCTGAAGAGTGATGAAGCCTCACGGCTAACATCATGGCGGTTATTGTTGGAGCTCTTCGAGTTAAGATTTGAATGTATCGGTCTTGTCTCCGTGTGGTGCAGCGATACCGTCCTCCATGGCGCTCAGCCACGGTACCAGTGCTTCGGTAACGTGTCCAAAGTCGACTGATAACACTCTGACTTGTATTCAGAGCTAAAGCCACAGTACGTTGCCGGGAACCAGCTTCTATCATTCCCACGGCTCTGAGCATTTCTTCCCTGCTTAAATGACGTCGCCGCTCCATAATAACGTTGGTTTTAATCAGTAGTAGGGAAACAGTAGCACTAATAATGTCTTCTTTTTTTTTTTTTTTTTTTTTTAAATGGCATCTCGCAGTTCATCCTTTATGAGGATGGCTACTGCTTAACCGGACTTTCCTGTGGATGCCTCGAATTAAGGCCTCCAGCCAGGGCATACAATAACTTAAAAACTAAGCGACAGCGCTAAGGGTAACCCCCTGCGGGGTTCGGACCTCGGCTCAGGGCGTCGCTGGAAGAGGACAGCAA
This sequence comes from Gortyna flavago, assembly GCA_963669345.1. Taxonomy (NCBI): domain Eukaryota; kingdom Metazoa; phylum Arthropoda; class Insecta; order Lepidoptera; family Noctuidae; genus Gortyna; species Gortyna flavago. The sequence continues at coordinate 17,913,674 of OY770129.1, forward strand.
GGGACAGGCTGGATCGGTATTATTATTGGTGTTTAGGGGCGAATTTAAAACTACAGGCTCAGCTGCGCGGGCTGGCTCGAGCAAGGGTCGGGGGGGGAATAATGTCTTCAATGCGTTGTATGTTTTTATAGGGAAAATATTGACAGCTGATTTTCATCTTTTACTCGAATTTGATTCACAGTTCCTGATTCAAATTATGAAATGCACCAAAAAGGATCCATATAAATTTATAAAATCATAAATTTATTACAAAGCCACATCTCAATCTCAAGAAATCCGCATAAAAATGCTTGATCCCTAGACACTTTTGATGTGTGTACAACAATTATAAAAAAATTGCATCCATTACGAATCTTCTAACATTCTAAACGTGATCAGAAGGTTAATTCTCGTAATAGAACGTTCAAAATCTAGTCGCAGTCTCATCTCGGCGACTAACAAATGTCAAAAACTTGTCAAAAGTGTAGGGAAATTAGAGGTATTTTTGACAGATTGAGACTGTGATTAGACTGTGAACGTTCTTAAAATTACGAGAATTGCTCCTCTGGTGATGTTACACAATGCGGTAATATATTAGCCAGTAGTATAAACAGATATTGCCCGGTAGCTTCAATTGAACAATAAAATGATGGTGCATCCCTATAAATCCCGAGTCCCAACACATCATTTACTCGACTTCGCACGTGGCGGGCCGTGTCCAATGTTGTCAGCGTCTGCGCAGGGCGGGAAAGTCGGCGGCCATTTTGAAAAAAGTCGTTCGACTAGTGTCTAGTCGGCCGGTCGTATGTGGAGCGTACCTTTTTATATTTTTTAATTGCGTTCCGATTCTGATAGATTTATGTTTTATTGCATATTTTTTATTGAGGAAAAAAATGATTTATTTTATTTCTTAGCTGGGTATAACTATTAGGGATTGATGCATTTTCCTGTTCACAGGAGATTTAATGTGGTTTAGAAATTGTGGAACAGCTGTTTATGGGATTGATCAGATATTTATGTATGAGGAGAAGTTGTAAAAAACCGGAGCGAAACATTATTGAACGCTTCCAAATTAGAAGGTCTTTAATTTAGTTTTATTTCATAGCTAAAGAATTTAGTAAGAAAAAACTCGAGCGTTAAAATAAGTAACTCCAACTAAAGGGACTGACTCCATTTACATAGCAACTATAAAATTCATCCAGTTTTATGAAACTAGTATTCCCGTTAAATTCCAAAGCGCATTTTATTTCTATAAATTGAAAACAAATAAAAAGGCTGACCATATTGTCCGTCTGTCATCGGTCGCGTTTAGTGATGTGGTCGAATGAAGTATCGATTTATTAAAAAAATATTACGCGACATCGATCGACGGGGCGCCCGATCACTCGATTACCCACTGCTCGAGGGCTGTAAGGTAGCTCGGCTTGTGGCGCGATGAGCGAGTTTTTAATATTTTTATTTTGAAACTGTAACGATGAGGTCTTTTGTAGAAAAGGGCAATTAGAGTAGAGTGTAAACAAAAAGCGAGCTACGAGCATTTTGGCTGATTGCAATGTATTACGCTTATTTGACAGCAATAAATATCAATTTTATTACCAATCCTAATGATATAAAACGATACTGCATGTTACAGTCAAATAGATCACGAAATAGATAAAACCCATAAAATAGAAAACATTATTACTGGAAATGATTAATTAGTCTATTCGAGCGTACCTATTCATAAAGTGGGTTGAGTCACTCGATACAAAACGGCCGATTGTTGGTAAAATAATATATTAATTCAATGGATACTGATCAACATAGCCATTGTACAAATATGTACACAGGTCACTCCCACCCGCTTCGCTTCTCACAGTAGCAAGCAACCCATTTATTTCGACTTCATGTATTTGTAAACGATCCTAAAAAGTTCCTTTTCGAGTTCGATTCGTAATAATCGACCTTTTTTCAAACAATCGTTACGTTATAACAGCTAACATTTGAAGGCATAAGAATTTAAACTAATTCCAAAATTCGATTCAATTCGCGGACTTTTTATTCCATTATGAATCGTTAGGAAGATATCGATATGATTTTATCGATAGCGTGAATAAAATTTAACACTCGAAACGTGAAACATTATGATAGTTAATTGTTTTTCGGCGGCTGATTAGTTTATTAGAGAAAGGAAGAGGCAAGGCAGCTTAAAATGAATCTGGCAAAACCTCAGTAGGTACACTAAATATCATCAGCCTATACAGCAGTCCACTGCTGGACATAGACCTCTCCGTTTCGTTCGATTCTCTGCAAATTTCATTCATCTGCTACCAGCCACTCTGCGAAGATCGTCGTCGCTCCACCGAGCCTAAGTAAGGATCAAACACCAAACATAATTTATTCACAAATATCACAATTCACTTTTCTGTCTACTCTTTCGAGCACCATCATGAATATAATCCAATGTTTTAAAAACTTTATAGGCGAATGGCCGCGCCGTACATTAATGTATCTCGTTTGCGTATAATTATAGCATAAGAGTTGAATATGGCATGCTAATTGCTTTTAAATTTCGTTGCGACTCCATCGAAACATAAAATGAGTGTTTACGGCAAATGGTTTTAAAAATATACAGGTAAACTTGGATGAAATCGGTTAAGGTGCGCATTTTTTGGTAAATAATATTGTTTTAATGTAAAAATTACAATTTAAATTTTAATTTTGAAATGTTATCATCATCATTTTAAGTTCCTTCAATGATATTACTACTCTCTTTATGACAGATGGCCTCTTTGAAAAATCTATTTAGCCTTTTCTATTCTACCAGTACCTAGAGAGGATCTCAAAAGAAGACATTGCGGGAATCGACGGAAAGGGAAGTCATAGGAATCACCCTTTGTTTTTTTGGGTTGGGAAATTAGCAAATAACTTCTCCCGCTCTGGGTGGAGCGGGAGGGCGTGTCAGACTTTTACTGACTAAAACCCACACGTGTTCCTTCAGTAGCCTGTGCCAGGGGCCACGGTATCTCTTTCGAAGAACCCGCGACCCTGGCAGGCATCGGCCCTAGCGGACCCCGTCAGTGCTGACATCTTTTTGAGGCATAGGAGTCACCAAGTAAAGTCTGAACATTTAAATATCTCCTTTATTCCTTTTGGGTCCAAAATGAAAATCAGCGATATAATTACAATCGTCACTGCAATTTCACCGTACTATATTTCAATCGATTTGTTCCACATTTTTTGTTGGTCACCAAAATAGATCGGGTGATCGCGAATCGTCAATTCGTCACCAAAGTCAACGGTTATTATCTAAACAAGATTAAGTCTCAATTATGAACTGTTTTGTACCGAATAATCGATTAAAATGTTTGTGGCACCGTTTTTTTCTGGACCCACTCTAATATTACCTACATAATATTACCAGGGGCTTCCGATTTAAATAACTATTTCCAAGTTGGGCCTGTGGACCTGGATCTAAGTCAGATATGGATGTGTTAAGAATAGCATAACCTCTCCAACTTAACGGGGCTAGATTTAAACCCAACCTTTTACCAGTCGACACCTTATCCTTTAAACCATTGTCAGTCATTGTATACCGATTTTGAATCGATTTGAAATATCGATAAGAAGACTTTGTGCCGCCGAACGAAAACGTTCATTGCTGGTTTTTAATTGAGGTGGAATCATTCGATTTACATATCGAGAATCGATATGTTAAGTAGTAAGAAGGTTACGATTTAAAAAAAAGTTTAAGTTGCTTTTCGAATGATTGTAACGTTGGTGAGGACACTTGCATATATGTATTCATTATTCTCATGAAAATAGCCATGAAATGAACGGAGCTTTTATGTCAGGAATTTTAGTGGTTACAAAAAAATCCTGATCGGGTCCAGGTGCAGGATATTTATATGAAAATTAAAGTAAGTTTGCGGATTTATCTTAATCATTAATCTTGCAGTATTTGGTACGTTGGAATGATTGTTGTTTGTCTCTCGACACAGCAGGTGTAAAATCGAAAAGGTTGAGCAATGTACTATCGCGGACATTCCCGCCTGACCACCACTAAGTTCACTTTTGCTTACACTAAAAAAATAGAAGTGCTCTCTAGTAAGCCCGCCAAGGTTAAATAGTTCGTTCGTAAAATTCACATAAGGAGTACACTTGATGCGTCACTAAGCTGCGCAGTGCAGGTTGCAACTAATTGCGTAATCGCTTTCCTAATAGCTTTCGTAAAATTTTAAGGGGGCGTGGCTTGGCTCCGCCGCCGCAGGACTTAGAAACACGAAGCGAAAACATTTTTAAGTGATCAGGCGGAAATAGCCGCGATGGTACATTGCCATCACTTTAAGAAAATTTGATACTGACCATTCCACGAGTACTTTGACGCCTAAGTATCCTTTCGTTTTTGTATTCATTGGTATAATTAGTAACTTAGTCATTAATTTTGTACCTAATGTAAATAGTTAGATATCCAATACACACAATAAAGAAAATACTACCCATTCTTCGGCAAAATCTCTCTTCACCCTAGCTTGCTGCAAGACGTAATCGAAATAAAATAATAAACCTACATACAGAACCCGTCCCATCTCGATAATTTTACATACACGATCGACCCGAATACCAATCGCCAGGACAATTTATTTAAACAATGCCATGTAAAAGGTTTTATAGTTAAATAATAAGTACATTACACTGGCGCGCCGCTGCGTATTCAAATTATATGATACTCTGGTCCTTTGTGCTGGACCAGGGGCCAGATGAATATCGGCATCGGTAGGTACAGTTACAGTTTTAAGGTCCAGACGCAAATAAACGGCTTTTGATATCGTTCGAAGACGTTTTAAAGCGTCGATCTTCTTTTGAATGATGTTTCATTGCCAATGTGTCAGCGGATTTTTGGTGGAGTTTTACTTCGATGAAATGCTTGTGGTAATATCATTTATTTAAGAGCCAGCGCGCACTAGCGACTTTTTGTTGATCGATAGTTTGATCGTTCAGGTAATCAGTATGGAGCTATATTGAAGTGCACGCATTTGGCGATTAAAAATCGTTGACAGCTAAGTACTAATTCCCGAACGATCAAACCATCGGTCAACAAAAAGTCGCTAGTGCGCGCTGGCTTTAAACGTTCAGATTCATTGCGTGTAAAGTGACTATACCTATTAGACCGTCTTCAAATCTCTTAGATCAATTCATATTACGCAATTCATCTGTTTGACAGTTACCCACCCATATATCACTGAAGGGTTAGGCAGAGGTGTACCTATAGCATTTTACGAATCTCCATACAAAACTGTCATACAAATGAAATTGCGTGATATGAATTGTTTTATGATTCTGCCTAAGTGGCCTTTTTAGGCCCCCTGAATACAACATTAATAATGGTTTGTTCAGAATGTTATTTTCCAATATCTTTGTAATGCTTATTATATGCAAAAGTTTCTCAATAATATTCCTTTCTGTGAACGTGTGTCATGTTTAGTACCAATATTATAGTATAATTCCTACTATTAAAGTTCCACCACAGCTTTTAAACTCAACATGTATCGCAATTCTCGACACAATTGTCGACCTCATTCAATGCCAAGTGATACTAAGTATAACAATGTAACTCCAAAGAATGAAATGCTCACCAATGATAGGTTACCGGCCAGCTTACCCACTAGTGCCAATAACCACTTTGTATAATCCCTACTTACAGGATAACCAGCTGACACGGTATTTTACTTAATACTCATCAGATTATTTTTACCTCCGCAAATACTTAATTTATTCATTGGCATCCTTTCATACGAAATCACATTGCCATTTAAGTGCAAAGGACAAAGATTAAAATGTAGATCGGAGATATTTTCGGTTCATGCCTACGCGAGGATGCCTCGTAATTAATTCATGGCACGATGACGATTGGGTATCGGAGTCGTAAAATTAATTCTGTGCTGATGTGAACTCAGTCAGGATCGTCAATTTATATGGTCCATCGTTACCTACCAGTAAGTAGGTTGCAATTGCTTAGATACTGATATTTAAAGCTATATTAAAGCATCCTCTTTTAACAAACATTGTTGCAATTTTTTTGCCATTGCTTTTGTAGTTTATTACCTGCTCTGGACGGTTTCGAAAACACAATGTGACAGAACTAAGGTGCAGTGGTTCTGGAATGGCCATTATTTACTTTCTTACAGATTTTGACAAAGGGATAGTGGTTCTGTTTGAATTTATTTAGGAATACTTAGCTTTGGCAGCTTTAACTTTGTTGAGTTTCGGTTATTAAAGTCAGATTGAATACCTGCGAATATGACGTTTATTTTATCATCTGCGGCTCGAAATTGACGTGTTATTTCAGCAGCCAATTACATTTTGACATTCTCATGCGTGCATCAAAACATGTATTTATCAACTCCTTATTAATTCAAAATAACTAAACACAAGGAGAACTGTTAATTCAGAAACTGAAGAAATTTCGTCGAAACTCATTTCTTGGACGTCTTCTTATAATAAAAGTCTTGGTGATGCGCGGGAGTCAGGGGGGTAGGAGCGGGAAGTGCGGGGCCTGGCCGGTCGGAAATTATAGGGCTGTCTGCGTTCGCCGGCTCGTAATGATGGATGGAGAGCGACTACGACCGGTGCACAGTGGAACGATTGTATGGGAGCGGTTGGACGTAGACATGTCCGAAAAAAAAGAGTAAAATTATGCCAAACTAATGATGCCATCTTATTCGATTACTTAATGCCTTCATAACTTGTGGCGATGAATTTCTTCATAACTCCCATATTTCGGGAGTAATTTGAGAAAATGTGAAATTTTACTATGAAAATGAGTGTATCGAGCTCTCTCCCTCCTGATTCCGGGCTTGTTTCAAGTAGCGGTCTCTAATATCATAATGCTAATACTAAGAGCTATATTTAATACTAAGACACATAGTGCGCCAAATGTGCACTTTCTGGGATAAAGAGTGATGTTTATTTTATAACACAATTTTTTTATTTTTTGTTTATTTTGTTGATTAAAACCGTTTTTCTAAAGGTTTACCTTATTACAATAACATTTCTGAGCAGCCAATTAGAGAAGATATAAGCTAATTAGGATATATAATTAGGGACTTAAGGTTTACATATAAAACTGATGCACTAATGATTACTGATAAGAACATTGCTATTATTTAATTACTAAATGGCTCTTAATACACTAATTTAGCATGCATCATTTACTAATTATCACAATAACTAATTACCTTGCAATATTTAACAAAGGATACCTGGGATACCTGGATTTTATATAAATAGGTCACTATTAGTAACTTTAAAATCAGTGTTGATTTACACCTCGTTGTATCCAAGCTAATCTCGCAATGTATTTTCCAAATTTTAATACAAATCTTGATATTCACGTTGCTTTATGCGCACGCGCACATAAAGATTTACGCGACTTTAACTATTTGTTCAGTGTTTTAAAAGATAACAGTTGTGTTCAGTTATGTGAAAGTGCTGAAACAAGTTTAAAAGACTGGTGTCGTCGATTTTGCTACCGCATTTATGCAAAATGGACACAGTCTGGAAGAAGCACAGATAAGTTTCGGAAGAAACATGAGATTTGGCTACAGGCTGCAATTCAATGGCCGGAATTACAGAATGAAAATATGGAACCTTCTACAGAAAATATAAGTGACGTCATCGAGCCCATAATTTCTCCTGCTAAATCTGATGCTTCAACTTGTACACATCCTAGTCCTCGTAAATCTTTTGAGGACCTTAGTAACCGGCAAAAAAGAAGACGCACTGAAGATAGTCTTTCATGCAGCAGTAGCAGCGCTGAAATTATGTTTTCGGCCGAAAGGGCGCTTCAAAAGGCAGGACAAAGCGATACAGCTTATGTTATGAAATACTTGACGGAGAATCCAGAAGAGGCCTCAAAAATCAAAGCCTTCATTGAAGGTAAATCAATTCAGGTACGGGAAATATCCCCTTTGAAGGCATTGGCTCTTTATGTATCGATGAACTTATCGAAATGGCGCTATAACACTCTTCGGGATTTCAACACTCAAGAAGGAGCTCTTCAATACCCGAGTTACTACATGTTGGTTAAAGAAAAAATTAAGTGCTATCCGGCCAAAGAAGATCTCACAGTTACAGAGAGCTCTGCAAAAATCAAATTACAAGCCTTGATGGATTTAACCTCAAGAAGACTTATTAGGTCGTTAGAAACCCCTATTGATCCCAATCAACAGCTCGTATTGACCAGCAAATGGGGTTTTGACGGATCATCTAGCCAAAGCATTTATCATCAAAGGACGAGTGAAGATGAGCAAATCGATCTTGCTAGTAATTTTATGATTAGTCTTGTACCACTGCGGCTCGTCTCAAAAGGTGTAACAATTTGGGAAAACGAGCGACCATCTTCCACTTCATTTTGCCGGCCAATATTGTTTAAGTTTATAAAGGAAACCAAAGAAAATGTGCAGAGAGAGATGGCTGAAATCGAAGTAGAGATTGAAGCCTCCATCCACCATCACTGATGGAATTAGTGTCAAACACCAACTGCTGTTGACAATGATTGATGGTAAAATTCATTCCATTATATCCAATACAGCAGCTTCAGTGTGTGACATATGCAAGGCTTGTCCTAAAGAAATGAATAATTTAGAGTTAATCAAAGATAAACACGCAAACGAGGACATGTATAAATATAGCTTAAGCACCCTTCACGCTTGGATTCGCTCAATGGAATGCTTATTACACATTTCCTACAAATTAGACATAAAATCATGGCAAGTAAGGGGTGATATAGCAAAAAGGCAAGTTGATGACAGGAAGAAAAGAGTTCAAGAGGCTGTAAGAAGAGAAACGGGCTTACTTCTCGATGTTGTGAAACAAGGCAGTGGATCCACCAACAATGGCAACTCGGCAAGGAGATTTTTTGAAAACTACACTAAATCTGCTGAACTGACCGGAATAGATGCTATGCTTTTAAGAAAAATCTGTGTGATCTTGCAGTGTATTTCATCAGGAGAGAAGATCAACGTAACTAAATTCCGAGAGTTCTGCTTTGATACTGCTAAGCTTTACGTGGAGTTATACCCATGGTATTATATGCCTTCTTCACTTCATAAAATTTTAATGCATGGGCCAGACATAGTTCAGAACATGTCAATTGTGCCCATTGGTTTTCTATCCGAAGAGGCATCTGAGGCTAGAAATAAAGATTTTAGAAAATATAGAGAGGGGCATTCTCGAAAGCATAGCAGTATCTCATGCAATGAAGATATTATGCACAATCTTTTACTGTCTTCTGATCCACTTGTTACAAGTATCCGTCCAAAAGGAAATAAGTTTGTAAAAAAATCTTCTTTTAAGGAATTTTATGAGCTTACGGATTCTGAGAAAAGTGATATCGAATTTGTTAACATAAATGATTTAGCGGACATCGATTCTGAATTTGAATTAATTGATGATGATGATGATGACGAAGATAATTAAATGATGTTATTGTTTTAAAATGTGTAACTTAGTAAATTAGAGCTTACATCTTAATTATTTATTGTACTTTTAATGAAACTAGGTAATTTATTATCAACTTACTTAAAAGTCATACTCTCATCAGTTCTTGTGAATATTTTTGTTAATATATATTTCTGTATATATATAATATATTTATAGACCTCTTAATAAGTCTGTCTGCGGTTTAAAGTAAATACAAATGGGGAAAAAACGTTTTTTTTTTTAAATTTTCATTTCCTTTTATCCCAGAAAGTGCACATTTGGCGCACTATGTGTCTTAGTATTAAATATAGCTCTTAGTAATAGCATTACGATATTAGAGACCGCTACTTGAAACAAGCCCGGAATCAGGAGGGAGAGAGCTCGATACACTCATTTTCATAGTAAAATTTCACATTTTCTCAAATTACTTCCGAAATATGGGAGTTATGAAGAAATTCATCACCACAATTTATGAAGGCATTAAGTAATCGAATAAGATGGCATCATTAGTTTGTCATAATTTTACTCTTATTTTTCGGACATGTCTACGTCCAACCGCTCCCATACATTCGTTCCACTGTGCGGTGCGGTTAATGAGAATGCGATGTGCGAGGCAGCCCTGGGATGCCCGACTATTTTAATTTTAGAACTATTTTACCTAATTATTATTGTCGTGTCGTTTTTGTTTTTGTTTTGTTGTTCAAAAGGAATTTTATTTTATGTTGGAACTAGAGATGCAACGCGTACATTATTTTTAATACTAAGTTTTGTTCTAAAAATAACTTTGCCTCAGTATTCACTATTATCTGCTATGTTCAAGCAGTGTTTGCAAAAGATTCACACCGGATTATTTAAAGTTTATTTCCAAGCTTTATTTAACGTAAACATGGAGGCACACACTCGCATTTTAAACACATTTAATCAACATTCAGCCTATAAAATACAAAAAGTCCGTACCGTAGACATTATCAGTCCGTGAGTGCGAGTTGCACATTGCTACATTATCGTAACGCGATAGCTCAGCTACATAACTAACCAGACCCGGGTTCTATTCCCGGTGATAAAACTTAGCGAAACAATATCGACTCGATACTGAATATCGACTAAGTTACGAGCAAGTCTGCAGTCGATAAATTTCTGAATGGGCAAGGTTTTGTTTAAAAATTACATGGATGTTTTGTTTTGTAGTGAGGGTAGTTACTATGGTTTTTCTGTAGGGTGCTCAATTATATTTTATAAAATTTTTAGGAATTCTCAGCTTACCACAACAAAATTTGAATGAACCTAAAATAGTGAAGATTTCACGCAGAATTTTTCTTCCTAACAACATAGACACATTAAACTTACGTTAATCTTTCCTGTTTCACAACTAAACATATTTCTTCTAACTTCTCAATATAACCATAAACAATTTAACAGTTACCATAGATCACTAAACTCGTCCAGACGAACTTAAAGTCGCTTCAAAATATATGTTATAATAATAATGTATTCCACATAAATATATTTCCGCACTACTGGATTCAATTCCATGTAGACATAAACTTATGATTTACGACTTTTACTACTAAAGCTACTATGGCACTTATTAACTTACAGAATTCATCATAAAGTTGCTACTATGCTGATGAGTTCCCTACTAAAGTTGATCCTTTTGAAGTTTCTCTTCAAAATTAACATTGAAATAAAAGGTAATAAATTATCACATTTATTTGCTTAATTGATTTTTAACAGACTTCAATATGAATATTGATTCCCAAAATTTTATTCAGAAATCCAGATAGTACTTGGATTACCAAAATATTGAAATATTTAGGATTAAAACAGCCGGTGGGTCTTAAACTGTTCGTAAGTAGTTTTTGGTAAAACGCCTTACGCAGATCCAGGGGATGAAAGGACCACCTATTGCGAAATTGAATCCTCTTCAACATTTTCCTGAAACATAACCTTTACAACCTCATTTAATCTGTAATGGAACAATTTTCCATGAACTCGCATAAAGAATATTAAGGAATTATCGAATAAAAAAGATGGACCACCGTCATAAAAGTTCTATTCCTGAAATGAATAGCCACATAAATATGCTGTAAACCTCGGCTATACGGCTATATCCTGATTCAATATAATTTAGAATTTCCCCGTGTACTACAGATCTATCTCGCATGTATTTACGATGTCATGTACCAGTTTATACCTTTATGTCATTTAAGTGATGTGTTCTAGGAAATACAATCGTATGGAGAGAAATCGTGGTGATGCAGTTTCTTGCATTAAATCTGTGTGGATCATAAAAATGTTGATGGTTTTGTTTGTTATGATAATTTTATTGGGGTGCTTGTGAAATTGGAAATTCTTTTATGGTATATTTTTAAAATTTAATTAGATTTCTATAAGCCATATCAATACGATAACGGAAAAACAGTGTGAGGTAAAGTCAAAAGTGTCATAATTATTTCCCAACCAAATAATTATTCAAACTAATATGATGACGAGGATATATATTCCGTATCAAACATCACGACTTGAGAAGCATAAATATCTAAAATATGTTATCTCAAATCAATTAAATCTAGAATCGTAATCAACACACGTGGGACACTACGTTGCTTTAATTCCATCTTCGGTATCTCCACGCTTCACCGGCACTACCATTACGATTACGAAACGTTTCAAGTTCTTTGAACCCGTTAAAACTGGCAACAGGCAATTAAATCATAAATTTTGCATCGATCCGACGCAACCAACAATCACAAAAGATATGGATACAAAACGAATCGATTGTAAAAAAAAGTCGAGTACAAGATCAGTGTTGCATGCATTCGATTTTGTCTTAGGAAATTAGCGGGTATTATTTTGAACTTACAACACTAACAGTAGGCGTTCTTACAAATAAAAATGGAATTATTGATTTATTTGAATCGGAAAGCGATTCGATTCGATTAAAGTTTTCGAGTAATTAAACGGGTGAAGTAAATTAATTGTAATATTTTTTAGGTTAGGAATTTATTTGTAAATATTCAGCATTTATTGATGAATGAATTGAAATAATAAACAAGAAAAACACTTCCCATTTATTTTATGGAATGACTTTTCTTTAGTGTTTGCTTCTTAATTAAAATTAGGGCTGGATGTAAAGTTAAAAATAGTGTTACTGAATAAATAAAGCGATCTCGTATATTGCTTAAAAACACAGCTCAAACCGAAAAAACCTGCTAATTAACGTTACCTAACCTAATGACACCATCAAAAGCCTCTAATTAATTATTAAACGAAAGGTTCTTTTCGATGTAACGATCCGAATGTTTAAAATTGTGCAAACATTTTTTTCGTGGCTGATAGTGATCTATGCTGGGTCGCTATACTTTAACATTTCATCGGCGAATATTTCACTGGATTGTTGCCCTACCTTCTTTGATTATAGGATTGATAATATGCAAATGAACGAGTCGACGATTTTAAAATAAAAGGATTAAGATAGAGATCGTTGCCCTCATAAGTGACCCAAATAAGATAATTTCGAACGACATTGGACGCCGCGGCTGTCAATAAGAATTAAGGATAATGTTGCTAGCTTGAAAAAGTATTTTTCAAGTTTGCAGTTGACCGGAATAAAGGCTTTATTCTTTTTGCTCGCTGTTAGGTTATAAACGATGGAGGTTTTAGGTTTAATTTTTAGTCATGTTCAGGGACTGGTTTAGCTTTAAGTTATATTTATATCTTAGGACGACTTAAGGTCGTATTTTCTGGTTTAGGTTTTTGGTGCCTGTTTTTACAAAAAAATTGTAAGGTTGCAATAATCAGCTGATTGTTGAGGTCATGGCATCCTATGTGAGGTCACAGTATTATCTAACAGCACCGATCTGCTGGCGTTTTATTTTATTCAAAATTATGCGAGGGATTTAAAAGGTAGCTCGCGAAATAGATGTTTTGTATGTTTTACACACTCTTGATTGAAGTCAATGCACTTTCTGATTGATTAAAAGCAAACATCGCATAAATTAAAGAGGATGTACAAATTAACATGCCACAAAATCCGTTGCTAAACAAACCAAAAATTAACGCCTCTATTCTAGGAATTTAAATACCAAAGACTTTTAAAAGTCTATTTGCAAACTACATGTATGAATAGAAACAATACGAAAACAATAAGTTTGCTTAACAAAAACGGGTTTTTTATCCAAAAAGCCTCGAGTTTATCTTTCGAAGATTGCTAATACTCGTAGATATCGAGCTTAGAGATTCATAAATAAACATAACCTAGGCTGTAAATGGTTAAGCAGAGTTGGCAAAAAGAATGACATCCCGACAGGAGATCCCAGACCGATCACATGCTAGTTTTTACATACGGTTTTACTCGCGTCAGGTTCCTGGTTTTATTCTTATGGTAGCTATGATATAGAACCACCTTTTTGCAAGGCATGCTTGTTTTTTGATTTATGGAACTGTGAAAAGGATTAATTTTAATTCGAATGTTTTGGAACAGTTTATAAATCAAGGTGTCGATTAAGTTAAAAATATGGCTAAGAAATAAATCAAAGTCTAGTAATAAAATAATTCGTGTTTCTAAGTAAAATTACCGAACTATGCCACGTTCTTATTTTTAGATTTTTAACAAATCTGTTTTCACCCAACTGTCCCATCAAAATCTGCTCAGTAGTTTTTGAGTACGGCACGGAAAATGCTTACCAAAATCAGTAGTAGGTTAGTGATAGGCAATTACTTTTTATCAGTGTTTCAAACTGAAGCCTATTAATTCTAAATGCTGTTATCAAGTTTGGTAGCGACAATTATTTACGACCACGGACACAATTCAGGTTTTTTGATGTCCCAAATGGAGAAATGTCATTAGTATGCAAAACTTTTTAGTGCCAGCCATGTTTAGTCGATTATGTCAAGACTATTTCGACTTTAATTTACAAACAGCAAGGTTGAATTTTGCTTGTGGGGTTTATAAATTAGCTGAAGTGTTTTAGTGGTGCCATTTTATAAGTATACTTTCGCTGAATTATTTATAAATATTATTATCAATTGCCGTTATAAGTGGTTTTTGATGTTATATGAAATATTTAGCGTTATTCTTGATTATAAGCTATAGTACTTAAACCTGCCTTCTTATAATTAATATGCCCAATACAAGATGTATTTTATAATCATTTTGTTTTTTTTTTCATGACTTTTTTTGTCAGCGGCAATTCGGTATGTTTTTTTTTTATAATAACACACTGATAAATAAAATTGACCCCAATTTTAAACCTGTCCTACACGTCATAACAGTCTATTATACTAGTCATAATAAAAATATCTAATAATTATTTCCTAATTTACCAAAAACAAAATTACAGTTTGTCCAAAGAAACATAATTACAGTAAGTACTGCATCTAAGTAATGTATCTAAAAAAAAAATTGGTACTAAAAAACTTATAATTATAACATGGGTTTTTTTATTCTTCTTTGCTAGAAAGAAGAATAAAAAAACTTTTTACAAAAAAATCCTGGTCTGTAACACACGTACTACTAAATATAGTGTGCAGGCCCAAGGCTTCATTATGTGCGCACCATAGCTATAACCATAACGGTATCTGAACTGCCCAGCACTAACCTACATCACAGGTATTACAGGTATATTATAGGTACAGGTATAAGCCAACGTCTCGTTTGCTTATAGATTTTTGATATGGATATGATTTATTTTTGTGTTTTGTGTGTGTAATATTTTTAGACGAGGAAAGAATAAATGGAAGGGTAATCATTTTATTATAATTTATATTCACAGTATTGTTTTATATCTAACTAGCTTCTGCCCGCGACTTCTTCCGCGTGAAATTTCACCCTCCCCCCATTCACCTTCTTAGGGGTGGAATTTCGAAAAACCCTTTCTTATTATATACCCACTCTTCACAAAGAACACATCCTCCAAATTTCATGTCTCTAGGAGCAGCGGTTTAGGTTGTGCGTTGATATATCAGTCAGTCAGGACTTTGAATTTTATATCTCTAATTTATAACATTCTCGTGTCACAGTTTTTGTTGCCATACTCCTCCGAAACGGCTTGAGCGATTTTGATGAAATTTT
Source organism: Gortyna flavago (assembly GCA_963669345.1). Taxonomy (NCBI): domain Eukaryota; kingdom Metazoa; phylum Arthropoda; class Insecta; order Lepidoptera; family Noctuidae; genus Gortyna; species Gortyna flavago. Next base: position 17,929,188 of record OY770129.1, read on the forward strand.
TTGTGCTTATCCGGTATCTATGAGAATCGGCCAACATCTATTTTTCATCCCCCTAAGTGATAAGGGAAAACTTACGCGGGTGAAACCGCGGGGCGCAGCTAGTATTTAGATAATAAACTCTGTAGCTGCACTATGGATTATAAATTCTAATAAAAATATTTCTCCTATATAATTCTTCTAGAGACAGCAAAAATTACTGTGCAAAAAACAGTATATTCAAAAAATAATATCATATAAGTGTGAAGCAGCACACTAACGACAGCAAATAATAAAATATAAAAAATAACTATACCTACCTAAATGTCAGTAGCACATCACTACACCTCATAATAAATAAAACTTTATTTACAAACGATAATTATATGACGTTTGCTCATAACTCCGTGTATTAATTACTTCCTTTTTCTTCTAGCGGGATATGAGATGTTCTCGCATAAATTTTACGCGAATTTAGGTTAGAACAGATAGACATCTTAACTGTTTGTCTACAGCTGTTAATTGGCTTTTTTGATTAGGGTGCGTCAGCCGTGGTCTGTGATTGGAGAAATTGGGAAGTGGTACTATATTGCGGTCAATTATGGCAATTCATTTGGCGGATTGTGATTGTACTTTATTATCTACTTCCGAATTATATTGACTGTACTTTATTATCTACTTCCGAATTATATTGAGGCGTTTAGGCATGTGTGTTAACATATTTTAATAATCACAGCATTTTTTTTTCCAAATTAATTGGTTGTTTTTCTAGGCCCATCATCACAGGAAGGCAACTATATGTATGAGTGTGTATGCTCATCTCGGAAATCACCAAGTTACTTTTTACTAAGATGTTCCCTTTTTCCTTAGATAAAAATATTTAATCAGCATAACCATTATAAATTGTTCCCACCGCAGGGACACAGGCTTCCTCCCGGTGAGAGGGAGTGGGCCGTAATCCATCACGCCAAGAGAGATAAAAATACATAAAAACAGTAAACTGTAAAAAATCTATTGGTATCATCTTAAATTGCATGAGATCCTAAATTTATCTTGTAACAACAAACTGTTCATAGTTAACTAAACTTCAATATTCAAATACAAGACTCTACCACTCTGAAAAACACCATCTATAAATAAAAATACCTAACTAGAAATGAGCCAATTTAAATGCGAACTGTACACTAAACATGTTTCAGTTCAGTTTAGCGTCCAATACTAAATAAACACCATTACTCTTTGCCTTACAATGTTGGGCAAAACTGTTTTTAAAACCTTATTATGAGAAACTCCTTTTTGTGGCAACATTTTTGTGTAAATTACCAAGCTAGGACTGGTATAAAAGTGATATGAGGTCTGTACATATTGGTCGATGTTGGCTCAAGGGTGACTTTTCCAATTTGAACATAAACTGGTCAGTAACTCTAATTAATTTTTTACAAAATTCCTCAATAATTATTAGTGAAACTTACGTTTGGGCTAGGTATCTGTATCAGAAAATAATGAAGAAGAAAAAAAAAATTTGCTGTTCCATACATTTTAACCGCGTAGTTCACTTTTCTATGAAACATCTGATTTATTTTTTATAACTGACGAAAAATTTGTACTCTAGGTCTAGATCTACAATCATGTGCTGAATTCATAGTTACAGTTTACGCGTCAATGTCACTGCCACCCTCTATTATTATGTGAATTTAAAATATTGGGAAGCTCGTGCAAATCTTTCTTGCTGAGCTTTTAATGCTCCCTATGCCAAAGCCTAATTTGTACCTATGCCCTTCAAATTACAATCCCAAGTCTTTTTAAAGCCGTGACTTTCCTAAAATTATTCATAACACCTAATATTAGCCTCACATTCGGATTTTAGTGCCCTCTCACGAACGATCCACATTCCATGTTACACCGGTCGAATCATTTTTTTTAGAAAGCTTATTATGATGGTACCACATTCTCCCATTTGATATCCAACCTTAAGTTACCAACGATACGGTTTATTTTCTTCTGATTTTTGTTATAAAGGTTTGTAATTAAGGGCCATGTCGGGCAGTCGACATGATATTGTTTTTATGGTACGATAGTGGATCCCATAGATTAAAGTATTTGATGCGCTTCTACACAATGTTGGGTTTCGTTTATTAAAAGATGGGGCAGTTAGATCGTTTTAGTAGGTTTGTGAGGCAGTTTCCTTTTAGCTGACTTTGGTATTATGTTGCTTGGAATATGAAAATGATCATTGATGTCAGTTTTCATTTTCATTTTGTTACGATCAAATGATAATTCCTTTTAGGGTGGTTCTTTTGCTGTCTGTGAGGCGTGTGTTGTACTTAACCATCGCATTAGGGCAACCTGTAAAGATAGATTTAAGATGTTTTAATGATAAATCTATAAAATATTATCAATAAGCCCATCAGTATCAACGTCATCAGTTGGAGATTGACCTCGTCTTCCTACTGTAATAATCACTATAAATGGTAAACCTTTAATATTGGTGATTGGAGTTTACGAAGTTATTTTATTTGCTTCAGCTTGTCCTTTACCCTCTATATGATTACGTTCTTTCCCATCTGTGTTTTCTTGTGCATAACCATGTCTTTTTCCCATGGAGGTAACATAAGTAAAAACTAAGCCACCTGGAGGCCTACCATGATCTATTTAAAAACGATTCAAAAGCAAGACATTTCAGTTTAGGTTCTTAAACTGCATCGTTCACGGTCGTACCATGACGTCCAATACGCTCAGTGGCATTTGGATCATTGAAAGTGAATGAGCGTTAAGTGCTCGTGGTAGGTATCCAGATGGCACGGCCTAAATTGAATCGTTAAACTGACGTCATGGTACGAATTAGCAGAAAAGTTCAGTTTAGGTTCTAAAGTGGATCGCGTTAAGAGCTCGTGGTAGGTATCCTGTACTACAGTAAGCCATCTGCTACAATTCTAACATAGTCCTTTTTCTTCGTCTACGTTCATTCATCTCTGCCACTTTGTCAGAAACGACTAGCTTATCAGTTCAAGCAACCAAATAAATGTTGCAAAAGATAATAACCATTGTTGATTTGTAACGAAAGTAAATCTACCTGTCAACTAGCACAAACAACTAAGGTATATAGGTAAATGGGTTGCACGGCCCGAAGAGCTAGTGACCCATAATTTATGCAACTTTGACCTTTAATACGCCGCTTTATGGGATAGTTTCGTATAATTACGGCATGAATCGTTTCGAATGCAGATACAATAGTTTTGATACTTATCGGTTGGTTCAGGTGAAGTTCTCTTTAGAAATGAATTTTGATACTTCATCGTATTTAGTTTAGAATTCGCCTCATAATAATATTATATGTAAAGATATTTGCAGTATGCTGTATTCACGAATAATCATCATCATCGTTTCAGCCAAAAGACATGCACTGCTGGACATAGGCCTCCCCAAGTACCAGCACTTCGACCGGTTCTGTGCTTCCTGCATCTAACGGATTCCTGCAGCCTTCAGAAGCTCATCGGTCCACCTTTTTACACCACCTATCACGAATATTCGTTAACAAACTTTGCAATGATTTGATTGAACTAGCTTGGTCCTCCTTTTACGAACGTTTTTTTTATCTATGGAAAAAATTGTTCCATCTATGGTACACCGAACTGTCATAATAAACGTTTAATTAAATGAAAATGATACATTATCACAAAATAATCCTTCATAAAACAATTATGCTGTACCAATTGGTTCAAAGTTCAAATTCATAAAGCTAACTAGATTAGTCAAATCAAACAGGACCAATCCAAATCACTTTCATAACAAATTCACTAACAATTACCTTACATGGGAACTTTTGACTTATCTGATATATTTGCTGCGAATTTGAATAGCTCAGCTTCAAGTAGCCGTATCATGGCTAGAATTAATTATTACGATCGATAGCGAGCCTCCGGTGGGTAGATCACTATCTCTGCTGACCCCTGAGTTCAATTATTGTGAATTGCTTGCTTGGTCAATGGATCTAAAAGTTGTTGTGATTTGTTGGGTTGTGTTGTGTTTTGATTTGTGAGTGAGTGAGGGTTTCTGCTAGTTTATGTGCCTTGACTTTAATGGTAGCTTTTGGTTGAGAAAGATAACGATGTAGTATTATCAATTTAGTTTTGTTAGCAGTAGTGACGTCTCTTATAATTTTATCTGTATCTGTTTTGAAGTGATCTGTATAATGAGCTGTTAGCATATTTCCAAAATCAACTATCTTAAGTGTACATTCACATAAAGTAACGCTTTCTTCCCATGGGGGTAAAAGAAACGGAACGCCACTTACTGCGATCCTTACATACTCCTTTTTTCTCTTTTTCGCTTTTATGAATGTTACCTCTTTTACTTACGTATTGAGCCTTTCAATCAATAACTCCTCTAACATTACTTTATTTCTCATTTTTTTTTTCTTTTTTTCTCTCATTTTTTATTTTTTTTTCTTTTTTTCTTTTTCTCATTCATCATCATCAGTCTACAACAGTCCACTGTTCTAAACGTCCTCTTTATTTCTCTCTCGTTCTCATTACCAAAATCAATTACCCAGTAACTCAAAACTTTAACATCGACTGTTCCCCAATATAGGCCACTGATAGTAAGATCAACGTGTCTGTTATCTCTAATCTCGATTATTCAGCCTTTAGCGAACACGACGCAGCCTCTCGAACGGTATCGAACCATCTTTTTGTATAGTGAAAGTTTATTTGGACTTTAATGGCTCTATTTTAGGGGAACTTGGCTTGTCGGTTGAAAGGTAGATCATATTTTTTGCTACACTTAACTCTGCAAATGATGAATTAAATGTTTTCACCTTCTATTTCTGCTTATCTCTTCATCTCCTTCATTGAGTTTTGCAATAACTACTTCAATGTGTCTGTCTATCCTTTGGTTGAAAAGTGTTTTTAAAGCTTTCATGTTTTACGGGTCTCGAACATAGATCATGATTATATGATTATGTGGTCTTGAACCTCCAAATTGGCAACGTTAACTTTGATAACGGTGCCTACCAGAGCTTTCTCTTTTTCAAGATCATTTGCATGATTTTGATTTAAAAACGAAACTATATCTTTGGGCTCGGCAAGAGGGGCTAAATAATAATAGCCGCACAGGTTAATCGATCAGGCTAATCTACGTTTGCCGCGGTTGGTCTATGGACGGGTGACCATCTTTACATACCGAGACCCTTCCGTGCCTCGGAAAACACGTTAAGCTGTTGGTCCCGGCTGACATTCGTGGATCTTTGGCCACGTCGTCTTTGTAGTCAGAAGCCCAAAAGTCTGACAACCACTCTGGCAACTTAATTGGGTTGTGGAGGTCAGTTACGCAGTCGCTCCATGTAAAGTACTGGCATTCAGCTGCATCCGTTTAGACTTGAAGCCGACCCCAACATAGTTGGGAAAAGGCTAGGCAGATGATCTTCGGACTCGGCCCTATTCATTGTTTGTATATATTCATAGTTGGAAGACAATATTCCTCTATCTAACCACTTTGGAGGTCTTATAACTTTCACTATAGATCCATAGTTGAATGATAATATTCCTCTGTCAAACCACTCCAAAGTCGTCAATACATGTAATGGTTATGTTATAATAATGACAGATCATTAACCTATTGACTATAACCACAATGCCACTCGGCCGATCATAAAGCCTTGTTAAGTACTACAAAGTTAAATTCTTGACATTTCCCACGCGTACAGTATAAAGCATTTATAACTTAACTATTAACCTAACTACTACTGATAACAATGCGGTAACTGTATTTGAATTTATAATAACTTTATCTAAGCTGTGTAGAATTAGGACAATTTAAATTTCGATTACCTGGTTTAGCAGAAATCTAAATTAAATCAAGCTTTGAAACAATTAGTGGTATTCTAGCTAATGTTTGATTCCATACCATTTTGCGTTCATAATATATATAAGAATTTCCATCGTTTTCCACAAGTTGGCAACGTCAATCATTGCGTTGGTGCGTAACGACAGCAGAGGCAACTGTGAACTCGGTATTTGAGCACTGTACTCAGACACTCGAGCAGCACGTTATCGACGGCAGCCGAAGACGTGTCGGCGGCTGCAGTTGCCTCTGCTGTTGACTCTTGTGTATATGAGTAGATATAGTTGTACTCTGTAGGAGTCAAGAAGGTATCTGGACAAAATATTATGCCAGCTGAATGGTCAATCAGTTTATTATTAAACAAGTCGACATCTACTAACATTTTATCATTATTGCGAAAGTTAAGTTTGTCTTAAAGGTCGTCTGCTTCTCATAGAGTTGGAAATCATGATAAAGGAACCAGTCACTGTGATTGTTATAAGCGAGCTATAAGTTTTCTTAGGAAATGCAATGAAAGTACTGGATTTGCGCATTGTATTGTTGTGGTTATATAATATAAAGGAATTTATTTGTCTTTAGTATTGTTACCTGGAGTTTCACTCTCCCACCAGAAAAATAACCTTGCAGATACGAATGAACAATCGATATTTTTTGCCACTAATCCACTATCACTGAAAATTCAACTCTACCACTTGAAGTCACAGTTCAAAGTTGAACGCACTTTATCAAAATTTATGTGGTTCTGGTTCACAAGGACAACCAAAGTAATAAATTCCACTGTAAGCAGTACAAATTCAACAATTGTTTGCAAACATACCGATTATACGATTATAATATTCGATTAATTCTATAGAATTATTCGATTGGCAAATTTCGCATAACTTTACACGGTTTTAAGCTTGTGTTATTTGTGTAGCTATTATTATGAATAATATGATTATTTAAAATAATTATAATTTACTCTTAAACTCAACTTACGCCGCGAAATTCTCTGCTAAGAACACAAGGGCAGCTGTTATTTTTATGTCGTAGTTTAATTTATTATACTTTTCATCTTAAAATAGTTCTCCATCTTTCTTTAGCCTCTAACCATCCACTGCTTTATGTAGGCCTTTTAACACTTCTCAAAATATTTCACTAATTTTATCTGCATTGTTTATGCCATTATCATTATAAAACAATCCATGTCCTTCATAAAATTCTGCAATTAACCTCATATACTCAACTTACCTCAACCTGCCAGATTGATGCAAATATTCAATTACTAAAATTGACATCTTGTCAATTACTTATCCAGCTATCTGACAGATAACAAATAGGGTACAAGAGTTTGTGTAGCGATACAAATAGCGTCCAACTCCAGTATAGTTACAACAATTACTTGCGCTTGCGCAACGCTTAACTATAAATTTAATTTGTCAATAACGTAAGTGGGCTGTGCGTATAATTTGACGGGCGAAGGTCGATTGACTGTCTTGTGCCCTTAATGTGAGCGTGAAGCTGTATGTCTGTGTGTCTTATTAAATTTAATTTTAAATTAATTGGTTGGCGTGGCGTTGTCTGTTTTTGCTACTGGAACTGCAAGGTCGACCTTATTTATCTGTAAGAGTCATCGCGCCAGATTATCATGTTCATCATCATTAGGCGCATAACATCATACAGGGTGTGGCGTAAATAGAAGTGATACAGAAGTGATTTCTTCATTGTTAACATTTTCTTTTAGAAATGAATTCGTATCGTATTCCAAGTCAAATCATTTTCTAGTGATTCGAGTTGACGTTTGAAATACTTAAACAATTTTTATCTTTAGTTCTTTTAAAATGATATACATGTGCTACCGAATAATATTATTTTAAATTAATGAAATATTATGGGTTAAATAAACTGCTTTTTAAAACAAAACATATTTTATGTCATTTCTTCAATTTTGCGCCACCCTCAATATTGGCATCTACTTCTACTATGAAAAATAAATAAGCAAATCCTTTAACCCTACCTAGTGCAGTATTATCTCTATTATTATGATTTATGTAGCACTTCTCAAAACTGCCAGCCGAGTGTTGTGCCAAGTCGTTACATGTTCAAATATTAATTGTTCAAACGCCAGCAACAGCTTTGTTGTAATGTTTAGTGTTTGTTTTAGATTTGTTAGTATTTAATTTAATAATTTTAGTGTTAGGTTTTATTTGTTTAAAGAATTAAGGAACGTATTTTGAACAAATTAAAATAACTATCTAATATCTATCATAGTATTTTTAGATTTATTTACGAAAGCACATTAATTATTTTATAAGAGAACTAATTCATCCAAAATTTAGGATAAGATTTTCCTCGTAGGTGCATAATTTAACAATTAGTCAAGCTTTTGTGTCACTTTATGACCATGAATCATGTTTGTATTTTAATAAACGACGATAATTTTCAACGCTGGAAAGTTTAGAATAATGTGCTAAATCTATGGTAAACAGATTTCGCGTCGATATCCCTGCCACCCTCTACAGGATCAGGAGTGGCGGTCCCTTAAGTTTTTTATTTCCTCATTGTCCTGTTTTTCCATTTTAAACCTGATCTATTTAACTTCCTCCACTTCTTTAGTTCTAACATCACTAAACAAACGTGTATAAACTTACTTTTACCAGTATAAATTCTACTTTCAATTACCTATCTAATCAATTATCAGATAAAAAGAGATCTAATTAAAAAAGATTTAGAATTGCTTTTAAAGCCCTTCTGAGATATACGTGCTCAATTAAAATGGACTTAGAGGGAATAATTGAAAAATAGTGAGGACCTGTTGGTATATAAATATGGTCATATTTACTGGTAATGCTAAAGTTTATAGTTACGACTAGTTGTTGCACATGATTTCTTTTAAATATAAACTTTAAATTCTCATATGACCCTATGTCTGCACTTTTATGAGTATTGTGAATCAATCTGCCTAGCCTTTTTTCAACTTTGTTGTGGTCGGCTTCCAGTTTAACCGGATGCAGCTGAATACTAGGATTTTACATGGACCGCCACAACCCAGTTACTGGGAAACGCGATATCCCTTGGTAAGAGTGGTTGTCAGACTTTTGGGCTTCTGACTACCCGTAACGACAGTCAGAGATGTACAAATATCAGCCAGCACCCACGGTTTAACGTGCTTTCTGAGGCACGTAGGGTTCTCACTTTTTTATGTATTATACTCCTTTCAATTTGATTTTCTCTCCTGCATTAAAAGTGGATCTTGCTTCGAGACATAACATCTAGCGATAATACCATTGTCCTATCTTTTATTTAAATTCTTTTATGTGTACAAAAAAAGTATATCCTGAAAAAAAGTTTGAATACATTTGTCTTTTTTTAGCTTTGAGTTCTTGGTTTGTTTCTCGAATCAGAGTTATAGGTATGTTTGCTTACATTTCTAGTAAAAATTTCTTAATTTCGGTGATATTTACCACGTAATTGGGAGTAGTCTATCTACAGGCTTGTAGCGACACTGGGTCAGTCCTGCAGGTGTTAAATTAGGACGTGTAGGCACTCTTGCGCCATCCATTCGCGAATCCGGTCAAAGCTGTTGTTTACGATCGCTAGAATAAATTTGTAAGGGCTGTTAACTGCTCGGTGATATGTACCACATCTGGTTACTGGTTAGGTGGCAGTAGCAAGTGAACCTAACGTAATTGGGAAAAGTCTGGACGTAAATCATGACACTAGGCTTCTACAGGTGTCAAAATAAATTACGGCTGTTACTTTCGCGTAGGTATATGTCAAAGTGTCGATTCAACTCTTATCTCGCTAGAATTATGCTGAGATAGGAGCCTTGTTGGACTCGTATAGTTTTTTTTTTTTCATGATTTTTTTAGTTTTTTATTGTCTGTGTTTTCTGTCCCAAAAAAAATATTTTTCTTCATCGTTTCTTTCTATCTCAACTCTAGATTTCAATTATCGATAATACGTTGAATCGTTATTTAAGATCATATAAACAAACAAATATTTCGGCATCACGGTTGGCATAACCTTATCAGGTAGTTAGTACAGTAGGTAGTTAGGCTTAGTAGCCTTAACATTCTTGTTGTAAAACACTTAACACCATTTCAATCTTTAAATGTTACATTGTAGCTAATCGATATAGAATAATGTATATTTGTATGGTTGTAGCAGATAAAGTTGATGATCGATATTTTTGCAAAATAACCATTCTTTTTTAATCTTAATTAAACCTCTATAGTTATTTGTATAAAGGCGGAAGCTTCTGGCTTCCAGTTAAAAGTTGCTACGTTTCCGTGCCTCGGAAAGCACGATAAGCTGTTGGTCCCGGCTATCATTCGTGGATCTTCGACAGTCGTTACGGGTCGTCAGAAACCCGAAAGTATGACAATCAGTCTTACCAAGGGATACCGTGTTACCCAGTAACTGGGTTGTGGAGGAAAATACTGGTATTTAGCTGCATCCGGTTAGACTGGCAGACCTCAAAAATGTTTGGGATGATAATAAAATTGCTTGAGCTTAAATATGGTCTAAACTAAAGTTTTAAGAGAAACATCGTATGAAACGTTTTCAATCCTTGCAAAACTGTTATCGCTAATGGAATCAGTTGCGTCGACGCATTGTTAGGGTCAGACTTGTTTATATAAACGAAAAGCTTATAAAAACATTCTACACTGGCCTGTAACAGTCTCACTGCAGGGCAAAGTCAAAAGGCTTCTTCTAACATAGAAGGAAAGAGCATTAATCACCACGGCCATGTTGGCTCAGTGTGGGTTGGTGATAATTTGTCCAGCGGTGTAATTGCGAAACACACTTTCAGTAGGAATGGCTTTCATTTTGACAGTTTAACAACATTCATTGCGTTATTTATGTTGTTGAGCAGACAAATTTTTCGAACATATGAAGCAATGGGATAGTAATATCCGTCAAAATTATTCAGATTACGATAGATCGTGTCACGCATTTAGCGATGTATATCTATATCTTTACCATGTCTTAGATTTACATAGAAAGTAGCTACAATTATTATCTATACTAATATTATAAAGTGGGTACTATTTGTGTTTGTAAATAACGGGTAGGCTTTAGAACTACTAATTCTTTCACTAATATCAAGTATTGCCAAGAGATATATTTTTATGTTAAAACAAGAAATTTCTCGCGGACGCGAAGTCGTAGGCAAAAGCTCGTACGTTATAGTTGTATTATGTACAGACGCCAGCACATCAAGCTACCCGAAACTGTAAAATTTTCCCAATTAACTTTGAACCTTATACTTTAGCGACAAAGTTGAAAATCTATTAATGAAATTTGTCAGATTGTAGTAGCTTGATGTGCTGGCGTCTGTACCATATTCATAAATATGGTTCATTGCGAGGTATAAAACTGCAACTTCTTGCTCAAACAGCGGATCTCTTAACCTCTGGGTCAATAGGAATATTGGTAAATATTATTTCCTTTGAAACCTTTACCAAAGCCTCCACCGTCATTTCGTACACCTACTCTTCAGATGATGATAATATTAGGCCCTAATGTCATGGGAGGCAAACGTATCATTATGTCATCTTCTTGTTCAATATCGGCCCATAAGGCTATAACTGCCAATGATCTTAACTAAACAGTACTTTGACACTTAATAATCTGCTCATCCTTTACTAAGGTATTTGTTTGAGGACGATGAACAATCAACGACACTTGTGTTTGTGATAAGTCGAATATAGTGAGACTAAATTATTTTACCATGTTATTATGTAAGTACTTATATTCTGGCAATTAAAAAAAATTCATTTCGTTTCAAAAAGTTTACAAAGATCTAGAAATTTCAACAATTTATTCCTCCTATGCTACTAGCAATCAATGGCTAATCTAGGAATTCCACCAAAACACTAACTACATATTATACCCGTAACATAAACATGTACCTATACTAGGTGTTCCGCCTTGCTCCGCTCGTGCCTACGCTCACTATGCTAATACAAAACACGAATGAAAACAAAATGGATGCGGTATTGTTTTTAGAAATTGAGAGTTATGCTAATATGCACGATCTTCGCGTGAGTGGATTTGAATAATTTGTTAGTATCGGATTGTTGAATGGAATAGATTGCTGGTAATTATTATTTGGATGCAGTTTAAAATTCTTTTCAACATTAATAGCAATGTATATCTTCTTCAGATTGTATTCCAATTCTACAGACTCAACAGTGAGTAGAAATGGCACCAATGTTATTGATTTCTTTATTCTTAAAACCATCTGCAAATGTATTTCCTACTGCTTCTCTCACTACCAGTTCATCAACCACTTTAAAAATCCATTCTCCCTTACTAAAACCTCCTCAAAGTCAACAAAGTCTCTAGAATCTTTCCATTTATATTCTCAACTTTTCACTCCAAATCGAAAAACATAAAAGCACGCATCCAAACACACGCACATCCTTTTAGTACAAATCCCTGCAACAGGCGATGACGGGCCGAGATACTGTGAAATCATAAATACACCTTTTGCAGTCCACCGCTTTGTCTTTCCTGCCTTTTTGCAGTTGGCTAAGCGTATGTTCCAGCGGAATGGTAACATTTAGTTAGACTTGCCGTATTCTATCCTGACACTTATTTGAAACGGCTTTTATATTTGGTGCTATTTTGTTTTTAATTTTTATTTCATTTGTCAGGAATATTTTAGGATAGTCTCATTAGAATTAGTATCTTAATTGATGACTTTATGTTTAACATCATCATCGTCATTCTGGCTTTGTCCTAATTCACGTGATGTCTTTGTGGTGTTTCTTCTTCCATGCATCTCTATTAGCTCTCATCTCAGTGTTCACCTCCTTTTTAGCCATAAGTGATCTTTCATACAATCCGGGCATCATTTAGTCTTCCTCTATTATATTGTTATTATACGAGTATTCCTGACCAAGATTATATCTGGACTTTAAAAGAGACTGTGACCTCCGAGTTTCCTCCGTTTCTGTCATTCTTCTCAGAGTACGTGTCACGAAACACAAACTCATTTCTCATCTGTGGGCCAAAAGAACCACTACATGGAGCCCTGACACAGCTAGAAGGCGTTGCGGCAAACCCCGTAGAAGGTGGCGGGACGAGTTGGACAAAACAAACGACCAGTGGTTCACTTTAGCCCTGTTCCTGTGTGTTCCTGCTCTTTTGATCGAAAGAGCTGGAAGTCTTGGGGAGACGCCTTTGCCCAGCAGTGGGATAATGCAAGCTAACAATAACAGGAATTTTGACGAGTTTTCGAAGTAAGTTTACAGAAATAAATACTATTTATCATTGATCCATCTACGTCCACAGTCATACTCATAACTTTACTTGAATTAGTGCCATCATCGGTGACTACAATAATATCCACCTTATTACATCACGAACCTTTAACAGTAGTTAAGAGATCTTTGTTCAGAAGTTAATTCTGACATTTACGGGTTTATGTGTTTGCCTCTAATAGTTCTAGTATGCTAACTTTAATGCTGACTACCTTTCAGTTGCTGCGTGTTATTAATTGCTTTATTGTCTGTAAAGCAGTTAATCTTGTATGTGCGTTCTTGTTGTCAACGAGGAGCCCTAATGTATTGTTTATAGGTAGCCTTGTATATTCTGCTGCGGAGATAAGCCGCTGTCATTGTCTTTGACAATCTTTTTTAAGACTTGGAGCCCTTGCTTGTATTAAAGATAAATATATTTTATTTTGCAAATATGGGTACAGTACATGGTGATATAAGAAAATAGGTTCAGCCATATTTTATCATTAGGCATGAAAAAGTTACAAAAATAAAAACTAATCCACTAAACTATAACTACTGCTACTGTATTGTAAACGCCAGTCTAAACTAATATCATAAAGAGAAAAGATTTGATTTTTTCTATGTTTGTTTGTCACGCTTTCACGCTAAAACGGCTGAACGGATTTGGATGAAATTTGGCTTATGGGTAAACCATGACTTGGATTAGGATATAGGATAACTTTCATCACGATATTCCTATGGAACCGAGACTAATACTGGTGAAACCGCGGGGACTAGTAAGTATATTATGTATTAGTAAGTATTATTTCATAGGCATTGGTATTTTGAAATCGACTACATCCTGCACTTTAATATTACGCAATTAGTCCTTTTTAGGAAGAGCTGTTTTGTTTTGGACCTAAAAGAAAACCTACATGTATTAAGAGGTTCAGAAAAAAAAATCGACTATAGCGACATAGATGATAATAATTTCATGCAATAGTATTTCATTCTGCCAATATGCCTCAACTCTCAGTAAAATTTCACTTCTCCAACTAAAACAATTCTACAATTTCATTCAAACAGTTCTCACAAAGTTCATTGTTGAAGCTTCACATTTGTTCGCACCGCGCATGCGCGAAGCCTTGCGTCATTGATCAGCTGTTTTGTACCCACACTACGTGTGTCTGCTTGAAACGCTACTGTATAAATGGCGTTAAGTTAATTGAATTAATGTTAAATGGTTGTTTTAATTAGTTTTATGGCTGTTGAAGGAGTAAGCAGGTTATTTGATTACTGACTTATTTTCATGGTAACCTTTAGAAAAGGTCAAAATTCCTTTACCGCCCATGGTATTATTGATGTACTAGCTTCTGCAAGCGACTTTGTTCGCATGTTCTCCCGACCCATCCTGTCGCATCGCATCGCCTGCCCGTGCTGTTACTTCGTTATCGCTTAACGTTCTTTCTGACTTTTTACGGTACCGTTCCCAAAGGGTAAAAACGGGACCCTATTACTAAGACTCCACTTTCTGTCTGTCTGTCACCAGGTTGTATCTCATGACCCGTGATAGCTAGACAGTTGAAATTTTCACAGAATGTGTAACAACAAATACTGAAAACAGAATAAAATAAATATTTAAGAGGGGCTCCCATACAAGAAACGTGATTTTTTTGCCGTTATTTTACATGTAGTGTTAAATATTGTATGGTGGTAGATACGGAACCTTTCGTGTGCGAGTCCAACTCGTACTTGGCCGGTTTTTTTGTTTTTCCTCGGCTCATAAGTGTCTTAGAGTGTTGTAGAAGAATTGGACTATGAAACGTAAAATTTTTTTTTTTTATCCGACTGATAGTTCCAGAGATTAGCGAGTTCAAACAAACAAACTCTTCAGCTTTATTATTAGGAGATATACATAGATAGATAGTTTGTTTCATGAATACCTAATTGCCAAAGACTACGAAAAATACCAAAATTAAGAATTGCATATTTTAAAAGCAGTTGTTCATCGTAGAAGAATTCCTCACTGTAAACTCCAGATAATCATAAAGAATCAACAAACAACTAAGCCAGTCAAAAATGAACCTTATTTTAATAGGTATACGGTCGCAAATAAGACAGACATGTAGACAAGGAGCAAGCAAACATCTTACGCACAGTTACGATTAACCATTATTGTTGCAAGTTTAAAGCATAACCAACAAGTGTAGATACCGCTGCGGGCGCTTATAAGCGATAAAAGCAATAACATATTCAGTTTGAAGATAGCAATACGACATAAATTATAACAGGTTCTTCGCTCTTCAACTACAAAAACTGTTATATTATAACCAGTTTTCTGTTTCTTTTTTGTTTTGTAAAAAGTGTTGCATTGACAACTGTCAACGTGTCGTGATATCCTGCAACGATATACCTTATTTTGACATTATTTTGCTGTACCTATAGGTACTTTAATAAAATATTTTTTTACGGCTGCTGTTAGCATTAAAACTTTGTATTTAGTGAGATTCTAAGGCCCGCATTACAGAATTTTACTCAAAACTCAAGAATTACTAAAAACTCTTTTAAAGCCATTTGATTGGTTGAAACTAGTTTTAAGTAATGCTTGAGTCTTGAGTATTTCTGTAATACGGTCCTAAATATCTTAACTTTGGTTAGACTAGAAGCTGACCCCAATAGGTTAGGCAGATTGATTTGGTGAGATTCCAAACTTCTGAAGAAAGTATGTTATGTTATAGAGTGGGTTTTGTTGGCCATTTGCCTAATATAATCGCTTATACACCTCATTTTAAACCTTCAATATGAGTCCAGAAAAATAAAGATTAATTTTTTTATAAGCAATAAAATATTTAATATCTGCAGTTTATTCCTATTTTCGCCATTTTTGCCAGACGCCCAACCACACCACAGCAAATACGTGTGTAAAATAACCACGAACAAAAAGAATTTAAAATACATTTGAAATTAGAACTGTCTCGTTAAGGCTTGGTCTCAGTGCGTCTTTTTTGTCGCGCTGACGGCCCTCAATCACGCGCGCCCACGAACCGACGTTGTTAATTAAAATATATTACTGCACCGCAGTCGCGATCGATGACGTCGAGAAGATGCCGTGATTAGAACCAGCTTTAACTTAGTGGCTTGTATATAGAGCAGAAGCGGCCTCAGTAATGAATGGTCGTATGTGAAACGTATTGAACTTTCGAGAATTATTGGAAAATCGTGCGTCGGTCTTAATTGAGTGCTATAAAGTTGGTTGTTAATTCGTTTTGGATGTTCGGTAAAGAATAGTGATTGGTGATGATCTTGATTATGTTTATGGGGAATGATAATGCTGTTTGATTCTTCAGTTGCATAAAAAGTCTATAATTTGGAGACCACAGAGTAGTTTGTTAGTCAACAACAGTAATGACCGGTCATCATAATTATATTATTATCTTCATAGTCTTCATGTATTCAGGCTGTCCTTCGTAAATCTCTGACAGTCGTTACAGGTCAGAAGCCCAAAAGTCTGACAAGTGACAACCAGTCTTATCAAGGGGTATGGTATTACCCAGTAACTGCAATGGGTTGTGGAGGTCAGATAGGCAGTCGTTTCATGTAAAATACTGGTATTCAGCTGCATCCGGTGAGACTGGTATCTGACACCAACATAGTTGGGAAAAGGCTAGGCAGATATGATGATGAGAGTAGTTGGTTAGTTCTTCTAGACAGGAATTTTCAGTCTGAAATAGCTTTCCTGCTTAGATATTTTGGATTGCAGTTACTTTACCTACTGCTTATCTTGATCTAAAGGCTTATTATTCGATTCGTACGAATTTACTCTTGAAATGGGCGAATCTTAATTTTAAATAATATTATTTTTTCCATAAGCGACTCGCACGAATTGATGATTCGCCCGTCGTTTATGTATTTCTTCTATTATTCGTATATCCTCAACATTGTTTTCTAAGTTCCTTTACAAAGTATTGAGTTATCTTAACACTCCACATCTAGTCCTCACCTCCGCATTTCATGTCATTGACAACTCCATTCTGTGACCAATTTACAGATAACTTATCTAACTAAGTTCCGTTTGGCAACTCCAAATTACTTAGTACTGTAATATTGACATCATAATTTTAGATATCTTAGTTATGGTCTGTTGGTAAGATATTGAACTTTAGGGTGAAGGGGGAGGGTGCATTTAGAATGGTGTTGAGATGATAATAAATTTGCAGATTGTTTAAACTTTTGGTGCAAGTATGTATTCTATTGGGGTGACCAGCTGTTGTGATTATATTCAAAATTATTCTTAACATTCCAGGTATTCAGTTCATCGAAACACTAGGCTATGTCAACAGCGTACAACATTAGACATCATAGCCCTTAATCTCCATGATTTTTTGTTTAATTTAATGATATTCACTAGGTATACTGTGATTTACACAGTTTACAGTGACGTCACAATACTCGTTAATAGATACATTCTATGACTGACCAATGTCGGCGCCACAACCAGTGTGATAACTTTTCGTGTTGAAAACTAACCCATATTCATCACTAATTACCAAGCTACACGTCCACAAAATTCCATCAAAATTTATTCAGTAGTTTATCATTTATAACGTATCATAGCTTTATCTCAAAGCTTTTTCATTCCTCTAAAGAAATACGAGTATATCTTAAAGATAAGACAACCTCACTAATTGGCCTGTCTACTCCAGTTCTAAAACCGAACACTGCATCTATTGTATACCGGAAGAGGCAAGTTAACACTTTAAATATTGACATCCGGTCTCTTATTTGAATAAAAAGTTGGTGGGCATAAGTGTGTAACTTGATTAATTTTGTCTAAATTTAGTTTTACTTTTCATAAAATCACTTTTGGATTAATATTAGTGGTTATTGAGTTCAATTTCTGGCGCTTTAGACTCCCTGTTACGGCCCCGCCGCCGCCAGGTGGCGCATGGCAGGACTTTCCAACAACCATGCCTGCCGAGCCATACCGCCGAGCCGGCGTCTCTACTTTGCGCCGCCAGAGGCGCCAGTCGTCGAGTCGTAGTCGTCGTCTCACCATCGTTAATCAGAATAATTAAAATTCAGATTCAAACAAAACAGATTAATCATTATACAGTCCATTATCGAAGCATAACACAGCGGCAACAGCCGAAACACTCCCCCTTTTACCCCCCTTGAACCATAATTCCCTTAGACCCTTCTGCTTTTATTTCGTCCATTCGTCATTTCAGAGTTTTCTTCTTTATTTTTCTTTTCCTTGATTGTCTTCATCATCTGTAATACAATCTTCTCACCTTTTCTTGCGTCTGTATGTTCTTATAGCTATTGCCACATTTTTTATTTTTTATTAACAGTCTTCCTTTCTTACCAACTTTGTTAAGACCCATCCTTTTTTAGGTCACCTTCTGTTCTTATATCCACCCCCACTCATTATAAATTAATTAGGTATAAATTGAGACGCCAGCATATCAAGCTACCCGAAAAATTGTCAAAGTTTCCCAATCAACCAAAGTTGAAAATCTATTAAAGAAATTTGATAGATTGCAGTAGCTTGATGAGCTGGCGTCTGTACATAACATTTAAATTCTGAATAAACGATTTCATCATTCTCGTTTTTATGTGAGCAATGGTGAAGACAATTTTAAGACTACGTCATACAAAAACATAGATATATACGCCAAAGCATGGCGACCCTACGATGCCGGTAGCCGTGGGCGTATGGCTAAGAGCTGAGCGGATTAAGATAAGCCAAAGTAAACAACAGACTTAGATTCGGAGAATGTTTCACGCCAATTACAGCGGTTCTCTGAACCTGATCTACATCGTACGTGGTGTAATGATACCAGAGTCTTGGTGGACTGGACCCTGCTCAGACCATATTTGGGTAAAGGCTGGGACGATGGCATACATAGCAAGTTATGTTCAGGGAGATAGTTGATTGAAAGAAGTAGTCGAAATAGATATTTGGGAATCAGATACCTTGGAAAGGTTCTAGAATTAAGATATTATAACTTGGCTAAATCGTGTAAAAATTTCTTAAGAAACAAGATTTGGTTTATTGTTTAACCATGCTTAAGATCTCTTGAAAAGCTAAAGCAGTACCTATTGGGACTTAACGAATTAAAACAATTATTAAACTTTAGCTCATTTGTGTTGCAAGCACTTGAAGACAAAAAGCCTTAGGTTAACATTTACTAACTGCGCCGGCGGGTTCATCCGTATAAGTCTCGATCCCGTGGGAATATCGGGATAAAACGTATCCTATGTCCTAATTCAGGACATAGGATACATTAGCTTCCATATGCCAATCATCCAAATACGTTCAGCCGTTTTAGGGTGACAAACAAACATACAAGAAATCGAATCTTTTCTCTTATAATATTAGTTTATAAAACGTTCTATTATGTAAGTACGGATTCCATTTAAGAAACAAATCAACTCGACACACTCATAGGACCACATTAGAATTCTCTGTGGGTGCTGTAGCACATAAATTGCATTGGTAAGAAACATACAAACAGTAACCGTAAATAAATAGTAGTAACTTTTTATCTAACATATAATAAAAGTAAACCATGTCCCTGTTCTGGTGTTTTTAAGCGAAATATTCGATGCATGTGTCTTACCCAAGTGCAGTAATAGCCGCCAATAGAGCTGAAAAGATTACGATGAACTGACTCCCTTGTTGGTTTAGTCGTCATATGTACTGTTAACTTCTTCCTGAATTTGTGAGTTTTCTATTAGCAAATTCTCAGTAGCAACCCGGACACGCCCGGCGACGCCGTGAACCCTACTGATAAATGTCTATGAGAATGCGGTGAGAACCAATACATCAAATAAGAACATAAACAAAACACACACACACATTAACATAGTAATACATAATAATTACACACATTCACAACTACTTACTTCACACATGAATGACCAGTTTTCTGAGACCCTTGGGGCGGTGTGTTTGGCAAGGTGAAAGGGGTCTTAATAAGCCGGCTAGGTATTGATAATGCTGTAATGCGAGTCGGCAGACTGACAGACAATCGAGGTCGATTTATTGAAAGGGTATCCTTAGAATACATTAATAGTATCAACATTGTTTTGTTTAAATCGGAATATTATTGGGAATACATTTTAGTTTGTTGAAGCAGTCAAGAAATGTAGTGAAAACTTGGCAATAGAATCAAATTAAGTGGGAATCTCCCATTTTGTTAAAATAGCTTTTATTGTGGTCAGTTTTAATTCTGTGATAACCATTATTACCTAAGGCGCAGATGCCGTTAAAAATGGCTGATATTTTAAGAACGCCAGTTACTGGCACACTTCTTTCTCTCTTATTCCATCCTAAGGTTGTCTTTAAAACATCACTTTTAGTGATAAGATCGTCCACTGTCACCCCTTGTAAAATGTCTACATTTGTATGTGTAATAATTATGGTGTGCTCTCTCTTATCAGCCGTCACGTTATCATTCTCTCACTTTTACCTCATATTAATTATCATCTTTCTCAAAATTCTTAAATCTTTTCCTAGGTGTCTTTCTTTTTTATCAAACTATGCTGATAGATGAACCTTCATTTTTATACATCACTCTCTTAGACCAAGACTCGTTATAGGTTGTTATTGGTACAATTCTTATATAGCTTAAAGTAACTGACCAATACGTTCACTTATGACCCTCTCTTAGTACCAAATACCTGTGGCTATTTCTGGTTTTCTTTAGATCGTCTGCAATCTGACCTCTAGCCCAGATAAACCAGGTATTCACACTCCGAACGTATCGTTAGTAGACAATTCAAAAATTTCTATACTAACATAATTTGTGACGATAAATATATTATATATCCTTCACAATTTTTCAATAGGGTCGTCTCACGAAATAGAACGTTTTTTATTATTCTTTTCATGATGGAGATTTAATATCTACGTTTCTTAAATAAAAAAGAAGTAATTCTAACAGTTAAGTGTAAAATAATGGGCGCATTTTTGATAATTTCTTTTATACTTTGGTTTGGTATGCGATCATTAATCACGAGTCTTTATATCTAGGGTTGCCAAGAAATGATTGGCTTTGAATTTGAATTTAATATGTCTATATTTTGCCTTGGGGCTTTCCATTTCAAGGTTTAAAGAATTTTTTTAATCTAATCTTTAACAATAAACTGATCGTAACATTTGTTTTGCCACAGTTTGAGGGTCCACATCTTTGATCAATTACATCCAATAAAAGGATTTAATTGATTAAAGATTAGCGATATACTCTTGAGATTAGTGAAATAGAGTTAAAACAAGTGTCTAAGGATCGTACAGGTGGCGATCTATATTTTCTGCTTATTTATGTACGTACAGAGGTATGAGGAAAAGGGTGTAAAATTCATTCGTCCTCCATATAAAAGGGAGGATCCTCCGACCAGACGGGTGTTGTGTCTGGCGGGGAACTGCCCGATAATTCATGTCGGGTCGTTGTATATATGCTAGTTACGCGATAAAATTAACTCAGAGGCAACCCTAGAGATACAATGGTCGGCAAATTATCTTATGTACCTCCGTGTGAGATGAAAGGCCATCAGGAACAGACAGCCACGCGTACTTCTTAACAGTTTGACTTCGACAGCGACTTTATTTCTTAACAGTAAGCAGCCTTTCGTAGTTCAAGTGTTACGAAGATGTGCGGGTGATTGTACAAGGCCTCATAGGAGTCCGACTGGACTTCAAATAGTTAATGGAAACTTTGATACTTGCTTTAGAATTGTATGAAAGGATTATTTTGGCTTTTTTTAAAGAAATATGTGTAAGGTCTGGGAGCTGTGTAAGATTTGTAAGTTATAATAACATGGTGTGCATGTAGGGAAATAAATGTTTTTTTTTTAAATGCTGTTTGTTGTGATATGTTATGTGCTGTGTATTGTGTTGTGTGTATATTCTTCAAATACTTTAAATTTATTTTGTTTTTTAGTTAACCGATGTTTTAATTTTAACTAATGATATGTTTTCTTTGTTTTCAGGTACGTTTACACCATTTACTGTTATTAAGCAGTAGTTCAACATAGTTATTATACATTGTAAGTTTTTCTCACTTATTTTAATTCTAATATACATAGTTTCATCGTAAATAGTATGAGTACAGCGGTAGAGCGGTTTCGCACTACATCCGATCCGAATCTAAATAAAGATCCGACTTCAATCCAAATTGGGAATATTCTAAATTTGGACGGATAAAGTTCGGATCTAGTGCGCAACCCCTCATACAAATAGGACCATGGTCACTTCGGACCTACATTTCTCGGATTCGAATCGGATTCGGGTCGGATGTAGTGCGAAACCGCCCTTAGTTTGTCTAACCGTTATCACCATGGTATATAAAATACAGGGTCGCAGGGACATCGACGCACGACCTAAACCATGAATTCAGCACATGATTCTAGATCCCCAAAACCAATAATATTTCGTCGACAAAAAATAAATATTAGCAATTTCATACATTTTGACCACGAAAAAGCAGATTTTTGTTTTGATAACCGACGAAAAATATCAACGCAGAATCAGAATTATTATTATATAAGCCTACATGTTTTATACACGACATGTTTTTGACAAGTACGTTATGTACAAGACATGTCGAAAACAATGTAACCCACCTATATTTCACAAAAAAAATTATTCCATTCTATTCTTGAATAACGTAAAACGCGAGGCAAACGCTGCTCACAGCCAAACTTTCAACTTCAAGCAACAATTTCTCTCAAAACTTTCCAACTCCAAATCATGTAAGTAGTCTGACTTTAGAGCGAATGTAACAACAATACAAAAGACTTTCTGTGTCGGTATGTGTCCCACAATGGCCCAGCATCTACCATCTACCTGCAGATGTTGGTAATAATGGCAATTATTATGGGCACAATTTGGGTAACTGAATTTTACAGGTAGGGCGGTTGTTAGAGGCTGTGGTGCTCAAAGTTTTGTTGCTTAGCTGGATTGGTAGAAATTTTTGTATTAGGTACAGTTCGGCCGACGAGATAATGTTTTCTTGATACCTGTCAGTTTCAGTTTCATACAAAAGAAAATGTGCTCTGCGAATTTGATCTATATTAGCTACTAGAATTGTTGGTCGGACTGAAAATAGACTTTTTGACAAGACGTTGGTATGGACTATTATGCTATTTATATTATGAGATCTTTATTTGCTTTTACGATTTGGCTGGATATCGTCCAGTTTATTACGGTTTTATAATTGAAGATGCCACTTCATTCAATAGAAAAAGCTTGTCATAAATTCTTTGTAACAGTTTACTTCAATCTCACATATTTCAAATAAATTTTAGTAATATAATTTCTAAAAACCCATTTCTATTTCAAAAGTTTGAACACCCCTGACCCAACAGGTACTCTAAAGTCATTGGCGCCAGACGGTCACAGTTTTTTCTATTTTATTCTCATAACATGCCATCATTGACTGGGTGCATCTTTTGTGTAACATTGTTACATTTGTGCATAGAAGTACGATCTCTCAAGTGTAATGATACCTTAAGTATTATTACTAAGGAGTTCTGCAATCTATTATTGAATTGGTTGGAAAATAAATCAACTGTAAAATGCCAGAAAAATGCCTGTAGTTTTGAAGAAACACCGGTTTCTGTAAATCTGTTTCATTTGAACAAGTAATGCTTATTATGCAACTACTTATTTACATTAGGTACATTTAATAAGTAACATAAGCATAATCAACCTGTAATGTATCTGTCGCAGCCAACTGGTTAAATTAGCCGTTCAGTTAACTGCCTGGCCTTTAGAAGTAGTGTTCGCCTCGCTTCCTCCCTCGGCTCGAACGCGGTTGATCACAGTTCTAACCTAACCTAACCCACTTGGTCGGGGTGCAATGCCTTAATTACTGCAACCAATTCGGCTCGCGCGTGATTGGTTACAGACTTCCAACCTAAACTGTAATTGAATATCATTCAGGCCGTTAGTTGAACGGCCGCCGTTTAGTTGAAAGGCTAGGCAGTTAACTGAACGGCTAATTTAACCAGTTGGCTGCGACATATCCACCGCTGCAGCTAGGACATAGGCCTCTCTGTGAGAGGAGGGTTGTGTAATTAATCTAATAAGTAACTAAGTAGGTAATTATAAAAATATAAATACATTATTCCAACTATTGTTGAAATCACTCATGTTTAAATGAGATTTGATAAAATAAATACTCGTCAAATGTTTGCTTAGGGTTTCATAAATAGTCAGCAATAATATTATCTGACTATTGATGTTAATGAAGCAACGTAAACCACAATAATGGAAGAGGTGAGACATAAATGATAGTTTAAAATCACCACATACAAAGGACAATCAAAACGCTAAAGGATAGAAGCTGCCAATGTAAGAATGTAATCTGCACGCCAATTCCCGTAACGATAAACGTTAAAATTCTAATAGCATCAGCGACAATAAATGTCAAAAATGTAGGTAAATTAGAGGTATTGTTGACAGATTGAGACTGAGATCAGACTGTGAACGTTCTTAAAATTACGAGAATTGCCCCTCAGATTAAATCAGCTTTAATAGAGCAATCACAATCATGTGTGGAAGAGTTCTTTTTTTTCTGAATCCTCTGGTTTGTCTGATTTTTTATATTTTTTTATTAGCTCTAAAACTCCTACAAATGTTTTCACACTCTCGCGACTCGTGAAAAAATATCGGATATGTCAAATTTTTTTTCGAAAATCACGATTTTGATCCGGATAAATATGAGATGGCCTATCCTCGCGTAGTAACGTTAAAGTAAAGTTATAACTGATATCATTCGATCAGATCCTGCCCCGACCATTAACACTATCTATGGCAGTGTTAACGATCAGGTCAAAATCTATATCAAACCATGCCATAATCGGTAGGAAACCTAAACAGCTATCAATTAAAATGCGTGCTAAAACAAGCAAATAACTTTTTGACCCTGCCTTCCGCATACTCCATATTCATGTAAAGCCGTGATATGATATGCGCGGATCGCATGCGCAGGCGTCGTTTAGTGATGCTCCTCGTGTTACAGCGCGTAAGTCGCGGAAAGTGGTTATGATGTGTCGTAGTTGAGTTAGTGCGGTGGAAGAAACTAACTGTTTGTTTAGTTTAGAAGTGGTGGGTTTTGCTAAGCCTGAAAGGTTGCGAGGACGTTTGGATTCATATTCTTCATAGCGTGTCTATGGCAAAAATAGCATTTAAATTTATTTGGCGCAAAATTCAGCAACGCGGATACCATTTGCTGATGCAACCATGCAACCATTGGCTCCTCATATGAGCCTTCCATGAACCCCCACTTGTGAAGGTCCTTGCTGCGGCCTACTTGGGAAGGACTCATATTAAAAGGAATCGAGTTGCTATCGATTGGTTTCCAAAAACTTTTACACAACAAACTTCTAATCACACTAATATTATAAAGGCGAAAGTTTGTGAGTTGTTACTTCCTAACGCACAAACGGCTGGACCAATTTTGATAAAATATTGTATGGAGGTAGCTGACACCACATAGGACTTTTTATCCCAATATTCCCGAGGGATCGAAACTTAGATTTGTGAAACCGCGGCGCGCTGCTATTACTAAATAAATCGCAAATTAACAAAATAATAATACAATATCTTAACCTAATTAAAACTACTTATAAAACAACTAAAATTTTGCGTCGAAATATTGCTCCGCATCGCTGTCGACTGGTAATGTACCCAAGAGACAAGAGAGGCGGCATTGTCGCGTTGTTAGGCAATGTTTAGCCTCTGGCCAAGGTAAAAGCCAGTCCTTGGGTCACGGGAAGTGTCAACCAGCCGTTTGAAATTTCATTGAACAAGCCATGAGCACTCAGACCCCACGGCCCGAGGGTTTCAACCCCAAACAGCTCGAAATAGTAGATAGTAGATAATTTTGAATAACTTTTCTTAATTTAAAGTTAATTGTTTTTCAAGTCGAGTTTTTCATGGCTTTCAGCTATTATTTTTAAGCCTTATATGTAGGCAGCAAGCTATTTTAATATGTGGTAGTATTTTTCTTAAACGCTTAGTTCCTAC
The DNA here is from genome assembly GCA_963669345.1 of Gortyna flavago. Classification (NCBI taxonomy): domain Eukaryota; kingdom Metazoa; phylum Arthropoda; class Insecta; order Lepidoptera; family Noctuidae; genus Gortyna; species Gortyna flavago. The sequence goes on from OY770129.1 coordinate 17,955,252, forward strand.
AGGCATCTTTTACAGTCCTAGGTAATCTTATCGTTCTCACACAGAACCGCGACTCAGTCATATGCCTTTCGGTACAGCAGCGTCTATATAAAACTTCGCAATGAAGGAGCAGGGGTATATTAAAATCAAACATAATCATGAAATCTCTCGTGTACATTGTAAATACCCATTTATTAGTGATCCTGTGGCCCCTCATTATGTATTGTAAAGAAATAAACATGCCGTGTGTTGATAGAGCAAAATTGCACGCATAAACTTTATTTCAAAACGATTTTCTAATGTTTTTAGATCTTTATTATTATGAAACGAGAATTATTTTGTTATTAACTTGAATTGGTGTTATTTGAAGATGTTGTCTGTGTTAATAAAAGCTCTTAGGCGTTAACTACCGTTTGCATGTTTTCAGTTTAATTTAATTTTTGCTTCATCTAAATTGATTTAATCTTAATGCGACATGTTCTACTGATCTAAGCCCTATTTTGTGCTTACAGTATTGTTAACACTGTTTTTAATATAAACCCATTATTTAAATGAATCGAGAACACTGAAATCACGTTAGAATCCATCTTGTTTTTAACTAAATTACCTCAGAAAAAAAAATAGAAACTTAAAAAGTTGAAACTTGCTCTCAATTGTGGACTGCAACCCTGTTTTACTATCAAATAAATAAATAGTCAAGTTATTGCATATGAATTAATGTTATGGTTCTGTATAATACGTTATTTGAAGCTGTTAAGAAAAAATATATTCTTTCGTGCTAGGAGTAATCTCAATGTGTCTCAAAAGTGATAAAAAAGTTGTGTTTGATCACTTTCCTCTGATGGTAAATTAAAGCCTAGGCTGCAATCAGTATTTTCAAATGGATATAGCTTTAATAAACATGAATCATATTATGAATGATGAAGAAAAAATACATTTTAGTGTCTAATCTATTACATATAAGCTGTGCCCGCTGCTTCGCCCGCATGGTATGTCTGTCTGTATGTATAATAAAAAGTAGCCAATGTCCTTCCCCAGGCTTAAAGTATCCCCATACCAAATTTCATCAAAATCGGTACCGCCGTTTCGGAGATTAGCCGGAACAAACAGATAGAAAAAATAATTGAAATATGTTTTTTTTTTGGAAGTACCGTACTTATATAATAAAGCTGTGATTTTGACATAACAAACAGATACTTCAATTTTATTTATTTGTATATATGTACCTATAGATGAAGGTAGAACTGAGGTTCTCTTCAAAAGAAACCCTGCTTACATTGTTTCTCCACTAAACCCATGCTGATATCTCATGATAATGTTGCCTAGTGGTTACGGAATCCTAAAAAAATCCTCGGATGCTCTATAAAAGTAATTAACTCCGACTGAAGATAATTGATGAAGCTCAAAGATTACTACCTTAGTATTCCATCAGACACTTCAAACTAAAGTGGACTTTATTACCTAGAATTAAGGTCCAGTTTCTAATGCTGGCGGTACTGTAGACCGTAATAAAAGTACGGAGATGGGCGTAGGGCCAGACGAATAGAGGAATAAAGTTTTTTTTTTGTAGTTATGGCGTAGATTCCCCCTCGGTATTATTATAAAATCGTCAAGTTAGACCATTTTTGTTTTGGATGTGTGACGGATGGTCTTTTGACCAGAGTGCAGGTAAATGTGTGAGGTTGTGTGTGTGCTAGGGTGCGTGCGTGTGTGTGTGTGTGTGTCAGTAATTTTGGTCAGGGTTTTGTGCTTGCGGGCTTAATGTAATGATCAGTTCTATGTGTATAGGTATATTCCAAAGTTTTTACTTTTTAATGGGTTATCAGAGCATCGGAAACTATACCTTTGCTTGTTCTTTGCTCCACTATCGCGCAAGCGCAGCAGTTATGTATAAGAATAATTACAGAATGATACTTTGAAAGTCTAAAGACGTTTTGATTGGTAGCGATTTATTATATTCTAAAATAATAAGAAGTAACTGATAGTCTGGCAATTATAAATTGCTTTTTTGTATGCATGCATTTTATAGCTTGGCAACAACTAGGTGAAAGTGACTGGCAAAACTTGCTGTTTAATCTGTTGCAATCAATTCTGTCAAAGTGTTACCCTAAATCTATTACAAGAAACGGCAATTTACTTCTAATGTCCAATAAATAGAGTGTTCCTATATAATTTCAAGCTTGAAGAACCGCTTTGCTATTTACAATGGAGAAATCAATTGAAAAAACGACTGCATCATCGCCTTACAATTTCGCGCGCATTCTAAAAAAGATGGTGGCTGCGTTTTTTTTTCGTCACGGGATTAGGCTATTTGGCCTTTTGTACCTGTGCGTTATTTTTTTAATGGGCCCAGAGCGATAGATTGTTCTGTTTTCGGGCTTGCGGCTAGGAATGCACGGCTATAGAGGTTTATTTTGATGGTCAATCAAAGCAAGATGGAGGTCCGTAAAAAGAGGTGTACCAAAAGAAACAATATTTTGTTCTTATAGTTTTACCTCCTTATTAATAACCGTATTATATCAGGTGAATAGTTACACACCGATTTCTTTCTTTCAGTCGTCAGTAATTTGACTTTTGAAAGAAGAAGACAAAGCGTTGTGTAACTATACAGACGCTACACAAGTTTATTAGTTAAGTGAGGAGGTTATAATAAACGAATTAGGTATTTTAATTATTAATTTTAAACTAAAAAAGATATAGGTATATACAACTCTATTAGACTCCACAGAATATAAAAATATAAAAGTAAACTTTATAATATCTACAAACATGAAAAAATAAATACCTACCTCTGTCGGCTTTTGAGCTCCATACGTGTTAATATGCGGCCCCTAGGACAAAGGGGTTGGTTTTTTATACCCCAGGGTTGGAATACAACCCATCCTTTATGCATTTATGATGTCCGGTTGTAGAACAGAAATCTTCCATTAGCAAAGATGCTTCGGCATTTTTCGGGTAACATCGGTAGCAAGGTGCTATGTGAATTTTTGGAGGTGAGATATTTGAGGGCTGTGATGTGTGACGTATAAAAAATTCATAAATGTTATTCATTCAAAAATGGTCTATAAAGGCAGACATATCCAAGTTACAGTAGTTAATGGGCCATGCAATGGCTTGACAAAAGCTGACAGTGATCATGATTTTGTCGATAAAAGAAATGACAGCAGTTTTCAAATTTGTAGGTATGTATTTACGGTTTTCGGATTTTTCCTTTACTTGTGCTACATGACATGCATTGCTTCTTGCCAAATTTCATGATTCTAGGTCAACGGGAAGTACCCTATACGTTTTAATTCCCTTGCGAGTGTCAAAATATGCGGCATAAACGGAACATAAACGCCCGTATTTTTTGATTGTGGTGACATAGAAGTTAGATTTTTCTGCTTCAATTGATTGCAGCCCTGAGTATTTAATATTAATTTCAAATTGATAACTCCACGCGTTCCTGAGATAAAGGGTCTTGACAGACAGACAACGAAGTGATCTTATAAGGGTTCCATTTTTGCTTTTGAAGTACGGAACCTGAAAATGAAAGATAAATATAAATAATCACATAGACGTGCCAAGAAAGGTTAAGTGTGAATCTGAAAAGAAAGATGAAATATCTTTTAAAATGGGTATCAACATCATCATTCTCCTGTCGTTATCTCAATTTAAGGTCGGAGCAACATGTCTTTCTTTCCGTACTTCTCTATTACTCGTCATATTTCTATCCATATATCGCACCTTTAGAATTATAGACACCTATTTATAAAAAAGGGAAACTTTGAATAAAGTTTCGCATGTTTTAATTTTTTTTAGAAAAGGGAGATTATTCGGTTGCACTTTCATTGAATTCTTATATAAGTTTGTGCCTTTCTACGCCATATTAAGTCTCTGTTTTATTTATATTCGATGAAGACGGTAATTTTATTTTATTTTTTGCTCGTGCAAGGTAATTTTATGAGTCAAAGTTGAAATCTCTTCGAATTAGGTCTCTATAATTCTAAAGGTGCGATATTCACACAGTCCATTCATCGTTTCTTTGGTTTATACCCTATATACAGGAACTCAACAGCCATCTACAATATCTCTTAAACAGATATCAAAACTCGTTTCATAAACTTTCTTGCATCGAGCGCCGCCGTCTGTGAAAATCTTCAATCAACAAATTTATTGAACTCTTGTATTGTCTGTCAAACGATTCCTACACGACATAAATGGGAAGTAATTTTCTTTGTTTTGCCATCTTTATTGACGTGTCACGCGGACTGTGATGATAGATTGACGCTTTTAACCGCTCAATCAGCTGCTGTTGGAAAAAATGCCGCAGTATTTGTTCAGTAATAGTCGCGGTTCCTTAAAAAGGAGTATTACTCGTATTAGAAACTTTTTTCTTCACAAGAAGGCAGTGGATTAGTGAAAGCTGCATTTGTGCGGTAAGACTTAGATGGCTTGCACCTGCACACATCGTTGAGTTATTGCCATAAAAATAACACCAGAATAAAACTATTCAGTTGCAGACGTTACTAACTGAAATAGTAAAAGTAAGCAGTTTAGCTAAACCTAGGTTTCTAGAACCGTGACCCTTCCCCTTCATTTTCCCTTCTTGCCCTTGAATTTTGGGTTTTAAGACCCATGTTACATGGTGTGGATGCTGCTATGCCTGTTAACTGCCCCGTTGGTCTCAAGGTCGGAAGCGCGACTGCTGAGCGTGGGGTCCTGGGTTCGATTCCTGGTTCGGGCAAAGTGTTATTAAGTTTTTCCATTAGGATTTTTTTAGTAACAGCCCGGAGTTTGGAAGTTGACGGTGTGATACCCCCGTGCCTCGGAAAGCACGTCATCATAATAACGTTATTGTTGTTTTCATCGGGAACAGCACTTTTTTTCGGGATGAAAGGTACCCTATGTTCGTTTCTGTACACCTGACAACGTATATACAAAATTTCAGGATTATCGGTTCAGTGGTGTAGGCGTGAAAATGTAACAAACAAACAAACCAACAAACTTAGTTTAGCATTTATAATATTAGTTAGGATTAATCCTTCGATAATTATTTATTAAACCTCAAATAATGTTGACTTTTCAATTGATATTGGTTGATAGTTTTAACCAACTCCTCAATCAGCCATAAAATTCCTGTACCTCTTCAAAAAGCATCTTAACATTCCTTCCATCAGGACTAGCCACAAAATACGACACTACCACAGACTACCAGCAAATGTGTCAGTACTGTGGCTGCTGACATTCATTGAACTGCAATGCGTTTTTGCTGTGTAAATACTCGGTTTAGTTTCTAGGCAGCCATTAACTTACTGGGAAGTATGCGAAACGATGGAGATGTGTTTTGTTTCGGATGAGGCGGTTCTGTGATTGGCTTTTGTTCTTGATTTGAAGTTGTTAGTGGTTGACGCGTTTTCGTTTTAAGAATATCAGAATTTGTTTGAAAAAATCTTGGGGTTCTTTTTGTCTTTCTCTGTAAAACTGTCTTATTATTATCTTATCTTATCTTATAATATATGTAAATTACGTGTCACGATGTTTGTCCGCGATGGACTCCTAAACTACTTAACCGATTTTAATCAAATTTGTACACCGTTTGATCCAACTTGAAAGATAGCATAGAAAAAAAAAAAGACAGAAACGTTAGCCACAGCAACGCGTGGCCGGGTCAGCTAGTAATCTATAAACTACAAGATTGTTAAGTACATGTTTCGTACCTACTTACGTACTGAAGAAGTTTATCTTCCTATAGTAATAGACATTCCAAAGACAACGCCACCTTTCCACTGGGTTTACCTAAATACAAACCTTTTGGAATCTTGCGAATCAGAACAGGATGCTATCCTATTCTATCATGTCCTATTCTATCTTAGGCACTTGTTTCTCAAAATCGACTACATTTCACACTTCTTCAGATACCATACTCAATAAGTTAAAATACCACATCCATTCTTCCAACATCCCGTAGTGATGAACTACAGAGTTTCCGTGAGCGGCCATTTGCTCAACTGAGTGATGTTATTAAGTTTTCTCCGCAATTAAACTTTGCATTCTTCGAGTCGTTTAAGTTAGAAAGCTCCCCTTTGATATGGCGATAGTTTTTTGTACCTCCATCTCGTTACTGCGGTTTTCTTGGCACTTATTCCTTGTGATTGCTCGGGAAGTGTTGCTGTTTACTTGATTAACACTTGCTCACTTCCTTCCTTAGTTTTTTGTTTAATTACGGCTTGAAGTTGAGCAGAGGGAATCTTGTAAGATGGAAATATTGAGATTGATGAGAGAAAAGGTATACTTATTCGTGATGAAGAAGCTCAATGTAAGGGTAAAATGCCTATTAAAGAAAGAAAAACTGTAGGTACGTGATGTTAGTGCAAATAAAGTGAACCCGGTACTCTAGCCAAAGATACAAACGGCAACCACCATCAATATCTATCTCCACAAATCAAACCACAATCCTAAAGGATCTGCCATATAAAATTCAATTACTTCATTTGTAGCCACTGAAACCAGCACAATATAACCCTAGGGCCCTTAATAGACACTTTTACAGCTTGCCTTAAACAAGTGTCAGCCCTTGATAGATTTCTCCAGCCAACTGCCCATATTAGCAGTCAGTACGTACGTCAATAGAATCAAATAAATCATTGCTTCAAGTTCAAATCTATCTATCACACATCAGTTTTTGCTTATAAAATGCGAAAGCACGTATAATGAGACAATAACTGGTATTTACCGGTTTTTTCCGGTTTCTACGCGCGCGGTGATTGGTGCGTTTTGTTTAGATAATGATAAAATTGTTTGGTTGATGGCTTTTGCTGTTGTAAGAAGTGAATTGGTGTGATTAGGTTCGTTATTTTTCTTGTTGATAAGGCATTTTGTTTATGAGAAAGTCCGAAGCTTTCTTAACTCAGTATTTGCTATTATTTAATCATCGCTTAAAAAATTACGTATAGTTTTATGAAGTTTAAAAAAAAGAGCGTCCATTGTTCAGGTCTTTTAGAAAGCCAATCATTCCCTCTGATATTTTATAATCAACTCAGAACGTAGGCTGTCCACTACTGGATAAATCCTTTCGTAAATGGCGTCATAAGAATCTAATAGAACTTTTATCAGAATAGCCGTCAAGAGTAGCGATGTTTGAGTGTACATCTGGTACACTCAGAGCAGTTAGCGACAGGTTAATAATATCTTCCTCTTTTCGTGTCGATAGTATTCTTACTATTTGTTTTTTTTTTATTTGATTTGATCCAGTAGGAGGCCACGTTGATTGCGGAGTCAGTAGCATTCTTAAGGTCATCCGAGGTGCAAGTGAACAGCACTGAGGACACTCCAGCAAGTGGGGCATGGTCTGATCAGAAGCACAGCACTTGCACTAGGTGTTGGATGGGTCTGTAATCCCCCACTTCGACTAAATATTATGTCTGCAGCGGCCTACTTGGGTACGTTACGTTAATATGTTACCACGGGATGACCTATGCTTATATTGTGCATACCTACGATAGTAGAAGAATCCCTGGGGACCCGTGACTAAATAATAACAGCCGCACAGGTCGATCGCTACGCTTGCCGCGGTTGGTTTGTGGATGGGTAAAGATGGTTCTTTACATACCGAGACCCCTCCGTGCCTCGGAATGCACGTTATGCCGTTGTTATCGGCTGTCATTGGTGGATCTTTGACAGTCATTACGGGTAGTCAGAAGCCCAAAAGTCTGACAACCAGTCTTACCAAGGGGTATTGTATTACCTAGTAACTGGGTTGTGGAGGTCAGATAGGCAGTCGCTCCATGTAAAATACTTATATTCAGCTGCATCTGGTTAGACTGGAAGCCGACCCCAACATAGTTGGGAAAAGGCTAGGCAGATGATGATGATGACGATAGAAGAAGAATCCAGAACAGCTGAAGTACCAAATATGATGAGACCAATTCAAACTATACTAATGAGATACGGTTTTCTAAGAGCACGTGCGATTATTTACGTACCCTTCGATGTCCTACCCAAGTGCACAGCCCATTCAATTATCCGATAAATAACCAGTAACAGGTTATAACCATTACAATAGCAGTTCCAATGACAGGTGATTCTCGATACATTACGAGTTTAGCGTTAACCTATTTCCTCGCAATCGAGTTTTACTACACATGAAAGTCAAACCCTGACTTTCACTCACTCAGAAGTTAGGTTGTAAATATAATTGATCCAATATATTTTAATTGGAAAATAATAACTTGGTGGTTTATGGAGATACTTTCTTGGCCTAGCTGCTTATTTTACTGAAGTTTTAGATAGAATAACATTTTAAAGAAATAAAGAATAAAAATACTTTCTTTTAAAGAGGACATCTTACATACGAATATTGCAAGTTAAGTAAAAGCTTGTAAAACTAGGTTTGTTTGTAAAATACACACATCAAAAGTGTCTAGGGATCAAGCATTTTTATGCGGATTTCTTGAGATTGAGATGTGGCTTTGTAATAAATTTATGATTTTATAAATTTATATGGATCCTTTTTGGTGCATTTCATAATTTGAATCAGGAACTGTGAATCAAATTCGAGTAAAAGATGAAAATCAGCTGTCAATATTTTCCCTATAAAAACATACAACGCATTGAAGACATTATTAGTGCTATTGTTTCCCTACTACTGATTAAAACCAACGTTATTATGGAGCGGCGACGTCATTTAAGCAGGGAAGAAATGCTCAGAGCCGTGGGAATGATAGAAGCTGGTTCCCGGCAACGTACTGTGGCTTTAGCTCTGAATACAAGTCAGAGTGTTATCAGTCGACTTTGGACACGTTACCGAAGCACTGGTACCGTGGCTGAGCGCCATGGAGGACGGTATCGCTGCACCACACGGAGACAAGACCGATACATTCAAATCTTAACTCGAAGAGCTCCAACAATAACCGCCATGATGTTAGCCGTGAGGCTTCATCACTCTTCAGGGAACTTAATTAGCGACCAAACAGTCAGAAACCGCTTGCATGAAGTGAACCTTCATTCCCGAAGACCGCTTTGGGTACCACCTACAGCAATGCACAATCGTAGGATTCGATATCAATGGGCTCTTGAACACAGAAATTGGGCAGAAGAACAATGGCGTTTCGTGTGCTTTTCTGATGAGTCTCGTTTTGGTATGAGACCGGATACAAGACGTATACGACACTGGAGAACCCCTGGACGCCAACAGCGATTAAAATCCTGCCAGGAAGTCCATCCTTATAGTGGTGGAACCATCATGGTATGGGCGGGTATTTGGATCGGCGGAAGAACTGAGTTGATTTGGATCAGAGGCAACCTCAACGCTCAAATTTATGCTGAGACGATTGTATCAGACGTCATCGTTCCTCTACAAGTGCAAATCGGTCCCTTATTTCAGTTAATGCATGATAATGCACGACCGCACACCGCAAGAGTTGTAAGACAGACTCTCGCCGCAGCTAACATCAATGTCCTGCACTGGCCTGCTCAGTCGCCAGACTTGAACCCGATTGAGCATGCATGGGATATGCTACAGAGAAGAGCTCTGCCGAATATGGAGGGTATCCAGTCGCAAGAAGACCTTTTTTTGTTGTTGCAACGAACATGGGCGGCCATTCCACAGCGTGATTTGGATGAACTCATTTTGAGTATGCCAAACCGATGTTCTTGTGTTGTTAGTGTTCGCGGTAGAAACACGGATTATTAATTGTTTAAGTTACCCAATAAAATTTGAAAGAAAACTGTTATTTCAGTCTTTTTTTCGAACTTTTGTGTTAGTGGTTCAAATGTCAAAAATCCCTTTAATAGGAAAATGGCAAATTTCTTTATTAATGCAAAGGTGACTTGGTTTATCGTTACTGTGACAAACGAAAACACTTTATTTGATGAATCCTTAAAGAAAATTTTAATTAATATCAATCAGGAGAAAAGTTATTGCAAAAATATATGTTGATCCCTAGACACTTTTGATGTGTGTATTTTCGAAAAATAGTGTTCAGAGATTTCCAGTTTTCTTTTTTTTAATTATAAGACAATTCGAAAATGTTCTTAAGTAAATTTTTAGATCTTTATATCCTGCTTATGCGTATGAACTTTCATTAAAATCGGCTCATTTATTTCGAAAAACAAGGGCTTGAAAGTTTGTGTGAAAAGTCGTACGGCGTAAACGCTCTTAAAAAGAGCCCAACTTTAGCTATGAACGAATGTAGGCTGATGCCACTCGGAACCCCAAGTTAAATTACTCCAACCATATTTTGCCTAGCATAAGTTTAATCTCTTAGAACTACCATGTTTGGCCTACTGACAGCAATGGGATATTTAAGAACTAGGCCGAACTAACCTTGTTCTCTAACCATAATGTTACCCGTTAATAGTACTTGTACTCTCTTAGCGTTCAAATACCGATCATAATCAATATATTTTATGTAAGACAATTTACCACAACACGCACCTTCCGCATTTTGATGCGAAAAATCTATTTTACCCAACATAACCGGTCCACAGTAATGTAATGAGTTTGTAAATGATGTGCCATTCATAGTATGCATTGACCTAGAGAACGCCTAGCGGATTTAATGAAGCGTCATTATTTATAAGTAGCTTTTACCCGCGGCTCCGCCCGCGTGGGATTCGGGATAAAAAGCCTATGTGCCTCAAGAATGTAGGCCGCGCACATCCGTTGTGATTGACATGAAAAATGAGTGAGTTTTTAATAAAAATTGTTAAACGTTCTGTGATAAAACTGTGTGCTAGAAATGTCTTAATGGGATCATTAATCTGCCTGCAAACCAGATTGAAGTTCTTTGGTTTATTAACTGGAGGAGGTTACTTTCCATATTATTATTCTGTTAATTTCGTGGTAGCTTATTAATTACATATTTTAGCGTTTTAATAAATATTTAAATTCTGGCTTATGGACTAAGGGCGAACTTCAATGAGTTAATTATAAGTTTTATCCAAAAAATTTTTTTTGTGTTTTTGACAGGTTTTCCGTACAAAAACTATCACTTGTAAAGTTAATTCCACGGATAAAAGATATCTGACTTTGGTAAAATCAACCCTAATGGTACCTACTCTTGTATTATTATGGTGACAATTCATGAGAAATTGCGGATGTCTTGTCTATGAAAGTCATTATGCAAGCTAGGTGTGATTTCATACTTTCACTAACAATTAATATTCGGTCTTAATATCACGCTTTAATTATTATCACTATATTAAACGTGATTAAAATTAAATATACTTTCCACGAGTTTGGTGTTCCGGCTTAGCCGGATTAATATTTTGACACTCTTTTCTTCGTAAAAGTCAGTAGAAAGCTTAATAATTACATACAAATTATATTTAAGTTAAATTAAGACCAATTAATTTAACGCTAATTCTACTTTTCCGTATTCAATTATTCTGTTTAAGTCAAAAGTAATGGCAATAGGAAAATAAAGTGGCAGAAATGAACTACTTTTATTTTTGGTTAAAAACTTTTTAAACGAAACTGTGTCAAGTCATTGTAGAAAAAAAATAATTTTTAAATATGGAATCACGGGTTTTTGTTTTCCCATAGTGATGGCGTATCATACAAATTTGAATGGGTGATTAATGTTTTCACACAAAAGCAGTGTGTGGGAAAACTATTATACAGTACGCACAGTATATATTGGTACTTGAAGGTGGCGCTAGTAGTCACTGCAAATGTCAGGTTTATGTCAAAAGTACAGACGCCAGCACATCAACCTACCCGAAACTGTCAAATTTTCCCAATAAACTTTGAACCTTATGCTTTAGCGATAAAGTTGAAAATCTATCAAAGAAATTTGACAGATTGTAGTAGCTTGATGTGCTGGCATCTGTACATTTAAGTTTATTTAGTTTTTCCGCTGTCTGTCAAAATATTCTGGTTTGTACATGGTATAGTTATAGGTAACTTGTCAGAAATTTCTTTTCATGATGATGAATTGTGTATTAATGTTGTGTTGAATTTGTGTTGTGTTGAACAAAATTTATGTTTTAGAACAAAAGTTTACGATTTTGTTTGGGCATTGAGATACATTTTGGGAGCAGCTTCATCTGATTTGATTAAATAATGAGATACATTATTCATGCGTGTTGTCCGTTTCAACGCAGTAAACAACAAAATTATGTTCTTTCCCTTTTTATTACTGATGAAAGAATCAAGATTACTTCTTTTACGAAAAGCTATCAAACTTTAACATTACCTACCTACCACTAAGTTGTTTCTAAGTACTTGTGTCATTTCTTTCCTTTATTAATTCTTACTCATTGCAAATCGCTAATCAATCAATGACCAAGACGACTCGAAAAGATTTTTATATTCCTAAAAATGCTCTAACAATATGCTTTCCAAAACAAAAAGAAGTCTCGCTCGATATCAAAAAGATGGTCACCCATCCACAAACCAACCTTAACAACCGCTGCTTAACCTAACAAAGTTCCCAAACGACCCATTCACGAACAAATATACCCTTGATAGCCTATTAGTAGCCTATCATACCTGCTTAAGAAGCCTATCAGAATCTATCACACAGTAGCGTTATTGAGAATGTGACAAACTCGGCTATCCACAATGATGGTGCGATAACGCCTAGTAAATGAGACTTAGAATCTAGAAAGCTAGCTTTCCCTCCAATCTAGCGATCTAGATAGACTTTTTACGATGTATTTGCTATGCAGAGTATTAAAGGTTGATTTTTTTTTTTTTTTTTTTTTTTTTTTTTTTTTTTTTTTTTTTTTTTTTTTAATCTCGGGACCATTGAGTCCCGGTCCTTTGGAAGGCGTACGAGGGGCCGAAGCCAACTCGCAGAGGCCCTTTAGGAAATTTTAATGAAATGTGACACCAACCGACGACTATCCCTGTGTGCACTATGCAAGTGCACCCAAGGACAACCCCCGGTTGGTGTAGGACTATTGCAGCATATGGAAAAATAAAAAGTTGGACTATGGGTTTGGGTGGCTTAAGTGGACTGGTTGCCAAGAACTATGGAAGAACTATGACCCCTGCCTGATCAATGTTTAATATATACACGGATAAAATAGCAGGGGGTGACTTGCACACTCAATAATGGGCCCCCGGAAACGGTCGCTAGCACATAGTGACGTAGCGACAAGGGGGCAACATGTCCTGAGGTGCTTATGAGAAGTGGAGAGGTATTCCACGGCTATCAGGACAATCCCGGAAGTACGGTCAAGATCCCTACCAGCATCTTACTGGAATACTTCCTTCCTCCGAGCACGTTTGCTCTTGCGAATCTCCACTCAAGCCAGCCAATAAAGGCAAGAATGAGGTGGGAGCTCTGTTCTTCGTCATTGTTCACTCCAGCCGGCCAATAAAGGCAAGCCAGAGGTGAGGTACAAGACTTCTCCCGGGAGATAGGGTCCGTGGGGTCGCTACTGCCCAACAGCTCGCCACATGCTGCCCTGCGGATAAAAGGTTGATTATTATTATGTTAACGAAGTTAAGTCGATGGAGGTGAGATAATGAGTGTATCTTGTACTGTGTGTGATTGCACTTTAAAATGATTTGAATATATTTATTTATACACGTCTTAGAACATGTCAAGTGCTTGCCGGGTCTAGGGCATGCCACTTTCCTCACGATGTTTTTCTTCACCGTTTCGAGAGCAGTGGTGATGAAATTATTTGCACAAATTAAAACGCCTGTCTGGGTTCGAACCTACTACCACAACTCGTAAGTCGCGGCCGTTACCACCTGGGCCACCACTGCGTTCGATCAACAGTTTGATATGGGAACAATTTTATAGTTAGTATATCGTCTTAATATCGTATGCACATAATGTTGGTGATTGAACGTTTACGATCCCATATTATCAACGTATTTATTTTTCATTTAAAGAATACTAACCAAGGGACATTGTTAGCATTTTTGTGAGAGTCTCTAAATACGATTATTTATTTAATACTTTAGTTCTTCCTTACCCAAACCGTTCGTTCTACCCGCTAAAGACCTTCTACTTGGACAGGAGTTACCTTGGGTAACCTGGAAGTCTTTAAACAGACTCCGGAGCCAGGTTGGCCGAAGCAAGGAAAACCTGTTCGGATGGAGATTCATAGACGACTCCGCCTTGGAGTGTAAATGTGGTGCTGTTCCACAAACGATGGGACACTTAATATCGTGTCCTGCGTGTCCTGTCAGCTGCACGTTATAGGAACTGATGGACGCTGGTGATGGCGCCAAACAAGTAGCCGAATTCTGGGCCGAGTTCATTAGATTGCCATCGACACGCTAAGAAGAAGAAGAACATATAAGTGTATAGACACGGAGTTGATTATAAGGGTTCAGAGAGTTTATTTACCAAAGACGAGAATTCAGCTTTAAAACTTATTTTCTGGACTATTTACGCATAGGAGTATGTAAGGATAGTAAAACGTAGCGTTCTGTGGTTTCTGCCTACCCATATGGGTAAAAGGCGTGAGTTTATGTGTGTGTGTGCATGTATTTTACACATACCATATTACCAATCTGTTTTTCGTGGTAAAAGTCCTACCACAATACCACCTGTACTTCTGTTGCCAAGAACTGCTGTTTTCTAATATGTATCAATAGGAGAAACATTTGGCTCATGAGAAAAAAAACATAGGCAGTCATGGGGACTGCCCACTAACTGCTGGCCAAGCAAAACATAGCGTCATATGCATAAATAAAAAAAAAACTTTTACATATTATAAACCTGCCAAACTGCGTGACAGCTTGTCGGCAGGATTAGCGCTCGTCTTAAATATTTGGTACTTATCAACAATCTTATTTAACATCTAAATCGGTAAAAACAGATACTTTAAAAGGACGGTAAAAAAATTTTACAGCAACGCAACAAATTATTGTTATTATTTCATTAAGCAGTTCAGTTTTTAATTTAATCTTTAGTGTTCGCTTACTAATTACACTATTAAAGATATACTGTTAACATTAACAAGTCGGTGATGCGAACCCATAAGTTTTTCCTGTTTTTCCCTTTCCAAATATCGCTGAACGCGTCTGAAGAAGTTTTTAATTCAAACTGAATCCTAATACAAAATGAATCCTATGAATTTCCAGTCGCCAATCTGACATTAATAACGTCTTTAATTATAGGTATATGATACACAGTAAGCACTCGCAAATATACCTACAATCTATACTTATAATAAATCTGTAGAGAGGTCAATTCTGTACATGATATATATTTTCAAAATAACTATCAGGGGGTAATAAGTGATCGATACTGATGCCAAAAATGCAATCAGTAAAATTTTTGTCTGTCTGTCTGTCTGTCTGTCTGTCTGTCTGTATGTTCCTTATAGAAACAAAAACTACTCAACGGATTTTAACGAAACTTGGTACAATTATTCTTCATACTCCTGGGGAGGTTATAGTATACTTTTCATCACGCTACAATGAATAGGAGCAGAGCAGTGAAAGGAAATGTTGGGAAAACGGGAGAAGTTGCTCCATTTTTTAAGCTTCCGTCGCGTGTGCAGCCTTAATGGTTAAAGCTACATAGAAATCATTTATGACGGAAATGTTCTACATAAAATTATCTAAAAATATCCTGCTACAGCATATGTCTATCTTTTATGGTTGACTCACAATAACACGTGTAACTCCCGATACCTTAGCAGTTCGGAGCTTTCTGATTATATTTGTTTACTCTTACGTTTATTATACTCTCACTCATCCCTAATTAAAAGAAGTTAATATTATTACCTATTCAATAAAAAAAGAATCATAGTAATCGGTATAGAAACACCAAACTTATACATGAAATACGCTAATAAGCCATCGCGCCGTCGCGCGTGAATACTGAATCATGCCATAAGGATTATTTTTGTGTAACGGTTGCCGCGCTCGACGCGGGTCGCGGCGGTAGGGTAAGGGAGGTCCGAGCGCGAGCTTCATTCAATATTTGACTGTTGATGCGTTCAGAGCGTTCGACCTTATTGACAGACGATAATTGATATTAACAAACCGTGCTTATCAGCGCGACTTTTAGTCTTTAAATAGTTTATTTGAATTTATTTTGTTGTTTTTTATCAAATAGGTATTAGTTGTTGTGTTATTAGACCGACACAGAACCCAAAAATGTGATTAAAAAAAAATTCTGTCTGTCTGTCTGTTTGTTCAGGCATCACGCAAAAACTACCGGTTCGATTACGATGACACTTGGTATAATTATTCTTTAATATCCTGGGCACCACACTGGGTACTTTTTATCCCGGAAACAAATATACAATAAAAAACAAACTTAATTTTGCGGTTCGATCCCTAGACCCGATTACTGTACCAACCGCAAATAATAAGTTTGTCGTAGTACACGACGAAGATAATAATAATAGGCGAGCGTTCGTTCATATTAGCATTCTATAAATTGTATGTTTTAACTGCTACTTGCAATTCCAAAACGTGCTTTTCAGTGCGACCTTCTTATTCCTTTTAGTTTTTACTATGTACAGTTTAAGGTAGACTTATTTAGGTTTATTTTTATAAGTCGTTTTTATAAGTAAGTATAGATTTTAATTTTAAAGTATGGGTAGTATATTTGATAGTGTACGTAGTGACCGTAGGTTATTTTATAAAACTGTTAGGTAGGATTAGTCATTCGTATAGATATTAGTTTTTAGGGATTTTGCTTATTTATTGAGTTTATGTTGGGGTTGGCTTCCAGTCTAACCGGATGCAGCTGAGTACCAGTATTTTACATGGAGCGACTGCCTATCTGACCTCCACAACCCAGTTACTGGGTAATACGATACCCCTTGGTAAGACTGGTTGTCAGACTTTCGTGCTTCTGACTACCCGTAACGACTGTCAAAGATCCACGAATGACAGCCGGGACCAACGGCTTAACGTGCTTTCCGTGGCACGGAGGGGTCTCCATATGTAAAGATGGTCACCCATCCACAGACCAACCGCGGCAAGCGTAGCTTAACCTGATCGATCGACCTGTGCGGCTGTTATTATTTAGCCACGTATCATCAGAAATAGGTTTATTTAGGTAGGTAGGTATTTTATTTTCTGTTATTGAGTTTTTTTTTTATTAGGTAGGTACTTAGGTTTACTTTTATAATCTAATATAAAATTCAAAGTCCTGTGATCCTGTCTGACTGATTATATCAATGCACAGCCTAAACCGCTGGTCATAGAGACATAAAATTTGGAGTGTGTTCTTTGTGAAGTGTATATAGGTATCCACTAAGAAAGGGTTTTTTGAAATTCCACTCCTAAGAGGGTGAAATTTCACGCGGACGAAGTCGCGGGCAGAAGCTAGTTAATATATAAATCTAAGACCAAGAATTTCACTTATGTCAAGCTAAGACAAACAATATCTAAACAACGTTCGATATAAGCAAGTCACAGTGTTTGCCCGACATTAATGTTGTTTAAGATGCCGAATTTACATGCAAACAGATGTTTATCTGGCTTTTCAATTACTTTAAGTAGAACGAGCTGAATGCCTGCGCTAAATAGTTTTTAAAGCTTAGTTCAGTGTGTTCTTGCCTTTAATATGATTTGTTTTTTTTTTTTTAGTGAAATTGGGGATATTTTATGTAAAAGAAGTATTAGTGAGCTTAGGGTTTGTGAATCTTGAGATAGTATGTTGTGTCATAGATTTATCTTAAAATCTGCTTACAGGATATAAGTGTGATTTTCATATAAAATACTAAGGTTGTTTTTCTCTAGTCAAGATCGAATTTGTAGTAATTTGGATAAGTTTTTTTTTCAGAGAAATTAAAGTTAGGTATACAAAATTTTTTTTTTAGACTTTGTTGAGTCCCACTGCTGGGCAAATGACTTAAGTATAAAGAAAAAAGAAAAAAAATTGGATATTTCATTTAAGAAAGTGTTCAGAGCTGGTGCACTTTAAACTGTAGAAATTATTTATAAATCAATTTCAAGTGTCCAAAGCATAAATGGCATAGTAATAGTTTTATTATCTTATTATTCTGTCTGTAAACGGAATTATTTCAAAACTTTAATTTAGTATCGCAGTATATAATATTAAGTATAAATTATATTCGATATATATTATTTGAGATAGTTATCGTTCCCTGCAGTACTCGTAAAGGAATTGGGTTACTATGGCGCTCGCTCAGCGTTCGTACGAAAGCTGACCATGTTACGCTGTAGCTATATTTTAGCCTAGACACGCAGTTAATATGACTTTCAGTCTACGTTTGAATAAATAAGGAATCATAATATAGGGTACGGTAGATTGAGATGTTTGATACCGTCGAACATAGTCATAACTATTTTTAAGGATGACTGACCTTTCAAATGCTAAAGCTTTTGTGGATGAAACGACTTCGGGTTTGCAAAGTCAATTTTTTCTTTGCAGTTTTGTCAAACTTAACATGCAATGTACGTATTATGTGGTGCAATGTACTATTAGGTCACTTCTGCCTAACCGTTCAGGGAAATTAGAAGGCCAATTCCCGTAATAAAAAACGTTCAAAATCTAGTCGCAATCTCATCTCAGCGACAATCAATGTCAAAAACTTGTCAAACTATTAGGCAAATTAGATGTATTTTTGATATTTTGAGACTGAGATCAGACTGTGAACATTTTTAAAATTACGAGAATTGCCCCTCAGATGTGATGCTACGTTGTTATAAGCGAATATGACTTTAATATTTAATACAATTAAAACTTTTCTATCATCGTGAAGATCGGTAACAAATACATACATATTTTTCTTGTACTTCCACACCATTTTTCCAAACCAGTGTCCCTATACAAACTGCCGTCATAACATTAGGCCGGGGCACATGATCTGAATACCGCGGAAGCCGACGTCACGTATCCTGACAATGTAGCCCGGCCGTATTTACTGTTCCATTCAAAACGTTTTTAATTATTTAGTTCAGAAACCCTGAGATTAATTGAGCAGATAGTATTATGAGTTCGTTAGGTTGTTGATGGATGCTGGGGACTTTGATACCTAGATACGTTATGGAGTAATGTGTCTTGACGCTTGAGAGGAACTGACTAGCTCATCTCGTGTCTGTATTGTTAAAAGAGATGATCGAAGTAAGCTCGTTCGTTCTAATAGGCTAGATTTCTGTTACTGAGTTCGTGATAAAGTTGTTTTAATTTTTTTTATCTCCCATCTAATAACTGTAGGACGAATATGAGCTTTATATCCATCAGTTGCCAAGATGAAGTCATTGACAGTGCGCAAAAATTTCACGAAGGAATGATTTTTTCAAAAGAAAGTTCTCTTAGGCATAAAATTTAATTTTTTAAGAAAATAAATAACATTTCACAAATTGTAAGACTTTTTTTATCTATCACTATTTTATTAAAACGGGTCTTAAAACTATATACAACCAGTAAGATTCCCTACGTATCTAAAACACACAAAGTGAGAAGAATGTGCCAGTTCGACGTATGTGCATAGCTCAGCTATTTAGCGGTAACCCCTGCGCGCTGGGATGCGCCTGCGCATGCCGAGATACTGATCGAGACTGTACAGTTAAGACTTTGTCGCCCGTGTCATTAGCTCCTAGTCCAGGGATGTCAAACATTTGTGGCCAAAAGGGAAATAAATGTTAAAAACTTCAATGTAAGGTGAATTAAAAACAAAAGCAGATAATCTAATTTACTGTTTACGATATCGAATGCAAAACGAAATGGAATACATTACTGATGTACTAAAACTAGATGGAAAAGAAGTGAACATTATGTTGTATAAACGGTCCATTTGGCCGAGCAATTAACTGCCTTGTTTAATGCAATAATTGGAAAAAACATTACATCGTTTTGTTTGTTCACCTTTTATTATTGTATCAATTCATTCAATTTAAAAGGCAGTTTTATAGCTTCGTATAAATAAGGCTTTAGATTTCGTATTTCAGTCGTTCTATTCCGTAATAATATCATCGTGAAAACTTAGGTGAAGTGATCTGGCAATAGTGTCAATTCCTAAAATCAGGCGGAATGACAGTTTACTTCAAATTCATTTCACCTAAGTTTTTACGGTGAGATATTACGGAATAAATCATCAAATTTTTGTACTTTATCTATGCCGTGCCCAGAATTTCAAACGCGTGCCAAGGTTTGCCACCCCTGTCCTATTTTATGTATAGTGTATTCTAAGCTTTAAGTTTACTATAGTATGATGTAATCGAGATTATTTACTGGCTAGAATTTAACTTGTATGGCGCCTACATCATGATACATGATCAGGAAATGAATCGTCTGTTTTAGCAGTTTTCATAGAGTAGCGTTTTTTTAATTGCTTAGTTTCTCAGTCGTTGTTTTATGCTCAAGACAGGCTGGGTTTGACCGCTTTATGTACAAAAGTGATGATGCAGTTAACGATGAAATGCGATTTTATTGAGAAAACGTATTAATTAAATAGACATATTATTTTTCTTCTTGAGGAACTTGTGGCTAAATAATAACAGCTACGCGGATCGATCGGTCAGGTTAAGCTACGCTTGCCGCGGTGGGTCTGCGGATGGGTGACCATCTTTACATATCAAGACCCTTCAGTACCTCGGTAGGCACGTTAAGCCGTTCGGTCCCGGCTGTCAATCGTGGATCTTTGGCAGTCATCACTGGTCGTCAGAAGCCCGAAAGTCTGACTACCAGGCTCACCAAGGGGTATCGTATTACCCAGTAACTGAGTTGTGAACGTCATATAGGCAATCGGTTCATGTAAAATACTGGCATTCAGCTGGTCCATCCGGTTAGACTGGAAGCCTATCCCAACATATTTGGGAAAAGGCAGACAGATGATGAGATATTATTTTTCTTGACAGATTTTACGGAAGTTAAAGAAAATGTGAATACATAATCCATACTAATATTATAAATGCGAAAGTGTGTCTGTCTGTCTGTTTCCTCTTCACGCCTAAACCGCTGAACTGAGGTAAAGAGATAGTTGGAGTCCTGGGGAAAGGACATAGGATAGTTTTTATCCCGATATTCCCACGGGAAACGATGAAACTGCGGGCCGCTGCTAGTATTATTATAACATAACATCACGCCTGTTTTATACTAAAGGTTAGGCAGAGGTGTATTTTTAGTACACCTACATTTCGCTAGTTACATTTTTGTCCCATGTAACAGAGGCGAGCCTATTGCCATCAACCGGGCTCAAATTCAGCCCCCAACTGAGAAACTCCAGACGGTATAAAACAGCATGTAGAACAATTCATGCATGTGTAATTATTTTATCCTTTTCCCAAATATATATCAAAGGTACGTCTTCTAGAAATAACGGAGCTGGAACTTACGTAGGAATAATGGCGACTTAGACCAAACTTAGATTCAACTGTGGATAGAATTTCATTTGTAAGCTTAGACAGACTTGCCCTTCTGCCCACACCACTTACAAGACACGCTAAACATGATCAAATGATTCTCAACATAATTGCTATATTAAATAGGAGCAGGATACAGTTACATAGCTTCGGGCACTGCGCATAAGTGCGCAACTGAACGGACATGCAGCTATTGTGCCCGGCCGATCCGAGATACGGGCGAGTTCCAAGTTTTACAGTTACCACGTTATGCGCCGCGTGTGTGGCTGTCTTCCACCTGATATATGGCGGGGATGTGGGTTGCTTCTAGCTGGTGTGGGGATTAAATAGTTAGTATCTTAAGGTGACCCTCCATGACCTAAGTTCTAAGGTATGAGGAAGTACAAATTAGTTGAATTTTGGAGAATAATAGCCATTTTTGGAGATGAGAAGGTGTTGAAATTGATAAAGGGGTTACAGCAGTTTGGGTAAGAGATCCAACATGAGCTCTTAGCCCATTTAGTCACGATCGTAGGTGACTTTTGACTAGAAAGCAAATACATTTATTTAGCACGAACTAAAGGGCACACAATATAATAAACAACAGATAAAAACAATAAAAAAATAATAGATAAAGTGCCATGTGAGAAATTTGCAGGAAAGTGTACCTTACAGCTGTGCCAAAAAGGCCCATTTCAGCAAAAATAATAAAGAACTATTGCCTGACGCTGGTTTTCAACTGGAACTCTTACTACTATTACTATAGATAAGTTAAAGTCACATCACATATCGAGCCATTGGTGAAAGAAGTCAATGACAACACCACTCTTGCAGAAGAATCTACATAGAATAATAATTCATGTATATAAACCTATACCAGTAATGTAAGCACTAGGCTGACAGTTGAATATAATTTATGAATAATATACCCTCCAATGACGTCACCATTTAGCATACAGGTGGATGCATCAACACCCACGGAACATACTCCTAAGAAGAGAACGTTTACCAAGCGAACAATTTTATTCAGCAACAAATTCAAGAGCTTTCCTTCGATAAGAGTACTCACAATGCGAGCGAATAAAGTAGATCCAGTCCGGAAGGACTAATTCTTTACCTGCTAGTGGTACAAACGCCTAAAAAGGCGTTAAAGTGTACCTGGAGAAATTCTAGGACAGGGGTGGCAAACATTTTAGGACAGAAACCTTTTTTTGTTTTTGTTTTTTGGTTCCTTTGGTATCCAATACACCGTAGAAAAGGATAGGTACTGTTTTCTACTGTTCATTGTTCTTGATTTGCTTAACATTACTAAAAAACCTGATGGTGATGAAACACTTACTTGAAATTATGTAATTGTATACATAATTCATTAAAGTTTTTAATTTTCCACTAGTATGAAAACTAGTTAATTATTATTATTTCGAGCTACTTGTCTGCTCATTACATAAGTAACCCATTAGCAGTAGTAATATAATGTATTCTGTGCCATTAGTATAACAGTTGGAAATGCAATAAACAAACGGAAACACGGACTTTCGAATTTATAAAAGGTAAATTCTACGAACTTTAATATTATAAGAGGTTTTTTTTGCTGTTGACAACTTTGGACCAAGAATATGCAGTAAAATGACACTTCTTAATAACTCATTTCGGACTGCGTTTAGAGATATGCATGACAAATAAGTTTCGTTTATTACACTATTCTGTACTAGAAAAACAAGATTTGGTTGATGGCCGCGAATAACAAAAAGACGCCAATTTCAGTCATATAAGTAATTCATAAGCTGTCATTTTTTTAAAGTCCGACTATACATCCATATCGTAGATTGACCATCCCTACAGATCCTAACGTTATAGTTAATATTTAACACAGCTTTCTACCAGTTTATGTTGCGATATTGTTGGTTAGGTATTATTTATCGTCTGAGACGACAGTGCCTGGTTAGTTGTAAGAGTAGCGGTATATATTATGGTAAGCGCCTGGAAGAAATTGTGAAGATTCTGGATTAAGTATTTGTGTTTGTACAGTTGACTCATTTTTGGACAATTATGTGTCTGAAAAGAGAATGAGACGGTTAATATTCTTTAAATAGGATATCGGCATCACTTTTCCAGGTCAAATAAAAAATAAGCTAGATGGAGTCGACATTTCCTATCTGAATCTCCCGAGAAGAAATGGCGGAACAAACTCAAGGGTCAAGATCGATTTTAAAGTCCAGATATAATCTTGGTCACGTCGTGTGAATACAGTATGTATGGAAGAAGTACCTAGTATTTGGTTTTAATAGGTTTTTTATTTTATTTAAATTTTTGATAGATTCTTTTATTTTTGTAAATGTGAGGACTTGTAAATGCAAAATGTTTTTAAAAGAGTATCCGAGGCGTTTCTTGCCGCCTCTTCTCCATTATAGCAAACGACAAATTAGAATCGTGTATCTAGCTTCTGACGTTTCATAAGTGCCCAGGATGTAGGTTTATGTGAAATAAAATATTTTGATTTTGAGTAGACATACTGCATCTACCCCAAGTACATTGGGATCAGTGTCGAAAAATTATGATGAATCATTTTTTTCAAGGACATTGTAGGTATGTAAGAAAGTTCATTAAACGCTTGAATGCAGAAGTCATGTATGTAACTTAAGTAAATAGTAGATACAATTATTAATTAATTAATTATTGTGAAGGAGTTCCTCCAGGGAAGTACTACCTGTGTTTTTGGTTTGAAAGGTATGACTGTTACTGAAATGACAGGCAAATGACACTTTGTCCGGATTGCTTAAAATTTCCTTTGCTAAAAGAACACGTGAAAGGTAAGTCTTCCTATGTCATTAAAAAGGAAACTCATCGACATGTGCATTCTGCCTGGTGCACAAAGTTGGTCACTTACTGAACAACAGAAGTCCAAAATCAAGATTTGTCAACGGGCAATGGAGCGTTAGAAACACCACGCTGCGCTCCATAACTCAAGTAGCAGATGTTGGAGAAAAAACAGCCAGGCTGAAGTGGGAGTGGGCCGGACATGTCTCAGCAATGCACCCGGAGAGATGGGCAAAGATCGTCACTCACTGGACGCCTGAGGCAGGACATCGCCGTCGAGGTAGACCAAAGCGAAGGTGGTGTGATGACATAATATCATTTGCAGGGCCAACATGGCCAGAGATCGCACAAGACAGTGAGGTTTGGAAGAAAAAAGGGGAGACCTTTGCCCAGCAGTGAGACACAAAGACTCAGATAATTACATTCCATCGCCACATAATCAGTTATGTACTTTAGTGAAATGTATTCAAGTTGATTTTTGAGTGACTGTAACAAAAAGGTCCTAATAAGTTTTTGGTTGCAATAGAATTTGAACTTTGTTTAATATGAAATTCTGTTTGTTTTCACGTAACTTGAAAATTATCTGAAATTCCTGGCTCTATGTTTGAAAGAAGTAACAAGTCCTGGGTAACTAACTAACTATTACATTGAAAGGTACATCGTAATAAATAAAACAGTACACTTTCTATTTGAATTAAAGATAAGTGCACAAATGTCTTTTGATCTGTATTATTAATGTCTAATACTCGTGAATTATAAAGCTATTACTTTCGAAATTATGCTCTAGAAGCGGTCGTTTCTTTCTATAATTTCGTTGTACCTATTTAACTTATTGTTAGAATCGTTGTTTTCTCTCTTGTGACTAAGTAATAACAGCCACACGCCGATCAATCAGGTTAAGCTTCGCTTGCCGCGGTTGGTCCGTGGATGGGTGACCATCTTTCTCCGTGCTTTGAAAAGCACGCTAAGCCGTTGGTCCCAGCTGTCATTCCTGGATCTATGACAGTCGTTACGGTTAGTCAGAAACCCGAAAGTCTGACAACCGATCTTACGAAGGGTTATCGTATCACCCAGTAACTAGGTTGTGGAGGTCAGATAGGAAGTCGCTTCTTTTAAAATACAGGGATTCAGCTGCATCCGTTTAGACTAGAAGCCAACCCCAACATAGTGTGAAAGGTTTGGTGGGTTTGGCAGATGATGATCTAGTTTTCATAAATCCACAGGCAGCTCTCAAATTTTCCATATCAGATATTCCTGCGAGCCAGTTACTTCCGATGTTAGTCGCTTCTTACAATAGTACCTATCTACAATATATTTGGTGCAGGTCATCTAACATTACTTCTTCCTAACCCCAACCACCATTCCATAAAGATTTCACTGATCTACCATCATTCTATCAAGACAAGTTCCTATCCCAAATGAGCTACTAACCGCACCTTACGTTAAATTAAAACTCCCGTCAACCAAGAATAACTTAAAGCCTCATTTGAACCTATAACCCCCGTACAGCAAATCAACCATAGCTTAAGGCTACGACAGACTTGTCCGCAGCAGTGTGTCATCAGCCTAACAGTACGTACAAAGACTTATCCGTTATACTATTTATTGTGACATGTTTACGATACGGAATATTCATCTCTGCGTAATATGCAGATTTGTTTAGCCTGGAAGCTATTGCATGATTCATGGAAGGACTTCAGACGTTTGAAGATGGCCAATGAATAGGGATTCTAGAATCTGATGAGGTCGATTCCTATTTTTTGATTGACAAAGCCAGGCTGTAAAGCGTAATGATGGAACCTGCTTCTGATTGAGTACTGTTAGTGAACTTAACAAATAAATAAATAATTGAAGTCGTCTTCGTCTCTTGGATGCGAGAAGCAAATGTGACAAAGCTTGGGAGGGGGGCTTTGTCCAGCAGAAAACGTTTATCTGCTCAAAAAATGATGAGGAAGTGAAGTCGATAAGTTTATACGGGATATTAGCAAAATAGGTTCCACTCTATATTAGGTACGACTATTCCTGAAACTTTGTTCACTATTTAGTTCAGAGGGGCAATTTCTCGTAATTTCTTCTCGTAAAATCTGTCAAAAATACCTCTAAAATCCCTACATTTTTGACAAGTTTTTGACATTGGTTGTCGCTGAGATGAGATTGCGATTAGATTTTAAGCGTTTTTAATTACGGGAATTTGCCTCCTGATAAATTTTGATTCAGGTGCGTTTTGCTCGTCAAAGACAATACACCTTTGAGCTATTACAGCATTTATTCTATTCAAAATGGCGATTAGCTTCTCAAAGAATTAAGAAACCTATTTTTACAATATCAACCGCCAAACGACAGTATC
The DNA here is from genome assembly GCA_963669345.1 of Gortyna flavago. Classification (NCBI taxonomy): domain Eukaryota; kingdom Metazoa; phylum Arthropoda; class Insecta; order Lepidoptera; family Noctuidae; genus Gortyna; species Gortyna flavago. The sequence continues at coordinate 17,981,618 of OY770129.1, forward strand.
CCTTTTATAGTTATTCCGTATCTTATTATTCAAATACGAGTTTTGAATGCAGAATCAAATTGAAACTGACAAGTATTATTAACATTATTGAATTCAAAGGGACACCTGATGGCTTTGTTTAAATAAACAGCAATTACTATTTTAGAACTATGGAACATTAAACGTTATGGCTACTTACGACGCGAATGAAATTAACGTTGCTGTGTTACCGAAGTGAATCATACTGGAGTTACGTGAGAAAGTAAAGAAGTTCATCGAAGCTTCGATAACTTCTTAGATAATTATTGTTTTTTACTGAAGTTTTTGTATATTGTATTTTTTTCATTACATATATTATAGTATAATCAGTCTATTATATACCCACTACCGGGACACAGGTATCCTCTCTTTGAGAGGAACTGGTACGTAATCCACTACGCGGATCCAGTGCGGGTTTTTCCATTCGCTCAAAATAATTATATTAACTAAGTACTCAGTAATCTATGCAGTAAACCAATATGTGCTTTTCTGAGTATCCACCACGGATATCGAAAATTTCACTATGGCTTCTTATGTACCTACCTAGCCTAAAGGCTGTCCTTTTCTATATTTATACTCTACTGTACCGTAACTATTATATATGCAGTCTATCCTTATTGAACATTGTTAGAAATAGATATTTTGCAACTGTAAAGTGTAGTGTACACCGTTAACTGTAACATCTATATTACTCAACTGAACGCTGGTATGCTGACCGTACCGTAGTCCTGCTTATCACGTCATCTGCGCACACACGCTTATACATCACAGTAGATGGTAAACTTCTACTGCTTAGCATGGCATTTCTAATACCGTTATAATTAAGTTAGAGTCATTGAAATTGGACGATGCAGGAACTGATGGACGCTCTGGAGTTTCTTGCCCGTTCTTCTCAGTACGAAAAAATACCTTTTGAAATGTGCACCTAGCAGACCTAGAATCAATTCCATTTTCTTGTATGTAAATAATTTGACTTTGTCTTTGTTACTGATGGCGTCAAACTCGTAGCCCAAATTCTGGAACAACTCAATCTAGGTTGCCATCGAGATGCTAAGAAGAAGATTGAAATTAGACTAAGAATAATTATGTTATGACGGCAAGCTTAGAAAGCTTTCCAAAAATTATCAGCGTTTATTACAATAGCATAATCACATCCTTTGAAAGACGGTGTAGCGGTATCTACAACGCCACATGCGAACAACGCGTCATACTGATGTCACGCAAAATCCTGCATCTCGCAAGCAGAGTTTACCGCGCAACTAGCATAGATACAACGGCCCGAAATGAATCATCGGGCAGTTGCCCGCCAGACACAACACCCATCTGGTCGGAAGATCCATCCTTTTCTATAGATGATGAGTGAACTTTACACCCTGTTCCTCATATCTCTATAACGGAACCAAGACGGTTTCAAGTAGAAAAAAATGATGCTAGGCCACATATCCAGGTACAGCAGGCCACCTTGAGCTGATCCAGCGTAGCACGGAGTTTCAATAGAATAAAAGGCCAGCTTATTCTGGTTTTTATACCACTGACATTCGGCCTACTACTGAAATCACACACACAAAGAAAAATTATTACCAACTCGTCCGTAACAGTAACACAATACTTCTAAGGCAGTATTTCGTTAGCCGAAACATTTTTGCTTCGAATAATTTTGACTTCGTATAATATTCGGTTCGGATAATTTTCGGTTGGTATAATTTTATCGGGCGCGTTGTATTGTGATTCACAGTTCAATGGATTCGGCTAGTAGGGTTTCTTGTGACTACGCTTTAGGTCTGTTTTTCTTTTCTTTTTTATGGCGGGATCTTAGTATTTCGTTGCGAATGCCGAAAAGGAGGACCACCTAATAAGCTTACTATATGCTGTATGTAGGTTTATTGGTTCGGCCATTGTTTTAATATTATATAAAGGATTTTGTTGGTTAAAGTTTTATCAAAAGTACATTCAGATTATAATTATTAGCATGCTATGAAAATCAAGAAATCATAAATGTTCACCAAAATATAAGATGTTTTTTTTTAACAATAAGGCAATCACACTAATATTAAAAAGCTGAAAGTTTGCTAGTGTGTTTTTGTATGTTTGCTGAACGGATTTGGATGAAATTTGTCACACAGATAGTTTATAATCAGGAATAACACATAGGATACTTTTTATCCCGATATTACCACGGTATCGACACTTATGCGGGTGAAACCGCGAGGTGCTGCTAGTGTCTACTAAAACCCACGTAGCTCGGCCCTTAAACACTTCTTCCGCATCCGTTTCTTTTGTATTCAGACATCATTTAAAGCCTTTCTATAGAAACAGGCTCCTTAGGAGCGCACCTGACCATTTTGAAGGACATCACGACATTGACGATTGACCTTCGAAGTGTGGAAGTACTTCTTCTTCGTGTTGCTGGCACGACTGTATTTTAAATCTCGTTTTCCTAAAACTTTGCCACTTCCACGGCATTGTCGGTGGCTACCTTGACGGAACGACAGTGAGGTGTAATTATGGAGCTATTACACAAACCATGCTCCATCTCCTATCGTCAAAGTGGAAGTACTCAGGTCATTTTATATGAACCTACCTATAATATCTCTCATACTTATTACGGGATTGCTCGTACATATCATCAAGCCTGTATTCCTCGAAGGGCGAGACAGAGGTGTACCTATAGTAGACCCACATATCGACAGTTATGTTTAAGCCCCATGTAATAGGGGGTTTAGCAGTCTTCAGGTAGTGTGTGCGAGAGAAATGAAAGTATGTAAGCACTGAGTCACCCAGGCGCGAACGCAATGGTCAAAATGGTTTCCGAAAGGTATGTTTGGCCAGGCATGAAAAAGAATTGTATGGAATGGAGCCATGCACTCCTGCTTGAGCCGCCAAAGATCCTAGATCACGTTGGGGTCACCAGTATATAGAGGTATAGAGGTATGAGGAACAGGGTGAAAAGTGCACTGATACTCTATAGAAACGGGAGTATCCTCCGACCAGACGCACACTTGCCCGCCAGACACAACACCCGTCTGGTCGGAGGATCCTCCCTTTTCTATAGAGTATGAGTGAACTTTACACCCAGTTCCTCATACCTCTATAGGGGTGAGCCTATTGCCATCAACCGGGCACAAATCCAGGTCCGGGCTGCTACTGAGAAATTTTAGATGGAAAAAGAATTTTGCAAATCCGTTTATATATGAAGGAGTTATGCCTGAACATACATAAAAATAAACATCCAAATTGAGAACCTCCTCCTTTTTTGAAGTCGGTTAAAAACCCGATAACACTGCCCGACCCGCCCATCGAACCCAGGACCTCATGATCAGCAGTAGCGCTTTTGACCACTAGACCAACGCGACAGATTGCTCAACTAGTACTTAATATTACTCCAGCTAGAAACAACTCTGATAAATTGGTCACCGGTTGATCTTAATCTGCTAAAGCTTTACATAGAAAGGAGTGGTATTATAAACATAGTTCTTATGCAAATTCATTTTTTCCTTGAAGAGAGAGCCAGCGATGGCTTTCATCAAACATAAGATGAATTGAACACTGGTTTGACCCATATTTAACTTCAAATATCTATGTTAAATATATTTTATGAACATCGTAAGTTTACTTGCAGGTATTTAGAGGATTCTTTAGAGGTGACTAAGTCTAAGGTTTAATCAGCTGGAAGAGAATTCTGCATCGACCCTAAATTGATGATATCATCTCTCGATGTCCCTCTGTCATGATTAATTATAATACTGGTATTAACAAAGAGCCAGAAATAACTTAATATCTACTTATATTTGGTCCTTATTGTTTTCGTGATCCGTTAACATGATAAATAGCTCATCATTATCATCTGCCTAGCCTTTTCCCAATTATGTTGGAGTCAGCTTCCAGTCTAACCGGATGCAGCTCAGTACCAGTATTTTACATGGAGCGACTGCCTATCTGACCTCCACAACCCAGTTCCTAATTGATATATAATGTGATAGTTCATAAACTACAAAAAAATGCAATTGGCGTTCTGGAAAGTACTGTCAAAAATAGTAAACACTAGGACTAGTCTTTGTTTACCAAGATAAAAAATAAAAAAAGGTCAGTCCTTTATTCATAATCATCCTACCGCCCATTTTCGAATTTATTTGGGGTCGCTATAGCAAGTCTTAACGAACGGTATCCGCGTTGCTGAATTTTGAGCTAATCCAATTAAAAAAAAAACCATGTTTAATTTTTCGTGCTATATTTACCATCGAATTGCCAAGAAGAAGAATTCATTCTATTCATCTCCCCCGTAATAAACCCCTTTAAAAATAAAAATAAAACCTATATAAAAAACAGGACACTCCATTCCAGTGGCTCAACGCTAATAACTTACCATTTTCTAACTGACAGTCCAATCTTCGTTTCCAAAGACCAATCCGAACTGGTCCTATTCCACTAGACTGCAACTGTTGGCAGCCTCAATACCAAAAACGGGCCAACTTTCCGTTCAACATAAATAAGTTCCAACTTGGATACCGGAGACATTCAATAACAAATTCTTAAGCACGATTGTCAAGCAGTACTAAATAATTCAGTTAGATGTGGGCGTTTGTAATTTCACTTTGTAGCTTGCAAGTAATATTTACTAGCACCTAGTTTTTGTTTTTTTTTTAAGTGTAGTGGTTCGCGAGATTTTTTCGTTAGATGCCACTTTTGAATCCCTTTCTTTAGGTATTAAGTAACGATGGGTCCCATTTGGCATTTCCATTGAACCCCATGTTATAACAACATGTGTACTTTTCAGAAGAAAAGTGATTTACCTTTATCAAATAATTAATATGCCGCACTGTAGACTGAGACATGGATTTGACAGCCAAAACATTAAAAAACCATCTGTCATAGAAAATTAACCCACGTTCTTCATAAAATCTTCATCATCAAATCAGATAAATAACAACATAATATTTTGTTGTCATTAGAACTGATCACAAGGTTCGGACTGTAGACAGACCCATGCAGGACTAAAAGGTTACATGCTCTGTTTGCACGACGGCACGAACAAGCTTCTGACGTTTCATATATTTTGAAAAGAATTGAATTTAGACGCGAAATCCAATAAGCAACTCTAAAAGTGAATGAAACCGTTATATGGTTATTGCAGTAAAAGCAGGTGCATTTTCTGAATTCAATCCAACACCACAAACTATTAGAGTCGCGCCATCAAATTACGACACCTATCATGACCGTTATAGGTCAACAGAAAGACAAAGACAAAAAAGCGCTGTCCTTTTCTCACTTACCGCAACTTTACTGTGAGCTTTGTTTTTTTTTTCTCTCTTTCCATCTATACGATTGCGAATGTAATCGCACACAATGATTGACCGGGCAGCCATTATGTTTTATGTTGTGTATGAAATCGTGAGGGTGCATACATTTATATCTTCAATAGGCAGACACTAAGAAATTCCGATAGACTCTGTTAACTGCTTCACTGCGTAGGCGTAGTTATCCTGCAACATCATATTATAGTTGATTTTTATTAGACTTTCCTAGAATGTAAACAAGGTAATATTGTGTAATAGACCAATAGACCTGGAGTCGTGAATATTTTGACGTCGGTTAGTGTAAGTATTGCTTTATTATTCCTACTTTTACTGTTTTTATTTGTAAGGTCTTTTCCTATCGTTCCATTTAAACATGAAACCGGGTTATGGTTTCTATGAATTTCAACGGCAATAGTCTGAAAAGGGGGTAAGTAGGACTGTAAGTGATGTTTGTCGATTAGTTTAGGTTTTGCTGTAGTTATGGTTGTTGTTAAAATAGTTACTTACCGTATTATGTTTGTGTTATTGTGTCAGTATACCAGTAACACAAACAGTTTTGTCACACATCCATCAGTTACTGGTTCTGATAGCTTTTGAAATTGGTTTCTTGAAAGCCAAAGATAATAAGATACGGAATGATTTTTTTTACAGGTTCCAAATTTTTACAGGCTGTTCTACCCATGAATATTAACAACTTTCGTTATGCGACCAATTCTGAAATGCCAAAAAAAAAACTGCTGTCTCTTACATTTTGGTGAAGTACCTACGTATTGTATTAAATTAAACAGCAGATTTTTTTTCGTGATTTCAGAGTTGGTTCCATAGTGAAAGTTGTTCATATTCATAGGTAGAATGGCCTGTAAAAAATTGGAACCGGTAAAAACAATCAGCCGGTATAATATCATCAATCATCATTCATCATCTAATCTTTATAATTAAAGGTATAATGAAAAAGTAAGATTCGGAGTGAACCCACACAGTAAACTGGGCATTAATTATTTTTGTCATTAGATGTTGTAAGATCTTTTTTATCTTTCCAATCATCACCATCATCTGCCTACCCTTTCCCAACTATGTTGGAGTAGGTTATATTTATCTTTCCAATAATAACTAAACGACTGCCCATAACTTCGCCATCTCAACGGTAATACGTCCAATTTTTATTCCCTCATCTAATCTTAAACTTAAAACGCGCATTAAGTTTGTCACTTGCTGAGTACCAAGCTATAAACTATCGCTAAGTTTAGCATCAATCGTTACTAATACTGTTAGTGCTGCGGTTCGTTTGTCTGTTACTACTATCATAATGCGTATTCAGCTGTTTTACATAGTTTCTCTTGTTAACTGGAAAGTAATGTTTATTGTAAAGTAACTGGCGATATATTCCTAGACCAAGTCTTCATGCAATAGCTATCAAACATGACTTGGTTTTTCAATGAAAAAAAAAAACCTTTAGTCAAACGAGGAAAATCCTTCTGGTATTTCAGAAAGTCAACAATTATGGTGTCTTAACTCTTAAGGGTTAGTAGATATCGTTATGGCCTAATGGCTAAAGCGCCCGTCTCTTATAAACGAGGTTGTGAGTTGGAATCCGGCACGTACATACCAATATGACAATATTCCTATGACATCGTTGTAAGAAAACAGTGCGAAAAACGCCAATTCGCCTTAAGCAAGCGTCGTGGTTCATACTCGTGCCTTCTATGTATGGGAAGAGGCCTTCGAGCATGTCGATTCCCGCACGGAACAAATATTTGTACGACCTACAAGTATTTGTTCCAGTATATGTATGTATTAACAAAAAAAAATGTATGTGTAGTTTATCAGTCATCTCGTTACCATAACACAAGCATTAGGTTGCTTAGCTTAGGACTATATGGCGTTATGTGAAATGTCCAAGGATATTATATTATATTATTATCTACACTGAAACAATCGCAGGCTGGTGTTATTAACAAAGATTTGGCGGGAATTTGGCCCTAGCACAATTTCATTCTTCTATGTACTTATTTCTTCTTTGATCAAAATCATTCTTACCATCTTTACGATGTCATCTGACCAATATTTAAGGTAGTACTTTTTCCAGCTACGTCTTTAAAAACCCCAGTTCCCCTCAAGCAAAAGCTGGTTTGAATCTAGCTCCTAACATAACGGGCACCTTTGACTAATGTACCCACAGGGGCACAGTAAGTGCGTTCTACGTCGCACAGCGATTGATGACGCTTTCTGTAGCTTGGAGATACCTCGCTTTTATTTATAACATCTGTTGCCAGTTACTACTGAGTTTAAAACGTTTGCAATCATCGGGGGTTTTAGTTTTGTTTCATTAATTTGAAAGATTTAGTGTCTTTATTTTTAATGCTATTAAAAAGTTATCATCTGCGCTTTCAATGATTTAATATTGAAAGGAAAGGAATTTCAAATAGTTCACAAAATTGTGAAACAAACAGTGCGCATCAAATCGTCATAACATCACGCTTGGATTCCCTAAAGAAACAGACAGAGGTGTATATTAAGTTAATATTTCGCCAGTAATGTCATAGGTATTAAGTTGAATTTAATAGGCCTATTTTCATGAGAATAGGCACAGGTAAACAGAAAAAAACCTTATCAAATCTAAACTTAATATTATAAAGATTAGATTTTTTGTACTTTTGTTAGTTACGCTTTCACGCTAAAACGGCTGTACGGATTTGGGTAAAATTTGGCACATGGGTAGATTATGACCTGGATTAGAACATAGGATTATTTTAATCCCGATATTTTTAAAGGATCAAGACTTATGCGGGTGAAACCGGGGCCGCAGGCAGGTAAATAAATACAGCAAAGTATAAATTACCTACATGACTTCGCTTCATGGGAATCTGGGTAGTAACATTTCTTTTAGAAAAGATTGCAATCTGTATCAATAATATTCTATTCGTGATCCAGTATTGGAGTGATGCCATACAGATACATGATGATAGGTCCATTTCCAATCATTGATGGGCTGTGGGTAAATTAAATTACCTATCTATTGAATCATCCTTACATATTATTATTATAAAACAAAGTCTCCGAAATGTCTGTACGAGCATAACTTTCTAATGACCGCACCAAATTGGATAATTCTTTTTTGTTGTATTCGATATTGCCAGGACAAGGTTTGTAAATGAAAGAAAATTTCATAAATTCGAATAAAAAAAATTGCATCCGAGCGAGGCTGGGGCGGGCCGCTAGTTATTACTAAGTCTACTGAGAGTTCAGACAGGTTTAGAGGTGTTTTGGAAGACTGACATCATCATCTGCCTAGCCTTTTTCCAACTATATTGAGGGTCAATTTCCAGTCTAACTTGCACCCTGATTGCGCAACACACTTTCAATCGCAATCTGAATAATTTTGTAGGATACTTTTAATCCATTGCTTCAAATGTTCGAAAAAAAAATCTGCTTAACAACGAGAATAACGTAATGAATGTTTTTGAACTACGTATTCAAATGAAAGCCTTTCATACTGATAGTACGTTACACAATTACCCCGCAGATACAGCTGAATATTAGTATATTACATAAGCGTGTTAAGAGGGGTCCGTAGCTAAATAATAACAGCCGCACAGGTCGATCGATCAGGTTAAGCTACGCTTGCAGCGGTTGGTCTGTGGATTGGTGACCATCTTTACATAGTGCCTCGGAAAGCACGTTAAGCCGTTGGTCCCGGCTGTCATTCGTGGATCTTTGACAGTCGTTACGGGTAGTCAGAAGCCCGAAAGTCTGACAACCAGTCTTACCAAGGTTTATCGTATTACTCCGTAACTGGGTTGTTGAGGTCAGATAGGCAGTCGCTCCATGTAAAATAGTGGTATTCAGCTGCATCCGGTTAGACTGGAAGCCGACCCCAACATAGTTGGGAAAAGACTAAGCAGATGATGATGAGCGTGTTAAGAAAGACTGTATTCCATCAACATGCCAGAAATCCTGGTGGCTCCACGCAACAGAAAGAAAAACAGTGATCTGTCGAAAATAATTTACAGTTAACACAAAACGCTGTCACACTAACTATGCAACATAACTTTTGTCTCTAACAACCTTTCTAAATTGTCTTTCTCATTATCTATTCAGAATCCTAAATCTTACTCACTTAAACATTCGTTACTAACAGAGTTTATTATCCATTCTATTCACATAACTCGCACAAAGTAAGCCTATCTAGTTACGAGTGCACCAATTTCCCCGTAACCCACTGACGCGTCGGGTTTCTAGCTGGCGTTGAATCGTTTACCTTCCGACCGCAGTGTAAGATTACTACTGGCCGATACGTCTGATGGTCGGGATGGGTTGGGAGATAGTTTTTTAGGGTAGTATTTTGGGAGAGGATGAGATAACGTTGTGGGAAAGCTGTGAAAAACATATTTTCAAGAAGTATCTACAGCTTTAATATGATTACCGGCATTGGAAATAAGCAACCAAACTATAGGTTTACGTAGATTTACGGCTGAGTGGCCAACCCTCAGTGTTCAGGCTTTTCTGATCACTCTTTTGTCCAGTTGCATGTTTAACTTCCTTATAATAACAAATAATCTCTTACGACTTCAATGTTTTGAAAAGAGAGTTGTGACTTTTTCTTGGTCCTCTGAACAACACGGTTTTTAAAATCCACCAAAACAAAGTAATACATCACAACAATTCGACATCACTCAAAAACCCTACAATTCTATCTACCTAACTCCGAGGTACTCTGACTGATAGCTCATCATTTGTTCTGCGCTATCTATTAGCTTGTATTGCGCTACGCCGCCGTGGGGCGCAGTGAAATATTGCGCGCTTCGCGTAACGTGGTCGCGCGGCCATTTTTCTTTTCGCTACCGAATCGAGGTGCGAAGTTTTTTTGAGGTCATTTGTTTGATTTTTAGTTATCGGTAGTACGTTAGCTTTAGTGTGTACTTTAAATAAGCTTGGCTGGGTTATATTTCGCTCTTCGTTTGCTAAAATTGGCCAGTTTTGTACCTATTCACGAAGAAAGGCATTACTTTGGAAAATTAAGTTTTGTGAAGAAGCTTTTAATATTCTTGGTCCTTTTATTAGACCAGCAACTGATGTGCAAAAGTAAACAGCTTTCAAAAAGATCTGCCATTAAATTAGACATTGCTAAGGAATCCATGAATCAAGGTGTAACAATGGTAGTTAACATTCGAAAAGGATTATGAATGACTGTATCTAAAGACCAACAGAATATCTAAAGAGAGGTAGCATTATGATGCACACACATTTTTTGTGACAGTTTCCTGCGTAGATAAGACAAGACTTTATCTAAATCGTTTAACAACTTTGGTTTAAAAAGATAATTTTTGTTGAATGTACATTTTTCATGAAGTCATTGTTAGTCTTTGTAGATAGTGAGGTGTTACTTATAAAACTGTCAAGACTTGCCACGTGCTTAAAGCCAGAAATGTGATCAGAGAAAAAGACGGAAGACCTCCGTCTTCTTCTCTCTTCCGTCTTTTTCTTACTTTTCTTAGTTTTTTATTGTGTATTTTCAATTATTCTTTAATTTCAAACTCAAAGCATTTGTTTCAATTAAAACATTTACAGGAATTTTTGAAATGTCAAAAAGTCGTTTAGTTAGCCAGAAAGTTAAAGCAATTTGTGGAGAAGAACGGGCAAAAAACTCAATTATTGGAATCCATAATATTATGTTGGCTTTCATCGATGACCAACAAAATATAGACTTAGTTGTTTAGTATTTCTATCTGTTACTAAAGGTAGGTACATACTATTCAGAAACACCGAAATCCTTAAAGCTATCGTATTTAATTAGTTTAGATTCCAGTACAAGTCTAGTACTTCCTAATCTTGGGTGACGTCATGCAACAAACAGCTGAGTGCTTCAGGCCTCCATTAACCTTAATACAAAGCCAAGATTCTGCCAAAGCTAGAAAACAGGTCCTAGACATGTCAAGACCTCCAGTAATGCAGCATAGATTAAGATAATAATTTTGCAAAATATTCTTAGGAACGATTAAAGATAAGCAAAAGTTGACTGTCTCTAAACACCTGAATGCCGCGGTATCACACAGAGCAATGACATATCGGTTGTACGCTGGATCGGCGCACGCATGACGGTTCTAACCATCGCTCACTACTGTCATAATAACGGGAAATACTGCGCAGGATCAGATGTAGTAGATACTTTGTTTTTATTTTTAGAAATAACAGTAAAAATATCGCGGTTAGTTGTGTGTACAAATTGAGAACTTTTTGGTCTTTCGATACGTAGAAGTCTAGTCAAAGTGTGAAACTTAATTATTAGATACCAAGGTGCAGGTACAACTGTACATTTCTTACTTGAAAAGAAAGGATCACGATTACTTAACTTTAGGAGGAAAGCGAACGCGATCTATATTTGGTGACCGTCGACGCTACGGAAAAGTGGTAGCAAAAATGAAGGTTATTCAAAACGAAGCTATAGAGTATCGTTCTGCTCTTGAAACTATGTCAACTATCTTGTTTGCTGACATAACCTAAATTCTAAAGGGATCACGTATGTCAAGGTCGGTATCCAATCAAAAATTGGACTATATTTCCGGCCAAAACACTCTTATAGTCAAGTGTCTTACACTGCAGAGCGCTCGTTCGCTCCGTAACCTGCCTTTGCAGGTTTTTTACCTTTTAACCAACCCTCCAAACAAAAAACTACCCTAAAATGATAAGGATAAGGCTTAAATTGTAACGGGATACGGATTGCAACCACGCTCACTCTTATTTAAATAAGGTAGTCGGTGTGTGACAGAGATAGGTGATACTAGGGATGTGCAGGAAAAGGATGGGAGATGGCGATGTTGCCGCGCTTTTAATAGTGATGGGATTTGTCGATGGGTTTTTTGGGTTTTGTAATTTAATTGAAAATCTAAAAATAGATAAGAGGGACTGTATACCAATAGGTATACTGGAGATTTGAGTACTATAAAAGTTTTCAGAAAACAAAATACTACTAACAATTAATTTATTCTACTAATGATTGCATATTTTTCACTTATGTGAGACTTTTGCCTATATTAATTTCATGGTGGTCTTAACATGATACTTTAAATAAAGTTATAAATAAAACTGTTTTGTAATTTTAATGGCCACCATAACTATTCATGTCTTAAGATGTAGTTTGATACTTAATATAAATAATAATAGCATTTGCGGTACGAACCATATAAGGTTGTTGAAACATTAATACATAAAAACCACTAATTCAGTAAACACATAATGAATATTTAATTGATATAAATTAGGATTTTTTTGTATCTATGAAAGTATTTAAAATAATTAATTTTACTGAATTTGGTATTATAATAAAGCAATGATTCATAGCTAATAATGTAAATGAATTCTAAAGCAGAAACGTTTTTTATTTGCAAAAAACTGGACTAATCCAGTTTTTTGTCATTTTGTCTCAAAATATCTAAATGTTTTTGAGATATTATTATGATGTGTTGAAATATATGCATTTCAAATGTGTTATGAAGAGCTTATCATTTCAGCAATGTACTCGTATATTAATGCTCTATTAAACAGAAGAGAATATTTAGCTATATAATTTTTTTAAGTTTAATTTAAATTATTCCACACATTACAGATGGTAGTCAAAACAAAATATTCGATTGATAAATTCTGAATGGGTTTAATTATTGCATTTATAATTTATAAAATATCTGGTTTCAAACATAAAGACTAGCTGTCTGAATTCCACGATTCTATGGAAAACCAGATTTTAGAAATTCAACCATAATAGTTTAACATTTTGATTTAGAATACTAGTAGTTCCAGTTTATTTTCACGTTAAAATTTACAGTCCTGTTAACATGGTACTATACACAAGACTTATTTAGATGCTGTAATTTTTAAATATTGGATTTTACTTCCTTTTCAGTCAATCTAAAATGATGTGTGACCAAGTAAATCACTGAGTTTATAAAGCTTATAGAAGAAACCCAAAAATAATCTTGAGTCCTAATCCATATCGATACACTAGTGTCCCATCCTTAGCAGCCAGATGGCGTCGACAGGCACTGCGAGCCGACAACTCGAATTCGGCCCGTTCGGAATTCCTCGCGTCGCCTCCGCCCCGTGATGCATGCACGCCGCGAGTTTCGGGGATTCGGCCGAGCTCGCCGGGATACTAGCCAGACCAGGCAGTTTAGGATTCGGGATTTTAGGAAAAATTGTTTTTGTGGTGTAACCCTTTATTGCGAGGCTAGGTTTTAGCGGAGGACTATTATTGACTGAGGAATCTATGCATGGTTTTAGAAAACATAGCTTTGAAGTTTTTCTAGCATTTAAAAGGTAAATAATGGGTCTAAAAAAGGTAGACTGTTGATATTGGTATCTGATAGGTATAAAAAATAAAGTTTATTGACCATTGGCTTGGTGCACTATTTCTGGACGCTTATTAAGCATGATAGAAATGTACCGTCAACCTTACAAATACCACAGGGACAACAAACTTACTCCAAAAATACCATAATTATGACAAAATAAATTTTCAAATCGTGTTTAGCTTATTATTCACGTCATTTTGCAAGCAGACATGTGTACATTAAATGAACGATGGCATTTCGCACGAGCGCTATTGTGAATCATGTCTCGTTGGCGGTGTGATAAGAATACAAAACTTGGGTTTTAACATCAAAATATAGACGGTTGCGACTGCTCAGGTACCTACTCATCATGGTTATCATTTTAGAGATGATTGCTAGGTTTTTATGAAAGTTTGTCTCGATATCCAATTTCCTGATGCATAACTAAATATTGAACTCTTATATTAAATCACTTAATAATTTTTGCTGTAGTCGTGGAGTAATTGCTCAGTAGCAATGGATTTCGATTTGACAGTTCAACAACATTCATTGCGTTATTTACGTTGTTGAGCAGAGTCATTCTTCTAACATATGAACCAATGGATTAGCAAAATGATTCAAATTGATCGTGCGTTTTGCAATTAGGGTCTATTGTAAACCAAATCCACCATTATTCGAGCGTAATATTTTGACCACTAACTATTTCGAATAATAAGACAGTACGTTTTCTGGAAGAACCTGGAAGAGGCTGGCACAGGAGCGTGGAGATTGGCATAAGAAAATAGAAGCCTCCTCAGCAGTGGAGGAAGTCGTGGCTGATGATGTTTTCTGGGTTAGGCCTATGTCCGAAAGTGCGATATGCTGAGTTGATTGATATTGTCTAGGACAGGACTGTTTTCAATAGCTATCATTTCTATCGTAAACATATAATTTTTTATGTTTAAGATTTATCTTAAATAAATTAATAAAAAAAACCAGAATGACTTTTAAAACTCTCTCCATCAAAAACTTAAGATTAAAATTCCCGTAAAAGTTTAAATTCCACGTGTTAATTGTTCTCGTGCGTGTGTGCAGCGAAATGTCTGGGGCGCGGGTTTGTGTAAGTAATTCACACTATTAGGTAAACCAAGATTATACGGAATATGCGGGATTTTAGGAGCAAGTAGCAGGCGAGGGGTTAATATAATTAATATATCAAAATTGCTGATTGTTTTTTAGGAAACTAAGAAAACTAAGAAAATAAAGTACCATAATGACAGTATTCTTGAAGTGTGTCATTTTCTGCTATTTTTTATTTATTTTTAAAGGCACTTTGAAAATCAAGATAAAATATGGGAGAAGGTATACCTAAAAACAGAAAATACTTTCAAAAACCTGGGAAAATGAAATAAATTAGCATACATAATAAGCATTATGTATACTACATCACAAGAAAATAAGAAAAAAAAACAATCACAACTCTGACATAGAACTATCCTACTCCCTTAAAAATATCAAATCACATAAGCCTCGTGTCCCGTTTCGAAATAACAAATACATACCCCACAGTAGCCACTGTTTGTCGAACCATTAGCACTGCAGGCTCTAAACGTGGATATGCCGCAATAAAAACTGTTTTAACGCATCCAGCCCACTCCTGCGCATTGTCTTATAGAGTACGTTTTAAAAGGAAAGGTTTGAATTTAATCAGAAGTGATCTAATTTGTATCGCTTTCAATAGTTTTGTTTTGATTAGAGGAATCAGGTAGTAAGGTATGACCCAAGTGAAATACGATGGCGATAGTACAGTTAATCTGACTGATAACCGTCAGTAGGGAAAATATTACTTTAACCGTATGTCGTAGCAGTAAGGGTGGTATTTGTAGTGCAAGTGTCACTGTCAATGTGACAGCTATCAGAGCCTCCTTTTTGTGGACTCCAATATGTTTGAAATTATGTCGCGAATTTAATGATTAGATGCTAAAGGGTTACCTACTTACCTTACCAGTAGGTAGCCTATATTATTATATATATTGGCTACTTGCGTTGATGCATAACTCTGTTAAGTTTCCGATCTTATCTGTTCTTCATAGCTCATAAAACTACTGTAAGTTGTCTACTTATTAAAATTAATCATCCTTACAAACTACTGCCTTTACTTACCTACTCAGAGAAATATTCACAGAAAGACTACACTTTCTATAGCTCATGTATCCACAGCCACATACCCACATAAAGTTCATACACATCTGTCGTTAAAAAGGTACCGTTTTGAAACATTTGGTACTACCCTCCCACGTACTGTCCGGGGCGCGGACGGAACACGTCCGGCTGAATTACGATTCACGGGAGACGCCTTATGTCGCGTCGTGCTACAAGTCCATTTTTATTAAGAACAAAAGATTTTTTGGTAAGTCCAAGTTATAAGTGACAGAAATAGCGATTTTGAAGATACAAACATGAAAGTGACTGTTATTTGGCAATGCCTGTTATTTATTGTAGTTATGAAACATCCTATTTGTTTTCTTTAAGTAGGTATATGTAAACGTGACGTAATTAAGAGCATTTACGCCATTCGGCATTTCATACAGATTTTCAAGCCCTTGTTTTTCGAAATGAATGAACCGGTTTTAATGAAACATCATACCCATAAGCAGGATACAAAGGTCTAAAATGTTACCTAAGAACATTTTCCAGTTATCTTTTCTTAATTAACTTTTTAGACCTTTGTATCTTGCTTATGCGTATGAATTTCATTAAAATCAGTTCATTCGTTTCGAAAAACAATGGCTTGAAAGTTTGTAGGAAATAATAAATAATACCTACGGCGTAAACGCTCTTATTAAAGGATAACTGCCATGACATGATTTTTACCTCGAAAGCCTTACTCTTTATCGTGTTTATGGTGCTGTTAGATATTGTTTACCTAAAATTTTGTCATTTCCAAGGCATCCTAATTGATCAAATCCAAATCAAAACAACAAAATTGGACACCAAACAATTATAAAACAGCCTATTTGCATTTCCTCAATCCACTACTAACCCACTAACCCCGCTCAGCTTATAACTTGCACCATACTCCACGGAACAGTTCCCAGTAAGTGGTATCTTAAGGATCTATCTTCCACGTTCATCTCACTTCGTGGGCTCACCACTCCGTCTAGGTTATGAGAGAATTCCGACACGGTGATGACATCTTACCGACTTTATTGAAGGAGGGTAATGTTTTTAAGACAGATCTGGAGCATGCGTAAAGTTAACGTTGTGAAGTCTAAAAACATAATGAAGATAGGTAACTGTAAAACGGCTGCATTGACTTTGTTAATGAATGTAAGAATAAACATCTTCAACTTACCGTACCTCTAGCCTTAGATATATTTATTACACACATACGTTTAAGTTGATGCAAAGTTTATGTTTGCACCAACTTGAATGTTAGAGTCAACACTAGTTTTGCCGACCCTCAAATATAGCGAATTGTAAACTGCACTACGTTACTGGACAGTGGGCTGTACCAATTATATTGGAATGTGAAAAAGAAAGATGCTAGAATAAGAATCCTTTTCTGTGAAGCCTACTTTGTGTACGTAAGAGACAGGTAACATAAAATAAAGATTGGTTGCAAGCTCCGACTATGTCATGTTTTTGGCAATCTTTATTCATCATTTTAAAAATATGGTCCTTCGGTCCGAACATCCCTAGAAAAGATAACAACAATGTTCCCACATGTTCATAGAAAATAAAATTGCATGATGTTTTCAAATACTAATAAAATGTGTTTTTTTGCAGGTAAGTTCGTGATGTCATCTTGTAGAGGTAAAATTTACGATATAACTTCTCGATAGTCCACACAAAGGATGAGACAAGCGGGCGGGCGGATGAAAAAATCCTTTATTGCATATTCTATGTGCGTACGCATGCATGAATCATTCGTCAGTTTTTATAGGAAATGGTAAGTTTAATTTGTGTATCACGTTTTTATCATAATTTTTTTTTCGAGTATGAATACGAACAGCTAGCTACGCCCCGCTGTTTCACCTCCATAAGCCTCGATTCCGTGGGAATATCGGGATAAAATAATAATTGTGTGTCCTAATCCAGGTTATGTCTACCCATGTGCCAAATTTTATCGAATTCCGCTCAGCCATTTTAGAGTGAAACTGTAACAAACAAACAAAGAATCAAATCTTTTCTGTTTATAATTATTCGTTTAGATTAAGTAGCAGAGTATAACTAGAATTATATTTGAAGAGATAGTGCCAATTTATGAAATTGGTATTTTTTACGAATATTAATTTTCCTGTACTAAAAGTACTTTACTATTTTTACCCCATAAGCGATAATTAACAATTATTTTTTAACTTCTATGAAACATTGTTAGAACAATGTTTTATTTTAAACTGTCACTATTATTTTTAAACTCGAACCCTACATAATTATGTACAAAAACCAGCTTCTATATTATAAAATTCGGAATAATTTTAATGAATAAATAGGCGATCGTTCCGAAACCATAAATCCTTTTATCGATATCTCAGATCAGTTAAATGACATCACTTAGAGAAAACGCTTCTTGTTTTAGGCAATCTTTATAACGTAAAACTTACTTAAATGTTTTATCCAACAGAAAAATATATTTATTTTGTGACTTAATTAAAGTGGTGAAAGTAGCTTCTTAGCTTCTTTAACATGGTAATGACTGACCTTATAGCAAGCATTTATGTGCTCGCAGCAGTGACCCAGTAGTAACAGCCCCCGAATAAGAAGTTGTAGGTCGTGACAGGCGCTTTACTTTGTGTAAATAATTTCATCACCACTGCTCTCAAAACGGTGAAAGAAAACATCGTGAGGTAACCGGCATGTCCTAGAACCATAAAATTTTAAGGCATGTGACATCTACCAACCCGCATTGAGCCCGCGTGGTAGGCCACTTCCTCTCACAGAGAGGAGGCCTGTGTCGCAGCAGTGGGAACATTATAGACTGATTTTGCATAATATGCTTGCAATGAGGTCCCAAAAAGCTTGTCCATAAGCAGCATATTGATCCTCTCGAACTTCTGAACTTGTTTAATTTAATCTGTGTTTTTCTTCAAAAGATTCTATTAGATGCGAACACGAATTTAGTTTGTAGGATAGGTGACGAGATAAGATTTACAAATGAGTAAAAAACGGTAAAAAGGCGGACTTCATTATTTTGGAAATTTCGAACAGCGTCCAGACTAATATATCGTATTGAAGCCAGTATGTAACCGGCCTTACAGTTTCTTATCAAACGAATTATAATAAATGTATAGGAATGACTATGATGCCTTCGCTTAATAGGAGCTTTGGTAATTTCGCGGCATATTTGCAAAGTATAGACATTAAAAAGTTTATAAACGACGTTAATAAAGGCCAGGTTTAATCTCTAAATGAGCTCAGCGATGGCAACTTGTGTTTTTATTGATTTTAATCGGAATGAAATATTCTTCCAATAGTTGTTTGGTTAGTGTTAGGCTGATTCACACTGACTTATTAGGGACATTTAGTTTTATGGAGGAAGTAGTAGGCCGGGTAGCTAGCGAAATTCATTTTTTTTTACGTTTTTTGCAATTTGTAGGTCAATATTCAAGGAACCAGGACCAAAATCGGAATTGTTTTCGAAGTAACCGCGAACGAAAATATTTTATTATACCGGTTGATTTTTTTACCGGTTCCAAATTTTTATGAATATGAACAACTTTTACTGTGGGACCAAATCTGAAATCATGAAAAAAAATCTGCTGTATAAAACAAAGGTTCAATACCAACTTTACCAAAATGTATGAAACAGCTGATTTTGTTTCGTGATTTCTGAGTTGGTCCCATAGTGAAAGTTGTTCATATTTAAGGGTAGAACACACTGTAAAAAATCATCTTGTATTAGTACAAAATATTCTATGGTACGATTCTCAAAGCTTTATTTACCGAAACATATTATCATCCCATAGACGCTACCACTTAAGCAAACACCATTTTATTACCCGTGATATTAATAAAACACAACCACACACTTAGACCTGTCACTCAAAGCTTTTGTTAACAGAAAGAGTTCAGGGTATAATGGCCACATATTTTTGTTCTCTAATACGCCGAAAGATGAAACAAAAACTGTATATCGTTCCTTTTGGGGACTTTTACGTGTTCGGAATAATAAAAGAGGAGACAACTTTAGGTTACGTTACGATACTGTTACGTGTAAAGAGATAGGGTCAGTTTTCAAGTTCTATTTTATAGTTAAGGAAATTAAGCGTAGCTGTCTTGTTTAATCAGCCTATAATGTTCCCACTGCTGGGAAACAGGCCTCCTCTCTATGAGAGGGAAGGAGCCGTAATCCACCACGCGGGCCCAGTGCGGGTTGGTAGATGTCACATGTCTTCGAATTTATGGTTCTAGAACATGCCGGTTTCCTCACGAGGTTTATTTCACCGTTTTAAGCTGTTTGTTTTTGGTAAAATCAACGACAGGTCACGGGATTGTCCATAGATCTTGTTTTTGGGAAATCAGGGAATTAAATAAAAGAAAATAATGTTTATATTTTCTTTCGTGTTGATTTTACGATTAATCGTAGAATGGCAAGCAATCGCAAATAGCATAATACAGTTTACGAAAATCCTGGTCCTTCTATCCGTGCATTTAGTCCTTCGCCACTTGACGTCCCCCCAACATAAGCTAACTATAAACAAGCCATACAAAACTCTGTAAGTTTGTTTGTTTGTCTACGTTGAAGTGTTAATGCCAGTCTTAACACGTATTGAAATTATGAATTATTGAGTAGACGCCGGGTACTAAACAGTGTTATATGAGGAATGTTATATAAATGTACCGATTTCGTAATATTTAGGGAAAAAAATTGAGATTTTTTTGTAGCGGTCTTGGTAGAGAAAGTACTGTAGTGTTTTCATATACTCGCTTGTTACTGAATATGTTTACCTACGCATTTTTGAGATGAAAAGGACCGTCTGGCAGCATGATTTATTTGTGAGAGGTATCAGATTCTTCGAAAGTTTGTAAAAGAAAAATTATGTAAATACTTGCGACAATACGTTGAGAAGCAGGTATAACTTTGGGTATCTTCAAAGTTATTAGGTTATACGGATGGCAAGGACATCGACGCACAACCGTGGATTTCGTATACTTGATTCTGGACCCTTCTGCGGTGAAATTTTACTTCGGCTATAGAACAATTTTCTGCATTGTTTTCAAAATTTTAGGCTCAGTAGATTCGTAGATAAGGGGGAATGGTAAATTTTCGTCTGTTTTCTTAAATAACTTTAATAAAATTTACTTTATAATTATGATAAAATATTAATATTTGAGATCCTCATAGTAAGTTCTTTCATTTAATATGTCACATGGTACAGATTGCGAAACTTTAAACAAAAACTATTTGCCCCCCAAAAATTAAGCCCATTTGCAAAATTCATTTATTTACGTTACACGTCTGTGTTTATGTCACAGAGATTCATAATGTGTACCGAATTTCTACTTAATCGGACCATTAGATTCGGAGCAAATTGGCTGTGACAGACGGACGGACAGACAGACACATGAATGATCCTTTATGGGTTCCGCTCTTTCCTTTTTAACTTATTTTCTTTCTTTCTTTTATTTCTTTTGAGGTACGGAGCCCCAAAAATCAGCTTTTCTAGAACCGACGAACAATTTCAATCTTCACAATCATGTGTAGGAAGTTTAGCGGCAAATTAAGTAGCGAGAAAGGAAACGAATGAATAGCGATCTATATTCATGGTCATACTAAATCCATGGTCGTGTGTCGATGTCCGTGCCACCCTGTTTATAATTGGTTCTTGTTCACATTTCGGGAAACTTAGAAAAAGAAGACTTCTAACCGCGCCAACCAGTAAAGATCAAAAAGCATATTCTAGCAAATAACGTAAAAACATCTAGTTTATATATGACCTTAAACTCAGAAACGGATTGACACACAAAATTCCACAAACACAGAATATGCTAAACGTATTCAGAAACGGACAAAAACGCGAAATTTATGTGTGAATACATAACAACTACGTAGGTGTCATACATTTGACCTTTACCTCTTAAATCTAGATCGATCAATCATTAGCCTAAATATCACGGTTCATAATAGCTTGTATCATCATCTGCCTAGCGTTATCCCAACTATTTTGGGGTCGGCTTCCAGTCAAACCGGATGCAGCTGAGTATCAGTATTTTATATGCAGCGACTGCTTATCTGACCTCCACAACCTACTTACTGGGTAATACGATATCCCTTGGTAAGACAGATTATCAGATATTTGGGCTTCTGACTACCAGTGACGACTGTCAAAGATCCACGAATGATAGCCGGGACCAACGGCTTAACGTGCTTTCCGAGGCACGGAGAGGTCTTGGTATGTAAAGATGGTCACCCATCACGGAACAATCGCAGCAAACGTAGCTTAACCTGATCGATCGACCCATGCGGCTATTATTACTTAGCCACCAGCCCTTCCATAATAGATCGGAAAACCGTTAGTTTTTATTGTTGAAGCAATATATTTAAATCATGACAGGTTTTTAAGGATACCATTTTACATAAATTTGATTTGTTTTAGCATTAAGTATTAGTCTGGATTTTATTAATTAATTTAGTATCAGCTTTAAATTATCTATGGATTTAGATGGAAGGAGAGATTAGGTACCTACTGATTTGCTTGGAAACTTGATAACACAAACTGTTTAATCTGCATTCGCGATTTATTAGCAAAAAATGTAAACAAATAAGAGTTTATGGAAAAATAACTTTAATTCCTACACTATAAAGTTCAGTTACCGCTACAACTTCAAGCATTTTTGTAACTTTTTCAATAGAGCTAGTCACTCTGAAATCAACTTATTGTCCCTTAAAATAAGGTTGATATTTGTTTAGCTTGAAATAACATAAACTTGAAACATAAATTTGAATAGACTTTAGTAGCGTCAATTAATCTTTTTCTATACATGTAAAAAGTTTTGTGACGGTCAACCCACAATTTAGCCAGTGTTATACAACATACGGGTGCGGTTTGTCCGTCGATGGGTGACCACCGTTACATACCAAGACCGTTTATTTTCCGTGCCTCGGAAAGCACGTTAAGTCGTTGGTCCCGGCTGTCATTTGTGGATAATAGTCGTTACAGGTTGTCAGAAGCCCGAAAGTCTGACAACCAGCGTTACCAAGGGGTATCGATATTACCCAGTAACTGGGTTGTGGAGGTCACATAGGCAGTCGCTCCATGTAAAATACTGGTATTCAGCTGCATCCGGGTAGACTGGAAGTCGTCCCAACATAGTTGGGAAAAGGCGAGGCAAATGATGCTTCAATACACCGCACCGGGTGCATTACTCGAAGATTTTTTTAAACGCGGGATTGGACGGATCAAAGCCAGAGGAGAACTTTGTATGCAAATGAAAACGCAAAGAACTGCTAGTTTTTGTAATAAATTTAGTCAAGGTCTAGAGCCCCTGACTGAATTAAATAAAAAAATAAACATACATACATTATAGTTATATGTCTAGACTTAACTGTAATAATTTACAGCAACGAAACCTTAAAGCCATTATCAATCATTATTAATAAATAGATAGTAAAAATTAAACAATATTCAGGAATGTTTTTTAATATTCATAAAGGCAATAAATCTCTGTGTGGTCCTAGCGTACTGACCACCCCACTAATCCGAAAGTTGAGCAAGAGACAATAACCATAAATTTTTATGTATGTAATGAAATTACTTGGTCTAATTAAATTAGCTGCACTGAACTTCACAGACGTGATGGCTGGGTATGGTTAAAAAATGGGAACTGTTGTTAAAAGTGGCAAAACACTTACGAGGGCGACTTTACTTCCCACATGTAACGAAGGGTATCAGTCGGGTAATTGTGTAACACAATATAAGTAAGAATGGTTTACATTTTGACAGTTCAACAACATTCATCGCGTTATTTACGTTGTTGAGCAGACACATTTTTCGAACACATGAAGCAATAGATTAGCAATATCCTTCAGAATGATTTAGATTGTGATTGATAGTGACGCAATTAGGGTGCTGATTAGCTGACACAGTTGCTATGGTTATATATCAGAATCCGCATATCCGTGTCCTGTTATTGTCATTGCACATTTAGAAATTTCATACAGAAATAGTGTTGTGCAAATGTCGTAATGCCTATCTGAAATCGACAGTTTCAGTCACGCCTCTAATATTTGTAGTTGCCGGATCTCTAGTGACGTGTGTCATACAAGAACGCCTTATCGATGATTATGAAATACTTTAGTGACATACTTAGTTATTATGAACCGTTAAGTCCGGTTTTTTGGGATGTAAAATGATCATGTTCAAAGATGGGATTTAAAACATCCTTATCGATTTAGTGCTACACAAATGTTGTGTTTTTATATCCGAAAATTAAAACAATTTGAAGCTACGAATATGTCATCTAAATTATAGATAATCTAGTACAAGAGAGGTTAAATATGTCAAAACCTGTTCCGAAAATTGATTAGTGCATGCAATAAAAAGTAAAAAACATGTAAAACTATGACACAATACGTTAATTTCATAAAAACTTTATTGCCTTAAATTAAATGCGAACTAAATAAAGCGTTTTGAGATATAACAGTCGTAAAAGAAACAAAGATTTAACCAAGTTTTTTAGTCTAAAATACATTTATGCAAATTGTACAGTAATAAAATTAAGCTAAGGAGATCACAAATCAAAGTGAAGAATTACGATCTGAATGGAAACTGACTCGTATGTTATGCATTAAATAAATTATATTTTAGACATTAAGTGATGATTGAATTGAAACTTTTATATATGGTCAATCTAATTTCTGTTAGGCAAAACGTAGCGACATAAAACTGTTAACTGACTGTTGTGAAATTTTCTAAATCGGTTAGACTGGCGCAATCTCAATGAATAGTTTAATTTATTATAAATTAAAGTATAGTTGAAAAACGAAGTGAAGATTGAACTCAGAATAATAAAATATGCAATGCAAATTAGAGCGGTTCAGTCCTTATAAGCTTTAAATGTATCTAGTCATAAGCAAACAATAAAACATGTACTACGCATGAAGACACTCCTCTGTAATTTAGCATGTTAATGTCATTTTACAATGAACATAGAAGTAATTAAAGTTCTGCTTATCCAAAACAAAAATATGGGAAATATATATAATATATATATATATATAATATATAAATATATATTCTCGGAATAAGTACCTGTTTACCTTTAATTTTTTAACCTAATCAACGCACATTTCCGTGTAAGTTAATTCTCAAATGATTCCTTCAAACCCAAAAGCACAATATTAAAGCTAAACAGACAACGAGAACGATCTGATTAAAACGAGAACCGTCCTTAATATTGTTAAATCACATATTTATATGTTATGTTTTTCGATAATTGAAACGAAAAATATCGTCGCAATACTTTCTTTATTCATAAAAAAGGAACCGCATCACAACACGTCGTATTAACACAAAACTTACATACCACGACCGTAAAAATAAAATTATTATTGCCCCTATCAAAATGTCGGGTGGATCCATTTGACTATTTAAGTTCACGTATAATTGCACCGGCTTTTAGCATCGGCTTGATATAATCCTGGGAGGCATCCTTTTATCCAGTCTCGCTTCGTATATAGTAATTGCTAATCTGAAAGTTTTTTTTTCGCCAAGACCGGTAACTCGACACTGTAGGATGCCGCTTAAAAGGGAAACTTAGTAATGCCTTTACGCCAGTCGAGTCGTGTTATGTCAAAGTGAGAAGTGTATATTTTTTATCGATATCATTGGGGCAACATTAGTTGGTTTTAATTGGCGTTAGTGGGTGACATGTGATGAAGGGTGTTGTTTTTTTTTGTAGGGAATTGTAATCGAGTTCTAGTAAATTTTTGTAAAATGATATTGGATGCTAGAAGTTGAACAGTCTATAAATGAGGGCGTGAATAAATGGATGATTTTAGTTAGGTAAACTGCATCGGTTAAATTATGATCTGATTTTAACCTCCTGTCAACGAAGTTGTTCTACTACATTGTCTGATTATGTGGGTCTGTATTGGGGATTAAAAATAAAATTGTTTTGCCTTACATTTTTTTTCATGAAACATTACTAACTTAAATAGGTAGATATTTAAGTTAATAATGTATCATGAAAAAAAAAATTACATTTCATTTAAATTATCAATGATTTAAAGCTTGTTTTTTTGTTGTAACGTAATTTACTTTTCATTAATACGTTTCTTACACTTCATTTTAATACAAAACTATCTCCCCATTATCACTAACTTGTCGATGTTAGATAATTCTATAAATTACAGCCAACTCAGCCGGTTAGGATTAGCATACACTAATATGATTTGGTTGCGATGCGGCTATACGAGGATATAACATTTATGCCCGTTTTCACCATCGTTCCCTAAATTTAGGGTGGCCCTTAAGATATTTTAAGTTAGTTTCGTTTTCACCATCACTTAAGGGACACTTATGGTCCTAAGAGATCCCTTAAATACAGGGACCCGATATTCGGCATCTTAGCGTTAAGTGACAGTTTATTTTGCTGTTGAACGTTCATAATTGCTACGAAATGGATGATTTTATTGAGTGTTTAGATGCTATCAAAACTCTGGATTTAGTGACGAATCAAATTTTATTCAGACGGCCAAATAAGAGAGTCGGTATTTTTTTTTTATTCGTTCTTTGTTGTCCATCTTTTTTTTTATTTAATATTGTGTCATTATTTATTAATTTTATTTTATTTATTTATTGGTTTACCAACGATTGATTACACAGGTTGTATGCTAAAAGTAACATGCAAAAATTTTAATGCAATAGTGCAACAATCACTTACCTACAGGTAAACTCCGCATGCTTAAAGAAGTTGTACAATTTAAAATATTAATTTAGTTTTAAATAATTACTTACTTATCTGGAAGTTTAAAAGTCTAAAGGTCTAAATAATTAATACAACAACATATGATACTTACTGTACGTAAATACATTACCCCTCGAAGGATTTTATGGTCTTTATGGTCTATGACCAATTTTATTAATTTCTCTTTTTCGTCATTGTTGTAATTTAGAAAGAAAGAAAAAATATTTTTGCGACTTGTACAGGAAGATCACAAACCAAACTAAACACAGTAAAAAATAATAAATCAATAATAAAAAAATAGCCCTCTTTTCTGTTTTTCTGACATTTTTTTAGCATAAAAATAGCCTAGTAATAGGTGTAGGTAATATCTATTACAAGACAAGACAACACGAATTAATCAGTAATTTAATATAAAAATTGGTGATATTTTATGTATTTTAAATGTAATCATGTTTGTTTTATGTTGTCTTTGTATTTCGTCATATTATTTTACGTAAAATCTTCATGATTTATTAATGGAATACAAAATCGGTAATTTTTTGAAAAAGTGCGAACTTTGGACTCCCTGATAAAAAGAAAACTGTCACTTAAGTAAGTGGCCCTTACATAAATATCCCTTAATCTGGTGAAAACCAACTTAGGTAAGGGGCTGATTTAAGGAGTCTCTTAAGGTAAGGGACCCTTAGATAAGGAGTGTTTGAGGGAACGATGGTGAAAACGGGCATTAGACTTCATTCGCCTTTAATGCGATTAAACAGTTTATGTCGATAATCATAGTTTATCGATATGCTAAGTGAGTGTTGCACAGCACTAGTGTTTAGTTACGTGTTGCAAAATATTATGTGGAAATGAAGTTAAATTGTTGAAATAGGAGCATCAGTTGGTGCAATAAGTAGTTGGAAATGGTAATTGTAAGTTTTTATGAGACCATCCTATATTGTAAATGCATTATTTTCATACAAACCTGCTGCCTAACGTTATATTTACAATTCCTAGCATAAGCATAATCAGTCTATAATCTTCCCACTGCTGCGACACAGGCCTCCTCTCGGTGAGCGGAAATGGGTCGCAATCCACCATGCGGGTCCAGTGCGGGTTGATAGATGTCACCTTGTCTTCGAATTTTTGGTTTTAAGACATGCTGGTTTCCTCAAAATGTTTTCTTTCACCGTTTTTTAGAGCAGTGGTGATTATTACATAAAGTAAAGTGCCTGTCTGGGTTTGAACCCACGACGTACAACTCGTAAGTCGGGGCGTTGCCACTAGGCCACCACAACTCTCTCAATTCCTAGGCAAGTTTGTAAACAACATCCAACTCCAGTCACATACAACCAAGATTTTAATTTAGTTATGTAAACACCAGGACGATATCAATTGCAGGATACGAAATCAAGAAATGTGGGGAAAATCTAAAATGTCTTTTTTTGATGTGGTAGTAAAGTAATACATGTTGTGTA
The DNA here is from genome assembly GCA_963669345.1 of Gortyna flavago. Lineage (NCBI taxonomy): Eukaryota > Metazoa > Arthropoda > Insecta > Lepidoptera > Noctuidae > Gortyna > Gortyna flavago. The sequence continues at coordinate 18,009,602 of OY770129.1, forward strand.
TTGGCTGCTGTAGGTGCAAAAAGTAGCATAAAAGATTTTTGTTATTGTGAGGGTGATGAAATAGGAACCTGCATCGTCTATTCAGCTTTATGGAGATTCTATGGCTTTATTTGATCGTTTGAATTCTCCGATATAAAGAAAGAAAGAAAGAAAGAAAGAAAGAAGGAAGGAAAAAAAGAAAGAAAGAAAAAAGTTTATTTGGACACAATTCGTGAAACACAATAATATATGAATCGACTGTAGTAGGTACCTATAGTTTGAGGTTTTCTTAGCAGATGTAAATGCAACTACAGTGAAAGGAAGGAGGTAAATTTTGTTTTTAAAATTGGATGCAACGTAACTTCACCTTAATTTTTGCCTTTTTAACCGACTTCAAAAAAGGGGAGCTTCTTAATTAGACTGTTTTTTTTTCGTATGTTTGTTACGCGATATCTCCGGAAATTGTAAATCGACTTCAAAATTTTTTTAACGGATTGGGTAGGTATGCCTCAGGGATGGTCCCAGGTCCCATTATACATTTTATTAACTTTGCTTGGGCAGTTTTTGAGTTAGCTTCAATAGTATGTATTTTTGCTACTTTATTGATGATGTTGTAATAATCTTTCTGTCACTGATATTTACATAGCAAGTAGTGTTGTACGAATTTGTGTGGGTTAAGTACAACTTAAAAACGAAAAATAAAAACTTATTACCTACTTACAAAAAAAAAAAACGACTTCCAAAAAGACACTAAAAAGTGAAAAATATCTTTATTTTCGGAAGTCGTTGACAAGCAACGAAAACGCGAACCCAACGACACCGAATTCCGAAATTAAAATTATTACTTGGAAGTCGTTTTTTATTGACCATCGTTTACGTGGACACTATTATAATCATTATTGTCGGCAACCTTGTTATACCCAATGCTCAGTAAAAGCCTCCCTCCTTTTACGACATACTTCTCTGGTCAGTGCGTGTTGCTAGATAGACGCTCCCATACCAACATCACCCTAAACATGGCCAACATCAACCACTATGTACTCAACTCTGAACCATATCCCACCATATCACACGGCCATTAAGCATACAATCTCGTGCCGCTCATACCTCGAAACATTCCGCGGCTCAATTCGAATTAAGGCAACATTGTACACCACAGGCCTGAAACAATTTAGGAAATCATTTGCGGTGCATCTGCAATTGTACCGGGTTATACCGCTGCGGTGTATCTCTCTGTGGTTATTTTGGTACAAGGAGGGTGAATGTAGCGTGTTAAGAAAGGGTTCGTGATTTCATTTGATTTGGACATGTTTTGATTTTGCAATGCATTCAATTTTAGAATTTAAATGTTCTAGAGCAAATCCATTGTGCCCTTTTTCGTATCATTGTGGTTTGACAGTAGGTAAATCGTCGTACCAATAACTAATAGTGCTCATATTATTTATTGAGTTTGATACACTCCAGAAAAAAATATTAGGTATCATAGAATAACAATCGTTCTTCCATAGTTCTTGATAACCAGTCCACTTTGGCCTCCCAAACCCATAGTCCAACTTTTTATTTTCCATAATTATCCTGCAATAGTCCTACACCAACCGGGGGTTGTCCATGGGTACCCTTGCATAGTGCGAACAGGGATAATCGTCGGTTGGTGCCGCATTTCATTAAAATTTCCTAAGGGGCTCTGCGAGTTGGCTTCGGCCCCTTGTACGCCTTCCAAAGGTCCGGGACCCCATGGTCCCGAGATATGTATGTATACATACTTTACCTTATCTTATGATATCTATGCAATGCTCTCAAGACCCATTACTTGCTGCAGGGACGAAACAAGTGTGTTAGGTTAACGCATCATTATTAATTTACTTTGCACCGTTCCGTTCCAAACTTAGACCAACCACAAAATAAAACCATATCTATGCAATATGATTTACGATTCAAATACAAATTTCTCTATTAAATAATATTATGGAGGGTATTACGTGTTCACACTTACTTGTTTATCTCTTTTATGCATTTGTGGGTAGGAAGAGAAATCAAAAGCCAAAGGCAATCTGTTCCTTCCAACTTTTATTACTTCCTTAAATATTATCGTACATATTTTAACTTCGTTGATTTGAAAGCTGTCTGTGTTTGTTGTCCTAGCTGCCTTTGACTCGTGTTTCCATTCGCGTTCTACTTCAACCACCATTCGATAAATGGTATTTATCCCTGTAAAGTTGGTTTTATAATAAACACTTTTACACGTCAAAATTATAACATAAATATGTTTTAAAACTAGATGACTTCTGTGTTTCTTATCTGACTACTAGGAGGCCATTCAAGGGGTGAGTTTTGTAACATCCTACTTAATGCACCTCTACACATTCAGACATTTTAGAAAAACAAACAAACTGCACCATCAATGGTTGAAAAATAACGATAAAACGGTTGAACGTAAAATGGGATTTCGAATTTAAATTCGCGACTACATCTTTATTAGTAATTGATGTTACATTTTACGTTCAGCTTCATGTTTTGGCATTGGATGCAACAACGTTTGCATGGCCAGCATGGCCAGAGATCGTTCAGGACAGGTTTGGAAGGAAAAAGTTGAGGCTTTTGTCCAGCAGTGGGACACAATTTAATATAATGCTACTTTCGCCCTACAAGTCGTAAGTCGCGGCCATTACTACAGGGCTATTATTATATTATTATGGCGTAGTCGCCATGTCTTTACCATACGGAACCATATTTTTCTTTAGAACGATTTACAGCTTTTTCCACCATCTTTTCTAATCTCCAACTAATCAAACCACAAAGTTACGACCTGTAAGCATTAACTAGTACGATACGTTTCTAGACCTTACGAATCAAGCGTTAGATTTGCATTCACGTTGTGGTTTCTCTTTCAATTTTGCCCATGTAATAAGTGGTTCGTTTCATTTAAGTACTTGCGCCTACGCTGAAAAGAATTCTCTATTCGACGAGAAATGATCATTTAACGCTTTTGAATCGAAATGTATTTAAGGACGTAAAAACCTCGTGTTGTTGTCTAATTCCGAGTACATTTTTATAGTCGGCTTTTGTTTTTTAACTCGACCAATCACAGCATATTACTTGTGATTTGAATTTGAGTGAGTAAGAAAGAGATAATTTTTTCGGCGTCAGGAAGGCGTTGTTGGTAAACAGTTGCGAAATTAGTACAGAAATGTTGACAAAACACGATGGCGCCGTTAGTTCCGAATTTGGCCACGCGCCAAAATAAGCTTGCAGCGTTCTACATGTCGCGACTTACGAGTTGTAGGTCGTAGGCTCGAACCCAGACAGGCGATTTACTTTGTGTAAATTATTTCATCACCACTGCTCTAAATACGGCAAAGGAAAACATCGTGAGCATGTCTTAGAATAAAAAATTCTAAGACATGTGACATCTACCAACTCTCACTGGCTCGCCGTAGCGCACCTGTGTCCCGGCAGTGGAAACGTTGTAGCCTGATTATATTGTTTAAGTTATGTGACTTATTAGGACTTAAATAGACTTCCAGTATAAAGGAGAAAGAGAGAGAGATACACTCTTATGTGTCTCTCTTGCACATATACCGTTATAAACAAAAGGTTTCGAAAGCAAAAGTCCAAAAGGTCTGTAATTAGAATTAATGTGTTTAGTCGAATCTTTGGTAACTTAATTATATGCTTAAAAGAAGCTGAACTTAATATGTTTTTGAGAAAACGGGTACAAAGTATTTTGGTCTATAATTAAATCTTCTGAAATGTTTAATACTTTTGTTTTTAACTAATGATAAAGATTTTGTTCTCTTTTAATCATTGGAGCTTTTAATTTTGGTCGGTTAAGATTTTTCGGTCGGTCGAAGGTCTCGTCGGGGACAGACCGATGCGCCTGAAGTGGTGTTGGGCAGGACATCTAGCTGACGAAGAGATGGCCGATGGAGTAAAGCTGTGATCGAGTGGTGGCCAAGGTTGGGCCAAAGAAACCAGGGCTGTTCAAAAGCGTGCTGGGTCGACGATATCATCAAAGTCGCGGGAAACACTTGGACGAGGGGCATACGGAACCGGGAAGTATGGCAGAAGAAAGGGAGGCTTATTATCTAGTAGTGGGTGATTCCGGGCTAAAATGATGATTTATTTTTTATTGCTGAATGGGCCCGATCTTGACCTCGATCACGCCTGATGGAAAGCGATCGATGAGGTCTATGATGGAACGAGCGTGCCCGGAAGATGCCTAAGACACTGGAACTCCCCCCACGCATCGACGAAATACAGCAGGCTGCTTGACGCCGGACTCCGGCGTGAGGGTGGTCGCAAACCAGGCGGGTTCTCGGCGCTCGGTTCAGTTGAGTAACTGGCGGAACAAACTGCGCTACACGAGGAGGCTTCTTCATGCATCCCAAAAATGATGATGGTGTTGATGATTTTCGAGGTGATCGAAAGTTTCGGATCGATTTTTTAAGCTTGTGGGCGAACCTAGCATGAATCTTACTTGATATAACTTATTCTAGTTACAATGGGGAGAATCCTTTTAAGCAAATAGTTTGCTTGTGTTAGGATACTCCGCCCTTTTTTTTTTTTTTTTTTTTTTTTTAAGGATGGGAAATCATCCAATGACCCCTCCCGCTCTGGGTGGAGCGGAAGGGAGTGTCAGACTCTTACTGACTAAAACCCATCCGTGTTCCTTCCTTAGCCCTTTATGTTCCGGGGCAGCGGTAACCCTTTCGGACAATCCCGCTGCCCCGGCAGGCTTCGGCCCTAACGGGCCCCTCCATGTCTGCTGACATCTCTTTGAGGCGCGCGTGGAACACATACGCGCCGTCCGGCACGGGCCTGGTCCTGATCGGACAGCGAGCTACCCATTACTCGCCGTCCGCAGGCCCGCGCCTACGGTGGCCGGGAGTCGTCACGCGGCTCCCGACGCCCGGAGCGTCTACCGCGGCGGCTGGGACGGGCGGCCCTCTCGGCTCTCTCCCTCTCCCATCCCGCCACCTCCTTCGCTAGCATGACTGCTTCGCAGAAGGAGGTGACTGCCTCCCACTCCCTCTCGCCCCGGACCATGGCTTGGACCAGGGCCGGGCGCGAGAGGTCGCCGCCGCTGCCGATCGCCTCTACGAGGACACGGCGGTGCTCTGCCCAAGCGGGACAGACCTCCACCGTGTGCACCACCGTGTCCTCTGGGCGATCCTCGCAGTGGTGACACCCGGGCGTTTCCTCCCGCCTGATTATGTGCAGGAACCTCCCGAGGATACTCCGCCCTTCCCCAAGTTATATATATCTATATATTCACCGTTTTGAGAGCGAGTGGTGATAAAATAATTGACACAAAGTAAAGCGCCTGTCAGGGTTGGAACCTACGGCCAATATCTCGTAAGTCGCGGTCGTTACCACTGGGCCACCACTGCTCCCTCATTTAAACTTACCATTATGACAAATTGTTAATTAGTAGGTACTCTTCATTTTCCCACCGCCTCTAACCCTGCCTAGCCCTCGAGTTAAACAAGCGCGTGTCTTCACAAAACAACACTATCCAGCATCCAGCCCGCGGTTTGTTTATTACATTATGCGTACCAAGGAGCCTGGTAACCATGGCAACGGCTAACGGTCTGCGCGGACGCACAGAATGTATAGAAAGAGATTTAAGATGAAACTACCAGTGTATCCTGAGCTATTGATCTGGATAAACAGTTTTACTGTTGGCTGAATGCGCCACCAATCAAATTTAGACTCTAAACGAACGTAATAAAGGTTATAGAGCCTTGAACATTTTGTTTTTCACAAGTAAAATTAAGTTGGTAATAGTGTTTGACTGAATTTAGTTGGCTCGTTAGAATACTAGAAGTGTTCGTGTATTAAATGTAAGAGCTGAATTATTACAAGTTATTAGGTAATAGCTCCATTGATACGGTTTAGCAGGAATTTGTTCAAAGTTAAGTAAGTTAAGTAATGTTCTAAGTTGGAAGGGATATTAAGAAATTCGTAGGTATTGCTAAGTTATGGTCTACGTCTTTATCAAAAAGACTGACAGTTTGTGCCACTTTTCATTGCTTTGGTAACGCTTAAAGCGGGAAATAATTGTGACATTTCTGCGTAAAGCTTAACTTGAAACAGGTGTTTGCTATATTAGTAAACACAAGCATTGTCGTATCGTGATCGACGATTTTTCTTTAAAGAAATAATGCCTAGCAGATTAATTTAGTGTTTTTCATTTGAGTAGGTATAGCACGTGGACTTTAAGTTTGATTTAAATTGCGTTAGGTGTTCTTTATATTATCCACTTTAGTTTGTTTAAATGTAAACATATAAACTGACGTTTTAACGAAACTCTCGAACACTGGAAACTGTCGAGTTAACGCAACTGTCTATTCAGCAACACTAACCAAACAGAGAAACTGACTAATCAACGAAACTGACCAATTAAATAAACTGACGAGTAAGGAAAACTGACCAGTGATACACGTACACGGGGCATCATAGGAATAATCATCATTACTGCCGAAAGACCGTCCATTGCTGAGAAATATCTCATCGCTTACTAGCAAAGAAAAGATGATATTGTCATACCAAAGTCCAATAGAAATTGCGCTTTAACATCGCTTCACCTACAACCACATCTGCCTACCCCCTTTCAACAATGTCCATACATTCAGCGGTTATGTGCGCAGTCGCAGGAACACGCACCAATTAGCACAGTCGTCGCTTGCCGATACCGACTCATAAATCGAATGGACCGTTACTGTGGGGCCTTGAAAACAGCGGGTTTGAATCGTGACTAGGGAAACAAACAAATTACTGCTGACATGGGTAGATGTGTTGTTATGAGCGGGAGCGCGGGTAACAAATACAACAAACGGTCTCTATATATCAATAATAAAGCTAAAGAGTTTGTTTATTTTTTTGTTTGTTAGAACGCGCCAATCCATAAAACATCAGTAATAGGTATACCAGTAGGATTTGGAAAAAATATTTTTGCATTTGATAGCTATTCTTGAGGAAGGCTATACCTAGGCTATTTCAAATGACGCTACGACGATCTATATATGCGACGTAAAGTAAAAACAATTTGGGTTTCCTGTAGTCATGCTATCATATTTATTTATAATGAAGGTCGATCATATTTGACATAGTAATGCCAAAACATTGTTATTAGCCGTAATTTTATCGGCCGTCAAATGACAGCGTAGCTTTTTTAAAAACATCATTGTCAACTAAAAATGAACTCCGAAGCACTAATGTTATGAAAAATGAAAAGCTTAACACGGCAGGAAGTAAAATGACAACCAGTTGGTTCATAAAGGACTAATGATTCACTTTATGGGAAGAAATATCTTATTGGTGACGCTATAATGTTAATGAGGTTTCTAATTATCCCGTTGTGACGGTGCAAGGATTGGTCAGTTATATATATGCTTGTTATTCGACATTCTCGCAACTCGGGTAGTCTTCTTGCGCCTCTAGGTGTAATAAATTCTGATAGAATTCTATTAATAACTTAAAGGAAACATAAATTGAACGTTTTCAAGTTTATAAAGTATCACGGGTTGCCAATAAAATCTTCGAAATACCTGAATGGGGATCCTGTCGTTTTGCCTAAAAGATTTTGACAAAATTTCATTATCCAAACAATATTTGGAATGATTTTAGTCCCAATCCATTGAGCAATTAAAAGGAACAGAATACAAAAGGAAAAAGGACAGGAAAGGCGAGGGGAAGGAGGAGGAGGAGGAGGAAAGGAAGGTTACTGAAACTGCTTTTTTATCCACCATACATGGTTAGTTCTATTGTGAAATCCATGTGGACTGGCGCCTGTGGCTGTAACGACCTCAAGATCGATCGCCTACGATGCGATGGTGGGAAAGAGAGTTAGGTTGGGCAAATCTTTGAAACTAAAAAGCCTGGTCGTTTCGTGTGCATGCATGCGGTCAGACCGATCAGAAGGCGTAATTTAAAAGTGCGACAAACAATTGTCAAAACTTGTCAAATATGTAGGGAAATTAGAGGTATTTTTGACAGACAAGGCTGGAGATCAGACTGTGGACGTTCTTAAAATTACTGGAATTTCCCCCCTGGTCTCGTCATGTAAGTACATGTCCTTCAAGTATTCATTCATCTTTTTTATCCTTAAAAATAAATGTTACCTATTTTTAGCCGCTTCCTTCGTGGCCTCAACTCGTAGTCGACCCCCGCTGCTTCGGCAGTCTTCGACGAAGGTCTCCGAAAAAAAGCGCGCCTGCGCATCCAGATACAAGAATTCCATGTCTTAAACGTAAATTATCATAGTTTTGTGCAACATTTATAATAATGTTATATGAGTTTAAAATAGAATTTTTGTGTCAAACCTCGTAATGGCAATTTGATGGTAATTTACTTTTGTCTGTAAGGCGACATGTTTAATAAATGGTCGTTGTTTCATTATGGGTATGATTTTAAGTAAATTATTGCTTGTTAAGCTCCATAAAAGTTTAGTCATTTATATTTTAAAAATGAAATAAAACAGATGTTTATCGCCCATTTTGTTACGAATCTGAAAATATTCAAATTAAAGGGACTTGCAAAGTGTGTGTGGTATTACTATGACCGATAAGCTGGAGAATGGTTTGTTAAGTATAAAAGAAGATGTGACAAAACTTGAAAAGAGTATGCTTTTCGTTTATTCATGTTGAGAGGATGAAGGAAAGTAGACTAACAAAAGGTATTTACAAGGCTGATGTGAGGGGTTCGTGGCTAAATAATAACAGCCGCACAGGTCGATCGACCAGGTTAAGCTACGCTTGCCGATGTTGGTCTGTGGATGGGTGACCATCTTTACATACCGTGACCCCTCCGTGCCTCGGAAAGCACGTTAAGCCGTTGGTCCCGGCTGTCATTCGTGGATCTTTGACCGTCGTTACGGGTAGTCAGAAGCCCGAAAGTCTGACAGCCAGTCTTACCAAGGGGTATCGTATTACTCAGTAACTGGATTGTGGAGGTCAGATGGGCAGTCGCTCTATGTAAAATATTGGTATTCAGCTGCATCCGGTTAAACTGGAAGCCGACCCCAACATAGTTGGGAAAAGGTTAGGCAGATGATGAAGTGAGTGGACCGCTGGAAGGGGACGCCCTTGGAGGACATAATATGATGTTCTTATTGGTGATGTTCTTCGAAACGGTCAGGTCCTCGCAACCGGCGTGCATGTATGACCAGCTGTATGAACGTAAACGAGACAAAAAGAGTATGAAAGAATCGTAGCAGGTGGCGTGGCGTTCTATAGTTTCTGCCTACACTCATGGTAAGAAGGCGTGAGGTTATGTTTGTTAAAGGAATTTTGAAAATGGCATTTTTATTTGGTGAAATAATCATTAGTCAAATATGACAAACGACCAAACAAGTTGACTGTAATTAATTATGATATTAAAATTCACTTTTTATAGCACATTAGAATAATACCTTCAATAAATCATCCGAATCTAACATCCGTTATCAACGTCGCATAAACATGTAACTATATAAATGTTCCATTGAAAAATGCCAAGAAAAATGTATGTTTTTATCTCAAAAAATACTGTTGAATAATTTTAAGGTATTTCACAGTTTGTCATATTAAGATTATAAAATAAAAATTACTTCGACACAAGTTTGCCTTATGACTCCTCCCGCTCTGGGTGGAGCGGAAGGGAGTGTCAGACTCTTACTGACTAAAACCCATCCGTGTTCCTTCCTTAGCCCTTTATGTTCCGGGGTAGCGGTAACCCTTTCGGACAATCCCGCTGCCCCGGCACAATCCCGCTGCCCCGGCAGCAATCCCGCTGCCCCGGCAACACAAGTTTGCCTTCGACCGCGTCTTGTCATTTTAATGCAATCTTACGACCGATATATTGTCTCTTTCTTCCGTTTAAAAACTTATATTTTGTCCCTTTCTAACGTATGAATTATGCGGCAGTAGTACCCTGATACTCTTAAGTAATATTTACTTATTTAGTTCGATATTGTTAAATAAATTTCGCGTTTTTGGTATCCTGTGATTTTTTTTTTGGTCCTTTGTGCTCCAAATTTTTGGTCCTTTGTGCTCCAAATCAGGTTGGTGTAAGGATGATAATTATTATCAAGTTATTATGTCGTAGTTTATTATTATCTGACAGTTCCAATAGCTAGTAGTGGTATCTACTGATGATCATACGACCACGGTTGATCATAATCTGCAGATTATAAACAGGTGCTACCCAGATATTGTGAAAATGCATACGTACAACATACCTATTAAAAGGCCACCTTTTCCTGAATTTCCTGGAAAAAATTGTTTCAGTAACATCTAGGATAAAAGACAGATTAATAATAAAAGGACCAATTTTCTATACCGCCAAAAAAGAAAGAGAAACCATAGCTTGTTCTCAGCCGGCACGGAAGCAAGCAAGAAAAAAAAAACTATGTACAGACGCCAGCACATCAAGCTACCCGAAACTGTTAAATTTTCCCAATCAACTTTGAACCTTATGCTTTAGCGATAAAGTTGAAAATCTATTAAAGAAATTTGACAGATTGTAGTAGCTTGATGTGCTGGCGTCTGTACCTACCTAATTGTTCAAAAATTAATAAACTTTAATATGTAGTGGTACCGAGTTGCCGTGTCTGGCCATACCGCTGTTAAACCCGCGATGGTTTGTTTTGTGATATGTGTAATAAGTTCAACAAATATTTGTAAACTGTTTTTTGATTAGTAACCAATAAAAAAAAAAACATCCTGGCGGGATGTTTTTTTTTTTTTCAAAACACACACCAATAAAAATAAATTGTATATTTAACTATAATCGATAAGCTGATTTACCGATTTCATTATGAATCCTTTAATAAAATTGTAATTTACCTGGCAGGGGTTGCCATAAACAATTGTTTGCAACATTGTAAGGAATTGGTTGCGAGAAAGAAACAGAACTGAAGATTGGAACATGTTGCTTCTTTGTAGAACAATAACCAATTATGTCAAGATTAACTTTGGTTTAGTTAAGCCGTGTGTAAGAAACGACTTTCGGAGCGCAAATATCTGTTGCTTATTGCTCCTGCTTCCATTTTGTATAGCGTATTTTCTTTAGGTATGTTGTGTGGACTAGTTTTTATTATGCTTGGTTCGCGTGACATCAATACCTTATAATTTCATTTATATTTTGCAAAATAAAAGTAGCCTAAGTTACTTATTATAATATTAGCTATCTTCCAATGAATGTCCCGTCAAAATCGGTCTAGCCGTTTCGGAGATTAGCCTGAACAAACAGACAAACCATTTAATAATATAGTTATTTATCTTGAGTTTTATTTACGGCAAGGGAGCTAGGGAATTATGATGGATTGATGTGAGAGTGTCCTACCGTTTTATTTTTTGTAAATTAAGCTGCATGGAACTGTTGTAGTTTACTTTCATAATTATGCATTTAGTAAAAAGCTGTTATTTTGACATTACGATGCATAGATGAAATGGACTGTCTTGTTACAGTTCACATACGCACTTTCTCTTCATGATATTTATTTGCAGCTTTTTCGTTGCTGAGTAGTGCCTCTAAAACTCTTCTTATTAGTAAAGCCATGTACTCAAGTCTGTATAAGCTCGGACTAAAACTAAGCTGCTATTCAGCTATCTAAGTACAAACTCAAGCTCATCAAGCTACCCGAAACTGTCAAATTTGCCCAATCAACTTTGAACCTTAATCTGTAGAGACATAGTTGAAAATGTATTGAAGAAATTTGACAGATTGTAGTAGGTTGATGTGCTGGCGTATGTACCTTAATATACTGCTTCGCAAACGGTTGGCTTTCTAATAATACGTCTACGTAATAAAATACAACATAATAATAAAATATAAAATAAAATACAACATAAAACATAACGTCACGCCTCGTGTCCCCAAAGGGTTAGAGAGAGTTGCAGGTACCTATAGTACACTGATACTTCAGTTATGTTAAAGTCTCATGTAATAGCCTGTTGCCATCAACCAGGCACAAAAAACTCCGGGCGGCTACGGTGAAAGTCTAGATGGAAAAACCCAATAACACTTTGCCCGACCTGGAAAACGAACCCAGGATCTCATGTTCAGCAGTAGCGGTTGCGACCACTAGACTTATGAGACAGTGTAGTTGAATAAAATTTAGTTTTGCAAAATAACCAAATAACATATCAGAAGTTCGAATATATAGTTTGCTAGCTGGATGCAAAGCCTTAAGGGGTGATAGTTGACAAAATTTAGAGCATTTTGAGCGATATAATATGTCCTAGACGAAATATGTATTTTTTTTTACTGCAAACTTTTAGCCAACCAATACCAACTTTAACTGGAAAAAAAATAAAAAAGAACATACTTCGTCAAAGACATGAACGGCTCAAAATGCTGTAAATGGTGTCAACTGTAAAACTTAAAGCTTTGCACTCTGATTCCAAACACCCTGTATAACGAAACATTTCACCACCCAACTTCCAACTATAAACACCATTCCAAGATTCCTATTCACCCGGAAGAAGGTAGAAGTAAAGTTAATATAAGCAGCCGTTCAAAGGCTGGCAGTAAACCATAATAAAGGGCACAAGTTAAACATGCAGATGATTTGATGGCAGCCCGCGTCATTTGACATTAAGTATTGCATATTTTAGCGCAGCCATTGTCCGAACAGTTAGGCTGGAAGTGAGATGTTCAGAGTCAACATTATTGGTAAGATAGGAGCTGATTTAGATTTAGGATCGGATTGGATGTCGGTTAATAAACCATTTATTTGCGTTACTGGGGTTTATAGAAACGACGGAGTTTTATATGAATCGAAGGCATGTGCATTTAATACCTCTCGTTAGTGATCGTAGAAACTTTAAGAATTGACACTTGCTTGGATCTACGTTTACCAAAGAGTTTATTTCATCTCTTCCGCCATTTATCTCTGACTACTGTACTACGCTTAGAGATATGAGACAGTCTTTACAGTAGAAATAGTTTTGTAGCTCTAAACTAAATTCAAACATGCAGACTGTGAAGACGACCATTAGTCATTAAATGCTGCATATTTTAGCACCATCTTTGCTTGTACCGTTAGGACATAAGTGAGATATTTCTTCCTAGGGCCAGTCCTTGGAGCCAATGTTGGATTTGGTCCTTATGTACAAAAGTTGGCTTCAAAACTTCATCTTTAAAAAGGTTTTTGTTGAAATAAGATTTCATCAAAAACCTTTTTTAAATCAGGGCTTTATTAGAAGTTCCAAGACAGAACAGGATGAATTTATTTATTTTTCCTGTCACATGATAAATTCCTGACATAAAAATGATTCATATGGACCTAATAAATAAGTCGTTTATACAACCACAAAGAAATATCCATTAAAGAGTCCAATATACCATTGGCAAACACAATTGACCGGAACATTTTAGTGTACTTTAAAAAATGCTTTAAATAAATGACCTCAAAATCGAAGGGTCTCGTAAATCAATCAAAAAACTAATTAAAATCAACTGTAAAAACTGTAGGATGAATTGCACTTGAGCTTGTAACAATACTTTGGTTATTTTTATGCGAAAACATGTAATAACCGTCGGAGTGATTACAATTCTTGAATGTACACGTTTCTTGGTTTTGACGAGCCCTTGATCATTTTTTACATGACTGAATATTGACTTATCTGTTTTGATGTTGCGACAGAAGAACCCACAGTTAGAGATAGATCTAGATAACGCAAGTATCACGATCTGTATGAAAACCAAGCGTACCATTTTTTGATTATGACGTCACAAGCTCTATTTAGTGATGGGAAAATCAAATCGATTCAAAGACGTCGCCGCGTGCGGCACCCGTCTAGCCCCACCCCAGGGCCTAGCGCCAACGCTCACTCTCACACAGCCAGCAGTACATAGGACTGAGCGCGAAAGTGGCGGCTTACGATTTTTGTACGTAAGCTGGTGTGATTTTTGGCACGCGAAGTAGTTGCTCTTGCGTTATCTAGATGTATCTATATCTGTGGAAGAACCTATCTACCTGGATTGTTACTTCAATCTGAACTAAAGTAAATACATTTGCCTTTACTCTCTGTTTTCGATTCGACATTTAGTTTTGGTCCTAGTAAATCTCATGCTATTTTTGCTGGTCCTTAAGACTCTCGGCATTAATTGGTCCTATGTCAGATGGAATGCTGATCACACTTCGTTAACAGTAGCAGAGGAGACGGTATCTTCTTCAAGATTATTATTTCATTGCGTTTCACGACACCAATTCGTCATGATTTACCTTATCCATAACACACGAAATGTAAGGAATTAATGACATTTATACAAAGAGGAAATCAAATAAATTCCAGCGTTGAAAGTTTATTAAACGAGTTTACAATTTATGACAAGTTTTAAACTATAAGAGAAAACATTGAGGAAATCTACGCAGCAATCAATAAACGTGTGTAATGCCTGAAGCTAGAAATCAGCAGCCGTGTTTATAACGGTGGCTAGATAGTATTGCCAGTTTAAAAACTTAGCTCCTTAATCATGAAAAACGTGATATTTATAAATGCTTTATTAGTAATAGGTATTGAGTATATAGGAACGGTAATCAATTTTTACAGATATTTTGTGATTAGTTGTTGATTAAGGATTATGGGGTAACTAAGTAGATCTACGTAGCCTATGTAACCTCTCTCTTACAGAGAGAAGATCTGTGTCCCAGCAGTGGCATATTTTCGGCTGATTTTGCGTTAAAAAAAAAATTGTTTCCAAGTAAGTGTTCGTATTTGAGGTATATCACTAGGGGTATGGCGCTTTGGTTTTTTTGTATGTGCAGTAGGTATAATGTTTAAAATGCTGTTACGGCCCCGCCGCCGCCAGGTGGCGCACGGCAGGACTTTCCAACAACCATGCCTGCCGAGCCATACCGCCGAGCCGGCGTCTCCACTTTGCGCCGCCAGAGGCGCCAGTCGTCGAGTCGTAGTCGTCGTCTCATCATCGTTAATCAGAATAATTAAAATTCAGATTCATACAGAGACAGAATAATCATTATACAGTCCATTATCATATCGAAGCATAACACAGCGGCAACAGCCGAAACAAATGCCAAGTTGGCTTTTTGTAACTTTATCATTATCCATCTCCCGAACCCTCAGTCGCCTCTGAGGACCAAGTTTTTGAACATCTTCAAACCTTTCGCCTATCTTGGGCACTTAATTAGATGACAGAAGATACACATCTTTATATCGTTAACCTCTTTGTCCTTATTGAGTAGGTAGACTGCCAAGTGGAACGAATCAAAGATGCGAATAAGATGTGCACGCGCATTGAAACCGTCTGCAAAAGCGGTAATTATATTTTATGTTCCGAACACCAAAGAATTATGAGAATAACTATAATAATATTGTTCACTGGAATCCACAATTTGCGCCACAAGCACACCATTCCTATTGTTGAATATGGCAACCAACAACCTCATGCAACGTTACGTTCTGTTTCATTTTAAATAACAATAGTACACGGAAGAGCTTACCTATTCAGTTAAAATATGACATGTTATCCAACATAATTTCCATAGCCCAGCACAATTCTTTTTTTTTTTGAATACCCTATCAAGAACGGTTGCTCGACGCATTACAGTCCCGTGTGTCCACAATAAAGGGACCTCCCGTAAAAGCGGGTTGATTTTATGATCATACTAATTGGCTATACCAAATAAACGTAGAATTATGAAATGCATAAAACTCGGTTTCGATTCCGTGCGCTGTTGTAGTGTGTAATGGATTTAGCGACATTTAAGCTGTAAAATGTTTTCTGGAGTCTCATTAGTTTTGTTGCACTGCCGCCGCCGCGAATTATATTACGTGTGTGGACTGTGGAGCGTCTATTTTTACATTTTTACGCTTGTGTTTATAGTTTTGTGAACTCTGTCTCTTGTCTGAAAGGGTTTTTTAATAGATAGTGAATTGCGAAGGTCTTTAGGAAAAAGTTGAGACGTGTGAAATGTGACGCGTAGTCCTTTTGAAGAATGCTAGTATATATATTTCTTTGAAGGTTGGTTTTGATTGCATGTGAAAGTTTTGGTGCAATTTTATCAATTACATATATTCTGATTCTTAATCCAGGTTTATTGATGCCGACATTTTTTACTTACTTACTTACTCGAAAGCTTTTGATAAGTACTTGTAGCACCTATATCTAATGGCCCGGGCATATTTAAGCTTTTGGTAGGTTATTTTCAGTTGATATTCAATACAAAACTATGTTAAGGGAATATCATCCTGCTGCAAGGCGAAGGCTTCTCTCCCTATTTAACACACAGCTAGTCCTTTCGTTAGGAGTTTAGGTAGTCCCGCTATCTTCACCTTAGTTTGCGACGGTGTCGCATATTATTCAATGGGGAAGAGACAATCTCGGTAACTACCTAGTAGGTCCCAGTGAAGGCTAGAAGACATGCACCATAAAAACACAAGCACATACCAAAAACACTTCGAGCTACCCACAAACCGAAAACGTAATTTGTTTAACAGTACCTAACAATAGTTCTGCGTATAACTCATAGTTAAAATAGTGGCTGACTTTATGAGGTAACGGAGCAAAATAACCAATGAGTTAAGTATCATTGTTAGTTCACATAGGCTGGAGATAAACGTCTTAGTAGCTGGCTAGTTAGACTTTTTTGGATTTAATTATACGCAGTGTTTAAATTATACGTTGCAGACAGGAGAGGGGTAAGAGGTGATAATTTTAAATGAGAATCAAAGGTATTTCTAATTAAGAAGTAGAAAACGATAAATCAATATAGGTACCAGTTTGCAGCCTAGGCTATCTTTTCATCCTTGTGTAAGAATTCATTTAGGAAAGGGCTTTCACCATAACTATTAATTTTTGACATGAATCTGCTGCGTTCTGGTTTAAAGGTATAGGGTACTTAGCCTATAAGGTTCCCACTGCTGGGACACAGGCCTCCTCTCGGTGAGAGGGCGTGGGCCGTAATCCACCACGCGGGTCCTGTGTTGGTTGGTAAACGTCACATGTCTTCGAATTTTTGGTCCTAGGACATGCCGGTTTCCTCACGATGTTTTTCTTCACCGTTTTGGGAGTGATGATGAATAAATGACACAAAGTAAAGTACTTGTCTGGGTTTGAACTTACAACCAAGGCGAGCAAAAGACCAGCTTACCATAGCCTGTAAGACGCTCCGTGGCACTATTGACGCGCCTGATCTGCATGCTGTGCTGGCACGCTTCTTTGTGCCAGACAACTACTGCCGCGGCAGAAAGCACAGGCTGTTTGCTGTGCCCCCATGTCGCACAGTTGCGCGTGCTAAGTCCCCAGTACCACGTACTCTGACCGCACTTAATGATCTCTTGGACTCTAATCCAACAAACGATCTGTTTGCGGACGAATGGACGAAGATTTTGTCGGTATGTAAGAAATACTGTGAGAGGGATTTATGAAAGTGTTGTTAACTTTTAACTTGATTTTATATTTAATCCTTTACTTGTGTTTATACAAACTATCTTTAATTTTTGTAATTGGTTCTAAACCGTTTTAATTAAAGAATAAATAAATAAATTAATTTAAATCGTAAGCCGCGGCCGTAACCACTGGTGCACCACCGCTCCTTGAAGGTATAGGTGATAGTGAAATAGTTTTTAAAAGTTACAGTTAATACGTGTAAGGATCAATTAGTCAGTAATTATAATGAAATTACTGACATTAGTGAAGGAAAAACATCGTGAGAAAACCTGGACTTATAGTTAATGTAGGTAACTCTGAAATTATTACTTACGAGTTGTAGGTCGTAGGTTCGAACCCAGACAGGAGCTTTACTTTGTGTAAATTATATCATCACTGTTCTAAAAACGTTGAAGGAAAACATCATCCCTGCCAAGTTGCTATTCCACAAATTCGAACTAAGCGTTTTCAAATGTCTTTTTTAATACGCACAGCAAAAGAGTGGAACTCTCTACCTGCGTCTGTGTTTCCGAGCGCATACAACCCGAATCTCTTCAAAGTGAGAGTGAATAGGCTTTTTCTGGGTAAGCTCACTCCATCGTCGACTCTGTCTCTGTCACCTCTGACCTAGACTAGAGTCAAGAGCAAACCCATTTAAAAAAAAAAAAACATGAGGAAACCGGCATGTCCTAGAACCAAAAATTGGAAGACATGTGACATCTACAAAACCGCACTGGGCCCGCGTCGTAGATTACGGCCCAACCCCTCTCATAGAGAGGAAGCCTGTGTCCCAGCAGTGGGAACATTATAGGCTGAGTATGACTATTATTACATTAAAAAACGAATTAGTTTTTACACTATGGGCCATCATTGTTGCCATAGAACATACAAACTCACAACCTCACTACTATCAGCAATCGGTAAAATACAAAATCGCCTTCTTATTATAATTCACTCCGTTACTTCGTAGGCGGTAATGCTTGTCCAGCGTTGATTCGGTTTTGTTTATCGATACTTATTGTTTCGGTAATCGATTTAGTTATCAATAAAGCCTGAAGAATGTCGATGTGGGCACGTCACTTCACTATAATGATGCAACTGCATTATTTGAAGAGAGGTTTTTGGAATATTTATGTGAAAAATTCGATTATGGGACATAGTTTGATGGGTTGTGACTTGTATAAAAGTAAATGGAATTTAAACCAGTGCTACAGACTGAATACGTTAGAGTATTAGAATCAAGTACCTTATGATAGCTGGATGAAGACACACGGACCATGATTAGAAGAACTTTAGGTACATATAAGTTCAATGTATGCAGCTGAATATCAGTAGTTTACATGGAGCGACTGCCTGTCTGACCTCCACAACCCACTGTCTACAGGTTATTATACGATACTCCTTGGTAAGACCCCATCGTTTAACGTGCTTTCCGAGGCACAGAGTGGTCTCGGTATGTAAAGATCGTCACCCATCTACGGACCAACCTCGGCAAGCGTATATAAATTATAAATGATTTTGATAAAGAAAACGAAAACTTTTAAATAACACAAAAGAATATTTTAATGGCGTCTGGTATGTTTGTAAATGTCATCATCTGCCTAGCCTTTTCCCAACTATGTTGGGGTCGGCTTCCAGTCTAACCGGATGCAGCTGAATACCAGTATTTTACATGGAGCGACTGCCTATCTGACCTCCACAACCCAGTTACTGGGTAATACGATACCCCTTGGTAAGACTGGTTGTCAGACTTTCGGGCTATGTTTGTAAATGTATGTACCCTTAAATAATATGAAAAAATGTTATCAAGTCGACCATAGTTTGTAACAAAATCCGTCCAGCAGTTTACAAGATAACCCCGACCAAACACACAGACCTGACAGATGCACTCAAGAACTTTGTTTAATAATACGTACACTATATAAGTTGCTTGTCGTCATGCGCGCGCGCAAGCTATAAATCAAACAAGAGCAATGGGTTGCAGAGTACCTCTGGGCAAATACTCGCAACTTATTAATATTTACGCACAATTGTAGTCACCTCACTGGTTTACACTAGTGATGTGCCTTAGGACCACTAATAAACTTTGCTTCTGGATGAAACTAAATTGGAAAAAAATAGGCAAGAAAGGGTCTACTTATAATTGAAGTTCATGATTACTTCTGTTCTTGGCTTATTTTTGTAATTATACATGTAATGAAATAATAACGAAGATTTTTGTCCGTTTGTCTGGATATATGTCATTTTCCGATTCTGATGAAGTTTGGCACATTGATAGTTTGAGACTTGGATTAACAGACAGATACTTTTGATCCCGGTAGTACGTTCCCGCGAGATATTTTCTGACATCCACCCGGACGAAAGCGCGGGCAAACGATAATGATAAATAAAGGACATAACCAACCAACCAGGCACTTACCTTGTACAATACACAAGGTCAGTATTCTGTAGGATGTATTATAAACCAATTGTCCTTAAACGCTTGCAGAATTCATACATAATTAAAGGAATTAGGCACTAACCATGCATTGTAGACATAATTTTGTGATTGGACTAAAAAAAAATACTGTACTATTTCTAACAAACGAAAGGTCCCTAGAAACTCTATGCCAAACTAAAGATACACCCATATTTCTTATACTGATCTCTCAGATACATTTTATTGCAATACGTGACTCACCTTCAAGGCATCTCATCTTCATACATACCTGGACATCTAAGGAAAAAGTCGTGACATCACATAGAACGCGCCTAAATTCAGTGCGCATACGCACTTATTGACAAATTCAGTAAGCAACGCTAACAGGCTGTATAATGCGTGAAAACATAAGTGCGGACACAACACCCTGTATAAGGCCTCGTATAACTAGCTAGGCTTGTTAGTTGGGTCCGGCGTGTAACTCAAAACGAGCATAGTTACTTGTAGGGCTGGGAGGAAAGGAATGTAATAAAGGAATACAGGATTATATTTGTAATATGTTTGAGTAGAAAAAATATAGAATAGTTTGACTTTTGTAAATAAGTTGGAACGAAAAGAGCATCATAAAATTAAGCATAATGAGAGCAGCTCATTATTTCGTTCAGGTCTGTGAAGTGTTATTTTAAATCTCCTATTTCAGGCTCTATGATTTAGGCTGGTAGTGTATATTTTTTTAACAAGAAATTAAATTATATTATTATTGTTGTTAGATTAATTAAAAGATTTAGACTAAAATGTTAGTTACAATGAAATTTAAAAAGAAAATCCCTATATTCTCCACGTTAAATTTTTTGGAATTAAACCAGGATCAAATTTCCGCAAAATTTCGTTAGGTAATGACTTACGCATTTTGTATTCTAAATCTAAAAGTCCTTTATCGCAGGAATCATTTACATTATCTAATCCTTTTTTTTACTTTTCATGCACATTTTTGGTCCTTCGAGTCAGACTCATCCTGCCAGCCCTAGTCCTAGAGGCAGTGACAGATTTATTCTCAAAGAACAAGGCAGAGATCAACGCGGTGCACATTGTAGGTTATCGTTGATGCCAGGCTCAATATGAGCTGGGATTACCATCCGTTAATTAGTTAAATTACCTGTGATGTGATTACTTGTAACAAATTATTGTGACTAACTCGTTTCTATATCTTACTGAACGATATTAGTAAGTCGTATCTTTGTCAAAATCGTTGTCCATAACTAAATACTGGAAACTCCTTCATGCTTACGAAGCCTTCAAAGTGCCCTTAGATCTGGAGTTTTGATTCTTTCATCATCATATTCAATTAAAATTGTGTCCATGACACATAATGCTGCGACATAAACTAAAGAATTAATTTTGCGCTTGCCTCCAATAGCAATCATATCTTCCATATACATTCTTCTATGAACTTCTAGTAACCAAAGCCCATAGCATACAGCAATTTTTCACAATCAAGATATGCTTTAATTACAGCTTATGTTTTCATTTTATTGCTAAAACATTCATGCATACTGTATCTCTGTGTATGCTCTAAAGAATGACTATTTTCTCTATATATTTTTTTTTTAACTTTAAGCACGTCCCGGTGCTTGGAAGACTATTATGATTAATAGTCAAAGGCTTGATTGGTAGTCAAATACATGTAAATTTTTCGTTTTCATTTTTGTCATCCAATCAAAACAGCTAATCAACATTGAAGACAGATAGTTCATTTTCCAGGATCAACTTATAATACTGACGAACATTATCATGATCTTATCCTAAATCAATCCCCTCTTAGACCCATGAAACTTAATCTAACTGCTTCCAGACAAAAACCTAGTCCTTTAATTAGTCCTGATATATTTTTTCCTAGACATATACTCGTAGCAATATTCTTTTAAACAAACGACCACGGCAACTTGCGCCATTAGTTATGGGCGAAGAAATAAAAGTTGTGCTGACATTATTACTGGCTGGACAATTTAAGGATGGTATTATTTTAGAAATATTATACGTCTAATAAACTGCAGCGGATTGGATGAGGTGGTCTTTAGTGTTATATAGTTCTTGTTTTTGAATGTAAGTAGTGAGTATGCGCTTTGTGAATATATTGTGGTGAAGGTCTTGAGAGATAAAAATATACAGAATGAAAATGATCCACTCTCTCTGATTAGGGCTTAGTAATAACAGCCGCACGGGTCGATCGATCAGGTTAAGCTACGATTGCTGCTGTTGGTCCTTGGATGGATGACCATCTTTACATACCAAGAACCCTCCGTGCCTTCGAAAGCACGTTAAGCCGTTGGCCGCTGTCAGTCGTGGATCTTTGACGATCGTTACAGGTCGTCAGAAGCCGATAATCTGACAATCAGTCTTACTACGGGGTATCGCATTACCCAGTAACTGGGTTTTGGAGGTCACTTGGGAAGGCATTTAGATTTTATTTTTGTATAATTTATGAATAGCTGGCATTATAGTTTTAATACCAAAAAATATTCATGTTAGACTAATGATGTAGTAAATAGTATTTTTGGGCTACACTTTTTCAAACCTTGCATATTTCTTCACACTTCGATCACGGATATCTGTTGTAAATTTTCAATTATAGCGCCGGGTATACACTGTACGTAGGTTCCGACATTAGAACAAATGCGTCGTTAAAGCGGGATATAGCGTGTACCCTCACCTTGTTACTTTGCACATACTGCTAGACTTATTCCTTAGGTCTGTTGTTACATACGGGCTGGTGGAGCGGCAGCAAGTTTGCTTTCTTGGTGTAACAATTTGTATGTATGTACGTCTTGAAGTGTAATTACTTGTATTTGAATAATAAATATGTAAATCTAGTGAATTGGTAATAGTGAAAGTAGTAAGTCAGCATTTCCAGCAGATAGTGATAATTGCTGTATGAATTCATTAATCTCTAAGTAAGAGATTGGGAAAGAAATAACTGCAATATTGTTGAATTGATTATCATCGAAACTGTAATAATTCCATTGAAGTAATTGTAAATATTTACTAAAATGTACAATAAAAACATGGAAAAAATTGTTGTAATTTTTTTTTAATTTTATGGTTTAAAATTAATAATTTTTGACAACGATTTTTTTCTCCAAATCTATAACCAACTATCCGCTAACCATCCTTCCAACCCGTAGGTCCGCTAACACACACCCTTTGCAGATAATCCAGAGATCCAGAAACATTCAGATCCCATCGGATACCGCGATATAGTTACAATAGTTGTCGTTTAGAGGACAAAATCTTGTTATTTGGACGCCTACGGCCACATTTTACATCGGCCATGGGTTCTAAGAAAGGTACTATACAGACCTTTTAATGCATAGATATTACATATTAATAGTTTCGAAGTTCATGGTGGAACGTGTTTCCTTGTTCAATAGAGCTAGGCTTTGTCGAATAAATATTTTGTTGAACTGAACATCGGGGCTGTTTCATGAATATTGCTGTGATGGTTGCTCTGTTTGCAGCGTTGAAGATTTGGCTTTATGTTGCCATTTATACCTCCTCAATTCTCTTTCGTAATACTGATGTTTCAAGGACCACATTTGCTCACCTTATCATTCTCTTGCCCATAACCCAATTTATTTTCGCATTTCTTCGATACTTCTCTATTAGTCGTCCTCTCGGTAATTACTTATCTGCTCATCTGACACTATTATCGAAAACTTCATCATCATCATCATTTACCTTGTCGCACCCACTGCAGATTCCTCCTCCTTGGTATAGTAATTGAAAATTTAGCTTATGGATAATAAACAGATTAATACCTATTTCATCTTCTGTAAAAACGTCAAAGTCCATATTTTTCTTTTGAAAAATCCGTGCACCAAAACGGCCATCTTTAATACTCTTTAGTTTCAAAACACAACCCAAAAGTACACAAGCACCTGGAACCTCCATACCTTGTAAACTCTCCACCAGTATTCCACAGCGTATGTTCTATCCACAGTGCGCTCTATATCACATTTTATCTCGCGCGTCGAACTTGCACACGCGTATAACTCAACCCTCCGGCCAGTGTTAAGTGTTGCAATTAAATATTGCCCAGCTTTGTTTCTGATGTTGATTTTATCACGATTCTTTTGAGGGTAGTCGAGCTGGGCTTAATGTGGATGTTCGGACAAAGGATCGCGATGTTATTGTTGGAGGTACTTGTGTGTATGGTGATGGTGGAGATGGAAGATAAGAGTATATAGATAGGATTTAGAAGGATATATACAACTGTTATATTGAATTTAAATCTATTGACAAAGGTTCTGGAATTGGTCAATATTAACGATTCTGAATTTTCTTTGTCAATCATGAAGCATTAAATAATAAGGAGTCATTACAAATTGATTTGTCCAAACAGAAAGTTGGGTCTGAAGAATTTTATCCGTATGATGAGTTCTGATCTCCAGACACCTGTTTTGAATGTTACGTAATAACATTTATTAGATACGCTATCCCTCCACAAACCATGATAAAATATACAAAAAAAAAAAACTTGCCTTCTTTCACCACAAACATAGTCCACTCCATAATTCCATCCTATACACACCTTAACACATAAAATTCCACGATGACGTATTTCCATTGAGTGGCACAACGCGTCGAATCAGGAATGCTACTGGTATCAAAAACACTCGACACAATACGAGACGGGTTAAAATCATTACCAGTCAACAAGGCATAAACACATATTAGCATAATATTACGAGAATGACGGTGTGGCGATGAGAGAAGCGGGAATAGAAATGATTTAAGTTATAGAGGAATTAATGGTGGGAAAGAAGAAATGATTACGAAGGAAGTTGACGATCAGGTGATGACTGATATTAAAGTTTTAGTAGCGTGCGATAGCGTGACGGTTGACAGGAAAGAATGGAATGGACTCCGACAGAGTAACATGGGACAAGGGCTGAAAGACGAGGATGATGATGGAGAATTAATGAATTAAGAAGGTAGATGTAGGACGGCCGATAGAGAACAAAGAATATTGGATTAAGTTGATTGAATTAAAGAAGAACGTGAGACATGTTAATATAGTCATGAAGATATTAAACACTCTGATGACGAGTAACAGAAGGATGGAAGAAAGAAAAGGAATGACTGAAGTTATTTATGGAATAGAAATAAGTGGGATTGATGACATGCGAACACTTAGGTACCCAATTAAAATAAAGTGTCACGTAAACCGATGAAAGTTCACGTAACTAACTAATCGCCACAGTCTATAACTCACGCACACCCATATCCAAACTCCATTCAAAGGGACTCATTTCAATAGGCGCCGAGACCACCTAACATAACTTGACCTCTTTACCTCTTTCCCCTGCCTTACAATACAAACCAAAACGAGGCCCAAATAGGCTTAACCAAGGACCTTGTTACACTGGCCGTTGATCAGTTGACACTTCTAAGGTCGCGTCAAGTGACCTCTCACATTGTGACCCCACCCTTATAAGTGCGTGCGTTCGTGCTTTCACTTAGAAATGTTGTGTCAAATTAACATATTATAGAGCGACATGCTTTTTGTATCTTTTATCTATGTTTCGTCAAATAAAGTGTATATTTTAAATCTTGGGTTTGATGGAAATGTGGGTAGTTTGGGAATGGTGGGCGGGAGTGATTGAACAACATTTTTCAACTATATTCGACATATTTTATACTATGTACAATTGGTAGAAAGGGTGAACAGTAGCGTCATGAACGTCAACGAGGCAAAAGGAATATGTAGGTGAACAGTAGCGTCATGAACGTCAACGAGGCAAAAGGAATATGTAAGGATCCTAACTGTAGTTTCTGCCTACTCCCGTGGCAAAAATGCGTGAGTTTATGTAAAGTCTATTTAAACTAATGTTTCAACTGGATGTTATTTCAAGTTAAACAATTATATGGGTATTAAAGGCCATCTCACCATCTCTTTCTGGGCCGGCCTCGGCGGCGCCTTGCATGTCATACCTACAATGATTTAAAAACTCTAAATTCGGTTCTCCAAATCTAGTCTGGATTTAGTCTCTATTAGTCATGTAATCTCAATCAGTAGCCAAGTCGTTGACCTCACTAAAAAGGAGATTTTATTTGTTTAAAGTATTTTAATTAATGCGAACGATTGCATCTAAGCGGATGGGGTTATAAATTTTGTGATTAAGTATTGCGGTATTTCGCAAATGGCTTTATGAATCTTAATAAAAGATCTGATGAACTGTAAAGTGTTCTCTTTATTTTTAACAAAGGAATATTGGAGTGAGATTAGTAAAAGGTGAGAACTACAGCTTTAAGCCGTTTGGGGTCGAAACGCTCGGGTCATGGGGCCCGAGTGCGCGTCTCCTTTTTGAGGAAATTTCTCGCCGGCTGGTCGACACTTCACGTGACCAGAGGTCTGGGTCGTTCTTTGGCCAAAGAATTAGCATTACCATTCAACGTGGCAATGCTGCCGGTCTTACGTTACTGGATGACAGCGATGCGGACGAGTACTTCGACGCCTAAGTGTCCTTTGTTTTTGTATTTATTTGTACAGTAAGTTAGTCATTTAATTTAGTATCTAGTGTAAATTGTTAATTACATTTTTTACAGGATAAACTTAAAATATAATTATAATGCTACTATTAAAAGGTAAAATAATATAATATCAACCTATTTTTCATGAAGAGTTAGGCAGAGATGTAGAATAGTACACGCACATTAAGTTAATAAGTTCCTAATTATATAAAAATCTATAGGTTTATCTTTATATTTAGTTTGAGAGCAGTGGTGGCCCAGTGGTAATGGCTCCGACTTATTAGTTGTAGGTCGCAGGCGCTTTACTTTTATAAAGCCATTCATTCATAGCTATTTTTCTTCAATACTTCAAGACACTCAATAAAATTCCCATTTCACAGAACACATAAATCGCACATTACTCGAATAAATTGCATCTTATTTTAATGTCACAGAAAAATGAAAACAAGAACAATAACGAAAATTCAAAAACAATTTTTTAATAAGCACAAAACGATTGGACTTTCGCGCGAATTGTAATAATCGAAAAAAGGCGCGTTCCAAACGCGTCTGGCATTCTACAAGACTCTATTAAAGCCTTCATCAACACTGACAATGGAAACATGACCTTATTGTAATAACAATACGGTGCAAAAATTGAGGTGACTAATACTTGAGAGCATTACTTTTTTACGTCGCATCTCAAAGAAATTGAGATTCATTTACGTGTTACGACACGATTACGATACGATTTCGTTTTATAGAGGATTTTGTATTTGATGGTAAGTGTTGTGGCTTAATATAGTTATTTTTACGGTTTAGGGCTAATAAATGTAGTTATATTTTGTTTTTTATTTGTATTACGATGTTGTAGTCCGATTTTCTTGAATACGAATGTGCTTAAATTGATTTAATGGCTGTTTATCGTATGCCCTTCTCATAAAATTGTATTTTTGTTGCAAATCATTTATTTAGGGCTTGTCATAAAATGGTAAAACGGGAATAAATCTCTGAAGAAAGCATGTTTTTTTGACTATTATCAATTCTACTGCAATATCGATAAGTGAAGACTTTCTTCGGGTTTTGTCGTTTTTGCGAAACAGTGACTATAAGAAAGACTTTATTTTTAATTTGATTAAGTTATATCGTTAATCATAAAACTTCCCATCTCTTGTATTAGCAAAAACTGTCGATGGACTTCTACATTCCGCTTGTTGCTTAGATCCTGTGTAATTTATATTGCGGTAAATTCCTCACTCGGCTTCCTGATCTACCACTTCAGCAATAAAGTTTACTATTGATTGAACTTGATCGGCATTTATTACCTTTTGGTAGTGTCGTAAGCTGGTCATATTACATGATAGAGAATTAATTGTCATAGTATTGTATTTTGTATTGATACAAGTACTTAATGACGTAATTATTTCTATAGCATCCACTAGTGAGAATTGGATACTTACAGCTTTTGAAAGTAATATTTTTTTTCTGTGAGCAGAATGGCCGAGAACCTAATTAAGTCGCATTAGTTGTAAAAGCTGAATTAATCGTATCAAACGTTCTTAGAATAAGGTTCTGAAGCACTTGGTGTGGTCCATGGTGAAGAATAATCCAATATAAGTGATCTAAGTAATCCCTTATAACATTTCCCGGTCCTTTGAGGTCCACGTCGTAAGAGACGAAGAGTAATGTCTCGGATATTGGCAGCATTGATCTACGAGGTTATTTAGTTACTGCTTACTACTTTCAATCATTTATTCGTTTGTCGCGTGAGGCGTCGGAGACGACCTGCAGAATAAATCATTGGGTGAGGGATTATTTTGGTGAAACGGTAGCAACAGCTATCGATGGAATTTAAAGAGACTAGTATAATGTTATTCTTCCAGTTCTAGTATACTGTTGTTCCCGTCCAAGGACTGGAAGACGAGATGTCGGTCGTCCGGCGTCGAGATGGGACGATATTGTTGATATAGCGAGCAAAACCTGGATGAGGCTGGCAAAGAGAGATCTATGCCCAACAGTAGGTGATGATGATGATGAGTATACTGCTAAAGAAAGCCGTGGGGTTCCTAATGAGCTCACAGCTAGTGACACGAAATAAAGAAACTGTGATAAAATTGTAGCAATAAGAGAGTTTACATCTGTAAATGCAGCTAATATCAATACTATCGTTATTATTAAGGAGTAAGAAGTAGCTAAACTGATATTTAATCACATTTCGATGAAGAGAATAGATTATTTCCATATCGAGAATAGAAGATATTCCTACTCGAAGACAAACACCTCTCATAACGGTGACGGAAAACATCGTGAGGAAACCGGTATGTCTTAGAACCCAAAATTCGATGACATGTGACATCTACCAACCCGCACTGAGTCCGCGTGGTAGATTACGGCCCACTCCCTCTCGCCGAGAGGAGGCCTGTGTCCCAGTAGTGGGAACATTATAGGCTGATTATGCTCATGCTGGAAGATATAAAGAGAAAAATAAACATACTGTATCTGGGATAAAAACACAGAGTAGAAGAGCTGCCATCTAACTAATTAATACACTTTTTAATTCCTCGATAGAAGAAATTAATAATTATCATAGAGTAAAAACCAAATTTTAACATAGTAATTATAACAGCGAGTCTTCAGAACAACTGGTAGCTATAGTCGGCATTTCAAAGCTAATCGACATGTTAATCAATACAGTTACTGTTATTTAAAAGGTTTTTAATAGTTGAGTTATGATGAAAACAGTTTATTGATCAATCAGCGAGAGTTTCTTCCGTTAAAGAGCTGAAACTAATTAGAAGATCATATATGGTATAGTGATGTGCTTCAGGCAGTTGAATTTGTTTGATGAATTCAGTCACTGCAATGAGTATGTAATGTGCTTGAGCATAAAATGTGTTTGGTACTGTCAGTATCAACAATGAGTCATATGTGTAGGTATTAAAAATATAAAAAATGAACCTTTTTTATGTTTTTTAATAGTTGTCTAAATTATTAGATTTTCCTAAATTAAAGAAATTCATAAGTATATAACTTCAAAAAAAAAAAAACTTTCCATATAGAGTTTAAAAAGACAGTAAAAATAAATGAGTATTTGTCAAAAAGTTACACTTTTAATCAGTTGCCAAATCGCTGTCCGTTTTCCTTAAAACTGGTTGCCAACTGTCTGACTACGGCTATCGGCACAACACTAAAATGTCTTGATTTATATTATGTTTCATATTTGTAATCGGTAATAAGTGGCTACTGATTAACTGATCGTAATATTTTTATGTGGATCATAAATATTGAGCTCAATTACTCAAACAAACTTTTATAAACCTCATACGGTATCAGGGTAGGCAGAGCTAACGGGTTTTTGTTGATTTTACACGTGTCAATCAAGGCCTCAGATATTTCATTTCAATTTATCATGTTTTGCATTTATAGATAGGGATCTCGTATCTAGTCTTTTCTTTAGTTATCTTTTTATCTATTTCAATTGAACTGGTTGCGTTATCATCATCTATTGCTAGATTTGGTTTTTAATAACTAACTTTGTTTAAGGAATATTGCCATTTTTGTTATTCACGCAAGATTTTGCCCTTCCCGTGAAATAATCTATGAACTATTTTCATAGACTTTCCATTTCACGGTCTTACTATTTCAGACTTGGTCTAACATTTATTAGTAAACAAAATACTTTATATCCACAAAACAGCTGCTGGTTTTACTCACGGCGACTGCCGACTGACCTTTGCAACTCAGGGAACCAGATTTTAGTAGTACGATATTATCAAGATATGTAAAGAGCATAATAACGACATTTGCTTCACCCCCTGAGAATTTAGTGATATTTAAGTAAAATTATAATACATTTTTGCAAATAAAATAATTTTACTGGAATTTAATAGGCATTATTATAGTTTTATAAGCTTAATTATTCAGTTGATAATTGATATAATTATCGTGTATGCAGAATCTGTTCTTAGCTTTTGGCTTCTGTCCATGTCGTTACTAAAGATAAGAATACAAATTTATTACAATTATAGCTAGACATAACTTAAGACTAAAATCTAGTTTATTGTTATATTATGCAAATGGAGAATATCGATGACATTGTTGCTAATTTATGGATATACTGGATTCTACGTTAGTCAGAAGCATGGACGATGAATGTAATAATCAAGATGGTGTGTTAAGATACTAATTCGTGTTATGTGGTAAATCAACCCATTTGCTTGTATGAACAGACATAATTATGAACCCAAATAAATAAAGTCAACAGCTAGGCAAAAAATCCACATTTATGAATCTTCATCAAAAAAAAATTAAAAATAAATGTAATTGATATAATGATTAACTATGTATATATTTACATCGGCAATGTTATAATCGTAAAAATTCCATATTAACTTAATATCGGTAATTAAAATAAGGAGAGTCCCCGTTTTTATGGGCAAGTTGTCCAAACTCACCGACAGTCACATGATATGCAGAAGGAGCTGAAAATACTGAGTATTAATAATTTTACTGACTACAAAATGGATTTTTATTATCTTTTACTGTCCGGTGAAGATTCAAAGTCGGTATGATTTTAATAATGATAGTCTTAATAACAAAACTTAGGACCCTGTCAGAGCATTCATTTTGATTTTTTTTGCTCTGAAATTTATTTGGCGCCAGGATAGGTCCTTGTGGTATCCCATTTTAATAGAAGCTCTTTTCGCAACAAGAAAACAATAGTTATCCTAATATACCCATGATACGTGATTAAGAGCATCTTTAATCAATTAAAATTATTTTCTACTTCTCTCACATACAACATTCTTCATAATAATCCACCCATCACGGTGTCGAACGCTTCTTTCAATTTCGGTTTAAATATAACATGTGTAAGGTAACTTTAATCCAGATAATTCTGAAATAAAACAAAAACATCTGCCTACCGAGCGACTAGTTGATAAATGTGCTGTTCGTTTTATTTTTTCGTGCGTTAAAAGGATCACTTATCGTAATGTCTTGGTCACGAGTTTGTAAAAATTAAGATGTGACTGCATAGGTGGAGGAGACATATTTGTTGAATCACTTTGTTTAGGTTTTCATTTAGGTTGAAAAGGAAGGAGATTATATAATGATTTATTGCGGTGAAACAGAAGTTAAATGTCAAAGTAAAAAAAATCAATATTTAGTAGTAACTTCTGCTGCATGTCCATTTTGAAATATTTGTAAATTGTTTACGTTGATATTCCTTTACTAATGATTTTTTTTTTTTCAGGTAAGAATCACTATTGGCTGTCTACATACTCGTAAGGTATTTTATATTACATTAGAAACACTTCTTTATAGTATCTCTTAGTACAGTACGATTTTCTCTCTTTTCTGTGTTGAGGTACTGTACATTGCAGAATGTTTACCTAATTACACTTTGAAAGCATCAAACCATTTAATTTACTTCAAAAATCTTAATTTTGGAATTCTTTTACGCACTTCCTATTGTCATCAAAATATTTGAACAGCAGGAAACACTTTCTTAAGCCAAGATAGGCGATGAGTCAGTCAGCTATCCAGTTATTCTTTAGATTAGGATTAACATTATCAATAGAATGCATTACACCGCACCTATTCTCTTCATGTTAATAAGACCGTACCTTCTTTGTAAGTCAGTGCCGTGGTTTTTCATCCTTTTCTAACTTAACATGACAGACAGAGATAGATGTATGTCGCTGGACCAGCTAGGCAGGCGTGTTGAAATACTTACACGAAGCATGGATTAAAACTTGAATGTTTGATGTACTGATTGCATAAAAAGCTTTGAAGAATGTTGGGTTGAAATTGAAATGATTCTGAGTGTTTTAACTGAGTGAATAAATTAGGTATGTAATGTAAAGTTGTGTTTAGAAATAAATTCCTTTCTAGTGAGTGCTTGGAATTGTAGAATATATTTGAGTTTAATACTGTTCCTTTGACACAAGACATGCAAGTAAGTGCAGGTTTTTATTTTATCGTAAATTCTTTATAAATTCGTAAGATTTAACTTCAATTAAACATTCAGCTTGGTTAAACTTAAAAGTATTTCACCAAATGTATGAAATTTATACAAACATTTTGAAAGCTCAAAAGCTGCATAGAAGCATATACCAGATGTATTATCCTAATTATGGTTTCCGTTCCCACTAAAATTGAGTGATTTCTCAAGGCGGGTCAATGTTTTTAGTTAAATTATAATTTTTTCGTCAGCTTCTTTCTCTGTACACCCTACAACCGGCTCACGGGACGCTAATGCCCAAAGTAAAACTGTCACAATGGGTACTATTTAACACTACGTATCGCCGGGATCAGATAACGCCATGTTGATAACACTGATGATCGATGACGTCAAACTGTTCTTTGAACGTGTTATACTTTAATTTGTTAAGTTGGCGTGGGAAATTGAGATAGAGAGGATATGGTTTTTGTTGTAAGAGCTCTTATTGGGTGTTCCATGTCCATTTCATGAACATCATCGTTTTCGTTATGTTAATCCAATAAGTTTTTGACAATAGGATATCCTTATACAGAATAAATATATAACTAAAGAGTATCCTAATAGAGTCCCTAATACTCCCTAATGCATTAGTTTTAATTTAATTATATGTATAATTTAGCATATGAGGCTTTTGCCCTACAGTGGGATAACTGTAGGGCAAAAGCCTCTCTTTCTCCTTTCCACTCCTCTATTCTTCTAGGTCTAGGTCTAATAATTAAATACAAAAGCTTTATTTACGTATGATTAAGTTTTAGAATAGAAATTGGTTGGACCCACAGCCAAAATATCCGAAGAGAAGTATGAATTCTTCTCCCTGAAATCTCCAATGTTCTAGTAATGCTGTCGGAATTTATAGTTAAGGAAGCATTCCAATAGTCTATTGTTAAATGTAGATAGTTCTGATAATAATTCAGCTAGCCAACAGGATCTACTCGTACTTCTTATTTTTTTAGCTCGTCAATATAAAACCTAAATATATACTTTACTAAATAATATCGAATCGATCCTCTAAAGCTCTACATGAGGGTATAAGCGGAATCACAAGCAGCTGATATCTTCAATACATTTCGATCAAAAGCTTCAAAAAGCTCCCACCAAATCCATGAGAGCATCATCCGTACTTTCACTCAGACAAAAAACAACCACAAAATGAGAATCTACCCCAAACACATGCCTTTTCATACATTTCGAACTAAAATATAAAAAACGAATGCACAAAGAGGTCCCTATTCTGTTAGCGCGCGTTTCCTCTCAGTTTTTATCAAGTTCACACTACGTAGAACAAAAGTGAGCAAAACAAAGCAACGCCGCCAGCGACACCTGACGAAGTGAGAACGAAACTTGATACCCAGGGACAACAGCCCTCTATTGAAAATCCAACTTTACTCACTCCAAAATAAAGCATAGAACTCCGCGATGAAATCAATATGAGGAATAAAAGGCAGCAACAATTGAATCTGGACTCTACTCTAATTGAAATAGAGCAGGTTTCACGATGCACTCCAAAATAGTATTAAGATTCCGACCGCCACGTGATACGGTCTACCTTTCGCCAAGTAGTTTTGTATTGGAATAATTTTATAGTTATTACATATTAGAATGCTATTGCGGGTTCATTTGAAACTGAACCGTACTACATTGTAATAAAATGTGAGTGGAGAAGTGAAAGAAAGAATCGTCAATCGAAGTAGAAATACATGATTCAAAATGAATTGTCAATCAAAAAGTTGGATGTTTTGAAATTTGACCAGTGCTACCAAATTAAAACTTTGTGTAATAAAATAATAACGGGTGTGTCCGTCGTTTGAATAATGTTGAAGTTTGTAGTATATGTTAGTGGTTCGTTCTGGTTTTTTATTTGAATTATTAATATGCCTATAGTATTATTTGTTGAGCGTTTTGTTTGTATGGTCACAGAGTGTTTTGATTAAGATTTTTAATTTATTGGTGCTTGTTCTTAATTCTCGAGCTAGGCTTAAAACTAAATCAGGCATTCTTCATACAGGAACATAGAAAATGATATTGATATCCAAAAACAGATTATCGTACAAGTTGATAATTGATAATGACGTGAGTTTAAAACACTAACTAAGAAGATCAAAGAATCAGCAAAGCTAAAACCGAAACATTTAATCTACATAATTTACTTATGCACAGAGTTGATAATAGAAGAAGCGCAAAATATGGGCGAAACAACATTCAAGATAACCTTAACCAATATACTGATAAACTAATTTGAAAACCACCCCTTGGACTCGTCAAGATAACTTACTGCGTAAAAGACCATGGTTTTCAATAAAAGAAACCTGTAGATATGTCTTATTCTTACCATTTTTGTCCAGTTAAAAATGCATAAGGATAAAGTAGAGCAGTGGAACGGGTTCCTAGACAAAATATGTGTAATAAAGACTTCCAATGTTTGATCGTAATTACTGCTTTTTCGAGAAATACTAAAGGTATTTTGTTATGTTGCCGCCTGGGGAAGAACTTGGTGGTTTTGTGAATTACCCATAGAATAGAATAGAATACTCTATCTTCCCTCTCTCTCTCTTCTAGCTCTGTCTCTATTTCTCTTTACTCTCTCTCTATCTTCTCTCACTCCTTCTCTGACTCCTTCTCTCTCTCCATATATACCACATATTTGCTGAATTTTTCTATGCTTATAAATCATACCAGCCTATTATTGTCCCACTGGAGGGCAAAAGTATCTTCTCATACAAAGAAGACATGAACATTGATCATCACGCTTGTTCAATACAGGTGGGCGATTTCTATTTTAAAAGTGGTCGAATGAGACGGAGGGTTATTGGAAAAACAAGAAATCGCGAAAAAAAAATCAACTGTTCCCTACATTTATGTTAGTTTAACTCGTCAAAATGTAGGGAACAGCTGATTTTTTTTCGCGATTTCTTGTTTGGTCCCATAGTAAAAGTTGTTCATAACGATGAGTACAATGATCTCTTAAGAGGTTGTTGGTGTTTTTGCAATAACCCTGTATATCCGTACGCAAAATACGCGCATTGACGTGGAGTTGCGGACAACAGCCCATATTACCTATTTCATTATTACTAGAATATTTTATGGAGTTCTAAATGCATCCATTCTTTACGTTTTTGTTTCTCAGAAAACAATTTCTTAAGCGTTTTTTTTTTGCGAAACGTACCTCCTCAATGAAGAGTAGAACACTACAAATTATATGAAAAAATGAGATGTTTTTCTGTTCACAAAAAAGTTTGTAATACCGAAGACTTGATGGCAATAAAATCATTAAGATCCTTTTTATAACATCAATATAATCAAAGAATTGAGCAAACATCGAATTCCAATTGATGCTTATTTGTGTAAAAATATTCAATAGAAATCAGAAGAAGCTGCAATAAATGGTTAACACACTTTCGTATATTTTGCTCAAATCAGCTGAATTAATAATTTGATAACTATAACAACAAAAAATCAACAAAAGTAAAAACATAATTATGAGTGTGAAACTAAATACAATAAATGCAGTTGTAAATATCATTTTTTTAATATCGACTGGACGGACAGAGGTGGAAAGAGAGTAGGGATGCCTTTAGCCCAGCAGTGAGACAATAATGGCAAAAAAATGATCCAGTAGAAATTTTGCTCATCGACTAAAACGGAATTTTACCCACCACATAAATGAATAGTTTTAAAATTCCTTACACAGAAAGAACCGGTTAATTTTTTACGCCAATCTGAAACTCCGAGTCTTTTTGACCATATTGACGATTTTTAATCGGTATAATAGGTCTATGTGTCTCCATAAATTATTATTAATATTGTTTTAAATAGCCGAGAACTTGCTAAAATGGACTTTATTACTTCGTGATAAGGTTTTGACAATAAATCTGACAAGTCGATGAAATACCGATTTATTATAAAAATATATACTCGTATAGGCATGTTTCGGTTTAGTACCTACTATAAACCGCATATTTAGGTATTCATGGATCATTATTTATAACTTTATGTAAAAGTGAATGAGTTACAATATGTGGACATTTTTTTACTCATACATATTGTGGCACATGGAGAAACATGACAATTCTTGCATGTCCATTGTGCTCAGCTGCTACTTTTTCTTCTCCATAAAAATCTAATATAAACTTGTGTAAACTAATCACTAAAAGATTCCATTGGAAGAAAACCTCAAACTTGGTTCCCTTATGGTAAAATCGAAACTCATTATGATGTTGTTGTGATGCTATCATCACAACAACATCATAATGAGTTTCGATATTGACATCCTTCTTCCCCTGTATATCATCATCATCAACATAAGGTTAAGGAAGAAGTTATCCCAATTCATTGGCGTAATATCTACTTTTTTCCATACTTCTCTAGTAGTCGTCATCTCGGTAGTCACCCCTTTACTAACGATATCATCATAGACACAGTCCATCCATCGTTTCTTTGGTCTTCCCCTACATACATGCTAAAATATCTACAAAGAAACAGGATCAAAATACAAATTGACCTCAGTAAAGAAACTTTTAATTAATAATAATAATGATTTACTAAACAATGCTCGCGGTGACCTATTACGGCAATTAATTGTGCGAACATGAACACAATATGCTTTCCCATGAAGTTATGGGAAAGAAAAACACGCTCTGCATTACTGGCTTGTCAACCAATGTAATTAATATAGTAGATTATGTTTTAGGTCAAGCTGTAGCTAGGCTAATGAACAATGATAATGTTATAGCTTCCAGAATAGAATATGTAGATGATATACATATAACCTAGGTTCCTACACAAGATAATGAACGTGTA
Organism: Gortyna flavago; assembly: GCA_963669345.1. Lineage (NCBI taxonomy): Eukaryota > Metazoa > Arthropoda > Insecta > Lepidoptera > Noctuidae > Gortyna > Gortyna flavago. Next base: position 18,046,690 of record OY770129.1, read on the forward strand.
GCAGAGCAGTCACATGTAAATAATGTTAATTTTAGAGTTAAATTGAATTTCAGAAATAACTAGAGTGTCTCTTCTATTCATATATTAAATTCAACACCTTTTCTGATTTAAACTGTCTAACGATATAGCAACTTACAGCAATGTGAAAAAATCGCACGCATTCGAACCAAACAACTCACCAACACCAGTACCACCAACCAAGATCTTATTAAACTTTAAATATATTCAATTAACCCCCAAAGAGCAAAATAAACGTTCACAGAATATATCAAGCTTGGAACAACGGTAGCTGGACTGAACTTGCTACCGATAGCCCTAGGTCACACGATAGGATCACATCGGGACATTCTCCTCTCGTTAATTGTGCGCGCACGGTTTAATTGACACCGTTGTAGCCTTTGCTTTTGATGCTCGATTGTTTGTTTTGTTTTAGTGGTTGTAAGGCCCCCAGATTTCGAGGTGTGAAGGGAATGCGGCTGTGGCTAAGAAAAAGTGCAAGGGTTTAAGCAGACAACTTTTTCTGAAACGATCTTACCAGAATTTGACTGACTTGGCTTTAGTCTAAATAAATGTTTGACTGAATATCAAGAGGTCTTTGTTTAAAAAAGCAGAACGGCGTAATTAAAAAAAAATAAATAAAGAACAGTGGTGATTCTGTATTATTAAATTGACGAGTATTTTTATGAGATAGGGTCACACAATGAGCTAAACGTTTAAGCGTACCTGTTACCTAGTATTACATGTAGCAAACAAAATATACTACGCAGTACTTCAGAATTTAGATCATAAACATTAGGTTCGGCAGAGATGTCGCTATTTGTACAACCACAATTCGCCAGTTATGTTTAAGTCCCATGTAATGGGGGGCGAGCCTATTACCTTGAAACATAGATGGAAATAAAACAAACCATAACGGTAGCTTACATTACAAAGAACTATCAATGTAATTTCATGAATCACCAGATGAAAAATAATCATCTACGTTCAAGCAAAGTTTCTTTTTTATCAATGGCACTGGTCCATGCGTATCTAATCATACATTATTTTTGATTGAAGCTTTTAATTTCATGCTCTTTTTACAAAGGAAATCAAAAAGAATTTGAAGTATAGGTAGGTACTACATAGTTACGCACTGTACCTTGTCTATGCCAGTCTCACGGTTTGAAATTTGGCGAAAAATTATGGAGGAAGTACCGTGCAACAAAAAAATCTTCTCAATTGCAGTTAGTTTGGCAGTGCTCGGCTTGTTTTGAATTGTTGTAGTTGGGTATGGAGAATTATTTTTTGGTTAAAGTATAGGTACCATTTGGTTTGTTTCTGGCCAGTTCGTATCCATACATTTTTAGTGTCCGACTCTGCAGTGATTTCTCAAGCGTAATCTTGACTTGGCCTTTGCCCAGGAGTCGACTGTGTAGTTTAGTAAAAAAAAATCTTGACTTGCTAAATAGTAACTGGATACGTTAAATTTTTTATTCCCAGATCTGCGTAGAACCCTAAAAAAACGTTTCGAATTATCAATTCATTCGAGTTTCGGTAACCGGCAATAAATAGGACTCCCGACAGACGAAAAGCCCGGTACATGACATAAATACTACTTCCCAACATCCATGAATATCGTAACCCTCACAGCTCTACAATCGAATTCCAATCCTATCTTCTGGAGAGCAGAGTTGAAATTCCAGTGTGGTAGAATCAGGAGGTATGTAAAGGGTATCAAGTAACCGACTTCAAAGACAATGGTATATCGCTTTTGGAGACAAGCGAAGGTGACAGCTTCGGTTTCGGGTTTTAATTTGCGAAATTTTGTGTACAATGGCCAAAGAATCGTGAATGGGTGACGTTGACTGATGAAGGGCTTGAAAAGACTAGATTTCCAGAAATTCTAGTGATAAATATGGTGTGTTTAACTTATCTGACATGATTTACTGAAGTGATCAATTATTTTTTTGTGTTAGTATTATATTACAAATTATATGAAATTAAATCTTGAGTTAAAAGAAAACAATAAAGTAATACTGTTTAGTCTTAAGGACATATAATTATTTACTTATTTATACATATAGCAGAAAATATACATACAACAAACATACATGCATAAACATACATTTTTATAGGTACTCATTATTTTTTATTACAAAATTCTACGGTATCATATTATTATTATATTTTTTATTACAAAATTCTACGGTATCATTTCTTCCAGAAAGGTTATGGATGTAGAAGCACCCTTTTAGAAAATCATTACAAACTCTGTGCTGTGAAACCTCAAAAGGATTCGTAAGTCGGAAAAACCAAATTCCTTTTAAAGTAAAATAAAATTCGCTTCCCATATTTAGCACTTATAGACATTCCGATGTATTGTCGCGAACGCGAATCGTTTGTCCGTCGATTTGCATAAAAACTAACTTATCATGATAATAAAATTGTTAAGAAGCCGCAAACTATTTTGTTTTATCAGCAAGCTATGATTATTTATAAATGATTTTAACCTTTTTTTTATATAATTTGAAACTTGATATCCCTTTATATACAGGTGGTCCCGTAAGTCGACGTCAAGCCGGAATCGGGTAATAGGCCAAGTCCTAATATAGTTATCAGTAAAAAAATTAAAAAAATCTAAATTGTGTATTTTTAAAATTATTGGCATTTAAATGTCACTTTTTGTTCAAAAAATATTAAAAATTAATACTTTGCCAAACTTGTCAAAGTTTTAAGTAAGTTTAAGTATTAATTTTGAATATTTGTTTTAAAAAATTATTATTTCATTTTTTTATTCCAAAGATTTTTAATTTAATTTTTCTGGTAACTATTTTGACTTGACCTATTACCCGAATCTGGCTTGACGCCGACTTACGGGACCCCCTGTATTTTTGGCTTTTAGGTTAATTGAAGTAGGCGTTTCGAAAGTTACTTTAGTCATTCTGAATTAATGAAGGCAATAAAATAATAGGTATCAGAGAAAAAGAGGACCAAAAATATAGTTTTCCTTAATCCTTAGACTAATAAACATAATAATTTATTCATGGCGATTGTTTCGGTGACTGTACCAACGAGTAGCGTATCATCAGATCGCGGATCCCAATACATATTTGGCTTAAATTATGTTATTCGGTACTAAGCCGTGGTTGCGTTCTTTGTAATAATACCGTAAATTCCCTGGATGAAAACAAGTCCCTTTGAAGGGAATTAGTAAGAGAGATCAAAGGAATTGGAAAAGGATAAAAATCAGGGGATTCCAAGCAATCACTGTGGATAATCATATCATCCACATAAAGTGATGAATACAAAAGTATTTTCTTTTCCAAGCCATCCGTTCCTCATTGTTTTGACACTGTTTAGTTTATGTAATATGATCAACGGAGGACTGAAATGATACGGTGTTTATTGTTTATGTAACGTAAAGAAGGAGCAGCATGTCTCCCATCATCACCTCAATCTGGTGACATCCACTTCACAGCACCAAACAAAGAATCACCACAAAAGCTACAAAAAGGAACTAAATTCATAAAAATGCTTTATCACACCCCATTACGGAACAATAACTGGAATCCTGCAAAAAACAAAAAAAAAACAGCCAAGTCCCCTATTACATAACGCATATGTGGTACGGTCAGCACAATAAGTAGCCAACGTTTATTCAGAATGCCGGGCGAGGCAGGAATTATCTGGCCGAGTATCAAAAAAGGCCGACCCAACTTAAGGAATAAAAAAAAGACATAAAACCCGACAAGAAGTTATGATACTACCAAATACGCGAGTAAAAACTCGATTGTATATACTGTTGTAAGTACTATAGTGGATTCCGATCCAATTATCTGGTTTTCGGTCGGCGGATTGCATTCGTTGCGAAATAATTTTGTCTACTCACTGTTTTGCTGTCTGTACATAAGTATTATTGCTCTGTTGTTTTCGATACTTGGCTGGTTTTTTGGAGGAGTGGTTTAGATAAGTGTTGCTAGATTTTCACTTAATTGAACATTATTTTAAATTGTGATTGTTCCGGGAGCAATTAGGTTTTGTGAGACAAATTCGAGAACTTTACTAGTAAATGTATCTAAGATATTGGTCGTAAAAAGATTACAATATAATTAGCATTAGATGATAAAACATTTTATGTAACAGAGAATGATCGTCCGTTCTTAGCAATCGTGAAAACTAATTTAACGTTAGTTCTTTTAGAATCTTAAAATGCTTCATTTTAGCATTTAACGGTTGAAATCTTAATTAACTTATACATAAATAATGTTTGCAATTCGTAATGCAATTATTCGCTCCTAATTTATTTATTACTTCAAGCACAAAAATGTGCACAGGCGGACTTAATGTCATAGGCATTTTCTACCCGTCAACCTTTGGGTGAGGCAGATAGAAACAATGGTAGGTGCAATAATGAAAATTGAGGAATAAATATTTTAAATATAAAGATACTCAGCAACCTATTAAAACTGTGAATATAATATATACCTAATAAGGTACATACAAATATTATGCACAAATAAATATACATAAATACATGAATATACTTACTACAAAGAAATAAGACAAACAATGAGAACATATTACCGTTGTGATGACACTAAGTAATTCACGCAGTCGTACGAATGGAAAATGAAGAACAAAAGATAGTAAGAACTTTATATTATAAAGTTATTGAAAATTATATACTTGGGTGATACTATAATAAACAAGCAAAAAGCTGATAAATTTGTCGTCTTGATTAATAAATTAGTAATAGTGACCCGCCCCTGCTTTGCACGGTGTTCATGACTTTACAAAACATGATACCTATTTAAATATTATAGGTATAAGTACACATAAATCTTCCAGATTAAAATTTCTAAATGATGGTTAAAACCGCATCATAGTTTCGTATTTTAGAACAACAACACTGACGATCACGAACCGCCTATTTTTTATATCACACTAATAGATATTATAAAGGCGAAAGTTTGTGTGTGTGTGTGTTTATATGTTTGTTGATATTTTCACGGGATCGAAACTTATGCGGGTGAAACCGCGGGGCGCACCTTGTATTAAATAAATGTAGGTATAGTAGTTTATTTTATATATTTAGCAACTGACGAAGAGCTTTTCTCATATCGAATCGAGCCAAATTTCTACTCAAAGGCTTTCTAGACATCGAAAAAGCGCGATGCTATAAGTGCCGTCTTAATTTCAAGTAAAACTTTAGCTTTAACTTTAATTCCCCTTCATTTACGCCGTTAGCCGTATCTTAAGCTAGATTGTAAGTAAGAAAAATCACGTTTCGCAATAGACTGAAGAGCAAAAAGTTTATGGAAGCTCACATACCACCAATTAGCAACAAAAAAAGCGATTTGTCGTTTTAACTAAACACAAAACACCTCATTATACTAATTAGCAAGAAAAAACTAAAGAAGAGACGTCGATCAGTGTGGACAATTCCGGGTAGCCCCGGTAGTCTTAGATGTAGGGTTGGCGACGATTACTTGCTGAACATTGTTAAATGTTAAATAGCTTTTACAATATTTAACACAGACTAACTAACCAAATAAGTCCAAACCAACAGAACACTTAACCGTCGAAGTCCTCGTCCGCATTGCTGTTATACGAAAACATACCCGAGAAAGACTGGCAGCATTGCCAGTGTAGAATTGATTATAGAAAAACATTACCTAGATACATAAGGTGCTATAAAGAATCCATGATACAAAAAGGTTTATACTAAAAGAAAAGGGATGGCCCTAACAAAAGCCAGAAAAAGTGCAACCCCATCCTATTTCGCTTCGCAAACATGATTTGCAATTTATTTTATGAGAACATACTCTCCAATGCAGCTTCTGCCATATCGGCACGAGCCATAGAACAATAGCTCATATTATGGTAAAAATATTACCTAGTAAGCGAGTTTCCCAACTCTGAAAAACCTGCAATGTTCGTCCAACATTCAGGCTAAGAATAATAATAATAAAAATTACTTAGCACGTGCACGTCCTGTCAATGTCACACAACTGTCAAACTACAAGTGCAAGTTAGAGACTGGGACATATCAAAGCTGTCTTGTTTGGCCGAAATCTCATCAGGACGAACTTAACTGCCAATCCTCATGAAATCAATTCTTGTAAGGTCCCACAACCATTTCAGCAAAATGCCAATATAGAAAATGTCTTTCTCTAATTCCACAAGTCCTGTCACTAAACTCTCCTCACCTACCAGCCCTGCAGTTTCAAGCACCATCAAGATATCCCCGTGGCTTGCTAATGAAAAGAACTTGGCTCCCTTTATTAAGTCTAATGTATTCAACTGATCGTTTAGAGGATTGCGAGCCAAATGTCAGTGTGTGTTTACTTTGTTACCCGGCATTATTTGTTGATGACTTCTAAGTTCTAATGTACGTTTATAAGGTACATTGGTAGTAATTTAATGGTGCTATATGGGTAAGTAGAAGTTGTGTTTTTGAAATATATGTTTTGGGTTTGCAAATTTTTGAGGAATTCGTCTTTTGAAACATTTAAACTGTATTCATTCAATCGTCATTATTCTTTGTGGAAACCTTTATGGCTAATTCCCATAATTTACGGACCCTTATTGGTGATAATTAAGATTCTTGTATCATTACCAATAATGAAGCAAAGATCTCATAGTTTCCCATATGTGGAAGTAGCTATCACAGGTAAAATTAGCTTACGAATCAATTTATATGCCCACTTTGGCAATATAAAACGCTACCATTGGTAAGTAAAACGAAAATGAATCGTTTTTGTTTTCTTCTTTGTTTTAACTTTAGTATCAAAAACAGCTTTAAAGCTTTTCTTTTCGGTTTGTAAAGCTGCTGTTTCACTTCACTAAAAGTATTTTATTTTAACCAACCCAAAAGTTTGAACACGGTAAAATGTTGGATCTCCGTGACCTTCTGTTTTTCCATTGACAACTAATTCAGCCTTTATTTCTTCAAATAATAAGTCACTAAACCAAAAGAGTATGGTTATTTTGGTATCTACAAAGAATTCAAACTTCCACAAGATGTTCTGAATTTGTTCTCCATATTTTATTACCCACCGTCTTCCATAACTTACCCCTTAAAAAAACTAGTACGCAAAGGAAATCGAACGAATAAAATGTGCAACAAGTATATGAACAACATTCCACCACCGTCAATCTTACTTTTATGGTGTTTAGCAGTCCAGTGGCGAACCCCATAGGCCTAGAAAGGTTAGCACCATAATAAATCTTGATTTTATGGTGCCTCAATGACTCCTGAATTCAACCTTTTATATCAAAGATTGTGCATTGATCTTCTATAAAAGTACATGGTGAAATAAGACAGTGGTAAGAGTTTAGTTTTTTTTAATGAATATAATTGTTGTATTTAATATTTTATGGTGTTTTATTAGTAAGTGGATGGGCTTCTTGTGTACTAATATCGACAATGTGATCCTAAATTCGCCTAGCAGGGGTTGTGGGAATAGATAAATCCTCTATGAATGTTTACTGAGGTGGCCGCTTTTAGGTATATGTTTGAGAGAGGTTGTTTCCATAATGCATAAGTCCTTGTAAATCACTGTCTATCTTCTTCATATTTCGTGTGGTACTATCGCGGACACTCCCGCCTGACCACCACTAAGTTAATTTTTGGTTGCACTCAAAAAATAGAAGCGCTCTCTAGTAAGCGCCAAGGTCAAAAAGTTCGTCCGTAAAATTCACAAAAGGAGTAGACGTGATGCGGTACTAAGCTGCGCAGTGCAGGTTGCAACAAACTTTAAGGGGGCGTGCCTTGGCGCCGTCGCAGGATTTAGGCGAAAATTGTTTTAAGTGATCAGGCGGAAAAGGCCGCGATGGTACCTGAACAGCACTCTTTGCAGTCACATTGAGATCGACCGTTGTGTAGGCGTTGCGTGCGGTAACTTGCGTGGATACTCAATAAATAATCCCTTAATCAACTCTAACGATAAATCTACGAATACCCCATTACCCCAGAAGCTCACACTTAATTAAAAACTACGCCTTCTTCATAGAATTCCGTTTTACAAAAACTTAAATCCTAAACCCTTAATAGGTACACAGCAATGCCGTTTTATCACGTTAACAAATTGTGATCGTCGCCGTCTCCTGCGCAGCGGTGCCATTGGTCGGCAAAAACTCGCGCATGCGCGGTAGCCGACCCATTAGTCCGCCATTTCAACCTGTATCTATAGGGTTGAATTAACTAAAAATTATATGTTACTTTTCGGCAAGTCATTTTAATGTTTATTTTCTTATTTCCTGGTACTTATGTGTGATTTAGTTTTGTTAGTAGGATTGTGACATAGCCGGTTTGAACACATAATTTGCGGAAATCGTGTAAGGTAGGTACAGTCAACAAAAGAGATAAGTATGCAGGATCATCGGATATAGATGAAGTTTAGTAAGAAACCGATGGATGTTGTCGACTGAAATTTAATTTTATAAATGAGCTGTTTGTTTTCTATTAATAAAATTCAACTTTTTTCGAGAACATTCATCGGTTTCTTACTAAACTTCAACTTATACTTATCTCTTTTGTTGACTGTACTTGAAAGCAATTATTTCCGGTTACTTAATGTAATACATCCCGTGCTGATTTCGGCTACGGTGATTGTTTTTGTTTTCGACAACTATAGATTACGGGCGTGTGCTCTGATGTAGATGATGAGATATCTCAGCATTTTTTGCACCTGAAAAAACCACATGGATCTTTCGTTGAATGAACTTTACTTATTTTATCTTGTCGTTGGAATACATCAGCGCGCAAACTGTAAACATCAATCTAAATACATAAATAATAGTTAGAACTTAATAAATCAATTATTAAGTTCTAACCTATGTTTCCATAAATATATAAATTAATTCAGTACGACATGATTCTTGAAAAAGTGCTGTTTCATAGAAAATTGCAATAGGTACTCGTAACTGCGCTATTACCAATCGTAATTAAGTGTCGCTTCACACAGACCGGCTCGGAGAGGAGAGCACATTTTTTTATCACGTTTACAACAGAGTTTTCAATCATAGTAATAAGGTTTATTTTTTCATGTTACTTCTTTTATTATTGAGAATGGTTGAGAGCAAACCTAACGCGCCTAGTGTGAAATAATAAGAGGAGCCGACCGGCTGCCTCTGATGACGTACACTTCCATGCTCGCGCGGCCGACCGCTCCGATTGGGTTCTCTCTCGGTCCTCGACCCGCATGCACTGTCTGGTCACTTCACTCACACTTCACTGTGTCACTAGAATTTAGAATACAATATTAATGTTCCGAAAGAAGGTGATACACTGCTATTCACAACATACGCGGTCAAAATAAATGGAACATTTTTTTTTTTTGATAACTGACGATTTATTTCTTGTGCAGAATTCATGGTTACAGTTTGCCCGTTAATGTTCATGCCACTCTGTATAGTAGCTGCACGGCAACATTGTATGGTTCAAAGGTGGGCAGTCTTTGCTTTGTTATGGGCTATATCTGCCAGTAGGCTTTTATTACTCAAAGATAAAGTAGTTACTTGATAGCTTTTTAAGCTTTCATGTAATTTTGCATAATATTAATGTGGCTAGGTAATAACCGTCCATGGATGGGTAACCATCTTTACATACCAAGACCCCTCCGTGCCTCAGAAAGCCGTTGATCTTGGCTGTCATTCGTGGATCTTTGACAGTCGTTACAGGTCGCCAGAAGCCCGAAAATCTGACAACCAGCCTTACCAAGGGGTATCGTATTACCCAGTAACTGGGTTGTGGAGGTCAGATAGGCAGTCGCTCCATGTAAAATACTGGTGTTCAGCTGCATCTGGTTAGAGTGGAAGCCGACCCCAACGTTGGGAAAAGGCTAAGCAGATGATGACATTGTTTTTATGTAACTCTACTGGTTTACGCGGCGCACGCCAGTAAAGCTCGCGGTTGGCATAATTTTTTTCTGACATCTTCAACTATAATCGTCATATTTTACCCAATTTACACAAAATCTTAATAACTTATAGACATAAACCTTACTCATGAATCATTCTGCTCGTAGGTGAAAACTGTATGAAAATCCGTTTGGTAGTTTTTGAGTTTATTGCGTTCAAACAGACAGTCAGACGCGGCGGAGGACTTTGTTTTATAAAATCGCACGCTGGGTTGACGATATCGTCAAAGTCGCGGGAAACACTTGGATGAGGGGCAAACGATAGCGGAGGTCAATTTAATAATAAAATAATAAAAAGAATGCTGTTGAAATAATTGTGATGACTTGATATTAAGAAACTGTAACATGCAGCTTTGATCTATATTCAAACGTGGTGAAGAAGATTTTTTTTTAACATCATTCACTGACTAAATCGGCCATCGCTTGTAATATTTTCAATACCAAAAGGTTTTTGTCAATTAAAATAAAAACAGTAACACAAGAAGCCAGAAAGTACCAGCTTTATAAAAAAGTTATTTAAATTAAAAACGAAACGAACTTTACAGCCAATCTGTATCAATTCCGTTGTATCTGTGTTCAAAGATTACGAGTACCGCAAACATTTTTATTAATATTCCAAGAATTTGGGTTGTATGTTTGTAATTTCCCTTGGTAAGACCTTGTCCACACTGGCGACGTAACATCAAATCGTAAAGCGCTAAAGTTTTAATATGGTGATACGGAAATGAACGAGAAAAAATGTAGCGCCACAATGTGGCGACGAAAATATTGATTTGCGTACAATGTAGGTATACCAGATGAGTTGGTACAAATCATTCCAGGTCACTGTTCCAGGTAAAGCACAGCCAGCACATCAAGCTACCCGAAACTGTAAAATTTTCCCAATTTACTTTGAACCTTCTGCTTTAGCGATAAAGTTGAAAATCTATTAAAGAAATTTTATAGATTGTAGTAGCTTGATATGCTGGCTGCACCTGTTACCATGGCTGATTTTTTTAATAACCGGCGAAATCAGAATCATATTGTATTGAAACCATGGTAACAGGTCGTTGTCCCAGCCAAGCTGCACCCTAATTACGAATCACACTATTACTCTCAATTTGAATCATTTTAAAGCATATGGCAAATCTATTGCTCCCTATGTTAGAAAAATGTGTTTGCTCAACAACGTAAATAACGCAATGAATTTTCTTCAACTGTCAAAATGAAACCCATTGCTACTTATAGTGTCTTACGCAATTAACCTGCAAACTCAAACCATTTATTTCAATTAAACCATTTACAGGCGCTTTTGAATTGTCAAGAAGTCTGTCAGTCAAAAAATGAAGCTAGTTGCCCATTCCAATATTATTATTGACATATTTGTTTTGCTTTTAAGGTTTGGTATAAAATTTAAATTCAACAGTCTAATATATCTAAAGGTACCTATATAATGGACAAAGCTTTAGTTTCAAGAACATTTTTATAAGCCCACAATCGGGCAAATTAATGTTACCGATTACAATTTCGATGAGGCGATATCATTACTTGAACTTTTATTGCTAACAATAAATTTATTTTACGGACACTTTTTATGATTGCGAAAAAAGGGAAATGTAATTAACTGTTTCGGTAAAAGGCTGCCGAAACAGTTATTTGTAATTAGGGACTACAAATTAAGTCTGGATTTTATTGTCTATTAATGTATGAACTTTAATGCAGCATGTGATTTCCTGTCGGGATCGGCTTATTTTTAATGTATTTGAAAGTGACTAAGGGCTGACTAATTTAATTCAGTTCAATCATTTAACGGAAATCATCCATATTGTAATTAGTTGGTTTTAGAACTTACAAACTATGTTAGTGTTAAAATCAAAATTAGAAACAATTATCAAATCAAAATTAAAATCAAAATCACAATCGAAATTAACTTAAAATTAAATTAAATCAAAATGAAATCATTTATTATTATTATTATTTATTATGATTATTTCCCCTCCCCTTTTTATACACTTGTACATTGGCTTTTTATAATAATTATGTAAATATTTGAATCTCTAATAAAAGTACCGTTAAAATAAATCAAAATCAAATCAATTAAATCAAAATTAAATTAAAAATAAATTTAAAACACGACTAATGCAGTAGGTACTTTAGAGTAGTCGAAACTTACGCGGGTGAAACCGCGGGGCGCTGCTAGTTGAGAATAAATCCAAGAAAAATGTTGTACCATCTACGGATCGAAATCAGGACTTCAAATTGTCATACCAAAACCGGACAAAAAAATAATAATTAGCATGTTCTATCCCACTCCTGCAAAAAGGCCTTCCTCCACTCTTTTCAAAGTTTGCACGCTTCTTAACAATATTAATACATGTAAACTGTTACCATCGTTAAAAGAAAATATCGTGAAGAAACTGGTATGTTCTAGAACAAAACATTTCGAAGACAAGTGACATCTACCACACTGGGGACGCGTGATGGATTATGTCCCACTCCCTCTCACAGAGAGGAGGCCTGTGTCCCAACAGAGGGAACATTATAAGCTGATTTAATTTAATTATGCTAAACTGTTACCAAGAGGGTTGACCCCATGACCCTTACTACAGAAAACTCCCTCACTTTATTATATTCCCCTTTATTCCCTAGAAACCAACCCATTATTACCACAAACACAATATAATTCTCGAATATCTGAGCAACTGCGAGCGAGACCTTTATTTCAAACGAATGTGTCTAATTAGTATTGTTTTAGTTCATAACAAATTAAAGAAACTTAATGAACAATGAACATTAACAGCCGTGGCAAATAATAACCTGCGCCTGCGCTTCGTACCGTTGGTACTTGCTCTATAAACCTTGCACAAAGATTGGGGCCGCGAGAAACACGGGTAGTAACGCAAGACTTGTATGTGGCGCTGCAACGCAAATGCCCTGTAGCTATTTCATACGTCTCTCATATCAGCAAGAATGCTACTAACCCGATAAATAAGTCAGTCAATAGGCTGGAATTAGGGCTGATCACCACTTTGTGACGTCATTGAAACTATTTTACGTTGTAAAGGCATAATGCAAAGACATTCTAACAAAAAAACTACAATTGCCCCAGACTTTCGAAATCAAACTTACTTTTAATTTTGTAGTGTTGTTTTTTTTTTGGAAGTCGCTTGTTTTTTTTTTTTTGAAAAAGTTTAAATTTTTCTCTTTTTAGTTGTGACACCAACCCCACACAAATTAGCATACCACTACTTGCTATGTAAATATCAGTGAAAAGTGGAAAAAGTACGTAGTATTGAAGCGAACTTAAAAACTACTTAACTAAAATAATAAAAAAAAAAAACATAGGAACCACCGCGCAAGCTTCTTCTACAAAATGAAAAAAGAATGTTTAAAATTAGTCCACAATTGACTGAGAAATCGGTGAACATACCTCCTCCTTTTTTGAAGACGGTTAAAAAGAAAACAATTTTCCTTTTTTTTGCCATAAATAGCTGAACATTTTTATGTCTGTCTCAACTTGAGACTTTCAAGTTCCATGCACCTTTCATGATCAACAGGCACCTACTTACTTAATCTCATACCAGTTCTAAAAAGGTCTCATAAAAGTCAGTTTTAAAAACCAAAAGTAGAGCGGAAGTCGATAATGAGCAATCAACACCAAATAATGTTTAGCAATTAAAAGTAAAGAGCACATTCATTCTTTGTTTAAATCTTGCCGTTAACACATTTATTATCGCTGTATATCAGCCCATAATTAAGCTGTGATTAATCCCCTGAAAAATAGCAATAGTAAAACTGGAAGGAGTCTTTTTAATGTCTATAATAAAGTATTTTCAACATTAGTAGATTAACATTCAAAATTGATTGGTTACACATCGATACCTGATAGCTCTACTTACAATTACTCTAATATGACGGCACGGCGGCAAGCGCCGTCTAGTTTTGTTACGAGATAACAGAAGGCCAATTCTCGTAATTTAAAACGTTCAAAATCTAGTCGCAGTCTCATCTCGGCGACAAACAAATGTCGAAAACTTGTCAAAATGTAGGGAAATTAGAGGTATTTTTGACAGATTGAGACTGAGATCAGACTGTGAACATTCTTAAAATTACGAGAATTACCCCACTGGAATCATAGAAACTCAAAAAGGTCGGCTAAGAAACAAAAGTCGTACTGGCTGGTGACAGTCAGGCTGGCGCCCACGTCCGATAATCGGTGACTGATTTTTTGTAGTAGTAAAATGGAACGTACTGATGGCAATAGTGCAACGCACACGTCCTACAAAAAGTCGGTCTAAATAACATAGGGCGAAATAATCATACCAATTGTAGGCCCTACAAAAAGTCTGACGTGGGCGGGCAGCCTCACTCTAGCAGACCGTCGAAATCTGCGTGGCGGCTGTCTTCTGATGAGCCGCTGTCGTACCACGTCTACTAAGAACTGCTATATTCCCACACGATCCTGATGATACTGAAGCTGCTGAAGCTCTTGCGCTGTTAATTATTCTAATCAACTCCATTATAGCTCCGGTCATCTGCATTCTGATAAAAATATATCAATAAAAGAACAGCACTAGCGTTCGAATAAACTCTCGATAATTTAAATAAATCTTAACAAAATATCGATTATCGCCGCTCTCATAGCCGCAACCTAATAAATAATAAACAATTTCTTACAATAGAAAAAACGAAAAACGGAAAATGTCAACAAAGCCTACTGAGACCGACTTCGAATTAAAATAACTATGCGCCTTTTCCCACCGTTATTTTAAAGCCACAAGGTTTACTTTCATTTGATTTGGTAGCATATAAAGTTGGAAGTCGTAAACCTTAATGCATCAGCCGAAGCTGTGTTGCAGTTTTAAAAATATTTTCTCATAAAAGTAATTTGTTTGTTGGTTTGAGAAACTATTTCGAGAATTCAACACAATTTATTTTGTCCTTTGTTTTTGTATTATTTGTTTAGTAAGTTAGTCATTTATTTTAGTATCTAGTGTAAATAGTTATTTCATAACAAACAATAAATAGCAATAGAAATCAATGTCAATAAAAACTCCTTATTGATCTAAATAAATGAAAGTTTAAAGTTTTTTACTCTATCGTTTGAAATGTTTACTTTGAAACCTGCAGGAAGCGGGTTGGAATAAATCTGGCTTAGGAACAAATATTATTTTCTTTGTTGTAGTAAGTTTCAGAAGAAATCTATAATAGTGGGTCATTATTTTGTAGAAATATCTATAACTCTCACATTTAAATAAATTCGCTCAGAAAATCTTTAACGAATTGTTGTTTTCCTTTAAAAGAGTAAAGCAAAGTGCAGACCGCAGTTTGAGCATATCTGTGCAAGCCTTTATAAATTCTTCCCAGGCTTCATTCAATTGTTTTCGTAAATAAAGTCGGCATTACTAGCAGATCTCGTCATGCCCATTAGTATCTTAGTTCCTGATATGGATGGCTGCTTGTTTTACGCTTAGAAACTGACTGTAGACGCTTCAGACTATTTGTTTTTTGCAGATTGTAATAAGTAGAGAAGAAGTCATCTAGAAATAATGCTGTTGCTAAGTAAAAGTGATAAAATTTATTAAGCTTTGAAAACTGACAAGGGTGTCAAAAATTAACCTTGTTTGAAGCTAACTATTGCAAACAACGTTGAAGAAGAAGAAATTTCAGTCCATCCAGTTTGGATTTTGAAAATCAGTAGATGCTTTCTTACTGATTTTTACATGCCACTAAACTTCATTTTGAATCATCCAGAGACCGTTCTTACATAGGTGATTTAAGAAAAAAGGTTATCCTACCCATCCCAGCCTCTCAATCCGCTATTTAACCTAACAAAGATCAAATCTTCCACATAAGATCCTTTACCAATTCCCGAATCCGAGCCAAGATGAATATTCTTTGATACCGTTAAAATCCCTACTCCAACCCCTAAAAGGGATCTAAATAGGATTTAAATAGGCTGAGGTCTTGTAGATGTCGTATTAGAGCCGAACGATACATGTTCTTGGTCTGCGATGGTGTGCATTCCCTAGAATTTCCAATTACAGCCTTATTGGGCCATTGGCTATTGTAAGGCGCGCTGGTAGGTTGGGTGTGGAGGGTGCGATTTTTTAGACGCGGTGCACCTGATGCAATTTCACAAGGATTTAGTGTGGAAAGAGATAGATAGATTGATAGAGTACTCTTTTATATGCACACCACATAAATTACAGACATATTTAAGAGATGCTAGTTGTCAATAGTTAGTAGTTGTCAATGCTCTGAATTGATTGTGAATGATTGCAAGCTAATCGCAGTTTTGTTGCTGATTTTCTATATCCTGATTTAGTTTAAGGTTGCAGATCTAGAAGTACAAAGGGATCCTAATGGGGAGACTTCGTTGGTTGTTTTTATTACATACATAATTAGTTAGGAGCACTTGTTTTGAATCTGTCTTGAGGAATCTTGTCTCAATGTTCAGTGTCAGAAGCCCTGACAAAACTAGATTTCCATATGACCTACTTCGTTCATGTCTCAAACACCTGAGTATCTACTTTCTATCAAATGGCATTTCATATATGCAAGTACCGTGTACCCATTAAAGCAGTCACATTAATAGCAGAATATGAAACGAATAATTGCATTGAGAATTTGCGATTAGTCGCAGATATGAACGCAGCCTAACTTTCAGATCGTCATTCAATGAAAGGGATAAAGTATTAGTTGGGAACTGATTAAATCTTGTTTTAGTATTAGAGTCTAGGAATTAATACTGGTATACATCATCAGAGGAGATGCAAGTCGATTAAACGAAACATTTATTACTTGAAGACAATAAAAAGAAGCACACTTTAATTATAATGTCTTTTTGTTAACCTTTTAAACATGTTTTATTGGTGTACGTTAGTAGTTATTTCTTGTTCTTTTGATAAGTGTGTTGTAGTACTTGAAAATAACTCCTTACCTACTATTTTACCAAGTTTCCGTGTTAGAGGTACCTACAAACCCATTTGGAAAAGATTGAGTTGAAAATTCTCTTGTGACTGTAATTTTTCTTAGAAGCTTTCCCACTATAAGGGCCGTTTTTTGAATCTTCAGACAAACTTTATCGGGGGTATAGAAATTTTTGACAGCTTATGTACAGTAAATACATAATTATGTCAAACCGCCAAATTTGTTCTTCAGATAAAAGTTATTTGACGATTGGAAACTCAGTCCTAAACTTATAATTATTTATCTAATATCAGGTACATTATCCTCCGCGATATATCCCCATAAACACCCAAAAATTATCACTTAAAAACTTACAATACCTGGGCATATAACTATATCAAGAAGCTTGTCTACTGCTAAAACGTATAATTCCTTTTTTATTTTATTCCCGCTTTCTTTCTCAATAATATCAGCTACATTATCTAGTGGGATATATCCCCAAACACTACCACTTAAAACCTTACAATACCTGGGCCCATATTTCCTACAATCCTTAACCCAGGGCGTGACTCCGTTCCCTCTGGCGGCCCATATTAGGCGTCAGGCAGGGCCCATTTAGCAGCAAGCGACAATTAAGGCCTTCCCTAGTGAGATCACGAGCGTTATTAGCATGTTGGTTTTTGTTTCTCGATTTTTAGAGTTATGGTGTGCTATGGTATATTGTTGAGGGGTTTTTGAAATTGTTTTTTTTAATGATTATAATTTGGTCTAAGATTGGATTGTTGAGGCTATTTAGATATTCTATGTATATCTTGCTAGTTTGTTGAGTAGTGTTAATTACTTTCGAATGTTAAACATAATTTATATATATTACTATTTTTTTTCCAAGCTTTATTTTGTTTGTCTCTGCCTGGTAACTGGTAAGAAACGATATCGGTTCTGTGAAAGCTTTTGTTTTTCCTCCACAAAGATATTATCGGAGTTAGAACGAATTCATATAGTAAATCTAAAACTTACGTTTATGCTAAGAGGTGTATAATATAGTGCTTTGTATGCACCTTTGTTCCTTAGCTATTGGCGCAGGGAAGTAAACGCTGTCATCCTTTAGGAATTAGTATTATATGGGAATTGTATCACTATTGGTATATACGGAGTTATTATTAGAATTGGGAATATTTTGTGAAAGAGACTTTTATATTTTAGTAGACGTTTTGTAGTGTTTACCTACTACCTCATGGGACGAAAGCTTGCGTTTATGTCTGTATGTAATATCTGTTCAATCGATTGATTGATACTTGTTTCCGCCTATTTCGATACTTGCCCAATAGTGTTGATCTTGCCATTGATTGAAGTTTCTTGTTCAACAGATTAAAACAGATACATAACACACATAATCAGCCTATAATGTACCCAATGCTAGGACATTGGCCTCCTCTTTTCGAGAGAGAGTGGGTTTATAATCTACCACACGGGCCCCGGTTGCTAGATGTGACATGTCTTCGGATTTTTGTTTCTAGGACATGCCGGTTTCCTCACGATGTTAAATGTAAAACATAAAGCGCCCATGTAATATACGGCGACCAGTCATCCCTTTTATGTTTCTCACATTACGTCAAGAGCGAGGACATCAGCGTTTTTGATTAGCAATAAAACTTTATTGCAATCATCAATCCTTTCGCCGAGAGACCAGATTATTGGTCTACCATAACAATTATCATGACTGTTGATTAGGAGGTCTTCATTCTACAGTAATTGTTAATAGGTTTGTACACTATACTTTACGCTTATTCGTACTTAGCCAAATGTCATCCTCAGTGTAATGGCTGGTCGTTTCCTTCAACATCAGCAATGACTTCGCATCGTAAAGCCTGTCTCCAATTAACATGTATAAATTTTTATTACATATAATTCAATTGCTTCTTGCATTGAAGATAAAAATAGCTTAAGTGGCGCGAGCAATTTCATAGGGACGTTATTATTGCAAAAATTATATATTTTTATGATTATTGTTTTAGTGAAATAAATAGATATTTATGTTTTAATTGTGCTGTAAAGTGATTGTTTATAGTTTTTGAGTATCATTAGTTTTCATGGCAGTATTTTTCACAGAAATTACTGTTAATGACGGAAGATTGAAGTTTTACAAAGTGTATCATTTTGTCGGTTTTTCTAAAGAAGAATTTGTAGTCGGAATGTAGGTGTTTTATCATAGGATATGTTTTGTTGGATTGGTATCTAAATAACAATTACGTATCTAATAATAATTTTTTATATTTGTACAGTCACCAAAAGTGACCAGTACCCAGGGTGGTCGGATACAGTTGAAGTTTAATAAAAAACCCATAGATGTTTTCGAATGAAATTTAATTTGGTAAATGAACTGTTTGTTTTCTATTAATTTAATTAAGTTTTATTCAAAAATATCTATCGGTTGAATAAAAAAATAGAACACTTTTTAACTGTTTGACGAACTGTGAATTCGTATGACTAGCATCGAATCATTTGATTACTCATTCACCTTTGATCATCGACGTCACGTGTAAAACGTAACAATAATTACAAACGAGTTCTAACCCGAAACATGCGCAGCGCATATCCTGGCAATTACACTTCCAGGTACACAGTATCCAAAACTAAAGTAAATCAACCCTGTAAAACTCAGTGAATCAACATAAAAGTTTTCCTACATCAGTATAATAATTGGCAGTTGCTGCGTCGAAATGACGATTCGAAAGGGACGGAACATACAAAACCCTGATAATGAAGATGATTAGAAAGAGACAAAAGATGCGGTCATAAACGCGGGGTAACGTGAGAGACTGGGTTCGTTCGCAAGCTGGGCATTAGCGTCAATAAAAATCATTTCGTTTTTTTATTTCGACGTAAGAAATGTGTTATTTACAACTGCGATTGTGCTGCTGACCCTTTGATCGATGAAAGTCGGTCTGTAAGATTTGTTTTGTTCCTTTCATGTATTGAGTAATGTTGAGCGATCACGCTAGGTGGACGTTACTCGTAGGTACCTACTTATTCCTTGAACCATATTCCACAACGTATTTTGCTGTACTGAAACATTTGAAATGTAAAGTATTTACTCTATAAATAGGTTATTGGAATCACTTTTAGACGTCATCATACTCAGACGTCACAGTCTCTTTTACAGTCTAGACATAATCTGGTCCGATCATTGCATCTGTTCGTGGCATAAATTTTAGCATTGTAGTAATTGTAATGAAGAAATCTGTAAGTAGAGAAGCAAATCACGGTTAAGTGTCAAAGTGTAGTGTATCTATTAGTGCGATTTTTGGGTGAATAAATATAGGATCGGTCACAAGAAATTTTGTCAGCAAGAAATTCTTCAATGGTATAGTAGCAATTGTCTAATAAAAATATCTTTGGGTTGCGTGTAAATTGAGTCAAGTTTAAATCTTTTATGTCATTTGAAAGCTTGGTAAAATTTTTCGGAGCCATGCAAAGCATACTCTTGTACATGAGGGCGGTTTTTGATCTTCTTAGGCATAATTCATGTCAGTATGTTGGTCTTATAGATCGATAAATTCACTCTGAAGCTTTTTTAAATAAATCACCGTTTTTAACGAACAATGCGGTCCCGTAAATGCAAAGAGGCGTTTTAGTACTGATTTGATACGCCGCCAAAAATGAAGATCACTCCATAAATTGTAGGAGTTGTTCAGCTGTCGGAGCTGAACAATTCAAAACAATAATTAGGCGTGGTAGCGAACAAGTTGCACGAACAAATCAGATTAATAGGTTATGTATGTTTCTTTTAAGCTTGGAGCCAATAATTTGATGTTATAAATCTTGCACGAACAAGCATTATGTAACTTGAACCATAACTTTTTTACTATCTAATAAAACCTAAAATCTATATACAAGAAACGCTAATTTCACATAGGTACCTAACAAATTAATAAGCAAAAAAAAATTTACAATTCCTCATAGTTTTAAAATGCGTGCGTCATTCTTTGATGACTCCTACCACACTTTAGCAATCAAAGTTGGACTTTAGTTCTGAGAAATTAAGGTTTCAATTAAATTGTATTTTGGGAACCGTCCGCTATTGGTTGTGAGGATGACTTTTTTTTCTGCTCAGGCCTTTTTATAAGCTCGGGATGATGGTTAATGGGAGGCTTGGTAATTTTGGCTGCAGGAGTGTGGGGGCGGGAGGGGTAATTATAGTGGCAGCCTGTGTCATTGTCTGTCTGTATATCTCTGTTCTAACTCGTAAAGAAATTGAAAAAAATATGGAATTTTTTGATTCTCAGTTTCTCTCTTGATTGAAAATGAGGTTTCGGGTGAATTGTCGGTTTTATGGTTCTGTCTCAAGGTTTTGTATTATAGCTATTATGTTTGTGTTATTTGTGATGCGTAATGATTGTTTCCTGAGGATTTTATCCTCACTGAAATTATCCTTGTGTGTTTCGGAGAAATATTGACGGATAACTGTCGGATGGGATGACGAATGGCCGCCATTTTATGGGCCTATTTCTGTCCTTCGGCTTAGGACCAGCATAGCTATTCACAACCATCCGATTGGCTATCGTATCGAAAATTACACATTTTGATAAGTAACCTATTCTCCAACAGCTGTCGGAGGAATACCGACCGTCTATTTGTTTTATTCTGACAAAATTTTCTAAGCAATTTTTTAGATTTTGGACTTGTGAACAGCGTTTAGAGGACTCCTACGATAACATTGATTGATATTCGATACGGTACGGGAGCGTATCGTATGTGGTTATGAATAGCTGTGCAGGACCAACTTCAGAGTAATCTTGGCGTGTAAAAATCTTTGCTATCGTGTATATGACGATGGTTTAAATGAACGTGTTGTGTACAGCGTTCTAGGAAGATCACTTTAATTTATATAGCTACGGAAGATGTCAAACAGTTGATCGTAATGTCAAAAATAAATCATTTGCTGAGAGCTACTCTAGGGCCCGTAATACGGAACCTCACTCAAGACTCATTATTTAAAACTAGATTTAAGCCATTTGATTGGTTGAAACTAGTTTTGAGAACTGCTTGAGTATTGAGTGAGGTTCTGTAATACGTACCTAAGTGTTCTAATCCAGTTGCCGGAGATAAATGTTACTGTATACTATACAGTGCCCTCTAAAAGTTAGTTGGCATTTTTCTACTTCAGCTGTGATGCTACATTATGATTTAAAATTCTAGTTTAAAATGTTTGAACTGTATTTTAACGATTTTATTAGAATAGAATAGACATTTATTTTGCAAATTGCGTAATCATACGCCGAACGGCATTTCAGACAAACTTTCAAACCATTGTTTTCGAAATGAATGAACCGATTTTAACGAAACTTCATACGCACAAACAGAATACAAAGATCTGAAAAGTTAGTTAAGAACATTTTCAAAATGTCTTATTTAAAAAAAAGTAACTGGAAATCTCTGTTTCTATGGAAACATTAAAATCGGTCTAATTTGGCTGCAACACAATTTTTTGAAAATGTTCTTTAGTAACTTTTTTAACCTTAGTATCCTGCTTATGCGTATAAATTTCATTAAAATCGGTTCATTAATTTCGAAAAACAAAGGCTTGAAAGTTTGTATGAAATGCCGTACGGCGTAAACGCTCTTAAAAGACATAAAAGCTCAGTCATATTTCACCATTCGTCATGCAACACTTATATTATTAAAATTCACCAAAAACCAGTAAGCCAGATCCATCAATCCAGAGTAATTCAGGCAATCGTTTTATCTGCTCAAAACTCAGTCACACTGTAGTACGTTTTATCTAGAACTATTGACTAATTTCATCTACCTATAAATTATAACCAGGTAGTCCTTTAAGATAACCTGATTATTTTTTATTTTAAATAATAATGTGATAGTGGAAAAAATTCAACTAACTTTTGGAGGGCATTGTGAATATTAAAAGGCACAGAAATATTTTCAAAGATAGGAAACAAAAAAGCACATTAAACTAAGCCATTCTTAGAAACATATTTATAACCTAAGGCTTAGTTCCAAATCACCCATTACCGCATCATTTTTCATGGAACCAAACAAATCCTACACATTTACTATTAAAAGTATTAAAACATCACTATGATGAATAAGAGCGATTACATAGATGCTGCCTCTAGAATTAACCTCAAAATATTCTTACGCCCAAAGCTTTTACAAAGTTAGTAATGAGTAATAGTCGTAGCGTATGACTGATGACTTCAAAAGTCTCGAATAGTGGTGATAGATAGATCGAATTATGCTCTTTTGAAGTTTTTTTGGTAATGGTAATCATCTAATCACTCGTCCTGCGGTAATTAATTGCTCTCGATCTCTGCCCTAGTGGTAAAAAGATTTTCGCCGCTAATGTGTCTGCGGTTCATGTTAAGAGAACCATGTAGATTATTAGGCTGAAGTTTATTGCAGTGTTCGAAGAATTTCTGATTGCGAGTCGGAACTGTAACTATGTGGCTTTCATAAAGCAAGAACATCGTTTTATTACCACTGTTATCAAAAACATTGAAGCTTCTGCCCCATTTGTCCATGAAATGTCCACTGCAACAGATGTTCAGTTGTAAAGATTATATTTTCAATTTGAGTAAGATTGAAAAAGTATTTATTGTGACTCATAGGAATATCACAAACTAAGCTAAACACGATCTTAAAAACGTAAAAAAAAAAACAAAAGCAAAATGAAAATAAAAACAGAAAATCCTGTAGGTACGTAAAGTGTCTGTGAGTATATAAAATCGTGAAAACCGTCTACTTACTTTCTTTCACAAAACAAAAATTGTAGCCATAACAAAAAAAACAAAATAATTGTGACGAAACGTCATTATTTGAGAACCGAATGATACATCGCTAGGTATGTTAATAGGCGGCCAAAACTCAGCCATGTAATTTTGTTTCATATCATTACTGTGGGCATCGAGGGATCCGAACGGATAATGGCAGCCGAGAAAAAAACAACAATAATTACTTTAAAAAAACTACCCGCCATCTTTGTCTAGCGGTCAGTTCTTTTTTTGAAGTTTTTCTTTTATTAGAGGCGATGACGGTAGTCGTTGCATTGTTATTTGTCATTTAGGTATGGCTTATGAGATCTGTCGTCAGTATAGCGGTGTTTGGTTAGATTTATTTGGTAGGTTTTATGGTATTCTTTATGAACATTTGATCTTTGACCAGGTGCTATCTTTATCAACGATTTCTGGCCTGTCAGAGTATGAACTTAGAGGTCTTTTTTAAAGATCCTAAGTTTCCGAAGAAACGGAGTCGCTAGTCTTAAGTTACTTTAGATCAAAAGGAGTCCGCTGTACATACATAATAATATGTAATAAACTAATAACAAAAGAATGCATTTTATTGATGTTTTAATAGTTTTCATATATGTAGTCTCTAACATTATTAAGTTCACAGAAACTAAAAAAATATCCAGCCTGTATCTCACGCATCTAATCGCCTACTCTATCGACTGACGGATCGACCTTTTTTGTCCAACCTTCACAAAAAATGAACCACGGACGCTACTCCGAAACTTAATTCGACAATAATAAACCACTAATTTCTTTGTAATGACACGTTTGAAGTCAATTTTGAGGTCCGAAAATCAGAGGACGATGGGACAGGGTACGTTGGGGTCAGATTTGAAAAATTGTGAAATAAGGTAGAATTACGTACTAATGTTATCCATGAGCAAGGTTTCAGTAAATTACAATAGGACTGTTTTTGGCTGTAAAGATAATATGGCATATAAATGATTGTGCATATTGCTGGATGTACGAAAGACATGAAAAAAATACACGAAATAATTTTGCAAAAAAAGCACAAGAACAAGTACTGCTTAATGATTGACACTAAGTATTAATTGATTTATCAGATAAAATAAATACGAGATCAGATTAGATTGACAATAACGTTGAAAAAAATTAAGTTCCAAGAGTGTAGGTTGTCTTTGACATCGCTATGAAATTAGTTAGATAAAAAATAAAAGCTTGACATGGAATGTAACTTCCATCAAGTCACGCTTGTGATCACAGAATGATAAAATACAGTTAGGTACCATTTGGAACAATACAATACTAAGCTTATGGCTAATTATAACAGCCGAACGGGTAGATAGATCAGGTTAAGCTACGCTAGCCGCGGTTGGTCTGTGGATGGGTGACCATCTTTACATATCAAGATCCTTCTTGGCTGTAATTCATGGATCTTTGGCACTCGTTACGAGTCGTCAGAAGCCTGAAAGGCTGACAACCAGTCTTACCAATTGGTATCGTATTACCCAGTAACTGGGTTGTGGAGGTCAGATAGGCAGTCGCTTCATATGAAATACTGGTATTCAGCTGCTTCCGGTTAGACTGGAAGCCGACCCCGACATAGTTGGGAAAAGGCTAGGTAGATGACGGTGATGAATATTCTTGACAATAATGTTGGTATTCCTAGACATCGCTATCACAATAAGGAATAGTTGATTACTGGTTTAAAACGAATAGAACAGGGGTTGCCTGTGCCTTTAGTCTACTTATGCCCGGTTTCTGAGGTACATTTGTCGGTGGTTTATCTATTCATTAGCGCTATTGGTTCGATAACTTGTGAAAGTGCGTTTCCGAACACCGCAATGTAAGATAAACTCCGTTTAAACTCAAGTTAACTTAACTGACCAATGTGCTCCGTTTATCGGTTCCATAACTTTAACGTTTCATTTCATAGCAAACTACATCAGCTTTTAGGTTATAAGTGCTTATATTTTTAATTAAATTGCGAGTGAAAGCTAAATATTAATATTTTTCAAATGTGAAAACAATGAGTGTTAGCATGATGAACACGAGCAGCTCTTCAGAGTCTGATTTGGAAGTACTGGAGTTTATTTATAATATATCAGTACCCAGAAGCTTGAAACGTAGGAGAAATCCTTTCGAAATGTTTACGGATGATGAATTTAAATTGAGATATCGTTTTGATAAAAACACTGTGATATATCTAAGTGATGTCATCAGCCCTGCTCTAGCTCCCGTTACGCATCGCAAATATCCATTGTCTGTTTTGGAACAAATTTTTATAGCATTACGATTTTACGCTACAGGTACTTTCCAAGTAGTAATTGGTGATGACATTAATGTTCACAAAACTACTGTGTCAAGAGTGGTTTATAAAGTGAGCAAGGAAATAGCAAAGCTGGCTACAAGTTATATAAGTATGCCAAATTTTGAAGACCTGAGAGAAGTTAAGGCACAATTTTTTAATACAGCTGGATTTCCAAATGTAATTGGTTGTGTTGATGGATCGCACATACCAATTCAATCTCCTGGAGGTGAGCAAGCAGAACTATATAGAAATAGAAAAGGTTTCTTTTCTATTAATGTACAAGTTGTATGTGATGCAAAGTTACACATCCGTGACATAGATGCTCGCTGGCACGGTTCAACACATGACAGTACTGTGTATCATAACTCATTCCTGCGAGCGCGCCTGGATAACAACGAGATAGATGGTCACCTCTTGGGAGACAGTGCTTATCCTTGTGGAAGATTCATGATGACGCCATTTTTAAATCCAGCTACAAATGCAGAAAAACGTTACAATGAAGCACAAATCAAGACCAGAAACACAGTTGAAAGGACATTTGGTGTGTGGAAAAGAAGATTTGCATGCCTTTCTCAAAAATTAAGGCTTAAATTAGATCACACATTAGCTGTAATTGTTGCAACAGCTGTGTTACATAATATAGCTCTACAGCAAAATGATACTGTGATAATTGATTCTCCTGAAGAAGATATTGTTGCAGAATCTATTCAACAACCCCTTTCCTCTGAAGGAAACCATTTTCGTCGGTTATTATTGGAGCAATATTTTAGGTTGGTAAAGTTTTACTTTTATAAAAAGGTACATATACTATGCGAACACAAATTAAAAAACAAATGAACTTGAGTACTTAACTATGTATATTTTATTTATTTATTTTCAAGTAAAAAAATGTTTTCACATCAATAACAACTAAAATTATTCAAATATGGAAGATTAATTAATTCATATTGAATTAAAGATAATTGAAAATTGTAGAAAAAGCAAGTATGGACTTAGTACTTAAAAAGAAGAATTTTAAAATACCTACTACATAATATTACCTATCTTAAATTAAAATTCTTCTTTTTAAATTCTAGGTCCATTCTTGCATTTTCTAAAAGAACTCTCTTTAATTCAATATCAATATCCAATAAAATGTTTGTTTTTTCTAATTTTATCACTTCTTGTTGTCGTTGAATCTCCAATATTTCTAACCTTTTAGTTGTTATGCAATCTTCGTTTACTTGCTTCTGGTTTTTTCTTTTTATTATAGACGCACTGACATTATTTATATTTTTTTTCTTTGTTTCAGTTAAACAAATTTTCTTTCTTCTGGGTGTGCTTTCGAAGTCCTTCATAACCGGCGAAATCGGTCTTTTGGAACATTCAACTTGCTTATTAGTTGATTGGGTTCCAGACACGATATCTTCATTTGTATCCAATACTATGACAATATCTTGAGAAGTACCAGGATGTGCATCTTCACTTACTTGTGTTTCAATATCTGTAATAAATAAATTGTTACTACTGTGTACCTGATGATTGTACTCGCATAACACTGATTTGATTATGATTGATATGTGTAACATGATATAATAAATAGATGCCTGCTATTTGAGTATGTTGCGTGTAAAGTAATTGTTTTTTATTAGTAATTTAAAAGTGTAGCACTAGATTTTTAAGAATTCACCATACTGAAACTTCTATAACAATAATAGCCCACATTACACTAAATAAGTAATTTTTATTTAATTATACCTCAATCCATTTCAGTTAAAATTCTCAGGAGAGTTTGATACAATTTTAACAATATTTTTCCTACTTACATTAGTTTGATTGCTTAGGTAAAGTATAGCATAAGCTGGAACATAGCCCATAAGAAATAATAAGTGAATACAATATGTTTCTATGGTATTGTAAGAAACTCTTTGGACTTACCTAAGTTGTAATATGGTGCGGATGAGTCAAATTCATTATTCAGTGGTTTGAATTGCGGAGTTAATAAAGCTACAACTTTCTCATCAATTGCGGTTGTCTTAGGACAAAATGTTCCACCTCCTGTCTTGTACATCTCGGACTGAAATTAAAATTTAATATAAATAAGTAAATTATATTTCTTCCTTGCACTGTTGTGTAACATATTATATTACTCTGAGGCGTAACTGTTTATGAAATATATAATTATGTAGGTATATTACTTTGTAAAGTATTATATTATTTTAATTATTGTGCATGTGAAGACAATGTGGGTCACTTTATTCAATTTTTATTTAAATTTCTATTATTTTCTCTGTTCTGTTAGTTTTTTTCTAGGTGGCAGTTTGAGTAGTTTATGTGGCCTACCCAAATGCCCTTTCTTTGGTATTGTTCGTCGAATCATTTAGCTCCTTAAGTTTTGAGTTGAGCTGCACGATTTCTAACAAATACGTGCACTGACTGGACAGGTCCTCTCAATCTGTGTGGTTCTTTCCTCAAAAGACCATCAGACATCGATCTACATGGTCTTCATATAACCTAACCAAGATTATGTCTGGACGCCTCTGAGTTTGTTTCGGCCTCAGATTAGTCAGATAGGAAACGCCGACCTCATCTAGTTATAAACAGGGAAGTAATAAATATGTAAAAAGTACATAACAGGGATACGACTTACCTTATCATTGCTCATATTTTTTCTCGCCTTTTTCTTTATGTTATCATATAGGGCATGTAACTGCTTTTCAGTCCTGAATCCAGTTTCCGAGACAGCATTATATTTATTTGTTAGTGCTATCCAAGCCTGTTTCTTGGCCTCTACAGAAGTCCCGTCCGTTCTTTTATTGTCGATTATATGGACAAATTCTTTAGCCACTTCGATAGCAAGCATCTTCTCTCTTTCAGTAAAATTTTTACTGCGCTTTCCAGATTCCATTACTTTATTTTACAAAAGAATGGTTAAAGACAAAATAATATACTTTTAACTTAAATGAAACGGCAAAACAAAACTCAAAGCAAAACTATTTTGAATACCACAACAAACATTAAAGAATGACGTGAAGTTTACTTTTAAAAAAAAGTCCATGTTGTCATTCATACATCCACCCATAAATAACGACTTGTCATATTTTTTTAAAATAAAATAGTGCTAATCCACTTATTACTCTAAAAAATAATAAAATTATTATTAAAACTAGTTTTAAAGACGAATAAAAATATTTAAATAATTTTTAGACGCGATCTTATAAACAGACCCATCTAGCGGCAATTAAGGAACTAGTTATCGGTTCCATAGTTATTGAATGGTTAGTTGCGTATTCAGAAACTCAGTGACAGTTAACCGACGTTTATCCTATGCATAACTTTATAGAACCAATAGCTAATGAGAGTTTATCTGGGGACTTCAGAAACCGGGCATTAGACGATGTTTTCCGAATTACTAAGTACTATCAGCGGTCGTTGAGCATGACCCTTTGCAAAAGTTTTTCGGATGCACGTTGAAATCTTAGTTTGCAACGCCTTTTTTTTTACAGTACAGTCAGTCAGTCAGTTTGGGTACAGTCGTTTTTAATGTTGAACGACAACATGTTGCATGTTGTTGTCGTTGTTGTTGTTTTTTGTTGTTGTTGTTGTTGATGTTGTTGTTTTGTCGTTTTGTTGTTGTTGTTGTTGTTGTTGTTTTTGTTGTTGTCGTCGTTGTTGTTGTTGTTGTTGTTGTTGTTTGTCGTTTTTAAAGTATGTAATCCCTCAAGGTATGCGACATGCTTCACCCAGGAAGAAAATTAACTAAGCAAAAAGAGCTAGACATACTCGTTTGTCTAACATGCTAGTCTATAATTTAAGTATTATTTACTTTAATTCAAGCATCGCGTGATATGGTAGCCGTATTTAATAGCGTAATTTCGAGAAATTACTGGTTAATTCGGTCATTTGTTGCGAATGTAATTTTGAGTACGACATTTTTAATTCGATGTCTGATTGTTAGTGAAGTAGGGACTGGCTACCTCGTTTATCCTTTATGGGTGATTAAGAAATACATTTCGAGCAGACGATGGGCAGCGGTGGACGTCATCTACATAATATGAATAATAAAGCTGAAGAGTTTGTTTGTTTGTTTCAACGCGCTAATCTCCGGAAACAGCAGTCGGATTTGAAAAAGTTTTCATTTGATAGTCCAATTCTTGAGGAAGGTTAGGCTATTTAAAATCACGCTAGGATTCTTAAAAGCCGAGTAATAAGAAAAAAGTCAGAAAGAACGCTAAACGAAAACGAAGTAATAGTGCCGGCAGGCGACGCGATAAAGCTGGCGACGACGGGGCGGATCGGGGCAGAAGCTCTTATCAGAATAATAACCATCTTCAGGAAGTCATGCTTTCCATCAGTGCTATGCAAACGAGCTCTGCGAGAAGCTAGGAAAGAGCAGGCAATAAAATTAATATTTCTAGCACAGGACTTAATACTACTGGACAGTCGACGTAAGAGTGGTGATTATAATAAAATAATAATTGAAGCTGCAGATATAAAATAATAGGTGGTGTTTATGGCTAGTAAAAGCACAAAGGATATAAGAAAAATAAACACGCAACACTTTTTTATTTCACTTAACGTATTTGTCAACAGCAAGAGCAATGATTATTATTTAAATTAATTTATATGCAAATTGAATATGAGTTCCGATGTGTTTTTTTGCTGGATGAATTAATTTCATTGCTCTGTGATTGTTTGTGAATATATACTCGAGGACTTACATTCTCAGTTAATAATAATTAATAATAAAAAATACTATTTTCAATTTGCTGGGGTTTTAGTGCGTTCTTGAATGACACTTGCATCCACTGAGATATACTAATTGAATTGTAGGTATCCCTAATCTTTAATGAATTATAATGACGAAATGTAATGTTGATTAATATCTTTCCTACCAATTTGTACGCCACGATATGCGGCTGAGCATGAGAACTTTCTGTATCCCATTATTATCCTGCATGCAATGTATACCATGTTAAAACAAATAAAATTTACTTACTTACTTACTTACTGTCATCAGGATGTATGAAAGACTATATTCATCATTTACTTCGAGGTTTTTATATAAGCCTGTGGTGCATCTATGTGGGTTAAAATAAATCGTTAGCTTTGCGCGGTGATACTCACTGTGTGTGTAGGCTGACAAAGATAATTATATTCACAAGGCGGACTCCAAAGCATAAAGGGACTTTCCTTATTGATTCTTAGAATAATTATGATTCAGCTCGTTTTCAAATTTCTGTATATCCTAACAATTATTTGTTAATTTGCATTTTTATGTAGTTAAACACGTCATTAATATGCATGTAGACATTAGTAGACAAAAAATCAGCCGGAACGTACGCCATCATGGAAAAATGTTCCCAGTACATTAAAATACAAAGTGTTCGACCCGATTCCGCGGCAGAGAGGTTCGAAGATTACAAACTTTGCGAGTCAATTACTTGGTCGTATTAATACGGTTTTAATATTCAAGTTTAATAACATTACAGCTCTTTACGACGGTACATTTAGAGGCTGAGCATGGATGGAGGTAGATGTACGAACCGGTTTTTTAATTTTCTTTTTTTGTCATTTCAGGTACGTAACCGCTATGGCGATAGTGGAGAGGTTTGCGAATGTGGACTGTAATTCGTTGGAGTAAATGCGAGAATTGATTGGTATGTATTATATTTGTTTATGTTTCAAGAAGTATATTATAAAGAGTCGTAATGTTCTTTGGATCAGTAGCGCGCCCTTTGTCTCGTCAGTAATAAAGTATTTTATTAACCCTCTTACTAATAAACGTATTATATCAGATGAATAGTTACACACGGATTTCTCTCTTTCAGTCGTCAGTAATTTGACTTTCGAAAGAAGAAGACAAAGCGTTGTGTAACTATACAGACGCTATACAACGTTTATTAGTAAGGGGGTAAATATTTTATTATGGATCTGTCTAATTTAATTTTCTTACCGTCATAACTCGGTTATAAAATTGGTTTTGTTCTGTTTTCTGCTGGCATAGTCAGTCAGTGAAATTGAATGTTTTTTTCTCCCGCGTTGAAGTCTATAAAATAGTTATTACATTATTTATAAGGTAAAAATATAACTTCATTCTCAAAGCTCGATTGAACAAATTTTTTTTCGTTTTCTAACTAATAACCACATGTACATATAAAATAATAATAATAATTGGGATTGTCCTTGGGTGCACTTGCATAGTGCGAACAGGGTTAATCGTCGGTTGGTGCAGTATTTAATTAAAAACGTCTAACGGGCCCCTGCGAGTTGGCTTCAGGAACTCGTACGTCTTCCGAAGGTCCGGGCCCTAGGGTTCCGAGAAATGTCAAAAGACGTAAAAATAAAATAATAATAAAACCTTCGACTCAAAACCGTGTGACTTCACTAATTAACGAGAAAAATAAAAAATCAACCGATTAGTCACACACCTTGATTTAAAGACTAAACCCGTATATTTCATGGTGTACAAAAATATCTAATTACCCATACCTTTTGTATAGATAGTAAATACAAACAGATTATCGATTCAGTCACGGCATTTACTAAAATATTTCGACTCTAACAAATATGTTTCATGGGAAACCAAGTAACTAAAATGGCCGCTGTCGGATAACGGTAACGTATTCGATTGATTTCTTTATGGCCAAATTGTTTTTGGTATGTTTTATGATTTGTTAAGGGGAAGTCGTCAGTGTGGTTGTGGGCCTATGATTCTATGATTGCTATCCAAATAGTATATCAAATTTTTGGTAAATAATCTATTTCATGGAGTTTTAAAATCTTGTTTTACCAGATTATATCGAATGAAACAAATTATTATTGATTTAAAGATTTATTACGGATTATTTAAAAATAATACAGATGATTCCAAAGTAACGTATATATTTAGCTATAAAAATATTGACGAAAATATTTCGCAAGAAATGTATAAATATTTACTTACCCTTACGATTACAAACCAGAGTTCTCTAAAGGTTTATTAGAAAACCAGCGTCAGACAGCATCTGTCTGGCATTAATGCTGAAATTAACCTTTTTGGCGCAGCCATGAGGCACACACTATTGTTGCTTAAAAATTATGTTTATTTTGTTAATTTGGTATTTTGTGTTTCACGAACTGTGTCCAAATAAACTTTTTTCTTTCTTTCTTTCAGAGCCTGTCTCAAAGGGTAACCCAAACTGGGTAACCCCATATTTACCCAACACTAGACCCCAAAACACAAACCATCGCCTTAACAGAAGCGGCATGCTCAAACACGTAACACACATTATAAATTCGTTACCCCTGTACCCTAACTCAGTAATAGATCTGTGGTATACATCGTCAATATAATTGCTACAAATTGCTTTTAATGATCGATACTGTGTTGATGAACTCGATACTTGTTGAGATGTTGGAGTTGTGTAAAAGGGTCATTGTGAGGGTTGAGTATTGATTGGACTTTTAGCATTCTTGTAGAGAGGCGCCGTTGATTAGGAGGATTTCGCTTTGTAGACCTCTAATTTTGTAATTCGTTTTTTTGGATGTTTGAAGCGTGGTGTAAAGTTATACAAAGCCGTGATTTTTTTAGGGTATTTTTTTTAAATATAGTAAGTGTTATTAGATAAAAAAAAATGCCAATATTAGGAAGATGATCTTGGAAAGCATTACCTATGATGAATCACAGTGTGTTATTATAACATACGATTACTGATTGAGCAGATGTAGGTAATAAAAAAGGGATTTATAATTATATACAACGTGTCCCAAAATTCAACGATAAGCGGACACCAGAGGGTTGACCATGACTACTCTAGAAAAAATAATGAAAAAAACTACTTATTTTTTGGAAATTACATAAAATGCATTGAAATCCTTAGAAAATTGACACCCCTTAAGATATTTTTAACTATCACAATTTTTCCAAAATTTCTGAGTTTTTTTTGTATCGGCAACCTAAGTAGCACAGCAATTTATCACAACCCTTACAAATCCCAGAATGCCTGTAATTTTTCATACAAAACCGATCAAAACAATTTTTTTTGTCAAAAAAAAAAAACCATTTTTTTTTCTTTCTATCCTCTTTGTAATTACCAAAAAAATATTGTTTTTTTTCATTATTTTTTGTCGAGTAGTCATGATCAGGTCAGCCCTCTGATGTCCGCTTATCGTTGAATTTTGGAACACGTTGTAGATTAGTAGTTTAACACTTAAGTTTCTGCCTACTTTCCATGAGACAGGCGTGAGTTTATGTATGTATGGCTCATATAGTTATTATCATTAAATTCGTTTGAGATCAATGTGGGCACAGCACATTCAGGATTCAGCAACTAAGTGTCATTCTACGTTCATTTTGTAACTAAGATAAATATCTAAACATCGGCTTCAGATTACCTTCAAACCTAACTACTAAACCAGAAGTCATTATTCACGAAACTATTCATTGAAATTCCGTGGAATTAGCTTAAAGAGCCGATAACGTTTCCATGTAAACACATAATAAGACAAAAGTCGCCTGTCCTACATGCGATAAATTTCAAAATTTGCATACGACTATGCCGTTCGCAAACCTCTACAGTAATCGCGTTTGCGTAATCGAGATTGTTGACGTTTTAGAAACCTGTTCGTATTTGTTTTACCCTGGATGGATTTTAGGCTTATATGGGTAACCCAAATTATGGCCCCACCCTAATTGGGGTTACCTATAAAAGCCTGAGAAAAAAATGGTAACATATTTTTTTGGCCCCACCCCTAATTGGGGTTACCCATATTAGGCTAAGAAGGAAATGGAACATTATTTTTCGTGTTATTATTCTTCTTCTTAGCGTGTCTATGGCAATCTATATACAGTAAGCCGATAATTTGACTACGAGCTTGTCACCTTCAGTAGCGTCCATCAACTCCTGTAGCGTGAAGATACAAATGCTGGACACAATATTAAGTGTTCCAATGTTTGTGGAACAGCATCACATGTACCTACAGGGCGGACTTATCTGTGAATCTCCACCTGAGCAGGTTATTATGATGTTTAGTAACTTATGTAATAGACAACAATGCAAAAATGCTTTGAGTCTTAACTTTATAATGCGATCCACTATCCCGAAAATTATACATATATCCTGCCTCTTCTGCAAGCCTAGGAATAATCTACGTTTTTAGATTTATGTAATTAAATGTCTTCTGTATGCGTCAGTATGGGAGGGTCATTCTCAGAATCCTAGATAGTAAATATCTAAGCGCTCGCGCCGTTGTAAACGTTTGAAGATTTTCCAATAATTAATTTGAATAGGTATCTACTTACTATTTAATTGCGTCGTATTCTTAAGAATAAATACTGGTATTCAGCTGCATCTGGTTAGACTGGAAGCTGACCCCAACATAGTTGGGGAAAGGCTAGGCAGATGATAAGTCGTATTGTTAAGAAAATACGGGTATTTATGTACTTCCTGTTCATATTCTTGGCAAAAACATTGCACTCTTTCATTCAAACATGATGTATTTTTGTTTCTAAAATACACAGTAGTTAAATTAATCCTCTTTTTTCTCAGATATCCGTTGGTAGTTTAATAATATAGCTTGTAAATAATCAAATGCAAGATATAATAAATAAAACTAGAACTCTTTTTTTTTTTTGTTAAAAAAATCAATTAAAAATCTTCCTACGCAATTTCAAACTAATAAGGTAGATTTTTTATTAAATATCGTTATAAAATTAATAACCTCCTGCTGACATTGAAGTTTTTGGCGCCATTTGTAGTTGTATTTATTCTGCGTTTGTTAAAAAAAAAAACATTTACTGAAACAATATTTGCAAACAATTTATTTATAACACAGACCGAAACTTTCCTTGAGTTACCTTATTTTTTTAATTAAATAACATTTAGAAATTCATTTTCTTCGTATTGCTTGCTATAATTTACTATATTAAAATGCATTGATTCATTTCAAATAAAATATTATTGTCTGGGTCATAAGAATCGCGTCTGACTTCTACCATTTTTTTTTTCAGTTGGTCATATTTTTCAATTTAGACTATTGTTTCCTCTAGTTTTAAAGCAAGTGAATCCGCGTGTCCACCTAGGCAAATAATAAAAAGCCAATTTACAATAAATCAGGCACATTCAATCAGATATTCCTCGTAGATTACACTCTAAGCTAATATTTTGTAGTATAAAGATTGTCTTAAGAAATTTTTATAGCCTTTTTACGACTAAGATTCTGTGATCATCTGATTAGTTGTCTTCGGAAAAAAGGTCATATAGTGCTGATACTTGAATATCATTTCAAAAGATTATTATTACATTTTAATTGACGGTTTTTGATTTTAACACGTTTTATTTAAAAGCTATGGTTTAAAAATTATGTTCGTGCGTTTACGCTTTTGTTGTAGAAAGTTTTCTTTGGAAGTAAGCACCTATTATTGAACGAAGATTACCGTCATATTCTCTTTAAGTGTGTTAGAATTCTGTATAGGCCGATCTTTAAAAAGTCATTGTTAAAAAAAAAACGAAATTTATAAACAACATTATAACATAGACGACAATTTGTTTAACAGACAAAGTCTCGTCTATATTGAACACGATACAAAACTGTTGTTTGATTAGATTTTTAGCTAAAAAACCACAATATCAGACGAAGGTTTTGGAGAGAAAAATTCATGCATCTGATGTAAGATTATCTAAAATTCTAAACTATGATAAAGTCCTGACTTTATCAAAAAATCTAGCATTCGTTTACGACCAAATTAAATCGATGACTAAATGATTATGTCATGCAGCTAAGATGAATAAAATAATAACATATATTATCATGGATAGCAATCTTCAGATGGGCTTTGTAACATAACCTAACTTCACGCCTGATGAACGGTTACGCAGAGATGTCTTTAGGTCAACTACATTTCGACAGTTATGTTTAAGTCCCATGGCATAGGGCGATACTATTTCCATCAACCAGGCACAAATCCAGATTCTGGGCTGGTAGTCAGAAATTACTGATGGAAAAAAAATCTGCTGTGTAATACAAAAGTTCAATACCTACTTGACCAAAACAGCAGATTTTTTTTCGTGATTTCAAAGTTGATCCCTTAAAGAAAATGGTTCATATTCATGGGTAGAACAGCCTGTAAAAATTTGGAACCGGTAAAAAAAAATCATTCTGTATAACGAAAGGAGCATTAGGGAAGGGTTTTTGAAAATTCGGTCCTTAAAAGGGTTAAATTAAAAATTAAAGGTTATATGGTACTTCGTCATTTTTGCCGATGATAAATCCCATCTGGCACACGACATGTACCATAATAAATTAATAAGCCAGGAAATGTCGTAAGACCTCATTTTAAAGTCCCCCTATTAGGGACAAAACATATCTTGACTATCATTAATTTAGCCGACTTCGCCCGTCGCCCTGAGTGGCAGTGTAATGAGTTCGTTTACCAGCCGTCAACCCTAAGTGGTTGATTGTGGTGAAATTAACCTACGGATTACCGTTAAGTGGGGATTAATAGCTTATGTTACGTGTTGAATATTTTCTGTTCGATGTGCAAAATATTATGAAAGGGGGAAAAATATAATAAAGTCTGTTTTTATACTGTACCAGGTTCTTGTTCTATATAATCATGTGTTGTATTTCCAGGAGCAATAAGACTACCTATTTATCTAGCCACAAACCCATTTTACTACATAAACTTGTAATATTCGCTTTGAATTGCTGGGACTCGGGCTTTCTCTTTGTTATGAGAGAATCTGAAAGAGCTTCTTCTTTCTGACAGACCGATTTCTTTACAATTCAAAAGCGCCTGTATGGTTTAAGTTTATGTTTAAGTAGTCTACAGTATTCCTAGGCCCAGTGCTGGTCGGGTGCATGAGTCGGGTGATAGTACTGCCCTATTATGCTTAGTCAAGCGTTAATTGTGCAAACTAATATTATAAAGATTTTTGGCTGTTTGTTTGTTACGCTTTCTCGCTAAAACGGCTGAACGGATTTAAATGAAATTTATTACATGGGTAGATCATGACCTGGAGAAGGACGTAGGCTTTTCATCCTGGATTGCAGACAGAGTTGCGGGTAACAGCTAGTAACGGATATTTATTTATGGAGTCTTTAGTCTAGCAGAAGATGCTAACAACCCCTATTATCAAAGACAAATGACAATATGGCGCTGCCAAACGACCACACACCGGATTGACACAAATACGCATAAGAGCGTCCACTATGAAGCTACTTATGTACAATGTTCAAAGGCTTTAGTCATCGTCATTCTGGCAACGAAACTCTATAAATAAGATAATTTGAATGGCGCTGACAGGCCCGGGTTTATTGCTAGTGTAGTCACGATCCTTGATATGATGCAAACGATTATTGTGCTACAATGTTGTATGTTTATTTGCTATTTTTATGGAGTTGCTAAGCTTCCTTCTAGTACCATACATACATAATCAGCCTATAATATTCCCACTGCTGGGTCACAGACCTCCTCTCACTAATAATCCACCACGCAGGCCCAGTGCGGGTTGGTAGATGTAACATGTCTTCGAATTTTTGGTTCTAGGACATGCTGGTTTCCTCACGATGTTTTCTTTCACCGTTTTGAGAGGTGATGAAATGATTTACACAAAGTAAAGCGCCTGTCTGGGTTCGAACCTACGACTTACAACTCGTAAGTCGCGGCCGTTACCACTGGGCCACCACTGCTCTAAGCTTCTAGTACCTTCTATAAATTATAGAGTTTATAGGGTGATTAGAAACGGCAACGCCGAGGAGTTTCTGCTGCTTCTGAAAACTCTGAAGACGCAAAAAGTACAGGGTTGCGGGGATGGATTCAGTAGGTACGGTACATGATTCTAAACACGCCTGCGTTACTGCGTGCAAAATTATTCGTCGGCTATTAGAAAAAAACAAATTGCTGGTCTTTATAGGTATTTTAAACGCGTAGGTTGTTAGTAGGTAGGTACATTTATATTGAAAGAAAGAAAGAAAAATTGTTTGAACAAAAGAGACATAAAATAAACACATACAACGTAGTGAAAATCCACGTACTCAAGCTTAAAAAATGTTGACATTTTTTTCCATTGCTTGAAGCAGGGCCCCGGACCAAAGACAACAAACATTAATTGACATTGACAATTTGAGATTGACAATATAAATCAATCCGTGATGCCCCCGTTACACTGGCATAATAAAATTACAACAAACCACTGGATCAATCAAATAATTTTATTTGTCTAAAACCCTTTTTTCTCCTTTTTTTTCTCTGTTACGCACACTTGTTTTTCTAGCTCACTTTAGACATTGGCAGAATAGTCGACATCGGCTTGATCTTTGACAGTCCTTACGGGTAGTCAGAAGCCTGAAAGTCTGACAACCAGTCTTACCAAGGGGTATCGTACGCGTATTACCTAGTAACTGGGTTGTGGAGGTCTGATAGGTAGTCGCTCCATGTAAAATACTGGTATTCAGCTGCATCCGGTTAGACTGGAAGCCGACCCCAACATAGTTGGGCTAGACAGATGATGATGACACTCTTCTTCGATATTTTGTATTGTTTGAGCCCAATACGTGACTACGTTGATTCGTTGTGAGTCTAGAATTATGTAGGTAGTGAATTCCTGGGTACAGTTAGCGCGTCGATGGGGTGTCACCCTGTATAGTAGGTACTATGATTTAAGTATAGACGCCAGCACATCAAGCTACTCGAAATTGACAAACATTTTTAATTCACAACCGAAGAATTTATTTTT
This sequence comes from Gortyna flavago, assembly GCA_963669345.1. Lineage (NCBI taxonomy): Eukaryota > Metazoa > Arthropoda > Insecta > Lepidoptera > Noctuidae > Gortyna > Gortyna flavago. Next base: position 18,086,258 of record OY770129.1, read on the forward strand.
AACTACATTTCAGTTTTCAGGAAAGTACGTCCTCTTATTTTAGTATTGTCACTAGCGTAGTCTTTAGTTCTTTGAAATTGTCATATTATGGAAACAAAACGTTACTTAAATAGAAACAGAAATTAACCTATACTCATCATTCAGTACATGTATTAGGACTCGAATGTAGCAGAAATTCGTGATAATCGTGAACTTTTAACTCAACACGTTCGTGCTGCGACCTCGAGCGATCTATTGATAGTTGACATTGATACTGCTTGTGACCTGAGCTTAACTAACATGGTAGCTAAGAAATTATAACTATACACTGGGCACTCAGAATACACACGAATACCGCTAGCCTAATCGGTAAATATTTTCGAGTAAGGACCCTTAGTAACCTCATTCACTGTGAATAGGGTTACCCACTTAAACCTTCCTTCTTCACCATCTTCAATCTGTTCTTGATCTTCTCTTGTATCGCCATAATTTTACTATATATAACATTAATTCGAACCCAGACAGGCGCGTTACTTTGTATAAATTATTTCATCACCACTTCTCTCCAAACGGTGACGGAAAACATCGTGAGGAAACCGGCATGTCGTAGAACCAAAAATTCGAAGACATAGGACATCTACCAACCCGCACTGGGCCCGCGTGTTGGATTACGGCCCACTCCTCTCAGAGAGGAGGCCTGTGTCCCAGCAGTGGGAACATTATAGGCTGATTATGTCTAAGAAATTATAATACTCGGGGTATTTTTCACGAGTCACATCATACCCAATTACTCGTATTATATCCTTACCTACTAATTACTTGGTTCTTTCTCTCTCTAGTGCCAATCATCTGTGTTATATCTGCCAATTGCATAATCAATAATGTCATCAACCTTTACAATACCATTATTAATTTACTTTCCTAACCATAGTTAAAAAAATAAGGAAGTAATAAAATCCGGAGAAAGCTAACCTTAAAATACCCTCAACAAAACAGGGTGTGAACACAAAAACTGTCTCCGCCCGGGCCAGTGACACGAGCGCGTGCGCTCGCAACTCCTGCGCATATAATTGAACCGCGCGCATTGTTTGCGAGCGTGCGTCGCCAGCGCATGTGATTTGTAGTAGCAACGTTTTTTTGTTTGAAATGACAACTACAAATGAGATTTGTAGTTGTCTGTGGATTGCAATTGTTTTTTAATTGAATTTTGAATTTAGCGTGGTTCGATTCTTAGGTTTATGAATCACACGTCTTCGTCCGCGTCAAATTTCCTGTTTTAACATAAAATATAATATTCTCTTACAGTCAGCACTACTGTAGCTTGCCATTAGTGAAAGAATTTTCGGAATTGACTCAGTATTTCCGAAGATTACCGCCTACATAAAAATACCATTAGGTATAAAATATTACGTATAAACAATTAATTGGAATTATGTTTAGAAGGATGTTAAAGAAAAGGAAAAAAAATTGAACGGCCTAATAAAGTATTCAAGGTACAACAAACGAATGACAATGTAATGGAAACTTATAGTTTCAAAAACTACGAAGCGGAAGTAAATCAAATTTTATTGTATCTACCTACTTAACCCAAAAGTTAAAAAAGCACCTAGTAATAAAATTTTTCTTCTTTGATAATAATTTACCCTTAAAAATCCCCGATAATTACTTTCTCTATTTCCCTTTTGATTTGAACGCGCACTACAAAATACCGTTCGTTAAATTCCAACTGCAACCTACACTTCTTACCAAAATCAGTAACCCGGTAAGGTTACAAAAGTATTTCATAACGGCTTGATATAATATACGACAGCGTTCCCATCATCGGTCCACAATATTAAATGACCATTTTAGCAGTAACCGTTTAATAAATTACCGAAGCGACGTAACAGGAACCGAGGTGAGGAGGAGAGGTTCTGTAGCTTTTGTTAAGGTGTTTTTTATCACAAGTATTATGTAGATGGATTTTAAAGTTAAATTACAGATTTGAGACTGTTACGTTAAGCTATATTTTGATAATAATAAATTGTAGACTCTTCAGTTTCGATTTTTCCTTTATGCATTTTCTCAGTGGTATGAGGAACAGGGTGTAAAGTTACTCATACTCATATACGTCATACTCTATAGAAAAGGGAGGATCCTCCGACCAGACGGGTGTTGTGTCTGGCGGACAACTGCCCTAGGATTGCTGTCGGGCCGTCGTATATATGCTAGTTGCGCGGTAAACTCTGCTTGTGAGATGCAGGATTTTGCGTGACGTCAGTATGACGCGTTGTTCGCATGTGGCGTTGTACCGCTACAAGGTAGCAGCCCAGAGTCTAGATTGTATCCGGTTGATGGCAATAGGCTCGTCCCTATTACATGCGAATTAAACATAACTGGTGAAATGTGGGTCTTACTATAACTGCACCTCTGACCAACTCCTCTATTTTTTTTGGTCTTTCACTTTTTTCCGCAATCGATGCACTTGTCTTCATCTTCTACTTACCTCTTTATTGTTTCATATAATAATTAATTGGTGTTTTTTTCAAACTCAAAGGTCCCTAAAAAAAATCCACGAACCCCGCTCTGGGTGTTCTTCAGTTCATAATTTTTGACCGATGCATCATTGAACAAATTAAACTTGGTGCCAAAAATAATTTATCAGTCCTCGCCCCGGTCGATTATTCACGCTTATGACAAATGGTGGCGAGCTGGCCAGTATATTTCACGGATTTGTGATTTGCAATATATACGTTCGGCAAAAAATATTGTTCGGATTTTTTATTTATTTATAACTTTATTCTTTTGTCTGGTCGGATTTGCAATTTTTGTAAGTAATTTTGTGGTATTTTTTTATTTTATTAATAAGTTTAAGGGAATACAGTGGTATTAAAGGAAATTACGGTTGCAGACAACCAAAAAAACCTATGACTCAAACACCTAAGTACATTACGGTCTAACAAACCCAAAAAAATCTTAATCAATAAAACTCGGCGCGAAAATAATGGCACAGGGGCACTAACAAACAATCCATCAATCAGAACGTGGACTTTTAAACGAAAGGTCGTGACTTCAAATCTGACCCTATTACACCATTACGATAAACTCTAGCGAAGATGGCCCCTATATCAAAGATGCAACGCGCATTGCCATAAAAAAATCCAAAAAAACTGGACCAACAACATCGGTAAAATACTTAAAATGTGTGCTTATTTATATATTATTCTCCACATTAACATATGAATATATGACGATCTTCTAATCACAAATCTGATAAGTCAGATATTAACATAATTACAAGAAACCGAAATATACTGTTTGAAAAGTTCACAGTAGATATTAATTAATTGAACGCTCACATCAACTTAATAGATAAACGTTGCAATATGAACAATTACTAAGAACTAGCGTGAATCCATTGCAGGTTAATTGTAGATTAAGTTTATTAAAATGCGTACATAATCTTCAATGGATGAGCGACGCATCGATAGCATCTCCGCGAGGATAAGATGAGAACACTAATTATGTTTCTATGGTGCACGGACGCGAGGAGGGGCGGCATTCCGTCAGAGCATTGACCTCTCCCACAGACCAACACACCCATAGAGCGAACGAAAAAACATAAATTGAAATATATATTAATGATTTCTATTAATTATCGCACGTATAATAAATTATTCGACGTTTTTGAATTATGTGTATTTTTTCGATATGGAGTCCGGTATTAATTGGAGTTGAAATGACGCTTCTATTTTTGTAATCATTAGGTTATCGCTTATTTGATGATGCAGATTCTGACAGCTGATTAACTGATACAGAAGTGATGTAGTTAATGTCCAATTAATTCTCTGTTAAGTTACCAAGTGACCTAAAATTGCTTGGCATTTTAAAAAGTATTATTTGCTATGTTCAATCAATTAAAGTTTAAGGATCTAATCATCTTGCTGCCGTAAAATGGAAACATTTTACTAATTAAATTAAACGATTCACAACAATTAGTTTTACAGTTTTCAGCACTAGAAACACTTCCTAAAGTATTTCCTCGTTAGATATCAGAAGAACATAAAATTTAAATTTATGCACTAAAATTTTAATGGTCTGTTTCACTACTGAAGGAAAGGTAATTTCCGGTAAACTTACCTGTATCAGATAGATAATTTCTTACAAATTTTGTTGCATTTTTAATTAATCTGTTGGTGCCTCATCGTTAATTTTTGTGAAGTAGGGGGTCTGTTTATTTTTATTATTCCTTATGGCGTTCAAAATATGTTTAAGTTTTAGCTTTAACATATATTTTTTACATCACCACAAGGATAAAATATCTAAATACACATTCAGTCCAATTCATTGAATGTTTTTTGGCATCCCACAATTTTTGCACTGATATAATTGTTGATTATGAGCAGTTTTTTCACCTTAACTTTATTATAATTTTCATATCAGTCGCAATAAAAAAAAAACCTAAACTAGCATGCAGTTTTATTAATGAAATTTTATCTCTCATATAAATTTTATATATTTTTTATATCAGCCGCCATTTTTCTTTGTTCCTTGATCTATGGCAGCTAGCAGATGATATACAGTATCACAGTGTGCGGCGCAAATGTGCTATCTCAAGCTATTCTGTTGAGAGACAATCGTACGTTTTGTGAGGAGCCTTTTTGAGCACCGAACTGACATTGATGTAGTTGGAGGCTGAGTGACATAGATCTTTTGAGGTCTTCGAATGGTAAGGAGGCCGGTTGATCTATGGGTCGACGGGAGGTTTTTATGTAATGTTATGTGGAGTTATTATGAGATCTAAATCATTATAATAATTTAGTTTGGTTAGGAGAAAAAAAAATGGAGGCAGGGTTTGGTGTCTAGAAAAAAGAAAATCGTCAGTCATTCATTCACAAGACATTTAATATTTTCTTCTAGAAAGAAATGGAGGTTTATACCCAGCAATGGATGATTCCAGGTTAAGTTGATGATACTATATTTTCCTGGCATTAAGCTGCATCCGTTGGTCCCGACTGCCTTTCTCTCTGGCTTACTGCCTAGCCTTTCCCCAAATATGTTAGTTGGGGAAAGGCTAGTCAGATAATGGTGATGACTATATTTTTAGAATTCGTTTACCTGTAATTAATTAAAAGTAGATATTTTAAGATAGTAGGTGTCAAGATTTAATTTCACAGCTATCAGCAAGCTGAAATTGATTTTCCTATACCTACTGAGTTTATACAATGAATCATAATGCAATTCTTATTTACCTTACTGAAGTTTAAAAAGTAACGGTTAATGTAAAAAGCTAGAATTGAATTGCTTAAAAAGGAAACTAATTTTCGCTAAAGAATCCAAAAATTGGCTGGAAAGAATTAGAAAATAAAAAAAAAGTGATGAAAAAATAAATAAATATCTTAAAAACATAAAACCGTGTCTAATCATTTTCGTATCTAAATTATATTATACCAATGTCGAGTATTTCAATCTAAACTCTTTGATTTTTTACAACACTTCAGTGCAAACAAGTTTTTATATGAACATGAATTATATGAAATTATAAGACTGTTTTATATAAAAAAAAACCGGCATCTGTTATTTGAAGCTTTATATAAACGTTTTTGCCTCTTAGAAAATTTGTAAGTTCGTTATGGTTTGAATGTGAAGACTTTGAAGTGCGGTTAGGATATAAGTTTATATATAAACATTACAACTATTAAAAAAGTAATATCTAGTCGCTGTGTGGTCTTGGTATAAAAATGAATTTTAAACATTGTAAAAAGCACTAGGCTTTTAAATACATAATTATGTAGGATCGTTACTTGAAAGACTTTCATTCAACAGAGTTGCAAGCAATACACTAAGTTACAGTTGGCATGTCCCTTCTCATTCAAATGAATCTAAATGGGGTCGCGGCTATTATTGTTTAGCCATGAGCCCCTCTTCCAGGTAAGTACTTACTCCGACATAAATCCTATTGTTAAAATTTATGCCATGTTATCATGTCCCTTCTGACTCTAAACTGATAGAACGAATAACATTTAGAGCTGCTGTCCAGTTTTCATGTTTTTTTGGCACGTTTCCTGAAATAAAAAACAACAGTACATAACTTGACCAACTTACAAGGCAGCTTACAATTAAAAAACCTTCATTAAACCCGTTCTATTCATACTCTCAAATCTAATAACACAAACAATCACTAAGTTCAAGCTTGCTTTAACTTCAAAACTTCAACAATTCATGTTCTCACTGCATGCAAGACCAATTACTGAACGGTTCTTCTAATTAAGCTTATAACTTTTACACACTTTAATATTCGTGGGATGTATTTGTAGTTTTTGAATGTACAAACGCCATAACATAAAGTTACTATAATCTGTCAAATTTCCTTAATAGATTTTCAACTTTATTGCTAAAACATAAGCTTCAAAGTTGATTGGGAAAATTTGACAGTATCGAGTAGCTTGATGTGCTGGCGTCTGTACCTATCGGTGTGTTCTGTTCCTATTTTGGGCTATGAATACTTTTGCTTGATTGTAACGGTTATTTGTATTTGCAATGATAGGTACGGTGGAAGGGCTCTTTGCTAAGTGATAACAGTCACACGGGTCGTTTGATCAGGTTCAGCTACGGTTGCAACGGTCGGTCTGTGGATGGGTAACCATCTTCACATACCGAGATCCATTCGTGTTTCGGAAAGAACGTTAAGCGGTTGGTTCAGGCTGTCATTCGTGGATCTTTGACAGTAGTAACGGGAGAACTAGCAGGGGATCAAGGGGGAGGTGCTTCAAGGAATCAGAGCGGAATAAATCGTTAGAAGCCCGAAAGTCTGACATCCAATCTTCCCAAGGGATATCGTATTACTCAGTAACTTAGTTGTGGAGGTCAAAAAGGCAGTCGCTCCAATAAAAACAAAAGTCGTCCAGACCGTATTTCGGCCACGGCGGCAAATCGGAGACTAGCCTTCGGCGCGGGAGACGTTATAGTGCACAAGTGTGCGCGCAGACACAGGTGCACTCCCTTTTCCCTCACTCTCATAGTCCGATGGGAGTACTGCAATCCGACACGACTGGAGAAAAATCAGGCGCAGGATCAACGGCTTAACATGCTTCGGAGCACGGGGGTATCACACTGCCAACTTCCTGCTGTTGTAGCTGTTACAAAAATCCTAATGGAGAAACTCAATAACACTGCCCGACCCGGGGGCAGTAACGGGGCGGGGCTCCAATACGCTCCATGTAAAATACAGGTATTTAGCTGCATTTGCTTGGAATGGAAGCCCTTAAATAGTTGGGAAGAGGCTAGGCGGATGATGATGAGTTAGAACCATTAGATAATCATCTGTATCGAAGCTCCTAAACTTCCAATAACCACTTTAACAAAGACTGTAACAATATCTATATTTAGCAGACCATAAAAATCAGAAGTCAAGGTCTAACCGTCCGTTAATCAAGTCGTCACTAGTCACGTCAGTAACTGTTACGAGTTACATCAACCATTAACGATCAGTTAAATATGGAAACGGGGTAGATACCTAATAGCGATGCAAGCCCACGCGCAGCATCTTAACCCGTTTACCTCATTTCAGATGAGCCCTGTTTCCTAGATTGAAGTGCGAAAGGGGAATCTTAGATTTCGATGCGTGTACCGTATTGAATCCGTTATGCGCAAAGGCAGATACGGCAATAACCGTCCATGCTAATAAATAAATTATAACATGTTAATAAATTAGTTTTAGTACTGATATATGAAATTTACGGGCCAATTACAAATTAGAATGGGTTTTAAACGTGGTTTTTATATGACGAAGACGACCCATTTCTCAATTTGCAACCATTTGACCCTTAATCTAATGAAAAATCTAATTCCTACCTACCTCAGCTGTAAAGCTGTAGAGTATTATGAAAATAAAAATATCATTAGGTACCTCCATTCCATAGAGAGCAGTATTGGCCCAGTGGTAACTACCGCGATTTACTAGTTGTAGGTCATAGGTTCGAACCCAGACATGCGCTTTACTTTGTGTAAATTATTTCATCACCACTGCTCTCAAAACGGTGAAAGAATATATTGTGAGGTAACCGGTATGTCCTAGAACCAAAAATTCGAAGATATGTGACATCTATCAATCCGCACTGGGCCCACGTGGTGGATTACAGCCCACTCCCTCTCACCGAGAGGAGGTCTGTGTCCCAGCATTGGGAACATTATAGGCTGATTATATTATTCCATACAAAAATTCCTTGGCGCTAACAGATCAATTACATGCCCATTTTAACCTAACTCAATATTTAGTAGGTTACGAACTTTTGAACCTGGTCGAGGTTGAAAAGATCACATCATAAGAATTCAACTCAACGTCAAAAATAAGCAAACTTCCAAACAGCAGAATTTAAAAAAGTCCGCACATTAAAAGTATTTAATCAAAGTCAAAATAAAAATAAGGATTAAAAACATACATGGACCGTCGCCATTCGGATTATGTTTAATATTTTTTGTCATTCCACTGAGTGACACTTTACAAAAACTAACCATTAGATGACCTTAAATTTATAATAATTTTATTACTTATGATAATATTTCAACAGATTACTTATGACAAAAAATATTACACAAGCTTATGCAAGTTGTCTTATGCATAACACGTTTTTTTGGCATAGAGTGGTTTTTGTTTACAGCTAAATATATTCATTGACACTTTAATTCGTCATTCAACCATTTCGCGACTTTTTTATTCAACTTTTAACGCTAATTATTATGTTCCGCCCACTAATAAAATATTGGTACATATATGGTATCTGATAATTAAAAAAACCGGCCAAGTGCGAGTCGGACTCGAAAATGAAGGGTTCCATAGCACAAGACAAAAATCCCTGAAAAAAATACGTTTCTTAAAAGGAGACCCATTTAATTTTAAATTTTGTTATTTTTTGTTATAACTGCAATAGAAATACACACCTTGTGAAATTTCAACTGAGATACAGCCCGCTGACAAACGAACGGACGGACGGACAGCGGAGGCTTAGTAATAGGGTTCCGTTGGCAGCCTTCGGGAACGGAACCCTAAAAATACAATTATAACTACATTCCTATTCGAAATTGTAATCTTGTTCTAACGTCTTCAACTAAATGTAAGAAATAGGTTTTTTTTTGTATAGGTACTTCGAATTGCAGTAAAGGACAATGCCCATTTTGTTAGGAGTTTTGGGCCCCTATAAAACTTCACATGTCACGGTGGTTTTAACTTGGTTTTGTAGACCTAGAATTACCTTTTTATATTATGAAATCGATTTTCAACTTTTCACCCTAGTTTAAGAGAAATCTTATTTTTTCGGATGCTGAAATTGAGGTTAAGGGCGTATCGCTGTCATTCTAATTTTCTTAGATTGAGGATTAGATGTGGTATTTTATGCAAAAATACCACATCCATTAAATTATGAATCTTATAAGATTATCTTATCTGTAGTTGAAGACAGATTTGACAGTTAGATCTGTCTAAGTATGACCATGTTAAATATCTTGGTAATCGATTTACCAAATCGATTTGTTATAAATAATATTATTTACATAATTAAAAAGAAAATAATTATTATAAATGCTAATTAGGTATGTATGGGAGGTACTAACTATTAACCACAATAATATCTGTGGTACTAACTTTTGTTTTTTAAAGAGATTAATTAGGTATGAGGCGGAATATTTCTGACGGCAGTAAATACCACGAAACACAAAGATATTTTTTTTTTAGTTTATTTACTACTTTTGTTTTTTTTTATTTGAGCCCCGTCGTCTATTTCGCGCCTAATCAGTTAGATGAGAGTGTTAGCTAGATTACGACGGAAGAAAAGCTATTTTAGCCTATCTCCGGTCATTTTAGTCGGCGGATTAGTAAAATATCGATATTTTCAATCGATTACAATTATTTAATTGACATAGTCTGTCGTCTGGCAACATTTAGGTTAAGTTTTAATGGCGGAACTGATATAAATTCAATAAAACAAATATTAATTATGTTTTCCAATGCTAGGGTAAAAAAAATGTTGATAAATAAAACTTAAACATGTAAAAATACGACTTAATTTTTGAGAAGTAAATAGTCTTGACACGGCACCAAAACTAGGGGCCCATTGGTTGTCATTCTCCTTTTAATTTAAAAAGAAACTTTGTATTCTATTTTACATGTAATGCTTAACTGTCTTACTGCCAACAGCTGCAACATTCGCAACTGTTCGATCGCCTGCGCACACTTCAAATTGAATCGTTTTAAAAGGAAATAATAACGTCGTCCACGTAGTTTGATGTACCGGTGATTTGTATGCTTATTTGTCATATGTAAATAAAACAAAATGGCGGCGAATGCTAAACAATGTCCTTTATTCACATTGAAACAACTGTGATTGTATGCTAAAATATTAGGTTCGATGCTCGGATCATGGGATTGGTAATTATTTTTGTTTATGTTGTAAAGTACGTCAGGTACCTACAATGTTAAATTGAAACAATAACGTGTAATTATTTAAATAAGGTACTAACATAAATAATGTTTGCATACAATCCTTATGTACAATGCCCTCTAAAAGAGGGGGTGGAGTTCAGGGGATCCGACCGGAATAACTCAAAGTTAGTTGACATTTTTCCACTTCAGCTGTGATTTTAAATTCTAGTTTCAAATGTTTGAACTGTACACTATAAAGTTTTATTAACTAACTAGCTGCGCCCCGTGGTTTCACCCGCATAAGTGTCGATCCCGTGGGAATATCGGGATAAAAAGTAGCCTATATGTTAATCCAGGGGGTCAGCTACCTCTATACAAAATTTTATAAAATTTGGTCCAGCCGTTTAAGCGTGAAGAAGTAACAAACATATAAACACACACACTCATAAATTTTCGCCTTTATTAGTGTGATTCATCTACCTATGACTTCTTATAAAAAATAATCAGGTTAGCCCTTAGGATATTTTTGTTTTTTAATCAAAATGTGGCACATTGCATCATCTGCCTAGCCTTTTCCCAACTAAGTTAGGGTCGGCTTCCAGTCTAACCAGATGCAGCTGAATACCAGTATTTTACATAGAGCGACTGCTTATCCGACTTCCACAACCCAGTTACTGCGTAATACGATACCCCTTGGTAAGACTGGTTGTCAGACTTTCGGGCTTCTGACGATCCGTAACGACTGTCATAGATCCACGAATGACAGCAATGTAATGTGGCACATTACATCTGAAGTGGAAAAATGTCAACTAACTTTTTGAGGGCACTGTGTATCCTTTTGTTGTGTAAAAGGATTAAATTACCAAACTCATTTGTTGTTATTGTTAACAATAAAATCCCTTTGTTGTGTAAAAGAATTAAATTACCAAACTCATTTGTTGTTATTGTCAACAATAAAATTCTAACATTTTTATTGTTGTTATTCATCTTAAAACCTCATGTTATCTTATGACACACTAACTTCACACCGCCACTTATCCAAAATATTACCCAATTTGTTAACTTCGCACATAGTCGCCAAAACGGCCAAATAAAGGCAAACTTAATCACATTATCCTCAACATTTATTTCTCGAGCCAAAAACACAAAAATGTAATTTCATTTGAACTCGCACATGCGTTATAAAGGACATCTCATAATTTTGTTTCTCGTTTTTAAAAAAGCGTGTTTAAAACAAAAGCGCTTATAAAAAAGCGCGTTTTAAAAATAGCACTTGTTTCCATCGCTGGTCGTTTGTAATTAAAAGTATTAAAGGCAACTTATGGTGTGCTGATTAAAGATTGCTATAATACAAGTGTTCGTGAAATATAGCGAGGCTGTTCGGAAATAAATATGCTGCTGCAAAAGACACTGATTGGGGGCAGGAAATTGTGATACGAAGTTCTTGAAGTACCTGAAAGCTTGGATTAAGTTGTACGTTGGCTTTAAGTTGTATAGACGCTTTAATTTAGCTAGAGGCAGGAAAGAAGATATAAATAAGTAAGGAAATAAAAAAGGTGTCACTTATTTAGTGTTATGTGTTGCACTGTTAAGTAGTCTGTGTTGAATTATTTACACACCATCGTTGATAGTGTGACTTCTTAGATTATCACAGTTATATTTAAAATAAAAGTACCAATGTGCGCAACTGATGCAGTATAAAACTAATAGGAGTAAACACTAACGATGGATTAAGTAAACGGAGACAAGCGTACAATTTTACTAATTATTATATAAATATTAAACTTTACTAAGTGTTTCAGTTGCGTTCAATTGACGCTCATAACAAAATTAAACATTGCCAGGAAATCAACTTATTTTATAAATTACTAGCTGCACTCCGCAGTTTCACCCGCATAAGTCTCGACCCCAAAGAAATATCGGAATAAAAATCCAGGTCACGGTCTACCCTTGTGCCATTTCATCTAAATCCATTCAGCCGTTCTAGCGTGAAAGCATAACAAACAAACATACAAAAAATCAAATCTTTTCTCGTTATAATATTAGTTTAGATAGCATAACCTAACAAAACTTACGTCTATAATTCCCGATGGGTTAGGTAGATTACCTTCGCCCTCATTTTGCCATTTATATTTAAGTCCCATGTAATAGGGCGCAAGCCTATTGCCATTAACTGTGCATAAGCCCAGACTGAGAAATTCCTTATGGAAAAACCCAATAACACCTGACCTGGGAAACGAACCCAGGATCTCTTGCTCAACTATAGCGCTTGCGACCACTCGTCCAACGAAGCAGTAAATTATAGCTAATAGAATAAAAAAAACCTGTTTAATATTATTTAGTACACCGGACAATATCCTTTACAACATCTAGATATTTTTTTTGTGTAGAAAACTTCATAAGAACATTATCAATATTCGCTATCGCTTATGATTCGCACGCGATCGGCGAGCGAATGATCGCTCTTTGAAAAAGTGATAAACGTCCAATCCACGCGTTATCTGATTTTACTAATTTCAAATAATTACAGGCGTAAATGCCGCATTACTGTGTAATAAGCTCCCGATCCGCTTAATTAAAAAACTTAATGGAACTGATAACTCTATTTTAGTGTCTTCGCACAATGTGTATGAGAAAATAATTATGAGAATAATTTAGACAAGATTCTTCGTTACGGTGAATTAATGACAGGCAATTATTTTAGTATGAAAGGCAGAAATATATTTATTTTATTACAATTGAGTCATATTTTTATGCAAAGGCAGAGAGAGACTATAAATGATGCGGAATGCAATTACTTTTAATAAAGTTGACAATCGAGTGTTTTATTGTACAATTAATGTTATCAGCCTGTAACGTTCCCACTGCTGGTACACAGGCCTTCTCTCTGTGAGAGTGAGTGGGCCGTAATCCACCACGCGGGGATCAGTTGTTAGATGTCACATGTGTTAGAATTTTTGGTTCTAGGACATTTTCCTCACAAAGTTTTCCTTCACCGTTTCGAGAGCTGTTGTGGTGAAATGATTAATTACACAAAGTAAAACGCCTGCATGCGTTCGAATCCACGACCTACAACTTGTAAGTCGGGGCAGCCACCACTGCGCCAATTTATAATTATTAAGCGTTGATAACACTTGTCTTAAAATAAGGTTAAATTCACAAAAGCAAGTCACTCTTAAAAATAACAGTAAACCTAGACAGTAACAAAATTAATATATCATTTACACTTGACCAGCTTTAAAAAAAAAACAAAAGGAGTCTGCATGAATTTTTAAAAGCGTGCTAAATAAAAAAGCGCTCAAAATAGCGGTGTGCGTTCAAAACGGAGTGTCATCGATCAAAATCATCTGCATGTGTTTGACCTTGTGTTAGTATTAATACTAAATAGTTTTTGTTACAAAAGAAGTGTTACAAAAACTCTATACAATAAACAACACAATGAGAAAATTCCGTTTGAATGTTAAGGCGACGCGCATGCGTTGTAAGGTGAATTTATGAAAGAGGTTCGTCAACATTACATTTACTTTTTTTGTTGCAATGAATTGTTTTTTTTTTACTAGTTTTTTTATGCGTGTCTACTTTATAGATCATTATGTTAATGTTAAACATCTTAAATTTTATTACGGTAGGTTGCCATTTAAAAAATAATAAACCCTCGAGTGAACAACTTTTTGTCGAACCTTTTTAGGACATGCGATCATGTACTTCCACTTTCCTTTGTAATGAAATAATTATCATGAAAAATCAAATATGTTTTTTGGTGTAAATGTATAATTAAATGCATGTAATTCCTCATTGTTAAACACGCTATAAGGATTTTTTTTTGTTAGAAGGACTGTACGTCCTATACTGTTCCTCTAATAAAAAAAAAATATATCTTGCCTCTGCTCCAGGATCTCTTTTCCGGCGCCACCTCGAACCAGCCCTCGCGGTACGCCTTCAAGTCATCTCGCCATCTCTTTCTGGGTCTTCAGGCACTTTATGCATTATTCTTCAAAAATGCTTTACTCATTTCGGTGTCATACTACTCCTTAACAAACAGCTGTGCCTTGTCCAAAGCCTTATGAATCCACGATCGAGCTGATAAAAACACCATTAAATTAATATTACAAATTTTTTACTGACCCGCAGTGGTTTTATATTGATGAAACAGCATATAGGTAGTGCTAAAATAAAGTATTAAATGATATCATTTAGCCGTTCATATTAGCCGTAGAACCGTTGACCGTTGGGGTAGACTTGTTCTTGAATGGAGACCGCAAATCGGTAAACGTAAGGTAGGACGCCCTCAGGCTAGGTGGAGCGACGATCTTCACAGGGCGGCTGTTAGCAGCTGGATAAGAGTTGCAATTGGAGAGGCCTATGTCCAACAGTGGACTGCAGTAGGCTGATGATGATGCGATTAAAATTGGGAAAAATTCAGCTTCGCCATGTTTTTTTAACGTTATTGGGTAGCAAAAAGCAAGCTACACATCTGATGGTTATGGGACACTGCTTCCTATGGCCACAGCAATGCGCAAGTGCGTTGCCATTCCCAAGAAAAAGCTAAAATTACTCAAATTATTATGTCAGTCCCAATATTTTTATTGCTTAGTTATTGTTAAAACTTCTTTTTTTATTCACAAATTGTTTGTTACAGAGAAAAACAAACCATTTTACTGCTTTATAAAAGCTTTCAGTAATATAACCTTGACAGTCAGTTCAATTACATTTTATTAAGCCAGTCGTAACTTAAAATTCTCAAGACAGTTAAAAAAAAAAATTGAGACATGCAAAATTTTTACTGATAATAAAATTGTGACATAATCAATTTTTATTCGTAGGCATTTAATTTACCTAAACCTCTACCATTTTATGCAAATATCTGTTCTTGTCGCCCATAAACTGCAATTGCCGATAAAACTTCCTTTTCCAAATTTATTGCTCCACAAAAAACTTGCGCAAATTGATTATAATTTATTATCTCTTTAAAAATTAATGTCTGCTGTATAAACATTAGTAAATTAAACTGGTTTCAGTCTTGTTTTACGACCTAGGATTTACTTTGAGCATTAAATTATGGAGAACTAGCTGTGATTTGTGACTTTGCCTGGTTCCCAAGATTTTTTATTTTCGTGATAAAAACAGGCGACCTACATCAGGTACATGTAGCACAGTTTACATCGATTGTAAATCTGTGTCTATGGGTTCGCATTTTGAACGTGGTTCACAGTGGTTCAGGCAACAGTGGTTCAAACTCCTTTTTTTATAACTGAACAGACAGCTGTGCTGCTGGGGAGTTTGTTGCGCCACTTCTTATTCCCAGCGAAAGCACTAGGAAGTGACGAAGGGGACTGTCTTATGTAATTTTAACATTCGAAAAGTGCAAATTCTCAGCCTAATTTGAATAAATGACGTTTGATTTTTTGTAGTTCAGGTTATGCTGGGGAAAAAAAATTTAAATCCTAGTTTAAATAAAAATATATATTTTTTTCAAACCACGGGTCAGTCAGACAGATTAACAGTAGTCTCCCCGTTCATAGTATTTTGTACGAGTAGTCCTTACTTAATCTATAAACTGCGTAGGTACAATCAATTTGCAAGTTTGATTAGCACTCTTTGATTTTAATGACCTGAATAAGAAAACATCAATAAATCATTCTGCCTCCGGCTTTCTCAGTGTGTCTATTTGAAAGTTTCACAACTCGTATTTAAAATGATCGATCATTTATTGATTTAAATCGTGGTATATCTGTACCTATTATAGGTACTGATTCTGTACTGACTAATAGAAAGGTATTTCTTCTACAGAAAGGTAAGTATTTGTCCCGCATAAAACTGGGCATTTTGGTTTCTTATATCTCTGGCAACTTATTAGCTAAGTATCCTTGAAACCAAACCGATGGATCAATGTAATCCGCACATCAGCTTTGTCCTTGAGATGGCCTAGCGTAGTACGGAGTTTCAAAATAATAAGGGGCCAGCAGCTCTAATCCCGGTAGAACCGATGACCGTTGTACACGTGTTCTTGAATGCAGACCGCGAATCGGCAAACGTCAAGGCGTCAAGCAGCCTGCTGTGTTTCGTCAATGCGTGGGAGTTCCAGTGCCTTAGACATCTTCGACTCGTTCCATCATAGACCTCATCCATCGCTTTCCATCAGGTGTGGTCGAGGTCAAGGGCGGGCTCATTCAATGGAGAGCAATCCAGCAGTGTGCTGTAGGCTGATAATGATGATGAGCCCAGCTGATGCTGGTTTTGTTGCCTCTGATGTGCAGCCTACCGTACTAAAAACCACAGTCCTGATTGAGATACTAACAGATTGGTAGAACACCTTACCCCTCAGATTGTTCTAATCTGTATTATAATCCATACTTTTTACTATTATAAATGCAAAAGTGTCTGTTTGCTACCTCTTCAAGCTTAAACCGCTGAACCGATTCAGATGAAATTTGTTATAGGCATAGTTTGAGTCCCGGGAAAGGACATACGACAGTTTTTATTTCTCGCTCTCGCTCTTTATGAAATGGGACTTACACCTAACTGGCGTTTGGGTCTAGGAACTATAGGTACTCCTCTGCCTAACCTGTCGCGGTTTACTGGCGTGATGTTATGTTATGTAAAGTAAATATGAACATTTTATTACATGGAAGAAATATCTTCAACGAAATTAAAAAATCTGCGAAAGCAATCTAATCATACTATCATAATCTACTTACTATCTTTATTCTTAATCCAGAAGCAAGCACACAAATTCCAAGGCAAACACTAAAAATGTATGATTAAATACGAGTCTCTAACCCTATCCTATAATCCTAAAGCACAATATGCGATGAAGATACAATTTTTTGTTCCCCCGTCCATGTCAAGGATACAGGGTGTAATTTTCTTAATTCCTATAATCTTGTTGGATGGGAGCTGAGCTGGGCAAGTCGGGAACTCGGGATGTTGTGTGTTGCAGGATTCTCTTCGACTTTGTTAATGTAATTAAAATTGTAGTAGTTTCTGATTGGCTTTGTTATGGTAATGGATTGAGATGGATTTATTCTATACATACATAAACATACATACATACAATAAAAAAAAAATTGAAGTTTTTGTTTGTAATGTCAAAATAACAACACTAATCTTCGAAAAGGCTGGGCCGATTTTAATGAAATTTGGTATGGAGATACTTTGAACCCTGGGGAAGGACATAGGTTACTTTTTGTTGATATACTACGCGGGCGAAGCTGAGGTCGGAAGCTAGTATAAAATAAAAAGAAAAGCGGGTGAATTGTCATCCTTTATTTATGCGCCTTTTAATTAAAGTGAAACTATTTCGTTAAATCGTAACATATTGGTATTATAAAAAAAAAAAATCTGCTATGTTTTTTTTACGAAAATATAAAACTACGAGATAAAGATATTTTACAAATGGCAAACAATAAAGCAACATTCCACTCATAAGTAGTTTTACATCCCACACGATTTTCTACGGCCATTTTCAGAAACAGATCTTGCTGAGGATAATCTCGGAGATTTTCCCACGTCAACGTAGGTAATAACATTGATATATTCAAAGAATGCCTCTTAACGGCGATAAAGAAACACGGGTCAACTGATATTGTCTTCAGGAACCATTTAAACTTGCGGTACTTCGCTATTTTCTGACATGTAGGTGATGTGGAGTAGGGATCAGGAAAATATATCGATATGCAACCGTCGCTATTCTTATAGGTACCTTACGAAACGTTGTTGTCAAAAACTTTTTGACCAGGCTAACATAGCTGCCTACTTCATTCGATACTTGAGCAGTGGTGGTCTAATGGTAACGGCCCCGACTTGCGAGTTGTAGGTCGTGGGTTTGAACTTATCATTGCACCACTGCTCTCAAAACGGTAAAGGAAAACATAGTGAGGAAACCGGCGTGTCTCTTAGAACCAAATATTCGGAGAAATGTGACATCTAACAAACCGCACTGGACCTGCGTCGTAGATTACAGCCCACTCCCTCTCGAAGAGATGACGCCTGTGTCTCAGCAGTGGGAACATTTTATGCTGATTATGCTATTCGATACTTCAAGCTTTTACTCGTTTTCGCAGGATCTTCAAATGCTGTTTAAAATCTATATTGATCTTTTTAACTGAAAGTTTGATCATCATAACAATAAAATTGAAGAATTTATTTTCAAAATAAGAAAATACTCGTTACCAAAATATCGATTGTTTTAATTACGGCACTTGAACTTATATCGATACTTTTGTTCCGACACTAGCCTGTAGGTACGGTTAGCAAAAGAGTTCATTAATAAACGGTCATAGTGGAGCGTCGAGTAATGGACAGGGCTCTGTCGTGCGTACATTGCTGAGGAAATTAATTAGATACGGTGCGCGGAAGGGCGGAGTACGGTTGGAGGAAAAGGCTTTTGAATTTTGTAGTGTTCAGGTTCCAGTACGGTCGGAAACAGTGTTTCTAGCTACTGCTAAATTGAAAACATTGTCGTGAAAGAAAAGGTTGGTGTCTAGTAAAACTTTTGGCTTTTCCAAAATACGTGAAAAGGAAAATGTTTATATACAGCGTAAACCTAAATTAGCTAGCGGTTTTGGTCGTATCTATTTTGACAACTCAATTTTTTTTTTAATCTTGTGCGTGTTATCTGTTACTATTTGAAACATTTTTCGTAAAATAATTATTAAAAAAGAAACAATGTTTCTGCTGATCGTACCCGGTAGAAGCGGCACAGATAAGTGTAAAGTTATTATTAAGTAACCTGGACTTGGATTGAAAGGACCTAGGTCTCTACAGGTCCTAGGTAGTCTAGATGTCTATGTAAAGAACATCTACCATCTTTCAGTAAAATTAAAACTAAGTTTTCTACCGTTCGCGTTCTGTCTTCCATTTTGTACACCGTTTAAATATGATAGATTTTTTTCAAGTTGGATTAAAAAGCTTATGTACAGAGGCCAGCACATCAAGCTACCCCAATCTGGCAAATTTTCCCAATTGAATATGAACCTTAGTCCTTTGTTATAAAGTTGAAAATCTTTGAAATAAATTTGACAGATTGGGGTAGCTTGATGTGCTGGCCTCTGTACCTCTACATAAGCTTCTTTTTCTTCTCCAGATGTTTTAATGTCCTTTTTTATTTTTTATTAACCGTTAATGTCCTACTGTTACTGTTTTTTTTTTTTTGTTTTTGTGTATAGTGTGTGCCTTACTTAAACGGCGTGATAATTGCGTAAAATGAGTTTTATTTTGACAGGTCAACAACATGAATACGCTTGCCGCGGTTGGTCCGTGGAGGGGTGACCATCTTTACATACCAAGATCCTCCGTGCCTCGGAAAGCTCGTTGAGCCGTTGGTCTCGGCTGTCATTTGTAGATCTTTGACAGTCGTTACGGGTCGTCAGAATTCCGAAAGTTTGACAACCAGTCTTACCAATGGATATTGTATTACCCAGTAACTGGGTTGTGGAGGTCAGATAGGCTTTCGCGCGATGTAAAATACTGGTATTCAGCTGCATCCGGTTAGACTGGAAGCTGACCCCAACATGTTGGGCCAGGCAGATGATGACTGATTATAAATAGGTACAATTAGGGATTTAGCACTTAGCACTACTAGTATAATTATCTAGGTGATGAAAATACAGTTTCACGTTCATTTTAATAGCAAATAATTAATAGTTTAATGGTCCTCGTTTTATTTGGATTTTATAGCAAGTCTATTAACTGAGTTTGCCGTGTTTTCTCATATACAGGTTGAAATTGAATACATGCGACAAATTGAAATGGGAGATTGTACTCATCATTATGAACAACTTTTACTATGGGACCAAACTTGAAATCGCAAAAAAAAAAAACAGCTGTTCCCTGCATTTTGACGAGTTATGCGTACATAACTGTAGGAAACAGCTGATTCTGTTTTCGCGATTTCAGGTTTGGTCCCATAGTAAAAGTTGTTCATAATGATGAGTACAATCTCCCATTTCGAATTGTCGCATGTTTTCAATTTCACCCTGTATATGTACAGACGCCAGCACAACAAGCTACTACAATCTGTCAAATTTCTTTAATACATTTTCAACTTTATAGCTAAAACATAAGGTTCAAAGTTGATTGGGAAAATTTTACAGTTTCGGGTAGCTTGATGTGCTGGCGTCTGTACTGGTTCTCTCAATAGGGTTAATCTTACAAGAAACCAATTTTACCTTCTCTTAACAAAACACTAGGCCAGTATTCCTCGAGGGGGTAAGCAGAGGTGTACAGTCAGCAACAAAGGTCGATTAACACTTCAGTTTTCTAAATGTTAAGTATTGCGCAAGACATTTAATTAAAATCGGAACAGAAGTAAAATTTAAACAATGTTAACTCTTAGGTATTTTAAGTAATGCTAAAAAGGACATTATCATATCACTTTGTATCAATTTACATTATATGTAAAAGAAGCTGTGTTGATCGACCTTTGTTGCTGACCGTACCTATGGCACATCCACATTTAGCCAGTTATGTAATAGGGTGCGAGTCTATTGCAATCAATCGCGCACAAATCCAGACTAGGCTGCTACTGAAAAGTTTCAGACAGAAAAACTCTTTGCCCGACGAAAGATTGATCGACCCGGAAATCGATACCAGGACCTCATGCTTAGCGACTACTCATCCAACGAGGCAGTACCTTCTGTTACGTATTGCGCGAATATTTTTTGTGCCAGGGTTTTTATTTAGATCAAAAAGGGATAAAAGGCATCTTATTAGGCGATATTCCCACAGGGTTGACACATATGCGGGTGAAACCGCGGGGCGATGCTAGTATTTTCTTAAAAAGGTGAATAACATCATCATACTGTACTTACATGTAATAGTCCCGTTATTTTTTATTAAAAGCCCAAGTCTTATTCCTTATTATAAAACAAAGGTCATTTAAAAATAATCGCGAAAGGAGCCAAAGTGCCGACGTAGAGTCGCTTAAGAAAATTGCGGTCGCTTCGATTCGACACGAAAACTTCATCAACACGTGCGTGCGCGCAGCTTTCAAGATGGCGTCTGAGGAACGGCGCAGACTATCTTTCCTTATAAATTATGCCATAAAATAAAGGTATTATAAATATTATTAAACAAAATTCATAATCTGTCCTAATATTTGGAGAAGACACGTCTATTCGTTTTAAAATTAATTTTAAAAATACGTTCTACTGAAAATTGGGTTTTAAAGATTTTTAACTTGTTTGTTGAATATTTTTATTTTTTATTAATATTCATATTTATTTCTCATACTATAATTATATCTAAATAGTATGAGAAATGAATGAATGTGTGGGCTAACTTTATTTTACATGTTAATTAAATTGTACAGTAAAATATTCCCCACCATACCAGGATAAGTATCTATTAATTATAAAACTCATAAAATAGATAATACGTAATGTAGGAGATACCCATTTCGCTAAACGAATATATGTATACTAACTTTAGCCCGCGGCTTCGCCCGGCTGGAGGTCGGAAATTATCCAACGGGAACAAACTACCGATATAAAAAGTATCGTATGTTCTAATCCAGGTCATGGACTACGCATGTGCCAAATCCGTTCAGCCTTGTACTTAAACTTAGAGCGGGTGAAGGGAGAGTATTGTTACTACTGAGTCCGGTTGATAGTACAGACGCCAGGACATCAAGCTACCCGAAACTGTAAAATTTTCGCAATCAACTTTGAAACGTTATGCTCAAGTAATAAAGTTGAAAATATATTAAAGAAATTTGACACACTGTATAGTAGCTTGATGTGCTGGCGGCTGTAACTATATACTAATATTGCTAAGTTTAATAGCTGTCTCTGTGTTTAATTGATTATTATTACAACTTATTATCATTTCGATGACACCTTAGATTACGCCCAAACTGAAGATCTTTTCACTACCATATCCTAGTTTTAGTGTTCCCAGATTGGCGCACGCAACCTCATACACACACCCCACTTCCACATACCCATACGCACACTCTCATTCCCACTTACACCCTACACTCTCATACATCCTTTGCATGTTTCTTAGATAAAAAAATAAATAAAATCTTATTTGCAATATTTTTATTAATAAACTAAATTAAATAATTTTTTTTTTTTTTTTTTTAATAAATGAAATTATTATGAATGAATTAATGCTCTTGTGATTTCAAACAAACGTCTTCAGTACAATAATTGTAATATATAAATTGTTAAGGGGGCCTGGTGACCTGACTTACAGGTTTTGTTTAAACTTAGTTTAGGCACCAGTCTTCCACAAATTAAGTACAAAATTGTACCTGTAGACTAATTTAATTTTAAGCTGTAATTTGTGGCAAGAAAATAAAATCTATCTATCTATCTACCTGTTAGAAGCACTAAAATGGAAGAAACCTTTTAGTACTCAAGCGAATTCTGTGTGTAAATGTCTGCTGGTCTCTAAATGTTTATTAATGATATAATGTTTCTTTGTTTACAGGTAAGCACACTATGTTGAAAAGCGATGGAAGCGTCAAATGATTGCGGATTAGGTAAGTGAAATGGTTTGACTGTGTTTACGCACGCGCCACATCAAGCTATATTATAATTCCAGTTCTAGCTGACCTCGCATTGTATAGGTTTTTCGTACAATCAGAAGTCAGCTTACACTGGTTGTGTGTAGCTTGATGTATGATCTGCGTACGTCATGTGTGATGCCATCTGTTTACTTATTGTAGCCCAAGAACATCAAATAAAGTTGAATTAATTTTTGAATCGAATACTTAATAATTTTCCATGTAAAGTTTAGCTGATATGTTCATGTTAATATTAAGAACACATCATATTTAGGGTAAGTAAAGTTTCACAAAAAAATAATTTATCATTAATTGGCTACTGTATTCTCAATGACTTTCTACATCTTCGTGGCCTCTCACAAGTTCGCAACCTATTTTATCAGCAGATATGATTAGAGTATAGGAATAAACCGGTAGAATGACAGATAAAGAAGACGTTTCAAATATTTAGTGCTAATAAAAGAGGAGTAGGCAGAGATCAAACCAACCGATTGGACGACCGAACTGTATTGGCTGGCTTTTATTATAGTTGATAAGTCTACGACTATGTTAACCTCTTTCTAGGTAACTATTAGGCTACGTACGGTACTTCATTGTTAGAAGTAAGATTAGGTTCTAGTCTTGATGTAAAATACATAATCTGCATTCGCAATTTATTTGTCAATAATGTAAACAAATATGAGTTTATGGATAAATAACTTTAAATCCTACACAATAAAGTTCAGTTTACGATAAAACTTCAAACTATGTATAACTCTTTCAATAGTGCTAGTCACTCTAAAATCAACTTAATTGCCATTAAAATAAAGTTGATATTTGTTTAACTTAAACTCAAAGCATTTATTTCAATTAAACCATTTACAGGCACTTTTGAATTGTCAAGAAGTCGGTCAGTCAGAAAATATGAAGCTAGTTGCCCATTCCAAAGCGTAGGTACCTATGGAGAAGAACGGGCAAGAAACTCCATGGACACTCTTTTAAATTATATTTTTACAAAAATATTAGTTACATCATTAGTGTTGAATTTATAATTATATGTGAGAACGATGTAATAAAATAAAAAAGACGTACGTGTTAAGAGCGTCCAGAGCACAGCAAATAGTACTTAACAAAACAACAATCCAAAAAAAAAAAATAATAAGCCGTGGCAGCCAATTGATGACCAGCCCCAACTGACGGCGCCCGTTCACGAACATGACGCATAGATCAGCACCATTCAGCTCAACCATTTTGAAGGGAGCTAAATGATCCAACACACGCCACCGTCCACCGGCCACCGGCCACCGTCCACCGTAACTTGAATAGACATTACATAAAATCACCTACGATCCTTACATACTTCTTTTGCATCGTTCATGTTGTCATAAAATGTTGGATCATATTTATTATTATGCATACGATTTGGGGAAATGGTGAGCAGAATTGTTCTCAACGAAGAACCGAAGAATATAATAATGAAAATAAAGCTAAGAGAGATATTAACAATGAATATCTAGACTTCCATTAAGAATCTCAGATAATTATCAAGTTTTTTTTAACAATGTCATAAAAGACAAAGTTTAAATTCCATTGCAGCCAATTTGGGATACAAATTATCACACAAATATCTTTGACTACTTATAGTTAAGGTTGACATTTATTTAAATGTCAAATTGCCCAAGATTCTGAATTCAAGTAAAACTCTGCCTATAGTCGTCAATATTTTTAAACAGTATCATCTCTAAGCTTTCCCATGTAAAAACATAGATCTCTCAAAGACCATATACGAACATATCAAACATCCTAAATACACTTTATCACTTCACCGAGACAAAAGCCGTCCAATCAGCTAACTATCCTCGAAATCACCATACTAGAAAGCATGGTCAGTCAGGAGCTGTCGTTGAGCTAAGATAATCCCCAAACGGACATTACTCATAAATATCTGCCCACAGGATACAACCACCTTTTAAAGCTAAGCTGGTATAACCGATGAAGGCTTTCGTCGAAAGGTTGTTGGAGGAAGAAGGCTGTATGTGTCTTGTGTGAGTCTATTGTGTTACTGTTTTAAAAAAAAACTTTGATGGTTCAAAATCTTAATGACTGTCTTTGGATATTAATTTGATTTTAATTAAATTGTAGGTACGGGTCTGTTGCTAAATTATTATTATAATAACGATTGAGAAATATGCTATCAACCTTAGAGCAACATGCGTTGCTTTGAGCAAATATTTCGTTGTTTTACCTTTGACAGCTGCAACCCAACAGCAACCTTATCGTCATGAGGTTAAAGAGCATTGTGGTATTGACAGTGATGTAAAATCAGAGGTTAATAACTTTGAATGGACTATTTAAATATAATCATTGTCAAAAATATAAAACACAGGCATGTTACAATTTTCTTTTACATAACACATATAATAGATTTAAAATAGAACTATGAAAAACATATTTAATTATAATTTTTTATAAACACTTACTTGAATTTCCAGACCAAACTACAGTAAGTTCCCTTACGCCCTTTCGCTTCTGAAGTCCTCCAAATA
Source organism: Gortyna flavago (assembly GCA_963669345.1). NCBI lineage: Eukaryota > Metazoa > Arthropoda > Insecta > Lepidoptera > Noctuidae > Gortyna > Gortyna flavago. The sequence goes on from OY770129.1 coordinate 18,111,669, forward strand.
AATATGTATATCGGAGCCATAAGGAAAGCCCGCGACAGTGACGATAATAGTGCGATTTCAGTTTATATTGTTAGTCTGCTGTCGCTTCCCTGACCTTTGGCTCGCGAATCCGACAGTATAATAACTAGGAGTAATATCGGTTAGGCTGGTCGCAAGCTCTCAGTTAGTATTGACAGGTTTACTTGAGTAAGGCTTGAAGTTATGGGTTGAGTGTTACGGTATTTTGTTTTAACAGTCCGTTGTGATGAACCAATTTTGAACTTAATTGGATTGAGTCACAGGAATGTTTTTAACTTTGAAAAGATAGGTTATATATTTATGCATTTGACAGGTGGCTTTTCTCTAAGTTGACATAAGTTGCACGGTATTGAGAATATGTAATATCCACTAAAGCCATGGTTTCCTAGAAGTGCGTTTCCGTCATATTTGTAGCTGACATCATGAAAATCTGCCATTTTCACCAGCATTTGACATTAAGGTGTCAAAGAACGCTCTGCATTGCTGAAACTACGGCCGCATGTTGCGGTCACCGCTGTTCTAGGAAACTGTAGCTTTAGGATTAATTTAATCTGTATGAATATTACAAAAATTAAATTATGTAAAAATAACGCAGGTATCAGACACAACTATTCAAACACATATTAATAATATAAATTGTCAATCTCACATAATGTGTAATGAAAAACGGTCGGACACTATCAGTCGTCGGCTCACTCGTCACGCCACAGCGTAGAGGAATATGCAAATGTGCAGCTTATCAAGCCCCCTGCCTAGACCGACTTTATGACAGACACGCTCGCTGTCGACTTTACGATGCATACGCAAAACAAATAGCGGGCCGTGATTCATCTGCGAAGTTTATGTTATTGCTAGGCTGTGGGCTGGTGCGGTATATGGTGAGTGTATGACAATAAGTGGTGGTTTATTTTAATTTTGTTGACGTTAGGACGTATTCCTTCACGAAGAGAGCGATTTACGGAGTATCGATTCCAAATATCGCAGAAATCTTATATTTAACTAGCTGACCCGGCCACGCGTTGCTGTGGCTAACGTTTTTGTCATTTTTTTTTTCTATTCTATCTTTCAAGTTGGATCAAACTGCACACGCTGTACAAATTTTATTAAAATCGGTTTAGTAGTTCAGGAGTCCATCGCGGACAAACATCGTGACACGTAATTTATATATATTAAGAAGATGATTCATTGGATACGGGTTGTAGAGGTGAGATAGGCACTAAACGCGCTCCATATAAAATACCAGTATTTGGTTATTAGTCTGGAAGCCGAATCCATCATAGTTGGGAAAATGCTAGGCAGTTGATGACGGTGAAATGTAGGTTAAACTCCTTTCTTTTCTATAAGGACGAAGGGTTAGGGTAGCCTGGAAATTAAAATATTCTTACGTTTTTTGCAATTTGCAGGTCAGGTTGTATGTTGAACAAAATATGATTCGCGACCGTAACAAAGTGTGTATATTTATAGAATTATACCTAATCATTAAAATCATTGTACATCCCTCTAACTCAAATAATCCTATTGAACGAATGTGATATGAAAATTGGAAATTTTTATTTTGCCGGTAACCCATACGCTTCCCCCTTAAGTAGTGTTTGTCATGTTCTCTTAATTCCTCTAGTGGAACTTTATGATGAATATGCATGTAAACAAAAGGAGGTAGGACTGAACTTATGACCTCTTTAACGTCAGTCACCGCCTTATTATCATCGCTTTGGACTATTGTTTTGTTGTTTAGAACTTTCCGTTTGTTTGAAATGCTGTCATGCTAACGTCATATCCATTTTTTTTTTTATAAATTCATGTTTTTCTACAAAAAGTTCGGCGGAGATGTGCCTGTAGTACACCCAATATTAATAAGAAATAATTAATACCTCTTGTCATCAAAGACGCACATTTTACTTCAACAAGCCACAATCGCGAATCTTAAACTCACGCGCAGCCTTACGTCGCTAGATGTTCACGCAGCACGCTGAGCGCAAACCCATTACACATATTTCTGTTACCCAACTGCGCTTGACCAAACAAACCGTTAGCCATTACAGTGTTAGGTACAGACATTCTTCCTGCTGAAGTTTGAGTCTAAATTTCTCCGCAAAAGCCACAAATCAGGAGTTGATGTCAAAATTTTACCGCGTTGTGAATTTGTTGGACACAGTATACTTGTAACAGCTGAACAATCTTAAAACGGTAAGAAAATTAGAATTTATGGCTTTGTGAGTAAAAATGAGCTCATTCGCTTTGATACTTTATTTTCACAGCATGTTTTGTTTCTTCATTACATATGCTGCCATATACTGGTCCTAGCGTGATTTAAATAGTCTTTAAATAACTTTCCTCAATTAAGCTATAAAATGCAAAAACAATACAATATGCAATATTTTTTCAAATCCGACTGGAATTTCCAGAGCTGACGCATTGAAACAAACTAACAAATAAACTCGTCAGATTTATTCTTAATATAGTTTCCCCAAAAAGCTATCGCATTTTGACAAAAACCGTCATATATTTAAAATTAAGGCTTAGATTAGGACCTATATATATATAATTTGTAATATAAGTCGCGTGTACCCTAGGTCAGTCAGAGCGCCGCACACAGTTAGTTACCGCCTTACAGTTTCGCGAATATTTTTCATCTCAGCACTAGATATTCTCATAAACTTCGAGCCGATATGATTTAAGAATGTCCTTCTTACATCATATTGGCTAACACAGCAGCGTCACACTTCCTGAGCATGTAACAAATAACTAATGTCCCATGTCCCTCGTCTGTTTGAAATTAAATGACCCTTGTAATGGTGACAGGTATGCAAAAAATATTGCGTTGTCTTTGAAGTCAGGGTTATATTAATAGTGGTGGATATTGTTATCAATCTTTTATTTATTAGTCAGATGTATATTAGGCAATATTGTCGATCGTAAGCCCCGTACACATGGTGATGATCTGTATGATATTTTAAAATATCATTTTGGGATCAGATAGCAGTTTCAGATGTCATTTGTTTTTAATCTGTCAAACGATCTTCTACTAGCAGCCATTTGCATGTAAGCGCTCACCTGTTTTTCAAGATTATATTTATTGTTTGCATGTATTTTTCTTATGAACAATCGCTGGTTCATACCACATTAGCGGGATGCTCACGTGTGATCCGAACATTTTATCGTAAAATATCGTACCTACAAGACAGCGTCGTGTAAACCGGACCTAAGAATAGTGAAAACAGACGGTAACAAACCCTGCTTTTACATTGACAATATTTTTGCTTATCATACCTATTTTTTTTCCGTCGTTTAGGTACAATATTTTTTAAAGAGGCTATGTGGAGCAAAGATCTTCGCAGGGTGACTGGTTGCACCTACATGAGAATAGAGGGGTGCACTTGGAGACCCCGTTGCCCAGTTACGAACTGTTATATTGTGATGATCAGAACGGACTGATAGTTAAAGTTCTGCCGTAGATCCCTGATGTTAAACTCATAGCCATAGACTTATAAAAAAGATGGACTCCGCGCCACGCATATCGAAAGTGAAGCAAAGTAAGTACCGGACCGCTTGTACAAACACGCCTCACGCTCACATTTACAGCATAGTATGCTGACCGGCCGCTTTTACGTGACACGACAGCGTCAATCGTCAATCACGCACACATAGATCGGTACAGTGCTTCACTTTCGATATGCGTGGCGCGGAGTCCATCTTTTTTATAAGTCTATGCTCATCGCATAGTTATGTTTTCTCAGTCACCTTTAACGAAGACATTGAAAAAGGTAATTTTTATTTCAAATCCATCAAATAATTATTATGATACTTACACAAGCCTATTATACGTGAAGCCTCATAAATACATACATCTGCTTACTTTGTAAGTGCAAAACACGACAAAACGCATACGCAAGACAGTAAATATATGCCTAGTTTGGTAAAAGGAGGGAACTACATAACAGTTCATAATAAAATAGAAAATAAAACTTATTTTAGACAGGAGTCCATAGGGTTAATAAGAAAAGACATGGCTAAAAGGTCATAGACAAAAAACCCAGAATCGCCAGCAACGAAATGTATAAAAATGGGTTCAGTATAATACATTATTATAAATTAAATTATAATACATTTTTGTTGTACACACGGCTACACATCAAACTATATATTTCCAGTTTGAGTTGACCTCGCATTGTATAGGTTTTTCGTACAATCAGAAGTCAGCTTATACTGGTTATGTATAGGTTGATGTGTAGCCGTGTGTACCTACATAATATTATGCCTATAAAAACGGTACATATAAAATTGCTAGCGATTCTGTTTTTTTTTTTTGCCATATCTTTTACTTAACTTTTACTGTTCAGTTAGTTAGATTAGCATTATACAATTAAAATTCAGTGTGGACCTGCATCCACCTCCGCAACATTAGGGAATTCTACCGATCCGCAAATACACTGAGAATACTGTTAGAGCTGCTGCGAACACGTGTCATCAGGAATGCACATCTAATCCCAATAATGGCGGCAATTTTTTTTTTTTTTTTACAAATATTTTCTAATATTATCCGCAAACATCACTGGCACGGCAGTCGCAGCAGTACTCTCAGTGCATTATTGAACGCGTAGGTCGCTATATGCCCCCTGAGTGAAGTTGACCCACAGGCTGTACACTTAATCCATGAGTTTACATTACTACTTAACTAAACCAATAAACTACAAAGTCTTCAGTATCACTTTAGCGACAAAGTTTTATTCCTCATAAAAAACAGAATCACCATCTGTATCATTATGCTTATCTAAGAAACTTGTAATTTTTCGTCTATACGACCAATAAATGAAATACTTTTAAGCCAAAGGTATTTATTTCAAAATCCAAAGAGCAACAACTGTATATTTACGATTATTTTTACGACCGCCGCTACGCTATTGACGAAAAAGTACGGTTTTTCGTTTTAATAAGTTTTTATGCGAAACTGATAGTTAACCACTTTTCATTTTAATAATTATTAATCTATTTATTTATTTGTAAAATACTGGTATTCAGTTGCATCCGGTTAGACTGGAAACCGACCCCAATATAGTTGGGAAAAGGCTAGGCAGTTAATGATGATGATGAATAAATCTATTTATTTATATTTACATAATTTAAAAAGCTAACAGTCTCAAAATAATAACATAATATACAAGTGCACCTATATATTTGCATAATTTACACACAAAATTACACAATTACCTACAGTATATAGCTATACACACAAAAATTAATTACAATTAAATTTCATAAATTATATCAACAATTAAAAAATAATAACTTTACATTTCTTCAATAGTACTTCGACATGTAAATTAAACAATATGGCCAACACCTTAAAATTTAAAATGACAACATTAAAAAAAAAAATATATTATCAAAATTTATAGTTAGATCAATCAATCAGAATGAACAAAATCCAACAAAATTACAATTCAATAAAATTACAATTCAATAAGACTTGTAATTGTCTTGTAATTGCTGACAGTGACATTTTCAATTTCTTAGTCTGTTTTGTTTAGCTGTAAGTTTTCCAAAGGAAATAAATAAATAAAATTACAGTTCTTTTACAGCAACCTATTGAATAATTTTACAGACTGGTATCGTGGATTATGTTCAACAATTGTTAGGTTCTGATTAGTATTTTTTTTATTCTTCAAGTCCTGTCTGCGGGTTCCTTCCCTAATCTGCCGTTCTTCTACTGTCTCCTAATCTTGTATGTATTTGGCCATATTGCTTAAAAGTACCAGTACATAAAGACTTGGTACTGTAAGTGTGCGTAAATTGATAAAATGTTGTCGGCAACCTTCCCTTTGTGAGATGCGGAACATGATACGACTTGCACGTTTTAAATAAAACCCGGAACCAAATATTTATTTCTAAGCGTACCAACCATGCAAGTAAAATATTTTAATGACATACAACATATTTTAAAATGCTGGAACCAAACAGCCTGTGAACTTGCACTGGCATTAATTTTATGCCAGTGCAAGATCCAGTATAGTCTGCAAAGCGGTAAAAACATAGTGTTTTTGCCGCTTAGCAAACTATACTGCGGTAAAAAGAAGCGACAAAAACACTATATCGTTGTGTTTGTTAATCACCTACCAACTTATAAACCTCTAAATCCTTTGGTCCTTTAATGTGAATCAATAGAATTTCTATGTTAAGTGATAAACTTTTGTTAAAAACTCACACTCGTGCTTAGCTATCACTCTTAACTTGAAACTTATGAGTTTTTGTTAACGTGCGTTTGTTTCATAAGGATCTTATGCCCGTTTTTACTTACTTCTACACTAGACGACACCTAAATGCATATTCTCTCTAAATAAAAGCGCTGTTGCTGTTGGATTTTTAATCTTCGGCGCTGAGTCGAGCGTTGAAATTTCAACACCGCAATTTTATTAAGGCATTCGTTTAAGTGTTAGCTAGTTAACACTAGCCACACGCCCTTTTGCACTAACGTGAAAAAAGGCTTTAGTGTTCAAGGTAGACATTTGCTAAAATAATAAAAGAAAACTAAGTCTTCGCAATAAAATAGTTATAGATAATAATATAAATAAATTGATCACTTTTCGCAGGCGGTTCCTTTCAATATGGTAATATGATGCCTTGTTACTAAACCTGATTATTAAAAAAATTGCTATCGCCTGCGACTGCGTCCGCGTGATATTATATCTTGTTCTCCCGACCCACCCCATCGTATCGCATCGCCTACTTGCGCTTCGTTTTCGCTCAGCGTTAATACTGTTTTGTTTTTTCTTGGCTCCTAAGGCCTGAGTTCACCAACATTCTAACCATCGGTTAGGTATTTAAACAGTTGATTTCCTTAGGAAATTTGACATAAATCAACTGTTTAAATACCTAACCGATGGTTAGAATGTTGGTGAATTCAGGCCTTAGGGTTCTAGTGTGATTTTAAGTAGCTTATATCCTTCCTTAAGAATTTGGCTATCAAATGCAGACTTTTTTTTTAAATCTGACTTTTAGTTCCAAAGATTAGCGCGTTCTAACAAACAAACTCTTCAGCTTTATTATTAGTATAAACTTATAGAAAATATTTACTAATTATATAATTTTTTATAGTGTTGTTCTGTTCTATTTTATTCACTTATGAAGGAACTACATTACAAAATATTTCTACATCAATGAATACATAACCGTATTTTCAGGTGTTTAGCCTTAAACAAGATAGCAAACAACCAAACACATTTCACCACACATAGATCAATTTGCGAAATGTTCTCGCAAGGAGACTCCTGCGTAGGCTGCGCGTTTTTTATTGAACTCTATTAAAATAGTAATGGATATTTAGCGCAAAAGCTTACGAGGAGTGACGAGACACCTGCATGAGATATCGGGCTAACAAGTTAATTACATCTAAGCGTGGGACATACGGGTCGACAGGATAAATAACTGACGATCGAACGTTTCTTCTCTGTGGAATATCGTTTTAAGTAATTTAAGTTTTATTGATTTTTAAGTCTTTATGGTTAAATAACGGGTGAAGCTGCTTGGATTAATACTAGCACCTTTAGGTACACATGCTTTTTAGCCAACAGATTGAAAAATAAAACCAGATTAACACGGAATAAACGTAGAATACCACTGTTAAAACGTAACGCCGCCGCCGTACTTACATACGTAACTTTTAATAAGTTTACTTATGACGTAATAAGTTACGAGTAAACTTTAACTTTCTTGTTTATTTATTTGTTTAACATAGGTATAATAATATTGGTATATAGAGGTGACTTAAAACTAAATAAGTAAGTACTTAAAGTTGGAATCTAGTTGCTATAAGTTTTATTTGAACTTTTATAGCAAATCGTAAAATTTTAACAAAGATAAAAAGTAAGTAAAAATTATATGTAGATAGTTTCTTCTAGTTAGATTTTATCTTTATCTTCCTGGTTTGTTACCAACTCAACTACTCAACTCAAATAAACCGACGTTGATTAGTTAAAGAACAATTTTTCAAGGACCTCTTTAGGTAAGTAACTACAGACAAGGAAATAATTATAAGCTTTTATCCCGTGCTCGCTTACTGTGTGTTGCTGTTTCAGACTATTTAGTTCCTTACGATATTTTTCCTTACAATCAGAAGTTTTTTTATTAAAACATGCACAAAACTTTCTTAGGGCGAGAACGATAATAGAAAAGTCAAAAATGTATTAACTTTACTCTTTGTATGACGGAACGTGGATCCACGCGAGACACAATGGTTTTTTAATTATTTCTGTGTTTACGGCATTCAACCGGTTTAGGCATCGAAAAGCTTATATCGATCCTATTGAAAATCATTGTAGAAACACGAAATGCTTTATAAGCGATTGCCAATTGTCTAGGTCCTCTTGTGATTTATTGTTTCTTAAATCAAATAAACGATAATTTACGTAACAAGTTGGCGAACATGTTGGGCCAACTATTAGTCCATACAGTCCGACATAAAGACCATACAAGCATGGTATATTTATAGCTAGTTTTAACACCAAAGTGTGGACACCATACATCACTTTCAAACAGTTTAACCAGTTTTAAATAGCTTATTAAATCGTCTTTGCGGTCTTTGCGTAAGAGCCTGACTGGCTAAGCAATTGGCTGTATATAAGTTAGTGTATTTTTTTTATATAGGGCCACTAATTTGCCATTTAATCAGAAAGGCCTTTAATGGCTGCGTTAGGTATATTCTGATGAGAAACTGTTTATTGGCAGAGCTTTTTAATAAGTTATTCTTGAAACTGTAAGTTTGTTTGTTACAATTTAATATATATTGTTATAACTTACCATTGTCAGCAAGCCACGCCAATATACCAACAAGTATAATAAAAAACTAAACTCAAGCAAAGACATGGTAACTAAAAACTTTAAAACGTAAACTAAAGTTAAATTTTTCCACATACATTTCTCTATCGGGCATCCGAGAGAGTGTGAAAAGTTCCATAAGACGGAAACCATTACAGTTACCAATCTTTTATTATCACATAACTATAAGTACCGATGTTGATACGACTCTGAGACCTGTAATTGCTTGATATACACCAGATTAGACCAACCAGGTCTACAAATTACGACCAATAAAAAAGTATATAGACTAACTGTACCCTAGCTTCCGTAGACCGCAGGCGAAATAAACCATTTAAATATCCCATTGCTTTATGAAGGAAACTCAGTGATTCCAGCCTAATGAAGGTTTATTATAGTTTTTATGGTTTCAAAGCCTATCTTACTTGAAAACCAGCTCTTATTGCAATTACAGGATAAAACTTCTTATTGCTTGAAAGTATTTAAGTGGAGGTACGTCTATGAGGGTTTGTAAAGGTAGGGTAGGTGATTCGATGGTGCATGTGAGGGTCGATGATTGATGCCATATGCCTGGCTTGACAAGCTGTGTTGATTAATACTGGAAGTTACATAGAATAGGTTCTCTTGATTACACACCTTGTTAAGTCGGGTGATAAGATGGGCGGTTTTATAGTAGTCAGCGATTTATGCTGACAACTGAGCTAATAGTTATATTAGGTTCTAGTAGCTAAGTAACGAGTAGGTATTCTCTATTCTTTTACAGCATAAACATAATTCATTATCTTTTCCTTTAGTTTTTGCCAATACGAGAGTAGTAGAATCTAGCAATAACAATCAATCAACCAAGGAATGACGTGTGCATACTTCCCATCCTCACACATGGTGGTCAGACTTGGTGGGCTATGGAACAGAGTATTCTGGGTATCAAACTAACAGACCGGGTTATGAATACGACCATCCGTTCCATCACAAAGATAACTGATGTCACTTGAAAAGCTGCCACGCTAAAATGGAACTGGGCTGGACACATCTGCCGCATTTCAGACGAACAATGGGCCAAACTCACGACCCAATGGGTCCCTCTTAATGGCAAGCGTCATCGTGGGAGGCCCAGATGGAGATGGAGGGATAAGCTGGACTCCTTCAACAAGAACTGATCCTCAGCAGCTTTGAGCAGAGAGAAGTGGAAGGAGAGTAGGGAGGCCTTTGCCCTGCAGTGGCATCACAGGCTAATATTAATAATATAATATATAACCAAGGAATCTATCAACTGATAATGGAGATAGTAAGCTCCACAATCGCAGTAGCCCAGCGCGAATCCACTTTCGTGAAAGGACTTTTGCGCGTAAAAGTTGTGGAAACGAGATTCCTTCTTAACATCACGCCTATATTCCTCAAAGGGTTGGGCAGGGATGTATCAGATTCTTCTACTCTCTATGCTATTTAAAGGATGACAAGTGAAACGTTGGGAAGACGACGTCAAAAGAGTTGCTGGTCCAGAGTGCATTCAGAGGGGAAGGTACAGAGAGTGATGGAATTCTTTCGAGGAGGTCGTTGTCAAAGGACAAGCTGTTTAAAACGAGTGCATCGAACGTCACATCGAACTGCGATGTCGCAGATGAACCGCGCCCCCATTGGTTTTGGCGATTTTTTTAGTATTAGGTATGTCTGAGAGCTTTGAATGATGGAAGTATTGTCACCATTGCATGGTATTTTACTGGCGCCCTTTAGCTGGTACACATTATTAGTTAGCAGCTAAAATATTGGTATGTTAGTCATCAGCCTGCAGCAGTCTACTGCTGCACGTACGCCTCTCCAATTACACGCCATTCAGCTCGATTGTCGGCAACTCTCATCTAGCTTTTAATAGCCATTCTGTGAACCCAGCTTTCTGTGCGTGTCCCAAATAAAATACATTTCCTTTTATGAAAAGCTCTTCTTCCAATAGAGCTTTTGTATACAAAAGCTCTATTGGAAGAAGAATTCTACTACTAAAGCTTCTGTACCAACTTGTGTTGACTAATCAGCCTCTACGTGATCTCATATTAAACTGCAAATTGCTGATAAAAAGGCGACTATAAACCTTATCGCGCTATTAACATCGGGTGGGTAGGCAGGTAAGCTGGATAGGCGAGAACAGGTATATTATGAAGTACTTGTATATCAATGATTGTATCGGTGTAGCCGCTAGGGGGCGTGGTTAACTGTGCAGTAGATTATCAAGAACCCACCTTCCTTAGGGGTGGCTAAGGAACTGACATGAACGTGTTATGGGATTTTTATTTGTCAATTATAAGTACATAATTATGTTACCTTTTATATTTTTTATTTAGTCGTGTTGCAACCCTATTTTGCTAAGGTTGGTTGATAAATTAAAAACATACGATTTCAAAGTTCATTAAAATAGTTTATTTCCTGTAAATAAAAACGTTCAAAATCTAGTCTCAATCTACTCTCAGTGACAGTCAATGTCAAAAACTTGTCAAAATCGGGGAAAATAGATTAGATATTTTTGACAGATTGAGACTGAGATCAGACTGTGAACGTTCTTAAAATTACGGGAATTGCCCCTCTGTTGTTGGAGCAAAAACAAAAACGGAGACGACGCGAGGCGGCTCCATAACTTAAAATTATTAAAGTAATATATGCAAAATATCTCATTTAAAATATGATTCATATATTTCAAAGTCAGATTTAAAATATGTAGCCGACACGAAAGTTAAATCGCTTAAAAAAAAAAACAAAAATATCGACATATTTTTTTCATGAATAACGAACGAAGGCGTTGATGTGACAAGTACATGACACTAATTAAGGACGTAATGCTCAATACGAAAGAGGTTTTGTTCGTAAATACTATCCATCTTAATCACTCTCTATAAGTCTTATCTCAATGACATAAAACCCAAATCTGAATACCACAACTGAAATGTAAACTTGCATCAACTACCCATAAGTGTAAGGACCTTATTTGTTACGAATAAGGTTGAAATTTGAATAGGGAAAGTATGAGAGATGTCACATGGATACAACGTTGACAATGACCACCGATTGAGCGATCTGATCAGCGAGTAATCGATAAGAGATCGGAATCGAGAGGAAATCGATTCAATCGATTCGTCTCGTTATTTTAGACGTTGATTATTGAATATTGGTTTCAGGATTATACTTTGTTATCTGATGGTAATGTTATCTTTTGATAATAAAGGTGTCAATATACATGCACTGATAAAAACCTGCTCCAGGTCCATTACAATGTTACCCAGCGGTTACACTTATATAAACTTATGATACTTGTTTTGGACAAATCTTGTAAAAGACTTGCCAAAAACATTTCGGATTTATAAATTTGTTTCGAACATGTTTTAAATACAACTTAAATAAAATAACACCAAAATCAGACATAAATAAATGGTTGTCTTCTAAAGGCATCTTAAAGGTTACTTGACAAATTAAAGCCTTTTATCTATTCAGTCTAGACAATCTACAACCAATTGACTACTGAAATCATCCTTTACCGTAAACATTATATAATCCTTCTACAATTATGTCGTAACATTCTTTAACTAGATATTTTAAGAAAATAACACAAGGCCCCTGCGTTTACGAACACAGTAACAAAACTTATATGTCAATGCACATTCCCTTCAAGAAAGACAATATCAACGCCGACACTTAAAAACCAACTTAAATTCTACTACCTAAAAACAACAAAACAAGGAAAATTTAACCTTACGGCTTTGGAACAAGAATGAGGGTAAAGTTAGTGGTGTGGAAGTGTACCTGGTTGCCGCAAACCGCTGAAACTCGATGCTATGTAACCAAACTCACTCATATTTTAATATTTATAAGTAATCAGACAAGGTTTTGTTGTTTTTAGAAGTTGCAGGGTTTCTTTTTAACAAAAATATAAAGGGAAAATGTATTTTGAAAAAACCGGCCAAGTACGTGTCGGACCACGCACAATGAAGGGTTCCGTAGTTGAAATGAATTTATCCCAAGAACAAACTTAACATTGTAGTTGAAAAACATGTTCTCCCGTACATTCCAACTGAAAATGTAAGTTTGTACGCACAATATTGAGAGATTTACCATGTTGTTTCAAGATCATAGACTTCTTATTAATTTTCCTGTAATCTATAGGTATAGAACTATTTTCGGTATTTTTTTCAAAATTTTAGGCTCAGTAGTTTCGGAGATAAGGGGGGGGGGAATGGTAAATTTCCGTCTATTGTCTTAAATAACTTTAATAAAATTTACTTTAAAATTATGAAAAAAATATACTTGAGATCCTCACGTTAAGCCCTTTCATTTGATATGTCACACGGTACAGATTGCGAAACTTTTTTTTAAAATTGTCTATTTACCCCTCAAAAATAACTCCCATTTTCAAAACTCATTTATTTACGTTACACGTCTGTGTTTGGGTCACAGAGTTTCATATGTGTACCAAATTTCAACTTAATCGGTCCATAAGATTCGGAGCAAATTGGCTGTGACAGACGGACAGACAGACAGACAGACAGACAGACAGACAGACACACGAGTGATCCTATAAGGGTTCCGTTTTTTCCTTTTGAGGTACGGAACCCTAAAAATGAACGTAGTAGCAAAATTAGTGATCATTTTGTTTGAAAAACTTCATGAATTTGTAAGAAGAGGTCTGCCTTTACTGTTATTTTTCAATGCTAGTTGGTTAATTCTGCTTCTGGGGTAGCCCTGGGGTAGCCATATTCTTTTTCGATGAATTTTACAGCAAACCTGCTGGTAGAGATTATTTCTTCATGCCCATATTTTGTAATTTCTATTTAAGTACATATTTATTACGCTGCCGGGTTAAATACTTCTCCTTTCTACGCTATTCTGCCTTTTCTTTAATAGACTGCTTTCCGCATTGGGTGGGTTGGCTATTTTCCAATATTCTATGCCATATATACATAAACACACGTCTTCAAAGACTGCCACCTGCTGCAATCCTTACATACTCCGTTTGCTTCGTTTACGTTCATACATCTGACCATATTTTCTTGATATTACACTGTCTAATTTCCCTTATAATCATTTCCCCCACTTTTTATCAACAATATCATTCCACTCCTCACCGCTAATGTATCAAAAATTCTTCCACCCAAAAAAAACCCAAAATTTCGTAATTCGTCGCAATTCCCAAAAACACTTCGGCAACTCTCGGAACGTTACGTCATCACCGCCATGTTTTACCGCACAAAAACCGTGTCGTGCGCCTGCACATGTTCCAGGCATGTCTCGTCGCCTAATTGGGTAGTTCTACCGCCGCGCCTGCTCATTGGACAAGGGGCGGCGCGTAATTATTTTAATATCCCCACCCCCTTTTAATTAAAGCGAATTGCACATGATGTAATGTGAGGGAGTATAGTTATGATGTTTTTATGTTTTTGTTCATGAGAAGTCGGTTTATTTAGGTAAGTGTGTGATAAGAGGTAGGTAGGACTTATAGGTTTGACACTAGTCCATACAAGTTTCGACTTGATTAAAAATTTGCCTAATAAAATTACGTAAATTTACGTCAGGCGCTGCTTAATGGTAAATGATTTTTATTTTGTAAGTAGGTATGCACAAACACTTTTACACGTCAATCATAGGTATTTTTTATAAAACTAGATGAGGTCGGCGTTTCCTATCTGACTACTCTGAGAATTAAAGTCCAGATATAATCTTGGTTAGGTTATATGAAGACCATGTAGATCGTTGTCTGAGATGGTATTTGAGGAAAGAACCACAATTTGCGCACAATCTGCACTAGTGTCTACAGTAATTAAAATCATCAATTTAGTGTTGAACGTTAGATATTGTATTATATTTAAGCCTTCACGTAGAGTAAAAAAACCCAACGCCATTGATTTTATTCATTTAGTGCTTGTCCGACCGATTCTTCTCATAGATATTGCAAGTCACAATCAGCCTATAAAGTTCCCACTGTTGGTACACAGGCCTCCTCTCTGTGAGAGGGAGGCCGTAATCCACCACACGGGCCCAGTGCGGGTTCGTAGATGTCACATGTCTTCGAGTTTTTGGTTCTAGGACATTGCCGGTTTCCTCACGATGTTTTCCTTAACTGTTTTGAGAGCAGTGGTGATGAAATAATTTACACAAAGTAAAGCGCCTGTCTGGGTTCGAACCTACGACCTACAACTCGTAAGTCGCGGCCGATACCACTGGGCCACCACTGCTCTCTTACATAGGTACTGTTCTCTCTGCTATATTTCAAGTCATATTTACTAAGTATTACGGCTGCCCAGATCGATCGATCAGGTTAAGCTACGCTTGCCGCGGTTGGTCCGTCGATTTGTGACCATCTTTACATACCAAGACCCCTCCTTGCCTCGGAAAGCACGTTAAGCCGTTGGTCCCGGCTGTCATTCGTGGATCTTTGATAGTTGTTACGGGTCGTCAGAAGCCCGAAATTCTGACAACCAGTCTTAGCAAGGGGTATCGTATTACCCAGTGACTGGGTTGTGGAGGTCAGATAGTCAGTCGCTCCATGTTAAATACTGGTACTCAGTTGCATCCGGCTTGACTGGAAGCCGACCCCAACATAGTTGGGAAAAGGCTAGGCAGATGATGATGATGATTTACTAAGTATTAACTTTCTCATGCAATGAACATAGATAATAAAGAATTATACTTACAATAGACAGAATAGACTAATAACTTTTAATAAACAGCAATTTAAAGGCACGTCTATCATACCGAATGTTAAGAGATCAAAAGATGGCAACTGCTTCATCGATGTGTCGTTAAATTTAATGTTTCCCAAGAAAATGTTTTATGTAATATAAATTTGTGCTAAATATAATGGTTACCGTTATTGTGAAGAAACGAACGGGATTTTTCTCGTTCTTTTATAACATTGTTACGATGTCACGTTATTTTCTTGAAAAACACTCATGAAAGTTAAAGAGAGATGTATTGGAAAAGGATTGTCTTCAACAATAATCCGAATCGGTTTTAGTATCTCATCCATTTTAATCCATACTTAATAATTATTATGAATGCGAATGTAACTCTGGTCTGCCTGTTGGTATGTCTGTCTGTCTGTTACCTTTCCACGCCTAAATTTCATTGAAATCCGTTCCGTCTGAACGGATGGGTCTTAGGTCTAAAAGTGGTATGTTCCCGTGGGGTAATTTGACATCCACGCGAGTGAAGCCACGGGCAAAAGCTAGTCTGTTATGGTTACAGAAATAATCTATTTTTTTTACTAAATAGAGTAAAAACTTATATTTTTTTAAGATTTGGAAATCAAAACAATATTAGAAAAATAATGTTCTAATATCGTTTTAATTTCTAAATCTTTACAAAACGATTATTTTCAAGACCATTTTTTGAGGTTATTAAGTTTCATGTGCACTTTACCAGGGTTGCGTTCGCGCATCGCAATTGATCGAACACGGTATTTCATATGAGACGGGTGTGGTTGGATGCCAATGGTTGCGATTACCATTAAATTGTGGTAATCTTAACCTGTTGGGTTGCTCCGGACAACCTGAGTGATTTTGGGTTGTATATCCTGTTACTTTGTTTAAGGTTATGCGGAAGATTTAATTTTTCGCTTTTATTTTAGCAATATCTTTCTGATCCTATTCTTTCGTCTTTTTAATATACACACATCAAAAGTGTCTAGGGATCAACATATATTTTTGCAATAACTTTTCTCCTGATTGATATTAATTAAAATTTTCTTTAAGGATTCATCAAATAAAGTGTTTTCGTTTGTCACAGTAACGATAAACCAAGTCACCTTTGCATTAATAAAGAAATTTGCCATTTTCCTAATAAAGGGATTTTTGACATTTGAACCACTAACACAAAAGTTCGAAAAAAAGACTGAAATAACAGTTTTCTTTAAAATTTTATTGGGTAACTTAAACAATTAATAATCCGTGTTTCTACCGCGAACACTAACAACACAAGAACATCGGTTTGGCATACTCAAAATGAGTTCATCCAAATCACGCTGTGGAATGGCCGCCCATGTTCGTTGCAACAACAAAAAAAGGTCTTCTTGCGACTGGATACCCTCCATATTCGGCAGAGCTCTTCTCTGTAGCATATCCCATGCATGCTCAATCGGGTTCAAGTCTGGCGACTGAGCAGGCCAGGGCAGGACATTGATGTTAGCTGCGGCGAGAGTCTGTCTTACAACTCTTGCGGTGTGCGGTCGTGCATTATCATGCATTAACTGAAATAAGGGACCGATTTGCACTTGTAGAGGAACGATGACGTCTGATACAATCGTCTCAGCATAAATTTGAGCGTTGAGGTTGCCTCTGATCCAAATCAACTCAGTTCTTCCGCCGATCCAAATACCCGCCCATACCATGATGGTTCCACCACTATAAGGATGGACTTCCTGGCAGGATTTTAATCGCTGTTGGCGTCCAGGGGTTCTCCAGTGTCGTATACGTCTTGTATCCGGTCTCATACCAAAACGAGACTCATCAGAAAAGCACACGAAACGCCATTGTTCTTCTGCCCAATTTCTGTGTTCAAGAGCCCATTGATATCGAATCCTACGATTGTGCATTGCTATAGGTGGTACCCGTAGCGGTCTTCGGGAATGAAGGTTCACTTCATGCAAGCGGTTTCTGACTGTTTGGTCGCTAATTAAGTTCCCTGAAGAGTGATGAAGCCTCACGGCTAACATCATGGCGGTTATTGTTGGAGCTCTTCGAGTTAAGATTTGAATGTATCGGTCTTGTCTCCGTGTGGTGCAGCGATACCGTCCTCCATGGCGCTCAGCCACGGTACCAGTGCTTCGGTAACGTGTCCAAAGTCGACTGATAACACTCTGACTTGTATTCAGAGCTAAAGCCACAGTACGTTGCCGGGAACCAGCTTCTATCATTCCCACGGCTCTGAGCATTTCTTCCCTGCTTAAATGACGTCGCCGCTCCATAATAACGTTGGTTTTAATCAGTAGTAGGGAAACAGTAGCACTAATAATGTCTTCAATGCGTTGTATGTTTTTATAGGGAAAATATTGACAGCTGATTTTCATCTTTTACTCGAATTTGATTCACAGTTCCTGATTCAAATTATGAAATGCACCAAAAAGGATCCATATAACTTTATAAAATCATAAATTTATTACAAAGCCACATCTCAATCTCAAGAAATCCGCATAAAAATGCTTGATCCCTAGACACTTTTGATGTGTGTATTTAAGTTCTTGATTATCTTGCATTTTCTTCTTCAAATACTCCTTTGTGGGGTAATTGCGTAACACACTAACAGTAGAAATGGCTTTCATAATATTCATTGCGTTATTTACATTGTTGAGCTGACAAATTTTTCGAAATGAAGCAATGGATTAGCAATGTCCTTCAAAATGATTCAGATTGTGATTATGTGTTTCGCAATTAGGGTGCTGGTCTGTATGAGTGGCTTATCTCCCCCTTTTCTCTCCAGTCATTCCCTCAATCAAGTGCTCGTAAATATGAAGTTCTAAGACGTTCCAATTGCCCAACAGTACTGCCGTCGTAAGGAAAAAGGGCACAACTAAATTTTTTTCCGAAATTTAGTTATATACTTATCGAAATCGGGCCTTTTTTCTGATTCCGAATAAGAATATAACTAAATTTCGGAAAAAAATGTTAGTTGTGCCCTTTTTCTTTATGACGGCAGAGTAGACCTGGACTAGTACAACTTCGTTATGCCAATAAAATAACCTGGTTACAGTCATTGGTTGCAAAACTACTGTTTTGTTAGTATCTAAGGATTTATTAGGAACCATAAATCAAATTGTAGTTTTGAATGAATATTTATCAGACTTGCGTTGGATCTCTTCATTGCAGAAACTGCTTTATGGTATTTCCTCATATTAAGATTGTATAGTCGACCTCGGAATTGGTATATCACTTTTGACAACATCATCATCTTCCTAGCCTTTTTCTCAACTATGTTGGGGTCGGCTTTTAGTCTAACCGGATGCAGCTGAACACCTCATATTTTACATAGAGCTGTCTAGACTGTCTGACCTGTCGCAACCTAGTTACACGATACCCCTTGGCTAACCTGGTTGTCAGACTTTTAGGCTTCTGACAGGTAACGACTGTTAAATCACTTTTGATAACAAATCCCACAAAATTGAAATTTCGCTATGTTTGAAAGTATCTACTGTCACATCGACAAATAGACTTTGTCGTTTTATGAGGTGCAAGTGACATTCAACCTTAGGATGGTAGAGCAACACGAGGTCGACTATACTACATAAAGGCAAAAAGGACAGATAAACTGCCATATTTGAAAATAGATTATGATCATTTTCTAGCCCCCATTTTCAGAAAGCTGTGGGGTAATTATGTAAAATGACAATTGGGCACAATGTCTTAATGTTGACAGTTCAGACACGTTAATTGCGTTATTTACGTTGTTGAATAGAATAATTTTTTAAACTTATGAAGCAATGATTTACGAATTTCTTTAAAAACCCTTGGATTATGATTAAAGTGTGTTATGCAATTGGAGTTGGTTCTTAGTTTCCTATAAGCGAAGCTTTCACTTTCAACATGTCGACAAGGAGTATCTCATTAGGCATTCTTTCAAAAACTTTGGGAAACCAATCACATAACCTGTCCGAACATGCAGAACTTACATGACAGTCAAAATAATCAGGTATTAGTATTCTATAGACCCAGCTCATGGTATTTGAAGTAGTTGGCATGAATTATAATAGGCGCTCATGGGTCTTCCCGACGGTTCAAGGTCGTTTTATCCATTTTAGGCATTGTTCTATTATGGCTAAAGACATATTAGGTTAAAGTCTAGACGTGTCTATAATATAGGATAGTTGTTTCCTGGCTAATATTATTTTTACAATAGAATGTTGATTATCCGAACTTCAGTCAATCGAGCGACCGCTTCACCAAACTAGTAGTTAATAAATTACATACTTAGGTACTCGTACTATTGTAAGAAATAAAACAGATTCATTACAGATTATATTATGGTTTTATTGGAACAGTTTTTCATACCGTTCGATTATCCGAATCTGTTTTGCGAACACCCGTGTGGATTAGTTTGGGTAATCGATGCTCTACTGTACTAATAAAAATGCACCAGTTTTTCATTGTTTATTAGGATTAAATTTCTTATCGTGTTACCCAGTAACTGGGTTGTGGAGGTCAGATAGGCAGTCGCTCCATGTAAAATACTGGTATTCAGCTGCATCTGGTTAGACTGGAAGCCGACCCCAACTTAGTTGGGCAAAGGCTAGGCAGATGATGATTAGGATTAACTCCTTCCTGAAAAAGATGATGGCTTTATGCCCAATTTCGCTAATACTACGCGGCACCTAAATTTAATGCAAAAATAAAAGCGCACTACTCGATTTTCAATGCTTGACTTGAAAGTTGAAAAAACAAAGTGTAATCATATTTTCGCATTTCATTTTGGATTCTCCTAATGTGAAACAGATAGGTAATGATCCTGAAACAGATAGGTAATGATCCTGAAACAGATAGGTAATGATTTTATCGTTTATTCAAACTTATGTTTCAAATTGGTGTTATTTCAAGTTATACAAATAATTATCAACTTTATTTCAATAACAATTAAGTTGATTTCAGAGTGACTAGCATTATTTGAAAAAGTTATAACAACGTTTGTAGTTGTAGTTGTGCACAAACTGAACTTTATTGTGTGGAATTAAAGATATTTTTCCAAACTCATATTTGTTTACATTTTTGGCAAATAAGTAGAGAATGCAGATTAGTCACTTTAGAAACCAATATGGCGGCAGACTACATTCTGTCAAACTTATGACAGCTGGATGGATGATTATCCTGTCATCTTATCTACTTCCATAACAGGCAGAAGCTTGACGCGTCGTTTAGTGCGTTAAATTTACGTCTGTTCGAAGTAGGACGTTAACAAAATAGACTAATTTAATCCAAACCACATAAAATAGATATCGGTAAGCAAGTCAATCATTTATTTCACAACGATATTCAAATTCTATGGCTACTTTGTCGCCGTTTGTTAGCTTAGATCGGCCACTTATCTAGCTCGGGCTGTAGGTGTTACCTGTTCTATAAGCGGCAATGAGTGTCAAGGGCTACGGGTGGAGAACCAGGTGTAACTTCATTAGTTTGTTGATACCTTCGTTTTGAACTAATGGTGAAGTGCCATCAGAGATGGGCGAGAATGCGTAGCGAGGGAATTGTGTAAAACTTACCAATAACGACGGTAACTTAATTGAGGCTATAAAAATTAAGCGATGTTATTGCTTGGTTTCACACACTCGCTCGTCTCTGGTGGTAAACCAGCCTAATATAAGTATTGTTTTCTGCCTAATGTGTGCCTTTATCCCAATTTATTTGGGTTCGGCTCAACATGGTAATACTATATCTATAACTGAATTGTTAAAACAAAATTCTCTGAAATGCAAGGTTCTTGATTTTAGCTTTTGGTTTTTTACCGATAGATAAAGCCTACCTACCTACCTTATCTAAAAATAAAAACGTAATGCAAATGTCTTTCGCACGTGTTAGTGTGTAATTTTGTAGACTTACTATGCCATAGGTTTGTCAAAATAAATAAAATAAGACAGCTGCCGATGCCGTGACACCCAAAATAACTCCAAAAATATACATTGTTAAATTCCGTTAAAAGTTCATTGATTCACACGCCAAAACACGTCTAGCTATATATCCCCAAAAATTTAAAACAATTGTTTCCAGGCATTGTAATCTCGCACAACCACGTATAACTAATCTAAAAAACCAGAAAAAAAGAACAAAAGAATCCAAAACGCATCAGCAGACTGTAATGGAGATCACGTAGCCTCGGATCTCTGATTACCCCTCTCACTTTAATTTACGACCGTTATTTGAGTGCGAGTGAGATAGAATTAATAATGGTCTAACCGCAACCCGGACTATCATTAGGTGGTATTCCATTTATGAACACTGTGTCTCTTGGGCGTCCGGAGTGAGAGAGTTTTCTTTCTTGTGGGTTGAAACACGGTGTTGGTTAGTTGGTGGTGGTGTTGAAAGCGTCTAGAGGTTGTTATAGTGGCGGAAACCGTGGTACGTCGGTATAGTAATCGTACAGCCGACAATCGTAAGAAATAAATGAATTTTTCCTTTTTTTTTCTCCGAAGCCTCAAATTGGTTTTTATATGTTTTCCTTAAGATTTTTCGAGACAATCGGCCGTGGTTGGTGTGATTATGTATAATTTAATCGGTGGTTATCGTTGCAGTCGTTGTCAAATCGTGATGCCATTACAGTTGGCTTTAAACGCAATTGTTTCCTTTCTGTGAGGTGAAAAATACCGATAATGATACGCATTATTAAAATAAAAAATAAATATCTGTAATGGTCGATCGTTAAACAAAGTACAATTGAATACAGACGTATTGAAATCTATTAAATTAAAATTACGCCTTGGTAGACCGTATATTTGTTTCGTAGAATTAGGTTTCTTTACCGCTTTGAGTGCCCACTACTTGAATTAGACAAATTTTGGAAAATTTTAATTTTTTTATTTGTCTTTCAATCCTCTGGTATTTCATTGTCGTAATAAGTATTAAAGCCTTAGAATCTGGGAAAACAAAAGCTTCCTATCTATTCAGAGAAATATTTTTAATATTGTGTCTTATCTTTAATGGTATTGCCAAAGGGTTTTTGAGCAAGCATATACAGGGCGAAAAGTTGATAGCTGAGTAGGACCGGTGCAGTGATTCACAATGGCACCCAAAAGTGGTTACAAAAAAAGAAGTCGAAAGTCGTCAGATTTAGAGAGAGCCCTCAAATTTCATCATCAGATTTACCTATTTATGTCATTATGAGTTAGGCTGCACCCGATCATACCATAATCAACGGCTCTGAAGATCACTTTATTTTTGGCTCTTTTTTTAAATCTGGAAGTGGTCTCCTGACCACGGGACTCCTATCTGAAACTTTTCAAATATATTTTCAGTGTTCTCTCATCATGCCGCATCTACTCAGACATCAACTTTTCGCCCTGCATATGCTTGCTCAAAAGCCCTCTAGGCTCACATTGATAATTATTTAGAAAATTAAAAACCGCTAGCTTGTGATTTTGGGGACGTAAAATCTTAAAGGTGAGGTTTGCTTAAACGGCCATTTTATTTTTATGATCATTTTAGATATTAAGATAGGAAAAGACATGTAATTCCTTTCTGCAGCCATCCGTAAATGGTTTTCTTTTTAGTGTGTTATTGCGCAGTGTTCTTATTGTGTTGTGTGTGTGTTATTGTGTGTGTGTGTGTGTGTAGTGTGTGTGTTGTTGTGTAATGAATTAATGACAGTGATGTCATTATTCCGATGCAGAAAAGCGTCTTGTACCATATATGTCCTTCTGTCTCTCTTTCCCCGACATATAATTATTAAATAAAAGAATGTATAATATAATAAGATACAAGACGGTAATATAGGACTGATTACCGATTAAGAGATGATGGTAGTGAAAACAGAGAGTTGTTAGGAAAAAACTACAGCTGCAGTTATGTACCTTTAGTTACCTATGTCGAAATGTAGTCAAATCCAGTTTGATTGAAAGTTAAGCTGAGTTAAATGAATAGAATTAATTAAATAGAAAGGTCATGATTACTATTTAGTCATGAATCTATCACATCCTAGAAGAAATGCGTCTAATTACAACATCCACATTCTAAATGTTAAGAAAAAGGTAATACCATAAAACAGTTTCAGTAAAAAAAAAACTAAAAATACAAAGTAGATTACCAAGCGTTAAGCATTTATCAAGATGACTGAAATTCAATTAAAATAATGATAATATGTACGCCAAAGCTACTTACTTAAGATTAAAAATGTCTATTTTTAATTTCCGATACGAATCACAATTAATTGGAATAATCCTTGCTACAGCATCGGTAGCACAATACGCTTATTTAGCTTGTCATTTTGCGAGCTTTAACTTATAGCAAGCATCATTCATGCAAAGTTGGCCTATGCCGCCAATACTCTACAAACATTATTCTACCCTCCCGAAACTGCCAGCCATTGTATTTTGAACCTTATCACTTTCACCATAAGGTCCATGTGATTTGGTGTGTACATTTTCAGGGTTGTAGCAAAGTAATATTTTATCCTTATTGTAAGCTGTCATAATAATCTCCTTTACGTTGTTATCGTATTGCAAAAGAGTTAAGTGAGCGCGTGTTTAACATACGCAATCGTACTAATATTGTGAATAAACGTTTATTTACTTTATGTTCCTTGGGAGGTAGAGTGGCATTTGCCAATGGATGTGTTTGAACTTCTGTAATTTTCTATGGCAGTATCTGGTCTGTGGTAATTGACCTACCTACTAATGAGTCTGAGCGATCCGTCGATTATTCAAAGGAAATTTATTAGGTAATTCTTGAACAATTTATTTTTTTCCGTTGTTATACTGGATTTTTGGTCTTTGGTGCACATTTTTGCTGTAGTCATATATATTTTTATTATAGAATCCAGGAACAAAGTTTATTTAAAAATAAAAATCTTGTAACATTAAAAAAATCCTAAAAGGACTTATAATGTTCCAGATTAAAATTTGAACTCGACAGTACTACAGACTTCGTTAATGTTCGTATCCCCGAAGTTGCCCGAACGGTTTTTTGATTTGAAAATCGTTATAGTGTTAATAAGTGACGTCATAAAGCGAAGATTGTTTTATTGGCTGATATTTTTATGGTGTTATTATGGGATGTTGAGTCCATCGTACTTGGTTTACGGTTTTTCTGATATAATAATTAGGGATTTGAATCTCACATCTAAAGGTTAACTAGAAATGAAATGAAATGAAATTTATTTGCAAGAATTTTAGTTCATTACAGATTGTCGGTTTTTTTTTTAAGTTTCTAAAACAATTCGCTAAAACTAGCATGCAAAATTATTGATTACATGAATTAAATAAATGAAGCTAATAAAATTGGTACCTACATAAATCATAGTTATTAAATTTAAATGTCAAGTGTTTGTCAAATTATAATAGTAACATGTCAGTGTGAATCAAGTCTAAAATATACTCTACTGAATAAAATGATTTTTCTATAAGCCATTTGAATAACGCTGATTTAAATCGATTTATTGGAAGGGTTGATCACTAGAGTAGGTAAATCTTACTATCCTGCTAATACTATACTTAATAATATTATACTTAATATACTTAATAATATTATATATTAATATGATTTCGGGTTTGGTTCCATAATAAAAGTTGTTCATAATGATGAGTACAATGACCTCTTAAGAGGTTGTTGGTGTTTTTCCTATAACCCTGTATACGTCAAAACAGGAAGGAGAACCCGCGGGTTCGCGAAAGATGGTAGGAGTGGGACAGCGTAGATTAGTAAAAAAAAAGGAAGTGTTTAAGTAAATATCTTTATTTTAAATAAATATTTATCCAGTTTTTTTCGAAATTTCACCTACCTCTGTTTGTCTCTGCATCACCCAAAGGTTGACTAGTTGAAAATGCCTACGGCATTAAGTCCGCCTCTGAACATTTGTTTGCTTGAAGAATTAGTTAAATAAAAGCGCAATCAAAGTAAAATAATTACCATAGACATGTAGTTGGATGTACTTAGTAAATGCAAGTGCACACAGAAAGCGAAAAATTCCCGATTGCTTCTCACCAACAAAACTAATTATCTAATACATAATTAATTATTCCAAGTACCGTTTAAATCCGTCGTCGAGGAAATGGCGTGCCACATACGAACACAAATTTACACGAGTTAGCCATCTTGTCATAGCTGTCATTAATACATCATGGCTGATCTGAATCGTGCTTCATTGTGATCCGAAGTTTATTGTTTCCCACACTAGTTGAACACGCGAACTTGCTTGTAATTTCTTTCAATTATCATATCAACGGATATTTTATGGTTTTTGTCATGCAAAGTTGGATGCGAAAAAATGTGGATGGAAATTGTTGTGTGGACGGACTACCACAATTAATTTCTTCGACTTTTCCGATATAGGTTTCATGCATGGCCGCCATTTTGCAAAAAAAAAAAACAACAAAATGGCGGACAGGTATGCCAAGGACATTCAAAGCCCTTTAAGGAAAAAAAAAATGATTCCTTAATACACTGACCTATTTGCATTCATTAGATAGTAATTGTTTCTGCTTATTTAATTTCATTCAATGCCAGTGGACCTTAATGACGTAATAAATTAAAAAAATGCTACTGTAATGCCAAAGGTCCTTTAGGTCTCAAGCTTAGAAAACAAATGAATGTGATTAGTTTCACTCACGCTTATCATTGATTTAAAACTAGCTGTTATTATATTCTACAAGGAGTGGAATTCTTTGATTAATCATAGAGCATGTATCAGGAAGGAGTAGTCATAATTAATGATGTGGTACAGATCATCAAACTGAATAATTTCTCCGTCGGACCAACATCGTAATCCCAAAAAAATAATCAGTTCTTCCATACATTTGGGTCGAGTAGGTATTGAAGTTTTTTATGGGACAGTAGATATTTTTGATCAATGTAATGGGGTGTTTATTATATTGGATAGAAATATATACACTGGATAAGAACTATTAAAATAAAAACACAATATCCTAACCAAACTATAAAAAATAGGGCATCGAAAAATTCCTACGCATCGCTGTCGACTGCCAATGTACCCAAGATAAAATTACAATTAGCGATTCTTTCAGAAACTTGTTCAGGGTGCTTAGGGATTGAACATACTAAAATTAGTCCTGACATCTAGTAGATGAGTCGGAGTGGGGGGGGGGGGGGGAGGGGGTACAAATGCTTTATCGATTGGATCCATATAAGTAGTTAATATTGATAGGTATGCACGGCTGAAACAAACAGTACCCAAGGAGATACATCTCTCTATTTCAAAAACACAATAGATATTATACAAAAGATCTCTCTATTAATATTATTTCCGCCAACAGACGAACATTGTAATACCATTGTTTATGGCAAAAATGTGGTCGTGATCGCGAACACCGTGGGATCTGTCTCCCAACGATATATGGCGGAAAGCTTTAGATGAAAATTTAATATTTTGTCTCACAATGCGGTTTAAACAGGTACACGATAGTATGTTGTTGATAATGTATGTCTGGTTGGTGCAGAGATTAAGGACTATGAAGCTGTGGATAAGGCTAGAGATTTTATGAAAGATGTAGTAGGAAGCATAGCGTTTGGGACCAACCAGGATTTTTTGAAATGTGGGACATTACTTTGGGACGAAAGAAGAATAACTCGTAATATCATCTAGGTATGAGTCTAATGTCGATTTTTAAGCGCAACCATTGTCTATTGGTTTAATTTGCAAAATGGTTCCATTTAGGTCGAAGAGAAATGGAGTAGTTAATAGTACCTTATGAACGAAAGTAAATCCTACTAATATTATAAATGTGAAAGTTTGTGAAGATGTTTCGATGTTTAATTGTTACTCAATTTCGCAAAAACTACTGAACGGATTTGGATGAAATTTGGTACACAGATATTTTATAACCAGGATTAACACATATAATACTTTTTATCCCGATATTCCCACGGGATCTAAACTAACGCGGGTAAAACCGCGGGGCGCTGCTAGTACCAAATATTTTCAAAATAGGGAGCTAGAGTAGCGAAGCTGTTAAAGCAGGTAAGGTTCATAAGATTATTGATAGTTTTCTTTCATTGGAACATAATACCTTTAAGGCTTTTACAGAGACTTACGAATTATCCAATCAGCTACGTAAACATTGACTAATGCGCCATCTCCACGAGCGAGAGAATCACAGCGATAGTTTCGCCGTGCCATCATCCTCGCGAATCAATCTCCTCACGGTATCATTGTGACGATAATTTTATGGCACCGCATGGCTAATGAAGCAATTTTCTCGCCCGTGGAGAGCGTTTTTCTAACAATATTGTGTCAGTCAAAACTATTAAAAAAATATTATGGAACTAGAAACGCCGCATTCGCTTGCTAGCTTTCCCAACTCCACACCAACCAAGTGTTTCATAGATCTAACGCTAACCTCACTGAACCGTCCGTAGGGCACCGTCCTGAACTTGTACTCAATGTGTGTACAACATATTTAACTTCATAGCGAAATGTTGTAGAACTCTCTCCTTCAAAATTATGAGAGGTTTCTCTTTAATATACGCCGTGTTTTAGAGTTGGTTCACTTGGAAGTGATGTTAAGTATGAGTTATTTAGATCCGGAGTTTGAAATTATGTAATCGGTATTGGCCTTACCTACCTCTTGTTGCTAAGAGCTTATTTAAGTTAATGTGTTTATATTAAATAACTGGTAATATGATTTGATTGGTTATTAAATATATAAAGCAACAAAATAAAAAACATATAAAGCAACAAAATTTAAATACACAAATAATAGTTAGGGTAAACTTTTAACACAAAATTGTCAATTTGTCATCCTATCTTACAGTCTTCAAAACATGTGATCAAAATGTTGCTGGCGCCGGCTCTATCTTAGGTAACACATAATGTAACAAAGGGACACTTGATTAATTACGAGCCAATTAAATTATCATAATTTGTAAGTTACTCTCGATTACTAGAATTTCAGTTAGTTCTAAGATCAGTCAAAGTCTAGATCTAATCTTATCGGTATTGTTGAGTTGCAAGCTTTAGCTTAGACTTTAACAATTTATAAAATTTGATAAATAATTAATGGACTCAACTAAGTACCTATTCAGATTAATATCTATTTAAGGTATGATCAGCAACAGAAGTAAGTTCATATAATCTTATTGAATGAAAAATTAATCACTATCAGTGGCAATGGGTTTAATTTTGACAATTCAACAACATTCATAGCGTTATTTACGTTGTTAAGCAGACATCTTTTTTAACATATGAAGCGATGGATTGGCAATATCCTTCAAAATGATTCAAATTGAAATCGATAGTGTGTTACGCAATTACACAGCTGATCTATATTTTTTTGTTAAATCTTTTTTAGATATCGGCATCCATCACGTCTGTGGAGGTTCCCTAGCTTATTTAATTTGACTTAGTATAAAGTGCCCAAAAATCATATATCATAAAACTGAAGCGATAATTATATTTTGTTGCTGACCCCCAACCAATATACATAGTATAGTAGGTAGAGGATTAGATTTTTCTGTTTAGCGACTTCAATGCAGCTTCGAAACTCAGAAGTTTATGGTTTCGAAAAATAAATTCAATAATTCTTCACAATTATCAACACACTAGCAGTGCCCCGCGATTTCACCCGCATATGTGTCGATCCCGTGATAATATCGGGATAAAAACTATCCTATGTCCTTTCCCGGGACTCAAACTGTCTCTTACCAAATTTCATCTAAATCGGTTTAGCGGTTTAAGCGTGAAGAGTTTTGCCGATGCGTGGAAATTCCAGTACCTTAGGCATCTTCTGGGCACGCTCATTCCATCATAGACCTCATCCATCGCTTTCCATCAAGCGTGATCGACCGACGTCAAGAGCAGGCCCATTCAGCAATAAAAAAATAAAAATAAAATCTTTTCGAAATGCACTCTGACCCTCTAAGGAAGTTCTGAGTTATCTTTAACACAACTTGTCTTTAATTGTTTTCACTTTTAAGTTCTTGGTTATAATAAAATGAGTGTCTACCTACCCATTCGTGTCGTTAAAGGAGTAGCTATGATTTGTTGCTAAAATGGCCAGAGAATCCTTTTATGGGCTTAAATGACCAATAAACTGGCTGAAATTACCAATTAATTTAATAAAAGGTAAACCTACTAAACCCAGTTTGTAAGATTGGTCAATACGAGTGTCAGCAGTGAAAGCTACAACTTTTTGCTTCCAACTTATAACAGGTTAAATTTTTAAAATGTACGAAAATCTACGAAATCTCATTTTTTTCTCTTTTTGGAGAAAGCAATCTTGTAGCCGCTAATGACGTTTATCTCTTGTATCAGCATGAATTCATTTTATTATGAAAGAGATAAGGGTAGTGTGCTGGTAATAATGATAAGCCAATCAGTACGACGTGTCCACATTTTAGTATCGCATTTTATCATCATCTGCGTAGCCTTTTCCTAACTATGTTGGGGTCGGTTTCCAAACTACCCAGTTGCAGCTGAATACCAGTATTTTACATGGAGTGATTGCCTATCTGACCTCCACAACCCAGTGACTGGGTAATACGATACTCCTTGGTAGGTAAGACTGTTTGTGACACTTTTGGGCTTGTGACCATCCGTAATGACCAACGGCTTAACGTGCTTTCCGAGACACGAAGGGGTCTTCATATGTAAAGATGGTCACCCATCCACGGACCAACCGCGGCAAGCGTAGCTTAACCTGATCGGTTGGACTTTGCGGCTGTTATTACTTAGCCACAAGTCCCTCTAGTATCGCAATCTAATTTACCCTAATTATTAAAAAAAACAGCAGATATCAATTGCCTTAGAAAAGGCCTTAAGAAATCATAAATATATAAACTATAGCACGTTACGCAAACATTTAAAAGGTATAATGACAAAACGTACAAACAGACAGAAGAGTTTGTAACCACAGGAAAAACAAAAAAGCATCTCACGTTCAAAGCTACTTTTGACGATGTTATAAGTATTGTAATGATGCGAGTTTTAGTGTAATCAAAAGTTGAGTTTCGACGATTCAAAATGACTTTTTGTTTTATTCTGTGCTTATAATTTTGGACGTGGATTCTTTTTGTCAGGCATAAAAAAATTGTTAGGTAGAAGTAATCTCCGAGAGGTACCTTTGTAATAACCACACTTCGCAAATGGTTTTTTTTCCGGTTTTTAAAGATAGCTAAATGTAATTACCTATTACGAAGTCCTGTAGCCCAGAGGGATTTTGAGCAAGCATATGCAGGGCGAAAACTTGATAGTTGAGTAGGTGCGGCATGATGAAAGAACACCGAAAATATATTTGAAAGTTTAAAAAAAAAAGTCATGAGACCACTTTCAGATTTCGAAAAAATGCATATTATGCTGGATCAAAAACCCTCTGGGCTCCCCTACCATCTGTTTAAAAATAAGGTGAATAGAAAATTTTAAACGCAATAACAAATTTCCACGACTTCTAATATCGAATGTCTAATGCCTTGGTAAGCATTCAGCAACCGTTGTGAGGAAACCGACATGTCCTAGAACAGAAAATTCGAAGACATGTGACATTTATCAAACCGCACATCAGAGCCTGCTTGGTGGATTATAGCCCACTCCTGACAGAGATGAGGCCTGTGTTCCAGCAGAGTGAACTTCATAGGCTGATAATACTTATGCTTACGCTAAAGTGGCAGCAAGCTTAACTGTTCAGGGTGCGCCAGATGCATACAGCGTCGTTACATGTGAAAGCTTCCTAATGCAAACATTGCCAACACCGCACACTGCTGTCTATCCCTTTTTAAACTAACAACCATGATGTTACTGATTATTTCCCCATAAGGTGTCTATTGTTTCATAATTCACTGTGCATTAATAAAATGAACAATGCAAGACAATTCGCGGCTTGCCGCCTAGTTTACTTAATAAGCCATATCTAATTGTGCACTCGTACAATCGTGTTAGGGTTGCGAAACATTTCTGTGATGGACCTAGGCATGTTAGAAACAGGTATATGGTTGTTGGATATTGGCATGTTTGAATTGTTGTTGTAGTTTAAGTACAGACGCTTTCACTAATTGGTTAGTGTCATTTCTTAGATAATATATAGCCCCTTTAAATAAATAAAAATAAATAAAAACTTTATTCTGTTCAGAAGAAAACACAGTACAATTAAAAAAAACAAAGACTAGTAGTAGTTTACAAGGAGCCTTAGATGCTAGGTTTTTACAAATTCCCTGGACCCCACACTAGGATTCCCTGTGTCGTAGGGTCCAGTCTCTTCCTTAGTAAGGCAAACATTTTAATTTATGAACTTATGTGTAAAAAAACTTTATTTATAAACTTTGCTTAAAGTTAAGTTATGATTAGCGACTGTTTAACCATACATTTTTGACGTTTCTTCACATAGCAACGTTTATAAATAAGCCTCTTTACGTCAAGGCTTTTGGTAATTTTATTTTTCTGTGGAAAAAGAGTACTTATCATCTTTAAAAAGTTAAAATTAGGACCAATTGTTTTTTTTCTATTTCAAACTGTACTTCCAGACCGTTTTCATAGTTGAACGTTGTCATTCATTTACATTGCTAACTGATGTGTTCACAATTATTGTTGCTGGTCATTGTATTGGTAACTGCAAGCTTATCTGGAAAACTGAGCTTCTTATTAAAACTCTGTGCCAAAAATAAGCTTTTTCGAAACAAAGCCAGTATTTGACAAAGGCCCAATTTTTCCAACGCCAGATAATTTTATCCGAGGAATAATTTTGAATTTTTGACAGTACCAAAACAAAAACCATACAAAAACTGTAAGACGTCAATTTTATTCCACGAATAAAAATTATCATTATAATAGTTTTAACTCACGAACAAACATTGAAATAAAACATCTAGACAGCAAGTCAGCAACCCTACAGTGACGTAACGAAGTCACGGTGCGCATGCGTCACGTGCGACGCCATATTATATGAATATATCGTGATATTTCATCATAATAAGCTCGGACTTACCTACCTTCACGCTCGATCTGCTTGCTATGAATGAGACTTCATGTAAGTAAGGTGAAAGGGTGACATTCATGTATCTTAAAGATAGAATTTAACAAAGTGCAGTAAAATAAACAGTTGTTTTGTTATGCAACTTTGGCGCTAATATCAGAAACGCATTCTGTTGGTGTTGTAGGCGTACCTTAATAGGCAGGGGTGCTTTGCATAAGTTGCGCTGTTAATCAGTTTAATATTATTGACAAACCTCCACCGGTAGATCTTTTCTTGTGCTTTGGCAAGGAAAACGTAGCTGCGAAGATCAAACAAAAACGTCTTACAATAAAATTAATACGGTATTATATTATGAACTGCCTGTTGCAAGATAGTCGCCATCAGACATCACACTACTGTCTCCAAGTCATTAACATTAACTCAGGAACTAAAAATTAACATTTCTCTCCACCATCAATCCTCAACAATAAACAATATCCAACAAGTTAAAAACACCCGACTTCTAGTCGCACCTCGTCCGCCATTTCGTTTCGCGAACGCAGAACAAAATGGCTGCCGCCCATTTCGGTTACAGGAAACGCGTATCTGTCAACACGGCTGCATCGCAAGTGGGCATTGTATGATAATCGTGAGCGCCGACAAAGTTTTCGTGCGTGGCTAGGAAGTAAGCGGGGTGGTGTCGGGCTTTTTAGGGTTAAGTTGTGGGTAGGTGGGTTTTGAGAAAGCGGAACATAGAATGATGGAATGTTCTTTTGAAAATTTTGACGAATTCTAAAGGAGTGACTGTTCTTTTTTTGGAAAAACTACTAGCAGCTAGATCTTTTGGCGCCTGAATGGGGGAACGCCTAATCCTCGCAAAATCCTTGTAGCGTTGCACGTTTCTGGCTTGGATTGACAATTGTGACGCAATTCGGGTGAGATCAGTTCAGGCTTGACCTATAACGAGAATTCATCAAAGTAACATTAGGAGGATATTGGATATATCAAATGCATCCAGCAAATTGAATCTCTAGCTTTCACCATTCATAGAACTATTTCTACTTGCAATATAAATCGACATCAAGAAAGAAACAACAACAAGAAGCAAAAGGATATTGGAAATATCTTTTTGCATTTCCACTATCCATCAGCCCAATTGTATCCAGCGAATTGAATATTATACTTTCACTATTCATAGAAATATTTACGATTTAACTTATTTTATTCGTAAACATATCACATCAGTCCTATATCGATATTAGAGGAACCAATAACAACAAGAACTCAACATTAATTACCCTATAAATCAATCCAGACAATTTCAAATTACCCAAATGTTTAGAAGATATATTTACCAACCTGACAGCGACCTGAGAAAACATTAATTCAGTTAACAATGACATAAATAAACCCGGGACTCGCTTAGATAATGCTAAATATAAGGCCTTTCTAAGAAATAGTTACATAATTTTAAAGGCCTAAGACCTGCGATGCGAATTCTATGTAATCTTAGGTATATTCATGTTTCCTCAATGATGCTATTACTGGGCTTGTGAATTGTAATTTAAGGAGTAAGGTGTTATGTAAACGGTTAACTACAGTGTATTAAATTGGTGAAATGTAGGTGCGTGCAGTCTCCGGTGATATATAACAAGGTATGAATACATTACCTACGATTTTTCTGGTTTCTTAAAATGTTACCCGAGATCAAGATGTCACTATCAAATCTTTCATAGTTTTAACTAAAATGAAACGTATCTATTAAAACCGCTGCAAACGTATAAACAAATCGGGAAAAATTGTCATTACATCTTCTCATCTACCTTTTGTTTTAGTCTCTTGCGGTCTTGCCTTTAGAAAATGCATGACATTTGCACGGCATTTTCTAAAATGGCGACTGGCAGAATCATACAATTCATATCACGCAATTCATCTGTTTGACAGTTTCACACCTGTATATCCCTGAAGGGTTAGGCAGAGGTGTACCTATAGCATTTTACGAATCTCCATACAAAACTGTCATATTGATGATTATTTCGTGATATGAATTGTTTTATGATTCTGCCAAAATGGCCTTTTTGGGCCCTCCGTAGCCCAAGGTCTAACTACCTATATAACGACCACCGAGAGAATGCATTCCTAACACCTGTCGGTTGGTCATGATTGGGAACTAAGTTAAACACGCATATTTTTGTACTCAGTGTTTGCAGTCTTTTCACAGTGACTTTACCTCTGATTTTGCATTACGTGATCTTTATTGGTGTTGCTGTAAAGTTGCTATCCCATAACTTTGACGGACTGACTGTCAACTGTCAGGTGTAGGTAAAGAAAGCATTCTCTCATCGGAAAGACAGTAGGGTGGGTGCTCAACAGAATACAATACCATCACTTGTGTGAACTTTTCAAATGTATTCTTCGGGACAGGCCACAAGGTATTAATTTCTACCGTTTTCCCTATCGCTTTTCTCAGAGCCCCATCCTAATTCGCGTCTCGGTTCGCGTTATTCCCTTATTCGCAGCGAAATATGGATATTATTGTTATAAGAGCCAAGTTCGTGACGAGTTCAGTGATTATTGGCTGTTTCGAATATAACAAGGTGTTAGCTAGTTACAAGGGACGCAGGATCTGTGTGTGCTGCTGTTGATTTTACGAGTAACTGCCGTGTAAAGTAAGATTTACGACCGCGACCTGTGTAGTGTATTGTCAATTTAATATAGATATTGGGTTGTGTTGTAATTGATTGGCGAATGGACACGTTCTTTTACTATTGTGTAATGATAGGAATTTGTATTAAGTAATTTTTGATCACTGAATTACGAGCTTTCAGCTGGAAAATAAAAATAAAAAAAAAACATTTAAAAGAAAACTTACTTATAATAAAACTGCATCAGTATGAAGTCCTAAAAAATTAGTATCAATGAAAGATTATAAATTACTAAACAAGGTGGAGGGACATCGACCCGCATACTGAAACCATTAAATCATCAAGACATGATTTCATCCTACTAATATTATGTGAAAGTTTGTGAAGATGTTTGGATGTTTGTTACTCAATCACGCAAAAACTACTGAACGAATTTGGATGAAATTTGGTACACATTTGGCACAATTATAACCAAGATTAACAAATATAATACTTTTTATCCCGATATTCCCACGGGATCGAAACTAACGCTGGTGAAACCGCGGGGCGCTGTTAGTGTACTGGTAACAAGTTGTGCGTCGAAGTTCCTGCCACCCTGCATGTTTCAAAAGCTACGAAAAGTTAAACTTCTTGGAACTCGCTGACTAAAGTGACAAATTTATTATTGCCTAGTGACTATTTATCTAGATCAACCAATTTAGAATACAGTGCAATTTAGAAATCAGCCGGTCGATTCTGTTAGAATCTCACCGCGAGAAGTTAGGTGAAGTGCGCTGTCATTCCATCTGATGCTTTAGGGATTGACACTAATGACAGCTCACTCCACGCTCACTTCACCTAAGTTTTCACGGTGAGATGGTTACAGAATCGCACTGCAGTTCTGGAACGGTCTACTTCTCACATTATGAACTAAAATGACATAATTGTTTACCCTATATTTATTGTCTGTGCAATTTATTTGTTAAAACGAAAACCAAGTTCGCTGATCCTTCGAATTATTTAAAAAGTAAAGTCGTTGCCATTTTTTTTTTCAATCAGTGTTATTCGGTATTCAAGTAACTTCACACAAAAGATGAAAATGGCGTGAAATTAAAATACTCTAAAGCCTTGATTAAGAAACAAATTTTTAGGTAATTGAGAATAGCGCATCATTTTTTCTGGCTTGTTATATTTACACATTACACTTAACTGAGCATTTTACGGTGTCCTACGTTTGGGCAGCGCCTTTAAACTTGGCTACTTACATTGGAATTACACAATACCCGCCATGTTGGATAAATTGTTTACTAAAGTAGATAATAATTGTCATTTAATTATATCCGTTTGTATTCGAAGAATGCTGCTACTATGTTAATTTTATCAAGTAATAATAGGCCGATTATTATGTTTTTGACTACCAGTCCAAAACAGGCAAATAATTCCATAGAT
Organism: Gortyna flavago; assembly: GCA_963669345.1. Classification (NCBI taxonomy): domain Eukaryota; kingdom Metazoa; phylum Arthropoda; class Insecta; order Lepidoptera; family Noctuidae; genus Gortyna; species Gortyna flavago. The sequence continues at coordinate 18,148,131 of OY770129.1, forward strand.
TTTGAGTAATAAAGCTTTTGGAAATATTACGATAAAACTTGCTTGGGACACTATACTGATATGGTGGTTTAGTTTAGTTATTATTGGTTTGTTTTTGTTTTCTGATTTGATATTTTAATTTATAATTTATTTGGCTAGCAGTTGACTATAGTATGTTGAGTTGATTGATTAATAGGAAAGAAATAGGTCCTGTCACGAGACTTAGACTGACGCAACATTTAAATGCGATTTTATCGAGAAAAAATAATTTCAATTTTGTGAGAAGACCTATTTCACAATAGTACCGTTTCGAGAATACCAACCTACTATATTTGAAACGTCATACTATGTATATCAATACTTTAGGAGAACATCGCTTTCAGTTTCGAATCTTGCATATAAGTATAAGGTTTTTATGCTAGTGTGTGTTTATCTAAAATTCTAAATGGCGAAAAGTGCGTCACTTTATGATAAAAATGAAGATACACAGCAGATTCACAGCTATATTTAGCGTTCGAGTATGACCAGGGGGCCTAAAAAGGTCACTTTGGTAGAATCATAAAAGGATAACATTATTTATCATAATAAAAGTCGTAAAATGGTCACACATTGACAATTCATAATGTTATTTGCGTACAATTCATATCATGCAATTCATCTGTTTGACAGTTACACACATATACAACGTGTTAATGAAATAACCGAAAACCTGAAACTAGTTTGTTTAGAATCGGCAGCAAAATCGAATACAATAATTTTTAATATAGGTTTTTTTTTTCAAAAAAATCATTATTTTAATATTTATATTAATAAGGCGTTAGTAAGGAGAATTTTAATATTAATAAGGACGGGATTAACCTCAAACGATAGTGCTCCCGTCACTCCCGTGTCAACGAAAGTTTGACAGCGCGGCGCGGCAATAGCGCTACGAATCTGTAAGAAGTAGCGCCACAATAACATTTACAAATATCTTTTACAATAATTTATGAAAATAAATAATTATACGTCATATCAATTTATTAATATAAAAATCGGTTGGGGTGTCCGAGGTTTTGGGTTATTTCATTAACACATTGTATATATCCCTGAAGGGTTAGGCAGCATTTTACGAATGTCCATACAAAACTGTCATACAGATGAATTGCGTGATATGAATTGTACGCAAATAATATTATGAATTTTATTGTCAGTTTGTGACCATTTTACGACTTATAATAATAATATAATTCTTATTATCTTTCTATGATTCTGAATTTTTTTAATTTTTAGGCCCCCAGACGTTTGCTCGTAAATAAAGTAATTGGATTCTGTAAGGAACGTCGCAGGTGGTGTTCGGTAGTGTCTGCTCCCATGGCAAAAGGTGTCAGTTTATGTATTCGACTTTACAGTAGCCAGTAAAATTCCTCGCAAAGCGGAAATCGTGTCAAAGTCAATCAAGGCAAAGTAATTTACCTTTCAAAGTTTTCCCGTGACACCTAATCAATTGTATACCTAAGTTAATCACTTACATATGTAACGAGCCCTCGACATACTAATGTTGACATCCGGCGTCGCGTGGTACCGCGCGCATGCGTGCCCGCGATTTGATTTGCAGATGCGTTTGCGTCTTAGAGGTTGTGGTGCAAGTTGAAGGTTTGAACTTGTGCAGTGTCTGTGGTCTTTGACTTGAACTTAGACATTAGTTGTTGTATGACGTGTGTTATATTGAAGTGAAAACTTCTTTTGTCGTACTTTCCATTTTTACTGAACAATGAACGACACTAAAACGTCACGCTCGGGCCGGTGACGCTGAATCGGGTATACACGGTTCCAGTCGGTCGGTGATACTAAATCACGTATACTCGACACTGAATATACTCGGCTTCAGTCGTGAGTTTTCACTTTATCGTGTGGTCTTATGCAGACACCTTCTTTTTTGGGGAGATAGATGCCATCCTTGGGAAGGACATAGAAAGAAAGAAAATACGTTTATTTTTGTTTATAGGCTACTTTTTGCCCCGGTAGCACGTTCCCGTGGGATAATTTGCGACTTCCACGTGGGAAAATCCGTTGGCAAAAGCTAGTAAATGGAACCCGTCACCAAAATAATCCAAGAATTTGCTGAGGCTCATGAACACCTACTCCATCGACATGTGAACATCGAGGCAATTCAGCTGTTAGACCAAACAAATACAGTGTGTCAGGTTAAACGAGGGACATACTTTAAGGGAGTGTAGTACCTACCCATGAAAATGAAGAACTTTTACTAAGAGACCAAAACTGAAATCGAGAAAATAAAACCAGCCAGCTATACATTTATGTTCGCATAACTGGACAAAATGTAGGGAACAGCTGTTTTTTTTTCATATTTTTGAGTCCGCCCCATAATAAAAGTTGTTCATTTTCATGAGTACTGCACTCCCTTAAAGTATGTCCCACGTTTTACCTGACACACTGCATAGTGTGAAGACTAAATCGGACCTTTTGAGTTAGTGTAGTGTAAAAAGTTTAGAAATAATAGTGACAATGACACACATAATAACACGTGAACTATATCATAATTATCAGTGGAGCGGCCTTGTTTAAAGTACCTACAATCAACACTATTCTAAGTTTTGAAATATTTATCACGTATAAAATTAATTAAGATTAAAATGGCTTATTAGTCTTATAGGCTAGATTGTAATTAATTATCAAGAACCTGGTTCTTTTTAATAAAGGAAAAGAAAAGCTAGTAAATATAAAATTAATAAAGAATCACATTTTATGGAACTGACGGCCTAAAAAGGCCACTTTGGCAGTATCATAAAACAATTCATATCATGCAATTTCATCTGCATGACAAAATGCTATAGGTACACCTCTGCCTAACCCTTCAGGGATATATAGGCGTGAAACTGTCAAACAGATGAATTGCCTGATATGAATTGTTTTATGATTCTGCCAAAGTGGCCTTTTCAGGCCCCCTGCTTTTCTTAATGCTAATTGACAAATTGACTCTTCTTCAAAAATTATCTCAGGCAGTGCCTCAAAAGGCAGCTTTCTTTTCCCTTACACCCCACGCTAAACAAAGTTAAAACATGTCTCAGAACAAAGGCACTAAATCTCGCAGTCCACGCCCTCTAGAAGATTAATTAACTGTATTTACTTACTATGCTAATATGAATTGCAGATGCGACAGTCTTGTTCGTTGTATCCGGTGTTTTTAGCGACCCCGCCCCTGTTAGGAGATGACAGAATTAACCGAAATTTTATTCAAGAGTTGCTTGACAGTTTGAGTGTTGATTCATGACTGCGGGGTAATTGCGTAACGTATTAACAGTAGGAATGGCTTTCATTTTGTATATATATATATATAGAATATATTTAGATTGTGATTCATAGTATGGTTGTGAATAAACTGCTTTTAAAAATGACCTTATTATAGATTGATGCCGACGACAAACTTCTACCCCAGACTATCTTTTTACGGTTCCGTACCCAAAGGGTAAAAACGGGACCTTATTACTAACTAAGACCCCACTGTCCGTCTGTCTGTCTGCCTGTCTGTCACCAGGCTGTATCTCATGAACCGTGATAGCTAGACAGTTGAAATTTTCACAGAATTTGTATTTGTGTTTTTTATTTTTCGTGTAAGTATCACAATGCAGAACGCAATTATACTTTCATAGACTTCAAATGCGTTTATCACTGCGCTTCTACATGATTCACAATTGTTTTATTAGCCTTTAATATCTCACTGCTGGACAACGGTCTCTTTATTTCCACCTCTCTCTATCGAGAGCTGCCAAGAAGTATTCTTTATCATTATTTTTCTTTTAATAAAACATACTGACCATAGTATTTTTTTGTTTACAGGTAAGGGCACGCCCTTCATACTTCCATGTATTGCAGCGCATAGTAAGTTTACATCTTGTCGTGTACTACAATTTATCATGTTTACCTATATCCGTCAACATAGAAAACGTAACAAAAATCAAAAATACCCATTTAAATACATTACAAAGATTTAAAAGTACTTGGCGGATGCACTGCCATGCACACGCCGCGCATACTAAACGATAACCTCACTTGTTCGCAAATTCTTCGCAGTTCGTCGACATTACACAACACTATTATAAACTGTAGATCGATTGACGAACTAATGCTGGACGAATCACCTGTACAATGCATACAAATTTAGAACAACACTAACTTCTGCTTGTGACGTCAACTGCCGTCTGTTAAGCTTCCTGAAAGGGCTACTATGTTCCAGCGTTTTTTGTCTAGCAGATATTCTATTCTGTAAATAACCTTACCGTGATATCTTAAATGAAGTGAGCTGTCAATAGAGTCAATCACTAGCGTCAGGTGGAATGATAGCTAAAGTAAATAAGGTTTATTTGCAATAAACATGACTCTTAAAAAGAAAACAAACACAAAAAAAACACAAGTTAGGAGAAAACACACACAGCTCACTTTATCTATGTTTTCGCTTTGAGATTTTTACAGAATTTACCGCTTATCTAAAGACCAAAGTGTTGCCAAATTAAATTGAAGACCATATTATCATCTCAATCTGATGCTGCTGCTTTCAAACGAACTTGAACTTAACAAGTCAGAAAGAACGCTGCGCAAAAAGGAAGTTATAGCGCGAGCAGGCGATGCGATGCGACGGGGTGGGTCGGCGGAACAATAAATTTCACGCGGACGAAGTCGCGGGCGGTAACTAGTAACGTATAAGTTACTAGCTAGCAAAACAAGCGATGATAAACAAACCAATGAAACTTTTCGATTTTAGAAGGACTCTTTGTGTATTGTGTCTGAAGCATTTACCGTTGTCTATTGAATGCACTGGCCTATTATTGCGTCTGATTTCACCTGAATACAATATAAATGTAGCGATACTAATGGTTTTAGATTGAAACGCAGCTCTGCTGGAGACAGAATGTTACAAAAACTCCATAAAATAATAATTCGTTTTCGACAAACTGTATTAATATCGACTGGAAAAATGCTTTAGTTGCACTGATTAAAAATAGTTTTCCGAATTTCGAAATCTTACCTAACGGTAATTATGAATTTTGTGATGTTTCGGGGGTGAATATGTTCTGCGATGTTTTATTGATAAGATTTCTTTCTCTTTAAACGATCCTATACAAGGTGTAACAGAATAAACGGTAAATAGTTTTTTTTTTTTTCAAATTATGTATTTTGCCATACTGGACGCTGATTGAGCCAAGGAAAATTAAGTCTTATTTTAAGGCAATAAGACTCAATTTTGAATGCATGCAGTAATGCTAGGATCAACATGATTTTCTTAATAATAACAGCTTTAAAAAAAAATAGTGTTGGTCACTGTATTATGCTTTTAACTCAACACTCTAATTGGGGTGTATGATGAGGTCTTGCGTTAATTTTGTTACATATTGTACCTATATATTTTTTACATTTACATCCATAATTTTTGTGGTGTACATAATATTCTATTATTATTATCACCTGTCAATTACCTAGGGAGGATTACGATTCTGTATTGCATGCGTAATGCTTGTGCGAGCTGTTGTTAGGACATTGATAACCTCTCTTTAATTTTGATTTACTTTGTACATTTAGCAGCTTGTGAAGAAGATATTCATCAAAAATAACATAATTTTTGTCTATAAATCCTTAATGGAGGTACCAGAAGCGTGATGCCTGAATGTTTGTATTTCAAAAGTGACAGTATAACCGACGAGATGTTAGATGTTTGTTGTTGTTGTGTTTTATGATTGATTGTGACAGTTGAGACACGATTAGAGGAATACCAACTTATATAAATGTGAGTACAGACGCCAGCACATCAAGCTACTACAATCTTTAATATATTTTCAACTTTATCGCTAAATTATAGGGTTCAAGGTTGACTGCGAAAATTTGAGTTTCGGGTAGCTTGATGTGCTGGCGTCTGCACCAATGTTCTAACAAAAAAACTGTGAAGTTGAATCTAAAGATCGTTTCTTTAAAAAGATAAAATTGTTTGAGTTCTGCCTCTTTGGTTGAGTGGTCGCAAGCGCTACTGACTGAGCATGAGGTCCTAGGTTTAATTCCCGGGTCGGGCAATGTGTTATTGGGTTTTTCCATCAGCGATTTCTCAGTAGTAATCCGGTGTCTGGATTATGTACAACTCTGCCTAGCCTTTCGAGAAATGCAGGCTGATGTTATGTGTATTCGAATTCCTTTAAGAAACATAGGGGTTTATTTATGAATTTTGCTTAAATACGTTTAAACGTCAAAAATGTATGGTTAAAGAGTCGCCAATCATTACTTAACTTTCAGCAACGTTTATAAATAAACCCCTTTAAGCTCACAATGAAAAGTGAGTGCTTTTTATCACCATACTTACAAAAGATAGCGAAACATTTTTATATAGGAGAATTAGCCCTCGATCAGTGGATCCCGGACAAGATTCAAACCGTCAATGATGTCAATGTCGACAGCTAAGCCTTTCTAGCTTCCATAAATAATCGTCACAGCACTGCGTAAAACAGTGACGTCATTTAACTGGCGGTTTGCCTATAAACGACAGATTGATAGACCGTAAGACTATACATAAAAGAAAACTAGTAGGTGTACCTTTCATACCCGACACCTAAATGCATGCCTAAATAAAAGTTCGCTGTTGGATTTTCAACTTTCGTCGCTGAGTCGAGCGTTGAAAATCCAACAGCGCGTTTTTATGTAGACATTCATTTTAGGTGCAGCCTACAGTTAGTGAAAAAGGGTATGAGGCTTCATTGAGAGACTTTATAGTCACTTCCTATGCACCTATGACCTAACGTAATATGCTGTACGCTGTAGGTTTATGGTAGTTTGATAATAAATGAAGGCTATATGTCCTAAAGATGATGACATTAACGTCCAATTTAGAAAATAGTACATTACTGCAGTGGCCAGCAAAAGAGGCATTGATGGACGAACGTGTAAATGTGGGCCGAGGTGAAGCCGAGGCACACATAGGTAAGTCCATCAATACCTAGTTGTGGCCAAGGCTTGTATAGTACTTTTCTCAAATAATGTGCAATTGAAATTAAAATACAATTACTTTTCAAAATCAATGACGAACAACGAACAACAATAATTTTCCCCGCGTTAAAGTGTTCATTTGTTTTTTTTTTCAATAAACTGCTTTCTATTTGCAAGCCAGTTCGAAATTTATATAAAACCTTTGATAAGTTACCTCCTTGGTTGCCATTTTTCGGAGTAAAAGCACGTTCCATTTTTAAATTACACGACAGATATGAGTTTACTACGTAATACAAAATTTTGTTTGAGTGCGGTTAGTGGAAGTGCTCAGGTGCCGTTCGTCCAAGTGCTGTTGAAATCAGTGCTCTGAGTGGAATACCTCATTTATTTGGCCGCTAAACCACGACAGATATGGATTTTCATACATCTTTTGCCGGCCGCTGCTCGCATGTATTGGGCCAGTACAGCAATTTCGATTTATCTTGAAGAAGGTTTTCAAAATAATGCTCAAATTTCCAAGCGTGTTAGAGAAAAAGCGTGTTTTCAGCGGCGGTCTTCGATTGACTGAGTTGATTGCTATGGCTGTCCCATTGCTGGGCAAATACCCACCCAAAGTCCTTCATAATCTTTTGTCAAATTAATGTAGGTAATGCTATAACATTTAAAAAAAAGTTCTTATTTTTTGTTTTTTAGTGCCTTGCCTTTTTTAATGCCTTGATGGGACCTTATTTTTTTTCTTCATCTCAAGAAAAATTTACCACTGAAGTCCTTACCGACGAATTACCAATAAAACACCTCCTCTCTCTCTCCTACTGCCTCGTTGGTTTAGTTGTCGAAAGCGCTACTGCTGAGATCCTCGGTTCGAATCCCGGGTCGAGCAAAGTGTTATTGGGTTTTCCATACCGAAATTCTCTGTCCCGAAGTCTGGTTTGTGCCTGGTTGATGGCAATAACCACACCCCATAGCTCGCACCATATTACATGTAACTTAAACGTCACTGGCAAAATGTGGGTGTACTTACTTTAGACACACCTCTGCCGAACCCTTTGGGGATTACTAGCGTTATATTGATGTAACCGATAAAATCCGGACAAGTGCGAGTCGGACTCGCGCACCGAGGGTTCCGTACAAAGTAGCTATGTAAATAGTTTATCACGGGTTTTTTTTTTATGTAACTACTTTACGGTTTTCGGATTTTTCCCCTTAGTTATGTGAACTTATATGAACTTGCTTCTTGCCAAATTTCATGATTCTAGGTCAACGGGAAGTACCCATTATATTTCGATTCTCTTGAGAGTGTCGAAATATACGTTTTTTGCGGCATAAACGGCCGTATCTTTTTTTTTCGTTAACTTAGGAGTTTGATTTTTTCACAGCTTCAAGGGACCGTAGACCTGAGTATATGGTTTTCATTTTAACTCGATATCTCTACGCATTTTTGAGATAAAGCGTCTTGATAGACAGACAGACGGACAACAAAGTGATCCTATAAGGGTTCCGTTTTTTTCTTTAGAACCATAAAAACCGAGTAATTGTTAAGAATATCACGAGAGTTTTCAATAAACGTCAACCGAACGATGTCTGTGGCGTGAACTTTCCAGTGTCGATTTATTTTACTCACGACTGTGGAAAGCAAGCCAATGTTTTAATATAACTGTTGATAGTCAACCTTATGGTGGGTTTAACCTGGATGTTAGATAAAAGCGAGCCATTTTGTTAAGGTGTACGTAAAATTAAACCATACCTTTTAATAAGAGAGTGATTGTTCCTATTTTTTTTTAAATGGTTGTGCTACGTCAGGCCAAAACAGCATGTAAGTAATGAGGATAGTTAAATATATAGGATGATTTTTTTTGCCGTCTCAAAATTTTTACAGGGTGTTCTACCCATGAATATGAACAACTTTTATTAAATGACCAAATCTGAAATCACGAAAAAAAATCTGCGTGTGTGTAGTGTTGTGTATGTGTGTTCATTCTGAAAATAATAGCGGACCGTTTAGACGGTCCTTTTCTTAGACACTGGATCGCACTCCACGTGTCTATTTAATTGTGTTTGTTTTGTCTTTTTGTGATTTACTAACTTAGTTCTTAAGTACTTACCAACACAAATATGGACGTTCCGTCTGTCTGAAATAAAGTTATTATATGCATATAAATAAGCAAATATCACGATACGTATCTATATTGACAGGGTGAGAGAGATCGAGAGGCGCCCTCTGCTATCAAAACTAGGAAACACCATGACAGATGGGTTGCGTTCATAAATACTAACAATATCAGAACCTTTCGGTTACCTTAGATTTCCGTAATTGATTTAGCAATTTTTGCTTATGATGAGCTAGCGGAATATTTCTCTCCAGTGAAAATGTTAATCAAAAGCATTTCATACGGACCCAAAGAATCCCATTTTATACCACACACTAAACGAACTTTTTAGTTTTAAATTAACACTTTTCCTTTTTCCTCAGCACTTTGAATGCGCAGACACATAATGCTATTGTGTCCAATAAAACGGAGATTATGCAATAACACGCGGCTCGTGAATATTTATGTCTGTCTGTGTGTTCCTGAGGGTGCGGGCGCAGGGAATTGTATGGAGTAGGCTTGTTTCTTTAAAGATGGGTGGGAGTCGGATTTGTTAAGGAAAATGCATTAGTTTCTGTGATGTGAGATTATGGGTATTTCTAGGCCAATTAATAAATTACCTGTTCGTATAAAAGTTTCTCATAAAGACAATTTTATTTTTAATATTTAGTTTTGATTTTTGTTTGCTTTTATTTTCTTTAATATTTGTACGCCTTCACGTCAAAACATAGCGCCCATATTATTATCCTAAGACCTTTATGTAAATACCTATGTTATATTATATGTTTCACAAATAAATATTCTGATTCTAATAAAAGAAAAAAAAAACTTTTGAAGTAAAATTTTCTTTAGGCCCGTTGGGCATTTTTTGAGTTGGAGAAAAACCATTGAACTCGCGGCACTGTTACCGTTACTGACAACTTTGTTTATGTTTTGGCCATTATAAACACATCAACGCGCGGTGAATTTTCTTTGGGAAGAATGACCTTCAAACATATTTATAAAAAATACTATGCTTTTAAAAATACCCACGTAATTGTTCAAAGTTTTCACTTCTGTCGGCACTCCCGGAGTGCCACTGCTTTTTTTTATAAATCTGTAGGTGATTGGGACTACGAGTTTGATGTGTTAGAGAAATACGTAAATAACGACGTTCGTTTTTAATGATGTCTTTCACGAAACTTTGTAAACGGCCAGTGATCCACATGAGCCCTGGATCCGAAGTCATGGGGAGAGGCCTTTACCCAGCAGTGGGATAATGCAAGCTAGCAGTAACAGGAAACTTCGTAAAGGTAATAACCGTAGCAAGACCCAGATCACAATCACCACGACTGGTTACCAGTCTTACCAAGAGGTATCGTATTACCCAGTAACTGGGTTGTAGAAGTCAGATAGGCAGTCGCTCCATGTACTTAAAATACTGGTATTCTGCTGTATCCGGTTAGACCAGTTGGAAAAAATATGACTGACGTGTAAAAGTGTTCGTACAAACCTATTTAAATCATTTATCATTTAGACTGGAAGATGACCCCAACACAGTTGGGCAAAAGGCTATACAGATGATGACCACGATTACGGTAAACAAATCGCTTACTCACGGATTCCAACTCCTTAATCCTTTACCGCCTCTCCAGGGTTGGGTCTGTTAAGTAGGATTGGTTTATCCTTTGTCATACAGAACAAAGAAGATACCACAGCCTACAAAATCTATAGCAAACCTCAATGACCCAACCCACACGTCAATACTATGCATAGATCCTATAATTTAATGTAAATGGTTTGCAACAGTTGCGCCATCTGTCACGTCAGATATGAACTACTGGCGTAACGCGGATACATTTGGATAACATTATAACCTGATATTATGTAAGTTGGTATTTATATCTGTTAAGATAGGAGTGAAGATATTAGATAATCCAGTAGCTAATCCTGCTAAACACACTCAGAATATTGCAAAGATTTATATAGATAGAATTTGTGATAGCACTTGTGATACATGCATTTAATCTGAATCACAATAGAAACGGATCAAAATGAACATATTATACTCATCTATCTATGACTTGACTGGTGTAATCATAATCATTTGAATCTTACCTAAATGTCTACTTTTATTTACCTACTAATTTTATTTTATTTATTATGGGATAATAAACAACTAAAATATAATATATAAAACATAAGTTTACCGAAAGTACCACTACTGCTTTCCCGGCTGTATTGTAGTAGTACTGCGCCTGATCTCTCTCCGGTCGTGTCGGATTGCCGTCCCATTGGACTATGAGAGTAAGTGAAGAGGGAGTGCCTGTGTCTGTGCGCACACTTGTGCACTATAACATCTCCCGCGCCGAAGGCTAGTCTCCGTTGAAATTTGCCACCGTGGCCGAAATACATTCTGGAGGACTTCAGTACCTAGTATTTCAAGTTCTAATTGAGGAACCAAGGCACCTAAAGTTACACCACCTAGGCTCATAAAATTAACATTTTTGCCAATTAAGCTCAACGTTCACTAAAACACAATTAATTTTTCTATTGTTACAGAACTTAAAAAGCTTGCCTAACAGACAAGGGGGATATCAGAGTTAAGGCCGGCTTCCCCTTGCGGTCAGCTTTCAGTCTTACCAAATATATTTACATGAAACGACTGCCTATCTGACGGGTCCTTCTCCTATAACTACAGATCGAAATCTGTTTAGAAATCGCACCATCCTTAACTCATATGAAAGTGAATCAATTTCCCACAAGCGGTGAAAGCGGAGGTCACACTACAGGAACCGTTGCCTAGCAACGCGTAGGCTCCGCTAATTTACGCTACGATCTGTAAATCATCGCTAGAAAGTGATTGTATACCATAATACGGTCTGACCTCTGCTTTATGCCTAGTGGTGAAATCATGTAATTTGAATGGTAATGGTTGTAGGTTCAGGTTCGGTTTTCTAGATACTGTGTTAATAGGGAAGGAAATAAATAGAATTTGTTTGACGTTTATCATCTTGAAATGATCGTGAAAATCGGGTATGAAAGGATAAATTATTCATCGTTTCTTGTGTACCAAGATTCTATCATTTCGTCAACACTGCACCAACGATCATACAAGTAAAAACGGGACCCTATTACTAAGACTCTCCGTCTGTCTGTCTGTCTGTCTGTCTGTCACCAGGCTGTGCCTCATGAACCGTGATAGCTAGACAGTTGAAATTTTAACATTAAAAACAGAATAACATAAATATGCTCCCATACAACAAACGTGATTTTTTTTGCCGTTATTTTATATGTAGTGTCAAATATTGTATGGTAGAACGGAACCCTTCGTGTACGAGTCCAACTCGCACTTGGCCGGTTTTTATATGCACGTGTTTCTTTGAGAATAAAACAGTATTATTTCCTTCTTTTTATAATACTAAACTCACAAACAAAATATAGTGACATTAATTGCAAAAGAAACTTTCAAATATCTGCAAAAAATTAAAGTATTTTACCGTGCTAAGTTCGGTTGCCATAATTATGTTAAGCAATCAGCCCTGCTTACAAACTCGCTGACTGACTCAGTATTCACACTACTCCTATAAAGCACTAACTGAAATGTACTTTATCTACTGCAAGACGTTCTACCCAACTAATTGGATAACTGTCTCACTGCAAACACGCATACAGAGACCTCACACCTCATTATATCCAAGAAACTCACAAAGCAATCACTTAACAATTTCTCTACCACTTAAATTAGCGTCAAAACAAAAAAAAAAAACTAACCTAATCAACGCTTTACAGTATCACAGTAAGTGCAAATAAGCCATCAAATATACGATAAAGAATAATATACGACACATACAGTATAGAAGGTCTGCTCTATGCAATGAGCGAGAACGCCCGCACACATAGATACGCTTCACGTACAAAATCAAAATCAAAATTCAATTCAAATTAGGCCGAGAATCAGCACTTCGAACGTCAAAATTACAAAAGACAGTCCCCCAAAACGCCCGCCCTTCACCACTTCCTAGTGCTTTCGCTGGGGAGAAGAAGTGGCGCAACAAACTCCTCAGCAGCACAGCTGTCTGTTCAGTTAGAAAATACTTGAATGTGTACAATACTAGATAAAATTCAATTATTTGTTATATATCAGCTAGCCACAACCACAGACCAACGGCTTAACGCGTTAAGCTATGCTTGCCGCGGTTGGTCTGTGGATGGGTGATCATCTTTACATACCGAGACCCCTCCATGCCTCGGAAAGCACGTTAAGCCGTTGGTCCCGGCTGTCATTCGTGGATCTTTGACAGTCGTTACAGGTCGTCAGAAGCCCGAAAGTCTGACAACCAGTCTTACCAAGGGATATCGTATTACCCAGTAACTGGGTTGTGGAGGTCAGATAGGCAGTCGCTCTATGTAAAATACTGGTATTCAGCTGCATCCGGTTAGACTGGAAGCCGACCCCAATATAGTTGGGAAAAGGCTAGGCAGATGATATCAGCTAGCCACAGTGACTAGTGATGCAAGCGCACTTGCGACTCGCAGACTTGGTTACATAGTACAGAGGCCAGCACATCAACCTACCCCTATCTGTCAAATTTTCCTAATTGAATATGAACCTTATACCTTTGTGGTAAAGTTGAAAATCTATCAAAGAAATTTGACAGATTGGGGTAGCTTGATGTGCTGGCCTCTGTACAACAATATACAGTTCCTGCTTCTATTTACTCGCACTACAGTAACAACATCTTCAGGATGATGTTGGGGCTGCCTCGCTTCTGTAGTGCATCGGGGATGTTTGCGCTGTATCGCACTGATGGCTTTCATGCAGTCATCCGCAAGAAAAATGTTTCCCTGATCAGTGGCAGCTGCAACGGAATTCTGAAGACTGTAGCAGATAGGATCTCTTCTCCGATGTGAAGACCCTTTATTAAGCGAGTAATTTTAATGTATTAAAATTTTTAATTAAAAATTAATTTTAATATTTAATTAATTTGACGGTATTTTTTTATTATTTTTTATTATTAATCTTTATCTTTTTTGTATAGTTATATGGAGCCGCCCTTCTGGTGGTAATATTCTACGTTACGTCGCACAAGATTGAACCGTTACTTTTTCTCGCAAACACACCGAAGGAAACTCATTCACAGAATACCTGAACGATTATGTCTTGATTCAGACTTTTTTAGGATTCCTACTCGTTAAAATAGTTACGAACGGTTTTTATTAAACGCTCAATATGTAGTATTTGATCGGCAATCTTGTTCTTACATAAATCTATGTTGGATAGTTAGATACTGTTGGATCTGTCTGTATGTTTGTGTTGATGGTGTTGGGAATAGCGGGATTAATTTTGATGGAATTATCAATTGTATCTAGTTTTAGTCATTTAATTTACTGTCTAGTGTAAATATTTTGTTGTATTCATTGTATAGACAAATTTGTGTAACATCCTTTTTGGGCGAATTCCACCAAACTTTAATTCCTAGAATAAGTCGTATCCTGAGAATTAATTTTGAATTTGTCAGAAGTCTATTCGTAACGTTTTATTCCACGGATAAACGATATCTGACTTTGGTAAAATTAGCCCTTAGTTGATTGAAATATCTGGCTAAGGGCTGATTTTTCAATCGAATTGACGTCTGACAGTTTATAAATGCACGAACTGACAAAAATTCTAAATGATTCCTCCGATAAAGTTTGTGGTGGAAAAATCAGCCATTTATCATCAATTCTAAAAATGAAGTCTAAAACTAAAGTCGAACATAAATATAGTCCTGAATATTTTATCAGAACAATTGTGAGTTAGCCATCTCTGAGTTACATAAAATGAGAAGCATTATTAGATTTGTTAGATAAACCCTACCTTCGCTAAGCACTTTATTGCATGTACTTAATTGAATTGTTTGAAAATAAAACACTTACTAACTAATAAAATAAAAATATTAAAACGCTTTTTATAGTCATTCAAACAGAAAAGGCTGAGCTGTATTTAGAGCTAAGCTACTGTAGCGATGCTATCTTCGTAATTCGCAACCTATCGGCTTCTTCATGTGAAACTAAGCTTGACTATAACTTCAGAATAAAAACTTCATCTTCACTTCAAATCTGTGTGTTGCTTGGCTCAACACCTTGAGAATCCAACAGAGTACATCACAGTGCGCAAAAATACACTGTTCTATTTTCCACTATCAGCGCTTCGCAGTGCGTTTAAAATGCGATAAAAAAAAGTCGCCCGTGGATACGAGCGATTATCGGGCACACTGCACCTTCCACTACGAAAACAAAAATACCAAGCTAAAATTCTCCGCTCATCGCTTACAATTTAACACCAGCCTTACTCAGCAGAAAATTCCTAGGCAATTTAGATTTATATCCAGACGGTTCACATAACATGGTCACACGCAATCAGGGGGTAAGCAGAACACTATTATTAAGAGCGGCTTCATAATTGTGTTCTTAGAACTGGTATCTAGGTGATTTTATTAAAGAATACTTGGAAAAGGTTTATTGATTTTAGTGCGGTAAAGTGTGAATTTGCTCGTAATTGTGGCTCTTAGGGAATTAATTTGATGAATAATTGTTTTTTAATAGTAATGAGGTAGTTCGAACATTGCTTCTGGGGTTGCACCTAGCTTCTGATGTTGCATAAGCGCCCATGTAGGTTTATGTGAAATAAAATATTTTGATTTAGATTTTTTTGAAATGATTTTCAGAAGAACTTTTAAGTAGTGCAATAAAATGTACATGTTTAATTAAAAGGAACTGCAGTATAAACTAGTATTCATTTAATAAAATGATTCGTGTCAAAACTAAATAGGCTTGTCTGTAATCACTATCGATGTAAATGGTAAAACCTTGAAAAATTCAGCAAAAAAAAAATTTGCTCCAAATATTCGAACCAACATTGGCTATATTTTGTTAATTATTACATAACTTGGTCGTAGTAAAAACTTGACTGGAAGCGGTAATTGTCAATAAATCGTATTTTAACCAAGTTATATTTGCCAGGTATTTCAAGTATGAAGCTGAACCATAATTATGACCATAAGTATAATACGTTGGTCACTTTAGTATAAGCTTATTACTCTATTCAAAAGTAGATTATGATCTTTTGAACTCTAATAGTACCTACTTATTATAATTATCGAGGTTTTGGCGAGTTTAAAAGCAAGCAAGCAAGAAATCATAAGTTCGATCTCCATCCATTGCAATATCGATGTGAATCCTCCTCTCTGTGTGTACAGCTTTGATGAAAGAATAATCTAAAAAAAAAACAGAATAACAGTTATATATTCCCGCACGCAAAATACGCGCATTGACGTGGAGTTGCGGACAACAGCCCGTATTACCTATTACCTATAATATTCTACCAGACATGATCGAATAGAGGCTTCCAGCACACTGTTACACAGGTGTACTTGACACTTCTGACTATCCCTTCGAGTAGTACAAGCGTGATGTTACGACCCCACACAGTAACGAGAACAAGACCAATAAAATGGCTAGAATATCTTAGTCGGTCGTCTCTCGACACTGTAATGAGGACATTCTATTAATCAAAGAACGCTTTCAACAAACTAGCTTTTCAATCAGAATCACATAGCCAGCTCTAGTAACGACTAATTATTATCTTACCGCCATCCATCGTACGGAATCACATGACCACTTTCATGTTGCAAATGTTGTGAGAATAAAGGGTTAGGCAGACGATTGATTTTTAGAGTTCCGTGCCGAAATTGTAAAAAAGGAAGCTTTGAGGTGTGACTTCGTCTGTCTGTCTGTCTGTTATACTGTTTTCAATAATATTTTTGTAGAATTTAATATCATAGTTGTTAATATTACTTAATAATGTTTTTTTTCTGTTATTGTCCCACTGTTGGACAAAGGCCTCCTCCATATTCTTCAAACATTCCTTGTGCTGCGCCTTCTTCGTCCAATCGGCTAGGAACAAGTCTAAATCGTCACACCAGCGTTTCTACGGTATGCCTTAACGTCACATTTAATAGAGGAAACCAGGTATAAAAGTAACACGGGATGAACGTAACAAATGATTTTCTGAGCGAATCACTGATGGCTGTATTACTGATGTGTGCCATTTTGAACACCCTTTCACCTCAATTGCGCTCACGGCGCTGTGCTGTCAGGTAGTGAACGTAGAGGTCGGCTGGTCTACAACGTGAAAACTTAGGTGAAGTGAGCTATCATTTCTTCTGATGCTAGAGATTGACACTAGTCACAGCTCACTTCACCTAACTCTTGGCGATGAAATGATTACAGAATAGATTGACTGTTTATCTGAGTTTAAACCTAAAAAAATATCTTTGATTGGAGGCAATTTTTAATTATTGGGAATAATCCATACTATCTATACTTAATATTATAAATTCGAAAGTAACTCTGTCTGTCTGTCTGTATGTTACCTTTTCACACCTAAACCACTGAACGGATTTCGATAAAATTTGGCAGAGAGATAGATTGCATTCCGGGGAAGGACATAGGATAGTTTTTATCGACATATCTTGCGGTCGTAGCCGCGGGCGGAAGCTAGTTTCAAATAAATGTGTTTTATAATGTCATCATAAATAATTATTTTAACCTTTTCTCAAGTGGTCTCAAAAAAGCTTCCAGATTACTTACAACCATCGACATTTTACGTTAAGTGGAGCTACTTATTCCTATCTTCGATAGTCTCATTCAAATTCATCTATCCAAATTACCAATCTGACAGAATAAACCAATCAACCTTACAAAATCGATGCAAAGCGACAAACCCAATCAATTTCGGCACTACGTCGTCTGCCACAGCCTAACATTAACACGCTTTTAAACTCGCTTACGAGTATCTACATAGCATAAATAAATCAGTCACTCTAGCCTGATAAATTGTGAAATCATTGCACCTATTATCGCTTTGGTGGAGACAGAAGTGGAGCAATGGAAATGCGATAAATCCTCCATGTACATAGATACTCGAAAGATGATTGGCTGTCAGCGATGATGTGATAGGCATAGTTATTAGTTAGGCTGTTGAGTGCGCGGAAGGAAAGCAGTCAGTTACTGTGTCAGTGTATTTAATTTTATGGTTAGATTCAAGCTTCTTACAGATTGAGTTAACCTGCATTTTCATAAGTGGCGACCCTGAGCTGGTGATTATGTGGGTGTTCCAGAGAGTTAGTAGTGTAGCCATTGACTTGTTAGACATATTGAACAGGAAATTCAATTTAGCGTAGGTAATCGTAAAAACCGTAGTTAAAAGAAGTAAGAAAAATTGATTATTCTCCTAATTTCCCTTTTCATTAATTAACACTGCGGGACACTAAACGCCCCCAGACGTGAGTAATAATAAAAATTCAAGATGTAGATGTCACATGCATAGACTTATAAAAAAAGATGGACTCCGTGCCACGCATATCGAAAGTGAAGCACATGAAGTATGCCGGACCGTTTGTACAAACACGCCGCCTCACGCTCACATTTACATCATAATATGCCGACCGGCCGCCGTTATGTGACACGACAGCGTCTGTGCGGGTACTAATTGTGTCAAGTAATAAAATAAAATAATGTGTTGTGTTGTGAAAAGATGTAAAAATAATTCTACATCCCAGAAAAAGTGTCAAGGAATAACTTATCACAGGTTATGACATGCCTCAAATCACGCACACATAGATCGGTACGGTGCTTCACTTTCGATATGCGTGGCGCGGAGTCCATCTTTTTTTATAATTCTTATGGTCGCATGTCTTCGATTTTCTTGTTCTAGGACTTGCCGGTTTCGCTTACGATGTTTTCCTTCACCGTTACACGTTCACAGATAGGAAAACTGGCCGACATTTTCCCATTTTCATTCTAATTTCCTCATAAATACCAATAATTCTTCATCTAGGATGCATAAATTAAAGTATCGATGACGGTCGGCTGTCAACTGCCTCCAATGACAAGCTAGCAGCTGTTATTAATAATAACAAGCGAGCAAATGATCCCGTTTAGTAAATATATAGTTTCTAGGAATACTAGTTGTTACAAGATTATATGAGACGTGTCTTTGGTCAGGCTTTTTTAGAACTTTTATATTGCCTTATTGGCGTAGAACTTCTTTAATAAAAACAAAATCGTAAAGAAAACGAGGGTATTGTTTTGTGAAGAATAATTTTCATTTTGTTTACAATATTTATTTATTTGTATGTACCTACTTTATTGTACACCGGTAGTCAGATGCCCGAAAGTCTGACAACCAGTCTTACCAAGGGGTATCGTATTACCCAGTGATTGGGTTGTGGATGTCGGATAGGCAGTCGCTTCATGAAAAATACTGGTATACAGATGCATCCGGTTAGTCTGGAAGCTGACCATAAAATAGTTGGGGAAAGGCTAGGTAGAAACACCACAAAAATACTTACCACAAAATAAATGGAATACTACAGAATATACAATGCAATACAATGTTTTGTTTGATTCTCAGATCTTTGACGTAGGTCAAACTACTGTAGAATGAAGAAAAAGATTAGTTATTCATTTAACACACATAAAAGTTTTATCACGTCATGAGGCCTTTTAATTTAAATACAATGCAGTCAATAACACTACAGCATCATATTTTTTTCGAAAATGTATAGAAGTTATCGTGGGTATGTAGATTTCAGCTATTCAAAATAAAATTAATTTAATTTTCACATAAAACAATTGTGAATAAATCTCATAAAATGACATGATTGAAGTAAAAGACAATTAACTTGAAATTAATGTTATTTAATGGATAATTTTAGTATTGTAATTAATGTTTTGCTAGTTCGTATTTTACCCACACAGGTCAAACGTGAAGTCCTTTAATAATAATAAATCATTTTAGTGTTTATGAATGAAATGATAAATCATAATAATAACTGTTAATGAAGTAATATATTATTTTCATGGTGAATGTTGGTGTGAGACATTTGAGCACGATTTCAGATAAGCACAAAGTACGAGTACATGCTAATATTTACTTCGGAACTTGGCTCTTGCAGTTTGATTCTCGAAGATGTCAATTTGATGTAAAGTAGGTCATAACAAAGAGCTTCTTACGAGTTAAAATTGGGCAAGGCCTATCGGTGCTTCCTGAAAATGAAAAGTGAAAAGCTTATTAGATAGAATACTCTTTATTATGAAAATAGACAAAAAAAAACATATTAAATTACACATATATTTTATAAGTTACAGATATATCTCACTACTTGTTACTTATTTATTTAGTTGCACCTATTATATGTACATTAGTAATCTCACGACGGGAGATAAAGAGAACTTTTACGACTTATAATATTAATAAGTAAAAGACACGACAAGACACGACCATTGACTTTTTCTTGACAGATCAACTAGATAGTCAGTTTAATTAATGTAAGCTTAAAAAATTCAGTACTTTATACAATTGTTTGTCCCCTCGCCTTCATAGAGTATATATAGTCTTGTAATTATGTCTTTTCCTCCACGTGCTAGATCAATTGCTAAACTTTAACCGTTTAGGCTGAGTTTATTACATAAAACCTCAAAGTCAACTATTTCAAATACTCTCATACAACTGATTCTACATTCCAATTTACTACAATGTCCTTTAGTACACAAAA
Source organism: Gortyna flavago (assembly GCA_963669345.1). Classification (NCBI taxonomy): domain Eukaryota; kingdom Metazoa; phylum Arthropoda; class Insecta; order Lepidoptera; family Noctuidae; genus Gortyna; species Gortyna flavago. Next base: position 18,168,742 of record OY770129.1, read on the forward strand.
CATAGCTCATCTCACTCTAGACTCAACCTACATTACCTAACAGCGCCACAATCTATACCACCTGACGCGCCCTACATTCCGCTCAGATTTATGTCTGCGCCCGCGCCGCTTAGATCTCTCGTTTTGCTAGTAGCGCTCAATGCAGGGAAATGCTTAATTTTATGTGTACTAATACCGTGTTTAACCTACTTTGCAGATTGATTTAGGCGTTATTTTTGCTTCTATAATAAGTTTTATGGGTGTTGCAGCTGTGGGGACACTTTTTCTTGATGTTTTTATTTTTAAGACAATTCAAGTAACCATTTACATTGAAGTTCGTATTCCAGTAAGGGATTAAAAATTTATAAAGCAGTTTAGGAGATAGACATATATACAGGGTTGCAAAGACATCAACGCGCAAATTGTAACCATAAATTTAGCACATGTTTCTGGACCTTAGACATTTTTCGTTGGTTATCCAAAAAATAAATCTGCTGTTTTATAGAGAAGTGCAATATTTACGCGGTCAAACTGTATGGAATAGCAATTTTTTATAAATAACCGAACAAAAATATCAGCGCCCCCTGCGTTTATTTATTTATACTTTATTGTACACTACAAAAATAAATTGATTGAACTCTAAAAATATCCCAAGAACGACCTCATTCCACCGGCCCCCTTCTACCTTCGGACATCCAGATGCACTGCAAGTTACCATCCCTGCCTAGTTGCTATTCCACCAAATAGCACTAAGCGTTTTCAAATGTCTTTTCTAATGCGCACAGCAAAAGAGTGGAAATCTGTACCTGCGTCTGTGTTTCCGAGCGCATACAACTCGAATCTCTTCAAAGTGAGAGTGTATTAATAGGCTTCTTCTGGGTAAGCTCACTCCATCGTCGACTTTGTCTCTGTCACCTCTAACATAGACTAGAGTCAAGAGCAAACCCATTTAAAAAAAAAAAACAATGATAGCGATAAGGCCGCCATATCGCTATCGGCGATCTTTTCCAGGTAACCTTGGAATGGAGAGTGATTAGCCCTTATATTTTTCGTCGGTTATTAATAAAGAAGGTTGGACATCGATATTCCTGTCACCTACAGCTATATCTACATCGCATAAAATTAATTATTCGTACGGAACTAAAGCAAAATCGAATGAGAGACTGAACTATTTAAATCGATCAATCTTTGAATGCGAATGTTAACTTGTTAAAAACAGTGCTGTGACAAATCACACCTTGTTCAAGACTATTTATTTTAGCTTTTTTATTTTTATTTTTAAACGATCCTTTTATATCTCACATCACTAATCATTAGCAGTCTAAATTTATCATTTAGCCACAAATCAAGATGGCGGCTCGCGTGACTAATATATTTTTTAACGCCAACCACATTTTGCAACGGTAACCTGACATTTAGACAATTTAATTTATAAATCCGTTGACATTACCCAATATATACTTTAATTGAAATAGACTCCTATAAATATTTATATATTTTATCACGATTTCTATTGAAACGCTCTGAATGACTGATTTTATTTCTCAACACCTTATTTGGTATATTGGAATATTGATTATCATTGATAGGTTTCTCTAGTACTTACTTTAAAAGCCTAGTACTCAGATAAGTTAACATAGGACTATTAGCATTATCAAGCTTCCTTATAAGCATGGGGATTAAGGCTCGAACAAATTTTCTGGTCAGTACAGTTGCACTTGCAAGTTTGATGTATGGTCCAATATAGTAGGTTATAGTTTTACAATATTACTGTTTTTCTCTCGTACTCCTTCTCATACTTCGAAATTTCCCTTACATAATCAGCCTATAATGTTCTCACTGCTGGCCAGTAGGCCACAGACCTCCTCTCTTCGAGGAGAAGTGGGCTGTAATCCATCACGCGGGCCCAGTGCTGGTTGGGCGATGTCACAATGTCCAAGAATTTTTGGCTCTAGTTTATTCCGGTTCCTTCACGATTTTTTCCTTCATCGTTTTAAGAGCAGTGGTGATGACATTATTTATACAATGTTAAGCGTCCGCGTTGTCCACTACCTGAAGAATTCCAGCTTTCTTAAGAACTCTGGATTTGCGTAGAGAAGAATACCAAACCACCATTGACAACGCCGACGAAGAAACACCATCTACCCTAAAAATAAAATAAATAAAATCTCCTTAAGAGCATGTCCCACAAGGACATTACTGCACAAACTAAGCGTTAATTCAATTTATTAGCTTCGAAACTAGATCGACCGTTTAGCGTCCAATCTAAGTTATGTCCACGAATGTATGAGAACTTGTTCTTACAAGTGCTAGAGTACGAGTGAATGATTTGGCAGTTCGCAATTAATCGGCCGTTAAGGGAATTCAAGGACGAACTAGTGAATGGTTCGAATGATTGAAATATAATGAGTGTTGGGTTTAATGAATGAGCTTGTACCTGTCACTAATTGGTGCGTTTGTAATTTTTTGACGATGGCTTAAACTAGTGTTGCTTTACCGATTTGCTTTGCATTTTAGAATTTTTGAGCAGGTATTTAGGAGCTCGTGGCTACATGTTAACAGCCCCACGAGTCGATCCAAGCTTAAGCTACGCTTGACGCGGTTGGTTCGTGGATGGGTGACCATTATGTATCGAGACCCTTCCGTACCTTGGAAAGCACATTAAGCCGTTGTTTCTGGCAGACATCAAAAGATCTTTGACAGTGGCTATGGGTAGTCAAAAGTCCAAAAGTCTGACAAATAGTCTATTAAAAGGTATCGTGCTACCTGGGAAGTGGAGGTCAGACAGGCAGTTGCTCCATGTAAAATACTGGTATTCAGCTGAATCCGGTCAGACTGGAAGTTGCCCCCAACATAGACTGGGAAAAGGCTAGGCTGATTGATTGAGCAGGTATTTGGATTTTGTTTAAAAAAACAGGATTAGATTAGTTACTTCTAAAGCATGTTCAGTTCGTTACGTAGTATCTTAGAATGTGTCTAGAAGATTAAAATATAGAAAGAGATACAAACATGGCTGTCTGTACAGAATAGAAAATAATTGACTGTGCGTTTGTTATTGCTCTGTCGTTTCATAATTTCTACGAACAAAATGAACATTGTAAAGAGAAAATCTTGGTCTTTGTCAAAAGAAGTGATGTACTCGTATAGATATCGGAGACAATTTACGAGTACTTATATTATACTAATAATAATATGAGTGATGAGTTTGTTTGTTTGAACGCGCTAATCTCTGAAACTACCGGTCGGATTTGAAAAAATATTTTTGTATTTGATAGCCCAATTCTCGAGGAAGGCTTTAAGATCACGCTAAGACCCTTAAGAGCCGAGTAAAAAGAAAAACAAGTCAGGAATAACGCTAAGCGAAAAAGTCATAGCGCAAGCAGTTGACGCGATGCGACGGGGTGCGTTGAGGGAACAAGAAACTCAGACGAAGTCGCGGACAGAAGCTGGTTATAAATATGGACGTTACAACTCCCAACTAATATTTAAGTTCGTTTCAAATGAACGTAAAAACCCAAATTTTCTTCCACACACATTTATAAATGATAAAACAATTACAAAACACAAAAATAATAACTATCTACAATTAAACTAACTAAGATCAGTGGCTCAGTAAAGTACGGGCAGGTGTTCTGGATGTGTCGATAACTCGTTATCGAGTAATTGATGTATCGATATCGATACGTTTCGATTCGGGTTTTATTAGCCATGTTCGAGATTACCGAACATTAGACTGAATCGGATTCAGGTATTTACTTAGATAGGTGTAATAAGAAACCGATAATGTTTGCTTGTATAGTAGAGATTGGCTGGTATACTGTGAAGCTGGGATTGGTTAAAAATAAAAGGTTTTCAATTCGATAGGGCTGAGTTTCAATACCTGAATTAAGAGCATTTGTGACGGTTCACTGTCACAAATGAGACAACTACTTTTTTATCACATCTATTCAAAAAGAGATAGTGTATTTTAAGTAAACAGTGACTAAAATAGCTCTTTAATCCCTAGGGACTAAATGTGATTTGAATTTGGAATGTGGATATTGTTACTAAAAGTTCCAATGACCAAAGAGATCAATCACGAACATTGTATGAACAAGTTAAACAGGTTGTATGATAAAGCAAAAATCGCACGAAACAAATAAAAAAAAAAGAGTTTGTGAAAAAATACAAAACGCGCGAAAAGCATTCTGACTTCGTTCGTAATTGTTTACTCGAATTTGTATGTAAATAAAGAAACGTACTATTCTTATTCATAAGTTCCACTTAGTTATTTTTTCATAGAGGGTGATAAAAAGTAGAGTGTACACCTCGGGAGCAACACAATTTTAAGCTCGAGTGACGTACTTTCAATCAAACATTCAAAATAGTTGTTTGCTCCCTTGGCAAACAATCTACTATTTCTATTGTTATCTAACTTAATAAACTTGCCTTACAAACGAGGGGATAAAACAGTTTCAAGACCTTATCCACTCAACTGTCATCCGCCGAAAATCGACACGGAAGGAACATGGCCGATTGTCCCACTGACAGAAATGATCACGAAATTTTTTGCGCGCCCGTTTATAAAATAACAATTGAATCATGAGTCTATAAAATCTAAAATGGCCGATTACTGTAATAACTAATAGTACTTTGGTAATAGGAATCTGTTAATTTGCTGTATATTGCAATAAAATTCAACTTTATTACATGGCTGAAATATTTTCATTCTAATTCCAAATTTTATCTCCTACAGGAATCTGTTAATTTCCTGTATAATGTAATAAAATTCAACTATAATACTTCGCTGAAATATTTTCATTCTAATTTAAAATTTTATCTCCAACGTCGTGGTCTGTCTAGAAAATTAACGGAAACTAGTTCCACTTTTCTATAATACGGTAACTTGCAAGTACAAAAACAACCCAGTTTCAAAACCACATAAATGCTGATCGGTATACACACACACATGTCAATTTAAACTTTCACACGAGCGAAGCCGAAGGCAACAGTTATGCGGAGCTTTATCAAAACTATTACCATACAAAGTCACCGGTCGTGACGTCAGATACGAACGTGCGCAGGAGTCGAAAAAAAAAACCAAGAAAGTTCTAAGATTCTGCCAAATGTATGCAAGATTGTATCTAGCTAGGGAACTAGAAAATGGGTATTTTTCAAGTCGTGATTGCGTATTTTGCACGTTATTGTGGCGACAAGATGTATAAGGTTGGTAGAACGACATGGTTTTTGGTTGGAAATAGGAGTCTGTGACCACTTATATAATTGACACCAATTGTTTCGTTGACTTACTTACTTACTGCCTCTAAGGCAGATTTTTTGTAAAATTCACAGATTACAGCTTTAGTATGTCTATTTATGCAGCAATGATCGCATAAAAGACTGTACCTACAAAGTGGTATTCATACATATACTTTTCCTAAATACTTTTACTCTCTATTAATAGAAAAATGTTATTATACGGTTCCAGATTTTATAAATGATAAGTAATTTAAAAAAAAAATTGTTTATGTTTCATTTTGTTTTTATTGTTTGTTTTACTTAGTTTTTTTATTACATTTTATTTAAGATTTGTATGCCCTCGCGGCAAAACATAGCGCTTAAATATGTTAACCTAACACCTTTATGTAAATACCTATGTTTAACAAATAAAGATTCTGATTCTGATTCTGATTCTAAAACAAAGTAAACAATCTTCTAGTAGAAAGTTTATATCAACACACAACACTTTCCAACAAAAAAAAACCCTATTCTAAACCTAACTCTAACCTCAAAAAACCATTACGCAATTCTCTTACTCGACCACGATCCCAATTTAAAGTTAATATAAAAAAAATACAACATAGGTATTACTTTAGTTGAAATTCCGAGAAAGATCACGTTGGAGAGAGGAACCGCAATTTACCTGCCCTCCCCCTCCTCTAGAAGTTAATACTTTATGACGGCACAAGCGCAGCGAACCACTGATGTTTAATTAAAAACGGGATTCAAAAAGATGCAAGCTTTATTTGTAAAAGTTAATTTTATACAACTGTGGCGGGTTTTTTTTTGTTTTGTTTGCGGCCAGGTTCGTTGTCTAAAATTATTTTAATTGTTCGTGGTCTATGTTTGCGTTTATGTCGCTTTTATTATGGGCTTGTAACAATTATTTAAAGATAATTGTGTTCATAGTCGCTCTGTGTTTTAATGCATAAACTACGACTTGCTGTCTTATAGTTATTAATGTTTCAATAAAACATTCAAAACGTAAAAACGCGTTTCATTTTAAAAAACGCGCATATTGTCACCTCTCGTCAAAATCTATTTAAAAATAATTGAATACCGAAAAGGCTTGTTATTTTTTTTTTCAAAAAATGCCTCAAGGTGATGGGCTAACAGGCATCCATCCCTTTCCGAACTTGACGGGACGTATTAAAACGTAAAAGCCAACAAGACAGCCCGGTTACCTCTTGACATGCAATTTTCGGATATCCATTTATCAAGTAAGCTCAACACTAATATATCGATCATTTTTTGTCGATAGTTTTGCTGCACCGTTAGGTACATATTGATTTTATTTTAATAATTTTGTACGGTAGTCTCAGTTTCAATTAAAAAGAACCATATAAATTACTCAACTTGTATTTATGTGCAAATGATAAATCGTACAAAAACTCTTTACGCATGGAAAAAAAACAATTGAGTAGGGTAGCTCCATAATATTTTACGAGTTAAAAAAATAAGCATTTTGGATACTGATATAAAACGTTAATCATAAAATACTCGAATGCTTAATTTAGTGACATAAATAGTGATGGGACATTCTCACATTTATATTATCTGGTATCGATAAAATAAAGAATGGTATTGGTACCAACCTTGTTCCAATCTGAGGTGAGATCAAAACAATTATCTTTGTGTTACCAGATTTGAACCCGACCTTTTTTGAGGCAGCTAATTTAATTAATTTGCGAACGATACCGGCTGTCCTTAAAAATAAGATTAGATTATGCATTGTTCTCAAAATTCCAATCTGTCTTGTTGATTATCAAGATTATAATTTGCGTGTGCATTCAATTTCAATGCAATCTCAAAGAAGCAGATGCTACCTTGCTGTCATGTAGTTAAAATTACATGTTATTTTGCTTATTTACTTTTACATGTGTTTAATATCGTGCCGTTGATCTCTAAGAGGCAAATAAAACAGATATACCGCCTTATTTATTACTAAAAACATGTTTGGTATACATGCTGTAGATAGTTTACAATACCTAGAGATCGCTTGTCAGCCTTTTGGCTGTAGGTAAATAACCTTTTATTAGTTTTTCTTAAACTTTACCTAAAATCAACAAAATTCTATCGCGCATTGGAATTTTATCCCAATTAAGTTTCTCTTATGTGTTTTTTTTTATGTTGAATACATATGGTATGTCTGAATATAAACGGAACAATCATCCGCGCCAACTTTACAATCCAAAGTGGGATTAATAACGAAAATGTCAAAATAATTATACACTAACCGACATCCGAGCCCAACTTCAAACATTAAAAACGAAAAATCCCTAAAAAGTACAAAAACTAACAAAAATAATGACTCTGCGAGGTTACGCTTTGTAATACATTAATAATAGTTTTATACTTACACAAAATGACCCATAATCATATGGGATAGAAAATTGTTTTCAAAATGATGTCGGAGATGAAAAAAAAATTGATGGAGTTTCGTATTACCGCGCGTTGATGAGACCAAAAAATAGCAAATGTGAATTTGGTCGCAGATTGTTGATACATTCGGATTCTTTGATTAGTGTTGTGGTGTCGGTCGATGAACCTTTATTATTAAGTGTCCATGTGAATGGTGGGAAGTAGTGACGTCAGTACTTGATAGTGAGCCGTTGACTCGCGGTAATTATACAGTGTTTATGTACAGAGTAGTGGCGGTTTCTTTGACTGGAAATGTGGAAATACGTGTCTTTTAGATATGTGTCTGCTTTTTGTAGAACATTAGTTTTGAGTAATTTGGATTCTATAATAAATGTAGGTACATTTAAAATTAATGATGATTTTTTTTAAAGTACTTTTAAATCATTCTGTTGTGGTGTGTTTTGCTTCTTAAAAAGAAAGAGCGAACAAAAGATGTCAGGAACATTTACAAAGTCCCGGACTATATTTCTTTGATAATTAGTTGTTACAGCTCATAGACTTAGATCGGGACATATTCCATGTAAGTTTGCGTTTATGATAATGAAAACTAACTCGCTTAATGGTGTGGAGTTGTGGAAGACTTACATCACTTATTGATAGAATGTGTTCGATATGAGTCTCATAGAAGTGATCTTTTTATTTCTTGAAGTTGAATCGACTTGATATGAGCACATTCCATAATATTCTGTCTCAACCAAATGGTGATGAAGTCATGAAGGGTTCATGGCCCAGATTTGAGCCATGAACCCGAACTGACTCTTATAGATATATATTAGAGACTAGCTTCTGCCCGCGACTTCGTCCGCGTGAAATTTCACCCTACTCTTAGGAGTGGAATTTCTAAAAACCCTTTCTTAGTGGATATTTATATACACTTCACAAAGAACACACTCTCCAAATTTAATGTCTCTATGACCAGCGGTTTAGGCTGTCCATTGATATAATCAGTCAGACAGGATCACAGGACTTTGAATTTTTTATTAGATTATAAAAGTAAACCTAAGTACCTACCTAATAAAAAAAAACTCAATAACAGAAAATAAAATCTATATCTATACTTATAATAAATCTGTAGAGAGGTCAATTCTGTACATGATATATATTATCAAAATAACTATCAGGGGGTAATTAGTGATCGATACTGATGCCAAAAATGCAATCAGTAAAATTTTTGTCTGTCTGTCTGTCTGTCTGTCTCTATGTTCCTTATAGAAACAAAAACTACTCGACGGATTTTAACGAAACTTGGTACAATTATTCTTCATACTCCTGGGGAGGTTATAGTATACGTTTCATCACGCTACAATGAATGGGAGCAGAGCAGTGAAAGGAAATGTTGGGAAAACGGGAGAAGTTGCTCCATTTTTTAAGCTTCCGTCGCGTGTGCAGCCTTAATGGTTAAAGCTACATAGAAATCATTTATGACGGAAATGTTCTACATAAAATTATCTAAAAAATATCCCACAACAGCATATGTCTATCTATTATGGTTGATTCACAATAACACGTGTAACTCCCGATAGCTTAGCAGTTCGGAGCTTTCTGATTATATTTGTTTACTCTTACGTTTATAATACTCTCACTCATCCGTAATTTAAAGAAGTTAATATTATTACCTATTCAATAAAAAAAGAATCATAGTAATCGGTATAGAAACACCAAACTTAGACATGAAATACGCTAATAAGCCATCGCGCCGTCGCGCGTGAATACTGAATCATGCCATAAGGATTATTTTTGTGTAACGGTTGCCGCGCTCGACGCGGGTCGTGGCGGTAGGTTATAAAAAGGCGGGAGGTCCGAGCGCGAGCTTCATTCAATATTTGGCTGGACAATAATTGATATTAACAAACCGTGCTTATCAGCGCGACTTTTAGTCTTTAAATAGTTTATTTGAATTTCTTTTGTTGTTATTTTATAAAATAGGTATTAGTTGTTTTGGTAGTTTTTAAATATTCGTTCAAATTACAAATCTATACTTATAATAATTCTGTAAAGTGAAAATTCTGTACATTGAAAATATCAAAAAAATAAATGGCAGTGGGTGTTATTAGACCGACACAGAATCCAAAAATGTGTTTAAAAAAATTTTTGCCTGTCTGTTTGTTCAGGCATCAGGCAAAAACTACCGGTTCGATAACGATGACACTTGGTATAATTATTCTTTAATATCCTGGGCACCACACTGGTTACTTTTTATCCCGGAAAAAAATATACAATAAAAAACAAACTTAATTTTGCGGTTCGATCCCTAGACCCGATTACTGTACCAACCGCAAATAATAAGTTTGTCATAGTACACGACGAAGATGATAATAATAATAGGCGAGCGTTCGTTTATATTAGCATTCTATAAATTGTATGTTTTAACTGCTACTTGCAATTCCAAAACGTGCTTTTCAGTGCGACCTTTTTATTCCTTTTAGTTTTAAAAAAATAAACCTAAATTATTATTTAGGTTTATTTTTATAAGTCGTAGGTATAGATTTTAATTTTAAAGTATGGGGATAGTGTACGTAGTGACCGTAGGTTATTTTATAAAACTGTTAGGTAGGATTAGTAGATATTAGTTTTTAGGGATTTTGCTTATTTATTGAGTTTAGATTAGTTATCATCAGAAATAGGTTTATTTAGGTATTTTATTTTCTGTTATTGAGTTTTTTTTTATTAGGTAGGTACTTAGGTTTACTTTTATAATCTAATATAAAATTCAAAGTCCTGTGATCCTGTCTGACTGATTATATCAATGCACAGCCTAAAACGCTGGTCATAGAGACATTAAATTTGGAGTGTGTTCTGTGTGAAGTGTATAAAGGTATCCACTAAGAAAGGGTTTTTCGAAATTCCACTCCTAAGAGGGTGAATGGGTGGAGGGTGAAATTTCACGCGGACGAAGTCGCGGGCAGAAGCTAGTACCTTAATAAATCTATTTCTGATGATAACTAATCTAAACTCAATAAATAAGCAAAATCCCTAAAAACTAATATCTATACGAATGACTAATCCTACCTAACAGTTTTTTAAAATAACCTACGGTCACTACGTACACTATCAAATATACCACTCATACTTTAAAATTAAAATCTATACCTACGACTTATAAAAATAAACCTAAATAACTCTACCTTAAAGTGTACTTAGTAAAAACTAAGAGGATTAAAAACAGAAAAGCACGGTTTAGAATTATAATTATACCAAGTTTCATCGTAATCGGACTTCGTACTTCGTACTTTTTGCGTGATGCCTGAACAAACAGACAGACCTAGACAGACAGACCAAAATTAAAATTTTTTTAATCACATTTTTGGTTTTGGTGTCGGTCTAGTAACACCCCCTGCCATTTATTTTTTTGATATTTTCAATGTACAGAATTTTCACTTCTACAGATTTATTATAAGTATATAAACAACAAAAGAAATTCAAATAAACTATTTAAAGACTAAAAGTCGCGCTGATAAGCACGGTTTGTTAATATCAATTATTGTCTGTCAATAAGGTCGAACGCTCTGAACGCATCAACAGCCAAATATTGAATGAAGCCCGCGCTTTTTTTTTTTTTTTTGACATGACTACTCGCAGTTGCAACTCGCTAAGGTTGCCTTTCTGCTTAACCGGACATCGGACCTCCCGCCTTTTTATACCCTACCGCCACGACCTGCGTCGAGCGCGGCAACCGTTACACAAAAATAATCCTTTATGGCATGATTCAGTATTCACGCGCGACGGCGCGATGGCTTATTAGCGTATTTCATGTTTAAGTTTGGTGTTTCTATACCGATTACTATGATTCTTTTTTTATTGAATAGGTAATAATATTAACTTCTTTTAATTACGGATGAGTGAGAGTATTATAAACGTAAGAGTAAACAAATATAATCAGAAAGCTCCGAACTGCTAAGCTATCGGGAGTTACACGTGTTATTGTGAGTCAACCATAAAAGATAGACATATGCTGTTGTGGGATATTTTTTAGATAATTTTATGTAGAACATTTCCGTCATAAATGATTTCTATGTAGCTTTAACCATTAAGGCTGCACACGCGACGGAAGCTTAAAAAATGGAGCAAATTCTCCCGTTTTCCCAACATTTCCTTTCACTGCTCTGCTCCTATTCATTGTAGCGTGATGAAAAGTACACTATAACCTCCCCAGGAGTATGAAGAATAATTGTACCAAGTTTCGTTAAAATCCGTCGAGTAGTTTTTGTTTCTATAAGGAACATAGAGACAGACAGACAGACAGACAGACAAAAATTTTACTGATTGCATTTTTGGCATCAGTATCGATCACTTATTACCCCCTGATAGTTATTTTGAAAATATATGTCATGTACAGAATTGACCTCTCTACAGATTTATTATAAGTATAGATATATATATATATTTTTTTTTACACACTTGTATTTAGGGTATGATGGGAACGTCATACGCATTGCGGTCGACGCAGACACTTCGTGTGCGTTAGTTTTTAGTATAATTATAATGTTGTACGTATTTATAGTATTTTTAAGTTATATTAATATTGCATTGTATGTGTTTATATGGGCCTTGATGCCTGAAATAAATGGATAAATAAATAAATAAAAGTCCCAATATAAATAATAAAAAAAAAATATACTTATATATCTCTTTATCTTATATATACTTATATATCTCTGATCGAGGTGGCGCGGTACAATAGTTCTTCGAAGGACTTGGGCATTTGCCCAGTAGTGGGACAGTATAGGCTATACAAAAACAAAAAAAAAACTATTTCTATGCCAGCCTATGGCCTATGTCTAGCAGTACATTGCGGTACTCTGAGTTGATTGTTTGAACACCTAATACACAAAGTTTAGCCTATTTCTGCATGAGACTGTCGGTTTCTTGACCAGCAAATCCCAAAAACATCACAGCATGAAAACACAGGAGCTGTTCTTAACACTATCACTAAAAGCACGACTTCCAGTCCCACAAAAGAAAATCTATAGAACCTCTTTATAAAACATAATCATGATGACGAATTTAATTGTTCAAGGTTTGGTGAAAGTCAGTAAAAATGGGAGCATTCCATCTGAGAGACGGGAACTTTTCAATTATCTCCCATCATTGTGTTAAAGTGGACCGTAGTAGCTATTATTTTGTTTATGGGGTATGATTGTTTTTTTTTTGTTGTGGTATCTGTGGTAGTGACGTAATGTTAAGGTTTTTTGTAAGGTTGGCAATGCGCATCTGTTGTTTTTTTTTATCTTTAGAACATAAGCTAGCTAGTTAATTTTAGGGAGATAACTTTTGCATTTTTTTAGTCTGATTTATTATTTTAATGTGTACATGTTTAAAAAACAATTAGAAGGGGGACAGGTCATCAAAATTCGCCCGGATCGCTGTCAACAGGAAAAATGCTCAAAAGGCTGGCAGCAATGCCCCGCTTTAGGGCGATGCTGATTCTTTGGCCAAAAAACAGGCCAGCCCTCTAGTCATGTGAAGAGTAGACTGTTTGGCGATATCTCGAAAAACCAAGTGGGCTGTCAGACCCCCTGGCCCTAGTGTTTCAACCCCAAACGGCTCGAACACAAACTCCCAATAAGGTTGAAATATTTTTATTGAATACTAAGAGCGCCCCGCGGTTTCACCAGCATAAGTTTCGATCCCATGGGAATATTGGGATAAAAAGTATTCCATCCGTTAATCCTGGTTACAAACCATTTGTGTGCCAAATTTCATCCAAATCCGTTCAGTAGTTTTTGCGTGAAAGAGTAACAAACATCCATCCATCCATCCTCACAAACTTTCGCATTAATAATATTAGTAGGATATTTACACATTAAAATATAGGTTTACACTTGAATCAATAATTTTAATGGTCCCATAAAACAACAATGTTTGTCCCGCTGTACCACACGTAAGTCAAGGTCAAATAAAAATCTGCTAAAATAATAAGTTACGCAATATTTTTCTTTTCTTTGTTCGTCTATCTCTTTATGTCATGGTTTGATAAGCACACTATGAAGATCAAAGATTATTTTTAGTTACAATTCTTCCAAGAATATCTGGAAGTAAAAGAGTAACAAACTGTATTGAAAACAGATTTGCAGTAGATATCATGGCGCGAAAGTCATAAACATTGAATTGTAGAAAAGGTTACCAGTTGTACCGGTGTAGATAGCAGATGTAGGTACTAGCAAAAAGTTATGTAATTTTATCACTGTTTCATTAGCAGACTTGCTTTTCTAAAAATAATTCTGTACTAATAATTTCCTACTCGAAGTATAATTTTATAATTATACATTTTAAAAGCTTCAAAAACACCCTTAATTAAAAAAATTACAAAATCATGATAAACAAGAAAATAAAAAAGTTAAGCGCCGTAGACAAGAGAACTCTAAATTTTATAGTGTATGAAATGTTTAAAATATTCAAATTGTATTCTATTCTAAATTTATCTTGTTCCATATTTAAAAAGTCGTTTATATGCTGATCTGTGGTTGAAAAAAAAGTGCATCAACTTATCATCCCGCACAGGTTAAAAATGTAAAGTGAGGTTAAAACGATTTAGTACTAAAGTGATCGTAATTAATGGTCAAGAAACCTAAAAAAAACTAGGATACGAATATTATTCGATCAATAATAGATTACTTTCAAAAGACAGTGTCTATACACAGTCAAATTAATTTAGGTATCTAAACTTCAGAGACGGGATGTTATCGATATCGAAACAAAAAAACAAAGTATCTATGCTTTCCAGCATAGGCCTCCTAGAGCTAGTTCTGTGCTTGACTTTTTCGAGTAATGCCCGCTATTTTTCTAACATCGTCCTCCCATCTTCGACGCTGTCTCCCTTTCTTACTTTTGTTTTGTCTTGGGAACCACTCTGTTACATCCCTACACCCTTTGTCTTTGCTTCTCCAATCCCGGAATAATGAGTAGTGTCATATAAAGCCCCTGAAGTTGTTATTAAGCAAACATGAGTAAATGCAATGCATGAGTAGAAGCGGTATTTCGCGCGCTCATAAAGCCGACTCCATCAGTATGCAAACCTGGCTGAGTTTCTTACAATGCACATGACCTTTAAGGAAAGCGGCTAGCAATAGGCAAGGAAGACGATAGGATACAATAGATATGTAAAGGTTAGTGTATCGATATCGATCTACTAGCGAAATGATGAGGGCACCACCATATTGAGGTCATTACTACGTGCCTTATCGTATTGGAGCTAGGGATGGGACATCTTATCTACATCAAAATAGAAAGTACCTACATTTTGGAGCTGCTTAGAAAAATTATGTTTTTAATTATTCAGAAATATGTTTTAAAAGCAAATGAGCCCAAAATTAAGAAAAATGCGTTTTTAGTCTACGTTTATATACGAATCCGCAAAAAAATCCTGAAATTTAATATAAATACACAGCACGTTGAACTGCCATTATTTATTGCATCAAGGCTCAAGCCATACTATCTTAATCATAAATATAACAGGAACTTTACGACAGACATATGTCATGTACTTACGAGCAGAAAAATGTAACGAGACAACCTACACGTTCACAATAAAATCTAACAAGCGTACCTCGAAAATTGCTCATAAGTAACATCGCTTACAGATACATTACAACAAAATAATATCCCGAACTATCCTGTCGACATTTATCGATATTTCACATCACTGAGCCGGCCACCCCGCCGTGTCAATATAAGCCAGCCAATTGTGTATGAGTCGGCTACAATTCACGGCTATTCAATAACCTCTTCGCTCACCACAGATTGGTATCGGTAAATACCAAGCACAACCCTAGCACACGGGAAATAAAACTTTATTTTTATCCCACTAAGGTCGTTTTGAAACGCAAAATCAAAATTGTTAAAAGAAATATTTTGTGTATGAGCGCAGTGAAATTCTCGATGTGCGAAGGTAAAAAATTGGTGAGAAAACCTAATGACTTGGAAGGAGCTGTTTAGAAGCAAAAAATACAGTATCGATTTATCAATTCAAGTTTTGGCCGACTGCTATCGGTATCTGTTAGACCGTCACTATTTTGATAGAAATGTAACGCCTCTTGCTATTGAAATTTTTGATATTAAATTTTTTATATTTTGTAGTACCTCTTTATTGTGTAAAGTGAAATAATGAGCATGACTGGTGAATTGTTATAAATTGCAAGTTTTTGTTATAGCTTTTGCCTTAAAGATTCAACTGTGCATATTATTTCTGTACCAATCACATCACTTCTAGCTTCTAAGAAAAAGGTCCCACCTACACCTGGGCCGAGATCTATAAACGTTACTTACGTACTTTGTCTATCCGTAATTCCTGTCACTGTCATACAAACTATCAAACTACAAGTGCAAGATAGGAATGGTAACATGTCTAAGCCGAAACAAAGGCTTAGTAACGTTTACAAATCTCGGCCTTAATCGCCTTCAAACATTTTTGTGCTAAAACATCTGTTTCCAGTTTCCAGTAAGTCAACACCTACACACGACACAAACCATAACCCTTCACTTCCAATCTGATAAAAGTAACCGTTAAACTTACTGTTAAAACAATATAAAAAAGTAAAACAATTCTTGTAAATAACTATTCTAACTGCTATTTTGATAGTAGGTTGAGATTTATAAACGTTACTTAGCACGTACTTTGGCCAAGCGTTGTTCGTGTCACTTGCGTACAATTGTCAAACTATAACTGCTAAATAGAGACGGAAGTATTACTGAGTCAAAGCACAAGCTAAGCGTTTATAGATCTCGGCCTTAGTTACATACAATTACTACAGCTTATCGCAGTCCACTGCAGGACATAGGCCTGCCAGAGTGCGCCACATTTCTCCGTCCTCCACCTTCCGCATCCAATCTGTCCCAGCTACCGTTTTAAGGTCGTTGGTTCATCTAGCTGGGGGACGTCCCACACTACGCTTGCCGATACGCGGTCTCCACTCCAGGACTCGTCTGCTCCACCGGCCATCGGTCCTTCGACATGGCCAGCCCATTTCAGCTTGCTTACGCTACAAGCTATGTCGGTAACTCCGGTTCTTTTCCGGATAATTCTTTATGTCAGCAGCATTCGAGATTTTCAAATTGCTCCCAACCAGCCCTGCCTATTGCGGAACACTGCTGGATATAGGCCTTTCTCAAGTTGTGCCACAAAACCAGGTTCTCCGCCAATTTGAGTCCGAATAACACCAATAGGAAAAATCCTTATTACATACGACTTAAAACCGTCACCGCGGTAGTATGCCCAATGTTAATAACTATAATAAAAATGTTCCCAGATAAACGTTAACATAGATTTATTTCAGCGAATGACAGCAAGTTTTATTCCTTATCGTTTCTGCTGAAAACGGAGAGAGGTTGGCGACTTTCCAATGTTAATTACTCTATGGGCCTTCAAGTATACGAATAGGATACATTCGTATACTTGAAGGCCCATAGAGTAATTAATAAACTTTTGATGGACATCTGGCTGACATCAGCCATTTATTATTTTGAACGACGCTTTATCTTAAGGAACAATGCCAATTTTTCCTGTATATCTTGTTTCTACAGGTTAATCAAATTCCATGTATGTTTTGCCTAATTTAGAAACCAAATTCTTAGCTGCAGCTTGATATCATTTGGCCATAAAACTTGACCAATGAAGCGATTATTAAATATGAAATACCATCACATAAATTCACATCAAAAACAAAAGAATGAATTTTACTTTTTCAAATGTTCGAAACACGTTTTCTTTCAAAACAGCATTCCATTAGTCTATACCTCGTGTTAGTGATGTGCGCATTATCGATAACACTCGCTTTCGGCCGCCAGTGTAGTGCCCCGACCTCGGCTAACGGTACCAGCCGTCAATCTTACATCAACCATTTTACGACTGCTGTTGCACATCCCTATTATAAAAACATAACCTGTAATTCTTATGTCATAAAGTTCAAATTAGGGACAATAAATATTTTTGAGCCGTTCTTCTATTGGTTCGAATGTTTCAAGGTGTCAGTTTGACGTATCGGATGTACCTATACTTTGATTTGTTTCTCGTTTTTTTACGACATAGATAACGAAGGGTTAGTAATAAAATCTCACAAGGATATTGGAACGGTTAATATCATTTCATTACCGTCTATAGATACCGCCTCGTTTGAAAATGGTGGTATTTAATTTTTAACTTCCTCTCGAGCGCGCTAATTAAGTTGATAGGTTATATTGTAATTTACTTCGTAGGACCGATGGCCAACATTACTGGTAATCGGTCGACTTTAATTGGTGAATGAAAACGGCCTTTTTTGTAATGAAAACTTTAACTAGTTCAACATGTTGCAAGGATCGATGTTACTAAGTACTTGGAGTAACTTTGCCGCCTTCAAATATGTCAAGCTATCACTTCCTGTATTAATCGTAAAGGTGTTTACATTATCAAGTGGATAGACTGCATACTACAGACACACCGATTAAATATTGCATCCCAAAGGATTGACAAAAAAAAAACAGATATTCAACATATCGGTTTAAAAATCAACTCTCGTTTACGAATGATCTCGCAAACAGATCAGTTCAAGATTTTAATTTATAGAAATGCGTAGCTGCGTTAATAAAGAACTACTACTGAGTAGTGACATATATCCTTATGAGTTACAACACATACATCAACATAAGACTGAGAATAATTCTATTACTGAAAATAAAAACCCCAGATTTCACCGACGACAACGCTACATCAAATAAATTATAATAATCGTTACTTAAAAGAAAACTGTGCTTATGAAATATCATGCTGCCTTTAACCATTTCATACCTATACTTTCTAGCAAATAATTGGAAAGGAGATGGGAGCCGCTGGAGGCGATAATAAAGCACAAATGAGTACGCGTGCGATTACACCCGACAGGACGGCGACATTCGCCCGTCGCCCGCACATTTTGTTAAGGATGGCTTGACATGTACGATTTTACGATTATGTAAGGGCAAGACAGCAAGGATTTTCTGTTTTATTTTACGTGTCTACCCATAGAATGTGGTTGATTATTGAGATGATGACTAAAAGGAACTTATGGAAAAAGACATGTTGCGTCGATCATAAATAAATTGGAATATAATAATATAAATTAGGAAAGGAGGATGATGACAGTGCTAGTGTTCACACTCCCTACTAGTAAAGATTTCAACTAATGTTTTAATTTATTGTCTACTCCATCAGCTTAGAAATATGACGTCTTGAAAAACCACAACCCACCTACAAATCCGTTAACAACTTTAATTCAAAAGCCAAAATTTATTGTCGCACCAGTACAACCAGCCTTAGAACCTGGCCTGCGGGTTCCGTGTGGGCCGCCCGCTGTACCGTTAAGGATATTCTCTTAATCTTTAATCGTACAACTGTTGCCGGCCTTAGACAATGTCGGATGAGTAATGTCCCTAGTATTTGCTAATGTCGCATCTTGTTATGGAACCAGTCTGTGTGAGTGAGGGCCTAATTGTTTTGATTTAGATGTTTCGTTTGTGTGTGTGTTTTTCGCATTGGTTTAAGTTTGGTGAAAAGTTTGGAGTATCTGTTGAGTTACTGGGTTTTTTTTCTGCTCTCCTGGAAAAAGGTCTTCCCTATAGCTTTCCACTCTCCCTGTGTGTTTTTGATTAAATTATGGATAACACTTGAGCCAACAGTTGCCCAATAATTTGGTGATCCAATCAAAACTACCCTTATCAATAGTTACAACTGCCTTAAGTCTTGGAATATTGTTTGCGAATCATGCAGGAAGGGGTTTGCAAACACGATAGACAGATGTAGACTGTCCTATTTCGCTGGCGCCCGTACCCTTCAGACTGAATGCAGACAAACGACGACAGCAAAGCTTCTTTGAAGCAGAACTTAGCATCTGCTCTTGTGATGCTTGTTAGGTATAAACTTAATGGCGTTCTACTGAAACTTAAATACCGTCCTGTGGACATAAACAAGTGACAATCGCTTTTATCGCTTATAAAATGACACTTTGTCTAGGCCCTAGAGTCCTTTGTCTGCACTTGGTTTATTGCCACGTTTGGGCCAATCACCATCAGCAGTATTATGACTGCCTTGTCTTTGGAAAATATTGACAGGCGTGCAAATTAAGTAAGCACTTACCTACATAATGAAATGCTTTGGTTATAATGTTCAGCCTTTAAATTATCAAAAACCGTGCTAGCGTGGAAATAATAAAACCGAGGTGTCCTGAACTTTCGACCTATGAAATATCATTCGGTGATATCATGCTTGAGGTGTAGGTACTTGATTAAAATTCATAGCGTTATTTACGTTGCTGAGCAGACAAATTTTTCGAACATAATATTAAGCAATGGATTAGCAATATTCTTCAAAATGATTCAGGATAGTGTATCGATAGGGTGCAGATTATCGATGCCTATATTCAGTTAATACTTAGTGATTATAAACCCGCTGCCATCTTTAAAATTTGGTCTAGCAAATTCCATGCTTGAATATCCTCCTATATTTATTACCGATATATATTATAACAGACACAAACACAACACATTCGGCGTAATTAGGATGTGCTATAGTATTACAAACGTGATGTTACGTATCTAACAAATTACAGTCACCGATTCCCATTTCCAAACACAATGATTATCGAAATCCCCATTTTCATCAATCTAGGTGATATTACAAAACGGACATTTGATAAGTAACCATGGTTATCTAACTGTCGGTATGTTATTGCAATCCAATCAATATTCATTTTAAGCCCTGGTTATTATTTAACATTCCAGTATATTCACTGGCTTCATTTGTAAAACCTACGCAGGGTAATTTTATTAATCACTTATAAGCTAATCGGAGCGTAAACGGACTACCAAACAAGATAACTTGTTTATTGGCTCTGAACGGTAAAGCCTAACGATTTAACTAATTTATAGTGTCATGCTGAGTTACCGTCAGGTGGTTGGTTAACACTGGTATAGTTAGATAAACCATGTTTTTACATCGTCATAATCAGCACTATTTAACACTGTTGAAATTTCTGATCTTGTCAAAATTACCAACCTTAATGCCTGGTATGGTACCATTTTATAAATATTATGTTTATACAGACCAAACCGCACTGGGCCCGCTTCGTGGATAACGGCCTACTCCCTCTCACCAAGAGGAGGCCTGTGTCCCAGCAGTGGGAATTAATTGGCTGATTACTTTTATTGTATATTTATTTTATTTCTTGTTTTTTTTTTTTATTTTTTTTCTTCTTATCGTATGCTGCACTGGTTGGCGTCATCACGTCAACGCCAGTTGTCGCTGAAAACCAGCGCTGGGGCTATGTCTCGCATAGGGTTTTAGCATTATGCTAAGCGAAGGCCGTTGTACAAGGATGTGACGCTTATTTCCCCTCAACTTTTTCTTTTGCGATTTCTTCTAGGCAACCTTTCATGACATTCACGAGAAGCAACTTGGCAGTGCTTATCACTGTTAGATAGACCATGGTGGTCTGTAGCTGCACTGCTGGAAATTGGGGGACAACTCTATAACTGCATCAACGTAGATGCTGGCCCGTCCGAGGGCAATAATTGATCTATCACAACAAGTGTCAAATTGAAATTTTCGGATTGGCAAATACATATCGGAAGTAGAGACAACTGTCATATCGTGTTGTCATTCATTCTCAGTGCGTGCCCTTTAGTAATACGGAGTAAGAAACGCCTGTAAATTCGACTATCGATTTCGTGTTTAGGGATTATAGTCCTTGTGTTCTCCTCCTAACTTACCCATCCTCTGACAGTTATTCCCTCTCTGCATAAAACAGCCATTTAGCCATTTCAACAAGACTATCTTTTCCGTCAACTCCTGTCAACAATTTATTATTACGAAGGAATACCACCCAAGTGATGGGCGGACTGTAGTATACCGTAAAATTTACGCGCTAGTGATGCACCTGCGAATCGATACTAGATAATTATCAATGTATCGAATGGTGCAGCCCTTTCCTTGTTTGATCTCCAGAAATAGCGGGCCGCAGAATTTATTGCTGATTTTAATTGGCAACACTGTGTAAACGGATAGTTTGTGAGGGGATTTATTGAGTGCTGCCAGACTTACGGTTACGGTACGTCAATATTTCCTTTTGGTGTTGCTATGACTGTTAAATGTTTTTGTCGTCTTAAGTTACTTCTCGTTTTCCGCGGTTATTATCAGCGCTAGGTTTGTTCCCAACTTGGTAGTGGTTAGGGTTATTGCTTAGTTAGCAGCAGTAGCAAGCAAGCAAGCAAGCAAGCATGCAAGCAAGCAAGCAGCAAGCAAGCAAGCAAACATGCAAGCAAGCAAGCAGCAAGCAAGGAAGCAAGCATGCAAGCAAGCAAGCAGCAAGCAAGCAAGCAAGCAAACAAGCAAGCAAGCAGTGTCAGCTTTTGAAACGGCTATTATTTCCTAATGACTGTGGTGGCCAAGCTGCACCCTAATTGCCTAACCCACTAAGAATCTTAATCTGAATAATTTTGGAGGATATTGCTTATCCATTGCTCAAAAATGGCCATGTCGAAAAAATTGTTTGCTCAGCAACGTAAATAACGCAATTAATGTTTATGAACTATTAAAATGAAAGCCATTGGTATTGCTTGCATAGTCATCATCTGCCTGCCTTTTCCCAACTATGTTGGGGTCGGCTTACAGTCTAACCCGATGCAGCTGAATACCAGAATTTTACATGGAGCGACTGCCTATCTGACCTCCACAACCCAGTTACTGGGTAATACGATACCCCTTGGTAAGACTGGTTGTCAGACTTTCGGGCTTCTGACTACCGTAACGACTGTCAAAGAGATCCTGACAGCCGGGACCATCGGCTTAACATAATTATATACTGCGTCGATTTCCGATCATCAAATCTTGGAGCAGTGGTGGCCAAGTGGTAACGGTCGCGACTTACGAGTTGCAGGTCGTAGGTTCGAACCCAGACAGGCGCTTTACTTTGTGTAAATAATTTAATTACCACGTCTCTTAAAACGGTGAAGGAAAACACCGTGAGAAAGCAAACGTGAAAAATGAACAAAAAATTCGAAAACATGAGGAGTAACTAATCAAAAACAGTTTAATTCATTTAGTTTTTTTTTTTTTTCAGAAAATTGTAAAAATCTTATAGGATAGTGTTTCGAAAGCGTAAAAAAAAAGTCATATCCTGGTCAATAACGGCTTTTGTTCCGTCACTCCAAATGTGACATCTACCAACCCGCACTGGGCCCGCGTGGTGAATTAGAGCTCACTTACTTTCACCGAAAGGAGGCCTGTGTCCCAGCAGTGGGAAACATTGGTAATGCTGATTATGTAAATATTGGTAGCACGAAATTTTTCTTCACTGTAGCACAAACAAATCTAAGATTAACTTAGAAAGTACTTTATGACATTTGCTATTCCCATTGACACATCCAAAGCGAACTAGGTATAATATTATTAAGCCGTAAGTTCAGTTTATAAGACAATGTGTGATCTGGAGAACAATGGCTCGTGTGCGCACAATTTACAAGTACTTAGGGTAATAAAACAGTTTGTATAGTTCTGAAGGTTTGGTTTATTGAGTGACGACTGTCTTTATTTTTGATTCGTTCTGGTTTGTGCATAGTCGATGATTGTGTAGCTATTTTGTGCAGGAACTTGGTTTCTGGGTTAAAAATAACTAGTCGTGGTTTTCATAACTTCATAGCTATTCACAACCACTTGATACGCTTTCATACCGTATCGAACATCAATGTTATCGTAGGAATCCCCTAAACGCTGTTCACAAGTCGAAAACCCGAAAATGTTGTTAGTTTAAATCAAATAGTTCTGACAGTTGTTTGCTGTCGGGGGCAAGGCAAATCAGGTTATAGTAATGTATAATTTTCGATACGATAGCCTGTTGGATGGTTGTGAATAGCTAGGCTGGTCCTTTAAAATACTTTTTCAAAACTGAAAAATTTTCCTACTTCTGTGCTATTCACAGTAAGCCACGATTTTAGTTAAAACACTCACTTTATCAAATCACTCAAGGATTTTAAGTCAAGACAGCCAATGGCTTCATTCTTCAGTCTTGGGATTTAATTTCCTACCCTGATCGTCCAAAAAATTCAAACTCAAAAAATCTTAACCAAAAAAAAACAAGATCCCAACAACGATATAAAGGCGCCCTTAGACAACACAGTCACTGACAAGCTAACAATGCTGTTAGTACATTTCCCGATGACGCAAGCGCAGCGTTGTAAATAATATAAACACATCGCGGTTGGGCCGTGTTCGTCGGCATTTGCAGAAAGCACGATGACGGTATTTCGGTATTGGGGGCTGTGGTTCCAGTGTTGGCGATTCATCTTTTTGTCTGTGGTAGTTTTAGCCTGGTGTTTTGTGTGGTGTTTTTGTGTGTGGTAATTTTGTTTTAGCTCTCTCTATCCGCAATATACTATCCATACTAATATTATAAATGCGAAAGTGTGGCTGTCTGTTTGTCTGTTACCTCTTCACGCTTAAACCGCTGTACCGATTTAGATGGGTATAGAGATAGTTTGAGTCCCGGGAAAGGATATAGGATAGTTTTTATCCCGATATTCCCACGGGATCGACACATATGCTGGTGAAACCGCGGGGCGCTGCTTGTCGGGTATAAGTTCAATTTATCCTTTTATGTGTACGTGTTTCTTTGACAAATAAACATTTTTTCTTTCTTTTTTTTCTCATGTGGTAAAGCAATTGAAACGGTTAAATGAAACGGTTGTTTCATTAGTATGCAGAATCTTGAACGTCTGTGCAGAAAGTTTCTGAGTTGTTAAGCTCTGAAAAGACTTATATAAAAATCACGTTCTAAAATGCTGGGAAATGAAATTATCTTTTGAGTAGCTGGAACTTTTTCTCAGACATTTTAGCTGAGTTTTTCTGCTCGAAATCTGTCAACACTCGTCAACCGCATATCTCAAATTCTACAACCATGTTTAATGTTACTAAAACAACAAAGATATATCAATTTAATTCAATAAATCGCTGTAACTAAAGCCCTACACAGTACACGACGTTGTTTTCCTTTGATAACAGACGAAAGGGGGCTGCCCTTTCGTTAGCTCGCTCATACATAGGGCAAATATGAGTTAAAATAACAATATTGTTGTCGCCTGTAAATACGATAAACATTTTGCAATATGGCGTTGAATTTTGAATAGGGTAGAAGTGGGAGGGAATGGGTACTGCGTATTTATATCCATAACATTATGTCTAATATATTTATCATACAAACGTGCGTGCGCATTAATGATGTGTTTTTTGGCTATTTACTAGGCTTACTTTTTTAACTTATTATAATAGTTATTTATATAATATAATACTTTATTATACTCTACAAAAATATATAACATGAAACATACATCAAACACCACAAAATATATAATGAGCGGCCTTATTGCTTTCTGCGATCTCATCTAGGCTCCCTTGAAATAGACAGTGATTTTCCTGGACATAAAATGGGGCTGTCGTTGGTGCAAAGTGCAAATACACTAAAATAGATACACAGGTTATCGAAAATAATCTTACTAATATTATTATAAAGGCCGAAGTTTGTGAGTGTGTGTGTTTATATGTTTGTTACTTCTTCACGCTCAAACGGCTGGACCAATTTTGATAAAGTATGGAGGTAGCTGACACCCGGTAGCTGGTGTATATAGACTACATTTTTATCTCGATATTCCCACGGGATCGACATTTACGCGGGTGAAACTGCGGGGCGCAACTAGTAGATACATAAATACATAGGTACATACTAAATATACATACTTGTCTGTACACAATAAAGTGTTGTATCAACAGCATACTCTATACCTTAGCATTGTTATTTACTTAAAGAAAAATAAAGCCAATAAAGCAGCTTTTATGGATATCAACTAAACTACCACCAACAAATAAATTTATTCCAGCATTTCACTAGATGTTACAAGCAAAATTATACCGATAATAAAATCGAGTAATTCGATCTATCGATATTGATGGGCCGCGTCGCGACCCTCACGACACTAAAGGCGCGTTAGAATTACTACGCTCATTTACTTGGCTGGCTCCGACATTGGAATTTGGCGCGAGGGATGAGCAACGTTTTATGGAATTAGTCGATTAATCGACTGTTCGTTGCATTTCATAGAATTTAATGGCTTTCTCATAATAATATATTACTTGGTTACCTAATTATACACTACGTATTCGATAACTGACTTTAATGGAAAATGTTTTAGATATTATAAAATGTTTTTTTATTATTTATGCTATCATTTACGATATTAGAAACTCTTAGACGTACCATACCGTAGCCTGATCAAACTCGGGAAATTAAATGATTTGCTGGTTTATTAAAAAGTTTTTTTTTTCTATTTAATCGTCTGTCTGTCAGAATGATTGAATAAATAAGGTTATTCACAAAAAAAAAACTTAATTTTAAAACTACTGGGCTTAAAACAATATTTTTTTTCAATAAAGTTGTTAGTTATGAAGATTCTTAATTGTTAAATAAATAAAATGGTTAATTAAATTATAAAAACCATTTTATTGAAAACAAATACATACAATTTTAAAACCCCTTTACTTATAAAAAATAATAATAATGAAGTAACCCCACATTTAAAATTCTAAAATAAATTAATGCTCACATTACTCACATGACTACTAACCGATTATTATTCGATTCAACATAATC
The DNA here is from genome assembly GCA_963669345.1 of Gortyna flavago. Taxonomy (NCBI): domain Eukaryota; kingdom Metazoa; phylum Arthropoda; class Insecta; order Lepidoptera; family Noctuidae; genus Gortyna; species Gortyna flavago. Next base: position 18,195,045 of record OY770129.1, read on the forward strand.
AACTAAACGTAATCGACTCTAATTCATTTTCCAGCACGTCTAGATTTATTTTGAAACAGTTGTATAAACGTCAGCATTAGTAGTTCCAAGAAGAGAAAATAATTTAATCTACTCGAAGTCCTAAATATTAAAAAGCATTCACTTTAACAGTTGCTTAAGAAACGGTACGTTTTAATGGAAAAACAAGATATAGTTATGTTTAAATTATGTCATTCGGGAGTCAAAGATTCAATGAATCTTTGAATCGGACAAAGGTGGTCGGTATAAATAATAATGCCATCCTAGTATTGTCCCATTGGTTGGCAAAGGCCTCTTCTCATACTGAAAAGGTACGAGTTTTGATCAACATGCTTGCTCAAGACGGTTTGGCGACTTATATTATTTCCTCACGATATTTTCCTTCACCGTTGCAACGATCAGATTCAGGCCCAGATTCATATGTGCGTAATCAACCTATAATGTTACCACTGCTGGCACACAGGCCTCCTATCATCAAGAGGGAGTGGGCTATAATCTATCACGCGTGTACAGTGCGGGTTGGTAAATGTTCCATGCCTTCGAATTTTTTATTCTAGGACATGCCGGTTTAATTTGTCCTTTACCGTTACAAGTAAACCACCGGCCTGAGTTCGGTATATATATATATATATATATATATATATATATATATATATATATATATATATATATATTATGCTGAATGGGCCCGCTCTTGACCTCAATCACGCCTGATGGAAAGCGATGGATAAGGTCTATGATGGAACAAGCGTGCCCAAAATATGCCTAAGGCTCTGGAACTCCCACGCATCGACGAAACACAGCAGGCTGCTTGACGCCGGACTCTGGCGGGAGGGTGCCGCAAACCAGGCGTACGTTAGCCCTACCAACGCAAGGGAAGAATTGGCCAATCAAATAAGGTGTTGGGTGTGACTGTCCAGGATGCGCCGAGCGCTCGGTTCAGTTGAGTAACTGGCGGAACAAACTGCGCTACACGAGGAGGCTTTTTCGTGCATCCTAAAATATTCATTTACATTACGTGCATACTATTTTTTTAAACAAACAAAAGAAAGACGAATTTTCACTACAGACTCAGCACACACTACATGGGTCAATGAGGTCAAGAAGACCTTTGTGCTTAACTCCATGGACACAAATGTAGTTTGTTGACTTTACAACGAATAAAGAAAATAGTAGTTACACTTTTATTGATTAGGCTTCCGTAGTAGATGTCGTAAAAGGTGGCCAAGTAGCCAATTAGGGTGTACAATACCATCCTCCTGTGTGCCAATAAAACAAAACGCGGTCATCAATCCATGTGCCAAGCGATCATAGCACTTATTCCTTTTTAATGTTTATTGTTACAGCTAATTTGCACTTTTATCATTTCTATCGTGACGATATTATTGTGGACCTCCATGAAATTAATAGAATTGCTATACCTGTTAGCGTTGTCGTGAACGGAAAAAGCGTTTGATAATTATTATTTCCATTAATTTTACTTACCAGTATCATCGTGATACCGTACTTAGACGTGGATATCCACCTTAATATTGTCACGTAGATATTATAAAAGAGTACATTAGGAGGTTTAAGTTCAGCAGTGGAAGTTCACTGGCTGTGGTGGTTTAATATGACGACGGACTTCAATTTCATGTCGAAGTTTACATACATTTTATATAATATGGCTGCTACGTTTCATTCATGTCTGTGTCTCATCAACTGTCACTTGTCAACTAAAGTTCTAACATGCTGTAACGCTAAAATCGATCGCTTTATTAAAATTTATATAAATTCACATATTTCATCTAGAACTACCGTTATATTAAAATTTTACAGCCTAGGACGTTATTGAACCTTTGAATAATGTTCACGCATTAAACCTAGATTCTAATGAAAATTAATCCAACAATTTTACAAAAGAACTTTAAGTATAGCAAAATAAGGTGTAAATTCGTTTATGTTTTCCAAAAGCTGAATTCCACATAACGAATGCACAAATCCACATTTTCCTCTCTAATAAGGACCAAAAACATGTAATACTTATTTATAGTAATAAAACTAAATAACCAAAGAGTATAACTTGCTATTGTTTCCTACGCTACATGAAGTAAATAAATAGTAAGTACTTAAAGGGGTTAGGTCAAAAATGTAATAGAAATTGATATGAAAGTGTCGCTTTGGCCGTAGAGGTTATAAATTCTTATTGTTTACCCCGTCGGCGTATTGGCGTGAAATCTGACTGTTCATTGGAGGTCTTGGCTTTAGCTACGGCTATGCGCATACGAGGGGACGTGCGTGATATGGTCGCGTTGGTCGCAAAAGTTTTGAGTTGGTGGAACTTTTATGCGACATTTTGATTGACGCGTCAAATAATAATCGCCGAATCGCATATTCCTTAAATATTCTGCTTTAAATCATATTATTAAAATGTTGGCTTGAACTATTTGTCTGTATCTCACACTACCATGCTAGACTCTGGTTATAATACTATGATTTATTATGTAGGTAGGTACATTGATTATTAACGTGGCCGTAGTTATTTGGCTTAGTAGGTAATATCGATCAGTTACGGGTTATTAGAAGCTCAAAAATCTGACAACCAGTCTTACCAAAGGGGTATTGTATTACCCAGTATCTGGGCTGTGGAGGTCAGATACGTAACGTAGTCACTTCATGTAAAATACTGGTATTCAGCTACATCTCAAAATCAAATAAAACACGTGAACTGCACCCTAATTGCGTAACACACTATCAATCACAATCTGAATCACTTTGAAGGATATTGCTAATCCATTGCTTCATATGTTTGAAAAGTTTAACTGTCAAAATGAAAGCAATCACCTCACCGATTCATGTGGCCATGATTGGGGAGAAATATGTCCAAATAATTTGGCAAATAATTTTGATGATGACATTTCAATAAATGTACCTATGTATATTTTCTTCCTATGACTTTCAGTTCAACAACGGTTAGAGTTTTACGCAATTACTCCGCCGGTTAGACTGGAAGCCGCCCCCAACATTGTTGTTTAAAGCTAGGCTATATATGAGTTATATTGGTCGCAACTTTTTAGCTATTGCACAGTGAGAGAACACCCTTACCCAAACAAACCTCAGTTAAAAACAGTGACCGTGTGAAAAACGTTCCCAGATTTATAGAGTTTTATTCAACAATATACCAACTTGGAAGGAATTTATTCTATATATTGGATACTTTGAAAATTGATTTAAATAGACGCGCAGCGTCTTAGAGTTATTCGTTTATTATTGTTTATAAATGGTAAAATTTATGTGCAAATTCTAGTTACAGTAACAATGGTATGAACATTGTACTCTTACTCAATAACGTTAGTAAAGAGTTAACACTTAAAATTCCTTAAGAGGTAAGCAGAGGTCAAGCTGTGTTCCTATTTTGCAAATTCTAGTAAACTTAGCATGTTTTACAAAATAAAAGTCATGTATTTTTGTGATTACAAAGATTTCTTATTTTTTATAAATTCTAGGGTTTCTATTTAAATGATACATGATTTTGTTTCTGTAAGTAGGTTTATACAAACACTTTTACACGTCATAGTTTTACTTTGAACAAGATGAGGTCAGTGTTTCCTATCCACCTACTCTGAGCAGAAATTCCGAAACAAACTCAGAGGTCAGATGCTCTTTTAAAGTCCAGACATAATCTAACTAAACTAAGGAATAGTATGCTCACAATTGTCAGCTATTTTAGTTATAAAAATTTTCTCGTGCTATAAAAATATAAAGACATTTTAAATAACTTATGTATATTCACTTTTGGCCAATTTATTTGAAGCACGTTTTATTTGAGATAAGAATGGCACGACGCGGGCCACATCAAACGTTTAAGGGATTTTACGACGGATGCATACTTAATTTAGCTTCCAGTGTATTTTTATATTCACGAAAGTGTAGTACTACTTACTACTTAATTATCATTTAAACTCTTGTTCACTGTTCAGTAAAAGGGTTTGTTAAAATTTAACAGGTCTTTTGTTTATTTAATCACCAGAAAATCAAAAATAGGCGTAAGAGCATGACTCTTGAAGTCTTTAAAAATCAGGTTTGAAATTGAGTTTGAATTTAAAAAGTTCCAATCAAAATGGTACTGTATAGCTTTTAATCATTTACATAGTCAGCCTATAATGTTCCCACTGCTGGGACACAGGCCTCATCTATGTTAGAGAGAGTGGGCTGTAACCCACCGAACGGGCCCAGTGCGGGTTGGTAGATATGTCGCAGCCAACTGGTTAAATTAGCCGTTCAGTTAACCGCCTAGCCTTTTAACTAAACGGCGGCCGTTTAACTAACGGCCTGAATGATATTCAATTATAGTTTAGGTTGGAAGTCTGTAACCAATCACGCGCGAGCCGAATTGGTCGCAGTAACTAAGCCAGGGCACCCCGACCAAAATGGGTTAAGTTAGGTTAGAACTGTAATCAACCGCGTACGAGCCGGAGAGCGAAGCTAAGCGAGCACTACTTCTAAAGGCCAGGCAGTTAACTGAACGGCTAATTTAACCAGTTGGCTGCGACAGATATAACATGTCTTCGAATCTTTGATTATAGGATATGCCGGTTTCCTCACGATGTTTTCCTTCACCGTTTTGAGAGCAGTGGTGATGAAATCGTTTACACAAAGTAAAGCGCCTGTCTGGGTTCGAACCTACGACCTATAATTAATACTACTCTATTTTACTCATTTACGTTTAAATTACTAGCTCCGAGCTATTTCTAGTGCCAATTTTTGAGAGGTGTACTATGTACCAACTTTAAGGACTAAAACATAAAGCATAGTTTTTAAGTAAATATTGAAAACTTTTAAGTTATTAAAAACCTTCAACTCCGCAGGTCAACATTTTGACATTCAGGCAACACGATTCCTTGCCGTGACGTCATATATTCACGACTTTACATGCGATATGTGCCCATGCACTTGCGATGAGAACATTTGTTATCATAAGCATCGTTGTCATAAAGATATTTTGATGATAAATAGGTTTTTTTTTTTGTGTGAATAAAAGTTATTATATCCTTTGAGTCTATCATATTGTTCCTCCTACATGCAATATAACATTCCTACATATCTTGAGACTACCCATGAATTAGCAATTCAAATCGAGTTGTGAATAGTCGATCTATTCTGTAAAAATCTCACTGTAAAAACTTAGGTGATGAAAAGTGAGCTGCCATTCTACTTAATAGGTACTAGGAATTGACACTACTGACAGATTCAAGCTCACTAAAACCTAAGTTTTCATGATGAGATTTTAACATACAAGACACAAGTTTCACACTATACCTACACACAATTTCTGATTTAAGCAAGCAATATCATGATATTGCATGTAGTGTAGATCGAGTTCGATAGTCAACGGTAAAGATTCGGAAATAGTTCTTTTTCCTCAACTAGGTCAAACATTACGTGCATTACATCGAATGAAATTAATGTTTGTACAAAGCAAAAGGCGAAGGTAAACATTGAAAAGTCATAAACGCCATTGATTCGTACAGCCTGAGGTTATGACGAAACAGATGCACAATGCAAGTGGAAGTTTGCAAAGGGCCAGAGGAGGCCAAGACTGACCTATCACGATCAAATTGAACGTACCTATTTGTAAATTACATCCAATAATTGTGTACTTAGAATTTAGGGAGTTATGGAATGTAAGCCTAATCTTCTGCTTACCCTGTTTTCATTACGCTTAGGTCAAGAAGACACGGTAATAAATTGTCATGTTCATTGTAAAAAATGAGGAGGGTTTTTTTGGTCGCAATTGTTTTTTTTTGTGTGTGACGTCATCATTAGCAGGTTTAATAAAATCAGTTTTAAATACCTATGTCTGTACAACTAAGTTCTGTTAAAATCTTATCAAAATGACTAATGAATAACTAATTCTTGTTTCAGGTATGCAAATGCGAGCAAAAACATTAATACATTTTACAAGGTGTCGTCGTAAGTACAAAAAAATTGATAATTTAGTCAATAGTAATTTATCTATTGATTTAGAGATATTTATTTATTATTTCATGAACTGTTTAATGCTCTAAAATGAGTATAATGAACTGTTAACATGTAAATAATAGGATTAAGTATCGTCAGGCCGTTTTAATCCGTTTCTAAGGCCTTCGTATCTATGGGTAACGATCTCCAGACGGGCAGGATATATAATTTATTGGTTGATTTATTAATCGTAACTTTCAATTGATGGACATGCTCGAACTGTCTAGGGAAGATTCAGTCAGGAAAAAGCTGCAGGAAGTTTTAAAAATGTTGGGAAAGCTATATTTTATAAACGCTGTTTAGTATAAACCTTTTCTTACTAAATAACATTTTTTTTTTAATAACGAATGTAAAAGTGTGAAAAAAAGAAATTCTAAAAAGACCTTTGCAGACTTTGGCAAGTAAAACTGCAGTGGGACACCTACCTAAAACTGTCATTGTATATAAAAAAAGTGATTCTAGAACCAATATAATCTGCCCGTTAAAGAACTTTCTCTCGTTCATTGATCCAAATTCTCCACCAGACGATCACTTAACAACAAGAACGAACCACGCACCACCTTATCTGTCTATTTCATATTTGACAACCGAGATAAATGTGACACTCCACGACACATAAGCGCCAAAGCCGCTTATCTACATGAAACACGTCGAACAAAAAAAAGCGAATGATTTATAAATATAATGTCTTAATTAGCTAAAATAAGATTAATTAGATACCAGATCGCGGATGTTTGTGAAACTCTCAAAGTGTTAGTCGATAAAAGGATGTTATTAATTTGAACTGTCAATACTGTGCCATTGAACTTGGCCCAACTTGTTGAGGCCTAAGATGGTGGAGTATGCTACTTCCATAGCTATCTACTTGTAAAAGGCGTTTGTACCATCCATACAAAAAGTACCTTTTGGAAGGGGCGACTAAAGGCCGACTGCTTAACTGAGACGTTGCCTGAGGTAGCAGCACGGTGCGAGAGGGGTGTGGTGACGTGACGCGAGAGCTCAGTGATTCGTCAACTTGTGAAAATTATCACCCCTCCCGCACTGCGCAACTACCTCAGGCAACGTCTCAGTTAAGCGGTCGGCCTAAAGAATCAATTCTATTTTATGTATTGTAATTATTGATGTTAAAAAGTACATTTTATGTGCTTAAAATAAATGCTTTGACTTTGTATTATCTAAACATAAGTGCTGATATTACATCTGCTAAGTTGTAAAAGCTGCGATAAGGGTCTTTGTACGCACGGCTACACATTAAGCTATACATAACCAGTATAAGCTGACTTCTGATTGTACTAAAAACTTATACAATGCGAGGTCAGCTAAAACAGGAAGTGTATTATCTTGATTAATGTGGAGCCGTGTGTACACACACGTTTAGTTGCCGTGAAAAACTACGATTTACTCGCCGTGTGTAAACACGGTTCGTCAGTGTTGTATGGATCACCATGGAATCTTGGTTGACAAACGCATTTGTTTAATTAATTAATTTTCAAATACCCTTCCTACGGGCTTACTTTTATTATATAAGACTCTTGTCCATGCTTCTAGACTTAGCCCGGCCCGACCCTCGCTCGAGCCAGCCCGCGCAGCTGAGCCTGTAGTTTTAAATTCGCCCCAAAATAATAATACCGATCCAGCCTGTCCCTTGCTGTCCTCTTCCAGCGACGCCCTGAGCCGAGGTCCGAACCCCGTGGGGGGGTGCCCTTAGCGCTGTCGCTTAGTTTTTAAGTTTATTATTTGCCCTGGCTGGAGGCCTTAATTCAAGGCATCCACAGGAAAGTCCGGTTAAGCAGTAGCCATCCTCATAAAGGATGAACTGCGAGATGCCGTTGTTAAAAAAAAAAAAAACTTCTAGACTTAGCGGTTTTGGTTGCATGTTATCTGTCTGTATTCTGTGAGTATTCAGATAATAAAATGACAAGAGATAAGTTCTCTTCGTTTCCCAACAAAATATAACATTGCTTTACGAAATTCCAGAAAAAAAAACAATGCAATTTTGCAGAAGCCACAATACTCAAATAATAATTTAACTTTTCTGTGGAATCTTGCATTAAAATGTCTTGAATGCCATTTGTATCAATTCACCTTTTAAAAACCAGTCGACAGAAGTAAATAAACATACCATTCCCGCTTAAACAGCCATTGAAGTATTTTTATTCTGCCATTATTAGCAATATTGTCTCCTATAGAACATGCCAGTTCACAAGGACTTACGAGTATCTAAGGGATCTGCCCCACCGCTGACGAGGAAATGACGAGCTATTAACGATTTTCTCGCTCAAGAAACGTATAGTAGATGTACAATGGGCTCCAAAAGTTAGTTGAGTTTTTTCCACTTCAGCTGTGGCAGACATTATGATTTAAAATTCTAGTGATCCAAATGTTTGAGCTCCTTTATTGTTTTATTAACTAATTCAACTACAAAATAATCAAGTAATCCCATAAGAGTACCTGATTATTTTTTATTTAAAATCAAAATGTGGCACCACAGCTGTCGTGTCCGTAAAAGATAATTAAACATTAGGGATATTAATAGTTGATAGTACTCGTTTGTCGCAGCGGCGAAAACTATCAAAGAAAACACTCGCTCAGCGACTCGCGCTTGGCGTGCAGAACACTCGCGCTCACTCACGCTTGGTACATAGGCTAAGCATCATCAGCCTATAATGTTCCCACTGGTAAGATACAGGTGTCGTCTCGGTTAGAGGAACATACGCTTACCAGCGAGTAATAGCTGCTTGCTGCTCGCAAACTCGTTTTCGTTTGCTAGCTCTACTCGTTTCTCTTTAATCGCCGTTAGTAGGACAAGTACCCTAGGTACCTCGGGTTCGCATCTTGCATCCCACACTATGACGCTACTACTTGATGTTGAGAGCAAACTTTAAGAGTACCTACAGGAAAAAATATGGAGACGACTCAACAGGTAGCCCCGTGTAAAGATGTTTATGATTTACGATATTTCGATTGTCAATGACAAAGGAGATTACAGCAGTCTGTTGTTTTTGTGGTAGTTTCTCATTCTTACTTGATGGATTGGTAGATAACTGTTTTTGTTTCAGGAGTTGAGTTAGGTAGGTAATATCTTAAAGACCATGAGTTGGGACAACATCATTCTTAGAGAAGATTACAATGCAGGGGTCTATGTACATTTTGCCTAATAATTTATGAAGAAAAGTTCTAAATATGTGTAGGTACTCCCCATGTTACTAATATTTAGTTATCACTGCGTGATGTAATACAGTCAGGGAAATTATTTTTATCAAATTGACAGACGACTTCAACCAGCCTTGTTATAGTAATTTCATACAGCTGTCAAAGCATGACAGTTATGATTTCAACACACCTACGGGAAATTGAAGTCGGTAGTCACTTTGCTAAACAATTTCCTTGACTTTACGAAGCAAACCTTGTTATATATTAATTTTCTCTTTCACTAACAAGCGACAAAACTTTAAAACTAAAGTGATCTGTCGTCGACATGCATTTAACTATACTCTGTGACTATACGACGTTATACTTTAGTTATGTACAGACGCCAGCACATGAAGCTACCCGAAACTGTAAAATTTCACCAATCATCTTTGAACCTTATGCTTTAGCGATAAAGTTGAAAATCTATTAAAGAAATTTGGTAGATTGTAGTAGCTTGACGTGCTAGCGTCTGTACTTGTTTTCATTATAGGATTTATTCCATTAGGTACTTGCAACCACGAAACCAACGAGGCAACAATGGTTGCCTCGTTGGTTTCGTGGTTGCAAGTTCTACTGCTGAGCAAGAGGATTCGATGTCCAGCTCATGCAAAGTGTTATTGGGTGTTATCATTACAAATTTCTCAGCAGCCTCTGGATTTGTGCCTGGTTGATGGCAATAGGCTCGCCCCCTATTACATGGGACTTAAAGATAACTGGTGAAGTATGGGTGTTCTAGGTGTACGTACACCTCTGCCCCACCCTTTGGAGAAAATAGCCGTGATGTACTCATTCTCAATAAATACCAAAGTCGTTAACGTCTCGTCGCCGTCACATGTAATTCCTAACACAGAAATGCTAATAGATGCCATTTGCAACTCCGCCTACAATATAAGTTCAGCAAATACATTTTTGCATTCCACTTATTGAACTGGCTTTCAACTTGAGAGAATCTCCGGAATACCTTTTAAATATCTTAGCGAGACGATAATTATTATTGGTTATTTTAAAAATGAGGTCCTGGATACCGACGAACTGGGTTATGTAAGTATTGTCCTCAGAAAAATGAAATCCAGGAAAATAACATAAAGCAAAACGGAGCTTTTAGTAATAAAAAAATCTCATAACAGCAACATAGACAACATCTCATTTAAAAAAAACACGTAAATTAAAAAGAATCCCTCGAGTGTAAATAAAAAAGATCATCTTACTTTTACATAAAACTTTATTGATATTTCTTATTCGAGTTTATCTAAAAGGTAGAATTGAAAAGATTATATTTATGAAATATTACGAGTTTGTTGTCTGTTATACTATACTTTTAAGTGAAGTTTAGTCTGAAGTTCGGAATAGTCTTTTAAGAGTCCATTTTACAAAGTCAATGCAGCTAGCTTTAAGCTGATGTGTTGGTAACAAGCTGTAGCGATACTGGCTACAATTAAATAAGCCACTGCGTTCTAAAACCAAAAATTCGAAGACATGTGACATCTACCAACCCGCACTGGGCCCGCCTAGTCCCTCTCACCGAGAGGAGGCCTGTGTCCCAGTAGTGGGAACATTATAGGCTGATTACAATTTATTGCATTTTCTTATCAATATTGATATGGTTAATTTATACTTAACTTATTTTAGTTTTCAATATCCAAAAAAAAGTAAACAATGTTACAGTGTCACATATTGGGGTTTATTTATAAACGATGATTAAAGTTTAGTGATGTTTAAAATATGGTTAAACAGTAGATATCTTATCACTGCTTAACTTTACAACAACGTTTATGAATAAAGGGGTAAGTCTTTTTCATCATTGATTATTCTATTTATCTTGTGATTTCAAACAGTAAAGTTTTTTACCTAAAAAGCAAAGGGCGAACACAATGTAATTATACTAATGGTAAAGCAAGCTTATCTATTTCTCTAATGTTTTACGATCCAATATTCACAAACAAAGTTTAGTAGCGTCTTGTTATTTAAAAGTTTATCAAAGCCGTGATATAAGTTTCAATTCGCCAAGCCATCTTGTGCAAGCGTGGTGATCATTGCTCATGCCTTCTCTATATGAGAAGAGGCATACATCCTGCAGATAAAAAAAAAGAAAAAGAAAAAATAGATTTTTGGCGAAATGAGGTCGTTGTATTATAACTATTATAAGTCAACCTTTGCCTGACCCTACGGGGTATACAGGCGTGATCTCAGATTATTTTATAATTTTTTTCGAAGTCCATCTAATATATAAAATTCTCGTGTCACAGTTTTCGTTGCCATACTCCTCCGAAACGGCTTGACCGATTTTGATGAAATTTTTTGTGCTTATCCGGTATCTATGAGAATCGGCCAACATCTATTTTTCATCCCCCTAAGTGATAAGGGAAAACTTACGCGGGTGAAACCGCGGGGCGCAGCTAGTATTTATCTAAGATTGAAACTACAAAATCGCTTCCGCTTATAACACGTTCCACAGTCAACAGCAGTGGAGTAACAGCGGCCATAAAAACATGCATTTACAACGTAAATAGAGGAAAGAGGATGCCTGCGCAATACTCGCCATTCTCATTCGAACACGGCTGAAATATTACATTTTAAATGTACCTACATGCTACAGTCTGCAGGTTTTAAAAAGTTGCCGGTAATAATAGATGTACTGTTGCTAATGGTCAGGTTTGAAACATGGACGGTAAGAACTTTTGTTGATGATGTACAGTTAACTATAGTTAGATGTAGAGTTAGATATAGTTGAAGTTTAGTAAGAAACCAATGGATGTTGTCGACTGAAATTTAATTTGATAAATGAGCAGTTTGTTTGCTATTCATAAAATTACATTTTTTCCGAGAACATCAATCGTTTTCTTACTTCAACTATATCCTGCATAAGTATACAGGATCGTCGGATATAGTTGAAGTTTACTAAATAAGTATTTACCAGCAGTGAACGTCTTTCGGCTAATACATGCGATAGTCACAATGATAAGGGTTTTTAGGAAGAATCATCATCTACCTAGCCTTTTCCCAACTATGTTGGGGTCGGCTTCCAGTCTTACCGGATGCAGCTGAGTACCAGTATTTTACCGTAACGACTGTCAAAGATCCACGATTGACAGCCGGGACTAACGGCTTAACGTGCTTACGGAGGCACTTTAGGAAGCTTTAGGAAGTCTGGAATAGCAAAGATATCTTTTTAGAATCCGTTCTGAAATTCGGCTTTTAGAATTAAGTAATTAAATGAGCGTTCAACTCATAGTTCTAACCCTCATACACTTATAGAGGTATGAAGTTCACTCATCCTCTATAGAAAAGGGAGGATCCTCCGACCAGACGGGTATTGTGTCTGGCGGGCAACTGCCCGATGATTCTTTTCGGGACGTTGTATCTTTGCTAGTTGCACGGTAAACTCTGCTTGCGAGATGCAGGATTTTGCGTGACGTCACTAAGACACGTTGTTCGCATGTGGCGTTGTATATCTACAACGCCACATGCGAACAACGCGATCCGATGAAAATCAGCACCTCAATTTCCGAAGCCGCGTTCACAAACTCCAGATTTCTAGCTCCACGCCTCTACAATATTATTATTGTAACAAAGTAAAAGCCTCCCTACACGAAACCCAACAAATCTCAAGTCTATGTTATCTCTATTCATTCCTAACAATAGGAACAGTCTCAGACATAGCCGTTTCTCAGCATAACATTAGCTATTTATGATTGCTTATCTAGACTAACGGTCCAGCCAGTCTGCGGCTCAGCCTAGAAACGTAACTTGGGCCTTGATTTAGACATATAATTTTATGGGAGTAAAAATAATAGTTTTTGATTGTGATTGGCAACTGGGATTACGTATTTTGGAATAGCTTGAATGTAATTATTAGTAGTAAGTAAATAATGAATGTTCTAACCTTTAAGTAAGCACCACGCCTTACTTTAATGAAAGCTAAAGAAAACCAAAGGTACTTATTCTATCGTCAGCATTGACAATCTTTTTCTTCTAATGCTTTAAAATGGCTTCCTGCTATTTGTCAATCGTAATTCAGGTCTTAATCGACACATTACATTGATCTAACCAACAAGCACTAACTGATGTGTCCCTTTAAAAAAATATTGTCTAGAAAAGTGAACCAGCCCATCTTCACCTCCGCTAATCCCTTTTAAATCCACTATCATAAACACACAAACACGACAATTCGTAAGCGGTTGGCACACAGGACTGTGGACACAAAGAGAGGTAACACGCGCAAAATTCCGCTATAATCCAGTTTAAATAACTTGAAGCAATTACTTGGCATAAACGTCTTGCCGGCGTTGTATCGAAATCGAAACGAGGGGACGATGTGTATGTTGTGGGGTGTGAGGTTCCGTAGAAGGTATTTATCGGGAATATGTGTCATCGAACTTGTTTAAAGTTGGATGCAACGTTGGACCATGGTTTGTGGTTGTTTTTTTTCAAAATTAGGCATTTTCTTCCATCTTTATATCACCATAGCGTTCGGATGAATTTCGACTGCAGTTTAACTAACCGAATGCTTTACTTTTGCTGGTAAACCTATAGCATTGAATTTTGAATTACGGTTGATGATAATGAGAACACAAGTACAATTATTCAGACTAATATAAATTAAATTATCTATTCCGTAAATAGCATATCGGAATCAGTTTTAAACGTCATATACAAAAAAGTAAAAAGTCTACCAACTCCCGGGTCATGAGAACTTAATTGGTTCAATCACCGTTTTATTCTCTGTTTCAAGATTTGACATTATATAACAATAATACCATTAGATCCCAGAAGCTATCATTGTTAACATTTAATTTCCATTTACCAAAGTCTCACTCGGTAAACCTATACTGACAACTTATCTCCAAATGCCATTTCGAACCGCCACACCTCATCGAACGTGACTGCAGAACCCTAAACCAAAAAAAGAAACCTCAAAAATCTCGATAAGACCCGCGTGGGGCGGTGACAACAGCAAGTAAACAAAAATACAAAAAAGCTTTAACTTGGACCTCAGAGGTGTCGTTGGGACCTTGTCGCCTTATCTCCACTCGGACCCAGATCGATCAAAGTACCTTTGAGGAAATTTAAAAATTCAACAATGAGGTGTGTAAAGTTTGATTGAGAAAGTCAGTGTTATTAAAATGTGTTTATTGTTATCTTGAAGGTACAAAGAATAATAATAATGTAGATGCGACGTGTTTTGTTTGAGGTCTTTGGCAGGCAGCCAGTGAATTCGACGAAATAGGTCTACTGAGTTAATGTGGAGCCGTCTGCTTCCGGAATGGGTTAAATGAAATCGAAATTAGAATACAGTATATTAGTAAATCATGAAATCACAAAGAAAAGTGGACGAAAAAGTTAAAATGCCATCGCCCAATAAGTATACGTTTTGTCGTATCATAGGTATCACATTTAGATTCCACATCAAAAATGGCAATAACTCTCCAAAAAAACACAATGAAAACGCAACTGTTCCCATAACATTACACTTCACATAGTTTTCATAATAAAGCGCTAAATTTTAATTAAAAATTACTTACGCCCGCGACGCGCGCGCAAAAAACGGCGGGGATCAAGGTCCGAGGATGCCCGAACGTCGACGATGTTACCCGAACACTCGTTCGCCATTACGCGTAATTACTCAATCGCCGAAACGTGGAATGCTTTCGGCCAACTTTGAATGCGATGGGTTTTGTGTATAACGCCATAAACGGCCAAGAGATTATACTTGAATCATTGATAATGCGAAAATTGGGATTTCGTTGCGATGTCGTTAACGGTTGGGAAGGATGGTGTGAGGATATTTGGCTGAACATTTGTACCTTTTTATGCTCATCTGCCTAATAAAGGTGACCAAAGGGGTCGTCAAAGTCAATATAAACGAAATATTTTCAATTTTGGCGACAATGCTCCAAGAGTAAAGACATCAAATATGTAGGTAGTAAATGTCATCGTAAACCGAGAAAACAAAGCCAAAACCAGTAGTGAATGGTTACGTGCGAAAATAATGGCAGTTATAAACCTAGTAATAACTTTAAAAACTACTCCAGCTAATATTGCAAATAACTTAACTTCAAAAGATCTTTACCCAGTGATAAGTAAGCAGCGTATTAAGAACTTTAAATACTATGCAGATTGCAGACCTTATTACCATTATAGCAATGACTTTGCATTCAATGTAGGCTTCCAAATGCCAAATAAAATTAACCAAGCAACAGCAGAATTCCGAGTTTGTGTCAAAATTACATACAATTTGCAGTAACAACGTATTATTAGGAAGCTCTGTTGAGTCGTTGACAAGTGTTCCGCTGGAAACTCCTGATATCATCAAATGTATGGTAATTTATGCAGTTCTTAATTACTTAACCGCTGTTAGACTCAAATTTTATTGTAGATATGAAATCATCAGAGCAAGGCTGAGTGGCTGTTGTGCTTAGTCATGATCTTGGTTTAATAACTGTGCAGCTAGACGTAGGTTTGATAAAAAGCAATTAGAGTAAGATAGTTTTCGATGATTGGGTCGTAAATTATATTGAAGAAATAAAGAAATGTTTATTTAAGAACAAAACTGTTAATCAGAACATCGCGGAAGAGTTGATTGCACGTTTCTAGAAGTTGAATCTCAAACTATGGTGCTATATAAAAAATATGACAGAAATTTTAAGAGAAAAGAAAATAATACGGATCCCTGCAGAGTCCAAAGGAGAAACCACAAAGATACTGAATAAAAATTATCCGCTTATTCATATAAATAAGCATTTTATCAATGGCACCATACAACACAGGGTTGACTGTGACAAATCGCGCAAATCGAAGTGCCATCGTAACTGGTTATTAGAATTTATCAAAACCAATGTTACTGACGTAAACCATAGTTAAACGTCGTGTTAAAAAATGAGCCAGGAAAATTGTGCAATCGAACACTGTTATTGAATTATGATTAATGCCCACGAATGTTATTAATTTCAGTTGTAACTTTAAGAGGTTTTTCCGTTATGAAGATGACTCCAGGAAAAGTCTCTTTAGGTGTATCATTTTCAATTATAGGTGGTTTTTAATTATCAGTGATGTTAGAATCAAAAGGTAGTGCAGGATTTTCAGATGTTACAACAGCATCTTTGAGTTTGTTTGTTACGTTTTCACTCTAAAACGGCTGAACGGATTTGGATAAAAATTTGACAAATGGATAGACCATGACCTGGAGAAGAACATAGGTTAATTGTCATCCTGAATCGCAGATAAAGTCGCGGGTATCAGCTAGTCTTTTATATTCGTCACACAACTGTGAATGATAGTGACGCATTATTGCGAACGCTTGTTGCCATACGATTTGTATCATCATCATCTGCCTAGCCTTTTCCCAACTATGTTGGAGTCGGCTTCCATTTTTGCCATTCCATTTGTATAAACTCGTAAGTGTTAAATTATTAAAATTATTTTTGCTAGTTTAATTCGAAAAATTAAAGATCACACAATTGGTACCTACTACGACTGATCTTCTTTCATTTGAATTTTTGGTGGAGAAATACCAAAACTAGTCTTTTACTAAATTTCATTATCACTATCATCATCATTCATCCCGCAATCACTCACTGCAGGTTAAAGGCCTCCAATTTCTTCTGCCATACTTCCCGGTTCCTTGTTTTTACTACTAACGTTGTTGGTTAAAATTAATCCCACACTAGCTTCGTTCATAGACTTTCAACAAGGCTCAAAAACACAACCACCTTCAGAACACACAAAAGGAAGTTCTAAACAACTAACATTAATACCGGGAACACACTATAATTTACTTCGTAAGTACTGCAGTATAATTGAAACGGCTTTCTGGCCATAATTCTGTTGGTCCAGTCTAGCTGTCATCGAGCGAGCGTCGCATAATCCCTTGAAACCAGTAGTGAAGGGAAATAGTAATACATCGTCGGTTTTAATTGCACATTATTTGATTGTAGGGAAATGTTTTCGTTGGTTAGATGTTAATAGTGATGTATAATGAACTGAATGTTTATTGGAATGACGTAGGGTTTCTTGGTGGTGGTATAATTGAATTATGAATTCTTTCATGTTTTTTTTTGTCCTGTTATTACACTGTAATTTGCAACCTCTAAACTAATAATTATTATTAAAAAAATTGTAGTGGTCGTTACGCTTTAGCGCTAAAACTGGGTGAAATTTGGCACATGGGTGGCACATGACCTGGAGAAGGCTATAAGCTACTTTTCATCCTGGATCGCAGACAAAGTCGCGAGCAACAGCTAGTTTTAAATATTTTTGCCTGAGTTGTGTGTGTGCGATATTTTTGAATTTGCTGACGTCACGCGTCAATGACAAAAACGGCAAACGACAAAAATTATTGGTTAGCTATTCACACTATATTATATGACACGTACACATATATATTATATGTGTACGTGTCAATTAAGAAAATAACGAAGGTATAATAAATCTATCACAATAAGTATTATTACTATTCTAGACTATGCATTTGCTATAGAGGACGTTAAAGACAGGTATGCTCAGTAGGATAGAGCAGGAATTAAGGCCAAGTCCAGACGATTTTACGATTCATTCCGGTCTGATCCCTTAAGCCCCCCCCCCCTGCACCCCGCTCCTCGATTCCCTGCTAGTTCTTCTTCTGCTTTAATATTTTTATTCGCGTAGTATTGAACAGCTTTGATATTATTTTTATTTGACTCTCAGATCAAATCAGGGCAGAAACTAATTACATTTGAAGCACACAATAAAATTATAGTGGCCATCTCGTTCGCAGTATATTTTTATTGGAATGCAATGCAATTAAATATAAGCCTTCTCTTAATGACATAAAGTGTGAACTTGCATGCGGAAAACAAAGACTGGATGGTAGAGGGGTGGGCAGTGATTGTAGCAAAGATAGCGATATTTATGTAGATTTGTAAGTGTCGATTTAATCTGGGACAGGTGTTAATGGGTCTTTTCATTTTAAATGAAAATGGATTTACTATTGCAAAACTGGGTAAGCTTTTATTTAAATGCCAGCTTAATTTGTTTTAATGTTCAAATATCCACGGCTAACTAATAAATGGTTTAGTAAGAAGTGCAAAATTTCTGACGCCAATTTTTAAAAGACTGACTATAAAATTTTAATGAAGACGAACATTATTAACTTTATGCAATCTTACCACAGATTTAAACGTCTTATATGATACCGAATATAACGCTTAAACAAATAATCGAAATAAAAACCCGCAAATCGATTATCTCTATCGATTCATCCTCTCACTACAAACTCGTGTCTCATCACTACGCTACCCGTTCTTACAGAGAATGCGCGGGCGTGACGAAGTCTCTATCTGCCAATAATCTAAACTGAATAACTAGTACCTCCACTCGGATGTGCTCGCTATTGATCTCTGTCTTCATATAACTGGAGCGTCCTCCCACAGTGGATTGTATTTCGTTTTTATTTCCACACTTATGTTTTATGAGACGTACAGGGGTGTTGGTAGATGGTTCAGCTGTTGTTGTTTGGCTGTCTGTGTTTTTTTCTGATTCTCTGACTGTCAAATGCCGATATAATTTTGACTCTTATAGTTACTCCTTGTTAACATGTACCTTAAAAGTACTTCTAGCTATTATATCTTGGCGTTCTTTTAAAAGATTAGTAAGAAAAAGCTCCGTTAAGCCCCACGATTAATTTAACAAAATGACTAGTACAGTCGTGATTGTATTATCAGTATATGATACCATACTTTTCAATTAACCAGAGATTCCCATCGGTCAGTCGAAAATAACATAGAATTATATTCATTCAAATATTTCTGAGCAATTGAATTATCTGACCTCATATAAACTCTAGTTCACGACCGCACGAGGAAACGTTCACAAAATACCCTAATTACCCCATAATGACGCCAAATTACAGTACTCAATCATTTAAACTATCTTAAATGGCAGTTGTTATGCAAATTGAATATCAAAATTGTAAGTAGCAATAGTGGGAGATTTGAGAAACACATTTGATTTTTTTAACAATAATATGGTTAACTGTGTTATTCTTTGTGGCTGTAGATTTATTGGCTTACCATTAGCTTTCTCGCTTTGTGTGGATTTATTGATGTGAATTTTATTACTTTTGTTTACCACACTATTACTGCTGTGCTTTCCATAAAATAAACAATAAATGATAGAGGATTTATACACAGTAACCAATACTTCGAAACATAATAAAATTCCAGAGTCTCTGTCTGAATATAAGAACAATTTAATGGGTTTAATTTAATTGAGTTTCGTTTCTGTGAATGTTATATTTTCTTTTATATGTCCTTTAATAATGTACCTATTAACTTTTCCAAATCTTATCTATATTCATACATATCTATATTCATTCATAAGATGTTTATTTTTTATATACTTCTTTGACATAAAATTTTATTATTTGACATTGTATAGACATTTCTAATTTTTCACCACTTTATTAGTGGTTGTAATGTCAATCATATCACTTGGTTTTAGTAGGTTTTTATAAATTTTATTATTTACTTTATCCTTTTCATGGATTCTAATTTTGTAAATGTGAGGACTTTATAGGCCTTTTAGACTTTAGATCTGTATATGGTTTTTTATATTATCAAGTACCTGGTACTTGTTGACAGGCCTATGCAGTCCTCCCATACCTATTGTAACTTGAAAACATTGTAAAAACGCAAATATTTTTAAAAGAGTAACCGTGGAGTTTCTTGCCGGTTCTTCTCCATAGGAAACGACCAATTGGAACCGTGCACCTAGCTTCTGACGTTTCATAAGTGCCCATGTAGGTTTATGTGAAATAAAATATTTTGATTTTGATACTTTAACTTTGTTAGCTTAGTTGTTAACTTTATTGCGCATGACGTGGTCTCCAATACCTATGTGAACAAGTACACCAGGTAACTCTTTAGATACCGAATTCTAAGAATGATATTCCAATGTATTTTACTGTTTAATCTGTCAAATTTTCCCAATTGAATATGAACCTTATACCTTTGTGGTAAAGTTGAAAATCTATCAAAGAAATTTGACAGATTGGGGTAGCTTGATGTGCTGGCCTCTGTACATAAATAATAAAATAAATACATAAATGATCGACATCATCCTCTGCCTAGCCTTTTCCCAACTACATATATTGGGGTTGGCTTCCAGTCAACCAGATGCAGGTGAATACATATATCTGGATAATACGATATCCCATGAAAGACAGGTTGGCAGACTTTTGGGCTTCTGAGGACCCGTAACGACTGTCAAAGATACACGAATGACAGCCGGGACCTACGGCTTAATGTGCTTTCCGAGGCACGGAGGGGTCTCGGCATGGATATCTATGGGTCTCGGTATGTAAAGATGGTCACCCATCCACAGAACTACCGCGGCAAGCATAGCTTATGCTGATCGATCGACCTGTGCGGCTCTTATTAGTTAGCCACGGGCCCTCGTAGGTCTAACAATGATTAACAGTTGACCACAAAATGTAATCTTAGGGTTAGTTCACACCGCGACGCGACGCGGCGCGGCGTGCAGTTTACAAGATAGCAATTATAGACCTTATCTACTACTCAAAAAAGTACACGATTCAGTGAGGTGGTTGTCTACTACGTCGAGCTACGCCGCGTGGCGCCGCGCGGCCCACCTCACTAAATTGTGTGCCTTTTTGTGTAGTAGATAAGGTCTATAAATGTATCTATCTTGAAAACTGCGCGTCGCGTCGCGTCGCGGTGTGTACTGACCCTTAGTTCTATAAAACAACTGACTGGCCACTGTACCTAAGTGCAGAAAAAAAAGCGGTTTACATCAAAATGGTATTAAATCAAATCTTAATTACAAAAAAACATTTCATCGCCTTTCATTATTTCGTGTACTTGTTCAAACATATCCTGTAGTAATTGTTTAAGTAATTGCCCGTTTTAATGTGTTTTAGTGCTGATTATATCAATAGGTAGACTCTTTATTTTCATATTATTATACCGTGGGAATTGCATTCTTTTGATCTGTAGATATGCTTGAAAATATTGTTGAAACGACTTTTTGATTTAGTTAAAATTCTAAAACAGTGAGATGATTAAAATGAAAATAGCAAAATATTCTTATTTCGTATCAAACATAGTACAATATAGGTAGGTACTACAGGAAACTAATATTTTAGTGTTTTTAGAAATAAACAAAAGTTATAGCCTACAAATATCTTACCAGACAGACAGCTGGCTGTCTAATAAGATATTTGTAGGTTATATTTTTTCTAATTAGAGAGCCAGCTGTCTAAACAAGATATTTTTTAACAAACTGACCAGCTAGTAGAACGCAGTAATTATAAATGCCATGATTGCGCGAACTATGCCATCAATGTAAATTATCTTCTAGATACACTATAAAAGTCCCGGAAGGTACCTAGCTTCCGAGGGCCTTTTTGAAAGCTGTCTTTAGAAGTGTTTAGCCTAAGAACCAAACAACTATGTATTTTAATACTCTCTAACCGACGCAACTATTTAATGTCATACGAACTATTAAAAAGAGCTGGCTGTCTCCATAGTTTGTGTTCAATTACCGCAACAATCTAGATTTTCTAAAGAAACCTTGGTTGATTCAAAGTAAGTTTTTAATTACCTAGGTTAAATAAGCCCATCTCTATTCAAAACTAGTTTCATGCAATGTCATTAATGTTCAGAAATTATCAAAGTACTACTGATTTCAAAGATAAAGAGAATATTTTCTCACAGGCGAAATGAGAAGTTTTGTGCTTATAACCTCGTGGTTTGAAAGTTTACTAAATTAATGTTTATGAATTCTGTAATCTTACAAATATGTGCGAGACTATCATAGCAAGATTTACGTCCATAAATTAATAAAAATATGATTTACAATATTTTCTATAAAGAGAGCAGCGGTGGCCTAGTGGTAACGGCCGTGACTTACGAGTTGTAGGTCTTAGGTTCGAACTCGGACAGACGCTTTACTTTGAGTAAATTATTTCGTCACCACTTCTCTCAAAACGATGAAGGAAAACATCGTGAGGAAACCGACATGTCCTAGAACCAAAAATTTGAAAACATGTGACATCTACCAAACTTCACAGGGCCCGCGTGGTAGATTACGCCACAATCCCTCACACAGAGAGGAGGCCTGTGTCCCTGCAGTGGAAACGGTACCTATAGGCTGATTAAGTTACAATATTTTCTCACACTAGATTAATTTGAAAACACCTAATATTTCTAATACCTTATCCAATCTCCATATGTCAAAAAACTGGCTTTTGAACGCCCACTGGCAATTCTCATTTCCCCACATTCAGTCGATCAACAAACAGTAAGACACGCCCACAGTCGTCACTACTAGTTATAATTAGCACGAGAATAAATAAAACGATGTTGATAAGGCTGACAGAAAACGAGGCGAGAACTTAACTGTCAATGTCCTCACCTTTAAATCATATTTATCCATATCTTTTCATGCATATCTTCTGAGGGGCAGTTCTCGTATTTCTATGAACGATAGCAATCTCTATCTCAATCTGTCAAAAACACAATAAATTTCCCTACATTTTTTACTAGTTTTTGACATTGATTGTCGCTGAGATGAGATTGCGACTAGAATTTGAAAGTGTTTTTCGTACGAGCATTGGCCTTCTGTTTTACTGTTTACATCTAACTGCATTTATGTTATATGTGAAATCTACTTCTGCTGAGTTATGGCTTTTTGACATTAGGTATAGTCTACCTCGTAATTGCAATTACCACTTTTGGCAACAATTCCAACTATTTTAAAAGTTCACTATTGTTGACACTATCTAACTTTCTCACAACCTTGACCAACATTGGACCTTGTGGTTTATGACGTGCAAGTGAAACTGAACCTTAGTTTAATAAATAGATAAATTACGTGGAGACTGTACTTTTTACATTTCAAATCCTATTTTACTCTTCTGTGCTAACAGTAAAATATTTAATACCCAAAAAATAACTAACACCTGATTGTAAGCAACAAAAAACAATGAGAATCAGAAAACTGGACTTATCTCTCAACACAGACAGCTATATTTTCCATGAAATAAGTTATGAGAGAAAACGCTCAGTATGACAGTAAAAGTCGGGAAGCAGGAAGCTATGAATCTTATCACAAGAGACAGTAGCACAGAACACGGTTAACCTAGTTCAAGAGCTAATAGTGCGTTATTAATCAGAACTGTGACCTTAACACCCATTGTAATTAGTATTCAGAAGGATTAACAGGAAGACAAAATAGCAGCAAGTGAGCAGGTGAAAGACAAGTGGCTAGCTCTAACATTATTTCAATAGGTAGGTACTGACGCCAGCACAACAAGCTACCTGAAACTGACAAATTTTCCCAATTAACTTTGAACCTTATGCTTTAGCGATAAAGTTGAAAATCTATTAAAGAAATTTGACAGATTGTAGTAGCTTAATGTGCTAGCGTCTGTACATGGAGTTTCGAAACGTTAGCATTATTATAACACTAGCTTCTGCCCGCGACTTCGTCCGTGTAAAATTTTACGCTCCCCCCATTCACCCTCTTAGGGGTAGAATTTCGAAAAATCCTTTCTTAGTAGATACCTACTCTCCACAAACAACACACCCTCCAAATTTCATGTCTCTAGGACTAGCGGTTTAGGCAGTGATATTGATATATCAACGCACTGCCTAAACCGCTAGTCCTAGAGACATGACAAAGTCCCGACTGACTGATGTCAGTCGGGACTTTGAATTTTATACATATACGTATATAAGATCATACTTTGTTGATTAAAATTCGGACCTTAGTAATTTGTGGGTGACCTCGTGTAAACCTGAAATCGCGAAAAAAAGTCAGCTGTTCCCTACATTTTGACGAGTTATACGAACATAAATGTAGGGAACAGCAGATTTTTTTTTCACGATTTCAGGTTTGGTCCTATAGTAAAAGTTGTTCATAATGATTAGTACAATGACCTCTTAAGAGGTTGTTGGTGTTATTCCAAAAACCCTGTAGGTATATGGATGGATGGATATGCGTGGCGCGGAGTCCATCTTTATTTATAAGTCTATGACTGTTACGATGTATACAGCATTATGATCATATCATTTATTTCTTTGGATAACAAAAAAACAATCAGCTGTTACATAGAACAGTGCAATACCTGCGCGGTCAAATTAAATGAAGCAGCAATATTCTTTTCTAATGACCGTATAATTTTCATAGTTACAATTTGCGCATCAATGTCACCCGGTATGTAGTACCTCTGAAGTCATTGCAATTCCTATGCTCGTCAATTATAACTTTGTCGTTATCAAAGCAATTCATACCCAGGATTTCACAACAGGACCAGATAAATAAGGCACTGAAATCAATCTAAAATTACCACATAAAGCTAAAGTTTATTAGCAATAATTGTGCCCTTTTTTTTTTTTTTTTTTTTTAAGGATGGGAAATCATCCAATGACCCCTCCCGCTCTGGGTGGAGCGGAAGGGAGTGTCAGACTCTTACTGACTAAAACCCATCCGTGTTCCTTCCTTAGCCCTTTATGTTCCGGGGCAGCGGTAACCCTTTCGGACAATCCCGCTGCCCCGGCAGGCTTCGGCCCTAACGGGCCCCTCCATGTCTGCTGACATCTCTTTGAGGCGCGCGTGGAACACATACGCGCCGTCCGGCACGGGCCTGGTCCTGATCGGACGGCGAGCTACCCATTACTCGCCGTCCGCAGGCCCGCGCCTACGGTGGCCGGGAGTCGTCACGCGGCTCCCGACGCCCGGAGCGTCTACCGCGGCGGCTGGGACGGGCGGCCCTCTCGGCTCTCTCCCTCTCCCATCCCGCCACCTCCTTCGCTAGCATGACTGCTTCGCAGAAGGAGGTGACTGCCTCCCACTCCCTCTCGCCCCGGACCATGGCTTGGACCAGGGCCGGGCGCGAGAGGTCGCCGCCGCTGCCGATCGCCTCTACGAGGACACGGCGGTGCTCTGCCCAAGCGGGACAGACCTCCACCGTGTGCACCACCGTGTCCTCTGGGCGATCCTCGCAGTGGTGACACCCGGGCGTTTCCTCCCGCCTGATTATGTGCAGGAACCTCCCGAAACATCCGTGTCCGGTGAGGACCTGCGTCAGGCGGTAGGTGAGGGCGCCGTGACGCCTCTCTAGCCACTCCTCAAAGAGGGGCCTTACCGCCGCTATCGCGGCGTGCCCTGCGCTGGGTTGCGACAGTCGCGCTTTCCATGCCGCCATGAGATCGCGCCGGAGGTCCGTCCGCTCCGCAGCAATTTGCCGCGGAAGCGGGTTTTCCCCCCGGCGTAGTGCCTCCGCGCGCCACTCATACAGGCGCGCGAGGACTATCGCCTCCAGATCCCATGGCGGCAGTCCGGCAAGGAGGCTTGCCGCCTCGCGCGAGATCGTGCGGTACCCCCGTATCAGCCGTATGGCTACCACCTTTTGGGGCGCGTTCAAGTAGTGGGCGGCTCGAAGCCGCAGTGAACGCGCCCACACCGGGGCGCCATACACGGCCATGGACCGCACGACCCCCGCGTAAAGCCTCCGGCAGGAGGCGTTTGGCCCCCTCAGGTTGGGCAGGAGCCGCTTGAAAGCGGCCCCAGCCCGTTCCAGTTTGGGGGCCAAACGTCGGAAGTGCTCCACGAAGTTCCACCGGCTGTCGAGGACGAGACCCAGGTATTTCATCGTCGTCTCGACGCCGATGTGAACCCCTCCTACCGTAAGTTGGGATCCCGATGGTGGCCCGTTCCGAAGC
Source organism: Gortyna flavago (assembly GCA_963669345.1). Classification (NCBI taxonomy): domain Eukaryota; kingdom Metazoa; phylum Arthropoda; class Insecta; order Lepidoptera; family Noctuidae; genus Gortyna; species Gortyna flavago. The sequence continues at coordinate 18,220,976 of OY770129.1, forward strand.
CCATGAAATGTCATGGCTTCGGACTTGTGCAGAGCCACCTCGAGACCCAACTGCCGGATCCTCTCCACGACTATCGCAACCCCGCGTGTCATTACGTCGGCCGCCGCCTGATGCGACCTCCCCTGCGCCAGGACCAGCGTGTCGTCAGCGTAGCAAACTACGCTGACGCCATCAGGGAGGTCTGCCCGCAGCACCCAGTCGTAACCGATGTCCCACAGGAGCGGCCCCAAGACCGATCCCTGTGGGACACCGCACGACATCTCTCGCCGGTTCCATTCCCCATCGCGACCGGGGTAGATGACGGCTCTGTCCGTCAAATACGCCCCGACTACTCGACGGAGGTAGGTCGGCACTCGGTGATACCGGAGTGCCTCCCTAATGCAGCTCCAGGGCAGGGTGTTAAAAGCGTTGGCGATGTCGAGTGACACCGCCACGACCACCCCACCCCGGGACACCGCGTCCCCCGTCGTGAGGGCTCTCACGCGCATGATGGCGTCCACCGTAGAGCGCCCCTTGCGGAAGCCAAACTGGCTATCCGCAAGATCCGGCCCCGTCCTCACCAGGTGCCCGACGAGGCGGCCCGCAATCACTCTTTCAAAGAGCTTGCCCACCTCGTCGAGCAGCACGATGGGCCGGAATGCGGACGGAGAGTCCGCAGGGCGCCCTGGCTTCCGAATGAGGACCAGCTTCCCCGTCTTCCAACGGAGTGGAAACTGGCCCCTCTCCATACATGCGCTTAAGAGCGCCTCCAGTCGGGGTCCGAGAGCCGTCGAGGCCAGGGCCCAGGCTTTACCCGGCAAGCCGTCGGGCCCTGGGGCGGTATTTTTGGCCTTCAGCCTACCTACCGCCACTCTCAGATCTACCCCGGTCACTTCAGGGATGTCGTCGTCGTCCGCGTGGTCCGCTTCGGACACCGCAATTGGCGGAGCCATGGGCGGGGGAGTATGCTCCGCCCGTGAAGGGAACAGAGCGCTCACCACCTCCTCCACCAGCTGGGGGCGGAGACTCTGCGTCAGCGGGGGGGCCCAGGTGCGGAGTTTATTCCGCACCATTTTGTAAGGGCGCCCCCACGGATCTCTGTTCAGAGTCTCCACCATCTCCTCGCGGGCCAAATTCTTGGCCCGCTGAACAGCTTCTTGGAGGGCGGTCTTCGCCGCTCTGTACCCCTCGTACAGCTCCGCCTCCGTGGCTTCCGCATCCGGAGGGCGAATGCGGAGCCTGCGGTGCCTGGTGTACCGGTGTCGCGTGTCAACGCACGCCTTGCGTAGCGCCTCTACCTCCTGCGACCACCAGTACACCTGACGTCGGGCGCATCCTGGCCGGACTCGGGGCATTGCCACGTCACAGATCTCGGACATGGCCTCCCGGAACCACTCAGCCTCGTTGTCAATATCGGCAGGCCTGTCTGGTGATGACACCCAGGCCTGCACGATTGAGGCTTCCAGGAGAAGCTCCCGGTCCAGCTGCTTCAGCGCCCACCGCGGACCACTCGGGGCCTGTTGGACCGGCGCGCTGAAGGTCTGGGCGGAGACGTCGATCCGGATATACCGGTGGTCGGAATAGGTCTCCACCTCCTCCATGACGCGCCAGTCAATGACCTGCTGTGACAGAGCGGGGCTGGCGAACGAAATGTCCACCACGGACTCCCCCCGCATCCGCACACAGGTAGGAACAGAACCCCGATTTAGGACGACCAGGCCTGTTTCCAGAGCCCAGTCCTCCACCATCCTTCCCCGTATGTCCGTGTAACGGGAACCCCAGGCCAAATTTTTGGCGTTGAAGTCCCCGAGCACTAACACGGGGAAGGACTGGTTTCGGACGACGACAGTCAACTCTGTTAGAGAGTTGTGGAACTCGGCGAGAGTTCGGCTCGGAGAGAAGTACACTCCCACTACTACTATCTCTCCGAACCGTGCTGCTACGCACCCCTGTCCCTTCGTGACACCTTCGAGGGACGGGGTACCGGCGGCGGCCGACGAAATTATGGCCACTGAGCCGCTCAGGTCCTCCACCCAGTCATCCCTGGGCGGGACAAAGTACGGCTCAGCGACCACGGCGATGTTGATCGACCACTGCGCCACGCTCTGGAGCAACAGGTCCTGAGCGCAGGCGCAGTGGTTGATGTTCGCCTGGAGGAGACGTAATGGAACCGTTATTCCTCCATTACAGTCCCCTCCCGGGCCTCTTGAGAGGCGGCGGCGACGGTGGTGGCGGCGACGGTGGCGGCGGCGACGGTGGCGGCGGCGACGGTGGCGGCGGCGGCGACGGTGACGGCGGCGGAGGGCCTGCCCTTCTTCCTGGTTCCGGCGGGTGGAGCGCAGGACTTGCTCCCAGCCCGGTGATCGGCCGGCTTGCCAGCAGCCGCACACGCGACGCAGTGCGGCGCGGCGCTGCACGAGCCGGCCTTATGACCGGGCTGACCGCAACGGAAGCACAGCGAGGTGCGGTCCTCTGAGGTGCACTGGATGCCAACGTGGTGCCCCACATGGCATCGGAAGCACCTCAGAGGTCTGGGCTCCAGCAGTTTCACCTGCGCTGACACCCAGCCCACCAGAAGCCTTCGGCCCTCCACAATTGTTCTGGCCGCCGTCACGGGGCAGCTTACCGTTACGATAATTGTGCCCTTAAGTATAATAGAAATAGGCGCATTTAAACTGTTAGAACTTACAACATTCGCACTTCGGGCTCCTATCTGCACTATCATTTACAACCATTTTCTATCATGAATCATTAAAAATACTCTATTAAGACCAGATCATTTACTAGCATATTTTGAACCAGGCTAATTCCGAACTGCCTCAATCAGGAGCCCAGAGTAAACTGGTTTCCTCATACCATTTTATATAGCAAACTATATTTCACACCTACAGGACGGATGCAAACCGTATCTAGAACACCCAGTGAATATTAAACTTTAAACGTGCTAGATAAAGTTTAAAATAGATTGCAGATAGATGACAGCATGTGATTTCATGAGGCGATAGTATTGTGTGTGGAAATTGACTTTTATGAGACTGAAGATAAGGTTGAATGTTTTGAGTTCGGAATGCAGGTTGGTCCTATCTTTATGTCAATTTCTGAAAGAGACCCTATATTAATTGTTGGTCATTATTTCGTAGTGTAGAAAGCGGTGAGTCGGTAGGAAGTTCGGTCGCCCTCGCATTAGCTCGCATAGGGTCGCAACGCTTTAGGGATATTTGTGACTTGTATACTGTAGCTTAGTTATTATAGACATTTGTAACACTCTGTGAGAAAGTGTTGGAGAAATCGTAAATAATGGAAACTATTTTCTGAACAATATTATAAATGGCGGGTAGAAGAACTGGAATGTTGACATTAAAGATGTTAGTAGAAGCGATCGAAGCTGAACTGAGCTAGCAAATAAGGAAATAAAAGTCGATGGAAATGATTTTAATAATAACAACAATATTAAAAATTGTTTGAAAGGAAAAGCTCGTGTTTGGCTTAGCATTGATACTGATGAACATGGCATGCATAATAATGACCCACTTACGTTTGGACATTATTAGAACATCAATAGACATAAAAACAAAACCATAACGAAATTTAAATTACTGTTTCAGAAAGAACAAAAGAAAATACTAGTACTCGCTTATTATCTAATCATGCGAAACAATTAAACAAATTGTGTCAGTAGCGCTCGCCAGAGTTCAATTTCCGACTTATTACGGCTTAAGAACAGTAAATCTTAAAGAATTCGTGATTTTAATTAAGACCACCGTTCGCATAGGAGAGACATTTCTATTAACCTCACTGTGTTTCTAATTCTATGGGTGATTTTTAGTGTCATGTTGGGTGACATTTATCGTCTTCATAGCTGTTTTAATGTTCTTCTGATTGACTACTATTCTGACTACGGTGGTTCCATTTATTGACTTATCCGCCTACAATTGAGCATGTTTTACAGTTACTATTATTTCAACATTAATATGATTGCTATCACTGCAGTCTTAATGTTCGTGATCTTAAACTAATATTTTAAAGAAGAAAGATTTAATTTCTTGTATATTTGTTTATCTCATGTTAAAACGGCTGAGAACGGATTTGGATGAAATTTGGCACATGGGTAGACCATGACCTTAATTAGGACATACAATAATTTTTATTCCGATATTTTCACGGGATCGGGACCTAAGCGGGTGAAACCGCGGGGCGTAGCTAGTTACACTATATGATCAGTAATTCATTATTTTCTGCATCTGGAATTTCATTAATGACGCTCTCATTAATTTCTTAAGGATTTAGAGAAATACCTTTATTAAGAACAATGCTACCCATGGCCACCTTACACAAAGTGCCCATTAACGCTTTGTACTGTTAAGACATAATTGTCAATGGTTAATAGCCTCCGTATGTTACAATTTCTCTCCTACACTGTCCTGTAACATTGCTTTGGATCCCAAGATAAAGGCACGTTGTGTTCTGAGTGTAAACGGAGCTAGTGCTATACCTGTTTGGTTAGATAACGCATTTCGTACTGTTTCGAACGAATCACTAGTGAATTGAGGAGTTAAAAGATTATCATTCTGTGAACGATACACAATTTGTAAAACTTTAATATGGATCTTTCGGTTTATTAGTTCTGTTCTTGCGTCGAAAATTTCGAATCATCCTTTAACAGAACAGATATACAATATAGATTACTTTACGTATACCAATGCACAGTATGTAAATACAGACGCCTTTTTAGGACGTATCCACTTGGTTGTAAACCAGCATATCCAAACCAGTGTCCTTGCAACATTAATCCTGGACGAAACATGTAAATTGTAAAAACCTTTCCGATGTCCTACCATAAAATTCCATTGCCAGCCAGACATTGAGTAGCGTCTGAAGGCGACTCTATTCATAAATCGGTCCACAATCTCCTTTTATATGTAAAACAGATGTTTCAGAATCTACACGAACTTGGGGACGTATTTCTACGCAATTTTTATGCGCTGTCAGACTAAGTTTACGCGTGGGGCCGAGATGAAGGACCCAGCTTTTGCAAAAAGTCACACTTGAATGTTCACGCTTAAAATCATTAAAGGGTTTAATAAAATTGCGGTTCTAATAAGAAATTATGAGACATAATCAAGGTTTTATGAAATGACGTTATTTATTGGTAGGATACAAGAATGTCATAAAATTATTTCTCACTAATATTTAGTAATAACTAACGATAAATAACGTTTTTCTTAGAAAAACATATCGGCATGCAAGTATTCATACCTATACTTAGATGCAAATTTTACCTACATCCTTGCTATTTTGTATAAAACAGCTTACATAATGTAATAAGCGCTTAATATGGTTTATGCCCATTAAATAGCAATTTAATTACGTTTACTTCTTTACTGTCACTTTTACGATTATTAGGTTTAACATTACTATGATAATATGTGTGATCATTATAAGCTTTTAATGATATTAAGCAAATAAAACTTTTGATGCATAAGCACCTGAATTATGTGATAATATTTTTATACCTTTTAACATTAAAGAAAAAAGACCAACCAACGTATTTTAATATTTATTCAGCTTTAAGCATCATATGTTTTGATTATACAGTCCTAATTTCATGGTGGATATTCAAATTCTTACTTTATTTTTTTAAGTTTTGACAATATGCAAACAAAATTATTGTAACTTGATTCGTATACAAGGTGGAGTAAATTAAACTGCATAAATCTAATAACGCTCTCAGTTTGTATCAAAAATTCAATCAAATATATTATATCCAATAGTTTAGTCACTACTATACTATAACTAGTCAAAGATTGGCAAAACCCATAGTCGGCCCATCACTATTATTTAGTTTATTTCAATTTCAAGGTTACGATTTATTTGATAGTTCTTAGATACTCCTATGTATTGCCTGAGTTTTCATTTATTGTAGTTTTGTCATCTCCATATTGTACACGAAAAAATGTTTTACATTCTCCATTTTGCATTACCAAAAATACATTGACCACTCAAGGAATGATACCAATAGCCAATACCTTGCCTTCCCATCAAAAATTACATCCGAAAAAAACCAACCACAAGTAAGAGCTGGTTCAATATATTTCACATCTGACTAGCTTCACAAACCGCACCGCCGGTCCATATCTGTATTTAAATCCGACGACATTTTTGCTACCGTGCGTTTGCATCTAATATTTTACTGTTGCGCATCTTATTCCTGCAGCCTATCTTGAATAAGACGTATCTGTCTATCCAGTACGGGTTTTGGTCACTAATGATGTGGGTCTCAACCCTTTTTTGCTGTGTCTAACTAAATAATGTGGACGTGCGCTGGGTTCTTGATTCTGCAACTATGTGTACGGGAAAATTTGATGCGCGGTTAGGTTAGCTGATGGCACTGATGTGGTCTTTAATGAAAGAAAAAAAAATGAAGAAGCATTTATTTTTGTGGTGACAACTTATTACAATTGGTTTTAGTTCTGCCAAACTGCACAGCAGTTTCTTGGCAGATGTAGCTCCCATGATACACGATTTTTATTATGTCACTTTTCCATCAATAACAAGTAGGTACAAGTAAGTAAACAGTAAGTTATAAGTAATTAATAATTAATTAGTAATTTGGTCATTAGTGTTGACTTTCCTCCCATACTTATTAACACTGTTATTTGAAAACATTGTACCTACTAGCTATTTTTTTTTTAAAGAGTAACTGTAGAATTTCTTGCCGGCCCTTCTCCATAGGAAATATCCAATTGGACCGATGCACCTAGCTTCTGACGTTTGATAAGTGCCCAGATAAGTTCTGTTTATGTGAAATAAAATATTTATTTTTATTACTACTTTTTATGCTGAAGTTAAAAAATTACAACTAACTTTTGGAGGAAATTGTGTGTAAAATTGCTAGCTGTTCTGTTATCAAGAAAATTTAACCATGACTCCTGCAAAATAATACAGAATTTCTTGTTGATTGCTTGGTTTCCTTAGTTATTGTTACTGGAAGAATAGAGTAAACCTGAATTAGTGGTAACGGCTGCAACTTACGAGTTGTAGGTCGTAGGTTCAACCAAAGACAGGCGCTTTACTTTATGTAAATTATTTCATCACCACTGCTCTCAAAAGGGTGAAGGAAAATATCGTGAGGAAACCAGCATGTCCTAGAACCAAAAATTCGAAGACATATTACATCTAACAACTCCACCCCACTCCTTCTCACAGGGAGTCTGTGTCCCAGAAATGGGGACATTATTGATTATACTTATGTTTAAACCTGATGCTACATTACAAAATCAAAACTACATTACTACTTACTGCCTCTCCTTAACATAAATACATACCAAACCGACAGATGCAATCTCGATATTAATTGCAACTTTATTACGACAAACCCAACTTCAGCAACAAAATTCTACAAGGATTAAATCCTTGCATGCCCCGCCTATACAACGCCCATACATATATATAAATACAATATAAGTGGGTCACCGTACATGCACCACAGTGTACACCAATTAAACTGTTTCGAGCAAATAACTTCAATTAAAATGGCGTATTATAAATCAAAATTGGATTTCAATTAAGCATCCCAACGGTTTGGTGGCATTAATCATTGCAGCTAATAGAATGGCTGGGGTATGGTATTGAGCCACCTACAGCTGCGGCAGCTGGGATTTATGTGGCTGGATGTGGCTTATTTATATGTTGTTGGTATTTGTTTATCGTGTGTGAAATTGTTACACTCTCTTCCTGATATCTAAAGTTGGTGGTGAAAGGCGTAGGTACAGAAATCAAAAATTATTTTAATTTAAATATTTTTTGTATAGTACATTCGTGAGCAGTCGTGTCTTATATAAACAGCTGCCCGCGACTTCGTCCGCGTAAAATTTAACATTCCCTTCATTCACTCTCTTAGGGGTGGAATTTCGAAAAACCTTTTCTTAGTGGATACCTACTCTTCACAAAGAACACACTCTCAAAATTTCATGTCTCTAGGACCATTTGGTTTAGGCTGTGCGTTAAAATCAGTCAGGATTTTGATTTTTAAGCATAGATTTAACATTCAAAAGACAAGATTTTCTCCGTTATGTCACTCAGTTGTCTTACTTAAGGATATAAAAAAATAAAACGATGGTATCGAATTATACATTTAGCTAAGACATAAGACGTAAGACAGAATTGTGTGGAGAATGCAGAGGGAGGCCTTTGCCTTGCGGTGAGACAATACAGGCTAGTTAGTTAGACATAATTATGCATGCAACGATAGCCGTTCAAAGCAACATCTATTAACATTTCATCATCGTCATCAGCCTATAGCAGTCCACTGCTGGACATAGGCCTCTCTTAAGGCACGCTACTCAACCAGCTGCTACCAGCCATCCTGTGAAAATCGTCGCTCCACCTAGCCTGAGGGCGCCCCTTACCTTACGTTTACCGATTATTTATTAACATTCATCGATGCCATTTTAACCGCGCTCTTTTAAACTCATCTCCTGCACTTACCGCTTCCATTCCCCATAACTCTCCTCCATATCCATGGCGAACCAATTTAATAAAACATAACTGTATAATATTTGAACCGGATCTGAATCAATTAACACTTTCGTTAATGAAAATTTACATTATGTTCTTGAAATAACAGCATGTTAGCTGTTATTAGATCTTGTATTTGTGTTAACCTTGGAAGGGCTTTGAATAACGTAATCGAAACTAGACGCTGTAATTATTATCTTTAGGTGTTTAATAATAGTCTGGACTTGACAGTTTTGTTTAGTGGGCTTAGAACGAACAAACATGCCACATCAACGAACCACACCAAGAGCGAGGGTATTATTTTCACAATATTGTTGACTTTTTAGTATGGATAGACTAAGAATTCATAAAAGAATGCTCTGACACTGTATACAAAGAGCTCCGTGGTTCAGTGAGCAGTGGTGGCGCCGTGCTAACGGTCGCGATTTACGAGTTGTAGGTCGAAGGTTCGAACCCTGACAGGCTCTTAACTTTTATCAATACTGCTCTTAAAACCGGCATATCCTAGAATCAAAAAATCACAGAGATCTGTACCAATCCGCACTGGACCCGCGTGGTGGATTACGGCCCTCTCACAGAGAGGCCTGTGTCCCAGTAGTGGGAACATTATAGGCTGATTATGTATATCGGTAAAATATGCATTTATTTCCATTGGTTTTAACCGAAAAAGGCTACCTACTGATTATAGGTACCTGTTTCTGACTTAGTCTTTCTTGTAAATACGTTTAGTAGGAGGTATTTATTAGTTTCTTAATTTATGAGCCTGTAAACGTCTAGTGTTTAGTATAGGCCTAATAATTATATTATGTCCCAGTGTTCCATCTGTGAGTGCAGTGTAGCGGCACTGCACTCATAGATGAAACACCGGGACACAGTTTGTAGACAATCAATTGAACTCTTATCGCTGTAAACAATTTTATGGTTGACTGTACAATGAACAGTCCAAAGCAAAATATCTTAATCACCAAGCTTGGTAGGTAAATTGGTGATAGTAAGTACTATACTATTAACCTATTAATAAGGCTTGTTTACCGTCGACTTCCTCCATGTAGATTCTATCCGACATCATATTACACGGTCTATTTTTGTATTCAATGTATCGCTGGCCATAAAAGGCTGTATCTACATCTAACACCACTGTCCTAGTTTCGCGAACTAACCTTCGGCGTTATTAATTTTCTGTACATCGTCCATTCTTCCGACTAGTGCGGGGAAAGGGTCGGTATTTTCCCGGGATTCATAGAGAACATCATAAGGGATTAAAAATTCCCGGTTTATCGAAGTGTGTTCTTATTTCATGCTAAGTTTTTCCCCAGTAATTAATATTTAGATATTTTCATATAATCTGTAACCGCTCATGATATTTAAATCCCGCTCTATTATATTAGTCAATAATCCTATTTACAAATTATGTATTTATCGTATGCGACGCACCTAAGACTATTAGAGTGGACATTGCATTCCGCAGTAATTACGTATCAATAAATTCAAAATAACTGTATGTATTGTAAAGGATCAAGCATACGTTTACTTCGCAAGTGGTAGCCTACTAACCTCTAACAATGCAGTAGTCGATACTAGTAGACAGTAGTACTATTACAATTGGCACATAAGGCATAACAATTGTGATCTCTAACCTGCCACGTTACGACAGCATTCTTCGGTTAACTTCAAGCGATACACGCACCTAGCATTGATACTTGATACCACTTGACTGAGATCTGTGGCAATTGTATGGGAAACGCATTGAGATGGTGTAATTATTAATTACTATATACATCGTCAAGAATTTGGCTTTTGCAGTGGCCGTTGTTGATCTAAGTAAGATAACTATTCTATTCTGGGCTAAACGTAGCTTGTTTAGCCCAGAACTTTTGATCCCAGAAACTGATAATACCTTCATTCTTACTTTGTTATCAACTTGACAACATTTCGATTTTTATCGCAATAAATCTAACGATCCCGGTACCAGATACCAGCACTTCTCATCCCTAACCCGTCCATACGCTCCCAACCCGGTTAGCGCACCGCCTCTGGGTAAAACACTAAGGTCTGTGGGCCGCACCATTCAGTGGGACGAATCGCTCTGAAGGGGTATTAATAATATAACGGAATTAGACTGACTGTATTGAATTAAATCGATGGGGAAAATTTATTATCGCCTCATTTTGTATTAACAAGTGTGGTATTGAGGGTTTGGAGAAGGTAGCCTGAGGGTGTCGTGAATGGGACACGTAATTGGAACATTGGTGGTTTATGGGTTGAGTTATTTTTCTGGTGTTTGGTGGTCATAACTCATGTGGTGTTGTTAATAAAAACTAAAGTTAACTTATAGACGAGCTACGCTGTATATTGACCTTTGTGGTAGTTTGAATGTCACACTAATTTTTGTGCACATCTATATTATTTAGCTGGGCATTTCTCTAACATAGCATTTAATTGTAGATTATATTCAGTAGCAATAAATCCATCAAGGGAATCCTTCGTCTACTCATTGCCATAACAAAACCACCACATTATCAAATTTTGTCGGCATCAATTTGTCGATTTCTGAAACAGCAGATTCTAAATGTTTTTTTTTTCCGGATTAACACACATTTTACACTTACTAGCAAATGCGATAATTTCAACATAATTAGAATACCTCTTACTCTAAGAATCATAAAATAAATCAACTTATCTTGTCCTCTCAAACATTTGCAAGCAAAACCATACGATTATAATCATAACGGAACATATGAAAAATTCTACCATCGACGGATATTCTAACGACACGGGATTACGCACTATCGGGGCTAGAGATAAATCCCGGACTTTCTCAGTTGTACTCATAATTTGTAGATAAGAGTGCGTGCTGGCCTAGTGAAGTGCATTTCACGGGACTGCCGCTTGCGGGGTTAATATTAAGGCCAGTAAAGGGTTATAAATGACAGTCAGATCTTAAGATAGTACGGTGATTTAACTGTAGATGCCACTGTTAATAAATAAACGCATACCGTCACGCTAGGGTTTGCTGTGAATAGTCTAGATTCTCTTGTCGGATTCTGAGAGTATTTTCTTATAATTATGGTCGATTGAATGTGTGAAGGTTTCATACTAATTGGTGTGGATGTGGAATTTTGACAACGCAGAGCAGTAGAAAAGAAAACTGGAAATAGTTTTAGAATAAAATCTTGTAGAACTTTTATGTGACCTCATACGGTCGAAAGAAGAAAAGTTTGTTTGTGTTTTATACACAATGTTATATCTCAATTAATTAGCGTAAATTGCTAAAACAAGTCATTCAAGTGGCTGTTAATATTTCCTAAAACAAACTCAGGTAAAAAGTTTGAATTCATGCAAAAGTGTTAAGTTTAACATTGGAAACAAAATGTATGGCTTTATTTAACATTGATCATATATAATTTTATGGTACACAGCCATGAAATTAAACATTAAACATATTAAACAGACGCTATATAGAAAGTCTAGAAATTTCTATTAACCACTATTGCGAAACTTCGTACAGTCGTCGACAGCATGAATAAAGCCAAGCTTTTAATCCAGTCTCTAATTTATTACTAGTTTGATAGTACCCATCTACATTTCCTTGTATTTCAAGTTATTGTATAACACTAATTAAATATTGTACTAATTGCCTTCCTGTTTGTCGGTGGTTTTGAAAGGATAGTCTTGATGTGAATGTTTATGTTGAAGTATTTCGAATGTACAGTATATTGACAAAAAAAAAATGCTGCAGTTTTTGTTAAAAAAAAAGGTTTGTTTGTACTGGGTCAACATTCAAAAGATTATAAATACGTTGATCCTTAAATAATTATGTTTTTATTAAAATGACTGATAGTATGTATCCTTTGCCAAGGAGTAGGACAACAAACGAAGCTAGAAAAAAAAACAGTGGCACTCCCGCAGTGCCGACAGAAGTGAAAACAATTACGTGTTTATTTTTCGAATCGTCTTTTATGCACACCACAAACAGAATACTTTGCCATCACTCACTGACATAATTATCGGATATAAATTAAAACCGAGTACATCCCGAGGACAGCCGAAGACATCCGAAGCGGTGTCGCTGGTAACAGTGGCGCGAGTTTAATGGTTTTTTCCCCATCTCAAAAAATGCCCAACGCGCCTAAGGAAGTTTTTACTTCAAAAAATACGGTGAAACAATATTAGTAAGCTTACAGCTCTACGATTCGTCATTTTCACTTGCCATATAATTTCATAGTAACAAGCTTCTAACCTGGCAATTTAGTTTTCCTAATCGGTGTAAAAAAAGATACTGCAACAGACTGAACCCAGAACCCTTATCGCGTAACACACTATAAATCTCAATCATAACAACAATTTTTTTTTTATTACAACAATTTTCCCACAAAGTAACATTTAACAAACGGCTGGAATTTTCTAGATAAACAGCTACATTAGTAAGATATCGCTAGGAAAAGCAGTTAGCCATATTATTAGATCATTCATTTGAAATCGTTTTGTACCGTTCTCTCCTGAAATGCGTGATCAATCATTGAAGATCTAATGTGGTGATAGCTTGGTTTCCGCGTCATATATCTTACGTGGTGATAATGAGAAATGATTTCAGACTGGTTATTAAAAGATGTTACCAGGAATTTAATCAGTATGCTTAATAGAAGGATATATGCTTGCATTAGCTATGTTCATGGGTATTTAATTATTTTGTTCGGTCGCGTTTGAATGGGAGGGACTGATGGCAATCGGCTGTTGTGTGAGTATTTATGTAGTAATGCTATTTAGTTTTGTGCACATTATCATGTTCATTAATCGTGTGTTAGGTCATCACTTGGTGTTTTGGTACCGATAGCAAACAATAACTAAGTTTCAATAACGAAATAATCTCAATATTTGAACCCCTTGGAAAACTTTTGTGGTTTAATGTGAAATTGATGTATAATTTAGACCTTGTGTTGTTCTAGAGAAAATATGTTTTATTTTTCTTTTATTTTTTACTAGCAGGCGCGCCGCGGTTTCACCCGCGTACGTGTCGATACCGTGGGAATACCGGGATAAAAATTATCCTATGTGTTAATCCTGGTTATAAACTATCTGTGTGCCAAATTTCATCTAAATACGTTCAGCCGTTTGTGCGTGAAGAAATAAAAAACACACAAACACACTCACAAACTTTCGCCTTTATAATATTAGTGCGATTTATTTGATACAAATTCATTGATTTCATTGGTAATTTAATTAAAATGAATTCCTTTTATTTTAATCTGTATACAAAAATCCTGACTGACTGATATATCAACGCACTGCCTAAACCGCTGGTCCTAGAGACATGAAATTTGGAGGGTGTGTTCTTTGTGAAGAGTAGGTGTCCACTGAGAAAGGGTTTTTCGAAATTCCACCCCTAAGATTGTGAATGGGGGGAGGGTGAAATTCCACAAGGGTAAAGTCGCGGGCAGAAGCTAATTAAATTACAAACCTATACCACAGGTCGTAAGGCATATTAAAAGGACAACACAATGAAGATCAACACAGAACTGACCAAGCTTAGACACCATTATCATTTTGCAATAGTATAGCCCCAACAGTCACGTAACACATATTTCAGTGTACATAAAATAAAATAAATAGCCAGTTTTGAACAACAATAGCCCAACGGTTAAGGCGTTAAGTTATCGTAGGGTCACATCCTACCCCGTTGAACTATTCTAGTGGCTACAACTATGTGTTTTTAGCTTAATTGACGGGTTGTACCTATTTGTAATGTGTTTCTGGCTTCCGGCAGTCGATAGGCCTTGGTTTCGGTGAGTGTCAACTAGGGAATTTTAGTTGGAAGTGCTAATAACAACGTTCCACGATTAATTTTAGGTGATCAAAGAGAAAAAAATAATTATCATTAAAAGTAGTATTTAAAATATATTTAGATATATTAATTAATATTATTGTTGTCAGACTTTCGGGCTTCTGACTACCCGTAACGACTGTCAAAGATCCACGAATGACAGCCGGGACCAACGACTTAACGTGCTTTTACCTAACACACATATTATTAAATCCTACCGACATAATTAGTTCTGTGTTATTTTCCCTTCTAGCATGGCCATTAAGTGTACCTATCCATTTTGCCATTCAACGCAGTTCGAATACGAAAGATCAACATTTCAGATTACTTTCAACTTTCCTTCAAGTAATCGTTATGCTTGAACATGACGATTACTTGAGCCAAAGAATTTTCAAGACACAAAATATGTTTGTCACCTTGAAAAGGCTCACACATGTAATACATAAACTCACGCTTTCATCCCATGGGGGCAGGTAGAAACTACAGAACGCCATCTGCCACGATCTTTACATACTCCATTTGCATCGTTTACGTTCATACGTCTGGTCTTACAAGCACACCGGTTACAAGTACCTTTCTCGTAATTTAAATCGTTCAAAATATAGTCGCTGTCTCGTCTCGGCGTCAAACAAATGTCAAAAACTTGTCAAAATGTAGGGAAATTGGAGGTATTTTTGACAGATTGAGACAGATCAGACTGTAAACTGGAAGACTGGAAGAGGACAGCAAGGGACAGGCTGGATCGGTATTATTTTGGGGCGAATTTAAAACTACAGGCTCAGCGGCGCGGGCTGGCTCGAGCGAGGGTCGGGGCGGGGCGGCACTTCCACTAAAATTTGCTTTGTAAATACCGTTTGTGAAAGGCTCACTTTCCCACTAATCAAGTCAATACCTTTCTCCACTCCGCATAATTGAGAATGAAGATTAAATAATTATATTTATTTATTGATCACATACAATTTTTTCTCAAACTATACGCCTCCTAGCTGTCAGTTAATTTACAATGAATGGCTTTTGTTAAACATTATCTTACATCTGTACAAACACTATTGGGTATTGTGATGATTAGCTGTGTTGCAAATGTTAATACTGCTAATGTTGATATGTTGATTTCTATTTCGTAAGTGTTTTTGTCCGCTACTGTACGTGGGTGGTTCAAATAAAGACGTGATTGTTTTGCGTTGCTCAAGAGTGTTGACATTAGTGGATCATGAATTTGACATGAGGTAATTGATTCATTATTACTACTGATTAGTTTGTTCTACTTCTTTCTCTCGAAAATACGATGATCTATCACAGTCCGTGACATTGTCGAGTGGTGACTCTTCCACAATAGATATTTGTAGGTAATCAAGAAAAAACTTTTATTTTAATGTTTGTGTTTTTTGTTGTATTGCAATAGAATAACCTCAATGGAGCTTGCTCTGAGATTATTAAACAGGAAGGGATAGGCTGCAGTTTATTTCTTACGTTGCCTTTTGTGACATTTAGAAATAGACACCCCAACAGCAGTTTAACGCATGGATGACCACTAAACGTCAATCGTTATAGAAACAACACTTAGATTGAAGGACTCTGACCCAAATAATTGCAACGATAATAATAAACAGAAAGTAAAGGATGGCAAACAAAGTTCTTTTTCGTCATCGATTAATTTTCCCACAACCAACTGTCACAAACACATGCTCAACACAGCTATCTATAAAACTTTTATAATAGTAATTGAGGCGAGATGAGCATGTAAATGAGCAGCGATACAATAATAGCGGCGGTGCTGGCTGCAATGCGACTGCGCCTGCGCATGGCGGCCGCACGTTATCCCTCATACGGTGGTGCAATGTTTCACTGTGGGGCCCAGGAGTGGATAGGAGCATAGTGGATGTGGCATCATAGAGTATCAACTTGAATGATGTCACTAATATTGATTTAAAAGAGTGTCCATGGAGATTTGCCCGTTCTTCTCCATCGCTTCATCGTTCTGACTGACCTAATTCTTGTTATCCTATAACTGGTTTAATTGTAATACATACTTTGAGTTTGAGTTTATTTGATGCAAGGATATACAAGTAAGCATCTTTGCTGTAGGCAATAGGTACATAATTATTGAGGCCATAGGCCCAATTTGATATATACAATAACTTTTGAAACAGGAGAAATTTTATTTATTTCTTTGATCAAAGTTTGTTTTTCTAGGTAATAAAAGTAAACATTATGGAGTAACTTACCTGTTTTCTGAAATCGTATGAAATTTAGTATTCTAGCCTTCATGTTGCATAAGCTATTTTATGGTGGTGCTAATTTGATAATATTGTAGAATAGTCTAACTACGTTCGTGTTCATCATCATCATCTGCCTAGCCTTTTCCCAACTATGTTGGGGTCGGCTTCCAGTCTAACCGGAAGCAGCTGAATACTAGTATTTTACATGGAGTGACTGCCTATCTGACATCCACAACCCAGTTACTGGGTAATACGGTAACTACGTTCGCGTTCGTAGTCGCCAAAACATTAAATTATAACTATTTTCGATGTTAATAAAGTTGAAAGCTCTGATGCCAAGCCAAACCTATCAACGAAAAAAAAAACTATACACACGTCGACTTGAGAACCTCCTCCGTTTTTTCGTCGGTTAAAAATCAAAGTGTGTGACCATATAGGTATGTACCTACACTACCTACCTCAATCCCAACAACAAGTTTAATGAAAAACACCTTCTTCTAATAAATCAGCATAAAAACTTTTCCCATAATATTAATTAACTTACAACCAACAAAATGCTTGAAATGGTGAATATATACCAATTTGAATAATACATTTTAACATACCACATCTGTTGGCTACTTCTCGGCAACTGTTTCTAATTAAGCAGCAAGCCAGAGATTTATAAGATATTGAGGCATTAGGGAGATTTATACTCAGCACTGAATAATGAGATAACACTAATGGTACCTCGTGTAGCTCATGTGATATGAAACACTTGGATGTGGGTAGCTGTGTGAAAATTTAATAATTTTTTATTAGGATTCCGTAACCAAAGGGTCAAAAGGGGACCCTATTACTAAGACTCCATTGTACGTCTGTCTGTCTGTCACCGGGCTGTATCTAGTGAACCGTGATAGCTAGACAGTTGAAATTTTCACAGAATTTGTATTTATGATGCCGCTATAACAAATAATACTAATAATAAATATTTAAGGGGTCCCATACAACAAACGTGATTTTTTTGCCGTTATTTTATATGTAGTGTTAAATATTGTAAGGCGGTAAGGAACCCTTGGTGTGCGAGTCCGACTCGCACTTGGCCGGTTCTTTTTTGTTTTAGGAAACATATTTTTTAGGTAAAATTCTTAGTTAAGCTCACCTTACCCATTTTGACGCTCGAAAAGTGCTGATTCTCAGCCTAATTTGAATAAATGACTTTTGATTTTGATGAATGCAATTATTTTACAAGAAAAAAAACTTGGGAAGGAAGGGAAGTATCTTGGCAGCAACAATATTAATCAATCTACCTAGCCTTTTCTCAACTATGTTGGGGTCAGCTTCCAGTCTAACTGCATGCAGCTGAATACCAGTTTTTATACATGGAACGACTGCCATCTGACCCCCACAACTGTTACTGGGTAACACTATAGATACCCCTTGGTAAGACTGGTTGTCAAACTTTCGGGTTTCTGTCGAACCATCACGACTGTCAAAGATCCAATATATACTGTAAAAACCCGACAAATATGATGGCGGTAGCTACATCATACTTGGCAAAAATAGGAGCTCATAAAAATTATTTATGGATTTACAAACTAGTGAATAGTATGCCAGTAACCATAGAAAAATCCTCCTGATATTCTTTTTGGAAACGGTAGGTTTAAAACGTTCAAAAATAAAATCTAATAATCTAATAAAAATTATCTCACAATCAACCTAACGACAGCTGAATTAAAAATAAATCAAATTAATCTGACACTTAGCACAAAAAAAAGATGACAAAAAATGCCAAATACGTTTTACCCTCTAGAAACACAAAAAACTTTTTTTTTTTGTTATTTTTATTTAATTTATTTTTTTTAACAGACAATAGTTTTATACAATAGTAAGTTATTATGCAACTAACTATTTTATTTAGGTCAAATAACTAACTAGCTGCCTAGGTACATTTAAAATGTGTATAATTTAATTAAGAAAAAAAAACCAGTTTATCTAAACTACAGTTAAATCGGCGATTAACAAATAATGTGTATCGCATTAACGTCGCGTTTATCAAGAGAGATTAGGTTATATTATGCGTTGCGCAGGCGACTGGTTTTGTATCGGAAACGTGAGCGAGATTCTTTTAAGAATTCTTAAGGTTATATTATGGTAATATAGGGTTTTCGTTTCTAAGAGAAAAAGTGGAGTTATAATTATTTTTTGAGCCGAGATGACGCAAACAAAACTATATTGCACTGGAAAAATAAATACAACGAGAAATTTTCAGCGATGTAAGGTTAAGGAAGCGAAAAATACATACTTAGAACCTATATTTGTAATTTAAGAATTTAGATACAAAATAAATCTTAGAGCTTTTACCAGCTTCAAAATATTTGAATTATTACTAGACTTTCATTATGAGGTATTGAGAATCAGAAAGCTTTTTAAACTTAGAATTTAGTCAGTTGACTCGGAATGAATCCTTCCATCGCCACATTACCCAAAAAAACAATATGACAACGTCCCATCACTATCACATCCTATTCATATCCAGTTCATCGCAGCCCTACAACTCCACTAGCGCCACGCGGCCGAACACGACAACTCGCTGCGCAGACGCAACCCACACAACTAACGTTCATTTTCATAACAGGTCGCGCCGGTAGTTTTTCTTGTCACCATGTTTGTTGCTTTCGAAATATGTTTTTTTTATTAAGGTTTAAAATTTTGCCCGGAGGGTGTGCAGTGGTGTAGCTTGTGTGTTGGTCCTTACAGCAAGTACCTACATAAAGTGATATGAATTATTGAAAAAGTTGACTTCAAGGATTTTATTACATACTTCGCGCAGCTGAATTTTGGGCCAATGATGTTTGACCTTTTTGCTATCGATATGTTAAGAAGAAGAAGTATAGATTGTGAAACTATTACAAGCGTGTTAAGAGCGTTTACGCCGTACGGCATTTCATACAAATTTTGAAGCCCTTTTTTTCCGAAATGAGTGAACCGATTTTAATGAAACTTCATGCGCATAAACAGGATACAAAGGTCCAAAAAGTTACTAAAGAACATTTTCGAAATGTCTTATTTAGTAAAAGATAACTGGATATCTCTGTTTCTATGGAAACTTTAAAATCGGTCTAGTTTGGCTGTAAGATAATTTTTCGAAAATGTTTTTAAATAGCTTTTCAGAACTTTGTATCCTGCATATGCGTATGAAGTTTCATTAAAATCGTTTCATTCATTTCCAAAAACAAGGGCTTGAAAGTGTGTATGAAATGCCGTACGGCGTAAACGCTCATAATTAGTCCTTATTTATGATTGAATCCTTAAATGACCTGTCACCGATAAGTTTTCTATAAATCATCCATCAGTCGCCTCGATAAGGAAAACAGTATTTGGGTGTTAATCTGATGATGTATTGGATCCTTAGTCTTCTTCAAGCTAAGAATACTCCTTCTAACATTTTGTGAGCTTGTAGCCAGTTTGTTTATCTATAGGAAACGTTATCGAGCGTTCAATTATTGCTATCTGTGCTATCTGACTTCCGCAGCCCATTTGAACAGGCTTTTATAGACCACATTTAATAAGTTGTTAACTATCTAAAATACTTTTCATCGTCGTTTTTCTTCAAGTTTAATATTATTACAGAATAGCTTTATGATAAAACTAGCTGACCCGGCGAACTTAGTACCTACCGCCTCAGCTCCAAATTAATTATTTTTTTTTTTTTGGTTAATTTATCCCATATTTAATAGTTATTGTGTTATTCGTGGCGGAGACATATCCAACAAATCAAAGATTATTAAAATCGGTCCAGCCGTTCTTGAATTATACTTAAATGGTTGGTTTTACATATATATATATGAAGATCACAAGCATAAGCATAATTCACTACACGGGCCCAGTGCGGGTTGATGGATGTCACATATTCTCGAATTTTTTGTTCTAGGACATACCAATTTTCTCACGATGGTTTGCCTCCACCGGTTTGAGAGTAGCGGTGATTAAATAATTAATACAAAGTGCCTGCTTGAATTCGAATCAACGACCTACAATTGGTTGGTATTTCTACTAAGCCAATACTGTTCGTAAAATAACAAATGAAGCCTTTACAAATTGATATTGCATAGCTTTGAATGCAAAATAACAGTAAGGAATTAAAATTATTTCTATTTTATTATTATTTATTTTTAATTTAATTATTTTATTTTTGGATTGTTATTTTGTTAAGTACTATTTGCTGTACTCTGTACGCTTTTAACGCGTACCTACGTCTTTTTTTTTACATCGTTCTCACATATAATTATAAATTCAACATTAATGATGTAACTAATATTTTTGTAAAATATAATTTAAAAGAGTGTCCATGGAGTTTCTTGCCCGTTCTTCTCCATAGGTACCTACACTTTGGAATGGGCAACTAGCTTCATATTTTCTGACTGACCGACTTCTTGACAATTCAAAAGTGCCTGTAAATGGTTTAATTGAAATAAATGCTTTGAGTTTGAGTTTGAAACCCTTTACCTTTCTAATATTTATCTCTCGTTGCTAACTACTAATGTGACTTTCGAATTATCACGATGAGCCGAGGCAAAACTAAATAGACGAATGTTTGAAGTTCATAGCAATGTACAGTTGTATGACTCTAGCTGTTATAGTAAAAATGTGGCACAAGCCTTGAGAGGTAGCGGGATTGATGCAAAAAGAGTCAGCGCGTAAATACTTGAAAACTTTAAAGATCATCATTTATTTACCTAGCGTTTTCCCAACTACGTTAGGGTCGGCGTCCAGTCTACCCTGATGTAGCTGAATACCAGTAACATGGAGCGACTGCCTATCTGACCTTCACAACCCAGTTACTGGGTAATACGATACCTCTTGGTAAGACTGGTTGTCAGACCTTCGGGCTTCTGACGACCCATAACGACTGTCAAAGATCCACGATTGACAGCCGGGACCAACGGCTTATTGTGCTTTCCGAGGAACGGAGAAAAAAAAAATGATCACCTATCCACGGACAAATTGCGGCAAGCTTAGCTTAACCTGATTGATCGACCCGTGCGGCTTTTATTACTTAGGTACAAGCCCCTTTAAAGATATAAGTACAAATTCTATCATATCTGAGACGCATGCAACGTGCAAACTAAGATAGACAAAGGACATCTTACCATGATTCTGATGTGTTTTTTTTATCAGAGGAGAATAATAGTACATTGTTCACCGAGGGGAGAAAGTGACCGCCTACTAACGAGGGTTTAGTTTTAGGTCCGAGGGTCAGCCACGGGCTTTAAAGTATAAAGTAAATTGTGATCTCCTGCAATTGGACTTGTCAATTGGAATGATAGCAATCTCGATGAAAGCCGTTATTCATAAGATTTATTTTACTCAGACATAATTATGGTTTTCTTAATATTCAGCTGCATCCGGTGAGACTGGAAGCTGACCCCAACATAGTTGGGAACATAA
Organism: Gortyna flavago; assembly: GCA_963669345.1. NCBI lineage: Eukaryota > Metazoa > Arthropoda > Insecta > Lepidoptera > Noctuidae > Gortyna > Gortyna flavago. Next base: position 18,242,942 of record OY770129.1, read on the forward strand.
ATGACATGTTTTTTTTTTTTATTTTAGTTATTGCTATATGAAGAATATGCTCTCCAATTCTTAAAGATTTTGTAAAAAGTAGGTTCTTCCTTCATAATTATAACACCTTTTAATAACACGCAAGCCAATCTAGTTCTTATCGCTGTAAGCTTGTGGTTTATAGCAAATCACAGCAATTTGAGAAACGGACCCGTCTGTCAATTAGCGGCGTGTGTCTCATCACCATGTTTTGAGCAACATTAAGATAATTCGCTGCACCGTTGTAAGTGTTAATAGAGCGCGGTTCGTACTCGCTGCTTTTATGGCCTCTCGTTGCGTTATGCGTGGTGCCATGAAATTAGAGGTTGTACACCGTCGTAATAACGTGCAATTTGTGATGTTGTTTTATTATTTTGGAATATATTTGTAAATTTTAAAATCAATTAAAAGATGCTTCGTGCTTTGAAGTATGAATTATTCTACTTCGTGTCGCGGACACGACTGTATTTTAGATCTCGTTAGCCCAGGCGTCGTCCGTGGCAGCGCAGAGTTCACTTTGTAAGTATGTATTAAAACCAAATTGACAAGAGAGTAGGTATCGTCCAAAATTATAAGTTCTCCGTTTAAGGAACTTGTGACCAAAAAGTTTAGTTGAAATTTTATAAAATTGCCTGTTCTGACAACAAAAATGATTCTTTCGGAAGTTATCGGTCATACACTAAAAATATGTAAATATTATACGTAATAAATCCATTATTATGACCCCATTTAATAGTAAAGCAATATCACTCGGATATAGAACTACTTTTTTTGCAAAAACCTAGATAATAATATTTTTACTGCGATCCTATTTTATAACCATTCTCACGATTGACAGTCGTAAAATTTCTTTTTAAAACCGAATTGAATCGTTTACATTAAGTTACTGCTTGTAAAAGTCTAAATAATTGTAAAAAAAATAAAAAATACGCCATCTTGAAATTTTTTCGCACACATGGATTTAGTCACCACGGGACGTATAATCATTGCGACATAATTAAGAATGTTCAATTCTTATGATTTAATAACAAAATCTGAATCAACGTTTATGATTTAAAAAGCTAGTTTTTTTATTTATTTGACCTACTACTATATTGTTGGCAGCTTTTTATAATTTAACTTAAATAAAAATCTAATAAATATAAAATTCTAAAAACATGAATCTTAAAAAATATCACAAGAAACCGAGGCATCGATGACAAATTAATGTTTTTTATTACAGAATGTTTTTAACTATATGGAAATTGTGACACAAAATGAAATAATATGGCAAGTTAAGTAGGATAATTCGTTTATTGAGATACAAATATCCGTTGCTTTGAAAACTGGACTTAAAACCTTGAAACCATTGTAGTTTTTGCACGCAGTTATATTATAAATTAACGCTAAAGTTATTCCATAAAAATGCAAGGTAATTAAATTAATATAATTCGTGCGCCCACACACATATAATAATTTTAAATGTCACATAGGTAATGTAAAGTTGTGGTCACACTGAAAATATACAAATTTTATTTATTGAAAATATTTTTTAATCACCTTTTAACTTTCAAGTCCAGTGACTTGAAAGTTAAAAGGTGATTAAAAAAAAGGTCAAAATGTCAAAGTTATTTGCATAATAAAAGTTATTTTTCATCTTGGGTCGCACTTCAGAAAACAATACATCTTAACTTGTAAATAAAAATAACCAAATTTTTCATATTAAACATTCCTGTTTTGCATAGTTTTGACAGCAAGCTGCTTTGCCTTAGGCTACAGAAAGCCCATAAATATCACTAAATTAATACACACATATTAGTCATCACTAAAATAATCTATTTGCGAAGACAAATTTTATTAAAACCAAGCCTTACTCTCAACAAATAAATGTCATAATATATTTTTATTTTTACGCCCAGGCGCCCATCTTTGTCACCCGTTGACGCTTCCAAAGCGAATGAAACTCGATATTCTTCCCAAAAATAAGGCTTCGTATTCACTCAACGATTTTTACATGTCTTCGCGACTTCGGAAATGTAAATAAATAATTGTTGTACCAAAAAGAAACAAAATGACGGTTACGACGACAATTTTTATACCTAAAGCGAGTACCTACAGATGAGAATAAAAGCACTGTTGTAAATGAATACTGCTTGTTTTTATTTGACTTTTAATTAAATGAATGTTTTCTTTTTGTATAATTATTTTTCCGCTTGGTATCAGCTGTTTATCATGAGTCATAAAATTCATTTGTGGAATATGGATACTGTTGTAGCGTAGGCTTTGTAGTACACGCAAATATATTGCATTTTTTTCCGGCAAAATTATTAGCAAACATTCAGGTTTAATTTAGACTTTGTTAAATTATGTTTCTTTTCTGTGCATTGTCTTACAATTATAACTAACCTCACAATAACAATAATGAAATTACTATTTCTAGATAATGTAGGTATAGTTTTCTAACTAGACTGCTTTCGATCTCACTTCCATCTTCGAACTACACACATTGAAATACACTCATACTTAATTAGATTACAATCTAATTCATTTCCACACAACATTAAGAACATAGAAAAAAAAAAACAAACGACAATGGTTGCTCATCGATGATCACCACGCAACCGCAACGTACGCATGGCACCAGTGACACCGCTGACCATCTGATATGGGGTATTGGGTTTCAATGTCGCTGCTCTTCCGCAAATACATTCACACACCGGCTGTTGACACGGCCTGACACTTCACATGCACCAACTGTAAAATTAACTTTTATTATGGTTGTTAAAGATTTAATTAGCAAAGTGAATGGGAATAAGTTTAGTGAGTTAAAATTAAAAATTCTGACGTAGGCTATGTAAAATAATTATGTTCATGTAAGAAGTAAATAGAGTATAACCATTGTTAGGAGAGTTATGGATTAGTTAAATGACCGGTGACATAAATGATTTTTAATTAAAAAAGATAGGACTTTAGCATCGGCCAAAGCTTGATAGATCCAAGCTATAAATAGATAAAAATACACCGGGTATGTAGTTAAAATTTGCTAGATGTTCACATATTTCAAATGTCCATAACATCTGTTAAATAATACACTGATTTTATAAGAAACGATATAAATGATGTACCTGCTTTTATTACTTCTAATACATACTCCACAATCCTTTCCACACCGGTTGCCCCGCGAACTCCCGCGCATCCCATTGACGCGCCGCGACACCTCACATGTGCACACGCACCATAAAATTCACATGTTTATCCTTCTGGCTTACTCCCACACGATCATTTAATATCACGATATTTTAATACTTTTGTGAACATTTTAAGTTTTGTGTTGACTGAGGTGGTCTGTGGTTTTGTATATTGGGTAAACTATAAATATATTTAAGTGAATTTAAATACCAGTCCTAGTGCTAGTTTTTTTACTAGCTGTAGAAATATTTGACTATACAGACAAAATTATTCGATAATTAGAATCCCCAGCTATAATTACTGCCACAGTAAAGAATCTTTTAAACGTTTCAAACAATACTCTTCCCAGCCATATATCGCAAATTTGTCGCCTACAAGCATTTAGCACTTTTATTTTAACTCTAGCAACAGCGTAAATAAACTTCCATTTCAGGAACAAAAATACCACGGTGCTAATGAAAAGAAACTAAGAATCCAATCTATTTAAAAAACAATAAGATTCCAAAAACTAAAGAATCAGATTTCCACACAGATACAGAACAGAGAATTGCTAAAAACAATAATATAATTCCTTTTAATTCTTTAAAATATAGCTTCGATATAAATTGGCTGGACAATGAAATGTTTAATGAAACGGAAGGTAAAGGTCAACTCGAGACTGCACCTTCAATTAAAGAAATAAGCGATGAACTGATGTCGAAAACCGTTTCTTTTAGCGTTATGCTATTTTTGTTTAACGAAGAACAAAAAAAAGTGGATGATATAGTTATTGGATTTATTGCGCATGATCTGAATAATTGTTTTGGAATGGATAATGTATGTATTTATTTTTGCATTTATTTGCTCATTTTAGGTACTTCTAGAAATACCGTTACACAGGAGTGTTGATAATGTAAATCTGCTTCTTTGATAAATGTGCTACATAAAAATAGCATCTGTTTATAAAAAGTAAACACATCTACACATACCGCATTCAATGGAATTTAAAACCGCACTCCAACTGAAATAATCGCATTACTAAATATTAATTGAAAGTCTTCGCCACTAAATTCAACTGACCATTTATTTCAACCAAAGAAAGTAAAGGCTGATGAAAATACAGATTTTAAGGTTCGCTCTAAATATCGTCAATTAAAACCAATTACAAAAGAAAGTGATAGTCGCCCAAGTATGCAGGTCACAATTTCTGATTCATTTTTTAATTATCCACAGTTTTATTTTCCTGTATTTTGGACTTTATATCTTTCGTTTAAAGTTGGGAATTCAGTGGTATAAAGCTGTCGCTGTTGAACTAATGGCACTACAAATCCTCGGCAGTCCAGGCCAGGTATTGTCCTCTGAAAAGTTTATTTGCTCCTTACACCACTGTCGTCCGATCGCCTTTTTACTTTTATCCCAGACAATTTTTAAATGGTTTATGTTTGATACCATTATTGTGTGCCAATCAGGTTGAATTACAATGTCCTTTACCAACGGCCGAACTGAGTAAGAATTTCTTTATTATTTTTGTTACAAATCATTTTATTTTATGCCTTTTTTAGTTTTAAAGTAAACAACGCAGATGTTCGCTTTATTTAGATGAGCCAGTCGAATGCGTAAGTTGAATTTAAATAACTCGTGTTTGAATTTACGGATGCTTGGAGACATGGAAAATTGTGGTGCTTACCTTATTTTTTCTCTCTTTTCACTGGAATTTATGTGTCTTTAGTTTTGACAAGTTTACTTAAAGTATTATAGGAAGAGCTACTTGTATTTAGATTTGTGGGGCGGTCAATCTCGTGCATGTGAATGTGAAGAAACCTCATGTATAACGAATAATGCATGTCGTTTAGGTTCAATTATTTCATTTTGACTTCATTTCCTTCAATCGTAGGTACTCGTATTTAATGAACAAAGTAAGCATACATCATTTATCATTTCGATATTATCATTTGCATGATATCATTTTGTTTAAAAAAAACATGTATTTTCACAAACTCCTCCAATATTTTGGTAAACGTGCTCTCACTGCCAGAGATCCCTCCGATCAATAATCTGAACATTAGCGGCACATAAAAGTCACTAATTGAGATATCCCCAAAAATTCGAACTCAACGTTTTTAAAGTGTTAAGTAGTGGCTGGAGTGTGCAATAAATCTCATTGTTGGCACTCTTATCTACCCCACTGAGGTAGCCGATATGGGCGGTGTTAGTAAAGAAAATTTAAATGTAAAACGTAATGTTGCAAGACGAACATGGGTTTTTATCTTCGGACCGTCATATTTTGAAGTATGTGGAGCGGTTGCACTTTGCGGGGTAGACAGAGTGAGCAAATGATGATGTTTAAGTATGTATTATTTACAAACTTTTCTTTTTTCTGCTACCTTTACACCAATTGTAATGGGCAGGAAATTGATAATATTTTTTGAGTCATGTCGAGCTTCAAAAGAGGTGTTATTTATTAACCGGATTATGCTTCAGTAGATTAAAGGCTTGTGTTTACCAGAAAGGAAGTAATCATAACGTTTCAAACTGGTTTCAATCTAATGATGACATTAATTCCTGATTCTAAAATCGAAATGACAATAACTCAGGCAAACCAGACAGACATTGATCGAATTCCAAAAATGTCTCTTTTATATCATATAAAACAAGTTATCAAAGTAAGAGCCGATATAAATAAAGATACTAAAGATTACGAAATCAGTTTAGTTGAGAAAGGGATCATCGTGTGTGGCACTAACATACGGTAACGACTTATCGAAGATCTCTTCATTAAAAACTAAAATGTGAGATGGTTTCAACTGTTTGAATGTTCTCATTGATGACAAGCTACTTAAAATTTTCGAGGAAATAGTGATTTTACTTAGGAGAGGATGTTCACGTAAAACTAAGTAAATTATTTTTTAAGAAGCTAAGTGAAGCTAAGTGATTGCACTTGTTTTCTTATTAATTGTTAACAGTACGTAATTTTGGAAATAACCCACAAAGGGTATCGTAATTGGTTAAATCACGAGTGTTAAGGAAAGACATCAATGCAAATTATTTCATCACTAACCGAAGCGAAGACTCTATAATTGCGAAACTAGTTAGCTTTTATTGTAAATTTAACAACTCCGTCAGAAAACTATTAAACAAATTCCTGTATTTCCTTATTTGGCTCCAGTTATTTACTGTACGGACTAATAAGAAAGCCAATTTATTATTGAAAACATTAACGTGATCAGATATATGGAAAATAAAATAAATCCCAGAAAAATATCCGTTGGATCTGGACAGGCTCACTAGGGTGGAGACATGAGGTTTGCATGCAACGTTCAGCGCATCAATCAGCAAGTGAATCGTATTCTCAATAATAATAAAGTAAGCTCATCTGTTTCGGGGATCTGAACAAATGTTTCTCAGAACCTTGCGTGTCCCCTTAATGATCTGAATAAATAAATGTTTTGAACAAAAGCTTTCTAAGGTTTAATTAGGTTTTATCAATGAAAGTCAGGATCATGCCTTTTGGAATGATGGTGTATGATACTGTTAAAGCCTTTTTTTTCGACGCGGGTTTAAATAATGATTTACAGTCTTCGGTGTGAGTCTTAACAAGACATGAAAGTGATATGGATTAACAGTGAAATCATTTATCAATTTTCTTGTATTACGCTGAATTATTAATAGGTGTATAAGAAACGTGTAAACATGATTAATGTCGGTTAAAAAAAAGATGCTGACGATCAATAATTGTAAGAAATCTTTTTTGCATATAAGATTTACTGGCCTTGTGAAATAGTGTGCCAAGATATATTCTGCACATTAGTATAGGTGATCCGTTTCTTTGGCCTTTAGTGCTGATAATACCTGTTATATAACATTAAAATGATTATCTAAACGTCTCAATACTAAAGCAATTTATATCAATGATTGACCAACAATGTTAATAAGACAAGATACAAGAATGAAGCCATTAGCGGAATCACTAAAACTAACACCGTTTCGCGATCTCATAAATCACAAAGCAATTTGGACCTTACCATTAATTTGTCAGAGTTGAAACTTCTGTAGCATGTGTGCGAACAATTTATCTTAGCGTTCGACGTGGATGCAATTAATCAAGAGCCAATGTCACGTACGTAATATAGCCGAAGTAAAAGAGAAAAAGATGATTTCAGGCTAATTATCTTTGATGTTGTTATATTTTTATTTTGCCACTTAACACCTACAGAGGCAATTTGTCGCTTGTTACGTTACGCTATTGAATTTTCGGGTTCCTGCATTGTGTAACTACCGTCTGTTGAAGCCAGTTGATTTATTTCTCATACGTCCAGTACTCATTTATCATCGTTCGGCTGTATTTAGACTGTTTATTTTTATAATGAGCTCTCGAAAAGGTCAATTTTGCGTTTACAGTTCTTTTTTTCTTGCGCCGAGAGGGTGTTTATTTCTTCTTAAATACGTTTAAGATCAGTTTGTCGTGTTCGCAACCTGATCTCATTATTCGGGACATGTAAGAAAAGGAAGGTGTGAAAGCTTGTCGTATAAGCAAATAAATATATTCATTATTTATCGATGCCTACTTTTAAATAAAGCCTTTCAGTTTAATTTATGGGTGGCTTCCTTGAATTAAATGACCATACTCTGGAGAATTTATCAAGTCGCAAAAAATATTTCAAGCGTTCCCTTCCGGGGAATAATAACTTAGAATTCCCATTCCATAAGTAACTGAACATTAGAATACACTGGTGTATATTCTGTTTGATACAAGTCCCGTAACTTGCTATAGCTGTGAGACCTCACAGAACCTTGATCAATTCATCGAATTATATACCTTTAATTAATTACGATTGCTATCTCAGCTTGGTCTGTGGATGGCAATTAGTCGTAGTAGGGATCCTTTGTTACGAGTTACATGACGGCTGTGAGGTTCCTGTTTTAGCAACGTTCTAGGATTACAAGCAGTGAATAGGGCTCCTGATGAAGCATCCTTGTTTTCATGAACATCTGGGTGTGATAGTGATCAGTTTTAGGATTTTGTCCAATACGTGGGACTGTTGTTTAGTTTGCATTTGCTGCAGTGTTCATTTTCTGAACTCCTGGTTGTTTATCGACATCAACGTAGTGTTTTTTAGAAAATTTCACTAGTGTAGGATCAAAATATTTGGCTTGATTTATCTATGAAAAGCGAGTTTTGAGACAGTAATGGTTAATCTCTCATCTTCGCATTCAAAACAATCATACCCAGCTACCTTTCTTCGAGTATTAAAGAGTCGAAAGGAAACCGATTACATAAGGTCTGTAAATCATCTCGTGGAACTTTTAATTGTGAAATATCGCCTACGTGAACATTCCTATAAAACATGTAGCTTGTAGGCGATGGGATGGTAGCTGCCACTACTTATAAATTATCGCTACAGTTAGCGTAAACTTTTTTTGCTATGAGTGCAGAAAGGGGTTTAGCCGGTACTGAAGGATTACATATTCCTTCATCGTGATCCTAGATACTGATTTTTTAATTGAGTACTGGACAGTAGACATCAGCACTGGTTTTATCATTACCTCATTATTGAATGCATCGTTGTTCTATAAGTAACTAGCGGCCCGCCCCAGATTCGCACGGGTGCATTTTTTTTTAACAATTTTTTTTCTTTCATCCTAACCATGTCCTGACAATACCGAACACAACAAAAAAAAAAGAATTAGCGAAATCGGTTCAGCCGTTCTCGAGAATTGCGCTTAGCAACACATTAAGCGATTCATTTTTATATATAAGATTATATATCATTAAATTCTGAATCACCGAACTTTACCTATTTATTTATTAGTCTATCTACAATCGTCATACTATTCAACCTGTTAACACAAGTGAAGATACAAACACAAGATACAATATTTAGCGATAGACTCTGCATGCGAAAACAAAATTAAAACTAAAAAAAATACATAATTTTAATAAGACAATAGCGTAAAGTAGGGTCCAAGTTTTGTATCTACATTATACTTACTGCTTTTCTTTCTTCCCCAGATGTCAGCTATCGACCCTGACTGCGGTGTCAATGCTATCGTTAACTACACCCTCGGAGAGGGCTTCGTCAGGCCACAGTTCTCTGTCAAACCTGACTCAGGCGATCTCTGTGTATCAGCGCCTTTGGACTATGAAGGACATAGCGACTTTGAGTTTCCTGTCATCGCTACTGATAGAGGTTTGTATTTTATGTATTTCATTTTACATTATTTTTTTTTCTATTATTGGCTATTTCTTTGACTGCAGACCAACGTGTGTTGAAATTGGTAATATTCAAAATGTCTGGTTTTATCCTTTTCGAATAAGTGCCAGACAAATTATCTGACTAATAATTTCATTCTGTTATTTATTTATCTGGTAAATACCGTCTATTCTGTCAAGTGAAGCAGTCCCTATTTTTTTTCAATGCAAGATTTTACGCTTCTTGTTGAATTGTTTTTTATTATTTTTGTTATAACTTTTGAATGTTCATTTTGCTAAACCAATAGCTACACGTACATTAATATGCAGAAAATAGGCTTTGTTCAGATATAAATATTATTTTGTTCGATTAAAACATAGAGGTTAGCCTCGCCCATTAATTAACTCGTAGGTACATTCCGAAATGTAATGTAAAATATTAATGGTTTGATTAAGTGAACTAATAAGTGGAATTATGCTGTTAACCAAACCCTTTTCGCAAACTATTCTGAAGCAACAACATATAACTTGATATTGGAATTAAATCAATCAAGACAAATTCTTCTTTTTCATAGCGTTTCGATAACTTTCACCAAGATCTGTTTCTATTTGGCTCAATGATATTAAGTACATCGCAACTGTTTTCCTTGAATGAGTTTGTCCATTTGAAGACATACTCGTAGATGTTCAAGATACTGTGTCTTAAAATGGAAGAAAGGCGAAAGGATTAGCCAAAACCAATCAAGATAAATTTTATAATTAATATTGCTTTATTCACACACTACTATAATTTTAATAAATATGAAAAGTCAAAAACTGAACTATTAGCAATACTTATATCCATACAAAGAATATTATCATTAGGCTTCATGCCCACTATTAATGAAATTCTAAATTATAGAACACCCTTTAAAATACCTTAGAACCAGGTTTCCACACTATTAGTAAACATGAAACGTCGCTACTTATTTCAGAATGCCGCCATGGCTTCCAAACCTATTTGTGCAATAATGTAGTATGTTCATTTGCCAAAAGTGGGTTAACAACATTCGCAGACCTTTATTAATTTTCTAATAATCAGCCCGATGCAATATTCTCTTAGGCACAGGTAAATTGTCTTGGTTTAAATTATAATGCACTCGTTGAGCCAAAATTCATCCAAATCGGTTTAGCCGTTTTAGCGTGAATGCGTAACAAACAAAAATCTAATATTTTTTCTATATAATATTAGTTTAAATAGTCATTAAAAAGTAATTTCAACACGATGTCGTTTTTTTTAATGCCTATTAAATTGCTGTCATTAAAGGGCGTCTCAAAATAGAAAATGTTAAGTTTAAATATGATTATAAAGTATTAATAGTATGGTAATGGCACTGCTTACTCAATCTTTAATACTATGAGTTTAATACTTCCGGGATTCTCGGTATCCATAAATTATAGGTCTTAAGGACCAACGTAGTAAAAGCAGTGATAAACGAACGTGTCAAAGTAGTAGAAGCTACAAAGATCATTAACAAGATTTCGGTGTTTTTTTAGTTTTGAGTTTGGCCACGCACCAAAAGATCCTTGTACAACTATAGGTAAGTGTGAACACGAAACATTCTTTTCCAAATTATAAAAGCTGTTCAATATACCAAAAACCTAATATTAACTGTACTTAAATCAAAATAATTAGAATCTTCCATTGTCTCTAGAACTCATCTTACAATGGTCTTTAGCAATACATTAGAAGTTTTATTGCTAACTTAAACAAGAAATACAATAAACTCTATCACTATCGAAACACCTACCATTTTGTTTCTAATTTATGTTTCTATTTTAGTGTTAAATGTTTTCAAAATTACTATTTCCTGCTGCAACATTAAAGTCGATAGATCGCATCTGTCACGCTAGACTATTAATATATCGTGGGTTTATATCAAATGCAAAACATTTGCCACGATGTCATTCAGAATGTTTACGTTTAAATGATTATTTAGTGTTCTGTGATTCGTAGATCTTTGACAGTCGTCACGGGTAGTTGGAATCCCAAGATTCTGAGAACCAGTCTAACCAAGAGGTATCGTGTTACCCAGTAACTGCAGGGTTGTCGGTCAGGTCAGATAGGCTCTATGAAAAATACTGGTATTCAGCTGCATCCGGTTAGACTGGAAGCCGACCCCAACACAGTTGGGAAAGGCCTACCTAGCCTTTCCCAATAGATTTTTTAGTGTTTGTATTTAACAGGACTATCTGTACCTACTTATATGAAGAATAGGTATTTCAAAGATGATAAAAATAAAATGAGCATCTATCCTTAAAGGATGACTATCAAATGATGTGTATTATAACAAGATTAAAGAAAAAGTTTATATCATTGAAACCTTTGAACCATAATCAGCCTATAGTGTTCCCACTGCTGGGACACAGGCCTCCTCTCTTCGAGAGGGAGTGGGCTGTAATCTACCACGCGGGCCCAGTGCGGGTTGATAGATGTCACATGTCTTCGAATTTTTGGTTCAAAGCATCATGAGGAAACCGGCATGTCCACCTATGGACAGTAATTTCAAAACTTAATTTAATTTAAAGTTAGATATCTCTGCATATCCTTGAAAAGATTTCGTTGTGTATTTTGACCAGAATATCTTATCTCCTTAAAATAAACTGTCCCCAACAATCGCACGATTGTAAAGGCTGATTTATTTCCAATAATTATAATGTCACTATACTTGTACATTATATCATCAAGGTAAACCGAACTCGGAGTAATACCTATACGAAAATCTTTAAAATATCCACGATTTACAGCGATTTCGAAGGACCATCACATTGGCGGGCCAGAAATAAATTCCGCCAATGTCCGTCCGCGGTCCGAAAGCCGAGTTCGAAGATTTATGGGGAGAGAACAGTGCAACTATCACTTGTTGTTTTTATTTCGTTAGCTTGAGCGGCTACTTTGTCTTTTGAAACGGAATTTTCGAAAACTTTTTCCAGTTTTTAATGCTGTGACGACTGTGTTTGGGCTTCGAATTGGGAAAATTTTAATTTCCTGGTATTGAAAAGGAGTTTGTAATCAAAAGATAAATTAATGATTTTCTCTTGGAAGAGAGGAACGGCGAACAAATTCTATGTTACATGGGCTATAATTTACAGAGGCCAGCACATCAAGCTACCTCAATCTGTCAAATTTCTTTGATAGATTTTCAACAAGTAGGTTGATGTGTTGGCCTCTGTACATAGTATCTTTTGAAAATAATTCTGTATAAACACAATGTATGAAATAATAAAGAGGCACTTGCCTGTCGTAAGACTAACAGTACTTTATGGGTTGTTATTAATTTTACTATGTCCACGAAATTACATGCGTCACTTGTATTCATCAATATTGAAATAACGGTCATATAGTACCAATAAATATTAAAAAACAGATAAACAAGGAAAAAACAGCATCCATTACATTTCAACAACCAATAAATAATGTACATTGAAAAGTAACAACAAAAAAAAAACGACTTACAACGCGAGCCCGCTAAACGTGTTGACAAACGCATAAATCAACCACCTGCCAATTAGACATAGAATTACAAACAATACGAACAATCAATACCAATTATTTATTCGCAGGAGGCCTGTCGACGACCGCTATGGTGAAGATCCAACTCCTCGATATAAACGACAATGTACCAGCATTCACAGTTAAGGATTACAACGTGTCTTTGAAGGAAGGACGGATCTCCTCCGAGCCGATTATAGCTGTATCCGCAACGGACTCAGATTCAGGCAGATTCGGCACTATAACTTACAGAATTGTGAATGGCAATGAGAACGATGTCTTCAGAATAGACAGGAGTACAGGAGAGATTTTGGTTACGAAACCAGCTTTGGTGCAAGCTAATCTGAAATTCGATTTAGAAGTGTCAGCGACTGATGGAGGAGGTTTGAGTGCTCCTCAAAATGCTGTGGTGCATGTATCAGTGATGCCTGCAGGGATTGGTTCAGCGCTGTTTGATAAGCCGAGGTACAATTTTCGTGTGAAGGAAGACGTCAGGATTGGAACAGTTGTTGGGAACCTGAAAGCTACTGTTGGTGATAGAGGTAAGTGTACTTTGCATTTTCTTAACCTTTAGAAATATACTAAAATATCTATCAAAAAAGCATCTATTTAGCAGACAATTTTAGTAAACGTTGGCAATGAATAAGAAAGTATGAGAACAGGTTTACACAAAAACAGCATTTGGCCCTCAATGATCGACATCTTCATCCCCATTTCAAAACATGCCGCTTATACTCATATTCTTCTCTCTCTAAACTCTTTAAACTTAAGTAAAACCAAACTATCCGGAATCAACGTTTCCGGGAAACACCGCATAAAGTACAAACGACTCAATGATACAACTACCGTTGACCGGCATCACCTTATAGCTTCATTTCGCTTTAACAAATTTATTGAAATCGTGCCCAAGTGGTTACTATTCAAATGAAAAGCTTTTAGCGTCTTCGTAAAGTCTCTCTAACCAAAGGTAACCAGGCTAGGTGAATAGGTCTTCAATATAAAAGTGCAGTACACTTTACATAATTATGGTCTTATGTACAAAGAATTGTATTTTGTAGTAAGCAAGTCGGTGTTTTATGGAAATCGTGGTGAATTCTTATGTAATGGGAAAGCTGGAAACTGTTTTGTAGTTTATTGGTCCTGTTAACGTTTAAGATGTCGTAGATCCTAAATGCACCGTAGCTTTACCATAAAATAGTTTAACTTACCTATCTTTTCAAACATTAAGGATTCCACTATGCCTTACAGTTTAGCTATTAATTCATCATCTATAATGCTTAGCTCAATAATAGCAATGTCACATTTTCACAAACAAACACTTCTTCGAGGAATTCATACAAAAATGAATATTGTATAAGTCCCAATATCGCTCCCAGCGAAACCCTTCTCCCTTGGACCATCCCCCATGGATGCTAAGATGCCTATACAACAGTACGTAATCGCCCATTGTCTTAGCGAGGATCACGAGCTGATGCGAGTCCGTGGTGCATCTACTTGGCAACTTTTATGAGCCTTTTTGAATTGCTGATGCGTTCCTTTACCCATTTTCAAAGGACAAATAATTTACACGGTGAATGCGACTGAATACATATATTTTTAATGATAGGTTCTTCGATGCATTTCGTGTATGCACGTATAACATGTTAGGGTTTTGTTTGTAACATATTTTGATTTGTATTAGATATTCAATTTAATTTAAAAACGTTTGCTTTTATTCAGAAAATTCTCTGTTTTGTTTATGGTCTGTCAATGTCATTGATATTACAAATTCTGTATCATAAATATTGTATGCGACATAAACTAGCTCTTTGATGATACGTCTAATAAGCATCTCCAAACACTACGTCTTTCTTATGTAATGTGGTTTACATTACAATCAGCAATCAAACTTCTTAATAAACCATACATCAACATCGTTCATAAAAGGCCGTCTATCACACCGTAACGTAACGCAACATGTATGACGATTGTAATTTAATGCTGCGGAAAACCATTCGAATGGCTGCGTACATTCCTGTTTCAATTTATGCCGTTAAAGCTGTAATTATTTAAAGCTGCATTGGGTAATTTTCCCATATCTTCTGAGGTGGAAATGCAATAATTTTGTATCAATGCGCATACGTTTTGCTGTGGCTCAAACGGCACCTATCGCAATCTTTCTTTATAGTTGTACTTGTTGAGTTTGACCTATTTTGCTTGTTGAATGGTAGGCCTATGTACATAGTTGATATCTTTATTTTTAATTTGAATTATTAAAGTATTCAAAATAGCAACTCTTACTGCAACTGTCACTTCAGTTTTTACTATTAATTGAATATGGACGCTTACTTCAAAATAATTAGGTACATATTGTAATTTCGCGCACAAAACCCGTTAGACAGCGCAAGCAGGATGTTAATACGTTATATAACCGTAATAACCCGAACGTGATTGATTGCATGTTTTATCACTAGACGGGCAATAACTTATTTCCTTTCAACAATTCTCACGACGCAAGCAGCTGATCGACAACCATCTTTAAATTCCCATTTCACCGCGGAAATACGATATCTTGAGAAAAAAATGCATTAAATCTCATCTGCTAAATGTTTAATTAAATCAATACAGATTGTCATCTGTCGAATACGTGATTTAATTTTTTAAACTTATCAAAGAATTTCAATTAATTAATTAGTTACTTAGTCGGTCACGGAAATCGAGATTTGGTTTTTTAAAGGTGCTTTTTACAACTTCTAATGATACATTAAAAAGCCATAAAAATATATTAAGTAAGTGCAAATCGGGGTTATAGCCGACATCAAACGGTTTTATAGTTATATTTATGTACTATGTTTTAAATGCTTATAGATAGGGTTATAATACTGTGTGATATGCATACAAGAGGTCAACAAACTATAAATAAATTAAGAAAAAAATTATGTCGCTAATGGATTGTCACGTAGAATTTTGTGTCTTTACGCCAACGCAATCGTAAATCAATAGAAATAATACAATCTCTACCCGAAAAGAGTAACTAGAGGAATTAGTAAAACTTTAGTATCCAATGGGCAGCATCGCCCTCTGATTATTATTAACAGAATCATACACTGTGAAAATGGCAACTTGTATTTTCGCCATAAATTGCGTTGCTCCATGTTTAGAAGTGGACATACGAAATGATGACGATCTTCTTCTTTTATTATTCGTTCATTGCGGCATCAGTGACATTCTTTACGCCATCCGAGGTGCAGGTGAACGGGTACTCAAGACACTCCAGCAAGTGGGGCATGGTCTGATCAGAAGCACATGATGACGATGAAAGACAGGATACACCTTACTTTACTACCTGTGGCTTTGTCACAGGCAACAAAAGTTGTCCAAAATTTTGAGAAAGATTGTCTTCTGTCTAATAATTTATAGACAGTGTTTTGGCAGTATACATTTAATATAGTACCTGCTTGTTCAATCTGAAAATTGCCCTCCGCTACAGGTCTCCGGAAATATTACAAATCATTATAATACATGAGTTTAGTTTGAAAACAAACGGTAAAATTTATTTGTATATCATTGTTATATTACGTTATGTGCTGCTATATTAAAGTATAGACAATAAAGCATGTTCGGTATCTCACTCGCGACGGTGCGTTTGGATGATATTTATATAGGTACGTCCCAGGGTGCTGTTACACCGGAGTGGAAAGGTGATAGAAGTGTAATGTAATAAGTTATGATATTATAGGAGTAACGTTTCAAGTAAAAAATATTAATACACTCCGCTTATGTGCTTTCGACATTTCATAAGTTCTCACATAGGCTTATGAGAAATAAAAAAAAACTTAATCGAAATATATTTTGTTAGTTTATATAAAACCCAATGTGTCAATCATCTTTGTCATACAAAATTATATACTTAAATAAAAATAAAAGATGGTGTCATGCAAATTATTTGGACGAATTTAAGAATCGTCAAAATTATATTCAGACTAGTGCATGGTTTTCAAAGTAGTGGCCATGATGATTCCATCATATAATTTTGCCTTTTATTGAGCAAACTTATTTCAGCATATTTCTTAGGGCGCTGTCTGTCTTACATTGTTCGCCATCCCTTCAGCATTCAAGTTACACTTCAGTGTAACAGTCCCCCACAATACTGGCCCACGTATTCTGTTGTAAGTTCTAGCTCTGTAAATCACTGAATTGCTAACTCTACCGTTATAGTACGCTGTGCACTTGTCTATGGGAATTCTACGCCATGACTTCACCATTGTTAAGACATAGATAGCGGCCGTTTAAGATTCATGGACTTTGAAATACTGTATATGTATGGATATCGAATTATTGTGGTGACCGTTTTATTTGCGCATTTATTTGCTATTAGATGATATTGCTTGGTTACTTAGTCAATGGTTATCTTTGTCGGGTGAACTAGCATGTTTATACATATTTTTGTATTCCGTATTTAGTAACAATTTTTATGACCAGCCCTTACATTATTAAAGATTATCATTTTTACTTCTATAACACAGATAGTTCGTTATCACCTTATTCGGGGATCGGTTATTGCAGTATGTTTCAACATACTGCCTTGTTATAGCTATTAGAGATCACGCATCTAGCTGCTAAAGTACAAAGAGGCTGCTGCTTATCCACTTGATAAAATTAATTGGACAGCTTATGAATACTATATTTTATTATATTCTTGGCTTCAAGGACCAAAGGTAAACACAACAAAGATCGTTGATTGAGTTGATAATCGATATGACTACGTTATAAAGATTAAACAGACAGAGATGAATACTCAACAAATTTGTAAAAGGTTTAGTGAAATTAGGATGCTTGTAGCTGTTAAAATAGTCATACAAAATAATAGAGTGGGAAAACGCGAATAGGAAATATAGGAATCTATTCCGGAGTATACAAATTCACGAATATTACCGATACAGTTAGCATTGATACCGTTGCACTCGTTTCGAAAACATTAATCAAGAAGAGTATATAAATTAAATGAATGTACTGTTTGACATTCCACAATATTCCATTTATTAAAATGGTGACTTATTACAAGCCAGAAATCAGATTTACATCGTGTGAACTATAAATTTATATTCCATGGGAGGTACCATGTGCAGTAGTAATATTAATAAATTTGAAACTAATTAGCCAAATCACAATACTGGTATCAACTACGTATTGCAAATCAAATCTTTAGATTGAGTTGATTTTATCTTAAAAATCACATTGTATTTTTAGCTCGGACCCAAGTAATAAGCGATTGTTAAACATAATAATGTTAATGTACTAACAAATAGGCCCTATGATGTTCTAGCAATAGGGATAGGAACCAGCACCCGAAGTTAACACACTTTCACGTACAATTTGAGGGATTTGGAGAAAATTCCTATTACATTGCTCCAAGGTTTTGAAACATTCATCAGCTCACAACGTAAATAACGCAATTAACGTGGCTGAACAGTCAATATAAAAGGTATTGCCATCGATTGCCATTGTATGTGTGTTACGCAATTCCCGCTAAATTCTTGTATGAGAATACCTACTACCTAATATTGTATAGTTTGCGTGTATCAACAACCTGTGATCTATAGTTTAGTGAAATGGAAAAATCTTAATTTGAGAGACATTTTTTTAGACTTTTTAATGATTAGTTTTATATGTGTGATAATTAATTAAAAATAAAATATTTACATTTAAATTCAATATCCTTAGTATCTTTGATAAGAAATCGCAAGCAGTTTTTAAATATTATTAG
Organism: Gortyna flavago; assembly: GCA_963669345.1. Classification (NCBI taxonomy): domain Eukaryota; kingdom Metazoa; phylum Arthropoda; class Insecta; order Lepidoptera; family Noctuidae; genus Gortyna; species Gortyna flavago. The sequence goes on from OY770129.1 coordinate 18,261,575, forward strand.
ATGGTATATAATACTTTATAATCAAAGGTCAACAGTTTTAATTACCAAATTATTTAAATTTGTTTTAGCAGTAGCTAGGGTTGGAATTGCTAGTGATAAATTGATTCTATTGACGGATGTTGCCAAAAGCGGTTCTTAAACCAACTGGGTTGTGGAGGTCAGATAGACAAACACTCCATGTAAAATACTGGTATTTAGCAGCATTCGGTTAGACTGGAAGCCGACCCCAAAATAAGGCTAGACAAATTGGTTTTTGAAAATTTTTGCCAAAAGCGGTTCAAGAACCAACTGGATTGCAGTTAATCGATGTCAACCAATCGGTATTGATCGCTTCAAAATACAAAATTTAAGCTCATTTGTCTCAAAGGAATATCACGATGTCATAGATCGGCCGCATTATATTTGTATCTTTACGTTATGTACCCGCTGACGCTTATGATATAGTTCACACCCGAACCCGCTTTGAGTTTAATTAGAAAGAGCTCCATAACGCCTGTGTTCAATATAGACGCACGCCCCTTCAGATTTATTGCAGCAGGCCCGGAGATAAACGACCATTAATTAAAAAAAATATTATATATTGAAGTTTACTTGCTCGCTCCGTCCGAGCGAGCAAGTTTTTTTGAATGGGCACTTGCCAAATATTGTGATCTCGTGATAGGCCCTGCTTGATCCAAAAATACGAATGGATATTGAGTTTTTCGTGTTAAGTAAACAGTACAGTTTTTTTTTCGTAAAAATTTATATCATGTAGGTGTGTCTTAAGTTCCTCATCTTGAAGATGGATCTTCATTACGGGTCTTAGCTGCATCGAAAATAGGATAAGGGGTTAATAACACTAATAATCCATTATTATAATTATGCTGATTATGTACTTAATTTACAATGTTTATAATATTATAAGTTAAATACTATGTAGTATTGATAACAAATGGTGGCTTTGTAATGACGTCGTGAATTAATTCACTTCAATTATCATCAAAACTCATCGATATCGCGTCTGTTTTAATGATAGCATGTAGCTCAACTATGTCGTTTATTAAATTAAAATCATCAGTACCTAACATTATCAACTCTAGCTGACGTGCCAAAACATCATCTACAAACCTAATTAAAATTAAAATTTCGATTATCGATACCATAATTAGCGTTCGATTATCGACTAATCAAATATCGATTTGAGTCGCACCACCGTTAGACCACACATGCGTATGTATTATATTAATTTATCACGTATGACAGTTAATCTCGTGAATAATTCCGATCGCCATTACATGCGCTTCTGCTAAGAATTATTCGGTCGTAATTCGATGGCCGTCGCCATCGCCAAAGATTCTTTAAAATATGGTGTAAATTATAGAAAGATAATAATATAATGCCTACACGATTAATTTGAATATAACTTTACATGGGGCCATCACATCAAGATTTGGCTTGTTAGATGTTCTGAAACTGGAAACTAGTCATGACTGTATTCAAATGTTAAATCAACAAGGATTAAATCTACAAAAATCAAAACAAAAGCTAAAATAAAAATAACCTCAAAACTACACAATCAATAGAAACATAATATCGTAAATAAAAAACAGAATTCACACAAAAAAAGAAAACCAACGGAGGGACATGGCCGCGCAATAATATGAATAGCATTACGCAAATTAGAGCCGATAGCTGGACACAGAGCCTTTTGTGTAGACACCCAGACAGAGACTGTCTCAGTTCTTAGACATAAGCTATAGTGATTTAAAGTAGCTCCGGAACATAAAGAGAGCCGTAAAAATGGTGTATTTAGAGATAGAAGTTAGACTGCAGAAGGTAATACCAAAAACGATATAGATGAGATTGAGGGTAAGATAATAAGGAACGCAAAATCAACGATTGAAGAGACACTCTTGGAGATTTGAGTCAATTTTAATAATGGAGAATGTTTAATCCGTTATGATTTAGACTACCCGTCCTAAAAATACTAAGAACAAAAAATACTGGCAAACGGAATAAAATATCTGACAATAATTTTCCACAGGTAGAAGCCGCTTAAAATTGCTTAATATATTTTTTGGGATTTCACACAATAATCCTCAGACAGATTTAAACCTACACTTTATGAAGATTAGATGAATTAAAGTAAACCCATGGTATTTTATGATAGGTTTAAAAAAATACGTTAAAGAATTTCACGCTCCCGCGCAATCGAACAGTGACTGAAAATTTGAAATTCGAATCTGGAGAAATCCAAGGATACGTTTGGATCTGAGTGCGCCGGCTTCGGGTAGGGTGGCCAAAGTCACGGGACTATGCGAGTTAGTCTTTTTGTCATGACTGATTTAATCTCAAAGGTGAAAGGTTGTATTAAAATAAACTCCTGCCTTACCCTTCGCAGACTACAGAAAAGTAGTGATTTAGATAGTTATTTTGTATTTATTTGCTGACAATTGAAAATAGTAGAACTGTATTTGTTCCTTTATTTATTAAACAGTCGTAAATTATATTCTAATGATATTAGATGTTACTAAAGTAAGTCACATACCTTTATTCGACCTCGGGTTATCATGACAATCCCAGACGTCATTTAAATCGAACTTCATTAATTAAGTCCCAATTAAAATCAAAGTTGTTGAGGCAAATTCTTTTTTAACAAGGGCAGATCTCGTCGAACCTGTAAACTTTGATCACAGAGTACTATTTCGACCTTTCAAAAAAGGATTGGTGGTAGCCCTACAGGCAGTACACCCAAATAAATCCAGTGAGGTCGGCGAACCCTCACAGCGGCGACAGTTTTTGCCGCGTAAACTTTTAGACCTTCTTTTTTAAAAGTCCTGTAGGTACCTCAATTATTTTCGACTTTTTACACCCGCGTTATTCGGACTTCGTATTTGATTCACCTTATTTTACCGTGTAGGTGTTTAATAGCTGTAATTTCGTCCCTGACAATGTTGTACGTCGAATAACGTGTGAGTAACAGATGTTTGTACTTAGATGTGGAAAAAGATTTAGGTTTTTATTTTGAATTCTGCAGTTTAAAAACTATACAGATAATTATATATATCTTCTTCTCTTTATTATTTCATCAGCTATTTTTAATGCATCATGGTGAGTTACAGTAAATATTTTTAATTATCAAAGTATAAGATAGTATGAATTGCACTATGCACAAACTAAATGGAGTCTTTAATAAGCTTGTACTTGTAACTCTTTCCCTCTGTCATCATCCTTATCAATTTTGCAAGCTTTCTACAATCCTATTAGAAATACTAATTACGAGTAAGTTTAATTGTGCGGAGTAAATAGTCGAAATCAGTTAATGTTATGTTCCATTCACTAGAGTTAGTAATTCATAACCTACTTTCATTCATTTGCGCTGCTTTACATGCTACAGTTCTTGATGCAATATTTTAAGGAAATTATGCACACATGAACTGTTTATCTATAATATATTATCTCGGAGGAGGTAAATTAAGAGTAAAGGATGCAGACATTCTTTTGAATTATAGAAACAAACAACATAAAGGAATAAAAGGAGATATTAAAGATACAGAATAAAAACACCCTGGTGAATTTGATCTTATCCAAGACAATAGATAAAATCCAACAACGAAAACACTATCTTTACCTATCAAACGATCTACCAATTACACTGAAACTCCCAACGAGCATCACATCAAAATCGTGGACGCATTATTCAAAACAAAAGATAATCTCATTAGATAAATTAATTCAGTTGAATTAAAATCTAACAATCCGCATAGGTGGAGAGTTACAAAGCTTTAATTGAACAGGGTTCGGGCCTCGTGAGTAAGATAATCAGTTTAGCCGTTAATGATTTCAATTTAGAAGGGCCAAGATGCAAATTTATTTTGTAATGCGGAGTGGGACGGTATGCCACGACAGTAACAGGGCTGTGACAGGACGAAAAGGACTCGTTTTTTTTGAGAAGAATGTGAATTCAAGGCCAAAAGATATGTTTTACATAAATAGATAGAAAAAGTAGTAAGAATTAAAGGAAAGAAGATAATACTGCTTTAATGGCATTTGATGATGCTAATGATAATGAAACTTGGTCGAAAAAGATTTGAATTCGGAGTAGCGGTCCTAAAGATCGTAATCTACCCACGAAAGTAATCAACATACGAAACAAAATAGCTGCTCCTTTCGCTTTTACACCTGCAATATGTTATTTCCTGCCAACCCCTCCAGTTAAGAACTGTGTGAGGTGTGGGCCTAACTAAAGTTCAAAGTGTTATGATTTGAACTCGCGACCTCAATCGTCAATCAACGCCTTTAGCTGTCAGGGTATAGCCGCTCCTAAATTTGCACATTTATATATGAAATTAATTCCACTGTGTCCAAATGTAAATGTTCTAGACTTGCGATTGTGTGATCGAAAAAAGAAGGTATTGAAATCACGAGCAGCCCTACCCAAGATGCTCCGATCCCTAATGAATTGACTAAACATTTGGCCCAAACTTAAGCAGTAATGACATAACTTTATTGCGATGCTTGTATTTTTGTCGTGTCTGTCCTATTTCTAAGTAATACTGCAGTGTTGAAGTATGTCCGTCTTGGGCATTTTTACGGGCTAACTATTCAACTGAAGCCTGTGAAACTTTAAGATCAATTATTTTATCATCCTTGTCATAAACTTGTGTCAATTCAATTAATATCTCAATGACATTCTTAAAACGATTTAATTTACGCAAAGACGCATGCAAAAGCTCGCCAGTATTTCTGCACTAGCTTTGTAAATCCGTCCAAAGGTATGCTTATGATAATTTAAAAGAGTCATGAAATTTAGCTTTAGTCACGGGGAGGCTAAATCAAATAAAGTCTGCTAATCTTCAGTATGAAATGAAGACAATTTTTTCCGGATTTCGATGTAATTTTGCATGTTAAGACTAGGTTATCAGGAAAGAGAGTTTATTATTCAATAAAATTTGAGATCAAACAGTATATTCGATTTTACGCATTGCAGTAAGCTAAGAGCTGTGGTTCGATGATGGTGTATGTGACAGATTTTTTCTTGAATCTAAAGTAGTACCTATGATGAAGAGATCAATTCTTAAAAAAAAATTAAGCTCTATCACGAAATACCTTTACTCAACTGATTCACACTAACACTAAAACCCACGTCTGAATAGACGAACAAATCGGCGCTGTCACCAAAAAAACTCCCGAAAAATAACGACAATTCTCAACAAAAACAACAGTTACGCCAAATGCTGTGAATCCAGCCGAAAATAAGTTTACGTTTGCGCATCGCCGACTGTATAAAGAGGAGACACAAAGGGGCGACGCGGGGACAGGCAGGACAGAGGGGAGAGGGCCGGGACCAGTTAAACAAAGACTCCGGAGCATGTCCACGAATAAGACTGTATATCAATCTCATGTCAGCAGACCTGCCCAAAACGACTGGCGAAAAAAAACGCGCGCCGCCCGCGCAAAAAATACGAAACGCCGTAAAAAAAAATTCGACAATGAACCCCTTTAAATTGTTGTGAGAACTGCCAATTAAAAATTGATAGATACAAAACCGTTTTCGGTGGTTGGTATATTTGGGAAAATTTTGGGTGTATCTAGACATACATATGTACCGGAAAATGTGGCTTTGCAGCAAATTGTTTGATTACCGAAAATAAATTAAATTATTTGACAAGTTAAAGTGCCCAGCGCAATTACGATAGTTTGGTATAGTATTGTGTCATAGACAAGATGACAGACAGGCATTTGTTCATCTATTTAGAGGTGCATTGTTACGAATACTTTGTCTGTTTTTTGACGTTTGTAATAAACGTATACAAAGTAAAAACGGTTTTGTCTAGGATTCACTTTAATTTCTATAAAGTTCCGTGCACAATTTCGCCCTTAACACAAAATCAGTTCCTCAAAATAAAACACACTCTTGTTAGACAATATCAACATTTATTCCACATCATTACGAATTACCTTCCAGCCTACGCCAAAACAACTAAAGAATACTTTTGTATGTAAATCCTGTATCAAACATAACAACGGACAATTAGCAATAAAAACGTTTGGAAAACAAACCAAAAAGTTTTGTGAGGGACATTACAATAGTCGGCAAAGAACATGCCAGACATCTCGGTATTAATTTAGTTCATATAATTAGTATAGACGTGATGAAAATAGATCTGGACTAGATATTGGGACTGGTAGATGTTATTGTTGGTACTTTAGAGAAGGAGGAGTTTTACAAGACTTTTTGTGAAAGTTATGTAGTATAATCCGAATAGGATAACGAACGATTTTGCTTTCGTGAATGTTGCTAGTGAAGGTGCGTTTGAGCTTTTTATTACTGTTCCAAATATTTAAGGGGATGATTATATTAGTGAATATTAGAATTAAAAACAATATCCGATTTGATATAAGATGATCCGATTTGTGTATTGTGTTTTTCTGTCCTTTGATTTTTTCATTGATTGCTTTTTAGATGTTAGTTTACTAGAATCACTTTTGGCTATAAATAATCCGTATTTGTTTCACAAAGCCAACAAAATCTCAACAGCAACAACGTTTGAAGTTCCAAAACGAATTACACCAACAATAAAATGCAGTATGAAGTGTAACCCATTAATAGTTATGACGGTCATCGAACGTTGCCTATGAACATCACGGTATCAGCCAGCTGCTTATCCGCTTACGAGTCGCGAAACGATAAGCAGTATCTGAAGTTCTGTACTATAATATTGACTGGTTATAATTCTATCGCCCACGAGAATACTAACCTTCCCGAATGGCTTGGATGTTTGAAGGTTGAAATTCAGAGTCATATCGGAATAAAGTTTTTTCTAATTTGTCTTTTATTTTTTCGTGTTAATCATATATTTGGTCTATCTGTGAGTTTTCTATTGTTTTTGGTTTCATGGCAATAACCTAGAAACCTTTGTCTTGTTATATAACTAGACTGTCTACTTTCATCGAAATAATATACCATTACTTTAAATACTTCTGCGCAAAAAGGCGCAATTAACAGATGTGAACCAGATATGCTTTTAAATAATTAATATTTTGCATTTGCATATAAATTGCTTGAGCTTCATAAGTCGCGTCTAGTCACGAAATTAGGAAGCCGTTTTGACGATCGACAAAAAGCATCAGTATATAATTATTACAGGAGAAAAAAAGGACATGTTGTTATAATATTATTAAGAGAAAGATTAATTTGATGGAAGTGAATTTTGTTGTGGAATTAATTTAGTTTTAATTATGCAGTAGAGCTTGAACAAGCAATTTGTTGTAATAAGTTGTTTGATTAAATAATTTGTAATATTAATTTGAATAAACCTGTTGTTGAGAATGCAAAAGAATACTGTTATTGATGATAGCATCGAAAACAATCTCATCCTTTATATCTTTACGTTCTTAGTATTATATACAGGATGAAATTGAATACATGCGACAAATCGAAATGGGAGATTGTTGACTGTTCCCTACATTTTGACGAGTTATGCGAACATAAATGTAGGAAACAGCTGATTTTTTTTCGCGATTTCAGGTTTGGTCCCATAGTAAAAGTTGTTCATAATGATGAGTAGAATCACCCATTTCGATTTGTCGCATGTTTTCAATTTCATCCTGTATTAGTTACCACATAACAAAGTTAAAAGAATTTCTCAACTATTAAATACACCATTTCCCACAACATATTTCCTAACATTATATCTAACATTGAACATAAATAGTTTCCCAGTATAAACGACAATACGAGTTGGAAAGTAAAATGATACCGATGCATAAATATTTACGAGCTCTATAAACAGACGCGCGTTCAATTTCGCTGGGTTGCCCACAATCTGGGGAAATTGAGATGGTTGAGGTCGACTTTGAGGTACCATGTGTGTGCATCTATGGTTTATTTTATTTTAGAATATTATAGTCTACCGACCTTACTGGCGTCTGCAACTTTATACATTACAAAACGCAACATCTTTTTCTATTTTTGTCTGTGCGCTTTTAACTTAGAGCCATTAATCTGATTTACTTAATTTTACTTTTATATTATTTAGAGAAGGTATAATTATAGGATTCTTTATTCATTAAACATTCTCCTACTAGACTAGAGTAGTTTTGGCAAGAACTGCATATTGCAGTCTAAGCGAACGTAGCCGTATGAACAGCTAGCCTCTAGTCTAAATCTTTGTCTTAATTCTAAAATATTCAGAATATATGTATATGTGTAAAATGCCTTCACTCATCCTGACATCTAATTCACCAGGTCAACAACCACTGCGGTACAGCATCGTCTCCGGAGATCCTGACCATCGGTTTACCGTCGAACCTCTCACTGGCGCCATCAGAACTGCTGGACAGCTTGACCGGGAGACCAGCTCTTCGTATCTGTTGAATGTTAGAGCTGCTACTGGAAATCCTTCAAGTTTTGATCAGACACAGGTAAGACTTATCAATAAGGTCATGAATAAAACAAATATAAATAATACCAGGTGCACTTTTTTTTGATCTGTTACCATTTTGTGAGATACTTCATCATCATCAAGCTTTTTCCAAACTATCTTGGGGTCGGGTTCCAATCTAAGCAAAATACCAGTATTTTACACGGTCCCTGTCTGATATATCAGACAATTTGTGCAAACCTACCTTACCACTTTCTTTTTGAAAATTTGACCACCTACCAAGAAGCTTTCTTTCCAAAGTACCTAAATACTACCTAAAGTGCTAACTTTACTCTTACTTCTATCACCAGGTCCAAATAACCCTTGAAGATGTAAACGACAATGCTCCAGAATTTGGTACATCATCAGTCAGGGTATCAGTGGCAGAGTCAGCAGCCATAGGTTCTGTGGTCTACGCAGCAAAAGCTACTGATGAAGATGATGCCAAGAATGGGCAGATCAGCTACCATCTGGTCTCATCTACAGGACCTTCCAATACCTTCGCTGTGAACTCTCAACATGGATTGGTGACTCTCTTGAGGTTAGTGACAAATAATAATGATATTTGCACGTAATTATTTAAGTAAATAAGATATATTTTAGAGTCAAAGACTGCAGGATTGGTGCTGTTACTGAGCGATTGACTGCTTCACTAGGAGTCACAAGTTTAATTCCCACAAGGACCAATATTATTTTGCTATTGGCCTACAGAAAGTTATTCCAGCTTTTGCTTTGTGTATAAAAGGTTTTTGCTGGTAAACGTGTCCACAATAATAATACGTTGTGTACCAACGCTTTATACATAATAATATTTGAAGCCATTGTTCCTGCTATAATAAATTACAACCACTTTCTCTTCTTCCATAGGTCCCTAGATTACGAGAACCTCGTCCGCCATACCCTCATCATCTCTGCAAGAGACAATGGTATCCCATCCCTCAGTGCCAACCTGACCTTAGTGGTAGATGTCCAGGATGTGAACGACAATCCACCGGTGTTTGAACATGAATCATACAGCGCTAATGTGCTGGAATCTGAAGCTGTCAACACTAAGGTAAAATTCAGTAAAAATAATCTTATTGAGAAACAAAATATTAGCAGTCTAGCAGTAAACTATAGAGAAATAAGATACATTGAATACGTATTTTTGATTGTAATAATATGGTCATGTCATAAAAGAATTCAACAAGGAAGTTGATGACTTTATTATCATTTTTTAAAAACAATATCAAGATCATATTGACGTTTAAAAGGGGGTCGGTTTAGGTATTTTAGTAATCACTATATCAAAAGATTATGTGTGATTATTATATGTAATAAGTTTTAGATAATAAGTTTTTTTTTCAAGTTTGCTGCACTATTGCATTGGGTCATACCTGTAATAATAGTTGTAAGTGAGGATATAAATAAATAAATAAATAAATAAATGTGCAAGAATGAACAAAATCATAAAGTATGAGGAAAAAACACCAGATTTAGTTATTTTAAATAACTATGGATTTGATCCAAAAGATCAAAAAATCTAGAATCATTTATTTTTTTACTTAAATTAAAGTCTTTACTCATTCAAAATGTTATGAAATAATGCTATTGGTACTTAGATCAGAATGTAACAGTGTTGGATCAATAAATATACGTTACAATACGTACATAAATACGGATAAATCTATTCGGATCTTCGGATCTTTATTTATTGGGTATCGTTTAACTGAATGATAATAATCAAAAGGTATCGGGTTCACGAGACCACAACTAAAAATAAAGTATATCATTTTTTAAAGTGAATTAAAAGTTGGGCATACTTGAATGTAAAAGACAGGGAATTTTATTTGGAGTTTTAGTTAAAATTGCTTCGTTTTGTTTATTGATAAAAACAATGATTAATAATAATGTCAATTAGTCATCCGTTCAAAAACGGATTAATTTAATACCACCTACTGTATGCACAAATTTTGTTTGAGAGTCAAATTCATGCTTGAGATTTAATTGGTGATAATTTAACTTAATAATTGGCTTTCAGAAATTGTCTATTGAAAACTCAGGAAGGTATACTCGCTAGTGTTTAATAATACCTTTGAGTATATGAAATGTACGAATTCAGGCCTCACGTTGTGAAATTGCGACTTTTGCTCGCTTATCTAATTAATTTGTAAGGTTGTTTTGTAAGTTGTGGGGGCAGATAACTTTAATAGGTTCTGTAATTAATTTGACATTTTATCTGCAATGAGTAATACGTTGTAATCAATGCTAAGATTTAAAGTACTGAGCAATATCCTGGTTTTGGTGCCACAGTTTATTTTTAGTATGAATTTTGTTAAATTTCATTATTTTGTTGTCAATTATTTTATGTTAGACTTTTGTCTGTTATGTCTTTATTAATGGCTTATATAAAGAAATCGAGTGAACTTAATACTTGTATGTTATTTACTTGCCCAATATAATCATAAACTATCTTCCAACAGATCCTAGAAATCCAAGCAATAGACAAGGACACGGGGAACAACGCACGTATCACATACAAAATAGCTGCAGACGCCAATTCAACTGAAGAGTACTTCAAAGTTCAACCAAGTACAGGTTGGGTCTACCTCGCAAAACAACTCGATAGAGAAACAACAGCAAAACACAAAATGGTCATAATAGCGGTCGACAACGGTATACCACCGCTCTCTGCAACCGCTAACTTAGTCGTCAATGTAATAGACGCAAATGATAATGACCCAGTGTTCAGTAAAGCGGCGTATGAGTTCCAAGTTGAAGAGAATCAGAAAGCTGGTGCGTTTGTAGGGGAGATTGCGGCGACTGATGCCGATTTGGGGGAAAATGCTGTAGTAAAATATAGCCTGTTTCCTTCAAATACAAGTTTTATTGTTAATCCTGTTACTGGTGAGTTTTTATTGCTTATAATTTAAATTATAGTGCATTTTGGTTTTTGTATTATTTTTATATTGAACGCAGCAAAGCAGGTTTGAAAACATTAATAACCAAGTACGAAGTCGTTAAAAAAGACGTTTAGGTTTAAAAATGTAACTCCCGTATAAGACAAACAAACTTGAATATTATAGGTAATGAAAATTCCCAGAGAATCTAAGTATCTCATTTCTTACAAACCTTAAATCTTGCATTTATGTCCATACTAATATTACAAATACGAAAGTAACTCTGTCTGTATGTTACCTTTTGACGCCTAGACCACTGAACGTATTTTCAAGGAGAAAGATGTCACCCTGGCGAAGGACATAAGCTACTTTTTGTCCCGGTAGCACTTTTCCATGGGATAATTTCCGACATCCACCCGGGCGAAGCGACGGACAAAAGCTAATTTCCTATAAAACCCCTTTGCACTTTGAACCAAACAGATTTATTCTACAACGTTTTTGCATTTAATGTCCCAGCTATAACTCAAACTGAGAATAAAAATCAAAATCTCATTTTTGATTAATAACTAACATTACTTCGTCTACCATTCAATGCTCATCGTCTCTGACGTCTAGCCGTTATTTATCATTATAATCCTCCAAAAGCTACCGTCGAATGTTGACCCGGCAACAATGACTACTGACAGAGCCAAGGTCGAAAGATTTCTCAAGTAGAGACCACGCCAATTTGTCATGAGATGAGCTTGGCTTATAATGCTTGAATGCACCTGTTAAAAAGAATAGTGGCTAAGATTTTTCTTCCGAGTTTGACGAAATTATCGATATGGAGAAAGTATTGATATTATTGGAACTTTGAGTGCATGAAGTTCAGGCTAGATCTTGAAATATCAAAATAAGGAGACTATATTACGAGAGCAAACACTGGCGCTACATGGATCATTACATGGTGTACAGAACTAACTAAGAACAATGATATTTTACCGTAATACCAAATACTCGTTCGTATTTGATCAGGCAAGCAACTCCCAGTCGGCCACTTGCCCTTTGTTTAGCTTGCCGGCACTTTTGAAAGCTAAAACCCAAAGTATGTAAGTCCCTTGAAACTCATTGATAGAGCAAACACGTTGGATAAATACAGCCATTTTAATACCTGCACAATTTGAACTTATGGGGAGCAGATCCGATGGCTTTATTTGTTTTCGACCTTCCCATGGACCGCTTTCTATGCCTCTATGTAATTATGGAATTATTTCGAGTGTCTGCCTGATGGGTTTGTTGGATAATATTTATAATGAAGGAGTTTAAAATGAGAGTTGTTGAATAACTGATAGTTGGTATACTACTCACGTTGTCAGGGTCAAACCTAGAAATGTGGATTATCTCAGGTTTAATGAGCCAACAGCCGTTTACTCCGGAGGCACGATCGTGATCTTTGCTCTGGACACTTTTGCATGAGACTTCGAGTAGCGCAGACGCACTGAAGCTACCACTTAGAACTCCACCCACCCAAAAAGGAAAAACAAGTATGAGGAGTAGCAAAAACTATTCCATGTTTAGCCTTGTTTACACCGACTAAATTTAATAAGATATGCAAATAAGAATCCTCAGCCGATCTTATCCAAAACGATGTTTATCGTCGAAATCGTGCGAGTATTAAGCATGGCATAAAAAGGGTAGCTGGCAGTTCGTTATTCTCAATAACTGACTGATGAATGGTGGAGCTTTTCGTCTCAATTCGGCTTATCGGCGATCACACCCGAACACTCCCGAGCTAGTTAGCAAGGAGCGAGTGAGGGCTAAATTCGTAAATCATTTGCGACGGCTGTATGTGGCCCTATTTGAAGATTGCGGTCTTCAACAGGTGCACCCACAATGTTTCCAGTGGCAAAAACTCTGCCTTTTATGACCATTGATAGCCGTCGGTTCGTTTGTGATCTTTGGGCATTGGCATTGATAGAACTGGTTGGTAGATTTGGACAGTAATTGATTTGAACTGATTGTGTAAATATTTTAGAGAGTAAAAACACACAAGATCATACAAGTAACTTGAACTAGTCAAGTAGGCTATCTAAGCTAATAATGTATTTATACTAATAATAAAGGTGAAGAGTTTGGTTGCTATGTGCTAATCTCTTTAACCATGTCGGATTTGAAAAAATATTTTTGCATTTGATTGATTGATGATTCATTCTCATGAATCGGGCTATGAAATGCAAAAATATTTTTGCTATGACCTTTAGGAAACGAGAAAAATTAAAAAAGCCAAAAAGAACGTTAGGCGACGTAACAGTGCGGGCAGGCGATGTGATGCGACGCGGTGGGACGGGGGATCAAGAAACACGCGAACAGAGTCGTGGGCAGAAGCTAGTCTACTTATATGTTAAAGCCAGTTCATAGCCATCAATATTGAGACAAAGTATAATTTTATTGCTCCGAGTAAAGGTGCCTATAGATTTACATGTGCAGTATTGTTGTCATTTCATACGCCACACATGAAAGCCGGGCACCATTAGTAATGCTTTGCTCGATGTATCCGCTGACTCATAAAGTAATACTAATAACTCTTCTGTGACATCCGACAGAAGTTCACGGCGACTGAAGGTTTGTAAGGATACAAAAATGCTTAAACATAATTAATTATGGGTGGACTTGGATTGATTTGATCAGTGTTTTTGGATCGCTGGATTTAAAAAGCCAAAAACAAAAGCTTATTATGGTTATTTTTGGTACTTATTTCGATGTAATGGGCTTCAATTACAGAGGATAGCAGTGAGCAATTGAAATTCTAACAAAACTGGACATAATAATCTAGTTAGCACAATGAGTGCATTTGCAATGCAACCTTCGCCATATACTAGCCAAACCGGAATTAGAGAGGCAGACTTTCGGAATTTCCTTTGAATCTTTGATAATCAATCAACGCGTTGACAGCAAATTTTTATTTAAAAGGTCACGCCACCCGCCGGCCACGATCCCACAACGGGAGGCAACACACAATGAATTTATGCGCGTCAATTGCGAGTTATAAACGTCGTCGCTCGCGCTTGCGCCATGACCCGCCATTAACTATTATTAAAATATTGCTATGTAGGAGCCTTGCTATTCTCTCCCATGTTTTATTACAAGCCCCACCAGTACTAGATACTGTCGTCGGCTATTTAAAGCTCATATGTTACAAATGTACGTGTAGGACGGACTGGCCTCTACAACTCGTTTTGTTGACGTACATCTTTTATTTTCATATGTTCTCAAATGAATTATAGGTGTAAAATCTTGCTGGAATCTTACTGTGGACAGAGTGCTATAAATTGCTGCAATAACAAACAGGGTTGGAACAAAAAAGGTAATTGTGATCGAAGATGACGCGATTGTAAATGATTTGGCCTTTTGTCTTAACAAAGTCACACGGAATATTTTGGAAACGCAAAGTTGGGCCGTAAAATTGTCTCTTTATGGTGTAACAAATCTATAAAGATGTGAGTTTAAGTGTGGAAAAGGTATTCGTTTCGAATCGTACGCAATTTACTGCTATGTCAATAAACAACATATATATCACTACCAAAACTTATGATAATCATCAGTATTTTCGCAAAACCATCACAAACCCTGCAGATCCTTATTTTATAGCCACTGAAGTACGACTGTCTAATACAAACGTCTAACGTCGTATGTTACCCCTAAGAATACAAATCAAAATCTTCATTTGATAAATTAAACTCAACGATTTAAAGCTACCAGTATTTATGACTCTGCCATCATGATCTCTGCCCTCCCGGACTGAAGAGCTTGAAGATACCTTACACCGCAACAATAATCTTCGTACAAAAACCGAAATCAGCAATCATGAAGAAAATTTTATCATTTAGCACAAACACCGAAGTCAAGAGTGTCCAATATTTGCGGTTGAAATAACTATGGATACTTTTTTCTACAGCTCGCTTCCCATCGCTCATTACAGCGGTTTCTGGCACATCTTATTATCCTCCTATAAATCCAACTTTTTTATGAATGGAAACTTTAATTGTGTCTACTTTAGGTTCATTGTTGTTTGCATCTGATTCACACCGCGATGTTCATTTCGCTACCCTGTTTCTGTCATCACAATTTTTAGGCTCTCAATATGGAGTTTCGGATAATCATAGTATTCCGTCCTGAGGCGATCTCTTATATGTAGGTACCCCTAATTTTAGGTTGCACACTTAAAAGTAATCGATTTGAAATTGACAAAATTCTTCGATCATGTGTTATAAAGGAAATTTGTTAAGGACGTGTGCACGGTTCATTATAGGTTCAGAAATTGAAAGTACATTTTTATATGTATTAAAATTTAATTGCCTTTTCTCCTGATAAGTTTTCGATAAATAATCCTGTTTCAAGGATAAATACCGTTTGACGTTTAATTTAACGACTTCGTCTCTATTTATTTTACGAGTCTATTTATTACTTGCTATCGGATTGAGTAATTTATTATAGCTTTTTATATTTTGTGCGTACAGCTCCAGCTGTTTTTTCATTTAAATTCATAACGTGCTTAAGCAATTCGTGATTTTTATGTTTATTTGTTTTGTTACAGGAATGATCACAACCAAAGAAATATTAGATAGAGAATTCAAGTCTTCATTCTCTTTATTTGCTGAAGCCAAGGACCAAGGAACGCTGCCTAGATCGAGTAGAGTCCCTATTTCTATTAAAATTACCGATGTGAATGACAACCCACCGGAGATCATTGACCCTAGGGAAGATGTCGTCAGTGTTAGGGAAGAACAGCAGCCTGGTGCTGAAGTAGCAAGAGTGAAGGCTATAGATAGAGATAATGGAGTCAATTCTACTATCAAATATTCTATCCTGAGTGAAAGAGACATGGATGGAGTTGGTGTTTTTGTTATTGATGCTAACACTGGAGTTATTAAAACGAGCACAGGTAATTTAAATCATTCATTTTATAATTTCTATGATCAGCTAAATTAACGAATTTGCATAATAGTAGTACGTTTGAATTTAAAATATAATTGTATGTTATTTTTCTAGTGTTGGACCATGAGGAGAGATCTATTTATCGACTGACCGTGGCAGCGACTGATGGAGGCACACCGCCAAAGCAGACCGTGAGGCAGCTCAAAGTTGAAGTTTTGGATTTGAATGACAATAGACCGACTTTTACCAGCTCCAGTTTATCTTTCAAAGTAAGTATACCGAAAATAAGTTTAAAAAAGTCTCGGTTAAAACAAAAGACTAGTGTATTTTCATCCATTTTACTTAATACTAATAATATAATATTATTCTTTTCAGGTAAAGGAAGATGCCAAAATTGGTCACGTTGTTGGAACTGTAGCCTGTTGTGACAGCGACATCACTGAAAACTTAGTAAACGATGACGATGAGAAACAGATTTCATACCTACTCATGCCTCTCACTACTGACCATTCTCCGGGTACCTTTGAAATTGACCGTCGAACCGGCTCGCTAGTTGTAGCCAGACAATTGGACAGAGAAATTCAAGATGAATATCGACTAGAAGTGAGAGCTTTGGATACGTCAGCAACGAATAACCCTCAAAGTAGTGCTGTGACTGTACGAATAGAAATCGTAGACGTCAATGACAATTTCCCACAATGGCCTCAAGATCCAATAAACATCGAAATATCAGAACTTACTGCAATAGGTATGATTGTCTACAACTTCACTGCTAAAGATGCTGATGCGGGGCCAAATGGAGAATTAAATTTTCGGGTTGTATCATCATTGCCGGTTACTAAAAACGTTTTCAACTTGGATCCACTGACTGGTTCTCTAACACTTACTTCTGCATTGGATTATGAGAAGTTGAAGGAATATTGGCTTATCATTGAAGCGACTGACTTGGCTATAAATGTTTCTGAAAGAATGGCAACTTCGGCTACCGTACACATTTCAGTTACTGACGCAAATGATAATACACCCACTTTTGTATCTGCCAATAAAGCTACCGTCTCACTGAATACACTATCCGGTACTTTCTACCAAGCGTTGGCAATAGATGCTGATTCTAGTGAAAACGGGAAAATATCTTACTACATATCAGGTGGAAATGAACAAGGGTACTTTTCCATGGAATATGACGTTGGAAAACTGACGTTATCAAAAAAATATTCTCAAGACATATCCAGGGTTAGGCCGGGACATTATAAGTTGAATCTGACTGCTTCAGACCATGGCATGCCCTTTCCCAGACAGAGTCACATGACTCTACAGTTAACATTGCAAGAGTCAACGAATATACCACCAAGATTTACAGATTCTTTCTACAGAGCTAACATTACAGAAGATATTCGACCAGGCAGTTTTGTAACAAGACTGTCTGCTAAATCTTCAAGAGGAAGTGCAAGTAAGTAATTTATTTCTGTCACGTTTAATTTATGTAGTTTTCTATTGTTTAGGCTATTGAGCTTGTGATGTTTTTAAATTTGAACTTGACACTAATATGTCTTTTATTTTTCAGGTAATCTAACTTACATGATCCCATCTGGAGTGGCAGATGACAAGTTTGCAATAGACGAAAGGCTCGGAACCATCACTGTCAGAACCAGAATTGATAGGGAGGAGAGAGACCAGTTCATTTTCCCCGTCTACGTTACAGACTCGAGCACTTTCCAATCTACAACCAATTTTGACGTTGCTACGGTTACTATAAGCGTTATGGACGTGAATGACAACCCACCTAGTTTCAAAACAGGATCTTGTTATCCATTGGTAGTTCC
The DNA here is from genome assembly GCA_963669345.1 of Gortyna flavago. Lineage (NCBI taxonomy): Eukaryota > Metazoa > Arthropoda > Insecta > Lepidoptera > Noctuidae > Gortyna > Gortyna flavago. Next base: position 18,279,596 of record OY770129.1, read on the forward strand.
AGAAAATAACGAACCTGAAGTTATACACACTGTGGCAGCAACTGACAAGGATATTGGAGCTAATGGAGTCATAACTTACAGCATTACATCAGGCAATAATGGGAATAAGTTTTCAATAGATTCTACTACTGGAAGACTAACTGCAAGGACTCTAGATCGCGAAACACAGTCTAAATATCACTTGACGATTACAGCCTTTGATCACGGATCCCCTGTGGCGTTGCAAGGATCTTGCAATATTACGGTCATAGTTGAAGACCAAAATGATAATGATCCAGTCTTTGATACTGGTCATTATTCGGCAGCGATACCAGAAGACTCAATGATTGATACATCAGTGATAAAAGTAAGGGCTACTGATGCAGATTTGGGCTTCAACAAACGTATTGTGTACTCATTGGCTAATGAAAGCCAGGGGCTATTCAGAATTGATAACAAGACTGGCATAATTTTTACTACCGGGTAAGTTTTTGGTCTAACATTATTTTTGAAACAAAGCTATTTATATTTTTTCTTTTTTAGTTACATAACTGACTCATACTTTTCTATTACAGAACCTTTGATAGGGAGAAAACCAGCGTCTATCACTTTGAAGCTGTGGCAACGGATGAGGGACGATACATTACACGTTCTCAAAGAGTCTCAGTAGAAGTTACAATCAATGATGTCAACGACAACAAGCCCATCTTCACAAAGTACCCTTTCAAAGAACAAGTGGCCACACTGACACCACCAGGACAAAGTTTACTTCGAGTCGCAGCAATGGACAATGACATAGGAATAAACGCCGAAATACTTTATGAACTCCTAGATACTTCAAATCACAAGTTTCGTATCAACCCTACAACTGGTGTTCTAACTGCAACACAAAGTTTAGCAAGCGAAAACGGCAAATTGATCCACCTAAAAGTGATCGCCAAAGATAAAGGAAACCCACCCCAGAGCTCCATAGGACTTATAGAAATACGTGTCGGCGATTTCTCAGATCAAACACCTACATTAAATTTCCAAAATGCTACATACAATGTAACTATTGAAGAAAACATGGCGTATGGAAAGGACGTGCTCCAAGTAACCGCAGTTAGGAGCGACGGGCGGCGTCAGAGAATAATTTATGAAATCGGCAACGGCAACGATCAGTACGCCTTTGAAATAGACTCTAACTCAGGCGTTATAAGGGTGAATAACTCAGTGAATCTGGATTATGAGTCGTATCCAGGCCCGCGGAGGCAGCTTGTTGTAGTCGCGCGCACAGAAGGCTCGCCCGTCCTATACGGCTACTGCGACGTTATAATAAATCTGATCGATCAGAACGACCACGCTCCCAGGTTTACGCAACAACAGTACATCGCGAATGTCCTTGAAGGGAACACTAAGGGCGAATTTGTTGTGCAACTCGCAGCTAAGGATGGGGATCGCGGTGTGAATGCAAGGATACTATACCACATTGTCGACGGAAATCATGATAATGCATTCATTATAGAACCGGCATTCTCGGGGTCGGTGAAAACAAATATAGTCCTTGATCGTGAGATAAGGGAGACGTACAAACTGACAGTAATAGCCACTGATGAGGGCGACCCACAGATGACTGGTACGGCGACGCTCAGGATCAATGTTGTGGACGTGAACGACAATCAGCCAACATTCCCACCACCGAACGTCATCTCAGTATCGGAAGGTACGTCTTTACTCGTTTACTCCGCGTTCGCATTCGGGTTTTAAATTGCCGTTGGTCGGCCTATCGACTTTTCGAAATAAATTGGTAGAACAAAAAGCTTACCACAGAGAGGGAGGCATTTTACATAATTTGTATTCTCGACTTGGTAACATTGCGACTTTTCGATTCCAACTCCGAGATTAAATAAAAGGGGCTCCTTTAGGATCAATATTTATTGGATGGTATTACATTTTTTCCGAGTGCATGTTTTAGCGGTTCACCAACGGTCCGCGGCGTTCGCGTTGCTTTTTATTCGTTTTTTATATCATTGTAAGTCGACAGAGGTTTTGTTTTAGAGAATTTTTATTTTGGCGGATCGTTAAAGCGGCAGTCAAACGAGACCCGTCACTATATTTTGTTTTTGTTTTAAGGAACGGAAGTTGGGACAGTACTCACATCTGTTACTGCGAATGACGTTGATACATATCCGGCACTGAAGTACTCGATAATACAAGGGGACAACAGTTTTTCTATAGACAGATATAGTGGAAAGATTGTGTTGAATCGACCCCTTGACTTCGAAGCGAAGAAGACGTATGAAGTAAATATTACGGCGTCGGATAGCGAACATGTTGCCAAGACAACGCTGACGATAAAAGTTACTGATGTAAACGACAATTCGCCTGTTTTTGATGATATATCGTACAACAGAATATTACCTGGTAAGTGGCATTTCATAAACACATAAAAACACTTTATTATTAACAACATAATCTAGAAATTATAGGTAAGATTTCTAGATTATTTTGTTATTGAATGATAAAAAATTAAGTAGTACAAAAAAATACACAATTCGTACACGATGACATTAGTATGTAACCATGACTAATTCAATCTTTTCTCAATTTCAGAAGGAACAGACACTCTAGAAATTGGCTCAGTCAGCGCCAAGGACCGCGATGATGGCGACAATGGCAAGATCACCTACTCAATAATTCGCCCAACTAAAGGGTATTACATAGATGCAGTTTCTGGGGGCATTTTCGTGAACTACAGTGCTCTACCACCCAATCAAAGAGATACGCAACTGGCTGTCGTAGCTACAGATCATGGAAAACCTAACAGAAGTGCTGTTGCATCAGTCAGGATCAGCACAGGTGCCTCTTCGGAGATCAAGCCTTTTATTGGACAGGACACTTACAGGTAAATATTAATACGAAACAGTATTTTCGGAAAGCGATGGTAACTTAACACATTGAAGGACACTGAACGAGACACAATAGAAGTTTTAATGTTATTACGTCGAGGGGCGTTAAGTGTCCCGCAAAGTATTAAAATAACCTTTAAAACTGATAGATACCACAGATAAATTTTGTAGCGAGTGATTTTAAATTATTTCCGATTTATTTCTAAATGCTGTGTCTGTGTCATGCAAGAGAAAAACTGGAACGTCTTTTATCAAACCATAATAATAATTTGCTCTCATTTTCAATTCCAGGATCACCGTAAACGAAGACACCGAAAAAGGATCAACTCTACTGCAGATTGGCGGTATCAACGATGTTCTCAAAAAATATAACCTAGACATTCATATCACATCTGGTAACGAAGGCAACACCTTTGATGTTACTCTAGAAGGAGCTCTAATTCTTCTCAACACACTTGATAGAGAAACACAAGATTCTTACGTCCTTGGCTTAGCTGCTGTTGAACAAGGAAAAATGCTAACTCATAACCAGAATAAAACTTCCATCACAGTATTTGTCACTGTAGCAGATGCCAATGATAACCCACCGGTCTTTGCTATAAATGATTTCGAGTTAACAGTTAGTGAGGATGTTAAAATCGGATACACTCTGACAAAATTAGCTGCAACTGATGCTGATCTCTATGGAACTCCTAACGCTGCTATCATTTATAATATTACCTCTGGAGATGATGAGAAATTGTTCTTCGTACATCCAACGACAGGTCTTCTGACTGTTAATAAAAATCTTGACTATGATATTGGCAATACTGAATACAAACTTGTGATAGTCGCATGCGATCAAGGAGTACCGGCATTATGCAATGCTGTATACATCAGTGTTGGCATACTTGATGAGAACGATAATTCACCGACTTTCCCCGTCAATGAGTACTTTGAAACAATTGGTGAGAACGAAAGAGTTGGAACCTCAATCTTCACAGCTAGAGCCACAGATTTAGATAAAGGAAGATACGGCCAGCTAAATTACTCTATAGTGGCTTCACCTAATAACTACAACAGAAACGATGATTCCTGGAAAATGTTTCTCATTGATTCTTCATCTGGGTTAGTCAACTCCAATGCTGTGTTCGATTATGAGGTCAAAAATAAATATGAGTTTTCGATCAAAGCTTCTGATTTGGGAGGCAAAAGCACAACTGTGAAAGTCAGGATCGATATAGAAAGCAGAGACGAGTTCTACCCTCAGTTTACGCAGAAAACCTACAAGTTTCGTGTACCTAAGTCAGGATCTCTTCCAGCAGGCTATGTGATTGGACAAGCTACAGCGACCGATAGAGATAAAGGTATCGATGGAAGAATAGTTTATCAGCTGTCCACATCACATTCGTATTTCAAAATAAACAGAACCACAGGTGTAATTATTTTGAAGAAGAAAATCGATTCCGTCCATAAACTTTTCGGCTTAGACAAATCTATAAGCCTCGTAGTCACTGCTAGTTCAGGGAGACAAGGCTCTTTGACAAACAAAACTGCCGTCGAAATTGGAATGAATGATCTAGCATTGGCATCGGATGCAACTCAAGTAAATGATGCTGCCGCAGTTGCAAGTGGAGGCTTGTCTGACTGGGCATTAGGATTACTAATTGTTTTTATTTTCATCATTATAATTTTTGCGGCAGCATTCCTATTCTTGCACATGAAGAATAAAAGACACAAAAAAGTCAACAAGCCAGGACTTAGTTCCGAAGGAGTCGGGGCTACCAATAGTTATGTCGATCCAAGTGCTTTTGATACCATCCCGATAAGAAATACTGGTACTGTCAATCCAACTAATCAGTTTGCCCCTCCTAAATATGACGAAATCCCACCATACGGCCCCCATACAGCAAGTTCTAATTCTGGTGCAGCAACTACTTCGGAACTATCAGGGTCCGATCAGTCAGGATCGAGTGGACGGGGCTCTGCAGAGGATGGCGAGGATGGTGAGGACGAGGAAATAAGGATGATAAACGAAGGTCCTTTACAGAGAGAATCTGGCATACACAGACAAGCTAACGGAGTCGACGAAGACAATCTTTCTGATGTATCTGTACATAACACTCAGGAATATTTAGCAAGACTAGGTATAGTTGATACTGGAACTGGTGGCGGTGCATCGACGTCATCTAGGAGATGTTCAGAAAACGTAGTAAATAAGGATACCATGTTACATCACGCACCTATTGATTCGATGCACATGTTTGATGAAGATGGTGCTCATGAAAATGATATTACCAATTTAATATACGCTAAGCTTAATGAAGTTACTGGTAGTGAAAGAGCGAGTAGTGCGGACGAAGCAAGCGCAGCGGTTGATAGAGCAATGGCTCTTGGAGCTTTCTCTAGCGCTCCGGGAGACAGTAACGCCGTGCCCACTGCAGGGCCTTCAATGACTGGTAGTCTTAGTTCCATAGTTCACTCAGAGGAAGAATTAACTGGTAGCTACAATTGGGATTACTTACTTGATTGGGGACCTCAGTACCAGCCCTTAGCACATGTATTTTCTGAAATAGCTAGACTAAAAGACGACGCAGTGTCACTGCAAAGTGGTAACAGTGGCGCTTCAAGTGCGAAGAGTAAAGGAACTTCCATATCAGGAGGAAAAAATGTTCCACCACCATTACTGACGACAGTGGCTCCTAGAAGTTGTCCAGCTCCGTCATTATCGTGTAGACAGCCACAGTTGTTATTGCCGAGGTCTCCAATAAGTCATGACGTTCCTGGCGGGTTCTCTGCAGCAGCCGCAATGTCACCTTCATTTTCACCTTCCTTATCACCATTGGCGACGAGATCACCGTCAATGTCACCACTAGTAGGTCCTGGTTTGCCACCAGCAACCGCCAACAGAAAACCTCCACACTCGACAATGAGAATATGAAAATATTAGTTTCGTAGTATATTCAATACTGTACATAATGGACGACTGTTTTGCCTGTAGTGTAGTTAGTATTATTTATTCGGCCGATCTGATCGGCTTAACTCATTTTGCGCATATTGATATTTAAACGAACTTCACAGATATGCTCAAAGTGATTACTAAGCGCTTATTACCGATTTTTGCGGTAAATGTATATAAAAAAAAAATCGGGTGTATTTTTAAGTGTACATACTTACTTTATACTCATTGTAAAAAATATATAAAGACTGCCATTTTTTTATTTTTAACAAAAAATACAGCTTTACTCTAAGCTATAAGTATTATTTTTAGGGAAAGCAATTTGTAATGATGTGTCAAATTGATTAATAGATCGCGTGATTGTAATCGATTTGGTGAATCAATGTTACTGTAAGCTTTATTACACGGAGATGTATGTAATATTTCATATTGTAAAATTCTGTTGCAACTATAATGTAATATTAGTTTTCAGTGAATTGAACGTTGATGTTTCGTTTCTCTGTGATTTTGATGATGCCTAAAGATTCAGTTCAGTATTTTTGCGACTTTATTGTTATTTATCATGAATCGCCTTATTTATATTTCAGTTTATTCAGTTATATTACATAATTATATTAGTGGATAGTGCTGTACACACAATCAACATTTTTTTTAAATAATATTTAATACTTACAGTGAAAGACCATAATTATTATTTAATAATTATATTTGATTGTTTTTCTATAATTACCAATAAGTTGTTCTAAATAAAAAATCTTAATGTATTTCAAAAATTATTCCAAACATAATTTTTTACGTCATGTAGTATCAAAAATTCTGGACTGATAACTAGTATATTGAATGTAAATACTTATTTTAGCTTACATGTTAATAAATTAGTCGTAGACTCCACCGACTGTATGAATATTGTTTAGGTGGAAATAAAATGCAATTTAAAACAATTTTGTTTATTTTTATTTACTCAAACATTAACCCTGACATACATACATACATACATACATACATACACTCTCGCCTTCTTATATAGGGTATGCAGAAACTACAGAGCGCCGCCTGCTACGATCCTTACATACTTCTTTTGCCTCATTTAGGTACGTTCATACATAAGGCCAAATAAACTGGTATGTGAAGGTGTCATCAAGTACGCAGAAGGGCATCAAAATTCATTCGAGTGATTTTAATAATACTAGAATGATTTTAAATATATTTTGAGCCTACGAATAAGCAATTTGAGCGTATATCGTTCAAATCTGCAAAATTTATGATTCGCTACGTATTATATAGTCATATATAGTCATTTCAAAGTTTGTAGTTACTGGAACGATTGCAATTATATCGATATTTGAGTATCCGAACGTATTCCAAATACAAATCTGTAGTCAGAATTGAATTTAAAAATGGCTATTTATTTATTTCATCACTAGCACATTGTCTTTAACGTGGCCGTTCTTCATCCCACTGTCTTCTGGTGCAATAATACAATGATTTTTGTCAGGCGTACGTTAGTATACTGACAATGTAGGCAAGTATTTTGGGGTTTCAGTAGATGGACCAAAAAAGTCATAGAATGGTACCTAAGGAATGGAAAGAGTTAAGAATGTAAAGGAAGGAATGTAAAGAGGTAGTTGAAGATAGATGAGGTGGACAGCTATGGACAGGAAAAAGTGGACGGAAAAACAGGAGGCCTATGTCGCAAGACAGCCTGACCTGCACCCTAATTGCGTATTACATTATCAATCGGAATCTGAATAATTTTGAAGCAAATTGCTAATCCATTGCTATAAAAATTCGAAAAATTTGTCTGCTCAACACATGTTGTTGAACTGTCAAAATGATTCCGATTGATAATGTGTTACTCAATTGTCTTGCTGGTAGCTAACTTGCTAATATATGGTTCAAAAGCAGAAATAGGATTAAATGTTATTAGTTAGTAAGAACTTGTTTATGTACAGTCAACAAAAGATATAAGTATGCAGGATCGTCGGATATAGTTGAATTTTAGTAAGAAACCAATGGATGTTGTCGACTGAAATTTTATTTGATAAAAGAGCTGTTTTTTTTTCTATTAATTAAATTTAATTTTATTCGAGAACATCAATCAGTTTCTTACTAAACTTCAACTATATCCGCGGATCCTGCATACTTATTTTTGTTGACTGTACAAAAGACCAGAAAAAATAAAGGCTATTTTTATTTTATATGTATTATACGACAGACACTAGGCGACGTGTTTTCTTAAAACTAGTAGATAATGTTAAAATTACTATAATATCAGAATCAATTTGAAGGGGAACTGAAGTAAAATAAATCTGAAAGAAAAGATTTATGTATTAAAATTGATTATTTATTTCACAGTGGAATAGTACATTACTAAGTAAGAGATCAGTAATTCTGCAACATTAATTCCAACAACTTTCCCAACAAAGTCACCAACGTGCGGTGCGCATAATTTGAACTGGGATTTTAGCAATCCATTTAACAAACCTCCGAAGTAGTTCACAAAGCGTCGACGGGGCAATGGTTCGAGCCTCCTATAATTCTTTTATTTCAAAAAACTTTTTTATATAAAGGAGAAACAAAGGCAAATCTATATTTTTTTCCACTACCAATCGTAACAATTCACCCGTATATGTAATAGAAGTAAAACTTCTTAAAAAGTAAAGAATATTAGAGTTTTAGTGTAAGAGACAGAGAGAGTTATATCTTTCTTCCCATTGATGTAACAAAATGCGCCTAAACGTGACTCGTCCTTGAAATTTCACTCTCAATTCTCGTCAAATTTTATCAAATGGCCGTCTAAAAAGTTTCACTTGAAAAACGTAGCAAATACTACTACTAATTTTGTATTGTATATATCTATTGCAGAATTACTTATCCTTATATTAATTACATTACAGCTAAAATATGACAAAATGATAAATTATATATTATTATCACAGTTGGAGCTACAACTACCAATGATATCAAAATTATTACCAACTATGGTAATATAGGACAGGATAATAGTTTAGCAGCTTGCTTTGCAAAAATCAATGGAGATAATAACAATAATTATAAAAGATTGGGTAAGTATAATAATGAAGATCATCCTGAAGGAGTAGACAAAACAGTACAGACCTGCCATTGCAACACTTATAACTTTAGTTATGTTGAAAATATCGATTGGAAGGTATAAATTCCCATCCCATTGCGAGCTTTTATAATCTCTAACGTGACGATAATACCGTTCACTAGATTATATCGTCACGGTATCACGATAACACAGGGAAGAAAATGTATGGAAATATAATATATTAAAGGAGATGTTTCACAATGGGCCAGGTCTATGTACAGTAACTCAAAAAAAAGAGAAAAATCCATAGAATTCAGGAAAAATACAGATAATTCAATTAAATGTATACTGTTCTGGTAGTGAATTGATACTTATCAATTATTTTTATCGACTTTCAACATGGCGTCTCACCGATTTAGTTACTCTGTGCTTAAAAACAAGGACAATTAACCATTGATCATAGAAATAGAACTGTTAGCTGTCACAAAAGTGTCACTTCAGTCACTTTCGTCTTGTCGTCGGTCGTGATTGTGTTCGTTTTGTTTTGAGTTTCTGGAGTTCTTTTTAACAACCTCGCTTTCGTTTTTTGGATTTAATACCGTTTCTTTCCCATCTGTTTACCTAGCTTTCGTTTTTGGACTGTTACCCGGCTTGTGTTGTAAGGACTTCGACTTTCTTGTGTGGTTTCCTCCACAGAAATAAACATGTCAAACGTCATTAATCAATCAAAATGACAGTTTACCGCCATGACGGGTTTTTGTTGTGTGTTGCAATTTCAAGTGTAATTTCTTGTGTTTACCAGCAAAACAAGCCATTTTAAAGTAATTGGACAGTTGAGAACTGTTTTAAATGAATTTTCCTATTTTTTTGTATAGTGTACAAGGACCTGGCCCAGGCTCCATACATTTTGAAACATCTCCTTTCCGTCCACGATAACATTGAAACATGTACGATTTTATGGACATGGACGTGGATGTCCATGGTAATGTCGTCACGTTAGAAATTATAACAGCGCACATTGTAGTCGAGGTAGGGGGCTTCAACGAGTTGAAAATTAACCACCAACCACCAATAAACTACAGAGATATGGTTTAATAGGTAAATTGATCAAAATTATTCAATACGTTTAAGAATTCATACTTATATATTCTTGTAAGAATATTCAAAGTCAAGTGTATAAGCCCGGTTTTTAGCTTTCTTTATAACATTAAAAAAATTCCTTTCAAATTTTTAGCATAAGAAGTACTTAGATTGATTTGAACACAAGGATTCGTGTCAATTATTGAATATATTCATAAAAAAGAATCAGTGTTCAGTCATACTAAAACAAGCAGGAATATAAGTAAAAAGTAATGTTTATTGAGCATCTCTACTCAACCCATAAGGGGGAAAGCGTATTATATACCGGTATAATAATATATACTATTTTATAAATATTAATATAAAATGCCTACGAACACTGTGGCCCTGTTTTAGTTGTTTTAGATACTATTGGTATTTAATGTTGCTCAAAATAGGAATGGGTTTTGATATCTTCTTCCCATATTATTTAATCTAAGTAATTGTTTTATAGTCTGTCACAAAGTATACACTGAAGTATATATACTTATAAATAATGATCAAAAACAGGCGTCAGTATTTTTTTTTCTATATCTAAGAACTGACATTTTGATATACAGCCGGTTATAAGGCAACATTCTCAAGCGTTTTAAGGAGGAATCGCCAGGGTAGTCTGCGAATTCAAATTGTCTTACGTTTTTTGCACTTTGCAAGTCAGTGTCAGGTTGTATATTGAACAAAACATGAATCGCGAGCGTAACAAGTGTGTATTTGAAGAATTATAATCATTGAAATCATCAATACAACCCTCTAAGTCCAAATAATCATATTGATTGATTTCATGAAATAGACATTCAATAGGATTATACGAACTTAAACATAAATTGAAAAAAAAAATCGCGGGTTTACCTAGCTCTTCCTCCTTAATTACATTATTTTATCGAAATACTAATTATGTGAGTATTTTTAATACACTACAATAATGACTACAAAACCCTAAGTTTACAACACACAAATTACGTTATTTTATTATCATTTGTCTTTATTTATACTGGCAATTGATTTTCTTAAAATTTTCTGCACGTATTCCGCTGTTTTCTTCGAATTGGCTTTTATAAAAAGGTAAGGCCGTCTCTGGTCAACCCTGTCTATCTAAACTTGCTTATGCCTACGTTTATATGGCCTGAGGGTCTAATGCAACGATACTCAACTGTTTTTGGTTTAATTATAATGATACTCATTTTCTTAGTATCTACTGTTAACAGGTGTTTTAAACTCAGTTTAAGGGACTTTGAGTCACAAACTGTCGAAAAACCAGCTGTTCCATTTATTTTGACCGTGTTGGTTGCAATTTTGTAATAAACAGCAGATTTTTTTGATTACTGAATCTTTTTCTAGAGTCATGTGCTGAATGTATGATAGCAGTTAGCGCGCCAATGACTCTTACACCGTGTATAATGAAAGCAATACTTTTGGAATTGATTACACAAATGTTTTAAACAATATTATTTTGCACGACTCATAATGCGATGCATTAGAGAATGATTTACGATCGTTTTTTTTTTGCATTTTTTCTGCAACTGTTTCTATTGATAAACTCCTGCTAGTACACAGAACCTACTTGATTTATATACCATTGTTTAAATAATTTAATGGAAATGAATTCTGTATTTTTCAAAATTTATTTAATGCAGTAGAAACAAAAAAAAAAACACCAAAATATTTCTAAAAAATTTCCCGTCAATCATGTGTGAAACCTGAAAACCACAGAGCTGAAAACGTTGTAGCTTGCGAAAAAATCAATTAATTGAGTCAAATTTTGTTTAATAGATTCGTTTCACCCATAAGAGGAACCCTATTGAAAATGGCTCTTTTATTCAAATTAGTTTAATTATAATTAATAAAAAACTAACTAATATTATAATATTTATACCTATGGTTTTTTATAAGATCAAATGAGCATGATTATGAGTCGTGCAGTTTTGGATTTTCCAAATTTTTTTGACTTTCGCAATCATATTAATATCAAAACCTTACAATAATCTCATAACATAACATCACGCCTTGTTTCCCCGAACGGTTGGGCAAAGTTGTCCCTGTAGTTCACCGACAATACTCAATAATCTCATCCATAAATATTGCCTTCATTCAACAAAACACTTTGTATATATCGCTTTCTCATGAAAAATAGCTCTCCGAGCCACAAGTACAAGCCAATCAGACTGCAAAACTCATTCTTCATCATCAACTGCCGGACATAGGCCACTCCTACCTTCCCTAAGGTTTAGTACAGCTGGTTCAAAAGATACATTAAGTAAGGGTTAAAATAATCACTATATTCGCTTTATGGATTTCTCAGTGTGGTTGTGTAAATGCATGTCTATGATGACCTCGTCTGAGCCGATGGACTTTTTACTGGGAGTCACTATGCCGATGTCCACGTCTGTGTTCGGGGTCAAACCGTTGATGGGGTCCTGGAATTAAAAAAGGAATCACACCGCCAACTTCCAAACTCTGGGCTGTTCCTGAGAAATTTGTTATGGAAAAACCCAATTACTACTAAACCTACTTTTTCCAATCTGGGAATCGATATACATGATAGTAGAAGACTCACCGCATTGAGAGCGTCACACGCCATGAGTTCGTTCTTGGACATGTGCTCGACCACAGCCGCCGCGTAACAGTCGCCCAACATGTTGTTAGTGGTCCTGATGCGGTCACTGGAATGAGGAGAAAAATCTTTGATTAAATAAATTATGATTCTAACAAATAAAAATATGTATAAAACAATGAACTTTGATGATCAAAAATTAATATTTTCAAACATACATAGGAAAGTAATAAATTTGATTTATTTTGGTATCAAAAACAAATCTCAAAAAATCACTACAAAGTTTGGCAAGAACGTGAAATTTGAGACGAATTTGAAGCTTGAAGACGTATTCATATTCTTTGATTTAAAATAATAAGTCCTACAAAAAGTTCAATCATACAAAACATCAACAGGGCAATTCCCATAATTAAAATCGTTTAAAATCCAGTCGCAATCTCATCTCAACGATAATCAATGTCAAAAGTCGTAAAAAAATATAGAGATATTTTTGACAGATTAAAACTCGAAATCAGACTGTGAACGTTCTTAAAATTACGAGAATTGCCCCTCAGATGATAATAAGGCTTTGAAGACTAGTATTAACTCCGTCCGAGCTAATGTGACTAAAAGGTGTACTCACACAAGCCAATCAACAGCAAACAACAGCGACACATCGTGTGTGGGCGCGTCTACTGCAGCCAACACTACCAGCAGTAACACCATCGCCGCAGACGGCACTGAGGCTGACGATACTGACGCAGCCGTTGAAGTCAGACTGGAATCAAACAAGATGCAGGTATTGATACAATACCATGTCAGCCTAACTACGCTTACTATTGATAGCACTGTGGCAAGACCATATTATTTCTCTAAAAATTTTATAAAACATATATTGAAAAACAAAAACCAAAAGTTATCAACTACCGAAATCGTTGATAGGGACAGTTAATGAGAAAGGAGATGGCTGTCATTTAGTTGACTGAGATATTATTGATACAGAGAGTTACAATTACTCAAAACCAGGATACAGTTGGAAGAATGATGATTATGATATGATAATCATGTTGATAACAGAGTTAGTAATACTTACAAAATAGTAGCAAGCTGAGCGAACCCAAGATGAATATTATTCATCTGACACACGAACACGCTGGCAACCGACAGGAACAGAGCCGTGCCGTCCATGTTGATATTACATCCAATGGGCAGCACGAAGCGCGTGACGCGAGGGTCGATCTGTAGCGGACCTTCCATCGCTCGGAATGTCACCGGGAGAGCTGCTGCACTGGAAAAACAGAAAATTCGTCATTAAAAGTTTTTGTGGCATTCAACATTTTACTTTCAAGCTTTCCCGGTAGACGGACATTAGATTAGATTTCAAAACAAGTATTTTTACGGGACAATCGTAACATTGTACTAAAAGTGGTGACGATTCAACGATATGGTAATCAGACATAATAAGTGTTTAACGCTAAGTGGTTGCTTAGCGTTTGATACAAATGACGATACCAGTGTTCTTTATCAATGTCAGTTCGTAACACATTATAGGCCGACCTGCCTGAGGTAGCTGCGCGGTGCGGGAGGGGTGATAGTTGTCACAAGTTGACGAATCACGCTCGCTCTCGCGTCACTTCACCACACCCCTCCCGCACCGCGCTGCTACCTCAGGCAACGTCTCAGTGAAGCAGTCGGCCTACAGAAACAGACATGAACTTCGAGATAATTACACTTCGACGCGTAACACACTATGTAGCAGTGGTTTTTATTTTGACAGTTCAACGTTGTCGTTACGTTGCTAAGCATACAAATTTTTCGAACACATAGAGGAATGGATTAGCAATACCCTTCAACAGGATTCAGATTTTGATTGAAAGCGGATTACGCAATTAGGATGCTCGATAAAATAACAAACATCAAGTAAGATTTTGCGAATTATTCTTATTTGGTAAAACCGCACACCATAATCTACCCCAACTTATTAATAAAGCCAACGGAGACTTAAAACAGACATGAACGGTAAACACATTGCGTGCTTCAGATTTATTAGTAATAGTGAACTGAATTCTTTGAAACTACTGGTTACAACGACTTGCGTAACTTTCTTCAAGGTCTCATAATTATTTATAAATAAGTGTTATCCATGTTCTAAGCCTTGATCGCTTGATGTCAAGTTAAAACAAAGCACGCAGGCAAATAAATCAATAATATTAAATACTGGTTGCTTTCTTACGCAATCAACTGAATTGAAGGCATGCTCATTAATCATGTTAGGTAATAGTTACTGAACTATATTGGATATGTAGATTGTTTTGATTGAGTCTCTATTATGTCCAATCAAAGACAATGGAGTTCGTTCATTCATGGAATTAATTTAAAACTTGTGCCTAAAAGTTGTTGTTGTCAATGAATGGAAATGAATAGGTGTTAGTTTTTCAGAGCATGTTTCAGAATTGCTCATATTATTGACTTGTTATATAGGTGGATTACGTTCCACTCCCTCTTACATTGAGAAGGCCTATGTCCCAGCATTAGAAACATTACAGGCTGGTTCGATGTACTATATGTAGATACATAAGACTGTTATTGTGATACTTCCAACACTAGTTTCCATGCTTGACTTCCAGCTACCAAAATTCTAGTATTTCTGAGCTATTGTTATTTTTTTAGTATCTTGCTTGTATTTAGAAATCAAAATTTCACTAATTTATTGTATGAATTAAGATTTAGCCTTCTGAAAAGCTGAGTGAAGTTCGTTTTCAATACTTTAATAATTAAGATCATTAAAAAAAAACAACCCTTACAAAAACATCATAAAACCCCTTCAAAACTTACGTGGAAGCAGTAGCAGAGGCTGTGAGCATAGCGTGTGATAATCCCCAGTAGAACTTGTAGGGATTCCGTCGAAGGAATAGGAAATATATGAGCTGCATCACGATGAGCTGGTAGAAGAACACTCCGACAGCTACCGTGGCAATGAACCAGGCCAGTTGGGACATCACTGACGCTGGAAACAGGAGATGTATTGTGCTAGAAACATTAACTCGAAGACATGCTAATGTTAAAGACAACTGAGCAATATTGGGCTATTACCAAATAAAAACGTCATTTCGTAAACCTTATTGGTTTTGAGAAAAAAATGTAACTATACCAGCTTCACTACCTCGAGATCTCCATCTGCTGCTAACGTTTTTATTTTCAGATTTAAGTTGATCTAATAGACAGTGCCCATTCTATACACTGTCAAACACGTCTTGAATATTCTAATACCTTTGATTCAAGGAATTTCAACTGTTCAAAATGATTCCAAAACCGGTTCAAGACGGCATTTCAAGTAAAACTATAATGATTTATATATCTATTCGCTGAGTATACAAACTTTTCAAACAACAATGAGATAACAGTAATTTATGACTGTGAATTACGCCTAGACCCCAATCGCATAAAAAAATAGAGAAAAGTAAAATAACCAGTAGAACTCACCCACATCATTAACACCGAGTATCTTCCCAGCGATCACACTACTGACACCCACGGGGGTGAACCACATGACCCCCGTCACCATCTTCATGATCACTTCGAATATCGCCTGGAAAAAGTCTATCACCACCTGACCCTTAGCTCCCAACGTACCCAGAAGACTGCCAAAGACGAGGCAGAAGAATACTAATCCCAAAGTGTTGGTGCCTGACCTGAAAACAGTTAATTAATCTTCTAAATAAACGTATTTTTTCAGTCTACCGTAACATAAACAGGTAAACCAGAAAAGGTATGCGCTTCTGTAACCTTCGTGTTCCGAATTAGCATAAACGTCGCGCCACAGAATAACAAAATTGTAACAGTTTTGTAAACATGGTCAAACACGTTTTCGAGTAAAAACAGGCAAGGACTTTTATGGTTGTAGCAGATCTTCACCATTGCACGTCTATATTTCCAAAGATAGACGATCATTCTCGAACTGCTTAGATTTTTTGGAAAGCTGTATCTTCTAAAGAAATTCACGCTTTTTCCTTACTAAACTTATGAAACGAAATACTGGAAACATTTGATTTTGTTAAGAACTACGAGTACTATATAGATACTAACTTGTATTTGAGCGGCATCTCGTATTCCTGACTAAACTTATTAATCTAAATGCTGTAAACATCTGATTCTGTTGGGAATAAATTTTACGATAATGCAGTTCGTAAAGCTAAAATTATTACTAAGAAGGTTGGAAATGAAGCTTATTCCTTACAATATGCAGCTATGCACGAAATCTAAAGGAACATCATTATAATGGTAGCAAGACATAAAAAATACATGACATTAAAAACCAAAACAAAATTATCAATGAACAAATATTAAAAGACTCACCTATAAGCCACAACGCGAACCATAGCGGGCACCGTGTCATTGTCGCTGATATTCTTCCCAAAGATAATTTGAGGTTGCGTGTACACCGTGTGCGCTTGTTGGAAAGCAGCCTGCACAATGTTGTCCGGAAAAATGTTCCTGAAACCAATCATATTAATTGGTTTACTTTGGGCTATTGCCTTAAAAGGATTCGGTTAAACTTTTGCCCTATAATAGGTATCTGGGGATTCATTATTATACTTTTATGATGTATGGTTGCATGTTCACTCATGTTTTTTAAGCCTCTGGGTTTTGTAAAAGGGGACAAAGGGACTAGGTCTGTGACGTTGCAAAATAGACATTTGTCGCAACAGGTAGCGACGTCTATCGTGGGTCTGTACAGGCTCGTTTAGTGTAGCTTACGCGTCACTAGATGGCGCTAGGTTTATGAAATCGATATGATATTCTTTAGTCTGTGACAGAACATTCCCGAAACTGTCAGATCGGTTTGGAAAAAGACAAGAGTGTTTCCGGCTTTACGATGGAGGACACGAGCCAAGAGGTTGACTTGAAGGGACGTATTCCTGGGAGGATCGGGATGTGCCCTAATAACCCTCTGGGGTATTTATAAGCACGGCAGAAGCTGAACCCTGTCTGGCTATATGCTAGCTTTTTCTTTATTGCACGAAGCTACGCGCGAGCGATTCGTGATGTCTCGGTGCGGCCCTGTGATCGGGTGATAGGAAATCGATCCGGGTGCAGGCGACTCTAGTCTACCCCCTGTGGTGTGGTCATCCGCAGTAAGGAAGGCCTTACCTAGCCGAATGCAGGTGAAGAGGGAAGTTCGCCACTCGAGGTAACGACAGCGTCACCTTCTATGCCCGTAGGCCACGTTATTTGTGTGTTCACAGGTTTAACCTGTGAACGAAGCCAAGGGACTTAATCCCGCCAACTGAGGGTAACTCAATCGTCAACTGACGGTATTTCGATTGTTAACTGAGAGGTAATTTGTTATACTGAGAGAACGCTGAGTTAATCTATAGTGTCATAATTTATCATATGAGAGAGTTAGGCCTTTGTAGGAACTAGGTGTTAAGCCAGTTGTTATAGAGTATTGTGTCTCGGGTATTGCTTTGCATAATCGTTATTTTCCCTTTATGAGCACAATCCTAAAAGGTCAATACTTGAACGGTTGAGCTAGAAGTTATTAAGTGGTTCATCTCACGGACTCGATATAGCGACTCTGAGAAATTGTAATAAGTCTCATTGCAGGCTTTCACCAATACAAGTAGGAACGGAGACTATTTGTATGGGTGGATGCCCAAGTGTTTGGGAAAGGTATATAGTGTAGTGGCTCGCCACATTATTTGTTTGTGTACCTTATTATTTCTATGTATTAACAATAAACTTTAATTGTTTAAGAAGGTACTTGTTTAATTGAATCTTTCCCTAACAGATTATACCTTATAAATTTACTTTAGCATGGTGGTGAGTAGTGTAATACCAATAGAAACCATCAACATCTTGTTTCTTATTAATTCCTGTAAACTGCTCAAGGGCCGGGTTACAGGTCCGTCATATCATGGGCAGCAGCGTCCTCCGGTTTGTTATCAATAACAACCTGCCATCACCAATCCATCTGTCAAATCGCCCCATTGCCCATTTGTAAGCCCTTGTTTTGCAATGTTTACAGGCTATAATCATTACGAGGGCAATTCTAATATATATAGGTCTAAAACATACCTGCCAATATCCAAAATGCTGTCCAAGATACTGTGTTCCCTCTTCCCTTCAACATAAGACCCAAACTGCTTTATCTCCGGCACTCCCGGATGAATCAGCATCGCCAGTACCAGGCCCAAGAATGCATTAAACATCGAAGTCAGGATAAAGTAAAGTAGCGTTCTCACTGCTATCTTCCCACTCATTTTTGCGTTCAAACTTGCCGAGCCAGCGATCAGACTGGCGATAATTAAAGGCAGGATCATCAGTTTGAGGAGCCTCATGAAGAGTTCTCCAGGGTAGGATATTATCATTAACGCGTCTGAGCCTAAGTGGTATGGCCGGAGACCGAGACCTAGAAAAGAAAGAAGTTTCAGAAATAAGGTCTAAGTTATTGCTGATATTGATAATTTGAAATCATGGGCTCTTCGCGAAAAACCAGCTTTTCCCTGGTAAATCGCTGATTGGCTGAAATGAACGCTATGCTGTAACTGTAACCGATGCGCTGCTCAGCTTTCGATCCATGTTCTGACCAACCAGTTGATTGAATTGACTCTCGGCTTAGCCAATCAGCGCGCAGCGTTACGTTCAAAACAAACTGGGTTTATTGTAATGCTCCTGATGCTGGGTCTTTGCAGTGACGAATTGCTCATTTGTTTTTCTTAAAATTCAGTCTCTTGCAATACTCCTAGTACATACCATAACGTCTGTATTCCCCGAAGGGCCAGGCAGCAGTGTACCTATAGTACAGCTCTGCCAAACCCTGTAGTATCCCTGTCAGTAGTTATTTTTGCCCCAATTGTTTCGATTATCCTACGACATATCTTTAATTTGTAGTACGAGCTGTAAGACCAAGGTTTCAGATGATAGCAACCTATCTGGATGATTGACGTTCTTATATATCAGCACTCAAGGGGATTAGTAACTCAGAGTGTGTGCTTTCTACTAACTGATCATTTTCCATCACTTAAAGTAATGAATTGTGTAGCTGAGTGGAAACCACGAAGTGAATATACGTAGATAGGTACTTAATCAATTTATCGGTAAGAAAATACTCTTTAAGATGACAATGTGGTCATCTATAAGAAGCTCCTACAAAAGAAAACATGTGGTTTCTTTCATGTGGGAGCCTTTTTTCTCTTTGTCTTCATATGCAACTTTTCAGTAACTAGTAAGTAGGATCTATGGACATTGACCGCTTTGGAAGCTATTGCAGTTTTCTATGAAACAGCTATGTTTTTTTTTATAACCGATGAAATATTTCTACTCTAGGGGTGTACAGACGCCAGCACATCAACCTACCCGAAACTGTTAAAATTTCCCAATCAACTTTGAACCTTAAACGTTAGCGATAAAGTTGAAAATCTATCAAAGAAATTTGACAGATTGTAGTAGGTTGATGTGCTGGCGTCTGTACAATCATGTGCTAAATTCATGGTTATAATTTGTGCGTCGATGTCCCGCCACCTTGTATATTATCAGAAAGACTATTGGATCCTTCTCTACTAGAGAAACTAAAGGGTTTGATTGTATAAAACAATGTAATAATTGAATTAGTTGTTCTAGTTTCCACCACGGACAAATTAGTAAGTATCTGTAATCCATTCCATGATTTACATTCGTAGTATTCAATGTGTCCCTTCTTTATCCACGATAACATCAACTTTTTTTTTTTTAAGAGCGTCTTCGACGTACGGCATTTCATCCAACTTTCAAGCCCTTGTTTTTCGAAATGAATGAACCGATTTTAATGAAACTTCGAAAATGTTCTTTACTAACTTTTTAGACCTTTGCATCCTGCGTATGCGTAGGTATGAAGGTTCATTAAAACCGGTTCATTCATTTCGAAAAGCAAGAGCTTGAAAGTTTGTGTAAAATGCCGTACGTCGTAAACGCTCTTTATACTGAAATAAAAAGTTTTAACTCACCAATACCAATTCCGGTGATGACTCCAGCCAAAGTAACCACAAGCATCACATTGTCAACCAGAATCTTCCGGACTCCAGTCCGTTCAACTGGAGCTGACCGGTCTTCAGTTGTCTTTGGCCCCCGATCTCCAGGGCCCATCTTCGCGAACAAATATTCTGAAAACCGTTCACCTTTCTCCATTACAGGTGAAATTGGACTTTTCAGCCCAGATCCTTTGGATCTGGTTTGTCTAGTAATACTGTTGTCACTTTTCCCACTCCTTTTAATTAATTACTTGTTGTTTTAATTTATCAAACGTCAGTACTAATTTGTTTACTGCATGGTTATCGAGCGTGGTTACTACATGAATGAAGTAGGATTCGAATTTGACACACGTAAAAGATAAATATTTGATTCTTTGTTTAGGACGATTTATACATTCTTTTGTGTTGTTTTTACGGAGAAATTGCACCGTATGGGAGTAAATAGATGCGCGATCCCCTAAGTCGGGTGGTACACTAACCCACAGTATTTCCCTTGGCTGTTACTACCCAATATCTACTTAAGCTTTATCATCGTTTTCATCTAACCGTTCAACATTCATTGCTACTTTTCCTATAAGCTATTCCCTATCACAATTTTTACAACCAGCAATGGGCAACAAAGGTAAAAAGTTGTTGTGTCACTGGACTTGACGCAAGAAGCCATGTTGACGGATGCGCGCGCATCCATCGATTGCACTTCCATTCACTTAGTTATATTAGTTGCTAAAAATAGATTATTAAATTGTGGGCATTATCGTTTTACTAAGGTATTATGGGCGTTTGTTATGTAATTATCTGTAATGGGTTAAAAAATAATTGTGACATGCGCAGTGCGAAGGTTTATGTCAAAATGAGCGACCTTATTTAGGTTGAGCGATTTTCTTTTGTTTACGAGGAAATGCATTTCGAAATGCATATTATTATTATACTAGTGTGTATAACTGCCTTAAGAAGACCGAAATATCACTCTTATCACAATCTATCATATTTTTATAATCCAGTAATACATACAATGAGATAACGCGGATTTTTTTAATCAGACAATAACAATTTTGTGTTATTTTTAAAGTAGGTAAATATTGGCTTACCAGCTTAATATTAGAATACAGTAACCTGATATAATTACTTATCAATAAATAATAAACATTGTGACTGTATATTTAGACGCAACAGGACGTTTATGTAGACCGACCTCGTAATTATTTCATAATATAATTTTAAACTCTCACTTTTTTTTTCCAAATTGGAACTTCATTATGGTTGAAACTGTCGAATAGTCACATAGATAGAAATAGACCTTGTCGTTTTATGAAGTGCAAAAGTTAGTTAAGAACATTTTGGAAAAATAGTGTTACAGCCAAATTAGACCGATTATAAATTTTCCATAGAAACAGACATTTCCAGCTATCTTTTTTTAAATAAGACATTTCGAAAATGTTTTTTACTAACTTTTTATGCCTTTGTATCCTGCTTATCAGTATGAAGGTTCATTAAAATCGGTTCATTCATTTCGAAAAACAAGGGCTTGAAAGTTTGTATGAAATGCCGTACGTAGTAAACGTACCTAAACACTCTTAAGTGGTCTTTATTCACATTACGGTAAGGTTGTAGTTGGGTTGCTGTTGTCAGAGATAAAATAACGGGAAAGGAAGCGAGCAAAATTTGCTGTCGTAGGTTTATTTTTTTTACATAACACTTTTCAACATACTAAAATAAGATACCTACATAACGGACTCCTTCTAATAGGGCATCTATACGGATTTCTTCTAACTGATTTTTGAAGGCATTGAAGACTGACAAATAAATTAAGTTTAGGTACCATAGTTTATGGCCTAGTCTTTACTTCTAGAACAAAACATTGTCCAGTTCGTAGAACTCTATACTTAGGTGATATATTATGCAAGAGAAAGAACCACGACAATCAGGCTGGGATTCAGTAAATGACTGGTAATAATAAATCGGACCAAATGACTTTTTAATTACAAAGTTAGGTAGTTCAGGAACTCAAAACATGAATACTGCTACGATCGTTCATACTTTTTGAATTTTGAATATCAACTTTACTGTTAATTTTTTAATTTTAATCTTAGTGTTTTAATTTTGATTCTAATTTCGATTATGATTTTGTTTTATGTTTTTAATTAATGTTTGTTTCTAATTAATTTTTCTATCCTCAATTCGAGTAAAAACTTTTGTTAAAACGTATATGTAAGAAGCAATTTTTTATGTAAGTGTGCTGTGTACGCCTGTGATTAATTCGCCATAACTCAAAGCATAATTATGTTATTTTTTAGGGTTCCGTACCCAAAGGGTAAAAACGGGATCCTATTACTAAGACTCCACTGTCCGTCTGTCTGTCTGTCTGTCACCAGGCTGTATCTCATGAATCATGATAGCTAGACAGTTGAAATTTTCACAAAATGTGTATTTCTGTTGCCGCTATAACAAAAAATAAAACAGAATAAAATAAATATTTAAGGGCTGCTCCCATACAACAAACGTGATTTTTGAGCCGTTATTTATTTTTATATGTCGTGTTAAATATTGTATGGTGGTAGGGAACCCTTCGTTTTATTATGTTAATATTTCTAATAATAGGTCGCTGGTGACTTGGTGACCCTTTCAAATAAAATAAAATACCTACTTCTTTGGTTTTGTTCATGTTCATTAGAGCTTTTGTTTATATAAGTATTATAAGCTAATAAAGATAAAGATTATGTAAAGAATTAATAATGTTATATTAAAATGAAACTTTCAGAAGCCAACGGCTATGTAAAAATTATCTTACTTCCTTGTTTTGAAAGTCACATAAATATATCGATTTTGTTTAAAAGTACGCACGACGACATATCAAGCTATACATTTCCAGTGTAACCTGACTTCTCATTATACGAAAAGCCTATACAAAGCGGGGTCAGCTAAAACTGGAAATATGATGAACTGCTTGATATAATTAACACTCACCTCTCAAAGACTTGTTAGCCATTAGCTCGTTATTCTCCAATTAATAAGACATTGTAAGTTTTAATAGATTTTGTAAGGTTCTCGCTTGCGCAAGGGAAGCTAAAGGTGCATTAAATACAAAATACTTTTTTAAGAAAGCTTTCCTTACTCCAATTAAAAAATCAATAAGATTTTCACACACAACACATTTAATTCAGGTAAAAACAAATATTTATGAACTATACTCCTTTTATGTACTGTAAGCAAATAGGTTGCAATTACGACTATTCGAACCTGCGACTTTGCCTTTACTAAACCACCAACATGCCATCAAGCCATTTGGAACCTGAACTTGAAAGTAACATGGAACAGGTTGACTACTTAGTTATTTTATAACTAGATATAAACTGAATGGAACATGCAATGAATACCGACTTTGAAAATATAGGAAAAATATTAAATGGTACCGATTCTGCACGCACAGACAAAGAAGAGTTCGCAAGCGACATACACTCCCAGACACCTAAATCAAGTCTGCATTCTTTGTCTAGGCAGCATCTGGAGACGGCAGTACCCATTCATTAACTTCGTCGCGCAGAAAGTGCGCACAGGCAGGTCATGGCACATTATACCGGCACCGCTCCAACCCAGCAATGAACTTGTCATTTAAATTATGGCATTAAATCGTGTGTCGTATAATATATTTCTTAATCTCAATATGAAAAAGCCAACGGCGCGCGTTTTGAATTTTCTTTTTGACCTCACTAACGGCTTCAGCGTCATCACCATCTATAGTAGCTCTGTTAGGCTCGGGTTACACGTGGCTAAGGGCAACAAAATCTTGACTTTTACATACCAAATAACATATCTACGCGTAGTGTAGATTCGTAGGTAACCACCTAACAATAAAAGACACCATTTTGGAACTATATCCTCGATAAGAGCGATTTAAACTACCCCGAGACTGCAACCACATTTATTTGTAAGCGCGGCTTTCATCGAAATCCTTCAAGAATTATGGCTTCCTCACTGAATTTAGTTCCAGTTCTGACGGTAGCGCGTTCCCAACGACATAATCGGTCGATGGCATTCGCTTAGTAGAACATACGTTTTCACATTTACGACAAAATGCATCTCTGAAAGAATTTTCATACACGTCGGACATGGTAAGAAAAACGATGCCATTCAAGGTAGAACTGTGAACTTATACTAAATTCATCGATGCCTCTACAAGGTCAAATTAAATTAGCTAGCAAAACTCCGCAAATATGATGGGTATCGATATTAAAAAAACAAAGTATAAAAAAAAAAAAAACGAAGTTGCTTCTTTTGCATGGGGTCAACGACCGCTAGTAGTGTAGTAACTTGAAGTATGAGTTGAGAAAATCTTTTTGCAAAGACGGAACTAAATAATCTATGCAGATTCATCAATAAATACTGTTAGGACAAAAGTGAAATCACAATTGAATAAAAGAATTATCTGATAACCTGAAAACTAATCATACGAATTATAATTATAAAAAGAGTTATCAAGCATGGCAAAATTACAATCAGAGGAACAAAATCATCACTAATCAAATTAAAGAAATCAACCAGAGATTATTGAGATACAGAGACACCATTACACCAAACGGCTGACGCATAGCGCTTCTGCACCCAACGCTGTCAAAAACCATAGACCACCAAACAAAACCAGAGAGCCTGGCCTGCCGCCTGCGGGAGCCTCCTTTCAGTGACCGCGTCCCCCACTGCTCTGGGCCGGGTAGTAGTATCCAACAATACAATAATTAGGCCAACGCTGTTACTATCATAATCTATCTTTCATCACAGAACCTAACCTTGGTGGTAACCAAATTGTAAGTTTTCATAAAAAAATAAAACCTTTTATTGTATGACACGGAAACATGGAAATGGCAGGGTTATTAAGAACACAATTTCCTATAAAAGACTCCATTCACTTGTAAGTTGTTCCATCGCTTTCGTAATGAATAAGGCAGTGGATTCGCAGCTCATGATACTGAGCCAATAAATCACAATCCAACATAAGTGACGTCATGTTCATAGCCTATCGCAACCGAATACCTCAATAAATTATTTACTTTGAGAGTTTTATAACTTGTGCAATATGCCAAGAGTACTTACAGCCGTACATACTCGTAATAATAAATCTGGTCAGGATTTATATTGATTTATTTATGGCACAGAGTAAGTTAACAAAAGCATTTTTTGAAAGAAGACAGTTTTATATTTTCTAAGTATATCCTGATTATTACTAACATCGGTTAAGGCGAAACATTGTCATAAAACCTGGACTTAATATAAGTCTGACATCGCCAACCCATCTTAAGCAAGCGTGGTGATCTATGCTCGTGTCTTATTGTCTGTATGCCCATGGCCTGTATTGGGAAAAAAATAGTGGCACTCCGGGAGTGCCGAAAGAAGTGAAAACAAAACACAAACAGAATACTTTGCCATCACTGACTGACATATCGCATATACATTAAAACCGAGTACATCCCGAGGACTGGCGAACACTTTCGAAGCAGTGTCGGTTACGGTAACAGTTGCGCGAGTTCAATGGTTTTCTCCTATCTCAAAAAATGCCCAACGCGCCTAAAGAATTTTTCACTTCAATAATAGCTTCGATTCCCAGGTCAGGCAAATTGTTACCTATTGAGTTTTTTTATAAGCCCAGCAACAGCCCGGATTTTGGAAGGTGGCCGTGTGTTACCCCCGTGCGTTGGTCCTGCGCCTGATCTCTCTCCGGTCGTGTCGGTTTGCCTTTCCATCGAACTACGAGAGTTAGGGAAGAGAGAGTGCACCTGTGTCTGCACATACACTTGTGCACTATAATATCTCTCGCGCCGTTCGCTGTTCTCCGCTGAGATTGATTGCCATGGTCGAAATTAGATCTGGAGGACTTTCTAAGCTGGTACTATTAAGAACTACTGTTATTTTGTGAAACGCTTTTTATTTACGGAGTTCTATTATCTTTTCAGTTTATTCTATACTCAGAAAATAAATCAACTTTTTTACTAGCGTAGGTACATTATTTGTGGTAGTATAGTGAGGCTAAAACGGACTAACGCCTGAATAAAAGAAATTTTCTATCTGACTTTCTTGCAAATAATAAAAACGCAAATGATGTAGATCATGTTCCTAATAACTTTGGTAGATGAGAAATGGCTAGAATCAACTCTAAAATCATTCCATTGGCTGTTCCCCAACCTCGAGTCAAATAAATTTTGACACCAGATGGAAATTTTGGTAATTATAAAGCATAACCTAACGACTAATGAACATCTGCTACCAAACACAAAATTGTATTATAGATTTTCATGCTCTAATGCATAGAAAATTGGCAACAGATAAAAACTCCGTCCGACTTCGTTCACTCTGTCAGAGCCGGGGCCAAGACTTGTATATTAATTTGTATTCTTTGATACCAAAATCGGAATAGAAATTTTGCTGAAATACACATTAAGGTAGAAACTAATTGGGAGTACCTAATGAATAAAATATTCTTTTGAGTTTGCAGCATTACTTATATGCAGGTCTTGTTATACCGGTATTTAAGGGAACCGGTACCATTAGACTTGGTACCAGAGAAGTACCTGTACTATTGGTATCCGGTACCAGACGTAGTACCGGTGTTATTGGTATTTGTATTCAGTGTCGGTACTGTACCGGTACCAAACAAATATTTCTGTAGTTTAGAGTGAGAAATCAGATATAGTAAGTAAAAAGGATAGATATTAGGCATTCGAAAAATAACTTCAAGGCTGCCGACCGTACGAGGTTCCTCACACAAATAGGTATGAGATTTGTGGTATGCGCCCCGTACCTGAATTTGGTACCGGTTCCAAGCTGTGCTTATAGGAGCTTATACGTTTCATCATCATCATCGTCGTTTCATTTCTTCTATTGCATAATAAAAATGAAATGCTGTTCGTTAATAAGTGCATCACTATTTCAAAATGTCTGAAAAAAAATTTGGGAGAAACTGGACATATTTTTTCAATTGAATTTTTGTAAGATAAATTGTTTGGACAGGATAACGTCAGTCGGGTCAGTTAATGTTTAATATTGTAGGATGTATGTAAAGCAATTATTTTGCAAGACTGACTGACTGTCAGATATATATACTACACAAGATTGAACAATAAAGTTTGAAGAAATTCACAAGATATTAATACCGAATTCTTAAAAATTCAACCCTCAAGTAGGTTATTTGTGGTTCTAATGTTCGAACACAAACAAATTTGCGACAAAGAGCTAGTATATTAAAATTTATTTCGTAGTAGCTTTCCGGTCATTGTATCCAGTGCAATGTCTTATGCATGTGTCACGAGACTGGTCATGATCAGTACCTAATTGTTACCGATGCGAATGCTCCTAGGTCAATGAAATCCAGTGCTGTAATGACGGACGTTTCTTTGTGTATATTATTAAAATGAGCGACGATATTGAAAAGATGACGTATACAGGATAAAAAACTGTTTACAATGGCAATGAATTTCATTTTGACAATTGAACAACATCGATCAGAGGTGTTAATAGAATTATATATTAAGAGTTTCCGTCAAAATTTTTCGGAATGTGATAGGACGTGTGCGCAATTAGGGTGCCGATGACGTTTATTTTTAACCGACTTCAAAAAAAGGAGGAGGTTCTCAATTCGGTTGTATGTTTTTTATTTTTTTATTTTTTTTTTTATGTTTGTTACCTCAGTACGCCGTCATTTATGAACCGATTTAAAAAATATTTTTTTTATTTGAAAGGACATACGTCCAGATTGGTCCCATTTTTGTCAAACTCCAGTTCTGATGATGGGATCCATGAGGAATTGAGGGAACTCCTCAAATATTATAGGCATACATATAGCAATTTTGGTATTTTCATTAACAACTCAAGCATTTGCATTCAGAAAGTATAATTTGGGGAAGTGGAACTGATGATGAAGACCACAGATGGCCATCGAAACTACTCAATGAAAAATATTTCACGGGTAGCGATTCGATTGCTTTAATATGGTTGCTAAGCAATTTATGATCGTCACAATGCGTATGGTAAAGTGGAGCTGATGGTGACTTCACCATCCACCACAACTCAAAAGTGAAAAATAAAAACTTTTTAACAAAAAAAACAACCGACTTCCAAAAAAACACTACAAAGTGAAAAATAACTTGTTTTTTTTTGGTTAAAAAGTTTTTTGCGAAGGAGTTTTCAAGAGACAAGTCTCTAATGCACTATGATGTAGGGAATAAAACCTAAACGGCCGGTCTCCTGAAATTAATGGAGCGCCCTCTGCCGGTAGTGAGAGGTAGCAACATAAATCCACAGATAATCAGGTATGTTTTTCAATAGTAATGCTCCAAGAAGCCAGAATCATAGACAGTTTCTATATACCTACTGAATAGTAAATGCATTGGAGAATTCTGAAATTTATGAATGTACGTGTTTTGTTTTCCGCAACGGGATCAACTTTTTATAAAATACTCGTAAATGACAGAGCCTCAGCTAAATTATAATTGATCAACATGCAAATCAGCATGTCGATCGCCTATCAATTATAATGCGATTCTCGAAATTGATGTGACACACGACACTCTCAGTCAGTGGCCACCTTTAAATGAAAAATTGGACGCTGTTTTATACTCAGCTATTATTATGAGCACGTGCCAACATACATGTGCCAACAATAGACGAAACGCTCTATATTTCGGGTTGAAACACTCATTACAAGATCAATGATCTTATTATTTGAATTTCACTCCGATGTGAATGATTTTAAGTGACTGATGAACAAGATCTGACAGATGACAGTCGGTATACTCATATTCTTCAATGAAGAAAGTGGTGAAGGGTTGATAAAAAGTTTCGACATTGACAAGAATTAAATCTGTAATCGAATTGGTTATTAATATGTCTGCAATTGTCAGTCTAAAAATCCAAAATGGTAATGTGTAAGTCGGATGATGCTAATTGGTACTAGGGTTCTAGTACCAGTTCTTTGATTTCTACCATAATGTGAAGTTTCAGGAACTAGCCCATCACTTAATATGGACGATAACTCAGAATTACTCTCACCAACATGAAACTTACAGCTCTCACAAAAATCCTGATTCTTTCTCCGTAGCAATTCCGTTTACGATATCGCAATATTCTCTTCCGTCACATTTCTCAAATATGTATTATAGGAACGTCCCAGCTTGGCAGCCTCGGTATCTTTATGCAGCACTGACAAGCACCAAACTGATAGTCATGTTAATATTTGAATGCTAAAATAGCGTAGAAACAATAGGGAGTTTTATTATTAGGTTAATCACGTGTATGTAAATAAATTGTTGTATTTGAGATTATGATTTTGTTATCAAATAATATTGTATCTACTGTTATTCTTAGCATTTGTAAGTAAGCGAGAGTTATTAAGATTTGAGCTCTTTGATAAGGCCTCTGCTTCGTACCTTCGTAGGTACTACAGTCTTCAATGAATAGTGTCAATATTGAATTAACATTATCAAATAGCAAATAATAGTAGTGGAACTCTATCTAAGTCTGAACACGTTGAACACATATTTATACGCCGTAAAGGTAAAACATGACAGTGATCCGTTCTGCAATGTACTTGACATCTGGCATGCTTTGTGTGTGCATACTCATGTTTCTGACAAATAAATGAACTCTGAACTCTGAACTCTGAACATAATAAATTCAGCATCGTCATCTTATATATTTACGACTTATCATGAGACTGTATCCATGAATGCTTGGGAAAAGGCTAGGCGGATGATGATGACATGAGACTCCATCCTCTGACGTCGCAATCAACGTACTTTAGATAAGCAAAGATGGAAAGGATGGGAGTCCATTCTTGCATGTGCACCCTGAGCAATAAAGTTTAGTAACCTACTAACGTTACTGGTTTCGACATGAGAGAAGATGAACTTGCGAACGACGCCTGAAGACCACATATTCTTCATCTTAGCGTTTTGATGGCAATGTCTTTATTGTCAGCCCAGAATTTGGCTACGAGCTTGGCACCTTAACTAGTCTCGATTAACAACGAAGGGTTCTCACGAGACCAATAATTCTTTCCGATGTCTACCGCAAAGCTCACTGCGACATTCTTTGCGTCCAAGAGACCTATCGAGATGAAACTCAAAGCCGACCACACATCTCTAAACTTACGCTTAGGATCGCCGAAATCTGTCACCGCGTATTAATCTTGAGAAACATAATATGGATGTGGACATAGTGGACGGTATTTGCAGCCCAAGAATTGTCTCAATTCCAAAAGATATTTTAGCATACCAAATCACGTGCAAATCATCAATTATCTTATCTTACACTATTGTGATGATGATGACACTATAGTGTCTACACCTACTCAACCTATTTTATTTGAACGTCAAGTCGTTATTTTAAGGTTGATTAATTAATGATTATTAAGAATTAGCTGGTAATCCAGCTACTATAATAATGTTACTACTTTTGTGACGTAAAGTTCATCTAGTAAGATAAAATTCCTGTTAGCTGCTTCTAGCCAAAGGGTAAGATACAGCCTTAGTGACTAGGTACAGGACTCCCTTAAATGGATGTATACTTTAAATGCAGTGAAAGTTTACGGGCTAATCTCATGCTGGATCCTGCAAACTGCGTCAGCCTGAAAGACGCTCCACAAAGTTTATAAAACTATCAGCTTTTTCCTACTCAGTGCTAGTGCATGACTCAGGGAGTAAACACCGGATTTGACTTTTGAGTTTGAAGTCAAGGACTACTGGAAAAGGTCAAAAAGGTACCATCAATGACTGAACGAAGAAAACTTTAAGAAGCTGGTGTCGTAAAGCTTTCAAAACTGCAAAATATTAGGTCGTGTCGAGAATCCCAGCAAAGAACTTTCAACTATTCTCCTAGTATGCTATTCATAAGTTTGTCCGTCTCATGTTAAACAGTGAACGAATATTATTGATGACTCTTATAACAAGAACCTCTTAAGCGGTCTATGGGGCATTGGTTGGCAGTATCTAATGTTTCAACCGCACTTTAGGTAGTGATTTAGGACCTACCTACAGCCTGATAATTAAAGTGATGTTCAGTTAAACTGTTAAAATATCTTGCCGTTAAAGTTATAGTGTTGATTACAAAGGTATTCGGTTCCGTTGCCGAACTGAAATCGTTCCAGAATCACAGTCACATTATAGATCATATCTACTATATTTTTAAACTGAGTTCCTTGGAACTAATTCGATATCAATTACCTATAGTTTTGCTTAGATTATTGTGAATAAAATTCTTAACTGTGACAATTATTGCACCCACATAAATATTAAAACCGAGCACTGAGATACATAATTTAAAATAAAATTACAACTGACTCACCTTTGATTTGCTTAATTTTGACTGATTTTAACCTTCAACTGCACAAAAGTATTATTTTTCACTTCTCTTTCCCGCCAAATGAACAAAATACAATAACAATTGACACCAGAAATTCTAGTAAATGACCACTTTCGAATTTGGAATGTCACTCGAACGCGCCGAGGAATTTAAAATCGCAAAGGCGTTTTTCATACAGCCTAGTTTGGCACTGAACGCGAATAAAATGGCGGAATTTTCATAGCTGCCTTGATTTTAAGGTGTACTTTCAAGTGGTACTTGGTTAAATCTAATACAAAGCTGTGGTGTCTTCCGACTTTTCTTGGCAACTACAACGTTGCATCTGCACCAAGGTTATTTTAATCGTCTTCCATGACTTATTGAACTTTTATTGTAGGGACAATTTATTGGTTCGTTTGAACTAAGGGGCCGCTGGATACTGACGCAATGATTCATGTTATAATTAAAAGCTATGCACTTGTTTTTATTAGTTTGTCGAAGTGCGTTTGTCCTGAACAGTTTGTGTAAATAAAAAGTTGCACTTTGAAATTGAATTTTCGTAAGCGTCCGTTTTCAAATCTATTATTGATACTTAATTTATAGACTTGATAGCAAATTGATCTTAATAATTAAATTCATGTATTTTTAATTAAGTATCTACATTCCTATAATAGCTTGAAATATTTATTTTACAGTTTGTGTTCTGAGCCATCTATTCAAAGTAAGATGAACCTGTTCTGTATCAAGATATGTAAGGGACAGACTACACAACACAACCCAGCGTTGTGATTTTTAGAGCCACGTACAGATGTCGCTTGAAACTTAATCAACGTCGAAATGTTTTTTTTTTGGGCATGGTTAAATAAGGCAGGCAAGCATCGCTAAATCAAATAGGTACAAGTGCTATTATTTTAATACATTAGCTAGCAGTTCAGAGGCTATGTATTGAAGGATAGCACATGTATAAGATGTTTGCAGAGCAGTGGCATAGTTACTACCCTTAGACTTATAAAAAAAGATGGACTCCGCGCCACACATATCGAAAGTGAAGCAGAATAAGTATGGGCGGGACCGCTTGTACAAACACGCCTCACGCTCACATTTACATCATAGTATGCCGACCGGCCGCCATTTCGTGACATGACAGCGTCAATCGTCAATCACGCACACATAAATCGGTACGTGCTTCACTTTCGATATGCGTATCTTTTTTATAGAAGTCTATGTTACTACCCATAAGTAAAAAATAAGAAAATCGTTTAACGATTGGTAATAATTACGTAGAGATGAGGTCGTCGTTTACATTAGATCACAATCTTTAGAAAACGCTTTTCGAATAAATCTTTTTGCACTTGGTAGGGACCTATAATAATTCGGTAAAACCTTCCCATTTCCCAAATATACAGGGTGGCAACTTAGTCGCCTACATCCCTCAAGAGGGTGATTCTACCCGTCATTTTAAAAAAACAACTTTCGCTACGAAACTCCTGTCCGATTCATGAAAATAAATCAAATTCTTATACCACAATAGACAGACTATTTCGATGCATGTACCTACCTATGTTTTTTTTTTACAATTCGGATATGAGTTCCTTAGAGAAAGTTGTTTAGCATGACGTGAAGAATCTCCCCCTTGACGGACGCATGTGACTAAATCGCCTCCCTGTATAACATAAAAATGGAAATGTAACAAAACAAGACACGTTAACATGAATACGCCATTAAAACAATGACCACAGATAACTTTAAGGCATGAACCTTAAATCCGTGGAATCCCTTTTGCCGTTCCTCGTCAAAATCCCTAAAATTGTGGGATACCGACGAAACGCCGTCAAAATGCATTTTCCGGGTTAACAACGGGTGGGAAATACGGACGTAAAGAACAACCAATTGAATAAAAAAATAAAAATGTGATAGTGACATATCAAATGAAAGGGCTTACCGTGAAGATCTCAAATATATTTTTTTCATAATTTTAAAGTAAATTGTATTAAAGTTATTTAAGACAATAGACGTAAAATTACCATTCCCCACCCCTTATCTCCGAAACTACTGAGCCTAAAATAAAAAAAAAAAAATACAGAAAATAGTTCTATAGATTACAGGAAAATTAATAAGAAGTCTCTAAATATCTCTCAATATTGTGCGTACAAACTTACATTTTCAGTTGGAATGTATGGGAGAACATGTTTTTCAACTACAATGTTAAGTTTGTTCTTGGGATAAGTTCATTCCAACTACGGAACCCTTCATTGTGCGTGGTCCGACACGTACTTGGCCGGTTTTTTATAGGGGTTTCGTTCCCAAAGGGTGCCAACGGAACCCATTACTAAGCCTCCGCTGTCTGTCCGTCCGCCCGTCCGTGTCTGTCAGCGGGCTGTATCTCATGAACGGTTCTAGGTAGACAGTTGAAATTTTCACAGAGTGTGTTATTCTATTATCATTATACTTAAGAACAATTAAATTAAAAATTAAACGTAATTTTTTCGTCGTATATTACGTATAGTACGAAGCCCTTCGTGTTTTTATTATCTCAGACTTGGTGTGTTCTAGCTGGTGTACGAACAGAGATTTCTAACCGATTTCAAAAAAGGAGGTTCTGTATTCGACCCGTATGTATGTATGTATGTCCGCGATTTTCTTAAAAACTTATGAACCGATTTTGATGTTTCTTTCATTAACGTGATCTACATACTTTCAGGAAGTAATTATTCTTATATACGAAGTTCTAAGCATAAATATACAGCATCATCGGCATTTCTATGCAAATTTTGATGATTTTTCTAGTCGGAGTCTTCATTTCTTCAATGCACCTTAGCCTGGAACCGCTTGGCTACAATTATATATATCTATGTATTATTTTTAATGGATAAGGTATGCCTCAGGCGTGGTCCCATATAAGTTTGATTAACTTTGCTAGGGTAGTTTTTGAGTTAGCTTCAATAATACGATTTTTCCACTAAGTTTGTATTGATGATGTTTTAATAACTTCCTGACAGTGATATTTAGTAAGTATAGTAGTTTGTTAATTGAATTGGTGTGGGTTGGTACAATTATAAAGTGAAAAATAACTTTAATTTCGGAAGTCGGTGTCCAAAAACGATAATACGGAACCAACGACATCAACTTCCGAAATTAAAGTTATTTTTCACTGTAAAGTGTTTTTTTTTGGAAGTCGGTTGTTTTTTTTTTGTAAATAAGTTTTTAGGTATATTGTACACTGTTCAATTTCTACCGTCCATCTCCATAAATTAAATAATTTAAAAGAATGTTAGTCTACAGTCCCGTGTGTCAGTTCGATAGTCACTTTTCAGGATTTCAGCGATTTTCAGGTTGTTGGCTGCTAAAGAACATTTTTGCTCACACAGCGAAATGCTGAAATACTGAAGCTTTTGATGTCTAACGAATAATTGAGTTTGATCAAATAATATTTGATTTCTGGCTTTCCTTTAGTACGTTTAGCGAGAATGGAGTGTAATTCACTGAAGTTTAAATTTTGGATTTTATTTAAATCTGGTGGTATTTGTTGGCGTTTTACGGTTTGGAGTCGCTCCATGTAAAATACTGGTATTTAGCTGCATCCGGTTAGACTGGAAGTCACACAGCAGCCTGCTGACTGTAGTGACTACTGAATTGAGTGATTTGTAATTAAGATACGCGTAAACGTACTTTTGCTGTATGAGAATTATTGGCCCGTACATATGATATTAAATTACAAATATCACAAAAATGTTTTTTGCAAATATCTTGCTTTATTATAAATACAATACTTACCAGTTACAGTCCAAACAGAAACACAGTTTTATCACTAAAAGCACTGTTGCACTATATTAGTTTTATTTTACTTTTACGTAGTAATGCATTCCTCACAGTCAGCAGCACTATTAAAACTCACTTTAAGTATTCTAGAAAATCCTTTAAGCACATTGAACTTTATTTATTTATCTGTCTACAGTAAATTTAATTACAGTTTAGGGTACTTTAAATTTTATGTAGCACTAAGATAGTTTTTATTACCCGATTACGGCGCAATAAAGAAAGGGTATTGAGTTTTATTTATAAGATAAAAACAATAGCAAAACAACAAATCGTACCTATGTACAGTAGGAGGTCGTATGAGAGATAATTAGCTAACACCAATGTTGACACTGGGGGGACCGCATTTAGGTTCATTCTGCAAAACAATATAAATAAATATTTAATTTGAAAAACAAAAAAAAAATCTTACTCAACAATGTTTTAAATAAAGAACGATGTTACTAAAAAATACGACAATGTCTTGTAAGTCAAAGTTGGTAATGAAGATAAAGACGCAATTTAAAGCCGTGGTAAGCTTTGTTTTCATCATAATTAGGTATTTTTAAAAAACGTGTTTGTAGCTCACGGAAAACCAGTTGTGATTTGAATTCGAAAATTATTATGTAAGGAACTGGTTTCAAACTATAGTAATCCTAAGGATCTCTCATAAAAAATGAATTATATCATCATCTGCCTAGGCTTTTCCCAACTATGTTAGGGTCGGCTTCCAGTCTAACCGGATGCAGCTGAATACCAGTATTTTACATGGAGGGTACACTGGTATTCAGCTGCATCCGGTTAGACTGGAAGCCGACCCCAACATAGTTGAGAAAAGGCTAGACAGATGAAATTCCATTAAAAAAAATGGAGATTTCCTGGTTGCAGAATTAACCTGCCTCAAATTATGTCCCCCTTCAGTGTAATTCCAATCGTTGCTGCAACATACTAGCTATTGAAATATGCATCCTTATAATTATTATGGTTCAGTAATACTGCGACCAGCTTTGGTTTCAAAACAGCGTATCTGTTGTATCTTCGTGTAATTTAATCTAGCATGGGGAATATTTCTTGAAAATCTAACAATGAACAACTTTTATGATCCCGACATGTTATGTAGTGATTCTATTGCTGTTTGTAGTGAGTTTGCTGTTATGGAGTGATTTAATAGATATGTAAGCACTGTCTCACACAAGAGGAG
Organism: Gortyna flavago; assembly: GCA_963669345.1. NCBI lineage: Eukaryota > Metazoa > Arthropoda > Insecta > Lepidoptera > Noctuidae > Gortyna > Gortyna flavago. The sequence goes on from OY770129.1 coordinate 18,316,429, forward strand.
GTAGCTGCCGTCACTAATGTCATCTGTCAGTCACGAGGAATGGCGGGAAAGGAACAAAATGAATCAGCCGGTGTATTCTGTAAATTCTCACCTTGAGAACTTAGGTCAGGGGAGAGACAGTTAGAACAAGCACCACTTCAGTAAACGAAGAGCCGCCATCTACTTTACTTAACAAGAAACTATTAGTTTCATAATTATCGGTAGATAGATGTCTCTGCAATCCCGATTTTAACAAAAATAAGAAAATCAAATAACTAAGTTAACTAATTTAATATAAAGTATTTTTCTAGAGAATAATTGTTATATATTCCATCAAAATGATCACATTATTATATTTCATACCGTCCAGTCAATGATATCATTGCTGTCCAGTATTGTCCAGCGTTATCAATGATGGCAACCTTGTCACGGAAATCCATATTGTGTGTGACATATTCTGGCAACATCATACATTATGGCCGCCGCGACTTCCGGCTGCGCTTTGTTGTGTTTGTTTGTTTCCAATAAATGAAGCTGTCGAAATTCAAGTCAAGTTTTCTTGTTTTTTTTTTTGCAAATAGAAGCTATGTTCACATCGTATGTTGATCAAAATGCGATTCGCTAATATAACGATGACTCGTTTACTCACTGAATCACGATCATTAAACTATAAATATTAACTCCTTCAGTTATTAAATTCTAATGATTGTAATTTAGTAGGTAAATGTGTCATCATTATTTTCGCAAATCGCATTTTAATCGACATACGACGTATACACAAAATTTTAATAGTCACATATACATATTATACATCTATACAAAGAGTACTAAAACCTACACGTAAGTAGGTATTAGAGACATTCCTGCCTTAGTTCCCGTTAAGAAATGCAGGTGGCGACTCGTCGAATTTGGATGCATCGAAATGGCACAAGAGGGCTCTCTTCTCCCGCATTATTATTATACTCTTTGACTTAGGTGAATTGAACTGTCATTCCATCTGATGACATAATGACAGCTCACTTTAAGCTCACTTCACTCAAGTTATCAGGGAGAGAAAAGAATAACACTAGGTTTTCATTAGAGAGCTTGGGGTGGTAGTGAGCCAGTGAAGTGCCTAACAACCTATACCTGACCCCCCTACCGCCCTCCATACCCCTAACCTGTACCTATTCAACTTAAATAGGAACTAACAGGATTCTACAGGATCAATCCTGAAATACGAAAATCTGCTGATCCCTACAAAATGTGTTAGTATTCATCAAAAAATGTAGGGAACAGTTGTTTTTTTTATACTTGGGAGTTGGTCCCATAGCAAAATTTTATTGTTTGCATGATAACTACCGCTCCCTTAAAGTTTGTCCCTCGTTTAACTTAACACACTGTATACTGAAACGCATGTGTCATTGGCTAAAAAACTACATTTCGTTGAGCAGGAATGTTTTCTAATTTAAATCGTGCAATGACGCTATGGCAACGATCTTAAGTAACTGCCATGGGTAACCGCCATGCCTACTTTTCATTCAACTTACTCTATCAAACTTACAGCTTGAATTTCCACATAGGTACATCGTTCATGAGTGAATTTGAATTTCGTGCCAACCGCTTATCTAAGCAATGACGTCACTGGTAGGTACAGGGGGTCTACTCCCTAACTCCGTCCGTCCGTCCGTCGGCCCGTCCGACAGTAGCCCGATACGACGGTGTGAACCCTACTCCCTAACGATTTCGGACTCATCAGTTTCAAACGGAATCATAGACAATATTCGTGAACGAACGATGCATGGCGATACAGTTGCACTATTTTACCGGTCGATTACCGGTTTACTTATTTTGTAGTTTTCTAGCTTATTAAACAAAAATTAATACTTTTGTCGTTAGAAAATGACCACATTTAAAAAATATACCTTTTATTATGTCTATAAATATAGAATTGAATTATTTTTGCCATTTTTGTCTGGAAACTGGCATCATCCTGTTATACCTTTGCCTGTTTACTTTTTTGAAGGAAATTTTATAATGAAATGTCAAAGGCCGCATTCCGAATTTAGTTTGTCTCATCGTCTCACATGCGTTCCGATTTAGTTATTACGATTATGACAGCTAAGAGCTGTCAACAATTCGAAACGCTCGTGAACGAGCTCACAGTGATACTCAATGTCAAAACGATATTATTACAGTATTTCTTTGTATAAACACCACATTTCTTCTTCAGTTCTTCTTCTTTAGTTAGGTGGCGACAGTCAGCCAGAAGAAAAAAAAAACTATATTAAAAATAATTTTGACACAACTAAATCGAATTTGACAATCGCGACACCACGTGGAAAATATTTTATTTTGTTTTTAGAAGATATTTTATTTTTATAATATATGGAATTTTTCTCTTTTTGTATGGAAAATATGAAAAATGATTACCTACGTGTTGAGTTTTAGGGGTTTACGGGTTTTATAAAGGGGGTCGAAATTTTCATTATTTTTACGATAGGACACACCGTTTTCGAGATATAAGCAAAAGAAAAGAAAAAAGATACAGTACTGTTTTTGTTGGTGTGCCAACTAATTTTATTCCACACCTTTTTAGTCGCGATTAAAAATAGTCAGATTTAATTAGAAAATATAATCGTTATCGCGCACGCTAATTCGGTACGGGTTTAGGCACGCTCAAATTCTTGTAAAGCTTCTTTAATATTTAAAAAAGCAGCCATACTTAGTTTGAATTCTTTTAAATTGGTAACTTTCGTCGACAGCACGAGAACTATTTTGATGTCGTATCAACTGACATAAATATCCGTCAAAACCAGTGTCAACTTCAATTGTTCGGACGGGCTAAAACACATCGGGAGTAGGGACAACTATCAAATCGAGTTGTCATTCATTCTTCGCTCGGGCCCCGAACGAATCATCCGTCCGTAGGGCATAGGGAGTAGGAAACGCCCGTAACGAAGGCCGAAACGACGGACTTCGTGCTTAGGGAGTAGACCCCCAGATTAGTGCCAAAACGGAATCTGACAGCAAATAGTCGCCGGATTCATATGCACTTGATATGCAAACGTCATTTGACGGTAGACTGCGAGCTTGATAGTTTGAATTTCGAACGTAATTTGGTTTAGAATTTTTGGACGGAATTGGGGAAATACCTTTCGTGTTTCACTGAAGACGGGACCACATATGAAAGGTGGGATGGGTTGATAATGTACCTACGGTTGGAAATGTAGGATGGAAAATATTGCGTTAAGCAGCACCTACCTAATATGCGTTCGCGATTTATTTGCCAAAAATGTAAACAAATATGAATTATAGAAAAAATAACATTAATTCCTACAAAATAAGGTGGGGGTGTGCAGCCCTGCGCAATTTTACTATAGGCACATAGCTTATGTTCACGCCCGCATTTTTCTAAGGGGTTGACCTCGATCACGCCTGATGGAAAGCGATGGATGAGGTCTATGATAAAACGAGCGTGCCCAGAAGATGTCTAAGGCACTGGAAGTCCCACGTTTCGACGAAACACAGCAGGCTGCTTGACGCCGGACTCCGGTGGGCGGGCGTCAGCCCTACCACTCCAAGGGAAGAATTGGCTAGTCAAATAAAGTGTTGGGTGTGACTATCCAGGATGCGCCGAGCGTTCGGTTCAGTTGAGTAACTGGCTTAACAAACTGCGCTACACGAGGAGGCTTCTTCATGCATCCCAAAAAGATTGTATATATCCATAGACTTATAAAAAAGATGGACTCCGCGCCACGCATACCGAAAACAAGATCACAACAACAAGTAGATAATGCTCCTTCACGAGTCTTTCAAATACAGCTAACGATTGCGCGCGTTTAATTTGAACTGGACTGAACTTTGCTTCATTATTGGTAAAAAGTCGATAACAGTCCATTAATTATAGAAATTGGTCAATAATTTATAAGTTTTATGCCCTGATAGGAGGCCTTAATTTACTAAAGGGTCACATATTATGTCGCTGAAGTAAATAAACAATAACGGAATGCAATGGTAGATATAACGTAACGGTTACTGGAAGCCGACCCCTATATAGTTGGATAAAGGTCAGCCGGTTGCAGCTGGATAACAGTATAGAGCGACTGCCTATCTGATCTCAACAACCCAGTTACTGAGTAATACAATAAATACCCCTTGGTAAGACTGCATGGTTATTGGACATTCGGATTCTGACTAGCTGTAACGACTGTTAAAGATCTACAAATGACAGCCGGGACCAACGGCTTAACGTACTTTCCGAAACAAAGAGGTATCTCAATAATGAATGGCCACCCATCCTTGAACTGACCTCGGCAAGTGTAGCTTAACCTTCGATCGTCGCTTGCGGCCCCTGTTATGCCTCACCTTTGCTGATCCAATCTCAAAATGAAAATCTTTTATTTCATATAAACTTACATGCTACTACAACCTACTATATGCACTATACTAGGTGCACGGTTCTAATTGGTCATTTCCCATGGAAAAGAACCGAAAAGAAACTCCTCTGTTACTCTTTAAAAAAAAATTGACTAATAAAATGTTATCAAACTACAGTTTTCATAGGTATGGGAACTAGACCTCCTTTTTTTGAAGTCGGTTAATCCATACTAATTCTGAAAGCAAAAGTGTCTATCTGTCTCTCTGTTACCTCTTCCCGATTTAGATGAAATTTTGTATAGAGATACGAGTAGTTTGAGTCCCGGGAAAGGACAGATACTTTTTATCCCGATATTCCCACGGCATCGAGACTTATGCGGGTAAAACTGAGGGCACAGCTAGTAAAATATACATGGCCTACAACGTTCTCACATTCACAAAATATAAAGGAATCTATTTAAAAGACAAATAAAATAATAAACTGAAAATAATATCTATTATAAATCCACTATTACGTGCATCATTTTTCTCTCAAATTTGAAATGTCGACAATTCTCACCGCCATTATTTCGCAGTAGCTAGTTCTTATTTATCGTTTTTGTAATTACAACTAGAGCGGGGCGCCTGCCGCTAAATATCCGCAGCTTATCCGCCTTCGACGGAACCTGTCCGCGGTTATTGCGGACTTTGTTTGTCGGATATTTTTTTTTTAAACTGTAGTACTTTGAAGATTTTTTAAGAACATGGACAATTTTCAAGGACTAGGAGTTTATTAAAATAAACGCCACGTTTAGACACTGCAATACATAAATATTGCTGGTTTGTGAAATGTAGGTGGACTTTATATTATATACCTCTAACAAACCCTTCGGGATTACAAGCGTGATGTGATATGTGTGTCCAAAAAATAAATTTTAATATATACGAGTACGTACATCAACCGCATTGTGAGCATTCAATAAACCTATTTTTCTTTATTTCTTTCTTTCTTTTCATTACCACCATCAGCCTTGCTAATCCCTAAAATTCCTTTTTTTTATAATTTCCTGTATTTAGTCCTTATATACGAAATGTCCATGTGTGTGTGTTGTTGAGTGTCATGTGTGTATGTGTGTGTGTGTGTGTGTCTTTAAAGATTTACAGTTTAAACAGTGTGCTAATACATTATTGTTCATTAAATTTCCGTTAGACTCAAAGAAACTTATGCACAATAGCTAGCTTTTGTTACTACCCAACTGCAAGGTCACAAGGCTTCTTTTCCTTTGCTCATTGTTTCTTAGGAATTTCAGTTAACGTTTTTTCCATAATTTTTTCTTTACCCGACCAAATATATGTAATATGAAAATATAGGTAACATTTGTATGTACCAGATTTCGATCTCTGAAGTTTTAACTCTCCGGCAGAGATATTGTTTATACCTAATTATAAGCTTGTGTTGTCACACTCCCTCCTCCCTTCCCTCTTTCCACATTTCCTGGTCTACTGCGATTGTGGGTCGTAGAAGAAATCCAGGTCATCCGGCCATCTAAAATGGGCATATTTTCCACAAAGGATTAATTGTTTTCTATATATTTGAGGGGCCCGTGGCTAAATAATAACAGCCGCGCAGGTCGATCGATCTGGTTAAGCTACGCTTGCCGCGATTGGTCTGTGGATGGGTGACCATCTTTACTTACCGAGACCCCTCCGTGCCTCGGAAAGCACGTTAAGCCGTTGGTCCCGGCTGTTATTCGCGGATAATTTGGCATCAGTCGTTACGGGTAGTCAGAAGCCCGAAAGTCTGACAACCAGTATTACCAAGGGCTATATTACCCAGTAACTGGGTTGTGGAGGTTAGATAGGCAGTTGCTCCATGTAAAATACTGGTATTCAGCTGCATCCGATTAGACTGGAAGCCGACCTCAACTTAGAGAAAGGGCAAGGCAGATGATTTATTTTAAAAGTTTCTCATCACAATACTTCGAGACTGCAAAAAAACACAGGCGCTGTACCATACACTGTGCAAAAACGGTTTAAAAAAAAACAGTCTTCAAAAACAAAGTGCCCATACAGGCCCATACAAATAAATAAATGACGCTAAAAAATAACAAACCACAGTATTACTCCGTCACAAAAGGGAACTTGTTCTAAAAATACAATAGGACCGCTACAATGGAGGCCACTCGCGTTTCATTGTTCCATATGAGGCCTTGGCACAAGAGTAGAAAAGCGACAGAGGCCAAGCCTCCTACTTCCACATGTCATGATCTAGTCATGACATCATCATCCACAGTCCTTTTCATCCCATATACATCGTATAAGCCCTTTTTCTTCACTATTCCCATTATTCGATTAGTGGGAATATCGGGATAAAAGGTATCCTATGTGTTAATCCGGGTTATAAAATATGTGTGTACCAAATTTCATCCAAATCTGTTCAGTAGTTTTTGCGTGATTGAGTAACAAACATCCAAATATATTCACAAACTTTCACATTTATAATATGAGTAGGATTCTGTATCAATCATAGTCAGGTAATTAATTTTTCAGATCTCCGTATTTCGAACTCGATGGTTTAGTATTGTTAACAAAATCCTTTCACAATTGTTTACTTTTGATAGCAATCAACCAACCACCTTCTGGAAGCAGTGGTGGCCAAGTGGTAACGGCTGCGACTTATGTACTTGTACGCCGTAGGTTCGAACCCAGAAAGGCGCGCTTTACTTTGTGTAAATTATTTCATCACTACTGCTCTCAAAATGGTGAAGAAAAACATCGTGAGGAAACCGGCATGTCCTAAAATCAAAAATTCGAAGACATGTGACATTCGCCAACCCGCACTATGCCCACGTGGTTGATTACGGGCTAGTCCCTCTCACCGTGTGGAAGCCTGTGTCCCAGAAGTGGGAAAATTATAAGTTGATTATGATATAATGAGCAACCAACAGTAAAGATCACTGTGATTTTGAAAGTAATGCAAAATCAGAGCTAAATAAAATACTTGGGAAAAGATACATCACACTGAGCCGGTTCGTCATGCATGCCACAACATGACGGCGTATACAAGTCTTTCGGTCTGCTTTGCATACAAACATCGTTTCGGCATGTAGTAGTGTAAATCGCGGTGCGATTTATTGATATTTGGTCTCTGTCAGCTATCTACTCAAGTGACCGTAGCATAGCACAAGAGAACAGCAGTAAAATATATTAACACGTTTATTTATTTAGGCTGTGAGAGGTTTGAACCACCTTCACTGCTCTTGCTCATATCCCAATTTATTTTGGGTCTTCGTAACATGACATTTTCTTCTTTCATACTTCTCTATTAGTCGCCATCTCAGCATTCCCAACCCCACAGTCCATCCATCGTTTCTTTGGTCTTCCCCTACTCTTATAGCCATCCACATTCATTCTCAAAACTTACTTGACGACATTATAATCCATATTAATACTAATATTATACGAGGAAGGTAACTCTGTTTGTCTCTCTGTCTTTATGTTACCTTTTCACGCCTAAACCACTGAATGGATTTTGATAAAATTTAGCAGAGAGATAGATTGCATCCCGGGAAAGGACATAGGCTACTTTCTGTCTCAATAATATCCCTAAAGGGGGGGCAGATATATGGGATGAAAGTTTGTATGGGAAACCTGTTATTTCTTAAGTTAGGGATATGAAAATTCTAAATTATGCTTTTGGTAACAAATAATGAATTACGTATTTCTTCGTTTTTCTAAAATGCACCCTGAAGTGGGTAAAATAGGGGATGATTTTAAAATTCACATGTAATTCAAGAGATTTAAAGGATTGTAAATACAGTCCTGATAGTACGTTCCCGTGGGATAATTTCCGACCTCCACGCGGGCGAAGCCGCGGGCAAAGCTAATAAATAATAATAAATCATTTATTTCAGACTCTCACACATCCATATTATTGTTAGTAGCACCAAAATACTTTTTTTTTTTTTTTTAAGGATGGGAAATCATCCAATGACCCCTCCCGCTCTGGGTGGAGCGGAAGGGAGTGTCAGACTCTTACTGACTAAAAACCATCCGTGTTCCTTCCTTAGCCCTTTATGTTCCGGGGCAGCGGTAACCCTTTCGGACAATCCCGCTGCCCCGGCAGGCTTCGGCCCTAACGGGCCCCTCCATGTCTGCTGACATCTCTTTGAGGCGCGCGTGGAACACATACGCGCCGTCCGGCACGGGCCTGGTCCTGATCGGACGGCGAGCTACCCATTACTCGCCGTCCGCAGGCCCGCGCCTACGGTGGCCGGGAGTCGTCACGCGGCTCCCGACGCCCGGAGCGTCTACCGCGGCGGCTGGGACGGGCGGCCCTCTCGGCTCTCTCCCTCTCCCATCCCGCCACCTCCTTCGCTAGCATGACTGCTTCGCAGAAGGAGGTGACTGCCTCCCACTCCCTCTCGCCCCGGACCATGGCTTGGACCAGGGCCGGGCGCGAGAGGTCGCCGCCGCTGCCGATCGCCTCTACGAGGACACGGCGGTGCTCTGCCCAAGCGGGACAGACCTCCACCGTGTGCACCACCGTGTCCTCTGGGCGATCCTCGCAGTGGCACCAAAATACTTTTAAATTAACTTCGTATACAATTCAAAAAAAAAATCTTACAATCTGACACCAGTAAACCTGTTTATTTAGTCGTATCCAGCGCTCAAGCATCTGAGAGTCCCATCGATATGCCAATACGCGCATGATGCTGTTGGAACTACCACGTATGCACGTTGGGGTGGAGGTGCAACGCTTGCGCATAATTCTTGCAAAGATTTCTACGTTAGCTTCGGCAAAAATTCCGCAGGCGCTGAAAAACCGCGGTAGCACCGTCAGCATCCTGAACGCATTGTTGTACTACACTCGCAGGTCACTGTATGCCCTCTGCAAGTAGCTAACCCACAGGATGCGCGTGTAAAAGGATTGACAGATGATTATGATGTATGATGATGTTGTTGGAATGATTGATTGTCGCTTTGAACAGTGTCATCTTTACTGTTTTTTACACCAATTATCACGACACCTTTGCTGATCATTAATTGTCATCATCATCTCAGCCGAAGGATGTCCTACTGGACATAGGCCTCTCCCAAAGCGCCTTCTGACCTTCGCTGATATATTTTCTTAATAAACAGCTTTATATTCAAAATATTAATGACTTATTTCGCAATTAGGTTATAGTCAAAATGGTCAAACTCTCTCAAGATGATTGTAATGGCGGTTAACAGACGTCCATATCTCTACGCTTCGCCAAGAACCTTCTTAAATTTAACGGGCCCATTTGCAATATTACAGATTACTTGTTCCGATGTAGCGAGATGAAATTGAGACAGCCTTATTAACAGATACCCAAAGCAACTCTAAGGGGTTTATTTATAACCGATGATTAAATTTAAGTAACGTATAAACGTCAATTAAACTGTCGCTATTTACTACTTAACTTTAAGCAAAGTTTATGAATAAATTGGTAAATGTTTATTTTCGAACAGTAATGACTCCAATATGTACAGAATTCGTAACCAAGGCAGTGTCAAAATAAAAAAAAATTACACTTATTCAGAATTAAAAAGAAATTTTCATAAATAACAACTTATTTCAAATTAATTACTTAACTAAAACTATTTAACAAACTAAATTATGGCGTTGAAAAATTCATTAGCATTGCTGTCAGATCGTAGGTAATCTCGTAAAAGACTAATGAAATTTATCCGGTTGATTACACCCCTCTATAATCAGTATTCATAAAACCCATACATTATTTTCCTTTTTGAAACTCCCACATATACCTACCATCAGCGGGGTAATTTCGTAACAAACTTATAATGCCATTTTGACATTCACTGCCTTTTTATTTTATGCTGAGTAGACGAATTTTTAAAACACACTAAGACATGGCTTAGCAAATTCTTTTAAAATCTTTCGGATTGCGATTAAAAGTGTGTTCTATTGCAATTATGGTGCAGGTTGGATAAATGGTTCTGTCAAAACCTTCCATCATGAGACAATGAAATGGATTTTTTTTAAATTTAGTTTTGTACACACATCAAGCTAAATATAACCAGTATAAGCTGACTTCTGATAGTAAGAAAAACCGATACAATGCGAGGTCAGCTAAAACTGGAAATGTATAGCTTGATTTGTAGCCGTGTGTACACAAACGGTATCTTTTCTGCCCAAGAAATAATAGCAAGATAATAAAACCGTCTGAGTTTCTTGAACTATTTTAAAAAGAAAAGTTATTGTACTCATTAGTGGCTCAAAGAACTGATGAGGAGTATTTTTTACTTTTACCTCCCTTAACGAGGGTTGGTGTGATAATGAGGGTCCAAGTGCTTTTTATGGGCAATTTCTTTAGGTTTATAATAATCCGTATGAATTGTTTTGGTACGGTGCTGGGCTATTTTTCTATTTAGTATTTTATTAGTGTTGTTTTAAAAGAAAATACAGAGGTATTGTAGGTTTATAGGTTCTTTATATTTAGTTTCAGTCTAGCTGTGTAGAATGATAATATTATCTTCTTCTAATCTTGTTCTAATATATAAAATTCTCGTGTCACAATGTTAGTTACCATACTCCTCCGAAACGGCTTGACCGATTTTTATGAAATTTTATATGCATATTCAGTAGGTCTGAGAATCGGCTACTATCTATTTTTCATACCCCTAAGTGATAAGGGTTGTCCACCCCTAATATATTTTTTTTGGACGAATTTTAATTTTTTTACAACCCTAAATTTTTACCATTCTATCACCAACCCCTATTTTTTAATAGTCATTTTAGATTTTTTTCCACACTAGAAATAATTTATATGGCAAAACAATGTTTGCCGGGTCAGCTAGTTTTTGATATATTTTATTATTTTTAGGCAGAAGCCTGATTTTTATACAGGATTATGGGTATGGCCTAGGTACCTCCTTCTATTGAATCCCACTTATCCTAATTCAAACTAATATTCAAAATGCGAAAGTGAGTTTGTTTGTTACTCAAACACACTAAAACGGTTGAACGAATTTGGAAGAAATTTAGCACACAGATAGTATATAACTTGTATTAACACATTAGATACTTTTTACCCCAGTAAATGACATGACTTACGATTGTTATCAATTACTCACACATTATTCATTTCTCTCTTGACCGTCGCGGGCAGTAGCAAAGGCTCCCTCAAACAGGCGCGACACGCGACGCGAATCGCGAGCGGTGCCTTTGCGTCACGTGCGATTCGCGTCGTGTGTCGCGCCTGTTTGCATTCGTCCTAATCTTGTGATGGGTAGAACGATAAACTAGCTGTTCGATCCCTTTACAATTAAAAATTTGCGAAAGTTTAATTAAAATAAATGCTTTGAGTTTGTGTTTTGTCGAAGACATAGACAGATGGACTGTCAGACATCCAACTACAAAATTAAATCTACCTAATAAATGTTTTTGTTTTGCTTGTTGTTTGTTTGTTGTCATTTGCCAGTATCGCAACACAGATTAATGTGTATTGTCTTTGGCTTTGATACCATGCTCTGACATCAAGCAATGGACAAAGTTGTCAACCTTTTGTTGCTTGATTACGGGGCTTTTGGCTACGTTTATGTGTGTATTTATCCTTTTTTTTATGGGCGGTTTGTTTGTGCGGAATAATCTTTTTTTTTTCTTTTTTCTAATATAAATCTTAAATTCATTCAAGGACAGACCATGCAGAGTCTAAACCGCTGCCACTATGCCACATTTATAACGAAGTGATCACAAAAGAATAATTTTTAAAATTCATCCTGAAGTTAAATGAAAGTTTTTTATGGAAGTTCACCATTCATTTACACCGTTTGTATAAAAAGTATCGTATTTTCCAGTGAGTTAACATACGAAACCCAAAAAATTTGGTACTTACACGTTAACACACACACGTTAAATTAAATTTAACATGTTTGAAATCCTCGCTCAAGTTAAATTGATCACGAGTGTGTTCTAAATAGAAAACTTTGAAGTTTTAACCGTGTTAATGGAACTAGTGCCGAACTGATAAATTGGGTAGCGGTGCAAATCAACTATTGAATGGAAAAGTTGGGTAGAGGCACTGAGATAAAGTACTACGTAAGTAATAATAGTTCTATGGGTAGAGGTTCCAGTTTAGTCTAAACATACATTACTTGGTTTGGGGAGGGTTAGGGTTGTCGAAAAAACATATTATAATAAAAATAATAATAATACCAGCTTATTATTGTGCCACTGCTGGAAAAAGTCTCTTTTTATATAGAGAAGGCACGAGCATTGATCACTGCGCTTGCTCAAGGCGGGTTGGCGATTTCAGACATAAATGAATAAATAATTTCAGGCTTTACACACACGCACATACAGTTGGTTACCACTATTAAAGCGCGTGTCGCTTCGTTAGATAAAAATACTGTAAAAATATTAAACTGGGATTCAAAAGTGGGATCCAACGAAAATAAATCATACTATAGAGGCGCCGCAGAAAACTCGCAGAGGCCTGTAATACAACTTTACTCTAAATGGGATGAGATACTTGTTTGTTATTACTATGTCTGTTACTAATAATCAGTTGTTATCAGCCGTTTGACATGCGACTCCGACAATATAAACGGAAGTTTGAACAAACTTCTAATCATTATAGATTTATTTTTGTTCTGTTGTATTTTATTTAATGTGTGGGAGTTGGGTTATGTCCTAGGAATGAACATCGCACATTATAATCATAATTTAACTATTGGGAAATATTTTTTAAATAAAAACATCGGGGTATTGACGTAAATATGATTTATAATTTCAAATGGAAAAAAATAAATATAGATTCTGATATTTATTTAAAAATATTGTATAGGTATTTTTAAATTTTTTAAACAAATAGACTTAATAATAATTTAATTATTAATTATGAAATTAATTATTATTTATACTAATACTTATAGTAACAGCCACTTTGTTTCTTTGGCGCACGATAGTATAATGACATAAACAAAATTCAACAATTTCATCGGGTTTGGGTTATTTGAAGTATAAACTAAGGGTCGATGTTACTTTGAACAAATGCTTTTTTGACATTTTTAATTGGTTGAGAACCAACAAATTGTAGCTTTGTAAGTGTTTTCTCCTCCTAAATTAAATTAACTTATCTGTAAAACCTTGTATATTTCACACCTCAGTCTTATGTAAATCATTAACATTATTTAAATTATTCGTCATCAGAATCATCCAGTGGTATATCGTCATCCTCTTCCTCTCCATTGTGTCCTGAAGAACTGTCACTTTGTTGAATCAACCGCTGTTGACTGCTTTTCTGCTGCTGCAGCATCTTGTGTGTGGTTCTCTGGAAGAATCCTCGCTGTAAAAAAAAATCTTGATGACTACCCATCGATCGGTAAGATGAAAAATTAATGAATTATTTTTAAAATGTTTGTTTAAGTGGAGTTTGAAAATTAAAGAACTGTAGAAAAAAAGCTTACCTAATGATTAGGAGATTTATAGCCTAATAAGGAAATAAATACCTCTTAAATATATTCGAAAAAGAAGTAAGAAAAAGTACTACTTATGAAAAGATAACTCTATACCTTTAACTGTCGTCAGCTCGTTAAAAAACTTTGGAAAGTTTTTATATTGTATTATTGTTTGATTATTGCAAATACTTGGCTTTCTTTGCCAAGTAACCATGCTTTCACATACTGTAAAACTATATTACGCACCTTGTATAATATAGTCACTATCACTGCCAGTAGCAATAAGCCAAGTAACACACAAATCAGTATTAATGTCCAGGTAATACTCTCTGGTTCCAAGAACAGCGTAGTCGTCACTTGAAACTCGCTGAAAATATAAAAAAAAAAAACTATTTAAATAACTTCGCGCGTGTGGCAGAGACATCGATGCGGAAACTGTAACCATGAATCAACCAGCACGTCATGATTCTAAATCCCCTAGGACAGAAAATTTAAATTATCATCGGTTATGAAAAAAAAAAACATCAGCAGTTTCATATAAATTTGCAATACCTACGCGGTCAAAATTTATGGAAAAACTAACTTTTTTTAAAATAGGCGACGGGAAATTTCAATGCAGGGATCATTTACTGTATCCAGGGTAACAGGTTATGCGTCGATGTGCCTGCCAACCTGTGTTCTCGGAAGGTAGGTATATGAGAATGTACAGTCGAACAAGCTATTTGCTATTTTGGTATACAGGCAAAAATATTCATCTTTCCACTACACTGCCAAATATTTAGTCTTATTTTGTGCGTTATAACTTTTTCAGCTTATGGCATCCTTAATAGAGTGGTGTAAAATAATTGACTACTCAGCACACTCACACCATTTTTTTAAAGTAGTTGCAAGTTAGCTGCCTGTATACCAAATAGCTTGTTCGACCGTACCCTCTATCTACATGCTACTCGTATGTTCTATGCGAGGCACAATCATAACTAAATTGCGAGCTGCTACTAAGAATCAAGCTGGGGCGCTAGCGAACACCCGTTTAAAGTCATTGTAGTTATTTTAGACAATTTATAAAAGAAAGCTTAACTACTTACGTAAAACGATTTTTACTATGAACAAGTAGGAATGTGGTAGCGTTGTATGTACTGTTCTCTTTGAGATAATTTCCTGAAAATAAAAATGTATTTTAGTTTTATTCTTTTACGAAACCAGGATAAGATATTATATATCACAATAGGTATATTGACAGGTTCGCTGTCCACAAAGTAATAATATAATAATATAATGTTTTGGATTCTGTGTAATTCAGGGAAATAAAGCGACTCTTCCTGGTATACAAAGTTATAATGTCTTAGAAATGAATGCTTCTAATTACAAAATCGAGTTACAGAAAAAACCGTTAGGAATTTAAATTGTTGTCAGTTAGAATATAATGCAAACGACAAGGAGCAAATCAGAGTGTGCAATCGATTGAGAGCAAATCGGAGACTGTGACGTCACGGGTCTCGCTGAAACTACGGGCGTATGCACACGCGCCGTATGCGGCTTCGCTGGCATGAGTGAATATGTGTAATAAGTTAAACAATCAACATGAATCATATAATATGATTCATGGGACAGGACAAATTCCAGTAAAGAAAAACATACCAATACTCGGTTTTTGTCTGTCAGCTTGTGCCTATCAGCGAGTTAATTGCCTAAAACAATATCAGTAGCAATGGATTTTATTTTGACAGTTTAACAACATTCATTGCGTTATTTACGTTGTTGAGCAGACAAATTTTTCTAACATATATGAAGCAATGAATTAGCAATATCCTTCAAAATAATTCAGATTGTTATTGAAAATGTGTTACGTAATTTGCGTACCGGACTCTATGATTGTGAAGGGTCCTGAGTAGATACTAATAGAGAATTACAATATTTACCTTCATTGCTGAGGTCCATTTGAAGTGATACATAAACTGGGAATGAAACTTTGGCTGGCACAGACCAAACGCATTTAAGTGCGCTCAAATTAATTTGTTCACACCCACTTATATTGCCTGTAAAGTTGGCCTGAAAAATGTAGAATTTTTAGTTAAGGAAACATTGTATAGGTTTAAGAAAGTAATAATAACGTGTACTCAGACTAAATAAAAAACCAAGACAGAGCGCTGAGAACGATACAGTGAAGCCAAAACTACACCTCCGTTCCGTGCATACACGCTCACACGCACACATTTTCAACCATTTACAATCAAACTACACCTCACTAAGTACACACATGTTTACGAAACCGGCTTCACTTTACTGTTGACAGCCCTTTGTCTTGGTTTTTTATTTGGTCTGAGAATGTAGGTATAACGTATTTTCTGTGTATATTAATAAAACATAATATTATTTTTACAAAAACAATCCATTTGTGTTTGTTTGTTTGTCTACAAGAAAGCGGCGAGTAAGTGGTCACCGTTACGTCATTATGAATATCTGTAATACCAGATACAGCAGGTGCGTCACAATTCCATTCCAGAGGCATATTTTTCTGTCATCTGTCAGTCAGGATGACACCTTAAAATTCTCCGTTTTTTCAATTTAAATGTAAAAAATTAATGAATGAAAATTTTATTTTGAAAAAATCATTGAGTTTCAAAAATCCGCAAAGAATGTGCGCCATATGGAAGGAGTGATGGGGCTATGGGGAAATGTCTTGATGATGCGTGAGCGCGTGCTTGATACATCGCGCCCGTTCAAAGTCCACCGCGCACAGGATGGATAGAAAGCAACACATGAAGTAATTTTTTGGTTCGTCGGTGTAATTGCTGAATGGCGTTCCAGTGTGAGTATAAATAAATAAAATAATAATAATAATCGACTCTTCACGTGACCAGAGGGTTGGCCTATTTTTTGGCCAAAGAATCAGCATCGCCATACAACGTGGCCATGCTGCCAGCCTTTTCGGCACGTTCTTGTTGACAGCTATGCGGAAGAATTTTTTGATACCCTTTGATTATTACCCCTCCTTTTAATATACTTGTAGATATTATTATTATTTTAAGACTGTTAGCTTTTTAAATTATGTAAATATAATAAAATAAATAAATAAATATCTGTAAAATGTCTCATGTGCCTGTAATTTTACCTGCGGCATCCTTCAACCCGGAACATAACAACGCTGCTTAAAAAAAACCGGCCAAGTACGTGTCGGACCACGCACAATGAAGGGTTCCGTAGTTGGAATGAATTTATCCCAAGAACATACTTAACATTGTAGTTGACAAACATGTTCTCCCATACATTCCAACTGAAAATGTAAGTTTGTACGCACAATATTGAGATATTTACCATGTTGTTTCAAGATCATAGACTTCTTATTAATTTTCCTATTATTAATTTGATATGTCACACGGTACAGATTGCGAAACTTTTTTTTTTAATTGTCTATTTACCCCTCAAAAATGACTCCCATTTTCAAAACTCATTTATTTACGTTACACGTCTGTGTTTGGGTCACAGAGATTCATATGTGTACCTACCAAATTTCAACTTAATCGGTCCATAAGATTCGGAGCAAATTGGCTGTGACAGACGGACAGACAGACAGACACACGAGTGATCCTATAAGGGTTCCGTTTTTTCCTTTTGAGGTACGGAACCCTAAAAATGGCAAATGCATATTATTGGTAAATTAGTACTCCTCTCCAGGCCGAACTCATAAAGAGCTTACCCGCTATACAAATTCTATTGAGAGACTTACTTTCTCCGGTCTTCTTATATAAACAACTGTAGCTGACGAGTCTGACGGTCCATGGTTAGTAATCTGAAAATTACGATACAATATTGTCAATCAAGTGTCAAATAAATGTACTTACATATTATTATTTTTTTTTCATATAAATGTACATGAAGAATAAATACTTCCGAAATAAAAATAAGTAAAAAAAAAGTGTAAAATTGAACGTCATATTATACAAAAGAACGTCAACATTTTTAATGATGACTGCACAATGACCTGTATTATTATACAATTTGTTTAATAGAGGTCAGTGTGACAGCATCATTAAAATATTTCCACTAAAAAAAAAACTTTGTTCGGCCTGCGGATTGAACTAAAGAATAAAGAAATATAAAATACCATGCAATCGCGCTTGTGACCCCTGTACCAACTAAATTAACGATAGACGATAGAGAAAATACTTACTTCAAAATAGTGTTTGAACGTTACGTTTGCACCAGCTGCTAAGTTGTCTCTTGAAACAATTAATGTTGCATTTATCATTGCTTTCCTAAAACAAACATAATACTCATTAATTTAAGCACCAATATTGCAGATCAATCTAACTTTTCTTTACTTTGTTACAATAGTAGCTTTAGTTGCCGTAATTCTACGGCTAATTCCGTTTGGTGTAAAGGATATTTTGTTGAATTCAGAGTCTATAGGCGCGTTGGGCATTTTTTCAGATGGGAAAAAACCATTGAACTCGTGAGACTGTCACCGACACCGCGCTACATTCGGATGTGTTCGGCTGTCCTCAGAACGTACTCGGTTTTAATGTTTATCCGATTATGCCAGTGGGTGAGGCAAAGTATTCTGTTTGTGTTTTGTTTTCACTTCTGTCGGCACTCCCAGAGTGCCACTGTTTTTTATGTTGTTTTAACTTACCCAGTAACACTGAAATTCGCTTCATGCTTAACGTGAACAGCCAACTCTTTAACATCATCATTGGTAATATTTCTATAGAATGCATCGCTCAATTCCGCTATTATTTTCAGATCTTTATCTTCAGTATCATTGACATTATGGTTCATATTGTAATCTAGTTCTAACTCCCATACAACATCTTCGTCTCTTAGTAGAGGAGATGGAACATCGCAGGTCATTTCAAGGTCTTGAAGGGAGCAGGCACTTGGAATTCTTTTGGGTGGCATCGGGAGGGAGATGTTCACTTTAGCAGCATACGCTGGTTCTTCTGTATTACGGATTGTAATCCTGGCTCCTAGAGTTGTGTTTGATCCGGGAATGTAAGGGCTGAAAACAATATTATATTTCTTGAATGATTAAGGTTTTTTTTGAAGTGAAAACTTCTTTAGGCGCTTTGGGCATTTTTTAAATCGGAAAAACTATTGAACTCGCATCACTGTTACCGTAACCGACACCGCTTCGGATGTGTTCGGCTGTCCTCGGAATATACTCGGTTTTAATGTATATCCGATATGTCAGTGAGTGATGGCAAAGTATTCTGTTTGTGAACGATTAAAAAAATACACACGTAATTGTTCAAGTTTTCACTTCTGCCGGCACTCCCGGAGTGCCACTGTTTTTTTTAAACCGGTTCTTTTGGACAGACTTAGGTATGTATAGAAGCGGACCCAAGAAACACGACCAAGTATTTTTGATAAAGTAAATCTGGCATTTCTGATGAGAATCAATTTGCAATGTTTCGGTTTTTCAATGATTAACACGTTGACTGTCAACGCGGTCACCGGTGAACGCGAACAATAGATTTTCTATTGTGTCTGTTGCTTGGCAGTCAACGTGTTAAACATTATATTTAAAGATAACAGAAGTAAAAAAAATATAATCTTACTTGTCCAAAGCTTCCAAAGTCATGTCCAGCCAAGGAGTACAGATAAGATCTTCACCACAGTCTCTCACCAGCTGAATAAGGAACGAAGTCTTCAGAGTGGAGGCTTCAGATAACCTCGCCGCGTTCATCAAAAACGTTGTGGAATTCTCTGAAATTAAAAAAAAACTTTTTGAGTTGATGTAAAAGTGGCTTATTGTCAGGACTGGCAGAAGTCAAGTTATTCATTGGCTTACTGAGACCTTATGTTTTTTTTTAAGTTCTTACCTTTCATTAGTTCGTCCGGTTCTAATTGGAATATCAAAGATATTGGCTTTAACAAGTCGGCAGTTGGCTGAAAAAAGACCATTTGCATTAAAGTTCGGTATTTTAATAGTTTGGGAATTCATCTTAGTTCCAGCTTTAGGCTACAGAATAGCACTAAGCGGGACTATCGAAAGCGAATACGCGCATAAAATAGCACCGCGTTTATCAATCAGATTTGTCCTTAACCCATTAGGCTCCACAGGAAATCTTTCATCACCAGCTTTTGAAATACCTACTTCATGATGCAATTAGGTATGTTGAAACTGTGTGTACTCCCCGTCACTTTTCCCTAAAGGTTCATAAACCAGCGTCAGACAGCATCTGTCTGGCATTAATGTTGAAATGAACCTTTTTGGCGCAGCCGTGAGGCACACACTATTGTTGCTTGAAAATAATTTTTTGTTTGTTA
Organism: Gortyna flavago; assembly: GCA_963669345.1. Classification (NCBI taxonomy): domain Eukaryota; kingdom Metazoa; phylum Arthropoda; class Insecta; order Lepidoptera; family Noctuidae; genus Gortyna; species Gortyna flavago. The sequence goes on from OY770129.1 coordinate 18,336,463, forward strand.
ATTTGGTGTTTTGTGTTTCACGAACTGTGTCCAAATTATCTTTTTTCTATTCTTTCTTTTTTTAATAGGTATGATACAGTGTTAATAAGTATACTTACATTCACTTCAATAGATTGCTCATCACATATTTCATTTCCTGGCTTTACATTTACAGTATATTTAGAATCTCCAGATAGCATTGCTCTATTGTATTCAGGATCTACTTCAATTTTTGCAATCATATCTAAAAAACAATCGTCAACAAAATATTATTTTAGTTCTTTTTTTAGCGTGTCGATGGCAATCCAAAAGGGATTTGCCCAGAATTCAGCTACGTGTTTGGCGCCATCACTAGCGTCCATTAGTTCCTGTAACGTGCAGTTGACAGGACACGCAGGACATGATGTTAAGTGCATCCATCGTTTCATTTTTGTTAATGTACAATGTAATGACTGACTTTATGACTTGTGGGTAAGTAATAACTTCCGCACGGGGCGATCGATCAGGTGAAGCTATGCTTGATGCGATTGGTCCGTGGCTGGGTGATCGTTTGTACGTACCCAGACCACTCCGTGTCTCGGAAAGCACGTTTAGCAGTTGGTAGATCTTTGACAGTCGTTACGGGTTGTCATAGGTCTGAAAGTCTGACAACCAGTCTTACCAAGGGTATCGTATTAACCAGTACCTAATTGGGTTGTGGAGGTCAGATATGCAGTCGCTCCATATAAAATACTAGTATTCAGCTGCATCTGGTTAGACTGGAAGCCGACCCCAACATAGTTGGTAAAAGGCTAGGCAGATGATAATGTATAATATAATAAATTCTTAGTTAATATTTTTTTCAAACTAGCATTTCGATTGTCTCATTTTCCGCGGCTTCGCCTGCGTGGATGTCGGAATTTATCCCATGATAACGTGCTACCGAAACAAACCGTAGCATAATGTCCTTCCCCAGGATGCCATTTATCTCCTTGCAATTTTATCGAAATCCGTTCAGTAATTGTGGCGTAAAAAGGTAACACACAGACAGAGTTACTTTCGAATTTATAATATAAATGGATGCTTTCATAATTATTACCTACACACAAAGTACTAGATAAAGTCTACAGTAGTCAAGACTATAGATATACTAACTTATTTCCACATCTGGCCATGACTTGATCGATGGAGCTGACACACAGAACTTTGCTGCAAATGTTGTAGTATTCTGAGGTAGGTTTATTGCATTAGGGACCTTAATACCAGCGTGCACCTTCATAGTTGGAATACACCGGTAGAGGTACGATGTTTGACTATTGTGGGCCCCAATAGCAAGGTCTGAAACGAAAAGATTTGTTAGTTAGTGAGTTATCCGAGAAATAAAGCGTTTCAGGTATATATAAATAAATATAAATAGTGGTAGCCCAATGATATCTGCCTCGATTGACAAGTTGTAGGTCGTGAATTCAAATCAAGGCAGGCACTTTACTGTATTTAATTTCATCACCACTGCTCTCAAAACCTAGAACCCAGAATTCGAACACGTGACATCCATGCGCCCCTGTGGATTATGGGTCACTCACAGAAAGGAGGCCTGTATCCCAGCAGTGAGAACAGTATAGACTGATTATGCTCACTTAGATGACTACTTCCACTAAGGTAGATAATTAATCGAATATTATTATCGATCTGACATACCACTACAATTATTTTTGTCCACATCAACTCCTTTAGCTATTGACCAACCAAGGCCACGCGCCCCTTCCGGCTGGATCCGTTGAACGTTATTAGTGTTCAATCCCTTGGCGTATCCCTTATATATGTATACGGCCCCTTTTCCACCATCTTCCCATGGTGCTCCTATAGCAATATCTGCAAAATAAAAATACTGTAAGAATACTGTAAGTGTTATTGGGTTTTTCAATCTGGAATCTCTCAGTAGTAGCCTGGAGCCTGCATTCATGGCAATCCCGGTTGATGGCAATAGTTTCGCCCCTTATTACATGTAAACTAAACATAACTGTACAAATGTGGGTGTGCTGTGGATGCACCGCTGCCTAGCCCTTTTGGGAATACAGGCGTGATAATATGCTACGTGTTATGTATTAAAAATATTGTATATGTTACGGCTAATAGCCGAAGTGTAGCTATACCTAGTTTTAGCCGGGTAGTACCCGGCTAAAACAACTAGAACTACTAAACTACTAGGTGCAGCATCCTATGTCAGCGGGGCTCCTATTTCTGAGTAAAGGGTTTAAAGTAATGGTTTTTTTTTGTTTTCCTTTATTTAATTACCTAAACAAATGGAGTATAGTTGTACCCGACTAAAACTAGGCGTAGCCGCACTTCGGCTATATATATATTCGTGTCACATATAAAAATTCCACGAATTTCTATTAAACTTATCAGAAAGTGCCTATTATAGTGTTATAACTATAACATGCTAAAATATTTGAGGAAGGTGATGGCATTCGTGATACAGGGTAATCCTAGTACGAGTGCCAAAGCACTCCTTTGACATCTAAGTACACATTAGATAAGACCAAGTTTATTGTTTTTAAGGAAATTTACTGTACCCATTCTTCTAGTTATAATAAAAATATTTTAATATTGTTTTCATGACAGATTGGATACTTGTGCTGCAAATAAAACGTGATACCCTGACATCAAATAAATGTTATAATAAGTCTCTGAATTTCGGTTACAGTAGGCAGTTTTAAACCCAGCTTAAAACATATAATAATTGTTCTAGTGTTACCATTAAAGCCATCTCCATCAATGTCACCGAGATCAGCAATAGAAATTCCAAACCACGCTCCGTTAACACCAGACCCTGAGACATGACCGTGTTCTTCTAAAATAAAACTAGAACCCTGAAATATCAAAGAAATAAATCATCATCATCTTCCTGTTCTTATCCCATGTTACACGTTTTCTTCTCCCATTCTTCCCTGTCAACCGTCACGCTATCATTCACTCCCTTCTCTTCCATATCATTCCTCACACAATCCATCCATCATTTCTTCGGCCTTCCTCTTCTTCTCCATCCATCAACATGTATATTCATCACTCTTTTAGTTATATGCGTCTTTTAATCATGTTCTTTTAATAAAAAAAAAATCGTTGGATATTATTTCTGTAAGCACCTACTTTTATAGGTATACTTAGAAATCTTGGCAGTTTTTAATTCAACAAAATGGTGCCTACAGTTCATAACTTACGATCGACACTTGTGTCCACTTGTTCCAAGTTGAAATGCCGAAGTACGTAAACGGAGAGGTCATGGTATCTTCTTAAATATATGGTTTTTTTAATAATACAGACTCCATAGAGCATGGAATGCCGGCAGAATCTAGAGACAGAGGTAGTATACCAAAAATGCGTTAAGCACATAACTTCTGTCAGTCCGTGGCCTTCATGAATCTAGGCATCTGCACGCTCTATGCACTGACTCAAACTAAACTGAACACAAAATCTGAAGTTATCTATTTTGGTTTCACTTACTTCTTCCTTAGTCAAATAAACAAACACCGCTCCTTGATCGTACGGTAGACCACCATCACTCTTCACATAGGTTGGTGCTCCCACTAGAAGGTCATCTAACCCATCACCATTAATATCTGAGCAACAAAGAGTTGCTCCGAAGTACGAACCACTTTGAGGACCCTTAATCTTTGCTTTCACGGTTAGAGCTTTCATTTCTTGGGTTGGCGGCTCAAATACTAGGACCTGAGGAATAGATGGTAAGTTATCATCAAAATACTTTTCTCCTCCTTAAATATACTATGCCATAATTACAAGGATTGTAGGGAGCATTGAAATGTGGAACTCTCGTTCGTTCGCTTAAAAAAATAAATTAATGCAATAATTATATCTTTTGTAGTTTGTCTACGAAAACACTGAAGATAATATGGAAGGTTACAAAATTCATAATAAACAGAAACGGCATACTTGAAGGTGTTTTTTTTAGGGTGTGTTTTAGTGGAAACGTATTTAGCATAGGTTAGCTCTTTAAATTTTATCAAGCTTTCTTTTGTATTTTCATATATGGTAAAGTATATCTATGTTTTAGTTTGTTCCAGATGGTGGTTTTTGCTTACCTGTCCACTTGCAATGTTAAACCGAGGAGCTCCAGCTACGTACAAGACGTTGCCATCTTTTTGAAACACACCAGATTCAACACTGTATCCTATAAAAGAAAGGAATTAGACAAATATCCTGGTTCTATCAATCAGGTTGAAAATTTTAGTAATCCTAAAGAAAAAGAAAGAGTTTGAATATAAGCCTTTAAATAGGTAAACGTATACTATCTATTAGGTCTGGTCGATGTAGCGAGGCTTGGGGGAGCCTTATGTCTGGCAGTGTACGTTTTTTTATCCGACTTCGGAGGGTATATGATTTTAACCGGTGTCTGTATATTCATCTGTTAGCTCATAACTTCAAAAGTACTTATAATAATTTAGTGTGACGTCACATAGCCTATAACTACCGGACGGTCAAGAAGCGTTTTTTTTTTTTTTATCAATGTCTTCTCGCAGTTCATCCTTTATGAGGATGGCTACTGCTTAACCGGACTTTCCTGTGGATGCCTCGAATTAAGGCCTCCAGCCAGGGCAAACAATAACTTAAAAACTAAGCGACAGCGCTAAGGGCAACCCCCTGCGGGGTTCGGACCTCGGCTCAGGGCGTCGCTGGAAGAGGACAGCAAGGGACAGGCTGGATCGGTATTATTATTAGTGTTTAGGGGCGAATTTAAAACTACAGGCTCAGCTGCGCGGGCTCAGCTGTCGGGGCGGGCCTCGGCGGCGAGGACGGAAGGACGGATGTCTGAGCTTGTGTTTGTGTTGTCGTCTGAGAGTACTCGTGGCCTTACTGCTCTCCTGGAGGAGGGTAGTGGCGTCGTCGGGGATAGTGAGGGTATGCCTTGGTCGGCGAATCCTACTTATGCGGGAGGGAGTGTATCGGGAGGCAGCCGCAATCAGGGGATTGGGGTGCTTTATGGCAGAGTCAAAGAAGCGCTTGGAGAGGCGTTTCATGAACTGCTGGATGGTGGGGATTCTGAGATCTAGATGCAGATTCACATTTCGGACATAGAAGGGGGCTCCCGTGACCTTTCGGAGGAAACGGTTCTGGAGGGTTTTCATTTTATGCAGAAATCGCGGCTTGGCGTGTGCGAAGACTACGCAAGCATAGGTCATGATGGGACGGATGACCGCGGTGTAGAGGCGCAATTTGCACTTGAGTGACAATTTGCTGCGGGCAGTTAACATAGAGTGGAGCCTACCGAGAGCGAAAGAGGCGCGCGAACGCGCCGTCTTTGTGTGCTCGTTGAAGGTGAGGTTGTGGTCTAGGATGACACCTAAGTATTTGGCTCGCTTTCCCCAGGGGATCGGCTTGCCATACATAGAGATCGGGCGCGCGGTCAAGAAGCGTCGTGACCGTCCTGTAGTTATAGGCTATGTGACGTCACACTAAATTCAATATGGCGCCCTTTAAAGGACATAAAGTAATGAATTTAAAAATAAATATCTTGGGATGGTGCCTTGTTTTATGTGAAACGAAAAGGCTTTATTAGAATATTACAAAAATAGAAATATTAATATTAAATTAAAAATAAGTTGAAAATCTAAAACCTGACTACTGAAAAGGATGAAACAAGAAAGTACAGAGGCCAGCACATCAACCTACCCGAAACTGTCAAATTTTCAATCAACTTTGAACCTTATACTTTAGCTATAAAGTTGAAAATCTATCAAAGAAATTTGACAGATTGTAGTAACTTGATGTGCTGGCGTCTGTACCTTCCCGTGGTCGCATGCTAACATAGCTTATAAGAATGTTAGTACATCGGCTGACTGAAATGATGATTATTCTATACATAAAGATAGATAATTTATCAAGAAGAATATGTATTTACCGAAATAATCATCTGGTCCACAATCTTTTGTGAGATAAGGGTTGGCTGTTGGCAACTTGTTCATGTATGTGCTTGTGTCGTTTGGGTAGAATGACAAGCTTACAATTCCACCTGTAAAGAGAATATTATTACTAGTAACATAATATTATATTGGTAATATTTTAACGGATAATAAAAAGCCTTTTATAGGCAAAAAATTATGAACAATAATGTGTATTCTATTCTATAACATTTATGTGGCCATTTTTTTATAAATTAAGTTAGGATGGAATGGTCTGGCAGTTTTCAGTGACTTGAGATTCGGATTATGTAGTCTTAATTTAGCAGGTACCTATAATAGTATATTGAAACACTTTTTTCTCATATAATTTTTGTACAGATAAAACAGATGTTTCTTGGGTTTTTTGCCACACAAAAACAAAATCAAAGGTCAGGGTTCAGGGCCTATTTTAAAGTCTAGATATTTCTTATCGCGATTTATTTGCCAATAATGTAAACAAATATGAATTAATGGAAAAATAACTTTAATTCGTAGTCAATAAATTTCAGTTTGTGCTATAACTTCAAAATTTTTTATAACTTTCTCAATAGTTCTAGTCACTCTGAAATCATCTTAATTGATGACAATCAAGTTAATCAAATATCAACTTTATTTCAATGATGAAATAAAGTTGATATTTGTTTAAATCACTCTCGCCTGTTTTCATTCTGGTTAATTACCATAAATAAAGCAATGAATTTTTACAGAATAATAAATATTAACTTTCTACTTGTATGTCCTTATGTTTTCCTTTTTGATGATACAGTATTTTTATAATAATTGCCGCTGTCAACAGAGGCCTAATGTACAAATTTGACAACTATTAATGAAAAAAAATAAACATATTATGTACATAACATATAATAATATCCTTCTTATTCAGTTCAAATATCTTTTAAATTGGTCCAATATTTGAGGAGAAAAGAGGCAAGAGCCAAACTTCGAATTATGAATTTTTACTTAGGCTTTTTCAAAAGTCTCTCCGACCGCATTTCCTCTTAAGGCATTGACTGCCAACGCGGTCACCGGTGACCGCGAACAATGGATTTTCTATTGTGTCTGTTGCCTGGCAGTCAACGTGTTAAGGAAGGATATTTAACAACACGCTCTCTCTCGAGCCGAGAAAAAAGAAAAAAGTAAGTTAGAACGATAAACGAAAACGAAGTAATAGCTCCGGTAGGCGATACGATGCGACGGGGTGGGTCGGGAGAGCAAGAAATTTCACGCGGACAAAGTCGCGGGCAGAGGCTCAGCATCATCATCATTTCAGCTGAAAAATGTCCACTGCTGGACATAGGCTTCCCCCAAGCACCTCCACTGCGACCGGTTCTGAGCTTCTCGCATCCAATGGGTTCCTGGGACCTTCACAAGGTCGTCGGTCCACCTTGTGGGAGGCCTTCCAACGCTACGTCTTCCGGTACGCGGTCGCCACTTCAGGACCTTTCGGCCCCTTTGGGTGACTTTTAGCCCTCTAATAAGGCCCATTGTGAGCGACCACGTTTCAGTGCCATATGTCAAAGGCTAGTTCAGAATAAAACTTCACCTGTCCACTGTAGAAGACCAGGTGCTCCAAGAATAACAGTGTTCATCTTGGTCACCGCTACCGACGCGCCTGCTTCACCATACGCGTAGAAATTGAGATGGGTTCCGTATTCACCATACTCTCTTCTGCTACCATCTGTTACGTAGGCTTGACGACCTGGAAAATAAGTAAGATGGTTATGTCATGTAGGTATTCGATCCCTAGACAGTAAAAACCGGATAAGTGCGAGTCGGACTCGCGCACGAAGGGTTAAAAAATCACGTTTGCTGTATGGGATCCCCCTTAAATATTTAATTAATTCTGTTTTTTAGTATTTGCTGTTATAGCGGCGACAGAAATACATCATCTGTGAAAATTTCAACTGTCTTACTATCTCGGTTCGTGAGATACAGCCTGGTGATAGACGGACAGCGGTGTCTCAGTAATAGGGTCCCGTTTTACCCTTTGGGTAGGGAACCCTAAAAATGGATTATTATTGGATTCGCACGAATTTACTCACCCGAAACGAGCATATAGTCACTTTTAAATAATGAATATTAATAGTTATTAGAATGAATACTTAAAGACACACTTACTGTATTCTTTTAAAGGGTAAATAACCCTATTCCCTTTGTTTGATTGAAGAAAACTGACTCCATTCATTAGCAGGTGCTTCCTTCCATACGGCGACGTCCATCTTGGGGCATTTATCTGGAAAAATACAATGAACTCAATTCTAAAAAAGGTTACTCATACGATTTTTTCTATTGTATTTTGTTATCATGGAGGTTTGTTCCGAACTTTCTGCTCAATATCAAAAGTATTTTACTTAAACGCACGCTGGTAAGTACATTAGAAACAGCGACCTCCACCGGGACCTCAAGATGGATGTCCTACACATAGTAATTAAAGATTAAGCAGAAACTTCTGAACACAGACTTCATCATCACGTGAATGTCGAGGCGATCAGCAGTGATGTCAATTAGTACGAAGACTAAAAAGGCTACCTAAAACCTTTTTGATTTAGTTTATTGCAGTGTGAGTGAACTTAAACTGCAGTGCAGGTGCTGACTAAAGTGTACGAGAAAGTGCTCGAAACGTCAACGGTACACTAAGTGTACACAACAGTGTAATTTTTCTATTGTCATTGTTAAAACAATGACTTTACTGCACCCATTCAACTACTCCGACGCGTGGGGTGTTTCGACAGGTAGGCGGGCAAACGTGTGAGAGGTGAATTGTTTTCCCCTTAATATAAAGTGAAAGGGAAAGTCGTTATTGGACGATTTCTTAATGTTGTTTTTACTTAGCAGTTCGTCTTCTTGGCGTGTCGATGGCAAAAACTTAGTTTTTTTTTTCTTAAAGTTTGGCCCAAAATTCAGCAACGCGGATAACGTTCGCTGATGCAGCTATTAGGTCCTCACGTGTGCAGGTGACAGGGCATGCGGTGCAAGATGGGAGGTGAGCCATTGTCTGTGGAGAGACACCACATACACACCGGAGGCCTGAGCCTTCCATGAACCCTCAATTGTGGAAGTTTCTTAGCAGTTTAAGTTATATTTAAATTATTTATTAGCAAATATGGCTAGGTTGTAATGTATGATTGTGTGCGTAAAAAAAAGGCTGAGAATCAGCACTTTTTGAACGTCAAGATTACATAAGGTAGTGCTCCAAAACAACCGCCCTTCACTAAGGACTTCTTAGTGCTTTAGCTGGAAGACAAGCGACTAATATTAGGTACTAGCAATTATCTGGGCTTTTCAGCGAATAAAGGAGGTATTCCACTCAGAGCACTGATTTGAACCGCACTTGAACGAACCGCACCTAAGCACTTCCACTAACGGCACTGAAACAAAGATTTGTTTGTCTTTCTTTTGCTTTTCGCAAAAGAATAGACAATCGCTTTCCCTCACACACTAGCTATAAACCTCTTAATTATAATATTTGCAAATGATGAGTTAAATAATAATACCATCAATCTTCCATTGGGTAGAAGCACCATGGTTGCTCCGAACCACATGTCATCTCTCAGGAAACCTGGCTGCAACCTGTTAAACATGTTCTCGTTACCTGAAATTAATTGGAAGTATACGTAAAATAATTACCTAAGGTTTGTTTGGATCAAAATAGGTACCTGGACCTAATATGTAGGTTACTGGGTAACACGATAAACCTTGGTAAGACTGGGACTGGCTGTCAGACTTTCGGGTTTCTGACGACCTGTAACGACTGCCAAAGATGATCAAAGATACAAGAATGGCAGCCGGGAACAACGGTTTAACGTGCTTTCTGAGGCACGGAGGGGTTCGGTATGTAAAGATTGTTACCCATCCACGGACCGACTGTGGCAAGCGTAGCTTAACCTGATCGATCGACCCGTGCGGCTATTATTACTTAGCCACGAGCCACTCTTAGCTACGAGCATTTTTAATCTAAAAGCATGAAGAAACAATTAAATAATTAAGCCTAATGTTACTTATAACAATTAACTACTCTTAAATACATACATATTAATATCATGTACCTGCTTATCGCAGTTATAAATAGAAACAAAATAAACAGTATTTGTATTTCTAGATAAAAGCTGGAACTAACCGCTATTCCTAATATTATTGTATTATAATAATATATTTATAATTATAATATTTATATTATTTAACTTTTGTTAAACAAACAATTACTTCTATTTATTATTGAAATGATTCACACTACGGGACTTTTCAGGATTGCTTTGTTGTTACCTAATATTAAGATAATACCTAAAAGCGAGGGACTTATTTTAAACGTTGGTTTATTACAGGCTAAAAATACGCGACAAATGAAAAATCTCTTCCTTTTGTAAAATCGGTAAAAAAATTAACAAAATCAAAAAATCCAATTGCTACTAAAAAGCTCAAAACAAGATCACTTTTGAAGCAGTCTTGAAAAGTAACTATTAGTGGGGACAAATGCATACTATAACCTCATTATCTTGCAAAGTCGATAAAAAAACTGATTCCCAAAAACCAACAGGATATTTCAGACCTTGTATCTATGTTGGTATCTATTTTGTACTAGATGACTAATAGATTTTTATAAGGAAATGGACAATAGCATCCGTCTGGTAATGACAATAACAGTAACTATTTATATACCTATCTATATTGCGGTTTGCGTGACACATCTAGTATTATTATTGAGAGAGCTGTGTTCAGTTGGCTGTTGGTGTAGGTTCGAACCCAGCCTATTTTTGTGCAATTTATTTATTTGCCACTGCCGTAATATCGCGAGGAAACCACCATGTCCTAGAACCACCAATTCAAAGATATGTGATGTGTGACACCGGCCTGTTCTCTCAGACTAATCTGTGTCCCAGCAGTGGGAACATTATATAATCTGTGGATTGTACACGGTTATTAGGTTAAATAAGGGATATACCTACTTTAAGGAAGTGTAGTACTCATAAAAATGAACAACTTTTATGTAGGTACTGTCAGCCCCAAAATTATGTATACACCACCATTTTATTGTCTACAACCTTTTTTCCATAACGTTGTATCCACCGTACCGGTACAAAACATAGTATACAATTTATTTTACCAAAAAAAAGTTTACATTATGTCCCAAAACATCTATATTATACCCTGTGACCAAAACCAGTGGGGCAATTCTCGTAATTTTAAGAAATTTCACAGTCTGATCTCAGTCTCAATCTGTCAAAAATACCTCTAATTTGCCTACATTTTGACAAGTTTTTGACATTTGTTTGTCGCTGAGATGAGACTGCGACTAGATTTTGTACGTTTTAAATTACGAGAATTGGCCTACAGGTAATCTACACAAATCTCACAAATATGTATACAGGAATCATTCGAATAGAAAGAAGAGTGGGGCTCGTCTTCGTGTGCGCTATCTGTACCTGTTTTAGCGGATCTTTTCAAAGGTGTGCAGGATACATTCTTCACGTCCAGGTCCTCCAGTGAACAATTGAACACTATTCCTGGTTTTATGCCTGTTGAGTACTCTTCGGGTACCTGTGCTTTTGGTGCCCCCACTAACAATCTGTAGATTTAGAAGAAGTCGTTAAAAAGTTAATCTTTCATTATAAAAGATAACGTACCTTTTTAATTAAATACTATTTTAAATGAATATGCAATTAGATCTTTGACCCCAGTTAATAGCAATAGGTATATAGTATAAGTATAATACATATTATGAGCAATCACACTAATATTATAAAAGCGAAAGTTTGTGTGTGTGTGTTTATATCTTTGTTACTTCTTCACGCTGAAACGGCTGGACAAATTTTGATAAAATGTTGTATGGAGGTAGCTGACACCCTGGATTAACATATAGGCTTTTTATCCCGATATTCCCACGGGATCGACATGTATGCGGGTGAAACCACGGGGCGCAGCTAGTATAAAATATATTATAATTATAATGAGAGCAGTGGTGGCCCAGTGGTAACGGCCGCGACTTACAAGTCGTAGGTCGTAGGTTCGAACCCGGACGCCACGCTTTACTTTGTGAAAATTATTTCATCACCACTGCTCTCAAAACGGTGAAGGAAAACATCGTGAGGAAACCGGAATGTCCTAGAACTAAAAATTCTAAGACATGTGACATCTTCTAACCCGCACCGGGCCCGCGTGGTGAATTACGGCTCACTCCGTCTCACAGAGAGGAGGCCTGTGTCCCAGCAGTGGAAACGTTATAGGCTGAGTATGTAACAGCAATAAACTAGCTTCCAATTTTATCGGGCTTAAACATTGTGCATCTTAGCATATGTCTGGGTCGAATACACTTATTCTTTCTTCATGGCCGATGATGATATGATAAACAGTCAGTAAAATCGAAAAAAAAAATTATCCATGTAATAAGGGCTAGCCCATTGCCATCGACCTGGAACATATCCAGGCTGCTACTGAAGAATTTATGATGGGAAAACCTAATAAAACCGAACAGTCCCCAGTTTTGTTTTGCAGATTTTGCTATAGGAGCACCATAGGAAGATGATGGAAAAGGGGCCGTATATATACTATATACTATACTATACTATAATATAATATACTATATACTAGTATATAGTATAGTATAGACTATACTATCCATCCATACTAATATTATAAATTCGAAAGTAACTCTGTCTGTCTGTCTGTCTGTATGTTACCTTTTCACGCCTAAACCACTGAACGGATTTCGATAAAATTTGGCAGAGATATAGATTGCATCCCGGGAAAGGACATAGGATAGTTTTTATCGACATACCTCGCGGGCGAAGCCGCGGGCGGAAGCTAGTACACTACAATATTATAAAAACGAAAATAACTGTGTCTGTCTGTCTGTTGGTAAGTTACCTTTTCACGCCTAAACCACTGAACACATTTCGATAAAATTTGGCAGAGAAATAGATTGCATCCCGGGGAAGGACATAGGATAGTTTTTATCGACATACCTCGCGGGCGAAGCCGCGGGCGGAAGCTAGTATATTATATAACTATAAGGGAGGGTACTGAATACAAATGACGATCAGCGGATCCAGCCAGGGCTCTGGTTAGTCTATAGATAAAGCCCGACCTGGGAATCAAACCCAGGAGTTCATGTTCAGCAGCAGCGCTTGCGACGATTAGACCAATAAAGAACTATTGTTCAAGTACTTACCCTTCAGGACTTAAAATAGTAGAAAAACCAAAATACTCCGCATTATATTCTGGTTGGAAGAGTATTCTCGTATTTTCATGGAACACATAGCTTGATCTCGAAGTTTGTGCAATTATGAGTAAAGATACACAAAATATTGATTCTCTGGCCATTTTTGTTATTTATCTGAAAGAAAGATATTTTTTATCGAGTACTCATTGCATTTTTTAAATTTGGAATCCAACGGAAATACATAATTATTTTGTGGGATCCAACGCCACAAATATTAAACTGAGATTCAAAAGTGGGTGCCAACGAAAATAAATAGATTTTTTAACGAAAAAAAAACAACAATAATATATAGTTCTCCATCACTATCTTTACGAAGATAACAATTTTTTTTTTAAACGTTTAGCTCGGCTAGAGGCAGCACCAAAAAAATATTTTAAATGTACCTAGCATCGACAACGGCAGTGGTACAGACGCCAGCACTATCAACCTACTACAATCTGTCAAATTTCTTTAATAGATTTTCAACTTTATCGCTAAAGCTTAAGGTTCAAAGTTGATTGGGAAAATGTGACAGTTTCGGGTAGGTTGATGTGCTGGCGTCTGTACTATGCTAGCATGGAAGCATTGAATTGAAATTTACAGCACACGGTAAATCAAAAGAAAAAATAAACATTTGGTTGCAGCTGTAAAGAAATTGAGATAAGTACGACTATCGCGGACACTCCCACCTGACCACGACTAAATTCATTTTTGCTTGCACTTAAAAAAATAGAAGCGCCCTCTTACCCTGCGCTAAGATGAAATAGTTCGTCCGTAAAATTCACAAAAGGAGTACACGTGATGCGTCACTTAGCTGCGTATTGCAGGTTGCAACTAATTGTGTTATCACTTTCTTAATAGGCGAAAATTTTAAGGGGCCGTGGCTTGGCGCCTCCGCAGTTTTAAGCGACAAAATGTTTAAGTGCTCAGACGGAAAAGGCCGCGATAGTACCTACATTGTTATTGTTATTTATAATGTAGCTACAAACCCGCCCTTGCTTTGCACGGTTATATACGACTTTACCAAGTATCGAATTTCTTGATTCGTTTAATATGAATATTTTATACTCATAAACTTTTCGGAGTACACTAGGTATCTCTTAACTAAATGATGGTGAAATATATTATGTCAAAATCAGTTGCCTAGTTTAAAAGAACAACGCGGTTACAAAGAAAAATACGAAAAGAGACTTACATTTTTTAGAATCTACTAGCTGTTAAAAGAAGGGTCCATATACGAAATATGTATGAAAGTCACTTACAACTTTTTGCGCGAAAAACGATAAACGTCACTTCTTTATAATTATATTTCCGGTAGCACTCCAAAACCCCCACTTCACTATTTGACTGCATCAAAGATAACACTGAACTTTATTTCAAAGAAATATGAAATGAATAAACTAAAATGCCAGAAGATATTATATTATCTAAAGTATATTACACGTTTTAACACACACACATGTTGGGCCAGACTACTATCCCGAGATTTATTACTTAGTAGCAAAAATATATGTACATAATGATTATTTAACAAAATTGCAGTGTAATAAGCTCGACATCCTATCAATGAATGAGTTGTGAACACTAACTTGTATTTAGTTAACTAACTGACCTCTCATTAGCAGAGCGCATTAATAACTTGACGAAATACAATGAAGAATTTTAAACCTTATCTCTTTAAATTAAGTTTGATTTTTCTTTGTGTCGAATATAAAAGTTTTGCAGTTATAATGATAGTTTTTATCACATTTCAAACAGTGGTTTATCAAAAAAAAAAGTTCCAAAAGCAGCTGATGAGTGCAACGAAGGTGAGCGCGGTACAAAGGAACATATAATTGAGGCCTAAATCTAGAAAAATAAGCTCATTGAAGTAGGCTGACTGCCAGGGCGCATTGCCAAGCGTCGAAGGAATTGAATGATGACATGATACGTCCATAGCTTACGCCTGATTGACTGTGTTCTGATGTGTTCTGATGATTCATGATTCTTATCATTATACCAATTTATTTGGAATCGGTGCATCATTTATTTATTTTTAGTTAATTAAAACTGTTCAATACCAATTACATTAAATAACTTAAAAACTACTAATATTACATTGACAACAATTATGTTGTTTAAAATTTAATAACACGGAATAGTGAACTCCCTTGCATCTTTCTCTCACAGAACACCAGACATATACGCATAGTTTTACCCCATTAATCCGCTAACACATCATATTTAGGGTTGGCACTCAGAAGGGCATTTTTTAAGTATTCGGGGATTGGCTCTGGCTACTGTTTTGGATGACAGTTGCACAAACAGATTGTGGCGGTGGCTCCGATGTAAGTATTTGTCGGGCACAGAGAAATATGCAATCGTGCATATATCATGACTTCTTCCATAATTCTCATAAGCATTATTTTAGTCATCATCTCAGTCGTCACCCCACTTTCTAGCCATATCAACTTACACACAGTGTTTCCATCGTTTAACATTTGGTCTTCATCTCTCTTATCTTATACATTCATATTCAAATCTTTCCTCACGAAATTTTCCTCACTCCTCCTCATCAAAGTTTTGATGATAGATATTATTTAGTAGTTCTACCGCTAAACATGTCCGGTGGGGTAATTGCGTATCACTTACAATGGCAATGTCATTTATTTTGATAATCCAACAACATTTATTGCGAAATAGCAATGTAAAGCAAATGAATTTTTTAAACAAATGAAGCAATGGATTTATATTGTCCTTCGAATTCCTCGGATTTTGCTAGAGTGTTTTACACAATTTTGATGCTGGGTTCAATCTCATTCAGACATAGTGTTATTTGATTTTTATATAAGCAAACCCTCAATAGCAGTCCTCAGTCTGGATTTGGGCCCGGTTACTGACAATAGGATATAAATGAATACAACAATGATTCTCAAAGTCCAGCACAATCATTAATGGCATATGAAACACTCCGTTCAGTGTAATGATATCAGTTTCCGTTCGCTGATAAAAGATGTATCTCAGTATGAATGCGGAGCCTAAGTACAGACGCCAGCACATCAACCTACCCGAAACTGTATAATTTTCTCAATCAACTTTGAACCTTATACTTTAGCCATAAAGTAGAAAATCTATCAAAGAAATTTGACAGATTCAAGTAGGTTGATGTGCTGGCGTCTGTACCATAACAATTTCTTTGTGCCAGTGACCTTTCAGTGTAGGTAGTTCGATAGCTGAAAACTTTCGATACTTACATAAATATTTATTAAGTAAAATGAAGATTAAGCGAGAGATTAGAGTAGTGGTTGCCTGGTGGTATCGGCCGTGACTTACGAGTTCTAAGGTATGTCACACTGTGTAAATTATTTCATCACCACTGCTCTCAAAACGATGAAGGAAAACATCGTGAGGAAACTGGTATATAATAGAACCAAAAATTCGAAGACATCTACCAACCCGCACTGGGTCCGCATGGTGGATTACGGCCCACTCCCTCGGAACATTATTGGCTGATTATGAAGATCAAACGTTAAACGTGTGAGCAGGGCTTTTGGCTAAGTAATAACAGCCACACAGGTCAGGATAAGCTATGCTTGCCGCTGTTGGTCCGGGGATGGTTGACCATCTTTACACACAAAACCCCCTCCGTGTCTCGGAAAGCACGTTAAGCCGTTGGTCCCGGCTGTCATTCGTGGATCTTTGACAGTCGTTACGGGTCGTCAGTAGCCCGAAATTCTGAAAACCAGTCTTACCAAGGGGTTTCGTATTACCCAGTAACTGGGTTGTAGAGGTCAGAGGTAAAATACTGGTACTCAGCTGCATCTGGTTAGACTGGAAGGCGACCCTAACATAGTTGGGAAAAGGCTAGGCAGATGATGATGATATGAAGATTAAACCAGCCTCGTTGCTCTAGTGGTCGCAACTCCCAAGCACTACTGCTGAGTGTCGAGAGAGCCAGGCAAAGTGTTATTGAGTTTTTCCATCAGATATTTCTCAGTAGCAATTCGGAGTTTGAAATTGTGCCTGGCTGATGGTAATAGGCTTGCCTTCTATTACATGAGAATTAAACAAAACTGACGAAATGTGGGTGTTACTATAGGTACAATTCTGCCTAACCTTTCTAGGCTAACAAGCGTGATATTATGAAGATTCAAAAAAAAACATTCAAGTTGATAACTTAAATGAAATCAAGAACTTCGTGACAAAGAGATTAATACGTTAATCGTAATTATTTTAACAATTAGGTAATAGGTATCTACTTATATAACAAAATGGAACTCCAAGAATCTTAGATAAATATTTTTCACTCAAATCAATTAGGTTCTTTTACTGATGTCTTTGTACAAAGAAATTCGTAATTAAAAACGTTAATGAACTCACTTTGTTCGGATTTGTAATAATGCAAATTAGATTACAACTTGGTCATTAAGAATTCCTAATTTAGTAGCTATCAATAATAAATAAATAAAATAAAAATTATTGAAATAATAAGCTTACAAAAAGTGTACATAATGGTTCAGTATTATATATTAATCTAGGCCTATAATAGGATTATAATAATCTGGATATAGACTATTGGTATGAGAAATATGAGATTACAGTCAGAAATAGAACTCTGAAGGTATTGCCTGATCTAGGTTTAATTAAACCTGTGTTTCAGGCTATCAGAGAATAGCTTAGTAGCTATGCTTAGTTTGTTATGGTAGTGTCAGTCGTAATGACTTTTGACAACAATTCCAATAATTAATTAATTTCACAGTTTTTCTTACTTCTGACAGTAGTAACCTAACAGTGACCTTATTGTAAAGAGAATAAAGATCACAATGATTTTGACAGACTTATCAGTGGCAGCAACTCAACAGCAATCGTATTAGAATGATCTCTAAAGCTTGCGGGAGTCGGGGCAGCGGGATTGTCCGAAAGGGTTACCGCTGCCCCGGAACATAAAGGGCTAAGGAAGGAACACGGATAGGTTTTAGTCAGTAAGAGTCTGACACTCCCTTCCGCTCCACCCAGAGCGGGAGGAGTCATTGGATGATTTCCCATCCTTAAAAAAAAAAAAAAATGTTTGCGGGAGTGATGATGACGTCACGCTGAAGGACTTGCAAGAAGTCACATCACTTCACTCTAATATTATAAAGGCTAAATTAAACTAACTGCCAAATTAAACTGATATAAAAAATCTATTAAGATGAATCTAAAAGACGTCCACTGCTGGACATAGGCCTCCCCCAAGCACCTCCACTTCGACCGGATCTGTGCTTCTCGCATCCAACGGGTTCCTGCGGCCTTCACAAGGTTGTCGTTCCATCTTGACGGAGGCCTTCCAACGCTACGTCTTCCAGCCCGCGGCCCGCGGCCCTAAAGACGTAAATTGATACGTTCACTAAAATTTTTATTGGAGTTCATACTGACACCTAGATATTTCAAATAGTCAAGTTTTGCTAAAGTGAGACAAGAACATGCCGTGTCAGAGAGTGTACGAGTACGTACCTACTACAATTAAATGAGCAAATGTTTATATTAGTAAGCAATGTGTTAGTTTTTCTCATTTAAAATAAAATGTATTTTGTTTTATCTGCATTTAATGTTAGGAGATTATTATAGAGCTAATCAGACACAATTTAAAATCATTCTGAGCATGTTTACCTTCGTGAATATTTTGTAACATGATTACATGAATAATGAGATAAAAATCATCATCTGCCTAGCCTTTTCCCAACTGTGTTGGGGTCGCCTTCCAGTCCAACCGGATGCGACTGAATACCAGTATTTTACATGAAGGGACTGCTTATCTGACCTCCACAACCTAGTTACTGGGTAATATGATACTCCTTGGTAATACTGGTTGTCAGACTTTCGGGCTTCTGACGACCCGTAACGACTGTCAAAGATCCCAAAATGACACACGGAGTGAATATTGAGATAAACAATATTTCATATTTATGTAATCAACCTTTAGCGTTCCCACTGGGACACAGGACAGAATAAAAAGTCTGCTTCACAATGTACACAAAGCAAAAAAGTTCGGCTTACATTTCACACATATTGGTTATTGTCATTGTGTGCGTAAATTAATAAGTCGGTCGGTCGGGTACGAATAGCAAACGCTAAGCTGTCTGTGTGCGTATGATATACCCACAAATACCAATAACTAATATACCAGTGTCTAGTAATCATAATTGAATGAGTCCCAATATCT
Organism: Gortyna flavago; assembly: GCA_963669345.1. Classification (NCBI taxonomy): domain Eukaryota; kingdom Metazoa; phylum Arthropoda; class Insecta; order Lepidoptera; family Noctuidae; genus Gortyna; species Gortyna flavago. The sequence continues at coordinate 18,355,754 of OY770129.1, forward strand.
CAAGATTATAGATATGTGTTCCATAGCCGGTCGGTGAAAGCACCTGTCAAAGATTAACGACTTAAACTTCCAAATCCCGGCAGAGGAATATTGTTTTACAGGTTTTAATTTTTTGTCTTATAATAAAATCAGACATCAATTTTGTGTCAAATAAAATTTATAAAACAACAAAATAAAACGTTAAATGAAAGCAATAAAAGAAACTGAAATATTTTATTAAATAAACTAGGCGTTTCAATGCGAGCGTCTACTGTTCCATATCGCTTAAGTCATTAGTGAATTAGCCAGCTCGTTTCGACTATTATGTTTCTTACAAAAGTTGGCTTCAGGTTCAATTTGGCATGGGCTATATGTTAGCTAATAAAAAATTACGTGTGGCCAATACAGTAAGTAATGCAAACTAATATTCCCAAACTTTTCGATACATAAAACACTGCTGATAACTTCTTTACCAGTTTATAAGACAAGACAAGGTTTTGTGTTCAATAAGAATATACGTAAATATTATTTTAAAGTATACAAAACAAAAAAAAAGTGAAATTGAAGGTGAAGTGAATCATCATGTTAGATAGTAAGAAATAAAGACAATTTCTAACTGCATAACAATAACATCACTTACACTTCATACTTAATTACATAAAACATTTTTATCACTAAAAATAACCACATTATCCTCTCAATTTTTAGGGTTTTTATAAATTAATGTGAAAGGTAAAAAAAAATATTATACAAAAATAAATTAGCTGAGAATTCCGTGCTCATGTTATTTATATTCATATTCATATTCATTTATTTGCGTTCTACAAGATTAAAAAGGTGTTAACAAAAGGCTTAGATCTAAGAGCCGTTGTAGACCCTGTTAGGGCACAGCAAAATATTGTTAAATATTCATAGTCTCAAACGTTATTAATAGTCTCAAACGTTGTAAATTACTCATTTATGAACGGGATTGAATCGTCAGCAATTCAACTAGATAATGATGTTTTAGGAAAATTATGATTAGGTACAAAACGAAAATAATGATTTGCCCACCCAAGATTTGTACTTGAGACTTCTTGTTCTCTAACCAAAGACTGTTACAATGAACAAGTGTGAAATATTATAACTTATTCAATTACATAAATTAAATTACTATACATAGGTATTATAGTTATTGGCTATTGGTGCGACTTAAGCACACTAATAAAAAACAGAGCTCACTCGCGCGCTCGTTGTATTTAACGTTTGTGTGCGTAACTATTCATACCGACACAGCTATCCGTGTGTGGGATGTAAACTGAACTATTATGCTTTATGTACCTTATTTATTCAAAGGCTTAGAATCTGCACATAATTTATTAGCGCTGTAGCTGGGAAAACGAAATACTCGTACATCAAACAAAAATTCCCATGAAATACGTCTGTCTGTATGCTTTTTGAAACTATTTAATTATTGGTAACAATTACTAGTACACATAAACATGTCCTCACGTAAAAATGTCCTGTATATCCAACAAAAAAATTCACACAGACTATAATATTATAGCGCGCGACCCATCTCAAGCAGGATTGAAGTGACAGGGGACATCTTTTTATGAGGTATATTAACAAGTCCATTGTGACACCATCGTTATAGAAATTTGGAAGTTTATTTGATTGCTTTTATGGAGTTTCTTGCCCGTTCTTCTCCACCTACTAGGCTTTGAAATGGACAAGCAGTTTCATCTTTCTGATTGATCGATCCCTTGACAATTCAAAAGTGTCTGTACCTAATTGGTTTAATTGAAATGAATGCTTTGAGTTTGGAGACAGTGTCCATATACCTAATTTTGCAATTGAAGCGTGTTCCGAACATAATTATCTTGTATAATAGAAATATTGAATGTCCTCATTTTTACCTTTAGTTAATTTTATGACCATTTATTAAGTTCTTAGAGTTAAGGAAAATATGGTCTTGCAAACAGGTAGAAAAGTCCTTTGAGCAAAACGAATTTCCATAGCTGACGTACAGACAGCTCCGCTATTTGGGGACTCCTCAAGTTTTTAAAATATTACACATGTATAATATTGCCCATTTGATATCCACTGAGTGAGGGCTTTTGCGTATTGCTGCTCTGACATGCGGCAGACGTGGCCAGCCCAGTTTCACTTTGGTCCAGCAACTGTGCGGCCAGCGTCCACAATTTGTGTTTTGGAACGATGTATAAAGTTTCTAATGCGGTCTGTGAGTTTGACACCTAGTAGATACCTACACTTCGTTCCATAGCCCCTTGGCAGACTCCAAGTGCGGACTTTTGACGCGAAACGACTGTGCGGTGCGAGATGGCTGGATGAGTTGGACTCCTTTTTAAAGGATTGGCCCACAATCGCATTAGACCGGGAAAAGTGGTAATTAGGAAAGGGACGCCTTTGCCCTGAAAGATTCCCAAAAAGAAAATTAATAAATATATCAACGCCGCCGTTCAATTCTATTGCATTAAATTCAAAATGTGCCAATTTGTGCGAGCCGCCTATAGAAAAAATAATATTATTTAAAAGTGACGATTCACCCAATTCGGGCGAGTAAATTCGTGCTAATCGACTAATAAGCCTTCTTCGGCTTCAGTACCGTAAAATCATAAAGCTGTTATGCAAGTAGGTATGTCGGATTTGAACTTGCGTATCTTTTGCTGGAGTACCTAATTTGGTGACAATAGTGTACCTACATTTACATTTCGCCTCTCTAGAATGCTGTCGGTAATGTGAGTAAAACCGTTTAAAAAGGTGCACCACTTAATTCGCTCATAGCAACTGATTCGTCGATATCAGTGGGGGTCATACACTGAATATTAATAGGGATAGTACAGATACGACCACAACGCTATAGTACCTACGGAACTCAAACATTGCCCGCTCTCAGATAATATTTGACGAACGTGATTAGCTCCCATATTCGGACATACTAGTTTTCGGTGTATTGAACTGTATCTGAATCTGCTTTCACATCATAATCACCCTATAACGTTCCCACTGCTGGGACACAGGCTTCCTCTCGGAGAGAGGGAGTGGGCCGTTATCCATCACGCGGGCCCAGTGTGGGTAGGTAGATGTCACAATGTGACATCTACCTACCCACACTGGCCCCTATGACCAAAAATTTGAAGACATGACATGTCTTCAAATTTTTGGTCATAGGACATGTTGGTTTGCTCACGCGGTTTTCCTTCACTGTTTTGAGAGTAGTGGTGATGTAATAATTTACACAAGGTAAAGCGTCTGCCTGGTTTCGAACCTACGACCTACCACCACTAATGTCACAGCAGACGGACAATTTTCATAATTTTAAGAATGTTCACAGTTTGATCTCAGATTAATCTGTCAAAATTACCTCTAAAATCTCTACATTTTTACTTGCTTTTGACATTGATTGTCGCTGAAATGAAATTGCGACTAGATTTTGAACGTTTTAAATTATGGGGATTTTCCTTCTCATGTAAGCACACGAAGGGTTCCGTAGCACAAGACAAAAACACGTTTTTTGAATGGAGACCCTTTAATTTTTAACATTATACTATTTTTTTTTTTTTAAAGCAGCAGTAGTAATAAACACTCTGCGAAAATGTCAACCTATTTGTCTACTTAATACGGTATATGAGATACAGCCTGCTGACAGACAAACGGACAGACGGTCAGCAGAGACTTAGTAATAGGGTTCCGTTGGCACTCTTTGGATACGGAACCCTTAAGAGTAGATTCTCTTAATTTATTAAAGCTCTTCGCTTTAGATTTGGCAGTAAAATAATATTTTTTTAATGAACTGGGTGAAAGTCTAGTGTTTTTTTTTTTAATTGTAATGAGCTATTACGTCCGCTGCATGACTGATAAAAATCAAGCATTAAAACTTTCCATAAGCATTTTACAAGGACGGATTAGCAGGCACAGTACCTATATTGTTAAGTACATCTATTGAAGAAACAGCCATTAGTTTAATAGCGGTCCATAGACTTTTTTTGTGTGCGAGGCGTGTATGAGTGGCGAGGCGCCCCGTGAGGCGCCGACAAAAAATGTTCTATGATATTCTAGACGACGACATCAAGCGGAGAGCGGGACATATGAGTGGATATAGTACTATCTTCTATAACTAGACTGTGACTTCATCCGCGTAAAATTTATTTTTCCTCCGAACCACCCCGTCCCATCGCAACACCTGCCCGCGCTATCATCGTTCCCGCTTAGCGTCCTTTCCGACTTTATTTCATTTTGCTCGGTTTCTAAGGGTCATAGCGCGATGCTATAAGCCTATTATAGCCATTCTCGAGAAGGGCTTCCTGGGCTATCAAATGCAAAAAGAATTTTTCAAATCCGACAGGTACTTCCAGAGATGGCCCCCCTACCCTACATAGGTACACACTTATAAACAAACAAATACATTTTACCTTTTTATAATATTTGTATAGATTGTACATAAAAGGATCAATCCACCAGATATAATCCTATAATCCACCCAACGATTGAGGGATGGTTTTATTATTTACCGGCAACCACTCAGTAAGTTTAATCTACATGAGAACCACTAGTTTGATCACAAAGCGACCCTTTAACACGAGTGCTCACTCAATGAGTGGGAATTTAATTCAGGAACGGATGAATATCGAGTGGTAGTATTCTGAAATGAGTTCAAAATGAAAAGAGTTCTTTCAATGCACGGTAAATGTTAAAAAATAAGTAAAGGTCCAATTATCCTTTATCTACCCACAGAGCCAATGGGAAAAAGCAAAGATTTAAATCGTTAGATGTGAATACTGGGAAAGGTGAGGTTATACATCATCATAGAGATGTTAAAACAAAAAAGAATCGTGTTTTTTAATGCGGTAGGATGACATCGATCGATTTTAATCTTTGGGGAAAAGGCGTGTGGATGTTAACGTTTAAGAACAAGCAGATAAAGGTAATTTAATTTTCACAGGAGTTTAAGCAATCATCAACATCTGGTCTAAGGAGACAAAAGTTCTCTTCTGAAAGTGTCGAGATGGTTTATTGTTGAAAAAACAAACGGGAGCTATAATCTAGCTCGATGTTTGAAGCAGTAAATGAATTGAATGTGTGAACCATGCCCTAGGTACAGTTAGGCCGATGAAACATGGCTGGTCCGAACTTTGCGCTGAAGGCTGCGCAATAACATTTCTTAGATTTAATTTGCGTGAATTACTTCAAACTATGATGATTGTTGTGCGATTTGTGATCATTTGTATAAGTATTAATATTATTATATTTCTTTAATAATATAATTAATTTTTATTTGCTTTTTTCAGTATACCTAATAATACTCATCAACAAGTTTCACATTAAATTCAACCACTTATTATTGAACTATGTAGTATTGGATAGATTTTTTTTTCTCCGCACGTTTTCTCACAGAAGAGATAAAAGTTTTCTCATATCACATCCGACATCGGAACCAGTGGCATAGACAAAAATAGAATAGAATAGAAAACTTTTTAGGAAGCAAATTGTGACATACGGCGACTTGTGAGTGAGTGAACAGGCGCGAAAGTTCGAAGAAAGAGCCTATGTTCAGACCAGCCATGATTTATCGAACGTATTGTACAGACGCAAGAACATCAAGCTACCCGAAACTGTCAAATTTTCCCAATCAACTTTGAACCTTAAGCTTTAGCGATAAAGTTGAAAATCTACTAAAAAAATTGACAGATTGTAGTAGCTTGATATATTGACGTCTGTACCTAGGGCATGGTTCACACGGTATTTGCTACTCTCAAAAATGGTGAAGGAAAACACCGTGAGAAAACCGGCATGTCGCAGACCTAAAAATTCAAAGACACGTGACATTTACCAACCCGCACTAGGCCCGTGGTGTAGGTGGCAGTAGGAAAATTATTCATCACATCCATTAATTTATAAAAACCAGAATAAGGATGAAATTTTCAAATGGATGCGTTGGACACCGCTTCAGCTAGTCTACAATGTTCATGACATTCCATTTGCCATGAAAATATGATAGGACGAATAAGTTAGGCCGGGGGGAGACATGAATATAAAGTTAGAAACGAATGTCAGAGCTGCTCGATTGAATGAATTTTGTACGTGTTGTACTACGTTTGGGGTTGCGTTATGATTGATAAAAAATTCATTGACAGAATTCGAAAGCTGGTTCTGCTTAGCCAGTACGCAATTTAAACCTACTAGGTATCCATAATTCCATACTTTATACCCTACGACGCACCATTTTTGAGATATTTGCAAAAAACACAAATGTGGGAAATTTGTGTCCCCGGCCCCCACTCCGGCCGGCTCATCTCCTAGACGTCAGGACTTTTAGTATGTTCACTTCCTAAGCACCCTGAACAAGTTTCTGAAGGAATCGCTTAGGTCCTTGCTCACGCATTTTATGGAATGAAAAATTGGAAAAATGTCCGGAGAATTTTTCAAATTCGGTAACTACTGAAAATGGTTTTATTCTAAAAGATTTTTGTTCGTATAATTAAAATTTTGACAGGAAAACGTCTGTCGACTCAGCTAGTTACGTTATTTATAAATGCGAAAGTAATTCCGTCTGTGTATCTGCTACATTTTCACGCCTTAACGGCGGTACGGATTTATATGAAATTTGACACATGTATAGACCATGACCTGGGTTATAACATGGGATACTTTAAACCCGGGCGGCGGTGCGATCCCATAGAATGAAAAAAGATATAAACGCGGTCGAAGCATTGGGCAAAATTCCACAACTCCAGAAAAAAGTAAACACGGCTACACATCAAGCTATCCTTAACCAGTAAAAGCTGACTTCTGAATGTAAGAAAAACTTAGACAATGCGAGGTGAGCTAAAATTGGAAATGTATAGCTTGATGTGTAGCCGTGTGTACATGTTTTATATTATTTAACTCTTATCACTTCTGTGCGCTAGTGTCCTCGACTCGCCCACAAACAAATTAATTTCGTGCGAGTCACCTATTGAAAAAATAATATTATTTAGTGACGATTCGCTCGTTAAGGGCGAGTAAATTCGTGCTAATCGACTAATCAGCCGTTTAATGATTTGATGATTGATAGGATACTCCTCAGATTCTTTAAAATTATACGAGAGTGCAACGCGTAACTTTACTCGAAATAAAATTAAATGTCAAAGAGGGTTCCTATTATTATAATTTGAATGAGTTTTAGATGAGAGAAATTAGTCATATTTTACTGATTTATTATTTCAATGACAAATTTTCATGACATTTTTAAATTATTTGACTCTGAGTGATACTAATAATACATTATTTACAAATATTTTCATGCCTTCGTTTAAGACAAACGTGATCTGTTATTATTATTTTAACTTTTCTTTCATGCTCACAATTTGCGTTGTATGTATTGTTCTCTCGTAGTCGCAAGCGCAAACGACTGCTGCGTGGCGTCCTGGGTTCGACCCCCATGTCGGATATAGTGTTATTGAGTTTTTCCATAAGAAATTTCTCAGTAACAGCTCGGATTTTGGAAGTTGGCGGTATGTTACGTTTGGAAAGGGCGGTAAGCGGTTGATCCTGCGCCTGATCTCTCTGCGGTCGTGTCGGATTGCCGCCTCATCGGACTGTGAGAGTGAGGGATGAGTGAGTGCACCCGTGTTTGCGCACACACTTGTGTACTGTAGTATCTCCCGCGCTGATGAGATTGGCTGCCATTGCCGGAATTCTGTCTAGAGGACTACTGTTATTACTTATGTTAGAACAAATAAATGATTTTCTTATTTTATCTAGATAGTTTTCAAATTAAGTAACATAAAAACCTATTTCTAAATTCAGTGTGTTCACAGCTTAATTCCATTAACTTGATGGTACGAGTAGGTACTCAAAACAAGTTGGATTAATAACGCACCAATTGAATCTAATTAGCGTTTCAATAGCGCTGAATTCAGGAAATTTTATATTTATAACTATATTTATGGAGTTAATTAGAAAATTAAATGATTTGAATTACATTAAAGACGAAAATCTGTGGAAACTGTGGTGAATTTGATGTTTTATTTTAAACATAATTATTTACAGGACTGTTGTTGACTTGTACCTAAATATTATTATACCGAGCAAAAAAGGCCACTGGGAAGTATTAACGCTGTTTTAATGTCGTACTAGCTGCGGCCCGCAGTTTCACCCGCATAAGTGTCGATCCCGTGGGAATATCGGGATAAAAAGTAGCCTATATGTTTTATATATCCAGGGTGTTAGCTACCTCCATACAAAATTTTATCAAAATTGGTCCAGCCGTTTGAGCGTGAAGACACACACTCTCAAACTTTCGCCTTTAGAATATTAGTATGATTAGCTACGACAGTAAGTTCGACTTCTAACTGTCGTAGCTAATACGACAATAATACTACAATCAACCAAGAGATTACTTTTGAAAAATGGCAGTAGTTGTCGAATTACGAATGCCCAATGCCTCATCTTAGAAGTATGAATAAAAAAACCAAGGCTATTTCCATTCTAGATTCAGGAAGAGATTTAAAAAGAACCTAGATATTGTTTAAACGAAAACTTGCACACGATTCTCAAGATTGCTAAATAATAAACAAGCCATATTTTTCTTCTAAATCCTTTACTCGCCTTTTACGAAGCAAAAAGGACGAGGTAATAAAATCCAATAAAAGTAATCAAACCAATTTCTTTTCACATCCGTCACTCTCCAAGATAACTGATGTTTTTCAAATAATTGTCCTGTTTGACTGGGGCTTGCGTTCGAATATTTGAAATATTCGAATAATTACTGTTTCGAAAATCGAATACAAAAATTAAGATTTATTCCTTCATATTAATCAGACTCTTAATGTAACTAAGACATTGGTGCCGATTCTGTTGTTCACAAACTAAATTAAATTTAAGTTCAATGCATCTTTATCTTTCTATTTCATTAAGAAAAGGACAGAAGACAAATATTAGTTCAGTCCTATCAAATTAATCAGCGCCTGACGTAAATTGCATGACGAAATAGAAGGCAAGTTTTTAATTACGTCTAAACTTGTATAGAGTAGTGTCAGGCGCTAATTAGTTTGACAGGACTAAACTAAAATGTATCTTTCGTCCTTTTCATAATGAAATAGAAAGAAAGGGATGCACTGAACTTAAATTTAGGTAGTTTGTGAACAAGGGAATCGGCACCAATTGCAAATAAAGACATGATTATTGTAACAGTTTTTTTTTTATTCGAATCATTCGATCGAAAAAAAAAATCTAATATAAAAATTACTAATATTTGTAAGCCCTATTGAAGATATAAGAAGGACTCCAGTTTGTGGCTTTATGGACTTTACGATATTCGACTCCCTGCGACCGACAGAGACCTACCTAATGGTACAAAGTGCTGTTAAAAGAAAACCCTTTTACGTTATTTGAAGGTTTTTCAGCGTTCCAGTTAATACGGTTTGCGTGTGGTAGGTATTAAATACAAAGGATTTTTTATTAGGAATATTTTTTTAAGTTGGTACCGAGTAGGCTAGGATACCAATTTGTTTTCAGAGAGAGTTTTACCTTAGTATTATTGTAACAGGTGATGTGCATTTTTCGTACCTTTCTAATTTTAAACTATGAAATTATTATTTATGTACGTGGGGTACATAAATAATAAACATAAATAAACAGACATAAGAATAGAAAAATAGGTGCAAAGGTGATGCTTGCAATAAAATTTTAGTTTCAAATGTTTCAACAGTCCTAAAAAAATCATCATTATTCGTTGCTTAATGGATTGATTCCGCAAGGTTCATGTTTTATCCTCTTGACGAGGCAATCATTCGTTTTCTATCAGTCCATAGATTTTTTTTTTGTACGAGTCGTGTTTAAGTGGCGAGAGAGCACCCGAGGCGTGAAAATGTGTTTTGGGCTAGTTTTGTGACATTCTAGGCTAAGTTTAGATAAACGGGGAAAGTTGAGTGTTTAGGACGCATACGATCTTACAAACATCTAACGTTTAGTGCGGGCGGGGAGCCTGTAGCAGCCGCAGCCATGGGGCAAGGAATCGGGATGCATTATCGCCATTACGCATCCGTTACTATCGACCGATAATGACGTGCCTGTGAGGGACAGTGTTAAGCCGCGTTCAAGAGCTTTCAGTGTCAAATGTTCCACAATAATTTTGACACTGACAGTTCTTGGACGTGGTCTAGAAGTGCTGATCGTGTTTAGTTTCATTGGTGAAACCTGCAACAAGACAAATAGGCTTTATCGTTTTGTGCATTCAAGCTTAAGTTGATATATAATTACAAGATAGACTATTGAAGACTAAGACTAGTCATTAATTTTGTGTAATCTTGATGTCAGACGATGTCATTGTAGTACGGGCGGTGGCAATAGTTTGAACAAGTTGAATTTAGCCTAACATAGACATGTCGAAATAGGGTAGGTATATGGGACTTCCCTATTCTGGCTATTCTATAGAAACGCTGTCATCATTGTTGAAGAGATAACTAAGGTTCTAAATGTAAGGAAAATTATAATTAGAAATCTCAATGGGATCGGGTAGAGTAGTGTTAATTTATACAGTAATTGTGCTTTTCATCCTGATAACGTTATTTCTATATTAGTTTTGTGATTAAAGCTTTTTGGTTAAGAGATCTGAGGGGAAATTCTCGTTCACAGTATGATCTCAGTCTCAATCTGTAAAAAATACCTCTAATTTGCCTAGATTTTTGACAAGTTTTTGTCATTGATTGTCGCTGAGATGATATTACGACTACATTTTGAATTACGGGAATTGACCTTCCGATAGTTATCATCATCCGCCTAAAGCAGTCCACTGTTGGAAATTTGCCTCTTCTATTGCACGCCATTCAACTAGTTTTTCGGCAATACTAATCCAGCTGCTACTATCCAACCCTTCGAAGATCGTCGCTCCACGTGGCCTAAGGGTGTCCTGCCTTACGTTTGCCCATATGTTTGTTTGAATACGTCCACCTATTGTTGGGCGTCTGAACTAGACGAAGGTGTGACTATCATGTTGATAGAATAAAATATGTATTGTTACCTACTAATGAATATTTATACAGAGTTTACATACAGGGTCAAATTAAATTAGCTAGCAAAACTTCGCAGACATGGTGGGTATTTATATCTAAACATGATAAAACCAAAGTGACCAGAGAGAGGGCTGGCCAATTTTTAGGTAAAGAATCAGCATTGCCATTCTACATGCACTTTTCCCACTAACAACGATGCGGACGAATTGTTTTATGCCCGATGTGCTCTTCCCTTTTTTCCTATAAAAAAATGTACATAATATACATTTATATTTTAGTGTTACATTTATGTTTTTTTAATAAGCATATATACGTGGTAATAACTGTTACTGTTAGCCTGCATCATCCCACTGCTGGGCAAAGGCCTCTCCCCATGACTTCCAGTTCTTTCGATTCAGGGCTAAAGTGGGCTACTGGTCGTTTGTTTTGTCCAGCTCGTCCCGCCATCTTTTACGGGGTCTGCCGCGACGCCTTCTAGCTGTGTCAGGGCTCCACGTGGTGGTTATTTTGGCCCACAACTCATTGGGCATACGGCAGACGTGGCCAGTCCAGTCCCATTTCAGCTTAGCGGCTTTTTGAGCAACGTCAGTAATCTGTGTTTTGGAACGCAGTGTGGTGTTGCGAATATGGTCTGTTAATTAACAGAAAATTAACGTGGTAATCTATACTTATAATAAATCTGTAGAGAGGTCAATTCTGTACATGATATATATTTTCAAAATAACTATCGGGGGGTAATAAGTGATCGATACTGATGCCAAAAATGCAATCAGTAAAATTTTTGTCTGTCTGTCTGTCTGTCTGTCTGTCTGTCTCTATGTTCCTTATAGAAACAAAAACCACTCGACGGATTTTAACGAAACTTGGTACAATTATTCTTCATACTCCTGGGGAGGTTATAGTATACTTTTCATCGCGCTACAATGAATAGGAGCAGAGCAGTGAAAGGAAATGTTGGGAAAACGGGAGAAGTTGTTCTATTTTTTAAGCTTCCGTCGCGCGTGCAGCCTTAATGGTTAAAGCTACATAGAAATCATTTATGACGGAAATGTTCTACATAAAATTATCTAAAAAATATCCCACAACAGCATATGTCTATCTTTTATGGTTGACTCACAATAACACGTGTAACTCCCGATAGCTTAGCAGTTCTAAGCTTTCTGATAATATTTGTTTACTCTTATGTTTATAATACTCTCACTTATCCCTAATTAAAAGAAGTTAATAGTATTACCTATTCAATAAAAAAACTAAATCATAGTAATCGGTATAGAAACCCCAAACTCATACATGAAATACGCTAATAAGCCATCGCGTCGTCGCGCGTGAATACTGAATCATGCCATAAGGATTATTTTTGTGTAACGGTTGCCGCGCTCGACGCGGGTCGTGGCGGTAGGGTATAAAAAGGCGGGAGGTCCGAAAGCGCGAGCTTCATTCAATATTTGGCTGTTGATGCGTTCAGAGCGTTCGACCTTATTGACAGACAATAATTAATATTAACAAACCGTCCTTATCAGCGCGACTTTTAGTCTTTAAATAGTTTATTTGAATTTCTTTTGTTGTCTATACTTATAATAAATCTGTAGAAGTGAAAATTCTGTACATTGAAAATATCAAAAAAATAAATGGCAGGGGGTGTTACTAGACCGACACCAAACCCAAAAATGTGATTAAAAATTTTTTTGTCTGTCTGTCTGTGTTTGTTCAGGCATCACGCAAAAAGTACCGGTCCAATTACGATGAAACTTGGTATAATTATGCTTTAATATCCTGGGCACCACATTGTGTACTTTTTATCCCGGAAAAGTATATACAATAAAAAACAAACTTAATTTTGCGGTTCGATCCCTAGACTCGATTACTGGACCAACCGCAAATAATAAGTTTGTCGTAGGTTACGTCACCCACACTGTAAATGTAGTGTGCTGAAGGTTGAATTTGGCTTGCACCGGAGTCTGAGCGCGCGCATCATACATTTTTTTAACTTTGATTTGAACGGACGGGACGTGTCGAGTGGCGAGCGTTCGTTCTTATTAGCATTCTATAAATTGTATGTTTTAACTGCTACTTGCAATTCTAAACCGTGCTTTTCTGTACGACCTTTTTAATCCTTTTAGTTTTTACTAAGTACACTTTAAGGTAGAGTTATTTAGGTTTATTTTTATAAGTCGTAGGTATAGATTTTAATTTTAAAGTATGGGTAGTATATTTGATAGTGTACGTAGTGACCGTAGGTTATTTTAAAAAACTGTTAGGTAGGATTAGTCATTCGTATAGATATTAGTTTTTAGGGATTTTGCTTATTTATTGAGTTTAGATTAGTTTTCATCAGAAATAGGTTTATTTAGGTAGGTAGGTATTTTATTTTCTGTTATTGAGTTTTTTTTTATTAGGTAGGTATTTAGGTTTACTTTTATAATCTAATATAAAATTCAAAGTCCTGTGATCCTGTCTGACTGATTATATCAATGCACAGCCTAAACCGCTGGTCATAGAGACATTAAATTTGGAGAGTGTGTTCTTTGTGAAGTGTATATAGATATCCACTAAGAAAGGGTTTTTCGAAATTCCACTCCTAAGGGGGTGAATGGGGGAGGGTGAAATTTCACGCGGACGAAGTCGCGGACAGAAGCTAGTACAAAAATAAATTGATATTCTCAACTAGACAACCTCTTTAAATATTGAAACCCAACACGTCGTCAGGTTTTGCTAACTAATTTAATTTGACCTAGTAGGTATAATACATACATTAACGCTTTTTTCCATGGGGGTAAGCAGAAAATCCAGTTCCTATGCCAGCAGCTTTGTGACTGTCTCTTAACAAGGCTGGACGCATATAATATGTGTATATAGTTATTTTACCAGTGACAGCTGCAACCTCAAAGCAACCTTATAACAAGAACTGTAAAGATCACTGTGATTTTGACAGATTTTACAGTTGCAGTAACCCAATAGCAACCTTATTGTTACGATATTAAAGATCATTGTGGTATAGACAGTGATGTTAAATCAGAGGTAAAATAACTGTTCCTTACTAATAAACGTTGTATAGCGTCCGTATAGTTACACAACGCTTTGTCTTCTTCTTTCGAAAGTCAAATTACTGACGACTGAAAGAGAGAAATCGGTGTGTAACTATTTACCTGATATAATACGTTTATCAGTAAGGAGGTATTTTTATTTAATGAGTGTGTAATAAATAGCATATTGTCATATAGTTTATTACCACTTTAGAAAATGGTGCCGAATCCCATGTTCACAAACTAAACTAAACTTAAGTTCAGTGCATAGTTTCTTATTAAGGCTCGATATTGGGTCCTTTCCTCTTTTTAGTGTATATTAATGATCTACTCCATTTATTAAGAAATCAACCTCAAATGGTGTTATTTGCTGATGACACTTCCTTAATTTTTAAGGTAAATAGACGGGCTACAAACTTTGACGACGTAAATAACGCCCTAATGCAGGTTCAAAATTGGTTCACTGCTAATAATTTAGTATTAAATGGAAAAAAAACTAAGTGAATAAGATTTTCTTTACCAAATGTCAAAGGTAGTGATTGTGAGATAATATTTAATCAAGAGAAACTAGAATTCGTCGATAAAACTGTTTTCCTGGGGATCACGCTCGACTCAAGGCTACAATGGGGTCCTCATTTAACATCTCTTTCAGGACGGTTAAGTTCAGCAGCTTATGCTGTCAGAAAAATCCGTCAATTTACTGATGTAGATACCGCGAGACTAGTTTATTTTAGTTACTTTCATAGTATCATGTCTTACGGTACGGCGCGATTCTCTAAGGGAACTGTTTAAGGAAATTAACATCTTGACGGTGCCTTGTCAATATATCTACGAAAACATCATGTATGTAAGGAAAAATTTACATCTTTTTAGTAAAAGAGGTGAAAGACATAATTATAGTACTAGAAATAGGGACCTATTAGTTCAACCAGGTTTCAGACTGGCTAAAGTAGACTCACCTTTTATGGGGTACTGTTTAAAATGTTATAATAAAATACCTCCCCACATTCTTCAACTGAATGAGACAAAATTCAAGTCTTGTATAAAACGCACACTATGCAGGCAGGCTTATTATAAGTTAGGGGATTACATCGTTGATAAAGATGCCTGGCTCAATGCTGGTCCTGCTCCACGACCTCAACTAATTGATTAACTCTTGAAAATACTGTTGGAGCTGTTGAAGATTGTAAGACTATCTTTGCATTGTATAAACTCAATTTCCTTTATATTGTATAATTGCATAGCACAAATGTGAGTTCTATGTACTGTAATGCTACCATTTACCGGGTAATGATAATAATGTCTTTCATTGACTTGAATGTGCCCTGGCGGCTGATTGTATGTCATGCTCACTAAAATGTCTCGCTAACGGTGGCGTGTGTGTTGGATCATTTAGCTCCCTTCAAAATGGTTGAGCTGAATGGTGCTGATCTATGCGTCATGTTCGTGAACGGGCGCCGTCAATTGGGACTGGTCATCACTTGGCTGCCTCGGCTTATTTTTAATTATTTTACTTTTGGATTATTGTTTTGTTAAGTACTATTTGCTGTACTCTGGACACTTTAACGCGTACGTATATTTTTTTTACATCGTTCTCACATATAATTATAAATTCAACATTAATGATGTAACTAATATGTACAGTCTCACACTGTACATGTTTTGCTGACGCGGTGGCTTGCACCAAACGTGCGTCATTTAATTACTATAAATATAGATACCTTACAATAAATCAACGAGTGCGATTACTGCTACGCGGTGACTAACATTAGAGAAAGGAATCGTCAACAGTTTTACTTGTAAACACTATTTATACGTAATAAACTTAACGGGAACTAAGTGATCTTCTCTCTACGCGCTCCAACCTCAACAATAACAACTCTGCAAGTGTGCGAACCGTACATTTTATGGTCCTTCGAGCCGGATTTTGGTGCTGTTGTGTCTCTTTACGGTAGCGGATCGGTTTAGCTGGTCTCCCAGAAGCGGGTCGCCCCAGCTAGATTGAGAAGTCGCATAATATCGTAACCGAGGCGCAAGGGTGCTGAGTTCCACTGACCATTTCAAACCAAGGAAGTCAACGATTTCAAGATTTGAAACGGAGAAGACTACAAGCAACGCAGTAGCCTTCGTAACACAAAGCAACGCTCTCCTGTCACTGTCAACGACGTGCTAGATCTTTTTGAGCCATCTAACAAAGGTAACAACAAGAAGCACCAATATGGAAAAACTAGAATTGCAGTCAACGTGCTTCGAGAACATCAAAACATTATGTGTTAACTATCGCAAGGATTCCTCATCACGAAAAACTGTGGAATACTTGAACAAACGCTCGTCGTCACTTGAAAACCAATGGCAAGACTTCGAAAGCAGGCATGCCCAACTGATGCTGGAACTAGAAGATAAGAATATAGCTTACTTCAAGGATGATATCTATGGGAAAACTAAAGAAATGTTCTTATCAACTAAAACTGACATCACTAACAAACTGGCGAATTTGGCCAAACAAAACGTGAAGTTCGACTTAGGTGGGACTTCAGAAGACGACGACAGTAACATACAAATCTTGCTTAACAAGCAAGAATGTAATTTCAACGCGATATACCGTGTGATCTCTAAAATTGACGTAGCCACTATCTCGGAACGATGGGAACTGGAAGACCATTTCACGACACTGAAATCAAAATGGGAACCCATCGATAAACTTCACTGGGAAATAGACTTCCGCCTAAAAGGATCCAACGAGCATTACTACCAAATGTTCACGGACATCGAACAGAAATACGATGAGCTGAAGAGGAAAATTAATGCCAAAATCTGGTCCACCGTCCACTACCAGAAATCGACACCTAAGATCGAAATCCCTGAGTTCTCAGGAAACTACAGCCAGTGGATCTCCTTCAAAGATCTGTTCCTGGAGGCAGTACACAAAAACCCAATGATCAACAACGCTCAGAAAATGCAACACCTTAAGACCAAGCTGCGAGGAGAAGCCGAACGCTTAGTGCAGCATCTAACGATTAGCACTGAAAACTATAACTCATGTTGGGATATATTAAACCAGCGCTACGACAACCGTCACCTCCAGTTTACTTCATTTATGAGCAGCATGCTAAGTCTACCGATCATACAACAACCAGATTCGTTCAACCTGAAGAAGATGCATGACGTCATTACCGAATGCTTGAACGGCATCTCTAACATTGGTATTGATACAACAACCTGGGACCCGATCATTGTGCACATCATGTCACAAAAATTGTACTCAAGTACCTTGAGTGACTACATGAAGGAACTCCAAGATCACAGGGAACTTCAAAAGCTGCACGACTTTCTGTACTTCCTCGAAACACAGTTCATGGCATACGAAACGATGAAGTCAGCTAAGAAAGCGAATCCTACAGCTCCAGAAAAATCATCAAACTGGAAAAAATTCAACAAGCAAACCCAGATGAAGGAACATAAGAATAGCGTCAACGAAAATAAAACAAGCAACTATCACGCTGCATATGGAAAATGCCCATTTTGCAACGGAAGTCACATACTGCGCCAATGTGACAAATTCCTTCAAATGGACTTTGGCAAACGAAATGACACAGTTTCAAAACTGCAGCTCTGCAAAAACTGTTTATACAGCCACGGAAATTACGAGTGCAAATCAACGAAAACGTGCAAAGAATGCAACTTGAAACACCACACTCTATTGCACAATTCCGACAAACTTAACATAACGTCATCGACTAGAAAAAACAACATTGAGCAACGCTCTTCATCATCAACCAACCAACCAACATCTAACCATTTGTTTAAGGACAACATGGAAGTTCTACTGACTACGGTCCAGCTGAGAGTAAAATCCGTAGACGGAACTTATGTAACACTGCGTGCGCTACTCGATCAAGGTTCACAAGTGAACTTGATAACAGAAAACGCTGCACAACTGTTACGTCTTCCTCGAAACGGGATCAACGCATCAGTGTCGGGAATCGGCTCCGTTTCTAGAGAATGCAGGGGAAAACTGAAATTTACCTGCCAATCGATTCACTCCGATTATAGTTTTGAAACTCAAGCGCTTATCATGACGAAGCTAACGAACAACTTGCCTACGAGAACGTTCGAGAAAGGTGCATGGACACACTTAGAAAACTTGAAACTTGCAGATCCTGACTTCAACGTATCTCGGCAAATCGACCTATTACTAGGAGCCGACGTATACTCCGAAATTATCCTAGAAGGTGTATTGAAAGGCAATAACAGCTCCCCAGTTGCACAACACACGCAAATTGGGTGGATTTTATGCGGAAAGATGAAACAAACGTTTGACTGCCACGCAACTTTATTTAACTTAGAGGATCTCACAAAATTTTGGGAGAATGAAGAAATTCAAAACACGCAAGATATTCCCAAGGACGACCAGTGCGAACAATTCTATAACGAAACTGTGAGAAGATCATCTGATGGAAAGTACATCGTCAAAATGCCTCTCGTTCCAGACTACGAACAGAAACTAGGCAAGTCTAGAACAATTGCGGTTTCGCAGTTTCTACAGCTAGAAAAAAGGCTGGAGAAGAATGAAAAACTTTCATCAATGTACAAAAAGTTCATGGAAGAGTATGCTGACCTGGGTCACATGAAACTTGCACCTCAGATACCTACTGACATCTACTTTTTACCGCATCACGGTGTCTTGAGAGAAAACTCGACAACAACAAAACTAAGGGTCGTATTTAACGCCTCTCAACAAACTACGAGTGGCTTCAGTCTGAACAATGTCATGGAAAAAGGCGCCAACTTACAAAAAGATATTCAAACTCTTATACTTAAATGGCGAACTTATAAATACGCATTTACGGCAGACATTGAAAAGATGTACCGCTGCATCTGGATTTCAAAGGAACAACAGCATCTACAGAGAATTCGGTATGTAAAGAAAAACATTACCTACATCGATTCCGAAACCATTTGGAGATTTTAGGTTTCTAAGGCCTAGTTTCTACTTTAAGCTCTTAAAATTACAAGATTGTGTATATTTTAACATTATTACTTGAAACCACTTGTCTTTCATTTGACCTCTAAATGACGTCATAAGGTAGCCTGAACCAGAACATTTTCGGTGCCTCATACTTTAAAATAATTAGGTTTTATTTTGTTGTTGTCACTGTCAACTTTCAATGTCAACGTCACGTAATTATAAATATAGATTTGTACTTTTGTAGTTTCTTTCTTGTAACGAACTGTGCACTGCCTTGTTTTCTTGTTCATTAATTCGACAACCCTTACTTTCCCCTCGGACTGATACTCACTGCTACGTTGACCATTGCTCGTTATAAGGAACTGTCTGCCTACCGTATTGGATTTGTTTTAATTATGGACTAGTTGTGCGCGCCGACTCCAATAACTTGCCCAAAGTAGACAACGTTATGATTCTGGAGTTCATGAACAATGATGACAAACACAACATTGCTGAAATTCGAGGAGCGAAGGTTCTAATGTAAGTAATACTGTTGAATCAAAATTAAGTTAGTTTTGTTTAACTTTCGCTGGTAAGTTATTGTCTTGCACCCATCAATATTAATGATAGATATTTATGATGTTTCAGGTCATCTCGTGACTCTTATGTGGATTCTGCTGTCGGCTATGTGGAAGTTAAAAGAAACCAAGTAGAGTGCATTGTAAAGGCAAAAGTTGTTCCAGAGCACAGAGTGTCTAATAAACACTATATTGTAAATATAATAATCAATGAAAAGGATGAAGTAATACTACAGGCAACTTGTGATGGCTGTGCTGCTTCTGCCGGTGGATGCAAGCATACACTTGTCTTCTTATTTTGGCTTGAAAAAAGAAGCAGTGAACCCGCATCTACTTCTACCCAATGTTATTGGAAAAAACCAAAATTGTCTGGCATAAGATCAGACCCAATAAAGTGCGAAGATATTTTCCCGAAATTCAAAAAGGTGAAGTTATCTCGGAAGGACCCTAGTGTTTTATCCAAATTTCTTGATGAATGTAAAAAGCAAAATGTAGCTCATTCACTTGCAACATGCTTCACAAATGAAAGGCAAACTTATAATTTATTTGACTTAACAGTTGAATTTTTAAAAATGTAGAAGAAGGTTTTGACGAATACATGTCATTCTTAAATAATAAAATTACCCCAGATGTTATTAAAGAGATCAACAATAAAACAAAAATGCAAGTCAATTCAAAACTGTGGCATAATATTAGTCAGGGAAGAATAACAGCATCTAAAATATATGAAGCCTCAAGATGCAAAACAGATGGCACATTAGTGCAACAAATTTTGGGGGGATACAAAGTGCCAGAAACTGAATTTATAAAAAGGGGCAAACATTTGGAGCAAAGTGTTATTGAAGAGGTAGAAAAGAAATAAAAAAAAAATATTGAAAAATCTGGTTGTCACCTACTATTCCTTATCAATGGAATAGTAGGTGCTTCACCCAATGGGGTTGCAGAGGACTTTATAATTGAAGTTAAATGCCCTGCTTCAAAAAAATCAATAAAAAGCTATGTTGATAATGGTATCATACAAAATAGATATGTTGCTCAAATACAAACTCAAATGCATGCAGCAAATAAAAAAAAAGCAGTATTCTGTGTAGCCGATCCAATGTTTGAAGAAAATAAAAATATTACACTGTATTGGATAAATTATGACGCTCAATACACCAGAGATTTAATAAACAAAGCTGTAATATTTTGGAAAATGTATATATACAATAAGATTATTATAAGTGCGAAAATATAAAATAAAACAATTTATTTTCATCAGTTTTTATTATTTCATTTTGTAAATTTATTAAACCACACGCAATCAACACTACATGGTCTAGGTAACCAACATGTTTGTGGCTGACTACTGAATGAGGTTTTAGAAATCGAAACTCTCTAACCCTCCTAATAACTCTTTCTATGTGCACCCTTAGACTTGCCACAACTTTTGTTTGTATTGCCGCCCAGGCTTGTATTCAACATTGACTTCCTCGCACCACTTTCTTTTTAGTGTTTCTTTCACGAACACAAACAATTTGTGTGGGCTATTTGTTGTGGTGTTTTTACATGATGGTATGAAGCACTTGGCACAAGTTGTCGTTGACCGATTAATTACTTGTTTTAACTTTTCGTTAAAGAATACGATTTAAATAAATTCGATAAAAATTGTGGGTCTAACTGGAAAGAAAACAACAAAAAGTACTCTGGGGAAAACAAATCACAACATTGAAACTTTTATCCAGCTGTCAATGTCAATTGTCAAGAATGTCAAGTTTGAAGTGATTTATGTGTTATAAACGTTTTTGAAACGTGACAAAGACTGATGCTATTCAGCCTACTCGATGACGTCATCACTAGGAAAACTTTGAAAACTCATTTAAAAAAAAACTATCGCTGGGAAAATCAAAATATTGAAATTAGTTGTTTAAAATAAATTAATCTATAAAATAAAAATATAAAAAAAATACCTGAAAAAAACTTTACGTACCGAATTGTGTGGCGGGACTCACAAGATCAACATCTTTGCGATTACCAGCTCTGCACAGTGACCTACGGGACCAAATGCGCACCATGGCTAGCTATGCGAACATTGAAGCAATTAGCCATTGACGATGGTCACAAACATCCGGAAGCGGCCAAGATACTCATAGAAGAATGCTACGTAGATGACGTAATTAGCGGTCATAACAATCTCACAGAAGCGAAAGAACTGCAACGATCATTGATCCAACTATTAAGAGGAGGAGGCATGAATTTACGAAAGTGGACAGCTAATGACCGAGCTATAGTGGAAGACTTACGCGAGGATCAAATTTCGACTCAAAACATGTTTGATTTTAAAGGTGAAGAATCAACCAAAACATTAGGACTCGGTTGGAATCCAAACAGCGACACCTTCCACTTTAACTGGCCAGTGGAAAAAACAAAACAGCTAACAAAGAGATCCTTACTCTCAGCCATATCAAGATTTTACGACCCACTGGGTTGGCTCTCCCCAGTGACGGTCAAAGCCAAACTACTATTCCAGAAACTCTGGATGAGTAAACTTAGCTGGGATGAAGTAGTGCCCAGCAACATCGAAACTGAATGGCTGAACCTGAAAACAGAACTACCGTACGTTAAGAAAATAACGATTAATAGATGGATTGGCGACACACAAAAAGGTGTCGAGTTATTAGGATTCTGTGACGCAAGTGAGAAAGCATACGCTTGCGTTATTTACAGCAAGGTGTTTAACGAACATGGCCAACCCATCGTAACTTTACTAGCCGCTCGAACAAGGGTGGCTCCACTGACACAGAAAACAACATTACCTAGACTGGAACTATGTGGCGCTCAACTACTGGCTGACTTGATGGAGAAAACCAAGAAAACATTCTATGGATATAACATATCGATACGGGCTTGGTCAGATTCTCAAGTTGTCCTAGCGTGGATCCAAGGCGAAACATCAAGATGGGAGACGTACGTAGCCAACAGAGTTACAAAGATCAAAAACGTCATTCCTGCAGATCAGTGGCGTTATGTCAAATCTGAACTGAATCCCGCAGACTGCGCGTCAAGAGGTCTCCTGCCAAGCAAGCTGATAAACTTTAAACTATGGTGGCAAGGCCCCGAACTTTTAACAAAAGAAGATCCGTCGGAAGATATTCCTTGCGTTTTCCAAACGAATTTTGGCTGCATAAATCACGGTCAAACCGAAAAACCTTCACAAGAGGATGACGAATATAACATAATAACAAAACTATTGACCAAATGCAGTTCATTGACACAAGTAAACAGGGTCATGGCATGGATATTACGCTTCATTACAAATATGCGTAATAGGTCGAAATCGGAAACTACTTACCTAACAACAAGTGAACTAAGCGCAGCGCGTAAAAGTATCATAATTCATGCGCAGCGATTACAGTTCAATTCGGAATACAAACAACTTGTTAACAACGAAACAGTATCACAGAAAAGCGCAATCTGCAAATTGAATCCCTTTATAAACAAAACGGGAA
Source organism: Gortyna flavago (assembly GCA_963669345.1). NCBI lineage: Eukaryota > Metazoa > Arthropoda > Insecta > Lepidoptera > Noctuidae > Gortyna > Gortyna flavago. Next base: position 18,378,767 of record OY770129.1, read on the forward strand.
TCATTTGTGTCGGAGGTCGTCTTAGGCACTCAAGCTTACCCAGGGAGATGAAGAATCCAATCATCATACCACATAGAGGACGCTTTACACAACTGCTTATAGAACAAGCTCATTCAACAACTTTACATGGAGGAGCTCGGCTAACGTTGAATTATATAAGACAGCGTTACTGGATCGTTGGCGGTAACAGGGCCGTCAAGAACCAACTTCGAAGATGTGTACGCTGTCATCGCTTCAACAAGACAGATGACTACCAACTGATGGGTGACCTGCCACAGCAAAGGATCACTCCGTGCCGACCTTTTACGCACACGGGAGTAGACTTCACCGGTCATGTGGATGTCAAACACAACAAGGGCAGAGGCGTAAAAACTTCAAAGGGATACATAGCCATATTTATATGTATGGTGACAAAAGCCGTTCATATTGAACTCGTGTCAGACCTTAGCACAGAAACGTTTATGGCGGCATTCCAAAGACTGTGTGCGAAGCGCGGCACCCCCAGCCACATGTACTCTGACTGTGGTACAAACTTTATCGGCGCTGCAAAGGTACTTCGTCAAGAATACGAAGAGTTCAAAGAACTAATGAAACCAGATCTCTTCAACGAACTGGCCAAATTGGAGGTGGAGTGGCATTTCAACGCCCCCGCTTGGCCAACTGCTGGCGGTCTGTGGGAAGCTGCTGTCAAATCGATGAAGCACCATCTGCGACGAGTACTAGGGGACCAAAAGCTAACATACGAAGAGTTCATAACGATTTTAGCGAAAATAGAAGCCTGCTTGAATTCAAGACCTCTGTGCCCGCTAACTGAAGATCCAGAAGAGTTCTACAATTGCCTAACTCCTGGACACTTCCTAACAGGAAGCTCAATATTGTCCATGCCGCTTTCTGATTACAAGGACGTAAATAACATCGACTTACGTCGTAGGTGGCAGCTTACCGAGCATATGTTTCAACAATATTGGAAAAACTGGTCAAATGATTACCTTACTACTCTACAAACCCGTAGTAAGTGGAACAAGCCTTCTAGAAACGTCAAGGAAGGCGATTTAGTACTGGTGAAAGAAAACAATCTACCGCCGGGAAAATGGGCCTTAGGTCGTATACTGGAAACTCATCCAGGATCTGATGGATATGTTCGAGTTACTACCGTCAAAACTCAAGCAGGAATCATAAAGCGCCCAATAACAAAACTGTCGCCGTTACCATTAAACTCGGAAATTGAGGACGCCAAGGACAACGAAACGAAAAATAAGCCTCAACAGCATTCGAAAAATGAACGGCGGAAGAGGTCAAAGAATCCTATCTCAACATTACTAATAACAATGTTATCATTGTTTACATTTGTAACGGGATCTTATAGCGCCATTGACGGCACGCGCGGAACGCCGGCGTCGACTGCTCAGATTACAAGTTTGGAACGCGAGCGGCCCATATACTATGACACCGTCGGCAAAATGCAAGTAGTGCACGATGAATGGATACTAATGATGTACTACAATCTAACAAACTACTGGGAAGGAACTCGTCGTACTCAAGCTTACTTCAAGAATATTAAGAACTTATGCCATAAAACGAATCTGCAGCACTGCAGGTCAACTATGGAACAATTAAATCATGAAATAGAACTCCTAAATTACTACAACTCCATACTTATAAATCCCCATAAACACCTGAGCAACAGGAAGAAACGGGGCCTAGTAGACGGAGTCGGCTACATAGCTAACAGTCTGTTTGAAAATATTGAACACAAAATTGTAACTCAAAGGAAAAACGAAGCTTCACTACCAACAATAACAAGTCACGACATTCATCAATATGTCATCTGTTATTCTTTGCTGACAGTCGCCATCATAGCTGTACTTGTTGTTGTTGGGAGGAATCGTTGTCCACACTATTGCACAAACAACGCTAACAACAAAACTACTAGTCAACCACCTGAAGACATTGAACTTAAAGTCATCCGGAAACCAGAGTACCAAGCACCAGAAGCAGTTGCAGCACAAACAACAAAGGACTTGCGGCTGGAGCCCCAACCTGGGAAAAGGAACATTGCCTTTGAATTTGATTGATTAATTTATTAACTTTGTGATAGCTTTTCCTTTCTCTTCTCGTTTGTTTCTCCTTTTGGGGTTGCCAAGATGAACAGTCTCACACTGTACATGTTTTGCTGACGCGGTGGCTTGCACCAAACGTGCGTCATTTAATTACTATAAATATAGATACCTTACAATAAATCAACGAGTGCGATTACTGCTACGCGGTGACTAACATTAGAGAAAGGAATCGTCAACAGTTTTACTTGTAAACACTATTTATACGTAATAAACTTAACGGGAACTAAGTGATCTTCTCTCTACGCGCTCCAACCTCAACAATAACAACTCTGCAAGTGTGCGAACCGTACAAATATTTTTGTAAAATATAATTTAAAAGAGTGTCCATGGAGTTTCTTGCCCGTTCTTCTCCATAGGTACCTACGCTTTGGAATGGGCAACTAGCTTCATATTTTCTGACTGACCTATTGACAATTCAAAAGTGCCTGTAAATGGTTTAATTGAAATAAATGCTTTGAGTTTGAGTTCTTTCTATTTCGTTAAGAAAAGGACAGAAGATAAATTTTAGTTTAATCCTGTCAAAGAGCGTTGAAAACCCGGTGCGCGAAAAAAAATCGCTGCGAGATGAACGCGCCCGTAGGAACCTGGGCTAATTCCGGTCGAAAGGGTGACGAGGTATATGACTTCTACGCAATTATGCGTAAAAACGTTGCGTCAGTGATGCGACGAGTACGGGGGAGCCCGAATAGCGTCCTGAAGATGATTGCCGAGAGAACTGATACTGTTCTGCTCAGTAGGTTCACTGAACTCCATGTGTTGCGAGACCGATGAGCATACGAGTACTGGGCAGGGGTAGACGGTGTGTATAGTTTGTTCTTTTTTTTTACTTTCAATTATTATTTAATTAATAACATTAGTTATAGGCAAAATTCTCGTTACTGTTAGTAACAAGAACCTTGCCATGCCTATGGACTTTTTGTCTGAAAAAAATGTTTTTTTTTATTATTGAACTTTTACATGGCGAAACATTAAATTATACCATTGACTTTTTATTTTTTATAACTTTCATTATATTTTCTCGTATTTTTATTTTATAGACAAGCCAAGCCGTACATTTTGACCAAGATATAAGATTTGTAGAGTTAGGCCTTGTAAAGTTAGGGGCTTAGCTCTACGTTAGAAATGATAACTTTTGTACAGTGAAAGTGTTATGTAAGTCTTGGCAACTCTCGTTACATGAAATGTTTTTGTTAAGATGTAGTTTTCACTATCATTTAAAGAATTTATTCTGGAAGGTACTTATGTATATAAAATATTATTATGAAACTTACTTATAAATGAAGAAATCTCGATGTTTTGTCAAGTCGTAAAAACCGAGCGAAGCAACGGCGGGTCGCTAGTTAAGGATAAATCGAAAGATGTGAACTAAGCTTAAAACAGTCTGAATTATAAATTACAGCAGTGTAGACATATTATCGGTGTCATCTAACGTTAAAGGTCATAGCACACATATCAACTCGGAAAGGGATCGTTACCGTATAACTCAAGCCATTCAGTATTATTTGTTTTAAACTCCCTACTGCAACGCACACTAATCGTAACAAGCTCACGAACCGCAGTGTGGTGCGTGGTCACTTTGCAGTTCCCGCGTTTACGGCTCGTTGTCCCCGCGCTTACGTCTCTCCATACCCGAGCTTACGTCTCTTCGTCCAACCTTGCCCCTCTCACCCTACCTGCGGCCTGCCTGCAACACCATGAACCAGCGGTCGGCGAGCCGTAAGCGCGGCGTCGCCTAGCCGTAGCCGAGTCGACGTATCGGAGCTGCTGATCCGCTTTGGTTACGTGCTTACGTTAGGTTGACGCCTGTTTGATGTCGAGGCGAAAGGCGACACGGTGACGATCCCTTTCCGAGTTGATATGTGTGCTATGACCTTTAGGCATCGTTGGAAAATGTGAAGCCAAAGACAATTTAGCTTCGAAGACGCTGAGTGTAAAATATTGCTTGGGTATCGAGAAATAAATTATTTTCTTCGTTCGAATAAGTTTGAGGGGGGGCTAAATAATAATAGCCGCGCAGGTCGATCGATCTGGTTAAGCTACGCTTGGCGCGTTTGGTCTGTGGATGAGTGACCATGTTTAGATACCGAGACCCTTCCGTGCCTCGGAAAGCAAGTTAAGCCGTTGGTCCCGGCTGTCATTCCCGGATCTTTGGCAGTCTTTACGGGTAGTCGGAAGGCCGAAAGTCTGACAACAAATCTGACCAAGGAATATCGTCTTATCCAGTAACTGGGTTGTGGAGGTCAGATAGGCAGTCGCTCCATGAAAAATACTGGTATTCAAATGCATCCGGTTAGACTGGAAGCCGACCCCAATATAGTTGGGATAGGGATAGGCCGATGATGATGAATAAGTTTGAGGGGAATCAAAATGAAGCTGAATTTTTTAAGCTAATTTTTCCTAGAAGAGCGTTGGCTTCCACATATTGTCCCCAATTTACCGGCGAATAACGTCATCATACGCCTAGCCTTTTCCCAACTACGAGTATGTTGGGGTCGACTTCTAGTCTAAACGTATGCAGCAGAATACCAGTATTTTACATGGAGTGACTGCCTATCTGACCCCCACAACCCAGTTACTGAGTAATACGATACCCCTTGGTAAGATTGGTTGTCAGACTTTCGGGCTTCTGACGACCAGTAACGACTGTCAAAGATCCACGATTGACAGCCGGGACCAGCCATAAAGTGTCTATTAGCCATAATGTTCCCACTGCTGGAAGACAAGCCTCCTCTCTTTTATTTATTTATAGAACCAACAGCTGTAATAGAAGCATAACAATAATATATGAGACATAAAGCCAATTACAGATTCTCACTAGTAAACCACGCGGGCCCAGTGCGGGTTGGTAGATATGACACGTCTTCGAATTTTTTATTCTAGGGCATGCCGGTTCCCTCACAATCTTTTCCTTCACCGTTTTGAGAGCAGTGGTGATAAAATAAATATACACGCCTAACTGGGTTAACTGGGTTTGAACCCACGACGTTCAACTCGTAAGTCGGGGCCGTTACTACTGTGCTATCCCATGATGCAATGAGCTTTTCAAAACGTTATAGGTTTCCATTTCTGTGTGTTTCTACAACATTTTACATAATACAGAATTATTAAGTTATCTATTTCAACTACTAATGAGTTTTCTTGAAGACTTGTTTTAAACTAATTGCTATGAAATCTGTCAAGCTATCTCACTTCAAAGTTAGGAATCTTAATCGTTTTGTCTGAACTTAAATTACTGTTTAAAATAAAATATAAACTTGTCTTCTACTATCTGAGATTACCAAAGAGATAATTAATTACAAAACATATTTATACAAAACATACTTATGTCTTTTTTTTTCCTCCATGCCTCGGAAAGCACGTTAAGCCGTTGGTCCCGGCTGTCATTCGTGGATCTTTGACAGTCGTTACGGGTAGTCCGAAGCCTGAAAGTCTGACAACCAGTCTTACCAAGGGGTATCGTATTACCCAGTAACTGGGTTGTGGAGGTCAGATAGGCTGTCGCTCCATGTAAAATACTGGTATTCAGCTGCATCCGGTTAGACTGGAAGTCGACAGTAACATAGTTGGGAAAAGGCTAGGCACAACAACAACTTTTGTAAGTACACATATAAATTACAATAAGTTGTAGTAAGTATTTGCAAAATCTCTTCTCGGTCTAACCCTTTGGGAAATAATAATATAAGCATGATGTGTGTGTTACTTACATTATTATCCTATAAATTTTCCACTTTGGGACTCGGACCTCTTCTCTGTGAGAAGTAGTAAATCACCCACCCAGTCCAGTTCGAGTTGATGAACATACAGGTTTCCTCACCAGGATTTTGTTCACCGTTTAAAGCCAAAATAGCACTTAATTATTTATCTCTCAGCAGCCCATAGTCTAACTTGGGCCCGGTTGATTCAAATAGGCTCGCTCCTTATAACACGGATTCATTCCGGTCTGATCCCCTGAGCCCCCCCCCCCCCCTATTCGATCCCCTGCTAGTTCTTCTTTTGGGACTTCAGCATCTGGTTAAATGTGGGTGTACTGTAATTATTGAGCCTCACCTCTGTCCAACTCTTTGGGGCACTTAATTCTCTAAAACGTTCATAAGTATCTAGTTATACTTTAACTATGTACTCATAAACTTTTTTCATTGAATTATTGTACGTCATGTCGTTATAATCTGAATTCTTGTGTCAGCAGTTCGTTTAATAATCCTATAGGAAACGAGGGTTAGTGGTTTTTCTTCTCAACTAAATTGTGGTCTACTCTTGTCGGGCCCTGAATAGATTTGTATAAAATTTCAACCAGAAAAAGCTCGTATTAAAAAGAAAAGCCTCTTTATTCTAGATTAAAGGATTTGTTTAGAAAACCAATCTACATTAAGGTTATTGTGCAAACTTATGAACCGCAGCTACGTCGAACCTTAGCTCGAGGGCGTAAGGTTGTATTTTGAATGGATATTTATAAAGTATGTTAAACTGATCTCATTTCAGGCATTAACTTACGAGCTTTTTGATAAATTGAGTAGAACATTCTCTTTAAGGCTAATAGTTTGTTCAGCCAAAGATATGTTGGTACCGGATGCTTTAATTCGATGACTGGGTAATTTGATTCATAACATTTCCTAATTGTTGAAGTAAAAACTTCTTTCCTCTCTTTCTGAACAGTGAACGAAACTGAACCGGGTCGGTGACATTGAATCGGGTGTACTCGTCTCCTGTCGGTAGATGACACTGAATCGGGTGTACTCGTCTCCTGTCGGTAGATGACACTGAATCGGGTGTACTCTTCTCCTGTCGGTAGATGACACTGAATCGGGTGTACTCGTCTCCTGTCGGTAGATGACACTGAATCGGGTGTACTCGTCTCCTGTCGGTAGATGACACTGAATCGGGTGTACTCAGCTCCTGTCGGTCGGTAACACTGAATCGGATATACTCCGCTCCTGTCGGTCGGTGACACTGAATTGGGTGTACTCTTCTCCTGTCGGTAGATGACACTGAATCGGGTGTACTCGTCTCCTGTCGGTAGATGACACTGAATCGGGTGTACTCGTCTCCTGTCGGTAGATGACACTGAATCGGGTGTACTCGGCTCCTGTCGGTAGATGACACTGAATTGGGTGTACTCTTCTCCTGTCGGTAGATGACACTGAATCGGGTGTACTCGTCTCCTGTCGGTAGATGACACTGAATCGGGTGTACTCGGCTCCTGTCGGTCGGTGACACTGAATTGGGTGTACTCTTCTCCTGTCGGTAGATGACACTGAATCGGGTGTACTCGTCTCCTGTCGGTAGATGACACTGAATCGGGTGTACTCGGCTCCTGTCGGTAGATGACACTGAATCGGGTGTACTCGTCTCCTGTCGGTAGATGACACTGAATCGGGTGTACTCGTCTCCTGTCGGTAGATGACACTGCATCGGGTGTACTCGGCTCCTGTCGGTAGATGACACTGAATTGGGTGTACTCTTCTCCTGTCGGTAGATGACACTGAATCGGGTGTACTCGTCTCCTGTCGGTAGATGACACTGAATCGGGTGTACTCGGCTCCTGTCGGTCGGTGACACTGAATTGGGTGTACTCTTCTCCTGTCGGTAGATGACACTGAATCGGGTGTACTCGTCTCCTGTCGGTAGATGACACTGAATCGGGTGTACTCGGCTCCTGTCGGTAGATGACACTGAATCGGGTGTACTCGTCTCCTGTCGGTAGATGACACTGAATTGGGTGTACTCTTCTCCTGTCGGTAGATGACACTGAATTGGGTGTACTCGTCTCCTGTCGGTAGATGACACTGAATCGGGTGTACTCGGCTCCTGTCGGTCGGTGACACTGAATTGGGTGTACTCTTCTCCTGTCGGTAGATGACACTGAATCGGGTGTACTCTTCTCCTGTCGGTAGATGACACTGAATCGGGTGTACTCGTCTCCTGTCGGTAGATGACACTGAATCGGGTGTACTCTTCTCCTGTCGGTAGATGACACTGAATCGGGTGTACTCGTCTCCTGTCGGTAGATGACACTGAATCGGGTGTACTCGGCTTCTGTCGGTCGGTATCAGTCTATCTATTGTATAACGTTATACAATTTAGTACTTGAACTCGTCTGTCCGCATTTATCTTGGTAGGGTCAATGAAATTAGATAAAGAACACTTCCAGTGTTGGGTAGTGGCCATATAATATGCCGCGATAACGTGCGTTTTTTTTTTTTTGTTTTTTTCCGTCATAAATCCTGCTGGTCTATTCTGTAAGTCTCACTTCACTAAGTTAGGTGAAGTGAGCTGTATTCCACCTCATCTTACACTATTTACAGCTCATTCCACCTTAGTTTTCATAGTGAGATTTTTACGAAATATATCGTCAGTTAACAATAAAATCTACTTAGTTAGCTTAGCTGCCAAGTTTATCGGTATTGAATTAGAAATGTCTTTGAATGACAGGAAAAGGTGAACATTTTAAGCTTGAAAGAAATTCAATTAAAATACTGAGTGGAATCGATAAAGGTCAAACTTTGACGCATCTATCTCGTTCCCTTTCAAAAGATTTTATAAATAGCAGCTTTAGAATTACGGTACAGAAGTAATGTTGCCGTCTGATAAGATTTTGACGACTTCCAGCCGGTATATTCCGTAAATACCTCACCGTGAATACTTATGTGAAGTGAACTTGAAGTAAGTTGTCAAGAGACTCAATCCCTCCCTAGCATCAGGTAAAATGAAAGCTTACTTCAAGCTCACTTAACTTTTCACGATGAGATTTATACAAAATAGATTCGGGACGAGGAGAGAACTGCACTAATAAGCGCGTATTTGATAATCAGAAGTCAATATCAATTTTATACGCGTATGGTCTGGCTGTGCCCTCACAATTCCGAGCGTGAATTGTTTTAAAAACAATATACATATTATATTAGCAAACTATTTATGGAAGATCTCGAATGAAAACATTACAATACAATGTGAAATAAGTTGGCACGATGTTCACCAAATTATTCTGTCTCGTGGTGATTACAAGTGGTTGTGTTGGTGATTATGTGACCGACGACGAATATGTTGATGCAGTGTTGGATATGCTGCTGAATGGCGTCAGCAGGGAGTTCGAGCAGTCCGACGAAGATGATAGTGGTGAATATTTTGTGAAATTATAATTTTAATACATAACAGTCTCTTTTGGATCCTGTATTGTGGTGATCAGATAGGCAGTTATATCATGTAAAATACTGGTATTGAGCTGCTACATGGTTAGACTAGAGCCGGTCGGCTTGTAGTCCGCAGCAACAGTAGCTTAACCTGATCTTGCGGCTTGTGGCTTAGCCATGGCAGAATTGCTTGATCATAAATTTTATGTTTGTACAATACAAGAAGAAAGTCTTAGGCATGTTTCCTGATAACAGCGATGCGGACGAAATTTTTGATGCCCTTTGATTATTTCCCTTAGCTAACAGTCTTAAAATAATAACATTTACAAGTATATAAAAACTCCCCTTTTTATATACTTGTAAATGTTATTATTTTAAGACTGTTAGCTTCTTAAATTAAGTAAATGTTTGAATCTCAAACTGAAGAAAGTTTGTTCCCTTATTGAAATAGATATTTTCTAAAATTATCTATATTTTTACAGGTGATGAGCCAGTTTTAACGGGTGGTATCTGGAAATGTGGCAGTTGTTACAGTATTGATGAGACCAAACTCATTTACTCCGAAGTTAATAACATAGACGCTGATATGATGACTGATGAGTCCGTGGATATACAGGTATTTCACAATTTTCGTGTCGCTTTAGCTTCTTCAAAATCAATATATTTTATTACACATAAACCGACATGGACACTTAAGAGACGTCGGAATATCAGCGTGATTATCTTGGTCAGCCGGAGTGTCAGACTGTAAACGTTCTTAAAATTACGAGAATTGTCACTCAAGTGTCCACACAATGTTTTTCCTTCACTGATGTCAGTAATCTTCAAGTTTTATTATTTATTTTTCAGATAGGCATATCCCTCCCGGACATGAAATGCGTGACTGTGAACTCGAGCGTGGCGGGCGTGGTGCGCCGCGTCGCAGGCGCATGCACCGGCGAAACCGTCACGCTAAGCGTGGCGCCTGCGCAGCATTTTACTGTACAAGTATATAATTAGACTTAGTTATTTATGTTAATAATACATCGAATTTTTTATAATAGTGTGTTTTTTTATTTTGTATATTATAAACTTGGTGGGGATTACTAGGTGTTAGGTAAAGTCAAGAAAACTAATAATTGTTTATTAAAACTTAAATTGTCCGTAACTACCAATAGGTACAAACCAAGTGGTCAATTGACGTGTAATGTGTCAATTTGATGAACAATTAATTTTCCAGGCGTGGCTAAAATAATTGACGTGTTTTTTTTTTCATCTTGCATTTTTCCTTTCCGGTATTTGACTGGAGTTCTTAAGAGGTAAAAATCTACTATCTCATGGGTTGCACGGTACCTACAGTATTTTTATCTCAATAGGCGATGCGCGCTTTACACACTTTCCGACTTTGCCATAGTACCGAGAGCTCCTGCCCTTACAGATGCATTCACAGCGTGTTTGCATAGTTGGTAAATACAAGTAAAGCGCGCGTATTCCCAGTTGTCACCCCGGAGGACAGGGCTAGAGGGGACTATTGGGAATAATTCGTTGCTTCGTGAGCACTAGGTATATCATAGAATTTGTTGTTGAACGTAAATCGCTTGTGTCTGTCAATTGAATCTAGGGGTCAGATTATACGAGGTGAATATTACACGCTTTAGCGACTTGAGTAGGTATAATAATACCCCGTGTCCATGTACATCTAATCTAAACTAATATTATAAAGAGAAAAGATTTGATTATTGTATGTTTTTATTGTAATGGATAAACTCAAAAAAAATATAACTTAACCGATAAAAAGAAAATGTTTCACCAAAATCAAATCAAATTAACGTCGTTTAATCCTGAGAAACAGCACTTTTCGAACGTCAAAATTACAAAAGACAGTCCCCCAAAACGTCCGCCTTTCACCACTTCCTAGTGCTTTCGTTGGGAAGAAGAAGTGGCGCAAGAAACTCCCCAACAGCACCTTTAGAAAGTTACATTATCTGAATTGCAATAATGTAACCCAAGGTACTAAAAATTTGTTTTCTCTCTTCAATATTTTCAAGCCTTCCTACGCCTCAAAGTTTATTTTATATGACAGGTTAATTACAGCGTAGGTAAAAGTAACGTACGTTGTCACGAATGTTTATAATTAAAAGATACTTATTAAAATGTAAGGTGCTCAGATTTTAATGAAGGAGGATTAGCATTTAATTAAAGTTTCCGTCGGCTTGTAACAATAATGGTTTTTAACACATTGTAACCAAATAAAGTCTGAAGTTAGGATTGTCTGTTTGTTCCTTCAGCGGATATTCTATTTATCTGACGATAAGCATGGAGATTATTAACAGTTTTGATATATTTGGTAAAGTAATTAATCATAATGCTCATGGCGATACGCATCAACGGCGGGGACAGTACAACAACCGTCGACAACATGACCTTAGTGTAATTGAGCACCGTAGTCAAATAAACGAGCGGCGCGTTGTCGGCTGTTGCAGTTGAGTGAGGAAAGCGTCCTCGAGAACGACACAAAGGGGTATTTTTTCAGTCAGTCTCATTGTATCACATTTTATTATGAACGGATTACTGACAGTTTACACTTACCTATGGTGTAGATACTATGTCTGACTTGGTCGTGGACGGAGTAACGGACGCAGCTAGTCAAAGAATTAAATACTTCGTTCTACCAAAAACTGCCGCTAATTATAAGTTATTATGAAACGCCTATAAGTATCACCTATGTTTTTTCATGTAAATTTTCTCTATAAAGTGTCTTTCGCGCTAGCAGTTCAGCTCATTTTTAGTTTATATTTCAAAGGCTTTTTCACTCCTGTGAAGCTTTGACAATGAACATAATCCGTACCCTGAAAGAAACTGTATGGGAAGCAAAACGTCTTATAAAAGAAAATAGCTTTGACAGTTTACTTTGGATTGTTAATGTAGTTCCGAATATTGTTGGATTTTCTTGTAGGAAGGATGGAAAAATAGCGGGTGTGTATGAATATAATTACTTTATAGAATATAGTTTCAAACCAGCGCTGAGGCATCGATAATGTCGTAGCATTATGTTTAGCGATGGTCATTCTTTTGTGTTCTATTCGTTTTCTGCCTCATGTTTACCGCAAATAAACTTAGGTATTATTTTTCCTTTCTTATATTATTCATCCTTCAAATTTTTCACAGCTTGGTTTTGGATTCTCCACCTGTCTCTCCTGTTTTACGTGTATGCTGTCGGTAGCTTCTGGTTCCAATGGAAACAAGCCCAGGGTGCTAAAGACAACATCAAGAGTTACGTCAACATCTCCATCTTGATTCTCACTGCTAACAACAGCTGGTGGTTTATCAAGCAAAGGTTTGGTGTATATTTGTGTTCTTGGTTATAATCTAGACTTTTTTTGTTTTTGTTAGCATAAATTATGCCCTATTTCTGGGTAAATGCCTCCCTCGTTTCCTTATAAACCTCCCTGTCTTGTTCGATGTCTGGACATGTTGACCCTGCAGACCTTACCAGATCGTCACACCACCTTCGCCGTGACCAATGTAGACTTATTAATCGAAAAAACTTACTTAACTTACTTTACTTTGTGTAAATTATTCCATCACCACTGCTGTCAAAACGGTGAAGGAAAACATCGTGAGGAAACCGGCATGTCCTAGAACTAATAATTCGAAGACAAGTGACATCTACCAACCCGCACTAGGCCCGCGTGGTGGATTACAACCCATTCCCTCTCACTGGGAGGAGGCTTGTGTCCCAGGAGTCCCGTACGGTATCAGTGGGAACGTTATAGGCTGAATATGTAATCGAAAAAAATTACTTTCTCGTTGGTCTAGCTATCAAAAGCGCTACTTGACTGCTGAGAATTATGTCCTAGGTTTGAATACATGGTCGGGCAAAGTGTTATTGGGTTTTTTCTCAATCGCAGCCCGGAGTCTGGATTTTTGCCCGGTTGATGGCGATAGTTTCGCCTCCTATTACATGAGACTTAAACATAACTCGTGAAATATGGGCTGTACTATAGGCACACCTTGCTTAACCCTTCGAGGATTACTGGCGTGATTAAAAAAAATTTGGTGCAAACTATTAGAGACCAAAAGTATCCGTGTATTTTGCTTCACGCAGATGAGCTACGCTTTTTGTATTGTTAAAATGATGTAAGTGTATTTACTGTACCAACAATTATTGTTTTTTTTTGATGCTTTGTGTTGTCGCGACATGCGAACTACGCATCACACTAACGTCACGCCAAATCCTGCATCGCGCAAGCAGAGTTTACCGCGCAACTGGCATATACAACGCCCCGACATCAATCGTCGGGCAGTTGCTCACCAGACACGACACCTATGTGATCGGAGGATCCTCCCTTTTCTATGGAGGTTGAGTGAACTTTACACCCTGTTCCTTATACCTCTATAGTCTATCGCTTAATATTGCACACTTGCCTTGTAATGGTTAGCATGTGATCGCGTCGGTGTAACAATTGTAGACAGAACAATAAACCTATTTCTGTCTATGTCTATACTAATAATAAATCTGAAGAGTTTGTTCGTTTGAACGCGCTAATCTCTAGAACTACCCAATTCTTGAGAAAGGCAATAAATGCTATTTAACATCACGCAATGACCTTGAGGAGCCGATCAAAAACAAAACAAGTCACAAAGAACGCTAAGCAAAAATGATGTAATAGCGCGGGCAGGCGATGTGATGTGACGGGGTAGGTCAGGCCGGAGAACAAGAAATTTCACACGGACGAAGTCGCGGGCTAAAGCTTGTAAATAAGTAGGTAAAACATGACAATTACATTCTTTTTAAATTTACAGACCTCTACTAAGAGCAGTTTTGAAAAAGATAGACCAGAGCGATCGAATGTCTCGACGCTCAAAGTACCTCCAGAAAAAACACGAGCAGTTGATGAAGATCGTCAAACGTATCGTCTTCATCTTCTACGGATTCAATTACTTTGATGGTTTCGTCATATACTTTCCGCACCGAATTGATGTACTGAACAGTTATTCTATGACTCCTTGCGTTGGTAAGTTATTTAAATTTATGGGATTATGCCGATATAATCTTTTTAGGTTCTTTTGGAAAGATCTCTCAATGTTTATTCCTTATATTCGTCAATACAAAATTTAGGATTCATTTCTTTACCATTTTGATTAATGGTAAAGAAATTAATCCTAAATTTTGTGATTTCAATGCTGACAGCTTCAAATATCCAACTAACAAATAATGTAACAAAATCTTAGAAGTCAATTTTAACTTCCTTCTATATTGTCGTATTAAACTTTGTATGTACATGTAGTTCTGATGACAAAACTATAATTTAGTGTCTTGGAGCTGATTTGATGCTGGAACCAGGAGGCGAATAGTGGAATTTTTAGGGGTTACTTGTAAACCTTTCGTATCTACTCATGTGCCTCGAGTTTACTAGTCGTCGCTAATCGACGTAAAAGTTAAAAATATAATATAATAATAAAAAAAAAAACTAAAAGCGCTTTCAATCACCCACAAAAAAATGTAAAATAATTAAAACTTCAATTTAATTAAAAAGAGCACATAAATTTAATAAAGGCTTTGAAGATCCGTGGAAAATACGTCCTACTGTCAAACCATTTTGTTTTTTTTTTTTTTTTCAAAATGTCGACCACGCATGTATCTAACCTATAAATCGATAGTTGACAGTTATTTCGATAATTCAAAGTTGATCACGTGACATCCATATTTTTTGAACATGCTTACCTCTTGTTCATTCTTGTTCTTCGATAAAACCTTTGCAACTTGTTTTAGGTCTGGAGCCACTGTCAGCGTCTCCGAACCGGGAGATCTGTCTTACAATCCTCGCTGCGCAAGAAATAACTATAAATATCGTGGTCCTCAACTATCAGGCCCTACTGCTGTTCCTCATAGCGCACACCGCCGCCATGTACCAAATGATGGTTTACGAGATGGAGGCTCTCGAAGCCAACTACAACAGAGAGGAGAACAAGGCACTGGCTATGGAAACTCTATCATTACTAATCGTCAGACATTCCTTATCCTTGGACGTGGTTCATGCACTGAAATCTCTGTACAGCGTCCCCATAGGAGTGAACTTCGGCTCAAATGCTGTCTGCATATCCTTATTCTTCTACTTATCAATCCAGGAATGGCTCCAGTTCATGCCAGTTTTTGTTTATTGTTTCCTAGTGTTCTTTTTGTACTGTTTCCTTTGCCAGAGGTTGATAAACTCTGCGGAAGGTTTTGAAAGGTCAGTGTACTGTTGTGGGTGGGAGAACTTTGATTTGAAGGAGAAGAAACTGGTGTTCGTGATGCTGCGTCAGTCACAGAAGCGGGTGGAGCTGTTAGCAGCAGATATCATTCCGGTCAATATCTATACATTTGCAAGTACATTGCAGGCAATGTTTAAGTTTATAACTGTAGTAAAGTTTTAATTTAATTAAAGGACAATGCAGAATACGTAAAAAAGAAACTTTAGGATGCAATAATTTAGTTGTCTTACATAAAGCACCCGATAATTATGTAGAACGATTTAGTAATGTTTAAGTTAGTTCCCATGTAAAGGTTTTTTGTTTAATAAAAAAAATGCGATTGAAAAAGGAGTTTTTTCACAGAAATACGTTTTACAAGAAAACCTATCCAGACATAGCTCTTATTTTTAGTACATGTGTAGCGATATCTACAACGCCAAATGCGAACTACGCGACATACTGACGTCACGCAAAATCCTGCATCTCGCAAACAGAGTTTACCGCGTAACTAGCATATTATATACAACAGCCCGACATGAATCATCGGGCAGTTGCCCGCCAGACACGACACCTGTCTGGTCGGAGGATCCTCCTTTTTCTATAAAGTATGAATGAACTACATACGTGATACATGTAAACAAAATTACAATACTTTTTTTTCCTATAGATACGCTAAATTATTCTATTCATGCATTCCTTAAATGAAAGAGAAACAGACAAGTTTTTTTTACATTCTCTACAGTGTGGCTTTGAGCTGTGAGCCCACATATTATCACAAATAAGCAGCAAATAATGTTCCCATGAGCTGACACACAGGTCTCCTCTCAATAATAGAGAGTGTGCCGTAATCCACCACGTGGGATCAGCTGATACATAACATAATGTCATTGTAATCATCCCGTAACATTCCCACTGCTGGAACACAGGACTCCAGTCCGTCCTGTGTCCTAGCAGTGGGAATGTCCAGTCCGTCTCTGCCACCTATTTAAGTTCCTCACGTAGTCACGTCAGTCCATTTAGCTAGGGACACATTCTCTAGAATCGAGAGTCGGATGGGAAATCATCCAATGACCCCTCCCGCTCTGGGTGGAGCGGAAGGGAGTGTCAGACTCTTACTGACTAAAACCCATCCGTGTTCCTTCCTTAGCCCTTTATGTTCCGGGGTAGCGGTAACCCTTTCGGACAATCCCGCTGCTTTTTTAGATTATACCTTTTTTTTTTTTTAAGGATGGCAAATCATCTAATGACCCCTCCCGCTCTGGGTGGAGCGGAAGGGAGTGTCAGACTCTTACTGACTAAAACCCATCCGTGTTCCTTCCTTATCCCTTTAAATTCCGGGGCAGCGGTAACCCTTTCGGACAATCCCGCTGCCCCGGATGACAATCCCGCTGCCCCGGTAGATTATCCCTTAGTCGCCCTTGACGAGACCTTAAGGGACCACAGAAAATGCAGGTACCTATTACAAATCTAATAAAGTGGATTGGATAAAAGTAAAAATAGCAAAAATCGACTGCAGCTTCCCCTAGTTAGCGAAGAAATGGTTTAAGGCAGTGACTACATTAGCAAGGGAGATTTTTACCGCTTATTATTTTTTATCGAAAGGTTTGGAAATGACCTAAGAAACAATGGATGGATTGTTTGAAAACTTTTTCCTTTTAACACGGCTCCTTATGTCCATAGCGTGATGTTAAATAGTTTATAACCTTACTCAAAAAAAGGGCTATCAAACGAAAAAAATATTTTCAATTCCAGAGATTAGCGCAATCAAAGAAACAAACCCTTCAGCTTTGTTATTAGTATAGGATAGATAAACAAAACTTTCAGTGACAGTAGGAGAAGCAAAAGGAGTATATAAGGTTGTGGCGTTATTTTTGGCAACCCCCATGGAAAGTAGGCGTGAATTTATGTATGTGTGTGTGTATTAAAACAATAAAAAACAGTAAACAAAACATAGAGTTCGACTCAGTCTTAGACATTAAAATACCACTAACCATTTGGAAGCAAACTTTGCATCAGTGCTGTAAAGGAGATTTCATGATTCGATAAAATATTTTTTTACATTAAATATTACGATCTCCACTCCAGGACACATCCCCTCCACCAGCCATCGGTCCTTTGATAAACATGGCCAGCCCACTGCCACTTCAGTTTGCTGACTCTGCTATGTCGGTTACTCCGGTTCTTTTCCGGATAACTCCATCCACGTATCGGGCAAGCTAGATGGATCGACGATCTTAAGAAAGTGGCTGGGACGGACTGGATGCGGAAGGCGGAGGACAGGGTGTTGAGCCGCTGCCTGGGAGAGGACTATGTCCAAGAGTGGACTGCGATAGGCTTGCGGGAGTTGAAAATTACAATACTACCACAAAGAAGATACAGCACTCAACATCCCTAACTCCCTACATCTTCACTAAGTGATCCTCTGCATTATATTATAATTAGGTGCTTTCAACACAAGTTAAGCCGAGTTCATTTAAGTAGGTTATACTTGCACAGGTTTTGTTTTAACTCGAACTTAATGTAGGTATCTGTGAAATAAAACAGTCATAACAAAAAACAACGTTTATTTTAAAATAGATCATACAGTCATACTATAAGTAGCCAATGAACATAATTTGGATATTTTCAATACCAGCACTCATTATCAATCTCAATCATTTTGAAAGAGGGGCCCGTGACTAAATGTTAACAGCCGCACAGGTCGATCGGTCAGGTTAAGCTACGCTTGCCGCGGTTGGTCTGTGGATGGGTGACCATCTTTACATACCGAGACCCCTCCGTGCCTCGGAAAGCACGTTAAGCCGTTGGTCCCGGCTGTCATTCGTGGATCTTTGACAGTCGTTACGTGTAGTCAGAAGCCCGAAAGTCTGACAACCAGTCTTACCAAGGGGTATCGTATTACCCAGTAACTGGGTTGTGGAGGTCAGATAGGCAGTCGCTCCGTGTAAAATACTGGTATTCAGCTGCATCCGGTTAGACTGGAAGCCGACCCCAACATAGTTAGTAAAAGGCTAGACAGATGAATCATTTTGAAAGATGTTGCTAATCCATTGCTTCATTTGTTTGAAAAATTTGTTTGGCTCAGCAACGTACATAACGCAATGAATGTTGTTGATCTGTCAAAATAAAAGCCATTCCCGCTGTAAGTGTGTTATGCAATTATCCTGCTGTGCGCGGTTTAAGCATTTGTTGGTGAAAAGCTTCTTTACGCAAAAGTAAATCGTTGCGTTTAAATGATTTTTAGTTTGTACTCGTCGAGTCGATCGTGTACTTTATATGTCCTAATTCGTGGTTTAAGTATTATGTACCGACCTTTTCTGTTTTAATTTTTTTGTGTTTATCAGTGGATACTTGAAAATTTTCTTCAATTACATATTGTTTAAGAACACTGTATAAATTTGCTGTAAGTTTCTCGAATATTCTTCTTCTTCTGATATATAAAATTCTCGTGTCACAATGTTAGTTACCATACTCCTCCGAAACCAATGTTAGTTACCATACTCCTCCGAAACGGCTTGAACGAATTTTATTAAATGTTATATGCATATTTAGTGGGTCTGAGAATCAGCTACTATCTATTTTTCATACCCCTAAGTGATAAGAGTGGCCCTCTCCAGATTTTTTTGGAATCGAAACTTACGCGGGTCAAACCGCGGGGCGCAGCTAGTAATAAAATAAAATAACTACACTTGATATTGATGTTATGTGAATTTAGCAAATTTTGTAACAATTTTATGTTTCAAGATTATCATTATTCCAAATATCTTATCTACAGTTATTATAGCTAATTTTATTTTCATGATTCATCGGATTTCAATAAAGGTTCATGCACACACGTATGATGCTCATAATATGCATGATTCTATCTTTAGGTATGCACGTTTTTCTGTGACAAATAAAATTAAATCTTCTATTTTCTTTTTTTCTTTCTGTCACAGTAAACTCCTTATCCTTCAGTCGTTTTTCCTCTGCTGAGCATCGTCAAGTGGTTATGTCGGGTACCTCTTGACGATCTGTCTCTAATTGTCACGATCTTGGGCAAGTTCTAGTGTGCCGAATTTCTTGGTTTTTAATTGTTTTGATCTTTCGACGACTTTTGCAAACAATATTTTTGACGTTTGAGACCAGTGGTGGCCCAGTGGTAAAGGCCGCGACTTTCGCTTTACTTTGTGTAAATTGCTAATAGCATCACCACTGCTCTCAAAACGGTGAAGGAAAAAATCGTGCGGAAACCGGCATATCCTAGCACCAAAAGTTCGAAGTCGTGTGATATCTACCAGCTCGCACTGGGCCTGTGTGGTGGATCACGGCCCACTCCTTCTCACTGAGCCAATAGGCCTGTGTCCCAGCGGTGGGAACATTATAGGCAGATTTTAATTTTTGACGTAACCAATCTGTAACTTGACGTTAACGTGACTGATATGTGTGCATCGACATGATGAGTTATTCTTTGGTTCAATATAACCACCACGAGCTTCTACATCTTTAACTTAAATAATTCTTTCTCCAGCAAACACAGGTATTTCAACAAACGCATTTGAATGTGGCGTTGGTAATTTTAGAGTCACTCGAAACGTATACTCTCTGCTTATTATCTTCGAGTGTCTTACTGAGTACAAGTCCTGTCCCACTGGTATTATATTAAACATATTTGATACACTGTTGTCTGGTATACTTGGGGTCTCTACCGTTGCCAACACTTCTGTCTTCTCTACTGAATTTTTATATTTTAAACTAGTCTTTGTTTTACAAATTAATTCAGTCTGAATAGTAAAAATAACATCACTATTATTAGTCACAATAAATGATATCTTTCTTTCACAAGAAAGGGTCAAATATTCTTTATCGAGTTCAGCTTTTAATTGAATTTCATGTTTCTTCGAAGAAAACAGTTTGGTTAATGTTTTTTCTAACGAAGCAATTACTGGTCTATCTGTTGATGAAGAATCGACCCTGGGATATATCGTTAGTTTCGTTATAAAATAATCAGGCACACTAAAAAAATCCGGCTTTTTAAATTTTAATACTAAAAAGTATCTTATTCCTGCAAGAGTTTTTTTCTTGTAGATTGTTTGTACTGACGGTGGTGTATTTTCTGGTATTATCATTTCAAAGGAGTATTCGTGTGATCCGGCTTTCAATACTATATCTTCATCTGTATTCTCGTTTACCAAAATAATCTTCACTACTTTGCGCGTTTGATAGTTGCTAAGATCAATCGCCTTGATTGGTACGGTACAGTAGTCAGCAATATATTTATGATCGTATATATACCTGGAACAACGAGGGCTCTTCTTAACGAGGGCCAGACTAACGTTCGTGTACACAGTGTCTTTGGCCAGATGGAACTTCACTATACCTCTAAGTGGTTCTCCTGTTATATGCTTCACTACATCAGGAATTTGTATTAATATTTCACTGGATACGCTCATTATTGATCACTGTACACGTCGTTTTCACCTTATGAATTGTATCGTACTAAATTATCAGATAAAAGGCGGCTTGTATTAATATTGTGCTGTATTTTGGAACTGATAAAAGATAAGCATCATGAGTAACGGCCGTGAAAATACTCGTATAACTTTATATTCATCAGATTGCTGAATCACTTAATGAGGGGCACGTGTCATCTATATAGTCTGTGTTTTGTTGACAAATAATGATGTGGCCTAGAACATACTTATAATAGTACAAGTGAGCGTTTCTCATTTGATATAACTTTGCATTTTTTTGTATCGAGAAAAATTCATTGAATCGTGTATTCCTTTTATAAGATACTAGACCAAAGAGTCAAAAAACATATACCAAAATGTTAAATCTCTATTCCACATACTTAACAAGTTACACGAAATAGAAAAATCAATTTTTTTTCTACATAGCGGGGTTAAAAGAGCCATTGTACAACAGGAATGCTCAATACGGACAATAGTCCGTATCCCACAAACAGAAAATTGCCGTCAACATTTCATGCTCATTTCATACTCACCACACATTACCAAGCATTTATATCCTTGTACTTTTGATTAATATGGCTTCTTTCATTATGAATTTGAAACAATAGAAGAACGAGAGATAAGGGAAGCCACCCGTACCAAAATACCTTAAAAGTATGGTCAATCTGAAGTTGTTGTTGTGAAACACAATCCACGATACCAATCAGCAAAATGTTTTAACAGGTTGCCTTTAGGTCTGAAAAGCACGGTCCACACAAGTTTTTTTAAAACAAAACTAAAAGATTTCCTATTGAACAAAATTAAATGTCTATATGCCATTGAAGATTTTTAGTTCCTATCTGATAATTTTATTATTTTATGATTAAACTAAAAAATATTGGCAATTATTCTTGTAATCCAATGGCTACCTAAGCTCATATATTTTGATTTTTATTAATAGAAGTTGCAAGTGACAGTTCCCATATAGAAGTATGACGTCAATTTATAAAGAGAAAAGTAGCAAGTCCTTGATATTACATTCGGTAAGTGATAGGTAGTTTTTTAAGAGCAGCAGTTGAAAACTTTCAAAGGAAATAGATAATATCATTTTCTTAGTGTGGAATGCATTTCAGTCCAATTAGGGCGAAGGAAAAAGTGCTGGGCACAGGTGAAAATAAATCAAGTATGGTTTTTAGTTTGTAGCTTTGGACGTGGCAGTAAAAAATATATTGGATTGACATTTACCGAAAAGATTATGGAAATCCTTTTGAAAGTAGTTTAGAAATATGAAACGCTTTGAAAGCGATTAGTATAATCAGGCTATAATGTTCCCACTGCTGGGACACAGGCCTCCTCTCTGTGAAAAGGAGTGGACCGTTATCTACCACGCGGGCCCACTGCGTATTGGTCAAAAGGTTACTGGAATTGCGGGCTTTGTACCGATTGAAAAATGTATTAGGTACCTTCAAGTACGAAGACAATGCTTGTGCAGTTCTTAATATTTCCTATCATCCAAAACGATGTGTGCTACTATGACCTGAATACAGATTTCCTCTAGTCTATAAACTTGACCTTCTTTTCAATAACTGCATTTGATTCGTTTTCAATCTGTGCTAAAGTGGTTACCCATAAGCCTGCGCAGAGAGCAAAGACCACCTTGTTTTAATTTTTTGATTCTCCCGCTTACGCTGGTTATGTAGCCCCTCTTAGTACATTTGCGCCAATCATAATAGAAATCCAAGTTCTTCAACAATCGTCCTATTTAGTATCCCATTCACCGCACAGACTTCATTTACTCTTCCTTTTTCGTTCAGTCTATCTCTCTGTGGAATGCGCTCCCCCAGGAAATCAAGTGACTGCCAACGGATTATTCTTTAAAAGCGGACGAACGTACGACATTTCATACAAACTTCCAAGCCTTCGACATGAATGAACCGATTTTAATGAAACTTCGTACGCATAAGCAGGACACAAAGGTCTAAAAAGTTAGATAAGAACATTTTCGAAATGAACAAATTTGAAAAATAGTGTTACAGCCAAATTAGATCGATTTTAAATTTTCCATAGAAACAGATTTCCAGTTTTCTTTTTTTAAATAAGACTTTTCGAAAATTAATTTTTTTTGCATTCCATATTATTTATAAAATGTTAAGTTTAAACAAGGTTCAAATTAATAGCATACTTCAAACGTTAGATTCTAAGAACAATTATTTATTACTTTATTAGCAAATAAAAGATCCTGCAATGAATAATAAAATCAATAAAATAACCAATATTTAGTTGTGTTACTTTACATGTAAACTTTACAAAGAGAACTTTGATTTTTTGTATGTTTGTTTGTAACGCATTCATGCAAAAACGGGTGAAAGGATTTGGATGAAATTTGGCACATGCGTAGACCATGACTTGGAGAAGGACTTAGGCATTTCGTCCTGCACTGTAGACGAATTCAGGGGCAACAGCTAGTCCTTAGTAAATTTAGGAAGCTACTGCCATTTTATTTTAAGTACACAAAACAAAAAAAATATGTTTATTATTTTTAAACGATGTTTATTTTGTGTGCAGAAATATTTTAACATAAATAAGTAATTGACCTGCGGGGAGGGGTTCGTGGTAAAATAATAATAGCTGTATGGCTCGATCTTCGTGGATGGATGAAAATACATTACATATCGAGACCCCTCCGTGCCTCGGAAAGCACGTTAAGCTGTTGGTCCGGGCTGTCATTTGTAGATCTTTGACAGTCGTTAGGTACAGTAGACAGAAGCCTGAAAGTCGCTCCATGTAAAATACTAGTATTTAGCTGCATCGGGTAAGAATGGAAATCGACCATAACTTGGTTGGAAAAAGGCTGGGCGTACCAGTATTCTACATGAAGCGACTGCCTATCTTACCTCCACAAACCAGTTATTGGGTAATACTATAATACTCCTTGGTAAGACTGGTTCTCAGACTTTCGGGCTTCTGACGACCCGTAACGACTGCCAAAGTTCCACGACATGGAGCGACTGCCTATCTTACCTCCACAAACCAGTTATTGGGTAATACTATACCCCTTGGTAAGACTGGTTGTCAGACTTTCGGGCTTCTGACGACCCGTAACGACTGTCAAAGATCCACGAATGACAAACTTCCGAAATTAAAGGTTTAAAAATTTATCACTTTGTAATGTTTTTTTTTTGGAAGTCTGTTATTTTTTTTGTAAAAAAGTTTTTATTAAAATTCGTACTAAATATTTTACACCTTTTGTTTTTATTACTTCTGTAGCCGACGTATCTATAAATATTACTATAAGATTTAATTTAAAATTGAATATAATGTGACGACACACCAGAGGTCAAATGTGATAAGACCGGGGGGACTCCGAAAATCATGAAATTCGTGTGACATAATAATATATGAATGGAAAAAACATAAAGGGCCCCGACATACTACCCTTAGGTACCCCATACTATTATATTACTGGCAATAAAGATTTATTAATCACCGTGAGGTTTGAACACTGTTGGGAAAGATTTTTAAAAGAATTTCATTGTTTCTTTTGATCCTAAATCCTATGTTTTCAATTTGAGGGGATGAAATTATATGGTAAACAGTAATAAAGGCTTTTAGAAAAACCAAGAGCTTTCTGGAAAACCTATAATATTCCCATTCCTAGCTACACATTTATCGACTTGTCTCCGCTTCAAGGGGAAAATAAGACCTTTTGAGTAAGTCGCAAACACGGAAACGTTTTCCCAAAACCGCCTAAGTGCTATTTTTTACAGTGGGCACCAGGGTACCTATAGTTACCAAAGTGCGAAATAAATTTGTTTTCGACAAAAATAGATCCTCATGATGTACTTACCGGCTGCGTCACCATTTACTGACAATAACGTGAGCTTGTCGTTATATTAACACCACCCACGTGAATTTGAAACTTGTTACATGCGTAAATAGACTCAGAGTGCCAGCTCTATGTGCCGAAACACATATCCGCGTTGCGGCACCGCACCCCCAAAATCATATACAGCGCTTGTACTCAAAAACTCATTACTTTTATTTATTTAGATTTACCAACATTCGTATACACTACAGAAATTACAGTAAACAACAGAAAAGACAGAACTAAAAGTAACAAACAATTATAGGTAAATACTCAGACCAAATAAAAAACCAAGACAGAGAGCGCTGAGAACGATACAGTGAAGCATGTCAAAACTACACCTCCGCTCTGTGCATCCACACTCACACGCACACATTTACAATCAAACTACACCTCACTAAGTGCACACATGTTTACGAAACCGGCTTCAATTGGTATGAGGGTAAATACAGCATTTTCTTGATTTATTTATTATTATCTACTAAGTGAACAATCTTAAACTAGTTTTTTCTAGTTTAGTTACACATAAGTTTTAGAGAAGTGTGTCTTATAATAATATCGTGTGTACTTCTTACCTAATTCACGAATAAAACCTTTTTAGGGTTCCGTACTCAAAGGGTGCCAACGGAACAATATTACTAAGCCTCTGCTGTCCGTCCATCCGTCTCTACAACATACGTCTACACAATACTAAGAAAAAAAAAATCTAACATGGATAGAATAAACAGAAAACTAAACTATGTGCAAGAACTAATCTACAGAGTAGGATAGAAATATCAGGTGGGGAAATATACACACATAGATAGTAGGAAATAGAAAGTAGGTAGGTAGGTAGTAGGCAGTCTGTTATAAGTGGCTAGGGAGCGTACACAGAAGCCGGGGTTCAGTCTCTGTGTGTTACCTCGTCCTTGACCGCACGACACGTGCATACAGTTGTTACTAAATGAAGTGCTAATGCTTTTACAAATACATTGTCTCGCTGTAGTCCGGAAGACACTGCAGTGGAAGCAATGGACGCAATTGGAATCTTACGTTACTTAGCATGTATGTGGTAATCATATATTCTGAGTAAGGAAGTATAGAACAAGCTAGTGAAGTGAAGGACTATTCTATGATAATAGTACATTATGATATAAGTGCGGTAAGTTGAAAATTACAGCCGAGGCGATATTGCTAGCCCGAGCTGTGGGGAGAGGGCTACAAGAAAGCAGAGGCTGTAATTATCAAGGCGCACGTATATCGTGCGTCATACGACGTTTTATAACATATAAATAAATAAAACTCTGACTTTCTTAAACGAATAAATCTTTAATCACTTATAGAAATGGCAGCAAGTTGGAGTATGACTTGATATCAATAGGTACCATGTTTTGTTTTCACAGTGCTTTTTAGCATTGAATAGTAGCACCCCACAATGAGCTTGACTTATATTTTTGAGAACGTTCCATGAAATAGGCTAAAACACACTTTCTGAAAATGAATTTGCATTTTGCTTATTTTCCATAAGATTAAATTTTGATACGCTTGTCTCTATCTATCGGTCGATTTTTCGGGAAAGAGGCTTAGAGTAGCCTTTTTCGCTGCCTCTGAGACTTCTGGCGGTGTCAAATTAATAAATTCATCATTACTTGACGACATTTTGAAATAAAAATCTCCCAAAGTTAATTTTATTCATAAAATGTTGACCACTTTTCTGACATAAAAACTCGAAAGTACCGTTCGTTTTAGACAGAGCATCTTGATAAAACGTTCGTGATACAATACGATATTGAAATTGGTGAAATAAGAGACCCTTTACGAGCAAATGTGTTATAAAAATATTTATTTATATATGTATAAGAGGAGGGGTGTCTTCACGAATAAAAGCATCTTCATGACTCATTGTGTTTTATTTTTATATCACTTTTTTATACAATTTAACTCAATAATTATAACACTTTTATTTCTTACTTGACTACATAGATCATAAGACACTATACTACTTTTAATTAGCTGCAGTAAAATGACAGCTTATGTGTTACTTAAATTACTGAAACTGGCGTCTTATTGTTTTTTCGCGGCCATCAACCAAACCTTGTTTTTCTAGTACAGAATAGTGTAACAAACGAAATTTATTTTATAACACATTTGCTCGTAAAGGGTGTCTTATTTCACCAATTTCAATATCGTATTTATCGGCGCAAATACAACGATTCACCTATTATAAAAACAAGAATAATTAAGTTTCTTAGTCTGATTATTCTAAAATTAGTTCATAAATCATTAATTGATTAATTTGAGTTTGTTATGATAAGCAGCATGTCATTATTTCTGTAATTTCAATACTTAACCTAAAAACTTGAAAACACGTGCACGTGCGCCGATCCCTATAAATACGGCCGCACTGTCGGCGCTCGGTCACCCACCCGATTCGCGCCGGCGTCCCTCAGGGCTCGGTATTATCCCCATTAGCCTTCACGCTATACACTAGCGACATCCCAAAAAGTGATGTAGCCCAGTTAGCCCTTTTTGCTGACGACACGGCCATCTACTACTCTGGCAGAAGCCCCACCCGTATAGCCCTCACTCTCCAAAACTCCGCAAGAGCCTTAGGCGATTGGTTCCGGAGATGGAGAATAGAAGTCAATCCCGATAAGAGCCAGGCGGTACTTTTCTCCAGGCCAAACAGACCCCTTCCTCCTACTCCAAAACCGATCACCATGTTTGACAAGCCGATCCCTTTGGAAAAGCAAGCCAAATATTTGGGGGTCATCCTCGATCGGGGCCTGACCTTCGGTGAGCACATAAAGACGGTACGCTCGCGTGCCGCTTTCGCTCTCAGCAGGCTCCACTCCATACTGAATGCGCGCAGCAAATTGTCACTTAAGTGCAAATTACGCATTTACACCGCGTGCATTCGGCCAATCCTCACCTATGCGTGCCCTGTGTTCGCACACGTTAAACCCTACCGTCTCCATAGGATGCAGACCCTCCAAAACCGATTTCCCCGAAAGGCCACGGGCGCCCCGTGGTACCTTAGGAATAACCAACTACATGTTGACCTTAAGATCCCAACAATCCAACAGGTAATGAAACGCCTCACCAAGGGCTTCTTCGATAGGGCTGAAAAACATCCCAATCCCCTGGTCTCTTCAGCCGCCCAATACGTCCCCTCCAAAATCTCCAAGATTCGCCGTCCCAGGCATACCCTCCTC
Source organism: Gortyna flavago (assembly GCA_963669345.1). Taxonomy (NCBI): domain Eukaryota; kingdom Metazoa; phylum Arthropoda; class Insecta; order Lepidoptera; family Noctuidae; genus Gortyna; species Gortyna flavago. The sequence continues at coordinate 18,406,721 of OY770129.1, forward strand.
ATACCCGACGACCCCATCACCCTTCTCCAAGAAAGCTGTAGGGAAACTAGTACATTACGCAAAAACAAGTACAAACCGCGTACCCGGCCCCGCCGTCGAGGCCCTCCGCGACGCCCCTGTAATATCACTGCCCGAGCCTTGCTCGACAAGCCAGCCCGCGAGGCTGAGCAAGTAGCTTTAAACTCCCCAAATAAAAATAACCAGACCCAGCCTGACCATTGCTGCCCTCAATGACTCACTAAGCCGAGGCCCGAACCCCACAGGGGGTGCCCCTAGTGTAGCTCATTTAAAATAAATATCCTTAGTTTGTAAGCCCTGGCTGGGGGCCTTAATGTAATTTTTGGCCACCACAGGATAGTCCGGTTAAGCAGAAAGGCAACCTTAACGAGTTGCAACTGCAAGTGGTCAAAAAAAAAAAGCGCTCGGTCATTCGTGCTCGAGCCGTCGTACAGTACGGACCTCTCTGGAACGTCGCTACGCTGCCCGTTGAATATACGAAGCTATTACTACTTGTGAAGTTTTCTTTCAGAAGATCCAAACATGGGTCATCATCATGAAGACAACAATTGTGACGTCAGCAATGCTGACGGCACACTTTTTAAAAACACTACGGAGGTTTCTCTCCCGTCATATTGTATCCAATTACGAACTTGTGCGTTATTGTGATGTAAAACGCACGGTTTATCAAGATACTCCGTAAACGAACGGTACTTTTTTAAATCTTAGCAAAGAGTTTTTATGTCAGAAAAGTGGTCAACATTTTATGAATAAAATTTACTTTGGGAGATAACATATAATATCTTATGGAAAGCAAGCAAAGATACAAATTTATTTTGAGAAAGTGTGTTTTTAGCCTATTTCATGGAACTTTCTCAAAAATATAAATCAAGCTCATTGTGGGGTGCTACTATTCAATGCTAAAAAGCACTGTGAAAACAAAACATGGTACCTATTGATATCAAGTCATACTCCAATTTGCTGGCATTTCTATAAGTGATTAAAGATTTATTCGTTTAGGAAAGTCAGAGTTTTATTTATTTCGTCGCAAATATGTTATAAAACGTCGTATGACATACGGGCGCTTTGATAATTACAGCCTCTGCTTTCTTGTAGCCTTCGCCTGTGGCTCGGGCTAGCAATATCGCCTCGGCTGTAATTTTCAACTTACCGCACTAATATCATAATGTACTATGACATGCATAACTCTAAATGCAGTCCAAAATGATTTATTAAGAGTGTAATTTTACTGCAGCTAATTAAAAGTCGGAGTATTTATTGAAAAAAAAGTTTTTATTCTCCAATCAGTATGATGATTCGCTCCTTCTAACTTTAGGTAATTTAAATCTAATCTAATTCATAATATATATCAGTCAGTCAGGACTTTGAATTTTATCTAAGTAAATGAAGATAATATAAAAAAAAAAAATATCAAATCTGTCCACTCGTTCTGAAGTGATGCGCTTACCAACGAACAGTAATTCATTTTTATTACATACGGTACGACAATTTATTAATAATTGCGCAAATAAATATCATATTTAATTTTTTAGTGATGCAATACTTTTTGATCAGTACAATTTTAATGACGCTACTGAAGGTCAGCGTGGCCGTCCAAACACTGCTGTCTGATATAGCCATATAATGTAAAAGTTACTGCACACAGTGGCGACAGTGCCGAAAACCAAAAATTCGAAGACACGTGACATCCACCAACCCGCACTGGGCCCATGTGGTGGATTACGGCCCACTCCCTCTTACAGAGAGGAAGCCTGTGTCCCTGCACTGGAAACATCATAGGTGATGGAATTTCCGTACGTTTTGTCAATCCAGTCCCAACTCATATCAATGCCCATCAGTTGTAACTACTTTGATGTTTTGAATTTGACAACAACTTTATATCGTAGCAATAAATTCGATTTTCATAGTGCAAGTGTTACCAGTGGTGATCGGTTGACTGATCATGATGGACGGGAGTTGGGACTCTAATGGCGAAACGTGCAGATATTTTACTGCTGTGTGTTTATTGGACAATCACGGATTTTATTCCATTTCAGATTTCAAAACGCAGGGCAGAAGGGCTCGTGGCTAAATGATAACTGCCGCACGGGTTGATTGAAGGTAAGCTACGCTTACTGCAGTGGGTTCGTGGATGGGTGACCATCCAGTAATCGAGGTCCCTCCGTGTTTTGGAAACCACGACCGTTAAGGCGTTGCATGGTCCCGGCTGTCATTCAAAGATTAAGTTGTGGAGGTCAGATAGACTAGACAGTCGCTTCATGATACTAATATTCAGCAGAATCCGGTTAGACTAAACGCCAACCCCAATATAGTTGGGAAAAGGCTAGGCAGATTGATGATGAGATTTCAAAACGCACCGCTGTGTGCACTAACCTTACGTGTAATTACTTGCCCTTTTTGTGCGAAGACACCATTTTCAAAGTGTTAACATGTCGTAAGGATTTTCGAGATTTTTTAATTTGTGTCATTATTTTAAAATTTATGTCTTAATCATGTCAGGTTTTAATTTGAATCATTATTTTTATTTATGTAACAGCCAATATGTCGGTCAAGTGTGTGTCTGTTACCATATTTGTTGGTTGAATTCGTTGCAGTAAACATGTCATCATCTGCCTAGCCTTTTCCCAACTATGTTGATCACAGAACAGATAACTGTTCTGTGATGTTGGGGTTGGGTTCCGGTTGCAGCAAAATACCAATATTTTACATGAAGCGACTACCTATCTGACCTCCACAACCCAGTTTATGTGTAATACGATACCCTTGGTAACACTGGTTTTTAGACTTTCGTACTACTGGCGACCCGTAACGACTGTCAAAGATCCACAAATGACAGCCGGGACCAACGGCTTAACGTGCTTTCCGAGGCACAGAGGTCACCCATTGGTATGTGATGGTCACCCATCCACGGACCAGCCGCGGCAAGCGTAACTTAACCTGATCGAGCGACCCGTGAGGCTGTTATTACTTAGCTACAAGCCACTCTGCCCTGCGTTGTAATCCTATTAATCCTACTATCTTAATATATATAAATTACGTGTCACGATGTTTGTCCGCGATGGACTTCCAAACTACTTAACCGGTTTTAATCAAATTTGTACACCGTGTGCAGTTTGATCCAACTTGAAAGATAGGATAGAAAAAAAAATGACAAAAACGTTAGCCACAGCAACGCGTGGCCGGGTCAGCTAGTATTATAATATATATTATAATAAATGCGGAAGTTTGTGAGGATAGATGGATGGATGTTTGTTACTCTTTCACGCAAAAACTACTGAACGGATTTGAATAAATTTTGGCACACAGATAGTTTATAACCAGGATTAACAAATAGAATACTGTTTATCTCGATATTCCCACGGGATCGAAACTAACGTGGGGTTCCCGCGAAGCGCTGCTACTAAACATGTACGAGTAGGTATAAAATTAAAACATTTCATCAAAAACTGTAAAAATAAATAGTTGAATACGTATTCAATGATAAAAAATTAGTACAGGATGGCAGCATCATCAACGCGCAAACTGTGACCTTGAATTCAGCACAAGACATGATGACTCCCTCTTATATTGCTGAGTGAGGATGTTTTTTTGCAGATGATGGCATGAAATCCATCGGTATACAACGTGGCGTTACCATGGTGACATTAATTTCGCACACGGGTAGGGCTAGTGCCCATTAATGATATAAATGTTGACAAGTTAAAATAATTCGTCAGATGAAAAAAAAACTTTTCAAACAAACTAAATATTAAAAAAGTAACTAAAATTGGGATCACCCTTGCAAAAATTCATTCATAAAATTACTTACCTAGCAGGGTTTTTTTTTTTTTTTAAGGATGGGAAATCATCAAATGACCCCTCCCGCTCTGGGTGGAGCGGAAGGGAGTGTCAGACTCTTACTGACTAAAACCCATCCGTGTTCCTTCCTTAGCCCTTTGTATTCCGGGGCAGCCTGGGGCAGCGGTAACCCTTTCGGACAATCCCGCTGCCCCGGTACCTAGCTGGCTTACGTTAACTCGGGAGCGGCAACGCGTATGTACCTACTCGTGATCGGTCAAATTCTTTGAATTCATGATTGTTTACATTCTCTTTGGGCATATCATCAAAAAAACCGAGCGGCGCAAGTGGTACCTACAGCGGAGGTGCTTAGCCAAACACTTATCATATCACCCACCCTCTCTTGTTACTATTGTAACTGTCATCACTAATCACTGCTTTTATTTGTCTTTATTTAAAATTTTCTCATTTTCCGGCCATTTTTGCGGATGAGCTGAAGATCAACTATAGTGTGAGGATCAGTAGAGCATTGTCTTGAATCGCCATTATTATTATTATGTCCTTATCGCAAGGGCGGCATTTTGATGATATTCTCCGTAATAAGATCATGTCCTGTATATTCAGCTGATGTGTATTTGCCATACCGATCACAAGTTTACACAAGCACTAATAAAAGCGTCCATAACGCAAAAGATGTAAACGTACCTAATTACTAGATTAGAAAACGATAACAAAGCAAAGCGTCTTTATCGCACTACCATAATCTAATTACTCAAAAATAAATAAATAAAACAATAGGTTTCGCGTAAACATTCACAAACCAAAAATATTAGACGAATTATGCGCACTAGTTTAAAGAAACGTGTCAAGGACACGGGTTTAGCTAACACTAGAAAAGCAAAAGAAGAGGATGTCTCTTTCTTTCAATTCGCCTACTGTTTCCATTTGTTTCATCCTAACAGTGTTGCTTATTCGTTTTATTTTCATTGATGCGATGTTATGATCCGTGAACCCCCGGCAAATGACCGCAGCGCGACAATTCCTTATGTACAGGTTGCTCTAGAATGCTATTTTCAAAAAAAAAAAATAACTCTGTAAATAATAACGTTTAATGGAAATATAATTTCTTCATGAAACTAAAATATGAAAACGTATATGTGTGTTAAATTAATGTCGCCACGTTGTATATTAATAAGGGTTACCGCCGTTTGGGTTAAGCTATTATGATTTATCATCGTTTCATCATTTACTAGCCTTGATAGACTAGAAATGATTAATTTAAATATTCTAAGTCTTATCGTAAGTAGGTATATATGATTAATTGTGTGTCTTCCTTAAAATATTAAAAAACATTCGTTTGTTATGCTATTTTTTTTGTATTACGTCCATTTGCAAATTAAATTAAGTCCAATTTAAAGCTGTCCCCAACAGGAGTGTTATAATTATTATTTTAGAGTGTTTTGATTAGCAGCTCTTTGGCTGGTTTTTGCAACATTTAGGGACCGAAGCCAAGTAAATGCAGCTTGTGATGTGTTGTGAGATTCGTTTTTGGAATTGAAAATTGAGGACCTTACATGGTAAAATTTTCAAACTTTTTTTTTTTATGTTTTTCAAAATTAATCTCGTTAGACGTCCGTTTTTGGGTCTCATAAGTTCATATAAGTACCAAATTTTAACTTAATCGGTACAGTAGATTCGGAACAAAATGACTGTGACAGACAGACACACTCACGAGTGATCCTTCATTCGCGTGTCTGTCTGTCCATTACAGCCATTGTGTCTGTTGTTTGTTTGTCGGTCTGTGACCCAAACACACACTAAATAAATGAATTACTTATAGGCATAAGGATTTTTCATTCGGAGGTACAGAAAACGATCATAAATTAAAAATGACGAACTTGATAAATGGTTATTTTGCAACACTGCAGCACTGGCGCGACATAATTATACCTGTAAGTATCTATAAATAAATGTCTACTCAAGCTTCAGACCTCTCATTGTTGAATCGAACGTTTTCTCATCCAGTAGTGTTTATATCTGGTCCTTGGTATCGAAAATTTTGAAAAATAATATTCTGGTTATATTCTGAAAGTTGTGGAAAAAATAATTCTTATAAAGTGCAGGTTGTGCATTAAATTAAAAAAAAATGGTTGTGTGGGCATCAAGAGAGGAGGAAAACCCGTCAGTAGCTGAATTCTACGCGGGAAAATCTGTATTTATAACTGGCGGTACTGGATTTCTTGGGAAGGTAAAAAATATTGTATTAACGTACCTAACATCACGCCTTGTTTGCCTGAAGGGTTGAGCAGAGGTATACCTAAATACCTACACCCATATTTCGCCAGTATTAGGTATGTTTAAATTTTGTGTTTGTATACATATCTTTTTTATGGTTTTATGCTAATACTAGCTTCCGCCCGCGGCTTCGCCCGTAATGTATGTCGATAAAAAATATCCTATATCCTTCCCCGGAATGCAATCTATATCTCTGCCAAATATCGAAATCCGTTCAGTGGTTTAGGCGTGAAAAGGTAACATACAGACAGACAGACAGAGTTACTTTCGAATTTATAATATTAATATGGATTCAGGCAATATATTAATTTTAAATAATAACAGTCACAACAACACGTCTAACTAGTCAAATAACCCGCCCCTAACTGTTCCCGGCGCAAAGGTACCCAAAACGCTTGCTGCATTGCCACGTTGGATGGCAATGGCTAACCTTTGCACCAAGAACGAGCCGGTGCGGGAGTCACACGTTTTGTCACGGAGCTTGTGCCCTATCTCATTAATGAGCTTCTTGGCCTCAGTGCCCCAACCACCCATGGCAATGGACACAAAATGGTCCACCAACGGTCTTCACCATCTTCTTCTCAGCGGCGTCCATCGCTGCAATGTGTGTATTAGTAATATTATTTATAATAAGTAATCAACAATATATTTTCCAAATGTGGTTATTACGAACGTTGTTTTTTGAGCTATATTTTTTTTAAAAAGTGTTTCATGAAACGGTTACCAATTGTTTAGGTATCTGGTGATTAAATTCGAAGAATATGCATGCTAAATTGCTAAGATACAATACTTAATTAAGAGGTAATGGGAGGGGCCCGTGCCTAAATAATCGATCAGGTTAAGCTACGAACGACGAACGATTGCTGTTGATCCCGGCTGTCATTCGTAGATCTTTGACAGTCGTGACAGGTAGGTAGTCAATAGCCCAAAAATCTGACAACCAGTCTTGCCAAGGGGTATCGTACTACCCAGTATAACAAATCAAATTATTTTGTCTTCCAGGTATTTATAGAAAAACTTTTGTACAGCTGTCCTCATATCGACAAAATCTTCATGCTTATACGAGAAAAGAAAGGTTTTTCTATTAGTGAGAGGATGAATCAATTTCTTGATGACCCGGTAAGGAAAACCTCCTTTTTTTTTATCTTAGTCTACCTTTTAATACGTCATCCTTTTTGTGAGAAAGAGTGGACCGTAATCTATCAAGCGGGTAATGCATTTTGACTGGACAGGTCCTCTCAATCTGTGTGGTTCTTTCTTCAAAAGACCATCTCAGACATCGATCTACATGGTCTTCATATAACCTGACCAAGATTATGTCTGGACTTTAAAAGAGACTGTGGTCTCTGAGTTTGTTTCGGCCTTTCTTCTCAGAGTAGTCAGATAGAAAACGGCGACCTCATCTAGTTTTATAAAAAATATGATAGACGTGTAAAAGTGTTTGTGCAAACCTACTTACAAAATAAAAATCATTTATCATTTCAATATTTTTTATAAAATGCACTTAAGCTCCCGGTGGTCAGGGCTCTAGAGAGAGGAACCTCCTCTTTATGCGCGCCGTGTCAAGAAGTACTGCTTTCTGAATCAAGCCCTGGGTCAAGGGCTACGTAATGAGAGCTTCCTATGGTGTTGGTCGAGGCTCTCTGCTAATAGGCCATTTACTGTAACGATTATCGGTACAATGATTGCAGAGTCCACGTCCCACATGTCGACGACCTCGTGAGCTAAATCAAGATACAAGATTTTTTGTCTTTCTCAGCTTTCACAATATTCTCGTCATGAGAGACAGCGATATCAACAATCAAAATAAATTAGTATTAAGTATTTCAATTACGAGGAATATATTTCAGCTTTTCAGCAGACTCAAAGACAAAAGGACAACAGACCTAGAGAAGATTGTCCTAATACCGGGCGATATTTCTGTTCTTGATTTGGGAATTTCTAAAGAAAATGAAAACATATTGTTTGAAAAGGTAAAAACTTTTTTTTTATTTATGCGGCGGCTGTCACGACTTCAACGCGGGAGTGACTGGTAAGCTCGGTCTGACAAGTCGCCGTCGCTTGTGATGGGTCGTGACTCGTGTGCGTATACGACTTCTAATGATTTTAAATTCAACATCACGTCTAATCGACTGGACTGATTTCTTTGAAAAAAATAAATGTTATACTAGACCATTTGCTTTGTAATTTGATATGTGAATATTTGCAATTATATTTTTTTAACATAGTGTAATTAATTTGTAAAGTAATGTCTACCGCAGACATAAAAACGATAATCACGCAAACACTATCGGGTGTATTTTCATAAAACTTTCACCATATAAAAGACAATATAATTCCCCGAATTTTAGTATACGGTTTTTATTTGTTTGGTGTTTGATAAATCAACAATAGATTATTGTTTCATATTTTGCAATAAATTACCAGCGTTTTGTCATCGCGCATCTCTTTCTTTTCTATGCAGTCCGATAGTGACCGCGCTTTAGGTCATGTAGTCGCCTTAATCAGCTAGATGACAAGTCACCGAACACGTTGAGCCTTACGCACATTATTATCTCACTCTATCAAAAAGTACTCTGTGATATTAGCCGTCAGCTTCTTGTCCGCCATCTTTTTCTTCTTTTCTTATAAGGTGCTAATTAAAACTACCTACTTACCTAAATGCACATCCAAAATGAGAGACAATCGAACAGTTTAAAAAAAAAACAATACGATGTAAGTTTAATGAGATTATAAGAATAAATTAATGAGATCTGAACTATTTTTTTTAATGACATGTATTTTTTTCTTTTAACCTTTTTTTTATAATCTTTGGCTTATTTTGAGCGAATGATAATTGTATTATCCTGTTACGTTTTTTGATCCATTTGGGTCAGTATTTCAAAAGTGTACTTTGCAAAATCAATTATTCTGTTCATGGATAGTCATGTAACTTGACAGCTAGGCAAATTACCTATAGACTTAAATCCTAAATCCTCTGTCAGGGTGTCTTGTGTGTGTACACTATGGTCATGGTCTGGTGACTAAACCAGTGCAGCAGTGCCATCAAGAACCAGTGACTTGCGAATTACAAAAAACTTAAGAAAAAAATTACATGGCGAAAAAAAATTTTTTTTTTCATTTTCAAGTAATTTCTAGAAATTGAAACTGTAACCGAACCTTACGCCTCCTCTTCTAGTTTCTGGTGAAACAATGAAGTTAAAGAAGAAAAAGCTTCGGCCACTTTTTGGCCAAAACCGAAACTGCGACTGAAACCTAATTTTTGGCCGAAACCGAGCCTTCGATTGGACACAAATTTATAGAAAATAACATCAAATTGTCAAACCAACGATCTGCTCAACAATCAAGTTCCCTAACTGTACATAAATGTTAAAGGTGTCAGTGATCATTCACTCGGCTGCCACTGTGAAGATGAACGAGCCCCTCCCCACTGCGTGGAAGATCAACGTGGAGGGTACTCGGAGCGTACTGGCGCTTAGTAGGAAGATGAAACGGATTGAGGTAGGCATTCAGCCCTTTCACAGAAAATGCCTAGTTGTAAAATATGAGATTTTTGATCTCGACTTTACGTATATTATTATGGCTTAATAGTCGATTCACACGAATTTACTCGCCCGCAATGGGCGAATCGTCACTTTTTATATTTATTTTCTCTAAGCGACTCGCACGATGTTAATTTATTTGTGGGCGAGTCTAAAACTCCAGAAATAATATATGTAGTAGTACATTTTGAATATTATGCAATAAAATTTGTATTATTTTATGCAATAAATTAATCAGCGCCTGACGTAAATTGACGTAATTTGAGTAGGCAAGTTTTTAATCACGTTTAAACTTGTATGGAGTAGTGTCAGGCGCTGATTAACCATCAGTGTTTCGTGGATCTTTGACAGTCGTTACAGGTCGTCAGAAGCCCGAAAGTCTGACAACCAGCCTTACCAAGGGGTATCGTATTACCCAGTAACTGGTTTGTGGAGGTCAGATAGGCAGTCGCTCCATGTAAAATATTGGTATTCAGCTGCATCCAGTTACAGTGAAAGCCGACCCCAACATAGTTGGGAAAAGGTTAGATAGATGATGATGGGGATACTTAGTTCGAGAAAGTTTGTGAAAGATCTACACAGGTAAGCTTTGTCCAACAAAGGGACGAAGGACAAGTAAGGCTAGCTACTGAATAAATTCTCCAGGTCTTCATCCACATATCCACGGCATACACGAACACAAACAGGGAATTAGTGGAAGAGATCCTGTACCCGCCTCCTGCTGACATCATTCAAGTACACCAACTTCTCAAAGATGGCATCACTGAGGAGGATACTGAGAGATTGCTGAGTAAGTACCTTCATGAACGTAACGTTGTCTCAAATTAGAAGCTTCCATCATATGTTCATGAACAGACGGCCAATTGTCGAAATTAAAAACATTCAAAACTTATCATCTTAGCAACAATAAACGTCAAAAACTTGTCAAAAATGCAGTGAAGGTATTTTTGACAGATTGAGACTGAGATCAGAGGGGCAATTCTCGTAATTTTAAAAACGTTCACAGTCTGATCTCAGTCTCAATCTGTCAAAAAATACCTTTAATTTCCCTACATTTTGACAAGTTTTTGACATTTGTTTGTCGCCGAGATGAGACTGCGACTAGATTTTGAACGTTTTAAATTACGAGAATTGGCCTTCAGACTGTAAACGTTCTTAAAATTACGAGAATTGCCCTTCTGAATGCAAACGTTCTTAAAAATACGGGAATTTCCCCTCAGATTTTTCATCAAAATATTTGGTCAAAAATAGAACAGAGAATTTTAAAATAGTTGAATTTACGTTACATACACTGCGCGCGTTCGTGCTAGAACAAGTAGAGCAAGTGCTATTGCTGAGCATCAGGTCATGGGTCCGATTCACGGCTCGGGAAAAGTGCTAATGGGTTTTACGATCTGGAATCTCTCTGTAGTAGCGCGGAGTTTTGTGCTCGGTTGATGGTAACAGGCTCGCCCCCTATTACATGAGAGGTAAACGTTACTAGCGAAATGTAAGGCGTGATGTTGCATTAAGGCACCAATCTCTTCAGAGGCGTGGGTTTCTTAAACATTTGATACATTCTCGATAGTATTTCTTCATACGTTCTCTAGCTCGTAATATCCAATATTCCGTGTATAGTTTTATAATGAGCACCCAGTTATTTTACGTAGTAATAGCCACTTTACTAAGCTATTATTAATTGACGCTCATTATAAAACTATACACGGAGGCCTACAAAGAAAAACCTGAAAATTCCCGAAACTTTGTTATTCATTGCTTTACAGATGGGTGTCCAAATACGTACACATTTACAAAATCGTTGACTGAACACGTAGTGGCTGAGAACCAAGCATACGTACCCACAATCATCGTCAGGCCTTCAATTGGTAAGTACCTACCCTTTATTGTTACTGTCATGTCGATTTTAAGTCTTGCATGACAACGTACAAATTATAATATGATTTAACATGACTACCCCTAATTTAAAAAAACCGGTCAAGTGCGAGTCAAACTCGCGCCCAAATACAAATTTGTAGGTATGTAAATAGCATTTTTTTTTTTAATTTAACGAAGTACATATTTGCGGTTTTTGGATTTTTTTCCTTTATTTGTGCTAAATGAACTTGCTTCTTGCCAAGTTTCAAATTCTAGGTCATCGGGAAGTATCCTGTAGGTTTTGATTCCCTTGCGAGTGTCGAAAATTTGCGGAAATTTGCGGCATAAACGGCTGTATCTTTTGATTGCGTTGGCTTAGAAATTTGATTTTTTCTCAGCTCCAAGGGACAGTAGACCTGAGTATTTGATATGAATTCTAGCTTGATACATCTACGCGTTCCTGAGAAAAAGAGTCTTGACAGACAGACAGACGGACGGAGGAACGGACAACAAATGTGATCCTATATGGGTTCCGTTTTTTACTTTCGAGGTACGGAATCCTAATAAGGTTGACGTAGAATAAAAACTACATAAAGGGGTATGTAGTTTTTATTCTAAGGTATAAAAACATGCAAACAATATCTTAGCGTTTCCTTTATTTACAACTATCATAAACATTTTTATGGTTTAGATGGAAAATTATTATTTTTTATACCCTCCTCGCAGTTTATTATCTCGTAAAATGTAAAAAGATTTATCGTGATCGTTTGACACGTCGACAAATGATTTATTGTTTTCTTAGAACCTATCAATATTTAATTTTTTTATGAATAATCTTATGTTAAAATTATTAGCTGATTTATTATTCAGTCATACTTATTAGTAAACGAGCAGTGCTGGCATAGTGGTAACGGAGGCGACCTTAGAGTTGTAGATTGTGGGTTCGAACCCAAGTATGCACTTTACTTTGTGTAAATTATTTCATCACCACTGCTCTCAAAACGGTGAAGGAAAACATCGTGAGGAAACCGGCATGTCCTAGAACCAAAAATTCGAACACAATGTGCCATCTGCCAATCCGCACTTGGCCCGCGTAGTGGATTATAGCCCACTCCCTCTCATAGAGAGGAGGCCTGTGTCCCAGGAGTAGGAACATTATAGACGATTATGCTAGTAGTAAGTTGCATATCTTTTAAGGAAATTTTAACAGTTTCATTATCAGCCTTTCAGGCCAGTGCCCAGATACATCATATTGTACGACTCATAATGCGTAAGCATTAGAGAGTGCTTTAAGATCGTTTTTTTTTTTTGCCCTCTTTCTATTCTACAACTGTTTCTATTATTATACTGCTGCTAATACACAGAACCTACTTAATTTATATAATACCATTGTATAGATAATTTAATGGAAATTAATTCTGCATTTTTTTTTATTTATATATTTCTTTTTCTTCAAATCGGTCCCTCATTACTGAGGATCGTGGTCACTGGACCCTTTTAAGCGGACAATCTGCCTCCATCTACTCCGGTCCAAAGTTGCCGTCACCACCTGCTGAAAATTGCTTGAGGACGTAGCTTCTTTTACTTGGTCGGACCATCGTGTTGGCGACCGGCCTCGTGCTCTCTTTCCTTCGGTATTGCCAACAATAACCAGCTTTTCAAGACTGCTATCTCCCCTTCGCATTATGTGGCCGAAATAGGTCAGAATACGCTGTAGGCAAAATGTAGACAATCGGGTCTTGACATCGAGTTGGGAAAGGATAGACACATTTGTGCGTTTGGCTGTCCATGATATTCGGAGCATCCGCCTCCAGCACCACATTTCTTATATATTTTTTATATATTTCAGTAGAAACGAAAAAATCATCATATTATCTGAAAACATTGTAGCTTGCGAAAAATGTTTTTTTTTTTATTGATTCGTTTCACCCGTAAGAGGAACCCTATTGAAAATGGCGCTTTTATTCAAAGTAGTTTAATTATAATCATAGTTATATATTGTTGTGTTATGTATGTTGTGTGTTGTGTGTTGTGTAGTGTTAGTTAGTTATTAGTTATGTCATATCCCTATGTATTTTAATGTGTGTACATAAATAATAAAATAAATAATTTCCAGTGGGTTCAGTAAAGGACCATCCAATAAGAGGATGGCTAAGCAACTGGTTCGGGGCTACCGGTTTATCCGTGTTTACCGCCAGAGGCCTGAACCGGATCATATATGGACATAGCAGCAATGTCGTTGACCTGATCCCCGTGGATTATGTGGCCAACCTGGTGATTGTCGCTGGTGCGAAGAATGGAAAAGAGAAGTAAGTTTTTAAAGAAGTATTTTTTTAAGAAAAGTAGCTTTGCCCAGAATGCCGTCTATCTCCTTGCCAAATTTTATTGAAATCCGTTCAGAGGTTTAGACGTGAAGAGGTAACATACAGACAGAGTTACTTTCGAATTAATAATATTAACTTAAAACGGCCATCCACCTATTACATGAATCACAAAAAAAAAATCATACATCTCACAGATCTCCAGACATCCAGACATGATCGTCTTTCATTTGCCCGCGAACACATCATTCTAAGTACATGTCACCGTCTTTACAAATGATTATACAACGTTCGAAACTACCTTTTAGAAGTGGCAACTACATTCAATGCTTCTTTTTTCTTGTAAATTTTGACGTTCAAAAGTGTTATTTACCCTGTGGTCACGAGCTTCACGCTCAAGCGAAACGGGTCGTGCTATGCAGCGACTCAAAACAAATGAAAGAAGCTGTTTAGAGCATGACACGCGACTTGCGGAGCGACACGGAAGGAAACAAGTGACGCGCGCGCGCGTAGCTTAACGCAAATCACGTCGCAAGACGAAATGCTTGAGGCCGAGAACCGGGGTCCTCTTTATGGTCTAATTGAAATAAACGATTTGACTTGATAGTTATTATTTTCAGGTCGAGTGATTTGAAGGTCTACAATTGCTGCAGCAGTTCCTGCAACCCCATCACAGTTGGGAAGCTTGTGGCGCTGTTCACCGAGGATACTGTCAATCAACCTTCTTGTAAGTTAACCCTGAAGTATTTTCGAAAAAAATAGGATATCTTATTCCCACCGGTTGGTTCTGTATATACACGAGCGACATGTTGCCAACAGCTGAGCCTTTGACATTCGTCGGCGGCTGCCGTCGACAATATGCCGCTCGTGTATTTGAGCACTAACTGACAAACCGGTTCCCCATTTTGTGAGTTCGATGTTGCATTCTGTCCTAATAAGCCGTGTAATCCCAATGGGATTTCCCACTGGCAACTTCTGAAAAGCATAAGGGAATGAGTTTCCAAAAAATAACTTTTACATGTAAACTTATGTAGTACCAACTTCCAAGTTAGAGGGTAAAATAAGGTTAAAAGTTATCCCCGAAAGGAGTTAAATAGAGGATGGCCCTGGAATGTTTATGAAAACTACATTTTTCAACTACAAAAACAGCTGAAAGATTGGTCGCAGAGATTCGGCGCAATAACAAAAAAGGATAAGGAGGAAAAATTGAAAAAAAAAAAACATTACCCTGGTCGGGGAAGTCCCCGACCAGGACCAGATGCGCCTGGTTTAACAATACGAGCAGTGTCTTAACAATTACACTAGTTGCAAACGTATCTACATGAGGCTTTTGCTGGTCGCCTTTTTTAAACACGTCAAGGCAGTTGCTATAATAAACATCAGATCGTAACACCACACCTATTTTTCCCAAACTGTTAAGTGTGGTAGTGTGGTGTGGTGGGGTGGTGTGGTGTGTGAGGATGTATAGTTAACCCAGATATTTCGCCAGTCATGCTTCAGCCCTAAAAAAAAAAGAAAGAAAATTTATACTTATATTTAGCACAGACTAAAAGACACACAATACATACAACAAATAAAAATAAATAAAAAGTGTAAAGTCCGAAGTAATAAATTAGCATTAAAGTGTGCCTCACGGCTGCGCCAAAAAGAGAGAAGGCCTATTGCCACCAACTAGGAACAAATCCAGAATCCGGGCTGTTACTAACATATAAAAAAGATGACATTTTGGGGATATAGGTGGAAGATATTCTGCCTGTCTCCTCTTACACACATAAGGTGACGAAGAAGGAAGGTTCCTAAAATCTTGCCAGGCACCAATAATATTGTCATAGACATGGTGATCAAAATTCAATTAAACAACAGGCACTTTGGATTGTCAAAGAGTCGGTCAGTTAGTTAAAAAAGTTGAAGCTAGTTGCCGCTACTGCCCCGCTGGTATCGTTGTCTCAAACTGTACTGTACTGTACTGTGGTAACTAACTGTTATTAGATTCTTTCAATAGAAATTTCGCAGTAGTAGCCCGGTGTTTGAATGTTGGTGGTGTGACACCCCTGTGCCTCTGAAAGCATGTAAAGACACGTCGAGCCTGAGCCTGATCTCTCCCCTATCGTGTCGGATTACCGTCCCATCAAATTATTGTGTGTGCGTGTCTATGTATACAGGGATTGCAACTGTTTTTACGCACACATTTATGCACTATAATAATCTCCTACGTACTTGGCTTCCGTTGAGATTGGGTGCCATGACCGAAATTTGGTCGGGAGAATATTACTAAAGTAATTGCCTGCGGAGTAAAATCCTTGACGGATAAAACAATTCATCTTTTTTGCAGATCCTATGCCGTTGCCTGGTTGGTATATGTTTACTAGATACAAATGGATGATGAGTCTAGTGACAATATTGTTTCAAATGATACCAGCGTACTTAGCAGATACTTACAGGCTACTATGTGGGAAGAATCCAAGGTAAGAATTTAGTCGGTCGTTTTATCTTTCTTTTTAATTAGCCGTTTATTTAACCGCCTAGCCTTTCAGCTAAACGGCGGCCGTTCAACTAACGGCCTGAATGATATTCAATATTATAGTTTAGGTTGGAACTGCAACCAATCACACGATCAATCGCGTGCGAGCCGAGAGAGCGAAGCGAGGCGATCACTACTTCCAAAGGTCAGGCGGTTAACTAAACGTGTACAAACACTTTTATATATTTTTTTAAACTAGATGAGCTCGGCGTACCCTATCTGACTCCTCTGAGAAGAAAGGCCGAAACAAACTCAGAGGTCACAGTCCCTTTTAAAGTCCAGGCATAATCTTGGTCAGATTATGTGAAGACCATGTAGATTGGTGTCTGAAAGGCTCTTTTGAGGAAAAAGACACACAGATTGGGTGGACCTGTCCAGTTAGTGCGTATGTGTATACATATGTACGTTTTAAGTTTATCTTGGACATCACAGCATCAAAAAAAAGGAAAATTATAAATCTGGAATCGCTAACCCGCCTTGAGCAAGCGTGGTAAATTAATAACTTTTGCACGGGACTTAAACATAACTGCCTAAATGTGGGTGTACGATAGGTACTATCGCGGACACTCCCGCCTGTCCACCACTAAGTTGATTTTTGCTTGCACTCAAAAAATAGAAGCGCTTTATAGTAAGTGCGCCAAGGTCAAATAAATCATCCGTAAAATTCACAAAAGGAGTACACGTGATGCGTCACTAAGCTGCGCAGTGCAGGCACAGTATAAAGATCATTATTACCGTGGTGCAGGTTGCAACTAAAGCGTTATCGCTTTCCTAATAGGCGAAAACTTTAAAGGGGCGTGGCTTGACGCCGCCGCAGGATTTAGGCGGATTTTTTTTAATGATCAGGCGGGAAAGGTCGCGATGGTATATTTCTACCTAACCCTTAGGCAAATACAGGCGTGATGATATGTTATATTACTATAGACTTATTTTCATCCCTCAGACACGTCAAGCTTCAGTCTCTGGTCGCCCAAACGCAGACAGCAGTATACTTCTTCACATTTCACTCTTGGGTGATGAAGGCAGACAGAGTAACAGAGATGTTTGCCTCTCTTTCTCCCGCTGACAAAGAAATGTTTCCCTGTGATCCTAACAGGATAAATTGGAACGACTATATCAGAGATTACTGTTGGGGTGTTCGCCGGTTTTTGGAGAAGAGAAAATGATTTTAGGGGTTTTATGATAGGTATTATTATTAGATGGTGACAAAATCATTAGAATGAGATGGTTTTTCGTGGATGTGACACATGTTTTCCTCCAACTTGTTTTTTTTTTATTGTGTTTTCTTTTTATGCGTCATGTTTACGGCAAATAAACGTAAGCTCTTTCTTTCTTTTTAGATAATGTCATTTATGTCAAAATTAGAGTCAGTGAATTTAATTGTTAATCTTATTGACATAAAATGTCTGTATATTCAAATCACAACTATCATTCTCGTATAAAATGGCTATAACACGGTTAATTGATATAGAGTGATAATTTGCTTTACAATTAGGTAGTTACTTTATTTATTATAAGACTAAAATATTGTTAGCTTTCGGAACATAAAACTAATAAAATAATTATATATTATGATTGTTGTGTACCTACATTCATAATATAGGTATGTCCCATCGTAATATATACCTAGCAGTTTTGTGTACTTTTAATATCTAGATTTAAATTGAAAGTAGGTATGTATATCTTTGCCTTTTTCAACCAGTCTTATCAAGGGTTATGGTATTACCCAGTAACTGGGTTGTGGAGGTCAGATAGGCAGTCGCTTCATCTAAAATATTGGTATTCAACTGCATCTGGTTAGACTGGAAGCTGACCCTAACATAGTTGGGAAAAGACTAGACTGTGTCTTTGTCTTTTCTTCTGTTGTAATGTAATCAATAGCTCATTAAAAAAGCAAAGTAAATTTTATGTGATATTTGATTATTATAACTTTTTTGTACTTACAGAATTTTTTTGTTTCCAAATTATAAATTAGTTACTTATAGGTACGTAAATTATTATTATATTGTTAACCAACAACTTTGCAAATTAAAGATGTTATTTATATTACACTCTTCAGTTTTTTTTTTTTTATAGCATTTCTCTCTACTACCATCTGTACCTTACTTGAAAAAGGCTATCGCCTTGTACTTTATTATTTTTATCTCACGAAGCGACGCGCGCTTTCCTTGTAATAACCATGTGTGAATGTGTGAGTAAAACTCAAACTCAAAGCATGTATTTGAAATAAACCAATTACAGGCACTTTTGAATTGTCAAGGGGTCGGTCAGTCAGAAAGATGAAGCTTGTTGCTAGTTGAACTCCATGGACACATTATAACAAAATATTGGCATTACATCATTCATTTTGAAATTATACATTTGAGAACGATGCAGAAAGACGTGCACGTTAAAAAAAAGATGAAAACAAAAAAAAAAAAAGCCGTGGCGGCTAAGAGATGTCAGTCTCTACTGACGGCGCCCGCTCACGTACATGACGTATGGATCAGCACCCTTCAGCTCAACCATTTTGAAGGAAACTTAATGATCCGACACACACGCCACCGTCCGTCAGCGAGACATTTGAGTGAGCATGACATACTCTCAGCCGCCAGGGCACATTAAAGTCAATGAAAGACGTACCCAGTAAATGGTATAAGCTTTATAGTTTAGATGCCTAGTGCTCACACGTGTCCTATGCGATAAAGACGAATAGAGTCAGCACATAACACACACATAAACACAGACTTCCGCCTTCGCCATTGTTTCGGACGGTACTGAGAGCTCCTGCACTTAAACACACATTCACGGCGTGTTTGTAGACTTGGTAACCACAAGTAAAGCACGCTGCGCTTCGTGAGATAAAATTACTGTAATAGAAAGCGATCCTCGCGCGAACACTCGATCATTCGATGCTTCCGACAACAAAGGTCGTAAACACCAACATAGCATTTTTGTTAATTAACGAAAAACAGAAAATAAAATAGTTTTTGGCTTAATTATAGCTTTTAACTTAAAAAGTTGTCAAATTATGTTGTATATACGATATACGTAAAATATGATGATGTTTCATAATTTAACATTGCTATTTATGTCCTTATTTTAAAAGTTAGACACCCCAGAAAGTTCAAGAAGTTGGTAGGTATTTACGACCGACCGTTGTTTGTACATTGTATTATAAGTACGTCCTGCACGGTAATACTGTTCTAAGCAATATGGAAGATATTCTAATTCTAGTAAAAAAATTGGGAGTAAAAGTATTATTTTGAGGCGAATCCTAGTTTCAAATTTTTAGATCGACGCAGCGCCAAAAATTAAGTAGGGCTGAACTCTAAGCTCATTTTCGTCAAAATGGCTTTTACGACATTTGTTTCCGGAAGCATCGATATGTAACTCATATGTTCGGAAAAGTGGAAAGCGCCCTCTGATGGCGCATTGACGCATTCGGAGTTCGTTTCGAGTTCGCAGGTGTTTCTATGGCGATAAACCAATTTTTCTTTATTTTCTTTCTTTCCGAACAAAGTTAACGCGACGATCGTGGGATAATCCGTGCCCTCAAAGCCTCTTTCAATGACTATTATAAGCCTTCAATGTGTCAAGATCAACATTAAGTATTTTTCTGTACTACGGCAAAGCTAAAGGAGGGTTACTATTTTGACAGGCAATGTATGTATGTATGTTCATCTGTTCCCTCAAAGCTCATAAACTACTAGTCCTATTTTGACAAACGAGGTATCAATAGATACGTTATGTTGTTCTGCGGGTTGTAGGCTATATGATATTATAAATAAATCCAAGATGGTGGCTTACAGCGGATGTAAAGCAGTAACTAAATAAAAATATTTTAATTTAACAATATATTGTGTTTGGTATTTAATGAAAGGTCATTATATTTCCCAATTAAGAATAAAAGTGACTGTTGACCCCTTCTAAAATGTAATAATAGGGTGCTTAACGAATCATAGATATGTCAGAGGTTGTAGTATTTTTTTTTATTTACTTTTTTTTTTCTGAACCACCTTAAGCCTAAAATAATTAATGATAAGTAATAAATTATTTTATGTCTGTAAGTAGGTTTGCACAAACACTTTTACATGTCAATCATAGGTATTTTTAAAAGTAGAAGAGGTCAGCGTATCCTATCTGACTTCTCTGAGAAGAAAGGCCGAAACCAACTCAGAGGTTATAGTCTCTTTTAAATTCCAGACATAATCTTGTTCAGATCATGTGAACACCATGTAGATTGGTGTCTGAAATGATCTTTTGAGGAAAGAACCACACAGATTGAGAGGACCTGTCCACTCAGTGAACGCATTTGTCAGTAATCTTGCAGCTCAACTCAGAACTCAAGAAGCTCAACTATTCGACTAACAATACCAAAGAAAGGACATTTGGGTAAGCGGTAGGTATTTAAAATTACTCAAACTGCCAGATCATCATTAAAACTAACTGAAGGGAACAAAACAACGCAATGACCCAAAAAGTCCTGACATTGACAATAGGTAATTAAAATAATAATAATACTTTACAAAGTGAATATTCATGTCATTGTATTATTTAAAATGGTATATAAAAGTAGAGGAAAAAAATTATAAGCAAAAAACAAAACAAGATTGAAATAAAAAATTAAAGTTAAAAATTAAAACCGAAATAGGATAAAAACGCCATCTGATATAAACAAGACATGGTAACAAAAGAACAGCGGTTTCGATTTTTGTATAAATTGTTTGAATAATAAATGAGTTTATCAAGGCAAAAAAAAATATATAAATAAAAAACTTTCTATGAAACTTAAAATTGATATAAATCACTTTTTGACATTCCCACGCACAATGGTCTACTTGAAGGACTAAAGGTCTTAGCCCACTTACACGACTCCGCTCCCACCCGGCAAAAAGAAACCCCATAGAACACTTTTATATTTTTATTTAATTTGTTATTTAAATTAAATAGGTATTCGTTGTTAATTCATAATCAGCCTATAACGTTCCCACTGCTGGGACACAAGCCTCCTCTCTGAGAGAGGGAGTGGGCCGTAATCCACCACGCGGGCCCGGTGCGGTTTGGTAGATGTCACATGTCTTCGATTTTTTGGTTCTAGGACATGCCGGTTTGCTCACGATGTTTACCTTCACCGTTTTGAGAGCAGTGGTGATGAAACTATTTACACAAAGTAAAGCACCTGTCCGGGTTCGAACCTACGACCTACAACGCGTACGTCGCGGCACACTATTTTCGTATGCAGTCAGAAGTGAGCCACAAAAAGGCTTCTGCTAAAAATAAGTACACACGGCTACACATCAAGTTATACATAACCAGTATAAGCTGACTTCTGATTATACGAAAAACCTATACAATGCGAGGTCAGCAAAAACTGGATATGTATAGCTTGATGTGTAGCCGTGTGTACAAACACGAATTAAATGTACAGACGCCAGCACTTCAAGCTACCCGAAACTGTCAAATTTTCCCAATCAACTTTGAACCTTATGCTTTAGCGATAAAGTTGAAACTTTATTAAAGAAATTTGACAGATTTTAGTAGCTTGATGTGCTGGCGTATGTACCTCAATGTAGATTAAGCAAATATTTAAGAGGAATGTATTGTTAATGCCATTCAGGTGTATAACAAATTACCTAACTCATCTAAGTAACTTCTTATCCCAATTGCTTTTATGACAAATATTTTATGTTGTAAAAATCCAAGATGACATGTAAGTACTTAATTCTGAAATAGATTTTAAAGTAACGATTACTTAATTATAACAATATTAATTCATATTGGACTTATTGTAAATCACAAGTAATAAAATGAATTGTACTTAGTTATGAGAATGACATTTGAATATTTGTACACTATATATTATGTTGTGGTAGAGTCTATAGAACTTAAAAAATATTAACACTATACTATGTAAAACAACATTCTTACAAATATATAAGTTCTTCTTCTTCTAACTTTAATTTCGGAAGTCGGTGTCAATAAACGGAAGAAGAACCAACAACACCGACTCCCGAAATTAAAGTAATTTAGCACTTTGTAGGGTTTTTTTTGGAAGTCGTTTTTTTTTTTTTTGTAAAAAAGTTTTTTTAAACAAATTCTCAAAAATTTGCGAAATGACAAAACCCACAATACCACGACTATCATCCGAAATCTACCCCAATGTAACTGTTACGACACAGAATCTGTGTTCGAACGAGGTTGGTAACCCACTGAGGTTGGCAACACTGGCCGGAACTGCTAACAACTTCCGTTCGGCCGCCGCCGCCCGCGCCGGCGGAGCACGCCGCCATCTTTGCGATGACACTACCGCCACCGTCAACACACTGTGTAATATTTTATTATTAAACAAGTTTTACTTTGTAATTTCGCATTTTTTATGTGCCTACTACAACCTGCACATAAAATGGTGACCCCGACGTGATATCTGAGGCGAGAATCTAACATCTACCTACCGACAAGACTCCTACAACAAATCTTTGTCGACGAATTCTGCAAGTCATTGCACGCCGGCCGCCTCGGACGACGCGACAGCCAAGTTGAACAACGACGAATAAGTCAGCTGCTGCATCTGAATAAGTCTTCCACAACAACTGGGAATCGCTGATCCAAATTGCTCAAATCCAAGGAATGAGGAAACTAATGCTGTGGTGAAGTGATTTTCTTATTGTCGTTCGTTGAGGAAGTAGCCATTTTGGAGGTAAACAATTTTATTCACCCTAATTTTATCGCTGTGAACTTCAATTTGCCTCTTGTGTGACGGTGTGGCGGTTTCGCAAACTTTCCTTTCCGTTATTATAATATAACGACGAACTTCGTACCTTAATTACTATTTTTTTTTTTTTTATATTTTTTACTATCTTGGGTACCTACATTCATATTTCTGTGAGAATCAAATTCATACTTTTCTCACAAATGCCATGCTGTTTTCGTGCCTAGCTTTATTTATCTAATTATATTACGGAAAAATAAGCGATTATTCTCGCAAGATATTGGTACGTAATAAAATACATGCACGCTTACATTTCGCGCTTATTTTGTTTGTGTGACGCACGATTTCTTGGGCATGACATTGCTACATAATTAAGTTTTACTACATTACTGAGTTGACTAAATAAACGCCTATTTTGTCATTATTATAACCAAAAACAAACTGCGCTATGATTGCTTATTTCTCCGTCTAGCGTTCTGACTTTGGTGAAAACGATAATTACCTACGAGTATTACCTACTTCGTAATACCTACGTCATTTGTAATAATAATCTAACTCCTTTGTTACCTAATTTGTAACAAAGACGATCTTGTTCCCTTACTTCCCTTACTTCTTAAAGGAACTTATGAAAATATAATCTAAGTAAAAACTTCCCGACATTCTAAACTGTTACAAGTTTAGACACAGTAAGTGATTTGAGTCGCCGACTATTCCAGATTTTGAGATTCCATCGGAACGTGAAGACTACGCTGCATAGGTGCGCGTGACTATTGCTACGCCTGCGCGTGGGTGACAGCGGGTGATAAGCAGAGTAAGCTGAACTGAAGGTGACGCTGACGCCATCAGCCTGCACTTGCCGCGCTCCGGGCTCGTGGGATTGGACCTTGGTACCTTTGTTTATTGGCTATTAGTACTTTGAACGTTATTTGCCTCTTCGTATTTTGCATTGGTACTTCCCTTACTGAATAACAATGGCGGACGACATTAAGAAGCTTCGGCAGCTTCGCAGTAGTGTAAAGGGTAGAATTACTTTATTCAAAAAACATGTTGAATTGCTAAAATCAATTGATCCCGGTCAAATTACAAAATTACAACTTACCGAATTGCAATTAAAGTTAGAAAGATTTCAGGCATTGTTCTCCCAATTTGATGAACTACAATCTAAAATTGAAGCACTAGATCTTGAATCTGTAAATGAGCTCAATGAAAGAGAATTGTTTGAGGAAACATTTTGTAATTTAATTTCACAAGCACAGCTGATAATTGAAAACGTTTCACAGGCTCAAGGCGGTTCTACTCATAATAATAACAATGATAATAAATCTGAGTGCAGCGGTTCATCCTGCAAAATAAATTCGAATGTTAAATTACCAAAGATAGATCTTCCAAAATTTGATGGTAACTACTTGAAGTGGCTCGAGTTCCGGGACACTTTTGATTCACTAATTAATAAAAATAATTCTATTCCGGAAATTAATAAATTCCATTACCTCCGGTCTTCATTGGACAGTGGCGCTGCACTTGTTATAAAATCGGTTGCGTTCACTGCTGAAAACTACATGCTGGCATGGCAACTCTTGTGTGATAGGTATGATAACAAGAGATTATTGATAAATAACCATTTAAAATCACTGTTTAATTTTGATGCCATCACAAAGGAATCACATAAATCTTTGCATTATATGATTGATTACTTTACAAGAAATTTGCGTGCCTTAAATTTATTAAAGGAACCCACAGAACACTGGGACACAATTATTATTTACATGATGGCCTCCAAACTAGATGGCGCCACAGGTCGCAATTGGGAAGAACATCGGAACAATTTATCGGTTTGTCCAACTCTTGATGAATTTTACCAATTCCTGCGGAACCGAGCTGATGTTCTAGAAACTCTGCATTTTGGTAAATCAGATATTAAACCTCAGCGTTCAAACCCTCAAACTAAATCTTTCGTATCTTCAAGTAGTACTGAAAAATCGAATAGTAAGCAGTGCGTTATTTGTAAGCAAAGTCATTTTGTTCATGAGTGTGAAAAATTCAAAACTTTAAGTGTAGACTTGCGCCTGAAAGAGGTTGCTAAGCATAAGCTTTGTCCCAATTGTCTTCGCGGTGGTCATAATGCCAATCGTTGTTTCCGAGGTCCATGTAAATTCTGTCGGAAAAAACATAGTACGTTGCTACATGAAAGTGAAAAATCACAAACTAATAATATTGAAAATTCCAACTTACCTTCAACTTCTGAGTCGAATTCCAGCGTTGCTCCTGCAGTGTCGTTGTCCGTCGTGATGGCGAGCCAGGTGTTATTATGCACGGCCCTGGTCGAAATAGTCGACCAACAAAATAATACTTACCTTGTGAAGGCATTGCTTGACAACGGCAGTCAGTCTTCCTTCGTCACAAAAAACCTACAAAATAAATTAAAATTGGACTTCACAAACAGAAATCCAGTCATTGTCAGTGGCATCAATAACGCTGTTGTAAATACGGCTCAATATTGCGATTTACAATTGAAATCTCGTTTAAACGATTTTTGTGTCACTGTGTCATGTCTTGTCATACCACAAATTACTAGCAAACTTCCAAGCGTGGACATTGATCCATCACAACTCAACTTACCTCATAATCTTCAGTTGGCTGATCCTGAGTTCTTCAGTCCTTCTGACATTGATATTCTGTTGGGTGCAGATATCTTTTGGGATATTGTACACACAAGGTTAATTAAACTAGGTCGAAACAAACCTACATTACAACACTCTAAATTAGGCTGGTTAATATCCGGGCCTACTAGTGTTGATAACAGCCGCAAATTTAATCATAATAATACTGTATGCAACTTTTCTCAAAGTATTCAACAAACATTAACAAAATTTTGGGAGCTAGAAGAATTACCCCCTCTCAAAAAACATTTTTTTTCTAAATCTGAAGAGTTGTGTGAAGGCATCTATAAAAAGAATACTAAACGATTAAATGACGGTCGTTTTCTAGTTACAATTCCACTAACGGATTCTCCAGAACAAGCTCTCGGTGACTCATACAATGTAGCGCGTCGTAGATTTATTAATTTAGAGCGAAAACTAAATAAGTCACCTATTCTAAAGGAGGAGTATACATCATTCATTCTTGAGTATGAACGCCTGGGTCATCTTTCTCTAATTGAGCGTCCGTCTTTTGGTTATTTTTTACCCCACCATGCTGTAATACGTCCCAATAGTGAAACTACTAAATTACGAGTAGTGTTCGATGCTTCGTGCAAATCTACGTCCGGAAAGTCCTTTAACGACATTCAACTGGTGGGGCCAGTTATACAAGACGATCTTCTATCAATTTTATTGAGATTTCGTCGAAATGCTTTCGTTGTTACCGCCGACATAGAAAAAATGTACCGGCAAATATTAGTTAATGAGTCTCAGCGAAATCTACAATTGATATTGTGGAGAGACGAAGAAACGAAGCCATTGCAGGTACTACAGCTGAACACTGTAACTTATGGCACGGCTTCAGCTCCTTTTTTGAGCACAAGATGTTTATTAGAGTTGTCGCGTGAATGCACTGATAAACCCGACGTACAGCATGTTATTGAGCATGATTTTTACGTCGACGATTTGAATACAGGTTCTAACTCAAAACAAGATTTGAGGAATGTTGTTCATGAAGTCATTAATAAACTTTCAGAAGCCTGTTTTCCTTTACGCAAATTCCGGACAAATGTTCCCGATATTTTGGAGAATCTTCCTATAACAAACAACTGCCAAGATTTTAACAAGGAGTCCACAGTTCTAGGTCTAAAGTGGTATCCACAAACAGATACTTTAAAATTTTCTACAGAATTCAAAATTGAATCTAAAGTTACTAAGCGCAATATTTTATCTATGTCCTCTAAGGTGTTTGACCCGCTGGGTTTATTATCAGCAACTATTATTATTCCAAAGATAATATTGCAAAAACTGTGGTTATTAAAAAACGATTGGGATCAAGAAGTCCCAAATAGCATCAAACTTCAATGGGAAGAATTCATTAAAAATTTGCACTATATTTCCAATCTTAAGGTGCCCAGGCATGTGGTCTGCCCAGCACCAATTAATGTAGAATTTCATTGTTTCACTGATGCATCGCAGACTGCGTACGGTGCTTGTTTGTACGTTAAATCACATGATGCACTGGGCGTTATACATACTCACCTTTTTTGTGCCAAGGCGAAAGTAGCTCCTTTAAAACCGGAATTAACTATACCGCGTCTTGAGTTAATGGGTGCTCTATTAGGTGCTAGATTGCTTACAAAGGTTCTTCATTCATTAAGTATTAAAATTATTGAAACTTCACGTGCTGTTTTGTGGACAGATTCAACTATAGTTTTGGGTTGGATTAAGACCCAAAAAAAAACCTTAAAAACTTTTGTATGCAATCGAATACAGGAAATCCGTGAACTTACCGGTCAACATGAATGGCGCTATGTGCCGACTCAAGATAATCCGGCAGATCTAGCTTCACGCGGAGTCAAACCGCAAGATCTTAAAGGTAACAATCTTTGGTGGCACGGGGCTTCCTTTTTAAGTAAACCTGAGGATGAGTGGCCACAGCCTAATATTAACTTACCAAGTAACACATTACCTGAAATGAAGGTTAGTTTGACTACACAATGTAAACAGAGTTTTATTTTATTTGACAAATTTTCTAAACTCTCTAAACTACAGAGAGTTCTAAGCTATGTACAACGTTTTATATACAACTGTAAAAATGTAAATAATAAATTGAGAGGCAAACTAACATCACAAGAATTACAAACTTCATTAAAAACATTAGCTAAAATATCGCAAACTTATTCCTTTGAAAGGGATATTCATTCTTTAAAAACAACAGGATTTGTAAATTGTAAGTCTAATATTCTATCTTTGAATCCATTTCTGGATAATGAAAACATCCTGAGAGTAGGGGGACGCATTCAAGGTGCTTTGCAACCCTATAATAAAATACATCCCATTTTAATTGATTCTAAGCATACATTTACAAACCTTTTATTTGTTGAGGAGCATCTGCGTTTACTACATTGCGGTCCTCAGCAATTACTTAGCTTGATACGTGAGAACTTCTGGCCCGTTGGTGGCAGAGTGCTTGCTACACAAACTGTCAAAAAATGTGTCAAATGTGTACGGACAGAGGGTAAATCCGTTCAAACTTTGATGGGTAACCTTCCTCGTCCTAGAGTAAATCCCTCATCGCCATTTGAAATCTGTGGTACCGACTTTGCAGGTCCGTTCCATATTTCCAACCGTAAAGGACGTGGTGCTAGAACTAGCAAATGCTACTTGTGTCTTTTTGTCTGTTTTTGGTCCAAGGCTTTGCACCTTGAAGTTGTCAGTGAGCTAAGTACCAATGCATTTATTTCATGCCTACGTAGGTTTATTTCCAGGAGAGGAAAGCCTCGCATAATTTACTGCGATAATGGTAGGAACTACGTTGGGGCAAATAACGAGTTGAGCAAAATGCTTAAGGCTGCCAATGAGTCCGCGACTGAGTTCGGAGCGAGCGAGGGTATTGAATTCAAATTCAGTCCAGCTTATGCACCCAATTTCGGTGGAATCTGGGAAGCTGGTGTTAAAGCGGCTAAGTTCCATTTAAAACGAATCGCAGGTAATTCTAATCTTACATTTGAGGAGCTTTCCACTCTGTTCACACAAATTGAGGCAATATTGAATTCGCGTCCGTTGACACCTATGTCATCCGATCCGTCAGACTTTAATCCATTAACCCCCGGCCACTTCCTCATCGGGCGTCCGTTGACATCACTGGCATCTCCTATCGTAGAAAAACTGTCGATCAACCGATATCAGCATTTAGAAAAACTGAGGCAACATTTTTGGAAAAGATGGTCGCAAGAGTTTCTCTCCGAGCTACAACAGCGAGTCAAATGGCGTCGATCCAGCGGCCATCCTGTCAAGATTGGAGATGTAGTCGTAATCAAGGACGACCACCTGCCGCCAATGAAGTGGACCTTGGGAAGAGTGGAGAAACTTTTCGTCGGACCAGACGGTCTATGCAGAGTCGTGGATGTAACTACAACTAAAGGAGTCGTCCGAAGAGCCCTTAACAAAGTTTGCATCCTGCCTGTATCTCCTCTCTTCTGATGCAGAGCTTCTTGAAAGCATGGCTTTCAAGGGGGCGGAGGATGTTACGACACAGAATCTGTGTTCGAACGAGGTTGGTAACCCACTGAGGTTGGCAACACTGGCCGGAACTGCTAACAACTTCCGTTCGGCCGCCGCCGCCCGCGCCGGCGGAGCACGCCGCCATCTTTGCGATCACACTACCGCCACCGTCAACACACTCTGTAATATTTTATTATTAAACAAGTTTTACATTGTAATTTCGCATTTTTTATGTGCCTACTACAACCTGCACAGTAACTATCGTGAGATGGTAACTTCAGCTTGTTAATTCATATATATATATATTTATGGCTGTTGAGGACAGCGCCATCTACCGGCATCGTCCTGAGGCGCAATGAAGAACAAATAATGATCTACACAATTGACATGCATGCCCCACCGGTCAATGAACAGCTATTCAGCTTGACGAGTGACGTAGGCGCAAATTGACATGCATGCGCCTACGTCACTCGCTGAATAGCTGTTCATTGACCCACCGGTCAATGAACAGCTATTCAGCTTGACGAGTGACGTAGGCGCATGCATGTCAATTGTGTCAGTGCCTTCTCTCGGTGGAGAGAAGGCACTGATGCAATCCTACATAAGCACGTGACGACAGCTCGAACCTTTTTGCCTTACTTCCTCAACCCTACCTACTTACTACTTTGTCATGTTGCGGTCGCTACAGTCCCATTGTAAACCATTGTGCAATAGAACCAATAAATATCTATAATCCGGAGGAAACTAAATCACTCATTTTGGTTGCCACTCCCTGAAATCTGAAAAGAACCCCTAATAGTTAAGGCCACACCTTAACATTTGGTCCTTCGAGCCGGATCTTCTGTTCACAATGCCACATTGTCAGAGGGAGCCTTCAAGGGGTGCCTGGCAATTCTTTATTTTTCCTTTTTCATTATGCGTATGCTAAAATCGTGCTTTTGTGTATACAGGAACGAATCTATAGTTCTGTTGCTGAAGCTAATAGTTTAATAAACGTAAAGTAAGGATGGTCATATAACAAGGGTGCAATTCCAATACGTTAGAACATAACTGCAATTATTCCAATACTTTAGTAAAATTTCCAACTATTTCACTTCCAAATTTTGACGGT
Source organism: Gortyna flavago (assembly GCA_963669345.1). Taxonomy (NCBI): domain Eukaryota; kingdom Metazoa; phylum Arthropoda; class Insecta; order Lepidoptera; family Noctuidae; genus Gortyna; species Gortyna flavago. The sequence continues at coordinate 18,436,997 of OY770129.1, forward strand.
AGTTGCGATGGTTGGAATTTAGAGATATTTTTTTATCAATGATTCATAATTCTAATCAACTTGACAATATTCAAAAAATTAACTACTTGAGTTCATCTCTGTCTGGAAATGCGTTGCAGGTTATTAAGTCTCTTGAATTTTCTTCTGATAATTATAGCGTCGCTTGGGAATTGATTGAGAATAGATTCAATAATGATAAGTTGTTGGTACACAATCACGTCAAAGCATTTATTCACAATGTCAACCATAAGTAAAGAAACGACGATAATATTGCCGCGATTCTCACGCTCGTGGAGACGGCCCCTTACGTAGGTACTGGCATTATGTTATGTAGCAGTTAAAGTAATAATTACGGTCATTCAAAATAATCCAGCTAGCTGAATATTTTTTGTATGAAATCTGTGACGTGAAGACTTGTGAAATGTTACCATCGTAATCAGCGTATAACGTTCCAGGCCTCCTTCCTGTGCGAGGGAATGGGCCGTAATCCACCACGCGGACCCAGTGCGCGTCGGTACGTAGACGTCACATGTCTTCGAATTTTTGTTTCTAAGACATGCCTTTTTCCTCACGATGCTTTCCTTTACCGTTTTTGAGAACAGTAGTGTTGAAATAAATTACACAAAATAAGACGCCTGCCTGGTCGGGGCCGTATAACAGGGCCGTTATTCGTCGCCGCCTTTATAAGGTGACAGATACATGTAGGTCCATTTAAGTACAGACGCCAGCACATCAAGCTACACGAAACTGTAAAATTTTCCCTATCTACATTGAACCTTATGCTTTAGCGATAAAATTGAAAATCTGTTAAAGAATTTTGACAGATTGTAGTAGGTGTGCTGGCGTCTGTACATAAAAAGAAAACTAAAAAAATACCGAAAGGTATTTAAATGACGTAATTAACGTTTACACACATAATAAGACTGACATACTTTTATTACACTCGTCCACTAGATTAACCGTTTTTTGACAGCTGCCTTTTTTTTTTTTTTTTTTAGGATGGGAAATCATCAAATGACCCCTCCCGCTCTGGGTGGAGCGGAAGGGAGTGTCAGACTCTTACTGACTAAAACCCATCCGTGTTCCTTCCTTAGCCCTTTATGTTCCGGGGTAGCGGTAACCCTTTCGGACAATCCCGCTGCCCCGGCAGGCTTCGGCCCTGACGGGCCCCTCCTTCGATGCTGACATCTCTTTGAGGCGCGCGTGGAACACATACGCGCCGTCCGGCACGGGCCTGGTCCTGATCGGACGGCGAGCTACCCATTACTCGCCGTCCGCAGGCCCGCGCCTACGGTGGCCGGGAGTCGTCACGCGGCTCCCGACGCCCGGAGCGTCTACCGCGGCGGCTGGGACGGGCGGCTCTCTCAGCTCTCTCCCTCGCCCATCCCGCCACCTCCTTCGCTAGCATGACTGCTTCGCAGAAGGAGGTGACTGCCTCCCACTCCCTCTCACCCCGGACCATGGCTTGGACCAGGGCCGGGCGCGAGAGGTCGCCGCCGCTGCCGATCGCCTCTACGAGGACACGGCGGTGCTCTGCCCAAGCCGGGCAGACCTCCACCGTATGCTCCACCGTGTCCTCAGGGCGATCCTCGCAGTGGTGACACCCGGGCGTTTCCTCCCGCCTGATGATGTGCAGGAACCTCCCGAAACATCCGTGTCCGGTGAGGACCTGCGTCAGGCGGTAGGTGAGGGCGCCGTGACGCCTCTCTAGCCACTCCTCAAAGAGGGGCCTTACCGCCGCTATCGCGGCGTGCCCTGCGCTGGGTTGCGACAGTCGCGCTTTCCATGCCGCCATGAGATCGCGCCGGAGGTCCGTCCGCTCCGCAGCAATTTGCCGCGGAAGCGGGTTTTCCCCCCGGCGTAGTGCCTCCGCGCGCCACTCATACAGGCGCGCGAGGACTATCGCCTCCAGATCCCATGGCGGCAGTCCGGCAAGGAGGCTTGCCGCCTCGCGCGAGATCGTGCGGTACCCCCGTATCAGCCGTATGGCGACCACCTTTTGGGGCGCGTTCAGGTAGTGGGCGGCTCGAAGCCGCAGTGAACGCGCCCACACCGGGGCGCCATATACGGCCATGGACCGCACGACCCCCGCGTAAAGCCTCCGGCAGGAGGCGTTTGGCCCCCTCAGGTTTGGCAGAAGCCGCTTGAAAGCGGCCCCAGCCCGTTCCAGTTTGGGGGCCAAACGTCGGAAATGCTCGACGAAGTTCCACCGGCTGTCGAGGACGAGACCCAGGTATTTCATCGTCGTCTCGACGCCGATGCGAACCCCTCCTACCGTCAGTTGGGATCCCGATGGTGGCCCGTTCCGAAGCCCATGAAAAGACATGGCCTCGGATTTGTGCAGAGCCACCTCGAGACCCAACTGCCGGATCCTCTCCACGACTATCGCAACCCCGCGTGTCATTGCGTCGGCCGCCGCCTGATGCGACCTCCCCTGCGCCAGGACCAGCGTGTCGTCAGCGTAGCAAACTACGCTGACGCCATCAGGGAGGTCTGCCCGCAGCACCCAGTCGTAACCGATGTCCCACAGGAGCGGTCCCAAGACCGATCCCTGTGGGACACCGCACGACATCTCTCGCCTGTTCCATTCCCCATCGCGACCGGGGTAGATGACGGCTCTGTCCGTCAAATACGCCCCGACTATTCGACGGAGGTAGGTCGGCACTCGGTGATACCGGAGTGCCTCCCCAATGCAGCTCCAGGGCAGGGTGTTAAACGCGTTGGCGATGTCGAGTGACACCGCCACGACCACCCCACCCCGGGACACCGCGTCCCCCGTCGTGAGGGCTCTCACGCGCATGATGGCGTCCACCGTAGAGCGCCCCTTGCGGAAGCCAAACTGGCTATCCGCAAGATCCGGCCCCGTCCTCACCAGGTGCCCGACGAGGCGGCCCGCAATCACTCTTTCAAAGAGCTTGCCGACCTCGTCGAGCAGCACGATGGGCCGGAATGCGGACGGAGAGTCCGCAGGGCGCCCTGGCTTCCGAATGAGGACCAGCTTCCCCGTCTTCCAACGGAGTGGAAACTGGCCCCTCTCCATACTTGCGCTTAAGAGCGCCTCCAGTCGGGGTCCGAGAGCCGTCGAGGCCAGGGCCCAGGCTTTACCCGGCAAGCCGTCGGGCCCTGGGGCGGTATTTTTGGCCTTCAGCCTACATACCGCCACTCTCAGATCTACCCCGGTCACTTCAGGGATGTCGTCGTCGTCGTCCGCGTGGTCCGCTTCGGGCACCGCAATTGGCGGAGCCATAGGCGGGGGAGTATGCTCCCCCCGTGAAGGGAACAGAGCGCTCACCACCTCCTCCACCAGCTGGGGGCGGAGACTCTGCGTCAGCGGGGGGGCCCAGGTGCGGAGTTTGTTCCGCACCATTTTGTAAGGGCGCCCCCACGGATCTCTGTTCAGAGTCTCCAGCATCTCCTCGCGGGCCATATCTTTGGCCCGCTGTACAGCCTCTTGGAGGGCGGTCTTCGCCGCTCTGTACCCCTCGTACAGCTCCGCCTCCGCGGCTTCCGCATCCGGAGGGCGGATGCGTAGCCTGCGGTGCCTGGTGTACAGGTGTCGCGCATCAACGCACGCCTTGCGTAACACTTCTACCTCCTGCGACCTCCAGTACACCTGACGTCGGGCGCATCCTGGCCGAACTCGGGGCATTGCCACGTCACAAATCTCGGACATGGCCTCCCGGAACCACTCCGCCTCGTTGTTAATGTCGGCAGGCCTGTCTGGTGATGACACCCAGGCCTGCACGATTGAGGCTTCCAGGAGGAGCTCCCGGTCCAGCTGCTTCAGCGCCCACCGCGGACCACTCGGGGTCTGTTGGACCGGCGCGCTAGAGGTCTGGGCGGAGACGTCGATCCGGATATACCGATGATCGGAATAGGTCTCCACCTCCTCCATGACGCGCCAGTCAATTACTCGCTGTGACAGAGCGGGGCTAGCGAACGAAATGTCCACCACCGACTCGCCCCGCATCCGCACACACGTGGGAACAGAACCCCGATTTAGGACGACCAGGCCTGTTTCCAGAGCCCAGTCCTCCACCATCCTTCCCCGCATGTCCGTGCAACGGGAACCCCAGGCCAGATTTTTGGCGTTGAAGTCCCCGAGCACTAACACGGGGAAGGACTGGTTTCCGACGACGACAGTCAACTCTGTTAAAGAGTTGTGGAACTCGGCGAGAGTTCGGCTCGGAGAGAAGTAAACTCCCACTACCACTATCTCTCCGAACCGTGCTGCTACGCACCCCTGTCCCTCCGTGACGCCTTCAAGGGACGGGGTACCGGCGGCAGCCGACGATAATATGGCCACTGAGCCGCTCAGGTCCTCCACCCAGTCATCCCTGGGCGGGACAAAGTACGGCTCAGCGACCACGGCGATGTTAATCGACCACTGCGCCATGCTCTGGAGCAACAAGTCCTGAGCACAGGCGCAGTGGTTGATATTCGCCTGTAGGAGGCGCAATGGAGTCGTCACTCCTCAATTTCAGCCCCCTCCCGGGCCCCTTGTGAGGGCCTCTCTACGGCGCTGACGGCAGCGGCACCGGAAGCGGCGGCGGCAGCAGAAGTGACGGTGGCGGTGGCGGAGGGCCTGCCTTTCCTCCTGGTTCCGGCGGGCGGAGCGCAGGACTTGCTCCCCGCCCGGTGTTCGGCCGGCTTGCCAGCAGCCGCACATGCAACGCAGTGCGGCGCGGCAGTGCACGAGCCGGCCTTGTGTCCGGGCTGGCCGCAGCGGAAGCACAGAGCGCTGCGGTCCTCCGAGGTGCACTGGATGCCAACGTGGTGCCCCACGAGGCATCGGAAGCACCTCAGAGGCCTGGGTTCCAGCAGTTTGACCTGCGCTGAAACCCAGCCCACCAGGAGTCTTCGGCCCTCCACGATCTTTTTGGCCGCCGTCACGGGGCAGCTTACCGTAACGGTTCGCATGCCCGAATGATCAGGACGTACGGTGCCCGCCTTCACCTGATCGGCGAGACACCCGCCCGTCCTGACGACAGCGGCCACTACCTCCTTCTCCGTTACGGAGTCGTCCAGGCCCAAAATGCGCATGTCTGCGCACTTAACGGGCCTGGAGACTCGAGCCTCTTCCGCGTTAATGGACGCCCTTAGCTTCTCAGCTAGGGCGTCAGCGGTGGGGCCACTCGTCGCACCAGGGATCTCAAGCATGCGGGCGCCAGTAGCGGTCACCCTATGCCGGAGGCCCCCGGTGATCCCCAGCTCCTGGAGGTCCACCGTCTCCCGCGCTTTGGTGAGCACGTCGCGGTACGTCACTCCCCTCTTAACCGCGTCCGGCTGTAGCGTAATCACTACAGCCGCGGTTTTTGGGGAGCGAAGCCTAGCCGCGACGGCTCGCTCCTTGCGACGCCTCCTCTGCCGCTTCTTCCTCGCCGCCTTGGCCGCCTTTTTCTTCTCCCCGACCACCTGCCACTCGGCGGCGGTCGTGGGAGAAGTGGGAGACTCCTGGGAGGGGCGGGGCGTAGGTGCCGCGGCCTCCACCCCCCTTGCCGGACGGCCCTTCTGTTTCCTGGCAGGCGCCGGTTTTGCCGGCGCCGGGGCTCCACCAGTCGGCGGCGCCGGTTTCGCCGTCACCGAGGCTCCCCCTGCCGGCACCGGTTTGGTCGGCGCCTGGGCCCGGCCGGACGGTCCGGGCTTAGGGGCGGCAGCAGCCGCGTACGAGGCCGCCTTCGTCGGCCCCGGGGCCGTCCTGCCCGCCAGTGGGGGGCGGAGGACAATACCCTCCAAGACGGAGAACCGCGCCTGGAAGGTCGCCAGCTCCTGCCGAACCAGGTTCAGAACCTGGTTCTCCACCGGGACGGGCTGGCTCGCCTGGACGCCACCGGTGACCCTTAGGGCGGCCAGGTCTGCCCGGAGCCTCCCGTTCTCCTCCTGGAGGCCCCTCATGGCGGCCGTCAGGCGGGCGAGCTCCGCCCGCAATTCGGCGACTTCGCCGGCCGAAGGACCGGCGCAGCCGGCCGCCTCCGCTGCCGCCATGATGGAGGCCGTCGCCGAGACTACGGCCCTGTTCTTGGAAGCTTTAAGCTTCTTCAGGGCCACGTCCCGGATCGCGGCCTCCACGACTGCCGCGAACTTAAGTTTGCGGTCCGCCTCGGGGCCACCAACCGTACCGGTCTCATCGTCTGAGGACCCCGAGGCGACCGCGCGACCAGTCGGGGGAGACTCTTTTGCGGGCTCCTCCGCTCGCTCTGCCGCCTCCCGGGCAGTGAGCCCCCTCCCCTTGCCTCGCTCTCGGACTCCTCCCCGCCTACTGGTGGGGATTTTCCGAGCCGAGGCCAGCTCTCCGTCTGAGGACAACCTCTGGCTGTCCTCAGACCTTGGCCGCTTGCTGTAGCTCTTCTTTGCAGCAGCGGCCACCTCCTCCACACGGCTAGGGCTCCCAGAGCCTTCCGTGCTCGCTCCTTCAGATGCGGCGTCGGACTCCGACTCCGCATCACTCCTCATCTCTTCCGTTTGGTTTTTGTGTTTTTTAAATATTTCCATTTTTGTTCCCACGAGTATATACCATGTTTTATTGACTCAAAATTCAGTGGTTCGCACTAGCGACTAAATCAAGCTACCCATTAGCCAAGCTTACTACCTTCCTCACGGTGCGCCGCCGCTTGAAGGTTTGGGGAATTTTTTATAGAGGTTAATCTTCCTCGCAGTCCGGGCGGTTAAGCCAAGACCCTCGACCCCCGTCAACAGCCAGAGACATGACCTTAACTGTCTCCGGGGCTACGATATTAGCGGTGGCAGGAAGGGTTTACCCCTCCTGCCTGCCCGGCGGCAGGGTAAGTGCACACCGGGCCCGCTCCGACCCCACCACACTTGTCGCTCTGCTACTCAGAGCGATCTGTGTGGTGTGATCCTCCTGGCAGAATATTAGCGTGCGGACAGCGAGATCCCACTGGGAAATAATCCCAATGGGAAGTCGCTGTCCGCACCCCAGGATGCACCGGCCCGAACACTGATCTTCCCCCCGGACGTATCCAGAAGGGAACTCCAGTCCCCGGGCACACGTGGAGGTTCTCTGCCCAAGCACCCCTTGACAGCTGCCTTAGAACGTAACTATACCAGATTACGTAAAAGTTAAATGCGTAATAAAATAAATATGTAAACTGTCTCATATTATTGGATGACTTTTAACAGGCTTTTTAAAATACTGTAATAGTATTATTCGTATTAAATTACATTATATTGTACTAAGTGATGGGATCGAATGTATTCGCTTCAAATTAATAAATCGAAAAGAATCATTTTATATAATAGGTAAAAAAACCTTGCATCCACTCAAATATCAATAAAATATATAAATTATTTGCCAAGATACGGATTTGCCACCATAAACAAGATGTTATTGTTTTATTTCAAGTACAAAACTTTCATAAAATGTTATTTATAAATAACGTTGTGTTTTAATACGAGTATGTAGTAAACCCCATATTTATGATTAATTTTTCACTGCAACACAATTGATACGGCAAACCCCATACTTTATTTACGCTGATTTCCGCTATGCAACCTGCAAAATTGAAATTAAAGTAAACAAAGCGGCTAATTTATATTGCTTTGTATTTAATAATAATAAAAACAGGCAACAAACTGCACCATTTTTATTCGACAGCAAAAATCTATAATTGATACCACATAAAAAATAAAGTGAAATTGTAGAGCAATGAGGAACAGGGTGTAAAGTTCACTCATACTACATAGAAAAGGGACCACCTCCGACCAGACGGGTGTTGTGTCTGGCGGGCAAGTGCCCGATGATTCATGTCGGGCTGTTGTATCTTTGCTACAAAATTATCGAAATGTGTGTTTATAAACGTTGCTGCAATCACTAGTTCCATTTGTCAAAAACGGTTAACCTAGTAGACAGAAGGTAGGTAATAAGATGATACTATATTATTTCAGGCTGTGTATAATTTTTACGAAAATAAATCACATTTAACTCGTCTCATGTCAATGTGTAAATATCAAACATTTAGTACATAGGTAGGTACTTATTTTTCGCGGTAAAACAAAATAATGATGACACTATACTCTGTTCCAAATGTATCTGATGAAAGTGTAAACAAACCCCGTTCAGGTTAAATTCTTACGCAATCAATTAATAAAGGATATTAGTAACACATACTAAACGAACGTATTTAGAAGATTTTAACTTCATATCTCACCACTTTATCCAATAAATGTGCTAAATAAACATTTTTTTTTCTTTCTTTTTATTGTTTGAACAACATGATTACTTTGTACTCAATTGGAAAACCATAGACGAAAATTGAGGCTATAAAATTAACCTCAGTTATCAAAATGAAAAATATCTTTCAGTTGAATTTGAATTAGAATTTCGGGTTCAAGTTTTCAAATAATCAAATCAAAGCACACGATTTGTAAGAGGTACATATCTAAATTGGTAAGATTTCTGATCCATTTGTTTACATTTTCATCAGATATTTTTGGGTTTATGACAAATGAAAGAGTAGCATTAGATTTGCCGTCGTTCATGAAGCCCAACACCTTAATTGTGTAACACACTGTCAATCCCAATCTGAATAATTTTGCAGGATGTTGCTAATCCATAGCTAAATAATGTCAATCTCTAGCATCACCTGGAATGACAGCTCACTTCAAGACCGGCTGGAATTTTTACAAAATACCACTTTACTTCCTTTACTCCAACACACGACGAGTGTAATAAAAAATGTCTGTATATAAAATGACGCTGTTATTTTTTATTTACTTACAATACAAACTTTAGCGAAAGAAGTCAAACACTTCTTTAATTTACAGTACCTACTTTGTTAGCATTAAAAATTCTGTTTGTATTTAAAAAAATAATTTATTTATAAAAGTGTTAAATTGACGTCTAAGTGTAATCTTTACTTGTATTTATTGTATATTTTTAAATAAATACGTATTAATTTGTGCAAAATGTTCGGAGTTCGGATACTGAGAAGTAGAAATAGTTTGGTGTTAAGTAAATATATTCGAGGACATTCCAGTTTGTCTAGGTAAGTGAACTCAGTCCTCAACATTATGGATAAAATTAAAAAGAAACAACTTGTGTTGGATGTAATTTTCCTCATAAACTTCCCGTTCGGGTTTGCACTACATAGAATAGAAAACTTTTATTTCAGAGACGAGTCTATAGGCTAGTTGTTACAAAAATATGATTTTTGGCATTTTCAATCTCAAACAGCAGCCGGGGCTTAATTTTAGACTTTCGCTGTAAATAGTAAAAAAATGCTCAAGAAAATAATACTTATTCCTATTTTATATTTTGGCCAACACTATAAATTTTGGGTAGACACATGAATACCCGGAGACTACACCTACTATGTTCTCTTAAGTTTCTAAATGTATAACCATTTTTGATTGGATAATATTGATGTTGATGATTCTTTTTGAATAATTAAAAATGAATAGTTATTTTTTTCTAATTTAAAATTAGAACCCATGACTAAGGTCAAGGGTTCAAATTAAAGTTTTTGAGTAGCACATATATAATATTGTTAGGACAGAAGTGAAATCACAATTGAATAAAAGAATTATCTGATAACCTAAAAACTAATCATACGAATTATAATTATAAAAAAGTTATCAAGCATGGCAAAATTACAATCAGAGGAACAAAATCATCACTAATCAAATTAAAGAAACCAACAAGAGATTATTGAGATACAGAGACACCAAATTACACCGAACGGCTGACGGATAGCGCTTCTACACCCAACACTGTCAAAAACCATAGAGCATCAAACAAAACCAGAGAGCCTCCTGGCCTGCCGCCTACGGGAGCCTCCTTTCAGTGACCGCGTCCCCCACTGCTCTGGGCCGGGTAGTAGTATCCAACAATATATTATTATGATTTATGCAGTATTTGTCTAAATATACATACCATTATATGATTGATTAGGTACATTATAACTAAGAAGAGAGAGAGAGGAAACATTTTTTACATTGGAAACATCAGATTTGCATAAAGTATAATTATGCAATTCAAATAAGTACGTACATTGTTAATGCCATATAATACTCAGTAATTAATCATAATAATATTTACATTAACATGAGCTTATTTTTATTTGAATTTTATTGAAAATTATTTTTATTATTATGTAATGTCAAGGATATTAATTGTTAAACAAATTGACTGCAAACTTAAATTTTATGTATCGGTTCAAATTAAATTAGCTAGCAAAACTCCGCAAACGTCATGGATCGATATCTAAACATGATAAAACAAGAAATAAATTAATTTGATGATTTTTTGTGGGGTCTTCGACCGCTAATAATGTATTTTAATGAAATATCAGTTTAAAAAAAAACAGTTTTTTAATGTAAACTTCACAGACTTTATTATTTCGCTAGCTAATTTAAATTGACCCTATATGTATAAGTATTCAAATCACAACTGTCATTAATTTACTGTTGTATTAAAATGACATAAACTTATATACCTCATACTATTATTATGAGGTTATGAGGCTTATGCGTCATGTTCGTGAACGGGTCATTGGGGCTGGTAATCACTTAATAAGTCAGACACAGTGATCCATATTTATGTTAGTAAGTAAACTTAAAAAATTATTAGTAACCAGGAATAAAATACATGCCACAATAATATTATTACAGCTAAATTGAAATGTTGAAGTACAGACGCCAGCACATCAAGCTACCCCAAACTGTCAAAGTTTCGGAATCAATCTGAACGTTATTCTGTAGCGATAAAGTTGAAAATCTATTAAAGAAATTTGACAGATTGTAGTAGCTTGATGTGCTGGCGTCTGTACCTAAATAAAAACAAGTTGTAAAATAGTAAAATATTGTAAAATTATTGTACTTAGCTGCCTCGACTTATTTTTAATTATTTTATTTTTCGATTCTATGTACTCTTAACGTTTTTTAACGCGTACGTCTTTTTTTGTTTTACATCGTTCCCACATATAATTATAAATTCAACATTAATGATGGAACTAATATTTTTGTAAAAATATAATGTATCAAAGAGTGTCCATGGAGTTTCTTGACGTTCTTCTCCATAGGTACCTACTCTTTGGAATGGGCAACTAGCTTCATATTTTCTGACTGACCGACTTCTTGACAATTCAAAAGTGCCTGTAAATGGTTTAATTGAAATAAATGCTTTGAGTTTGAGTTTATAGGAATAAGTCATTTTGAAAGGAAACTGATGCTTTTTATGACTATTCACTTATAAAAAGCATCCGTTTTTATAACAAGTTGCCAAAGCCGGTTACAGAACTTAGCGATGGAAAGTTCAAAAACCTCATCAAACGTGTCCTTATCAAAAAAGGATATTATAAGATTAAAAGCGTTTACGCCGTACGGCATTTCATACAAAGTTTCAAGCCCTTGTTTTCCGAAATGAATGAACGGATTTTAATGAAACTTTATACGCATAAGCAGGATACAAAGGTCTAAAAAGTTAGCAGAGAACATTTTCGAAAAATTGTGTTACAGCCAAATTAGACCGATTTTAAAGTTTCTATAGAAACAGAGATTTCCAGTTATCTTTTTTTAAATAAGACCTTTTGAAAATGTTCTCTGCTAACTTTTTAGACCTTTGTATCTTGCTTATGCGTATGAAGTTTCATTAATATCGGTTCATTCATTTTGAAAAACAACGGCTTGAAAGTTTGTATGAAATGCCGTACAGCGTAAACGCGCTTAAAGACTACGTTGAAGACAAGGTAGTTTGGCATAATTCCTTCTACACATGTGGCTTCCCTGGCACCTCATTAACGGCATATCTACGATGTCTATTAGCTGCTCTCAAATTACGATGTTTATTTTTATTTATTTTTACATACTTCTTTGACATAAACTTATTATTATTTGCCATTATTATACAGACAATTCAAATTTTTCAACTCTTTATTAGTGGTTGTAATGGCAATCATATCACTTGGTTTCAATAGGTTTTTTTTTAAATATATTTATATTTTTCATTTTGATAGATTCGTATTTTATATATGTGAGGACTTTGTAGATCTTGTAGACTTTAGATCTGTAGACCACATTTAATTTTATCAAGTAGCTGGTACTTGTTGACAGGCCTACGCTGTCCTCCCATACCTGTTATTTGAAAACATTGTAAAAACCTATACAATGCGAGGTCAGCTAAAATTTATAGCTTGATGTGTCGCCGTGTGTACCTACTAACAGTTGTTTGACGCGACTGCCTTCTATTATTTTAGTGGGAACTCGATGAAAGCCGATAATAAGTGCGATACAACTTATGAGCCAATTGCAGACTTTTATTCTGGGAAGTCTGTGTTTATGACTGGAGGCACTGGCTTCTTAGGAAAGGTTTGTTATATTGTTCTTTATTTTGTTAGCCTAAATTGTGTTCCCCTGCCGGGGAAAGGCCACCCCTTTTTCCTGTCTTGTGTGATCTCTTGCCATGTCAGACCGCAAACGTTATCACATCGTCACATCATCTTCGTCGTGGCCTATGTCGACGGCGATGTCCACTTTCGGACACAACTTGGAGGACATGGTCCCATTTAATGTTCAAACACTCTACAGTTGATAGTCTGTCAATGCAATCACACACACTAAACAAAAGAACCTGAATTAAGAACGTCACGACATGATGTGACCCTGATGTATGTGTTCTCACGGGGGCATCACTATTCATCTTCGCCAACATCTTATAAAAAAAGACTGTTTAGTGAAGTGCGTTTCGAAGATCAAACACACGTCTATATTTTCTATGTCTAGGAGCTCATTGGAGTTCCACGCAATTATTTTTAGTGTGTTACTCATTATTGATTATTAAAAAGCTGATTTGGTGCTGGATTTTAGATTCTCTAATCTTTCGTTAAATGTTGTAATACACTTCAAGATCTGATAAAATATATTATCTTGTAGATTCGAAGGTCATGTGCTTTGTTTTGCAGCTTGCGCATAGGAACTACTTCTGTTTGCTTAAATAGGTTTTGCAATTGACTGAACAATTTATTTCCGTGGCTATTTATCAGGGTTTCTTGTGGGAAGAGACCGTGTGGGGTAGTTGGCACAGCAAGTTTCTTTTTCATATTTTAATTTTTCATAATTCGCATCTCTTTGGCTAACACCCTCTTTAGTTGGCTGGGTGTGGTAAACCGCAGTGGACCATTATGTCTTCTTTTTCGGAGATGTAGTACAGCTGTAAAATGCTAGTCAGTGCATTTTACACACCATGGCTCTTCTCTGCAGTATTTATGAGTATTTCCTTAAGCCTGACATTTCTTACATTGAGTAATGCGTTTCATATTTTTGAGAGGGTGTTTGTTGTATGTTTCAATTTTAACACCCTAAAATGTACTTAATGCCATAGATTTTGTTGACATCTTTAAGATTATTAAATGATAAAGCGAACATTCACTCAGTTTCTTCAGCAAGTTCTTCGTCGTCTGTGCAGTACTTTACATTTCCTTTTTCTAATTGAGAAAGTTTATGATCCTCGTAGCTACCAACTCCTTAGGGTCATTATTTCCTTGTCCCTTACAAGGAAATAATGACACTAAGGAGTTGTGTTTTGCTTCTTGGTGGCGTTGTAGTTGTCGCTAGAGGCTTTTTTATTTGGACCTTCAAATAATTAACAAGAAGTTCCAGCTTTTCTCTCTCTGATTCCGTGAACGTAACTGTCATACAATAGCTTTTCCAAATCAGTTTTGATTTTTACCTTCGTTAACGATATTTTAAGGTCAGCAAAAACTTCACCTACACAATTATTCAATTTCACTGTTTACACTATAATTAAAATTTGGTTCATCGCGGTGACCTTGATAAATCGATTTCGCAACGCGGCGAAGACAGTGCTATTGTGATGCGCCAACGATGATTCACGATTCAAACGAAGCTATAACGTTTGACTTCAAGCGAATCTCGCTTAGGATGCTTGACGAAATTTGCATTCGTCGATCATGTCACCTTGGGAGTTAAAAATGGCACGAATAATTTTCATCCGACTTCCTAATCATTGAAAGCATAGACGCGCGCAGGATTTGCCTCGGTGGGGCCAGCTTAACTCTTTGCTCATAATATAGAAAACCTAAATGATCTTTATAAGAAAATACACTGGAACGTACATGCATCAATATTAAATATAATTTCCCAGGTCTACCTTGAGAAACTCCTGTATTCGTGCAACAAATTAGATAAAGTCTACCTCTTGGTGCGGCAGAAGAATCGCGAAAATATCAACAAACGAATTGAAGACTTATTTGCAAATCCAGTAAGTTAAATTCTTAATTAAATTAAAAAAATATGGTTTACGGTTTTTTTATCATTTAATTTTATTGTTGTTGTTACAATTTTATTGTTACAACTCACAGAGCCGTTACGCAGTTGCTCGGGCTCGTTAAGATATTTTTAGTGTATAAAGAAAATAAGTAAGGTCAGATACGTAGTACTCACAACAGGCGTGCGTGTATGACCAGAGGGGCAATTCTCGTAATTTTAAGAACGTTCACAGTCTGATCTGTCTCAATCTGTCAAAAATACCTCTAATTTCCCTATATTTTGACAAGTTTTTGACATTTCTTTGTGCCGAGATGAGACTGCGACTAGATTTTGAACGTTTTAAATTACGAGAATTGGCCATCTGATGTATGAACGTGAATGAAGCAAAGTATGTTGGGATCGCAGCAGGTGGCGTTCTGTAGTTACTACCTACCCTCATGGGAAAGAGGCGTGAGCATGTGTATATATGTGTCAAATCAATCAACTATATCGTAATCCATTGCTAGATACAGGTCTCTCCTAGGCTGCGCCACAGCATGTCCTCCGCCTTTCGCAGCCAGTGTAATACCCGATAACATGAGGCTAGCTTTACTAGCAAATCTGGCTTGGCACATGACAATACTGTTTAAAGTGAGGATAGTTCTGTGTCACGAGGCCAGAGTGACTAGCTTCCTAGCTCCTTCTTAACTTGTCGATGGCAATCTAAATGGTTGGGCCCAGAATTCGGCCAACATTTTTGGCGCCGTCACTATCGTCCATCAGTTCCTGTAACGTGCAGCTGACAGGACACGCAGGACATGATTTTATGTGTCCCATCGTTTGTGAAACAGCACCACATTTATACATCAAGGCGGAGTCATTTATGAATATCTATCTGAGCAGGTTTTCCTTGCTTCGGCCAACCTGGGTCCGGAGTCTGTTTTAGGACTTCCAGGCTACCTAAAATGTTCCTTGTTGCGTTGCTCATATTGATGATTAACGCAAAATGTGCTGTTAGTGGAAGTGCTCAGGTGCAGTTCGTCCAAGTTCGGTTGAAATCAGTGCTCTGAGTGGACCTCAATGTTATTAACAATGAAATGTTTTATATTATAATACTGGTTTTGTTGTAGTTGTTTGCGAGGTTGAAGAAAACCAAACCTGATTATTTGAAGAAGGTGGTACCAGTCACAGGTGACGTGTCATTACCGAACTTAGGACTGAGCCCAAAAGACGAACAGACTTTGATTGAAAAGGTAACATTGACAATATTGACAACACCTCAAACCAAATATAAAACCAAGACAGAGAGCTGTCAACAGTAAAGTGAAGCTGGTTTCTTAAGCATGTGTGCACTTAGTGAGGTGTAGTTTGATTGTAAATGGTTGTAAATGTGTGCGTGTCAGCGTGTATACACAGAGCGGGGGTGTAGTTTCAGCATGCTTCACTGTATCGTTCTCAGCGCTCTGTCTTGGTTTTTTATTTGGTCTGAGGACAATAAAATAAAGTTTCATTTGCACTTTATATTATCACAACCGTACTCTTTCACAATCCAACAACGACTGATCCTCCAGTATTCCTGCATTTTAAAATGATTTTTGGCCCACCCAGCAATAACGATAATATAACTAACTAACCATTATTTCTAAGTGATGCCAAAGTAGAATAATACATTCAGTTGCCATAATCGAAATACATTTTAAAATATATTACAATATTAATAATTTGAACTTTGACAGTGTTGCCACAGTGGATATTATAATTCGGTATTCAAATGTATTGAAATAATACATTTTTTTAAATTAAATCAAAGAAAGCACGACACTCGGCCAATCGACCGATAACACGCAATAATCATGACACACATAAAACCTACATTTAGAAAATTACCCTATTCTAAAAGTTTGCAACGTCACAAATACTAGCTAGCGAACTTGAACCTCCTTTAAGTACCTAATAGTCTATTTTTGAACCTAACCAGTTATTCCCCTGGAAGACATAATGATTTTCATATAAAACCGTAAAGTACGAGTACATAACTATAAATATAAAACCACTTAAAGAACGTGGTTACCTACTTTATAACACATTATCAGCATCAGTTCATTAATTTTAGGTGTCGGTAGTATACCACGGGGCCGCAACGGTTAGGTTTGACGAACCGTTTCCAGTAGCCATGAACATCAATTTTGAAGGGTCGCTGAGAATTCTTGAGCTCAGTCGACGTATGAAGAATATGAAGGTAATTTAAATATCTTACTCTTGTTCCTGACTGAGTTTCTGGGACAAAACGTTGCTGTTAAAAAAAAAAAATCTTATTATTATTGATTGTATTTTGTGTTTCTAGATCTGTTGCCAAATCACTTCCTTTTTTATTTTTCATTCTTTTTTAATTTCTCAATAATTTTTTTATCTCTTCGAAAAAGAGCTGGGACCGAAAACCTTATATGCCAAAGTTACTCTGTACTTATGTTTTAACTTTCCGACTGACTCCGTCAGTAACTGTTTGTCTGTTGGTTACCTTTCCACGCCTTAACGGCTGAACGGATTTGGATGCAGTTTAGCAGACGAATAAACTATGACCCGAGGGGCACATCTCGTAATTTTAATTACGAGAGAAAGAACGTTCGGTTTAATCTGAGTCTCAATCTGTCAAAAATACTTCTAATTTTTTTTACATTTTTAACGAATTTTTGACACAAGTAATAAAGCTCAAACGGTAAATTCAGTCACATTACTATTTTCAGGCTTTGGTATATATATCGACGGCTTACACTCAAACTCAAAGGAAGGTACTTGTAGAGACAGCCTACCCGCCGCCAGCGAAAGTGGAAGATGTCTACCAGTTCATTGAAGAGTATGGTCATGATATTGACAAAACAAATAAGTATTTAAGTACGTAATTCATTCCAATAATATTGTTGGTTTATTTCACAAACATTTCAGCCTATAATGTTCCCACTGCTGGGACACAGGCCTCTTCTTGGTGAGAGTGGGCTGTAATCTACTTATCACGGGGGCCCAGAGCGCGTTGGTAGATGTCAAATGTGTTCGAATTTTTGGTTCTAGTACATCCGCAGGTCTCCTCACGATGTTTTCTTTCACCGTTTTGAGAGCAGTGGTGATGAAATTATTTACAGAAAGTAAAGCGCCTGTCTGGGTTCGAACCTACGACCTAAAACTTATAAGCCGCGGCCTTTACCACTGGGCCACCACGGCTCTTCACACTTCATATAATTTTGTCAAAATGTCGGCAGTAGATTTTTATCAAACTTTGCCCGATTTCGGATCTTCTAATAAACATGACAAATATTTTCTATAAGAATACAAGCTGCTGAAACATTGTTAAAATGAAAAGAATGCGTTCACCCACTCAATCAATCTGCCTAGCCTTTTCGCAATTATGCTGGATTCGGCTTTCAGTCTAACCGGATGCAGCTGGATACGAGTATTTGACATGGTGTGACTGCTTATCTAACCTCCACAACCCATTTACTGGGTAACACGATATCTCTTGATAAGATTGGTGGTCAGACTTTTAGCCTTCTGACTACCCGTTACGACTGCGCTTACCCGATGCTGATGTGGAGGCGTCTACATCGCCACATGTGAACTACGCTACGCATCATGCTGACGTCACGCAAAATCCTGTATCGCGCAATACATATGTTTACCGCGCAACTAGCACAACGTCGCGACATCAATCTTAGCGCTATTGCCCACCAGGTACGACCCCGTCTGGTCGAAAGATCCCAGCCCCTTTTTCTATGGAGGATGAGTGAACTTTATACCGTGTTCCTGATAATTCTATATGTGGTGACTCCGACGTGCTATCATAAAGTGACTACTTGACCAGCCTCAACATAATTTTTTGGGATTATTATTTTGTTACAGGTGACCATGAGAAACCCAATACTTATACGTTCACCAAGTCATTATCGGAGTCCTACATCTCGAGGAATCATGGCGATGTGCCCACAGTTATCATTAGGCCTTCTGCAGGTAATAATAAATTACCTTTTAATATATTTTTTTCGAAATTTCTAGAAAGAACCGATGGATCGACTGTGTGAATGATGATATGGTTAGAAAGGAGGTGACTACCGAGTACCGAGATGATGACTGATGGAGAAGTATGGAGGAAAACGTAATGTTGGGCGTCCCCAAAATTAAATGGGCTAAGGATAGGAGAATGATCTTTTCTAAAAATATCTACGACACGCGTCAACGGCAGAGGCAACTGCAGCCGTTGACCAGCGTCGGCGGCTGCCGTCAACACATGTCAACGGCTGCAGTTCCCGCTGTCGTTGACGCGTATCGTTCGTGTGTAACACTAAGCATAAAAGAAAACTGATTATCCTAACAGATACAAAAAAAAGAGAACAAAGAAACTTATTCACTTTATCGACACAATTGTAAAACTAGGCTGTACAGGCAGATTTTTTAATCACCATCCAAATTTTTACAGTGTGATCTACCCATGATTATGAAAAACTTTCACTATGGGACCAACTCTGAAATCTCGAAAAAAACCTACTTGACCAAAATGTATGAAACAGCAGATTTTTTTAAATTATTCGTTTTTGAAAAATTATTTAATTCCTGAGGAAGGTATAGCGTCTAGGCTGACACTATTTAACTTAATATATCACGCTAGGAAGAACAGGAGCCTAGCAAAAAGCGAAAACGAAATAATAGCGACGGGGAGTTTTATAAAATTGTGGCTGTTATTTTAGTATAAGAATTCTGTATCTTATGAAGAACATGCGAACGAATTCACGGTCGGAAGCTAGTTATTAGAATATATCGAATAGCGACATATCTAGTAACTATCTTCCGCCCGCGGCTTCGCCCGCGAGGTATGTCGATAAAAAGTATCCTATGTCCTTCCCCGGGATGCAATCTATCTCTCTGCCAAATTTTATCGAAATCCGTTCAGTGATTTAGGCGTGAAAAGGTAACATACATACAGACAGACAGACAGAGTTACTGTCGAATTTATAATATTACTATGGAGTATGGATAAGTAAGCCGTCAGCTAATCTGCTAAAACCAAGAAGAAATTGTTTTTGACAACAAGATAATTATGATCTCATTTTGTTTTACAGTTGGACCAATAAAAGATGAACCTATAAAAGGCTGGTTGGACAACTGGTTTGGTGCCACTGCCCTACTAGTCTACTCCAGCAAAGGCTGGAACCGCTTTAATCTGGGCAGCAGCAGTCACGCCCCAGACTTCATTCCAGTTGATTATGTTTCTAATTTGAGTATTATTGCTGGTGCTAGAGCCAAGTAAGAATGTTTATTATACTTTGTAGATTTATCCTGTGGCCACGAGCTACACGCTCAAGCGACACGCGTCTTGCCACATGCTTTTGATTGTATTTTTTTTTTGGTTCTTTGACATGACGATATTTCGCCTTCACCGTTTTTAGAGCAGTGATGATGAAATAATTTACACAAATTGAAAGTGCGTGCCTGGGTTCGAACCTACGACACACTCTTGAATTTCTGAGTATTTAGTGTAAATAGTTAGTTTTGTAATAATTGTAATTATATAAATAATGTATTCTTTTTCTTTTTTTAAATTTGAATAAAAAAATCATTCTTTTTCTAGATCAAGTAAAGTACAAGTTTTTAATAGCACCACTACTTCAGAGAATCCTGTCACTTGGGCGGATGTTCATAAATACTTCAATCAAGAAATGGTTTCGCGGGGTTTAAGTAAGTGGTCAATAAACATATCACAGTAAAACTTAAGTTGAAAGATGCTGACTCGACTTTGTCTTTTTTTCCAGATGGTTTTTTTTTTATTTTCAACCAAGATAATATTTACATAATAATTATAGGCTAATAGACTTAAATAATATTAATAATATGTAGTAAATGTACATAAAAAACATGTAAAATAATCATAGGGCATCAAAAATTCGTCCGCATTGCTGTCAACAGGAATAGTACAAAAACGGCAAAAAAAAAATGGCGTCAAGTCATCTCAACACCTCTCTCCCTTGGATTTATGTACAATATTTTTCATTTACGTATGTTCGTATTGTTCATATGTTCGTATGTCGTCATGTAGGGAACAGCTGTTTTTTTTCCGCGACCGATTTCTTTAATTTTTTGCATATCGTCAGAAAAGGCGATAAAAAGTATGTGGTCAAATTTATTGCATTTATATGTGGTTTCCATACTGTATATATACGAAATATTAGCGCCCGAGACTTCTTTATTCGTTTTTTTCGCATAAGTCTCGATCCCGTGGGAATATCGGAATATAATAGATTCTATGTTCTAATCCAGATCATGGTCTACCTATGTGCCGAACTTCTTTCAAATCTTTTCAGCCGTTTTAGCGTGAAAGTGTAACAAACAAACATACAAAAAATCCAATCTTTTCTCTTTATAATGTTAGTTTAGATAAACGCTCTGATCGAAATTATCTAAATCACGTTACCGGATGACAGCGATACGGACGAGTACTACGACGCCTAAGTGTCCTTTGTTTTTGTATTTATTTGTATAGTAAGTTAGTCATTTAATTTAGTATCTAGTGTAAATACAAATTGAATTATTATATCAATGAATGATGCCATATAGGCTTTATCTAATCTAATAAACGGTTACATAATCATGGTGAAAACCGGCATCAAAATCCGTTGCGTAGTTTAGAAGAACAACGAAGAAAGAAGGCATGGCAAAATATGGTCTGCTATGAAAATATGGTCTGCTATGAAAATATGGTCTGCTATGAAAATAACACAATAAAATAACCTAAAAAAAATTTATACCATATTTCAAAGAATATTGATAATATTATAATTATTTGTCGTGACTTCCGAAACTGTTTATACTTATCCCCTTACTAATAAACGTATTATATCAGATGAATAGTTACACACCGATTTCTCTCTTTCAGTCGTCAGTAATTTGACTTTCGAAAGAAGAAGACAAAGCGTTGTGTAACTATACAGACGCTATACAACGTTTATTAGTATTTATTTATTTATAAGCTTTATTTAATCCCTTACATGTATGTATTTCTTATCTACTATTATGTATGCTTATTTATTTATTTGTTAGTAATGTTAGTTTTGTTTTTAAATAAAGTTAGTATTGTTAGGTGTAAGGGCCGCCTTTTGCGGTGAAAGCCTCCTCCAAACCATTCCAGGTGGCTCTATCCTTTGCTCGCCTGGACCATAAGTTTCCGGCTATTTCTACGATGTCGTCACTCCATCTTTTAAATGGTCTACCCTTCCTTCGTTTTTTATATATTGGGTACCAATTTGTGATTATTTGTGACCATCTTTGATCCGTAGCTCTCTGGATATGACCAGACCATTTCCATTTTAATGTCAGGACCTGTTTGACTGCATCTTTCGCCTTTGTTCTTTTCCTTATCAGTGAACTTTTGACTCTATCTTTCAATTTGATGTTCATGTAACTCCGTTCTAGTCCTCTTTGACAGGTTCTTATTTTATTTAAGAGTGATTTTTTGAGGGGCCATGTCTGGCATGCGTAGGTAAGAACCGGCGTTAGGCAGATGTTCATCGCTTTCGTTTTTAGTTTTGTGGGTATGGGGCTTTTGAAAATTTCCTTCATAGCCCAGTATTTACTCCACGTTTTCTTTACTCTTTGATCGACTTCTTTTTCTGTACAGGATTTTATTGAGATTAGATGTCCGAGGTAAGTATAATCTGCGACATATTCTATAGTTTGAGACTGTATGGATATAGGTATTTCTTCACGATTAGTCATTATTTTCGTTTTGTCCCAGTTGATCTGTAGCCCAACGGTCTCACTGTGATGGCTAAGGGACTCTATCATGTCGTTAAGTTTGCGCGGGTCTTCCGACAGCAGTACTATGTCATCCGCAAACCTGAGGTGTGAGAGGTACTTGCCGTTGATTTTTATTCCCACATCACTCCAATCGAGGTTTCGGAATATGGATTCTAAGACTGCGATGAAAAGCTTTGGGGAGAGTGGATCGCCTTGCTTTACCCCCCTCTCGACTTGAAATGATGGTCCTCTTGAGTCTAGACGTACTCTTGTTGTGCTTCTCAAGTAAATAGCTTTAATAAGTTCTATATAGTCGTGGTCTAGTCCTTGCTGGTTTAAAGCCTGCCATATAGAGTCATGTGAAATTGAATCGAAGGCTTTCGAGTAGTCTATAAAAGCAACGTATAAGGGGAGGTCATATTCCATAAACCGTTCGATTATTACTTTCAGTGTGTGTATGTGGTCATTGGTAGAGAAATTTTTCATGAATCCCGCTTGCTCTGCAGGCTGGTTCTCGTCAATCTTCGTTGTTACACGTCTTAGTAAGGTCGATGCAAATACCTTATACAGACAGGATATAAGACTGATGGGTCTGTAATTAGATATCAGTTTGGGTCTATCTTTTTATACAGTAGAACTATCTCTGAGCATGTCCATGTTTCCGGTAGTTCTTTTGTTTTTAAAATACAGTTGAAGAGCTTAGTGAGTGGTTTTATTAGTTTCTCTTTCGCGGCTTTTATCA
Organism: Gortyna flavago; assembly: GCA_963669345.1. Classification (NCBI taxonomy): domain Eukaryota; kingdom Metazoa; phylum Arthropoda; class Insecta; order Lepidoptera; family Noctuidae; genus Gortyna; species Gortyna flavago. The sequence continues at coordinate 18,459,738 of OY770129.1, forward strand.
TGTCGTTTGTCACTCCGTCAGGTCCTGGGCTCTTTCCTGCTTTTAGTTTTATTATAGATAGCTCTATCTCTCTTTCTAAAAAAGGTGGTACTGTTTCTTGAACTGGTTTATAATTTTTAGGCATTGGTGTCTCATGATTTTTATTTACACATGTGTAGAGGTTCTTGTAAAACTGTGTAGCTATCGTCATTAGGTCTTTCCTACGAGTGACGATGATTCCCGAGGCATTCTGGAGTTGTGTCATGAGATGCTTGGTACTTTCTAACTTTTTATAAGCCTTTTTTATTCCACCTGTCTCTTCTATGAACTTGCTGATTGTATCGAGTCTCCTCTTTTTAATGTTTTGTTTTATTTTTTTATGTATTGTTCTATATAGTTTACTCAAACTTTTCTTTTCTTGCCTAGTTTTGTTTTTCTTGTTTTTTAACATGTGTTTTTTGTTTTTCAGAGTTTCTATTTCTTCTGTTATAATTTCTTTATTTCTTTTCTCAGTTGTATCTTCAGTTCGTTTTTTGTAGCCTTTTAGTAAAAATGTCCCAATTTTCTTGTTAAATTGGTGCACGCTATCGTTTTCGCAGTCGGACAAGGATGGCAGGTCTTCATTTGTAGTTTCATTGTCTGTATATGCTTTGCCTCGGTAGTGAGCTCGGGATTTTTTATTTTCCTCTATATTTAAAGTAATTCTAATCATTCTGTGGTCACTAGGGTGGTGCAATTTGCTCATTACATTTACGTTTTGAATACTTTTTGTGACATTTGTAGCTATGAAGTCAATTTCGTTTTTCGATTTTCTATCAGGTGATTTCCAGGTCCACCGAAGCTTATTAGATTTTTTGAAAATTGTGTTAGAGATTTTTAAGTTGTATTGAAGACAGAATTGTATGAACGTTTCTCCTCTATCGTTCCTTTTTCCGTAGCCATACCTTCCCATTACTAATTCTTCATTTTCTTTGGGGTATCCTATTTTTGCATTCATGTCTCCCAGAAATATTATATTTTTTGAGCATTTATTCATAGCTTTGTCAAGATCGGCGTAGAAGTTTTCTATTTCGACTGTCGTGGCTCTTTTCGTAGGTGCATATGCTTGGATTATAGAAAATTTCTTTCCGTATATACCTACTTGTAATACAGCAGCTCTCTCGGATATCGCTATAAAATCATGTACTTCTGTATTGTTTTGTTTCTTTACCAGGAATATAACACCTTTCTCTCCCTTTGTTTCCCCATAGTAATAAAGAAGATATCTTCCCCTGTCTTCTATTTTATAACCCAGTCTTCTCGCTTCAGCTATACCGATAATGTCCCAATTGATTTGCGATATCGCATATTCCAATTCAGCTATTCTTGCTTCATTTGCTAATGATCTGAGATTGAATGTAGATAGCAGCAATGTAGATGTGCAGTGTTTTCATTTCTCTGGAGTTTTCTTAATTGCTATTCATCAGAATCAATTGAAGGGTAAGGAGTTTCCCCTTCTTCGGGTTTTTTAGTTGAAATAACATTTTGTTTAGTATAGAAATTTTTCATAGAGCTTTGATTTTTCCCCATTTTATATGTTTGAGTTTTATTCTTTTTTATTGCTTGTTGTTGTGCGGTGTTCTTGTTTGAATCTATTAACTGGTGGGGAGGGGTTATTTCTAACTCTCTCTTTTTCCTAGTTTTTTCTATTTCGGTTTTGTTTGTCTTTTCTTCTTCTGTTTCGCTGCTGTCTTTCATGGATGGTTCTCGAACTATAAGTTTGTCGTTAGGAAGGCTATTTTTCCGGCTTCCTTCTCTTTTTTTAACTGTTCTTGTAACTCTTTTCGCGTTTCTAGGATTTGAGGTGGGAAATCTTCTTTCATATAAATAGTTTTGTTTGCATATATTTCTTGTTTTTCAAAATTGTAATCTTCCTGCCGTACGTTGTAAATGTTACTACGATAGGTCTCACTTTGTCTTTTAAGTATTTTCCCATTCTCCGGACCATCTCTAACTCTTTTCTGTCACATTCCAGCTTAAGCTCGTCTTTAATAGTTTGTAACACGGTTCCTTCCAACTCCTGGTATGATTTTTCACCTTCTTGTACCCCAAAGAATATGACATTCTTATGCCTAATGTGTTTTTCTATGGCACTAATTCTTTTGTCATGTTTGGAGTTAGTTTCCTTAATTTGTTCAAGTTCCCTTTGTAACAAGTTAAAATTTTGGTCTATTTTATCATTTATTTTGCTCGTGATACTGGTCTCTAAATTCAGCAGTGATTCTTCAGTGTCTCTTTTAATATCTAATCTTAGTTCTTTTAAAAGTTTTTCTATTTCCGACATAGTGGCGCCCTCTGTTAACTTTAGGCCGTATTGTATACTTAAGCTCAGTGATGCCCTCTGTGAGTAAGGTGCTGTACTATGTGAGCTTTTGGACGTTTTTGTGTAAGTATGCTTTGGAAGTAGTTTCCCTGAGCGGAGACAGATGTCGCTCTTCTTTGTTACTTCTTGTTGTTTAGATCATCCGTTAGGTGTCGTTGTGCGCCAAGTTTCTAATCGATTTTCGTGTTATGACCTAGGGATGACTTTGACAATTTGATTTTGTAGGTTAGGTTTGCAATTTTTCGGTGCAATTTGAAACGGAAAACTATTTCTTTCTTTTTAATGCACAGAAATGTTCAAATTTTCAATGTTCACACAATTTTTAAAGCACATCGGCTAGTTTTTCTTTAAAATGTCATTGTCATTCACATCACTTCACCTCACTTTGTTTTGCAATTTTGTCCTTTATTTCTGGAATTATTCACTAGATAACAGTTGTAGTCAGGGTCTCCACTATTCTGTACTGTTTTGACATAAGTTTGTCTAATTTTTTTTTTATCAGTAAAATAATACCGTTTACCGTTTATTAGTAAGGGAGCCAAAATATTATTATTCTTTGTTTCAGATGAAGTGCCATATCCGAGCATGTGTATTGTCAAATCAAAAGCAATACTACATATTGCGACATTTTTACTACAAACGACTCCTGCGCATATGGTTGACTTGTGGTTGAAAATGACAGGGAAAAAACCGAAGTAAGCAATTTCATTTGAATTAAAATCAAAAAATATTTATCGACCGCCGGTAGTAGACTAATGATTGTATCGTCAAGGGGACAAAACAGGCAACGACCGTGATTACACACGGCGTATAAACCGCGCCATAGAAAAGACGTGTGCGTCAATAACCTTCTTTAATGATCTATATGTCGCAGCCAACTGGTTAAATTAGCCGTTCAGTTAACTGCCTGGCCTTTAGAAGTAGTGCTCGCCTCGCTTCCTTCCTCGGCTCGAACGCGGTTGATCACAGTTCTAACCTAACCTAACCCACTTGGTCGGGGTGCAATGCCTTAATTACTGCAACCAATTCGGCTCGCGCGTGATTGGTTACAGACTTCCAACCTAAACTGTAATTGAATATCATTCAGGCCGTTAGTTGAACGGCCGCCGTTTAGTTGAAAGGCTAGGCAGTTAACTGAACGGCTAATTTAACCAGTTGGCTGCGACATATACACTACATTGACGACCGTACCTACACACGGCGAATAAACCGTAGTTTTTCACGACAAAAAAAATGTGCGTGTACAAAGGGTATTCAGTAAATATATTTTTTTTTTATTTATACTGTTTTTTACTTATAAAAGCAAATTGTGAATCGTTAATCATAAAAGCTCGAGGTGAGATTTGGTTAATAAAGGAGGACAGAAAAATTCTTAAACGTTACTGCATTACATTTTAATAATTAATCTAATTATTCGTAAAACCTGTGAAAGGTATAACTGGGTGTAAATGTATGCTTAAGGAAACCGAGAATCATTATCTTTCCCGTCATTGAATATTTTTTAATTGGATCATTCCCGGGAACGTTCTGTTTACGGAGATATTAAATGTCAAAGTACTAATTTTTTTTCTGATGAAGTTTTAAATGTTACTTATAACTGTTTTAAGTGTCCTAATAACTGTTCATCATCACCAGGTACGCTAAACTAGTCGCAGCAGTCGTCAAACAGAGGAATGCCATAAATGAGGAATTCACCTCCAAGTCCTGGGTAATGAGGGCAGAGCGAGCGAGGGAGCTGTTCTCCTCACTGTCGCCCGAAGATCAGCAGACGTTCCCCTGTGACCCCACCCAGATTGACTGGCGAGAATATTTTAGGGATTACTGTACAGGTGTGCACAGGCATTTAAAGCCTATAATAAGCTATACGGTTAAATCGAATCCTGATAAAAAAACGGATGTTTAAGTTTAGAAATAAAGTTTTGTTTCGTAATTAGCTTTTATTTTATACATATTATACAGGCTGAATTTGTACAGGGTGGATGATCCATATAGGGTTACCCTGGCGCTTTCATCTCTTATGTTACCTACCCATTCACAATACCTACTACTAGAATTTATTGAGAATTTGCCGCACGGGGAGGTGGGACCCGCTGAGGAACAGCGGGTCGAGACCTGTCAGGGGAGCGGTGAATGCTTATGCGAATCCCGCACCCCCGGCCATAGGTCGAGGTGGAACACCGCGGTGGTTTTAGCCAGTAAGAGTCTGGTATGCCCCTCTGTCAAACCTACAATGGAGGAAGTCCATGAGGATTTCCACCGCGCACAAAAAAAACTTCGAGTCTAACCTAGGTAATAGTAGCAAGTAAATGGCATCTACGAAAACACCCTGTGCCACCTCATGCGCTAGGCCTTGAAAATAGTAACTATCTGTCAGTGAACTATACAAAAACCGAATTGATTCTCTTCAAAAAAAAGAGGAAACTGACGACACTACAACTACCACGTTTCTTTGGTCCTACCCTAAGCCTATCAACTGAAACCAAGTATCAAGCACCTTTTTGGACAAACAGCTGAATTGGGCAAAACACATCCACTACTACATCACTACTAAAGCCAGCATATCCCTGTGGCAGTGGCGCAAGTACATTGTGCACGCACAATGGTCCACTTGAAAGACTAAGTGCGGAAACCAAACCCATAACATAGAACATACTGGTAGATAGTTATTAATATCTGATAGGTTTACTACTCAGCAGGACCCATTGACTATTGTTATAAACAGAAAACAGTATCAGTAATTTAATTACAAAAGTAATTTAAAAAATCCGAACAAGCGACAGCATATAAGATCATATTATTATCTTTATTCAATAATTTCACCTGTCAATCTCAGGCTAATAGAAAGAGACAGAAAACTTTACAAAATTTATTCGTTGAAATTAATCAAAATTAATTTACTTTGAGGAGGCGAAAGCTTTTTAATTAAATTGGAAATGTCGAGATTAAATCAATTTCGTGTTTTTCCCGCAATTTGATCCATCTGTCACGGTTTCAATTATAACTTCCGTATAGTGTTGCGAGCAGTAGAGGCCCATTGGTAACGACCGCGACTGACGCGGCGGTGAAGGGAAACATCGTGAGGAAACCGGCGTGTCCTAGTACATACCAAAACATTTGATGACGTGTGTCATCCGCCAACTCGCACTGGCCCGCGTGGTGGACTATGGCCCACTCTCTCTCATCAAGAGGAAGCCTATGTCCCAGCAGTGGGAACATAATTAGGCTGATTATGCTAACCATAAATAATATGTAACAGTGACGTCACTAAACATACCTAAACAAGTCCCGCTGAGTCTAAGAGCGAGTTAGGTGTAACAGCAGGCAAATCATATTGTCCTCTGTACCTCAGTGAGCGGCTTATCTATGTGTTATAATTGATTTAATTTATAAACACACAAGAGTTAGTATTTTTCTTGGACGTGGTATAAATAATTTTATTGAGCGTGGCGGCTAAGAGATGACCAGTTCCTATTGACGCTGTGCCCGACCTGGGAATCGAACCCGGGACCTCACGACCCCTTTCCCCTGTTGCTCGCAAGAGCTACTGTTCTTGAGACCAACAAGGGAGAGGGGTAAAATTGCAAAACATGTGACATAATTTTTTCTAGATTCCCAGGTCTGGGTAGTGTTATTGAGTTTTTCAGAATTATAATACGAAGCTCGAAGCACGAACTCTTCCTCATCCTTATCACAAGACGTCACACTTTGTTGACCTCCCCGGGGGAGGGGGCTCCCCCTTAATATGTGACGTAATTTATATATGGCCCTATAATATGAAGCAATGGATTACGAATTTCTTTTAAAACGTATTGGTTACAGTCAATTTTCTTTAAAAGGTTATTGAAGTGCTTTATAAGAGGCCAAATTTTAGCAGAAAAGTGTGATATCTACTAAAAATTCACTGAGAGATAACGCGCAGCCTACTATTGCACAAAAGTTCCTTAACATAATAGGTACAGCATATTATGAGAGTGAAGGCAGGCGCCGTAGATATTAGCATTAAAAATACCTCCTCCTTTCCATAACTTCCACTCTACCTTATCCACGAAATTCCAGGTTAACTAAATCCTAGTAAAATGTATTACTTAATGTAGGCAGGGAACCCTGAATTAAATTCAAACCATTAGGGAGGCTACACCCACGTGCCTACATAATATTAACAATATGGATTTATCATTCTGAAGGTTACCTTTGTAAACTAGGTCTTATATAACTGTGGGTAGGTAACTAACTAGTCGGTACAATATTTTTATATCACGAAGTGACTCGTGCTTTACTTGTGGTAACCAAGGGTACAAACACGCTGTGAATGTGTGCGTGAAGACGAGTAGCGTCAGCACATAACACACGCACACAGATTTCGGACTTCGCCCGTATCTCGGAAACTACCGAGAGCCCCTGTACTTTACACACACATGCACAGCGTTTTTTTAAAGCGCGCGTCGCTTTGTGAGATTAAAAAAATCATTTTTAAAAACAAGTTTTTATTAAATTGAATCAAACTCATCAATTTATTATATTACACAATTTATATGATATAAAAACTTGTCGCGAGATTTACTTGTGGCGTTTTAATGGCGAAAAGCGTGGCGCACAGTGCGGCCGACGAGAGCATGCGTGCTTGACACCTGCCAGTTTCATACAAACGAATACGTCGCATGCTTACTGGAACATTGACCCATTAGTAGATAGGTCAGAATTATTTTAGTTTTTTGCTCAGATCTCATCAATAGTTAATAATACGTTCAAAATTCAAGCATTCATGATTAGTTAATCTAATCAAATCAAATCAGTTTTAATTTTATGCGTCAACAAGTAGGACAAGTCCTCATAGCGAGATCTTCTTTTGCGCTTTCCCAAAAATCGTCTGTTTTGAGTTAAGTCAGTATTTCATTAAGCCATAAGGCCATGTGTATTCGATCGCGTACATTCTATAAGGTTTCAAAGAAAGGAAAACATTATTGCCAAAAGCCAGTTAGTCTACGATCAAACTGCATGTCAATGTCATTGGTTGTTACCATTTATTTTGGCAAATGGCCAACCAATCACAACACTCAACATGAGATCAGTTTACCAAATGTATAAACACTAAACACCATTGAAATAACGAGGGGCTTGTGGCTAAGTAATAGCAGCCGCACGGATCGATCGATTAGGTTAAGCTACGCTTGCTGCGGTTGGTCCGCGGATGGGTGACCATCTTTACATACCAAGACCCCTCCGCACCGCGTTCCGGCTATCATTCGTGGATCTTTGACAGTCGTTACGGGTAATCACAAGTCCGAAAGTCTGACAACCAATCTTATCATGGGGTATTGTATTACCCAGAAACTGGGTTGTGGAGGCCAGATAGGCAGTTGCTGCACGTAAAATACTGGTATTCAGCTGCATCCGGTTAGACTAGATGCCGACCGCAACATAGCTGGGAAATGGCTAGGCAGATTGTTTGACCACAAAAATACTTATGTTTACAGTTTTAGAATCGCACCGAACTCCAAAAACTTTCAACGACCGTTTGATGTCTTTGATGATGACTTAGACTCTCACACCATCAAAAAGTACTCTGTGACTTTGACATTCTGATTTATGTTGCCATAAATCATGTTACGCTATTTAGAGCAATGTGTTGGCAGCTTGAAATATCAGATAGAAATATATATTGAAATAGGCGACGATGAAAAAATAATATCATAGAAAAGTAGAGTGATATAAAATGTGATGGACAAAAAATTGGTCTTTTTTTATCAAATTCAGAGTAGCTTGTGACAAGTGATTTGTATTTTTAAGTAAAGTTAACGAGTTTAGACAGTTTTAACACACACATATTATGTACTGTAAGTGCTTTATTTCCAGTAAATAAATACCTATAAGTCAAAACAACAGGGTTCGGGGCGAAGATAAAATTTCGTAAATTGTATATCAGAGAATTCTTTTTCGGTGCGGAGCCAAGTTGATGGACATCACACGGTTAATGTAGTGTAGTGTGTGTAATTAGTGTAGTAAGATAGTTATATGACTAGATCGTGCTTGTATCATAGTTATATTCCTAGTAAGACAGATTTGTACCGCTTTCATAAAACTATATTAATGTATATAGCTATATATCCCTAGGGATATAAATATATCTCATCTTCAACCATCTTACTGCGAAATGATAAAATCCAGAAATAACCTTGATCAGATCATTTGAGGACCATGTAGATTGGTGTCTGAAATGGTATTTTGAGGAAAGAACCATACAAAGTGGATCTGTCCAGTCAGTGCACGCATTTGTCATTAATAGTGTAGCTTAAAAGTTAAAGCTTTCGAAGCTACGGACGGAAAAAGTTAAAGCTTTCGAAGCTACGGACGGAAAAAAGGGACGTGGGTCGCTTGACGAGTAACTTTTTAGACCTTTGTATCCTGCTTATGAGTATGAAGTTTCATTAACATCGGTTCATTCATTTCGAAAAACAAGGGCTTGAAAGTTTTTATGAAATGCCGTACAACGTAAACACTCTTAAAAACGCCTAGTGCCCGTTTATTCTGACGGAGACCGTTTTTCTTATTATTTTGCATAGCTACTCCATTGTCCCACCTCAACCTTTTACCTTAATATTTTTCATGCAAGCATCATAACTCTTCTGGTTCCTCCCACATTCACACGTAAAGCTACTTTCAGTGGTTCGTTGAATTTTTATGTTGCTACCGAATGAATTATTTTGTACGTGGGTTTTGCATTTTTATAAAAGTTAGAAGGGAGCTTCGCAAGTAGAAAATGGTAAATCTATTTTTCTTGTAAAAATGGAAATTTTGCAAAGCACAACTTCTGTTCGCGCTCTTTGTTAAGTTCAAAATTTCAGACACAAAGAAGAAGGATTAAAATTGACAAAATTAGGAAAAGCATGTAAAAAAAAAAAAATATTACCTATTATGACCGGTGAGCTTGGCTGTCATTGTGTAGATAGTCGTATCGGCCAATGGCCTGATGTCCAAAAGCTTGCATCAACATCTCTCGAGGCTCTCGTTCGTCTCGGATCAGGGGCCTGATTCAGAAGGCAGTACTCCTTGATACGGCTTTCATTGTCCGGCCCACCCTAACCACCAGTAGCTTGGACCCTGCTCCCGATACCGGGGACTACTATTTTTTATATTTTTAAATGTTTTTATATTGGGCAAACAAGCAAATGTCCAACTTGACACTACGTCGAGAAACGTTCACGTTCATCGACGTAGTATCGAATTTCAACAGGCAAACATTTGTTACAACAACTGTATGTGTGAATGAAATTAAATAAATAAACATGGCTAACATGACACTACGTCGTGAACCGTTTGTCATTTATTGTGGAACAGCCGTAATGTGGTGTCAGGATAAGTGCTCACTTTCACCGAACGTGATAATATTTAAAAATATAATTTATATGTATTTAATGAAATAAAGGAAATAATAGTAAGTATAATAAGATGGCATACCTCCAAACGCCTTCCTAACAGTCTAACATAACACTTGCTATAAATATTCGTTCAGGGCAGTAATATGTACAAGAATATAGCTGCAATATTTAGAAGTACATTACTTACGGACGTGAGTTAATTTTTTATGGACCGTGATCCTTCTTCTTAGGTATGTAAATTCAGTGAAATTAATTGTTAAGCAAATTGAACGTGTGACGTGTATAAAGTTGTAACGTGTTCTTGTACAGACGCCAGCACATCAAGCTACCCGAAACTGTCAAATTTTCCCAATCAACTTTGAACCTTATGGTTTTGCAATAAAATTTAAAATCTATTAAAGAAATTTGACAGATTGTAGTAAGTTGATGTGCTGGCGTCTGTACCTATTGCGTTTTCGATTAGTGATGTGTATTGTATTTGATTATTGTATTATTAATGACTTTGACATAATTGATGGTGATTTTGACATTAATAATGATGATTTTGACATTATTATTGGTGATTTTGACATTATTGTTGGTTATGTTGCCATTATTAATAATTGTGACAACATTTTTCCATATGTAAGTACTAACACTAGTGTTTAAGATGTGCATGTAATTACTAACAAATTATATTTTATGATCTGGAAAAATAAATGATTATTATTATTATTATTATTAAATTGACAACCAACCTAAATTGTCCGTATATTCGAATCATCTTATTTGACAGTTTAATGAAACGTAGATAGTCGTGCGATCAATCTAATGGCGCGTGTCCGTCATCATAATTATAAACGAGCGAGCGCGATGATTGCGTACTCACGCGTCAATCGCTTTCGATTAGGACACGGCCATATTATACTGAATCCGTAGCTGAAGTATGAAAACATTTAAAAGTAAATCATTTTTATAACAGTTACTGTAGAATTTCTTTTCGACTCTTCTCCATAGGAAACGACCTATTGGAACCGTGCGGTTTCATAAGTACCCATGTAGGTTTATGTGACATTTTTTATTTTTATTTTATAAGTCTTCTAGTGAAAATTCGCCGGCTCGTGTTTCTATTAAATGATATTTAATGCATTTAAAATCCTCTGTGTACCTACTTACAAACTTGCAATATTTTTCTTGACTTTACACGAAATATATACACAACATTTTCACATTTCTAAAGGTTAAGCAAAATTACAACTACCTTTTTACAGTAGCCAGTCAAAAGGTTCACCAAGACCACAGCCTCCTAAAAGCTAAATGATGAGTACCATCGTCTCTCATTTGCATGGTAATCAGTAGGTCTTGTCAGTAGAGGCTCAACGAACAATTTACACTTAAATCATTCCATCAGAAACGCCCTTAGCGTTGTCGAAAACTATTTCGTCATTCTCCCCCTGCAGACGCCCACGTCGAGCTACTGTAATCTGTAATTTTTTTTTAATATATTTTTATTTTTATCGCAAAAGCATAAGCCGCGGTTCTGTAGCGCATCGGGCATGTTTGCGGAAGCAGAGATAGATAGCGTAGGATTCGGGCGAGCACTAAAGGTGACAGTGAATAAGCCAGATTGCCCGTTCCTGGGGCACGACCCGTATGCACAGCTACGGGTCTGGTGCAGCGGGAAGGTCATAGTTATAGGTCTATGAATTAGTGTTTTTATATTTTAGTTTTGTTTTATTTTATTTTTGTTTACTGATAAATGTTATTAACGTAGTTTTATAAGTGTCATTTGTGTTCGATCTAAATAAATAATAATAAGGTTCAAAGTTGATTGGGAAAATTTGATCGTTTCGGGCAGCTTGATGTGCTAGCGTCTGTACATTATGAGGTAATAGTGAGTATAAGTAAAATTGATGTGTCTGTTTGTAATGTCAAAATAACAGCTTTTTATTAAATACACATAAATGAAAGTATATACGGAACTTGTAACAAAAAACCAATTTAAAAAAAATTTGTCTCTGTGTTTCTTTCGGCTAATCTCCGAAACGGCAGGACCAATTTCAACGGGATCACTGTCAGACAGCTGAATATTATAAGGAAAAACGCTTACTTTTATTTTAGGAAAAGAAATAGAATTAGGGTTCCCCGAAAGAGAACCTACACCTTCTATATGCGACACATTATTAATACCCGACATCCACGCGAACGATGTCGCAGGCGCAGCTAGTAACATAATAAAAATTGAATGAGCTAGACTGCTGATTATATTGAAATTAAGATCGAATGATGCATTTGATGGATGGATTGATGCGTTAAAAAAAAAACAAAGTTCTCGCATTGGTTATGGCGAACATTAACATTTAAATTACTTTTGCTAATGTTAGCACAGAAAACTCTAAAAGTAATAATTTGACAGCGAGTTTTTCAATTTACCAAAACAATTTTAATGGAAAGTATGCCCCGTTGCAAAGGTCGGACAAAAATATATTACCTAGCTTCTGCCCGTCACTTCGTTCACGTGGAAGTCGTAAGATACACAATATGCTAATATATTAGCCATATTTTTATAAAACTCTCTCAGCCACCGCGTCGCATCGCATCGCCCACCCGTGATACTACTACTTTTAGGCTGCTTTTCCACCAGAGATGTGCTATGCTACGTTGCTATGGATGCGTTTGATATCCACAAATCATATTCATTGGTCCACATAGCATAGCACTGATGGGAACGGGTTCAACTAAGCTATGTTTTTTTTTATGAACGGATTTGTGCTATGGATTGGAGCTATGGATGCGCGAGTGGTGTAGCTATGTGCAGCAAGTACTCCCCGTGCCTTCCCTACTATCGATGCATCGCATAGCTCGAGCTGCGCATCTTCTTCGCACCGCTACCTCGCGGCGGCGCATCTTCATAGCGCATCTTACTCGCTCTGCTACGCAGCATATCATTAGTGGAAACGGTCGCATAGTTTCGTATCTTAACTTTCACATCCTCGCTGCATAGCACATCGCTGGTGGAAAAGCAGCCTTACCTACAATTTTTTCGCTTAGCGCGGCCGTACACAGACTGCTTCAAGCAGTTGAGACCGACTGCTTGAAGCCGCGACCGCGCGGTGAACTATGAAGCGGTCGCGACTGCTCGAGCCGTCGTGTGGACGGCAGCGAATGAATGATTACGCGGTCGCGGCTTCAAGCAGTCGGTCTCAACTGCTTGAAGCAGTCCGTGTACGGCCGCCCTAAGCATTCTTTCTGACTTTTTTTCTCGGATCCTAAGGGCTCGTGGTATGGTATATCAAGTGAAAACTGGTGGTATCAGAGATTGGCATAACATAATCATCCTATAATGGCACAGGCATCCTCTCTGTGAGAGGGAGTGGGCCGTAATTCGCACAAGTCTTCAAATTTTTTGTTCTAGGACATGCCGGTTTCCTCACGATGTTTTTCTTCACCGTGTTTAGAACAGTCGTGATGAAATAATTTACTCAAAGTACAGCAGCTGTCTGGGTTCGAACCTATGACATACAACTCGTAATTCGCAGCTTTTCCCACTGGGCCACCGCTGCTCTCAAAGATGACCGCATTCAAACAAACTCTTCAGTTTTACTATAAATATAAGTAGCTAAAATTCAAACGCTGGCCTGAAATACTGAATCATTATAAATCAGACTGAGATAGCAGTATTAGCAATAGTGCTTTTACATTTATCTCTTTAAACGTCTTATACAATTGTTTGAACAAGCACGAACGATTCAAGTTATTAAGCTGACGTCTGCATATGAAATGTGATTTTTCATCAAAATGCAAACGTTTCTACAGGAATGCTTTTGGAGAAATTACTTACTTATGTTCCCGTTACGCTATGTAGCTTTTTAGATAAGTTTTGCGTAATGTTCTTCCGTGTCTTTTGCTTTTTAGGCGTTTATGGCTAAGTATCTAATTACAGCAAGGGTCAATCGGCTAGATTTGCCGCGCTTTTCGAGGCACTGAGGGGTCTTGCTATTTCAAGATGGTCCAAGCGGATCCCTCCACCACTGCTTGTCTCTGCATCACCCAAAGGTTGACTGGTAAAAAATGCCTCTCCTGTACATTTATGTGCTTGAAGTATTAAATAAATAAATAATTTAAAAAATTTAGGCTCGATTTTATTTGTAGACTATAATATTGGATTCGTAATTTCTTTTAAATATATTAGATTCTTCGAAATGACGAAGAAAAATTCAATTTAAAAGAATTTTCTTCTCCATTGAACCATTTATTGAAAAAGGGTAGATTTACATTTGATTGAGTTGTCTGACTTATTTAGCCAAAAGCTGTTGCTTCACAACAGTTTAAAAGAATAAGTGAATTTATTTTATTTTTTCACGCGGATAAAGTCGCGGGCAGAAACTAGTTCTACTTAAGAAAAAAAAAGCAAAACAATTTGTTTTCTTACGAGATTTTCTCTACACGTCGTTGCTATGAGCCTACGTTTTCTCAATTTGATTCAGCCCATACCTAAGCGATGAGTTTAGTCTAGCGCCGCATGCCCTGTCACCTGCACACGTGAGGACCTAATTGCTTTCATCAACTGCATTTGTGTTGCTAGATTTCGGGACCGGAGCAGGTACCCCGATAGAGTGAAAGTTACATACATAATCAGCCTATAAAGTTCCCATTGCTAGTACACAGGCCTCCTCAGTGTGAGAGCTAGTGGGCCGTAATCCACCAGGTCCAGTGCGGGTTGGTGGATATCACATGTCTTCGAATTTTTGGTTCTAGAACGTGCCACTTTCCTCACGGTTTTTTTTTCCTTCACCGTTTTGAGAGCAGTGGTGATTACATTATTTACACAAAGTAAAGCGCCTGGTTTCGAACCTAACTCCTACAACTCTCTACGGGGCCACCACTTCTCTCTAAAACTACATACATACGCAAAATTATACGTGCACTACTACGATTTGAATATGCACGAACAATTTAAGTTGCTATTCAATCTGCTTAACAATTAATTTCCCTGACTGTACATAAGTATGCACGGTACACTCTGCGAAGAAGTACAAACTTACCTGAGTAACGTTGTGTTAGTGATCGGCTATTATTTCTAAATAAATCAATGGGTTATGGGCCCAGAATATATAGTTTTTGCGAACATGCACTGATTTTATGGATTCATTCGGTCTGATCCCCTGAGCCCCCTCCCCCCTCCACCCCCCAAAACCATGATACCAAACCTTATTATTCGCCGGCGCGCAAAGAAACACAAAACAAGAAAAGGTCATCATAACGACTACTTCTCAAAATTCCATTGAAAACCTATCCATCGGCTATTAATTCTAAATAACGCAACAACTAATATTATTTACTTTTAACAAAACGTATCAGTTTCCCAACAAATGCTACAACACAAGAAATTAACTCCACGACCCGTTTATTTGTTCCCGAAACTCATTTAAATATTTATGCCAAAAATAAAACTTTTACAAAATTCAACTTGCAAAGGAAGCTACATCTACTCAGTTCATTAAAAAAATCATTAAAATTTAAATAAGAAACAACAGCAGTATCTGATTTCTACATGAATTGTTAACAAGTTCAGAAGTTAAATTACGTAGCTTTTGCTTTGCGAAAGATTGGCTTTAACATTTCAATGTTACACGTTTATTGTATTTATAGACTAGCTTCAGCCCGCGACTTCGTCCGCGTGAAATGTCACCCTCCCCCATTCACCCTCTTAGGGGTGGAATTTGGAAAACCCTTTGTTAGTGTATACCTGGTACCTACTCTTCACAAAGAACACATCCTCCAAATTTCATGTCTCTAGGACCAACGGTTTAGGCTGTGCGTTGATTTATCAGTTAGTCAGGACATTGAATTTCATATAATTATATAGAATAACTTCTGCCCGCGTTAACATAAAATATACCCTACGGCACTCACAAATAATGTGGCTTTCTATTGGTAAAATAATTGTCAAAATCGGTTCAGCAGATCTAGAGATTACCCCCTACAACCTCACAAACTTTACCTCTTTATAATATTATAGATATAGATAGATAGATAACTATAAAGCAGGTAGAAGAAGAAGAAGAAGAAGACGTACTTCAGAAGAAGTAATTCAGAAACGTGCCCATAAGGCTGGCGGCGTTGCCACGTTGAATGGCAATACTAATTCTTTGGCCAAAGAACGATCCATATCACGTAAAGTGTCGACCAGCCGGGAAAGGAGATGCGCACTCCTGGCCCCATGGCTCGAGCTTTTCGACCCCAAACAGCTCAAAGTTGTAGTTGCCTATAAGGTTGCATTTATATTTGGGCCGCTTGAGGGTCTCAGTGGCAATCAATGTCTTATCGGCAATCAATGTCTCAATTTTTAACATTTATGTTCAACATTGGTTTTTGTACTCAAAAGATTATTTTACAAATCTATGATCGTACATGTTAGTAGAAATCTTGTAATACGGTTTCATTTTAAAAACAAATAATTTTATTTACTGCGAAACCTCTAAACCAGATGCTCTTATGTGAAATTAAAACCAATAAACTTGTTTCATAAGATGGCTGTAGGTAGGTGTTCCCTGAGGTCTACCTCCACATGTTATAGCAGAATTATTTTAATCTTACTTCAGTGTGGGGAAGGCTCTGTAAAATTCCTAAAGGAAATTCATTAAAAAAAAAACAGGACAAAAAAAATATGTTCACGTTATAATAAAACATCCATACTTTATTACATTGGCACTTCTGAAGCTTTAAAATTTCCAAACTCTTTACAGTTTGCAAATTTTGAAGTTTCAGAATAAGAAAAGGTTGATTCTGAATGCATGTTTTTTTATTAAGAATTTCTAACATTTATAACCCTTAGGGTACCCACAAAGGCCAATTCCCGTATTTAAAAACGTTCAAAATCTAGTTGCAATCCCATGTCAGCGCCAATCAATGTCAAATACTTGTCAAAAATGTACCTACATTTTTGACAAATATTTGAGGTATTTTTGACAGATTGAGTTCGAGGTAAAATGCGAAAATTCTTAAAGCCCCGTCTGATGTGTAACAAACAGGGGGCCTAAAAAGGCCACTTTGGCAGAATCATAAAACAATTCATATCACGCAATTTCGTCTGTATGACAGTTTTGTATGGAGATTCGTAAAATGCTATAGGTACACCTCTGTATAACCCTTCAGGGATATGAAGGTGTGAAACTGTCAAACAGATGAATTGCGTGATAAAAATTGTTTTATGATTCTGCCAAAGTGGCTTTTTTAGGCCCCCTGGTAATTATTTACAATGGCTTTTAAGCATTGCAGAACTCACCGAACTTTAACACAAAGACGTGATTCCGCGTCACCCCTAAAGTTACCTTTAATAACACTTTGGAAGAAACGGCGTAACTTATTCCCATATTCCCCATTGTGACCATACGGTTTATTTATTTGTTAGACACTTGAAATACCGGGTATCGTTCACCTCAGTCGATTCGTAGACCTCGTAGCGGACGATCGCTACGCCGGCCTACGCGCTACGGGCTACGCGAAAACTTTAGAGTCTTTGTGGAATTTTCAAAGATTTCAATTTATGAGTATTATTATGTGTATGTGTATCAATATATAAATAATTTTAATGAGGTTATGTAAATTTTTTTTATTAAAACAATATGTAGCAGTTACTTTTAGGTTTGGTTTTAAGTGATTCTGTTTCACTGAATAACTTCTAATATGTTTATCATAAAAACTGAATACTTTTGAGTAGTTATTTGGAATAAAATGTGAATTTAAAGTGATTATAAAATGACTGAAACTGTGTCATCTGCTTTTACTGTAGGAGGAATGGTAAGTAATTTATATTAATTCGTCGCGAAAGTATGACTGAAAAATAATTCGTGTCGAATTTTACACGAAATCGTTTTGAACGTTTTTTTATTTTTATTTTAAGGACCAGCGTTTTTTTAATGATTTATATTCTACAAATACCTTTGAAGATTTTGATTTTATTTATCTTTTTATCGTTAAGATTATTATCTTGTGCTTTCGTTTTAACAATGTTAGTGAGTTTATTCAGCCACCGTAAAATTAAAAAGCTTAAGTTCCCTTCAATCTCCTTTATCTTTAAACTGTGAGAGTATTATAAAACTGGGTCATCATTTAATTACAAATCTAATCTAAATTATAAGCACGAATATTTTACCAAATCCATTCCAGCCAGTTTGTTACTTAGTTGAAACGTCTCTAATATAAGAAAACTTACAAATTAAGTGTTTTTTTTAAATATTAATATTGACTTCTTTAACAATATAATATTTACATAATATAAAAGCTAATAGACTTAGGGTTGATTTTTCAATTGATAGATAATTTTTATTCGTAGGATAAAATTAACGTCTGGCAGATTTTATATGGAAGAACTGTCAAAAATTCAAAATTAATCCTCGAATAAAATTATCAGATGATTGAAAAATCAGCTCTTAAAATAATAATTTGCACATGCATATATATAAAACTAAACATGGGTAAAGACTCATAGGGCATAAAAAAATTCATCCGCATCGCTGCGCTGTCAGCGGGAATAGTGACACAATTACACTTTTGACACTGCTTGATAATGTCAAATTATATGTCATGCAAACCTAACCTAAAGTAAGTCATTATAGCCCTTGGGTAATAATATTGTACAAAATTTCATTACAACTTGCTGGTCTATAATGTGACTTGATTTTAGAATCTCAAGTAAAAATTCTTAAGAAAACTTTTACCGCAAAAAAAACTTATTCCAAAATATTATGTATTTATATTATCACGCAGGTGTGAAAAGATAGTAGAGTATTCTCTTCATATATAAAGGTATTTTCGTCTTGCACGAGCTTAAATCCCTTGCTGCACTAAGGATACCAGTCATTAGAATAGGGATTTTAAAGACCAATGATTCTAATGTCGAATCCATCGAGTGACAAGGGATTCGACAGTCGGGCGTCTGTGACATAAGTCACTGCTTTACAATAATAATAATAATTTTATTTCAGATTAGAATCCATGTTGTTATTAAAAGTCTTAACCTAAGTTAGTAAAAACACAAAATTGAAACGATTGACATATGTGTGCTGCCGTATCCAGTGAGCCAGCATGGGGCTGTCCCACCTATCAGAAATACACTCAGGATGCTATGCATTTGGAATTTTTGAATAATCTATTATTAAACGCTTTCAATGATTCGATCAACTCAGTCCATCGCAGTCCACTGCTGGACATAGGCCTCCCCCAGGCTTCGCCACAACACCCTGTCCTCCGCCTTCCACATCCAGTCTGTCACAGCGACCTTCGTCGTCGGTTCATCTAGCTGAAGGGCATCCCACACTACGCTTGCTGATACGCAGTCTCCACTCCAGGGCTCGTCTGCTCCACTGGCCATCGGTCTTTCGACAAACATGGCCAGACCACCGCGCCAATTCAGTTTGCTTATTCTGCAAGCTATGTAAAACAGAAGCTTTAAGAATGTTCGTAGGTTAACAACAACGACCAGTCAGTTATTGAAATCGATCTCTGGTCATCAATTAAACCAGTCTATCTTTAGTACATGATGACGACTACTTAAAGTTTTAACCTTTAAAATCTCAATATAGCTCTAAACAATTCTCATAAATATACGTCATTAATATACGTCACACTTGTGTGGTTGTACAGGGATAGGCAGATAGTGAGGTAGTTATTGTAAGGGGAATGTAAACGGTTCACCCAAATTGATTCAGTTTGATTGAAAGGTGGAGAAATTGAAGATGGTGGAGGATACATAGCATAATCAGTCTATAATTTTCCCACTGCTGGGACACAGGCCTCCTCTCTTAGATAGGGAGTAGGCTGTCATCTAGCACGCGGGTTTCGGGTTGGTAGATGTCAGATGTCTTCGAAGTTTTAGTTCTAGAACTTTCTCTTCTCTCTTCTCTCTCTCTTCAACTCACGAGGTTTTCCTTTACCGTTTTGAGAGCAGTGGTGATGAAATTATTTACACAAATTAAAGCGCCTGCCTGGGTTCGAACCGAGTCTTTTGAGTGCAACGTAAACATGCAACGGAACATGTTAACTGTTACACCGTACCACTTACGTGTTGCAAACAGCTTGATACTTACATTAACATTTATTTACTTCCAAAATACTATCATTCCAAAATATCATAGAGTTGGTTTATTTCTTTATGGGCTGATTTTTTCATCACCAGGTATTAGTATTCGAGGAATAAAATTGACGTTTGACAGTTTTTGTATGAAATAACTGTCAAATATTCAAAAATATTCCTGGAATAAAAATATTAGACTATTGAAAAATCAACCTTAGGTATGTTTTTCTTTTTGTATATTGGCACCTCGTTTTTTTAACTTCGACTCCGTCTGCTCAACAACGTAAATAACACAATTAATGTTTTTGAACTGTCAAAATTAAAGCCATTGCTACAGATAGTATGTTACGGAATTACCCCGCAGTTTTAGGCTAAGCAACATACTAACATCAGTCCCGTGTTCTTGTGTAACCCTCAACGATATAAGAGATTTAGAACGTGTACAGTCAACAAAAGAGATAAGTATGCAGGATCGGCGGATATAGTTGAAGTTTAGTAAGAAATCGATGGATGTTCTCAAATAAAATTCAATATTATTAATAGAAAACAAACAGCTCATTAAATCAAATTAAACTTCAGTAGACAATATCTATCGGTTTCTTAGTAAACTTCAACTATATCCGACGATCCTACAAATTTATCTCTTTTGTTGACTGCACATATGAAATTACCCGTATGGAAGATGTTCTATTTTTGGTACGGACAACAAACGAGGGAAATAAGCACGTGTGTTCATTCGAGCAGTGGTGACCCATTGATAACGGCCGGGACTTACGAGTTTTAGGTCGTAGGTTCGAACCCAGACAGACAGTCGCTTTACTTTGTATAAATTATTTCATCACCATTGCTCTCAAAACGGTGCAAAACAAAAACGGAGCAAAACTCTGATAATTTTTACTCAATACATATTTTATGTATCCAGAACTTCTACCCATTTTCCCCGAAGAACTACTAACCACGTACTAATTATTCAGTTGAATGGGAGAGGCGGATAAACCAATTATTGTATCGAAGCCTTAAAATTGCTTTACGTGTAGTAAATTGAGTCTCGCGTATAGCCTGGTGTAGAGACTTAAGACGATTATCTAGATCGATGACCCGGTGTAATGGTGAATTAAATGGTTATTACGTCATAGATGGATAGAAAAGCAGTGGTGGCCCAGTGGTAACGGCCGCGACTTAAGAGTTATAGGTCGGGGGTTCGCACCCAAACAGGCACTTTACTTTGTGTAAATTATTTCATCACCACTGCTCTCAAAACGGTGAAGGAAAAAAATCGCGAGGAAACCGGCATGTCCTAAAACCAAAAATACGAAGACATGTGACATCCACCAACCCGCATTGGGCCCGCGTGGTGGATTAGAGCCCACTCCCTCTCACAGAGAGTGGACCTGTGTTCCAGCAGTGGAAACATTATATGCTGATTATGCCATGATAAGATATAGTTATTTGTGGGTATCAAGAGCTAGGGGATGCTAAATGTAAAGTATTCCCGTTTGAGCACCTATTTTTTGAGCACCTATGCATTGAGCATCAAAGCACCAATCAATATTTTACTGTGGTAATCAAAGGAGAACAATAAAAAATATTCAACTTTATTTCCTTTTGAGCACCTACGGTGCGGTAGCTTCTAGTGATGTGTATAATAAAACATATGGCTTTCTTCGATGCACGAAAGAACCGTACTAACCGCAAGCATTCGCTTCATTTTTTTTTTTTGCAAATATTCGTAGCATCTTTTGTTAGTCCATGTTCGCACGGAAGTAAAAATATTGCGATGGGATTTTATTCGCACTGGATATTTAACTCTTGGTGTTGAGCCGAGCATTGAGAATCCTACAGAGCGCATCCCAGTGCGTCAAAAAAACATACTGTTCTACTTTCAACTCTCGGCGTGAAGCAGTGCGTTGAAAACTCAGTGCGCGAGAAAAAATCACCGCGGGAAAAAATCGTCGCAGGAAAAAATCACCGCTCGATGAATCGCGGCGGGAAAAAATCACCCATGCATACCTGAAGACCAATTCTCGTAATTGAAAACCTTCAAAATCTAGTCGCAATCTCAGTGACAACCAATGACAACCGCTTGTCAAAAATGTCGGGAAATTACGAGGTATTTTTGACAGATTGAGACTGAGATAAGACGGTAATAATTACGAGAACTGCTTCTCAAGCTTACGCAATGAACATTCATTTGCAGTATGGTGGCTACGTAAATCCAAACCCGAAAAATAAATTCTAATTTCTGTGCTCGCGAATGAATGTTGTGAATGGTTGTAAAATAAATTCGTGCAAAAATAGCCTCCGTTCGTTAAGGCCTTTTTCCTGTCATGCGTATTTATTGTGTCCGCCTGCGTGTCTGGAGGTTTAATACTTAAATTGGTAGTTTCAACCGAAGTTACGGGTGACTCGGATACGTCTTTCCGACTTTATCGCGGAACTATTGACAAATAAAATAATGTAGAAATAAGCTTTGTGACTGGAGGACTTTTTTTTTGCCAAAAATAACTGTTTAGGTACAGACGCCAGCTCATCAAGCGACTACAATCTGACAATTTTCTTTAATAGATTTTGAACATTATCGCTAAAGGATAAGGTTCAAAGTTGATTAAGAAAATTTTACAGTTTCGTGTAGCTTGACGTGCCGTCTGTACATACACTGATTGTCACCGATTTGTTTGTCATATTTACTACAAATAATAATTGTTTACTTATTTAATCTGTATTTTGACGACTAGCGACCCGCCAAAGCTGTTCACGGTAACGTCTTGACAAAACATCAAGTTTTCTTTATTAATATGAATAAACACACACAAACCTTCCGGATTTTTTGATGAATGAATGATGATAAAAACTGCCTCAAACTCCGTTGCGTAGAATAAAAAAACAACGCACACAAAAAGCGACTTTATTTAATAATATGAATTATGAATAGATTTTAAGTTAATTATTATTATATTATATATATTATATTATTAAGTAGAACGTAAAACGATACCATAATATAATTTATTTATTTATTTCTTTAATTAGAACGGCTTAAAACGAATTACGGAAATTAAAGACATAGTTTGTATATAACACATAAAAGATAAAATATAAAATCATCAAGTAAAAAGTTAACTTTAACAACACTTTCATAAATCCCTCTCACAGTACTTAAGCCTGATGAAGAAAGAAAGATATCCAGGAGTTTCGAATAGGCCCAATCAATCATAAAAGCTCTCGATCAATCAAAAAGCGTATTTCAGAACACTGCAAAATATAACCTTCTCTCAAGATAAAGTTATGTTTTAAGTACACAGAAATGGTATTTTCGGGATGAATAAATATTACACTAAATGCCGATTTTACAATCGTCAGATAATTTTAACTGAAGAATTAGGTAGTAGTTATGGAACATAACACATAATCAGCCTATAATGTTCCCACTGCTGGGACACAGGCCTTCTCTCTGTGAGAGGGAGTGGGCCGTAATCCACCAGCGAGACCAGTGCGGAGTGGTAATTATGGTAGTTTTACTAGTACATATTCTCTATATAAAATCTGTCAAACCACAATTTTTATTTCTCAAACTAGCTGTGCTCGCGGCTTTGTTCTTTACTAATTCTTTTTCTAAAATAAAAGTACTCCTTATCTGCCAGTGAAAGTCCCGTCAAAAACGGTCAAGCCGTTTCGGAGATTAGCAAGAACAAACAGACAGACACTTAAATTTTATGTAATTGTATAGATATAGATTTGTATAGATTATTCAAACACAGGTGTCGGAACGTTACTGTCTATTATTTAGCTTATTTGTTCTACCATGCATTCACAGTATTCGCCGAAGGCAGAACTTATCTAATGAACAACGTGTCAACTAATTAGTGAGCCGGGAACCGATTACTATCCAATTGGTGAAATGCGTCTTGGAATATTAGCTAGCACACTGCGCATAACGTTGTTATCGTTTAATAAGTAGATCACACAGACAAACCACAAATTACTGTTGTTCAGTTCAAGAAACGTGAGAGAGTTTTTCTTCTAGATTTTGGTGTGTTAATTACGGAATAAATTCCATCGTGTCACAATGTTGAGAAAATAATTTCAAAATTTCATCCTGTAGAACTGGCAGCATAGGACCATAGGCGCTACCTTAGTATTTACTCCGTGGGCACTACACACTACACACACACACACACACACACACACACACACACAAACACACACTACTCCATACTAGTTAAGACGTGATCAAAAACTTGCCTACTAAATTACGTCACTTTACGTCACGTCAGGGCTGATTAATTTGACATGACTAAACTAAAATTTATCTTCTGTCCTTTTCTTAATGAAATAAAAAGAAAAAGATGCATTGAACTTAAATTTAGTTTAGTTTGCGAACAACAGAATTGGTACCAATATGTAGGTGTAGGTAGGTACTATACGTACATCTCAGCTTAACCCTTCGGGTATGCAAGCGTGATATTATATTAAAAGTTTAGGCCTTTTATGACGCTATATCTACTACCTACGTTGCTTGCTTAATAGATGTCCGAACCAGTACTCTAACAAACACTGGACCAGTTAATTACATTTTCTCTTCATATTAGATTCAAGCTCTTAAATACAATACACGTTACTTGAAATGACACGCTTACTTACAGTCTATCTGTCACTCGCAGTGTGCCATTATAAAATATAATTTATTACTCATTAACACAAATAGGTATGCACATAAATTACAATACATTTTAATCACAATCTTTATGGCTTGAGTTGCTGTGAATTTAAAATGTTATATTTTTTTGTTCGAGTGACCGAGTTTTAAAGTGTCAGTGAAACTTTAAATTTCAGTAGGGATATAGCGAAAGTAAGTTTGTTTGTTACCTTTTCACGCCTAAACCACTAAACCGATCATCCTGAAATTTTGCATATACGTTGTCAGGTGTACAGAAACGGACATAGGGTACCATTCATCCCGAAAAAAAGTGCTGTTCCCGAGGAAAACAATAATATTGTTAGTATGATAATAAAGTGTCTTTCGAATCATGATTAAATTATATTAGAAACTTTAGAGTTTAGAGTTTTAATTTTTTATTTAAGCCCAATACATTTTGTGAGTCTAGAGTGTCGATAGACCAATTTATAAATTTTTTCAGATTACAACCCGAATTTAATGTCAAGTCGCGAATTGAAGCCTCGGGTAAAAGCTAGTAACAAAATAAAGATTTTGGTTATTGCTGAATAAAATAAGCTGTGTTTGTTAATTTAATTATCCCTACAATATTTAAACCTGTATCAATAAGTCTGATCTATAGTTTATCCAGTTTATCTACAGTTTCTCTCTGAAATCTTCGGAGATATAATGGGCAGATGATCTTGCCCTTATCCCAAAATATTTGGGAATGGCGCAATATGTCTTCATCTCCATTACTCGTCATCTCAAATAGCCATAATTATCAACTTTCACAGCAAAGTCCATCCATCGCTTCTTTGGTCTTCCCCTACTGAAGCCAACCATATTCTATTGTCCATCAACACGCAACATTATTGCGTAACACACTATCATCTC
Organism: Gortyna flavago; assembly: GCA_963669345.1. Lineage (NCBI taxonomy): Eukaryota > Metazoa > Arthropoda > Insecta > Lepidoptera > Noctuidae > Gortyna > Gortyna flavago. The sequence continues at coordinate 18,485,063 of OY770129.1, forward strand.
AATCTGAATCATTTTGAAGGATATAGCTAATCCATTGCTTCATATGTTCGAAAAATCGTCTGCTCAACAACGTAAATAATTTAATGAATGTTGTTAAACTGTCAAAATGAACACAGCTATCCCGATGTTCTAAATCATTTACGTCCGGACAATTTCGTCGTATACATAACGTCTCATGGAATAATTGACGTCCATTTACAAGAGGTAATAGAAGCGGGGACAGGCTGTGTCGGAACTCAGTTAGCGCCATCTATTGGCTTATTGGGTTAACTATATTGCTATCGGACCGTAAATTAGTTATGATAAATTGGTATAGTTTCTAAAGTATTGAAAGCGTTGCTTCCACACTGTCTAAACACACTATGCGAAAGTTACGCGACCGAAGTTCGACATGATTACGCCTACAATGCAATAGCATTTTCAGTTTGACCCTGAAAATTTTCACTTTAGAAAGAAAGAAAAGTTGTTTGTTCTGCACAAGTAAGACGCACTTTATAAAATACTAGCTGCACGCTGCAGTTTCACCCGCATAAGTCTCATATCCGTGGGAATATTTGAATAAAAAGTATTACATGTCTCAATCCATATAACGCATACGTAATTTCGGCATAATGTGTCGTCAGTAAATTCAAATAGCATTGCAATCATCATAGAACTATTATTACTAGCGTAGCAGTCATCAGTAATCATGCCGAACTTCGGTCGCGTACCATCGGCATAGTGTATTTTTTTATTCCGGTCCAGCCTGTCCCTTGCTGCTCTCTCCCAGCGACGCCTTAACACACACAAGGGCGCCCTTAGCGTGTAGTCGCTTAGTTTTTTAAGTTTTTAAGCCCTAGCTGGAGGCCTTAATTTATTGAGGCATCTACAGGTAAGCACGGATAAGCAGACGACAACCTCATAGGTTGAACTGCGAGATTCCACTCCCAAAAAAACATGCTTCCACATTCCAAATCAGCAAGCAACGTTCCGAAGTATTTCTTGTTGCGGTATCTGCTTCGTTATATTTTTCCTCGCTTCTATTTTGCATTTTAGGTATCTATATATAAACTAAATTGGTTAAACAGAAGTGCAAAATAAATTAAATACAGCTGCAGCTCCTTGAAGTACGATTGTTCACGAAACTGACGTTTTTTGGCACACTTGTTACATTTGTACGTCAAATGTATTTTTTTTATTAATCAGCTGATGTAGAGTTCGCCATTTTTTCCTTGTAGTACTGTTATGGTAGGGTTCTAGCTTTTATAACTTTGTAGAAGGTTTATAGAACGCTTTAGTGCTAAAATGCGTTTATGAATAACAATTTTTGACAACCAGACTTTAGCAAGCTTCGATAACTTTTTATGAATAAGACCGTCAGGTACCTAATTTATTCTGTGTCTGAAGTGTCAGGACCGGTTGACCCCTACGGTACCATTTGAACTTCAGACGCAGACCGTACTTTGTATATTCGTCATCAATATCAAAGTGTCACTAAATTTCTTTAACCTTTTAACCGCATACGTCGGATTAATCCAGCAAATATTTTCGGGTCCATTTCGCCAGGGTCGTATATTTACGACAAAAAACCACAACTCGTTTAATCTGCTTTTTTTATTATTTAAGTAATTACGCTGTTTTCTAACAGGTATTTTTTTCGTTTATTTTTTTTCTTCGGGGCTGGGGGCACGACAACTGATATGAAGTCGGGCGGTTAAAAGGTTTCATTTTTTTATTTTATTATATGTTGGCACCTTGTTTCTATATATTCATGTAATTTGTTATCATTTAATTGTGCTTTTGTGTGTTGTGCTGTGTCTAGTATGTACACTGAATAAATAGTTTATCTACTTAGATAGTTGTAGGTATACATTTTTGTTTGACAGGCAATTTTGTCTGACGTTAACACTTGTATTGAAAAAAGATTTTTAGTAGCTTTTTGACATCATTGACAATGAGATTTGCTGTTTATTCGACAGGCTTGATTAAAAATGTAAAAATAACTAAAAGATAAAGATATTATAATTTGCAAATATGGGTACTTACAGTACATGGTGATATAGGGAAATAGGATCAGTCATATTTTACCAGTACCTAGGCCTCCAATATTTACAAAAATAAAAACGAATCCACTAAACGATAACTAAATACTAAACTTTAACAAACAGTACAAGAAACAATACAAACCAAACATAATTCTTATTTTAAACATTATAAAGAGTTTAAGATTTTTTTTTTATCAAATAAGAATGTAATTATGAAATAAAATGGCAACGTAGAAGATTAAATGGCTAATCACGTACACCTAATCTAATAACACACTAATTGTTCAATAATTCACGAGTGCTAACGTTCACGGTGACTGCAAACGTCGATCAAATATCACCCAACAATTTACCTTACAAAGTGTAAATTCTAACCAAAAGAAGCTTGAACAAGGTCATTTTAAACCTAATTGTGAACCTAAAACAACACGGGAGCCATGTCAGTAATTTTGGGCAGATTTTATGTTGGATACCTACCTCATCATATGCCTAGCTTTTCCCCAACTATGTTGGGGTCGGCTTCCAGTTTAACCGGATGCAGCTGAGTACCCGTATTTTACATGGAGCGACTGCCTCACTCCTTGGTAAGACTGGTTGTCAGACTTTCTGGCTTCTGACTACCCGTAACGATTGTCAAAGATCTAGGAATGACAGCCGGGAAAAACAATCAGCTGTTCCCTACATTTTGACGAGTTATGCGAACATACGACTGATTTTTTTTCACGATTTCAGGTTTGGTCCCATAGTAAAAGTTGTTCACAATGATGAGTACAATGACCCCTTAAGAGGATAACGGTATAATAATAAACATAAAACAGGAGCAAAGAAGAATTCTGTGCGTGCTGTCTAGTCTGCTAGCCCCTCCATCTAAGCGTAACTATTTATTTATGTATACTCTATTGTATATTAGAATATACATAACAAAGAAATACATTTGACACTGTCTGTTAATTATGTGCATATATGGCAGCAGACTGGCCATGTTTGTCGAAGGACCGATGGCCGGTGGAGCAGACGAGTCCTGGAGTGGAGACCGCGTATTGGCAAGCGTAGTGTGGGACGCCCCCCAGCTAGATGGACGGACGACCTAAAGAAGGTGGCTGGAGTTGACTGGATGCGGAAGGCGGAGGACAGGGTGCTGTGGCGCAGTTTGGGGGAGGCCTATGTCCAGCAGTGGACTGCTATAGGCTGAGTTGATTGAAACATACAATGGGCCGCCTTATCGCTGTTTGCGATTTCTTTCACGGAACCTTGGAATGGACAGTGATTGCGTACTAAGAGTGAGTTTTTCCCATCTTAATTTGAAATCTTGCAAACAAAGGTGAAATGCGAATAACCAGGTTTGCTGAATAAAAAATAATAATATAATTGATTTATTTATCTTTTAATGTTCTCTTCTGTTAGGTTTAAAGTTACTTCCCCCTTGGTGACTTATTTTTAGAATTATCTGTGATTGCAAAGTTTTGGATTACATACCTAATTGATAAAAAATTGATTATGCGTGTTATGTATTCAGTGGCAAAAAAAGGTTCATGGCTAAGTAATAACAGCCGCACGGGTCGATCGATCAGGTTAAGCTACACTTGCTAAGGTAGGTCCGTAAATGGGTGACCATCTTTACATACCGAGACCCCTTCGTGCTTCAGAAAGCACGTCAAGCCGTTGGTCCTGACTGTTATTCGTAGATCTTTGACAGTCGTTATGGGTAATCAGTAGCCCGAAAGTCTGACAACCAGTCTTACCAAGGGGTATTGTATCAGGGCACGCCGCGATAGCGGCGGTAAGGCCCCTCTTTGAGGAGTGGCTAGAGAGGCGTCACGGCGCCCTCACCTACCGCCTGACGCAGGTCCTCACCGGACACGGATGTTTCGGGAGGTTCCTGCACATCATCAGGCGGGAGGAAACGCCCGGGTGTCACCACTGCGAGGATCGCCCAGAGGACACGGTGGTGCACACGGTGGAGGTCTGTCCCGCTTGGGCAGAGCACCGCCGTGTCCTCGTAGAGGCGATCGGCAGCGGCGGCGACCTCTCGCGCCCGGCCCTGGTCCAAGCCATGGTCCGGGGCGAGAGGGAGTGGGAGGCAGTCACCTCCTTCTGCGAAGCAGTCATGCTAGCGAAGGAGGTGGCGGGATGGGCGAGGGAGAGAGCGGAGAGAGCCGCCCGTCCCAGCCGCCGCGGTAGACGCTCCGGGCGTCAGGAGCCGCGTGACGACTCCCGGCCACCGTAGGCGCGGGCCTGCGGACGGCGAGTAATGGGTAGCTCGCCGTCCGATCAGGACCAGGCCCGTGCCGGACGGCGCGTATGTGTTCCACGCGCGCCTCAAAGAGATGTCAGCAGACATGGAGGGGCCCGTTAGGGCCGAAGCCTGCTGGGGCAGCGGGATTGTCCGAAAGGGTTACCGCTGCCCCTACATGTTGGGAAAAGGCTACGCAGATTAATTTGTATTCAGATACAAAAGTGGATGGAGTTCTGGTATTTTCGTTTTTAATATATCTTCTAATTGCTTTAATGATTGGATGCACATAATTATAAATTAAAATACTAAAGCCACAATTAAATTATGACATTCACTTCTTTTTTTTATTAATTTAAATGTAATATGATTATGATCTGTCATAATTTTAACAATGAGCATGATCACAAAATGATGATGATGACACAATTCATCAACATTAAGGCCTGAGTTCACCAACATTCTAACCATCGGTTAGGTATTTAAACAGTTGATTTATGTCAAATTTCCTAAGGAAATCAACTGTTTAAATACCTAACCGATGGTTAGAATGTTGGTGAACTCAGGCCTTAGTCTTCTACTTCTTAAAATAGGCAAGCATCGCACATCGACCAGTTCTGTGCTTGTTGCATCCATCGAATGTCCATGATAGTTAAATTTACGGCACAATTTAATAATTTTTTTCTTTATCTTCTTGCATAGCCTCCCAATAAGATGGTGGGGCTTCCATGGGCTCACTAGACTCACCTCCTTCATCATTTTTTATAACACTTGCTCCTACAAACACAGGTATTTTAACAGAAGAATTTACATGAGGCAGTGGTAACTTCAAAGTCACTTTTAGCTTATACTCTCTGTTTATTAAGCTCGAGTGTCTTACCGTGTATATATCCGGTACCAATGGTATTATATTAGAAAAATGTGAAACACTGTTATCAGTTATATTTGGAGTCTCCACCGTGCTGGAATGAATTACTTTTTTCTTAGATACTGATTTATTATGTTTGGGTATTGTGTATTTGCTTTTGCATACTAATTCTGTTTTAACCGAAAAAATAAAATCACTGTTGTTATTCACAGCGAACGATATGTTTCTTTCACCACAAAAAATCTGATATTCTTTATCAAGTACAGTTTCTAAATCAATTTTTTGTTTCTTCGAAGAAAACGGTTTGAACAGAGTTTTGTTTAGCGTAGCAATTATTCGATCATCAGATAGCGATAAATCGATTCTGGGATAGATTGTTATTTTTGTTTTAATTGCTTTATTCCAACTGAGCATGTCAGGCCTTTTAAATTGTAGTACCAAATAATATCTTATTTTTCCAATACTTGTCTTTACTGATGGTGGTACATTTTTTGGTATTATGATTTCGAATGGGCGTTCGTGTGATCCGGCACTCAATGTTTTATTTCCATCCGTAATATTGTTCAGCAGGTACACCTTCTCTACTACCATCGTTTCGAAGGTCTGCACTATAGTGGCATTCGTGGCGTTCCACTGACAACGTCCTTTCTCAAGCAGTGACAGACTGATTTTCTTGAACACTTTGTCTTTATCTAGATGAAACTTCACTAATCCTGTTATAGATTCTCCAGTTATATGCTTTCTCTCTCTAGGAATGTGTATTAATATTTCACTGGACACTCCCATTATATTCGTTTAAACGTCGCGGTCGTTCTTATGGTATGAATCGTTTTGTACTGAATTGTAAGATACAATAAAGGCGTATTTTATATACATAGATAATATTGGCGTTGATAAAAGATAAGTGAATGTGCACTGCACCTGATAGTAGAGCTTTTTTTATTTATCATTATCTATCGGCTTTAACCGACTTCAAAAAAAGGAGGTTACCAATTCGTGCGTACCTATATTATATTTTTTAATATATTTTCGACATTACATCCAGTATTTTTTGATAATTCCGACATATATGCCCTGATCAAATGAAAATGCCCTGAAAAACAATTATCTTATGATTGTTTTTTTTTTTTTTGTTTTGAGCGTGTATAACACTTATTTTAATTTTAGTCCATTTTAAATTATTTATTTCAATTTTAATTTATTTATTTCAAGTTCATTTATATTCATTTATTTCAAGTTAATTTACCTATTAGCTTTAATTTATTTGGATAAAATTTTAATTTATATTGAATCATTTCTTCCGATTTGATCGTCTTCAAAACCAAAATCAAAATCAAAAGTCATTTATTCAAACTAGGCTGAGAATCAGCACTTTTCGAACGTTAAAATTACATAAGACAGTCCCCCAAAACGCCCGCCCTTCATGACTATCATAGTTTTAAGATAATGTAATACTAATGAACTGATTTTTTTTTTATCCCCTTTGTTGAAGATCTAATAAACCCCTTTGGAGATAGACGATGGAACTCCTCAATGGATGATAGCAGTTACTTGTCTACATGTTTTTTTAGGTCACTGAATATAGGAAAACAAAATAAACTTTAAAAAAAGTATCGGCGCCGGCAATAACGACGATTAATATATATAAAAAAATACGACGATTTATATCCACTGCTTGGAGCGCCTTCGCACAAGTTCTCCAGACATCTGGCATGGCTCTTTGCTTCTAAGCTGACTTATTTGTATGCCCAATATGACTTCGATTCAGTTATGCCCGACAGCCTAGCCACAGCCTTAAAATAAACTTACCGAAGAATTACTGGGAGCCTAAAACCGAAGTTCGTATAGAGTCCTGTGCTATTTAAATGAAGCAAAGGACAGACAAACGACACCCGCAGTAGGATGTAACGAAGCCTAGAGGCAGATTGAAGGGCCGCAACAGTTTCCTCAAGTCGATCAACCCACTAAATGACTGGTAGCTCTAGTGTAGCACGAATAAAACGTGGCTTCTTAATTAAAACGTAGCTGTTGAGTCTGCAGAAGAGTTCCCAGCAGGCCATCAGCTGCCACAGCCCACGAAGCCAGATGAGCTTCTGTAAGTGCAACTTAGTCAGATGGGGGTACTCTAATGAGCCAAAGTGTAATTTGTCAAACCACAATAAACGATACGCTATCTCCTATCCTTCCGTGTTCACTTTGGGGGACTTCTCCGAAGCTACTGACGCTGTCGGTGACGATTAGATATCGAAAACGAATCTTTTTCCTGTTGATAAAAAAATCAACAAAACAAAATACACAAGGAGTCCTATTATTTGCAAACATTCCGGTATTTATGATCAGTTACTACCGATATTATCAGGTATTACCGCTAATATCCAGTATTTTTTTTATAATCAACGTGATTTTGGTCACAGTTATCCTTTGATAACGGTATTTTGATAAAATTCTAATCGTGCATCTTTATACACGATTAGAATGTGTACTACAAGCACGTGTAACCCGGTAATCGAATGCATATACACAATATTATGATACACAATTTGTTCCACATGTATGAATTTATGTAACTTTATTAATTAATCTAGTCACACACATAATCAGTCTATAGTGTTCCCACTACTGGGACACAGACCTCCTCTATTCGAGAGGGAGTGTGCCCACGCGGGACCAGTGGGTTGGTTAACTAAAAATTCAAAGACTGTATCTTTGAATTTTTAGTTCTAGGATATAGTTTCTTCACGATGTTTTCCTTCACCGTTTTCAGAGCAGTGGTGATGAAATAATTTACACAAAGTAAAGCGCCTGTCTGAGTTCGAATCTACGACCTACATACAGTTCGAATCTACGACCTACGTACAACTCTAAAATTAATCTCTTCAATGGAGTCGAAAGGTTTTGGAGTGGCCAATGCATACCAAAAGGCGCATCGTGAGTAGGTCCCCAACAATGTAGACCGATAACCTGGCAAAAGTCACGGGAATTCACTGGATACGAGTAGCGCAGGACCGGTCGTTGTGGCGAAACACCCACGACCTACACACGAACGTCTTTCGGCTGATGAATGAGGATGTTCATTTGTTTTTTGTTTCATTAAAAAAAGAGTTTCACAACCGGAGCGGAATGAATCGTGCATTGTGACTAACAAGCAGCGCATACTGGTGAATAAAAATGACAGCATTTAATAAAATATATTAATCTTGAATAATGATCTTGATAATAATAATGTGTACTTACGTAATCTCTAAAAGTTGTAATAGACAAATAAGTAATAGTTCTACTGAAAATCGTATTTTTATTGTAACTTCAAACTTAGTAACATAATCTTAAAACTTATCAATAATGAAAGATGTTCTTTCGTATTAATCAAAACGTCTTCGCCGGCAGGAACACTCCATTTGAAAATAAAATCATTACCTAATCGATTAATGTCACTTTCAACTTAGATCACTTACGTCACTTATAAACTTATCTTCCATCAACCACAACAGCACAGTTTTATACTAAACATTATCGCATGATACGTGTACTACCACCTATCATGAAGATAATGTTTAGTATAAAACCAATCACACTATGTAATCGACGCGGAAAAAGCGCGTATCAATCATGGCAGTAGCCACTGATATATTAATACAAATTCCTAAAGGAAGAAAATATATAACTGGAAAGCCATTAACTGGAATAATAAAGTATCATCTGGAAGAAGAAACTGTATGCAAAGAGGTAAATCTTAAACTTGTACAGAAAAAATCCGGTACGTGGTATGAATATGTGCACAACTATCGTGTCAACCAGGGTCACCCAGGTCGCGAACGAACAAAGATGGGCAATCGTCACGAGCTTGAAGACCACAAGACATATGTGCTAATGAACGTTAAAATGCTGAACAAGAACCCAGTTGACAATTTAACATCAAGTACCGGATCACTCGAACCTGAACTAACATCATCAGAAGAGACAGACGTCAAAGGTATAAAGAGATATCACGTAGAAATCAAATTTAAAAAGCCTACTGGCATATTCTGTCTGAACAAAACGTTTAAAGCAATCATAAAAATCTACCCAACAGTCGTTTCCCCGTTTCCAGAGGACCCATTTATGACAGCACTGGACAAAACTCTAACACAACTGTTTTCTTCGAAGATACATGAAATTAATGTGAAAGCAGAACTAGAAAAAGGATGTTTTACTCCATCAAGAGATATTAATGTATCATTTGTTGTGGCTAACAATACTGATGTTATTATTTCTCTTAAGACTGTGAGTAAAATTAAAACTTAATAACAACTGATGAAGAAAATATTGGAGTAAGAACCGGAGATAATGAAAAAGATTCAACTTGGGATACTACGTGGAAATTAGTGAGATGGTCTTATCTATTGAAGGACTGATGAAGATAAAGCTTAAGTGAAGACAGCGAATCAGTGATTGCGGCGAGGGCTTCCCCTGGCTTAATACACCGACGACCAAAAGGAAACGGCAGGAGCACATTGGATACGAAACGCGAAGAAAAGAGTACCATTACCATATAAAAATATAAGTGCATTTGGTGAAGTATCTGTGTTTTTTAAACATATATTCAACATCAAAAACAATAGTGATGAATTAGCAGCCAGTGAGTGTGAGTATGGAGAACCCAAAATTATTAAGCAGTGTTTACTGTGTTTTATTTGTCGATAATTTAACATGTAAGCATCAATAGAGATATATTTACGAGTACTGAAAATAAATTAAATGTCTTTGAAATTATGTTTATATATAATTTACGTACTCCAAAAACAAAACATTTTAACTCTAAAGCATTTAATAGTGAAAATGGTATGAGTTTAAATCTTAATATTAAAGTTTTTTGCCTTTAGAATATACATAGTACACTCACATTTCACCAGTTATATATTTTATAGTCTCTCTACTAAGGGGCGAGCCTATTGCCATTAACCCGCATAATCTCCGGGCTGCTACTGAAAATTGATGTTGGAAAAACATTAAAACGCTTTGGCCCACCTCGGAATCGCAGCAGCAACATCAGTCGGGAATTACCTCGCTTAATTTTCAGCAGGTGACCACGCGAGCACCACGTTTTGACAATATTATCGGCTTTTGCTCTTGAAAAAATTTAATAATTTTTTTATCAATTTTATCCATGACTTTGTTATCATAATATTTTGCTGATAATTGTATATTTATTGATTAGACAATTATAATTAGAACGTCACCGAGAGGGAAGTACCTGCCTTTATGATTGATATTAACATACCAATAGATAACATTGTTTATATTTATATAGGGTCAAATTAAATTAGCTAGCGGAACTCCCCAGACGTGATGAGTCAGTCAGAGCCATCATATACAGAATGGTAACTGTAACCATAAATTCAACCCATGATTCTAGATCCCCTAGCGTATAATTTTTTAGTCGGTTATAAAAAAAAACACATATTCCTTAAAAAAGTGCAATACAATCAAAAAAGATCAAAATGCCCATACATTTAGAACGCATAATTATTGCACTTTTCTATCTATATAACAACTAATAAAAATATCAACTCAGGGGGCTCAAAATCCGGGTCAGCGGGATTGTCCGAAAGGGTTACCACTACCCCGGAACATAAAGGGCTAAGGAAGGAACACGAATGAGTTTTAGTCAGTAAGAGTCTGACACTCCCTTCCGCTCCACAGAGCGGGAGGGGTCATTTGATAATTTCCATCCTAAAAAAAAAAAAAGAAAAAGGGAGCTCAAAATCATGTACTGAATCCATGGTGTCAGGTTCCAAGTCGATATCAGTTTTATTATGGTAGAATGTACAAACGACAGTACATCAAGCTACTACAATCTGTCAACTTTTCAACTTTATCGCTAAAGCATTAGGTTCAAAGATGATTGGGAAAATTTGACAGTTTCGGGTAGCTTGACGTGCTGGCGTCTGTACAAGGGCTTCCATGACGAGAGGCGTACCTCCGGATTTACTTTTTATATCAAGAGCTATAATTATTATAAATACACGATTATGATAAATACACGATTATGATAATGACATGGCTGCGTGTTGTGCAAATGCTTTTTCATGCCAGTGCTTCCTTGTACGGGGTTGTTTTAAAGAAGCTCTTGGGCGGACAAATTGTAACAACGATCTACGAATACATCTATAATACAACACATGAGCTGCGTTGAGGCTTGGATTTTAAGTCTGAATTTATCCGATCTAAACTTCTAGAAGTCTAATTATATAATTATCATTTATTTTTGAACAGGTTTGATTCCAATATGTATATTTTATGGCCTATAAGTATGGCCTATATTTTTTGTATGAAACTTGATTCTTATAAAAATCTAGCTGACCCCGGCGAACTCCGTACCGCATCAGAATCAATAAGAATTAATGTATGAAAAAATGAATTATTTTAATTTATTTTTTTCGTGATATATGTAATAAAAATATATAACTCAAAGTCAAAGCATTAATTTCAATTAAACCATTTACAGGCACTTTTGAATTGTCAAGAAGTCGGTCAGTCAGAAAATATGCAGCTAGTTGCCCATTCCAAAGCGTAGGTACCTATGGAGAAGAACGGGCAAGAAACTCCATGGACACTCTTTTAAATTATATTTTTACAAAAATATTTGTTACATCATTAATGTTGAATTTATAATTATATGTGAGAACGATGTAATAAAATAAAAAAGATGTACGTGTTAAGAGCGTCCAGATTACAGCAAATAGTACTTAACAAAACAACAATCCAAAAATAAAATAATTAAAAATAAGCCGAGGCAGCCAATTGCGAGCAGAATAACTCGCCGTCAGTTGGAGCTGGTCATGCTCCAACTGACGGCGAGTTATTCTGCTATTCGGGGCGGAGACAAATCCAACAAATCGAAGACCATAAAAATCGGTTAACCCGACTTTGTTTTAAACATATACTTAGATACCTATATAAAAAATGTCAATTTTATTTATATCTACATATTCTATCTTTTATATTCAGCTACTGATGACGCTAGCAACATTCAATCCGGTTATCTGATGAAAAATATAATTTATGTTATTATTCATACTATATACTGTGAAGTTATTCACATTCGCTACTTTAGCTAATTGTGTAGTTCGTACCTGGCTCGATAGATGTCACCACAGATCTTATGATAGGTTAATTAATACCTATCATAAGATCTGTGAATCGGCACCAATGTGCCGATTCTGTTGTTCACCAACTAAACTAAATTTAAGTTCAGTGCATCTTTTTCTTTCTATTTCATTAAGAAAAGGACAGAAGATAAATTTCAGTTTAGTCCTGTCAAATTACATAACGTAACATTTAAAAAGTTGTTAATCTAATAGTGTTTCTAATGAATAACAGATTATGATAAAATTAAAAATAAACAACAAAGTCCGAAAAGTGTGATACAAAAGTTGTGTAATTTGGAATAAGAGATAATTTAGGATAACACTATTTTATCAACGATACGCGATGGTGACTAAGCCGTTTAAAGTCCGCTGCTGGTGATGTTTGTTAATAAAAACGTGATCCGGTAGATATTCTGATAAAACGCTCTATTATCAGGTACCTTTTGTATTTACTTATCTCTTACGATATAATAAAATCCGCCATTTATCGAATAATCTAGTACGAAACGAATCATACCACAAGAACGACGAAATAAACGAATCAATAATGGGAGTGTTCAGTGAAATATTAATATATATTCCTATAAAAGGAAAACATATAACTGGAGAGACTATTAGTGGTATAGTGAAGTTTCATCTGGACAAAGACACAGTGTATAAGAACATTGCTCTGTCGCTCGTCGAGGAAGGTGAATGTGAATGGCATGAATTTAAAAGCCACAACCAACGATTATCGAATCAAAAAACTGTATTTCGAGGCTATGAAAAGAAAGTGATAGCAAAAATTTACTTCCTGAACAAGCTTACAGATGAAAATATAACGCTGGAAGCCGGAACATATGAACACCCGTTCAATATCATGATACCAGAAAATACACCACCAACAGTAAAGACAAGTATTGGAGAAATAAAATATAAGTTGGTACTGAAATTTAAAAAGCCTGAAACCTTCAGTTGGAATAAAACATACAAAAAAACTATCACAATATATCCTAGAATTGATTCATCACTTTCAGACGAACCAATAATTGCTATACGAAACAAGACTCTAATAAAACTGTTTTCTTCAAAGAAACATGAAATCGAAATGAAAGCTGAACTGGACAAAGGATACTTGAATCCTTGTGGTGAAAGAAACATATCATTTGTTGTGAATAATAATAGTGATGTTATTTTTTCGGTTGTGACAGAACTGATTAGCAAGACCAAATACACAGCTAACTATGAGACGCTATCTAAGACAAAAGTGATTCATTCGAGTACAGTGGAGAGCCCAAAAGTACCTGATAATAGTATTTCAAATATGTTCAATATAATACCAGTGGCGCCGGAAATATGTACTGTGAGACACTCAGGAGTAATAGAAAGAGAATATAAGCTAAGAATAACTATGAAGTTACCATTGCCGCATGTAAACTCATCTGTTGAAATACCTGTATTTGTTGGAGAAAATCCTATAACATTTAATATAGAAAATGGTGGAGAAGCAGTTGGGTCCAGTGAGCCCATGGAAGCCCCACCGTCTTATTGGGAAACAATGCAAGAAGACAAAAAAAAAGATGATTAAATTGTAATGTATAAGTGGTATAAACTTACCGATCTCGAGGTTTCGTTTGATGTAAGAAGTACAGGACCAGCCGACGCTTCGAAAGCGATTAGGTCTAGCAGTGAACGTCTATCGGCTATATAATGGTGATGATGAGACTATCCCACCACTATGCTACTATAAAATTATAACATAAAAATTACAGACTGTTTCTAGGAGACTCACAAACTTCCTGATGATGTGCTGTTTTTGATTAATTATTGTAGGTTGTTTAAATTATTATTAGATATTAAAGTACCGCGCGCTTATGTAATATATTGTATAAGTAAGCCTGATTGATAGCTGTATGTAAGTACCTACCCAAGTGAATATGATTAAATATTCTGATTAAGAATAAGCTCAACTAAGACTACAATGTTGATTTACTAATACTCGTCTCTAATTTGTTGTGTGTTTTTAATTTTCTACCTGTTTTTGGCTGTCATTATAGTTATTTATGCAACTGTTGTATAATAAGGGGTATTAAAACACGAATGTGGGTTTGGTATCACATGAGTGTTTTAATACCTAATTATGTACAGTTGCACACAAGAATTTATCTACACCCATGATAAGAATCCTCTATAAAAGTTCTGAAACAGTTTTTTGCAATACTATTATCGAACAATAATAGCGGCCGGCAGGATACGACGTAAATTCGAATAACCTATAAGTTCTTTTTTTTTATTACGGCGCTGTGGTAGTGAAACAATGACAATGTACTTTTTTTGAAAAGGAGTTGTATAATGGAATTTAGTACAACATTATAACACTCGTTTGGATGATATTATGGTTACTATGACACCTGGTTGTTTTAATGTTGGCATTAAGCTAACTGTTTCAGAAACTTCTATAGAAGATTTATAGCATGGGTGTAGATAAAATACCTTACCAACCACCTTTCACAGTTTTTTTACCTCCGACAGCAGCAGCCCAACAGCAATCTTATATAAACGAGAATAAAGAACATTGTGATTTTGACAGACTTGTCAGTAGCAGCAATCTAAAAGCCACCTTATTACAAGGAAAATAAAGATCACTGTGATTTTGACAGTGATGCAAAATCAGAGGTAAAATAACTGTTTTTTTTTTATTAATGTTCAAATAAGTTTATCGCAGAGTTTAAATCAATTATACTAAAAACCACAGAAGCCTTTGATGGCTTATACATGGACTGTACAAACAATCCTTGGTCCCGACAAAGTGCAGACAACAAACCTACAAACGGTACAGAGGCCAGCACATCAAGCTACCCCAATCTGTCAAATTTCTTTGATAGATTTTCAACTTTACTTAAAAAGAATAAGGTTCATATTCAATTGGGAAAATTTGACAGATTGGGGTAGGTTGATGTGCTGGCCTCTGTACAAGGATCTTTTGGCGCGTGGCCAAAATCGGAACTAACGCTGCGCTATCTTGTTTTCTTCAATTTCATAAATTGAGCCTCAAATGATTCTTGTAGCGTGCTTGCAGCACTACCTGCTACTATTAATCATAAATACTACATAAATCAAATATTTAACAAAGTAAGATGCCCTATAATCTGTTAAAATGTACGAATGATGATGAATGATGATGTTTCGAATTATCAGCAACCATTACGAAGACCATTTTTGATTAAATATCCACGATAGATGGCGTTGTTCTTAAGGTTCGAACTTATTTGTGAATAGATGGGACTTTCCCCTGCTGAAAGACCCACGTGCCGAACTACTATACACGGCGCGCAGCGTAAGGAATGTATAATGTTATGTTCATTTAAGAAAGTAGTACCCTTACACTTATTTCATAAACAAGTATTTTGCCACTCATTAATATATTTTTATTTTATTATTTTTTTAACGGCGTACCCACTACTTTAAAACCCACTGACCTGTATTATACATGTTTAATAGAGGTCAGTTTTAAAACCACACATTTGTTTTATTCCACTATACATAAACTACGTCGTTTTAGCCTCGTTGTAAACGAATAAAAACTCATTCGACTTTTGCGCTAAAATATTTTGCACCAGAAATGTCACTTTGTCAATGACATCTCGTTGTTTGATATAAAAACGGGTTGTTTAAATTTTTATTTAAAATACACCTGAATGTTTTATTCGACAAGAAATTTATTTGATTAGTATAAGGACATTGTTTATGTGTGTAAATATTAATTTCCGATGCACGGACGTACTAATTATTATTGAAGCTTTCTACAGCAAAATAACGGTGATACGTAAGCTCCATTTGTATTATTTTTAAGAGCACATCTGCGACTACGCCCTCCGCTTAGGTTGTACCTACGGCTAATATCAAATTGATCCTTTGCGCACAAACTTATCTTTTATCAACACCGAATACTGCACATTGTCACTGATAATACAATCTGCCATGCTGCCTCCATGTATTTGATAATTTAGTACGAAACGAATCAATATATAAAAACGACGTAAAAATTAACAAACGAATTATGGGAGTAACAAGTGATATATTCATACAAACTCCTGAAAACAGAAAGCACATAACTGGAGAACCGATTAAAGGACTAGTAAAGTTTAATCTGGACAAAGACACAGTATACAAGAAGATAAGTCTGTCGCTCGTTGAGAAAGGATACTGTCAGTGGCATGAATTTGAACGTAGTTACCGTGCCCGCCACGGTACACAAGCTCGTCAACGAAGGAAGGAAGGCAAACGGATCGTATTCGAAGGCCACGAAACCAAAGTAGTGAAGAAAATTCACTTGCTAAACAAAAATACTGATGACAATACAACATTGAGCGCTGGATCATATGAGCACGCTTTCGAAATGATAATTCCAGAAAATATACCGCCATCAATGAAGACAGATATTGGGGAAATAAAATATTATTTGGTTTTAAAATTTAAAAAGCCCAGGATATTTAGTTGGAATAAGAAGTTCAAGGCAAAAATAATAATATATCCAGGTATTGATTCTTCGGTAACGGATAAACCATTAAGTTTTGCTCTGGATAAAACTCTTAACAAATTATTTTCTTCTCACAAGAACAAAATAAATTTAAAAGCAGAACTTGACAAGGGATACCTAAATCCTTCTGGTGAAAGACAAATTTCATTTTTTGCGACTAACAACAGTAATGTTAGTTTCTCAGTAAAAACTGAATTAATTAGCAAAACAAAGTATAAAGATGACTCTGTTATAAAAAAGCGTATGTTTGATGATACTAAAACTGTAAGAGAAGTGATTTATTCTTGCGCAATGGAGACTTCGAGAGTGTCCGAAAACAGTGTTTCGTGTATGTTTATAAAAATACCAGTGGCGCCGGATTTGTGCACTGTAAGACACTCGAAAATAATAACTAGGGAGTACAAGTTAAGAGTCACATTGAAGGTGCCACCGCCGCATATAAATTCGTCTGTTGAAGTTTTTGTGTTTGTAGGAGAAAGAATCAAAAGCGCAGAAGACGTTGCGTCAAATGCGCCCATAGAAGAACCACCGTCTTATTGGGAGACCATGTTTGAAGAAAAACCTAAATACCAACAAACCATAAAGAAGTGATCTGTTGTAATTTAGACTATATTTTACATTTATCTCTTTAAGAGCTGATTTTTCCATCGCTAGATGATTTTTATTCTTAAATCTGAAGAATAAAATATGACAGTTTGACATAATTTCTATACAAAAGCTGTCAAACCGCAATATTTATTCCTCAGATAAAAAATAACAGACTGTTTAAAAATCATGGCTACAAACCTAGTTTTCGTTTAGTGTCGTGTCTGTTCTGTTGATTTATTATTTCTTGTTGTTTGTAATATTCTTACACAGAAAACATAATAGTGTGTTATATTTGTTTAGAAAAATTGAAACTTCAGTTAATTTAGTTCTAAGCATTATTATAATAAGCTTTTTTAGGTAAGAGGAATTATTTTGCAGACTTTTTTTTGTCTTATTAGGTATCTACACATACATAACTCACCATTCGTATGTAAGCTTAAGTAAATAATGATAAGTAAATAATTTCGAAATATTGGTATCTATTGTTTTATTTTTATTGTATGTTAACCCGGTAGAACGTAAGGCACTTATCATAAAAATAAGCTTTTCCATTTTCAAAGGGGAGAAATTGTTTATTGTCGAACGAATTCCGTATTATCATAAAAGACTTTTAAAAGCTGTTATCCCATGATTTTCTTATAAGATGGGATAGCAAAAATATTCAATTTTCTCATACGAACGATATACAATGTGTGTATTTTTCGTACATATAAAGATAATTTAGTTTACATTTAAACGAATTATCTCTTAACAAAATTCTGAGACAGCTTAAAAAAACAGCATACAACTTCAGCTAAGTAGTTATAATTAAAACACACTAACATAGCTTTTACTTTTTTTGTTCCTATCATTTATAATATGGATCATATAAAGTTGTCTAAGCAAATAAATAAATTTATTTAATGGCCTATGAATCGACCGTTCAATCGTATGTATCCTGCGTTAGCAATTTAATTTCCGAACATGTAAACAAATGAAATAGGTGCTCTTTGAAAAACAAGTTCAGTTTGCGCTGTAGCTTAATCAATCCATATTAATCAATGCTCGGTGTCATCGATCGACCGATAAGGAGTACCAAATGTTTTGAAGCAATCAGTATCGACTGGCCACGATACGGTTTCATGCAGTGTTGTACGAGTAGGTACGTTAGGCACCTGTCTCATCCTACGAGGAAGCGACTCACTATAACTATTTCGTCGCTCCAGAAACGTTTAAAAGATTGTAGATGCTGTGTAGTATACATACAGAAACATATACAAGAAAAAAAATAACCAGTGCGCAAACTTTAACCATGAATATAGCGTGAAATTTTTCGTCAATTATCAAAAAAGAAAGAATCAGCTATTTCATAGAAAAGTGTAATAGCTACGCATTCAAAATGTATGGCACTACAAAAAATGTACGCTACGTCTAGAATCATGTGCTGAATTCATGGTTACACTGGTTAAAAAAAATCCTGTGTATATCTTTCTCTAGAATCATTATACAGTTTGCGCACTGCTTAACGTTTTATCCTGTATAATTATTATTTTTTGTTAGCCTTTATTATCCCACTGCTGGGCAAAGGCCTCCCCCAAATCCTTCCAGGAACTCTTTTCCCGCGCCACCTCGAGCCAGCCTTCACAGTACTCGTCCAGGTCATCTCGCCGTCTCTTTCTGGGCCGACAAAAATATATAATTACAAACAGTAGGTATATTTATTGGACACTGATTTAAAGACGAGTTATGAGAAAAATAAGATTTCTATGGAAATTTTCAATTCCTCATATCTCGTCTTTATATCAGAGTCCTTTCAAAATATATATTTGGGAACCTAGATATTCTGTAATCCAATCGGAATAAATACACACTACCTTATGAATATGTTTGATTTACAAATTATTTTTTTAATAAATTTGTATGAACTACGCGTAGTTCGACATCCCCTTAATAGGTAATGCCTAATTATTGTCGCACTGTTGGAATTTCAATTCTCGGCGATATGACAAGCATTTTAATTTATACTTTTTTTTAAACTATTAGTTTACGGCCCAAACTCGTAGTGATTTACGACATAAATGAGATAGGCATATTTTCTTAGGTGTTTTATCATGTTCCAGTCAAGATACGGTAATTTTGACTAGACATTCTGATGTGAAATGTTTCAAGCTATCCAATGCAAATAAAACCAGAATTTCCGTTTTTATGAGATACCGCTGCTTGTTGGCTGACGAGAGCACCATAGGGCTTCCCACATCGCAATTATCTAATGACGTGCAACCAACCCAGCCACTTATGACGAAACGCATTAATTCTATTCCATTATCTTTTCCTTGTAGTAAAACCTGTTTGACCGTTGGACTTCGTCATTCTAAAATAAACTTAATTGTGTTGCAAATAAAGTTGATAAATTCTACTAGAAGGTAAAATGTTTATACATAAATTATTGTCTGGAGTCTGACAACGTTAGTACGTCGCGGGCAGTGCTTTTGAGAAGTTGTTTACACTAACATTTTTTTTTAACGTCTTAACCATAGTTTTTTTTTTACCAAAATGGGTGTGAAGTGTCTAATAATACTCCAAACAACAAAAGATGGTATCTTCAGAGCCGGACAGCCTGTGGCAGGAACACTAAAGTATTCCATAGACAAACCAACAAAGTTTGTCAGCATACATATCTGTCTTAAAGGAAAAGGAAAGTGTAGCTGGTTACATTCGACTTCAGATGACAAAACATACTACAGCAACCACGAAGAGTATGTAAATACAAGCCTGAATCTGTTAATACCGGGGCAAAAAAGACTAAAAGGAACTTACGAACACCCATTCGAATTATTTTTGCCAGACGATATACCAACATCATTCAAAAATGGAATCTGTACTATAGAGTACAATATTAAAGCTAGATTTGTTAAAGACAATTTCTTTGCAACCAGTAAAAAATTCGAAATAAACGTACCTGTTTACGGGTTTGTAAGCCCGTGTTCTCCGGAGCATGTAACATTTAGCTTACATAAAAATCTTTTCTCTCTTACATCCAGCAACATTATTAATGTAAAGGGAGAAATAGACAGAACATGTTTGACTCCAGGAGAAAACATTAAACTGAGGCTTCAGATAAACAATGACACAGATGTCCCAATAACTATTAAAACAGAGCTTATTGAATATTTAACTTATATATCAGATACTAAAACGAATAGGATTGATAAAGAGGCCGTGAAAACTACAACGGGATATTCCCCAATTATAAAAAAGAAGAGTGTTTCGAATCTAACATGTATTGTGCCTACGTTACCGAGTTTGTACTCGATACAACATACCAAGATCATGATAGCAGAATACAAAGTGAGAGTGACAGCTATAGTTCCATTTCCTCATACCAATGCTGCAGTGAAAGTACCAGTAGTTATTGGAGAGAGGAGAGATCATCTCGGAGCTGCAATCGTGGGATATGATAATGGAAATCCTTCGTCTTAAAAAATGCAAGAAAAAGAAGATGAAATTAACAATGATGAAGAAGAACTTACTGTTGAGGACTTTTTTGAAAAACATGATAACTTTATGAAGCATATCCGAGACAAGAGGTTCAGTTGACAATAATATTGAAGAAGATTGAACATTACATCATTATATGTATGCACAAATGTTTCATATAGGCCCCATAGTCTGCACAAAACATTACATTATTAAGCTAGGCAGATGAATAAGGAAAATAACCGCATCAATAATGAGCAGGGTCCGTGATAGCGCCAACATTGTCCTCAAAAAGTTAGCGTCCTAAGTTGATAGTCCTTTTACTGAATACTGGACAGGCCTATATCTGCAGAGAAATAGGAAATAGACTATAAAGCAAATATTGTGCAACTTGTTTTGTTTTACTAACAAATTACTAACACCTTTTGTATTTTTGTGTGTAGTATTAACAATCCACTAACGCCTTCTATGTACCTAGCAATTCTATGGACTATATACCTGAAATAAAGAAATTAAATTATTGATATTTCATAGAAATAATTATTCATTCATTAAGATTATACGAACTTATAAGGTCATATTGATGATTTTAATTAATAGATATAATTCTTAAAACACATACTTGTTACGGTCGCGAATCATATTTTGTTCAACATAAAACTTGACACTGACCACCCGGTCGATTCTGTTAAAATCTCACCGTGAGAAGTTAGGTGAAGTGAGCTGTCATTCCATCTGATGCTATAGGGATTTACACTAATGACAGCTCACTCCACGCTCACTTCACCTAAGTTTTCACGGTGAGATGGTTACAGAATCGCACTGCTGTAGTGCTATTCTGTAAAAATCTCACCGTGATAACACAGGTGAAGTGAGCTTAAAGTGAACTGTCATTAGTGTCAATCCCTATAGCATCAGATGGAATGACAGCTCACTTCAAATAATTTCTCACGGTGAGATTCTAACAGATTCGACCGGCTGTACAGAGGCCAGCACATCAAGCTACCCCAATCTGTCAAATTTTCTTAATTGAATATGAACCTTATTCCTTTGTGGTAAAGTTGAAAATCTATCATAGAAATTTGACAGATAGGGATAGCTTGATGTGCTGGCCTCTGTACATTGCAAAAAACGTAACATTTGAATTTGGCTGGTTACCCTGGCTAAATGTCTTGTTCTGACCCACCTCGTCGCATCGCATCACCTGCCCGCGCTATTACTTCGTTTTCGCTTAGCATTCTTTCTAATTTTTTTCTTTTTGCTCGGCTTTACAGCTTAGCTTAAAACCTTCCTCATTTGAATTTTTATTTCATTTGAATTTGAATTGGGCTATCAAATACATAATTAACTTTTCAAATCCGACTGGTAATTCCAGAGCGCGTTCAAACACACAAAGAAACTCTTCAGTTTTTTTATTTTTATTATTATATCTTATATTATAATATATGTATCGCAGCCAACTGGTTAAATTAGCCGTTTAGTTAACCGCCTGGCCTTTAGAAGTAGTGCTCGCCTCGCTTCGCTCTCTCGGCTCGCACGCGGTTCATCACAGTTCTAATCTAACCTAACCCAGTTGGTCGGGGTGCCCTGGCTTAGTTACTGCGACCAACTCGGCTCACGAGTGATTGGTTACAGACTTCCAACCTAAACTGTAATTGAATATTATTTAGGCCGTTAGTTGAACGGCCGCCGTTTAGTTAAAAGGCTAGGCGGTTAACTGAACGGCTAATTTAACCAGTTGGCTGCGACATATACACCACCACCTATCTGCGAGGCGTCTCACACTACGCTTGCCGATACGCGGCCTTAACTCCAGAACTCGTCTGCTCCATCGGCCATCGGTCCTTCGACAAACATAGCCAGCCCACCGCCTCTTCAGCTTGCTTAATCTGCAAGCTATGTCGGTAATGTACGTATTTTTTAGCTATTCTCAATTAATATGTCGCCTTTTTAAATTAAACCTGCTAAAATTTAAATTTCAGTTTATTCAATTTACAAACTCACTATACTTAAACATGTGATGTGATACACAAATCACAAGGGGTTAGCCTAAATTACATTTACATTCTTGGTACAAGAGGCCCCAGGCAGCACATAAATTGGACTCCACTCACTGTGAGCTGTATAGGGTTGACCCACAAATCAACCCTGTTTCAAAATTAAGGTAATTGTAATATAAATGAGAGCAGTGGTGGCCCAGTCGTAACAGCCGCGACTTACAAGTTGTAGGTCGCAGGTTCAAACCCAGGCACTGTACTTTGTGTAAATTACCTCATTAATTACTGATAGTGTATGTAAACGCCTGAGTCAACATTCATATGCTTTACGTAATCTCGCAAAGGAGGTAAATCAAAAGGTTTTGGTTATGGCGTATAATGCATATGTTACGTCTGCATTACGATATGGGATCATATATTGGGGTAACTCCACCAACATGGAGACAGTATTTAGAGCGCAAAAGAGGTGTGTTAGGGCGATATGCGGAATTAAAAGCACGGAAAGCTGCAAACCGCTCTTTGTGAAATTCCGTATTTTAACAGTACCCTGCCTATACATATGTGAGGTGGCTGCATTTGTCAAAACAAACTTCCACCTATTTGGAAAACTGCACAGTTCGCGACATGTACATAAAATAAGTAGCAGGCAACACAAAAAAGCAGTATTCCAAAAAAACTTCTTTGGAATGGTACCACAGATTTATAATAAATTACCTAATGCTTTGTTATGTATTAATGATATAAATTTATTTAAGAAGCAACTTAATAATCTAATGTTAAGTAAGACATACTACACAATTAATGAATACCTGTCCGATAGAAATATGTGAATATAATATAATACATAAGAAATATAATTATGCTGAATACTCGAGTCCGATTTTTTTTTTTATACTCTAACATTACTTAAATATTATGACATTATATACCCTGACATTGGGTACCTACTTACTTATTAATTTGAATTTTTGAAATTACTTATTTATGTGTATTTATGACATTGTATAACTTATTAATTGGAATTAATGACATTGTGTAAGGTATTAATTGGAATTTATGACATAATAATTAATTATAATTTTAATAATAATTTTGCATGCCTGAGTTGGTGCAACACAGTGGACTGCACATTCATTTGACATCTAGAAATGTATTATTATGTACTGTGTTGAGCAATAAACATTTGAATTTGAATTTGAATTTGAATTTAATTATCTCATCACTACTGCTCTCAAAACGGTGAATTCGTCGGTGAAATCGAAACGGTGAAGGATAGATAACATCTAGAGAAAACCGGCATGTCCTAGAACCAAAAATTCGAAGACATGTGACATGTACCAAATCGCACTGGGTCTGCGTGGTGGATTACGGTCTACTCCCTCTCACCGAAAGGAGACTCGTATCCCAGCGGTGGGAATATTATAGGCTGATTATGCTAATTAAAATGGCAGAATCGGGACGAGCCCTAGACTCAGCAGTGGCAACAACAAGACTGGCAAAGACGATGATTATTAAAAAGTGAATTCAATCCAAAATCTGTTGAGCGCGAGGGCCGGAGTTGATCGCCATAAGAAACGTTTCAGTGTCAGTAGTAACCACTGGAGGCCTACCATGATCTATTTAAAAAGGATTTAAAAGCAAGACATTTCAGTTTAGGTTCTTAAACTGCATCGCTCACAGTCGTACCATGACGTCCAATACGCTCAGCGGCATTTGGATCGTTGAAAGTGAATGAGCGTTAAGAGCTCGTGGTAGGTATCCAGATGGCACGGCCTAAATTGAATCGTTAAACTGACGTCATGGTACGAATTAAATGAACAGTTCAGTTTAGGTCCTAAAGTAGATCGCGTTAAGAGCTTGTGGTAGGTATCCTGACCTCTATAAGAGAGTATATGTCATAATACAGGTCAGTGGTAGTTTTTTTTTTCTATAAATTTCATCTCGCAGTTCAACCTGTGAGGATGTCGTCTGCTTAACCGGGCTTGCCTGTGGATACCTGAATAAATTAAGGCTTCCAAAATCCAGGGCTTAAAAAACAAAAACTAAGTGACTACACGTTACGGGCCTACGTTACCCCCTGGGGGTGGCTGGCTCCGGCAAGGGTCGGGGCAGACATGGTATGGGGCGTCGCGACGGGCCTCGACGGCGAGGACGGAAAGCCCAGTCTTTATATGAACTATTTATATATATAACAGAACAATTTTCACGCCAATATCCCCCGAAGGGTTAGGCAGAGGTGTACTTATATTACACCCACATTTTGCTAGTTATATTTAAGATCCTTAATACCTAAGGGGCGAACCTATTGGCCATTAAGCGGGCGCAAATCCGACCAAGGACGTTGTCCTGTTTCTTCTCTAGAACCTGACTACAGCGCCACCTACCGGGTCCAATTGAGAATCTAAACCATCCAGGCGCAGCGGTGCGGCGGTGCCGTGTACATGAGCCCTTAAATGACATACACACGTACAGAAGAATTTTCCGCTAGTTCAATTTTGATCGAAACAGCAACAATACAGCAGCAAAACAGCTGACTAAATGTCAAGGTTACGAGTGCAAACTTCCGAACGGGCGAGAAAGAGATAGCACGATGACAGGAGTGAGATATTGACTGCCATTATTTGTGAGTTCAACCAACGAATACCAATGGCAGATATGAAACTTACGTGGTGTAGATAAGGTCGTTTTCTGTTAAATTTTTGTTTACGAGTAACGTCACCACTTATTATTCGGTCTCCGATAAGTTTTTAGAACAGTAGGTTAAGTATTATCCGACATCATTGTCAAAACTGTATTATAAAACATGAGTGAATATCTAGTGTAAGATAGAAAATACTCAGTTCCATTTGAATATTTAATCTATACTTATAATAAATCTGTAGAGAGGTCAATTCTGTACATGATATATATTTTCAAAATAACTATCAGGGGGTAATAAGTGATCGATACTGATGCCAAAAATGCAATCAGTAAAATTTTTGTCTGTCTGTCTGTCTGTCTGTCTGTCTGTCTGTCTGTCTGTCTGTATGTTCCTTATAGAAACAAAAACTACTCGACGGATTTTAACGAAACTTGGTACAATTATTCTTCATACTCCTGGGGAGGTTATAGTATACTTTTCATCACGCTACAATGAATAGGAGCAGAGCAGTGAAAGGAAATGTTGGGAAAACGGGAGAAGTTGCTCCATTTTTTAAGCTTCCGTCGCGTGTGCAGCCTTAATGGTTAAAGCTACATAGAAATCATTTATGACGGAAATGTTCTACATAAAATTATCAAAAAAATATCCTACTACAGCATATGTCTATCTTTTATGGTTGACTCACAATAACACGTGTAACTCCCGATACCTTAGCAGTTCGGAGCTTTCTGATTATATTTGTTTACTCTTACGTTTATAATACTCTCACTCATCCCTAATTAAAAGAAGTTAATATTATTACCTATTCAATAAAAAAAGAATCATAGTAATCGGTATAGAAACACCAAACTTATACATGAAATACGCTAATAAGCCATCGCGCCGTCGCCGCGTCGCGCGTGAATACTGAATCATGCCATAAGGATTATTTTTGTGTAACGGTTGCCGCGCTCGACGCGGATCGCGGCGGTAGGGTAAGGGAGGTCCGAGCGCGAGCTTCATTCAATATTTGGCTGTTGATGCGTTCAGAGCGTTCGACCTTATTGACAGACGATAATTGATATTAACAAACCGTGCTTATCAGCGCGACTTTTAGTCTTTAAATAGTTTATTTGAATTTATTTTGTTGTTTTTTATAAAATAGGTATTAGTTGTTGTGTTATTAGACCGACACAGAACCCAAAAATGTGATTAAAAAAAAATTCTGTCTGTCTGTTTGTTCAGGCATCACGCAAAAACTACCGGTTCGATTACGATGACACTTGGTATAATTTGGCTGTTGATGCGTTCAGAGCGTTCGACCTTATTGACAGACGATAATTGATATTAACAAACCGTGCTTTTCAGCGCGACTTTTAGTCTTTAAATAGTTTATTTGAATTTATTTTGTTGTTTTTTATAAAATAGGTATTAGTTGTTGTGTTATTAGACCGACACAGAACCCAAAAATGTGATTAAAAAAAAATTCTGTCTGTCTGTTTGTTCAGGCATCACGCAAAAACTACCGGTTCGATTACGATGACACTTGGTATAATTATTCTTTAATATCCTGGGCACCACACTGGGTACTTTTTATCCCGGAAAAAATATACAATAAAAAACAAACTTAATTTTGCGGTTCGATCCCTAGACCCGATTACTGTACCAACCGCAAATAATAAGTTTGTCGTAGTACACGACGAAGATAATAATAATAGGCGAGCGTTCGTTCATATTAGCATTCTATAAATTGTATGTTCTAACTGCTACTTGCAATTCCAAAACGTGCTTTTCAGTGCGACCTTTTTATTCCTTTTAGTTTTTACTAAGTACAGTTTAAGGTAGACTTATTTAGGTTTATTTTTATAAGTCGTTTTTATAAGTAAGTATAGATTTTAATTTTAAAGTATGGGTAGTATATTTGATAGTGTACGTAGTGACCGTAGGTTATTTTATAAAACTGTTAGGTAGGATTAGTCATTCGTATAGATATTAGTTTTTAGGGATTTTGCTTATTTATTGAGTTTAGATTAGTTCATCATCTGCCTCATCTGCCTAGCCTTTTCCCAACTATGTTGGGGTTGGCTTCCAGTCTAACCGGATGCAGCTGAATACCAGTATTTTACATGGAGCGACTGCCTATCTGACCTCCACAACCCAGTTACTGGGTAATACGATACCCCTTGGTAAGACTGGTTGTCAGACTTTCGGGCTTCTGACTACCCGTAACGACTGTCAAAGATCCACGAATGACAGCCGGGACCAACGGCTTAACGTGCTTTCCGAGGCACGGAGGGGTCTCCATATGTAAAGATGGTCACCCATCCACAGACCAACCGCGGCAAGCGTAGCTTAACCTGATCGATCGACCTGTGCGGCTGTTATTATTTAGCCACGTATCATCAGAAATAGGTTTATTTAGGTAGGTAGGTATTTTATTTTCTGTTATTGAGTTTTTTTTTTATTAGGTAGGTACTTAGGTTTACTTTTATAATCTAATATAAAATTCAAAGTCCTGTGATCCTGTCTGACTGATTATATCAACACAGCACAGCCTAAACCGCTGGTCATAGAGACATAAAATTTGCGGGCAGAAGCTAGTTAATAATAAAATTACACAGAGATGTACACTTCATAGACGTAGTCAATCACATGCGCACCGCTAAGGACTCCCCAACCAAAAACAAACCACACGCATAGAGCGGGGATACAAGTTTCGATTCCCGCTCAGAGTAGTGTTGCACCATACACGACGTTTTCTTCCTATTACTAGATAATAAAAATAAGTAATAATAAAAATTGGTGACAACATCGTTGGGAAGAGGAGAAAAGTGATTTTAGGAGATACCAGGAAAAACCATAACTAATGTATTCTGGACAGACAGGCGGAGAACAAAGCATAAACAAAGACTTAAAGTTCAAAGTAAAAAAACATATTTACTCATTGAAAATAATTGTTTTTAACAATAGTAACCAGGACAATCTTGAATCTTATTACACAGAGAAACAATCTTAATTCAGCTTAATTTTGTAAAGGCACCACATAACAACAGATTTGGAAAATTTATAAAGCAGTCCTTTTTTCTATCTTCATTATGATCTCCATCGATATTGATGTCAAATGAACCGTAAATCATTCCATTTGTTATCTCCTCTTTCAAACAGTCCCCAACAATATCCCTGTCCATATTTCAATCATCTTCTTTGACCAGTTCTGAATACGAAGGACACCTATCATCGATGGCCACGGCTGCGACTCCAAGATGATCTCGTCTCTCTCCAATAACCACTCATCCTCCACACATCACTCCAATCCTCACATCAATGCTGCAGTGGAGGTACCCCACTGCAGCATTGATGTGAGGAAACGGAACTTTGGCTGTCACTCTCACTTTATATTCTCCTATCATGATCTTCGAATGTTGTATCGAGTACATACTCGGTAACGTTGGGACAATGAATGTTAGATTCGACGCACTCTTTTCCTTTAAACTTGGCGAATAGCTCTTTGTTGTTTTCACGAACTCCCTGTCAATCTTTTTTGACAGAGTATTATCTGCTACGTAAGTAAAATATTTTACAAGCTCTGTTTTAATAGTTATTGGGACATCAGAGTCATTGTTTACCGTAAGCCTCAGTGTGATGTTCTCTCCTGGAGTCAAAAATGTTTTTTCTATTTGTGCCTTCACATTAATTATGTTGTTGGGTTTCAGAGAAAATACATCTTTCTGTAAACCAAATATCAGAGGCTCTGGGGAACACGGAATTACAAAGCCGTAAACAGGTACTTCTTCCTCAAATTTGTATTCAGTTTCATATAAATTTTCCTTCACAAATGTGACAATAACTTTGTAGTCTATAGTACAGGTGAGATTGTTGACTGACGTCGGTATATCATCTGGCAGTAAGAATTCAAACCGGTATTCAAAAGTTCCAGACAGAACCTTTTGGTCATCTCTCGTAATGAACAAATTTTTGTACTGCTTTGCATACTCTTCGTCGTTTTTAAAGTAATTTGTGTTATCATCTGAATCCTTTTCTGACCATTTACACGTTCCCTGGCCCACAAAATGGATGTTGATGCTTCCAAACTTCTTTGGTTTGTCGATGGAATAATTCACTGTTCCTACCACAGGTTGTCCAGCTCTGTAGACACCTTCTTTTGTTTTTTGGAGTAATATTTTACACACTACACCCATTTTGGTAGAAAAACTGAGGTTAAAACGTGCAAACGACTACTCATCAGCATCGCTGGCGAAATACTAGCGTAATAAAATTAAAGAATGACTCATGAAAACAAAATGTAAACGAAACCTATATCGCTTCCAGCCGAAATATTACTTTAGTGTCCTAAGAATTAAGTTGATTTCAGAATAACAAATGCACCATCGGACACGTTCTAAGAGAAAATTTTTGCAATGAAATATGAACTTTGTGCAATATAATGAAGGTGTTTAATCGTTAGTTGCTGAGTAGGCCGGTTACTATAAAACTCCTTCTGGATAGCAAGCGTGTTTAGGAATGGTAGACATCATACTACGCGAATGAAGTCTAAGGGGACTTTTTCCCCATTTGCCTCGTTTTTTTTTTTTTTGAGACTTGCTTTCTTATTTTGAAGGAGAGGCACTGACACGAAGCGTCAAACAGCCTAATATTAAACATATAAAAACTAAATGTTTTTATTCTAGTGAGTATAAAACGTAACAGAGAAAAAAAAATACCTAGACATAGACTTCACATTTACAATAGTTGTTATCGCTACTACATACACACATACATACTACTACATAACCACACGGGGTAGGCCTGAAGTTGAACAAAATTCGCCTACATCACATTCGTACATCTACAATATGTTTTGAATTAACGCGCAACACCAAACACCCAATATTATGCCGAAATCATAATACCTACACGTTACGGTTCATCAGTTACTGGGTTCCATTCCCAGGTAGGGCAAAGTGTTATTGGGTGTTTCTAGCGAAATGTGGGTGTAATACAAAGACTCATCATCTGCCTAGCCTTTTCCCAACTATGTTAGGGTCGGCTTCCAGACTATCCGGATGCAACAGACCAGTATTTTACAAGGAGCGACTGCCTATCTGACCTCCAAAACCCAGTTACTGGGTAATACGATACCCCTTGGTAAAACTGGTTGTCAGATTTTCGGGCTTCTGACGACCCGGAACGACTGTCAAAGATTCACGAATGACTTGCTTTCCGAGGCACGGAGGGATCTTGGTATGTAAATATGGTCACCCATCCAGGGATCGGCCGCGGCAAGCGTAGCTTAACTTGATCGATCGGCACGTGCGGCTGTTATTACTTAGCCATAAGCCCCTCCATAGCCATGGTGTACATATTATAGGTACACCTCTGCTGAACACTGGAAATTACAGGCTTGATGATATGTTATGTGTTATCATAAAACATTGTTTATTTTTCTAATTAGTTATGCTGATTGTGGGAGAAAATATAATTGTGGTCACATTTCAAATCTACGCACGTACACAGTCGCACATGTATAACGGTCTACCGTAGTACTTCGTCCATTTTGTTGAGTTCGTGAGTTTGTTTTGACTGTAGGTACAGTGGATGTGTGACGTGTATTTAGTCTTTACTGTACCACTGCTGGTCAAAGGTCTCCCCCAAGTCCTTCCAGGTACAGTTTCCCCGCGCCGCCTCGAACCATCTCGTGGTACGCGTCCAGGTCACCACCGCTTTCTGGGCCGATCTCGACGGCGCCGTTCACCTTTTTTTTTTGGTGGGAAATTATCAAATAACAGGGCGTGTCAGATATTTACTAACTAAAACCCACCCGTGTTCCTTCAGTTGCCTGTGCCAGGGGCCACGGTATCTCTTTCGAACAACCTGCGACCCTGGCAGCGCCGTCCATCTTCAGGCACCCATTGTATAAAGATTTTTTGCCCAGCGGTCATCCAGCATGCGACTGATGTGACCCGCCCATTTGAGACTGGCACCTTCTTGTCTCTTTTATACCCGTTTTGGAAGCGTATATCTTTTTTGCATTGTAATGTGATACGCTGCGACTGTATTAAGACAGCTGTTATTTGGAATATTCAACTATGTACACAAGGATCTTTTGGTGCGTGGCCAAAATCAGAACTAACGCCACTATCTTGTTTTTTCAATACATTTCACAAAACAATTGAACAAGTGTTTATCAATAGCGCCCCCATGTCAACTTCATTCGAGCGCCAAAATATCCTTGTATAGCGATATAAATATGCATTGCGTTGAGTTGGTTTCATGATGTTCCCACTGCTGGGGCACAGGCCTCCTCTCAGTGAGAGAGAGTGAGCCGTAATCCACCACGAAGGCCCAGTGCGGGTTGGTGGAATTCACTTGTCTTCGAATGATTGGTTCTATTCATGCCGGTTTCTTCACGATGTTTTCCTACACCGTTTTGAGAGCAGTGATGATGAAATAATTTACACAAAGTAAAGCACCTGTCTTGGTTCGAACCTACGACCTACAACTCGTAAGTCGTAGCCGTTTCCATGTGCCACCGTTGCTCAAATAGTACAATAGTAGATTTTCTTAATTTTCAAAAAAAAACGTGGATATCTACAAAGTACATAGGATACACAGTCTAATTGAACATAGTTTACTTTTATTTTGTGTTCCTGTCACGTTTTGTCTGCGTTTCTGTCTCGATTTGTTTCAATTCGTCGATTCTAAATTCCACCAAAGTTGTTGATACTAATCGACTTAATGACGACATTTTTCTCCTTCAACACGAACAAAGGAGCTTTATCGATGACTAAAAATATGTGTTATCGATCTATTAAACATTTCAGATTAGCATTAAATATCTTTGATAAGATAAATATGCCCATAATGCCAAAAAAGGAAACTAGCGTCATTTTCGCGATATGGAATTAGTCTTTCTCTGCTGGCCACAAACAGAGGTTGTTTTCAAGATTATTACTTATTTAAAATCAAAATGGGAGTAACTTGTCAAATTTTACTTTCGAACAACACGAAAGGTGTCTACAGAGCCGGACAGTTAGTGCAAGGATCAGTTAAATATGTTATAGACGAACCAACGGAGTTCACCAGTGTTACTCTCTCATTAAGAGGCAAAGGATTATGTTGGTGGGTGCCTTTCATTGCCGGTATGGGCACTATATACACTGGTTCCCAAGACTTTGTTAATCAGTGCATGGATTTACTTCAAGCTAGAGAAAATGAAACAGCAGCAATTGCAGCAGGAACTTACGAAAAACCGTTCTGCTTCGTACTGCCAGAAGTGAGTCCATCTTCTTATAAAGACGCGAGATGCTTTATTGCGTACTTCGTTGAACTAAAATTCGTAAAACCAAACTTTATGAGCTTTTCTAAGAGGTTTGACTTAGAAATTAAGGTACAGGGTTGCATAAAAAAATGTCTTGTACAGCCTATGACATACGAAACGAAAAAAGATTTTTTTTCGTCAAAGAAAACCATTACTTTTAGTGTAGAAATGGAAAAGATATCTTTCTGTGCAGGGGATAATATAAAACTCAAAGTTAATATAACGAACCCATCGGATGTGGCTCTTACTGCCAGAAGAGCGGAATTAATTGAGTATATCACTTATAAATCTAACTGTAATCATCAAAAGCAAAAATCTAAAACAGTTAACGGAGTAGAAGTGAACTTAATTGGTAATGCAAGATTGAAAACTGAGTATCAATTCACCGATAAGATTTCAACAACACCAGAAATGATCTCAATACATTCCAATATTTTAACAAGAGAATACAGAGTAAAAGTTTCTCTTAAGTTTCCTTTCCCTCATAAAGAACTTTGCCAAGAGATTCCAGTGGTCATCGCAGAGAAAATTGATGGCTTTGAAGAAGTTAAGTTAGACGAACCGCCTTCGTATTGGCAAGTCATGAATGAGAAAAAAGGAAAGGAGGAATAGAAAAACTGAAAACAAGTAATGTAGGAAATCTTAGATAACATACAAGTAACTATGAATTCAGCACATTGTAAAATCTTAACATAATAGGTTAAATTTTTTGAATACGAGGAAGTTTGAAAGTGGCTCCGGTAACTGAAAAGTTGTGTGGAAATCGTTTGTCACGGTATGGGCATATGTTACGGAGAAATGAGGAAAATGTCGTGAGGAGTTTTGAGTATGAATGTCGATGTCTATAAGAGCAGGGGAAGACCAAGGAAACGATGGATGGACTGTGTGAATGATGATATGGCTGACATGACATAACACAGACACATGTTGCGCCGACCACAAATAAATTGGGATAAGGGCATGTTTTGTAACTTGAAATTTTGTATAATAATATAAGTTTTATCAAATAATATAAGTTTTTTATAAGGTTTTTGCGTTTAAACAATGTTATTTAAGTTAATAAATCTAAGGGTTGAGTTTGAACAATAAACAGAATTATCAATATTATTACTGTCGATTTCTCTTCTTTTTACTTTTTACCCTCCAGATTCCAAGTTTTAAACCCGGCAACAGCAGCCTGGCAAGCAACTTTGGACAGAACAAGCTGATATTGTATCATGAAATTTCACCCTCCCCATTCACCCCTTTAGGGGTGGAATTTCTAAAAACCCTTTCTTATTGGATACCTACTCTTCACAAAGAACACACCCTCCAAATTTCATGTCTCCAGGACCAGCGGCTTAGGCTGTGCGTTGATATATCAGTCAGTCAGGACTTTGAATTTTATAATGTACTTGTAGATGTCATCAATTGCAATAACTATGACGTTTTACAGCCACAATCATTGTTCTAGTGCAAGAGAAATATGGAGCTCAAATCAAATGAAGTAGGGAAGTTTATTTGTGCGCACTAGATAAAAGGTATTAATTACCTACAAAATAAGGAACAAAACATAGTGAACAGGTACAATTTTCTCCTGTAGGTACACACAAACTACAATAAAGCAAACAGCAATAATGACAGCCCACCAGATAATATTTCGGAAATAGCTGCACATAGATATCAATGGTCACTAGCCCTCGGCGCGGGAGATGCTATAGTGCAAAAGTGTGAGCGCACAGGTGCATTATCTCTTCCCTCACTCTCTTAGTTCGATGGGACGGCACGTAATCCGACACGACCGGAGAGAAATCAGGCGCAAGACCAACAGCTTAACGTACTTTCTGAGGCACGGGGGTAACACACCGCCACCTTCCAACCTTCGGGCTATTACTTAGGAATTCCTAATTTGCCCGACCTGGGAATCGAACCCACGGTAGGGCAGTTAAGTGACATACAAATGGTCTACGAATAAGTTATTCGTATGGGCAGGTACAATTTTCTCCTGCAGGTACACACAAACTTCAACAAAATAAACAGGCAATAACAGCAATACAAAAATTTCGTTCGGAAGTGAAACTTGAAATGGATCATTCAAGTGTGGGACATTTTATACCAAAAAATTAATGTGCCGACCAGAAAAAAAAATGTTTTCTATTGGCAATAACAAATTGAGCATTTTTTTGCCCCCAGCTGCAATTTGAGATTGAAAATGCCAAAAAATCATATTTTAATAACAAGTGTTTTAAGCTTAACATAAAAAAATAACTACCAACTTTTAATTGAATTTAACATCCTGAACATATTTTAACTAACTGAACCTATTTACTTGTTGTTAAAATATGATTTTTGGCATTTTCAGCTGATTAATGGTAGACTTTCGTTGTAGGTTTCGTTGGAGTTCATTTCCCATAAGACAGTAATACTTAAATTTTTGGGTACGAAATTAATGATGTCTTTCTCTAGAAAGACGTGACCTTTGAATAATATCCGTAAATAATGACGCATTATTTGAATTTTTTGCACTAATTAGATAGATAATAAAAGATTAGCCAAAATTCTTATCATTGATAAGATAAATTCGGCTACACATATACGCCGGTATACGGCATACCAAAATGTAAAAAAAGAAACACGCAATACTTTCGTTTAGTTTATATCAGCTGTTGATTAAGAAAGAAGAGTGTTATCAACTTTAAATAAAAATGGGAATAAAGTGTAGAATTTTACTACTAAATAATAGAAAAGATGTCTACAAAGCTGGAGACTCAGTGGCAGGAACAGTGAAATATGTTATAGACAAACCAACGGACTTTACAAGTGTTACTCTCTCAGTAAGAGGTAAAGGATTTTGGTATTGGATACCCTTCACTTCCAAAACCATACACGATAACTCCGAAAACTTGGTTGATCAGCGCATAGATTTACTTGAAGCAAAGGATGATAAGACAGTATCAATTCCAGCAGGAACTTACGAAAAACAATTCTGTTTTGTGCTGCCCGCAGAAATTCCGTCATCTTTTAAAGTTGGCTTTTGCTACATATCGTTCTTTGTTCAACTGGAATTCGTAAAGCCAAACTCAACGAGCTTACCTAAGAAGTTTTACTCAGACATTAAAACACAAAGTGGTATAACACCAGAGGCAGGGTCATTTCTCGTGAACAAAAAAAAAGAGTTTACGTTGTCAAAGAAAACTATAAGTTTAATAACCTTTATTGAAAAGCCGTTTCTGTATGCGGGGGAAGATATAGAAGTCATATTTGAAATTATAAAAAACTGCTCCGATGTGCCTCTTATTTCTTCAAAAATTGAGTTAATCCAGTGTGTCACATTTCATTCTAAAATTAAAACGCGATATTCTCTGACATTAAAAGCAATAGAAGTAAAATATCTTGGGACGAATAAATCGAAGACTGAGCTCAAACATACCTACTATATATCTACAACATCTGACATGGTCACAGTGCATTCTCATGAGTTACGAGTAGAATATAGTGTTGTAATAACACTTAAGCTTCCCTTCCCGCATTCAGACGTTTTCTGTACTCTT
Source organism: Gortyna flavago (assembly GCA_963669345.1). NCBI lineage: Eukaryota > Metazoa > Arthropoda > Insecta > Lepidoptera > Noctuidae > Gortyna > Gortyna flavago. The sequence continues at coordinate 18,521,343 of OY770129.1, forward strand.
CCAGTGGCTATTGCAAAGAAAATTGATAACTTTAAAGAAGAGAAGCAAGATATTGAACAACCTTCTAATGGGCAAGATAAGTGTTCCCTTGTTTCGCAGACAGAAATTTCATAGAATTTCGTTTCGCAGAAAATGTTTCATAATATTTGGTGATTGCATTATTATTTCGAATATTATTGTTTCAACGACTATTTACTTGAATGAAACATATTTCACAGAAACACAATTCTATGAATGTTATAATCACGTTTTTTTATTTAACAAACTTGTCATATAGTAGAATTATTTTTAACGAATATTGTATGTTCGGTGGATTTACACCGTGAGTAAAAATTTATGTAATGCTAGACTTATTCCCAGAAACACACAAGCTTGAATTTGAGAATTTAGGATGCAAGAGCGAGCGAAGCGAGCTCGGGACTTCGGGCACCCCAACTCGGAAAGGTTAGGTTCGAAGGGGATAACCCATGGCAGAGGCTCGTTCGCTCGCTTTGCTTGCCCACTCGAGCCCCCGTCATCCCCTTCATGTTAGGTTCCTTTAAACCCTGTAGACAGAAATAGGGGCCCCGCGAAGTGGGGCTCCGTCGACTACGTCTTTTTAGTGGTGCCATTAAGACGATTGTTAACTTTATTAACCTCATTGTATAATTTAAGAACGCCGTGCATAATACGAAGTCACTATTAATGAGAATAACAAGATCGTTTTCCTGCTTGACTAGAATTTACCCGCATCGTTTTTGTGAACGCGGTGTTGTAATTTTATAGGATATGCATTTTGTCAAAGGTATGAATTGAAACGTTTAGAAACCGTCACTTGATAAAATGTTTTTCTTAGTAATAAGTTTCATATACGTGGATAAAAAACATTTGATTTGTTATCGAAACATTAATTTTTTTTTGTAACAAAAATCTATGATTTAATTTTTTTCAAAGTAAGTATTCTGCGTATTGATGATATGAAATGATAATAATAATATGAGAAAAAAAATATGTGAAACGAAATTCTATGAAACCGTTGTAAAACAACGCACAATCGAGCAAGAAAGTGTAAAGTGTAATGTAGGAACAGACAAAAAGAAAAATGATAAAGTAAGATAAATAATGAAGACTTGTCTGATGACTAAAATATAATCATTGATTATGTACGTATTAAAAATATTCATTCTGTGTGACGGACTATCATAAATGGTAAAATGTTTTTCCGATAGTAACTGAAGATCACTTTTATGTTTGTTTAATTAGCATAGATTTTTACTTTAGCACTTGTAGCTACTACTTATTAATGACGACGCAGCAATACTGGCGACCTCCGTTTAGTTTTGTTACGAAGTTTCTGGAATCACCGAATAGGTCGGATAGGAGTGACACTGGTCGATTACTGTCATTCTAGAAGAGCTTCGCATCAATGGTTGCGTGGCGGCATGGTGGCGGTCATGTGGCGGCTGCCTTCTAATGCCAAGAGAAGATGATGCCTGGGAAGCCGCTGTCGTACCATGACCGAGACAATCTGCTGTATTTCGGCACAATTCTGATGATATTGAAGCTGCTGAACCACTAATACTATCACTTCTGGTAAAAGCTATCCAGTGCCATTAAATATTTTGCATTTCAAGTTGCAATTTTACATAGGTAAAATGTAATTATTGTTAGTAATTTGATATAATAAGTCAATGGCAATTTGGTAATATTAGAATAATGGTGGACGGGCTTTAGCAATAAATTATTTATTTGTACTAATAATGTGTTTTGCTTTATCCTCCATACATCATCGGCCTATCCTTTTCCCAACTATGTTGGGGTCCGCTTCCAGTCTATACGGATGCAGCTGAATACCAGTATTTTACATGGAGCGACTGCCTATCTGACCTCCAAAACCCAGTTACTGGCTAATACTGACTGGTTATCGGGCTTTCGGGCTTCTGACCGGTACTTGCCCGTGGTCCCCCAGTCTAGTCCCCCTCGGGGTACCACGAACAAATATTTTTGCCCGTGGAACCCCTTGAATAACAATCTTCTTATGAAATATACTTCTGACTGCACGTAACGACTGTCAAAGAACCACGAATGACAACCGGGACCAACGGATTAACATGCTTTCTGAGGCACGGAGGGAGCTTGTTATGTAAAGGTGGTCACCCATCCACAGACCAACCGCGGCACGCATAGCTTAACCTGATCGATCGACCTGTGCGGCTGTTTCTGCTTAGTCGCGGGCCCCTCAGGCTTTCTCCTTATAATATTTGGTATGTTCCTATGGTACCTCAACATCATCATATTCCTGCCCTTATTCTAATTTATTGTGTTCGGCGCAACATGTATTTTCCTCCATACTTCTCTATTAGTCGTCATCTCGGTAGTCACCCCCTTTCTAGCCATATCATCATTCACACAGTCCATCCATCGTTTCTTTGGTCTTCCCCTACTATTTTGGACATCTACATTCATATTCAAAACTTTCGTTGCGAAATATTTACATTAGTCCGCATTAGATAGCTATATATATATGATAATCAATTACCACACAACATGTCTGCCTCTTTTCACAAGTAAATAGTCATAATGTATAGCTTCATAGGGACATCTTTTATTCGTTACGGAATGAGGAAAATATCGTGAGTTTGCTCACGACATTTCCTCATTTCTGGGTGTAGATAAAGTCTTGTATGCAACTGTACATAATAAGGTATTAAAACACTCATCTGATAATATTTCACATTCGTGTTTTAATACCCAATAAACAACAGTTGCATAAATAACTATAATATATATCATCCACGACAACGCTGCGCTCGGAAGCGGGGCGTGAAACGCGTAAACGTGTCCAACACACGCGTTATATTTAAGTATTAAAAAACGAGGAATTAAAAGAGAGTAATAGAAATAAGTCTGTTTATTGCTAAAAACCCGTCAACCCTTATTGTTATAACTTTAAAGTACCTACTAACAACGTTTAAATCGTACATAAATAAAAAATTGCAACATCAAATGCAAAAGATTCTGAAATAGGTTTTTTATAAGTAGTCTACGATAAAAATCCCTTCAGAAAAGGTGATCAACAACAGCTACCAACAATTTGTCGTATCATATTTTACTCATCAACCCATAAAACCAACTATCTTCTTTTCTTTATCATTTTTCATTTTTTTAATCGACTTAAAAAAGGAGGAGGTTCTCAATTCGGTTGTATGTTTTTTTTTATGTTTGTTCTATTCCTCCATTGCATTTTTTTCATTCATAGCTAGCCAAGAAGGGCCTTGAACATAAAACTTTTCTTCTTCAAAGTCATCAATTTTCTCTGCGATGACCACTGGAATCTCTAGGCATAGTTCTCTGTGCGGGAACGGAAACTTAAGAGTAACTTTAACTCCATATTCTTTTCCTAGCATATTAGAATCTATTGAGAACAGATGCGGTTTTGTAGAAAAATTATGTATTTGTGAATGCTCAGCTTTCAACCTTCTTTTACCAAGATATTTCATTTCTACCCCTGTCAGGGTCTTTGATTTTTGCTTCACATGATTTCCGTTAGATTTGTAAGTCACAAACTCAATTAACTCAGTTTTTGAAGAAACAAGAGGCACTTCGGCGTAGTTTTTTACATCCAATATTACTGTTACATCTTCCCCTGCATACAAAAACGGCTTTTCAATTCCTGCTTTTAACGTTACGATTTTCTTTGACAACATAAATTCTTTCTTAATTTTATATTCGACATATTCATTTTTATGTCGTGCTTTTACGCCACCTTGGACTGGAATGTCTATGTAAAACTTCTTAGGTAAGCTCATTGAGTTTGATTCCACGAATTCCAGTTGAATAAAGAAAGAAATGAAGCATCTGAAGTCTTTGTAAGAAGATGCAATTTCTTCTGGGAGTGCAAAACAGAATAGTTTTTCATAAGTTCCTGCTGGTACAGTCACTGCTTCATTTTCTTTAGCTTGAAGTAAATCCCACTCCCTCTCACTGTGTCCCAGCAGTGGAAGCATTATAGGCTGATTATGATGAAGCAAATCCATGCGCTGATTAATATAGTTTTCGGACTCGGTATATTTAGTATCGGTAGTGATGGGTACCCAAAAGCATAATCCTTTACCTTTTAATGAGAGAACAACACTAGTGAGCTCCGATGGTTTGTCCATGACATATTTCACTGTCCCTTCCACAGTGTCTCCAGCTCTGTAGACATATTTTGTGTTCCTTAGTAAAATTTCACACGTCACTCCCATTTTATTTTTAAAAAACGCAATAATTTTGAAAACACCCTTTATTCGTGGTCAACAGCGATGAACTAATGACGAAAAAGTGTATATCTTTTTTAATGTTTTTGAAGTATTATTATAGTCAATCTTATCAAAGATATAGCTAATCTAGAACAATATCTAATGAATGGAATAACATACTTCAATAGCATTCATACGGATTTATACGTCAAAATGCGGCATTTCTTTTGTCTAAGGGCTGATTCGGTCAGTAGGTCGTCTTAGGGGCGAAGTGGGGCTGTGATTCATATCAATTAGAATAGTGACACAAGAGGATCAAATAATCTCTTATGCAAATTGAAGGACATGATAAGTTAAGTTGGCATCATCGACATTAAAAATACACTCCATAATAAGAGTGAAGAGAGAGATTGAAGATCCCTTACACGTGAGGGACAAATTGTGATGTAAGTGCTTTGATTAAACTAAAGTATTTATCCTACATAACAATATCAACATGTATTCCTCGAAGGAGAAGGTAGAAGGGTATATAGTACGCACACATTTTGCCAGGCAAAATAAGAGCATATTGCCACTGACCGCGCAAAAATACTGACTAGACTATCACTAAGAAATCATAATCAGCCTAGAATATTCTTACTGCTGTGACACAGACCGTCTCTCTGTGCAGGGAACGGAGCCGTAATCCATGCGGGCCCAAAGCTCGTTGGTAGAAGTCCTAAATTTTGTTTCTTTTAAAAACGTCTTGATGTATCTCTGTTGCACCTAGGCCTCTCCAATTGCACGCCATTTAGCTCGATTCTCGGCAACTCTCACCCAGCCGCAACCAGCCACCCTGCGAAATCGTCGCTCCACCGCGCCCTACCGTACGTTTGCCGATTCGCGGTCTCCACTCAAGAACACGTCTACTTCAAGCATAGCTCGTTATTTAGCTTGAATTTATGAACCAGCGATATTGTGAGTGTTTACGTACCTTGACGTGTCTCGGGACCCTGGAATCCTGGAACTTTGGAAGGCTTACGAGGGCCGAGCCAACTTGCACAGGCAGTAGAAGATAATAAAATGAACCATTGACGGTGTTAAGATGTCAACTAATAAACGATTTCTGTAAATGAAACCCTACTAGCGGGTTGAGCGGGGTACGGTCGTATGTCTGTAAAGTAGTAAGCAACAACTAGAAGAGTTTATAGAATTTCTTTTAATGAAACAAAACTACTGAAACAATAAACGTTATAATTAACTAACACATAATTTTACACGCTGTTAAAAATACAGAGTGGGTAGTTTGAGTAATAGATATCTACAGTACACACGGCAGTACACATCAAGCTATACATAACCAGTATAAGGGGACTTCTGATTGTAAGAAAAACCTATACAATGCGAGGTCAGCTACAACTGGTAATGTATAACTTGATGTGTAGCCGTGTGTACAAGATCAAAGGAATAATTAATTGCTTGTTTTGGCAAGACTGCAACACAACATTTATCTACAATATGAATAGTTACACATAATACACACATTAATTTATAGTATACCTTTAAAGAACATTTTTATGATGAATCCTATTTTCAACAATCATCATAATTATTATATATAAAATATACTATATAGGTAATAGGTAATACGGGCTGTTGTCCGCAACTCCACGTCAATGCGCGTATTTTGCGTGTTTTGTTTAAATATACTAATTATATATAAAATAGCTATCTTCCACATTTTGAATACTATTATTACGTTTCTGGATGACAGTGATGCGGAAGACTCGACGTCTCAGTGTCCTTTGTATTTATTTGTATAGTTAAATAGTTATTCATTTAATTTAGTACCTATTGCAAATAGTTAGTTATGTTATATTAATTACAAAAGTTATGTAAGTAAACCAATAAACAAATTGAGTCAAACAAAACTAAAAATAAATATTCCCTAAAATATCTAGAATTAATAAAGTTAACACTTAAAATTCTCAGTACTTTGTTTCAAAAATTATACAAGTAGATAAACATGTCCATTGGTAATAGAATCCCAATAGATCCATTGGATGTTTTATAAGTTCTAAATTTCAGAGTATTAATGCGATACTGTTGTTAAAAACATTTAAGACTTTTCCCCCTTCTCATCGTCACCAGCCTCGTCGTCAGATGCATCTTCATCATCTTTCTTTGCTTCCCCCATTGCTTCCCAATAAGTTGGAGGAGGATCACAAATCTCGTCTCGTTGCACGTAATCTCCTATCTGTACAGGTATCTCCAACACAACATTTCTATGAGGCATCGGCAGTTCAGCTGTTATTCTAACTATATAATCCCTCGCCACTATCTTTGAGTTATCTAAAGAAACTATATCTGAAGGAACGATGATATCTATTGGCATATTTTGGATAGCTCCACTTTTGATAGACCCTGTTTTAGTTTCACAATTCGGTATGTCTTCGTAAGCTTTCACATCAGTATGTCCTGTTGCTTTGAACGTGTACATTTCTATCAGTTTAATTTCAACACTTTTAATGATTACATGACTATCATTCTGAATTTCTGATTGGATTTCTATTTTACCCCCATTCGTAATTACAGAATTAAGAATATTTGCTTTCATGATAACGGTGCTAGTTTTGCTGGAGAAGAACTGTAGCAAATTGCTTCTTTCTCCAAACATGACTGGTTCTACTGATAGTTTTGGCGTTATGGTAGAAGCTACAGTAATTTCCTTTCGAAAATGTTTGGCGAAAGCGAACCAGCCCGGTCTATCGAATTTTATGCGCACATAATATTTTATCTTACAGTTTACACCATATCTTGGTATGTATTTGTAGTACTCAAATGTCGGAGGCAAGTTCTGAGGCAACCTGAAATTGAATTTCAACTCGTAAGATCCTGGACTTACTTTATGTTTTCCTTCTTCAATGACCTCATCAGTATCGACATATACTTCGCTACTGCTATAGGTACGTCTCTTGTTCTTTTGATTGGTTCTTTTCTTTAGTCTCAAAGTACCTATTCCTTTTAAAGAGACCGTTATCTTTTCAATTTCCATTGGTTCATCAAGCGCATATTTGATCACTCCAGAAACGACTTCTCCGCAGTAGAAAGCCCCATCTGGTGGTTTGTTCAAGTTGATTTGACAAAATATTCCCATTTTGAAGTAAACGATTTTTACGAGAATTCAACAGATTTTATCACAATTCACCGATACTGATTGCTATTTAGTTCGTTTTCAACGAAGTAACAACTCCCAATAATGATTTAGTTTATTCGAAATACGACATTATGATGTTATCAATATCAAACGATAACAGCCGATAATATGAATCCCAATATATGAATACACAAACACCGAGAGGAATACCCAACACAATAAATGATTTATGTAACAAAGTTTTCACTGATTGTTTGTAACGTATGTCTTGTTTTCCAACTATTCATCACTATGTCCACTACTTATAAGCCAAAGACTTGAAAACAAATAATTTTATAAACACAACAAGAAGCGGTGAGCCCTGTTCCTGTTATCTCACTGACAGAACTACGATGAGCATAGAGGAAAAATTTTAATAGACGATGAGTCATAGAGGTTTGTTCGGAAACACACTTCGGCGTTGAATCTAAAACTTGAGGAGAAAACACTCCTTTCTTTATCAATAAACACAAGATCGTTAACAGCTTTAAAAATTAAATTAAAAGCGAAAAGATACTCTTTCTATCAGAAAATCAAATAACTAGATAGGTTACAGCTTTAAAACTTTTATACTATTTAACAAGTTTTACATCATACCAAAACCGCCATATCAATCGATGTATCCGAACTATATCAGTAGACAGGCAGACGATCGCTATCTATCTATCGCTCAATTTTATGTCCATGTTCACTTATCGCTCACAGCGTGTGAAAAAGACAGACTTATTTCTCTCTCTTCGTCCGCCTACGTCACACATTGATTACTAATGTCTATGAAGTCACGTCGTCGGCTGCGCAGCTTGACATTCAATTCAACAGGCTAATGTTATTATTTTAATATAATGAAGTAATTTGACGTCGCTGTTTACATTTTACAGGGTGCAAGGAAAATCGACGAGGAACTTTTACCATAAATTCAGCACAATTATGATGTAACGATGTCAAAACACGATAAGACAAAAAATAAAAATAAAATAAAAAACATCAATCATTACGAGAAATTCGCTTTAAAATATTGATAACTAGCGGCGGCGCCCCGCAGTTTTACCCGCATCAGTCTCGATCCCGTGGGGAATATTGGGATAAAAAAACTTTTTTACAAAAAAAAAACAACCGACTTCCAAAAAAAACTACAAAGTGATAAATAACTTTTATTTCGGAAGTCGGTGTCGTTGGTTCTGCATTTTAGTTTATTGACACCGACTTCCGAAATAGAAGTTATTTATCACTTTGTATTTTTTTTTGGAAGTCGGTTGTTTTTTTTTTGTAAAAAAGTTTTTATTTTTCACTTTTTAGTGACAGAGTTTGTAATTTATCTAAGTTACAATAGCCTAACGTCAACTGCTCATCACCTTTTACAAAATATTGCTTTTCCCGATGCTGGGACGTTAATTTTTGAGGAGTTCTCCTGGTAAGAACCTGAAGAACTCCACTCCACCACCACACGCATTGTGACGAGCATAAATTGCTTAGCAACCATATTAAAGTAATCGAATCGCAACCCGTGAAATATTTATCATTGATTAGTTCCGATGGCCGTCTGTAGTCTTCATCATCAGCTCCACTTTACCAAATGATGATTTCCGAGAGCAAATGCTCAAGTCACTCTAAAAAATATCCAAATCGCTATAGGTTTGCCAATAAAATTTGAGGGTTTCCCTCGATTTCCATGGGATCCTCTCATCAGATTCCAATTTGCTGACAATGGGACCACCTTGGGAGTATACCCTTCAAGTTACTCTTAAAAATATCCAAATCGCTATAGGTTTGCCAAAAAAAGTTGAGGGTTTCCCTCGATTTCCATGGGATCCTCTCATCAGATTCCAACTTGCTGACAATGGGACCACCTTGGGAGTATACCCTTTCAAACAAAAAATTAATTTTCGAAATCGATCCACAAATGACGGAGAAATCGGTGAACATACAAAAAAAAAAAAAATACATAAAGTCGAACATATAACCTCCTCCTTTTTGGAAGTCGGTTAAAAAGTAAAGGAACTGTGGTCCATGTGTCAAAGTTTCATCGTGAAAGTGTAACAAATAAACATAGACTTATAAAAAAGATGGACTCCGCGCCACGCATATCAAAAGTGAAGCACAGTAAGTATGCCGGTACCGCTTATACAAACACGCCACATTTACATCATAGATCGGTACGGTGCTTCACTTTCGATATGCGTGGCGCGGAGTCCATCTATTTTTATAAGTCTATGCAAATAAACATACAAAAATCAAATATTTTCACTTTATAACATTAAGTTTAGAAAACAGAAGCTGTTTGCCCCAAAATTTACTAATGCTATATCTGATCTATGTAAATTTCGAGGGGCTCGTCCAGATTATTATTGCAGTTACATCCGTGTTATTGAGGTGTTTTTATTGATCATAATCAAAGGCTTAATTCGTACGTGAATGTATGAATCATTCCGCCGGCCTGATTACTGATAACCGGATATACCTAATTCGATAGTATTGATAAGTTTTTAAATCGTTAATACCGAAGGGTATTCCCCTGTTTTTTATGCGCAGTAAAAAAAATATTTGACGTCGACGGTTAAATCATACCTTCTGAAATTTCGTATTTTAGGTAGGTAGCTTTTATTTCCATCTGGGAAGAACGAAGGGTTATGTCGGACTCCTACCGACTAAAACCCCACGTTCCTTCCAGTACCATGAGTCGGGGGCCCGGGAGATACTAGTACATTCGCCGCACCCCCGACTGGTATCAGCCCGCCATGCCTACCAGGATCCATCACCAAGTGCGGCCGATCCCACGACCGCAGGTCCTCCCATTATGGCGCGCATATAATACTGCGTGCTACCTCTTTGTGCCTGACTGCTCGAGTGACGACACGACCCCAATTTCACCGACCGCTGGGCCCGCATTATGGTGGTCGGAGATCATTCAAGTATTGACGTGTAAAAGTGTTTGTATGTACAAACCTACTTACAGAAATAAAATCATTTATCATCGTTAAGCACCCTTCGACGCCGGGGCTGCTCTTCTGCAGGTATGAAAAAGTATAACGATAGGTTGCGTCTAAAACAAAACCTTGCACTGATGCCAGCTGCTGCAGCGCTTGCCTGCTGACTTGCTGGTGCTGGTGTTGCTCACTTGCTTGCAGTTATTGAATTTGAGAAGTTAGTGAACTTAATTCAGAAAGTCGTATGTATTTTGGCAGTTCGATGTCGGTGGCCTTAATTTCTCTCTTATCTCCACTAATAAGAGATACATTTTTCTTTGCATTTTAGGTAGGTATGTCCTGTTTTTTTTTTTTCAATTAAGTGTAAGTACTCTTTTGATTAAACTATTTACCTACAGCGATAAAGGAGGTGTAGCGGCATCTATACCGCCACATGCGTACTATGCATCATACTGACGTCACGCAAAAATCCTGCATCGCGCAAGCAGAGTTTGCCGCGCGACTAGCATATACATAATAGGGTTAAAAGATTATACCAAAGCCGCCACACCGTTCTAAGGATTTCAACAATACGTTCATTATTCTTTTACGACGTGTGATACAACAGCCCGCCAAGAATCATCGGTGTGAGTGAACTTTACACCCTGTTCCATATGAGAAACACCCCACCCCACCCCCACTATCGAAATTATGTATTTGAGAAGCAAATTATTTATCATATATTTTTTTTTGTCACTATTGTAAAATCGTTTTACTTAACGGGTCAACCTGATTCGGCACAGTCAGGCGGCACAATAGACCTTTAGTATATCTGCTTCTATTTTTCCGCCCGGCCTGAAGAATTCTCTAGCACTTCTTCATCTCTATAAACACTCAACGTAAAAACCCCATTTTCTTCAATGTCACGACTTCGGCGTGTAGGTAGCTTGCGACCCCAAGTTAGAAGAAGCGTATCTTTCTAAAAATATTATTGAATTTTTTCAGATTATCCTTTTGTAATCTTCTCAGCGAAGGTTTTCGAAAGCAATTTGCGTACAGTACTGGATTAGCTACTAACACTTTACGCTTATTTTTTAACATGGCTTGCAGTGGTTTAGGTTATTGTATTCAGGTAGGATGGTAAGTTTTTCTTTTGCAAATTGTGCGAAGATTTTCAACGCCTTGTATTTTATTGTTAGGTGCTTGTTATACATGCATGATAATTTATTGTGTACATTTTTGTTTGATTTAGGGCCGATATTTCCAACGCCAGATAATTTTATCCGACGAATAATTTTGAATGTTTGACAGTTCTTCCATACAAAATCTGTCAGACGTCAATTTTATTCCGCAAATCAAAATTATATGCCGATTGAATTTGCGCTTAAAATTTATTTGCCAGAATATATGACATGGTAATAGTAGGTAACATTTGAATTCAATTTTCAGTCGTCCAAATTTTAAGTTACATACATAACGTTTGAATACGTTAACATATATAGAATAGATGATGATTTTTTATTTGATGAAATATTGCAAATAGTGCAAATAATATTTTAAAAAGTGTTAAAGCTTAACAAATTGCTAAGTTATAAAAGTTTTAGAATAACTGCTAGACAAAGACGGCACTTTCACAGAAGACGTCACGGCTATGTAACTTCATACTAGTAGCGCCATACGTTGTCCGTAGCAGCGCGACCAGGATGTAAATAATGCATTCCAAAAACTTTTGAAGCATGTAGCTTCTCCATATTTCCATCTATTTAAGAGATTTTTTCGATTATCTCATTTTACTAGAAAATGTCTTCTTTGAAATTACAGAATTTGCAAATACTGTAATTTCTGAAATAACGAAAACGGAACTCCTTTGTAAACAAAGCGATGTTTTAAGTTTTTCATATTGTAATCTGGGAGCCTAAAAAAGCCACTTTGGCAGAATCATAACACAATACATATCACGCAATTTCATCTGGGGGCCTAAAAAGGCCACTTTGGCAGAATCATAAAACAATTCATAACACGCAATTCATCTGTTTGACAGTTTGACACCTATATATCCCTGAAGGGTTAGGCAGAGGTATACCTATAGCATTTTACGAATCTCCATACAAAACTGTCATACAGATGAAATTGCGTGATATGAATTGTTTTATGATTCTGCTAAAGTGGCCTTTTTATGCCCCCTGTATGACAGTTTTGTATGGAGATTCGTAAAACGCTATAGGTACAACTCTGCCTAACGCTTCAGAGATATATAGGTGTGAAACTGTCAAACAGATGAATTGCGTGAATATGAATTGTTTTATGATTCTGCCAAAGTGACCTTTTTAGGCCCCCTGGGCCCTTATTCACTATGACCACTTAACGATTCCTTACTTTGAAACCACGTCAATTCCTTAGTTATTCACGACATGACATCAGTCTGCTTAACGTATTCTGTATGACACAATGGCGTGGTTTAAACCGTCCAAATACATGTTGTCCGTACACATTACACACGCAGTTGACATTTCGATTCCTTCCATAATTACGTGGTTTGCACGTGGTAATATTTCGCGGGACAAGAACAATATCAAAAAAATAAAATCAAACGGCGCGAAAACAAATTAAAAACTAAATTCGAAACAAATACGCAAGCCTAAATTAAAAATAAATTTTGGAATTCCTAACCGAACGCCAGATATTTGAGCAATTTTATATGTAGATTGTAGTCATCAAGTATCTTATAAGCTCTGCTCATTCTACATTAAATGATTCAGAACTTCTATGTCGTTGATATATCTTCGCTAAATCTTGAATCCCTCTGTTTATAGACCCTACTTTTTATTCAACATCTTAAACAATGAAAATATCTTTCATATTTATATACTGAAAAGAAAAAGGCTCTCGATTATCTTTTGTAAGATATTGTATTGTATTCAGCAAAGATTACCTTCGCATCTGAAGATAGATTTATGATATTAATGTCGACATTTTTAGCCTCTACAGCGGCTCTGGTTTTCATAAATAATGCTTTTGATATTTCGATAGTTTTTTACCTAAATTTACTGCAGAAATAGTAAGTACTTAAGTTATGACCTAACATAAATGTATATCATATACATATTAAAGCTGAAGAGTTTGTTTGTTTGAACGCGCAAATCTCTGGAATTACCAATCAGATTTGAAAAAATATGTTTGTTTTGATAGCAAAATTCTTGAGGCTATATAACATCACGCTACGACCCTTCAGAGCCGAGAAAAAGGAAAAAAGTCAAAGTATTTTAAGCGAAAATTTTAAAGCGCAGGTGGGCGATGCAATGCGACGCGTTGGGTCAGGAACAAAGGGAGTTTTATAAAAATGTGACTATTCATTTAGGATATTGTGTATCTTACGCTTTCCAATCTAACGAAGTCGCGGGAAGAAATGTATTTGTTAGACAAAGGGATTTGATATCCCCGAAAATGTTCAAGTCGCTGGACTGGACTAGACAGGCTATCATCATGAACGGCGAGTATATACATCTCACGTCTTCGATTTGCCGAAGACATTGTCATAATAGCAGAGACGCTGGAACAGCCAGACCACATGCTGCAGCACAGCCTTAATGAAGCCTTTCAGGGAACAATGAATTTGGACAAGACAAAAGTCATGTACAATTCGCACGTCTTGTGGAGTCCAATCCACATCGAAAGGCCGCTTCTCGAAGTTCTTCATATTCGTGAGTAATTTCAATTCTAGCAATGATTTCTTATTCCTTCTTATGATTTATTTAATCATTATGTATCGTCTTTAAATATAATTAACTATATCATTTATACAAAATATTGTAAAACATTATAAAAGAGTTATAACGGTGGAGTTTCTTGCCCATTCTTGTCCATGCGAAACTACCTTTTGGAAGAGGTCTGTAATGACTTTCAAAAGTGCCTTTTCTGTGCGTATTTGAAACAAAATATTTGACTTTGACTTTCACCCTATATTTAAAAATAGGTATAGAAACATTTCATTCATTGTATTAAAAATGAACCCTAACCGACTTTCACACGACTGAATTCGCAAACACACACACACACAGTGTTCATCTGTCAAATTTATTTAATAGATTTTCGACTTTATCGCTAAAGCATAAGGTTCAAAGTCGATTGGGAAAATTTGACAGTTTCGGGTAGCTTGATGTGATGGCGTCTGAACATATAATATGGAGCACGTAAGTAAACCGAAAATCTATTCCATTCCACAAAATTACCTAAATACTCACGAATTCCCCAAAGTATAGTAAGTTTGTTTTCATGGATGCAATAAAAGACATTTTGCTCCCCATTATGTTCCTAAAAACACTGCTTTTGGGAGTACACAGAAAAACAAAGGCTTTTAAATTACTCTAAATCCTACTAAATTTGTAGAATTTGTTACGTTTGTACGTGGTTTCAAGCGCTAGTAACCGCTGAGCATGAGGTCCTGGGTTCCATTCCCAGGGCAGTGCTAGTGGGTTTTTTCATCAGGAATTTCTGAGTTGGCAATAGGCTCGTCTAGGAGGCCTATTGCCAGCTGAGCGGTAAAATGCGCCGAGTCTCATTTCCGATGATACGTATGGGAAAGTTATTTGCGATTTTTGAATTATCTAATTCTCAAACCTCAGTTGTAGGTACCGATATAAATTTTTATCCCTGTACATATAATAAACAGAATCAATTGCAACAAAAAAAAAATGTGATATTGGCCTATATTCTGGCCTTACATTTCTTTTCAAAATCTGTGGATTCTCAAAAAAATTACAGACGATTCCTAAGACCGTTTTCCTGTAGCTTATAACGCGCAACGGTTTAGGTGCCCTTCCTGTCCCATCTCCAAAATCCAACCTGTGTTATTTATATAGAAACAAGCGCGCAATAACGAACACAACAAAAAACCAATTTGGTCCAATCGTTCGGAAGTTATGCTCGTACATACATTTCGGCGATTCATTTTAGTTTTTAAATAGATATTGTAAGAGCACTGGAAGTTCCTTTAAAAATACCAGTGTAAACACTGATTACACTGACACCAATTTAAAATGAGTTTAAATTTTTAACACCACAAATTGTGTCACGCTTTTTTCCGAGAAAAAGCCTCAGAGCCTTGATAGGATCATGTTACAATAACAACTTTACGTAAAATTCTACACCATCTCCCAAAGCAACAAGCCATTAAATTAATAACGTCATGTTAAAAAAACATATTTTATGAAAGTTTTCTGTTATGTTTATGATACGGCCAAAAGTCCCTAAAAATTAAAAAAACCTATTTAATTTTGATATTGAATCATCATCAGCCTAGCTTGCCATTGGTTCAGTAATTGTCCTTATTCAACTGCCTAGCCTTTTCCCAAGTATGTTGGGGTCAGCTTCCAGTTTAACCGGATACAGCTGAATACCCGTTTTTTCACATGGAGCGACTGGCTATCTCCACAATCCAGTTACTGGGAAATACGCTATCAATCGTGGTAATACCTTTAGTCAGACTTTCGGGCTTATGACTACACCGTAACGACTGTCGAAGATCTACAAATGACAGCCAGGACCGTCTCCGTCAGGGCGTCTTAACGTGCTTTCCGAGGCACGAAGGACTCTCGGTATGTAATGTATGGTCACACATCCACGGACGGACCTCGGGAAGCGTAGCAAGATCAACCCATGCGGCTGTTATTAAAAAGCCACGAGCACCTTTTTTGATAATAATGATGTATTTAGGTTACAAGCACTGAAGTACGAAAAAAAATCCCCGAAATTTTACTTACGTAGTATTTTCTTTTGTATGTCTATAAGTTCGTCCTAAAAGCATAATAAAAAGCTTTCTAACTCAGTTGTATTTCGTCACGTCAGGCCACGGGTGACAGAAATAAAAGACTACAAGCATATACGGCCTTGGTACTTCTTGGCATTTTATTTCTAAACTACTTATGAAAATGGACCGGACTCTTTCACGCCTTGGCTTTGCCAAATATTTGTATTTAAATTGAGCACGCTGTGTTTCGAGCAGAAAAAAGTACTAATTTTTTTTGTGGTCGAAACACAGCGTGCTCAATTTTGTAGATGTTCAAAAACAGAACACGTATTGAACGTATCTTCCTGTGTGACATTCTTACTAAAACTCGATATGTCCTAGCGTCCACTTCTACGTGATATGTGCACGGAGAGGTTGGCCACGTTAGCTGCGCGGTTCATTCGTTTTCCAGCTGCTTATAGCTACGCATCCGTGCGTCATGTGGTCGTACGTCCCAGTGGGACATCCCGCCTACATTTTCATACAAAGCGAATCTAAGCAAACGTGCGTAGTTTAGCCGTGGGCTGCTGTGGAGCGGTGTCTTACGTCCGAATAAACCTATTTTTTTTCAAAGGATTACAACTTGTGTAATATATTAAGGAGTAGCACTGGTTTCTGTAATCCTGTAACACGCTTCGTTACCGCAGAGATAAAAAAAGTTTAAAGTTTAAAAGTCGACAGAAGTGCGTGGGTTAACAGCAGTCGGAATATTTTTTTTTTTCCTTGTTTTGCCGTCTACAAATGCGATTACGATTCGCTTGGGAAATACTGTGAAGGCAATTTAATTTGGCGGTGTTTAAAAAAATACTAGCGCGAAGGCTTGGTGGTCAGACTATGTGTGAAAAAGCTTTTTTTTTATCCTTCCAAGCATCCTTTTCTGGAGCCACCTCGATCTAACCCCAGCGGTATGCGTCTAGGTCGTCTCGCAATTTGCCATGGTCGTTTGACGGTTGATTGATCTCGCCCAGAGATTCTTAGCTCCCCTGACCAGCACAACCACTGGAGTCGCTGAGCACTTGGGGCCTATCTCTTATTCTTGTATCCATTGGGGGGGTTGGACCATAACCCACTACGCTGGTCCAGTGCGTGTTGGCGGGGTCGTCAGAGCCTCCTTTGTTTGTCGGCAGGGTGCCCCACGTGCAGGTGAGGTTGGCTTGAGTTCCGAAAGATGTTAGTTGGGAAGCTTATCCTATAAATAAAATTTGTACGTATATTAACCGTAAACATGACGCTGCTGAAAAAGAATACAAACAGAAAACGGAACAAGTTGGGGGAAATATATGTGTCACATCCAGGCAAAACGGCCATCGCTCAGCATTATACTACGACGCTATGCGAGACAGCCAGCGCAGTCAATACCATCACTACACTGCTGCTTCAAGGAACTTTTGGCTCTCGAATGACTTTGACAGGGGGGCGGAGCGCTCCGGGGGAGACCTTGCACCATAATTGTGCAATCTGAATAATTTTGAAGGATGTTGTTAATGTATCACACTGATATTGTAAAGGCGCAAGATTGTAAGTGTGTTTGCATGTTTGTTACTTCTTTACGCACAAACGGCTGAACGGGTTTGGATGAAATTTGGCACACAAATAGTTTATAACCAGGATTAACACATAGGATACTTTTTATCCCGATATTCCCATCGATCGACACTTATGCTGGTAAAACCGCGGGGCGCTGCTGGTTGCTTCATATGTTCGAAAAGTTTGTCTGTTCAACAAAGTAAATAACGCAATGAATGTTGTTGAACTGTCAAAATGAAAGCCATTGCTACTGATGGTGTGATACACAATCACCATACTGGTCTGTGCGAGTCTTTTCTAAGACTTCTCCACAATCTTCTACAGGATACCTACCACGAGCTCTTAACGCGATCCACTTTAGGACCTAAACTGAACTGTTCTTCTAATTCGTACCATGACGTCAGTTTAACGATTCAATTTAGGCCATGCCATCTGGATACCTACCACAAGCTCTTAACGCCCATTCACCTTCAACAATCCAAATGCCGCTGAACGTATTGGACGTCATGGTACGACTGTGAGCGATGCAGTTTAAGAACCTAAACTGAAATGTCTTGCTTTTAGATCGTTTTTAAATAGATCATGGTAGGCCTCCAGGTCGTCCACACATCGTCATCTTCGTTGAGTTAATATAGTACAAGTGCGGCCGCTGAGAGAATGAGTTCCTGACTTCCCTCAGTTTCATACAAACGAATACATGTTTGGCGAATTTGATATCTATTAGCTACTAGAATTGTCGCACTGACAGGTGTCAAAAAGCATTCTCTCGACGGGGCGACGGCCCGACTGTACATGTTTTTTTTTTTTTTTTTACTCTTTACAAGATTTCAAAGGTATTTAACTCTCTATTCACATCTAAAAGATAACAGTCGTAGCGTTATGTTATTACGTCTTCCTGCAACGTGTTTTACGAGACAATTCTGCCGGTACCCGCCGGGTTGTGTCGTCGTAAAAATAATTCGCTTCAGAATTTTTTGTAAGAAATGTCTACTTGGTATGTTATGCTGGGCGAAAATATGCTGTTACTGAGACAATATGTTTTCATGGATGATGATATAATTTTTCTTGTTATGATAAGGTTTTTGTTTGTATTAATTTTCTCTTTAATCTTCTGCGTTATAATGAGAATCAATTAGTGATTGCAAGAAACGAGAATCATCTTCTAAAGATTAACATAGGTAAGTATTGTTACAACACGTAAGACATCCATTACCTTCTTAGGTACTTACTGAAAATATCTTTGTTTTCCTTCATAACATTTTTTTCTCGACTTTTTTATTTTTTTATTTGTGGCATCTCACAGATCAGTCTAGAAGGTTGTCGACTGCTTAACCGTGCTTGCCTGTGGGTGCCTCAATAAATAAAGGCCTTCAGCCAAGGCTTAAAAACTAAGCGACTAAACGCTAAGGGCACCCCCTGTGGGATACGGACCTCGTCTTAGGGCGTCGCTGGGGGAGGGCAGCAAAAAATAGGCAGGATAGGATACATTTTTCTTGACTATGCTCAGGATACCTACCACGAGCTCTTAACGCGATCCACTTTAGGACCTAAACTGAACTGTTCTGCTAATTCGTACCATGACGTCAGTTTAACGATTCAATTTAGGCCGTGCCATCTGAATACCTACCACGAGCTCTTAACGCTCATTCACTTTCAACGATCCAAATGCCGCTGAGTGTATTGGACGTCATGGTACGACTGTGAGCGATGCAATTTAAGAACCTAAACTGAAATGTCTTGTTTTTTTTTTTTTTTTTAACTATGGCATCTCGCAGTTCATCCTTTATGAGGATGGCTACTGCTTAACCGGGCTTTCCTGTGGATGCCTCGAATTAAGGCCTCCAGCCAGGGCATACGATAACTTAAAAACTAAGCGACAGCGCTAAGGGTAACCCCCTGCGGGGTTCGGACCTCGGCTCAGGGCGTCGCTGGAAGAGGACAGCAAGGGACAGGCTGGATCGGTATTATTATTGGTGTTTAGGGGCGAATTTAAAACTACAGGCTCAGCTGCGCGGGCTGGCTCGAGCAAGGGTCGGGGGGGGCACGGTGATGGTGCGGGGCGTCGCGACGGGCCTCGGCGGCGAGGACGGAAGGACGGATGTCTGAGCTTGTTTTTGTGTTGTCGACTGAGAGTACTCGTGGCCTTACTGCTCTCCTGGAGGAGGGTAGTGGCGTCGTCGGGGATGGTGAGGGTATGCCTTGGTCGGCGAATCCTACTTATGCGGGAGGGAGTGTATCGGGAGGCCGCCGCAATCAGGGGATTGGGGTGCTTTATGACAGAGTCGAAGAAGCGCTTGGAAAGGCGTTTCATGAACTGCTGGATGGTGGGGAGTCTGAGATCTAGATGCAGATTCACATTTCGGACATAGAAGGGGGCTCCCGTGACCTTTCGGAGGAAACGGTTCTGGAGGGTTTGCATTTTATGCAGAAATCGCGGCTTGGCGTGTGCGAAGACTACGCAAGCATAGGTCATGATGGGACGGATGACCGCGGTGTAGAGGCGCAATTTGCACTTGAGTGACAATTTGCTGCGGGCAGTTATCATAGAGTGGAGCCTACCGAGAGCGAAAGAGGCGCGCGAACGCGCCGTCTTTATGTGCTCGTTGAAGGTGAGGTTGTGGTCTAGGATGACACCTAAGTATTTGGCTCGCTTTCCCCAGGGGATCGGCTTGCCATACATAGAGATCGGGCGTGGGAGGGGGGGGGGGTAGTTTGCGCGGTTTCGAGAAGATGACCGCCTGACTCTTATCGGGGTTGACCTCGATTCTCCATTTCCGGAACCAATCGCTCAAGGCGCTTGCGGAGGTTTGGAGGTTTCGAGCTATGGATGACTGGTTGACACCCGAACAGTATATGGCAGTGTCGTCGGCGAAGAGCGCCAACTGTGCCTTTTTACTGTTCGGGATGTCACTAGTGAACAGGGTGAAAATGAGGGGAGACAGAACGGAACCCTGGGGGACTCCGGCGCGGATGGGGTGAGGGGGAGAGAGAGCGCCCTCGATACGGTAGCGGAAAGTGCGGTCCTGAAATGTCTTGCTTTTGAATCGTTTTTAAATAGATCATGGTAGGCCTCCAGGTCGAGATCTATAAACGTTACGTAGCACGTGCGTAGGACAAGTCCCCGTCTCTATTTGTTGTTTGACTGTGACAGGAATATGGCTTAGCCAAATGTTATCGACTTCCGGTCCTACATATACCAGCTCGGCTAACTGATTTAAATAATCATTTTAAAGTCAATATTTTAGTATTTAATTGGTAATTGTAATGAAATTGTGTATAGTTATAATTATGTTTGATTTATTCTTTGTGTTAAAATAATCAGATTCATTATGGCACCTTGAGGTTGTCAGATTCCGGCGTGCCAAGTATTAAGTTTAAATTAATGATTGCTTTAAAAAAAAAAACAATTATGAACAATGATATAAAGTACATATCTATACTTTATTTCATTTATTTCTTTGTTATATATATATAATTATTATATATATTATATAGGTATATATATATATATATATAATTGTTATTTAATCCCTCATTATAGTTAGTAGTGCAATCAGAATATTAAGTTATAGGAAAATCAATAAATACCGATGTGTTAGGCAGTTCGAATTAGTCGTTTTATAACCGTCACCAAGTGCAAACACCACCAAAGAAAAACAGAGGTATTATAGTGCAATTATACATCGTTTGTTGTGACCATCCTGATTCCTGACTGTGCCCACCATTTCACACAAAGTACCTACCTACGTCCATTAAGAACGTTTATAGATATCAGTCTCAGTGCTTGCTGTATAAACTTATGGAGCCTTATAATGCAACATGGTTTTTCTTTAGATGTTAGAACCATCAAGCCTTTTTTTTTTTTGTATCAAACTTTATTCCGACGAACAAGTTCAAATTACAAAATCTGACTTTAGATCCGAGTTTAAGATGTATGAACGTAAACAAAGCAAAAGGAGTTTGTAAGGATCGTAGCAGGTGACGTTCTATAGTTTCTGCCTACCCTCATGGGAACAAGGCGTGAGTTTATGTTAAAATGTGAATTTGTATTAAGAACTTACGACTGTCGCAATAAAGTTCAAAATACAATAATTGCCTCGAAGCTTTATTAAGCTTGAACTAAAATTAGAACTCTTTTTATAAAAAGACGGATGATGTCCAATAATGTTTGATTTAGAATATTGTGAATGATATTTACTAAGGATAAAATTGTTATATCTGCCCGTTCTTAAATCAGTATCAAATAGAAGACATCAAAAAACTAAAGTAAAAAACATACTGTAGTATCTCCCATCAAATTAAATGACCATCAAAAACCGACTAAAACTTAAACGCCTTAATTTTTACTCTAATTAATTAAACAGAGGCGCTCAACATTTTTCACTTCTATACATTCAGACATGTTTAACAAACTCACTCACGACCTACTGCGAAACAAACTCTAACTTTCCGAAATAAGGTCGAAACTCGATTGGGAGGTGTATCGTCTAATAAAATAGGCCAGGGCTCGAGAACACTTGGGCAGTGTAAGAGACTGCTAACGTCGAGTCCGGGTGAAGGGGGTACTCTATACAAGCGAGTCATGGGTTTTTTGTTAAGCAAGCAAGTTGTTGAGTATTATTCAAGCTCCATTGACAGGCGTCAGATTAAAAGGTGACATACTTTTTCTGATTAAATTACAAATTATAAAGCTGTGATAGGGGATAACATCAGCCGCACTGTTCGATTGATGGTTAAGGCACGCTTCCCGCGGTCGCTTTGTGGATGAGTGACCATCCACTATATATCAAGACCCCTCCGTGCTTCGGAAAGCTCGCTAAGCCATTGGTCCCGGCTGTCATTCGTAGATCTTTGACAATCGTTATGGCTAGTCAGAGGTACCAAAGTCTAACTTCCAGTCTTACCAAGGGAGTATCGTGTTACCCAATAACTGGGCTGTGGAGGTCAACAGATAGGCAGTTGCTCCAAGTAACACACTGGTATTCAGCTGCATCCGGTTAGACTGAAAGTCGACCCCAACAGGCTACGCAGATAGATAAAAGGGCCTTCAAGTTTCTGTATCATAAATTCAGGAAATTAGAAATACCTTTTACCCCTTTACTAATAAACGTTGTATAGCGTCTGTATACCTAGTTACACAACGCTTTGTATTCTTCTTTCGAAAGTCAAATTACTTACGACTGAAAGAGAGAAATCGGTGTGTAACTATTCATCTGATACAATACGTTAATTAATGTCGTATTCTTGACCTAGTTTTTGAATTAGATACCTAAAACATTAATAACGTACTATTCTTATCTAAATTATACGAAAAAAAAATCAGAACTATTTTTTCGATAAAAAGTCATCAAACTTTGAAAGATAAAAACTAGAATTAAAAAAAACTTTTCGAACCAATATTTTTATTCGAAATTCCGTGCAGCTGAATTTCAAAAGTTTTTGTTATGGTCCCACTATTCCGCATCACTTTTATATCTACGTATAAAAATAAAATTGACGGTAGAAAGAAGCCTGAAAGTCTGACAACCAGTCTAACCAAGGGGTATCGTATTGCCCAGTAACTGGGTTGTGCAGATCAAGTAGGCAGTCGCTCCATGTAAAATAATAGATAGTATTCAGCTGCATGCGGTTAGACTGGAAGCCGACCCCAACATAATTGCAAAAAGGTTAGGATGGATGGATGGCATAAACAGTGAGTAAAAATAATTATAGAGAACTATAAAAAGGTTTCGTATATCTGATTGTAGTGTTCCGATTCCCAAACTTTTGTTAAAAGATTTTCATGTGTGGATTTTTACCATTTCAAACCAGGTTAAATAAATGCCATTGAACCGTTTGTAAAATGAACAAACGTATTTTTTTTGACGTTCGTTATTCCGCTCTCAATAGCTCAATGCTTTCATTTAAATTAAATGAACTTTTTTATGTTGATAACTTACTTGGCGTTAATTTAATTCTATTATATTTGATTTACCTAGGTATGTTTGTAAAAGGAATACTTTTCTGCTAATTTCTTACATCACACTTTTCACATTTTTTTTTTTATCTAATGTTTTTTTTCTTTATACTGTGTGCCTTTTAGTCTGTGCTAAATAAATATATTTAAAAAAATATATCATATTTTTACATATACTTTTTATTTTATTTTAAATGTGTGTCTGTGGTTTCGAGACCACTAACTTTATTAATATTTGTATGCTCTCAGGTAAAATGTATCGAACTGACCATTTTATTAATATTTTTTTTTTACTTTTTACGACATCACGACGCAACGCAATGCAATTTACTTTAAAACATAGAGAATTGTTATTACAAAGTTTACTTAAAGTAGTTTTAAATTTAATTCATTTATTTTGTTAAAAATAAGTAAATTCGTTTTGGCACATACGTTGTTTTATTCCGAGCGCACGCTCATTATAGCTATCTCTCTTCTTTTGCGTTTCAAAAGTAATTGCATCACTTTCGCTCGCTCAGTAGGTTTTCGAGGATTTTAGATTTTCGAGGTAGTAGGCCCTAAGGGGCGTGTACTGGCCGCGTTCCGCTTTTATAGGCACCACGGCACGGTAGTATGTTCATGTAATAAGGGCAATAACAATATTAACACACAAAATACACACGCACTCACACACACGCACACCCACACACACGTACACACAGGCAAACTAATACCTGTTTTTAAATATTTTGTTTTACTTTTAACTTGTGTAAACATAAAATTGTAGTAATACAATTAGAGGGGATCGGCACTGATCCTTAATACAGGCTATGTCATAGCCTAGCAAGGAGAGCAGCACGTCACCCACTAGATTGTCAGACATTTAAAACTAGGGCACGCCGCGATAGCGGCGGTAAGGCCCCTCTTTGAGGAGTGGCTAGAGAGGCGTCACGGCGCCCTCACCTACCGCCTGACGCAGGTTCTCACCGGACACGGATGTTTCGGGAGGTTCCTGCACATAATCAGGCGGGAGGAAACGCCTGGGTGTCACCACTGCGAGGATCGCCCAGAGGACACGGTGGAGCACACGGTGGAGGTCTGTCCCGCTTGGGCAGAGCACCGCCGTGTCCTCGTAGAGGCGATCGGCAGCGGCGGCGACCTCTCGCGCCCGGCCCTGGTCCAAGCCATGGTCCGGGGCGAGAGGGAGTGGGAGGCAGTCACCTCCTTCTGCGAAGCAGTCATGCTAGCGAAGGAGGTGGCGGGATGGGCGAGGGAGAGAGCGGAGAGAGCCGCCCGTCCCAGCCGCCGCGGTAGACGCCCCGGGCGTCGGGAGCCGCGTGACGACTCCCGGCCACCGTAGGCGCAGGCCTGCGGACGGCGAGTAATGGGTAGCTCGCCGTCCGATCAGGACCAGGCCCGTGCCGGACGGCGCGTATGTGTTCCACGCGCGCCTCAAAGAGATGTCAGCAAATAAGGAGGGGCCCGTCAGGGCCGAAGCCTGCCGGGGCAGCGGGATTGTCCGAAAGGGTTACCGCTGCCCCGGAATATAAAGGGCTAAGGAAGGAACACGGATGGGTTTTAGTCAGTAAGAGTCTGACACTCCCTTCCGCTCCAACCAGAGCGGGAGGGGTCATTTGATGATTTCGAATACTTAAAAAAAAAAAAAGACATTTAAAACTACCCACTTTGTGAAAACTGACTACAATCTGTTTTTATATAAATAAAGATTATTATTATTATTATTTCGTTTATTTATTTACATATATCATTTTCTTACATTTTTAAATATTTCTTAAAATATTATTAACATAACCAACCAATAATGTTCCCGTTCTGTTCTCACTTCAGGAACACAGAGTACCTACATATATCTCAGTGAGAAGAAATATTTTTATTTCACGTTTATTACATGCAAATGTACAGGACACCCAGCACATTAAGCTACTACAATCTGCCAAATTTCTTCAATAGATTTTCAACTTTATCGCTAAAGCATAAGGTTCAAAGTTGATTGGGAAAATTTTAGTTTTGGGTAGCTTGATGTACTGACGTCTGTACCTACTAACTTCAAATACAAAGTATAAGAAATACTTTTCATAGGTACGAGTACACACACTGTAACATATAATAAACGTAACTCACATTCCCACTGAAAATAAAAACAGTTTGTTCTCCACCGAACATCTTATTCTACAGCTATTTTTCAAGCTAGCGTGTAGATAAAACAAAATATTCGAAAAAGGGCTTAGCGAAAAATACACAATACGGTAATACCGACAGTGGAGTGATGACGCCATTGTGACGCCAATAGGGCTGCCACGTTTGGAATTATTTGAACATAACGGGTGTAATCCACCAACCCGCACCGGGGTCGAATTTAATTATTTAATTGCACTCGTGTGGTAAGAAGAGAGAAGTGAGCAGCATTCATCACCACTGCCCTCAAAACTGTGAAGGAAAACATCGTGAGGAAACCGGCATGTCCTAGAGTCAAAAATTTGAAGACATGCCCGCGTGGTGGATTTCGGCCCACTTCGCCTCACAGAGAGGAGGCGTGTGGCCCAGCAGTGGGAACATTATAGGCTGATTATGCTAAGTTGACTTTGTTGCTGGCAGCTTCGGTTTCTGTCAGAGTTAAAATAATTGTGAAAGAACTGTGCTCTGCCAACCCTAGTCGTGAGACATCTAAAACCGATCGCAGCTGACAATACAGAGTATTTGGTGCAAAATAATGGGGGCCGATATTTTTGGAAGACTAAGTTCCATTAAGAGCGTTTACGACGTACGGCATTTCATACAAACTTTCAGAGCCCTTGTTTTTCGAAATGAATGGACCGATTTTAATGAATAAGCATAAGCAGGATACAAAGGTCTACCAAAAACATTTTCGAAAAATAGTGCTACAGCCAAATTAGACCAATTTCAAATTTTCCATAGAAACAGAGATTTCCAGTTATCTTTTTTTATATAAGATATTTCAAAAATGTTCTTTACCAACTTTTACGGTTCATAAAATCTATTCATTCATTACTATCTATTCATTAATACCGTTGTTTAAATCGGGACCAATTTCAGTACTACCTACCTTTAGTAAAATTTTTGAAAAACTTATTTTAAATCAATTGCAAAGTTTTTTTTAATAAAAATAAATTACTGCATTACAAACAGTTCGGTTTTACAAGGGGTCGTTCAACTACTGATGCCGGAGTTGAACTTTTAGGACATATTTATAATGCATGGGAGGACAAGTGCGATGCTTTGGGCGTCTTTTGCGATTTGTCCAAGGCATTCGATTGTGTTCTTCATGAAACGTTAATCAGGAAACTGCACCACTACGGAATCCGGAACGCCTCTCTGGATCTTCTTACTTCTTACTTAAGTGATAGGATTCAGAGAGTTGATGTTAACGGAAAAAGGTCACCCGGATCTGTAGTAAGAATGGGGGTCCCCCAGGGCTCAATTCTTGGCCCATTTTTATTTATTATTTATATAAATGACTTGCCTTACCTCATAAGGGATAAACATGATATAGTGTTGTTTGCAGATGATACTTCACTTTTATTTAAACTCAAACATCAGCAGCTGGTTACTGACAATGTAAATAGCGCCCTTGCAGTAGTAGTTCACTGGTTTAATGTCAATAACCTACTTCTTAACGAAAAAAAAAACGAAATGTATTAAGTTTACGATACCCCACGTTAGACAAGTAGAAACTAGTGTTCTCATTAAGGATGAAGAGTTCAAACCCGAAGATACCACAGTATTCTTAGGCATAACTTTGGATGCCAAGCTTCAATGGGGGCCCCATATAGATAAAATGTCAAAAAAGCTTAGCTCTGCAGCATACGCCGTTAGGAAAATTCGTGATTTAACTAATTTAGAGACAGCCCGTTTAGTTTACTTTAGTTATTTTCATAGTGTGATGTCGTACGGTATTCTGTTATGGGGAAATGCCGCCGATATTCAGACAATTTTTATTTTACAAAAAAGGGCAATTCGTTCCATTTATAAATTAAGTCCCAGACACTCCCTCAGAGACAAATTTAAAGAGATTAATATAATGACTGTGCCTTCTCAGTACATTTATGATAATCTTTTGTATGCACATAAAAATATTAATCTGTTTAAAAAATACAGTGATATCCATAACATAAATACTAGGAACAAACACAAATTTGTTGTTCCTACAACAAGGCTCAAGAAAATAGGTGGGTCGTTTAGATGCCAATGTATACGTTTTTATAATAAACTTCCTAGTCACATTCAAGAACTAAGCCTTAATAAATTCAAATCTTTTATAAAGCGGAAACTATGCCAGAAAGCCTATTATACTGTAAAAGACTATATTGAGGACAAAAAGGCTTGGGATTGAGCTGCTCCAATAGGTTTAGACTGTAATTGTTGTTTTTATTTTTTTCATTTCGCTATTTTACACTTTATTTTTTTCAAAATATATATTTTTCTTTAACAATGACATGTACATTTACTGTATAAAGTATTATATTATTTTAATTATTGTGAATGTGAGGACTATGTGGGTCATTGTTTCAGTTTTAATCATGGTCTGGCAGTTTGAGTAGTTTATGCGGCCTACCCAAATGTCCTGTTTTTGGTATTGTTCGTCGAATCGTTGAGCTCCTTAAGTTCTGAGTTGAGCTGCACGGTTCTGACAAATGCGCGCACTGACTGGACAGGTCCATTCAATCTGTGTGGTTATTTCCTCAAAATACCATTTCAGACACCAATCTACATGGCCCTCAAATATTATGCCCGAATTTTTATATACACTTTGACGTTGATGATTTTTATATATACAATGACATGAATATTTACTTTGTAAAGTATTACTTATTTTTTATTTAATTGTTGTGAATGTGAGGACTATGTGGGTCATTTCTTTTTTTACTGTTTTCCTTCTTAGTTAGTTTTAATCATGATCTGGCAGTTTGAGTACATTACGCGGCCTACCCAAATGTCCTTTCTTTGGTATTGTTCGTCGAATCGTTGAGCTCCTCAACTTCTGAGTTGAGCTGCACGATTTTGACAAATGCGTGCACTGACTGGACAGGTCCGCTCAATCTGTGTGGTTCTTTCCTCAAAAGACCATTTCAGACACCAATCTACATGGTCTTCACATGATCTGACCAAGATTATGTCTGGACTTTAAAAGAGACTGTGACCTCTGAGTTTGTTTCGGCCTTTCTTCTCAGAATAGTCAGGTAGGAAACGCCGACCTCATCTAGTTTAAAAAAATATGATTGACGTGTAAAAGTGTTTGTACAAACCTACTTACAGAAAATAAATCATTTATCATTTATCATTTCGAAAAACAAGGGCTTGAAAATTTATGTGAAGAAAAATTGCAAACTTACCAACATTAATAACGGCATACCATGGTTACATCAGCTCTAACCTTAGATACGGCCTAATATTCTGGGGCAATAGTGTCTATAAAAAACGCGCGTTCATTGCACAGAAACGATGTGTAAGGGCAATTTTCAACCTAAAAACAACTGAAACCTGTGAACCATTTTTTAAAAAGATGAACATTTTAACATTAGTCTATATATTTTTGAGGTCGCAGTTTTTGTTAAAAATAATGTTGATCTATTTAAATATCGAACGCGTATACGGCATCAGGACAAGTTAGACATAGTACCTAGTAAAACGCATTTCCTGCACGAATGTATTTTCTGCTCGGCTCCGCGTATTTACAATAACATTCCAAGGCCTATAAGAGCTTAAATAAAATCATTTAAAAAGAATCTCCATGAATTACTGAAATAAAATCATTTAAAAAGAATCTCCATGAACTGTTAGTGAACAAATGTTATTACTCTGTGAAAGACTTCTTTGCCGACACATCTCTGTTATAACGCAATCTGCCTAGGTCATGATGCGTTTTGTATAGATACATGATGCATCTTAAACATGATGAAGAACCCTGGAAAACATGACATAGAAGAGAGTCCTTTTATTTACGAACTGTTTGTTTATTGAATTTTTTTATTCCAACAAATATTTAATGGTCTAAAATTTGTAATGTATTGTTATAATAATTATTAACTATTGTTGACATGCATGTAAACTCACTTTATGTACCTACATTTTATTGTACTCCCTAAGGGTAGGACATAGCTGTTCGCAAAACACAAAATTAACACCAGCTGTATTATGTACACTTTCCTATGATCCACAATAAAGATGAATTGAATTGAATTGTACGTCGAAAGACGACACAGTAGACAAATGAGAGATGAGATATTTCAATCTTGTTATAACGAAAATCTTTGTATTAAGTATTGTTGAAAGCACAAAATATGATGTCAAAAACATTTGAGTCGTCGGCTAATAATTACAGAATTTTTACTAAGGTAAAAATAAAACATTTTTTTACTGAAATATTGTAAAAGTAAGTGTCTTTTTGTATACATTCCTAAACTAACAATAAACGACCTACCTGATTTCGACCTACTTGATTTGATTCGATTGAAAAACCTGATTTATAATTTGTAAGAGAGACAGATTGTTACTTGAAGAAGGAGAATTTTTTAGAGGTAGATATTTTTTATTCAATTATTTTCTACGTAAAATTCTTTACATTAAATGATAAATGATTTATTTCTGTAAGTAGGTTTGTACAAACACGTTTACACGTCAATCATATTTTTTTAATCTAGATGAGGTTGGCGTTTCCTATCTGACTATTCTGAGAAGAAAGGCCGAAACAAACTCAGAGGTCACAGTCTCTTTTAAAGTCCAGACAAAATCTTGGTCACATCATGTGAAGACCTGGTGTCTGAAATGGTCTTTAGAGGAAAGAACCACACAGATTGAGCGGACCTGTCCAGTCAGTGCACGCATTTGTCAAAAATCGTGTAGCTCAACTCAGAAGTTGAGGAGCTCAACAATTCGATTAAATATTATATTATAAGTTACGAATCTTTACATAACTTGTTGCTTAGTCACTGCTAGTAAAGAAGCTTTATGTTGTATACATACGTACCTAAACCAGACTAAGTTCTTTATGTGCAAGCATTAGCCATTGTTT
This sequence comes from Gortyna flavago, assembly GCA_963669345.1. Lineage (NCBI taxonomy): Eukaryota > Metazoa > Arthropoda > Insecta > Lepidoptera > Noctuidae > Gortyna > Gortyna flavago. The sequence continues at coordinate 18,551,939 of OY770129.1, forward strand.
AGCCAAAACAATGGCTTCTTCCGAAAAAAACACACAAAGAGAAATTGAGTTGTAATTATTTTCAGGAATTCCGTTTTTTTAATTATTATCGTTTTAAAGAAAGAGAACCTGGAAGGACTTGGTAGGTGAAACCTTTGCCAGCAATGGCGCAGAATGGGCTAAACTAAAGGGCTAAAAAGGCAAAAAAAAAAACTTTTTTTTTGTAAGTATAATACCTACCTACTGTAGTAAATACCTTTTTAACTATAAATATTTTTACATACGAGACTTTTTAATTGAGAGGAAATGAAAAGAGAATTCGGCTTCCTAATTCTTTCCTTCGTTCCAATAAGGAATTGACCACATTATTCCGCCCTAAGTATGAACTTGAACTCCCCTAGCATATTGTGATGACCATCCCAGATTACATTGCGCCAACGTGCAATAAAATCGTTGTAAATTAAAAAAATATGTGTATTTAAATTTTTATTTATTTGTTGGGTACAAAACCTCATCACATATTAACACAGTTATTTTACGCAGTTCATAGTTAGTTTACAGTTATTTTACCTCTGACAGCAGCAACTTAAATGCAACGTTATTATAAAGACATTAAAGACCACAGTAATTTTGACAAACCTGTCAGTGAAAGCAACCCAACAGTGATCCTGACAGTGATTCAAAATCAAAGGTAAAAATAACTGTGGTGGACTCTAGGATGCTTCTAATACCTTCTTGTTAATGAGAACCCCAGGAAACGTCAACGACGGCCATTTTTTTTTTTCAGTAATTTTTTATCATCCTCTGCAAAATAAAATTTATTGCAATCACGAGGGTCTTACTGTACGGCGACGATTTATTTCCCAGTTCAAACAAAAGTACATGAGTACCTTAACACACAGAAGCACATAAAAAGTCTTTGATGTGCCAGTGAGGGTAGTTCTAATTTCTTTGTCGACATCTTCAGTACAATTTGGTGGCTAACAAGGCGCGGATCAAAGGTTCGTTCGAGTGTACTTTTTTCCTTTAGTACGGTCGCGGAGAAAATGTTCTGGACTGTGGGATTATTTTTGGCTGGCTGGATTTTGTAGTCTTGTGGTTTTCAGTTGAACAAGTGTGTCGCTAGTGTATTTTAAAACAAACTCGCTCTAACTCGCTCTTCGTGTCTGTCTGATGTGACAGCTTGGATCTTCTAAACTACACAATAGTTTTTAATGCAGTTTTCTCCATCATTTAAAATATTTATTTCGATAGGTTTATGTGTATAAAACATTTATATTTAATTTAGATATAACTAGTCCAGAAATTTCGTTATTTTGACATGTTGCCTTTGCACCCGTGCAAAGCAGGGGCTGGTCGCTAGTTTTGTATAATATACAAATTCACACTTCAGCCGAAGAGCCCGAATGGTGGCCTCCGCGTACCGGAAGACGTAGCGTTGGAAGGCCTCCCACAAGGTAGACCGACGACCTTGTGAAGTGAACACACCCGTTGGGTGCGAGAAGCACAAAACCGGTCGAAGTGGAGGTGCTTGGGGGAGGCCTATGTCCAGCAGTGGACATCTTTCGGCTGAAATGATGATGATGACACCCTTAAATACATGAAGCAAGAAATGTTAATTATATTCAGTTTAAGAAAATTGAAAAAAAAAACTTGCTATAAAAGATTTTGTGTATTTCGAAAGGACTACTTTATTCCGTTTCTATACATATAGAATTATACATACATAAATGCTTGTCGTATTTTGTAACATCAAAAAAACGGTGTTATTAAAATGTAGATGCAGATGGCAGGATATTGGAATTCTGGCACATCTGTTGCGATATATACATAATACAGGGCTCAACGCAAAAATAACATGAAATTCATCAATGTTGGTTATAGCTGCGTGTGATGACTGATGAGATTTTATCCCGTAGTACGTCTCCGTAGGATTATTTACGACCTCCACGCGAATGAAGCCGCGGGCATAAGCTAGTAGGGACGATATATTTTTACCTTAGATATCAGATAGGGATAAAAAGATTATAGTTAACGCTAGAGACTTACTTTTCCTTTTTATTAGAAAGTAAGACTACTCATAATAGACTTTTTTGTAAAACATTAGGGTAAAAGTCTTATTGACTTCTCGCAAAACTATGTTCTCGCTAATTTAGATAAAATCCCATCCTTTTTTAGTTTTAAAGATTTAATTTGATTTATTATTTTACTAGGGCTGATTTTAATCGTGGAATGAAGTTGACGTCTGACAGCTTTTGTATGGAAGAAATGTCAAATATTCAAAATGATTCCTCCGATAAAAATATCTGGCGTAGGAAAAATCAGCCCTTACTATTATGACATTAACAATGAATCTTAGTCTATTAGGAGATTAAAGTGTTTTTTTTTCATTAATATTTTAATTTATTAAGCAGGTTTTAATTGACCCCTTTTTTATTAATTTTAAGATAATATTTACATAATGTAAAAGCTTACAGATTTGAAATAATAATAATGTACATGTATATAAAACAAAACAAGGGTAAAGAAACATATCGCTGTCAGCGGGGAAAGTGCCCAAAAGGCTGGCAGCATTACTACGTTGTAAGACCCCCTTGATAAATTAAAAGAAATAAAATTACATTTCTATTATTATTTTATTATTCTATGAATGGATTTCGTAAAAACAGAATGTCGTTTACTAACTTTAATAGAATGTTCTTACTAATTAATAAAAACAAGTCTTAGGTATTGTAAACTTTCCAATCAATCTACAAGAACTTCTGAAATAGCTAGCTAGTTCTGGATAGCTAGATATAGTAAGTAAAGTTAAGTATTCACCCTGGATAATTAATGACTTTATAGCCGGATGCAGCCAGGGGTACATCCACTGTTGAATAAAACTTTGTTTATAAATCCGGTGCCAAGGGAACATATCGCCCGTAACATCGAACTAGCAAGAATTGGAAAACTAAAACTATCTGGGGGTACGGCAGTGCCCCCGCCAAGTCGAGAAAAAAGCGGCACGGCCGTTCCATCCTTCTCTCGAAACATTTCAAGCCATATTCGACCCCCTTTAAATTCGTTGTGGATAAAGCTAGAAGCCTGAATTTTCAGTAACCAAGCAAGCAATGTATAAACACGGTATATTTCAAATTCGGTTCCAGGCAATCGCACCAAACATTCTAATTTAATATAATATGTATTACTTGTGAAATACATTGTGTTTTCATGTGATGGCCAAGTCAATCTATTGATTTAAAACCTAAAAAAAATAATAATATTGATATGGTCACTATAAGATGTTGTTAGGTTAGCTAATTACGTAATAACTTAAGGCAGACGGTCCCTTAAGTAGGGACTGAATAATATAACCGACTTGGTATTACATGGATCTCACAACTGAGTTGCAAGACTTGTTCTTTTTTTCAAGTTATGTTTTTGGTGGCATTCGATTTTACATCTAGATGCAAGCTTCTTTAGCTTGTCAAAACTGGTAATGTTCAACAATTTTGTTTTGTGTAAGTATTGCGATATTCTTGTTCGCTTTAGCTTACCTTTCGCTTCGCTTTTAACATACCTGCTGCTGAAAGAGATTTCTTTAGAAATAAGCATCACCTTTGTACCTATTTTTTGTTATTTTTTCTTGTCTGTTTATACAAATACTATTTTCACTTATAGATTTCGAAAAATGTGCTCCGGTATCAGAAGCAATGTTTACATGTAATTATTAGTATTTTGTATTGCGACCACGAGCTATTAATACAGCTTATACAGTTTGGCATGCTTTCCACCTGATTTATAACAAAATAAATAAAATAAATTTCTGAGCCGATGCTGATTGTGAGTGAGTGCTTCTTTCAGTTCACTAAGCGTGTTTTGAGAGGAATTTCGTAATTAAACTTAGTTTTGATAAGTTTATTTTAAAAATTACGTTGTTTATTTTGCTATTTTGATTATAATCTGTACCGAACGCGAACCTCTATTTCGTATCGCTAGTAATCACCTGCTAACTAGCGTTTATAAATAAAGAAAAGCAATGATTAAGAGCTAACTAAATGGTACCTAAGCAAAACAGTGACTAATCAGTGATTAGCAAGACTTTTATAAATAAGGCTGAACATGTACCTATATAAAATTTAATTAACAACCTTTACCCTCACACAGGCTTTTCAACTCCGAATATGACGATAAAATGTTGTAAGTGCTATACGCACTTTCACACCAAACATTAAATTTAATTTTACATCCTCAAACCCAAAATTATACATTCACAAAAACCTAATAAAAGCTGCTAAAATTGTACAAAGTATCCTTAAATTTAATTGCCATAATATTAAAATTAAACATTACCAGGATTAGAGTGGGCGCCTGATGTCACGGTATCCTTATCCCGCACCAGCAATGACGTTAAAAGTGAATAATTTAAAATTAGAATGCGATTTTTTTTTTATTCGCTAGATTTTATTTGCGTTAAGGATAATGTTGTTAGGGATCGTAAATGTTCATTATCTGCTACTTTTTGTGAAGTGAAACACCGCAGATTTTTTACTGATGTATACCTACTAGTCTCTCACAGAAAGGTGGCCTGTGTCCCAGCTGCAGTGGGAATGTTATAGGCTGATTATGCATTATGCATAATATCAGTCAGGAACTTTTGCTGTCCGTGTGATTTGAAATATCATGCCTTTGTGAACTCTTAGAGGTAACCGTCCGATACCATTCTAAGATAAGATCTAATTCTAATTTTATTTTATTATTATCCTCTGAATACAAAGTTACCTCCTTCAACAATAAAACGTTATTGTTTATTTTACTACGGTAAAATTAAAATGGCCTTTTATATCTTAATTTAATTAAAGCGAGCTTTTATTAACTTCATTTATTTGGTTAATGTAATCAATAAAGCATGCTAATATAGAAACTGTTAAAAACAATCTGTCTTCTTCTTAGCGTCTCGATGGCAATATAAATGGACTCGGCCAAGAATTCAGTTATGTGTTTGGCGCCATCACTAGCGTCCATTAGTACCTGTAACGTGCAGCTGACAAAACACATAAGACATGATATTAAGTGTCCCGTCGTTTGTGGAACAGCCGGTCGATTCTGTTAGAATCTCACCGTGAGAAGTTAGGTGAAGTGAGCTGTCATTCTATCTAATGCTAAGAATAGACACTAATGACAGCTCACTTTAAGCTCACTTCACCCGAGTTATCACGGTGAGATTTTTACAGAATAGCACTACAGCTCACACGTCACTCCAAGGTGGAGTCGTCTACGAATCTCCAACTGAACAGGTTTTCTTTGCTTAGCCCAACCTGGGTCCGGAGTCTGTTTAAAGACTTCCAGGTTACCATATACTACCTGTAATGTAGGTACTTTCTTGCAATCTTCTTTCAACAAATTTCAAAAAGAACATTCCATTAAATTTAGCTCGACGACAAAAAGAACGTGTGTCAACAAAATGAGCTGTCACCGAAACGATTCATGAGCAAAAAAATTCTTTAACAAAAGTTGAGGACAAACCGTCACCAGTGCCGCAAAGGTTTTCACTAAAAACTTTTTCCGTCCAATTTTTCCTGAATATCTTCATGGCTCAGACTTAAGCATAAAAAGCTGCCTTATCTATCATAAATTCATAACACAGTTCGTTCGTAGGAGAGAACGCAGTCGAGGCCTAGAGAGCCGGCATTTTGATTTATAGCAAGCCTTTTAAACCTAAGTTATGACTGTGCGTGGTGTTAGCAAACGAATATTTAGAAGACTGAAAAATAAATTACCTACTGCATTATGTCGGCTTCCAAGAAGAAAGCTGTTAACACCACGCCTTGTTTCCCCGAAAGGTTGGGCAGAGGTGTAGAATTGCAGCTACTTATAGTATACTAACTGCGCCCCGCGGTTTTACCAGCATAAGTCTCGATCCCGTCGGAATATCAGGATAAAAAGTATCCTATGTCCCTTCCTGGGACTCAAACTATCTTTACACCAAATTTCATCAAAATGGGTTCAGCGGTTTAAGCGTGAAGAGGTATCAGACAGACAGACACACTTTCGCATATATAATACTAGCTGCGCCCCGCGGTTTCACCCACGTAAGTATCGATCCCGTAGGAATATCGAGATAAAACGTAACCTATGTGTTAATCCAAGGCGTCGGCTGCCTACATACAAAATTTTATCAAAATTGGTCCCGCCGTTTGAGCCTGAAGAAGAAACAAACATTTAAACACACACACACACTCACAAACTTTCGCCTTTATAATATTAGTGTTATTAGTATGGATGGGTGTATATACTATAAGTACTTCGGATTGCGCAGACATTTTGCAGGTTATGTTGTATAGCCCAAATCTAGACTCCGGGCTGCTACAAAAAAAAAACCGAACAGAAAAACCCGACGTGGTAATTGAACCCAGGACCTCGTGCTCAGCAGTAGCCCTTGAAACCACTAGACCAACGAGGTGCTCAATCTAGCTATAACGCGGCTGTATATTACCATTTTAAAGTTTAATACTTTGATCTTTTTCATTGCTTAGCATTCGTACGAAACATTACAAAATCGGATTTATTCCGGTCTGAAATATAATATATGTAGACACCTACAAAAATATTATATCCGTTAGTATTTTCGGCAACCACAAGGCGTGCTGTAACTGAGTTCTCATTGTAGATACTTACTCTATATAAAAAACTACTGCAGTTTTCAGTTTTGTACTCTTTACAAACCGATGAAATGCCCCTATTTATTAGTATGATGACAACTGGGATAAAGGAACATAAAATACCTACCAACCAAATCCGTAGTAAATCTTGTTCCCCACATCTTACCTTTAAGCCAAAATACTCCTACCAAGGACTAACATCAACCCTCTCGAGTAACGGTGACTAGACACGAGTTTACGTAATTTCAAAACCTTGCTAGTACTCGACCAAGATTGGGTTTTCATAATAAAATGATCCCTACTTTGTTGTCTTGTGATATGATCCGTGATCTTATACGATCTTTGCTTATCTACCGCTACCGCTAAAAAGATGTTTTCTCAACCGAAAACGGGGTCGAAAAAACTACAAAATCCAGTACACTTGAATTTTACTCAACCTTTTGGTACTTATATAACGTGAGTAAATATATTGTAAAGAGGAGAAAGTCAACGGGTTGTTTGAATAAAAAATACTGTGAAAAAGTCTGTCATATATATGTACCGTTGTTTTGACCACATTGCGACGTCGTTTACAGCGCTACAGGATCCTCTTATAGATATTATTGTTCTTACGTTTTGTGCAAACACGCGCTTTACTTTGTGTAAATCATTTCGTCACCACTGCTTTCAAAACTGTGAAAGAAAACGGGCATGTTCTAGAACCAAAAATTCGAAGACATGTGACATCACCAACCCGCCAGGGCCCGCGTGGTGGATTACGGCCCACTCCTTCTCACATAGAGGAGGCCTGTGTCATAGGATAATTATTATTAAACAGTTCATTTTAAACTTACTTCACCAAAGTTCTCACGGCAGATTTTTACAGAACAGACTAGCTTTACTAAAACAAATGAACAAAGCCTCGTGACTTAAGCCCCCTTATCGCTATACAGTGACCACACAATGTGATAATGTGGTGTAATCCTTTTCGCAGTATTTTAACCTTGCTGTATTAGATACTAGTTGAGACCACAAAGCTTCTTATTGCGTTATCGCTGTGGAACTCTCCCATTTGTGTGGCTTAATTGTGAATGGCTACGTGTGATAATCTTTAATAATATTCTGAATAGGTAATGATCAAAGCTCCATCTGACTGTTAAGTTTAATTTGATAGGATGAAAACTGGGGTACTTAGAATGAAAAGCAAGTTAATATTTTTTTCCCTAAAATTCATCAAATTGGTAGGTTTAGTCTTCGTATGACCTATGTACTTACATATTTTTTTAATAATAATCTATGTTGCACTCTCGCGACTAAGGGCTGATTATGCAATCATCTGATAACTTTATTCGAGAGATAATTTTGAAATTTTGACAGTTATTTCATTCAAAAACTGTCAAACGTCAATTTTATTCCTGGAATAAAAACTCGAAAAATCAGCCCTAAAGTATGTTTTTTTGAGGTACTCCTGCCACGGTATTTGTAGTCAATTTAATAGTAGTTTGGTTTAAATACAAGAAACATCTTACAGATGCTGATTTCTTATTTAAGTTTTTACCCGACCTCGTCAGAAAAACGTGTATGCATTGCACACAGCACAAGAGCACTGGTGCTTATAAATACTTATATAGTTTATTTTGTAATAAAGACTGTTTAAAGGTATAAGGAAACCTAAATATTCATATTCTAACTGATGATATTTGTTTCATATATTTGAACTAAATCATTGATTAAACTCACGATCGTGCGACTAGCATATTATTCCTGAACCTCACGTATGCGAGGGTCTGATCGCTGAAGACCAGCTTGCATGAGATGTTTACCAGGGGCTCTGAACACTTTCCAAACGATTACTAAGTTTTAACTGATCTATGCGAGTTTTTTACTCCCGGTTGCAAAGGGTTAAGCACATTTAAATATGTATCTGTTACAAACAACAACAACTTCTTGTCTTCTTGTTTTAAGAAGCTCCTCCACTGCATAATATCTGTACTAATTCCTGGTGAATACCCACCTTTTGTCTTAGTCGTGCGAAGCTTACTGTGAATCCGGTTGTGTGATATACAACGCTGCGCCACGGGTATTCGCGAAGAGGTTGCTATAAACGTGCAGGGCCGGCCTTGGGCCAACTTGTACCTACCTATTCTAAAGTTTTTTTCATGGTGAATAAATGTACCATACTGGATGGCCGGTAATTGGCACCGGTAACTGAAAAGTTGTGTGGAAATCGGTTGTCATGGTATGGGCATGTGATACCAAGAAATGAGAAAAAAATGTCGTGAGGAGAGTTTTGAGTATGAATGTCGATGGCTATAAGAGTAGGGGAAGACCAAAAAAACGATGGATGGACTGTGTGGCCGATGATATGGCTAGAAAGGGGGTGAGTGTCGAGATGACGACTAATAGAGAAGTATGGAAGAAAAAGACATGTTGCGCCGACCACAAATAAATTGGGATAAGAGCAGGAGAATGATGACTTGCAACCACTTCCTTGGTAGCTAATCATGCACAAAATACGTAACATAAAAAACGGGTAAGTGCGAGTCGGACTCGAGCACCGAGGGTTCCGTACAAATACTTGAAAACATCCATCGGTTTCTTACTAAACTTCAACTATATCCGACGACCTTGTTACTTATCTCCTTTTGTGACCGTATACCAAATTTTCAATAGTTGTTTCAATGTTAAACACAAACTAACTATTAAAAAAATTGCGCGTACAACACCGTACACGTCGTAGAAGTAAAAAAAAAGTTCTTAAAAAATTAAGAATAAGTTAATTTAGTGTGAGTGACAGAGAGAGTTATATCTTTCCTCTCTCTCATATAATTAAATTACGCGGTGTTACTTCGTTTTTGCTTAGCGTTCTTTCTGTTTTTTTTTTTCGTTTAGGTCGGCCTAAGGGTCGTCGCGTGATATTAAATAGTCTATAAGTACCCTTCTCAAGAATTGTGCTATCAAATGCCAAAAATAATTAAACAAATCCGACTGGTAGTTCCAGCTATAAGCGCGTTTAAACAAACAAACTCTTCAGCTTTATTATTAGTATAGATGTTCCTTAACTCATTGTCCAAAAATCGAGTCACCATCTAAGAAGTTTCACTTCAAAAGTTTCCGCTAAATCCGTGCCTGTCGCCGCGCGTGCTAACCACCCATTTACAGCCGTGGCAGAGTATCGCCGAGACCGTACGGAGGTACTATTGCGCAGATTAGCCTGACCTTGCATATTGTAGCGAAGAGCTCGCCCTTAAGTACTGGTTAACTGACTGTTAAATGGAAACGAAATGCTTTTATATGTGCGGATGTGTTCATGTGTTTACTTAGCTTTTTGTTTTTAGGATTTATTTCGAAAATATATACTTATGTGTGCAGTTAACGTAACACTAAATGTAAGTAAACTGAGGGCAGTTTTAGCAATCTCGGTATAGACACTATTTATATTCCCGTGTCGATTTCAGCTACAGTGATCATTTCTGTTTTTGACTGCTATGGCTTGCGAGCGTGTGCTCTTTCTTTTGTGGCTAATATCGCTTACCTTGGTTGCGAAGGTACAGACGCCAGCACATCAACCTACCCGAAACTGTCACATTTTCCCAATCAACTTTGAACCTTATGCTTTAGCGATAAAGTTGAAAATCTATCAAAGAAATTTGACAGATTGTAGTAGGTTGATGTGCTGGCGTCTGTACGTTAGTATATTTTTTTTTAAATCCACAAGTTACTTGATAATTTTTTTGCCAGATAAGTTGAATACGAACTATTGAATGCTAGACTAAAATAAACATATTTAATTGACAATATTCACTCTTAACATATTATTGAACACATTTAGGAATGCAGTTTTTCAACCATAACCAGCCTATAATGTTCCCACTGCTGGGACACAGGTTTCCTCTATGTGAGAGGGAATGAGCCGTAATCCACCACACGGGCCAGTGCGGGTTGGTACATGTCTTCGGTTTTTGATTCCAGGGACCTGTTATATAAAGCTGACAATCCGACAAGTCCTAAAACTTACAGGCGACAAAATTGTCATGGTGGAAAATTCACAAATATGTCGGATGGTCGTGATAATCCGACACATTTGACATGTGTATTTGGCATAAATATTTCGAGTTTAATTAAACGCGTTTTTAAATGGCAAATATGTCAAGATTTCAGCTGTCGATTTTTGACATATTTGTTACTCTTATTAAACAGCTTAAGCGCAACAATTTTACAATTTTGTAATTTTTTGACATATACGAGTATGTCGAATTGTCAGCTTTCTAAAACAGGGCCCTGGAAATGCCGGTTTCCTCACTTTTTCAACACAATAACAATATCTAACATTTCAAGAGAAAAAGCCTTTTTTCCGGTGCCTCCTTATACCGGAGATTGTCAATCATTCCTCTTTCAGTACCATCTAATTCTCCGATTATTCATCTAATACGACTCTTTAGGTTTGCATTATATGTTTTATTTCGTGTTTCTATTTTACATTTTAATAGCTTCTGCTTGTGACTTGGTTCCCGTGGAAGTCGTAAAATATACAATACACCTACAAAAATAACAGGAACAAAACCAAGATCACGGACGTTACCCATCTGGGCCGGACATATCTGCCGCATGTCAGATGGCAATTGGGCTGAGATAATCACCGATTGCGGCCTACTAAACGGCAGACCGACACGAAGATGGCGGGACGAAGATGGCGGGACGACCTTGACTCCTACTGAATGGACTGGCCACTCGCAAAAGACAGAATTGTGTGGAAAAGGGAGAGGGAAACCTTTGCCTTTCGTGGAACAATACAGCCTAGTTAGATAATTTGATAGAACAGGCAATTATATAAAACTCCCTCGGCCGCACCCACCGCGTCGCAACGCATCGCCCGCCCCCGCAATTACACTAATATTATAATAATAAAACTTCTATTGTGTCTCGTTCAGTGTCCTTCAATGTGTTCATTATTGTCTGGCAGTTTGAGTAGTTTATGCGACCAACCCAAATGACCTTTCTTTGGTATTTTTCGTCTAATCCTTGAGTTTCTTAAGTTCTGAGTTGAGCTGCACGATTTCTGCCAAATGCGTGCACTGACTGGACAGGTCCACTCAATCTGTGTGGTTCTTTCCTTAAAATACCATTTCAGACACCAATCTCATGTAGATTCTTCACATGATTTGTCCAAGATTATGTCTGGACTATAAAAGAGTCTGTGACCTCTGAGTTTGTTTCGGCCTTTCTTCTCAGAGTAGTCAGATAGGAACCGCCGACTTCATCTAGTTTATAAAAATATGATTGACGTGTAAAAGTGTTTGAACAAACCTACTTACAAAAAATAAATCATTTAAAAAACAGATTTTCCTTTCTTTTTTTTTTTGTCGATAATTTCAATAATGGTTCTTAAATTACATCACGGACTCCTAAACCAGCAACAACATATTACAAGCAAAGTCCGGCTAACTTATATCAAAGAACAAAGTTAGCAAGCACAGAAACGGTCCGTGAGTTCAAAATAACTTACATACAGTTATCTAAACGGCTAAAATATTTCGTTTGAATTACTAACTCTTGAACGTGTCTAGATTCCAGCTTAGAACGGTTATTAAAATGTCAAACTTGCCGTGTTCAGGTAGGATAGGTGCATTCATGTGTTTAAAGATTAATATATGATTAGCAAATTTACAAAATAATTTTTCCGTGAGTCATCATCATCTGCCTAACCTTTTCCCAACTATGTTTTGGGGTCAGCTTATAGTCTAACGGGATGCAGCTGAGTACCAGTATTTTACAAGGAGCGACTGCCTATCTTATCTCCATAACCCAGTTACTGGGTAATACGTTTAAAATTGGTGAAATTGGCGTTTGACAGTTTTTGTATGAAATAACTGTCAAAATTTCATAATTAATTCCTCGAAGAAACTTATCAGATGATGGAAAAATCAGCCCTAAATAAAATGGGTCTAGTTTTTACTCCTCCTCCTCAAGTCGTACTCCTCATTACTGAGGGTCGTGATCCTCCCTTGAAAACACCTTTTCCCTGACGATGTTACGCCATCTCTGTCTATCCTTGGCTAAGTGAAGCGCATCATGAATCTTCGTGTGAAGTGAAGAGCTTACCTGGTCGGACCATCGCAAAGGGCTGCGACTTCTTGGTTGCTTACCATCCACCTTGCCGGTAACCATCAGTTGTTCGAGGTTATTGCCATCTTTCCTCGCTATGTGGCCGAAAAATTCCAAAACTCTGCGGAGACAGGTCGTAGAGAGTCTGGTCTTTATTCCGAGCTCACGTAGGATGGACTCGTTGGTGCGGAATGCAGTCCAGGGTATCTGAAGCAACTTCCTCCAACACCATATCTCAAAGGCGTCTATGCGAGAGGTCTAGTTTTTACTAGATAAAAACCTTTTTGGTAAACCTGGAATTGTTAAGAAATAAATACTTAGTAACCCTGTACTTTTAATATTCATTGAGAAAAAAAGAATGACGACCAAATACCCACAATCATTTCTAAATAAAAGCTCCGACCCCATCGTACTAAATTAAAAATAAGAAAGTAACCTCAAATTGCTTCTTCCATTCTTACAGAAAATACTTGTTTCTAACAAAAGAGTTCCAGCAATACATTGATACCTTTCCTTAAACATAAAGAGGATAATATTTATTTCAATTTAAAAATACACTTCGAAAGGATGACAGGAACAATCAAGAAGTAAATTGCCTATTTCTTGCGAGGAACGAATTTAAGCTGAAAAATTGTTTTCCTTGAAAAAGGCTTAATGTGTTTTTTGTGATTACAGAGAATTTTCCTTGAAATCGTTTGGAAACAAGCAAATTATGAGTATGTCGGTAAGTGTTGGTTTTAAGTCGATTAGTCTATTTTATTTTTATAAGATGTTAAGATTAAAGAATCGTAGGTATAGCAATATTTGTATGATCTTCAGCCCGCGTCCTAGCCGAAAGCGATTTTATTTCAAGTCACGTGTATACGTCAATGATCATTAGAACTTTTGTTATTATGTCAAACATTAGGTACACACCCTTCATAATGTGTGCGTTAGTCTTCAAGAACCAACAAAGTTTTCGCGACATATTATTGAAGTGAAAACTTCTTTAGGCGCACGTTACGCTTTATCTACATAATGAACGAAACTGAACCGTTACGCTCGGGTCGGTGAGGCTAAATCAGGTATATTGGCTCCGGTCGTAAGTTTTCACTTCTATCGTGTGGTCATAAGCACACACCCTCTATTTTTATTGACTTATAAATAATTTCAAAAAGTTTTACTTAACTTAGCAGCTAAATCCGTATCCGTATCCGTATCCGTCTGTATCCTAGTGTGGGGTCCAGTGTTACTCGAAACCAGCATGTAAAGTTTTTTTTGAGATTAAATAAATAAATAACAGCGACAGATTGTCTTTTCTCCGTGCTAAAGATAATACGAATAAGTTGTGAGGACTAGACGACCTCGTAGCCGGCTACGTGCGTAGCAGTAGTTTACGGCAGGCAGATACACTTTGCCGCACGGCTACACACGTAGCGCGTAGCACTTTACCGCACGGCTACACACGTAGCGCGTAGCACTATGCCGCACGACTACACACGTAGCGCGTAGCAATTTACCGCATGGCTACACACGTAGCGCGTAGCACTTTCAAGTTAAGGCGTTGGTCCCGGTAGATCTTTGACAGTCGTTACGGTTAGTCAGAAGCCCGAGTGTCTAACAACCAGTCTTACCAAGGGGTATCGTATTACCCAGTAACTGGGTTCTGGAGGTCAGACATGCAGTCGCTCAATGTAAAATACTGGTATTCAGCTGCATCCGGTTAGACTGGAAGCCGACCCCAACATAGTTGGGAAAAGGCTATCTACACGTTAATCAAATATTTTCTTCTTGTCATTCTTCAATGTAAACAAAATACTTTATTCCCAGTTGTTCTAGTTTAGTTCTATTTACAGATTTACGGCGGCAAAGCCTTCCGGACAATTTGTGGGCTCTTTCGACAATTTCCCGCGAGACTCAACCGTCAAGAATAATCGCTAGGCTACTGTTCTGAAGCGAGAGATTCAATCGAGGACACTGATTACAGGCTCAGCTTTGTGATAAACAAAACACGACATAACACCACTAAGGACTGATTTCACCAAAGTCTTTCTTTTATCTGTGGAATAAAACTGACGTCTGACAGTTCCAGTATAGACAAACTGTAAAAAATTCTAAATTAATTCTCAGGATTAAACTTATTCTAGGTATAAGAGTTTGGTGAAATACACCCTAAAAATATGCTTAAACACTGACTGGATAAACTTCTAGTAGGTACTAAAAATACTAACAAAGTATTAAAATAAAAATATAATATCCTAACCTAACCAAAAATATTAACAAATTAAAATATGGCGTTAAATTAAAAATAGATAGATAAGACTGGAAGCTGGAGGCCTTACTTTATAACGCAACCACAGGATAGCCTGGTAAATCAGCTGACAACCTTCCAAGGTTGACGTGCGAGAAAACATTCACAATTAGAAATTGACAGAAGGCACAAGAAGGCCAATTCCCGTAATTAAAAACGTTCAAAATCAAGTCGCAATCTCATCACAGCGACAATCAATATCAAAAACTGGTCAAAAATGTAGGGAAATTAGAGGATATTTTTGTCAGATTGAGACAGATCATACTGTGAACTTTCTTACAATTTGAAAATTGCCCCTCTTCTATATTATGTTTCTAAAAATTAGTAAATAGTTATACTTCTATTGATGAAAGGTTTGAATGAAAGCATTATGGCGGCCGTACACATAACTTCATACCGTTACGATGTATCGTTTCAGATAAAACTAAGTAAACTATGTATCGACCGCGTGTACATCTAATATATAAAATTCTCGTGTCACAGTTTTCGTTGCCATACTCCTCCGAAACGGCTTGACCGATTTTGATGAAATTTTTTGTGCTTATCCGGTATCTATGAGAATCGGCCAACATCTATTTTTCATCCCCCTAAGTGATAAGGGAACACTTACGCGGGTGAAACCGCGGGGCGCAGCTAGTTATAAATAATATTCTTTTAGTAAGTTATGAATAACTCGGCATTTAAACATACAAAATCACATAAAAAATCACATAAACTTAAAAGAAAAAAAATACGTTTATTTGCGTTACAACATGACGCAAATGAAAAACACAAATAAGAACAAGTTGGAGAAAAATATGCACCAGATTCGCACATAACGGCCATCGCTCAACATAATGTGTATGTGTGTATGTGTGTGTGTGTGTGTGTGTGTGTGTGTGTGTGTGTATGTTTCTTTGCAAATCAGAGCTACAGTGCTGGTACTACACTACTACAGTTCAGCGATAGCCGACGTTGACAAAAGTTAGATGAAGCTCAAGACAAAATATCTATTAGATTTATAATACCGTTCAGTCTTATAGGAAACTACAGTTTTCGTATCCATATTAAGTTAAGGTGTATATCGCCTTAAATTTTGTTTGTCGTAGTTAATTTAAACGATGTATATTGCATAAAATCCAGAAACTACTTATTGGAAGAAGACACTGGCTCAGGCACAGGTGTTTGTCACCTAGCGCAGGAGTCAGGTCTTCACTTTGTTTGTACGAATTTGTACAAACGTAGAATCTTTAAGAATGTATTTATTTAAAAGAATTTAATATTCGAAAAAGTGACTAGAAGTAATGCGTCATAATTACCGTTATCAGTAGAAGGTTTGGCGATTTTTTTTCCTTGTTATTGGTGAGCAAAATGACACTAATGCTCACCATATTTACATAAATCAAGTGAAGAAAGAACATTCGCCATTAACCATACCCATTTTAAATCATTCGTGTAAAACATCAATTCAATAAAATTGTTTCACAAGACCAAAAAAAGAGTAAAACGGTAATTGTTTATGTTTTAAATGTATTGTTTCGACATCTGCTGGAAACACGCTGAATAAAATTCGGAAACCATTTGACCGCGACCACAATAGCTGCAAAGAGACAGAAAATTCTCGACAAATACATTTGTAGATAAAACGTATTATATTTCTTTTTTTTAAGTGGAATCTGTTTAAATTTCTGTACCGAAAAGCTGTCAGGGATAATTTTATGGACATTGACGTACTGCCTGTTATTATGGATTCAGAACATGATTCTAAACCACTGAAATTATTCGCCGGTTATTAAAAAAATAATTGTTGTTCAATACATTTTGTCCGCGTAGGTCAAAATATAACATGTCATTATCTACCTAGCCTTTTCCCAACTATGTTGGGGTCGGCTTTGAGTCTAGCCGGACCCAGTAACTGGGTTGTGGAGATCAGATAGGTAGTCGCTCCATGTAAAATACTGGTATTCAGCTGCATCCGGTTAGACAGAAAGCCGACCCGAACATAGTTGGGAAAAGGCTAGGCAGATGATGATGATAATTATTAGTCCAGATAAACATTACTTACATATATAATAGGTAGGTAGGTGGCTTACATAGGTTTTGCTGTAGCCGGATAACAATTAACAAGCTAATTTCTTTCTCTGTATGAGGCTACGTCGACAAAACAGCAGGAGACAGTAGAAACTATGCTCCACCTCGTAACCCTCTGTGTCCCAAAATATGCAGTCAAAGAGACTTCTGCGCTGCCACCGACGACGCTGTGGAAGTTGGAAGTGGCTAAGTTTTGGGCTAACAAATCTGAAATACCCGCGACTCGAAGAAGGAGAAGAAGCTGATCTTTCACCTGCATTTCGCCTAGATCCACAAAACCCTTGAACTCTGCCGTCACCAGAAAGTAAAATAGCGTGAAGATAAATGACGATCAGAATGCAATCGATATCTCTATTGAGCTGTAAAATCCCCACACCACGCCTTAATACATAGCTCGTTTGTCAAACTAATCAATTTAGACTTAATCCCCCTTTTTTTTTTTTTTTTTAAGGATGGGAAATCATCCAATGACCCCTCCCGCTCTGGGTGGAGCGGAAGGGAGTGTCAGACTCTTACTGACTAAAACCCATCCGTGTTCCTTCCTTAGCCCTTTATGTTCCGGGGCAGCGGTAACCCTTTCGGACAATCCCGCTGCCCCGGCAGGCTTCGGCCCTAACGGGCCCCTCCATGTCTGCTGACATCTCTTTGAGGCGCGCGTGGAACACATACGCGCCGTCCGGCACGGGCCTGGTCCTGATCGGACGGCGAGCTACCCATTACTCGCCGTCCGCAGGCCCGCGCCTACGGTGGCCGGGAGTCGTCACGCGGCTCCCGATGCCCGGAGCGTCTACCGCGGCGGCTGGGACGGGCGGCCCTCTCGGCTCTCTCCCTCTCCCATCCCGCCACCTCCTTCGCTAGCATGACTGCTTCGCAGAAGGAGGTGACTGCCTCCCACTCCCTCTCGCCCCGGACCATGGCTTGGACCAGGGCCGGGCGCGAGAGGTCGCCGCCGCTGCCGATCGCCTCTACGAGGACACGGCGGTGCTCTGCCCAAGCGGGACAGACCTCCACCGTGTGCACCACCGTGTCCTCTGGGCGATCCTCGCAGTGGTGACACCCGGGCGTTTCCTCCCGCCTGATTATGTGCAGGAACCTCCCGAAACATCCGTGTCCGGTGAGGACCTGCGTCAGGCGGTAGGTGAGGGCGCCGTGACGCCTCTCTAGCCACTCCTCAAAGAGGGGCTTAATCCCCCTTAAGTTAGGATTAAATTTTCTTTGGTAATGGATTTCTGTAGATTTAAATTTTGCATTCGGGTTCAATCTGATGTGAACTTAGAACAGTCGCTAGGGGTTTTTTCCGTAAAGAAACAAGAAGGAATGTGTTGAATTTTGTCTAAAGGAAAATCTTTCAGGGAGGTATGTAACTCATTACATTCATAAAAAGCAGCCAATTGGGAGTTGGACTCGCACGCGAAGAATTCCGACCCACAAGGAAAAAAATGCCGAAAAAACACGTGGGTGAAAATTTCAAATGTCTAACTATTACGGTTCATGAGATACAGCCCGCTGACAGACAAATGGACTGACGGATGAATGGACGGACTGACGGACGGACGGACAGCGGAGACTTACTAATAGGGCCCCGTTGGGTACGAAACCCTCAAAACTTGAGAAGGCCTTAATTTTAAATTGCGACCGATTGGTGTATTTATCTTCGATCACTACACACGATAGGCTATTCTTAAATAACGTGACAGGAATTTAAAGATTTTGGGAACCATCCGATCCTTGCCATAAATGCGGTCACATTTGTGTAACCCTTCCATGGTGTGACGTCACGTATTTTGCCATTTTAAATAGACCTTATAATAATATTGTTATCTAAACTTTTCGTGACTTAAAATTAAGAGTTTGAGTACTTTAGATGTATATACATGTCACGAAGCTTGAAACCTTGAAACTTGATGTCACACTTTGTTGACGGCTTCGCTCCCCGTGAACATTGTAACGTAATTAATGGATACATACATCCCTTACATAAATTTTGAATGAGGCTTAAAGTATTTCTTAGAATGATAGGATTATCTAAACCTCTCTTCGGAATCATAAAGCTCTGGATAAACCACGGGGATAGACTGATGCGAATCCCGCACGGGATACGGGATGACGTTCGCTGGCGCTGATAGTGTCAACTTGTATGGAGGTGTTCAAACTGGCGTTAATAGTGGCTTACATTAAAACAAGCGGCGTAGTCCTTATTATAAAAACCAGCGGCGTAGTCCTTTTTATTAAAGAGCTTAACTGTGCCTAGCTGTGAATCTGCTGCTTCACATATGAGTGAAGTTCAGGTTGAAATTCTAAAAATGTTACTTCAATGAAAGACAAAATATATCTGAATAGAATTGTTCCCTCTCACTTTTCCATTCATACTAAAATTAACCAACATTAGCACACCATATTAACATTAAATTTTAAAGCAACAAAAAAGTAAACCATTCAAACATTTTTAACCATTTCTCGCCGCTTTTTCTACCTTTCAGTACTCGGCACACGTTTGTGCTGAGTCGTGCCATTAGGGAGCTCTCATTATCGGGCGTTTGCTCCACAGCCATCCACAGCTAAGTTACGCACGCGTACTTAGCTTAGCTTTGTATGAGAATGTAGATGGGATCGTTTACTGTGACCCACGACCACGCTACGCACGGATGCGTGGCTGGCAAACAATTTTATTGAACCACGCAGCTACCACGGCAAACCTAAAGACGACACGCTTCACTCGAGTACAGGATAAATTTTATTTCATTATACAATTTGGCGGGATATCGACGCACAGCCTGTCAACATTAATTCAGTAGGTACATGATTCTGAAACCTCTGCGTTGAAATTTATTAATAACTGACAAAGAATTTCAACGCGAAGGGAGGAGTCCACAATCATGTATTGAATCCATGGTAACAGGTTGCGCGTAGATTTCCGTGCCACCCTGTATAGGTATAATGTACAAACGCCAGCACATCAAGTATCTGTCAAATTTTCGCAATCAACTTTGAACCTTACTCATTATTGATAAAGTTGAAAATCTATTACCTAAAGAAATTTGACAGATTTTAGTAGCTTGATGTGCTGGCGTCTGTACATCTGGTACTTTTATTTAATTTGCCGAGTGCCAAAATCCAACATCGAACATCGATGAATCGGTTCACCAATGAATTTATTTTTTACTTTTGATTTATTTTGTCTCACTTCGAGTGAAGTGAAGCGTCTAATATCCACATCCTGCATAGCGGTAGGCATTAAAATTGTCAAGTTGAGGAACACTATCCGCTTGTGATACAGTTTTATACTAGTAGATACGGAGGGATAGGACGAAGCAGTCCAAAGACAACCAAACCATTTTTGCAATCTACCATTTCGCATTCTCCAACTGTTGACCTGCCTAAATATTGTCAAAATAACTTATGTATACTGGGTTTATTATTAAGTTTCTCTGTATGGTTGTCTATATTGAGCAACAAAGATTATTATTATTATTAATTATAGGAACTGTATTGATTTTAGTTTAATTATCTGCTAATGTGTATTATGCTGTGATTATTAGAACTGGGCAGTTGGTTACATGTTTTAATATACATACCTAGATAGATACCTATTATAAAAATTGTTTGGAAATATTGCTATGTTATTTTAGTGTAGCGTTTTAAATAGTACACTGATGGCCATTTCCTGGAAACAGACAATTTTGTGCATTCATCATGGAGGTTATGTGTTAAAGGATTACCATGGCGTTTGCAATGTCCACTTTTTAATTCTGTCACGAAATAAGTCTGCCGAACCTAGCAATCGAACCCCAGACCTGAACGTTCACCAGTCGACCACTGCACCAACGCGGCAGTTTTCCTAGATAGTCTGTTCCTTTTCTATTTTCGTCATGAATTTTCAAATCACATAAAGTTAAAGTTTAATTTTAGATTTTTGTGCTGTTGTTGCGAAATAATTACGAAATGGATCCGAGAAAAATTACAATAATTAATATTGGAAGCGTGCCTGTGGTTCACTATATAGAATGTTTGGTCGCTTTTTAAATCCTCGGCCATTCATTTAAACTGACCTTCATTTTTCAAACCAAAACAAGGCATGGGAGAAATGAGGCTTCCGAACTTTTATCAAAGAGATTCAAGAGAACTTTTAAAACACAAATTAAAATCAAAAGTCATTTATTTAAATTAGGCTGAGAAAAATCACTTTTTGAACTTCAAAATTATATAAGACAGTCCGCTGAAACATCCACCCTTCACCACTACCTGGTGCTTTGTTTATAACGCCTGTATCCTTCAAAGAGTTATGTTGGTTGTTTCAATCACAATCACAATCTGAATCATTTTGAAGGATATTGCTAATCCATTGCTTCATAACTGTTAGAAAAATTTGTCTGCTCAACAAAGCAATGAATGTCGTGGAACTGTCAAAATTAAAGCCATTGCTTCAAATTTCTTTAAAAAGTAACGAGAGCTGCTTTCGCATTTATATTACAGGCGTATGGATTAAATTTTTAATTCACTGACTGGGTACCATGGACCCGTACTAAAATATTAACATTTTATTATTCATTTGACAGCCTCAAGCTAAGTGAAAACCATATTAAAATAGTAATTAATGTTTGATTGATCTAGAACTGAGTTCAAAACTAAAGTTCAACAGGTGAAATTCAACTCCGACATCTCGATAGCCTACATTATAATTTATTTTGAGCTATTTTTTTCCTTGTGTAATAATGTAAATAGTATAATAGGAAAGCTTTGTGCGTATTCGAAATCTTTTTCATTTCTTTGTGCGTATCCTTTCTTAAATCCGTGTGACCGCGTTATTCTTCCAAACTAAGTACCTACGTAATTGATTTTGATGTGGTTTTTATTATCGTTTGGAGAATTTATTCCGGAAGGTTTGTTTATGTAAAACGTAGAGGTTAAACTTACATATAATAAGGGGCTCGTGGCTAAGTAATAACAGCCGCTCGGGTCAATTGGTCCGTGGATGGGTGACCATCTTTACATACCAAGACCCCTTTGTGCCTCGAAAAGCACGTCAAGCCGTTTGTTGGGGCGTAACTCCCAATAGTGAAAATGTTATGTTGACGTTGTGTAATGTTATGTTGAATGAGTAGACAACCGAATGGTATAAAGGTTTTATTGCTACTGAAAATAGCATGTTATAAAGTAATAATGTACAATTAAACAAACTGCAACGTTTTCACTGTAAGTAGGACGAGTAAGTTACATGTACAACGTAATAGCTCGTACACCGTTGGTCCCGTCAGCCATTTGTGGATCTTTAACAGTCGTTACTTGTCGGCAGAAACCCGAAAGTCTGACAACCAGTCTTACCAAGGGGTTTTATCGTATTACCCAGTAACTCGGTTTTAGAGGTAAGATGAGAGTCGCTCCATGTAAAATATTCAGTTGCATCAGATTCGACTGGAAGCAGACTCAAACATAGTTGGGAAAAAGCTAGGCAGATGATGATAAAAACTTACATCTAATATATAAAATTCTCGTGTCACAGTTTTCGTTGCCATACTCCTCCGAAACGGCTTGACCGATTTTGATGAAATTTTTTGTGCTTATCCGGTATCTATGAGAATCGGCCAACATCTATTTTTCATACCCCTAAATCTAAACTTACGCGGGTGAAACCGCGCGCGCAGCAAGTTTTATATAAAATGTCGATGTTTGTCAAGTTGTAATCTTCATCTTTAAACTATTGACAGGAACATAACGATATTTTAATATCGATTTGTGCTGCAAGTGGGCCTTAGTTGCTTTCTTATAAGAACTTAACTACAATCAGAATAAATTTTAAAATTCAAAAAATGTCTCAAAAGTTTCAGCTTGGACGAAAGAATTTGGTACAAAAAAAAAGAAATAAAAGAAACAGCCAAACACTATAAATTCCTTTAAGATAAAACCAACAAGAACCTCTGATAATCTTAACTACGAGTGCTTTCGGGCCTCCTAGCATGAACCGATCAAATGGACTCTCGATACGGTCTGCAAGCCACTATCAGGATCCCAATCGCAATCAACATCGGAATCGAAATTTTATTAAGAATAGTCAGTCCGCCAGGGCAAGTCTCTAAGCTATTGGTATGATGTTAGCAGTTTGACGTGATGTAGAAGTTACACTGCTACAAATATCTTTTGGCACTTGAATGACGTGTACAGGAGGGTTGTTGTTGATAAATATGTATTGAAAAAACAAGATGGCGCGCGGCGCGGCGGCGACTTTAGTTCCGACTTTGGCCACGTACCAAAGGACCTTGCAGCGCTATACCAGAGTATTTTTTCTAGAAGAAAAGATTTTCTTTTGTTTTTGTTTTGTTGTGGAACGTCACTTTAATTTTATGGTAGGAGCACAGATATAGATCTACATCTATATCTGTGGGTAGGAGCCTCAAAGTGTGGGGACTTTTCTTAATGTTTTTTTTTTGGCAAGTAAAGACCCGAAAATGTTTTTTTTTACAATCTGCCGAAACCATAGAATCTAAAAGTTATTTTATATTTTTAGTATAAAATCACTTGATTAGTCTTGGACGGCACGCATTTTAAGAATATTCCATTTCTTGTCACGACCACTGTTAATTTTTTTAAATATGGTACCTAATAGGTAGAACACTTCAACAACAACATTAGCTAACAAAACCAAAATACTACCAGCTGTCTGAGGCAGTCGGACAAAAATCCCGAAATTCACGAAAACACTGGAGCTAAAATTATGATTATCTACATGAAATACTTTCAGCCGTATTGTATACAAGTTTGTGTAACATTTTTCTACACAAGCCGGCATAAAATATGTAAATGTAACATGATCCTACTAAATAAAAGCTATGTTTTATATAAAAATATTTTTACAAGCGGCTTTTCTAGACAATATTTATATCCCTCCTACATAACTATGCCCGTGGGTCGTACACACAACTATGTATTCTTTTGTCAATAAAACGCAGCTAATAGGTATATCCCTACTAGCTGCGTTCCATGGTTTCACACGCATAAGTCTCGGTCCCGTGGGAATACCGGGATAAAAAATATCAAATTCAAATTCATTTATTGTTTGTCACGGGTGAAATATCAGTTCTTTTGATTATTATAAAGGATCGCTGTAACATACGAGTACCTATAAGGTGCACAATATTTAATGCTGGTCCTATGTTTTTTTAATTTAACATTAAAATCATTATTCGTCCCAAGTCAACGTCAATATTTCGTCATGCATTAATATAGTTGTTTATTACAAAGTCAAACAAAAGAATTAAGTAGTAGGCAATTGATTTCATACTAATTAAATTATTCATTGATTTCATTAAATATCTCACTGATGTCATACAAAATTAAATTACTCATTGAGACATTAGCATTGCTTATCTAATGGTCTAGTCACCAGTAGTATCCTATGTCCTTACCCAAGTCATGGTCTAGCCATGTGCCAAATTAAATCTAAAACTGTGATGAAGAGTGGGTCCGTTGGTGGTCCGTTTCTGACTTTCTGTACATCTGACAACGTAGGTATATGCAAAATTTCAGGATGATCAGTTCAGTGGTTTATTGGTTAAAAGGTAACAAACAAACAAACTTACTTTCGCATTTATAACATTAGTTAGGATAGTTAGGATTATGATGAGATAATAGTTTTGATATTTTAATGAGTACGTGTAGTCATAGTATAATTTATATTGCGATGTGGGACAACCCTCAGTCTTAAATGTTGATGCTACCTACGCCAATTTCCATAATTCATAACAAACCAAACATTTCCTTTAAACAGAAGTCAGAAGTGTTCGGGAGGAAACATTTATTAGTCGTATTATTATTTTGATACTGTTACCGTTTTGTTATTTGATTATTATTCAGTGACACTGGATCGATATTTGACAATGTAAACACTTTGGAATCCACTCTAGCATCCATAATCAGCCCATATTTATTTATTTATTCTTCAACAAATATACATTTTTGTCGAACAGTGGTTTTAACAATAAATGTAACACAAAATTAAATAATCATCGTAAAGCCAGAAAAGAGAAAGAAATATATGTATATTGTTCCCACTGCATGCTAAGACACAGGCCTCTTCTCTGTGAGAGGGTGTGGGCCATAATCCACCATGCATGCCCAGTGCGGGTTGGTAGATGTCACGTTTTAGATTTTTTTGTACTAAGACATGCCGGTTTCCTCACGATGTTTTCCTTCACCCTTTTGAGAGCAGTGGTGATGATTGTTTTACACAAAGTGAAGTGCTTGTCTGGGTTCGAACCTACGACCGTAAGTCGTAAGTCGCGGCCGTTACCACTGGGCCATCACTGCTCCGTCCTGCATCCAGTTTCCGATAATTGGTCAAATTAGATCCAGTAATATGATATACCGCAAGAGTTAAATTAAATGATCATTTGGGTTTCAGTTAAAAACACTTTTAATCCAATCCAGCATACATAAGTATCCAACACTGGATTCGTACAGAGCAGCTGATAACACTCATGCATCTGTAAAAATAATGTCTCCATTTATCTCAATTGACCTGACACGGAAAATACGAAACACAATGGGAACAAACACGCACACTTACACACACACACATATGTACTATACTACATCTGAAATCACCTCTCTAGTCTCCGCACTGGAATTCGTACCCGTAACCCCAAGATACAGACCAACTGACAAGTAAACTAAACTTACTGACAAATAAAACTTTGTAACCTAGCTGTAGGTACTTAAAGCTACAATTGTCCTTTCAACTTTTGTTAACCTGTGAACCAACTCACTGCATTACCAGAATAATAAACTATTTCTATTTCTCTCTTGCAACTTCGCGCTCGTGTCCAACTGCCTGACCTTTCCAAAACTAGATTTGGCAATTACGTGTATATCGGTCCCAATGGTACCCGACTTCCTTTGAAACGGTCTCGGGGTCCCATTCACGTTTGACTTCCAAATATAAGACATAAAGTCGTTTGATAGCCGGCTGGTCGAGGAAATGTGACCTAATATTGTCTTTGGATTGAGTGTTGTTGCATTTGGGTACGACCGGAATGGACCTTTTTTGTGGAAAGGGAATAAAAATTGTTTTTTTATTGGTTATTGTGGTTGCTTAGTTTTTGGAGAAATGGTGGTTAGCGGCTTTGATAGCGACCAGCAAGGCCTAAAATCGACGTAGTGAAAATCCTCCATAACATTAGTTTTCGTATAGCTCACGTAATCGTATCGTTACATAGCATATTATTATTTTATAGTGACGAAACTATGAGGGTTGAAGTTTTTTAACTTTTTTTTTTGTTATAAAATATTGGTAAGAAAACTATCAATACTATGGAGCGAGCGTTATTCGATTCAAAATGTAAACAACATTCCATACCTTATCAATCACATAACACGAATACATTTTCATTACTACGCATCAAAAGCAAGAATGACACATTTTTTCCGCATCGAAACGCGTCGAATGGAACCAGCGATTCGGAAACGTGTGCTAACAGTCGTAAGACGTACGAGGTCCATTGGATCCCCGAAACTGCCCACCGTCTAATATTAGGTCGGTCATGCGAGAATTCATTCAAGTTTACTGTTACGATGTCTGAGCTGGAGGTCTTTGGTGCCCCTAAAATGAATATCTAGCATATTATTATACGAGTATTTATAGTCACAGTTATCGTGCCGTCTTCAAAAAGTTTTGTATGGAATTTTTACAGAAGAGAGAATTTGAAACTGAATGTTTTCATAAAATATCAATTGTAGTACTACATACAGAGTAGTTTATCTAGTATCGACCTGTTTATTGAAAAAAACGCGCTTTTTTATATGATGTTTTCTTTTTTAATTTTAGTTCATTTAATATAGGATTTTTCTACAACATGCCGCTACAGTGGCGACATTAATTTAAGGGGATTACAGGACCTAAACGCAAAAAACGCAAGTTTTAGAAGCACTAAAAGTATGTGATCGATAGATTAGATTTATATATGGTTACAGGCAGGGTTCGAACTAACGTCCTTGCACTTGTCAATCCGACAGTTCTATTAAACGATATAAAAATGTAGTGATCCATAATATCATGAGCTTTGTGAGACACTGAGCTCCGTGAGCGATTCGAGCTGCATGAGCCATTTGAGCTCAATTTTATATTTCCGTTAACTCAGCACTTTATAGCGTTCACGTCGTTAACAGTAGCGTAGTGTTTAATGTTTTCGTTAACGATTAATATCGGGGATTAACAGCTTAAGAGCTGTGTGAGCTTAAGTTCTTTTTATTACTTATAAAAATTTTAATACTTTAGGCCCGTGATTATTATGGCAGACTTGTATTTTTTTGTCAGTATAATGCCTTATAAAAAGCATAGGTATCAGTTGATAGTGATGGATAGCTTCTTTGTTAAGGTACCTAGGTACTTAACAACAGCAAAAATCGACCAAGTCTGAAGGCATAGGCTTACTATTAGGGACCCATGTTCACCGCTTCTCATGTCTGTCTGTGTGACCGCGTTGGTTTTTATACGGATTTTGATACGGTTTTGACCACCATTTATTATTAAACTTATATAGGTAATAGAGGAATCACGATGTGTTGTCATGTCGTAAAAATCGTGCAAAGCATAGGCGGGTCGCTCGCTTCAGATAATTCCCAAAAAGGGAACTTTACTCATAATTATAATAAAACCTCTTTGGTCTAGTAGTCACAAGCTCTACTGCTAAGCATGAGGTCCTAGCTTCGTTTCCTAGGTCGGATAAAGTGGTATTGGGTTTTTCCATCAGGAATTTCTCGATAGCATCCCGGAGTCTTGTGTCCTGTTAATGGCAAAAGGGGCTCTATTACTTGGGACTTAAACATAACTGGCAAATTGTGGTTACTATAGGTACATCTCTACCTAACCCTTTGGGAAATAGAGGCATGATGTTATGATATAAAGCTTTAACTTATAATCATAATACATGCCTCTTTACTTGTTTGGTACGTTGTAACCTTAAATAAATTATTTTTTACTAGCAGCGCCCCGCGGTTTCACCCGCATAAGTGTCGAACCTGTAGGAATTTCATGATAAAAACCTTAATCTATGTCCTTTCCCGGGACTCGAAACTATCTCTATACCACATTTCATCTAAATCGGTTCAGCGGTTTAAGCGTGAAGAGGTAACAGACAGACAGACACATTTTCGCATTATTAGTATTAGTATGAATAGTATGGATTTATATATTATAAGTTCAGAGCATGCTAAATAACTTATAAACTAAGCCCCACAAAACCGCAGCTTAGGTTTGACTGTGGGGTCTGGCGAGTAATGAAAATATAAATCATCCGTAGGTACCATATCCATCTAGATTTGGCAAATCTGGCCTCTCGTTGGGGCTTTGTCCAGCCTTGTCATTTGTCCTGGAGTTTAAAAAAAATATTAATAGAAAACATTAAATAAGTACTGAAAAAAGAAAGATATCCTGAGTTTTTTACAATGTTTTGACGTTTCAAATTTCAAAATGGTAACCCAACCCGTTCATATATCACCTTCACCGTTTTGAGAGCAGTGGTGATGAAATAATTTACACAAAGTAAAGCGTCTGTCTGGGTTCGAACCCACGACCTACAACTCGTAAGTCGCGGCTATTGCGACTGGGCCACCACTCCTCTACCCGTTCATACGTACAAGACCATACAAAATGCACAATTTACGCTCTGCCATACCTACAGTTACTTTGTTCGTTCTGTGAACAATTGAAAAATACCGTTCCATCATAAATAAGCTACCTTTTTCACGTAATCCCTTATTCGCCTTATGAGACCCACGGGAAATTATGATAAAGGGTATTTTTGGCGTTGAACAGAAACAGCACAATAATGGCAGGTAATATTTGTAAACATCTGCACTTCCATTGCATAACACAATTGGCAATTCATTAGCGAGCTTTCCAAGTTTGAAAAAAAAAACGTATGTTTGAGAACGTAAATAACGCAGTGAATATTGTTGAATTGTCAAATTGAAAGGCTTTGAGAGGCTTATTTGGTGCAGCTGAATATTAGTATTTTAAATGGTGCGGCTGTTTTAATTTAGAAGGGACTATAAAGGAATAGCATTTATTAGTACTTATTGAATCCCCAGCATAGGGGATCGTAGTGGAACATTGAGAGCTGTGTAGTCCCCTAGGGGACTGGTCTAGGGGATTTTAGTGGAACGAGCGGTTTTTCCGACCACTATCACCCAGTTTCTGGGTAACAAGATACTCCTTGGTAGACTGTCAAAGATCCGAATGACAGTCGGGACCAACGGCTTATCGTGCTTTCCGAATCACGGAGGGGGGAGCATGTATTTTATTTTATTGTGTTTGGGTGGCTATTACAGCTATCAAATACAGAAGTAGTAGTGAGGTAATTGACGACAAGCTATTTACAAGCCTCCACAGTTAGCAACAGAGTATTGTTGTATGTACCTACATTTTCAAAATAACTATAACACTAAAAAAACAAGAAAAAAAACCGGCCAAGTACGTGTCGGACCACGCACAATGAAGGGTTCCGTAGTTGGAATGAATTTATCCCAAGAACAAACTTAACATTGTAGTTGAAAAACATGTTCTCCCATACATTCCAACTGAAAATGTAAGTTTGTACGCACAATATTGAGAGATTTACCATGTTGTTTCAAGATCATAGACTTCTTATTAATTTTTAGCATAGAACTATTTTCTGTATTTTTTTTCAAAATTTTAGGCTCAGTAGTTTCGGAGATAAGGATTGGGAATGGTAAATTTCCCTCTATTGTCTTAAATAACTTTAATACAATTTACTTTAAAATTATGAAAAAAAAAATATTTGAGATCCTCACAGTAAGCCCTTTCATTTGATATGTCACACGGTACAGATTGCGAAACTTTTTTTTTTAATTGTCTATTTACCCCTCAAAAATGACTCCCATTTTCAAAACTCATTTATTTACGTTACACGTCTCCGTTTGGGTCACAGAGATTCATATCTGTACTAAATTTCAACTTAATCGGTCCATAAGATTCGGAGCAAATTGGCTGTGACAGACGGCCAGACAGACAGACACACGAGTGATCCTATAAGGGTTCCGTTTTTTCCTTTTGAGGTGCGGAACCCTAAAAAGGCTAAAAAACAAGGGAAAAACAAGGGCTTGAAAGTTTGTATGAAATGCCGTACGTCGTAAACGCTCTTAACGCAATATAACTGTGGTCTCAGCAAAAAATCAAATTTGATCTACTGTCCAACGAGCCAGTTTTAAGAGCTTGACGACTCCTAATCTTATTCCACGAGACTCGTAATCGCGTCTCTGCGGGGTAGTAATTCTAGTGGGCAGAACGCAATAAAAGGTATCTCGTTCTGGGAATTACGTGGGTGGACTGAGTTATAGGCGTTTGAGGTATAGGAGGCTAGCAGCAGTCAGCACTATATATAATCAAACCATAATCAGCCTAGAATTTTCCCACTGATGGAACACAGGCGTTCTCTCGGTAAGAGGGAGTCGGCAGTATGCCACCATGCGGGCCCAGGGTGGGTTGTTGGATAACTATAAGAACAAGAGATAGAATGATATTCTATTCTTTCTATTTTTTTTTTTCGGGTTTGTTTTAATGATTTTGGAAAGGTCTAAAAAGAACGTTTTCGAAAAATAGTGTTACAGCCAAATTAGACCGATTTTAAATTTTTCATAGAAACGTTATCTTTTTTTAAATAAAATATTTTGAAAATATTCTTTTCTAACTTTTTAGACCTTTGTATCCTGCTTATGCATACGAAGTAACATTAAAATCGGTTCATTAATTTCGAAAAACAAGGGCTTGAAAGTTTGTATGAAATGCCGTACGTCGTAAACGCTCTTAACAAGACGCCTTGTTAGACACAGACTTTTATGTTAGTTTACTTTAAATACTTTACCTGCAAATTAATCAATAAGATAATATGTATCGATTTTTATTTTGTTATTTTGCTTTTTTTAAGACACCAATCTACAAGGTTTTGATATGATCTGAGACAAAAGAGACTGTGACCTCTGAGTTTCGGCCTTTCTTTTCAGAGTAGTCAGATAGGAAACGCCGACTTCATCTATTATAGTTTTAAAAATATGATTGATGTGCGAAGGGCTTTTACAAACCTACTTACAGAAATGAAATCATTAATAATGTAGGCATCATTCGATGTGTATGTGTGTACGTGTTTTTGCGTTTGTTTTTTACGTGTTATTTTAGATATGTATTTTAATCAATTCTTGATCACCAAAACAAGTTTTGTTGATAGTTTGTAGGAATTATTTTCAAAGCTAAGCAAATAAAGTTTGTTTTGTCTTTGTATCAAATTGCCACACTATTCTGGGATCCCAGACAGGATCGCTAAGTTGGGTAAAGTAGAAGCTCATTGTCAACCAGTCGCCAGGGAACAGTTTAGGAGGTCCCTTTTGTTTCCAACAATAGTTTTGTTTGTGGATCTTGGAATACATACTCCCGAGTGAGGCTAAGAAGAGAAAAAATCGTTTCCCTAAGTTTTATTAATGTACATCTAAATTAAATCTAAAGTTTTATTTTCATTTAAAAATAGTTTTAAAGAGATTTAGTTTAAAGAGATTTAATTTAAAGAGAGTTTTAAAGAGATTAATTTTAAAGAGAGTTTGAAAGAGATTTAATTTGAAAAGAGTTACACAATAATAAATCGTAAGGAAACGATTTTTTCTTATCAAAGCCTCTAAAGCTCTCTATCTATCTCTCTATTTATGTAATGATATATGTAAACGTAGCATATTGCGTTCTGTTGTTTCAGCCTACCCCCATTCGAATAAGGCGTCAGTTTATACAAGTATAAATAAAAATTATAAGTACAAGCATCTTGAAAATATAAAATGTTGTCAAACGAAAAAAACCAAATTCCTTTTTTAACAACGCTAAATTCTTCTAACAGTATCTGAAGTAGAGGGACATAATTAAAAGTTCGTCTTGTTTGTTAAAAAGTAAACTGCCGAGACACAATAATTTAATTTATACTGAATGTGCTTCTGGAGCAGATTTACACTTTTAAACTGACTTACCTACAATGTTTTTTATGTATATTTTATATCCTACAGCTGGCTTTCTGAAACCCTGTGACTGCTACTTGCTTAAAATGGAATTAGACGGACGGCTGGTGGACAGTTTAAAATATTGAATAAAAATACACGTTTTGGCGACCCCAAATAAATTGGTACAAGGGCAGGACAGGAAAATGATTAATACATAAAGTTGAAAATGTATCCATATAATACATTTGTGTACTATACCTCTAAATTCATATTTACAGTCCGTCCGTCCTACTGTGAATCGAAAATTGTCGGAACGTGTGCCAAAAATTCGTCAGTTATTAAAGAAGCATCTTCTGTTACATATTAAAGTACAATCAATACCTTAACAACCGACGAACAATTTCAAAGCTGGAGGGTCTAGCATCAAGTGCTGATATCATGTTTTAGTTGCGTCCGACGACTTAACTGAGACGTGGTG
The DNA here is from genome assembly GCA_963669345.1 of Gortyna flavago. Taxonomy (NCBI): domain Eukaryota; kingdom Metazoa; phylum Arthropoda; class Insecta; order Lepidoptera; family Noctuidae; genus Gortyna; species Gortyna flavago. Next base: position 18,584,466 of record OY770129.1, read on the forward strand.
ACGTGACGCGAGACCTCATCAGTGATTCGTCAACTTGTGACAACTATCACCCCTCCCACACCGCGCAGCTACCTCAGGCAACGTCTCAGTTAAGCCTATAGATTGAGTTTCAATTCGTTACATTGATATTAACATTATCAAACAGAATCGAATCTCAAAGTAGATACACACGAACAGTCCATTTATATTTATTTTACCTCTGTTTTTGAATCAGTGTGGAAATCACAGTAAATAAGGAAATAAGGTTGCTGTTCAGTTGCTGCCATTGACAAGTCTGTCAAAACCAGAATGATCTTTATCGTCGTTGCAATAAGGTTGCTATTAGGTTGCTGCTGTTAGAGGTAAAATGACGGTGAGAGGACTGAATGTACGAGTAGGTACCTATCCTCAAGGCGGAGTACATTTTCCGTTACATTACAATTACGCGCTCAAATGATGTGCCCATTACCTTATTATACGCTTGGGGATTGCTCCCACATTTGGTGACCTATGTAATTGTCGCTTAAATTGCTCCGAATCCCTATGGGGTTGGCTAAGGAAATTAAACTAGTAGGTACTTAGTTGTATCGTATTGCTTTCTCGTTGGGCGTAAGCTGAACGTACAGTATGAAGGCCCAACCATCTCGAAAAATGTTATCACCCTTGTAAAGAAAGAAAAAAAAAAGAAAATGCATTTATTTGCGGTAAACATGACGCAGAGAAAGAACACAAACACAAAAAAAAATACAAGTGGGGGGAAAATATGCGCCACATCCATGCAAAACGGCCATTGCTCAGCATAAATGCTAAGGCCCTATGCGACACAGAGCCCTAGAGCTGGTTTTCAGCGAAAACCGGCGTCCTTGTCAATTTTGTCCACTAAGCCAATCTGTAGGATAATAAAATCAGAAATTATTATAATTATCCTATAGATAGATAATTACAGACAATGCGTCATAAATTATGTCCAAGAAAGAAGAAAGACATGAAAATAGGTAATAATAATGTCACTGACATGTGCAAATAAAAGCAACTCAGATCACACAATTACACTACACTAAACCCACAAACACATAATCAGTCTATGACGTTTCTACAGTTGGGACATAAACCTCCTCTCTTTGAGAAGTAGTGAACCGGGCCCAGTGCGGGTTGGCGGATGTCACATGTCTTCGAATTTTTGGTTCTATGACATGCCGGTTTCCTCACGATGTTTTCCTTTACAGTTTTGAGAGCAGTGGTGATTAAATTAAAAACACGAAGTAAAGTGCCTGGCTGGGTTCGAACTTGCGACCTAATACTCGTAATTCGGGGCCACTGGGCCACCACTCCAAAGACACAGCACACTAAATTACAATTTTCCTCGACAGGAGCTGTTTATTTAATAAAGCCGAAAATTTATGAAAGTAACTTGTAAAATTGACGAATTCCTGGATTGTCGCCTGTCAGCTGTCGTCTGTTGGTTTTATAAAAAAGGACCATATTTGTAAAATGTTGTCTCCTTTAAAAAAAAAAAATTCTTTACGCCGTCGATATGAAAATGTGCTCTATGTCACTCAACTGTCCGACTGTTTTGGTTCACATTGGTATTCAGATGGACTCAAAATTATTGTCTCCTTATAATAAACTTGAGCTGAATGTTTTTAAATGTCTACAGACGCAAACCACATGCAATCACGTTTCAGTTTAAGTTACATAATACTGTTATAAACAGGTTAAGCGTTATTTTGGACTTGGGTGTAACGTTTGGCCCTAAGTTGCTTTTAGATGCACACATCGAAAACGTGGTTAGTAAAGTTTTCCAAGCTCTTGATTTTTTACAAGGTTATCAGCTGATTTACAAAACGTAAAAACGTATAAAATGTTTTATTTTGCTTTTGTCCACAGCTATTTGTAGTATGCATCACATGAGTGGAACCCTATACTACATATGTTTAGGTAAGTAAATAAAGGTAAACAACAACGAATTATAACGTTGCTAAATTAAAGAGTACAACTGTGACGTAGCATGACAACTGAATAGACTGGTATTACGTTTAGTCGGTTAACCACGTCACGTGGTTTTTTTGTTTACCTTTATTTAATTACCTAAACAAATGGAGTATAGTTTATAGTGTAGTATAGTATATAGTGAAAACTGTGGCTGAAGATGTGCGTGCGCCTGTGTTGAGGCATTTCGTTCGTCTGGTGATCTTTTAGGGAGGTATCTCCCTGTTGGTTATCTTGACGGGGCTGGGTGCCTCAGCACAGGGGCATTTGTGTTGTGATGTCAATGATGAGTGTTGTTTTTTGTTATTGTATTTAAGTACTAACAATAGTTTTTCTTAAGTTTTTGTATACTAACCGATGGATCTAGTTGTCCCAAAATAAATAATAATTTTGAATTTTGAATTATAATATTTATATAGAAGGAATGGCTACGTTTGTTCCCTTTTTTTTGGGGAAACTTGTAAATGGCCTTCAATTTCATAATGTATAAATTAGCTGTACCTACCTACGTTCCCGAATAGAATAAAATAAAATAAACAACGTGAAAATATAACAGCCGAGCACATGCCCGGGCGGGTTCACCACTTTCTGTCCTCGTATCTATTTATACAGAACTGTCTTCATTTTTAACCTAGTAATCTCATGAGAAATAATTAAAAGCCAGTGTGATAGTTTAATAGGACAGGGTTCTATTTTTGAGTCAGTAGCGCCTCCCACCTCTGACTTTACTATTTATTATTACTTATTTATTTAAACGTTTCGCACAAAAAGGTACAAAGGCGGGCTTAATGCCTTAGGCATTCTCTACCAGTCAACCAAGGCTGGTGAAGAGATTAGATGGCAAGTGCTTTGGTTGAGAGGAACAATGACTATTCTGACCTGGGTGCTAGCCTCGTGTGGCCGGCGAAGCTGGCATGCAAATATATAAATTTATTCTACGATCTATGTTACTGCAATGCTCGTGGATTAAAATTTCCTTGCTGTTTACCCGTTCAAAAATTATAGCATGTGCAATTGCATACATACATTACAAAATACCGAGGGGCCCGTGGCTAAATAATAACAGCCGCACAGGTCGATCGATCAGGTTAAGCTACGCTTGCCGCGGTTGGTCTGTGGATGGGTGACCATCTTTACATATCGAGACCCCTCCGTGCCTCGGAAAGCACGTTAAGCCGTTGGTCCCGGCTGTCATTTGTGGATCTTTGACAGTCGTTACGGGTAGTCAGAAGCCCGAAAGCCTGACAACCAGTCTTACCAAGGGATATCGTATTACCCAGTAACTGGGTTGTGGAGGTCAGATAGGCAGTCGCTCCATGTAAAATACTGGTATTCAGCTGCATCTGGTTAGACTGGAAGCCGACCCCAATATAGTTGGGAAAAGGCTAGGCAGATAACATTACATGATGACATTACAAAATACACTATAAATCTCACTCTGAATCATTTTGAGGGACATAGCTAATCCATTGCTTCCTATGTTCGAAAATTGTGTTTGCTCAGCAACGTAAAAAACGCAATGAATGTTGTTGAACTGTGAAAATAAAAACCAAACCAAAAAACACATGAAACCTCTTGCTACTAATAATGTGTTACGCAATTACCCCACAAGATATTACTTGTTTGCTTAGTATCTTAGCTTGAAAACCATGCTCATGTACCCCGAGCATTAAATTGTACTTACTTTTTATTACCCGATTACATTCACAGCACTACCCTTGTAATGTCTGCTTTATCATGTAACTGGAACGAGTGACGGTCGCGAAGTAATTGCACGATTATTTTAGATTGCTTTCGTGAGACGTTGGGATTGACGGTAACGAAGTTTTAGGAGTGGCAATTAGGAAGCCATTGTTGGCTTTAGGGTAAAAAGGGGCTTTTTTGGAAAGGTTCAATGATTTTCTATCAAAATTGATAAAAAGCTATTGAAGTGGCGCGTCTGGGACGTAAAAGTGTGCTTTTGTAGAGACCTTTGTTTTAAGACCTACTTATTTAAAAAGAAGCACAGCCACATCACATACATTAAACATATGCTAAAAATAATAATAATAATTAAAGGACTAATGTACACGTGACAATTACGTACATAGCATTGATTACAATATCATGCTGCTTTGAAATGTTGTATACTAAACTAAACTAAAACAGACCAAAGTAAATAACACGGGTAACAATCAAAACAAGAAGCTAAGAAATTAAAATTGAAAATGAAATTAAAAAACCTAAATAACAAGTGCATGGTGTATGATCTTCTGTATTTGGAAACGCTCACTTGTACCTATTTGTTGTAACCCTGTTTATGATAACGTGCATGTTATTGTGTAGCGTCTGTTGGCGATCCAAAAAATAAACCCACACACATACATACAGCGTCGGCCTTCAAAGCTAGAGTGAGCAGGCATCTTCCAGGTACATACGCTCGTTCCATCATAGATCTTATTCATCGCTTTCCATCAGTCGTGAGCGAGGTTAAGAGCAGGCCAATGCAGGATTAAAAAAAAAAAAACGATGACTGCTTCTTAAAGGATTGTCCCACATCGCAGTAACCGGGAAAAGTGGAAAGAGGGAAGGGAGGCCTTTGACCTGCAATGGGACAACACAGGCTTATAATAATAATACTTAACGAGGACAAGAACTTAAAAAACCTGGCTCGTATAATTAAAATAAATGTATTACAACAAAAAATCTACTCTACGCTTACTCAGACCTTTTCAAAAAAAGTACGTATAATTATTTACAAACAACAGAATTTCTACTTAGCAATTTAAGGGAGGATAAAACCAAGAATAATTTATTCTGAAAACCATAATTCAGTAATGCGACCGTAACAAAATGCCTAAATCGGACAATTCACTTAAACCGACTTCAGAAAGTAATGATCTCATCAGAAAAAACGAGCCCCTCATCGCAGAGAATCAACTCAACGCTCGCAATCAGTTGCTAATTGTAAATTTACATAATGAAGGCACTTATTAAAACTCGTTTCGGACTGATAAGTATTCTTGAAACTTTCATTTGGGCTTCAAAAGGTTCAGTCTTTGAGCTTGAGGATTAAAACAATCGTCGATATTATTTGAGTTTTGGATATAAAGCAGATAACTATCAGGCGCTTCACTTTTTGTTTATTTCTGTCTTTCATTTCATTCGGCATCTTTCCCTCGAAGCAAAACGTCTGAACACAATCGTCACGTCGTCGGAACGTGAATTCACGCGAGAGGCTATGGGCTTTTTAACTGTTTCTGTAATACGGCATTCAACTGGCTAACAGTAAAAAAATAATTAAATACTATATCGATCCAACGATGTTGGATTTCGACACTCCACATCTTTCAATCGCCTACCGAATGTTCATTCCTATGTAATTTTGGCGAAACGTGGAATGAAACAAAAATTAATTCCAATGAAACAAACATTCCCTCGAGAGAAGCGTCTGATATCAGCTTAAGGTTGTAGCGCTAGTCAGTAATTTAGCCTTTTTTTTTTTTTTTATGGATGGGAAATCATCCAATGACCCCTCCCGCTCTGGGTGGAGCGGAAGGGAGTGTCAGACTCTTACTGACTAAAACCCATCCGTGTTCCTTCCTTAGCCCTTTGTATTCCGGGGCAGCGGTAACCCTTTCGGACAATCCCGCTGCCCCGGCAGGCTTCGGCCCTGACGGGCCCCTCCTTCGATGCTGACATCTCTTTGAGGCGCGCGTGGAACACATACGCGCCGTCCGGCACGGGCCTGGTCCTGATCGGACGGCGAGCTACCCATTACTCGCCGTCCGCAGGCCCGCGCCTACGGTGGCCGGGAGTCGTCACGCGGCTCCCGACGCCCGGAGCGTCTACCGCGGCGGCTGGGACGGGCGGCCCTCTCGGCTCTCTCCCTCGCCCATCCCGCCACCTCCTTCGCTAGCATGACTGCTTCGCAGAAGGAGGTGACTGCCTCCCACTCCCTCTCGCCCCGGACCATGGCTTGGACCAGGGCCGGGCGCGAGAGGTCGCCGCCGCTGCCGATCGCCTCTACGAGGACACGGCGGTGCTCTGCCCAAGCGGGACAGACCTCCACCGTGTGCACCACCGTGTCCTCTGGGCGATCCTCGCAGTGGTGACACCCGGGCGTTTCCTCCCGCCTGATGATGTGCAGGAACCTCCCGAAACATCCGTGTCCGGTGAGGACCTGCATCAGGCGGTAGGTGAGGGCGCCGTGACGCCTCTCTAGCCACTCCTCAAAGAGGGGCCTTACCGCCGCTATCGCGGCGTGCCCTGCGCTGGGTTGCGACAGTCGCGCTTTCCATGCCGCCATGAGATCGCGCCGGAGGTCTGTCCGCTCCGCAGCAATTTGCCGCGGAAGCGGGTTTTCCCCCCGGCGTAGTGCCTCCGCGCGCCACTCATACAGGCGCGCAAGGACTATCGCCTCCAGATCCCATGGCGGCAGTCCGGCCAGGAGGCTTGCCGCCTCGCGCGAGATCGTGCGGTACCCCCGTATCAGCCGTATGGCGACCACCTTTTGGGGCGCGTTCAGGTAGTGTGCGGCTCGAAGCCGCAGTGAACGCGCCCACACCGGGGCGCCATATACGGCCATGGACCGCACGACCCCCGCGTAAAGCCTCCGGCAGGAGGCGTTTGGCCCCCTCAGGTTGGGCAGGAGCCGCTTGAAAGCGGCCCCAGCCCGTTCCAGTTTGGGGGCCAAACGTCGGAAATGCTCCACGAAGTTCCACCGGCTGTCGAGGACGAGACCCAGGTATTTCATCGTCGTCTCGACGCCGATGCGAACCCCTCCTACCGTGTCAGTAATTTAGCCTTAGTATATATTAACAAACAGAGAGCAGTGGTGGCCTAGTGGTAACGGCCGCGACTTACGACTTGTAGGTCGTAGGTTCAAACCCAGACAGGTGCTTTACTTTGTGTAAATAATTTCATCACCATTGCTCTCCAAACGGTGAAGGAAAACATCGTGAGGAAATCGGCATGTCCTAGAACCAAAAACTCAAAGATATGTGACATCTACCAACCCGCACTGGGCCCGCGTGGTGGATTACGGCCCACTCCCTCTTACAGAGAGGAGGCCTGTGTCCCAGCAGTGGCTGATTATGTATGTTGTGTATATATTAACATCACGCTACGACCGTTAGAAGTCGAGCAAAAATAAAGAAAGTCAGAAATAACGCTAAGCGAAAACGAAGTAACAGCGCGAGAGGGCGATGCGATGCGATGCGATGCGCTGGATCAGGGGCCGAAATTTCACTCGGACGAAGTCGCGGGCAGTAGCTAGTTTGAAATAAATGGAAAGTAAGTTTCTCATTACAATTATATCTTAATAATAATCATGCATACTATAACAGAAAAAAGTTTAAAACGTAAATAGGTAACTATTGGAAGTAACCAGTATTGTTCCCGATCACTGAATAGATATATTTAACTATCTAAAATAAGATAAAAACAACGAGCTTTTTACAAAAAATCGTATCAGCGGCCATGACGGTTTTGTTTCAAATGGAGCACTCCTATTGGTTAAACTTGGACGTAGCGAACTTTGAAACACAATTCAAAGGGACGAAACTAAGTTTGATTCTAAACCTGTTTTTTTAAATAACTAGAAAATGTGCCATGTTTGACGCTTCATGGTTTTTTGAGGTATAATGTAGTCCCAAAAATAAACTGTTGCCATTAAAAACACGTTTTTGAAAATTTTGGGACACAGTTTTTATACCCCTGATATTTTATTTATATTATTATGAGTCGCGAGCAGAAGCTAGTAATTTATGAAAGAATTAGTCAAGTGTTTACTAATGAACACTTGACCAGTTTGCTTGAAGACAGTGGATCTTGGCAAAGAGCCAGAAAAGCGCTGTAAGTTGAACAAGCTAACTAGATCCCATTTGTAATTTTCTCTTGCTTCAGTTGTTATAACGATTATTTTTATCCTAAAAACGGTATAAACACCAAGGCTGCATTTTAAATAAAGTGGCACTATGAAAATTGCTTTATGTAGACTGTTTGGACATAGACTTTGGAACTGTTTGGAACCATGTCTGTTTTCTTTAGGCTCTACAGCCTGTAGGCAACTTATTGTATTTGTTAATTTATTTATCTTTATACATTAAAAACCCTACATAAATACAAACTAATAAATTTATATATTACTTAGATATGTATTGTATAACACACAGACATACATCACTCATACAAATCGCACTTACATTCATCCACATCACAAAATCATGTAAAACTAAAATTCACAAGCATAGCCGGATGACACTCGGTAGTATGCGGCGGGCTAGCTAGTTTTGTACATACGCATAGGCATAGCTATGCACCGTCGCGCGCGCACGCCGACCAGTGGCTGTTGATGCGCTCGCGGAGACACCTACCTACCTACAGTCGTAATTAATACACCGCCGCGAAGCCCGCGTTGCTTATAATATTATTACGCAAACTCTTAACTGTTTACCTTCTACTATCCTATTGTTTCTCTAAATCTATACTCTTAAATCTATCTTGCTATTACTGTGATTCCTTCTATCTAACTATAAAATAAACAATACATGTGAAGTGGGTGTTTATCTTCCTAACCATAAAACACCTACAACTGGTGACCCCTGACACGAAGAAGGAAAGAAGATTGATGTCTAGCAGCAGCGAGGACTCCAGAAAATCTCAGGTGACTGGGCGTACACGTGAACGTCGCTTCAAAATGGCGGAACAAAATCCGGCACCGGCGACCATGTCCACTACACCTGCACCGATACATATGAAGATACCACCTTTCTGGCCCGAAAAACCGGCGATATGGTTTGCGCAAGTAGAAGGGCAGTTTGCCGTTATGAAAGTTACGGATGAAACGGCAAAATTTTACCATATTTTGGCCACGCTGGACAGACAGTACGCCGCGGAAGTGGAGGATGTTCTTACCGGCCCACCCGACTACAAGAGGTTGAAGAACGAGCTCATAAAACGCTTATCAGTGTCTCGAGAGAATAAAGTCAAGCAATTATTGATGCACGAGCAGCTTGGTACCCGCAAACCCTCACAATTTTTACGCCATCTTCAGCACCTCGCGGGCCCAGAGATACCCGAAGATTTCTTGAGGACAATCTGGAGCAGTCGACTACCTACAGGTATGCAGTCGATCGTCGCGTCGCAATCGGCGTTGTCACTGGATAACCTAGCCGAACTCGCAGACCGTATAAACGACATCGCCACGCCGACGGCGACGCAACAGGTCGCAGCAGTTTCACCATCACCGGTGGACGAGTTGACGCGGCAAGTTACGGAGCTGACTCGTCAAGTGAGCGCACTCACGGCTCAGGTGAATCGACAGTCGAGACCTCGCGACCGAGATTCACGACCCCGACAACAACAGCGGAGTGGGACACCGCACAGGTCGCAATCCAGTTATCGACGGTTCCCGATCTGCTGGTACCACAACAAACATGGCACCAAGGCAAAGAAATGCATCAAACCCTGTGACTACAAGGCGGAAAACACACCGGGCAGTCAGTGATGGCGACGGACGACTGCCTTAATTCTACGGGTCGCCTCTTTGTTACGGATCGCAAGTCAAATATACAGTTATTAATAGACACGGGCAGTGATATTTGTGTTTACCCTGTAACCGCGCTAAGTGATCGCCGCCGTTGTAAAACGTCTTATCAACTAAGTGCCGCCAATGGTTCTACTATCGATACGTATGGTTACATTCAATTAAACCTAGATTTAGGGTTACGACGTAACTATCCGTGGCGTTTCGTCATTGCTGACGTCACGAAACCTATAATAGGGGTAGATTTTCTTTCTTATTACCAACTAATTGTCGATGTCAGTAAACAAAAACTTATTGATACTTTAACCACTGTTAGCACTGTAGCCACCATATATAAATTAAATTGTAATGTCCAAAGTGTAAAAGTTTCGACTGTTGGTGATAGCGAATTTCATACAATTTTGTCCGAATATCCGGAACTAACACGCCCTGCTGGTATTCCGGGTGTCGTCAAGCACAACACTGTACACTACATTCGCACTACACCAGGCCCCCCAGTGTCATGCTCACCTCGTCGTCTCGCGCCCGATAAACTTAAGATAGCTAAACAAGAATTTGAGGCCATGTTAGCTAGTGGTACTGCACGTCCGTCTGACAGTCAATGGGCGTCACCTCTCCACCTAGTCTCCAAAAAGGATAACGGTTGGCGTCCGTGTGGTGACTATAGGATACTTAACGCTAGAACCATACCCGATCAATACCCAATTCGTCACATACAAGATTTTTCAAACAGTCTGTCCGGTTGTAAATTTTTTTCAGTGATCGATTTAGTGAAAGCCTACCATCACGTACCTGTATTTAAGGACGATATTCCAAAGACTGCAATAACTACACCTTTCGGGTTATGGGAATTTCCTTTTATGACGTTTGGCTTAAGAAATGCAGGCCAAACTTTTCAAAGATTCGTCGATGAAATGACAAGGGGATTAGATTTTTGCTACCCTTATTTAGATGATTTTCTAATATTTTCTAGAACAAGCCACGAGCACAAAGACCATCTGAGGCAGCTTTTCACCCGAATGAGAAACTATGGCGTACTTATTAACACCAGCAAGTGTGTCTTCGGCGTCTCGCAAATAACATTTCTGGGATATCACATCTCAGAAGAGGGCACCAAACCTCTCGACAGTAAGGTGAAAGCTATTGCCGACTTCCCCGTGCCCAAAACCGTTAGGGAGCTCAGACGATTTCTGGGGATGGTAAATTTTTACCGGCGATTTTTGCCCAACGCCGCACAGATACAAGCCCCCTTGAATGCATTGTTGACTGGATCAGTTAAAGCTTCCCACCCTGTCGACATTACAGGAGTTTCCCTGCAAGCTTTTGAGGACTGCAAAAAGAGCCTTTGTGACGCAACTCTTTTAGCTCACCCCGACACGAACGCCAAGTTAGGACTCGTCACTGACGCCTCTGATACGGCGATAGGTGGAGTACTACAGCAGCGTAAAGACGGAGTTTGGCAGCCTCTAGCATTTTTCTCGCGTAAGTTGAGTCCAGCACAGATCAAATACTCACCATACGATCGCGAACTCCTGGCGATTTACGAGAGTATTCGATACTTCCGCCATATGCTGGAGGCCACTCTCTTCACCATCTATACAGGCCATAAGCCGCTGTGTTATGCTTTTCATGAGAGAAAGAAAAACTGCTCTCCACGTCAGTTTAGGCAACTAGACTTCATCTCGCAGTTCACAACTAATATTCGCCACATTTCGGGTAAAGACAATATCGTGGCTGATACGCTTTCCCGCGTCAATGAGCTGCAGATGCCAGTTGATTTGGAAATCTTGGCCAAACTCCAAGCAACAGACCCTGACCTTGCAGCGAACCTCCAAGGCGAAACGTCCCTTCGCCTAAACAAGATGAAGGTCCCTGGTAGTCGTACTGAGCTGTACTGCGACGTAAGTACAACGACTCCAAGGCCTTTCGTCCCCGTGCAACTGCGTCAGCAGGTATTTAACTGCTTGCATTCACTCAGCCATCCAGGTGCTAACGCATCAGCCAAACTGGTTGCGCAGCGCTTTGTCTGGCCTCTTATGCGCAAAAATTGTCGTGAATGGTCTAAGGCATGTTTAGCATGCCAGCGCACGAAGGTAAACAAGCATGTCGCGTCACCATTAGGGACGCTTGATTTACCATCAGCGCGTTTTAAACATGTCCATCTAGACCTGATCGGCCCATTACCGCCAGCTGGTGATTATCGCTACTGCCTTACACTCGTCGATCGCTTCACGCGATGGCCGGAAGCTGTACCAATTACCGATATCACCGCCGAAACGGTAGCCAAAGCGTTCATATCCTGTTGGGTGTCCCGATACGGCTGTCCTTCACAAGTTGTTACTGACCGCGGAAGGCAGTTTGAATCGGCGCTGTTTCAACAACTGTCCAAATTGATCGGTTTCGATCACCGCAGGACAACAGCATACCACCCACAGTGCAACGGTTTGGTTGAGCGATTTCACAGGCAGTTGAAAGCAGCTATCACCTGCCATACTGACGCAAACTGGACTGAGACGTTACCTTTCGTACTACTCGGCATAAGGAGTGTCTTCAAAGAAGACCTGCAATCTTCATCAGCCGAGCTAGTTTACGGTGAGCCACTGCGCCTCCCTGGCGAATTTTTTGGCCACGACGTAACAGGATATACCACCGACATAACCGAATTCTCGGCAAGACTGAAGTCCTATGCCGAGAAAGTACGACCGGTCCCGGCCCAACACCATTCTACTCGCAGAATCTTCGTATACAAAGATCTTGCCACATGTAGCCATGTATTTCTGAGGGAAGACATGCTACGTGGTTCACTTCAGCCTGCTTACACAGGGCCACACGAAGTACTGAAGAGGGGTGCCAAATATTTTGTAATTCGCCTCAAGGGTAAAGACTCGACAGTAAGCATAGACCGTTTGAAACCAGCCTATATATTGTCAGACAACCTAAGACCACCTCAAAGCGTTACACATCCACCTGACCCTCCTCAAACTCCTCAGCCAACTCAGCCTCAGTCACTGGACTGTCCAGCCACACAGACGACACGATCAGGAAGGCGGGTACATTTCCCTGACTATTATCGTCCGTAGACACGGCCTCTGGAGGGGAGTGATGTAGGCAACTTATTGTATTTGTTAATTTATTTATCTTTATACATTAAAAACCCTACATAAATACAAACTAATAAATTTATATATTACTTAGATATGTATTGTATAACACACAGACATACATCACTCATACAAATCGCACTTACATTCATCCACATCACAAAATCATGTAAAACTAAAATTCACAAGCATAGCCGGATGACACTCGGTAGTATGCGGCGGGCTAGCTAGTTTTGTACATACGCATAGGCATAGCTATGCACCGTCGCGCGCGCACGCCGACCAGTGGCTGTTGATGCGCTCGCGGAGACACCTACCTACCTACAGTCGTAATTAATACACCGCCGCGAAGCCCGCGTTGCTTATAATATTATTACGCAAACTCTTAACTGTTTACCTTCTACTATCCTATTGTTTCTCTAAATCTATACTCTTAAATCTATCTTGCTATTACTGTGATTCCTTCTATCTAACTATAAAATAAACAATACATGTGAAGTGGGTGTTTATCTTCCTAACCATAAAACACCTACAAGCCTAAAGAAAATTAGTATTTTTGACAGATTGGGACTGAGCTCAGAGGGGCAATTCTCGTAATTTTAAGAACGTTCTCAGCCAGATCTCAGTCTCAATCTGTCAAAAATAACTTTTTTGACATTTGTTTGTCGCCGAGATGAGACCGCGACTAGATTTCAACGTTTTAAATTACTAGAATTGGCCTTCTGATTGTGAACGTTCTTAAAATACATATAGTGTACCTACCTAGCAGAAATTCTAAAGTTTTTAATTATAAATCTTTTTTTTAACGTAGGTATTTATCTATCAATCGTTGTTGCAGGCTGTTCAGGGTGCTTACTCTCGAATATAATTCCGATAGATCGACATTGGAATTGTCAGTCAAACATCTGGGAATGGCTGGACTCACTGAGTCTAGCCAATCCCTGACGTTTAACTCAACCAACTGACGTTTGACCAATGTCGATCTATCGGAATGATATTCGAGAGTAAGCACCCTGTACGGTAAGCGTTTCATACGAATATGAACATTAACATTATGCAAATAAGTTTCATATTCGTAAGTGTACTTAGCTCAAATAAGCCTCAGTGTCCTCCCAGTGTGTGTCTAATTCAAGACAGTACTACTAAAAACACTTTTCATAATGCTACTTTATTTCCAGTGGCAACCCTAAAAAGAATTGCGTTTGAAATCAGTGTTACCGCAATACATACGGCACGAGAAATTCCATATTTAAAATTTAAATAATTCGCGAGCGCGAGTCCATTACCTTTCGTATGTAAATCTATATTAACATACATTTCAGAATTGGCAACATTTTTAACATGATCCTTGGTTTTACAGTAGACTTTTAAAAGTGCTGATTTAGGATCTTTTTCCTTTAGAAGTTACGACCTTTGACGGCGACCCGTAACCGTCAATTTAGCAGATTTTTTTACCAAAAAATGTTCAAGGTCATTCGGTAATACGGTATTGTAATACCGAACTTTGTAGGCGGATTCAAGGTTCCAGGGTCAAATCAATGTGAAGGTGTGCCGTTACAAACTTTTTATACACTTGAAACTATTCCAATGTATTTATTGGACAACAATTTATACATAATATATTTATTAAAAATATTTATTAGTTTATGTTTATGGTAACGGTATGCAATAAGGCTGGCTACCGAATGTAAATTGATGAGAAAGATGTAGGTCTACAAAATAAGTGGACACAGAGGTTTACTCAAGCTAACAGTAAGCGATTCAATCAAGTATGAGTCTTATTTGCAAAATATTAATGCTCATATTTATATGAAACGCTTACGGTAATTAACAGCTGGTACAGCGATTGAAATAAAGATGTTTTAGAAAAAAGTTTTTTGTTTAACCTCAACAAAAGGATAGCGATGACGTTTCAACAAAGAATCAGTTACAATAAGCCTTTGTTCAATGATGTTATCAGTAACACAGGCGTGTGTAGCGCTACAAACTTAATGTGGCGCGTGGCCCAAATCGGAACTAGCCCCGCAATTTTTTTTTTTTTTTTAACTTTTAAGTGAAATATAAATATGAATATATGAATAGTTACACAACGCTTTTTCTTCTTCTTTCGAAAGTCAAATTACTGACGACTGAAAGAGAGAAATCGGTGTGTAACTATTCATCTGATATAATACGTTTATTAGTATGGGGGTTAAATTAAAACAAGCTTCTGCTCGCGACTTCGTCCGCTTCAAATTTCTTGTTCCAACCGCCAAGCATCGCATCGCCCGCCTATTACTCCGTTTTCTGACTTTTGTTACTTTTGTAGCGTGATGTTAAGCTATAGCCTAGTATTCCTAAAGAATTGGGCTATCAAATGCTAAAATAATGTTATTACCTAAATCCGACTAGCTGTAGTTCTAGAGATAAGCGTGTTCAAACAATCAAACTCCTTATTATTATTTTATTATAAACTATGCGCTTTTATTGCACGATTTTCTGCCACCATCGTTCTAGAAACGAGATAAAACGAAATGAATGTATGTATTAACGCTAAACGCGAAAGGAGATGAACAGCCAACTAATTTCCGCTTCTGGAGCGAGGAGCAACATTCCAGAACTCATGTAATAAACGTTAGCAAAAATCCCATTTGCAAAGTAAAAACGAGAGATGTATTTTACTTTTAAAACAAGAAGGTAATACAGGAAGTCCTTGGAGTGAATATTTAAATTGTAAGAAGCTTCTGCCGTACTCAGAGACGTCACCTAAAATTAATCAATTAATAATCAATTTTGATTAACCACCATATCTGGACACAAAAGTCATCAAGATTGACTGTCATATTTTCGACTGACAGCATTCTAGTTTATACTTGTGAATTAAACGGCTTAACTTTCCGAGGCACGGAGGGGTCTCGGTATGTAAAAATCTTCACCCATCCACGGACCGACCATGGCAAGCGTAGCTTAACCTGATCGATCGACCCGTGCGGCTGTTATTACCACGGAATAAATATTACTTAGCTACGAGCCCCTTCTAATATGACATGTCAAAGTGATTCCGAAATCCTATTTATAGAATAAACAATTTCACAAACTCCAATTTGTACTGTATATACGAGTATACACATTTATCTTGTATCATTTCTTAAACATTTTCCTGTTCTTCATTAGGTACACGAAGCAACACATCCCGTTCCCCGAACTCATTTAGTGACGTTTCAAGAGCCGAGTGCTCGGCCCCTGGCTTCTTATGAATTCATGCGATCCTGGTACCTCGGCGAAAACCTAAGCGAAGGAATTTTTAAGAGAGGTTTCTTTTTTGGATATTACAGAAAGTAAAAATATTTGTAACGGATAAAACGAGTTTGAGAGATAAATATTTTAAGCGATCATGAGATTAATTTATTTCATCTTGTGTTCATACCAGCACCACCTCTGTCTCGCATTGGGTCCTAGCATTACGCTGAGCGATGGCCGTTTTGCGTGGATGTGACGCATATTTCTCCCCAACTTGTTAATTTTTGTGTTTGTGTTCTTTCTCTGTCTCAGCAAACGTACTTTCTTTTTTTATTTCATATGGCTGGTGGCTAAAACATCTCTCAATAACAGCAGACATCGCTGAACCTTACACTTGTTGTAACTACTAAAACTTTAGCCCAAATATTGCCCAAAGCTAGAGGTGTATACCTCATAAAATATTGTTTTCAACAGCCCCTAATACATCATCATCTATTTGCAGAAATATCTCAAGTTACATGTGTTCCTGAAAGTTCCAAGGGTCGCTAACATTAATATTCTTGTCTGAACCGTGTTTTCCTTTATTTTGACACTAAATAATCGCAACTTGTTACGTCAAAGTTTATTAAGGCCCACTTATAGGTACGTTCTCGATTTTAGTTTCCAAAAATGTAAACAAATATGTTAGTATGTGTTTTTTGGAAAATAACTTGAATAGCCACAAATAAAATAAGTTTATAAGTGTTTAGTATTACTGTTCTTGCTACTTATTACTTGCTACTTATACTATTTAAGTGTTTTCAGTTGTAGATGTTGAAATTATGCACGATAAAAGCAGACTACAGAGTCCAATTTCCATTTTTACAAGAAAAAACAAAATTCTTTGAATCTAATCTTAAAGTAATGTAAAAAATGTATTTTCATCAACATTTATTTAATTTAAGTATCTCAGAATTAAGTATTGTAGAAAAGCTTAGCATAGAAATCAGTATCTTTTCATCTTGTTTTACTAAGTTTTATTCAGAGACGGCGAGTAAAACCGAAAATAAAAATAAGGCTACAATGCGTGGACAAAACATTATTGCCGAATAAAGAAAATGGGATGGTCCACTTACTGGACACGATTTCTACGACCCATCGAAACGACAGATATAATAATAAATCAAACGAATTGCTTTTCCTTCTTCGTACAAATCAAATCAAAATATTTTATTTCACGAACGAGTACCTAAACCTACATGGGCTATTTATTTATTTATTCTTCAACAAATATACATTTGTGTCGAACAGGGGTTTTAACAATAAATGTAACACAAAATTAAATAATCATCGTAAAGCCAGAAAAGAGAAAGAAAAAAAAAACTTATGAAACGTCAGGAGCTGAAATTGGAAAACTATTGATCGTTTCCTATGGAGAAGAGCTGGCAGGAAACTACAGTTACTCTTTTAAAAATAATTTGTTTTTACAATGTTTTCAAATTACAGTGTTAATTGGTATGGAGGACAGTGACTGTGTAGGTCTGTCAACAACTACCTACCAGATACTTAATAAAATAGATAGATAGAAGATAGAATACTCTTTATTATGCACACCATATTATAAATTACAGACATAAATAAAGAAACTGTACAGAGGGTGGCACAATGGGCGGTCTTGTCGCTAAGAGCGAAAAATAATAATAGAAAATGATCTACAAAACTAAAGTCTACAAAGCATTCAGAATTGCGATCATCTGTACCAATTCTGATCCTCTTTCCTCGTTATTCAAGTGGCCAAAAGCGTGGCTGCGGTCCTGGGTTTGACGCCCAGGTCGGGTAGTGTTATTGGGTTTTTGTACGTAGATTGTCCTGGAACCTCGTGGCTACGAGCTACACGCTCAAGCGACACGCGTCTTGTGACAGCGACAGCGGAAAAAACAAATGAAAGAAGTTGTGTTGAGCTTGCCACGAGTTACTACGACGCGACTTGCGCTCTTGTGATGTGACGGACGGAAAACGGTGACGTGTGCGCGTGTGTCTTGACGGAAGTCGCATCGCTCGAGACCATGAACGGGGCCTAAATAGCATGAGGCTCGACCATTCCATATAATTTCCAACATAATACTGATCTTTTAATATGTCTTATCTGCAGATAAGGCAGTGGACTGCAACATTACTACTTAAAGTTTTGATAACTGGCGCCGCTGCTGCGGCTGCTGAGACCCTCAAGCGGCGCAACTACTGTAACCTTATAGGCAACTACAGCTTTGAGCCGTTTGGGGTCGAAACGCTCGGGTCATGGTGCCCGAGTGCGCGTCTCCTTTTTGAGGAAATTTCTCGCCGGCTGGTCGACGCTTCACGTGACCAGAGGGCTGGGTCGTTCTTTGGCCAAAGAATTAGCATTGCCATTCAACGTGGCAATGGCAGCATTGCCACGTTGAATGGCAATGCTAATTCTTTTATTTTCTGCGCACGTTTCCGGATGACAGCGATGCGGACGAGTACTTCAACGCCTAAGTGTCCTTTGTTTTTGTATTTATTTAGACATATAATAAGTTAGTTTATAGTCATTTAATTTAGTATCCAGTGTAAATAGTTTAAAAGTAGCTATTTGAAAATATATACTTCTGTACAATCTAACAATATATCCCTTAATAAATAAATAAATAATAATACACATTTGTATAATAATACCCATCTAAGTGATAGGTGAATCGGTAGACACCTAATCTAAAAAGTCTATAGTTTATATACCCACCTGCTATGTGAGCTACCATGACAACACAAAAGTGACTGGGGCCGTATTATAATGTACCTATTAATGCCATTATGATTCCAATCCCAAAAAGGGATGGTGCTATCAGTCATGTATAGTTCCGTCTTTCTCTCACATGATTCTAGAATCATGATGGCATGAGAACGTCGTAATACAATGCCTGTAGTTGGTTTATTTGAAATAAATGCTGAGTTTGCACGATTGTTATTTTAAATCCTGAAAAATTTTGTAAAATTTTCAGAAAAAGTGAATGGATTTTCAGTTGCACATACGTACTTATAAAAAAAGTGTGGTTTCGGGGACCCCCTGCAGGTACGAAGTTCAAAATGAAAATCCAAGATGGCGACTGCGAAAATATTTAAATCCTGTGCCAGCCTCATCCTGGTATTGCCCGCGATGGCAACAATAAACAAACATACTTTAATCAAAATCAATTCCAAGTGTTTCCTCAATAAAGAAACATTTCACATCAACCATAAGGACATCATTCATTTCGTAACCAAAAAACCAGAAAAAAAATAATTGTTGCCTTATGGGAAATGAGCTCTTGAGCAGTTTTTATTACTATTACAACGAAAGTCTACTATTAACCCCCAAAAATGCCAAAATATTTATTTTAATAACAAGTTTATAGTTAAAACATGTTCAGATTTTAAATTCAATTAAAAAGTTGGTATTGTTTTAATGTTAAGCTTAAAACACTGGTTATAAAAATAAAATTTTTGGCATTTTCAATCTTAAATAGCAGCCGGGGTGTTAATTTTAGACTTTCGTTGTAATAGTAAAAACTGCTCAAGATGTTATTTCCCTTATGAAAATAGGTACTACTTTTTTTCTGGCTCAAATTTTTGGGAATAAAATGTTTGACGCTGGAATGATGTCCTTTACTTTTCGTATTACTCGAATCATCACCAACCTAATCATTTATCAGCTTAAGCGTGAATTTTCCGCTTTATCGCTTCAGCAAACACGTCTTATACGACCAAAGAACTCCTTTCATTCCTCTTTTAGGCGATTGACACGTTGTATTGAAACAAGCGAACCGTATTCCGCTCCAGTGTGCTGTGTGTACTCCCCTTTACCTATATTATTTATCAGTTCAGTTGATTTTGAGGTAGGATGTAAGGAGTGCTACACACTTGTTCGATTCTACAGATTTTGTTGAACAAAAAAGGCAACCCGAAGCAATTACTATACATATTGGAGCGGCAAATTCTGTTCCGCAACTATCCATGGTGCATAAGGTTCGGGTCGGCTCGTCATTATTCGACCTAAGACGAGCAGGTTTTTCCCGGTTTTTCCCGCAGGTTTTTTGTTTTTTTCCGGTTTTCTGCTTTCATTTGGCTCGTGATGATCGGCAAACTTCGTTCGGCATCTATCCTCGCTGAATAAGGTTCGGGTGGCTCGGCACAATTTGAGATAAATCGAACAGCTTTTTCCTGAACATATTAGGCTTTCATTTGACTCGTACCGATCTAAACTACACGTACAAACTGCTCGTGCCGAACATATATATACCTACATACAATGTGTAACATAATTAACGCAAGAGCTCATACACCCCAATTAGAGTATTGACTTAAAAGTATAATACAATGACTAAAACTTTAATTCTTTAAAGCTAACTATTATTATTAAGAAAATCGTGTTGACCCTTGCATTACTTTATGCATTTAAAATTGAGTCTTATTGCCTTGAAATAAGATTTAATTTCCTTTGACTCAATCGGCGGCCAGTATAGAAAAATACCTACATAATTTTTGGAAAAAATACCTATGCTCAAAGTTACTGAAATCGATCCAGTCGTCTATTCTGAAGAAACTTCTTTCAGGACTTGCGTTTAATCTGTTACACCTTGTATATTCTATTTAGCGCGGCCCTGCTGTGCTGAGTCATGCCGACCCGAACAAGTGTGTAACACGCTTAGTTTTGGGCTGTTACTAATGGCTTTCGTTTATAATGTAATATGCGAAGATGACAAATTCACTTGCTAAGCTTTAAATTCCGTCCCTAAAGAGTTCATACGTAGCTAACCATGTAAATATTCACCGTACGAAAAGGCTTTGTAATCTAAGCGGTATAGATACCTACCTAATTAGAGAATTTGTTTGATGATACAAGTAAAGTAAATATCATAAATATGTGAAAGTAAAACTGTCTGTCAGTCTGTTACCTTTTCACGCTCCAACTACTGAACGGGTTTCGGGTTTCTGCATGCTCACCAGTATCCTGTCCTACCTCATTTCCGACTTCCACGCTTACTTAATTACGGTTTAATTTTCTACGGGCAAAAGATAATAATGAATATGTTATGACAAAATGTTTTGATAATGAGCAGTAGGTACTGGCTGTTGTATTCATCATAATCAGCCTATAGTGTTCCCACTGCTGGGACACAGGCCTCCTCTCGGCGAGAAGGAGTGGACCGTAATCTATCAAGCGTAGGTAGATGTCACATGTCTTCGAATTTTTGGTTCTAGAACATGCCGGTTTCCTCACGATGTTTTCCTTCACCGTTTTGAGAGGTGGTGGTGAAATAATTTACACAAAGTAAAGCGCCTGTCCGGGTTCGAACCTACGACCTACAACTCGTAAGTCGCGGCCATTACCACTGGGCCACCACTGCTCTCGAACTCGGCTGTTGTATTCAAAAAGTACAAATGCCTCCTCTCACAAAGAGAAGGCCTTGTGTTTGTACCTATGTTGCAAAAAAAATATATTATATTTTATTAGATTTGATTTGATGTTCCATTAGTGGGAACTTTTAGGCCGCTTATGCTTTATGCTGTGATGTGTTTTTATTCTAAATACGCTCTAGCAACACCTAGCAACCACATCATCTGCCTGCCTTTTCCCAATTCTGTTGGGGTCAGCTTCCAGTCTAACCGGATGCAACTAAAAACCAGTATTTTACATGGAGCGAGTACCTATCTGACCTCCAGAACCCAGTTATTGGGTAATACGAAACCCTTTGGTAAGACTGATTCTCAGACTTTCGGGCCTTTAGCGACCCGTGGCGGCTGTCAAAAATCCACGAATGACAGCCGGGACCAACGGTGTAACGTGCTTTCAGAAGCACGGAGGAGTCTTATTATGTAAAGTTGGCCACCGATCCATGGATCAACCATGGCAAGCGTAGCTTAACCTGATTAATCGAACCGTACGGCTGTTATTACTTACTTACTTAGCCACAGGCCCCTAGCAACAACTCCCAATAAATTCAGAAGAAAGAAAACCCTCATAATGAGTGACCTTGACGCATTCTATTAAGACTTATGTCTAACCGGTACTTAAATAAGGTGGGCCTGTATATTTAACCTGATTAGTGAGGCGAGGAAGTTGCTAACTGGGTAGGCTGTAACACCCAACGCGTTCATTTTGCACACGTGTAGGCACACTCATTCTGAAAATATTGTAATTAATTCGAACACAGAGCATTTATTTTAATTTTGATTTTTTCATTTATTTATTCTTAAAACAATTTACATTTACATAACAATTTACCTACATACAAATACAAAGAACTATGAATTATTAATTAACACTCCAAGTGAAATTCAAATACAGTGCCAAACAGTTTTAAATAGAATGTTAAACGGTTTTAAAATATAATGCCAAACAGTTTTATATAGGGAAATAATAATGGTTCCGAAAAACAAATTAATCTCCAGCGATCTGTGGCCGACTAAAAAATGGATCTTCGAATAACAAAACTAAAATTCCGAATAAAATACTGAACCTCCGACAAAGTTACTAAGTTACCGACAACAGAGGTTTTGTCGAAATAATTATATTAAATATATACGCGGGGCTCCGTGGACTTAGGACGCAAGACTGAGCGAAGGGCACCCCGACGTTCGGTTTGGTTAGGTTACTTTAAACCCTTTACATAGAAATAGGGGCTCCGTCGACATATAATGCAAGAGCGAGCGAATGAGAATACAAATATCTACCTTTAACTAGGTATATATAACCAGCTAGAAAAGTGTTATAGCAATAAACAGTCATGTTTATTTTTCGAAGATGTCAGTATCTCATTCGGTTGTTTCGTCATTTTTATTCGGACAAAAGTAGTCGGAAAGTTAGTATTTTAAGCAGTAGATTTAATATTTTGAGTAAGGACAATTCTTATTTCTTTGCCGGAGATTTTATTACTATCTATTTATATTTAATTTCAAAAGATTCTAGATAATTATAATGTCAAATGATTAAACCGTCTTTGGCTCTCATTCTTTGACAGTAGTATGAAATGGTTATAACACGGCAAATTAGTAGGCATGTCAAATTGATAAACAAGTAAATTCCCTGACTGTGCATTACACTAGACGTAGATAGGTACAAAATATTTATAAAAACAGTAAGTTCTTCATTCAACTGTCTTATAAATCACAACTATTTGTACAAGCCAGTTTAACGATTAACCGAACGTCAAAGACAAACATCGAAAAAATCGACCAAAAAAATTATATTACAAAAAATTTACGATACATGTAAAAACCAGCTAAATCTCTGTCTCTCCAAAACCGATCACAAAATAATAATCAACATCGACACGAAATTCGAAAATAACCACATTAAATCGAATCGCGGCGCGGCGTTCTAAATCGAATAATTTATCAGGGGGAGTTTAACACCCAATCGTAAGGGTAAGCACATATCATAAACATGTATGTAATTCCTTCAATTCCCCCACTCCCGCGAATAATTAACGAGGTGCGAAACGAGACGATTAAATCCGACATGTAAATATTTCATTGGACGACTCCGTCTGTCTGTGTGTACGTGGGTTTAAAAAACAGCGCTGAAGGACGCGTCTAGGGTTTTCAAGTGGCACATACCAATTTGGATAAGATTATGTTTGTTTGACTGCGAGTTATCATCTCAAATATATAAAAAAAACGGGTACATATATTATAGCGCTCGTTACTAAGTAATAACAGCCGCACGGGTCGATTAATCAGGTTAAGCTACGCTTGCCGCGGTCGCTTCGTGGATCGGTGACCATCTTTACATACCGAGACCCTTTTGTGCCTCGAAAAGCAAGTTAAGCCGTTGGCCCCGGCTGTCTTTCTTGGATCTTTAACAGTCTTTACGGGTCGTCAGAAGCCCGAAAGTCTGACAACCAGTCTTACCAAGGGGTAGTGTTACCTAGTAGGTAACTGGGTTGTGGAGGTCAGATAGGCAGTCGATCCATGGTTACTGGTATTCAGCTGCATCCGATTAGACCCACATATAGTTGAAAAAGGCTAGGCAGGACTGAGGTACATAATAATTATTATGTACATACCTATAATATATTATATTATATTAGGTACACATATATAACCTGTGTTGTAAATGTTTGAGTAGCAGCCTAAGCAAAGTGGATATAAAATGTCACAAAGTTTGGTTAAGCAGTCCGTGGCAGCAAGAAACGACATAAAAATGCTTTTAATTTCATAAATAATATAATAGGCGAATGTTAGCTAACAATACTTGGCCGATTAAAAAACGTACCTTACCTAAACGGCACCTTAATTGTGTAACACCACAATCTGAATCATTTTGAAGCATACTGCTTGATAATTATGTTCGAAAAAAAATCTGCTCAACAACGTAAATAACGCAGTGAATGTTGTTGAACTGTCGAAATGATAGCCATTGCTACTGGTAGTATATTACGCAATTCATCATTTCAGCTGAAAGACGTCCACTGCTGGACGTAATCCTCCCCCAAGCACCTCCACTTCGACCGGTTCTGTGCTTCTCGCGTCCAACGGGTTCTTGCGGCCTTCACACGGTCGTCGGTCCACCTTATGGGAGGCCTTGCAACGCTACGTCTTCCGGTACGCGATTGCCACTCCAGAACCTTTCGGCCCCATCGGCCATCTGTTCTGCGAGCAATGCAATACCCACCGCCACTTAAGTTTGGCAATTCTTCGGGCTATGTCGGTTACCTTGGTTCTCTTGCGAATCTCCTCACCGATTACCCTACGGGTTATGCCGCCAGTATTTATATTTCTATTACCCATTGAAACGAAACTCGACTAGCTAGCAACCCTAGTGCACAGAGAGAATAACGTATTTTTTCGTGCGCATATTAGCTTTGCTCTCGTAATTTATTTGTCACAAATTGACAGCTCCATGTTTGCGACACGTATGCCAAAGACTTTGAAGGTAATGTTTGTTTTACAGTTCATGATACCGTATCTAGGGAAAGATACACAGAACCTTACAGTGATATATACAATCCTCTCAAGGCTTAAGGGAACTAGAGCACCAGAACGCAAAAAACGCAAGTTTAATAATGCCTAAAAGTATATGATCGACTACAGTAAAGAAAATCAGAAAAATAAATGAAATTCTTCAGGAGTTAATTATTATGCTAGTTAGATACTGTGTTGAAAACATCATACAAGTAATTTGATACGATAGAAAAAAATCATGAAGATACCTCTTAAAACTTTATTTTTACAATAAAACCGTAGGTTAATATACATACAATAATTCTGATTTTTTGTCAGATTATTCCACAAGCAACATACTAAAGCACTAGTGTTTTAATTTTTTAGTCCAAACAATAGATTTTTTGTAAAAAGGTAATTGCTTCATATTTTGCAATAAATTACCTGCGTTGTGTTATCGCGCGTCTTTTTCTTTTCTATGCCTTCCGACAATGACCACGCTTTTGGTCATGTAGTCGCCTTAAAATATTTCAACAAACGTAGGTAGGTTAGGTCTTGAGTCATTTACGAAAATTATCGTAACTAATTGCGCGTCGATGGGATCACTCTGTGTATACTTAAGCTTAGATACCACCATTGTACGAGTACGTCCTCAGAATCATTAAAAAAGACTAATATCAAATGCAATAAGTACCCAGGTCCGAAAAAGAAATATTGTTTCATCATCTGCCTAGCCTTTTCCCAACAGCCCATGTTGGATTAAGCTTCTAGTCTAACCAGTATGTTACATAGAGAATGCCTATCTGACCTTCACAGCACATTAACTGGGTACCTAACACAAAAACCCTTATGATACACAGACAGACAGACGTGGGAGACGTGGAGGTGTCGCGGGTGGTCAGACTTTCGGGTTCTGACTACCCATTACGACTGTCGAAGATCTACAAATGACAACCAAGACCGACGGCTTAACGTATTCTCAGTATTAATTGGATGGTCACCTATCCACGGACCAACCTAAACCTTAAGCCTGTATCTTAGCTACGAGCCCCAATCCTCGAATTTATATGATCAAAAACTTAGAACACGTCCACCCTTCATCTCCACAATCACACACCGTCAAACAAATTGATTGGATCTGATAATGAACGGGTTGAATGACAAAGGAATGATTGACAAAATTAATTAATCCTTCACTCATTCTTCCATTCAGTTCGTGTATTGTGCGTCTTTTGCTATTAATTATTGTTAAAATTTCATTCTGGCATGAATGAATTGCTGAGTTTTGTTTTGTGTTTTATGCAGTTAAAAAAATGATAGACAGATTTATTTCATTGTTTTTCAGAATTACAATGAAATTTTAATGTTTTTAAATTAGAGCCAAAAATCAATGAATTATTTATTATGAATTAAAATGAACTGTATATAAATAACAACTTATAACTAATTAATTAATGAAATATAATATCATAACTAAAACTAAAATATGGCGTCGTCGACTTCTCATCGCTGTCGACTGGTAATGTACCCAAGAGACTGGCGGCGTTGCCACGTTGTATGGCCTTTGGCAAAGATAAAAGCCAGTCACTGGAAGTGCCAACCAGCCGTTTTGAGATTTAATTGAATATACCACGAGCACTCGAACCCCACGGCCCGAGTATTTCGACCCCAAACGTCTCGAAATATAATTATCGATAAGATAAACAAATGCCTTTGTTTACTTTTTTGATTTGGAATTCCATTTCCGAGATTGGACGTCAAAACGACTTGGATTTTGCTTATAGCTACGTCGAAAATATAAATAGAATGTACCTGCTGCTTAAAATAAAGCTTGCAACTGTCTGTAGTTTTAAGTTCAAATATTGATCGTAGATATCGTTTTTGGGCCTATAATGCTGTGCCTTTATCAGGTGAGTTCGCCCATAAAATTACATCGTTAAGTAATTGAGATTCAACTATACCGAAGATACTTGATAATTAGAAACTTGTATCTCGTTAGAGGACGGTTGATAAGTTAATAGTTCATCACAAACTCAAAATAATATCAACTGATTGGCCCTCAATCTAAAATACGTTGTAAACAGAATATGAGGTCGAACATCCAAACACGAAAACTTGTAGCTTCGCACCCTGCCTCGGGAAATTAACTGATCCCAATCGATCGAGATATTTAAAACATTATCTAATAGAAGTGTAAAATGAAAATATTGGTAAGATATTATGTATATATTTATATCGATCATCATTTTAATTATTTTGTTCAATTAAGTACTTTTAAATGTTCATAGCATAATAGCTCGAATAATAGAGTTACAGCCAAATTAGACCGATTTTAAATTTTGCATAGAAACAGAGATTTCCAGTTATATTTTTTTAAATAAGACATTTCTCAAATTTTCTTTAATAACTTTTTAGATCTTTGTATCCTGCTTATGCGTATGGAGTTTCGTTAAAATCGGTTTATTCATTTCGAAAAATAAGGGCTTGAAAATTTGTATGATATGCCGTACGTTGTAAACGCTCTTAAGATCATCAACAGGTAATATGCCCATGTCCCAAGAAAAATGAGAAAAGATGCCCAATGACCCTGTTTTATTGTTCAGAGCACACCATTTTTAGTTTCAAAGCGATATCGTTAGTCCATTTATAACTTATCAATAACTTAATCTTGAAATCTGTAACCTCAGACGTGTCCAAAAAGAAAAGAAAGAAAATTGAAAATCCATTAGGACCGATTTACTCGTACAAAGCGCCTTAAATCTTTTCTATATCAATTTTCTTATAGCGTTCTAACAATATATTTTGATTCTTAAACTTGTAATAGACATGGACACACTGAAAAGAATCCCAATATAATAATGAAAAGGTCAATTTATCTTAGATATTGTTATTTTTACATCAACAAAATCTCTTGAAAAAAATCAGACAAGAATTCACTTTCGACACAAAAGCTTAAATCAAGCGAGGGGGAGTTTCTTAACTTTCAATGAACATTTATATTCGGGCTCTATTAATCAAATTTGAGCTTTCAGTGTCCGTTGAAAAGGTTTAATTTTATTCAGTTGGCAATCTGAAAGCTTTGCAAATGATTGTTACTTTTTTCAGCAAGGAATAGAAGACAGTTAATTGTGATTGAGATGACAATAGAGCAAACTTGATTTCAGATTGGAAGAGATGAGTTTTAAAGGGGAAGAATTTAAGAATTATGTTAGTAGCAAAAGATACTGGG
Source organism: Gortyna flavago (assembly GCA_963669345.1). Lineage (NCBI taxonomy): Eukaryota > Metazoa > Arthropoda > Insecta > Lepidoptera > Noctuidae > Gortyna > Gortyna flavago. The sequence goes on from OY770129.1 coordinate 18,612,430, forward strand.
AATGTTAAAAAAGAGTTGCGCAGTAATCCTGTGTAAACTGGCATTGTATATTACACACTATTAAATACTATAATATCACACTAATACTAAAATAAATAAAGGCGAAAGTTTGTGAGTGTTTATATGTTTGTTACTTCTTCACGCTCAAACGGCGGAACCAATTTTGATAAAAATTTTGTATGGAGGTAGCTAACACCCTGGATTAATATATAGGCTACTTTTTATCCTGATATTTCCACGGGATCGGGTGAAACCACGGGGCGCAGCTAGTATTTTATAAGGCTATTTTACTTAACATACATAATCAGCCTATAATGTTCCCACTGCTGGGTCACAGGCCTCCTGTCTGTGAGAGGGAGTGGGCTGTAATCCACCACGCAGGCCCAGTGCGGGTTAGTAGATGTCACACGTCTTTGAATTTCGTTCTAGAACATGCCGGTTTCCTCACGATGTTTTCCTTCACCGTTTGGAGAGCAGTGGTGATGAAATAATTTACACAAAGTAAGTGTCTGTTTGGGTACCAACGACCTACAACTCGTAAGTAGCCGCCGTTACCACTGGGCCACCACTGGGCCACTGCTCTCATTTTACGTAAACTAAATAAAAATAAAAAATATATAACAAAGGCTTTCTTTTTTATAAAAAATAGCCTAAATTACTATTATAGAGCAAATAAGACCCTTCTGAAGATCCCTTAAAAGCGTTTCCAGGTATCTTTAAAGAACCTTTGACAGATGTTTATGGTGAAAGCGACGGCAGGATAGCCCGCGAAATTAAATTTTTCTCACGTTTTTTTGCATTTTGCAATTTAATATCAGATTGTATGTTGATTTAAATATGATTCGCGTCCGTAACAATTATTTATTTATAGAATTTCTAGCTGATCCCGCACACGTTGTTTTGCAAAGAAAAGAAATAAAATAGCTTACGACCTAATTCTCAGACCGACCAAAATACACAAAACAAATCATAAAAATCGATCAAGCCGTTTCAGAGGAGTTCGATAAAAAATTCGAAATCAATACATCTCTCTAAGTTCATATTACCTTATTTAATAAGTATTTCCTGAAATCATGACATTTGAGGCCAATTCTAAATAAAGAAGTTGTATTGCTTGTTCTAATGATTAAAATTCTATAAAGTCATATTTGTTATGATCGCGGATCATGATTTAATCAACATACAACGTGTCACTGACCTGCAAATTGCAAAAAACGTAAAAAAAAATTAATGTCGCGGGGTACATTAGCGCATCCCCCTTAAACTAACCCTGTTTTTAAAGGAATTCAGTTTTAGAGAACACTATTTTAGCCGCGAGAGGAATATACAAAGAAATCCACCAAAGAAAAAAACACACATTTATAAAACTTTGTCGTTCTCCAGCATTAATTTATAACTTCGGGACCATTCTGAAACTAACGCATTTTTTGACCCACAAAATTTTCAAGAAAATTACTTTAGTCTAAACGATAAGACAGTTCAAAAAAATTACTATTATTTAAAGAAAGGCAGAACTATCATCAGTCTACTTTTACTTCTCGTACTATTACTTTACTACTTTACTTTAAAATTAAGTCGTAAAAAGTAGTGGCAAGTTTCAAGCTACACTTTTAGCCTTTGACCAGCTTCTGCCCGCGACTTCGTTCGCTTCAAGTCGTAAAATACACATTTTACGAAAATAATAGACACATTTTTATAAAATTCCCTCGGCATCGGATCCACCGCGTCGCTGCCTATGATATTACTTCGTTTTCGCTTAGTGGAAACTGCAACCGTCGACGCGTGTCAGCGACAGCCGTCAACGCGTGTCGCTGGCAGCCGCACACTTAACGTTTTTTTGTTGACTTTTTTCCTTTTTGCTGGGCTCCTAATATAACCTTACTTGAGAATTGGGCTGTCAAAAACAAAAATATTTTTTTAAACCCGAATTTTAGTGCCACGGATTAAAATATTATAAGTGCTAAGTCTAGAACATTCAATCTAAAACTTTGAAAGTCGGTTAACAGATTTAGACAAGCTTTAATTAAATTATTTTTTGCGTCATTTGGCGCGGCAGTTTTCTCGACAACTTAGATAGCTTTCGTTCTATTTATATGGTAGAATTGACACTTTTTGTTTGGAGATTCGCAATAGCAAACATAAATCAGTTGTAATGGCCGATGAATAGAAATAAGCTAGATATTTACGCCATAAAAAAGCTAAAAGTTCTGTTGGTTTACGGAATCCAGAACAGCGGAGTAACTAATTGCGTAACACACTAACAGTAGCAATGGCATTAATTTTAACAGTTCAACAACATTCATTGCGTTATTTACGTTGTTGAGCAGACAATTTTTCTAACATATGAAGCAATGGATTAGCAATATCCTTCAAAATAATTCAGATTCTGATTGATGGTCTTTACGCAAATAAGGTGCATTCCTCATTGGTAGAGAGCACAACGCACATTAGAATGCGTATAATCTTATTTATGTTTCTTTTTTCTTTTACAGGATAGTCGGCGTTGACGCCGGCCTGGCATGACGCGTCAACTACGTCCCGCCTCGCCCCTACACCTCTTCACATCCCTCTACGATCCAACCTTGAACATACTCACTACTGTCCTCTCCTTCTCTCTTCTACTACTGCCAATAGCCAACACACAAATGATTCCCACCAACCTCATAAACAAAAACAAAAATATCTCAAACGAAATTAATCTTAATTATACTAAATTAGATGAATATACAATAACACCCAACAAAAATGAAGAAAACGAGCTTATTAATACAGTAAGTAGCAAAAACTATCAAACACTAATAGATAGATTTAGGAGAAAAGATAATAACAGAACAGGAAAAACAGACATGGGGAATAACACAGTTGATAGTAAAGAAGACTATCAAATAGATCTTGAATTAGATGATGATAATGACAAAGGTGGTGTAGACAACAATTCTATGGAGAAACTCCGAGTAGACGATATCACAAGAACAAAAATATTCAATGATTTCTCTAAAACAGTTAAAATTTATAAAAACCAATCAAAGATTGATGTTGTTAGTGACACTAATGAGACGCAGGATAGTGTTGACTTTAAAGGAAAGGTAGATCGGGAAGATTTAAAGAGGCTCTCAAATGAATCATTAGGATTTCCCACACGGGCTCCCGCACCCTATCATGAGTATCATGTTCCTTCAATTACGGATGTTCACCACACGCCGCGGCCCAGCTTTCTAGATGGTAAGTCAATTTAAACTTTATGTCTACTACATTAAGACTGAATGTTGGAGCTTGCTGAATAATTTAAGGTCTTAGAAGGATTTGCGAACGGTATTGCTTCGAAATCAAAGGTCACGTTCCGGACAAGCTTATAAGGGTCTTATGTAATTTTATTTTGACTTAATTTACCTGGTTACGAGCTTCAATCGTATTTACTATGTATTTACTACTTTGTCGTATAAAAATATATCATTGAGAATTCCGGCGATTTTTACAGCATTTAATTATAAAAGTTCTCGCCAAATAAACTCACCCACATTTACAAACAAACAAAAAATGGAGTCCAAAAATTGTAAAAGCTATAACAAATGGCTTTCATTCAAATGGATAAAACAAAATTGGCTGTGCCTATAAAATATGACCCTTTTATCTAAAAACCGGCCAAGTAAATCTGACCCACGCACTGAGGGTTCTGTAACATGAAAGAGAACAAAACACGTTTGAAATTATTACAATTTTTCGAGACTGTGTTCCCCGAGCTCAGATAGAGGGGACCTTAGTACACCTACGTTTCGGAAGTTATATTTAAGTCCCATATAACAGAGTAAATAGGGAAAACTTCTATGGAAATTACCTTAAATTATTTATTAAATTTTATTTGCTATGAAATAGGTTACAGATATAACGCACTCTCGAAAAATTACAACTGGCAAAAACTACGTTGATTATAAAGCTGCCCCTGTGACATACGGACGGGGTAGGATTAGTAGATAATCAGGAAACCAATTCTCGTAATTAAAAACGTTCAAAATCTAGTCGCAATCTTATCTCAGCGACAATCAATGTCAAAAACTTGTCAAAAAAATGTAATAAAGTTAGAAAAGAAAGAAAGAAAATACATTTATTTGCGGCAAACGTGACGCATCTAAAGAAAAAACAAACTAAAGAGAGAGGTATTTTTGGCAGATTGAGACTATGATCAGACTGTGAACGTTCGTAAACTCGAATTATCCCTAAGGTCTTTGGCACTTCCTTTGGGTACCTACGGAACCCCAAAAACAGTATTTCGTTCAACAAAGCGATACTAACGACAATCAAAGCCGGTCTGTTATTAGATTTGTTGCCAAAACACACAAATGAACGGATTCAGAATCATTTGTGCGTTTTCGTTGAAATTTGACGTTTATAGGGGTGTTTGGCATCAATTGTTTAGGCTTTTGGAGATAAATTAGATTTAATATTAAAGGTTTATTTGGAAATAAATGTACTTTGACGTTTTGGGAGTCATTTAGATTTTTTTTTTGTGTTTTTTAAATGAAATGAAATTAATTCAAATAGGGTTTAAATTCTATTGTACAGATTTTGTACCCAAAAGACTGACATAACTATAAAGCCATTAGTAACATGGTTGTTGTGACTCTTTTGGAGAATTCTTCGAAGAATTACCAAACGTAAGTGACATTACTCACAGAACAAATGAACGATGAAGCCGAAAGGGCCTTTTTTTTTTTTAAAGGTTGGGAAATCATCAATTGTACGCGTACCGGAAGATGTAGCATAGGAAGGCCTCCCACAAGATGGAACGATGCCCTTGTGAAGGCCGCAGGAACCCGCTGGATGCAGGAAGCACAGAACCGGGCGAAGTGGCGGTGCTTGGGAGAGGCCTATGTCCAGCTTTGGACATATTTTATGTGAAATGAATGAATGAACGAATGATTATTTTGTACTCTGTTATTATGGATCACTTGACACCCACAAATTAATGGTCAGAAATCTGTCACCATAGCGAATGAACACTTTCAATCTCAATCTAAATCATTTCGAAGGACACTGCTAATCCATTGCTTCATATGTTCGAAAAATTTGTCTGCTCAACAACGTAAATAACGCAGTTAATATTGTTAAACGTGCAAAATGAAAGGTATTTCTACAGTAGGTACTGTGTTACGCAATTATGCCGCAGATACCAGAACAATAACCAAAGCCGGTTTTGCAGTTGTTTAACAGTTTTGCTTAGAAACACTCACATTATTAATGCAATTAAACAACTATTATGAAAGGAATTCAAACTACAAACTCAACTCAAAACATTTATTTCAATTAAACCAATTATTACAAGCACTTTTGAATTGTCAAGGGGTCTGTCAGTCAGAAAGATGAAAACAAAGGTATAGCAAAAAAAGCAAAGATGTAACCCTCTCTGACTCTCACACTAGATCTGTTTTATACTTTACTTTTTATTATGAAGTTGCACTTCTAGCACGTATAGGGTGCTGCACGCAGATGCTATAAAATATTTATTTTTTCAGTACAAATTGAACTCTTTAAACATTTTTTTTATATAAAATCCTCTCAAATCCGGTCGCATCCTCCTCAACACAGCAGTACGTTGTTCAGTGTACACGTCACCCATTCAGGAAAACGTCTGAGAATTTAACCTTCTTCTGTGTACGCTTTCAGTCTGTAACGAAAGACTGGATGCAATTATTTGGAGAACATATTATAGCGAATTTAGTAGTTGTTCGAGTGACAATAAAGCAATGGTTTTTTACAGAATAATAAATATTAACTACTTGTATGTCCCTATATTTTCCTTTTTGATGATACATTATTTTTATAGGCACTTACATTACATTATTTTTATACTTTCTTCTTTTTTAGTGCTTACGCGAACGAAATAATCAAAATTCTGTAATTTAATGGGCACCCATGCCTTTTTCCTTGAGCACAGCTTCCTCAATGCCTCTTCTATCATTTTTATTTGCAGAACACATTGTAAAGACACGAGAATCATTTATTATTTCAAATAGCGCATTGTGCATAAAATATTATATTACGCCAACCGCACTTCACTCCGCGTCTTCAGCTAAAAATACAGAACCCTTTCTCTTCCCGGTAGTGTCGTAAGATCTGATTAAGGCCTTATATCAGGAAGTCAAGAGCAATATCGTCTTTTTAGATCTACATAATGAAAATCTTACATTCATTTATTCATTCGCTGTGGTGTGGTGTTACACGAATAGATAGAATAAGAAATGAGTACATAAGAGGAAGTTTGAAAGTGGCACCGGTAACTGAAAAGTTGTGTGGAAATCGGTTGTCATGGTATGGGCATATGTTACGGAGAAATGAGGAAAATATCGTGAGGAGAGTTTTGAGTATGAATGTCGACGGCTATAAGAGTAGGGGAAGACCAAAGAAAGGATGGGTGGACTGTGTGAATGATGATATGGTTAGAAAGGAGGTGACTGCCGAGATGACGACTAATAGATAAGACAAAGACAAAGACATGTTACGCCGACCACAAATAAATTGAGATAAGAGGAGTAAAATGATGATACAGCCTAACCTGCTCGGTCAAGAAGCAAGAAATGGTGCGCAATAGTTCCTTGACGAAAGTGAGCACAGAGGATAGATTTCTGAAAATTCATCCCCTAAAGCTGAAAGCCGTGGTGGCCCAGTGGTAACGGCAGCGGGGTATTCCACTCAGAGCACTGATTTGAACCGCACTTGGACGAACCGCACCTGAGCACTTCCACTAACCGCACTGAAACGAGTTGTAAGTCGTAGGTTCGAAACCAAAGAGGCGCTTTATGTAAATTATTTTATCACCACTGCTCTCAAAACGGTGAAGGAAATCATTGTATTGATGAATATCGAAAACATAGAGGAAACCTGCATATCATAGAACCAAAAATTTTAAGACATGTAGCATCTTCCAACCCGCACTAGGCTCGCGTCGTAGTTTACGGCCCACTCCCTCTCACCGAGAGGAGGCCTGTGTCCCAGCAGTGGAAAATATGTAGGCTGATTATGATCTTTATCCCCTCAATAAACTCAGCCTTTTGCAGTCCACTGCTGGACCTAAGCATCCCCCAGGCTGCGCCACAACACCCTGTCCTCCGTCTTCCGCATCCAGTCCATCCCAGCCACTTTCTTTAGGTCGTCCGTCCATATAGCTGAGGGGCGTCCCACCCTACGCTTGCCGATACGCGGTCTCCACTCCAGGACTCCTCTGCTCCACCGGCCATCGGTCCTTCGACAAACATGACCAGCCTACTCCCACAACAAACCCCATAAAAGGGTTAAATACGGGGTGAAAGTTTGTATGGAAGTTCGTCATTTTTGCCAATGGGAAATTCCATCGTGCACACGGCTTGTTACAAAATAAACTATATTACAAATATACTGTTTTTCTCCCGAATTTATGTACAAAGATAAAGAGATGGAGAAAACAATATAGTTGCCATTACACAGTTAATACAAATAAGTAAAATGTTAGAACATGAAGTTGATGTGTTTGAAAATTAAGATAATGATACTTTCTGAGCTAATACTGACATCGTAAGTAAAGTAAGTGGATTTACTTAATTAATCATCTCATCATCTGCCTAGCCTTTTCCCAACTACGTTGGGGTCGGCTTCCAGTCTAACCGGATGCAGCTGAATACCAGTATTTTACATGAAGCGACTGCCTGTCTGACCTCCACAACCCAGTTACTAAGGTAATACTCGTACGATACCCCTTGGTAAGACTGGTTGTCAGACTTTCGGGCTTCTAATTACCCGTAACGACTGTCAAAGATCCGCGAATGACAGCCGGGACCGACGGCTTAACGTGCTTTCCGAGGCACGGATTTGTACTTAATATAAGTCTGAAATCGCCAACCCGCCTTGAGCAAGCGTGGTGATCAATGTTCGTGCCTTCTCTATCAGGAGAGGCCTTTGCTGTGCAGTGAGACTATAATAGACTAGTATTCTTGATAATAAATTTGATTGATTTACTGACTAAATTAAGTCAGTGATTTATTTCTCACCACAATAAAGGTACAATATACTTAACGCAAGACCTCATACACCCCAATTACAGTACCTACTGAGTTAAAAGCATAATACAACGAACAAAACTGACCCTAGCATTACTATATGCATTTAAAATTGAGTCTTATTGGCTTGACATAAGATTTAATTTTCTTTGGCTTAATCGGCGGGCAATATGGTATTCTTTTTTAATACCTTTAATAAAAAAAAGTTACTGAAATCGATTCAGTAGTCAATTATGAACAAACTACTTTCAGGACTTGCGTTATTCTGTTACACCATGTATAAGTGTACATTAAATGATCGAGTACAATACATAATAGTTTTAATTATACTAGGGGAGAGACTGATGATGACTAAACTGGTGTATAAATGGTATTTATCCTGTAAATCTCCGAAAAAGTCTCGTACAAATAAAACTATACATTGTGGAACATATTTCCATGTTATTTCAAAAGCCGGTACACAAATATTTACGTCACATGACCCAGCTCGTAGTGTTGCCACAGAATAATAAACGCCTCCATAGTTTTGTAAAACTTTCAAACATTTTAATGAGGCCGAAAGTTTCTGTTATTATTTCATTGTTATTGTTACTCCCGAGTTTTGCTAGCACAATACAAACAATTATTTCGACGTATGCGGCTGGATTTTCCGCGCTTACCACCCCGACACAGATTAAATTTAATGGCGGCGGATGTGTGTTTTAGAAGTTTTGCGTGTATATGATTATGACGGTGTAGTTATTATACAGTTTACACACAGACGACGTAGAGGCTCCCTCAGACAGGCGCTACGCGACGTAGAACAATTTCCAAGTTTTTGTAGTAATTGTTCTACTAGGGTTGCATCGCGCTGTTGCGTAGGGCCTGTCTGCAAGAGCCTTAAAGATGTGGCTTACGTCTTTTCCCAAGAGCCGAAAGGTGGATTGGAGGCACTAATCGTTCCACGTATGGCCGTGCTCCGTGACGGCTCAGCGGGTCTTCCAGAATACCAGCGCTGCGACATTAATTTTTGAAATGTCGCAACATCATGTTGAATAAGCAGCCTTTTGGCCTCGTATACGACTTTCTGTTTAATTTTTCTTCTCGATTATGTTATTCACAAACTAAATAAAAATTTGAGATTTGCTATGAGTGTTTTTTACTACCAAACAACGCGAGAAAAGGTCGGAGACAAATAAGAAACGGTATAAGTTAGAGATTTCAAAGTCTCTATTAAAATTTCAGCGGCGTCGCATGTTGTCTGTGTGTAAACTGTATAATAACTACACCGTCATAATCATATACACGCAAAACTTCTAAAACACACATCCGCCGCCATTTAATTTAATCTGTGTCTGGATGGTAAACGAGAAAGAAGAAAATCCAGCCGCATACGTCGAAATAATTGTTTGTATTGTGATGAGCAGTGGTGGCTCAATGATGAAGGCGACGACTTACGACGTGTAGGTCTTAGGTTCGAACCCAGACAGGCGCTTTACTTTGTATATGTAATGATAAAGGAAAACATCGTGAGGAAACCGGCCGGCATATTCTAGAACCAAAAACCGGCCAAGTACGTGTCGGACCACGCACAATGAAGGGTTCCGTAATTGGAATGAATTTATCCATAGAACAAACTTAACATTTTACTTGAAAAACATGTTCTCCCATACATTCCAACTGAAAATGTAAGTTTGTACGCACAATATTGAGAGATTTACTATGTTGTTTCAAGATCTTAGACTTCTTATTAATTTTCCTGTAATCTATAAGTATAGAACTATATTCTGTAAAATTTTAGGCTCAGTAGTTTCGGAGATAAGGGGGGGGAATGGTAAATTTCCGTCTATTGTCTTAAATAACTTTAATACAATTTACTTTAAAATTATGAAAAAAATTACTCCCATTTTCAAAACTCATTTATTTACGTTACACGTCTGTGTTTGGGACACAGAGATTCATATGTGTACCTCAACTTAATCGGTCCATAAGATTCGGAGCAAATTGGCTGTGACAGACGGACAGACAGACAGACAGACAGACAGACAGACAGACACACGAGTGGTCCTATAAGGGTTCCGTTTTTTCCTTTTGAGGTACGGAACCCTAAAAGACCCTAAATTCGAAGACATGTGACATCTACCAACCCGCACTGGGCCCGCGTGGTAGATTACGGTCCACTTCCTCTCACAGAGAGGAGGACTGTGTCCCAGCAGTGGGAACGTTATAAGCTGATTATGCTATGCTCGAACCCACGATCTACAACAAACAACAGCTCGTACGTCAGGGTCATTACCGCTGGGCTTCCAATCCATACTAATATTGTAAATGCGAAAGTGTGTCCGTCTGTTTGTCTGTTACCTCTTCACGCTTAAACCGCTGAACCGATTTAGATGAAATTAATCCCGATATTCCCACGGGATCGAAACATATGCGGGTGAAACCGCGGGGAGCAGCTCGTGCTCTATAAAAGTTTAATAAGTAATTCGTAAATCATAGCCAGTCATCCAGAAACCCACTGAAATAAATTATTTGTCCAACTAATTTCGCATTGCGGATCCAATACATGAAATAGAATAAAAATCTCCCACATTTTTGCCGAGGGAAATTAGCTAAGTTTGAAGTACCCTGATAACTAAAATTTAATGATTTCAGTTGGTTTTGATAACAAAAGAAACGTAATCGAGTGAATGATTGACGTGCTTAACATTAAAACTTGAACTGATGAAGATTCATTTGTGAGTTTAGTAAACCATTCTGAAATTGAAAAACGGAATACTTGTGGTAACATCCCTTCTACATCGAGTATTATATGTTTTACCAATTATTACAAACATAAGTAAATTCGATGAATCCTTGAGTAAAAGTACTTCACCTTGTCCCATTGAATTTGTAAGTTTGGATTTTATGATTCTCCTTTAATGTTTGCTAGGGTAATTTGATCCTTATGATTGACTCTATCGATTGGTGCCGTAAAAGTATAGGATGCTATTTTTCGGATTTTAGTCGGTTCGATTCCCAGGTGCGGCTAGGGTATTTTCAAAAATCACCAAATGCAGTTTTGCTTCTTTTTAAAAATAAAGGAATTTTTTTGTTAAGTAAAATTTACTGTCTTCAGAATTTTGAGTATTTTTCCTCCAGGTTCGCTTCGAAAATTCCACCCCGTTTATCTGATATGAAAATTTTAATAGTAAAAGCACACAAGAATAAAGTTCTCTCACACACCTGAGGGTCCTGAGCCCTCCAGTTATCCCCGAGCGGGAAACTGTCTTACTAACACAATAAATTGAAATTCCGAGCTATGAAAGTCCTAAGAGACGACCGTTTGCAGATAAGATTCAATAAAAGGTAAATGAGAACATGCGCAACTGGAGAGTACGTTCCCAACTCAAGTTTGTGCTCCTTCACTTCTTGTGCTGACACGTCGCGAGCTAAGTAATGGATAAATGGCTACCTGTCCAGGTGAAAGATTAGCGTGTTAGTAAAATTACTGAGAGATTGTGTGGAGTGACCACAGTGTTCCTGATGTATCAAAGTTAAGATTACCACTATTAAAGAAATGCTCAAATTATAGACATACTCGTAATTATGTATTTTCCTCCTCTAAGGAGGAGACAAGCCAGAGATGGGGAAAAATGGAGAAAGTTGGGGGAGGCCTACGCCGCAGAGGCGAATTGATAAATTAATTTCAAGTGCATGCCAAAAAAAAAATAACTTAACAATATTTCAACATACTTGTACTTAATCATACAAGAATAATAAAATTTTAAAATATAAATTTAATCTAAATAATAAACGATAATATTAAATGATAAATAAATGTGCAATAGGTATTATATGTGAAGCGGAATGGCTTTTTTATTTATAATTATTTATTTTAAAACAACCCCAAGGTAAGGCAGCACTCACAGCTAATCTATATGATTATATATGATCGGCTCTTAAAAAAGTCCTAATAAGTGTTTGGTTGCAATGGAATTTGAACTTTGTTAAGTACGAAATTCAGTTTGTTGTTCCATAACTTGAAAATATTCTCAAATTCTTAATTCAAATATACATCATAAAGCAAAGCGATTTCGATAAGCAAGCGACTAAAACTGCTGAAGACAACTCTAACGCTATTAAAACATCGTCAATCCTTTACCGTCAACCATCAAACGACATTACCACACGAAAACCATAAAACGTACAACAATCATTTAGGTACTATAAAAATCGACCATTAACAATAGCCTTCCCGTTTCCCTCCTTCACCCGCTCTGTGGCCCATTCTTTGCACTCTAGTCGTAACCGAGGGAAACCTATTCCCTTCATCCAGTGTATGAGATTGGAAACCATTGTGTTGGGTACAGCTCTTTAAACTGAACAGGCTATTTCATTCGTGACTTCAAATAACAAGTAATATTGCTTGGATATACCGGCAACGTTATTTAGTTTTACCTGGTTCTAGGGTTCAGCAGTAGATTGATTGTTTACAGTTTTCTGGAAGATATGTTCGGTAGTGACACCGCAAAGATAGTGTTACTACTATAACAGTGTATTGATTCGGTTAACGATTACCCTTTTGATGTAAAGCGCTCTTTATGGACACACTAACTTACTTTCATAAATAACGTTTCAGTGACCTCATTCGACGGTAAATTGGGGACAATCGGCCACTGATGTCGTTGGAAACCAATAGCTTAAGGTAGAAACTGTATCTGTCATAATGGTTATACTGTTCTTAAAGCTATTCTGTAATGTTTTGCAGTAGTCCTACTTTCTACTAATATTATAAACGCGAAATTTTGTGAGGATGGATGGATGACTGGATGTTTGTTAGTCTTTCACGCAAAAACTGCTCAACGGATTTGAATGATGAAACTTTACAGTAATATAGATAATACATCAGAATAACATTTAGTATATTTTTATCCCGATATTCTTACGGGATCGACACTTATGCGGGTGAAACCGCAGGTCGCTGCTATTCTCTAATAAATAAATGAATAAACCTTGACGTTTTAGACATCCAAGTAACATTCAACCTTACGATGACTTCGAATATACCTACTATTCATCAAGCCAATCATCATTAGCAGGCCTTGTTCCAGCCTTTGTTGAGTATCGTATAGGCCGCCACCCTTTTGTGCCCTGCTTCCTCAAACTGTGCAAACCAACCCATAGCATAATCAACGTATAATGTTCCCACTGCTGAGACACAGACCTCCCTTTCTATGACAGGGAGTGGCCCATAATTCACCAAGCGGCCGCATTGCGGGTTGCAGGATCATCAAGCCATATTACGGGTTCAATCATCTCTACCAAAATTCAACCAAATTCTTTTCTCGTTAACAATAAACTTAATTTATACAGATTACAAGATAAATACCTACTTACGTACTTATTCGTGTTCTCAAAGTTCGTGTGGTTAGCATAAGGCCGCGGTTTCCTCGCCGCGGTTGGCAGCGGACGCGTCGGTGGCGTAACTTTATTATTTACTTTGTAAGCTCAGGTGCTGAAGCTAATAGTTTGTTTTGTACTGATTTTCTTGTTAAGTAAGGTTTATTTGTTATTAAGTACACCTTGAAAGTGGAAAACCAAAGAAACGATGGATGGACTGTGTGAATGATGATATGGTTAGAGACGGGGTGACTGTCGAGATGACCAGTAATAGAGAAGTGTGGAAGAAAAAGACATGTTGCGCTGACCACAAATAAATTGGGATAAGGACAGGAGAATGATGATGTAGTACAGACATCAAACTACCCAAAACTGTGAAATTTTCCAAATCAACTTTGAACCTTACGCTTTAGCGATAAAGTTGAAAATCTATTAAAGCAATTTGACAGATTGTAGTAGCTTGATGTGCTGGCGTCTGTCCATTAAAAAAGATTTTACGGAAATCGCAGTGTGTTTTATTAATGTAAAAAAAAAAATACTTTTGATGTTTGTGAGCTGCAGGGAAAAACTGTCTGAAAAATATGTTGTTTTCGAGATTTTCTGTTGAATGATTAGGTTTAATGTCTAAAAAATGCGGACGAGTACTTCGACGCCTAAGAGCGGTCTCGCACTACATCCGATCCGAATCCGAGAATGCCGGTTCGAAGTGACCATAGTCCTATTTATATGAGGGGTTGCGCACTTGACCAGAACTCTATCCGTCCGAATTTAGAACATTCCCAATTCGGATTGAAGTCGGATCTTTAATTCGAAACCGCTCTAAGTGTCCTTTTTTACTTATTTGAATAGCTAGTTAGTAAGTCATTGAATTTAGTACCTAGTGTGTTAAATATTGTAAAAGTTATGTAAGTAAACCGATAAATAATTATATCTAATTATGTTATATATTATAGATTTTAATTGTTTTGTTAATTTATATAATCTACTAGCTGCGCCCCGCGGTTTCACCCGCATAAGTGTCGATCCCGTGGGAATATCGGGATAAAAAGTACCCTATATGTTAATCCAGGGTGTCAGTTACGTCCATGCAAAATTTTATCAAAATTGGTCCAGCCGTTAGAGCGTGAAGAAATAACAAACATGTAAACACATACACACACACACACACGCGCACACTCACAAACTTTCGCCTTTATAATATTAGTGTGATTGACACTAATATTTTTAACAAAAACAGTAGTATAATTCTTTAACGTTAAGTCTATTTAAGCAAATTCTTAAAAACAAATCACAGACTAGAAATAACAAAACGCGATGAAACGCCTTCATAGCATTTCCAGGGACAAATAGCACAATAAAAATCAACAACGGAAATTAGCAATTTACCATCGTCTAGAAGTCGTTAAAGTTAGCGCTCTTGGCGGCAGTTAAACTAACCAAGCTAACAGAACGATTGTCGGGTATAAAAAGACACGATTGAATAGAAGACTATTCTAGTTTCTAGAATAAATAATTCTATTCTATTAAAATAAAACAGGAACAGCGCCCTAATTGTGTAACATACTTTCAATCACAATCTGAATCATTTTGAAAGATGTTGCCTATCCATTGCTTCATTTATTCGAAAAATTTGTCTGCTCAACAACTTAAATAACGCAATGAATGCTGTTGTTAGTTATATAGAAATACGCCTAACCACAGATAATATAATGCTCTTGTAGCATTAGTATAGCTATGAAACTACGATTACAATAAATACTGAAGCTGTGGCGAGACAGTGCTTCCTTACCCAAACCGTTCGTTCTACCCGCTGAAGACCTCCTACCTGGACATGAGTTCCTTGGGTAACCTGGAAGTCTTTAAACAGACTCCGGACCCAGGTTGGCCGAAGCAAGGAAAACCTGTTCAGGTGGAGATTCATAGACGACTCCGCCTGGTGCTGTTCCACAAACGATGGGACACTTAATATCGTGTCCTGCGTGTCCTGTCAGCTGCTCGTTACAGGTTCTGATGGACGCTAGTGGTGACGTCAAACAAGTAGCCGAATTCTGGGCCGAGTCTATTTAGACTGCTATAGACACACTAAGAAGAAGTCAACGTGATTTAGGTACATTCTTATGATTAAAAGTTGATTTTAAGTATGTATAAAAGATGTAGGTCATTAAAAGTTTTTTTTATTTTTTAAATTAATAAAGAAAATCATCTTTAAATCGTAAGAACGTAAATTTCTCACTTTCGATAAAAAACATTGTATCTTGCACTAATGTAAGGAAGATATTTTTTTATACATGAAAGGAAACCAGCGCTGGGACTCTGTCTCATATAGAGTCATAGCATTATGCTGAGCGATGGCCGTTTTGCATAGATGTGACGCATGTTTTCTCCCAAATTGTTATTTTGTTTATTATTTTTTTCTTTTGATGCGTGATGTTTGCTGCAAATAAACGTACCTATTTATTTCTTTCATGGGGTATTTCATGATAGTCCCATCGCAAAAAAAAAAAAACATAAAAAGAGCTTATCGAAAAAAGTTATAATTTTTTAAAGATGTCCCCGAAGAATTTCCCCAAAAATAATAAAAAATATTCATATCTCCTACTCTATCTATCTATCTCTAATTATCAAAAATCGCGGAACTAAAAAATACCCCATGTATGGGGTATTTTCGGATACCCCTAGGAATGAGGAATCTAATTTTTTTTATTGACGTCACTATTTGGACCAACCTGTATATGCCAGTTGGCGGGACAACATGCGCGATGTAGATTTTGTGAGACGTCATTATGATGCGTAGTTTGCATGTGGCGGTGTTGATACACACATCCTCAAAAATCCTTTCATTTTTCATTAAATTTTGCAAAACCAATCACCATATCATCGGCGCAAAATTACTATAAACACCTTTTTATGGATGTTTTGCACTGTTGGGAAATCCCATCCCACAGCTTGTATGATTATAATTTTGCTGATGTCCTTTATGCTGGAACACAGCTACGATTGGTTGCAACACTTTATACAGAATGATTTTTATTACCATCTCGAAATTTTTACAGTGTGTTCTACCCATGAATATGAACAACTTTTACTATTGGACCAACTCTGAAATCACGAAAAAATTAATCAGCTGTTTAATACAAAAGTTCAATACCTACTAGACCAAAATGTATGAAACAGCTGATTTTTTTCGTGATTTCATAGTTGGTCCCGTAATGAAAGTTGTTCATATTAAAATTGCTGTTTAGATTTCGAGACGTTAAAAAAAATCATCTGGTATAAGGATAATTATCTTATCTTAATATATATAAATTACGTGTCACGATGTTTGACCGCGATGGACTCCTAAACTACTTAACCGATTTTAATCAAATTTTTACACCATGTGCAGTTTGATCCAACTTAAAAGATAGGATAGAAAAAAAAATACAAAAACGTTAGCCACAGCAACGCGTGGCCGGGTCAGCTAGTTGGTTTTAAAAATAACGGTTTTTGGTTCGAAAAGCCCTTTGTAAACACACGTTATCTTGAAGTCAAAAACTACGGTTGATTCGAAGTGTGTAGGTCAGCTGTCAGTGTTGTATGGATCTCTATGGAAGCTTGTCCAAAGACAAGGTATAAACGCCGTACCGCAAAGAAACCGTATTATGTACAAAAGGCCTAATGGTTCTTACAATTAACGAACAAAAACTTTTCTTTTTCTTTACAAAAAAAGAAACTCGAGCAAAACTCAATGTGAGTCAGTACAAACTAATAATAAGCGATGACACTTAGAAGTAGTTGAAAAAGTTTTTGTGAACTACGCTATTAAGTCTTGGGAGAACAAATAAACTATGTAAGACAGAACGGATCTGTAGAACTTATGCTTTGACCTTTAACTAGACGTTTAGGTAAAGTGACCATGATAAAGGAAAGATGTCAGGACAATTTAAGTACTATCATCAACTGCTTAGCATTTTCCTAACTATGTTGGGGCCGGCTGAATACCAGTATTTTACATCCAGCGACTGCCTATCTGACCTCCACAACTCAGTTACTGGGTAACACGACACCCCTTGGTTTAGACTGATTTTCGGACTTTCGGGCTTCTGACCTCTGACTTCTGGCAAAACGCTTAATTGCATCCTCGCCTACACAGAGAGAACCAGTCCCAGCAGTGGGAACATTATTAGTTGATTATGCTACTGCTTATAACTAACAATTGGCTTCGATTATTCACAGCGGGCCCTATCAGAATACCAGCGCGCTGCGACATTTATTTTTTAAATGTCGCAACATCATGCTGAGATAGCAGCCTTTTGGCCTCGTATAGGACTTTCTGTTTCATTTTTTTTTGTAACTTTTTTTTTTTATTTGTTTTTTTTTTTACTGTGTTTAGTAAAGTGTGTGATTTTCCTGTACGAGTCGCAATAAATACTTTTTCTTTCTTTCTTTATTAGTTAACTAGGACGTAGTTTCGATCCTTTCTATTCAATGCTATGCTACGCACCGCCATGCCACACGTGTGTTGTTCGTGATCAAGCTTACAGTGAAAAATATATCAATTAGTATCTTCAATACATTTGAAACTTTATCTGTAACCACGACGCATCGAGGATAGGCTAGTTTCCGCTCACTGGCTATTCATTGTTGATTTGAGTTTTTAACACGTTTCTTTTGATTAGCGTCGTGGACGATGGCCCTAAATCCATTGTGGCTGCATTTTCACACGTTGAATTCCTACAGCAGACTGCTGGGTAAAAGGCCACATTGCAATGTTGGAAATTCTCTAACACCGTAAGGTACAAATAGACAGTTTTTTTTTTACTTTTTTATTTATTTTTATTCGTCTACTCCCTTATCACGAAATCAGTTGTTTCGGCCTAGGTTACGGGTGATTACAGCTCCGTATCGCCTTACGGAAATAACACTAATTCGGGGCCCGACCTAAGAATGAATGACCCCACGATTTGACAGTTGTCCCTACTCCCGATGTGGTTTTGCCCGTCCGAAAACGTTATTTTATGCGGGTGTAGGGTTCACTCCAAAGTTTCGAATAACTTTCGGACGGTCCCATATCTTCGTTGAAGGACTTACGGCCGAACCCAATTAGCTATCGCCAGTATTCGCATACTGGAGGTAGAAAAACCTATCTATCTCTGGTTTTAACGTCCCAATAATCTACCTATATCAGTAGCGATCTGTCAATTGGTTTGTACAGGTTATTGAGTTCGGCCGTTAGAGAGTAGCCCCCCAGGTGAAAGGTTTGAACCATTACTTTGTACTAACTATCGTTATGA
Organism: Gortyna flavago; assembly: GCA_963669345.1. NCBI lineage: Eukaryota > Metazoa > Arthropoda > Insecta > Lepidoptera > Noctuidae > Gortyna > Gortyna flavago. The sequence goes on from OY770129.1 coordinate 18,631,091, forward strand.
GATTCGTAGGATTTCAATATCCTTTGTTTGTTAAGACTTCAAAAAAGAAGGAGGTTCTCTATTTGGATGTTTATATATATTGTATGTTTGTTCGGGCATAACTCCGTCATATATAGACGGATTTGCAAAATTCTTTTGTGGTAAATTTAATGGATAAGTATGCTTCAGGGGTGGTCCATTAACTTTGCTTGGGTAGTCGTTGAGATACTTGGTTTTATATTGATGATGTTTTAATACCTTCCTGTAAGTGATATTTACATAGCAAGCAGTATTAGAGTGCGCGTAAGATAAGTCTGCGCGCGACGTTTGACCTCAAGATTACACCCCTGCCATCACTCTTAATCACTTGCGGCACAATGATGGCAATTATTTAAGTACTTTGAAAAACACAGTACACACACAGTGCACACTCTCTTGATACCTGGGATAAATGTCAATCGACGATATAATCTTGAAGTCAAACGTCGTGCGCAGACTTACCTTGCGCGCACTCTAACACTGCTTGCTATGTATCAGTGACAGATACTTTTCGCATGAGAATTGTCTGTGGCTTGAGCAAACCTTTCAACGTACAGCAACTAATAAAAGTCGCCACGCACTTCTGTTAATTACCCAAGCTTAAGATAAGACTGAATAAATAATAGCAGAACAAGGCAGCTCAACAACAAGGAACTTACCGCTAATGAGCTCTTACTAAGAGGGGTGATAGGGAAAAGTATTGCAGACCCTTTCTTTACTGTTGTGGTGCTAATTGAAAAGCTGTTGGAGTATAAATAACTTGGAAGAGAGCCATTTCTTTCAAGTAAGTATGTATGATAAATGCATGCAGCGGTGTGTGGGAAACGAAGCCAAATTCCACGCGCGTTTTTATTGAATTTGTATGTAAAAAATCACGCGCGTGGGTGCGTTATCTGCGCCCTGCTGCGTGACGCGGTGCAGTGTGAGCCTACCCTTAATGAGGCCCAAGCCGAATGCGAATTTGTGAACAATCTAATCTTATTTTTTTAAGTTTTCTATAATATTTACATAATATATAAGCTAATAGACTTAAAACAATATTAATAATGTATATAGACACCAGCACATCAAGCTACTACATAGAATCTGTCAAATTTCTTTAATAGATTTTCATCTTCATCACTGAAGTATAAGATTCAAAGTTGATTGGGAAAATTTTACAGTTTCGGGTAGCTTGATGCTGGCGTCTGTACATGTATATAAAAAAGAAGAAAAAGTATCATACAAGAAAAATCGTCCGCATCGTTGTCAACAGGAAAAGTTCAGCATAACCACGTTGTATTGCGATGCTGATTCTCTTTCCAAAAAATAGACAAACATTTTTATTCTTTGGGATTTTCTAACAAACGCCAAAGAATAAGGTGTAGTTTGTTCACAAATTCGCGTTTAGGCTAATTAGTTATTCTGTGGTTTAGAGCTTGATCCACATTTACTGACGGTGAGGGTATAATCAAATACAAAATATGAAGAAATCAAACATTTCGTATAATATCTTAGTAGACTTGAAGACACAGAATTTGATGTGCAGCAAAGTCTTGTGACATTGGTCGGTGTACCAACGTCAACAAATCAACACAGCTAGCCTAAGATTTAATAGCGAGTTTACTAATTGGAGAAATGATCAGCATACCTACCACGAGCTCTTAACGCGATCCACTTTAGGACCTAAACTGAACTGTTCTGCTAATTCGTACCATGACGTCAGTTTAACGATTCAATTTAGGCCGTGCCATCTGAATACCTACCACGAGCTCTTAACGCTCATTCACTTTGCCGCTGAGTATATTGGACGTCATGGTACGACTGTGAACGATGCAGTTTAAGAACCTAAACTGAAATGTCTTGCTTTTGAATCGTTTTTAAATAGATCATGGTAGGCCTCCTGGACTTTCAGATTGCGGTGTACCTATCTTTTAAAGCAATAGTACCTACTTGGTTATTAAACGTATTATGCAATTCAATTCAATTCAATTCATTTATTGCATCAAATATGGTAGGTACATGAAGTTCTTATAATAAAATATTTAGTAACACACATTTGGCCAATATTTAGCATGCAATGGTACAAGTTTTAACATTTTGTGAATTTATGTATCTGCTGACAGTTAAATATATCTGTGCTTTATTGTATAAAATTTACAGGGACACTTTTGAAAGAACTCATCTATCGAATAAAAACATTCTTGTAACAACCACTTCCGCAACGCAACACCAAACTTGTTGAAGGTTAGTTGGGTAATTGACCTCGGCAAAGCATTGTAAATTAGGGGAGCCATGTAAACGCAGCTCCGCCGAAAAAGTTCTAGCTTTGGAACGGGCATTTCAAAATCTAAATGTGTAATTTTCCTTTTATTTGTGTTATCTTTCCGTTCAAATAATTCAAGATTGGACCTCACAAACCTGGCAATTTCGTAAATATAAATGCATGGGACAGTCAATAGATTGTGCGACTTGAATATAGGCCTGCATGAGTCAGACCACTGCATTTTGAATATTGCACGAATACACTTTTTTTGGGCGATGAAGATCTTCGCTATTTCGGATGAATTTCCCCACACAACTATACCATATCGTATTACTGAACAGACGTATGCGTGATACACCATTATGGCGGTACGTAAAGACGTAATATTTTTAATTTTTTTCAAGGCAAATAAGAATTGATTGATTTGCAGTGAATGTTATTTCTTTTTATATTTGCTACTTGCAAAGATATCTACATACATACATAATCAGCCTATAATGTTCCCACTGCTGGGACACAGGCCTCTTTTCGAGAGGGAGTGGGCTGTAATCCACCACGTGCACCCGGTGCGGGTTGGTAGATGTCACATGACTTCGAACTTTTGTTTCTAGGACATTTAATTCAAGTAGCTTTCAGTAAAATATAAATGTTTTATGCTGTTACCAAGATGCAGTATTGCAAAAGCAAAGAAAATTAAGAGGACAAGAAAGTAATTATCTGTCTTCTCTCCAGTGCAATAAAAAGAAATGAGCTTGTCTCCTTAGCTAGTCTTAGGGCGCCATTTTCTTTCTGCAATTTCCCCACCTAGCTTATAAAACTTGGTAATTAATCTTTTAAGCCATATTGCGAACTGTATCATCAGTTAATTATCTTCTAGGAAGGCTTCTTAGATGTCTTTGCTTCAAGCCTTTCAAAGATAAGCTTTATTTTCAACCGACTTCATAAAAGGAGGTTCTGTATTCGACCCGTATGTATGTATGTATGTTTGTATGTCCGCGATTTTGATCAACTCAGCCTATCGCAGTCCACTGTTGGACATAGGCCTCCTCGAAACTATGGACCATAATCCACCAGCGGGCCCAGTGCGGGTTGGTAGATAACACATGTCATGTCTTCGAATTTTTGTTGATTCTAGGACATGCCGGTTTCCTCAAGATATTTTCCTTTATCTTTTTGAGAGCAAATTCAAATTTATTTATTTGTACACATAGGTGTAATGTCACAGTACATGATGGATAAAATAAAAATATATGTTACTATGTGCTGCGTTGCAAGGCGTACAAATATTGCTTACACAGTAGGTAATGAATGTACAGGTGTATGAATAGATTACTGCTAAGTAGTAATCTTAAGGGCCTATACTACCTCAAATTGCTTAGCATGATCCTCCGTTATGTCGAAAATACTGCAGCATTAATTTTGAAATAAATATATGGTAAAGTTGAGGATTAATGTAAGGTACTATATGAGACGAAAACACGATTCCATAAAAATTTCTCGATAGAAAAAAAATCCAAAGTTACCTCGAAACTGAACAATAAACCGCTGGTATTAAAAAAATACTTCAAATTTGTAAATAACTAAACTAACTATGAAGCAGCGATATGTTTTATTTTATTTTAATTACAATTATTTTCGCCGTAAAAAGCAAAAACCTAAACTATTGGCGCTGCCTGCCGCCCAGCACCGCACTCTGTCTCGCTAACACTTAGTCCGCGAGCAGTATCGTGCGAGCGAGACAAAAAGCGAATTTCAGCTGAGGTAGTATATCAAGTCTCATAAAATTATAGATTACTGCTAATTTAGTAACAGTATTAAATCTCTGGCAATAACATAAACTAGAATGCAGCAGTGGTAATGAAATAATTTACACAAAGTAAAGCGTCTGTCTGTGTTCGAACCTACGACCTACAACTCGTAAGTCGCGGCAGATACCACTGGGCCACTACAGCACTGCTCTGATAATAAATAGAAAAGGTTGTTATCGATACCAATTTAATTAAACGCGTTAGTTTAATAACTCACACAGACAGACAACAGACAGACAGGTGACATTGCTTACAAATGCTAAGGACATTTTAGATAATGCCCCGTAAGCACGTGAAGAGCTCATCAAGGTGTACCTCTATCTCATGACATTAAATGTCTAAAAGATTTAGTTGAAATTGGGCCTGAGTTTTGTGCCTATAAATTTTCGCCAGCTAATCTCTGGGTTAAGTAAGATACTCATAGACCGTGTTAGTTATAAAAAACCGGCCAAGTGCGAGTTGGACTCGCACACGAAGGGTTCCGTACCACCATACAATATTTAACACTACATATAAAATAACGGCCAAAAAGTCACGTTTGTTGTACGGGAGCGGGTTAAATATTTATTTTATTCTGTTTTTAGTATTTGTTGTTATAGCGGCAACCGAAATACCTACACATTCCGTAAAAATTTCAACTGCCTAGCTGTCACGGTTCATGAGATACAGCCTGGTGACAGACGGACAGACGGACAGTAAAAATACTGAATTTGCTTTTGCTCACATCTTTCCATATGCAATTAACAATGAAAACAGCTTTCCAATCAATCGATAACTGAAACTTTATTATAAAACTGAACCCCTCAACAGCGATCGATACAAACAAGTTAAATTCAACGAAGTTAGCCTTTAATCGGTCGCTTCGAATCAGCGGTTACGGGTTAAATTACAGCAGCTTAGTTATTGCGTTCCTGCGTGAAGGTTTAACTTTAGCATTCGAGGGTTAGTTGTCAATGCGGTTAGGGAGAAATCTGTTACCGTTTTGCGGTTGATCGTCAGTCGGTTACAGGTTAATGACGTGACTGAATTTGGGGAATTGGAATCCTTGAGTTTATGTTGCATTTATAGATGGATTTACATTTGTGTGGTATAGTTTCGTGACGTGGCAGCAATTGTGATGTGTAGCCAATCAATAGGGATTCATAATTCTAACGCTTGAACATTTTGCTGTACTCCTTATGACTAGCTGTACTGCTGGAGACAATAAACGTTATTCTATTCTAATACAAGAGAATTTGAATTACTATTCCCTTGAGTACACTTATAAACCGGATCTCTCGTAATTTGCGCGTATCCATGAGGATTTCACCATGAAATTGCTTTCTTTTTTCATATCACTCTTATTTTGCCAACTTATTAATAATCACTAACTTTCTCCCATACCTCAACGTTCGTATCGAAATATTAACAGCTACTCCATACAGAAATCAGCACATTTTCGTACATTCATTACACAAGAGATCTTCAATTCGTCTTCATTAGCGCCCTTCACACAACGCATTAGTTCTAATGCCCTAGTGGTCGTGAGTGCCTTTTAAGGTCGTGGTTCAGGTTCAATTTTCGGGTGGAGTGAAATAATGTTAGGGTTGTAGAGTTTGTAGCGGTATCTACAACACCACATGCGAACAACGCGTCATACTGACGTCACGCAAAATCCTGCATCTAAAACAGAGTTTATCGCGCAACTAGCATGCATAGATACAAAAGCCCGACATAAATCATTGGGAAGTTGCCCGCCAGACACAACACCCATCTGGTCGGAGGATCCTCCCTTTGCCATGCGATTATATTTTCTGTTTTCAGTCTTCTTCTCATTCTAAGTTAGCAAATAAAAACCACATTGGTATTTGTAATACAAAAAAAGCACAATAAGCCGTTGGTCCCGGCTGTCATTCGTAGATTTTTGAAGGTCGTTACGGGTAGTCAGAAGTCCGAAAGTCTGACAACGAGTCTTACCAAGGGATATTGTATTACCCAATAAGTTGGTTGTGGAGGTCAGATAAACAGTCGCTACATGTAACATACTGGTATTCAGCTGCATACGGTTAGACTGGAAGCCGACCCCAACATAGTTGGGAAACGGCTAGGCAGAAAATAAAAGTCTTCATCCAAGTTCGACTGGACAGATTAAATATCTCCAAGCTATTTGAAACACCACGCATCAGCTAATTAGCTGCTGGTGTACCAAATAATAATAATAGTTATTATTTTTCAAGTCGAAAATTCCAGACGGGAGGGCAAAAAACCGGACATTTCCGGACAAATCTGGAGGGTTGGTAACCATGATAACCCATGGGGGTGGACAGAAAGTACAGAGTGTTATGTTCTACGGTCCTTACCACAACCACAACCTAACCACACTCTTTTTGCCACAAAGCATTAACTTCTTGAAGAAAACCAGTTTAGCACACCAGACAAACCAGTATAGTGTACCTACAGCAGTCCTAAGGCTTCATAAGCCGCACCAGTACCAGACCACAAGTATGTGTTTACAAATAAAAATCGCCTCTATGCGGTGCACACGCGGTTCCGGTGCGGCGCCGGTGCGGTGGCGGTGCGGCGCAAACACGATATTCATTCGCATACACAAACATCCGGTCCGGCGCCACCGGTGCGGCTCCGGCGTCATTTACAGGTACCTTATGGCCGGGGCCGCACTACTAAGGCGACTGCGACGCGACGGCGATTTCGTGAAAACAAACTCATATAAACGTATGTCGATGGCCGCACTGCAGAAACGACAAGCGAAATTTATTTGTTCATATCGTCGCCGCCGCATGCTGTCGCCGTACCAGTGCGGCCCCGGCCTAAGTCTGCAACTGAGAGTGTGGGTTGTCTAATTAAGTCAGTGTGTCGAGCTCCTTTAATCCATTTTGTTTCGTCGCCCTTCACCCTACATTAAATCATGACGTCACTACCACACATTAACTCCATATTATTAGTAATTACAATAACAAATACATCCACTTATTCACGCAGCGACATGAGTCAAGATTGTAATCTGTTAGGCACGAGCAAAAACTAAACTTATGCGGTAGATATTGAGGTTGGTAGTTGAGTGAGGTTTGTAACGAGAAAATCATAGTATTCGGTCGAACTTGTGATGTGATATATCAATAGTAGTGCTTGTGGAATTGGGATATTATTTTCTGCTATCATTATATTTCATGCGATTTTGTACCTTGTGAAGTAACTGTTAAGGCACCTGATCCACCGCGGCCGAAGGAGAAAGGACTATAAACTATCAACGATTTTCTCGCTCAAGAAACGTACAAAAGATTATATGTTCCGTGTCAATAAAAGACATACCTACATACAAACAAGTTAGCAGGGACGCGCAAACTGACATGTATTCAGCATGGGCGATCTGCGATTTTGCGACTGTAGCGATACTGCGTCGCGTTTTGGCGACTCTCTGCGTTCCATTAAAATCGCGCGTTTTAGAGATTCTATCGATTCTGCACCGCCAGCGAGTACCCTCTGAGCGATCAAAGAGTGTACTCGCTCAGCGACGCTCGCTTGGCGGGCAAAGCACTCGCTGAGAGAGTCACACTTGTTACATACGCATACCAGCGAGTAATTGCTCGTCACCATCGTGCACTCACTGCTCGTGCTCGTTGCCTTGACCTCAGATCAGTAGCAGTGGGTGCCATTTTGACAGTTTGACAACATTTATTGCGTTATTTACGTTGTTTTCGAACATATGTAGCTATGGATTAGCAATGTCCTTCAAAATTATTCAGATTGAAATTGACAGTGTGTTACCCAATTAGGGTGCTGCCCTGTACATAATCTACCCTTCTAATAACTATGGGCCCCTGAATCCATTACCGTCGTAATACAAAACGATTTCTAACTTGGGCCAAGCTTTAACCTTTCAGAAAGTGTTTGTATTTCGAACCTTATTTCAACTGAGGTGATGTTCTGAATACAAAATTGACAACTATGACTCGAGTTTGAAATACTTTTTGTATTTAGAATTTTAACATACTTTTTCGGAATTAGGTTCGACATTCAAAGCTGGCTCGATCGTTTAAACCTAATGATAATTCTGGTTTGTAATACGATCGATAGGACATAGAAAAGAAAGAAAGAAAGAAAAAGTATTTATTGCGACTCATAGGGTTCCGTAGTCGGAATAAATATTGTACTTATCCAAATTATCCGTACTCTATTGAGTTTACCAGTCGCAAACATAAACACACACATACATTACATACACACACACATCACATCATTCATCCATCATTCATTCATTTCATTACTTTTTATTTTTTAATATTTCTCGTAAAAACTATAAAAAACAGTTATTCGGTTCTAACCGAAAATATATGAATCTAAAATGGTATAAATAATTAAATATCATCAATTAATTAATTATCAATTAATTATTTATAATAATTAAATTTAATAAAAAGTTTATTGCAACAACTTTCAATCTTAGTTTTTTTTTTATTAATTGTATTTTTCTCATATATTTTCTGGTGTACAATAATGTATACATAAATAAATAATAAATAGATAAACATCATAATATTTTTAATTACGGAATCCAACCCCACACGCATATGTGCATTAAATTATTGTTTCCATCATCATCTGCCTAGCCCTTTCTCAACTATGTTGGAGTCGGCTTCCAGTCTAACCGGATGCAGCTGAATACCAGTATTTTATATGGAGCGACTGCCTATCTGACCTCCACAACCTAGTTACTGGGTAATACGTTACCCCTTGGTAAGACTGACTTCGGTTACATGTATATACTATACCTACTATTGTTTAGCAATGCACAGAACAGAATACAATGACATCTTCTTTCCAATTTTCATCAAAATAGTATATAAGTCTTTGAGTAAAATCACTGTATCAACGCTGGACGGACGGACAGACGGACATGTCGAAATTATAAGGGTTTCGTTATTGCCTTTTCACTGCGGAATCCTAAAATCGGGACAGACTTGTAGCGTTATTATGAGCTATAAACTACTATAAATCATGAAAGCTTCAGAGGCAATATCCTACGGGTCTTAGCGCGGACAGACGAGAACCAGAGATGGGCCATAAATCTGTCGATGACGTAAAGCGAGAACAGGCATTGTTAGATCGTCTGGAAGACTTAGAAATAATAATGATAACTTTATTTTCGTCTTCATCATTAATTCATGTAGGTACACACGGCTACACATCAAGCTATACATAACCAGTATAAGCTGGCTTCTGATTGTACGAAAAACCAATACAATGCGAGGTCAGCGAAAACAGGAAATGTATAGCTTGATGTGTAACCGTGTGTACACCATAAAAATTACAGATATAATGTGAAATTTTACATGGGGTGAGACAATGTGCGGTCAGCTTATGTTTGTAGTAAAGGAGTAAGAGAATAGAAAATATATTTATTTGCAAAGAATTTAAATAGGTATTACAAATCACATGTTAAAATTCATGTTAGAGTCTTTGTATGTACATTCTGCCATAAAGGCATGCACCACTGGCGTGCACAAATAGTATGAGCATTATAGCTAAACAAATATAAAAATAAACTAACTTACGAGGTCTAAATCTATAAAAATAGTAAATTATGGGCTACAAAATCAGTTACAGAATAATAACATTTTATCTAATAGTAATTTTGTTAACAAAGTTGAATAAGGCAGATGATGACGTCACGTCAGACACGTCGTCATCGTCACATTTGACGTCGCCATTTTCATCGCACAATACATATACTTGTTTACTAATTAAACTATAATTAGGGGTTTTCGTAAGTCGACCTAGGTACAAGATGAAACCTTGTACATACTATCTACATCTTGTCCATAACTATTTTTTTTATTTAATGCAAAAAAAGCTTTGCCATCATCTTGCCATCGTACAATTGCAAATATAAAGCACATGAATTACAAGAACAGTTCATATAAACGAACTACGTATCAAACCACAAGTAACCAAGAGCGAAGAAAACCCACAGAAAACTTCAATTGCCTGAGTTTTATTTGTACAAGAAGCAATTTAGCTTACTTGGCAACTTTACAAGGAGTAACATACATTACTTAGCGTCAAGCTTCAGTCTGTGAAACTTGCTCTGTAAGTAGGACTGCAAGCCGGTTTGACAGGAAACCGACCCCGACTTTTGAAAGAAAGTTAATGAAGGCAGTGGTGGCAAAAGTCGTCGTCTGTTGCCACTTTCTTTTTGCAATTAACGTTATACTCTGACTGACACACATTTTTTACGTCACATAAGTATTACGGTCAAAACCTCATTCGCCAAAGAAGCGAAAAGAAGGCTTATTAGTCGATTCGCACGAATTCAATCGCCCTAAAATGGCGAATCGTCACTTTTATAGAGGTATGAAGAACAGGGTGTAAAGTTCACCCAACCTCCATAGAATAGGGAGGATCCTCCGACCAGACGGGTGTTGTGTCTGGCGGGCAACTGCCCGATGATTCATGTCGGGCCGTTGTATCTATGCTAATAAAATTGCGATATGCAGGATTTTGCGTGATGTACCGTTGTAGATACCGCTACACTTTTAAATCATTTATTATTTTTTTCTATAGACACATGCATTTTGAATTTTATGCAATAAAGTCCACGTTTTATAATATTTAACTATTATCACTTCTATGTGCTAATGTCAACTATATCACTAAAGCATAAGGTTCAAAGTTGATTGGGAAAATTTGACAGTTTCAAGTAGCTTGATGTGCTGGCGTCTGTACATTATCTTGCTACGTTTTCTTTATGCAAGCGTAACCGTTGGGCATGGCTATGTAATCTGCCTAGCCTTTTCCCAACTATGTTGGGGTCGGCTTCCAGTCTAACCGGATGCAGCTGAATACCAGTATTTAACATAAAGCGACTGCCTATCTAACTTCCACAACGCAGTTACTGTAATACGAAACCCCTTGGTTGTAAGACTGGTTGTCAGACATTTTTTGGGCTTCTGAGAGTGACAGTCAAACATCCACGAATGACACAGGACCAACGGCTTAACATACTTTCCGCGGCACAGAGGGGTCTTGGTATGTAAAGATGGTCACCCATCCACAGACCAACCCTGGCAAGCGTAGCTTTACCTCATCGGTCGACCCATGCAGCTGTTATTACATAACCACAAGTTCTCAGTATTCCTCCGTCGAAGTCTTTGAAAAGCAGCAGAGCCTTGAAATGCGAAGCTCAATTGTTTTTGAAGTGAAAACTCCTTAGGCGCGTTGGGCATTTTTTGAGATGGGAAAAAACCATTGAACTCGCGCCACTGTTACCGACACCGCGCTATATTCGGATGTGTTCGGCTGTCCTCGGGATGTACTCGGTTTTAATGTATATCCGATATGTCAGTGAGTGATGGCAAAGTATTCTGTTTGTGTTTTGTTTTCACTTTTGTCGGTGCTCCCGGACTGCCACTGTTTTTACTAATAATTTGTAAGCCTCCTATTTTTTTTTAAAGTCGTCAATATTTTACATTTAGTTCGTGCGAACAAACGTACATTTTACGTAGGTAGGTACTCAGCCGTGACGTCACGACTACCATTAGCGTAAACAATAACTATTATTTATTCTGCACCCTAACTCGATGGATTGCGAGGCCTGCCTGACTAATGGCTACATAGTTTTTGTTTTACCAGGACCTTATTTTCTGATTTTAGTCCTAAAAGTAATTAAAAGTAAATTGATACTATTAATGAGTTTAGACCGATGTGATTAATTATGGAAATTAAGAAAAGCTTTAGGGATTCTTTTGGATGGCAGTGGGTCTAGGCAATCCGTGACGTAGATGAAATAAAATGAGAATCAATACTAATACTATACTAATATACTAATATTATAAATGCAAAAGTGTGTCTGTCTATCTGTCTGTTACTTCTTCACGCTTAAACCGCTAAACCGAAACTGTTTCCGAGCGCATACAACCAGAATCTCTTCAAAGTGAGAGTGAATAGGCTTCTTCTGGGTAAGCTCACTCCATCGTCGACTCTGTCTCTGTCACCTCTGACCTAGACTAGAGTCAAGAGCGAACCCATTTCAAATAAAAAAAATAAAAAAAAACCGGTTTAGATAAAATTTGGTATAGAGATAGTTTGAGTCCTGAAAAAGGACATAGGATTTTTATCCCAGAAATCATCCTTTAAGGGCGTGAAAAGGAGGGTGGAAGTTTGTATGGGGAATCAATAACGGCCGAACCGATTTAGAAGAAATTTGGTATGGAGATAGTTTGAGTTGTGGGAACATTAAAGGCTGATTATGCTATGCTTATGCTAACCTGAAAAAACAATGCACTCAGCACTTCTCTGATATTGTTGAAAACTGCATAGCTGTTGTGGAGAAATAATAACTAATAACGTTAATTTATATTTACTTTCGCTATTAACAGTTTCCTTTCAAAGATTTTATTTCACACTAACGATCCGCCCCTGCTTTGTACGGTTTTCACGACTTGACAAACGATCGAGATTTTTTTATTGTGTGTAAGCATAATCAGCCTATAATGTTCCCACTGCTGGGACACAGGCCTCCTCTCGGTGAGGAGTGAGCCGTAATCTATCAAGCGCAGGTAGATGTCACATGTCTTCGAATTTTTGGTTCTAGAACATGCCGGTTTCCTCACTATGTTTTCCTTTACCATTTTGAAAGAAGTGGTGAAGAAATTAAATACACAGAGTAATGTGCCTAGCTGGGTTAGAACTCACACCCTACTGAACTACCACTGCTCTCATTAACAACGCGACAGACTTGAAAAGTGTCTTTTCAATATATAATAAGTATTGACTTAAATAACCCACCAATACATCGTGGATAGGTAAGTATACTCCTAATTTTTCTTTGAATAAAACAAAACTCTAACCAGACTATTTTTTCTTTAAGCATTCCAAAATAAACTCCTAATAATAATCTACTTATCATTTAGAATTGTCTAAGAGGCCTCTGCGAGTTGGCTTCGACCCCTGGTACGCCTTCCAAAGGTCCAGGGTCTCGAGATGTGTAAAAAAAGAAATACTTAAACCTTAAACAATATAATCGCTTCAAATGAAAACAATGTAAATATGCCATGTATCCTACAAACTTTTTTTTTTTTTTTTTTTAGGATGGGAAATCATCAAATGACCCCTCCCGCTCTGGGTGGAGCGGAAGGGAGTGTCAGACTCTTACTGACTAAAACCCATCCGTGTTCCTTCCTTAGCCCTTTATGTTCCGGGGTAGCGGTAACCCTTTCGGACAATCCCGCTGCCCCGGCAGGCTTCGGCCCTGACGGGCCCCTCCTTCGATGCTGACATCTCTTTGAGGCGCGCGTGGAACACATACGCGCCGTCCGGCACGGGCCTGGTCCTGATCGGACGGCGAGCTACCCATTACTCGCCGTCCGCAGGCCCGCGCCTACGGTGGCCGGGAGTCGTCACGCGGCTCCCGACGCCCGGAGCGTCTACCGCGGCGGCTGGGACGGGCGGCTCTCTCAGCTCTCTCCCTCGCCCATCCCGCCACCTCCTTCGCTAGCATGACTGCTTCGCAGAAGGAGGTGACTGCCTCCCACTCCCTCTCACCCCGGACCATGGCTTGGACCAGGGCCGGGCGCGAGAGGTCGCCGCCGCTGCCGATCGCCTCTACGAGGACACGGCGGTGCTCTGCCCAAGCCGGGCAGACCTCCACCGTATGCTCCACCGTGTCCTCAGGGCGATCCTCGCAGTGGTGACACCCGGGCGTTTCCTCCCGCCTGATGATGTGCAGGAACCTCCCGAAACATCCGTGTCCGGTGAGGACCTGCGTCAGGCGGTAGGTGAGGGCGCCGTGACGCCTCTCTAGCCACTCCTCAAAGAGGGGCCTTACCGCCGCTATCGCGGCGTGCCCTGCGCTGGGTTGCGACAGTCGCGCTTTCCATGCCGCCATGAGATCGCGCCGGAGGTCCGTCCGCTCCGCAGCAATTTGCCGCGGAAGCGGGTTTTCCCCCCGGCGTAGTGCCTCCGCGCGCCACTCATACAGGCGCGCGAGGACTATCGCCTCCAGATCCCATGGCGGCAGTCCGGCAAGGAGGCTTGCCGCCTCGCGCGAGATCGTGCGGTACCCCCGTATCAGCCGTATGGCGACCACCTTTTGGGGCGCGTTCAGGTAGTGGGCGGCTCGAAGCCGCAGTGAACGCGCCCACACCGGGGCGCCATATACGGCCATGGACCGCACGACCCCCGCGTAAAGCCTCCGGCAGGAGGCGTTTGGCCCCCTCAGGTTTGGCAGAAGCCGCTTGAAAGCGGCCCCAGCCCGTTCCAGTTTGGGGGCCAAACGTCGGAAATGCTCGACGAAGTTCCACCGGCTGTCGAGGACGAGACCCAGGTATTTCATCGTCGTCTCGACGCCGATGCGAACCCCTCCTACCGTCAGTTGGGATCCCGATGGTGGCCCGTTCCGAAGCCCATGAAAAGACATGGCCTCGGATTTGTGCAGAGCCACCTCGAGACCCAACTGCCGGATCCTCTCCACGACTATCGCAACCCCGCGTGTCATTGCGTCGGCCGCCGCCTGATGCGACCTCCCCTGCGCCAGGACCAGCGTGTCGTCAGCGTAGCAAACTACGCTGACGCCATCAGGGAGGTCTGCCCGCAGCACCCAGTCGTAACCGATGTCCCACAGGAGCGGTCCCAAGACCGATCCCTGTGGGACACCGCACGACATCTCTCGCCTGTTCCATTCCCCATCGCGACCGGGGTAGATGACGGCTCTGTCCGTCAAATACGCCCCGACTATTCGACGGAGGTAGGTCGGCACTCGGTGATACCGGAGTGCCTCCCCAATGCAGCTCCAGGGCAGGGTGTTAAACGCGTTGGCGATGTCGAGTGACACCGCCACGACCACCCCACCCCGGGACACCGCGTCCCCCGTCGTGAGGGCTCTCACGCGCATGATGGCGTCCACCGTAGAGCGCCCCTTGCGGAAGCCAAACTGGCTATCCGCAAGATCCGGCCCCGTCCTCACCAGGTGCCCGACGAGGCGGCCCGCAATCACTCTTTCAAAGAGCTTGCCGACCTCGTCGAGCAGCACGATGGGCCGGAATGCGGACGGAGAGTCCGCAGGGCGCCCTGGCTTCCGAATGAGGACCAGCTTCCCCGTCTTCCAACGGAGTGGAAACTGGCCCCTCTCCATACATGCGCTTAAGAGCGCCTCCAGTCGGGGTCCGAGAGCCGTCGAGGCCAGGGCCCAGGCTTTACCCGGCAAGCCGTCGGGCCCTGGGGCGGTATTTTTGGCCTTCAGCCTACATACCGCCACTCTCAGATCTACCCCGGTCACTTCAGGGATGTCGTCGTCGTCGTCCGCGTGGTCCGCTTCGGGCACCGCAATTGGCGGAGCCATAGGCGGGGGAGTATGCTCCCCCCGTGAAGGGAACAGAGCGCTCACCACCTCCTCCACCAGCTGGGGGCGGAGACTCTGCGTCAGCGGGGGGGCCCAGGTGCGGAGTTTGTTCCGCACCATTTTGTAAGGGCGCCCCCACGGATCTCTGTTCAGAGTCTCCAGCATCTCCTCGCGGGCCATATCTTTGGCCCGCTGTACAGCCTCTTGGAGGGCGGTCTTCGCCGCTCTGTACCCCTCGTACAGCTCCGCCTCCGCGGCTTCCGCATCCGGAGGGCGGATGCGTAGCCTGCGGTGCCTGGTGTACAGGTGTCGCGCATCAACGCACGCCTTGCGTAACACTTCTACCTCCTGCGACCACCAGTACACCTGACGTCGGGCGCATCCTGGCCGAACTCGGGGCATTGCCACGTCACAAATCTCGGACATGGCCTCCCGGAACCACTCCGCCTCGTTGTTAATGTCGGCAGGCCTGTCTGGTGATGACACCCAGGCCTGCACGATTGAGGCTTCCAGGAGGAGCTCCCGGTCCAGCTGCTTCAGCGCCCACCGCGGACCACTCGGGGTCTGTTGGACCGGCGCGCTAGAGGTCTGGGCGGAGACGTCGATCCGGATATACCGATGATCGGAATAGGTCTCCACCTCCTCCATGACGCGCCAGTCAATTACTCGCTGTGACAGAGCGGGGCTAGCGAACGAAATGTCCACCACCGACTCGCCCCGCATCCGCACACACGTGGGAACAGAACCCCGATTTAGGACGACCAGGCCTGTTTCCAGAGCCCAGTCCTCCACCATCCTTCCCCGCATGTCCGTGCAACGGGAACCCCAGGCCAGATTTTTGGCGTTGAAGTCCCCGAGCACTAACACGGGGAAGGACTGGTTTCCGACGACGACAGTCAACTCTGTTAAGGAGTTGTGGAACTCGGCGAGAGTTCGGCTCGGAGAGAAGTAAACTCCCGCTACCACTATCTCTCCGAACCGTGCTGCTACGCACCCCTGTCCCTTCGTGACGCCTTCAAGGGACGGGGTACCGGCGGCAGCCGACGATAATATGGCCACTGAGCCGCTCAGGTCCTCCACCCAGTCATCCCTGGGCGGGACAAAGTACGGCTCAGCGACCACGGCGATGTTAATCGACCACTGCGCCATGCTCTGGAGCAACAAGTCCTGAGCACAGGCGCAGTGGTTGATATTCGCCTGTAGGAGGCGCAATGGAGTCGTCACTCCTCCATTTCAGCCCCCTCCCGGGCCCCTTGTGAGGGCCTCTCTACGGCGCTGACGGCAGCGGCACCGGAAGCGGCGGCGGCAGCAGAAGCGCCGGCGGCGACAGAAGCGGCGGCGGCGGCAGAAGCGGCGGCGACGGTGACGGTGGCGGTGGCGGAGGGCCTGCCTTTCCTCCTGGTTCCGGCGGGCGGAGCGCAGGACTTGCTCCCCGCCCGGTGTTCGGCCGGCTTGCCAGCAGCCGCACATGCAACGCAGTGCGGCGCGGCAGTGCACGAGCCGGCCTTGTGTCCGGGCTGGCCGCAGCGGAAGCACAGAGCGCTGCGGTCCTCCGAGGTGCACTGGATGCCAACGTGGTGCCCCACGAGGCATCGGAAGCACCTCAGAGGCCTGGGCTCCAGCAGTTTGACCTGCGCTGAAACCCAGCCCACCAGGAGTCTTCGGCCCTCCACGATCTTTTTGGCCGCCGTCACGGGGCAGCTTACCGTAACGGTTCGCATGCCCGAATGATCAGGACGTACGGTGCCCGCCTTCACCTGATCGGCGAGACACCCGCCCGTCCTGACGACAGCGGCCACTACCTCCTTCTCCGTTACGGAGTCGTCCAGGCCCAAAATGCGCATGTCTGCGCACTTAACGGGCCTGGAGACTCGAGCCTCTTCCGCGTTAATGGACGCCCTTAGCTTCTCAGCTAGGGCGTCAGCGGTGGGGCCACTCGTCGCACCAGGGATCTCAAGCATGCGGGCGCCAGTAGCGGTCACCCTATGCCGGAGGCCCCCGGTGATCCCCAGCTCCTGGAGGTCCACCGTCTCCCGCGCTTTGGTGAGCACGTCGCGGTACGTCACTCCCCTCTTAACCGCGTCCGGCTGTAGCGTAATCACTACAGCCGCGGTTTTTGGGGAGCGAAGCCTAGCCGCGACGGCTCGCTCCTTGCGACGCCTCCTCTGCCGCTTCTTCCTCGCCGCCTTGGCCGCCTTTTTCTTCTCCCCGACCACCTGCCACTCGGCGGCGGTCGTGGGAGAAGTGGGAGACTCCTGGGAGGGGCGGGGCGTAGGTGCCGCGGCCTCCACCCCCCTTGCCGGACGGCCCTTCTGTTTCCTGGCAGGCGCCGGTTTTGCCGGCGCCGGGGCTCCACCAGTCGGCGGCGCCGGTTTCGCCGTCACCGAGGCTCCCCCTGCCGGCACCGGTTTGGTCGGCGCCTGGGCCCGGCCGGACGGTCCGGGCTTAGGGGCGGCAGCAGCCGCGTACGAGGCCGCCTTCGTCGGCCCCGGGGCCGTCCTGCCCGCCAGTGGGGGGCGGAGGACAATACCCTCCAAGACGGAGAACCGCGCCTGGAAGGTCGCCAGCTCCTGCCGAACCAGGTTCAGAACCTGGTTCTCCACCGGGACGGGCTGGCTCGCCTGGACGCCACCGGTGACCCTTAGGGCGGCCAGGTCTGCCCGGAGCCTCCCGTTCTCCTCCTGGAGGCCCCTCATGGCGGCCGTCAGGCGGGCGAGCTCCGCCCGCAATTCGGCGACTTCGCCGGCCGAAGGACCGGCGCAGCCTGCCGCCTCCGCTGCCGCCATGATGGAGGCCGTCGCCGAGACTACGGCCCTGTTCTTGGAAGCTTTAAGCTTCTTCAGGGCCACGTCCCGGATCGCGGCCTCCACGACTGCCGCGAACTTAAGTTTGCGGTCCGCCTCGGGGCCACCAACCGTACCGGTCTCATCGTCTGAGGACCCCGAGGCGACCGCGCGACCAGTCGGGGGAGACTCTTTTGCGGGCTCCTCCGCTCGCTCTGCCGCCTCCCGGGCAGTGAGCCCCCTCCCCTTGCCTCGCTCTCGGACTCCTCCCCGCCTACTGGTGGGGATTTTCCGAGCCGAGGCCAGCTCTCCGTCTGAGGACAACCTCTGGCTGTCCTCAGACCTTGGCCGCTTGCTGTAGCTCTTCTTTGCAGCAGCGGCCACCTCCTCCACACGGCTAGGGCTCCCAGAGCCTTCCGTGCTCGCTCCTTCAGATGCGGCGTCGGACTCCGACTCCGCATCACTCCTCATCTCTTCCGTTTGGTTTTTGTGTTTTTTAAATATTTCCATTTTTGTTCCCACGAGTATATACCATGTTTTATTGACTCAAAATTCAGTGGTTCGCACTAGCGACTAAATCAAGCTACCCATTAGCCAAGCTTACTACCTTCCTCACGGTGCGCCGCCGCTTGAAGGTTTGGGGAATTTTTTATAGAGGTTAATCTTCCTCGCGGTCCGGGCGGTTAAGCCAAGACCCTCGACCCCCGTCAACAGCCAGAGACATGACCTTAACTGTCTCCGGGGCTACGATATTAGCGGTGGCAGGAAGGGTTTACCCCTCCTGCCTGCCCGGCGGCAGGGTAAGTGCACACCGGGCCCGCTCCGACCCCACCACACTTGTCGCTCTGCTACTCAGAGCGATCTGTGTGGTGTGATCCTCCTGGCAGAATATTAGCGTGCGGACAGCGAGATCCCACTGGGAAATAATCCCAATGGGAAGTCGCTGTCCGCACCCCAGGATGCACCGGCCCGAACACTGATCTTCCCCCCGGACGTATCCAGAAGGGAACTCCAGTCCCCGGGCACACGTGGAGGTTCTCTGCCCAAGCACCCCATCCTACAAACTTAAGCTAAGCTTAGGCTGTCTGCGTTCAACTCTTTTGTTCGCAGCAAAATAAACTCACATTCAAACAGAAAAATAATTGCTTATTCACAATTTTTTATACGAAATGCCTGGATTGGAAATTCATTCTGACGTTATGGTTTAGGAGCTCGTGTTTCTAAAAATCTATTTATGCACTGGAGATACAAACGAATTAAAATGCTGTAGTGAGCTGCAGCTCAAAATCAGCGTCAGGTGGTAACCTTGTTTTGTCATCT
This sequence comes from Gortyna flavago, assembly GCA_963669345.1. NCBI lineage: Eukaryota > Metazoa > Arthropoda > Insecta > Lepidoptera > Noctuidae > Gortyna > Gortyna flavago. The sequence continues at coordinate 18,650,600 of OY770129.1, forward strand.
GACGTTATGCTAAGCTGAGACGCTTTTAGCATAAAAAGCATTGTTTTCTGTCATTTATAGTTTTAGGGTGTTTTTGTTTGCTGTAATGTCAATAAACGCATTTTTTTTCTTCTTTCTGTAGAAGTGTCGCATCATTACGATACAAGTCAAATATACAAGTGAAGATACAAGGCAGCATAAGCAAAAATAATTAAAAAAAAAAACAAATAAATCGACCATCAGTGTCAAGGACCTGATCTTGCAAATAACCCTGGGTTTTTTAATAAGTAGCCAATTACTCGTCCAGCCCTTTGGAACTCTTCTCAGAGGAAGTGGAAATGTCAATTGTTATGATAATATTTCAACAGAAAACTATTTTAAAAGAAAGAAAAATTGTTTATTCTGCACAAAGATGACATTAAAAAATAAAATGGACAAACAAACTCTAAAACAAAGTAGCCAAAAGCCTCGTATTCAAAACCTTAAATTAAAAGTTAAAAGTTTGACAATGTTGTCCATTGCTTGATGTCATATTTATTCTACGTTCAAAACCAAAGACAATACACATTGACGTTACACATTTTTCTCAGCTTCGCTCAAAAATCTTCCATCCATATTGTCCCGTTCAAAAAAACCTTTAACATGCTTTTCCGTCCCCAGCTCCGCGACTACATTTAGTTTTTTCTTTTCCATCGTATGCCGTGTTTGGTCGTAGGACGGTATAAAGGGACCTTCTATTTTTGTTTTCAACATGGCCGCCTGACGTAATTGTTGATTTTGAAATTCATGGCTTGGTTCGTTAGCGAGAGGAAGCATGTTATGATTGGAATATTTTGGGAAAACGACAAGAAAATATCTAATATTCCCGGCTTGTGAAAAAAGCTATAGGGACCACCTACCTATAGCCAAAACAACACTGTTTATTTAACATTTTTTTTTTTTATATTTTGTTTTTCACGAATAGTGAGGTGATTGCGTAACACACTATCAGTAACAATGGCTATAATTTTGACAGTTCAACAACATTCATTGCGTTATTTACGTTGTGGAGCAGACAAATTTTTCGAACATATGAAGCAATGGATTGGCAATATCCTTTTAAAATGATTCAGATTGAGATTGATACTGTGTGTTGCAAAATAAATTTTACTAAGTGTTGTGTTTAATTAAATGTACCTATTTTCTTAGTTACGTTACTCCTGATAACGATGAAGAAAAGCATGGTGATGTACCTAAATTATTGTTTTTTGTTCCCACTTTTGGGCAAAACACCAATTCCTCTCACATATCTCGATATTGCGGTACTTTCAGCCAATTCCTCAAAAAGGCATCGAAGTTTTCCCACCATGTAAGTACAATAATAGATAACATAAATAGATGACCAGTTTGTCAGGTTAGGTGTGTTAGTGTTAGTATTTAGTATAATGTTGTATGTATTTATAGTATTTTTAAAGTACTTATATTAATATTGTATTGTATGTGTTTTTACGGGCATTGATGCCTGAAATAAATAGATAAATAATAAATAATAAACGAGGGAGTACCCATGAACATGAACAACTTTTACTTAGGAGACCAACACTGAAATCGAGAAAATAAACTGTTTTCTTTTTTCATATTTTTGAGTCCGCCCCTCTAAACAAGCTAATATTAATAAAATTACTATTCAAAACTACGCATAGGAAAATTTACTCTACTCATTTTTAAACCCAGCGGCATGGAATTCCACATTAGCAGGCTGTTGTTCTCAGCAATACTAGTTTCACAGTCGGCTTCACCCGCTATGCGATATAATAAGCACTCGAATATACTTTAGCAAACCTACACATGGAATTTGCTGGTTAATGTGCGGTAGAAATATACGGGTGTGAAAAAGATGCGTAGACGTTGAAATGTGCAAGAATTCTAGAATTTTTAAACTGCTTTCTGGCACAAGGCACAATCTAAAATCAAGTCTCAACGAATAATAGCACCTATACTTATTATGATACGTGTGTCTTAGGTAGCCCATCATTGCACGTCAGAAAATTATTAATCAACGACGTGCATTAATAAATTACCCAAATCACACGTATCGTATACTATTTTGTAGCTCGTGTGACCTAAGCTTTTCTGTGTAAAAATGCACTGAAATATACAAAATAAATATTGACCATTCATACGTTAATAATAACTAGTTTCTGCTCGCGACTTCGTCCGCGTTCTTGTTCCCCCGACCCAGCCCGTCGCATCGCATCGCCTGCTTGAGCTATTACTTCGTTTTGGCTTAGCGTTCTTTCTGACTTTTTTGTATTTTTACACGGCTCCTAACGGTCGTAGCGTGATGTTAAATAACCTTACTCCTTAATAAGAGTCCTATCAAAAAAAAAAATTTTTTTCAAATCCGTCTGGTAGTTCCAGAGATTAGCGCGTACAAACAAACAAACTCTTCAGCTTTATTCTTAGCATAGATTAGTATAGATATGAAAAAGAAGAAGAAATAGATAAATTAATTTCATGGCCAATGAGCAACTTAAAAAGTTGCTGGGCAACCAGCAACTTTTTTCTCTTTGTCTCTGTCGCTGTCTCCTCGCCGAGGTTTGGACGATGCGCTTACGGGAGCGACAGCAACGCTACTTTTTTGTAAAATTTTCGGTTGAACAGCAACTAGACTAGTCGGCAACTTTTTTATCGCCGTACGCGCACTTGCATTGCGACCCACAGACGGGCGACAGTTGCGTCCAAACCTGCGGACAAAAATGTCTCCCAGCTGTCGCATCGCTACATGCGCGCACGTTCATAAAAACCCGTAGACTATATACTACTACTACAGAAACCATAGAAATTAGTTGCGGAGACAAAAGTTACTAACGAGCGGGCTCCCTTAAAGTACCTTAATAATACCCATTTCTAAACAAAAATCTAGTCCCGTATTTCCTGAGACTCGTCACAAGCCAGTGCCCCTATCGTGTCCAGTCCCATGGATATCCTTATGCGGTCTACCACAAACCCGCTTTGATATTTCAGGACACTACACATCTCAATTGTGGTAACCGAAACGCTATTGTAAATTGTATATAGGGTGAAACGAAGACTTTATATATTCAGGTGTAAAAAGACACACCACATAGCCGTCAACTACACATTCTGAACATCAAACTAAGTAAAATTTAACAAAAATACTTGATGGGTAAAAATGTCTTTTATTTTAGGTGTGAAAGTTGGCTGTTTGCGGTAGTGTGCAGGGACAGGGTTCGTGGGGGTATTATTTAAAGTTGTGTTATATTATACTAGCTTCCGCCCGCGGCTTCTCCCGCGAGGTATGTCGATAAAAACTATCCTATGTCCTTCCCCGGGATGCAATTTAACTCTCTGCCAAATTTTATCGAAATTCGTTCAGTGGTTTAGGCGTGAAAAGGTAACATACAGACAGACACACAGAGTTACTTTCGAATTTATAATATTAGTATGGATAACATTCAAAATTTGTTTTCGTAGAAAACCGTCTGTAAAAGTTGGGTTTTTGTCCTTCAATATCTCCGTAACCAGAAGGTTCCCAGGTTTGTTCCAGTACAACAAAATGATTACGATAACGGGGAGTACAAATGACTCTCGACTTCGTTAAGTGTCTGTTTACCCCCGTTATGTATAGAACGAAAACCAAGGAATTATGTAATTCGTGTGATCGAACGGCAGCTTTACGGTTCAAAAAATAATATATACTTTGACATTCTTCAAGCATGTGCCCGTCTCAACAGATCGGTTTGAAAAAAGCAGCTCACTTTGGGAGCCTAGCACACTCAGCGCCAACGATCATATATGGGCTAAAAGTCCAACCCTGAAATATTGGCGTACCTATCCTTCAGGGCCAGCCATATCGAATCGCCTTATAAAATGTATGAAACGGTGTATAGTCACTCGCCCGTGAACATAAGGTACCTGGGTGTATCATTAAAGATACACCGGCCGGGGAAAAGAGGTACCTCGGTGTATAGTTAAGTAGGTATATACAGAGGTTTATAGTTAAGTATGTATGCCTTTTTGGCGCAGCCGTGAGGCACACTTTCCTGCTAATTTCTTACATCGGACTTTACACATTTTATTTTATTGCTGAATGGGCCCGCTCTTGACTTCGATCACGCCTGATGGAAAGCGATGGATGAGGTCTATGATGGAACGAGCGTACCCAGAAGATGCCTAAGGCACTGGAACTCCCACGCATCGACGAAACACAGCAGACTGCTTGACGCCGGACTCCGGTGGGAGGGTGGTCGCAAACCAGGCGAGCGTTTGATTTGATCTTTTATATGTTTTTATCTGATGTAGGTATGTATTGTGTCTTTTAGTCTGTGCTAAATAAATGTATTTTTTTTTCTTTACACCGGCGCTGAGTGCGCTAGGCTTAATAAAACCAGCCTTATTGTTTCACTTCAGGGCAGAGATTTGCTTGGTGTTGCCACTTCTCGGTTTTCTGTCAACATAACATTACGTCTGTAATCCCCAATGGGTTAAGCAGAGGTGTACCTTTAGAACGGCTTAGGCCGCATTTCACGAATAATGTTTAAGTCCCATGTAATAGGGGGCGATGAAATTCCCATCAACCGGGCACAAATCCAGACTCCAGGCTGCTACTCAGAAATTCAGATGGAAAACCTCAACAGCGCTTGCCCGACTCGGGAATCGAACCCAGAAACTTATGCTCAGTAGTACCACTAAACCAACAAGGCAGTTTTCTCTTACAAAGTAATAAAACTAAAAACCTACTAACCACATTATTAAAACATACCTACCATCATCTGCCTAGCCTTTTCCCAACTATTTTGGGATCGGCTTCCAGTCTAACCGGATGCAGCTGAATACCAGCATTTTACATGGAGAGATTGCCTACATGACCTCCACAACCAACTTATTGGGTTATACGATACCCCTTGGTAAGGCTGGTTGTCAGACTTTCAACTGTCTCTTTATAGCAGCCATAGAAGTACATACTCTGTCAAAATTTCAAGTGTCTACCTATTACGTTTTAAAATATACAGCCCTGTGACAGACGGACGGACAGATGGACAGCGGAACCTTAATAATAGGGTCCCGTTGGCACCCTTGGCACGGAACCCTAAAAATGATACACATCACAGCATCTAGTTTCGAACTAGGTTTTAATACATTTAGCAGCAAAGCTTTGCATTCATCGAGCAAAGGAAAAAGAAAGCGATTTAAATTAAACTAGTTTTTCAGATTACTTTGCGGTTCACCCAGATTTTTTTGCAATTCTCTTTTAAACCGAGTTTGTATAACTACGAACCGGTTTAGCGAACTAAGTTCAATGTTCTACTTCCAGATTCCTATAAAATCTAATCTAATCTAATCTAATCTATATTCAGTGTTTGTAACAAAACTCCTCCGAAACGGCTTGCCCGATTTTTCCAATTCTTATGAAATTTTGTGTGGATATTCAGTAGGTCTGAGAATAGGACGCAAACAATTTTTTTCAGCTAGTACTTAAGGCCGCCCATTGTATATTTTTTAGTGATCGCAAAATTTTTTGTTATGTATTTTTGTGGTGTACAATAAATTATATATAAATAAATAAATAATATATAAAAATTGTTTCTTCTCAACTGGATATTTTAAATTATCTTTACCAGGGACTTTCATACTATAATAGAGCGTTTCAGTCCTGTTTTTCGTCTAGGCAATAATGTTAGTGTCACATAAAATATTATCTGCGTGCCTCGTAGAGGTCGCAAACCATGCTTCTGGGCATGAGGTCCTGGTTTGATTTCCAACTCGCTCAAAGTGTTATTCAAAAGAAAATATCCATTAGGAATTATCCAATAGTTGCCCGGTATCTGAATCTGATCGCAACAGTAAATGTTAAAATAATTTTAATAATATAAAAAATATCGATTTTTTGGAATTAAAAAAAGTATAAGGCATTATGAATGTAAAAGCACATTTTGCTATTTTAAGCCATGTCAGAACCACGTCGTGTCCTCACACGAGACCCGTCTGTTTAACCCCACCCTACACGTCAAGTTAATAAGTATTAATCGCAGCTTCGAACATAAATAACGTTAAATTAGCGAAACCGCGCTTTGTAATAGGAAATTTGATCTGATCTGCACTCTAATACATTCCTAATAGAATTGTTTGAAAATTCATCTGAATTTCTCGTTGGTAAATAAAACGGGGAACCTAGAAGAGAATATTACTCAAGCACTTGTTTTTCAATTATGCTTTTTAATAGGCTTTTAATTAGAACCATACATTTTGACCAATATGCCAGGTTTTTTGAGTTAGGGGCTCGGCTCTACATTAGATCTGATAACTTTTTAACAGTGAAAGCGTTATTTAAGTCTTTGCAACCTACTTTACGTGAAATGTTTTTGGTGGAATTGTTTATTACGAGGCGTCATTCATCTCTCATTAAACTCAGACCAAATTAAAAACCAAGACCAAGCGCTGAGAACGATACAGTGAAGTATGCCAAAACTACACCTCCGCTCTGTGCGTACACTCACACGCACACATTAACAACCATTTACAATCAAACTACACCTCACTAAGTGCACACATGTTTACGAAACCAGCTTCACTTTACTGTTGACAGTCCTCTGTCTTGGTTTTTTATTTGATCGGAGTCATTAGATGACTGTGGTTAGTTCAGTCAGACGCCTGCCCCCCTGACGTAGTCCCTAGCTGCGCCAATGTTTTCCCGTTATAACAAAAACAAAACAATGCAGTCCACTTTACTGCCCAACACAAAATGAATGGTCCTTTTTTGCGGTTCTTTTATTTATTTTATTTCATTCAACCTTATTACAAAAACCTTATTACAAAAACCTTATTACAAAAACAAATTACAGCACAAAACTCTAATTACACACTGCATGCCTTGAATAAACCTAATATTTTTCAGGTTTAATGATTTAAGCTTATCAAAAACCTGACTCCTGCCACCTAGCGGCTGTTATTATTTAGCCACGAGCCAGGAAGGGCTAGCTGGCGGCACGGGTCGATTGAAAGTTAAGCTACGCTTGCCGCGGTCGGCGCCTCGATGGGTGACCATCCGTTACATTTCGAGACTCCTCCGTGCCTCGAAAATCACGCTAAGCCGATTTCCAGCTATCATTCGTAGATCTTTGACAGTCATTACGGGTAGTCCAAAAAAGTCTGACTACCAATTTTAACAATATCGTGTTACCCAGTAACTGGGTTGCGGAGGGAAAAGGTTAGGCAGATTGATGAAGCACGTGCGGATTATATCAAAATCCATTAAAACCGTTTATTAAAAAGTCCACTTATTGCATAAAACATGAAAACCGCTTACAACGCATTACTGGGCATTTATTCAGCATTTGTTTGTAGTTTACAAATAGTGTACAGCTCGCTCGGCTGTTAGTTTACAATGAATACTGAACAGTTCGCTATTCGTGTATTGTTACAAGCTTTTCATGGGGGTGTTTCACTGGTTGTTTGATTTGTATAAACTGGGCTGATGCTGTAGTAGGTATTATGTAGTTGTTGGGGATGGCGAGCAAAAGATTTCCAGTTCTATTTTCAAGTCGTTAAAAGTCTATTTTCTTCTTTATTGAAATATTCCGTCAGTTATATAAAAAAATAATTGCTGTTTCAGACATATTGACCGCGTGGATATTACACTTTTCTATGAAACAACAGTTTTTTTTTTATTACTGACTGTAACACTGCTCTCTCGCATGCTCTCGTGCTCTGTGCAGTGTGTGGTTTTTTTCTACAAGCTAGAAATTTGCTAAATTCATGGTTACAGGTTGCGCGTGGATGTTTTGTCACCTTGTAGATAATGAATAGGTAGGCTACTGTTGTTGTCAATACAACTAAGAATTGACACTAATGACAGCGCTCACTTTACCCGAGTTATCACGGTGAGATTTTTACAGAATACCACTACAGATCAGAGGGGCCATGCATTCTCGTAATTCTAAGAAAGTATACAGTCTGATCTCAGTCTCAATCTGTCAAAAATGTCTCTAATTTCCCTACGTCGCTGAGATGAGACTGCGACTAGATTTTGAACATTTCAAATTACGGTAATTGGCCTTCAGTTGTTCGAGATACAGATAGATTTAATTTAAAATAGATTATTAGGATTAGTTTTCCATAATCATATGATAAATCGTTAAACAAAGTGTTATTCCAAGTCATCTGTTCCGTTTAGCGTCAGTATTCCTCTCCGACTTGGCAATTTACCAAGTGGTCGTAGTTTATCGTATCATAGCACTCAAGATGATATCACAGATTATGTTTATTCTTATATTTTATCGCTTAGAAAAAATACAGAAGAGAAAAATAGAGGCGACGACATAAATATTTCATTACGCATAAAATAAATTGTCTATGAAAGTAATTTTATCAAACCGATCAAATAATTTGTCACACATGGCGTCTGATATCAGCTAAGATATTGTACTCGTACTGCTAATAAATATATAGGTACCTACTGTTTTAAATAACATGACATCACGCAGGGTTAGGTAGAGACTTTTTTTTTCAACAACATTTTACCAGACGCCAGCACATCAACCTACTACAATCTGTCAAATTTCTTTGATAGATTTTCAACTTTATCGCTAAAGTATAAGGTTCAAAGTTGATTGAGAAATTATGACAGTTTCGGGTAGGTTGATGTGCTGGCGTCTGTACTTCAAATAATTACATAATGTAGATGAGGCTTCAAAGTTATGTTACCTTTATAAAATGACTAGCTCCTGCCTGTGACTTCACTCTCATGGATGTCCGAAATTATCCAACGGGAATGTGCTGCCAAGTACAAAAGTAGCTTATGTCCTTCCCTAGGATGCCATCTATCTCCTTGCCAAATGTTATCAAAACCCATTCAATGGTAGTGTCAAATGGTAATATTCAGACAGAGTTACTTTCGAGTTTATATTAGTACTAGCAGCGCCCCGCGGTTTTACCCGCATAAGTTTCCCGTGGGAATATCGGGATAAAAACTATGTCCTTTCCCGGAACTTAAACTATCTCTATAGCAAATTATATCCAAATCGGTTCAGCGGTTTAAGAGTGAAGAGGTAACAGACAGACACACTTTCGCATTTAAAATATTACTATGGATATTACATATAATATTAGATTTATTCTTCGTTCGTCCCGAAGTTTTGTCCCACATTCCAAAAAATTCTTAGTTCGTCCCATATTACTATTGAAGTTGTGCTTCGTCCCAAATTGCAAGTACTTTAAAGGTACAGTCAACAAAAAAATTGCATAGATTTTTTTGTACGTTTCGTTTCAAATGGATTAGTTTTTTTTTGTACGTTTAGTTTCAACGATATTGCACGACATTTTACACGACAGACAATAAACGGGAACATATTTGGTTGTCAATCACTCATTTTAACGTTTCGTTTCACTATTTATCTGATTTGAGGTTAGAAACCATTTTTATTAATTTCTTGAAAATACCTTGATTTTTTTTTTAACAATGGCATCTCGCAGTTCATCCTTTATGAGGATGGCTACTGCTTAACCGGACTTTCCTGTAGATGCCTCGAATTAAGGCCTCCAGCCAGGGCAAACAATAACTTAAAAACTAAGCGACAGCGCTAAGGGCAACCCCCTGAGGGGTTCGGACCTCGGCTCAGGGCGTCGCTGGAAGAGGACAGCAAGGGACAGGCTGGATCGGTATTATTATTAGTGTTTTGGGGCGAATTTAAAACTACAGGCTCAGCTGCGCGGGCTGGCTCGAGCAAGGGTCGGGGCGGGGAAAATACCTTGTAGTAAGAGTGGTAGCTTTATAATCAGGGACCCAACCCCTACCAGATTTCACCCCTTATACCCCCTTCCTCCTGCCAAACGGTACTAAATCCGATCCTAATTAACTTATAATTTATCACTAATACTTTAGATAAACATTATGACATACCTATGACAAACTCGATCAACTCTCAATCACACTATAACCAGGTGACGAATGAGTTGATACTGTGCTTTGCATCACGGGAGCTAGCGTTGAGCCCGTTTTGCTGATAACGGAAAGTAAAGCTATTGGCCACATGAAGTAACAAAGGACGCAATAAAAATGGGATGGACCTTTTTTACCTGCACTTCTAAACAGATTCCAATGACGTCAGCTATATACGTACAACTTACTCACTAAGAGCGCCTAATGAGTGTTATTATAAAATAACACGAGTAGTTTTTTTCTCGCGGAGAAGACAGAGAGGACCGATTGTGATAAATAGTTGGTTGATGTTAAATATTTAATAATACGTAACCCTTTTTTGCCGATTGTACAAAAAAGTAAGTTTAGCATATACAAAAAAAATATGGGCCGTAGAAGGAATATAAAATAGGACGAAGCAAGAATAAAATATTTAAAATTATATTTTGGGACGAAGGAAGCATATTGTTTGGGACGAACCAGGAATTTTTTATGTAGGACAAAACTCAGTGGGCCGAACGAAGAATAAATCTAATATTAGTATGGATGGATTTTACTAACATGACTCGAGTAGATAATATTGCGATACAATTTTTCTGAAGTCGTTTCTAATTGTTTTAAGATATCACTACACAGTAAAAAAAATACGAGTTATAAATTAATAAAGAAACATTTTAAAGCCAAAAGCGTCATTCCTTGGTTCGAGTAAAACTGAAGTACGCCTTTTGACAATTTGATCACATACAATCGAATCACAAATGCAAAAAGGTTGCCAATCCCGATGAATCGTAAAACGATATTACGTGTTGCACGGTGTGCACTGAACCGACCCACACCGTCTGAGTGCACATGCGTTCAACCGGGATATGCAAACACAAACAAAACTATCGAAATTTTATGATATAGCTAGCTATATTAGATGGGTGTTCTGTGCCAATTCAATCCATAGGGTAAATCTCTTCAGATAACCTCGATCTCCTTCAGAAATGCTCTAAGATCCTAATTCAGGAACCCACGGAGCGGCCGCTAGCTAAACCACAAGACTACTGACAGAACCGAATCCGACGCAGTAATTAAACGAGTCAGTGTCACACAAAGCAGCATTGTGTACCCACTACGGTCACAAATTCTTTGAACTTAATTCAGAGTTCAAAGACTTTGAAACCTGGCAAGTCTTTATTGATTCTCGACGGGGCTACTCACTGCTCAGTTTTAACGGGGAAAAGTTGCAGACAGTCGACAGTAGCTTGTTAGTTGGTAATTAAAGATCTTACTTTCAATGGGCTTCTCGAGTGTTAGAACGAAATTAATAGTTTCAAAGAGAGTATTGTTACGTAGACTCCGGCGCATTAATTATTCGTTCAATCAATCGATAGTCTTCGATATCAGTTTGCACAATTTCACGAGCAATATCGGACTGATTTTAATAAAAACTTAGGAAGGACAATATAAGTCAACACATAGACTTATAAAAAAAGGTATCGAAAGTGAAGCACCTTACCGATCTGTGTGCGTGATTGACGATTGACGCTGTCATGTCACGTAATGGCGGCCGGTCGGCATACTATGATGTAAATGTGAGTGGGAGGCTTGTTTGTACAAGCGATACAAACACGCTTCACAGTAGGTAAGCATACTTACCTACTGTGCTTCACTTTCGATATGCGTGGCGCGGAGTCCATCTTTTTCGTAGGTTCTACATTACAAATGAATAACCATCACGCACGAGAAGTTGTGTGTAGTGAAGTGTTTTATGCAAATCGGCAGTGTGGCCTAGTAGTAACGGCCGCGACTTACGCGTTGTAGGTCGCAGGTTCGAACTCGGACAGGCGCTTTACTTTGTGTAAATAATTTCATCACCACTGCTCTCAAACGGTGACAGAAAACATTGTGAGGAAACCTGCATGTCCTGAAACAAAAAATTCGAAGACATGTATTGTGACATCTACGAACACGCACTGAGCCCGCGTGGTGGATTACTAGCCTCGTCGATAGGATGCCTGTGTCCCAGCAGTGGTAACCTTATACGCCTTATAGGATCAGTGGTGATGAAATAATTTACACAAAGTAAAGTGCTCTCTCTCTCTCTCGTAAATATCTACATAATAATGTTCGATTTTGCCGCCCAGCTGTGCCTAATCATGCCTACTCGTAGTCTCCTTACCGGATAACCAATGATAACGATCGATGATGTACGCACAGCACACATCAAGCTAAATACCCAGTATAAGCTGACTTCTGATTCGAAAAACCTATACAATGCAAGGCAAGCTAAAACTGGAAATGTATAGATAGCTTGTTGTGTAGCCGTGTGTACACTCGCTTAGAAAAAATAAAAAATTATTTAAAATAATAATAAAAAATAACCTATAACTAGTTTCTACTCACTGGTTTTGACTAAAGCCTTATCTACACCGGTAATTCGTGCTCAAGAAGATACAGGTCTCGCTATTAGGAGTGAGGTCGTGTGGAATGAATCCGATGCACATGCGTTGAGCTGCGAAGCTCCGCTGTGATATCGTGTACCAAAAGATTTATTACATAAAAAAAAAGAAGTTCCGTTTATTTCCGTCAAACATGACGCAGAGAAAGAACAAAAACACAAAAAAAAAAATAACTAGTTGAAGGAAAATATCCGTCACATACACGCAAAACGGCCCTATGCGAGACAGAGCCCCAGCGCTGGTTTTTTGCGACAGCAACTAGGTGACGTCAAACGGTGCAGCATTCGATGAATACGATGTGGATAAACGATAATAAAGATCAACAATGTACGAGTACAATCGCTTAGAAGTAACCCAGGGGCCTAAAAAGGCCACTTTGGCAGAATCATAAAACAATTCATCTGTTTGACAGTTTCACACCTATAATATATATCCCAGAATTTTACGAATCTCCATAAAAAACTGCCATACAGATGAAATTGCGTGATATGAATTGTTTTATGATTCCGCCAAAGTGGCCTTTTTAGGCCCCCTGTTCACTCAAGTCCTATAAACTGATGTACAGTAAAGCCTTAACTGCACCGGTAATTCATGCTCAAGGAGATAGGTGTCGCTATTACAAGTGAAATCGTGTGGAAACAATCCGATACACATGCGTTGAACCGCGAAGCAACGCTGTGATATCGTGTACCCAAAGTTTTATTACATAGCACATTGCATCCGTGCCATTGAACTGAAAAACTTATTTATAAAAGAGTAACCGTAGAGTTTCTTGCCGGCTCTTCTCCTTAAACGACCAATTGGAACCGTGCACCTAGCTTCAGATGTTTCATAAGTGCCCATGAAACATAAACCTAGTCTCAGACCAAATAAAATACCAAGACCGAGGGCTTTCAAAAGTAAAGTGAGGCCGGTTTCGTAAACATGTGTGCATTTAGTGAGGTGTAATAGTTTGATTGTAATGGTTGTAAAGTGCGAGTGAGCGTGCATGCACAGAGCAGAGGTGTAGATTTGGAATACTTCACTGTATCGTTCTCAGAACTCTGTCTTGGTTTTTTATTTGGTCTGAGATTTATGTGATATAAAATATTTTGATTTTAACAGTCCACATTTTTGTGGATCCTGCGCGGGATGCGTGACAAAATTCTCTTGCGCCGATTGTGACAACAGCTAACTTCTATGTAGGTGTCTAAACTGGCGCAAATTATGGCGTGACTTATTTTAATCATTAATAAACTGGCCGAGAACGAGTTGGACTCGCACCGCACATGAAGGGTTCCGTTTCACCGTACAATATTTATTTATTTATTCAACAAACATTTCATTCAATATTCACACATGTTTATCGTAGTCTTACATAGAAGTCATGTTAGTACACACTCTGTGAGTGAGTGAGTGTCTACCTATTACAGTTCAGAAGTATGACAGATAATGTAACTATTTTTTTATTAATATTTATTTTTGGAATTGCCCGGTTCCAACACTAAATTCCAATAAATAGGTACAATCGTTATTATGTGTGCCTAATGAAAGATAAGATTTCGAGATCTCATAAATAAGCGAAGCAAAGCACAGTGCTTGTAAAACTAACAATATCGATAGCCTTTTACCACCTTCGACTAAAACTTTAATCTTGTAATATCGACATCAAAAAGTATCAGTTAACAGTTTGGGAAAAACCAATTATGGCGGCAGAGTTTTTTTTTTTCATCTATCGCCCTGTTTTGACGTCACCAAAATTTTGCCAGCACTGTTATTTGAAAAGTTTTCAACTCGACATTTCCGTAGGTCTGATCCTATGACGAAAATGTCTCCATGGGGCTTTTAATTAAAAAGTGGTTTCGGCGAAACAAGTTTATTAGTTGCTCAATAAATTAAGTTTAAAGGAAGTTCATTACGATTAATGTATTTTGTTGGACAGATTAGATTTATTTTATTTTTATACCAGCTTCTGCCCGTGACTTCGTCCGTGTGTTGTACTTTCCTCTAAAAATTTCGAAATGAATGTTTATGATCTTTATCATTTCGGGCCAATTTTTAAGTTTATAGATCAAAGGGATCAGATTTTTCAAATAAACTGTATCCCCCCTTTTTACCCCCGTAGGGGTGGAATTTTGAAAATCGTCTGGGATGTATCTATAACTTGACTTTCTACCATATTATGCATGTTATATACATATAAACCTTCCTTTTGAATCACTTTATCTATAAAAAAACCCGCATCAAAATCCGTTGCGTAGTTTTAAAGATCTAAGCATACATAAGGACAGACAGCTTTTTTTTTTTTAAATGGCATCTCGCAGTTCATCCTTTATGAGGATGGCTACTGCTTAACCGGACTTTCCTGTGGATGCCTCGAATTAAGGCCTCCAGCCAGGGCAAACAATAACTTAAAAACTAAGCGACAGCGCTAAGGGCAACCCCCTGCGGGGTTCGGACCTCGGCTCAGGGCGTCGCTGGAAGAGGACAGCAAGGGGCAGGCTGGATCGGTATTATTATTAGTGTTTAGGGGCGAATTTAAAACTACAGGCTCAGCTGCGCGGGCTGGCTCGAGCAAGGGTCGGGGCGGGCACGGTGATGGTGCGGGACGTCGCGACGGGCCTCGGCGGCGAGGACGGAAGGACGGATGTCTGAGCTTGTGTTTGTGATGTCGTCTGAGAGTACTAGTGGCCTTACTGCTCTCCTGGAGGAGGGTAGTGGCGTCGTCGGGGATAGTGAGGGTATGCCTTGGTCGGCGAATCCTACTTATGCGGGAGGGAGTGTATCGGGAGGCCGCCGCAATCAGGGGATTGGGGTGCTTTATGGCAGTGTCAAAGAAGCGCTTGGAGAGGCGTTTCATGAACTGCTGGATGGTGGGGATTCTGAGATCTAGATGCAGATTCACATTTCGGACATAGAAGGGGGCTCCCGTGACCTTTCGGAGGAAACGGTTCTGGAGGGTTTGCATTTTATGCAGAAATCGCGGCTTGGCGTGTGCGAAGACTACGCAAGCATAGGTCATGATGGGACGGATGACCGCGGTGTAGAGGCGCAATTTGCACTTGAGTGACAATTTGCTGCGGGCAGTTATCATAGAGTGGAGCCTACCGAGAGCGAAAGAGGCGCGCGAAAGCGCCGTCTTTATGTGCTCGTTGAAGGTGAGGTTGTGGTCTAGGATGACACCTAAGTATTTGGCTCGCTTTCCCCAGGGGATCGGCTTGCCATACATAGAGATCGGGCGCGGGAGGGGGGGGACAGACAGCGGGAAGTGACATTGTTTTATACTAAGTAAAATGACGATCTTTCGTACAAACTTTAATTCTATTAACCCAATCAGGATTTTTTTTTTGCCGTTAATGTCCGACTTCTTGGCAAAGGACTCTTTTTCTACCTGTCTCTGACCAGAAAACTCCCAAAGACCAATCTTTATCAAAAGAGTCCACTTCATCCCGCCATCTCCGTCTGGGCCTGATGCGATGTCGTTTGCCATGAAGCGAGACCCACTGGATCGTAAGTTAAGGAAATGAATTTTCAAAAAATCCTTCCTTAATGCCTTCGTTGTATTAAGTAATTCTTGTGCAATATTTCATGCTCGAGTTTGCTTGTTTGAACACGCTAAAGTCAAAGTCAAAGTCAATTTTATTTGCTAAGATTGCAGGTACATAAAATAAGATGTTACAATGAGATGGGTGAGCCTTGTACAATCTACCTTATATAAGGCATGCAAACATTAATGAAATTGTTCACCAAATTGAAAATACAATTATTAATGGAACTAAAAATAAACTTACAACTATAAAACATTAGACGACATAGCACATCCACAATACATAAATAAAAAAATTCCACTTAAATACAATTTTGAACAAAAAACGGATAAATTGAGAAACAACATAAAATTATTAAAACATTAAATCTCTGAAGCTACAAGTACCAGTAGGATTCAAAAAAAAATTTTGCTATTGGTAGCCCCATTCTTGAGGATAGCTATAGGCTATTTAATATCAGTCTATGACTGTTAAGAGCCAAACAAAAACAACGCTAAGCGGAAACGAACATGCGATGCGAAGCGGGCATGCAATGCGATACGACGGGGTGCGTCGGGGGTATAAGAAATTTTACGCGGTCGAAGTCGCGTGCTTAAGCTACTAAGTACTAAAATAACAGCCGCTTTTTCATAAAACCTTTCTGTATACCTACAACGTTTGTAGTTTTGGTCTCAGCAGACAAAATATGAAGAGAGTCAGCTGTTGATCTTCAAACGGTTGAAAAAGGCCCCATGGACATGGTTAATTCGGCCCTGGTCAGAACTGGTGACGCGGGAGCAAGCGACGTACAGGGAGCCTAAAAAGGCCACTTTGGCAGAATCATAAAACAATTCATATCACGCAATTCATTTGTTTGACAGATTCACACCTATATATCCCTGAAGGGTTAGGCAGAGGTGTACCTGTAGCATTTTACGAATCTCCATACAAAACTGTCATACAGATGAAATTGCGTGATATGAATTGTGTTATGATTCTGCCAAAGTGGCCTTTTTAGGCCCCCTGAGCTCGACACCCGCAGCCTTCGTATACCATTTAGAAAAAATATGTTTTTGTTTTAAACCTGATATTATGGGCAAAATATTGTCTGAATTAAAAAGATTTTATTTTTTATTTTAAACCTTAAATTACAAAACGAACTTTAAGTTACCCTACCCGCTACCATAAAAATAATTATTATCCCTTCAAATTCAAAATAACCTTAATGAATTGACTTTAATCCGGCAGCTTATTTAGCTGAAACATTTGTGTGTGCTTAATTCCGTGCGAAAATCCACGTAACGCGGCAATAAACATGTCTTTATGTGACCGTCGCGTGTTGATATTTACTATATAAAGACGCCACACACGTACATCAAGCTACCCGAAACTGTCAAATTTTCCCAATAAACTTTGAATCTAAGCTTTAGCGATAAAATTGAAAATTTATTAAAGAAAGTTGACAGATTGTAGTAGTTTGATGTGCTGGCGTCTGTACCTACCCGTAGACAATGCGAACAATATAACCAAATTTTCGGATTGTTTAGGAACTATAAGTGCAATTATAGAGAAGAATGGAGTGGAATTGGTGTTCGTCCTGGGGGATTTTAATTTACACCCTGGAACATTATTATGTATAAGTATTAACATAGATCATAAGCCACATTGTTACTAACATCCTAGTATATAAGTATCTACTAAAATATGTTATCCTACTAATATTACAAATGTAAAAGTTTGTGAAGATATTTGTTACTAAATCACGCAAAAACTACTGAACGGATTTGGATATAATTTGGTACAAAGATAGTTTGTAACCAGGATTAACACATAGGATACTTTTTATCCCTGTATTCCCACGGTATCGAAACTAATGCGGATAAAACCGTGGGGCGCTGCTAGTAAGATATGTTGTTACTAAAATCTCTAAGTATTTTTGTTTTTGTCAGTGTGGACATTTTGTTGCCTGTTAAATAAATAAATTATTATAATTATTATTGCTATTGCTATTGTCCGGTTTAGGAGCACATTGGAGTTTTTATCGACATAACTCGCGGGCGAAGCCGCGGGCGGAAGCTAGTTAATATTAAAAATGTGAATGTTTGTGAAGATGTTTGGATGTTTGTTACTCAATCACGCAAAAACTACTGAACAGATTTGGATGAAATTTGTTACACAGATAGTTTATAACCATTCGTTCCATGTAAAATACTGGTATTCAGCTGCATCCAGTTAGACTGGAAGCCGACCCCAGCATAGTTAGGAAAAGGCTAGGCAGATGATGATGATAGTTTATAACCAGGATTAACACATAGGATACTTTTTATCCCAATATTCCCACGGGATCGAAACTAACGCAGGTGAAACCGCGGTGCGCTGCTAGTGATAATATATAACAGCCTCCCAGGTACTTGAAAGCAAGAAAACAACTAACTGACATTAAAAATCTAAATAAAAGCTTGTAAAAAGTGTTCAACTTCATCATTGACTAAATGACCGCACCATTTCTTGTCGAAAATGTAATATGGAACGAGAAAAAGCTAAAAATAAACGCTCAAAGCAATTTCCATTGCGTTACTTTCACAGTACGGGTGTTAATTGAACAGCCAGGACCCTGCGGTAAGTGCATTTAGGCCCAAAGGTCGGAAGAGAAAGGTCAACAGGTTAGTTACGGAGAACCGTCGAAAAGGGGCTTTATATTGTAAATTAAAATATATTACACATACCCTATTCAGTTTTGCTTGAGATAAAACGTAAACAACATTTGACTATAAAAAGATATTCTGTAAAATATATCAAAACATTAATTTGTAACAAACAAAAATGTGTGAACTTCTTGTGTAACAAAAAAAAATTTTTTGTTAGAAATTTATGTTTTGATATATTTTACAGAATATATATTTATTAATAAGAGTAGTCAAATGTTGTTTACGTTTTGTCTCAAGCCAAACTGAATAGAGCATAGTAGGTCGTAATGGCGGGCTGAGGTTTTAGATTATGGGCTTGTACCGTTAGATTCTCGGTAACGATTAGGACAGGCTTCTAACTGTTGTGGGTTTAAGGTATCCACGGTTAATAGTAAGATATCTTCGGCTAAAAGATAACGTTTAAAGGTGCTTTCTCTGCAGGGTGCTGACTCCCGGTACAGCTCTCTGCAAAATAATCTTCTGAAGGAAATGGTTACATGTTTTGCCTGTCTTTATGTGTGAGCGCATAAGTTTATGTGGAACTATTTCACCTGCACCGGTCGGTATCGACTTGTCTTTACAGGGAACCCGCTTCTTTATGCAAGCACCCTAACACATAGTATCTAATAACAAACTGTGATCTTGGTCCTATTGCTAAGCATGTGAAACATGATTCTTAATACTTTTATTGCTTTTCTTTATTTGATTACATATATTTTTTTTTTTTTTTTTTTTACTATTTATATATAATCTACAGGTCTCCTGACTTATAAGGAGACCTACCTTATGGTACCTAATTTCACTCTTACACTCACACTCACAAACATGTTTAACGACAATATAATAAATCAATACTGTTATTATAATTTTTTCTACTCTTTTTTGTCATGTATTTAATAACTATTTTAATTATACATTTTATTTAGTAATGGTGCAAGGTTAGCCATTGCCATCGAATGTGGCAATGCAGCAAGCGTTTTGGGCACCTAGCTCACTCCACGCTTACTTCACCTATGTTTTCACGGCGAGATGGTTACAGAATCGCACTGCAGTTAGGGGCGGGTTATTCGACTATACTCCGACTTTTAATTAGCTGCAGTAAAATTACACTTCTTAATATCTCATTTTGCACTGTGTTTAGAGATATGCCTGTCAAATAAGTTTCGTTAGTTTACACTATTCTGTACTGTAACAACAAGATTTGGTTGAAGGCCGCGAAAAACCAAAAAGACGCCAATTTCAGTCAACACCTAAACTGTCATTTTACTGCAGCTAATTAAAAGTCCGACAATAGTTAGACGTGTTGTTGTGACTGTTGTTTAAATTTATTTTTCATACAATATTTAATCATTTACTTTAATAATGAAGGCAATTTGTACTATTTTGCTATTTTAATTATTATTTTGTTTGTTGTCAATACAAAAGTAGTACTTATATTGCATAAACTCCAGACCTGGCTGATTGGGAGAAGACACTAGCTCCTGTAACACATGTTAGGTACCTAGCGCAGGAATTAGGGCTTCACTTTCTTTGTACACATTTTTTATGCCAATAAATGATTTTATTTATTTATACTGATATAAATTGTATGCGTATCACTCACGATGTTCAAAAACAAGGCAATAAACGACAAAAAGTAAAATAATAAGTTGCTAAAACAAGATGAAAACTCTGCCCTCGCCTCCCATTAACAACAAATTAAATCATAATCCGTCAATTACATTTCCAAACACAATGGAAAGAAAGAAATCCAATCAAAAAGCCACAAAAACTTGATTGAAGTCCTTCCGAGCACTTAACGCGGCAAATCTGAGCCGCCATTTTGAAAACTTTCAAAGAAATTAACTTTTTAAACGATCTTACAATGTCTGAGTGGATGAAACGCATTTTATTAGATTTATAAGAAAGGCCCGTGGATTTACGAGAGTCCAATAAAATTGCAATTTAGAATTTATCGCTTAAATTTTAGGATGAAGGATAGGCGCTAAAGGAATTTCGGATAGCTTAATATTTCCGGATGCAAATTTTGTCTCGGCATTAATTGGAATATAGCGCAGTTTGGAGATTTATGAGTTGTAAAAATGCTTTCATACTTAAATTAAAGCTTGGTTTTCCTTGTGTTTTCGCCCGTGTGGCTTCCACAACGTTCATTAAGTCACGATATTGCGACTTCATGCATAATTTTAATGTAGATTTTTTTTGGGTGATTGGAACAATTAAGTAGATAGGTACTTACATAAAGAAAAAAATACAAAAAGTTTTATTGGCAAAAAGAAAAGGTGGTGACAGACAGTCATTTTCATAAACACAGAGTAAGTTTGAACATCACAATTTTTGGTTTAACCATTGACCCCCAAACTAAGCAGGGCTTGTATCTTGGGGGTCGGAGTGCGAACGAGCAGAAACAAATAAGTCTGTTTACAAGGCAAGTTTAGTAAAGCGTGCATTATACTGTGAGTGTACTCGAGTACTCGTAAATAAAACAAAGTCGGTTTAGTTACACCATTTATAACTCGCTGGACCGATTTTTATGATCTTTGATTTGTTGGATTTGTCTCCGAATGTATAACTATTAAAACATAGGAAAACATCAGGAAAAGAATCATTTTCTCATACATTTCGTATTGACTTAATTTCGATGGCGCGGCGGTACGCCAGGTCAGCTATTCTAATATAAAAATACCAAAGTAAAATCCAAATCAGGCCAGGCTCCGTGGAAGGAAAACTACATAATTAAATTTCTTCCCTTAAGCTACCTTAAACAGGGTAAGTTGGGTAAAAAAGGACCAATTCTTAAGCCGTAAGGAAACCCAATTTTATTGAGATTACTTTCGACAGAGACGTCAAAAACTTAAGCTATTATCCTGCATAAGGAATTTTCTCAGACATGAGGAAAATTATTTTTTGCAAACTAAATTTCAACCTGGATTTTGAACTGAAGGAAAAATACGAGTAGATCGGTACTTCCGCTATCCCCCGCGAGTCATTCTAAATTCAATTTTGAGGGCAAATTTTACGAAGTTAACCTGTTCTTCTTAAAATTTTCCTTATTATTCCATGAAACGCTGATTCTGTATTAAATAATGCCGCAACAATATTTATAAATTCCACTTAAAGGTACAAACTAAGCGTCAATACAGACTTTGCTTTATGTAAGCCAAGCCATTCGTAGAAGATGTTGTTATTAAGTAATTATAACTTAACTTATAACGAAAGTTTAACTAATTGAAGTTGGGGTTTTCGACGGCCTGAAATGAAATGGCTTAATACTGATTCTTACCATGGGTTGGTAACGTTCGTGTTTTCCCCGATGAATTATATACTTCATAATCCCGTTATATCAGACGAAATCGAGATGGTACAGTCAAAGAAAAAAGTACTAAGTGATTATTCTTCTTAGCTTGACGACGATTTTAATGAAATTTCATACGCAGCAGGATACAAAGGTCTAAAAAGTTACTTATCGATATGTCTTACGTAAAAAAAGATAATTGGAAATCTCTGTTTCTATGGAAACTTTAAAATCGGCCTAATTTGGCTGTAACACTATTTTTCGAAAA
Source organism: Gortyna flavago (assembly GCA_963669345.1). Taxonomy (NCBI): domain Eukaryota; kingdom Metazoa; phylum Arthropoda; class Insecta; order Lepidoptera; family Noctuidae; genus Gortyna; species Gortyna flavago. The sequence continues at coordinate 18,672,695 of OY770129.1, forward strand.
TGTTCATAACTAACTTTTTAGACCTTTGTATCCTGCATATGCGTATGAAGTTTCATTAAAATCGGTTCATTCATTTCGAAAAATAAGTACTTGAAATTTTGCATGAAATGCCGCACGGCGTAAACGCTCTTAACATAGTTTTTTCTCTCTGACGCGGCCATTAGGTCCTCACGTGTGCAGGTGACAGGGCATGCGGTGCAAGATGGGAGGTGAGCCATTGTCTGTGGAGAGACACCCCATGCACACCGGAGAACCCCCACTTGTGGAGGTTGTCCTTGCTCCGGCCTACTTGGGTGCAAAGTCTATTTAAGGTTTTCCAAGTAGGCTACGGTAACTTGTGCCCGGATGAGAGACTCTCTGATTATATGAAGCGTTCGTTCTTCTGCCTACCCATAATGGCTGTCAAATATTGCCCTTATATTCATAGCTGATTCGAACGTATGTATATTATTTGAATAGAATGTTTAACAATGATATTACGATACAAAAGATGTAATTGGCATAGTCGTAAAAGTCATTCAATTGAAAGAATTTGCCAATTGAATGATATGACTGACATTTAAATCAATCTCTTATACGACGGGTATTTTAAGACGGTTCTCAATATAATAATAGGTTCTCAATATAATACGGTCTACTAAGGTCCGGAATAAATCCGGCAAAGAATAATTGATCGTTAAAGTACATATCCCTTAAGGGGGATACGCAATGTAGACAGCGATTTAATTTTTCTTACGTTTATTGCAATTTCCATGTCACTGTCAGGTTGTATGTCGAACAAAGTATGTATTTACTGAATTATATTCATTAAAATCATCAATACAACCCTCTAAGTTTATATAATCTTATTGATTGATAATAAATAGTCATTCAATAGGAATATAATTTTGAACTTAGGAAGTTGTATTGATTATTGTTGTATTATTGTAATTCTATAAATCCGTAATCATCCTATAATGTTCCCACGGCTGGGACACACTCACGATGTTTTCCATCACCGTTTTGAGTGCTGCGTCTGAACGTTTTGATTCTGTAAAAACATACTTGTGTTAGTGTTACGCTCGCGAAAAATATTTTGTTTAACATAGAACCTGACACTGACCTGGAAATTGCAAAAAACGTAAAAAATATCGAATTTCACTGACTACACTTGTGCATCCCCCTTAAAGTACATCCCTTAAAAGGGGATGTGTGCGATGATCTTTTAATATCCATCGCCATAAATCGCATAATGTCCGGACGGGAATTGTATGTGATTTTTACTGGCTCACTCGTTTTGATGGATGCCGGATATGATTGAGGGTTAATACATTTTTGATAGGGATTATTTTTTATAGGGAGTTTTTTTAAACCTTTTACTGCCTCGTTGGTCTCTGTTATAAATGAGGTTCTGGGATTAATTTTCGGGTAGAACAAAGTGTAATTGGGTAGTTCCATCTACAATTTCTCAGTGGAGATAAAACCGCCCATTGCGTAAGATTTCTACTTTTATATCTGTATCTTTTATGGTGTACTTAATAAAGAGTATTCTATTCTAGCAACCTGGAGTCTGAACTTGTGCCTGATTATTGGCAATGGACTCAACCTCTTTTACATGGGCCTTAAACATAAAGCGCTTCAAACACGGCAGCTATATTGGATTGGATTTATTTTCGTTGGATCCCACTTATATTAATGTACATAGACGCCAGCACATCACAAATGACTAGAAGAAATCGAACATTTGAAACAAGCATTAAAAGTTATCACTTTGCTAACACTCCCCAAAAAACTAAAATTACTTTTCGTTTCATGTCATTGACTTAGAATCATTTTATTTATACATAAATCAAGTATTCTATCTTCTAAATACTCCAGCCACTATAGAGGAGACATCCTAACATTATCTATTGTGAATTTTATAACAGGATTACAGATACGAGGGTCAAATGTGGGTCTTAATATGACAGGCCATTACCTACTTTTTGATGGATGCTCTGCACTATAGGTACATGTGGAATATTTTATCTCTGAATAGTCGAGAACTTTGTAATGTTGTGAACGATTAAAGGGTCTCTGTGATTCTCGCGCGATTATGTCGCTCGATGGATGACAGGATTAGTACTGCTTAAGTGATTAGGACCCTTTAAAGGATATCCGGGTGCTGCTTAGCTTTGAACGCGCTTCGATATCACGGGTGGATTAGCAAATCTTTCTAAAGCCATGTTTGTGCATAACTTTTTCAAATCTCAGTTAGTTATTATTTGTTTAGTTGCATACTAATCCAAACGAAGCAGCAAGGTAATTGCGTACACACACTATCAGTAGCAATGGGTTTCAATTTGACAGTTCAAAAACATTCACTGCTTAATTTACGTTGTAAAGCAAACACATTTTTCGAGCATAAGAAGCAATAGATTATCATTACCCTTCAAAATGATTTATGGAATCCAGCCGTGGAAATTGCAGATTGTTGAGATAAGAGTCGCCCTTTTCTCAAAATATTCAAACAATTACAAAACAATAAATTATTCGCCAATCGCAACAACAGAAAAGTTTAAAACTCGAACATCAGTAGTCCGCTTGAAGCGCCTTGAAGCCACGAGTAAAAGGCTACAGATAACAAAATTACAAAATACAAAAGAGGTTTTAAATTTTACATTCTGAAGTGAGCAAACTTTTTGTTTGTTCAACATAGTTCGTTACTGTTCATTCAACAGGACACGTGCTCGTTTTACTGAGTTTGTGGCTTTTGTTTACTTATTAAATAAACTATTGGATTAAAAGTAAAATGCTACGTTTTAAATTGTTTGCTGTAATTAAGCGGTTGAAAAAGTGATCGATATTTTGAACTAGAATTTATTTTCAAGCTCTTCAACGAATCTATACAAATATAATAAAGCTGAAGAGTTTGTATTTTTTTTGTTTTGTTTTGTTTTTTTTTGTTTGTAGGATTTGAAAAATCCGTTTTGCATTTTGATAGCCCGATTCTTGGGAAAGGTTAAAGGCTATTTACCATCAAGCTACAGAGACGAGCGAGGCGGGTGAATGAAACCTCCGGGCGCAGACAGTTCCAAATATGTTCAATATTTGCTTAGCAAGACGTGAAGTTACAAATCATTAAACATTCACCTAACGCCAAGCTAGAACATTGAAGCTTTAGGCTAGAAACTTTACGTAATCATGATATGGAATAGAATCTTAGACAGTTAGATGAATTGTAAATCAACTAAAATCTTGACTCCAACTGAGATGAAGATCATTACATAACATAACATCACGGATGTAACACCCGAGGGGACAGGGCAGAGGTGTACCTATGTATAATACGGATTCATTTTGCCAGTTATGTTTAAGTCTGACGTAATAGGACGCCCTCAGGCTAGGTGGAGCGATGATCTTCGCAAGGCGGCTGGTAGCAGCTAGATGAGAGTTGCCGACAATCGAGCTAAATAGCGTGCAAATGGCGAGACCTTTCATCCAGCAGTGAACTACTGTAGGCTGATGATGATGATGATGGAAAGGGGGCTAGCCTAATTGCCATCAGCCGAGCACAAATCCTAATTCCGGGCTGCTACTGACAAGAACAATGTTTGTTCGTGTGCCCTGGTTCATGAATAGTGATGTTAGTAGATAACTGATTGTTACTGCTTTCAGACTCAGATCTGGACACATTCCATGCAAAAAATTTGCTTTCATGATGAAGAAAATCGCTTAATAAGACCTGCAACATTTATTGATGGAATGACCCAATATGAGTCCAGTAGAAATAATTTAGTAAGGTCCATGAATTTGAACAGAACTGATGTAGGATGATGTTCCATACAATTCTATCCCAACCAAATGGCGACGATGCGAAGGGTTTGTTCAAATTCATGGCCCACGTCCTTTGAAAGTACTCGTATAATTGTTTAGGATACGATGGGACTGGCATACGCTGTGCGTAAAAGCCCCTATAAATAAATAAAGAACTAAAAAAAAAGAACAATAATACCTCTCGTATTACGTTTTTAGTCCTACCTATTTATTAATTTTAGTTTGTCAGTCTTTCATACACATTATACAGAATTACCATTAAAAACTATGTCACCATAGTATGTCACGGTAACCTATGCCACACAGAACTCTTTGATGACTTTCCACCTGTGAGAAACCAATGATATAATAAGTGAGATACTCTGGGTCTTATTTTCTCGAGTTCAGATTAGAGGGAGAGTACAATATCATTGTGAGAAACGATAAATGAATTTGAATTCCGGCTTAGGACAGCTGTCAAAATCATAAGAAACAACCAAACAAGGCTGAGAATCAGCACTTTTTGAACGTTTTTTTTACATAAGATACTCCCCTAAAACGCTCGCCCTTCACCTCTTTCTAGTGCTTTAGCTGGGAAGAAGTGGCCCAACCCTGTGGTTGGGCGCAACAAACTCCTCAGCAAAAAGACCAATGGAAAACTCAACAGCGTCACTCTCATAACGCACCAGATTATTCCTGCCTCTACTAACACGACGGACTGACTGACTCACAAAGGCAAGCGAGGGATTGTAACAGTTAGTGCTTGGCTAGACTGGCAGCGCGGGGCGGGGAACGGAGCGGGTGCGGGAACGCGCTCGATCTGCCTCTCCACAGTCGAGCGTGGCTTCGTTCTGAGTGTATGGAGGAAGAAGACTTATTTTTACTAGAAAAAAGCTCCTAGTTTGAGAACCACGGTCCACGCGCGGGTCGCCCGCGCACTCACTGCGGCCACTTGTACGAACGAGCTATGGCGTGAGTTGCCCGCGGGCTCCCCGCACCAAGCAGCCCGCGCCGCTCACCGCGGCCACTATGGACGCTCAAATGAAGTTCTTATTTATTTATTTATATAACAATTGCATGCTGCACTCACGGTAAACACCAAAGCGCACAGCAAGCCAACAACATAACATTTAACTAAAAAACTTCATACAAACATTAAACATAGGTGCGTTTGAGTACGCCGCGCCGCGCCCGCCCCGCGCCCGAGTTTGCAGTCTGGCCAAGCACTTAATGCATCACAGATATTGTCGGATTTGCCGGGAACGTTATATCCGGCCCGCATTCCATACACTTCGCGTATGACAGATTACAGACCAACATTCCAACTGTATTTGGAACAAAAAGATGGAGATAAAACTGAGTTCTACAGGGTTTTAGTTAACGAATGAGATTAGTTTTTATGTTGAATTTTACATACCTAGCAGAATAACAGGAAGCGCTCCGTTAAATAGGCTAAGAGAATTAAATAGTAGGACTAGCTTCTGCCCGCGAGTCCGTCCGCGTGAAATGTCTTGTTCCCTGACCCACCTCGTAGCAACGCATCGGCTGCCCGCGGTAGGTATTACTTCGTTTTCGGCGATTTTTCTGACTTTTTTAGCGTGATTACCCGTAACGACTGTCAAATATCCATGAATGACAGCCGGGAGCCGGGACCAACGGCTTAACGTGCTTTCCGAGGCACGGAGGGATCTCGGTATGTAAAGGTGATCACCCATCCACACACCAACCGCGGCAAGCGTAGCTTAACCTGATCGATCGACATGTGTGGCTGTTATTATTTAGCCACGGGTCCTCTCCTAGCTTTTGTATAGATTATGGCTGTATGGAAACCTTAGTGTGCATGACTGATCCTGATCTTTTTATTTCTGGTTGTTTTAAGTGTAACTCTGTTAGTTTTAAATGCTCCTTTAACTTTTTGGATATTCCGTGTTTCCCAAATGAAAAAAAATCTTTAATATCTTTCTTTCTTTTTATGTATTTAGGTATGTTTTCATTATACATGTATATGTAACGTGTAAACGGTATTCACCAATGGCTACCTGTAGGGTTATTCTGTAAATATCTCACTATGAAAATTTAGTTGAAGTGAGCTTAAAGTGAGCTGTCATTCAACCTCATGCTAAGGATTGACACAACTGACAGCTCACTTTAGGCTCACTTCACCTAACTTATCACGGTGAGTTTTAGATAATAGATTGGAAAGAAAGAAAAAAATAAAGAAAAATTGTTTATCTTGCACAAACAAAACGCACATTACAAATTAAAAAAAGACATAAAAATATACACACAAAACGTAGTCAAAGCTGTAGCTTCCTTTTCCCTTAATCAATCCAAAAGTAAGTTATGTCAAACAACTTTGGCGCGCAGAAGTATTTACTGTTTGGCCCCAATTAATAATCAATAAATTACGTAGTGGTTGGAAAGACTCGGCAAAAGTGCTGTTTAAGAGTTGACTACTAATTGTTTAATTTAAGGGAATTTATAAATTTCTTCAATATAACAATCGTTCAAAAACAACATTAAGGGAGACTTTGTTAAAACGAGCTGACATAGTGGATGTAAATATTCAGAAAGAACATTCCGCCCGAACTTGTAAGCTATCGGAGTGCGCTGAAAGAGGTCTTGAGTTCGAAACCTACTTGTAGTTAATACTTAACAATAATAATAGGAACCAAAAAAGTATTACACTCTTTTTGGGCTACGCCGCAGTCGGGTAAAAACTCAGAAAACGCTTTTGTTGACTTGAATCAGACTATTTATTTACCTTGATTACCATCCATCATAGGAACATTTTTTTATGTTCTATAGACTTAATGTTAATAAAATAGCGTCGCGCAATGATTGTTTACATAACGGTCCCGCATGACGGGAACCTCGTGAAAGCCGAGAAAGATAAACAAATCAAGTACCTATCTTGACTTGGCTCGCGAGGTTGTCGACATGTGGGATGTAGACTCAGCGATCAAAGTGCTTATAGTCGTAAACGCCAATAGTTTAATAGCCAAAAGCCTCGACCAACACATAACTAAGGAGGCTCTCGCTCATTGTTAGGAGGTACCTCTCTCTGGAGCCCTGACCGCCGGTAGTTGCACCCAGTTACCGATACCGGTGGGCTACTATTTTTTATATTTTTATACTATTATTCAAAAATATAATTTATATGTAGGTATATAACGAAATAAAAGAAATATTAAAACTAAAAAATAATAACACTTTTTACTCACAATTACAATAACAATTAATGTGTATTTCTCCAAATAGGACTCCTTTGATTATTTCAAAAACATTGTTGGTCCTTCTGTACTTTATGTACTCTGTGGCAACTATAGGTAAGTACTCAGCCTCCAGCGTCACGAGATTCAATACAGGGGCGTGTTTTGTTTTAATTCGACCTGTTACTATGTTATTGTATGAATTGATCGTGCCGCAACAACGGAGAATTGTAATTAATTGGATATAACGGGCGTTTTCGTTGAAGGAGTTACTCTGTAGAATAATAATAATATAATGGTGTTGCGGTCTTTGTTTTATGTTTTAGTTCTGACCCACATTACTATAATCCAATGAAAAAGGCGACCAAATGCGAGTCGGATCAGTCATGCACACTAAGGTTTCCATACAGCCATAATCTATACAAAAGCTAGGAGAGGACCCGTGGCTAAATAATAACAGCCACACATGTCGATCGATCAGGTTAAGCTACGCTTGCCGCGGTTGGTGTGTGGATGGGTGATCACCTTTACATACCGAGATCCCTCCGTGCCTCGGAAAGCACGTTAAGCCGTTGGTCCCGGCTCCCGGCTGTCATTCATGGATATTTGACAGTCGTTACGGGTAATCACGCTAAAAAAGTCAGAAAAATCGCCGAAAACGAAGTAATACCTACCGCGGGCAGCCGATGCGTTGCTACGAGGTGGGTCAGGGAACAAGACATTTCACGCGGACGGACTCGCGGGCAGAAGCTAGTCCTACTATTTAATTCTCTTAGCCTATTTAACGGAGCGCTTCCTGTTATTCTGCTAGGTATGTAAAATTCAACATAAAAACTAATCTCATTCGTTAACTAAAACCCTGTAGAACTCAGTTTTATCTCCATCTTTTTGTTCCAAATACAGTTGGAATGTTGGTCTGTAATCTGTCATACGCGAAGTGTATGGAATGCGGGCCGGATATAACGTTCCCGGCAAATCCGACAATATCTGTGATGCATTAAGTGCTTGGCCAGACTGCAAACTCGGGCGCGGGGCGGGCGCGGCGCGGCGTACTCAAACGCACCTATGTTTAATGTTTGTATGAAGTTTTTTAGTTAAATGTTATGTTGTTGGCTTGCTGTGCGCTTTGGTGTTTACCGTGAGTGCAGCATGCAATTGTTATATAAATAAATAAATAAGAACTTCATTTGAGCGTCCATAGTGGCCGCGGTGAGCGGCGCGGGCTGCTTGGTGCGGGGAGCCCGCGGGCAACTCACGCCATAGCTCGTTCGTACAAGTGGCCGCAGTGAGTGCGCGGGCGACCCGCGCGTGGACCGTGGTTCTCAAACTAGGAGCTTTTTTCTAGTAAAAATAAGTCTTCTTCCTCCATACACTCAGAACGAAGCCACGCTCGACTGTGGAGAGGCAGATCGAGCGCGTTCCCGCACCCGCTCCGTTCCCCGCCCCGCGCTGCCAGTCTAGCCAAGCACTAACTGTTACAATCCCTCGCTTGCCTTTGTGAGTCAGTCAGTCCGTCGTGTTAGTAGAGGCAGGAATAATCTGGTGCGTTATGAGAGCGACGCTGTTGAGTTTTCCATTGGTCTTTTTGCTGAGGAGTTTGTTGCGCCCAACCACAGGGTTGGGCCACTTCTTCTCACTTCTCCGTTGGAACCCAAACTATAAACTATTTATGGTTTTTTTATTAATGGAATATGTTGAAGATCACGATAGATATCCAAAGTGGTGAATAACCTACTCGAGCAAATAATACGATCGACACATTTGAAAAACGCCTACGGCAGTACCTCAGCGATGCGCAACGAAAGCTAGACATGATCAATTTTAATATTTCATTGTTATAAAGGAGAAAATTCATTTTGGGCTAAATTATAACCAAAGAAATAAAACGCCATATTCTGAAAGAATACGTTTTCCTCAATGATTTGAATGACAATGGTTTTCCTCTTCATTTTTTTCTACGGGACCAAACCTGTAGGGACATTCTCCAATAAGTTACACGATTTCGAATAATATTTTTTTTCTTACTTTCACATTTAGCCTAAAAATTTATCTAGACGGTGAATTTATTTTGTTCTTTATGATATATAGTTATCTATTATTTATTGCCGAAAGTCCTTTGTTTCTTGTGCAACCATACCATTTTATTTATTTCCTTAAACACTACTAGGTATATTATCATCTATAGTTATTTTTAAACAAACATCTAATACATTTAAGTACTATTTAATACACATACCAACTTATCTACCAACTATAAAACTGATTGACATCCGTAAAATGTCCTTGTAATATAAAGGTCCATTTGAAAACCAGCGTCAAGCACTAGTTGTCTGTCATTTATGCTGAACTGGGCCTATCTGGCGCAGCCGTGAGGCACCGTGAAATGGGGTTACATTGATCTATTTTAAAATTCGAGGTTAAATATTTACTTTACTAAGAAGGCTGAAAAATTAACAAAAATAAATATGACATCGGTTTTATGGGTTGTATATTTTTATATTAAAGTAATATTTTTGGACACTCAATTTTGAGAAAAACAAAATCATCGTGATCAAGTTCATACTGACATCGGGGCTACATTGATCGCGCTAGTTTTTGGTACATACTTTGATAGTAACACCCAAAAAAAAACAAAAAAATATCGGTCCACAAATTTTTATGCTGATGATGGGGTTTCTTTGATATATGCAAATAACTGATATTTTTGTTCAATGCTATATATTTAAATCTAATAAAATTAAGTTTTTCATAAGTCAAAAGTTGTTATCAAAGTTAACCCCATTTCACCGCACACAAATATAATACTATTTCAAGTGTTTTGTTTTTTGTGAATATTGTGCGTCTTAACCTAGGTCAAATTTTCTTTCTTTCTTTCATATCGATTCAGGACTTTATTTCAGTTTTTTAAATAAATAATGCTAGAAAATGTAGTTAGGTCAATGACCGCAATTGTTATGCTAAAACGCGACAACTATAACCGTTTGCAATAAGTCACTTATTTACACTATTTCTTTACAGATCTTCCGGAGAAAAAGTCAAACCGCATCGTCTCCATCCTGGGCCTGTTTGAGCTGTCAGTGGGAGACTCTCCAAGAGCTGATGGAGTATCAGAGCTGGCTGCTGCAAGGTTGGCAGTAGATCATGTCAACAAACGAGGCCTGCTACCAGGATACAAGCTGCATTTGATCACTAATGATACAAAGGTATTTAATTCCACAAATTACTTTGGTTTCGAAATTATAAATGGGATCAAAAGACTAAAATGGAAGTTCAACTCAGTCTTCGGTCTGCAAGGACTAATTTGCAAACAGTCGTTATAATACCAATTACATACCTAAGTAACATGAACTTAGGCAAAATATTCAGGATAGTATTCTATTTCCTACTTATAATACATACACATACTTAATATAAACGCGAAAGTTTGTGAAGATGGATGGATGGATCTTTGTTACTCTTTCACGCAAAAACTACAGAACGGATTTTGAGGAAACTTTACAGTAATATAACTTATTCATCAGAATAACACATAGAATAGATTTTATACCGATATTCCTCCGGGATCGACACTTATGCTGGTGAAACCGCGGGGCGCTGCTAGTTAGTTAATAACGTACTCGTAACATAACATCACACCTCTGACATTTGGGGGTATGTACCTACAGTTCCTAAACCCACATTACGCCAGTTATGTTTAAGTCCGATGTAATAGGGGGCGAGCTTATTGCCACCGGGCACACATCCAGACTTCAGGCTTGAGATGAGTCCGATATCATGTCACATGTAAAATGCATCGATATTTTAAAATAATTTCATCAAGCAATGACAACGACAAAATCATCAATGCTTTTAAATCATTACTTAAATGAATCATATCTGTCAGCAAATATCACAAATGGAAACATATTGATCATTTCCATGATTAAACAAACTAATGAAAAATTTATTACGCAATCTAACTGACAAACTCGACCCATGCCTACATAAATAACTAATAATAATTTCACTAAGCCGATCCGCGATCAAACTCAAACTCAAAGCATTTATTTCAATTAAACCAATTACGGGCACTTTTGAATTGTCAAGAGGTCGGTCAGTTAGAAAGATGAAGCTAGTTGCCCAGGGCCGGATTTAGGGGGGGGCAACCGGGGCGAAAGCCCCGGGGCCTCCACAAGCAGGGGGCCTCCACAATAGAGACTTCGGAAAAAAAAATCTTTCAAATTTCAACTAGTAAACCTAGTAAACATCTTTTCCTTTGATATTTTTTTTTCGCTTTTACCTTTACCTACAGCCTAAAGTACTTTATACATACATGATTATTTGATTATATCAATCTTAAATATTAACAGAAACAGAAATCATTGATCTATATTTGTTCACTGCGTGTCTCGACCATTAAAAAAAATATATACATATATATACATATATATATATATATATACATATAAATTAATTGCAGTATGTGAACAATTGGTGTTCTTCAATTCTTAAATGAAAACAAATCAATTATTATTGACTAATTGGTAATTTTTTTTTTTCATATTTTTTTATGCAGCAAGGTATGCAGTTTGATAGGCAAATAATTATTATTGTGACACAATTAAATGCCATCAATTATTCACGAACTTTACTGCATATGCAAGAAATTGCAAAAAATCATAGTCGATCAATAATAATTTATTTGTATAATTATTGAAGAATATCGATTTCGATTGTCATACAAAACCCACCTCATCGTGACAAGGAGTCGAACGCTAACATTAACAATCGAGTCATGAGTCATGATCGAGGAAAGAATGTGTCCATTGAAGTTTCCGTGCGTAATTTCGTCTTCATGTAGTTGTCTATTCTTTTATTAATATATTTTTCCAAAAGCATAATTTCTTCAACCAGCGAGCGAGTGTGAGTTTTTTGTGCCCTCTGCCTGTCCATGTGAATCTACGATAGAATAAAAATTGCCAGTTTGGATGGGGAATTTATAGTATATAAGTATATTCTGCGGATTTTACAAGCCTATTCAGCCTATTTTTCGTATTTGCGTGTCGATACGAGATACGACGGCACCGACGGTACCTGTTTCCCCCGTTTTTTGTCTGTACGAGTGTACGACCTGTCGCAGCGTTGACGAGTGTCCGCTGAGTGGCGTGCTTGTAGCAGGGAATCCCAGAATTTGATACATTTTCGTGCGTCTGAGAAGCTACGAACTTGCGAACATTGTGCAACAAATGTAAATCATTTCGAATTTTTACGGATAGACCACAGACGTTAAGACGTAAGTATTTTCATCGTTAACTTGTAATCTACAATATAAACCGAATGTCATATTTGATTGTGCAATTACGAAAACGTGTTTTTTTTTTCTTAACATATAATAGAATATATGGAATATATGCAGAGAACAAAAGAACATAAAAAACGGTTACGGAGAGGTTATGATTTATTGTTAATCATGCGTTTGTTTGGTTCTGCGTAAGTTAATTATTTAATCAATGAGGCGACTGAAATATCATAACATGTAACATGCTAATATTTAATAGGTAAATTGACGTTTCCTAATTTAATTTTGAAATAATTTTTTCTCAATTCTTCTGTTTTTGTCTCTTATTTTTTGAGTGCATACACATAACTGGACAGGTTTCAGTACATTGCTTGCAGCTTCTCTATTCTTTTCTTTTTTCATGTGCACTGCTCGTAACTCTTTTTGGTGTTTCTGCGAATATATTATTTTTCTCGACTATCAGCTCCACGACTATGTTCGTATTGGTGAAGGGCTTTTTCAGGTGCATGTTTTCTTAATTAATTTTACAGCGGAATCATGAGTGATCGTCACAAAACTCCTCGAGTTTTTGCTAGTGGCTCTCAGAAGAGGAAATTGCAAGCAGAACGTATGAAGAAATCCGAAGAAACTTTAGCTAAAACACCCAAATTGACCAGTTTTTTTACGTCGTCAAATAAAGAAGAAATCTCTGAAGATCCTAACAAAACAGCAGGAGATTCAACAGTAGATGGAGATGTCGTCGATAGTATTCAAGATCATCTTGAGGCTGAGGTTTCATCAGGCAACACCACACAATTTTCTATAAGCGAATATCAGACCCAAGAGGAAGCAAAATTTTGCGGTCTCGAAAATGACATCGGTCTTTGGCCTGCTAAAATAAGAAAGGAAATGATCGAATATTGGGCAAAAAAAAGTTCCACAGAACTTCAAAATTGCGATCAAGTATCTCTGCAAAATTCTGTTCATCAAGATCAGCCGCGAGATAATTCCAACTTTGTTCGGAAATGTACGAAGAACATGTTTACACGCCGCAATAAAAATCAAGAGACCGTCAATCGATTCTGGCTTTGCTTTTCTCCAACTACGGGGAAAATATATTGTTATGCGTGTAAATTGATGTCCCCTCAAAACAACAAACTCAGTGGAGAAGGCTTCTGTGACTGGAAGCATGCATCCGATCGTCTCTATGAACATGAGATTTCGAAAACTCATTTGGAATCAGTAATGAGTTTAGTGCAACGGGGAAAAGTCACAGGACGCATCGATCAAGAGCTAGCGATGCAAGAAGCTAATCAAATCGAGTATTGGCGAAAAATCCTGAGAATTATCGTTAGTACCATCAAATTCATTGCTGAACGTGGATTAGCCTTTCGAGGTGACAATGAAATTGTTGGCTCACCAAGAAATGGAAATTTTCTGGGAATTTTGGAATTGCTAGCCGAGTATGAACCAATCCTGGCAACCCATTTGAAAGAGCATGCAAACAAAGGGAGTGGTCATGTCAGTTACCTTTCGTCTACGATTTGCGAAGAACTGATCGGTTCTATGGGTGATAAGGTACTAACTGAAATAGTATCCACGATTAAAAAATCGAAATATTATTCCGTATCAGTGGACTCTACTCCCGACGAAGCTCACATCGATCAACTAACTATAGTTGTTCGATATATGGAAGGATCGTGAGGAATGAAGCAACGCACCTTCTACAGAAGATGAGTGGTCTCGAAACCGCTTTGTTTGCAACATTTTGGAACGATATCTTGGAACGATTCAACGCTACAAACAAGATGTTGCAAGACCCGAAAATGATTCTTGAATCGGCAATGCGTGCAATAGAATCATTGAAATCATTCGTGGAATCCAAACGAAATGATTTCGATAAATACGAGGAAGCAGCCAAAAAAATATCCCTTACTGATGAATATGTACAATCACGCACCCGCACTAGAACGAGAAACGTGAGGTTGAATCCACTCGATTACGGGAAAGCACAAAACGCAAATCTGTCACCCAAGGAGAAATGCAAAGTATCCGCCTTCATCCCAGTGGTTGACCAGCTATCTGTTTCTCTTACTGAAAGATTGCATGCCTATGAAGCTGTACGTTCGAGATTTGGATTTCTGAATCACATCGAGAAGATGGATGCTGAAAATTTGCACGCTGCAGCAGAGGCATTGGTGAAAGTGTATACGGATGATTTAGAGCCTAGTCTTGGTAATGAGTTGGTTCAATTTGTGACTTTGATTGATTCATACAAAAAGGACTATGGAAAAGATCAATCGCCGGAACTATTTTACTACCAAATTCTCGAAGATCAAAATTTCAGAGCTACATTCCCAAACCTCGAAATTGCATTGAGAATGTATTTGGTTTTGATGGTATCAAATTGCACTGGAGAGCGCTCATTTTCAAAAATGAAAATTATAAAAAATAGGCTTCGAACCACGATGGGACAAAACCGTCTATCAAAGCTTTCTCTCCTGAGCATTGAAAGCGATTTACTCCGAGAACTGGATTTCAGCGAAATCATCAACGATTTTTCGGCAAAAAAAGCTCGAAAGGTTCCGTTCGTTAACACTAAAATTTAATTTCAAATAATTCTTGTTTCCGATTATATTTATATGTGTTTGTTAAATACTAAGACGAATCTACTTGGTTTCACAATAAATTATTTATTGAAAAACTCGACTGAAAAAAATTGTTCATTTTATTTGGAAAATAATTTGGGGCAAGGGGGCCTCCACTCCTTTGTTGCCCCGAGGCCTCTGGACCCCTAAATCCGGCCCTGTAGTTGCCCATTCCAAAGCGTAGGTACAAAAAGAGAAGAACGGGCAAGAAACTGCACGGACACTCTTCGGATCATTTCAGTATCTATTCACAATTGAAGTGACGACGTGTTCAAATAAAAATCATTGATGATTTTGTCATTGTTCCCGTCATCGATATTTTTTTGTCATTGATACAGAAAAATCAGAACTCAGCCCATATCTACTTCGGGCTGCTACTGAATTATTCCTCATGGAAAAACCCAATAACACTGCACAACCGGGGAATCGACGAATCGAATTGCAATCAATATATTGGTTAATCTGTATTCGCAATTTATTTGCCAAAAATGTAAACAAATATGAGTTTATGGAAAACTAACTTTAAATCCTACACATTAAAGTTCAGTTTACGCTACAACTTCAAACATTTTTATAAATTTTTCAATAGTGCTAGTCACTCTGAAATCAACTTAATTAAATAAAGTTGATATTTGTTTGACTTCAAATAAAATTAATTTGAAACATAAGTTTGAATAGACATTAGTATATGTATTTTATTACGAAGAAGGGCCTTTCTTTATGCAGGAAAATCCGCCAAAACTAGCAAGTGATGCACTTATCATCAAGAGACATCCTCTGCTCATTGCCATAATTACTCGAATTACACAAATTATGTTGGCTGCTTTTCTTCTACTCTCCTTGTAATCTACCTTCTACTTAACTTTACGCAGATTAAAGAAATCATTAATTATGGCGCACCCCTAAAAGTCACGACTAAAGCAAATCATACTTCACTGTTTTTAATTCCAAATAAACCAAAAATACAAAATGTTTTAGTTACCTACTTGTTTAATATACTATGGAGTTTCTGCATCTTGTATTGGCATGTATTCATTCGAACCCCAACTAATTCACATTTTGCTTTCCTAAAAATATGAATGGACACGCAATATTAAATGTGCCTCTTTTTGTGAGCCTCAAATAATTCCCATTTCAATGCCCTATAAAACAAAATAGACAATTCATTTATTCTCGCTGGCTGGTGCCGCGGAAACCGTTGCTTCGCTCGCTCGGCTCGCGCTGTTGGTCACAGTTCTAGCCTAACCTAACCCATTTGGTCCGGGTACCCTAGCTTAGTTACTGCGACCAACTTTGAGAAAAGGCCAAAAAGTTAAAAAACGGGCTCATTCATTTCAAAAAAGTGTACATACAAGAAGACCAAAAAGTTTTGAATTTATGAAAAAAAGCGTACATCATTAGAAGGTCAATAAACTTTTAGAGGATAAATTAAATATTTCCCTTCTTATTTTTTTCTAGTGTGACCCAGGAGTAGGCGTGGACCGTTTCTTCCACGCGCTCTACACGGAGAGAGACTCACGCATGGTGATGTTACTGGGCACGGCCTGCTCCGAAGTCACCGAGAGCATCGCCAAGATTGTGCCCTACTGGAATATTGTGCAGGTAATTATGTTTGGGAAATATTATTTGTATGGGAGAATAAATACTAGAAATGACCATATTATTTGAAGAAGCACAGCTGTTCAATGGATTGCCGGACGATATAATAGAATGCGATAAAAAAAAAAATCTTAAGAAACATGTCTAATAACTTCTAATACTCTGAAGGAAATTGTATTGTACTGTATTATCGTACTTACTATTTTATCTCTCATTATTAGCGGACTGTAAGTTCTTATGAGAAATAAATTTCTTTAAACCGAAATGGTTCGTGTAAATAAAGTACCTGCCAAACTGGCTCTGAACTTTGTTTACCGTGGTTCGTGAAGTCACTTTAATTTAGTAACGAAACTTCTACAACATCTGCTCAATGAACCTAAGTACAGACTCAACACAGTCTATCCACGGCCGCATGCGTCCGACAATTTCCAATTTCTCTCTGGATCTGGATAAATCCAGTTTCCTTTCAAAGCGTGGAGCGGACAGACCAATTTTCACTGCTCATACACGCGCCGACAGGCGTTTTGCAGTTTCCCGCTTTTTCGAGAAAAACGGATTTACGTTCCTCGAATTCAAGATCGAACACGTTCGTATTTTGTGGCAAAAACATTGAATTTTACGTTGAGTTTTTGCAGAGGTTATATGTATCACCATCTAGGTATCTATGTATTTTAACCACGACGCAAGTGAAGCCGTGGTCAAAAGCTAGTAAACAATATTCTATTCTATTCTAAAAACCAATTTCTTAGCCACAATACCAACAGTTCCGCCAACGAACAAACAAAACACAGCTGTATGTAGGTTAGAAAAACTTTATTTCGTTTCAGAGGTAATTCTTACTAGACTGTCCAATCTTACAGAGGAATGAAACCCTGTGAGTCATTCAACTAATCCTTGAGAGATCCTCAGACGCTCTTCTAAAGAATACCCTAAAAAGGGACACTCTTCTTGTATTTTCTTGTGGTCAGTTTATGTTGCGGCAAATTGGCAATATTAGCCCCACTGCCAGCTTATAGCATCCTCATTCAGGACGGCAATATTCCGAATGTAATTTGCCAAATCCAGAAAAGTTTGTTCTTATAAAGGAAAATAGTTTCCTAAAGGGTTGGGTAACTTTTTAATTAGTTTTGTGAAGAAAAAACAACAAAGAAGGCCTCTCGGGATGAGTCAAATATACTCGCAACAACGCTACAAATTTTTCTTTTGGCGTGCGGGCAAATTCGGAACTAACGTCGCCATCTTGTTTTTGGAGTTGACAGGTAAAAATCCTCATGTAAGGAAAAAGCGTTATCTCTATCGCTCCATGCGACTTTGTCTCTCACTCTGTGTCTCTTTCTATATCTTTGTTTTCTGTTTTTAATAGTTTCAAGGTGTATTTATTTTGCTGTAATACCAATAAACCCATTTTCCTTCTTTGTTTTCTTTATATACGAGTGTGTGTGTGCGTGAAAATAATGCGTAAGGAAGTTCGTTCCTGACAAGGGTCCCCGGACCGCATATGGTTTTTTTTTCAATACAATTTCTGTGACAATTTCATAAATGTTTACAAACACTGTCAATGTTACTTTAGACCACTTTTCATCACGTTTGTATTTCCGAAGTACCTCAACCAACTAACTTTCAGCCTTACTACAACGCAATAAAGTTCAATTAGAACATTTCTAATTTCTTTTTTTTACTATCAGGTGAGTTAAGTTCAACGCTAGTTGATGCTAGATAGCGTTTGAGTTTGCGGTCAAAGTTCTTTGGAAGATTACTTAGAAAGCGTATTATTCGATTGTTTGAATTCAAATTTTCATATACCTATTATAAAGTTCATATAACCCTATTGATTGATATTTCACAAAATAGTCATTCAATAGGGTTATATGAACTTAGAAAGATTATCTATACTGTACACATACTCTATACTAATAAATAAAATTGGAGTGTCTGTTTGTAATATTAAAATAACCGCTTTGTACTAAATGCATATAGATATATACACGGTACATATACCAAAATTATTATTTTTTCTGTCTGTCTGTTTGTTCCGGCTAATCTCTGAAGCGGCTGTACCGATTTTGACGAGACTTTCATTGACAGATAGCTGATGGAATAAGGAGTAACTTAGGCAACTTTATTTTATAAAAAAAACATTTTTGATAAATTCCACGCCAACGAAGTCGCGGATAACAGCTAGTAATTCTATAAATATATTCTTGTTAAGGTTGCGCATCTTATATTGTTCAATAGAGGTACAACCTAACACTGACCTGAAATTTCCACAAAACGTAAGAATATTTTAATTTCGGGCTAACCTGTGCCTAGAATTATCGACCAATCTTTCTTTTCATAACACAAAT
This sequence comes from Gortyna flavago, assembly GCA_963669345.1. Classification (NCBI taxonomy): domain Eukaryota; kingdom Metazoa; phylum Arthropoda; class Insecta; order Lepidoptera; family Noctuidae; genus Gortyna; species Gortyna flavago. The sequence goes on from OY770129.1 coordinate 18,691,530, forward strand.
CGACTCGTTAGGTACAACCCTTGTCTTCAAGTGGTTTTGCGTATAATAATTTAATATACAACGTAATATTTCTCACTGTGTGAGATGAGAGATATTAATGGTTTGAACAATGAATTTTCAGAATACCTATAGGTATATTCGCATCTAAAATTTTACTAATTTTCGTTGAAATCAAAGTTTTATCCAGTTATATATACATTAACATTTAAGACAACAAAATACCCACATCAATTTCCTACCAGTCAAATCCAGTCATCAAAATTAATAACTACCCTCAAATTAGTCACGAACTCACTGTAGCAACTTTAAACCAGTTTGAACCAGTTCTATCCGCTTCAATACGGTACTTACCTGCTACCGGCGTCGACGTCAACTCTAACAAACGAACCTAGCCTAGATAGACAACTCGATTTACTGTCTATAGGGAACATCTGAGACCTGTACTTGCTACAACCAATTTTCAACTTAAAAACTGTAAGAATAGAGTCCAATTTTCAAGTCTGTATTGTAGAAGAATTGGTGTGTAGTTCACAAAATCCAATATTTGAATTTTGGGAAGGTTTGTTTTGCTAGTAATCGTGTTACCAAGAGGGAAAAAGTGATTCCATTCAATCAAGCGTTACAATGGATGGGAAATTCGCACCGAATTGATGTTTTGTACTCGGTTTATTAACGTCGTCGGTTACACTTTACTTTTTACCTGTTTTTGGGACGATTTGATTGCCTTTATAAATATAAATTCTCGATCTAATTTAAATCAGAATGAAAACGCTAATTTATGCTTTTAGACTTACCATTTTTACAGAATCTGACAGTATCTGGTGTAGTCTTTCAGTATCTAGGGGGGCTTGTGGCTAAGTAATAACAGCCGTTCGGATCAATCGAAGGTCGGTTCGTGGATGGGTGACCAATATTACATATCGAGACCCCTCCCTGCCCCTAAAAGCACGTTAAGCCATTGGTCCGGGCTGTCGTCCGTAGATCTTTGACAGTCATTACTGGTGGTCAGAAGCACAAAAGTCTGAAAACCAAGGGGTATCGGCTTTTTTTGAAGTCAGTTTAAATAATTAAAGCTAAAAGATCTATTTAGCCGACAAAAAATATGAAACAAATGCATAAATAAATCGAGGTGAATTTTATTATACCAGGCCACTAAGAAAGTATTGCGAAAAAAAGTTCTTATATATGAGAGACTGGCCAGTTATAACCTATTTTGAAAATATGATTATTTTCTCAAAACTTTCTGAGTATCCCACGTATATGTATAGTAGAGCTCCTAATGATTGAGTTTGTCCTAGGAAGCTCTCCCACAGGATCTACCTCATAAGTATTTCTACCGTCAACCAGCTCAGTATGTATAAATATAAGCATAAATATGTAAGTTGTCACGCCCTTTATACCTGGAGGCTTTTATTTAGGTAGTTTTTTTTATTTTATTTTTTTATTACTTTTGATCTAGTATTTTTATTTTAGCTTGAGTACGTATAGATTTTTATGGTATTTGTTGGTATATTGGCGTGGCTAGCTAATATATGGCAAATAATTTTATTGAATGTTCTGTGTCCTGTAATGTTAATTAGATACTTTGCAGGTCTAGTTTTGTATACAGTCGAGTATTTTATAACTGAACAGACAGCTGTGCTGCTGGGGAGTTTGTTGCGCCACTTCTTCTCCCCAGCGAAAGCACTAGGAAGAGGTTAAGGGCGGGCGTTTTGGGGGACTGTCTTTTGTAATTTTGACGTTCGAAAAGTGCTGATTCTCAGCCTAGTTTGAATAAATGACTTTTGATTTTGATTTTGATTTTACTTGTGTCTCACTTTCAATCTGGCTAGCCTTTTCCCAACTATGTTAGGGTCGGCTTCCAGTCTAACCGGATGCAGCTGAATATTACTATTTTACATGGAGCGACTGCCTATCTAACCTCCACAAACGAGTTACTGGATAATACGATACCCCTTGGTAAGACTGGTTTTCAGACTTACGGGCTTCTGACTACCCGTAACGACTGTCAAAGATCCACGAATGACGGACGGGACAAACGGCTTAACGTGCTTTCCGAGGCACGGAAGGGTCTCGGTATATAAAGATGGTCACCCATCCACAGACCAACCGCGGCATTCGTAGCTTTAACTGATCGATCGACCTGTTATTATTTAGCCACGGGCCCCTCGTCAAAAAGCCACGTCATCATAAATAATAATAACAAAATAATTTAGAGTTACCTCGCAACATAAATTAATCAATCTCCTGTCATAACCAGTTGTGGTCAAGCGTGACCCTAATACTATGTATCAATCCAGCTTTAACAATACTGTGATATCAGGGCTGTCTAATGAAAAATTTTTTTTTTTCGAAAAAGAACAAAAAAAAAATTAACTCGTGTATCAGTAATACTAAAAAAACACTTTTTGAAACAAGCTTTTAATAGATACCCATATCATGGGGGTGCTTAAAAAATAACTAGTCTGCCATGTTTAGGAGTCCGCCATTTTAGATTTAGAATGACGTCACTTAGCTAACGATAGATTGTCATTTAAACTAAACGTGTATGCAAAATTTCAGATCAATCGGTTGTGGTTAACTGTTTTAAAATTCAGTTGCAATATTTGACCTAAACAAACTAACATACATACAAACTTTGCAAGGTAAATAAAAGCTTGTAAAATGCCAAAGCGCGGCTTTTTATTCCACAATAGTTGGAGTCTTTTTCGGCTATAGAAGGACAAGAGGCAACCTTAACCGTAGGATTATCAATCATTGTAATTAATTTCACACACGAGTTAATGTTAATTGTAGTTATCATAACCGAGTGATTATTAATGATAGCAACTTAATTAGTTAGTTGATTCAGTAGAGACATACCTATATAAAGTGCCACAATATGACCCCTGATAGGCGTGGGAGCCGTAGTAACAATTTTTATTTGGGAACCCTAATAGATAACACGAGGGAAAATTTGGGTTAAAACTTAATTTATTATAATTATATCGTGTACAACGACCACTTTTATGTAAAGATATATAATAAACACGCTTGCCCTTTTTGCTTACGTATGTAATCTTGTCAAATTAAAAAAAAAAACATTCAGCAATTAAAAAAATTACAATCTAAGCTCAAGTCAACTCTGAGACAAAAAGTAACGTGGTCCTCATAAAGGTGTCCTTTCAGATGTGAACCATAAATGAATTAAAGGTTTACTCCATCTATGTTTTAATAATAAACTTTATTTACAGGTATCTTTCGGCTCCACATCGCCAGCCCTGAGTGACAGGACAGAGTTCCCTCTGTTCTGCCGCACCGTCGCTCCTGACTCCTCACACAATCCTGCCAGAATTGCTTTCATCAGGTAAATCAACATTTTATAGTTGATGGTATTTTTCTCAAATGTCACATCAGATTCAGATGTTCAGGATCATATTTTTAAGCCCCTTTGCACAAGGGTATAGATGAAAAATCCCTGCACAAATATCAAAACCGTATCCCCATTAGACCAAAGACTACTTCCCATACAAATTTGCCCAGGCTCCTTTGGTTGGTAAGAACTAAGAATACGCTACGCGCTGCGTAGGCTACGCCTTTGCTACGACGTAGCAACATCTGCTACGTCTGCTACGCTTTCGTAGCACAAACTCAAACTCAAAGCATTTATTTCAATTAAACCATTTACAGGCACTTTTGAACTCTCTAGAATCAATTCAATCAGAAAATATGAAGCTAGTTGCCCATTCCAAAGCGTAGTAGGTATCTATGGAGAAGAACAGGCAAGAAACTCTATGTACACTCTTTTAAATTATATTTTTACAATAATATTAGTTACCTACCTCATTAATTTATATTTATGTGAGAACGATGTAAAACAAGACGTACACGTTAAAAGCGTCCAGAGTCCAGCAAATAGTAACAAAACAAACAATCCAAAAATAAAATAATTAAAAATAGGCCGAGGCAGCTAAGTGATGACCAGCCCCATCTGACGGCGCCCGTTCACGAACATGACGTATGGATCAGCATCATTCAGCTCAACCATTTTGAAGGGAGCTAAATGATCCAACACACACGCCACCGTCAGCGAGACATTTGTGTGAGCATGACATACAATCAGCCGCCAGGGCACATTCAAGTCAATGAAAGACATTATTATCATTACCCGGTAAATGGTAGCTCTATAGTACATAGAACTCACATCAATACAATACATAGGAAATTTATATTGAGTTTACACACATAGCTACGATCCCATAGACCTTACAAATAGTATTGTTCCTCACGGGAATCGAACCATACACGTATATTGCAGGAACCAATCGATCAGTCACTGTGCCAATAGATTGTTATTCTAGTTGCAAATGAGTTTGTTGGAAACTAAGCCGAAGCCTGTATTTCAGTGTGTATGTGTGTGTGTTTCAATGTGTTTGATGTGTATGTGTGTGTGTATTGTCAAATTCAATTTGAAGACTTGTAATTTACAAAACCTTATGTCATCAAAACATAGTGTTCGGATTGTACTATCTACCTGATAAATTAAAAAATGGGTGCGAACCTACCTAGCACAAGTTAACTGGAAGTGATGAAGCAGACCATAAAGGTTTGTTTTACAAGATTCGTTTTTAATTTCCGAGGATTAATTTCTGATGTGAAGCTAGACATTACTTCATTAAATTTCTAATACTGTAGGAAAGATACCAGCACGAAGCACTACTACAACACTAACACAACAACAATTACAAGCACACTATTACTTTTTTTTTTTTTAAGAATGAGAAATCATCAAATGACCCCTCCCGCTCTGGGTGGAGCGGAAGGGAGTGTCAGACTCTTACTGACTAAAACCCATCCGTGTTCCTTCCTTAGCCCTTTATATTCCGGAGTAGCGGTAACCCTTTCGGACAATCCCGCTGCCCATTAGGTAAGCCTGTGATGGTACTAACAACTACTTTTTAATAGGTTTTTGCGTCCCATTATATTTATTTATCAATTTTCACAATAGCACCCAGCACTGTTTGTCCCTGCATCACCCAAAGGTTCACTGGTGGAAAATGCCCGAGTCATTAATTCCATCTGGGAACATTAATAAATACTACTACTATCATTATAGGCCACAAATTTCTAATTATTTTCCTCTAAGCACGCCTGTAACCACATCGCCTCAACGTTAGTAAGTTTGTGCCGCTCCGTGTTTCACGGCTCCGAACTTTATATAATTGGTCTCATTAAGGCGACTACATGACCTAAAACGCGGTCACTATCGGACTGCATAGAAAAGGAAGAGAAGCGCGATGACACAACGCTGGTAATTTATTGCAAAATATGATTCAATCATCTATTGTTGATTTATCAAACACCAAACATAAAAAACCGTATACTTAAATTCGGGGAATTAAATTGTCTTTTATATGGTGAAAGTTTTATGAAAATACACCCGATAGTGTTTGCGTGATTATCGGTTTTATGTCCGCGGTAGACATTACTTTACAAATTATTTACACTATGTTAAAAAAATATAATTGCAAATATTCAGATATCAAATTACGAAGCAAATGGTTTAGTATAACATTTATTTTTTTCAAAGAAATCAGTCCGGTCGATTAGACGTGATGTTGAATTTAAAATCATTAGAAGTCGTATATCTGCGCCTTGATTGGCTTGTGGCTAAGAAATAACAGCCACACGGGTCGATCGATCAGGTTAAGTTACGCAGGCCGCGGTTGAGTGACCATGTTTACATACCAAAATCCCTCCGTGCCTCGGAAATCACGTTAAAGCTGTTGTCGTTACGGGTCGTCAGAAGCCCGAAAGTCTGACAACCAGTCTTACCAAGGGGTATCTTATTACCCAGTAACTGGGTGGTGGAGGTCAGATAGGCAGTCGCTCCATGTAAAATACTGGTATTCAGCTGCATCCAGTTAGACTGGAAGCTGACCCCAACATAGGTGGGAAAAGGCTAGGTAGATGATTATGAAATAGACGAAGGATATCCTATACGCTCTTAGAGATATAAAGGCATATAATAATAATATATAACATACTTCCAAAGTAAGAACTCGACTCGGCGGACTGACTTGTCAGCCTACTGGTCGCAAGCGCTACTGTGCTGAATGAAGTTCTGGATTCGATTCCCAGGTCGGGAAAAGTGTTATTGGGTTTTACCATCTGAAATTTCTTAGTCAGCCCGGAGTCTGGATTTGTGCCCGGTTGATGGCAATAGCCTCGCCATGGGACTTAAACATTACTGGTGAAATATACCCGTGTACTATAGATACACCTCTGCCTAACCCTTTGGGGCGAGATGTTTTATTATGCGTGTGTTCAAAGTAAGAAGGAATAGTTCTGGAAGAAATTAACTTTATAGAAGTCGTTTGGGATGAATTTAACTTGGTTGACAAAACACCAGAGAGATTAAGTTTACGACGAAAACCTTTCTTCATTCGCAAAGTTACAAGACTATCTCGGAAATTAGACGCCTACAATTTCAGATTTGGCACACATACATACATAATCTGACGCCTTCTTCCCTTGGGGCAGAAACTACAGAACGCCACCTACTACGATCCTTACATACTCATTTTGCTTCGTTTATGTTCATACTTCACCACTCTAGTTCACTAATCAAAATTTAAATCATTTTAAAGGACATACTCGTAGCTAATCCATTGCTGCATATACATTGCTACAGTAATTTGTAAATAACGCGTAAGTACTACTGATAGAGTGATACTCAATCACCCCGCCGGCTTGACACATTGTCAAGGAAAGTTTAGTCAACCTGCCTCTGATCTCTCTCCATCCAATTAGAATCAGTGTATTTATTTATTTATAGTTAATTTAAACTGTACAACACCAATTACATTCATTAACATAGAGACAAAAAATACGTGTAGTTTCTATCGGTACCTATAGCCATACACTTTCAAACAACGAACCATTAAAATAAAGACAAAACTGCGATACAAACTTAAAAAAGAATCCTGCATCACAACTGCGACATCTAATAATTGGCCTAAAAATTCAAAATAAACATAAATATAAAATCAAACTCACATAAAGTTAAAAACCTAATTTGTCTCGAAAACTTCAGACTGAGGCCCGGACTCCACTGAAGCGGAGCTGGACAGAGCGGAGCGGAGAAGTGCAGGAATCGACCAATCACAATGATTGAAATCCTCATCGCGTCACTCGTCTCGTCTGAGATTGGTCGGTTTCTGCACGTCTCCGCTCCGCTCCGCCCAGCTCCGCTTCAGTGGAGTCCGGGCCTGAGAGTTTAATAAAAAGTACAGAGAGTAGTTTTAATGAAATCACGTTGCTGATACCTGCTATTGCAACTTAACTGTAACAGTGCAACTTACTGCTGTAACTGAATTTATTGCGGAGTTCATTTGATTTGTTCTTAAGTCGCAGTGATGTGGAGACGGAAGTTATTAAAGTTAGTGACATAGCTAATTTATTTTATTTATATCAGATAAATAGTTACACACCGATTTCATGTGCTTCTCGCATACAGCGGATTCCTGTGGCCTTTACAAGGTCATCCGTCCACCTTGTGGGACGTCTTCCAACGCTACGTCTTCTAGTACGCAGTCGCCACTCCAAAACTTTTCGACCCCATCGGCCATGTGCCCTGCCCACTGACACTTAAGTTAGTAGTGTATGTTTGGCAATTTTTCGGGCTATGTCGGTTACCTTGGTTCTCCTGCGGATCTCTTCATTTCTGACTTGATCACGTAGGGAAACAAGCATAGCCCTCGCCATTGCCCTTTGGGTGAAGAAACATACTAAAATAATAGTCATCTCCAAAGTTTTACGTTCTCTAAAAAAAACCGCTCTAGTGCGATTCGGACTCAAGCACCGACGGTTCCGTAAAAATTTGTAGATATGTAACTACAAATTTACTTTTTTCGAATTTTTTCCTTTACTTATGCTACATGAAATTGCTTGTTGTCAAATTTCATGATTCTAGGACAACGGGAAGTATATTGGTTTTGATTCCCTTTCGAGTGTCAAAATATGCGGTATAAACGGAACATAAACGCCCTATCTTTTGATTTCGTTGACTTAGAAGTTTGATGTTTTCACTGCTTCAAGGGATTACAGCCTTGAGTATTTGATATTAATTTCAACTTGATAACTCTACGCGTTCCTTAGAAAAAGGGTCTTGACAGATGGATAACGAAGTGAGGGAGGGATTGTCTTGTAAGGGTTCTATTTTCCTTTTGAGGTACGGAACCCTAAAAACATTTTTACTTAAAAAAACATATATGTAAACAACAGTCCTCTTTCATAAACCTCTTTTGAAACATTCGATATGCCCTTCACCTACTTATCTTCCTGTACTCAAGTACATCTTGTATGACTTTGAATCGAATCTTCAAGAGTTCAACCTTAAAGGGTGCGAAGTATGAATGATACTTCACAACTCTTCACAACATGTTCCGCTTTGGCGCGCTTTTCAGAATTACTTAAACATTTTTTTTTTCGGGATACCCTTTGTGTTAAAGGGTTTTTTTGATTCGAGGAGAGAGGACCACTTCGGAATTTGAGGCTTCAGTGTTGTATGTATTTGTTTATTTACGAATTATATTTTATGATAAACGTACTTGGTTCTAAAATTATATTTTTAACATCATTGACAAATCTTTTGTTCTTACTTTTTTTAACTATACACTAAGAAGATTATAAAAGATTAATTAGGGTGCTTTAAAAATAATAGGTACTTCATGCAATAGTCATACACCAGATATGCACAGATATCTTGATGTTTCAATATGTCGCCACATCAGAGTAGATTGCACCCGAATGAAGTAAGGCGGGTCGCTATTCTAAACTAATATTATAAAGAGAAAATATTTTTTTTTGTGTTTGTTTGTTGGTACGCTTTGACGCTAAAACGACAGAAAGTATTTGGATGAAAGGACGATGATGACCACGACCTATATTGATACTTTTTATCCCGATATTCCCGCGGGATCGAGACTTATGCGGGTGAGACCGCGGAGTGCAATTAGTTTATAAATCATTTGTTTTGTTTCTAAATAACAAAATATTAGTTTATTAACGACGATTACGAAACTACAATTACACTTCTTCTCCCCCAGACAATTCGGCTGGGACACAGTGACGGCCTTCTCTCAGAACGAAGAGATATACTCCTTAGCTGTCAATGAGCTAGTGACCCAGCTGGAAGCCGCCAACATCACCTGTGCGGCTTCCATCACCTTCGCGGAGTCAGACTTCAAGGAACAGCTCCAACAGTTGAAGGTATGTGTCGAATACTTAGATGAATAGAATATAATTATTTACACTTTTTTTTTTATTTATTTTTTGTAAACCAACTGTATACGTAATGACTTTTAAATGGAGGAACTAACTCCCAAATCAGGGCCCCCGAGTCCAAGTCACTTGTTTGGATGCCATACCAAAAAAATACTACTTCTGTATGTTGTAAATGTAATGTCTGTAAAAATGTTGTCACTTTTTTGAGATAAAGAAATATTTAAGATTTAAAAAAGAACAATTAACAAAGCTCGTTTTCAACTAAGCCAATGGTTCATCACAGTCCCAAATGGCCACAGCGCAACACATTTTCATACAAAAAAGTGCGTTGCGGCCCGCCTGTATTTTGCTTTGGTACTTAGAAAATTTACGAAAAAGACGAAGGAAGATTTTTGCAATGCGATGCGTTGCGGCACGGCCGGCCCCAAGGTCCAAGGGCGATCTTATCGCTAATAGCATTATTTACCAGATAACCTTTAGATAGAAAGGGGATCGTTAAATCAATTAGATAGTCGATGGTGTACCATGTTCGATGGTGCAATTATCATACCTACAGCTATTATGGTGGCGTGTGTGTTGGATCATTTAGCTCCCTTCAAAATGGTTGAGCTGAATGGTGCTGATCTATGCGTCATGTTCGTGAACGGGCGCCGTCAGTTGGGGCTGGTCATCAATTGGCTGCCTCGGCTTATTTAAATTTTTTTTTTTTTGGATTGTTGTTTTTTAAGTACTATTTGCTGTACTCTGGACGCTCTTAACACGTACGTCTTTTTTATTTTATTACATCGTTCTCACATATAATTATAAATTCAACATTAATGATGTAACTAATATTTTTGTAAAAATATAATTTAAAAGAGTGTCCATGGAGTTTCTTGCCCGTTCTTCTCCATAGGTACCTACGCTTTGGAATGGGCAACTAGCTTCATATTTTCTGACTGACCGACTTCTTGACAATTCAAAAGTGCCTGTAAATGGTTTAATTGAAATAAATGCTTTGAGTTTGAGTTTATGAATAAACGTACAGATGACGAGTATATAACAATAAACTACCCAGATGATAGTGTATAAAAAATATAAATAATAATAGTTTGTTTGCATAAAAAAATGTAAGTAACTATTTACACTAGATACTAAATTAAATGACTATAAACTAATAATAATAATTCATATTATTATTAATAACATGAAGAGACGACACGATAGACGAGGGGCCCGTGGCTAAATAATAACAGCCGCACAGGTCGATCGATCAGGTTAAGCTACGCTTGCCGCGGTTGGTCTGTGGATGGGTGACCATCTTTACATATCGAGACCCCTCCGTGCCTCGGAAAGCACGTTAAGCCGTTGGTCCCGGCTGCCATTCGTGGATCTTTGACAGTCGTTACGGGTAGTCAGAAGCCCGAAAGCCTGACAACCAGTCTTACCAAGGGGTATCGTATTACCCAGTAACTGGGTTGTGGAGGTCAGATAGACAGTCGCTCCATGTAAAATACTGGTATTCAGCTGCATCCGGTTAGACTGGAAGCCGACCCCAACATAGTTGGGAAAAGGCTAGGCAGATGATGATGATATTAATAACATGAAGAATATAATAGGTTATGTGAATGAATGAGTTTTATGTTTTGCCGACATAAAGGTATTTCTGTTGAAGTAAGGATTTATATCTTCTAAAAACAAAATTTAGCTTAGTTTCTTTTATTACTTTCTATAAAGCATTTTTTTATCGTGGTTACGAAGGCTCTCAGTACTTTTTAAATTTTTTACGGCCAAATTCTCAAATGCAATGCAACTTTAAGTTTGTTGTCGTTAAGTGTTATAATGTCTCCACCACTTTAAGTTGTACAGACGCCAGCACATCAAGCTACCCGAAACTGTCAAATTTTCCCAAACAACTTTGAACCTTACGTTTGAGCGATAAAGTTGAAAATCTATTAAAGAAAGTTGACAGATTGTAGTAGCTTGATGTTCTGGCGTCTGTACTAGGTATAGTAACAGAAAAAGATCTAAGTACATCTTAAATTTTAGTGTCCTTTGAGAGTAACTTATATAGGTAGGCCACATAAACGCTCGTTTCTCTATATTTTTCAGACCACCTGCTCCTTATTTGATATACTATCAGCTAGTTCATAGAAACAGCTCGGAGTTTGGTAGTACCCCCATGTCTAAAATACAATAATTATAATTTGTATATCTTTTTTTAGACTTTATGTATTATTATTTTTTGTCTCCTTTACTCTTTCGCATGCCGCGCTGTCTACATCTCTCTATTTATTATCCTATCGCAGGTATGCTGGAAGAGATTTCTTTTGAAATAAGCTTCACCTTTGTACCTATTTTTCTGTTCTATTTTTTTCTTGTCTGTTTATATATGTGTGTACGAGTACATGAATGGTAAAATAAATACAATAAATTATTACATTAGCTGCATAAACTTACAAAAGCATAAGCGTAATCAGCCTATAATGTGCTCACTGCTGGGACACAGGCCTCCTCTCTGTGCGATGAGCGGGCCGTAATCCACCACGCGGGCCCAGTGCGGGTTGGCAGACGTCACATCGAAATGCTGGTTCCTCACTATGTTTTCCTTCACTGTTTTGAGAGTAGTGGTGATACAATATTTTACGCAAAGTAAAGTGCCTGCTTGAGTTCGAACTCACGACCTACAACATGTAAATCGTGGCTGTTACCAATGCCTTTAAACATAACATAAACAGCATTTTTACCACCAAACAAAGAAAGAAAGAAAAATTGCTTATTCTGCACAAACACAACGCACATAAGAAAAAAGACATAAAATATATACATACAACGTAATCAAAAGCCTCGTTATCAAGCGTAATAAAAGCAATAAAAAGTTGACAACTTTGTCCATTGCTTGATGTCAGAATTCACCCAATGTAACATACATTAAAACAGGAGCTACATTAAACCTTCAAATCCCACTTCGTCGAAATGCAGTCTCCAAACAAACAGTTCCTGTGTGAACTTGTCACAACTCGAGCGCCGCTGGATCAATCAGTTCTGATTGATAGTGACAACACGGCCAGTCGAGGGTGATTCGGCTCAGGCCAAATTAGATCAAACCTGGACCAATTGATTGCGGCGGATAACGACCAAAACTTTCTTTACACGCTTGGCATTTCGCTTTAATGACAACTGATTTTGATCTAGTTTTGCTTATTTGGTTGTCTTCCAGTACCTATTCGTAACCAGCTTGACTTTTTCTCTATATTTTGCCCGCGACTTCGTCCGCATAAAAGTTGAACCACCGCGACGTCACATGAGTACCTACCTACTACTCTTGTGGCGACGTATCGTATCGGTCACAGGTGCACTAATGTTTATCATATATCGCTTAAAATATGCTTATTGAAAGGTATTATGTATTACAGCTTTTTAGTTTACCATCTGTAAAAGTTACTGGCCACTTAAAGAGTACAGTAATGCTATTCTGTAAAAATCTCACCGTGAAAACTAAGGTGAAGTGAGCTGTCAATAGTGTCAATCCCTAGTGTCCTAGTGTCATCAGGTGGAATGACAGCTCACTTTAAGCTCACTTCACCTTAGTTTTCACGTTGAGATTTTTACAGAATAGCACCGCTGGGCGTAGGTACGACAGATCCTTTCTTTGTACCGGAAAGTTAAAAAAAAAAAGGTAAAAAGTTGACACTATATTTTGCCCACATCGCTCACGCGCTATTGGGTACTTAGTTTTCCCGTAACGTTCTTTCTGGCTTTTTCTCGGCTCCTCAGGGTCATCACGTGGTCTTAAATACCATACTCAAGAATTGGGCAAAAAGAAAATAAAACGCAAAATATTTTTTTTTATTTGATTCCAGAGTTTTGTGCCTAAAAACAAAAAAAAACAACAATACTCTTTTAGCTTTATTATATTGAGCATTTTTTACGTAATACATAATAGTACCTATAGATGTTGTGGAGTAGACTCCGAGTAGCTGCTGCCTATAGTAACACAATCCTGTAAGTTTAACGGTTTTGTTAAGAACATAGAGGCATGAGGAACAGAGTAAAGTTCACTCATCCTTCATAGAAAAGGAAGGGTTCTCCGACCAGACGGGTATTGTGTCTGCGAGCTACTACCCGACGATTGATGTCCAGGTGTTATATCTAATGCTAGTTGCGCGGTAAACTCTGCTTGCGCGATGCAGGATTTTGCGTGAGGTCAGCGTGATGCGTAGTTCGCCTGTGGCGATGTAGATGCCGACAAGAACGTTAAAACCTGCGGATCCCTCTATCAAGCTATTTGTTACGTTTAGTTTTGACGACCAGACTTTATTGTTTATAAAAAAGCAGATGCCTTGTTGATAACAGAACCAAAGAATCTCATACAAAAATAGGTATTTGTTACTTCAAAGGTTTCAAGAGTTCAAAAAGGCACACTTTTAATTTGAATCTGTATAACATAAACACCCAACAAGGAAAATCTTAGCTTGATTGCTCATCAACACCTAATGTCAGTAAGTTAACACATACGATAAAAGGTACTCAAGCCATAATAGAACCAGTTCCAGTTTCTATCACAATCTGCCAACGGCGTAACGAACTAAGTTTGACAACTTATGTATATTGACTTCAAGACGTTAATACTTAAACATTGGAAGTCAAGTTTAAAATTGCTTATTTCTGGAAAGTTCTGAAGTCGCGTAGTTGATGTAAGTGTAATGCTGAAAGTTTCGACTATCGTTGAATAACAAGCAGCCGATACAATATGTTCCTATGACAAAACTTTGTTTATAGAGGCATGAGGAACAGGGTGTAAAGTTCACTCATACTCTATAGAAAAGGGAGGATTCTCCGACCAGGCGAGTGTAGTCTCTGGCGGGCAACTGCCCGATGATTCATGTCGGGCCGTTGTATAAAATAATATGCTAGTTGTGCGGTAAACTCTGCTTGCGAGATGCAGGATTTTGTGTGACGTCAGTATGAGGCGTTGTTCGCATGTGGCGTTCCAGATACCGCAACATGCTAAAAACGCGGATATTCGAGAAGGCTTGCCCCATATTTCTGGCTTTACCTTAGGAACCCGCATTTTTTTTATAATTTACGGGGGAAAAGCTCTAACTTTAATTTAAAATGTAACGATTATTATTCATTTCCTTTACAAAATGAAGAGCGTTATAAAGCTGTTTCTTCAAACAGCTAATATATATCTACATATAAGATCTCGCTATTAGGACTTATAATCCTACTTGTTGACGCATAAAATTAAAACTGATTGGATTTGATTACATTAATTAATCATGAATGCTTGAATTTTGAACGTGTGATTAACTGTTGATGAGATTAGAGTAAAAAAAAATCCGGAAATAATTCTGACCTATCTACTAATGGGTCACTATTCTATTAAGCATGCGAATTATGTATAATAAAAATAATTTATTAAGTGTGATTGCTGAATGGCGTTCCAGTGTGAGGATAAATAAACAAAATAAATAAATATCTATGATTCTGGACGCCCCTTGCGCAGAAAACTTTGTCGGTTATCAAAAAAAATAGTTCTTTCATACATTTTGACTGCGTAGGTATTGCTCGTTTCTATGAAACACCAGATTTTTGTTGTACAGACGCCAGCACAGCTACTACAATCTGGTTTTATACAGGGTCCCATTAAATAGATTTAACCGAATTCAAAACCTCCTCCTTTTTTTGAAGTCGGTTAAAAATATTTTTATGAAAACAAGCTTTTATTGAACTAAGTAAAACTTACGTACACAAATAACTTTAATATTTATCGGATGCCATTAAGTGCTTGAAAAATCCATGACCAAAGCAAGTTGATAAAAAGCTTGTAAAAAGAAATTCGCAAAAGCGATCCAAAGTTTAACAAAATCCTAATATAGCAAGAAAAACCTTAGAACACTAAAGAATTGTTACAAGAAATATAAGAACGTGTTTCAGGAATATCTCACACGGACTTAATGCATAAGCAAATATAGATACTAACAATGAATCAAACGAAAACTCCAACCGTTTTTCTTTGTCAAGCGTTCGAAGCGTTCTTTTATTTATTCTGGAGTGTGTTGCCATTTTTTATTAAGTAGATTGAATCTAATCTATACCAATAAAAAAGCTGAAGAGTTTGATTAAATTGTTTGTGTGTTAACGCCGTAATCTCTGGAACTCCAGTAGGACTTTTTTTTGCGTTTGATAGCCCAGTTTTTGAGAAAGACTATTGAACATCACACTAGGATAAGAGCCGAGAAAAAGTCAAAAAGTTCTTCGTTGTTTTTTATTGTTTGACCCTAGCCGCCATTTGGCCCCGTTGATTGCGGCATCAGTGGCATTCTTTAGGTCATCCGAGGTGTAGGTGAATTTCAGCGCTGATGAAGGCCAATTCTCGTAATTAAAAACGTTCAAGACCCCGTCTCTCAGTGGCAATGGCAATCTCATCTCAGCGACAATCAATGTCAAAAACTTATCAAAAATGTAGGGATTTTAAAAGATTTTTTTGACAGATTGGGACTGAGATCAGAAGGCCAATTCTCGTCATTTAAAACTTTCAAAATCAAACAAACAAATGTCAAAAACTTGTCAAAATGTAGGGAAGTTCGAGGTTTTTTTGACAGATTGAGACGGAGATCAGACTGTGAACGTTCTTAAAATTACGAGGATTCCCCTCTGATCAAGGTTTGCACTGGGTGTTAGAAATGTAAGTAACCCCCACTTCGATAAATTGTATCTGTACGATGAAATAGCATCATAGGATAACTCATTTATCTAAAAACCGACATCTAAAAAACGATATAACACAAAATTTATATCGCAGAGGTCGTTAGAAAACAAAACATTGTTTAAAACTCAAAGCAAAAGTTGTTACAACTTTGCCTAGCTATTGTTACCACAACCACAACACAATACCGACTTTAAAATTACTCCTAAAAGCATTCCCAGGAATTAATAAATCAAAACTAATTAATTACCTAAATGTTGTGGGTTTATAATTTAAGTTCGCTCTGGGGGAGTTATTATACGAATAGTAATTCATTCTAAAGAATTTATTAATGTACAGTTTGTTTAGTCAAAGCGATAACACCGCGCTCTACTTTCGAGGCCGTCGTTAGTCCTAAGCTATAAAGGGTCAAATTTAATTAGCTAGAGAAACTCTGCAGACGTGACGGTTATTTACGTGGGAGGCACTAGAGTGCCTGCAAATTGCAATAAAAATGGGCCAAGCCATGCCACTGCCACGCCACTCGCAGAAGCCCTCTAAAGGGTGTGATTCTCGTCATCACTTCATATCACCAGAGGGCTGGATTGTTCTTTGGCATTCAACGTCTCAATGCTGCCAGTCTTCAAGCCACGTTTCCGGGTGGATGATGATGGTTTGAGGAGTACTTTGACGTCTCCTTTTGTTTTTGATAGTTAGATTCATTTTATTTGTCTCTCGTTTCTCTCTATATCCATCCAAAGGCAGTCTTTAAAAGATCGCTTTTAGCCATAAGACCACCCACAGTGTCACCCCTTGAAAACAAATTCAAGAAAATATATTCTACATTTTATATCTGTAATTTTAATGGCGTACATAATATAGAGTATTTCTATTCTATTAATTAAGTAACTAGAACCTAAATACTTAGTTGTGTTAAACATTATAAAAGATGCTTATCTATCAAAAAAAATTTATTCTAAATTTTGATATAATTGTCTAGTCACCCAAGAAACCTTGGCAGGTATGAATATGCTCAACTTGTCAAGACATACAAATCCAATATAGTTAGCTCTGTTTACACTGAACATAAACGTGATTGTAATTCCTGAACGCTGCTTAGTGTTGCACAATGTGTGTACACAGACATACGGACATGACTATTTACTCTTCGCACTCCGTTAGACATGTAAACGGGATGTAAGAAGAAAACAAATTATATTCCTTATGATATATTCGCCAGAGAAGAATGTACGGTGTACAGTTTTTAGAAAAGGATTCTACATTTCCTATGGGTACTAATATTATTAAAAGTATGTGAGTTTCTATCTAGGGGGTAATCTTCGGAACCACCATGGACGCTGCGTATTCTTGGAATCGGATCGGTAGGATCCGATTCCGATGTGATCCCACGGGATCGACACATATGCGGGTGAAACCGCGGGGCGCAGCTAGTCTGAAATAAACCCTACCATAAAGTCTGCTTAATGGTTTAATTTGATAAAGGTGAATGAAGCACAAGCTTCGTTTAATACATAATATTAATACCATCGTATGATTGTCCCCGCGCACGGCAAGAGAATGCACGAGCATTGATCACCACACTTTCTCAAAATGGGTTAGCGATTACAGACTAATATTAACTATAAGTCCAGATTTCCTCACGATATATTCCTTCAAGATGTCAGTAATATCCAAGATAAACTCAGAAAGTACATAATTATGAATTAAATAACTCGCATTGATCGTGAGATTGAGGCGAGCGCGAGACCTTGACTACGGGGCCATCACGACATCATTTAAACTATTATACTGTGAAAATACATAAAGAAATAAAATAATTCCGAGCCTCTAACTCCATCCTATAGGACTTTTCTGAAAATTTCTAAAACTACCTACCCCAGCTTCCAGTCTAACCATAGAACCAGAGTCAATAAAGTCCCAAACTCTAAATAACGCATACAGGAAAGTTAATAGTTACAGGAGTTTGCACTTCATACAGTTTTCAGTCCGTCGCCAATGCGTGGTTTCAGTCATAATAAATTGAAAATAATGATACACTCCACCGTGGTATGAAATGTGTTGACATTGAAGGATGTGCTGTACGATCTTAGTTAGTTTAAGATAATTTAAGGAAAATTGTATTTGTATGCCACATAATAAACTAAACCATTAGGTACGTCTGTATTCCAGGGGTAAACGGTATTAGACCCCCATTTCGCTAGTTATATTTAAGCTCTATTTAATAGGATACGCTCGTTCGTTCTCTTCCTGAAGATTTTTTACGGAACCCTATAGCAATTAACCCGGCCTTGGGTCTCGAAACCAAGTCTCTTTGCTCTGCAGTCAGTCTTTGTTTTCGATGACCACCGATGTATCATCATCATCTGCCTAGCCTTTACCCAACTATGTTGGGGTCGGCTTGCAGTCTAACCGGATGCAGCTAAATACCAGTATTTTATATGGAGCGACTGCTTATCTGACCTCCACAACCCAGTAACTGGGTAATACGATACCTACCCCTAGATAAGTAGTCACCCGTAACGACTGTCAAAGATCTACGAATGATGCAGCGACGGCAACGTGCTTTCCGAGACACAAGAGGTGTTGGTATGTAAAGTTCGTCACCCATCCCCGCACAAACCGCTGATCGATCGAACCGTGCGGCTGTTATTACTTAGCCACAAGCTCCCAGACCACCGATCACCATAGATAAATACTATAGATTTTGATGTAAGCAACAGATCGCTTCATCAAATACGGGTCATGATATTTATGTATATAGCCAACACAATGTAGCTCTTGTGTCAATAGCATACGCAATGTTTGTTATATGCGGTCAAGGATTGTAGAATCATAATATATATTAAAAATTATATTTTTCTTTTCAGGAGCTCGACACTCGCATCATCATCGGCAGTTTCTCACAGGAGATGATACCCAAGATATTCTGTGAGGTGAGTCGGCTTCAAGTTATCTTGACACAAAACCATATGAATCCCTCTAACCAACCTTACCATACCAAATGCCAAAGAAATGCACAAAGTCTCTACTGTTTGTCAATCTTTGTTAGTCTTTAACAATCTATTGGCATCCATTTTATCAAGCCCTAAATAGCCACCTACTAAGCTTTAGTAGTAAGTGTGTGGTGTTTGTGAGATCGCAGGCGTTCAGACTGGGCATGTTCGGCGCGGAATACGCGTGGCTGGTGTCGGGCATGCCCCCGCGCATCCGCGGCGCGCCGCCCTGTGCGCGGCCGCAACTGGCGCGCGCGCTCGAGGGGCTGGTCACCGTGACCGCGCATAGGGGCATTGTGGGAGATGCTGTGAGTTTCTCTGGTTTGGTAAGTATTTGGAGATGTTTTTATTTATGCCATAACCTCTTGCAGCTAATTTTGTACCGCGGGGTTACCATGCAATTTACAGAAACCTGATCAATCGACGGTCCCTACGTACATAAGGTCAAGTCAAAAACCGATGTTTACTGGAGAGCGTAATTTGTGTTCAAAACGCCCTAGAAATAATTCTATGATCAATAATAAATATTTTCTTTCTACAATATTATAAAAAAAAAACAAATGTCAGTATGTGCGCAGATATAATCTAAAGCCAATGATACAAAAAAAAAAAACATTTTCTACATGTCTTTATATAAGTAGGGACCGTCGCAATGTTTGATAGACAAAGAAGTGTCAAGCGATTTTGAACCATGTGAAGTACCACTATTACTGGCAACTTAACCTGAATTTAAATTGCCCTGCAAATTGGCACAGCTGGCCACTTTTTACCCTGATAGAATAGAATAATTGACACGATAAAAAACAAACTTTAGTCCAAGAGCTTCTTGTGAATGACATCGTCGGAGTAAATATAGCCACCATGGTTAGTCCTGCCGCGTCAAGGGTCAAATATAATACATACAGTCACAAATCACGTCTGCGGAGTTTCGCTAGCTAATTTAATTTGGCCCTGCATAATAGGTAAATCAAAAATTTGAAACAAGATCATTCCTATTGCTTAGTGAAATTCGTTCTTAACTTTTAAATTCTTCATTTCGGATTATTTTCTACGTTGACTGTTTCATGAACAACAATTTAAATAAGAGTATCTCAATCCATAACAACATTTTTATATGATAAAATAATTGCTGCGGCTGTCACTTTGATTTTATCGGACGGTAATTCCTCTGTGCATTTTGGTGAACAAATGGGAACTACTGAACAAAAGCATAAAAGGTTTTTGTATTTTGCAATAAATACAGCACTTGTTGATTTTTATGAAAAAAAAAATGTAAGTCCATGTGCAAAAGAGAATTTAATTAGTGGACTGTTTATTATGCATTCGTTTGGAAAGTAGAAACGGGATCGAATAATGAATGTGAAATTCGGAATCGCTCGAGACTAGTGACTGAGTTTCATACGCCTTGAACACTGTGTAATGACAATTTGCGAGCTCGTTGTGTATCTATTACTAGTTTAACTGTTTAGTTTAGAGTTAATAACGCTCAATGAATAGGTACCAGCGCTGCGACACTTATTTTTAAAATAGGTCCCCCGACCCACCCCGTCGCATCGCATCACCTACCCACGCTGTCACTTAGTTTTGCTTAGCAATCTATCTTTTTTTTTTTTGCTCGTCTCCTAAGAGTCAAAGCATGATGTTAGCCTATATCTTTATGTAATAGCATTCCTCAAGAATGCAAATGCAAAAAGAATTTTTCAAATCTGACCGGTAGATCCAGAGATGAGTGCGTTCAAACAAACAAACTCAACAGCTTTATACAGTGTCAGGTTAAACGATGGACATACTTTAAGAGAGTGCAGTACTCATGGAAATGAACAACTTTTAATATGGGGCGGACTCAAAAATATGAAGAAAAAAAAAGCTGTTCCCTACATTTTATCCAGTTATGCGAACATAAATGTATACATATACCTACCTAGCGCCACTTCTTTAAGCATTACTTTCCATTTTCATACAAGTTTTATTCCAACGTTTTTACTGCCGAAAACAGTTTATACTCTTTAAGAAACTTGAAACTCTTAAACACCATTTAAAGTTCTAACAAAAAATCTACTTGGCAGACCGAAATACAACGAAAACCGATTCCAAGCAATGTTCTATGGATAGGTTTTCTAAAATAGCAGCCCTAAGCTTTCATCTTTTATGTATAGCCTCCGTACATCGCGGAGATATAAATCTCGGAACTGTGACATTGAGTTGGAGCGCCTCGCGGGTGGCTGATGCTTTATTCATTGCTACGGATCTGATAGCTACAAATAAAAATGTTCAGAAGTACCTATCCATTATCCGTGTGACAAAAAATAAACAGTGTGTCAGGTTAAACGAGGGACATACTTTATGGGAGTGTAGTACTGTCGCGGGCTGTTCGAAAGAGATGCCGTGGCCCCGGCACAGGCAACTGAAGGAAGACGGGTGGGTTTTAGTCAATAAAAGTCTGACACGCCCTCCCGCTCCGCCCAGAGCGGGAGAAGTTATTTGAAAATTTATTACCCAAAAAAAAAAGAAGGGAGTTACTTACTCATGAAAATGAACAACTTTTATATGGGGCGGACTAAAAGTTAAAAGTTATATGGGACCACCTCTGAGGCATACATTATCCATTAAAAAAAAAATTTTTGCCGGAGATATCGCGTAACAAACATACAAAAAAAAAACAACATGCAGTCGAATTGAGAACCTCCTCCTTTTTGAAGTCGGTTTAAAAAGCAATACCTACGCTAAATTTATTTATTACCTGGTCAAAATTTATGAAACAGATATTTTAATACCGACAACACAGTAAGATTCAGAATTATGTCAAAGAATTTATGATAACGGGTTGCGCGTCAATGTTTTACCACCTTTAGGTATCTAATAATTACTTAAGAGAAAAAATCGTATCAAAGTGAAACTCTAGTTACGAAGCGTTCAGAATCGCACATTATTAATCCTGGGAATATGAAACGCCTTTACTTTTTTTCTCTGTTAGGTACTAATCGGCACCCTAATTTATATCACACTATCAATCTCAATCAGAATAATTTTGAAGGATATTGCTAATCCATCCATACTGATATTATAAATTCGAAAGTAACTCTGTCTGTCTGTCTGTCTGTATGTTACCTTTTCACGCCTAAACCACTGAACGGATTTCGAAAAAATTTGACAGAGAGATAGATTGCATTCCGAGGCCTTCCCCGGAATGCAGTCTATCTCTCTGCCTTTTTCAGCAGACAAATTTTTCAAACATATGAAGCAACTAGCTTCCGCCTGCGGCTTCGCCCGCGAGGTATGTCGATAAAAACTATCCTATGTAAGGACACAAAACCTGCTGAGGACGAAAAAAAACCTGCTGTTCCCTACATTGATGTTCGCATATGTTGTCAAAATGTTTTGTCCTACAGAAAAGTTGTTCATAATAATGAATACAATGACTCCTTCAGATATTTCGTGTATGAATAGATAGACCTTTACTTTCATATGCATTAAGTAAAAAAAAAAAAAATTGACATTGCAAAAAAGATTATTCAATTTTATTTATTTATATAGATCTGTATAGATGTATAGATTATTCTGTAGTTCAAATTTCTGCGTAGTCTGATAGTCGCGAAACTGTGAAAATGTGAAGAAATTTCATTCATTTATTAGGACATGTCACGCTCAAATCCGGTCGATAAACCGCAAACGCTAATTGTATTGGTTTAGAGTATGATCAGGTCGTCGGATCATAATGACGTTCACAGACTAACGATGATAATG
The DNA here is from genome assembly GCA_963669345.1 of Gortyna flavago. Taxonomy (NCBI): domain Eukaryota; kingdom Metazoa; phylum Arthropoda; class Insecta; order Lepidoptera; family Noctuidae; genus Gortyna; species Gortyna flavago. The sequence continues at coordinate 18,714,228 of OY770129.1, forward strand.
TATGTGTGGTTAGATACATGGTACCTAATGTCCTTCAGGATAGAGTTAGTACTTCTGGCACAGTTTTGTAGCGATTTTAAAGGATACTTTACCCAAGATAATCAAGACTTAAAGCGTTTAAAATGATAAGATGAAACGGCTAGAAAATGATGGTTATAAAATAGTGGCTAAAAGATGAACACTTATTTAGTCTTTGTTCAAAAAGCATTTAAATGTGTGGAAAAGAATGTATAATTATTTAAGAATAGTGCAGCTGCATGTGCCCGGCACAAGTGGTCAAAAAAGGCACATTGCTTAGGTTATACTTATTATAGCTACATTCTCTTTCTGGGGGTATCGATGGCAATCAACCTAAAAAACCTACCATAACCTTGCATAAAGTCATCCCAGAACTGAGCTACGACTTCTGCGATATCAGAAGCTAATACCACCACCTCTTATAAGAGTAGGTTGTAGGTATTGAATCTTACTTCATTTTGGCGAAGAGGTGGAGCTAAACGTCCTGTATACCTGCTCGTATTTCTTTTGGCGGGAGGCCCCCTGTGGCATCCATTCGTTCCTATTTTCATGATAAAAGCTTTACGTTGTCATCACATAATTCTTACAGACAAACGAAATGTTCCACCGGGAAATGGAAGCAGCAGGTGTCGCAGTCTCCCCATATGCTCCTCAGACGTACGACGCAGTCTGGGCTATAGCCCTGGCCCTGAGCAAGGCGGAACAGCTCTGGAGGTCTTTAGAAAACAGACGGAGTAATGGAACGAACAGCACCAAGCTTGGACTCAGCCATTTTGATTATGATAGACAGGATATGGCGAAGGAATTCCTGGATCAGCTTGCAAATCTTAGCTTTGTTGGTGTTTCGGTAAGTGTTTGTCTAAGTATTATAAACATAAGTGAATGTGACGCATGTTTCCCCCTACCTTTTATTATTTTTTTTGTTTGTTCTTTTTTTTGCGTCATGTTCACCGCAAATAAACGTTTTCTTTCTTCTTTATAATCTATTTTTAACTATATACTGATGTTGCCCAGCACGGAATATATGATACAGAGACGGATATAGATATACGGAATCCCTGTTGGGCGCCACTATTCTTATTACACAAATCACACTCAAATAAAATTATCTGAACCTTTTTATAAAAAAGACTGATCGAATAGGGTCGATCAGTCTTTTTTATAAAAAGGCGAAAAAATTCTGAAAAGAATATGTTCACCAAATTTTCTTGCACACGGTTGGCATATAGCAGATTATATCACATGCCTCACTTTTTGTTCATATTTTGTCTTTCATTCAAATAAATAAATCAAAAGTGAATAATTAATTCGTTTATGAACCGATCCAACGATGTTGGATGTTGCACTCGACATCTTTCACTCCTAGTTCCTAAATGAAATGAAATTCCGAATGATCTGCAAAACGTTCATTCCTATGTAATTTTGTCGGTGTCGTATGAACGTGGAATGAAACAAGAATGAACAAGCACTCGAGTAAGCGTCCAATATCAGCTTATGCTAGAAAATACATAATTCTGTCATTCGCATGAGCAATAGTATGCAGGAGGACGGCCTCCTGTGAAACAGCACACATTGGTAGGTACAGACGCCAGCACATCGAGCTACCTGAAATTGTCAAATTTTCCCAATTAACTTAGAACCTTATACTTTAACGATAAATTTGAAAATCTATTAAAGAAATTTGACAGATTTTAGTAGCTTAAAGTGCGGCGTCTGTACATAATCAGCCGATAAACACCTGCATATTAATTCAAAAGCCAATTGAATGAATAATGGAGAGCAACGCGAGCTATCGACATTAAATTATAAAACAATTTGTATCATATTACTCTATAAACTCAACATGGCCGTAGGCTGTTAGAGTCAAATAAACTAGTAGTAACGTGTGTGGGTAGATTAAAATTTACATAGATTAAATATTCCACAGTCGCTCTAAACAGTTTGATAATTTAGTTTGATTATGATTAATTATGTGTATTTGAACAGATTTTACCGGAATAATTTGATGCTTTTGTCATATAAATAAGGCCCACCACCGTCAAAATAACCTACGATTTGAATATATAATTGGATTTCGATTAATATGACTTATATGGTTCTTAGGTACAGTATTTTTAACACACGAAGCGACGCGCGATTCACTTGTGGTAGGTAACCAAGTGTAGAAACACGCTGTGAATATGTGCGTGAAGACGAGTAGCGTCAGTACATAACACACACACACACACACACACTTCTGACTTCGCCATTGTCGCCGACGGTACCGAAGAGAACGTAAACACTAGCTGGACGGTACTAAGCTAAGAGCTCCTGGGCTTATTATACACACGTGTTTGTCCACGAGGTTACCACAAGTAATGCGCGCGTCGCTTCGTGAGATAAAATAAAGTACCCAAGTACTATGAAATGTTTCTACCCCCACAAATAGATTTTATACAACTTAATCCTCTGTATTCTGTAACCTTTTGTATAACTTTTCGTTTTATTATTCTCAAAAATACATTATTTTGTTATTTTTACAATTTTATTCACCAAACTTTTGAGTTTGATGGCGAGAAGCGCCTGATAGATAGAAGTATATAAACCGGCTAAGTACGAGTTGCCATACAATATTTAACACTACATATAAAATAACTGCAAAAAAATCACGTTTGTTGTATGGGAGCCCCCCGCAAATATTTATTTTATACTGTTTTTAGTATTTGTTGTTAAATACAGAAATACACATTCTATGAAAATTTCAACTGTCTAGCTATCACGGTTCATAAGATATAGCCTGGTGACAGACAGACAGACGGACAGTGGAGTCTTAGTAATAGGGTCCCGTCGTTTTTACCCTTTGGGTGCGGAACCCTAAAAACTAACCTTAACAACTACCAACTATGCGCTATTTCACTCAGGGATCAGTCAACTATTTTATTGAACTTGAATGTAATTTCAGGGCCCTGTCTCGTTCAATGGAGCAGACAGAATAGGCACGTCGGCTTTCTATCAAATTCAAGGTACGTGTTCAACCAAATTACCAAACCGTAGACTGTCTGGCCTAACCTAACGTCTGTTCAACCTAGCGTCACTGTTCTATCTCTAAATAGTAAACACATCGTCGTATTTCTGTGTATTCGCTTAGTACTTTCCTATTTCTAAATTACTTGATGGATTCTGATGTGGTTTTCACGATCATGGTGGGTAACACATCTCCGCCGCGAAACCATAACAGCAAAACCGCAGCAGTTTCACCAAGACTGTACGACATTCAAAACGGAAGCGAAAATTGAGTATGGTTCTATCTCTTTCCGCTACTCAAAACGCGATGTAATGTAGTAATGCTCCTTTTATTTTCGCGGCAGTGATGTGTGCTAAGGCCCTTAGAGTAGAATTTTTTATTTATCAACATTTTGAAGGCCGGAACGGGCCGCTAGTATTTTATATGATAAACATTTCATACGTTCCAGGTGGCAGACCAAAGACAGTAGCCCTCTACACCCACGGCAGAGAGATGACCTGCACAGACTGCACTCGCCCGCAGTGGGCAGGCGGTATCCCCGCGGCTCGGAGGGTGCTGGTGCTAAGGGTCGATTCCGTGTGGGCGCCAGCAAGGATGGCTGTGGCAGCGTTGGCGGCTTTAGGGGTCGCGTTGGCGCTGGCCTTCTTGGTGTTCAACTTGCATTATAGTAAACGAAGGTAAATACTATGGTGATTTTAGTATTCGAAATCAATTTCATTATTTGAGGTCTGCGGGAGGAGCTGGACAATACAAACGACCAGTAGTCTTAGCCCTGGATCGCAAAAACTGGAACTCATGGGGGGGGGGGGGAGGTGTTTGTCCAACAGTAGGATGATACAGGCTAACAGTCCCTAACAGTCATTTGGTACCTAATACCTGCTTATTCATAATCGTAAGTAATTAAGTATGTATATACAATGCATGTTTAGGAATAGAGATGATAACATAAGTAGGTGTACTACCCACTCAAACCAAATAAAAAACCAAGACAGATGGCTGTCAACAGTAAAGTGAAGTGGTTTCAGTTGAGGTGTAGTTTGATTGTAAATGTGTGCGTATGAGCGTGTATGCACAGAGCGGATATGCAGTTTTGGCATGCTTCACTGTATCGTTCTCAGCGCTCTGTCTTGGTTTTTTATTTGGTTTGAGACTGCCCCCTGGATCTTGTAAGACACAGCAAAACGGCAATAACTATTAAAGTATATCTCTTCAAAGAATATATTCTGAACGTCGACATAGATATTTATCTACATTATTGGACGAATGTCAGCACTACCTGCAGCTCGAACGTATCTACGCTCAAGCTGCAAATAATACAATACAGTCTAAGATCTACATCTAAGTGAGTTTATTGTATTTGTTGGGTTTGAAATACACCTGGGGCACTGTCACAATTCCTATTCAAAATTTTGCTGTCGACGCCGACAAGAACGGGGACAAAAGGTAGTACCTACTTACCATTTTACTGGAAGTTCGCTAAAAAGTATTTTGTTATCGTCAGTCGACTTATTACTTATTCGTAGGTCGCGAATCATTATTTAACTCAACATAGGTACAACCTGACTGAACTGAATTTCGCGGGTTAGTTTAGCGCATCCCCCTTAAGTAGTTTAGAACTTAGATTATGCAGGAAGTGCACCCAGTTCACTGTGACTGTTGTGTAAATTAGCATAGTTCTCAGACCAAATAAAAAACCAAGACAGAGTACTGAGAACGATACAGTGAAGCATTCTAAAACTACACCACCGCTCTGTGCATACACGCTCACACGCACACATTTACAACCATTTACAATCAAACTATAGACACCTCACTAAGTGCACACATGTTTACGAAACCGGCTTCACGTTACTGTTGACAGCCCTCTGTCTTGGTTTTTTATTTGGTCTGAGGCATAGATAAATTAATTTAAGTGTGACGTAATAATATTATTAATAATTTGCAGATCAATAAAGCTGTCATCTCCCCGCTTGAACAACATGACGCTGATTGGCTGCGTGCTGGTCTACACGGCAGTCGCACTGTTGGGCGTGGACAATGCCACACTCCCGTCTTACGTGCCCTTCTCTGCTATGTGCACCGTATGTAAACTTTATAGCACAGAAAACCGTGACTTAAGTGCGGGTTTAGGTCACACGAGCTATAAAATAGTATACGATACGTGTGACTTTTAGTCTATTATTGCACGGCGTAAATTAAGTCACACGTGTCGTAATGTACTATTAATTATTATGCCTTGTAATACTATCTTAGTTTATAACAGCGTTTTTTAAGTAAAAGTAAAGTAAATTCGTTTATTTCAACAGTAAAAATTACAATATGGCATTATCGGTAGTACCAAACTACACTGCCTGTTTCCTGTGCACCATTAAAAAAATTAAAAACAAAAAGTTTTTAAAAATAAAAAAATATAAAAGCAAGCAACCATTAAATAGGTATAGGTACATTTTGGTAATTTTTAAATAAAGTAAAATTAAATATGGCTATGTAGTTAAGCTAACCTACAATTTTGAAAATGTTGTTCGGAATTTGTACCATTTGTTCATTAATATATTGAGACCAAAGCAGTAGAAATCGTCTAATTTAAAATTGCATTGTTGTATACTCAAATGTTTGTATGGTAGGCGTACTGTTTTAAATTAGATTATCTCTACCTACCTACAGTTATAATAATTATTAACTATTGTTGACATGCATGTAAACTCACTTTATGTACCTACATTTTATTGTACGCCCTAAGGGTAGGACATAGCTGTTCGCAAAACACTAAATTAACACCAGCTGTATTATGTACACTTTCCTGTGATCCACAATAAAGATTGAATTGAATTGAGTTTGTTACACATTGATATCGCATCTAAAGAAAGGTTTTTGGTCTGTTTTCAGGGTAGAGTTTATATCTTATCCGCTGGATTTTCATTGGCTTTCGGCTCAATGTTTGCGAAAACATATCGAGTGCACAGGATATTCATAAGGTAAGTTTTCCATAATCCTTCAAAACAAAGGTCTACTAACGCCATATATTCCTAACGCGAGGCATCTCCTCGATTACAACGCTAAAGGGTTCTTTTGGAGTGTAGCCAAAATCGGGACGAATGCCGCCATCTTGTTTTGTCATCTGCCAAGACGACCCAAAAACAAAAAATAGGGGCACTACCTACATATCTATTCTCGAAGCTTCGGCCTGGATAATGCTAGAGCATCGCTCACTGCACTTGGCCGTTCCATTGAACTAATGCATGATACAACTTTAAATACCAGTGACTTAATTTCGTTCCGTAACTAGGAATGTCTGTGTGTACAAAGGCCAGCACATCAACCTACCCCAATCTGTCAAATTTTCCCAATTGAATATGAACCTTATTCGTTTGTGGTAAAGTTGAAAATCTATCAATGAAATTTGACAGATTGGGGTAGCTTGATGTGCTGGCCTCTGTACATTTTGACCAAGGTGTAAGGATCGAGTTAGGGTCTACTGTAGGTGGCTCCACATTAGATCTGATAAGTTTCTAACAGTGAAAGCGATTTGTCTTGGCAAACCTGTTTTAGATTAAGTACTTAAATGTTTTTGGTTTACAATTTCTGTGACAATTTTACAAATGTTTACCAACAACGCCCTCTGTCAATGTCATTCAGGCGCCAAAATATCCTTGTACAATGTACAGTCCGTTCACAGTTATTTTACTTTTAATTTTGCATCACTGTCTAAATCACAGTGATCTTTATTCTCATTCTAATAAGGTTGCTGTTGGCTTGCTGCCATTGAAGTCTGACAAAATCATTGTGATCTTTAAGCTCGTCACAATAAGGTTGCTGTTAGTTTGCGGCTGTCAGAGGTAAAATAACTGTGAACTAACTGTAGCTCTCTTAAATCTTTAGCCCGATATTGTTTTTCTTTTTCAGCAACCGCAGTGGTGTCTGCAAAACCAAGTTACTTCAAGACACGCCACTTATATCCCTGGTGTGCGCGCTACTGGTCATCGATGGGATGATAGTCACACTATGGACCATGCTGGACCCCATGGAGAGACACCTAAAGAACTTGACCACGGAGATCAGCACTACTGATAGAAGTGTTATTTATCAGCCACAGGTTTGAAACTATTCGTTAAGTGGTTTCCGCTGGGGAGTACGTTGCGTCAATTCTTTTTCCAACCTAAACCACTAGAGAAGTTGTAAAGGGTGTAAGGCGGGCGTTTCAGGGGACTGTCTTACGTAGGTAATTTTGAGATTAAAAGTGCTGATCCCAGCCTAATTCTGATAGGTATATACCTACACATCTGACGTCACTACATTTACCTACATCTGAAAACTTAAACTGTAACCCGTTTACACCCATAATTATGTTGAGATGTCGTGTATATGTCGCAGCCAACTGGTTAAATTAGCCGTTCAGTTAACTGCCTGGCCTTTAGAAGTAGTGCTCGCTTCGCTTCGCTCTCTCGGCTCGCACGCAGTTGATCACAGTTCTAACCTAACCTAACCCATTTGGTCACGGTGTCCTGGCTTAGTTACTGCGACCAATTCGGCTCGCGCGTGATTGGTTACAGACTTCCAACCAAAACTGTAATTGAATATAATTCAGGCCGTTAGTTGAATGGCCGCCGTTTAGTTAAAAGGCTAGGCGGTTAACTGAACAGCTAATTTAACCAGTTGGCTGCGACATATACATGAATTTATGTTGTTTCATACATGTCTCATTAACTATTTTGTTTACCTTTTCGACATTTTTGGCAAGTTTGCTTCAAGTTTTATAAACTCGTTAAAACTTGTTTTACGTGTAAACCATAAACGAAGACAGTAGACACAAAATGAATAAAATACGAGACATTACACTTTGGTGTAAACGCGGGTTAACCAGAGCACATCAAACATCTCCTATCTCTCTTCCAGATAGAAGTCTGCAAGTCCCAAAACACGACGGGCTGGCTTTGTGCCCTCTACGCCTACAAGGGCCTACTCCTCATCGTGGGAGTCTACATGGCTTGGGAGACCAGAAACGTGAAGATCTCTGCCTTGAACGACTCCAAATACATCGGAATCAGTGTGTATTCTGTCGTCATCACCAGCGCCAGCGTGGTGGTGATCGGAACTATAATTTCTGAGAGAGCTACGCTGGCGTATATTTCGATAACGAGCTTAATTTTAATTACTACTACCTCGACTTTGTGTTTGCTGTTTCTGCCGAAGATTGTTGCTATCAGGAGTAATGGTGAGTTGATTCGTTTTTAACGATTACATGGCTAATGCTAGAATCAATTTCATTAGGAAATCATTAATAGTTTTACCTATTAATGATTTCCTAAGTAAAGTTCTGATACCTACCTAGAGCTCTAAGAAGGTCACGCACTTCAACTAAGTTTTATCGATGAGATTCTTACAGAATAGGGTGGCAGTTACCGTCCAAGGCTTTTCAAAACTCATATATTTATGATTGTCGTGTTTAGTTGTGCTGAAAATTAAAATGTTGGAAAAGATATTTCCAAAATTATCAATAAATTAAACCTCGGAGAAAACATAAAAGTAACAAGGCAACACATATTTAATGCCTCAGAAAGCCAACTGCACTATTCAAAACAAGTCGTCAAATTAATAATTAATTAAAGCAATTTAACAATACAATTACAATTTAATTATTTAATTCCTCTGACAGCTGAAGAAGACCCCGTAATCCAAAGCATGGGCCTAAGACTAGAATGTAAGACGAGAAGATTCGTGACGGACGAGACACAAGAACTTCACTTCAGGATAGAGATCCAGAACAGAGTGTATAAGAGAGAAGTGGCAGCGTTGGACAAAGAGATAGGGAGACTTGAGAAACTTTTAGCAGAACCTTTGGATTCTGCCAGTGGGTCTAATGCGTCGCTGTCGTTGCATAAAAGAGTAAGTATAATTTCTAACTTATTGTCTTTTTTATCAAATGCAGGAACTGGAAGAATACAGTTTATCAAACACAGTGAAAAACAATGAGGATAGCATCAATATGTAGCTGAAAATCATACAAAATTATAAAACAGCCTAAAAAGGCCACTTTGACAGAATCATAAGACAATTCATATCACGCAATTTCATCTGTATGACAGTTTTGTATGGAGATTCGTAAAATGCTATAGGTACACATCTGCCTAACCCTTCAGGGATATATAGGTGTGAAACTGTCAAACAGATGAATGAATTGTTTTATGATTCTGCCAAAGTGGCCTTTTTAGGCCCCCAGATACCAGAACAAAGCTTTTCGTTTTAAGGTATCTGATATTAAATAAACTTTGGCTGCATGTGTTGGGACACAGAGGGCAGGATAGAAAGGTGCAGCATGGTCTGCGGCGCAGCTCTACGACGACGCCGTGGAAGTTTTGGGACAACAAGATTTGAAAGACCAACAGTTTCTAAAATGTTTCGGCTAGGTTCACATTTCTTCATGCAATTCCATAATTTTCATTTCATTCCAGACTGAACTCAACACAGTAGAAGAGGAGGGTATGGCCCACGCAGACAGCGATAGACGCACCCCGAGCATCAGCGGAGGCCTGCCCATGCTCCTTCTCTCCGTCCTCCCCCCCGTCATACCCCGCGCCAGCTGGCCATCCACCGACGCCTTCCGAGGACGAAATTCTGTCAGCTTCAGCTCACAACCGAAACTCAACTATAGAAAATCTCAACCAGCGATAGACCTATACAACCTCTGCCTAAACAAGAGAGAGGAACACACCGGTCTACTCAGCCGAATAAAGAGCTTCTTCGGAAGCAGTAGACCAACAAGTAGAAAAGCCTCAACCATGTCGATAGCAGACCCTACAGGGGGCAGCATAGCAGCAGCTCTAAAAATGCACGTCGGGATGATAGCAGGACTTGTTCCTGGCAACAGGAAACACTCCATGGCCCTGTCGTGCAACACCCTTCAAGTACCTCATCCCGAACTGAAGTTGAGAAGAGAATCTTACGCGAAAAGCGGTCCTATTATCCGCGTGACTGATGACGAACCTTCGTGTTCCTATGACCCTGATGCTCCGAGACCTTTACCGCAGAAGTATATCGCGGAACCTGAGACCAAGGTCAACTTTGTTCTACCAGCGTCACATCAAAGACCAGCATCCCATCAAAGTTCGTGTGAGAAGATCAAAGGATCTCCAAGGTTTCCTCACAGGATAGCTCCTTCAGCTACTAATAGTCTTACAACTCTTGATACGAGAAGGAAAACCAGTGCTGACAGTGTGTTCAACATAACTGCCAGGGCCTTTGAGGAGCAGCGACGGTACAGCCATCAGAATGTGAACCAGGATGCCAAAGGAAAAGCTGTTCTTGAAAGCAGGTGGAAATCTACTGAAGACGCGAGGCCGGGTCCTTCGTCCAGGGATTAGATGAAAATTCTGTGCCAATGAATGTGCCCAAGATTTTCATAATTGCCCAAGATATTTGTAGGATTTTGTAGTGTGTGAGTTTTGGCCGTTAAATGTCAATTAGTCTATTGACTAGTTCACATCGTATGCACAACATTCTCATGCCAAAAATAAATAAGTATTCTTATCAAGTATGATAGTTTGTGTGCTCAAATGATTACTTTAGATGACATTTTAAGTTAATCCCTGATAAATATAACTAAAGTTACATTCTTACTCCAGGGCCATCACGGCATTCTTACCAACAGAGCCATCACGGCATTCTTACCCACTGGGCCATCACGACATTCTTACCCACATGGCTACCACGACAATCTTACCCACAGGGCCATCACGGCGTTCTTACCCACAGCACAGGGCTATCACGACAATCTAACCCACTGGGCCATCACGACAATCTTACACACAGGGACATCACGACAATCTTACCCACAGAGCCATCACGGCATTTTAACCCACAGGGTTTCTTTAACTCATCAAATAAAAAATAAGCCTAATTTTAAAATAATTTGTAAATGTGTAGATATCAGATCATGATAAATCATGATGCAAAAGGAATATTGACACCAAAGAGTAGATTAGATTGTAAATACACTGAAGGCGGTAGTATCGTCTGAAAAATTAGGCCAATATGGCTGAAAATCGCGTGCCAACGTAGCTGGTTTTAAGGTCTCTTAAATATATGGAAAGAAAACCCGTTAACTCTTACTAACTTCATTACTTTTACTATTTGCATTAACAAAATAATACCAGATAGTTTTCATCAACAAAATAATATTAGATTATATATGAAATAATTATGTATACCTACTCTTACCCCCCCTTACTAATAAACGTTGTATATCGTCTGTATAGTTACACAACGCTTTGTCTTCTTCTTTCGAAAGTCAAATTACTGACGACTGAGAGAGAAAAATCGGTGTGTAACTATTCATCTGATATAATATACGTTTACGTATTTGTAAAGGGGTAAATTGTCAGTATTTAAAAGACCTTTAAACCGTCTAAATTTATCTGTATTGTAAATATTCAACTTTTATATGTGTGGAAAATCTGTGTTATTAATCATAGTCTATTTTGTAGTACTTATTAGAAAAAAAAAATAAGTAAATAACTTACCTATGCACTATAGCAACTGGAATTGCCAAATATATGTAAAGAAACAGTATTATTAAATATTAAAAAGTCATACAACAACAATACAATGTGGAACATAATTAACGCAAGAGCTCATACACCCCAATTAGAGTATTGACTTAAAAGTATAATACAATGACTAAAACTTTAATTCTTTAAAACTAACTTACCCTTGACCCTTGAGTTGACCCTTGCATTACTTTATGCATTTAAAATTGAGTCTTATTGCCTTGAAATAAGATTGAATTTCCTTTGACTCAATCGGCGGCCAGTATGGCAAAATACATAATTTTTGCAAAAAATACCCATACTCTAAGTTACTGAAATCTATTCAGTAGTCAATTATGAACAAACTACTTTCAGGACTTGTGTTTAATCTGTTAGGTACACCTTGTATATATAAATAGACACAAAGATAACTAATCAAAAAAGGATATTCAAGATTGAATACACTATAACAAAATATGAACTATGAAGAAACTCCTTACTTTACAAACTTGTTGTATAAAATGCACTGATTCTTATCTTGATCTTACCAACTAACTAAATACTGCTGTCCCTATTATCAGGCAGAGCAAGATAGAGACAACGTGGTTTTGGCGATTTCTGCGGTATCATCTGAACTTTTAATTCTGGCACTTCACTTGGTGTATTTGTCCACACTATTCTCGATTGAGCAATGCAAAATAAATCGTAAATCTATTAAAATTAATGTTCATTTTCTATTAGCAAAACCACGCGTGTGTTTTTATTTTTACCAACAAGCTAAGCATCCCAGAATAATAGATTCAGTTCTTACATAATTAGACTCTTATATTCCGTCTCTTTCTAGTTTCATGTAGTCTAAAAAGACAACAACAGTTTTAGTCGAGTCAGTGTGAAACTAAATCAACACCAATATCAAGCATAACCTAGTCTAATTTAATTATAAGAATATACTTATACAGGGTCAAATTATATTAGCTGACGAAACTTCGTAGGCGCCACGTCTGTTTATGTTTATTCATGATTTTATTTGTTAACCCTTAGTATCCTATTACAATATAAAAGGTATCACTAAAATATATCATGTACAAGTACATAATAAAAAATGGAAGAGCTCATTTGCCTGCATTACTGTCAATGGGATAAGTGCTCAAAAGGGTGGCGACGTTGGATGGCTATGCTGATTCTTTGGACTAAAAATAATAAGCCAGCGCTCTGGTCACTTGAAGAGTCGACCAATCGGTTGGTGATGTCCCGAAATACTCGATGTTGTGTACTTTGACTCAGTGTTTCAACACCAAACGGCTCAAACACAATATAGCTCCCAATAAAGTTGTTATGTTAGAGGTTTTCTGCTCCTGCAGCAGCCGCTCCAGCACAGCCCGCCATGTCAGGAAGACGGGATGGCGCGAGGGTGTCGACACAGGCAGGTTGCAATATCCATACTCGTCAAGCTGTGAAGTTTTGCTAACTCATTTAATTTGACCGTGTATACGAGCGGCATTGCCCTCACTAAACAAATACTATGTAGTCTTCATGATAAGCAATATTTTAGAACTTTACCATTAAAGACTTTCGTTCTAAGTCAGACATTTTATTTTTAGAGAAGCGTGTATCTAGTATTTGCCCTTGTATTTAAGGACGGTCCCAAAGTGTTCAATTGTGTATTAAGGGATCTTTTGTGTGTATACGTAGAGTTAGATTGAATATTGTGTGAATATTATGAATACAATTTTATTGGATTTTAAACTTAAACGTGTTTTATTTCCGTCCGCGGCATCGCCCGCAATAAAAAGTAATCTGTCCTTGCCCAGGCTTCACGGTACCCGGTATATAAAATCGGTTTGGCCGTTTCGGAGATTAGCCGGAACAAACAAACAGACAGACAAAAAAATTTAAAGTTGTTTATTTTTATGGACTAGCTCACCTGACAGACGTTGTCCTGCCTAAATTGCTGTTCCTACAAAAACCCCATAGAAAAAAGGACGTTTAAGATTTTCCTGAATTTAAACCTTTTCCGCACAACTTTTCCATTTGTTCCAAAAACCTAATTCGGTCAAACAAAATATAGACAAGTCGGTCGAGTCGTTCTCAAGTGTTGCGCATACCAAAGAACAGTATTTCACTTTTATTTAAACAATATGTAACATAATTAACGCAAGACCTCAATTAGAGTATTTAAAATTGAGTCTTATTGCTTTGAAATAAGATTTAATTTTCTTTGGCTCAATTACCGATCAGTATGGCAAAATACATAATAATAAAAAAACCTATATTAAAAGTCAGATCAGTCAGTTTGATTCAGTAGTCAATTATGAACAAACTACTTTCAGCACTTGTTTATTCTGTTACACCTTGTATACAGGATGGCAGGACCATCGACGTGCAACCTGTTACTGTGAATTCAGTACATGATTCAGTTTTGAATTTCCGCATAGATAAAATTGTCTATGAAACTTCTATGATTTTTTTTTAAACGACGAGAACTTTCGTCCCGAGGAGTCGCCTAGCATCATTAGCTGACGTCATGCTTTTAAGTTGCGCGTCAAAGTCTTGCCATCCTGTAGATAGATTAGAAAGACAAACTTGGGAAAACACTTAAATAAAATAGTCAAATGTCATAGATTTAACAATTTATTGTTTTACTTAAACCTGCATACTAAAAACAAATGTATAATGGTTTATACAACAACGGTTATTCCAAACCACAATTAATTAAGGCAAGGCTAATTTACACTTAACATTAAGATTTGGCTTACGACTATTTCAATATTGATAGCAGTTCAAAATTGATGCTAAAAGGGCAGACTCAGGGCGACTTACGAGTTGGAGGTTGAAGGTTCGAACCCTGACAGGCGCTTTGAAGCGCCTGTCAAAACGATGAAGGAAAACATCGTGAGGAAACCGGCATGTCCAAGAACCAAAAAGTCGACGACATGTGACATCTACCAACCCGCACTGGGCCCGCGTGGTAGACTACGTCCCACTCGCTCTAATATAGAGGAGGCCTGTGTCCCAGCAGTGGGAACATTATAGGCTCATTATGCTATATGCCATACAAAACTGCATTTGAACCGGAAATGGTGAAACAGCCCCTGTATGATGTGTGATGGCATAGTTTGGCTATGACTTGGTTGAAAGGTTTAAACCGACCACCGACGTTCATGATACCTCATTTACATAATATTATCTTTCTTTGCAATCATTCTAAACAGCCTCAGACATCTTGACAATCCTATCCTCAATGATTCTCCTAATATTAGCGTTAACGCTGGGCAGTTCACTATGCTTCCGAACAGATTGCTCGATCTTTTGCACCTGGAATAGAAATAGTATATCCAGAATTAATACAACACAGAACAGAACCATCAAATCAATCTGTGAAGTTTCGCTAGATAATTTAATTTAACCTGTTATAAAAACTGAAAAGTCAGGTAAAAATTCCCAAAAATTATTAAAATAGACCCATTTTTTAAGTCGGCTAAAATGAACTAGCTCAGAGACTATGAATAACAGATGAACATACATGGGGGTGTTTCGAAAAGACCATTAAAGAGAGTTCTGTAAAAAAAAAACACGGGCCATCTTTTATAACAGGACCCCATTGATAAACAACATTTTTGACTAAGGTTGTTGTAAGTCATCCCTCATCTGCCTAGCCTTTTAGCAACTATGATGGGGTCGACTTCCGTTCTAAGCTGAATACCAGTACTTATAAAGAGATTGCTTATCTGACCTCCATAACCCAGTAACTGGGTACACACACACCCCTTTCGTGTCACGTAGGTAAGGTAAGACTGATTGTCAGACCTTCGAGCTTCTGACTGCCCAAGATCTACAAATGACTGGTTATTTTATGTCCACCTTTGTGTAATCTAAAGGTTTTAGTATTACCTGATGTATCTCCCTGGGCCACGCGACGAAGTTCGTGACAGTGCAGTTGCGAGGGGAGCCGATGCGGCCGGTGCGGCCACAGCGGTGGATGTAGTCCGCCGTGTACAGCGGGAAGTCGTAGTTTATTATGTGCTGTGTCTGGAATCGAAGATCAAATTAGATAAAGAGGTGCTTGAAACTGTCGACTCGGCAGTTTTTTCTGGGCGCAACAGTAAATGCCAAACTTCAGAGGGCCCACTTATATATCAAACCTAGCGGAGAGACTCAGTTCGGCCGCCTACGCCGTCAGAAAAGTAGGACAATACACTGTCGTTGATGCAGCTGCCTTAGTCTATTCGGTTATGTCCTCAGGTATTCTGCTGTGGGGCAAAGCCGCTGACATTCAAAATACATTTGTCCTTCAAAAACGAGCTGTTCGAGCAATTTAACAGTAGGTGCCAGAGTTTCTCATATTGGTATTCTCACGGTTGCATCACAATTCATCGTCGCAAAATAAGTAGAGCGGTTATTAGCATTTAATTTCGGGGTGGACTGAAGTACCACTTAGTTATTAAAAACTGGGTAAAGGCAACTGGGGGGGAATATTAAAGTGATCACACACAAACAAAAGTTTAGTGTCTCGTTAGAGAGGCATCTGAGGTCAGCCACAAATTGTATTTTTGGCTCGATGCTCGGGCATCGTGTAACCGCGTCCAAGATCTAGCTAGGTTAGCGGGCAAGTGGCAGTGTTTAGTTCCGCTCTGACACTGATCACAAAAGCTGTCAGATCACAATAGCTATTAAGATTTTCTGAGGGTTGCTTAAAAAGTAGCGGAAAGAGAAACGTACTCAAAATTCATCAAAATAGCGGCATACACGGCATAACGCATGAAACCTAAAGTTGAAAGTTTATCACACGACCTCCATATTTTTTTAATTTGCTTACTTTTTGTTGCATAGTTGTTTGTAATAATCAGTCTGAAAGTTTAAAGTAATCAAACATCTGTTTGTATTGATGTTAGCTGTCGATTTATATAGGTTTCAAGCGAGGCCGCCATTAACAAAAAAACAAAATAGCGGACAGTTAGATATGAAAGTCTACATATAAAAATCTTCAATCACCTTAAATACTATCCTATAATAAAAATAAATAAGTAGTTATTTATTTTAAATAACTACTTATTTAAAAAACACTCACCCTAATAGTATCCAATCCTCTCGACGCAATATCAGTACACGACAACACATTCACCTTCCCGCTCTTGTACATCTCAAACTTGCCCATCTTCAGAGCGACTGCCATCTTGCCATTTATATTGATACAATCGATATTGTTCTCGTTCAAGAACATTGAGACGAAGTCGCATGTGGACGTCTGGTTGGAGAATATCATCACTGGACGACTCTGGTTCATGTCGGCTTGGACTAGTTTCAGAAGCTCTAATGGTTTCTGGGCTTTTCCGACGCGCATGAATCTGTTAAAGAAATTTTATGTCCTTGTAATTATCAGATCGTATCATCTCTAGCATCATCATTTTAGCCGAAAGACGTCACCGCCACTTCGACTTCGGTTCTGATGTGCTTCCCGCATCCAGCGGATTTCTGCGGCTTGCACAAGGTCATCGGCCATTATTTATTCTGTAACAATGCAGTGTCTAGTCTGGACCTTTGAGGAAAGTGTTAAAACAGTTAATAAAGAAAAGACACACACGCATCCGCCATCGTGTATTTCAACATTAGCTAGGGAGCTCAACAACCCGACCGAACTTATGTTGGCAAAAAATTTCACGCGTACGAAATCGCGGGCAGAATCTAGTTTATTTATAAATTTAAAAATCATAAGTCTGGGTTTGTAGTGCAGTGGAAAGTTTTTTTGTGGTGCATTACAGACTATACAGTAAAAGAAAATATCACTCATCTGCCTAACCTTTTGCTTCCTTTGCTTTGCTGCCAGTCTAACCCGATGCAGCTGGATACCTGTATTTTACATAGAGCGACTACCCATCTGACCTCCACAACCCAGTAACTGGGTAATACAATACCCCTTGGTAAGACTGGTTGTCAGAATTTCGGTCTTCTGACGACTTGTAACGACCGTCACAGATCCACGAATGACAGCCGGCACCAATATGCTTCCGGGGCACGGAGGAGTCTGGATGTGAAATCCACGGACCAACCGTGGCAAGCATAGCCTAACCTGATTGATCCAAGCCCATCAAAAATATATTACATCAGTTTCATTTACTCACTTATGAGGCACATGCGGTAGTAGCCTATGGATGTTGCTGGTGGTGATTGTCTTCAATGACTCAGGGTCGACGAAGGCACTGACTGCTGCGGGTAACTCGTGAGGCATGGTTGCACTGACCAAGGTTATCTGACACCCGGCTGGAGGAGTCTGAATTTCGACTTTATGTTGTATCTACAATATATAAGTCGAGGTCAAAAGGTAAGCCATTTCACAAAAAAATAAATAAGCGAGTTAATATAAAATACGGGATGGTAGGGACAATGCCGCACCACCAGTTACCATGAAATCAGTACATGATACCAAACGGGCCTGTGCTGTAACTTTTGGTGGGTTATTAAAAAAACTGCCTATCATCATTGTAAACTTAGTATGAAACTTAAACAAAAATAAAAGGATAAGTAGCAAAAAATAAAAACACTGCTCATTATTTGTTTTCTATTATGTCCCGCTTTCAACATAAGATTACAAAATCTGGCACACAGTTACCAATGCAATGGGTAAAAAGCAGACACAGGTTCTTAAAATCGACAGCGTCCCTGTCAGGAAAACCAGCCAAATCCCGTTGCAAACCCTCCTACTTACTATCTACCACCAAAGGAGCATCTCCCTGCAGGATGTAACCTTCCGTAGTCCACTTGGAAGTTCCTAAACCGTCTCCGGACACAAGTGGGAAGATATAAGTCCAACCTGGTAAAGTGGGGCTACCTTAATGGAAGGGCAGTAGGGTGGTATTGTGGAACTATGTCACAAACCATGCTCCACCTCCAGTCCTGCCCTCTGTGTTTTGATTGAAAAGAGTGTCCATGAAGTTTCTTGCCCGTTCTTCTCCATAGGTACCTACGCTTCGGAATGGGCAACTAGCTTCATCTTTCTTAATGACCGACCCCTTGACAATTCAAAAGTGCCCGTAATTGGTTTAATTGAAATAAATGCTGTGAGCTTGTGTCCCAAAACTTGCAGTCAAAGTGAACTCCACGCTGCCACTGAAGACGCCATGGAAGTAGCAAAATTTTGGGCCAAATTAAATATAAATTAGTTGTGCCAGCTACATTCCCACTTTTTTTACTTAAAAGGTTTGTAAGATCCACTTTGCAAAAAAAAAAAAACAGGCAAAACTGACTTAAACCTAACTTTTCTGCATGATCTGTTCACACATACAAACTCTGATAACAGTTGTGTGGGGTACAGACATCCAGTGTTTCCACTTACCGGGAACTTCTTCAACAAATGTGCCAACTTATCAATAAAGCTGTCATCTAACAATGTATCCGCTTCATCCAAGACAACGTGATGCACATTATTGATCTTGAAAATACCAGTTGTAACCAGTTTGCTGTATGCTCCAAGTGTTGTCACCAAGACATCACAGTATTCTATGGGTGGGTTCAACATCTTCTGCTTAGTGTGTCCACCCACTAGAGTGGTCACATTGAGGTTGAGTCGTTGAGCTATGTTTTGAGCTACATCCCCCACTTGTATAGCTGGAAAGATGCACAGAAAATTGGACAATTATTTACATTTGTCCCATGTTGTTTTAGTCATAAACGTTGCTTAAAGTCAAGTAATGATTAGCGACTGTATAACCATACATTTTTGATGTTTAAACCTCACTTAACTTTAGTCATCTTTAAAACAAAATTTTCTCAAAATTTTAAGCGATATTAACTCAATATTTAACTTACCTAATTCTCTACTAGGAGTTATAACAACAGCTAAAGGACTATTAAATTCCTCCTTAATACTAGGTTTCCACTCCAAGATATGTTGGAATATTGGTAGCAAATACGCCAACGTCTTCCCACAACCAGTCTCCGCAGTCATTACAGTGTTGCGACCGGCTAGTATGGAAGGAATTCCCTTTGCTTGAATCGCAGTAGGCAAAGACAAACCTTGCTCTGACATAACCTCAATCAAACTCGGACACACACCGATTTCTTCAAAACTCTTCTTGTAAACTTGCTTTTCTTCCTTCTTATTCGCGTCTCCGTAGATTACAAAGTAGTCCCCCTTAGATTTATTACTCAACCAGCCTTTAGAAGCCAGCGGTATGCCATCAAACTTACTGTAACTCTGACCATCGAAATGATTTAATTCTGGCCGTTTACACGTTATTATCGGCAACTTTTTCTTCGCCTGTTTGACGCTATAATACCGGCAATATGATAAATTCAATATGGACCGTAACTTCGACATTTTTATGGCCTTACAAATAAAATATCGTATGTTTTACAGAATTTACACACAACACAATCACATGAAACATGACTGGTGAAGTAGTGACACTGACACTGACAGTATTAAAATCGACACTGACAGACGACAGTACACTTTCAACGACAGGTGACTGTACGTTTAGTATCAACCCTAATGAAAATATTATTATCGATTCAGTTTATTTCAGCTTTCAAAACGAAGCTGTAATGAATTAAAATTAATAAATAAATGTTTTATTCAGTATTAAAATTTAAAATGTATTTAAAATTTTAATTGTATTTCGTATATAAATTTTTTGGTACACAATGGACGTTTGTTTGATTGTTCATCCACATAAGTAGTTTTTAAAACTTAAGTGTATGGCATAGGGCCGGGAGGTTGGGCCTATTGCCATAGGCCACAAATCGAGACTGCTACTGAGAGATCCCAATGTTTAAATTGAATAACACTGCCTGACCACTTATATGAATATAATTTTATTTAATGTTATACTTAATCCAAATTTAAATAATGAAATTGTTATTAGTATTTATAAGTTATTGCTAATTTTAAATAATTAAATTATGTGCTATAGGTACAGACGCCAGCACATCAAGCTACCCGAAACTGTCAAATTTTCCTAATCAACCTTCAAGGTTCAAAGTTGATTGGAAAACTTTGACAGTTTCGGGTAGCTTGATGTGCTGGCATCTGTACAATGACCAAAACTTTTTTTAAAGCTAATTATTATTGAGTATTAGTAAGAAAAAGGTGTTGACCCTATCAATATTTTGTGCATTTAAAATTCAGTCTTATTGTCATGAAATAAGGTTTAATTTTCTTTGGCTCAATCGGCCGTCATAATGGTAAAATACATAAGTTTTGTTAAAAATACCTTTTTTTAAAGTTAAATACTGAAACCGATTCAGTACCTAATCAACCGTGAACAAACTACTTTCAGGACTTGCGTTTATTCTGTTAGATACACCTTGTATGTTAGGTACATACAAGGTGTACCCTTAGGTAGGTACTTATAAGTTATATTTGTGTTGAAACAAACAGGATAAACTTATAGACGTAAGTATCTAAGTATGTATGTTTTGTTATTCACCACTCCGTCTTTGTCATGCCGGGGCCACACCAACTGGAAACGCCGTTGATTATCGCGATAAGTTGTGGCTGCATTCTATAGTTAACGCCCGATCATCGCGATAATCAACGGCGTTTCCCGTTGGTGTGGACCCGGCATCAGGCTTTAAATCCGGTACGAAAACCGGCATTAATATTAAGCAGTCTAATCTTGCCATGCACGGGGCACGGAACAACACACATGTCGCAACAGACTCAATGAACGAAGTCAGTGCCATAAAATAAACAAAACTAAAGTGAAAAAAAAACAAAATGAAAATTAATTTCCCGCGCATAAAATGGATTGGTGTTATTTGTGGAATTGTGATTGTTATTATTGGACATCAGTTTAAGTAAGTTATTTAAAATAATCTATTTGTACGTGAAAAAAACTTTATTAAGTACAAAAAGAAATTAACCGACTTCCAAAAAAAACACTACAAAGTAAAAATAACTTTAATTTCGGAAGTAGGTGTCGTCGTTTTTTTGTTTTCGTTTTTTGCCCCCGACTTCCGAAATGAAAGTTATTTTTCACCTTGAAGAGCTTTTTTTGTACTTACTTAACATTTTTTTTGTTTTTATTTGTGGTACCTATCGACCCCAGACAAATTCGTGTTCCTGCACTTGCTAAGCAAACCACCCAGTGACCACCCTTTATGTGTGTAAGTACTTAACTAACCTTTCAGACAAAAGATTTTTTTTTCTAATCGGTCTCTCTTAGGTACATGGTCTTACCTATATATTAATCCATGCTTAGGTAACAAATATAAAAAAACAAACGTATTGAAAACCTCTTTTTTTTGGAGTCGGTAAATAAAAGAGAAAGACACATATAAATTATTCTCATGGAAATATTCTCATGAAATACCTAATTGCAATTAAGTCGTATTTGTTTTGTAATGCAGCGGGGTAACTGCACTATCAGTCAACACAGTATCAGCCAGTCAGTGCCGGATTAAGGGCGCCTTCACACTAGCGTTTGTCCAGCGTAGGCGTTCGATAAACGTATGCGCAGCGCAGACGCCGCTGCGCGCCGCGACTACGCGGCGCAGGCGTAGCGTTGCCGCGGAGTCAGTGCAAGGGTAAATGCATACGCTGCGTTAGCGCCGCAAGTGCGCGACGCATGCGCCGCGTTACTGCGGAGTCATGTACAATCCTGTATGTCTGCGCCGCGTTAACGCAGCGTTCAATTGACTCCAGAGGAAACGCCGCAACAACGCGACGCCTGCGCCGCGTTATCGCGGCGTCTGCGCTGCGCATACGTTTATCGAACGCCTACGCTGGACAAACGCTAGTGTGATGGCGCTCTAAGCCAGCGCGGGGCCTGTACATCGATCAAAATCAAAATATTTAATTTCACATAAACCTACATGGGCACTTATGAAACGTCAGAAGCTGGGTTCCAATTGGTCGTTTCCTATGGAGAAGAACCGGCAAGAAACTCCACGGTTACTCTTTTAAACCACGGCCTGTAGCAAATTTTACGTAGGGCCCTTATGATAGAACTTAGTTTGTTTAAGATTCTAAACTTCTAAAGATAAAACAGAACTTTTTCATAAGACTTAGTTTAAGTTGTGTAGTGTTTTTTCAATAGTCAAATCAAAATAAGTTCTTTTCCGTTCCGCAGTTGAAGTACTTTGACTTTCTTCAAACAATGCTCAATATAGGTAGTATTGTAAAAACCGACATGATTCATTTTTCGCATATTATCAATTGATTTAACAGTAAATGCAAGTTCTGAGGGGACCTTGTATGCAAGAGCAAGCGAAGCGAGCTCGAAAAATTTTAGCATCCCATCTCGAAGAGCTTAGGTTTCTTTTGACCATTCCCTAAGAACCATGACTTCTACGTCCAAGCACAGGCAGCGCGGGGCCTGTAGCGTTTGCTACACCTGCTACGTGGCTACTCCGGCACTGGTATCAGCAATGGCAATTAGCATACTCACATTGTATATCTATGTTTTTCGTAAAATAAACATAACTGGAAATGTATATAGGTATAGTTTGATATGTCGTCGCGCTTACCTAATCCATATTAACCGACCCGTTTAATGCCATTTTTTTTTTTTTACTTTGATTGTCAAGGTACATAATTAATTTAAAATAACCAATTTAAATCGCATTCGTGGCACTTCGGTACTTTCCGTGTCTTCCGTGAGTAATCCAAACGAAAAACTAAACTGCGTAACACACAATCAATCTCTATTGAATCATTTTGAAGGATATTGCTTACCCATTGCTTACCTATGTTCAAAAAATGTGTCTACTCATCAACGTAAAAATAACGCAATGAATGTTGTTGAACTGTCAATGGGTGTGTTACGAAATTACCGCGCTATTTAAAATCAATTAATTATAGGTTACATTTATGTATAACTAGCTTCCGCCCGCGGCTTCGCCCGCGAGGTATGTCGATAAAAACTATCCTGTGTCCTTCCCCGGAATCCAATCTATCTCTCTGCCAAATTTTATCGAAATCCGTTCAGTGGTTTAGGCGTGAAAAGGTTACATACAGACAGACAGAGTTACTTTCGAATTTATAATTTATTAGTATAGTATGGATTATAAATTAAAGAGGAAGCGATACCGATAGGTAGGTAGGTACTACCTATACGTAATAACATAAATGTATCTGTTTTACGAAAATTATATAATTGCCAACCTTGAAATACCTGCTTATTAAGTACCTACTCAGTCTTAGCCATATCGAGGTGGAGGACAGCCACTCGGCAATATTTTGATTCCCTTTAGCGCACACATGTTTACGAAACAGGAGGCCTACCATGATCTATTTAAAAACGATTCAAAAGCAAGACATTTCAGTTTAGGTTCTTAAACTGCATCGTTCACAGTCGTACCATGACGTCCAATACACTCAGCGGCATTTGGATCGTTGAAAGTGAATGAGCGTTAAGAGCTCGTGGTAGGTATCCAGATGGCACGGCCTAAATTGAATCGTTAAACTGACGTCATGGTACGAATTATCAGAACAGTTCAGTTTAGGTCCTAAAGTGGGTCGCGTTAAGAGCTCGTGGTAGGTATGCAGGTTTCACTTTACTGTTGACAGCCCTCTGACTTGGTTTTTTATTTGGTCTGAGGTGACAGTATTGTGATTTTGTATGAAAAAAATCCACTTTCTTTCCATATGAAAGGACCGCGCCGGAAAGTGTTAATACGGAATTTTTTACATAACGTAAACGCACCTAATAACGACCCGGCCGACCTTAGAGGAACGCGGCCTACCGGTAGTACCGGTAGGCCGCGTTGCTCTAAGCGGCCGACCCGTTAAAATCCGCGCTCATTACCGCCCTATTCAGAAAACTATAATTTTTATGTCATGTATTAAAGCTACACAATTGGTTGCTTTAAAAAAAATGTAGATGTATTTGTTTTGCAAATGTTCATCTCTTGATTGTGTGCGTAACTCAACGATTTAAATAATAATTGCTCAGTTCGTCCGTGGACGCCGAACTTAGTAGATTTTCCATAGTGTGGCATTCCCGATGGCGTAAGTACCTACTCTTGTTTCTTTTGTAGCAGAAGATTATATCGTCAAGCATTTCAATGTAACTTCTAGTTCTTTTGATGCATTTTTTATACTTTCAGGAACACAAGTAATGATTCATTTTAATGAGATACTATTTTATTTTGCTTAAAATTCAATATTAAAAATAGGCGGTAATACGAACAAAAATCACAATTTTATTCCTATTGTCGACCCACGGCGCTGATAAGTACTTGTCGTATCTTTTGTGTGCCATGATTTTTGTTAATATGCATAAATTAATAGGC
The DNA here is from genome assembly GCA_963669345.1 of Gortyna flavago. NCBI lineage: Eukaryota > Metazoa > Arthropoda > Insecta > Lepidoptera > Noctuidae > Gortyna > Gortyna flavago. The sequence continues at coordinate 18,739,005 of OY770129.1, forward strand.
AGGAGGCTATACTAACTCAGTTCCTTAGTATGTTAACTTATATTTGAGCTATTAACGCCATAATATAGTATAACGATAAGTATCAAGTAGGTAAGTCGGAAAAATTCCTGCCCTCTGAGAGCTATCTTGGCGTGCGCTGCCTAAACCGTTACAGCAACATGAAGATAATGTATCGTGAGAGTGTTTGTCTTAAATACCTACACATATGACAACATCCTTTTATGTGGAAGCCATTATATCCAAAATAGTGAGCCATAAATACATTTAAATTGGATACTTTTTTACAATGCACATTTTAGAGTACTTAGTTAATTCTTATCAAAATTAATACATTTATCGCTTTCGGTATTTAATGTAGATAAACTTTGTCTTTAACACCAAGCAATTTGGACTAATACTTTAAAAGTTATCACGATAAATGAATACTTATCAAAATTAATACATTTATCGCTTTCGGTATTTAATGTAGGTAGGTAGATAAACTTTGTCTTTTACACCAAGCAATTTGGACAAATACTTTAAAAGTTATCACGATAAGATTGACCAGTAGAGCGCCATAAGAATCGGCGGCAGCGCGCAAACCGGGGGGGGGGGGGGACCCGAAGTCCCGAGCACACCGACGCGTGAGGCACAGAACACTTTTATAATACTGGAGGCCTACCATGATCTATTTAAAAACGATTCAAAAGCAAGACATTTCAGTTTAGGTTCTTAAACTGCATCGTTCACAGTCGTACCATGACGTCCAATATACTCAGCGGCATTTGGATCGTTGAAAGTGAATGAGCGTTAAGAGCTCGTGGTAGGTATCCAGATGGCACAGCTTAAATTGAATCGTTAAACTGACGTCATGGTACGAATTAGCAGAACAGTTCAGTTTAGGTCCTAAAGTGGATCGCGTTAAGAGCTCGTGGTAGGTATGCAGCACCCCAATTGCGTATCACAGTATCAATCTCAATCTGAATCATTTTGAAGGATATTGCTAATCCATCGCTTTATATGTTCGAAAAATGTGTCTGCTCAACAACGTAAACGCAATGAATGTTGTTGAATAGCCAAAATGAAATGAATGAGTAGGTAGGCATAATTATAATTTTTAGGTAGTATATTTTAAGAAGGGCCCGAGGGCCGTGGCTAAATAATAACTGCCGCACAGGTCGATCGGTCAGGTTAAGCTACGCTTGCCGCGGTTGGTCTGTGGATGGGTGACCATCTTTACATACCGAGACCCCTCCGTGCCTCGGAAAGCACGTTAAGACGTTGGTCCCGGCTGTCATTCGTGGGTCTCTTTGACCGTCGTTACGGGTAGTCAGAAGCCCGAAAGTCTGACAACCAGTCTTACCAAGGGGTATCGTATTACCCAGTAACTGGGTTGTGGAGGTCAGATAGGCAGTCGCTCCATGTAAAATACTGGTATTCAGCTGAGACACCAGCATAGCTATTCACAAAGCTACGACACGGTTTGGTACCGTATCGAATGTCAATGTTATCGACGAAATCCTATAATCGCTATTCACAAATCCGAAACCGTACAATTTTGACAGTTCATATGAAGTATGAAGACATCAATTCTTCCGACAGGTATTTGCCGGAAGTGTTATCGAATAACAAAACATTGTTTAAAAAAGAATAATCTATTCAATAAGTGTCAAAACACGGCTCCGGGCAAGGTCCTCATGCCCTTGCATGAATGCAAAGAGCATCGGCCGCTGCTCCAATGACACTCTTTTCTGAAAATTTGCATTTTCAATATTAGGTACCTCGTTTCATAAAATGAAAATGAGGAAATAGTAATTTGTTTAAATACCGATAACATACATACAACCATTTTTCTGTTTAAAAAAAAAACTAATTTTTCACTCCTCAATTATTATTATTTTATATTTTTTTTTTTTTATTCGCCCATAGGGCAGGCTATAGTCTTTCGACCATACCGCCTTGTCTTCCGAGTAGTTCTCAATTATCTCTATAGCTCAAAACAAGATTCAGAAAATTAATTATTCCAGATTTACAGGTTTGACAGACAGTTGAAGTTTACAAAGCAAGTTTAATAGAAATCAGATAAATTTTATTTATTAATAAAATCATTGCTTACTGTTTTTTATTTGTTAATAGTTACTGAATGCATAATCTATAGTTGCCCATAGTGAAATACTCAATAAAAATCATTTATTTACCTACCACGAACATCTATTTACTACCATTTTGCAGCGTTCCCCGTATACACACCTAAAAAAAACCCTTCCATACGGGTCTGTGAATAGCGTTTTGCCGGTCCTTCGGTTCAGAAATCAGGTTATCGAACAAGTGTCATTGTCGATACGATAGTGAATCGTATGTTTGTGAATACGGGTGCTGATCAGTTACAAAATCGGCGTCAACAACACGCTGAGTATCTGGCGTTTCAACGAGCTGCTGAAACTTCAGAACAGTCTCAACCTCGACTCATGCTGAGTATCTGGTGTGTCAACGGACTGCAGAAACACCGGAACAGTCCCAAGATCGGCATCAATAGCATGCTGAGTATCTGGTGTCTCAACGGGCTGCAGAAACACCGGAACTGTCCCAAGATCGGCGTCAACAGCATGCTGGGTACCTGGTGTCTCAACGGGCTGCAGAAACACCGGAACAGTCCCACGATCGGCGTCAACAGCATGCTGGGTATCTGGTGTCTCAACGGGCTGCAGAAACACCGGAACTGTCCCAAGATCGGCGTCAACAGCATGCTGGGTATCTGGTGTCTCAACGGGCTGCAGAAACACCAGAACAGTCCGAAGATCGGCATCAATAGCATGCTGAGTATAGTGGTGTCTCAACGGGCTGCGGAGACACCAGAGGGGCAATTCTCGTAATTTTAAGAACGTTCACAGTCTGATCTCAATCTCAAACTGTCAAAAATACCTCTAATTTCCCTACATTTTGACAAGTTTTTGACATTTGTATGTCGCTGAGATGAGACTGCGACTAGATTTTGAACGTTTTAAATTACGAGAATTGGCCTACTGAACAGTCATAAGTTCGACGTCAGCAGCAGGCGACTTACATGGCGTCCCATAGAGCCACAGGAACTTTTACTACGGCTGAATCTCGCAGATGCGCTGTTGTTACACTAATATAATTTATATAATGTATCGTGGGACTGTCTTTCCAGTTCTAAATAAATGTCCGCGACAGCATAATTATCTACCTTTTTATGTGGAAGCCCAAAATAATGAGCCATATCGAAAGTACCTCTTTCTGTATGTTACCTTGTCACAACTAAACCACTGGATGGATTTCGATAAAATTTGGCAAGGAGATAGATAGCATCCTAGGGAAGGACATGGGCTACTTCACCGGTAGGTACTGTCCCGTGGAATAATTTCCGATATCCACGCGGGCGAAGCCGCGGGCAGAAGCTAGTAGAGAATATAACCACATAGTCGTGAACCACATAGTGGTTATATAGTAATTTCTTATCCGCTTTTTAGCAAGTTGTCAAAGTCGGTTGCACAACCAAGCGATGGAAAATTCAAAACCCACATTATATGTACATCCTATCAAAAAGCATTAATTCTACCTACGTATAAGACAAGGAAGTTTGGCATTAATTAGGTACCTACTTCTGCACATGTGGCACCTCATTGACGTCATAAATATGTAAATGTCTATAATAAAAAATTACGATGTTTTTTTTTTATAATTTTTTTACATACTTCTTTGACATAATCTTTTTATTATTTGACATTAGATACCTAGAATTCACAGAGTACTTTTTAATAGAGTGAGACTAGAATTTTAATTCCAGTGGTTGTAGTGGCAATCACATCATTTGGATTTAAGTAGGTTTTTATATTTTATCATTTTATTTATGTTGTAAGCCTTATAAACTGTAGATTTGTAGACCATTGTCTATTTTAGTAAGTAGGTACCTGGCACTTGTTCACAGGCCTAAATTGGCCTCCGGTTCCCATGCCTATTAACACTGTAAATTGAAAACATTGAAATGCCAATTATTTTGAAAAGAGTAATCGTGGAGTTTCTTACCGGCTCTTCTCCTTAAGAAACGACCAATTGGATTCATGTACCATGCTTCTGACATTTCATAAGGGCCCATGTAGGTAGGTACTTAGGCTTATGTGAATTATAATATTTTGATTTTTTATTTAAATTAACAGAAACTCTTGATTACATGAAGTAGGTACTCTCATCTGGCTAGCCTTTTCCCAACTTTGTTAGGGTCGGCTTCCAATCTAACCGGATGCAGCTGAATAGTATTTTAACATGGAGCGACTAGGTCTATCTGACCTCTACAACCCAGTCACTGGGGAATACGAAACCCTTGGTAGGTAAGACTGGTTGTCAGACCTTCGGGCTTCTGACAACCCGTAACGTCTGTCAAAGATCCGATTTTTTCCGTTATGATCAACCAAATATGTCGTAATTTTTTTATTTAAACTTTTTAAAATTAATTTTATTTGATGAAAAAATAGAGACGAGATCTACCTAATTTTAAAATTTTCTGTAGATTTATAATTTAAGCTTATTCCAGAGTCCAGAGCTCGACCCCACCCCCCCTATCCTGACTACAGCCTTGTACGTGTATTTTTTTGGCATCTCGGGCTAGTCAGAAAAATGAAGCCCATTCCAAAGCGTTGTACCTACCTACTCCTAATGCGACTAACTTGAATCTTTTCAGAAACATCTTGCATACTGTTTCTGTAGCAGAAGTGAAGGTGCTGTTCCCATTAATCAAACTGGTACAGATAGCTGTTGTAAGCCTGACCCGATTGGACTCCAGTGCATCGCTGTATCCACCACATGCGAATGTACAGGGTAAGAAGTGTGATGCTTGGTTGGTTTTTATTAGAGGAACCTTTTACCGGGCTAGGGAGACGGGATGTACAGTCAAAGAATAATGTTAAGCATATAAAGGTTAATTTTTGATTGCACCATATTATCTATATTTTTCTTACCGATTACGTCATTGCCATAATTTATTATATAAAAATGCCAGTCTTCTGGGCACGTTTCCTGATGACAGCGATGCGGACGAGTAGGTACTTCGACGCCTAGGTGTCCTTCGCTTTTGTATTTATTAATATAATAAGTTAGTTAATATATATACCTATTATATAAAAATTAATCGCTAAATGTGTTGCTAAGCGCAAATCTCGAGAGCAGCTGAACCGATTTCGCTAATTCTTTTTTTATAGTGTTCGGTACCTATTGTCAGGACAAGGTTTGTTGTTTTGTTTGTTTGAGAAGCCTAGCCTATCCTACTTAGTTCCCTATATGAAGCTACACAGAAAAAAACTTTAAGAGGCCAAAAGGATATTGCAAAAAAACATTTTTTGATGACCACGTTAATCCCATTAAAACTAAGAGCACGAATGTAGATAAAAAAAATGTTTACAAAACAATATATAGTACTATCTATACAACATTATTTTTAGTAGATATTAGCGAAACCTGGGGGCCTAAAAAAGGCCACTTTGGCAGAATCATAAAGCAATTCATATCACGCAATTCATCTGTTTGACAGTTTCATACCTATATATCCCTGAAGGGTTAGGCAGCGGTGTACCTGTAGCATTTTACGAATCTCCATACAAAACTGTCATACAGATGAAATTGCGTGATATGAATTGTTTTATGATTCTGCCAAAGTGGCCTTTTTAGGCCCCCTGAATATAGTTCGTTCAGAGTAAGTAACTGAATCGATTTCAATAATTTTTACACCATGTTATATTTTGTCCCAAAAATATTTAATCACTAGTTAATTACAATAAAATCGCCGTACAGTTAGGTACCTACTGCCAAACTATTATCAAAGAGCGCACGATGCTGGAGGAGCATAAAACATGGTCACCCCGCGCCGCGCCGCGTGGTGAGCATGTTTTTAAACGGACAACCAGGTAGGTAACATAACAAGCTAAATAACTTTGTGATTTCTCATGATGCAGTTTTGAAATTTTGTACATAGATTCTTTACATAAAAATACTAGACACGTGTTTCGGGTTTCGCATATACTAAAAATAATGTTGTATAGGTACAGTATCTTGACTTGGCTCGCGAGGTTGTCGACATGTGGGATGTTGACTCAGCAATCATTGTGCCGATAGTCGTGACAGCCAATGGGCTGATTGCCAAGAGCCTCGACCAACACCTGAAGAGGCTCGCGTTAGGTAGCTGGATAAAGGGCTTGATTCAGAAAGCAGTACTTCTGGACACGGCCCGCATTGTCAGGAGGTTCCTCTCTCTGGAACCCTGACCACCGGTAACTTGGACCCTGTTCCCGATACCGGTGGGCTACTGTTTTTTATATTTTTAAATGTTTTTATGTTTTTTATATTCTAATATTTAAAAATATAATTAATATGTATATCGAAAAAATAAAAGAAAAATAATGTTGTATACAATATTTACAAACTGTCAATACAAATATCATAATTACTTATGCAATTATAAGTCCTATCTAACAACCTATCGATAATAGGTAGGTAGGTAGGTACACCGTTTATCTAATTCATGTTGTACAAGATACCAGCATTGAATTTTGTAATAATAGATAATGACATGTGTATAAAGCAAGCTGCTTATGTGTGTAACCCTTGACCTGCATTATTATTATAATTTTTTGACATCTGAATAATGTGTCTGTAGGTAAATCTCCATTTACACGGTGCAAGTTTCTAGAACGTTCCAGAGGAATAATCGAATGCCATAAAGCGCGTTCAATTATTGCCATTCAAGAATTGCATGCAAGTGTTTTCACGCGTGCAATTTCCATAAAATTGCATATAACAATTGAATGCAAGGTTTGCCGTTCAATAATTGCATGCGACTTCTGTTTACACCAAGGAAAACACAGAGTTGCACGTCCTATTGAATGTGATTTTATTGTACCTACATGCTGTTTACACCTACACCTACTAGTTTTTAATGACAATGACAACTAACTTGTTAGTATCGTGGAACAACTGTAGCCTACCTGTTGAAGACCAGTGCCACAGGCAATAAACTTGCACTGTGTACATAGACAGTACACTACATGTGTAGGTTCAGTATCTACGCTTGCCGATTCTGTTGTTAACAAACTAAACTAAAATTTTTGTTTAGTCCTGTCAAATTAATCAGCGCCTGACGTAAATTAACATCATTTTATGTAGTAGGCAAGATTTTAAACTTGGTATGGAGTAGTGTCAGGCGCTAATTAATTTGACAGGACTAAACTAAAATTCATCTTTTGCCCTTTTCTTAATGAAATAGAAAGAGAAAGATGCACTGAACTTAAATTTTGTTTAGTTTGTGAAGAAGGGAATCGGCACCAATAACAGAACCATTCACTCAGTAGCGGTGTTAGGGCTGTATATCCGCTTGTTCATAGAGCGAGTCCTACTTACTAGTAAATTCCCTAAATCTAGCTAAAACTTTAACTTCTCCAGAAAATAAATTTGAAGTTGAATTTTTCAACTGTCTGGACACTACCATAAATTCACTCAATGATAGATTTGAATAGTTAAATGAATACCCGGAATCTTGGTCTTTTTGAAGCGACTTCCAAAAAGGAGGAGGTTTATATGTTAGACTTTACGTATTTTTTTTATGTATGTTCACCGATTTCTCCGTCAATTGCGGATCGATTTTCAATAAAGAAGAAATACTGCAGTAATGTCCAAGGTACCGACATATAAATTGAAAAAAGTGACATTGGTACCTGGATTTAAAACCACAGTATTTAGTTATTTGTGATGCAAAAGGGCTCAAAATTACAAACATATTTCAAAGAAAAAGTACCTACTTACCCAATCTTAAGTCGTTTCTTTGCATGTTCCAGATGGTCAAAGGTTTGACTTCATAATAGTGGGTGCAGGATCAGCAGGATGCGTTTTAGCCAACAGACTGACAGAGATACCCAACTGGAATGTGCTGCTCATTGAGGCTGGGGACGATCCGCCAGGAGCTTCAAACGTTAGTAGGCACCTAGAGTAAATTCTTACTGAATGTCCAAAGATGCGATTCGCTTCAAGTCTCTGGTGCAACCGTCCAAATTTGTCCTAAAGTCACATCTAGCATTTGCAACAGTAAAATATTGAATAGGAATACCTACTCAATATTATGTGCACCATATAAATTACAGACGTAAATATAGAAACTTTACAAAGGGTGACACAATGGGCGATCTTATCGCTAAGAGCGACCTTTTAAAGAAAACATTTTGCCTTTGCCTTTTTTTTTCTTTTATTGCGTTATTACTTCGCTCCTTTGTAGAAACATCAACTAAAATGTATTTTGTTCCAAAAATGAGTTACCTAAATATACCAATCCACTTAGAAAGCGTATTTACGTTGGGAAAGCATAGACGTAAAAAAAGTACCAGTTACGTCGATGTTTCTCCAAATGAACGACATCTCCAGAGTGATCTAAAAGCTTGATTTAAAAAAAAAAAAGTATGAATATAGTACACAGTTTATCTGGAAAGTCAATCTCACATCTGCAAATCAATTCAATGCGCAGATAAGTTGAAACCCTCGTAAAGTTGTCTAAAAGGCCAACGCTCTTTTTGGGTTTGATTTAGTCAATAATAAATATCATTCTTTACCTTTTGTTCATTCCAGATACCAGGCTTATCAGTTTTAGTATCAGCCGCTCTAACCGACTGGAACTATTACACGGTCGACGATGGCTTCTCCAGCCAAGGTCTCAAGACGAAGACCATCCAAAATCGAAGAGGTAAGATGCTCGGAGGATCCAGCGGGGTCAACTTCATGTTCTATGTTAGAGGAAATAAGGTAGACTATGAAAGCTGGGCCAAAGAGAACCAAGGCTGGGATTGGCACAACGTGACCTCATACTTCAAGAAAAGCGAACGATTAAACGATAAATATATAATGAATAGTGATTCAGCCGATTTACACAGTACCAAAGGATATTTAGGCATCACGCAACCTAATTGGGAACATAAAACGAAGGATTACTTGAAGGCTTTCAAAGAAAATGGTCATAAAATTCTTCTAGATTACAATGGGCATCAGCAGTTGGGATATGCGCCATCAAGTTTTACTGTTGATAAAAATGTTCGACAAAATACAGCCAACGCTTTTCTAAGCCCGATAAAAGACAGAAAAAATCTGCACGTCCTAAAAAATACACTTGTCAGGAGAGTTATATTAAACAAGGATAAAAGAGCGATAGCAGTGGAAGTGAAACTTCCCGAAGGAGAAATTATAAAACTGAATGCAAGGAATGAAGTTGTTCTATCCGCTGGGGCCATCAACACTCCACAGTTACTCATGCTATCTGGCATCGGACCGAAAGACCATTTAAAAGAAATGAACATAGATGTGATACTAGATTCACCGAAAGTCGGCCAAAATATGCAAGACCATCCCTTACTTCCTGTAATTATTTCTGGAAAAAGGAGCATGTCTTCAATCTTAGACAACATTGAGCCTTTAGGGAGTCTAGATCGTTTTCCTACGCCAACAATTTTGGGATTTGTAGCTGTTAACAAATCTCAAGACTATCCCGACTATCAGATCACTGCTGTACCTACACCAACGGCTGCAATTCTTCCACCCTTACTATGTTCTGATACGTTGACACTAAAAGATGAATATTGTATAGCTCTAGCAGATGCCACGCAGCAAAGAGGATCCTTCTTTACTTTAATAACACAATTACATCCAGAATCTAGAGGCAAAATCATGCTCAAAAGTTCAGACCCTGAAGACAGTCCTCTAATCTATTCTGGTTACTTCACTCAAAAAAAAGATTTGGAAAACTTCGCCAAGTACGTAGAAGATTATTTAAGTGTCTTAAACACTACATATTTTAAGGAAATGGAGTCTCAAATAGTAGACATGAAAGTCAGTGAATGTGAAGGCTTGGATTTCGGGAGCCATGAATATTGGAAATGTTATGTTTTAAACTTGGCGAGTACTCAGTACCATGCTATAGGTACTTGTGCCATGGGGGTCGCAGATAAGGGCGTGGTGGATGAGAGGTTGAGACTAAGGGGGGTGGCAGGACTCAGGGTTGTGGATGCAAGTGTAATGCCATCCGTTACTAGCGGGAATATAAACGCTCCAGTCATTATGATTGCGGAGAAAGCCTCTGATATGATCAAAATTGATCACGGAATACATGTGTAGCTGTAATTTGACGGAGAACTGAATATAGCGCCAAATTGTAATTCTTCTCGGTATGTTTTTTTCTTGTGTCAGAGTGCGTATAGACAAAAATAAAACTTAAGAAAAATTACTTGAAGTATGGAGGGAATTGGAGTGGTAGTGTAAAGTGACTGCAATATCCGAAGATTTAATTAGGCGATTAATAAAATAAATAAGAGGTTGTTTGTTTTTATAGTAGGTGCAAGAAATCCAAACCACGATGAAAGGGCTTTGAAGGTCCGTGGCATACTTATCTACCTGTCCGCCACTTTGTTATTTTCTTTTTCGAAATGGTGCAGGTATGAATATTTAAAATAATCAAACATCTATGCAATAAGATATACGCAAGTTAAAAAAAAATGGATTTCACGATTTCAAGTAATCAACTTTGAATGTTAATATCTCGGAAACGCTTTTTGGGGTCACTTTACGGGTTCCTATGTTTTCTGTTTGCATTGATGTCAGTTATCGATTTATATAAGCTTCAAGAGAGGACGCCATTTTGAAAAAAAAAACTAAATGGCGCGACAGTAGGTAGATATTCCACGGATCTTCAAAGCCCTTTGGTGAATAATAAAATATTGAAGACAAAAGTTGTTTGTTTTTAGAAGGTACAAGAAATCCAAACTACAATCAAATATTGTTGAAGTCTGTTTTAACCCAAGGTAGGCTCGACGCTACATGAAGCTACAGTTCCAGTTTTAGCTGACCTCGCATTGCGTACAATGAGAAGTCAGCTTATACTGGAAATGTATATATGGCTTGATATGTCGTCATGCTTGCAGAATAAAAGATTTAATTTACTCCCATCGTCCTCTTCCACATTTATTTCTTTATTTGAATGCCTTACAACAATTATAGCTTTAACTAACATTTAACGTAAAAATATTTAACATCGTTTATACAGGATATTTACAAAAGTTGTACAAATAAACTTATAGAAAATAACCACGAAGGCTTACATATAATCACGTTATCTCAATATGAATTAGATTTAGGTTTTATGAATCAGAATCTAAGCTCTCGCTTCGGCCTTACAAGATTATAAACAATCCAACGCACTTTTTGAACTAGGAGTTATTCACGACGCCGACGCACAAAAAATCGGTCACACAAAGTATAGATCGTCCAACATAAAAACTCATCATCATCTGCCTAGCCTTTTCCCAACTATGTTGGGGTCGGCTTCCAGTCTAACCGGCCATACAAACAAGCCGTATGCCAAATAACGAACTTCCATATAAATGTTCATCTCCTATCGAGGCCCTTTTTCCTCAGTACTCACTTTCGCTATATAAGCGCTCTTATGCAAAATGTCATGCTTCTAGTCCCAGTCGTTTAGGTTGTGCGTTGTCCGTCTTTGAATTAATTTAAGATTTTTATTAAAGGAGAAGCGCCATGACGCGAATGACTGTGCGATGATGATATCTAAAATAGTCATTCCATAGGGTCATAGGACCTTAGAGGATTTTATGAACGATTTTAATAATTCTAGAAATACTTGTTACGCTCGCGAATCATATTTTGTTCAATATACAACCTGACACTGACCTGCAAAATGCAAAAAACTTAAGAATTTTAGAATTTCGCGGGCTACCCGGGCGCTTCCCCCTTGAGTAATAGATATGTACAGACGCTAGCACATCAAGCTACTACAATCTGTCAAATTTCTTTGGTAGATTTTCAACTTTATTGCTAAAGTATAAGGTCCAAAATTGATTGGGAAAATTTGACAGTTTCGGGTAGGTTGATGTGCTGGCGTCTGTACTTCAGTTGTATTCGTAACAAGCAGTAGAGGGGGCGCACAATTTAAATTAGATGATCTAATACGCCTTGCAGACTTTGACAGAATTTTTTGTGTCGTGTCTGGATCTGACATACAATTCGTTGCCTACGTTGGCCTTTTTTGCGTTGTTGTAATGGCGATGTATGTTGCATGACATACAAAGTGTGACAGAAAGTTCACAACCTGCTAGTAATAACTGTTAATTTTGGGAGCAACACCGATTTGGGAGACTAAAATAACAGTTCAATACATTTTGTGGAATATGCATCGATGTTGCCATAAAAAGTATTTTTACACCTTGATGTCGCTTCAAATACGTAATACTTAGACTACGATTGATATCCCATTGGATATATTAGGTATAGCGATCGATTTAACGCATAAATTAAAATGACTGATATAAATCCGAAAATATTACGATGAGATGTAGATATTACCTTACACATAAGTACCTATGAAATTGTCGACACTGATTCTCTTCTCAAAGTTAATAGGCTTTAAATTAAGATATTAAATAACTTTTGTATTGTATAAACACAAACTAGAATAGAATATTCAGTTGGTAATTTTATTTACCATTGTATCAAAATGATGACTTGTGGATTTTATATTAATTCATTCTTTCCGACAACCACGTATTTGCTTTCCTTTTATTGGCTTCTACGCACAAATCCCTTCGCGTCTAGCGGTGGACGCGGCGTTAACATAGCTTTTGTGCAGCGTATACGTTCGATGAACGCTTACGCAAAATGCAAAAGGTGTCATTTAATATGACACCTTTTGCATTTTATATTTGCATGACCCATAATCATCTTAACCGTAATACTTGCCATCACACAAAATAGATAGTCGTACGTTAATTTAAAAAGTTAAAAAACTGAGGATACTTGACTAAAAAGTACTAAATTGTAAAGTTCCTAAATTAAAAGTGATACTAAAATCAATAAGTTAAGGACTTAAAATTAAAATAAACTAATACTAGTAAGTATCTGATTTAGATGGACGTTACTAAACTAATAAACGAAAAACATAGGAGGGTATTTTTAAATAAGTGCAATCGGTAACTTTCGGCTTTCTTCGAGATTCAAAATGGCGTCTATACAACTTTTAAGATATTTGCAAATTAGACAAAATCGTGATTATGTGGAAGGCACATTTTAAAGACAAAATGTCATTTATGTAATTTCATGATAAAGTATGACATGACATGTTATGATCTTCAAGAAAATTACAAAAATAATACATTTATACATATAAATATCCGCTTACCTATATGAATATTCAAAGAAAGTTCATAAAAGAATCCACTGCTAAATATATTGGAAATGTTAATATTTTATTATTATTCTAATTCTCTATAGGCTTAACAATAAAATAAATAAACTTGTTTTAATTATTTCTGATAATATAATCAACTTTGCTGGTAATGTATAGTCAGACACACTTGAATAATATTTTACTGTTAGAATTGATTTAATTGCCATAAGTAGGTAACTCTCACAATTACCACAAAAATTGATATGACATAAACGGTAAAGTTAGTCCTTGCACAGTTATTTTAACTCTGATTTTGCATCACTGTCAACAACTCAGTAACACTTATTTTCGTTAAAATAAGGTTGCTTTTGGGTACCTGCCACTGACAAGTCTGTCAAAGTCACAGTGATCTTTATTGTTGTTACTAATAGGGTTGTTTTTAGGTTGCTACTGTCAGAGGTAAAAATAACTGTGAAAGGACTGTAGTTTCACATCACAAATTGCAAAAAGTATCAATATGATAAAGCGCGCGTCACACAGAAGGCAAGAAGCTAATCGCGTAACTCGTAAGTATATAAGTCTGGGTGCCTATAGGACCTTCTTGATCGCGCTACGGTATGCTATCTTCTTTCCGCCTTTTGTATGAGGTGCGCTTTAAGCCTCTTGTTCACACACGTTTTTTACGCCGTAAACATCTACCCGCTTCTTCACAAAGCGTTAAGTTAAGGTATTTACCTCCAACCATACATTTTAGGTATTATACACCATGTATCAGAAAAGTATGACAGTACTCGACTCAAATGTATGGGACGGCTGATTATTTTTTCGCAATTACGATGTTGGTCCCATGGAGAAAGTTGTTGTAAAACTACCGTTTGTAATAATAATTAACGTATAATCTTGTGGAGCACAACTTTACGTGCATATTTTCTGCATTTTCATTTTAAAATAAAAGCAATAACCAAACGAACGATGAGGGCGGCACTGTGCGGTCGGCGCCCCCTTAAATTCGACAACAACTTTCTGATACATGCTGTATACGAGGTTGGCATAACTTTACTGTGCGTTTATTTACAACAGAGCTATGGTTTACTGGCCGTATAGAAACGGTCAACAGTAATGTAAGGATCACTATGGAAGCTTGAAACAAAAACGGTTCATTCGATGCGACGCTTTTAATTTGGTAGAGGGGTTACAACGAGTACGCACTAAATAATTATATTTTTACGCTCCACAATCGAGCTACAATTTGTCTAGCAACTACTAAGCTGTAACCTGTCGGCCAGATTGAAAGCATCCCTATGTTTTGCCTTTATCCGAATTTTATCCGAAAAATCGTGTAATTGAGTATACAGTCGATCGATAAAACAAAAAGTAATGGTCGATTTTAACCTCAATATATATGTATCGATCGTTAGCAGGCGACAGTAACGATCGATAAAATCGACGAAATATGTAAGAGCTGACAGATTTGAGATCGCCAAAAATCGAGAAAAACTGTAGGCATCTTAACCACAGTCAAAAATTACCTAAACTTCAACTAATTAATGCTGTATGATACAATTCACTAAAACAGTAGTCATTAATTCTAAACGAATTATAACAATGTAATAATTTATTGATCTATAAACAGGAAACAAATTAGCTATAAATAAATATAACTAATCAATTTGCGCTGAAACAAACACCATTGTTTAATATGAGTAATAGTTTTTCCTGGAATAACTCATTTGTGGCACAGTGGATGTAGATTACAGAAGGACAATTCCCATATTTAAAAACGTCCAAATGTATAGTGCGGCCGACAAAAGAACGCGTTTTTGACACGTCAGTTTCAAACAAACGAATACGTGTTTTCCGAATTTGATCTTTATTTGTTACTGGGATTGTCGCACTGACCGGTGTCAGGAACGCATTCTCTCGAAGGCCAGACTGAAGTCGTAATCTCATCTCATCTCATCGACAAACAATGTCAAAAACTATTTTTGATTAATTCAGGCTGATATTAGAAAGCGAAAGTTTTTTAAAAATACGGGAATTGCTCGTCTGTACTTTGCGAACAAAATAAGAACTGGACTTTCTTCAACAGGGACGGTACAAATTTTAGTCCAATTTTTTTTTAAGATTCACAGACAATATTTATTTTGACAACTAATTAAATAGTTACCATGATGCCAATAGAGGTCATATTCTTATTTTGTTGGCATAGGATGTCATGCTTTTATTTTTTATATTTAGATTAATTATATGCGTGTGATTTAACATTTACCCCCTTACTAATATACGTTGTTTAGAGTTGTAGTGCCTAAAAACAAAGTTAGTAATTTACCAAGTTTAGTTATTTCTATTGCTAAGACATAATAATTATACAGTCTAGCTACTCATAGAGATAATAGGTAGGCAAACTACAGCCTCGCTGCGTCTCGAAGAGAAAGAGATAGAAGACATATTAACTAATATTAAGTCTCTTCTATCTCTTTCTATCATCGTTGCAATGCCACTGATTCAACTGTTAACCATCTAAACATAAATTAAAATTTTGCTATCCTTTTCTCGCAAATAAAACTAGAAAGAGATGGCAGTAATTATGAAATGTCAAATTGGATCCCACTAATACTTCTATAAGGGGAGAGGCCACCGCCCAGCAGTAGATAGCTACAGGCTAGAAAAGAATAGACTAGAATAGAAGACTAAGACTAGTTTGACAGTTCTTAATCACCACTGACTCTTTCTCACTCTTTATGTTAGTAAGAGATAGCGATACTCTAACTTCTGTTTAGTTGGTGCACACTAGAATCAGAATAATCGACAAATCATTTAGCTTGCTTACTCTATTTCTCTATGCTTCTCTGCATCCCATATCAAAACGTCAAACGGCATTGACAGATGACATTTTGGACAACGTCAACTGGTGTACACAGATAATTTATACTTACAAATGTAACTACACAGATACCCGTAACACTGATAATATTTTATTTTTTAAACAAATCGAAGGAAATGTTAGAAAGAAATGCTCAATCAGAGGCAAATGTTTCATCAGGAAACTGTGTGATGAGTGTAGATGTTAAAAGTTGTATACCAAATACAAGGTGGCAGGGACAGCGATGCACAACCTGTTACCATGGATCCAGTACTTACAGGATTCTAAAACCCCCTGCGTTGATAAAAAAAAAACTGACTGCTATATACATATTATGACCGTGTAGGCATTGCACTTTTCTATTAAACGGCTGTTTTTTTATATTATAACGAATAATTTCTATGTTACGGGAGTCGAGAATCATGTGCTGAATTCATGGTTTCAGTTTGCGCGTCGATGTCCCGACACCTTGTATACAGGTTACACCGGATATATTATAAATCTAATTACTAGTCAATACACATAACGATGTTTGTGCAAGATGCAAGCTTCAGCAAAGTTTAGATTAGCAACAAAACTTGCAGAAGATTACTTGCGCAAGAAATTCTTACTTGGAAAACGTGCACTTGCTTACACGGTAAGAGTTGCTTGCGGAAGTCATCTTCTGCAAGTTTTGTTGCTAATCTAAACATTCTTTTTTGAACACTACAATTTATGTACACACGGCTACACATCAAGCTATACATTTCCAGTTTTAGCTGACTTCGCATAATATAGGTTTTTCGTACAATCAGAAGTCAGCTTATACTGGTTATGTATAGCTTAATGTGTAGCCGTGTGTACGTTATAGTTCGGCCGACGAGAAAGTGCGTTCTTGACACCTGTCAGTTTCATACAAACGAATACGTGTTTTGTGAATCTGATCATTATTAGCTACTAGAATAGGGATGATGATTATTAGAAATATTCGAAAAGATAATGTAATTTCAAAGAAGTAAAATAAGATTATCAAAAAAATCTGTAAAATCGTTAGAAATATGGAAAAGCTACGAGCTTGAGAAGTTTTTGGAGGGGATTATTCCAGTCTTTGTCGCGCGGTACGGACAATGTATGGCGCTAGTATGAATGCATAGTCGTGACGTCGCTTCTATGATAATGAAGTCTCTGTCTAGCAGTTATTTTAAAACATTTATAACTTGCAAATATTTTTCTTATAATATTAATATATAATTATTATAATATTGTTTGCACTACTACAAATATATTTTTTTGATATTTTTTTTTAATTGTCATCGTCCCTATTGTCGCACTGATAGGTGTCAGGACCACATTCTCTCGCCGGCAGGACTATAATTATGTAATTATATCCTCCTTACATTTACACTCATCACAGCAGTTCATTTAGTATACTCTTCCTACACAGATGAACCCCAAAACACAGAAGAATCGCACAACATTTAGATATGTTACTTTTTATCCATGAATGTGCGCGTTTATAAGTTCTAACTTGACGATATTATTGTGGACGTCCACGACCACGTCACGGCATCACGATAAACACAGGGAAGTAAAATTTATAGAAACAAGCGACCCGCCCCTGCTTCGCACATCTTAGACAAAATTAATGCCTAAACATAAACCCTCCGGAATACCATTATCTAAATGATGGTGTAAACCGCGTCAAAATCGTAGTTTAGAAGAAAAATGTGATCACACACGGAAAGTCACGAAAAACGACTTTAATTTATAATTAGTATAGATTTAAGAAGAAGCTTTTAAATTTCCGTTCAGAATAACTTTATAACGTGCACGTATTTCCATACATTTTATGGACAGTCAACAAAAGAGATAAGTATGCAGGATCGTCGGATATAGTTGAAGTTTAGTAAGAAACCGATGGATGTTCTCGATTAAAATATAATTTTATTAATACAAAACAAACAGCTCATTTATCAAATTTTTCAGTCGACAACATCCATCGGTTTCTTACAAAATTTCAACTATAGGTATCCGACGATCCTGCATACTTATCTCTTTTTATGACTGGACGTGGATATCCACAATAATATCGTCACGTTAACAATTATAAAACCGCACAATGTCTTAATAAACAATTTGAATATAATTAACATAATAATGGTTTTTTTTTAACAACAAAAAGGTTCATTATGCAGAAAAAAACAGGGGAAAATAGAAATACATTTTTTTTAATGTTGAAAATATAACGATTAATCAGTCTTGGAAGACATTGAAGTCCCTTTCGTATGAACGAGAAAATATTGCAACCAATGTTATATGGCTATTGACTATGTTTTAAAATTATTGAAATAATATAATATGTTATATGTTGAAGTATTTTTTTTTAAGTGAATAAAATGTGGAGACGACAGTACGACAATAAATGAAAACACTGACAATACAGCATAAGAGTATTTTGAAACCATCAAATAAATCCTATCCTCGAAATAAAAGTTTTTTCTAAATAAAAGTCTAAACTATTGGATATATTTGATTGAATTTTTTTGTGTAGACTGCGAACGTCATTGGTTATACGAAGTTTAATTTACTGTCGTATCGTCGACTCCATCTTGTATATTCATGTTTATGACTTTTCGGAGTAAAAAACACTCCGAAATTGTGATCGGTTTATGATAATTTCATAATTAGGCGCTCCGTTAGAGCACATAAAGTTTTAGTTTCCTAATAAAGCTGTGAATGGTCACAATAAAGGTTCGGTTGACCAAGAAAAGCGGTGACCGCACATAACGGCCACAGTGACGGCAAGACAAGATTTAAATCGCTAGATACCGCTTCAAAAGATAGTCTGGTTTCGTTTTGACACATAATGAAGCAATGACTTGCCTTGATTGTCATGGAAACGCTATATAATAACTTGTCCTAAGTACGGTGAGGGCAAATGTATCGATTTTTAATCTTTGGCCAGCAGAGTATGACTTTGCGGCGTCAAAAACGTTCTCTAGGATAACAGACCATCTTACTTTCAAAGATAACGTTTTAGTGACATCATGGCATGACGGAACAGCTTTCCTAGGAAACTAAAGCTAAGGTAGGTAGTAGGGAAGTTCCTAAAGTTGCGGTAGAATCATGAACAAAATCACGTTTTGGATTAAAACTTTTTTTTTTCCAATTTCTTTAATATTGACAACCTCTACCTTCATAACAAAAACAAAACCATAAAAAAAGGTCAAATGCTCAACTTTCAAAAGCAAATATTCTGTGAAATACATTAATTTGAACGTAACGGCTTTATGGGAAATCTGATTTATAATGGGAGACGGTTTTTACTTCATATAAAACCTTATCAATAAAGCTTTCAATCACATTTAGAGTCACACAATACAATTAATTTAATTAATGAAAGGAACTTCTTGATAAAAACAAAGATAGATAATTTTTTTATCTAATTGGTACACTTTTGTACAGTGCGGACTAGATAGTACAGTCGTGGTCAAAAGCTAAAACATGTTTTAATCATTACACGATAATAATTACGCGATATACATACATTTAAGTCTTAAAGAAAATATTGTGTGTCTATATTGAAGTACATAATACCAAAAATGATTAATAAACAATAGTTCTAGGTACACATTGTGGGTTATATTTGATTTACTATACACATTCGACTATTAACATTACAAGGCTTGTGACCGCGGCTGTACGCTGCATATGTTCATTGGCGATCAAGGGTGTTTTTACATACTTCGATTAGTTCCATTAATTGTGAGAATTTTATGTACGCCTCCTGTAGCATGTTTCTGAAAAGAAATAATGGCGTTATCAGGACTTATCTGTATGAGCAACATATCATAACATAGCATAGTTGTGTTAAGTATTCTGTATACAATGCCAAATTAAATTAGCTAGCGAAGCTCCAAAGACGTGATATCGAAACGTAAAAAAAAAATTATGAGTTTTTTTAGGGTCATCAACCATGTAGCGCAGTTAGTTCAGTTACTCAACTGAACGCTCGCGCTCGGCGTAGCCTGGACAGTCACACCAGCACCTTATCTGACTGCCAATTCAATAGGGAAGAGTCAAACCAAACCAAACCAAACCTGAAATTGCGAAAAAAAAAACAGCTGTTCCCTACATTTTGACGAGTTATGCGAACATAAATGTAGGAAACAGCTGATATTTTTTCGCGATTTCAGGTTTGGTCCCATAGTAAAAGTTGTTCATAATGAAGAGTACAATCTCCCATTTCGATTTGTTGCATGTATTCAATTTCAACCTGTATAATAAAATCAGTTTTCGGATACCGAGAAGGAACACCCTCAAATTAAACCCACGACGTTTACAGTGTTATAAATTTCTATAGTTTTTGTTTATGTTTTTTCTGTGACATCGCAGCCCTCATACGGTTGATCAGATTTCAGTGCGGTTTCTTTTTATTAGAAGGCTGGTTTAATCAGGTATATTCTTAGCTCTGATGTTTCACGAAAATCGGTTCAGCAATTTTGAAGATAATGCTTAAGGGTACACTTTGCCGATATTTCTCCATACAAATTTCGGGAGTGTTTTACTCCACTGTTTGACTATGTACATCCAAAGTTAAACATTCTTTCGTTTTGTCTTATTATTAATTTTGTCTGGACGGAAGCAGAATTGTAAAATAAAAAGCCATTAAAAAGTTATGAGCCAACAAAGATTCGGTTTTTCTTGCTAATTTTAACGTAACTTTGGGCGTAAATAAGTAATAAAAGAAGGATAAAATCTTCAAAACAAAAACCGTCCCGACAAAGATCAATTATCGAAGAGTTCAATAAGCTTTATTTGTAATTGATTTATGCAGTGGTTTTTTCAGAAAACTCGATCTTCCAAAGGACGTTTCGTAATTTTTACGCGCTCGTTTTACTATGGAATTATCGTGCATTTCACTCAATAATGTTCGCCCTGGCGCGGTGCGGGGGGAAGACGCTCACGCACACTTGCACAATACTGTCTTGCGCACTTTTCGAACTATTTGGACTCAGTCTGCTGCTGCCGGCTGCGGCCTATGTCGTTCGTTTGTATGTAGACTAAACTCCTTTGCGCTATAAATTATTATCATTCGCACGTGAACACTACATTGACCCCTGGCTTGAACTTTGGATTTCGATACTACCTACATTATCTGTTTGACTTCGCACTACAATTTGGACTTCGTATTTTCATTTGAAATTGGAATTGTTGGTTTGAGTGGACGCTGTATCAGTGAAGTTGTATTGGTTGATTGAGGAACTGGTGTGATTTGTGAACAACTACAAATAAACAATGGGTAAGTCGTACAATTTCTTATAACTAACCTATTTAGGTAGGGACCTCCTTGAGCATATTTTTTGTTATAATATAGGTAACTAACTTCTGCCCGCGTCTTCGTCCGCGTGAAATTTTTTGATCCCCCGACCCACCCCGTCGCATCACATCGCCTTCGCTATTACTACTCAACTCCTAAGGGTCCTATAGCCTTCCTCAAGAGTTGGGCAATCAAATGCAAAAAGATTTTCATAAATCCAACCGATACTTCCAAGATTTGAGCTTTCAAACTAACAAACTCTTTAGCATTATTATTTGTATTATTTTAAAACTATGATATCTTCTAAGATATTCATTGAAATCAAGTGATGTCAAGGGCAATTTTGTTCAACATTAAATACTTGTGATGAATAATGTGTTTATTTCAATAAGGTAAAACATGATGATAATAAAAACACCTTCACACATAATGCATTATTTTAGAACAAATTTGATTACCATAAAAAAGGTTATAGTGAGTCAACCTTATAAGGTAGACATACGCTGTCGCGGCCTTTTTTTTGTACATTTAAAAGGGAACAAATCCGTCAAACATTATTTTTGAGTAACTTTAACCGTTTACGCAGCGTACGCACGCAACGGAAGCTCACAAAAGGAATATATTTTTTTCCGTTCATTTTTCATTGATGCTCCGCTTCTATTGATCGTAGTGTGATGTTATATAACATAGCCTTCCTCCATAAATGGACTATTCAAGTATCGAACACAAACATATTTTTTCAATTCGAACCAGCAGTTCCTGAGATTAGCGCATTCAACCAAGCAAACAAACTCTTCAGCTTTATAATAATAGATTATATAAAATAAATTATCTTTTAGCTAATACATTTTGTGGCTTTCTGCACAGCTAAGAGCCTAAGACTAGGGGCTTGTGGCTTGAATGAAGACCGGGCGGCGGCGCGGCGCGCGGCCGGGCTCGGCGGCGGCGCGGCGGCGCGGCGGCGGCGTACACACACAAGGTACCTTATGTAGGCAAGACGCTCGCTCAGAAAGCGGCGCGCTAGTAACTTTTATTTTGTGCTCCTGGAAATGGGGGGAGGAGTGCTCGAGTAGTATTTAGTAGGTATCCATACATAATTATATCTAACCACTATCCCTTACCTATTCCTAACTCGTGTTGTTTGTATTTTAAGTAGGTA
Source organism: Gortyna flavago (assembly GCA_963669345.1). Lineage (NCBI taxonomy): Eukaryota > Metazoa > Arthropoda > Insecta > Lepidoptera > Noctuidae > Gortyna > Gortyna flavago. The sequence continues at coordinate 18,761,524 of OY770129.1, forward strand.
ACAAAAATGTATAATACATACATACTTATGTATAAAGTGAGGTTTATAACATAATTTATCGTAAAATCAATGGGCAGTCGTGAACTCGTGAATTAGGTGAAAACGGTGGCCTTTTGATAACGTATGTAGGTATGTACCTGTTTTTATATCGTACTAAGTACTCATATATAGGCATACTTGTACTAGCTTTTCCCCACGCTTTTACCCCCGTTCCCGTAGGGCCGTAGGAATCTATCCCACTGCTCCGCTCCCATGAGTCGCAGTGTGATGTTTCATAATCTGTACCTAACATAATCTTTCTCAATAGATAGGCTACCTAACACAAAAAGTCGGCCAAGTGCGAGTCAGACTCGCGCACGTAGGGTTCCGTACCATTTTCTATAAAAACGGCAACAAAATCATGTCTGTTCTATCCCCCCTTAGATAAATGTTTTATTTTAATTTAATTATTTATTTTTAAAGTGAATATATAAATAAATATATATTGAATATATAACTAAATATTCTGTAAATATTTCAAGCGTCTACCTGTTGCCGTTATCAATATCGAGCATACACGAGCAAAAAAATCACGTTTGTTTTTTGGGAGCCCCCTTAAATATTTATTTTATTCTGTTTTTTAGTATTTGTTGTTATCCACACGGAACCCTAAAAAAAGCTTAAACTGGTACCTAGTTTGTAAGATTTGCGCGTTCAAACAAACAAACTCTTCAGCTTTTTAATATTAGTTGGTAGGTACTTAAAAATATTTATTATAAAGACGAAAATTCTTTATTAATATTTATTATAAAGACGAAAATACCTTTTTGTGCTATTTTTTCACTCCTAAACCACTGAATCGCAGGCAAAAGCCAGTACAAAAAAAATGAAAACGGTATATGAATAAATACATTACTTTTATAAAATAAATAAATAATAGTGTGTAGGAAAATATATTACTTTATTATTACAGGGTCAAATTAAATTAGCTAGCGAAATTCTGCAGACGTGATGGTATCGTTCCCTAAACACTATAAAATAAAAATCAAAAAGATTTGGTGTATTTTTTTGGGGGTCAACGACCACTTCTAGATTTGTTACTTGAAGTTTAGTATGAGATAGAAAAATCTGTTTTCTTTTGTTTTATCGTATTGAGAAATCGATACCAACCACGTCGTGAAGTTTAAATAAAAAAAACTGTAAATTTAAACTAATAATATTACAAGTGTCTCCTACACTGAGTTCGGTCATTGACTCCACTAAAAGTCATAAAATTATTTTATTTTTTTGTTTTATTATGGTTAGATATCGACACCCATCACGTCTGCAGAGTTTCGCTTGCTAATTTAATTTGACCCTGTATATAATGTTGGTTTTTTTATGAAACAGATCCAAAAGAGAATTGGTGAATGGAGAATTGTACCGTAGCTGCGTAGGTATACCTAATTACCTACCGCCGAAGACCGACGCGAGGACGATCGGATCGGATCGCCGCCCGCGCCGGCGCGTCCCCCTGCGCACGGACCGCGCCCCTCGGGCCCTCGCCAGTCCGCTACAAACCTCAACGCCAATGCATTCCATAAATTCTTTCTTCCTTTCACGCCGCGCATTTTTGTTATTATTGATAATAAACATTTATATTTTATTTTATTTTATAGTAGTGTTTCATTAATAGGTATACCTAAACCTATCCTAACACACTACAAAATCACCCTTATAATAATTGAGTAAGCAACTGACAACCCTTGCAATCTGCCGCTACTCACTCAAAGTTACGAGTTTGATACCTACCTACATACCTACCCACCACTACATACCTATACCCCAATAACTTTAGGTAAGTACTTACATACTATATGCAAACAATATTGATGTGTCACGTCTTGAAATTCATATAACTCTAGAACTTACTCAAAATATTATTAATTCGTTTGTAAAAAACACTAGATTTTCAAACAGTAAATAAAAAGATGTGTCAAGATTGTTTACATTTACCTAAAGTTTTTGTGTATTGATAAAAAAATAAGATAGGTAAATAATCTTGAAAACAATATCTAGGTAGTCAATTACTAAGTAATGCGACATAACATAAACAGTAGGTAATAATAATATCACCCCGCCCGACCGGCTGAGCGTCGGGCGACCGATGACTCAGTTGAATGGCGGTGCATGTCAAACAGAATGTACTAGCGTTATAGTGCATGTGTGCATCGTCTAACGTGTCGTTTCAGTTCGGAACGGTATTTGTGTGTGTTGAACTAGACATTGTGCGTGTAGACTATCGTCTAACTGCTCATCACTGATACCATCTCTGTCAGACACGATGCGAGTTGAGACAGCGTGCTTTTTGGCCGCGCCCACCTGTGAGTTCGAGCTCGCAACTAGTTGGCTCTTAAAGAACATACCTGCACTTAGTACAGAAGACGGCAAGCCTGCTCTTGTTGATATACTCGTTGTCCATACAGATGAGCGATAAACTGTCCCGGAACGCTCGCTCGAGGTCTTCTACGCAAGCATCCGGAGTGTCTGAACTTAAAACCCTGTAAGAAAACAGCAATGAGTCATAATTAGGGAATGCAATTATAATCATAATTATAGTCGTAATTAGGGTGAATTTGTATTACTTTTTATGTACAAATTATCACAATAATGGGTTTTTTGATAGGGAAATAATAAATTTGATGTAATATTTAATAATCATTTATTTCTACCAGTTTTCATTAATTAAATAATCAAGAGTTCTTTTTTAGGTATTTGTGAAAAAAAAGTTCAATCGTCAAAATTTTGAAAATAGCTTCGCATAATGCATAACAGCTGAAGAGAACGCCTCTTTCTGCTGCTACACTGGTAGGGACAACAGATGTATGCTCCTGTGCAATATCGTTCATCTCGCGAGATCTCGTCCGATTTTTGACCGAGATCTCGCGAGAACGGGATTGAATTCCCTAGTCATAATATCACACTTGTAATCAAAAAGGGTTTCGACAGTAATGTTTAAGTCCCATGTGATAGGGGGCGAGCCTATTGCCATCAACCGGTCACAAATCTCTCCGGGCTGCTACTGTATAATCAGCCATGTTCCCACTGCTGAGACTCAGGCCTCCTCTCTTCGAGAGGGAGTGGGCTGTAATCCACCACGCGGGCCCAGTGCGGGTTGGTAGATGTCACATGTCTTTGAATTTTTGGTTCTAGGTCATGCCGGTTTCCTCACGATGTTTCCTTGACCATTTTGAGAGCAGTGGCGATGATATAATTTACACAAAGTAATGCGCCTGTCTAGGTTCTAACCTACGACCTACAGCTCGTAAGTAGCGGCCGTTACTACTTGACCACCACTGCTATTTCTGCTACTAAGAAATTCCTAACAAACAAAAAAACAATAACACTTTGCCCGACCTAGGCATCGAACCCAGGACCTCATGCTCAACAGCGCTTACGACCACTACACCAATGAGGCAGTCAATATTTTTTTTATTGAATACGCAATGCAAGTGCAATTTAATAAGACCAATAAGTACAGACGCCAACACATCAAGCTACTACAATCTGTCAAATTTCTTTAATAGATTTTCAACTTTATCGCTAAAGCATAAGGTTTAAAGTTGATTGTGAAAATTTGACAGTTTCGGATAGCTTGATGTGCTGGCGTTTGTCGCTATCGGGCATAACAAAATACAGGAGTGAGGAAAGTTTAAAACTTATCTATCCTTAACATCCTATAGCGGTATCTACAACGCAACATGCGAACAACGCGTTATACCGACGTTACGCAAAATTCTGCATCTCGCAAGCAGAGTTTACCGCACAACTAACAAATATACAATGGCCCGACATCAATCATCGGGCAGTTGCCCGCCAGACACGACACCCTTCTGGTCGAAGGATCCTCCCATTTCTACGGAGGATGAGTGAACTTTACACCCTGTTCCTCATACCTCTATACACCTATATTTAATGTTATTAGGATTATTTTTATAATTATGTGTTAATTATTAAACAGCAACTCATGGGACAGTGTACACAAATCGAGTTCAATAGATGGCGCCATTAGCACAAGCAGTAAACAGGCGCCAAATGGTTTGTGTATTTGAAATATATATAAATGGCTTTTTTTTAATGTTTTTTTCTTTCGCATTCGCATCGCATTATCTTTCGCATCTATCACGGATAATACAAAAGTGATTGTCCAAACTTTATCGAAATAAACTCACCCTTTTAAATAGCGAGTGTAAAGGCAGTGATTTGATTGGTGAACAGCATCAGTTTGCTGGTAAACACTTCTAGAGGTTCGTTTATGTTATACTAGCTTCCGCCCGCGGCTTCGCCCGCGAGGTATGTCGATAAAAACTATCCTATGTCCTTCCCCGGGATGCAATCTATCTCTCTGCCAAATTTTATCGAAATCCGTTCAGTGGTTTAGGCGTGAAAAGGTAACATACAGACAGACAGACAGAGTTACTTTCGAATTTATAATATTAGTATGGATTATAGATATTATTATAAACTCGCCCTTTAATAGCGAGAGTGAAGACAGTGATCTGATTGCTGAACAGCATCAGTTTGCTGGTCAACGCTTCCTGAAACTCGTTTTGAATATTATCTTATAGATATCATTATAAACTCACCCTTTAATAGCGAGTGTGAAGGCAGTGATCTGATTGGTGAACAGCATCAGTTTGCTGGTCAACGCTTCTAGAGGCTCGTCTCCGGGCCATTTGTCTTCTACGTTGTGGGGAACGCCGATGCGGGTTGATAGTTTGGCACTGGAAGGTGAATTTCGTGATTAATAAATGAAAGTGTATGTTTCGGTATCAAGAACTTTTTATTTTAGAGTCGTGCTAATGCTAAAATGTTGCATGTATGAATAATTGCTTTAGGTAATAGATATTACGGACTAGTGGCGCGTCAAAGTGCGTATTTTGCGTAAGGGAATGATTGCTTTATAGGTGATTTATATAATCGATAGGCTCGCTTTTTTGTTACGTTTTTATTAGGTCGAGCCGGGGTTTGCGCTGCACATGTTATTATCTTAAAGAGTTATTACTCTATTATTATTATTAGTCTTACCAAGGGGTTTCTTATTACCCAGTCACATGGTTGTAGAGGTCAGATAGGCAGCCGCTCCATGTAAAATACTGGTATTCAGTTGCATCCGGTTAGACTGAAAGCTGACGCCAACTTAGTTGGGTAAAGGCTAGGTACATGATGAGATTACTCACCAAAAACTGGACATGACAGTCCACACATTCTCGAAGGCGTCTATCACCATCAGCTCGCCATGCTTCTCGTCCTCTGCGTCAACGGAGCGGTCGTTCAGGAGACGGTCTACTGTGATCTTGGCTAGTTCCATATATTCAGGTATTATCTGGCATTTCTTCGCCACATCTAGGCATAGGTCTTTGAAGTTTGAGACCTCGGATTCTGTTAGGGATTTTGAATCTGAAAAAGAAGAAAATACTTCTTTCAAATCGGGATTATTTTAAGCTTACGTAACTGTTTTAGGCGTATTAAGATTCTCGAGTGATAAAACGTTTTAGGTGAGTTGTAAGACAAAGAGGTTAGAACATAGAGCTGCAAAAAAATTGACCTTAAGCTCTTATTTAGATAATTAAAATTGGTAGTCTTTAGGGATGTAACGGATGCAGAATTTTTGACATCTGTGGATACGGATGCGGATTTTTGAAGGCTCACATCCACGGATGCGGGTGTTGAGTTATTTTTTTAAGAAACGGTGGTGACATACTTCATTCGATTGTTTGATAAAAATTAACTGCAGAAAACTCGCTTAACACACAATACTCAAAAAAACATTTAAAAAAATTCATGTTCACAAGATAAGCGCAACTTAACACGTTATGATTAATTTACGAGAAATAAATGATAAACAATAACAAACTCGTCGGATGTTGGTACCGATATCTTCGCTCCTATTGGTCAATCAGCACGAGCGTACGGCAGGCCGCAGCGCAGGCGCCACCCTACAGAATTTCATCTGCAACCGCATGAACATCCACATTGATGATTGCGGATGCAGAAATCCAAATCGGATGCGGATGCGAATATCCGCAACATCCCTGGTCTGTAGTATGTACAGAGGCCAGCACATCAACCTACCCCAATCTGTCAAATTTTCCCAATTGAATATGAACCTTATTTGTTTGTGGTAAAGTTGAAAATCTATCACAGAAATTTGACAGATTGGGGTAACTTGATGTGCTGGCCTCTGTACTTATAGGTATTAAAACATCTAAACGTTTTAACTATTTTGGTTAACTACATAATTTAGCTGCCTAAAGAGACATACTTATTATTAATTGAGAACTTCAAGAAAAATACTTTGAAGACTCTTAATACTACTCGTTCTGTACCACAATTTGTTTTTATTAAACGGAAATGGCCGCCAGTAATTTAATTACTTATTGAATAACCTCAATAAACCATTATCCTGACCAATTGCTCCTCACCTTTACTATCAACAGAGGTCAACGCGTTCTTCAAGTCAGTGATAAGATGCTCTATCCTCGGGAATACTTCGTTGAACACCGCTATCCAATGTTTGAGCAAACATTGCAACACATCCGCCAACGTCCAAGGAGGCGCCTTGAACAGCACGTGCTCCCATAAGTTGTTGTATTTCGCGCGCATTTCATTCTGGAATCATTGTAATGCTTTTAAAATTAGAAATAATTCGTTGTCTCCAGCCAGAGAAACTATCAATGAACTAAAACAAAATTACGCAACATGGATAAGTTTTTCTCGAGTTATAAGCTCATTAACAGACAAAAACGAAGAAACGTCACGTTTTATAATTTTTTAAGAATTACAAAATCTGATTTAGGCCTGATTTTTCCAACGCCCGATCATTTTATCCGAGGAATAATTTTTAAATTTTTTACAGTTCTTTCATACAAAATCTGTCAGACTACGTCAATTTTATTCCACGAATAAAAAATATCTGTCGATTGAAAAATCAGTCCTTAGTATAGTAAAAGTAGAAATAAACATAATACAAGCATAGCTAGTTTTTTACTTGTATAAATTCTACTTTAAGTTTACATTGCTTGTAACGTGTTTAAAGTGGCACTACCATTACAATAAATCGCTACTCCGCAAGCTGCGTGGCAGTTCCAACACTATCCTGAAATCGATAGCTGCCCGAATAGACAGCCCGCTAGTGTGGGAGCTTACAAATAGGAACCGATCTGTTTTAGTTATTAATACTAACATCGGCTAAGCAATTTTGTTACTACCCCCTTACTAATAAACGCATTATATCAGATGAATGTTACATACTGATTTCTCTCTTTCAGTCGTCAGTAATTTGACTTTCGAATGAAAAAAAGCGTTGTGTAACTATACAGACGCTATGCAACGTTTATTAGTAAGGGGGTAGCTCTGTAGACCGCATTGTAGTCTAAGTAAATAAAGATAAATAATTAATAAAGCTTCGGGGAGTATTTACATCGTATAATTTCTATGCCATCTGCTTTCGAAAAACATCGTGAGGAAATGTCCCAGAACCAAAAAAAAACAGTGGCACTCCGGGAGTGCCGACAGAAGTGAAAACAGAACACAAACAGTATACTTTGCCATCACTCGCTGACATAAACAGATCCTAAGCAGTGTCGCTTACGGTAACAGTGGCGCGAGTTCCCATCTCGAAAAATGCCCAACGCGCCTAAAGAAGTTTTCACATCAAAATTTGAAGAAATGTGACATCCACCAACCCGCACCTTGCGTGCTGGTAGACGGCCGACTCGCTCTCACAGAAAGAGGAGGCCTGTGTCCCAGCAGTGGGAATATTATAGGCTGATTATACTACCATCGGCATATGAAAGGTATTTTTAAGTAAAAATAAAGAAAGGAACAACATACCTCCAAAATATTAGCCAGAAGTTGGTATATCGTGGCCTGGTAATGTTTCAGGTTGTCGAACGCGTCAGGGTCCGACTCTTGAGGAGTAGACTCTAGTAGCCCCTTGAGCTCTGACAGCCCTAAGCTCTTGATGCTGTTGATGCCTGCCTTGCTGCATAGGTTCTTATCGTTTGATAACAGGATCTGGGAAAGATGGAGGTTTCTTTAGAGCTGATGTTTTCGCGTTACTATAGGCCAGGGTTTACATTGACTATGCAATCCACGCGAGGACACAATACATTTTTTATTGTGTATTCAAATCCCTTTTTTTTTCTTTTGTTAGGAGCTTAAGTAGCATGTTACAACCAAAATAAAAATTAAATTATGATCCTCCAGCCACACCCTTTGGGATCAGAAAAAGTACATGAAAATAACCTTGACCTGATCGAATCCAAAAGCAATTGGACAATCCCGAATCATCATCATCTGCCAAGCCTTTTCCCAACTATGTTGGGGTCGGCTTCCAGTCAAACCGGATGCAGCTGAATACCAGTATTTTACATGGAGCAACTGCCTATCTGACCTCCACAACCCAGTTACTGGGTAATACGATACCCCTTGGTAAGACTGGTTGTCAGACTTTCGGGCTTCTGACTACCCGTAACGACTGAATCAATGCAATCCCGCAAAAATGTGAGTGACATGAACAGTTTTCATCCACAGCCGCGTCATTGGCATAGGCTTCTCTTCTCTTGCGCTTTTGCAGCCCCCACGCTCCTGTGCCAGCCGGGACCACGGGACAAGAACAGTAATCGAAATTTATGTTTTTTGTCAAGAAAACCTCGAACCCGAACGATGTCATTTGGTTCGGACAAGGCTTTACCAACCATTCATTTAAAAGAAATTGGGGTCATATTTCTAATTACATTAAATAACAGTTAAATAATAATAGGCCCTTTGTACACACGCCAACACATCTTGCTACTACAATCTGTCAAATTTCTTTAATAGATTTTCAACTTTATCGCTAAAACATAAGGTTCAAAGTTGATTGAGAAAATTTGACAGTTTCGGGTAGCTTGATGTGCTGGCGTCTGTACACACACGTTTTTCTTGGCGTGAAAAACTACGGTTTATTTACCGTGTGTAGGCACGGTCGTCAGTGTTGTATGGATCACTATGGAAACTTGAAGACTCGTTTTTTCTGTGGCGCGTAAAGAAACCGTGCCGCCGTGTCAATCCGTCCAAAATCTATTGATAAGAAAATGGGTCTTCTTATACTAATATAACTAGGCCTTATTTTGAGTACCTAAACTTAATTCATTGATCCATTTTCAAGTCCCAAAGTTCAGTCTTCGCTGTCTTCCTAGGCTGGTTTTGAGGTCATCAGAGTATGATGAATCAGAGTATGATAGGATCATCTTACCACTGACTTCCCCCTCTCGGCCTGCTGTAGCGCGCAGTTCAGGATCTCGTCGTCCGGAGACTCGCAAGGGTATATGTGCGAGTTTGCATCACGGAGTGGTTGACCTACATAAAACATTCGACGATTTTATATCATTAAAAAAATTAACAGCATTCACTTAAGATACCTCTAAAGATGATCATTCTCTTGTATTTAATTGGGGTCGGCACGACGTCTTTTTTTCCATTCTGTATTGGTCGTCATCTCAATACTCATCCCCGTTCAAAATTTATGGAACAGCGGTTTTTTATATTACCAATGAAAAATTTCAACGCAGTGAGATGCAGAATCTTGTACCTATTGAGTCTATCGTAACTGGTTGCGCATCGATGTCCCTGCCATCCTGTAATGATTTTTTTTTATATGTATGTATGACACAGCAGATTTTTTTTTCGTGATTTCAAAGCTGGTCCCATAATGAAAGTTGTTCATATTCATGGGTAGAACACCCTGTAAAAATTTCGAGACAAAATTTCGAAAATTCCTATTTATTATACACACAAGATTATAACTCGCCTCGTATCCTGCTATTCTCAGGTAAGGACTTGTATAGATAATCCATGGCTGCTTTGGCTCGCTTCCATATCGCGCCGTTGCAGTTGTTGTTGTCTTTCAGTCGGTCCAGCTCGTTGACTACCCGCCAAGGAACCAGCAGGGTTGGCTGTTCTGCGTATCCTGATAAAGAGCTGGTGTTATTATCGTTAATTCCCCATGATTCCACCAAAGTGATGTCCAGCTCCACTGTTATTTAAGTTTAACATAATTTGACGAATTTTACGATGTAAGTAATGTAATCCATTGTGCATTTTAACTAAACATGGGGGGGTTTATTTATAAACAATGTTTAAAGTTAACTGACGTTCAAACGTCAATATTTATGGTTAAACAGTTGCTAATCACATGTCATCATAAATCTCATGTTCTCTTGGTCATGTTTTGTCAATTACCTAGTTAAAATGGTGAAACAATAAATTTGTTCCTTTCCCGCAACATTTCATAAACTAACCATAAATCTAACATCTTTATTACCTCTAAAATGTTGTTTTTGTAAACTTCAGTTTTTAAATGATTAGGCAAACGTGCAGAGGCGGGCATGCATTTTTTTGCTGCCAAACGTGGTCACGGGGCGAGGGGTTTGGAATTTGGACATTCTATTTTTGGCAAGTGAGTGAATCATACAGTCGCTAGACGAACTATTAGCTCACACGGATGTGTTTCACGATTTTCCAAGCCCCGTGAACTCGCGAGCGCCTGTTCTCACGTTTAAACGTAACTAAAAGTTAGTGTGTTAATTCATGTAAGACTTTAAGCCTGTAAATTACAATTTTCCATCTTACTGGCGCGTGGTACTTTCGCCTACACATGTCTTCCCTGACAATGGAAACTCGTAGAAAACAGCAAAAGGCATTACGACATACTTAACTTAAATGACTGCAATGCACCCACGGTCATTAGAGTTGGGTTTAGTATAAGGTAGCTATCATTTATTCAGCACATCGATCGGTGTAATATCGATCAGAACATACTACGAAGAGCTTATCACGTGACTGCAGTTCATGGTCGAAAGAAAGAAAAGATAAAATTACTTTTTTTCGAAGGAGATTTTATTCTTTTGGAACTTTTTATGTTCTTATTTTGAGGCACAATGTGGGTTTCAAGTTTAGTAGACAAATCCATGTTTAAGCATTCCTGAGGATTTATTAGGTCATTAGACTGTCATTTTCGAAAACAGTTCTTCCAATGACTACAATTCACCATGAAGAGAAAATTATCGCACTATTTTGATATTTTTATTGAGGACATGATGCCTACTACCCTGCTTAGGAGAGCAATGGTTGCCCAGGAGTAACGGCTCCCACTTCCAAGTTGACGGTCATGGGTTCCAAGTCCAACCCAGGCAGGAGCTGTACTTTGCATAATGTATTTCATCACCACTGCTGTCAAAACGGTGAAGGAAAACATCGTGAGGAAACCGGCATGTCCTAGGACCATAAATTCGAAGACATGTGACTTACCAACCCGCACTGGGCCCGCGTGGTGGATTACGGCCCAGTGCCTTTTAGAGGAGGTTTGTGTCCCAGCAGTGGGAACATTATAGGCTGATTATGCTAAGACGGGTAATACCGTTTATCCACCCCACAAAATCCATCATAAGGTGGATACGCGGAAACTTATGTCCGAGAATCCACCCCAAGCCAAGTTGGATCAACAGAGTTTATATGAATTCTCGGACATGCGTTTCGACTTCTGAATTCTCGGACATGCGTTTCGACTTCGGAGAAACTCGGCTTAGGATACCTCTCTAAGACACACAAGGAAAAATATGTAGATAGATCCGTCGATCTTCGAAAGAAATCTATGAGATATCCTTACATGTAATAATAAATTCATTCATAATTACCTTTAATATTAGAATTGATCACATTCTTTATCATGTCCAACTCGTGTATAAAAATATTCGTATCCACAACTAAAACCAAGTCGCTACTAATGTTATCCTTTGTACAATTCACTAGAGGTGCTACTTGCTTTATCTGAAAGATAAAAGATAAAAAGATTTAATACAGGGTCTCATATTCAAATCCAGACTACAGACAGCTACTGAGAATTTCCTCTTAGAAAAAACCTAATAGCACTTTGCCTGACCTAGGAATCGAACCTAGGACCTCATGCTCAGCAGTGGCGCGTGCGACCACTAGACCAACGAGGCAGTCATTGCAAATTAATGATATAACATTCGTCTAATTAACTAAAGCTTATTCAAACTTGTTCCAAATTAATATTATTTCAAACAAATATTAACTTTATTTTAATGGTAATTAAGTTGATTTCAGAGTGACTAGCACTATTGAAAAGGTTTTAAAAATGTTTGAAGTTGTAACGTAAACTGAACTTTATTGTGTAGGAATTAAAGTTATTTTTCCATAAACTCATATTATTGTTTAAATTTTTTACAAATAAATCGCGAATACAGATAAAATACTTTGGCCGAAGTTTGGCCCAGTATGTGGCTATATTCGCTTCACCATCGCGGCTTCAGTAGATAGCATTCTTTGTAATGAAACATCTTTATCTGCCATACAATTTCAAAGGAATGCTTTCTTATCAAATTTCAACAAAGTACATAAGAGAAGAAAGCGTTTCTTTGTGTGAAAATTGGTATTAGGAGCTGAGTATCCTCAAAAATGGCTCTAAATAGCATCAACTGTGTAAGTAACAATCAGCCATTTAAAATTCATACTACCCACAATTTTGATCTATATTTAGTGTTAAGGTTATAGGTCAGGTCTGTTCAGTATTCTTTTGTATCATTGAAGAGAACCTTGTTAACATATAAGTCAACCGATTAAGAAGATCTTTGAGGTATTATCCTCATACATACGAAATCAGATGTTAAAATAACAAAACATCAGATGATATCTCTCTCTTTTTTACAATAGTCTACTACGACGATGGAATGATTGTGACTAACAGACTGTTAGTCACAATCATTCTCATCTCTCTCATCTGCCAGTAACAGAACCTATGAGGTACTCATCCCCTTGATAATTATAATGACTTAAACCCAGTTTCTGGAAGGTTAATCAACCCAAAAAATATATTGTATGCTTTCACATCAACAACAATCACACTAATATTATAAAGGCGAAAGGTTGTGAGGTGTGTGCGTGTGTTTATAATTATGTTTGTTACTACTTCACGCTCAAACGGCTGGAACAATTTGACTGACGTCCTGAATTAACATATAGGCTACTTTTTATCCCGATATGCCCACGGGATCGAGTCCTATGCGGGTGAAACCGCGGGGCGCAGACTAGTAATATTATAAACGCGAAAGTTTGTGAGGATAGACGGATTGGTGTTTGTTACTTTTTCCTCAGACCAAATAAAAAACCAAGACAGAGGGCTGTCAACAATAAAGTGAGGCCGGTTTCATAAATATGTGTGCACTTAGTGAGGCGAAGTTTGATTGTAAATAGTTGTAAATGTGTGCGTGTGGGCGTGTATGCACAGAGCGGAGACGTAATTTTGGCATGCCTCACTGCATCGTTCTTAGCGCTCTGTCTTGGTTTTTTATTTGGTCTGAGACTCTTTCACGCAAAACCTACTAAACAGATTTGGATGAAATTTGGCACACAGTTTATAACCAGGATTAACTCATTGGATACCTTTATCCCGATATTGCCAGGGCGACATTCAAACTTATGCGGGTGAAACCGCGGGGCGCTGCTAGTATGTATATATGACCACAGATTAAGTTCAATGGGTTTTCGGAAACCAGGGGTTACTCACTTATTAGCCTACTAGAAACCAATAGGAATGTAATCTTAGTAAAAAAAAACATTTAAAAAAAAGCAGATGACAAACCTCCTTACAATCCACGTCCATGGCTTCAGTCGCACACTTAATTATTTCTTTGCTTACACTATTGCTTAATACTATGGGTTCACCCTCAGTTTCCATCAAGTCACTCCCCAAACTAGTCCGTAATGCCTCCATCCTGTCACTTGCAGATGCAAAAGTCTTCAGATTCGCTTCCTTAACAGAAACTTTGGTCAATTTAGATTTAATTGCCGACACAAGCTTGCTAGCTTCAGAAAACTGAGGCGGTGTAGCAGGATGCTTCATGTACGGATATTCAGAAGTCTGATTGCATATCCCATGCTCTATATCCGCAAATGTGTCTTTTGGTTTAGTTTTATCACAGTATTCTTCAGGCAGTTGAGCCTTCATTGAGGAGATTATTTTGTTAGCGGCAAAGAACTGAGACGGTGAAGGCATTGATTGTAAGCTGTCACTGCTCGGTGACTGCGATGTCCCGCATCTGTTCTCATTCGCTGTTGGACTTTTGTTTTCTGTTCTAGTGGTCTTGGTCTCTGTGGCGGCAGGTTTGGGGCTGATTTTCTGTTTGGGTTTGACCGGCGAACTGGTTTTGTCATTACTATTACTGCTCTCATCCTGCGCCTCAGCTGATAACCTTGTTCTCAGCTGTAAAAGTCTATGATTCGCTGCGTTTTTAACTGGTGTCTGTTTCTCAGGTGTCTCTTTTGAAGGTGGGGCGGGTTTCTGTGGCGATTCAGTTTTAGGTTTCTGCTTAGCTGGTGTGACGCTCTCTGTATAGATATTGTAAGTGTTAATTGAATTATAATTGTTGGTATAAACGTGCCAGAGGCCCTTAAATTTATGGGACTTTAATAATGATGGACTAAAATTCAATGGTGGGTTATAGCTTCTGTTGTTGGGGAGCATTTAATGCAATATTATTAAAGGGGTCTGTGGCTAAATAATAACAGCCGCACAGGTATATCGATCAGGTTAAGCTACGCTTGCCGCGGGTGGTATGTGGAAGGGTGATTATCTTTACATACCGAGACCCCTCCGTGCCTCGGAAAAGCATGTTAAGCAGTTGATCCCGGCTGTCATTCGTGGATCTTCGACAGTCATTATGGGTAGTCAGAAGCCCAAAAGTCTGCTAACCAGTTTTACCAAGGGGTATTGTATTAGCCAGTAACTGGGTTATAGAGATCAGATAGGCAGTCACTCCATGTAGAATACTGGAATTCAGCTGCATCCGGTTAGACTGGAAGCCGACCCCAATGTAGTTGGGAAAAGGCTAGGCAGATGATGATGCAATGTTATTAAAGTATGCTGCTGGTTGTTTCCACTTTATGTTTGGATCTCTGAGGACCCACATAGAAAGGGAAAACTATGTAGCATACTTATACTTAGCTATTCTTGAATATTAAATAGAACCATAAGCATAAACCTATTATGCAATGCACACAAAATGACAGGGAAATAAAGTTGTATACCAAACATTATTATATTATGTTAGAAACCATTGTATTTGAACAATCTTTTCTGTAACTTGCAGTGTATAAAAATAACATGTTACAATGCTGCAAAAATCCATTAAAGTATAGCGGAAATGGCTATGACCATTTATCATGGTGACAGCCACAGGGACCTACATAAGTCTACTAATTTACGAAGGTTTGCAATGGTCTCGCAATTATTGTGAATTCTGGACACATTCTGTACAAGATTTTCGCAAATCTGTCAACAACTCACAATGGAAAGACCATTGCAACATTTGTAAATTAGTAGACTTGACTCTCAGCTGTCTATGGTCCATGCTAAAGACGAAAATTGTTAAAATATATTACATCAAACAGATTTAAGATTCGTTTTTATTGTGCCAGAAAAACACATAATTCATCACAGTCTTCGCTCTACAAAAACTGCTATAACAAATACATGTAGGTATTATGAGCCTAACCCTCTTAATAATAAACATATTATATCAGATGCGCAGTTACACACCGATCAGTAATTTGACTTTCGAAAGAAGAACACAAAGCATTGTGTAACTATACATATGCTATAAAACGTTTATTAGTAAGGGGGTAAAAGTATAATCTATAAAAAAATGTACTCAGGCAATTTTTGAGGATGTATTGGGTCGCATAGGAAACTCACCTATCCTTTATGCAACATTCTGGAATATCTAAAAGACGATTTATCTAAATGAAGAATATTGTAATTATCATGGCATACCCTTTTTGTGTTTTTTCTTAGCAGAGTCTTGCCCGGCTTGTCCCTCATGGTTGTCGCTTTTCCTCTTTAAATTATGTTTCTGTGTGTCTTCTTTTCTGCTCTTTTCTCTGTTTACTTTCTCTTTCCTGTTTTTGTGTTTCCTATCAGACTTTTCTGTAGCCTTGAAATATATGAATTAAAAAGTGAAGATTAACGTCGAAATATGCTTTAAATTATCAATGAAACTGTCCTCGAATTACTCCTAATCGTTTTAGAAACCAGTTTTGTAGTAATAATGTATGAATGGTAAAAAAAATTACGAAATTCACCTGTGGTTGGGTCCATGACGATTTTCCTGTCCTCTTATTAAAATAATACTTTCTACCGGGATTTGATTTAGATGTGCAAAGCACCCAGCCGTCAGTTAATTTGACGACTCCCTTTTTATCAGAACTCATGACGAATTACTAAAGAAATTAAATAAATATCATTAACACATCACAAAACGAAAATATAGGTATTTATTTGACAAATCAATTTGAGTTTTCTCTATGACTTTACTTGAAAACCAAACCTCAACGTAACCAAACCAATATACACTGTATTACGTAGAAAGAAAGTTTATTTTTACTGATTGAAAATGTAAACTAACAAATACCAGAGACAGCCATTTTTTACTTTTAAAAATAGGGATTGTTAGTTTTAAAACCTAAATTGCCATGAAAAACTAACACACCACACCATCACAATACTCTGACCAACGAAAGCTGGCCAAAAAAAAAGGCAGGAATTTAAAAAACTGAAATTGACAAAAGTGCTATATTTTAGTTTGACAGCACTAAGATGGCACTGAGTTACTTATTAGTTTACTGAAAATGGTAATTTTGTTTTCCTCTATGTAATTTTGCTATTCCGAATTTGACGTTTTTCACCTAAAATTTAGATTTTCTAACTAAATCTAAATCTGACTATTTTTAATCGTGACTAAAAGGTGTGGAAAAATTACACAAAAAAAAAACTACTGTTTCTGCACTTGAAGTCGAGGTGTTGACCTCGACTTCAAGTGCAGAAACAGTAGTTTTTTTTTTCTTTTCTTTTGCTTAGTTCTCAAAAACGGTGTCCTATCGCAAAAATAATTAAACGACCCCCTTTATAGAACCCGTAAACCCCTAAAACTCAACACGTAGGTAATAATTTTTCATATTTTCCATACAAAAAGTGAAAAACTCCATATAAAAAATGAGGCTATTCCACTGCGCGTCTCCGACTCAAAAAAAAAATGGTCTCGCGATTGTCAAATTCAATTTAGTTGTGTCAAAATTATTTTTAACTAGGAGATATTCCTATTTATTGTTTTTTTTTAATTTATTTTTTTATTTATTGATTTCCTAGCTATTTGTCTCGTATGTTGCACCTGCCATGCTTTGTCTCTGCATCACCTTAAGGTTGACTGGTAGAAAATGCCTCAGGCATTAAGTCCGCCTTTGTTGTATGTACAGTATTTCTTTTACTTGTGCATAAAGTTTCAATAAATAATAAATATTCTCATAGCTAAAAGTAAGGAATTTTAGTGATAGTTTAGTTCGGTGTATGTAAGAGAACCGCCACCATTGTATAATTTATTTAAGGCGGTGCGGCGGTGCCGATCGCCTAGTGGCGCCCTCATAGTTTGTTTGGTTATTTCTTTTATTTTAGAATGAAAATGCAGAAAATAAACACGTTAAGTTGTGCTTCACAAGATTATACGTTAATATTATTATAAACTGTAGTTTTACATTGTTTAGTTTTATTATAATCCTTAAAACGGATAAAAGTAGCCATGGTTATATTTTTTAACCTACTTCAAAAAAAGGAGGAGGTTATCAATTCGGTTGCATTTTTTTTTGTTTGTTACCTCAGTACGCCGTCATGTATGAACCGATTTGGAATGTTATTTTTTTATTTAAAATGATATACTTCCAGATTGGTCCAATTTTTGTCAAAATCCAGTTCTGATGATGGGATCCATGAGGAATTGAGGGAACTGTTCAAATATTATAGGCATACATATAGCAATTTTGGTATTTTCATCAACAAGTCAAGCATTTGCATTCAGAAAGTATAATTTGGTGAAGTGGAACTGATGATGAAGACCACAGATGGCCATCGGAACTACTCAATGACAAATATTTCACGGGTTGCGATTCCATTGCTTTAATATGGTTGCTAAGCAATTTAGGTTCGTCACAATGCGTATGGTGAAGTGGAGCTGATAGTGACTTCACAAAAAGCTCCAGTTCTCCTGGTTCTTACTAGGAGAACTCCTCAACAATTAACGTCCCAGCATCGGGAAAAGGAATTTTTCGTAACAGTTGATGAAAAGTTGACATTAGGGTTTGAAAGGGTATGCTCTCGAGGTGGTCCCATTGTCACGAAGTCAGAGTCTGATGAAGAGATCCCATGAAAGTCGAGGAACATCTTCTTCTGTAGGCATGTACAGTGTGTTAGTTGAACTCTCTCAAATCAAATGAAACTATTGATGATTCAAGTGTTTGAATCTGAGAGTCATCACTTACGCTACCGAGCTGTCGATGCCACAGCATTCCTAATCTGTTAGGAGTTAGGAGATACGGCAATATGTCGACAGAAACTACTTAGCAGTTCTTGGATAGACGTGGACTTGTAAGACGATCGTGTTCATCATTCCATTTCTCGTAATGATGTAACGGGACGAGCAGGTCCCGCGTCTGATGATGGTAAGGGATTGTAATTGTCGAAAGAGCTTGTTAAAGGCCTATTTGAATAAAAGTATTTGACTTTGACTTATCATCAGCTCAGTAGCATGAAGTGATGACTCTCAGATAACACCTATCGGTCCATTAGATTCGGAGAAAATTAGATGTGACAGATGGACAGATAGACAGACACACGAGTGAGTGTCCTATAAGAGTTCAGTTTTTTTCTTTTTTTGGTACGGCACCCTAAAAAGTAAAAAATAAAAAACTTTTTTACAAAAAAAAACAACCGACTTAAAACAAAAACACTACAAAGTGAAAAATAACTTTAATTTCAGAAGTCGGAGTCAAAAAACGAAAATGCAGAAGCAACGACACCGACTTCTGAAATTAAAGTTATTTTTCACTTTGTAGTGTTTTTGTTGGAAGTCGGTTGTTTTTTTTTTTGAAAATGTATTTTTCCTAAAACCTATCTGCCCTTTCTTCAGTGGATAGCACTTATACAAGTGAGGTCAGTGGTGGATAGGCATAACCACTGACGTTACAAATCGGTTTTGTCTGGCGAGTATAAGAGATTTTTATGAAGAGCTGAAGTCTTACTTGGGGATTATGAACCTGTGCCCCTGTGAAGAAGCAGCGCTAGAAATAATTTAATGAACGCTTCAGTAACCCGAACGCGATGTTCAAATTTTGAATTGACATTTTTGACACTTTGACAGTGACAATTTAAATCCTTTTTGTCAGTCAGGCGCATAACAGCTGATGAGCTGACTAACCTCAAATTCTTAAAATTAATCAAATATGCACACAGCACTTTTACAATAATTATGGAAAAAATTATAAAATTACATACTATTATCCGAACTAATTGGAAAAAGTCAGTTTTGGGAGCTATTGCCTTTTATTATGGCTCTGTTAAAGCAAAAGAAAAATACGAGTGAGTGCCAATTTTGCAGTTTTTAATTTATATTTTCAAATTTTAAGTTATCAATGTTAATTCTCCAAAAAAACATGATTTTAAAATGACACTCACTTTTCCAGCATTAATTTACTGATGCGGGCAGCTTGCAAAGAGGCGTTAAAATATGGAGATGGCACAATTGATATGCTAGAAAACCCGGTACATGTTACCGTCATACTCAACCCAGTTGCGAATAAGAGGAGCGCGAAACAGGACTTTGAAAAATACTGTGAGCCTCTACTGCACCTAGCTGGGTTGCAGGTGGATGTTATACAGACAACCAGTGAGGGAAATGCTAAGGAGTTGGTGGAGACATTGAAGGGAACACAGGCTATTGTTGTTGCAGGAGGGGATGGCACTGTATCTGAAAGTGTTACGGGTAACTTTTGTTCATCTTGTAGCCTTTATCCTTGTTTCTTTTTATTTACACTTGTTTTACAAAATCTCATTGTCAATCTGAAAGGTGCAACACTATTTGCTATACATTTTTATAAAAATAAAAGTCCATAGAGAATTAATAGAAATGCATGAAAAAAATTCCAATATGAATATTCCATAAGTAATAACTAACTTCTTCAAATAAAATAAATTAATTATAAGCCGTTTGTGTCCCACTGCAGGGAAGAGGCCTCCAGTCCACTCTTCCTATACCTTCCTTTCACTTCTTCAAATATTTACAGTACTAACTTTTGCCAGCAGCTTCGCCCGTGTGTTTGTCGGAAATTATCCCATGGTAACATAGTACTGGGAAAATAAATATAATTATGATGTGTTAATCCAGATGATAAATTATCTATGTGCCAAATTTTGTTCAAATCCGTTTTGCGTCATATCGTGTTGCACATCTTAACTTTCACATTTATAATATTAATGGGATTTTAAACTTTTTTTTTTCAGGTTTATTACGCAGAAATGATGAAGCAAACCGCTTCCCACTTGGCATTCTACCACTTGGACGCACAAACACTATTGGAAATACCTTATTTTCTAAAGGGGAAGGTGTGTTACGAGTCAAGCAACTCATTGAAGCATCCATGGCTATAATCAAAGGCAATACTGTGTGGAAAGATGCCATGAAAATAGAACCCTTAGAAGAAGAAGAAGATGCAGTGTTTGGTAAGCCTATATTTGCATTGTGCTCGCTAGAATGGGGGGCCTTCAGGGATGTCCTCTCAATACAACACAAGTACTGGATATATGGATCATTGAAAGAATATGCGGCTTACATCTTCAATGGGTACAGGGAATCGTTGAACTGGAATTGCAAAGGTATTATTAAATACAGCCCGCCTTGTGATGGATGCAGCAATTGCCTCCAAAAACGGCCCCAAGTGAAGCGGAAGTGGGCGTTTTTCATGCCCACTATATCTTACGCTCAGGTTAATGATCCTGCAAATACAATCAACACAAACTGCCAAACTACTCAAGAAATTTGCTTCCAAACTAGTGACTTCAGGATTGTTACCCCAAATATACAGAATACTCATAGCACCCCTGCTTTGAGTATAGGTATAGGGAAATATAACTATAAATACACTGAATTTGTGAATGAGGGTTGGAATCGTGTAAGTAACAATAGTGTAAAAAATGCTATCCTCGCTAGAAGTGTGATGCTGATCCCGCAAGAGCACCTCGGGGTGATTGATATTGACAGGGAGGAGTATGAGGCAAAGCCTATCAAAGTAACATTATTACCGAAAGTCATAAAACTATTCTGTAAACACTACGATAAATAAATCACAAGTTTCTTAACAAAGTGGTCACTTCAACATGCCATTGAATTTGCTGCCTAGCCTCCTAGATTTAAGTAGCTCACGGTTAGTCTAATCTGTCTGTAAAAGTAAAGGAGTCAAGAAAAACGTTATATTTATTTTTATCAAATTTTATTTAAAAATAAAAAAAATATGTGTTGTAAAGTACCTTGAACTTTAGTTTTACTATATTTCATCACATTTATAAAATGGCCAACTTCTTTGGGAAATGCTGGAAGACCCAATTTTAGACTGCCCAATGCAAAGTTAGTTCCACTTATTGCCGCGGGAGGCGCGACTTCTTTCGTGAAACGGACGCTACACTCACTCACACTCTCCTCATGTCACCATTTGATTCCATAAATATGTTATTGCACAGCCTCGGTGCAAAGTTCGGACCGGTTGACTTATAATAACACATTTTGCCTGGCATACTCCCAAACAAAGATGGCGGCCGTGACGTGTACGTTCAGTGATCTGACGTAGCCTTGCTGTGGGATCTCGACGCAGTGGTCCATCAGGGGCAGCAAGTCGCATGGGACGCCTTCCTTCTCGTGTCTGAAATTAAGTTAATAAAATGTCAATGATGTCACATCATCAGCTATTATATGGGACTTAAAACACAACTGGCGACATGTGGGTGTACTGTAGGTACACTTCTGCCCAACCTTTCGAGGAGTACAGGCGTGATGTTATATAATGTTTTATTGATATTAAAAAAAAAACACTTTTACACGTCAAAATTAAATTAAGTTTCAAGACTAAAATGAGGTCGGTGTTCCGTGTTTCCTATCTGGTCAGGTCTCAGGTATAATCTTGGTCAGGCGATATGAGGACCATGTACATTAGTGTTTAAGATAGTATTCATCTTACTTATGAATATGTTAATCATCCAAATTCACGTTTGCTAACTACCTATTACTTAAAAAAGCCCAAGTTTGCACGAACGTAAAAATATCGCGGCGAGATTTTATCGCGCACTGGATTTTGAAACTCTCGGTGTTGAGCCGAGCATTGAAAATCCAACAGAGCGCATCCCATCGCATCAAAAAAAAACACAGTCTTGGATTTTCAACTCTCGGCGCTAAGCAGAGCATTGAAAATCAAGTGCGCGAAAAAAAAAACGCCGCGGTTAGTAATTGCGCTTGCGAACCAGGGCTAAAGAGCTGGCCACGCCGCAACCGTGCCGCTCTGAGCAAAATCTAAGTGCGGGGCGGTGAGTGGTAAAAACAAATGTACCAAAAAGTATGAAGCATGTCAAGAGGCAACGCATTTCGCTAACCCAAAAGTCGTGGCCAGGGAAACGTAAACATGACTAAAGGCCGACCGCTTAACTGACACATTGCCCTGAGGTAGCTGCGCGGTGCGGGAGGGGTGATAGTTGTCACAAGTTACCGAATCACTGAGATCTCGCATCACGTCACCACACCCCTCCCTCAGCGCGCTGCTACCTCAGGCAATGTCTCAGTGCCTATAGCGAAATATGGGAGTACTAAAACACCTCTGCCTAATCCTTCGGAAAAACAGGCGCGTTGTTATGTGAATGCAAAAAAGTTCTTTCCTTGTAGAGGGAACTGAATTGGTGAAATAATAAGTATCTAGTAGTCTAAAAGGGCAGATCTCAGTGTCATACAAAAATCAACATAGCTCCACTAGAAATAAAGTCGAAAATAAATAAACTACCGCTAATTCGCAAAACCATCAAAGCTGACAAAGGTGCATACCTTTGTCTGTTTATGTTTTTCGATCCCGTGGGAATATCGGGATAAAAACTATCCTATGTCCATTTCCGGGACTCGAAACTATCTCTCTACCAAATTACATCTACAGCGGTTTAAGCATGAAGAGGTAACAGACAGACACACTTTCGCATTTATAATATTAGTATGGATGGAAACTGGTAAAAATCAATTATTATGTACTAAAGACCCGCTCTTGCTGCGCACGCGACGGTTTTTACGACTTGACCAAACATCTAGATTTCCTTATTGTATGTAAGTTTATTAGTAATACACAAAAACCTTTAGTAATACTTTCTCTAAATGTCGGTGAAAACCGCATTAAAATCCGTTGCGTAGTTTGAAAGAACATGGACGTGGTCATATTGACAGACACGAAAAACTACTTTAATATATACCTCCTTACTAATAAACGTATTCATAATCAGCCTATAACGTTCCAACTGCTGGGACACAGGCCTCCTCTCTGTGAGAGGGAGTGGGCCGCAATCCACCACACGGGCCCGGTGCGGTAGATGTCACATGTCTTAGAATTTTTGGTTCTAGGACATGGCGGTTTCCTCACGATGTTTTCCTTCACCGTTTTGAGAGCAGTAGTGATGAAATAATTTACACAAAGTAAAGCACATGTCCGGGTTCGAACCTACGACATACAACGCGTAAGTCGCGGCCGTTACCACTGGGTCACTACTGCTCTCAATACACACCGATTTCTCTCTTCCTTTTTTTTTTTTTTTAATTACTGACGACTCAGTAATTTGACCTTCGAAACAAGAAGACAAAGCGTTGCGTAACTATACAGACGCTATACAACGTTTGTTAGTAAGGAGGATAGTATATAAAGCTGATTTAATTCTTACCCAAGCAACAGCAGGGTCTTCTTCGGAAACCTGAAACCTTGAAGCTTGGAGCTGGTGGAGGTCTGTTCCGCAGCCACAACTGCGTAGCCCTCGTCCTTCTTCCTCATCAAGTACTCTTTGAGGGGGCGGCCTGGACGGACTTGTTCTACGTTTATCCATCTTTCCGCTGAGACACTAGGATAAAAATATTGAAATTATAATTATTATACGACAAGATCAGAGGGGCAATTCTGGTAATTTTAAGAACGTTCACAGTCTGATCTCAGTCTCAATCTGTCAAAAATACCTCAAATTTCAGTACATTTTGACAAGTTTTTGACATTTCTTTGTCGCTAAGATGAGACTGCAACTAGATTTTGAACGTTTTAAATTACGAGAATTGGCCTACAGACGTCTTCTTTGACCTATGGTTGGCTGCAATACTTTATAGTTGTTTTTGACTTCTCCCATTTTTTACTTTGACACTAGGTTTCTTGATTCAAGTTCAAATTGACAAGCAGTTGGGGTACACTGGAAGCGAAAACTTTCGCTTACAGTCAAAAAAATCATTATTATATTCATCAGTACACAGTTATTGAAGATAACCTCTGAACTAAGATATCTACAGTTAGTTGTGCCTGTAAACCTCTACCGTAATCTCACTGGTAAAATGCAATGAAATTGCATGAATAATTATTTATTTATCTTTCTACTGGAACGCCATACAGCAATTGCACCAATGGAGTAAAAACTGCTTTCTATCCAACCTGTGGACATCGTACGGGCGGACATTCACACAGCGTCAACTCCATAGTTCCATTACACCATCCATATTGCGCACAATCGTTGCGAATTTTTCGAGACTTATTCAAAATAAATACTTAATATCTTTATACCTCAGCCCTTGGAACTGCTTATCCTGCAAGTGCCTCAAACTGTCTACCACGTAGGTCTGCACTCCGAACACTTCGCTGGTTCGCGCCATCCCGCCCAAGTTCGGCAGCTTGTCGATCAGTGATGCTACCACAATTAGCTGGCTTGGGCTTTCTCTCTGGAAAAGACATTACATGGACAGTAATGAAATGGAGTTAAAATACAGGATGAGGATTTCGCCTACAGTCCGAGGTGGCGATTCGACTCGTCATACTAAACAACTTTCCCGTTTAAACCCATTCATGAATACCATCCTTCTGATGCAGTTATGTTAAAAAACAGCCTTAATTTAATGCTTACAAATGCTGTTGTCTCTTGGTCTTATTTTTTTTGTCATCGAAAGTGTGGTGGTCTATGCACTAAATAAGAATTTTTTGCAATTTTAAAATTGTGTCTCTGGTTGGTATCTCGAATCTAGGTCCTTAAGTCCATTATTTTAAAGAAGAGTTCCAGCTATATAACCTATGCTCTTATAGTAGGTACCGAAGAAGATTTACTTGCTTCTGTGGCGGCGGCATCTACATCACCACATGCGAACTACGCATCATACTGCATACTGACGTCACGCAAAATCCTGCATCGCGCAAGCAGAGTTTACCGCTCAACGTAACGTAAAATAAAAATATACATAAAATACCTTCTTCCCGACATCGTACACATTGACATCGTTCATATTCCTCCAAGGAATGTATTTCTTCTGAATAGTCCCCATTGACTCTGAATCTTCAGTAATCTTGTTATCAACATCTTTATTCGTTTGCAATTCAGTAAATTCTTCATCTGGCTTTCTACAAGTCTTCCATTCGCTTTTAAACTCATCATTAACATCCCTGTTGATACTCTCATTAATATCCTTCATCATGCTTTTAATGAAATGTAAATCAATATTTTCATTGTTATCAATCTCACAAAACCTTGGCAATAAATAATAAATGAAATAAGGAGTAAGATTGGCAACTGTGTCGAAATCGTTAGTGAAATAATCGCACCTGAGTTTCAAAAAATTCTTGTCACCGTTACTTTCAGCGAACGTTTGTTCAATAATGCCAATCGTGTATTGGTATTTTGATGTTTTATTTGCTAATTTATATAGAGATGTTGCTAAATATTGTGCGTTCAATCTTACATTGAATAACTGGCCCATGGTATGGGAAAGTAGGAAGTCCATTACAAAGTTATATTCGTTTTCAGTGTATGTTTTGTTAGATATTTTATGCTTTAGTAGCCAATACAAAATAATGAACTGTGATGTCAGTGGTAAGTTCTTTGATTTCAAAATCTGTAGCATTTCTTCGCTTAGTTCGGTTTTCTGGAAATCAAAAATAAAGTGTTTTGGATGATTTGGTTCAGCTCAACAAGACTAATAGGCTATTAGTCTACGCACACACAAGTACGTAAAAATATCACGACGGGATTTTATAGCGCACTGAATTTTCAACTCTCGGTGTAGAGTCGAGCATTGAGATTCCAACAGAATGCATCACAGCGCGTCAAAAAAAAAACTGTTCGATTGTCAATTTTCGGCGCCAAGCAGAGCGTTGAAAATCCAGTACAGGCACGAAAATAAATTGCCGCAGGGAAAACGCAACCGTGCGTACCTGAGCGAACAGACTGTACAATTGTCGGTCGCATCTCGGATTAAACTCTAGGTGGAAAACATACATAAACCCACGCCTACATATTTATTTGACCCTCAACAACATTAAATTTGATTAATGTTGATGTCTGATAAACTTGAAAGTTATACCGATTTCTGGTAATAGACTGCAATAGACAGTGTTAACAAATAAACAGAAGTAAAAATGCAAACTAACCTGAATATAAAAATACAGCGAAACAAACCACTCGAGGCATATCCTGACACTCGGCTGATGAGGTAACTTTACCATCATATCCAAACACCAAATGAAAATATTTTTCAATTCGCCATTTTTTAACACCAGCACCAAAATATGTTGGAGGGCAGTTTGCAATACTCTGTGCAGCGCCGAGTTACCGTGGTACCTCTGTTTGTTCTTGAAAGTGTTGTCTATGCGAATTGTGATGAAATTGGTGATCATTCGAAGAGTTTCTGTATCATTGATGCTGCATAAGGTAGCTATTGATAAGTACTGGATTTCGTGGTTGAAATGTATGTCGATACTGAAAATATAAATTGTTTTATAGAACTGTAAGGGCCGGTGCACACCCGCCAAAGTGAAGCACGGCGCAGTTTTAAATTCCAAACAAATATCAACATTGCAAACTATGAAATAAAGTCCAAATTAAAATAAATGGTGAAAAAAGGTAAAAAAAAAACTCTCACCTTTCTTTAGATATTCCATATTTTGAATTTTGCAGTACTTCCAGAGTCACATGATCAACAATCCTGAAATAATAAACCATTAATTGTAAACAATAAATTATTTTGAATTAGAACTATTAAGCATACAATGTTGGTTGGTATGGCAGTAGACCTATTTTTACTGATATAGACTAAAGGAAACAGTATTTTAGAGTAAGAGGAAGTAATAAATCTAGCCAGGGCTATAAACTAGCAGCCAGCAGCAGCTAGCAGTCTACAGAAAAAGAAGAAAAATACTTCTGCTTTGCGTGTTATATCTCCAACACGGCAACACCCTTGCCTAAGGCCCATGCCTTAGGCATTCTCTTCCAGTCAAGCAATACCTTAGCACACCTCCAATAAACCGTTCCGCGTATCAAAATCTCATCACTTTCGACTTAGTAAATACAGTCTAGGCCTACTTCGGACCTCTAAGTCAACCTCTAAATCAACATCCATTTCACAAAAAATAAAAAGTTTAGACGACTGCCACAGATACGTGCGAAACAAACGGAGCACCGCAACAAAATAGGGGGCTGAGCGCGGAGGTGTATCTGGCTTTCGAGCAAAACAGCGAAATCACGCAGGAAAGAGATAGAATCATCATCAAATATGAACACACAGTTTCGCTTTTTCGCTTGTCGTACAATGGACAAGTCGTGGCGGAACTAATGCGGTTTCGCTGCTATGGTTTCGCAACGGATGTGCTAGCTGCCAAAGTTTTATACATATATTTTAATAAGAAGAATATTAATCCCACCTCTGATCTTTCCTAGGCACAGGACAGTAAAGCAGAATCTCACATAAAACATAAATCAAATGGCCATAATCTTTAACACTTTTGCTATTCAGCTTCCTTATCAAATAATACAGAGGATTTGTTTTAACAGGACCATATTCTATGATCTTGTTACAGTACGAAATCACTATGTTATTATACATTGCGTTCTTTAGAAGTGCATCTTGTGTTATGAGGTCAACAAACTGTTCAATGCAGGGTGAATATTGGTTGTTAGACTTTAGCTCTTCAATTTCTGTCCAGACTCTATTTATGAATTGAATCATGTTGAAATTACTTTCTTCATTAGTAAGAGGGTTAACAATTTTGTTTACTATTTGCAGGATCCATTTCAGGCAGCCATATCCTCCACATTCTAATACATTTTCGATGTAATTTATTACTTCTTTAAGACATGCATCTACATCTTTTTCTTCTTGGATTAAAAGGTAGATTATTTCACAGGATTTTTCGTAAAAGACATTTTTCGATCTACCCACACTTTCATTTTGAGCATCTCTAAATTCTAAAGTAGACATTATTTCTATAAATTTTTGCAGATTGAGCATTTCATGCTCATAACTGCTCAACAACATGGGGTTTTTTAATAACATTTTTAAGGTAAAAATGCTTAGGACTGCTTTATCTAATTCTGGATTATCCTTTAGAAATAATATAGCAGTTTTATAAAGCTGAAGTAAAATGTCTCCCAAGTCTTTTTGATCAAATTCAAAATTGTGCTTTTCACACAAAGCTGCATCATCCTCTATGGTCAAATTAACATCACTCGAAAACAAACTTAAAATATACTGCTGTATGGTTCTATTTTGTCTAGCAATTAATTCATATATGTTATGTAGAAAAGAGTCCTCATCTATTGTTTTGCTTGATATATTTATTAAAAATACTACATCATTTAGATAATCCTTTTTATCTGAATATTGCCCGTTTATTCCTTCTTGTAATTTGTTTAGTTTTTCATTTATTATATTCATAAATATATTTAAATCTTCTTCATGACTACACAGGTATAATATAATCAAATCTATATTATTGTAATGCTCTGACATTGTTTTAAAATTAATTATTTTATCTTCATCTCTCAACAAAACTTGTTTGACTATGGGAGCAAATGGGTTTTCTTGGAAGACTGCTTCTGGTAATTGTAGGTTGCAATAAATATTAGCCATTTCTTTCCAATTAAGGTTCTTACAGCAGTTCTGGACAAAGTATACCATGTTTATTTGTACCGCTTGTCTTAATACCACATTATTGCAAGGTATTTTTAGAATATCTGTAACTATTTTCAACATTTTATTCCCATGTATTGATGATAAATCAATTTTCAAATTTGCTAAGATATCAGTTACATGGTACAATGGTACAGGTGACCATTTAATATTAGTCATTGTTTTACATATTGCCATGAATGAGTGAATGTCAGTAAGACATTTTCCTATTTGCTTTTTAAGTACTTCATAATTTGAATTTTGTTCATAAATATTTATGTCATTTAGGGCTTCTAGTAATATTTGAGCTTCTGATTGGTTCGTTATTTTAGTTGTCAGTTTGTACTCAATACATTTTAGTCTTACTTGAGTATTCTCATGTTTCAGCCCCATATTAAAGGCAGCGGTCATCCAACAGGATTCAATATTTATACTTTCAAATAGTCTTAGAGATGGCAACACTATATTCCCTTGTTTTTCTTCTAAACTGTCTATGAGAACAAAGTAATTATCCCACATGGTTTTTAAAACATTTGCATTGTTTTTCTTCCATTGAAATATTATGGTTTGATTAGTCGATTTTACATTGATATCCTTCTTAGTGGCCATGACGCAATCTATAGCTTTTTTTGTAAGATAAACTGATATTTTTCTTATTGCTGTATCTTCAGATGTTATACCAAAAATTATAATGTCCCAAAAGTTGCTTTGGAATATGATATCTGACACAAACTTACTCTCTCCTTTTTCATCTGGAGTGGGTAGGTAGTAATCTGAGAGGCAGCTGAGTACTTTCAAAGCATTCTCTTGTTTGTCTGCTTTCAAAGATTGGATATACATCCATATTCTATCAAGGATGTTGTATCCAACCACTCCGTCCACTAATCTTGGGACAAAGTTTGTTAAAAAATATATCTTGAGTGCTTCGTCTGTAGAATCAAGTATGTTTTCTAATGGTGTCTCTAGGTACAGCAGAGACACACTTTCTCTCAAAATTATAATAGCATTAAGAATACTGTCAGCGACTTTCAAGAAAAGTAAAATGTTTGAGTTTCTGTCTTTGTCCAATAAACTTGATGTTTCCGAGCCAAATTCAATGTTAGACAGTATTTGTTGAAGTAAATGTTCTGCTTTACTCACAATTTTGCTTGGTTGAAGACGAAGTACAATGTCGATAATTTTACATACATAATCGACATTTTCACTGCAGAGACCCTTTAACAATTTAACGGCGAACTCAAATTCTTTGTCATTCTCACATTCCGTATTTTCTTGAACATTTACAACCAGTTTATATTGCAATAACTGTGTGGCGCTCCTCAGATGTTTATTCAAATGTTTACCTCTTTCCATCAAATTTTTCAAAGGTTTATCTATGTCTTCCTCATTTAAATCCAGTAGGTCGAGGAAGGATAGTAACTCTTCTTGAGTATCCATTGTGTAAACTACCACTTTTTCTGAAGCTAAACATAAACTTCACGTTATTTCGTAAAGTTTGGACCGAACCAACTTATAAAATCCCCGGAGATCGGCAGACGGCAAATCGGCAAGCATACGAATGACAGGCAGGAACTGACAGTGACAGTCTGACACACTACAGTTAGGCGCGTTCCGAATTGAGGAAATAATCGATGTAATCGATTTGAGCGTGCTAAAACCCGTACCGAATGGGGCCGACAACTGTCAAAGTGGCGCTAGTAGCGCACAGACCAATAACAGCAGTTTTTGTATGGGAATATTAGTGAATTCATAATTAAAGACAATTATTGAGGAAATGCCTAGATGTTGTGTACGAAATTGTAAAGAAACTGGAGGCCACCAGTTTCCTCGAGATGAGAAACTTAAAAAAATGTGGCTCAAAGCGATAAGGCGAGTAAAGTTTGAGCCTAAAAGCGGGGCGAGAGTGTGTCATAAACATTTCAAGGAAAGTGACTATGAAAAGATTCCTAAATACTCAGGTATGTATTAAAAATGATTACTTTCAGTTTGACTAGGTCGTCAAAAACTATTTCCTCTTATTTTTACGTAACCTATACCTACCTGCATCATGTAAGATAATGCGATTTAATAAACCTTAACACTTTCGACTCCGCCCACTTTTCATAGAGCTCAAACGCCATGCCGCCATACATATTGCAAATGGACCCTCCAGGAGGGTCACCGGCATTACGTTTGCGCTAAAGTGAACCCTCGAGGAGGGTCGTCGGCATTAGGTTTGAAACCGTATTATAAAACACTGTAAAAAGAAGTAAATTAGTGTTTTCAGAACGTCTTGTTGCTTTAATTAGTATCTCTGGGGGTATTTACATGTGCTAGTGGGGTGGAGACGTGAATTTAAAAAAATAAAAAAATGAAGAAAAAGTATTATCTCTAGCTTTGATCCTGTGGCAGGGGTGTCCAACCTCTTCTGAAATTTTCATGCAATGTAATATTTTTTTAAACAGTTACATTATGCAATATTAGTAGTTTTTTTAAGTAAGTAATCAAAACATTATTATTTTGTAACAGCTTATTAACGTTCAGTGTTCTATTATTTACTTGACGTTCATGATTCACTCTGGAATTATCTACTTTCAATCGTTATTCATATAATCAATATTTAAGAAAATACGTATAAAATAATGACGAAAAAACTTCGATTGAGACAAGAAAAATTTATGTCATAACTACTTTTAACTGTAGCTTCGCTCCCGTGCTTCTTTTGCCTCTCATTACCATAAGTTATTTCAGCTATATGTATACTATGACTACAAACATTACGTCACCGCGTCATTCCGTAGGTAGCTTCATTACGTGAAAGAAGACGCGGAAATCATACATTGGTGTGATACACATACTAATTGTTACGGCCGCGAATCAAATTTTAATCAACATACAGCTTAATACTGACCAGCAAATTGCAAAACCGTAAAAAAAATTGAATTTCGCGGGCTACCCTGGCGCTTTCGCCTTAAAAGTTACTGATATCGATTCAGTAGTCAATTATGAACAAACTACTTTCAGGACTTGCGTTTATTCTTTTACGCCTTGTATGTGTATCACCAGCGCCAGTACAGCAATTTCAAAATATCTCAAAGAAGGTTGTCAAAATAATGCTCAAATTTCCAAGCATGTTTGAGAAAAGATTTTTTTTAAATTATTTATGTTACCATACTGATCAGTGGTTGAGCCAAAGAAAATTAAATCTTATTTAAAAGCAATAAGACTATATTTTAAATGCATAAAATAGTGTTATGGTCAATAGGATTTTCTTAATAATACTTAAATAGAAGTTAGCTTTAAAAAAAAAAAGTTTTGGTCATTGTATTATGCTTTAACTCAATACTCTAATTGGGGTGTTTGAGGTCTTGCGTTAATTATGTTACACATTGTATACATGACCACAGATAATATAATACTCTAATGACAAAACCAAACGACTTGTATGTAGCGAAGTATGCTCCTGAAATGAGCAGCTGTATAAACGAACGGACAGACAGACAAACGAAGTTGCACTATGGGTATTCGTTTTTACCATTTTGATACGGAACCCTTCGGAAACCGGAAAAGCTTCTATTTTTAAACTTATCCTCTTAATTTATAATCTCAAAATAAATATGTTTATTTTTAGTGAATATTTATACCTAAACGTAAAAGGGTTTACCATCCCTGAAATACGGGCATCCTAGCTCCCAAATATTTTTGAAAATAAAAATGCTGGTATTTGAAAACCAACGATTATACTAATAAATCTTGTTAAAATATACGACTAATTTTATTTTCATAGTACATAATGCTATTTTCGCAAAGAAAAACGTACATTTAAAATGAGCCCTCCGCGAGGGCTCCCGGCATCCCATATTCGATTTGAGTGAACCCTCCAGGAGGGCTCCCGGCACTGAACGTGTTAAAAGAAAACAGACTGTCCATAATACACAAACAAAAATTCTAATAATGTGCGCCCATGTTCTCGATATGGAATCTAGACCATTCCTTGTCGAGAACATCATTCACCAGACAGTTGACCCATCTTGTATTACTCCTTGATATAAATACATAAATTATTTGTTTGCTAAAGGCATATCACTCTTTCAGGGATCATAAACCAGCGCAAAATTTTTAAAAAGTCTGCAAGGAAATCCGAAGCGTGTAAATGTTTGACAACTAAAATGACAACTGACAAGCAAATGACAAGGGTTCGTATAGTGGTGGCGCCATCGGAGATCAGCTTTCACTTGCCAGCCCCATTGGCGTGAGCGCGATAACGATGTCCCGTGAATCGTCATAGATGACGTCATGACATGCGCCATCTTGCGATAACGCCGACCATGCCTCGTACTAATATCACCGTGAGCGCTGTCAAAAATGACAGTGTGTGTGTGTGTGTGTGTGTGAGGATGAGGATGTGTCAGTGTGTGTTTTATTTTGAGCTGCATCATATCTTTTTAATAACGTGGCATTTTAGAAATTGTGCTTCTGGCTGACAGTCGCCACCTAACGCCCTTTATGAAGAAATACTGCCGTAATATCTTTTTGGCACCCAGTAAGCACTGTGAGCGCGCTAACGAGTGTTCTGAATTGTTGACAGCTCTCAGCCAGGGTTGACAATCTCAGTAGTGGCAAGCGGGTAATCGTTCTCGTATAAGTATAAAAAATATGGATGGACACTAAAAGTATTGCCGACCTACACTTGAAACTAACATGTTAATTTGGTGTCATTATAATGTGTCACTATTCTGAAACCCACTTAGAGATGGCAGTCTTCATAATTTTGTGACGAGATAGTTCTACAACGGTACGCAAGATGGCATGAAAACAGTCATGCATTTTGGCTCTTCGGTGTGACCAGCCCTCGTTAAATTTCCATGAACAATATATTATATCCTCGATCTACCTACATAAGTAATTAAAACAATACAACGAGAAAATATTTCCTACATCTAAGCTCAATATATCAATAGTATACAATCGAAATAAAAAAAATTGAAAATAATTTCAAGACATTTTAAGTGAATTTATTTTTGTATGTAACACTACAACAAACTTGGCCATGGCCGCCGGTTTGCTTGTGCGCATTTTCCGCGTCTTGCTTGTTTTTATCTGCTTTTTCTAGATTTCAATCGTCTAAAAGTGCTTTTCCATCTAAGTCCGTTGAGTAGACCCCACAGAACACTATTACCCTAACGGGGTAGAGCCTCTGCTCCTTCGGCCGTTTTGATTGGTTTTGATTTTGTACTCGTGCTAATTGTTAAAATCTAAATATTGAGAGAGGACTCTTGACTACCCGTTTAGAGCTAACTTTAGGGTTTGTGACATTGATATCCACCTAATTTATCATGTCTAACAAAAAGCGTTGCGTCCCCGGATGTTTAGATAACTTGGGTAAGTGTCTTTTTTTTTCATAATGAACAGGCCACTGGGCTAAGCCTTAGCAGTGCAAAGTCCGCCGCCCGTAAATTTCAGGTTTTGACATCCAACTCCACTGATTACTTACTTATTTCAGATAACAATGCGAATTTGCATAAGTTTCCTTACCCTGCTAAGGATATGGAGTTATTTAATACATGGGTTTATTCCATTGGTGGTGACCTATAGCACAAATACCGCCGTGTATGCCGTGTACACTTCGAACAAAAGTACTCGTGCCGTAATAATCGACTCAGCAAAGAAGCTGTACCAACAACAAACATGGGTCAGTTTGTCGTCTAAGATGCCAGGTTAGTTATAATAAAATATCTAATAAACTCAAAGAATATAGATTTAGGTTAATAGTTTTATTATTACTTATAATCATGGGTGCCAAAAGATTTATATTATTTTCCTAACTATGGAAACTAAAATTACTCTATGGGGAGAGATGTTTAATGGATTGGTAAATAACTTCTTTATCCGGAGGGAAACGGCGTCTGCCTTTAAGATTAATATTGAAATATATTGGCAGATGGTGATTTTACGGTGTATCAAATATTGGTTTGACCTTTCACACAACAACGGAGCAATGGATCAATTTTATTTTTTGCTCAGTGATAAGTTTATGGACCCGAAAGTGGCATCGGCTACTTCCCATGTGGGCAGAGCTGCGGGCAAATGCTAGTATTCCTTCAATTGGTGTTGTAATGTCTTGTTAATAACACACTATTCACAAAATGTACCAAATAAAACAGCTAATCCATTGCATTAATCCATTTGTTGCCATGTACTTGTAATTAATAATAAGTATATTTATCATCCCATTTATGAGTAAATTAAATGTCCCATCAAAAGCTCTTATGCCTCGTCTGCTGGACACGGGTGTCTTAACTGGTATGCTATAATGTTTGGTGAAATACCTAATAACAAATTGCCCCAAGTTGAGAATCAAACCTAATACCTGAAACCCAGTGGTTGTTTCTGCAAATGCTAGACCAACGCTTTACATAATAATATGATAGCAGGTCACACTTAACCTGTCAAGCAGTGCTAATGAGACACAATGGAAAATCGATAGTGTCTAGTCCTATGAGGGTTATCGCTGCTTACTGAAATAATAGATTAATTGTCATTCCAGAACCTGTTACTTCACATTTGGACTCTGTGGATATGCAGCCACACACTCAAAGTGCTGTGGGAATACCTACAATTAAAGGAAAATCTAGGTAAGTGAAGATATAATCATAACAGCATTACCATTAGTAACCAGTTTTTTTTAATTTTCCTCTGGTCCTCGATTCTATTCAAAATCAAAATCATAGATTCTATTATAAAAGTTTATTGTGTAGTGTAAATTAATTTATGTTCATCATACAGAAGATTAATATTGCTCTAAGTATACATTATAATGATTAAACAAACTTAAATACTTTCAATATTGTCTGAGACTGTACCTAATACATAATTGATTATCTATTAACACATTTATTATAACTAAATAATAAATTAATTGTCATTCCAGAACCTATTACTTCACACAGATGTGACACGGTATCCATGGCTGAGCCTATACATCTACATGCCATAATAGCTGCGGAAGATGTACAAATAAAAAAAAATCTTGGTAAGTAAAGATAATTATCATCTTACGTGTATTTTTACTTATTTAGTAAACAATCTTGGCATGTGTCTTTTATGAATTTTGCCATTTGAAATAATTAAACGGCGTTATTTATACAACTTAAAATACTAAATACCATTATTGTAATATTAGAATAGGTATTTAATTATCCATGAGGTGCTATAAAAATATCTGCCACTGCAGCAATGTGAGTAGTGTGTACCTACCTTTCTATTGTATAAATTATAATAGTATTACTTTCAAATGTTGCACTACTTACATAACAAAATAACTCAATAAGAATGCTATTTATTATAACAAAATAAAAATACACACTCTTATATTACGCCCAATTATTTATAGTAAAAAAACTCATTTGGTCATCAAAACAACATCAGTAGTAAAGTGCTAAATTGTATAAGTACCAAATAATTGTCTATAATAATGTTTCATTTTCTTACAGAGCATCGCAAAAAGCAACAACGGACGAACAACGGATCATTACCAGAAGGCGGGTGAAACGCGTTGCTGTAACTCAATCTGAGCATGCTCTGTAGAAAACTTGTGCTATTTCGAGCAAAACTAAGCAAGTGCCGCAACAAGGTCAATGTAAAAAAGATTTAATATCAAACAGTGACCACGAATATTTAAGATATCGGGAATACGCAAATAAAAAATGGCTTTGCAGTCCCAGCGACGCTCTCTTAAATTGTATATCTAATCTTCAGGATATAAATTATACAATATTAAAAGAAAATTTAAAACCATTTAAAATAATTAATAACAACAATAATTTTTGTAGCTGTAGACTTCTCATTCTTAAAATGCTCAACACAATGGAAAATTAATAGATTTTTTTAGTTTAATTATTCATTATCAATTCGCATTGTTATTGAATGTAGTACACTAATTAATTTATTACAGCTAAAAATTATTAATACTGAATTTCAAATCAATAACCTATGATAAATATCATGTCAATAGATTGTAAATAGTTATTATATAAATTATTGTAAATATCGCACATTGTTAAGAAGAGTGACACTAACCAAAAAATCTATTTTTTCAGTAGAAGCATTTAAGGTTTTACCAAAAAAAAAAAAAAAGTACCACTAGTTAGTTAGTAGTAGTAGTTTTACTTTCTGGTGGTTAAAACTCTTAATTACCGTTTGGTAAAACTTTAAATGCTTCTACTGAAAAAATAGCATTTTTGGTTAGTATCACTTTTCTTTTAAATGTGCGATATTATTATGTCAATTGATTATATATATATTGGATTATGATACTAGAATTCGTCGATAACTGTTTTCCTGGGAATCACGCTCGACTCAAGGCTTCAATGGGGTCCTCAATTAACATCTCCTGCAGGACGGCTAAGTTCAGCAGCATATGCTGTGAGAAAAATCCGTCAATTTACTGATGTTGATACTGCGAGACTAGTCTATTTTAGTTACTTTCATAGTATTATGTCGTACAGTATTTTACTATGGGGACGGGCTGCAGACAACAATTCTATTTTTATTCTGCAGAAAAGAGTCATCAGAGCCATATATAGCCTCCGCAGGCGTGACTCTAAGGGAGCTGTTTAAAGATATTAACATCATGACGGTACCTTGTCAATATACATATCTATGAAAATATCATGTACACACGTCTACACATCAAGCTATACATAACCAGTATAAGCTGACTTTTGATTGTAAGAAAAACCTATGCAATGCGAGTTCAGCTAAAACTGGTTATGTATAGCTTGATGTGTAGCCGTGTGTACGTATGGAAAAATCTATATCTTTTTAGTAAAAGAGGTGAAAGACACAATTATTTATCTAGAAATAGGGACCAATTAGTTCAACCAGGTTTCAGGCTGGCTAAAGTAGATTCATCTTTCATTGGCTACTGTTTAAAAAGTTACAATAAAATACCTACCCACACTTGAACTGAATGAATCGAAGTTTAAATCTTGTATAAAACGCACACTATGCAGCCAGGCATACCTATTATAAATTGGGTGATTACATCGCTGATAAAAATGCTTGGGTAAACGATGGCCCTGCTCCATAAGGACGCACAAATAAATTGATTATCATTGGAAAATACTGTTGGAGCTGCTGAAGATTTTAAAATATAATTTTTGCATTATATAAATTCAATCTCCTAGTATTGTATAATTGCATAGCACATGTGTGAGTATATGTCATACTACAAAGCTACCATTTACTGGGTACGTCTTTCATTGACTTGAATGTGCCCTGGCGGCTGACGGTATGTCATGCTCCCTCAAATGTCTCGCTGATGGTGGCGCATGTGTTGGATCATTTAGCTCCTTTCAAAATGGTTGAGCTGAATGGTGCTAATACATGCGTCATGTTCGTGAACGGGCGCTGTCAGTAGGGACTGGTCATCTCTTTGCTGCCATGGCTTATTTTAATTTAATATTTGAATTGTTTTTTTACGTCTTTTCATTACGGACGCTTTTAAAGTTTTAAATCGTTCTCACATGCATAATTTTTAACATGAATGATGTAACCAAGTCTTTGTAACCATATTATTTGATTTAAAAGAGTGTTCATGGAGTTTTTTGCCCATTCTTCTCCTTATGTACCTACGCTTTGGAATGGGCAACTAGCTTTATCTTTCTGACTGACCGACCCCTTGACAATTCAAAAGTGCCTGTAATTAGTTTAGTTGAAATAAATGCTTTGAGTTTGAGTATAAATCTATCCAAAAAGAAAAAAATAACTAATATTTAATTTTTTTAATATATTTAATGTCATAACTGAGTCATAAGTGAATGGCAGGTGCAAGAATGTAAATTACTAAAATATAAAAACTATTTACCATCATCTGTCACCAATTCAGTTAGAGAATACAAACATTTAATTTTATCTAATAGGAATGCTTTAAGTTTTGTTTTGAATAGAGTACCCTTGTAAATCGATGATCTTAAGTCAGTAGGCAACATATTAATTCTACTGCTTGGTATTTAGAGAAATGTTTAGCAATAATAAGGTTAGGTGCAATTTTATTTTCTATTACTTTTCTTCTAGTGTTCTCTCTAAGTTTACGGTCTTCTTGTGATTTGTATTCATTCATTTATCATGTATGTAATAAAAATATAGTGCAGATTTTTCATTTATAACTATTGTAAAGATATTAATAAATAAGAGAGAATGTGATGATGATACGGATTCGTATAAAGTTAAAGCTAAAAAACTTACTATGAAATGTTTCAAAAGAAAGTAATAAATAATTAAATCGAAAATTACCTAACATTGTTTTATTGTTTGATAATGTGAATTACCATTCGCTTATCTACAAGCGAATTGTAATTCACATTTTAAAATACCCTAAAAATAAATAAATCTGTAAGTAGGCGACGACGTGCGAATTGTATGTACCTACCTAGCTATAGCGTAGGATTGTGTTGGCATTAGCTCCAAAACCCGCGTCCAGAGGGCGACACTTGACGTTTCCCATTTTGATCGCTGAGTTAGACCTCTATTCCATACTATACAAAAGTACTCTGTGCTCTCAGCTGTCATAATTGTGATATCCATTATGGAACGCATGTGAGACGATTTTAGTGCTGTGAGAGATATTAGCCAATTCGGAAGGCGGCCAGTGACTATGACAGTGTTGCCAGTGCCCTTTTGTCAAAAGTAACAACATGAGTCAAAAAGTAACATTTTGATGACAAAAATTGTAACATTTTTAACCGACTTCCAAAAAGGAAGAGGTTATATGTTCGACTTTATGTATGTTTTTTTTTTTGTATGTTCTCCGTCATTTGTGGATCGATTTCGAAAATTATTTTTTTGTTTGAAAGGGTATACTCCCAAGGTGGTCCCATTGTCAGCAAGTTGGAATCTAATGAGAGGATCCCATGGAAATCGAGGGAAACCCTCAAATTTTATTGGCAAACCTATAGCGATTTGGATATTTTTTAGAGTAACTTGAGCATTTGCTCTCGGAAATCATCATTTGGTAAAGTGGAGCTGATGATGAAGACTACAGACGGCCATCGGAACTAATCAATGATAAATATTTCACGGGTTGCGATTCGATTACTTTAATATGGTTGCTAAGCAATTTATGCTCGTCACAATGCGTGTGGTGGTGGAGTGGACTTCTCCAGGTTCTTACCAGGAGAACTCCTCAACAATTAACGTCCCAGCATCGGGAAAAGCAATATTTTGTAAAAGGTGATGAGCAGTTGACGTTAGGCTATTGTAACTTAGATAAATTACAAACTCTCTCATTATAAAGTGAAAAATAAAAACTTTTTACAAAAAAAAAAACAACCGACTTCCAAAAAAAACTACAAAGTGATAAATAACTTTTATTTCGGAAGTCGGTGTCAATAAACGAAAATGCAGAACCAACGACACCGACTTCCGAAATAAAAGTTATTCATCACTTTGTAGTTTTTTTTGGAAGTCGGTTGTTTTTTTTTTTGTAAAAAAGTTTTTATATTTTTTAGGGAATATTTAATGTTGTATAAATAGCTCAAAAAACTTTTTTTTCTTGTTTGTACTTTTGTACAAAAGTAACATTCTGGCAACGCTGGACCATGAGTGACCAACTTGACATTTTATCAATGACAAACAAATGGCAGCTGGGGTGCGTTCAGGATAGTTTATAGTGGTTCAGCCTGACGCTCTGCAGTGCGTTCATTTCAGCCTCACGTGGGTCGAGGGTTGATTGATCAAGGCAGTCAGCCAAGCTACGCTTGCCACTATAGGTCCGAAAATGGGCCAGATGGAGGGGCTAACTAAATTGACCATCCGTTTTATAACGAGGAGGCCGTACGTGTGTCGGATAAACTCGTGAAGCACGTCGTACTTACTCTATGACAACCAGAAGCCCAAAAATGGGACAATAATTACAATGGACAATGGGGTATCGTATTACCCAGAAACTGGGTTGTGGAGGTCAGTTAAGCAGTCGTTCCATGTAAAATATTGGTAATTGTCAATAATGTATGGTTAACATGGGTTAAACAGTCGATAATCATACTTACCTTTAAGCAACGTTTATGAATAAAGGGGCGGATGAGGGTTTGCCACTGACCTCTAATAAACAAACAAGTACACGTATAATAGAGGTCAGTGGGGTACTGGGGTTCGAGTTAGCCCTCAAGGAAACGGGTGGATGATAAAATCATTTTGAAATTAAATAATTATAAAGTATATTTTTTAACGATTTTAACGCTGAAAAGAATACGACGTTGTTTTTCTGGCTAGCAACATCATTATTTTTGTCCTTGTTCTTGTTGCCAAAATCGCTAAAATTTAGGAAAAAATCCTCCATTGAGTACCCAGTACAGTATCCGTTTCAGCTTATTTATTCCTTAAAATTAACTCTTTAGATTAGCTGGAATTCTATTGCGTTGCAATTTTAATTTCATAGTTTTCTATAATTTCATTGTAGAATACAATTACAACGTAAGCAGCGATGGAAGATATTTCTTCCTCTTCGACCGATGACGAAATTACTTATTCTCCTACAAGTCCTCAATTTGGTGGAAAAAAACTGAAACTGAACGATGGAAGTTCCCAGGATAGTTTCAAAGAAACAGGTAAAAGTTCGCCTTCATATCGACTACAAAAAAAAAATGTGACGTAAAAAACTTCGTGTCCATTTTGATGTGTTTTTTAGTTGTGTCGGCGAGTAAAGATGAAAATGTGGACAGTGGAGTGTCTGCGGATAAGTCTGAGAGCACCAGTAGCGAGGACCCTGGTCCGGCAGCGTTAGAGGGGCCTTCCAATGAGGTTGTGAACGCAGCTCCGTCCGGCAGTAACGTTCGTGCCATCCTGCTAAACCTCAGACGTCCTAAATGGGGCAGAAACTACAGGAAACGAAAGACTCCTGACAGGGACACAGACAGCAATGGATCCTCGAGAGATTCCGACGATTTATCTGTAGATGAAACTACTTCAGCTTCAAGAGCGAATGAAACTCATTCTACATCTGAAACAGAGAGTGATGATTTGAGGAGGTTGGCTGATTTCCTTAATCCCGAGACTGATAGCACTTGCAGTGGTGGGTGAGTATCCCAACTTTTTCTTTTAAACCACTATTCAGATAGTATACAGGGGAATATTATATCAGACATTTTCAAAGCACATATATTTTTTTGTATGTTATAAATAATATTTTTGAACATCTCTCCTGACCTGGTTGATAACCTACTGATTGATAAAGATGA
This sequence comes from Gortyna flavago, assembly GCA_963669345.1. NCBI lineage: Eukaryota > Metazoa > Arthropoda > Insecta > Lepidoptera > Noctuidae > Gortyna > Gortyna flavago. Next base: position 18,803,843 of record OY770129.1, read on the forward strand.
CCCCATCAGTAATTTAAATCATGTGATTTCAGAGAATAAGATAGGATTACGGATTTAATTTCTATCTGGCTATTGAGTTAAAATTTCCTTAAACCTATTATTATTTTATGTAGTTTATTAAATAATGTATTAATTGCATAAGCAAACAATGAGAAATGCAATAAAACATGACAAATCATTATTCTTAAGTCATTGACTGCCACAATGAGCACCGGTGACCTCCAACAATAGATTTACTATTGTGTCTGTTGTCTGGCAGTCAATGTGTTAAAATATCAATATTTTGACCCAATCCATATTTTTCTGGATTTAATTTAGGGTGAACCTTAGGCAAAATTTGTCCTTTCTCATATTCTCCAAATGTTGGGTAAATGTGTATTCTCTAAATCATTTTACACCTTTCTATCATTGGTTTTCTGCATAATTTGGATGCAACAAATAACTATAAGCTAACAAAAAAAAAAAAAAAACATTGAACATAAGCAAACCAATTACCCCGATGTCAAATAACTCATTAATTAATTGGTGTCAATGTCAATACATCCATGTATTCAAATAGATAAACAAACTATTTTATTGTTCAGTCATGTTCCTAAAATACTATGTGACAAAAATCCTAAAAAATATGCCAAAATTCGCACAAGAAAAGACACTCAGCGCTGAGTGCTCAGTAGTGAGTGAAGTCGAGCTATGCATCCTAATGATGATGAAGTAATATTTTGAATAAGAATAATTTGGAATGTCATAGTTATAAAAAAAAATCAAACAAACATAAACATAACTCGTGAAATGTGGGTGTAGTATTATAGGTACTCCTCTTAGGGGCTAAACAGGGTTCTTTATCTTTTAGATTATGGGGATTCAGTGCACTGGGTGTCTATATCAGCCTCATAGGGCCAAAAATCAATCAATCAATAGTCCTTTTTTCCTGAAACTCCGTTCTTGTGCTAGTTTAATTGCTATTATTTTATTTTCTAAGTTATAATTATAATATATCTCAGAGTTCAGTGTGCCTCTGGCAAAGGCCTCTAACAATTTGACCCTCTAAATCATTAGAGGGTCAAACATATCATAGCACAATTAATAGCAGGTAACCTTCAGTGGCAGCCACCATGCTACATACTCACATCTATTTTAATCTGATTTTACATCACGCCTTTATTCACCTTAGGTTTAGGCAGAGCTACACCTATAGTACATCAACATTTCCTTAGTTATGTTGTAAGCTACTCTTATTCTGTTAAAAAATCACTCTGCCTAGCCTTTTCCCAACTATGCTGGGTTCAGCTTCCAGTCTAACCGGAAGCAGCTAAATACCAGTATTTTTAATGGAGCGACTGCCTATCTGACCTCCATAACCCAGTAACTGTGTAACACGATAACCCTTGGTAAGACTGGTTGTCAGACTTTGGGCTTCTGACTACCCTTAACAACTGTCAAAGATCTAAAAATGACATCCGGAACCAATGTGCTTTCCGAGACACAAAGAGATCTCGATATACGTAATGGATGATCACATAACATAGCATAACTTAACCACCGATTGATCCATGCGGCTGTAATTATTTAGCCACAAGCTCCTAATCTGCTTTTGTCCTGTGTTTAAGACAAAATCCAGTAATATTAATATTCATTCAGCAGTACATCAGGAAGTGGGTCCGCCAGCGTCGGCAGTTACTATTCTGAGGAGAACTTAATAGACTTTAACGACGACTCAGACTCTGACGAGGAGTTGCAGTTGCCCACGGCCACTAGAAATACTAAAGAGACGGAGGAGAGCAAGAATAAGATGCCCCCAGTGCTACTCAAGACGAGGCCTAAGCACAGCTATTTGTTGCTTAGAGGTAATTATTTTGTGCACACATTAAGTCCACGTAAACATATCGCGGCAGGATTTTATCGCGCACTGGATTGGTTGTGCCAAAAAGTATGTGATAAAAATGTTAACAAATGGAGCAGACTGATCCCCTGATACATTGTCATGATATACTTTAGAAACAGGCCACAGAAAGACCAGGAGCAGCGGTTGCCCAGTGGTAATGGCCGCGACTTACGAGTTGTAGGTCGTGTGTTCGAATCAGTCCAGGCATTTTGTGTGAATTATTTCACCATCACTGATCTCAAAATGGTGAAGGTAAACATTGTGAGGAAACCGGCATGTCCTAGAACCAAAAGTTCGAAGGCATGTGACATCCACCAACCCGCACTGGGCCCGCGTGGTGGATTATGGCCCACTACCGCTCACAGAAAGAGGAGGCCTGTGTCCCAGCAGTGGCTAGTGTGGAGTTTTTGCGACTACACAAGTCAGTAATTTTTGCAGTTATGCAGGGTGGTATAAAAATGCAGATTTAATTATCTCAGAAACTTCACTTGTTTTTCCCTATACTCATAGTATAATTTTTGGCGCCTATGATCAAATAAAAAAAAAAAACTGGTATGAACTCTCTTAAAAATATTTTTATTTCAATACAAATTTATGGCATATAAATTACAAGTTTCTTACTCTTAAACTGTCAACAGAAATAATTAACCGTGAGATGGGGCTGACATTTCCCTGCGGCAAGACCACGCGAGAGGAGCTCATGTTCGAAAGAAGGTTCTACGGATCCCTGCACGCGATCTACAGAATGAAGAAGCTACACACACTCAATAAACACAGAGGCTGCGTCAACTCCATAAATTTTCATCCGGAAGGTAAGCCTTTTATACGATTTGTAAATTAATTAATGCACAATACAATAATTTTTAATATTCGTCATTTTATCTTCTAATATATAAAATTCTCGTGTCACAATGTTAGTTACCAATACCATACTCCTCCGAAACCGCTTGACCGATTTTTATGAAATTTGATATGCATATTTAGTAGGTCTGAGAATCGGCTAGTATCTATTTTTTGCGAGGCGCAGCTAGTATCCCAATAAAAATTAAAACTACGTTAATTACAGTCACACTTCCGCTGTACAGTCAAAACAAACCAAACTTGACAAAGCTGCAAAGTACGTAAGTGTGTGCGTAGATTTATAATGTGACCACATAATTATCCCACAATTAGTATAACTAATTAATGTAATTAAACAAAATTAAATAATGTATTGTACAGAGGCCAGCACAACAAGCTACCCTAATCTGTCAAATTTTCCCAATTGAATATGAACCCTATTCCTTTGCAATAAAGTTGAAAATCTATCAAAGAAATTTTACAGATTGGGGTAGCTTGATATGCTGGCCTCTGTACATAATAGTAAAAATTCAGTGTACGTATTATGTATGATACGGTTACTTGATCCGCCCCAGCTCCTCAAAGAAGGCCTTTATTACTGGTGTTACTGACAATCTCACGTAGGGTACCCGAAGTACTTGCCTTGCGGGGTAATAGCGTAACACACTATCAGTAGCAATGGGATTCATTTTGACAGTTCAACAACATTCATTGCGGTATTTACGTTGTTGAGAAGACACATTTTTCGAACATATGAAGCAATGGATTAGCAATTTCCTTCAAAATGATTCAGATTGAGATTGATAGTGCGTTACGCAATCAGGGTGCTATATGTGGCGTCCACCTGGCCTTAGCAGCACATGAGCTGTTGTCTCGTCGTCCTCCACGCAGGCCTTGCCCAGTGGACTGTCTGTTACTCCTATAACAAAGAGGTGTTTATTAAATGCCAATGGTTTGTATGTTGAAGTGGTCCGAGAAGACTCCAGTACCTGTGCCACTACCTGTTTTGCATCCATTCGTGAAGATGCGCAGCTCTGCGCAAACCCTCGCGTCGGCGATATTGTATTTTTTATCAAAGATACATTGTTTGTGTACCCAGTCATTTATGGCTTTCGTAATGGGGAAGTCACTCAGTCCCTCAAGCAGCGCGGTGTTGGTTGTCTCTCTCTTACTCCAGATATTTATTGCATTTAGACGTACCGCCGCCATTGTCACTTTCTATTGTATGGTTAGGTGGAGCGGTGGTAGTCCCAGCATGACTTCGATTGCTGCATTCGGAGTAGTCCTCAACTCCTCGTGCAGCCCGTGGTCGGGTTCCAATAATTACCTATCATTTTTCCAGCACTGTCAGAAGGTGAAGCAAGTGCTGTTTAGCTTGTTGTCTAAATGACTACCTACTCCAAATTAGCTTACTGTCTAGAATGACCCTGAGGTACTTGACTTCGTTAGCGAACTGAAGTTCTGTATTGAATAGTTTTGGAGGCGTAACGGGCGTCAGCTCGTATTTGGGTAAACATCCCTAGATCAGCCGGTCGACTCCGTTAGAATCTCACCGTGAGAAGTTAGGTGAAGTGAGCTGTCATTCCATCTGATGCTAGGGATTGGCACTATTGATAGCTCACTTCAAGCTCCCTTCACCTAAGTTTTCACAGTGAAATGTTTTACAGAATAGCACTACAGTTTTAGTGGGGTTCACCGAAAGTTCAAATTCCCTGCGCTATTTATCGACGATTCTAAGTGCTTGCTGAGTGAGGTTACTGATCGTTCTCGTCACTTTCCCTGAAAGAAGGTTTGCGAGGTCGTCTGCATAACCTATTGTGAAATAGTGGTTGGCGTTGAGTTAGGTGATGAGTTCATTACTCACCAGATTCCATAGAAGGGGGACAGCACCTCTCCCTGAGGGCAACCTCTGGTTATTATGGCCAACTGCTGCTCATCTTCAAGACGAACCACTAGTTTTCTCAACATGTTTGTAATCCAGTCCATTAATACCTTTTCTACTCCGTGTCATGGAAGAGCGCTGCTGATGTTCGGGAAGTTTGTTTTGTCGAAGGCTCCTTCGATGTCTATGCAAGTGCCCAGGCCAGGTGCCTTTTTGATGAACCGCTTCCTCTCTCTGGCTAACCACTAGATGAAGAGCAAATTCAGTCTACTTACCTGAGCTGTATCATCATCAGCCTACAGCAATCCACTACTGGACATAGGCCTCTCCAATTGTTAGTCAGTAACTGGGTTGTGGATTTCAGATAGTCAGTCGCTTCATGTAAAATGCTGGTAATCAGCTGTATCCGGTTAGACTGGAAGCCGACCCCAACATAGTTGGGAAAAGGCGAGCAGATTGATTAAACTATATTTTTTTCTCTTGGCACAATTCACATATTTATAACATTTATTTATAGGAGCTTAAGCCCAGGTGGTTCTTGTTTTGATTAACATTGAAATGCTTTGATTTATTTTTTTCATCGATTTTATATTTATAGAATTGAAGTAATCGACAGAATAGTTGGATGCTATGATTCTTTTTACATCGCGCACGCCATACCCCTAATGTGGAGGTGTACGGAGGTTTTAGATATCGGAACATGAGTTATGGAACTCAAACGGAGTTGGGCAGGACTCTTGGCAAGGCCTAGTGGACAGGTGGAGTAAGGTAGTGACCAAATGGCGTCGTAAGGTCTGGTTGACGAAAACGTGGATGAGGCTGGCACAGGGGCGATGTCGTAGAACAAAAAATCGAAGACATTTGACATCTTTCTAGGCTAGACATAGGCTGGTTATTAGAATTAGAAGCCTTTCTGTGAGAACAGAGAGACTTCTATGGTCTGTTCTTAAAATATTTCATGAAAAGGTACACAAACTCTGTTCAAGTTAAATTCATACGCAGTCGCTCACTAAAGGAGATGAGTAACACATTCATCTTTATTCAGAAGATTTCAATTTTATATCTCACCACTTGAATTTAATAGTAATTGAACAAGAAAATGTAGGATATGAAAGTAATGTCAGTTGTCAAATAAAAAAAAAAACATCTTTAAGTTAATGTGATATCGGGTTAAACCCGAACTTCTGATTTTATAACAAATCATCGAATCAAAGCACTCAATTTGCAAGTGGCAGTACAAATTGGCATCTACAAATACGTTTTCGATCCATTTGGAATAGACTAAATTTGAATTAAGAATTTGAGATAATTTTCAAGTTACGGAACAACAAACTGAATGTCATACTTAACAAAGTTCAAATTCCATTGCAACTTAAAACTTATTAGGTCCTTTTTGTTACAAATGATCAATCAAAATTAAACTTAGAATACATTTTGCTAAAGTAGATAACTGATTCAGTGACGATGGAATGTAAATTATCTGAGATTATGAACACTGCTAAATATGTACAGTTGCAGTCCTTTCATAGTTATTTACCCCTGATTTTGCATCACTGTACAAATCACAATGATCTTTATTCTCATTCTAATAAGGTTGCTGCCACTGACAAGTCTGTCAAAATCATTGTGATCTTTATTTTCGTTACAATAAGGTTGCTGCTGTATTTCCGTCATCACATGACGCTGGCAGAATAGTCCACATCGGCTCAGTTGCCAAAAGAGGAAAAAAAAAGGTTGTTGCTGTCAGATGTAGAATAACTGTAACTGTTCTTTGGCCAAAGAATTAGGATTGCCATTCAACGTGGCAATATGCTGCCAGTCTTCTGGGCACGATTCCGGATGACAGCGATGCGGACGAGTACTGCGACGCCTAAGTGTCCTTTGTTTTTGTATTTATTTGTATAGTAAGTTAGTAATTTAATTTAGTATCTAGTGTAAATAGTTACTTACATTTTCTCTAAATAAAATATTGTTCAGATTATTGCGGGACTTTCTTATATTAACTACTGTAAACGGATTTTACAAATGTGTTGAATTCGTAAGTGCTGCCTACATTACAAAATTTGTTCGCAGGGCACCTCCTAGCATCGGGTTCGGACGACACGAATGTGGTGGTGTGGGACTGGGCCCGCAACATAGCCGTACAGACGATCAAGACGGGTCACAAGTCTAACGTGTTCCAGAGCAAGTTCCTATTCCTTAATGCTAAGAGCCAGTTGAATATCGTCACGTGTGCCCGAGATGGACAGGTGAGGAACTAACTCATAATAATGTATTTTTTTGTCCATTGTAAAGCTTTCCTTTCACACCTGGATAAGGGATGCACGGAACGGGGAAGTATGGCACAACAAAGGGGATGCCTATATCCAGCAGTCAGTGATTCCGCCGGCTGAAATAAATATTTAAAAAAATTATGATGATGAAAGCTTTAGTTTCTGCCAAAGTCTATTTTACTAATATTATTGTGTATATTTTCTGTGTATCATGTCGTGTTAAAATCATGATTTTTTTCATTGTGAGTGAGAGAGATGGAGATATACAAGACGAAAAGTACTATCCCTTTTTCAGAACGAATCAAACAATGATGGCTGTGGCTTTAACACGTCATTGTACGGCTCCAGAAATAAATGATTTTTTTCAATATTGTCTTTTATGAGAGGAAAAAGTGTTGTAAAATCTTAGCTGGAGGTAATTGTGTGATTCATTATGATTTTGGTCATCAGAGTTGCTTTGTCCCTAACAATATGGATGAATAATATGGAAGTAAAATAAATAAGCAGAAAGTCAGGCTGTCATGATAATGGCGGCGTCAGGCTTGATCTCTGATCAATCTTTGTCTGTTGATAGCATAATCATAATCAGCCTATAATGGTTCCACTGCTGGGACACAGGCCTCCTCTCAGTGAGAGGGAGTTGGCCACCCGCACTGGGTCCGCGTGGTAGATTCACCACGCAGGCCTAGTGTAGGTTGGTAGATGTCGCAGTCTTCGAATTTTTGGTTCTAGGACATGCCAGTTTCCTCACGATCGACGACCTTCACCGTTTTGAGAATTCTGTTGATAGTCCCTAACCAATCTCTTTCCTCCATAGGTACGTCTCCTACAATGCCATCCAAGCGGCGGTTCCACAGTATCTCGACGAAGACTCGCCTCACACTCCCGTGCGGCCCACAAGCTACACGTGTGTGAATCAGAACCGCACGTCGTGATCTCCGCGGGAGAGGACGGGCTGGTGATGCAGTGCGACGTCAGAGCCGAGCATGCGTCTAGGTAATGTTGTTGACACGTGCGGCACATACATGATACATGTGTGTGCTTCAGAGCCGAACCGTCATCTGCAAAAAAAAAAATTGCTGTGATGTAAAAGATCTTGGGCCTGTGTGGGCTTGTGGCTAAGTAATAACAGCTGCACGGGTTGATTTATCAGGTGAAGCTATGCTTGCCGCGGTTGGTCCGTGGATGGGTGACCGTCTTTACATACCAAGTGCCCTCCGCGCCTCGGAAAACACGTTAAGCCGCTGGTCTCGGCCGTCATACGGATTTGATTCGATTTTTGACAGTCGTTACGGGTCGTCAGAAGCCCGAAACTCATCAACCAGTTTTACCAAGGTTTATCGTATTACTCAGTAACTGGGTTGTGGAGGTCAAATAGGCAGTCGCTCAAGGTCCATTAAAATATTTGAACCGTCTAATGGCTACACGAACCAATAGCATTACATCTTCTTTAACCTTTTCCGTCAATTCCGTACGACGCTTTTAACCAGCTTGGAGTCACGAGTGGCAGCACAGTGACTTCGAAAGAACACCAAAACTATCTGAGGAGACATGCGACGCCAAAATATAGGATGCTGCATCGGCTTGAAAAAGATGTGTCACCTCTTAGTATGCAATAATATCGGACATGTCTTGCGTTATAAATATCTGTCTACTTAGTTAAATTCAGAATAATGTGATACCTCGTTGAAATCAAATTATATCTGGCATCACTTTGGCATTATAAAGACCTAACAGTATAATGTTTCGAGTTTTCTTCTATATTGCATCTTTTGAATGACATTTAATGCAAATAATGAATGACTGTGATTTCGACCATTTCCAGATTGTTCCAAGTAAAGCACGGCAGCGTGCTCGTCCCTCTGTACAGCGTGAGCGGCAACCCGCGGCAGTCCAGCGAGCTCGTAGTGGCCGGCCGGGACAAGTTCGTGCGCATGTACGACCGGCGCAAGTCTACCAAGCCGCTCGCTATGTTCTGTCCCACGGCCTTACTCGACGAACCCGTAAGATATAGATTGATATTAAGGTATATTGGTATTTTATGACCTTTTGTCGTAAACTGTAGCAATGGGCAGGTTATCTTAGCCTTAGAACGTAAGGGTGTTTACAGGCCTTCACTGTACCAATATCCAATATCAGTGGAATTTAAAAACATTGGAAGAGCCAAATATTTTTAAAAGAGTAACTGTGGAGTATGTCGTGTCGTGTCCATAGGAGACGGCCAATCGGAACCGTGCACCTAGCTTCTGACATTTCATAAATGCCCATTTGACATAAGGCTGGAGATTTTTGTATGTTCGGTATTTTATGTGGGTAACAAGCCGATGATCTACCTGATGTTTAATGGCAGATGTCAATGCGATTACCATCGCAAATGCCATCCTAGAGACATCTCAAATGTCTCATGAACCTGTAGTAAACATTGGCACACATACCCTTCAAACCGTAACAACGACGATATTGGTGGCAGAAATAACGGGTGTAAAAATATCCTCCCTCAACGAAGCCGAGTTACTTGTTTTTTCTATTATTATGATAGTTTTTGTTGTACTGGACCAAACCTGAGAACCTTTTGGTTACAGAGATAATGAATGTCAAAGTTCCTTTCAACTTTTTTTTTGACGTTTTTTAATGAAAACAAGTTCAGTGTTGACATTGTGCTGTTGCGCACTGCAGTAAACAGCGAATTTTCACACCAAAAGTAAAAGTCGTTTCCCTGCAATTATTCTTGCACAACGTTACTTAGTTTGTTGACGGCGATGACGGTTGATGACGGCTTCGTGATGGGTCTTTTTACACCCAGGGTTTATGGAAGTGTACTGCCTCGGACGAGCTCCTCCAGGCGGAGCTCGCGCGCCCCACCGGTGCGCATGCGCCGCGGCCCGCGCGTGATGTCTACATACTGATTCAATAACCGCGCCCCGTTGCGTGGCGCGTTGTAGCATAGAGGTTGAAAAGCATAGATGTTTTTTTTTTCATACATTGTATCGTACAATACGGCCGATGAATCACGGTCGGTCCGAACGCTGCGCAATAACTTTTAGGACCCAAATGGTGACATGAGGCGAGTGTGAATGAGAGAACATGCTCGAACCTTCGGAGAGCCTATGTTCAGACCGGCCATGATTCATCGGCCGTATTGTACTCAAAAGTCCTCGCTGTTATTTCAGGGCAACGTAAAGAACTTGAAGAAACCGCGCCAGTCTATGATGCATCTCACTTGTGCGATCTATAATCACGACGGCACGGAGATACTCGGGTCGTACAACGATGAGGATATCTACCTGTTTGATGTGAAGAATGATGTCTATGACAAGTAAGTTTATAAGCTGTATGTAGCCATCTGACCCAGTGGTAACGACCGCGAGTTACGACTGTAGGTCGTGGGTTAGAATTCGAACCCAAGCAGGCAAACTTTATTTTGTGTAAATTATTTCATCACCACTGCGCTTAAAACGGTGAAAGATATCGTGAGGGAGCCAGCATGTCTTAGAATATAAAAATTCGAAGAACTCGCACTGGGCCCACGTGGCGAATTACTGGCCACTCCCTCTCACAGAGAGGAGGCCTGTGGCCAGCAGTGCGAGTGCGCCTGTCGCGCCCCCCTACAGCTGCGCACGCGCCGGCAGTGGGGCCGAGGTCCCACCGGCTGTCGCGCAGCAGTGCCAGGTACTGCTTGGTGGACTCGACAAACCCAACCAACCTAACCCAATACGCAACCCAAACCGAACCGCTAAACCCGCTACCAAATCACTACAAAATGTCGTTTTTAAAAATACCTTTAATTTTTCAGGGACGCGTCAAGTGAAATAGACGGCTACACACACCGATACAGCGGCCATCGCAACAGCGCGACATTCAAAGGCGTTGCGTTCTTCGGGCCGAAGAGCGAGTTTGTAGTATCGGGGTCGGATTGTTCCTACATTTATATGTGGGACAAGAAGACTGAGGCTATAGTGCAATGGCTACAAGGAGATATGAATGGCGTTGTAAGTAGTGGAAATGTTTATCTTAAGGGGATTCGCAAAGGTAGGCCGCGAAATTGCAAATTTACTTAAGTTTTTTTTTGCAATGTACAGGTCAGTGTTAGGTTGTGTGTTGATTAAAATATGATTCGCGACCGTAAAAAATATGGCTTTACACAATTATAATTTGTTAATATTGTATTGTAAAAATTATTGAAAAAAGTGGTGAGACATACAAGTTGAAACCTTCTTGATATACTTAGATGAATGTGTTACCAATTCCCTATAATGAGTGACTGAACAAAAACACATCATAATAACATGGACAGGGTTTGTTTAAACTTTCATCCGATACTTTTGGAACAGACTAAGTATTTAATTACCATTAGTTTACGAGTGTTTCCTCATACGTGTTATTATGTTTCCAGGTCAATTGTATAGAGCCTCACCCGCGGTCTCCAGTACTGGCTACCAGCGGCCTGGACAAAGATATCAAGATCTGGATTCCTAAGGCTCAAAGCGATCCCAACTACGACGGTTTAGAAAGGGTAAGAAAACATTTTATTTATAAATAAATAGCTCTATACAACCATGAATTTCCAAAAAATACTGAGATCGTAAGAATACACACCAAGTACCTGCTTTAAAACAAAATTATGTTTTCTGGTACTTTTTCATGTTACATTTCACCCATCTGTATCGAATCGGTATTAGATTAAAAGTCCTACCATCAGCGCCACATAGTAGTCGTGTAGAAAACCTCTATAGATAGATTCTTTACGTGAGTGGCATCAGGACTTATCGTTATCAGTACATTATAGATAACTCCACATCAAGATTACATACGTGAGTGCTTTATACTATGAATTTCAGCGCGTTATCATTTAACAACAATCGTAAGAGTTAACTGTAAGATAAGATACAATGGTGCTCCTGATAAATGTTATCTAGCAAATAGAAGTGACTTATCATTGTGTTTGCAGTTTTGTTATCTGAACCATGTTATACATTCTTGGGGTGTATTTTGCACACTGTATTGGAAATGCGTTTACGCAGTTTTTATTGATAATAATCAGTTTTATTCGTTTGTGGTACCTATGATAAAAAGCACATTTATCTGCTTTTACGAAATGGTGTAACAATTCAATCCTCGTTATTGCGCAACAGAAATTAATAGAAATATGAAAATGTGCCATCGGCGGCACGGCACAACACACAATATGTTCCTGCCTTCGCACAGTGGCTTGCATTGCTTTTCAGAATAGGTAGGTAGGCACTAGGCCGCCTGGTGTAGTCTAGGCAGACAGACACGGTCACTAATCAGAAACAGAACAAAAGTATCTATTTTGAATGTTCACCCACTATGTGCCTTCTATGAACTTTAACAGCAAGACAGTCTTTATCGGTCGAACGAAAGGAAACTATTTTGCACACACATTAAAATGTAATTGACAGTCTTATGGAATTTTTTTGAGGTTGGCACTGCTTATTTTATTCTAATCGGGAAACTTAGAGCTTATTTGAACAGTGTTCTTATACAGTATGCATTTGAAGATCATTTACAAGTTTCCACTGATAAACACTGAAATAAAAAAGATTCATTTATCATTTATCATTCATTTATCAACACAAAATACCTATAACATAAATTGGGAAACAAAATAACACGATCGACTAATACAAACTAAAAATCATTCCGACGCAACCAATTTCTTTTATATAAAAAAACTAAAGCTTTTATATATGCCTTTATGCAATGCACGCCACTGCCTTCGCACTCTTAGTCAAGCTATTTTCACAATAAATATTTTCGCAACTTATAAAAAGATTCTGATACTATAATCTTCCTTGCAATCCTTTTCGTAATGTATGAATACCGTATGTATAGTAGTGTTTCTGACAAATGCTTTTATTCATAGTGTCAGGAGAACACCAACTTTAGAAAGACATGGCATATAAAATACGTTTCAGATTCACAGGCGATTACTAACACACAGCTTTTAACATTCCAGGTAGTACGAGAAAACAGCGTGTCACAGCTGAGAAGTCCTTTATTCAACGATTTTTTACCTACACTATATAGTGCATGGCGGGGCGAGAACCGACTGTTCACAGACGATGACGACGTACCCCCTCTGGGGGGGAACATCGAGTTCGACGGCAATGTGTGCACGACTTTCTAGCTGGACACATCCCTTCGTTGGGACTAGATTTAAACGCAGCTTTACGTTGATTTGAGTTTGTTTCGTTGTTCTTGTTTTGTTAAATTGGTTGGTTAGTTATGTAAGTGTTAGCATAGTGAACTTTGAAGGGGGAGCGGTTAAACCTACACAGGGCTCGTATGACGAAGTATTAATGGCATCATGATTCCAATGCGAAAAAAGAATGGTAATATTGGTCATGTCTATCTCCGTCTCTCTCTTAAACTGGAATCATGATGGTATTAAACCGTCATAATACGACGACGAAACGTTACTTAAAGATAAGTGACGTAAAATGATAAACCTCTGTTTAACCATACATTTGTTGACGTTTAAACGTCTCTTAACTTTAAGCAACATTTATAAATAAACTCCACAATTGTTGATTTCCAGTGAATTTGGAAGAATTGTTGGATTGTGCATTTCATACATAGTTATTGGGATTACCCTAAATGGGTATGCTTTCGTATATCTAAATTAGTGTTACATGTTTGCGCCGAAGTCAAATAAATTGAAATGAGCGATGAAGCGCGAATTTTTCTATCGGTCGAATATAGTAGTCAAACCTTGTCCTGGCAATACCGAACACAACAAAAAAGAATTATCCAATTTGGTGTAATCGTTCGGAAGTTATTAGTACAGACATTTCGGCGATTCATTTTTATTTATATAGATTAATCGTAATTAAATGTAATAAACAGGTTGAAATTGAAATCATTGGAATCTGTCCAGGGGCTGACAGTACTCATGAGGACAAACAACTTTCACTATGGGAAGAAATCTGTAATCTTTAATAAATCTGCTGTTTTATGCAAATCGGCAGTGGTGGCCTAGTAGTAACGGCCGCGACTTACGCGTTGTAGGTCGCAGGTTCGAACTCGGACAGGCGCTTTACTATTTGTAAATAATTTCATCACCACTGCTCTCAAAACGGTGAAGGAAAACATTGCTAGGAAACCGACATGTACTAGAACCAAAAATTCGAAGACATGTGACATCTACCGACCCGCACTGGGGCCGCGTGTTGGATTACGGCCCGCTCCCACTCACAGAGAGGAGGCCTGTGTCCCAGCAGTGGGGGGACGTTATAGGCTAATTATGTTATGTATGTATGCAAATTAGAAATTAGTTACCCAAAACAAGATGAATGAAACAGGTTTGTTGACCATTTCAGAGTTGTTCCCATCCTCTGAAATATCGAATGAGGTCACAGTCAGTCGGTATATTCCCTCCTGTTTTTGGCCAGGACTGCTAATCATTGTTTATTTAAGTTTTATTATTGGTTTTGTAAATTAAAAGTAAAGGAGTAACCAGACTTGATATGCATTTAGACAAAAGGCATGTTTATGATGCCGCACCCTGTATTAAAAGTCTGTTTCCGCCTTTAAGTTTTTATTGGTTATGTAAAATATGAATGATACATGCTGCATTTAAATCTAGACTTAACAAACTATTTAACTAGGAGTTAATGTTTTTGTCTTCTAACAACTTTTTCATTCACGATTTAGTTTAAATATTGTAAATGTAATGCCAAACATACACGTCATGTTAATATTAGTTGTTTTTATGTAGTTGAAGGACGCTTGTGGTTTTTGCAATATAAATGGGATAGATAAAAAGTTATTTTTATATAATCTGTTATCTATAATATTTTAAATGTCGTTGACGTAGTACCAATTCATTTTTTATAAAATATAAAATGGCTGCCAACTCATAGCACAGGGTTTAGTACCTACTCTGACTGTTTTTCTATAATTACCATTGTGGCTAATATCTCGATAGCCTACAGATATTAATTTTAAGCCCTGATCTTTGTGCGGACGTGAAATAAATAATCTTAGCGTGACAAGACTCTAAAACCGTTAAATCGGACCAAAAATAGCAAGTATCTTGAGTTTCGCTCCAAAACTAAAAGATTGCCAGTAACAATATTTCAAAAGCTGGCAACAAAATCGTCGCTGTGAATGACTGAATAAAGGTCATGTGTGATCTCCGCACGTATTACGGTACGCCTCGCTGACGCAACTCTGACTGGCGTTGTTAGTCATGATGTATTTAAAATATCTATTTACAAATGACCTGTACTATGTACTAGATTAAGTCGGTACGCGTGTCTGCTAGCTTTCCGCTACAGGCACTGCGTTGCGTGTTTGCCTGTACAATACCAAGGCTAAGTTATGTGAAATAGCAATTCTAGTAGTATTCAATGTTATAGATTTATGTGAAAACTATGACGTGTGCAATCTCTTTCTACTTATTGATGTCGTATAGAATACATACACGTATCGTTTACTTAAGATATATATATTTATAGATTGCATATTTATGTAATGTAGTTCATATCAATTAAAAGTCAGGATATAATTTTAAAAAACGGTTTCTACATAGAACTAACGGTACATTTTGAATGCAACGAGAATAATTGAATTTGAACGTAAAGAAGAACATTATTCATTAGAAAGGTTTTGAACAAAGATTAATTTTAAGGAAAAACAGTACATGTTTCCTAGTAGCGTAGCGCGAGTCCAAATTTAACCATTTTATAGGCTGTGTTTCGCTAGAAATAATAAAAAATGTCTAACTACACGTGTATGCGTAATATTAATGTAATAATATTGATAACTTTTCAGAAAGGAATAACTGTTTAAAGTCTATAAATAAGGACAAAAACCACAAGAGTCCCATAGTTTTGATAGTTCTGAAATTGTAAACGGTAAAACAATTTAATATTGTATAAATAATATGTATATGCCTGTGATATACTGATTTGATGGATATTTTGATTCATAAATTAGAAAAAACTTTGTTTATAATTAGTTTGAAAAAAAAATCTAAGTTAGTGGACGTAACGCATAGTTTATTAATTTGAACTTCACATTTCATGTGAACGTATCCGAAAAATGTCTCTTCATTGTAAGCGTACGCAAAACAGTTTTTATTTATATTAATACAATTAACACCAATGTATATAAGTACCTATGTCATAAGGAATGTTCTGGAATTATCCGGAGTTTCCAAACACAACATGGCCGAAAAGTACGCTAGGGCCTGTATCCGATTTTGCCTTCCTATATTCTATTTATATTGTTTTGTAGGAATGTCTAGACATTTGCATACGCAACAGAATTCCCGCTTATTTAACTATATTTGCCCTGTAATCAAATTCTAGTGTAACTTCTCATCTCTATAGGGTAGATAGCAGGACGGTTTAGTGATTAAAGTATTGGAGTTCATAGTTTGTAACAGGGTAATTCCCGGTCTTTATAAATTATAAATCAGCTGTATCATCGTGCTTTGTGCTAGAGATACGTGAGAAAATAATTCATAATAAGTTGCTGAAATAATGAACTCTGCAAAGCAGACGGTCGATAAGAACAGGAAAAACTGGAGCCTCATTTGGAAGGCAGCTAGATAAAAATAACGATATTTAATTTGAAATCATGAACTAGCACAGGGCGCGACATCATCTTCACCTGCATAATTAATAAAAATAACACCTTTCATGTCCCTCTTGTTTTATTATTGTACTTATAACACTATTTCAATATCTATTTTAGACGTCACGTGTTCCATTTTGCCTTTGGGCATGTAGAAATGTTAAGACAAATTGCATTGTCGAATAGATTTATAGAAAACAACCTGTTCGAGTTGGACAAAAGTTAATGTTTGTTTACAAAACGAATTGGGTTACAGTTACAGATCAATGTAAATAACAATTTAACCGTTAGCAGTTACGTCAAAAAATTTTTTTTTAAATTGTGCTGGATTCATAAAGTATCCTTTTTTTTTCTTTACTACGTTTGCCACAGCTCATCTAGGTCATACGATTATATTTTAGTTAGTGTATTTTATTTATCGTTTACTATCGTCTCCCAATGTGTGTGGAGTAAAAATGTAAGGTTAGTCCCAATGTGTAAATAAATGATGATTTTAAATACGTTTACTCTTTATTCTTCAATAATTGCCATCGGAGTAGTACGCGCCGAAATTAATTACCTATGCGTTTATATTAAGCAATATGACGGTTTATAATAAAACTAATAATGTCGTGATCAGTTTTCAATATGGCGGCAAATACAAAGCAATAAAGCTTCAATAGGAAACTTAAGTAGGGGTTCAAAACAGGGTCCAAGGGGGTTGGAAACACGGGGGTAATTAATTTTAAAGTTTTAATTCAATACGTTTGTCTTCAGTTTAAAACAAGGAACATATTTACTATAAGAAGGTTTGAAATCTTGCTAGTTTAGGGAGGAAATGATAAAATCAATAAGTCATCATAACACGCATCGTGCTATTGCCGAAGATAAATGTGTGTTTTCTTTCATAATCTAATAAAAGTTTTAGTCAATGTGACGCATTTTAACAATCGCTGATTTTTACGATTTTTGCTGAGAAAACAAATTCAACTCTGAGAGCAGCTACACAATTATTACAACAATTAACTTTTTATTTTCCCGCTTTTCTATGATTGATTGCAGCGCCTAGTTGTGTCGAAATTTGGAACTAACTGAAGCCGACGCGATCTTATTTTTGACTATTTCTCCGAATCAAAATCTTTAGGACCAAAAACAATTTTGAAAACAAGATTAAAATTAGTTTTAACATCGATTTAACTCCTTACTTGGCAGCTGAATGGTAAAATAACGAAAATATAATTCAACATTTTTACCCACATGCTAGTCACAGCTTGTTAATGGCGGACAATTTGAACCAATCAGCGTCGAGGCGTGCAGAAGCCCGCGCCATCTTCGTTTTCAAACTCATCAGGCCGCTCGCTCGCTCGCTCAGTCAGTCGCGCGTCGGATCCGGGCAGCCGTACAACTTAACTTACTAATTCTAGTAATTAACACCAAAATCAGAACAATCATGAGCACCAATGAAAATAATAGTGAAGTGGCCGTCGACAAGGTCGGCGATGAGAAGAAGGGTGACGCCAAAAGTGACCTAAAAGGAGCCAAAAGGGCAGCAGAGGTGAGTGCACATGTCAAACAAAATGTATTCGTTATAATCGCTCGCCATTTTATTGAACGCTATTATAAAGGCTGCATTACACTAATTTTCTTTATGTAGAGTGCCCTCGTAGATTAATCTACGTGGTAAATAGAGATCTATGTGTGTAGGCACCGAAACGATGCTGACTCTTACCGGCGTATTTTTGGATGTCACTTCTGTCGAGTTATGCATTTTAGCGTGTGTGGGGAAATCGATGAGCCAATAACATGATGCCCTCTGAAGAAACAAACATATTTTTTTTTTACTATCGCGGGGCACAAATTTTTTAGCTTTTGTTTACTCGTTTTCAATACGGAGGCATGACCTTGGCGGAAAAAAAAACATGGCGCGGGAACGTACGCTGTCCTCATTGATGTGGTTATTATAGAAAATGTGTCGATATCGGTGTCGTAAGGCCAAGCCGTAGTTTACTATCGATTATAAAGCGTGGAAATAGTTATTTTAGACTTTCTCAGGGCTTGCGTTCATCGTAGCGTGACGCTAGATGGATGGGTAACATGGCCGGCGTGAATGTCAGTGTTTGAGTCGGTTGGACTGTCACAACCGCCGCGCAAATGTACACCTCGCATTATCTACTCGGAATATATTGTTATCCAATGCAATATTCAAGTCTGCCATGACTCAAGTCACGCTTATGCCGTTTTCACAATTGTTATTTTATTTCGGCGCTTACTCTGAAAAGTAGTCAATGACCCGGCAGTATTTGCATGTAGGTGTAGATATATAATGTAGTATGTATCCTTTGTTCTAGTAGCACTTGTTCATCATACTACGCAGTCGTGTGAACATTCATCCACTGCACAAAATCAGCGGGAATCTTGAATATTCTATAATTTTGCTAAAAATGGAAATGTTTTATATCTTCCGTCCTGTTCACTCTTAAATATCGTACGTGCACGAGGACGCATGGCGTTTACGGTTTGATTCAAGACTAGCGTTTGTGTAGGTTAGCTTATGTCGTAATTCAACCATCTAACTAAAACATGTATGTTAATGATCGACGCTACGAGGCTCTGTATCATTATTATTTTGACGGTATTAGTTTTTCTTGTGTATACGGCGTCGCTTTGCGAACGGTTAGGTAGGTATGCGCGGTGACCGCGTTCCGCTCAACATTGCCACGGGAAAAAGAGCCGTATGATGCCGGCCCCGCTCGACGTCGCTCTTTCCCCCACACAACAACTAATGACCCACGCTGCTTTATCGTTACGAATCTTTGTCACCTGCGTCTCATTATTATGCAGGTAACTTGCATCGTTTTCTCACAAAATCATACATAAACAGATCTCTCGGTGCATTCAAAATTGAAATAATATTGGCTAATGGCCAGTTATTACTTGTTTGATCTTGAGTACGTCAAGGCGCACCGCATACTGTCGTATACGGTATGTAAACAATTGAAAATACGGGTTCCCGCCAATAATTTGTTACGTTTTTAGGAGAAAACGACAGAAGCGAAAAAGGCGCGAAAGGAGGAGAATGGCGGAGGCGGTGACGACGAGCCTCACAGTGAAGAGGAGGACTTAGAAGGAGAAGGCGAGGGCGAAGAAGATGACGACGAAGAAGTGGAAGGAGAGGATGATGACGAAATCATCGGAGAGGGAGAGGACGACGATCTCGACGGCGAGGGTGAGTAAAGTCTGCCCATTTATCTCATTCGTAAGCGAATGCGTGATTATCACTACAAATTCTCTTCTAGGGTCGCATTTTGTTTAAGCGTGTAATCATAAGCTAAACATTACACGTGCATAAACATACACGAGCCAAGGAGGTTATCAATTACCTATGATAGGTAGACCATCGCATAGGTGCTATGCGATGGTCTTTCAATTCAGTTTAGAGATAGACGCGATTAACGAAATGGATATCGTTAAGCGAAAAATGCCGAATTCAGTAAAATTGAGACTGTCTTCCCTAGTTAATTAAACAGTATGTTATTATTACACAAGCCTAATGACTGCTTCGAGACATAAACTCAATCGAGAGTCTGTCAAGTGCATATAAAGCTGGGTTCGACAGTGTTGTGGCGCGTGCGTGCGACGCTAATATCACGTGTTGGTTGTTACAGACGAGGAGGTGGAAGAGGAGCTGCTAGGCGAGGAGGAGGAGGAAGATGCGTAATACGCCTCGTGCCTCTTTATGGACAATGTCACAGTGATGTGTTAGTGCTCGTGACGCCCCGGACTGGCGCGGCCTCGCCTCGCCTCAACTGTCCACACACAGCGACAGCCCCAACTACAGGACACTAACAACAGTTGGGAACACGCGGGGCCGACAACGCTCCCACCTAAAACGGGTGCAGTTCTATTTAAATGACAAATGTAATTAATTAAGTCAAATTCAATGCAGATTTTCATTTTTTTACAATGTTTAAGTTCGGTACTGAAAGCTGTATCTTTACTTTTTCGGCTCGTTATCGAGCATGTAATTAATTAAGACTTAGTAGAATGCTGTTGAATTTTGTCATGAAATGTACAAATGTGTTTTTCGGAAGTAAACTTTATTCTAAGTGAAATCCGCTCTGTATTCTAGGTCTACCTGTGAGCCCGTTGAATGGTGAAGTTGTGATATTTTTCTATGCTGTAGGATCCTACCCGTTACTAAAATATAGAAGCCAGTTTTGGCGCGTTATAGTAAATAAGCTATAAGTCACAAAGCTCAATTCTTCATTTTCTTGTTGTCGATGAGAGTTTGTGTGTACATATTTAGCATAAGTGAAGCCTGTGATTTTATAATCATTAATAATGTAACATAGTGTGAACGTTGCATTCAGGTTAATAGTTTTCTTTTATACAGTAATATCCACAGTTGGGTTCAGATTACACAATCGTTTCCTCGTTTGACTCGATCGCGCATTGGATCGAGTGATAAAGTATGATAACGAAGTAAAACATAGAAATTAGTCATTTAGCGATAGAATCGGTACGGATGGGTACCGTCCATGGTTACCGTGTCGGGACGAGGAAACGTTACCTTAGGCTGGCGCCGGTCAAGACGCGGTCGTATTCCACACGTCAGTTTACTAGAAAAACATCACAATTTTGCCATTATCTTGCGCCCATCGCGCGCCAGCCGCCCGCTCTCTGTACGACCGATAAAGAGAGCGCGACGGTCGCAGCGGCGCGATGGCGAATAACAAAAATATATCAAACCGGCCTGTAATTTTTGTCCATAACTGTTAATTAGGATAGAACCTTCAGCTCGGTACTCCAGTGTCTCACGGTGTGGAATAAGAGATTCCTAGGTTAAAGTGATTTAGTATGTAGGATGTACGTCATTTTTTATGAAAGGACGCTACGGGCGGGGCGGGGCGGCGGCGGCGCGTGGCCTCGTTCGATTTGCCTCTGCCGCTCCGCGCCCGCTCGCCGC
The DNA here is from genome assembly GCA_963669345.1 of Gortyna flavago. Classification (NCBI taxonomy): domain Eukaryota; kingdom Metazoa; phylum Arthropoda; class Insecta; order Lepidoptera; family Noctuidae; genus Gortyna; species Gortyna flavago. The sequence continues at coordinate 18,825,268 of OY770129.1, forward strand.
GCGCCCCGCACCACGACGCGGCGACGCGCTCTCTCGCGTGGAAAATCACCCGTTGTGCACTATACATCGCTGCATGGGCTCGCCACTGACCCGCCAGCGATGTATACGCACCGCCCGCCTAGACGCCGCGCCGATCGTCACATGAGTGTTTTTGATACTTCTTGTTGAATCCGTTTTCACTCCGTTCAGTCTATCGCGGGGCGTCGGTGTGCCGACACCTAGTTGAGATAACTTATGATTTTCACGCAGCCGGCCCCCGGCGAAGGCAGCGAGATGTTTTGAGAAGCATTTAGCTAATAAATTGTTCCATTCGCGATCGAATACCAAAGGGAGCAAAGATGTTTTCATTAGAAAAAATTGACATGGAAATCAATAAAATTATCTTATGAGTAAATCTTATTGTCCCGCCTTTTCATTTTTTGTGGTAAGAATGAGCTGTCGCATATTTGTACTATGTACGACTTATGTGAATACCTTAGTACGATTTTATTTATTTGTGATGTTGAACACTATTGATTTTCTACAATGGACGAAATGTAAATACAACCGATTTTAAGTAAAACGTTATTTTGTTTTTAAGCTTATTTATTTGTCCCACAGTATCGGATTTAATATTCCCGAATGTAAAATTCTCAATTTCGAGAACCGATTATGATGTGACGTTATAGATAGCGTTATAAAAATAAATATGGCGCATGTCTTGACAAACGCAATTGGGCAGTGTTCATACTGCAGCAAATACATTTAGTTCAGGATATCAATTTTGTTCTTCCGAGACACATAAATTAACGAGGGGTGGCTATTAGCCCTTTACTCTAAACCCTTTCAAAAAAAGAAACCCTACCCTACGAGGGTCGCCCATTGAATTTCCGGCTGGTTGTGCAATAAACCTAGTAGGTGCCGTGGTAGGTAGTTACCTATATCAAAATGCCCAATAACAAAAATTGCTTTGAGAGAGTATCAAAATCTGGAAATAGGTAAGTTTATAAACGTAGGTATCCGGCATAGAGATAACGGTAAGCTATCGTGTGAATACAGCCTTGGACTGTGGGAACGTTCCACTAGCGACATCTATCGCGAGGTATTCCTAACGAGTTTCCTATAATTTATAACAGATGGCGGCACTTTGCGCATAATTTATGAAGGTCACAATAATAATTTTAAATGCTGGCTAACGAAATAGATGGCACTAGCAAGCTAAATTTGGCGCCATTTTTTAACTTTTTGGGTAGGGAATGCTGCTAGAATGTACTTTTACTGGTTTTTAGGGTTCCGTACCCAAAGGGTAAAAACGGGACATTATTACTAAAGACTCCACTGTCCGTCTGTCTGTCACCAGTCTGTATTTCATGAACCGTGATAGCTAGACAGTTGAAATTTTCACAGAATGTGTGTTTCTGTGTTGCCGCTATAACAACAAATACTAAAAACAATAAAATAATTATTCAAGGGGGGTTCCCATACAACAAACGCGATTTTTTGCCGTTATTTTATATGTACTTAGTGTTAATATTGTATGGTGGTACGGAACCCTTCGTGTGCCAGTGCAACTCGCACTTGGCCGGTTTGTTTTATTATTTTTCACATCTATGAACACAGCCCAATTAAGTACTTAGGTAGGTAGAGCCTAGAGGTACCATAAGATCGTAATAATGTGTCTAAAAACATGACTTGTTATTCAAACTCAGCTTTCCTAGCTTACCTTCATACTAGGTACCTACCTCAAAAATAAGACAGGGCATGGTGGTAGGGGGACATCGACATGAACTTGTAACCAGTTTGTTTTTTTGATAATCGACGCAAAAATTTCTACGCTAAGTCTAGAATCATGTGCTGAATTCATGATTTCAGTTCACGCGTCTATGTCCGTGCTAGCCTGTAGATTACGAAAGATAATTCATTTCTTACCTTACAAGTCAAGTCATGAGGTTTTAATGGTTTTAACGCATTTCTTAACACTGTGTTTAGCTTTCATGTGTGAGGTAATACTTCAAACTTCAATAAGAATAAATACGAAATTTATAACTTTGTGGTCTAGAAACAACTGAAACATCGTTTTATATTTGAAATTGGAAGTAAAACGTCCCTATTGGTTTGATTTGATTGACATTTTCAGAGAATCATAAAATAACTAGTTTTGTATACAGGGACAGGCAAAGGAACTGACCACACAGCCAAAAATATTATAAGATAAATATTAGGCCAGTGGTGTCCTCAGTAAGTGTCAGATCTGAAACAGTACCTTTTATATTTTTTTGGTCTGGAAAGTCTGGATGTTCTTAAATGAAATCATTTATTAAGTACCTACCTAGTCGACAAATGTAGTTCTATGAATAATAATAAAGTAACGTACCTACCTACATTTACTTACTGTACCTACTTACAACTTTTATTATTATAAGACTGATTTTACAAAATGAATGTATCAATTTTATTTCCTGTTTTATTTATACCATATTAAAAGTGAATACATGCCTAAAAAATCTAAAGAAAATATACTTCAGCAAACTGTATCACTATTGTCTGAATACTAAACAATAGTGCTCACAGAACATATATACCCTAAAGGGATAGTGCTATACTCAAAGAGTACTTTGTATATACGGAAAGCTATACTGCTATCCCCAAATACGGGTCACCGCCAGTACACAAAGGATATTATTACTCGGTTAAATTAAGAAACAACTATCATTTGAAAAGTGTTACTGAAAGGATGACATCTCTATCAAGTCGATTATTATTATGTTGGCCACAAACATTTGTGACAGAGCTGACAGATACGTGTAGATCTGGCTTTGATTCAGCGCAGTACAATAATTTTGTTATTTAGTGCGTTTTACGCCGCGAGAGAGGGCTTACGTCTATTGAATTCGTCCTTGTGAGGTGCATTCACTATTCGTGTGTACATTTTTAAATTAAACTGACCTTTGTGCAAAAAGTTTTACTTTGGAATCGATAAAAATAAGTTTCGTGGATTTGAACGCGACCATTGAATTTTTTTTGCGCCAAAATGTGATAAACGGATGTGCAACAATTTATACAGTTTTTGTTTTGTGTCGATAGAAAGGTAACTAAAAATAATTTTAGTTATATAAATAATTATAGGATTATTAGGCCACATTTCTAAATATTTCAAGAGTTTAAATAGGTACTTAATTCTTTTGAATCAAAGTAGAAATTAATCTCGATGTGAAAATTAAACGTTGTGGCATGATTTTTATTTTTAATTTAATAAATGATAAACCTAGATAGTTTATTTTTTATTCAAACTTATGCTTTAAATAGGCATTATAAAGATTCAATTTTTGCATATTTAGAAACGCTCAAATTAAATCAACGAAATACATATTTTGAGAAGTGTCTTTTCTTTTTTTTTATTTGCTTCATAGAATGCTCTCTCGATATCAAACGATAACATAATAACAGGGCAATGTGTCCTAATCTTCACAGAGGATTGTTGCTGATGATCATAGCAGCGTGATGTAGGTAATCAGTCATCTTATAAGTTCGCCTGGGCCTTAATACTTAATTAATTATAACCACTCAATGATTCTTTACTTCGAAACCACGTCAATTCCTTAGCTAATCACGCCAATTTCGTTCATTTACGCGGTTTTGTTCATTGTGTCTTGAAGAATACGGGCCTTGTTGGTTTTACATAATTATATCATATATCATTTTGTTGTCAAGATTTCAATATCACGCCGCACAAACACAAAAGAACAAATACATACCTATTGCAATAGGGCGCAAATTATGAGATTGCTAACCAATAAGGACATTTATATTGTGAGTAAATCCACGCAGGTGATTATGTAGCTTCGTAATAAACTGGAATAAGAAGCATACAACGTGGAAACTTTATTTTAATTCTACTTCGATAAAAAAACTGTATTTTCTGAGTCACTCTCATAATCTTACATGAGAAAATTGGAAGAGTGTTTCCCTTCAGAACGGGCCATGAGGCTTTTGTCTCATGGAATCATAACATTATTTTAAAAGAAGCCAGGATTGAAGCAGGTAGGTAATTCATATCGGAAGGTATTTAAAACTTGCTGTATTCCTCTATTGCTGAAGATTGAAATTAATTTTGATGTTGAAATGAGCAGATCTGTCTAACACTAAACTAAACACAAATGACTAAGTACAATTACCTACAATTGCATTGCTTTTCATTACATTCATTGCGTTATTTACGTTGTCAAACAGACGAATTTTTCAAACATACTTAAGTACGTATAAGACACAATGGGCCCCGGTGATGGATTACGTTTACGGGCTTACGGCCGGCCCACTCCTCACAAAAAGAGGAGGCCTGTGTCCCAGCAGTTGGAAAATTATAGGCTTATTATTGATTCCATGTTGATAATAATGAAGCAATAGTTTATTACCTATTAATTTCTTTCAAAGTCCTTCGGATTTTGAATGAAAATGTGTGACGCAATAAAATTGTGGTGGCATAAAAACGGCGTCAAAGAGCGTCAAGGATCGATCGAGATCGTAAGTCTCGATCTCGTGGGAATATCTGGATAAAAGCCGGTCAAGAGCGAGTCGGACTCGCGCACCGAGGGTTCCGTACCATCATAATAATATGTTTTTAAATTATCGGCAAGGCCTTCGTCAGAGAATTTTGACACTGCGCGCTGCGGTGAAGAATATTACAGTTATAGGTAAGCGCCATCTCTTTACCGATAGTGGAACTAATTTAACTTTTCTTGATGATTTCTAAAAAGTGTGCTTTATGAAGACATTGTTTTATTTTTCCTGTAATCTTTACATAAACTTCTATCACAGAATTATTTTAGATTTTTTCTCTTTGCAAACTTCGGAGATAAGGGATAAACATAATAGAGAAGAAAACAGATAAGGGATAAAAACTATATTTTTTTACATTTTTCATCAAAAGTTGAGGCCTAAAAAAAAATATAAAAAAATGTTTGAGAATGTGCGCTCTTTTATATGATATCCCACATGCCCTAGTAGCCTTACTTAAAATTTTTCAGAAACCCTTTCTGTACCGGTTGCAAAAAAAAAAACTTTCTTATTTGCAAAATAGTTGGGCAAACTAAACTATTCCAAATTTCAAGTTGATAGCATTAGTAGTTCTTGAGATATCCAGCTGTGACAGATATCCGGCTGTGGGCTGTGTCTGTTTTTAACTTTTTACCATTTTGGTACGGAACTCTCTCTCTCTCTCTATGTCCTAATCCAATTCATGGTCTACTCATGTGCCAATTTTCATCCAAATCCGTAGGTACAGCTGTAAGCAGCAGCATGAAAGCGTAACATACAAACTTACACAAAATCAAATCTTTTCTCTTTAAAATAATATTAGTTTGTCTGTATTTAGGGTACCATGTGATAATTTAACCAGACAGAAAGCGAGCTTTGAGTGTGAATGTTGATGGCTATAAGAATAGGGGAAGACTAAAAAAAGATGGATGGACTGTTTCAAAGACGATATTAAGGTTAGAAAGGGGGTGACTATATACCGAGATCACGAGTACCTAATAGAGAAGTATGGAAGAAAAAGACATCGACCACAGATAAATTGGGATAAGGTTAGGAAAATTATGAGGAAACCAGAAAGAGAGTTCTTCAGCCTGTGAGTCTCCGAACTGACAAACATGAGACCTTCGTAGCAACAATAACGCTAAGTAGTATTTCACCTTCGCGAGTGGATTAATAGCTGCATTGTTGTTGTTATTGACACGGCTCTTTGTTTCCAGCTTATCGAATTAATACCGCTATCGGATATTGACTAGATATCTGAAACTGTGACAAAGGAAAGCAAGTTTTGTCGTATCTACGTACCTATGTACCTAATAGGTAATGACTGGTTTTGGTTGTGTTGAAAATTCTTAATACCTATGGTAATAAAGTAAACAATGAGATAGTCTAGGAACTCTATGATTTAGACTAAATTGAGGTCATCTTCAGTAGATTGAGATAAGCGTAGTTCCCAGGTACCTAATTATATGCCATGTCGTAGCTTTCTAAAATTTTCCTCACTCAACACCATATAAGCATGAAGTTATAGTAAAATTACTTCTTAGTGAGTAGATGGCGAAAATAACACGAAAAATATATTCAGATTTTTAATGTTTGTTTGGGCCAAAAAATGTGTAGCCCTAAATCCAAATCACGCAAGAACGAACGCCCGAATATTTTTATAAAGTTCGATCGAGTTTAGCAAGGATGTACTTACCTAGGTACATATTACTAAATGTTTGGCCAATAATTCCTATTGTATTACATCCTTTCATGTCCTGCCTACAACGAGTCAATGCCGAATGTCTATTTTTCCGTCCATGCCAAAAGGATGGTCCATGCTTCTTTCCAAAATTTTAATTTCTACGAAACTGGAGCATGTTCCAGCCTACGCAAGAATATCATTTTGGTTGGTATTTAATTTTATCTTGCCTTTTTTTACCTTGTAAAACATTTTAAAAGAGTAACGGTGGAGTTTCTTGCCCATTCTTCTATATCATACGAAAACTATCTTTTGGAAGGGGCGACTAGAATCAATTCTACGAGTATTATATTGTAATTTTTTACATTCAAAAGTACCGTTAATGTGCCTATTTGAAATAAATGATTTGTCTTTGACTTTGTCTCTACTTTACCATATTAACATCTGTGCTTCTTACAGATGATAATGTGGTTCTTCATTTTCGTAGGTGTATAACATAATTCATACTGTCACGTGACTTTATAGCAGGTGCTATTATATGAGCTCATGAGTCCCACACAACACTCTCAGTCATAACATTCTATATGATGTGTTTTGAATTTAAGTAGGTAATTATAACATATTTATACCAGCCTACAATAATTAATTTTACAACCATGTTTTCCTTCCTCGTGTAAACTGTCGCAGTAAAATCTGAAACGTTTGGACAAACTTGATGATTTGTAATAGGTTGGTTTAATAGTAAGTGGATACATTTGAGCTTCGTGCATGCTTCCGTAACACACTATCAATCTGTCTGAATCATTTTGAAGGATATTGCTAATGCATTGCTTTATATTTATGTTCGAATTTGTCTGCTCAACAATGTAAATAACGCAAAGAATGTTTTTGAACTGTCAAAATTAAACCCATTGCTAATGTTAGTTTGTTCTTCTAACATTATTAACACTAGTCTATCCGCTACCAGTCAACTACCTACTACTTCACACATTTAAAGTCCTTGATTCAGCATTGTTATCGTTATTTCTCAATTATGGCTTACTAATGATAAAATCACGGTTCTTATTTTACGCTGAGCGAACAAAATGTCAAGAACTGGCCTTGTGGCTTTGATTGAAGATTGCGACAATGTGCATCCTAATTTTCGAATATTTGTCGATGGGTTAACAAAAAAAAAAAAGGTTAGCCATCGGTTTAAATTGTAGTTTATTTATTAAATTTAGATATCTCCGCAGCCAGCTGCGTCGGTAACACCAATGATTTGATTTCATAATTTTTACAATAATTGATTGCCAGGCAAGATATAGGTGCCTACCTAAGTAGTTAGGCATACTGATTTTCTACAAACATTTTGAGAAATGTCAGAAGGTGGTTTGTGGAGTCAATCATTAATTTACTTACCAAAAATTTTCTAGAGCATACGACGAGTACTAATGTACCCATTAGTACTCGTCGTATGCTCTAGAAATTTTTTGGCAAAAAAAAAACATTATCGTCATCGTATGCCTAACCTTTCCCAACGGGGTCCGTTTCCAGTCTAACCGGATGTACTTAGATAAATAACAGTATTTTACATAAAGCTATACTGCCTCTGACCCTCACAACGCAGTTGCTGGGTAATACGTTACCCCAGACAAATATGATAAGGATTTCAATTTTTCAAGTATTTTTAAATTTCTTGATCGTTGGTTTTCTTTATTTCTTTATTTATATTTAATTGCAAGTAACAAAGGACTCAAATGTGTACATGCGAAGAGCATAATCATTATAATATTAAATGTTTTTAACATGTAAATTAATGCTCGTGTTATGAACAAGGTATACATAATTATTTGTAACCGGGTCAAAGTCATCTTGCACAATTTTGCTTAGCTGTCATCCTTCGTCTCATGTTCTTCCTCTGCTATTGTTTTTACTTTCGCTTGTTGGCTACCGACACTTAACACATTTCTCCTGGCTTTCCCCGCTTCAAATAATAATATATATGAAGCATTAACTACTTCCTTGAAAGAAAAATGGTTCACTTGTGAATTCGCGATTTATACATATTTCACCCGATTTATCATTTTTTTTTTACATTACTTAGGAGTTATCGCATTTATTTTGCTCACTAGGTTTGATATGAATGCTATCTGGCTTAGAGATAAGATTAAAATAAATCAGAGCAAAGGTTTATTTCGTCAGTGATTGGTATCGATAGAAAAGGGCGTAATAGTCCGAGGTTGGAAAAATATTGAAAGCTCTATTTAGATCCAATGATACGAATTTGTCAACTTGTATCGAAAAATCGTTAAAATGGGACCATTTTTACTGGGCGATGGAAGTACGAAATGTGAAGGTCATGGTCTTGAAATAAAAGGTCAAATTAGAACTGTTTGCAAAGTTATGTTAATTTCTGTGAACAAAAAACTTGTCTCTATGCTGAGTGATTTCATTGGCTTCCGTTTCGTCGGTCGTGCCAATGTTGGAGCAACTCTTGCGTCCTATATCTACTGTTTTATTTTGTTTAACTTTACTGTAAATCCAGAAAACACTGCCCTAATCGTAATCCTCTATCTACATCATTAAATGCGTGACTGAAGTCTTTATAAAGCAATTGGACCTTCTAATTTAAGGCTTTTCATTTTGTGTTTCTGTTTTTGCAAGAAATCTTGCAGACAGATAGTCTGTTAGTTTTGCTCGAATAGCTTTCAAACATCGGTGGACAGAAGCTGATAGACTGGCAAGAGGAACTTCCACATAGAGTTTATGTGTGTATGTCATAGACTGATAGATTGACAGTCATTATTTACAGAAGCCATAGGAATTTTCAGGCTCGTGTAAGGATTAGAGATATTAACAACGACTACTCTGTAACTCTATTATAGGAATGTTAAGGCTCCCGCAGACAGCTGCGACTCGACTCTAGTAGAACAATTTCTATGATAACTTCATGGAAATGATTCATTCCGGTCTGATCCCCTCGCACCTGTCTTCTGCTGCTCGGCTGAATGGAAACGTGGACAGCTATTGAAGTACACATTGTTGTTTCGCTGAAGATAGAATTTCTATACTTAGTGATCATATTTCCGAGCAATGCGGATGCGGGCGAAAATAAATTTTGCTTGTAACCATTATTTATGATTTAACACCTTAGTGTTATGTGGTGCGTATTCAGTGTCTGTCACAGTTTTTTAACTATCAAACTCTTTAAAAGTTAGGTAATAGATATAAGTCTGAAGCGCCTACCCGTCTTGAGCAAGCATGGTGATCAATGCTTTCTCTGAATGAGATGAGAGGGCCTAAAAATGCCACATTAAGCAATTGTACGCGGATAATATTATGAATTATCAGTTTGTGACCATTTTACGATTTATGATATGATTCATAATGTTTCTATTACGATTCTGCCAAAGTGGCCTTTTAGACCCCGAGGTCTTTGCCCTGCAGTGGGACAGTACATAATAGGCTGTTATTATTATTGTAAACTCTTATAGATATACCAAAGTAGATTATCTGTTCTGTGGTTACTGGAACAGAATTTACCGTTTTCTAAAATAATTACCTACTTACATAAAGGTAGTCGTCCATGGAAGTGACGGTTTTTGTTAAACCCTCTGCCAATATTATATTACTGCAGGTTTCTCGTGTTGCAGACATCTGTACCGATTTCCAAGTACTAACTCTAGGTAATAACTGTAAAATGCTAGTGATGCTCTGGAAAACAATATTCTATCGATATCTCGTAGTGGGGTTATTGGCTGTAAATTCACCTTTTTTACCTAGTTTGCACACAATGTGAATCGATAGTTGATAAAATAATTTTAATTTAAAACGAATAAAAATTAGGTTGCGATATGTTGTTCTGTAAGATCCTTGGGATTTTTAATTTAAGTAGCCTAAGCAGAGCCTAAGTAAGTAATCCATTTAAAATAATAATAAATATTGGTACAAAGTACCTATATTTTTTTAATAATTTTTATTGTCTTTTTTGATATTGAAATAGCCTTCCCTCTAAAGGTTAATTAGAATTTAGATAGGTTGGTTTTACGATCACCCATCAGCATTTGACCGTAATAAGGTTGCTGAACCATTTAGTTACGGGTCAAACTGCTTTTATGTTTTGTATTGTCTGATTTGAATATTATGTAATGCACAAAATAATTCAGTTTAAAATATTTCATTCTTAGAAAACAATCTTAATTTTAATTTATGAACATATTATTGCATTACCCACGCCGCGCCTGTTTCTTTTTGAAAAGACTTGGATATTGATCCATCACACATATATTTATTTAAACGTTTTCAGGCATACATTAGCTGCTAATTATTATAACTGGGTCAATATAATCAATTATTCAATGTCATTCACTGTAAACAATAATAAAAACGTAGGTATTAAATTAATTATTTAATTTATTCAGATTAGGTGGCTATCCAAACATACATTGTTATAGTAGAATCTACTGCTAGGAGATTTTGTCATATTGTTAACTAAGAAAAATCGACACTTATCGACCAAAAGCGCATTGAAATCGGCTAAAAGTATTACATTAAGCACAGTACATACTATAAAAGCTGCTGCAGGGCTATATATACTGAAATGTCTTATGACCCTGCTTAAACAAAATTCCCATCAATAGCTTCTATGAATAATTTATCGACCTATAAAAAAATCGATAAAAACTTTCTCTTACGATATTGTGTGGGACAGCACTAGTTTGCGGTGTAGGCAGCAATGGCCGATATTATGAAAGTGCACTAAAGTGCATCGCAATGTGCAGTGCAATTTGATTGCTAATGTTTTGTTTGTTTATCTCGCTTTCGCTGAGGGGGATAGGCTGGGGTCTAGGTTGCGTGGTATAAATTTTGTAGGAAATGGACTCTACCGAGGGTCTCGTGTAGATCAAACGGTCTTCGAGGCCACTAAATGCTGTATAATATACTTAAATTAATTGTTATAATTTATTATACAGGGTGACATTGAAAACATGCGACAAATCGAAATGGGAGATTGTACTCATCATTATGAACAACTTTTACAATGGGACCAGACCTGAAATCGCGAAAAAAAATCAGCTGTTTCCTACATATTTATGTTCGCATAACTCGTCAAAATGTAGGGAACAGCTGTTATTTTTTTCGCGATTTCAGGTCTGGTCCCATTGTAAAAGTTGTTCATAATGATGAGTACAATCTCCCATTTCGATTTGTCGCATGTATTCAATTTCAACCTGTATACTATATGCTAGCTGAATAATGGTCTCCCTTTTGTCCCCTTCTATATTATTAGGATGTGCTGATTGCAGTATTCCAAGGATGCAGAATTCGGAAAATTATTTTTTTGTTAACATTAGAATCGAAGTCGTTTGTCTGATAGCCAATATTCCCTAAGAATGAATTTCGCGTGCCGCGGAGCCCGCGTGAGATCGAGATGGCTTGTTTATAATAAAATTATCATAGTTCAGTTAACGAATGGCCCAAATGGGGGTTAAGTTAAGAGTGCGTGCCACTGCTGCACTTCGTGGTAGGTGCGCTAGGGATGCTGTTTTACGCTGAATAACTTTTATTTTCACTTTTCTGGAGCGTGTAATTCGAAAACGGTAGAAAATTCGGAAAAAGTGGAAAAAAAAATCCTAACACGCACCGTTTTTGAAATATAAATAGGTATGCGAAAAACCAAAAAGTGGGAACTTGGTGTCCCTCCCCACTCCGACTCACCTGCACCTCCTAGCCGTCAGGACTTTTAGTATGTTCACTTCCTAAGGCCCTAAGCACACTGAACAAGTTTCTGAAAAAATTGCTTAGGTCCCTGCTCACGCACTCTACAACTCCTTCGGTCCAAAAACTTTACTTTTCGCTTTGTTCTACATTTGTCTAAACTCTAAACCGTAAGTAGCTGCTATTTACTTCGAGATTAAGAGAAAAATAACTCATGGACATTGGACAATATTGGACATGTCTATAAAAATCTTATTTATATTGCAAAATTCTTGTTTGGTCTGCCTTGAAAGATATTCAAGATTTCATGCAAGTATGTCACCAGCGGAGCACATTCAAATAATTTTAGCTCTACTGACGACCCTGAAGGTAACTTGTTATGTACTAGGTCAATTGCTAACTGTGCAAGTTGAGTTATTACTTAGTTATGTCTCTCTGACGAAGTATCTAAGAAATACTAATAAAAATTAATATAAAATGATTCTTGCACGATCTTTTTTGCCATCGCAAGATTCTTATTTGCAACTCATCAAGTTTTTACAAAGTCTATCAGTCATAGTCACCAAATATAATAATATGCTCTCTTTTTCCGATCTAAGCATGTATATGTGTCTTGCTACCCTCTCTCAGCGACGTCCTAAGCCAAGGTCGGTATACCCCACAGGGGATGCCCTTAGTGTGTAGTCGCCGAGTTAGCCCTGGCTGGAGGCCTTAATTTATTGAGGCACCCAGATTGAAGTCCGGTTAAGCAGACAGACCACAACCTCCTATGATGACTTGCAAGAGTTGAAATATGCCTTAAAAAAAAACCTATGTATTTCTAGAAACCACAACAAACAACAACAAAACAGGATACCATCCTTGCATCATCCTCAATGGTACTCACCATATACTCTGACCCATTCAGCCGTTTGCACATCTCCTGTACCTACTTAACTGCAATGTTCAAGAAATATTTCATCACTATACATATAAAACAAAGTGTTCCCACATCAAATCCTCTGCTAGGTACATGTTAATAACAATGTTAAATATGACTTGCGGTCAGACACCCGCGTTTTGCGCAATGTACGTAAGCAATGTTCTAAGAATCTAGCTCATCTCCTGGGAGCAGCAACTTCTCTTACGAAATGAATACGATAATAAGTAGATATTTCATACAATACTTTCTTGGTTACTAGATTAGTCTGATAATTTTCTAATAAATAGGTTAGGGAATCGAAGAAGCTATCTATCTGTCACTATTCGTATTCGATTGTGGTTCAAAGTGGCCGCCCAATATTGTTTGTGATCTATCATCTGCTGTTTCATCAATATTGGTAAGCTCTGCTTACTCGCTCTCTCTCTCTGCTTGCTTGTTTTGCTTTTATCTGGTTACTCTACTTATTGTCGTCGTCTCTACTCAGTTCATTGCCAAACGTTGATTGTCCAGTTCCACATCTCTTGCACTCTCTTCTATGTTTAATTTTCCTCTAGTCCATTTTTTTACTACCTGCCATAATCTTACAGATCATCCCACCAGCTTTTTCTTGAGTTTCCTCGGTAGCATTAATCTTCAAGCACTAACTGTTTATAATATACATGTGAAGCGATATTTTTGTCCATATTTTCGGTTGCATGGGTATTAAACAAATCTTCGTGTGTTGTACAACATACTGGCTAATCGATATAGTGAAATACCAACATTTCACTGAAGATACATCTAGTTGTCACTGTCTACCACCTACTTGTTGGGAAACGAAGTGAATGAGACACAGTAAGGCTGGTGAAATTGTGAAACACGGCCAGATTTGCACGATAGACGTTTATATGATACTTTATTAATATTTGTTGCATTGACCGAAAGAAACACTCACACAGTATCTGCATTATTTTGTTTTACTTTCTATATGCCATCACTTTATCCTTGATCACCATCAGCCTACAGCAGTCCACTGGTGGACATAGGCCTCTCCAATTGCACGCCATTCAACTCGATATTCGGCTACTCTCATCCAGTGGCTACCAGCCGCCCTGCATAGGTCGTCGCTCCACTAACGGCCGCTTTCTATATTCAATCCCAATCCTTAATTTGCCGGTCGAGATTGATATTTGAATCCATTTCCTACTTTTAGTATTTCAATAACCGATCGAAAACTCGATATGCCGATCTTTTTTTTCAATCCATCTTTGGGAGGACGGATCGGATTTTTAGATTGGTATTTGTATGAAAGTGACAGCTATCCGTATTCTATAACCGATCTCTGATTTTGACAAATCTATTTTTGAACGTTATTGATCTTTATTTGCGATCCTCAAATATCGACCGATTGTACTGTGCAAAAACGTGAAAATGGAAATATTTTCAAGTGATAGTGATAGTGATCTTGAAGTATTAGCTCAGTTATCGGATTGGGATGCATAATTGTATTTGTAAAAATATTTGTAAAAAAATGCATATTTGTAAGAATGGTCGCAGGCAATAATATTTGTTCACATTCAACTAACAAAACATTAAGCAACTAATAAAACTATGAATTTTACTACGAGGCTCGGCAATAAGAAAGTCCCCGAACGCCGTAGAGTTTCAAACATCTGGCATCATCTACTTTCTAAAAATGGTTATTATCTATATTATGGTACCTATTTGTTGCCCAAAGATAAAAATAACACACTATTAGCTTAAACTATGCGATCGGCTGTCCTGCACAAATTTTATCTTTCGAAGAAACAAACAAACTCGTGCGTGAATGATAATAATTTTGTCAATGTCGAACTGACGTTCCGTTACTTTTCAACAAAACTTTTTTTAAGTTTTTAACCTCGAGTCCTCGAAGTATATTATTTTAAAATACTTTCCCGTTGCGACTTCGCATTTAGTTGTTACTGTGTATGCAATGTCTTGTGATTATACATAAAATAGATAGCTTTAATAAAATAACCACGATTTTACTCATTAATATCACTGACGTACTTTTACTGCGAATGCTTGAAACAAAACGTTAAGGAGGACGCAAATTTATGACCAATCCCTTTTTTTTTTTGGATTCGGAGTTGAGATCGACATATTGAAATGCAGATTCAGCAGCAATCGAGGGATCAGATAAAATCTGGATTCCTAAGAATCTTAAATTCACGATCGAATATTGAAAGCGGCCGTTAGTCTGATTGCATCCTACCTTACGTTTGCCGATTCGCGGTCTCCACTCAAGAACACGTCTACCCCAGTGATCATCGATTCTACGGTTCTATCCTTGATGATTTTCATGAAATAGCATAAGAGCCCTAAATTCTACTTGAAGTCGGAAGCCATTATGCATTTAATAACATCTACAATCAAGTTATCAGCCTCAGCACTTCTAGAATACTTTAAAGTGACTCAATTTGAGCGGTTTTTCTGGAAGATAAATGGCTGTTGTAACGGCACAACTTGCGGGAATTCATTGACTACTTACTGATTTGAAAAATCTCAAGCAAAAAAAGTCCAGATCATCCGTTTCTAGTTAAAACTGGGAAGACAAACCTGTTATTATTGAAACTGGTTTTGATGAAAAAGGTTGGAATCGTCTAATTGAAGAAACATTTACAACACATAATCGGCGGTTTAAATGTGATCGTCGTTTAAGTACCGTTTAATGTTATGTTGATTGTCGTCTTTGAGTTCAAGTTCAAGGTCAACAGCTTTGTTGCGTGAATCAGAATACACGCTGCTTTTGTTTTTGTTAGATAGTGTTACTTCTAATTATACTTTCATGGGCAATTGAGCCATTGTTTTTTTAAATCTGTGCAGCCAGCCAAAAGCAGAAAAAGGCAGACTGGATTTCAAAGAGTTTTTAGGGCTCCCCCCTCGGCCCTCAAATTCTTCAATTTCCTCAGCCCTCAACCAGTTTAATTATAATAATTTGGCGTTTTATAATGAATGCCATAGTCCAAATAATTGCAGAATTTTTCTCTGCTCAACCTTCGTCTAGAGAGCTTGGATCTCCTTCAATGACGACTTTGTATTGTAACGCTCACTTTCTTCATAGCAATAACCTTCGTATGTTCTATGGAGGAATATTTCCATAAATACTTAAGGAAATCAATACGAATACTTTAGCCAGCTGCTTATTATTCCACGGAAGTAGATTGACCTTGATTATATTAAGCCTGTTCTCTTCGACTATGTTCGTTCTTCTTTGGACGATGCCGGAAAATACTGGGTTCCTCCTAATTGGAACAATTCTATGTAAATGGTTTTGCTACTGACACTTCCTTCTGAGTACCTATTTAAGTCGTCTGTTTAGTTTGCTGGTCTCATGTAATGTCCATCACGTGTTGGTCTGCAAAAACTTTATAAACGCTGAATAAAGTTAAGTGACGTTCAAATCATGTGTCAAAAATGTGGCGCTAATCCCTACTTAAGTTTAAGCAATGTTTATGAATAAAGGGGTTAATTTTTACGTGCAAACCTGCAAAGCATTTTATTTTAAGGACAAAGTTTACAAGGAATTGCTAAGAAGGGTGGTTTTATGAGATACAGGTAAACTTTCCGGTCAGAATGTAAGTACAGAATGAGATTAATGAGTTGGTTGAGGTAATGGGTAATTGTGGGTCTATTTATAACCGGTAAATACTGCTAACACGCGATGGTCTAGATTTATTTAAACAGGAGCTTGTAGTGTTAACTTACTTAGATGGTTCTTAGTTTTATAGTTAGTCGCCTTTGACAAAGTTTCTTTGAACAAAAAGTTGCGGGGATCACACAAAAAGTTGGGCGTCAAAGGATTATTATCTTTAATGGCATGATGTGAATGGTACTTATTTATTGGTAAATACTTTAATCAAACTTATTGATCTGGCCTCTTAAAGTTCGTCGACATGGCATTGAGGATGGTTTCTCTTTAACTATAGAATTTGTATGTTCCAACATGAACGTAACAATTCGATTGGAAGTAATTTCTTTTGACCGTGCGGAGCTTACTGACCAAGCATCCCAATTCAGCCAGTCGATTCTGTAAAAATCTCACCGTGAAAACTTGCGTGGAGTGAGCTGTCCCATTCCATCTGATGCTATAGGGATTGATACTAATGACAGCTCACTCCACGCTCACTTCACCTAAGTTTTCACGGTGAGATGGTTTCAGATTCGCACTGCAGGTTCCTAATTCAGGTTTTCAGCACAGCTTTTTTCTTTATCCATCTCTAACTTTCAATAAAGGCCTGCGCAGACCAGAGACAATTAGTACGCGGCCAAATTGTCCGCAACGATAGAACGTATGGAAATCTATGCAATAACGCATATGAAGGACAAGTAGACTGCTGGGATTTCAATACATTCTTTCGTTGCGGACATGGCAATTTGTCCGCGGACACAAGTCCCTCGTCTGCGCAGGACATAATGGTGCTATTGAATATCCTTTTTCGACAAAAAGTATGTATGTTACGTTTTGCTTCAAGATCGACATGACAAACTTCCCTATTCCGAACAGTTTAAATGTAGTCTTCGATTGTCTTTCTCTTCCAGAAGGTCCTTACTGTCCTTAGTGCTTTAAATGATCACTAATTCACTACAGTTGAAAATAATTGGCCATTGGTCCAAACCGTTACAGAAATAAATTCAGATGCTAATCCAGCAGATAGACAGTTTGCTTCTTTTGAATTCACAGACGGTATTTGATACATTGTATTTCTTTGAATTTGCTCTCATAAGACGTGCCAATGAATTTGGTCAGTGACCTTATACGAGTCATAATAATCTATTCTAGAATAACAAGAGCGACTTCTAGCACATTCTAAGGTCCTAGAACTAAGGTTGTCTAATTAAATCATTGTTTTACCTGTAGATCATACAGTTCCGTATCTGAAAGGTCAATGATTCCTATGGGTATTGAGTTGTACTCTACATTAGTGTGACACTTTTCCTTATTGTTTTTAACTTCATCAAACTAATAATGATTATACATAGTTCCTTTTGTTTTGCTTAAAAATTTTATGTTACAGTGAAAAAATATTATTTAATTGGGTTCCTCAATAAATTCAAATATTTACAGTAGCCAAATTTTCTCGTGTTTAGCTATAATAGCACTTAACCTACATTCTGCTTAACATGCTTTTATCTTCAAGCCCTCTGATCTTTATTCCTCGGCCTTGTGTTTTTAGATGTCAAATATAAACATATAGGTACCGTTTTTAATCTGTTACGTGAAATAACTAACGCAATAATCACTGGAAATATATCTATGAACTATTGAAAAATAACTCTCCTTACCTATGTATAACATCTATTGCGGGGCGGCTAAGCTCGGCCGCTTATGCTGTAAGAAAGATAAGACAGTTAACAGATGTAGAAACCGTGCGTTTGGTCTATTTTTTTTCTCAACTATAAACGGGTTCAAGTAGGTCCACAGGAGCAACGGCCGTCTGACCTCCATTGTCGATCACAACGAAGACGGGATTTCCAATAGCGTTAACAGTGTCCTCGTGTATGTTTATAGTGCAAAAAATATTAGTGGGTGTATGACATTCTGTGCCTGGTAATGGTAAACTGCCAGAGCAGAAGACTGCTCCAGCTGTTTCTGTAATAGCCATTGGATTGAGGTCAATCGTGTGGTGGTTGCAGGTGTGGGTAAGCTCACAGTGTATGAACAGTATTTAAATACATGTTTGAAACGATAAAGTGCAATTGAAAACTCTAAATACTGTATGGCAAGACGGTACAAATCTTCTTCTCCTCCTTCTTCAATTCTTCTTCTTCTTCTTCTTCTTCTCGGATTTTAAGTTGAGTGCAGTTTGAAAGTTTAGGCAAATTGAGGGCCAATTTATTTATGCATCTTGCTGAATAGATTGACTCTTCATTATCTCCTTCGAGGGGTAATGTACTTATGTACAATAAGTACCTTATGTTGTTGTATTCATTATTTAGACCTTTAGACTTCCAGATAAGTAATTATTTAAAACTAGATTAATATTTTAAATTGTACAACTTCTGCATGATGCAGCTGAATACCAGTATTTCTCATGGAGCGACTGCCTATCTAATCTCCACAACCTAGCAACATTTAATACGATACCCCTTGGTAGGACTGGTTATCAGACTATCGGGCTTCTGAATAGGTATACGTAACGTCTGCCAAAAATCTACAAATGATAAATCCCCCGTAAAAACCATACTATCCATACTTCCATACTAATATTATAAATTCGATAGTATTTATCGACATACCTCGCGGGCGAAGCCGCAGGCGGAAGCTAGTAATATTATAAATGCGAAAGCGTCTGTCTGTCTGCTACCTTTTCACGCTTAAACCGCTGAACCGATTTAGATGAAATTTGGTATAGAGATAATTTGAGTTCCGGGAAAGGACATAGGATAGTTTTTATCCCGTTATTCACACGAGATCGAAACTTAAGCGGGTGAAACCGCGGGGTGCTTCTAGTGATAACATAATCCAGTAATTAGAAACTAAGGCCTGTACAATACATAAATAGACAATCTCGAGGAAGGAGTCCAGCGTGACACTAGCCGACAGAAATCACGTCGCACGGAAGATCCGATTGTCACTGACATTGATCTGCGCGACCATGCGCGTGAGTGGAATCCTGATTGATTTAGACCAACAATACTCAACCTTTGACTCAACAACACGTGACAATTAGTGAGATTTATTGAGTAAAGACTCATTTTAATCAAGCGTGCATCTCTTTCGGATCCTGATTGATTCAGTCAACGATAATAAACTTTTCTTTATACCAATTTACTATGACAACTATATTTTCACTGAAAGCTGTTTGAACTAGTTATATTATTGGTATGATCAGAGCTGCAAAGGCTAAATACATCCTAAGTAGGTTCCACTTGGAATTTGTCTTTGCTCGTCGATATATTTTTGTGATAGAACTGGGCGTAGAATATGTTAGATATAATTGTAGGTATTCTTTTATTTTTAGGCTACCGTGCCTCAAAAGGAAAAGCGGAACCCTTATAAGATTGTCCGTCTGTCAAGACCCTTTTTCTCAGGATTGCTATCAATTTGAAATGAATATTAAATACTGAGTTCTAATCCCTTGAAGCCCTGAAAAAATCAAACTTCTAAGTCAACGCAATCAAATGATACGGGCGTTTATGTTCCGTTTATGTCGCATATTTTGATACTCGCAAGGGAATCAAAACCTATAGGGTCCATCCCGTTGACCTAGAATCATGAAATTTGGCAAGAAGCAATGTCATGTAGCACAAGTAAAGTAAAAAATCCGAAATTCGTAAATTTGAACATACATATCTACTTTGTACGGAACCCTCGGTGCGCAAGTCCGACTCGCACTTGACCGATTTTTTTATTCTTAAACAAAGCGTGTAAGTGCAAATATTGTTCATTTAATATCGTCGGAAAATGTTGGCATTGGTATCTAGTCATCTACCGATGATGTCAAGAACAGCAAATATTACCTATGTGCACGTTGAGAACCACAGTCGTATGATGTGCGTCATCCATCATTATCATGGCAAACTTAATTTGCGGCTGTAATTCAACTATATATTTAGAATCATAGTTTTATTTTCATTTGAACATCTGTAAATAAAACTTTGTGTTTTTAATTAGTTTTTAACATGCAATTTTTGGTTGAATTCATTGAGTTGAGTTAATTGATTATTTAGTTGAGTGTAGTCATGGTTTGAATACTGATTTGATGAATTGGTGTTGTATACTTGTATGTAAGTATATCTTGCTTTAATTACAGGAAGGTACCTATGAAATTAATAGATTTAATTTATTGTATTGTAATTATTGTTGAGCTGAAACAAGAGCTTATTCCAAAAAAATTACAAAAATTTCCTCTCTTGGTTTCCTATAACTTAGGTACCAAGTGTAACGGATAAATAAAGAATCGTAACCATTGAAATATAACTTATCTACGATAGTAACACAAACTATAACGAACACGTTATTGAAAACAGGAGGCAGGTAGTTCATTGTCATTCGATGTCAATCGAAATGGGTCATAAATCGTCAATTGTTTTTCATTGACCGCTAGCCTTTGTCGGTGTAGGCCTCCGTGGTATAGACTATTCGTACGTAGTAGGGTAGTATTAGGTACATAGTACACTACTCGTAGGTAGGTACTTACACTACTCATGTCATGCCATGTATTCAAAGTCTTTCCACATAATGCGACGAGGCCTAGAGTATATAAGATAGCTCGTGGTAGGTATCCAAGTCTATCAATCAAATGTTAGTAGCTTGATGTGTAGCCGTGTGTACCTAGGAGGAACATTATGCAGATTGCGGATGAGATTGTGCAGGGATTTCTAATTTAAGTAATGTTTTTTAATGTCATTCAATGACACACTTGTGCTTACTTTTAATAAGATTAGAGTAATCAAATTGATGAGGTACACTTGGAATTTGCGACACGTTTTTACTGCACCAAATCTAAGATTATATTATATTCTAATTACCTACCTTGATTGACTGACTATTTCACGCAATGATGACGTTTGTGGCCAATTCTGATTGTAATGACTATAATTCTAGAAATAAATATTTGTTACGGTTGCGAATCATAGGAACTGACTTAAATTGCAAAAAACAAAAGAAAATTGAAATTTCGCGCTTTTCTGAATGTGTCTGTCATTCATTTCAGCTCAGCATGTTTGCCGTGTGGCTGGTGGTGGCGTGCGCTACGGCTGCGCACGCGTTGCGCGTCGGCGTCGGCATCGCTGACGTCACCGGTCCTCCTGCTGAGATCGCGTTTGTGAGTATAGCTTCCGTTTTATTTGGCCTTATTTGTCTTTTAACTACTATCTCAACAACTCCCAGAGCCTGAAAGGTCTGTGGCCCGTGTTGTGTCTATTGACTACTCAGAAGAGTGCAATGGGACCCATTATTGTTAAAGCTATAAATTGAATGTACATACAATGGTGACACTCTAGAGTCTAGCAATGAACTACTTATACATAGATTTAACTTGGGGCCAGTTAAAACGGTTCTACCGACATCTCTCTTTTGTGCCATTAGACATTGTGTTTTCAGACATTGAGAGAGACTTAATTTACTCTTTTTTAGCATTAGTATATTTATTAGTTTCCTATTAGTCAGCAAGAATCTACCTAGGATCTACAATCCGATCCACCTGGATCCAGTGATTAAAAAAAAAACAGTTTTGTTAGTTTCAATTATGCTAGCTTAGTAGATAAAAATAAGTTTAAAATCAATTACAATAAGCGTGCATAATATTGTTTGTTATTCTGTTTAGACTGGTTAGAGATTATTGCGCAAAACAAATACCTAAGACTTTCACATTGATGGCAGTACCAGAATTCTTAAACATTTACCACCAAGGATTTCCCACATATTTGTATGAGTTTCCACCATAACAGTTATCGTGAAATTTTATATGTACTTAACTAGCTTCTGCCCGCGACACCTCGTCGCATCGCATCGCCTGCCCGCGCTATAACTTCGTTTTTGCTCAGCTCCTAAGGGACCTGGCGTGATGTTAAATGAGATCTTCAAGAATCAAGCTATCAAATGCTAAAAAATATTTTATGTATCAAGTCAGACTGGTATTTCAAACAAACAAACTCTTCAGCTTTATTATAAGATAAATTCAGGGTTATGTTTATGATGTTTACTTCTTTTTCATCATTAACTATCTTATTGGTATAAAGACGTCACTTCATAAGCACCTCTCCCTTACGCTTGGAGTATGAATAGATCTTACACTCTATCTTCTTTACTTTTCTGCTCTTTAGCAGCCTGGGATAAAAATTATTCCCAACAAATGAAAATAGCACTAGAATTAAGGACCACAGGCAACCTCATCTCAACATCTTTACCATCATATTTTAAACCTAAAGACGTCTAGCGCTGGCCATAGGGCACCCTTATAAGTTATGCCAATCTTCAATGTTCTGAATTCAACAGATGTTATTTAAAAACTCGATGGTAGTTAGTGACCATTTACTGGACCTTTTGTATTCTGCAAATTAAATTAACCTCTCAGTTGTCTCCTGATGTGCTGATTCACGCTTGTGACCTTAAATATTTTCCAAGTACTTAACTCTTAATTATGAACTTGACATCTTTTAGCGCTTCGTTAATCTTAGTGTTAATCAGATGTTCAGTCAAGATAGCAAGTTTAATTTGTTATTTAATTTACCAATTACATCATTATTTCAAAAAAGACGCTCTGCTGCGACTGCTGGGCATAGGCCTCCCGCAAGCACCGCCACTTCGTGCTTCTCGCACTTCTTCAACCAATTACATATCAATGGACAATCGGGGCAGAAAGTTCAACCAATCAAGCAAAATGTTCAAGGATTTTTTTATCTATCTTCCTCTTTTGTATCTTCTTCATTCTTTTTGGTTTGTCGTGCTGTTGTACAATAATGTTCTATTGTTTCCTCATGGTGTTTTCCTTCGCCGTTTTGAGAGCAGTGTGGCCTGATAGGGCTGAAGTTGATTGTCCGTAATCTTAAATATATCTTGAATCTAACCAAGTCTTACCCAATTATCTGACAGGATTCGTTATTACAAAGCATAATATATTGCGCTACAAGTGGATTAATAACTAGTTGTTGCAAATAGGTGTATGAAATCGTGTCAGACCGATTGCAATTATAAATATGGATCGGTTTGTAGACTTATTATCGAAGAGAGCCTTGAAGTGCAATAGATATTATATTCAATTCGATACAGCATATTATGGCAGTAAACATAGGCTCATTATTGAAATCAGTGTAGTTTTTGATAAAGAAATCTATGTGTTTCGAGAAGGTGGAAAGTAGTTTAAGGTGTTCACCAATCGTCTCTTGCAGAAGTGCGATTTCAGAACTTTTTGGAGTCTTAATTAAGTTAAAGCTGATTTTGAAAGTCGTAAGATCTGACTTTTGGCAATTCTTCATAATGGTAATAGTCTCCACTATCACCGTCGAGTGCTCAATCTATGGCACCGATAATTTCGCAAATTTCGCACAATTCCGCGACATGTCTTGGAATTTCTTTTCAATAGTTGCTGGTGTTAAAACCAAAAAATCGAAGACATTATGACATCTACCAAATACCAATGCGCATTGGGGCTGCGTGGTGGATTAAACTCCACTCCTTCTCAGAGAGAGGAGGCCGGGCATCCCAGCAGTGGGAACCTTATTTGTAAAACAACTAGTCTATAAGCTAGCGCTGGCAATTTCCGGCACGTAGTGCACTCGCTCGTTTAAACTGACATACTCGTAGCAAGCGTTGCGCCATAATAGAGCGAAGGTTGGAAGCATGCAATGCAGGGGGACACGTGGTCTAGGCTTAAATATACAGCTGGTACCTATTTGTTAAAGTGGAAGCAAATATACCAAGCTATCCTTCATCAAACTAGTAGAATTCTTTGTTATCTGGACGTCCTGAAACCTTATAAACAATAGCAATCGCTTTCAAAGCGTTTCGTATTTCTGCAACGATATTCAACACGATTAAATATACTTTTCGGTGCCGAGAAGTTTATATTTCATTTATGTCATTCTTATAGATTTTTGTCGTTTCCATCATCGTCATTTATGATAGAATGCCACTTTGTCTTGGCCTAGATTGCACCAGGTATCCCAACTTCCAACAAGTCAGCCTGGGCAGTTAGTCAAGCTACCGGCTATTTGTCAAATGCAGTTCGTGCCGGTTCCTTCCCTCCAGCTCCTCCAACGCATAATATTTTTTTTACCCGACCGCGGTTTTCCGCCATGTGTTTCGATCACCTTCCACTTTAACGTCATGACTTGTGTTGCAAACTGTAATAAAAAAAGAGAGGTGAAACTTCATAAATTAATTAAAAACAAAACATCAATTATAACTGCACATTCATTGTGTAATAAACAACATCCTGCTAAAGCTGCAAATAAAGATAAAAAAAGTAAATTCGTCGACGTGGGTCGTGGTCCAGCTATCTGGGGCACTGATCTCGATCCGACTCAAGGTCAGACATCATGACTCACACCGATTCATACTGACCGGAGAGGAAGTACGATGATTAAACATCGGTAAGTATTTTATTTATTATTGTTGAGGTGGATAGCGATAATTTATTGGCAGTTGTCGGACTATGGTGTTGTTTAGTTGGGAATTGAATTAAACGGGTTTATGATTGAATTAGGAACATAATCATGATTTGTAAAGTAGCAGAGTTAAAAAGTTATTCGTAATAAAAAGTTCTGATTAGGCATAACCACCTTGATCTGATTTATTTTTTGTCTGATCCCGGGCAGTGATTCCTATTCTGGAAATTCCTAATTTGCTACTTAGTTGTTACTGAAGAATATGCGGGTGGGTATCCACAAAAGTAAAAAAGTTTCAGAATCGATGGTTCTAGGTGTACTATGAAGAGACTACTGCCATTTAAGTTTCTCAGATATCACACGAACATTGGCATCAAAACATGATTGTACACACGGCTACACGTCAAGCTATACATTTCCAGTTTTAGCTGACCTCGCATTGTATAGGTTTTTCGCACAATCAGAAGTCAGCGTATATTGGTTTTGTATGGCTTGATGTGTAGCCGTGCGTACCAACTAAATTAGTTTGTTCCCCAAACGCAGCAGGACGTGTATGCCCCACATAATCACAATGCCAAACAACATTATAAAGGGTTTTATTGACGGTGCATCAATGGAAAACAAATTAAATACGGTATCCCATTCAATATTAGACTACATAAAAAAGACTCGCACACGAAGGGTTCCGTACCACCATACAATAACACTACATATAAAATAACGGCAAAAATCACGTTTGTTGTATGGGAGCCCCTTTAAATGTTTATTTTATTCTGTTTTTAGTATTTGTTGTTATAGCGGCAACAGAAATACACATTCTGTGAATTTTAACTGTCTAGCTATCACGGTTCATGAGATACAGCCTGGTGATAGACGGGCAGACGGAGAGTGTAGTCTTAGTAATAGGGTCCCGTTTTCACCCTTTTGGTACGGAAGCCTAAAAACAACAATAGAGCATCCAACACAAAAGATACAACGGCCCGAAGAACATTCTGGAACCCTTTTTTTAAAGTTCCAACGGTTTGCAAGGTATGATTCGAATTGTTCGAGAATTTGGAGGTCAAGGCAAGCGTGTTGATTGGTCGGTTACGTTCTGTGACCCGTCACCCGTCACATAACGCGGTCATTGTTACCATCGCGTGTGTAAGTTATATATTTATTATTTTAATTTCATTGTCTATGGAGAATCTGGACGGAGATACGCTCGTGTGCATTCTTGCTTTGAGATTCTTTTGATTGATCTTAATTACTAAAAAGATGTGCATATTGACAGAGTTTAGCTATTTTAATCAGCTGCTTGACGTATCATCTATTCTTTTTTTAAGTTTCATTGTATTGAAATCAAGCAAAATGTTGATAGTTCTTCAGTAACTCTTCGAAAATCCTTACCGTCATTGGCATTTCTTGTGGTGTTGGTTTCACTTATGTTTTTATGAGTTCATCTTTCCTTTGTGTTCGTCTTTCTATTTTAAATGTCTTGTGTGGATGTGTATGTTTCTCTACATATGATAATGTAGATATATGCAATGTGCATAATGATGTTTATAAAAATAATAAATATAGGTACAATATGTCCACTGGGAGTTTATACTTGGCCATGACTAGAATGTGCTGATGCTGAATTATAATAGATTTTTAGTTGATTCATTATTTGCAGTAAGTATACCTACAAATATATTGGATAGGTAAGGAATGTTAGTTGCTTGAAATTATATTGATTTTACAATATGAGGCAATAAATAAGTGTCCGTCATTATCTTAAACGTTATCTTAGGCAGAAGTTAATGAAGAATCTTTTGAAGATGCATCTTATAATAATAATGCAATTTTTATATTTGTTTAGGTGTCTAATAAACGTTCTTTTCCAATAGCCACATATCAGATTCAATAACTTTACTAGCAAAAACATGCAAAACGTCGCTTTGTGAAGGTTGCCTACTGTCCACAATAAACCGTCAGTAAGTAGGTACCTCCAATTCTTCAGTCAGTTCACTCCAGAGATCTTCGATTAGCCTTTGTATTATAACTTACAATTCCTACAAAATAGGCAACCAGATTACCCAAATAGGCATAATCGCGTAAAAGAATGTCAGGCACCACTTCAAAAGGATAAATATCAGGAATAACAAAAGCATGCAGGGTTCGCTAGGGTTTGCTGGGTTTGCTATAATGGACTGGGGAAAAGCCATCCCGCAAAACGCAGGCAGATGTTGCACTTTTTTTTTACAGGAGAAACAAAGTACAAACAAAACGTCGAAAAAGAGCTGCGTATACTATACCGAATTACCGATTGATACTTTTGCTACATGACATTGCTTCTTGCCAAATTTCATGATTCTAGTTCAACGGGAAGTACCCATAGGGTTTGATTTCCTTGTGCGTGTGTCAAAATATGCGGCATGAACGGAACATAAAAGGTAAAAGCCCGTATCTTTTGATTGCCCGTATCTTAGTAGTTTGATTTTTTCACTGCTTCAAGAACTTGCAGCCCTGAGTATTTGATATTAATTTCAACTTGATAACTCCACGCCTTCCTGAGAAAAAGGGTCTTGACAGACGGACAGACAGACTCACAACAAAGTGATCTTATATGGGTTCCGTTTTTCCTTTTGAGGTACGAAACCCTAAAAATAAAAAAAAATGCGATATAAATAACGGAATTGGGAAACTACCAAGCAGCATTTTTAAACAATAGATCAACGTCTTTACACTTAAAAGCATCTTAAAAGGGTCTTACATGAAAAACGGCGTGCAGGTAAAAGAATGTAATGTACTCACTATATGGGCGAGTTATCATATCATGAATTCAACCATGACAAAAGAAAATGCAATACTTCCCCAAGGAAATATATTTTTGGAAGGATACGGCGGAAGACAGAAATAAGATCAAGAAAGCTGCTGGTGTGATTTACATAAAACCGAAAACAGACAGTAGCGAGACATCCGACGAAGACATTGAAAACAACAACATTTAACACAGCAGAGCAAAGACAGAAAAGAGCCAAGAAAACAGTTGAACCTCGCCAAGAGACTCACCGGTGAAGCTCGACCTGGCGGCGACGTCGTTAAAAGATGCCCATCCATAGAGCCATAAATTGGCTATCACCCATCTCTCCACTAGTCCTGCAATGCCTACTCTAGGATACATATCCGATAGGCTCTTAAATCCTTTCCAATCCTAAAGGCACGTCTTTCCTACCATTACAGCGCACCCCGGTCTGCTCCTTGATATGCAATGGTCTATGTAGCACCATGAAACACGAGGCTTCAGGGGCTAGTGCGAATCTTAGGGTACATTCGATTAATGGAGCCTGGTTAAACCACGCTGGGGTCGGTCGGTGCATTTCATTCGTTCATGATTCATTCAAGTGTCCGTTATATTTTAAAAGTTATCTTTGGAAGAAGTTAATGAAGAATCTTTTGAAGATGCATCTTATAATTAATGCAATGTTTATATTTGTTAAGGTGTCTGATAAACGTTCTTTTCAAATAGCCACATAACAGGTTCATTAACTTTACTAGCTTAAGGGCAAAATTATGCAAAACGTCGCTCTGTGAAGGTCGCCTACTGTCCACAATAAACCGTCAGAAGGCAATAAAACTTACATTGCGGAAATTGTCCTCAACTTCCATTGTATGTTATTGTGTCTTTCGACCGCCCGTTACTTCAATATGTGACCTTAGCAATTTGGTGGACAAGTTTACTGCCTTGTATGTTATTGGTAGTAGCCGCGTTATGACTGCAGATACTTTAAATGGACTTGACTGTCAGAGAATTTGATCTTGGTACAGAATGCAAGAAACAGTATATACTCAATACATACAATACATAATCTTTCTTCCTTTATAGTAGAACACTGTGTGTTCTACATAAATTTACTTATATTATAAATTTATAACACACTAGCAGCCCGTCCCGGCTTCGCACGGGGTAGACAATTATTTATTTTTGGAAATTTGGATATAAAACACTTTTTTTCACAAATATTTTTATTTATTAAAAAATTATTATTTATTAATTATATATTAAAAAAAATCCCACAGTTATATTTGTATGTAAGTCTATGTTCAATTTCTATGTCGGTTTTGTTTACTGTTTGAATTTTTTAATTCGTAATATCTTTTGAATGGAAAGTCCAATTTAAATAATTTAAAAACTATTTTATAGGTAGTTAAATGGTCTTGACCATAAAATTTATTTGGATAAGGATTAATATAAACACATAAATAGCATGGTTTGAATTTGGTTAGCATTATCATTAATGTTTAAAATGAAAAAAGTTGTTGTAGTGACATAACTACAACAGTTGGACATATGCTACCGCGGAGTTTTTTGTAGACATTATGATGTTCTTCAATATTGTTGTACATTATTTTTTTCTATATCTAATAGTTTCGGCAGCGCATTCGACGAAAGACATTTTAAGACTCATTTTTCTACACCTTCGGTTACATTGTTCAAATATTACCAAGGATCCCTAATTTTTTTCAAAATGAAATGTAGCCTATGTCAAATTGGAAGAATGTAGCATTCTATTGGTGAAAGAATTTTTTTAATCGGCCCAGTACTTTTCGAGCCTATTCATTACAAACATACAAAAATAGGTACAAATCTTTCCTCTTTATAATATTAGTGTAGATAGTGTAAAACACTGACAGGCTAGAACATGAAGACTGAGGATCAAATGTGATGTGAAATTGGAGATGCCATTTTCAACAAAGGTGATATTATTTTCTCGAAAAACACATTAATTTATTAATAACGGAGTTATTGACATCGATGAACTAAATCAAAAACTTGTTATGGTAATAACAATTTGTGACCAAAGGGCTTTAACCTAAATCTATAAACTCTTACAGTACCTATGGTCACCGGCACTTCTTTCTCGGCTTTCTACAGCTGAAATGCTTTGTACTTTCTAACACTGAAGATTTTCATCACTGGCTATTGACATTGGCTTGAACTTTGTACTATTATAGTAGGTACGTTGTTTGTTGAGTCATAATATCCTACTTGTGGCTGACACACCTTTGTTCTATAAAAATATGGACA
The DNA here is from genome assembly GCA_963669345.1 of Gortyna flavago. Classification (NCBI taxonomy): domain Eukaryota; kingdom Metazoa; phylum Arthropoda; class Insecta; order Lepidoptera; family Noctuidae; genus Gortyna; species Gortyna flavago. The sequence continues at coordinate 18,855,211 of OY770129.1, forward strand.
CCTCTGTGTTGTGTCAGATATCATATCCATCTTTGTTACTTATTTGTTTTGGAAAGGGTGATAATCAATTATGACTTTACTATGTTCTTCTTAATAATTAATTTCGACAAAAGGCAATTAAAGAAGCAATTTCGCTTATCACCAGTTAACTTATCATAATTTAGATTAAGCTCGTAATCCGCTACTTTTCTTTATTAAAAGATTATGCACAACTTACTGTACAAGTAAAAAAATACTGTAGGTAAGGCGATTTAATGCTCGAGGCATTTTCTACCATGACTGGTGATGACTGGTATTTTTTTACCATCTTAAGGTGATGCAGAGAAAATATGGCAGGTGCAACATAAGGGAGATATAGTATGAAAATAATTATAAAATTCAGGAATATGTAATTGATACGGGCTGTTGTCCGCAACTCCACGCCAATGCGCATATATTTTGCGTACGGAATTGGAATATTGAATAGGAATTATTCAGGAATATGTACCTATTATTATTTAACTAATACATATCTACATTATAAACAAAACATAGTTACTCAGGAAATTTTGTAATAGCGGCGCGTTTTTATTTCGCCACATAAAAATAGTCATTTTCACCGCAATGTCCTGTATTTGGACCATTGGACCTAAACAAGTTCTTGACTATAAAGGAATACGACAAGCGAGAAACACGTTTATAAAGTTATGTAGATTCATGTTGGGGTACTGCCTTGTTTATCTCTCTCACACATATGATCTGTAAGCGAAACGGCAATGGTGGAGTTTATTCCATTATTTCTAAAGGGTTCTAAAGTGGTATAACGAAAGCATCTTTTTCATATACGTATGGAATGTTTTCAAGTGCTTCATCTCATATAAGTTTTTTCTTTTCATAATTCTATAGAATGTTTTCAAGTCTCACCTATGTTTTAAAGTGGTTGCTCATCAATTGGTATCCACGTGTATAGTTATTAAAGTGTTCGTTATAACAATGATCGGGGTTTCATAACAGTGTAGAAATGCAAGCTCCTACATATGGAAAATCCCCTTTGCATCTTGTCTATACTGCAGCTCACTATTATTTTCATAATATCTCTAACATGGAGCGTTCGTCTTAATTTTTTACCTTCATATTTGATATTTGTTGTTGCTTAGCGTTTGTGGGCTACGAGAAAGCGTCTTATTCGATCGAGACATGGGCTGTACTGCAGTCTCTTCAACGGTGCCAGATCTACTATCGGTACATCGAGGTGCTGAATTGTTGCTACGAAAACGCCACTATGTCTGTCCGAGTCCAGGACCAGACCTCGAAACCTATCATTCTGAAGCGAGGTGTGAGACAGGGAAACGTTAACTCTCCGAAACTGTTCACCGCTGCAATGGAGGATGTCTTCAAGGTTCTGGATCCTGGTCCTGGATCTATTGTTAAACAATACCAGGATTTTCAAACCACCTCTGACTACTAATGTGGCAAAGATGTCTTTGAAGATAGAGGGTGCTTCAAAAAGAATATGTCTTTAGAAACAAAGAATATATTTTTTATTACTGACTGATCATCGAACTGAACTGACTTTTGGGACACTCGAGCAGATGGGATAAAATCTGACCAGAAGCATATACATATATTATATAGTTGGTGTCGATACGAAGGAACAAGAAGCGTTTCCGACTTTCAGTATATTCTATTTTCTTATATCCCCCTCTTTTACATTTCCAGATGGGCTACGCGCAACTAGAGCAAACAGGGCATGGCATTCACTTAAGGCAGTTCTCCAGGGCGTTCGTGTTTGAAGATGGTAGTGGGGACACCACTCAGAGGCTGGTCTTCGTCTCCGTTGATGCTGCTATGATGGGCCATGGGGTTAGGAAAGAGGTGAGATAACTGATGATAAAGTAACATACGGTAATGGTGGTTGTAAACTTGCTGATATGTTTATAAAACATGCAAAAACTGAGGTGGAAGTATCAACAAGGAAAAATTTATTGGATTAGGATCTACCTAATCCAATAAATTTTATTATCCTTATCCTCAAATTGAAATAAAGTTTGAGGATAAGGATAAACGCTTTATTTCAATTTGAGGTTCGCTCGTTTTCCCCGCTAATTAGTTTTTGCTCATTATTAGCGAGCTGTGAGACTGGATGTCTGTATGCGTGTGCTATTTTGGAAAAACCAAAAAAATGTGCATGACGACTCTTATACAGATAATTTTTATTTAACCTGCGTTATTCCACAAATTCGCCTAAAAATCTGGTTAAAAATCTAAATGTAGTATCCTAATTCTAACTATCTACCCTTCCCAGGTCATCAAGCGTCTTCAGAAGCGCTACGGCGTCCTGTACGGGGAACACAACGTCATCATCAGCGGCACTCACACGCACTCCACGCCCGGAGGGTTCCTCATGGACTTCCTCTTTGACCTCCCGATCCTCGGCTTCGTCAGGGAGACGTATACGGCTTATATTGTTGGCATTTATAAGGTGAGTTTGGTATGGCTCGAGTTTTCACTTTCAAAAACAGTAAATATTAGACTATTAACCTAGAACATAAATAATTTTCATATAAATCTTAAAAAGAGCATCATTATTGGCAGAAAAAAAACACACGAAAGAGTCATGTGGTTTCATTCGACGCGAGAGCACTCAAATGAGATTGATTTGACAGTGAATGTGGGCCTTAGCTTAATTAGTAAACTCTTGAGAGTTGATTGCCCCGAAAAAACTAAATTGATGTTTTGAAACAGGCTCCCAATAATAACTTAGGGGATATGTTTAGAATAAAGAAATAAGTTAAAACGACAATGTTATTTTTATGAAGAATGGAATGCCACTTCAATTTAACCATTAAAGGCACTTTTGAATTGTCAAAGAGTAGGTAAGTCAGAAAGTTGAAGCTAGTTGCCCATTCAAAAACGTAAAACTGGCAAAAAACTTCAAGGACACAAAAAAAATCAAGATATTATAAAATCCTGGGTACATTATTGTTTACTTTTACAGGTATGTGAGAGCATGTAAAAATATTGTTCTTGATAAATTCCTCGTAAAGACGTTCATCGTTTTCTATTATTATTTACAGAGTATAGTACTAGCGCACAACAAATTGACGGAGGCGCGTGTCTTGTACGGCGAGGCGGAACTTTTGGATGCGAACATCAACCGCTCCCCTTCGTCATATTTGAGGAATCCACCAGAAGAAAGGGCCAGGTAATGTTCGAAACATTTACAACTGTTTCCGTTTTTTTTATTATATTGCAAACCATCTATTCAAGATAGGATAACAGAATAATACGTTTATTTTGTGTACTACGCGCGGCAACCGCAAACTAAAATGCTCTGCAACGTCCGCAGTTAATTTTCAACTACCGCGCTAGATGGCGCTTTACAATTACGTCACGTTTCTGAATCGCGGTGTTAAGAATCTCCGCCGTTGAACGACCCTCGTGAAATTTTGAAAAGAATTCATACTTACCTGGCATAGGGGACACCGTGATCAAGAAGGCGGTTCCCCCAGGGCGAGGCCTTCCCATTGCACTGCGGTTGGGTTGACCCCTGCGATTATCCCTAATGTGGATAACTCGGATGCGTTATTTTTGGTAGTGAGGGACTGCGTTCGCGCTGTCCCTCTCAGAATTCCTTATGATGTAATGGTGTATGTTATGATCTCTACTCTATAATCACCGTTCCACTTCCTTATACAATTATCATTTAATAAATAAAATGAAAAGAAGTCGATGAACGACAGAACGATGAATAGTGAGTGTGTTTGTATGTACACAATGTTTTTTATCGTTTCGTATCTAAAAGTCCTAATAGCGAATGAAAACGACACTAGCAAAATGGTCCTAAAAATAAAACAGTCACGAACAACAGAACCGCTTTTTAACATAATGACAACAACACCGCGCCTGTATTGTCCGAAGGGTTAGGTAGAGGTGTCTCTATAGAACAGCTATTTCGTTTAGGGCTGATTTTTCCAGCGCCAGATAATTGCAGGATTGTTTGTCCATACCTAGGACAGCATTTATAAATTATCTTCTAACATTTTCAGATACAAATACGACACGGACAAGACGTTATCGCAGATTCGTTTCGTGTCTCCCGAAAACAAGATCCTCGGTGTGATCAACTGGTTCGCGGTACATCCGACCAGCATGAACAATACTAATAAACTGATCTCGTCCGACAATGTGGGTTATGCCTCCATCTTGCTGGAGAAGGCGCTTAATGGGAATAATACACTGCCTGGCAAGGTAAGGATTAATTTGATTATTACAGTACATCACGAGAATTGAATAACGATAGAATCACTAAGAAGCACATAGAGAAAAGGCTAAAACATAGCAATATACCCTTTATTAGAAGATTCTGATCTATTAATTCAGAATTTTCCTTTCCAAAACATCACTAATTTGGTAAAATATCGTTTTTGGTCAGCCTTTACACACATTTGTAGTTCATCTTTGTATGATATTTATGGAATAAGACACGTTCCTTCTGGACCAGCGAGGTAATTGTGTAAATCACTATCAGTAGCAATGGGTTTCATTTTGACAGTTCAACTACATTCATTGCGTTATTTACAATTACCTACACACGATATTTTCGAACATATGAAGCAATGGATTAGCTATACCTTCAGATTGAGATTGATAGTGTGTTACGCAATTATTGTGCATAAAATTCACTAGCAAGATGAAGTATTAAATTTCAATCTTCCAGTGTAATTGTCTAAATAACAACTTTCTTGGATCATAACAAAGGATACAACCAAATTCACATAGATTTCTCATTCTCCTTCCAGGGTAACATCGTCTGTGCATTCGCATCCACGAACCTGGGCGATGTGTCTCCGAATACCAAAGGTCCTCACTGCGAGTTCTCAGGCAAGGTCTGTGATCAGGAGAAGCTGCTGTGTAAGCTTCCTAAGGAGAAGTGCTTCGCGTCAGGACCTGGAAGAGACATGTTTGATAGCACTAGGATTATTGCCACTAAACTGTTCCAGACTGCTATGGTGAGTTGACGATTTTATTGAACTTTAAATATTTTAAATTGAAACAGAATTGACTGCGTTACTTGACGATTTTATTGTTAGATGTTTATTTGTTACTCTCTGTATTCATAACCTGTGGTGTAATTGCGTAACACTCTTACAATGACAATGCCTTTAATTTTGACAAATGAACAACATTTATTGCTTTATTTACGTTGTTGAGTTGACACATTTTTCAGACCTATGAAGCAATGGATTAGGAATTTCGTTCAAAATCCTTCTGATTGTGATGGAAAGAGTAAAAGGCTGCTTTTCCACCGGAGATGTGCATGCAGCTATGCTGCGAGGATGTGAAAGCTAAGCTACGAAACTATGCTACCGTTTTCACTAATGCTAAGACGTGTAGCAGAGCGAGTAAGATGTGCTATGAACACAGAACAGTTAAAAGAGGTCTACTTGTTTTATCTATTCTGTGGCTATGAAGATGCGCTTCCGTGGGGTAGCTGTTCGAGGAAGTTGCGCAGCTCGAGCTATGCGATGCATCGATAGCAGGGAAGGCACGGGGAGTACTTGGTCTGCACATAGCAACACCACTCGCGCATCCATAGCTCCCATCCATCGCACGCATCCTTCCGTATAAAAAACATAGCTTAGTTGAACCCGTTTCCACCAGTGCTATGCTATGTGGATCAATGAATATGATTGGTGGATATCAATCGCATCCATAGCAACGTAGCATAGCATGTCTCTGATGGAAAAGCAGCCTTACGAAATTGGGATGCTGAAGACGGTTAAGTATAAAAACCAAAAATGACTTACTCAAGAAACTCCCTCTATACGCCACTTTGTATTTCGTGAACCTTACCGGTTGTATAACATTCCAGAATCTTCTGAACGAACCGGGTGAGGATATGACAGGACCCTTGGGCATCAAGCATCAGTACGTGAAGATGCCTGAGGAAGAGGTGTCGCCCTTCGACCCAGTCACCGAGACTTTTAATACTGTAAGTACCTAGATCGAATCAGCATCACGATTATTACATTTGAGAAAAGGTTGCCAATGACGCAATGCTTGGTTTGACTTAATAATATGGCCTTTGGGTACGGAACCGTAAAAAGTGGCCTAATCTAACTCACAGAACAGTTAAAGTGTCCTATTCTAACCCACAGAACCGTTAAAAGTGTCCTATTCTAACCCACAGAACAGTTAGTGTCCTAATCTAACCCACAGAACCGATAGAAGTGTCCTAATCTAACCCACAGAACAGTTAAATGAGGTGTAACCCTTTTTTTTTTTTTTTTTTAATGATGGGAAATCATCCAATGACCCCTCCCGCTCTGGGTGGAGCGGAAGGGAGTGTCAGACTCTTACTGACTAAAACCCATCCGTGTTCCTTCCTTAGCCCTTTGTATTCCGGGGCAGCGGTAACCCTTTCGGACAATCCCGCTGCCCCGGCAGGCTTCGGCCCTGACGGGCCCCTCCTTCGATGCTGACATCTCTTTGAGGCGCGCGTGGAACACATACGCTTGTCCGGCACGGGCCTGGTCCTGATCGGACGGCGAGCTACCCATTACTCGCCGTCCGCAGGCCCGCGCCTACGGTGGCCGGGAGTCGTCACGCGGCTCCCGACGCCCGGAGCGTCTACCGCGGCGGCTGGGACGGGCGGCCCTCTCGGCTCTCTCCCTCGCCCATCCCGCCACCTCCTTCGCTAGCATGACTGCTTCGCAGAAGGAGGTGACTGCCTCCCACTCCCTCTCGCCCCGGACCATGGCTTGGACCAGGGCCGGGCGCGAGAGGTCGCCGCCGCTGCCGATCGCCTCTACGAGGACACGGCGGTGCTCTGCCCAAGCGGGACAGACCTCCACCGTGTGCTCCACCGTGTCCTCTGGGCGATCCTCGCAGTGGCGACACCCGGGCGTTTCCTCCCGCCTGATTATGTGCAGGAACCTCCCGAAACATCCGTGTCCGGTGAGGACCTGCGTCAGGCGGTAGGTGAGGGCGCCGTGACGCCTCTCTAGCCACTCCTCAAAGAGGGGCCTTACCGCCGCTATCGCGGCGTGCCCTGAGGTGTAACCCTTACCCTTAACTTTTTGAAAAAAGTGAAATGTCTAGCATACGAGTACTGATCTTAGCATACCATATTGTTAACATGACTTCACAGTTACCAAGTAAATCAGCCCCTGGATCACAAAACTTACCCGAATACTAGTACTACATATTAACTCCCCGAGAATTATTCTGCTCAGCATAGAATCTTGCTTCCAGAGCAGTACAGTGTCCGGCTGCCTCCCCGCCATGGGCTACAGCTTCGCGGCCGGCACGACGGACGGGCCCGGGGCCTTCGACTTCAAGCAGGGCACCACCACCTCCAACCCGCTGTGGAACACCGTCAGGGACTTCATCGCTGAACCCACCAAGGAAGATATCAAGTGTCAGGCGCCGAAGCCGATCCTGCTGGCTACGGGACGGGTAAGATATGCATGGTCAAATTAAAATAAATGGCGAAACTTCACAGATCCGTTGGGTATGGATATCTAAATATAATAAAACGAAAAAATATTAATTCGATAGTGACTGGACAGGTCCTCTCAATCTGTGTGGTTCTTTCCTGAAAATACCATCTCAGTCATCGATCTACAAGGTCTTCACATGATCTGACCAAGATTATGTCTGGACTATATAAGAGACTGACCTCTGAGTTTGTTTCGGCCATTCTTCTGATAGTATTCAGATAGGAAACGATGACCTCATCTAGTTTTTAAAATATGATTGACTTGTAAGTGTTTGTGCAAACCTGCTTACTGAAATAAAATTATTTATCACCACATCGCACTTTTATTAAACGCTTCGAGGAATTTGACGTAATACGTGAAAATCTAGTTTTATTTTCCTGTACATAGCAATCCTTCTTCCAGGCAAAATTCCCGTACGAATGGCAACCGAAGATCGTGTCCTGTTCGGTTGCGAGGATCGGAAGCCTGTTCTTAGCAGCTGTGCCTGGAGAGTTCACTACCATGTCTGGTAGAAGACTTAGGAACATCATCGCTAAGACTGCTCCCGAAGCCAAGAAAGTGGTCATCGCTGGTCTATCCAATATATATTCGGATTATATTGCGACCCCTGAAGAATATCAGGTAAATATTATTAGTAGTCTTCTATTCTCCTATTTAAATACAACTGCACACACTTCAATACTTCTTCTACATTTTGCATTTTCTAAAGCCGTCCATGAATGGTAGAATGGTGAAACTGAGGTTTATGGGAAATGGGCAGTAAATTTTTGTTATCTTTGGTTTACAGGCGCAGAGATATGAAGCAGCTTCGACGATCTTCGGTCCTCACACTCTAGACATATATCTGAACAAATACGTGGAACTGACCGATGCTCTGATTTCGGTAAGTGGCTTACAATGTCAGGATGTTTCTCAAAAGTACTTCACTTAGTTGTGTGTGGTGATTCTTGTCATTGTTGTGTTGTTGTTTGTCCAGCAGTGGAAGTCGATATGATGATGATTGTTGAATTTGGTTTTGCAACTAAATTTTGCAAAAAAAATTTGCAACTAAATTATTTATGTATTGTAACTAAGCTATTAAAAAGTTTAAAAAAGGAAAGGAGCATTATGTTTAAAATGTTCCTTTCCTGCCCAATCTAGAAGACTTCCAGAAACTTTAACTACATGATATTTTTCCAGAGTAAATCCATCCCACTAGGCCCGGAGCCTCCTGACCTGAGCAGTCAGCTGATCTCGCTGGTGCCGCCAGTGCTGTGGGACTCTGCCCCCTGGGGACATGAGTTCGGAGACTGTCTGAAGCAGCCCTTCAAGCAGTACAGCTATGGAGATGTCGTTATGACGCAGTTTGTGAGTATACTTACAGTTTTTAGTAAGAAATAGACCGTGATCGTTCGTATCCATCAGGTGCTGAAAGAGTCACAGGATAAAAAAAATATGGTGCTATAGATACAGATCAGTAGCGATCTTTTCTCGTTACCAATATGGCTATCTGCATTTACCAGCCTTTAGACATTTATGATTTTTAGGGGCTTTCTTTAGTCGGATAAGATACTATTTCAATTTTGCCTCTTAGTCTTTGGCTACCCACCTTGTGTCATGTGGCCCGTCGGCTTGTATTTAACAACATAATTATACATAATCAGTTTCTTTATCAAAGAAGGCAACTATCTTCTTCGGTACTTACCGACTCCTTGAAAGTTCAAAATTGCGTGATTTAATGCTTGAACTAAATTCCAACGAAGTGGAATATACTTCATATTGTTCACATCCTCAGGTGTCAGGCCACCCACGCAACAGTATCCGTCACGGTCGCTGGTACGCGACTGTGGAGCGCCTGGAGTCAGAAGATGATGACGCATGGGTCACTGTCTTCACTGATGCTGATTGGGAGACCAAGTATGTATTGCCTTCAGTCCTTTTCTAAGTCCTAACAAATGTATTTGATGAAACCATTGATGTATAAATATTGCATGTTACAACACCCCTGTTTTATGCGATTTTGAACGTGTTTGTGATTTGATTTCCAGTTCTCCACTATTATGGCTGACGTTGATCATTCTAAATACAGATGGAGCGTATTTACATACATAACCAAAAATGCACCTTTGTTATTTGTAAATATATTGGAGATTCGATGTTTCTGGCTGCCAGGACTTGCCATCTTCTTTTCTAAAAACGTCTTTACTTAACCGTCTTACTCTTCTTTTTCGCCAGATTCACCTGGATCCGTGACTCCAAGGTAATGGGCACAAGTCGTGCAGAGATCGAGTGGGAGATCCCCGTGGGGACTCCTAAAGGCATCTACAGGATCCACCACTTTGGCAACTACAAGTATGTGCTGGGTGGCATATACCCTTACCATGGGTTCACGGACGGCTTCGAAGTGTCTTAGGACCTAGGTTCTTAAACCATGATCGTCACTATAAATCATAGTTAAATATACGTCTATGATCATCATAGTAGGTCTTTGTAGACCACAGGGTCTAAGGGATTCCCAAGGATCTGTACTCGAACCATGTTTTTTAGAGAGATATGTATATAACGTTTCTTTGGCTAAGCGTTATTCCTGTTACTGTCTCACAACAGTCGACCTATACGTGCAAGATAGAGACGGAAACATGTCTAAGTCATAGCACATGCTAAATTACGTTGATAGATCTTGGCCTTAGATACCATCTTTTGGATGTGAGTCAAAGTTTGGACTTTTAATATACCTCATCAAAGGTTGTGTGAGGACTTAAGTATAACAGTGATTTTTGGGACCAATAAAGAGTGTTTTATTGTAATTGAGGGTAGCTAATGAACATTAATGTAATGTAACATGACAGTGTAGTGACAATTATTTTAAGATTTTTGTTGACTTATACATTATTTTAACCGTTGGGTTATTTATTGCCAATTTTTTTTTTATATGTATTCTCAAATTATTTTTAGTTACAATGAGTTCTATAATAGCCATTATGAAGTCTTTTGTTCTTCTTGAATATTGGATTACTTACATAAATTTGCGCGGGCGCATTGCCTTTTTCTTCATAAAAACTAATTGTGAGATTTAAAGAAACATTAGGTTATTACATAAGTTTAATCTATACATTGTATAAACTATGAAGCCAGTACTACGTAATTTAATGTAAACTTTCCACCACATTTATAAACGTTGTCTAAACGTAATAATGAGCGTCTGTTTTTTGACATTAACACATCTCTAACTTTAAGCAACGTTTATAAATAAAAGGGTTTTAAATCTAGTTTTCCATAAGGATTATATAAAAAAAATTGTTATTGAGACTAGGCACCCGTCACCTCGACGAAATGTTATAAATTGAAGTATTACCCCTTACTAATAAACGTATTACATACACACCGATTTCTCTCTATCAGTCGTTTGACTTTCGAAAGAAGAAGATTAAGCGTTGTGTAACTATACAGACGCTATACAACGTTTATTAGTAAGGGGTATTTAACACAAGGTAAAAAATATACAGCAAAAAGGTGACGAGATGAAAAGTCAAAAGGGTAAAAGTTAAAAGGGTAGTCAGTAGTAACTACCCACCAACGCGTTGTATACTGTTTTAGTTTTATTCTATTCTATTTTATTTTATTCAGTCATATTATCACGGCCATAAAATTCTATTTATGCAATATTTCTAAATTTAGATGGGATTTTTTTTTTATTTATAGGTAAATAATATCTTATAGAAAATTTTTAAATATACAAGGTCAAATTAAATTAGATAGCGTAGCTTCAAAGACGAAATGGGAATCAAATTCAAAATATTATAGATAAGTATTTCATTTAAACGTAAGACATGCGTTTTACGTCAGAAGCTAGGTGGTTCCAATTGTTTGTTTCCTATGGAGAAGAGCTGGCAGATAATCATGATACGCATTTAAAAATAATTGGCTTTTACATTGTATTCATATTACAGTGTTATTAGGTATGTGACAGTGTAGCCTGTCATTGAGCACCGGGTACTTAACAAAAACGTAAAATAAAGTAGAAAATGGTTTAAAAATAGATCATCGATATCGAGCGAGGATCGATATAATTATGACGTATGTGAAGTTTCGCTATCGAATTAATTTGACTTTGTATAATTAAAGCCAGACAGTTTTCAGCCTCCCGATTGGCTGAAAAAAACTGAGATGCCGTTTTTATATCTACGACTAATGACTTCTATGTCCCTATTTGGAAGTACATAAGGGCGAATTTCATCATGACACTGAACGCGATTAGGACATCTAAACCCCGTTCAAGAGCTGACAGTTAATCATTGTTTTTAAAATTGGCACTGACACTGACAGTGACAGCTCTTGAATACCTACTGTTTAAATGTGCTGATCGCATTCAGTTTCATTGTTGAAATTTACCCTAAATCATTGGCCAAAGTAGTAACAAAATCAATATCATGCTCTGCTTACCTTACTTACTTCTTAATAAGCGTGATGATATTTATAATTTAAACCAAAGTGAAATTGTTACTAGTAATTAATCAATTCTGTAGAATCTTCTGTAGAAATTATAAAGTTTTAAAATATAGCTTACTAGTAGCGCCCCGCGGTTTCACCTGCATAAGTCTCGATCCCGTGAGAATATCGGGATAAAAAGTATCCTATGTCCTTTCCCGGGACTCAAACTATCTCTATATCAAATTTCATCTAAATCGGTTCAGCGGTTTAAGCGTGAAGAGGTAACAAACAGACACACTTTCGCATTTCCATTGGTATGGATAGTCTAGTCACTAATTCTATGTGAATTTCTTAAACATACACGATCTGTTACATACAGTTAAATCTATGTATTTCTATATAAATCTACATTGTTTTAAATATAGATGTTTACTCCTACGTTCCCGTGCACGGTAACAAGCCTGGCAGGTACTGTTAGGTAGGTATATATATCAATCACAAGAGTTTGCCGATTCCTATATTTTCCGTACCGTTATTGGTCTTTTTTTATATTATATTTTTTTTGAATTGTGCGTTTTGTTGTGCAGAATAAACAATTTTTTCTAGGTTGAATTATCTTAATTACGAATCTATGTGTATGCCCAGTTTGACATTAAAATGCTACCATTGGTACGCAAAACGATTGGTGTTTGTTTATAGCATTATAGTAGAGTATGTTGGGGTAAGTTCGGCGCTGGGATAAGACCGTACGAATCAAATTTCTGGCTAATTTGGCAATATTTATTTAAGTTGACAACTTTATGTTCTGCGCCATTTTATTCGCCCGATGGCGCAGAATTTGTCTATATAGTCTTATCCCAGCCCTGAAGTTACCTCCTCATCCATACCTACTAATATTATAAATTCGAAAGTAACTCAGTATGTACCTACAGTTGCTTTTATAAGCCTAAACCACTGAACGGATGTCGGTAAAATTAGGCAAGGAGATAGATGGCATCATGGGAAAGGACAAAGGCTAGGTACTTCTTGTCCCGGTAGCACGTTCCCGTGGGGTAATATCCGACAACCATGCGGGCTAAGCCGCGGGCAGTTGATAGAATCTTATATGTTTTTAATTAAAAAAAAAAACTTGGGCACTTCGGGAGTGCCAACAGAAGTGAAAACAAAACACAAACTGAATACTTTGCCATCACTCACTGACATATCGGATACCTATACATTAAAACCGAGTACATCCCGAGGATAGCCGAAGACATCCAAAGCGGTGTCGCTTACGGTAACAGTGGCGCGAGTTCAATGTTTTTTTTTCCCATCTCAAAAAATGCCCAACGCGCCTAAAGAAGTTTTCTCTTCAAAAATGCTGGGTGTATATATATGGGTGTATATAAGTGCAGTCGACCATACGTCGTCGTTGCCCGGTAGTGACACTTTGACCTTGAGCTGGGCTGGCATTGTATGGAGTTTCAATAAGAGGCTAAAAAGAAAGAAAGAACATAAGTTTATTTGACCCAGGCAGTAAGGCACAAAATATACACAAAAAAAAACTTATTCTAGTATTGTGTACCTTACGGCTGCGCCAAATAGGCCTAGTTCAGCATTTCAGACAACTAATGCCAGACCCTGGTTTTTCAACTGGACCCTATATCACAAAGACATATAGCCAGCTTATACTAGTTAACATATACCACTGGACGTGCGGCCTACTGCACAGACACATTATACCACTGGACGTACACACTGGTACACTGAAATAACATTTGGAGCTAAAATTGCTAAAGTATACCTAGGAAGAAAACGCCTAAATATTATACCAATATGGGCAGTTTCAGTTGCAAAAGAAACTTAGAAACGGATCGCGTTGTCTGAAAATTAATTAAAATTAAATCGCTTCATTTTATTCTGATGGATTATCATATCTCTCGGGTAAAAGGCGCTTATGTGTAGATACACAATCCGACTAATAACCTATCTATGTAATACAGGATGGCAGGAGCATCGACGTGCAAAGTGTAGGTAACCATGAATTCAGCACATTCTAGATACGGATCGGGGAATCTCCGTCAGAAACAAATTTTCTTATGCGATATTCACACGCACACCACACTCGTACATAATAGAAAGAGGCAGATAGAGAGAGAGAAAGTGTGAATTTAATCGAAAACCATGAAAACGGCACCCATGATGAAGAAAATGAAAATGATCGCAGTCGCCATCTTGGATTTTCATTTTGAGCACCCTCGAAAACCGTGTTTTTAGGTTTCCGTACCTTAAAAAGAAAAACGGAACCCTTATAAGATCACTTTGTTGTCCGTCTGTCTGTCCGTCAGTCAAGACCCTTTTTCTCAGGAACGCGTAGAGCTATCAAGTTGAAATTAATATCAAATACTCAGGGCAGTAATCTCTTGAAGCAGTGAAAAAATAAAGTCAACGCAATCAAAAGATACGGGCGCTTATGTTCCGAAATAAAAACCAATAGGGTACTTCCCGTTGAACTAGAATCATGAAAGGCATGAAGCAATGTCATGTAGCAAAAGTGAAGGAAAAAATCCGAAAACCGTAGTAGCAACATTACAAAAAAAAACAATATTGCGCGATTCTGACTCGCACTTGACCGGTTTTTTTTAAATAACCCACGAAAAATTGCAACGCGGCAGTTAGAATCCAAGTTGCGCGTTCCTGCCACCCTGACGTACTACTTATTTATATTTTTATTTATCACCACTAAATACCAAGTATACCCATGTATCGTTTTTTTGTTGATGAACATATTTTTGACACAATAAGGAATGTTATAAATTTATAATGATAAAAGGAAACGGGAGAAATTGTACATGTGTTTTATAAAATGAGATACACATTATGTTTTTTACATATACTTATAAAAAAAGATGGACTCCGCGCCACGCATATCGAAAGTGAAGCACAGCAAGTATTGTAAGTATTACCGGACCGTTTGTACAAACACGCCTCACGCTCACATTTAGTATGCCGACCGGCCGCCATTACGTGACACGACAGCGTCAATCGTCAATCACGCACACAGATCGGTACGGTGCTTCAATTTCGATATGCGTGGCGCGGAGTCCATCTTTTTTTATAAGTCTATGGTTTTTATCTATAAAATAATGTTAACCTAGAACTGAGTTAGCAAAAGCTTAGACCATGTAGCTACATGGTCTAAGCTAGCGTACGTAGCTACGTAGATTATATAAAGTGCCAATTGTAGGTAATAAATATTTATAAAACATTATAACTGTGGTTTTTTTTTTCAACAATAAACAACGGGACCAGATATGTGAGTATATTTTATACTAGCTGACCCGGCGAATTTCGTACCGCCTCAGAATCAATAAATTTTGTGTTAAATCAGTCAATCTGTTCTTCAGACATCATCAGGAACAAAAGCCGTTCTATACAAAATGTACGAGAAAATTAATTCTCTTCCAATATTAAAAAATGTAAGTATGAGAATAACAATTATATTCCTAATTTTTTTAGTTATTTTGTGCTATTCGGGGTGGGTGCAGATAAACCTAACAAATCTAAGATCATAAAAATCGGTCCAGCCGTTTGGTGTAACTAACCCGTGGGGTAATTTGCGTAACACACTATCAGTACCAATGGGTTTCATTTTGACAGTTCAACAATATTCATTGCATTGCATGCAGCAGCCAAATTTTCGAACATATGAAGCAATGTGTGTGTTATGTATGTATTAGCAATTATCCTTCAAAATGATTCAGATTGAGATAGATACTGTGTTAGGGTGCCGACTTTGTTTTAAATAATTAGATTTACTTCCCGTAGGTATGCTGAATTTTTTAGTAGCAGCCCGGAGTTTGGGCCCGCCCGGTAATCGTAAAAAAAAAACAGCCGTGACGTCACATAATATGGGCTACGTAGTGCCTATTCCTCCGAGGATTAGGTATAGGTGTGATGTTATGAGATATTCAAAACAGAATAATCTTATTCCCTAATCAGCAAACTACATAATTACCTACCTAATTACTTTTCAATCATCGGTATCTGTAACCTACCTAAACTTAATCTAAAAGAAATTAACGGACAAGAACGTATCAGATAAGGACATCGGATAGATATAACTTATATTCAATTAATATAAAGATAACAGGATTTATACTTGAATTATAAATTTGCCTGACCTGGGAATCGAACCCAGGAACAGCTCGGGTACGATTCCAGCAGTAGCGCTTCAGCGGGATTGTCCGAAACAGCGGGATTGTCCGAAACAGCGGGATTGTCCGAAAAAGCGGGATTGTCCGAAACAGCGGGATTGTCCGAAACAGCGGGATTGTCCGAAAGGGTTACCGCTACCCCGAAACATAAAGGGCTAAGGAAGGAACACGGATGGGTTTTAGTCATTAAGAGTCTGACACTCCCTTCCGCTCCACCCAGAGCGGGAGGGGTCATTTGATGATTTCCCATCCATAAAAAAGCAGTAGCGCTTGGGACCACTTGACCAACAAAATAAAATCTGTCGAAATGTTAAAATAGATCGTCCAAGAAAAATTTTATGAGAAAGAAAGAAACTTGAACAAACAAAAGAACAAGTTGGGGTAAAATATGCATCACGTCCACGAAAAACAGCCATCGCTCAGCATAATGCTACGAACGTATGCGAGACGGAGCCCCAGCGCTGGTCTTCAGCGACAGCCGGCGTTGACGTGATGACGTCAACCGGATTATTGAAAATCGCCATTCGAATCAAGCCTATGGTCAAACTTGACGGATTAGAACAGAGATACTATATCGGTTTGTAGGTCTGTACTAACATAGGCAATAACAACAGGTACTTAGATAAAAATGTGTCAATAACATGTCCTTCCGTTGATTGCAGAATTTGATGCTTCATGGGAGGGCAAATTTTACAAAAAGATTTATTTTTCCACAATGTTACCATTTCAGCTTTTTTTTAACGGGACATGACATGCGCGCCCCTCTTCTCCAATTTCTTTTGTTTTATTTAGGTTATTCTTTTAGTACTATAATATTTTATAATGTGAAAGTTTGTGTTTGGATGTTTGTTATTAAATCACGCAAAAACGCATGAACGGATTTGGATGAAATTTGGCACACAGATAGTTTAAGGGATAACTTTTATCCCGATATTCCCATGGGATAGAGGCTTATGCGGCTGAAACCGCTGGGTGCAGCTAGTGTTATCAAATTGCCTACAGCTGCACTTGCATCCAATTTTCCAAGAAATCGTTTTTCATGTTGAGTTTTTGATATATTTATATTATATACAGGGTGGAAAAAATCAATGGGCCCTAAATAAAAACCACTTTAAATCCTTCAGATAGATTATTTTACTTAAAGGAAACATTCCTTTATTTTTATAAAGAAACAAAACTGCATTCACACTTTTCTCTACAAGCTTACCTAAATGGAAAACAAATCAGCTAAAAATAAAAAAGAGCACTAGCTAACGGTATACAGGGTGTAAGGAGAACGATTCCGAAGCCAAGTATCTAATGGCTTGAATTATGACAGTTCAACAACATTTATTGCGTTATTAACGTAATTTTTCGAACATGAATGAAGCAATCGATTAGCAATATCCTCAATATCCTTCTAAATTATTCAAACTCTGATTGATAGTGTGTTACACAGTCAGGGTGCAGTTCTGTGCTAAGTATTTGATAATTTTAGTGCATATATTTGATAATATAACAGTTTTAATTTTTTTAGTCCCAGGCCCGTTGACAAAATGTTTTTATCTTAAATATAAATATTTTAGATAATATTGTTGAACTGATAATTAGTTATCGGCTTAATATTGATCGATTAATTACTTAAATATTATTAAAATTTATATTATCTGTTTTCCATCATTAGGGACATTCTGTTTGGATGAGGTGGTGCGTGTTACTGTTATTTATTTTTTTATAAGTACCAACCTAAATTAATTGTGTTTTCAACTTTTAAGTGTTGTGATTTTGTTTTTGGCTTTACCGCCCATGTGAGTATTTTTAACTGTATGTTTTAATCGATATGTAGATATACATAGTAATTTTTTAAAGCAAAGAACATTTTTCTCAGAATTAATAGCATAAACACACACTCAACGCACAACGCACTCGGTTGTGCGTTGAGTGTGAGTTGTTAACCACACTATATTTCAATTTAGCAAAACATCATCACTCCTTTTGTACTGAAGGTTTATGCAACTTTTTGAACCTTATGCTTTAGCAATAAAGTTGAAAATATATTAAATAAATTTTACAGATTGTAGTAGCTTAATGTGCTGGCGTCTGTACATTCACCGCAACCCCGACCACCATTCCAAAAACATACCTACCCATCTTTTGGATTTCGCCACAGCCGGGTAAAAAACACGAGGCATTATATTTTGATACCTAGGTATTTATTAAAACAACAACAACTTAATTTCTCCTATCACCCTTCCTGTTGCCATCCTGGATGATATTATCCGTATCTAGCACTCATTATGTTTTAAATCTACACTAATATTTTATTAATATTTTGAAAAAGTTAGGGATCCGTATGAAAACTTCGATAATGTAACCCAGGGTGTGAAAAAAATACCAAAAAAATCCTTATATCGCGTACGCTGCGGAAACTATTGACATTAGAGCAATATTATGTACTACAGTTTTATAGAGGACATCGATATCTACAAAACAGTCCGCGAACAGCATATATGTCTATCTTTTAAAGTTGACTCACTACCTATAGCCATATATATACGTTGCTCATCACAAGTATTTAATTTTAAACAAAATTGCCCTTGACATCATTCGATTTCAATGAATATCTTAGGAGATTCTCCTAAGATATTATGGAGATATCATAGTTTTAAAACAATACTACTATTAAAGCTGAAGAGTTGTTTGTTTGAAAGCTCTAATCTCTGGAAGTATCGGTCGGATTTATAAAAATCTTTTTGCATTTGATAGCCCAATTCTTGAGGAAGGCTGTTAAACATCACGCTAGAGCCCTTAGGAGTTGAGCAAAAAAAAAAAAAGTATGAAGTTTTCGCTAAGCGAAAACGAAGTAATAGCGCGGGCCGGTGATGCGATGCGACGGGGTGGGTCGGGGGAACAAAACATTTCAGGCGTATGAAGTTGTGGGCAGAAGCTGATGATGATGATGGGACTTCCTTTTCCGCACCTAAACTCCCATTCGGTCCGTTGTGCGTGGGGATTCTACTAACAGAGCCAGCTTAGCTCCGCCTAAAAGCACAGAAGCTTCCTGGGAGCTTCACAGACTTCGCGGAGCAGCCTCATTGTTCCAAGGATTTCTGCATGTTGAGAAGCCACGGCCTCGCATTCCAGGTTGATGTGGGCTGATGATTCCTCGGCGTCAAGGCAGCCTCTGCAAAGGAGGCTGTCTGTGGCGCCTATGTTAAAAAGATTTTTGTTAAGGGGGTTAGATATGGCCCGTAATTGTTCCTATTATTATTCTTACATTATTTCTACTCAGGCTGAGAAGTTTTTTAGTTAATCGCGGGTGTACCATCATTAAAGCTAATTTTGACTGCCTACAGTCTGTTAGCGGGCAGAAGCTATAAATTATAAAGATCTTATACATTCGTTCGATCGTATTCATTCGTTACTTTTCGAAAACTACCATTCAAGGCGAGGTGGAGAGGGTGTTAAATAAAACCACGCGGACGAAGTCGTGGGCGAAGTGCTAGTAATATATAAAATAAGCTTAGCAATATCAACCTAATTAAGCAAGGGATTAATGGTATCTATGTATAATGTATAAGCACGTGTGCTATTTAATAGAAACATTATTATTTATCTACCACTTTCACTGATGGGGTGATACTACCCATAATTTATAATTACTGTGTAGGTACATTCACGAGCATAAATACTTTACACCTACGCAGAATTTAAAAGCGATTTTCTAGTAAAATAAGTGCCTATTGCAACTTTGAGAAAATACCTATTTCATGATAGTTATTAGACGCTCGTCAGAGCCAAATTTTTCGAAGTATATTACGTAGGAAATCCAGCGGCAGATCTGTATAAATACTTATACGTGGTGATATACGCCGGAAATAAGCAAACTACGTTTTGGTAACTGGTGAAGTTAATTTGGATATGCTCTTAAGCTCTACCTACGTTTTCGGAGTAAACAAGCGTGATGATATTCTCTAAATATCCATCTTTACTTAACCTCATCATCACCTTTTATCTCAAATTATGGAGTGGGCTTAAACCCTCATTTTCTTCCATACATCTCTATTAGCCGGCTTTCTAGTGTTCACTTCTTTACCTACTAGCCATATCATCTTTTTCACAATCCGAGAAATTAAAAAGGTAAGTTTAATGTACAATAGAGTCACATTAAAGGGCGAACTGACGCCTCCTAAACTTGGCCAAAATCTTAGGAGTCAATCTTAGGAGTTCCTCTAGATACCTATGACACACAACTGGTATTAAAGTGGCATGCAAGTAAGTCCATCGAAGTTTATTTAAACTCTTGAAAAATTGCAGAAAAAATGCCGTGCACATTGACGGCTAAGCTGGTGATCGGTGTAGTGGTCCTCGGCGTTATAGGCGCCATGACAGCCACCATAATTCTAATAGTCAACGAAGGTAATGGCTACGAGGACACTACGGCTAACCCAGCGACTACGACATTCATGGAACCTACGACCGAAGAAAGTGACTTGCCGTACCGAGTGGGAGTCGGTATCGCTGATATGACGGGGCCTTGTGTGGAAATTACTTTTGTAAGTACCGTGTTTCAAATTTAATCTAGATTTTAAAGTAAACCCGACAACAGCCTAGCAGCCTCGTTCTTAAAATAGCGGGGTAATTGCGTATTAAAGTATTACTAGCAATTGCGATGTTTACGTTGTTGAGCAAACAAATTTTCGGAACATATAATATATGAAGCAACGGACTAACATTTCTTTCAATATTATTCAGATATGCAATTAGGGCGCAGGAATGACTTATGGTGGGTTCCTTTATGTACTTCCTATAAACAAAAACTAATCGTTTTCCTTACAAATGGTAGCATTTTTATAATGTCAAACTGGGCATATAATTAGATTCGTAAGTGGATGGTCCGTTTACATACCAAGACCCCTCCGTGCCTCGGAATGCACGTCAAGCCGTGTTGGTATCGGCTGTGATTCGTCGAAGCCCGAAAGTCTGACCTGACAACCAGTCTTACCAAGGGGTATCATATTACCTAATAACTGGGTGGGTTGTAAAGGTCAGATAGGCAGTCGCTGCATGTAAAATACTGGTATTCTGCCGCTTCCTGTTAGACTGGAAGCCAACTCCAACATAGTTGGGAAATGGCTAGGCAGATATTTTCTTCTAAAACTCACGAAGATGTTGATGATTTTGATTACAGATGGGTTATGCAGAAGTAGGTCAAAGTGGACGAGGTCTTCACTTGCGCCAATTTGCCAGGTCTTTCATCTTCATGAAGGGAAACACCAGGATAGTGCTGGTCACTGCAGAGGTGCAAGCTGTCGGCATTGCCGTCAGACGAGAGGTAAGTAATCCTGGATGATTATTTTCTGCTTTGATAGAAGTCGTGAATGAAATGTGGTGATGAATTTAAACATACGAGTATATACATGTAAAAATTTAAGTCATGTCTCTCATGTTTTTAGCAGTAGTCTTTTCACATGAAGAGGGGTAAGAAAAGACAAAACATAGTGCAAGCATACTAGTGGTATTTAATTATACAAAACGACCATTTACCATTTATGTAGTCGCTCCACGTAAAATACTGGTGAGCTTCATCAGGTTAGACTGGATACCGACTCCAAAAGTAGTTGAGAAAAGGCTAGGCAGATGATGATGATGACCACTTATGACTTACCATGTAGTCATATTGTATCCAGGTAGTGAAGAATCTCCAGGAGCGGTACGGCGATATGTACTCCTTGAGGAACGTGATCCTCACCGGCACCCACACACACAGCGGCCCTGGAGGTCACATGGTGGACTTCATCCTGGACATCAGCATTCTTGGCTTCTCTCGGGAGACCTTCAATGCTTATGTTGATGGAATTACCAGGGTAAGCACAGATAATTTAACAATTCTAGGAAATCATTGTTGCCGCAACGTGACCCCACTCATACAATAACTAGGTATTCATTAGTGAGTAGTGATAGTGTCTGTCAGTCCGTGCATCTAAACTTCTTAATCTTTATTACGAAGTGTGAGTAAAGTATGCAGGGTGTCAAGGACATCGACACACGATCCGTTACAAATGAAATTTTTCGTCGGTTATAAAACTTAAATTTGCAGTTTCATACATTTTAATCGCGTAGGTATTACCGTATTTCTATGCATCAGCAGATTTTTTTTATAGGTATAAATTTGTACGCCGTAGAGTACAATAAATTGCACTTTTCGCAAACTTGCAGGTGTTATATTTGAGATGGTGCATCATTTCAATTGTTAGAGTTGGATTTCAAAATACTACAGCATTGCAAACATATTTCAGAGTATAGTCCGCGCGCACGAGAACATGGTACCAGCTCGACTATTCTTCGCACAGGCGCAAGTGAAGGACGCTCACAAGAACAGGTCCCCCTACTCTTATGGATACAACCCAGAAGAGGAGAAGGCTCGGTAAGTGGCGAACAATGAGTCGTGATGATTCTGCTTGAGAAGAAATCTGCATCTAACAAGATAGTTTGGCACTTTGAAAAAGAAGAAGATTTAGACGAGCATTTTTACTTAATGTGTGGTTTCCATTAATCTTTCAACTTTTTAATTTTTACCCTAATCGTCAAAATATTAGTTTCCATGTTTGTACTATGCTAATGCCGAAATTGACTAGGTGTTTACCATTGAAAATTTTGCTTATAGAAAATTTAAACTAAATATCAGTTGTTTACCCTCCAGTTAGCATTTCATAAATTATAACTCATTTCAATTAATTCTAAATCTTTCCCCAGCTATGAATCCAACACAGATGATATCCTAACTCAAGTGAGGATTGAGAAGGAAGACGGAAGCCTCCATGGCGTGATGAACTGGTTCGCGGTGCACACCACCAGCATGAACTTGACCAACCGGCTGGTGTCCTCAGATAACCTGGGGTACGCAGCTCTGAAGATGGAGAAGGAGCTCAATCCTGGTAGTATGGCTGGGAAGGTTGGTAGGATTTAGACGTGGACTCATACTTTTCATATGTAGATTTGAGTTTTACGATTATGAAGCTTACATTAGCCTCACAATAATTAAACTAAGAATCTGCGCTTGATTAATGAACAAAAAAAAAACAATAAATTTTACATGATTTGGCAACGACACTACCAGCCGAACTACCAATAGTGTCGTTTACAATTAACGGCACTACCAAGCCTTATTGCAATGATTTTTCTAAAAATCTTTTAGTTTCTTCATTTGATATCTATATTATATACATATAAAAAAAAAAATATAGATATAATTTTTTTTCATTACATTTTATTATATTTCTTCTATATCTTTAATACGTTTCGTCACAAGACTGGGTAACCAAACCGAAACTCCTTTGATTTGTAACTATTGGTCATAGCACCCTTACCAGGGTTTTGCCATGGTCACAGCCCTCGACAGGCGAGCTGGTGAAACTACTCACATGTTCTATAATAATCCAAAAATAAATACTGCTGCGCATTTCATGAAACCTTTGAACTCCACGCAAAAACACGGAGTAGATAGTCCAATTTGTATCTAGGACCATGTCACGGCCTAAAGTAATATGGAAGAATATTTAAGAATACATTTAGATAACGCCAAATAACTTGTTCTAGCCGAACATAGTCGCCGGATTCTTCTCCTCCAACCAAGGCGACATATCTCCGAACACACGTGGTGCTCGCTGCGAATTCTCCGGTAACGAGTGTGATAATCAGTTCCTCCTCTGCAACCACATGGAGAGGTGCTTCTCTCAAGGACCTGGTGAGGACATGTTCGAGAGCACCAAGATTATCGGGACTGCTGTGTTTGAAGGAGCTTGGGTGAGTGGTTAAAGATCTATGTTGGTAATTGTGGGTAATAATATAAATTTTGGCTCAGAACACGAATTCATTCACTTACATCTGACTATTAAAAACTGAACATAAATTATTGTATTGTTGCCATTGTTGGGCGTATTATAAAAAGAAGAAGTACAAGTTTTCTTGAACCGTTCAGAAACCGTTTCCATCAGAACACAGTATGTTTTTACGGTAGTTTCTTAGTTTTATATGATATCACAATTTTCTTTCTTGCATCATGCGGTAAAAATCTTCACTGATCTGAAAGAGAAAGTAACGTTCCCAGTAAAATCCACTTTATTCGGAAAATAACGGAAGTAGAATATAATCACTAACAATATTTGTATACTGTTTCCAGGAAGCCCTGAACTCTCCCGGTGAGGAGTTGACAGGAGAACTGGCAGTTGTTCACCAGTTCATGAGGATGTCTGAGCAAGAAGTCGCCAAGTACGATCCAGTGGCGCAGACCTTCGACGAGGTAAGTCTACCGCTATGCTAAAGGTTGAACAGGCCCAAAGCATCTATATTATAATTATTTACCACTGTCAAAAGACTTCTAAAGCAACAACGGAGGTTTTTGATGGGCGGTGTGCTTTGAATATAAATTTTAACTGCCTCACATCCTGTTCTTCAGGGATTAAAGAAATATGTTTTTTTTTTTTATTTGCAATGGGTTTGCTATTGATTCTAGTCTAGGTCAGAGGTGACAGAGACAGAGTCAGGATTAGGATTAGGTAAAAAGCCCTTTAATTAATCTGAGGATATATGCAGTATATTATTATTTTATAGGAAGAGACAGTGAAGGGTTGCTATCCAGCATTGGGCTACAGTTTCGCTTCAGGAACGGTAGATGGAGCCAATACACTAAACATTACACAGGTCTGTATAAAATTTACTTCCTTTTGCAGAATTTATTTCTTTTAATAAAAAACCAGGAATCCGGAGGAGTGGCCGTGCTTGGGGCCTATTTCAAGCAATTTTCGTCTTTCGGCTGAAATAATGAAGATGATGAATAAAAAAACGACAATTCAAACTTACCATCTCATCAGAAAGTCCGAGAGTTTCGATGTATGAAGCCATGATTTTAGCGTTCCCCTAGTTTAGATATTAATCGTCGGTTATAAACAAAATATGGGCAGTTAAGAGCGTTTACGCCGTACGGCTTTTCATACAAACTTTCAAGCCGTTGTTTTTCGAAATGAATGAACCGATTTTAATGAAACTTCATACGCATAAGCAGGATACAAAGGTCTAAAAAGTTAGCAGAGAACATTTTTGAAATGTCTTATTTAAAAAAAGATAACTGGAAATCACTGTTTCTCAAATGGAAACTTTAAAATCGGTCTAATTTGGCTGTAACACAATTTTTCGAAAATGTTCTCTGCTAACTTTTTAGACCTTTGTATCCTGCTTAAGCGTATAAAGTTTCATTAAAATCCCTTCATTCATTTCGAAAAACAAGTGCTTGAAAGTTTGTATGAAATGCCGTACGGCGTAAACGCTGTTAAGAGGGTTACATCTTAAAATTGTTATGTCAAAGTTTATGATGAAAAACATTCCTAGGAATATGACTGACTTTATGTTTTCCCCAGGGCACGCTGGAAGGTGTACCTCTGCTGGACTTCTTAGGTAGCCTAGTCGGTGCGGCCACTAAGGAAGACATTGCTTGTCACGCGCCCAAGCCTATCTTGCTGGCTACTGGACGGGTTAGTAATCCTAATTTTTTATCTTGTATGTACCCCGAAGGTCGAGGCAGAAGTATACATATAGTACACCCACATTTCACCAGTAACTACAGTAGCTTAAACCTCCTGATCTCTTTATTAAACCATCAGAGAGTCTCTCATTCGGGCATAAGTTACAGTGGCCTACTTGGAAAACCTTAAATAGACTTCGCACCCAAGTAGGCCGTAGCAAGAGCAACCTCCACAAGTGGGGGTTCATGGAAGGGGCTGACCTCCGGTGTGTACCTATGCGGTGTCTCCCCACAGACAATGGCTCACCTCCCATCTTCCCTTGCACCGCATGCCCTGTCACCTGCACACGTGAGGACCTAATGGCTGCGGCAGCGAACGCAAAACCCCGTTTAGAAATTTAAGAAAAAAAAATTTTTTTTTCATCGACACTAAGAAGAACAAGTTATGTTTATGTCTCAATAATAGGGGGGCAAGCCTAAAGCGATCAATCGGGCACATATCGAGACTCCGAATTAAACATAAGTATAAAGTGTGTCAGCCCATGAAAATTAACAACTTTTACTAAGAGACCAACACTGAAACCGAGAAAATAAAAACAGCCGCTCTATACATTATATTCGCATAACTGCAATGGACAAAATGTAGGGAACAGCTGTTTTTTTTTCATATTTTTAGTCCGCCCCATATTAAAAGTTGTTCATTTCCATCTTTCACATTTTTTATAGTAACACACACAAAACCTATGATAGAGAAAAATATTACTAGATAGAACTGATAGAAGAGCACAAAGGTTTTTTAATTATTTACCTCGACATTATTATTTCAGGCTAACTTCCCTCTCCCATGGCATCCTCACATTATCTCAGCTTCCCTCATTTGGCTTGGAGACCTAGTAATCGTTGGAGTGCCAGGGGAACCTACCACCATGTCCGGAAGACGGATGAGGTCCGTGGTCGGCAGCGTGATGGAGACGAACGGGTTTGAACCCCGAGTGGTGGTGTCAGGGTTGACCAATGAGTACATACAGTATATTGCTACTCCTCAGGAGTATCAGGTTAGTAGATACCTTAATTGTATTTAACATTACGCCTGACATAGACAGAGGCGTGCTCAAAATACACCCACATTTCGCTAGTTATGTTTAATTCTCAACAAAGATCACTAAATTACCTTAATTTTTTAACAAAAAAAAACTGACTACCATAAAAAACACTACAAAGTGAAAAATAACTTTAATTTCGGAAGTCGGTGTGTCGCTGGTTCCGCATTTTCCGCATGTCAAAAAACGAAAATGCGGAAGAACCAATCTTTGTTCATTGACTGCAAACAGTCCACCAAAGTGCCGAATCAAAATTACTTATTTGTACTTAGTTATTAAGGTTAAATAAAAAAGGTTTATTATTTTTTGATTTTCAGTTTTTTCGGCGGCTTTTTTTTTTGTAGAGAAGTTTTTATCACAATTTAGAACACGTCAACGCGGTAGGATGAAACCTGAAACTATTTGACTAGGCGCAGAAACGGATACGTTCGCAAGCGATGGTACGGAGCACTCTATTAAAAAGTACTCTGTGGTACGGAGCCGATCGCTTGCGTCGATATCCTGCCGAACGCGATCCTTTCCGATCCGCTAAGATGCGGGCCAATTGGTGGAATGCCACTACAAATGAGGACTAACTAGGCATGACGCATCTTGAACTGTCAGCCTCGCTTCCTTCCTTGCAAATTGGCTAAGATGACAAGAATAAAATTCTTTAACTAAATTCGAGAAAAAGAATTACTTACTATTGACTACATCTTTATTCTTTACTTTTCTTTGCTACTGATAGTGAGTTTTTTGTTAACTCATAAATTATTTTGCCAGGTACAAAGGTACGAGGCCGCATCTACCATTTATGGACCAAACACACTGGACATATTCCTGAACAAGTTCAGTCAGTTCGCTACCGCCGCTATTCAGGTATGTACCAACGAAAAAGTGCATAACAAGGAATGAGCATCAACCAAATGATCATCGTCACGTCTTGGCGATTTCTGGCATTCCTCACATGGTTTTCGGTAATCAAAGACAGGAGATATTTTTTATGGTCTCAAAGTGCAAATTTTTTTACGAGTGACTTGGACTTGAGCTTTCCAGACTGCTCTCAAAACGGTGAAGGAAAGCATCGCGAGGAAACTGGCATGTCCTAGAACGAAAACTTCGAAGACATGTGACTATGTGACATCTACCAACCCGCACTGGACATGTGTAATGTATTACGGCCCAATTCCTCTCACCGAGATGAGACCTGTGTCCCGTTATAGGCTGATTATGCATGTCAAGTTCCATTTCCTGGAAAGTATTTTAAGTAAAATATGCCAAATACTTTCAAGTCCCAAGATCTATTATAATTATCATCTATTCCTCCAGGGTACCGACGTGCCAGCCGGACCGCAGCCGCCAGACAACCGTGACCGGATCCTATCCCTCATCACGCCCGTGGTCTTCGACACGTCTCCCATCGGCATGAGCTTTGGACAATGTCTGCAGCAGCCGGATAAGAGAGTGCGGAGGGGAGAAGTCGTATCTGCCACCTTTGTAAGTAGTTTATTATTTCTGTATACATACTCGTACATAAATTCACGACAGCTTCTTCCCATGGGGATAGGCCGAAACTACAGAACTCCAACTGCAAATTAATTATTTCTTCACTGCAGTATTTCGAGTGCTACAAACTTGTTCGACTCTGTATGATTCTGCACGGACGGACGGCATAATTGATATACATAAATTGTATGTTCGGAAAAAACCGGTCGGCTTACCTCGCATTTTACCGAACGAAAAGACCCGAACATGATTCGGTGAGGGTAGATGCCGAACGAAGTTTATAGATCGGCACCAGCCGAATGAAAGCCGAATATTATGTATAGTAAGTATGTATAGTCAGCTTTGTTGTTTAACAAATACGACCGATTCGAATGTCGACGTGTCGTTTTGCCATATTGTCTTGGTGAACGAACGATGCACTTTCATTTGACTTTCTCGTCTTGATGTTAGGTACTGCCCAAGAACCAAACCACGTGATGCTGCATGAAGATTTGATTATCTAAATCCTTTTACTTTTTTTTGATCGACCATCCAAATATTCAGATGATATTAACAGGCATGCTGATTCTGGCTAAAAAGTTTTTACAACGAACCCTTACAAATTAAGGCTTTTTCAGTCTGAACCTTTAGTTGAAGACCTTCATTTGGATCAGGAATGAATATGTGTTACAGAGTAAAATCATACAATTAATGTACCTAATGTGGCTTTTAGTTGGCTGCCAATCCTCGTAATGATCTGAAGCAGGAAGGAACTCACGCGGTGGTGGAGCGGTTCGAGCTGACGGAATGGGTGGTGGTCGCCAACGATGCTGAATGGGAAACCAAGTAAGTTTTTTTTTTTTTGTTATTGTAAAGATCTTATAGAATATGTTAGGTAGTCTACAATCGAGTGGGTGAAGCACTGTTCCCCTAGCTAGATTACAAAGTAACCTGTGTTAAGGAGAATCAGTCTCGGTCCCCTATGTGTAATGGTACAGTGATAAATTATACTTAACATATATTCATGTACTTGCGCTGATGCTACAATTTTAACGGCATTACATAATAGTACTATGAGTAAATACTAGTTTTGTAATTTAGAAAAATCTTATTCTACTTACTTAATAATTTAATGTAGGTGTGTCTGTGATTGTGGGTATATGTGTACAAGTATGTGTGCGTGTGTGAGGGTGTGTGTGTGCGAGGGTGTGTGTGTGTGTGTGGGTGTGTGTGTTAGTGCAAGGGTGTGTGTGTGTGTGTGTGTGGTATGTGTGTGTATGTGGAAGGGTACGTGATAGTGTGTGTACGCTATGCAATGCAATGCTCATCATGTACACGAGTATTTTTTCGGTTGCATCGTATGACAGATTTTGAAGGTATAGTCGGACAGTTTTTTTACAATTATGACATGATAAACCGTAAATCTGCATCTTCTTGCTTATTTTATTATAAAGATACGGACCTAAATAATAAAAGAATCTTTTTGCAAATGAGGAGTGCACTTGCGGCAGTATGCAAACATTATCTTTTCGTCTTTTAGTGATTTCTCTATACGGGATATTTTGGTGCTGCAAAGTGACTGTTTGTAAAATAAAGTGTTGTCGAATGTTGAGAACTTGACAGTCCTTGTATAATTGATCGGTCGGGAACAATATTGGACGAGATGTAGCTAGTATACCTCTTTACTATGCTCTGTCAGGGCTTAGAGCCATAAAAATATAAGAAGAAAGAAAACACGTTTATTTGTGGTAAACATGACGCAGACAAAGATAAAAAACACAAAAAAAAAAAACGTTGGGGGAAAATATGCGTCGCATCCACGCAAAACGGCCATCGCTCAGCATAATGCAAACCCTTTGCGAAACAGAGCCCCAGAGCTGGCCATCATCAGTCGTAGGCATGGTCTTTCTAAGTTACGTGATTTAATCTGGGTTGGGTTACTGGTATTATTTTTTCGCTCACCAGCCCCGTACAATTCGAGACTTCGGAGCTGATTTTTATCAGGTACTGGTTTGACATGGAAATGTCTACGTTGGTATTGATTTACAACGTTTTGTCGCACTACAAACTGATTATCTTGGGATCATTATTTACTCACAGTGGTGAATAAAATATAAAAAATATTGGAGGCCAGTGAGCAAGCTCTAGCAACAAACTGTGCTGAATGGCTTTACTTTTCACCAGGACATGAACTATTTATTTATTTTAGACTTCAAGCACACAAGTCCAGAGGCTGAACTATTAAAATGTAGCCAAGATCAAATTTAGGAAAAGCCTACTAACAACCAACATTATCTTCAAATCTAATGTTATTCCTCTTGTCAGGTTCATGTGGGAGCGCGTATCAACGATCAGAGGCAGGAGTCGAGTAACGTTCGAGTGGACAGTCCCAGAGGACGCCATCTTTGCTCCGTACCGCATCGTGTACTACGGTGCGTCCAGGGCACTGGGAGGAACCATCAGGCAATTCCAAGGAATCAGCGACAGCTTTCAAGTTTACGAGTGACATGAAGAGTTATGTCTTATGACTAAAGACTGATATGACTAAAGTTGGTGTTGTCATGTTGTGGCCTCGTTAAAGTGAGGAATGATTATTATTTTGTTCTAAATACTACATATTTTATCCCCGGTACTCAGAGGCGTTACTTCAAAATAATTGACAAGTATAAATGGAATGCTGTCTAGTCGGATAATAAGTTAAAGCCAAGGATACACTAGGGGACAAATGTCCTACGACACGGTCGCCAGCGACGTCGGATGAAGTGGTGCGACGTTGCCGGACTTCGCTCGACATGGCTTGGCTTTGTTTTAGCTTTGTCGAGCACGTGACACGTGTTGCACGACATTTGTCCCCGTAGTGTATCCTTGGCTTCATGATTTAGGTATTAATTTCAAGTGACGTCTTGTTGTAGAAACGAGAAAGTAAAAACTGCACAATTAACGTAATTAAGTATGCCTTGAATTAATTTGTATGTAACTATCTTACTTGTTTTATTCTACGGACCCGTAAGTCGCATTTATTACATATCAGTTACTAGCTACTATAAGTACCTACCTAGCTAAATAGTTAACACGGGTTGGTGTCTGCAACTCCGTCAATGCGTGTATTTTGCGTAATGCATTTATTTTGTTTAATTTTATACCTACTTATTTTTTTATGTACAGTGTTGATATTATTATACGTAACTTATTTTAATAACAAACTGTTTATTATTCTTATTTTAAACGTATTTATTATTATTCAATTACTAACTACTTACCTATAACTTGGAGAAGTTAGAAAAGATATTCTAACGCGGCTGAATATACGTGTTCCATCATGACCATGAAACTTAAACTACCTATATACTATACACACGGTAAAATTAAATTAGCTAGCGAAACTCCGTAGACGTGGTAGGTATATCGATACTTAGCAAAACATGATTACCTATGAATACAAAAAAATATATTAATTTGATGATTTTTGTGGGGTCATTGATCGCTGTTAGTGTATTACTTACTGAAACATCAGTTTAAAAAAACCGGTCAAGTGCGAGTTGAACTCGCGTGGAGAGGGTTCCGTACGATGAATATTTTATCTACCATGTTTCTTTAAAGAACGTGACACCGACATTCCAATTGAAAATGTAAGTTTGTACGCACAATATTGAGAGATTTACCATGTTGTTTCAAGATCATAGACTTCTTATTAATTTTCCTGTAAACTATAGGTATAGAACTATTTTCGGTATTTTTTTCAAAATTTTAGGCTCAGTAGTTTCGGAGATAAGGGGGGGGGGGCATGGTAAATTTCCGTCTATTGTCTTAAATAACTTTAATACAATTTA
Source organism: Gortyna flavago (assembly GCA_963669345.1). Classification (NCBI taxonomy): domain Eukaryota; kingdom Metazoa; phylum Arthropoda; class Insecta; order Lepidoptera; family Noctuidae; genus Gortyna; species Gortyna flavago. The sequence continues at coordinate 18,887,194 of OY770129.1, forward strand.
CTTTAAAATTATGAAAAAAATATATTTGAGATCCTCACGGTAAGCCCTTTCATTGTCACATGGTACAGATTGCGAAACTTTTTTTAAATTGTCTATTTACCCCTCTAAAATGACTCCCATTTTCAAAACTCATTTATTTACGTTACACGTCTGTGTTTGGGTCACAGAGATTCATATGTGTACCAAATTTCAACTTAATCGGTCCATAAGATTCGGAGCAAATTGGCTGTGACAGACGGACAGACAGACAGACAGACACACGAGTGATCCTATAAGGGATCCGTTTTTTCCTTTTGAGGTACAGAACCCTAAAAACAGTTTTTTTTGTGTAAACTTCATAAACTTGATAGGTAATCGATATCTAAAAATAATAAAACAAGTAACAACACTACTAGCGCTCGTGGGCCCGTAAGAAACATAACATCAAATTATTTTTATTTTTGTCGTGTTTATATAATTATCGATACCCACGACATCTGCCGAGTTTCGCTTTCTAATTTAATTTGACCTTGTATATCTACGTCTGTTCAAATCCATGGTATTTCGTGATTTCATGCTAATTGTAAGTTGACGCTTCTTTTAAATTGCTAGGGCATCGGCACGTAGGAGGTTTACGTTTTCAGTAATCTTTTGTTAAGTCAAGGAAGTAATGTCCACATATTAACTTTTAAACAGTTAGAACGCGAACGTTAGAACCACCGTAGGAACAACTATTTTCTATTCCCTACATTTCTGAAAAACGACGTTGAGAGACAATGCCGTTAGGTGTCCAGAGATCTAAGGGTGTCTTCAGTAAAGGAAAACGTCGTATTCGCGAAGTCCTCAGACTGAAATCCCTGATACGCAGTTACCCAGTTCTTCACTTTTGCCCTGTTTCGAATACAGGTAGGTAGAGGCTAATAGCTAATAATGAAGGAGTTGGAAAACTGGTTTGGAGGAACAGGGTGGAAAGTTTCTCACCCTCCGTTGAAAAGGGAGGACCCTCGGACGGCTGTGGTGAGCTCATTGCTGCCTGTCAGCCCGATAACTTTGCTAGCGCGATGTAGGATTTTTGTGACGTCAGATGTAGTTCTTATATGGCGGTATAGATGTCACCACAATACTTTTGAAAACTAAGTTTAAACATAGAAAAAAAACAAGTGAAGTATGTACAATTGTACATTTCACATCATAATAATATGTTTATAAAATATCACAGAAAAACAGATACCTAGGAATACGATACTATAAGAGCAAACAACATAAGTAATTATGCTTTGTTCCCTACTCCGTCACAAAGTGACAAAAATGAATCATTTTCTACTTTATGTCTTGAACAGTAAGGTCTGATTCCATCTGAAGCAGCAGTTAGTATTTGTGGTTAGCAGCTAAAGATAACAAACACCTTTTTCTTTGCTTTACAATGACCAATTTCCTTTTAGAGCAAGCCTGTTGTCCTTTTCAAGTTTAATGCTATAGATTTCCTAGCTATATAGCATTGATATTGCAGCCATATACTTACTTATGCATTATGCATAGGTACTATGTAGTTTAGTTTTGTATTTTCTTTAAAAGGGTAGGTAACCACGATTAGTAGCGCTAGTACACACGGCTACACATCAAGCTATACATTTTCAGTTTGAGTTGAACTCGCATCGTATAGGTTTTTCGTACAATCAGAAGTCAGCTTATACTGGTTATGTATAGCTTGATGTGTAGCCGTGTGTACGTAGCGGTCACTACTCTTTTTTCACCTACCTATATAGGTCGTGGTCAGACAGGTGCTTTACTTTGTGCACATAATTTTATCACCACTGCTCTTAAACCGGTGAAGGAATACATCTACACTAGAACCAACAATTAGAAGTTCTTTAGGCGCACTGGGCCTGCGTGGTATATTACAGCCCACTCCCTCTTGAAGAGAGCGAGGCCTGTGTCCCAGCGGTGGGGACATTATAGGCAGAATAAGCTATCTGTAGGTCAGTAGGTTGACTAAGGGCTCCAGTAAACAGGCGCGACGCGGCGATGCGACGCGATTCTGGCAGAAAATAAAAACACGAAGTTTCCATAGAAATTGATCTAGGTAGTAGAGTTGCGTCTTGTCTGTTTGCAATAGACTTTATGCGGATCAATCCTGCTGCCTGCAGTAGTCTCGCTTAATTAAGTTGTGTCGATTTAGAATTGAGATAATTTAATGGGTAAACAAACTTTATAATTTCTTATCCTCCAGAATGCTTATTATGTTATTACATTGTTAGTGATAACTTTTATGACTTGCGACGAGATAAACTTTGTATTTTTATTTGCGTATGGTGTGTTGTTATTACAAAATCTTAATAATTAGGTGCCTCCTTTGATAGTATTCTCTTCTCTTCTCTCGTCTGCCTTCCTAGTTTTCTCTGAAAATATTAAATAAAAACTGGTCGTCCAATGTTAAAATTATAAATTCCGTGGTTCACTAAATTTATCGATAAGTCCAAGAAAAAATGTTGTATTGTGTAGAATGGGGCGATTTTAATCCACAGGCCTCCCTGTTTCTGTTCCTTCAAAGGCCGCTAAGAATCTAAATGGTATTTTATAGCTTAGCTACTGAATACTCAACATGACTAACATAGTAGGTAACTGAGAGACGAACCAATTCAACCAATAGGATAATCGCAAAACACAAGTGAAGTTAGTTGCTTCTGGCCATTCTGACACACTGGCCGGCAGACCAAAGAAATTACATACATTGCTCGATTTGTTCGTTGTTCTACCTATTTACAAGTTACACCGAAAACCAGTCATTGATGTAGCTATTTCGTTGTTAAGACCATGGTGGGTTTTATCCAGTTATAGCTTAGATATTTTACTTTTTTGTCAAGATATGATGTCAGGGGTCGTAAACTTTATGTTGATAATGATATTATCTCTTATGTAATTGTTTGACTCGGCTCAGTTTGTTATCGTGAACGCAGCTGGACGCAGTTTTTACGGTAAGTCGTGTTGTGTCTGTTAATTAGTTAAGTACGAGTTGTTGAGGGCATTAATATTGATGATGTGGTAAATTATATAGGCATGCTTAGTTAGATATTCTGGGCAGGCATGTATGCAGCTCGGAGCTTATCGGCGTAATATGTATATTTAATTGTATTAAACTCTAATAAAAACAATATGAGTGACGTACTTATATTGTTTTTAGTGGTATCAATCAAAGAACTGATGTTTAAGACAAGTTACGAGTAGCTCAATCTTTAAACGAGTTAAAGTTCTCCAGACCGAATTTTGGCCATGACAACCAATCTCAGCGGAGACCAGCCTTCGGCGAGGGAGATGTTATAGTGCACAAGTGCGTGCGTGCAGACACTGGTGCACTGTGAGCATTGTCTCTTCCCTCACTCTCATAGTCAGATGGGACGCGACCGGAGAGAGATAAGGCGCAGGGACATTCCGAGGCACAGGGGTAACACATCGCCAACTGAAAAACTCCGGGCTGTTACTAAGAAATTAATAATTGAAAAACCCAATAACACTTTGCTCGACCCGGGAATCGAAGTTAAGGAACACATCAAACTAATAATTTCTTTGCTTGTTTTCCTTGGTAATAAACCGATTTCTTCTTTTCTTTCTTTCTTTATGATAATGTTATGTTACAGATGACTTCAAACAAGCCAATCACGAAGAAGATCATAAACTCGCCGGAGACATGCGTGGACGACAACCTGCGAGGCGTGGTGGCCACCTACCCGTCGTTGCAGCTGCATCCTAAGCACAGGGTCGTTACTGTTAGACAAAAGGTACGCTTAACATAGCGTGACGCCTATATTCCCCGTAGGGATAACCAGTGTTGATAAGTATAATTGCCTACATTCCCAAGTTCCATGTAGGTAGATAATTGGCATCACAAACACAAATCCAAATCCACACTCAAGCTGCTAGATATAAATGTAAAAACCAAAAACACTTTGCAAGACCAGCAGCCTAATTGCGTAGGTAATACATTTTCAATCACAACTTGAATCATTTTGAAGGATACCTATTGCTAATTCATTGCTGTCAAATGTTGTTGAACTGTCAAAATGAAAATTGCATTACTTATTGATAAGTAGTGTGTCTACGCAAGGGTTTAGGTGAAGTGAGCTGTCAGTAGTGTCTATCCATAGGAAGAGGTGTAATGACAGCTCACTCGAAACTCACTTCACCTAAGTTGTCACGGTGAGATTTTTACAGAATAGACTGGCAGGACTCCTTTTTACTGTCGGATGGTGTTCACGATCGCCGTTGTTCTTAAATTACCATTTGCCATTAGAGTTGTATTTGTTGAATAACGCGAATATTAGGCAATTAGATAATTTGGGATCCAATTTTCAATGATGATTCTTCATGTTTTTCTGACAACCAGTCTTACCAAGGGGTATAGTATTACCCAGTAACTGGGTTGTGGAGGTCAGATAGGCAGTCGATCCATGTAAAATACTCGTAAGTCAGCTGCACCCGGATCGACTGGGAGCCGACCCCAACATACTTGTAGTTGGGCAAAGCTAGGCAGATGATGATGATGATGGTTCCTCATGTTTTTCAGAGCGACACTGGCAGAGTAGCTATTCTTGGAGGTGGTGGTTCAGGACATGAGCCTTTTGCTTCAGGTAAGAATCAGGTTTATTTCTATGTGCGTGCGCTCGGAAACTACGTATCTATTTGCCAAAACAAATTACTCCTTTTTTAACAAAATAAATGGATAAAATTTAAAACTACTTTGAGTAAACTTTGATATTATAATTCTCTGTTTTAAATAAAGTCCATTGAACGCCGTGATGTCAAAAAAAAGTAAAAAAATAGATATAACTTTGCAATTTTTTTGTATCGAGAAAATTCATTGAATCGTGTATTCCTTTTATACGATACTAGACCAAAGAGTCAAAAAACATATACCAAAATGTTAAATCTCTATTCCATACGAAATAGGAAAACCAAATTTTTTTTCAACAAATCCCCTTAATGTTTACTATATTCCGTATTTGGCAGGTTTTGTGGGAGCTGGTCTCCTGGACGGTGCAGTAGCTGGTGGTGTGTTTGCCTCTCCTCCGACCGGACATGTCTTGTACGCGATAGCACAGTTGTACAAATACAATTCAGGTGACAAAACAACATCCTTCTCTTTCTAACTTAGAGTCCTACTTCAGCTTCTGTTTACTTGAATTTAACGGCTTAATTGGCCATTCTCCAGCAGTGGACGTTTTTCGGTTAAAATGATGATGTTAAGTAAATTAACAATTTTCAGGCGGAGTTCTGGTCATCATCGGTAATTACACAGGAGACAGATTGAACTTCGGCAAAGCTATTGAAAAAGCTAAGATTTCGGGGATCAAGGTTGGTATAATTACGTATCTATTTGGATTTCCAATTCCTATAGGTACCACTTTACGTTATTATTTTATTAATTTATCGTTGATTTCTCAATAACAACATTGATCTGTAATGATAATTTTTTGTCTCAACATGCGACAAAGATGAAACCTGCCCAGGGTGTCACTTTTCATACATAATCAGCCTATAATGTTCCCACTGCTGGGGCACAGGCCTTGTCTCTGTGAAAGGGAGCGGGCCACCTACCCGCACTGGGCCCTCCAGTGCGGGTTGTTGGATGTCATATGTGTTCGAATTTCTGTTTCTAGGACATGCCGATTTCCTCTCATCCCATGCAGGCACTTACTTTGTGTAAATTATTACATCGCCACTGCTCTCCAAACGGCGAAGGAAAACATAGTGAGGAAACCGAATTGTCCTAGAACCAAAATATTTAAGACTTGTGACATCTGCCAACCTGCACCGGATCCGCAGGCCTGTGTCGAATAGTGACAGAATAGTGCGAATTTTGGTAAAAAGACTGATGTTTATCATAATGTTTTTTCAAACAGGTTGAAGGTCTAATCGTTGGTGAGGATGTCGCTTCTAGTCAGAATAAGACGGGTGGACGCAGTATGGTTGGAGAGGTTCTCTTTTATAAGGTACAAGGACAATCAACATTTCATTCTTCTTCTTCTGTCGCGACAGCAAGAGTTGTTGCATGTTAAACCTAAGTCTAGTTATGATATACCTACATCTCATCTCATTTAATAGAGGCTAAGCTATCGCAATAAACGGGACACGAATCTGTTTGGATTTGTCCTGAGAATATCTTGAAAGTAACACATAACAACACGCCTGTATCCTCCGAAGGGTTAAGGAGAAGTGTACCTTAGTACACCCACATTTCGCCAGTTAACACAATAACAAAACATTGCAAAGCAAGGATCGAACCCAAGACCCCAGGCTTAGCAGTCACGCTTGTGACCAACAAAGCACGCTTTGTCTGATGTAGGTACAATCGCGGACACTCCCGCCTGACCACCCTAAGTTCATTTTTGCTTGCACGCAAAAAATAGAAACGCTCTCTAGTACAAGGACCGGCCAAGGTCAAATAGTTCGTCCGTAAAATTCACAAAAGGAGTACACTTGATGCGTCACTAAGCTGCGCAGTGCAGGTTGCAACTAATTCCGTTATCGCTTTCCTAATAGGCGAAAACTTTAAGGAGGCGTGGCTTGGCCCAGCCGCAGGATTTAGGCGAAAAAACTTTTAAGTGATCAGGCGGAAAAGGAAGCGATGGTACCTAATCTTTATTTATTTCTAGTTAGCTGGAGCATTGGCAGTGAGGGGTTACGACCTGGCGTCTATCCGCAAGGAGGCTGTTGTGTTCAACAAGTATATGGCGACTTTGGGTGTCTGCCTGAGTGCCTGCTCGTTACCTGGTAGGTCTTAATATGAGTCACTACTTATCCTGATAAGGCTATATTACATTCAGTCAAGAAAACCCAATAGTTTCCTGGCTACACTTGAGAATTCTTGAAACACCATACTCATTATCCCAATCCGATCCGATCCTAAGTGAGTTTGTTTGTAACGCTTTCACGCCAAAATGGCTGCATGGATTTAGATGAAGGAGTTAGGCTACTTTTCATCCTGGATCACAGACGAAGTCGCGAGCAACTGCTAGTATTTAATAAATTTATTTCTTTTACTTTTTTATTTATAAAGTTCGGTCATGTTGAAGCACCAACAGTTTCTATACCCAGTTTCTCATCATCATCTGCCTAGCCTTTTCCCAACTATGTTGGGGTCCCCACACCCAGTTACCCAGTATACCCAGGGATATACAGGGTTTATTGAATTAACACATTTTATCTATCATTCCGTTCAGTTCAAGTTTTCAAGATCTCTTTTACACTTTCACTTATCAGGTCAGCCACCACTATTCGAGATAGCTCACGATGAGATGGAGCTCGGCGCAGGAGTTCACGGAGAAGCCGGAATCGAGAAGATGAAAATGGGCACAGCAAAGGAAGTCGTGGCCATGATTCTTGAGAAGGTTGGTTTCGATGTTAATGTTTAAACATCAAAAAAAAACACACTAGCTAAAACCTACACAGGCTTATAAAATATAAAGAATAGCAGGTGTAAGGTCCTACAGTGTCCTAGCATAGGCAAAAATCATAGATAGGTACTGAATAGAATTCCTCTCTTCTGTCGCTTGTGCCAATCCGAATTTAAAGTTCAAAAAGCTACCAACATGTCTAAATCAATAACTCCATAATCATAAATATTTATATTGCTTTTTTCCAGATAATTTCACACCTGAAGCTGGTCGCTGGCAACAGGGTAGTCGTGACTGTTGATAACTTGGGTGGCACCTCCATCTTCGAGATGAACATCATCAGTGCCGAGATCAAAGATCAATTAGGTAAGTCCAATGCCTTATGAACTGCAAGAAATAAGTACTCAGAACATTTTGAAACCTAAATTTTTAGCCCCAAAACTGTTACCCTTCCCGACAAATCAGAAAGTTCCCTCATTCCCTGAGTTCCGTCGGAGTACAAATCGTCGAGTGCGATAATCCATTATTGTTAGGCTCGACCTACACTTTTTGTGATAGATATAACTGGGCACCTGTAGGTATTCTTACAAACATTTCAAGTAACCATCTCGCTATCCCACAGAAAGTAAGAAAATCACAGTGGAACGCATATTCTCTGGGCACTTCAAGACGTCTCTAGAGATGCAAGGCTTCCAGATCTGTCTGCTGAACCTGCCCAAGGATAAGGGAGACCTGTGGCTGGAGCTGATGGATGCTCCCACGGGCGGCAGTGCGTGGACAGGCGGGCAGCTGTCCGTGAGAAGTGAGGAACAGCATGTGGATGATGATACGTTGCTGCAGGCTGATGGGAGGAAGGTGTGTGGTGAATGGAACGTTGTACCTTTCCAGTAATATTTCTCGCCACTGGCCGGCGCAGCATGTCTTCTTCCTCGGATGGAGATTCTTATATGTGATCTCCATAAGCCGTCATTATAGCAGTCATTCCTTATATTCCAACTATCTTTTTCTTGGTCTTCTCTTATCCTAATAGCTATCAAAATTCATAGGTACTAAAAACTTTCATTTGTGTTTGTTTCATGTTCATCAACCATCATTGAAATGCATGTCCATATCACGACACACTCAACTTCTCAGTCACCGGTGGGTACTCATGTTTTATTCATAGTATTTAAACAGGCAAAAATATAAAATATTTTAATCTTACAGGCTGCTTCCGGACCAGTCCTTACATCAAAAGAGCAGGACCTACTTCGAGGTAGCCTGTTAGCTGCAGCTGATGACCTGACCAAGAGTGAAGCTCTGCTAAACAGACTGGACTCTGGATGTGGAGATGGTGATTGTGGCATCACTCTGAAGAACTTAGGATTTGGTAACTTTATTGCTCCGTTTTTAGGTTACTTCTTGAGCTATAAATATTTTGCAAGTCCATTCAGAATGATATGAGAAAGAAGCAGAGCAGAAGAAAAGTATAGATTCTCTAAACAGGCTTTCAGATGGTCCTTCCGTCGCCATCGTCAATTTCGTGTTTTTCGTTGATCCGCTTAACGGGAACTTTACGTAATAGGTATACAAGTTTAGTAGTTTCAAAATAGTTCATTAATTAGCTATAGGTTAACCTTTTTATTTCAGCAATTCAATCATATTTGAAGACAGCTTCAGTGGAGTATCCATCCAACGTGTTATGGGATCTGTCTGAGATTGCGGAGACTGACATGGGAGGCACATCCGGAGGGATCTACAGCTTGGGACTCTCAGCAGCATCTCAGGCTATGTCTAGGTGAATGGCTATTAGCATCAGAGCATTGATCACGAAGAACGCTATGATGGTCTGAACATAATTAATTCCTCACAGCGAAGAAGATACAACAGTGTATAGACAAAGCAGCGGCTTTGTTTCATATTTTTGTATTTGTCCAGATCCGAAAAAGGAGCAACTCAGTGGAATGCGGTCTTCTTACTAATATTTTCAAATTACGTCACGATTGCCGGTTGTCTAATTGATTTATAATGTTTTTTTTTTGTATTTGTAGTGCTCAATCAAACGACGTTGCGTCATGGCTGAAAGCATGGGAAAGTGGTATTCAGGCGATTTCCAAATATGGAGGAGCGGAACCTGGCGATAGAACTATGGTAAATACTGAAATAAAATACACAGCAAGCCTGTATTTCCCGAAGAGATAGTCAGAAGCCTTTTTGAACACTACAAAGTCTGCCGTACCCTGTACACTTGGATAGTCCCGCTGCAACTTTGCTGACGGGCGACGTGAAAATAACTCTTTTCCCAGCATATTGCACATCTTTGTACACCTGCAGCCTGTGGGCTAATTACACGCAGAAACGATACAGTACCCTTCGTGTCCAATTTAATAACGCTTTCAGGGCGGTCTTGGGTCTGCCCCGCTACTGCAGCGCTTCAGGTATGTTCACATTGGCACGCACAGATTGTTTCCATGCGACCATGCGGAAGCGCTGCGCATCACTCGTGCGTAGGGTGCGGGCCAGCTCCAATACCGTTCTGAAAATGATAGCTAGTAGGGTGGACTGTCCTTATGTGCGACACTGCTGTGACAGACAGGTCTCATATAGTGTCGCATATAAGAGACGATTGTAATGAATTTTTTTTTATTGGTTGTATTTGTAATGTGCTATAGTGAATTTTAATTAATTGTATTTTGTCCTTATTGTATGTGATTTTTGTTATTATTTATGTGATTTTTATTGAAAAATGTGTGATTTTGCTGATATGGGTTACCTTACCTGAAATAAATGAATTTAATTAAATTAATTAATTAATATTTTTTCCATGAATTATTATGAGTTAGCAAATGACGAGACAATAAAATCTCCGTCACCTTTTTTTCTAATAGGGTCTAATAGTCTATAACGATTTGCATAGTATTTCAAATGATATTTCTCCACAGTTAGACACATTACACAGCGCAGCTGAGGCGTTCAAACAGAACCTGAGAGCTGACCTGAAAGTGTTACTCAAAAAGACTGTCGAAGCATCTGAAACTGGAGCCAAGGCCACCGCGAAAATGGTTGCGAGGTGAGGTTCTTAGTCCAAAATAACTTGTATCAATATAAAATACTAACCAGTCCAGCTTTTGCTCAAGAGTTCGTTTGCGTCGAGTTCTCACAGAAAATAAATGATGAAGAAATGCGTTTTCGACGGGCGGCGCAGGACTTGCACGAAAGCTTTCCAGTCGGTTTGAATGCATTTTTACTTCTCTCCGTGATTTGCCCTACATAACATTTATTTAAAGCGATCCTTGTCAGCAACACTAGCGTTTGGTGTCAACAACATAGGATTGTTTTTTTATAGTTTACTAGCTGCGCCCCGCGGTTTTACCCGCGTAAGTTTCGATGAAAAATAGATAGTAGCCGATTCTCAGACCTACTGAATATGCATATAAAATTTCATAAAAGTCGGTCAAGCCGGTTCGGAGGAGTATGGTAACTAACATTGTGACACGAGAATTTTTTTAAATTAGATTATATCTGGCATTTTAATGACTACTTAGACCATGTTTCTCTTGTTTCGAATTCCCATCTCGAAAGCTGCTGTCTTTAAAATTGTTTTTTTTTTCTAGTTTATTAATCACTATGATCTTCATCCTCAGGGCTGGCAGAGCATCCTATGTCGCCAGCGGGTACATACAGGACGAGGACGCGGGCGCACGCGCAGCCGCGATATGGTTGCAAGCTATACTCAACTTCATTGTAAATAATAAATAAGTATCTATAATTTATATATTTATTATGTTGCTGTTTATTTATGTACTTGTAAAGTAATGATGAAAATAGTTGTACAAAAAAAACTCAGGTATAACAATAAAGTGCTTTTAATGATCACAGGTGGCAACATCTGGTCTAATTGAACTAATAATTATCATATTTTTAATTATGTTATAAATTCTTGTTAAAACACCCCACTATACGCCTCCTTCCACTCTCAAACAAATTAAGCTACGTTTTAATATTATATTTATTTATTTTCTATTTATTTTTTAACCAATAATGGTCACATTATGACGTTACCGTACTCGGGGTTGCCATTTTGGTCAAAACGTATTGTCAATATTATTTTATGTCATGTATAATTATAGTCGTAATAACATCAATTTCCTATGCAAAGATTAAAAAACCTGGTGAGAAATATCTGAAGGTCAATTCCCGATGAGACAAAGCGCCGCGTTTTTTTTTCAGTTTGCCAGTTTCAGGTTTTACGTTGAACAAAATATCACTCGCGACCGTAACAAGTATGTATTTACAGAATTATAATCAATAAAATCATCAATACAACCCTCTAAGTTCATACAACCCTATTGAATGACTATTTCATAAAATATCAATCAATAGAGTCAATATCAAAAATCCTATAGAATTTTTGAGAGATTAGAATGAAACCGTTCTTAAAAATACGGTAATTCTCTAGTCAAATTTTTTATTTATTCTACAGATATTTCGTCCAGGACAGGATACGTGTCCTAGCATTATGCAAAAGTTCATTATTATAGCGTATATAAAAAATAATAAAATATACGATTCGCTAGTATAGTGTGCTAGTACAGTTATAGTGTCTTCGCTTCGCTTCGTAAACGAAGCATATTATTTTTATAATGCCTCGTATTCACAGTCAATGAAAGTTTCGCAACATTGTTGCAGCAATATAAAAACACTAGCAACAAAAAATATGTTGCTGAAACATTGTTGCATTCACCGTGTTGTTTAATTTTGAACTAAGCTTAGTGTAGAGCAATAAATAGAATCGGATATCAAAAAAATTGTAAATTCATTGATTTCGGACTTGTGTTAACTCGTCACAGTCAAGTTTTTTTTTCTAGCGTCATTGACTACATTTTAACATTAGTTTTGTAGGTTCAGTAATAAAAATATATGCGTATTATGTCATCATCTAATCGTCCATTAAACAATTATCGCAACATCAAGATGGCAGTATGATATAATTCATAAGTTTCCGTTCAATTGCGTTTAGGTATTTATTTATTTTTATTTTTGGGAAGACTGAAATCTGAAACCTAAGAGTCCCTTCGTATTTGCCGTAGGCGTTCATCGAAGGAATATGAATAGACGATGCGCAAACGTGCTGCGATATCGATATAATCACGTCTAAGAAACGCGCTGGGCATACCTACTTCAAGTGCGAAGGCACTATCGGATTAGATAATATTCTGTAGCCGTTCTTCTATTCTACGAGTCTGTAGTTTTACATCTGAAAGACGCATGACTTACTAAAGGAATTAAAAAGTTCCAGTGCAAGACAAAGACACAGCTAAACAGGACGAATGTCACCATCTCTTTTTCACAACGGAGAATGGGTTTTTCGGATTGTATACTTTATAATACGTCCTCAGATCCACAATACCACAGACTTGTAGAACGGCCGTAAGCCTACGAGACGTGTGCAACATCAGCTGCGTGTGCGCAGGAGGCGTATATTCGGGCGCGCGCTAACGCTACGTGTGAGTTGCTAGAAGTCCCACTCCGTCGTCTTCTCTATCTCCATCTCTGAGAGTTTCTCTTGCAGCAGGAGGGCTGACATGTCATCTGGAAATTAATTTAGAGTATCAAACATACTGCGTTATTTTTTGTCTTCTATATCTATACATAGTCAGCCTATAATGTGGGTTGGTAGATGTCAAATGTCTTCGAATTTTTGGTTCTAGGACATGCCGGTTTCCTCAAGATGTTTTCCTACACCGTTTTGAGAGCAGTGGTAATGAAATAATTTACACAAAGTAAAGCGACTGTCTGGGATCGAAGCTATGACCTACAATGTAATGAGTCGCGGCCGTTACCACTGCACGCGTGGCATGACCACCATAGAAACAGGTTTTGTCGGCGGATTAATAGATAAAATGACAAGATAATTAGACAGAGTTAAAAAAAAACTGTCTAAAATCGAATAATAGATATCTAAAGAAATTACAGCATTGACTCTGGTCTTATTATTGATTCTGACCTTAGCATTTGATTCTGATCTTGTTAGTCTGGTAGCAAACCGAGGAACTGATATATTACGGAACAGTTAGGCTGAAGTGAAGATAATCATTGAAAAAGCTAGGCACATTATGACAAGATGTAATACTTTCTACTATAGTTTATTCTTTCTCTAGCATAGGCAATAGACAATCTTTATTTTGATTAGAGGTCTTTTTTCTGGTTTGGTAGGTGTAAAGTTAATGAAACTTACCAAGGACTGGTTTGGTAGGTGTAAAGTTAATTAAACTTACTAAAGTCTGATTTGGTAGTTGTAAAGTTAATTAAACTTACTAAAGTCTGATTTGGTAGTTGTAAAGTTAATTAAAATTCAAATTCAAATTTTTATTTCAGACCAGTGGATCCATATAGTGTTAGTATGAACTTATCATATGTTAGTAAATATCAATAGCTTAAAAATACACTAGTTGGCTACATGAACATGCAAACTAAACTAATAGTAATAAAACTAAACTAATTAAACTTACTTAGGTCTGGTTTGATAGGTTTGACACGTCCGATGAGTCCCGGCAAGTAGTCCGTCTTGCGGATCTGCTTGAAGAACGGGTGGTTCAGCAGCTGCGTCGCTGATGGTCGCTTGTCAGGGTCCCTGAAAAAGTTTGCAAACAATAAACTATAGGTAGCCATAATTTTATAGTGCCTCCTAGAGTGATTAACTATTGGTTTTAAATATTTATAACAAAACCTCAGGCGGAGTGTTTGTACCCCGACGGTTAAAGTTAGCTCCTGCTTTTGAGGCTTCTCGTTCAGAGCCCACAATCTAACAAAGACTGGCCCTCGGCATGCCGCGGGATGTTTCGGTAGCTGCCAGCATGCAGTTCAGTTCAGTTCATTAATAAAATAATTAATAAAGTAATAGAGTAGAGTGGGTTAGATAGAGTAGTAGTTTAGTTAATTATCAAAATTACATGTCAATAATATTAGTCATAAAATTTACAAAAATATAAAGCCTCACCTCTGCAGCGCCATCTCGCTGAGATGATGGAAGGTGTCGGACAGCTTCCTGCCCGCGTACACCTGACGCAGGCGCGACACCGCGTCCGCGCTGTCGCCCACGCCGCTGTCCGTGTTGTACATGCCTGCAACAGTACGAATATAATGTACAATACTTACAAAACTAGCCTTAAAAGTTCTGATTTCCCGTGAAACATAGCGTAGTTCAACGTGTCGAGCCGACAATACGAATAACCAAGAGTGGCGGCTAAATGCGATTTTAAATCAGTGGAATTTTTAAAGGGTTGAGGAACTACACGGTTGACAAAATATTTTACGAGTTTTGCTGTACTTGATTGAAAATGGAGCAGATTTTCAGTTTCCATACTAGGAAGTAGGAAGCAGGTTAAGCCCGATTCAAACTTTATGGCGGCTCGGAACATGAAGCGAGTCGCTGCGCAGTAACATATTCACGTGTCAGCGGGGGGAGGGGTGAGGTACTGCGCAGCGAGGAGCGCACTACAGAGCCGTCATAAATTTTGAATTGAGCTGTAGCTTTTACGCCCATATCAAGTTATCAAAGTGCCGTTGTGAAAAGAGATGGTGCTGTTTTTCCGATACAGCTCTATTTCTCTCTTATTCTCAGTATAATGATGGCTCTAGAAAAGCAATTGAAACGACCGATTGAGGGGTGTTCGTTCTTTGTAAAAAAAGAAAAGTGCTTGGCGTCCATTAGTACTATTTTATCTATAAACTGTATTGTTTCTGATGCATTCTAATAGTGGTTGCGCATGCATTTATTGCTATGCAGGTACTTGACGGAATAGTTTAATGCTATACTTAGTTAGTTTTATGCTTATTTGGTAGTTAATTGCTTACAAAACATGTACAACAATACTATATTACTGTCTGTGGAGGCTTGTAAATGGCGTGTCGTAAATAACCTCTTTTTTTTACTTCTATATTGTTAGCTGTAAGCCATCCGAACAAAATAAATAATAAAATATCAAAGCAAGGTCCCCAAGGAATTGAAACTGACTTTTGAGAAGAGAGCATATGATAACCTTCCACCGCATTGCATTCACACATGATCTACAATATGTAACCAGCACTCACTCTTCATCTCCGTGTCGTCCAGGCAGGGCTCGGGGAAGGTGGAGCAGTCCAGCAGCTGCGGGCGACTGCCGCGCACCTTCTCCGTGAACATGAGCGTGGTGGGCACCTCCGCGAAGGGCACGGCGCCGTTGGCCAGCTCGCAGCACAGCACGCCGAGGGAATAGATGTCGGATTTCTCGTCGTAGCCTTTTAGATTCTGGAAAGAATTGAGATTGATGGTCAAAGAAGGTATTGATGTTAATTTCAACAAAGACATTACTTTTTGACAGCTAGATATGTATGAAAGAAGAACACATTCTGCGCCGACCTCAAATAAATTGGGACAGGAGCAGGATTCAGGAAGATGATGATGATTGATTAATAAAATGCAGTTCGATAGTGTTTGGCTACAGAAAAGGAGTGCGAACAAACTTACTCAATCTGTACTAAAAGAATCGATTTACTTTTTGAAACACACATCTTAGCAATATGAACTCTTTATGAAGCGGAGACTGTCTGCCTCTTGTTATTGCTGTTTCCAACCGCGCAACATCAAACAGACGAACTTAGTGGCCGCCAACGATCTCAAGTCCTGCTTCATGGCCTCTTCCCGATTCGAGTATAAAGCTTAACTACATAGCAGCCATAAATAAAAATGACAAAGTAACGAACCAGGCAGGGCTTCTCATACCTGTTCCAACAACTCAGGGCTCAGCCACATGAGGTTGGTATTATCACTGTCCGGCGGCGGCAGTTGGTGCAGGTGCCTCTGCCTGCGCCCGCGCACCATCAGCGACGCGGCGCTGCGCAGGCCGGACAGGCGGACACCGCCGTTCGCACCGACTAGGACATGACTGGCGCGGACACTCCTGAAGGTGGAACATATTTGTACAATTTTACTGCGCCGTTATATATGGGGTATCGTGTTCCCCAGTAACTGGGTTTTGGAGGTCAGATAGGCAGATGCTACATTAAAAATACTGGTATTTTGTTTTATCCAGTTAGACTGGAAGCCAACCCCAACATAATTAGGAAAAGGCTAGGCAAATGATGGTTGCGCCTGTATGTATTTCTCGAAGGCTAGGCAGAGGTGTAGGAAAAGCCTCATTTCGAGAGGAATAATCTAGAAAGTGTTCTATTGCCCCTAACTGGGTACAAAACAAAAAGCCCTAGGCCCAACTCAACCCTAACCCATCAGTGGGAACATTATTATAGGCTGATTATTCTATGCATGATTAAATATAATAGTTAACGGACAAGTCACACTACAAGATGACAAATTGCTGTTGACTGAAATCTGTGCCAACAGTGTTACTTCTAAATATATTAATACTAAATAATCTCTTGTGTCACTATTGTAAACACTAGTTTAGACTTTGAACTACCAATGTAGGAAGTTAAAATCATCAATGCTAATGTATGAGTCAGTCTAGGAAAACTGGCATTGTGCGTGTACAAAATATGACAATAGATAAATACAAGTATATTACATTAGGTGCTTTTGTATTCATTGTTCAAAATTCTTTGTGTTCATTCAGAATCACAGTAAGATTCTGAATGAACACAAAGAATTTTCTACCTTAATAATTGTGTGAGGTAGCTGTTATGAAATTTTTAGAAAGAAATAAAAAAATAGATCTTTTTTTGCCCAATTTGGTGCAAAGTACCTACAAGATTTACTTGACTTTTTGATTGATTTTTTTATTTAGATTTTTTTTTCTCAATAAAATAAAATAATATTAGTATAGATTTAGCTCACCTATGAATAAACAATTGTTTGTGCAAATACTGCAAAGCTTGTAGTGCATCCCTCAACACAATAGCGCAGGCCAGCTCCGGCAGACCCTCCTGGAAGTATCGGTCCAGGATGTCCCGGCAGGAGCCGAAGGTCATGAGCGGAGATACTACGTACAGCTCCCGTCCATGTACAAATGAAGTCAAGTATGGCAGTATGTTTACATGCTGCAGTTCTTTCCTTGTGAGAATGTCTTGCTGAAAGATGTAACTTGTGGTTTACAAAGAGAACATCAGTCAACTAGAATAATGTAGGTACTTAAATAATAATAAAATTTTCCAGTTGGTGTAAAAGTAATATTAAGGCGGGGGCACTACCATGCCCTCAGATATTGCTTCAAAAATACAGAATGAATGGTGATTTTATTAATAAGCCATAATTTAAATTCTTATATTGTGTATGTTTTTTTTTATTGACTATGGCTATAAACTTCCCTATTTTATTACAACTAGTTAGGGAGTGCCCTATAAAAGCCCTTGATTGACCTAGAAACAGGATGTTCTTAAATATTCAGAAAATTAAACTGGAAATAAAGTCTCTTTGTTTAACACGAACTCCTTCAGGTTGCGTTGTTACAGGGAGTAAAAAGGGAAAAACTTTCAAATGAATACTTAAGTAGGTACCTGTATCAAACTTGCGTTTTCCTTCGTTTTGTCAACAAAATATCTCTTGATAGCGACATTTTGATTGTTGGGCTTGTACAGCGCTGAATAAACAACTGCTACGCCTCCACAGCACTCTGTTATTATTGAAGTAAGTTGATAGTCATTGATATCAGGGTTATACATTTTATGCCAATCACAAATACTTTTCAGAAACTGTCAATATGCTAATCTAATGCTCCCTTCGTCAACAACACATAATGGTAAGATATTTCTAATCTAAAAATAGTATTTATTAGAACGACAGTGTTGTGTTGTAGTAAAGTAAATAATTAACAAAATTTAATTGGTCAATGTTTTTATTGTTTGACAATAGTCGCGGTCCAGAAACGTCTTATGCAAACGTCGTATATTGAGCGGAGTATAAAACTATTTTAGGACTAAAACTTTGTAGTTGATTGTTATTATTGAAATGATTTTCCTCATTACAAGTGAAGTTAGGAATTAAACAAAATAATGGTTTTGCAAACAGTAAAGAATTCTAGAAAGTAAAAAAATGTATGCTACATAACATGTTACCCGTTTTATTGGAACGCGTTCAAAGGCGTGGAATGACATTGGACATTGAATGTAGCAAGTAAAGAAAAAACCTTTTAGAGGTCGAATATTTCAAAATAAATACCACAATAAAATCATTAAAATTATAAAACGTCAGAATGTTACACTGTAATGCTTATTTAACTCAAATACGTAATCACGTATGTTTTTCCTCTATGCGATGCCATTTAAATCAGATAAAATATTATTGTGCGTCTGGTAACAACATTAATAATCTGTGACAGACAGAATGTCACAGAATAAAATTCGAAATTTAAATGAGGAATTTGTAGATTGTGGAGTAAAAAAAAAAGATTAGTGTTTGTGTTTTGTTTTTGTTGTGAATGTTTACTGTTACTCATTTCTATTTTCGATTTCTCTTGATTTCAGTATTCACTAAATTAATTTATTATTACAGAATAATGGTATTCGTTTATCGAAATAAGGTAAGAATTTGTCTTTTTTTTTAATGAAATGTGCATAATTTATTAGTTATTGCTTTCACCATGGTTCATGGGTCATTACGGTACAGACGCCAGCACATCAACCTACTACAATCTGTCAAATTTCTTTGATAGATTTTCAACTTTATCGCTAAAGTATAAGGTTCAAAGTTGATTGGGAAAATTTGACAGTTTCGGGTAGGTTGATGTGCTGGCGTCTGTACATGCCGAAGATGTCTCACTGCGATACCTCGCGATCGCAGATTAACTCGCTACCTCGATGTAAAACAAAAATGCATGCCAATAGACACGCACGCTCATGACGAAGGATACCTCACTCTCTCAGACTAAATAAAAAACCTTTGGTCTGAGACCTCACTGCGATACATTGCGCCATTGCGGGCTGCTTGGGGGTTTACTGCGATGCCTACGTGAAAACAAAATATTTTGTTGGTACATCGCAGCCAACGGCAAGCATCGACGTGATCACAGGATGTGATCTGGCTCGTGATTGGTCAAATCGGTTCAACTTGTTCTTCTGGAGTAGGTAGAGTACAGCACAAACACACACAGGACTAAGCAACTAAGCTTTCATCAGGTGCAGCATTCATATAGGCATAGCAAATATCAACATCGAGGTATCCAGTTAGCGACCACGATCGCGAGCATCTTCGGCATGTACCTACCTACTGGCTATAACGATCTACTGAAACATTACTGAACATTGATTGCTTGCCGCTTAACAATGGTAAATAATTAGTTGCCTTTAGGTTTGGGCAGCTACGGCAAATATGCATGTCCCTACCTACTTTTCACAATACCTTGCAATAACCTATCATTCTTCTATTTGTGCTTATACATGAGCCACACGCGTCAAAGCAGAGGGAACTGCAACCGTCGACCGAGTTTCGACGGCTGCCATCGACACCCGTCGACGTCCGCCGTCGATGCTTTGGCGTCAGCCGTCGACAATGTGTCGCTCATGTATAAATACAGGAGTGGTATGTCGTCGACGGTTGCAGTTGCATCGGTCGTCGACGCATGTCGGTCGCATGTATGCAGTCACACTTAGTATGGTGGTGAGGTGTTCCAAGGACACATTTGAAGAGAAATCATATTTACCTATTATTCAAGTTAAATCAGGTTGTGACAATGTTATTATAAGTAAAAAGAGGTAGATAGGTTATACCTGCACGCGCTCCGCAAGCGGCACGTCCAAACTAGGCTAATTAGCCAAGTTTTGTTCGTATTGTCTCTTTTTCGCTCCCTATAACTACGACACGCCGTCCTACTTCGACATGTCATCTAATAGTGTGAGATTGAGCTGTTTTTGAAGATTGAATATTAGGTACGTAACCTATCTATCTACGACTTAGACGCGAACCGCAATTGTTGGCTCAAGATGGGTCTAGAAAAGGATGCGTAGAAGGATTTGGGGGAGGCCTTTGATCAGCAGTGGGGCAGTGTAGTAAGCCTACTACACTGCCCCACTGCTGATCAAAGGCCTGTTACCCAACATAAAAAACTTTTTTACAAAAAATACAACCGACTTCCAAAAAAACTACAAAGTGATAAATAACTTTTATTTCGGAAGTCGGTGTCGTTGGTTCTGCATTTTCGTTTATTGACACCGACTTCCGAAATAAAAGTTATTTATCACTTTGTAGTTTTTTTGGAAGTTGGTTGTTTTTATTGTAAAAAAGTTTTTGTTTTTCACTTTTTAGTGAGAGAGTTTGTAATTTATCTAAGTTACAATAGCCTAACGTCAACTGCTCATCACCTTTTACAAAATATTGATTTTCCCGATGCTGGGATGTTAATTGTTGAGGAGTTCTCCTGGTAAGAACCAGGAGAACTCCTCAACAACCACTCACCATAAGTATTGTGACGAGCATAAATTGCTTAGAAACCATATTAAAGTAATCGAATCGCAATCCGTGAAATATTTTATCATTGAGTAGTTCCGATCGATGGCCGTCTGTGGTCTTCATCATCAGCTCCACTTTACCAAATGATGATTTCCGAGAGCAAATGCTCAAGTTACTCTAAAAAAATAATTTTCAAAATCCATCCACAATTCACGGAGATATCGGTGAACATACAAAAAATACAAAGTCGAACATAATAACCTCCTCTTTTTTGGAAGTCGGTTAAAAAACCTATCTACCTCTATTTACTTACCAAAAGTATTGGAGTGTGACACGGAACACTATCGGTTCTGTGGAGTGTGTTAAGGGTTGATCAATAAAGGGATAGGAAATGGTGATCTCATAACGTCAGTCATTCATGCTTTCTTTATTCGCGAATACTAACGACTGCTCAAAATAAGCTTGCATTTTAGCTGAGCGCGCTGTAGCTGGTAATGCTTCTTTTTATTCAATTTATAATTGGTTCTCTAATTACAGCAAGATTTTCAAAAGAAAACTTGCGATGTAGGTTGTTTTCCCCATTTAAGGTGAAAGGGTAGAAAAATATTAAGACTTTCATGGGGAATGTTTATTATTATTTTATAATAATGTTATGATGACTTACCTAAATATAATTTATAAATAAAGCAAACCTTTTATTCAATTCGTTTTCAATAATCGCAATTTCACATTGAATGAAAAAGCGCAGTCCCGCAGGAGTTATGTGTAATTTTTCAAGTGACAATTTATGGCTACGCAGTAAGACTGCATTGCGACTTGCGACTGAACAAAAATGTCTACATATTCTTATACTACAGGATGAGCAGTCTATGCGACAATGTAGTTGTATGAGCATTTACTATCAGATACACAGACGTTTCTGCTGTGTAACTACGTGCCTGAAATGCCTAAAAATTTCTGTGTTGTAACGAAATGGACATGCTTTTATGAGACTGCGAAATGGCGAACCGTTATATGCCTCAGTGTCCACTGCAGAACGTAGGACTACACTAAAACTGAGCTAAAGAATCTTGAGGAATATTTTGCAACAGTGACCGTGCTTTTTACGGGGGATGCGCTAAGGTAACCTACTATTTAAATATCGTAATATTCAAATTTTAATATGTTTTACAGAATTATTATAATCATTAGATTCATCAATCCAACTCTCGAAGTAAGAATTGGCCTCAAATATAGAAAGAAAGAAAGAAAGAAAGAAAAAACGTTTATTCGCGGTGAACATGACGCAAAAAAAGAACAAATACAAAAGATAATAAAAGGTAGGGGGGAAACATGCGTCACATTCACGCAAAATATCATGATTTCGTGATAATATAGTCATTAAACAGGGCAATTGGATTGGATTTTGCCTTAAATGATAAAGCGGTTAGTTTGATTATTCTGATTGCTCTTCAAAATATACGTTTATTCTGTACTTACCTGCGTTATTAGGATGATGGCATGACGAAAAATAACATAATATATGAAAATAAGAACGTATGCGGTCGGGCTGGGGAGACCCCCGTCAGAAACGATGTTTCATTGCGCGATACTCGAACGCACACACATACTTAGAATTATTAGACAGAGTGAGGCAGGAAGACGCATGGAGAGGAGGGGGCATATCGCTTTTTCTTTACGTGACGATTTCAATCAGTCAACTCCTACTGCAAGCCGCGTCATGGAACTTCGTTCCAAAAAAAATTACCTGCTCTCGATCAGATTACATACCTGATAGCATCTCATAGGTTAAGGCCAAGTACGGCGAGCGAGGGCTCGCAAGTGCTTACCGCACCCATTGCACCCAACTAGCGGCAACAGGAACTCTAGCATTGTGCATTGTGCTGTTCGTAGGTACACTGAGAACGGCTGGGAAAATAATGTTTGAATGGGCAAAAAATTTAAGAAGTTTCACGGAAAAGTAGAAAAATTGTAAAACCAGAAGTTCTTTTTTCTATGAGATTTTTTTATACGAACTATTGTTTGGACAGGACGTCTGTCGGGTCAGCTAGTTAGTAATATAACATAACATTACGCCTGTACTCCCCGAAAAGATGTTTGGTAAATGTACTAAACATTTCTTCTAGGAGGGCACAAAGGCATAACACTGGTGAAATATTGAACGCAATACTTCGCCAGTTATGTATTATGCCGTTAATATACCTACAGGGGCGAACCTATTACGATCAACAGACTGGGTGCTGCTACTGAGAAATTCCAAATGGATAAACCAAATAACGCTGCCCGACCAGGGAATCGGACCCAGAAAATCATGCTTAGCAATCACATAGGCGACCACTAGACCAGCGGGACAGTTAGTCAGTAGTAATCTTTAAGCATGAAAGAATACTGAATGGACAATTAAACCCCGGTTTTTTCTGCTGGAGCTGTTAATATAATATTTTAAATACAAAATGTCAAACATTAATAAACACATACGCGACATCTGAATATCGCGTTTCTGTGCGACACTTCAAGGTTATCATTGCTTATTTTTACCCTAAACCAAGAAATTACATAATATAAATATTCCTCTTGCTTCTAATGATTTTGTTGAATAACTTTATGAGAGAATGCTTCGTTGTTGTCGTGGTCACAGTGGCGATTGCTGATCGCTAGTTCTGGGTTCGAAGTCTGAACCTCAGGTCGAACAGTAGTGGGTTTTCCATTGCAAAATTCGCCCTGTTACATGGGACTTAAAATGCAACTGGCAAAATGGTGTGTTCTTAAACCTCTCTGCTGACCCCCATAGTCAAGTGATATTACTATACTAGCTTCAAAGCCACGAGTAGTTTAGATCAAACGAATGCCCCAGATTAGTTTAACTTTTGTACGAGAAAATATGTTAGAACTTCTAGATTAGGTTTTCCTTACTTAGTAAGCTGTAGGTTGAAAATTAAACTGGGTTAGTCTGACTATTTCTTTAGACTGAAGGAAGTAGCATTGGCACTTACTAGAAAAACAGTTTTAAAGCGGTACAGACTATCGGATTGAAGGCATAATTAGCACATTAAGACTTCATAATTCATGTGTTCTTCAGACACTTAATTTCCGCCTATTTAACGGCTACGTTACACTAAAATATATATTACACCTATTTTAGTAAAGAATCAGAAGAATTCGTTTTATGCAGCGTGTGGGTGAACATTTAGTTAACATTGCCAAAAAAAAAAGTCCCGCCCGCCCAAAAATATCGGCCATCTCGTACCAACAGACGGTATGCAAAAATTTACAATCCACTCAATAAAAACTCGTAATTCCTATATATACATATACCAATTATACCTACGTATACGTATACATCTCGGATACGCTTTATACGCGATGTACTCACTGCTATATAAAACCGGGGAGAGAGCCAAATTCTAAATATAAATGTGGCCGAATAGAGCCGAACGCGTCCGAATCCGCCCGCCCGCCTCAGTCCAACGCTAACTGCCGCTCCGACATTCCCAAACCATCGCAACCGAACGCGCGGTAACGAAATGTTCACTTGGTAAGGTCACACCGTATACGGCATTCGACGGTACACACGAAAAAATTTCAAATTCCTAATTGGAACGCGTCCGTGAAAAAAATAAAAATCCAGTGAATTTGAATTCTCGATATCGGTGTTTGAAGTGACAGTGTTGTGGACCTTTGAACGTTATTCTCTGTTACCGGTAACGTAGTGATTATACGATAGTTTTACGATTTTTCATCTGTTCGAGTTTTAACGCTTTACTAACTGCGGGTAAGCCGGCAACTCGCTTATCGCTCTGGAAGCGAGAGTATTGAGTTTCAATATGTCCGCCTGCCTGTTCCAAAATTATTTTCTCCGTCATTCCCTGTGTGATGCTTATCGTTGTGATTTTTGCTTCATTTTTCGTTAATATTGCACCGGTCGCTTTCCTAACCTCTAAATGTGTGTAGCAAATTGTTATAGAGTTTGTTGATTGCATGTGTAGAAATAAGTAATGCATTTCCTGCATTATGGGTGCGCTCTTTCCCCGCATTGCGCCTAAGTTCCTTGTGGGCTACTCGGGATTCGGGACACCGGTCTGGGGCTTTAGTCTAGACATAACGGAGGCTGACCGTATTGATTTTCCTCTTCCAACATCTTGTAGATTTGTTTTGTATCTTCTCATTTGCGATATTGAATATAAAAAATTCTTACATTCGCCGAATTATGAAAAAAGAGATGTAATTTTTCCACATCCCACATTTTTTTTTTGGGCTGACGAAAGTTTAAGTTTGTTTTTACTCCCAGACAACGTTTGTTACTTATACTTTCTGATAATTGGGTTGGTGAGGATACCTCCCTACTAGAGTACCGATACGCTTGGTAACTCTTTAAAGTGATTTCACGCCCGTGTTTATTTTGAAACATGGTGTACGTGACTTGTGATCAGTCTAAAGAAAAAGTAAGAGAACAGCATGCTAGTATTTCCTAAATGGAATAGTAGAAGTGTGTTGTGTCTACTTTTACCAACATTTCGCTAGTAAAGTTATATGAGCGATTTAACAAGGTGCGAGTATGTGGTCACCACCCATGACGTAAATCCAGACTCAGAAAAAAAAACCAAAGCAATAATTTGATTTGAATTAAAATCAAAACAATTAAAATTTCCTTATCAACTAGCTGCATACCATCATCCCAATAAAATTAAAAAGTGACTGAGGGCAACAGATAGCAGTAGAACATAAATAGACAACTAAACTTTTCATAACA
Source organism: Gortyna flavago (assembly GCA_963669345.1). Classification (NCBI taxonomy): domain Eukaryota; kingdom Metazoa; phylum Arthropoda; class Insecta; order Lepidoptera; family Noctuidae; genus Gortyna; species Gortyna flavago. The sequence goes on from OY770129.1 coordinate 18,912,671, forward strand.
TTGTGCAATGTTACCATATTTTTATTCCACTGTTTTAATTGATTTTAAATTATTCTTGAATAATTTTCCTAACAATCACGTTATATTAAAATAGCGGTTCTAATGATGACAACGAAAGAGTGGTTAAAACAGAGTCATCTAAGAAGGCTTAGGAATCTTTGGCGTGACGCGACGTCTTGAATTCATTCATTGAATCGTCTTATTTGCCAGAGAAGGCAACGGAGAGAGAGAGAGAGAGAGAGAGAGACGTAGAAGACGATGTGGGAGACCCTTATACAGCAGTGGGATAGTTAAGGTTGGGCTAGATGAAACACATCTTCAATATCAAAACCACATTCAGAAATGCGATTCCACGTACTAGTGATGCATTGACTACTTACCTCTGTTTATCTCTTAAAAACGAAACTTCCTGTTATTTTTGTTTTGTATTTTTAAAATAAATAAAGCTTGTTAAAAAATACATCTTACTGAGGTTTGAAGATCCATTAGAATGTCGTAAAGCGGTCTTTGATCAGTTTATGTGCCTTTTAGTTCCACGTGAAGTCTATTTTGGTTCCCTAACACTAATTGTAAATGATGCCTTGGTGATAGGTTTAATGGACACAGTTTAAGAGCTATCAAAATGTGCAAGTTTCCGAAAACAAATATAAAACAAAAAATTGTTAAGACATAATACCTAACAAAATATATATGAACTGATATACTTGGGTAAACGTATATGTATGTTATGTAAACGAGGCAAAAGGAGTACCTATGTAAATATCGTTGCAGGTGGCGTTCTGTAGTGTCTGCCTATACCCAGGGAAGAAAGCGTGAATTTATGTATGTATGTATGAAATACTTGGGTTCTAGGATACAAAGTAGAATACCTATTTGAATTTGTATCAGGTGAATTATTGTATTCGTTTAGGTAATCGAGTTCTATTAGGTTCTTACAGGTTCTTATATATCTGTGATCCTCACTATGAATGAGCATGACGTTTATACTTATTAAACTGTTAAATTTTAAATAATTCTGAAATTGTTAGTCCCATAGAAAACTACGTCTTTATCTAGAAGTTTATACCACAAGCAACAATATGAGTGAAAATTGTAGGGTTACATTACAGGCAACCACGTGCCTTTTCATTCTGATTTGCGTCGCCATGTCAGTAGTCACGCGAATTTGCTATTACCGTCGGTTTTTTCAGCCTGTTTCTTTCATGTTCATCTTTACATATTTGTGTCTTGATATTTTTTGTGAAAGAGCCCAGTTACTTGAATATTATTAAATTAGTATAATTCATAGTTTAAAAAACTTTACTCTTTTGTGACTTTTATTAAAAGATCTGAAACTGTACTTCAATTTCGAATACGCGTGTGTTTTTGGGGCTATTTTAGGGTCTAACTTTGAAATGGCTTAACTTGAAACTATATTTTGATGACTCGATAGAAGTTAGCGAAGTAAAAGGTGAAGGATATTGTGAAAACTTTTACTCGAATGAATTCAAAGTCCAAGGTATAAACGGTTGGGGCAGTGGGATTGTCCGAAAGGGTTACCGCTGCCCCGGAACATAAAGGGCTAAGGAAGGAACACGGATGGGTTTTAGTCAGTAAGAGTCTGACACTCCCTTCCGCTCCACCCAGAGCGGGAGGGGTCATTTGATGATTTCCCATCCTTAAAAAAAAAAAAAAAAGGTATAAACGGTTTATAGTCATTGTTTAAATTGAGGTTATTGTATTCATTTAACATCTACCCACCATTGAGGATTTTAGTCTCCTTTTTTAAATGCTACATTTTAGACATTGCGATCTGCGACTGCGACTGCTAGGCGACTTGACGCAACGACAGGCTGTGGCCGACAATTTTCATACACCGTTTTGTTCAAAGCTTCGCACACTTGGCGTCGAGTTGCAGGGTCGCAACGACAGGCCAGGGGAATCGCACTCTATCGCTACTTAAATTGTCTCGGCGACTCACGGTGTTTGCGCACACCCGATGACAGTCGCATGCGACAGGTCAGCGTTTTGTCGCATAGAGTGTGAGATAGTTTATAGTCCCACTCTGCAACTGCTCACCATCGCTTGCGGGACGTTGAGAAATTGAGACGCTTGCCGCCTATCGTAAATTTTTGTTAGCATATATTACCATTGGTTCATTGCATGATACTAAAAAGATTAGCTTTTCGTGAAGAATTTTCATTTCCTGGAAATACTTAGTTTATTGAGTTTTTGTTGGTGAATTCTTTTGCGAATCATATAAAGTTGCGTGACTACGTTATGTATTGAATTATTGTGTGCCATTTTATAAATTCCCCTTTTTATTTGAATAATTGGCTTTCTGAAGTCATTTGCTATCTATTCTATCACATACATATTTATAATTTTCTTGGGGTGTTTACAACTGTCTGAAAAACATCAAAAACATATTTTATGTAATGAAAAAGAGCGAGCCAAACCCTTTTTGATATAGTCTACTGAAATATCCGGAACATATCTTGCTAAACGATTTACAGACACAAAGATATAGACAGAAATATATGTACCTACTGCAAGCATTTACCTAGTCACGAATGCCCTACTACATTAGAAAAGTGTAAACAAATAAGGCCTTTTGATGCCCAGAGTCTGGTAATTGATTCTGCTATCCTCATCTATATCGAGAAATACCTAATCGATATTGCCCCTAGGAGCCCCTGCAACCAACGAAATTACTCATATTGTTTGTAGTCTCGTGAAATTCTGTGACTAAATGCAAATTGTATCAACTTGCCGATCTGAAATGTAATTTCCATGTTAATGAGGACAACGTATTGTTGCAAACTGGTTTAGTGCTGGGTTGTGTCGTAAATTTAATGTTTCTGGTAGGGCTTGGTTCAGTTTTATGCATGGGAAGACCTCCTACTTTGTTGGTTTGTGCTGTAGTTTTAAGGTTTTATGTTAATAAAAAATTGTATCGTTGAACGGGTTTTTTTAAATTTTGTGTTGACAGGTCAAAAGCTCAAGATAGAAAACCATTTCCGGGTCCTGTGCATTAGCGCTCAATCCTTCCCTTTAAGTCACCTTGTTACTAACGATAGTAGAATGAATAAAACTGACAAAGACATGGTCGGACACTGAAGTGATTCCGTAAGTGCAACGTTTTGTCAAGTTGCAACGGAACGCTAAAAAGATCAAACTGCAGTCATCGCACAATATTGGGTCCTTGTTATTTTTGATTCTTCGTCATACACACTCATTACAACCGAATTGAAGATGATCTAATGAATGATACAACCTTCATACACGATAACAAGCGCTAATCACTTCTCTGGAGAAATATCTGCAATACGAACGAATTAGGTACCTACCTATGATAATTTTCATGCTGATCTCAGAGCGACAGAGAATCATGATTGTGTTATCGGAACCTTGTCTATTTGTATATGTGAACCGAAATTGCGAAAGAAGGGTTATTATGAGCTATCCATAAATAAGGTCACACGAATCCCCCCTGTCCTTTTTACATTTGTATAACCCCTGGTGACGTCACATGTTTTGCTATCCATACTAATATTATAAATTTAAAAGTAACTCTGTCTGTCTGTTACCTTTTCACGCCTGAACTGCTTCAATGCACTGAACGGATTTCAATAAAATTTGCCAGAGAGACAGATTGCATCCCGTGGAAGGACATAGGATAGTTTAGGCGTGAAAAGGTAATAAATATACAGACAGACAGACAGACAGAGTTACTTTCGAATTTATAATATTAGTATGGATTTTTTTAAGGTTTTCGCTAGAGTTGAAGTTTAGTTTGAATACTTTGGATTTATATACATTTATTTGTGACAATACATCACAAAACTTAGAACTCGATCCCCCCCCCTTGTCACACTATATCACACTTTGCTGACCCCTCCCTCCCCCTTAAAGTGTGACGTATTTTATGGATTGCCTCATTTAAAGCCCTCGTTAGTTTATTATTATTTTATTTAAAACCCAGAATGATCACCCTCTCTGTCGCTAGTATTTTGCAAAGGATATTACGCATGAATGTATACTGTAACAAAATAATTGATTCAAATGAAGAAGTACCTTATGAGGTTAATCTTTGATCCAAACGAAATATTGAACAAAATTTAAGTGCATTCTTGCATTTACACGCATGATCGCTTAAACTGTGAAAAGAGCATTCCGTCATGTTTGTGGCAGTCCTGAAATAGTATGGTCGTTCCATTTAGACGGTTACGTAAAAACAAAACATTTGATTTATAGCAACCTCGTCGGTGTAGTGGTTGCTAGAGCATGAGGTCCACGGTTCGATTCCCGGGTACGCTAAAGTGTTAGGTATTGAATCCATCCGGAATTACTCCGTAGTAACCCGGAGCCTGGATATGGAGCAATAGGCTTGCCCCCTGTTAAATGGGACGTAAACATAACAGCTGGCGAAATGTGGGTAGGTACTATAAGTACACCTGTGTCTAACCTTTCGGGGAATTCAGGCATGATGTTATGTTATGGTAAAACATAATAACCCCCTTACTAATAAATGTTATTCAACGCTTTGTCTTCTTCTTTCGAAAGTCAAATTACTGACGACTGAAAGAGAGAAATCGGTGTGTAACTATTCACCTGATATAGGTAATAATACGTTTATTAGTATAAAGGGGGTTGATTTATAGCGCATTTCTGTGCTTCTGTGCTCAGCACATTCTGTATAACATTCTTTTAAGTTGCGCTTTATGAGCAATGCGTGTTTACAGTAATTGAAGTGACCCTTTCATTTTGTTTACTAACAAAAGTTTAGTACAGGAGCGTAATTTCTGATGGGTATTTTAAGCGAAGCTTCGTAGCAGTTATGAGCATGCTTATGTATACGGGGTACTTTCGAACTGGGATAGTCATTTACCCGAAGAATCCGCTTTGTAGTTGTGTAGGACGTTGACCTTACTCATTGGATGATGCCTGCAGAAGTGCAGTTTACAGGAGTTGCAGGGAATGGAAATACTCGTAGTGTGCTGTGTGGCGGACTTGTAACGCCTGGAAGCCGCTCGGCAAATAAGTTCTTCGTGACTTAAAATGTATACTTATAGCTCAGACCAAATAAATAATCACGACAGAGGGCTGTCAACAGTAAAGTGAAGCAGGTTTCGTAAACATGTGTGCACTTAGTGAGGTGTAGTTTGATTGTAAATGTGTGCGTGAGAGCGTGTATGCACAGAGCGGAGGTGTAGTTTTTGCATGCTTCACTGTATCGTTTTCAGTGCTCTGTCTTGGTTTTTTATTTGGTCTGAGACTTATAGATATTATTTATTTTATGATCTTTAGCTACCACTTTTGGAATACATGGTAGAAATAGGCATACCTAGTGTAGCGAAATAAAACGCGGTGACTTCACAATTTCACTACCATTACGTATAATTTTGTTGTAAAAATAAAAAATTCGAAATACTATAATTTAGTATAAAAAAATTAAGAAAAAAGATTACTTTAAGATACCTTGTGACGTTGGTTATAAATACGAATATGAATGAAATAGAAATACTTAAGGTTTTGGGTTTTGTAAAGACAAAAATAAAGTGAGAATTTTGTTACATTGACGTGATTGCAATCAAGAAAATATTAGATAGATTTAAAGTTTGCGCGGTCCAAGGGAAAAAAAGTTAAAATAGCACACCCGCCGTATTTGAATGATAAAAATTCACGCAATTTTTATAGGAAAATATATCTAGATAATCTACTATGAGAATAGACTAAAAAAGGTATCTGTTCCCAAAAAAGGGGTCTTCGTGTCCGTTCTCGGGATCCTCGTAGATTAATAGAGCAGAACAATAATCAGGTAGCAGATCCTCAACAGCAAGTAGATCTGCAACAGCTAGCTGCGGGCGCTCTTCTGGCGAACAGCTTATACTTCGTCTCGAGAGTCAGGGTAGAGTGAAAAATCGATCAAATCGGCTTGCCCATAATTCAGGCCTTATCCAAAAATGAAGAAAAATATGTTCACAAATATTTTTTAAATTTATAGATAACGAGGTATGGAGGAGTAAAACCAATTGCGACAGCAATTAAATTAATTCAACCAACTCAAATTCACAATAAAATTTCGGCGTTAATATTCCACAAAAAACATGTTCCTCGTCACAAGGCTATTTTCAAAGTCACCATGCCTACCGTGAAAAATGCCATCTGACGTAAATACGATTCGTAATTTGAAAGATTTCAGATGGAAATTTCTGGACAGACTATGGTTCAAAAGAAGGTTGAATATGAGTTTAGAAGGAGGATTAAAGCCAAAATTACCATGCAGGATTTGTTAATACTGCAGTACCCCCTTTCCAAAAAAATATGTGGGACAGAGTAAAGAAAAGTAAGGAAAAGAAAAAAAAAATATTCTGAGGCATAAGAACCCTAATAGCAATAGACCTAACCTAGACTAAACAGTTGGACAAAAATAAGAAAAATAAAGAAATAAACCTAACTAAACGACATCGTAGTGCAACGGATACAGAATAAATGAGAAAGCGCATTCCCATCTAAACTTTATCAGCGCTAACTATCAACGCGTCGACTAAACCTAGGAGAGAAAATAAGAACCCTAGAAACTAACTTAATAACTAAAGACTTAAGCTAAGTAAAAAAGAGAGGATCCCCAAAAGCAAAAGTAACAATAAAAGTAAGTTGAAGAAAGAAACGACATAAGATAATAAAAGAGAGGACTTAAGATAATAAAAGAGACGACATAAGATAATCAAAGGACTTAAGCCAAACAAAGGACTTAAGTCAAGGAACTTGAAAGAAATAAGAAACTTAACTTATTTCTTACAAAAGAAAAGAGGATAGTCGATAATTAGGTTGAACATAAAAAAAATTTAAACTGCATAATGATTTATCGATAAGACTAAATCGACAATGTCTCTGCACTAAACAAAATATCGATACGACCGTTTCCCAACACTAAGAGCTGTCATTATGTCATTTTGGTTATGACAGACTTAATGACATAAGCGGGCGAAAGCCTGAACTACAAAAATAGACAAAGTTGTTAACAAATTGTTTCAAGTAGGAACAACTAGATGTCGCTGTTAATAATTATTATTTATTTATTCAGGGAATTTAAATTTAAAAGGGTTTAAACTAAATGTAAAAATAACATTCCGAACCGAAAAAGGATAATAGGAATACTAAATTAGAAATTACAAGGGAATTATTTAAGAATATCTTTAATGTGATATCTTCCAGAATGGGAAGAATCGAAATCATGAAGTCCATATGTGGTCCTAGAAATAACCCTAGTCACACGGCATTTAATAAAACGAGGAGCTAGCTTTCCAGAAAAATAATCATCTCCAGACGATCTAGAAAAATTCTTTCTCCATACAGTATCACCAACATTCAGCGTGATGGCTGAACGATGCGTATTGTAAGCTCGAGAATTACGAAGGAAGGCCATAGAAAGATTATCAGCGACTTTCGCATAAACCTCTGATAAGCATGATAAGTTCGATGCGTACTGAGCCCGACTTTCGGCTAAATATACTACGCCTTGAGTCTGACTATTAGTACGAATGTTGAACAATCTTGAAAAAAAAATAATTTAAAACCACACAGACCTCGACAAGGGAAGAATGGTTCTACGCGTGTTTGCGACCGACTTTCAGCTTAATTGTGGCTTAGAGTCTGACCATATGCACGGCTAGGAACCATAAGGACTTATCGTTGTCACAGTAAATAGAAAAAGGAAATCGCAAATAAAAAAAAAAACAGAATCTCCCTTTTTCGAAGTCGGTTAAAAAATCAGAACCTCCTTTTTCGAAGTCGGTTAAAAAATCAGAACCTCCTTTTTCGAAGTCGGTTAAAATATCAGAACTTCCTTTTTCGAAGTCGGTTAAAAAAGATGAAACTCAAAATACGGACTGTTTATTAGTCTTTCGTATTAGAATCTGATAGGAGTAATAAAAGTAGAAAATTTAAGAATTATTGAGAAAAAGTATGAAATACATAATTACGTAACTTGAAAAAGAGTTTTTTTCTTTATAGGAATATTTACATAATGTTAGTGTCATATGAGAGGAATACGATTAAAACTAAGATTACCGTTTGAATTATGTAAAACGGTTTGAAAGATAGAAATAATTCTGTAAATTGAAAACAAGCCCAAAAGACGATTTTAGAAAATGTATGTTCTAAAAAGTATTTATTATATAAAGATAGGAATAACCTTTATCTGCTATGCTAGGATGCAAGAAGGACAAAACAAAACTAAATAGGCAAATCTGATAGTATGAATATAGTTGAGAAAGAGTCAGTTTAGTGATTAGTCTGCTGGGGAACTGAACGGCAAAATATCAGAAAAGAGAAAAAAAAATGTTGAAAATAAAATGCCATCAGACCCTAACAAACTAACATTAAACGAATAGAAAGGCTAAAGATGAAAAGAAAAGCAAGACAGTCAGACAACCCCAAAAAGATATCTAACCTTCAAATGCCACAGTAAAGATAAAACTCAAAAAACATACAGGTCAGGTTCCACGTAGCAGATATCGAGTAATATGGCTGATGGAGGAATGGTACGACGACGTGACTTCACAGGAACGGCTGCGCTAAGAATTCAAGGAGAAAACAAATAGAACCTAGGAAACCAACAGCACCAAAACAGAAATAAGAGCAACTGGGCTAGAATCAAAAAGATAAATAGAATCAAGCAGTCAACCGTGCATAGAACGCTTACCTTAGCCACGAAGCCTAAAACATTCACACACCAAACACACACTACAGGATACTAACTACTTCTATCTAAGGAACGGAATAAAACCCAGGATAAACACGTATTTAAAGGGAAAAAATAAAAGCGTTTTTATATGTTTTATGGTTCTACAAAGTTATTGATAATATTGCATCACAACACAGCACATTAAAGTAAAGAACACCATCAGCAAAGGAAGGGTTAACAGAAGTTGTCAATCACAGCATATCCATGGTAACCATAGCAACGATCTTGTTTGACAGAATGAGAATAAATTCCACAATTCCTGCACCTGAAATGGTAAAAACAGAAATGAAAGATTAAAATTTGCTCGGAAGGAGCAATCACCCTCACGACAGCAAAAAAAAAAAGGTTAATTTAGTAATTAGAATCAATAAAAGTACTTACTTTTACTTCGGGCGCCATTTGTAGCGAAATAAAACGCGGTGACTTCACAATTTCACTACCATTACGTATAATTTTGTTGTAAAAATAAAAAATTCGAAATACTATAATTTAGTATAAAAAAATTAAGAAAAAAGATTACTTTAAGATACCTTGTGACGTTGGTTATAAATACGAATATGAATGAAATAGAAATACTTAAGGTTTTGGGTTTTGTAAAGACAAAAATAAAGTGAGAATTTTGTTACATTGACGTGATTGCAATCAAGAAAATATTAGATAGATTTAAAGTTTGCGCGGTCCAAGGGAAAAAAAGTTAAAATAGCACACCCGCCGTATTTGAAAGATAAAAATTCACGCAATTTTTATAGGAAAATATATCTAGATAATCTACTATGAGAATAGACTAAAAAAGGTATCTGTTCCCAAAAAAGGGGTCTTCGTGTCCGTTCTCGGGATCCTCGTAGATTAATAGAGCAGAACAATAATCAGGTAGCAGATCCTCAACAGCAAGTAGATCTGCAACAGCTAGCTGCGGGCGCTCTTCTGGCGAACAGCTTATACTTCGTCTCGAGAGTCAGGGTAGAGTGAAAAATCGATCAAATCGGCTTGCCCATAATTCGGGCCTTATCCAAAAATGAAGAAAAATATGTTCACAAATATTTTTTAAATTTATAGATAACGAGGTATGGAGGAGTAAAACCAATTGCGACAGCAATTAAATTAATTCAACCAACTCAAATTCACAATAAAATTTCGGCGTTAATATTCCACAAAAAACATGTTCCTCGTCACAAGGCTATTTTCAAAGTCACCATGCCTACCGTGAAAAATGCCATCTGACGTAAATACGATTCGTAATTTGAAAGATTTCAGATGGAAATTTCTGGACAGACTATGGTTCAAAAGAAGGTTGAATATGAGTTTAGAAGGAGGATTAAAGCCAAAATTACCATGCAGGATTTGTTAATACTGCACTAGGTACGATCAGGGAAAATAATTGTTTATTTGACACTGCGTCTATTTGTCGTGTTTGTGTTCATATAAATGATCGACACGCGTCGACCAGCGGCACGTTAGCGACGCGTCTCGATGGCTGCAGTTGCTTCCGCCGTTGACGCGTCTCGTTCGTGTTCACATCTGATTAGTTGAATTTCTAGAAGAAGATGATTCAATGTACCTTTTAAATATTCCATACAACCAATTGATCGATTAGTAAGATAATAATGGACAGTCTTCCTCATACCGTTGGCATCGTCCAAGCTTGATACTCAGAATTATATTATTGATCTCATTTCAATACATCAAACGCTAAACTGAATTTGATCGGATGATTGTATTTGTCTATCCAAACAAAACCACACGAATATAGGTCGCAGATTCATAGGTGTTTGGTTTTAGATAAGAAAAAAAGTGAGACGATTCTAAAATAGATTTTATTTTTGCATTTCATGTACAGACGCCAGCACGTCAAGCTACCCGAAACTGTCAAATTTTCCCAATCAACTTTGAATCTTGTGCTTTAGCGATAAAGTTGAAAATTTACTAAAGACATATATAACAGAATATAGGCTTGATTAATGTCGTCGAATTCTGTGCGTACAATGCAGCGCACAGAACACTATTACTCCTTGATGCAGCGGTTGCAGCTAGACTGCGTCAGATGGTCGCCTGATCCGCCACGTGCTATCTCTATGGTATGTTGTGGCCAGTTGTGGCACGTTTATTGGCGTGTAACGGCCTGCCAATGACAGTTTAGTAGTTAACGAAGATTGTAGTACAACGTGAATAATCGTTAGTTGTCGTAGCCTCTAAACTTTGGGTCTAGATAAATGTAAATCCAATGTTTCTACATTACAATAAGACATCAGTTGCTGTAGGACTGTGTTAATATTTACCTCTGTTTAGTAAAAAATTTACTATGGTGTGAACTATCATCAATTTTTGTTTGTCCCTTAGAATGTTTTCAGTTTTAGTACCTATCCCCCTTTTCCTATAAAAATTACGAAGTTGCGTTTAGCGTTTGTTAAATGGCGATAGATATGCCCGTATACTAGTTCCCTAGAAGAGCGGTGGCTGCCACATAAAGCCCGCAATGACCGCCGTCATGAAAATTATGGCATCGGGGCTTGACGGTGTCAAAAAACGCGCTCTACGGTAATAGACCAATTTACATTCATAAATAAAGTTTTAGTGACGTCATTCGACGGTAAATTACGGACGCTATGCACCGCTATGCTCCGCAGTCTTCGGAAACCCTAGTTTTGCTCTGAGGGATTTTGTTATTGGCCTCTGACTCCTTGCGTTGGTCCTTCAAGGTCATTTCGTTCTTCTCAACTTCATTTATGCTTCAATTTTTTATTGAATACTATTCGTCTGGGCATTACCTACAGCTCTGTTTTGTGCCATATAAAAACCTCCTATTTTGCTGAAACCATGTCAGTTCCAAACTCAAGGTTGACTCTTTTATTTATACATGTAATTGTAACAACTAGGTCAGTTTTACTGAAATAACTTTGAAAATAATCAGGATTTACGTTAGTTGTTAATTATTTGTGTTATGAAGGTTCGGCACATTTTAAAATGAAGTTCAGCAAGTCTGCCTACTCTCTGGCAGTCAGCCAAACTACTAGTAACTGCCATTGGGTATCACGGGTATCACACTGTCGCGAATGAAAAATGTATGTTCGAAACTTCTAATGTTGGTATTAAGATGTCATGCTTTTGATCATTAAAATATGAACCTTATCAATAAACTGGGTAGGTTTATATTCTTCTTCATCGTAGCTCTCTTGTCAGAGCGGTCGTGGTCCTCATGAAGTTTCTTGTCTAGGGGCTGATGTGATTCGTCTCACGATTTCTCGCCACCTACTTTGATTTCTGGTATTTTGTATGCACTCATACACGATGAAAGGGATCGCCCATTGCGGATTTAATTTGGTCAGTCCATCTCATAGGTGAGCGTTCGCGTGGTCTAGTGCTCTCCACTCTACCCTGCACGACAAGGCGCTCAATAGAGTCTCTCTCACGCCTCGAGACATGTCCGAAGTATTTGAGGATGCGCGTTTGGACCAGAAAATATAGACGCTTTTTGATGTTGAGTTCTTGGCGTATAGAGGTGTTGGTGCGAAACTCAGTACACGATAGATACCCCAAGCATTTTTCTCCAGCACCATATTTCCAGAACGTGTATCTTCTTCTTCTCAACGTCACGGCAGCGTTCACGTATTTAAATACCCAAAAATAGAAAGTGAATGGTTAATTTTTCGTTTTGGTGTTTTGTGCTATTTTCAAGTTAGCGGAACTGAAGTTATGGATAAAAAAGTATTCGCTTGATGATCCCATATTTTTTCAAGAAAACCAGCAATATAAATTGTTCTTTAAATTATTTGTCAGTCAGTGATTGATATTGCTAAGCAACATGTTCTATCATAATAAAGGGTCTTGACAGACTGACAGACGGACAGATGGATAGACAGACGATTAACAAAGTGATCCTATGAGGGTTCCGCTTTTCCTTTTGAGGTGCCTACGGAACCCTAAAAAGAACATTTTCGAAAAGACTATACTTAATATGAGGCTTAGCAACTAGTTTCAATTGCCGTATCGTGTCGTGTTTCGTGTTACAATCAATCCTCTACGAGTACTCGTAGCTTCTCAAGTTTAAAACTTCGTAGCCAATAGTCGCGTAGCAACGCTACGAATCTCCGATAACCAAGATGGTGGACCCTTACTTAGTAGATACCTCTGTGGATCCGAACTTTGTTTGATTGAATACTCTGTCATGGTCGTGTCTTTTCTGCAAATAAAAATTATTCTTAAACTTTTTGAAAAACCAAGATTCTCTTTGCATTTGAGGAACTCGTGGGTTTTGTATATGGCACTGTAAGATAGTGCAAAAAGAAAAGTTTGCTAAAATTCACTTGTAATAAATCATCATTAATAAACCAGTGTTAAGTATAATAAAAAATATAATAAAAGCATACTCAAACAAAATGGTTTTTCCGAAAAAACACGGTAAAAATTATGACATTTTGCATCTGTTGCATATATATGAAAGTATTTTTACATCCGTGGCGTGGAGATGTTGATGCAATAATTGTACTCCATGTAAAATATACGGGTGAATCAGTGTGTCAAGTCACTGACCTACTAACTGCTGAATTTATGTTCGTCGTACGTCTGGCATTTTTATTATATTTCTTACTTTTGTTTAAACTGAGAGTAAATTCGAAAGTTTGCTTTGAAATTGAATAAAAAAAAAATATCCGCCTATTATTGTCCCACTGAAAGTTAAAGGCCTCTTGTCATACGGAGAAGGCACGAGCATTGATCACCACGCTTGCTCAAGACTGGATGGTGATTTTTGACTTATAATGAACTAGCAGCGCCTCGTGGTTTCACCCGCATAAGTTTCGATCCTGTGAGAATATCGGGATAAAAACTATCCTATGTCCTTTCCCGGGACTCAAACTATCTCTATACCAAATTTCATCTAAATCGGTTAAGCGGTTTAAGCGTGAAGAGGTAACAGACAGACAGACTGACACACTTTTGCATTTATAATATTAAGTATGGATCAGGATATGAAAAATATTATCCTTATCCTATATTTTAACATGCATTAGTCCTGTTTTACACCCTTTATAATACATGTTTTATATTTTACTCTTGTAATTTTTTGTTTCGCATATCGGCAATCGACCGAACCTGCTTGTGCAATATAAAGTAGTCTGTCTGTGTCTATAAAGTAAGTAAGTCAGTAAGTCGGTTACGCGACTAAAACGAGAACGATAGTCCGTACCTGCATTACCTGCAGGTACGGACTTCATTCCTGTGTTCGCGTAACCGACTACGCGTACATTGGAACGCTTAGGCCTGAGTTCACCAACATTCTAACCATCGGTTAGGTATTTAAACAGTTGATTTCCTTAGGAAATTTGACATAAATCAACTGTTTAAATACCTAACCGATGGTTAGAATGTTGGTGAACTCAGGCCTTAGTCCGTACACACCTTTATAGTTATTTAAGTACCTACATCAATCAATAAATTGGTTTATGGACACGATAATGATGATTATAATGATAGGTAGGTACTCTAAAGGTAATATAAAATAAAAACTGAATTGAGAACCTCCTCCTTTTTAGAAGTCGGTTAAAAAGAGATAAAATTGTTTGTTGGTAAGGGGTAAATCTCTGGAAGTACTAATCCGATTTCGTTCTAGTTACACTATTTTTGAGTGCCATAATAGGTGGCATAGTTGACTTCCACGCGGAAGAAGTCGCGGACAGAAGCCAGGTTATAACAAAAAAAAAAACTATGAAATCAAAACAATGGTCAAGGAAACTTCTACATGAGTATTGGTAAATCCAAACTCTTATTCAACAAACTTCTACAATAGCTGAGAAAATAAGCCCACGTTACGTCAGAAAAACGTAATAAAGTTAAAAGAAAAGATACAGAATTAGCCATTCATCATGATCTGGATAGGATTTTGGTTCTAATTTCGTCGATTATATCACTGGCACATCGCTGCAGAAAGTGATGCCAATATTAGACCGAGTATTGACTCCAGCTGAGATTGGCATAGTGATATAGAAAAACTGATTTTAGACCCGTCAGAGTTTGAAAATGCTAGAACTAATTTGATGTGAGGGTGGGTTAGTTTTCTTGGAAATGTTAAATGAATTTCTGTTTTGAGTAGGTACCTAATCTCACAACGATAGAATTCTTGATTAAAAAGCTTTATCGTTGGTGAAGTAGGATTGTTAGAATAATTGAGTAATACAGATTATAGAAAAGGGGTCACTGGGTCGACTTAGGGGCGGAGTTGTAGGAGTTGGAATATACGCTTACACTATGAGCAACGAAAAATTTTGTCCTGGCTCCGTACCGGAGCTAAGGCTACAATCCAACCAAAGATTAAAATAGCAGTAATACCCTACTTAAAGCGATTTATCACATTCATTAATGAACTACACGATCATTTTCAAAATTACATTAAAAATACGTGATGCCACTTTCGCACCTAAAAGTACTCTCCCTCAAAGGTTCCAATGACGTTCAGTCAAATTCAAACAGGCAAAGGTCTTGACGAAAAGGACATTTTTGCCATCGCGGCCAAAACCTGGATGAGGCTGGCATAGGAACGTGGGGCTTGGCACAAGAAAAGAGAGGCCTATTCCCAGCAGTGGGAGAAGTCGGGCTATGGATGATGATGATGATGAAGGTCTTGAAACCATTCTGACAAGCATATATTTTTGCTTACATAAGTTTTGCCTATTTTACTTAGGTTGCTAACAGTCAATTTTCTAAGCTTGCAGTACTCTGTGTTTTGTCAACTTCTTCAAAACTGAGGTTGGTTATTGCCCTGCAGGATACTCATACCAGAAAACTACGCTGTACTATGTCTGTTACTATGGCCAATACCTCTTCTTCGTTGCTTCTCTTTCCTTATCCCCGTGTGCATTCCTATGATACTTATATCTCATAAACACTATTGATTATATTTTTTGTAAGTTTGATGGGTGCCCACGCGTACGCCTACAACATTTTTATAAATGCTAACATTCGTAATTCCCAGATCTGCTGTTACACGTGTCAAATATTTATTTTAAAGATTTGGTCAAGTTTACATATATAAGTATGCATAGTAAAACAACACAGTCTGTCTGACCTCTTTGATCTTCTAAACAGGAGGCCTAAAAAGGCCACTTTGGCAGAATCATAAAACAATTCATATCACGCAATTCATCTGTATTACAGTTTTGTATGGAGATTCGTAAAATGCTATAGGTACACCTATGCCTAACCCTTCAGGGATATTATATACGTGTGAAACTGTCAAAGAGATGAATTGCGTGATATGAATTCTTTTATGATTCTGCCAAAGTGGCCTTTTTAGGCCCCCTTCACAATGAATGTTGATGCGGCTTTCGCCATCATTTAGAGCATTGATCCGGAACGTTTATGTGTATTATATATTAATATTATAGCGGACTGAGTCTGTATCACCAACTGCTGGTTCTAAGACTTTTCTTATTTTATATGAGACTAAACTACATAAAGCAAAAGGCGCGATGATCGTTGGTAGACTGATTTATTAAAACAGCAGAACAAAAAACTATAAAAGAACCTATTCTAAATTAAAAGAAACACTGTACAAAATACATTAAAAAGTTAATAGCTGTAAAAAAGGTGCGTTGCGCACAAATATAGTTAACTTAGATATAGCACAGAGGTTTCAATATTTTGATATGTCGCCATTGCACCCTTGTGAACCTGGTCGATAGTCTTCTATATCTTTAAATCATAAATAAAGTAAAGTCGCTTTCGTGTCTATCTGTGACCTGTGTAACCGCGTTGTTCTTCTATACTAATTTAGGATATCCTTTGTAAGATATCCTAAAATAAATAAATAAACTACGCAATAGATTTTGATGCGGTTTTCACCATCATTTACAAAATTGATTCTAGTATATGGGAAATTTACATTATTATAATAAAGAAATCTCGATGTTTTTTCAAGTCGTAAAAACCGTGTGAAGCAGGGGCGGGTCACTAGTTATAAATAAATTCTAAATCGACCTGTCTGTTTGTGCGAGTTTGGAATTCCCTAGCCTAGAGCCACCAATAGTTTTCAGTGAAGAAATCTTTCATAGCTACAATATTTCAAACGTCTATATACTAAGAACCGTCGTATTAAATACAACAAGACATAAAATATAATGGTTATTTATTTGAACA
The DNA here is from genome assembly GCA_963669345.1 of Gortyna flavago. Lineage (NCBI taxonomy): Eukaryota > Metazoa > Arthropoda > Insecta > Lepidoptera > Noctuidae > Gortyna > Gortyna flavago. The sequence continues at coordinate 18,929,529 of OY770129.1, forward strand.
GTTAATGGCCCATCATAACAATGTTTAAGCCATAGAGCCTATTAAATCGGCGCCACCTGTCGTCGTTGATCATTCACATTAATTCTAACATACCATAACAATCGTTGGCACATGCTTCTCCAGGCAGTTACATAAGGGGTCTTCACGCTGGCACGGTTGGAGGCCGGCCAGACCCCGTGCATTACCCAGAGTAATTTTTTTGACATCTGGCTGACGGCCATTTCTGACGCCATCTTTGTATAAGTTCGTTGACTATTTTGATAATTGGAAAGTTCATGATTTTAAACTCAATGATAATGTCATCCAAGGATATTTTTTGTGCTCCTAAAAATTACGTTTTCTGCATATCTTCGTGGTGTTTTATAGATTTCGTGAGCGCATGCTGTATTTGCTTAAGCTCCAAATCACTTGTTTCTAATTTTTCTATGACCAAGTCGTATCTCATTTTGAAAAAAGGGAGTGCTTTTTCCTCACATTAACGTGGGTGACACCGCAGGGCACTACTAGTATTTGATAAAGGTCTATAAAATCACTTTTGTACTGAAAAGTACTCATTTTGTTTTAACATGGGATTCAACGGAAATAGCAAATGGGATCCATCGTTAATACCTAAAAAATGGGATTCAAAAGCGGGATCCAACGAAAATATATCACTGTTTATGGGGTTCTTTCCGGCTATATGTTTTTTTTTTTAATAATTAGACTCGGAGTGACATAATTAATTATTTTATTAATTATAAATACATGCCATTGTCCAAACAATCCATGGTACAAACGTGATGCTCTGATTTATTTTTACTTTTAACGTCTCTTGCATGCTGACAGTTTGTGTTGTATAAATTATACTAATATTTTAGCAAAAAAATTATTATCTTATCTTAAGATTTATATTTTCACATAGCCAACTCTTCTGTATTTTCTTGGCGTTTTCTTAATTGATATTGGCTTCCGACTGAAGCCAACGCTCAATTTTTTTTCCAAGATCAGCTTGGAAACAGGTTGTCTATGCAAAAAGCGTTCCACGTCTAGACTCCCGAAAGATTTCTCACACAAACTGTTCTAGTTTTCTTGTCATAAGCACGTTGTTTCTAATCAGTTTTTTCGTTCCCCTGACATTGGTTTGTGTCCAATAAAATTTATTCAACAGTTATGTCTTTCAAAATATCACCATTGCACTGCAGCCGACGTCAAGGTTCTATGGCTTGACTATTTATATAAATTCAGTACTAACCCCACAAGTCCACATTGAGTTCAACTAGCATCATAGTTTTTTATCGTTTTTTTTTTTTTCAAAATAATGCACACTTGTTTTTCCAATTCACTTTTGACATTGGCAGAATAGTCGACATCGGCTTTACTTGCCATAATTAAAAATAGAATAGAATATTTATATAAATTAGCAAATATTATATTATTTGATACGTCCATCTTATTAGATTGATGATAGCTTGCGGCTGTTATTATGGTGGGTTTATTTTTTTTATTTTACTGCTTGACGCAGTTTTGATTATGTAATTGGAACAGTTATTATATTTTGTGGCTTCAGTTTATCATGTCATGGTTGAGGCATAAAATTATTCTTCTGTCTGGTTTATCTCTTTAAGTCATGGTTTTTCACTCAGGTACTGGTCACTTTCCACTTAGGTACTGTGGTTTAACGTCGAACGTTAAATATGCAGGTACCAATAAAGTGCTTTTTATAGTCTTTGATTTGACCTAAGAATCCCATACAAATCAGCCTATGTTTCCACTGCTGGGACACAGGCCTTGGTGAGAGGCAGTGGGCCGTAATCCACCGCGCAGGCGCAGTGCGGTTTAGTAAATGCCACATGTCTTCAAATTTTTGGTTATAGTAAATGTCGGTTTCCTCACGATGTATCAATCCCATGCCAGCTTGAAAAGGTAAAGGTGGGGTTAAAACCATGAAATGTGGTGTCGGAGTAACCATAGATTTTTCAACTCGTGTCCAAAAATAGAGAAGTTGTAACGCACCTAATGTGTTACTGTTTCCTTGACACTGAATCAACGAGTCACATAAGTCAGAATTAGGAAAGGACTTGTTCATTATGTTTAAAATAAAATTAGCGTCAGTACCGACAAGTTTAAAACAAAAATGTGTTTTAAAATCTAATGAAAGAGGCATGTCAAAAGCTAGATTGTAGGTATTGCCTGCTATTGTCTTGTTAACCAACTCGATGATCTAACCAGTTCTAACTTCATAAAAACTGAGTGATGGACACTTACATATGTTGTTCTCTTCCATGCCTTGTATAACATTTTTCAAGAGATGAGCTGATGCTCCCGAAATTCTCTCAGCGGTTTTGAACCCTTCAATGCACAGACATTCCAACATTATCACGATTCAATAAATACACTTAAGAAGCCATTTGTACATAATAAAAGTATTGGGGCATCTGTTTCGTGCGTATTGTATATAGCAGTGTAAATGTGGGTCGTAACCCCTTCGGAACACCTCGAAATAGACTGGAGGAAACGAACAGGAATAGATATCTACTGAGCCCTTTACGTGGCGGTATTTCCAATTTTAATGTGTTTTCTTATTTGGAATGGAATTGTAATTTATGGAATGCTTTCGCTTCTTTGAAGAGTTGGGAACAAAGTTACAGAAGCCTGAATCCTATCTTAACAGTTCTTTTCTATTGTTACAGCGATGCACATGGTGGCGTGACACCGGGTTGACGTGAATCAATCCGCGAGATGTCTCAGCCGCCAGGACGCGGTCGCGCGCGGCCCGCGGGCCCCGCCTCCCCCCTCAACTACCGTCCCCCCTCACCATGGGCCCCAAGCCCACCCCCACTAATCTCAGGACCCAGGCACTCCACAGCTATTGTGACACCACCTCCAGTTCATCCATCCCCAAAGCCATTTCGACCTTTACACTCCCCTCATAATTTACGACAGCATTCTCCCTCACCTAGTTCTCATTTTTCCATCTCTCCTTATCCTATGTCTCCGATTTTGGGGCAAAGTCCGGAGTACTATTACTCGTCGCCTTACGAGCCGGTTCGGGAGTACGATTACGCGGGAGTGCCTCTGGAACCGCCTCCGCCACCACGACCCATGATATATGAGGAGGACGAAGAGGAACGAGGACCTTCTACGGCGGAGATTATTGCCCAGCAGTCGCAAGAGGGCTACGTGGATGAGAAGCTAGCAGAGTATCAGGCGACCATTCAGTTATTACAAGGTGAGTGGCAAACGATAGGATTATTATAATGAACAAATTGAAATCGAAAAAAGTTTAATTGTCAAATTATTTTCGTCTTTCATCTAATTTAATCACGCAGTACTAGGTATTGGTATATTTACAGAAATCAGAAGGCCAATTCCCGTAATTAAAAACTTTCAAAATCTAGTCGTAATCTCATCTCAGAGACAATCAATGTCAAAAATTTAGGGATTTTAGAGGTATTTTTGACAGATTGAGACTGAGATCAGATTGTGAACGTTCTTAAAATTGCGAGAATTTTCTAGAAATCAAAAACACTGTTGTTTCTCATTCACAGTTTTGTACGCATTAGCAGTGAACGATAAATATTTATTTATTTATACCATTTATACTGTTCCTCAATCAAGTAAGCCAATAAAATATAAAAGTCAGTGATGATATTTGTAATTGCTGCTAACTTCTGGTTAATCTTTCTCACAAATTATTTTCGGGGTTGAAAGTCAGCAGGAACTCCTGGAAAACTTTCTTCTCGGATCATTTCCGATTCAAATAAACAAAAAGGAATGGCAGATGTCCAAATAAACGAATTCCAACAGAACCTAACAAAAATCAGGTAACATTGCTGTGCAAAAAAAGTCACGATTAAAGTAAGGTTTAAGTTTAAAGTAGGGTTACGGTCTTTTAGCACTCAAAGTATTTTTGGTATTGAATCTGTGTGATTACAATTCAGTTATTTTTAAGACCAGCGTGCATTGTAATTCCGTCTACTGTTACTAGTTTTATGAGGTTCTTACTAACTTTATGCATATTTAAAATTAAAAGATGACGCATCATGTTTTGTGACATGACCGTTATTACCATAATACCGTTACTTCCTGACTGATGAGACATTAGCATGCAGCATATAGATATATTCGGGTATAGAGAAAGAATTTTCTTTAATTTGGCCCTAGCTTTGTTGGCATGAAATTTCTTGCTTTAACATAAAATATAATTATCCTATGACACTCTGCAATACTGTAGCATTAGTGAAAGTTTTCGAAATCGCATAAGTAGTTCCGAGGATATTTCCCCGTAAATACAAACTAACAAATTTTACCTCTTTCTAATATTGAGTATAGATAAACATCTCTCCGTGAAACTAGCAGTTTAAGACTGTATTCATGACCAAGCTGCCCGTTATAGATTTCATTAACCAGCAACATAACTGGAAAATCGCTTGTTATATCGTTAATTTTAGGCTCTTACAAACTTTATTACTGCTTTAAAATTCAGTACGTTGTTCAGTGCGTGGCTACAAACAAACCACCGTTTATGATGTTATTGCAAAAGAGATTTGAATGCCTGTTTTCACTAACACTAGGAGATACCTAAATGTAACGCCTAAGTAAAAGGGCCCTGTAGAATTTTCAACTCTCGGCACTAAGTTTATAGTTTCAAATCAAGCAAGTCATTAATATGTTGGCCTTATATTTAGGTAGTGTTAGTGAAACGAGCACACTTGTTATATTACAAATCCGACGTCAGGCCCCGGTTCCTATTTCTAATCGATTTGCTAAGACGTCAGTCAGTTTTATCGTTTCTCGAACACAGGTGGGTCGTGCAGTTGTTATGTATGGGCGAATAATTTTAGAACTAGCTCCTAATTTTGGAACAATATAGATATCTGAGAGCGTGTGATTCAAAGCTTAGTAACGTCTGGTCTGGAAATCTGGAATGTTATATCGTGATCCTGAAATGTTTCGTGACGTGTTCGTCATTTTTATAATCCATATTGGATGGGAGGCAGCTGCTGTGGAACTTCCCGTTATGATAAACCGAATGTTTTAAAATAATAAAAGAATAGCTTTGCAAGTTTTGTGTGGCCCCAGGATAGGTAGGATTTTATTAGTAGCGAGCCAAATACTTTCCACATTTTAATTATTGGCGAAAGCATTAAGATAAATTTGCAATACTTGTAATTATTTCTTTGCAAATAAATGATTTCTGATTCTGATTCTGATCCATAAACGGCCTATATAGTGCCCACGGTACTCAGGCGGCCCCACTGTGAGAGTGGCTAGTAATCAACCACACGGACCGCGTGCGGACTGAAGAAATAACTAGTACTTTTCTCAAATAATGCGCGGAAATTAAAATACCTACAATTACGTTTCAAAATCAATGACGAACAACGAACAACAATATTTTTTCCTGCGTTAAAGTGATCATTTGTTTTTTTCTTCAATAAACAGCTTTCTATTTGCAAGCCCGTTCGTAATTTAAATAAAATCTTTGATAAGTCACCTCCTTGGTTGCCATGTTTCGGAGTAAAAGATCATTCCATTTTTAAATCACACGACAGATAAGAGTTTACTATGTAATTTATTTGGCCGCTAAACACGACAGATATGGATTTTCATACAACTTTTGCCGGCCGCTGCTCGCATGTATTTGACTAGTACAGCAATTTCGATTTATCTCGAAGAAGGTTGTCAAAATAATGCTCAAATTTCCAAGCATGTTTGAGAAAATATGAATTGTGTAACGCTCTATGATTCTGATAAGTTTAATAGTATTTTGAACTGTTTTGACTTTGCAAATGCAACTGAAGTTAATTATGCAAAGAAAAAAAGAAAAACAAACAGCAATCCGTTGCAATTTCCGTTCACGTTCTGGTCTTTCTCTTACGTTTTTGTAGATTTCATCACATCGCAAAAATTTTGCCGTTGGCTGCCAAATTGCAGGTTTGCAACAAATTGCAAGCAGTACATAAACAAACAGATTGTGCTATATTTACTGCTTGATCAGGTTCAATGACGTTAGTCGTTTGGCGTACACTGAATCATTGCTCGTTGAGGGGTGGTGACAGGCCTTTTTTATAACGCGATTATTTTGTGAGAAATTAATGAGATTTTGGCTTAATTTGGACTGATACTGTATCGTTAAAAAGTCAAATTATGGGTCCAATTTCTGATGGCAGATTTAGATGTAATTTTGAGGTGTAATTCGGTATTTTTAAGGAAAAATTAAAATACGTGTTTGGGTATCCACTCTTGATTAGTATGTTGCTTGTAGGCTTATGATATACAGGATGAAATTGAAAACTTGCGACAAATCAAAATATGAGGTGTATAATAAATTGCAATTACCCAAACCTACATTTTTTTTAAAAATCGTGTAATTATAGTCTTATATAGTGCAAATTAAGTTATTGCTTTCAACTAGACTTGGTTTTTTTAGTATTTTTTTTTTCAAAATCTTCAAAACAAATATGAAAATGAAGTACAAGCAATCCATTCATCGCTGAGTTCAAAACATGAAGCAAGTTGGCAACGTGTTGAACTAGCGGTATTTACCAAATTTTGACCGTTCCTAAAAAAAAGAGCGCGCGACGACGTTACAAAACGCTCGACTAGCCTATGCGCACGTACGAGTATGTACGTGCACCCCTTTCCTTAATAAAAATAAAAATTGCTCAAAATTTACTTTATAACACGCTGAATTAGAAATATTAATTTGTCACACCTGTTCAATATATACGAATTTATTTTATCTGGGATTGTAAAAATTGTTTTAATATGAGAAAAGTTTTTTTGGAACCTCATTATTTTACGCCTTACTCAACTTCATTATTTACGTCCTAAAAAAAAGATACGTAACGAAATCATTCGTAGAACGTTTGCGTCAACGTTGCGTAGACTTTTATAAAACAAAATTAACCGAACACAAGAAAATATTTAATGGCAAAAATTTTATCATAACATTTTCTTCCACGTAAGTGCCATTAAGGAGGCGTTTACGAATCTAACAAAAATAAGCAGTTTTTCGGTACATTTTGCGGGAAAATGATACGAAACCAAATCTAACTAATAATTACCACAGATAGATTGCTCCTTCAGCTTCAAATATGGCAAAATTTTTATTCGAAAAGTTTGGTTTATAATATCGTAAAAAAATATTTCCGTCGCCTCTTCACACAAAATTGACGATATCGTAATGACTTTAGGTACATTTTTCTTCTATTTATTAACATAAATTTATGTATTTAAAAATATTTTATGTAAGCAGACATGTTCAACTCAAAATGATGGTATAAAGAACTATCAAAATGTTACCAAATGGCTCAGAAAAAAAATAAAAATCGAGTCTATTTTTTCACATATTTATCTGCAACATGTGAATCTTAATGCACTGTATTAAGGGTTATTTTACTGGTCACTGTCTTGCTTTATTACACAAAAATTTGTAATGAAATATTAGTCTGCGCCATGCCTTACAATCTTACTCGTAGAAACCCTGCAACAGCATTGTGATAACCCAACTTATTACAGATGACATGTACAAAAGATATATTTCCAGCTGGTTATTAGCTTTACAATTACGTAGTATAATAATCTGTCAGTTTAGTATTGTACAATCAGAGGCGCTAGTGTGGCGTATAATATAGGATAATAAAAAATATTCAAAATATAATACTACACTAAGGTTTACAATGTTCTCCCTAAATAAATGGTATAATATTAGTAGTACTGTTAAGAATGTGTTGCCATAATTAATTCATTATTTGCTACATTGAAGTTTGATTAGTTCTATTATTGGAGATAAGCAAAGAGTGTTTATTGTAAATATAGGGTTCGTTAGAATAAATTAAATATAAACATACGTGTCCATGATGATAAGTAATTTTTGCTGATAATTTTTTTTAAATAAAAAGGTCTTACATACTTTGGTAAGAATTTAGAGATATTTAAATATATGCCCTGGCAGCACTGGCAAGTAATGAACAAAAATGGCTGTTGTTGTTTTGATGTCGTTCTGCTGTGAATGCTGTGATCGTTCGTTGTCTGCTGTGATCGTTCGTTGTACCTATATCCCCCTTACTAATAAACATTGTGTATCGTCTGTATAGTTACACAACGCTTTGTCTTCTGTCGAAAATCAAATTACTGACGACTGAAAGAGAGAAATCGGTGTGTAACTATTCGTCTGATATAATACGTTTATTAGTAAGGGGGTGTGTAATTTAAATAATATCTAAATATGTTGTAGTAAACAGATTTTGAATACTTATATCGGTATAATTTTACTATCTCTGTTATAGAAAACAGTTGGACCATGAATGGATCTAGGTCGCGCGATTATAATACTGACACGGATGTAGTTTAGTATTTTAATCGCAGAGGGCGCTTTTTTAATGTTATCGTTCAAATCGCGCAAGATGGCTCTCTATTTCCGTATATACAAAGTACTCTTTGGTCTGCGCTCAGCCGCCGTCGTGGGTGGACTCTGTGTCGGTTGTAAGCAGCAGCTTGTGCTGAAAAAGATCGCTGTACGGATAGAAAATATTTGACATACCAAACTTGATACTTCACGCATTCTGTATGACTATCGTATGAAAGATTTTATTCACAGTCTTATATTATTTTTTTAGAAGTAAGTAGGGATTATTCATATTTCGTTTCGGTCATGATGGAGTCACCTGAAGGTGTACTTCGAAGACTGCTACTGGAACTAATAGACGAGAAGAGCTAGGTGTGCCGAGTTTGGGCTCGTTTTGTTAGTTATGTTGAGACCTTACCTCCGGACTTGATGAAGTGACCTGCAGGTGTACTTCGAAGACTGCTACTGGAACTAATAGACGTGCTGAGCTAGGTGTACCGAGTTTGGGCTCGTTTTGTTAGTTATGTTGAGACCTTACCTCCGGACTAGATGGAGTGACCTGCAGGTGTACTTCGAAGACTGCTACTGGAACTAATAGACGAGCTGAGCTAGGTGTGCCGAGTTTGGGCTCGTTTTGTTAGTTATGTTGAGACCTTACCTCCGGACTTGATGAAGTGACCTGCAGGTGTACTTCGAAGACTGCTACTGGAACTAATAGACGAGCTAAGCTAGGTGTGCCGGGTTTGGGCTCGTTTTGTTAGTTATGTTGAGACCTTACCTCCGGACTTGATGAAGTGACCTGCAGGTGTACTTCGAAGACTGCTACTGGAACTAATAGACGAGCTGAGCTAGGTGTGCCGAGTTTGGGCTCGTTTTGTTAGTTATGTTGAGACCTTACCTCCGGACTAGATGGAGTGACCTGCAGGTGTACTTGGAAGACTGCTACTGGAACTAATAGACGAGAAGAGCTAGGTGTGCCGAGTTTGGGCTCGTTTTGTTAGTTATGTTGAGACCTTACCTCCGGACTTGATGAAGTGACCTGCAGGTGTACTTCGAAGACTGCTACTGGAACTAATAGACGAGTAGAGCTAGGTGTGCCGAGTTTGGGCTCGTTTTGTTAGTTATGTTGAGACCTTTCCTCCGGACTAGATGGAGTGACCTGCAGGTGTACTTGGAATACTGCTACTGGAACTAATAGACGAGAAGAGCTAGGTGTGCCGAGTTTGGGCTCGTTTTGTTAGTTATGTTGAGACCTTACCTTCGGACTAGATGGAGTGACCTGCAGGTGTACTTCGAAGACTGCTACTGGAACTAATAGACGAGAAGAGCTAGGTGTGTCGAGTTTGGGCTCGTTTTGTTAGTTATGTTGAGACCTTTCCTCCGGACGTGATGGAGTGACCTGCAGGTGCACTTCGAAGACTGCTACTGGAACTAATAGACGAGTAGAGGAAGATGTACCGAGTTTGGGCTCGTTTTGTTAGTTATGTTGAGACCTTACACCCGGACTTGATGAAGTGACCTGAAGGTGTACTTCGAAGACTGCTACTGGAACTAATAGACGAGTAGAGCTAGGTGTTCTGAGTTTGGGCTCGTTTTGTTAGTTATGTTGAGACCTTACCTCCGGATTTGATGGAGTGACCTGAAGGCGCACCTTCCAAAAAGTTATTTTTTACTTTGTAGTGTTTTTTTTTTTGAAAGTCCGATGTTTTTTTTTTTTTGGAAAACACGTTTTATTTTTCATTTTTTATTTGTACCTGCCCAACAAAAATTTAAATTACTTTAAGCAAAATTCATAAAGCTATACCTTATAAAGGTATACCTTATCCTGAGGCATACCTAATATTTATTCCTCATTTTTCATTATTGCACCTACCTTGTTTGTCTCTGCATCACCCAAAGGTTGACTGGTAGAAAATGCCTATGGCATTAAGTCCGCCTCTGTACATTTTTGTGTTTGAAGTTTTAATTAATTAAATATATCCTTATCCATTAAAAAAATGAGAGAATTTGCAAATCCGTCTATAGAGATATGACGGAGCTATGCCCGAACATACATAAAAAATAATTACTGATTCTTTTTTGAAGTCGGTTAATTATTACATCAATTCATAAACTTTTGTTTGAGAGAATTTGCAAATCCGTCTATAGAGATATGACGGAGCTATGCCCGAACATACATAAAAAAAAATACTCCTTATTTAAAGTCGGTTAGTTATTAAATCAATTCATAAACAAAAAGTTATGCCCGAATTTACTTGCAAGATTAGAGGTACTCCAATAACAACTTTGACAGAAATGAGGGTGTACCGTGGTATACTAAGCACATCTGCGTACCCCTTTAGAGGGTACAGGCGTGATGTTATATTGTGTGATTGCGTAAACAATGCATACATATGCGATAGCAGCAATCGCGGTTGATTTGCTGGCATTTATTGAAGCCTTCGGTTGTCTGTCTCCGAAACTCTTCATCACTTTATTCCGGAATGGTCTATTTCGGAATAAAGTTAAACCTCTTTAGAAAAAAAAAAGATTTTTGCAAGTCCGTCTATATATTATTATGACGGAGTTATCTAACCTAACACCCTTACATAAAAAAAATATATGTATAAGCATCCGAATTGAGAACCTCCTCCTTTTTTGAAGTCGGTTAAAAATACTAAATAAAACGAATATAAATAAGCTTTTTTTAAATTATATGTTTTCAAAAAGCTTGTCGCGCAAGTTGTTAATACATAGGTACTTTGGCATGTACTTGCTTACCAATCAAGTAAGTAAATGGTATCTACTTTTATGAACATTTCACGTTACAAACTTTTTGACAACAACGCATAGTAAGCTTAAAAAAATACATGCCTAAAAATTAAATAAAAGTAGGCTCAAGTATCAAGTCGTGTCAGTTTACTCATAATTTCGCCGCTTCGCGCATGTCGCTGTGTGTGTGAGCCGTGCACGTGTAGTAGTAAGACTCAATACCTAAAATTGAAGCGCGTCAATTCGTAAACGCGTCCTTAATGTCTCGCCAACACGTCTCGTTGGGCGATCATGTGGAAAATTGAATACTCACAGATTACTTTCCATGTACGTCAAGACACCCACCACCTACCCGTGATAGGGAAACTCTTGATGGCTTCTCATGGCCAAGATAATGTGTGATGACGTGGAAAAGCGAAGGTCTAAGTAATTGAATATTTTAGTTTATGTTGACGATATTTTACCTTGCTCTAGTTGTTTCTGAGTGCAGTTAAATCTTTATGGCTTCTTAACATAATTGGTGGATCTCTTGTTGATGAAAATAGAATCAAAGATAGCCGATCTTCAAATTTCGTCTTCCATCATTATTTCAGCCGAAAAACGTCCGCTGCTGAACATATACCTCCCACAAACGTCACAACATGGACTGATCCGAAATTCGTATAAGTAGAATTACTTATACGAATTTCGGATCAGTCCATGTATATATTCATATATTCTATTAAGTGATTCCACTTAATAGAATATATGCATTTCCCTTCATAGTTCTTTCGTATTATTTCATAGGTTAACTTAGATTTTATTACTGAAATTATGTTTTATTCTTTATCATCGTATAGGAAAACAATATTTTATTCATGGCATTTGTAATTCACTATGGTAGTTTTTAGTAATACCAATTGCATTATTTTATCTACAACCAATTCACTTTACCTGGTTATGGCTTCCCGTATCAGTACATTATCGAATTTCTTCGGAGGTTTATTGGGGGTAGTCACGCTATGTGCGAGGATATGTTCGTTTCCCCCATTGTTTAAAGGTTGATTAATGTTTATTTGTGTTTTGTGTATTTTTTGTGCTTCAATAATGGTAGTACCTACAAAAATATCCCAGTAAAGCTCATTTATAAACCGAGCTGATAGACCTAACTCGCTAGTGACTACTACTCTACAACTATAAGTTAGTTACAGAAGTTAGAGCTTGGTGGTATGCCAAAAGCGATAATTTGTGAGGCGGTGTATGCATGGACACCGCGTCAATCACTATTGGGGGCATGTGTGTTACTGTCAATCATGATGCAGCTTCACTAAATGTGAAATACTTTTAGTTTCTTCATGGTTTGTAGAATACGTCAGTTGCGGGTAACGCACTATTTACACGTAGATTGTTTGATGTTTTGTCTGGACTAAAATTGCTGGATGGTCATTATGAATCGTAAAGAAACGTATGTCTGTACTCATTTGTATTGTCTCCATAATTACGTTTTTTTTAGCTTGATGACCTAACTTTTTTTCTGTATTTATGTCGTTTAACCCTATATTTTGCTCTCTGTAATCTTAATTTAGCCAATATAACAAGGCTATATCTTTAAAGTGCATTTAACTATATGAAAAATCACGACACGTTCATATTCTAACAGATATATTGCTTGTCCAATTCTACAAGTATCAAAGGAGCTGTTATATGTATTCAGTTGGCACTCTAACAAGAGATGACAAGCAGTTTATTCAACTGTTATTACTATTACCTACTAACTACCACACAAGAATTAAACTGAATACTCTTCTAAAAACACACACTAATTTCCAACCCATTTACATCTTCATCGTCACTTCTAGCAATGGCATCAGCATCTCTTAGTGTTTTATGATCGTTTAAAGAATCAGTTTGCTCGCCAAAATAAACATACCTAATGTAACTAGGGCGTGCAAAACCGGAAGGATTTCAAAACCGGTTTTGAATTCCGGTTTTTAGAGCCCAAAACCGGAAACCGGTGCTAGCCCCGGTTTTGGTAACATTTTTATATTTTTTATATAGTAGAATTTTAACAAGAAAACAATATTCGCAATACACAAAATCTACAAATAAAACAAATTGTATCTTAGACCTCTTTTTAATCAACCATTTATCTACTAATACCATTACTACCAATAGTCCAATACCAAGTAGGCCACATTAAAATTTGGAATTTGGATAGCAATAACATGAACTTAAAATAATATAAAGATAAACAAACTGAGATCAAATTAACAACAGTTAACAAGTAAGTTTGTGGTACCTTTAGTAGATGTACCTAACAATTCTGTTATCAAGAATAATAAAATATTTTAAACACAAAACACATTCATCATCTTACTTATTACTATGTGTCTCCTGTGGGACTCGAGTCACGTCGCGGGCGCGGGTGCGGGAGTCGCAGCTCGCGGAGGGAGGAGTGTAAGTGGGTATAGGTTGCGTTTTTTTTTTTTTTTTTAAGGATTTGAAATCTTCAAATGACCCCTTCCGCTCTGGGTGGAGCGGAAGGGAGTGTGAGACTCTTACTGACTAAAACCCATCAGTGTTCCTTCCTTAGCCCTTTATATTCCGGGGTAGCGGTAACCCTTTCGGACAATCCCGCTGCCCCGGCAGGCTTCGGCTCTCACGGGCCCCTCCCTATCTGCTGACATCTCTTTGAGGCGCGCGTGGAATACATACGCGCCGTCCGGCACGGGCCTGGTCCTGATCGGACGGCGAGCTACCCATTACTCGCCGTCCACAGGCCCACGCCTACGGTGGCCGGGAGTCGTCACGCGGCTCCCGACGCCGGGGCGTCTACCGCGGCGGCTGGGACGGGCGGCTCTCTCCGCTCTCTCCCTCGCCCATCCCGCCACCTCCTTGGCTAGCATGACTGCTTCGCAGAAGGAGGTGACTGCCTCCCACTCCCTCTCGCCCCGGACCATGGCTTAGACCAGGGCCGGGCGCGAGAGGTCGCCGCCGCTGCCGATCGCCTCTACGAGGACACGGTGGAGGTCTGCCCCGCTTGGGCTCATGCTCCACCGTGTCCTCAGGGCGATCCTCGCAGTGGCGACACCCGGGCGTTTCCGCCTGATGATGTGCAGGAACCTCCCGAAACATCCGTGTCCGGTGAGGACCTGCGTCAGGCGGTAGGTGAGGGCGCCGTGACGCCTCTAGCCACTCCTCAAAGAGGGGCCTTACCGCCGCTATCGCGTCGCGCTTTCCATGCCGCCATGAGATTCGCGCCGGAGGTCTGTCCGCTCCGCAGCAATTTGCCGCGGAAGCGGGTTTTCCCCCCGGCGTAGTGCCTCCGCGCGCCACTCATAGAGGCGCGCGACGACTATCGCCTCCAGATCTCATGGCGGCAGTCCGGCAAGGAGGCTTGCCGCTTCGCGCGAGATCGTCGGTAAATTTTGTCCGGTTTCCGGTTTTTAGCAAAACCGGAAAACCGGCTTTGCACGCCCTAAATGTAACGTGCACATGCATGTAGCAGTGAACCTGTGAGATCATCCACCTTGCCGGATCGGTAGGCGAATGACGAACGCTTCCCGTGTTACGACATTTCTATTCTAATTTTCTTATCGTTTGGAGTTGGTCTACTTTTGGTGGGTTGGCAAGGTCGCTATCGGATGTTGTGTTCTTCTATTTGGATTTAGATATGTTTCTGACTCGGATGTCTTGGTGGTTTATTCGGTAATGAGCCAATATTTGATTTCCTCTCTCGCAAAGTAAAATTTTAGAAACAGTTTTCACTTGATCTCTCCCAGGTGTCTTTACATTGCTGGTATAATCAACTTCGTTAAGGTTGTGACACAACTTTAGTGAAGTTGATTAGTAAATACTGATTTGTTATTACTGTTCTCGTCACTTCTGTGATAATTCCTAATTTTGTTTGACATTCATGACTTTCGTTTAGCTCTCCTCAAATTGTAATTGTTTCGATCTTTGTGTCCATACACTCGTTTGATGTCACCCCCAGAACAAGCTTGATTGCATTCACATTTGGCTCTTAACGTTCTTGGAGTTTTCCTCGTGACAGATTATATTATCTTTAACTGTGATATCAGCTTCTTTCATTTAGTCACCTCCATTTCTAATTGTGCCGACCATTGTGAACAATCGTTTGCCTTTGATGTCACCATCAGAACACGCTTGATTGCATTTCACGTTTGGCACTTACCGTTCTATGAGTGTTCCTCGTGACATATTCTTTTTAATTTTGATATCATCTTCAAAACGAGCATCGTCTGATATAACAATGACATTGGCAGGCTCTTTCATCGCGTTCATGCGTTATTTTTAACTGAAGTGCAGTCGGAAGGCTGAACATTAATCATCAGTGGTTCAGAGAACTGATTCATAATCACGTGTTGTGCTTAATTAACAAATGTGTGGCAGAATGTTGAGGAGCGCCGAATAATTTGGATTTTTTCAGTTGATGGACTTGGATTTAATATTTTGATTTGAACGAAAGCTTTCCTGTAAAAGTTCCTTTAGCTTGTAACTAGGTGCTATCAATAGTTAATAAATAATAATAAATAGAAGTCAGCAAATACTATAGGGATTTATAACCATTTTTTAAAGTTAAGTAATGATTAGCGGCTGTTTAACCATAAATTTTTGACGTTTAAACGTCTCTTAACTTTAACCAACATTTATAAATAAAGGGGTTTATGTTTACCCTTTAAATGAATCCGCTGGATCATTACACAAAAACGATGTTAAATAAATCAGCAGACAGATTGAACGGGGTTCGTTTTGGCTAGCCAGAGGCGTCACGAGATTAGATGTAATCAGGTAAGATAAAAGATCTTAATGCCAGCGGAATTAATTTAGAACCGAAGTTGTAACATCAGACGAAATAAATAAAAGTTAATCTAGAACACTTTGGGCATCGCTTCGTGTTAAAAACTTGGGTAACTTTGAGCTAGAGAAACATTATCAAACGTTTGCGAAACTCTTCGATATAGACTAATAAAGATTTTGCACTATCACATATTTTACCGGTTTTAGTTGATGCGGTGCATTAAACTTCCCTGCATCACGACTGTCTGCTACTATTAATAAATTCGATTCGAATAATCTGAATTTATTCGGCTAGATTTTATGCTCTTCAATATTTAGTTTATTTTTCCCCAAAGAAGATAAAACTTTTTAAAATTTTATGGCTCATTTTTAAGTGGTAGGGCTATTCATTTGAATTACTTCCCTGTCTGGCCGGAGCGACGGCGCCGGCGCCCCCCAATTTGAAACGCTGCGCTACCCTCTTGTCTGGCCAACAGCCAGCTCGTCTACTCCTAGATACTCGTAACTTCAATAAAAGCTTACAAATTTTCATTTAAACTATCGTAAATGATAATTTTATTTTTGTAGAATGAACAATTGGATGTTTAGTTGGCAGGTACAGTGCAATTCATTATTTTTCGTGCCAGCCACTTTTCATATGCCTGTGTTTCCGTCTTTGTCGGGGAATTTTTTTCTGTTCTTTTCTTACGTTTTCACTTTTAATGCTTTTAGTTCTTTATCTTTTTTGTCAGCAACAATTAATAGAACAATAAATAACGCAACATTAGTTTTATGTATAATTCTGCAAATTGACAGCAGTTTACTGACTGTGCCTCATATTTCGCTGAACTCTTTTCATCAGTCTTTAAGCCGAATTCTGTTACCTCCGGTATTACTTGTTATAAATTCGTGGATATCATCATAAATTATACACATGCGCAATTTGCCTTCAAATATATCGGTCTCACCATCTCTTACAACTGATTCGAGTCTGGTCCTATCGTCATCCACCCCCGCGCTGATCCCGCTGACGTCATCAGTTAATAGTGTATTAGATATACGGAAAGTGTTAGAAAATTCGAGGTCGATGCACGACTCGTTATTTTCCTTCATCTCATTTCTATTATTGCATGTTTTACCTATCGTAAGTTATTTCTAGCTATACTGTGACTATGTATTTTTTTGTATGTCTTCGTTGTCTGGTATAAATTGGTCTTTGTCTGCGAATTTACACGTGTGATAAGTTTTTATTGCCTCTTAGATAATATGTAGACGTGGTTTAGGAAATTTGTTCACCTCAGACTTGCACGTTCTGCAATTTCTGTCCGATATCACACCGTTTACGTGACATATTCTAATGCATCCAACGTAATTCATACTAAAAACTGATTCTGTAACTGTGATGCTTTCTGGAATGTATATGAGAGACAATGCTTTTAGGCTAATAGTAAGCTTTTAAGACCATTAGCTAACCATTGGTAGTTAACAACGGGGGCGAGTTAATTAGTGCCAAAATCCAGCACAAGCTGTGGCACATTGTGGCTGGTTAGTTCTATTTCAGAACTCTTGACATATATTATGAATGTGGGTTGTAGATATTAGTTTAAAGAGAAACATTAGCGTACCTACTTTATTGGAGTTACCAGAAGAAAATATATTTTTTCCGAAAGATTCTAACCATTCTGAAATTAACCAATACAATCAACTTAGGCACTAATTTTGTAGCAATTTTTGATCAATAATATTCACTAGAAAATTACAATAGTGCCAGATTTCTATGTTTGAAGATGTGAATTGTTTTATTTCTCCTTGATAATGATGTTAATAACTCTTACAACTAGAATAGAACTTTTATTTTTGAACTGGGACTAACTTATTATCGTTTGTCATAATGCAAAAAAAAAAGAAAAACATTTCCGTTCCGTACATGATCTGTATAATCGAATTTCATCCATTCACTTGGCTAAAAATTAAGGAGAAACTAGAATCCTTTTCACCAAATATAATATGCTTGTGATGAATTTTGTGACTGCTATAAAGCAGCTGTGGCATACCAAGATTTCGACAATGTTTGAGTCATTTGTCACGTGTTTCTTGCTATTTGCGACTGACCTATATGCGAATCTGAGGGTATGAATGAGAGACTTCTACTATTACTTCATGAGTGTTCTATTAAGAATCTGCCAAAAAGGTCTGAAAGGTCATTTGTATCTGGCAAAGGTATCTTGTATTTAGAGACGTGGTACAATTGGAAGCTCTATTATTCATATTTTGACGCGGTAGGCTAAGGTAAGCGCTGAAAATAAATAATGTGGCGCTTGAAGCCGCTAACTAAATTATATTTAATAATGCAGTGGGGGAATGTTCCGCCTACGAGTTTCAACCCACAGTCTTCTGGAAGCTAACATTTTTTTCATTCCTGGCTAAGAATATGCTGTAGGTAGCTTTTGAAATGTAAATATTTTGGGATCATAAAGATCTAGTTTATCTTTAGGTAAAATACATTACGAAGTGATTACCACAGACTTGCTGGTCTAGTAACTGTAGATACTTAGCCCAAAAAGAGGAGTGACGACCTGTTTTCAGCCGGATGAGAGTTACTGAAAAACGGGATGAATAGCGATCAATTGGAGAGGCTTATGTCCAGCAGTGGACTGCTGTAAACTGATGATACTAGCCCAAAAAAGTAGATTGTAAAAGATGGCATAAACCTTTTTTCTCTTCGTAACCATCTTGCCTTTCATCTTTTACTAACAGATAGAACATGGTATGTATAAATCTCAACTATATAGTCTTGTAGGCGTTTACAACAGCAACGCACCAATAAATAGAGTCGTGAAGATATGCTACTACTCGTTTAACGTACCTACGTTTTTGCCGTAAACTTTGAATTCGTGTTAGTTTTCGGTTTGGTGCCAGCAATAATTACGTTATAGAGTTCTAAACACCGTGGTAACGCCGTGGTGTAACAACGCTTAGAGCTAATATAAAAGCAATGGAGCTTCGTAGTTTTATGTAGATTGCTATTAAAATTCTTCATTAAGACGACACCGATCGCGCAGTGGCGCCCTCATCATTTGTTTGGTTATTTCCTTTATTTTAGGATGAAAATGCAGAAAATAAGCACGTTACGTTGTGCTCCACAAGATTATACGTTATTATTATTACAAACGGTAGTTTAATTTTACTAAAATCCTTAACAATATAAAACTACCGTTTGTAACTTAAAAACGGTAGTTTCGTGTTATTATAATCCTTATCGATATAAAACGACCGTTTGTAATAATTATAACGTAAAATCTTGTGGAGCATATTTTCTGCATTTTCATTCTAAAATAAAATAAATAACCAAACAAACGATGAGGGCGCCACTGCGCTGTTGGTGTCGTCTTAATAAGTATGGGAAACTGAAACTTCCACAGGATTCACTCACGTTTACTGATCTGCCGTACGTAATAAAAATATGTAGCTACACCTTCTTGAATGCTGATCCCTTATATCTAATAACAACACAACATGATAACATAGCATAATTATTAGAATTAACTGTTATACCAGTAATCAAAATAAATTTATCACCAATTATATTTGATCACCCCATTAGGAGATCCACACATCCCGTCGCAGAAAAAACATTCCTTCAACCGATTAAAACATCTAAAACAAACGAAACAGAGTATAAAATCGTTTGCATGCGACATCATAATCCCATTGCACACGTCGAATATGTATCTACTTAAAGACGTGGATGTTTTATAAATAAAGTTATTTATATTGAAAAGTACCGTCAGCAACGACGCCTACGTCGCTTGGGCTATTTTTAAGAATTACTATAATGTTGGTATCGGGATCGCGTTGTCGTAGCTTTGTGTTTAATGATGTTTGAGCATGTTGATATGTACTTATTTGTGGTTTCGATTGTGGGTGCTGTTTTTAGTTATCACCATACGCATTTCATGGGCGCTCTACTATATTCTGGGTACATTTCAACTCGTACCTATTAGAAATGGTTTACTGCACGATTCGTATGTCCAAAGATGGGCAGTTACGCTTACCAATCGTAGTTTTTCTAATGATTATTATACTAGCCTTGAGTTCAGTCACTTCATGGCAAAGACTGCTGTCCAATCGATGAAGGAAAACATCGTGAGGAAACCGGCATGTCCTGGGTTCAAATTTTGGAGATATGAGACATCGCGTGGCGGATTACTACTCTCTGACGCGGGTCCCAACGTTGGGAATATTTTAGGCAGATCATGCATGGCATAAACTTCTCTCTATCTCATACATAGAACGGACGAGCAATGACCAGGAAAAAACCAGGTTTGCTCACGGTGTTTCACCGTTAGTCATTCACTTTTCTTTCATTCACATTCGGACATAAGTCTCACATTTACTGAGGGGCTCGTGGCTAAATGATAACAGCCGCACGGGTCGATCGATGTTTAAGCTACGCTTGTCGAGGTCGGTTAGTGGATGGGCCTCGGAAAGCACGTTAACCGTTAGGCCTGGCTGTCATTCGTAGTTCTTTGATAGTTAATACGGGTTGTCAGAAGCCCAAAAGCCTGACAACCACTCTTACCAAGGGTCACCGTGTTACTCAGTAACTGGGTTGTGGAGTTCAGATAGGTAGTCGCTCCATGTAAAATGCTGATATTCAGCTTCATCCAGTTAGACTAGTAGCGGACCCCAATATATTTGGGAAAAGGTTATAATAGGCAGACTGAGTCATTTGAACAACTTTGCAAAATTTTGCTTCATTTTGGTATCTAATACTAAACTGTATAAGGCTTAAGTACCCTTTGTTGAAATGGTTTTTATGATTGAATCTAATCTAAAAACTAATCTTCAAAGTTTTGTCAAAAGATTCATTAATCTTTTGACAAAACTTTGAAGATTAGTTCTAGTTGACGTCAGAATATACATATTATATGGGGCAAATGTAGAGCAGTTTTATTAAATACGAGTAGATTATTGTTATGCAAATGTCAATTTGCGTAAATTGTGCCAAGTACTTTTCGCCCTTGCAACTTATGGTGACCTCATCTTAAAAATATTCAAATGGCTTCTGAGAATCTGTCTTCTGTCACCATTCTTTATTTATCGATTAGTACTGTGCTCGTAGATGCATCTATCTATAAACAAAGTCGGGTTAGTTACATCATTTATAACTCAAGAACGGCTGGGCGGATTTTTATGATATTTGATTTGTTGGATTTGCCTCAACCTCGAATAGCAGAAAATTCACGTTTACAAATTCAAATTCAGTTCGCGGGGTCAGCAACGAGTTGTTTGAAACAAATTGAACCAGATTGGATTTATCATCATTGATAAACATGATTACCTATTTTATTTCATAATCATCATCACGCTTTAGGTACAGAGGCCAGCACATCAACCTACCCCAATCTGTCAAATATCTTTGATAGAATTTCAACTTTACTTTAAAGGAATAAGGTTCATATTCAATTGGGAAAATTTGACAGATTGGGGTAGCTTGATATGCTGGCCTCTGTACCTACTTCCATTTATTTAGGGTTATCACAGCAATTCTTATTCCTCAATAAATTTATTTATGCTGTCATCTCAGTATTTCCCCTTTTGTGAACATTACATCTTACACACATCCATCCATCTATTCATCCATTGATTTTCTCTGTTCTTTTCACAGATATCATTCACACACAAAACATGATACTTATGGAATTTTATTTATTTTATCGCCATAGAAACTAAATGTCATGAATGTGTATCGGCTTGAGTTATTTGTTGTCCTTTCCTTCTACTTTACGGCAGTAGAGTGAAACGACTACATGACCTAAAGCGCGGTCGTTGCCGGCCTGCATAGAAAATAAAGAGAAGCGCGATGACACAGGTAATTTATTGCAAAATATAAAGCAATTATCTATTTACAAAAAATCTATTGTTTGGACTAAAAAAATAAAACACTAGTGCTTTAGTATGTTGCTTGTAGAATAATCTGACAAAAAATCATAATGATTGAATGTATATTAGTATGGTTTTTATTGTAAAAGAAAGTTTTTCGAGGTATCTTCATGATTTTTTCTATCGTATAAAATTAGTTGTATTATGTTTTCAACACATTATCTACCTAGCATAATAATATATCCTAAAGAATATCATATATTTTTATGATTTTGTTTACTGTAGTCGATCATAAATTTTTATTGTTTCTAAAACTTGCGTTTTTTGCGTTTAGGTCCTGTTAGCCCCTTAATGTCCGGACTACTTTCATTTGGCTCAATAAACTTTCTCTTAGGCTTTGTCTGAGAGTATATACTTACATAAAACTGGTAACTCATAGTAAGTCGACCTTTTTGTTAGTTGCTTGTGGTCAACTATGATGAAGTATTGATTATCATCAGCCTTTTCCCAACTACGTTGGCGTCGGCTTCCAGTCTAACCGGATGCAGCTAGATACCAGTATTTTACATGGAGCGACTGCCTATGTGACCTCCACAACCCAGTTACTGGGTAATACGATACCCCTTGGTAAGACTGGTTGTCAGACTTTCGGGCTACTGACGACCCGTAACGACTGTCAAAGATCCACGAATGACAGCCGGGACCAACGGCTTAACGTGCTTTCCGAGGCACGAAGAGGTCTTGGTATGTGAAGATGGTCACCCATCCACGGACCAACCGCGGCAAGCAAGAAGTATTGTTACAATAATTATCTAATATTAATGGTATATTCAAAATTCATAAAACATGGTTTTATATGGTAATTGCTAGGTATTGGAATGCTGGAAAAATTAGATAGCTTATGTAGATATGTTTTTCCCGCACTGGGCCCTCGTGGCAGATAACGTCCCACTGTCTTTCACAGAGCGGAGGCCTGTGTCCCAGCAGTGGGAAAATTATAGACTGATTATGAGCTAAAATTTAATATCTGATCTGTTTTGAAAGGGTTAAACATCGGGATACTACTGTTGTTTATTTGCTTATCCAGTTTCTTTACGTGCTCTTTATTATGAAACGCTCGGATATCGTAAAGCAAGCGAAACAATAAACTCTGTGTAAAAATCTCAACATTTCGCAATTATTAATAGTCAGACGCCTACGTATCTGCCAACACACTAACCCATTTTTCATGGCCCAATCTTACAAGTTGTGCGTGTTAGTTAGTTTTTTTTCATTTATTTTCAATACTGAGAATTGTTTGAATGTTTTATCCTTGGCTTACTTTTAAGACCCTGTGACGTAGGTAATGGTTTCAGAGGTAACTTTAAGCGTTTTTGACTTACTCTGAAGTATAAATAAAAACTTTATTGCTCAAAAGATTACAGAGATTTTACATTGGCCCCAAACTAGGCAAGCCTGTATCTTGGGCACCAATGTGGTGGGTTTACTATTTAAATATTTTTAAGTGTTACATTGTGTTATACAATTTATTAGATTGTAGGTATTAAACAACAGGCACTTATAGTGCAACAGCATTTTCACAATTACAATGATTCGACTGTAAAGCTGTTGAAATTAGCAAAACAATAAAAAGTTTTTAGTTTTTGAAGCAATTATACTTATGCGTTTTCTATCTTTTTTAGTTCCATTCAACAAAGGTGTGTAACCATTTAGAATATTTAAGTGAAAACAACGTAGGGAACACATAAAACTTTTGATGCATCAGCAGTTCCAAGGACAGAATCCCGAATAGAACGTCTAACTGCATATTTCCCTCTTCACCCAAAATCTAAACCAATTTTACATAGCAATAAAACAAATGAAAGCTTCACCGCATCATTCCACACCGCACCTCTAAACTCAAATGTTTTTAGCGCTAGCCCATAGACTATAGACATCAAATCATTCGAGCTTGTGTTTGTTCTTGAAACACCCGGCCTCAACCTTACTTCACTGATAAAAATAACCCATCACACGTCTGCAACTAATCTGTCGCTAATTCTTTAGTTTAGTCTTGCCAAATGTATTATTAGAGCGATAACCTGTCTCTCGTAGCACCTGATCGGTTCAGTTTCAGTCTTTCGGAGCTGGGGATTAAGAAAAACGTGGTTTATATGTTCCTCTAGAAGTATCTTCCTGGCTTAAAGTCTTTTCCCACGTCTGTTTCACAAAGTTCGCGAGAGAAGATATGGTTTCAGTAGATATGTAAAAGCACTCGCTTCTATGTTTGCGATAGTGAGTGCTTTGCACCTCAGCTGCTTGATAAAACAAATATTTCATTTCTTAAAGTGGTGCGACGACTGTCGTGTCTGAAACAGAAATATTTACGAAGGTACAGTTAGTTAAGTCATAGCTGTAAAAAGTCAAAAGACGCTAGATGAAATGTCGGAAAACGCAGACCAGAAAATATTTGATAAAAATATTGCATTAATGGCCGCTTGCTTGTTCGCTAACCACCTTATTGCTTAGGTAATGGTTTTAATCAGCGAGTAAATACTGCTATGCTTTTAAATCTATGACTATCGTTTTAGTAAAAATCAAAGAGCCTACTGCAATAGCTTTGAGATTAGCATGTATAGCACATGCCTAACAATCGTAAAACTGAAATCTTAAAGCACGTGCTATCAACATAATTCGTGCTAGAGATGTGGATTGCACATGTCATCCGTAATATTATACTCTACTGAATTAAACGATCTTAAAAAACGTCTTATAACTCATAGCTGCTTCTCGTTTCACCCGCATAAGTGTCGATCCCGCGGGTATATCGGGATAAAAAATATTCTACGTCCTAATCCAGGTCATAGTGTATCCGTGTGCCAAATTTTATCCAAATCCGTTCAGCCGTTTTAGTGTGACAGCGAATTAAACAAACATACAAATAATAAAATCTTAAGATTTTAAGTCACACCAAAAAGCGGACACACTAGATCAGAGAAGAAAAGTGTCATTTTAATTATAAAAGTGTTTTCTGATCATGTTCAGAAATAACGAATGTCAATAACCACAATAATGTCGTGACGAGGTCAATGTCCCTGTTTTCAGTTATTCTAAAATAGCACTTCCATAGGAAACTTCGGTAGAATGCGGTCACAGCGATGACTGACGGGCGACGGTCAAAACTCTTCGACCGTTTTATTACTATTCCTAACGATGAATGGCAAAAACTTGAGCGTTTACCCTGATTGAGATTGTTCGAACTCTTTGATGTTTTTGGCATAATATCTACTCATTTCATACACAAAATTAAAAGAGAGTGGGAGCGTAAATAAATAAAACTATTTTCTATGGCTTGCGAATATCATGGTTAATCAGGAAGTCTTAAAATACAGTTCTGTATTTTCCTTTATACCAATTAACCAATTGTGTTAATGGCGCTAAACATATCGTGCATTTGGAGAAATATCGATGTAATTGCTACTTTTTTTTTAAGTCTGCTTTCCTAACGTAAATACGCTTTCTAAGTGCTTTGGCATATTTAACTCATTTTTGGGAGAAAATACATTTACGTCGATGTTTCTCCGAATGAGCGATATGTATTTTGTAGTTTTCTATGAATTCGTTCCATTTCGAAGATTTTTTTTTTTCTTGATCGGGGTGTTTTTGTCGTTCTCTTCAAGAAACGGCTTAGTATTTAGATCGAGCGAGTGCTCTGAAGAATTCTTTTAGTCCAGTAAAAGCAGTTTCAATTCATTATCAACTTTCTTTACTTCACTAAATTCAAGGCAAACCCCGGACAACATTAGAATTACTTATGTTGCAAAAGAAAACCAACCCACCATCGCTGAAGGATACCTAGAAATGAACTTGTTACTAATTAGTCTATTTAAGTACCCTTCAACAAATGGCTTATATGCCTAGTCTATATTACTAATTAAGTATTAGTAATACGTAGTAGGCACATAAGCTATGTTTAATTATTAATAGTCTACTAGTTGCTTGTTTTATGATACACTAACTTATGCCCGCGACTTCGTCCGCGTGAAATTTTTGCCCCCGACCCATTGTGTCGCATCCTATCGTTCGCCCGTGTTTCGTTTACGCTTAGCGTTATTTTTCAAATCCGACGAGGAGTTCCAGAGATTATCGCTTTCAAACAAACTCTTCAGCTTTATTATTAGCATAGATATACCTAGAAGTGTTTTATGTGTGACTTGACATACAATAAAGAGTTATCTATCTACACACAGTTTATAAGGTCTGGGTCATCTCGTTTACATACAAACCTCACGACTAACCCTTTTACGAGCTGGTTAGCCTTGGTTGATGCAGGCACGCAGGTTGATGTCATCGGCACAGGAATACTGAGTGCAGTTTCTATTTCAATATTATTTTAGTGTGGCAACATTGTCGCTTATAGAGTTGAAGACAGTTTGTTGTCGTTTGGAATTAGATTGGATGTCGTAAATGTGTACTCGTATTATTGTTCATAAATGTTTCTTGATTGCTGCCATGTGCGATTTTGTGTTCTATATTATTTGAGAAATACATAGGTAATGCTATATTTTGTCTAAATTGTCTCTTCTTACGTGAGATTAATTGTATCTGCTATAGGTACCTACTATGTTAACTATTCATCTATAAGCAATTGCCTGCAGTTTCATTCATATCCTAGGGAAATTTTATCGTTAACCCAAACAAAAAGTATACTATCTAAATAGCTTGGAGCACACTGTACATACAATAACAGCTACAATAATGATGAAGTCACACTACATCGTGTCACATACAGGACACTAGATGCCTGTCAATGCCCGGGTAACTCAGTCGATAGAGCATTGCAGGACTCAGGGCCATGTGTATTCTGGCCATCCACCTGTATGCCAATTATCCAAAACCGTTCAGCAGTTAATGCGTGATTCAAAAACAAATATCTTTACAACCATCGCATTTGTCGAGAGCAGTGACCCCCCTCTGCTTCGCACGGTGCTTCAAAACATCCAGATTTAAGTGCTACGAGTATATCTATTTTAAATATATATGTCAATTTAATACGTGACATAGGTAAATCTTCCGAAATAAATGTTCGTAATGAGGGTGAAAATCCATTGTGAAGTTTAGAAGATCTAAGTAGTCACTATGTGACAAAGGAGCGACCACAATGTATGAGTAGATTTTATGTTGATTATGCTTGTATAAAGTGTGAAATAATAGAGATTAAGACAGTTTGTTGTCGTGTGAAATTATATTGGATGGCGTAAATGTGTTATTTCAGTGTTCTGAATATGCACTCACATACTCACTCACGTTTATAAATATTTCTTCAATGGAGACCATGCGCGATTTTGTGTGTTTGTTTGTGCAACTATGATGGTGCTGGTAAACAGAGAAATAATATTATTTGAGCATTAATTCAGTGTTATTTAAGTGTTTATTTTGTATTTGCTTCTCTTCTTTAGGTATGTGAGGTGATCTACATTCGCTAATATTATATCAGAGGGGTAATTCCTGTAATTTTAAGATCGTTCACAGTCTGATCTCAGTCTCAATCTCTCAAAAATATCTCTAATTTTAATTACGTTTTTGATTACGGGAATTGGCCTTCAGAAGACCAATTCTGGTAATTTAAAACGTTCAAAATCTAGTCGCAATCTCATCTCAGCGATAATCAATGTCAAAAACTTGTCAAAAATGTAGAGCAATTATAGGTATTTTTTACAGATTGAGACTGAGAAGACTGTGAAAGTTCTTAAAATTATGAGAATAGAACTATCTTCGAATTTCAGATATCTTTCGATTGTCACGTTTAAATAGCAATGACTTACAGATAGACGTATTGTTTGTTTTGCTCTTCTTTTTTAAAAGGGACTAAGGAGTTGCGGCGTTATGCCTGGCTATGTAAAAATTATAAGCATTTTTTAAATTAAAACTATAAGCATTTTTTAATTAAAAATAATAAGCATTTTTTTTTATTAAAACCCTAATTGCGTAACACACTTTCAATCTGAATCCATTGCTTCATTTGTTCGAAAAATCTGTCTGCTCAACAACGTAAATAACGTAATGAATGCTGTTGAATTTTCAACATGAAAGCCATTGCTACTAATTAGTGTGTTACACAATTATACAGGCACTTACTAATTATTATAAGTTAATTGGTGTGTATGGCGTGTGATTGTATATCGGAAGGTAATTGCATGGAAACTTTTAACATTGGCACTAAAACATAATGTTCGTTAGGTGGTGGTGCATGCAGTCCAACCTAAAGTTCAACAACCGTATTATAGTATTATGGGCCATTTTGATTACGTAATCAATACATAAGGATTTCCTCCTTTCCTATAAACTTAGTCAAAAGAGGTAAACAGGAAAACTACTAAACAACAATACTAGTCCAGCACAAAAATGCATACTTATATAACATCACGCTTGAATTCCCCGAAAGGTTAGACACAGGTGTACTTAGGATAGTAGGTACACCCGCATTTCGATAGTTATGTTAAAGGCCCATGTTATATTGGGCGAGCTTAATGCCATCAATCGGGTAGACATCCAGACTCCGGGCTGCTACAGGGAAAAACCCAATAACACTTTGTCCGACCTGGGAATTGAACCTAGGAGCATCAACCTCAGCAAAACCAACTGCGACAACTAGAAATATACTATTTTGTTTTCATGCAAACGTACCAAGTCGCGAGCAAGCGGTAATTCCAAATATTTTACCAGCGTTTCAGGTCAGCCTTTAAAATTTCCTAGATGCAGGCCGAAATTCATCAAAGCGTCGTTAAGCCCGCCAGACAAAACGTCTAGCCTGTACACAAAACATTACACACGAGAGTTCATCGCAGTCGGTTAAAAATAACTGTTGTTTGTACCACACGCACTATCTGGGTAACAACCTGCATACATAACATAACATGATCAGCCTATAATGTTCCCACAGCTAGGACACAGGCCTCCTCTCTGTGAGAGGGAGTGGGCCGTAATCCACCACGCGGGCCCAGTGCGGGTTGGTGGATGTCACATGTCTTCGAATTTTTGGTTCTATGACATGCCGGTTTCCTCACGATGTTTTCCTTCACCGTTTGGAGAGCAATGGTGATGAAATAATTTACACAAAGTACCTAAGCACCTGTCTGGGTTCGAACCTACGACTTTCAACTCGTAAGTCGCGGCTGTTACCACCGTCCACCACTGCTCTCCACTGCACCTGCATGACTTGCTGATATATGGATAGACTTTGAGTCTGTCTGCTAAGGTTTCCTAAATCCAGAAGCTCCCTAACAGATCTTTCACTAGCAGCGCCCCGCGGTTTCACCCGCATAAATTTCGATCTCGTGGGAATATCGGGATAGAAAGTGTTACTCCTGGTTATAAACTATTTGTGTGCCAAATTTCATCCAAATCCGTTCAGTAGTTTTCGCGTGAAAGAGCAACAAACATTCATCCATACTCACAAACTTTCGCATTAAAATATTAGTAGGATTAGTAGGATAGTAGGAAGTAGGATTATAGGGACTGACTTAAGTTCAAAAGTTTAGCCGGTATATTCTGTAAAAACTTATCGTGAAAACTTAAGGTGATGTGAGCTTGAAGTGAGCTGTCATAGTGTCATCGGTAGCATCAGGTGGAATGACAGCTCACTTCACATAACTTTTCACGGTGAGGTTTGTACGGAATAGACCAGCTGGTATCATAAGACCAGGAGGCACTGGCGTAGCCTTGCATTGCCCTCACATTAGTCAAATTAAATTCGTATTAAGTATGGTCGACATCGTAATTACTTTGCCAACCTGTTTTTTTTTTTTTTTATTTTTTTTTTTTTTTTTTTTATTTTTTTTTTTTTTTAAGAAGGGAAATCATCTAATGACTCCTCCCGCTCTGCGTGGAGCGGAAGCGAGTGTCAGACTCTTACTGACTAAAACCCATCCGTGTTCCTTCCTTAGCCCTTTGTGTTCCGGGGCAGCGGTAACCCTTTCGGACAATCCCGCTGACTTTACCAACCTAAGGTCGAATTACATTTAAACGTCTTATAATGTCTATGTTACACGTTAAGGCGCTCCCTCACCGGGAGCATTCCCCTGTAACGTAACCTTTACCTCCGAAATACCTATCCTGCTGTTTTAAATTATTTATCCACATATACCTATGAGCTGACGGCCTGGGCAGTCTACTTGCGAAGCTCCGGCCGTTACAGTGGCATCTTGGATTGTTACATTAAAGGCGAATGTTCCAGATGAGGGAGCGCCTTTACAGTTACTTATTACCAAACTTAGTGAAATTTAAATTTCCTGAGAATTGTTCTCAAAAGTGGTTAGAAAGTTAGAAACATGAAAGGCAATTCCTATAATAAAAAACGTTCAAAATCTATTCGCAATCTCATCTCAGCGACAGTCAATGTCAAGAACTTGTCAAAAATGTAGGGAAATTACAAAGGTATTCTGAAAGATTGAGATTGAAATCAAACTGAAGAACGTTCTTAAAATTACGAGAATTGCCCCTCAGATTAGTAACTGTACTTACCTAATAGGTACATCTTTGAAACACAAATTAATTTCGATGCAGTAATTAATTAACATTAATGCTTATTGTAGGTAGCTTGTTTCTTAGCGAACGTGACTGCCAACCGCCCGCTGATCACGCGTCGCTCTGAAAGGAAATATCCTCTACTTACAATATACATTTAAAGCTGGACTTATTTGTAGAAATCTCTAAACTCTAATGTTCCCACCATAGATATAGATACACCTAAATAACGCAAGAGCAACTACTTCGCGTGCATGTGTGTATGTGTAATTTTTTTTCTTTACTTGTGCCACATGACATTGCTTCTTGCCAAATTTCATGATTCTAGGTCAACGTGAGGTGATAGGTTTTGATTCCGGAACATAAACGCCCGTATCTTTTGATTGTATTGACTTAGAAGTTTGTTTTTTTTCACTGCTTCAAGGGATTGCAGCCTTGAGTACTTGATATTAATTTCAACTTGATAAACTACACGCGTTCCTCAGAAAAAGGGCCTCGACCGACGGATAGAGAGACGGGCAACGAAGTGGAATAAACTCTTTAGCTTTATTATTAGTATTTATAGATTGGCTAATGGTAATTAAAAACTTACTAACAAAGACAGAAGAGAAGACAAACTATAACAACATATAGAGAAGTCCAAAAGTAAATCACACGCAATTCAATTCAATTCAATTCAAAGTCATTTATTTCAATCCATTTTTGATCATAGGTAATTAGGTACATTTCAAATAAAATAAAATAATAATAAAATAATATCAAATTCCATTCATAATAAATATCTATAAAAAATATATAATAAATAATATATAATATAACTTAAATTTACATTCTAACATTAATCAAATAAATTAAAATACAAATAAAAATTATTAATAATACGCCTGCCTTTGAGTCATTTGTTTGTTTGTCATTACATTAATCATATAACAATGGTTAATGTACTGACAATCAAACCTGTTCGCAAATACGCTCAGGATGGCGTTGGAGGTGGTCCGGAGCCTGCGCCCCAGAGATGCGCACCGCTTCCGCATCGACGTGTAGAAACAGTCAACACGGGCGTCGGCAAACATCCCTGACGCGCTGCAGTGCCGGGGCAGCCCCAACAACACCCTGAACGCATTATTATACTGAACACGGAGAGCGTTGTACTGCTTCTGGGTATATGACCTCCAGAGGCTGGCTGTGTACAGGGACGTACAAAACGCTCTGAAAAGAGTTATTTTGACGGCCCCCGAGCAACGAGCAAACCTGCGGGCGATCATATTGGCCCTCACAGACAACGCCCTCCGCTCCCTATCGATGTCCGCATCGTCTCTCAGGTCAGAGGTCACGATATGCCCTAGATATTTAAACTGTTGAACTCTTTTTAGCTTGTCACCGTTCAATCTAATAGGTGGAACATAATCCGGACAGCTCCGACCCCTGGCCCGAAAGACCATGCATTCACTCTTCTTAGCGTTATAAAGCAAACCGTGATCCAGCGCGTAACGCTCGCAGATGCCCAGCAACCTGGACAGACCACACACCGAGGCGCTCAGCAGCACCATGTCGTCCGCGTAACTAATATTGTTGACACACACACCGTCAATATGGCAGCCGACACGGGTGCTGCTGAGCTCCTCTATCAGTGCGTTCACGTACAGGTTGAAAAGCTTCGGCGAGGTCAGCCCTCCCTGCCTCACCCCAAATAAACAAACCCTGGCTGGCAACGTCTAAAGCAAACTCTCTAAACTATGACAAGGACTGTCAATCATACAAACAAACTGATTGACATAACTTCCTGCTACAAGGCTCGCGAAGACAAATACAAACATACACTACAATTCAGTACATACACAATCTTACCTGACCTAGCTCCAACAATGCTAGCTCAGATTTCTAGCCCAGCCTGTCAGACCGGTTCGGCTATCTGCTTTGTCCAAGTCTCGATACACCTCTTATACGTAGGCGTTAAGATATGTGGTGCCCTTTATTATAAATATAATGGGGAGGGTACTGATATGGATGTAAATGATAAAGTTTGTATATTTTACCCGCGTAGATAGTGATTTGTTAGGTTAATAGCCTGTTTTGTCAGCTCTTGGTATGTTAGATTTACTCATCTGGTCAATAATTTAGACAAATGTATCAATTATTTAGTTTATCTGGTAGATTGTGCCTATCCCGATATTTTGTAATGGCACCTAATTCGTTTTTGTAGCAAAACATTATTTAAGCGTCTTTCGATCTTGAAATAAGTAGATTTTAATATATAAATTGAAATGTTAAAGTAAATAAGTATTGAAACACATGAAAGCTATGTGGAGCTTTAAGTGCTTTAATACTTATTTATTTTGTCTTTGCTAAAATTAACAGTCCTAATGACATCCTTACCGCTGTTTTAGGCAATGACGATACTAACAAAGACCGGCAGGAACTAAATTAAAATAAACCTGATCACCAAACTAATTTAATTACAGATCTGCCTCCAATCTATGCTAAGGTTAACCAAATTGTTAGAACTTCAATATGGCACTGAGTAACAATACAATGTAAATATATTGGGACAGATATAATGGAATGGATATTGGAAAGTACTTTCAAAGTTTTTATGAAAATAAGCACTAATGATGACCGTATTATGGCCGCTATTTTAGTCAATGAAGATATTAATAAAGCCAGGCATGAAACAAACGCTAATAAACGTGATCTGTAAAATGATTCACTAAGCAAAACTCTGCCTCTAATCGCTAAGGATTATGAAGTTGCTAGAAATTCGTAATAAGTTAGTGTATCTTAGCGTTGAATCTAAACAAGTTTAGAGCCTGTAGGCATTGATTGCATGAAGATATATTATACCTATTATCTTTCAATAACAGTTTAAAGGTTAATTGGTGTTTGTTTAGCCTCTCTGAGTAAACCTGTGTTTATTTATGAGAATTTCTCATTGGACCAATACAAAATAGCTAATATAGCAATTAGTATAAAACCAAGTCGCTTTTTGTGGTCGTCTGTGTTCCGCTTAAATATCTTCTAAACTAGGTACTCAATGGATTTTGATGCAGTTTTCACATCATTTAGAAGGTGTTGTGTATTTGTTATCACGTTTATTAATATTAATTTAGATGTAGCGAATCTCGATGTTTTTACGTGTCACCATTGCACCCGTGCAACGCAGGGGCCGGTTGCTAGTAATTTTGATGCGACTCTTCTTGGCCTAAAGGTAGAATTTCCACCTGTAATAAAAGCTAATAGTAGTATAAACAATGATGATCAAATCAGTGAAAGGCTAGCTCATCAACAAGCACCATAGCAACACGATCATCCTTGAAGAATAATTCATGAATTAGAACGACTTAATGTAATCGCCTTTCCGGTTCCTATGCGAAGCGATGATCTCACTAGAGTCACCTATTTGCTGAATCTAGTTGGAATTCTGGGTTAAGATATAGTAATAATATACTTTATGGCAAAGATGATCTTTATTACAGAAATATGTTCGAACATGCAACCCTATGAAAGATATGGCCAAAGAAAAAAGATATGTAGAACCAAGCACGCGTAATCTGACATGAAACAATACAATACAATGAAACATCATTCAACATACGAGTAGGTACTCGTATCATAGTAGTTTACGCGCGCTTGACAATTTGTCACGTTAATTTTGCGATAATTTTCTTGCGAGAAACTGGCACATAGAATCAGATTGGTCAGTAGACAATAGGAAAGAAAGGTTTTGATAAGCTTTTGACAATAAGGCTTGACTGATATTAGCATCAACTTCTATCTAATTACTGCGTTTATAAGTCAAGTATCCGTAAAAAACGCACGTCTACATTTATTTTAGCACCTGAACTATACAATCTTTAGAAACTAGCAAAATTCAAAGCATGTTTTATGATGTTAATCCACCTGATATTCTTGCACAGCCCCTATAAGAAATAGGCTGACCTATCCTGACACGGGCACACAGCCCACAGCTCGGATACTAGGGAATAAATAAATACATTACGCGTCTTAATATAATCTGGTTTCAAGTTCCTCTGAGATCGTTGATCTCTATCCGGTGCGAAAGTTTCGTCTCGTATTGTGTCGCCGAATCCGTTCGCTTTAAGTGTTGTGCACGGATTCGTGGAGCTTGGGACTAGACAGTGTGGGTGTGCGTATGTTTTGGTTAGGCAAGGAATAAAAGCAATGGTAGACCATTTAGCTGTTACCATTGTTATTTACCATTTTGCTGTTAGGTTAACTAACATGGTATTGGTGGATTGAGTTATTTCATATGAAAGGTTACTTCAACTTGTCTGAACTTTTGCACTTCAGAAAAGATACTGTGCAAGTGTCAGTGTGTGGAAGACACCACAGGCCTCGACATGGGCTCAGTAGCTTCTAGCCAGTTTCTGTATCTACAAAGTATTTTGTAGTAGGTTGATCATCTTCATTCAATTGGTTCATGGTTGCTCTCTCTCATTCAACACTCACTGGAACATAGGCATCATTATTAATTAAATGATGATTAATTAATTGAATGAGAGAGTCGAGAGAGCTGCACCAGAAAACTTTGACCTAAAACTTTGTCATGCATGAAGATTATTCAAGTGTTGTTCAAACTAATACAGATAGATTGAAGAAAGCACAGTTTAGATATAAGCACATCCAGCCGGCCCGTCGTAGTATGGAGTTTCAATAGAACAAGAGGTCAGCTGATACTGGTTTTGTTACCACTGACTTGCGGCCTCCTACCGTACTTAGACAATGCGACGTCTCCTCTCCTCCGTGTCGTATTGCGAAGTTGCGAACCGGACTGACCGGATAGGCACACATATATGTAGGTATGGTCGTACTTTAGCTGAAGTTGCGTCTTTTAGGAATATTTCTAAGATTCAAATTCAAATAATTTTATTTTCTCTTCACAAACAATGGTATCAAAATAAAATTTAGACAAGCTTAGAAACTTGTTGTTTGTGAGAGACTGGTGTCTGCACTAGGAATACCTGTATAGCAGATCACTGGGGTCCCACCACACGATACGAGAAAATTTTATTGATTTTAATGTACATGTATTTTTTAAAAGGGCCGCAAGACTTGAACAATTTCTTTTTGTTGATATGTGGTGTTTTTAAAGGCGAGGTAATTATGGTCTCATTTTTATCAGGGAAAGGTGGTGTTATAAATTTTAACCCTTTTTATCTGACTGTCAGTAGCATCGGAGCTCCCAAAGGGTTTCCTGAATTTACATAATTAGCCTATAATGTTATTCCCTCTGCTGGGACACAGGCCTCCTCTCTGTGAGAGGGAGTGGGCCGTAATCCACCACGCGGGCCCAGTGCGGGTTGGTAGATGTCACATGTCTTCGAATTTTTGGTTCTAGGACATGCCGGTTTCCTCACGATGTTTTCCTACACCGCTTGGAGAGCAATGGTGATGAAATAATTTTACACAAAGTAAAGCGCCTGTCTGGGTTCGACCCTACGACCTACAACTCGTAAGTCGCGGCCGTTATCACTGGGCCACCACTGCTCTCAACCACTGCTCCTGAATTTAGTGCAACACTAATTCCAGGCTTAGAAAACTCCCAACTATTTACGTGTAAAACACAATGCCTTGATTCTCTTGTGTCATTCATAGCATACAGTTGCATTACCTACGCCATTTCTATATTTGAAATTCTAAACAATTGATGGTCACATGTAGGTTGATAATGTGTACATTCGCTTAGTCGAGTGGTCAAGAATGGGCCATAGCGGTTCCACCCGCAGTGTCTTAAGATGCCACTTAGGAATTTTATCAGCGACCCATGACTTTAGCAATAAAGTTAAATTCATTAGTGATCGTGGGGTTATCGGTGACCAGCGGGGATTATTCTAATCCTTGCTAATATTTTAAATTGGAATGTACCTATGTTTGTTTGTTACATCTTGACGCCTAAACTTCTGAACTGATTTCAACGTAATTTGGTATAGAGCTTAAAAACGACCTGGAGAAAGACATAGAAAAGCACAGGGGATTATATACCTAGGTAAGTACTGGTAAATGAAGTGTTTCTTTTACGATGCGAGTGAAACTTTGAGCAACAGCTAATATTTTTATGAAACTTTTACTGATTTACAATTAAGTATAGATGGAATCATTTTTAAGAATCAGTAATATCATCTTTAGTGATGATTTCCTATTATGCCGTTGATAAGACGTCCGTTGAGTGGAGTTGAATAAGGTGTACTGTACGGTTACCTTATCTTTTGCGGGAGAAGTAGGGCATTATCATGCTTATTAATGAATGCTAAAGCATAAGGACACCATTTTAACTCCTTACTGCGGAGATCCATACTATAACTATATAATATTATGAATTCGAAAGTAACTCTGTTTGTCTGTCTGTCCTTTTCACGCCTAAACCACTGAACGAATTTCGATAAAATTTGGCAGAGAGATAGATTGCATCCTGGGGAAGGACATAGGATAGTTTTTATCGACATACCTCGCGGGCGAAGCCGTGGGCGGATGCTAGTCTCCCATAATTTAAAGAATTCCGACAATTCTTGCGTGTTTTTTTGTCATGCAACCTACGAATAAGTATGAAGTTTAGCAAAAATTATTGATGTAGGTTCAGAGTTGGGATTATATTTTATTAAGAAAGAAAACATAGATCTTTTTTTAGTAGATAGTTACTTCAATCTTTGGCGATAGATTTCATGACACATCATATAAAATAAGTAGAGTTCATTTGTTAAGTTTTTAAATCTTAGTAAGATAATATTAAGTTTATAATATTGTTTCGTGCTGGAAGGTCAAATCATGTTATTTTGGAATTTATATCAAATTCATAATATTATTGCATTGTGCAGGAAGGCAAAATTTTATCTGAAATCTAATAAACTTCCATAACAACGATTTTTATCTCTCAACTGTATCAGATACCTCCTTAACTTTAGTGACATGCTCCTTTAGACCGCACCTACGTACTGTTCAATAGGACATTATTGTATGAAATACACAACATTTTAAACAATGAAAAACATCCTTAAAGTTCGCTGAATAGAGACCAAAATACTTTGAAAGCTTTAGAAGAAATCTTGATCGAAATGAAGGCAAACAAAAATCGATCTTCATGTGTATGGAATAGAGTTTTATATGCTATGAAGAAAGTAGAAGAAAAGTTGGCACAGGAAAAGTTCAAAGACCTTGAGTGCTCCAAGCTTGCGTGCGGTCTGCCTGCGACGAATTTTCTACAAATTTTCAGGCAGTGCGGTATGCAGCCTGAATTGAAATTAAGCAATTTTTTACTTATTTATAGTGCTACTTAAATTCGTGAAACAGATTACAAGGACCACTTACTTTCAACTTAATTTCGTAGAAACTACGCTCTACTTGGTAAAATACTGATGACATTTTGAACTAAGTTTGTGCAAGTTTTTTGGGTTATTTAAACTGCAAATGCAGTAGAAACTACAGTTCTGCATAAACATCGTCAAATTGTTTATTTGACTTGTCAAATTCAGTACCTATAGGTACATACTCGTAGTATAAATTAAAGTCACTTTTCGGGTCTGCCTGTGACCACGTTGTTTTTCACGGATTTTGATGCGGTTTTCACCATCACCTAGAGAATTTATTTTGGAAGGTTTATATTAACCTTACAATAATATAGAAATCTCGATGGTTTGTCAAGTCGTAAAAAAAGCGAACCACCTGCCGCCGCCGCTAGTTCAAGTATAAGAAACCATTTTGGCTTTAAAAAAGAAGGCTACATTCTGAAAGCTTTCATTAACTATATACAGCTTATGTTTTCATCATAACGAGACCCCAACTCGGTATAAAATCTCAATTGCAAATACTTAGCTAGCACATACTATGCATATGTAGTATTTCATTTACATCATTTAACTTAACATCATTGATGGCTAATAATAGCTGTACTATGAATATTCTGAACGGATATGTTAGATTATATTGTAATCTATTTCTAATAAATGTGATGGAACTCATGAATTAAATATTATAATAAAGCCATTACATTGGTATTATAATTATGTTATATTATCTTCTGCCCGAAACTTTTTCTACGAGAAATTTGTTGTCCCACCACCCCATCGCATCGCATCGCCTGCCCACGCTAGTACTTGGTTTTCGTTTAGCGTTCTTACTGACTTTTAGTTTTTCTCGGCTTCTTAGGGTCCTAGGCGTGATGTTATATTATAGCCTACCAAATGCAAAAATATTTTTTCAATTCCCACTAGTAGTTCCGGAGATTACCCCTACCTTACATACAAACTTACAAACAAACAAACAAACTTACCTCTTTATAATTTTAGTTGGTATAGATAGTATGCTAAAAGATTTGTTGAAGAAAAGTTGTAATATTCACAACAAAAATATTTTCATATTCGGAATAGTTTTGAAATTGTGGTCTTAAAACTATTTTACCTGAAATGTCTAGAACTTTTGAAGACATTCTGTCATAATTACCTACTTATACAAGTTTCTGAAAATTTATCGATACTTTTTCGACAAGAACATAATATTATGTCACTTCTTAACGCATTGAAGGAGACTGAAGGAGACACAATAAAAGTTTTATTGTTATAACAACTTCCCACGCTTAGTGTACAATTTTATAAACATGCTTGTTTTCAAATTACATTTTCCTTGTTTACCCAGTAACCTCGACCCAAAAACTTGAATCACTGCTTCTCGTTAATAACCCCTTATTAACGCGAAATTGAGTGTAAAAAAAGAAAGTGGCCTCATAACAAGAACAAAAGCTCGTGACTAGTAACTAACAGTACCTACTGTACGTTCATGAATCAAGTGCATCTGTGCTCAATCACTGACGAGAGGAATACCTACCTAGACAGACATTCCTCAGCCTAGGCTGAGTTGAATGCTAACCGAGAGATGAGTGAAGCTAGTTCTAATTATCTTGTGAAAGTGCTTACTAAAAATCACTTTACCGTAAAGCGTTATGTCATACTTCAGTGTTATTTGCTGCCGCTGTATTAAATAAAGTCCTCCAGACCAAATTTCGGCCAAGGTGACTTAGCGGAGACCAACGTTCGGCGCGGGATATATTGCACAAGTGTGTGCGCAGACATAGGAGCACTCTTTTTTCCCTCACTCTCATAGTCCGATGGGACGGCAATCCGACGCGACCAGAGATAGATCTGGCTACATCAACGTAGATACTAATATATATTGTAAATCATCACAGTTAAATATGGTTATTGCACGAAAACCTGTGACGGAAATAAACGCTAAATCAAAATGAATGTGCAAAACCGGTATAACCACCAAGAAGACAGTGCAATTAGCATTGACTTCAGCTCAAGTAACTTAGTTAAACTCTTGGTGCTAATTTATTCAGAACTACTCTTTAAATAATGTCGAGACTTGTTGCTAACTTTAACTTAGCTCACACTTGGGATCTAAGAAGTAATTAGTTTCAATGGTCGAGGAAACTTTTACTTGACGTTCAAAAGTGCTGATTATTAGCCTAGTTTGAATAAACGACTTGAGTGACTAACCGACACTTTACGAAGCGTTCAAAAAATTTACCATGTCCAACCTAGATTAGTCTTTTAAAAATTACACTTTTTGGTGTGGCAATTTTCATTTCTATTATCTGCATCTGTCATATGTGTGTATTTTTGTTTTTTTTTTGTCTTGGTACAGCCGCCAGCCCATCATGCTACCCGAAAATGTCAAATTTTCCCAAACAACTTTGAACCTTATGCTTTAGCAGTAAAGTTGAAAATCTATGAAATAATTTTTAAAGATTGATGTTGCTAGATGTGCTGGCGTCACGTGACGTGTCTGTTTCTTGTCGGTCTTTCCCTTCGAGTTAACAATGAAAAACTTTTCGACATCTGCCTTGACATAAATGGTATCTAGCATTTCGTTGTCTTTATTGATTTTTTACTTATTTTTACACTTCGAATTTGTTTTGGTTAAAAATATCAATGTAGTTTGAGATAAAAGAGACCTTGAGTCCTTATTTTTGCAATCTTCGCTAAGCTTTTAGTAGTACCTCATCTTATAGCAGGTCAAGGCAGTACTGCTTTCTATATAGCCTCGGAATTTAGATAAATATTATTATGGCTTGTTATAAACTCGTGTGGTTACTCCCTATACTTACTTATGTGTGTCCGCCAGTAGGTTGTATGTTTATGCCTTTTATCTCTAACGAGTTTATAGTGGGCAGTTTATGAGGCTCTTTGGACAAGAACCTTCCTTCGGGGTATAAAATAAAATGTTCTGTAAAATACGATATTGTTTTGAGGCAATGGATTTTTACTGTTTTCCTATGTACCTTTTTGCGTACTAAATTATTTTAGTTTGATAATTTAATTTTTTCTAGATAATAAACACAGTCATATTGTCATGTTGTCATATTGTAACTTGGTACAGAGGATGACATGAGTTTTTAAACCCTATCTGTCCAACTTTACCATTCATTCGATATTATTGCGTCGCAACACTTTGGAAGTAACCATAGATATCCAGAAGTAACTCTTAGTCGCTTTTTACGCAGCAGGAATGTTTTGCGTTGCAGGTTCACCCAAAGCTTGGGTGGCGTTTGACAGATAATTAGGTACACTTGTGTACCTGGCTAACGCGACTAGAAGAATACGTCCCTAGATCTATGATTATATGTATGTATTACTCACTCAACGCTCAAGTGGAACTAACACATTCACTGGTCACAATGAACCAATTTAACAATTAGTCAACAAATGGGTCACCGTCTGTTGCGTTAGAGGTCGAGAATCAAGGGCACTGGGGCTTCGGCCCTTTGGCACTAGACAGGGACGCATGATTAACACGCCCAGAGGTGCGAGAAGGAAAGATGATGATTGTATCAGCTGATCTTTGTGGAAGTTCTAAACGGGATTCTGTTATGGTTGGTGATCACGGTTGGAACACCTCTTTCGATGATAGCATCACTGGGTTTAATTTGTAGAAAGTAATTAGTTAGAGAAAATGTTTTGATAAGAGAAAAAAACACTCTTTTCAAAACATTTTGTCTAACAAATTACTTTTTCATCTTTTGGGAACCTACTCAAGGTCCATATTATTCAATGGAAGAAGATCATAGAGACTAGTGACACAATAATAATTGGGTCACAACAGCGTAGATAGTCCTTGCCTTTTGTGCTCAGATGGTAGGTTCAATTTCTGGATTGACACAAGTACGCTCTACAGATGTTTGTTTGGCACAATTTTTTTACCATGTGTATTTTATCTAGGACTATAATGACGTTCGTTATACTTCGGAATTCTCTTAGTGTCGTTATGTAGCTTCAGTGTTTAATAACGGAACTATGTCTTCACCCGCGCGTTTTAGTTTCAGCCCGGAGTCTTTATGATGACAAAGGGCTCGCCCCCTATTATATGGGTCTTAAACTAAACATAACTGGTAAAATATATGTAAAGACAAACATAATAACACCACGGGTGCCGTGGTGTTATTATGTTTGTCTTTACTTTCTTCGATCATTATGGCCCTTACGTTTAGTACTTTTCAAGTGTACAACATTCGCCCAAATAAATCCCGTACATAATTTAGAAACCTCTATAGTCTAAAATATAGTTTCTAATGAAAGCCAAGTTCGTTCCACAAACCTTTTGGCATTAAACTATGGAGAATTCGAACTGTCTCGATGACTTATTGAGGCTGCCTTGGCGCAGGCTATAATAAATTTTATGCCAATAACTGGGCCATATGCATTAGAACGTAACTCTGTTATTACTTCAGAATTTATGATGCTGTAGATTTTATTGTTTGTGAATTATGTGGTGTTGTAACTCATTTATTAATTTAGTTTGCAGTATACCGGAACTACTGGGTTGACATGTATGTGTACTTCATCTCAAGATTGATTGGTCTCAAGGCCTACTCCACTCGATATCGTCAAGATTTCATATTTTCAAAATGCATGATCAGCATATGTGTTCCCACGTTTGGCACAGGTCTCCTCTCTATGAGAGGGAGTGGGCCTTATTTCACCACGCAGGCCCAGTGCAGGTTGGTGGATGTCACATGTCTTTGAATTTTTGGTTCTAGGACGTGCCGGTTTCCTCACGATGCGATATTTTAAATCTTTCACCATATCAATATTTAAAGATTGATTGATGTCAATGTAAGTTGCTCGTAAGATTTTGTTATCTTCAAAATCCCTGTTCTTATTGGCTTTTGAACTAAAACCGTGAGTCTAGTTCTTAGCATTGTGTTAGTGAATCAGACTGAGCTTATGATAAGAGCTGTTTACGAGAACACAATTACGTATGTACGTTTATTATGTTCTAATTTGTACTTGATCTAACCTACGATCTTGAATGACTTATCACTTATCACTGGCTTAGGATTAGAGAGGAAGGTTGAATTTAAGATGTATTAAATTATGGCGAAATGTAGATGTACAGACGCCACCACA
Organism: Gortyna flavago; assembly: GCA_963669345.1. NCBI lineage: Eukaryota > Metazoa > Arthropoda > Insecta > Lepidoptera > Noctuidae > Gortyna > Gortyna flavago. The sequence goes on from OY770129.1 coordinate 18,972,198, forward strand.
TCAAGCTACTACAATCTGTCAAATTTCTTTAATAGGTTTTCAACATACTTATAAAATATATAAATTTAATGTATCTATGTAGATCTACCTGAATATTCTCCAACAAGCCTAAACTAATCTATCCTCTACAGCAAGGATAACGTTACATTCTAAGCCTCTCCGATACGATCACGACACGACACCGGTGTCTCGTTCTGTACGTACATGAGCCTCCGTGACTGCGCCACATAAACCGGGTTCAACGTACCGCCACCCAAAAGAACATGGCTACCACTCCTGCTACTGAAATACTTCGGGTTACTGCATGTAGAGTTAATTTACATTGTTGAATTACTTATTACTCTGTAGGTACTTATATGCGTTGTACGGTGAAGCTTTTAACCGTACCTATAATATAAAGGAGCCTTAGTCCTTGATTGATTTTTGGCGAAAATGGTTACGTACGTATGCGGTATGTCCGTTAGTTCTTAGGACGGGTGCATTATTCGGTATTCCTCTTTTCTTAGGTACCTATGTGTATGCGGAAAGGTTCCAATGATCTGAAGGCGTCTGTAGTTATACAAATCAGAAAGCTTTTTGGAGTTCTCGATTTGAAGTTTCTAACGTTTATCTCATCTCAGGTATCCTCAGGACATTTCTTAGTTAGAACTTCGAAGCTTTACGGACGACCAAATTTATTATTGCAAAAATACTCAACATACAGTGCAAGTTTCAGGGAGACCTGTCATATTGGTGTAGTTTCCTAAAAAAAAGATGATAAGTTTCTTCTTATAGTTTTATTAGCAAAGAATCTGTATCTTGTGCAACAATACAAAGTTCGACAAAATAAACCTATGTTATCAGTATTACTACAGAAGCAGTTGACACTGATAACACCTAACATAATAATTAGTCAGTTAATCGCATTATGACAGCTTTATTATTAGCGGTTTGATAACGGCAAGATACGTACTAAACAACAATTAGTTCAAAAATAGTGTACGTTCACTATTTATAGTAACCCACATTTTGTAGGTGTATTTGTATTGTTTTTCCTGTTTGTTGTCAGCCGGTACGAGCCATATGATAATTAAAATGCAATTCAAAATTTTAGCTGGTTTTACGTCATTTTATAACTTAGACTTTTCAAAATATTTATGAAATTTTCCGGACTCCTAAGACCTCAGTTTAAAGCACCCCAAAGCTCGCCGGCAACGTCTAGGCGATGTCTACAACCACACGTGGGATCGCATAGCGCATGCGCAAAGTCAAACCTCCAACTTAACGGCTAGTATCGAGCGAGCCTCCGTGCGGAGAGGTCATGTCGCAATGTCGGACGGTCGCGACTCCCCGTCGCAAAGCGGTCTTCGGGACCGTGTCCATTTCTTTGAGAAAGTATGGAGTGGACAATCTAGTAATGACACAGTAGATGCTACCACTGATGTAGACGAAATAGAGCGACGTATAGAGCAGCGCAAGCGGCGCCCCGAGTCGCCGAAAATCGAAGTTAAACTTAAACACACTCGTGATGGAGAATCTCCTACAAAGACTTTTGAATCTTCTTTCCCTAACTTGAAACTAAGACATGTGGAACCCACTGAGGAACTGGAGAAGTTCGAGCGTCAGGTTGAGGAGGGCGACCTGGCTGCCGGCGTCCGGTTCGTCAAGTTCGAGCGGGTAGTTAAAAGGACTGTGACCGAGACCCGTAGTGAGGAGCGGGCGGAATCGCCCCAGCACGAGTGGTACTCGGAGTATAAGCAGCAGACCTGGCAAACAGCTCCCAGGAAGGAATACCTGAGGAGCAAATCGGAATATGACTCACACATCGCAGAAATACGCAGTAAGTTTAAGTTCAGAATAAGATTTCGGTGAAGAAGAGGACTCCGGTTAGGTCCTGTTTTTATGTCTTTATAATTATGACAATGCACTTCTTGAATAGAAACATAATTCAAAGGCTTTAATATGCTCTTGAACAACCGGCAAATGTCAAAAGTACGCTCGGCCCTGGCAATCCACTGTAGTAAACAACTTGATTTGGTATTCTAATTTTAGTTTGGACTTATCTGTGAACAAGAAGTATAATATAATTTTTTTCTACTCACTTTAATGGGTCAAAATGACATCATTCTTAACGATTTCTGTTTTAAAGCAGACTTGACCAGCTACGCCTTGTTTGGCGTCTAAATGTACTTTGATTAGATTAGATAATGCTGAGTGTTTTCAAGTAGCCTTTGTTATTAATTATACAAATGAGCGGTCTTCCTTACTGGAATTTCTGAGCAGATTGCGCACCTTGTTTCCTATACGAATCTGTAATTTCATGGTGAAACAATAGGTCGTTAGTCAAAAACGTATCGCAACTTGATTCCTCTTAATAGACATCAACGCTTTTTTTGCGCAAACTTCCCGTCAATCCAGATGTATATGAATTTGAAATATACTCTCTCTCAGTATTTTAGGTCATCAACTACAATACCGGATATTTTTCATATTCCTTTAGTCGACGCGACGTATAAAGTTGCTACTGTATTTCAAATACAATTTCTCAACTAGATACTAATCGCAATATTAAGCAACCATTATATGCTTTTATCTGATAAATATTTCATATTTGATCTCCGTGACTGAAGTACTAAGTAGTTTGACATGTTTATTCTATCGGGTATGTGACATTTTACTCGTTACTAGCCTGACCTGATCAGAATCGATTGATATTTAATCTAAAAGTCGTTTGCCATGTGTGGCCCCCAGATGATTCTGAATTCATTTAGCTATACTGATGTTATTTTTATCAGTATCATCACCGATCCCTGCATTTAGCTTTAAGAATTCATTACTTGTAGTCCAAGAATATCATACTATTTTAGTTTCTTCATCTCGTTGATTCCGGCGCATGAGTAAGCAATTGGTCATGCAAAAAAAGGCAACAATGCACTTACTATAGTATGTGAGGCAGTGAATCACCATTCCGGAGACGACTTAGAACAAATTATTTGTTTCAGTAAATGTTAGACTGAAACAAATTTGATGTGAATCTATTGAAGTTCAAGGTTATTACGGGCGAGTAATAGAAGCCTTAAAAAGTTAAATTCGTTTTGAATTTTGGACTCTTTGTGGATATTTTTTGTTAGCTTGGTCATTATTAGAATTTCATGTATGTTATTTTGGTTTTTAATATTATTAATCATTCTTATCATATATTCTAAGACTGATTATTGGACTTAGGTCTCCTTCAAGAATCGCCGCAAATGGAAACTAATACTTTACTATACATACAGGTTCATCTTTTTCTAAAGAATCTTGTCTTGCGTTCGCAATACCTATACCTACGCAGGTACCTACCTGCTATCTCTCCTTTATTCGTAAGATGGCGATTTTCTGGTTTAACAAGACGCGCTGGGTGTCTACCTACGCAAACTTTAGAATAGAAACCAGATTTTTGCTGTATGATGTTACTTGTATCAGTTTCATGTTGCTCTAGTAATTATTTACTTATGTATGTTTATTGAACGACTATTCTGTAGGAACACCTTGAAACTTTGGTAAAGAGTTCTATTACTTCTGAACAAAACTCTTCAGCTTACAAATCATTATAAAAAATTTTGTAATGTAAACAGGCTTTCGCCCATGACTTAGTGCTTACTGCATCCGTTGGTCCAGTTACTCTTTTATCAAATTCGTCTTGGATTATAATGCAATTAGCTATACTTTGGATACATCAATCTTCATTGTTTGCGGTCCATTGTCCGGTTCTTAGAATGTTGAATTATTCTTTTGAGGAATCTGTTGAAGATGCAGTTATTTTTACCTGAATGTATTTATACTATACATATATATCTATCATCATCTATATATATGCATTCAGGTAAAACTAACTCAAAAATCATCATTTTGTGTATGTGTTTGTCATTCAGAGATAATATTTTCTCAAACTTATTGTATCCTTCTAAAATGCAACAATCAGAAGCACACCTGTTGCTTACCCATTTCATCAATTCATGTGACTGTTACTTGTTGCTTTTGCATTTTCTTCATTCACTGTTTCACGATAACCATCAAACAGCTGATGTGCCTACTTTTCCTTAAGTTTTAACATGTGTAACAAAATATTTAACATTGCCAATGTTTTCATTATCTATTAATATCGTAATTCTATCAATCAATCAATATGCTTCTTAATTCCAGTGTGGGAAAGATTAAATTCCTTTGCGATACGTAGTTTCAAAATTCGTTATATCTTATCTTGTACTTCAATTATTAGCGCAGTGATAAATGTTGCACTTGGCTTCTAATTGATTTATCCTTGGCTGGAAATATTTAAACTTAAGGTTTTTGTTGTAAAGTGTTCTTTAGAAATATTATGTTCTCTGTTGTTCAAAGATTGTGTTGCTTTACCTCCAAAAAGATTCTATTGATAGTAAAATCCATAGTAAACGTTTGCATATATATCATCACGATATCATACATTTAGACTATCATATTATGGAAATCTAGCCCAACTAAAGGCTGCATAGGTCAGATGGCAATCTGTCCTCGTAATACCAGAAACAACGTGCATTTGCTAATGAAGTCACGACCAATGCCATAAAACAAACCTCTGGAATATTAGAACAGGAACAACATTTAGAAATAGGTACTACGGCTAAGATTTTTATCTGCTTATGTATATTTCTGATGTCAATGCTAACGAGGACCGATTTAGCAAAGATATAAATTCTATCAATATAATTTATCTCCCTGAATAATTTATTCAATGTTTTCAAGGAAATCGGTAGTAAAATTGTCGCGTTTGAATGGTTTGTGACGTCACATAGCATGTGTAATCGCGTGTTATAATTGGAATGATGTCATTCTTACAGTAAATTAGCACCGAGTTGAATAACAACCACTAACTGGTAGAAATTTTGAGTAAAAACATCCGTTGGTTGTAATGTATAAATATGTTCAAGAGTTAACTTTGTTAAATTGACTGAAATAAAGATGGACTGCAGCCCAGACTCTTAAATCGTATGGTGTAAGAGGGTAAGGTCAAACGATTTGTTTCGATGCATTTAGTAGAGGGACTGGTACTGATGTGTAATTTGAAGCCGTCAGTGTAAACGGTTATAGTTATGCTTGAAGAATTGAGAGAGCCTGCAGGTACGGATGATACTTAAGCACGTCTCAGTGTCAATACCTGTCTTGATGAATGGCTGATCTTTTTCTCGACAAAAGCTATTCCTGTCGAAAATCAGAACAACTCTCCGAAACGAGACATGAAGCTCTATTTATCCCTTGCATCATAAGTATTTACTCTGCTTTTTCATACATTTATGTTTCACAAGCACTTGAAGGACGCAGACATCTCGTAAAGTTAAGTGTATCAACAGAACATTGTTGAGCTAAGATAACTGAGCGCTAAATATATCCTCTTTAATAGCTTTGCTGATTACGGATCACGTAACCCCTGTATGCAAGTTTGTTGATTGCATCTTTCTTGCAAAGAAACAGTCCCGCTTATATTTCTTCTGTAGCTGTACGTTTACAAACAAATCTCACACAGTATACAAAAACAGTCAGACTATTGTTGGTAGGCAGCTCTCTCAAACTGTTGTGTTTTTGATAAGCATGTTGTCACAGAATTCCGTACTCTTGCCATTTACGAAAATATTCCGACCTTATTATAAATTACTCTGTCAGTGTTTTATAATATTCATAGGTTCTTCCGTACTTACCCTAAATTTTGATTCGCGGAATGATTGAAAAGAAGAAAAAAATAAGAAGTCATTTATTCAAAGTTGAGAATCAGTACTTTTTAAACGTCAAAATTGTATGAGACAGACCCTCATGCCCTTCATGATGATAGATCATGTTAATTAGGAAAATTAAGAATAGTTGGGTTAGGGGTTTGTGGGTGTACTGTAGGTCTCTGCATAACCTTTCGGGAAACAAGGCTTGATATTATGTTATGTTTGTATAGTAGCAATTCAACATTCAAAACCATATGATAGAGCATTTAAATAACTCGATAATTGTACTGGCTTTAATTGCACACACGAGGATCATCAACTGGAAAATTAAAGCCATTTATTAATTACGATTGATATTTTTCATTGAAGAATATCTACACCCTAATTGCGTAATACACTATGAATCTCAATCCGAACACTTTGAATCTCAATCTTAATTTTATAAAAAAAAAAAAATATTATATAAGATACGTTAATGATAAGTCCTCTTCTCCACATATGTCTTTCTTTTGCTGTGCCCGACAGGGTCCATGATTGATTCATTTGGCAAATATTTACCACCTAAGCCTACATTGTGGAATGCAATAAAGTATTGAATATTTCAATTTTGAAGACTTCGTAAAGTTCGAAAAATGTGTCTGCTCAGCAACTTAAATAACGCAATGTTGTTGAACTGTCAAAATGAAACGTATTGCTACTCATAGTGTGGTAAATGCAATTACCACACAGAACCTTGTACTGAAAGCTTGGTCAAAAGTCAAAGTCAAATAAAATTATTTCAAGTAAGCCATTAAGAGGCACTTTTGAACTTAAAAATTTACAAGAAAATAGAACTGGGGGAAATTCCCGTAATCTTACGAACGTCTCCCTAGATTTTCGTCGCTGAGATGATATTGCGGCTAGATTTTTAACGTTTTTAATTACGGGAATTGGCCCTCCGATTCTAAATAGTTCCAAAAGGAAGTTTCGTAATAAAAAAAATGATAGTTTCAAAGTTTTTAATGAGTACGGTTCAGAAGTTTTATTCTCGGACCGTGATCAATATCTAACTTAAAACACTCACTCACTTCAATTAGAACCTCACACTTATAGATTAACTCAATTAAGTTAATTGAACCGAATACTATAGGATCACTTTCTATTAAGTTTATCTGTGTAGCTTTAAAAGTTAGTGAATGTATTGCGTTTAATCAAGACCCAATTTCCTTAACTGCTTATTGGAAGGACTAACTTTAGGGGACTTTTCATTGTCCTTTATTTGTGTCCTTTGTATGTATGTATTAGTATGTGATTACATTGGCGAACTTATTACTTAATTATTTACCAGACGAACAAGGGTACGTTCGGTGTGCTAAGGTAGTTCAAGGGTTATTTTTGTATCGTATTTTATCCTTGTATTTTATCATATACAAGGTAGCAGGGACCGATGTCCCTAAAATGTTCCAAACATTTTGAGAGCAAAGTTATTGCACTTTTCTACGAAACAACATTTTTTTTTAATAACTGGTGAAAAGTTTTAGCGCGGGGCGGTTCAAAATCACGTACTGAATCCATGATTACCACACATAAAAGGTTGCATGTTGATGTCTCTGCCATCTTGTTTTTGCTATTTATGAAGTGTTTTAGTGTAACCTAACCTTCTAAGAATTCGAAATTCGACGGAGTCCAATTTATTTATTTCTCAGTCTCAATCAAACGAAATGGTTCATGATGATAAATTAGGAAATAAAAAGTATTTAAATGTATTCCAGAAATTACAACTGTATATAAATTATTCCTTACCTAAATTTTAAGGAATAGATATAACATAAGCAGGTGAATCATGAGCAGTCTTACGTAAAATTTGCCAGCGGTGGCGCATCGCAGGTGTTAAATTTCTGTAGAATTTTCCTTAAAAAAAAACCAAATCCCATCACAATAGTTCTCAAAACATGGATTTAAAATAAAAAAAAATTGCTTAGATTATAATATAAGAGCACTTGTCCCATCAGACTGCGCGTGCACATATACATGCAGATTTTCGGCTTTTATTTTCTTTAGAGTCTAATTCATATACATATTTGACTTGATATCAGACGGTTTTTTTTATTAGTTTTGAACATAAAACCAGTTTATTGCCGGTCATATTTAACTTAGTCAATTATGGTACCGAAAAATTATGGTTATTATTGAAGATTTTTATTATTGCTCATTTTCTAGGAACCCTTTTAAATCTTTCTTGATGATGCTTAAATTAAGACTTTAGACACTGAACTTTAATTTAGAGCTACCAGTACTGAAATAAATAAACATCAATGTATACTGTCAGCACAGAATTCTTTGAAACCCAAAGACTTACTCCATGTAACCACTCCCATAATATTATGAGAGTGTTCGGTGGTGGCAACACAGGTCCTTAAACAGAAGCACCCACTTAAATCCCACCAGGAGGACGCTATGCCGACAACCACAAAATCCCCATCACCTATAATGTCCCATTTGCCTGGGCATCTGCCATTGAAGCGTATCGCGTAACGCTAAACCGCAACTATCGAAGTAATCTGTGCTATGCTATCGGTGCATTGGCTCCGCTCGCCCCTGTAAACTTGAGCACGTGATGCGGTGTGACATGGCTCGGATTATGTTAATTGTGCAATAGCTTAGATAATTATTACTGGATGATATACAGGGTGAGTCGTTGAGATGGGTCCGTTGGTGTGGAAAAATCTGAAATTATGAGAGATAAAAGGCATATAAATGATTCATTCTGTATAATGTGATCATGTTGAGGGTCAAGTTTTTGTTGTGATAGTTTTGCTCTCAATATGCTTATCATCACTATAACTAAAACAATCTAGCATTGATACCTGAAACAAAAGAAAAAAAATAAGTGTCTGTTATTACGATTTATTCCGGTGTGATCCCCTGAGCCCCCCCCTCCCCCTCCACAAGCAGATCATCTTTATAAACATCAGTGTCTTCTCTGACATGGCTGAACTACTTTTTTTTTTAATTAGCCTACTCTGTCCCTCTCCTGAGCAAAGGCCTCACCCAAATTCTTCCAGGCATCCTTTCCAAGGCCACCTCGATCGCACCCTTCCGATACGCGTTTAGGTCATTTTACTACCTCTTCCTGGGCCGGCCGCGGGGGCGCCGTTCATCCTCAGGTACCCACTATGTGGAGTTGCGCAGCGGTCCCTGTACAGCTTACGTCTAGTGCATCATGCTGCGCTCCAAAACGAGGATACGTTTTGGAGCGCAGCATGATGTTTCACTGCTGGAACACTTAAAAATATTAAAATTCATCGTTTCACGTTCACTATGAACAATTACCTTGAAGGGTTCATGTGAAGTGTAGGTATTATGTATAATATTTTAAAAGCATTAGCTCTGCCTGACTGAACAATGGTGTAAATATGAATAATTATGATGACTTATTAAAAATGCAAACAGCCCAACACAAGCATAAGTTCGTGCAAAGTTTATGAATTGATAACTATTGGAAGGTCATATACAAAGAGACTTCAGTTTGGCGAATTTACGTACTATTAAATATGGTCGATAATGCATATATTATATTTTAATTATTCAGTGTAAATCTACCTATTAAATTACGAAATCATACAGAAGATTTTTGAGACGGGGCAGTAATGGCAGGCACCATAGCCGTTGTAGCTACAGGGGAACGTTCTTAGGAGACTGTTTTTACTTTTTGAGTAATTGCTAACTGTATTGAAACATTTTGGAAAAATGATATAATCAGCTACTTTATTTGTATGATGCCAATCGATACAGTTGCGGATAACTGTTATAAAACTCTTCTAGAGCTGTGTAGTATTTTGTGACGAATCAGAGTTTGAAGAAGACTTTCAAAATACCGTTTGTTTTTTTCAAGGCTAATACTTGACCTATCTTTTGAACATTAGCTGAATCCTGAACCGTTTCCCATCAGTTGCTTTTCTCGAGAGAACCTTCATTTACTTGTCATTGTTTTTCTTCAAGTTTCTATTTAAGAAAATAGTATCTGCGGATACTATTAATAGTTTTATTGCTTCTCTGACGAGAGTGATAACTCTATTGTATTTCTTGGATAATTAACTTTTGCTTAGCTCGTGTTTGTCCTTGGTAGTGTCAGTTATTGTTTTTCTATGATTTCCGTGAGTAACAGTATGTTTCTGGACTTTTAAATATTATTTTGGCTTAATTTAATGTGACCTATTGTGATAGCCAACATTTTTTTAAAATTGTTTTTGGTGTTCAAAAGCGCAAATTCTCATCCTAATTTGATTAAAGGACTTTTGACTTAGATGTGAAAGAAAAGTGATTGATGATGAGTAAAGTATAGATGAATTTGCTACTGATAATAAATGAATCACACAATCCTTGTGATGATATAAACTATAGCACAGTACAGTTAATATTGATACTCAATATATCATCGACACTCGTTCTAAGATGTAACATACCTACAGTCCTAGAATTGATTCAAAACAATCCATTTTACAAAAAAATATTATTAGTACAAAACAAATCATAAACTACATATTACTAGGCTAGGAGTACGTGCTCGTGTTAATGAAATGATGTCATCTGCGCGTGATTAACCAACTCGCGGTTATCGCACGACCTTTATATCGTTTATATGGACGGCGAAAATAAAGGTGATCTGTCTTTACTTGGAAAAAATATTTATGTAACCTAATGTATTCGTGTGGACGGATTGGTTGGCGTTCTGAGTAAGTAAATGAGGAATGTAGGTATTGTGGTTAGTTATAGTAGTAGGTATTTAAATATCATATTACCTTATATTCAATATTTATGTACATAAAGGTGTATGCAACATTTTGAGTGATAAGTCAGTTTTAAAGAAAGATGAAAAGAAATGTACCTAGGTAAAGCAAATTTTATCTAGGTACCTATAAAAGGTTCAGGTTCATGTAGCTACTATGACAAAGGCGCCAGAACACCAGGCTTAGTCATTCCTAGGTGGGCAAGGTACATACAAGTGGGAGGCCGTATGCGAAAAAGATAAGTATACATCTATACATCTTCTCGTAACTGAAGTTAGTTTTGATATTGTTGAATACATAAATGAAGTCACGCAAGCTATTTAAGTATTTACTGGATAGTCTCACCATTCCATATCAGATAATGTATTGGAAGCAAATCTACAGACCTGAGAATTAATCAGGCTTGCAAAAACGGAGATAAATGGGATATGGAGACTTCTATACTTCCTATCTTCTGAAGAATAAACAGATCTACAGCTAAAGATTCCAAAAAACCAGTGTTCAAAATCGTAGGTCTAAATGCTACACTATGGTCTACCAATTGTAACTTCTGAACTTTTTATTTATGGTAACTTGCGTGCTTACAAGCCGTTTAATTAAACACGAAAAATGTAAACCGAGACTTACAAGACCGTCACGGCTGTAGATCAATGTATTAAAATGTATGTACGAGTATCGCTCATGTGTTCTATCACTACGAAATAACGCAAGTATGTATCGTAAAAAAACTGTTTTATTAATCTGGTACCTCTTTACCGTATCCGGTGATAGCGACCCAGACTAATTTTCTTTCGTTTCTAGAGCTCTCTGTTGCGAGCTCTTCGTTTTTTTTTTACATTAATGTTGTCTCCCCTTAGTCTCTCGTAAGTCTCCATTCTAAGTTAGCGACAATCTAAGCTCAATCATTCTGTCTTGCTTATTTCTCAGTTTCCTTTACATCTAAAGTCTATTCAAATCTTTGTTCTCAATTGAAGTTCATTCCACTTTTACAAATATCTACTATAAACTAATGCAAATTAAGGTGATTAAAGAATGGCTGAAAAAGTCATAAAAATGTTAAGAGTTGTAGCGCAATCTGAACTTAGTATTCGGGTTTAAAAAATGTTTTTCCAAAAACACATATTTGTTTTCTTGTTTGGAAGATAAATCGCGAACGTAGTATAACTTATAAGAGAAAAAGGTAATTGGACATTCAAAGAGTTGACTCGTGGTTTACCAAAGTGACGCCATTGTCTCACCCTCCGGAAAGCAGGCGCCTTGGCGTGACGGCTGTACATATGTTTATGTATAAGGTTCCTATATGTTTATGTAAAGAAGTTTGTTTGGCAGCGTTAGATAATCGTATAAAAGCGGATATGGCTTGATGGATCGCTGTTTTAGAGGGGAAAATGTTGCATTTTACGATAACGTATGGAGATTTGATAGTATGGGGGGCATGTATTTCGATACTGTCTCCCCAAATTTTTATGAAATAAATATAAGATTTACAGAAAAATTATAAGGATTATTTTGTATGACTTACACCCATATTCCAAGACGTTTCCTCGAAACTTCCTCGACCTCCACTCATTCGAGGTTACCTTAAGGATTACCTCAAGGAATCCTCGAAATCGGTATTCTTAGTTAAAACTCTGTCATGTCATGAGGTGATCTTGAGGATCTTCCAGTGAGGTGAAAACGATAGCGTCTTTGGAATTTTTCATTGTCATAAAATTATATGTTGTTTTCTGCATCCCGCAAATAACGACGTGCAGGGTAATCGTACGGATTATCATACAGATAATTCAGAAACTGTTGGAAATCCATTGGAAAAACTATTCAAATAAATTAATCAGTTCTTTTTACAAGCGTGAGCGAAATAGTAGATTAAACAACGTAAAGAATGGCGTAAATCTTCCTTGACTTCACGATCTACCTTGAGTTTGACAGTTGTTTCCTCACCTCGACTGAGGAAAAATGTCGAGGAACGCCAAATGGAGGTGATTTTTTACAACTGTGAATACCGATTTCCTTGAATGAGGTTGAGTGGAGTCGAGGAAGTTTCGAGAAAACGTCTTGGAATATGGGTGTTAGAGTTGTCAAGTTTCCAAGTGGTTGGTAAAACCTTATACGATAATTAATGTCAAAGTATGTAACGAAGTTTGTGACTTAATCAATGTGAAAAACGACTGAACAGATTTGAATGAAAGGGAGATGAAACACAGACAAATCATATCCTAATATGTAAGACAGAATTCATTCTTTCAAGAGTAGTTCCTCTTAGTTGCAAATGAAGCCGCAGGCAACAACTAGTTCAGTAAATCAACCAAGTCAAGCTAACTAATTCTGTAATCCAACTTGGGTGGTCCTACAACCTACATAACAAAGTAGGACAGACTTATAGTTTCTTGTCGATTTCTAGCGACAACGTCAGGTTTCCCTGTCAAACCACTGTATTTATTGGCCATATAGTCAGACAGTTACAAGCAGATGTCTGTCTAGAGACCGTCTAGTTATAGCCGGTACTAAATAAGGCTATATCACCTACGTAAGCGGTGACTGATGGAGAAAATTATTGAGAAGCTGTCTTGTTGAAGAAAGGCGGAATTTTCTGGATCGTTAATCTTTTGTTATGGTGGTGTTAGAGCTTTCAGATAATATTTTACTTGGGAAGAAGTTTTTAGTAACATTTAAGTAGATACAGCGGTAGAATTTTCACGTTCGCTGAGGTATAATCTTGCCGTTAGTAAATTAATTGTTGACTGCAATGTAGCTATTAAATAAAAAAAAAGATGATTCGGCTTCAAAAGAGAAGAATGAAAAGAAACCGCATTCAGCCAAAATGAGGAATGAGGAAGATGAACGAAAGTACCAATATAATAGGGAGTATAAATATTGCGTGTTGTCCGGGTAACATAAAAAGTCAATGGAGAGAGAGACACATTGTGAGACATATGGGCTGTGATATAGAGGAATGAAGAGCATCTGACAAGAGAGAGAGAATATTTGAATAAGAACATATTATGGATGGAATAGGTTGTGTGGAAGATGATACGGCTAAAAATAAAATAAACACAGAAATTACTACTGATAGAGATGTATGAAAGTAAGAAACATACGGCGTGATAAGTTCAGGAGTATCATGAACAAAATCTTTACAGCTACTGAAAAGTCTCATCTCAAAGTTAAAATACTAACAATACAACTATCAAAAAATGAGTATTCTTATCGCATAAATAAATATTTTGTTCAGACGTTACGAGTTTGTCGCGTGTTGTAAATGTTACAAGGACATGGTCTAACATACATTGTTTTGTTTTGGAAAACTAATGTGTTTCATTGTTTACGTTTACAAATAATAGAGGAGTGGAGTTGTTGTGTGTGTTTAGTTTTAGTGTTTTGGTAATAATTAGATATCGACAGTCAACCTTAACAGTATTAGACATGTATCCACGTTTGATATTTCTTCAAATACGTAGCGGTGTAACTCCTGCTGTTGGATAGATACGTACATTAGAAAGAAGTGGTTTTTGGGAAAATTTTGGAAGAGCCTCTTTGTGTTCATTATTACCATTATCATTGCCTGCTCCATTTTTTGCCATGTTTCCCTGGTCTGTGCGTGTGTCGTCCATGTTTTCCCCAAGATCTTCTGTGGGTCGTCTTTGATCTGCCAACGCTCCTTTTACCGTTTCTTGGCAACCATTCCGTTAGGACTCTGCTCCACCTGCCATCACCAAGTCTAGCCAAGTGTCCTGCTCACCTCTATTTCATAGCCACAACCCCTAGTTCTACGTTCAAATGTTCTTACAGCAATAATTGTTTACCTTAGATTATATTGTATGAAGAGTCTCGTCTCGTCTCGTCAAAAACGTCAGTTTCTAAAAAAGTTATGTTTAATATCCTACAATTATAGTCTGAATACAGCATTAAAATTCACGCACTAACATTACCCACCCACACCAGACGTATTAGCCGTCAATATGAATTTATTATTAACAGTCAACGTGAAAAGTACATAAAACGTATTTGTACAGGAGGCAGTAAAACCCTCCTAAAGAAAGCATCATTGAGTCATTTGATCAATACTGAAGGGAATTAGGGTTTGATACGATAGCTTAAATAAAATTCAAACGTGTTTTCCGTTACGCTATTTAGGAATTGAAGAATCGTATCTTCTATGTTGGGTTTCCATTTCCCTGTACTGTTATCCTTATCACATACGTGTGATAAGTTACATGGTTATTTCACTCTCTTTTAATTATTTTTGTCGGTTGCTCCTCCCCAAAGTTTCCCATCGGGGTCTTATTACTTAGCCTTCGTCGTCTGTTTGTCTCTCTGACACAGGGCTGTATCTAATGAAACAATAACTAGCCAGTTTTTACCAAAAGAAACGGTTTCTGCTTTTTCATCATCATTTGCAGCCTTGTTCTATCCACTGCTGAGTATAGGCCACCTCCCTTTTGTGCCATGCTTTCCTGGTCAGTGCGAGTCTCATCCAGGTCTTCCCCGCGATCTTCTATACCCATCTGGATATTGGTCTGCTTACATTTCTGCTTTACCTTTATCTAATTTGAGTCCTATAAGTACAAGTATTTATCTAATACTACTTAGGTTCATGAATACTGGTAGATTGCTTGTCAATTTTTTTTTTTCATTCTGTTGATCTATAACTAACTGTTGTATAAGGCCTCAGGCCATAATTTATAGCTTGGCGCAATTTGAAACTTTGCTGGTGGGAAAAAATCGAATCCATTCGTATCATATGAATAATTTATTATGAATCTATGTTTAGATTGGTGTTGATAATATTCACCATTTTTCTGAGAAACTTCTAAGCTAAGGATTTGTACCTTGTCTGAAAACTACTTCTTCTTTCGTGTTTTCTGGAATTTTTCTCCAATGGCTCATGTCTTTGTTGATAGATAGGTCAGCTAGAATGGTAGTGGGGCTGAGTATCCAGGTAGTGCCTGACGAAGATACTTCAGTATAGTCGCTTAAGAGAGCATAGACAAGTGACAATCGCTTTCAAAGCGTTCGTATTTCTACGACTTTCAACAGGCTAGACATAACCTGGTAGCTTATTCCAATTCATTTTTTACTTTCTTTATCGCTGACTAGCAGCACCCCGCGGTTTCACCCGCATAAGTTTCGAGTCCGTGGGAATATCGGGTTCCTGGTTATAAACTATTTGTGTGCCAAACATCCAAATAGGTTCAGTAGTTTTTGCGTAAAAATATTAGTAGTAAGTAGGATAGAATATCACTATATCTATATCTTCTGGGAACCCATAACATGCACTCATCAGTCATATACTACCTAATTGTTAGTTACTATCTAATTTGTTTATCTTGAGTGCAATATCTTGGCTACTATAATTAAATCAATTGTAAGTTAGTGATAAGATACGATCGATCGATTACGATCAAGTGTCAATCACTTGATGTGTCCTTTCCGCGCCTTGTACATGAATGTTTTAGTTGTTCATTATGAGCTTTTTCCCACTGTACAGTTGCTGTCGATTTATCATTTTGACAACTGAAGTTTCCAGCAGTTCCCAATGTGTCGTGATGATAGAAATAAAATCGCATTGTAAATTCATCACTGACAACACTAAAGTTAATCGTGCGAAGATTTTGGCGTATATCAATATGCCAAAATCTTCATTTCAATAAAAATATTCATAAGTCTGGAAAAGTAATTGATAACCAACTTAAATTTTCCGTTTCAAATCACAACTGACTGTCACTCTTTGATAGTTGTATGAAATGGAAAACACACACGGCAAATAGAAGTACTGTGTCAATTTGATACACGATTAATTTCCCTGACTGTACATACATAGGTACACAAGCCACGATGCTTTGCCCAAGAGGATTATCTCTCGTCACGATACACTGAAAACAGGCTCTAATAGAGACAGGTTGTTAGTTCATGGTCTATGAACACCATAGCCAATTGGAACGATATGACTCATACCATTTACACAGGCAATAGCACCTGTACATGTGCCCATTCATGCAATTGTTATTCAGCTCGGATTTGATTACAGGTTCGATACACCAATTTATAATAATAAAATAGCTAGTTGACTCCAACTGTGTTGTTGTAACATGCTCAATTCCCATCTGAAATAATAGATCTCTTATCGTAATAGTTTTATGTTGAATCAGTTATGATTTAAACATTTCATAATTTTCTGTAAACATGTTTTTTTTTTGTTATTTGCCCCTTCTTTTCATCCCATGATCCTTGTGTTTACAAAAATGGCACAAGTTCTTTAGCTTGCAGACGAGCACAAATTAACGTGGGAAGTTGAAAATGGAAATTAAATTGTGTCATGGCAAGTTTTTCTCTGACCTTCTAACCTTTTACAATGAATTTAAAATTCCATCACCATGGTTACAAACAGAGGCAAACATGTATTGTACATATCTTTAATTACGTTTATAAACAAAACAGTTTCTTCTTGCCCCATTTACTGTTGGTAGTGATAAGTCGCGACCTGTAATAAACATTGTGCAATCATCAAGTACGAGTATGCGACCTGGTAACAATTTATCAAACATAATATTAGGTAGTTATGGTGGCTTTGAATATCTCCTTGGAACACGTTAAAAATATTTCGACATAAGTCGAAATTGACCATTCTGTTTTCAAGCATATTAAAGTAGATGCTAATGTAGATTAAGATGTCTTGATAAACTCAATAGTGTTCAGCCAGAACTCATCATCAGCGAGTCTGATAGTAAAGTAAAGTATAACAAACAAGTAAGAAGTATCTCTTCACTAGATAAATCTACTTCATCATCTGAGACTCAAACATCATTCAAAATCAACACAGTTTCAATGGCGCCACATTAACAATGATCTACTTCCTGCAAAAAAAGTTGACCAAACATATTAGGTAATAATAATGTAATAGATAAATGGACCAGGCAGTTAAACTGCATAGAGACCATGACCTTGTTTTCCGCGTCGCTTGTTCGTGTTTTAATAGTTTTTGTAACTATTATAAAGCCAGACGTGCGTGGGAGTTGATCTATGGAAGATAAAAGGGATTCGTTCGACATGAATCTACATAAAACCCTCGCTGTGGTAAATTGAGCATTTAGAGGTCTTTGTAATGTGGTTACAATAGAAAAGATTGCTAAAAGCATTACGTATAACGAAAAATTACCAATGGAAGAGTACGAGGAACCGGGTGGAAAGTCCCTCATGCTTCGCTGTAAGGTCCCTATTCTACGACCAGTCGAGTGTTGGGTCTGGTGGGGTCATTCCCGACGGTTGTTGTCGGGTTTCTGTATTTATGTAAATCGCGCGGATAGGTTACTCTGATTTCGCGATGTAAGATATGTCAGTGTTCTTCGTTGGCGGTAACGTTGAAAGAGCTTCTTGTCTCCTCAAACAGACAGTAGGATTTCTTCATAAATATGCCGATGCAGATCGAAGTTATTATAAATATGATTTCCTTACAAATTCTTGTTTGGATCGTGAAAATATTCCAAGCGGTATTAATGCGGCCAGAAGTAGGTAAACACTAATCAAAAAATAAAAACAATATCATTTGCTGAATGACTCCACGTTTTAGATTGCAAGGTTTAAGAATTCAGTATGAACAGGAGAAATGTACCTATATTGGTTAGTAAGAAATTCAATAAAATGTACGATTAGTTCTGTTATTGCTGCAATTAGTGACAGTGATATCAAGGTTATGCCGGTTTTCTCAATAGGTATTGTTATATTTTTATATGGTGGGATCTCTCAAATATTAATTTACAAGAAGATTTGTTTAAAATACTTTTCCCTCTCCTGGTCTTTGGCATACATGTTTTGTTTGCAGATAAATCTTACATACACTTAAAGCCTGACCCGGTTCAAATGATGTAATATTTTTGGAATCTTAACATTAGTCAAATTGCTTTTCATTCCAAAAATTATCATAGTAAACCTGTCAAAAATAACGTAGGCCCAAGTTTACCTCCTTGCGAAACCCGAAATTATTTAAAATGCATGAATACAGACTGCAAGCAACGCATCTGATACTGCAATATGACTTTTTAGAACCTATCGGGTAACACCCTAAATTCTTCACATTTTCATGCTTTTTTTTTTTTTTTTTTAATAAATGGCATCTCGCAGTTCATCCTTTATGAGGATGGCTACTGCTTAACCGGACTTTCCTGTGGATGCCTCGAATTAAGGCCTCCAGCCAGGGCAAACAATAACTTAAAAACTAAGCGACAGCGCTAAGGGTAACCCCCTGCGGGGTTCGGACCTCGGCTCAGGGCGTCGCTGGAAGAGGACAGCAAGGGACAGGCTGGATCGGTATTATTATTGGTGTTTAGGGGCGAATTTAAAACTACAGGCTCAGCTGCGCGGGCTGGCTCGAGCAAGGGTCGGGGGGGACATTTTCATGCTTGCCATTTCATTCTCTCTTATAGTTTTTCCTTGTCGCTCACTGGGGGTGACCTCACCGCGCTTGCGCAACCTACTGGTCAAACTCTGTATGATGATCTAATGACATTTTATACGTGTTTTTTTTGCGATATATTTTATGATATTTTATGGTTCTGCATATTTTATGCGGTTTTTATGATATTTTTTTGCTTTAGCAGTTTTAGAACATAAATTAATACCATGTGCTAAAACTGATACAGAATATTGATATTTACGAGTGTTCTTGATTATGGTCACTTCTGGGCTAACGTGAGGTAAAATATTGACCTCCAGACACAGAATTTTATTTACTACTGATAAACTTAGTTATTGGTGACTTTGAATGATACATAAAACCAGTGCTTTTATTAAGACTAATTTCGCTTTAAGAGTAATAAAAATTTGGTGCCTCACTGCCTCATAAGGATGATTACATGTTTTTTACGCCGGCGCTACAAAACACGTGAAGCACTAAGCATTAACTGTAATTGTTGCTCGTTAGTATCTTCATAAGCACACTTCAAATAAATCTACCTGTTCATTACTACGAATACTGCATTTTACATTTTATTACTGCATAAACTAATGTCAATTTGATTCCTAGTACCTATTTAAATGGTTGCAATATCTGTTTTTCTCATTAGATCGTAGGCTATTAAAGTGCAGACACTAAGCATTATTACTAAGCGCTAACTAGAATAACCAGATTTTGATAAACCCTAGCCACTCTAGAAATAGCATTAAAAAACTACTAATCACGCTTCGGAATCAATAATATTGCGTGTACTAAAGTAAGGTTTTGCTTTAAAAAGTACACCAAGAAAGGTCGTGCTTTTCTGAAATGAAACTTTATTGTAAGTGGGTAAGGTAGGTTTTGGTGTGAATCCGATATTTCGACCTTAAAAATCCAGACGCTCTGTGGCTGGAATTCAAAATGGAAGATAAAAGTGGAATGTTGCGCTATCTGTGCTCTTGCGCATTGTGCATAATGTTTTTTAAGGATAATGTGGCTATTTATACAATCTATTGGTGTAATGAAATGTTAACGAGGCATTGTATGTACTTACGTGCTTTTGTTAAATGTCTTTATAGGGTCAATGTTAAGGATATAATGGATATTTGGGAATTGCATAAAATTGATCATGAGTGCAGTAGGAATCGCGACTTATGGTTTGCTAGACGCAATGAATGTTGTTGAACTGTCAAAATAAAACCACTGCTACTGTTAGTGTGTTATGAAATTAATAATGAAATTAGAAAAAAAAAATGATTACGTCATGAAATAGAGTTCAAAATGATACCATTACGTTTTGGTGACGTCAGCTGGATAGAATTAAGTCATAAAAATACCTTACTTATTTGACGCGTTGTTGTTGTCACGTGTAGACATTCGGATGTTGCATCATAATAGTGGTTGTTTTGCTCTTGAGTATAGGTATACCTAGCTAAGTATTTAGAATTGCAAGCATTTAAATAACAGTTTTTGTATTTTCCTTATTCTAAGTTAGAGAGAGATTGGCAATTTAAAATTCACAAACATGTAAGTATACAAGGTTGAGACGACAATAAATTAAAAACTGCCTATATCTAAAGACTTCCCCAGTCTGCATCCAAAGATTCAAGCAAATATATTATCCAATTATTTAGTCACATAGTTAGTCGAAGATTGAAAACCACTTTTTTGACTTCCAGGTTTTGACTGTCATTCGTAAAACCTTTTTAGTCTTTATGGGTGGTCTAAAGCCCAAAACTCTTAACAAGAGTTATCGTGTTACTGAGTAACTGGGTTGTGGAGATCAATTAGGTAGTCGCTCCATGTAAAATACTTGTATTCAGCTGCATCCGGTGGCACTGGAAGCCGACCCCAACATAGTTGGGAAAAGGCAGGCAGATGATGATGATGGCTGTTATAAAGAAACAGGAATCACCACACAAGAAAAATGTAGATGATTAGGATTTATTTGATAGTTCCTAAATGCTCATATGCATGTATTATATGCTCATAGTTTGCCAGTGTTTTCATTTATTGTTATCTCCACATTGTATATTATATTTATTGATGAGTTTTTAATGGTAATACTACTTATCAAAAAGCAAAACAAAATGTCAGTCTCCATTTCAACAACACCTAAAAATAAAAACATAATTTAAACTAATCTAAAAGAAAAAAAAAAACTGCTTTAATAAACTTGATTGGGAATATCGCAAACACCTTTGAAATTAATAAAACGAGATGCAACGGAAATGAAAATAAGATTAGTTTTCCTCTTATGCTATGATGGTTTGCGCTCATTATCATGCGTCTCAATAAATATGATACGAGTATGTATGTTGTCCTCACCTATTTATCTTTGATCACGTTTAACAATTTCCGTACTTACGATATACATGAATAATTTATTAATTTCTACTTTGGCCTCATCTTCTTTTCTCGATTGTCTTCTAGATTCTTAGCATCATCTTCGTACACAAGTAGCTCCTTTTCGGGCGTAAATAACACAGACTAAGCATTCCCTAGGTTGAAATTCAGTAAGCTTTGCATATATTTTCCGATTTTTTTATCGGTCTTACCACGTACTTACCGACTATGATTATATTCCCTTCCTACTGCCTTAATTAATTCTTCCTTTTAACTTTAGATTAGACGATGACAATGAGCTATAATGACCTGATTCCCAAGACTACCGTCTTCTAAGGCACGAAGATCTTCCATTGTGTCAAGAAGTCGTGTGTCGGTTATTTTATACTATGTTAATGCATTACGTAAATGTTCACTTACCTTGATGACCTCATGGTGTCTGTCATTCGAATTCTTTCTAACAACCGAATTTGGACTCTATTTTGAAATGAGCACAGTGCGTTTTGGAGTGTGACGTACAATTTGGAAGCAGAGCTAAATTCGGAATTGAAATTGCATTAATGCGACGAATTGATTTGATAATATTTGTTTGATCTTTGTCTGTCGTTGTCTGTTGCTAAGAATAATATTAAATTCAAATATGACATCTGTGGCCGATCAAAATTGTGGTTAGGTGTTTCTATGTTTCTCTTGGGCGGGCCGCTTGATCTCTGCCTGTCCGTCTTTTATCTAACATTGTCGTACTACCGTTAAATACGTGGGTGTCATTCAAAGCAATACTTAGTACGAAGACATGACTAGAGTTGTTGCTATTATTTGCAACTGTCAATACCGTTAGGTTCTCTCTGTGGGTTCTATCCATTATTTCAAAATTGAGACTGATGAATGTAACTTATAATTTAAGTATCCCGAAATGTCAGAGTCGACTCGTAAGTTATCGGGATGGATGTAAGCGTTAACCTGGATTTAATTGATGTTTTTGTAATAAAGTTGTTTTAAATATAGTCAAGAAGCAAAATTAAAATAAGAGAACACCTACATTTTAGTTTTAAATCGATCGTATTTTAGTAACAACAATTTCTAGAATATAGCTGGTTCATATCAACTTACCTAGACATTAATGTAATACGAGTAATACTAGATTAATATTATCTAACATCTTTAATATCTGATATGAAAATAAACAGATAGAGTAGGGATCTTCTATACGAAGCGATTTGATTAGGTACGCTATCTGTCTGCAAATCTAATCTTTATTGTTTATGATAGATATTGGGGTGTTATCTCTAATCTCGAGATAGAATATAAATATGTTTTGATTGGTTACATTTACTTAATTTTCTGATTCTTGTTTTTTTTCTCTCGTGTCTTGAACTTAAATGATTGTGATGTGATGAAGTTGCCAAAAATATGTGCCTGTGACAGCAAGGTGGTAAAAGCAGTGATGGCCCACTGGTAACAGTCCCGACTTGCGTGGGTTCAGTCCGCTTTGTGTAATTTATTTTATTACCACTGCGTTCAAAACGGTGAAGGAAACATCTTGAGAAAACCAGCATGTCCTAGAACCAAAAATTCGAGGATATGAGACGTCCACCAATCCACACCCGGGCCCGTGTGGTGGATTATGGCCCACTCCTTCTCACAGAGAGGAGACCTATGTCCCAGCAGTGACAGTTACGAGATAACATAAATATTTAAATGATTATGTTTGGATTGGTTATCCTTTCTCATCGGAAGGAAAATCTGTGCCAAAAACATGAGATTATCTCAATTTTTACGTTTCAATTATGCTATTCTCAAATGGGTTTCTGTCCTTTCCCTAACCAACCTCACGTAGCCATAACTTCCTTGAAAACCTGAAGGCCAATTCTCGTTCTTAAAAAAAACGTTCAACGCAATCTAGTCTCAGCAAAAATAAAAAAAAATTAGTAAAATATTTAATTAAAAAAGTGTTTTTTTTTTTGAGAAATAGAGATTGAGATAATGCGAATGTTCTGAAAATATGGAAATTTCTAGTGTCTGTTACAGTTAGCCTGCATCATCCCACTGCTGGGCAAAGGCCTCTCCCCATGACTTCCAGCTCTTTCGATCCAGGGCTTAAGTGCACCACTGGTCGTTTGTTTTCTCCAGCTCGTCCCGCCATCTTTTACGGGGTCTGCCGCGACGCCTTCCGACGGTGCGTGCGTCTTCCGTTCTGTGATTATGTATTTGCTTTACTGCCAGGGTTCTTCTTCTTTTCATATATTCCTAATTACCCAGTTCGCTCAGTTTTTTTACTATTTTTATTAATCATTTACCCAAGGAAACTTGTAATCTAAATCCTAAATCTTTCGTCAGAATATAATCTAAAAAATGGCTGGAGAAGTAGTCAAGTAATAGTGATTTTATTTTCGAGCAAGATGTGTTGCAACCGCAACGCACAGAACAATAGTGTGATTCATTATAAAAACGACGTTTTGTCTGCTTTGAATAATAAGACACTAAATGCGTTTGTAGATACACACACATACCTGAGAGACACGAGAAAATGGATTTACTTCATAGAAATAGCAGTTTTTCTAGATAGCACGTAGGGCACTTTTAGATTTTGATCCGTTAAAAGACATTATAAACCGTTTAATTCTTAACAAAATACATTGTGCTGAAATTATGACAGCAACGTTATTAAAACCTGTAATGTATCTAATAAGTACGGTTTTTAGTGAGTACCTTGTTTTACGGCTGTTGTAGTTAATAAAGCGAGACGACACGAATTTACAAATGGTTTTGGTATTAATAACCTTTCGTAGCAAGAAAACTATTAAGTTAATCTTCAGTTAAAACTCTTACACAATACACAATGTTTATCAGATCGAATACCTAGATATCTTAAATCCATAAAAGTACAGGCTTGTCAAAACAGCAGCATGTTTTGAGTTAATTTTGATATGTCAACATACATGTTACACTGGCCAATATCTTTATCTCAAATTATCATATAAATCCAATAAACGATTAATTCTTAAGTAAGAAAAATAATTTGCTATCTTCTGTAATCATACCGATTATGATCAAGGCGAAACCTGCAAGTGAACATGTTGTACTAACCACTAACCTAATTTTTGGGCCAACCGCGTAATCTTCGGACAAGGTTGAAATATTGGTAACGACTAAACACGTTGCAGATCGAAATGGATTGAAATTACCTAATTACATGTGAAAGTTGCGACGTATTGCAAACTTTGTAACCACTAACCTCTGATTTTTTATTTTCTAGACCAAAATGACAGCTAATATACTACTATATACTTATTGATAAAAACGATCGATTGTAATTCTTTCTACGCCAATGAAGAATGTTATCTAAAGAGATTACTTACACTATTTGAAAATCTACAAATAATTGTCTATTTCTAAATGCAAACCGATTTACTTTGCTGTTTTGCATCATCGATGTCTTGCCCTTATCTAAACTTATTTGGGGTCAGCGAAACATGTATTTCACTTCCACACTTCTCTATTAGTTGTCATCTCGGTAGCCACTCTCTTTCTAGCCATATCATCTTACTCACAGTCCATCAATCGTTCTTCTGGTCTTTCCTAATGTTTGATATTTATATTATCATGAAATGTACCAATTCGTACTGTAGATATGTCACCAAGTCTCTACGCTATCGTACTAATCACCTCTTACCTCTATCAACAAAACAATTGCCAGCACAACTTCTTTATGTCACCGCCCTTCAAAATTCTCTAGAACTATACAATCCATCACCACCAATTAAGAGGAAGGTTCAATTAATCCAACAGATCGTTCAAGTTGTTCTCAGAACACATACAAATAACATAGTGCAAGATATTATTGGCAATATAAACAAAAATAAAAGGCGATGACAGGTTAGTTATAAATTAGTTTCTAGACTACCTGATGGCCGCTGCTTGTTGTTTTCTTATTTATTAGTTGGCTAAAGTGATCTACGTATCTAGTATTGCATTTAAATACGAAGATATATTGTACACTATGTTCCAAAGGTTGAATTCGCATTTTTGCGGAAAGTAAAGTTAAAATTAATACAAGCAAAATAGTAAGAAAATGATATCGGCAATGTCGTAATAGGGCATTAGATGTCCCTAATTACAACAGGATAGCAACTAACGAGATAAATGAGACTATTTGTCATAGTTTTGATAAAAAATAGTACAAGGTCAGGAAAACGCTTCATTTTAACTTTCATGCTAGTAACTAATAGTGAATTCGATTAAAATAATCAAAATATAAATAAGTCACACACTTAACAAGAGCTTAATCCAATCCAAATGTTAACAATAGAAAGTCTCAACAAAGAAAGTCAGTCACCCAACGACTAGTTTCTCTAAACGCATCTAGTACTATATTTATAGCGACTAATTAAACTGAACTAAGATTAATAGCCCTATAGGCAATCTGGCTCAGCTGTCATTACCATCAATGATTGAGGAGGCAGTTCCGTTTCTCTTACAGTTATTTTCAAGCACTATTTTAGTCGACTGCAAAAATATTGATTTTAATTTTTCGGAATACATATCATTAGGTTGAGGTAACATAAGTGAAAGTTTAATGTACAGAATATCTAAATTAGGTAAAGAAAATATCTCAAACATAAACTAAACAAGTGGAATTTCAATATTTTAAAGAGCTATCCGAATACGATAGCAAAAACAACAAAATACGACAGCATGCTCGTAAAATAACAAAACAGGTTTTTCTAACAAATCACAAATTCTGCATCACAAAAAACTTGACCTTGAAACTGCCAAAACTTGTTGCAACATTTATATACAGGTTTCTTATGTCAATAATATGTTGAAGTAACATATTATTAGGATAACCAAATAAATAAAATATAGATTTGGAAGCTACACGGAGATACAACACTAAAAGAACAAGAATACCTGATCTACCATACCATGGAATATAATAAATTGTGTATACAGGTAGCAATAGTATTCTTGAAAATTGATGTGATAACAAAATGGCAAATCTAGAAATGTATCGGAAAGCCGATCTAAACACTAAAATAAACATAATTAGGAAAAACCGGTCAAGTGCAAGTCGGACTCGCGCACCGAGGGTTCCTTACAAGTAAATTTTTTTTGTAGCGTAGGGTTTTCAGATTTTTTCCTTTACTTGTGCTACATGACATTGCTTTTTGCCAAGTTTCATGATTCTAGGTCAACGGGAAGTACCCTATAGGTTTTGATTCCGGAACATAAACGCCCGTATCTTTTGATTGCGTTGACTTATAAGCATGTGGTCTATAGGTTTGGATGGTCATAGATAGACTATTCATAAAATCAAGTATATTCTAAGCAACCAACACTAAAAAGTACAAATTAACTAATCAGTTGAGGTTTATATCCGTACAGTCGATGATGTAATGAGCGTCAACGACCGTCAAGGGCCACGGAGCCAAGGTTCGCTTGACAAAAAATAAATTGTGCCAGCATGCCAACGCATGATAAACAGTAGTCTCCAGACAATGTTGTTAATTATACGGCTGTGGGCCTCATTACTGGTAGAAGTACATTCAATTATGTCCACGATTTTGATGGAGTGAGTTTCGTTAACGAAACTGTGATTGATCCTGTTGCTTCATTTGATGAACCCCACATAACACCCACGTGTGAATGAATAATGAATGTTCTCGAAGAACCTTTGGAATTCTATAAGGTCTTCTATATTCAGTTTCAGGTTACACTATAACATATAAAAAAAAAAGTTATCCTTGTCGATACCAAAAAACCTCTGATTTGTCCTCAATCAAAAGGAAGGAAGATCCTTAACTTCAAAAACAAGGATGTGGTTTGCTAGTTATAACCTTAACCAAGAGTAAATGCAGCGTTCAATATATTCATTCTTTGAATATCGCTTTCCTTGTATATATGTAGCCATTCATCATTGCTGTCTAAGGAACCCCCACATACATTCAAAGTATTGTTCAAGCAGTCTATGGAAGTAAGCGAAGCAAATGCTAACAACCTTGACTCAATTTTTTTGAAAAAATAAAACTGGTCAACTATACTCCGACATTTTAGCTAGCTGTAGATGTATGTGCCTCTCCCAAGTGAATACTTGACCGAAGAGTAGGAACCAGTGTTAACATTCCTAAATGAGATTGTTGACTACCCATTGACCCATTTCCTATTGTTACAAGTTGCACAAAGCGGACATATATAGTCTAATATTACAATATAAATAGTGATAGTATTATTCAGTATTAAAGCAGTATCTCTCCAATCGATTATTACAATTGACGATTTTAGTGATAAAATCAAAGAGAGGAAGGAGATTTTATGAAAACTTGAGCTTGTAATTGACTATATTGCTCATCAAACTACCGCAAAAGATTTTCCTAGTCGGTACAAAATATATGGGCAAGGGAACCGCTACGTCTGTATATGAATGTAGTTAAACCTTTAATTGAAAATGTTAGAAATCCAGAATTTTGAGATAAAAAAAGCTGTAATGATTTAATTTTCTCTAAATATTTCGAAACTCAATAAAATTGATTACACAACACAGTTGAGTGGAGCATTATATTAACAAGTTCTGTCAAGCCGTTACGTGCCAAGGCTGCCATTAGATCATCGTCTTGTGGTCGGCTTGTTTACTTGTTTTTTTATTTATTACTCCTTCAGAAGGTCCAGTGAGATATGAAAGGTCTTTTTAATCAATTAAGATACGAGTATTCCAAGAAGATTGGCTTAATGCCTCTTGTTATTATAATTTATATCATCTGTTGCTACCTAGCTGATATCCGGATCTGTAAATCACTAAATTTTTCTATATATATATTTTTTTACTATATTATATTAATATTCATTGCTTGCGATATTACTCAGAATTTTGAATATAGTAACATCGAAACCGAAACCCTTTTCAATTTTAAAACGTTATCAGGGTTAACTTTCTTTATTAAGCTTCAGTATAGTTTCGAAATGAACATTGGTCTCATGATTTTAAGTTAAACATCAATTTGCAAGTCTTTACTTATCCTTGAATCCCCCAGCTCCAGGGCTGACATCTAATGCTGACTTCAAGCCAACTGTTACTACCTCCGTTAAAGAGAAAGACATAGAAATAGACTCATCTCGCGGCGTGTTTACATCGCGCGACCTTGGCATCGATTCGTTTTCGTCTGTTAGTAAACGCGTAGACACATTGTGTGAGTTTTCATTTTCGTTTCGCGATGATATTTTTTCTTTTAAAGAAATGTTAGTTGAGCTTGTGTAGGTATCAAGGACGTTGGTTGGTTAGCTATGTTTTATTTATAATAGAATTTTCTTTTTGTGAACGTAGAAGATGAAAAGATCGGTCGCTGTGATATTTTTTTAACGGATGATGATATAAATGAAACGAACCGTTTTTTGGAAGATAGGGATAATTTATTAAAGGTATCTATTAAAGACTATCGTTCCGTAATCCCACGAATGAGTGCAATACCTACATTGATACCTACATTTTCCATTTGTTTTGTTCTTGCCCACGACACGTTATTTTCCAATATTACGGCGATATCCTGAATAATTCATGATACGAAGAATAAAAGAAGCAACTGTTTTTATATTTTCTTCAACATTTGATCACACTGTGGACGTGCTCTAACATATGTAGCGTTCAATTACCACGTTCACCTTGTCGAAGATATACCTACGAGTACCTACATTACAGATCAGTCTGGATTGGACTTAATACGATTTTTTTTAAACTAACCTTGCGACTAGAACATCTGTAGGACCGCGAAAAGAGAGACAATTAATCACTCGAAGGTCGATCTTTGCTTTAATTTGAGAGTGATTCAAATTAACCATAAACAAAAGGCTTCATAGTAGGACTTATGTTTGAAGTTTCTAATAACGGATGTAACAACCAAACACGATATACACGCATATAATCGCATGATACATGGAGAAGGCGGAGACCAACACGACACCATAACGGTAAAGCGTCCACAATATTTTAGTGACACAACCTTATTGCATCATAAAGAAATTCCCTCTATTATTATAATAAGTGAGAAAAACACTCTAGAACATTATTATCTATGTAGCTTACTCAAACAATCCATCTACTAAGGTCGGTGTGACAGTGTCAGGGCCATGCATATCTGCCCATAGATAGAGTGATGACTATTAATGGTCGCAGTAATGGTGGGTGACGTCATTGGCGCCAGTACAATGTCAAATGAGGCTTACGTGTATAGGGTGCATAGTTTGTCTTTGATATTGTTGATGGGTGTGGCTCAATTTATTATGTTTTAAAGGCTGTTTGTAATGTAAGCTTTTGGAGAATTGAACCTTTAATCATTTCGAAGAAAATTTCTTTTTGGGAGTTCAAGTTTCACAATTTCCATGTAAAAACATAATTATAAAAATAAAAGCTTTAAAATATCCATTAATAAATACATACTTAGTTGGATTCGATGCTTCACAACTGCTGTGAAATATTTGGATCATGATTATATTCCTCGTAACACTTTATTACCCTTTTTAACTATTAACGTTTATAAGTGGCTCCAATGGTTTAGCATTCACCCAGTTGCGTGTACTTAAATACAATCTAATTACACGAAAACTCTCTAACCTACCATAAAAGTACTTTGTACATTTCGAGAAATTTACACAATTATAGTGTTAAATTGTTAGTTTCCAAAACAACTGTTAAATAACGGACTTTCACTTGAAAATTTAACGTTTCCCAAGGTATAATTGTTCCATAATTATGTCTGGTTGGCTGGCCATTGGGCTGTAATTCGGTCAGATCTGATTGGAATGATATGCTTAGCTACTCTTACCTTTCCAGTTACCAGAAAGACTTCAAAATATGACCGATAGTTCTAATTTTTAAACTAATCTACAGTTAGCTGTGACTGGATGATCTTTGGTAGAGAAACTAGAACACATATAATGGAGTAGCTTTTGCCCGCGGCTTCGCCTGTGTGAATTGAAATTATCCTACGGGAACGTACTACCCGGATAAAAACTTTCTATGTCCCAACCTACCTAGGTTGCCACGGTCTATCTAAGTGACAACTTTGATCGAGCTCAGTCGTTAAGATGTGAAAAGGTATCAGCCAGATAGATTGACAGACAAATGAACAGAATTAGTTTCGCATAATAGTTTAGAAATATGGATAACTAAATGATAAATACACATTCGTGTCTAGTGGTAATAACACAGCCATTGAGTACACCGTCATACCCCAAGGACCTATGACTTATTTTAGCAATCAACTGCATACTGGTATTTTTATTACAAGACAAAAAGAGACAGGAAAGTTCCCCCGAAAAATAAAGAAACGAATAACATGCAGCACGAAAATGACGAGTTCATGTTTAGCCATAAAGAAGAAATAATTCCTACCGATAAAAATAAAAATATGCCTTCAGATAACAGTTCCAGGTATTATCAGGCACGCGATCACTGTTATGAAATTGATCGTAAATATATAAGGCTGCTTCGACAAAAGGGTATCTGAATATAAATAAAAAGCCTTCTTTATGTGTACTGAAAACTTGTTGAAGAAAGATTCGCGAGTTAAGTTATGAAATAAGTACTCTCACGATTTTAAAATGTTGACGAAAGAAAGAGTTTAAATTGTTAAATGATTGAGGGCAGGAATCGGACTGCTGCTAAACCAGCGATAGATTTGATCAATCCCGTGCCTTTAAAAATATAAAACTTATATTATAAACTTAAATCATCAATATCAGCGTACTGATATTGATGATACAGATTTAATGTGATTGAATGATAGAAATCCCATTTCCAGCATAATACATAACGTAACGTATCATCACATCACGCCTATATTCCCTGTTGGGTTGGGCAGAGGTGTACCTATAGTACACACACACACACATCTCGCCATCTTATGTAATATCCAGACTCCAGGCTGTCACTGAGATATTCCAGATGAAAAAAACCCAATAACACTTTAGCGAACCCGGGAATCGAACCTAGGACCTCATTCTCAGCGCTTGCTACCACTAGACCAACAAAAACACTAACAAACATCCCAGTTTTAGAGATTCATTCCGGTCTGATCCCCTGAGCCCCCCCCCCCCTCCACCCCTCCACTCCCTCCTCGATCCCCTGCTAGTTCTTCTTTTGTTCTGAATTTTTTTTTATCCAAATTTCTCATTCCAAGTTATTCCGGTCTGATCCGGTTTTTCTTTTGTTTATTACTGAAGGATCGTCAGCAACAAAATATTTATATACAGGGTTTATTGAAATATATGCGTTCGTAAAAAGTACACGTGGAAACGAATTTGGAATCAAGTTACGGAACTCAAAAGGTTATCAACCCTGCTCCAACTTCGAAGATAGGCCATTGTCCGTGTCTGGTCGTGCCATGCGTGCGCTCCTCCGTTTCGGAGTTACAAGTGACAGACAGATATGCGTGACTGATAATTGACATAAAGCCTACAGGAACCCCATCGAAACAACGTAAACGCATTGTGCGTTTACGGGAAATTGTTCAGATCCATTATGGAATTTTACTACTTTCTTATAGCAGAAGTATATAACTTTATTTATTTCCTGGTCTCGTTTATTTAATTGCTTAGTCATTAAAGTTTTTGTATCTTCCGTACTTGTGCAGAATAGCAATAGAATCTTGAGGCGAATTAAAATCTTTTACGATAGAGCTCATAGTGCTCATGATTAGTTTCGTCAAACTCAAACTCAAAGCATTTATTGCAATTAAACCATTTACGGGCACTTTTGAATTATCAAGAAGTCGGTCATTCAGAAAATATGAAGCTAATTGCCAATGGGCCCGTTCTTCTTCATAGGTATGAATGGAATGCCAAAGCGTAGGTACCTATGAAGAAGAACGGGCAAGAAACTCCATGGACACTCTTTTAAATTATCTTTTACAAAAATATTAGTTACATCATTAATGTTGAATTTATAATTATATGTGAGAACGATGTAAAAAAATAAATACGTACGCGGTAAAAGTGTCCAGAGTACTGCAAAAAACGACAATTTAAAAATAAAATAATAAAAAAAAAGCCGAGGCAGCTAAGTGATGACGAGCCCCAACTGACGGCGCCCGTTCACGAACATGACGATAGATCAGCACCATTCAGCTCAACCATTTTGAAGGGAGCTAAATGATCCAACACACACGCCACCGTCAGCAAGACATTTGTGTGAGCATGTCATACTAACAGCCGCCAGGGCACATTCAAGTCAATGAAAGACATTACATTACCTATAAATGGTAGCACTATAGTAGTTACATAGAACTCACATCTGTGCTATGCAATTATACAATACAAAGAAAATTTAGTTTATACAATGCAAAGAGAGTCTTACAATCTTCAGTGTTAACCAATTAGTTGTGGTTGTGGAGCAGGACCAGCATTGAGCCAGGCATCTTTATCAAAGACTAACTTATAATATGCCTACCTGCATAGTGTGCCTTTTATACAAGACTTGAATTTTGTCTCATTCAATTGAAGAATGTGGAGAGGTATTTTATTATAACATTTTAAACAGTACCCCATGAAAGATGAGTCTACTTTAGCCAGTCTAAAACCTAGTTGAACTAATGGGTCCCTATTTCTAGTACTATAATTATGTCTTTCACCTCTTTTACTAAAAAGATGTACATTTTTCCTTACATACATTATGTTTTCGTAGAAATATTGACAAGGCACCGTTAATTTCCTTAAACAGTTCCCTTAGAGAATTTTTTTTTTTTTTTTTGACGTGACCACTCGCAGTTGCAACTCGATAAGGTTGCCTTTCTGCTTAACCGGACTATCCTGTGGTGGCCAAAAATTACTTTAAGGCCCCCAGCCAGGGCTTACAAACTAAGGATATTTATTTTAAATGAGCTACACTAAGGGGCCTGTGGGCCCTGTGGGGTTCGGGCCTCGGCTTAGTGAGTCATTGATGGGAGGGCAGCAATGGTCAGGCTGGGTCTGGTTATTATTATTTGGGGAGTTTAAAGCTACTTGCTCAGCCTCGCGGGCTGGCTTGTCGAGCAATCCCTTAGAGAATCGCGCCTGCGAAGTTTATATATGGCTCTAATGGCTCTTTTCTGCAGAATAAAAATAGAATCAATGTCTGCAGCCCGTCCCCAAAGTAAAATACCGTAAGACATAATACTATGAAAGTAACTAAAATAGACTACTCGCGCGGTATCTACATCAGTAAATTGACGGATTTTTCTGTCAGCATAAGGTGCTGAACTTAACCGTCCTGAAAGAGATGTTAAATGAGGACCCATTGTAGCCTTGAGTCGAGCGTGATCCCTAGGAAAACAGTTTTATCGACGAATTCTAGTTTCTCTTGATTCAATATTATCATTGTCTTATTATGGAAACTAATTACTTTTCAAAAGCTATTTCAATCAAGTCTATTAACTAGCTCAACAGGTAGCAACAATACAAATAAACGATACTCTTTTAATTACAGTACCTGCTTCATTTAAAAATACACCCACTAACGTTTAACCAACACTGTAAGAATCTATCAACATCCGTATAACGCAATCTCCAAATATTTGTTTTGCATTGCAGCTGAGTCTATGAACTCATAAACTAGAAATAGAATTCTGATAAATTCGCTGTATGTGTATTTAAGATTGGCTTTATTTCCGTTATTAACTTCTGCTGAGATTTATTTAGACTTGAGGCTGGAGCTAATCGTTAAAACACTAACTGATTTTAAAAATCTCAAAGTATCGACTGACTTTAATTACCGCCTAGAAATAAACAGGGTGAACGGAATAGTAGCCTATGGCACAGAAATCGTCAAATAATATAAAAAATCAACATAAGGCACTGAAATTATCAATGAATTCATAGCGACATTCAATCTTTTGATTGAAGCCATCGGCCGGCTTCAATAAAAGGATTTAATGGAAATCAAACAGATCATTAATTTAATTTATTGTAAAGAAAGAATAAATTTCTGTGCCATGGTCTTCTACTCTACTCCATTCACTTTTTATACCCTTCTATTGTCCAGACTG
The DNA here is from genome assembly GCA_963669345.1 of Gortyna flavago. Lineage (NCBI taxonomy): Eukaryota > Metazoa > Arthropoda > Insecta > Lepidoptera > Noctuidae > Gortyna > Gortyna flavago. The sequence continues at coordinate 19,006,459 of OY770129.1, forward strand.
TAAAAAAATTCAACCGGTAAATATACTCATTCGTATATCTCAAAGATGACATGATATCTGAAGCTTCTATTGATACACCACTCATTTTAGGAGTCACTAAATCAATTTCAGATACCTATACTCGTATGTAAATGCACAAACAAGATCTAAATATTTTAGCTATTATAGACAAAATCATCATCCAAGCAGACAATACATTCTCTATTAATAACACCACTATTCATAGTCATAACAACAAACAACTAGAATTAATGTTGACTCTTATCGTAACAGTATCCTTACTCCTAGTGCACTGAACTTGGCAAAATGTAGCGTCTACTATAGAGAAAGTGACTCAGACCATTGTGATTTAGTTGGTAAGGCGTGTTACACACTTGTTCGGGTCGGCATGATTCGGCACAGATGGGCAGCAGAATAGAATATACAATGTAGTCATATACATATAATGCTCGGGAAAAAGCCTTAATACTCTTGCTGCCCTCCCCCCTAAGCCGAGGTCCGTACCCCACAGAGGTGCCCTTAGCGTATAGCCGCAAAATTTTTAAATTTTAAGTCCTGGCTGGAGGCCTTAATTTACTGAGGCAACCGCAGGCAAGCCAGGCTAAGCAGAAAACAACCTCATAGGTCGACCTGCGAGATGCCACATGTATTAAATAATAAAAAAAAACGCTCGAATTGTGCTTAACCGTCCCGAAAATGATTCAGCGGAGGTATATAGAGAGAAGGTCGAAGGATCTTACCAATCACCAAGATCGTAATGAATGCTGAATATGTGTAGTGATTGCTTCTAGCCGGTTTGGTTGTTTAACAATCGAATGTACCGATCAGAATAAGTGTGGAGTACCCCTAACTCTCTCCGTGCCAAATCTGGCGTTCAAGTCTCATTAGACACCATACCAAAAAAGGTTTTATGGTTGTCTCAGCTATTCTTGTTATGTATTCGATCACTTTTATGGGTTTGTTTAGTGTTTGGATACAATTTTGATGGATATCTTGGAGTTACAGGCCATTTTGGGGGCCATTTTTATATAGCAATTACGTGTTGGATTTAGTGTTAGTATTTAAATAATATTATATGTATATTGGGTTTAAATAGTAAATCCCGGTTATTGTTTGCTTTAATAGGTTTTTTTATGACAACAAATCATTGTTACGGTTTATTGTATTTCTGAAAATAATTAACTGTATCTTTCTGTCGTACCTATGTGTTTTTATAAGTTTGGAGCCTGTCATTAAATATTGAATTTTTATTGTTACAGATGAACAAGAAAGAGTACAGAAGAAAACGTTTGTCAATTGGATCAATTCACATTTATCGAAGGTAAGAGACCACACTAACTAGCAAGTACTTAGTACCAGCGTTTTGAACAGTTTTAGTACAAACGTGGCGATAAATTTTTATGATTTATCGTGAGGAAAGCCTTCGAAGAATTTATGGGAAGTAATAACTACCTACCTTCTTTACCACCACCGTAGCTCAGCGGGGCAATTACGGGAATATCGTTTCTCTGCAGTTTGAGGCAAGTCTATGTTCAGCAGTGTAATTATGGGCATGGGTTTTTTGATGAGCAGATAGGCCGTAGATTATGTTTTGAAAATTGTTGAGGCCTGTCTCACCACCTCTGGTTAACTTATTTGGCTGCTGTTAATTTCACACGAATTCTGTTTCATTTTTGGATCTATTCGATGGATAGTGCCTTTTAGTATGGGCATGCGATGAGGAAGGAGAAAAGGATGTGCATAAAAGAGTGATGAAAATAAATGTAGATGGATAGAGAAAGGGTAAAGAAAAGATGAATGGATTGTGTGAGGAATGATAATGAAAGAAAAGGAAGTGAATAACAGCGTGACAGTTGGCAGGGAAGAATGTAAGAAGAAAACGTTGCAGCACCCCAAGTAACATGGTAAAAGGGCAGAAAGGTGATGATGATGATGATGCATTTCCATATCTCCCTTTTCGTATCTTCCCTAACAAGTACTGCGTTTGTTGAATAATCTGAATGAAAATCGTCAAGACGAGCCAAGCGAAGCGTACCGTCACGTGGGGCGTAATAAAAAAAATATTCACTGTTCAATACTTTTCTGTTAGAAAATACACACATCAAAAGTGTCTAGGGATCAACATATATTTTTGCAATAACTTTTCTCCTGATTGATATTAATTAAAATTTTCTTTAAGGATTCATCAAATAAAGTGTTTTCGTTTGTCACAGTAACGATAAACCAAGTCACCTTTGCATTAATAAAGAAATTTGCCATTTTCCTAATAAAGGGATTTTTGACATTTGAACCACTAACACAAAAGTTCGAAAAAAAGACTGAAATAACAGTTTTCTTTAAAATTTTATTGGGTAACTTAAACAGTTAATAATCCGTGTTTCTACCGCGAACACTAACAACACAAGAACATCGGTTTGGCATACTCAAAATGAGTTCATCCAAATCACGCTGTGGAATGGCCGCCCATGTTCGTTGCAACAACAAAAAAAGGTCTTCTTGCGACTGGATACCCTCCATATTCGGCAGAGCTCTTCTCTGTAGCATATCCCATGCATGCTCAATCGGGTTGAAGTCTGGCGACTGAGCAGGCCAGGGCAGGACATTGATGTTAGCTGCGGCGAGAGTCTGTCTTACAACTCTTGCGGTGTGCGGTCGTGCATTATCATGCATTAACTGAAATAAGGGACCGATTTGCACTTGTAGAGGAACGATGACGTCTGATACAATCGTCTCAGCATAAATTTGAGCGTTGAGGTTGCCTCTGATCCAAATCAACTCAGTTCTTCCGCCGATCCAAATACCCGCCCATACCATGATGGTTCCACCACTATAAGGATGGACTTCCTGGCAGGATTTTAATCGCTGTTGGCGTCCAGGGGTTCTCCAGTGTCGTATACGTCTTGTATCCGGTCTCATACCAAAACGAGACTCATCAGAAAAGCACACGAAACGCCATTGTTCTTCTGCCCAATTTCTGTGTTCAAGAGCCCATTGATATCGAATCCTACGATTGTGCATTGCTATAGGTGGTACCCGTAGCGGTCTTCGGGAATGAAGGTTCACTTCATGCAAGCGGTTTCTGACTGTTTGGTCGCTAATTAAGTTCCCTGAAGAGTGATGAAGCCTCACGGCTAACATCATGGCGGTTATTGTTGGAGCTCTTCGAGTTAAGATTTGAATGTATCGGTCTTGTCTCCGTGTGGTGCAGCGATACCGTCCTCCATGGCGCTCAGCCACGGTACCAGTGCTTCGGTAACGTGTCCAAAGTCGACTGATAACACTCTGACTTGTATTCAGAGCTAAAGCCACAGTACGTTGCCGGGAACCAGCTTCTATCATTCCCACGGCTCTGAGCATTTCTTCCCTGCTTAAATGACGTCGCCGCTCCATAATAACGTTGGTTTTAATCAGTAGTAGGGAAACAGTAGCACTAATAATGTCTTCAATGCGTTGTATGTTTTTATAGGGAAAATATTGACAGCTGATTTTCATCTTTTACTCGAATTTGATTCACAGTTCCTGATTCAAATTATGAAATGCACCAAAAAGGATCCATATAAATTTATAAAATCATAAATTTATTACAAAGCCACATCTCAATCTCAAGAAATCCGCATAAAAATGCTTGATCCCTAGACACTTTTGATGTGTGTAGTACTTGTAGTAACGAAACGGCCAAGCCGTATATTTTGACTAAGGTGAAGATTTTGTGAAGTTAGGGCTTGTAGAGTTAGGGCGTGTAGAGTTAGAAGCTTGGCTCTACATGAGATCTGATAAATTTTTAACAGTGCGAGCCATATGGCTCGTCTTGGCAACATTTTACATAAAAATGTGTTTGGTGAGATTTACTTTTATTTCACGATTTTACAGCTGAAAAGGTCAGGTTAAAGTTCATAACCTTTTGGTACTGTTCTACTTTTATAGGTTTGACCTGTAGCATTTAAAACTGGAATTTTAAAACCTCTAACTGCTGTTTAATAAGTTATTAATATGTGTAGTTAGCGGAGTTAGCACTATTGTTATTGCAATGACGAAAGTTTTGTTTTTCCGCAAAGAAACACCATTGTTATTGGGTATTTCACTTTAACCACTCTAAGGTCCGGGCGAGTTTATACTCGTCTATATAGTCGTTTAAAACTTTTGGCATAAAACGTTAGGGCGGCTATGGCAGCGGGTCGGGTAGCCTCGCTGCCTTCAACGCTTCTGTAGGTGGGTAAAACAGTCTACATGAGCTAAAAGAATATTAATAGGCTAGTCCCGCGTGGTGGATTACTACCTCTCACGGAGAGGAGGCCTATGTCCCAGCAGTGGACACATTATAGGCTGATTATGATGGATTGAATTATGTTACAATTTTCAATGACTGCAGAAGGATGCTGTAACTGCGCCCTCTCCCGAATTACCACTCAATGCACTGATATAATCTGTCTCTTTCAGCGCATACCGCCACTGCGCATCGATGACCTTATCTACGACCTGCGCGATGGAACCAAACTGTTGGCGCTGCTCGAGGTGTTATCAGGGGAGAAGCTAGTAAGTATTAACAACAATATATTCTAATGACATGACATACCATAACGGCTGTATTTTCTACTGATTGGGGGTATTGGTCCCATGTAAAAGGAGCCAGTGACCATTAACCGGGCATAAATCTAAGCTCTCAATGTGTTGCTGCTAAGATTTTCTTAATGGAACCCTGGAGTCCATGCCAAGTATTCGCACTTGCGGTAACCAGATAAATGAGCTTTATGATAATGAAGCGCAGAATTTGTTGGATTTCTAATCTGAATGAAATACTTAGTCTAAGATCAAGAATATGAATTGATATAACGCTGCAATGCTCTTTTAACTTTCACTTATTTGTTGACGGTTGACATTGCTGATTTAATGATTACAGCTTCGAGATTAGCTACTGTTTCTGATTATTGTTATTTTGTAAACGGTACTTTAGGATCATAATTAGCGTTTAGCTGTAATATGTTATGATGTAACACGATAGTTTAGAAGTATTTTAGAGCTGCTAAGGTAAGGTCATAATTATAAAATAAATTCATTTCTGTTAAAATAATATGTCTACCAAATGGTTTATTTGGTAGACATAATTATTCACTGTCAAGTGTGGTGGTACGAGTATGTGTAAATACAGACACATAAGACAGCTTTGTTTCTCTAGTATTGTAGATGTCGTTGGGCAGCGCTGCCCATTTACCACCAGGTGGGTATCCTACTTATTTTCAACATACAGGTACTACATGATCAAAACCTGTCTTCTAAAGAAAACCTTTCCCAACAGCCTATGGAACGCGGCCGCGTCCTCAGACGCCCGCACTTCCTATCAAACGCGAACACTGCGCTGCGCTTCCTAGCCGGCAAGAGGATCAAGCTGGTCAACATCAACGCCGCCGACCTCGTGGACGGACGGCCTGCAGTCGTGCTCGGCCTCATTTGGACCATCATCCTCTACTTCCAGGTAGGGAGGCGCTCTTCTTGGCTTGTGTTTGAACAGAGTGCTGCAATAGTCTTGATTTATATGTATAGCCGTACTTGTATTAGGCAGGTATTAAGTATAATAAAATCTTAAACAGAAAAGTTGGAACTATACGGATGAATAGGAGTTCATGCAAAGATGCTAAATAAAAAAATATCTTTTTCTTCACAAAGAATCATATTGATATAAACATATAGAGACAATAATTACCAAAAAAGCATAAAATATGACCTTTGAGAGAGACGGGTCCATAATGGGATACAAATAGAAATGGTCTTGCTTTTAAATAAGAATGAAACGAATGCCAATACTATAATTGTGCTTTACTGATACTCGATACCTAATGGCCAAAAACAACAAAATCATTAAATGGCTTTCTCAATACTATCACATTACTGATACACGTTCAAAAATCTCTAATTACATTAGAAAGTAATTCTGTATCATATTTCCTAAGTTACACTATTGTGGCTCACTGTTCACTGACTCAGCACCGTGTGGTACCGAAATAGTTTTCAATTAGGATAGAACGTCCACAGTATCGCGTAGGTAGAATAGATCTACACCAACAGAAACTTTTACTGCTATTATAAATCTAATAGGATCATTAATGTTTATATGATCTTAATCAATGGCCTCATCTGTTTTATTTGTATAATCACTGTGATCATTAACATTTTAGTTGTCTACTTCGGGTATATTTAGATACTGTATCACAGTCTGCTTCGTTGATACTTATTATTAGACTGTAATTCCCATATTTGGTTTCTTTCATCTCCATACATTGTCATTCATAGTATGGATCTAAATTGTTTTCCAAATTACTCTATTTCTGAAATGAACAGCCAATAGCAGACTATTATAACGCAGCATCATATCTTTATTGCCCTAATGTTTTTGTTCAATAGCTGTTGTAATTACCCCCGTGTACTTTTTAATCTTTCTCTTTAACTGTCCCCTTTACTGATGTAGTTGCACTATCCAGTAACCTGTATCTAATATTATTTCAATATCTACCATTAAAATGAGGATGTACTGTACTAAGATATATATTATCTAGGTTTTTCATAATGATCGGATTTTCAAAGATTTTTAAATTAGTTTGTTTATTAAGTTTAGCAGTCTGTTCTCATTTTAATTGGCTTGAACTAATTTTGTTTGCGCAAGCTTCGCTCAATGTATTGGACCCACAGGATAGAGGACCTAAGGTGGGTAACAGCATCACAGCTTCTAAAGTAGTCAGGTCTCTTGGCATTTTACTATATTACCTTTTTATAACATCATATGTATCATCTTTATCAAAACTTTTATGAATTGAGAATATTTATGCTACTAGATACATTATTTATAAATTTATGCTTGTTGATTGAAGCTTAGCTTACTATATTTGTATACCTATCAACTTTAGTTTTTGTATTTCGTATATTTACATCTCGGTCAAGCTTTCAAAGAGTAGAAAGCTTGTTTTGCAATATAACTTTTCTATTTCCTATATATAATTATATTCTTTGTATATTCTGTAGCCAGAGACTATAGACTACATACTACTGCTATTGGTTGACCAAATTGGTATTATAATCGGACTAGAATCACAGATATCACCTATCAAGATTCAAATCACATCACCTTTAGATAATAATTGTATAAATTGTCATCACTTTAAATCACTTAGCCGTAGCTCGAGTGTGGGAGGGGTGAATTGGCAGAATTTTGTTGTTGATTACGTAATTAGAATAGTGACTGGCGCTAATGCTTTGTACTAGTTTTCATTGTTACTAATCTTTGTTGTTTACTTGGGACATTTTCTGTTTTTGTTGGAAAAACACTTACCAACTTGAGGGGTTTTTGTATCTGTAAAAGACATTGCGTTGGGCTGGTTAATTTAAGATGAAACAAGACTAAAAATAATTTACTCTTTAACATTCCTTGAGTTGTAGTGGTCCTTGCCGCCCATTTAATTCTGCAAACACATTAAATTAAACCTTTCTAGTATTAGCACCAGATAATCTATTCATTTATGTTAATCAGCATTTTGTTTTGCGTCAGCAGTCTTTGCTGTCATTAAATCATAAATTTCATCAAAACAGGTTATGTATCCAGGGTCAGGACACGGTATGCCTTCATCATACGTTCTTCAGGTCAGCTTTGGAACACAGAATTTAGATTTTGGATGTCTTTTGGTGTACTGCGCTTATTTTCAAACAACTTGTTTGACTTCGACTTTCTCGAAAAACAAATGAATATTATTGATAAACAAGAACTTTGTGTCCAGATATGTTGCCCCGATTTATTCCTGCCTGTGACCCTGAAATTTTTATTTAAACTGAGGATTTTACTTTATTGGCGTGTTTCAGGTATACTGTAAATTTTCATTGCATCGAATTTTTTTACCCAAAAACCTAATTGGCGAATTTGTTATGATCCTCGCTAATGAGTGAAGAAACAATAATTATGGATTATAATTCCAAAATTTTATCCAAACTGCTATACTTATGACCCAAGAACGTCTTACCCAATGCTTCTAAATCCGAGATTATCAAACACAATACTGACATGTTGTATAAATCCACCATTTTTCTGATCAATTAATCCAGTACTATCTTTCTAATCGTTCCACCAAATTCCCATCAGATCGAGGAGAACAGCCGGGCTCTAGAGTACCTCGGAGGGTCTCGATGTGCTTCAGTCATGTCCCATGATTCGGGAGCCGCCACCCCGACTCAGCGGGCGGAGGACAAGTGGAAGCAGGGCGCCAAGAAGACCTTGCTGCAGTGGGTCGCTAATGCTTTACCGAAGTAAGTAGAAACATTCAACTGACTTTCGTAACACTTCTCCGTCCTTTCAATCACAATACGAAGAAATTCCTAATCCATTGCTTCATAGGTTTGAAAAATTCGTCTGCTCAGCAACATTGCCGTCGATAGCCATTGTATATGTGTTACGCATTATTCCCGCTGGATTTTCAAAAATGGTATTAAATAAATGTGTAGCAGCGTTGACCTTTTAGATGGAAAAGAAGGAATCGAGACGAGTGGAAGACGAACAAGGACTTTTTGCTAAATAGTAAGAAAGTACAGAGGCCAGCACATCAAGCTACCCTAATCTGTAAAATTTTCCCAATTGAATAAGAATCTTATTCCTTTGTAATAAAGTTGAAAATCTATCAAAGAAATTTGACAGATTTGGGTAGCTTGATGTGCTGGCCTCTGTACCTACGAAGAGAATCTGGACCTACATAAATGTTTGCTTTAATCCGATGGTTAAATTCATAAATAATTAAAATTCCATCAAGGCTTCCATATAAGGCATGGAAACGATGGATATTTTGCATAATGGATTTCGAATTCAATCAAGTTCGTTCGCTGGATCCATCAAATAGTGATGCATCTATTAAAATCGAAAAGTAATCAACATCGCACAAACAAAAGTTGAAAGCTTTTAAAAACAGCCGTTTCTTTTTGTGGTAAAAATCGATGATATACATAAGTCAACAAACTGAAATGATTGTTATCGTTTAGTTTGCGTACGTTAATGTCTGTATGTATTGGTATTGGAAACCCACTGACCCATATAAAATTTGACGGCTATGACGCCAGTTGCAATGACGGCTGTACTGTAGCAGTTATTAATTCCATCATTAATTTCGCCAAACGTTGCCAAGTGGCCCGAAATATCCGTTGGCCAAATTTTATTGCAGTTATTATAATTTGACCATTTCATTGAGAGATCAAATGCACTAAATTGTTTTTGATTAAATTAATTTACGTTTTCGAGTATTTTTACAAGCATTCAATCTCTGACCTTTAGCTCAAGCATAAGTGCCTACGATACTTTTTTAAATAGGCACTATATACACTAAGAATTTATATGTATACTAGCTGCGCCCCGCGGTTTCACCCGCGTAAGTTTCGATTTAGGGGGATGAAAAATAGATGTTGGCCGATTCTCATAGATACCGGATAAGCACAAAAAATTTCATCAAAATCGGTCAAGCCGTTTCGGAGGAGTATGGCAACGAAAACTGTGACACGAGAATTTTATATATTAGATTGGTCCTTGTAAAATCATGAGAATTAATATAGACAGTCAGGACATAATATCATAATATCATAATAGCCAATTCTCGTAATTTAAAACGTTCAAAATCTAGTCGCAGTCTCATCTCAGCGACAAACAAATGTCAAAAACTTGTCAAAATGTAGGAAAATTAGAGGTATTTTTGACAGACTGAGACTGAGATCAGACTGTGAACGTTATTTAAAATTACGAGAATTGCCCCTCTGATTTCATAGTGCATTAATAAATAAATAAATGTGATCGTCTGTAGAAGGAATATAAAAGTAGCGGCACAAATATGTAACATTGAAGAAACACCAAAACATCACCATATATATTTATGCTCGTAACCTTACGTTCGCTATAGTAATGTACATTAAAAACTTTATTCCTCTCCAGGGATTCAAACATCCAAGTAACAGACTTCGGTCCATCTTGGCGCGACGGCATCGCATTCCTTGCTATCATCGACGCCATCAAAGCCAACCTGATCAACCTGGCAGAGATGAAAAGGAAGACCAATAGACAACGTTTGGAACACGCGTTTGACGTCGCAGAAAACGCACTCGGTATCGCAAGGCTGTTGGATGCCGAAGATGTGGATGTCGACAAGCCTGATGAGAGGTCCATCATGACATACGTAGCCCAGTTCCTACATAAATATCCTGAACCCAAGGTGAGTCATTAGGCTTAAGATAATAGTCATATCTTCAAGACAGTTCTATGTCTATGAAAGTGAAATAAACAGTACATCTAAAAGAGTTTATTAAAAACAGACTTTATTCAATAAAGAGTACATTTGCGCAATGTGTGTTTCAAGACTTAAACAGTCAAAACAAGTAATTAGCATGAATCACCGTAACATGTCATTCATCAACTCGGTATTGTTACGTGATTAGATCTGTTTTGTTTGAACAAGTGTTCATCCTTGCGCAATATTAACTCCATGTTTTGTCAACAGACGACAGGACCGGATGCCGTAGCGGCAGTGCAAGAGGAGTACGAATCTCTTAGAATGTGGCTGACGGAGCGCGTCACCACAATTCAAAGGCAATACGACTCGCGAACTCTCTCGCGACACTACGAAGACTACGTGCGCGCTGAAAACGACCGGCTCGCGCGTGAACCCATCTACCAGAAACTAGAGAAACTCATGTACACACAGAGCCTCGTAGCCATCGCGCCCAAATCCTGGCGCGAACTAGTCTCCCTTTGGATAGAATTAGAAAGACTGCACAGAAGATGGCTCTGGCTCCTAGACGCAGAACTCCCCGGAGACTTTAGAAATGTCGGCGAGTGGTTAGCGAGGGCCGAATACCTTTTGTACTTTGACGAAATCCCCACTAGCTTAGACGAGAAGACCGCTGCTATAATCAGCGAGAAATTAGAGGAACACAGCGGCTTTTTCGCTGGATTACCAGAAGTTATCGACAGATTCGAAGCGGCTTTAAGATCACCTGAGGCCGCGAGAATCCCTGGCGAAAGACTCCAAGACATGAAGGAGCGTCTCGAGACAGTAAGTCGAAGAGCGCCACAGAGGAAGGCGAGATTAAAGTACTTGGAGCACAAATGTTGTATCGTCGCCTTCACAGAGCTGACTAAAGCCAAGCTTGCCGCGTGGACCGGCAAATACGGCCACATCGACCACGTACGTGCCTTATTAGAAGATTATGATAATTTCGTGACTAAGAATAAGATTTTCCAGGAGTTTGATAGAGCTTACGTTGATATTAAGCAAGTAGCAGATGAGTACAAGAGGGTTTGTGAAGTAGACAGGACTGAAGCGAGAGATATTGACACCTTCTTGAAGGACGTAGCTGAGACCTGGAGAAGAGTCGCTTCAGACGTGCGTTGTGCCAGGAGCGTGTTAGAAGAAGTCATCGCTCACTGGGAGCGTTGGAACACATTAGCTGATGACTTCACGACCTGGCTAGACAAGGCACAGCATATGCTAAGAGTATCCGAAGAGGAGAGATTAGAGTTCTTCCAAGACCTCACTGTGTGGAAGGAGAAGCATCAACTGTTGGGAGATGCAGCCGGGTTCCTGGCTGCGACCTCCTCTGAAGAGATCAGTCAGGAGGTGAAGAGGAAATACGTAGAGATTACTGAACGTTGGGAACGAGTGTGGGAAGAAGCAGAGAGGTAAGTTAAAAGTATTGTTCGTTTAATAATTCATTTAGTATTGTTTAAAGTAACATGGAATAAATAGGTCATACTTGGATTTCTCTGAAATTTTTTATAATCTGATAATGAAATTATTTAATCGAATCCATTCTAAAAACTGATTCTTGGTTATAAATACACTCAAAGGATTATTAATTTCTAGTTCGCATTTTTATATAGCATTTTTATAATATCAATAAGTAGTTTGAAAGATAAGGTCTTGTTTTTGGACGTTTCTAAGGAATTTCTTTAACATGACTGAATATAATAGATATTTATTAATTGAGTTTATGCAATTATTATTTTAGTATTTCTAATATTTCGAAAGTAATTTATTAACGAATCCAAAACAACAAATTATATCTACGTTTTTCTTGCAAGAGAGAGTACCTATTTGATTTCCCAGACTACGTGAACCTTATGATCTCGATTAAGAGGGAGTCGCTAAAATAGTTGTCGAAATTAAAATTTTCCTTAGTTTGCAAATCCGATTCGCAACCTGAAAAATTTGAATTTCGCGGGCTTCCTGACGCTTTCGTCTTAAAGCCGAAGAAGACCATAATCATGATCAAATCACACTAATATTATAAGGGCGAAAGTTTATGAGTGTGTGTTTATATGTTTGTTATTTCTTCACGATCAAACGGCGGCACCAAATTTGATAAAAAAAAAATTTTGTTGACACCGTGGATTACCATATAGGCTACTTTTTATCCCGATATTCTACACTATATAAACCTAAGCCCTTGCAATGACCGCGCGAGTCACGCGCAGGTACGTGCGCGGCGGCGACGCGCTGCGCAGCCGGCGCGCGCTGGCGGGCGGCGCGCGCGCGCTGGGCGCGTGGCTGGCGGCGGCCGGCCGCGTGCTGGCCAGCCCGCCGCGGGCCCGCGCCGGGGACATACAGGCCTACATCGACCAGCTGCTGCAGCTCAACTCCGAGATAGAACACCACGAGGAACTGTTCAAGACTATTAGCAGGTTTGTTTGTTCATCATCATCAGGTTCTCAAGGGTGCTCCTAATAATGATACGTAAAGAATTAAAAAATATGACCGCCCATTCTTTTCACAATTTATTTACCTATGTTTTAACCCTAAGCAAAGTCTCCATGCTTATGAAAAATCATTGGCATCTGCAGTACTTTGAAATAAATGAGAAAAAATATAGAAATTACGATGAAAATATCATCACTACCAATATTTTAACTAGGACCCGTACCCATCCTTGCAGTGGTGGCCGAGTGGTAACGGCCCCGACTTACGAGTTGAAGGTCGTAGGTTCGAAACCGGGCAGACGCTTTACTTTGTCACAGATAATATAAGGTGTAATTTATTTCATCACCACTGCTCTCAAAACGGTGAAAGAAAACATCGTGAGGAAATGTATAGAACCAAAAATGTGAAAACAGGTGACATCTACAAACCCGCACTAGGCCCGCGTGGTGGATTACGGCCCACTCTCTCTCACTGAGAAGAGGCCTATGTCCCAGCACTGGGAACATTATAGGCTTATTATGTACCTTTGTACCCATCCTTATCTATGGATAATTAAGAAATACCCGTTAAATAATAGTACTCATATGTTTCCGTGTACTAATTTACAAAAAATATTTTTCCAGAACCTTCCAAAACGCGATCGCTGAGATGCCTCGCGATGAGGTCGAAGCCAACATGGCGGAACTCAAACAACAGAAGGAGGAGTTAGTCCGCGTGCGAGCCACCGTGCCAGTGAAGTTGCACCAGTACAGACAGTTACTGGTGCAGCACGAGTCGCTGGAGAGCGGACAGAAGGAGATCGGCTCCTGGCTGGACAAGGCTGAGGATGCGTTGAGAACTGGAGGAGAAACTAGACGGTGAGTCATCATTTATCATTAGGAGAATTATGTTATCCATTTGGGCTAACCTGCCATCCTAACTATGTATAATATTATAAATGCGAAAGTAAGTTTATTTGTTACATTTTTACCCCTAAACCACTGAACCGATCATCCTGACATTTTGCATATACGTTAGTAGGTGTACAGACACGGACATAGGGTACCTTTCATCCTAAAAAAAGTGCTGTTCCCGAGGAAAACAACAATAACGTTATTATTTTATTATAATTGGGAAACAAACATAAATATTCCACAGTTTCCACAGATTACTATACAACTAAATTAATGTACCTAAGTGTAACAACAACCAAAAGTTCACACCGTTAAAGTATTATGTATTATGATCATAGATGGTGCCACGTGTCTTTTGTCTTGATCGCATACGAAGTCGCGGGCAACAGCTACTTAAATATAAGTCTTCAAGTCTCGTATGATTAGGTTACTTCTAGGCGGGCAGTGCTGTAGGTAGGGCAGCATTTTCGACCGCATAATCGCGTACCATCATATGATATAGTGGTGCAACTCTAATATTTCCAATGTCCAAGTATTTGGTATGCCTCTCCTTTTTAGCTGACGAGTAAGCGTCACAGTCATTAAGATATGTGTTTGTGTTTAAATACTTTTTGTCCAAAATTTTACACATCCTTAAACCTGAATGTTTCATCGTTCGCATCGTTAATCAAGTAGGTAACACATAAAAACAAACCATAATGTCCGCAAACTTTTCCCAAAATATTTATAATATTCTGCGGCCATGATCGTTATTATAAAATATAAACCTAATTATTACTTTTCTTCCACACAGCGAAATAGTCTCAGAACGCTACGAGATCCACCGCACATTCTTCTCCCGCACGACCTACTATCGCTCTATGCTGGAGAGTAAGAACAAGGTGTTCCAGAACATTGTCAAGTCAGCTGACACTGACAAGAGTGCTGACGTGACAGAGCAAGTCAGACTCATGAGGGACCTTAATGAGAGGTGAGCTTTTTGATTAAATACACGATGAGTATCTACGTTTGGGAATTGTAGTAAAAGAGATGGCTTTTTTAACATCATCAGCGAGTTGCCATCAATTAAATTCTGCCTAGCATTCGTTGAATAGTGTGGTATATCAACGCTACAAAAAAAACACGTTGAAATTACTTTGGAAATAAGAATTGTATAAAAAACGTGAAGAGCGTTTATGGCCAGTAAGCCAATTTCCGTAATTAAAAACGTTCAAAACCTAGTCGCAATCTCATCTTAGCGACACTCAATGTCAAAAAGTTGTCAAAAATATAGGGAGAGAAATTAGAGGTATTTTTGACAGATTGAGACTGAGATTAGACTGTGAACGTTCTTAAAATTACGAGAATTGCCCCTCTGATGTATGAACGTAAACGAGGCAAAAGGAGTATGTAAGGACCGTAGCAGGGGGCATTCTGTAGTTTCTGCCTACCCTCATGTGAAGTATGTATGTAAAGAGAACTCGAAAATCTGGCATTTTTGTGCCAATTTACTGAAATTTTTACCTTCTTACTACATAGATAGGTGACGATATTCCTGAAAACTCTACAACCTCTAAACGAACATGTTTACTAAACCACCCATCACCTCCCAGGTTCGCTCACGTGTCATCGGAGGCCACCCGGCGCGAGGCCGACCTACAACGCCTAGTCCGTGCCTGGGAAGAGTTCGACTCCAAGAAGCGAGCCGTAGAGGAGTGGGCTTCAAGAGCTGAGGCACTACTAACCGATAATAGGGTCGACTCTAAGCAGGCCGTGGACTTCCACAAGAGATTCTTCCAAGGAGCTGATGAGAGGGCTGTGTCTGAGTTGGTTAGATCTGGACGGGAGCTTATTGAGGTAAGTTATAACTATAAAGATGTTTTTTTAAGTCTCCGGTACCGCATAAGAAAAGCAAAACTAAAATATTCAATTTCTGCTAGATATGCAAGCAGAGATAGACTTTCTTTTGCAAGTCAGGCGGTGGTTAATTTGTAAATAATGGTAAATCATTATAATAAACGCAAGACCACCTGCCACCTCCCACCAAGTTACTTATTAAACTGACCCTGCCAATCATTCGTCCCTTATATAAAAGTTCCTTAAAACCACAGACTAATTATAATTTTACAAAGACAACTTCCAAACAAATACTAAAACTACTTTATCTTTCCAGCTGGTCAACGAAGAAGACCGTCCCGGAGTAGTCCAAACAGTGGAACAGCTGCAACAACGCTGGCGCTCACTGCTGGACAAGGCACCTCCTCACCTGATGCGCCTGGAGTTCCGTCTGGACGAGGCCGTGTTCCAGCACTGCATCAAGGACATTGAGAAGGAGATCGTTTATGAGGAACAGGTATGACCAAGTTTTGATTTTAGAACTCGAAATCACGATTAACGGTTTAATTTATTTTATGTATCTACACACTTAAATAATAGACAAGAAGAGAGGAACAGACAGATCCGTAGGTACAAAGGTGATGCTTATTTCTAAATATATCGCTTCCAGCATACTTGCGATAGGAAAATATATATAAACAGATGTGGACAACAGCTAAGTATTTAAATAAAACATACTGTTTGGAATATGAATTAATTGAGACTCGCTTGGTTAAAATACTTGTTTAATTCCGATAGTTTTCAAAAGTATAATTAATTAATAAAAAATTGGCGTCTATTTGTTTCTTCGCGGCCATCAACCAAATCTTGTTTTTCTAGTACCTACAGAATAGTGTTACAAATGAAACTTATTTGACATGCATATCTCTAAACGCAGTCCGAAATGAGTTACTAAGAAGTGTCATTTTACTGCAGCTAATTAAAAGTCGGAGTATAGGTTGAATTGCGAGACGCCATCTATAAAAAAAAATTATACACAGATTCGATATTTTAAACCGACATAATTATGTACGTTTACGTTACTTTAGTGTTATTAAACAACGTAAAGTAACTTAAGTCTAAGTTGTCCTGTATTGTCTTTTATTAACAAACTGTGTCTACGTTTCTCATCCAACTCTCCTGTCGTAGGTCTGCTGGAAGAAATTTCTAATGAATAAGCAGTATCTTTGTGCTCTTCTACTTATGTATTTTTACAAAAACGAGACAGGAACCTCAAATAACGAAACCTCACCTCCCCCAGGCTTACAACCAAAGTGACGACGCCGACGGCATCCTCATCCGCAACGAAGAATACTTCCGCAACCAAGGCAAGATCATGCAAGTGGAACATTGCCTCCAGAACCTGCACAAGATAGCCACGAGCTACACCCATCAGACCACAGACACAACTCTAGAAGAATCTGTGCGCAAGTGCGAAAAAATGTGGGAATCCACCGTGCAAAGGGTGGAACATTTCAGACAGCAGTTACAAAGGATTCCTGCCAAGTGGGATGCTTACAGGGAAAAGTTCAGGGAGATGGAACGGTGGATGGACCATGTTGATAAGACCATGGATAGCATTGTACGCGAGGTGGATTCGGCTGAGGCGTTTGAGAGGGAGAAGACAATCTTCCAGGTATGTTCAAATAAAAGTTTTGAATAATTGTGTTCTATGGAGGCTGTATAGTAAGCAAGCATTAATATAGCACATTGATACTGGAAAACGCATGTCACAAAGGGCTTTGAAAGTTGACCAAATTGACAGTAGTGTTATGGATGATTATTTTAAACATTCAGATTGGTTATTTCAAATAATTATCTATGAAACAAGATGTACGAAAGTTCAAAAAAATATGGATGTCACGTGATCAACTTTGAACGTTAGAATCTTTCGTTAGAAGTTCTGTTTGCATATAAAAATCTTCAATCCCCTTTATGAGCGACAGGAAAGAAGATGTACAAAGCCCAACTTTTTTTTTAAATTCGATTACCTAATATATTAATGGCCGCCTACTGCTCATAGTTTATCAAGATTTTAATATTTTTTGTAAGATACTATGTGAAGTAATTAATGATTTTGTACTTTTTCTAATGCTTGCTATGGAAACAAATAGTTGAGGGAACTTATGGTAAATATTCGATGTTGTGTTGTCCCACATAGAGATATCGCACAGTTGTATCGTATTTAGCTAATGTATCTATTTATTAAAAACTTTAAATTTATTAAAATTCTCTTTAATTTCTAGAACATCTGCCGTGAAGCCGACAAGAAACGCGAAGACATGAAATGGCTCGTCCAAACATTAGACATGCTCACAAACCACTGCTCAGAAGGAGAGGCTCAGGAGGAACAAATCAGACTCGAAAACCTCATCGCGAGGTACAAGAACTTGATACCAACCATCGAGATCACGATGATCAAGACTGAGACCTACACACGATGCTATACATATCGCAGAGAAGTACATGAAGTTATCTGTGTACTCGAAAACGCTAAACAACAAGCCATGGTCGCACCTGAGCCACAGTCGCTCCAACATGTCGAACAGTTAGTTCTCGAACAACAGGCTGCTGTTCAAAAACTCGACCGCCACCGACCTTCAGTCATGTCCATGCTCCAGAGAGGCAAGGACTTAATCAAGGATGCCAATGCACCTGCTTTTGTCAGGGAAGACGTCAAGAACCTCGAAACTGGCTGGAACAGCGCATACGAAACTTCCACAGACCGTCTGCACCAGCTACGTGACACACAAAAAGTCTGGTCTAACTATGAATATCAGAAAGACGAGTTACTATCAGACCTTGACAAGTACGAGAGCTATGTTGTCCACCCGGGACTTGAGCTCGGAGTCACAAACATCGGTCGTGAACTCCAAGAAACGAAGACGATTAAGACTGATATCGAAAAGGCCAAGGCTGAGAGATTGCCTCAACTACAACAGGCATATACTGAATTACGTACACTAACCGCAGACAAACCTAAACCTGTCATTGAGAAAGATCTAGAAACCATCGAACGGAAATTAGTAACAGTGCAAGATCAAGTTGACTCTAAAGTTGTGCATTTAGAAAAGTTCAACGAAGAATGGGTCAAAATTGAACACAAATTGGAACATGTCAGAGAATGGATTAAGAAGGAAAGTCCAATGTTAATCCAACAGATCCGTTCAGAAAACATCACGCCTGAAGAAAGAGTCATCAAGTCTCAGTCGTTACAGAAAGTCATTGCTGAAAAGTTAGAAACTGTGCGAGGTGTTGCTGATCAAGGAACCAAATTGGCTGTAGAACACAGAGTTCAAGATGCTAACAGACTTAAAGGTGAAGTCGCTTTACTAGAGAAAATGATGGCCGACCTGCAACGCTCAACAGAACACCAGACTAAGGTAGTCGAACACGACCTGGCAACTTACCAGAAATACCAGAAGGGTGTTGCTGAAATCAAACCCTGGATTGAAGATGCTGAACTCAAGTTAGGCAACGTGCCCAAACCCACAACTCTGCCCGAAGCACAGCAATTACAACAGCAATCCAGAGCGTTGATCACCGATTGTGAGAAACAGCTAATGAATTTACAAATCCTGTCGAGTGTCAGTCATCAACTGTCAGGAAAGACCAGTGCCCCTGATGAAGTGGACGCCATTCACTCCAGATGGGCCGTGATCCACGACTTGGCTGACCAATGGAACAACAAACTAGACAAAATGGTCAATAACTGGGAGAACTTTGAACGTGAAGCCGAGAAACTCGAATCTTGGATTGAAAATGGCGAAAAGTTGTTAAGCAGCAGAAATGTTTCCATTGAATCGCCTCAAGTTGAAAAACTAGACAGGGAATTAAACAAACTAAAATCCTTCGGAAATGAAATTTCCCAACAGCAAGCCAAAATCATCAGCTTATCACAGACATGCGACAATATCTGTCATAACATACAACCAGAAGGCGCTACCTTACTCAAGAACAAGGTATTAGATATCAAACAACGCACAAACGATCTGGCTGAGACAGTGAGGTCCAGGGTCAACGAACTTTCTGACAAAATCATCGTCAGGCAAGAGTTTATGACAAAACTGCATAACTTCGACAACTGGATCACAGATTTCAGGAGGAAGACTGAGAGTTACGACCAGATCGGTGCCGACAAAGTAGAACCTACATTACAGTCCATGCATGTTCTTTTGCAAGAGCATGCTGCTAAAGCACCCGAATTCACTGAAATTTACAACGAAATCAAGAACATGACACTTGCTTCACACCCAGATGAATCACGGTCGTTAAGCGAAACTTACTCCAACATTGCCGAACACTACCAGATCATTGAGAACAACATTCAACAAAACAAAGGAATCTTACAGAAATGGTCTGACCTACTCAACTGGTACGACGAATCTAAGCAACAACTCAACCACATACAGTACCAGATTGAAGGTCCCAAACTTACTCCCGAAAGCTATGAAATTCTAAGACAAGAATTGGTTAATGTCATTACCAAGATACCTGAATGGAAGAGCAATGTAGCTCTATTAGATGGACCTTCAAAGGTCAAAGTTACTGACCAGAACACCGGCAGAATCATGTCTCCTACTAGCATAGTGAAAGAGATTGAGATGAAGGCAGAAGCTTTACTGAACCAAGTAACAAACAAGAGAGATTTAGTACAGAAAGTCGGTGCTAGATGGGACAAGTTCAACGTTCAACACAATGCTTTAGGAGAAGTTTTACATAACGTACAAACCGTGCTCAATGAAATGGCTCAAAAACCTGTACCTTTGACTGAAGCCACCATTCAAGATATGACAGAACAATTAGACAAATTGGACGCTGAAATGAAAGAGAAACAGTCTATTCGCAAAGAACTGAGAGAAGAAGGTCTTCACCTAATGAGAGAAGATCAACCCAACATGGGCACGATCCAAAATGCCTTATCCACTGCTGACAACAACTGGGACCAAATCGTGAATGCCGTGCGGGACACTAAGAACAAGTATATCTTACTGTCATCAACACTTCACGAACTGAAGAACTTTACAATTGCTTTTGACAGAGAAATGAGCAGAGCCGAGCAACTGTACACCGATTGCAAAGACGCTCCTAACGATTATGTGCAAACTGGACAAGCTTTAGAAAAGGCAAAGAAGTCTTATGAAATTCTGAAAAGGTCTAAAGGTCTATTAGACCAGATGGATGTTATTAAGCAATCTGTACTCAAACAGGCGTCGACTTTAGGAGGATTTGACACCAGCCCACTAGAAGAAGCATTCTTAATATCTCAAACACACTGGGAAAAAGTGAACGACGCTGTCATCAAGAGAATACAGGACTTAGAATCTCAACTGATTGTCTGGAGACAGATTGATGACACAAAGAACCAAGTCATCACTTGGCTGAGCGAAACTGGTCAAAACTTGGCCAATGCTTGTGACAACCTAGAAATCAGATTCGGACAAAGCCATCTTACGAAATACAAGGAGGAACTGCCCATATACACTGGTCTTAAGAACAGTATCAAGGCTAAATGCGAACAGATAACTAATTTGAATAAGAGCATACCAGTTGGTCAAGTTTCATCAATCATTGATTACTTAGACAACGAGTTTGCCGCTCTTCAGTCACTTGCTGATAACTTAGAAAGCGCAGTATCTTCATTAGGAACCAAGGAAACTAAATTGAAGGACCACATCAAACGCCTTTCGGATAACGTTAGCAAAATCCGTGATGATATTATCAAGTGCGACGACATGACAGGCGATAATGCTAAGATTCTTGATCGTCTGAAGAAATGCCAGGCATGCAAAGCTGAGCTCCAGAACTTGAGTGATGAAATTGATAACTTGTCACAGAATGTATCCGAGATGAACGACAACTACCCAGGATTCTACGAGTCGTTAGTGCCAAAAGAACTTAGCACTCTACAAAAAAGATTCGAAAGCGTTTTGGTCCACGCTAATAAAACCGAAATCACTCTGCTTACGTTCTTGCAAAAACTGTTTACCGACAAGTTAGCAATGTTCAACAGAAACCTGAAGATCTTAGACGACAAAACTAGATGGTGCATGCCTGACGTCACAAGTGATAAATACAACTTGGAAGTTAAAAGCGCGGCGCTCACTGATGTAGAAAATGGTATTGCCGACTGTAAAAACAAGGTCTCAGAGTTGCAAGAAGCTCGCGATATTCTAAAAGTAGTCGCAGAGCCTGCATGTGCTCAAGAAGCAGCCCAACAAACGGAAAAAGCTCAGAAGAACTTAGAAGTCCTTAACGCTAACTATGAGGAGATCAAAAATAGATTAAAAGAAAACATTGACGCTTGGCAAGAATACGAAGTATTGTTAGAAAATGTCTCAGAGTGGCTGAAAGAAAAAGAAAACAAAGTCAGACTAGAAGCCGCTAACCTACTCAACCTGGACGAAATTGACGCTAAAATTACTGAAGTTGAGCGCCTCGATCAAGAAATTAAAGAATATGGTGGCGAGGTTGCCAAGCTTACGGAAATTGGAGAAAAAATCTTATCTCGCAATCCAGACTCGCGCGTTTTACAACATATCAATCATTTGGTCTCCAGATATCAGACCGTAAGCAAGTTCATGGAGAGCCATCTTAACAGACTCAAGGAATTGAAAGACAACAAATCTAAGTACGACAAATCTATCGGTGAATTCAAGAACTGGCTGCAAGATGCCAACGATAAGATTAAGGATTTGGCTGTGATGAGCAAGCACGCTAAACCATCAGCAGCTGATCTAGCACAAGTAAAGAAACTTAACGAAAACAAAGATGTTGGTCAGAAACTCCTTAACAACGCCATTGGATCTGGTGAAGCCCTATTCAGTGGCATCACGCCTGAATGCCGTGAGCAAGTCAGAAATGAACTCAGAGCTCTCAGAGACTACTTCGAAGATTCCGTTGATTCACTCAACAATGTGATTAAAGACATCGAAACGACAATCAACAAGAGATCGTCCTTCGACGACACTTTCAACCAAGTTCAAAAATGGATTGGCGACAAAGAAAAAGAACTTGGTGACTTCAAGCTCTGCCCCACATTGCCTGAAAAGAAGGCTCAGCTTCATGCTAACAAGATCTTACACCAAGAAGTTGAATTACATCAATCAATGCTCTCACAATTAACTGAGAAGATCAAGCTGATGCCAGACGAGGAGGCAGAAAAAAGTCTGTCGAAAACTATTGACAGATATAGGAATATGACTAAAGAACTTGAAAAGAGAATCGCTACAAGCGAATCTCACGTCGCCGATCATGAGAAATACGTCAACATGTTCGAAGACGTTCGCGATCGTCTTAATCACATCGTTGCTGAGAACAGCATGCTGAACTACGGATCTGTCACTCAGAAAGATGACGTAGATGCCAAGATTGCTGCAATTGAAAAAGTAACAATAAAGGCTAAAGACATCCAGAATAACTTGGCTGGTCTTAAGTCACAGTTGGAAACCGTTATAGAAACAACAAGCCCTAACGGACACCCAGTGCTCATCAGCGAGTACGAGCAGCTCAAGTTAACATGGGACCAATTAGCAACACAATGCAAAGAACATGACAAGAAACTTAAAGATACTCTAAAGCAATGGACCGAAAGCCAGAAGACTTTGGATGAGCTCGAAGAATGGTTGAAGATCAAAGAAAACCAAGTCAGAGACCAAAGCCTTAAAAGTAATCTGGAGGCTAAGATTGCTCACCTACAAAAAGTCAAGGAAATTCAGAGCGAACTTGCTTCAAGAAGCGCTGATTTTGCTGCATTGACCGACACCAAACAGAATGTAGCCACTGAATCTGAGCTTACAAATAAGACATCTAAGTTGGCAACGAGATACCACACACTGAATAATCTCGTGAACGAAATCATTTCTAAGTACGAAGTATTCGTATCGGAACACCAGACATTCGAAAATGAATACAACAACATGGAGAACTGGCTCATGGGAATGCTCGGTGAGCTTGGAGATCTCAACGAAATCGTCGGAGACTATGCTGTCTTACAAGAAAAGCAAAACAAAGCTAAAGAACTGTACGAGACCAGGAACAAGAAAACACCTGCCTTTGAAGAGTTCTTAAGTTTAGGTGAAAAACTGTACACACATACTAGCCCAGACGGCAGAGAAATGATTCGTCAAAAGATTCGTAAAATCAGGACCTTATGGGATAGCTTCGGAGACAGCTTCCAAGAAACTGTTAACAAATTAGATCAATGTCTTCTACAGTTCTCAGACTTTAGCCTTGCTCAAGAGCAACTCACAAAATGGCTCAAGGATGTCGAAAGGGCGATGCAGCGACATACCGAGCTCAAGGCTTCTCTTGAAGAGAAGAAGGCTCAGTTACAGAACCACAAGATCATGCACCAAGAAATCATGACTCATCAACAATTAGTTGAATCTGTTTGTGATAAAGCCCAACAGCTAGTCGACCAGACACATGATGCTTCTTTGAATGTCTACCTGCAATCTATCAAGCAGTTGTTCCAAAACATTGTAACAAAGTCTCAGAATCTTCAAGACAATTTGGAGGACTGTGTGAAGAGACACGAAGATCTTGTACGTCTCATTCAACAGTACAAAGAATGGCTCGGTTCACAGTCTGAGAAACTTCTCGATATAGAAAATGCAACCGGTGAGAAACCAGAAATCATCAGAAAACTGCAATCGGCCATTGCATTAAAGGACATTGAAAAAGTTGGTTCTACCAAGTTGGATGAAATCAGAGCAGTCTTCACGAATGTTAATAAGAGTACTTCCGAAGCAGGTAACACCGCTATCAAAACTGAAATCGACAACTTACATGACCAACTGCGTAATGCTGTTGAAAACATTGTTACCTCAGAACAAAAACTCAAGCATACA
The DNA here is from genome assembly GCA_963669345.1 of Gortyna flavago. Lineage (NCBI taxonomy): Eukaryota > Metazoa > Arthropoda > Insecta > Lepidoptera > Noctuidae > Gortyna > Gortyna flavago. Next base: position 19,030,762 of record OY770129.1, read on the forward strand.
TTGGAGATTTGGAACAAATTTGATTCTTCAATAGAATCCATTACTGAGTGGCTAAAAGACATGGAATCGAAATGCCGCGACCAAAGCCTTTGCTCTACTCTCAAAGACAAAGAAGCTCAATTGCAACGGTATGTTGATCTGCGTAATAACATCAACGCTAAAGAAAAGGAAATTGATGCTTTCGTTGATGAATCTCACAGTCTGATTCAACTTAGTGGAACAGAACGACTTAAGCCTCTAGTTACCCAAGTAAGCAGCCGTTATCAACAGCTGCATCTCATTTCCAAGGAAATTGTCAACCACTGGTCAGAGCTTGTCGCTGATCACAGGAAATATGTTCAGCTTCGTAGTGAATTCGATGCTTGGCTAAAACCATTAGAAGAACAACTTTCACAGATGGTAACTAAAGAAGACAAACTGAGCATCGAAAGTAAGGGCAACAAACTCCAAGTGTTCTTAATGGAAAGAGAGAATGGTGAACACAAGATTGGAATACTAACCACTGCTGGTGATAAAGTATTACCAGAGACCGCTGCGAATGGCAGAGAAAACATTCGCGCGGAAATAAGAGCTCTTAGAGAGAGATGGGACAAACTCAACGACACCATCCTCCAACAACAGAAAGAATTCGAATCTCAGACACTGCAATGGTCAAGCTACCAAGACGTTCTGCAACAGACATTGTCTTGGTTAGACGAGAAAGAGAAAATAGTTGACGGCGAAGAAAAGGCTGTACTGAACTCAGCACAGGAGATTAAATCCAAGTTACTGAAGAACAAGACACTGTTACAAGAAATATACTCACACAAGAGAGTTATAGAAACAGTCACTGAAAAAGCCAAGAGTGTGTCTGCTAACCTTCACTCAGGAAAGGGAGAGAGCGATGAAATGACCGCCATTATCAAATCAGTGTGGGACAGATACAATGCTTTAACAAACAGGCTGACAGGAATCATTGACAAACATGAAAGCACGTTTGATATCTACCAGCAATTCGCTGATCAACAGAAGTCACTGCAGGATTACCAAAAGCATCTTTGGGACCGTTTGCACCTGTTATCAGATTTCAGCGGAAACAAAGCTGCTTTACAAAGTAAATTGGCTAAGATCCAGGAACTATTAGATGCAATCCCAACTGGAAACAACAAATTGAAGATGCTATCTGACTTAATAGAGAAGAACAATGCAAGACTTTCACCTAGAGGCAGAGATGGCATGTCTCGAGAGTTGAGTCTTCTCCGTGCCGATTTGGAGAAGTTTACCGCGACTGTTCACGATGTCAAACGTGGTATTGAAGACAAGATTCAGCAATGGATCGAGTTTGACAGTGCCAACGATCGCCTCCAACACTGGTTAACTGACACCGAGATGAGTTTGAAGACCTACACACCCAAAGCAACATTAGAAGAGAAGGTGGATCAACTGAACAAATATCAGGTAAGATTTTTTGTTAATTGGCTTGTTTTACTCAACTTTACTTTATACCCTTTATTTAAATGATGAATTTTGAAACAGGATTTATGTAAAGCGATTCATAATCACGACAATGATTTGAGTGCAGTCATTACTTTGGGCGAAGCCTTGGACCAAGTAAGAGTTGATGAAAGAAAAAATCTTTTGTCGTCAGCACTGTAGGATATAGCCTAATTTTCAGTAGTAATCTAATTTCACGAACGTAATATTTATAGAAATCTAACAACAAAATTTATATTTATACTTACATACTCGTATGTTGTGTATGAATAAATACTTCAAAGTTTTGACTATTTAATTTTTATTTTAATACTAATATAGAAGCATTGGTGACTGGTACTTCTAATGCTGACAAAAGTTTATTTAAAAAAAGTCTAACTATCTCGATGATGGTACTAATGGTAGTTGTCGTAGTTCAGTTTAAAAGTAATCCTTCTTTAATATTTCTACATCAAAATAACTGGGTTTAATTTTCAGGCTATCTTGGCTAATCTGAAGAAGACGGAGAATGACGTCGACAAACTAACTGATGAGTTCAGTGACCTCATTGAGAACTGTAACGATACTAGGATCACAATGAACTTGCAGCAGATGACGTCACGATTCCAATCGATACAGTCAACTGCGAAGGAGCTTGTTAAGAAGTGTGAACAAGCCGTCAACGACCACAACGCCTACCAAGAGAAGTACGACCAATGCACTGATTGGTTGAAGGCGGCGCAACTTAAGTTTGATGAATGCAACGAAAACTTGTCTAACACTCCTGAAGGCATTAGTGCTAAGCGCGAAAGTCTCAACGACCTGCTTAGTCAAAGACGCAACGCTACACTCCTTGTCAATAACACCTTTGAATTAGGAGAAAAACTGTATCCTTCCACATCTCCCGAAGGCAAGGAAATCGTTGAACAACAGCTCCATGAAATCCAACAAGCTATTGACAACCTCTACGACAATATCACTAAAGCCGAGAGAGACCTTGACTCAGAACTTAACAAATGGTCTTCGTTTGAAGACAACCTTAAGACCGTACAATCATGGTTGACGTCTGCTGAAAAGACTCTTCCTAAGGAGATTGAATTAAAGGCAACCTTAGATGAGAAACGCAATCAACTCAATGTCTACAGGACTTTCTTACAAGATGCTATCACTCACCAACAAGACATTGCTGATTTAGAATCTCGTGCTCAAACTCTACCTGATGTTAGCAAAGATATTGCTAAGGAAATCAACCAACTCAAGCAAAGGCATGAAACTATTTTAGCAAGAGCGAAATCATTCGTCGAGCAATACGAAGCTATTGTCAACAACCACCAGCAATACACTAAGGCTGTTAAGGAATTGGAAGAATGGGTTGAAGCTACACACAACACAGCCCAACTATGGGGTGATGTCAATCTTGAACGCGTAGCACTGAGTAGCAACTGTGAGAAACTCAAATCTCTACAGCTCAACTTATCCGAAGAGAAGAACCGTATCGACAAAATACGTTCTCTAGGTGAAAAGGTTCTACCAGGAACCATAAGCACTGGACAAGCAAATATCAGAAACCAGATCGATGCGTCTCACCAAGAATGGGAAGGCCTTGTATCGTTCATCAATAAGACCATCGAGGCAATGGAAAACAAGATCCAACAATGGAATGAGTACGAGAACATGAAAGATCAATGCTTGGCTTGGATTAGGAATACTGACAACCAAATCCATGCTGTAGACTTGAAAGCATCTTTGCCTGAGAAGCAAGAACAGTTCAAGAAATTCCAGGAATTGCAAGGAGAAGTGCGTGCTAAAGAGCTTGAAATTGACAACATTACCGAGAAAGCGCAGCACTTACACACTGGTGTTTTCGGACCACGTGCCTCACAGATTTCAGATCTGTCGGTGAAATACCAAACTCTATCACAAAAGGTTAAGGATCTCACCAACAGATGGCAACAGTACGTCAAGACTCATCAAGAATTCGCCAGCAATGTCACTGAATGCTCGCAATGGATCGAAGAGCTCAGAGACAAACTGGACTTCTGTGCCGATTTGAGCTCTTGCTCGCAAGATGACCTAGAAACCAAATTAGTACTAATCCAAAACTTGTTACTAACAAAGGATGAAGGTTTTACTAAAGTACAATCACTCGTTGAGTTAGCCCAAAACGTTATGGCTAATACTGCGCCAGCCGGTCATGAAGCTATCAACAATTCACTGGTTGCCTTACAAGAACAGTGGTCGGCACTATTGTCCAGAATGATTGAAACTAAGAACATGCTAGATGACTCAGTCACCAAGTGGGCTGGGTTCCTCGAACAGATACAACTCATTGAGAAGAGCAACACTTATCTCGAGAACATGTTAGATGAACTATCGCCTTATGAGGCATCTATGACAGACAAGAGGGCACAGCTTGAGAAACTCAAGGAAGTAGAAGAGAAAGCCCGTTGTGACCGTCTAGACGTAGATACGCTGAAGGCTAAAGCAACTGAAATGATCGCGAGTGGCCAGCAAAACCAGGCCGCGTCTAAGGCTCAAGGGACTTTGAGCAAATTCGACAATCTGTACGACAAGATTAAGAAACTGCTTGCCGACCGCGAGGAACAGTACAAAGACCACAGACTGTACAAGGAAGCTCACGATGAACTTATACAGTGGCTGGGAAGAGCTCGTGAAAAGGTGCCTTCACTAAAATCCAAACCGTTGAGCGATAAACTGGCGATTGAAAATTCTGTAGCACCTCTTGATGCCTTGATCAACAAACAGGCTCAAGGAGAGCTATTACTAGAACATCTGCAACACACCGGTGAGGTCGTTCTGGCTAGTACATCGCCTGAAGGCCAGACAGTCATCAAGAATGAAATGAAGGCATTGAAGGAAAGCTTCGATGATCTCTTCAATGAAATCAAACAACAGAAGAGCCAGCTAGAAGAAACAGTCAGCCAATGGCGAGAATACAAAGATGAGTACGAGAGATTATCTGATTGGTTACAACAGAAGGAAATTCTCATCAAGAATCAAAAACTAGCCCTACTCGGAACTGCTAAGGAAAAGGGTGCTCAAGTCAATGAAGTCAAGGAAATAGTCGACCAGCTGAACAAAGGAAAAGCTGACATTGAGAAATTCAACGCTTCAGCTGCTGGTCTTTTAGCTTCACACTTAGACACCTATGTCAACAACCAGTTACGTCACCTAAACTCCAGGTATCAAGTATTAGTGAACATGGCTAATGATGTACTCAAGAAGGTTGAAACCAACTACGAACAACATCAGACCTATGATGACAATTACGCAAAGACTAAGAAATGGATCGATGACGCTTGGGAGATCACTCGCAGTGGCAGCGATACTGGCAGCAATAGCAGCAAGGAAGCCCTACAGAAACGTCTCGAACAGATCGAGGACTTGCTCAAAAATCGCGAAGAAGGCCAGAACCTGGTCCATGCAACAGTCAACAGCGGAGAGAAAGTCCTCAGAAACACAAGGTCTGATGGCAAAGACAAGATTAATACCGAACTCAAAGAACTGCAAAACGAGTGGGACCGTCTTGTTAAGAAGATGAGTACCGCCAAGGTCCATCTGGAAACAGCTTTGCTCCAATGGGCCGACTACAGCTCAAGCTATTCACAACTGCAACAATGGATATCCGACAGAGAAGCAAAACTCCAAGAAGTGTGTGAACAAAAGGTCGCCAAGTCTAAGAAGGGCCAAGACCGCCTCGCTGGTCTCACGGCCGGTCTTAGCTTAGGCGAGAGGAAAGCCACACTCCGTCAAACAAACAATATTGTGCAAGATATCGTTTCGTTTGAACCCATGATTCAGTCTGTAACTTCTAAGGCTTCAGAACTTATGCAACAGGCTCCGGCGTCTGAGATCACCAGCAAATACGAGACTCTTTCAAAACAAGCCAAAGACTTGTATGAGAAACAGAGAGAGACCGTGGAACAACACCAAGCGTTTATTGATGCTGGCTCAGACTTCGTCCAATGGATTAGGGCTGCTAGAGAGAGATTAGGAAAGTGCTCTGATGCAACCGGGGATAAGGAATCGTTGAGTAGTAAGATATCTCAACTCAAAGTGTTGGAAAGCGAACTACCTGAGGGTCAAGCTAAGCTGCAGAAAGCTCTGGAACAGGGCGAGATATCCTGCGGCTTGGCTGACCATGAAGATAGAGAGGATATTGAGGAAGAAGTAGCTCTTATGCAAGAAGAGTACGATACCTATGTGTAAGTATTCTGTTTTTTTGTAGAGGAAGATGACAATTTTAATTCTCATTATGATGACAGGCTTATTAAATTCAGCAGTAGATAGCCATAGATCATGTTGATTATTTAAGATTAAAAAGAGATCAAAAATAACAATTGCTTCTATTTACATTTTTTTATATTCTAATACGAAGCCGAAACCATTAATGCCAAATAGGTTCTTAAGGAATTGACTGCCAACGCGGTCACCGGTGACCGCGAACAATAGGTTTTCTATTGTGTCTGTTGCATGGCAGTCAACGTGTTAAGTTATATATTTAATAGTATGTTTTTTTTTCTATATATTGTTTCTTTTCCATTGAACAGTGAACAGCTGAACAACACCAAGGCTCTGATCGAGGGAGGTATCGTAAAGTGGACAGAATACGAAGAGCAATACAAGGAAGCCTTAGACTGGTTGTCCAAGACTGAGAAATTAGTGCAATCCTTCAACAAACTGCAGAATAACTTGGAACAGAAGAAGGTTGTTCTTGAGGAGTTCCAGGTAAGAATTTAATAGCTGTTTTATTTTTTTACATTTAGGCCCTACTGTATGCATAACTGCCACCAACGCGCACTGGGCCCGCGTGGTGGATTAAGGCCACAGGCCGACTGTCGGCCGGCGGGGATACAGTGCCCTCTCACAGACAGGAGGCCTAAGTCCCAGCAGTGGGAACATGATAGGCTGATTATGATATATAAATAATTCGTTCACTTACACAATTAGCGCTAAACATAAATCAATTTCAGTCAATGTCGTTTGATCAGCCATTGTATTTCGACCGTACGTTGACCTGATCAAAACTAAATTATTATCATTAGTACCAGAAATCCTGTTTAAACATCGACAGATGTATTTTGACAAGGTGTGCGCCCAGCTTTTGAGCCGGCAGAATAATTATAATGACTATTAAAAAAGTATCTACAACATAGCTGTAAGATTTACATAACATAAGGTATTTTCAAACATGTTCTCGGATCCTAAACCTAGGTATTTCTTCCAGGGACACCTCCAAATGCTATTTGATTGGCAAGCGGAGCTGGACAAGCTGAACGTGCGCGCACAGACCCTGCTGGAGACCTGCGCAGACACCAGGATATCCAACGGCATTACACAGCTGACCACCAAGTATAACGCGCTGCTGTCACTGGCCAAGGAGGTTATGAAGAGGCTTGAACTCCATTATCAAGTAAGTTACGGTTCCTTTTATACCACATCAATTATCCACGAAGCAAGAAAAAAAGGGTTTTGTCACAGTTTCCCGATATACGACATCTTAATATTGTCTGTATAGATCCTATTTCTAGACACTATTAGATTTATGATTTCAAAATTGCTACAGAATTTGTTTGAATAAAATCTGCCAAAAAAACAACACACATTTAACTAAAAAAAAAAAAAAATACAGTATAATTAAATTCTACACTTGAAAAATGGTGTTTAACTATATATGTCCCTTTATTATATTCAGAAATACACATTGGTTTTCGCGGCTTTTCTTACAAATTACGCCTTTTACAGGAACACCAGCAACACAACGCTCTGTACGGCGAATGCCAAGACTGGCTCGACAGGACCCGAGAGAAGCTCAACCAATGTGCTGAGATACCCAACAACCTGGCTGAAGTGAATAGCAAACTTAACACCGTGAAACTGCTGCGTCAATCTTTGGAGCAAGGCCAGAACAAACTGAGGTATGTTCCCGACAGTGACATGTCTTTCTTTTCCACCCTGTATGTACAGTGCCATTTGCAATTAATTGGCGAAACTTCAAAAACATGATGGGTAATCACTATTTATAGCGGTTAAAACAATAATTTAAGGTACCTAGGTACCTGAGACACCTACGAGTTAATATTTAGGTTTTTTTTTGTTCTTGCACACGTTTTACATACCAATTCATGAGTTTGTGAAGTTTCGCTACTTATTACAAAAGGCCTTGTAAACAGGTATACACAAAAAAATGGGGGCGCTTTGTGCGGATGTGACACATTTGTGACCCAACTATTTTTGATAATTACGTTTATATTTGTAATTTCATTCGTTCTAGGTACCTTTTAGAACTTAAAGAGAAGGTAATAATGAACACAGAACAGACCGGAGCAGCCAAGATACAAGAGGACACTGATAACTTGAAGCAAGAGTTTGATAAGCTGATAGCAGACCTGCAGGACGTCAGGAATAAACTGACTAGCAGAGCGTCACAGTTTGATGATATTTCTAAGGTGAGAACACGGTTTTACGAAAAGAAAACGTTTGAAAGTAATTTATGTTTAACTTGTTGATGTTCATGTTTTTTCTCTGCAATTAATCAAAAGCCAAATCATTCAAGGCCCAATTTAATTGAAAGCATGGTTAGCAGTGGCTGTGGATATGGCTGAGTCAAAATAAATTATTTCTTACCACCACTGCTCTCAGAACGTTGAAGGAAAACATCTTGAGGAAACTGGCATGTCCTAGAATACGAAAATTTGAAGACATGTGAAATCTATCAACCCGCACTTGGCCCGCTTGGTGGATTGTCGCTCACTCCCTCTCACAGAGAGGAGGCCTGTGTCCCAGCAGTGGGAACATTATAAGCTGATTATGTGTTCTGTTACTCACAAATCCAATAATTTTCAGATCCACAAACTCCTTGTGGAATGGCTGGACGACATCGACCAGAAGATCCAATCAGACGACTCCCTCCTCCAAGACTTATCAGAGAAGAAGGCCAAGCTGGAGAAGTTCAAGACATTCAACCGAGACATTGACTCTCACAGCGATTTGGTCAAGAGACTGAATGAGAAACTTAAAGAGGATGCCTCTCTTAAGTCTAAAGGTATTGAGGATACGTTGAAGAGGTACGATGGTATCAAGAAGACTGTTAATGAGATGATTGCGGTGAGTGATTTTATTCTATTTCATTACTAAATTAGGTATCTATTAAAAATTAATTGAATCATCTGAACTCCACAGCATTGATACTACCCGCCCTCCAAGAGCCTTTAGCACCGTTTAAATTTGTTAAATATTAACGAAAGACGTCATTGGTGACTGATTCAAATTCAAATTCTTTATTGCGAACTAAGTGTACAGAATTTTAAAGATGTTAACAATAGGTAGGTGCTTAGAACTTAGATGCCTGTTAAGGCATTGCAATTTAGATGGTTGGTGGTACATACTCAATATTACAGTTACCTATATACAGTTTACATTATATTACAGACATTAATCATACATTTCATACTATTCTTATTATTTATATCACATTATAATAAGTATCACAATCATTTTAATATTAAATAATTATTTTTCTTCAAGGAATTCTTTTACTGAGTAATATGCCTTTTTAATCAGGAAGTCTTTTAACTTCCTTTTAAAAATACCAATTGAATGTAGGTTCTTAATGTCTATGGGTAACTTATTATATATTTTTATATCCATACAAAAAATACTATTGCTATAAACTGCAGTGTGGGATGTTTTATTGCGTAATGTATTTTTAAGTCTACTGCTTGTTAACGTGTCATAGATATTGATGTTTGATTTAACTAAAATTGTCTATTTGACTTGGTCGGTTATCAAAAGCAAATTCATTTTCCTTGGCTTTTAACTTACAAAATCGAGATAATTCTACTTCAAGCAATAAAGGAATTTGGTTATTTTGACGATGAAGAATTTATTTTTTATTTTTTTAAGACACTTAATGCATTTTTATTGTTGATATTTTGAACATGAATTATGAGTAAGTACCTATTCTAAATAACATTTTTTCCACAGAAACTGGAAGAATATGTGAACTCCCACATTCAATACAAAGAATCCTACGACAACTTCTACGATTGGATCAGAAACTGCAAGATCGAGATCCAACAGTGCTCCGACTCCCACGGAGAAAAGGATTCCGTACAAAATAAACTACAAAAGGTCAACAAAATCATCGAATCTTTACCTAAAGGCGAGGCGCTACTGAAAAAAGCAATCAGCCTTAGTAACGCAGTGCTAGAAACGACAGGCAATGAAGGTAAAGATAACATCAACCAGGAGATCAAACAGCTGAAGATCGAATGGGAGAATCTCCAACAGATTTGTAAAGATACGAAGAAATTGCTGGAGAAGTGTCTGTCGGCCTGGTCGGATTACCTGGAGACTTCAGAAAAGATGAGTAAGTGGGTGAAAGAGTTCGATAATAAGCTGAAGACTGTGCAGAAGGTGGACAAGATCACGCCTGAGCATCTTGATAAGTGTCGCGTGAGTATTTGATATAGTTATTTTCTGTTGTCAGGTTTCAGGTACAGATAAGTACATACACTTTTTCTTTAAAAGTTAGAAGCTTACTTAATCCTGGATTCTTGTGTTCAAAAGTATAATTAGTTTATTAGTGTACCTGAATTAATTTGAGGCATCGCATTGTAAAAAGAGACTACTACATGAGTGACAGAGATGGACTACGCTCTGAAAAAATGTACAAACTCGTGCCAAATTATGGGCTCTCTCTTTAGTAAAAAATATACTTACTTAAATTTTTTTTTTAAATCATTTGAATTATTTTTTTATCATTACTGCCGGTCGATTCTGTTAGAATCTCACCGTGAGAAGATAGGTGAAGTGAGCTGTCATTCCATCTGATGCTATAGGGATTTAAACTAATGACAGCTCACTCCACGCTCACTTCACCTGGTGAGATGGTTACAGAATCGCACTGCAGGTTACTTATGTATGAGTGAGTGAATTAGGTATACTAAGATTTGTGTCATTTTACAGGAACTTCTATCCGAAGCATTAGGACACAAACACGTCCTAGAAGAACTGAACGACAGATGTGAAAACCTAATGGAACAGAGCGCTTGCGCCTGGGTCCGTGACAAGACAGTCAACCTGCAAACTGAATACACCACCTTACTCACCAAGATTCAAGGTCTAGTTTCGAATGGCGAGAAGAACTTGTCTGACCACACTGAGTTTATCAAAGCAAAGGAAGATCTCCAAAAATGGTTAGAAACAGCTCATGGTACTGTTCAAGATTCTATCGGAGTTGGTGATATTGAAACAACTAAAGATAAACTAGAGACAATTAAACTTGTAAGCAACAGAATGACTGAAGGACATCACTTACTAGTTGTCTTACAAGAAGCTTTCAAGAAGGCTCTGAACAACACACCACCTGAAGAACAAGACGGTCTTCGCAACGATGTGAAGGTCTTACAGGAAAGCTGGGACCAACTGAAAATAGACCTTAACTCTATCACAGCACAGCTCAAAGCAGCTATTGGCAAATGGGAGGACTTTGAAGAATCCAAAAAGAAGATGGACCAATGGATCAAGGATACAGAACAAAACTTGGACAAGGTACCACCTACTGGCGGAGAATTAGGAGAAATGAAGACTCTGCTAGAGAAATACAAGCATATTGAAGATGAAATTGATAATAAGAAACCAGAATTAGACCGACTTAAGAGCGAGGCTGCTGAATTAAGCTCCTGGGCTAAGAAACCAGCCATCAAGGAATCTGTAACAGAAATCGAAAAGAAATGCCAAGCTCTACGCGCTAAATGCGCCGCTAAGAAAGCCGATCTCGAATCTGAGATCAAAGATTACAATAACTATCACCAATCTTTACAAGACACTGAGAAGTGGCTGCTTCAAATCTCCTTCCAATTAATGGCACACAATTCCTTATACATTGCTAATAGGGAGCAGACTGAAGAACAGCTAGCACAACATGCAGTCTTACTCGACGATATACAGAAATACAGGTCCACCTTAGACGAATTAGAAGGCAAAGGTCAAGCACAAATCGAACGCTACGAAAAGACAACGCCAACAATTCGCGAAACTGTAGGAAAACAGTTGAAGAATGTCAATGACAGCCATAAGAGTCTGTTAGCAACTGCATTACAGATCGAAAGGCGTTTGAGAGAAGGTTTGGCCAAGTTCAAGGAGTATGAAGATACGCTGGAGAGTATTTTGAATAACTTGGATGAGATGGAGCCGGCGATTACTGAGCTCGATGTGCCGGTTGATGGATTGTCGCATGGACGTGAATTGCTGGACAAGGCTAGGGTGAGTACTACGTCATTTATTTTTAAGTAGTAATTTGTGAGAAATTCTGTAAATTATGAGCGTTGCTGAAGATGTTATGGTGAAATTATAAGCATTATTTGTATTAACTTGGTCGTATCCTAAGCTATCGTAACCATGGTTTAGCAGGTGGGCTGGCTACATAAAAGAATAGATAATTACTTACTTACATCACAAATCTTATTATTGTTTGACGATTTGCGAACAGGTGTGGCAGATTGAGTAATGAATTAATGATTACACAATCCGACATTACACAGGTGTTGAAATAGTTATGCATTGTATAAACATAATCATCTTCATTTACATAATTATATTGGCGATGGTTCAACATTTTTTTATCATCCTATAATATCTTAGATTAACTAAGAAAGTATTGACTAAAAGTCACAAATATTTTGGAAACTCCCCTATCCTGCCTAGTATTTGACTCGGTCGGTAAGCACACAGGTAGTATCCCTGTTCTGCCTGGCAGGGCCTGCACAACCGCCTGCAGACGGAGAAGGGCCGGCTGTCGGCGGCCGTGGCGGCGTGCTCGGCGGCGGCGGCGTCGGTGTCGCGGCCCGGCTCGCCCGCCGACAGCGCGCCGCTGCCCGTGCCGCCGCGCGAGCTGCGCGTGCGCGCGCGCCTGGAGGACCTCATCGACCAGGTACTGCGGGCTTCCACTCAGATCCTCGCTTCCGAAGTCTTGACGTCGTTTTGATGTGGATTCATTAATGAAGTTTTGTGTGTTGAATGTGTCAAGAGTCGTGTTGCATTGGATATGTTAGGTAATTGATTTAAAAGTAGGTAGTTGTTGATTTAAGTAAATGTGGCCTTATTTAAAATTTTAAGTGTAAGTTAGTTGTTGCGTATTTGATTTTGGCCGATTTTCGTCCAAAAGACTAATATAAAGAGATATCTTGATCTGATCAAATTAGGGAAGGTCTTAAAAAAGTTTCTAGTACCTACTTAAATATCAAAGTGTTCAAAAAAGCTAGTCTAGGCATTTTCAAGTTCAAATATACTTTGAAGTAAACTTAAATTGGTTTTAAGATTAGGTAGACCAATGAGTAAATGTGTAAATACTTAAAACATCCATGTTTATAGAGAAGTAGCCGCTCGAGTTTATAAATTAATTAATTCAATAAAAACCTAGTAATTATCCCTACCAATGCAACGCGATTCTCATAGCTTATAAAAACTGAATGATCTGCAAATAATTTTAATTAATAAATCTATGCTTATAAGTTCGCCAGGTCGACAAAACGAACAGAACCAACGTTTTTGATGTAAGATAAGATCTCTTATTAATAATAATTATTACGAAATAGTTAACATTGTTGTAGATAGACCGTAGTTAGAACAATAATAATGTAAAGGCTTTATCGTTGGCAATGTAACTTTTGTGCACCTGGTTTTGTCTGAATCGAGATTATTATGAAATTATTAATAGAATTTCGGTTAAGAAATTTCCAATTTAGTGTATCATGGATCGGAAAATTTAAAGAAAATTGCAGTTATTGATATCCACTCCCATTTCCCGCTCTCCGCGTGACACTCTAGCTAGAATGTCCAGAACGTTTTTTGTAGTCGCGCCACGGGGCGCCTCGCCGCTTATACACGCCTCGTACACAAAAATATTCTATGGACCGCTATTAAACTAATGGCTGTTTCTTCAAGTGGACAGGCCAGGGTATCAGCCCAAATGTTTCGCATTTAAAGTGGAAACCAAAAAAATATTGTACAACTGCAAAATTGCTGTAAACAGCTGAAACTATTTATCAAAATCATAATTTATGGAGCAATGTTTCATTCAGTATTTGCTACTCAACAAAGTGCTAAAGAACAAACACTAGGCGCTTGAAAAAAAAAACAAAAATATTAGAGCAACATCCAATCGTGTTTCCTAACCCTAACACGTTTTACACTAAATTGGACCAAAACTATACAAAATTATTTCTAATACTAAGGCCCACTTGCACCACAAATAATTAAATCCATTAAGCGCTAAACGTACCTATTTGAAATATCGTTCTATTTCTGTAAATCGTTTAAGTTGATAGAGACAGAATGATGCTTGAAATACGTTTAGCCCTAAACGCGTTTAGTGATGACTGTAGCAAGTGGGCCCTAATTTACAATCTATCTGGACATTAATAACCTCTAGTCAGACAATGAGAGGCGAGCACTGTTTGTATGAAGTACAACGAGCACGTATAACATGATTCACTTAGTACTTTACAACTACAAGATCACTTAATACCACTTCTACAATGTTGAATTGAATGCTTCTGCTACATGTCACGTTTGTACCGAGAAATGACAGAGAAAATATATCGATAGCCAGTCGTTTAGATAACTAGGGAGTTATGTGAAAAAGTTTGGAGTCATTATAAGTTCTTTGATCACTAAGACCTATAATGTGGATGTACAGCATACAGCTGATTAGTTTTGATGACTGTTGATATGGATAGGATTTTGATAAAGCTAAATTTAGAAAATGATTAATGAAATCATTCATTAGAGTATGTTAGGGCAAGCTCCTTGCTGGGAAAAGACCGTATGAAATTCCCGGGTGATTTGGCAATCCATTTTAATGCTGACAACATTGTGGGAGGCAGAATAAAATAGCGCAAAACACAATGTTGCCAGTATTTAATTCGTACGCTCTTATATCAATGCCAAAGTGACCCCAACATACCTAACTACATATTACATGGATTTTTAACATACCTAATTAGCGAAATTTGTATGTAGGTACATACGCCGCACATCAAGCTACCCGAAATTGACAAATTTTCCCAATCAACCTTGAACCTTACGCTGTAGCGATAAAGTTGATAATCTATTAAAGTAATTTGACACATTGTAGTAGCTTGATGTGCTGGCGTCTGTACTATAGGTACACCTCTGCCTAACCCTTCGGGCAAAATTGACTGGACGTTATGTTATGTTACTTGTTATCCAATCAAATCGAAGTATCCAGTTTATCCAATTTCTTCGAATATTTTCTCTGTCAACCCAATAATCCATTAATCTGTATCTACATACTAACCCGCACTGTTTTGATGTCTGTGTGTGATGCATGGTTTGTTTATAGAAGCAAGTGAGCGAAGTAGGGAGCGCGCCACGCATTGACCTTATTCTAAGGACGCTTGAGGCGCCAGAGTTCGGGCAAAGGCTTTCGACTTTCGAAACCAAGGTAAGGATGCTTGTTTGTGGAATTATTAACAAAAAAGAGAAGACATTTTTTTAGGGACGGTCTTGAATCCTTTTGTTTAGTCCAGGCGTTTGTCTAGGGGCTGTTATTTGTCGGAGAATTTTTTTTTTTTGTCTGAATTGAGCATGTACAGAGGCCAGCACATCAAGCTACCCCAATCTGTCAAATTTTCCCAATTGAATATGAACCTTATTCGTTTGCAGTAAAGTTGAAATTCTATCAAAGAAATTTGACAGATTGGGGTAGGTTGATGTGCTGGCCTCTGTACTTGCAGACATCTAAATTGAGCTATGTATATTTTAAGTCACCTCGACGCCGAGTTTGCAAGATGTTCTATAACTGCTACTCAGTCCAAATGACAAAGTTATAGTACCACCACCGAGAAGAATTCTACAAATCTCCACTGCGATTAGGATCTCATAGTTTTATCGTTGTTATAATTTCCATCGTAGTTAGACTCATCCATGTAAAATCTCTGAATTTACATCGCAACCAGCTTGTCAGCAGCATAATAATAATATCCACAAAATCAATGTTTTATAAATACACTGATCAGCCCCATATCAATGTTTTTTAAGAGCGTTTACGACGTACGGGATTTCAAAAAAATTTTTTATCGGGATTAATACAAACTTTCAAGCTCTTGTTTTTCGAAATGAATTAACCGATTTTAATGAAACTTCATACGCATAAGCAGGATACAAAGGTGTAAAAAGTTAGTTAAGAACATTTTCGAAAAATTGTGTTACAGCCAAGTTAGACCGATTTAAATTTTTACATAGAAACAGAGATTTCTAGTTATCTTTTTTTAATAAGACATTTCGAAAATGTTCTTTACTAACTTTTTAGATCTTTGTATCCTGCTTATGCGTATGAAGTTTCATTAAAATCAGTTCATTCATTTCGAAAAACAAGGGCTTGAAAGTTTGTATGAAATGCCGTACGTAATAAACGCTCTTAAGCTGGCACAATCATCGTTGTTACACAAAACTATCTAACACATAAAATAACCTGCAGGTACAAAGTCATTTGGAGGAATTAGGAGACGCGGTCCATGGCATGGAAGAGGCCATGAAACAAGTCCTAGAGATCCAGGAATGGATTGCGGTCCATACTGCGTTGGCCCGCGATTGGCTTGCCAACCCATCCAAATTGAGGCCTGAGGCTGCTAAGCAGGATATGGCAGCGATGAATGATGCATTGGCTTCTCTTAGTGAGAAGAGGAATAGGCTGTTTACTGAGATTCCTACTGAAGGTTAGTGCAACATTTTTAATTATTTTACATATCTCTTGCTCTGTAAGTACACCCTTACACCCCTGAATGCCGGGGTGTATGACTATCATTACAGCATAGGTTTTGGAATTTGAAAAAAGAACTGTCATACTCATACTGCACGAAGAATATTTTTAAAAAGTTAATTTTTTTTTTCTTTTATAAAGATTTTATTTTAAATATGGAACTATTTGTTTCCACATCGTATGTTAGATGGAATCGATTTAAAAATCAAACTGGCCAGCAAGATTTAACGCGCTTGCGTGCGTGAAAAAAAAAAAAACTCAAGTCTTATCATCACAAACTCATATTCAAACTATAAATATACCTAAAAAGAACGTGACCATATCTCTTACAAATTGTAATAATTTTACTATTAATTTTAATTAAATACACATTTTTTTCTTCTTAATAAATGTTCATTGAAACCTGCTGTCTTGTTGTTTACTTACCTCACAATCGATATGTAAAGCAGAGTATTTATCTCGGGCGTAAGCATCAATTGCATACTCGGGTTAATTAGCGCCTTCGCTTCGCTCAGGCGCCAAAAACCTCGTATGCAATTGATGTCATACAGCCCTTGTTTAATAATCTACTATTAAATGTCATACTTACATGTGTGTAGTAAAAAAATATTTCAACTCTTGTAAATTTATTTTATAATGATTTTCGTAGTGGTTTAAAAATAATATGTTTAATTTTTTTTATCAAATATGTATTTTATAATGATTTTCGTAGTGGTTTAAAAATAATATGTTTAATTTTTTTTATCAAATATGTAGACTACTGAAATACTGATAAAATATTCTGGTGTACGTAATGTTTTCATTACCTTGGACACAAAACATAAAGCACAAAAGTAACGTTCTTACAAAACATGATGAATTATAAGCGTTATCACTAACCATAATCTCTTCTTGTTCAGGACTCGAAGACGAAATCAATCTAGAAGAAGAGCTAGACAACCTAGAACAGGCCATCCTCAAGGCAATCGAGAGAGAGAAGGGCAACCAAGCAATCATTGACGCCTTCCGCAACAAATGCCAAGAAATCCATGACTTCTTCGATTCCACACTTAAGAAGATGTGCCTGGCTGACAAGGGGTCTGGACTCCCATGTCCTCAGAAACTCAGCGCTCTTAAGGAATTGTCTTCTGAGTTCGGACAGGCTGGCAAAGACAAGGTTGATAGCATCAAGTCTGTTGGCTCTCAAGTGATCAACATCGTCAGCAATTTGGAGTCTCAACAGGTCGAAGAACAAGTAAGTAGTCAATTTATAGATAAACAAATGACAAAACGTGACCGTGACAAATATTCTACTTCTACTCACTAGAAAGTACTCATTAAACTATTGTTGAACCGGAAAAGTATTTTACCTACATACCTTGTGCACTTTTAATAATGATTTTTAGTTTATTTTGTCGCTAGGCAAACTACCTACTAAATCGCAACTTTTTTCACAGATGAAATCGGTGGAACGGAGGTACAATGACATCGCTAAACGTATCCAACGCAAGCTACAAATGCTTGAGATTACCTACAAAGCAATTGACGGTACCAAGAGCGAGGTCAACGCCCAGAACGAATGGATGCAGAAGGAAATTGACAACATCCTTCACCCTGAACCTCTTGGTTATGAGAGCAAGTCCGTCAAAGAAAGGCAGAAGAAGGTCGCCAATCTTCTTAAAGAAACTGACGGTAAGAAGACAGTCATTGACTCTTTGGAGAAGAAGGTAAGCAATATCCAAGGTGAACTTGAGCCTTCTGAACAGATGCAACTAGAGTCAGAATTGTCTGAACTATCCTCGAAACAAAAGCAACTCGCTACACTTATCAAGCAAGAAATCGAAAGATTAGGCACATGCGCTGAGGATAGGAAGAAACTTGAGAATGATATTGAGAAAGCTAAGAACTGGCTCAAAGCCAAACTTGCCGAGATTAAGAAACTTGGTGGTCCAGTACCTCTAGAAGCTGCTAAGGTTGAGAAAGAGATTGCAGTACATAAAAAACACCAGAGTGAGCTATCTGACTTCCATAACGATACTTTGGCTGAAGTTATGCGTCAAGGCAACGCTGTATCCAAGGACTGTTCTCCCGAAGATAGAGCTAAGCTACAAGCTGTACTTGAAGACCTGAACAAGTCCTACACTTCAGCAAAGGTTGACATCGATGATAAACTGGCTGCACTTAACAAACGCTTACAAGGCAGGAACGAATTCGAATCTGAAGTTGCCAAATGCCAGAGCTGGTTAAATGAAGCCGAAGTAGCGGCCACTCCTGAATTAAGGACAACCAGTCTTCAACTCCTGGAAGAACAACTCGCCAAGTTCGAGAAACTTAGCAAAGAAGCTGACGACGTCGAAAAGAACATCAACAAAATTAAGGACAAGTCTAAAGAACTCATGGATTCGTTGTCAGATTCTAACAAACTGCAACTGAAGGAACAAGTGAACGTCCTATCTGATAGATTCGCGAGGATTAAGGCTATCATCAATGACAAGAAGGGCATCTTGCTCAAACACATTAAGGAGTACAAGGATGCTGCAGCCCAGATCGCTGCTGCGCTTGAATTCTTGAATGAAATCCAAAATAAACTGAAGGCTTTGAACAAACCTATTGGAAGCAAGGTCGAAGACGTTCAACCAATCATTCAAGCATACGAATCTATCTTAGCTGATCTGAAAAAGAACAAGGCAATGTTGAATGAACTGCAAGGCGGTAACTTACATGACCTCCAAGATATACTTACTCAACAAGATGACCTGATGAGCACTATTGAAGACCAAATATCGAAACTGAAACAACTTCTCCTTCTCCGAGAACAATTCTTCGCATTAGTGAAGGAAATTGAAGAGTTCATCTCCAAATACACTGACCTAACATCGGAAATTGAGAAGTCTAACGATACTTTGGAAGACAAGATTAAACGTTACGATGACATCATCGTTAAGATCCAGGGTTGTGAAGCTTTGCTTGCAACTGCAACAGACAAAGGTCAACAGATTGCCGCTGAAGGCACAGTCATTGACAGGAACAACATCACTGAGTTACTACAGTCACTGAAACAACAGCTTCTAACACTAAGAAGAACTGTAGAGGCCAAGCGTCAAGAACATGAGAGAGCCGCAGCAGAACACAAGAAACTGGGCTCAGATCTGTCAGACATCCTTCAATGGCTGCACGACAACGAAGCAGCCGTACACTCTCGACCACTTCTCAACAGAGATGTCGCTAGTGTCGACAAGAAACTCACAGAACACGCCACACTTGTCAAAAACATTCAGTCGTATCTAGACAAGCTTACAATGATAACTGATGTTATTAAAAACGATGATGGAGTACCAAGCACGTTACTTGAAATGATGTCTGAAGCCAACTCTCTGAAAACATCTTTACCAGCAGAGTTAGCCAACAGAGAGAAATATTTACAAGACAACAAGAAGTACAGACAGCAATACCTACAACTTGTCGAGAAATTGAACATCTGGGTCAACGAAGCGACCATTCGCCTCGACATGGGCAAGAACGGCACAGACTTCGAGAACATTGAATCTGATTTAGAAGAACACAAATCTTTCTTCAACACATCAGAACCTTCAATGAAAGATCTTGTTGGAAAGCGCATGCAAGACATTGTTGATAAAATCTGGCCGTCACTAGCAGCTTCTGAACAAGAAGAACTTTCCAAGGATCATCAAAAACACAACCAACTTCTGAAGAACACCCTCAACTCTGCAAAATCTCGTCAAGCTCAACTAGAGCAAGACCTGGAGATCTGGAAAGACTTCTGCCAGCTCGTCGATAAGATTAAGGCGATCTTAGACAAAAACGACATTCAAGACGAACCGGTGACGTCGGTGGACGCGCTAAGGCTGCATTTGGAGAAGCTGAATCATGCCAAGAATGACCTTGAGGTGAGTGGCTATTTCGTAGTAATTTAAGACTTGTATAGCAGCGCGTAGTAGACCTAATTTAATTAGCAATGTTAATGGAACTCAAGGAATATCCTCTCTTTGTCTGACTAAACATGTGTTTTTGAGTCAGACGAAAAAAATGGGAGTTTTTAATTTTTGACTCTTATTTTAAGACGCATTTGCTATAAAAGTCTGAAAATATTTTTTTTCGATGATATTATGTACCAATTTTTTTAAGTCGGCTGGCTGATTTACCCTCTTTATTTTATACATTACCCCCCTTTACTAATAAACTTTGTATAGCGTCTGTATAGTTACACAACGTTTTGTCTTCTTCTTTCGAAAGTCAAATTACTGATGACTGTAAGAGAGAAATCGGTGTGTAACTATTCATCTGATATAATACGTTTATTAGTAAGGGGGTTAATGGATAAATATTTGACAGATTATTCGACAAACTACGGATTTATCCCTAATCGATTAATTAAATTATAAACATGGATTGTGTTGGCGCGTAGCGTGTCGGTTGCAAAACTAATAATCAAGATTAAAATTTTGTAAAAACTAGATAATTTGATCACCTCAAACTTTTTTAATATCGAAGGAAATTCGTTGTTATTGCTTTGAACTACCTAAATTGACAAATTTAAAGTACAATGCGAACACGAAAGTTGCTTAAACAAATCATTCAATTTTGATGAATTTAGATTACAAACGGCTCCTCAATTGGTATTGTGAGTCACAGTCTGAAAATTTGTAAAGAGGGGGTTGCCATACTTAAACACGCGTTATTATGATCCCCACTTGATAATATACTGCTCTATTATCGGGGAAGTCCCTAAAAATACATATGATAACCTACCTATTGAAGTATCGAATACTAGAGCTGTACCTACTCCTGCCGGGGCAGCGGGATTGTCCGAAAGGGTTACCGCTACCCCGGAACATAAAGGGCTAAGGAAGGAACACGGATGGGTTTTAGTCAGTAAGAGTCTGACACTCCCTTCCGCTCCACCCAGAGCGGGATGGGAAATCATCAAATGACCCCCATTTGATGATATCCCATCCTAAAAAAAAAAGAGCTGTACCTACTAGGTAATTCGTCTAGACAATACACGTGCGTTCTCGGATATGAATAAAATTATCCTCATGTTCTATAGTAGCAATGATATCCATAATTAGGTCACCCGGTAACCGCTAGATGTCCTCACAAGTAGCACAATCAACGGTTGTTTCAAAGATTGATATCTCGCGATAAACTTTACAATGGCTGATGAAAAAGCAACTATTAACGAATAACTGCGGTACTGTATGCCCGGGCACACCGCAAAATGAATAAATTCCCATACTAATTGAGATATTACAATTTTAAATGGAATCAGCACCGTTAAAAATAATGTAGGTACCTAATGGCGCCGCTCTTCAGATTTTGCTGGCTATCATTGTTTATTTTTTAAGTAAATAGCATTAAGATAATATGTTTGTGCAAGTATTTGTTGATGCTATCTTGAAAGGGCTTGTCATAGGAATAAAACTGTGTTGTTGCATGCACAGAACATAAGGTATTTTTTTATAAGAGAATTTTAGTTTTCCAAATTTTTTATGGAAATTTATCTAAACGGATTATAAAAAAATACATTTCTTACTAACAAAATAATGTATAATTTTGGAGAAATTATACATGGCATGATTTTATCAGATTCTATCCTATAAGTAAAAATAATTATTACAATTCGTAATATCGGTATCTTGTAGAATCTTTGCAATGACAAAGCAGATTACGGTTTCTGATAAATATATGACAATAAACAATGTTTACTAGTCACACCGTTAACTGTTAACTTTTCTGCAAAATTCAATTCACGAAAAATTTTTTTTTTTACTATAAAAATTCTTCAAAAACATTTTAAACTTATATTATGTGAAATAAAAAATATTACAATTTATTACTTACAATTTTAACTTTAATATACGTAATTCTAATGTGTAGCTCAAAATATGCATGATTACCTACATTTTACTGCAATAACTTAGGCACCCACTCATAATTCCTCACTATCCTAAAAAGGCTAGATTTTTTTGTTACCTGTGTTATATTTACAGTAGTTAGCCAGTTCTTATTTTTAGTTTATGAACGACTAGGTTAATGCACTTGATTTCAAGGCCCATTGTTGTGAAGTTAAGGCAACGTCGCTAGCTAACCAAGCGAACGTCTTATAACCGACTGCGAAAGATAAAAAGATGGATAGAATTCGCGATAAGTTTTATTTTAAAATCGAGTTATTTTATGGAAAGAGAGGCTAAAATAACTTAACCCCATAGGTTGTATACGAAGAAAGAAGTATTTTTTTTATTTATGGCTGTTGTTCTAATTTTACTTTTATTTTTTGTAATCTTTGTGGCCAATTTCTTTTCATGAAACCGAGTTCAAAGAATTCACTAAAATAACCAAAACATTTCATTTGAGAATCATTTAGGTGTAGGTATTTTGTACTCCATTTTTTACGATTTGTTTTTCTCATAAATGTTTTTCTTGATATTTAAAGCTAATTAGTTACCTATATTGAGCACATCCATACTATCCGTACTATATATAATATGTCCATACTTAATCCAAACTATCCATACTAATATTATAAATGCAAAAGTGTGTCTGTCTGTTACCCCTTCACGCTTAAGCCGCTGAACCGATTTAGATGAAATTTGGTATAGAGATAGTTCGAGTCCCGGAAAAGGACATACGATAGTTTTTATTCCAATATTCCCACGGGATCGACACTTATGCAGGTGAAACCGCGGGGCGCTGTATTGAATATGACGTGATCGCATCTATTGTAAAAAACTCAATTTGAATTCATAACCCGAACTTAACTTTAAAGGAGAGCTATAAAAATGTATGACCTATGCGAGCACAAGGACGGAATTATTTATGCTTTAAAGTAAGTTAGATATGCTCCGGATTTTAATGGGAAGTTAAATTGGAACGATACATCTTGTGAAGAAAGAAAATGAAATAACTATTAAGTACAGCACCCTAATTGCGTAATACACTGTAATTCACAATCTGAATCATTTTGAAGAATATTGCTAATCCATTGCTTCATATGTTCGAAAAATGTGTCTTCTCAACAACGTAAATAACGCAATGAATGTTGTTCAACTGTCAAAATGAAACCCATTACTACTGATAGTGTGTTACGCAATTACTACGCAGGATAATTAATTACATGTTGAGCGAATGCTTAAGTTACTTGTGTCGTTCCTAATAAAGTAGAAATTTGTAGTATCTCTACTACCTATTTTATTAGGAACAAGCTTTTGTCCGCGATTTCGTCTGTAATCCAGGGTGAAAAGTATGTCATGGTCTATCTATGTGCCAGATTTCATCCGAATCCGTTCAGCCGTTTTAGCGTGAAAGCGTTACAAACAAAAAAATTTATTCACCTTTGCATTTATAATATAAAAAAAATACATTAAAAAAATATCTACGTACGACGTAGGTAGTCTGTTTATAATGGTTGTCAGAAATTATTTTGTATTAGGCACCTACTCCCAATACGTTTTTGGGTCAATTCTTGGTCAAAAGAACCCCTTTGATTCTTTATTTTCATTCGACGTCCCCCTGGTTCTATTCAACAAATCCAGCTGACATTTAACAGTTGAATTTGTAGTGTTACCGCGGGTTGCTCAGCTGTCTGTGCTTGAAATGTGACAGGTGTTGTCATCACCTGACGTTGCTGGATCTAAAGACTATGTCTCTTTAATTTCAAAATCACACAAATCAGATTAGTGATTTTTCTCTGATGGAAAATAAACTTTCGTATTTAAAACTCTGGGGTAACACACTGACAGTTCAACAACATTCATTGAGTTATTTATTTTGTAGAGCAGACTAAAAAAAAAACTATAAAATACGACGATTATAATGATATATCAATCATTACTGAACATTTCCTTTGACTACCTAGACTATCGCTCGTTGCTCCACCAGACAAGTCCTTTTACGAACGTAGAAAGCATTGGATTAGCAATATAACGTGTTCCGCAATTGATGGTAAAAGTTGCTGTAATCAAAAACGTCAAAAATATTTTCCTAAACTGTATAAACGTCAGTGATTGTTTATGCCTATAGTAACCCCTTTATAAATAATCGCAAATTCATCATCATTAACTTATCCGCTTATCAAAAACTTGTCAATGAAGTATTGCACAACACTTATGACTTCACCGTATTCCCCTTAACTGCGTGACGTCACGCAGCTCGACCGGCGCGGCCGCGCGCGCGCCAGTCTGTGACTGAATAGCATCGCAATGAGAACTGTACACAAACACACCACTTATTGCCTTGTTTTCACATCGTGCAAGTGTTATATCCACGTGCCCACTTAGTTTACTATAAACTAAATAGTTTTTTTTTTGCAATTTTCAATTGTAGTCAGTAAGTAGGTATTAAAAATTCCGCGAAAAAGGAAGGTAAGTTTGTGTTATCGCGATAGTTTTAAGTTTTCGCACAGTTGTTTTCGTTTTGTTGTTGTTTTTGAATCTAAGTTCAAGGTCACCGTCGACCAGTTCGGGTTCATATCATTGTTTCACTTTCCTAATGTTGACTTGTGTACCTATATACCTAGACGATGTTTTTGATTGGATTCCGTGCTCTAACGTCAAAACGCCGGTGTAAAAAGTGTTTGCAATTTTTTGTGATCTTGAAACGTGATCTCACGGCTATTACCGTTTGCATGGCGAGTTTAAACACCAACGCATCGCTTTTAGCCATTTTCAGTAAGAGCATCGGACTCATAAGTTAAAATATCTGCTGTTACCGGCTATTATACCGTTTACGGAGACTGCAGTTAACTTTCATAAAGGTCTTTTGGCTGTTTATTTCTCCTTAAGTGGATAAGCCGCCATAATTAAACTTTCCGGTCTGATGAACCCGAAATTAAAATTGGAAATGAGCATTTTAAAACCAAGAGTCAACCAAAGTACAACCGTAAAAAATAAATATTGTCTGTATGATAGGGCTAAGTGGCGCTAAACATGCGATGACCTTGAAGGTCAAGGGCGCGTTATAGAGGTCGTTTTATGTAATCTATCGATTGATAGCGCCATGGTAATCAACATGACATGCTATTTAAATGCTAATCGTTAACAAAGGAAAACATGTCCGAAAACAACCTTGACTTCATTTTCTTTTCAATAGTGAAGAAGATTATACTTCCGTGAGCCCTTATACTCGTAGTGCTACATTCCGCCACAATACCAATAACAGGCACTTTTAAATAGCGAAAAGAGTCAGTCAGTCAGAAAGATGTAGCTAGTAGACCATTTCAAAGCGTAGTAGGTACCTATGGAGAAGAACGAACAAGAAACTCCATAGACACCCTTTCAAATAATAATGTTACAAAATATTCTTTACAAGTGTTGAATTTATAATTATGTGTGAGAATGAGAGAATGATCTAAAAAGGTAGGTACTATTATTATAACTTCAAATGCCTTCTGCCTTTTGGGCACTTATCCCATTGACAGCGATGCGGACGAATTTTTTGATGCCCAATGAGCTCCTGCCTTTTTCTTATCCCTTTTTTTTTTTAACACTTGTATATAGTATAAATATATTTTAGAAGACAATTATGGTTAATGAAATAAATAAATGTATTAGTATTTAAAAAAAAAAACTTCAAATGTGTGATACTCAACATCAAATATTTTTAATTCAGTCACATTTCTTAAGGCTCAAGACGCAAGACAGTCGAGTCCCATAATTGGTAAGGTCGAATGACTCATTTACGATTATTATCCCACGTTTTCGTCCGACGGCCAATGGTACTCCGAGTTTAATATTTTAAACGTACCTCATTACGTCACTGTTTTAAATTCAAGGGAAGTTACTTTTGGGCCATCAGAAGACGGCGAATCTTTTTCAATGACTGTCAGAGACCCTGAGTTAAGATTTTGCAAAAAGAACTGGGTGATCGATACCTACTTTTAAATTAAATCATCATCATCTGCCTAGCCTTTTCCTATGTTGGGGTCGGCTTCCAGTCTAGAACCGGATGCAGCTGAATACCAGTATTTTACATGAAGCGACTGCCTATCTGGCTTTTACAACCCAGTTTATACTGGGTAATACGATACCCCTTGGTAAGACTGGTTGTCAGATTTTCGGGCTTCTGACGACCCGTAACGACTGCCAGAGATCCACGATTGACCAACGGCTTAACGTGCTTTGCGGGGCACGGAGGGGTCTTGATATACAAATATGGTCACACATCCACGGACTAACCGCCGCAAGCGCAGCTTAACCTGATCGATTGACCCGCGCGGCTGTTATTACTTAGGGTCAGTTCACACCGCGACGCAACGCGACGTAAATCATTAGGTACCTCGAAATCTTAATTGATCGCCATGTCAATGTAAATTTTAATGCCAAAGAATTTAATGAAGAACTTGATACTTACAATAAACGCTGAGAATATAATATAAGTATATTAAAATGAATAAACGCTGATCGAGGCGAGTCAACAACCTTTTGCAGTTTGCATGCCTGCAGAATCAATTGAATCAGAACCATTGTGTTCTTAAACGATCCACAAAAGAGTTCACGGCGTCCTTTATACAAACTGCAACAGTATTAATACAGTGAAAGCAGCATTATTACTTTCTATGTATTGTGATCTCAGAGAGCATTACGTGTCTGAGCTCTGGCGCTTGTAACTTTCATAATGCCTATACTTTGTACAGGATCTCTGTAAGACATTGCCGAATTGCAATAGATACAACAGAATTGTATAATAACAAGTCGTGTGCCCCATGGGATTTCCCATCGGTAAAACTGTCAAACTTCCATACAAAATGTCATCCATTGGCGATGAATTTGCAAAAATCCTTCCTTAGTGCAAATTTTTACTGTATTGTACTCTTGTGCAAATTTTAATGCTTCTAGACCCCGCGGTTTAGGATGTGTGTTGTCAATCAATGATAGTAGTATTAGGTAGATCCTATTAATAACCAGGTGTGTCATAATAATTATAGTCAAAGTATATATGGATTGTGGACACCAATCAGAAGTAGAATAAAATACTCTTCATTATGTACAGCCTCAGACCAAATAAAAAACCAAGACAGAGGGCTGTCAATAGTAAAGTGAAGCCGGTTTCGTAAATATGTGTGCACTTAGTGAGGGGTAGTTTGATTGTAAATGGTTGTTAATGTGTGCGTGTATGCACAGAGAGGAGGTGTAGTTTTGGCATGCTTCACTGTATCGTTCTCAGCGCTCTGTCTTGGTTTTTTATTTATACTGCGTGTACAGCATACGAATTACTGATGCATGCAAGCTATTTGCCGACTGTTCTGCAAGTTATAGCCATGAGCATTTGTGATGTAGAGGTTGTCTGAAAGACACTGCCGAATTGCATTTATAAAACTGAATTGAATATAATTCGCATTGCCAGATGTGTCATAATATAGCAAAAGTAGACTGCTGTTATGCATTGCCCCAATTCGTTCAGCCTACATTCACTTATCGTAGATTACAGTCGTAGGTATAGCCTTTATTACGCCAACATCTTCGGTTCTGGACCTTTCTTTATAGGCCTGACATATATTTGCTTTGCTCTTAGTTAAAAATTTACTTCCCTTCATAGCCTCATTACAGTTCTTAGCAATTTGCGAATTTGTGCAATCGATGCAACGTGTTTGCGCGAAAACTACACTGACATTATTTTATTTCTTTATTTAAAACGGTTTAAAACCAATTATAAGAATTAAAGATACAGTTTGTATGAACATTCACATTATAGAGAAAACATAAAAACATAAAGTTGTAAAAAGTTATCAACACTTTCACCCTTTCACAGTACTTCTGACATGCCGACAAAATCTTCGTCAATCCATCCGCAAACAGATCGTTTGTTGGAAGTTTGTTTCTGGACATATCCTATCCCTTTTGGGGACATAAAGAACTGTTACTGTTAGCCTGCGTCATCCCGCTGCTGAGCAAAGGTCTCTCCCCAAGACTTCCAGCTCTTTGAATCCAGGGCTAAAGTGGACCACTGGTTGTTGGTTTTCTGTAGCTTTTGTTTTCATCCCGCGATCTACTACGGGGTCTGCCGCGACGCGACGCCATAATAAACGAAATGAACTGTTGTGCAAAATTTCATGCGTCTATACCCAACGGTCCTATGCGTTGTCGGTCAGTGAATGAATTTAAGATTTTAGGTACCTACCTATGTTCGTAATCTAATCTTTAATCACTAAAATGTAAATAAAGAAACTCAGAATCAGAATGTAGGCTGGAAGCGCAGGCGCTGCAATCTCGTCGTTAATGTTTTTTTCTCATGAGATATAAATAGACACAATGAGTCGAGGTGTCAAGGCCAATGCCTGCTAAAGCCAGCATAGGATTCTCGTTTAAAGAATTACCTACTAAGGACAATATGATGACAGTTTCAATATTTTTTTTTTATCAGGTCTACTGATATTGATAATTATTTTGGCAAAATAAGAGATCAAGTAAATTTTGTGGCTTCCAATAATTGTTTAGAAAGTAAAATTAAGTTCAGATTCAATCTGCAGTCTAAAAGTGTTTCCGTTGAACCTGAAAAATACTCAAACTGTATTAACATTAATAACTATTTGCTAATTGACTTGAAGAGTTTTGATAAGAAGGCCTCCTTTCAAAGCAAGTCAACTCTAAGGAATTTTCTCATAACGACCTGACTGGCGTTTATAACGGTTGTTATCAACTTGCTCTTATCAGTCATCAGTATACAGCTCTGATAACATTGTAAACACTCATGCGCTGTTTTCAGTCGCTGTTTCAGATTATTCAAGCGATCACTTTCTATTTTAATTGATTATTAACGTTTTATTTATGTAATCAGCTAGTTAACTGAGATACTATTCGAGTTAACGCGGTCAAGTTCAAGATAAGTGGCATTACTTACAATGGGTTAAGTCATAAAGAAGTCATTTAAATAACTAGATTCCCTAAATACTTGAAGAATAATCCAAACTTCCATACTATCCATACTAATATTATAAATTTAAAAGTAACTCTGTCTGTCTGTCTGTATGTTACCTTTTCACGCCTAAACCACTGTACGGATTTCGATAAAATTTGGCAGAGAGATAGATTGCATCCCGGGGAAGGACATAGGATAGTTTTTATCGACATACCGTGAGGGCGAAGCCGCGGGCGGAAGCTAGTAATATTATAAATTCGAAAGTAACTCTGTCTGTCTGTATACATATTACCTTTTCACGCCTAAACCACTGAACGGATTTCAATAAAATTTGGCAGAGAGATAGATTGCATCCCGGGAAAGGACATAGGATAGTTTTTATCGACATACCTCTCGCACAAAGCCGCGGGTGGAAGCTAGTAAGATATATAGTTATACTGGTTTTCAAGAACTACTCGCACCTACTCATAAGTTAGTATCTGGACACTTTAGACCATCATGATAAAGGTTTTCGTAACTTCTACATTTCTGTTATAAGTGCATTCCTTTGGTTGTGACTAGACAAACTGTAGGTCGCAGCTGTCATCGAAGTCTGACAGTCATTACGGTTAGTCAGAAGCCCAAAAGGCTGACAACTAGTCTTATCACGGGGTATCTTGTTACCTAGTAACTGGGTCATGAAGTTCAGATAGGCAGTCGCTTTATGTAACATGCTGCTATTCAACTGCTTCCGGTTAGACTGGAAGTCAACCCCAACATAGTTGGGAAAAGGCTAGGCAGATTGGTTGATCGAACTACACATAACATCACACCTGTATACTCCGAAGGGTTAAGAAGAGGTGTACTTATTGTGCTTATAGACAAACAAAACAACCAGAAAACCTAAGATAATGATAAGGTGATCGAAATAACCAGAAGTAAATCACTTCGAACAAGTGTAAGCATGGTCGCAATAGGTGTGGGCTCACTACACTAGAGCAGCGGATGTGATACGAACTCCCGACCTCTCAACTGCAAGTCAATGCCTTGTTAAGTCTATTGTCGCGTGAACATCATCATCGCGTATGCAACTATATTTTCGCAAGCCTTTGATATCGTAATCAGGTCAAATGATCCTCATTCAGCTAGGTTTGTGTCAGTTGTAGCATTTTTGACTAAATGAGGCTAGTATTTCGTAGCTGGTCCGATAAAAATCAGATGCGAGGTTTCTTTAAGCCGTCACTTTTGAGATGGAACACCGAAACAAACTCTTTGCTAAAGAGCAAATCTATGATTGATCATAGAATAGTTTACAAAGGATATTTTCTTTTGTAATTGGCAGTTAATGATACTTATATGATTGTGCTTGTCGTGTCGATGGTGAAAATAACACGAAAAAATATGTATCGTGTTTTTAATTTAAATTTAGCAACAGGCAACGCACAGCCTAAACCGCTGGGAGAGTCTAAAATCGCGAAATTTTGCACTTATATAACGAAAGTGATCACTAAGGAATAATATGCAAGCTTGTATGTAAGTTTGCCAGTTTTTTCGATGGAAATAGCACCCTATGCACTTCTCTCAAATATAATAATATAATATCCTTGGACATTTCACACAACGCCATATAGTCCCAAGCTAAGCAACCTAATGCTTGTGTTATGGTAACGAGATGGCTGATAAACTACTTACATACTTTTTTGTACAATGTCATGTACACGGTACAGCCTGCATTACATTTTAAAATTATAATGATGTCAGATCCGGTGCCTCTAGCAAGCACAATGAGAACATTAATGCTCTCGGTCAGTTTAAAATCGTGGGGCAAATGTCAGGATGGGACAAAGTTGCCATAGAATGGCACTATTGACTTGTAAAAAGTTGACGCTTTAAACACTTGGGCAGTTTCTATAGAATCGTTGTTGCAATACAATACAGTTGTTTTACTCGTTATGAAAAGTTGGCACTATTGGCAGAGTGTGAAATAATATTACTTTATCAGCATCGAAGTACTTAGTATGAAACACTGTACATTGTATATTAAATAAATAAATATTGATTTCACATTGTACAGTAGGTAAACAAATAGTTTTTCTCTAAATTTGTAATGATCCTACAGTGTTGCCGGATATTGTAATTTGCCAAGCATGGCGTCAGCATCATTAGTCATTACTATGTGGAATAATTTTCTTTTTGCGACAAATCAATACCATGACCAATTTATGTTGCGGTTTTTATTTCTTTGTTCTATAGAAAAGACCTTGAACTCGAATTAATCATAGGTTTTTATTTCCTCAAGATAACATTCAAGTGAATTTTTTGATGCCCTATTGCTTGTTTTTTCATATACATGTACTTATTATAATTTCTGTTAGCTTATTATGTAAATATTATCTTGATTAATAAAAATAATTTATTCATTCAGAATTCAAAAGAATTTATTTTATACAGAGTTGCATTTAAAGAATCAACTCTTTCACAACTTGTTATGATAACTTAAATATACTTCCACAAAACATGCATAATGACTGTGAAATGTATTGCAAAATACTGACTTTACATGTAATGCGTAAACGATTCTTCCTTTACATACACAGGTTTCGAACCGGTCCGTAAGTACGAAAGCAATTCAAATTGGGTAATCAGCCAGTCGACTGTTATGTAGTAGCAATAATTTCTCGACGTCAGTTTAATAACCAATGTGGAACATATATGTATATATGTACCTATGTATCAGTTACTGATCGACTACTTCCTGAATGAAACCATAATGTAGAACTTACCGTAGGCATACGTGACTTCCGGTTGAAGGATTTTGATTTCTATCTATATTATCAATCATACACAATATTTTCTATATCTGTGATTTTTGCTCATCTGTGTTCCTACCATCAAGCTTGATTTTGCTTTTAGGGTCCGCCAACGCGCATATTAACCATCCTGCCACCAATCCTTTCCCTCATTATATTTCTGAGAATATAGGTAGAGAACTGTATTACTTAAATTCCAGTTTTCATGGATAAACATGGTTTCATTTTGGAGTTGTCTGATTATAAAATTCTCAAACGCAACTTAATTTGAAAATGTTCTTGCAAGTCTTTCAGTCATTCTACTATACGGTATCTAAAGCCCGCAATACATAATGCCTGTAACTTGCTCAATAGTATGGAAGTAGCTTGCATGCCATTATGGTACTCACCAATCAGAAGTTGTTATGGTACACGGCATGCAAGCTACTTGCATACTTTTGTACAGGCACATGTATGATTAATAATAATAATAATATATAATTATAATTCCTGGTTTTAGTGACAGTGAAATCAAGACAGACCCGGTTTTTGAAACTCTATCAACAAACTGAATTAGCTAACCACCTGTCATATCAAGTGATTTGATTGACGGTTGCTATTCCGGTCAGCCAACACCAGTTAACCTGAATTTGACAGCCTTTTAGCAAGTTTTTATGTTACCTTTTAGAAACCGGAGGGTAACAGCCATTTAAAATTCACTTACGTTTGAGAATTTTGGCTATATATTATGTTACCACGTGGTAGGACTGACTCAGGTTTTTGTACCTTCTACGTTTAACTCTTCATAATCTGTTATACCCTATATCTTCAGAACCAGCAGCCGCTCTTGGACGTGGTCCGGGAGCGGGCGCGCGAACTCTGCTCCGGGGCTGATGCAGCCAGCGGAGAAAGGGTTGAGCAGAAGACCAGAGAACTGGCCGACAGATGGAATGTAGCCTGTGAAGGTACGTAGCTGATGATGAGGCTTGCACCACAAGTTACTAAATGCTTTTAACCCTAAACGTACCTATATGTTGAAATATAATTCTGTCTCTGTCATCTTCAAACGATTGACAGGAATAAAACGATGTTTTAAATTCATTTAGCGCTAAATGTATTTAGTGATTTGTGGTGCAAGTGTGCCTCAGTGCACTCTGGGTCCTCCACATAAAGACAGAATTAATAATCTTGATTATGTATGACTATAGTTAATTAATGTATCTGTGTATGCTTTTTGAGTTCTCAATGAATCGTACTAATATCCTACTAATCCTACTACCTATTATTATAAACGCGAAAGTTTTTGAGGATGGATGGATGTTTGTTACTTACTCTTTCACGCAAAAACTACTGAACGGATCACAGATAGTTTATAAGTAGAATTAACACAGGATACTTTTAACCCGATATTTGCACTGGAACCATACTTGTACGAGTGAAACCGCGGGGTGCTGCTAGTGATTAATAAATAAACTAAAGCACTAGTTTAAGATCCTACAAGGGCCAAGAATAAGTAAAATTCAAATCAAAATATTTAACGTGTGAATGAGTTTGGGCATCAATGTTATTGCGCAAAGTTTGTTATTGAATAAAGACCAAAACTGATATGGCAATAACAATGCTTGATGACTTGCGAGGGTTATTTATCAACGTATGATGTTATGTAAATTCTGTTGTTATGTAGGTTGTTATGGTACATATTAGGACTGCTACTTCGAAAAATATAAATAAGTAACTAAGTAATTAGTAAAATATATATGTCACTTTTTCACCTCTAATTGTCTAAATGATAGTTAACTGTGACGATTGTATATGTGTGTTGAAGGACCTAAGTATTTTACAGCCAGTATTTCACTTTGCAAATAATTCCATTACCACTGCTCTCAAAACGGTGAAGGAAAACATCGTAAGGAAATGTTCTAGAACCAAAAATTCAAAGACTTATGTTATTTCACTGTGGATAAGCCCTCTCCAAAACAATTTTATTTTTTATCTTAATACGGTATATTTATATTCGTCTCTTTCTCCCCCAGGCTTAGCCAAACGCGCAGCGACAGCAGACCAGCAACTCCACCGCTGGAACCAACTCCTCGACGTACAGAGGAGCCTGGGCGCAGCCGTCACGGCCGCGTCCGACCGCCTGCGCCAGCTGGACGCCAACCCCAGCACACGGCGACGAGCTGTGGATACCAGGCATGCTCTACAGGTACTACAAATATTAGTGATATGAATAAAGATTCATTAAAACATTCCAGTTGGCAGTAATGGTGCTGGTCATCGATCAACACGACTTGTTTTGCCGACTGCTATTTAAAAAAAATATCAGCCAACAATGATTCGGTCATAAAGGTTGAAAGTAGAGAAAGCCTCGGTCTTCCCATATTTAAAAATAAAATCCAGTCCCGACATAATCTCAATGTTGCAAATGTTACAAATGCATAGTAGAATTCGACTTAACATCATCACAAAAAGTACCTACCAAGGCGGTGTTCTTTTGCTAACTTTGCTAACTCCGAGCTTACATTCCAGGAAGGCTCGGTAAAACAGACCTGATTGTTTTCGTAATAGGCATTCGATAAGAAAAGTTTAATCTTACATGCATAAACACCTAAAGCCGGAACAATTACTGCATTATGTAGGTCATTCATTAAACGAGTACAGTTACACAGGTATGTTCTATGCGTCACTCAGCCTTTGGCAGTCCACTGGTGGACATAGGCCTCTCCCAAACTCTCACTTATTTCATGGAAATTTACCATTTTCTTTAACAATTTTCTTTTTCTCTCCCCCAGGAGCTACAAAGCGAAGTATCAAGCCTAGAAGACAGTCGTGACGAATTACTAGAACACGCTGACTTCGTGATCAGCATCCTGAAGCCACACTCCAAGGACGCAGCCAACGACACAGAGAAGAACGTCAAGGAATTAGTAGAAGCATATGAGAAGTAAGTGGAGTGACACTGTGCTTTTATGTGTCTGTTTTGTAATGACATTTTGTAAGAATGCTGGTTGTTGCTGGAAAACAGGTAAGTGTTGTGTGCTTGTTTGGAGTTTACATGCATTTGTTTTGAAGTAGGAAGTTATATTCTATGATAGAGCCTATAGGTACACCTTACTTTGCGTATGAGAGTAGGTACCTAATTACTTGTGGTTCATCAAATGTCTAGATAGGGAGTAAATACTGTTATGACGGGATAGAGATAACCCCAAATAAGTTAGAATAATAATAAATGTGGGTTGTACGATGATGGGGATCATCAAATGGATTGGAGAAATCTCACTTCTGACTACATCGTTTTGTTTATTGAAAGTAATGTTTTAAAATAAATAAATATCCTTGGACATTTCACACAATGCCATTTAGTACCAAGCTAAGCAACCTAATGCTTGTGTTATGGTAACGAGATGGCTGATAAACTACTTATATACCTACATTTTTTTTTGTAAATACATACATATATAGATAAAACACCCAGATCCGGAATAAATACTTGTAGGTCGTACAAATATTAAAATATTCTATATAGAGTCCAATTTTAACCATTCATGTTATTTTTTACGAACTGAGATGGTGTTTAATGCAAGTAAACTTTAAACGAACAGATGATTATATATCTTATTGCAGCATTACATCAGCAAAGGTAAGATGTTTTCGTTGTCCATCCGTATTATTCCGATTAATTTGATATGTCTACGTGAGGTGCCAAAACCAACAGTCAATGCATTAAACAGTATTTACCGACGCGTGCAAAATTAATGACTAAACTGTGAGTTCGAAACTCGTTAAATTCGCGGGAAAGCATTAAAAGCTAACCGTTTGGATAGCCTTGGGATACTAATAGTGTTAGGTTGAACTGTGGTACAATGAATCTCGTCAAATTATAAGCAATTGGTTGTAATGTATCTGAAAAAGCTTAGTTGAAATTTTTGAGTCGCGTTTTAACTGAACTGAAATCGAACGTCTCTAGCCAATATTAAATGCCTTTAACTGCCAGAAACTTTCATTAACATTTATTCAGGTGAAAGCTTAGGCAATAATGATACTCCGTATGCTGTTTCATGCTACACGTTTGGATCCAAATAAAAATATATTCTTCGTCTCTCTTGCTCTCTTGTAAATACTCACCATCGAATAATGTTAATAGCAAGGCTGACAGCCCAAAATGTCCTTATAGAACTTATTAATATAAATTATTTTACCTACATCTAGCGTAAAGCCCTATTTTGTAAACATTTAAGTAAAGAAATTATTTTAATAAACAATTTCAATTAATCTGTGTGGAAATCGGTTGTCAGGGTATGGGCATGTGATGCGGCGGAATGAGGAAAATATCGTGAGGAAAATTATGATTATGAATGTGGATGGCTGCAGGATTAGGAGAATACCAAAAAAAATATGGATGGACTGTGTGAAAGATGATATGGCTAGAAGATGCTAATGACTTAATGATGTGTTTATTTCTTGAAGGTTTGTTGTTGTGGCCCATATAAATAATGGTGTGGACATAAACATACATCCATTCACAGCAACGAGTAGGAAATACACGTTACTTATAGGCTACAACAGTTGCTTGCATCGCTTAATTGGCTTTCAGTTGATCGATTGACGAACCAATTGAGACAAATATGTTAAGTTATATTATAACGCTTCTAGCTTGTGTACGTTTATTGGATTTCAAATCTATATTTACTTGAGTAGATCTAGATATTTTGCTGGCCCAGCCATCTAAGAAGAAACTTGGACAAAAATTCATACCTGATCCACTCTTTCTAAACCTCTTTTTGTAATATTCCTGAAAAGATAATTATTATTACTCTTGACCCTCGCGCTTACCTCTCAAACATTCACACTTGTAGACTGTATTTAGCTTTATTTTCCTCAGCGCTTTTGTCCAGTAAATTGAACATTAGAAGCATTTTGAACGAACACAAGTTTCTGTACGGTTTAATTGCCTGGACCGCTATTCGAGGTTGTTAAATTCCTTACAGACAGTTGGTTGTGCATTCGAAAGGCTAGCCTTTTGAAACCCCGACAAGAAAATTGGCAAATAAGTGAAGTTAGGTTATATCATTATTATTAATCAAGATAATATTAACACAATATAAGCTAACGGACTTAAATTAATAATAGTAAGTACGAATATTAGTAGTTAAATTTTTTCAACCAATAAGAAATATATATGATTTGCATTCTTCTATACCAAGAGGCTGCAAGTAAAGCTTCATAATCAAGCTTTAGGGTTTGCTTTCAAGATTCTTTTTCAAAAGGCAGTAAAACATTAACCATCGCGGTATATTCAAAAGTTACAATCCCATACTTTTCTCAATATCTTGGAAAGCGAGAAAATTACACTCTCAAAATAAATTTCAAATAGGTCATTGGCGTTATGTAATGAAATCAAAAATATTATTCGCGTTCAGCTTTCACCTACCAACTTTTATTAACAACTTAGCGTCGCTCTTTCACCGAATATTACGTAAAAACCTTATCTTGGTAAGTAGGCCAGTTTGTTGTCCATCCCTGCCAATGAATTCCGGAAGAAAACTTCTGGCATATCACCAACTAGCTGACAGCGGCGCTCATGGATTCAAAACAAAAATATTTGTATTATTTCTCCTAAAAAACCACTCTTTATTTTAAACCTTCTTACTTCTGCTTTAAGTTCAGAATCATTTGCTTCAATTTCGTCATCAACGGATATAGTTGGTTGAAAAAGTGTTGGCGTCTCACATTCTGGGTGGCTAGTTTTACATTTGGCAAAGTTTTTTGGAATTTGGTTTCTGGTGTTGATTTTATGATGGATAGCTTTTAAACTTGTGTGTAATTAGGCAAGGAAATGGTGGCAGGTCTGTCCCATATTTAAATTATCTTCGTTTCTTCTTCGTATTGTGTCCCAACTCGATTTAGCGACCAAAAAGTGTTAGCAATGCGTTATTCAGGTCTCTGTCGTTTCTTTTGTTAGAGTCCTGAACGACGCAAGGTGCACGTTGCGGCTAGTTTATTAGAAAGAAAAATAGAATCTATTCTCAAATATTCATAATTATTCTAAATCTAACATTATACCTACCCAATACAAAAAAGTCCTCCAAACCGAATTCCAAATTTCAGCGGAGACCATCAGGATTCGTAAAATGCTATAGGTACACCTCTGCCTAACCCTTCAGGGATATATAGGTGTGAAACCGTCAAACAGATGAATTGCGTGATATGAATTGTTTTATGATTCTGCTAAAGTGGCTTTTTTAAGCCCCCAGGACCCCACGTTTAGCAGTCGCGCTTACGACCATAAGACGGGGTACCTATCCAATAATGTATATGAAGGTCGATGGACATAATAGATCGACCTCACGAAACGGCGAACGTCAGTCACTTAGGTACCTCTTAAAATGATTGCCACTAAATTCTTCGCCACCAATTTAACTGTTGACTGCCTACACTTATCCATAATTTTATTACACTGAATCAGTCTAGGTTTAAAAACACAAATCTCCATAACCCCTGCCTTCACGACGATCAATTTTGTTTACCTAACATTAAAATTCTTTACCTAACATCGCCAAACATGCGACCGCCAGACTGGATCGCCAAATTATATTTACCGTTCATACTCGGTAAAATAAATTTTAATAAATAGCAATAAAGACCACAATAAAGGCGGATTAATGTTGTCTGAAAATCCTGAAGAAGGTATTGCCAATTGAATTCAGCTGCTAGTAAAAATAATTTCAAGCCAAATTGGATTCTCCTATCTCTATTTTAAAGATTCTTTTTGTTTCTTGGTACTGCGATTGGTTAA
Source organism: Gortyna flavago (assembly GCA_963669345.1). Classification (NCBI taxonomy): domain Eukaryota; kingdom Metazoa; phylum Arthropoda; class Insecta; order Lepidoptera; family Noctuidae; genus Gortyna; species Gortyna flavago. The sequence continues at coordinate 19,069,439 of OY770129.1, forward strand.
GTTGTTACGTAATTGGTAATGCCAGTATATGGGACATTCAAGGGCGTTAGTACATTAATCAAGTCTGTCTTAATTGGCAACCAGTTCGATGCATTCATAATACAACGCAATAAAGTAGAAGTAGACAAAAAATAAAAGTTCATGAGAAAGAAAAACGTACAGCAGAATCGCAAACATACCATATTTCGGTTAATCTTATCGCAGCGAATAATCTTCATGCAGGATTACACAATAGGTACAATTTTGTATGCTATTATCTTACACTGTAAAATTATGTCAAACGACCTTATTCTTAATATTAGAGCTGCAGGTAAAATTAACGATGTTTATGAAACACCTGTTGAAGAAAGAGGCGTACTTAGTGAATAGCGTGAGAGAATTTGAGAGAAACTCAAGTAACATATTTATTATATTTTGCGTGCTACGAAGGGTAAAAAAAAATGAAATGGTATAAAAATCTAAAACAGCTTATTAGGTATAATTCCTCAAATGTTTTCCCAACATCATAAAAATGAAATATGTAGAGAATTACATAAACGTTGCTCTTAAATATCCCGCGACTTGAGCCTTGGTTGTCTTTTTAATATAGATATTCTCATAGTATAAGATGATGTAAGCAGTAAAATGCATTCGAAACAATATTCTGTTAATTTTCAAATAAAATCTGAAACTAGCTAGAACAAAGAATTAGTAGAAACTTGTCACAAGCTGAATAATTACAGTTTTTTTATAAATAAGCAAGGACGAAACAAAAAATATGATTACGATCGGCAGCACGCAGCAGTGCTGCCGCAGCACTGGTCCCCATATATTCTCTTTAGGTTTATATGAGATTACATTCCGAGCACGGCAGCAATGCTGCGCGACATTGCTGCGTCACATTGCTGCTGTGCTCGGAAAGTAATCTCATAAACCTATAGAAAATTTACGACGACCAGTAGTGACGCGGCAGCAGTGCTGCGTGCAGCGTTGTTCGGAATCATACCTTTAACCTACAAGTTACAAAAGCTATTCACTTCATGTCATAACATCACGCCTGTAATCCCCGAAAGGTTAGGCACAGATGTACAGAGGCCAGCACATCAACCTACCCCAATCTGTCAAATTTTCCCAATTGAATATGAACCTTATGCCTTTGTGGTAAAGTTGAAAATCTATCAATGAAATTTGACAGATTGGGGTAGCTTGATGTGCTGGCTTCTGTACCTATAAGTAGTATACCATAGTAAACCCACATTTAAGTGCCATCTATTAAGGAGCGAGCTTATTGCCATCAACCATCATCATCTGTTCACTTATTTCTTAATAATGATGCAAGAGTTACTTATCCTGCAATAGATTCCGTCATTGTACAAAAATCCGAGTGCCCCATACAAAAGAGCCCAGACAGCTTATAAATAAAATAGATTTTATTAGCGCAAGCAAAATGAAACCATGTCGCCATGACCACATGTTCGTTGCATGAACACCAGTAATATCCGATGATTTAACGTACAGGAATTTGTACGGGAACTAAAAGATAAAACATTATAATATAAATAAATGTCTGTGTGTAAAAAATGGTGGAACGATTGAAATATTCGATGAATGTATATTGAAATGAGGAACATTTTTATTATGATAAAGGCGACAATTCATCACCACTGCTCTCAAAACGGTGAAGGAAAACATCGTGAGGAAACTGGTATGTCCTAGAACCAAAAATTTGAAGACACGTGACATCCACCAACCCGCACTGGGTCCGCGTGGTGGATTAGGACCCACTCCCTCTCACAGAGAGGAGGCCTGTGTCCCAGCAGTGGAAACAAGCTGATTATGCTTAAAAGCTACAATTTAATACATTTAACTAAATCCAAAATTTTATTCATTTATCTAAATACAATATTGTGACCAGGAAAAGATGAATGACAAAAGAAAATATATTTATTTGCACTAAACGAGATAGACCATCCCCAAAATTGCTTTAACTAATGTACTATCTGTCAATAGAAATACAAAATGAAATTCAAAACGCAACCTCATGTTTTGGCAAACTTGAACTACAATATGTATCTTCGTGTCCTGCCCTGTTTAAGAATTGTGTCGTATCAATCCTAGCTGTAAAGCTATAATTGCTTAGTCAAATAATACAGACCTGCGTGGCATTCATAAGGAACCTCTTAACTGTGTTAATACGTTTAGCCCATCTTGACTGGAATTATTGAAGTCGCAAAGAAAATACGGAAGATACGAGTACAACAAAATTGTTAAAAAACACCGGCCCCATACAAAAATTTGTGTTACGCAACCAATGACACAGGATCTTAAAATTATTCTGCTTTTGCGAAAATAATCTACAAACTATCGAAGACTTTATGCTTCAGAGATTAGAGCACACTTTGCATATTCTAATGTCGCATCCTCCGCTATGATATCATCGCTTGCTAAGAAATCTCGTAGTATATTAAAATAACCCTTAGATCTAAGTGAAGTGACGTCAGATGCTTATTTAGTAGATGACACGATTAGTAACTATCTATACTTAGGAGACATTTTAATCATTGACATTATTAAAACTGATGTCATATTCTTTAAAATATTTATCGCTAATAACATAGTTGCACTCTCAAGAATCTAGGCGCCAAAGAGAGTCCTCTATAATTTTCATTCTTCTTAATTCTGATATATAATTTGTACTGACGTTTGTACTTATATCAATTTCCACTGTTTCTTTATGAATCACGTCTCTTAACTTCCTGTTTCTATTAGGATTTATGGATTTTAATTCCACCTCTATCGTTAATTGCTAGTCCATTTCCAACTAGTTTCCGCAACACTGAACAGAATCCCGTACCCCACATGACCTTGACCTTGTGAACTACAGATACCGAGATTTACTGAGCAGAACGTCTTGATAGATCGCGCAACCCAAGCAACCTTGATTCACGGACACCATGTGACTTTGTAGCCGATGAAGTAATAATTTAATTATGTCTAGACACGGATTTGTGTCTCTTTGGCACTTTATTTTGTTCATAACGGCTTTGATAATGGTGCCCCGAGGGTAACGGGACCCTTTTGCAAAGTTGGTACTTAACTTAGCTATAAACATAATGTATCGTTGAAAAGGGGTGATTTATCCGTGACGTCTATAGGGAGTCCATTTAATTTTGATGATTCATCGTTTCTCTTAATTATTTAGAGATAGACAACCATCGAATTAAACATTCTGGCATCTGTAAACATAGTTACTAAATATTTAATTTATTATGTAATTTCAAATTCTCATTTGAATTTGTCCTTCAAGGTATAGACGTTCAAGTCGATTATAAATAGTCAAATATGTTTTCATTAAACTTACGCTTTGCACTTTACGGCTCAGCTGAGTCTCTAGTGTTCTTCACACAAGGTGGTTTGATATCTCCTAATTGAGTGCATTAAAAACATTGCTTATTGCATTAATAAAGTCTAGAGTATAAGGAGTAACAAGTATAGACCATGACCCAGTGTAATCCGGTTCAATAAATAACAATTCATTGTAAATGGAATCGAATCTAGTCGCCACATGGGATCTAATACAACTCGTAAAATGGGTGCGAATTTAATTTGCAATTTAACACATGGGACGGAATAACGCCATAATAATACAATGCAATTATCTGGAGAAGGAAAAAGTCGGGGAACAGTGGAAAGCTATGGGGCAGACCTTTGCCCAGCAGTCGACAATACAGGTTGAAATATCATCATCTGCCTAGGCTTTAGCCAACTATGTTGGATACCAGTATTTTACATGGAGCGATTGCCTGTCTGACCTCCTTGGTAAGTCTGGTTGTCTAGACTTTCGGGCTTCTGACGACCCGGGCCGTAACGACTGTCAAAGATCTACGAATGACAGCCCGAACCTCCGAGGCACGTAGGGGTCTCGGTATGTAAAGATAGTCACCCATACACGGAACAACCTCGGCAAGCGTATCATGGACCCGTGCAGCTGTTATTACTTAGCCATGAGCCCCTCTCATACAGGAAGAAATATACCACTACCTGACCTTTTTAAACGATACAATCGTTTAAGTGTAGGTACCTACAGCAATTTTTTTTGATAATATTTTCCCTTTATTGGCACTACCGTATAATTTAAATTTCCCTTTGACAGTTAGGTACACGGTATGGAAACCATAACAGCTGCTTACCGTTAGCTGCACGAGGCTCCCCTTCAAACCGCTACAAGCAAAGGTCTTGAATGTATTATACGTTAATGACTACGCTTGGCAAGCTAACATGACTTTATATCAAGAAATTGCTGTCTTAGGCTAGACAGAAGCTAGCGTGAGCTGTCTGGTTGGATAGGCATAGAAAATATAGTGTGATTAACTTAACTTTTCGGTGGCCAACCCATCAAATAAGAGACTCACTTGATCATCAATGCGTCTTTCAAGAGACTTATTTATGAAGCTTTCTTGAGAAGTCGCAAAGAAAGATTTACGCTTATCCCGTAATCAAAGCAGCTCTCGAACTTCCAATGAAGTTCAACCTAACTTTAAGGTTCATTTTTCCTTAAAAAAAAGCCTTATTCGACAGCCAAAACAAACGAAGATCAATGTTATTTTAAAGGTTCGTTTTTCCATAAAGGCATCCTCAGTCGAGTGCACATGGAAGCCGTTAACCGTTCCTTCGGGTTATGGTCCGTCGCCGTCGCGTGCCAATCTCCGGCCGCACTGCCAACGCACAGTTTGGCAACATTGCCGTTTGCTGGGTCGTTGACTTCTTATCGGCATGTCCGTTTATCAACTGTATTTATATATCGTTGTGTAAAAGTGAGAACTTCCGCAATATTTATTTTACGATCTGAATCCGGTCTTGTGTTTCCAGATAAGTTTTGCTCTTGATCTAGTTTGTCGTTGGGTAATGCCAGAATTCACGCTCTCTACTTGTAGATTTTTTGTATTGCTGTCATGGGATATTTTTTAAGTAATTCGCCCTTGTACTCAGGAAAAGACAACTGTAGGACAATATTACCTACAGCCACATTGATACCTACTTTACTAGTAGAAAAGTTGATCAAAACCATCATGATGTTTATAATTTTCCACCAAACTGTGTGTTTTTTTTAAATCAGTACTGTTCCACCGAAGCCAGTTAGGAACACTATCCGTATTCACAATTGTAGGTCACCAGAGAGGCAGAGGCATACATTTAAATGAGGATAAATACATTTTACGTGTACCTGCTGAAATTGAAACTGAAATCACAAGGTAAAACATTACTTCCTCAGTAACAGGATACACATTTTTTAACATAACGATAGCTCTATGGAAACATACAATCATGAACAAAACGTCAAACCTCTTTTCAACCTTATTGCTAAGAGTTTAAGAGTGAAAAGCGGGCAGCTGCCTTTATAGCATAGTTATATTTAACGACGAAATAAAACAGTCAGAGTTCTGCAACAATGTGACCGCACAGAGCTTCCTGCTCATGAAATAGCGATGACATAACTCACTCACTAAGTAGGTATACAGTATTGACGAATTTTGTATCAACACGCTTATTCAAGCCCGTTGACAACTCAGTGTTAATATTTAAGCTGTTGTGGCAAGTTTTGAGTGTAAGAAACACGTTTTATGGATAGTATGGTGCCTATGTTTTAGTTTCTTTTGATTTCAACAAAAGCAATCATTACATACATAGGTACATACTCAGCCTGTAACGTTCCCACTGCTTGGACACAGGCCTCCTCTCTGTGAGAGGAGGTGGCCGTAATTTACCACACGGGCCCATTAATGTCGTTGAAAATTATTTTCTGTCTACTAAGACAATAAATAGCAAGCTTGACTGCCCTGAAAACGCAGGACGTACACATTTTAAGTTGGCATCGCAAGTCATGGAGGCTATTTTAATGCAGCCTTCGGCGACGATGACGCGTAAATCCTTCAGAAACTATTCTAGATCTAGTCCTCACAGACTGAATATAAAATCCTATGACACTATTTTTAGCACTCGCTCATAACTGCGAGAAAGAGAGGGAATAGTTCAGTATTGACCTGTGCACTCGCTTTTTATTTTTCGCTGCGCACAACTCAAAAATCGACGTTTAAATTGCAATGGAGCCGTCATTTTCGCATTCCTTTTCATGCCATTTGCAAGGAGATGGGGCGATATACGAATGTATTTGTGGCTCGACCCTTGTTTAATAAAAATACCTACATTTCATTTGACTGAGTACATTTTCACGGAGAGGGGGCTGCGAGAAGCCCCATGCAAAATCCACCCCTCAAAGCCAGGCTTAATTATACCGTATTGCCCGGACATATTGATACCAACATGTGCGTGTTTGCGATTAGTTTGGGAAACACGTTTTGTATTTGGTGATTGACCTTGGATTGATTAGGGAAAAAGTTTCAGCGAAAATAGATGGAGGATATAACTTAAAACACTTATAAGCGGTGAGCTGAGATAAATGTACTCTGTCTAGTAAAATTATATTTTGTTGTACTTCAGCTGTATCGATCGGCGCTGTCATATCATGCTGGTACTTGTTAAGCTCTAGAAGCGAGCTTAAACTAGAACTTTCACGTGTCCGAGAGTTTCTCCGCACTTACATACTAGAATAGAATCAATCAGAGGACACGCTCTGCGACCGTAACGTCCTACAGCATGCCCTTTCATAAGCCAATGTAATACTTACGCCACAGTTTACAAAGTTCATTTTTCGCTGAAACAAAAGCCAGACAATCGACAGGGCATGGGGGAGACGTGTAATCGTTATTCAAACTGGCAGACTAGTATTTCCGAGCTTAGTGCGCATGCGTGCGATCGCAGCGCTTAATAGGTCACGGCCTCACAGTCTGCACTGGAAGCCGGCTACAGGGATATACTTAGAACGACACGCCATTTTAGCAACAAGAAAATACATTTGCTTCAACATTAAAGTTAAAATAACGCTATGAAAGTGAACCTCTGTGAAATTGTGCGTTGTGAAACGACTGCCCGAGACAATCGCACTGTCCCCTTCTGCGAACCAACGTCGTTCCGACCGGTCCGAAAATAAGCGACGCAATCTTTTTTTACAGTATCGAAACGAATTTTTATGCTATAAGGAGACTGGGACGTGACTAGGTCGCCCTGCGGCCGACACACTCGCGTTTATCTGAATTATGTGATACAAATGTGACCGAGCCTACGTGGACCGGCGGCGATGACTCACGCTCAGAATAGTGTGTTAGTGGACTGGGGACACTGTCCCACGGGATCTTTTGTATAATTGTGTACGTATTCTTATTTAAAAGTGACTTCTTTGTCTATTTACTCGTGTACAATAAAACCGGTGCTGCGTCAGCCGGCCATCCTGCATGCGGTTTTGCGGTCGTCATTCATCGCGATTTTTGTTGCGTTACAACGAAGACCGTTTCAGTTTCGCGAGTTGTGTTCACCGAGCGTTCGACACTAACGATCCACCTCACATTTAGTTAACATATGACAACCGGCCGGCTGAAGGTCGCGCGGCTCGCGTCACCCTAGCATAAGGTAAACGCGGTCGGGCGTGTGCGTGCAAAACGTAAACACTGGCCGGCGAATGCACCGAAAAAACTCGCGCGCTATGATGTCACCGTGCAAACATTAGAACGTGGAATTTAAAATTAGATGCGTCCAGCGAATCTATCGAGATCGGTTCATTGAGCGACGGGCGGGCGACGCGAGCGGAGCGCCGCGAGCGAACGAGCACGAACGACGAGGTAGCGTAGCGCCGCGCCGCGACCTTGCACCGTCACGGGCGCAGCGTCATGCCGCGCCGGATTATTTTCGTCGCGTTTTGGCACCTACACCTCACGCGCGCTCTCTAAACCACAATCCCGTGCCGTTCAGTGCGAACAGTACGCTTTAATATTGCTTTTATTTTGCAGATTGCGACAGACTCTTGCGGCGCGGCTTGCGGAGATCGACGACATTGTGTCCGAATTCGATCGCGTGTCGGAGAAAATCGACGAGCTCCGACAGCAAATAGAAGTGTTGACAGCGAAAGTAAGGACTTTCTACGTGTTCGGTGAAGACGAAGCGGACAGTGTGCGCGCTCTGACTAAAGAAGTGTCGGACTTGGTGGAGCGCACGAAGAACTTCACGGAGGAGAGCAGGAAGCGGTACGGAGGATCGGCGCCGGCAGACGTAGCCCAGGAGCTGTCCTCCCTAGAGCTATCCTCTGAGGCGCTGGCAGCAGCCATGGAAGAGAAGGAGAGGGAATGGAAGCGTGCGCGCACGGCGCGCTCGGAGTACGCCACCGACGTAGAGGACGTGCAAGCTTGGGTTCGCGCCGCCGAACTCACAGCAAGGGAACGCACCCTGGCGCCCGAGCCCTACCGGGAGCGCCTGGTGGCCACGCGCGCCGAAGTGCCCGGCGTGGCCGACCGCGTGGAGCGCCTGACGCGCAACGCGCGCGCCCTCGTGGAGGGCAGCCGCGACGCCGGCGAGCGCCAGCTGGTGCAGTCCACGGTGTCGGCGCTGTCGGAGCAGTTCGCTGCCGTGTGCAGCGAGCTGGAGGCGCGGCAGGGCGCCGTGGAGGACGCCTGCGACGCCGTCGCGCGCTTCCTCACTCTACTCGAGAAGGTCCTACTTTGGGTTGAGACACAGCGTGCATTCCTAGCGCGGCCACTCCCATTGGCCGACTTGCAGGAAGCGCAACAGAAACAGACTGAATATGGGGTACGTGTCGACGGCCAGCGATCAAAATATCATGTGCGAATGTTTACTCAAACGTATATATGTTTTCAGAACGCGCTCAAGAGCTGTAAGCAGCAAGCCAAGAATTTAGCAGATATGGCTAAGGAAATAGAGGCAATCGAACGGGTAACCAGCCCGGGAGACTTGCCGTCTAGGCTAGAGGCAGCAGAGAACGCGACCGTTGACGTCGAGAAGAGATTAGCGAAGACAGTCAGTAAAACCGCTGATTATGACGCCGGTTTTAACTCTAACCACATACTAATTAACTTTATCTTTTTACAGAACGGTCTACTACAGGAACTAGCCGAAGAATGGGAGCGATGCGAAAGAAAATTAAAGGATGTTGGGCACTGGCTCGAAGCGACCGCAAGGACGCTAGAGACACCTCAGAATGCAAAGAAACCGCTCAGGGATCGTCTCGCCCTGAGGGAGAAATTGATAAACGATATCTCCACGCAAAAGACGAAGATCTCATATGCAGTGGAAAAACTCAACGTGAGTCCATTTCGCCGAATATGTGTTTTTGTTGTTGGATTCTAGGTGCATCACTGCGAGCAGGTGGTGACTTGTGCTGACACGTGTTGTGTGTGACAGGTACACTTCGGGCCGGACGGCGTGGCGGCGCAGTCCGTGGGCCCCGAGGGCGTGGAGGCGGCGGCGCGGGGCCTGGCGGCGGCCCTGGACGCGCTGGCGCAGCAGACGGGCGCGCAGGTCGCGCAGCTGGACCGCGCGCTGGCGCAGGTGGACGCCTACTGCGCCGACGTGGCGCGGCTGCGCGCGCAGCTGCTGCAAGCCGAGCAGCAGCTGCGCCAAGCGGCGCAGCCCAACTACAGCCCGCGCGAGCCCGAGCGCGCTCATCGCCAGCAGCAGGTAAGCTCTCCGCGACCCGCACAGACCCCGCGAGTAGGTGGCTAGCGAGTATTCTAGTTTTGTTTATCCGACCTGGAGGCTCTCAGGGCGACCGGGCAGGTGGCGGGCACGCTTCATCTCACCTGCGAGCCCCAAAAGCTCGATCATCTTTTATTTATCTTTTGTTTTCTTTTTGTCACCCTCCTCCTCACCCTCCCCGCTACTAACACGTCGAACTGATATCCTCCGCTAGGAGTGTCGCGAGCGCGTCAAGTCGCTCCAAAGCAAGATTCAGGCGCGTAACGAGCGAGTCAAGCTCCTGGTGCAGCGCGGCAGTCCCGACGCCGAACCGCTGCGAGACGCGTAGTCCGCGATTTACCGCGTTTAGTTCATAAGTCGATTCCTTGTCATCTCGTCCCTGTAATTTTTATAAGCATATAATACGAAACGTTAAATATACGAGACGCATCGCAGCCACCGTCGTTTCCTTTCGCTCAACCTCTCATCACGTCCGTCCGCTCGTCTGAGAGACACCCTTGTAAATCATGTGTTTGTCCGTACTTGCGTATCAGGAGGTCGCCCGGCGAATCGAAGAGCTGACCGGAGCGATCTACGCGCTGGACCCGTACTTCGTGATGCCGGCGACCGACGAGCACGCCGCCACTCTGAGCATGCTCGCCTCGAGCGCGGCGCACGCGCGCTCTAACAGGCGCGCGCGCTCGCCGGCGCGCCGAGAGCGAGCTCGCCTGGCCCCGCCCGCCGCCCCGGGCCCCGCCGCGCGGGCCCGCTCGCCCTGCTGGGCCCCGGGCGGCATCACCTACGCCGAGATAGTCAAGGGCTCCGGCTCCCGCTCTAGCTCCCGCGGCTCCCGCGTGCCCGACGACCCCGCCCCGCCCGACGATGTGGAAGTGCCCGCGGAACCGTGTGTGCTCAGTGAGAGAGTCGATGATGTCGACGCAGTGTCTCGCAGTGACACCCGTGTTAGCGAGTCTATCAGTGTCAGTGAGCCTTATGGCGGTGACGTGATCGTTTACTATGATGACTTTCTCCCACGTGCGGAACCGGAACCGGTTCCTGAATATTATGCGGAACCCCCAGTAGAGTACCGGGAGATGCCCATTGATGTGCCGGCATCCGTGTATCGAGAATCACCCGTGTATCGGGAATCACCCGTTTTTCGGGAATCACCCGTGTATCGGGAATCACCCGTGTATCGGGAGTCACCCGTGTATCAGGAATCACCCGAGCCTCTTAAGAGGTTGCCTGAACAACCAATGAGGGAACTACAGCCCGTAGAACCAGAACAATCGGAAAGGTCTATCAGCCCGTCACTGAAACAACGCTCGCATGAATTATCGTATGCGGAAATATTAGCACTCGGACTACGTAAGCAGCCGCGTACCCATAGCGTTACGTCCTTACCGAAACCACAAGTGGCGCACGTAGAGCTGGTTAAGGAGATCGTAGTAGAATGCGTCGAGAGATCTCCACCGATTCAGCAATATGAATCGAAAGTTGAGAAGATTGAACCGCCGAGGTTCAAACCCGATAGACCCGAAAAACCGGATAAAACGGGTAGACTGGAAAGGCCTGATAGGCCCGAGCGACCGCCTCATAGATCTAGGTCAAGGGAAATGCCAAGACAGAGGCGCGGGCCTGAAAAACGGCCCACGAAGGCACATGATGTCCAAGCGATGAAAAAGAAAAAGACGATGAAAAAGGTTATCGAAGTTCAAGACTTTGATGAACCTGAACAACCCGTAGAAGTAGAACTAACTCCGATAAGAAATACTCTTGTTAAATCTGCGATCGTGGAGCCAACTGTAGAAGTTGGTTACAAAGAAGTCACAAAAAAGTTACAACATAGTGCTACAGTCGTAGAGACTGTCACTGAGCTGGTAGCAGAAGACTCAGAGCCTGAAACCATCGAAGAGGTTGAACAAAAGAAACCTAAGAAAAAGCAAAAGCCTAAAAAGCCGAAATCGCCTGAAGATGAAATACTAAAAGCTCTCAAAGAAATTGAAGAGCTAGAAAGAAAGAAGAAAAAGACGAAAGAACCTCGTGATAAAAGCAAAGACAGCATCACTGAGGTCATAACAATGGAAACTCCGAAAGAACCCGAAGGAATTGAGCAAAAAAAGCATGCTAAAGAAACAGATGCACAAATTAGGTCTAAGAAAAAGAAAGGTCACAAAGAATCACCTATTAAAACCATTGATGTTAATACCGAGTTCGTTACTGTTGAGTCGACCTCTCCTGTTGAACTAGTTACGAAGGAAACAAAACATAAGAAAAAGAAGAGTCAAAAGCCAGCTTCTTTAGATAAATCAGAGCGTAACTCTGTTGGTAGTATAGCTGACGTGATCTCTGTTGTTGACTCTGGCAAGAGCCCAGAAACATCCGTTGAAACTCAATCTGTGGGATCAGAAGTTGTTTCACAAGTCGTTGAATATGTTACTCAACCGGAAGTAACAGAAGAAATTCAATCAATCGATGATCAGTCTGACAAGAGTGTTATTCCATCTCTAGACGAAATACTGAAAGAAAGTTCTAAAGTTATTTCCACAATAACTTCCGATGTAACCCATAATGTTGAATACACAAATATATTTAAAACTGTAACCGAAACAACATCTGTAAAGACAACACAGGAAGTAAGCGTTGATAATAAAGAGAAACCATCTCTTGGCGATCCGGTAACAGAATTAATTTTACCACATCCTGTTGTTGAACCAAAGCAGGAACATGAGCAGACGCCAGAAGTCACTGACACAGTAGCATTCGTAACTGAAACTATTGACATTCAAAAGAAACTAGACATTGAGCAGGCTACAGAAGCTAAAGAGATTCAATTGTTGTCAATCCAAGATCAAACTCCTAAACAAGAAGAACAAACAAACAAAAAAGTTTCAAAAAATAAAAAGAAGAAAGGTAAAGCAGCACCGGAAGCTGAAATTTTTTCCGCATTTATTTCCAAAGAGTCTGAACAGACACAGCAGGAACAAAAACAAACGGAAAAAGTACAAATAGAAGAGGTTCAATCGGAACCTGAACAACGGCTAAAAGAACAACCGGAAACAGAAAAATCTGAACAATCTAATGTACAGGAGCCACAGCTAGAACAAATAAAGCTAGCAAATGAGCAACCGGAACCGGTTCAGGCTGAACAAAAACAGCCGGAAACGATGCAGCTGGTACAATCGGAACAAACAGAAATCATGCTGGTGGTAAATTTACAGACAAAAGAAGTAAATCAGGAGCAATTACTGACATTACAAACACAACCAGAGCCTTACGAACAGGAGACTTTGCAGGCTGAGTATCTATACCTAGAACCTGAACAACTGCAACAGGCACAGTCAGAGTCTGTGCAACCAGAATCAGTACATATAGAACAAGTACTCTCAGAGCTGATACAAGAAGAGGTCAAAACGCATGAAGTCTCATCTAAAAATAAGAAGAAAAAGAAACAAAAGAAGCACGAAAAGACTCCAGAACCGGTTGTTTTTGAAGCTACAGAAACTGTTGAAATTATTGAAGAAGAAGTCAAAACGACGCCTATAGAGCCTGTTGTAACAGAAATACCAAACTTAGTAGAACAAGTTGAAGAGACAAAACCATCAAAGAAAAAGAAATCTAAGAAAACTAAACCTGCTGAAGTTAAAGACGATACAATAGAAAAGTCGGTGGTTGAACAGAAAGTAATTGAGCAGTCTACTGAAATAATTGAGAGAGAGACTAAGGAAACTGAGGAATCACAACCTCTCGAAGAAACAAAACGGTCCAAAAAGAAGTCAAAATCTAAATCAAAACCGGAAAATATTGTCAAGGAAGTTCCAGTAGAGACTGTTACTAAACTGGAGTTGCCTGTTCCTGAACCTGAACCACCTCTGGAAGAAATAAAACCAGAAGAACCTGCTTTTGAAGAAGTCAAATCGCATAAAAAGAGGAAATCTAAAAAACAAAAGATTGATGATGATGACATTGAAAAAGCTCTAAAAGAGATTGAACGTACTGAAGGACATGGACATAAAAGGAAATCAAAGGAAAAGACATTAAAACCTAAAGACAAACAAGATCAGCCCAAGTCAGTAACAACTCAATTTAAAGCAGCTGTGCAAGATATTCAGACGAAATTCACCTCAAAGACGGTTGAATATGATACGTCACCCGAAGAAAACATTGAAAATGTCCAACCAATTGAACATGTTGACTGGAACGCCATGCTAGAAGAAGAAGAAGGTGTAACTGAAACCACTTTTGAACCAATCGGTAAACCGGAATCAGACTTAGCTGTTACTGAAGCTGCATATGTTGCTAATCAAGTAACCATACTGCAAGAAACGACTAATACGTTACTAGAAAAAGAACGAACTATTAGTAAAGTTGAATCTTCAGTAGCTGTTCTTCCTGAAAAATCTACTAAAAATATTTCTGAAAGTGTCAGAGATAGAAAAGTAGTAACCGAAGAAGATAAAAAACTAGTGACGCCTGTCACCAGTCCTGCTAACGAACAGAATAATAATGATAAGTTCTTCTCACCTGACGTGTTGAAAGAAGGATCATACAACATCGTTGAAGAGATAACTCAATATGAACCTATCACTCAAGATGTTGAAACCCGTACTATATACCTAATAACACATGAAGAGAAGAAACTGCCGCCAATCAGGACTGTTAAAGTATTTAGCAGTAAGAGTAACTCGTTAGAAGAACCTCAATCTATTGAAGAAAACGTAGTTTTAAGTGAAGAAACTACAAATAACAAAATCACTGATGAAAAGTCTTCCATTAATGTTAGTGATAATGTTTTAGATAGTAAGGTTATAACGGACGAGTTCATTGATCAAGAAAAAATATCCGGTTCCGAGAGTAGCGTTACAAAACCAGGCGATACTAAAACTCAGTCGATCCAAGCGTCAGTTGAAACATCTGACATCGTGGAGAACAATACTGTTACACGTGTAACTTCGACAAGTTCGGAACAGATAACGACACAAAGTGTAGCGAATATAATTACTGAGGTTACACCTACAGAAACTATTGAAAAATCTGTTGATCAGGAAATACAGTTTGAAGAACTTGAGACCTCGAAACCGACGAAACTTGAAGAAGTTAGTACAAGTAAACCGGAAAAGCCATTAACTGAAGAAGATTTCTCCGATATACTTGAGGAAGCCATTTTCGGATCAGTACAAGATCGCAACAAAACACCAGGTGAAAAGAAAAACAAGGAGAAATATTCTAATATTCCTTATCAGGAGTTAGTCAACGATGTCAAGACATACTCGGAGAATTTGGATACTTATAAGCTGGATTATGATTATTCGCAATTAATATTAAGTCAACGGGACTCTCAGACTTCACAAGGAAAGGACGTCATTATAGCAAAAGAAGAAACAGTGCCTGTACAAGTAATCAAACCTATTGAACCTGTACCTAAAGTAGAGCCTAAAGAACTTTCTCCTTTGAGAGAAGATGCACCGAAAGTTAACGACCAAGAACTAAAGGATTCCGAAATTGTGATAGCAGTACCAGTAACTGAAACTCCAAACGTAATAACTGACATTTCACAAACAACTCAAACGTCACAGGACAAACTTCAAGAAGTATTGCTTAAAACATTTACCGAGGAGACGACTAAAAAAACTGATATTCAAAAAACTATTGATTTTATCAAATCCGAGAACCTTGTTCTAATACCTATTGGTGAAATTGATGCTTCTTTACTAAGTACTCAAACAACCGGTGATACAAATGTCATCTTTATACCTGATGAACTAAGTTTTGTTCCACCAACACAAGAATTAGAAAGGCAACCAATCGATATCAAACCAGCAACTATCGAGAAACCTGCTGAAGTAACCGAAAATTCGCTTATATCTTCAGTAAATGAGGAAGCGCCTAGAATTAGTTACCATGAAATTAAGGACGCTGAAATAATTTTAGCGTCCCACGTCTCTAATAAAAAGGCTGAAATGACAACAACTGGAAACATAGAAACAGTTTCGTCTTTGCGTGTCTCTGAAACTGTTTCTAAAACTGAAATTACAAGTGAGGCTCAAGATACTTCAGTAGAACTTAAACGTTCTACCGAAAAAGAACAAGAAGTTGCTAAAGTTGAACAGACTAATAGAGTGTCTCCAGAAAAAGAAGAAGCACCTAGAACAAGCTACCATGAACTTCGAGATGCTGAAATAATCTTAGCATCTCAAGTGAAACTTAGGGACGAGTCAAACAACACAAACCTTGAGCCTGAAACACCTCAAGTAACTGCAGCAAGTCAAGTTCAAACACCAGAACCAGAAGAGATTAAACAAATAGACGAAATAATCGAAGTCACACAAGTGGTTGAAAAAGAAAAGCCAGCTCAGCAGATTTCAGCCCAAGATAGTCTCCTTCAAGCTCTTGATAAAACGACTACAACAACGATCAAAACCGTCACTGAGCGAACTGTTGATTTTATTACCAACGAAAGTATTATTTCAAAGCCTGTTCAAGAACCAATAGCACACCCGGTTACCGAGAAGGAGGCTGTTCCTGACATAGATAGTAAACCCTCTGAGGTCGAAAAACGACCATTGTCATATGAAGAGACGCCACGTCATAGCTATTACGAGATTGTTGACGCTGAGATACGTCTTGCTCAATCAAAGAGTGAGCAATCTGACATAGTGGAACTTGTCGGTGAAATAGTTGCTGAGGACAAACAACCAGCAATTGAAACGGAATTCGTTATTACTAAAGCAGTTGAAACTCTTAAAACTAAGGACACTGACACACCAGTTGCTGAAACACCAAAGAATATTATATCTGAACTCGCAAGGGAAGTACCAACTGTAAGCTATCAAGAAATATCTGATGCTGAAAAACGCTTAGCTACCAAGATTGATACAACTGTAGTTACGGTTACAGAAGCAGTCACAAAAACTCTTGCTGAAGAAAAGGTTTCATCTGAAAGTAACATTCAGAGTATAGTATCTGATGAAACAGCAAAGGACCCTGAACCCAAGATATTTGAAGCGCCGAGGGTCAGTTATCACGAGATTTCTGATGCTGAATATCTTTTGGCTACAATTGTTACTAAGTCTAGAGAAACAAGCAAAGAACCTTCTCCAGCCAAAGAAGTAGAAGAAAAGCTAGAACCCGTTATAAAAGAAGAAACGAAGGAAGTCCAAAATATTCCTGACGTTCCTGTGTCTGCTGAACCGAACTCCGCAACAGCGCAACAGGTCACAAATCACGTTAGTCACAATGAAACTCCTATTGGTAATGGTGAAATAGAAAGTGTCATTATTGAAAACATTCCACAAGTAGCTCCAGAGCCTGAACCAATCAGAATCAATCAACCTGAATCAATTTACGAGGTGCCAAGATTCAGCTATCATGAAATAAATGATGCTGAAAGTTTACTTGCTTCTTCACGAGTTTCTGTTCAGGAACTTGAAGTGTCTGTTGAAGAGGTTGCTACAACTCCACCAACAGAAACAGTACCGCCTGGCACAGTTGGGTCAATCGTAGAAAAAGTAACTGGTGTCGCCGAAGATGTCAAAGGAGAAGATAACTCACCAATAGCAGAAACTGTGTTTGAACCTCTACGTCACAGTTACCATGAAATTCAAGATGCTGAACGTGTTCTAGCATCCACGGAATTGAATAAGGTGGCTGATATTCCTGAAGAAAAACTAAAATCACTGGCTGAAGAAATAACTTCCACACACGTAGAAGACACATTACTTCAAATTGTTAGTAATCAACAATCTACATCCACTAAAACCGACACTGAACATACTATTGACTTTATTAGGAATGAAAGTATTGTCACGGAACCTGTGCAAAATATACAGCAACGTGTAGAGCTCCCGTCTCCACTTCAAAAGGCTTCATTGGAAAAGATTGAACAGTCTTTTGAAGTAGACGATCTTAGTAATACACCTATATCGGTAGTTTATGGTAGTACTGGTGTTGGAACACCTACGATGGAACTTAAAGTTCCAGTATTTGAAAGCCAAGTTAAGGAACCTATACCAACGGAGTCTTCTGAAAGTTCTGATAAAGCGGATAAACCCCAAGTGGATGATGTTACTAAAATAGAACTTCAGGCTACTCAAGATGAAGGTTCGTTTGAAGACGATACATTTGAAATCATAGATCACAGTGACATTACAGATATTGTTACTGATATGAACATTACGGAACCAAAGGAAATTGAATCACACATTTCTGAAGCTGACTCAAAAGTTATTGAAGTATCAACACATGTTTCAGAAAGTGTCACAAAAATTACGTCTACTCAAAGTGAAATTACTACAGAACATCCACGTTCTATAACTCCTAAAACTAGCGAAGACCATGCAGTTGTACAAGACCTCATCGAAGAAGCTCTCCAGGAACCTGAAACACCAGTTGTTACTACTACTACCATTATTACAAGAACCAAACCAGCTTACGAAACTTTCGTTATTGACGATCTTAATGAAAGTCTTGTGCCTGTGGTATTCGGTGACATCAAGGACATTGAACGATCTATCAAATACAAGAAGCAAGAACTTTTGTTACAAACTGAACCTATTCAACCTGCAAGTCCTGAAAAAGATATCGTCGAAGAAGTCGTGGTGACTGGAGGATCTCCGTCTCCCTTAGAAGATATTGAAATCGTTGAAACAACGGAAGATTTTACTATCCCTCATCCTAGTGAATACGTAGCTTTAGGTCCAACGACAGATCTAGAGCCCGAAGCTAAGCCTGACACTATCTCGGCGGACACATATACTGAAGTTTTAGAATCGGTTATAAACCTACCCAAACCCGAAACTATTAAACAAACTGATATAGATACGCATAAACTTACAGACGTAAAAACGGAAAATATAGTTTCAGCTGATATTAGGGAAACACAACTAACCCAAACTGAAACTGTTAGCCGTGTTGAAAAATCTCCTATACATAGCTTGCATGACCTCCTTCCCGAAATTGACTCCATCCCCGAATTCAAACCCTCTTATTCGAACACTGTATTGTATTCAAAATTGTCGGCTGATGCACCCGAGTTTACACCTTCTTACATGTATCAGACTGTTACTACTGTGTCTGAGAGTAGATCTGATGTAGTCGAAGATGCACCTGCACCTATTACTATGGAAGAAGAAACTATCACAGTCTTGACAGAAGAGACACCATCAGTACCGCAAATATCATATTCAACAGTATTGCAAACTAAGAAAGAAAAAGCAGAAGTCGTAACACATACATCAGCACCGGTTGAAAAAGTATTGGAAGCTGAAGTTACTACAGAAGATGTGCATGAAGAACATGTTGAATCTAAAACTAGAAAGAGTAAAAAGAAGAAGAAGAAGGAAAGAGATGATAAACAGGAGGTTTCAGTTCTCAAACCGTCTGAAGTTGTGCCATTACTGGTAACTGTACCCTCTGTACCCGAAGTAACTTCAGTTTTACCTGAACCAGTTAACGTATGGGCCAAAGCTGCCGAAGAAGGCAAGTCATACGCTGATGTTCTAGCCGAAGGCTTGATTCAAGAACATAAAGAATTTATACAGCTAGTTACGGAGAAGCCAAAAGAAACAGAAATACCAGAGCAAAAGAAACCAAGAACAGAAAAAATAGTAGAGATTGAAAAAGTGCAAAGAACACCAGTGGTGCCACCTGTGTATGAAATTCAAGAGGTTGTAGGGACCACACAGATGGAAAGTGATTATAACATTGGATCTTGGGCTAAGATAGTAGCTAAACGATCATCACCTGAAAGAGTGCAGAAAGAAGAAGAACCACACGTAGCCCCAGTAACAGTTCCTTCTAAAGCTCCAGTGATCCTTGTCGATGAATCAGATAATGACTATCATAAACCTGACATTGAGGTCGATGCAGAAGGATTCATCACTGTTGACAGAAATAGACGGTCTAGGTCCAAATCTAGAGAAGCACGTTCACAATCAAACTTATCACAAAAACGTGAAACTCGTGAAAAGTCCGAGAATAGATTTGAACCATTGACTACCACTCTCAAACCAGATGATGCTGAATCCACACAAAGCCCTTCAGAGGATGAAAAGCCAGCAAAGAAACCAAGCAGAAAGAGCCGCAGCTCCAAATCCAAGGAAAAGGAAATTAAGTCTAAAGCTACCTTAGCTCCAAGCACATCCGATGAAGATAAGCAACCACCTAAGAAAGATAAAAAGAAACGCTCTTCTAAGTCAAAGGATAAGGTTATCAAACCTGTAGAGGATATCAAACCTGTAGAGGAAAAGATAGAATCGCCCAAAGAGGTTGAAATCTCAAAACCACCAAAGGTGACAGATAAAATAGAAGAAACTGTGTGTTGTAAAGAAGAAGAAAAAGTTACATCTCTACCTGTTCAATCTGAATCTAAAAAGAAAAGTAAAAAGAAGAAGAAAGATAACAAACCCGTAGAAGTTACCGAGGCTAATGACACGTCGTCTGCTGTAGAAGTAACCTCCTCTGAACAAGAGATCACAACAGTATCTAAAGTGCTAACAACATCTCAGCAAAGAAAGGTTGACACTCCTGTTTCAACACCTGAATCGATTCAAACACCTATAAAAGAAAGAGTATTCTCAGAAGCTCAGTTCTGGAAAACGGATCCTGGTAATTTGTCTGAAATAATGTCTGTAGAAATACAACATACACCAATGGAAACATTTAAAATAGAAATTAAAGATGATGCGCCAGCTGAAATATCAATTGTGAAACCTAATGAACTATCTGAAAGTATTGAGCCGATTCAATCTACTGCCAAATTCATCACGGAAGAAATATCATCTGTTGAAACCCAGATACAAGAACTCGAAGACACGATTGCTGAAGATCAGTCACTTGAGAGCAAAATGGCTGACTTACAACGAGAAATTGAGGAAATGTTGTTACCCGAAAATGATTCTTCACTCAGCGACAGTTCGCCCAAGGAACTGACTGATACCCAAACTTCCATTGAATACCAGTATGATGAGCTACTGGATAACATGACTCCATCACTGGCTAGTCCTGAACCTGATGGCTTAGAACCTAAGTCAATTGAGGAACCAGTGCCTGAAGCACCATCAGAAAATAAAACATCTAAAAACGATGAAGAGCTTGATGATAAGCACATTAGTATGAGCATGATTGACTCACTACTTGACGATACCGAACCTTTGTCTATGACTGAAACTCATTCCTTGGAGCATTCGGAAAATCTTTTAGTCACACAAGAAGAAGACATTACTCCCAGAGACATCAGTATATTTGATACACAACTAGTATCTAGTATTGCACAGCCAGATAAACCTAAAATTGTTTCGAAAGAAGTTTTTGATGAGATGATTAAGCAAACGATGACAAAACAAGACACAACTGTTACTGAGGTTATACAAACAACAACTGTTACTAAAACTGAAAAACTGACTCCTGAAATCCAGTTGGGAAAACCAGAAAGCATTATCCCGACTGCATTAGAAAAAACAGATATTAAAGAAAACATTGAAGACAAGTCACCGGCAATTACCGCATTTATTGAAACAGAAAAGACCAATGAAAACCTGGTTTTAAAATCGGAAGTAACTAAGAAAATCACTCAGAAAGATGATACACTGAAGAAATCAGTAACCTCCTTTATTGAAACAGAGAAATTACAAGATCAAGCAGTACCCACGGAAGTAACAAAAACACCAACTGGAGAAGAACAGTTACAAAACATCTTAAAATACACAGAACAAAGCATTACTGAAAATGAACCTGTTAGAGCTGATATTGTATCTAATGTCCCACTTTCTAACATTGATACCATTACTAACAATCTCACAAACCTAAAAGCGGATAACTTTTGGACGGACAAACACAATATTCATGATGCGGAATTACTATTAATAGAACGTAAATCTGTTGAAAAAACCATTACACCTGTAAATACTGATGAACCTCACTTTGACGAAGGCATTAGCGTCGAGGAAAATATTATCAATGACAGTTCCTTCTGGCCTGAAAAATACTTATACCACGACGCTGAATGCCAATACTTCCTTTCATTGGCTCGTAAAACTAAAACACCCACTAATGACACCACGGAAATAGAAATTAAAGATCAAAACGATAAGGATAGAGACCAGGGCGGAAGCTCTGGTCACTCTTCTGAAGGCGAAGAGCCAAAAGACTCATCTGGTTCACCTTACGACCCCGACTACATATCCATGGACCTACCCGGTGGAATGTGTAGTTGGAAAGACAAATCTTCATACTTAAGCGTCGAAACACCTGTTGTTGATGACGTTTTGGACGAGCCTGTGTCTAGGAAGGATATACTAACCACCCTGCCCATAGCACCAGCCCCATCCTCATCCAAACAGGAGCCGGAGCAGACGCCACTGAGGACAGCAAAGGTGACTGACCCACAGTCGTATTGTACGATTTTTAAATATATTCTCTATGTTTGGCATGATATAATTACTAAATTCTTAATTTCACATATTACGAAGCTCTGTATTGTGATGTATTTAGCCACGCCGCAGCTCGTCTTGTAGTGCCACATTTTGGCGTGCACTGTAAATTATTACAGTAGTATAGTAACGCATTTTATTAGTCGTTAATTTTTGTATTGTGTGAATTATACCTAATACTCTAGTCATCTCTAGTCAGATTTCAACTTTTCTAGTCTTTGTCAGTCATCTGATATTTTATTATAATAAACCTTCAAAATAACGTGCATTGTTTTATTTACAAATGATGATAGTTTTATTTTTATTATTTATGATGATCAGTGTTTACCCCCGTCAAAATTTGGCTACTACGAGACGATACGACTGTTGCCGCTTAAATGAGACAAGTTTTTATAGAGTCTGTATTTGGGAATTGAAAGTTAATGAAAACTGCAACCCAGAACAAACAAGACTCGAAAGTCTGCAATCTTAGTAATTTACAAAGAACTTTGACAAAGTCTGCGATTTAATTTGAAAGTTTTGCTAAGGTCAGTCATATTTTTTGCTATATTTTGAATTTCAGTAGTTTAGTTTGCAAGAACTCTCCATAATTATTATGAATGGTAATTTTCAAGT
The DNA here is from genome assembly GCA_963669345.1 of Gortyna flavago. Taxonomy (NCBI): domain Eukaryota; kingdom Metazoa; phylum Arthropoda; class Insecta; order Lepidoptera; family Noctuidae; genus Gortyna; species Gortyna flavago. The sequence goes on from OY770129.1 coordinate 19,092,040, forward strand.
TATTTTATCTGTATTGTTTTGAATGTCTTGTTCAAAGTATTTAAAAGCATCCAGTCATTCCAAAATTAGACCAGAATTTATAACGGATTATCCTTATTTCAAGTGTTCCGTACCGAATCCGCTCCAAGCGCTTATCGATGTGAAACCACACGCCTCACCACGCTGCTATTGACAATTAAAACTAACATCAATTGGTAGTTCAGGGGGAGTTAATTTGTAGATATTGCTCAATATTCTTTTAATTTAAAGATCCCAAAATCAAGTAATCTTCATAGTATTTATTAGTCAAAATTAATTAAATCCTCCACAACTTCCACATTTTTCAAAATTGAACGACACTTTCAAAAATCTCTTGTCTTGAAGAATGTTTTTGTTTCCAAACCACAATGTATCCGCTATTTGGAATGATCAAATTCTTTAACCTCACGCGACCACGGTACGGGATACTTGATTACCAGACTGACCAACTTTTGTTTTATCGATAGTCCAGTAACTGTCCCAGTTTGCAGACTTCAAAAGTTCGCATGTCATGCCAACATTGTTATGAACTAAATCGTTTTGTTTTTGTTGTTGTATTGTGCTCCTAACCTTATAGTCCATCGGAATGATCACGTGGACTGTTTGACCCTTCAATATGTTTTTAGACGATATGGAATCAAAAGTTTCAAAATGTTTGAAGTCACTCTTTGCAAATGTAGCATCTCTTAGATTAAAAGTAGATTTGGATTAACTGGGCCTAAAGTTTAAATTGGCGGAAATGAATTAATAAAAGCAAATACCGTCTCAAATGAAATAATAACGTAATGTTTATGTAATAAAGTTAATTTTACTTCTGCGCTCATTCCGCAATGTACAAGTCGTGCATAAATTCTAGCTTTATTCGTAAGTAATTAATGCCTACGTTCGTTTCCTCGAGTATGCGAACCCATAATTTATGTTTTGGCCGTTATCCAAAACTATTGGTCCAGAGGTGTATTTAATCGTGATTTACTTCCTCACGTGAACTGATAGTGCATGTTGTTTTACATTTTGAAATACTACAGGATGCTCGTTGCTTGAGAATTTTATTATCCCGAGCAACGTTATGTGAACCTCATGTTATAGGTAGAATGGACCCAATTGTGATGCGTTCCATTTCCTTAGTTGGTTTGCAAATCACAGTTTATTCTCAAAATCAAAAAATATTTGTCTGAAAACTTGTTCAAAATACCAATACTAACTAAAACTTTTGATTCCATGTCTCTATTTTACTAGATCGTTTTGCTAATCAAAGCGTGTGTTCTCAGGATGAATTATCTAACGATATAGAAACTCTGCTAGAAGAAATAAGAGATGTACAAACGCGGTTATCGGACCTGCCTGATGAGAGTCTGGAAGCCATGGAGGAAGGTCTCAGGGTAAGTCTCACTGTATATACGCCATTGATCAAAAATAACAGACCCAAATTCCCATTGACGTAGATGATGCTAAACATAGATTTGTTATCTCGTAATACAAATTGGTTTAGAGCAGACTCCAAATGAATCTTTATTCAAAATTGCCCGGATAGCTGCCTTATAAACAAAACTAGAATTCAGTTACATGACGTTGGGAATTGGGAGTTGTAAAGATGCAGCATCAGCTGTTTATTTCGCGCAACTCGTAGAAGGTGAGTGAAGGAAGTTTGTTACTGTGACTCTCGTTACAGGTACACTGTGATTGTAATTTGACACAATTTTTTTCATACGACAATATGAGCTACTGATTAACTTTTCAAACGAAACCGTTTACATGTAAGCGCTCATCGGTTTCACGATTATATTAATTGTCGTTTCGAGTGTATTTTTGTTATGATTTTTTTTAGGACATTCTACTAGTTGACTAAAACACTCTCCTAATACAACATTTTTGATTTCCGATCTAAAGGAAGCCTAAGCCTATAGTGACCTAAATCATCATCATCTGCCTAGCCTTTTCCCAACTATGTTGGGGTCGGCTTCCAGTCTAACCGGATGCAGTTGAATAACCAAATAATAATAGTGATCTAATATACATATAGTGATCTAAATATATTTGTTTAAAAATAATTTTACCATTGTCCCTGTTCACCTTTAAACGACATAGCAGAACTTTAATTAAGCGCAGCGTAGTTTCTGTTATCAGTATTCGAGACGTGAGTCGTGACTGATAGCTGCAAATAGTTTTATGTTCGTTAAAGAGATAGGTACTTGATTTCTGTCATCTCCCAACAATGCTGTGACCTTGACAATGAGTTAGTCCATATATTGTGATGTTTCACCAAATGATGTCACCTGTGCGTTGCGACATAGAGTTAATAATAATGTTTGTGTCTGGCTTCTCGCAGGGCACTAGTAAGTGAACGAACGCAGTGCAGTCGATACGAATACGAATTATTTGAATGGAAATTATTTTACGAGGGATCGATTTGATTCGATTGTTTATCGTGAAGTGTTTAAAGTGCTGTAGTGGTTTTATTTTTGACAGGTAGTTTTTGTTTATTTACCTATTTTGACAGGTTCATTTATGTTATTGAAGTAACTTTCAGTGATCACATAACCATTAAAACTAATATAAGATAATAATATCTGGTCGAATATATCCAATTTATTGATAGAAGTAACCTCTCGGGGAATAACTAAAAATAACTAAAGGATATTCAATTAGGGCACGTTACTGGTCAAATATTACCCATTTAAATGATTTACTAGAAGCCGCTTCTTCGTTGATAGTTTGTTTCAAATTATAGGCACTAGCTTTAACCTAACCCCAGTAATCTATACATATCTAATAAAACGGCTATGACTCTTCACATCCGACATTTACAATACGGTATCCGCTGTCTGATCAAAACCCATTGAGCTCTATTCTATTACATTTTTTATGTCCAGTATTCGTGAGACCCATTTGGGATGGTTACTGTCAGTCAATCATGTAGAACGGTCTCGGTACATGTAATTTATTGCAAAGCCCGGAATCACTGTTCATTGTGGTCAACTAGGATCGACTGAAATGACCATACCTGTAGTATACCACTGTGGTCTGAAAAGTTTAATAATTTGACCTGAATTTGTCTAATCAATCACTAACGTCTGAAATGGTCAATTAAATTACCAGGATTTGACTTTTGACTAGAATTAGCATCCAATTATTTGCATTATGCTAATGTTAGGACTGCACAGAGTTGACAAACGTCGTTGACATTACTATGTGTGAGTAGGTGCCTTGTTTACCATCCCACGCAAGTAAAGTTGTAAGAGTAAATAGTATACAAGAATTGTTATTTAATTTTAAATTGCACGTGTCTTCAATAAAAACTTACATGTAATATACCATTTCTCACACAATTCCTAGACCATTCGCTTAAAGTGACATTGGCATTTAAGCATTGTAAATATAAAATAGACAATGTTTGCTTTAGTCTATATATTTGTCTAAGAAACAGTGGTATTGCGTATTTTTGGTATTTCTGTTTACTACATAAATTCTGTAAGTAATGTCCAAGTTTCTACATGTTAACGTAAATTCTTGTTATTTAAGCCCAATATATTCAATACTTAGTGATGCATTAATCGGTATTGAAGCGATTCCAAGACGACCTATTCTATATCATCAGCTGTTGATTTAGGCATGACGGCATAGCTGCGATCATGTCCAAAAACAATGTTACGAATTTGAATTGAGTTTTCCACGGTCTGTTTGATGACATCAGATCCTAACCTATTGTTGCTCGTTATTATTTTGGGAGGAAGAAATATGTGGTACTTCTTTGATCATTCCTAAATCAATTATGAACATATTTAGCCAATTGTGATGTCACTGCTGGGTCTCCGGCTTCACTGTTAGCTGATACCACTCAGGCTTAATTGGTAGATGTGCTGCTTATGGGGAGTTTGTTGTGCCACTTCTTCTCCCCAGCAAAAGTGCTTAGAAGTGGTAAAGGGCGGCGGGTTTTGGGCGATTGTCTTATGTAATTTTGATGTTCAAAAAGTGCTGCTGATTCTCAATCCAGTTTGAATAAATGCCTTTTGATTTTGATATCACATGTTTTCAACTACGATATGTCGGTTCCCTCGCGATGTTTTCCATCTGTGTTTCTTGAAATAGAAGAGCTCAGTGATCGTTTCCAAGTAACTTTACTGCACATTCTTGACCTGTCTACGTTTATAGGTCTGACACGAGTCTCTTGCTTCAGCCAACAAAGTATGCACATCGAAGATGCTCGTTAAAAGATAATTTTAACTGGCTCGTTAAAACTAATACCCTCCATAAACGTCGTCTCATAAAATTAACGAGTTCCATACTTTACTACAAATAGAAAATAGTTTGGAAGGCACATATACGCTCGATGAATCATTTTCACGTGTATTTCTTGCAATTTGTATTACTCGTAAGGTGATGACTGCATATCTTTGACCTTCATTTGTCCTGCCGAGGCAACGAATTTCCAGAATTATGCGATGTGTTTGTAACTTTGTACCCTATTAAGTAGTTATTTATAGGTTTACAGTACCTATTGTTTTCCTTGTAAATGAGGTGGTGGCCATGGGCGTGAATTCTGTTTTGTTTGTCCAACTGGTTTGACAAAACTTGTGATAAAAAATCAAATAGTACCTGAATCCACTTCTGTATAAATGTTATTGTACCTAGAGAATTGAATTAACATTAAAAAATCATTAATTCATTCACTGACAGACAACACACAGTCAAAAAAGCAGGGCCTAGAACTAGGTACCTGCGCTTTGGAATGGGCAACTAGCTTCATATTTTCTGACTGACCGACTTCTTGACAATTTAAAAGTGCCTGTAAATGGTTTAATTGAAATAAATGCTTTTAGTTTGAATTTGAGTTTGAGTTTATGAAATTCCCTAAATAACAAAAGTGAGCACTAAGGAATTATTTCTGAAAATTCATCCCCTAAAGGGGTTAAATTGGGGATGAAAGTTTATATGGAAGGTCATAATTTTTGCCGATAGAAAATACCAATGTGCACACGTATTGCTATGAATATCATGAAGGCTCCATGTTAAAAACATTGTATCATTGATGACTCTGCTGACCCCACAGGGACAGTCAGTATCAGTATGAATTATACATACAATGTGTTTGTTCAATTTTTAATAGCCTATGACATAATTTCATAATTTGTATGAGCAATAGCATGATTTCCAGCTCACATCACGGATAAAATTAGAAATTTTCTAAGAAATTATGACGCCATGTTTATATTTGGTTTATCTCTATCAATTAGTGTGTGCGATGCATTTTTAGTGAGATGACATTGTTTTTAACACCTTTGTTGTTCTGTTGTGAATATTAAGCTTTAATAAAACGTTTCTGTGTGAGTAGGTAACTAGGTTATGGAGGTCAGATAGGCAGTTGCTTCATGTAAAATTCTGGTATTCAGCTGCATCCAGTTACACTGGTAGCTGACCCTAACATAGTTGGGAAAAGGCTAGGCAAATGATGAAAAGGTCTCTTTTTATAGTTTCTAAATATAATTTTTGCCGATATTTCAAAATATATTGGTGTAAAGTACCTATTCTTGCCATTAAAAGTACCCATAAACTTCGCAAATGCCACCAGTTGGTGTCATCAGCCGTCACTTTCAAGCCACTAAACACATTTAGATTTTTACTGCTCATGTGATTTCTTCACTGTGTTTATCTTCAGTTAAACCCAGCTATAAATTGTGTAAAACATTCATGTTTGAAAAACAACGTTGTTATTTGTTATTCTGTAGGTCACGATACTGCAATAAATCTGCGTAGTTGTAAGCTCTCGTTTGTTATGTATTTTTAATGTCTATTAGACTTTTGGTGTTGGGCAGTTATTCAAATTACGTAATCATAATCAGCCTATAATGTTTCCACTGCTGGGACAGCGGCCTGCTCTATGTTCTATGTTATGGTTTGGGTTTCCGCACTTAGTCCTTCAATGGACCATAGTGCGTGGGCACAGGCCTGCTCTCGGTGAGAAGGAGAATATATGTGAGATGATGAGAGATTCAAATTATATGCGTAATAGTAAAACATAACTAGCGAAATGTGCCTGTACTTACTATAAACCAACTCTGCCTGACCCTTTGGGTAAAACAGGCGTGATTATAAATGTTATCTGTTATGCGTAACTGTAAAAAAATTCAATGTTTTAGCTCCGCTTGGACTTTCTTTCTTCTTAACTTCTCTTACGTTTCTGAGCTGTTGCCTAGATATAAACTGACTAGCACGTAACTTAAGATAACCTACTCTTCAATGTTTCCGGCCTCACTGAGAGAGAAAATACCTCTCTAAAATTCTGTAATAAAAACGTATGTTCGACGCATTCAACTTTGTATACACACATAAAACTTACCAGTTTCTTCTATACATTTCAGGAGGGCATCACAATTCTAGTCAAGTGCGAGGAAGCAGCCGAGATCCTGGAGACGAAGATCATGGAGTACCGGCAGGAGTCGGAGGTGCAGTCCCTCATTAAGGAACTGGTGGTCATGAAGGCCAGGATACAGAAGCTTCTGACTCAGGCAAGGGACGGCATTAACATCATCCAGGTAAGAAAGGTAACTTTTTCAACTTTACTTTCTGTTGGTGGTACTAACTGGTTTGTTGCATCTTTATTATTAACATTTTTATTTATGTATTTATATTGTTTTATAAAGAATTGTATATAAACTCAAAATAACAATAGAGATATTCAAGAAAGTATTTTATTTTGCATGCCAAAGTCTGTTGGGCCGAAATAACTTAAAATGAAGAAATTATGTAGATAGTCACGAATTGTCGAAAATAATATACTAAATAATGCTTGAATAGTTCAACTTAATTTTATCTTATCCCCATATCTAGGATGAATTTATTCAGTTGCCACGCATTTTTACGACGTGCAGTCTCAATTAGTGTTATAAGTGTTATAACAAACAATGCTATAAAATATTATGCTTAATTATTATTATAATTTATAGAGTTAATATTTAAATTAAAATTTCCAGGACGCCAAAGTGGAGGTAGCACGTCAAGCGAAAGAAGTTGAAGAACACAAAGAGAAGATAGCCAAACTGGACAAGTGGCTCGAGACCATCAGCAACGGGCTCAAGGAAACCACCGTGCAGTCGGAAGTCCTCACTGAAGAGGATATTGTTAGATATATAGAAGTGTACGAGCGCTATATCAGGGAGTACGAAGAATATGAGATTATACTGAAGTCAATAACTGTGATACGTCAAGATGAATCTAGTCAGTCTTTGAGGGTGAGGTTGAGTGCGACACAGAAGGCGTTAGAGGAAACCAAGCATCTAGTCATTATAGAGATAGAGAGGTTAAGGCAAGTACTGCTGCACATGAGAATGGCACCAGAAGTTGTCGAAGAAGACATCTCGCAGACTGACAGGACGATAGACTCAACGTCAATGCCTGAAGAAGTCGTCTCGCCAAGAGAAAGCGAAATCATCAAAGAAAAGGAACCGTCAGAGAGAGTGCCCTCTAAACAACTCTCTGTCGAAGAAAGTGTAAAAGTAACAGTACAAGAAAGTAAACCAAGTCAGCCCGAACCAGTCCAAATCCAGGTTGTGAAAGAAACTGTAGCAATGGAAACTCAAACAGGCAAGAGTCTCATGTCAGAACCCCCATCTGTGACTGACAAATCTGTGATATGCCAACCTGATGCCATCATCACGCATGACGTGGCCATCACATGCGCTCCTCCCATGGAAATGGCAGTACAAACTAGTGAACCTCACTCCGAAACTCAAGAAATTCTTGAAAATATCCAAGTCAGACAGACAATTTCTGACGGCCATGAGACTATTGAAATTGCCAGTCGACCTGTGACCAGAGAGCAGAGACTCGACGAGAAATCGCTCCTCGTTGATGCTAACTACAGAGATGACAACCTTAGAAAAGACTCACAACTGAACATTACACATAGTATGCCTCAATCTTTCGAGACGGTTATGGTAGAACCTGATGAAACGACCACAGAAGTCGTAGTAGATGCCGACGGTACTAGGAGGATTATCGTGAAGAAGGTCAGAAAGACCCTGGTCACAAGGCAGCAGATAATGCAAAGCCAACAACATGAATCTCATATATTATCAAGTGATCTCCCACTCGACCAGGCGTACTCTCAAATAGTGATAAGGGATGAAAAAGCTGGAACATCTACTACTTTAGAAGATGGTGGAGTACAACACATGGAATATCAGACCTACGGAGGCCAGGTTTTAACTCGCTTACCTGGAGGTGAGGTTACTATTCAGGAGTTCACATCTAGGCCTGATATGACAATTACTATGGAAAAGGATATGAATCCAGAACAGATTCTCTTATTAGCCGAGGGTCAAGAACTACCTCAAGTACAGACCTCTACATCAAGTGTGACTGCTGTCGTTCAACAAGTCACTAAGAGAATAGTTAAGACTCGCAGGCGTATCATTCGCCGCGTCGTCATCATTGACGGTAAAGAACACGTAACTGAAGAAATCATTGAAGAACCTGACAATGTTGAAGTCGTTGAGGAACAGATCCCGAGAGTCTCCATAAATGTCAGGGAGAGAGGCGACGTTCCATCTACAATCGATGAAGGTGATGATGATGGAAAAGGCGATCACCCCGCGCTTCCACCTCGCAAGGATGATGAATCTTCACTGGGAGATAAACCAAGAGATGACAAACCAACAGGTGACAAACCTGATGGCAAGCCAAGCGATGACAAGCCTGACGAAAAGCCCAAAGATGACAAAGATCAAAGCCAAAATGTTGATGCACCAGGTGAGCTTACCCAAGCCCAACAACTTGAGAAAATGATGCAGGACTTCATCCAAAAAGAAAGCAGCGGTCATCGCACGCAGTTCACAAAATCAACTACCGTGCGATCCTCACAAGAACGAGAAAGCACTCCAGTTAAAACTGTGTCAGTTTCTGAATCCTTCGAAATACTACCTGACGATGATGTCCATATTCAAGAACCTGATGAAACTACCTACATTGTACAAGAACCACATGAGGGTCAGACGACTATTATTACTGGAGGAATGCATCATTCCACCTTCGAATCATCATCCACCAACGTGGCTACAGTAGTACAGAAGGTCACTAGAAAGATCACAAGGACAAGAAGACGTATCATCAAGCACATAACAATAATTGACGGTAAAGAACATGTGACAGAAGAAGTGATTGAAGAACCCGATGATGTTGAAGTTATTGAGGAGGAACCTAGGGTATCACACAGCATTCAAACTGAAGGTGTAAAGACAAAACGCTTAAGAATTATCAAACAAGTACAGATCATTGACGGTAAAGAGCATGTCACGGAACAAATCGTTGAAGAACCAGATGATGAATACATTCCAGAGTCGACTATTACCACTGAAATTGACGTTAAATTAGGCAAACCTGATGTATTGGATGTGATTCAAGAGGATGTTACTTGTGAATCACCAAAGGTCTTGAAAACGTCAACAGTCACAGTAGGACATACACAAAAAGGAACTAACATTGTTGATGTAACAAAGAGCTTCATTGGTAGTGAAAGCGAATATTTCGCTGACTCAAGGCCTGAAGTCAAACATATTATTCAGACAGTAACTGAAGAGACAATTCCTCAATCATTTGAACGGCCAAGTGACCAACCAAATTCATCAGTCAAAGTTGGCAAAGAAACTATCCAAATTACTGAGCCTGACTTCACTACTATTACGACTGAACAGCCAGATATGTTTTCATCAACAACAACTACAAAACATTTTACATCCCAGTTCACAACGGTGACTACCACTGATTCACACAAGGATACAAGTCTGATTGATGTCACTAAGAGTTTGATTGGCAGCGAATTGGAACATTCATTTATACCAGAAGATTCTTCAAAGAAACCTGAAGATGACCAAACACCTGTCCTCAGAACTGGCTCTGACGCAACAGTGACTACTAAAACAGTCACTGTTTCCGGACCAACTGAACAATCTAAGACGAGAACAACTATTACTACTTCTGAAACATCAGTTCCTGTATACACACAAAAGGAAACTGTGACAGTTGTCACTTCTACTGAACCGGTACCTTCTGCTAAACCAAGTGAAGTAGACAAACCACAAATTGTAGCACATGTTCCAAAAGACGAGGGTCAAGAACCTGATACAGTGATGCAAATGATTCAGGAAACTGTACAGTCTACTGAACCTCAAATTACCGTTACTAAGAAAACGACAAAAACAAGCAAAATTACTGAAATCGACAGTGATAAACCAGTAATCACTGAAACAGTATCTAAGACCGTTGTAACCAAAACTCCTGAAACAAATGGATATAAAGATACAAGTCTCATTGATATTACTAAGAGCCTGATTGGCAGTGAAATGGATCATTCTGCTGTTTCAAAAATACCAGCGTCACCTGTGAAAGTACCACAGAAACCGGAAGAAATTAAAGACGTGCCATTAAAAACTGAAGAAATTAAAGACGTACCTCAGAAACCAGCAGAATCTAAACAAATTCCTGAGAAACCACAAGAAATAAAAGAGGTACCGCTGAAACCGGAAGAAATTAAAGAGGTACCACAGAAACCAGAAGAAATCAAAGAAGTTCCAGTGAAAGAATCTAAAGTTCCCAAAGATGATCCAGAAAAACCAGTAGACGAAAAACCATCAAAGGCAGAAGAATTAAAACCAAAAGTAACTGTAGAAATGAAATTAACTGAACAACGGATAACTGCGAAGGATGATCTCACAGAACCTAAAGTAGTTGATACCATACCTAAACAACCAACAACAATCACCGAGACTACAATTCAAACACAAAAGGACACGTCTGTTTTCGATGTCACAAAGAGTTTCTTAGGAACTGAAATCGACCATTCTGCTATCCACAAAACACCAGAAAAACCTAAAAAGGAAGGACCCATTCCTGAAAAACGGAAAAAAGAAAAGAAAGGTTCTAAGAAACAGAAAAAAGGCGAGGAAATTCCTGAAAAACCTATAAAGGACGAGTCGCCTAAGCCTCAAGAGACTGTCAAGGTTGAATCTTTTAAAACAGTCACTACGACAACTCAAGAGGAAACTACAACAACCAGCAGTCAACAGAGTAGACCTACAATTGAAAAACTAGTTTCCAAAACACCTGAAACAGTAACAATTGTGAAGGAGACTATTCAAACTGAACCTCTTACTACTATCACAACTGAGGACATTTTAGAACCTGAACCTGAATTGGCTCAAGCTGTAGAAGTGACAGATGTCACCCCTAAAGTCCCTAAAGATGCAGGTCTTGTCGATCTTAATAAGAGCTTCATAGGAAGTGAGATGGACCATACAATTGTCTCTAAAATACCTGCTGTACCTGTAACTAAAGAAGAACTACTTGAAATGGCTGTTGAAGCTATTGAAGAACCTGAATTGCCTGAAACTTTGTCGCAAATTAAGGAAACTGTAAATGTTATCCCTGAAGTTGTAGCTACTACTAAAGTGACTGAACAAGTTGAAGTTACTAAGGCAGTAGGTAAGGAAGTAATATCTATATCTGAACTTAAAAAACCGGATACACCTGCAGAGGAACTGAAAGTTACAGAAAAGCCTATACCTGTAGAAGATAAGAAACTTACAGAGAGGGCTAAGAGTCCTGAAAAACAAGTGGTACCGGAGCAACAACCAAAAGAGGCAAGTGTACAATTCCTTACACAAGAAATTACAGAACAAACGGGCGTAACACAGTTCAACATTTCACAATTAACCAAAGAAATGTTGGAAAAAGAAAGCATTCATGCTGGAAATATTCACTCTCCCGTCAAAACAGCCTGGCCAGAAGAAAAGCCTTCAGAAGAAATACTATTTGACATTCCTGAAGATGTTTCGCAGACTAGCATCAAAGAAGTTACTCAAGTATCCACAAGTGCTGCCACAGAACCTAAAGATCCAGTACATCCTGATGAGAAACCATCATCAGTTTATATTTCTATCAAAGAACAGCCAATACCAGAAAAGAAAGAAGCTGTACCTTCAGTGCCTAAGTACGTAAAACCTCAAGAACCAATCGTGAAGGAACCTGAAGTAATTGAACAACAACCTATCCCAGTTCCTGTAGAACAAAAACCAGTATCTGTCGAAGATGGTTTCATACAAACTGAAACTGTCAAACAACCTCAGATTGGTATTGTAGAACTAACTAAAGAACTTATCATCAAAGAAGGCTCAGATAAATATGAACAAGTTCCTGAAATTCCTGAAACTATCAAGACTGAAGTTGAAAAGATTGTGAGTCATAAAACTACTGAAAAGGCACCGACACAGTCCACAGTTGAAGTGAAGACATTGAAGGTGGGGACAACCATCTCTGAATCTGACGTCACAAAAGTTCCTGTGGCACCAGAAATGTCTTACATAAGACAGTATGAGCCCCAAGTCCAAGGTTCATCTGACAGTGTCAACAAACTCTTGATGGCGTTCGGCCAGCCCGAAAAACAAGATGCGCCATCACAAACAACTGATTTTGTTGGTCCAGTACAACCGTTGACAGACCGACCTGGTACTAAATACGAAGTTTCCATGTTGCTACAATCAGAACGACTGGACACTGATCTGAGAGGTTCCAAACCTGATACTCAAGTTACTCAGACCGACAGACCTGAACAAACAGTTGACATTTCATTATCGTTGACTAAATATCGTGAAGCAAAGAAGGTCGAACCTAAAGTACAATATGACCTAAAGGTTGAAGACTTTGAAGCTGAACCAATCGTTGTAAAGAAAGATATTGAAGTGATTCTGCCAAGTGAAGTTAAAATCACTAAAGAAAAAGTCAAAGTTCCTGTGACTGACGCAGTAGCCGAGCAACCTAAAGCAGAAGTCACACCAGAATCAGTTAAAGAACCTAGAAAGAGTAAAAAGAAGAAGAAGCACAAGGCCGGTTCTACAACGAGTGAGTCGACTGAAGTCGAAACTGATAAGAGTATTGCAGCTTCCGACAGTTCATCTCTCAGTCACTATGTGGAACTTCCTACATCACCACCACGCGAATCTCCTACACCAACAGAAGAGGTATTAGAACCAGTTGTGGTGCAAGAAGTTGTTCCTGAACCGGTCAAGATACCTACACCAGTCGTTGAACCTACACCAGAGCCTGTTGTAGAAACACCCGAAGAACCTTCAATTGAAGAACCAGTAATACCTGTTATTGAAGACTCGTATGTTGAATCTGAATCTCTAACTATGTCAGAAGAACGAGGATACGAGGGTGAAGACCTCTCTTTGGGACCAATAGCAACTCCTGACAGGAAAAAGAAACATAAGAAACGAAAGCCTCATGGAGTTAGCGAGGAAACTGCTTACCCAGTTATCACTACCACTGAAACTGATGACACGACTGTGACGACACCAGTTGAAATGCTAGAACCTGCAAAGAAAGGAAGAGATAGAAAACGCAAGAAGAAGACTCCTGTTGAACCAGTGAAGTCTCCGTCAGAACCTGATGTAGAACCTGAACCAGTAGTGGAACCAGAGCCAGAACCAGAAATTAAACCAGAAAGTCCAAAACTCGGAACAGAAGTTGAAGCTTTGTCACCAAAGGAAGAATCATACCATACTATAAGCGAGACTTCCGATATCACTACAGTCAAAATTGTTGAAGAATGCGTTCAAAGCAGTCCAGAGACGGCTGAGAGAGAAGTAGGAACGATCCTCAAGTTCCCTGTTCCAGTAGTAGAACAAATTGCAACCCAAGAATACTCTATTCAAACATCTCCTGAAGAAACTGAGCCTATAGAGGAAGTATCAAGACCTGAAACTTCTGACATTGAACTACAGACAACACCTACATCTATTAGCGAAGTTATAACACAAACAACGCCAGTGGAAGACAAAGAAGCTCACACACAAACGATTGAAGAAGTCACTACTGTAGTAGAAAAACTAATGTCAGATACTGAAATACAAACAAGCAGGTCAGCAACTCCAGAACAAATCGTACAACTTGAAGCAACAACTCAAGTAATTCCACATGACATCGTCACTCCTGAAGAAAAGTTTTCACAGACTTCACCAGTCGTTGAAGAGCCTGTTGTCATCGAGAAACCAAAAACACCTGAGATTATTCGAGAATCACGAGAAATTCAAACGTCTCCATTGCCTGTAGTACAGAAGGATGAAAAGAGTACTGAAGTGGTAGTAGAGACAACTGAAACTGATATCCAGACAGTTCAACTAGATATTACAGAACAGGGAACGTCTACTACTCCCATCAAAGAAAAAGCGTTAACAGAGATGGGTATGCAAACACCTGAGGTTCCACTTGTCAGTACTTTCACTCAGTCTGATACACCTGAACCAGAGCCTATCAAAGAAGTCGAACCTGTGCCAGTAGAAGTACCTTCACTACCTTCGCTTGAGATAAATAAAGAAATCATCACGGTTGACAGCACACAGCAAACGACACCAAGAAAAGAGTTGGAAGTTCCAAAACCCGAGGTTAAGGACGTGGAAACTGTTGAAACTTCTCAGCAGACCACTCCTAGAGAAGAACCAGTCGTAAATGTACCGGAAGTGGTGGCAGTACCTAAAGTGCTATCACCACCTGTAGAGCAAGAACCTATACCGGTCGTTGAACCCGTGATTGTACCTGTGGTTGCACCCGTGGTTGAACCACCAAAGAAGGAAGTCATAACAGTGGACAGCACACAACAGACGTCTCCAAGATCACCACCAGTGGAGTTAGCACCAGTGCCAATTCCAATACTAGACCTGGAAAGACGAGAAGTCTTCACAATTGATAGTACCCAGCAAACATCACCTAGGGTTTACTCTGAAGATTCTATCTCCACATCCACGGATGAACCTTATGAAGTTCACCTCAGAGCTCAGATCTCTATTCCTCAAGCTACTAGCGACTTCATTGAAAGTGAACGCTCGTTTGAAGAACCTCCTCAGTCTATTTTGGGTGATAAATACAAACAGAGGAAACGTAAATCAAAGAAGAAGACAGAATCACCTCTTTTGTCACCTGAGAGTCTATCAGACCCAATTAACACTGAACTATCAATGTCTGTAACACCGACAAGCGAAGATATGTCACTAAGAGACTCCTCTTCAATAGATGAGGGTATCTCTCAACTAGCCAGTCCTACGATGCCAAAGCAAACTCAACATAAATTGACCTACTCTGACATAGTACAAAGGTCAAAATCCAAATCACCATCCCCTAGCAAGACAATTATACCTCAAAAATCAGAAAAGGCAAGATTACTTGATGCTCTTGAAAAGCGAACACAGTCAGTAACTGAACAGAAGACCATCCCAGATGATTCCATGACTGTTGCGTTATTAGCCCCGTCGGTAGAACAATCTTACAACCTTGTTGTTAACAAAGAATTAGATGAATTGAAGAATTCAATCGAAAGCAATGATCCAACTAGAACAGAAAGAAGCGTTATCATAGTCATTGAAACCATTTCAATTTGGTTAGAAGAAATACAATACAAGATCCAGAGACAGACTGTGAGCGGCGTGAAGCCAACGGAAGAAACTGAACGCCTTAAAACACTTAAAAAACACGTTCAAAATCTAAAACACATCATTGAAGTAACGGAAGTGAACGAAGAAATCATTACTTTGATCGAAACATTAACGCGTCAAGTGGACGCGGTTAATACTTTGAACAGTCAAAGCTCGGTCAAAGTGAAAGAAGTTGAAAGTGAATGGATCAAATTCTTAGACGACACGGATAAACTCAGCGACGATGTCGAGGCAGTGAAAAACACACTAGATGATATCATACTATCGGATATACCAACGCAACAGAAATTGGAGAAGTTAGATGCAATCGAAACAAACAACTTGGATAATTTCGTGACCATCAGGAAAATGTTCAAGAGATGTCGCAGTCTTGTCGAAGCGAACCCCAAGAGGGAGTGTCCAACTAAATTGTACAACGCTGACGATGATACCAAACAAGTTGAGAACACCATCAACACTGAAAGAGACAGATTGTTACAACTTGCTTCTTTAGCAGAAGAATACGAACAGACTCTGCAGGACTTCGGACAGATTACTGATGTTGCTGAAGCCTTGCTAGACGGAAAGATCATTGTCTCAGATTTGGACCACCTGCATGAAGAAATACAAAAACACAGGAAGTTCTTCGTTAACCTGAGCCATTGTAGAGCTATCCTTGAGTCGTTGGAAGATAACCTAGACAGTGAAACAAGAAATAAATTTTCGTCATTACACAATTCTCTACACGATAGAGCGACAGTTATCATCGATAGGGCTGCGAGCAGAGCTCAACAAATGACATTAGCAGCATCAAGATGGTCGCTATTACAACACGGCATGAAGGAAGAACGTCAATGGCTGGTTGTAGCTCAACAAAGAGTTCCAGATTTAAGCAATGTCACTTCAAGAGATCACGAACAGTACATCAACCTGTACCAGTCTATAAGTCTGGACGTGTCTCATCATTACGCCAAGATGTTGCGTCTCCTATCCATCACCGAAAGCCTACAGAAGTTGATAGTGTGTACAGGTTTAGAGACGGAATGCTCTGTAGCACTAGACACATTGTTGAAGTTACAGGAAGATGTGGATTCCAGGTTAACAAGATTAAACGCTTTCAAAGAAAACTGGGTGACGTACGACCTTCTAATCGACAGGATTGAAGGATGGATGAAGATTGCTAACAGAGAACTAGAGTTCATTACACCAGAAAACATTACGACCACTGGTAACCTCAGAAGATTCTGGGAATTAAAGGCACAACATGAAGTTCACAACAACTTAAAGAACGAATCAGGAGTTCAATTCGAAAAGGCTCTCGAAATCTTACCAGTTTCTGACGAAATGGTACAGAGGCAATTCTTCTCTAAGATCGAAGACAAATGGGGCGACTTGGCATCCAAGATCGACAACATCCATTCAACAGCCATTCAAAACATCTCAGACCGCGATATATCCTCAGGAGAGAAGCTAAACATTCTCGAAGAAGAACTACGAGAACTCCGCGCATCATTAGACAGCCTCAAAGGCGTGATCAAGAGCGAAGACGAACTCAACCTTTATATAGAAAGACTTCAAGTCATGACTGGCCGTATAGACAGGATACAGAACGAACTAGGAAGGCTGGTCCTATTACCCACCGCAGAATCTGAACGCGTTGGTGCTTTACTGACCCAGTCTGGTATTGTCAATGACCAAATAGCTGAAGAGCTTGAACGCAGCATGTTGTTGAAGGAGAAGATCATGCAAGTTCAGGCTGGTATACTTAGATGCCAGAAGAGTCAGCGTAGAGCTAGATTAACGCTTGAGGAGTGTGAAACGGCAGAAAGGTTGGGCAGTGATGTGGTAGAACGAGCTTCGGAGAACTGTGATAAACTGATTGAGGAACTAGCGTCGCAATGGCGGGATATTCTGGCGTTGAGGCAGTCGCTACACACGCTGCCGACCAGTCTACGTGTCGTCGTGTCGCCTACGGGCGTCGAGAAAGACATCTCTGCTTTACAGGTATTTTTTACTATATTTGTATAATTTATTTTGAGTGGCTGAATACTCAAATGCAAATAAATAATAAGTAGTCTAATGGCAATATTGTCAATTCAGAGGTGTATTGTAGCGAAGCTAAGTGGCGTCCGATTATTCAGGATTCACAGTTCAGCTCTTTAGAATGGCTCACTTCATCAAAACGTTACTTTTAGCAAAGTGATGAATTTTATTTTGAAGGATATTTTTGGAATAATTCTATTTTGTTTATTTATTTTCAATTCATTTTCGATAAATATAAATACCACATGATCAAATTGACATTTTTCTATCTTCTAACCCATCTCTCATTCAACAGGAAACCCATGCTGAACTAGAAGCGGCTTGCAGCGACCTAAGCGCTCGCCTCCGCGCTAAACTACATCTGTGGCGTCGGTTCGAGCGTCAGCTGGAACTGGTGCAGGGCGCGGTCAGAGAGGCTGACTACATGGTGGAGCTGCTGACTGTACAGGGCCAAGTGGACTATGACAGACTGCTGAAGGCTACTGAGAAACTTGAGGTGAGTCATTACTGGTGGTCTACTGATAGGCAAAAGCATATTCTCTCTCTCTCTTTCTATTCTTTCTACTGGTTATATTATTTTTCACAGGAATCCCAATATAACCTCGGATAGAATAATTATAAAATACTTACTAAGGGCCCGTTTTACCAACCCCGGATATGTTCAGCAGGCGTTATTTGAAGTTATTTGCCAGATAAACAATGTCTGCTGACCTGGAATGGGATCCTGGAATGTTTCCTGAACTTATTTATTTAGAATGCTGCCACATCACATACATTTAACATATTCAAGTGTTGTTCCGTACGGTACAATATAAACTGTAAATAAATAAAACATTTTGTCTGATGGACACGACAATGACGACATCGAATTAATCACAAATTGTTCAGTTGCAGACGTCTGAATTCGAGCCAAGATGTTTTCAAATATTGGCAAAATGTTGGTTTATTATAATTATCTTCCCCATACAGCATATGAATGATATGGTTATGATATGCTTATTATCATTACTTTCCTAACTTCTTTCATTCTCCAACAGACCCTAAGCGAGTCGCTGTCCCGGCGCAGCGGCGAGCTGGTGGGCGAGCTGTCGGCAGCCGCGGCGCCGCTGCAGGCGTCCAGCGAGCCGGGCGTGGCCGCCAGCCTGCGCAGGGAGCTCGACGATGCCGCTGCGGCCTATGAGCACACGTGCACCAACCTGACACAACTGTGCGACAAGTACGTACCGAAGTGCCTGCTGGAATTATGTAACTAACTGTAGCGTTAGCGAAGATAACCACAATATCGTATTTAGGCGTTCGAATAACTGTATTTGATTCAAATCGTCTCGAGCCGATCCTCAAGAAATCTTCCATTTCAGTTTCCAAAGGACCCTTAGAAAAGTTTGAAAAATTATGGTTTTCTTTATTGATAATAATTTTTGGCATCCGAATTAACGTAGGCAAAAATAATAAGTACCTACTAATAAGTAGGTACCTACCTAAGTCTTTTTGTGGAAACGTAATTGAAATTATATTTTAACAGTACCTATGTTATTATTCTACACTTGCATAATGTTTGTGGTTTCGATTCGGGACTATTTCTACGCCACTTTTTAGTTGATACTGACCCACAAGTCCTTCCAGATATTAAACCTTTTTAGTTCAAAGTAAGTGCCAACAACCTCTTAGAACTTTCTATTAACTTCAGATGACGTACTGATTTCCTTTTAAAACTCACCATCTCTATCTAACCTACCTCGTTCTCCCAAGGTACCACAAGGCCGTGGAGCTATGGAAGCGTTACCGCGACGCCGCGGCCGCAGTGCGCGCCTTCGCCGACTTCCAGGAGGCGCGCATACACGCGCTGCGACCTGATGACGCGCCTAACACTGCACAAGTGAGTGCTAGCTTTTGTCTTACAAAGTTTTCTGCTTATGGAGTTGATATTGTTTCCTTTATGAATTTATTGGGTGGTGTTAACAAAGGATAGTTCCAGTTTATGAAATGTTAGATAGAATTCTAACAGTACCTATTTAATTAAAGACTAGATGGATTTGATCTCGGACCTCTGCGTGCTATTTAAAAATTATGGCATTTCTCCATGTTATCGCAGTATTTTTAAGAATTTATATGATTACTGCTTTCATGAAAAAAAATATCGAAATTCGTATACATTCCATTTTAGAACGAAAAATTACCTACTTTTATTTTATTGATTCGATGAGACTAGGAACCAAAAAAAACCGTTTAATTTTTGGCCTAAGTAGCTACAACTACAAAAAAATTACCAAAGGCTCTTTGCCTATTTAGCGTTAAGCCATTATGTGATAAAAGCCCGAACTCGACCTCTCAGTTCCGTTAGCGGTGTCTAGTAATTATTACTCTAAAGCTTAGGTAGCTGTAGCTATTGTTTGTAGCCTGACATTTACAACCGGACTTGTACCTACTATGATTTCAGTAGGAAGGTAAGGTTGTTTAATAGCATCTAAGTATTGATTGTTATGGTCCAAGGTATCATTATAGGCTATAGATTTATGTTTTGTCGGGTTACACTCTTCCATTCAAACACAACTGTCTAATTAAGGTTCAAGGTTACCAAATGGGTAGTTACATTACATTAGAGCAGTGTCTGAAACAATGTCTTTCAAGTTGAAAGTTCGATTCCGGCACCAAATACTTAAATAAAGCAAGTAATCTGGAATCTGTGATCGCTCGTGGCTGGATCTATCCAAATTCAGGATATTTAAGGAGTGAAAAAAAGCACATTATTGTTTCACTACTGATCAATTCTGCAAATCCTAAAAAATGTTTAGCTGATTTTCGACTAGTTTCCAAAACCATTAATATTTTTTATAATTTTCTGAATATTTACTCTAAGCACATACACTAATCGTAACTCCTTTTTCACTACCGTTAGCTTCCCGTTAAGCACTCAACTTAGGATACACCCAAAGATCAATAAGTAATGCGCAAACAAAGCTTCGAACCCACGACCATGACGCACGCTGCTGACCGCACCTAACTTAATGAATTAAGGTCGATGCTCTCAATGTTTCAGTTGTAAAATACTATCACGCTATGTCTCATGGGGTTGGGCATATAAACATGTTGTGTAGAGCTGTTGCACTATAGTGTGTATTATGATACCTACATGAGTGCTGCTTTTTGCGGAGAACAGTCGTTTTTTTTTACTGAATTTAGATGTAGTGTGCGCCATAGGCACGTACTTATTTGTATTTGCAATTTTTGGGAATCTTATACATATATTGCATAAGTACTTATATTATTATGAAAAATCTCCTATAGGTACGCACGACGACATAATCAAGATAATATACATTTCCAGTATAAGCTGAGTTTTCGTTGTACAAAAACCCTATACAATGCAAGATCAGCTAAAACTGGAAATGTTTATCTTGACGTGTCGTCATACGTGTACAAGTCTTGACGTGTTCAATTGAGGACAATCTAACATTTATTTTCTTAATCCTGTCCAAAACTGTTTTTAACTTCCGCCAGCATTTAAAAAACTCAAGATGGATATGACCATAAAATGCGTTTAAATTATTTCCCATAAAATCGCACACGATGAACATAATTAAGCCTTATTTGTGTAACAGACGCCATCAGCAGTTTTTTGTGCACTTTATTATATACAATTAGTGAGTGGGCGGGGGCGTCACACTGCCACTTTATGTTATAATTTAGAGGTAGGCACTTAGCGCTAAACGTTTTTTTACATGTCCTTACTTTTGTCCCAAATAATTTTCTTTTTTAAAGTTGAATCTGTAACTTAATTATTACAAGCATGTTTTACATAATTATTGTTGTTACATAATTTTGTTATTGCGGAATAATTTTGGATTTTGGTGAGGCCTTTACCCAACAGTGGGACAAAATAGGCAAAGCAAAAAAGAATACTACATAATAACTCTTTCTAATAACGGTGCAAAAAAATATTGTTTACTTATAGCGATGATAAAAGCAGATTAATTATCTCAAGGGTATCTTGCAGACTTTTACGCTTGAAGTAGGTAAACATGGATCGGATTTCATATATTTCATTCATAACTTCAGTTGCTCTATTATTCAAAATATAAAAAAGTTAACTGAGGAATGTGAAGTATGACTATAATCAAAACAAATAATTTATTTTCCATTTTCCACACAACTTAAATTATACAGGGTGAACTTTAAAATCTTCCAACTTTTGAGAATTTTGCCCTGTATTTCCTGTAGGTGTTCTGTAATGTAAAAAAACTACTTAATTTTGATATTCCTAGTAACATTATTCATAGTACAGTGCGTATTTAGTAGATTATGTTTATCTTGATACAAATGATAGATAGCAAATAAAAAAAATGCCTGATCACTGATAAGTACACACATCAAAAGTGTCTAGGGATCAACATATATTTTTGCAATAACTTTTCTCCTGATTGATATTAATTAAAATTTTCTTTAAAGATTCATCAAATAAAGTGTTTTCGTTTGTCACAGTAACGATAAACCAAGTCACCTTTGCATTAATAAAGAAATTTGCCATTTTCCTAATAAAGGGATTTTTGACATTTGAACCACTAACACAAAAGTTCGAAAAAAAGACTGAAATAACAGTTTTCTTTAAAATTTTATTGGGTAACTTAAACAATTAATAATCCGTGTTTCTACCGCGAACACTAACAACACAAGAACATCGGTTTGGCATACTCAAAATGAGTTCATCCAAATCACGCTGTGGAATGGCCGCCCATGTTCGTTGCAACAACAAAAAAAGGTCTTCTTGCGACTGGATACCCTCCATATTCGGCAGAGCTCTTCTCTGTAGCATATCCCATGCATGCTCAATCGGGTTCAAGTCTGGCGACTGAGCAGGCCAGGGCAGGACATTGATGTTAGCTGCGGTGAGAGTCTGTCTTACAACTCTTGCGGTGTGCGGTCGTGCATTATCATGCATTAACTGAAATAAGGGACCGATTTGCACTTGTAGAGGAACGATGACGTCTGATACAATCGTCTCAGCATAAATTTGAGCGTTGAGGTTGCCTCTGATCCAAATCAACTCAGTTCTTCCGCCGATCCAAATACCCGCCCATACCATGATGGTTCCACCACTATAAGGATGGACTTCCTGGCAGGATTTTAATCGCTGTTGGCGTCCAGGGGTTCTCCAGTGTCGTATACGTCTTGTATCCGGTCTCATACCAAAACGAGACTCATCAGAAAAGCACACGAAACGCCATTGTTCTTCTGCCCAATTTCTGTGTTCAAGAGTCCATTGATATCGAATCCTACGATTGTGCATTGCTATAGGTGGTACCCGTAGCGGTCTTCGGGAATGAAGGTTCACTTCATGCAAGCGGTTTCTGACTGTTTGGTCGCTAATTAAGTTCCCTGAAGAGTGATGAAGCCTCACGGCTAACATCATGGCGGTTATTGTTGGAGCTCTTCGAGTTAAGATTTGAATGTATCGGTCTTGTCTCCGTGTGGTGCAGCGATACCGTCCTCCATGGCGCTCAGCCACGGTACCAGTGCTTCGGTAACGTGTCCAAAGTCGACTGATAACACTCTGACTTGTATTCAGAGCTAAAGCCACAGTACGTTGCCGGGAACCAGCTTCTATCATTCCCACGGCTCTGAGCATTTCTTCCCTGCTTAAATGACGTCGCCGCTCCATAATAACGTTGGTTTTAATCAGTAGTAGGGAAACAGTAGCACTAATATGTCTTCAATGCGTTGTATGTTTTTATAGGGAAAATATTGACAGCTGATTTTCATCTTTTACTCGAATTTGATTCACAGTTCCTGATTCAAATTATGAAATGCACCAAAAAGGATCCATATAAATTTATAAAATCATAAATTTATTACAAAGCCACATCTCAATCTCAAGAAATCCGCATAAAAATGCTTGATCCCTAGACACTTTTGATGTGTGTACAATACCCATTGAGATTACAAATTATTACTTATCGATATTCGCAATCCACATCACTATTGATAGTGTTGGGGTGCACGACCCTTCCACCTTGATGCGCATATCGACAGTTGTCATTGTCACTGTTGTTAGCAGCTGCCAAATATGACAGCGATTTATTACGCCTGCGCGCGCGCATGATGTCATCAGTCACGCCAATGACATTGAGCGTGCAAGTGCGATAGTGCATCAATGTTTAATGTTTTGTAAGTGCTGTGATGTAAGTGCGATTGTTTATTTTTAATCTAGATTTTTAGGATCCGTGAGAAATGAAACGACCCATGGTTTAAAAAAAAATTAAAATAGCTTTCCGACTTATAAAACTTCTTGTTTTTATTTTGTTGTTGGGACCTTATTCTTTGTCTCAAAAACACGGAATTTCATAAAGTTTAATAATTGATAATTTGTTGTCTAATAACCGTGCGAACACTGGTCATTATAACTAGTCAATATGTTGTTGTTGCCACAATCTACTTATACTCCGACTTTTAATTAGCTGCAGTAAAATGACACTTCTTAGTAACTCATTTCGGACTGCGTTTAGAGATATGCATGTCAAATAAGTTTCATTTGTAACACTATTCTGTACTAGAAAAACAAGATTTGGTTGGTAAATGGTTTAATTGAAATAAATGCTTTGAGTTTTGAAAAACAAGATTGGGTTGATGGCCGCGAAGAAACAAAAAGACGTCAATTTCAGTCATTTAGGTAACACAGAAGCTGTCATTTTACTGCAGCTAATTAAAAGTCCGACTAGTTGTGATAGACCGAAGCGATGCTTTCCCAGAATTATTTATTTAGATGATAATACAAAACAATGAGCTGAGAAAAAGTACAGACGCCCATCAAGCTACCCGAAACTGTCAAATTTTCCCAATCAACGTTGAACCTAATGCTTTAACTATAAAGTTGAAAATCTATTAAAGAAATTTGACAGATTGTAGTAGCTTGGTGTACCTCAGATAGGTACCTACTTTTTTCTCAGCTCATGGTTCGGAGTAATTAGGTATTTAATGACGGGTAAATATTATATTTTTAATTTGATCCTGCGTTACTATATTAATTACCTACGTAGGTACAGACGCCAGCACATCAACCTACCCGAAACTGTCAAAATTTCCCAATCAACTTTGAACCTTATACTTTAGCGATAAAGTTGAAAATCTATCAAAGAAATTTGACAGATTGTAGTAGGTTGATGTGCTGGCGTCTGTAGGTACTTATTATTTATTATTCTAACGTGGGGATCAGTAAAGTAAGTATAACCAAAAATTCCAAAAATATTCAAGCTTAGGAACACCTACCTCAAAGAGGAGATTTAAGATAGGTAGGTACTCAGTTGTAAATAATGTAATGTCTCTGAACTACCTACCTAAAACTTATTTATATCTTTATTAAAATACTTCATGTAGGTTCGTAGAGGTACATTGCGTGAAACAACGGTGTTTGACTTCGAACCGCAAAAATTGCGTGAAACAGTTATCTAAACCGTACCAAGCGTTTTTTGGCAAAAAATTATGAGAATTTAAGAACTAAAGAATTCAGCAAAGTTTCTCTCAAAGGAGCATTAAATCATTCATTAGGTACCTACCTACTTACTATTATTTCCATAGTAGGAACCTAAGTACACATACATAGTGTTATTGTCTACTAAAAGATTTGTCAGATTGTTTGCTAAATAACAGAACAAAAATAGTCAACACTTTTACATTTTTTCTACAACAATCGCGTGTTAAAAACAAATCCAATAAAACTAAGTTATTAAAAGCACTCTAAAGTTAAAACTTCAAACAACTTCGTAACAAGTTGATTCTAATAAAATTGAAATTCGCTGACAACGGCTATTTACCTACCTAACTTTACTCCAAAGTTTTTATTCAGCAAAAACACCAAACGCGCCGAAAATTCAGTTTTATCGAATGAAAAATTCGGCGGAATCCAGTTATTATAATGAGTTTCCTTCGTAGCATTTCGTAGTGCAAAAACATAATATGATGAAACTTTGTGAACAGTCACAATAAAATCGCGCTGATAACGTGTGTGATAATGCGTTCAGCCAACCACGGACCAGTCGCTAAGCTGGCGTCCACCACGAAGGACGTCTGCACAAACACGCGCGAAAACAAACGAACAAACTCGAAAACATAACTCGAATAATCGAAATACCAAATCCGAAGTTTCAAAATCGATAACAGCCAAGGTCACACACTCGCCGAGTGAAACAATGCTAAAGTTGTTGACTATGCATAATTTCATTTGATCATTAGGCGATAAAAGCAGCAACTGCATACAATGTCGACCTTGGAACGCGGCCGTGACTCCATTGTAAGCGATGTTCCAAATTTCAAAATTTGAATTCCGCATTCAAATTGAATTTAACAGTGGTGCCAGTGACGGCGCAGTGTGCCAGGCATAGAGGAAAAGGTGCCAGGGAAATGGCGGGAGTCGTATGTTTATTTAGAAAAATAAATATCATTGAACAAAACTAATATTTAGATAATTAATTTAAAAACACTACCCTCAAATGTAAATAAAGTAATTAACATAACATTTATTTTAATTACGGGCTTATCGTATCGTTAAACATTCGATTTATAATTTGATATTATTTTTAACCATCGTTAGTGGGTAGGTACTTAAACAAAATAATGAGTACACTAACGATATAAATAGTGTATTTAATTAAGTAGTGCAGTGATTATACATTCATTGGTGCCATGATATTGTCAAATGTGAGATATTATGATCGTGTTTTTTATTGTGATGTGATAAGGAATATGTGTCACGGGATCACAGTGTGATAAATCTGCTAATATGTCACTTCAGGAGGTAAGATTATAATAATCAATCTGTGTTAAGTAAATAGGTACCCTCTCTTCAAGATTAATTCATAACATAACTTAGGTAAAATATTGTCGTTTTATTCAACAGTTTATATTTTTTGTAACATTGTGAATTTGCTTTAAACGTAGATACGTACCTACATATTATGCACTAATGTGCAAGTAATAATTAATAATTACAAAAGAACTCTAATTTTTTATTTGCTGGACCAAAATGACAGAAAATTATGACTATTTGCTTACCATCCAAAAACATATTACCAAACAACAAAAAAAATCTTTGTTCATCTAGATTAGAACCAAATACTAATTGACCCTTCGCTAGAGCACACGACACAACCATCCAAATTGGATAGCCCCAACTCTGTTATACAGCGGAAATACTGTCCCCCTTTAGGCACAACATCCTCTCTAGTCCTATAGGTAGTCCTAGCTAGCCATATTTCTATTAATAAAGTTATACGGAAAAATAGTTTAAATATAAGCAACATGTATTTTTGTCGTGTGTTTCCTCTGGCTTCATCGCGCGATGATCTCACCGCCCGCTATTTGCACAGATTACAATGAACTTTGCATTTAAACGTGTGCATAAACTTGGGTGTGCAGATAAATGTTTTATTTAGAGATAGGCCAGACTGTATGACGCTAGAACCCTACCTACTATTAGCAAAAGTACATTTTTGGTAACTTAATTCATCACTAAAGTAGTTTTGAAAAGACCAATGGTAATGGTACACCTTTTACCTCTGATTTATACCCAAAAACAAAAAAAAAATCGTTTTCGGTCGGCCTCCATTACTTAATAGATCTAATTTGTTGGTAGCTAGCTTAGAAAAACTACCTAGTTACTTACGATTGGGAGCACAAAGAGGTTCTTCCATATTGTTGCTTATTTTTTTACCATCGGCATCGATGAAAACAGTGTTCAGACATAAACTCGCAAAGCTGTCATGAAATCTATTGACTAATTCCTCTGTCATGTAAGATTCGCCCGGATAGATAATAGAATCAATTGAAAACTCGAATTATTATTAATAGGTAGTTAGTACCTATCTACTGTTCATAAATAAGTAGGTATGACTTTGTCATCTCTAGTCACGAGCTTAACTAAAAGGACACAAAGTTACGTCATATCAAACTGGGTTAAGGATCTCAATAGCGTGTGAAAAGTGACAGGTGTATAACCCCAAACATTAGGTACTAATAGTAGATATAGGTACTAGGTACAGATGCCAGCACATCAAGCTACCCCAATCTGTCAAACATTCCCAATTGAATATGAACCTTATTCCTTTGTAGTAAAGTTGAAAATCTATCAAAGAAACTTGACAGATTGGGGTAGCTTGATGTGCTGGCCTCTGTACATTTTCATACTAAGTAATACTTAAAATATTACGGATAATGCTTAGTGTTGGTGAGGATACCGCGCCTGCGTAGTAATTGCATAACACACTATCAGTAGCAATGGCTTTGAATTTGACAGTTCAACAACATTCATTACGCTATTTACGTTGTTTAGCAGACAAACTTTTCGAACGTATGAAGCAATGGATGAGCAATATCCTTCAAAATGGTTCAGATTGTGATTGATAGTGTGTAAGCAATTAGGGTGCTGCACTGTAAGAAAATGGGTGGATAAGGAAAGGGTGATATGACACTTTTCCATATTATTATCTAGAACTTTACACAAAATATAATTTTGAGTGCGTTTCACCGAATAGTACCTATGGCGTTATGTTGGCAGCAATGTATACCACTTTTTTCTTCACTCTATTCTTCACCACTCCCTAATGTTTTGGGCATGATTCCTAATACGGAAACCTTATGAATCTTAAAAAAATCGTCTTCCTGTATCTCTATCTTGACAGACATGGGCACAAAACACTTATACCATACTCCTAGCGGAGGACAGGGGAGCCAACATTATAACAAAGGAAGTATTTGTTGAAGCGCACTCTAGAAGCTTCACAACCCTCCTTAGTTTTATGGTATAAGTACCTACTTAATGAGGACAATTTTTATTCATGTTATGATGATGCTAGCTTCCTATAACTTAGTAATTAAATGCCTCATTAACCTAACTCATTTTATAAAAACAATAAATTTATTAATCCATGACTGAAATGCCATATTAAGAAAAACAATGTAGATACCTACACTAAATACTACCCACTGAAAAACTAAGCAAAACCAACTCATTGGAAATTAAATCAATTGTCTCGACTTTAGTTTAGCTTTTGCAAATTCGAATAGAAAACAGCCTTAGAAATAATGTACCCATCATTTGTAGCAATTAGGTACAGTAAGTTTGGCTAATTTGTCAGCACTGGCATACAAGACCGTGGTTTGTGGTTCTATATTATATCTGCAGTCGTAATTAGCATGTTTTCGTGGTCGCAAACTGTGTTAGAACTTTTTCCAACAAACTAATA
The DNA here is from genome assembly GCA_963669345.1 of Gortyna flavago. Lineage (NCBI taxonomy): Eukaryota > Metazoa > Arthropoda > Insecta > Lepidoptera > Noctuidae > Gortyna > Gortyna flavago. Next base: position 19,120,787 of record OY770129.1, read on the forward strand.
GAACTTTAAGGTACTTTTTTAATTAGTGTGAATGGGCTTCAGTTTGGTAATTAGGTTAATTTTGGGTATTATCAAGATAGTTTAGTAGTGATCTCAGATGAACAAGTGATCAACAATGCGAAAATGAATTTTTGTTATGCTTTCACGCTAAAACGGCTGAATGGATTTGGATAAAATTTGGCACACAGAAAGACCATGACATGGCTACATAAATAGGCTACTTTTCATCCTGGAGCGCAGACGAACTCACGGGCAATAGCTAGTATTTTATATAATACCGAAAAATGTGCATAGAATTTTATTTCTCGTCATCGCCTCTTAAATCCATACGGAAATGATTCATTGATATCTAATTGCGAATTTGCAATCCATTATAAAGTATGTTGATGTATTTTCCACGAAAGACTTGATAGGAATATTGTTTGCTATTTAATTTTAAAATACGTAGGTAGCAACAATAATTATCTAGTTTCACATAACTGACTACGACTCCACCAAAGTAGAACGATAGTTAGTTTAGTTTCTAGTAATCGAATAATAAATACACGCGTGCCAACACACTAGCAAGCTAAACTATTCAAAATGAAGTTTTCAAAGTCAAACAAATAAAACATAATTAAAAACAAACATTTGTAGCGATGCCATTGTGATTATCGCGCTGTTAACTTGTCAAGGGCGAACTCTCCTAGCCTAGGATAGAACTAGCAACGCCTAGACGCGGCAGAAGAAATTACAGCGGTACAAGGATCTTTAGGCAGGTGGCCAAAATTGGAGCTAACGCCTCCATTTTATTTTTTCAATACACAGATATGATAATAAACAACTGTCAATGTAATTCAGGCGCCAAAAGATTCTCTTTGCACTATAGGTATACACGGCTACACATCAAGCTATACATTTCCAGTTTTTGCTGACCTCGCATTGTATAGGTTTTTCGTATAATCAGAAGTCAGCTTATACTGGTTATATATAGCTTGATGTGTAGCCGTGTGTACGTTTGGCACAATAATCGACATCGGCTTTGCTTGCCATTTATTAAAAATAGAATAGAATAGGTACGTTAATTTTACGCATCGAGTTTTTAGAGAATGCCACACAGGTATGACACAAAGTCGAAATTTTATTAAAACTTGATGTGCCATAACTATTTGCAGATGGGTATCATAGATAGGGCTACCATGTCGAAACTTGAAAAGTCTTGACAAAAGCCGGACATTCTCTCTTTTTAAAATATTTGTTTAAGTTTTTTTATTTTCTAAAATAATCTCTCAAGATGAATAATCCGAACAAATGACAAAGCCGGACGGGGGCCAAAACGCCGGACAAACCCTCGCTGTAGGAGAGATTGCACGGTAACGTAACATCTAAATTGCACAACCGTTGCACTAAAGTTGTTGACTGTTGCAATTGTAGAACGGTTGATTGTTTTGTATTGACAGCAAAGAGTTAATCTATTAGGTAAGGTTAGTTTTTTGCAAAACGAACAGCTGCAATATTATGTCATAGAATTAATTGATTGTAGATATTTTTTTGTTGTTTTATAAGATTATGTTTATTCGATAGATTGAATCTTTTAGATACATTGGCGTGTTCTAATAGTTGTAGAATTGTTTTACTTACATCGATCATAAACCGTGAGGAAACCGGCATGTCCTAGAACCGAAAAATTCGAAGACATGTAACATCTAACAACCCGCACTGGGCCCGCGTGGTGGATTACGGCCCACTACCTTTCACAGAGAGGAGGCCTGTGTCCCAGCAGTTGAACATTTTAGGCTGATTATGTAATCATAAACCCAAGGTTAGGAATTAAATTTTGGCCTAGTCTAGCTAGTATATTTTCAACAAATTATCTGACGTATTTGCGTATTGATAACTCACGCATATGACATTTAAATTACTCATTTTGTTAGTAGGTATGTACTTAGTTATTTATACTATAGCCAAAGTGCTAACTAAAACAAAATTATGTTAAAAGGTAGGTACGTTAAAATCGATAAAGTTAGGAACAAAAACAGATTAACCAGTTCCGGTTGTGATAAGGTTTCAGTTAATATATCCTTAATTAAATATTTTTATCAGTTCGTATTTTTAAAGTACTTACCTACAATATTTCAACAACCGATTGTTAGTTGCTAAGTTTGCGTTAGAGGTTCATTTGTTTGTGCTCAATGTAGGTCGATTTTACCAATTTGAATAGTTAGCAAATAATTAGACATGTGTAAGAATGTAGGGTGTTCTATTCAGCGGTCGAACGTCCCACAAATACGCTGATTTGTGTTTTCAAGCACAAATTGTGTTACGAAATGGCATTGTCTTGCAAATTAGACATTGTTTAAGAAAAATAGAAGTATTTATTACATTCTGTTAAGTCATGGACTATTCGAAGTCCAACCTTGTCATATTGACTCTGATTTTTGGAATTACCTAGTGGCAAAACATGTCTACCTACTAACGATTTTTTTTTTAAATCTTACCACTAATTTGACATTGAAACATATCCAATATTAATTATCAAATCAAAAAGTTGATGCATAACCACTGCCCATATAAAGCTGTACATTTGTCTGCCTACGCGCAATGCAATCCAATCGTCAAAATTCGTGGACCCGAACATTGCCGAATCATATTTTGACAGCAAACCGTCTGCAAGATGACGCAAGAGGCGCTAAAAGTAACGCTTCGCCATTGGTTAGCGATGCCCGGCGATACGTTCTAATTTTGAAACTTTATTATTAAACATCGAAATCCTCCGAAGGTTATTTCTAAAACTCTGAGCCTGAGCATAGAGTTGATGTAAATGCGCAATGTAAGATTTAAAAAGAAAGATGGAAGGAATGGAGAGAGTTCTTTGCCCAGGAATGGGACAGCGTAGACTAGTAATAAAATAAAAAAAACCGGTAAAGTCAGAGTCGGACTCGCGCACCGCGGTATAAATTTGGATTTATTTTCGTTGGATCCCGCTTTTGAATCCCATTTTTAGGTATAAACGATGGGTCCCATTTGCTATTTCCATTTCGGTTTCGCACTACATCCGATTCGAATTAAAGAACCGACTTCAATCCGAATTAGGAATGTTCTAAATTCGGACGGATAGAGTTCGGATCTATCTAGTGTCGTACAAATAGAACTATGGTCTCTTCGGACCGGCATTCTCGAATTCGCATCGGATGTAGTGCGAAACCACTCTTACACTTTGCCCAACCTTGGCATCGAACCCAGTACTTCATGCTCAACAGTAGCCCTTACAACCCCTAGATCAACGAGGAACACGAAAAATATTCCTACCTACCTATTTCACAATATTTTCTGCGGGCATTTTGAAACCATACATGATTGCACCTACCAATGTTTGTCTCTGCATCACCCAAAGGTTGACTGGTAGAAAATGCCTATGGCATTAAGTCCGCCTCTGTACATTTTTGTGCTTGAAGTATTAAATAAATAAATAAATAATGTACAATCAACAGTAGGTACCTCGCATCAGTTTGTGACAACCACGTCCTAAATTAATTACATGGGCTATTACATCTATAACTCTTAGACAAAGAGCCAGGACTAACCACCTGTGCACTCTTTTCATACTATTGTAATTAATTATATAGGCATTCCTGATTAGAAACCGTGCCAACATGATCTGTCACTACTAGGAACAGCTAAGATTTCTCAACACCATATGAGGAAGATGCGTATGCAACGATCAATAAGTATTGCCTTAGCTTACGTGCGCACGCGCGACGTTTCTTGTTTTCTACGCTCTGCTTAGCGGCGTAAGTTGAAAATCCAACTGTGCACTATTTAATGTGCTAGAGATGCACTCTGTTTGATTATCAATGCTCGGTTCGACGCCGAGAGTTGAAAATCCAGAGCACGGTCAAAAAAATCGCGTCTTAGTGTTAATATGAGCAAAACATTCAAGTTGTAATGCTTGCCACGGTTTATTTATTAGTTTATGGCAAAAAGTTGTCGTCCGCCTTTGTTCATGTTTGGATTATTGTAGAAAATTGCTTTCTCATAAAACTAATATTGTTTGTATAAACTGTCTTGTAAGTCTCGTAGTCGCAAGCATTATATAATAATAATAATAATAAAATAGCAAATGTGCTCGGAGGAAGGAAGTATTCCAGTAAGATGCTGGTAGGGATCTTGACCGTACTTCCGGGATTGTCCTGATAGCCGTGGAATACCTCTCCACTCCTCATAAGCACCTCAGGAGATGTTGCCCCCTTGGCACTACGTCACTATGTGCTAGCGACCGTTTCCGGGGGCCCACTATTGAGTGTGCAAGTCACCCCCTGCCATTTTATTCGTGTATATATAAAACATTGATCAGGCAGGGGTCATAGTTCTTCCATAGTTCTTGGTAACCAGTCCACTTTAGCCACCCAAACCCATAGTCCAACGTTATATTTTCCATATCCTGCAATAGTCCTACACCAACCGGGGGTTGTCCTTGGGTGCACTTGCATAGTGCCAACAGGGATAATCGTCGGTTGGTGCCTCATTTCATTAAAAACGTTCAACGGGCCTCTGCGAGTTGGCTTCGGCCCCTCGTACGCCTTTCAAAGGACCGGGACCCCATGGTCCCGAGATATGTTAAAGCATAAAAATAAAATAATAATAATATATCATTTATTCTCTCTTCACAATAAGTGGTCTTAAAAATAGTGCAAACTTAAAACTGCATACCTTTCTCCACCTCGGTAAGATTTTTGTAGAGATGACCAGGAGATAACAATAACAGGTAAATCGAAAAAGTTCAAATAACAAAAACATCGACTAAATTAAAAATAGTACCTTTGTACTATTTTTATCTGCTCTTTAGCAGAGATAAGCAGAAATATCCAAGTGTATTGATTAAAATTATATGTGTGTATGCATGACTGTGCGAATTGTGAATGATTGTGAGTGAGGGTGTAGATGTGATTGGCGAGTGTTCAGTTTTGTGTGACTGTGTTGCGAGATATAGGTGGTTAACAGCTATGAAGGGCAGTTAGGGCTTTGACCCTATTTGGGTACTATCAATAAGTCCTCGGTTATATGGTAATCAAGCGATTTAAGATATTTTTTTAAAGCTTTATTGCAACGAGATTTTGTTTCAGGATAGATATTTAGTGATTTATTTAATTTGTTGTATAGGTGTTGTCCGAGAAAGCAGAAGAATTTGTGGGAAAGGGATGAATGGAATCGATAGGTAGGACATATTCTATCTCTGCGGCGACTACCAACGGGTAGGTTTGGGTCATACGGTAGCTGGGAGTGTTTTTTAAGAGCTGTGCGTAATATGAAAGTTTGTCTGACCGTCAGGACATCCCACTTTTTATAAAGCTCTACTGTTGGGAAATCGTAGGGTAGGCCAGCACTAACCTTACGAATAGCACGCTGTGCTCGTTCTAGTACCAATAGGTGGGTTTTTGCTGCACCACCCCAAGATGTGATGCAGTATTCAATTTGCGAGTGGCATAAAGCATAGTAAACCATATTGATAGTCCTACGGTCAGCCGCATGCTTGAGATTTTTAAATATGTATATTAATTTTCTAAGTCTAGTCACTAGGAGATCTATATGTATTTTGAATGTCAAATGTTGATCAATGTTTATACCAAGATATTTGATACTGTCAGCTCTTTCGAGGGAAGGGCATTGACAATCTGTGGCTGGATTGGCAGAACCACATGTGTGAGCTGTAATGGTGAAAGAGGGCGGTGGCAAGTGATTGCTTCTGTGTGCGAATGTTATATATTTAGTTTTAGAAACATTTAGCGTCAAAGCGTTACTCTGGAGCCAATTACAAACAATGTTTAAGCCCGATTGTGCAGCGTTAAAGGCCTCATCCCAACTATCACCAGCGAAAAATAAGGCGGTGTCATCAGCAAAAGAAATAATTTTACCATTATGGAGAGAGAGTTGGCAGAGGTCATTGATGTACACAAGAAAGATAGTGGGGCCTATTATGCTTCCCTGGGGAACACCATAATCAATAGGTAGCGTGTCACTCAAACTATCATTTACTTTAACCCGTTGCACTCGGCCAGTAAGGTAGTCCCCCAACAATTTAAACGGAATTCCTCTTATGCCGAGATGATTTAGTTTGTTCAAAAGGTGCGGAACAGACACTGTATCAAATGCCTTCGCAAGGTCAAGGAACACTGTAATGCACTTTCTACCTTCATCAAGATTGGTAACAGTAGAGTGTAGCAGTTCGTGGACTGCATCATCAGTACTTCTACCGGCACGAAAGCCAAATTGTGCGGGAGATAGCAGTTGGTTAGTCTCGAGAAAATTTGTGAGACGCCGAGTTAACAAGCGTTCCAAGACCTTGGAAAGCGCTGGCAGAATGGAAATGGGGCGGTAATTATTTACACAGTCTTTTTTCCCGGCTTTATGAATCGGTTTGACGAGTGCTGTTTTAAATGACTTAGGAAAAATCCCCGATGAGATAGCTAGGTTACATATATGTGTAACAGGAGGCGTGAGGAGATTTGCGTATCTCTTAATCATTTTACTGCTTATCAGATCAACTCCTACTGCACAATTTTCTTTTAAATTATTAATTAGAAGGTGAATCTCGTCCTCGTCGGTTGGTAGAAATACGAGCGAACTTGAGGGGTTGGATGCGGTACAATCGTGATCTCGAACAGAAACAATTGTATTTCGAGAAAATTTTTCAGCAAGATTAGCACCAATATTCACAAAGAAGCTATTAATGCGATCAATGTCCCCCTTAGGATCGACAGAAGACAGAAGAGATGATGAGTAGTCTGGTCTCCTGTTCGAGCCACTAATACTCTTAATAACATTCCATAGCTGTTTTTTATTGCCCTTGGCATTTTCGATCTCCTGTTTTTCGTACGTTCGTTTTGCTTTTTTTAATATACTGTTGCAGAAGTTTCTGTAGCGTCTGTAAATAGTTTTAATATTATCATTCTCAGGGTTACGCTTAGACTTTTTATAAAGATTATCCCGATTTCTAATACAACGAATTAAACCTTTAGTAATCCATGGTTTAGAGATCAACTGCCTTTTGGTTGTTTTAATTGTAGAAGTGTTGTGTTTAATGGCTGTTGATAATTGCGATACTAATAGATCGGTAGCTACATTTACATCCTGACATTCTATAACTGGTTGGAAGTTAGTGTTTTGCATCATGGTATCAAGTTGAACAAAGTCTACGGAACCCGAAGTTTTATTCAAATAGTTTAAGCGCGATTTTGGTTTACAGCTAACAGCAACACTCTCGTGGTCAGTGATAGACGTTTCAAAGACGAAACATGTTACGTCCATTTTATTAGATTTTAGCATCATATGGTCAAGGGATGTGCGTCCATGAGTAGGCAACGTGTGACCCGGTAGCATACCATGGCTGGCTAATATGTTAAGATAGTCAAAAGCCCGTTTATCAGGACTGTTCGGAACAATATTAATATTGATATCATCACAGAGGATAATGTTTTTAAACGATTGGAGTTTAGTAAGAAGTGCATCGATTGATTCAATAAATGCCGCAGTATTCGTTTGACTGGGTGGGCGATATATTCCTATAATGCAGGTTTCTAGACCTAGTTTTAGTAAAAGACAATTGGCGTCAACAATATTAGGTTCTTCACAGGTTACATGTAGGCTTTTATTGTGATATATTACAACTCCTTCATTTTGAGTGTTGTGCGTAGAGGTCGAAGAATAGTTATAGTTGTCGAGAGCGGGAATAAATTTTGCAGAAGAAAGCCAGCATTCAGATAACACCAGAATGTCCCAGGGTATCTTAGAACGGTGAAGAAGGGTGACGAAGTTTGACATGTTACAGGTTATGCTACGAATGTTCTGAGACAGGATATTAATAGTACGATTGGTGATACGAATATGATTTATTGCGTTGTCTATGTCACATGCGATAGTTTTAGCTACTTTTATGGAATCCAGATCCAGGCTTATGGTTTCAAAATCTTGCATTAGGCGTCAATAGCTGTTTGTTTAATGCTAACGCAGCCACGTTTAGAACGTGACCTATAGAACTGGATTTTAGTTGAGACAAAACCTAAATCTGGAGGGACTGTAGCCAACATTTCTGATGTTTGACATACCGCTAGGAACAGACAACATTACTGCTGACCATGAGGTCGTGGGTTTCATTCCCAGATAGGGGAAGGTATTATTGGGTTTTTCTATCTGGAAATTCTCCATAGCTGCCCGGGGTCTGGATTTGTGTCCGGTTGATGGCAATAGGCTTGCCCCCTCATGGGACTTAAAAATAACTGGCGAAATGTGGGTGCGCTATAGGTAGGTACATTTCTGCCCAACCCTTAGAGGAAACAAAGTGTGATGTTATGTGTTATGTTAATATTATTTGGTTCAGCCAATATTGATTTATTTCAATTGAAATACGTTAGAAATAAAGAGTAAGGCCAGTATTCAAATATGGCAAGACACGATTCACTTTAGTTCCTTTATCCACATAGGATGAAACTTCTTAAAACTGGTAATGTTTATTGAATTTAATGTAAACTGACTCATCGCTAGTTCTGACTGACCGCTAATTACATGAGTACCAACAAAAAAAGCCTTCACAACGAGATGTAAAACCGTTATGTTTAAAGAACCTTGACAAATTACAGTTTATAGCCAAAATTACCTTGAGAGTATATAGCCGAAACTGCCTCGTATCAAGTTAAAGACAAGTAAGCCATAAATAACGAGTCCAGCACATTAAGTATCTAAATAAACCTACATTTGTACTGAAGTTCTTGGAAACAACTCATTTTATCTTAACAGGAGCTGTGACATTATTTACTACCGACCTTAAAAGGTACCTACATGCGTTTTGACTTAACTGTGGCTACTAAATTTAACAATTCATGTTCAACTAGAGTTGATAAACAAAAATGATATTTAAAACTGTTTTGCAAAAGACATACCTGCTACTGGTTTCTGGGAGACCGGTCAACAATAACACAAACATTAACTAAAAGCTGTTAAATTCACGTTAGGTATTGGTTTAACGAAATACCTACCATCAACCGATAATCAAATCATTTGACAAGATTTGATAACATATTCAATCCAATAGGGTTTCAGGAAACCTGGGGTTAGCTTACGAAAAGATATGCTGTTTGTAAATAGGATTCTAGCACACCTTGCGTTAGAAAAAACTAAACATTATAAAAAGCCGACACTAAATTCGCATCGTCCCAACAACGCAAAAGTATTAAAGCCATTTACCTATAAACCTGAGGATTATCAGTGTGCATACAAATGCTGTGTTAATTACTTAATTAAATTGAAACAATTCTCACTCAGGAACCGGTTAGGATGCCATCATCGTTCAGTTAATTAAAATTACGATACATTGTCGGGTTTCCGTCAGCCACGTGCATAATATATTTTTCAATTTTGTTTTCATGTACCTACATAAGTAATAAAAGAGATCGATTTATTGGTCGAAGAAAACAGGAAAGTGAAAAATAAACATACATACATTTTCTAATCTATTGGGACATTATTGTTATGTCTGGCCAACCCAGGAAGAGAGGTTTATCCTACTCTATTATATTATTCTTCTGCCTGATGCTATTATACCCCGATATTAAACTTAGCTGTGGGATCTTTTGGCGCGTAGAAAAAATCAGAACTAATTCCGCCATCTTGTTTTTTCAATACATTTCATTGAATAAATGTTTACCAACGGCACCCTCATATCACAGTAATTCGACCGCCAAAATAACCTTTTAGCACTTTAATATAATTTACCAAGGTCCACTTAAAATAATCTGCTCCAGTCTATCCCTTTATAATTCTATGGTTAAACAGTGGAACGTCTTAATTGCGGGCATGATACCGCGCCCTTGCGTTGTACAAACTTCGCGGTGCGACCGGCACGCGGCGCGGTAATCAATCAATATCACTTACACTCGTGGAAAGTGTGGAAACCAACAGATCAGCGTTGAAAGTTTCAGGGTAGGTAGTGAAATGGGGTATGGGATTTCAGGAGTTGGAATAATGGAGATGAATTTTGATGTTAATGGTCGGAATGATGACAAAATGTAAGCATATATCAAAGGATAGTTTAGAAAAGGTGTTAGTAGAAATGTATTAGTTGAAGAAATAGATTAGCTCTTAGTAAGACATATCAGGCAGATTTGATCAGGCATAGGAACTGCTAATACGTTTAAATACCAATAACGTAATTGCGTAACACATTTACAGTAGAAATGGCTTTCATTTTGAAAGTTCGACAATATTCATTGCGTTTGAGCAGATTTTTGTTTTTCTAACTTATTGAGCAATGGAAAAATCCTTCAAAATTATACAGATTCTGATTGATAGTTAGATACGCAATTACGGTGCAGCACAGTGGAACGAATGTATGGGAGCGGTTGGACGTAGACATGTCCGAAAAAAAAGAGTAAAATTATGCCAAACTAATGATGCCATCTTATTCGATTACTTAATGCCTTCATAACTTGTGGTGATGAATTTCTTCATAACTCCCATATTTCGGGAGTAATTTGAGAAAATGTGAAATTTTACTATGAAAATGAGTGTATCGAGCTCTCTCCCTCCTGATTCCGGGCTTGTTTCAAGTAGCGGTCTCTAATATCATAATGCTAATACTAAGAGCTATATTTAATACTAAGACACATAGTGCGCCAAATGTGCACTTTCTGGGATAAAGAGTGATGTTTATTTTATAACACAATTTTTTTATTTTTTGTTTATTTTGTTGATTAAAACCGTTTTTCTAAAGGTTTACCTTATTACAATAACATTTCTGAGCAGCCAATTAGAGAAGATATAAGCTAATTAGGATATATAATTAGGGACTTAAGGTTTACATATAAAACTGATGCACTAATGATTACTGATAAGAACATTGCTATTATTTAATTACTAAATGGCTCTTAATACACTAATTTAGCATGCATCATTTACTAATTATCACAATAACTAATTACCTTGCAATATTTAACAAAGGATACCTGGGATACCTGGATTTTATATAAATAGGTCACTATTAGTAACTTTAAAATCAGTGTTGATTTACACCTCGTTGTATCCAAGCTAATCTCGCAATGTATTTTCCAAATTTTAATACAAATCTTGATATTCACGTTGCTTTATGCGCACGCGCACATAAAGATTTACGCGACTTTAACTATTTGTTCAGTGTTTTAAAAGATAACAGTTGTGTTCAGTTATGTGAAAGTGCTGAAACAAGTTTAAAAGACTGGTGTCGTCGATTTTGCTACCGCATTTATGCAAAATGGACACAGTCTGGAAGAAGCACAGATAAGTTTCGGAAGAAACATGAGATTTGGCTACAGGCTGCAATTCAATGGCCGGAATTACAGAATGAAAATATGGAACCTTCTACAGAAAATATAAGTGACGTCATCGAGCCCATAATTTCTCCTGCTAAATCTGATGCTTCAACTTGTACACATCCTAGTCCTCGTAAATCTTTTGAGGACCTTAGTAACCGGCAAAAAAGAAGACGCACTGAATATAGTCTTTCATGCAGCAGTAGCAGCGCTGAAATTATGTTTTCGGCCGAAAGGGCGCTTCAAAAGGCAGGACAAAGCGATACAGCTTATGTTATGAAATACTTGACGGAGAATCCAGAAGAGGCCTCAAAAATCAAAGCCTTCATTGAAGGTAAATCAATTCAGGTACGGGAAATATCCCCTTTGAAGGCATTGGCTCTTTATGTATCGATGAACTTATCGAAATGGCGCTATAACACTCTTCGGGATTTCAACACTCAAGAAGGAGCTCTTCAATACCCGAGTTACTACATGTTGGTTAAAGAAAAAATTAAGTGCTATCCGGCCAAAGAAGATCTCACAGTTACAGAGAGCTCTGCAAAAATCAAATTACAAGCCTTGATGGATTTAACCTCAAGAAGACTTATTAGGTCGTTAGAAACCCCTGTTGATCCCAATCAACAGCTCGTATTGACCAGCAAATGGGGTTTTGACGGATCATCTAGCCAAAGCATTTATCATCAAAGGACGAGTGAAGATGAGCAAATCGATCTTGCTAGTAATTTTATGATTAGTCTTGTACCACTGCGGCTCGTCTCAAAAGGTGTAACAATTTGGGAAAACGAGCGACCATCTTCCACTTCATTTTGCCGGCCAATATTGTTTAAGTTTATAAAGGAAACCAAAGAAAATGTGCAGAGAGAGATGGCTGAAATCGAAGCAGAGATTGAAGCCTTAACTCCATCCACCATCACTGATGGAATTAGTGTCAAACACCAACTGCTGTTGACAATGATTGATGGTAAAATTCATTCCATTATATCCAATACAGCAGCTTCAGTGTGTGACATATGCAAGGCTTGTCCTAAAGAAATGAATAATTTAGAGTTAATCAAAGATAAACACGCAAACGAGGACATGTATAAATATAGCTTAAGCACCCTTCACGCTTGGATTCGCTCAATGGAATGCTTATTACACATTTCCTACAAATTAGACATAAAATCATGGCAAGTAAGGGGTGATATAGCAAAAAGGCAAGTTGATGACAGGAAGAAAAGAGTTCAAGAGGCTGTAAGAAGAGAAACGGGCTTACTTCTCGATGTTGTGAAACAAGGCAGTGGATCCACCAACAATGGCAACTCGGCAAGGAGATTTTTTGAAAACTACACTAAATCTGCTGAACTGACCGGAATAGATGCTATGCTTTTAAGAAAAATCTGTGTGATCTTGCAGTGTATTTCATCAGGAGAGAAGATCAACGTAACTAAATTCCGAGAGTTCTGCTTTGATACTGCTAAGCTTTACGTGGAGTTATACCCATGGTATTATATGCCTTCTTCACTTCATAAAATTTTAATGCATGGGCCAGACATAGTTCAGAACATGTCAATTGTGCCCATTGGTTTTCTATCCGAAGAGGCATCTGAGGCTAGAAATAAAGATTTTAGAAAATATAGAGAGGGGCATTCTCGAAAGCATAGCAGTATCTCATGCAATGAAGATATTATGCACAATCTTTTACTGTCTTCTGATCCACTTGTTACAAGTATCCGTCCAAAAGGAAATAAGTTTGTAAAAAAATCTTCTTTTAAGGAATTTTATGAGCTTACGGATTCTGAGAAAAGTGATATCGAATTTGTTAACATAAATGATTTAGCGGACATCGATTCTGAATTTGAATTAATTGATGATGATGATGATGACGAAGATAATTAAATGATGTTATTGTTTTAAAATGTGTAACTTAGTAAATTAGAGCTTACATCTTAATTATTTATTGTACTTTTAATGAAACTAGGTAATTTATTATCAACTTACTTAAAAGTCATACTCTCATCAGTTCTTGTGAATATTTTTGTTAATATATATTTCTGTATATATATAATATATTTATAGACCTCTTAATAAGTCTGTCTGCGGTTTAAAGTAAATACAAATGGGGAAAAAACGTTTTTTTTTTTAAATTTTCATTTCCTTTTATCCCAGAAAGTGCACATTTGGCGCACTATGTGTCTTAGTATTAAATATAGCTCTTAGTAATAGCATTACGATATTAGAGACCGCTACTTGAAACAAGCCCGGAATCAGGAGGGAGAGAGCTCGATACACTCATTTTCATAGTAAAATTTCACATTTTCTCAAATTACTCCCGAAATATGGGAGTTATGAAGAAATTCATCACCACAATTTATGAAGGCATTAAGTAATCGAATAAGATGGCATCATTAGTTTGTCATAATTTTACTCTTATTTTTCGGACATGTCTACGTCCAACCGCTCCCATACATTCGTTCCACTGTGTGCAGGTGGAAAGTCACATAATATGCATGATGTAACCGCTAATAGATTTTACACAACGGTTAACGGTATCTACTGTATCTATAAACGAGAAAGAGGTTTACAGGTGAATGTCTCAATCAATGATTCTTTTGAAACTACCTACGTCAAACTTTCCCTTTCAAAGACACTTCAATATCAATATTAATAATTTTAAAAGCTTTCAAGACCATTGCCCCAAGTTTTCAGTAGATACAAATACATCGCATGTCTGGGTTGTTTCAACGTGGCCACCATTAAGCGAATTGGCTGCATATACTGAAGGCACGCCCGTTCCATTAATATCGTGATACTCTTTAGTCTTTAATGTAATTTAGGACGAAACGATTACTCATTTTTAGTCATGACTAAGACTGATGATTAAAAGTGCCGTTATTTTTAGTTCGGTTCAGATTTGTAAGAGTCCCTTTTTAAACTGTACAGTCACGATCTTTTAAATGTTTCGTCTGGCGCCGAGGCTTGACTCAGATTGCAATTTTTTTTGTTATTTCCGTTTATCTACATAACAGCATAAGCAGTCTATAGTGTTCCCACTGCTGGGACACGGGCCTCCTCACTTCAAGAGAAGGCTCCACTTACTTAATTTAAAAAAAAATCACTCACTGTCAGAGTATCCACAACCTATACCAGGTCGACAACCATGAAAAAGATTTTGCAAAAGATTTCCTTATTTAGCTAGTGAAAGTGAGCATTAAGGATTTTTTTTAAATCCTCACTTAAAGGGGTTAAATTTTGTATGAAACTTTGTATGTAGTAGATGATCGTCATTTTTGCCTTGCTGGCTTGTATTGAAAGAAATGTAGGTACATAGGTTTGTCAATTGGTCACATCTAAGTATTCAGATGTTCTCTTTGCTCATATTATATTGAGGCAAAATATTTTATCTAACAATGCGTGACGATACAACATTGCTATCAGCCGGATGTCAAGTCGGTTTGATGAGAATTTATTGCAAAGCGTCATCCGTTGTTTGAATCGAATGACCATACAAGAATTGATAATATACTTAATAAGGTAAGCTTTCATTACTAGCTAGATTCTGACTATCATTCGCGACTATTATGCACGTCTTAATGTTTATCTTCACCATACCATAATAGTGGATCATACAACACGTGTTTCTCTCGTAAAACCATATCATTATCGGGTCAAAGTAAACTCCGTCCGCCTAGAAGTCGGAAAACATTATAATTTAGTTATACCTAGTTCGCTATTTGTCATATTATGCCATGAAAATAAAAAAAAACAAAAGTCGTTTATTTAAATTAGACTGAGAATCAGCCCTTTTTGAACGTCAAAGTTACATAAGACAGTCCCCCAAAACGTTTCACTACTTTGTAGTGCTTTAGCTTGGAAGAAAAAGTAGCGGGCTCAACAAATTCCCCAGCAGAGCAGCACCAACTGTAAGAAAAACTTGATTCTTTACAATATCATTTCATGATGATAGTCTGTATTCTACAATCACTAATTGTTTGATTTCCACATCATAAATCAATGATCATGCTTTCGATATACACGCCGTGTCAATAAAACATACACAAGTCTAACCTCATACAGATAGGAGCATAATTTCGGCCATCATTACGATGATTCTCACGTTCGCATCATAATATCGTGGAGAAAGTATGAAAGTGTTTAAATAAAACTGATGCAACGGGCATATAACACTTTTACTGTTGCGAAGTAGATAATTTATGAAATTGTTAGCCGATCATTTAAGTAGTATTGTTTGATACCGTGTGAACCTGGCTTTGTTGCTGTTGACCAGTCTAGGTAGTGAATCAACTTGTTATGGTAGCTTATGTAATAGATAGGTTTTGTTAAGTCTAACTAACGATAGCTTTAGAACATGAATTGTTATAATATTTGGAAATAATTGCATTCATTTTACAAAAATAGTATTGTGATATAACTTTTAGGTAGGTATCCTAATACATTATTGTATTGGAACTTTGAAAGTAACACGTGTGACTAAATAAAAGACACAAAGCTCAGTGACATGTAAAAATCATATACTTAATACTAATAAAAACCTACATGAATTTGTACATAGACAATAATACAATGAAAAGAAATAGCAACATTGTAATTTTAACGCAAAATCCTAACTAATATTATAAATGCGAAAGTAAGTTTGTTACGCTTTCACGCTAAAACGGCTGAACGGATTTGGGTGAAATTTGGCACATGGGTAGACCATGACCTGGAGAAGGACATAGGCTACTTATCATCCTGGATCGCAGACAAAGTCGCGGGCAACAGCTAGTTAACAATAACTTTTTCAGCAACAAATGACAATCGATTTAAATGGTGTAACATGAAAGCAACACACCCTTCTATTTACCACCGATGTTTAGTTATATGAAAGGAAGGCATCTAATAATTACTTGGATACAAATTAATTGCGCCTGTGTCTCCAAAGGGACAGTTATTTTCCGCCTACATCCGTTATACATAGGTACCGTATCCGTGTGGTCCCTGTGTGTGTTTTCCTTATAAATAACTAGCAGAGCCCCGCGGTTTCACCCGCATAAGTTTCGATGTTGTGAGAATATCGGGATAAAAATTATCATAAGTGTTAATCCTGGTTATAAACTATCTGTGTGCCAAATTTCAGCCAAATCCGTTTTTTAGTTTTTGCGTGAACGAGTAACAAACATCCGTCTATCCATCCATCCTCACAAACTTTGGCGGTTATAATATTAGTAGGATAATATCCTCTATGGCTTACTGTTGCCATCCGCATAGCACAGTGGGCGATAAATACGATATTATTCTATTGTTAGAACAATTATTATTGTAATTAAATTGTTTTGTTTATGGGTACCTAAATCTTACTTGTAATTTTTATTAAGTAGGTAGGTTTACATAGGAACATAAACTCAAACTGAAACACAAATCATTTATTTTATATAAATCAATTACAGGCACTTTTGAATTGTCAAGGGGTCGGTCAGTCAGAAAGATGAAGCTAGTTATATAATGTGTAAATGCCCCTACATTAGTCGTTACAATTGCATTTATTACAATATTTCGCACAAGCAGACAACACGATGACATAAGCCGATAACATTATGTACCAGAAATTCTATTTTACATAACATTATGTATTTAATTGCTTATATACATACAATGTAACCTTCGCAAATGTTTTAAGGGCTAGATCATGCACATACGCTGCATATTATATCTGTAGCTGCATACGAATAAAAAAAAACGTTCTATACAAATCTATAATATTTATATATTATGGCTAGAAAGGAGGGGATACTGAGATAACGTCTAATATGGAAGAAGAAATGCTGTGCCGATCCCAAATAAATTGGAATAAGGGCCAGATTATGACGATTATATTATTATGTTCCTAGGTAATAAACGTTACTATTTCTGTACAATTCCTGTCATATTCATACCAAACACATTCTGAACCGGATCCTCCCATTATTAGTATCGGTGAACAAATACACAAAATGCATCTATTTCGATCGCTATCGAGATACATCGCAGATGCGTTACGGATATGATCTAACGCAGGAATGCGATGTGCGCACGCGCCGATCTCGAATTGAATTAACTCTGTACAGTCAAGGGCAAAATAATGTTGACACTTCAAAAGTTCAGAAGCCTCGTAAAATATCTGGACATTTAAATAGTTAAATCAGATATGATGCAATCGTTGATTATGTGAAATAATTATTTAGGTAATATTTTAGGAAGAAAATCGCTGTGCTCCAAGAAGTCTAAGTATAGAGCAGGGACATCGATGCACAACCTGTTACCATGGATTCAATACAAACTTATGAACCTCTGAGAAAATAATTAGCTCTACCATACACTTCGGTATTGCAGTATTCTATGAAAGAGTAGACATTTCTATAACCGTCCAAAAAGTTCGAGAATCATGTGCTGAATTCATGGTTTCAGTTTGCGCGTCGATGTCCCTCCCATCCTGTTTAAGTAGGTACCCTAACTACTTTTGTCCTTGTCTGTACTATGTCTGTTTGTGCATTGTAGTTATTAAGTTGGAAGCTGCGGAATTCGTGCGGCTTCTAAGAATATCTTTGCGTGCGTGAATACTATGATGAAGAGGATATGAAAGAAATCCGAGAGATGAAAAAGACAGTCATGCGCAAAATTATGCAAAGATTTCAGATTGATAAAACGTTGTATTAGTGCCGGTACTTACATTAATTACCTGAAATGTCCACGATTCGCATAATTTATTTAGAATAACCGATGATTTTCTTGTGGTTGGAAACGCGTCTGTTGAGTGTGGGATCCCAGGTTCATATTCTGGGTCGGGCAAAGATTAGGGACCTATTGGTGTTTTCTATCACCAAAGTCTTTAAACAGTCTCCAGACCCAGGTTGACCGAAGAGAGGAAACCTATTCAGGTGAAAATTCATAGACGGCTCCGCCTTGGAGTGTAAATGTGGTGCTGTTCCACTAACGATGGGACATGTGCAGCTAACAGGACACGCAGGTCATGATAATAAGTTACTATCATTCAAATTCAAATTCATTTATTTACTGTAAAACATAGGTACACTATAAGCTCTTATTGCGTATAAGCGTGATGTTATGTTTGTTTCTAAACGTGAACAAAAAAGAAACACATCATAATGATAAAGTTTGACGATTTATCTAATATTTACCGTGGCGACAACACTATCTAGTCCAAGGTCTTGATTACACAACATTATCGCTTCCTTGTTGATTTCTTTAAATAACCGTGTTTAGTATTTCAATGTTACCATAAATACGGATATTTTTTTAGAAAATTTTCCGCACATGGACTCTAGTGATGACGTTAATAAACATGAACTTGAGTTATTTATTCGGTCAGGTTGAGAACTGCCTTTCTTAAAGTAGGTCAATTTAATTTACCTAGATACATCTTACCGTATTCAGATATTTTAAACAAACCACTTATGTCTTGTTTCACCAAATCACCACCTCTGAATCAGTGGTCAACTTAATGTTGCTATTAAAGTTAAAAGACGTTTAATCTTCAAAAATTTATGTTTTAACAGTCGCTAATTATTACGTACATTTCTTAAAGTAACGTTTATAGATAAAGGGGAAATTCTGCTCTGTGTCTTAACTAGCAGCGCCCCGCGGTTTTATTTGCATAATTTTCGGTCTCGTGGGAATATCGGGATAAAAAGTATCATATGTGTTAATCCTGGTTATAAACTATCTGTGTGCCAAATTTCATCCAAATCCGTTCAGTAGTTTTTGCGTTAAAGAGTAACAAACATCCATCCATCCATCCTCACAAACTTTCGCGTTTATAATTAGTAGGAAGGATTTAACTGGTAGATATCGACTATCCGAATTCCGGGCACTGTGAAAGAGGCCCTGGATACATAGCTCACCTACGTTAACCTACATTAAACCTGGTTTAGCATAAAAACGATTAAAACAACAAGGCTGTAAGAAACTTAGTAATTAGTATCCAATTTCTTTTCGTCTAATCACATTACCAAGCGGAAGCGAGCCGGAAGCGGTGCCGGGCCGGTTTATTTTCTACCGGAACTCTCGCATTCAGTGATTTTCTTGTTTGTGTTTTCTACGGTGGGCTGCATCAACTGGGTAGCATACCCCAGTTGCTAAATGCTTTCAAGGGGGGTAGGTACCCAATTGCTGCAGCCCACTGTACAGAGGCCAGCACATCAAGCTACCCCAATCTGTCAAATTTCTTTGATAGATTTTCAACTTTACTACAAAAGAATAAGGTTCAAAATTTATTTGACAGATTGGGGTAGGTTTATGTGCTGGCGTCTGTACATAAAAAATCAAAGTTTTTAGGTGCTGTGGATTTTTAGTTTCTGATAAGATACGATGCATTATGAAAAAAACCGGCCAAGTACGTGTCGGACCACGCACAATGAAGGATTCCGTAGTTCGAATGAATTTATCCCAAGAACAAACTTAACACTTTCGACTCCACCCACTTTTCATAGAGCTCATACGCCATGCCGCCATACATATTGCAAATGTACCCTCCAGGAGGGTCACCGGCATTACGTTTGCGCTAAAGTGAACCCTCGAGGAGGGTCGTCGGCATTAGGTTTGAAACCGTATTATAAAACACTATAAAAAGAAGTAAATTAGTGTTTTCAGAACGTCTTGTTGCTTTAATTAGTATCTCTGGGGGTATTTACATGTTCTAGTGGCGTGAAGACGCGAAATATAAAAAATAAAAAAATGAAGAAAAAGTATAATCGCTCGCTTTGATCCCGTGACAGGGGTGTCCAACCTCTTCTGAAATTTTCATACAATGTAATATTTTTTTAAACAGTTACATTATGCAATATTAATATTTTTTTAAGTAATAAAACGTTATTATTTTGTAACAGCTTATTAACTTACGACTTACGTATGTGTGTAAATGTGTGCCTCGGCTTCGCCTCGGCCCACATTTACACGTTCGTCCATCAATGCCTAGTTGTGGCCAAGGCTTGTATAGTACTTTTCTCAAATAATGCGCGGAAATTAAAATACAATTACTTTTAAAATCAATGACGAACAACGCACAACAATAATTTTTCCCGCGTTAAAGTGATATTTTTTTTTTTTTTACTTTCTTGGTTGCCATGTGTTGGAGTAAAAGATCGTTCCATTTTTAAATAACACGACATATATGAGTTTACCTACTATGTTTATTTGGCCGCTAAACCAGGACAGATATGGATTTTCATACAACTTTTGCCGGCCGCTGCTCGCATGTATGTGGCTAGGGGGCCTAAAACGGCCACTTTGGCAGAAACATAAAACAATTCTTATCACGCACTTCATATGTTTGACAGTTTCACACCTATATATCCCTGAAGGGTTAGGCAGAGGTGTACCTATAGCATTTTACGAATCTCCATACAAAACTGTCATACAGATGAAATTGCGTGATTTGAATTATTTCATGATTCTGCCAAAGTAGCCTTTTAGGCCCCCTGTACAGCAATTTCGATTTATCTCAAAAAAGGTTGTCAAAATAATGCTCAAATTTCCAAGCATTTTTGAGAAAAGACATTTTTAGGGTTCCGTACCTCAAAAGGAAAAAACGGAACCCTTATAGGATCACTCGTGTGTCTGTCTGTCTGTCTGTCTGTCTGTCTGTCTGTCCGTCTGTCACAGCCAATTTGCTCCGAATCTTATGGACCGATTTAGTTGAAATTTGGTACACATATGAATCTCTGTGACCCAAACACAGACGTGTAACGTAAATAAATGAGTTTTGAAAATGGGAGTCATTTTTGAGGGGTAAATAGACAATTTTAAAAAAAAGATTCGCAATCTGTACCGTGTGACATATCAAATGAAAGGGCTTATCGTGAGGATCTCAAATATATTTTTTTCATAATTTTAAAATAAATTGTATTAAAGTTATTTAAGACAATAGACGGAAATTTACCATTCCCCCCCCCTTATCTCCGAAACTACTGAGCCTAAAATTTTGTAAAAAATACAGAAAATAGTTCTATACCTATAGATTACAGGAAAATTAATAAAAAGTCTATGATCTTGAAACAACATGGTAAATCTCTCAATATTGTGCGTACAAACTTACATTTTCAGTTGAAATGTATGGGAGAACATGTTTTTCAACTACAATGTTAAGTTTGTTCTTGAGATAAATTCATTCCAACTACGGAACCCTTCATTGTGCGTGGTCCGACACGTACTTGGCCAGTTTTTTTTTTAAATTATTTAGTTTGCCCACTGACCAGGTATTATACAAGCTTGTTTATTAGAGGTCAGTGATTTTGCCATACTGACCGGTGATTGAGCTCAAGAAAATTAAATGTTATTTCAAAGCAATAAGACTATATTTTAAATGCATAAAATAGTGTTACGGTCAACACGATTTTCTTAATAATAATAGAAGTTAGCTTTAAAAAAATTTTTTTTGGTCATTGTATTATGCTTTCAACTCAATACCTACTCTAATTGGGGTGTATGAGGTCTTGCGTTAATTATGTTACACATTGTATACATGACCACAGATAATATAATACTCTAATGACAAAACCAAACGACTTGTATGTAGCGAAGTATGCTCCTGAAATGAGCAGCTGTACAAACGAACGGACTGACAGTCAAACGAAGTTGCATCATGTGTGTTCGTTTTTTACCCTTTTGATACGGAACCCTGAAAAGCTTCTATTTATAAACTCATCCTCTTAATTTATAATCTCAAAATAAATATGTTTATTTTTAGTGAATATTTGTACCTAAACGTAAAACGGTTTACCATCCCTGAAATATGGGCATCCTAGCGCCCAATAATTTTGAAAATAAAAATGCTGGTATTTGAAAACCAACGATTATACTAATAAATCTTGTTAAAATATACGACAAATTTTATTTTCATAGTTTATAATGCTATATTCGCTAAGAAAAACGTACATTTAAAATGAGCCCTCCGCGAGGGCTCCCGGCATCCCATATGCGATTTGAGTGAACCCTCCAGGAGGGCTCCCGGCACTGAACGTGTTAACATTGTAGTTGAAAAACATGTTCTCCCATACATTCCAACTGAAAATGTAAGTTTGTACGCACAATATTGAGAGATTTACCATGTTGTTTCAACATCATAGACTTCTTATTAATTTTCCTGTAATCTATAGGTATAGAACTATTTTCTGTATTTTTTTTCAAAATTTTAAGCTCAGTAGTTTCGGAGATAAGGGGGGGGAAATGGTAAATTTCCGTCTATTGTCTTAAATAACTTTAATACAATTTATTTTAAAATTATGAAAAAAATACATTTGAGATCCTCACGGTAAGCCCTTTCATTTGATATGTCACACGGTACAGATAGCGAAACTTTTTTTTTAAATTGTCTATTTACCCCTCAAAAATGACTCCCATTTTCAAAACTCATTTATTTACGTTACACGTCTGTGTTTGGGTCACAGAGATTCATATGTGTACCAAATTTCAACTTAATCGGTCCATACGATTCGGAGCAAATTGGCTGTGACAGACGGACAGACAGACAGACAGACACACGAGTGATCCTATAAGAGTTCCGTTTTTTTCCTTTTGAGGTACGGAACCCTAAAAATAGTAGACTGGTATCTTTCTTTATCTAACACGACTTTGTATTAAAATTGGACTTTGTCGGTTGGATAATTACCAGTAAAGTCAAGTAGCAACTTAAATCATTGGCAAAACAAAAATCATTAAGTACTTAACGATTTGATTAGCAAAAGGTTGCTATTAAAAACCCTCGTAGGTACTTACCTGTCAAAAAGAGTAACCTAGCATAAAATTGGATAAGAAAGAGATTAAAACAGAAGAAGAACTAGCAGGGGATCGAGAAGGGGAGGGGGGTGGATTGGAGCTCAGGGGATCAGACCGGAATAAATCTCAAAAAGTGCCTGAAAACGTTC